>OZ014503.1:7239926-12239926 GCA_963966045.1 Xestobium rufovillosum
CTCCTCGCGGTGATTTCTGGGTAATTTATTATGAAACTACATATTTGAAATTACATAATAAATTAGCGAAAGTCTGTGCAAACATTTTAACAAAAATTAGATTTACATATTATAGTATCACATTTGTGGGTGTGTTGTGGCACCTGAAGATTATGTCCTAGAGAGCCGAAATTTTTTACAGTAAACAACGTTTATAAGTAGCAACCTTTGGTTACTAGCCTATCTCGAATTTCCAAAAAAAAAGAAAAAACATTTTTCGCTCCACCCTACTGTACATATAGTAGAATTACACAAATTTGCACAAATAGGTAATCGAGGATGCTCAATTCGACTAAAATATTTTTGACTTTCTGCGACTTCCGGTTATACCGGAAATAGACACCAACTTCCTTATTTTAAATGGAATGCCCACATTTTTATTACGGATTTAGATTTTTGGTCGAATTTTAAGGTCACCTTATGCAAAACATCATATGTGTAAAGTGCACCATCTTCCAGATATTAGACGTTAAAACTCGTCATTTCTCAAATTTCATCAATTATAACTTGGAGACGGTACGAGATAAAGAAAAATGATTTACATGCCCCTATCCTAATTTTTAATTCTCTATCCAATGGGTCTGGAAAATACTGCTTCCTGATTGGCAACTTTTTGTCATTTCTTGACCAATCAGGAGGAAGTATTTTCCAGACAATTTAGATAGAGAATTAAAAACTGGGATAGGGACATGTAAGTCATTTTTTTTTATCTCGTAGGTACCGTTTCCAAGCTATTATTGATGAAATTTGAAAAATTACGATTTTTAACAACTAATATCTCGAAGAGGGTGCACTTTACAACACATAGGTATGATGTTTTGCATAAAGTGACCTTAAAATTCGTCCAAATATCTAAATCCGTAATAAAAATGTGGGCATTCCATTTAAAATAAGAAAGTTGGTGTCTATTTCCGGTATAACAGGAAGTCGCAGAAAGTCAAAAATATTTTAGTCGAATTGAGCATCCTCGATTACCTATTTGTGCAAATTTGTGTAATTCTGCTATATATACTTTTCTATATACAGATCGTGTAAGGTCGTCGTGGGATACCCTGTATAGGTACAGCTAAACCAGTGCTACCAGGTTTGGTGATTAGAAAACGACTTTGTGTTAAAAATTAGTATAGCAAATCGCTAGGCGACAAAACTGGCGGCGCTAATTGTAACTCTGGCGACTATTCAAGGAGACTGGCTACTTTACAACAATTTTCTAGAATGAAGTGACGGTAGTGCTTTTAACTAAATGAAGCGTATAAAGTGATTTTCGTTTTATGATGTTGGCTACATTTGGTCTAATATGCCGCTCCCACGGATTTCATATTTTTTAAATCTGTGACCGCGTCCCGCGATTCACACAGTAGGATTTGACGTGCTGAAATATTTACATTGACAGATAAAAAGAAGAATCGATGCTGGTAGTTATTAAAACTTTTTGCATTATTTTTGAACATAGATTCTGCTGGTAAAATTTGGTAGGCTAATTTTGGGGCAAGACAACTTTTAAATTTCCTTTCAGTGGTAGAATGTATGGTTTATCATTTAAACTAACCTGTTCACAATGCCCCACATAGTCAGATATCGCCGCGAGTAGTATCTGACTTGCTATTATAGCTCCATTATGGGCAAACGTATTGGGATCGTGATCGACTGCCACAGTTCCTCTCGAAGCCTCCTTCCATGTCTTCGTGTTATAGTTATTCCTAGATTTTCTACATTTTTTATAGTCGCCGTCGGCAAATTTAACCAGCAAGGGTTTTCTGCTTCCCGGCAACGTAGCCCCGCTGAACCGTTGAATAATTTCTTTGCATTTTTCTCTAGATCCCATTCGTGCAAAACCTACTCCCTTGGAACTTCCCTTCGAATCACGTAGGATTCTTGTTGATTTCACATGTCCATATTTTGCCAAAAGCTGACTTACGTCGGACTCCACATAACTGTAGGGGAGGTTCGCCATATACAGATTCGTAGGGTCTTGTTTTTGTTGCTGGAAAAGGTACAGAGTAAGTCGTAGAGAAATTATTATTTGAGTTGCTTAACATTTTTTTACGGTTAAAAAAATATATATTTCTAAACAGCATAGTAAACAGATTTATTTTTTATTATTGTTAGGGAATTCCGTAATTGGAGCATTAGCATTTCCAAGCATTTTCCAAAAGATGATATTATGCAAACTAAAGAATAATGTGTAATTTTGATTATTTTTCCGACCCAAATATCGACCAATAGAATTGCACCATTCGACGTCACGTGGTACAACCTACATGGTATTATACTGATAATTTTTTGATTATTTTCTCTGGTAGTTGCTATATATAAAGAACAAAACATAATCCAGTCAAATTAACCACACGTCAAACTGACAGGTTGAATTCAATTGTGAAAATCGGAGATTTTGCATGAAAATGAGTCGATTTGGAGTTTGTTCTCTGTCCACCATCGATAAAAAAGTCAAAGGAAATGTTCCCATTAATACGGAGAAGGCAAAAAAAACAGTTTGGAACCAATTTACTACTTTTTGTACTGAGAGGGAATACACATTGAGTGCTGAAACGAGTGAAGCGCAATTGGCAAACATTATGAAAGATTACGCTTACAATATGAAGAAAATGGATGGAGAAGACTATAAGGAAGGTACAATAAAAACAATGTGGAATCAGACTGCCAAATCACTTCAAGAAAAGTATTTGAACGATTTCGACATCAAAATCAACCCATTTTCGGATGCTGCATTCAAGACCGCTCGAGGAGCTCGTGATGCCAAGCGTAAGGCTTTACAATCTATTCCTGAAAAACGGAGGGCAAGTGCAGCAGCGTTGGAGGAAAAAGATTGGGATGCAATGACCACTGTTTGGGACGAGGAAACTCCTGATGGCCTCCAGAAAAAATTATTCATGATAATATCAGTGGAATTGGCTTGGAGAGGTGGTGAGGGCAGCATGGCGTCAATACATCACTTCAAGGCAGAACAGCGAAATGACGGGGAAACAACTGGGAGAATTGAATACAATCCAATTTTCAGCAAGACCACACAAGGTGGTGATAAAAAATTATCAGACAGCAAGTGGCTGGTGGAGAATCGGGAAATCCCTGACAAGTGCCCAGTGAGACTGTTCCAGAAATTGAGAGAGAAGAGAGATGCCAATATCAAGAGCGACAGACTATTCCTGACCCAAAATCCATTCTGGAATAAAGTTCCAGGCGCTAGGTGGTACAAGGATTCCCCAGTAGGCCAAAACACGATTTCAAAGTGGGTTAAGGAGTCAGCACAAAAAGCTGGGCTTGACCTTGGTAACAAAAAAATCACCAATCACTCCAGTCGTGCAACAGCCGTCTCCAATCTAGCGAAATCGGGCCTGGGAGAGCAGCAGATAATCAAAATAACTGGACATGCCAACAGTAACTCCATCAAGCCGTATCTCCAACTCGACCAGGAACACCACGAATTAATTGTCAAGAAACTGCGAAGGAGTGAGCCTACTGCAGAAAATGCCATCAACAGCATAAACCTCATGCCATCTACCTCTTCTGGGACCATTACCGATAACTCTGACTTGAAGAAAACATGCACCAATGTTTACAACAATTGTATTTTTAATTGCACTAGCCTGAATCTTAATTAAATGTTGTTTTATTCATTATGAAATTCTTATTTGTTAACTGTTCATTTCATCTCATGGTGCAATTCTATTGGCCGACATTTGGGACGGAAAAATAATCCCCCGAATACCACACGAGCTTCAAAATTATCTGGCATTTCCCTCAAGGTTCCCTGCAAACAAATAAAGTCGTCAAGTTTTTCAAGAAAAATCACTCGCGCTTCGCGCTCGTGATTTTTTAACCTGAAAAACTTGACTCCTTCATTTGTTTGCAACGAACCTATCGGGAAATACCCGATAATTTTGAAGCTCTTGTGGTATTATAAGTGATTATTTTTTCATCGTCAAATTAACCAATAGGAACATTGCATTTGGGTCTAGAAGCGTGTATTATTTCCGTAATTTTTTCGATAATTTTGCTTGTTGATAAGTTGCCATAGTTTCGAATTTGTAGGTGCATTTATAATGTATAATCTAGATACTTTAGTACCTGCCAAACGTCAAATATTCCCAACACATTTCTCTGTATGTGAATTAATTGAAATAAAATTTGGTTTTGAACTACCTTGCTTCGATTCAAAAAATAATCTTGTCAAATACAATTCGTGGTCTGGAATTTTTAGGTAATTTTACTCAAGCTGTTGCTTTTACTAGCCACTCGTGTAAATTTGACAGAAGACCACTCGCGCAAACGCTCGTGGTCTTTTAACTGTCAAATTTACACTCGTGGCTACCAAGCAACGCAACAGCTTTCGTAAAATTTCCGACAATTCCAGACCACTTATTGTATTACTACAGAAAGTAATTTCAGAAAATTCATATTGTAATAGGACTTTTCATTATAAAAAAATGCTGGGGCGCATGCGCGAACGCGCCATGGCAATTTCGGACGAATGTCAAAGTCTTGTGTCAATATGCCCTAGAGGGGTAGGCGGTATTGCTTGTTTGAAAGTGTTTATTAATTCTTTGGTAAAATTTTACTGCAAACGTGCAAAATTAGTAATAGTTCGTAACTAAAACAGTTTGGAGCATCCAAGCATTGTGCTTTTGGTAACTGCCAAGGTGATAGCAGTGCGGGAAGACCAAGTTATCGCTTGGGATTACGATTTTATCAATTTCCTAAACCCTGCCTAATGCTGGGAACTGGGAAAAATCGAAGTTAATAACTGGGTTGGTGACCATATATCAGGAAGTGAGGATTAGTTCCACCTGTATAAATGATGTTGCTTGGATAAAAATGTGTAAGAGGCAAGATTCGAAATGGAAATGTATATTGAACGTTTCCAGGTTTTATGTCATTATTTGTTATGTTTTTAAAATAAGAATTACATACATACATTTCAGAAAAATACGCACCTGTACCTATATTAGATCCTTTTTCTCCGTTTTCTTTTAAAAAATTGATTAATTTTCAGAGCTATATTAAAATCCTACATGATTGAAGTATCTTGGTTAACATTCCCGTATTTCAAGTAAGAGCCAGGCACGCCTTCGGGATTCAGCCTCACAATTTTACGAGGGATATCACTTGGAACTAACATTTGTAATAATTTTCCGTCTTTCAAACACCCTCCTTATTTGGTATTCTACTATTTACTTACGAATATTCCACACGAAGTTTATAACGCCTGACAGCTGACAGTGACACTCGTCCGAAAATCTAAGAACAGCTGATTGTCAGCACATGCGCACTAACGAACACAGAACGAAATGAAAAGGCCTATTGGTAGTAAGCATAGTAGTGATAAAGTAAAAATTATTTAATTGAAACTTTTTTTGACACCATCATAAAACTATTTGCAAGCATAAGTGGTTGGATCAAGGACTTTGACGTAAATTCAATATGAATTCTTAATAAGACAGTAATTAAACTCGAGTCGTGTTTCGCTGACAACGTCAGCATCTTCAGGAGTTGAAGATTAATCTAAATCTAAGCTTACACTACACTGCTACAAATACCCAACCCCCACTCCTGAAGTAAAATGGAACGATAGAACGATAGAACTTTACGAACATAAGAGCAATAAAATTGGTTTCTTAGAACTGGAGGGCAAGTATTTATGGCTAGTCTTAATTCTATCTACCTGATAAATCTATACAGGGTTGAGTTCGGAATGGGACCATAAATACTGTGAAGACAACTACGTTTATTTTTATATATCGTTCTACTTTCCAAGACGCTTAAATCAAATTTATTATTTCCTGGATTTAAGAGTTTGAGATTATTGATATTGAATTTATGGCCCATTTCCAACACGTGTGACGCCATGCTAGACTTATCAGTACCGCCGTATTTGTAACGGGCTTAATGTTCCTTGAAGCGAGTTAAAATAGACCGAGTTGACTGCCCGATATTTTTTGTCGCAATTTCCGCATGCTATTTCGTAAATTCCCGCGCTTTATTAATGGGTTCTGTTTTTATCTTTCCCATTTCCAAATAAATTTTGTAACTTGTTGCTCGAAGTGTGAACCAAAGCAGTTCAATATTTTGTGTTCGTTAACTTGCTGCTGAGAAAACAATTGCTTTTTTATTTAAGGGACCTTGTCGCACTCTCGTCTGTCTCGCTCGCACACATTGATTGTCCCTGGGAACTAGGTGTTCGTCTTTGAAAAATTGCAGATAGAAAATTTGAAAGATGTTCGTGCAGTCTTTGAAAAACAACACCTAAATCCATAAGAAAATCAAAGTTCTTGTAAATATTTCAGTATGAATTGGATCCAAAAAATTAAACATACCCCAAAAAGAATCTGAGAAAGTTAGCTTAAAATAGCCCAAGAAATTATTTTCAGATATCTTAGTATACAAGGTGATTCAGAACGGGTACGCCAATCATCAGGAGATTATAAATAAGAAGAAAGTTCCATCTAACAAGAGGGTGTTGAAGCTTCTGGAAAAAGAATGATCTCCGAAACTATGAAAGTCATTAAATTAAAATTTTTAAACCTACTGTCCTTTGTATCTCCATTATTAAAAAAAATGTGTTTTTACTGGTAAATGGTATCGCAAGTAGTTCTTTAACAATCGATTGTTGATGATTTTTTTCACCAGAAATGCGGATTATGAACGATTTCATAAAAAGCTGTTTCACTTAAAAACTAAGCAGTTTACGAAAAAATCAAAGATGCCAATTTTCTTCCTAATTGAATACAGACATTAAGAACCTCACAATTACTTGCATAGATCAGTGGACTAACATAGTTTAGGAAAAATAAGAAAACGGCCTATCATGTAACAACACCACTGGAAACAGTACAAAAGCGAAACTTTTTAGACCAGTAGATGTCTGCGAATAAAAATCGTCCAGAATATTTCAGTTCAGTAGCTTTCATGGTTTTCGAGTTACTGAAACAGAAATACATTTTAAGGAAACTTCACCATCCTATCTTTGTTATAGTAGTCACTTTTGGGTACTTTTTCATAAAATTTTTTCGACTTATTCTGAACTTCTCTACTTTCCCCTAAAGTTTGGCGCACCCGTTCTGAATCACCCTGTATTAAGCTATGGCGAGTTTTCAAAAACGTCAATTTTCAGTTTAAAATTTTAGGAATATTTTTCTGACTTATCCACGATAATAAAAATTTGCCCATGATAGGACACTCTGTTTACGCATACCTACCAATATAACAAATAATGATAAGCACAACATGAACGAAAAAGCAAGTATAGGTACAAATTATAAGATTTTTATGTAATATAGCTAAATGTGAAAATCGTTTAATTACATCTTTCATTTCAGTACCTAATAACTGTCACATAAGTTTCGGCGAATGTGGTTTAAGCGATCTTCATGTTCAGACATTGTACTCGTAGTTCTTTTCCAAGTTTTTACACGAATATGCAAGGGACGTTTTATTATTTTATGACGCACAGGAATTGTTAGGGAAGCCTTACCTAAAAACCGATTTATCCTTGTCCCAAGCAATAATTTACTGAATTTGTAAGAGGCATGTCTAAAAAGCGAGCATCTGTTGTACATTAAATGAGAGAAACTTGCTTTAAAATCGAAAGAATTCTTAAAAATGAACGGAGATTTCTTGACCTGGCAAGTACCTAATAAACCTCATCCTCCAAAAAGAGCATGTCAACTATGCACCTAGGTCTTGTTATGTGAATACTTTTCAGCTCAGAAATTATTCGGCTCATTTAAGTTTCAGTTATTAACTAGATAACTAGGAGGTATGAATACGATATTCGGAAAAGCAGGCTCCAAAGTGGTTCACACTTCGAGCAACAATTTACAAAATCTACTTGGAAATGCGACAGATAAAACGGAACCCATTCATAAAGCGGAAATTTTCGGAATAGGACGCGGAAATTGTGACAAAAAATACGTCGGGCAGTCAATTCGGTCTATTTTAACTCGCTTCAAGGAACATCAAGCCCATTACAATTACGGTCGTACAGATAAGTAGTCTAGCATGGTATCGTACCTATGCGTTGGAAGCGGGCCATAAATTCAGTATCAATAATCTCAAATTCTCAAAACCAGGAAATAATAAATTTAATTTAACGCCTTAGAAAGTACCTATAGCGATATCTAAAAATAAACGTAATTGTGGTCCGATTCCAAACTCAACCCTGAATAGATTTATCAGGTAGATAATATTTAAGACTAGTCAAAAATACCCTCCAGTTGTAAAAAATCAATTTTATTGATCTTACATGTTCCAAAAGTTCTAAAAAACTCTATCAATTCACTTTACTTCAGTAGTAGGAGGTTTGGTATTTATAGCAACGTAGTGTAAATTTAGATTTAGATTAATCTTCAATTCGTGAGGATACTACTGTTGTCAGAGATAATTACTGTACCACTGTCTTTTGGCGTGTGGGGTTAACTCATTATGAATTCATAGTGAATTTACGTCGAACTTCTCGGTCTATTCACTGTGTGTACAATAGGCTAAAACAAAAATAAACCAAACAGATGCCATAAAAATGATTTCCGGGCATCAAATTTTGAAAGTAATTGTCGAAAATGCATCAAAGACAGTGACTATACGTTATATTGTAATTGGTAGTAAGCATAATAGTGATAAACTCAATTATTTAGTTGAAACTTTTTTTACACCAACTTAAAATTATTTGCAATCAAAACCAAGTAGTGATAAACGTATACTCAGTGATGTTAAATTACCGTAATTTTTGGTAATTTACGGCGGTAATTTACGATTTTTAGTTACCGATACTAATTACCGTGGTAATAAATTTGTTTTGTAAATTACCGTGGTAATTTACCGTAATAAATATTGCGCAAATTACGGAAAATTACCGTATTTTATCAGTAAATTACCGAAATTTACCTGTAAATTACCGTAATTTACCAATAAATTACCGTAATTTACCAGTAAATTATCGTAATTTACCAATAACACAGTAATTTAGCATTAGATGTTAGATGATGTCACCAAAATATAAATTTTATTTGTAAAAAATATAAACAAAATTACTGTAAAATATGGTAATTTACTTCGTAATTTACTGTGTAATTTACGGTAATTTTCCCTGTAAATTACGGTAACTAATTTTTGGTATTTTACGGTAAATTACGGTAAATAACCGCGGTTATTTACTGGTAAATTACCAGCTCGCATCACTGCTTATACTTCAAACGAATTTTGTGCGCACATGAATCACGGCGAGCTACAGTATAAAGCTATAAAGTACGTTAATCCAGTCAATAGATATTTTTCTTATATTAAATCCGGACGTTTTGATTTTTGCGTGGGTTGTCTCAAGTTTAGCATTCTTAGTAATTGCATGAATTTTCGACCCTGGCGCACCATCGCCAAAGTATTAAGATCAGTCGGTCTTAAAAATCCAAGCTTGACCAATGTGTCTTATAAAACTGGAAAAAAGGTTTTTATGATAGCAGCTTAGGGATGAAGTACAGGGATAGAAGAATAGTTCATAATCTATACAAAGAGCAAACGGCAGTTATAGAATTTGAGCAGGAACATAGAGAAGCAGATACCTAATCCGAAAGGGAGTGCGTTATCGCCTCTAGTTTTCAATTTATATATCGAAGATGCCATTAATATTGTTAACGACAGAATTAATATGCTCAGATTTGCGGATGATATAGCAGTATTAGCATCCAGCAAAGAAGAATTAGGAAGGGGTCTGTACGAAATGGAAGCGGCTTTGACGGAGGGCTATGATATGAGTGTCAATAAAAAGAAAACGAAAATAAAAATTGGAAACGAGAAGATAGAGGAAGTGTCAGATTTCTGCTATTTAGGAAGTCAAATAACTCGCGATAGTAGGAGCTCTAGAGATATAAAACAAAGAATAGCGCAGGGCCGAATCGCATTTAATAAAAAGAAACAACTATTATGCTCGGGAATGATAAATGTAGAAACTCGGAAGAGGCCCTTAAGTCTTAAAAACGTATGTATGGATTACGGCATTGTACGGGTGCGAAACTTGGCCGATAGGAAAAGCGGATAGGAAAAAATTAGAAACATTTGAAATGTGGTGAATGATGAAGATACCGTGAATAGATAAGGTTAGCAACAGAGAGGTATTAGAAAGAGTTGGAGAAAAGCGAAATTTATGGAAGACAGTAAGGAATAGGAGAGATAGGATGGTAGGACACCTTCTGAGGCACGAAGGCTTAGTTCGCGACATACTAGAGTCAGAGATGCAACCAGTCTTCGGACTGAAAACTTTATGATGATGAACTATACCAATAATTATTACTATGCAATTTCTTTAAATTCTTGGCTAAAGTTTTGAAAATTTCAAGAAACTGAGGAATAATAATTAGGTACTGTTATAATGTAGCCAGAAATTATTTACTACTGTTAAATAGTTTCTGTAATAGATGACGCTGAAGGTCGCCAAGTGAAGTTTTCTACTTTATTGACATAAAAGTAGGAGATAGTTTTACTAGATGTATTTTGTCAACTGGGATCAACTCAATAAACTAAGTATTGCTTTGGAGTGTTACTGTAGTCCTAGATAAGTCACGTAATATAGATGGCGAACTACCATGTCACTTATGAAGTCCATTTCACAACAGACATCTAGCGACACTATCCCCTACTTTTAATTATTATTATGAAGACAAATAATACTTACAAGTATTCACCTACGTGTGAATTATAATAATACCGGAAACATTGAACGCCTCGATAAATAATTCAAATAATTATTACAACAAAAAGTTAATGTATAAAAGTTAAGGTATAAAATCATAAGATAAGAACAATTCAAATTGGTGTGGAATTCGTGTAACATCTTGACAGTAATACAAATTTAAACATTCAAGTAGGTATCAGATTTTAATATTTTAAAATTTCATTTATATAACAGTTCGCCATTGCATTAGGTACGACTGCCTTTAACTTCTACGTCTCTGTCTCTCTTGAACAGTTTGACTTCAGAATGCCCGTTTGAATTTACGCCCGGTACTTTTACTGCCGCCAAATTACGTTGCTGCTGAAGACAAAAAGTGAATCTTTGACTTGGTGTATCGGGTTACTAAAGCCGCACTTTTCTGACGTTTGAATAAAAAATGCATTTGTCACATTTTATACAACAAATATGCAAAATAAACTGGATCGGTTTATATATTCGAGCGCATCAGCTAATAATCCTGAATAATTATTGAAACTGTCGCCGTCGTGCGCGAAAAGAGACTTCGAAATAACTACGGCGAACAGAACAACCGCAAATGATAGTAGGTACCTACAAACTTAGGGAATAATGCATAAAAAATGAAATCCGGAGTAAACAGCGGTCCTAAAATTTTTTGTGGTCGTAAATATAGTTTGGAAGAAATCAAGCTGCTAGAAAAACGTAAATCATCAGCAGTTAATCCACCAGAAGAAAAAGAAAATGAAGAAAGTGAGCAAGAAATAGTCCTATGAAATTATGAGATAATAAATTTTCAAGGAATATCAACAACTGGTAGAAGAAAATAAAGAGAAAATATTAAGACGATCACTAAGAAAAAGGAATGTAAAAGTGGATGATAATTTTGTTATTTATTTGGACACTGAAAAAATGTTTAGAATAAATTGAAGATTTCTTACAATCGTCAGAAAAGAAGGTTGGATTCAAGCAATGACGGAAGAATGTAGTTCTTTAATGAAAGTTCTGTGTGGATAGTTTTCTCATCTTAAGATTTACTTAACATCTGCAGCGCGTTTTCCTGTGTTTACATACTGCAGTAACCGAAACCTAAGGAGCAAGCAAGATCTATGATAATTGTCTGAAATAAGTCCATTCTTGCTATTTTGAAATGCTGACATCCAGGTGAATTCATGTATCTTTTGCTTCTAATAGTGTTGATAAAAACTGCCTTGGCCACGTGAAAAGAAGTATTGAAAGATAATCAGTTTTCGCAGCTATTTTTTCAAGACGGTGTCGCGAGCGTTTGTTCATCAAGGTCGAAAACTCAGGCATAAAATTAGGACCTCAAACTAAACGACCACGGATTGACTGTAAGAAAATAATGTTTTTTTCCTTTATTGGCAGGACCTTGGTTTAGTATAATAAAACCTGGTTGGCCATTACGCAGCTTTTGGGGGCCACTGGTATGGGACATACTGACGTCAGTATGTGGAACTCTGGGGTGTTTTGTCGCGAACTACTGAATTTTTCTAAAATTGCCGGTTACCGTCAGCCGTCAACGACCCTACGAGCATTATTTGTTCGTAGCAACAGCATAGTAGGAATTTGCTGTCAAACTTTATGGAAGATCAAAATTTTTGGTTGAATTTGAATGTTGTTTTGCTTCTATGTGAGAATACATTATGGGAAAATCAAACGAATAACATACCTGAAAGCGTAAATTACAATTTAAATAGTATTTGGAATAGAAATTGAAAATTTGTGACCAGATCATAAACTTTAAAATTGAAACTTCAAGAAATCTGGAAATCCGATCTGGAAATTAGCCGTTTTGCAGTTGACACCTATTTGGGCATTACGTAAAAACCAAAATAGTTCATACAAGAACACTTTAGTGTTCAAACACTTTATATTAATGAAAAACTTGGGAATTAAATCCTGAAATTTATTTAATGACAATCAACTGACGTTGCTAAATTGACATATTGGCAGTGTTACAAATCGAAAAGAATCAGACACTCCTGACTACAGAGGTTGTCAACAAGTTTTTCCACATGCGCAGAAGGCGACGAAAATCGGTTCTCGGAGTGTCAAACCATTATCTATACTAAACCAAGGGCAGGACTAGGTATGTTACTTATGTGCAAGTGTGCGGTGGTTTGTCTACCAGACAGATACCAGATACCTACTTTCGTCATCTGAGCATGGGTATTTTCCTCCACTAGCACCTTCGCTGCGTTTTCTGTCGCACCTGGGTTATTGAAATCCTCAAATCCTCAATCTAGATCACCAAAACAAAAAACGCCGCATTAAAAAATAAATTAAACCAATTTTTAATACTAACTTAATATATCTAAAAATTCATTTCTGTGATTCCTCCTCAATATCTGAAGGTGCCAGACAAAACTACTTATGACCAGTTGAGGAGCTATGGGTATACCCAATAGTTATTCAAGTAATAAAAATCGCAGCTATTGTAATATTTTTATCACGACTATGCGAACTACCAATAATTATTATATAACATACAGGGTGTCCAAAAAATAGCGGATAAACTCGTCAGTACGTTGTCAGGAATGGTCACCTAAGTATGGGAAAAATGCTAAAAACAAATCCAAGTTCCGTAGTTTTCAACAGAAAAAGATCCAGTCTGCCTACTCAACTCCCGCTACAGCCATTATTATGCTAACTAATATGTAATCTTAAACTATTGTGACACATTGCTGTTGTCATTCCAAAACACCAATTTTGCATTTTTGGGGCAGTGGGAAATTGGTGAAATACATGACAACAATGCATTAATTACTGAATTATTGCAATAATAGTAGGTGGCCAAAACGAATTTGTCTCAAATGTCAGAATTGAAAAATAAAAATAATGTGATTTAGGCTGTCAGTTCAAAAGTGGCATGTGTCAGATTGTACCTAATTTGGATACTTTGTAGTTTAAAATATCACAAATGTATACTAACATTGAGTATGTCGAAGATTCCTTCAGCAAGTGGAACAGGACGAATTCTTCACCAGAAACTCTCTGTGGTCAGATGAAACCACATTAACAGGAGCGATTACTTTAATGCGCATAATACGCATTACTATAGCGTCGACAATCCCAGTCTTCTATTCCAGAATTCCCATCAGCACCAGTTTAGCGCAAACGTGTGGGCCGGTATTACGAGCAACCAAGGATCAAATATTATACCGAATGGACTTCCAGGGGTAGATTGTCGGAATTTTTTGCGAAAGGAGGTGCAAGACTTTTTGGATAATCTTCCTTTAGCAACAGTCAACAATATGTGGTTTCAACTAGACGGAGCTCCTGCCCATAATGCTGCACCTGTTCGACAGTGGCTAGATGAAGAATTTCCGAATAGATGGATTGGGAGGGGAGGGCCTGTGCGTTGGCCACCGTGTTCGTCAGACTTACCCCATAAGACTTTTTCTTTTGGGGGCATGTGAAGAGTACCTGCCGTTTACCGGACACCTGTGGAAGATGAAAACAATCTGCACCGCGGGGCATATTTGATGCTGCGAACCACGTAGTTGTCCACATGTTGGAAACAGTTCGGGGTAACGTGGTTCGCAGGGCACAGGCGCACAGGCCTGCGTAGCCCCGTAGGGACGGAATTTCCTACACTTGCTGTAAACTTCCTTTCTGTTCGAGACGCCGTAACAGTGTTTTAACCGAAGAGTGCTTGCTGTCTATTGGGGTAGCGCTCGGGATAAAGTCGTGTTTGCGGCTAACGCGTTGTTATTGTATTCTCTCAAAACTGAATACTCATTCTGGTATTTGAGACTAAAAAATGTGAGACTATTAATTGTCTTATTAACTAAATTCTTTGTTGTCTTAATGTGCTTATTTCTTTTACTCTCTGTGGTCTCCATTTGACGAAATAATTTGGAATTATGATGACATTACCTACATTCATGACAGATTTACGTGACAAGCAATCTATCATAGGTAACTAAGATGGTAACTAAGATTAAATAAATTTCAGGCAATGGGATACCTCATATTTTCTTTAAACCGTACATTGATACCTATGTTGCAAGATTTCTTGCTTTTAAAATAGAAAGGAAACGAGTCACGGAAGCACAGAGATTTTTTAAAATATTTGTTTGTCATCCAAACACAAATTGTTACAACGTACAGTTGAGTTTCTCCGCTATTTTTGGACACCCTGTATAGTAACTTCTAAATGCATTTTCGTAAATGTTCTTTCCATCATCAGAGAATGTTTTCATTATTGAAAATTCTAGTAGAACCCAGACAACTTCAAAAACGAACCAAGGCACTCTTCAAATTCCAAAATAAATATTAGTGACTTTGACATCATTGTTGACAGACGTTTTAGGGAACATAAAAAATCAAAATTTCCTACATAAATAATTTAAATTTACAATAATTTGAAAAGATTGGATTGTATTAAATCAATTTGTTCGTTAACTAAGTTATAGGCATTTTTGATCAATTTTATGTTTATAAATTTCTGTACATTCCAACATATTATATAATTGAAAACCACTTTTCAATGTGTACAATAATGTAGTTTCTTCAAGAATAGGAAATTTGTGATTATTTTCGAAATAGTGCAAAATTTAAATCGTTATTTCTCAACCGAAATGACCTTAAATGTTCATTATATCTTATATGAACAGGTCTACCAGTTTGACCGATATAAATAATTTACAATCAGAGCATTTTAGTTGGTAGGTATACAGCGTGTCCCAGAACGTTTTACACAGGTTATAGCTCCAAAACTATAATAGATAACGAAATTGATCAAAAATCACTCTGTAGAGCTGATGAAGGAGTATATAACCCGACGAACGAAACCACCCCCGGGGCTGCCGCCTCCGACATACCGCCCCTAGTTATTTTTTTAAATAGCACCCTGTATATTCTGCGAAGGAGCGTGACGAAGAATCAAATTCTCTACCTAAAATTTTTTTGAAATTTAAAATTGACTCATCAATGGTGGAGAAAACAGATTTTTTATTTATGTTTAAGTCGGCCATGGAATTATTAACATTTATTGGAACTGATAAACAAATAACTACCGGCGTAAATGTCGAAGTTAATTTGAGTTACCTGAAAGGTAGTTTTGTGTTGTGTCCTGAAATGCCTGTTTTCTTTACGCCATATGATTATGTGAACAAGTGGCATGTAGAAGAAATTTATTGCGCAGGTTAGAAATGCGTGTTGCTGCAGAAGGACTCCAATTTGGGCAACTGATTACGTTATCACATTATTAGTACATATTATTATTTTAACTTATGTTTAAACTTTTTATTTCGTAGTTTTAATAATTCCATGGCTAACTTAAAAATAAATAAAAAGGCTGTTTTCTCAACCACTGATGGGCCAATTTTTAATTTGAAAAAATCTTGGGTAGAAAATTTGATTCTTTGTCATATTCCTTCACGGGATATACAGGGTTCTATTTGAAAAAAAAATTGGGGCGGTTACGTTCTTCGAATTATGTGCTCCATCATCAACACAACAAAGTGGTTTTGTTACATGTCGTTATCATTATAGTTTTGGAGCTTCAACGTGTGTAAAACGTTCTGGGGCGCCCGGTATACCTGTTCTACAAAATTTATTAGTTTCATCTTTTGTATTAAGTAAACAAAACTTGAAACAAAATATTTGAAGGTTTAAATGCCACATGTATACCGTTCTTTGATAAAATACTGGCAATTTTTTCAGAAACATTTTCTATGTAAGTTATACGACAAAATTTAATATCTTTTTTATCTAATGATTTTGTGTACCTATATGCTATTATACATGGTGTCCCGGTGAAGGTGGGAAATCTCTCAGGTCCGTATAGATTACACGAAAATAACACCCCAAGTTCATATAAAGTTTTCTCCTACGACCTTCCCCTGCCGAGATATTCTCCCTTAAATTGGAGAAATAAAAATCATTTTTTTACATAAAATGTTTATTTATTTATTTGCAATTGTATTTCTATCATTTTCTTGGTGACGTACGTAGTGATGGAATGTCGATAAAATAATGCGGCCCGTTTTTTGATAGTGCATCAAGGAAGCAAGGGGTGAACTACCCCTTAGCTTCTTAACTTCATATTTTTTAAGGGGCTGGATATTTTTAATTCTTAACCGCATTTTTTGTTTCTACGGACATTTTGATAATAGAAAGTTACTCTTATTAGGTTTCGATAAAATGAAGCGTTTCCGAGAAAATGAAACTCAAGGAGCAAGAGGTACAGTGTTTCTACGATTTTCGTCTTTATTTTTTCTGGCATTATTTTCAAAGATATCAAAGAATCGAAAGCTCCTTCAATAAATTATTTCTTATGAATTTTTTAAATATGATTTGACCCTACATTAAGCTATTTCTTTGAAATTCAATAAAAATTGTCCAGGTCCGTATTAAGAAAAAATAATAATTGACGATGTAGACAACAGACGAAACGTCGTACAAAAACAACCTTAACAGTTTGCGAAAGGTAGTGAAAATTTACATTAAAAAACTGCTTTCGGCTTTTCGAATGCCAGAAAAAATGAAAACGAAAATCGTAGAAACACGGTACCTCTTACTCGTTGAGTTTTATTTTCTCGAAAACGCTTCGTTTTATCGAAACCTAACAAGAGTAACTTTTTATTAGCAAAATGTCCGGGGAAACAAGAAATGCGGTTAAAAATTAAAAATATCCAGCCCCTTAAAAAATATGAAGTTAAGAAGGTAAGGGGTAGTTCACCCCTTGCTCCCCTGATGCACTATCAAAAAACGGGTCGGATTATTTTATCGACATTCAATCACTAAGTACATCACCAAGAAAATGATCGAAATACAATTAAAAATAAAAATTGTATGTAGAAAAAACGATTTTTATTTCTCCATTTTAAGGGAGAATATCTCGGCAGGGGAAGGTCGTAGGAGAAAACTTTATATGAACTTTGGGTGTTATTTTCGTGTAATCTATACGCACCCGAGAGATTTGCCACCTTCACCTTCAATTTTTTATTGTTAATTATTCTATTTATTATTTCTATTTTGAATCCATTAACCATTATTAATAGCAATTGTTCTTATTTCTTTTTCTAAGTTAGGTTTAGATAAAGGAACAGTAAAGGCTCTATGTACCAGTGAGTTGTAATCATGTAATCAGAAATCTTTTGAGAATGAAATGAATTTGACAAAAATGTGATGTCTGTGCAGGTAGGTTTCCTAAACATATCGAAATTATTATTGCTTATTAAAATTAAATCTAAGAAATTTATTTTATGATCAATTTCAATTTCTTTAATAAATTTTATTTTTGAATCGATATTATTCAAAAAATTTAGAAAATTATTCAACTCTCTTGCAGCGCCTTTATTAAAATAAGCTAAAATGTCATCGGCCTATCTGTTAGGCCTGTGCGATTATTACTTTTCATAATCGATTATCGATTGTTATAAAGTAATCGATAAATTTGAATAATCGATTATTTGATTAATCGATTATTCGGCTGATCGATTTTTCGATTTATCGATTATTTGATTAATCGATTATTAGATTAATCCATTATTCGATTAATCGATTATTTGATTAATCGGTTATTGAAAAATCTATAATCAAATAATCGATTAATCGATTATATTTCGATTAATCGATTATTTTGCACAGTCCTAGAGATAATGTGTTTGCATTTAATGCACTCGCCAGAATCTCCTTTTTTCACAAAATAATTCCACACTTCACTTCTTCCGCGTTTAAATGCCATTGTTTAATATTCGTAAATGTATCGAAATCGAAACTGACACCCTGAGTTACATCTGGCGTTGACACGAACAGGTACTTCCCCGACTTGCGAGCTTGCGCCGCGCGGACTGGCTGCGCTAGCAAGACTCAAGCGGGACTTTTCAATTAAAACATTTTGAAATACTGAATCGGTATTAGGTACTGATGTTTTAAGGGATTGGAAATTTTTCGTTTGCAGTAGGTATCTGTTTTCAATTATCCACGATCATGCCTCGTCCCAGTATCCACGGATAATATATTATGCGATATATCAGTTATAAAAATAATAGCCCTAAAATAGCTTACCATAAGAAAGTCCTCATTTAATTAATCGATGGAACAAAATATTCAATTAATCGCTTAATTAAATAATAGATTAATTAAGTGTACAATTGATCAAATAAACGATTAATCAAAAAATCGATTAACCAAATAATCGAACAATCGATCAGCCGATTAATCGATTAATTAGATACTGGATTAATCGTCTTTTAAGTAACCGATTATAGTTTTTTTAGTAATCGATTAATCGATTACTCAAAAATTAATTAATCGATTATCTGATTAATCGATTATTTCATTAATCGATTATTTCATTAATCGATTATTTGATTAATTGATTATTCGATTAATCGATTATTTGATTAATCGATTATTTTAAAATCTATAATCAAATAATCGATTAATCGATTATATTTCGATTAATCTATTATTTTGCACGGCCCTAGTATCTGTACCTAACAAAAGAAAATTTGTTGTTTTCCTAGATCTGAATTAATAATTTTTTCTTCAATATTAGACATAATAATATTTTTGTCCTACAAAATAGAAAACCGACTTCAATATACAATGAGAACATCATCTATGTAGTCGAAGTCAATTGAATACGCATTATTAAGGATAACTCAAAAACTACTGGTCAGATCTTGATTTATATGGGGCCACATGAGAAGCACCAGCTTTCAAATAAAAAAAGAATCATCAAAATCGGTTCACCTAGAAAAAAGTTCTGAGGTATCACACATAAAAAAATTCACAGACCTCGCATCTTACGCAAGTATCATAGGCGTATTGAAAATACCGACACAACTGCTCGGTTTCTAAGATGTCTAACAAAAGTGATCTGTGCTGTTTCAAGTTGGTATATTATTGATACAATAAAATAAAAGAAATGATTTGTGACAAGCACAAGGCATATAGTCAAACTGACGCAATACGTAACAAAATATTAACGCATCCGTTTTGTACTGTTTGGACTTTTATTGCAAGGCGATATCCCTCTTAAACGGTACTCGCGCTCGCCGTACCTTAGTTTACATCTGGCTAGCGCTCTCCATCCGATATTATTATTAGCGGCCTCGACTGCGCGCGTCGCCGACAGAATCTGTCGCGTGTCGATCATTTTCCGTAAGATGAGTCCCATATACACGCGCCCAGAAGTATTTTCAATACTAAAAAATACAGTCGAATTGAGTACCTCCTCCTTTTTTGAAGTCGGTTAAAAAGAAACCGAAAATGAACCTAGGTATTGGTATATAGTTTAATTTTTTTATTTTATCTATAAGATATAATGAATTTATTAGGCCAAATTTGGGAGTAAAATTTATAATGGGTATTTTTAAATATATTATTAATATTTTTAGCTAAATTTTTAGTATGGGCATTAATATATGATACTACGGGTCTTATAGGGACATTTAATTTATGATTTTTGATTAGACCATAAATAATTTAGGTGCTCAATCATTCATATTAGTTAATTTAGATTTATGATAATTACTTTCAAAAATACTATTGCAATCTTTTAATCAATCTTTTAATTTTCATTGAAACTGTTTTGTTGGATCTTTACGAAGTTCTGTTAGCTTTTTATTAGTGATAAAATTTTCCATTTTCGTTAAATAATCTATTTTAGGTAGAATCATACTGGCATTAGATTTGTCTGTTTTAGAAACAACTAGATTACATGAGTAACCTTTTCATTTGTTGAATTTAGTATAAGTTTATCTATATTATTCAAATAATGAGTTACCCGTCTTTTGCATTCTAAAATCTCCTCAATTTTATTTCTGATGCGTTCATGTTCTGTCTGGTTTTTTAAAGCTATAATTCAATTTCTGAAATTCAAATTTCTGTATTATTTTTATTGTCTGAAAATTTAGGACCTTTTGAAAGTAATTCTGTTTCATTTTTGTTAAAAATTGTGTTGCTGTAATTTATAAATTTTGAATTAAATTATACATAAAGCCTCTACTGTTCCTTCATATAAAGCTAACTTATAGGAAAAGAATTAAATACCTACAATAAGAACAATTATTGATAATGGATACAAAATAGAAATATGTAATTAATAGAATGGTTAACAATAAAAACATTAAAAATTACTTATAATAGCCTGTATACAGGGTGTCCCGGTGAAGGTGGGAAATCTCTCGGGTGCGTATAGATTACACGAAAATAACACCCCAAGTTCATATAAAATTTTCTCCTACGACCTTCCCCTGCCGAGATATTCTCCCTTAAATTGGAGAAATAAAAATCGCTTTTTTACATAAAATTTTTATTTATAATTGTATTTCGATATTTTTCTTGGTGACGTACGCAGTGATTGAATGTCGATAAAATAATGCGACCCGTTTTTTGATAGTGCATCAAGGGAGCAAGGGGTGAACTACCCCTTACCTTCTTAACTTCACATTTTTTAAGAGGCTGAATATTTTTAATTTCTAACCGCATTTTTTGTTTTCTCGGACATTTTGCTAATAAAAAGTTACTCTTGTTAGGTTTCAATAAACTGAAGCGTTTTCGAGAAAATAAAGCTCAACGAGCAAGAGGTGCCGTGTTTCTATGATTTTCGTTTTCATTTTTTTCTGGAATTCGAAAATCCGAAAGCAATTTTTTAATGTAAATTTTCACTACCTTTCGCAAACTGTTAAGGTTAGTTTTGTACGACGTTTAGTCTGTTGTCTACATCGTCAATTTTTATTTTTTCTTAATACGCACCTGGACAATTTTATTGAATTTCAAAAGAAATAGCTAATGTAGGGTCAAATCATATTTAAAAAATTCCTATGAAATAATTGATTGAAAGAGCTTTCGATTTTTTGATATCTTTGAAAATAATGCCAGAAAAAATAAAGACGAAAATCGTAAAAGCACTGCACCTCTTGCTCGTTGAGTTTCATTTTCTCGAAAACTCTTCATTTGATCTAAATCTAACAAGAGTAACTTTTTATTATCGAAATGTCCGGGGAAACAAAAAATGCGATTAAAAATTAAAAATAGCCAGCCCCTTAAAAAATATGAAGTTAAGAAGGTAAGGGGTAGTTCACCCCTTGATTCCCCGATGCACTATCAAAAAACCGGCTGCATTATTTTATCGACATTCAATCACTACGTACGTCTCTAAGAAAATTATAGAAATAAATTAAAAATAAAAATTTTATGTTAAAAAAATGATTTTTTTTCTCCAATTTAAGGGAGAATATCTCGGCAAGGGAAGGTAGTAGGAGAAAATTTTACATCAACTTGGGGTGTTATTTTCGTGTAATCTATACGCTACCGAGAGATTTCCTACCTTCACCGGGAAACCATATGTATACTTACCCAAAATGATCAGATAAAAAAGATATTAAATTTTGTCGTACAACTTACGTAGGAAATGTTTCTGAAAGAATTGTCAGTATTTTATCATAAAACAATATACATAATAGCATTTAAACCTTCAAATATTTTATCTCATATACTGTGATTGTAACAGTATTATTTATACTGGTCAAGCTAGTAGGCCTATTCATATATAAGACATAATGAACATTTAAGATCGTTTCGGTTGAGGAATAACGAATCAAATTTTGATTCTTTTCTTAAATAATCGCAAATTTGTTATTCTCGAAGAAACTAAATTATTGTATAATTTGGAAATAGGTTATCAATTAGATATTTTTGAATCTATAGAAATTTATATACATAAACACGATAAAAAATATAACTTACTTAACGAACAAATCGATTTAATACAATCTAATCTTTTTAAATTATTGTAAATTTAAATTATTTAGGCAGGTAATTTTGATTTATTAGGTTTCCTCAAATGTCTGTCAATAACGATGTCAAAGTCACTAATATTTATTTATATTTTGAATTGCAAAAGTGCCTTGGTTCGTTGTTGCATCATTCCGGTAATCGCACACGTTTAAGAAAAGTTCCGTAGTCATTAAATAATGAATAAATAAACAAATATTTCAGTTTCGAGGGTTATCCAGTGAAGTCAGGAAAATTATCTAATTTCTGAAACACGTTTTTGTGTGTGACCAAGCTAGAATCTTCCAACAAAAGCTTGCAGATATCGAAAAGCTTAAAGCTTAAAGCATGAATTTGTCCTGTTATTCATGTGAAATTTACCCTGTCAATCAGTCTTTGCATCAGCTTGTTCGAATAAGCATCTCAGAAAATATAGAAAATATGAAAAAATAGGGAAACTTTTACAACCAGTTTTTTCTCATTTAAGTCATGGGACACGGGCTAGCGTTTGTGACATAATATGATGGTGTTACACCCTGTAGCTATGTATATTTTTTTGAATATGTACATACTAATACTCACCAGTTGATAGTCCAACGTTTCACTTCAATTTTGTTATGGTGCCATTTACTGTCTAGCAACTACAGCTCAATAGCTTAGCACTTCTGGAAATGTTCGATTTTAAATATACTAGTTCGATGGAGTAAAACAAGAAACAAAAAAATAAATATGCAAAAACACGCAAGTTTTGAAAAAGAGTAAATTGTAAAAACTATCCAGCCTCTTTAGGAGAAAGATAAATTTGAATTCAAACTTCAGAAACAACGATTTCAATATGTTCTTCTTTCCCTTTTACACTGAATGGTATATCCTAGTACCCGACTTCACTATGCAGTCATCTCTTTCTAGGTCTCCATATATCTCTTCTTTTTCTTTTTGCATATCGCAATTTTTGCGTTGTTGTTTGTTAAAATTGATGCGAAAAGAGTTCATACACGGCCAAATTATTAATTTGATTCGATTCGCTGATGCGGTTTAGCCGAGGGTTTAGCTGATTCCCATTCAGCAAAAAATAATAATTATAGAAGTAGCTTTGAATTAAATGGAAGCGGTTTTGAATGAGAGCTCAGGATTAGAATGAATAAAAATTAATCCCAAATCCTGGTGCGTAAGGGATGCGAAAATGGGGCTAAAACTAAGATGACAGTTTAAATACCTACTAATAAATCATTAAATTACCTTATATACAGGATGAGTTTTTTTGATTTTCACTACAGGGATCTTGGAAACCAGCAGAGGTAGAAGGTAGGTTAAATGAGGAAAGAAGTGCAGTTGGTTGAGTTTAATAAATAAGCAAATTCAAATTTTCGAAAATTTGCATAGTTTGCTAGATAAAATGGAAAAATCAAATTTTGCGAGATTTAAATAGTATATTACAGTACAAGTGGAGAAACTGAAAATTTCGCTCACGCAATTTGCCAGACTTGCACACGAGCCGCCAGGCGAGTGTGCAAAGGCAAATAAGTGAGCGAAACGGTTTCTCCACGAGTGCTGTATAACGTTTTGTTCAAAAGAAAGTCGTGTTAGTTACACTATTTATAACTCAAGAACGGCTGAACCGATTTGGCTGAAAATTGGTGGGGAGGTAGCTTAGAACCAGGAGACGGACATAGGATACTTTTTATCCCGTTTCCGTGGGACGTTTTCAGTAATGTTCTTAACAAACTTTGTGTCACACCAGTCTATAAACCGTCTATAACAAATTTCATACACTTTTTTAAATTTATCGGGCAATAAATCTGTTGTAGCTTCATTTGCTGTTTCAATTATATCTGCAGGAGTACAAATAGTTTCTTCCTCACCATCCGAAATCGACAGTTTCACAACAAAATATTACAATTTTAAACTGACAACTTGAAATTAATTACTAACTTGATAATTTTGGTCATTGTACATAAATACACGTATCCATAGTTACGCAGAGGAACGTAACGTTTTTTTAGGTAACGCTCGATTTTATAAATTTTATTTGTCAAATCTGACAGTTGATAAGTGTCATATCAAGCCCCCGCCTCGCACAAAACAAAAAAATTATGTTGATCCGATCGCTACCAAACTTCACAGGAACACTCGCTGGGCTAATCTGAAGATTAATTTACAGTAGGTGCCGCGCATGTCGTACCGGGACCGGGCAGCAAATAATTTATAAAGTGAAAATGCAAACGTCAAACGGCATATGCCATTCGCAGTTTATCAAGTTTCAAACGATTTTACCACAATTATTTCTTCAGAGGCAGCAACGCGCCGGGTACCAGCCAGGCGAGTGTGCAAAGGCAAATAAGTGAGCGAAACGGTTTCTCCACGAGTGCTGTATAACGTTTTGTTCAATCCTGCCACTGAACTAAATATTATTTCAAAAATATTCAAAACTAGCTGGTACCCGGCGCGTTGCTGCCTCTGAAGAAATAATTGTGGTAAAATCGTTTGAAACTTGATAAACTGCGAATGGCATATGCCGTTTGACGTTTGCATTTTCACTTTATAAATTATTTGCTGCCCGGTCCCGGTACGACATGCGCGGCACCTATTGTAAGTTAATCTTCAGATTAGCCCAGCGAGTGTTCCTGTGAAGTTTGGTAGCGATCGGATCAACATAATTTTTTTGTTTTGTGCGAGGCGGGGGCTTGATATGACACTTATCAACTGTCAGATTTGACAAATAAAATTTATAAAATCGAGCGTTACCTAAAAAAACGTTACGTTCCTCTGCGTAACTATGGATACGTGTATAGGAAAGTTGCCTAATATGGGGTACTTTTTTTCAAATTGCTCCAAAGTTGTTGTAACTATGTTTTTAGGAGAATTTTCACTAGCAAACTTTAAATTTGTTTGTCTTTGAGCATTGTGTTATAAAACAGACCAAAAACAATTAAAATGAGGGAGATGTGCAATAAATAAATTGTCACTTACTACCCCATATTAAGTTTATGCATGTCCTTAATATGGGGTACCCCAAATAATATTAAGAATTTATACTCAAAAAACAATATTTTGAAAAAAGGTTTTTATTATCAACTCAAAATAAACAAAACATTTTATTACAATATAAAATATATAAACAAAATAACAAAAGAGAAACAAATAAGTTGTCATAACTTAAAAAATTGTTTTGGGCAGTATTACTGAAAATTTGCTCTCTATTTCATGATTTGCGGTTATTGGGCATCTGGAAATAATGTATTTCCCATTATACACGGAAATAAAAATGCTAACATTGCTATTCCATCGAATAAAAACGTAATTTCCTCATATATGGGGTACCCCAAATTAGGCACTCTGTTGTACCCCATATTAGGAACAAATTATTGTTTGGTTATATAGCATTTTCGCAGAAATTTTGCTGAGTTTTCTAAAATGCCACATACATGACAATAAACTGCGCAAAATTTACTGTCGGATGCAAATAAACTAATTTAAAATATTTACTTTTAAGACGGAGTACACTCGCAGGAACAACGCGCTCACTAACATTTCAGATGTATACAAACTTTTGAAGCCACCTGGTGGAGAAACGGTGAAAGTAGTAACACCGTTGGTCATATAGGAAAATAGCAAAATAAAGTCGATATTAATTAGCAATGAATTCAACAGGTGGCAAAAATGGAATTGGCCAAAAACGCGGTACCCCATATTAGGAACTATCGTCATATTAGGCAACTTTCCTCTATTTATGTACAATGACCAAAATTATCAAGTTAGTAATTAATTTCAAGTTGTCAGTTTAAAATTGTAATATTTTGTTGTGAAACTGTCGAAAATGTCGATTTCGGATGGTGAGGAAGAAACTATTTGTACTCCTGCAGATATAATTGAAACAGCAAATGAAGCTACAACAGATTTATTGCCCGATAAATTTAAAAAAGTGTATGAAATTTGTTATAGACGGTTTATAGACTGGTGTGACACAAAGTTTGTTAAGAACATTACTGAAAACGTCCCACGGAAACGGGATAAAAAGTACCTATGTCCGTCTCCTGGTTCTAAGCTACCTCCCCACCAATTTTCAGCCAAATCGGTTCAGCCGTTCTTGAGTTATAAATAGTGTAACTAACACGACTTTCTTTTATATATAGATATATAGATTAATAATTCAGATTGGTCTGACAATTGGGCCGGTATGCAACATAATAACATAGAGAGCGTGTTTCATCATTGTTATGGTTACCGTTACAATAAATAATAAACAAGCTAGAATAAGTCAATTTTTGTACTTTTCAGCTAAATTTGTACATAAAATAAGATTTTACTGAGAAAATATGGAAAAAATTACGATTTAATTTTACCGGAGGATATTAAAAGAAGCTGATGCCGCTGCATACAATTTATTACCTCAGAAGTCTAAAGGAAAGTATATGAACGAGCCGGGAACGAGCTGACAAAATTCCGTGATTTGATGCATACAAAGAAAGTTCATCTTATAACGGAGGAAGTGATCTTAGCCTGTTTTAATGGATTGGTAGAAAATTACGAGCCATATTCTTTGTGGTCCACATATTCTATGTTGAAGACAATTTTATTTGTTTTTGAAAAAGTAGATATTGCATAGCAAGTAAGTTTCACAGTGCTATATTGGCTTTAACTCTGTAAAAATTATCATATTACTTAATAGAAATGTTGACAGTACCTACTTAATATTAAATAAATATCTAATTAATTTTGAATGTATGACCAAATTTATTAAAACGCACACAAATAATTTTTTTTGACAATTGAGCTAGTTTATTACCTATTTACAGAAACCATCATAAATTGCCATGTCAATTTGAATGATTAATTTTGAATATTTTTGTAATTTTATTGAGAAAGGGAGTGGGTGAAAGTAATAAGAGTGAACGAAAGTACTTTCGCTCACTGCTTCCGCGCACCCGTTGCCAAAGAAACGAAGTGAGTGAACAAAAGCAATGCTTTCTCGCATAGTATCTAAGGGTGAAACAACATGTTTCTATGGCAGGATTGAACAAAATATTTTCTAGCCGGCTTGTAACACAAAATATGAAAAAATGCTAAAGGAAAAAGTTTTACAGAATTAGACTTAGTACTATCTCAAATAATCAAAAGTTGTATTATACCAGTCGTGTTCGAGAAATAATGCCAACTTATGTTTTTTTAAATGGAAACCATATGCGACTATGGCACCACTAAATAGGATATTTTTTGCTGATTTCTGCGATATAACATTGTCCATACTTATTTGAAAAAAATTTAAGTATTAGGGTATAAAATGCATGAAGATAAAAAACAATCGGTAACTGTAAGTTGAAGGTTTACTACGCCACCGTGATTCACTTGTAGATACTTACATACTTATTTTATTATTTTTTTGTTTTCCATGGATAACTTGCATATTTCATTAATTTAAAATCGAAAAATGCTTATAACTCCTTCATTTTTTAAATAAGCATGGAATCAGCAAAAAATATACTACATATTTAGTGGTGCCATAGTGGCATATGGTTTCCATTTAAAAAAACATAAGTTTGCATTATTTCTCGAACGCGACTGGTATAATACAACTTTTGATTATTTGAGATAGTACTAAGTCTAATTCTGTACAACTTTTTACTTTGGCATTTTGTCATATTTTGTGTTACAATCCGGCTAGAAAATATTTTTAAATCTCGCAAAATTTGAAATTGAAATTTTTGAAAATTTTAATTTACATATTTATTAAGCTCAAAAAACTGCACTTCTTTCCTCATCTCTTCGCACCTTCCAACTCTGCTGGTTTCCAAGATCCCTGTAGTCAAAATCAAAAAAAACTCATCCTGTACATTTCTAATATCAGGTAATAATCTGCCAAGATGATTCTGGCTGGTCATTTAAGTGTCCGCTTAAAACGCGGAACGCCGGTAGTTACGCCACTGCTGAGTTATGCAATGGGTTAAAAAGGAATGGATAACGCTCGACGGACCCGCTTTAGATACGAATTACTTTGCTATAGAATTGTGCAATGACACAAAGGGATGTAGCTAAATAATGAGCATAATCAGTTAATACTGAAAAGTGCAATCGGTTCAAGGGGATGAATAACACGCGGTGAACCCTCTCCAGATATTAACAACTATCGATGTTTGTCCATAAATGTAAAATAACTGGCAACCCCTTCTTACACTAGTGAGTGTTAAACGGAGCAAAACTTGCCGCCGCCGACCGGGAGTCGAACCCGGGTCCCCGCGCTCCGATGCTTTTGTTAAAGTTCGAGAAATGTAAACATATCATTCTCTGACCATCTCGCAGCCATTTTGAATTCTAAAATTGACAAGATAAACCGTTATTGACGGACACTGCAGTGTTCACATGAGGCGACTTGTTGAATTCGACTGATGACTCACTGCCCGACAGCTAGTTGTACAACAAAATTTAAACCCCGTCCGACTTTCGTTGCTTCAACTAACCAGTTGTTCAATTACGTTGAAACGAGGTTCACATGCTTCAATGTGCGTTCAACTGACTTTCAACTTCTAGTTGGTCAACGATAATTGAATCGTGAGAACGCGCCTTTAGTTTGATTGTGCTGGTGCAGCCAGTCCGCGCGGCGCAAGCTCGCAAGTCGGGGAAGTACCTGTTCGTGTCAACGCCAGCTGTAACTCGGGGTGTCAGTTTCGATACATTTACGTAATTAAACAATGGCTTTTAAACGCGGAAGTGAAGTGTGGAATTATTTTATGAAAAAGGAGATTCTAGCGAGTGCATTAAATGCAAACACGTTATCTCATCTCATCTAATCAAATAATCGATTATTTGATTATAGATTTTACAATAATCGATTAATCAAATAATCGATTAATCGATTAATCAAATAATCGATTAATCGAGAAATCGATCAGCCGATTAATCGATTAATCAAATAATCGATTAATCAAATTTATCGATTACTTTACAACAATCGATAATCGATTATGAAAAGTAATAATCGCAGAGGCCTAGTTGTTAGTCACCCTTTTTATTTTGTTTATATTAGTTAATTGATGATCCTAGTTCAGAAATTAAAACATCAAAGGGTATAATGCCGCACACTTAACAAATATCACTTCCAAAATTAATGTGATTATACTTTACCTATTTTATTGCACTGTTGACAACAGAAAGCCATAAATCAGAAGACAACCTTGTTAACCTAGTATGTATAAAAGGAATTGCCAATTTTGCAAGGATTCATTGAAAATCCAGTCGTTGTAGTCATATAAATTTTTCAAACATTATTGAATCATGAGTGTTGACAGTTTACCTAATTCTGGTCACAATGATGACGTATTTAGTTTAATTTTTTTACAAACATTTATTCGTAAAACTTTCGATGGGAATCGTCACGAAGTACATAAATTTGTCAATGATTGCGAGAAAGCATATCAATTAGCATCACCTGATCAAAAAGCTGCTTTGTTATTTTACATTAAGGTTTATACTCAGATCTCTTTGGAATATTAGTTTTCGTTCAAATTTGATGAAATTTGGTATGCACATTCATGAGGAGGTCCTTATGAATATCTGTAAATTTGAAAATTTTTGAACGTGTAGTTTTTGAGTTTTTCTTGAAAAATATGGATTTTGGAAGGTTTTATTTTTTTTTCTTAAAATCTACTCGTTCATTCGCATGCAAAAAAATAAAGTAATTAGTATATGGCCATGTGAAACACGGAGTAAAATCTTATTAAAATTAAACGGCAAGTTTTGGAGATATTCAAAATTTTGTTATTAAAATTGGCACAAAAACGTCTTTAAAATGTAAAATTGACATAAATCTTAATTGGGTACATGGCATAAAGAGGCAACAACATAATACATTATGTTTCCTGTCAATTTCACCAAAAGTTTTCAAAATATATGAAAAATTATAAAACAAATGCAGCAGTCCAGGAGGTGGCGCCACGGCCGTGCAGTGGTGTCTAGCGAAAACGAAACGCACTTGCTATCTATCTGTAAATTTTGGCTACCGAACACCTGCTCAGTGCTCACTCGGAATGTCGGAATTCAGATTTACCCAACGCATAAGAATTGTATCATACGTACTTTTCGTAAAATGTTTATGAACCTATCGAGAATCGGCAATCTCAGATTGGCATTTTGTCAGTTGATTATTCATTATAACATGTATTATTCCCGATTTGTGCATGAATATCTAAAGCGGAGAATTTTACCACTCAGAAGCAGATTTGTATTTTGAATTTGAATTTCAAAAAGTAATTGGGTATAAAGTAGGTAGGTACATAAACAAGTATAATAAAAACCGTAGTTTGAAAAAACATTATACATATATTAAAAATAACATTGGTATAACAAATAAAAAAACATTATTTTTTCAACAAAAACAAAACTTTACAGGGTGTTAAATTTTACTGGCTCACCATTACTATATCGGTTACCTACCTATTGTTATTGTTATTCTTATATGAATTTCAATGAAATTTTGGCTGTACCTATGTATAAAATAGACATTCTCCGTCTATTGGCGACATCAGAATTGTTCTCCGGTGGAAAACAAATGAATAACTATAGCCAAGTTTTTTACTTATGGGCACTGTATTGAATTTTCCAACCTTCCGATTTTAATTCTTTTTGGCAAGTTGGCCATGGATATACTTTAACATCGTTCAAACAATTTGTAAATACATTTATGCATGCTATACTTGGGCCGCCCAACAGACGGAGTGATCATCCTGCGATCATGAGCTCTAGGCAGGACCACTATCAATTTAGGACGACCGAACCGCAGTGATGCGCTTTCTTTAGACCCAACAAAGTCGCATGACTCCAATTAGGTCGTCATAAATTAATTTGGCCCCGCTAGAGCACGTTCTTGCAGGGTGATCAGTCCGTCTGTTCGGCGGCCCAAGTATACCAAAATTTCGTCCAAATCGATCTAAAAATAAAGCTGATAGAAAAAAAAGAAAAGTATTTTTATTCAGAGTGGATAAGGTCTTGAGAAATCATGTTGATGGGTAGGTATAAATAAAATAAGTAAAAAAAAATTAAGTTAAACGGTTTTATTGTAAAGAAACATAATAATGATGCAGATAATGTACTAAAAGCTAAAAAATAATTAGGTAGGTACCAGTCGTCACACCACTCTCCTCATCAATCTAGAGCATTGATCAGACTAAAATAAACTCGTGGGGCGTAGAGTAACCTGAGTAAATATGTAAATGATCGTTCTGCGATGTTGTCTATTGAGAAGATGCATCCAAAGCATACCTATAATGATATGAGCGGTTGGTTGTAGATAATAGAAATTCGACTCCTCCCACGATTTTATTTTAGTCTGATCAATGCTCTAGATTGATGAGGAGAGTGGTGTGGTGACTGGTACCTACCTAATTATTTTTTAGCTTTTAGTACATTATCTGCATCAGTATTATGTTTCTTTACAATAAAACCGTTTAACTTAAAAATGTTTTCTTACTTATTTTATTTTCAAGTTGCATTTTTCATGGTGTACTGTATTGTAGTAGTTAAGCCCTTTCATTTGATACCCATATTGAGGGGATTGAAAAAAAAAGTAATCCGCCATTTTGTGATTTTGTCGTGGCGGCCATCTTGGATTTTGCATTTTTCATGGTGTACTGTATTGTAGTGGTTAAGCCCTTTCATTTGATACCCATATTGAGGGGATTGAAAAAAAAAGTAATCCGCCATTTTGTGGTGGCGGCCATCTTGGATTTTGCATTTTTCATGGTGCACTGTATTGTAGTAGTTAAGCCCTTTCATTTGATAGCCATATTGAGGGGATTGAAAAAAAGTAATCCGCCATTTTGTGGTGGCGGCCATCTTGGATTTTGAATTTTTCATGGTGTACTGTATTGTAGTAGTTAAGCCCTTTCATTTGACACCCATATTGAGGGGGTTGAAAAAAATATATAATCCGCCATTTTGTGGTGGTGGCCATCTTGGATTTTTAATTTTTCATGGTGTACTGTATTCTACTAGTTAAGCCCTTTCATGCAATACCCATATTGAGGGAGCTGAAAAAAATATCTAATTCGCCATTTTGTGGCGGCGGCCATCTTGGATTTACAATGATACTGAATATACATAATTGTATTGTCATCACAACTAAAGGTGTGTACCAAATTTCAGATCAATCGGTCAACAGGAAGGGGGTAAAATTTCAATTACTAGATTTGACCCACACAAACAAACAAGGCAAGCTAAATAAAACCGTTTAAAAATGCCACATTTTCTTCCCATACCCTCTCTCTAACTTCAATAAAAAGAAAAGTGTAAATTCATGAGTGGCGGCCTCTCTGTGCAAATAGCGGAAGTGCCAGACGGCGATATCATTGTGGTTTCGACACCGCGATATGGTTCATAGCCAAAGCTGAGCGACATTGCCATCTACCGTCCGTAAAACACATTAGAAGGGTCTGAGTATAAACTACTCGCTTCACGGGAAGTGCTTTTGCACAATTACGCGATAAAACAATAATTGCTAGAGTATTTTTATTTTAAGGGTGTAAGTTTGATTATAAGAAGTGTGTTTAAATTGGTGTGGTTCCAGTCAGACGGCAGTAAATTTCCAAGAGTAGAATTACGTGCAATTTCGGAAAATTCGTGATAGGGAAATTTGAAGTTATTGTTAATTAGTAGGGGGGTTAGAAATGCTGCGGCGAAACATAAAACTTTCTGACCACACCACGTAGCTACCCAACTGCTGCGGCGAAAACTTAAAAACTTTCTGACCACACCACGTAGTTACCCGCTATGCACTGCTTGTGCTAATTATCTTTGTTTGAATTAAAAATTACTATGATGTTTAAAACTATCATCATCATAATATAAAAAGCGAAACGGCACAACACTTTACGGGTGGGGATGGATATCGGTCGCTCGGTCTCTTTTCAACTGGCGGAGATCGTATGGGTGAGGTCGTGCACTCGATCAGGTGTTTCTTTAACGCAAATAAAAAATTGTATGGGCATCATTCCGATGGACGCTAGGATCTGCTCAGCGCTGTTCGCAGAATGGTCTTTTGCCTTATTACAAATTAAACACAATTAATTATTTAAGAATATTCTATGGGAATATTTTGTGGTGCACCTGGGATGCCCCTACGTTTTAAGTATAACTACTACACCGATTTACCACTACGTAAAAGTCGTGGAGCGTAGCCCACGGGTCATCTAGTACACTCTATTTACAGATTTACACAACATACGTACAGTACTCGTTCGACGAGTGCCCAAACAACACTGTTTTCTTTTTACAGAAAAAACTAAATCTACCACTCTACCAGTCTAACAAAAAAATACACTTAGGTAAAAGATATATGAACCAGACGGTTAAGTAATACAAAATATAAGTTCGGCAAATGAATTGTTGACAGAAATGAACCGGCACCTACGGCACCTCGCCCGGCATGGGATTACACTGTAAGATGTTTCTCACTAAGTGCGCATAGTTTGACTTATATCTGCATTGCTATGGATTTTAAACAAAAGATAAACAAATTATACAGAAATGGAATTGTAACAAAACTTGTGAAATGAATATTATTTAATATGTTCGCAACTGAACAGTTATCGTTCGGAAGTTGAGGCGTCGTTTTGAAGTGCAAGTACGAGTAGTGTGTGTGCAGAGTAACTTAGGGAAAAGTTATGCTGTGGTGTTTGTGACTGTTTCGAATAGGTTGGAGAAAATTCGTCTCAGATCGTGGTGCTTTCGGCTTCGGGGATGACGAGCGGAAACGTGATTGGCAACAGGGTGTTGTCGATGGAAGACGGTGGGTACTTGACACCTCAAACTGTGGGAACGAGAAGGTATTGTGTAATGCCTGTTTGGACTGGAATAGTGAAGATGTTCGGTGGTAAGGGAGGTTTTGAAGTTGCTGCTTGCTGGCTCAGTGGTCTCAAAACAGTGGCACGAATGCAGTTTTGGGAGGAGAGGATATTACTGGATGTGGCGATAGAACATCTGGCGGGAAGTGCTTTGCGATGGTACAATTTCCGAAGTAGGGAAATTGAAACGTGGGAAGATTTTGAGAGGAAATTTAAGGAAAAATTTGGGGACAGTAGGAATGTCTGTGAGCGATTTGCGGAAATGACGGCCAGAAAGCAGGGCCCAGGTGAGTCTGCTGAAGATTATTTTTATGATAAAATGGTGTTGTGTCGGAACTTCAGCTTGAGTTTTGCAGAGAAGAAAGATTTGTTTTTGAAAGGAATGCGATGGAGAGAAGTAGTTAGAACTCTCACTTTCGTGCGACATCGAGATGAAGAAGATCTTTTGGGCGATGTTATCAAAAGTGATCGAATGGAAAAAGAAATGCGGGTTTGTGAAGAAAACAATCGGGGACAACGCCGTGAGGCGAGGTGTTTTAAGTGTGACGGAAGGGAAGGGAACATTTCGCGTGTGATTGTCCGAAACGCGGAAATGATCTGATGAAAAATTCGGTAGCGGTTAATGAAAGACAGGACAAGTTAATTAAAAGTGTGAATGCAGTACAGATACGTGTAAAGAGGTCAGAGGACTTAAGTGAGAAGGAAAATAATGGTGAAAGCTGGAAAAGTGGAAATGTTAATATTTGTGTCGAAAAAGGGTTAAGCACAGGTGAGGTATATCAGGAAGAACGCGAAGAAAGTAAATTTATTGTGGAAAGAGTGAACGAGAAAGAACGCGGTATGGAGAACGTGGAAAACGGAAAAAGTGAGAATTTCCATAAAAGGGTTAACAAAAATAAAATATGTTAAAAATGAAGTGAATCAGACTAAAGACGGTAAGTATGAAAAATGTGGTTTTGGTGTTAGAAGATAAATTTATGGAAAGTATGAATGAAAATCAGAATGAAAGGGTTAATAACGCTGGTGGTGTTGACGAAAAATTAAAAGGGCGTGTAATTGCGGAAGGGAGTTTAAAAGAGTTTGTGTTTTCGGAAGATTCGGATGATATAGAAAAAGGGACAGTTTCTATAAGTGGCAAGCGTGTGTCAAAGATAAACAGATGCGAGAGTGCACTGACCCAGAACCAGGTACTGGTTGTTGTTGAGGACTGACGTGTTAGAGAAAAACGGTTCTGTGATTTTACGAGGTGCGGCCGATAGTTATGAGAAACGCGAATACGGTGATCTAGACTTTCTTAAAGACTGTCTGATTAGAAATAGGGACTTTATAAGTTTACGAGGTGAGGTAAATAGGTGTGTGAAATGTGCGTGTTGTGAATTTATACTTGGGCCGCCGAACAGACGGAATGATCACCCTGCAAGAACGTGCTCTAGGCGGGACCACTATCAATTTAGGACAACCGAACCGCAGTGATGTGCTTTCTTTAGACCTAACGAAGTCGCATCACTCCAATTCGTTCGTCATAAATTACTATTGGCCCCGCTAGAGCACGTTCTTGCAGGGTGATCACTCCGTCTGTTGGGCGGCCCAAGTATAGGAAATATTTTTATACGAATAAAGACAATATTTTAGGGACGATAGATGGTGTGATTAGGTATTGTGGAGGTTAAACTATGTGTGATATTTTTGTTAGACTTAAGATGGTATGAGTGTGTATGATGTTATGATTGACGAGGGCGTCAATATGTCAGGAAAGGCCGAATGTTAGAGTATTTTTATTTTAAGGGTGTAAGTTTGATTATAAGAAGTGTGTTTAAATTGGTGTGGTGCCAGTCAGACGGCAGTAAATTTCCAAGAGGGGCAAGTTCAAGATGAAAGGTTCAGAGTGGATGCAAAAGTTATGAGACGATAAGCTTGGGTATCGGATGAATGTATTGAAAGACGAGTAAAAGTGTTTGCAGATAAATGTATGGATCTGATTGGGTAATTGTATATGTGTCATAATGAGATGTTTAGGGCTGATTGGTGGAATGTTTGAAAAAGGGAGGATGCTTGGTAGTTTTAAGATAGTTTTAAGTTAGTCAGTAAATAGCATCCCGAAGTGTAACATTGAAATTCTATTATTTAATTTACTTAATTATATTACTTCAAATTAACATCAAATATTACTTGTTTGGTATTTATAAATCCTGACCAAAGAGCAAAATAAAAATACTATAACACAATAAACACTTGGGATGAATTGCGAACTATATTATTACAACTTTATGCCGACAAAAAAATTATGTTCAGCTAATGGAAGACTTGAATACTATAAGACAAAAGCAATTTCAACCTGTTTTAGAGTTCTGTAATAAAATTGACAATATACAAACCCGGTTACTAAATTCACTATCAAGTTGTGGACCCCAATGAACTATTCGTGAGCTAGCCTTGCAACGACTTGTTTATCACTCATTACCGCCAATACCTTCCGCGTTATACGAAATCGAAACATCAAAACACTTTTGGATGCTTTAAATGTTGCGTCTGAAGAAGAACTAGAAATAAATCAGAGAATGAGCACCTTCTTGGGGCCTGGAGATGTTATGGGTTAGAGGCACGTCCGCGATAAGAACGAGGCAACGGCTCCGCCCGTGAAGACGAGAAGATTTGCTTTTTGATATACTTATCGAATGAATGAGATGTAATTTTTGCCATGGAGAATAAAGTTTATAATTTGTGTTTTAACATTTGTGTTTTGTACTTTTCGCGTAAAACTATATACTAAATAACAGAACGAGTCTTAAATTTATTAACGCATAAATCCAATAAACAATTTTCGTCTAATAAATATTGCTCCGTCTGTAGGACACATACACATAACAGAGATTGTTATAAAAAGAAAAGTGCAAGTTCAAGTTTAGGGAATCGAATTTCCAATGTTCGCACTGTACAGGTACATAACTGAAATTCTAATGATCGTTTTGTAAATTCCAATTCACAAAATAGTCCTAACGACTTCACCGGCGTAAAATTTTGTCGTTGTTGCAAAAGAAAGGGACACTTAATTCAAGAATGTCGGAAACAACAGTATAACAATAACATAAAAAATAATCAAAGCGCACAAAATAATTTTATTTCAGTTACTGAATTCTCGAACTCGCTCGACACAAACTCAGAACCACGTCATTTCTGTGGGTTGGCACTAAATCGTACAAAAATCGACGTTCCAAATTGTGAGGGCAGTTAGTTTACGCACACATCAAATTTACGATGGTTATGAATTTACGACTGTCGACGGCGCCCCAGAGTCCTCAATGCGACGTGCTGAATTATATTTGCGCTCCGCCCTCTATGATCAAATAGATGTAGTATGTCACCTGTGTAAAGTTACAGCACACATTTTTTAAAGCTCAAAGATTTTGTACCAACCACCCTAATCCCGCTTGCGCATACTTAAGTCATTCTGTTTTCTGTGTGTGTTAAGTGATCAGCACGTTTTATGCGATCTTACAAAATTTGTTCTGACAATGGAAGAGGATAACCGGTCAACAGCTTCTTCCTCTGATTCGAGTTAGACACTCGCAATGCCTTCGTGAGATATCTCACGAAGGCATTGACACTCGCCAACTCGCGATCTTTTGAAGTGTCTTAGAAGATTAGAAAAGGAACAACGCCGGGCTCGGAGGCATTCTCGCCGACATCATCATGACCGCCATAGCAGACGACATATTAGCGGATCGCAGAGCCGATCGCGAAGTAGGTCTCCTCACAGGGACCATTCTGTTAATCGTGACTCGGTTGTTGCTGCCGACGTTGAGGAGGAGGCTCACGACGGGGTAGAGCCCTTGCGAGACAGTCTCCCCAGAGCGTTCCTTAAGTAGAGGTTAGTTCATTTTCTAGTTGCCTTATACTATATATCTCACAACTTATTAGTATTACGATTACGTTACTACTCGTAGATAATGTAATTGCATTCACTGATTCACTCATGTTGACCAGCCACTACTTGTGGTTTTGTAATTTATTGTCTTGTACTAGACATGAGGCATTGACGCTACTACGAGTAGCTAGTGACCTTCTTTATCTAGGCCTCTGGCGTACAAGAATGAACAATACTGTAATAGGGTGGAGCACTGCAGTCACTAGATGGCAGCATATCGTGTTTCTCTGGTTGCATAACCGACAGTATACAGGTGGATACAACTATTGAATAATTATTGCAGCTTGCTGCAAACATATTGTTCTCTTGTGATGCACGCCATTATATTATACTGTTTTTCTGAGTCAGAAATACTCCCTCCGGAGGATTCGGCATTGCCGTCAGATCACTACTGGGTGAAACTAAGAAAGGGACAAAATTAGGAGACCTCGTTCTATCGATGTAGCAGTACGCTGGGAAAAAATTATCCGCCATGGTTTGGAAGCCGACGTTAAAAGTCGACTCGTGTCAAATTACGCACCGATTGCAAACTGTCCGGCTGCTTTGCCTCCGAAATTGAGCCCAGAAGTAAAAGGAGCAATTACTGAAGCGGCTTTACAACGGGATGAACGTCTCCTAGAAAAGCAAAAGCAGCTTTCTGCTTGTTTGTCGTCCATGGGAAAAATTTTGATGTTTTTCTTAGGAAAACCAGAGCAAACGGAAGAAAGCCGTAAATTAGTAGAAATTGTTGGGGATGCCGCACGTTTGATGGCAGACTTACAGTTTGAGGAGTCCCAATCGCGGCGAATTTTAGTTGGAGCAGGTTTGAATGCCAAATTCAAAACTACCATTGACGACGCTGCAACAGATGAGTTGTTATTTGCGGGCGACTTAAGCGAAAGGATAAAAACGGCTAAATCCTTAGAACGATCGTCCTCGGACCTGAAGAAAGCATCTGCTCAAAGACTTCAGCTGAAATCGTTAAACTCCAATCGTCCGTCCAACATAAAACGCCTCCAGAGACCCAACCCGAAGTTGGATGGACGAACTTTCCCGCAGCAGAGGGGCGGTTATCACCAAACGCTAACGATATCAAAGGTGGTCAGAGAAACTACATGGAAGCAGCCACCACTTCAACGGAGGCGACAATAAGTACACATCAACCAACTGTAAGTCAATACGGTGGTAAGTAGGGTAAAGTGGACAGTTCTGGATGTGGTGGGGGGTGCAAACTCGACCTTGACCTTGACCGCGGTCAAGGTCAAGGTCGAGTTTCCACCCTCCACTTACGTTCCACTTACGTTCCAAGGTCATATTCAACTCAAGGTCAAATTCATTCCAAGGTCATTTTCAATCCAAGGTCAAATACATTCCAAGGTCATTTTTAACTCAAGGTCAAATCCATTCCAAGGTCATATTCAACTCAAGGTCAAAACCGCTTCAAGGTCAAATCTGAATTCAAGGTCAAGGCTATCCCTACTTCTTCCCCCACCACTACCCCCACTTTATTCTTGATACTTCACTCTTTCGTCAGTCTGTTAATACCTTACAACAATGGCAGACGTACCATCCGATGTCGAAAGTGAAATGTTAGTGAGTGAAGGTGAGGACAGTGATATCGGTAGTGAGCCGGAGTTATCTTGGTCTCCGGATCCAAATTTTGTGGTGAGGGACAGTTACACTCCTGAGAGTCCCTCACCACTCGATGTGTTGATGATGGATCCGGAATCACCACAACCACCATCCGATGAGGAGATGGAGTCGGAAGTGTATTCCGAAGATGACACCATCTCCCTCACCTTCACCGACGATGACGACGTCAACATCGACATCGACAGGGAGGAGTAGTAAGTTACTTAAAACTTATTTGAAGATTAAGCACCTAACCTTCCTTCCTCTTTTACAGAAACAGAAGATTAATTTAGTGTATATAGTGTGTATAGAAATAGAATTAGTTTTATGTAAAATAAAATAGAGTTAATGGTACTGTAAAGAAAAAATGGAGTAATAAATGTTTGTAATATAAGATTTATTATAAACTTCAACAATAAAACATCGCATGGTCACAAGTTAATAAAGTGTTATTATTGAAAATAAAATGAGTAAGCAACCGAGGTGTAGTTGCTATATATGTACTGCAGCAATAAATCACTCTTGGGGGGGTGCAGGGGGGAAAAAAAAAAAAAAAAAACTAAGTTTTTTTGATTTTTTTGGGGTTTTTTTTTTTTTTTTTTTTTTTTTTTTTTTTAATTTTTCAACTTTTTTTTCCGAAACCTTGAAAATTTTGACCTTGACCCCCACTCCGACCCCCACTCTTGCCCCTCTACTAATACTAAATAGTGGGGACAAGCTATATAAACGCTACACCCAACGCCAGACATTCAGTCCGTCATTCGTCGCTAAAATGAATACAATATTCGATTGTTCGGGGTGTAGTAACTGTGAAAAGTGTGAGTTAGTGGTTTCGGGAGTGCATAATTCGATTTCGGATAGTGCACCTCTTAAACCAAACGGTGATATATTACGTAGGTTTTTGCTATATGAACAGAAACCTACGCAGTATAGTGCGCAAAAGGGTGATGTTACTCGTATCAATCGTCGTAAACTACTCTCTCTTAAAAAGAAAGGTAGGAAAACACCAAGAATTATTATTCACAGCAATGTTCTTGTGAAACCCCCATGTAACCTGCCCAAAGAAGTCCCAATGAAATCCGATGCGTTGGAAAGCTTGGACAATGGAGAGAATTTCAACGCATCGGATATCATTATTCCAAATCCTCAGGAATCTGCAGGATTGGAGAATTCCAAAGCCATATGCGAATACTTCAATCTTTCAGATTCCAACTCCACAGAACAAAGAGCTGTTGATGAGAGAGTGATCGGTGCGGAACAATCAGACTCATCTTTGCCAGACATTTCAGAGTTATTAAAATCTATGTCAGATTTTAATACATCTCAAATATCTAGAGCATCTTTGCCAGATATTTCAGAGTTAATTGGATCTGATATGGATTTTAATGCATCTCAAATACCTAACAGTTTGGTGTCTGCTTGGGACGCAATGGCGGAAGACTACATGAACAACTGTCTTCTGAAATCTGACTACCCCCTATCAATTCCACCAGTTGGTGACTATTTATTCAACGATAAAGGGGGGGAATTGTCTGACAGTCTCCCATTGGTTCCTACGTTTCGCACCGATCTGTTCGACGATCAAGACGGTGAACTGGTAGCATCACCGAACGACGGATCACCTTTCACAGTTGACGGTTATGACGGAGGAGCTTCTCCTACAGTTTTCGGTGAGTCGGTGCAAGTGCATGCAAACGTTGATGACGATTTTCAAATTGTAAATGATAGAGATAGCCTCATCGTTTCTGATGACGCCGTTCAACTGTTTATAAACACAGGTGATCCGGCATCATTCACAAGCGATGAGGATGAGGAGGAAGAAGATGATAATGATCCTTCTACCATTTACGATGCTATGATGTATCTGCGTTGTGGCGTTGTTCCTTATTTAACTGTAGACATAAATTCTCCTGCAACCGCTAACAACGTAGATGTGGAGGCAGAAAATCGTCAGCGGCAGTATCTTGCAAGCGAGATCGTTCGAATCAATAAAATTCTTTCGGGTTGGGAAAAAAAATTGTTCAATTTCAAAATTATTGTTTTGAGGAAAGAGCAGGATGTAAAAACCTTTCCTAGTTTATATCAGAGGGCTCAGTTGCAAAAATATAAATGGTTGGTTAATTATGCGAGCAAGAAATGCAACTTGTTCCGACAAATCTTAGAAAAAAAGAAGAAGCTCCAAGATACGTTTTCGGTCTAACTCCCCACCTCCACTAACACACGAATATACCTACCCGATCCGTTTCCTGGCGGCAGTAGTTGTTACCTTCTCGTGGTTGTCGCCGTTCGTACAAAAAACAACTGTAACCTACGCGAAGTAGCAGTTGAACAGTGACGGTTATGGGCAAAACTGTATCGTGAGTGCGTGCTGTAGTAACGTTTTATTTGTCGAGAGTGTTGAGACTTTGTTCATAAAAACTGTCTATCATGTGGGAATGTCAGGATTGTCGACAGGTGTTCAGCCGAAAATCTTCTATGCAACGCCATCAGAAAGAAAGTTGTCGCGGTACTCAATCATCAGTCCCAGAAAATGAAAATATGCGTCGGAAACTAAATTTAGAAAATGGTATGTAAATAGTATTCTTGTACTGCTGACAACAGCTGACAACATACTCTCTCTTGTTGCAGTCTATTGTCACACATGTTTCGTTGAAGTACCGAGGCAAATATTTCCCGGACATCTGAGAGATCGGCGACACAAGGACAAGGCAGCGACCAAACACCTAGACATTCCTAACGTTGAAGTTATCAACAGCGCCTTCAGAAACAGAATAGCCAACTACAGAGTTAGGAGCAATAATCATCACATAATTCTCAGGGATTTTACGGATGAAATTAAAAATGTTGTAATCGAACTTTGTAAAGCCGCTTTAATAGAACATCGTGTAGTGAAATTGAATTTGGAACTTTTCGCGATATATATTATTGAACAAAAAGAACTTGAAGAAATTAAATCGTTCAACACAAGTAATAAAGTAGCATCGGGGTCTACTAATCTAACTGAATTGTATGATGATTTTGTTGCTAGCATCGACAAGAAGGCATCAGAGTTTCAGGAGAGAGATTCTGGTAAAAGCTTTTTTTTCCTTTTTTAATACGAAAACAAGTTCTAAGCGTGATTTCTCTTTTCAGGTTGGGCGCTGGAACGAATTTTGTATTTAGAAGTTAATATTAATAAATTTAATCCGCTTAGGGCTACCAGCTATATAAGATTACCGCGTAGTATAGAAATGAAGAAGGCTGTTGTAAACATTCAAAATGAAGATGAGTTCTGCTTCGCTTGGTGTGTGACAGCTGCACTTTTCCCACCCCCGAATAATGTCAGCACTCCCGCATCATATCCTGATTGGCAGCCTCTTTTCAATTTTGAAGGTATAGAATTTCCCGTCAAAATCACCGATATTTCAAAATTTGAAGAGATGAACACTATTTCTATAAATGTGTACGGGTTAGAAAAATTTTTTGAGAATAATACGATGACATATCAAGTTGTCGGACCATTGCATTACACAAAACATAAGCAAGCCGTTCACATTAATTTATTAGTAATTGACGACGATGATGGTAACTACCACTACTGTTGGATAAAAAATTTATCGCGACTGGTTTCATCCCAAATTTCAAATCATGACGGAGCTAAACATATTTGTGATGGGTGTTTGCAATATTTCAGAACTCCGGAACATTTGCTGACTCACTGCCAACATGACTGCAATCACCTATCCGTTAAGATGCCATCAACTGAAAATAAACTTGACAAATACGGCAACATCACAACAGACAATATTTTAAAATTTCAGAATTTCCAAAATCAGTTGAAATCACCTTTTGTTGTTTACGCAGATTTCGAATGTATTCTGAAACCGATTCACACTGTTGAGCCTAACCCAGAAAAATCTTTTACTCTCTCGACGTATGTTCATGAACCGCACTCATTCGCCTATTATATAAAGTGTTCATTTGATGATTCATTTTCAAAATTGGTTGTGTATCGCGGGGACAATTGTTCGGAGATTTTTATGGAGAAATTGGAAACGGACGTTAAGATTTTGTACGATACATGCTTAAAAACTTCTAAACCTATGACACCTCTAACACCCGCAGAAATGCGGCGATATGAGGATTCACAGGTTTGTCATATTTGCGACAATGTTATAGATAATATCAATGAGAAAGTAAGGGATCACTGTCATGTCACAGGTCTATTTCGAGGGGCTGCTCATTCGATATGTAATTTAAATTATAAATTACCAAATTTCATTCCGGTATTCTTTCATAATTTAAGAGGATACGATTGCCACCTATTCGTCAAAAACTTAGCCATGAATCGGGAAAAAATTGATGTGCTAGCTAAAAATAAAGAAAAATATATTTCGTTTAGTAAACAGATTTTAGTAGAACAGCGGGTAAATAAGTTTGGTAAGGAACAAAATGTGTATTTCAATATAAAATTTTTAGACTCGTTGCAGTTTATGGCATCTTCCCTGGAAAATCTAGCAAATAATCTCTCTTTAGATCAATGTGTAGAAATTAAAAAATACTTTGGATACAATGCAGACTTGATGAGACGGAAAGGAATTTTTCCCTATTCATACGTGACATCTTTTGATAAGCTTAACCAGACTACTTTACCAACGAAACAAGACTTCTTCGACACATTACGTAACGAAAACATCTCCGAAGAGGATTACAACCGTGCCGTTGATGTGTGGAATTTGTTTAAATGTAAAACATTGGGGGAATATTCCGATATTTATTTAAAAACAGACGTGTTACTTTTGGCTGACGTTTTCGAAAATTTTAGAAAAGTATGCTTATCCGTTTATAAATTGGACCCCGCGAGATATTATACTGCACCCGGCCTAAGCTTGGATGCGATGCTGAGAAGTACAAAAGTAGAATTAGAATTGTTGACGGATATAGACATGTTGCATTTTTTTAAAAAAGGAATTCGTGGGGGAGTTAGTCAGTGTATTTCACGGAAAGCAATCGCGAACAATAAATTTTGTAAGGATTATAATCCTTCAATTCCTTCTTCGTACATAACCTATCTAGACGCCACTAATCTGTACGGCTACAGTATGTCGCAATTGCTTCCTAAAGGTGATTTTACATGGTTAAGCCAGGAAGAAATTGAAAATTTGAATGTTTCCAATATTCCAGATGATGGTACCTATGGGTATGTATTTGAAGTTGATCTGGAATATCCGAAACATTTACACAATTTGCATAAAGATCTACCATTTTGTCCCGAAAACATAACCCCTCCTAATGGAAAATATTCAAAATTGATTCCAAATTTATATAATAAAAGTCAGTATATTATTCATTATAGAAATCTAAAACAATGTTTAAAACACGGTTTAATTGTATCAAAATGTCACCGAATTTTAAAGTTTGAACAATCATTCTGGCTAAAATCATACATTGAACTAAATACTCTTAGGAGGAATGCGGCAAGTAATAATTTCGAGAAAAATTTTTTTAAATTGATGGTTAATAGCGTATTTGGCAAAACAATGGAAAATGTTGAAAAAAGGGTAGACGTGCGGTTAGTGAGTCATTGGGAGAGAGAGAACAATAAAACAGGTGCAGAAACTTTGATCGCGAAACCCAGCTTCCAAAATGTAACAGTTTTCTCTGAAAATTTAGTAGCTGTACAAATGAAGAAATTGAAGGTAATTTATAACAAACCAATCTATGTAGGATTTTCAATTTTGGATTTATCAAAAACTGTAATTTACGAATTCTTTTACGATTTTCTCAAACCTCTGTATGAAGATAACGCGTCGCTGTTATACACCGACACAGACTCCTTGATCTTAGAAATTTTTACGGACAATTTTTATGATGACATGAAAAATAATTTAGACAAGTTTGACACATCAAATTACAAACTGGACAACATTCACAATATTCCCAGAAACCAGTCAGTTTTAGGTAAAATGAAGGATGAATATGCCGGTGAACACGTAGAAAGTTTTTATGGTACCGGCGCTAAAGCATATTGTGTAAATGTTAATTCAAAAATAATCAAGAAAGCCAAGGGGGTAACGAAACCAACGATTGACAAAATTTTGGAGCTTGACCATTATAAGCGAGTCATCGAAAATAATGAAAGTATTACGTGTAAAATGGTTGTTTTTAAATCGCATTTGCACAATATGTATACAGAGTTGAAAAATAAAGTGGCTTTGTCGTCTACTGATGATAAACGCTTTGTTATACCAAATACCACAAAAACATTACCTTGGGGTCACCATCTAATTGATTAAATTGAAGACATGTTAATTAAATATGAAGTGCAACAATAGTGGTCGGTACAATAATGCAATTGTTTGAGGTATTTGCAACAGCCTTATTTTGTAAATTTAAGTATAATTGTTTAAAAGCGAGCAACACGCAGATAGTCTACGATGAACCACCTAGCCGTGAAGTTCATTACTTTAACAAGTTTAATCGGGAATGTTCTTTACGTACATTACCCGTCAGGCGTTAAAGATGGATTTATATGTTTGGATATAAACAACACTAGAATAGATAGATGGCCTGAAAGTTATAGCAGATTGCAAACCGTAACTATTAATGGGAATTATTTAACTTTTAAAAGTCCCGAAATAGATTACCACATCTTGAACACTTCAAGTGAAATCAACTATAAACTTAAATTTTTTTACATTAATCAAACTGATTTCACAACATCATGGAACAGGTTACTCGTTAACTCAGAACAGTGCGATTGTGATATATATTGTTGGGTTATTGGCGCACTTTCACTTTTAATCATAAGTATTTCAGCTATTATTACTTACATATTGTACAAAAAATTCAAATGATGAATTTTGTCATCTTTGTAGACATATAACATCAAAAAAATACCGAAATGTATGTAATGATTTGCGATTCTGCTGCTTAAGAATAAATCTTTGATTATTTTTTTGTTTTTCTTATTGTACCCTATAATAAACCCTATATATACTAATGCATGCTGGAATCGCGTGAGTACAGTGAAATAATGTGCAATAGAGAGGATATTATTGATAAAGTGATTATGCCTCATATGTTACATCAAAAAACTCTTGAAAATTATAAAAAAGAGGAGTTGTTATACTTTCCTATAAACTATTTGATAAATAATGCTAAACCTCGAGAAATACTGAATGTGTGGCAGAATTTACCCGAAAGTTACAAAGCAAATGCAGTGTTGCAAGGAATGTTACCGTGTTTAGAACATTATAATACAGCCAACCAAGAAACCCATATAGACGGACCAGCTCCAATGAAGAAAAACTGCAGTGTATGTAATTTTAAAATCAATACTTAATTCAATACTGCGCGAATAATCTGTTAATATTCAACCTCTGAAGGTCCTACAAAATTATTTACCTTTGTGAATACCCTAAAAACCTTGAACGTTCAACCTCTCCATCAGATAGTAATCTTCTCCCACCATATTTCCTTTGGGTATATAAATACAACAAGCTAACTACACATTCAGTTTCAACACTTCCACAATGCCAGAAGATTTTGAGTCGCTATTATGGGTGAAACCTACAGACTTACGCAGTGCCGTTGAAAGTTTGTATGATATCAGCAAATCCATTTGCACAATTATACAGTATGTATTATTCAATAATTGTGAAATTGGTCACCGGAGAGTAAAAGAATTGCAACGTAAAATGGTAAAATACCAGAAACTGCAATTACTATCCGAATTGTACTTGGAACATTCATTTTGTATACATTGCTACTGTGAAGAGGTTGCGCTTATTGGTTGTAAGGATTCGTTAAGATTGCTAACAAAATTTTTACCAGACGAGATAATTGAGCAATATGAATTACAACGATCGATGTGAGGAAAAGAAGAAAGTTACTTTCTCTCAAGAGAGGAATAGAGTTTACAATATGATAGCGTGGGATTTTGCTTATAGACAAGCACGACGGTCAAATTGGGAAGAAATTGGAAGAGATCGCAGCAGATTCAAGAGAAGAATAGAACTTTTGGAACCGATGTTTGAGAAATAATTTACAGAAAATTCCAGAAGATTGCTTTCTAATCAGAGGTTTTGTCAGTGAATTATTAATCTAATTTTGTATTGTATACTTTATTCTGATATTTTTCAATAAAAAAATGTTTCTAGTTTGTTTTTTGTTTCAATAAAATACCTAATGAAGTTTAAAACTTTATTTAAAAAATTACATCATAAAGTCATTATAATATTGATATACATTAGACAGAGCACAAATACAAATAGACTTGGAATGATAAAAACAGGTTGGTTCGGATTTTTTCGTAGCTGGTCTATCATCGAATTCTTCTACAACTTTCTTGGTGTTCATTCTTACAAACTGAGCCTTTTCTAAGCCTTTGACGTATATGGTGTCGTAAGGTTCTGTCAACCGCTCTATAATATGTTTGACTTGAAAGCAAGGTGTGAAGCCGTCATCCCATTTTATACAATGGTGGTTTTCCATCAACCATTCTGCTTGTTTCCGATATTCTGATGAAAGACAGCGCAACGGGAACGGAGGTCGAAAAATATAATGCGTCACGTGTGTTCCATCATATGCTGCCAATTCTTTCGGTATAAATTTTTTTGAAGATATTTTAAATCCTTGGACATCTAAAATGACGCTCTTCATGTGATAACTTTAATTTTGATAGAATTTCGATGTTTCTTTTCAATGTTTCATGCAGGTAGATTCTACGGCGCAGCTCAGCGAGATTTGCAATATGTTTATCTAATCTTCTTCGCAAGTCTTTACGTGTAATACTCATTGGTAGAAATAAATTGCAAACAAGCAAGCAAGCTCTTAAGAGAGTTTTCAATTTACTGACGCTTGCGCAACAGATCTTTCGTTATTAGTTAATTGAAGGGTCCACAGCATTTACAATTGTTTAACTATTTTCGTGAGGGGGTTATAACTGAACAACTTGTCGTGTAGAATAAAACAATATGCTGATGTATTAGGGGGAACGTTCTTAGTAGTTTCAAATTCAACTCTAATTTCCACAGCGCTAGCTTGAAGTGTGTCTTTTTGATTTGAACAGTCAATAACAACAATAGGTGCATATTTTAAAAATTCGCTGCGATTGAACAGCGGTTCACTTTCTTTACCATAATAGGAAGCTTGAAAGTTCGCATAGTTTTCATACAGAGTTGCGAAATGATTATTGTCATAATTAATATTTAAATTATCGTAGGGGTACCTTTCAGAATTTAGGTATACCCTGACATTTGTTAAATCACAAGAATCAAAGTGACTCATATTTTTCGATTTTGAATTTTTGCGATCAGTCTGTAATCCTAAAATTATATATCTCGGAGTCTCCAGCTGCGGTGATGTCTTAACGGCCCATGTGTGTCGTGTTGTTTCAGGTAATTTCGGATACTCGTGCAATTCACCACTTCTAAATGGTAACTGTATTTCTATATTTTTATCCATGTATTTGGTCAATGTTAGTTGATTAGCAATATTAACTGAGATGTGAGGAACTTTCCAGTAAATTTTCTCGAGGTGGATTTTGACATTTTCATTTACATCGGACGTTACAAAAGCATCGACGTCATCATTGCTTCGTATCAATACTAATTCTTGTTTAATGTTTAAAATAATTTTTCGATAATCTTCTGCAAAACCGAGTAGCATTTTCAATGGAATGCACGCACTGAAATTTCCCTTAGCATCAACATCTATGTGTCCACCTTTCGGAAACCAACCAGCATTTTGCAACTTTTCACTCTCATTAGTATTATAGGACAAGTAGCCCTTAAGAGTTGAAGATAATCCGACGTTTCTTGCGGAATCGATAACAACTCCGTTCAGTTCATATCTTATTTCGCTGAACAAATGGGCTAGGCCGTTGTTAATAAATTGTGCTTTCTTCGGTATTGTTTGATCTGCTAGAAGCATTTTCCCCTCAATGTACAAATAACTCAAACATGGTAGGGTGTACATGTCTTGTTGTTGAATGGGTATTCGAATTTCATCGTTGTTATTGAAACTTGTAGAAGCGTACGGTTGGTGTGTATGAATTTCGGAATTCACGATTGAATTATCAATCAAAACTTTTTCGTTGACATCGAGTATACATTTCTAACTTGATATCCCAAACTTTGCAGAAAAGAAATATTTTGCGGTGTTAACTGATCGATAGTAACTGACTTAATGTTTCTTGGTAGCGTTGCTGACGTTTTATAAGGTCGTGAAAGGGCAGCAGTTTTTCTTTTTAAATTGTAGTTATACCTAGTAACCATATTAAGAGAGCTTCTTTAAATGAAGTCTAACCGTGATAGTTTCTCCTCTGAAATTGATCAGTTTACCATCTTGATCAAGTATTTTAAGCGTTAGTTTTTCTATTACGCTAACGTTGATTGGTAGATAAATCACGTGATCTGGAGATTCTATTATTTTGTACCCTGGCGGTACAGTCGGAAAGAACTGGTGGATGATGTGACTAGGTTCACCATTTGAATACGAATCTGTAATTATATTACACGCAATACATATTGAATTAACTGATAAAATATCTGCTGGAAATTCAGACGTATGTATTACATCAGGATTGAGCACTTGAGGTTTAAATCCCAATAGTTTACCAATGGAGTCACTTGGTAAAAAATTAATTAATTTCGTGCACTTAATATCTGTTCTTAATGTATTATTATTTGGAGTTATCTTGAGAAATAACCATTTCGCCGAAGACGCTGTTTGTAAGTAATTCTCTATATCGCTAATTTCGTATGAACCTACAGGAATTTCTATTATTTTGTTTTCTTTAGTTTTCTTGTCTTCGTCGAAATAAAATTTATTGTTTGATTCATCAATATTTGGTATGCTATTGAACCCTTCGAAATTGGTTAAACCTAACACATATTCGACATTATTTTCCAAAAAAATTGGAGGATTAAAATGTGCAGTGAGGATGGATGTATTTCCAGTTAGCGTGAATGTGTACGACATGTTAAAGTTTCAACCATGAATGAGGCGACATTATGCGAGTGTGTAATCATATAGGAATGCGAGGGTTAGATGTCCGCAATTTTCAGAATTAAAATTTTGGTATCGATTGTAGTTATAAAATATTTTTGGCTTGCTACCGTCACTGCGAAAGTACTTCAATAACTCCTTCGGTGGTCGCAAATTACCATAACTGTCAAAATAAAAAATAGCGTGCAGTTTTTTAACGTAGCCGATCCAATGTGTGCCGGGACCAGTTTCATCATCTAAATTCATTATGGCACATTCTATGGGGTGCACTTTGGTAGGTAGAGCATTTCGCATGTAAACTCCGCGAAATTTAGGTATTCTTAACAACTTGGCGTATTTTATTAAGTCGACGTTGGTTAATGGTCGGATCGGTAGCTTCACTGGCAGTTTTTTGAATTCTTGTTTAAATATAATCCTAACCCACTTTTATACGGTTTCAAGAACAAACCCTTTCCCATAGCGATACCCTCCATGGTTTTGTTATGACGCTGACTTTCTTCTAATTGTTGTTTAGCACTTTTAGCATCATTGACCGCCTTTGCTATACCAGCTGCACCTCCACCTAGTGCACCAAGGGCACTAAGAGCGGCAAAAATTGGAATCAGAGGTAAAAAACCTCCAGTTTTTGGAACGGATATAATTCTGCTTCTCGGTGTTCCTATCCTTCTGTTTTTCAATGCGTTCAATGCAACTTTAATAATAGCATAAAGACTTGATTTCGGTTTTTTACTAATACTTTTTCTTACTTGTCTGACGGCTTCATTAAAGTTTAATCCTTTTCCAGTAACTTTGCGTCTTTTCACACCCATACCCAACTTCTTCTTAGCTTTCATTATATTTGCTACGCCCAGCGCGACCATCTTTTCACCTACAGTTGCGTTCTTTGAATGAACGCGTGCTGAAGCGTTTTGTGCTAAAATACGATCCGCTTCGTGACGATCCGAGAGATTTTCATTTTTAGAGTATGCAATATCGTGTTCTCTACAAGCATCATCCAGGGGATTTATACCTTTATCACCTCTAGCAAGTCTTTTGGATAGTTTCGTTCCCGGCCCACAAAATTTATATCCAGGTACATGTAACTCAAATGGTAGTTTATTGATCAATGTATTCACAACACCTTTCCCACTATAGGTAGCGGCATTCTTTTTAAAAATAATTGGCATTATGTATTCTCACGACAATCAACTCTCAACTAAAGTACATGTACATAACCCATACTTAAGTATACAGAATATGGAAGAAGTATTAGTTTCCTTCAGTATGCGCGTAGAACAACAGCAGTACACGTTACCAATCGTAAATTACGATACACCTATGTCAATTGATGAAACTCGAAAGCATGGTTTTTTGTTTAGAAATGGTTGCAAGCGAGCTTTAATCGTGGGCGGTTCCGGTTCTGGAAAAACAAATCTTGTCTTATCTTTACTGTTACAACCAAACGGTTTGAGATTTGAAAATGTGTATATATATTCTAAAACATTACAACAACCAAAGTATAAATATTTACGAGAAGTACTGAAACCTATTAAAGGAATAGGTTATTATGAGATTTCGGATGAGGAGAATATGTTTTCCCCGAATGACGTAAAAGCAAATTCGGTGTTTGTTTTTGATGATGTGATTTGTGGTAATCAAAGTCCAATGAGGGAATATTTTAGCTATGGGCGACACAATAATATTGACTGTCTGTATTTGAGTCAATCATACTCTAAAGTTCCAAGACAACTTATACGAGGAAATTGTAATATGTTGATCTTGTTCGAACAAGATAACAGAAGTATGAAACATATTTATGACGATCATGTAGGAATAGACATGAATTACTCCCAGTTTAAGGATATGTGTTTTTATTGTTGGAGAGATAAATATGGTTTCTTGGTTATTGACAAGGATAGTGATTTAGGCTCGGGAAGGTATCGAAAAGGTTTTGACTCTTTCCTCAGCATATCGAAAACTATATAACTTACAAGAGTATCGTTTCCATCATCAGTCATTACTTGAACATGAACAACAAATTAGCTAAAGAATTGCTTAAAACGAGAAAGGCTGTGAAGCAAAAACTTCAGAGTCTTAAACAGGATACATATCAATCACAGTTAAATTTAGAAACCTCATACAAACCGCTAACTAAACCACTTCAAGAGTTGTTTACAAGTTTCATCAACACTGCTAAATATGAATGTCCTATTAAGCCTGATATGAAATCAGAATTTTGCGAAACAACACCTACGAAAACTTCACAAACTCCTCAAACATCCGTTCAATTTCTGGAGGACGAAGAAGTGTTTGAAGCTGACACATCTTTTGACATTAGTGATATGTATTTAGACGATACAAGAAATCAACTACAAGAGTTCATAGAATCGGACGTTTTTGTTGATTATTTACAACAATACGATCCTCTACCACGAATATACATAGAACTTCTCATTACAGATACTGAGGATTCGTTCGATTTCACATACGGCGTGCGGCACGATTCTCTTACCGAAAAATTTACCATAGGGGATTCTGAATTAACATTTGATGGCCCTGATATTTTAGTTCAGAATCTACGTTATGAAGGAACACCGGGACTGTATGAATTGCTGTTTAAAAAGGAACCAATCGGTTATAAACCGAAAGATTTGGATAATTATATGGATATAATTAAGCGAACAAATGCGATTCGAAGGAATTACAATGCAAACAATCAAATTGCCGGAAATAAATCTGGAAAATATATTCAGATTATCGGACCTCAGTTATTTAAAAATCGTGAAGGGAAAAAGAAAGGAAGGGGTATCTTCAAGACAGTAAATGAAAAGCCTACCGAGCTTGTGTACTGGAATGATCCGAATGAGTTGGTTGATCGTTTACGCATTCTCATTGCTTCGAAAGCAGCTGGACATACCGGTCACGACAACGAAATCATCTCCATACTTGAAGAACTGACTGAAGCAAAACTTATAAAATAGAAATTTACCGCAAAAATTTTTCAGTCTCCAGCAATCCCCACAATATGACTCTTGACAAATTTGGAAGACATATTCACAAACCCAAGTTGTATTACAATGTTCAAGTTGAGTTTCCTCTATCTGGAAGGGATCAGAACAACTATTATGTTTTCTCAACCTTAAGTAACCGCTTTCAAATACCCTACAAATCTCCAATTATCGACAGCGTAATTATCTATGGTTTCTTTGGAGGAATCGTTGCAGAAAATCCAGCAGCCGTGGAAATAAAAATTAACAATAAAACATTTAAAACAGAAAACATTCGAGGATTGCATTTACGAGAAAACGATTTTCTATAAATTCACTTAAACACCTCCACTATACCCATCCCAGATCATATAAATGTGAAAATAATGTTAAAATGTCCCACTATCAGAGAGTAAACTATGAGGTCTGCAGTAATGCAAACAGTTGTCGATGAATTACATAAACCAGCTCGCAAACATTTTAAAAGACGACGTGTGATAGTAAAAGGATTGAACGATTTATTTCAAGCTGATTTGGTAGAAATGATACCATATGCTAACGTCAACAGAGGTGTGCGATATATCTTAGTCGTTATTGATGTATTTTCAAAGTATGTATGGGCTTATCCCGTCAAACGTAAAACCGGTAAAGATGTTTCTATAGCTATGACAAAAGTTCTATCTGAACGTGTACCGCTTAACCTGCAAACAGATATGGGGAAAGAATTCTACAATAAAGACTTTCAAAGCCTGATGAGTAAATATAATATTAATCACTACAGTACATACTCAAACTTAAAAGCCAGTGTAGTAGAACGTTGCAATCGTACCCTTAAATCAGCCATGTGGAGGCGTTTTAGTCTCCAGGGAAACTACAAGTGGTTACAATTGTTACCTGAACTAGTTCGTGAGTATAACTCGCGGAAGCACCGCACAACTGGAATGAAACCTAAGGACGTAACAAAGAAAATCGAAAAGCGATTGTTACAAGAAGCTTATAATCATCCAAAATTGGTAGATGTGACGTCCAAGAAATATCATGTAGGAGACCCAGTTCGCATAAGTAAATATCGCGAAGCATTCTCCAAAGGCTATACACCTAATTGGTCAAACGAAATATTTACAATTTCGAGAGTTCGGTCAACTAATCCCACCACTTACCTTTTAAAAGATGATCGAAATCAAGATATAAAAGGTGGTTTTTATATGCACGAACTGCAGAAAGTTACATACCCAGACGTTTATTTGGTAGAGAAGGTACTGCGAAGAAAGGGAGATCAAGTTTTTGTGAAATGGTTAGGATTAGATAAATCTCACAACTCTTGGATTTCAAAAAAAAATATTCAATAAATATTTTGTTTTATTCCATTTTTTTCTTATAATAAAAAAATATATTTTACTTCAGTAGATTTCTTGTTCTTTCACACCCTGTTTCTAAAAGACCTTCAAACGTATTTGAGAAAGATAAAACAATTGTTGCACTAAGGTAATAACTTTTATTATGAAAAATATATTTATGTGGTGAAAGATGTACAATACAAAAAAATTATGATCATGAGGTTTTCTGATTAATAACTTACAAATAAATTTTATGGTGCACATGCAAAATGTATTTATTTCAAATGTTCAATTTCACTTTTGCTTCTCACTTATTCCTCCTCCTCGGGTACTTGTCCTAACATTTCCGGTGGCAAAAACGGTTCTAAGACGTATAAGTACCATTTCAGAGTTGTTCCGTTCACTTTTTGCAGAAATAAATCTAGTGTGATAGCGCCTTCGATATACTGATCACACAATTCCATTCCAAAACTATACTCTTCTTCGGCCCCCAATAATTCTTCTATTGTTTCTTCACAGTCGCAAACATCGATACTGTAACATGTTTCAATTGCGTAGTAATTAAACATGGCTCGCAATCGAGCAACTGCAGATTTTAAGTTATATGCCTCAGGCCACGAATTAGCACAATACAACATCTTGAACGTTCTGAAGAATATTTCCACAAAAGGTGAATATATATGCACCTCCCCCACCACACATTTCAAGGTAAAATCGCACCAAGGTCAAACTTCAATTGCTTACTCTGAATGTAAATTCAGAACCTATCTTACCTTGGTCAGATATTATAATATCTGGATAGAAATATATCATCTCCATCATGGAGCTTACATTTTCACTATTCTTATTCTCTTCTGGTTTAATAATTTCAGAAAGCGTCGAAATAAAGTTTCCGCTGCAGCGAGTTGCCCCTTTTACTGCACTTGTATAGAAAGAGTAAAAATCTTGCTTCCGCGCAATATCAACTCTGTACTTTATTAATGATAACAAGCCCAATAATTCAAATAGAGATTCTGAACCCAAGTATACAGTACGATTCGTGTAATTCTCACGTATAACTATAACTTTCGTTAACTTTACTTTTTCAAAGTTTATAGAAAAGTTTCCCTCTTCTATAGGTTGCCAGGAACTAGTTTCTTCCACGAAGAAATAATTAACAATAATTCCTTGATGATCTAGAAATTGTAACCACTGGTCTTCTTCAAATGTTACAGTACCACTAACACCTTCAATCTGAATTACCGGTTTAAAATTCACAGAATGAGATAATCCAATATTTACCCATTTCGTTTTTGACTTGTTCAGATAATAAGTTTTCTTGTTTACGATTGTTTGGTAGATTGCAGGATCTTTTTCCATAACTTGTGTTTGCATTGTTAATGTTGTTGTACACCTTTCACCACAAACTCACTTTAAACTATAGTAACGCTAACACTGCAATATCTCTGATACCACAATCATGTTGAGATGATCAGTTACGCCACTTATATATTTTAGGAATAACCTTGAAATATAGGAAGAAGTGGGGTACATTCAACCTTGACTTTGACCTTGAAAAGTTTAACGATCCTTCACCTGGTGGGGGAAGAAGTAGGGATAGCCTTGACCTTGAAACGGTTTTGACCTTGAATTGAAAATGACCTTGGAATGGATTTGACCTTGAGTTAAAAATGACCTTGGAATGTATTTGACCTTGGATTGAAAATGACCTTGGAATGAATTTGACCTTGAGTTGAATATGACCTTGGAACGTAAGTGGACAGTTCTGGATGTGGTGGGGGGTGGAAACTCGACCTTGACCTTGACCGCGGTCAAGGTCAAGGTCGAGTTTGCACCCCCCACCACATCCAGAACTGTCCACTTTACCCTACTGTGGTAGATTAACGCAGTTTTATCACCGCTAGAAGGAAATTACATCCGACCAGAATATTCTGTCATGGATCAGAGGGTATAGAATTCCATTCAGTACAACTACAGTCCGGCAATTGTCACTTCCTTCAAATCCAAATTGGTCTGCCGTAGACAGGAAGGATGTGTCTCATGCTATTTCACGTGCCGTGTACTGGACAGTACATTTCCCCAATTTTTCTAGTCCCAAAATCTGTTGGTAAAAAACGATTCATTTTGAATCTTAAAAAATTAAACACATTCATAAATACGGAACACTTTAAGATGGAGGATAGAAATACAGCAATCAAATTACTAAGGCCAGGTGGTTTTATGGGTTCGATCGACCTTACAGATGCATATTTTTTGGTTTCTATTCATTCTTCGCAAAGAAAATTTTTGCGATTTGAGTTTGAAAATATTTTATATGAGTTTGTGTGCTTACCAATCTTTGTATTGCGCCTTTTCTTTTCACTAAGATTTTGAAACCAGTTTTTGCCAATTTGCGATAAAAGGGACTACTTTCGGTTGCTTATTTGGATGATTTTCTTTTATTTGGTGATACAAAGGGTAAATGTTCTCAGAATATTTCTGCCACAATTCATGTATTACAAAATTTTGGGTTTGTTATAAATTTTCAAAAAAGTGAACTTTAAGCGAACCAACGTTGTAAATTCTTGGCCTTCTATTTGAATTCAATAAATATGTGCCTCAAGTTGCCTGATGACAAAGCGGAAAAAATTAAAACCCTTATTGCAACATTTCAACAACTTAAGTTTTGTAAAATTCGAAAGTTTGCTCATTTATTATGTCTCTTAACATCAGCTTGTCCAGCTGTCCCCTATGCAAGGCTGTACACGAAAAATATGGAAAGAGATAAGTTTTTAGCTCTTCGTCATAATCATTACAACTAAACTATGATGCATACATGGCATTACCGGCAGATGTTTTAGCTGATTTGGCTTGGTGGAAAAATCATGTACTCAATGCGAAAAAGTCAATAAAACCCAAATAATATAGTTTAGAAATTTTCACAGACGCGTCAAATACGGGGTGGGGTGCAGTTTGCAAAGACCAAAGAATACACCGCTTTTGGAGTGACGTAGAACAAACATGGCATATCAATCAATTGGAGTTGCTATAGCTGCCTTTTTAGGACTTAAGAGTTTTGCAAAAAATTTACATGATTATTCTGTTCTATTAAGAATAGATAATACAACTACTGTCGCGTATATTAACCGTATGGGAGGGGTAAGATTCAAAAATTTTAATATCTTAAGCTCGGCAAATTTGGCAATGGTGCGAGTACAGAAATATATTTATATTCGCGTCATATATCGAATCAAAAGCAAATTTTGAGGGTGATATTGAATCTCGACGGTTAAAACTGGAGACAGAGTGGCAATTGTCACAACACGCTTTTCGAGCGATAGTTAAAAGCTTCGGAAATCCCAAGGTTGTTTGCGAGTAGAATTACTATAAAATGTCAAAAATATGTGTCGTGGACACGGGATCCAGAGCAACCACTTTTATCATTACCATTTTTGCCAGACAGACCTCAAATATATGTAGCAACTAAGTTGCAGTGCTATCTCTCCAAAACGAAAGAATTCAGACCTGTAAATTCCCACAGATTATTTCTTACATAGAAGAAACCGTATTCAGAAGCCAGTTCGCAAACCTTGAGCAAGTGGATTAAGCATGTGTTGGTTAAGAGTGGTATTGACACGACCAAATTTTCCGCTCATTCCACTCGGCATGTGAGTACGAGTACTTCGTCAGCCTCTCAGCCTGTAGGAATGGAGTCACCCTTGATACTATATCTACTACGAACAGCAGGGTGGTCAGAAAACTCAAATACGTTTTCCAAATTTTGCAATAGACCACTTCGTTCGCAAAACTCATTTCTTCACCCCTTAGTTTAAGAATAAATGTTACATTCTTTATAAAATAGAAGATAGTTGGGTTTAATATACTTTTATTATAGATATGGTACACATCATGTACAGTTATACATTGAAATATAATACTCCTTTTCTTTTTGCGTTTTATATTTGGTGGTACTTTAACAACGGTAATCTTGTAAATGTGGTATCAGTAATTTACATTTGTCGCAACTGCTTTAAATATCTACATCTATTTGATCATAGAGGGCGGAGAGTGAATATAATTATAAGATTAAACGAACTTACCTTAAGTGAACTTCAATCTTAATTATATGACGCGCTTCGCCCAAGATGATCAGTCCCTCCCAGCCCGTTTTCTTAACCCGGATCATCTAAATAGCTTTAAAAGGAATGACTTAAGTATGCGCAAGCGGATTTGGGGTGGTTGGTACAAAAACTTTGAGGTTTACAAAATGTGTGCTGTAACTTTACACAGGTGACATTCTATATCTATTTGATCATCTGGGCGAAGCACGTCATATAATTAAGATTGATCTTCACTTAAGGTAAGTTCGTTTAATCTTATAAATATAAACAGTTGGCGTGATCTCATTTTTGTAACGTGTGTATTTTTAAAGAAGGATTGGTAAGTTAGTCGATATTTGACCACTGTATCAAAAAGTCATAATAGATGCGTATTGGAGAAGTTTGATTTTTATTTTCCTCTACTACCCCTACATTACTGCTCACAAAATATAAATCGAAATGTATCGCGAACACAAAATCTCTTAGATAATCATAATCACGAGGGCGGTCTGCCACCACTAATTCCTTTGACGGAACTGACACCTTTACAAATTCAACAAGTGATACAAAATCTAACTCAAATTCAAACTCTACGTCATATTCCAACTCAACTTCAAACTACAACGCAAAATACAATGATCAATCAAACGCCAAATCAAAATGTACATCAATATGAAAATCTAGCTCTAAATGTACATCCAAGTGAAAACGACAATGCAACTCTTCAAATTCTAAATCCCCATCAAACTGTAAGTCAAAATCACGGAGTACAATATTATAGAATATTGTACTCCGTGGTCAAAATCAAATACAAACTCAAATTCTAAATCAAAAAGAAAGTGAAAATCAAGATCTAATTCTAACTCAAAATGATCAAAATCAAATTCCAAATCATACCCAAGTACTCAAGATCAAAATCAAGTTCTAAATGAAAATGACAATCATCAAATTCAAATTCCAACTACTACTCAAACTGAAAATCAAAGTATCAACGCCATTCTAAATCAAAATATAACTGACACATCAAATCAAATTCAAAATGGAACTCAAACCCAATATCTATATGAAACGCAAAATCTAAGTGCACCTCAAAATACTTCACTCTCACAACAAAAAATAAATGTAAATAATATTCTTCATCAAAGTCTAAATCAAACATCTATGCTACCATGTCAAAATCAAGTACCAATGTAGACGTAACACTTAAGTGAAAATGAAATTCCAAATAATTATTTAAAAAACGGCATCTCAACAAGCTCTGCATATTGTCGCATCTGGGTCAGCAGGGTGGTTTTGTTGGGGATCGAGAAAGGATTAACTAATAAGCCTAACGTCCAGTTTTCTTCGGTTTACTTATAAAATAGCGCATGAAATTAAATTTACACTTTCGGAATTTAAAACAATGGAAACAAACAAATAAAGAAACAAACAAACGAACAAACAATAATCGAATAATGTTACAAACAACGATAATCAAACATTTATAAAATTAGGGAAATTTATAAATCTTACTTACGTTTTCTGGATGATCGGAAACATTACTTCAACCTTCTTCTACCGACCCCGTGACGTGACTCCCGTGCTGCGATCGCACATCCGTTCACCTTTGTAATTTCTGTCAATGCTGCAGTTTACTTCAGCAATGCATTCAAAAAGGAATTGAAATTATTTATTTATTTAAATTTGAATGCAGCGTAAATTTGGAATGCTCTAAAATGTTTCTGGGTTAAATTATTGAAATATGACAATATTATGATAATCTTTGTCGAGACACTAATATTTATATTAAAGTCATGGTTGGTGAACACTCATATTCTTTTAGTAGATACTGGAGTATATATCCAATATACGAAAATACACCTGTGACTATAAATGGAATATATCCTCATACGTCAATTATCACAGAAGGGAAAGTAAAACTACCCTGTACATTTGTCAATACTACACTTCGAACTTCTTTCTATTTGGTTTCTAATTTACATCACATTTCTTTCGACGGAATTCTCAGAAATGACTTTCCAGTGGCAAAAAGCAGTAATAAATCTAAATGAACTAACGCCTTTTGTACCATTACATTGGGTTCCTTATAATATTCCTTTAATACAAATGCATTATGATTTATAATCAAACCGAGAACAGAAACTGTAATGGAAGTTGATATTGTAAATCCTGAAATTGGGGAAGGCAGAAATATGTCCTGAACTTCACATATCTTTTGAAGCATATTTAGCAAAAGCAATTATAAAAGTAAACAGCAATAATAAGGCATTCACAACTATTCTTAATACCAAAGATAAAAATTTAGCTGTAATATTAGAACCACTTCCAACAAAAGCTTCTATTTGCACTTATTTTACTCGGGAAGCTTGTCACAATAAAGCAGACAGATTGTCACTTTTACACGAAAATATAAATTCTGAAGAAAAACATTCTATATTAGCAATTTGTAACGATTATTCTGATATATTTCATTTACCAAACGATAATTTAACAGTTGTAATATTTTAGAAAATCACATTCAAACCTCTGATTCAAACCAAAAATTTATCGCTATCCATGTAAAGTAAAGTAAAATATATTTTGCAAAAAATATTTTGACCAAAAAGTATTGCAACCAAGAAATATTTAAACCAATGGCAATAGAAATGTCTCTGAAGCGTTAACTTATATCCCAACTAGGTTTTGCCGAATTGGTCACTTCCATGTTCACGTGCTCCGCAAGTAACAGTCGTGTCTCAATATTAAAATGCATAGGGACTTTTGGTCGAATCCTAGAGAATCTTTTTACTTCTAAAGTTCACTGTAATTTACAGAATTTTACATTCGATTTATTGTGTCCGATGTCCCGTCAGAAAATATATTTTTTTAAATAAAATTCGCGGTTACTAATGAAAACAAGCGAATTAGCAAGCTGAAACTTTTGATATCTGCGCATTGGCAAAATCTAGTTGGGATATAAATAAACGGCGCATGTTCTCGTCAGGTTAGCGCGTCACGTTCGGATAATTGTTCTTTAAGTTTGTATTAGTAAACAATGGACCTTCTGGAAGTCACTGACATTTTTGAATTGTTTGCGTTCATTAATGCTGATGATTAGAGACCGGATTTTTAGGACCTTAAAAGTTGCAAAATAGGATCCTAAAATAGGTCCTGAAACATGAAAAATAGGTCACAAAAATAGGACACATCCTAAGTTAGGACGCAAAGAAAAAATATTTTAATGAATTATTGTTTTATTATTATTTGCAACAAACAAATGAGAAAATGACAAACCTTCAACAACGTAAAATTTACACAGCTGGAAACTAAAATAAAAAGTAATCTACAATACAGGGTGCCCCAGAACAACGGGCAATATTTCTGGAGCATATAGTTTGGGTCAAAATAACAATAATTAAAGTATGTAGAATTTTTTTTCTAGGACGCACCCCTTCGAAGCTATTCCCCCTTAAATGTCAAGTCCTGAAGAAGGTTTTTTGCTGGTAACTTTCAAACTACTGTATCGAATGTTATAAAATTCGGACTGTACACATAGTAAGAAAGTATATGTGATCGAGTGACATGACATCTACCGTATCTTGTCTAGGAAGCCGGGGGTGGAACACCCCTAATGCTTTTCACCCCTTAACTTTTACGTTGATGCTTTTAGCGAATTTGCAATCACATTTTTAAATTCCGTAAACAATTGTCTCAAAAAAGGTACTCTTTTTTTGAAACCCTTAAAATGGCCCTTTTCCGAGAAAAAAAATTATACAAAGACATGGTTTATCATTTTTACTACACAAAAATGTATGTGTCTACAAGGTGCTCATTTCGAAAATTTATTGTAGCCGCTGTTATCTCGGCTATTATGTTTTCAAAACCAAGTGTTCCTACATTTTCATTTTCTCACATGTTTCATGTAGCTGTAGCAGTTCATATTTCATAGCCTGGCTTGTATAGTAAAAGTGATAAACCACATCTTTTTATACTTTTTTTTCGGAAACGGGCCATTTTAACGGTTTAAAAAAAGAGTACCTTTTTTTGAGACAATAGTTTAAGGAATTTAAAAATGTCATTGCAAATTGGCTAAAAGCATCAACGTAAAAGTTAAGGGGTGAAAAGCATTAGGGGTGTTCCACCCCCCGGCTTCCTAGACATGATACGGAAGATGTCATGTCACTCGATCACAGATCCCTTCTTACTGTGTCTACTGTCTAAATTTTATAACATTCGATACAGTAGTTTGAAAGTTACCAACAAAAAACCTTCTACAGGACTTGACCTTTAAGGGCGAATAGCTTCGAAGGGGTGCATCCTAGAAACAAAATTCTACATGCTTTAAGTGTTATTTTGACCCAAATTATATGCTCCAGAAATATTGCCCCGTTGTTATGGGACACTCTGAATAACTGCAAAATAAAAAAGCATTCTTTGGCATTTTTGTAATTGCACAGAGTAACAAAATGAAAAAATTCAAATGGGTAAAAAATTAAACGTTTTAATTTATTGCAACTTTATTTAAGAGGAGGTTATACCGCTCGGTTTTACGTGAAAACAGCTCTTCTAATGTAATAGATTATTAAGCCATTCTTGAAGTTAGAAATGTGAAATCTTTCTAGTGCATAGTTGGAAGGTTGGAATTGAATCCTACATACGAATTTTTTCAATTTTCTCACTGTGATATCAAGAGAAAAATATTTAAAATGCACAAAATTAACACAATTTCAGTCACATTTACGTTTCATTGCATATTACTGCTGCAAACTTATGAGAAAAAACTCGATGTAGGCACCAACCAACTAAATACGTTACTGAACTGTCAGAATAGCCACAGACGTATGAAGAAAATTGAACATTCATTTAATTTTTTTTCCAAATGCGGTAAAGTGGAAAAATAAGACGCTAAGTACGAAAATATTTATTTTTAGGACACATCTAGTTAATTTAGGTCAACAACAGTCAATTTAGGACTTTAGGACCTAAAAAACATTTGTAAAAACGCTTATTTTTACGCGAATCGTGCATATATACAACTTTCGTTCATGTGCCTTAATTCTAGGCAAAAAGGCATTTTACCTAGAATCCGGTCTCTACTGATGATACTATTTTGCTGCCAGAATTGCAGGGGCATCATTTGCTCCAACATATCGAGCGTTGTAGCAGTCGACGGTGCCCTAGGGAATTCAGGTATGTTTTTTGGCTTCTTCTCTTCTGGATGCACTTCGATTTCCAGGAAAATTATGTATATTATTGGGAAATACTCGATTTCATACTTCTAAACAAAATAATTATTCAGTTCGTGGAAATACCTTTTTGCTTGCTCGTACCACACTTATCTACAAATTCAATGCGAAAATGACTTGCACGGCATCTTCAGGTTAAGGTTTCAGGTTTCAGTCTCCCCCCCCAAACGCACGCATCCTATGATCGGGGGTGCCTTTCAGTTGTTGGGATAAAATAAGTATAGAACAATGAATAAATCAATTCTGGGGCTATGCCACTATTACTAATGAAAGCAAGGAGACAATAAATAGCACGCTAAAACTTTGCATTGGCAAAACCTAGTGTTGGGATATAAACAAACGCATGTGTGATACAAATGAACTACACGCTACATCTTACGCGCTTCCCCAGTCCAAATGGTCTACTGCACATCGGATTTTTTTCTCATTCAATACGGCTAGTTTTCGTCTTTGACTGGTTTCTACGGATTATATACTTCCTTACAAATGAAAATAACACGTAAGTGTCTATAATCAACTTTGCCAGTTTTTACCCAGCCCAGCACCCCTATTCGCTCCCGGTCCCGCAAGTTTCTCGGCCAAAAGCGGCGAGAATGGAAACGGCCCTGAGCCTTGTGACTGCCGGTTTTTAGTTTCCAAGTGATAATGAATAAAAGTCTATCTTACATAATGACTCAGACTCGCTCCGGCCTAACGGCCTCCGCTCAATTGTCCTTTTGACCTGACCGATTTTTTATGTAAAAAAATAAACGGTGAAATACAAAAAAAGAAGTCTTCAATTCAATTAAAATTCAGAGAGAGTGTAGGTCCATAACAATTCAAAAGTTGTTATCCCCCCGGCCAAAAGTAATATACCAAAATGCATCGTTCGCACAAATTTTCTTTTTTACATGCTCTACTAAGTCTTCTCCTTCTAAGAAACTGGAAAAAAACTTGTGTGTATCAGCTCCGACGCACGACTGGAGTTTACTCCTTACGAACGATTATTTTAACTTCAAACACTTGATAATAGGGTACACGCGAATGTCAGTTTTATACCCAAATGTGTATTTATCAGAGGGTTTATGTTCGAAAATGCCCAACTACATCAAAATATAAATTGTTTATAAATTCAGTAATTAAGTGACAATCTGCTAAACGTCAATCCCACTGGCAATGAAATAAATACTTTTCCTGGTGTTCGAATAGGCGTTGATTCACATTTCGGCACTATACTTGGACCGGCGAACAGACGGAGTGATCACCCTGCAAGAACGTGCTCTAGCGGGACCAATAGTAATTTATGACGACCGAAGTGGAGTGATGCGTCTTCGTTGGGTCTAAAGAAAGCACATCACTGCGGTTCGGTTGCCCTAAATTGATAGTGGTCCCGCCTAGAGCACGTTCTTGCAGGGTGATCACTCCGTCTGTTTGGCGGCGCAAGTATAAGCAATATTTGGAGTATTTAATATTAGGTTTTCCATATTCAATCAAAAGATTCAACAAATTTAGGAACGAACAAACACTAAAAATGCTGACTTTACAACGCCAACTGTCATATCTACTCTATGCCACTCTATTTTCACTATTTCCATGCTCTATGCAGTCAGACATAAACAGCCGTATCCATAGATACGTACATAATTGTGACAGATAACGTAACACTTGATTTTACTACTCATAAAATTTCCGTACCGCGGGCTATAACTGAAAATCGATTCTTAAGGAGTAAACTCCAAAAACGCAAAACGTACTTTCCCGCCACTTAAGGGGTGTATTCACCGCCCCAACACTATACTGTAGTACATTTCTGATAATTTCTTTTGCTAACGAACAAAATAAAGACATTATTATTATTATTATTATTATTCTAGAGGTCATTTTAAGCAAGAAAGTTCCCATGAACATGGGTTCGTTTCTTTATTTAAAGCACGTGAACATGGAAGTCACCAATTCAGCGAAACTTAGTTGGGATATAAATAAGCGCTTCAGAAACATTTCTCTTGCCATTGGTTTAAATATTTCTTGGTTGCAAAACTTTTTGGTTGAAATATTTTTTACTTGCAAAATATTTTTTTGTTGCAATATTTTCTTGCTTGCATTTTTTTTACTTGAAATATTTCTAACTTGCCACATTTCAATATTTGGTTTATATTTACGTTTTTTAATTGTAAATATCATTTTACTTGATAATAAAAATAAGTTTCAATTTTGTCCCAAACGGCACTCCATAGTATTTAAATACGTTAAGATATAATAAAGTTCTATGTATGTACTTTTGTCCGCCAGATAAAGATTTACAAATAGATAATTATATCAACGCATCTTTGTGTGTGCATTACTATTTGATAGTGACATAAAAAGACATAGGTATCATCATAATATTAAAAGGGAACTGGCACAACACTTTACGGGTGGGGATATCGGGGGAGAAAGCAGATCGTGAGAAAAGACATATTATAGCAACATGAAACAGATTGATAGTAATTACATATATTTCATACTCTTTTTGCAAATTTTGTGGAATATCGCTTGACTGATTTTTCCCAGATAATACCATATAAATCTCAGAAATTTCCAGTTTTTAAAATAACTGATGTCATTTTGCGCACAGTATTGGACATGCCTAGGCTCTTTTAGAATTTTTTATTGCATTCACAGTAAAGTTACGCATGCGCTTGTTTTCCTCCCTGGTCTTATCAGTTATCAGACCTGCTATACGTTGTTTATTCAACAGATGCAGTAATAGTATATTACGTAACAAGTCCGGAAAATACTGTTTTTTAGAGGAGTAGACTCGTCTATTTTTTATTGTCTTCCATACCTTTCGTTTTTCCCCAACTCTTTCTAATACCTCCCTATTGCTAACCTTATTTATCCACGGTATCTTCATCATGCGTCCGTAGCACCACATTTCAAACGCTTCTACTCTTTTGCGATCCGCCTCTCCTATTGTCCAAATGTCGCACCCGTATAATGGCCCTACTCCATACATACGTAAAATAAGCTAAATACAACAATCATAATCATAATATTAAAAGCGAAGTGGCACAACACTTTACGTGTGGGGATGGATATCGGTCGTTCGGTCTCTTTTCAACTGGCGGAGATCGTATGGGTGAGGTTGTGCACTCGATCAGGTGTTTCTTTAACGCAAATAAGAAAATTGCGTCGGCATCATTTAGATTTAGATGGACGCTTGGATCTGCTCAGCGCTGTTTGTAGTCGTAGTTCAACCTGTGGGGTTCAACGTCGCACCCGTAGGTAGAATGGCTTTTGCCTTATTAAATTAAACGCAATTAATTATTTAAGAATATTCTATGGGAATATTTTGTGGTGCACCTGGAATGCACCTACGTTTTAAGTATAATTACTACACCGATTCACCACTACGTAAAAGTCGTGGAGCGTAGCCCACGGGTTCATCTAGTTATACTTAATTGTTCAGTTCAATCCAGTGATGGTATATGGAAAGGAAATTCCCTTTTTTGGGAGCCGCGAGAATATGGCCCCTAAAAGTAGTTTTTAAATAACTCTTCAACGATAGAGTTACAAATTCTAGTTTATAGGTTACAAATTATTACAAGTTAGTTACTAAATATTTGCAAAGAAAAAATCGGAAACTTCAAATTTAAGAGGCTCCCGAGAAGTTGGCCGCCAAAAATATTTTTTTAAATAACTCTTCAACGATAGAGTTACAAATTCTAGTTTATGGGTTACAAATTATTACAAATTAGTTACTAAATATCGGCAAAGAAACAAATCGGAAACTCCAAACTTGGGATGCTTCCGAGAAGTTGGCCCCTAAAAGTAGTTTTTGAAATAACTCTTCAACGATAAAGTTACAAATTCTAGTTTATGGGTTACAAATTATTACAAATTAGTTACTAAATATTGGCAAAGAAAAAAATCGGAAACTCCAAACATGCGGGGCTCCCGAGAAGTTGGCCAATAAAAGTAGTTTTTTAAATAACCCCTTAACGGTAGAGTTACTAATTGTAGTTTGTGGGTTACAAATTATTACAAATTAGATACTAATTATTCAGACTAAAATCTATTAGAAAATCGAAAATAACGAGGCTAACTTCACGGACCTGTCCTCTTTGGATAGTTCCTAAAAAACTAGATTCTTCCGATCAGCAAAAATGGACATTAGTATGTAGTTGATTACCGAAAACTAAATAAAGTTTCTGTTGGTGACGCCTATCCGTTATACCTAATATTGAAGACATTTTGGATCAGTTAAGTCGAGTTAAGTAATTCACAATATTTTACAAGACTAGACTTGGCATCTGGCTTCCACCAAATTAAAATGCCAGAAAAAGATAAACATAAGACAGTCTCTTCAACTCCCAATGGTCATTATGAATGGAATAGACTTACCTTTTGGTTTAAAAAATGCATCACCTAGTACTTTTCAACGGGCTATGAATATCGCACTCTCAGGACTAACTGGTACACAAGCAATGATATGCATGGATGATATCATCGTTTTTGCTAAAGATCTGAATGATCATACCACAAGGTTACGAAATGTTTTTTCGAAATTACGTATAAATAATTTACAACTTCAAGCAACAAGTCCTAATAGCAGACTAATTAGATGGAAGTTGAAATTAAAAAAATACTATTATGACAACCAGACAAACCTGGTAGGGTTAACTCGAATGCCGATGCTCTGTCTAGAAATCCGCCTGTTTTTCACATTAATAAAATGCTACAAAGACACGAAACATATCATGAATTTGTTAAATTCCAATACGAAAACAGAAAGTATCCTGACATTGAAATAATTAAAGATAATATTCTAACAAAAACGCCTAACGCATTCGTCTATTCTAAAGATTTAGATGAAAACAACGTTTATTTCCATAATTTAATTGACATGATTTTAATGCAATTCCATCCGATGCTGATCAATACGACACAATTCATTTGCAATCCGATAACAGTACAAGCTATCTTCTTTTAGCTAAAATCAATCATTTTGATCCTCTAACGTATAACGACTTATTCTATTCACTTATAAACTGCTGACTGACAAGATCTCTATCATATATTTAAAAAACCCAATCGAAGATAATCCTAGACTAAAACAAGAAATGTTTAATGAATTAATTGTAGTAATTCTGGTGAATAAACCTAAGGTACAACCCTAAAATAAACATGAAATGCTAGAAATAATTTAAGGAAAATCATCATCCAGGATTTCTGAAAACGTATAAACGAATAAAAGAAAATTATAAATGGTCTAACATGAAAAGAGATATTGAAGGAATTCGATCAATTGCGAAGTTGGTTGACCGATGTACTCAGGATGCCCGAAAAGAGGCAAGGAAACATGTGTTGATGGTAAGGGAGGAAAGAAGAAGAGAGACAAACCAACAGGAAAAAATTGTTAGAAGCTGTGAAGGATGACTTCAAACGTGAAAGGGTTTAAAAATAGATAGAACTAGGGAGGAGCGGATGAGGATTGCTGAGAAAATAGAAACCGGGTGGCCAGTCTTAGACCTGAACCCTTATAATAATGTAAGCGTATTTTTTACATATTTTATTATTTACAAGTCCCTTACAACTTATTTTACTTTAGAAATTGCGGTTTCAGTTTTGCTCTTACAAAAAATTGTAAATTCTACTTACAGGAACCTCTTATCACAATAAATTAAGTTAGAATATCACAACTTGCCCACCGGGTCTTCTCGGATCCGTTGCACCAACAACCGACATATCAGGCAGCCTTGCAAGAGCTGTAACAGCCGAAAATCCTGTCGATTGGACTGAATTACAAACGTGTCCAATTCCTCGCAAGCCTTCTATAATGTTCTGCAATTAAATAACAAATAAAGTTGAAGATAGACGCAGCTGTCTAGTGGATAACGTAAACTAAGAGGATTGTGGAAATAAAACTCCAATTATCATTTATTCAAGCTTTCGGATCTAGGTATATGAACCCTTAATCAGGAAATCTAGCAAATATGCATTGCAACAATCAAAAATGGCAAACATGAGTAAGTGATATGAACAAACTTACAGTGATGTGGAAAATATTACACATATAGTGTGTCCCACAAAGTACTTAACAGCCAAATATTTCTTTTATTGCTTACTGCATCAAATTTTCGTTCAGACAAAAAAGTTTTCTTGCAAAAAGCCCTCCTTAAAAACCCATTCTAACACATTGTATCTTATACGAGGAGTGCTCAAGTCGTAAAAAACTGTTACGGTTAAATGGAAAGTTGTCTTATTCTCGTCGAATCGAACAAATTCATTAAGAAAGTTTGCTCAGAATCCCAAAATATGGGCTCACGCAAAAAAATTAATGAATATCTTCGATGCGACGTATAGGATAATACCACTTTCCATTTAACCGACAGAGTTTCTCACGTCTTGAACACTCCTAGTATAAGATAAAATGTATTAGAAATATGTTTCTCGTTCACGAAAACTTGTTTTTAAAAAACTTTTGTTTAACTTTTTACACTACTTTATACTTTTTGTATTTTAGTACAAATACATTAAATTATTTATAACGTGAAAAAGACAATTAATAATTTGAATACATAATTTGGAATACAATGATTTGAATATGAATCTAATGTCAATTGAATAATGAATGCGTAATAATCTTGCTGTAGTCCTATTTAATAGTTCGTGTCGTCACATCAGCACTTAGCACTACGTCATGTCGGCACTATCACTGAATGGGGTAGATTGTTCTGGGCATCATAACTCCTCCCTCCGTAAGTGTGAGAACTGAGGGATGAAGTTCAAACTTCTTTCTTGAGGCTTCTCCGAAAGTTCCATTTTTACGGTTGCTGCTTTGGCTTTAGTTCTCTTGGGGTAGATTTTGTATAAAAGTATTCCCACGAAAAGTAGAACGATTATTGTAATTAATTAATTAATTAATTAATTAATTAATTAAGCCGTGGCTCTGGGATCTTGCTGGCATGCGCGAGTGAGTAGTCGTTAATGCTCAGCAACAGTGCCCGCGGTTTGGCTATGGATGGGTGACTCATTTCTGCGCTGTGGCTGGGGCGCGCCTTGGATCGCCTATCCAGCTCTACCTAATGAGGTTTTCCAGGTTTTCCTCATTCTCGCACTAAATGGTGGGTAGAGTACTAACAACTGTAGGTCGTTCCTGTGACGCACCTGCGGCTAATAGTAATATGCCGCCTCCTCCGTCCCGTACAAGCTATGCTTCTGGGGCTAACCTTAGGGTTAGTTTGGAGGGAGTAGAGATATTATTATTATTATTATTATATACCAGTGTTGGTCCATAAGTGAGACACTGGAAGCGTCCTTAGCGGTTCCACTCTAAGTGTTTGAGCAGCTTTAGCGATGTCTTGAATTTGCTTGAGGTTGACATCTTTTAGAATCAGGGGTGACAACTGGGATGATTGACCAAAATTCGGCTCTTCCAATTTCAGTAGATGAAATATTTCTGTTTGGATAGTTGCATGGTCCAAATACGTAGTTCCATTTACTGCTACTGCACAGTTGTGCGTTGAGATGATGGTTTGGTTCTTGAACTTTGATTAATTCTTCTGTACAAAATGATTTTATTATAACAGGAAATTTTGGTATAACAATTAGGTGATTGGAAATGACATCGATGAAGTCATTTTGAAGATCTATTGGTATCGCAGAGCATTTATTTATTCCATGGGTGATGATTTCTTTAACACAGGTTGTTTCTGAATTTAATTCTTCTTGTTCGCAATAGAAGTACTCTTCTATTTTCTGACAAGGTTTGATGCTATTCCATGTTTCTTCTTCGTCGAGCAGAAGGAAAGGGTATTGTGGAATGAAGGTTTGATTGTAATATGGTAAGGATATTACATGATAATATTCATATACAGGGTGGTTGATTAACGGAATTTGTATTATAAAGAGAAGTTGTTCATCTGAAATGCGTTTTCGTGTGAAAGCGAGTTTAAATAAATTGTCAAGATTGACTTTTGGAATCCTGGAGTATACACTAATATTCTGTAAATTGTTAAGTAATTCCTGTGGTTCTAAAATTGTAAAGTGTAATAAATTTAAATTAGAGAACGATATAGCGGTTTCTAAATCTTGCAGGATGATTTGCAAATTGAGTAGATACAACATTAGTAAATCTAATGCGTTTTGAGTATTAAGAATTGTTTCTAATTTTCCTATCGTTTCTGTAATTTTCAAAACCTTTTTAATTTCTTGTTCTATGAGTTTTTGATTGTATTCCAAAGTAGGAATGATTTGTTATATTTTTGTATCATGTCTTGCAAGAATTTTACTTGAGATTGGAGATCCTTGTTTAGAGATTCTTGATTTTGCAACAGTGCATCTATTTGACTGTCGTATTTTTGAGCGTCATCATTATCTAAAGTACCAAATAACCATTTTGAAGCTTTTCCTACAACATCCAGTAGACCTCTCTTTGCGATTTTGTGTGGTTTTAATGCTGTAAATTTGTGGTTTACACTGTGTAATAAAAATTCGATTTGCTATACAAATTTGACAAGTGTTTGATAATTAGAGTGAGCCCAAGTTCTTTCGGTATCTACTGTCTTCTTCACTATTTCGTATTGATTGTTAGCATTTAATAAATGTGTTTCTATTTTAGTAAGGTTAATTGAATAAAATAAAGTATATTGATCATTAATAATTCTAGCTTTACCTAACTTAAGTATTAAAAGTGGATTAGTTATGGGATTAATAGATATTTGAGTCTTAGCGATTACTAGGACCAGGGTCAGGGTTAAAAGGATACACGTCCGGGTCATGTTGTAAGTCTGTAACAAAACGTTGTGGTTTTAACATCTGTTTATGTAAAATTTGTTTTTGTCTGTTCGTGTTAGTTTTATGTCGTCATAATTGGAGGCTTTGATGGGTTTAAAAGGATTGTCTATTTTATTTTTAAGTTTCGTACCTTTCGGTTGGGTTCGTACGTAAAGTGCGGTATATTTTCATTTATTTCGGGTGGATTTTGTCTATTCATGTTGCGTTTTTCCAAATCTTGTTGTTGTTTGGTTATTAATTTTTGTCGAATAGTGTCGTTAATGGTTCGTAAGGCAATAGCGTGATCTTGCATATAAGTAGTCGTCTTTTGAATTTCTGTGAAATCAAACGGTGTTTGATAATTTAAATTTCCTTTAATAATTTGAAAGGGTGTATAACCTGTTGCTGAGCGAATTGAATTGTTGTAATTTAAAACAGCATATGTCATTTGTTCTTGAAGAGAATGATCAGTTTTTTGTTCTTGTAAACTCGTAGGCTCTCAATTAGAGAAGAATGAAATTTTTCGATAGGGCTGGTACTAGAAGGATTATAGACTGTTGTAAAATGAACTTCTATTTTGTGAGATTCGCAAAACTGAAGAACAATGTTATTTTTAAATTCTGTGCCTTGATCGAAAGTTATTTTAGCGGGAATTCCATGATTTGAGACAAACTTTAAAAGTGCTTTAAACGTTTCTACTCCGTGCAACGTTTCAACAGGGTATGCTTGAGCAAATTTTGAGAAACTGTCAATTATCGTTACAAATATTACTCCTTTAATTTTGAAACTATCAATGTAGATGTGGGCAAAGGGCTCAGTTCCAATTGGTGTTGGTTTGAAAATTATTTTATTCGGGTGTCGTTCATACTTTGTTTTCTGACATATTTCACAAATATTAATGTAATTGGTAACGTCTCTTTCCAAATTTGGCCAATAGTAGTTTTGTTTTAAAGAATTTACTGTTTCAGTGATTCCACGATGGCTCGTTTTCGTTTCGTGGTGATATTGAATTTTGAGTTGTTGTTCATCATTTTCCGTTACATCAGTTAAAATTGAACGTGTAATATATATTTTGAACGAATTATTTTTGAAAATGGTCTGTAAGACTCTTGAAAAGATAAAACTTAAATCGGGATTATTTTTAAAATATATACAGTATGTCTGATTGGGTTTGATGTATTCTTTTACGAGTTGAATAAGTTGTGGTTCTAATAATTTATTAGATATGTTAATGACTAGTCTTGTCTTATCGAAGATTTTAATATTTTGAACTTTTAATTTTGAGTCGTCTGTGACTGTTGACATAATTAGTTGGTTATGATATGAATTTAGAGATTTTTCCGTGAACGGGAATTCTTGTATTGGGTTTTCGTTTGCTGAGTGAGCAGTTTCTAAGTCGTCTTCCACTTCTTCTTTATTTCTGTTACCGGGTTTCAGTATAATATTTTGTAGAATATTAATTTTTTTTGGATTTGGTGGTCTAGTTAATTCGTCGTCGAGAATTCGGTACGCTTCTTCAGTGGAAATTTCCTGGGCGGGTTGTAGATATTCATTTCTTTCTTGATTTATGTCTCCGAGGTTTACTATTATTGATTCGTTATCTTCTTCTTTTGCGTGTATTTCGATCCTAGATAGGGCATCGGCGTTGGTGTTGAGCTTACCTTTCTTGTAAATAATCTTGTAGTCATATTCTTCAAGCTTTAGGCGCCAACGTACAAATTTCGAACCTGGTTCCTTGAGAGAAAATAACCATTCTAGTGGTCTGTGATCTGTTATATGTAATGTTGAATTTCATACCAAATAGGTAGGGCCTGAAATGTTTACAGCTCCAAACTATACTTAGCAATTCTTTTTCGATTGTCGAAAAATAAATTACATTCGGCAGGGTTCAATGTCCTCGATGCATAAGCAATAGGAAGATCTTTTCCTATGGGTCCTTGTGAAAGAACAAATCCAATCGCGAAATTACTAGCATCTGTTGTTAGATTGAAGGGTTTGGTAAAGTCGGGATATTGTAAAATTGGGTCATTTATTAATATATTTTTACAGAGTTTAAATGTATTTAAAAATTGTGGTGTATGTTGAATTTTTTCTCCTTTCTTTAAACATTGGGTAAGTGGTTTCGTTAATTTTGCAAAGTTGGGGATGAATCTTCTGTAGTATCCTAACAATCCTAGGAAAGATTTGATTTCTTTCGCAGTTTTCGGAACTGGAAATTTCTTAACTGCTTCGACTTTCTTCTGGTTTGGTTTGACTCCCTCTGGTGTTATAACGTGTCCTAAGAATTCAACTTCTTTTTGGAGAAGTTTCTAAACCTATAATGTCATCAAAATATTCGTGAAAGTTGTATAAGATAAATTCAACTTCCATATCAGTTTCGAATTCAGGAAATAAAGGAATTTTTGCACGGAATTCAGGAGCATGTGTTCCAGTACAACGTAGTTATTTTTGTTTCTTTGCGGAATATTAAGTGAGGAAAATGTTTTTCAATTATTGAAGGTCTTATTATTGAAGGAAAACATCCAGTATCAATTAGTAGTTTACAAGGGGGATTTTTAATGGTATTGTAGGGTAGAGAATTCATTTCCATTGCGTTTAATTCTATCCCGTTCCTTTTGGATTGGGGTCCAACTGAAAATTTTGTTGGTCAGGTTGAGAGCTGTCGTCAAGAGGTTGATATTCGTCGAAATATTCAGTGGGTTCATCAGACTGAGTAAGGGGTTCAGGATCATTAGTATTTAAATTGTGAATTTCTTCAGAGATGAAATTTCTGGGACCAGAGGGTCGAAAATGATTTCGTTGCACATTTGGTGTAGTGCGATTTCGTGAGTTCGTGCTCATGGGTTCATGGAAATTTGAAATAGAGGGTTGATTAATATTTGGATTTCTGGAAGTGGTACTCATTGGTTCATAATAATTAGGTGGAGGTTGTCTCGAATTTTTCGGTGCGAAAACATTTTTAGGTGGAATGTTATTACGATTACCAAGGACTTGTTGGTTTGTAAAGAATTTTCGTTTAGGCATTGGCCTAGGAGAAGGAAAATTTGTTCTTTGTGGTTGATTGAAATAATTTGTTTGAAAAGGATTTCTGAAAGCATTATTTGGTTGTTGATTAAAATTTAGGTTAGTAGGACGTTGATTAAAATTGTGATTTGTAGGTGCATTGTATTGCAATCTCGGAGATGAATAGGAAGGTTGTTGATAAAATTGTGTATGTTGCTTCTGCACATTTGCATGATTAGGATGAATAGGTTTGTAATGCTGAGGTTGCCTGTTCTGATACCTAGCAATCCTTTGTTCTGAATGTTCGTATTCTAAAACTAACGTAATAATAGCGTCAATTGTTTCAGGGCGATACAAACGCAGAACTGTTCGCAATTCATGGTTCATATTACCGATTACAATATCTATTGCATTACGTTCGCTTTGTTGAATTAAAAGTTGTTTCATAGCTTCCGCTAATGTATTATCGCTTTGAATTTTTATTTGCAGTGAACTTTTCATTCGCTGAACTTTATCAATGAAATCGAAATTACTTTCATTGGGTTGCTTCGTTAAAAACAAAAAATCTTGTTTTAAGGTTTCGCGATCTACTTTGTCGCCGAATTTAATTCTTAGGCTCTCTTTAATTTGAGGCCTACTTTGTAAGTCAGGTCTACAAAATATGTAGGCTGCCGCTTCGTCTGTCAATTTACTTGAAATTGATGCAAAAACAAATTCAGTTAAGGAAGGATCCTGTGTCCTGCCATACCTCTCGTAAAATTTATCGCAAGCATTCATAAAACATTCTAAAGTTAAACTGTTACCATTAAAACGTGGTAAGCAGTTTGAAATTTTCTCTGCTGAGATTATGGATACCATATTGTCCTCTAATTTTATATTAGAAATTTGATCAACAATATCGGTTAAAATTAAATCAATATCAGTATTAGAATTTGGCATCAAACGAACAACTTTATTAGGAATCAAGTAATAAAGGAATGCTCGACTTACCTAGTCCAATCTGAATTCTTCTGAGTTTGTAGTTCTTTCTTGAATTGACGTGAATCGTTGGAACGAACCTTTTTCTTGACAAATTTCTTCAGTCAGAAAAGTCGCCAATCCTACCGACTGCGCCAAATATATTTCTCGTTCACGAAAACTTGTTTTTAAAAAACTTTTATTTAACTTTTTACACTACTTTATACTTTTTGTATTTTAGTACAAATACATTAAATTATTTATAACGTGAAAAAGACAATTAATAATTTGAATATATACATAATTTGGAATACAATGATTTGAATATGAATCTAATGTCAATTGAATAATGAATGCGTAATAATCTTGCTGTAGTCCTATTTAATAGTTCGTGTCGTCACATCAGCACTTAGCACTACGTCATGTCAGCACTATCACTGAAGGGGTAGATTGTTCTGGGCATCATAACTATTAGACCGCGTTTTCTAGGAGAGATTTTTACAATAAAACTTTTTTGTCTGAACGAAAGTTCGTTGAGATAAGTAATAAAAGATACATTTGACTGTTACTTACTTTTTGGGACAATTTGTTCAGGAAAATAAACAATTGAATATCGCGACAATCTTTTGCGTGAGCCCATATTCTGAAATCCTGAGCAAACTTTCTTAAGAGTCCGGCAAACCCCTTCAAAATGAACCTGAAAACTAACTTCGTAGTGCTATGCTCATTTCTAAATGATGAAAATTGAAGTGTTCAATTCTGGACAGTTTATAAACGAAACTTTATTTTAGGTTTCTATAGAAAGAAAAGTAAAAAATTTTATCTTAGAAAGTGTCAGTTCACTCATAAAAATTGACCAACTTCACGCGTTCATAGCGCCAAGAGATTTACAATTTTCGAAAAATTGTTTCAATAGAGACATAAAATATACATTCTTCTATCATAATCAGGCTTTCGTGTTGCTAAATTTACTAGGATGAAGGTTTAATCGTGGTAGAGCGAAACCACTGCAAACGCAAAATATGCCTTAGTATGTGCTGCCGCCCCGTGCCGACTGAGCGTAAACTCAGAGAGGCATTGCCTCATTTACTAGATATCGAAAGCGCGGGCTTTGAATGTGCGTGTTGCAACACAGCTGATAGTTTGCTCCGATTTCTAACGGATACCTCACCGAACCGATGCCCCGCATGTGTAACTTTTGACCTGCTTTGCCGGACTCTTAATAAATTTCTTCGATTCGACGTAAAGTAGCCGAAACGGTGTTTCTCGTCTTGAACTCTCCTCGTATAAGATAGAATGTATTAGACTGGGTTTTCAAGGAGAGCTTTTTATAAGATTTTTTTTTCTCTGAACGAAAATTTGATGCGATAAGTAATAAAAGAGATATTTGGCTGTTTCGTACTTTGTGGGGCCACACTGTATATATCGCAAGAAAACCGAACTCATCCGAAAAGGTCCAAGAAAACGACCAATTGCAAACATGATCACAAAATTCAAAATCCACCAAACAGGTGGCAATCCAGTCTCCAGTGTAAAAATAACAACAATTCACTGAAAACTATTCTATGGCGTGTATATTATTTCAATAAAATATTAAGTTAAAACATAAAACTTACACAATTTATAAATAAAATATGAAAACTGTATAGGTTAGGACGCCTGTTCGTCAAAATTTAAAATTGTTCTAACCTTAAGAATTGATGCAAACGGTCGCAATATGACAAGTGACAATGGACCTCCCAAACACGTGGCAATGAAAAGAAACTTTAGATGGCTACCAACTTGATTGATACCTAAAAGGAGCGAAATTTCAAACAAAATACATAATATTGTCGCAGACAATCATTGTTAATTTTTAAAAATACCTACATAGTAAATATTGTGTTAAGTAACAATACAATAATATCATAATTCTTTTGTGAAATTTTTTTTATATAAATTTATTACTTTCGTGAAATTATTGGCAAAATAAAATACTGTATATAAATTTTATTTTGCCAATAATTTCACGGAAGTAATAAATTTAAATATTATAGTTCCATAAATGACCTGGCAGTAGGTAAGTAAGGACAGGAATACAGATGGGAACGAGACAAGAGGTCAATGACCCCAAAAATGAAATTATTTTTATAAGGAAGACATTCAGTCGATCCAGGAACTAACCGGTAAGAAAAGTTGAATTACCCAGGAGAAGGCACCCAAAGGAGATGGGTGGCCTATGATATGAGGGAGTATTGATACTCAATAACACCCCTAGTTGAGGATGGACGCAATAATGTCGCCTGTGATGACTTGAAGCGAGTTCTTCAGTAAATGAAGTTAGATAGATGTAAATACTATTAAGATTGTTTGCTTCAGTGCGTCTATTTATTATGAGTGTCTATGATGAACAGCATTTCCAAAAATAGACGCTTTTGTAACTTCTCTTCTCTAATTGAGTTAGAAACGTCATCAAAATTGACAGTATGGTCAAGATCAATGCAAAGTTGGGCGAAAGCAAAGTTAGGTACCAACAATTTGGGTACTTGCATGAATTTAGAATTTTGCGAAATTATAATCTTCAGGAGGTCAGAAATACATTCCCAAAGCAATTTTTCTCTGAGCCTTGTAGAATTCAAATTATTTGGGAAAAATATTTCCCGCTAAATATGCTTATGGCGCCATGTGTGAATTATTGAAACAATACGGTGACGTCAGTATGACGCACCTATGCATTCATAAATCGAAATGGCCGCTTCCGGTTTAGTTGACAGCTGTCTCGTAAGTCTTGAAATTGTTTGGTGTGTACGTTAATGGTGTTTGCTGGGAGAATGGAACTATGGTGGAGCTCAGTAGCAATTTGTTGTTAAAAATCCATTATATTCTATAATTCCCAACTGTGAATAGGTACAACAAAACCACTTCTAACCTCAAACTCTACTACCTATCATGAACGCGGCTATTTTAAGATTGATTATGGGATTCTGCTTGCAAGAAACTTCTGCGGATATTTTGCAGATGGATTTGTGATATTCGTACTAGTTGTGAAATAACAACAACGTGGACACAAATGAGTGAATCGAAAATTCTGTGCTTGGCTAACCTATAACTGTCACTGTATGACAGAGCTCAGGGCAGCCACGGTGAAAAATTGAAATGTACTGATGATCCTGAAATACACTAATATGTAATTAGTTTATTCTTCTTCTTAACTTATTTCCAGTGTTTAACTGTGCATTAATAAAATATTGATACTGCTCAGTAAAGTAATGACATCCAATTGAAGCGCTGATAATAAGTGATACAGTTAGGCGAGTAGGGACAATATTATTATTATTATTATTATTAAATGTTGGCAGTAGGCAAAAGTAGCACGTCAGGCTGTGACGACGGCTAGATTATGTGACGTCAATACGACTGCTCAAGGCCAAATGGCCCAAATGGCCAAATGGCTCCACGATTTGAAACTAAAAATTAAATTATATTCTTATTACTACACAAAATAGTCTCATTTTATACGGTTACGATAAACTTAACACATATTTGCAAAATATGATAAATAAAGTGCCAGTTTAAATTTATGCAAGTACCCAATTCTCCTAAGGCCACTTCTATGAGAAACAAGAATAGGAACAGCGCGGAGTTAGCCTCGTGTTAAACTGTCAATTTTATTTTGTTATGAACATAATTTATACGGTCTAATTCTAATACAAGGTTCACCTTATCGATAGGGAGAGATATGAAAATTTAATCCATGTACCTACTTTTTTAAAATTATTATTTAAATTTAATAATATTTTAATAATATTTAAATTTAAATAATATACATAGAATAGTTTACAGTCAATTGTTGTTATATTTACTATACCGGGTGGGGATTTAGTGTGTAATCGGCTCATATCTCTGGAACTATTTAAGATATCAAAATGAAATTTTGCACGAATGTGGGGAACCACATGGAGCATTGCCCAAAATTATTTAGGTATATACAGGATGTTCACATTCTAAGTACCAGACTAAAGTTCTATTTCTTTAAATAGAAACCCTACACGTCTTTACATAATATGGATTCCCCATAAAATTCCATGAAAATTGATATACTACATGATGTGGTTTTGACAAAGGAATGTCGAGATATTGACATTTTTGTGCCATTATGGACCCAAATTTATGACGCTACTGACGCATACTAACCAAAGCCACCTAAAATTTCTTTATTGAAATAGGTTCACATACTGCTGTATTTTTGAAAGCTATAAATAATTTTATGATAATACTTGTGATAATACAGGGTGGGTAAGTTATGCAAAACATAATTTTTCTCAAAAATTTCAAATAGAGCACCATGTATATTATTTGTACAATTGATGGTCACTTTACTAAGCTTTTTATTGATGTGGATATTGTCAAGTCTACCAGTAAAAGTTTCGACAGAATGTACAATTGAATTATAAAAATGTAGAGTTTCCTTAGGATTTTACATTATTTTCGACGATCTCCCCTATTTTGCCACCCAAAACTCCAAAAAAGATCTGCATTTTGTTTCTATAAAATATTTAGCAAATGAAGTTTACATTAACACAAAAAATCCCATTGCAAGATTATTTCTTAAAGATAGTATTTTCTTCCATGGCACTCCTTGTTTGAACATTATACCCGACTTTAAAAAGACATTATACATTTAAGAATATAACTATCAAGAAACAATTTTACAATAAGATTTATTGTCTTTATATTGATACCAATTTGCAAATACAAAATATAAACATTATTGTGAGTTTTGAGCAACAGAATAGGGGAAATTCGCCAAAAAGAGTATAAACTAATAATGAAATTCAAAAATTTTGATGTTCAATCTTAATATCTGCCGAAACTATCAGTAGTAGACCTGGCAATATCTACATCAATTAAAAGCTTAGCTAACTGACTGTCAGTTGTGCAAATAATACACATGGTATTCTATTTGAAATTTTTGAGAAAAATTCCGTTTTGCATAACTTAACCACCTTGTATAATCCTAAGTATTATGGTGAAAGTATTTATAGATTTCACAAATACAGCAGTGTGTAAACCCCTTTCGATGAAAAATAATTAGGTGGCTTTGGTCAGTAGACGCCAGTAGCGTCATAAATTTGGGATCATAATGACACAAAAATGTCAATATCTTAACAGTCCTTACTCAAAACCACATCATGTAGTATATCAATTTCCATGAAATTTTATGGGGAATCGAAATCACGCAAATACTTGTGGGGTTTCCATTTAAAAAAATATAACATTTGTCTGGTACTCAGAATGTGAACATCCTGTATATACATAAATAATTTTACGAAATGCTCCATGTCGTTCCCCACATACGTGTAAAATTTCATTTTGATATCTTAAGCAGTACCAGAGATATCAACCGATTACACACTAAATCCCCACCCGGTATATGGCCAGCTGTTTGGCGTTAGTGGATTTTGAATTCTGTGATCATGTTTGCAACTGGTCGTTTTCCTTTTCCGAGGAGTTCGATTTTTTTGCGATATACAGGGTGTCCCGGTGAAGGTGGGAAATCTCTCGGGTGCGTATAGATTACACGAAAAGAACACCCCAAGTTCATATAAAGTTTTCTCCTACGACCTTCACCTGCCGAGATATTCTCCCTTAAATTGGATAAATAAAAATCATTTTTTTTACATAAAATTTTTATTTTTAATTGTATTTATATATATTTATAAAAAATGTGGCCCGTTTTTTGATAATGTATCAGGGGAGCAAGGGGTGAACTACCCCTTACCTTCTTAACTTCATATTTTCTAATGGACTGGATATTTTAAATTTTTAACTGCATTTTTTGTTTCCCCGGACACATTTCTAACAAAAAGTTACTCTTGTTAGGTTTCGATAAAATGAAGCGTTTTCGAGAAAATAAAACTCGACGAGCAATAGGTACAGTATTTCTACGATTTTCGTTTTTATTTCTTTTGCATTATTTTCAAAGATATCAAAAAATCGAAAGCTCTTTCAATAAATTATTTTTTAGGAATTCTTCAAGTATGATTTGACCCTACATTAGCTATTTCTTTTGATATTAAATAAAAATTGTCCAGGTCCGTATTAATAAAAATAAAAATTGACGATGTAGACAACAGACGAAACGTCGTACAAAAATAATCTTAACAGTTTGCGAAAGGTAGTGAAAATTTACATCAAAAAATTGCTTTCGGTTTTTCAAATGCCAGAAAAAATGAAAACGGAAATCGTAGAAACACGGTACATACATACCTCTTGCTCGTTGACTTTTATTTTCTCAAAAACGCTTCATTTTATCGAAACCTAAAAAGAGTAACTTTTTATTAGTAAAATGTCCGGGGAAACAAAAAATGCCGTTAAAAATTTAAAATGTCCAGTCCCTTAAAAAATATGAATTTAAGAAGGTAAGGGGTAGTTAACCCCTTGCTCCCCTGACGCACTATCAAAAAACGGGTTGCATTATTTTATCGACATTCAATCATTACGTACGTTACCAAGAAAATTATCGAAATTAAATGAAAAATAAAAATTCTATGTAAAAAAACGATTTTTATTTATCCAATTTAGGTGAGAATATCTCAACAGGGGAAGGTCGTAGGAGAAAACTTTATATGAACTTGAGGTGTTATTTTCTTGTAATCTATACGCACCCGAGAGATTTCCCACCTTCACCGGGACTCCCTGTATGTGTAATATTTTCCACATCACTGTAAGTTTGTTCATTTCACTTACTTTTTTTTCCCATTTTTGATTCTTGCACTGTTCATATTTGCTAGATTTTCTGAAGAAGGATTTATATCCGAAACAAGGGGAACAAATAAATTGAACGATACACAGCTTGTAGACTTGAGTATATGTTGCGTACCTCTGGAAAGCCGTATTCGAAGTCAGCGTTCATTGGAAAGAGTTGGTGATGGATTCTTGAAGCATTGACGGCTTCACTAACTGTATTGTTAAACCACAAATGCCTTATAGTTACCTGCAACAGTATGACTCTTTATTAAATCAGTAAGTCCCTGCTTTTATTAACTTTGTATGCTCAAATATTTGCGAATTTCAGGCATTTGACTTATTAAAAAATTGTAAACTGAGGAAACAATTAGATACGCCTAAACACCAATAATATTTTTTTGGAAATGAAGTATGTAGTTTGAGAAAGTAAGTTTGACTAAATTATAATTTTCACTGAAGAAATGGGCCGTCGAAAAATTATTCTCTGTTTGTTAGAATCTAACGAGGAAATCCAACAAATTTTTATTTAGGAATAAGATTGTTTGTAAATATAAAACTATTTTTTGCCCCCCCCCCCTGCTTCAGACCAATTTTCCTGCCCAATGATTTGTTAGTAAACCTTTTTGAGTATTATTCGTTGACTTGCATACATTCTGAAACACCACATACTCGAAATTTCGTCCCTGATCTGAATGAAGCTCCATGGGTTCACCGAATCATTTAAAGAAGTTTTTAACCAGAACTTCAGTCACAGTGGTAGCTTTCTTATTCGGTAACACATAGACCTAAGGCCATTTACTAAAATAGTTCATCGCAATCAGGATAACATATTTTTCCTATCTCCTGATGTGGGGAATGGACACACCATGTCAATTGAAATTCTCTCGAATAGAATTCCCGAGAATTCCATTATATTGGCGCATTCTGACTCGACTCCTTGGCTTGGGTGGCTTACTGGACGCACAGTCGTTACATTTTCGGCACCCCTGTTTATTACCTACATCTATTCTGTATTCCAGCCAATAGCAGGTACATCTTTCTGAACTTCGTTGTTGTCTTATTGACACTTAAGTGTCACCACTAACCTCACTGTGAGTCTCTCTTGTACCTTAAACGTGCTTATATTTCAAATCAATTCTCCTCTCCTTCAGTTCTGCAAAATGGTCTATGAGTAGTGGTAGAAACGTGTTTTTTAATTTTGTCTTTTAAATGTTTAAATATCGGTTATTCCAAGTTTAGCCCATATAGCATCATTAGAAAATAATAAGCACGGATAGCAAAAAACGCATTTTTCACACTCTACATACACAAATCCAGTCGCACAAATTATAAGTACTTACATCGATTCTTTAAAATATCTTTGAACAACTTTATCCCTATCCTTTGTTGTTTACTTCAAATTCATTTTTGGTTTCGGTCGCCCACTTTACTTTTTTTCAAGCCAGTGTTCACAATTCAATGTTCCAGCAAATATCTCCTCAACAACACTCATCTTGTTTTGGAAAAAGCAAGATTTCACAACAATCACAGCTGCAACAATAAACACTCCACTTCGCAATCTGAGAAGAACTGATTAGGTAACTCAAAACTCAATTCTGCGCAATTGTCACGAAACATTCATCGGGACATCGGGCCGTCGACCAAATTAGCGATATAGGAGTAAAAGGTGACCCTCACTTTCACTCAAGAATTCGCCATATGCTGTCACTGTTCTTCTTTACATGCATTTCTCTATAAGCCATAAGAGCTGGGCAGGGTCAATTTGAATTACGGCCCGGCTCGCGGGCGGGCGCAGAACGACTATTTCTAATATTGCTGCGAACGCAGGCCGCTGAGGATTTTGAATTTGAGACTGTTAGACAAACAATATGTTTATTAAAGTTATGATTTTGATTAAAATATTTTAGGAGGGTCATTGACCAATTGACCTTAAGGAGAAGCCGCCACTGTGCTGCCGAATGAAGACGTCTTCTATTACAGTGTCGATTCCTGCTTTCTCACAGACTAGCGTTCTTTCACCAGTAGCAGTAACCAATTGAATCTTCTTATTGGTATGTATAATCCTCAGACCGTGCACGATATCTCTTCTCACTCACAAGAACCTCTTCCGAATGAAGACGTCTTCTATTACCGTGTCGATTTCTGCTTCCCCACATACTGGCGTTTTTTCACCAGTAGCAGTAACCAATTGAATCTTCGTATTGGTACGAATAATCTTCAGATCGTACACAATATATATCTTCTTACTTTGGTCTTTGGTATCACCGGCCTGAGTGTCGATGATAATTTCAGTCTTCCTGCCGCAATAAGTCCCTTAATCATGAGTATCTCCAATTCGAGCCACACACTTTTTCCATTCGATCAGCTTTCACCCCCCCCCCCCCCCCCCCAACTGTCGACTCTAGTTTCCCTAGTACCCGGAAGTACCAGCCTCATCCTAGTCTCATCTGGAAGAATTTAAACACCTGTTGCGTAGATGGCCTTGCTCTCCACAATTCCAGCATAGTAGGAAATTATTTCATTCTCGTCCAATTATTGTTACTGTCTTTCGCCAGTTTGTCAAGTTGCAGTGCCTAACATATGTCACAAAAGTTTTGAAACAATAAACACTAAATCCATAATTATTTGCCAAACTAAATATTTCTATGAAATCAACACAACATAACCCCTGTGATTAATAAGAATGCAAAAGTAAATTGCAGCTAGGGTCCATTGTCTTCAATTTCATATATTTTTTCAGAATTAAGAAGATTGTACCTATTTTCTCAAAACCTTTGTGACATACGTTATTGCTTTCTTTGCAAATTTTTCCAGTATGTCTTCGTCTGGTTCGCCTTTTATTTAGAGCACCTTGGGGCATCCGCTAGAAATTAGCTTAGCAGTCTCATACTCCAATGCTAGCTTAAGTGCAAGCTTCGGCTCACAATCCCTCAGTGTTTTAGTGCGAGGCTCTCCAAGAACTAGTCTGGAGCTGTTGGATATGCTAGCCAGATCAATCGAGCAACGTCGACCTCGAATTCTTTCTGGGTATCATTCGAACCAACCACCAAATTAATCGCTGTCTCCGTGCTAGCCCACTGGTTTGCCGCCGAAGGTGCTTCGAATTGTCTTCCCATCGAACGTAGGTGGCTTCACTTTAATCGTAAGGGCTCTTATTTGTTTTCTTTCAATTCAGTAAATTTTCATCCTCAGTGTCATCTTTTTGTCTAGTTTAGTCATTCTCTCATTTATCTTGGTCATCTCTGCATCAACCACTTTTCTTATATCTTGCTTTTAAGTTGTTACGGCTGACTTCATTTCTTCTTGGTTGCTCTTCGCAGTGCATCTTGTAGAGTGTAGACGGTTCTTCATTTCATCTCGGTTATTCTTCAATGCGTCTTCATTTCTCTATATTATTTCTCATTGGTTCTATTAACAACTTGCGGTTGTTACTACATCTCTGATCCGCGTCTCTTCACATGCCGAATACACACGTCCCAAACCACTACTAACCCTTACAGCCACTATTGAATTAAGCAATGTTTGAAAAATGTTTTTTTTAATCTCAAGGGGTGATATTGCCGAACTTGACAACCATTAACTCATTTTATTTAGAGAACCTACCAGAGCTGTTGAAGTGGTGATCTTAGTGCCTCCTGCCGCTCCAACCGTGAATTTCACATCACCATTCGAGTCTACAATTATAGTTGGACACATGGAGGACAGAGGTCTCTTCCCTGGTTCTATGTAGTTAGCCGGCGAGGGAGGTATATTGAAACCACTGATAATGTTAGGCGAGGAAAAATCGTCCATCTCATCATTCAGTATTATCCCCGTACTTGGAGAAATTATATCAGATCCAAAACTAAAGGAGTAAAAATCTTCAACTTCCGGGGTCATTAAAAAAATGTAAAACTTACTAATAATTTATTGTACTAGTGACAGCTACAGCGTCTCCATTTGGAGCTATCACGTTCAAGTGGGCAGTACCATGGTCTTCGACTTGAGAAAAGTTAGCTCCATAATGCGTGGGATCTTGATAGGTTTTATTATCTGAGATGTCGCTTCTCACTCCAACAGCATACACTTCTGAAGTCAAATTCGCTACTAACTACAAACAAAGCACTTAGAAAGGTTATAGTGCAATAATGATAATTTGAAAACACTGAACGGTTTTATTAGTTGTGATTTTCATTGCGAATATTCGCGAACAAAATATCGTTGAATTCCTTAAAATCAATTCTGCAGTTTTCAAGATGAAGCTCATACAATTGACCTTTTTGCAAATGTTAGACGCTTTGTAAATCGCGACCCTAACTAACTTACATTATTTATATCCACGTATCTCACATCTCCCAGTTCTGTTCTCCTTCCATAGCCGTACTTGAAACTTTCTACGATCCTCTGCCAGTTCGTGACAGTGTTAATTTGCGAGGTGTCCAGAAAACCTTTTACCAAATTCATAATGAAGGTAAGGATCACCCCAGAACTCGGTAGAGGAAATGTGTACATGGTGTCGTTCCCTGGTAACTTAATAGATACCGGATCTTGCCATTCTGGTCTGGGACAAAAATTAATACAGCTGGGGAAATTTGTAATCTAATAAGTAATACGGACACGATCAAAGGGATAATCAATTAGTGCCTAAATTAATAATCAATCAACTACTCAGTTGGGTGCAAATATAATAAAAGGGCAATATAAGAACGATAAAAATGAATCACCTACTCAACTGGAAAAACTGAACTTCTTAGAATCTATAAAACACGTATTAATATTAATCGTTTTGAGAAAGGATAAAAACAAAAAAAAACAAACAAAATAAAAAGTCATCAGACGTAACCGTGGGATTGTTATAGAAGATGATTTGAAGACAGAGAGCCTAATACTTCTGGGGATTGGTGTTCCAGGAACCAGGATAACAGTAAGGTTGGAAGTAAGACGACGGCTAAGTATATTGTCTAAGAATCGATCAGGGAAAACACAGGGTGGCACTGAAGTTCCGCATAAAATTCGTAATTTTGTTATTTAGTGTTTTTTTGAAAGCCGGTCCCCGCCGTCCTATTCATCGGTTAGGGAATATATCGTTAAGATAATTCCGTACTTCTGTGCCAAAATGGGAAGGAGCTCCATCTTGTTGAAACAAAATGTCTTGGTGAGGCACATCTCCATCGTCATTGTTAGGATAAATAATTCCAAAAGCTGGAATTAACTCAAATCGCAGAAAATCCAAATATCGAACGGCTGTCAAATTTTCTTCGCAAAAGTACGATACCAGAAGACGACGCGCGATCATTCCTGCACAAACATTTCCTTGCCTCTGACTATGAGATTCTTGAGTCCAGTATGAAATTCCTCACCACCACAATCTGCAGTTAGGCCGATTTACTGAGCCATTCAAGCTGAAAGTGGTCTCATCAGAAAATACAATTATTGTAATTAAAAAACTTCTTCTTGGCATCGTACCATTAGTTCTTCACAAAATTTTAAACGGTGGTCTGGATCATCTTGGTTGAGTTCGTGTATCAAGTACACTTTATAAGGGTGGTATTTTTCTCTTTTCAAAAACTTTACCACAAATGTGTGGTCAGTATCCGTATTAGTATTAGCGGCAATTTGTCTTGTAGAAGTATTAATATTCTCTTGAAATTCAAGAACTACTTACATTTTTTGACATTTCCTCCTATTTCAGGTCTCCCTTTTCGCGGCAAATCTTTTACACTTCCAGTTGCAACATATTTTACAACTAATCTACTCATTGTTGATCTTGAAATAGGATTTCTATCGGGATGCTCTTGGTTAAATAACAAGCTAACATTCTCTATCGCCGTATCCAACCATCATCAAAATTTCAACTCTCTCGGGCTCATTTAAACAAGCGATTTTTACACCAATTAAAAAATTTATCTTATTATCAAAGTTAATGCCGAACTAAGATAGTTGATTGTTTTTTCTTCTTGCTTTGAGGTCAGAAATTTTTGTTTTACTCTTTGATTTGCTGGAAAGAATTTAAATAAGTAATGCTCTAAGTTAATCATTTACTACTTTCATGTTCTTCTGATTTAAATTTCAAGATTATTATTGTGACTCTAATAGATATAGATGAGAGACGAAAATATAAAAATAGGCTAGAATAGAAGAAGGAGGGAAACAAAGGTATAAAACGGTCAAGGGGGACATTAATCGGAAATGTAGGAAAGCGAAAGAACCGTGGATTGATAACAAATGCAAGAAAGTGGAACATAAGTTCGAAGTAGGAAAAACTGAAGAAGAATATAAAATAATTTGGAGAAACTTCAGAGAAATAATTGGATCTAGCAGCAAGAACATTAGAGACGAGGCAGGTTGACATCCTAATCGAAGAGAGGAAAAGGCAGATAGGTGGAAGGAATATTTGGGAATCTTATATGCAGGACAAGAACTAGAAGATATATTAGAAAAGGAAATCAGTGTAGAGAGGGATAACCTAGGCTGTCCCATAATAAGGACAGACTTTGAGCTAGCATTAGAAAGTTTAAAAACAATAAAGTACCAGGTGTAGACGGATTGCAGGCAGAAAATTTAAAGTGTGCAGGTCAAGAGGTAAGAGAGCGTTTATTTAAACTAGTTAGCCGGTATATACGAGACAGGTGAGATTCCAGAAGATTACAAAAGGAGCGTCATAGTCGCTCTGCCAAAACGGAAAGGGGCGAATAAGTGCGAATATCTTAGAACTATCAGTTTAACTTCCCACGCGTCAAAAATTTTAACTAGAATTGTGCAAAGAAGGAAGGAGAAAAGGGCGGAAGAAATATTAGAAGATCAGTTCGGATTTAGACGAAATAGAGGTACGCGCGAAGCCATTCTAGCTTTACGAGTAATTATAGAAAAAACAAAAGAAAAGGGAAAGATCGTCCATATAGGATTTGTAGATTTAGAAAAAGCCTTCGACAACGTAAAATGGGGGAAGTTGTTCGAAGTGCTTAGAAAGGTAGGGATGAAATATAGAGACAGAAGAATAATACATAATCTCTACAAAGAGCAAAAGGCAGTTATAGAATGTGAGCAGGAACAAAAGGAAGTACATATCCGGAAGGGAGTGAGACAGGGATGTGCATTGTCACCTCTAGTTTTCAACTTATATATCGAAGATGCGAGTAATACTGTTAAGGACAGAACAACCTCAGGGATCAATATACAGGGTTAAACTATTAGCATGCCCATATTTTCGGATGATATAGCAGTGTTAGCCATCTAGAAAAGAAGAATTAGGAATGGTTTTGAATGAAATGGATGTAGTTTTGACAGAGGGCTACGGCATGAAAATCAATAAAAAGAAAACCAAAATTTTCGTATGTAGAAGATGTAAAACTAGAACTAAAACTGAAATACTATGAGAAAATGAGAAGATAGAGGAAGTCGCGGATTTCTGCTATTTAGGAAGTAAAATAACTCGAGATGGTAGGAGCACTAAAGATATAAAACAAAGAATAGCGCAGGGTTGAGTTGCGTTTAACGAAAAGAAACAACTGTCATGCTCGGGAACGGTTAACGTAGAGACTCGGAAGAGACTCTTAAAGACGTATGTATGGAGTACGGCATTATACTAGTGCGAAACTTGAACAGTAGGAGAAGCGGATCGAAAAAGAGTAGAAGCGTTTGAAATACGGTGCTACAGACGCACGATGAAGATATCATGGATAGATAAGGTTAGCAATAGGTAGGTATTAAAAAGAGTTGGGGAAAAGCGAAAGGTATGGAAGACAATAAAGAATAGGAGAGATAGGATGGTAGGATGGTAGGACACCTTCTAAGACACGAAGGAACAGTTCGCGACATAGTAGAGTCAGAGATAGGAATAAGAAGAGGTAGGGGTAGACCTAGATTAGACTTCTGCACTCAAATAGTTAGGGATGTAGGATGTTTTACTTTTATGGAATTGCGTAGGTCCAACCAGTCTTCGAACTGAGAACCTTAATGATAATGATTAATTTTGTGCTTATAACTTTATCACCCCTCTTTATAAATATTGGTTTTTAGAATTGTATGAAATAAATTAAAGTGTGTAATAGAAGTCCACGCAACAAGAAAGTGCATAAGAAAAATGTAAATGTTTCTTGAAACTAGTGTACAAATATTTAATTTATTGATTCGTTAGTCCCTCAAGAAATACCAAAGTACATTCTCAAAGTATAACTTCTAACTGGAAAATAGGACAAATAATTTTATTGCAGTCAAGAAAGCGATGACGGTACACATACCAGTTATTGTAAAAACAGCAAATTTCGTGAACATAAAAGTATGTGCAACTAGAGTTCAGTGATCCGTTTCAATAGATATACAGGTTATTCAAATTTGGCTCCAAGTAAGGAAATCTCGAAAACGATTTTAAGTCGAATCTATGAGAGAAAACTTACGTAAGTTATACCGTGTATAAAATATAACCCTGTATGTGTTTCAAGAACTTACACATTAGAAATAATGTGCCAAATAAGCCGCGACAACATGGGTATCTCTGAAACGGTAGCACATGGAATGGGGCATGTTGGACTTAAAAGGTGTGTCTTTTGGAGTGTATTCGAAATATGTTTCACAGCGTTGCCAAATTATTCATATTATTAGAGATATTGACTAAAAATGAAAAATCATCAAAAACTCCAAAACCTGCAACTTCAGAAAAAAAATGCTTCCTATGAATGATTCATAGTTTCTTCTTCCCTAAAATAGCATTATACGATATTTTAGGCGGCGTTTAATTTTCCAGGTATATTAACGTTCTAAATACGAACCAGGATTTTTATTTCAGTTTTTGAAAGCGCCTTAAGTCTTAATTCAACGATATAATATTGTGAACATTTCGCGACGTTTGGATATGAAATAACTCTCATCAGTATTTATGAGTTCTAAAAATACAAGCTCTAAGGGATAGGATGAATTTAAAGCACGATTTCGATTAAATGCGACTAGAAGGAAATCGCTTCCAAAGACAAAAATACTCTGAAGTGTGGCTGATACTGTTTTATTTGGTACGTACGTTTTAGGTACTGTGAGGGTTCATTCTGAACACGACAACATATGAATAATAATAACAGTTTTGCCCACTACTCTTGCAGTCATTTAAAAGTTTGCCTCTTCCGAAATATTGAGTTCGCTGCCATCTTGAATTAAGTTAATGAACCATTATGAAACTTGGTGGTCGTACTCAGAATAAAGATCCCTTTTCAAAGAGCCCTTACTTGACCCCTACTCCCATTTAACTTTTTATTACATGTATGTATCCGATCGCCACCTGTGGAAACTCAGGCGTCAGATATTTTGTAAACGTATTATCGCAGCTGTCATGAAAATTTATTGTTAGGCCATTCAAAAAACATGCTGGAGAGGACTATTGACGGGTACCATGTGATAGCTAATAATGATGGTACAGAGCAGTATTAAAATCGGAAGAGGCTAGGGAATGAGCCTTTTTACCAGCCGATTTGATCGTGAGATTTGTTTGCGCACGCCGCTGATAAATGGCATGCAATATTCGCCCTTAATCTGACAACAAGCTAAAATCTGTTTACTGCTCATTTTTGTTGCCGGCCTCTTCCAATTTTATTTATTTAACAAACTTTCCTTCCTCCTTTCTTTCTTTCTTTCTTTCTTTCTTTTGTAGGACAGGAAAATTAATATATCTTATTTTCCCTGAAATATTGGAAACTGTTTCCCGGTCATTGAGATTAAGTATTATAACATGGCATGTTTAAGTTAACCACTCATTTAGATGAATGGCAACCCTGCATACTTAAGTAAATGCGTGACCTGTCTGACGGGGGTCGGAGGGGTTAGTTCTTGGCTATGCGTCTCAAAACTACGGAATAGGTCAGTCAACAGTTCTGGGGTGGTAGTGGCTGAAGCGTGTGCCTTTGTAGAGGGTGTTTGAATAAGCCAGTGAGTAAGAAGTGGATCATTGTGGTCCGATATATGTACTCTGTAAATGGGCAGCTAGTGTGTGCCGTATACGAGGGTGCTGAAACAAGTCAAGGACTTGTGTGGAAAGTTACCCGAACCAGGGCAGATTATGTGTGTTTGGTACCTATGTACAGTTTTACCTCAGAGGGGGGCAGATCAGATATAGAGTTTTACACCAGAGGGGGCAGATGGGCAGTTTTACCACAACAGGGGCAGATAGAGAGTTTTAAGAGATTGAGAGTTTTACCCCGATGGGGGCAGATCCCCTACAGTGGCAGATCCAGAGCTCGAGCTGGGTAAATGAGGTTTCCAAAGAGGAACAATGAATACGGTACCTATCCCCAAAGTTATCCTGTAAATAGAGTAGGTAGATGTAGAGGTATTCAGTAGCGTAGACGTAGAATTATCAGAATAGAGTAGATACAGATTTATAAGTGCAGCTACTCATATGAGCTTATTAAGAGCAATGTAATAACCTTCCCATAGGGCTATAGGTAACGTCCCTTTTCCGCGAGTGTCGCATCTGGAAGACGCCTGGAGGAGACTTCATTGTTAGGGGTGTTCCGAAGACGTACCCCAGCCCAGCAGCCAAGGGGGATGCTAGCGGGTGGAGGACCCGCCGTAAGTAGTGTAACCCTTTGCCACTTATTTGCTCTAACAGGTATTATCTCTTTATTTCCATGTTGCTGTTCTTGTTGATGCTACCATGAGCCTGACAGATGCGCTAAATATACTATTCTTCATATTTTCCATATCGGAGTTAGCAGATTAATCGAAGAATCGCTTGAATATGTCATAATAATGTAACAATAAAGGGTGAGAATGACATCTTGCTATTTTAATTATTAAAATAAGAACCGTGCTCACTACACTTTCTTTCTTTCTTTCTTTCTTCCTTTCTTTCTTTCTGTTTTTTTCTTTCTTTCTTCCTCTCTTTCTTTCTTTCTTTCTTGCTTCCTTCCTTCCTTCCTTCCTTCCCTCCTTCCTTTCTTTCTTTCTTTCTTTCTTTCCTTCTTTCTTTCTTTCTTTCCTTCTTTCTTTCCTTCTTTCTTTCCTTCTTTCTTTTGTCATTCTTTCTGTCTCTCTCTCCCTCCCTCCCTCCCTCCTTCCCCCTTCCCATCATCTCTCTCTTTCCTTCCTTCTTTCTTTCTTTCTTTCTTTCTTTATTTCTTTATTTCTTTCGTTCTTTCTTTATCTATATCTTCTTCCTTCCTTCTTTCCTTGCTCCCTTTCTTCCTTTCTTCCTTCCTTCCCTTCGTTCTCTTCCCTCTTTGCTTTTCTTGCCTTCTCCATTCGTTGTGTTTCGATTCCCTTTCGTGGTGATTCATTTCTTGTATTTTTGTCAGGTTTTAAGTTAGTTGTGAATAGGCCTGCATGGAACACCAGGCGAATAATTTTAACGCCACAATTTTTCTTTCTTATTTAAGTTTATCAACAGTCAACACTAAATTGTCAAAATTAAAACTGAATATCGAAAATCAAATACTAAGAATCCTATAGTATTCTTTAATCTGTATTTATCATAGTAAATAAAATAACTAAAAACACATTTTAAGTTAAACGGTTTTATTGTAAAGAAACATAATGATGCAGATAATGTACTAAAAGCTAAAAAATAATTAGGTAGGTACCAGGTACCAGTCATCACACTCATCAATCTAGAGCATTGATCAGACTAAAATAAAATCGTGGAGCGAGTCGAATTTCTATTATCTACAGTCAACCGCTAATATCATTATAGGTATGCTTTGGATGCATCTTCTCAATAGACAACATCGAAGAACGATCATTTACATATTTACGATTTTATTTTAGTTTGATCAATGCTTTAGATTGATGAGGAGAGTGGTGTAATGACTGGTACCTACCTAATTATTTTTTAGCTTTTAGTACATTATTTGTATCATTATTATGCTTCTTCGCAATAAAACCGTTTAACTTAAAAATGTTTTTTTATTTATTTTATTTTCAAGTTAGAGTTTTTTTGTTTGTTTTTGTTTTGTTATTATTTTTCTAAAATGTACTGAGTTCTACTTGTCAAGCCCTTTCATTTGATACCCATATTTAGGGGATTGAAAAAAAGTAATCCGCCATTTTGTGGTAGCGGCCAACTTGGATTTTGAATTTTTCATGGTGTACTGTATCCTACTAGTTAAGCCCTTTCATTTCATACCCATATTGAGGTGGTTGCGAAAGAATATCTAATCCGTCATTTTGTGGCGGCGGCCATCTTGGATTTACAATGATACTGAATATACATAATTGTCTTGTCATCACAACCAAATTTCAGATCAATCGGTCAACAGGAAGGGGGTAAAATTTCAATTACTAGATTTGACCCGCACAAACAAACAAACAAACAAGGCAAGCTAAATAAAACCTTTAAAAAAAATCTACAATCCATCAAGAAATAACTTTTTAATTCAGATATTTCTAAATAACCGCAACCCGCTTAAAATTATTGCTTAGTCGCTTGGTAGTCCAGTCAACGGGCAGCTAAAAGCGGGTTTACCTGGAAAAAATCTAGGATTTTTGAAACTTTTTCTTACAGCTTCACGTGTTGAATAACATACTAAGTTTGCGACCTCGTAACGCTGCTGCCGTTAACGGCGGCATCGCGGCATATTGAAGAAATGGCGCCCAAAATCAGTTTTTAGTATTGAAAATGCTATTGGGATCACGTTTATGCAAACTTAATGAGGATGGCGTGACCTCGACCAGCGCATACGGATAATATTGGATTTCGTGACATATGAAATGCCGACACCGAATTGGCGCGGAAGCAGTTATTGTTTTAAAACAAACCGCAAAGTATGAGGTGCGTGAAGTTGGCGAACCATATAAGGGTGCAAATTCTGACAATATATTCACCATTTAGCACTCAATTTGCGCCATTTTGCACCCTCATTACTGACTTGATTCATCTTCTCAGAATCGAGAAATTTTGAATTCTCTTTCTGGTTCGCCAACTTCACGCCGGCGACCCTTTTTTGGGAATTTTAGCCTTTCGCAAAAAGTAAATAGCTTGCCATTTAACACCCATTTTGCATAATTTTGCACCCTCATTACTGACTTGATTCATCTTCTCAGTATCGAGAAATTTTGAATTCTCTTTCTGGCTCGCCAACTTCACGCCGGCGAACCTTTTTTGGGAATTTTAGCCTTTCGCAAAAAATAAATAGCTTGCCATTTTGCACCCATTTTGCACCATTTTGCACCTTAAAAATTATTTCAGTTATTTGAGGCTGTTACCAAAGCAACCACACCAAAGATTTGATTCACCAAAATCGTTCTACCGATCCATTTTACATGCCCCGTACTTGCGTGAAAAATTCTTTGGCCAGTATTTTGTATTTTGCACCCATTTTGCACAATAAGTATTAGAACGATTAGGGACTGCAATAAAAAGTTACAAACCATTTTCTGCATTTAGTCATATTTATTATTTTATTGATACACGCACTATAGAAAACTGTAATATCGACGATGATGCATTACTTTAGACTACAGATGGCAGGTGCCATTCACTTTATACTATAGATACAAGAGATTTGCTGGCAAAAAGGCGGCAAAAGTTTTGTGCAGCAAACACCAGCTTCTTTATTCAACAAAATGAGCAAAGTAAGTACACACATTTATATCAATGTTTGATGTGCGTTGTAAGCTTGTATTCAAGTAGGTAATATAATGGGCCGCAGTATTGTAATAATTTCTAGTAGTTTTAACATAACCTAGCTTTTCTTTCTTGCTGTCTTCTATGTGCAAGTTTTGTAATATAATAGCTATTTGTGGTATAGAGATGTCTATAATACTTCTAGTGCTTTTCATTCGTTTTGTGTATTTGTGCTAATTAGCATTGTATAATGCTATTAGGTATGCCATTTTACATTATAAAATTATTTAAAATTGTAACATAAATTAATTCATTTCTTTACACCCAAATCAATTGAAATTGACAAATAGAGAAAACATCAACACCTTCAAAAAATACAAAACTGTCGTGAACAATAATTTGCGAACGTAAAAATAAAAGAAGCGAAGCTGCCGTAACAATTCAGTCATTTGACTCAAACCATTATTTTCAAGTCTTCTTCAGGGAACGGAATGTGAGACTGCATTCCGGTAGTGGTAATTGAGCCCGAATTTGGCCACTATATCCAAGTCTTCAGAGTACAAGACGTGATACTTCGTGCCTGGTAGTAGTCATAATTCAGTTTTTAAGTTGTAAATATTGTACATACGTTCAGAATTAGAATAAAGTTTAGTTTTTCGATTTGTAATAAAAGTGTGTTATCAAGATAAAGTTTAAGTTACATTTACAAGTTGTTATTCTTCAACACAACCAATACAAAACCAAAACTACTTATATAAACACTTTATTTAAAAAAGAACACATTGTTTTAATAAAATAAACAAAATATATATTCTTTAAAATAACAAAATAAATTTTAAAAAGAAAATAGTAACAATACGAAAAAAAATATGAAAAACAAAACACGTAAAAAGATAAAAATGCTTTGAGGCTTTACAAAAGGTTTTCTGATAAACTGAGTATTCAACAATAACGCCTCGCTTAGGGTCTAGACATAATTTTTGTCAGTTTTGTGGAAGTTTTCAAATAGTGTAAAATAAACAATGAAGAGTGACAATAGTGTATCCTTTTTGGCATTACAGAAATCTTTTTTCAAATCATCATATAATTCCCACATAGTGTCAAGCCTTCGAATATATGCTGTATAGTGGCCAATGCCATTAGAATCCGCCGCGTTTTCAATAAAATTAACAGCTCCTCTTAAAAAGTAAGTTTTACTGTTTAATTCTATGATATGTGGTATTTGCTCAAGTCGTACAGCTTTGTTTAAATTAATTTCAAATATTATATGTGTGCTTAGTACCAGTTCCTCACTTAGAGTACCTGAGCAGTCTTTATCAGGACATTCTTTGGTACCTAAAATGTAAGATATGCTTTCTTGCAGATGCTCAATGCCTATGGAGTTTATTATGTTTACATTAGTAGGCATAATTACAGAGGGAATCGATTGATAATTTTTGGAGCATTCTGCATTTGAGCACTTCTTTTTGACAACTTTCGATGGCATGTCCTTTAAAAATTGTTCAATGAAGCCGATTACATTACATTCACACTTGCACAAATGTATATCGCTTACTAAAGAAACTGGAAACCCCGAATAACATTTTAGTATTTCTGCCCGTTTTTTGTATAGCAGTGCGCACCCTGAACCCCTTGAGATAAAGTAAGTAAGGAATTGCTTCCATCTAAAACTACAGTTAAAGAAAGATTCCTTGTATTCACTACTATCGCACAACGAACAAGCAAGAATTTGAAGAATGGAGTCCACAGCACATGTATTTTGAAATAGATAAAGTTCCCTATCAATAATAATGTGTTTGGAAAATAGGCTGCCGTTCTTCAGAAGTGGGACCTTAACTTTTTTACCTTCCTTTACTGTAGCAATTCCTGAACACGAGGCAGCATAATAACTTGTTCTTAATTTTTTTCTATTGGACGTTTGTTTTCCCAAACCCTTCCAATTTTCAATAATCTCCTCATTTTCATCACAGTCTTCGTGCTCGTTTTCCTCATTTTCTTTTTTAAAATTTGCGTCCAAGCTTGTTTTTTGATTTTCGCATGCCAGCTGCTTTTGAATGTCTGACACCGCCAATGCCCCTTTGATGTCGGCGATATGAGTTGACAAAAATTTATCGCATCTGATTGGCAGAGATGTACATTTGAATGTTCTATTTTTTAAATCGTTAAAATATGATTCAACGATTGCCGATGAAGAAGTTCTATGGAGAACTGAATAAACTGGTGTTATTGGCTAATGGGTGCCTACCTACTGGAATTGCACTTTTATGTTGGTTCTCCCTGTTTCTCGCTATTTTTTTTGTTTCTTTTTGCCTTGCCTTCTTGTTGTTCTTTTATCTTCCCTTTTCTTTCAGTCCCTTCATTTTGTTTTTTTTTCATGGTTAAGTGGAAGAACATCTTGTGCATGGTTTCATGTACAAGATGAACTTCGCCATTTGGCATAGTTTTTTCCTCTTTTTTTCTGTTATTAATAACTAATTATTATAGATATTATGTTTTTTTTTCATAATTTATATTTTGTTATATACATGCTGTGCCAATAAAGACAATATTATTATTATTATTATTATTATTATTATAATTGTACCACAGAGTACAAAAGTCTTTAAAAATTTCTTTAGGTGGTGAGAAAATGATGGTAAGTAATGAAAATTCTCTTCTCCACAATCGGTTTCATTTAAAAAATACTGTTGACATGACTGAAAAATATTATCAGTCCACTCAGTAATGCTTCTTGCTGTAATACCATCGTCTTCTACGAAATCTTCTGAATCTTCTTCATTGAAAATTTCAATGGGTTCCTGCTGTGCAATAAGTCTTTTTAAATAAGTTTTTCTACATCCAGTTTCTCCGTCAGTATACATGGAATTTGAAACGATGAAGACAGACTTTAACAAATTCTGTAATTCCTGGAGGTCGGTGGACTTTATTATCAGAACCACGCTTCTGATATAGAACTCCCGCAATAATCTTGATTTTCGTCTCAAGCACTCCCAGTTACTAATAAGATGCATCGTATGTGCAAAGTCCACTCTCAAGAATACATTAGGAAGCAGATTCGACCGACCTATCAACTTATCAAACGACATATCCAAATAACTATTTAAATCTGGTAAGTTAGCGAAACATTTGCAGCAGGCTCCCAAAAGCGCCAATGAATGATCTGTTACAATAGTTTTGGGAGAAATTGCTCCTGCGTTTTTCCATTCACTTAACCAGAATAAAATTGTGTTTATAGGTGTGATTCGGACAGCATCTGTGTAACAGGAATCTGTCCGGATTTGCCTCCTACGTGAATTACACCAATATATAAAAATATATTTCCGGATTTGTCATCGAATGGTCTTGACAGTTTTTTAACTAGAGAACCAGTTGCATCTATCGTAAGGAAAGCGTGTGGTGACGATTTTATGTAATTGTTAAATATCGCTATTTGTTCTGGAAGCCAGTAATGAACAAAAAATTTCTCAAGTGATAAGTTATGTATGTGACCTATATATGAAGGACTATGTTTTATAATTTCGATATTTTTGACAGGACAAGATACTTCGTTGTAGTCGCTAAACGGCATACTTTCGGACTTACATTTTCTTAACACGTCCAGTGAGTATAAAGTACGCGGTTTGCTTTGGGTCCCATTTGTGGTATAATATTGTGCAGCAGCTTTCTTTCGCCAAACAGAAGCGGGTAATCCAGACGCTAGTTCTTTTCCTACTTCCTTCCTTAAAACATTACTTAATGGCCTCTTTGCCATTCCGCTATGGTACAAGGCTTCTATTCTCTCTCCAGCCATTTCAAAAGTAACGCCTTCCTCATCATTATTGAAATCGTAACAAAGTAACCTTATCAATCCTGGACATTCGCTACAATGTGCATTAATTTTTATTGTGTTCCGCCCATGACAAACATAGTGTTTGTCAAAAATTAAATTGCACGTAAGCTCCGATTGTTGACTTATAGCTGCGGCAAATATGTGAGTCCACCTTTCTTGTAAACAAAACCGCCTTCTGTTTTTTATTGATTTCCACACGGGAGAGATTTTCAGCCATGAAACACGTTCTACTATTATGGTAAATTCTGAAGCATCTCCATTTTGATGGCGACATTCATTCGATGAAGAGGAACAACTTGATGTACGATCGGAAACTGACGCTAAACCTATCAAATTCCAAGAGTTGTTATAATTTTTCCTAAAGTAGGTGTAAACGCCCAACGGAGTGATAGTATTATTCAAGTTATTGCTGATTTTTGTCCAAACTTCGGATTTTTTTTCTCTAAAAGCATTAATAAGCCAATCTTTGAAAAGACTGAACTGCTCCTGAAGTGCATCTACCGAATAACATTTAGGGCGCCCCTACAAAATATTTTCTTTTTATTCCATTCACAAAAAGCAAAAGAAGACAAAACGGAAGAAAAGCACTAGAAGTTTTATAGACAACACTATATCACAAATAGCTATTATATTACAAAACTTGCAGATAGAAGACAGCAAGAATGAAAAGCTAGGTTATGTTAAAACTACTAGAAATTATTACAATACTGCTGCCCATTATATTACCTACTTGAATACAAACTTACAACGCACATCAAACATTGATATAAAAAATGTATGTACTTACTTTGCTCATTTTGTTGAATAAAGAAGCCGGTGTTTGCTGCACAAAACTTTTGCCGCCTTTTTGCCAGCAAATCTCTTGTATCTATAGTATAACGTGAAATGCCACCTGCCATCTGTAGTCTAAAGTAATGCATCATCGTCGATATTACAGTTTTCTATAGTGCGTGTATCAATAAAATAATAAATATGACTAAATGTTTGCTCATTTTGTTGAATAAAGAAGCCGGTGTTTGCTGCACAAAACTTTTGCCGCCTTTTTGCCAGCAAATCTCTTGTATCTATAGTATAACGTGAAATGGCACCTGCCATCTGTAGTCTAAAGTAATGCATCATCGTCGATATTACAGTTTTCTATAGTGCGTGTATCAATAAAATAATAAATATGACTAAATGCAGAAAATGGTTTGTAACTTTTTATTGCAGTCCCTAATCGTTCTAATACTTATTGTGCAAAATGGGTGCAAAATACAAAAATACTGGCCAAAGAATTTTTCACGCAAGTACGGGGCATGTAAAATGGACCGGTAGAACGATTTTGGTGAATCAAATCTTTGGTATGGTTGTTTTGGTAACAGCCTCAAATAACTGAAATAATTTTTAAGGTGCAAAATGGTGCAAAATGGGTGCAAAATGGTAAGCTATTTATTTTTTGCGAAAAGCTAAAATTCCCAAAAAAGGTTCGCCGGCGTGAAGTTGGCGAACCAGAAAGAGAATTCAAAATTTCTCGATACTGAGAAGATGAATCAAGTCAGTAATGAGGGTGCAAAATGGTGCAAAATGGGTGCTAAATGGCAAGCTATTTATTTTTTGTGAAAGGCTAAAATTCCCAAAAAAGGTTCGCCGGCGTGAAGTTGGCGAACCAGAAAGAGAATTCAAAATTTCTCGATACTGGAAAGATGAATCAAGTCAGTAATGAGGGTGCAAAATGGCGCAAATTGGGTGCTAAATGGTGAATATGTTGTCAGAATTTGCACCCGTATATGGTTCGCCAACTTCACGCACCTCAAAGTATGGCTGTTTATTTTTACTGTGTTTCACCTCGGGTGTCACGATCTCGACCCCGCAAAATCGGTAAACATAAATTAATAATAATTAATTTGTTATATTGTGCGGCAGATATAACTCATAAGGGTTTTTAATTTAAAAATTGTGTCAGGCATTTTCAATACATACGATGCTTGCGTAAGGTGCGAGATCTGTGAATTTTTCACAATATCTCCTTTCCAGTGACCCAGACAAAAAATAGTTGAGATAAAAATTATAGAGGATTAAATTCTCTAAAACTTCTGTCTAAAACTTTTTGCCGGCAGATAAATATAGTTTCAGAGTTATTCTTAAAGTGAATTGGAAACTAGTCCTTAAATTTACACGAACGCTCAGTTTTAAACTGAAATAATTGTACGTCTTATCAATTACATACGAATAATAATAATTGTATTGTAATAACATTAATAATAATACCTATTTGTTTCCATACAACTTTGAATACGCGTACGAAAACATTTCTAAAGTTTTGAGCGACTGGGAGCAAGAGGAAGAAACCGAGACTGTCATCGACAAACTGTTGGCACGAGAATAACTTCAGAGCAACGAGTCCCTAAGAGACCGATATTACTGAGAAAGCAACAGCAAGGTGAACGTATTTTTAAACAGATTTATACTCACCGATAACTGTTCATGTCAGCAGCTGTGATAATACCCCCATAACGCTGTATGTCAGCTACAAATCGCTCGGTTAAACTGCCATTGTAGAGAGCGGCAGCGCCCTCTCTTGCTATTATTTCGAGTGTATCCGCAAGTTTCAGTCGTTTTATATGCTCTCCCTCCGTGTATGGCTCATTTGTACTCGGATTTATATAAATTTCCCTAAAAAATTGAAGCGATAATCCAAATACTGTCAGAGGATGCATCAACTGTCTTTAGAACGAACCGAAGTGTTTCGCTGGCGAGAATTTGGCTTCTTCTATCTTTCATCATCCCGGCCAAATATTTCGTGACCAAATGTCCCTTTCTGCAAAGATCTATAGTAGGTTGAATCAAATCAGTCCAAGGAAGAACGCCGTATTTTTGATGAGCATGCCAGTATCCCATCAGTTCGCCTGGAACGGCTATAGACAGACCCCCTACAAAAGACAAGTAAAAAAATATGAATTTTATATAATATTCTATATTATATTCTATCGTAGAACGGCATAAATGGTTGCCTTCTAAGATTTTAGAGTTCACTTTTGCAAAATAGATGCAATAAATTAGAAAATTTCAAAAAGTGCAAGTTCAGCAATCGAAGGGTTGAACATAACAACTTGATTTGATTCATCGTGGCAAACCCATTTGGCAGTACGACGAAACTTCTTGTATTGTACTGTTACCCACCTTTTTGAGATAACGTCGAATTGCCACCAAACATGTCCCGGCTGGCCCTTAGCGGAGCCACTTCTCTAGCATTCAGAGTTGTTATTTCTCCCGTAGATCTGATGTAGATGGTCATTACGAAGCCACCCCCTAAACCCATGCTTTGAGGCATCGCTATTCCTTCTGCAAAGAGGGCTGCTATAGCCGCGTCCACGGCCGAGCCTCCTTTTGATATTATGCTTCTGCAAAATTAAATTTCGAAGACCTTAATATGCAAGACCATCTACCATTTCTGAACCATTAACAGTGTTAATAAATCGCATCGTTCAAAACGGACATTGTTCAAGATTATTTAAAAATTTTTTACATGGTTTACATTTAATGTAAACCATATAAAAATTCATGCACGACTACTTCATCCTCGAACAATTTCATTGGCAATAAATTGAAATATTGACCTGGCTTGACATGTCGTGACCTGACCTGATCTGACTGATTCCAATGCGAAATCCCTACGCAGATAGCAAAATTTTGTAAATTTTTTACCATTTTGCTATTTACCATGGCAAGCCTAGATTCTTATCAATTTAGGTACTTCAAGCAATATAAAAGTATTTTTATACGTACGGAACATATAAAAACAAATTACTTTTAACGTTTTAAGGTAGGATAACATGGGCAACTTTGTTATTATAAGAGATAGAAATTTGATTAAATTGGAAAAGGTTTGTCTTTGGTGATGTGTGCTGAAATCAGAAATATTTTCCAGTTAAGGATTTTGAAAAAAAATAAAAACTCAAAATTCGTTTTTGGTTGCTAAAAGGCTAAAAGGGAACTTTATTAGTGCACTTTTTATGCTCTTCCAACTGGTGTTGCCAAATTTTGCGTAAAACGTTTCGTACCGACAAAAGCATATTCAGGTTCACTTTTTCTTATGACAGTTATATTGAATTTTTACATATTTAGGAAGTCCTAATTTTTGATATAACGCATGATATAACGCATGATATGTTTTAACTAAAAGACGAGGCTTATAAATAAATATTTTTGCGAAACTGGAGTAAACAAAACTATTATTACCTATATTTTATGTAATTGTTTGAGGGAGATCTAAGAGGGAGATTAAAATGCAAATCATGTTCTGAAATAAATTTTAAACAAGTCGGATATACGAACCACTCTTTCGGAATTTCTGTTATGGTATACTTTACTATTGCAAAAACCGCATATGCAAAATATCCGACAGAATGGAGAATAATTTTTTTGTGCAGGCGGAGAATGGATACTATACAGGGTGTCCGAAAAATAGGGGATAAACTCGTCAGGAATGGTCACTTCAGTATGGGATAAAAGAAATTCAAGCGCCGTAGTTTTCAACAGAAAAAGGTCGAAAGTCTGCCTACTCAACTCCTGCTATACTTGGGCCACCCAACAGACGGAGTGATCACCCTGCGAGAACGTGCTCTAGCGGGGCCAATATTAATTTATGACGACCGAATTGGAGTGATGCGACTTCGTTGGGTCTAAAGAAAGCGCATCACTGCGGTTCTGTCGTCCTAACCCCAAATTGATAGTGGTCCCGTCTAGAGCTCATGCTTGCAGGGTGATTACTCCGTCTGTTCGGCGGCCCAAGTATACAGCCATTATGCTAACTTATATCTGATCATAAACTATTGTGACACATTGCTGTTATCATTTCAAAACACAAGGGAACATTATTTTGCTTCACTTACTTGAGTGTAACTGGGAAATTACAAAACACCAATTTTGCATTTTTGGGGCAGTGAGGAATTGCTGCAATACATGACAACATTGTATTCATTACTGAATTATTGCAATAATAGTAGGTGGCCAAAACGAATTTGTGTCAAATGTCAGAATTGAAAATCTATATACCTACAGGCTGTCTGAAATTCGGTGTGCAACATGGGGATCTCTGTTATCTTAACAGCTAGACCCTAGGTTTAAATTCGGCAAAGTTGCCAAATATTATGCTGACTAATGTCCTCAAAAGAAAATCGAGATGTTCTTAATCGTTCTCGTAAAAACTGAAAAAAACTGAAAAATTGCGTTTTCGTTTTTTGGCTATAACTTTTTTGTTTGACCTTGTATCTTCATTCTGTAAAAACTTTTACATTGTCGCTTTTTATTCTCTATTTGATAGCATTGTCACTCATTGGCTACGTTGATTCATTTTTGTTTTTTAAAAGCCAACTTCATTTTTTCTTATGGGCGTCATATCTGAGTGGCAGGTTAGCTAATCCGCGTTATTTTCCTGAATACAACAATGTGCTTCATGTTGACTTTTTCATATTTTTACAGTTTTTATACATTTTTGCCGATTTTTATTTCTGCGTTCTAGTTATCTAAGACAAAATCAGAAATAATGTGAGTTACCATGGAAACAAAGTCACCTAACGTCAAGTTACTAATAATTTTCGCTTGCAAGTTTCTTCGATTTGTGTCGAATTTGTTTACATTTTCCCCGCCTTGAATTTGTTTTTGTTTGGTTCATTTTCATTTTTTGTGTTCCTAGGTTCCTGATGCTGTTATTGCTTCTTCTTTTACGTTTTTGAGTTTTTTGTATTACCTGAAAATGTTCCCTAACAAAGAAAAACGAGATATGATTGAACTCTATTGTTCGTTGAGGCATAATGTGCAAATAGATTTCAATAATTTGCTATTAGGTTACTTTGTTTCCATGGTAACTCACATTATTTCTGATTCTGTCTTAGATAATTAGAACGCAGAAATAAAAATCGGCAAAAATTTATAGAAACTGTAAAAATATGAAAAAAGTCAACATGAAGCACATCGTTGTATTCAGGAAAATGACGCGGATTAGCTCACCTGTCACTCAGATATGGCGCCCAGAAGAAAAATTGAAGTTTTCTTTTAAAAAACAAAAATGAATCGACGGAGCCAATGAGTGACAAGATGCACGAAAAAGCGCATCGTCTAAAGCTACCATTAGACTACTACCTACTACATTCATGACAGATTTACGTGACAAGCAATCTGTCATAGGTAACTAAAATGGTAACTAAGATTAAATAAATTTCAGGCAATGTGATACCTGATATTTTTCTTTAAATCGTAATTGATATGTTGCAAGATTTTTTGCTTTTAAAATCCAAGTAAACGAGTCATGGAAGCACAGAGATTTTTTAAAATAGTTTTTTAGTCGCCCAGACACAATTGTTACAACGTACTGTTGAGTTTATCCACTATTTTTGGGACATCCTGTATAGAAGCGTCACTCACCAAAATTGAGTTGTTGCTATATTGTTGTTTGTCGTTGATCTTAAAGAATTGTTGTCCCTTTAAATTGGTATAGTAAAAGATGCAGGCCAGTTCAAAACTTGTCACACAATTTCAATTCCAAATTTTTGCAAAATAAGAAGTTATTCATTGATTTAATAGTTTATGTTTCGGTTTATTCAGTAAAAATAGATACTTTCGTATTTTGCATAAAGCGTCCTTTACACGATCAATCGGATTGACAGTACGACCAAGGATTGATAATCCGATTGCATGACACAAGAACAAGAACAAGAACCGAAAATAACTGGAAAAAACGGAACATAGGAGAGATGGTTTATAGAAGATTACACGACACAGTCAATGTTAGATCAGACAACCAAAATTTAACGAAATAATTCGGAATTACAAAAACAGACTTGAGAAGAATAAACTTTTAAGAAGGGCAGAACAAAATTTCGTCAGAGACGCTGTAGAAAACTAACAAATACAGGAGCTGCCAAATAAATTTAAAAAACTGGTGCGTGTACTTATGTACGAGCGTTAGAAGTTATACTTCTTTGGCATAATACAAAAATAACTTTATTTAGCACGCAAATAATTAATGACAATAAAATTGCGTGATCATAAACACGGTTGGTAAAATTTGAATTCAATTAAATAATTATTCCATTATTCCGTCTACTCTCCCTGTACATACAACTTCATTACAATCTCCTACAATTATTGAATTTTCCTGTCCCTTCACAAAATCGAGCACATATTCGATGTCGCTATAAATTGTCTCTACAGCCTCATCACTGTAATTCAATTTGGGCATATATATCTGTCTTATTACCGACCTTACAGGTTTCGAATTTAACCATAACTACCCTGCTAATTTTCTCTAAAAAATTGTATACACTGCTATATTTTCTTCTTCATAACAATTCATATTCCCGAATCTCCTCCTATCGATCCTATGTGTATATATATTTTGATTTAAAAATTTTAAGTATTTAATAAATGACAAAGTAACAATTTATAATTTATAAAGCAAATAAATACATACCGAAACTTAACCTCACTGGCCCGGTTTTTTAAAGAATCCAACACCGTTGCTATGATACAACCAACCAGAAAGCCGGTATCATAGCAACGAAGCCGGTGTCAGACTTAATCCGGTGTTGGATTCTTTGAAAAACCGGGACTTATTAGAGAAATACACTTAAAATATATTTTAAGAAACTTATACTCACTATTTTTATCACGAATATTCACAATAAATATTATCAATCTCTACAAGCATGTAAATATATGCAATAGACATCTCCACCACTATTTTGTTGGTAGCCTTTTTTCTTAAACTGTAAGTAGGTTTAGTGAGCAACTTCATCCTGTCGATTTTTGTTGCATCGTGCATCTAAAGATAGATTTTTACTTAAAAGGGTTACATTACAAAAAATACAATGAAGCACTGAGGTTAGATTAGAAGATTAATCTTTATTTTGTAATTTTAATAATTGTTTGTTTTGTTCAAATAGAGTTTGACAAAGTAGAAATAAAGTTACGAAACGTCGCAATTCCCACGAAATTAACAATTAAAAACATACAATTTTCTTTACATTAGTTAAAACCAGGGGTTTTTACGATAAAAATGAAAAACTTCTAATCAACAAGGTTATATAGCCACCAACCAAAAAACCACACTGTGCGTACCCTGATAAGCCTACTTTGTATCCTACTAATTCTAGGCATCCGATGAACGGACAGCGTCAAATACGTGTGAAGTTGTTCGCCGGCGAAACGACTAGTTCTATAGGACTAGTTGAAGACCCGATTCGGATACCTCAAAGAATAATTCGCCTAGTTAATTAATTTTTTCCCCAAAACGCGACATACTTTAAGGTTGAAAATGTAGAGACAACTCCTCCTCGAGGGTAGCAGCTCTAAATACGCGATAGGTACGGTTTCGGCGAGAAGATTTCGACGAGTGTTGCGTGGAAAAGAAAAAAATAAGAAACCGTTAACTTCTAAGGGAAGAATTATTTTTTTTTAAATGGGCAATAAAAATTACGCGCAACCGCAAAATTGACAAACTGTCAGAATTTCGGCGAAATTACAAATTCTTGGATGTTCGTGACTGCTTCAGGAGACCACGGGAACCCACGTTAATTTTTAATTACGTTTCTAGACCCTTTTTAGAGATTATATTTCGATACACAAATAATTCAAATTCTCACGTTTCAAATAAATTTTCCTAATTCTGCGGTTATCGAACGTTTTCGCCGGGAAAGAGCGTCTAATATAGGATTTAGATTTAGAAAAAGCCTTCGACAACGTAAAATGGGGGAAGATGTTCGAGGTGCTCCGAAAGGTAGGTATGAAATATAGGGACAAAAGAATAGTAGGTACATAATCTCTACAAAGAGTAAAAGGCAGTTATAGAATTTGAGTAGGAACGAAGAGAAGTAGACATCCGAAAGGGATGAGAGAGGGATGTACATTGTCATCCCAAGTTTTCAACTTATATATCGAAGATGCGATTCCTATTGTTAGGGACAGAACAGCCTCAGGGATTAATGTACAGGGTCAAACTATTAACATGCTCAGATTTGCGGAATATATAGCAGTGTTAGCATCTAGCAAAGAATAATTAGGAAAGGGCTTTGAATGACATGGAAGCAGTTTTGACACAAGGCTACGGCATCTAAATCAATAAAAAGAAAACCAAAATTTTGGTATGTAGAGGGTGTGAAAATAGAACTAAAATTGAAATACAAAAAATAGGAAATGAGAAGATAGAGAAAGGCGCGGATTTCTTCTATTCAATAAGTAAAATAACTCGAGATGGTAGGAGCACTACAGATATAAAACAATGAATAGCGCAGGGTCGAATGAAGGGTGTGAAACTTGGACGATAGAAAAAGCGGATAGGAAAACATTAGAAGCAATTGAAGACAGTAAGGAATAGGAGAGATAGGATGGTAGGGCACCTTCTAAGACACGAAGGCTTAGTTCGCGACATACTTGAGTCAGAGATAGGAATAAAAAGAGGTAGGGGTAGGCCCAGATTAGACTACTGCTCTCAAATAGTTAGGGATGTAGAATGTTCAGCTTTTTGGGGAAATGCGTAAGTTAGCTCATAATAAGGAAGGACGGAGGTACGCGTCCAAACAGTCTTCGGACTGAAAACTTTGTGATAATAATTTAGTTTTTAAAAAGTTATGCCCTAATTTAAGTTACATCTATATTACATTTTTATCTACAACCATTTTTTTTTCAAAATTAAAATGACGATTTATTTTAAATCACTTCTATTCTTGTCACTTCTTTAATATTTTCGGTAGAAAGTCACACTTTTTTAACAGAAAGCTATATAAAATGAAAGTAGGTTTGGAAAAAGCAATTCCAGGATCTACGGCTGAAAATGATAAAAAATACTCAGAATTGAAATAGGTAATTTAAAGTAGATAACAACTTTTCAAAAAATAATTTTCAAAAGAAATCGAATGTAAAAAGAGTTATTTCAAAACTACTTACTTACATAAAAATAATCTAATAAAATATAAATTAGATCATAACTTTTTAAATAACAGACTGTGTTTTTGAATTTATTATCACGTTATTATTAGAACAATAAAATGTTTTGCCCTAACAAGTTTTAACACCAATATTAGCAATACAATCTGTCATTTTTGACATTGTTTTAATAATTGTTTTTCATTGCATTCATGATTTTATAAAAATAATGAACAAGAACATTTTAATTTCAGCAAGTTTTCCGGAAAAATTGTTATGTTAGTTACCAATCTGAAAGACGAATTTTTTAGTCTACATAATGATGTGAAATTCCAACATGGCGACCATAAGAAATAAAAAAGTTGACGATTGCAGCTTGCAGTCTAGAATGCCTAGAAAATTTCTATTGACATCATTCCAGGGCCTGGGAACTTATCATATTTTCCTTGAGAAACTTTTCTCAGTACTGAACGATTTTTTTAGATGGTGCTGAAGTTGAAAGATAGATTTCGTAATTACCAATATTTCAAAATTTATACAGAAGTCACAATTTTGAAAACGTCACTGTCATGCAAAATTTTGCTTCGAGAATGTTAATTGGATTAATATGGAAAGAAATTGAAAAAATAAAGCGTTAAAGCATAAATTATAAGTTAAATTGGATTTGGAATAGAAATTGTGGAAACTGAAAATTGGGGGGTGATTTATAAATTGGAAATTTGAACGTGAAGAAATCTGTATGGTTTACTGTTGATACCGATTTGAGCACTATTATAAATTATAATGTAAGAACCTAATAATGGTATATTCTCGGATATACCTACTTGAATTCTGTGCTGGCTGTATTAAGTACAAAGTAAAATAATTAGGAAATAAGTACAAAATAAATATCAAAATGGCTAAGGGACAAGAAAAGTGAGAAGAGAGTAGCCAAGCAACTTAAATTCATTTTTTTCTTTGTTTTAAATTTGCATATTTGCCGGTCGGTCGTCAAAAATTTATAATAAACTATCATTATTCTTTGTGATTTGTACCCTAGATTTGTTTCGTATTCGTGTTGAACATTTTTGCTGCGGTATTATTGTTGAGTTGTTGTTCGAGTTATAGTTGTCCTTTCTTTTTGTTATAAAGTAAAAAAAAATGGTGAAAAGAATTAAGACATGTAATGCTGTGTTCCTAGCTGCGAGGATAAAATAGCTAAAAGGTAAAAAAGCAAATTTATTTAGTTAGGTATATAAATATTATATTAGTCAAAACTTGCAGGCATTACATTCCCAAAGATTGTAACATCAGAAAAATATGGATTCGGAGATCTGGAAATCAGAAATTGGAATATTTAACGGACCTGAGAAACTTTACCATGTGCGATATTCATTTTCATGCGATGCGCAAAAACGTAAATGGGCGTCTGTTGATATATTCGCTGCCGACTTTAGAATTGCCTGGTGCGTTTCTTTGTGTCATTAATTAACAGCTTTTCTAACAATACTTCACTATGTACTGCATTTGTAATGGTGCTTTTCTGTAATTATAGATATGTTTACATAACTCTGATTGTAGACCTATTATAGGTAGTTGTAAAAATACCTACTGATTAGTTAAATTAAATCAAATTATTTTGAATTAATAAATATATTATTAATTCAACAAAAATTACTACCAAGAAGTAATTGAAGAAAATATAAACTAAATAAATTAAATTAGTTATTGCAGTTACATTATATTCAATTTCTGTATTGCTGTGTATGGTTATGGACTTTCTTGTTTTACATTGGCGTTTCATTAATAAAGGTTTCAATTCTTATCAAAGTTTTTATTTATTATTTTCAATGCTATTATTACAAATAATTATATTTTTTCGACCGAGTTTTCTGCAATTCAATTCTTGCATACTTGTAGGGAATGCAGTATTTTAAATAAAATTCTTTAAGGTTTTTTGAGCTTTCGGCAAAGTTGATTGCCTTCTTTCCTAAAGGAGACGATAAATTTTGCCGGAAGCTCAAAAAGTCTCAAAAAATTTCATTTAAAATACTGCATCCCCTACAAGTAAGTAAGAAATGAATTATTACTATTATTATTAATAATAATTAATACAGGTTCTTTCTAAACCTCTGAAATTATGTATGTAGTACTGAACGATTTTCATAGATGGCAATGTACTTTTAGAGTGAGACAGATATGTGCTCCTCTTTCTCTCTAATTTAATGCCTAAAATTCGGTCAGAGTGGGCTATCTATAATACTCCCTAATCTAGGCATCATTCTACTCGGAGTGGTCAAAAACATAAAGTCACAAAGTTTGAGTAAGCCTTTTTCTCTAAAATCACAATCTCCATTTTTTTCGTGATAAATCAGGAACCAATCAAAATTTCCTAGAGTTCTTTTCAGCCTGTACATCATACCTTAAGTTTGCGTAAATCTGAAACGAACTTAAAACATAAATTTTGTTACTAGTTTGCGAGCTCCTTTAGTTCTGACGAAATTTCCAAATTTTAAAACTAAGTTATGGCGATCGCGCGGTTACAAGTGAGCTAGTGACTGACGCTTATTGAGAGGGATGATAATGGTATGAAGCATTAGGGTAACGATTGGTATTGGTGACCCTCCTGATGTAGATCAAATGACTACGACTAAGCGATATATTAAGCCGCGTATACATTAGCTGCCCATACACGAGCAGATATATCGGACGAATTTGACTCATACGGATTTTATCCGCAAGTCAGGTATGCCACAAGCCAAAACTGTCTTTATTTTTTCGCACCTCCTTATTTGATCTCCCGATTAGATATGCGGGTTAAAAACTTTACGTTAGTGAGCCAAAACTCGTCATAATAGAACAGTTTTTGCTCGGCTCGTGGTATTTTAAGAAAACTAAAGGTTTTTGTTGGTCGATCTAAGCTTCTTTTAGATGCTTCCACTTTTTCATTTCTTTTCGAAAAGCCGCACGCCGATTTTGAATTTTTTGTTACAAATTCACGATTAGCATCGGGTAGTCTTTTTGGTAAAATCCACTAGTTCGTCGTATGCCTTATTTTTAAATTTTTGTTCATATATTCTTTACATTTTGCTTGCCAAAGACAAGGACGACTTCTATATATGCTTATAAACTCTGTTAAAAACTCTCTTGGTATCTTGTCAAATACCGTGTGTCATAACAAGAAGTCATACTTATTATACTATATTTTTACGTTTCAATTTTCAATTGTGGGTCTACTCGTCAGTCACCACTAACCGTCGGTTCTTTTTGGAAGTTCAGACTTGCGGATTAAATCGGCGCGATCCGACATTTTCACCGTTGAAGCTCGGCTCGTCACATTAATGCAAAGTTTTATCGGCCGACTTGGCTCGTGCCGCATCAAATTCGTCGAGTAACTCGCTAGTGTATGGGCAGCTATTAGCTGCCCATACACGTAGAGGTTGATCCGCCAGTTTGGACCGCAACGGATAAGTCCGTCAGTTTTATACGCCACGGATCAAACCGTTGTCGCCCACTAACACATTTCAGAAGCCCGCCGATCTAGCTTGCGCGGTTGATCTGTCACATTCAAAACCGCTTGTTAGTGGGTGCAAACGGCAGTTAAATCCGCGCTCGAAAACAAAACCGTGGAATTTCGCTTTGGCAAAAGTTTTGCACTTGAAAAGGACGGTTGGGTGGTTGTCAGGTGAACATAAATGTTTAGTACTACAAAGAAACGTGCTGTTTTCTGTGCAATCGTTGCGATGCAGATAATGACAGGAAACAGTCTGACGAAGCAACGATCTAAATGGATAAAAAGCTATTTGCTTAAGAGGAGGTTATACCAGTCGATTTTATGGGAAAAACAGCCTTTCTAATCTAAAAGATTACTACGCCATTCTTGAAGTTAGAAATGTGAAAATTTTCTAGTGCATAGTTAAAAGGTTGGAATTGAATCCTACATGAGCCTTTTTTTCAATTTTCTCACTGTGAAATCAAGAAAAAAATATATAAAATGCACAAAATTAACGCAATTTCAGTCATATTTACGTTCCACTGCATGCTACTGCTGCAAATTTATGAGAAAAAACTCGATGTAGGCAACATGCTCGAAGTTTTGCGATGCCAGCAAGCTTTTTAAAATTAAAATCGGTTAAGAATTGGTAACACAAAATTGTATTTTGTAAACCCTTGCAAAGAGCCGGCAACGCAAGAAATACATGGGCCTCTTACGGACAAACTCGACAATTGGCTCTTAAGAAAATACAATTGAGTCATATTCCCCTATTAAAACATTGAAAGCGTTCAGAGAAAATGATCCTTTCGATTTTCGTAATTATTTGAGAATGGACATTAACACACACGACTATTTACTAAATTTAGTAAGAGGCGCTCTTCTAAAACAAGCTACAATAATGAGAGAAAGCAATTACTCCGGAAGAACGTTTAATGACTACTTTGCGTCTTCTAGCGTCAGGAAGATCATATGAGGATTTAACATATTCGGTGGGAATTTCTGCACAGGCACTGGGATATATCATTCCAGAAACATGTGCCGTAATATGCCGAAAACGAACAACTGTCCATAAAACTGTCTGTTAGTGGCCTACTGCAGTTTTAACTGGCAGTGTGGACTCTCAGACAAATCTGTGCCGGATGGATGTGGCACGACGGTTTCCCATTAACGCAAAGTTATATCCGCACGTTTGAACCGCAGCGTTTCAAACCGGCCGATTAATCTCTACGTGTATGGGTAGCTATTAGGCGAGACGCGCGCGAGCCAAACCTATTCGTGGCTCGCGGCAACTTTTTGGGGCAGCGAGCCCGACTCGAACCAACCGCGAGTATCCTCGCATACATCTGGTGATACGCGCATGCCACGGGACACCCGCGAATAATTTGAATTTAAGTGCGGTGAACTTTTGATTTTGTTTTTCGGTTCAGTTCAGAATTATCGTGGTTGGGTATGCTTGAGTATGTCTGACATCGAAGAAATTGCAGCTTTGGTAACGCTGTGCAGTGGTTGCATAGTAATTTCAGACAGTTTACTAAAAAAAACGAAATCCTCGTCGATAGTGGCGTCCTGAGTTATACAAAAACCGTTCCGGTTCAGAACTTATGCGAGATTTAAAGATTCAACGTTTCAGCATATCAGCGGACAGTATAAAAACTTCACACGAATGTCTCCAACAGACTTTGAAAATTTACTACAAAAAATAGGGCCACAAATCTCCAAAAATTAAACTAATATTAATAATAATAATTAATAATAATAATAATTAATAATTTGTGGGATCCCATAAGTTTGGGTGTCCTCTATATAATTCTGTTAGTAAAAGCTGATTTTCTTCAGTCCACATGGACAAAATTCGGGACTTAAGTGCTTCCGTCATACGTCAGATTTTCATTCCAAACAAAACAAAAGCACGTGCCATTTGACGTTTATCGATATTATTTAGAACGTCTTAAACTAGTTTTTGCAATATAATTCTAGACATTTTGCAGTGAAAACAGTTTATTTTCAATTTGTGTGTTGGGCTTACGCGTAAAAACTTGAAAACAACTATATGTAATTATAATTATATTTCAGAGGTTAGGTTAAAACGTCAGAAAGCACGTGGCTTTGTTTTGTTTGGAATGAAAATCTGACGTTTGTGATGCGCCACTTATCTCCCGAATTGCGTCGAACTTGCCACGAACCCGTACTAATTGAAACTGCGAGTCCCTTTGGAATCGTAGCAAAAACCGACAGAGAACGGATAGAAGCGAGCGCGAGACAAACGGCTTGCGAGCCGCGCGCAAAATTTTACAAAAATAAGCGACGTTCCTGTTCATCAGGCTTTCCAGGAAACCGATAAAACTTAACATTACTACTGGTTCTTGCGTAACTATTGTAACAATGAATAATAACACAGCAATTTTGGTTGCTTACACGACGCGTTTCACTCATTACTATGTTAATATACTTTAACGTTATATGACAATTAAAACTACAAAAAATTATAAATGTCAAATCTGACAGCCCAATACTACCAAAACTTTAAATGGTGGCGCTGGCTGAAAATTCGCTCACTTCCTATTGAGACAGTCTAAAAATAATTGATCTAAGGTGGCACGTTCAAGTAGCTAAATTACGAAACTGTCAACAACATACCTGAATCAATATTCGGGTTTAAGATTCAAGAGCATGTTCCTTGAAAGATTCCATGAAGATGTTAGCATATTCATCTTACTCCCGCCAATTCAGTGACTTTGAAGATGTGATGATGTACATGGTGATAGTAGAGGAAATGTCACTAGGTATCTAACACGATATCTTATTAAAACCAAGGTAAAACTACGATAATGATCCCCATAGCTTAAGCATAGTTTTCACTGCTTATTTGTCTGTAGAAAATGGACTCACTTACCTACCGATTCCAGCAGACTCGTATCCATTTGAAACGATTCCTCCAGGGTAGGTTTTTGCAGGATTTCTCGTACCGTAATATATGCCTAAGCCGATCGCTATTGCGATAATAGCAACTATAATTAAAGCGGCGAACAAGAATTTCGTGCTCCTCCTGCAAAAATTGGAAAGAAATAAGTTTGAAATTTGGGAGATGTTATTGGGGTATATTTTATAATAATTCACCTCCTTTTGTAATTACTTAGTTTTCTGAAAAAATGTGTTGGTTTTGCTAGATTTCGCGACGGGCATTATAAGAAAGTAACTATTTTTTGTACATTAATTTTATATATTTCATATCATCAAGAGTCACATTTTCGCAATACGAAGATGAAAAAATGTCACTACAATTACTGTCAATTCCGAACAATGGTTCCTTGATTTTCAATTTTGTTTTTCCAGAATTTAAAGAATATAAAGATAAATTTTGCAGTTTCCATGATCACTTGCTCAAAATTTCGTTAAAACGGTAATTTCAACATAATTCTCAAGGACAGACTGATCGAGATGGCAGAGGAGGAGTGAGAATATAAATGTACATAAATAATAAGTTAATATTTGATAGCGTCATGTTATTTGGGCGATTTTATTGCAGATGTATATTGAATACTACGTTCAACAACATCTCCAATTGCTTGAAGAGTTCGATCTTGTTCAAGTTCTACACTTTCTAGACATTCTGCAATATCTGCCACTCTCCTTAACAGCATTTTGATTTCAGATATTTCAATACCAAATAGTAGTGTTCTGCATCTTAATAATGACTTTTCAGACCATGGAATTATCGAATGCGAAATTTTAAGGCAGATCGTAGTAAATTTTTGAGTCAGTTGAGAGATGTAGCTTGGTCTGAAATTTATAGAACTGATAATGTTAATAATAAAATATGGTCTGTTCAATTTACATGCACCATTGAGAACGACAAGAGTTAGTTTTTGGCAAGGCTTAAAAACACCAGAAATGTGGTTCACTAGATTTGCTACAAATCTCTTAGGAATTTAGTTAATTATTCAGTTAACTCTTAAAAGAGAGCACATCTTGAATTTCATATTTTGGCAGAAGTGGTGCATACAAGGAACTACACACGTTGGGAACCGATTTGAAGACGACAAATTATATCATTATAGAAAATTTAAAAACCTACATCCATAACTATTTGAGAGCAGTAGTCTAATTTAGGTCTACCCCTACCTCTTTTTTATTCCTATCACTGATTCTAGTAGTAGGTATGTGGCGTGTCTTAGAAAGGGTCCTACCATCCTACCATCTTATCTCTTCTATTCTTTATTGTCTTTCATACCTTTCGCTTTTCCCCAACTCTTTCTAATACTTGCTATTGCTAACCTTATCTATCCACGGTATCTTCATCATGCGTCTGTAGCACAACATTTCAAACGCTTCTACTCTTTTCCGATTCGCTTCTCCTATTGTCCAAGTTTCGCACCCGTATAATGCCGTACTCTATACATACGACTTTAAGAGTCTCTTCCGAGTTTCTACATTAACCGTTCCCGAGCATAACAGTTGTTCCTTTTTGTTAATTCGACCCTGCGCTATTCTTTGTTTTATATCTGTAGTGCTCCTACCATCTCGAGTTATTTTATTTCCTGAATAGCAGAAATCCGCGCCTTTCTCTATCTTCTCATTTCCTATTTGTATTTCAATTTTAGTTCTATTTTCAAACCCTCTACATACCAAAATTTTGGTTTTCTTTTTATTGATTTAGATACTGTAGCCCTGTGTCAAAACTGCTTCCATGTCATTCAAAGCCGTTCCTAATTCCTGTTAATGGTTAATCTCTGAGGCTCTTCTGTCCGTAACAATATGAATCGCATCTTCAATATATAAGTTGAAAACTAGGGGTGACAATGTACATCCCTCTCTCATCCCTTTCGGATATCTACTTCTCTTCGTTCCTGCTCAAATTCTATAACTGCCTTTTGTTCTTTGTAGAGATTATGTACTATTCTTCTGTCCCTATATTTCATACCTACCTTTCTGAGCACTTCGAACATCTTCCCCCATTTTACGTTGTCGAAGACTTTTTCTAAATCTACAAATCCTATATAGACGATCTTTCCCTTTTCTATTGTTTTTCTATAATTATTTGTAAAGCTAGAAAGACCTCGAGCGTTCCTCTATTTCTTCTAAATCCGAATTGATCCTCTCCTAATATTTCTTCCGCCCTTTTCTCCATCCTTCTTTGCACAATTCTAGTTAAAATTTTTGTCGCGTGGAAAGTTAAACTGATAGTTCTAAAATTTTCGCACTTATTTGCGCCTTTTTGTTTTGGCAAAGCGACTATGGTGTTCCTTTTGCAATCTTCTGGAATCTCACCTGTCTCGTATATATATAATGTGCAGAACGCGCCAAGATCTTTTGTCCTGTTGAGTACAGCGTCTGGCTGACACAGATGCTCGAGGTTGGTCTATGTAATTTCTAATAAAGTACCAACGATTCATACCCAGTCACACACTGTCACGTTGCTGGCGATTTATCGGGACAAATAAACAATAAATACCTATCTAAGTAAATAATAAATTAATAATTTGTCTGAAATTATTGACAATATTTCAAACACATGTTTCAGAAAAAAGATCTGTTGGACAAATAGCTTTTTATTATCGAAACAGTTTGAATGAAAACCATAACAGACTTGTTTGGACACAAACAAATCATGATTGATAGTATCAAATGCTTTACCAAAATCCGCACCAAGACTAAAATCTCCATTACCCCATCAAGCTGCTGTAATCTTGTAATAAGTATTGTTTTTCCACGACCCCCTATGAAAGCGGCACGTTGCATACAGCATAGTAGGCCGGAAACTTGGCAATTGGGTTACCCGTGCGCTAAACTCAAAACTGTGCTGTAATTTTTGAAAATCATACAGTTCACTCAAATTTTGTAGTCAGCTTTGAGATTTTGACGTTTGCTGAATAAATATTCTGTCGCGCCTCTTTTAAATTTAATAATTTTTTATCAGAAGAATCTCTTAAAGGGTACGGCAGTTGAACATTTTAATGGCTACTCCGTGGAAGACCTAAATATTTTAGGTGCGAACTACTGGTCATTTATGCATTTGCGGACAAGAGAACAAATCAACGTGTCATTCATGAGCCGGTCGGAATTATTAGAATATTGGAGTTTACTCCTTAAGAATCGATTTTCAGTTATAGCCCGCGCCCGCGGTACGGAAATTTTATGAGGTGTAAAATCAAACGTTACGTTATCCGTCACATTGAAATTATGTACGTATCTATGGATACGGCTGTTTATGCCTGACTGCATAGAGCATGGAAATAGTGAAAATAGAGTGGCATAGATATGACAGTTGGCGTTGTAAAGTCAGCATTTGCAGTGTTTGTTCGTTCCTAAATTTGTTGAATCTTTTGATTTAATATGGGAAAACCTAATATAAAATACTCCAAATATTGCTTAGTGCCGAAATGTGAATCAACGCCTATTCGAACACCAGGAAAAGTATTTATTTCATTGCCAGTGGGATCGACGTTTAGCAGATTGTCACTTAATTACTGAATTTATAAAGAATTTATATTTTGATGTAGTTGGACATTTTCGAACATAAACCATCTGATAAATACACATTTGGGTATAAAACTGACATTCGCGTGTACCCTATTATCAAGTAATTGAAGGTAAAATAATCGATCGTAAGGAGTAAACTCCAGTCCTGCCTCGAAGCTGACACACAAGTTTTTATGCTCATAGTAAGTTAGTAGATTACTTGGAAATTTTGGCATAGGCGACAAATCCTTAAAAATAAAGTTACTCTTTTATGAATAAATTTATCTTCTTAAAGGGTGGTGGAAAAAATAATGTACATAACTCGATGGAAAGTGTATTTCCCATAAACTCGCGTGATTTCTGCACTCGGCTGCGAATCGTGCATAAAATTTCACGCTCGTATGACATTTGTCACTTTTCATGCTCGTTACTACGTAATATACTATTATTACCTGTGCAAGAGCGGTGGCAGTGCTGTGAGATCTGCGTAACCCTGACTGATGCTTCGGAAGTAAGTAGTTCACAGTTCTCAAAATAATCTGAAATCTGAGTATACATGACCCTTTCCAATACCTTAGACAGGGTAGATACTACACTCTAAATGGCCTGATAACCGTAATGAACCCTGGGAATTTATTTTTGGGTATGTGCGTTATTGACGGTTCTTTGGACAAAACGGATAAAAAATTTACTCTGAACAGCAATTAATGAGTAATAATAATAAAGTCATGCAGGATATTATTTACAAGGTCTGCTCCCTAGGACTATTATTTCTTCCCTCAAATGAAAAATGGTTTAGATCTGAAACTTTTCTGCTAACGAAGAGAGCAGAAACAAACGTTGATGGATGACTGCAAGCAGTATGCTGTATTAAGAAGAGAAAGAAGAGAATATGTCAAATACTTCGCGTTTCAAATTGTTATTTTTATTGTAGCACCTATGCAATGTGTACAGGTGGAACTTCACCTTTTGTAACACAAACATGAATATAAAAGTTAATAAAACGGTATTACATAATTCTTAATGTTATTTATTATTATTATTTCTCCAGAACATTCTGCCTGTAAAATCTAACATTTTATACTATTTTACCTTAATAAAATTTTAAAAAATCATGACTGGACTTGTTGATTCTAATTCACAATCATAACTGACGCTGTTCGGAATTTTTCCTCTGTTAAATAAATTATAAGTTTACAGTTATTTTATAATTTGTGCCAATTTTTAACTATATAATTTGATATGTATATTGTGATCCATTGGTGTTGGTATTAAAAAGTGTAAAATATTTTAACCAATTGGCGTTTCTGCCTCGCTTGGGACCTTTGTCAAGATTTATTTATAAAGTACAACATATAAAAAATGACATAGGGTAAATCAGGGTGATATGGTGAATTACTCTATTTCTTTTCCGGGCACACAGATGTCTCTGTAAGTCTATATGCCAGTTGTTTAAGATCATCTGTACAGCGAGCACGTGTTGGAAGTCAGCAGCGTTTAAAAATCCGTAAGTAATTTGTGCAAAACTGTCTCCGATGCTCATTAATTTTTATGCGGTGCATGCGTTTATTGATATTGCTTAAAGTAGCGTAGTCCGCGAGGTACTTTTTGGTATATTCTGCCTTCTTAGACTGTTTATCAGTGGCGTAACGAAGGGTATGCCCTGTTATGCGGTGCATACGGGCCCAACACCTAGGGGGGCCCTTGACCACACCGACCTGACCGTACCTCTAAAAGAGGCTCCAATCGAATTTCTCCTGGGCTCGATCCTGGGTTTGATTGGTTGTAATATAATAATTATACATTTAACTATGTTCTTTTTTTGCTTCTAATTGTATCCCTTTTTGCCGTGTCCTGTTATGATGTTAATTGTTTTGCGTCCTTATCAAAGACGCCGACTATGGTATTCAAAGTGTGGGACATCGCTTATTTTTGGCTCACCACTCCGTACACGTTTTCAAACTCCAGAAATGCTGTTTAAGGATTAAGATTAATGTGTTCTATTTAACAATTGACGTAGCCCAAACATTTACTTAGTATGAAAGACAGCGAAATTGTAGATTGCTGTGACAGGATACAGTTAAAATATTCGGAAGCAGTTAGTAAAAAAATGTTCATTTCAGTTTGTTAATGCGGTTTCAATGGTGAAAGACCGTATCAATTAAAACATGTGAGAGACTTAACAAATATATTGCTTCAAAAATAAAGCTTTCTAGAAAGTGACTTTCCAGAAGTACTAATCTGTTTATGTACTTTTATTTTTGACTCTTCCCGTTACAACTGCAACTGCAGAAAGGTCATTTAGTAAACTTAAAATTATCAAAAATTACTTGAGAAATTCGACTAGTCAAATTCGCCTACATGACCTTTCTGTTCTAGCAATTGAGCATACATCAGTTGCATCGGCAAAGAATACCAAAGACTTAGTTGAGTTTGCTAATAGTAAGGCCAGAAGAAAATAATATTTTAGTTATTAAGATGGTTATAGTTTGAAAATAATTTTAATACATACGTTGGTTTTTATCTGGGTTTTATTTTATTTGTTTAGCAGTGAAATAAAAAAAAGTTTTTAACTTTTATGTTGCTCCTAATTTTGAAACCTCGCATTCAAAATATTTCTATAACACGGGGGGGGGGGGCATACTAAGCAGTTTTGCATACGGGCCCTGTCATCCTTTGTTACGCCACTGCTGTTTATATACTACATAACATAGAAATCGTTGCCTCTAATATTTTGAACTACTTGCTGCACTATTCGCCGTTTCACCCATGGCAAATGGGATAAATGGTGAACTCGAACGTGGGTGAAACGGTGAACTACTTTTGTTACCTGTACTCGTATGTCTCGGCCTAAGTAAAAGTTCTAACTGTCAGCTTCGTTCCAGGCAAAGATGCCTACATTTTATAAACGACAAAGAGGATCCATGGACAGAGGAGCAACTTAATAATTCCGTAACGGCAGTACGAGATGGAATGAGCCTGAATGAAGCCTCAAAGACTTTTGGCATTCCATGGTCCAGTTGCAAAACGATGATGACGACGTGGGCGATGAGGAGTCTTGTTGTGTAGGGTGCGATGAACAGTACAGTTGCACTAAAATTCACCCAAAGTGCATTCGCCATTTCACCCTTATGCACTGGGTGAAATGACGAATTTGATCAAAATAAATATTGTTTTTTTTCAAATCATTGTTATGCCTTAAAGAGGATAGGAAACTGTTGTTTTCGATATATTTTATGAAAGAAAAGTATTTTTCTTTTGTTTAAATAAACAATTTCTTGCGTTCTACACGCCTCAAATTATTTTTTCACCATATCACCCTGATTTACCCTAAAGTAGCAGAGAGCAGGGGCTATCAGTTATAGAGTTTTGGTCTTTTTTATATGCATAATTTTTAAAGCTAGTTGAGATTTTAAATCTTATTCTTGTTCTAAAATTGTGACGTCATTAAAGTCGAAATTAAGATTTTTGTTTTTCATGTTTACTCATGGCTGAATTTCTGTTTTTTTACTTATTTATGTTGTTTTAATCTGGTCTCTAAATTATTTTTGGATTTTCCAATTGTATGCTTTTTCACGGTCTTTGCATTTAATTTTGTAAACCGTGTGGAGTTTCATTAATTTAAGAATAAAGTGTTTTTAAATTAGAATAAAAAAATTGCAAGTTGTTACTTTTTTGCGATATTTATAAGAGATATTTTGTTAATATTATGCCACATTAGAAAAGTAAATCAGTGTAGAGGGAGATAACCTAGGTTGTCCTATAATGAGAGAAGCAATAAAGCACCAGGAGTAGACAGATTGCAGGCAGAAACTTTAAAGTGTGAAGGTCAGGAGGTAAGAGAGTGTCTGTTTAAACTAGTTAGTCGTATAAATACGAGACAGGTGAGATTCCAGAAGATTACAAAAGGAATATCATAGTTACTTTGCCAAAAAGAAAAGGCACGGATAAGTGTGAAAATTTTAGAACGATCAGTTTAACTTCTCGTGTGTCAAAAATTTTAACTAAAATTGTGCAAAGAAGAATGGAGAAAAGAGCAGAAGAAATGAGTTGTTAATTTCCAAAACTTGTTTTGCCACTTTTACCAAATTTTAAGCAAACCCAAAAAAACGCCCGATGAGTTTATTTTTGTTCAAAAACATTCAAATTCCCGGGACTTATTTCTTAAATAACTAATTTTAGTTGTTGATAAGAATTTTGTTTCAAATTCCTGTAGTTTTTGAGAAAATTCGAAGAAAGGAAATGATAAGATCAGTTTTGTAACTGTACCTGAACTAAGATGAGTTTTGGAAATGTACGCTCAATATTAAACTAAGTATAGTTTGGGACTGCTTTCTGGAAAATACAAACTATCTGCAATAAATACAAAGTACTGCTAAAAGAGAAGTTTATGTGGAGAAAGCAAACAAGAAAATAACTCATTTCTTAACTTTTTTGTTCCCTTGTCTAAATCTACTTCCACTGGACCAACGCTGATCTCATCTGCTCTTTCACTATCTTCTTAATCCATTTTTCCATTTTTTACATCAATGGAACTAATTGTTAAACTACAGAAGTCGCTAATTTAATAAGAATTAAATTTTACTCAGATAAAATCAGCACACACATTCTTTTTAGGTTTTATACAATGTTTTAAACTTTACTCCCGTTCTATTTTTAAAAAAGTTAATGCATACTAATATTTTTTGTACATGTCGCCTTAAAATTAGAACATTTTTGGAACTGTACGAAAATAAGTTTTCGACCTGTAACGCTAAAATGTACTACGAGTTTTGGAACACATTAATTAGCACATTATTTTAAATAGGAAAACATAAGTTTTGGACTTGTTTCTTGTGATATAAGCATCGACAGATTTCAGCATATATACTACCGTTTGGTGCAGCCAACTCAAAAATAATAAAAAAAATGGTGAGAAGATGAGTTTTGTAAATGGATTACCGAAATATTAGGAGATCAGTTCGGATTTAGACGAAGTAGAGGAACGCGCGAGTAATTATAGAAAAAACAATAGTAAAAGGAAAGAGCGATTATATAGGATTTGTAGATTTAGAAAACCCCAAAGACAACGTAAAAGGGGGGAAGATGTTCGAAGTGCTCAGAAAGTTAGGGATAAAATATAGGGACAGAAGAATAATACATAATCTCTAGTCTCTACAAAGAGCAAACGACAGCTATAGAATTTGAGCGGGAACGAGGAGAAGTAGAAATCCGGAAGGGAGTGAGACAGGGATGTGCATTGTTAGGTACCTCTAATTTTCAACTTATATATCGAAGATTAATATTGTTAAGGACAGAAGAGTTTCAGAGATTAATGTACAGGGCTAACCTATTAACGTGCTCAGATTCGCGGATGATATAGCAGTGTTAGCACCCAGGAAAGAAAAATTTATTAGGGATTGCTCTGAACGAAATAGAATATGGAAACAGTTTTGATAAAGAGCTACGGTATGAAGGTCAATAAAAAGAAAACCAAAAGGGCGTGGAAATAGAACTAAAACTAAAATGCAAATAGTAAATGAGAAGATTTCTGCTATTTATGAAGTCAAATAACTGGCAATGTAGGAGTACTAGAGATAAGAAACAAAGAATAAGCAGGGTCTACATTAACAACTCTTAAAGTAGAAACTCGAAAGAGACTCTTAAAGACGTATGTATGGAGTACGGTATTGTACAGGTGCAAAACTTGGATAATAGGAGACGCGGATCGAAAAAGAATAGAAGCGTTTGAATGTGGTGCTACTGACGCATGATTTTTAAAAAATTTGTCAAATAATTTACGTTTACATCTTTATATCTTTACAAGTTGAAATAAATATTCTTGACAAAGCCCCCAAACGGGAGCGAAACGTCGAATGAAAAAATACTACGGCTTTATTTATTAAAAAAAAACATTGCCAGAAATTTCACAAAATTTGGAAATTTAAAATTTTTGGAACTGGCACAAATCAAAGGAAAATTTCTAAAAAACTAAGTTCCTCTAAAAATGCCAATTGAGAAAATATTCTTGCTTCACGTGTTTGCGAGGATAAATAGTAAATTGGTCTCTGGTTTCACTTAAATTTGTGTTTACCTGTTTACAAGAATTTAGGAGACAATTATGTTGATCAAAATTAGGCAAACCATTGAAGAACGGAAAGTTTGCCGTTTGATTGTTCCCAGTTGTTTTGGAGACGGATAAGTTTTGCACTGGCCCTCCCTGCACGCGTCTTTGCTGTAGAAATGAGCGAATACTATGACAGATCCAAGTAAAATGGAATGTTCCGCGTTTTGTAATACATAGCCACTTGTCGATAAAAACCTACACAAGCATAATATACTTACTTACAAGGACAAAAATGTTGATGAAGAGATCTGTCAAGATGGCGTGTATAATATTATTAAGGATCAAAATGTTTTAATCCTGCTTTCAAACCGCAATTCAGTTTTATGAATGATCGTTTATGATTACTTTGATTTATATAAGAGACCGTCTATCGTAGTGTCTATCTTAATAATAAAGAATGATTAAAAGCAAATAGCAAATAGCTTAGATATTTTAATCTATAGTCTCGAAGGAATTCATAAAACTCTTTTATAAAACTTTTTGACTTCAAGTCAAACTTTCATTTATGGAAAAAAGTCTGAAACTGTTTCAATTTTTTAAGTTGCAATAAAACTCGCGGACAGGGCAATTGGCATGTAAATTGTTACTTGGGTATTGTAGGTATGCCTTATCAGTCCACTTCTTTAACATCCTGCAATTATTTAATAAAACATTTATACCTTGCTCTTTTATATTCAAATTATCGGTTATCACAAGTCATGATACGCAAAAAATTGGTCTACTAAAAACTGTCTAGTAGGTAGGTACCTAGATAAAAATTATATAACAAATTTCTCTTACCTTATTATCATTTTCGGTATATACTTGTTCACCTTCTACACTAACTTCGTTTGGCGCACTAACTGAGAGAAAAAAGCGCAGAAGGTGACGTGAATACTTGCACAATTTAAAAGTATCTACTCTTTTCTTGAATAATCATAAACTTTAGTACGGGCTCTTTCGTTATCGTAAGTGCAATTATCGCACGTTTCCAGCGATACTCAGGTAACACATAAACCTACATCACTTGTAATTATTTCAGATAAGCCTAAATATTATGTCAACAGACTTAATAAGGCTCTGTCTTGACTTGTTTTGGTGATCAAAGTATTTAACCAATGAATTGTAAGTTAATTTAGAAATAATTAATTCGATTCAATTATAGGAAGTGATATCTCTGCGTTTTTCTAGTTTAAAGTGGTACTAGTACTCATGACCTCTGCCCAATTATCAGCGCAATAATTGATCAACCGTGAAATAATTAACCTTGCGTAATAATTCTGCTTTTACGTTTGACATGAATTTGGTTACGGTTGTGGGTCTAATGTTTGGCTCCGTGTGGACAGATTTTAGGCGAATTACGGGTGTGATACTGAAATGAAACCGAACCCAAATTATTCCTGAACCATAAATTTTCACATTAGAAACGAGGCGGAAGGCACCCTAGGTCCGACGATTGATTGGACTGGTTGGACGCGTACCTACATCCTTTCCTATCCTGAGCTAATCTACGCATTTCCCTAAAAGTAGAAAAATCTACATCTCCAACTATTTGAGAGCAGCAGTTTAATCTCGGCCTACCCCTACTTCTTTTTATTCCAACTCTAGTATGTCGCGAACTATTCCTTCGTGTCCCAGAACATGTCATATTATTCTATCCCTCCTATTCTTTATTGTCTTCCATGCCATTCGCTTTTCCCCAACTCTTTCTAATACCTCCCTCTTTCTAACCTTATCTATCCGCGTCTATAGCACCTCATTTCAAACGCTTCTATTCTTTTCCGATTCACTCCTATTGTACAAGTTTCGCACCCGTACAGTGCCGTACTCCATACATACGTCTTTAAGAGTCTCTTCCGAGTTTCTACGTTAACCGTTCCCGAGCATTGTTAAACGCAACTCTGCCCTGTGCTCCTACCAGTGCGAGTTATTTGACTTCCTAAATAGCAGAAATTTGCAACTTCCCCTATCTTCTCATTTCCTATTTGTATTTTAGTTTTAGTTCTATTTTCACGCCCTCTACATACCAAAATTGTGGGTTTGTTTGTTGATCTTCATGCTACGCCACTATCAAAACTGCTTCCATTTCTTTCGGAGCTAGTTCTAATTTGTATTTGGTGGACTTTAACACTGCTATTATCATCCTCTAATTTGAGCATGTTAATGGTTTGGCCCTGTACATTAATCTCTTAACAATATTAATCGCATCTTCGATATATAAGATGACAGCGCACATCCCTGTCTCACTCCCTTCTGGATATCTACTTCTCTTCGTTCCTGTTCAAATTCTATAACTGCCATTTGCTCTTTGTAGAGATTATGTATTATTCTTCTGTGCCAACGTTTCATCCCTGCTTTTCTGAGCACTTCGAACATCTTCCCCCATTTTACGTTGTCGAACGCTTTTTTTAAATCTACAAATCCCATATAGGCGCTCTTTCCCTATTCTATTGATTTTTCTATAATTACTCGTAAAGCTAGAATAGCCTCTCGCGTTCCTCTATACTTGGTCTAAATTCGAATTGATCTCCTAATATTTCATCCGCCCTTTTCTCCATCCTTCTTTGCACAGCCAGAATTTTTAATGCGTTCTAAAATTTTCACACTTTTGGCAAAGCAAGTATGATGTTCTTTTTGTAATCTTCTAGAATCTCACATGTCTCGTATATGCGGCTAAGTAGTTTAAATAGACCCTCTCTTACTTCTTGACCTGCACACTTTAAAATTTCTGCATGCAATCCTGGTGCTTTATTGTTTTTTAAACTTTCTAATGCTAGCTCAAACTCTTCCTCATTATAGGACAGCCCCCTCTACACTAATTTCCTGTTTTAATACATATATCTCCTAGCTCTTGCCCCGCATATAAGTTTCCCAATATCACTTCCACCGATCTGCCTTTTCCTATCTTCCTATTAGGATGTCGCCTGTCTCGTTTCTAATGTTCTTGCTGCTGGATCCAATCCTGATTATTTTATACGCTTCGTCAGTTTTTCCTACTTCAAACTTATATTCCACTTCTTTGCATTTATTATCCTTCCACTATTTTTTCGCTTTCCTACATTTCGGAATAATTTCCCACTTGACTTATTCCTTTGTTTCTCTCCTTCATTTAGCCTATTTTTATGTTTTCGCCCCTTGAAAACAGCGAAACGAAAAAGTCGACTATAGAATTTTAATTTATCTAATTTATCTAATTCCGCATCAGAAGAAAGTTTTAAATTTTAAACGTGGGGGAATTTCTTGAATATGTTTAGATTACCATGCCGCACACTAAGCAAAAAAATATTATCATAAGCAATAAAACATTTTTTGTGGTAAATAGAATTCGCATTTAAATAGAGCACCTATAAAAAATGTCTACCTATTATACATGCTGTGCCAAAATTCCGTGGGCATAGAGCTACCATAGGTTCTTGGAGTCAAAATAAGTAGATTATCCCTGTACCAGTGTGCTTCGCTTGTGCGTGAGGAAACTTCAAAGTTGGTTAAAATAAATCGTTTTCTTCAATTAACTCGGAGAAGCTTCATTCGATTTTAATAAAATTTGGTATGTAGATAATTCCTTGAAAGTACTATTTTTTGATGCGCATAGCAAATTTCTTATAATTTTCGAGAAGGGCGAGAACTACTTCTACTCCTATTCAAATTTTATGGTAATTATTTTAAGGGCAGCATGATTGCCGCTATATTTTTTTGTAGAAAAGTTTCATCTATTTTACACATTCTTTGTCTCTTGTAAAAAGGTAGCATCTAGCATAATTTCTGCATAAAATACAAAAACTGGAGGCGATCACGTGATTGACAATAATAATTACAATAAAATTTGAATATAGGATTTGTAGATTTAGAAAAAGCCTTCGACAACGTAAAATGGGGGAAGATGTTCGAAGTGCTGAGAAAGGTAGGGATGAAATACAGGGACAGAAGAATAATACTTAATCTCTACAAAGAGCAAAAGGCAGTTATAGAATGTGAGCAGGAACAAAGGGAAGTAGATATCCGGAAGGGAGTGAGACAGGGATGTGCATTGTCACCTCTAGTTTTCAACTTATATATCGAAGATGCGATTAATATTGTTAAGGAAAGAACAGCCTCAGGGATCAATGTACAGTGTAATATGCTCAGATTTGCGGATGATATAGCAGTGTTAGCATCTAGCAAAGAAGAATTAGGAGCGGCTTTGAATGAAATGGAAGCAGTTTTGACACAGGGCTTCGGCATGAAAATCAGTAAAAAGAAAACTAAAATTTTGGTATGTAGGGGATGTGAAAATAGAACTAAAATGGAAATACAAATTGGAAATGAGAAGATAGAGGAGGTCGCGGATTTCTGCTACTTAGGAAGTAAAATAACTCAAGACGGTAGGAGCACTAAAGATATAAAACAAAGAATGGCGCAGGGCCGAGTTGCGTTTAACAAAAAGAAACAACTGTTATGCTCGAGAACGGTTAATATAGAGACTAGGAAGAGACTCTTAACGTCGTATGTATGGACTACGGCATTATACGGGTGCGAAACTTGGACAATAGGAGAAGCGGATAGAAAAAGAGTAGAAGCGTTTGAAATGTGGTGCTACAGACGCATGATGAAGATACCGTGGATAGATAAGGTTAGCAATAGGGAAGTATTAGAAAGAGTTGGGGAAAAGCGAAAGGTATGGAAAACAATAAAGAGTAGGAGAGATAGGATGGTAGGACACCTTCTAAGACACGAAGGAATAGTTCGTGACATACTAGAGTCAGAGATAGGAATAAAAAGAGGTAGGGGTAGGCCTAGATTAGACTACTGCCCTCAAATAGTTAGGGATGTAGGATGTTCTACTTTTAGGGAAATGCGTAGGTTAGCTCAGGATAGAAAAGAATGGAGGTACGCGTCCAACCAGTCTTCGGACTGAGAACCTTATGATGATGATGAAAATTTGAATAGCGGTAGAAAGTAGTTTTCACCCTTCTCGAGTTTTAGTAAATTTATTGTGCACTCAGAACTTCAAAGAGAAAATCTTCAAGTCAGAGTTAGGTACTTAACCCCTTACTGCATGGTGTGCCGTATATGGCACAGGCACAAAGCATTTTCAGCTTGTTATTTAATGCCACCTAGTGCTAAATAGTTCTATTACCATTACAAGGCGAATTTATAGGGTTATTGCAGAGATCTATATACAAAATATATCTTGCAGATTTCTCCTACTTGCCTTATTTTTACTTTTGAATGTCAATGTCACTTGCCAATTGATGGACTTGGAACCTCATCCTAATATTACGAGGAGTTAAATCTCAAAGTGGGCTACATTGATCGCGTGGTCGTGAGCGTTATTGTTTGCCTACCTATGTGTTGACACAAGCATTTTAAACACGCATTTTTGGCAATTAAACAGAGACCTTACTTGCCCTCTCGCACCAGACACACGCATTTTTGGCAAAAAAGATAATGTAAAAACGTGAGAGAAAAAAGCAGCCTCTGAGGGAGCAGATCCCATCCGACCGGAGATTACCAAACTGTCAGTTCCATGCGATACCTCCCTACCTACCGCCGGCGCCGCTGCTGCCAGCAACTTTTGCTAACCAATTACTTAAGCGTAAATATAGAGTACGACTATGACAGTTTCACGTATGCGTATTGTATGCAAGCGGTAGGTGGTCAATGGAGCCCACTTTGAGATTTAGCTCCTAACCTAATATTGCACCGTAATTGTATTTATTGTTAGAATTTGTCAGAAAATAAAATATATTGACAAACTACAGTATATGTAAAGTGGATAACTACTACGGCAAACAGGTAAGACATTTTGGAACAAATGTACACTTGAAAATTGGTTTGTGCCGTATATGGCACAGTATGCAATGAAGGAAACGGAGTGTGTAAAAGCGGAAATGTGTGATCCTAGAAATGTATTCTAATTATAGTATATTTTAGAATAAAATGGGACCCAAAATAATAATAATAATAATAATAACCGACTTTAATCCCAAAAAATAAAACATAACATGTAATATGATAACGAACACAAAAATACATTTGGGGTACTACGCGAAGTTCAGATGCACAACTTATTGTACATCTGCTCTTCCACTTAACGTACTTCCACTTAACGTCTTAGTTGATTTCCAAGATGGAAATGTGAGTGAAGATGATAATTTATCCGATGATGAGCACCCCATCGATAGCGATATTCTGGCCAATGACTCCGATTAGCTCACATATCTCACATATCTCCAGAAACGGATGCAGATACTGACCGTGAAGATGATATTCCTCCGATTCACTTCCTACAGTAAAGAGAATCCCTGACATCAACACAAAATAAACTAAACTGGAAAATATCAGATTTAATAATAATAATAATAATATCTCTACTTACTCCTACTAACCCTAAGGTTAGCCCCAGAAGCTAAGCTTGTGCAGGACGGAGGAGGCGGCATATTACTATTGGCCGCAGGTGCGTCACAGGAACGACCTACAGTTGTTAGTACTTTACCCACCATTTAGTGCGAGAATGAGGAAAACCTGGAAAACCTCATTAGGTAAAGCTGGATAGGTGATCCAAGGCGCGCCCTAGCCACAGCGCAGTAATGGGTCACCCATCCATAGCCAAACCGCGGGCACTGTTGCTGAGCATTAACGATTACTCACTCGCGCATGCTAGCCAAGATCCCACGGCCAATAATGTTTTATTGCTGAATGTATGATTAAAAAATGTTTTTTTTTATTTTGATTCTACTTCCCTTTGACAGTAGACTACCGTAGTCTACGCTTTGACACATCACATTAGTCAATGATAACTTTTAAATAAGCGTATGTACATGTACTAAAAGTTCCAAAAGTGGTGTTCCAGTTTGCGACGAGAATCGTTTATGCCGGACGTTGCTATGTTTTCGCCAGCCCCGCCCCCCATAGGCGATGTGATTTTTCGTTAAAAGAACATGATTATTTATCTATTTTTTGCTGCCCTTTGTTTACTAGAGCAAGGCTAACACGTTTGTTGTCATTCAAATAAAATCGTTTAGATCCGCATTCAAAACTTTAATTGGCGGACAGTTGCTCAGGTTTTTTTACCTCAGAATGTAATTGGTTATGGCATTTTAGGCGGAATTGAACCCTAAAGTGTAAGACCAATTTTGGCACTGATAGTACATGTCGCAACTGCATGGTGTGCCACATATGGCACAAACCTCTTTCTTGCAAATTACTTGCCCACATTTTATAATTAATTTTTTTAAACAATTTTTGGGTAAATAACACACCAAAAGACACTTAATTTATTTTTTTCACTAAAATTAAAAAAATCATGCAATAAGGGGTTAAATTAAAAGAAATAAAAGTTAATTAAAAAAGAGACTGCAACACCCAGAATTTCTGTTCGTCGACAGTGAAATTGACATACCATGAGATTATTTATTGCACTTTTGACATACCCAAATTAAAGAGACAACAAAATTTTATTACCCGTAGGAAATTCAAAAATTTTAATTATAATGAGCTCTCAAGAGATCTGAAAAATGTCCCATTTGAGATATTTTATCCGGAGAATGACAAGGTATCCCCCTTTAATAGCCTCTTATTAGACTTATTTAATAACATGTCCTTTAGAAAATGTCGTACTGTAGTGCCTCATTCTCCATGGCTGACAGACAACATTAAATTGCTGATCAGTTTCCGAGAAAGACCTTTCAGCGTTTCAGATAATAGTAACAGGAAGCACATTTTCAATATTATAAACAACTTAGAAACTTCACAACTCAGACCATTAAAAGAAAGAAGAGGGCATTATCTGAACTACAGAATGCAGATATGTGGACCAAAATCTGTGTAGGGAGAACATTCACTCTTCAGAAACTTTCAGTGATGTTTCCATTCATCTGTCAAATCCGGATTCCCTTAATGATATTTTAAAAAATAGTGTTAGAGGCCATTGCTAGAATGGAGCCTCAAATGTTTTTGGGAAAATCTCGGGTTTGCAACAACGAATTCAAGAAGAAGAGACTCGAGTACATTTTGTCCACTGCAATGCTCACAATCTCGACCTTGTCCAGGATGGTATTGTGAAATGCTTACAGCCAGGAAATTCGTCGCTCCTCAGAGAATTGAGAGACATGATAAACTTCGTACGGGATTCACCGAAATTCCAGGACTCACAAGCTTCGAAAAAGAAGAAAGCGAAGAAGACGTTCCCGCCCTTACAGTGTACTGCCCAACAAGGTAAGATTATGAATTATATTTCAAAGTTAATTTGGTAATCATTCTTATCTTATTCCAGATGGGTAGTGCGAATTAAATCTTTAAAAGCTGTCCTCGTCAACTATAAAACGTTGACGACATTTTTCCAAGAGCTGATTGAAGATCGAGAAGTCAACAGCACCATCGTTGCCAAAGCCTCAGGATTTTTAGAGTGTATGGAATCATTCCAATTTTTATTACTTTTGAATGTGATGGTTGAGATTTTTGATCGAATTAAAATTCTTAACAAATATTTTCAAAATTCAGAGCTTTTTGTAGTAGATTCTTGTCGATTCTTGTCGATTCTTGTCGATTCTTGTCGATTCTTGTTGTGTTAAACGTCTCTCGCGATTCTAAGTTTGAATTAATTTGGTTGGAAAGTAACGAGCTTGCCGAAGTATTCGAATATTTGCCCTTTATTCTATTACTAACGACTATTACAGGATCTAGGATCACCTTGCTCTAACGAAAGAAGCTTTCCTCTTTTACGACGGGTCAAAAATTACTTGCGCTCGAGGATGTTTCAAGATCGACTAAATCATATAGCTATTTTACACTTTTACCCAGATGAGGTCGATAAGCTGGATATGGAAGTACACAAGTGTTCATGAATGAAATCATTTCGCGCAACATAATGCATAATCACGTGGGACCCCCCTGCTGCACTACCCACCAGGATTTATTACGGTTCATCTCTCAGCGCATCCAATGTTTAGGACATTGCCTCTTCAGAACAAGACTGACTGTTAGTTTTTCTTTCATATGTAGAAGACTTCGGAAAACATCATAAAGTTCCTGAGCTAGCCTACACATTTCCCCAAAAGTTGAATATCCTACATCAACAACTATTTGAGAGCAGTAGACTAATCTGGGCCTACCTCTACCTCTTTTTATTCCCATCTCTGACTAACTAGTATGTCGCGAACTAATCCCTCGTGCTTCAGAAGGTGTCCTACCATCCTACCATCCTAGTATCTCTCCTATTCTTTACTGTCTTCCAAAAATTTTACTTTTCTGCAACTCTTTCAAATACCTCTCTATTGCTAACCTTATCTAGCCACGGTATTTTCAACATGCATCTGATGTAGCACAACATTTCAAACGCTTCTAATTTTCTCCGATCCGCTTCTCCTATGGTACAAGTTTCGCACCCGTACAATGCCATATTCCATACATTCGTTTTTAACAACCTCTTCCGAGTTTCTACATTCCCAAGCATAATTTAGTTGTTTCTTTTTGTTAAATGCAGCTCGGCTCTGCGCTATTCTTTGTTTTATATCTCTAGAGCTCCTACCATCGCGAGTTATTTGACTTCCTAAATATCAGAAATTTGCGACTTCCTCGATCTTCTCGTTTCCGATTTGTATTTTAGTTTGAGTCCTATTTTCACGCCTCCTACACACCAAAATTTTGATTTTCTTTTTTTATATTGATCTTCATACCATAGCCCTCCGTCAAAACCGCTTCCATTTCTTCAGATCCCTTCCTAATTCTTCTTTGCTGGATGCTTTTTGTAATGGTAGTGCTTCCGCGGAATGGTTACCTTGGCTGCGGTAATGGTTATCTGGGCTGCAGCGCCAGCCCAGCAGCATTCGAAAATGGCATATGATATCGAAAAATTTTAGGACCCCTAATTTGTTTCAAATTGAAAGATACGCTGTTAAATTCTGGGACATATTTCATACTATACTTCAGAGTCCTCTTTTTTGTTCTCGAGTTTCCTGTTTATATACAGGGTGTTTCGGAACGGGCGTGCCAAATTAAAATGGGTGCTAGAGGAACTCCAAATAAGACGAAAAGTTTATATGAAAAAATGTTCTAAAGTGACTACTAACAAAGATACGGGGTGTAAAAGTTTTAATATTTTTTAAATATTTGTTTATTATCTTAGTAACTACGAAAGTTATTGAGTTGAGATTTAAGGGGTCGTTTTTATTTGCCAAGTTCTAATTTTCCAAAAAATTTGCTCTGCTAGCCCCATCAGTAGCGTTGCTACGGGGTAGGCCATTTATTTATTTCCCCAATCCAATGTTATGCCACTGGCGAATGCAGGTGATATTAATGTATTTGAAATCTACGTCCAATTTGGGAAGAAATTGGTATCTTCAAAATTTTTCGTAAAATGCTTACTTTTTGAATGTAATAGCTTTTTGTGAAATCGTGCACTTGCACTGAAATTTTCCATAATGCAATAATGGCTTCACCGATATGCAAGGAAAGTGAAAATTGAAAAAATAGTTTATTGTGAATAACACTAACAAAACTAACAAGAAGAACGAGAAAACACATCAATTATTACATTACGATATTTAAAAAAATAATAAAATTTTCACACCCTGTATCTTTATTAATAGTCACTTTAGAACATAAGTTCATATAAACTTTTCGTCTTATTTGGAGTTTCTCTAGCACCCATTTTAATTTGGCACACCCGTTCTGTATACGCGGAGAAATAACATTTGTGAAACAGAGTTTTATTGCAGGGGAATGGCAATAAATTAAAATTTTTATCTGCTGTGATGTCAGTTGGTATATTGTACTTATTTGTAATTAAAATTAGCAGCTACATGCCTTGATAGATAATCACAAATTAATTTTATAGCTTGAATATTGTATACTTTAACAATTCTTTTAAAAGAGCCAATATTTCTAGAATACCTAACGAAAATATAGGTACTCTTGGGAAGTTCGGACTTAGAAGATGGGATAAAAACAGCGAACCTGCATATCAATTCTTGGGAAAAATGTATTTCCAATATTAATCCCCTCTTCGATATATAAACTAAAAACAAGCAGTGACATCAAGCATCCTTGTCTCACACCTTTCCGAATCTTTACTTCTTTAGGTTCTGTTCAATTTATTTGCTCTTGGTGTCTTGGTACAAATTTAAGTATGCATTGCCCTTCCGCCGCTTCCTCCGATCCATCAAAACGTTTTACATAAAGAACTTTTGACCATTCTGAAAACAAATTCATTTCATTTCAGTCATAAAAACTTAGGTGTAGCAAATAAGTTGTGAATACCTGATTATAAAGAGAAAAAACTTGACTTCAGTTATCTCCTCTTATTCAACCACAGCAAACTATGAACTCATGTTTACCTTATTAATTAGAGAAAAATATATTTTAATGAACACTAAAGTGCACAATTTTGCAGGTCTTATCAAGTATACAATAGTGCAATTAGAAATACGTACAACAGTAGTCGATAAGTAATATCGACATTGGCCACAAAGTACACACAAACTAATAAATTATGTTAGTCAACTCAATAGAAAAGTATAAAAAATTTCATGTTTTTAAATGGGTAATTGTTATTGTTACTGCTTAAAACTAGACGGAAAGTACGCGAGCTGACAAGAAAGAGAAAAAGCGCTCATCTAGCTGACCAAAATTACGAGGACAATAATTTTCTATAGCCGTACAGGTGGTCCAAGCGAGCGTGTTCCTTTCATAACCCGGCTACCGTTGGAGATAGAGAAAAATGTTTCACATCAAAATACCCCGATTTCTAAGTTGCACATGTCAAAAATATTTTCGAAGATGGCGGACTTCCGACCATACCTTCCGGAAGTCACCACCAACTTCGTTACTATAAATGGAATACCCTGTGTATTATTGCATTTCTGGATTCTCCGTTAAATGGGGAAGACCCGCTTAATCGAATTTATAACTTTTAGTACTGTAATATCAAGCATAAATAGAATATGTATCGCGTACCACGTAAAAATTTTGATTATGTGCCGTGCTGAACGAAAAATTTGCAACTTAGAAAGCAGCATGACCGGGATGGCTAAAACGCGCGCTTTCTGTGGCGTAGGAGACCTATCCGTTGCGCCGCGGTGTTTACGCGTCTCCCTGGAAAAAGTGGGAGCAGTCGAGAAATAAACGAGCGCTCAGGGTGCAAACGGATCGGTTTGCGCATGTGGAAATCCCTACCTAATCTGTCGGGCCCAGTGGTCTAGTACGTCACCAGCGTCATTCAAATATTGTGTCTCGAGCGTGACGCATGTTTCGTATTTAATTATGACGAAAATAAGACTCGAATGTAAAAATCGAAAGTTGCGGAATTTGTTTTGGGTAGTAATAATATGACCATTTTCAAAATTTGCGGGTTTTCCCCATTTTAGAGGCACTTTAACCATGCATTAGGCCTAAAAGGCACCGTTTTTGAGTTATGTGACATTTTGTAAAGAAAATGACGTTTGCTGCGATTTAAAAAAAAATGTTTCTCAGAAACTAAAAGGGACAGACAGGCAATGTGATCTTCGTGGTAGATGTCGGAATACTACCAGACAGAAACACATAATCAGTAATTTTTGACATATCGATATGTCATTGGACACTAAGCAGTCGCTAGCGCATAACGGGATTGCTTTAAGTTCGAATTCAAAAACTTCAAGTTTTGAAAGAAACGCAAACAATTAGGAAGTTATAAGCAAGTTGTACCTATTATACTAAATATTCGATCACGTTATAGTCATAGGGGACAGAAATTATTCAATACAGAAGAAGTTACCAATTATTTCTGGTTAACGAAAGCACTACGCTAAATAGTGGTTTCTAATAAAAGCCGATCGAGTTAACAAATTGATTATGAAACAAATTACTCCAGCAATAAGTTCAAATTAATATAAAAACCATAATAGTCAAGCAAAAACAAATAATCATCCATACTTAATAGTCTTTCCACGAAATGCTTAATAAAATTCGTAGTCTACTAATTCAAAATCTAAAAGCTGTCAAAATAGTTTTTACATAAATATACACTTTCTTGTAGTGTATATTTTTTTAGAATTTGTCAAAAGTAGCAAAACATGTTGCCGCTTAGAGCTTACCCACCTGTGAGGTTCCTGATTGGATGAAAACCTGAAGCACAATATTAAGAACCTCAGGTTTTTATCAGATCCGGTTTTGTGTCCGTATAAACTTCAAGTTTATTTCCAACCATGGATTGTAGCGCTGTTATTGTTATGTGGTATATCTACCGAAAAAATAAAAAACAACAAAAACGTGCACCCCTTACTTAAACAGCGCGACATGTTTGGTGCATTAGCAATTATTAAGGACGAATTAAGAGATGGAGAAAATAAGTTTTTTAACTATTTTAGAATGTCTTTTTCATCACTTGAAGACATGGTCTACATTATGACGTAGCGCAACTTTCTTCCCAGAATGCTAGAGAAATACTGATAACCTAAAGAATAGCAGTGCTGCCAACCGACACAGCTTAAACATCGGCAGCTGACTACCTGAAATTTCGGTATATGGCACTGAATTTCGGTAATTTCTAGACTCATGTGCATATATTCAATATTCCAGTAAAGAAAATGACATTGGGTACTGATTACTGAACGCATTTTCAGGTGGAAGTAAGCTTAAAAACAACGCACAGATCTGCAGAACAAAATAAAACAAAAGAGAATATCGGCGGCCGGCGGGCGCTTCTTATCTGCAGGTGCCGCTGACCAGACCAAAGTTCCGCCGAAATGTGGCATGTTTGATGTTTTGTTTGCGATAAGGTGACAAAGAAAAAATGCCGTGGCCACCTCTTTACGTTATACAAGTGTCGCACTCGCATCGCGGATCGGTTCGGCTCGGTCGGTTCGATACGGCAACTGCGCAATCGACAGTTTTTGACATTCACGCACTGCGATTCATAAAATAAATCCTCTTATTTATTTTTTCCCCAAAATTTGTTACATACGAGCCAAAATTGGATATTTCGGTAGAATTCCCTTAGTTTCGGTATATTGCTAGATTACTGACCAAATCGGTAGATTTACCGAAATTTCGGTAAGGTTGGCAGCACGAAAGAAGAGTATCGGACAGGGTGCAAGCGTGCATGAACATGTTTGTTCCAACAAAGCTTCATCCGGCGTCTGGGAATCTGAAGACCCAATCGACTTGTCCGGTTGCATTCAGGCGCCTGACCTGAACCTGTAAAATGACACATTTAAACCAATGATCTACTTCTTGACCGGTTTTCATCCGGTCCGGAATCTGACTGGCGAAACCGGATAATGTGAAAGAGCTCTTCGGGGCTCAGTTTAATAAAACCTTGATGAATATCTCCGTTCGAACGCGACCAAAAATTAATTTTATTTTAACATTTTTCCATTCACGTCGCCGGAACAGGAACGGCTAAATCGAAAAAAGTGATTCTTTACAAAAGTTTTTCTGGTGCACTCGGATGAAGAGATTTCATTAAGTTAATTATGAAGTAATTACGATATAAAATGCACAGGGGTGTCCGAGTTGGAACTTGTGTTGGCCATGTATTACTTCGAAACCCCACTATTCATATTCGTTATGTATGTCTTAAATGGGTACTTGCATAAACTGAAACTAGCACTTTTTTTATCATATTTTGAAAAGGAAAATTTTTAAGTGAGCAACAAACATATGAATGGTCAACAAAATACAGCATCTATTTAATTTACCTCGTAACGTCGCGTCGTCACTATTAAATTTTCGTACATCAAATAAATCAACCGGCAAACAATACCTGAACAACATAGCAATTGTAAAATGACAACAAAGTTAAACAACGGATATTCTACACACAACATCACCTCACAGTATACTCTAGCATTAAAAACACTGACTGAGCATCTAATTTTCATACTTGGCCCCATAGAACACTGATGAGTATCTAATTTCCATATTTATGTAGCAGTTATTTAAACTTGGTTATCTTTATTTCGATTTTGCCAACAATTTTGCTGAAAAAGAGCGTGAGCACGATATCGTTGGCGCGCCGCAGCGGCCACTCGAACAATCGCAATGTCACGTGCTTTTGTTTTGAATCCTCTAAATTTCTCCATTTTATCGAGGTTATTAGGGAAGGGATTGTATCCGTTTATAATCCTCGACACTTTTCAAGTTGTTTGTTATATAAAAGTACAGACGACCATGGTTTCGGGTTCTTAATCTACCAACCCATCTTCAGATCAAGAAACTACAATTCAAACAAAAAAGAGCAAGCATGGGTGCCGGTTATTGTCACTATCCAAACAACCATACTCACAGTGATTATATAAAGTTCCTATGCAACACTCTGCCGGGCAATCAAGTCTGGTTCGCAGGAAGGATGGAAAATTAAACAGCAAACAAATTTAGACGCGACCGCAGCTGGAGAAGCCAATTTCTGCAGTCGGAGTGCTCCGAAGAGGCTTTTCTTTGGCAAGCGTGGTAAAATACTTGTTGTAAGTACATTTATATTAGTGTAGCGCATGCGTGCTGCCGGAGTAGTTTGCAGTCATTAGTCGAGATACGTCCTGTGCCCGACTGGGAAATAAAAGCGCGGCCATATTGTCATTGCACGAGAGAACGTACGCCATCGCTGTATGTACTGAGTTGTGTATTCTTAATTAAATAAATCCTTTAAATATTATTGTGCTTCATATTGAGAATTAACGAACCTAACAAATATAACATGGCGCTGCGAAACAGAGTCGTTTAAAAGGAAAAAACGAAACAAGCACAGTGAAGTGGAAAGTGTCCAGGTACCGCCACAAACGACGTTAAAAAAAATTGTCCGATTACAAAGAAAGTATGTCGAATACACCAGAAGTACAGAAGCCAACAAGAATGGAATTTTTGAGTCAGCCAAAACCAATGAAATTGGAAGGTGACGTAGGTAAGAACTGGGAAAAGTTCAAAGAAAATTGGGAACTGTATGCAGTAGCAACAGGTTGTAACAAATGTGAAGATGGCGTACAAGCTGCTACCCTGCTCCATATTATGGGTGAAGAAACCAGAGAAATTTTAAATACATTAGATATCAGTACAGAAGAGAAAAAAGATGCAATAAGGGTTATTGAGAAGTTAGATGAGCATTTTCTCCCAAAAAGGAATCTGAGTGTTGAACGCCATAAATTTAATACACGTGTGCAATTAACAAATGAAAGTTTTGACACTTTTTTAGGTGAACTACGGAAAATAGCTACCAATTGTGATTATGGGGCACTGAGAGATGCGCTAATTGCTGATAGGATTGTGTGTGGCATTTCGAATCCTAGAACAAAAGATAAGCTACTGATGGAGAAAAACTTAAATTTAGAAAAGGCGATTCATATTTGTAAAGCGGCAGAGCAAACAGAAGAGCACATCAAGCAGCTGAGAGAGAGACAATATCATAAGAAGTTCAGAAATCGCAATGGTTGCGAAGCAAGAAGGAAGAAACAATACAAGAATAAGAAATATTAGTACAGAGAAGAGAGGAGAGGAAAGAAATGTGAGAATAGGTCGAGACAACCCTGGACGCCCACCCGTGCAGAACACAGAACCAGGTCCCAGTAGACAAAACCATTTTTCTTCAGGAAACCAGTGGAACCAAAGACGAGCATCACCACGTGACGGAAAGCCTACCCATGGTAACCTTGCCGTTTGTGACAGGTGCGCATATAGACACATTAAGGGACGCTGTCCAGCATATCAGAAAAAATGCAATAAATTTCATAAATTCAATCATTTTCAATCATGCTGCAAAAGTATGTCCCTTCATGTGATTCAGAATAGTTATAATAGTGAAAATAGTGTAGATTATCATGAGGATGATAATGAGGATTATGTAGTAGGGAGTATCATCAACCTTGTAAATAATCCAGACGGTGTAAATAATTGCAACAAAGAAATTAACTTTAGATTGGATTCAGGCTCTGATGTTGATGCAATACCTGAAAATATTTTTAATAAGTTGAATTTAAATAATTTAATCAGGAGAGTAGATTTAGAGATAAATGGGTATGACGGTAATATAATAAGAGTTGTTGGTTCCTGCACTTTGGAGGTCTCCATTGCGGATCATAGAGTAGAACTAGAGTTTATTATAACAAAGTGTGAGAAAAATTTATTGCCAGTCATTGGGCGAGCCACAATTATTAAATTTGATATTTTACGGGCAAAGGATGGCTCAAGTCTCGGAACAATAGCTAATGTGGGTAGAAATATTCAAAGTACAGTTAAAAATGAAAGTATCTTAGGAAATGAATTAAAAGAAATAATAAAAAGGTATGAGAGTCAATTTAAAGGCTTAGGAGAAATAAAAAGGAAACCCTGTGAATTTCAATTAAAAGAGAATTATGTAGCTGAGGTTGTCCCATGTAGGAAAGTTCCCTATAGGTTACTAGATACATTAAAGAGTGAATTACAGAGAATGGTGAACGATAAAGTAATAATAAAGGAATCAGAACCAACAGAGTTCGTTAACCCCATCGTATTAGTTATGAAACCTAATAATCAAATCAGAATTTGCTTAGATCCAAAGAATCTTAATAAAGCAATCAAGAGAGAGCATTATATATTGCCGACATTTGAAGATCTAACACATGATGTAAAAAATGTAAAATTCTTTTCGATCTTAGATGCAAACAAAGGCTTTTGGCAAATAAAGTTGTCCCAAAAAGCATCAAAGTTAACAACATTTGCAACGCCATACGGTAGATATCGGTTTTTAAGACTTCCTTTTGGCATCTGTAGTGCTCCTGAAATTTTTCAAAAAACCTTCTCGGAAATATTCAATGATATTAGAGGTGTCAAAATTTATATTGACGATCTGATAATTTTTGCAAATAGTGAAGAAGAACATAATGAAATTTTAAGAAAAGTCTTAGATAGAGCTAAGAAAAATGGAATAAAATTTAACAAAGCCAAATGTAAATTAGGTTTAACAGAAGTAAAATATGTAGGGCATGTTTTAAGTGACCAAGGAATTAAACCAGATAATGATAAAATAGAGACTATAAAGCAAATCAAACGTCCAGAAAATAAAAACAGTTAAGTAGATTCTTGGGGATGGTCACCTACGTAGCAAAGTTTATACCAAATCTTTCAAGTTTAACTAGCAATTTAAGAAAACTAGGACGAAAAAATAGTGAATGGGTTTGGATGGAAGTCCATGATAAAGAGTTCAATAGCCTAAAAGAAATTTTGATCAAAAGACCAGTACTAAGATATTATGGTGAATCTAAACCTATTATATTATCGGTAGACAGTTCAAAGGATGGGTTGGGGGCTGTGATTCTCCAAGAAGGAGCTCCAGTGGCATATGCTTCCAAATCCTTAACACCAGGGCAACAAAACTACGCCCAAATTGAGAAAGAATGCCTCGCAATATTATTTGGGTGTCAGAGGTTCCACCAGTATATATTTTGTTGGAGATAATGCTTCTCATGTTTGAATATTATAGTTAGATAGTTGGCAATCCTGGCGACTCCCCTTATAAGATAGAGATGGCCTCGCCCATGTATGGTTGTCGTGTCAGAGATCAGAGATCTTTAGAGTTTAAGTGGTTTAATGAGAAATAAAGTTCCATAAATAGAAAAGGTGTGTTTATATAAACCAAAAGTCCTACAGGTTATGTAGGCCCAGTGCACGTTTCCACTGCGCTTGGAAATTTAGAGTTTTCACGAGTGAAAGAGTCGCCGGTAAAAATCCGGTGATTTGTCGTAATGGCGGACTGCTACAACAAGGTGAGTCTCGAAATTTTTTATTTTTTAGCCGGCTAATAAATATAATCATGATTTAAAACAAGTGTACACGTAACAAGGGGCTTTATTATTGATCAATAACGATTGATGAATTAGAGAGTTTAGAGATTCCGAGGTCTGTGAGCTTGGGAAGGAGCAGACAAGGACAACGTGCCGTGCACGTACTCCATTGCTTCTTTCCTGAAAATTCACACATCTTAAGACAATAAAAGTAACAATGGCTATTATTGAGAATCAGAGACTAGAAGTGTAAAAGAGGGAAGGAGCTAGACTGAAAGTTTTATTGCTGTGCATAAAGTTTTATTGTCTTTCTCATTTTTTCCTACATAAATAAGTCATTTATTTGTCTTGAGTTTTGAAGTAAAGATGAGCAGAGTTTCTTTGAAGTTGAGGTGCGTAACCTTAGTACAATAAAATTAGGCTAAAACAACCTTTTAAATTAACAAATATATATATTTGTAGTACAATATGCATAATAATTAATAAGGTTGAGTGGAAAAATTCAACGGTCGGCTAGTGGTGCATCTTGCATGCGCGATCGGCCGATGCGCTCATGTGTTGTCAACACTGAACACACGTGCGTGTTTCGGTGTGTGCAGGGTGTGCTGGGTTGAGCCGGGGGGAATTTTACACAGTTTTACTTTTTGGTTTAAACTTGTAGTACAATTTAAATCAAATGAAAACAAACATAAATATACTTTGATGGGTCAAAATAAAATATTAAAGTATATTTTGAGGTTATATCTGGTATACATATTGAATAGAGTTCTGAGAGACAATATGTATTTTATAGAGACTTGAGGATAGTTTGGAGGATATAGAGACTGATGAGACCCCGGTTGGAGATGAAGACCTGAACGAGAACGAATTGCTAGATGAAGGTGAAAATAATCAAGATGAAAATGCGACTGATCCGCCTTCAAAGCCCGACGACGAGGGCACAGAGTCAGACCCCAACTTAGAAGCAGATCGAGAAGGTCAGGATCGTCAACAATGTAAGCCTATTACTGTAAATTGTTGAGTTAGAGAGGAGCTCCTATTGAGCTTAAAAGCAAAATCCAGATATTATGATTGATGTTTTACAGTACCCGGGGTTAAAGCAATGTTGGAAGTTTCGAAAAATATGAGAGTCACTTCTGAGAACCTAAAAGACGTGATGCAGGTCGCTCATGATATTCTCGCCATGACCGAAGCTAACTTCAAGCAAATCACTCAAGGAATGGACAACAACTTGAAATCCACCCAAGCCATTCACGGGATGGCTGATGCCATCAATCGAACTTATCAAGCATCACTAGCGACTCCGAAGCCGCAAAATACTGAGTTGTCTCGAAGAGGTGCGAATGCAGGACAATCAGGATTGCGACAGTTAGAAAAACAGCTGCCGGCTAGCAGTTCCGGAGTCGCTGGACCGTTGGGAATGCCTGGAAAGAGCTCCCAAGGAATTAAAGTAACGAGTAACCCTGTAGTCACATCCACACCCGCCTCAAGTTTGTTGCGTTTCAACAAAGATCGATTGCTGAATGAAGATCAATCGTCTAACGCGTTTACATCATCCCAGAGGGTTAGAGATGAAAATTATTTGAGCCAAAATATTTCTGAGTTGAGAAAGACCATCGAGGGTCAGACTGTGAACAAATTATCAATAAAGAGAGATTACAAGTTGACAGTTAAGACGAATATTGATCTCTGGCTTGATTCACTTCGATCTGAGTTGTCGGCATTGAACTTGTTGTATATTATTGATCAGGATGTAGAACCTCCGGAGGTGCTTAACCAAAGCATTCTCAGAACTAGAAACGAACAAGTGAGAGACGTAATAATAAATCGAATTGACGAGATTTATCACAAGAGAATCGTTTCTACTCGAGATCCCCCAGAGATAATTCGAAAGCTGAAAGAGTTTAAGAGAAATGAATCGAATGTAACTCCATCATCCGTAAGGACTCGGCTTTATGCTTTGAAGATGCACAAAAATGAAAGAGCAGTAGACTTCATTGAGAGATTTGAGAATATTATTCGAGAATACGAGAGTTGTGCAGGAGCCGTGCCTTTGGACGATGTCGAGACACGATCAGCTTTCTACCAGGCCATATCTGGTCAGTTTCCAGAACTTAGAGCATTGAACTTGTACGAGAAGCAAAATTATAATCGAGAAATGAGTTTTGAGGCTCTAAAAACGTATATTTTACAATTGGAAGCTGAAAAGAAGGCTGACATGCAGTCAGCTACATCCCGAGAAGCTGGAGAGCGTCCACCATCGGCTCACAGAGTCAAACAAATCGAAGGGTTATACCCTTCCATAAAGTGCTTTAATTGCAATAAGTGGGGCCACTACTCGAACGATTGTCCAGTCGCAATTACTGGACGGATCTTTTGCTACAACTGTCTAAGAGAGTCCGATCACGTGGCCAAGGACTGTCCAGAACCAAAAAGAGAACGAGGACAGTCTGGAGCCAGTGGCCGAGGGGGTCCAGAGCAAAAAGGTGGTGGTGCTGGAGCAAAATTTAGAGGCAAGAGAAACAAACCTGACAATAATAAGGGTGGTAAACGGGACTATCCCGGGATTGACAAAAAGGGGAAAGTTACCAAGAAACCGTCAAAGCGTGGAGGCAAAGGTGGGAAGAAAGACAATCCCAAACCAGGTAATTCGGCTTTATTCACTAACTGTCCCAAACAAATCAGTTTTATCGCCGACACAGGCGCAACTGATCACATAGTCAAAAATGACTTGATTCTTAAAGATTTTAAGAGAGCTGAAGGGGGTGTAATTAAAAGCGCAAATAAAGATAAAAAGGCAGACATTAAAATTGATGGCAAAGGGGATTTGTACTTTAGTGTCAAGGACCTTGAGAACAAGAGAATTAAATTAACAAATGTGCTAGCAGCCAGCGAGATATCTGAGAATTTAATTTCAATGAGAAAGTTTGCAGAGGCAGGTCTGAGCATTTATCTTGATGACGAGAGATTGAGAGTTTTCGACAAAGACAGCGATGATACTTACTTAGAGGGAAACTATGTTAAGCCAAACTGGGTAGTGAAATTAACGGCTGAGACTGACAATATTAATGGAGATGAGCCAGTCTTTAAGAGCTACAGCTGCTCAGCAAACATAGTTAGCGAAGAACCAACATTTGAGGAAGTCGCTGAATTCGAATCTCGAGACAACTTACAAAATGACCTAGAGGGAGTTTTGTTTAGTCGAAAACGAATTGACGTTGATGCTCAGGCATCACTCGAGGGTTTAGAGAACTTAGAAGAACTATTTGATTTTGAGCTTGAGAGAGTAAGTTTGAGTGATAAGAAGTTGAGCGAAGGTATGTTGTGGCATGTTCGCTTAGGTCACGCGTCTCTAGACTACTTGAAGAAACTGCAGAGGATAGAGAGAGTGTTAGAGAATGTCAAGTTTGACGAATCAATCTTAGACTGCAGTAGTTGCATTGAAGCTAAAATGGAGAACAAAGCATTCAAGGAAGTCAGAACGAGAGCAACGAGACCTTTGCAGAGAATACATGCTGATACAATGGGACCCGTCAAACCCATTTCATTTCCAGGCGAAAAGAGATTTATTTTGGTGTTATTAGATGATTACTCGAGGCTGGCCAGGGCATATCCCATGAAACACAAAAGTGAGACTGGGATATACCTGAAAAGATTCCTGAGATCAACTAGATGTTTACTTGGAGAAAAAGCTCAGGTGTTCGAGATAAGATCCGATCGGGGAACGGAGTTTACTGGTGGTGAATTTGCAGAATTAATGCAACAGGAAGGCATCGAGGCCAGCTATTCGCCACCATACACTCCTGAACTCAATGGAACAGCTGAGAGACACAACAAGACAATACAGCACAAAGTGAGAGCTGTAATGTTTGACTCTGGTCTTCCACCGACTATGTGGGAACTTGGTGTTGAAGCGGCTGTTTACTGTTATAATCGAACCCCAAATAAGTCCATAGATTTTGAGACACCTTTGAGAAAATTCTCGCCTAACACCAAAAGTCACGTAGACAAAATCAAGAGATTTGGCTGTGTGGCTTACATGAAGTTACCTTCAGTGGAAACTAAGTTCTCTGAGAGAGCCATTAAGACGATTCTTGTGGGATGTACTCCCACTGGATATCTTCTATGGCATCCAAACTCAAATCGTTTCTTCGAAAGCCGACACGTCAGATTTAATGAGAAATTGGTCTACAAAGATGTCTTTGGAACTTCAAAGACAGACCAAAGCGAATCTCTGAGGCAAGAACTGGAATTTGAGATGCCCCCAGAAGATGAGCCTGAAATCGAGATCGAGCCTACTGTTGAGCCTCTAGAGAAACCAAAGAGAAAGCGAGGAAGGCCAGTAAAACTAAAGTTGGATGGGAAAGACTCAGAAAAAATTGATGGGGTAAAAGCCAGAAAACAGCCAAAGAGATCAGCCAAGGATCACCACACAGTCATCAAAGCCCGAAGGGTAATCGACAATAGTTTTGCGTTGTACGCAGAAACTAACGTTGATTTGAGCAAGGTCGTATTTAGAGATATCGAGATGGGAGAAAACCAGCACAGCTTTGAGGAAGATGAGATAAAGTTTGCTTTGCTGGCAAGTATCAACAACGACCCCAGCTCCTATCGAGAAGCAATGGAATCGAAAGAAAAGACTCAGTGGACCTTGGCAATTAAAGATGAGCTTAAATCAATGAAAGACAATAACGTATGGGAAATACTCGATAGACCAATCTTTGCGAAAGTTGGCAAGAGGCCAAACATCATGGATGCCAAGTGGGTGTTCAAGAAAAAGAGAGACGAGAATTCAAGAATCAAATTTAAAGCAAGATTGGTCATTAGAGGTTTTAAGGACATAAATCTGTATGAGCTAAAAGAAACATATGCTCCAGTTTCTAGACTTCCCGTAGTACGTGCTGTTTTGGCAATCATTAATAAGCTCGATCTTGACGCAGTGCAAATGGATGTGAAGACTGCATTTCTTAATGGAGTAATTGAGAATGACATGTACATGGAGATACCTGAGGGTGTTGAATGCGCAGAACAAATTCGAAGAAACAAAGTGTGTAAATTGAAGAGATCCCTCTACGGCTTAAAAATTAGTCCAAAGAAGTGGAATGAGAGATTTTCCAAAGAAGTCCGCAGTCTCGGACTCGAAAATAATTTACACGAACCGTGTTTATTTACCTGGCGGAAAGAGGGCAAGGTAGTGTTGCTTTTACTCTATGTGGATGACCTTCTACTCGCTGGCAATCACAAGAAGAAAATTGAGGATGTGAAAAGACACTTGAACAAAGTATTTGAGATGAAAGATCTGGGTGAGCCCAAGAGCTTTCTGGGAATTGAGATTAATAGAGATAGAAAATATGGAATCCTGACGTTATCACAGCCAGATTATGTAGAAAGAATTTTAGAGAGGTTTAATCTAAAAGAAAGTAGAACTCACGACACTCCAATGGTAACCAGACAAGTGAAACTGCGAGAAGAAAAGAAAATTGAAAAACAGGTAATGAGAAACAGTGCCAATGTACCTTATAGAGAAGCGATTGGTAGCTTGCTCTATTTGTCATGTGCCACGAGACCTGACATAGCTTTCTCAGTGAGCTACTTGGCTAGTAAACAACTGGAACCTACGGAGGACGACTGGGAGCAGGTCAAACGAGTCTTGAGATATCTTAGAGGAACGTCAACACTTGGTCTAAAGTATCAAGGAAAACGAGAGAAAATAGATGCATTTACAGATGCAAGCTTTAGAGACAGAGAGGATTCGGTATCCACAGGAGGCTATGTGATTCGCCTTTTTGGAGATACAATAGCCTGGAGAAGTAACAAACAGTCATATGTCACGCTATCCACCTGTCAATCTGAGTATCTGGCAATGAGTAATACCTGCCAGGAGATAATCTCTCTCGACAAGGCAGTCAGAGAGATGACGGGAAAAACAAGCTTTCCAGTGACACTTTGGTGTGACAATAAAGCAGCTGGCGAATGCACAGAAAAAGATGGGAGTCACAAGTTGAAGAACTTTGATGATCCCATAGATGTAATCATAAGAGATCGGGAAGAAAGAGAACTGTCTGGTGTTAAGAAACACATGGCAGATACTCATGGAGATTACATCAAATGCTGTGTTTTTAAGGGTAGAATTAAAGTTCACTGGATTGCTACGAAAGAGAATCTCGCGGATATTATGACTAAACCTTTGCCCAGAGATGCTTTCTTATGTTTGAGAAATAAATTGTTTGAGGAAATATAAATTTTTCAATTTTGTTTCAGACAAGGAGGCAATATATAAACACTAGAAAAACTTCTTGAGACTGGAGAATCTGAGACTTATTGGATTTGAGAGATTTAATTACTTTGTAATTAGCTTAAGTTTTTATACTACTGGTTTTAAATGTTTGTAAAAACGACAAGTACCTTATAATTTAAGTTTACTTTAAGTGCCAAACGTTTGTATGTCGTAATTTTTTTAAGTTTGTAAGAAACATTATAATATTTTAAACAGAGAAGGGAAGGAGTGTTGGAGATAATGCTTCTCATGTTTGAATATTATAGTTAGATAGTTGGCAATCCTGGCGACTCCCCTTATAAGATAGAGATGGCCTCGCCCATGTATGGTTGTCGTGTCAGAGATCAGAGATCTTTAGAGTTTAAGTGGTTTAATGAGAAATAAAGTTCCATAAATAGAAAAGGTGTGTTTATATAAACCAAAAGTCCTACATATTTGGTAAAGAAATTTTAGTGGAATCAGATCATAAACCCCTAGAGGACATTTTCAAAAAACCAGTAAATCAAGCTCCTTTGAGACTGCAAAGAATGTTAATCAATTTGCAACAGTATGATATAAAAGTCATTTATAAACCGGGTGTTCAATTATACTTTGCCGATACGTTATCCAGAGCAAGTTACGAAAATAATTTTGACTTGAAAGAAAAAGAAATAGACATTCACATTAATTTAATAGAGTTTACTAGTAGAAGTCCGAAAAAAGTTGAATTATTACGTCTAGAAACAAAAAAAGATCCGGAATTAAGTGAATTAAGTAATGTAATAAAGAAAGGCTGGCCAAAACGAAAAAAAGATATTAGAGATATTGTTAAACCATACTGGAATTATAGACACGAAATTTGTGAAATTAAAGGGATTCTTTTCAAAGAGAATCAAATCATAATACCAAAATCAATGCGAGAGGATGTGATTAAAAGACTTCATTATTGTCATTTAGGAATAACAAAAACTAGTGCTAAAGCAAAGGAATTAATATTCTGGCCTCTAATGATTAAGGAAATTAAAGATGTAATCGAAAACTGTAAAATTTGTTTAAAATATCACAATTCGCAAAGACCGGAAGAATTATTAAATAGAGAATTTGCAGACAGACCGTGGAAAATAATAGCTGCAGATTTATATTTCTTGAAAGGGCAAACATACCTATTAGTTGTTGACAGTTATTCAAAATACCCTGAGCTAGTACATTTAAAATCAGACGCAACCAGTAATCAAGTAATCGCTCATATGAAAGAAATTTTTGCACGGCACGGAGCGCCGTTAGAAATCCTTACCGGAAACGATGTTCAATTTATATCTGAAAACTTTCAGAGATTTATGTACGAATGGGACATAAAACACACAATGAGTAGTCCAAGGTATTCCCAAAGTAATGGATTAATTGAACGACATATACAAACAATTAAAAAGATCATAAAGAAAGCAATTTTGGATAATAAAGATTTAAATCTAACACTACTGGAATACCGAAACACACCTATCAGTGACAAAATACCATCACCTGCACAAATCCTATTTGGACGTCAAATCAAAGGCCTTCTGCCACTGAAAGATACATTTCATTTTGATACCAATAAAAGAAGGTATCACCAATTATTATTTGAAAATAAAATTAAGCAAAAACAGTCATATGATAAAAAATCACGAAACTTAAAAGAGTTAGAGATAGGAGATAGAGTCATGATGTAGAGGCATGACACTAAAGAATGGGAACCAGCAACTATTGTGAACCCAGATAAAAGACCTAGAGCTTACCAAGCAAAGATAGATAGAAATAATAACACTTTGATCAGAAACAGGAGATTCTTAAAAAAATTTATAGAAAAGGGAGATATAGAAGTAGGTCAGGATTATTATGATGACATTTTCAATCAATTTTACAATCGAAATGATCTTGATTCACAAAGAACTGCTAATACTTCAACAATGACCAATGTTAGTAGTTATGAAACACCTGTAAATGATTCTTGTGTTATAGAACCTAAGCTTACTACTGTGAAACTAGACAAAATTAGTGACAACCAGTGCAGTGTGAGTGCGCGACCAAAGAGAGACATTCAAACTCCTAAAAGGTTTAAAGATTATGTTCGTTATTAAGAAAAAAAATGTTTATTTAACTTAAGTATGTTTCTATTTGGCATAACAGCATATGTGTTCATGCCCCCACGCTATTGCTTATAATTATTGTGAGTAATGTGTTTAAGCAATGAAAAAATTAGTTAAGCTAATTTGTTTATTTATAAGGGGAGATGTTGTAAGTACATTTATATTAGTGTAGCGCATGCGTGCTGCCGGAGTAGTTTGCAGTCATTAGTCGAGATACGTCCTGTGCCCGACTGGGAAATAAAAGCGCGGCCATATTGTCATTGCACGAGAGAACGTACGCCATCGCTGTATGTACTGAGTTGTGTATTCTTAATTAAATAAATCCTTTAAATATTATTGTGCTTCATATTGAGAATTAACGAACCTAACAAATATAACAATACTCGTGGTTAGTTAAGCCGAGCAGGGCGAAAACAGGAAAACGTTTGATGGGTCACCAATGAGACATCAATCCTGCACATCAGAACCGTCAACCCTACAAAACAAAAGCAGGTCAGCTATGCAACCTCTGTCACATCCCAGGACTGCATTTTCCGGAACCAAGGAAGCAAACTTTAGGAATAGATTTCCGTCACCAGACCACCAAACACTTACTTTTGTTTTGTAAGTAACTTTGCGCCACAGCGGCCATTGGTTATTGTTGTGCAATTGTTTTAAAGACCCTTTCAAAGACTGGATAACGTGGAATCAAACAATGCGATTGAAGTTTTACCGGGAACAAGGAGCGTCCATGTTCAAGTGCAAAATGAAATTCCTGCGTATCGTTCGGACAGTGAATCTGAGAATGAGGAATTATTACCGAAGAAGAAGCGCGGAGCGGGAGAGAATAGACATTTGCTTTTTGTAAGTAAATTTACAAACATTAAAGAAGCAGGAGAAACTGTGCGTGCAGAAAACACATGGACCATTTCAGTAACACACATGACTGAGGAAGGTAAGAAAAGGTTTTATCGCTGCAACAAAGTTAAACGTCGTGGCACTCAGTGTGCAGCACATATTTATTTACTTTTTGAAGCGAATTCAGATGCTGTTTTTCTTTATCGTGTCGATTCTGACCACAATCATGAGTCTATCGGCACTGGATGTGATTACGGAATAAGTCAGGAAGTCAAGATAGAAACAAATAAATTATTCGATTTACATTTGAAGCCTAAAACTATTTTAAACAGTCTAAGTAAAATAGAAGGGCTTAAATTGCCCACAATAAAGCAACTGAACAATTTATCAGATCGTCGTCGGGTTAAATACGGATTATCGACTATCAGTTTATAGGAGAACTGGAAAGGGGATATTGAATCATACAAAAGTTCCTGAGGTAATACATGAAGTGTTTGTGATTTCTTATTATATATTTGAGGGTGAACCGCCAATATTTCGTTTTATACTGTCCACAAAACATTTATTGGAGTTAACCACCTGTTCTGCAAAAACTATACCCGCCGACTCAACCTACAAATTGATCTGGCAAGGGTTCCCGGTTTTAATAGTGGGAACCACAGACAAAGATAGAAAATTTTATCCATTATGCCTGGGAGTCTCTACTTCTGAGCGTCAAGAAGATTTTCAAATTTTGTTCATTGGTTTAAAAGAGAGTGTCTTTTCTCTATATTCACATTCCCTGCAACCGTCAGTTTTGGTTTGCGATACAGCCAAGTCTTTTCAGAATGCTTTTAGTGACGTGTTTGGTCCTGAACCCATTGTGAGAATGTGCTGGGCGCACGCCAAAAAGAACATGTAAACTAGAGTGGAACAGACCTCTGACAAGAAAATTCAGAAATGAATAATGGAAGACATTGACGCTTTGCAGTCTGTTACTTCTCCTGAGGCCTTCAATGTCGCTTCACAGCTTTTTTTAAAAAAATGGGAAAAACATACAAATTTTATTGAGTATTTCAAAGAAGAGTGGTTAACTCAAAATCGAAATTGGTACTTAGGCGAGGCGCTACGCCGGTATCACCAGCTACAAATAACGCACTTGTGTTTTTCATTTTATCAAAACGCATAATGATTAATCATGGTTTATTGATGTAACGTACAGCATAAAAAGTGGAATTGTTTTCGAGCTTATCTTAGTTTTCGCCCAGTAAAACTTATAACGCAATTCAATATTTGACACTTTGGTTGATATTACCATCTCAAGATGTAACACCTTCACTAACGGTGGAATATTATCATTTCCTATTCTAAAGACGGCCAGAGAAACAAAATGCAGGAATCTGTTCCATTATTCTAAATACTATAGTGGCCGGAATTTCCCTCTGACCGGTAATACCCAACTTGCCCCTTCCAGTACCTAAAATTAGCAATCCAGGAGAGCTGAAGGATCTTCGGCCGATTAGTATATTGCCCGCGCTGTCGATGGTATACGAAAGAATTATTTTTAATCAAATTAAAGGATATCTAGAAGTTAACCCTATTTTGCATGATAATCAGTCCGGCTTTCCCATTAATCAAAGTTGTGCTACCGCGCTCTTATCTGTTACGGACGACATTATAACAGCGTCTGATAATAATTTGGTCACGACTCTGGTTCTCTTGGATTGCTCCAAAGCGTTCGATAGAATGTACTAGTGGTGTTCCACAGGGCTCCGTACTAGGGCCCCTTCTATTTTCCCCATTTATACCTCTTCTTTTCAAAAATGTTTAAGATATTCCAAAAGTCATTTTTATGCCGACGGCACGCAGCTGTATTACTCATGTAGTGCTAATTTAATTGAACAATCCAACTTATATATAAATGCCGATCTGGAATCTTATTCAAAATTGTTTGGTATGTACTGCCTGACGCTGAATCCTTCAACGTCGAAAGTTATTCTGTTTGGTCGCAAATCTGCTAGATTGCATTGTATTCAAAATTTAAATATAAAATTAAATAATCAACCTATTTCATCTACGGTTGTTGCGAAAAATCTTGGGCTAGTTCTAGATTCCGAATTAAAGTATGGGGATCATGTTAATGGTATTATAAGAAAATCTTACTCTGCTTTGAAACTAATATATAATAGTCGTGAGTTTCTCAATTTTAATACCAATATACCAAAATTATATTGTGTGAATGTTTGGTTCTGTCGCAACTGAATTATTGTGATGTAGTGTATGGTCCCTGTTTATTAAGTAAATTTAATTTATTGTTAACGCCTGCAGCGTATCCAGAATTCATGTGTTCGCTTCATCTGCAACCTGAGGAGGCGCAGCATGTTAGTGAAAAACTATTGTCCTTGGGATGGGCAAGAATAGACTAACGCAGATTTTTGCACTACTCGAAGCTCTGTTTTAATGTCCTCTTAAGCATAATACACCGGTTTATTTGATGAATAAAATCACGTTTAGACGACAAATACATTATGTGAATGTAATGTAAGGTTTGCAAATTTTGTGACTATTCCATGGCATTCGACTACACATTTTCGGGGGTCGCTCTCATACGTGGCGGCTAAGATATTGAATGTAGCTATGCGGAACAACTGCATGTTTTCCCAACGGCGCTTACTTGGCAGCGAACATTTTATTTCCGAACTAAATTTCAAGATTTAATATTTCCTTTTTCTATTTTTTGTCTATAAATTACAATTTCTGAATGAATGCTTATTAAGTTTGTGTGATCTACATTTTCCTTTTGTGACGAGGACTGTGTCGAAATGTTATAGTCCCATGGATGACGAACACTATTAAAATTATGATGTCAATTAGGAATAAGGCTTACAAGAAATCTTTAAGAACGAAAACAGCAGGTGCATTTTGATGGTATCGTCGTAGTTCCGCACATCTCATTTCCGTACAAGGCGAAATCAGTGACAGTTCCGTACACGATGCGCGTGTCGCGATACTGGGGATCATTTGTAAGAAACTGTCATTAGTAATAGTGGTAGGTGCGTAGAGGTACAATCCCTTAGTGACCGTATACTCGGAGAGCATTCTAAGAATCACCCAGGTTGTTTACGTAGTTACCTGAACATAGAATTTTGGATTTAGTCCCATTTCGTGCGTTCCCGTTTCGTGCGTCTCCGTATACTCGGAGAGCATTCTAATGGTAGCTTTAGATGATGCGCTTTTTCGTGCATCTTGATGCATGCGTAGTAGCGCAAACAAGCGCATGCCCGCCTGCATGCGTTACTTTATAGCGCACCAGACATTTTACCGAGAGGCAAGGTGACGCAAGTATGTTCCGAGTCAGATGGGAATTTACTTGCATCATTCGTGCACTACAATAATAATATTTTAATTTTGCAACGAAGAGGCTGCTTCCATCACTTCAAGAAGTGCCATTGAAGTGAACTTTTGGTTTAGGTTCATGCACGATGGAGCTCCTGAGTATTTTACATCAACTATTTAGGAACACCTCATCAAAACTTGCGAAGAAATGAAGAGAATCGTCAATCGTCAATCGTATTTTCTTAGTGCTTATTTTCCTTTACATATTGATTGTATTATTTTTCTTTTCTTGTGTTTCTTCTTTCTTGTGGTGATGGAGGTTTGAATGGTTAAGTGGTAGGGTAGCCTTTGACTAAACTTCACCATTCTTGCTTTCCTAAATAAAGACGTTTAATGTTATTATTATTATTATTATTATCTAATCTACTAGTGTTGCATAGCCAAACGAGGAACATATTTTGAGTTTGCCTAATTTTTTCACTAGAGAGATAGCCAAAAGTTAGAAAAGATGACTTAACTTGAAGCCTTTCCAAAATGTAAGACAAATTAAATAGCATTCCTTACCTTAAGTTTGCTATTGTAGTTCTCAACGTTGCCATCCAAACTGTAAAAATAAACAATGAGATATAATAAACCAAAATATTTTTTTAGGTTTTCAAAGATGTCTGTCAATTCTAATTGTTCAAAGTCCTTCGAAGACATTCTGGTGAAATTTTGAAAAAACCAGCCACCATCCATCACCACTTTTTCTAACGAGCAATAGGTAGTCGCCTTTTTCTTTTAAAAATTCTCGAGTCCAACATTTTCATTCGAGTTTTTTTTTTCTTTGCTATTATAATAAAGGCAATAAGAAAACGATCTAGACTTGCTCAAACAACTACTCCCCGGGCAAATACCCCGACAGGCATTGAATTATAGAGCAAGCCCTGACCGACGATGTGTACTAGACGGCGGTGTATGTGCTACTCCAAATAGTAGATCGGAATCCATGTTTGCAACTAGCGCAGTGAAACGAACTTCTGTTTAAATACTATGATGCATGAAGAAAAGGGCATGCGTTTTCTGCCTTCTATGGTATGCGCAAATGTATGCAATTACGCATGCATTGCCGCACCAAAAGATGCATCGTCTAAAGCCACCTTAAGAATCACCCGGCCAAAAAAGTGGTGTTGCCCGTCACTGAATAATATGGCCAAAAAAGTGGTTCCACGGCCCACTATTTCCGGTCTGCGGGCAAGCGGAGCGTTCAAGTCTCCCCCTAAAACAAAAATATTAACACTTGAAATGGGACTAAATCCAAAATTCTATGTTCAGGTACCTACGTAAACAACCCGGGTGATTCTTAGAATGCTCTCCGAGTATACGGTCACTAAGGGATTGTACCTGTACGCAACTACCACTATTGCTAATGACAGTTTCTTACAAATGATCCCCAGTATCGCGACACGTGCATCGTGTACGGAACTGCCACTGATTTCACCTTGTATGGAAATGGGATATGTACGATACAGCCACTAATTCCATTTAAATATTATAAAAGTATTAGAAACTATACCACGCAGGCTGTTCGCAATGAGAAAAAAGCTTATTTCACCTATGAGATTACCCACGCAAATAAAAATGAGATGTGGAAGTTTTTAAAACAAAATGATATCTATAATAAACGTTCAAACCTCTTCCTTCTAATTTAAACAATGCCACTACGCTTAATGATTATTTTTTAAATTCCATTCCATCCTTTTCGTCCTCTCCTTTAAGTCTACAGCATTATAATTCTGTAAATCCACCCACCAATAAATTCCAGTTAGTTCCTGTTGAAAATAGGGACATTATTAATATTTTGGGTAAGATCACATCCAATGCGATTGGCTGCGATGGCATTAGTTTAAAGTTTCTTTTTTTGTGTTGCCCTTATATTATTAGTCCCTACTTGGCACATACAGGATGATTCAGAACGGGCGTGCCAAATTAAAATGAGTGCTAGAGGAACTCCAAATAAGACGAAAAGTTTATATGAACATATGTTCTAAAGTGACTACTAACAAAAATACATGGGTGTAAAAGTTTTAATATTTCTTTTAATATCGTAATGTAATAATTGATGTGTTTTTTCGTTCTTCTTGTTAGTTTTGTTAGTGTTATTCTTAATAAACTATTTTTTTCAATTTTCACTTTCCTTGCATATCGGTGAAGCCATTATTGCATTATGGAAAATTTCAGTGCAGGTGCACGATTTCACAAAAAGCTATTTCATTCAAAAACTAAGCATTTTACGAAAAATTTTGAAGATACCAATTTCTTCTCATATTGAAAGTAGATTTCTAATACATTAAAATCACCTGCATTCGCCAGTGGCGTAACATTGGATTGGGGAAATAATTAAACGGCCTACTCCGTAGCAACGCTACTGATGGGGCTAGCAGAGCAAAATTTTTTGGAAAATTAGAACTTGGCAAATGAAAACGACTCCTTAAATTTCAACTCAATAACTTTCCTAGTTCCTAAGATAATAAAAAAATATTTCAAAAATATTAAAATTTTTACACCCTCTATCTTTGTTAGCAGTCACTTTAGAACATATGTTCATATAAAGTTTTCGTCTTATTTGGAGTTCCTCTAGCACCCATTTTAATTTGGCACGCCCGTTCTGAATCACCCTGTATTATAAATACATGCCTCCTTAAGGGAGTGTTCCCACAGATTTGGAAGAGTGCCGTGGTTACAGTTCTACCAAAGAAGTTTCATCCCCAGACTTGTGGCGACTTCCTGTTACCAGTTTTATTTAAAGTGCTTTGAAAAAGTAATAGAGTCACAGTTGAAGCTATATGTTTCCCAAAATAGCGTATTGTCAATTACATAATCTGGTTTTAGACAAGGTCACAGTTGTTGCACAGCTCTTTTACAGGTAGTAGATGATATTATTCGATGTACGGAGGTCGCTGCACGGTCTTGCAAGACCATGGTTTTGCTCGGCTTTAGTTGAGCGTTTGACACCATCGATCATGACATAATGTTGTCAGTTTTGAGAAGCATTAGATTTTCTTCAACCGTTTTATCACTATTTGGTAATTTTATTAAAGGTAGAGAACAACAGGTTGTGGTTGGCGGTGTCAGATCGGGCAAATTAGAACTTAAATTTGGCGTGCCACAGGGTTCGATACTGGGTCCACTGTTGTTTTCCATATATACGTCTAGTTTTACTAAATGCATTCAGCATTGTTCTTTTCATTTATATGCAGACGATACTCAACTTTACCATTCGTTTTTGCCCGATGAGGTGGAGGGAGCCTGCGTGCTGGTGAATGAAGACATTTCTGCTTTAGTTAAGCAAGCCAGACTACATAACTTGAAAATTAATTCAAGCAAATCAAAAAATGTTATTATACTCGGTCCTAAACAGAAAATAATTAACGTTAAGGATGGGGTTGAGATTAAGGTCGAGGATGGAGTTCTTGAAATTGTTGATTCTGCGTGGAATCTTGGGGTCATTATCGATAGTGACCTAAGGTTCCGTTTGCATTTGAGCAGTTTGCTCGGAGAAGCTTAGGTATTCAGCTTTGAAGCTGATTAACAGCAGAAGGCATCTCTTGCCAATTCGGGTAAAAATGATGTTGTCCGAATTATTAGTTTTGTCCGTGTTAAACTTTTCCGATGCTCTGTATGGTCCTTGTCTTGATTCGGTAAGTGGATTGAAACTTCAGCGAGTTCAGAATTCTTGTTTAAGATTTATTTATGGTATTCGTAGGCACGAACGAATTTCCTGTAAGTTGGAGAAGGCGAGATGGCTCAGTGTCGAAAATCGCAGATTATTTCATGCAGCTAGCCTGTTTCTTAAAATCATTTTATCTAAAAATCCGCCGTATCTTTATTTTAAAGTTACATTAGAACAGATGTTGATAATTTGAATTTAAGACACATCAAGGATATCTTGACTCTTTCAGCACATAGAACTGAACTGTTCAAGAGAAGTTTTAGTTATCAGATTCTGAACAATGTTCCACAGGAGTTCAAGTCATTAACCCTCGAGGTCTTCAGGTATAAATTTAAAAAATATCTCCTTAATTCCCAGTTTGGTGGATGACTTGATTAAGTTCGGGTTGAGCTCGTTTCGTTTGCTGTATGCAGCTGCATTTTCCCTTTCTGCCTTTCTTTCTCTTTAGCTTAACTCTTGCCTATTTCTTTCTTTTCCCACTCTTTCATTTTTATTTTTTTCTAATATATTTTTCTTGTAAATGTGTAGGTTAAGTTGGGTTAAGTGGAAGAGCAGGTTGCTCAGTTTTTGCTGAGTAATCTGAACTTCGCCTTTTGCAGGTAGATCTGTTTAATACAAAGAGTATAAAATTTTGTTCTTACTTTTAGTTCTCATTGTTAAATTTTTGCATTTATTTATTGTATATTCTACCTGTAATGAAGTCATTTATTATTATTATTTGGCATTCCCGTGTGACACTTGTGTCTGTAACGGGACGATATACCGGCAGAAATAGATCGCATCTGGGTAACGGGCGGCTTTTGGTGAAATCTTTAAGTGAGGACATTTACTTATTTGCGACGAATAAGCCAGTGGCGTTCCCCCAGCGATATTATACCCTGGTGCTGCGACGAGAATCTCTCACCGAAACCCGTATAGGAGTCGGCACCTTACGGTGCTCCCCCGTGCACTCCGATACCGCAGTAATAATTCAGTTTTGATCACACGCGACCATAAGCGGCTAGCCATACCAATTGTATTTTGGCTCCCTGACTTCCGCATGCGCCACAGCATTACATTATAATTATACGTTATAACGTTATACTTAGGTTTAAGTACTTCGTCAGTCAAAACTGCAACCAGCAGTGATGGTAGGTAGGGATTAGTTTTTTCTTTCACGATTTTTCAACATTATCTTCTTTGCAAAAAATGCGTGTGTCTGGTGCGAGAGGGCAGCTAAGGTCTCCGTTTAAAATGCGTGTGTCAACTTTAAAAAGTTTCCGCATGCGGAAGTCAGGGAGCCAAAGTACAATTGGCATGGCCAGCCGCTTGTCACGCGAGCCACAAACATACTATAAGGATACCGCTTTTTATTTCAATGTAAATATCTCGTATTTTGTATATATTCCGTTTTATCTACTCAATTCATTTACCTACGTAGTTAAATTAATAGAGTCCATTTTATTTTGTTTATGCTTTATTATTTACTCGTCATTTAGCAATAGTAATAGAACCCACCCTTCTGCGACTGAAAGCTTAAGGCTTATTAACGAATAAATCTTCCTCCGACCAGACCGTAATTACAACGTAAGAATCGTTCATAAGAGAACGACCGGACCCGCCTAAATATACAGCGTGTCCCAATACGTGATACCGAGCGATACAGCTGCATATTTAGGGACCGCACCGAGAACGTCAGTCCATAATAAACTGACGTCCGAATAAATCAGGAAGAGTAACGTCCTTATAATAGAAACAGAATTTTCGATTCACTCATTTGTATCCACGTTGTTGTTATTCCACAACTAGTACGAATACTAGGCGAGTTTTAGTTTTACAAGAATAAAATACCCCGTTGAGAAAATATATACAAGTAATTTTATTGGGCCGTCGATCAAAATACACTTTTTCAAAAAATTAAAAAAGACTACGCTCTGTGCCCATAAATGCGGCCACTCCTTGTAGTTTTATTTACTTCAACGTTGCCACCTTTCTGCTGAGATGTTTTTTTGCGTCGTCTCTTCTGTTTCACTTCGGTTCTTGTTCTATTTTCTACTCTGCAATGATTTTCACTAGACTTTGAGGGACATAGAAACTGGTCCATGCAAGATTTTCCATCTTGTGGAATACTATAATTGAGGCCATCCCCGGAAAAAGGGCCCATATGCCAAATGCCGGTTTTGATAAAAACGCATTTAAAAACTTAACAAATTATTTTATAAACAAAGTTTTAAATTTTGGACTTTATTGAAAGTTGAACTAATAATATTGTATTTAAACTAAAGTCACAATAAGATGTTTCAAAGATATTGATATATTTTTATATAAATATAATTTTTTTAAATTGGCTCGTCATGAGCCCTTTTTCCACAGAACATTTTCGGGTGTATGAAATAAGTTCATAAAAATGTTTATTTGGGAAATGACGCAAAAAATTAAACATTATACATAAAACATTAATACAAATTATTATACAAACAGTGGTAAAAGAATGTTATACAGAAACTTCTTCTAGTATTCAGCGTATCCATTGTTCATCTTCTTGGGACAAAAACGAAAAAAGATCTCTCACATCTGTTTCCTTCGCCGGCTTTATTCCAACCACTGGCACAGTTGGAAGAGCAATGTTTGTGTTTAGGTTTCTTCCTTTCCAAATGGTGAATGGTGTGTAATTTTCCATGTATGTTTTAGAACAAGCTAATGTTCCGTCTTTTTTGAATTTCATTTGTACATACTGTTGAATGTTGAAAACAAGCCCCTTTGTTTTTGGCTTCTTTGGAAAAAGTCCTTCCAAATTTTCAGTCCAATTTTTGATTAGAGTTCTGTCCATGACAACATTAAAAGGAGATTGATTTTTCCGACAATGCACCATTGCTTCCAAATATGGCTTTGCCGTCCCTATGTATTCCTTCTTTTTTAAAGATGACTTTACCAACCCAAAATTGCAATCGCACTGGTTAAAGGAATGGCCACGAACCGGAAATATGACGAATATTGACGTTAAACTTTTGTGCCAGCCACATTCCAAATTTAACCATTGAAATGTTCTTATTTTGTCCTCCACACACATCCACACGCATGGCAGTTAAATATTTTATCTATAGAGTGACATAGGTTTGCGACATCGTTGCCAAACTTGGCCGAAATAAACATTACATCATGGTGGATCGATTTAAACGATCTGCGGAAGAAGGGCCCATAGGCTTATGAGCCCTTCTTCCGGGGATGGCCTCAATTGTCTTTAGTCGACAGACAATTTTCAGGAAAGCGTAGAGAATTTTCCAGGGAAACAGCGCTCTGGGCAGGAGGTAGTTGTGCTGTATTCGTTGTGCTTTCTATAAAAGAACCACTGTCGAGGTTTCTTACGCTCTCCGCGGCAGTCAAGTCTATGGTAGTTCTAATGTTTGGCTCATTATTTGTGTTCGTGAATAGAAAAGGTGAATTGCGAAAGTCGGTTTGCTGCATCTCTTCAAGGTTACTGTTTCTGTTTTCATAAGGAGAACGCTCCCTTTTTGACCTAGAGCTATTTGTATGAACAAGTTGTTTCAAGTCCTTGCTTCTTATTCGATATCTTTGCAATGCCGCTAATTTATCGGGACGTAAATATCTTGCTTGATTTGAAATCCATGGCTCTACTTTCCGATAATACCGTCTATAATTTAGAAGAAGGGGATGACAGATCACATTCAGAGTAGGTACCTAAAGAACTTACGATATTCCACTGTTTTGTAAATTTACGTTTTCCCGTATCCCCCTCATTCGATAACCGCAGCCTTTAACTATGTTGACAATTCTTTCTCTTCTGAGTTGTTTGTAAATATACAAAAGTACAAGCGGTATGATACCGCAAGCGTATGGCAATCGGGTGGCTGCCACCACATCTCTCGTAGCAGTACTTGCCTAAAAATTATGCTATAAAAGCTGAAGCACTCACTCCTGGTTTATGCTTCTCAAAGCCAGTGTTACTAAAGGGTTAGTCCATATACGACTATAATATTAACTTACATGTGTTCGTTGCAATACATCCACTAATAGTCGTACTAAAATTGTAATAACAGCTAATGGTATGGTTGTCGATTCCATTATGAAGTTCAATATTTTGTTTCGATTTGGTCATAAATAATTTGAGAAATAAATAAATTTGACATATTTGACATTTCCTTGACAATAAGTTTTCACTGTTAACTATACTGCCGGACAAAAGAATGGGACACTCTCAGAATTACTATTTTAGTGAATAAAAAAACGACGGAGGGTTTGAAATTATAGTTAACTTATATTCTTTTCATCTTAACAATAAATAAAAAACAAGAAACAAAATGATTCGTCAACAAAAACCCAACAAAAGTATTTTTAGAGATCAACTGTTACTTAAGAACCTAAAAAGACTAACAAAACAAAATTATTAACAGGAAAAGCACACTAGTAGAATCAAATTAATAATGGGTATTGCCATTGCCACCACGAACTCTTATTACTTCCCTTAAACGTTGTGTCATACTCTAAATGAGGCCATCAATAGATTCTTGGGGTATTTGTTCCCATTATTCTTGAAGCGCCATCCTTAAGCCATGTAATGTTTCTGGTAGGGGTTGGCGACGTCGAATCCTTTTCCCATGCTGATCCCACAGATGTTCAATGTGATTCAGGTCTGGACTATTGGCTGGCCATGGAAGACGTCTAATACCAACCTCTTCACGGTACTCGGTAACAATTCTTGCTGTGTGTGGGCGGGCGTTGTCATCCATAAACACAAAATTGTCCCCTATAAATGGCATATATGACGTGACATGGGGATCCAGGCACTCAACAATGTATCAGTATGCAGTCATTGTTCATTCTCAATGAAACCAATTCTGTGTGAGCCCCCAGAGATATTCCGGTCCACATCATAATGCTACTACCATTGAAACTGACCCTGGGAGATATGCAACATTGACTGTACCGCTCCCCTGGTTTTCGCCACACCTTTTTACGCCCATCTGGTGAGCTGACACAAAATTTTGACTCGTCCGAGAAGAGCACGTTCCTCCATTGATGTTCATCTCAATTTACGTATTGCCGTGCAAACGCAAGTCGTACTCTGCGATCTACGGTCAACAGAGGACCCGTAGCCGGCTTTCTTGAACTCAAACCATATCCGATTAGCCTTCTTCGAACTGTTCTGGCTGAAACTGCCACTCCTCGAGCATCGGCTAACCGTCCAGCAAGAATAGCTGATGGCAATGCTCGATCGTGCAGCGCAGCAACATGGAGAAAACGGTCATCTTGGTGGTTCGTAGTCCGTGGATAATCAGATCCGACCTTCCTTGCAAACCTAAGAGTTTCACGAAGTCGCAAGAGTGCATTTTGCACTGTGTTACGGGGTATATTCAGCACTTGAGCAATATACCGCACACTTTGGCCATCCTAGCTTAAAGCAACAATTTGTAAACAAATTTCGGGGCGCATTGTATTTGCATTGCATTTTCCTCACTAGTAGGTCAATCTTTAATTATTTGCATGAGCTTAAGTTACATAAAAATATTGTAGGGCTTCAAAATAAAAATAAAAACGTGTCCCGTTTTTTGTCCGGCAGTGTACAAAGTTTAAATATATTATTGTTGTTTCATCTTTTATTTCATCATAAAGTGTTCAGTCCGAAGACTGGTTGGACGCGTATCTCCATCCTTTCCTATCCTGAGCTAACCTAGGCATTTCCCCAAAAGTTGAACATCCTACATCCCTAACTTTTTGAGAGCAGTAGTCTAATCTGGGCCTAACTCTACCTCTTTTTAACCCTATTTCTGACTCTACTATGTCGAGAACTTCGATTCACTTTCATTAAAGGTGAAACCATCAGTGGTCGTCTAGACTTCAAATTCACTTCATGCAGCCTGTTTCACACAGTTTGGTCACTAATAAGCACACCATGGGTGCGATTCAAGACACCTTGAAGTTGACGAGCCGTACATGTTGGATTACGTCGAACATTCAACGTCATAAAACGGTCTTGTGTCGGTGTTGTTTTCAGACTTTTATCGCGATGTCGATTTCTAACATAAAGTGCATGTATACAAGCTTTTAACAGATTTTGTGAAGATTTTTCAGAATATCTCTGTACGGTTTTGAGTAGTGTATATGGTGTTTCCTGGGTAGGCAGTACGTTTTCATTTCCAGAACTGGATCAGCTTCCATTCTTTGGATCAAGTTTATACCCGATGCAACAGGAGTGTTCCTTAGGTTAATGCTGCAAATACGATAGGAAGCCATCTTAGGCACCCTTTAATAATAAGGTCCGATGGAGGCATATTTAGCGAAAATGCATAAAAACTCTAACAAACTTTGATTTCATTCAGTAATTATTCTACGAAAATGCTACCAGCAAATCGAAAAAGAAGGAAACACTGAATAAATCCGCCCGTATACGCATGCAAGCATAAAAGAAGTTAGCACGCCCGAGGTGCGACGAATGTCACGCGAGATTGCAGGGATTCCCAATTAATCTCTGCGGACGGCACCAACGTAGAAGATCTTAACACGTTAACACCCCACCAATGCAAATACACAAGGATTCCCGATTAATCTCTGCGCCCGGCACCAACGTCACATAGGACATTTTGAAGTCACTACGTCCCAGATAGCCACTCTCCTGGGCTATAAAACACAAGGCCGCACCACTGGAAAGAAATTCTTCTTCTCACATCCGAACTAGGAGTACCCTAAACGCTTCCGACGCCGCCGTGTGATCGACTGATATTCACCGTCATATAAATTCGAGTAAGTGCCGGGTGTTTAATTACTGTTATTGCTGAAATATCAGAATTAAACATTACCCAGTCACAAATTAGCTTGGACTATCTAATGCGTACCGAATAAGTAGTAATGTGTTCATGCCGGGGAATTAGGGGTGTCTGCTGGTGAAGGTTACATCAATTTGGCAACCCCGTGTGACTGCGGTCTGTAGCAGGATGTTTTCGGCAGAAATCGACCGCATCTGGGTAATCGGCGGCCACTGGTGAAATCTTAAGGAAAGACTGATTACTTATTCGCGACGCATGAGGTAGTGGCGTTCTCTAACGGGATTACACTCTGGTGCTGCTACGAAAATCGCCGGCCGAAACCCCGCATAGGAGTGCACCTCGGTGCTACCACGTATTCTCCGAGAAACCAGTAATAATTCAGTTTTAGTCACCCGACGGGCCACTAACGTACCATCAGGATTCACCGCGAGAACCTCTTTTATTTTCATGTAAATATCTTGTAAATATCCACTCAATACGTTTCAAATTTATTGTAGATAGTCGTTATGAAGGCCAATCTTAAATTTAAGATTTTGAAAAAACGAAGCGGAAGAAGGTATCTTGACCCAGAGAAACTAAAAGATGATGATACGCGCGATAAGTTCGAGAAAAAGACAAACGAAGTACTAAAGGGCGCGGGCGAAAATATTGTTAGGGACATAGAGGAAGAATGGAATTGCATTAAAAATAGTTTAGTTTCCTCAGCTAGGGATATTTTGGGTCATAAACAGAATGAAAGTAGGAAACCCTGGATAACAAAACATATTGTGAGTCTAATAGAGGAAAGGCGCAAATATAAAAATAGGTTAGATGAAATAGGGAAACAAAGATATAAGGCGATCAAGTGGGAAATTATTCGGAAATGTAGGAAAGCGAAAGAGCAATGGATCGATGATAAGTGTAAAGAAGTGGAAAATAAGTTCGAAATAGGAAAGACTGATGAAGCATATAAAATAATTAGGAGAAATTTTAGAGAAATTGGATCTAGTACCAAAAGCATTAGGAATGAGGCAGGAGATATCCTAATCGAAAGCGGGGAGAAGGCAGATAGGTGGAAAGAATATTTAGGAAACTTATATGCGGGACAGGAAGTGCAAGATATATTAGAAAGTGAAAGCAGTGTAGAAGGGGATAACCTAGGGAGTCCTATAATGAGAGAAGAGTTTGAGCTAGCACTAAAAAGTTTAAGGAATAATAAAGCACCAGGTATAGATGGCTTGCAGGCAGAAATCTTAAAGTGCGCAGGTCAAGAGGTAATAGATCGTTTATTTAAATTAGTTAGTCGCATATACCTGACAGGCGAGATTCCAGAGGATTACAAACTGAACATCATGGTAGCTTTGCCAAAAAGGAAAGGCGCGGATAGATGCGAAAATTTTAGAACTATCAGTTTAACTTCCCATGCGTCAAAAATTTTAACTAGAATTGTGCAAAGAAGGATGGAGAAAAAGGCGGAAGAAATATTAGGAGAAGATCAGTTCGGATTTAGACGAAATAGAGGAACGCGCGAGGCCATTCTAGCTTTACGAGTAATTATAGAAAAAACGATAGAAAAGAGAAAGAGCGTATATATAGGATTTGTAGATTTAGAAAAAGCCTTCGACAACGTAAAATGGGGGAAGATGTTCGAAGTGCTGAGAAAGGTAGGGATGAAATACAGGGACAGAAGAATAATACATAATCTCTACAAAGAGCAAAAGGCAGTTATAGAATGTGAGCAGGAACGAAGGGAAGTAGATATCCGGAAGGGAGTGAGACAGGGATGTGCATTGTCACCTCTAGTTTTCAACTTATATATCGAAGATGCGATTAATATTGTTAAGGAAAGAACAGCCTCAGGGATCAATGTACAGGGCCAAACTATTAACATGCTCAGATTTGCGGATGATATAGCAGTGTTAGCATCTAGCAAAGAAGAATTAGGAGCGGCTTTGAATGAAATGGAAGCAGTTTTGACACAGGGCTACGGCATGAAAATCAATAAAAAGAAAACTAAAATTTTGGTATGTAGATGGAGTGAAAATAGAACTAAAATTGAAATACAAATAGGAAATGAGAAGATAGAGGAGGTCGCGGATTTCTGCTACTTAGGAAGTAAAATAACCCAAGACGGTAGGAGCACTAAAGATATAAAACAAAGAATGGCGCAGGGACGAGTTGCGTTTAACAAAAAGAAACAACTGTTATGTTCGAGAACGGTTAATATAGAGACTAGGAAGAGACTCTTAAAGTCGTATGTATGGAGTACGGCATTATACGGGTGCGAAACTTGGACAATAGGAGAAGCGGATAGAAAAAGAGTAGAAGCGTTTGAACTGTGGTGTTACAGACGCATGATGAAGATACCGTGGATAGATAAGGTTAGCAATAGGGAAGTATTAGAAAGAGTTGGGGAAAGGCGAAAGGTATGGAAAACAATAAAGAGTAGGAGAGATAGGATGGTAGGACACCTTCTAAGACACGAAGGAATAGTTCGCGACATACTAGAGTCAGAGATAGGAATAAAAAGAGGTAGGGGTAGGCCTAGATTAGACTACTGCTCTCAAATAGTGAGGGATGTAGGATGTTCTACTTTTAGGGAAATGCGTAGGTTAGCTCAGGATAGAAAAGAATGGAGGTACGCGTCCAACCAGTCTTCGGACTGAGAACCTTATGATGATGTAGATAGTTAAAGTAATAGAATTCAGTTATATTTTGTTTATGTTATTATTTTATTGCTCTTTAGCAATAGAGAGAGAACACACCCTTCTTCGACTGAGAGCTAAGGGTTTGGCTATGAAGCCTCAGTGAATGTCTAAGATCGTAAAGGAGTTGTTTCCTTCCTAAGTCATCAAAGTGTTCATGAATGGTAACGCGGCTCAGTAAATCAGCATCGTTTCCAAAACGGTCATGGAATACCTCATATTTCCATCTCTGCTTTCATAACACTGAATTAATTAGTACCTACCTATCAAATAAGTACATTCATAAAGTAGGTACTTTATCAATTTTAGGATAAAATCAGACCATTGTTAAAGATAAACTATCTATACGCACCTACCTATCAGCAATTTATTGTCAGGCATGAAAATAAAAGAGCAACCAAACATTACGAAACTATTTTTTTTTATTTCAAACCAAAATTACTTAATATACCTAGACTAAATTTACACGTTACATCTTGTAACATATTTAACTTAAAATATTAGAATTTTCAAAAGGAACATAATTTTACGTTCTTGCGAAGAAATAAATCAATTGGCCGACGCTAACATGAGGGCATGCTCGCTGATATAATACATACGCATAAGGGATGTCACTTCGTTGGGGTGCGCAGTTCTTATCTTGAATGCCCGAAAAACATTCGGGCCGAGCATGTGTCCGACACATCTGCAAAAAAACAGTAGGACCTTAAAAAATTAAAGAAAGGAAAGCGTACTGCCCAGATTCAACGAAACGATTTATTATTTTAGAGTTAATTTTTGTTAGAAATAATGGAGCACCATTTGATAGGGTGTAAAACCAGCACAGTGAATTGTTAAAGCATTGAAGTAGTGAAGCAAAATAATTGATGCTTCTTGGAGTAAAACGGAGAATTTTGTACAACCGACTTACACACACAGTCGTTGGATCGTGAACTTTGACGTGAATTCACTATGAATTCTTAAAAAGTTAACCCTACACGCCAAAAGACAGTGACAGTAATTAAACTCGATACGTGTTTCGCTGACGTCAGCATCCTCCGAAGTTGAAGATTAATCTAAACTTACTATACGTTGCTAGTTGCTATAAATACCAAACCTCCGACTCATCATAAAGTTTTCGGTCCGAAGACTATGGCTGGACGCGTACCTCCATCCTTTCCTATCCTTAGCTAACCTACGCATTTCCCCAAAAGTTGAACATCCTACATCCCTATCTATTTGAGAGCAGTAGTCTAATCTGGGCCTACCCCTACCTCTTTTTATTCCTATATCTGACTTTAGTATGTCACAAACAAAGCCTTCGTGCCTAAGGTGTGCTACCATCCTACCTCTTCTATTCCTTACCGGCTTCCATAAATTTAAGCAAAAATTAAAAAAAAATATTTTTTATATATTATATTAAAAATAAAACAAATGGAAATGAAAACCCATTTTGGTGCTTGACTGGATAGGTTAACAGACTAACTATTAACTTACAGTATTTCATAAATAAAAATGAAACTTGATTTTGTCCAATTTTGTCCAATAATGTGATTTTGTCCAATTTTGTCCAATAATGTCTACGTCCTGGACGAAACCAAAAAAAGTGGACAAATTCACAACCCTGGTCAAAACCGCTTCCATTTCATTCAGAGCCCTTCCTAATTATTCTTTGCTGGATGCTAATACTGTTATATCATCCGCGAATCTGAACATATTAAGAGTTTGGCCCTGTATATTATTAATTCCAGCACATATTCTGTCTTTAACAATATTAATCGCATCTTCAATATATAAATTGAAAGCTAGAGGCTATAACGCACATCCCTGCCTCACTCCCTTTCGGATATCTGCTTTTCTTTGTTCCTGCTCAAATTCTACATATAACTGCCGTTTGCCCTTTGTATACATTATGAATTATTCTTCTATCCCTATACTTCATCCATACATTTTTGAGCACTTCGAACATCTTCCATTTTACATTGTCGAAGGTTTTCTCCAAACTTACAAATACTATAAAGGCGCTCTTTCCTTTTTCTATTGTTTTTTCTATTATTACTCGTAAAGCTAGAATGGCCTCGCGCGTTCCCCTATTTCTTTTAAATACGAACTAATCTTCTCCTAATATTTCTTCCGCCCTTTTCTCCATCCTCCTTTGCACAATTCTAGTTAAAATTTTTACGCTTGGGAAGTTAAACTGATCGTTCTAAAATTTTCACACCTATCAGCGCCTTTCTTTTTTGGCAAAGCTACTATGATGCTCCGTTTGTAATCTTCTGGAATCCTGCCTGTCTGGTATATGCAGCTAACTAGTTTAAATAAACGATCTATTATTACCTCTTGACTTGCGCACTTTAAGATTTCTGCCTGCAAGCCGTTTCTACCTGGTGCTTTATTGCTTCTTAAACTTTTTAGTGCTAGCTTAAACTCTCCTCTCATAGGGCAGCCTACGTTGTCCCCCTCTGCACTGCTTTCTAATATATCTCCTGCTTCTTGTCCCGCATATAAGTTTCCTAAATATTCTTTTCACCTATCTGCCTTCTCCCCGTTTCCGATTAGGATAACTCCTCCTTCGTCTCTAATGTTTTTACTATACTAGATCCAATTTCTGTGAAATTTCTCCTAATTATTTTATATGCTTCGTCAGTCTTTCCTACTTCGAACTTAACTTCCACTTCTTTGCATTTAATACCAATCAACTGCTCTTTCGCTTTCCTACATTTTCGAATAAATTCCCACTTCATCGCGTTATATCTTTGTTTCCCATTTTAATCTAACCTGTTTTTATATTTTCGCCTTTCCTCTATTAGACTCACAATATGTTTTGTTATCCACGGTTTTCTACTTTCATTCTGTTTATGACCCAAAATATCTCCAGCTGCAGAATCTAAACTATTTTTAATGCAATTCCATTCTGCCTCTATGTTCCTAACCATATTTTCACTCGCGCCCTTTAGTACTTCATTTGGATTTTTCTCGAACTTCTATCTTTATCTCCTCCTGGATAACTTCTACAGTCCCTAACTTGATTTCTAAATCTTTGCCTAACGAGAATGTAGTCTATTTGATATCTCCCTAGGCCTCCTGGCATCTTCCACGTATAGCGTCTCCTAACGTGATGGTGAAATAGTGTTCGCGAACGTTAGGTTATGTTTATCGTAGAACTCTATCAGTCTAACTCCCCTATCGTTGCTATTGCCTGATCCAAAGGGGCCAACTATTCCGCCTTCTCTCCCTGTCCTCCTACAATTATTACATTTTCGTGCCACCTCACAAAATCTAGCGCATATTCAATATCACCATAAAGTGCCTCTACGGCCTCATCACTATATGTAATTAGAAGTGGGAACATTATATCTGTATTATATTACTGTTTTTACAGGTTTCGAATCTAACCTAACCCTGCCACTTTGCTGTAATACATTTTCTACACTCTGCCCTACTTTCCTCCTACAGATCCTGGGTGTCTTACTCTAAAATCTCCGCTCCAGAAGTCTCCATTTTCTGGTCATCGCACTTCACTAATACCTACCACGTGTAATGCTAACCTATTCATCTCAGTTTTCAAATTTTCTAACTTTCCTACTTCCTGCTTCTAACATTCCACGCTACGACTCGTGAAATGTTACACTTATCATTGCTGATGACTTCCCCGAAGCAGTCTCCGCTCGGAGACCCGAATGTGGTTTTTTTATGTATATTATGTATAATCAAAAACCCTCTTATACCGTGTAGGTGTATTTTATTTTATAAATATTTTACTCCAGAAGGTGCCATCATCATAAATTAAAGTACGCTGTACTAGGGATAAAATAATGCTGTGGTCCCCGCCCCCGCCCGGAGATCCGAATGTGGGATTATTTTACCTCCGGAATATTTTACTCCAGAAGGTGCCATCATCATAAATTAGAAGTACTTTGTACTAGGGATAGAATAATGTGGTGGTGTCCCGTTGCCTTCCACATCGCAGTAGTGTGTATCACAGTGCATACCGACCCTCACAATCTCTGCCACTCTGATTACTGAAAGAGCTGCTGCCTCCTTTCAGGGAGTTGATTTAGTCTGTCTTCTCAAATAAAACCCCTCCAATATGGTTCAACCTGGTTCGGTTCTTTAGACCATTGAAGCACGCAAGCCATCCCACCCATTCCAGTATTACTAGAACTGCGTCAAGGTATAAGTCCATTGGGATATAAAAAATCTCCTACTACTCAATTAAAATGAATCGATAAACCTAATAGGGTTTCTTAGAACATTTGGAACATCATCACAAGGTTCTCAGTCCGAAGACTGGTTGGACGTGTACCTCCATTCTTTTCTATCCTGAGCTAACCTACGCATTTCCCTAAAAGTAGAACATGCTACATCCCTAACTATTTGAGAGCAGTAGTCTAATCTAGGCCTACCCCAACCTCTTTTTATTCCTATCTCTGACTCTAGTATGTCACGAACTATTCCTTCGTGTCTTAGAAGGTGTCCTACCATCCTATCTCTCCTACTCTTTATTGTTTTCCATACCTTTCGCCTTTCCCCAACTCTTTCTAATACTTCCCTATTGCTAACCTTATCTATCCACGGTATCTTCATCATGCGTCTGTAACACCACAGTTCAAACGCTTCTACTCTTTTCCTATCCGCTTCTCCTATTGTCCAAGTTTCGCACCCGTATAATGCCGTACTCCATACATACGACTTTAAGAGTCTCTTCCTAGTCTCTATATTAACCGTTCTCGAACATAACAGTTGTTTCTTTTTGTTAAACGCAACTCGGCCCTGCGCCATTCTTTGTTTTATATCTTTAGTGCTCCTACCGTATTGGGTTATTTTACTTCCTAAGTAGCAGAAATCCGCGACCTCCTCTATCTTCTCATTTCCTATTTGTATTTCAATTTTAGTTCTATTTTCACTCCATCTACATACCAAAATTTTAGTTTTCTTTTTATTGATTTTCATGCCGTAGCCCTGTGTCAAAACTGCTTCCATTTCATTCAAAGCCGCTCCTAATTCTTCTTTGCTAGATGCTAACACTGCTATATCATCCGCAAATCTGAGCATATTAATAGTTTGGCCCTGTACATTGATCCCTGAGGCTGTTCTTTCCTTAACAATATTAATCGCATCTTCGATATATAAGTTGAAAACTAGAGGTGACAATGCACATCCCTGTCTCACTCCCTTCCGGATATCTACTTCCCTTCGTTCCTGCTCACATTCTATAACTGCCTTTTGCTCTTTGTAGAGATTATGTATTATTCTTCTGTCCCTGTATTTCATCCCTACCTTTCTCAGCACTTCGAACATCTTCCCCCATTTTACGTTGTCGAAGGCTTTTTCTAAATCTACAAATCCTATATATACGCTCTTTCTCTTTTCTATCGTTTTTTCTATAATTACTCGTAAAGCTAGAATGGCCTCGCGCGTTCCTCTATTTCGTCTAAATCCGAACTGATCTTCTCCTAATATTTCTTCCGCCTTTTTCTCCATCCTTCTTTGCACAATTCTAGTTAAAATTTTTTGACGCATGGGAAGTTAAACTGATAGTTCTAAAATTTTCGCATCTATCCGCGCCTTTCCTTTTTGGCAAAGCTACTATGATGTTCCGTTTGTAATCTTCTGGAATCTCGCCTGTCAGGTATATGTGACTAACTAATTTAAATAAACGATCCATTACCTCTTGACCTGCGCACTTTAAGATTTCTGCCTGCAAGCCATCTATACCTGGTGCTTTATTATTCCTTAAACTTTTTAGTGCTAGCTCAAACTCTTCTCTCATTATAGGACTCCCTAGGTTATCCCCTTCTACACTGCTTTCACTTTCTAATATATCTTGCACTTCCTGTCCCGCATATAAGTTTCCTAAATATTCTTTCCACCTATCTGCCTTCTCCCCGCTTTCGATTAGGATATCTCCTGCCTCATTCCTAATGCTTTTGGTACTAGATCCAATTTCTCTAAAATTTCTCCTAATTATTTTATATGCTTCATCAGTCTTTCCTATTTCGAACTTATTTTCCACTTCTTTGCACTTATCGTCGATCCATTGCTCTTTCGCTTTCCTACATTTCCGAATAATTTCCCACTTGATCGCCTTATATCTTTGTTTCCCTATTTCATCTAACCTATTTTTATATTTGCGCCTTTCCTCTATTAGACTCACAATATGTTTTGTTATCCAGGGTTTCCTACTTTCATTCTGTTTATGACCCAAAATATCCCTAGCTGAGGAAACTAAACTATTTTTAATGCAATTCCATTCTTCCTCTATGTCCCTAACAATATTTTCGCCCGCGCCCTTTAGTACCTCGTTTGTCTTTTTCTCGAACTTATCGCGCGTATCATCATCTTTTAGTTTCTCTGGGTCAAGATACCTTCTTCCGCTTCGTTTTTTCAAAATCTTAAATTTAAGATTGGCCTTCATAACGACTATATTGTGATCACTATCTATATCTGCTCCTGGATAACTTCTACAATCCCTAACTTGATTTCTAAATCTTTGCCTAACAAGAATGTAATCTATTTGATATCTCCCTAGGTCTCCTGGCATCTTCCACGTGTAGCGTCTCCTAACATGATGGTGAAATAGAGTGTTCGCGACCGTTAAGTTATGTTTATCGCAGAACTCTATCAGTCTCACTCCCCTATCGTTCCTATTGCCTAATCCAAAGGGACCAACTATTCCGCCCTCTCGCACTGTGCCTACGACTGCATTGAAATCTCCTATAATTATTAAATTTTCGTGTCCTCTCACAAAATCTAGCACATGTTCAATATCACTATAAACTGCCTCTACGACCTCATCACTGTAGTTAGAAGTGGGCATATATACCTGTATTATTACTGTTTTTACAGGTTTCGAATCTAACCTAACCATAACTACCCTGTCACTTTGCTGTAAGAAATTTTCTACACTCTGCCCTACTTTTTTCCGCATAACAATTCCTACTCCCGAATTTCCTCCTACAGATCCTGTGTGTATTTCTCTAAAATCTCCGCTCCAGAAGTCTCCGGCTTCTGGCCATCGCACTTCACTAATACCTATTACGTCTAATGCTAACCTATCCATCTCAATTTTCAACATTTTCAACATTTTTGGAACATAAGAGCAATAAAACTGGTTTCTTAGAACCGGAGGGCAAGTCTTAAATTCTATCTACCTAATAAATCTATACAGGGTTGGGTTTGGAGTCGGACCATAATTACTGTTAACACAACTACGTTTATTTTTAAATATCGCAATGGCTACACTTTCCAAGGCGTTTAAATAAAATTTATTATTTCCTGGTTTTAATGGTGTAAGAGTACATATTGATATTGAATTTATGACCCGACGCGTGCGACGCCATGCATTTGTAATGAGCTTGATGCTCTTTGAAGCGAGTTAAAATAGAACGAGTTGGCTGTCCGATATATTTTTGTCGCAATTTCCGTGTGCTATTTCGTAAATTCCCGCTTTATGAATGGGTTCCATTTTATCTTTAGCATTTGCAATTAGATTTTGTAAATTATTGCTCGAAGTGTGAACCACTTTGAAGCCTGCTTTCTCGAAAATCTTATTCATAACTCTTGTTATCTGCGGTACATATGGTATTTTGTATTTTTATAAATTTAGTAATTTAGAGTGATGGACTTTCGCAATAGCATTTTAAATTTTCGTTTCCTGATTAATCTATTGACAATTTCTGGATCGAAACCGTTACTTCTCGCTATATTTTTGATTGTGTTTACCTCCTTGCGATATCCTTCAACGGATAGTGGTAGTCTATTAACTAAAAGACCATAGACTGTTGACGTTGAGTCTACCACTGTCCGTTGAAAGATACCGCAAGGAAGTAAACACAATCAAAGATATAGCGAAGTCCAGAAATTGTCAATACATTAATATTAGGAAACGAAAATTTAAAATGTTATTGTGAAATCCCACCACTTTAAATGGAGATAAACAAATTACTAAATTTATAAAAATACCATATGTATGGCAGATAACTAGAGGTACGAATACGATTTTCGGGAAAGCAGGCTTCAAAGTGGTTCACACATCGCGCAACAATTTACAAAATCTACTTGGAAACACGTGGAAATGCAAAAGATAAAACGGAGCACATTCATAAAGTGGGAATTTGCGAAATATCTTCCAAACTCAACCCTGTATAAATTTATCAGGTGGAAGGAATTTAAGACTAGACATTAATACTTACCCTCCAGTTCTAAGAAACCAATTTTATTGCTCTTATGTTCTAAAAGTTCTAAGAAACCCTATAGGTTCATCAATTCATTTTACTTCGGTAGTAGGAGGTTTGGTAATTATAGCAACGTAGGTACTGTAAGTTTAGCTTTAGAATAATCTTCGACTCCTGAGAATGCTGACGTTGTCAGCGAAACATGTGTAGAGTTTAATTTCTGTGTCACTGTCTTTTGACATGTGGGTTCACTTATTAAGAATTCATAGTCAACCGACTTACCTTAACATTTGTCCCATATGAAAATCATCGATTTTAATATAGTCCGTGTCGTAGTAAACCACCTGCAGTACAGGCCCTTTATTTAGGTCACGTAGCAACATAATCTTCTGTCGGGGTGCAGACCCTTCCTTAATAAAAGTTAAGGCAGCTGTAAGTTGAAGAAAAACAAAGATTTTTCGAAAAATTAGTATACTGGTTCTGGATTAGTTTCTGAAAAGAATGTTAATAATCAAACTCACTCACCTATTAGTTCGTAATAACAAAAATTGTCATTCATTTTGTGCCATTTTATAAGACGTTCGGCACTGCCTGTCATAAATCGTTTTATATTGACCTGAAAATTTCAAATACCTATGTTAAAATCGGACTAAAAATCAAGGCGTATTTTCGCACTATCGAAAAAATATTATTGGACGTTTCGATTCTGGCTGGGGACATTTATTGATATAAATAAATAAATTAATTAATTAGTGGTACTGGACCGTTCGGACAACTACTCCTCGGGCAAATACCCCGCCAGGCATTGAATTATAGAACTAAATCCAGATTTTTTATACTCCGAGACGTTTCAGACTGCTACCCCACCTAAGGTGGCTTTGAAACAATCCTAATTTGTCTCCATGTACGTACGTGCTTTTAAGCAGGTCTTTGTTCAAATATTGCATGTTTTGAATGTGCATGGAGAACCGCAGACTCTGAGACTCATCAGTACGGTGCTCTCCCCTACACACTCAAACCATGCAATTTGACTTGCTATGCTGCTGGAAAAGACGGAATACTTACTCCACCAGTTACAGTGATTTCGGGTCTATTTTTTCTGGTTGTATAAACAATAGGCACTTTCAGTGAAAATGGAGATCGTACTAAGCACTAAAAGTCATAGGTAAACCACGGATAAGATAAAATGATTAGGGTATAGTGGCCACCATACTAAGCTCATTTTTAGTGATTTTTGTCTAATGTCTAGTGGGAATTGCGAAATTGTCGTGGTGTTTGTATTTGTCATTTGTTTGACATTTGACGTTTGATATTTCAGACAGAAAAATTTTCTAAAATTCCACCGTATTTTAATAAATCAAAAATAACTAGTTGAGGTTTTATTAATTTTATTCAATAGGCAGGTTCGGTAATTTTCAAATTTCATTAAAATTGATAGAGTTTATTATACTGAAGGCAGTTATGTTGTTAATTTAAAAAAAAAAAATTCCTACGCCTGTGAAGCCGTTGCAAAGTTTTCCGTCGGTACGAGGCTAGAAATCGTACCTTGCAGCGAGAGTAGGCCGCGTGACATCAGAACTTAGTATAACTTACAAGTCCCAGCTTCAGCGCGCAGCAGTCCCATAAGTATTATGCATATTATGCATGTGCAGTTAAATTGTTAAATATTATTAACTGGTTCTAGCCGCGTTCTAACTGGTGTTTTCTGTTTTGTACCCAGACTAATACATCGTACAGCACACCAATAAAACGGAAAAAGTGGTTCGTTGGAGCCAGAAGGAAAATCGGTCAGCATTATCGATATTTTCGCGAGTTAGTTTATCATTGCAAAAGTTTATAAAATTATCGGCTGCCCCATTGCAGCCACTCTAAATAAAATCGAACATAATGTAATTTATCAACAGTTTTCTGGGACCCCTTGGTACTTGGTAACGTGTTACGGTTAGCATAATTTGAAACAGGATGCTAGGAGCATGACGGAGCCAAATACTGAATCGCCGTAGCGTTCCCTCCCTGAACTAAAAAAGGAAATTTTATTAACTATTTTACAATAATAATTAAATAGTACGTCATCATAAAGTTCTCTTTTGAAGACTGGTAGGACGCGTACCTCCATCCTTTCCCTGAGCTAGCCTACGCATTTCCGTAAAAGTAGAACATTCTACATCCACAACTATTTGAGAGCAGTAGTCTAATCTGCTCCAACCTCTACCTCTTTATTCCTATCTCTGACTCTAGTATATCGCGAACTATTCCTTTGTGTCCTACGATCCTATCCCCTATTCTTTATTGTCTTCCATACTTTTCTCTTTTCCCCAACTCTTTCTAATTCCTCCTTATTGCTAACTTGTCTATCCACGGTAACTTCAACACCCGTCTGTAGCATCACATTTCAAACGCTTCTACTCTTTTTCAATCCGCTTCTCCCATTGTCCAAGTTTCGCACCCATAGGTATAATTTCGTACTCCATACATGCGTCTTTAAGAGTCTCTTCCGAGTTTCTACATTAACCGTTCCAGAATATAGCAGTTGTTTCTTTTTGTTAAACAAGTACCTAGTACCTACGTAGCGTAGTTTTTTGATTCGCGTGAGTTGTATTTATTTGTTTCAGTTTTTTTTTAATTTCCAATCCGTTATACAACTGTTAACTTGATAACTTGTCAATCACTTAGGTATACATACCTATATAAATGAGTAGGTATGTATTGTATTGTATTAGAGAATATAGGTAGGTACCTATTTTACAAACAGAAGTAAGCAGGTATCTACAATCTACATACCTGCTTATACTGAATTATAAAAGGCATGTACAGTTAATAAATTGTTGACTTTGTTTTGCTTATACCGGTCTGCCTTTACACTACTGTTTTGAGGTTGAATGAAATTGGGGTTAGATGCAAGAATCACACACCATTTCCACATTTACCGGGACAAATTATGGCAAATTATGTGAATCGGACTTTTGATACCCTTGTTGCATCATTATATCGATTATGTTGTCTTTGTTTTATGTTTCCTTGACACCTTACTTGAAAAATTCACGCTCGAAATAGTCCCAATAAGTATGTTATGAGATAAGTACCGCTTCACGGGCATTTAAAGAGAAGTGGGAGGAGCGCCTTACGAATCTCTGACGTCAAACCAATAACAAAGCGAACTAGCATGTGGGCGTGATAAGCTAATTTCTTTCGCTTATTACGCCGCAAAAAAAATTTGTAGAAAAAAAATTTCCTCGTAAATCAATTACAATAACAATTTTCTGTCATTTTCATGCCAAAAATAGATTTTCTCCGAACCTCCCTATTAGTGGTGCTGGTGGAGGTACATGTGATTATGAGAGAAGCAGAGTGCAGACAGAGATGACCGTGTTTGGTCAAGTGTTTGTAGCTTCGTCCAAGGTTTGTAGTGTACTCTAAAGGTTGCAGTGCAGTGAGTGCAGGAACATGAATTGCGTAAGCCTGTCCAAGAGAACTTACTACTTATTCCAAACTCTGTTTTATTGCGTTTATTGGAGAAATAGTCGTTACAAAAGAATTCTGCTCTTAAATTAGTTCAAAAAGACGCTTCATTCTAATTGACAACACTAATTTTACGGTAGGAATGTGTATCCGCCGAAAACACAATCTAATATTTTTTTGCTATTATGTTGCCTAAAAACAACCGTTAAAATACTTGTGTCTTTATTTCGGGCGTGGATATAAGAAATAGGATAGGAATCGGTCGAGTAGTTGACCAATGGAATGCTGCACAGAGTAACTTTTCTATGTTGACGGTAACTAAGCAAAACCGAGCTTAGTATGGCGGCCTGCATACCCCTGTCATTTTCTGGTGCTAAATGAGTCAGCCTGTATAATCAAAAATGTTCTTTGCATAATTCGGCTTGTTTGAAACCAGCCTACAAAATTGCGAAATACCTACTTACCTTACTTTCCTTCTCTCCATCATCAAATTTGTTTTCCTTAAACTTTGGCATTTTAGAAAAGATATTCTTTTCTTGATGGTGACCTTCAATAACTTGAGAGCTCATAGAATTTGGTTGAAATAATGTACTAACAGACTGACTGGTCCTTTCACGAAAAACTTGGGGAGTTGTTGCAGTCATCTAAGTTAGTAATATAAAACATCACATTTTATTTTTAAATTTAGTTGGTTTATATTTATGTACCTAACCTATTTTGAACAATAACTATAAAATTCAAAAAGTATTTGAACTTACTCTAAAACTAGGACCAGGAACATTATTTCTGCTAGTTTCTTTAGAAATATTTCGTTGTTGAACCATAAACTCGTATTTCGAAGGCGTCCGGGAGTTATAGTTACCATTAAATGGTTTATTTTGTTGGAATTGCATGTTGTATTTTACTGTTAAAAACGGGCACTTATAATAATTATAAACTAAAAACTTGCAAATAAGGAATTGACCAGCAATTTTTGGGTACCTATCTCTAACTGTCAGTTAATAATCCAATATCTAATGACAAACGGAGAAACAACTGCAATAATGGCAGTGGCAATGCACCCGGAAATAGGTATAAGGAAAAGGTGTAACAACTAACAAAAAAATATTCCGTAAAGAAAATGGGGACCAATATTCTCAAATTCTCATTTTATATTGAAAATTCGAATGAATCCGTGGAATTATGCGCCAAGCAGCATCTTTTGGAATATTAGTAGAAGTAGAACAGAGTTCGATTTAAAAAACTGTTTTATCGGCATGTTCTTGGGCGCGAAAACGCGTCCAATTTAAAAAAAAACTGCTCCCAGAAACGAACATTGCAAACTTCAGCCAATACAAGTAAAACCTGTAGATACGTCTAAAAGCTTTTAATACAAAAAAAACCTCTTCTTACATAACTTAAAGCAAGTATATAATTGTTATAAAACTACTCTTTATTTTTGGTATAGCATGAAAAAAGAACTGTGATGCAATAACTTGAGATAAATCCTGCATTTCCAAAAATTCTTATACTTCGACGTTACCGTCTTCTGTTGCTTCATCTGCAAGCATTTCCTAAAACCGAAAAAAAAATTATACGCTTTACAAATAACAAGTTTTAACGCCAAACATACTTGCAAGACATCCACCAAATGTTTGGACTCCTCGAGCATTTCCTTACATATCCTGTTTTCTTCTTTCAAACATTCCACTTGGTCTTTGAGTTTCTCGTTTTCTTGTAAACTTTGGTCGAGAGATTCTTGCCGTTTTTCAGCCAAAGTACGCCAATAATCTGCACTAGGTTCTTCGTCGGTCAGATCACTTACATTTATAACAGGTTCTCCTGTTTGTACACATTTGTGTAACATTTTTTTCTTTTCAACATCTTGTTTCTTTTCACTACAAATCAAGTGAGGTTACCGCAAAGAAAAATGGAATATTCTGAAATATTTACTTAGCCAACTTGGTGTCAATGCGAGATCTGCCTATAAGATTCTCTTTGTCTGCTGTTTGTTGGAGAACTTTTAGAGTTTTCCTCGTGTTTCTTATGTTTTCCTGCAACAATAAATACAGTTTGATTTGCTGCAATTAGTGATTATTTCAAACTAACCTGGTCGTCATGAGTAGATGGCTTCATTGAAGCTTTCTTGGATGCGTCAGTCCTCATTATGAAATCTGTTAACTGTTATCAGAAGAATAAATCAAAGATATTTATCTTATCACAACAAAAACTTTCACTTCTAACCTCGTTTTGATTATTTTGCCGCTTCAAGCTTTACGACAGGTAGGTACCAGTTATGCTCTTGTGATTTGATTAACAGCGCTTGCGTCCCGAACTACTTTTTGATCTATCGTCTAAGCTACGTTCACGACAAAAAAAATCACTTGCGCATGCAAACTAACATAAAAAAAACTTTATTGTCAATTAGGGACCTAAGTGGCGCGTCACAAACATCAGATTTTCATTCCAAACAAAACAAAGCCACGTGCTTTCTGACGTTTTAACCTAACCTCCGAAATATAGTTATACTCGTTTTCAAGTTTTTCCACGTAAGCCCAACACACAAATTGAAAATAAACTGTTTTCACTGCAAAACGTCTATAATTATATTGCAAAAACTAGTTTAAGACGTTGTAAATAATATCGATAAACGTCAAATGGCATGTGCTTTTGTTTTGTTTGGAATGAAAATCTGACGTATGACGGAGGCACTTAGGTCCCGAATTGTTTTGTAATTGGATATTCGGGACCTAAGTGATTCCGTCATACGTCAGATTTTCATTCCAAACAAAACAAAAGCACGTGCCATTTGACGTTTATCGATATTATTTACAACGTCTTAAACTAGTTTTTGCAATATAATTATAGACGTTTTGCAGTGAAAACAGTTTATTTTCAATTTGTGTGTTGAGCTTACGCGTAAAAACTTGAAAACAACTATATGTAATTATAATTATATTTCAGAGGTTAGGTTAAAACGTCAGAAAGCACGTGGCTTTGTTTTGTTTGGAATGAAAATCTGACGTTTGTGACGCGCCACTTATCTCCCGAATTGGAACTCGACCAAATATTAAGCTGTAATTCTAAATAAGTTAAATGTACAGCTTCGAAGATTTCTAAACACTCAAAATTATAATAATATACAAATAAATTTTTATCCAACAATTCACCACGATAGTGATTCGTCACAACTGTCACTTTTCAATCCAGAGCTCTCTTTCTAGCGCTAATCAGACAAAGTTTAAGCCACAAAATAGGCAATGAAGAAAAAAATGATCACAGAAGTAATTACATAGTTTCCAGTCCTAACAAACCCTCGCAATCCACCAAGTAATCCTTGTCTGATTCCCCTTTATTCCGTTATCTTTATACATATCATCTGATTGGCTACGGCTATGGGGAAGGGGTTTGTAAGGAAAGAAGTGACAGTTGTGACGAACTGCTTTTGTAGTGAATTAGTGACGAAGAGGTGACCTGTGAGAAATATGTTGTTTGTTAGGCGGTATTTTGCGTTTGTAAGTGATTTAGATACGCCGACGGCCGGCCTCTATTGAGAGCATAGTCGGCGACATGAATAAAAGCTTTTTTATTGCCGCTTTCGGCATGTCTAGGTTGCGGGGCGAGGAAAGTTTGTTGTGTGTTGGAAATGAGTTTAGGAAGGCGAAGGCCAGTCTTAAGTTAGATTCAGTAGTTGTAGCTTGTCATATGTAAACTTTTTAAAAATACGTGAGATGTGCTGTTAAATAAAAGATGTTTTCCTTTGAGAGCAATTATTAGTAATCGAACCTAGACAGTAGGATTATAGACGGTTAGTTTATCTTGCCTATTGTCACGACATTTTTGGCGACCGTGACAGGACTCGCGTCTAGCGTATTAAACATACCTAGTGCGTACGAAAAGTTTTTCATAGTGACTCTGTTTTAAATTCGTGGATTCTTTAGAGTTTGAGTTTTGTACCTGTTGTGTGTTTGTTGATAACCATGGAACAAAACAAAAAGAATCGCAAAGTGCTTCGCACGGCATTTACAAAAGGGGCTAATGAACTTGAACAGTCAATGATGGGAACTGATGTTGCTCAGGAAGAGGTTCAAGTTTTATGGGAGATGCTTCAACAAAAATACGAAACATTGATTAATTTGGATCAAAACATCTATGACACTCTTTTGACCGGTGATACCAGTGAAGAGGAGTTGCTCCAGGAAATCGAGTCTCGGGACAACTACCAAAAGAGGTTCACATGTTTGAGGGTACGATGTCAACGTTTTCTTAAGGATGAATTAGGAGGGCCGTTGACTGATGGTGATCAGCTTTCAGTGATTACTTCAGCCAGCGAAAATGTAACTTCTGCTGCCGTCGCTTCAGGTAAGCGTAAATTTAGATTGCCTAAAATTGAATTTAAAAAATTTGATGGGTCTGTTCGTGAGTGGTTATCCTTTTGGGCGCAATTTGGGAAGATCCACGAAGATCCGGACATAGACTCAAATGACAAAATTCAATATCTAATTCAAGCTACCGTGCCAAATAGTAGAGCTAGGCGGCTCGTTGAAAGTTTTCCCGCGATTTCGGATAACTATGAAAAAATCATTGACAGTATAAAGACGCGTTTCGGTAGAGAGGACTTACAGATCGAGGTTTATGTTCGCGAATTATTGAAAGTTATTATTAATAACGCGAATGCGAAAGAAAAACTGGACATTTCGATTTTGTACGATAAAATTGAAACACAAATACGCGCTTTGGAAACTTTGGGGGTCACGTCGGATAAGTGTTCTGCCATGTTATTTCCGCTTATAGAATCTTGTCTGCCGGAAGAACTGTTGCGTGTCTGGCAAAGGTCTATTAAGGTCAATGAAGATGATAGCATGGGAGTTAGTGGGGACACGGGTATCGAGAAACGTCTGAAGGCTTTGCTGCGCTTTTTAAGAAATGAAGTGGACAATGAGCAGAGAATTTCGTTGGCAGCCGAAAGTTTTGGTTTTGCCCCAGAAGAGAAAAGGAAGTTTGGGAAGTCCGCTCAAAAAATTGGAAGCACCGCTGTATCTACGGCTGCTGGGTTAATCAATAGTGACTCCGTGAAGTGCGTTTTCTGCGGCGGCTCACATTCGAACGAATCATGTTTTAAATCTCATAAAATGTCATTGGAACAGAAAAAGGCTGCGCTTACCGCGGGAAAAACATGTTTCCGCTGTTTGAGAGTTGGTCATGCGGCAAAGAGGTGTAGAACTCGTTTGAAGTGTATTATATGTGGTGAATCACATGTTGTCTTGATGTGTACCAAATTACCTGCGCACACGACAGCTGATGTGGCCTCAGTGAGCACTGATACAGAACGAGTTGACGATAATTCAACTGAGCAGAATCTGGCCAACCGCAGTAATCCTTGTGTACTCTTACAGACCTTAAAAGTTACAGTAAAAGGACCAGCTGGATCTAAAGAAGTGAGAGCCCTAATTGACAGTGGTTCACAAAGATCCTATATTTTAAAATCTACTGCGCAAGAGCTAGGTTATTTACCAAAAAGAGTCGAGAACATTTTACATGGTTTATTTGGAGGTTCTACGGTAGAGCAGAAACATAACTGCTACGATGTCAGTGTGCGACACCGCCAGTATGTTTGCAAATTTGAGGTTTTTGATCAGGCCGTGATCTGTCAGAATATTCCATCAGTACTTCCTGGGCCATGGATGGACGAGCTGCAGGAGATGGGTATTCAAGTGCTTGATAAACACGGCTGTGGTCCAATCGAAATTCTGATAGGGGCTGACGTAGCGGGGAAGCTGTACACAGGAGATAGGAAAATTCTGTCATCTGGATTAGTGGCTGTTGACACTTTATTGGGTTGGACTTTGATGGGCAAAGTGCCTTATGGCAGACCTGATGTGAATGCAGCTTTAATATCCTATTCGCTGTTACTGATGGACACTCCTATAAATAATTTGTGGGAATTGGACGTTTTGGGCATTACTGATCCTACTGAGCAGAAATCCCGCCTAGAAATGACGTCAGCTGCAAAAGATTTTTTTGTACAGACCGTGCGTATTGACGAAGAAGGAAGATATGAGGTGATGTTACCTTGGCTTGAAGGCCACCCACCATTACCTCAAAACTACTCCCTTGCTAAGAACAGGCTGGATAATACCCTTCAGAAATTGAGGAAATTGAATCTACTTGAGGACTACGACTCTGTTTTAAAAGAATGGTTGCAGGAGGGAATAATAGAGCAAGTGGCTGAGAACTTAACAGAAAGGGCTCATTATTTACCCCATCGGCCAGTTATAAAGAAAAATTCCACAACAAGGATCAGGCCAGTTTTTGATGCATCTGCAAAAGAAAAATGCAAGCCGTCACTTAATCAGTGTTTAGAAAAAGGCTTAAATCTGATAGAACTCATACCCACTATACTCTTAAGGTTCAGGGAGTATAAACTGGGGGTTGTGGCAGACATACGAAAGGCGTTCCTTCAAATTAGCGTGAATGAAACTGACAGAGATTTCCTCAGATTTTTATGGATTGATTCAGAGGGGAATGAAAGGAAATACAGGCATAGGCGTGTTGTGTTTGGGGTTAATAGCAGTCCGTTCCTTTTGGGAGCAACCATTGAGCATCATCTTTTGAAATGTTTTGAAAAATGCGGTTGTTCGACGACTGACTATTCAACAGACACCATTTTAAAATTGCTCAAGTCATTTTATGTTGATAACTGCTTAACCAGTGTGCCCAACGCAGAAAGTCTGAAACAATTTATTCAAGAAGCTAGTACCATTATGTCCGAGGCTAAGTTTGACTTAAGAGGGTGGGAGTTCACAGGTTCCACTGTAGATAGAGATAACGCCTTGCTGTCTGTTCTTGGCCTAACTTGGGATTTGCGAAAAGATCAGATTATGATAAACCCAGAGTGTTTTGTGGACAAAGCAGAAAGCGAAGATAAGGGTATTACTAAACGTTTGATGCTTTCTATAGCCCAACGTGTATTCGATCCAATTGGTTTTAGTTGCCCAGCCACTTTGAAACCAAAACTGTTGCTGCAGCAAACATGGAAGAACAAGTTAAGTTGGGATGCTCCAGTGGATATTGAGACTGACCGTGCCTTTCGAAATTGGCGAAATGAGCTTCCTTATTTGCAGGCTATTCACATACCGCGATGGATTGGATTTGAGCCTGGAGAGTCGGAGTCTGCAACTCTACACACCTTCTGTGACGCAAGCGTACATGCCTACTCAGCCGTCGTATTTTTGACAATAGAAAAGGATGGCAATCGTTTTGTACACCTTCTGGCTGCAAAAGCTAGGGTAGCACCATTGAGGCGAATGTCGATTCCTCGGCTGGAGCTATTAGCAGCAACTATAGGCGCGAGGCTCTACAATTCTGTGCAGAGTAGTTTAGAACATAAAGTAAAATGTTTATTTTGGAGCGATTCTTCTACCGTGATCTCGTGGATCAACCGAGAAGAAGAATGGGGGGCCTTTGTATGGAACCGAATAGCAGAAATAAGAGGCCTCACCCCCACCGATGCCTGGAGACATGTGCCGGGCTCGTTAAATCCAGCAGACTTACCGTCTCGTGGTTGCTCCCCAAAACAGCTCTTTGAATCAAGATGGTGGGAGGGACCCAAGTGGCTCTACGAACCTGAAGATTCTTGGCCGTATGAGACAGTTGAGTGTGACGAGGAAGAAATCTATAAGGAGAGAAAGAAGAAACTTGTTTCGCTTTTAGAACACGGTTGCCACGATTGGCATTTTTGGTATTTCTCGAAGTATTATAAAATAATACGAATGATGGCATGGATTCTTCGTTTCGCCCATAATGCCAAGATGCCTTCTCAGAGACATCGTGGCTCGCTATCTGCAGACGAGTTGGATAGGGCGGAAATATTCGTTATTTGTACAGTTCAGAGAGAAACATTTGCTGGCAAGGAAGACGAGCGTATAAAGAGTCTTAATCCCTTTTATGACGAGTTGCACGTGATTCGGTTAAAGACAAGAGTCGTCCAAAGAAATGATAGCGAGAACTTTCGATTTCCAATACTGTTACCGGCAAATCATTTGGTAGTCGATCGTCTGATAATGCATTACCATGAAAGGTCGTGTCACGTAGGCGTACAAGGGTTATTAAGTTTGCTTCGTGAAAAGTATTGGATCTTAGGAGGAAGGCGGACGATAAGGAAAGTTGTTTCGAAGTGCATAACTTGCAGGAAACAGACCGTGAAACCCTGTGAAGTAGAGTCTCCTCCATTACCGCTGGACAGAGTTCGCGACGCTTGCGCGTTTGAAATTAGTGGAGTAGATTTCGCCGGGCCTTTGTTTTTAAAGAACGGAGAAAAGGCATGGGTGTGCATTTTTACTTGTGCCGTTTATAGAGCAGTTCACTTGGAACTAACTAGTTCGTTGTCTACGCCGACTTTTCTACAGGTGCTTCGAAGATTTATTTCTAGACGCGGGCGCCCGAAAATCGTGTATAGTGACAACGGTACTAATTTTGTAGGAACTGAGAATGCTTTTAGTCGTTTAAACTGGAAGACAATTTTGGAGTTTACTTCCGTCGAGCGCATAAAGTGGCGTTTCAACCCTCCGTCGGCACCGTGGTGGGGCGGGTTCTGGGAACGCCTAATCGGAGTGCTCAAGCCCTTGTTGAGGAAAGTTTTAGGTAGAGCGTCTCTTTCTTATGAGGAACTAATGACTCTAATTTGTGACTGTGAGGCTGTCCTTAACGCCAGACCTCTCACTTATGTTTCGAACGATCCCGGTGATCTGGAGCCGCTGACTCCCGCGATGTTTTTACGCGACCTAAACGAGAGTGGTGTGCCCGATTGCGACGAGGTGGACAGAGCATTTCTTTGTCGAAAGGCGAAATATCGGCAGAAATTACGTGATGACTTGCGTCGTAGGTTTCGAAACGAGTACCTCGGACAACTCAAGTCACTAAGAAAAAAGCAACCCAACCGAGAGGTTTGTGTAGGCGAAGTGGTACTCGTCGGCAACGACAACACCAAACGTTTGGACTGGCCAATTGGGAGGGTTACAGAGCTACTTCCTGGTGTAGACGGGAAAATTCGTCTTGTGCGAGTGACAACAGCCAGGGGTCAGCTTCTTCGGCCCATCCAACGCATTTATCCTTTGGAGTGCGTGGACGTTTCTACGCCGGGGCCACACTTAGAAGAGAATCGAGAGGCAGAATTCGACTCACCTACCTATGACCAGCAAGTGAGTGCGGAAGTGTCTAGGGTCAAACCTGACCAGAAAAGCAGAGTACCCGAAGTGAGTGCGGGAGTGTCTAAAGTCAAAGCTGATCACAAAAGCAGGGCATCCGAGTTAAAAATTACGCGAAGTGGTCGAGTGTCCGTAGTGCCGAGGAGATTTCGTTAGTTTTAGTATATGTATTTAGTATTTTTTGTTTGTTTGGTTTTTTGTTTTTTGTATTTTGTACTCCTTTTGCATTTATGAGAAACTTTTGTTGACTTGTAAGTTTCTCAGGTGGGAGAATGTGAGAAATATGTTGTTTGTTAGGCGGTATTTTGCGTTTGTAAGTGATTTAGATACGCCGACGGCCGGCCTCTATTGAGAGCATAGTCGGCGACATGAATAAAAGCTTTTTTATTGCCGCTTTCGGCATGTCTAGGTTGCGGGGCGAGGAAAGTTTGTTGTGTGTTGGAAATGAGTTTAGGAAGGCGAAGGCCAGTCTTAAGTTAGATTCAGTAGTTGTAGCTTGTCATATGTAAACTTTTTAAAAATACGTGAGATGTGCTGTTAAATAAAAGATGTTTTCCTTTGAGAGCAATTATTAGTAATCGAACCTAGACAGTAGGATTATAGACGGTTAGTTTATCTTGCCTATTGTCACGACATGACCTGTTCCCCTCCATTTCACTAACTTTATACTGATTTGTTAGCGCTGTAGTTCAAGTATCTATTCGACAATTCAGCTTTCTGTTAGACAGTTGAACTGTCTAATAGATACTTGAACAACTGTCGAGAAGACACGTCAATTGTCTAATAGCGTCTACATTAAAAACTATATGCGAAATGCATTTGATTGGTATCAGTGACAGTGATTTTATAAAATCACTGCAGAAAGGTAAGTACCTACCGGAAGATACATTTTATTAGTTTGCTTGTGGTTCAAATTAATATTTATTGAACAGGTAGGTAATAGAAAAACATATTTTATGTAAAATATTCGAGTCACAAGGAAACTATTAAAATAAATATAATCACTTCAGGTGTTCAGGTGGGTACCATTTATTACTGATATCCTAAGGCCCGGTTTTTCAAAGAATCCAACACCGCGTTAAGTCTGACACCAGCTTCGTTGCTATGATACAACCAATCAGAAAGCCGGTATCATAGCAACAAAGCCGGTGTCAGACTTAACGCGGTGTTGGATTCTTTGAAAAACCGGGCCTAAGTGTTAGTAGACAGTTGGAATGTCTAGCAGACTATTGAATTGTCGAATAAATACTCGAATGTGACTATTAGACAATTAAGATTTCTGTTAGACACTACTTGAACTACCTATTACGCAATTCGAGTGTCTAATGGGCGATTTTGAACAAGGTAGGTAAGGTATGCTATGTCACTTCTGGGCTTCCTTACATTTCAGTTTCACAACGACGCGACGGCGACGGTTAGACGAAATGCGACAATGTAGGTTGTTTAGGTTGGTAATCTTCATGGCCAATTTGTCTACTGTCACTGTCAACCAATAACCAATGTTTTTGCAGTTTTGGTTTTGTGGCATGTTATGTGCTAGCACTTGTTTGCCGTGTTTTAAACTTCTATCATTGTTTTGAATACAAGTAATCTTAAAAAAGTGCAAAATGAGTACAATTCTGGAAAAGATCGCAGCCATTGAAGCTGAGGTGCGTTAACTTACTGTCTTAGGAGTGTAGTTAATAACCTAAAATTTTAATCGCAGATGGCAAGAACCCAAAAGAATAAAGCTACAGCAGGACATTTAGGGTTACTCAAAGCTAGGTTAGCTAAATTACGTAGGGAACTAATTACTCCAAAGGGTGGTGGTGGTGGTCCAGGTGAAGGATTCGATGTTGCAAAAACAGGTGATGCGAGAGTTGGTTTCGTGGGTTTTCCCTCAGTAGGGAAGTCGACCCTGTTGACCACGCTTGCTGGCGTATATTCTGAAGTTGCTGCTTATGAGTTTACGACGTTAACAACCGTACCTGGTTGTATCAAATACAAAGGAGCAAAAATACAGTTGCTTGATTTGCCTGGTATTATTGAGGGTGCTAAAGATGGTAAGGGTAGAGGTAGACAAGTAATAGCAGTCGCCAGGACATGCAGTCTCATATTTTTGGTATTGGATGTATTGAAACCTTTGCAACATAAAAAACTTATTGAACATGAGTTGGAAGGGTTTGGCTTGCGGCTTAATAAGAAGCCACCTAATATTTATTTTAAGAAGAAGGATAAGGGAGGAATTAATTTAAATGCCATGGTGGGTTTTTTTTTATTAATTGGCAGTTATTTCACCAGTATACTAAATTAAGTGTTTTTAATTGATTAATAGGTTCCTCAATCTGAATTAGATTCAGATACGGTTAAAACAATTCTGTCCGAGTATAAAATTCACAATGCCGATGTTACTTTGAAATATGACGCTACAAGCGATGATTTAATTGACGTTGTTGAGGGTAATCGTATTTACGTACCTTGCATTTACATTTTAAATAAAATAGGTGAGCGATAATAATCAAATTGTTTTATAGCACAGATTATAGATTTGTTGTGTGAATTTTTCAACAGATCAAATCAGTATCGAAGAACTTGATGTTATTTATAAAATACCTCATTGCGTCCCGATTTCTGCGCATCACCGATGGAATTTTGACGATTTGTTGGAAAAAATGTGGGAATATTTAAAGTTGGTCAGAATGTAAGTATTCTTAAAAAGGTCAGGTTACTTTGTTATTGATGTACTGTTTAGTTACACCAAACCAAAAGGACAGCTACCGGATTATAATTCACCCATTGTTTTGCACTCCGACCATACTACCGTTGAAGATTTTTGTAATAAACTGCACAGAAGCATTGCGAAGGAATTTAAATAGTATGTTACTACCGGGGGGGTAATCATTTGTGAATTCAGGTGTACATTCTAGATGAATTTAATGTGCATTCAATTATACGCACATGTTAATTTATGAATTCATAAATTCATTTGAATTCCTTGAATTCATAGTGAATTCGCTGAAATTCACATGAATTCACTCTTGAACTCATGAATTCAGTTGACCTTGACGTAACCCGACATAACCAACAACATCATTTGGTGCCCCTTTTTTATTAGAATGAGTTATTTGCAGATCTAAGAATTGACATACACATGTGTCCTGCACAGTGCAGCTTAGGGGATTTTTAAAAGTTCCAACTGTCTCACTCATGCACATTAATATCCCCTGAGAAGTACTTAGGTGTTCATAATTCTTAGATTCCCCAAACAACTTTTGGAATTTTTACACGAAATTTTGAACATTTGAGCTACTCTTAATGCAGAATTACACTCACACAGTGGATGGATCAAGAACTTTGACGTAAATTCACTATGAATTCTTAATAAGTTAACCCCACACGCCAAAAGACAGTGACACAGTAATTAAACTCGACACGTGTTTCGCTGACAACGTCAGCATCTTCAGGAGTAGAAGATAATCTAAATTCTAAACTTAAATTACGTTGCTAAAAATATCCAACCCCCACTCACCCACCCTCCACTACTGAAGTGAAAAGGATCGATAAACCTATAGGGTTTCTCAGAACTAATTTGAACATGAGAGCAATAAAATTGTATTCTTAAGCGAAAGGGATCAATAACCTATAGGGTTTCTTAAAACTATTAGAGCAATAAAATTAGGGTCTGGAGGGTAAATATTTATGGCTAGACTTAATCTATCTACCTGATAAATCTATACAGGGTTGAGTTCGGAATCGGACCATAGTTACTGTTAAGACAACTACGTTTATTTTTATATAGCTCTATACTTTCCAATGCGTTTAAATCAAATTTATTATTTCCTGGTTTTAAGAGTTTGAGATTATTGCTATTGAATTTATGGCCCGTTTCCAACGCGTGTGACGCCATGCTAGACTTATCAGTGCGGCCGTATTTGTAATGAGCTTGATGCTCCTTAAAGCGAGTTAAAATAGACCGAGTTGACTGCCCGATATATTTTTTGTCGCAATTTCCGCATGCTATTTCATAAATTCCCGCTTTATGAATGGGTTCCGTTTTATCCTACTCCTGAAGATGCTGACGTTGTCAGCGAAACACGTGTCGAGTTTAATTACTGTGTCACTGTCTTTTGGCGTGTGGGGTTAACTTATTAAGAATTCATAGTGAATTTACGTCAAAGTTCTTGATCCATCCACTGTGTGTACGAAATGGCTTCCCGGTCACAGGATCTCAATTTGTATCATAAGGTTAGTACCAAGATTAAGTTATTGAGTGCCGATATTCAATTTCTCAAAACTTGCAAATTTAACAGAATATTCCCAAATTTCATTCATGTTAAAATATCGTGTAATAATAAAAGAATTAATCATGTAGTTAATAAAGTTGCAAAAGAGAAATGGTTGAATATGGAACTCAATCATTTTTACGGTAAACGTAGTATGTTAGAATTAGAGGCGTACAATCTGTACCAAAAACTTACATATAAGCTAGACAGTTTAGGAAATCTAGAATGGGATAATTTTTTGAGGAGAATGGAGGTCACAAATACTGCTAAATATCTGAAAAAAGTTATGTCTAATAAGAAGAAGTTAATAAAGTTGGGAATAAACCCCTGTCAGAAATTAGATGCGACTAACTTCCCTCAGAAAAAGATCGACATTGTAGAAAATCTATCTTCTCAAACCTTTGATAAAGCCGAACTTAACTTATTAAATAAAGGCTTGAAGTTTAGCTTGCCAGAATCTCGTCGCGTAGGCACCGAAAATGTAATAGCTAGTATTGAATCCTCAATTCAGTACTTAACTGAATCCAAAAAAAGTATGATTAGGGGAACAGTTGCACAAAAATTATCTGAAAATATTATTAAATATCATGGTTCTCTTCCCCGTCACACAAACCACTCTAAAATTATCAAAGGACTGAGAGAGAAAGATTGTTTTTATCTTAAGGCAGATAAGGGTAACAAGGTTGTTATATTGGATAAATGTGACTATTACGAAAGAGTAAATAATTTAATAGAAAACGGTCCATACGTGAAAATTAACAAAGATCCGTTGCCTAAAATGATTTCAGATACTCAGAAAACATTTAAACTATGTAATAACCTCATTACCGCGGATATCAAACGTAAGCTACATGTGTCTAACCCAAAAGTACCACGCATGTATTGTTTACTGAAGATCCATAAAGTAGGGAAAGCCGTAAGGCCCATAGTTTCAGCTATAGATTCTCCTACTTACAAACTGTCCAAATGGTTAGTCAATGAATTTAATAACATCGAAATCAAGCAGTCAAGTTTTTCAGTGAAGAACTCTTTAGAGTTTATAAACAAAATTCAACACATCACACTGCATGATAACGAATTATTAATTTCATTCGACGTCAGCTCACTTTTTCCCAGTGTACCTGTACCAAAGGCTTTGGAGTACTTGTATGAACTCCTTAATAAAAATAACATTGATGAACAAACTGCCAATGAATACATTAATTTAACAAATCTGTGTATGCAGCAGAATTATTTCAAAGTCAGTGGATCATTTTTTCAACAAAGTGAAGGTACAGCCATGGGAAATTGCCTCTCTCCTTTCATTGCAGAAATTTTCATGGGCAAATTTGAAACCCAACTGAAAGAGGAGCTCCCATATTTTCCAAAGGTGTGGGTGAGATATGTAGACGATATATTTGCCATTTTTGACACTAGTAAATGTAACATTGAAGATTTTTTGAGCGACTTAAATAGTAGATTCAATTCTATCAAATTTACCCATGAAATAGAAAGGGAAGGACAGCTTCCATTTTTGGACATTTTGGTAATTAGGAAAGACAGTAAGTTAGAATTTGACATCTATAGGAAAGAAACCAGTACAGCTCGGTATATAACTGCAGATTCGAACCACTGTAGTCAACACAAAGAGGCTAGTTTTGGTTTTCTAGTTAATAGACTGTTGAGTCTACCGTTATCCGTTGAAAGATACCGCAAGGAAGTAAATACAATCAAAGATATAGCGAAATGTAATGGTTTCGATCCAGAGATTGTCAATAGGTTAATTAGGAAACGAAAATTTAAAATGCTATTGCGAAATTCCACCACTTTAAATTGGGATAATAAAATTACTAAATTTATAAAAATACCATACGTACCGCAAATAACTAGAGGTATGAATACTATTTTCGGGAAAGCGGGCTTCAAAGTGGTTCACACTTCGAGCAACAATTCACAAAATCTACTAGGAAATGCGAAGGATAAAACGGAACCCATTCATAAAGCGGGAATTTACGAAATAGCATGCGGAAATTGCGACAAAAAATATATCGGGCAGTCAACTCGGTCTATTTTAACTTGCTTTAAGGAGCATCAAGCTCATTACAAATACGGCCGCACTGATAAGTCTAGCATGGCGTCACACGCGTTGGAAACGGGCCATAAATTCAATAGCAATAATCTCAAACTCTTAAAACCAGGAAATAATAAATTTGATTTAAACGCATTGGAAAGTATAGAGATATATAAAAATAAACGTAGTTGTTTTAACAGTAACTATGGTCCGATTCCGAACTCAACCCTGTATAGATTTATCAGGTAGATAGATTAAGTCTAGCCATAAATATTTACCCTCCAGACCCTAATTTTATTGCTCTAATAGTTTTAAGAAACCCTATAGGTTATTGATCCCTTTCGCTTAAGGGTGGGATACGCTACGACAGGACAGGAGATCGGTAGTACATGTGTAAGACAGAAATAGACATAGCTTTAGCAACCGCTTGGTACAGACAGTCCAGCAGAAAATTGAAATAACGAAATTAGGCAAATATAGTCTTAAAATAAAGCTAAAAGATCGGTGAGTATGCTCACATATTTTATTTGGCTGTTAACTAAAATCCGAATGTACAATTTGTGTGTGAATAATGCTAAGATTTCCGTTAAAATTTGCCAGTTTTCAAATTCGTTTATTTTAACAACAGTGTAAATATGGCAAATAAAATAGTTATAAGCGTATTCTACCAACCCTCATATTTCTTTTAAACCATAATTCATGTCTATAAGTAATACCGTTTTTGAGCTGGACTGTCTGTAGTAACACCGTCTCAGCAGCTAGGAGAACGCTTCTCGGGTACTCGAATATCCCAGCCTTAAGAATACAATTTTATTGCTCTCATGTTCAAATTAGTTCTGAGAAACCCTATAGGTTTATCGATCCTTTTCACTTCAGTAGTGGAGGGTGGGTGAGTGGGGGTTCGATATTTTTAGCAACGTAATTTAAGTTTAGAATTTAGATTATCTTCTACTCCTGAAGATGCTGACGTTGTCAGCGAAACACGTGTCGAGTTTAATTACTGTGTTACTGTCTTTTGGCGTGTGGGGTTAACTTATTAAGAATTCATACAGAATTACACTACATTCTCAGTAGTTGTTTTGTATATAGTTTCAGAAAAAAAGATGCACATTTGGCATTTTAAATTGGAAGAAAATCGTCGACTTCCAATTAATCAAAACTGCACTTTTCTTTGAAATTTTGAGAAAACTGAGAATGTATAGCATTTCTGTAGCTCAAGTGTTCAAAATTTCGTGTGAAAATTCCAAAAGTTGTTTAAGAAATCTAAGAATTACCAACACCTACTTCTCAGGGGATATTAATGTTCATGAGCGAGACAGTTGAAACTTGAAACTTGTCTGCGGGATTATTACAAATTTTCAAGTGCCTTATTTGTTTTTACCCTGGTTTTAACTCCTATTTCTTTAAAATGGATGATAAAGACACCTTGGAAGAAACAGTAAGTCGGCGGCCCCATCGGCGGTAATCGGTCTGGTAACTGAATGCAAGATGTACCTATATTAGAAATTCTCTATTTTGTTTTGGTTGACAAATGAATATACATACTTTTTGTTAAAAATAAAGCTAGTACCTCGGCTAGCACTTTATTTTGTTACATTATTTTCATATAAATAAACTTCACTATTGAAATATTTGTTCAGATACCGATTCAGATATTATATCCCTCCCCCCACAGATTAATAAAAGTGCTTAGTGCCTACTTGAATTCCTGTTAAATTTAAACGAACTTACATGAATTCAAGTGAACTCACTTAAACTCGTCGGAAATTTCATGAATTCCTTGAATTGGTTGCGAATTATTGTTCTGACTTGAATTCTTCTGCATTCTCGTGAGTTCATGTGAATTCTGAACTTGGTGTACACGAAATTTGCAAGTGATTACCCCTCGGTTACTACTTCTTTTCAGGTCGAACATTTTTTAATTGATTTATTTCTTCAGTGCCCTTGTGTGGGGCTCATCAGTGAAACATCAGCCTCAGAAAGTTGGTATAGAACATGTGCTAGCGGACGAGGATGTTGTACAGATCGTCAAAAAGGTTTGATTACTGTGAGCGAAGATTATTTCACCAAAATAAGTGCGGCAAATGACAAAGAGGAAAGTAATGGACCCGTGAATTTTGCTTCAAAACACTGCTACTATTTTAAGAATAAAAGAAAATTACGTCAAGCATTTGTTTCATTTTATACCAGACTTATTTGTGTTCGACCCTTTAATGAGTACTAATAAGAAGTGAACATGTTAAGGCTGGGGTTTGAGCATAGTGCACAAACTTAGCAGTGGCAATTGCTGGAACTTTTAAAACGTCCAGAAATGTGCCTATTACCTGGGGAAAGAAAAATGTAAAACGGTCTAAGTTGATGTGGTCTTTTTCGAAGTACTTCCCATTGAGGTACGCACTTTGCCTAATGTGTCTGCCACTCCTGGAAGACGTACTGGAACCCGTCTCTTGACATTGCCTTCAGAACCGCCCCTGTCTTCTTAAGAACGGCCCATGATGAGCTGAAACGCTCCCCCGCAGCTCCAATTTCAGGCAAGGGAACAAAAAAATAACCTGGAGCAAGGCCCGGGCTGTTGTTTTGTCGGGCAAAATATTGGGCAACAATGTTGACAATGTGAGGCCGTACATTGTCGTAGTGTAGGTGCCAACCAAATTGATAGAGCTCTGAGAATTTCCGTCAGATGTGTTCGACCAATGTCTTCAAAACTGCCACTGTGACTGGTATGCGGGGGCACTTCCTTGGTAATCAAAGAAGGAAATCACAGTTGCCGTATATGGCTGCAGATCACTCTTCAATTGTCACCGCAGTGCTGTCAAATGCATGCCTACATGATTACAATTCTTATCCACGACTAATACATAATATACGTATTATATCTGTAATTTTTGTAATATAATGGCCTATATTATTCCCTTAGGGAATAATGGTGAGGGAATAATGAACTATTATTCCCTCTCGTAAACCAATTAGAAAATAGTACTTGAATCATGGTTTCTATGAAATTTAAGACAACCATGGTAACGGTGACAAATAAAATGACTGTTTAAATAAATAATTGTGTTCTGTGTTGTAAAACGTTAGTTGTGTCCGTTTTCTGTTGCGATTTTGTGATGGAAAGTGAATTTTCCTGTAAACCACCAGATATTCTTGAAAAAGCAGAAACATAATCATCTGCCTTACTGCCGGAAGAGCCAAAATGTTTTTACAACAAAGCTTTATGGACTGACGTATTAAAAAAAGACAATTTAATTCTCGGAAAATGTATTACTGGTTTATTTTGCCGAATTAAGCGAAAAATATAAAGCTTCTTCAATGTGGTCATTCTACTCCATGTTGAGAACTGTTTTGGTAATAAATCACGATGTGTACATTGAAAAATATGGTAAACTTCGTTCTTTTTTGAAAAGAAAATTGTGTTACATAGTCGTGGATAAAGTATAGTATACAACTTGCTATAATGAGTGCTATTTATTCCCTCAGATGATTACACTCCTCGCTCGCTCGTGTTGTAACTTTCATCCTAGGGAATAATAGCACGCATTATAGCGTCGTATAATATACTATTATTGCCGATCCCACGAGAACCGCTCTTTTCAAGAAAAATTGTTTCATTACTGTATGTCCACTGCGTTATACACAAAAAATGTATTCTCACTCTTATTTGACTTGCCCTAGTATTAACTTTACTGCGAGAGATGAACGAAGACATTTAATAGCCACATCTTGGTGTCTGTGGAAAAACTTTTTTATTCAAAATTCTCGCAGTGATGATAAAAGAGTGCATGACTGCTTTTTTACTTTTTTGTGTACATATTATTATTCCACGTTTCCTAATATTGTTTCTTAGCCTGTTCTTGACAAACTAGAGGATAGATAAAATAATGTGCGATACCCTTATTGTAACTTCATATTACGATACTTGAAGTGTTATCAAATTCGGCGTTCGGCCTCATTTCGTGGAAGCCGTAAGATGGCGTTGTCTTAAAACTTGTAAATTCACCAAAATTTTCTAAAAAAATTCGAATAGAATGGCATATTTTTTATAACTTTGTGTCATAACACATAAAATGAAGGAAAGAATGTCGCAAACCAGAAGTCGATGTCTTATTTTAAGTTATGATCTAAAATATGGTTTAACGGTATCTCCTGGCGCATAAGAAAAGTAAAATAAGAATAGTTTTTCATGAAATTTGCTTCATATTCCTCAATTTTTAGTATGGTTTTCTGTATTGTACCTTGAAAGTAAGTACGTAAATAAATATTTTCTGGCATTAACGGGTCACAAACAGAATGATAATAGAAAACCCTGGATAACAAAGGATATTGTGACAAATAGACGAGAGGCGAAAATATAAAAACAGGCTAGATGAAGGAGAGAAACAAAAGTATAAGGCGGTCAAGAGGGAAATTATTCGAAAATGTAGGAAAGTGAAAGAACATTGAATTGATAATAAATGCAAAGAGGTGGAAGATAAGTTCGAAGTAGGAAATACTGACGAAGCACATAAAATAATTAGCAGAAATTTCAGAGAAATTGGATCTAGCATCAAGAACATTAGAAATGAGACAGGTGACATCCTAATCGGAAGAGAGGAAACGATAGATAGGTGGAAAGAATATTTGGGAATCTTATATGCGTGACAAAAACTAGGAGATACTAGAAAAGAAAATCAGTGTAACCTTGTAACAATGCACAAAGATAATGCCTAATAACTCTAACAAACTTAGATTGGCATTCCGCAAATTGTAACAGAAAGGAACTCTAAATATGCATGTACCAATGACCGAAGTGATGTAGAAGATTATAACGCCCACCTTCGCAAATAGACAAGGATGAATCTTTGCACACGAGACCAAAAAGTGACCTAGGAAACTTTGACGTCACACTACCGCAGATAGCCCCTCCTGGATGATATAAAATAGAAGATCGCATCGCTGCCGGGGCCATTCTCCTCACATCCGAAATAGAAGTACCTGATTGAATGTTCCTGACTTCGCCGTGTGACTACCTAGTCACAAGTTGACTTGGTCCACCTTATATGTAGTGAGGAAGTAGGAACTGTGTAAATGCCCCAGGAATTAGAGGCGTTTGCCGGTGAGGGTTAGATCGATTTGGCAGTCCCGTGTGACTCCGGTCTGGAACGGGACAATAATTGTCCCGTAATTATTATGGCAGAAATCGATCGCTAATGGTTGAATCGGCGGCCTTTGGTGAAATCCTGCGGCAATACTGGTTATGTACTCGAGACTTATAAGCCGGTGACGGTGTTACCATCAAAATCATCTACCGAAACCCAGCTAAGGAGTGCATCTCGGTGCTGCCACGTAAACTCCAGGAAACCGATAATAATTCAGTTTGATCATACGACAAGCCTGTGACGTGTACAATCAGGACACACAGCGAGAACAGTTTTAATTTCATGTAAGTACTGATTTTTTCTTGTAAATAGTTCTTTTTCATTTCAATATACCTTGTAAGTAGTTAAATTAATAGAATCCCGTTATAATTTTGTTTATGTGTTATTTTAACGGTTGTTTAGCAATAGTGAAAGAACCCACCCCTCTGCGACTGAAAGCTAAGGGTTTATTAACGAATTAGTCTCGCACCGACCAGAGTATCCAGATACAATGAAAAAATTTGTTCATAAGCGAACAACCAAATCCCCGTAAATATACAGTGTGTCCCAATACGTGATACCGAGGGGCACAGTTGCATATTTAGGAGTCAGAATCCAGAGGCACAGCCGAGAATTGTAAAACGACATTATATAACTATTGGTGTCCGAGAAAAGAGACATTTTCGTCATTGTAATCTAAGCTGTCCTAGAATGAGGGAGGAGTTTGAGCAAGCATTAGAAAGTTTAAAAAACAATAAAGCACGGATTGCAGGCAGAAATTTTAATGTGTGCATGGCAAGAAGTAAGAGAGTGTCTATTTAAACTAGTTAACCGTATATACGAGACAGGCGAGATTCCAGAAGGTTACAAAAGGAACATCATAGTCACTTTGCCAAAAATGAAAGGCGTGAAAATTTTAGAACTCTCAGTTGAACTTCTCACATGTCAAAAATTTTAATTAGAATTGGGCAGAGAAGGATGGAGAAAAGGACACAAGAAATATTAGATCAGTTCAGATTTAGACAAAGTAGAGAAACATGAAAGGCCATTCTAGCTTTACGAGTAATTAAAGAAAAAACAACAGAAAAGGGAAAGAGCGCTTACATAGGATTTGTAGATTTAGAAAAAACCTTCAACAACGTAAAATGGGGGAGGATGTTCGAAGTGCAAGAAATATAGGGACAGAAGAATAATATATAATCTCTACAAAGAGCAAACAGCAGTTAAAGAATTTGAGCAGGAACAAAGAGAAGTAGATATCCGGAAGGGAGTGAGACAGGGATGTGCGTTGTCACCTCTAGTTTTCAACTTATATAAGTATCAAAGATGCGATTAATATTGTTAAGGACAGAACAGCCTCAGGGATTAATGTACAGGGTCAAATTATTAACATGCTCAGATAATGTAGCAGTTTTAGCATCCAGCAAAGAAGCATTAGGAATGGCTCTGAACGAAATGGAAGCAGTTTTGATAGAGGGCTACGGCATGAAGATCAATAAAAAGAAAACCAAAGTTTTGGTATGCAGAGGGCGTGGAGATAGAACTAAAACTAAAGTACAAATAGGCTATGAGAAGATAGAGCAAGTAGCGGATTTCTCCTATTTAGAAAGCCAAATGGTAGAACCAACCATTATATTTAATATGTTTAAGAAAATTTAGAAAATTAATCTTTAGTTTTGAAACAAAGCCATATTTGACAGTTCCTAAGTAAAATAAAATGTAAGCGCAAATACAGATTTATCTTTTGCTATTAATTCTCTTTCTAGCAGAACCAAATTCTTCCCCCCCCCACTCTTATTTTCAAGGCTACCTGAAAAAGTTGTAAACTAGGTTTCCAGAGTATTATAAGAAGATTTTGAAAACTCCAAGCGCCACCTACTTTTCCATTTAAGTTTTTAACGGTGAAAATTGAAAGCTACAAATATTTTTGGTGAATTGGCCGTGGTCACTTTTACTCAAAGAGTTTTTTCTGTAATCTATCGAATGTATAGTTTCCGAGATGTGTCCATCCACCAACCTTCACAGGACACCCAGTATAGAGAAGTATTTGGTAGGTGCCTGCATAATAGTTACTTACAATTATACAGGTGTCATAACAGGTCACATTACGATACGAAATGGTAAAATCTTCAAACGAGGCTGACCCCAAGTTTAAATAGGAATATGAAGTTACGATAAGAGTATCGTGCAACGTTTTATGTACTATCAGCTTGACTATGACTAATTATAATCTTAAGGCATTGCGAGAATTTTGCAGAAAGAAGAAAGTTTTTCCACGGATATTGGGACAACAACAATGTCTTCATTCAATGGGGTTGAATTATTATATCAAATTGCTCAAATTTTGTAATTAACGTTTACAGTAAGTAAGTTTCACTTGATTTGATTTTAATGTTGGTTTGCCAAGCAATTTACTGCACAAAATGCTTACGGCGAAGATGCCAATATGGGCAAAGTATGTCACTGTAACATTCAAATGAATGTGTGCGATCCATGTATTCTCGGCCTAACAGAGATTGGAATGGGCCCTAAAGTGACCACATATAAAATTTAGTTTGTTTGTGCCGACATGTTAACAAAATTGTCCAGGGTATGATTAAATCACCTAGGCATGGCAAAAATTAGTGCAAGGTGGGTGCCTAGAATGATCAGTGTTGTATGTTGTTACTGTGAGGCTTTCTTAGAGCTGTATCGAAAGTATTCGCAATGAGTTTTGGAATCTGCCTATTGCAATGGGAGCTGAAAACATGGTGTTGTACCATGATCCCTTGTCCAAAATGGATTCTATGGAATAGCACTGAAAGGGCGAACCTGCCCCCTTTAAAGATCGTAACACTGCCTTGAATGCCCAATATTACTCCAACTTACTGCTGTTATCGAGAAGCGCAGTAGAAAAAGAAAAGTGACTACTGGTGTGTTGGTTTTGCATGACAATGCGCCTGTGCCTACTGCTGCCTTTTCCAAAGATGCTATTCATGAATGCAGATTTACTGAGTTGGATCATCCGCCTTATAAGATCTCGCCCCAAGTGACTATTTCATATTTTTCAAATTGAAAGCTAACCTTAGGGGACAGAAATTTAATAGCGAGTTTTATAAGTTGTGAGTGGGGGCTAGCTTCAGCGGTTGATTTAGAGATTTCCAACGGAGAGGAGTAATTCCGGATGCTAAATACGTGCTTCTCCCATCTGTGTCTACAAACACAGATGACGTACCTATTTTTGGAGATTTTGGAGATTTGTCAACAATCCAAATTCAATGTAAGTACCTGGATGATGAAAAGACAAATGGTGGGGGCGCGGTTGTTGATCTTTTTGCTAGATACTTTGTATATTCCGATAACTTATGCACTCCTCCAAATTATAATTTTCCTACAGAATTATCATCTTTGGTTGATGTTTATGAATAGATTGACAAGCTTAATTTTAATAAAGATATGGCATATCAGCTTACTTCGTTAAGCAGTGTAATTTTGTGCTTTCAAGAGCATTATGGATGCTTTTCAATATGTTGAGGAATGGCTACTTCCCGGAGTACTGGAAGTCTAGTTATGAAGCACCAGTTTACAAGAGTGGGGATAAATCTAATATAAAAAATTACAGGTTTATATCAATAATCAGCTGCATACCTAAGCTTTTTGAATGCATTGTTACTCAGAAACTAAGTAATTTACTGAGGCATTTGGTACTTAGTGAACAGCATAGTTTCTTCAGGGGATGATCCACTTCTACAAGTCTATTGGTTTATGGGGATTATATTATGAGAGCTTTTGAACTTGGATATAAGGTTGATTCTACTTATGGACATTTCTCTAAGGCATTTGACCGGGTTAACCACAGTCTGCTGATGGCTAAGCTGGAAGCAATGGGGATATTTGGTAGTCAGCTTGCTTGAATTTCGAGCTATTTATCGGATAGGTGTCAGTTTGCCAAATTCAAAAACTTTATAAATCTAAGAAAATAAAGGTTACATCAGGGGTGCCGCAGGGATCGCGTCTTGGTCCTCTCCTTTTTGTACTGTTTATTAATGATGTTGTGGATGTTTTTAACTTGTGCAACTTTTTGTTGTTTGCTGATAATATCAAGATTTATTACACTACTGTAGCTCTTACTGATGTCCAGATAATGCAAAACGAACTGGAAAACTTTTACTTTGTGTGTTATTGGGAGTTGAATTTAGATAAATGTTATTGCATGAGATTTTTTCGTCACAGCAAACCTCTATTATGTTCTCATGTTTGAATAACGAGTTTCAGGTGTTAGATTTGACAGGTCTCTTACTTGTGGCACCCATATTAATGAAATAATATCTAAGGCAGATCGTATCTTGCATTAAGAGATTTTTGGTTGATTTTCAAAATATCAGTACTTCTCATTGGTTCGTCCTCGCCTTGAATACTGTTCTGTTATTTGGTTATCTAATTACCTTCTTCATATTGATAGTATTGAACGAATCCAGAACAGGTTTCTTAGGTGTGCGGCTTTTAGGATGAGAGTGTATCTTACGATTATATTCTGAATTGTTTAAATTTGTTTATGATTCATATTTGATTTCTAAACTAATGAACTTTCTGGTTGACTGTTCTCAGCTCTTGTGGTGTGTGAAATTGTATGTTCCGGTGTGTGCACTGATGCGAACACCTATGTATGTACCGTTTCATAAAGCCATCAATTATGGTTATTTTCTGCCATTTCTAGAGTGTGTCGTGAAGTCAATGATTATTGTGGGTATTTCGATTTGTTTGGTTTTCCATTGAGTAAATTTAAGTATAGTCTGTTTTGAGCACTAGGTTTGATGCTGATGTTTGATTCTTTTGGTTGTAGATGTGTTGAGTGTCATGAGAACTGAATTCTTTTTTTGTATTGTGATGTTGATCTCATTCGAGAGCATATTTTTTTGTTATATCAAACCATTCAGTAATTTCAGATAGCCAACTAGACACTAACAGCATATGTTCGGGGTTTCCTCATGAGTAATATTAAGGATGCGTACACCTGACCTGAAGGGTACTGTTGAGATGCCAGCACACCGAAGCCCAACGAAGCGAATTGAAGTGAAGCAAATCGAAGTGTCGTCACAGCAATACTTATCTTAGCTTTGTTTGCATTTTGGAAGTGAGTGGTTATTGAATACTAAACAAGATGAATATTTCCTCATCTGCTGAAGATTTGTTCTTGGTCGAGTTCTTAGTCTAATTGCCAGCATGGGAGAAGAGGAGATACCAATTAGAAGAGTTTGAGTGCATGAAATTAATCAAAAGAGATACGTTTTTGGTGATTTCCATAATTTATTTGCCGATTTACGGAAAGGCAGAAACTTTTTTTAATATAACGGATTTTTTCAGATCATATTACTTGACACTTCCTATTTATTTGAATAAATGCGACCGGTTCCGGGTTCCTATACTATCCTCAGGCCATAGACTAAGTACATATAAATTTCAAAATTAGAACAAATCTCGTAAAACACCTTCTAAACTCTGCAAGTGTAACAAAGACATTAAAAAACACCAATGTACATCCATTTGAGGCATCAAATACTTACAAGGAGATCAACCATCAGGTATCCAGCAATGAATAATGTGGTTTGGGAAAGCAAAATTCAAATGTTAAATCGATAGAGAAGCTACAGTCTCTGGCCAATTTATTAGACTCACTCTATATTTTCATGATATTCATCATTTTTACAGAGTAAAAACCCATATTGTTATAAATTTATAGATTTAATTTAAGGAAAAACACATTCTCAAAGTTATTTTAACAGGAACAATAAAAAATGCACCCTTAGCCTTAAGTAGCGCTTCAATTCTTCGAGGCTTACTTTTTATGCATCGTAGGGCTATTTCTTTTAAATTGTCATTGTGATTCCAACGGGAGTATACGTGTTAAGTGTTACAGTACATGCGTATAGTGTATTTGGTTTTTGATTTTCACTTACAGTCCAACAGGTTGAAGTTGGCAAGCGGTGAGATTGTGCATTAGCATATGCAATAAAATGTCTTGCAGTACCAGGGGCACAGGTAAAATTTTCAGTTACCGGTGAGCTTTGCAAAAGGTAAGATGGCGGGTTGCGAACGGAAAGTTGTTTTACGTAGTCAAAAGTGAGAAAAGTGTGAAAATGAAGACGTCTGTTACAACGGGCGTGTGGGCGTGTCTACTACATCTATAGAGGAAATAGTTAGTGAAGGCGATCTTTAGAACGCCAGGAAAGAAGCGTACAAGGAAGAGTTCCTTAACGACTGATTTACCGGAGTATAAGACGGCTGATATACGTCACATCGTACACGAATTTCACAAGACTGGAGGTTGTCGTGTTACCATTGCAAAATTGAACCAAAAAATACGGACCGAGTTAGAATGAAATAGTTCCAATGAAACACTATGGCCCGGTTTTTCAAAGAATCCAACACCGCGTTAAATCTGACACCGGCTTCGTTGCTATGATACAACCAATCAGAAAGCCGGTATCATAGCAACAAAGCCGGTGTCAGACTTAACGCGGTGTTGGATTCTTTGAAAAACCGGGCCTATGAGTTTTTTTACGTAAATTGGTGTTCATGTGGAGAAGGACGCGAAATAATAGGAAAGTCCTAATTAAAAAACACGATATAAGGTCTCTTCGTATTTCGTATTTGAAAATATTTCTGAAGTTGTTTACCTGGACGAAACTTATTTGCACAGTACCCATGTCTTTTCGAATAATTGGACAATAATTTTCTTAGTACCTGTACGTTGAATATTATTTACTGAATTTTTATTATTTAATATTTATTCCCAAGAGGATAAAAGTTCACGCTACTGTTGCGCGGAGTTAGACGCAGGCTGTGGAAGGCGCCAACGCCTCCCGTCTTTACCGCTATTGGACTGTATACCGAACCGTTTTGGGTCGTGATTAACCGTTGTTTGCAGAAGTGTTTTTAGAGAAGTTCGAACTGTTCATTTGTGTATATTGTAGATTATTTGTGTTCGTTAATTGTTTGCGTATTGTTTAATTATTTGCTGAGTTGTTTAATTGTTATTGCTTGTTGTTGTTTGTTTGTTGCTTGTATAATTATTGTTAATTTTACATTTTATGTTCCAAAAGACTGAAGAGACTGGCGAAGGAGGTAAACGAGAAAGGGAGAAAGATCGAGGTAAAGATGTTTCGCAAAATAATCAACTTAAATGTTATCACTGTGGTAAACCTAATCATCCATTTTCAAATTGGAGATTTAAGAAATCTAAATGTAGAAATTGTTTAAAAATAGGTCATATTGCATCTGTTTGTAAAGCGAATAAAGCTCATTATTTAAGTGAAGATACCGAAGGGCAAGTTGATGATTGTGATTATGGGTTATTTACTTTAGATTATGGGGTAAATTATATTGAACCAATGTACATCGACACATTCGTTAACGGTGTTCCCGTTAAAATGGAAATTGATACTGGGGCTAATGTAAAATGTTAATAGTGCGAGAAGGTTGTAGAGTACTATTTGGAAGAGATTTGATTAAAATTTTTAAAATTTGCGTAGGAACAGGTAATTTAAATTGTGTCAACAATGAAGTTGGAGTCATAGAAGATGGCGAATTGAAAATATTGTTAGAAAAATATAAAACAATTTTTAAGGAGGAATTAGGAAGGTTTACTGGAAGCCCGATTAAATTAGAGGTGAAAGAAGGGATGAGGCCAATTTTTATTAAGCCCAGGCCTCCACCTTTAAAGTTAAAAGAAAAAGTTGAAATGGAATTGCAAAAGTTAGTTGTTAAAGTTGATAATAATGACTGGGCAACTCCTTTAGTTTATGTTATAAAGCCGAATGGTAAAGATATTAGAATATGTGGGAATTATAAATTAACAGTTAATAAACAATTAGCAGATTTTTCTCATCCGTTACCACGGATGGAGGAAGTATTTGCAGTTACATGGCGGAGAAAAATTTACAAAGCTAGATTTTTTAAATGCATATAATCAGTTGACAGTAGATAAAGAAACAAGTGAGTTATTGGCTTGGAGTACACATAAAGGTATTTTTATCGACTGGCTAGATTACCTTATGGTACTAAGCCTGCTTATTCGATTTTTCAATCTATAATAGAGAAGGTATTAACAGGAGCTAAAGGTGTAGTAAATTTTTTAGATGATATAGTTGTAACTGAAGTCAATAGGAAAGAGCACCTTGAAAATTTAGAAAATGTTTTTAAAAGAATAGAAAAGGCAGGATTTAGACTAAATTAAAAAAAAATGTAAGTTTTTTGAAGATAGTATTGACTATTTAGGGCATGAAATAGATAGTACAGGATTAAAGAAAAATAAGAATAAAGTAAAAGCAATTTTGGAGATACCTGCACCAACAAATGTTAAAGAAGTTAGAGCATTTGCAGGCATGGTCAATTATTCTAAATTTATACCAAAATTGGCAACTATTTTAAAACTGATGTACGAGTTACTACAAAAGATAGGAAATTTGTTTGGACAAAAGAATGTGAGAAGGCTATGGAATTAGTTAAACAAAAGCTAGTTTCCGATGAGGTGTTGATTCATTATGATCCAACAAAGACTTTAAGGTTAGCGTGTGACGCCAGTCAATACGGAGTAGGTATAGGTGCTGTTTTAACACACGTGGTAGATAAGGGTTTGGAAAGACCAATAGGTTATATTTCAAGAGTTTTGTCCAAGACTGAAAAGAATTATTCAATGACACAAAAAGAGGCGTTAGCTATTTTTTGGGCAGTAAAGAAATTTTATCAATATTTAGCTGGAAATAAATTTGAACTATTAACAGATCATAAACCATTACAAGTGTTGTTTGGGGAACATAAAAGTTTACCTCAAATGGCGGCGGGAAGATTGCAAAGATGGTCGTTATTTTTGTCAAATTTTGATTATAAGATAAAATATATTAAGGGAAGTGAAAACGTTAAAGCCGATGCGTTGTCTAGATTACCGTTACCTTTGGAGGAAAATCAAGTAATTGAAGAGGAAGTTGACTATTTAAATTTTATAGAAAGTTCTGTTACAATAGATTCAAATTTAATTAGAGTAGAAATAAGAAAAGATCAAACTTTAGGACAAATATATAACTATGTAAGGTTTGGATTTCCAAAAGAATGCAAAAATGAAATGTTAAAAAGTTACTTTGTTCGTAAAGACGAGATTTCTGTGGATCAGGGTATAGTAATGTGCGGGGATACAGAATAATAATTCCGACAAAATTGAGGAAAACTTTGTTAAATGAATTGCATAGTACACATGCAGGAATGACTAAGATGAAAAGCACAGGAAGGTCGTATTTCTGGTGACCTAATTTAGACAGTCAGATAGAGAGTTTTGTGAAAACTTGTAAAGTTTGCATGAGTGTGACCGGTTCCTAATAAAGCGAAGTTGATTTCTTGGGAAAAAGCAGAAGGTTTTTTTGATAGGATTCATTTAGACTACTTAGGTCCAGTAAATAATCAAATATTTCTAATACTAACAGACATATACTCGTATTCTAAGTGGCCAGAAGTGTTTATAGCAAAGAATTTAGAAGCAAACCTATTAATAGAAAAATGTCGTGAATGTTTTGCAAGATTTGGCTTGCCAAACAAAGTGGTTGCAGATAATGGGGGACAATAATTTACATCAGAGTTATTCACACAATTTTGTAGTTTAAACGGGATTAAGTTTATGACATCGCCTCCGAATCACCCGGAAACAAATGGGTTTGCGGAAAATTGCGTTAAATCGTTTAAGGAAGGGTTGTACAAAGCACTCATGGATTCCAAAAATAAAGATTGCACAACAGAGACTCTTATGAATAGATACTTATTCTTATAGAAATGCAATACATTCAACTACAGGTGAAACACCGTCACAAATGGGTTTTCAGAGAAAAATTAAAACACGATTCGATTTATTATTTCCTAAGAACAATAATAATCAATTAGAAGATAGGAATATTAAAAATTATAAAGGTAAAAGAGAAATAGAATTTAAGGAAGGAGATAGAGTTTATTGTAGGGATTATAGACATCCAAATAAAAAACGTTGGATTGAAATTGTAATAGGAGAGGTTTTAGGTAAGAGAACTTATCTTTGTGAAGTAATGGGGGAAGAGTTGGTGTGGAAGAGACACACAGATCAAATTATTCGTTGTGATGTAAGGCAAAAAATTGTTAGCAATAAAATGGAAATTTCCAACGCAATAAGCAGGCATGAAAAGAAAGTAGATGATGAAAATTTAGCAGGAATACCGTGTTTGCCTATTGTAGAGGGAATAAAAGCGGGTGTTACCAAAGATGTAGAAAGTAGTATTGTAAAGGATAAAGTAGAGGTAGAAAAGAGCAATAATGTAGTAGATTTAAGAGATAAACTAAAGGTTTCTGCAGATAAAAATGAAGTGACAAGTGAAAGTGAAATTAAGAGAAATGTGACTGGTGAAGAGAATGTTAGACCAAAGAGGAAAATAAAACCTCCGCAGAGATTAAACCTCTAAATTTAAAGGGGGAGTATATGTAATGTAGTGGCAGCAATGCAGAAAGTAGGTTAAGTTCAGAGCGGAAGTAAGCTAGTAAGAAATGGCCGTTTTTATGTTGTATACGCACGCATGTTGTTATGTTGCTGTGGAAAAATAAATAATCTTCAAAATTTGGTATTTTATTGGGTCATCCACTCGGGATACCACACTTGGTATGTACAGTTTTACCCCAGACGGGGCAGATCAGATAGTTTTAAGAGATTGGGAGTTTTACCTCAAAGGGGGTTCAGGTCCAGAGTTTTACCCCGACGGGGGCAGATCCAGAGTTTTACCCCGACGGGGGCAGATAGAGAGCTCGAGCTAGGCAATGAGGTTCCCAAAGAGGAACAATGAATATGCTACCTATCCCCAAAGTTATCCTGTAAATAGTGCAGGTAGATGTAGAGTTATTCAGTAGCGTAGATGTAGAATTATCACAATAGAGTAGACACATATTTACATGTGCAGCTACTCATATGAGCTCGTTAAGAACAATGTAATAACCTTCCCCTCGGGCTATAGGTAACGTCCCTTTTCCGCGGGTGTCGCATCTGGTAGACGCCTGGAGGAGGCTTCGTGTTAGGGGTGTTCCGGAGATGTACCCCAGCCCAGCAGCCGAGGAGGATGCTGGCGGGTGGAGGACCCGCCGTAAGTAGTGTAACCCTATGCCACTTATTTGCTCTAACAGGTATTATCTCTTTATTTCCATGTTGCTGGTCTTGTTGATGCTACCATGAGCCTGACAGATGCGCTATAATATACTATTCTTCATATTTTCCATATCGGAGCTAGCAGATTAATCGAATAATCACTTGAGTAGGTATGTCATAATAATGTAACAATAAAGGGTGAGAATGACATCTTGCTATTTTAATTATTAAAATAAGAACCGTGCTCACTACACTATGCTCTATCATTCCAAGAAAGCAAAATGGTGGCCCTCGAATTTGAATCACCTTGTATACAAAATGTAAACTAAATATTACGAAATGCAAAACCCAAAGTGAACTATTGAAATCTTCTTGCTAGTTACTCCTTACCAAACTGCTGAGATCACAACTATCAATGCCTTCGTGAGATATCTCACGAAGGCATTGCAACTATACGCTCATCTATTCAAGGAATCATCGCTTTATCGTTCTGTTTTCACTACCATGCATTTTGTGTTGGTCACACGCTTTGTGATAGATTTAAGTTAGTTGCAGTCTTCATATTGTACTTGTCACAAGTATTTTACCTTGTATTAAAATAATAAAAGTTTTTATAACAATTTTCTTTCGGGAAAACTTAACTCGCGTAAATACCCTGCCTGGTATATGTCTACATCTTCATTCAAAATAATTGCAAAGCCAACAGATGGTAAAATATGCACAATGAAGGAAGAACTGCAACATTTTTGTGCGAACGAAAGATGCTCGTGTAATAGCGACGCGTCTTAATAGAGAAATGCTGAATTTTTAATCTTGATCATTGATCTGAACCTTTTTTAGTTTCTTAACCATCTTTTTATTGAGAAACAGAAAGTGAATTCGTCGATATTCACAATAAAATTCGTCCATATTCACAATAAAATTATTGGTGCTTGCATACTCTTGCATATATTGTACTTCAAATAAAGGGCTAAAGTTTCCTTTTAATGTTGTCATTTTATTCGTAAAAATCGGTTTAGTAACTTTCGAAATGATAGTTCGAAATTACACCTACGTTTTGCATAGGGTAGGATTTTAGCGCGCATTACTTTAAATATTTTGAGGATTATTATATCGGTAATCGGCATTTGCGCATCTAAATTTCAATAAGTAGCCCTCACGTTTACCGCATGTCGAGATGCCTTCTTGATAAATCATTATAATAAAGCCTTATGACCTGACCTGACTTCCACCTAACAGAAGTAAAAGTACCAAATTTTAATGCGGGAATATCAAATCTAATGTTTTTTTATGCAAAGGAGGTGGAAAATCTTGCATAAGACACCCAGGTGACATTGGGTAGTGTCGAATTCTTACCGACTAAAAACCACCTCCTTTCTCTCACGCCGTCTCACACCGGAAACCGCTTTCGCATTACTTCAGTGTGGACGCTGCCTGTGGGCTGTTACAAGCCACTTCTAACGTCTGTCTCTTTGCTCCCTACTATCTCCATAATATTTCTGTACATTGCCAGCCAGCTTTCTTTACTATCCGTCAGGCTCGCCTTTAGGTTGTCTTGGTCGAAGGTCTTCCCTGTTTCCTTTCTGAATACTTCTCTGGTGTCTGTCCACTTCCCACATATGAATAAAGAATGCTCGACATCGTCGACCATTCCGCAATATGGGCATGTATTGGTATCTGCCCTCTTTCTGTCATGGAGAAACTTCTTGAAGCACCCATGGCCGGAGAGTGCTTGTGTCATGAAGTAATCGACTTCCCCAGATGGTCGATTTATCCATTCCTCAATTTTAGGAATAAGTTTGAAGGTCCATCGACCGTACTGTCCTTGCTCCCATCTCTCCTGCCACCCCTGCATCAGCTCTTTTTTGACTTCTGAGCCTTCCTTGCCTTCATATTTAGCCGCTCTTTCTCTCGCTAAAAGGTCTATCGGCGGTACCCCAGCGATCACCCCGGCTGCCTCCGCAGAAATTGGCCGGGAAGCACTGGTGATCCTAATTAGCATCAGACGCTGCACTCTAGTGAGCATTCTGCACGCCCGCTTCTTTTCTGTTCTCTTGCACCAGACAGGTGCAGCGTAGAGAATTTGGGAGTGTACTACACTCGACAATACTCGTCGTTTTGAGGCTCTAGGTCCGCCTATATTAGGCATTATGCGTGACAGTGCCGTGACTGTCCTCTCAGCCTTCTGTATGGTCCTTTGTAAGAGTGTAGCGAACGTGAGCCTTGTGTCTATCCACACACCCAGGTACTTTACTGCTTGGCTCAGTTCCACTCTTGTACCCCGGATCAAAAAATGCATCGGAGCTACTTTTCTTTTGTTTGAGAGAAGCACAGCTTCTGTCTTTTCTGGGGCTAGCTGGAGTTTCTTGCTGCTCATCCAGTTGGCGATTCTGCTCAGAGCAATGTTCGCCCGGCTCGACAGGAGCTCTTCGGCTTTAGCTATCGTAATCAAGGCGACGCGACGTCGTCTGCGAAACCTATTAGCGTCGCACCTTCTGGAAGCTCTGTCTCATCGAGCAGCTCATCGTACGGGATGTTCCAGAGTGTCGGTCCAATCACCGAACCCTGGGGGGTTCCGCTGCTGATCGCTACTGTTTCCGTTCTGCCTTCCGCTTCTAGAATAATCACCCTGTCTGACAGATATGATGCCATGGTTCTGACCAGTGCTTCATTGATTCCTTTCTTTCTTGAAGCCTCAAGGATCACTTGCCAAGGTACACTGTTAAAAGCGTTTCTTACATCTAGGGTAATCATTGCACAGAGTCTCCTGTTTCTGCTGCTATAGTCAGCTGCCTCTTTCGCCAAATTTAAGACTCTCGCTATGGCGTCCACCGTTTGCCGTCCCTCTCTAAAGTCGTACTGCAGGTCAGCCAAGTCTCCAGTTTTCTTCAGCTCTTCCTTCAGTCGTCCGAGCAGTAGCTGCTCATACAGTTTCCCTTCTGCATCCAACAGGCAGACGGGTCTATATGAAGACGGAATGTCTATCGGCTTGTTTCCTTTCCGGAGCAAAATGAGCGACGCCCTTTTCCATTCCTTTGGGAAAGCACAGTCTCCTGCTAGGCGATTGTAGACACTCAGAACGTAACTTGGTCTCACCTTTACGACTGCCTTGATTACTTCCGGGAGGATTTTTCCGGGTCCCGGAGCTTTATTGCTCTTTAGCCTGCTACTTGCTTTATGTAGCTCGGCTTCCGTGAAAGGGCTGAATTCGGCTTCAGTGTTACACTCGAAATTTTCCGGTTCATGGGTTGGGAAGAGCTGGCTTGCAATTTCCTCCGTGAATGACATAGAGAGCCAAATCTAATGTTGGTTTCATTCTAAATGATGCGCATTTAAGTTGTTCCCTTTTGCATATACGGCAAACGCACCGTAAATTCCAGCTCTAAAAACAATGATCACCAGGGTTTATTTTATAATAAGTTTTATTTACAACAATTATTTAAAACGATACAGATCAATTACAGATTAGATAGGTTACGATTAGATGCACCTAAATTAAAAAATGAGGTTGCTCCCCTTAAAATGCTTTTCTCCAAACTTTTATTTTCTTCACCGCTAAAAGAGTAATTCGAAGATGATTTTTCTGAAATCGTTGGCTTCACCCTCTTTTTCTTTTGGGAAACGCTGACGACGAATTTCAGTTCTACTTTCAGAGCTTGCCAGAATGAGATCTAAATAAGGGATACAGATATTCGGTTCTGAGTGAAACAGAGGAGCGTTGTCACTTACGTGTTCCTCAACAGAAATGTTGTGGACGTTCCATAGAAATTCAGTTATGGCTAACACAAATGCTAATGCAATTCCAACTCCTAATACGAGAAAAACACCACCAACGTTTGCTAGTGCTAGTTCTCCTGTATCACTTGATCCGTCATCTTCCGCCTTAATGCAATATACTCAATTAGGATGTTTGAATTTCATAATGATGTTAACAGTTTAGTTTTATACATACTGGGCATTCTGTTCTGTTGTTCTTGGTAGTCCACCATCTTGTTTTAAGTTCATCGAGCTTTCCAGTTTCTTGTAATTTTAGAATAGCTTTGTTGATTTTAGTTCGATGTGGGAAATCTACACAAAATTTAAATGCTGTACCTATTTTAGTCGTGAAAACATTTTTTTTAATAGAGATAAGGTCGAAGAAATTAATTTTTATGGGATAAAAATGAATACTTACTGACAGGCATTGCAATACCATATCCCTTATTATCGAGCCAATTTCCAACCTGTTTTAAGTCACAACTTCTCTCTATTTCATATTCTAAGGTAGAAGACTCCATCAAAAATGCGTAATCATCGTTTTTTACTCTATCAACTCCATCGCTGTTTTCTTTTGCAAAAACAGACGGCTTTGTGGAAACCATCTATAGAATCAAAAAAATTAAATAATATGAATTGCATTTCAAGAGAATTAGAAATAGTGGTCAAAATCTTCTTAAATTGAACTAGTTTCAATCTTGCATTATAGTGCAGATTGATCTTCACACTGTACAGTATGTGATTTCCAACGTTCTAATGTGCTAATTAATCCCTTCACAGGAGAACAAACAAGTTCTCTTGGACGTACCGGTACCGCGGTTACTAGGCAACAAAGACGCGACCGAGGGGGAAACCGCAGCGGAATTTTGATGTAAAATTGTTTGGTTCATCATCGGAGAACGGACAATTGCATCACCAAAACTGCGCGGAAATAGTGACCGTCCGACACTGAAGCGAGAAAAAATGGACGGTCGCGCCCTTGTTGCATAGCAACCGCGATACATCCAGGAAAACTGAAATTGGAAGTAGACCAGTCAGCTCAGTATTTGGTTCCATCATGCTCCTAGCATCCTGTGTTTCAAATTATGCGACCCGTAGCTATGGTTTGCGCCAACGTAAAATCAATTTATCCTGGCTGGCCTCACCGACAACGAAAGAAAGTTCAGTTTTGTTGCCGGACACTTGGATCCACAATTCGCCGTCGAAGTCAATGACACATTTTAGTGGAGCCACCAAATGGGAACAAGAGCACGAAGAAATGGGAGAAAGGAAGTCATCTCAGTTTTTAAGACATCAGAAAACTGGCAACATTTTTTTTGTTTGGTACTGACCTGATTCCACATCCTCTGGTAAGTGCTAAAATTTGAACTTTTGAAAAATTCACGTGTTGATCCTTCTTCTAAGGTGCCATACTTTATTTTTGTTTGTTTGGATAAAGCTTCAGCACTATCAATAGTTGGACCCATTCTGTCTTTGGTTAAGAAGGCAGCCATGTTGGCTGTATAAGAACTGGTCATGATTAAGGAGAAGAACCACCACATTGACGTTGCAGTACGAGAAGATATTCCCCTGTACAGAGATATAGTCAACACGCACGAAATGGCTGTTTACAAACGAATTTTGTTTGGTGCTTTGGTGTACAAGGTGTCCCAAACTGGACGCGTTCTTATGGGAACACTCCTTATTTGAAGAGATAGAAAAAAATTAACCAAGGTGTCCGGAGCTCAAATTTAATGAGAAAACCACTGGCGCCAACAAAACTTTGCTATCTCTTACCGTTTGGCCGCTGGAGGGCGATTCTCAAATTTCGTCGATTTCTTTTATGTCCTATAACTTGTTTATTAATAAAGATAATTAATTTTGGTAAAAACTTTCTTAAGGCACTTTTTTCCGTAGAATCCATTGCAATAGGCAGTTTTTATACAGGGCGTTTAGATTTTCGTGCACCACCCCAAACTCATTTTTTTATATAGACCATCCTATATATTATGAGATTTTTGTAAAGCTCGTAAAATTTTCTAAATTTTGATGTATCACTTGTCATGTTTTATATTAAAAACCATTAGCAACATTACGATTTAAAAATTAAAATATTGTGCCTACAGAAATCAAGATGCCATGACTAATAAAATGACATAGGATGCTAACATGTTTTGATTAAAACCACAGATCTAAAGTTTCATGATAAGATTACTCATAGTTATTATATTAAATTAATAATTCTTTAAATGTTGCTAATGGTTTTTAAGATAAACATGACAAGTGATACATCAAAATTTAGGAAATTTTACGAGCTTTACAAAAATCTCATAATATATAGGGTGGTCTATATAAAAAAAATGAGTTTGGGGTGGTGCACGAAAATCTAAACGCCCTGTAAAAAATCTGCCTATTGCAATGGATTCTACGGAGAAAAGTGCCTTAAGAAAGTTTTTACCAAAATTAATTATCTTTATTAATAAACAAGTTATAGGACATAAAAGAAATCGACGAAATTTGAGAATCGCCCTCTAGCGGCCAAACGATAAGAGATAGCAAAGTTTTGTTTGCGCCAGTGGTTTTCTCATTAAATTTGAGCTCCGGACACCTTGGTTAATTTTTTTCTATCTCTTCAAATAAGGGGTGTTCCCATAAGAACGCGTCCAGTTTGGGACACCTTGTACATATCAACTCCTAGAATTCGTCTGATAATATCAGTCTTACAGATTTTTATTTCCTATCTCCAAATCGGTCTGTAATAAGTCAATTGCCAACTTTTAAAAAGCTTGCAAGTAGGTTATTCCTAACTTCTACTTCCCGACCGAGTTGGGAAATTTTCCACACCGGGTGTAAAATTCAGTGCCTATTTGATTTTATACTTAAGTATGTATTATGTAATAAACTTGGAATAAAATTTCCTACCGTTTTATTCTGCGGTTTAGGAGAGTTCTGCTTGAGTGTATTGTGTACTCCAATTGACTACTAAACATATTTTACCACCAGAAATACTCTTTAATTTTCCAGTTATTTCATTGTTAAAAAACGATGCTTGTCAGTTTAAAAAGTAATAAAAATATAAATGTCAATTTCATTGCCTACCAAGAATTATCGAAAATGCAGTATTTAAAAAATAAAATGAATTATTTATTCCTATAGAGGACCGCGGCGCTTCGCGCCTTGGTCATCTATCTAGCCCTCGGCTGTAATGAAACATTTTCCACCTCGGTACGTAATATACTATTTTTCTACACATTATCAGACTTTTAAAGTGATTTCAAGACACCTCTATGAACACTAGTATGGCCCGTATAAGTTCACAGGCCACAAAAACATTTTTATAAGTAGTTATTTAGTAGTACTGTACTACTTTCTACAATGTAGAAAATTAAATGACTTTGAACTTATGAATTCATTACATTTTCTGGCGTAATCCAAGTTTGAATGAAACAGATGATGCACAAATCAAGATTACTATTAAGTTAAAGGGTGGTTATATGCAGAATGTTGTTATAGTGGTAAGGTACTGCCTACAATTCGTAAAATTATACTTGATAAGGGTTATTGATTTGTTAGGTGGAAAAGATGTGGAGTTTCTGACCATATTCGTGTTTTGCGTTGCTTTCGTTATAATCGTTATGGCCATGTTAAAAAGAATTGCAAAAATAATCTCAAGTGTGGGACTTGTGATGGGGATCATGAAACGCTAGCGTGCAAATCAGAACAGAAAAAATATGGTAACTGTTAAATACAAAAGTTTCCGTTTTGATTTTTAAGTTTTCAATTATGTCATTAGAAAACAATTGAAAATTTAATTTAACGGGTTTCAGATATGACTTGAATTTTCTTAAATAAAACACCTCAACCCACAATTTTATGCTGATACCCAGCGATATAGCACGCATGAAAGTTATCTTTGTTACTTTTTGAAATATTGATACCTACTTTAAAAAGTCAAACTATGCTGGTAGTCTGTATCAAAAAAAAAACAAAATAATTAAACGGAAACTATTTTATGCCCTTAGCTTGAAGAATATTATTTGAATATTAAATTAATATAACATTATAAATTCAATAAATGCTCAAAATGACGTCCATTCTCTTGAATGCAAACCCGATATCTCTTTAATATGTCTTATATTTGGCAGTAGGTATGTGAAATGTATTACTATTCAGGTGCATAATTTAGGTTTCAATTTGCTTAATAAACTCATTGGTGTCTTGCACTCTAGGTTAATAAACCGTACTTTTCAAATAACCCCGTAGAAGAAAGTCTAGTGGGGTTAAATCTGGGCTTCGAGGTGGCGTGAAAACTGTACCATGTTTGCCTGTCTATACAGTAAAACTGTTGTTATATTTTGTGCATTATGGCATGGAGCTGTCAAATTAGGTACTCGCCTCAGTTGATTCATAAGATAAGACTAATATTCCTCCAAAGAACAATTGTTTCTTGTATTGAAAGCCAATTTTATAAATTATCAAAATTTTTAGCCAACATTCTATCTAAGGGCCGTCTGACACGAGACTAATTTCAATACTAAATTTAGTACAATGTCAGCGGGTACAAAGTAAGTTTGAAATTTAGAGTGACAATAGAATTGTGTATGACAATTAAGTACTAAAATAAGTTCTGTGCGATTGAAAACAGGAATTATAAAGACAAACATGGGGGAATATATTTGACATTTAACTTAATTTGGTTCAATGCGCATGCCAACATGCTTATTTTAGTATTTACCTGCCACACACAATTTTGTTGTCACTCTAAATTTTACACCTACTCTGTGCTCGCTGAAATTGTACTGAATTTAGTGCTAAAATCAGTCTCGTGTCAGACGGCCCTTACATCACAGTACAAAATGAATTTTACATCAGATTCCTGTTCTTTCAAAGAACTGAACACAAATGTACTCTTAGATCTTGCAATTTCTGCTGCCAAAAAATGGAATAGAATAATTAAACCTTGCCGTTGTTCCTCCTGACAAATATAATGAAATTCTCGAAGAAATTCTTAATCAGTTTAATAACTACCATCCTAAATTACAATTCACTATAGAAATTTCAACAGAAAACTTGGTCTGGCCGTTAGGTATATTTGTTTTAACTCCGAACAACCAACCTGCCACAAAAAGAGTATTGTTATGTGTCTAGCTGACCGAGCACTTTCCGGTCTGCATTTTAGAAAACCCGCAATAGAAAAAGTCTTAAATTGTTTAATAAAAAATGACTATCCTAGACATTTCATTATGAAAATTATAAAAAATAGAATCCATCAATTTTACAATACTAATACGGATATTAAAAAACCAAAAGAAAATAAAAATTACATTTCATTACAGATGTTCCGCAACTGGATTGTCATACCGAAATAGGTACATGTTCTTGAGGTCATTCTGGTTCAAAAAGTTATAATGAACACATACCCAAAAGTGTATTGTTTCTAAGAAAATGTTGATTATGTTTCGAGTTTAGCAATGTTTATCGATGTATCGCACGATCTGGTAGGGTGTCAAATAAAGAAACTGAAAGACCATATTTTTGCAGGGCAGTTACCACATTTTTCAATGAACAGTTTCCGGGTGGATGGATAGGTCGAGGGGGGAGGGCGGTTGCTTGGCCTGCGAGATCACCCGATCTCACACCCCTCGATTACTTTCTGTGGGGATCCATGAAGACTATGGTGTATTCTGTCACGGTACAAACCAGAGAAGAACTAATAGCTAAAATAATGGATATCCCAAATCAACTGAAGAATGATCCAGAAATGCTGAGAAGATCTACACTGCCGGACAAAAAAAAACAGGACACATGTTTTTATTTTTATTTTGAGGCCCTACAATATTTTTATGTGACTTAACTTACGCAAATAATTAACGATTGCCCTACTAGTGAGGAAAAAGAAAGTTTCAGCTGAATATTGCACATTTCGTAAGCCTAAACAGCCAAATCAGCATTTTGACTCTTCATGCACCTTTATTGAAACATCAAAATCTTTTACCTTATTGGGCTGCTCTCTATTTTCTATTGGTTTTTTGGTGAAATTTTATTTGTAGATGTCAGCTTTTAACATTCTCCATACAATGCACCCCGAAATTTGTTCACAAATTGTTGCTTTAAGCCACGATGGCCGAAGAGTGCGGTATATTGCTCAAGTGCTGAATATACCCCGTAACACAGTGCAAAATGTACTCTTGCGATTTCGTGAAACTCATGGGTTTGTAAAGAAGGTCGGATCTGGTCGTCCACGGACTGCGAACCATCAAGATGTCCGTTTTCTCCATGTTGCTGCGCTGCCCGATATCGAGCATTGCCATCACCTATTCTTGCTGGACGGTTAGCCGAAGTCCGAGGAGTGGCAGTTTCAGCCAGAACAGTTCGGAAAAGGCTAAACGAATATATTTTGACTTCAAGAAAGCCAGCTACGGGTCCCCTGTAGACCGTAGAACATCGCAGAGCATGACTTCCATTTGCGCGGTAATACGTAAATTGGGACGAACATCAATGAAGGAACGTGCTCTTCTCGGACGAGTCAAGATTTAGTGTCAGGTCACCAGATGGACGTGAAAATGTGTGGCGAAGACCAGGGGAGCGGTACAGTCAATGTTGTATATCTCCCAGGGTCAGTTTCAATGGTGGTAGCATTACGGTGTGGGCCGGAATATCTCTGAGGGCTCACACAGAATTGATTTTCATTTAGAATGGAACAATGACTGCACGCCGATACATTGTTGAGTGCCTGAAACCCCATGTCACAGCATATATGCCATTTATAGCGGACAATTTTGTGTTTATGGATGACAACGCCCACCCACACACAGCAAGAATTGTTACCGAGTACCGTGAAGAGGTTGGTATTGGATGTCTTCCATGGTCAGCCAATAGTCCAGACCTGAATCCCATTGAACATCTGTGGGATTAGCTTGGGAAAAGGAGTAGACGTCGTCAACCCCTACCAGAAACATTAAATGGTGCTTCAAGAAGAATGTGAACAAATACCCCAAGAATCTATTGATAGCCTCATTTAGGGCATGCCACAACGTTTAAGGGAAGTAATAAGAGTTCGTGGTGGTAACACCCATTATTAATTTGGTTCTACTGCGCTTTTCCTTTCAATATTTTTTTTGTTCGTCTTTTGAAGTTCTTAAATAACAGGTTGATCTCTAAAAAAATACTTTTATTAGGTTTTTGTTGACGAATCATTTTGTTTCGAGAGTGTCCGGTGTTTTTTGTCTGGCAGTGTACACTGAGAGAAATTTTACAAAATATTTATACAAAATGCAGTTGCTGGGAACTTTTTGTATAGTATAACATTTTTATGTTCTATCATATTCAATATTTATACACTGCTTACAATATGGAATGTTTTTCATATTACACTTAAACTGTATTTGAGATACCGTATCCAGCAATACATTTTCATTTTCGAATACATTTACTCATTGCGAAAACGGAGGGTGTATCAGAAACCTGAAATAGAATATTCTTGCATACGCCAAGTTTCTTGCATAAGATACTATGGAAAAACAAATTTCCTTAAAGATATTAAGATATTAAGAATGGAACTAATATGTTATACAGAACTGTAAAAAGGGCAAGTATAGATTGAATTTAACTGTATGATAGAAAACACATCCCGTAACAATTTCGGAGCAGCCACAATATCGTATACTACGTATATTTCAACTATTAATTATTACAACAACTGCCTTGTATGCGCGAACTTCACAAGGGGACATGTTTATATATTTTGTGTCGTATTCTTTGTCATAAAGTTATTATAGAATTGTTGTTGTAAAATATACAATCCGTTGTAGCTGGCGCATATATAGCAACAACATGTTGTATTGCATGCAACTTTTATGATATTACGGACAACACTTTTTTCTCAGTGTATTATGTCAATTGCACAAAGAGCTGAATCACATTTACATTAACTGAAATTTTGAATAAAAGTTGAATGTAAAAATGTTAAAATTAATACTTAAATGTTAGAATTACAATCACTAAGAACTTTTATTCAATAACTCAGAAACAATCCACTTTTGGGTATATGTTCATTAGAACTTTTTGAATCATAATGACCTCAAGAATATGCATATTCGCTATGACCATCCAGTTACGGAACACCCTGTATATTAAAGGTATGTCGCACAATATTAATAACTCATTAGCAGAATGCAACTTACAAATCCTAATTTAAAAACTAATGAAAACCCATATTGTATACAAAATTAAATGCAAAGGTAGAAAAAATATACAGGGTGATTCAGAACGGGCGTGCCAAATTAAAATGGGTGCTAGGGGAACTCCAAATAAGACGAAAAGTTTATATGAACATATTATGTTCTAAAGTTACTACTCGCTCGTACTAACAAAGATACAGGGTGTCAAAGTTTTAATTTTTTTTAATATCGTAGTATAATAATTAATGTGTTTACTCGTTCTTCTTGTTAGTTTTGTTAGTGTTATTCTTAACAAACTACTCTTTTTCCATTTTCAATTTCCTTGCATATCGGTGAAAACCATTATAGTACGCCGGCGCCGGATAGCGACAATTTTTATAACTCATTTCAGCGCATTTCGTATTCATATAAAATTGTAAATTGTCTGTTGGAAATCAGGAATATCCATGTGCGAGACCCCAGCGTAGGACATTTTACAATTGGCGGGTCTTCAAAAATGCGAAAGAAAAAAGTTAACCTAAATCTTTTAAGTACCCCTGTGTTGGGTTAAATTCATTAATTAAATCATAAAGAACAAGTGAATACCCTAGGCAGAGATCCTGAACAGCCTCAGATCGGAGGAAGACGTATTAAATGTGTTTAGAAAAGTAGCTCTACTTAGTTATTTCAGCTCGTTTGAATCTACGTAGGCCTACTTTCCAAACACTTTCAGAACCTCTGCCTCTGCTCAGAGACTGTTCAGAACGTCTACCTCGGGTATTTTCTCGTTCTTTATGATTCAATTAATAAGTTGAATCATAAGGCAGAGGCGCTGAAAAGATTTAGGTTAACTTATTCCTCCTTTCAAATTTTTGAAGACATGCCAATTGTAAAATATCCGACGCGGGGTGGGCAGAGGTCAATTTTTTTGTTTGCCATCACACAAACTAGGTACCGTATTTACAACAACTGCCACACGCTAAAATCATTTTAAAATTGATGTCACTATCCGGCGTACTATTATTGCATTATGGAAACTTTCTGGGCATGTGCACGATTTCACAAAAAGCTATTCCATTCAAAAACTAAGCATTTTACGAAAAATTTTGAAGATACCAATTTCTTCCCAAATTGAACGTAGATTTCAAATACATTAAAATCATCTGCATTCGCCAGTGGCGTAACATTGGATTGGGGAAATAAATAAACGGCCTACCCAATAGCAACGCTGCTGATGGGGCTATACAGGGTGAATCAGGAATCCTTCTATGTATTGGTATTTTTGTTATTTGAAGAGCTACAAAGTCGGTTAAATGAGAGAAAAGTTGCACTATTTTGGGGCCATCTTAAACATACTTTCAAACTTCCAAAAATTTTCACAGCTTTCTAGATATAATTAAAAAATTAAAATTTCCGATTTTTTTCTTTTGTTGATAACTCAACTGTGGTTTGTGCAAATGACTTGAAACTTGGAATGCTTACATAAAAGAACATTGTGCATCGTTTGGTGACATTGGCAGTGCAGTGTGATCTGTCATTTATGCAGAGCGACAGTCAACTTTTATTTTCTTTATGGCAGCCATATTCATTTCTGCCGCTGACATTAAGACAGCATTATTATGATTACAACGGTTTTTTAATTTTTTAAATCTATCCTCAAATAAAGAAGTTACAGAGAGAAACATGTTAGCACATGTAATCAAGGTAGCCATGCAACAAAAGAGCTGCGGTAAGTATAAAAATCGTTATCATTAAACAGTTTACTTTGAGTGGAAGCCCACGTATTCCCACCTTTTCTATTTGAAGAGATAGAGATTCGGTTAAATCAGCGAATACTTGCGCAATTACTAGCAATAAACGGTGGTTCCCGAAGAGTTTAAGAAATCGGCTGTGGTCAAAATATTTGTGGAAATTTTGAAAAGGGTCAATTAGTACTTGGATTAAAATAAAATCCTAAATTTATTTTTTTTTTATTATTAACTATGGAACTTTAAAGAACAATAAAATAAATTAACTGAAACGAATAAACAATTTAACAAAATGTCATAAAACAACAATGTAGGATTTTATTTTAATCCAATGATCACAGCCGATTTTTTAAACTCTTCGGGAACCACCGTTTATTGCTAGTAATTGCACAAGTATTCGCTGATTTAACCGAATCTCTATCTCTTCAGATAGAAAAGGTGGGAATACGTGGGCTTCCACTCAAAGTAAATTGTTTATTGATAAAGATTTTTACTTACCGCAGCTCTTTTGTTGCATGGCTACCTTGATTACATGTACTAACACGTTTCTCTCTGCAACTTTTTTATTTGAGGTTAGATTTAAAAAATTAAAAAACCCTTGTAATCATAATAATGCTGTCTTAATGTCAGCGGCAGAAATGAATATGGCTGACATAAAGAAAAAAAAGTTGACTGTCGCTCTGCAAAAATGACAGATCGCACTGCACTGCCAATGTCACCAAACGATGCACAACGTTCTTTTATGTAAGCATTCCAAGTTTCAAGTCATTTGCACAAACCACAGTTGAGTTAACAACAAAAGAAAAAAAATCGGAAATTTTAATTTTTTAATTATATCTAGAAAGCTGTGAAAATTTTTGAAAGTTTGAAAGTAGGTTTAAGATGGCCCCAAAATAGTGCAACTTTTCTCTCATTTAACCGACTTTGTAGCTCTTCAAATACCAAAAATACCAATACATAGAAGGATTCTTGATTCACCCTGTATAGCAGAGCAATTTTTTTTTGAAAATTAGAACTTGGCAAATGAAAACGACACCGTAAATTTCAACTCAATAACTTTCCTAGTTACTAAAATAATAAAAAAATATTAAGAAAATATTAAAACTTGTATGAACATATTATGTTCATACAAACTTTTCGTCTTATTTGGAGTTCCTCTAGCACCCATTTTAATTTGGCACGCTCGTTCTGAATCGCCTTGTATACAGTGTGGAAGAAAAGTATGGAATAAATTCATTATTTCCGAAACGGTTCCATGAAAATTCCTCGGACATGTCGATTTTTAATTTAAAAAAGACACATTTGCACCTTTTGGATGTTCAATTTATTGTTTCCGCGTGATGACGTCATCGAACAATTTTTTAAATGGAACCGCTATATTTTATTGACGTATTCCTGTGGAACGTAACTTACTGAATTCGGAAATATACACTCATAGTACTTTTTTCCTTCTACTTCCGCAGAAAAAATAAAAAAATATTTAGGAGTGCGACTTTTAAAAGGGCCTCATTTTCGTCTGAATTGGATAATTAAGTTAATTTCGACACAGTGAACTCGCTGGAAATATCACAAAACAAAATATTTTGTTTTAAAAATGATTTAACAAAACAAATTAATTAATTAAATGTTATACGTTATAACCGTGTTGTTGCATGGTACGTGAACCTGTTGTACATTTCTCGCCGGACATTTTCCGATATTACTGGACTTTTCTAATCTGATTTGGTTGCGGATCCTTTGTTTCAGGTCTTCTAAGTTTGTAGACTTTGAAATGTAGACCTTTGATTTTAAAAAAACTTCAAAGAAGAAAGTCCAAAGGCGTCAGAGTTGCAGTCATTTAAACAAGTTTCTATTTTTTTCTCGGAAAGTAGAAGGAAAAAAGTACTATGAGTGTACATTTCGGAATTCAGTAAGTTATGTTCCACAAGAATTAGGCACTATGAATTCTTAACGAGTTAACCCCACACGCCAAAAGACAGTGACACAGTAATTGTACTCGACACGTGTTTTGCTGACAACGTCAGCATCTTCAGGAGTTGAAGCGAAACACGTGTCGAGTTTAATTACTGTGTCACTGTCTTTTGGCGTGTGGGGTTAACTTATTAAGAATTCATAGTGAATTTACGTCAAAGTTCTTGATCCATCTACTGTGTGTAAGAATCAGGCAATAAATTATAACGGTTCCATTTAAAAAAATGCCGGGTGACGTCATCACACGGAAACATTAATTGAGCATTCAAAAGGTGCAGGTACAGGCAAATGTGTCTTTTTAAAATTAAAAATTGACGTGTCCGAGGAATTTTCATGAAACTTCACCGTTTCGGAAATAATGAATTTATTCCATACTTTTCTTCCACACTGTATGTGTTGACCAATCCAAAAATCATTCAGAAACCAGACTGAAACAGCACAAATACAAAAACAGTAATTCAGAATTCAGCAATAAGTAAACATATGAAAAAGAACAATCATACTTTTGAATTTAATGATAAGTATACCAAAATTTTAGGGCAAGAAAAAATGTAAAATCTCGACTGTTTTTAGAAATAATTTATATAAAATAGAATAAAACTCTACATAAATGATAGAACTGACATACAAAATTTGACTCAAATTTACATTTAATTCTACAAATAAATCTTGACAAAGGCCCCAAATGGGGCCGAAACGTCGATATAACTGTATTTATTATTTATCATATTCCAAAATTTCACCAAATTAATAGTATATTATTATATGAGCGATTATGACAACCATTATTCACGAAGATGATGTTTGAGCCCACGAGCCGAAGGCGAGTGGCTCAAATTAATCATCTGAGTGAATAATGGTCATAATCGCGAATATAATACTATACTTTTTCTACACCTATTAAACAAATAATTAGACTCAAATTTGATAACTTTAATGGAACACTATCATAATACATTAATTTTTATTTTTCAATAAATGGACTACTTACTAGGAATATATATTGAAATTTGTGTAGTTAGTAATATATAAATTTGGAGTTGTCCCTTCCATTTTTAAATTCTGGCAGTTTTAGTAGTTGAATTGTTAGTTTGTACGGATTAATGGGTACCCCTCGACCGAAGTGCATACGTTGGAAAACGTAAACAAGTAATATGGCGAGATACACTTGGCTGTCACCCGAGCGATTGTCAGCTCTAGCAAGAGTTGATCGCGGTCGATATAAAATATCATTGGATCAGGGAAACAGTGATTATTGAATCTATATTTGTGATTGGCCGAAATGCCGTGAATTATGATTTCATAATTCACTACAGTGAATTATGGGTACGATATTTCACGAAGAAAATCCGAATAATTGCCATATAATTAAATAGGTGTAGAAAAAATAATATTATATTAAAATAATATTATATTTAAGTCATTTATATGCCTGACACTCGTCCCCTAGATTACTTTTAGTCGCTTTTAGCTATATTCTAAGTAAAATATGATCCTCGATATGATCCCACCGAGAATCCTACTTCATGATATCCCTAAAAGCAACCCTGAAAAGTGCATCAGTCCTCATCGGAATTTATTGATAACACAAAAACCTACAACGCACAGTCATCGATCGATCCCTTTTATAATGACTTCTTTGCAAGATTAATATGTCTTGGCAATTCATTGTTTGCTTTCGGTGTATGATCTTCTTATACCAATTTTTGTTCCTTCACTGTTTGAATTCCATTAGGTCTCAAAACAGAATTCATGCCTCCTTTGTGGAATATTTATAAAGCTGATTTCAATTCCATATTTTTTAATTCGAAATAAAGCGGAAGACATAAATTCGTTTTAATCCAATATTTGAAACGTAAACATTCTTCTTAATCCTGCATTAAAGGCACACGAGTTCCCGTAAAATTATGCAGACTGTCCCACTTAATAATATGTGGGACAATCTATATATCACTTCAGAACCATTGCTCCGATAAATAAATCAAAGTAACAGATGCCTGGAACAATTCATTTCTTTTTTATGGTTCGGGCAAACAGCAGTATAAATAACGGTAATTTCGGTGACAACAAAAAAGATAAATAAATGCGAAAATTTTTTGCTTCATGTTTTCCGAACGAGTCTATTTGTCTAGAGTTTTAGCCTTGGGTAATTTACTCTATCTGAAGTTTTGCGGCAGAAGTAGTAGGACTATAAAAAAATAACGCGGGAAAATATTTCCGGGAAGATTAAGATAATACCCTATACGAGGTACTATAATAACCAGAGTAGTAATGCAGAAAATTCTGACATAACATTGAAAAACTTTTCGAAAAGTTGCTGATATTTTCGTATTGCCTTAATCGGCAGCGAGATGACACTGACAACTCATAAAATTCACAGTTTAATGTCAAACTTGCAACATTTTTTATTTTACGAGAAGAACGACTTTGTCTTAAGAATGCCTGTACAACATCCCCGAATTTCTAATAATGGGCAGTCCCCGGAATATGGAAAAAGTCAATTTTGTCCCATAATTTATTGAAAACAAAAGGCGATCGCAAAATTTTGTTCGTGCCCCTGAGCAAAGCTCGTAAAAATAGATCGAGACTCCGCCATTAGCTTTTTTCTAACTGTGATAGTTTACATCATCAATGCCTTCGCATTGACAATAACGCCTATACTTGCACCCAAAATGAACCAACCTGTACACAATCATTAAAAGCAAATGTTTAAAAAATGATAAGTACCTATAAAATGAGTGCTATGTCTCTGAAAATCAGAATAAAATTGTCTGTTGATAGGGCGAATATATAAAGGGCGTTCCATTTAAAGAAGTCCCAGTCATGTCTGAAACTTGTGAAATTTAAATTTCAGTTGCTTTCCTAATAACATAATTGAAAACTGAACCAAAACTAAACTATGCAATAATATCCTCTTGCTAGCTTCTTCATGATTTGACGACTTACATTTTTAATATTCAGGGATCACGTGCAGGGTCATACTGTAAAATTTGATGAAAACCCTGTGTTGCCTAATGAAAGTACTGGGAGGGACCGAACTTATTTTCACACAAATTTATAAAGGTGCCCATTTGCTTGGTCGGCTCTTCTTTCTCTTCTAAAATTCTTTAGAGACTGTTCCTTTGTTTAAACAATACTTAAAATAAGAATTTCCTACTGCAGTAAATATCAAATAAAACAATAAATTTTTAGTAGAATATAAAAATGGGCAGAATGCAAATTGCTGTATAGAAAGCGAAAACATATGAGAAGGCTTCGGTACAGGGGTGAAAATCCAAAACATGACACTGCTGAAAGATAGGAAATTAAGATCTGCAATTTTTTGAAAAATAAAGTGTTTTTACTGATAACCTAAGTCGGACGGAGGCTGAATGCCTCCACTGATATACCTACCTACCTGCTTATGTATTTCCAACATTACTTACTTTGGAAGAATGTCGCAACCTTGTGTCATGATAGACCCAAGGGTCAACCAAAAGCTGTTTTTCAAATCCCAAATATTTTCTAATTCCTCTGGATCTGGATCGCAAGGATGGGGTTTTTCCCAGTCACCCGGAGACATTCTGGAAGAAAGCTGCTTAAAAGTGCTTGACTGAAAACTTGAAGAAAAGCCCTGATAATCTGATTACCAATCAGAGAGGTGCTACGGTCTTTTTAAGAAGGAGGATTGTCTACAATAACTTTCAAATTTCTCTGGTACAATGAAGTTGTCCGACTATACAGCCTGCCCAAGATAAGAATGCAATGCACAACAAGGGAGCAATGAGAATAGTATAATATAATATGCGGATTCTGCTAAATGGTGAAAAGGTTGCGTAGTTATAGGGGACTATTCAATCGGTCTTAAGAAATGTGGAAAAATATTTTTCGTTTTTGAGTTATTTCTAAAAAGTAAATTTATGGGATATTGTTTTTTTTTTACGTATGAACTTTAATGTGGAAATTTAGTTTATCTTCTACAATGGCCGCATTTAAAAAATTCTTACAATGACTAAAACTAACTTAAAACATAATTTAACCACTATGTGTAATACATTGGTGAATTTACAATAGAAAAGGATTCCAAAATCTACTAACAAAATTCCACGTCCGTATTTGAAAAAATTAAGTTGATGACGGTCCCGCAATTCCACATTTTAAAGCTTATCACAAATTGCCATGAAGTATTGTTTAGTTTTTCGCCAATTCTGATGATAATGTTGAAAAAATTAAAACAAAATTCCATAAATTACGAAAGCGTAGAAGGGCAGTGGGTAAAATAAAATATTTCTCTAAGAATTGTCATTTTTTCTGGCAATTGACAAATATTTTTCCAGTTGACAGATTTTTCTGGCAATTGACACTTTATTCTATTAAGCGACAAATATTTTTTCAGTTGACAGGTTTTTCTGTCAATTGACTCTTTATTCTGAGAATTGACACTTTATTCTGACAATTGACATATTCTTTTGTCAATTGACACTTTATGCTGTCAATCGACACTTTATTCTGACAAATGACACTTTATTCTGACAATTGACACTTTAGGTACTATACCTTATCCACAGAGTAGCGAACAGCTGCCTTGGCCCTACTCCATGCACAGTGTCGTAGCTACCCATCTTGGCGCCCAGGGCAAACATTTAATATTGCGCCCCTAATACCACCATACATGAGGGTACGATTACTTCCTTAGATTTTTAGGTATTCACAATAAAAATACGTGACACATTTTTTAAATTCAGAGGGATTTTATTGCCCTATCATTATGCACAAACTAAAAGTGCAAAAGCTTGATGATTAGGTATAATATACAGTGTGAGTAAAAAGTCTGGAACTAATTCGATAAAAAATTCAGGAATCATTTCTGGAAAAAACGCTCGGACGCGTCAAACTAATTTTTTTAAAGTGCATCTTTTTTGATAATTATAGATTTTCGATGGTCTCTTGATTTCGTACTGTGACGTCATCGTCCATTTTTTTAAATGGCTCCCCATATTTTTGAAGCCATAGTTGGATAGCGGTTGAAATTATGAATAATTCAATGATATGCCGCAGTATGACATTGAAGTTGATATTTTTCGAAATAATCAAGTTTAAAGTGAAAACAAAAACTCTCAAAGAAAATGAGTCAGCCATGGAATATTGACAAATTGTTTGGAAACGAAAACCATTAAGTCTCCAATTAAATTCTAACAGTTCAGCATTATTTTGTGGATTTCTATTTATTCTCCACCCAAATCATGAAGATCCGGGCTTACCAAACAATACTTTATGTTACCAACAGGATGACGCTCCTGCGAAATTATTATGGTACGGAATTATTAAGACCAAATTTTCCTCAGATGGATTGTTATGATTGGTAGGAGAGGTACTATTGAGTGGCCTGCATGATTCTCCGACCTTACCCCACTACATTTTTTCTTGTGGGGTTATCTTAAAAAAGCAAAATTTATTTTAACTGGTCAAATACAATTGATGAATTACAGCAGAGAATCCGCAACGAAATTAGAGCAATTAGACCAGACTCCCTCCGCAATGTTCTCCAGGAATTTCGAATACGACTTCTGTATTACCAAGAAGTGCATGGATGGCAATTTCAACATCAACTTAAGTGTTATTTTTAATTAATTAATGTTATTTTGTCCAATTTACGCCGTTTGCAATCAATGAAACTGTCAATATTCCATGACCAACTCATTTTCTTTGAGAGTTTTTGTTTTTATTTTAAACTTGATTATTTCGAAAAGTATCAACGTCAATATCATATTGTGGCATATCGCTGAATTCGTAATTTCAGCCACTATCAAACTAATACTTCAAAAAGATGGAGAGCCATTTAAAAAAAATGGAGGATGACGTCACAGTACGAAATCAAAAGACCATCGAAAAACGAAAATTATCAAAAAATGCACCTTAAAAAAATTTGTTTGACGAATCCGAGCGTTTTTTCTAGAAATGATTCCTGAATTTTTTATCGAATTAGTTCCAGATTTTTTACTCACACTGTAGGTAATTTTACTTGTAATTTTGCGTGACAGAAAGCGTCCCGTTATAATACCTTCCCCGGGAAGCTGGACAAAACTTCTAAAAACGGGACGTCTGGCAATTCTACTTCTTGCGTTCCTCCCCGCGTTCCTCTTTTGTCTTTTCCCTTTTCTTTTTGAATTGCTCCCCTGGTGGCTTTTTTGGAGGCAATAGTTTGTTTCAAAATTTCATATTTGACATTTGGTATTGTGAAGAACTTCTCAATCAATGATAATGTTCATTATTTAATATTGTAAAAAACATTTTTTACTTACACTTAACTTATAATCAATTAGATATTTGAATCTGGTGACTAAGTTAAGTGAATGAACTTAAATTTTCATTTTGTATTATTTACGGTTTTTCTCTGTTTTGTAAGGCAGACGAAGCTTAAAATTGCACCCCCCGGAGCTTGCGCCCCTGGCGGGTGCCCCGGTTGCCCTGCCCTAGTTACGACACTGTCCATGCATACATCTGCATACGAACTACGAAGGTCAAGTTTGGTGGGCCACTGCGATATTACTTAAATTGTCAATTGCCAAAGAAATCTGTCAATTGACAGAATTAAGTGTCAGTTGACAAAATAAAGTGTCGATTGACAGAATAAAGTGTCAATTGTCAGAATAAAGAGTCAATTCTCAGAAAAACCTGTCAACTGAAAAAATATTTGTCCCTTAATAGAATAAAGTGTCAATTGCCAGAAAAATCTGTCAACTGGAAAAATATTTGTCAATTGCCAGAAAAAGCTGTCAATTTCCAGAAAAAAATGACAATTCTTAGAGAAATATTTTTTTTACCCACGGCCCTTCTACGCTTTCGTAATAAATAACTCAAAAACGAAAAATAATTTTTAACAACTTTTTAAGGCCGTTTTAATAGTACCCCAACTGCTCAACTATTTCACCTTATAATCGAATCCGTATCTATTGCCGTTTCCAATATCCTCATGCTGTGCATTCTTATTTTGGTCAGGGTGTACCTACACAATGTTTTATGAAAATCTGTTTTAGGAAAAGTGAAAAATCATCCATCTCGTAATTTAATTTATTTGATTCTGTCTTCCATACCTTTCGCTTTTCCCCAACTCTTTCTAATACCTCCCTATTACTAACTTTACCTATCCGCGATATCTTTATCATGCGTCTGTAGCACCACATTTCAAACGTTTCTATTTTTTTTTGATCCGCTTCTCTTATTGTGCAAGTTCCGTACATTGCCGTACAACATACATACTTATGACTTTAAGAGTCCCTTTCGAAATTCTACATTAACCATTCCCAAGTATAACAGCCGTTTCTTCTAGTTAAACGCAACTCGACCCTGCACTAGTCTTTATTTCATATCCCTAGTGCTCCTACCATCGCTAGTCATTTGAAATCCCAAGTAGCAGAAATCTGTAACTTCCTTTATCTTCTCATTTCCTATTTGTATTTTATTTTTAGACCTGCTATTTTCACGCCCCCTGCCTACATACGAAAATTTTTGTAACTCCGCCCTTATTATAGGACAGCATAGTTTATCCCTCTCTACACTGATTTCCTTTTCTAATATATCTCATAATTCTTGTCCTGCATGAGATTCCCAAATACTCCTTCCACCTATCTGCCTTTTCCTCTCTTCCGATTAAGATGTCTCCTGTCTCGTTTCTAATGTTTTTGATACTAGATCAAATTTCTCTGAAATTTCTCCAAGTTATTTTATACGTTTCGTCAGTATTTCCTGCTTCAAATTTATCTTCCACTTCTTTGCATTTATTATCAATCCAATGTTCTTTCGTTTTCCTATATTCCCGAATAATTTCCTATTTGACCGCTTTGTGCCTTTGTTTCAATCCTTCATCTAGCCTATTTTTATATTTTCGCCTTTCGTCTATTGGGGTCACAATATCCTTTGTTATCCAGCTTTTTCTTTCATTATGTTTATGACCCAAAATATTTCTAGCTGCAGAATCTGAACTACACTGTTCAAAATTGTCTAAGGAACAAAACTATTATTTCAAAAATATTTTCGCCAACAATTCGTAGCAAATTGAAAATGCGCCATGTTATGTTCGTTGGATATCATACCATAGCATGATAAAAAAGAACTTCTTTTGTTCGTTTTATTTATCAAAAAAACTGAAATTCAAAGAAAGGTGGACGATACAAAATTTTTCTGTTTATGTTTTTGTTTCAAGTCATCTCTGAGCACATATGGCCAGTTTAGTTGTTTGAGTTGAACATAAGACAACAATTTAAAATGCATCGCCGACACTTAGCCCGCGACGAATTGTTACATGCGGTGGAGATGATTGAATTCGGTAGTTCACAAAGTCAGGTAGCGGCCGAATTTGAAATATCACGAAGTGTAATGTGTCGATTGTGGGGACGATACCAGGAGACTGGAGATGTGTCCGAAAGACACGAATGCTGCAGAAGAGAAACAACAACTGCCCAAGACCGATTTATTATTCTTCAAGCCAGGCGTAATGTATCAATTGCAGCACGAGAACTTTCTGCGGATCTCCAAAATGTACATTCCGTAGGCGGTTTCTGACCAAATCATTAGAAATCGTATCCATGAACCTGGTCTTCATTCTCGTCGACCACTTATAGTGCCTGCACTTCGCCACGGCAATCGCGAAGCTCATCTTAACTGGGCTGAAGAGCATGCTCAATGGAGTGAGCAGAATGATCCAATGTTCTGTTTAGCGACGAATCTCGGTTCGGATTTCAACCTGATAGCAGAAGAACGAGAGTGTGGCGAAGAAGATGAGTCTTGGAAAGGACCAGGCACTTCCAGGAAGTTCACAATTACCGAGGAGCGGGTCTGCGATGATATGGGCTGGAATCGATTTGCACCATAGAACGGACCTCGTTTGTCTGGATGGAGTCATGAACCAGCGGCGTTATATTGAATAAGTTCTTGTACCTGTTGCGCAACCATCTTCATATGCTGCTGGTCCAGATTTGGTTTATATGCAAGATAGTGCTCGTCCTCACATTGCACATCAGGTACAAAATTGGTTTGAAGAAGAGAACATTGCCTTTTGCCATGACTTCCTCAGTCTCCCGACCTCAACCCCATTGAGCATGATTGTGTGGGACATGCTGCAGAGATGACTTCTTCCAGTTATGGCAAACATTCAAGGCCGTTTTGCATTTGAAAATGCACTGAGAGAGCAGTGAGCCCTTTTGCCACAAGATGCAATCGATAGGCTGATTTTAAGTATGCCTAGGCGGTGCCGGGCAGTCGTTAATGCCCGAGGAGGCAATACATCGGATTAATTTCAAAAAATTAAAGTTATCAGAAATACACTTTTATTTTAATACACAATGTATTGCTTTCCAATTAAATGTTTATTTTCATTATTAAACAAATAATGCGAAAAATTACAAGTTTATTTTTAGCCAATTTTGTACTAGTGTCGGATAAAAATCATTCGATGGAAATTATTTGTGTTCCATAGACAATTTTGAGCAGTGTATTTTTGCTGCAATGGGGAAGACCCGCTTAATCGAATTTATAACTTTTAGTACTGTAATATTAAGCATAAATAGAATATGTATCGCGTACCACGTAAAAATTTTGATTATGTGCCGTGCTGAACGAAAAATTTGCAACTTAGAAAGCAGCATGACCGGGGTGGCTAAAACGCGCGCTTTCTGTGGCGTAGGAGACCTATCCGTTGCGCCGCGGTGTTTACGCGCCTCCCTGGAAAAAGTGGGAGGAGTCGAGAAATAAACGAGCGCTTAGGGTGCAAACGGATCGGTTTGCGCATGTGAAAATCCCTACCTAATCTGTCGGGCCCAGTGGTCAAGTACGTCACCAGCGTCATTCAAATATTGTGTCTCGAGCGTGACGCATGTGTCGTATTTAATTATGACGAAAATAAGACTCAAATGTAAAAATTGAAAGTTGCGGAATTTGTTTTGGGTAGTAAACTATTCAATATGATCATTTTCAAAATTTGCGTGTTGTCCCCATTCCATTCTGCCTCTACGTTCTTCGTATTTTCATTCGCGCCCTTTAGTACTTCGTTCGTCTTTTTCTCGAACTTATCGCGAGAATCACAATCTTTTAGTTTCTCGAGATCAAGGTGTCTCCTATCGTTTCGTTTTTTTCAAAGCTTGAATTTAATATTAGCCTTGAAAACCACTATGTTGTGATCACTATCTAGATCTGCTCCTGGATAGCTTCTGCAGTCCCTAACTTGATTTCTAAATCTTTACCTGACACGAATGTAATCTATATGATACCTCCCTATGTCCCCTGGCATTTTCAATGTCTAGCATCTCCTAACGTGATGTTGAAATATAGTGTTTGCGACGATTATGTTATGTTTTTATCGAAAAAATCTATGTCTAACTCCATTGTCGTTTCTAATACCCAATCGCTGTACCTACAACTGTATTAAAATCTCCTACAATTATGAAGTTTTCATGCCCCTTCACAAAATCTAGCACATACTCGATATCGCCATATACTGCCTCTACAGCCTCATCACTATAGTTAGACGTGGGAATGTGTACCTGGATTATTACCGTCTTTGCAGGTTTCGAATCTAACCTAACCATAACTAACCTGTCACTTTTCTGTAAGAAATTTTCTACGCTCTGACTTATTCTTTTCTGCATAACAATTTCTACTCCCGAATTTCCTCCTACCGCTCCAAACGTCTCCAGATTCTTGCCATCGCACCTCACTGTTCACTGATACCTACTATGTCTAATGCTAAAACCATCCACTTCAATTTTCAGATTTCCTAACTTTCCTACTTGTTTCATGCTTCTAACATTCCATGGACTCGTGAAATGTTATACTTAGTCTTGCTGATGACTCCCCCCCGAAGCAATCCGCGCGCTGAGATCCGAATGTGGGACTATTTTACCTCCGGAATATTTGCAGAAGGTGCCATCATAAAATTTTGGCACGCTGTTCTAGTGGTAAAATAATATGGTGCGTTCCACATCGTAGAGTGTGTATCACATTGCCATACCGACCCCCCCAGTCTCTGTCTCTCTGATTACTGAAAGCGCTGCTGCCCTCTTTCAGGGACTCGATTTAGTCTATCTTCTCAATAAAATCCCCTCAATATTGTTAAACCTATTGAAGCAAACAAGCCATCCCACCCGTTTCTGTATTAGCTACTGGAACTACGTCAAGGTACAAGGTCGTTGGGTAAATTCACTATGAATTCTTTATAAGCCAAAAAGCCAAAAAGACAGTGACACAGTAATTTTTATTGGCAACATTTGATTTTTTTATCATACTATAGAAACTACGCTGGAAGAAGCACAGAGTGGATTTAGAAAAGGAAGAAGTGTTCAGGACCATATTTTCACCATAAAACAAATAATAAGAAAAACACTGACGAGCAATAATAAGGCATACTTTGCATTCGTGGATATGGAAAAGGCATTTGACCGAGTTCAGAGACAGAAAATATGGGATATTTTAGAAAGTAGAGGAATAAACTGCAAACTTATACAAGCCATCAAGAGTCTTTATAGTGGAAATGTAGCATACGTAGTGTCTCAGAATATGAAATCCAAAACATTTAAAATAAAGGAAGGTTTAAGACAAGGCGGAGTCATGAGCCCGGTATTATTCACGATATTCCTCGACGAAACAATGAAAGAGTGTCGTCCAAGATTACAGAAATTAAATGTAGGGTATAGAAATTTAGAAATGATAGATATTACAGAATGTGCTTTTGCTGATGATATAGTGATAATGGCCGGAAGTAACAAAAGCTTACAAAATAATGTAAATGTCTGGAATGAAATACTTAACAGACACAGTATGAAGATAAATAAAAAGAAAACAAAAGTGATGGTAGTAGCTAGGGAGCCAGAGACAGTGAACATCAGAATAGAAGATGAGAATATTGAGCAAGTAGCAGATTTTAAATACCTAGGAGTGCTAATCCAAAACAACGGAAAACAGAATGGTGACATAAATACTCAGAAAACATTTAAACTATGTAATAACCTCATTACCGCGGATATCAAACGCAAGCTACATGTGTCTAACCCAAAAGTACCACGCATGTATTGTTTACCGAAGATCCATAAAGTAGGGAAAGCCTTAAGGCCCATAGTTTCAGCTATAGATTCTCCTACTTACAAACTGTCCAAATGGTTAGTCAATGAATTTAATAACCTCGAAATCAAGCAGTCAAGTTTTTCAGTGAAGAACTCTTTAGAGTTTATAAACAAAATTCAACACATCACACTGCATGATAACGAATTATTAATTTCATTCGACGTCAGCTCACTTTTTGCCAGTGTACCTGTACCAAAGGCTTTGGAGTACTTGTATGAACTCCTTAATAAAAATAACATTGATGAACAAACTGCCAAAGAATACATTAATTTAACAAATCTGTGTATGCAGCAGAATTATTTCAAAGTCAGTGGATCAATTTTTCAACAAAGTGAAGTTACAGCCATGGGAAATTGCCTCTCTCCTTTCATTGCAGAAATTTTCATGGGCAAATTTGAAACCCAACTGAAAGATGAGCTCCCATATTTTCCAAAGGTGTGGGTGAGATATGTAGACGATATATTTGCCATTTTTGACACTAGTAAATGTAACATTGAAGATTTTTTGAGCGACTTAAATAGTATATTCAATTCTATCAAATTTACCCATGAAATAGAAAGGGATGGACAGCTTCCATTTTTGGACATTTTGGTAATTAGGAAAGACAGTAAGTTAGAATTTGACATCTATAGGAAAGAAACCAGTACAGCTCGGTATATAACTGCAGATTCGAACCACTGTAGTCAACACAAAGAGGCTAGTTTTGGTTTTTTAGTTAATAGACTGTTGAGTCTACTGTTATCCGTTGAAAGATACCGCAAGGAAGTAAATACAATCAAAGATATAGCGAAATGTAATGGTTTCGATCCAGAGATTGTCAATAGGTTAATTAGGAAACGAAAATTTAAAATGCTATTGCGAAATTCCACCACTTTAAATTGGGATAATAAAATTACTAAATTTATAAAAATACCATACGTACCGAAAATAACTAGAAGTATGAATACTATTTTCGGGAAAGCGGGCTTCAAAGTGGTTCACACTTCGAGCAACAATTTACAAAATCTACTAGGAAATGCGAAAGATAAAACGGAACCCATTCATAAAGCGGGAATTTACGAAATAGCATGCGGAAATTGCGACAAAAAATATATCGGGCAGTCAACTCGGTCTATTTTAACTCGCTTTAAGGAACATCAAGCTCATTACAAATACGGCCGCACTGATAAGTCTAGCATGGCGTCACACGCGTTGGAAACGGGCCATAAATTCAATAGCAATAATCTCAAACCCTTAAAACCAGGAAATAATAAATTTGATTTAAACGCATTGGAAAGTATAGAGATATATAAAAATAAACGTAGTTGTCTTAACAGTAACTATGGTCCGATTCCGAACTCAACCCTGTATAGATTTATCAGGTAGATAGATTAAGTCTAGCCAAAAATATTTACCCTCCAGACCCTAATTTTATTGCTCTAATAGTTTTAAGAAACCCTATAGGTTATTGATCCCTTTCACTTAAGAATACAATTTTATTGCTCTCATGTTCAAATTAGTTCTGAGAAACCCTATAGGTTTATCGATCCTCTTCACTTCAGTAGTGGAGGGTGGGTGAGTGGGGGTTGGATATTTTTAGTAACATAATTTAAGTTTAGAATTTAGATTATCTTCTACTCCTGAAGATGCTGACGTTGTCAGCGAAACATGTGTCGAGTTTAATTACTGTGTCACTGTCTTTTGGCGTGTGGGGTTAACTTATTAAGAATTCATAGTGAATTTACGTCAAAGTTCTTGATCCATCCACTGTGTGTATAAATGAAAGAGTAGAAAAGACAGTTAAAGTATTCCATGCAATGAATAAAAGTTTTATAAGGAGGAAAGAGATATCCAAAGAGACGAAAATGGCATTCTTAAGTCTATCTACAGGCCAGTATTAACATTCGGGTGTGAGACATAGGTAATTGACAGAACAATGAAAAGTAAAGTACAGGCGACCGAAATGAAATTTTTGAGAGGAGTGAAAGGAATAACTAGAATTGATAGAATAAGGAATGATGAAGTAAGAGCGGATCTGGGAATAGAGTCTATATTGGAATACATAGAAAGGACACAACTGGGATGGTGGGGGCATATGTAAAGAATGGTGGGCGAGAGAATAGTCAAGGGAATTTGGGAAGCTAGGGTGCGAACAAGGAGAGGAAGAGGAAGACCACAAGAGGAATGGGATAATGTAGCAATAGCAGCGATAAAGAAGAAAAACAAAACACTACAAGAAGCGAGGCTTTTAGCACAAGACAGAAAGCAGTGGAAGAAATTTGTAAATAGTGCTAGTGTGTAAAAGCCAATACCCCGACACTAAAAGGTACAAGAGGTTAAAGACTATATATATATCATACTTGTTTTAAAAATTGTGTTTTGTGCTACCCTACTTTTATAAGACCAGAGCTCTTTTCTGATGGAGAATTGGGTATGATGATAGTTATGGGGCTTTTCTTCATATTTTTGGTTAAGGTATGTATCGATAAAATTCAGTGGTCGAATTCTGGAACACTCTGTATGAACAATACAAACCTAGCTATCAGATAAATTGCGATTGAAACTACCAAATAAAATGTGCAAGTGTACATCCAAACATCGAAATATAACGGCTCCATGAAAGCAAACATGCTTCCTTTTTCTTTTTTGCCCTTTTGGTATAGAATACTAATCCCTGAATAATACATTTCTGTTAGATTATCACTTCTTTACGAAACTCTTCAAAGTTCTCACCGAGAGTCATAAATGGGCTGCTGAAATCAACAATTTCCCTCCTTTCACGAGTAATGGTCAGGTCGCAAATAGCTAAATCAGCTTTCTAAAACACGTCCATGTAGAATATTACCTAGTAAAAAAATTTGCATTACCCTCTCCAGCAAATCTTTGATCATTCCAGGCCTACTTTCGTCAGCAGTTAGTTGAAATACATATGTAAAATTCAGTTGTTTAGCTATTTCTTCTATAAGATCCATGGAATAACCTTCGTAACGGTCATTGCCATATAATTTTTCCCCATGAGTTGGTGTTCTCTCACTCAAATATGGCGGACCTATTCTGAAATCACCGGAAAATACACTTCAATTGAACAATAAAAAGTTCCCCTTATGTCGAAGTGGTCGATGGTCGATAAAAATAAAGGAAAAAGATTTAGAGAACTTAACCTTCTAATATACTCATTTTATACTATTCATGTGTGAGTGACGTCAGAAATTGACCAAATACGCACATATTCAGTTCGATACCTTAGAAACGAGAAAACTATTGTATTTTATTTATGTGGGGTTATGTTCGGTATTTGTTATTATCTGCCAATAGTCAAATTTTGCGCACAAGGTCTTGTTACACAATTAATAGTACACGCTTAAATTAGGTAGATATATTTTTGGTTCTTACCGTTGAGTTTTTATTTCACGAATTTTGGATGTTGAGAACTGAGATTGTGGCAAAAAAACTCTGTGACAATTAATGAATCTTCCTTCAGTAAATTATCAGATTGGCTCCTCACAAAGTCTTCCTCCGTAATTTTTGACACAATTTATTGACAAATTTCAATAATTATCAGATTTTAACAAATAATAAACTGCAATAACATAAATTCAAAATCCCTACAATGTGGTAACACGTGCGAGCAGATATAAACATAGCAGCATTTGATAGAATGTGAAGTCACGACCAACAGCGCATCGTTTAGCTGGGACACCAATTTTCATAACTTATGAAACATTAAAATTCCCAAAGTTCCCAATCCAACCACTGTGTCTATGCCACCACAAGAAAAAAGTTGTTACAATTTTAAGCGAATTTCACCCCGCTACATGGTGTAGGCACTAATATTCATTTTATTTTTCCAAAGATATTGTAATTCTCAAAAGTTCATGCATCTATCGAGAAAAGAGTTTTAAGTTGTTAATTTATAATGACAGGGGTTACCCCACAAGCGCCGCCAATGTTGTTGTTGCTAGTATGAATCAGCCTTTTTTTTGGAAACAAGTCGCAGCTGTTTTTATTATAGCGTTGGCATTGTTTTTTTATGAGCCTAGAAAGGCCGACTTCTGGAACCGATCTAATTCTCGTAGCTTCCATTACTCGAACGTTTCTTTGAGAATATTATTTAATGGCAAGCAAGAGACCGGGATAACAGTTTGTAGTTTTTGTTTTGGACATGCGACAAGATTCCGAATGCGATAAATTCGAGCGCGTATACGTGTTCAGTGTTTACAGTAAATGCGTATAGTGTATTTGGTGTTTTGGTGCGCGTTTTGGTACGTGCGTAATTTGTTTTCGCGTTTTAGTGCATACCGGGGCTTGATAAACCTTTGCATTTTAAGAATAATTTAGAAGAGTTTTAACTGTTAATTTGTATTTTGGCGGATTGTTTAGATTAGTTAATTGTTTGCTGGTAGTTGTTTAATTGTAATTGCTTCTTGTTGTTTGTTTGTTTGTTTGTTTGTTGTTCGTATATTTCGCTGCTTATTGTTAATTTTAAATTTCATGTTCTCAAATCACTTTTAATTGTAAATATTTGTACATTAGTCACTGCAAATAAAGTGTGGTAAATACTAAATACGTTACAATACCTTGACGTGACCCGAACTACAGTTGCTTGCAAATTCTCCAAATTCTTTTTGTCTGTATCGGTAGCGTTGAGTATATAGTGCAAAGATTCTGGTGTTGCTGAATGCCAAGTTGCAGACTCTTCGAATTTTTGCCCCTTCTCCTTTTCCATGATATGTAAAGTAAAATTGACACGGTGGCCATACTGATTAAACTCCACAGGGCCGGTTAAAAAATCGAACTTTTGCTAAAAATTGCTTATTAATTTTAGAGCAATTTAGACGAAATGACTACCTGTTTCATGTAATTTGCAAGAGTTTGTCCCTGCATCCATTTCTTATCTGGCGCATTACAATCTAATGATTCTGGTTCGAGATAAGTACCTTGCTGAATGACCTTTTCAAACGAATCTGTGAATAATTTGAAACCATCTAGAAGTAAGGCAGCTTCGACCTGGAACAGATAAACATTGGTTTATCACAAAGTCCAAAGACTGGTTGGACGCCCGCCAACTAACTGCACTACTACCTACTCTTCCTTATATAAACTTTACGCTATCCACAATCATGCCCAATCCAATAATTTTCAAAAACACAACAACTTAAAATACATACGCCAGTCATATTAGAATCATAATATGATGATATGATAATGATTCTGTATATTATACAGAATGTTTTTTTATGTGGTGTTAACATGGCTATCTTTTTAATCTTAATAGATATAGGTTCGGTTAAATGGGAGAAAAGTTTCGTCTATTCAAGCATAAGGAAGTGCCGTTTGCAGAAGTTGATTATCTCTTTTCGTTCTTGAAATAATCGAAAAAAAATAAAATTTTGACTTCTACATTTGTGTTCAAATATTGCATGTTTTGAATGTGTATGGAAAACCGCAGACCAACTGGTTTCGTCCTTCTGGGACTCATCAGTACGGTGCTCTCCCCCACACACTCAAACCATGCAATTTAGCTTGCTATATATGCTGCCGCGCTCTGGACAGATATCAGCAAGTGACAACTACTTTGAGTAATTATCTAGTATTAATTAGTGGTACTGGACCGTTCGAACAACTACTCCTCGGGCAAATACCCCGCCAGGCATTGAATTATAGAACTAAATCCAGATTTTTTGTACTACGAGACGTTTCAGACTGCTACCCCATCTAAGATGGCTTTGAAACAATCCTAATTTGTCTCCATGTACGTACGTGCTTTTAAGCAGGTCTTTGTTCAAATATTGCATGTTTTGAATGTGTATGGAAAACCGCAGACCAACTGGTTTCGTCCTTCTGGGACTCATCAGTACCGTGCTCTCCCCCACACACTCAAACCATGCAATTTAGCTTGCTATATATGCTGCCGCGCTCTGGACAGATATCAGCAAGTGACAACTACTTTGAGTAATTATCTAGTATTAATTAGTGGTACTGGACCGTTCGAACAACTACTCCTCGGGCAAATACCCCGCCAGGCATTGAATTATAGATCTAAATCCAGATTTTTTGTACTACGAGACGTTTCAGACTGCTACCTCATCTAAGATGGCTTTGAAACAATCCTAATTTGTCTCCATGTACGTACGTGCTTTTAAGCAGGTCTTTGTTCAAATATTGCATGTTTTGAATGTGTAATGCCTGGCGGGGTATTTGCCCGAGGAGTAGTTGTTCGAACGGTCCAGTACCACTAATTAATACTAGATAATTACTCAAAGTAGTTGTCACTTGCTGATATCTGTCCAGAGCGCGGCAGCATATATAGCAAGCTAAATTGCATGGTTTGAGTGTGTGGGGGAGAGCACCGTACTGATGAGTCCCAGAAGGACGAAACCAGTTGGTCTGCGGTTTTCCATACACATTCAAAACATGCAATATTTGAACAAAGACCTGCTTAAAAGCACGTACGTACATGGAGACAAATTAGGATTGTTTCAAAGCCATCTTAGATGGGGTAGCAGTCTGAAACGTCTCGTAGTACAAAAAAAATCTGGATTTAGTTCTATAATTCAATGCCTGGCGGGGTATTTGCCCGAGGAGTAGTTGTTCGAACGGTCCAGTACCACTAATTAATTCTACATTTGTGTTCATATTTTCCTTATTTGGCATTCAATTTTCAATCTGCAAAAACTTTCTAGGGACGACTTTTTATCCTCTTTCCATTTGTGGTAGCAGAAAGTACCTACCACGTTTCGTTTCTTCAGAATCATCATCAGGTTCATTTTTTCTTATGGCTCCATCTTAGATTTTTAGCTTCCTAGCCTAAGCTAGGTAGCTATTGTGATAGTCGTTTTTTGACCCTGGTGATTTTTCATCAAATGTGGACGTTTCAGGTCATTCTAAGACTTTTAGCTTCCTAGCCGAGCTAGGTAGCTATTGTGATAGTCGTTTTTAGACCATGGTGTTTTTTCATCAAATGTGGACGTTTCAGGTCATTCTAAGACTTTTTGGCAAGGTGGCACATTTCCGTCCTTATATATATGTGTGTGTGTGTGTGCGCGTGTGTGGGTGTGTGTGTGCGCGTGCGTGCGTGCGTGCGTGCGTGCGTGTGTATGTCTGTTGGCACTTTTGCGGGAAAACGGCCCCACAGATTTTGCTGAAATTTTGTATACGTATATCAGAGATGGTCCATAGGAAACTGACGGGGCGGTTTTTTTAAAGCACTTTTGAGCCAAGATATGGCGTCATCGAACATTTTTTTCAATGAGACCGTATATTATATTTTTGTATTGCATCGGATAGAGGGTATTTTTCGCTACACGATTTGCGAAAATCGTAATAGGTTGTATAAGGAAAAAATTGAGAAAAATATACGAAGATAGGGCGCGCCCTCCAGTTCAGTTGTGGCTGTGGCTAGGAAGCTGTTCTGTCAATGCATTGACAACTAGTTTGGCAAGGTACCACATTTCCGTTCGTATGTATGTGTATATGTCTGTTGGCACTTTTACGGGAAAACGGCTCCACAGATTTTGCTGAATTTTTGCATACGTATATCAGAGATGGTTCATAGGAAACTGACGGGGCGGTTTTTTAAACACTTTTGAGCCGAGTTATGACGTCATAGAAAATTTTTTTCAATGAGACCGTGTATATATTTGTATTGCATCGGATAGAGGGTATTTTTCTCTACACGATGTGCGAAAATCGTAAAAAATACGAAAAGAAGGCACGCATGCGCGCCAAACGCGCCCTCCAGTTCAGTTGCGGCTGTGGCTAGGAAGCTGTTCTGTCAATGCGTTGACAACTAGTTTCACCATGAAATAGACCATTTTTTCTTAATAAAATGAACATATTTGTATGTTTAAATCGCATTTAGACCCAGAATTTAAATAAAACATGATACAAATTGTTTTTCCAGCTAATCACAATTGCCGTGGAAACAAAAGTTTATCTACTTTGTCGACTCAAACGCCAAGAAACATTTTTAATACGATTGTGTTTTATTAGGTTACAATGGATTACTCTAATGACGAAAAGGTTGACATGTTATTTGTTTATGCGATTTAAACATACAAATATGTTATATCATTTTATACAGAAAAAAATGGGCGATTTCATGGTGAAAAATCTAAGATGACGCCATAAGAAAAAATGAACCTGATGATGATTCTGAAGAAACGAAACGTGGTAGGTACTTTCTGCTACCACAGATGGAAAGAGGATGAAAAGTTGTCCCAAGAAAGTTTTTGCAGATTGAAATAAGAAAAATATTAACACAAATGTAAAATTCAAAATTTTAATCTTTTTCGATTATCTCAAAAACGAAAAGAGATAATCAACTTCTGCAAAGGGCAATTCTTTATGCTTGAATAGATGCAACTTTTCTCCCATTTAACCGAACCTGTATCTATTAAGCCATGTTAACACCACATAAAACTAGTTGTCATTTTGTATACAAGTAGTACCTGCTGACCACAAGACAACAATATCTAAATGTTCAATGAACTGCATACCACCAGAGACAATATGCAATGCATATAATCCAATCTCTTAACAACGTTGAACAACGAGCCCACTTAAATATAAGGGACTCTAGGATAGAGCCTTGCGGCACCTCGCTATGTAAGTGTGTAGCAGAAGAGAATACATAATTAACTTCGATCTTTTGTTTCTTATTTTGCAACTACGGCGCAAGGAAAGCTGTTACTTACTTTCTTTGAATTGTACCGATCCGATTGAAAATTCAAGATATTCAAGTTTAGCACATAGCAGATCGCTGTCAATTAGGTAGAATGCTACTAATCAAACAGCACGAGCATCGAGTACACTACAAAGTTTATTATCAATAGCTGTTAGAATAACCTCCGCAGCGTGAGTTAACATGATACTGTACGTTATCGCCTAATAATGCACCCATTCACTTTCTAACTGTTATCTCCAACCTGTCAGTTTAAGAAATTCACTGCGTGTGAGCGTCGCTACACTAATCTATAAAAACTCCTTATCAGCAAACTTACACTCTTAAGAGCCAAGTCTCCCTGCTGCATTTTCGAGCGATTCAGACGTTCGCGCCTTTACAAACTGTACTGCTATTTATTTATATTTTGCTTTCTAATTTTGCAAGCATATACAGAAAGCATGGGTCAAAAAAGGATGTATTTAGATTTCGGTCTGTTAATAGTATGGTGATTGCTCCGGCTAGTACAGGTATTCCCTAAGAGTCGTCTCGTCGGCGATTTAAAAAAAAACGAATAGAAGTTTGTCTTTTTCGGCTTCAAATATACCCATATTTTGCGTACTTATAACTTACTAAAAAATCACTCTTTTAAAAATCCGAGACGAGAGGCCTATTTCCACCAGTTTCTTCTTTCAAACAAAACAAAGAATTTCAAAATCGGTTCATAAATAAGGAAGTAATTTGTAAAGAGAGCTGCCCTTGCAAACACAATTTAATGCCCTGCACTGTGGCGACCTCTGCTTCGGAGCAAAAAATTCTTGATGTTCGCGATCGGATACTTGGCTCTTATGATTTCTGTATATACTTGCAAAATTAGAAAGCAAAATATCAATAAATACCAGTACAGTTTGTAAAGGCGCGAACGTCTGAATCGCTCGAAAATGCAGCAGGGAGACTTGGCTCTTAAGACACACATTAAAACATGGGAGTGACTACTGCTCCGTCCGACCGCATGCGCATTACAGAATGTCAACACATTTTGCATTTTGGAAGTGTAAAAAAACTAAAGCTGAGAGAACGCATTTTAAACAAAGCCCTTATTTGCCCTCTCGCACCAGACACACGCATTTTTTGGAAAAAAGATGATGTAAAAACAAGCAAAATATATCAAACCGCTGCGGGATCAGAACTCGTCTAGCCGTAGGAGAACAAAGTGGCAGTTCTGTACGATATCCGAACACCCAGCGAGACCGTTCGCTTCAATAGCCGATAACGATATTCTTAAACGTCATTTTACGGACATTAAGTAATGCACGCGTCCGACCGTATTGGAATAAAATTTCAGGGGGCCGGCGGCCGGAGTAGTAGTCACTCCCTTAAAACATTCCGACATTCAGCCTTTCCTGACGTATTGGCGTTCTCGTCAACCACACTCACTTTCCAATAAAAATTTCACGCATATTATTTAATCTCCACAATACCTAATCACACTATCTATTTATTTCTAAAACGCTGTTGGTTCTTATTTTTACAAGAATAATCCTGAAAGAAATGCAGCTCGTAGCTCTCACATTTCCTAATCCTATTCACCCTATCTCATAAACTTACAAAGTATTTCTTTATTAAACAAAATCCGAATTCGTTCTATATAATTCAATGGCTGGCGGGGCATTTGCTTGAGAAGTAGTTGTTCGAACGGGCCAGTACCACTCATTATTTGTTTACCTATTCCTTATTAAACAGTCTCTAAATAAATATAAATCACCGCGTTCCCTTTTCTCATAACGATCTGCCGCTTCTCAGAAAATCACAACATGATATTGTGTCTTATCGCATAACAATTCTTCCATTCCACCCTTAAAATATAAACTAAAATACCCTAACAATATTAATCGGCATTTCTGTGTTCATATAAGTTGATCTTGAATACAATGAAAAAAATATGGGATGATGGGTTTGGAAACTATTCTTTAAAGATGTTAAACATTTTAAACATCTTTCAACAATGTGAGAACTTACAGTAATATTTTCGACGTTGTCAAAATTTGGGAAGCACTGCGTGTGGCTATCAATCAAAATATCACTAGCTTTCTCCAATTTTCCTTTATCTGTGTTTATTATTCTTATGGATGTTATGTTGGCAGCTGGTTGCAATGTGGAAAAGTCCAGTGTATGTGCATCCTAAAAAATAGTTTTCAATGTTTTTACAAATTTCGGGGCTATAAATCAAGTACTTACCAGAGATGTTAGTAAATAACTGTGGTAACGTTCCAAAAGTTCGAATTCTTTGGCCTGAGTTAAAAAGTTTAATATATTTTCATTGTCACAGTCTAAAATTATTTGTGCTATAGTGGAATTCTTTATATCTTTCAGCAGCAATCTGAAAATAGCATAGTTTGTAATGTTGATGGTAAAACCCATTACTATTTTGATACAGAAAAGAAAGCTGCGATGACCCTTGGAAGTGGGCAAACCAGGATGGATGAGTAATTTGTGATTATGAATATAATATAATAATAATGAACCGGGTGGAAAATTATGGCCCAATCATCTGCCTGAACACACTTTATAAAATCTTTACGGATGTGCTACTCCAAGATATCCTTATCTCTATTCTCTTCGTCTGAATGATGTTTATGAACATCGGTAAGCTAAGATGGGAAAAGCAGGGTGCAAGGACAACCTGCTAACAGACCGCCAAAATGCAAATTACTATAAGTGCAACCTGTTCGTAGCTTGAGAAGCCAAATCTTGTGAGGTGCACCGAAGAGCTGCGGAAAAAATAAGTTTACCATTCGATCTGGCAGAGATGTGGTATTCTCAAAGTTGATTTTATATAAACGGGGTGTGTTTCAGGGAAATACCTTGAGCCCCTTGGCACTTTGCATCTCCGTGATGACTCTCTCGATAGAGCTGAGGAAGAGCGGTAAGTCAGGAAGTGACCTTTAACATACAAAGCAGATTTGAAATCCTACAAAACTTGCCTGTTCCTAACAATGACGGTGACCTCATGGGCACATCGCACAAAAGCATCGGAAAGGACTCTTTCCGTTCTTGAACAGCCGTAAATTATAAAAGCTAGCGTTGAAAACCTAAGATAGCAGTTCTTCTGCTGCATCCGATCCTACTTACTTAGACAGGCATCCATTATTGTTTTTCTCAATTCCGCGACACAGAAAGACAACTATAGCACCTACATATGAAGAGAGAAAATATCGAGCGACGTTACGAGTGTAAATAAACAAGTAGTGGAGTTCGGAGGTGAAACCACAGCACTCGCGCCAACCAGTCCGGTGGAAGGGACTACGAGCCTGGCAGCAGAAAACCAAAATTGCAAAATGGAAATTATAAAAGCTAGCGTTGAAAACCTAAGATAGCAGTTCTGCTTCTGCATCCGATGCTACTGACTTGACAATTCATTTGAGAAGATGTGAGATGTGAGAAGATGTGCGATTTGAGAACTTTAACATTGCACAACACAAAATTATATCAGCAGATGATGACGTAAGCGTGTAGTACATTTATATGAGATTTTACTCAACGTGAATATTTATTTTAGGTTATATACCGTACTGCAGTGTTACCTATATCCCTATATGGCTATTCCGTACTTTTGAAATAAGTAAAAATTACGAAAGTGGTATTTGATAGTTACGCCCTTTTCACCTACATAACAAAATCTAAATATTTTCTTTCGACAAAAAGGCGTGTGGTGCACGAACGCAATATGACAAAATTGAAACTAACGAACATAAAACCTTTCTTCTTTACTGTTGTAGATAACAAAGGGCTTTATACTTCTTTTTCCACTGAAAATATAAAAGAGGAAATTAAATTCGGAACTAACTTCTGGTTGTGTCTTGACAAAGCTTTCGTCATTTTCGAATTGGCGATGGCGGTTAAAAATTTGCAAAAGAGTGCTACGAATCACACTATTTTCTATTTAGTACTCAAACGGGTGGGGAGGCTTGTGTGCTTCAATGATCTAAAGGGGCTCTTTAAAAGAGCCGAACCATAGGTTTAACCATATTGGGGGGGGGGGGGTTATTGAGATGACAGACTAAATCAAGTTCCTGAAAGAGGGCAGCAACTCTTTCAGTAGTCAGAGTGGCAGAGACTGTGAGAGTCAGTATGACACTGTGATATTCACTCTGCGATGTGGAAGGCAACGGGAAAGCACCATATTATTTTTTTCCCTAGAACATTGTTCTAAAATTTGATGATGGCACCTTCTGGAGTAAAGTATTCCGGAGGTAAAATAGTCCCACAGTCGGATCTTCGGGCGGGGACTGCTTCGGGGGGAATCATCAGCAATAATAAGTGTAACATTTCACGGGTCGGAGCGTGGAATGTTAGAAGCATGAAACAAGTATGCCCACATCTAATTATAGTGATGAGGCTGTAGAGGCAGTTTATAGCGATATCGAATATGTGCTAGTCTGTGAAGGGGCATGAAAATTTAATAATTGTAGGAGACTTTAATGCAGTGTACGTAGAGGGAGAGAAGATAGAATAATCGTTCCCTTTGGTAATAGGAACGACAGGGGAGTTAGACTGATGTATTTTTTGCGATAAACATAACCTAACCGTCCCGAACACTATATTTCAACACCACGTTAGGAAGCGCTATACTTACATGGAAAATGCCAGGGCACCTAGGGAGATATCAAATAGATCACATTCTTGTTAGGCAAAGACTTAGAAATCAAGTTAGAGACTGCAGAAGCTATCCAGGAGCAGATATAGACAGTGATCACAACATCGTGGCTATGAAGGCTAATCTTAAATTTAAGATTTTGAAAAAAACGAAATGGTAGGGGACACCTTGACATCGAGAAACTAAGAGACTGTGATTCGTGCAATGAGTTCGAGAAAAAAGGAATGAAATACTAAAGGGCGCGGATGAAAATAGTGTTAGGGACGTGGAAGCAGAATGGAATTACATTAAAATGGTTTAGGTTTTGCAGCTAGAGATCTATTGGGTTACAAGCAGTGTGAAAATAGAAAACCCTGGACAACAAGGGATATTGTGACTCTAATAGATGAGAGACAAAAATATGCTGGATGAAGGAGGGAAACAAAGGTATGAAGCGGTCAAGTGGAAAATTATTCGAAAATGTAGTGCAACGATACGTATGTCTTCTGTTGTGCAACGGTAGTTTTTATCTTACTTTCGGTACCAACTAAACCTAGATACGATCGGTTTGGCATGTAATCGTCGACAATACCCTTGAGCTCATTGTCGAAGAAAGGGTAGGGTTCTCTATTGCTAAACGATGATAAATAGAACACAGGAATAACTCAAAATCAACTCTATTACTTTAACTATTTACACTACAGTTGACTAAATTATATACAGGGTGGGCCAATAGTGTGTAGTCGGCCCATATCTCTGGTTCTATTCAAGGTATCAAAATAAAACTTTACACGTATGTTGAGAACCCCACGAAGCATCTGCTAAAAATCTTTTGGTGTATATAGGGGGTTCCTATTTTGAGCACCAAACCAAAGTTATGTTTTTTTAAATGGAACGCCCCACATTTGTTTACATATTTGATTTCCCAATAAAATTTTATGAAAGATGGTGTATTACACCATGGAGTTTAGAGTGAGCGATTTTAAGATATTACCATTTTAGTGCCAGTGTGGACCCAACTTTGAGGGGCTGCTGACATCTACTCGTCGAAGCTATTTAAGATTTCTTTATTGGACTAGGTTCTCAGACTGCTCTATTTGTAAAATTCTTGAGTACTTTTGTCACAAAACTTAATATCATAGAGGGTGGGTACCTTACGCAATATGCATTTTTTTAAAATTTCAATTTCAATATTTGATAGACAGTTTACTAAGCTTTTGAATGACGTAGATATTGTTAGGACTGCGACTGACGGTTTCTGTAGAATGGAAAATTGAACTTTAAAATGTAGTAATTTGACCGGTAGTTTATTCGTTTCTCCCATATTTTAGCGCCCAAAACACAAAATATGATTCCCATTTTGTTTCTGGAAGTTGATTTCACATTGAGACAAAAAAATTTCATCGCCAGATTGCTTCATCATGGTCATAGTCTTAAATAAATGGTAACTTATTAAACTTAGGTATAAATTGAAACAAGGAGTGCCATGGAAGAAAACCGTCCTTTCAAGAAGTAATCTTGCAATGAGATTTCTTGTGCCGGTGTAAAGTCTGTTCCCTAAATGTTCTGTAAAAACAAAGTGCAAGCATTTTTCTGAGTTTTGGGTGGCAAAATGGGGGAAATTCCCCAAAAAAGATACAAAATTGCGGCAAAAATCTCAATTCTTAAGGTTCGACCTTTATTTTTGCCTAAATTATCAGTCGGTGACCTGACAATATCTGCATCGGTCAAAAGCTTAATAAACTGGCTATCAAACCTGCAGATAATATACGGGTGTTCCATTTAACATTTTTGAGAAAAGCTTCATTTTGCGCAAGTTGGCCACTCTGTACAATACGAACTATTTTGAAAAAAGTGTTAATGGATTTTACAAATAGAGTATCCTCTGAGCCTAGTCCAATAAAAAAATTATAGTTAGCTTTGATCAGCAGACGTCAGTAGCACCACAAAGTTGGGTTCACACTGGTACTAAAATGGCCATATCTTAACATCGCTTACTCTAAACCCCACCGTGTAGCATATCAACCTTCATAAAATTTTATGGGGAATCCAAATATGTAAACAAATGTGAGTCATTCCATTTAAAAAAACATAACTTTGGTTTGGTGTAGCACGTGAACATCCTGTATACATCAAAATAATTTTAAGAGAAGTTTCGTGGGGTTCTCCACACACACGTAAAATTTCATGTTAATATCTTGAATAGAATTAGAGATATGGACCGACTACGCACTATTGGCCCATCCTGTATACAAAATATTTACAGTGACAATTAATACAGGACTTCGCGGTAATTTACATTCTCAAGTCGGTCTGTCAAACGTTCTGTACGGTACAAGTTAATAATTGAATGAGTTGTTCGCCGGGCGAACCTCTCATTGAATTCTGGTGGTCCTGATACACGTGGAACGTCCGGCGTGCGATCTGTACAATATAGGTCTGGTTTTCTGGACGTTACGTCGCAGTATTGAAATACACTCCAGTCGGGGGTTTAGGTACGGTATCTTCGGTGTCGCACTCCAGTGCAATCCCTTCGGGGAGGCCACTAACCAATATGTAATGGATACGTCCTACCATACACCGGCTGCCTCCAGGTTTGGGTGGAAACCGGTCACCACAAAGAAATCCCAGGTGGCTATAAATAACCAGCGGAGAAAACGTAATTAAGTGGTTCCTACCCCTGCCAGAGAGCTCCGATTTCGATAGACCCGTTGCCGTACAACTAGTCAGCTCCAACCACGATGGTTGGATAATGTTTAAAAATTGCTAGACAAGCTAGCAATAAATAACCATATAGGCACTTACATGAAAACGGTAGCGGAGGATATATCTGCAGATCGAACGGCGAAACGAGAACGTTACTCAGTACGTTGCGGTTAAATAAAGTCAGAATTGAGAATCGGCGGCGGTGAATGAATTCTGAATCTGAAGGATTCTTAATTCGAAGTCGGATTGAAAGTCGGCGGCCAGCATCATCTCGGATGCTGGGAGCCCTGGTCCCAGCTGATGGCCGGACGACCAAGTGCTGCCTTCTGCCTTCTGGAGCATCCACTTTTATAAGACTCAGGGGGGGGGGTGGATTCTGCGGTCTTCTTCCGAGATTTTCCAGCGGACGTTGATCCTTCGCGTCATACATGGGACGTGTGCAAACCTTCGCTATCGCATGTTTTCCATCTCAAGCGTGCGCGCTTGCTTCTCCCATCCATTTTCCTTCTGAATCACGGCGTGACGTCAGAACGTCCAAAGTAAACACTAATCAATTTTGATTAATCAAGGTGTTTACTTTTGCAACGTTACAGTAGGAAAGCAAAAGAACAGTGGATTGGTAACAAATGCAAAGAAGTGGAACATAGGTTCGAAGTAGGAAAAACTGACGAACGTATAAAATAATTAGGAGAAATTTCAGAGAAATTCGATCTAGCAGCTAGAACATTAGAAACGAGGCAGATAGGTGGTAGGAATATTTGGGAATCTTATATGCAGGACAAGAACTAGGAGATATATTAGAAAAGAAAATCAGTGTAGAGAGGGAGAACCTAGGCTGTCTTATAATAAGGGAAGAGTTTGAGCTAGCATTAGAAAGTTTAAAAAACAATAAAGTACCAGGTGTAGATGGATTGCAGGCAGAAATTTTAAAGTGTACAGGTCATGAGGGAAGAGAGCGCTAATTTAAACTAGTTAGCCGTATATACGAGACAGGTGAGATTTCAGAAGATTACAAAAGGAACATCATTATTCGCTCTGCGAAAATGGAAAGGCGCGGATAAGTGCGAAAATTTTAGAACTATCACTTTAACTTCCCACGCGTCAAAAATTTTAACTCGAATTGTGCAAAGAAGGATAGAGAAAAGGGCGGAAGAAATATTAGGAGAAGATCAGTTCGGATTTAGACGAAATAGAGGTGCGCGCGAGGCAATTCTAGCTTTAGAAGAAACAATAGAAAAGGGAAAGAGCGTCTATATAGGATTTGTAGATTTAGAAAAAGCCTTCGACAATGTAAAATGGGGGAATATGTTCGAAGTGCTCAGAAAGGTAGTAATGAAATATAGGGACAGAAGAATAATACATAATCTCTACAAAGAGCAAAAGGCAGTTATAGAATTTCAGCAGGAACGAAGAGAAGTAGATAGCCGGAAGGGAGTGAGGCAGAGATGTGCATTGTCACATCTAGTTTTCAACAGGATAGTCCACAACGCGCGCGTCGGCCAATAGTCGCTAAACCGCTGGACTTATGGAAAAATATTTTTAATAAAACTTGTAACGTTTCATTTTTGCTGTAACTGAAAATTATTTTCAATTATACAAGTTTGGCTGATTTCTTCTGCGCAGTACCTAACTCTATTTTTTTAATGGAACACCCTGTATTTGATAGCATTTTGGAATTCTTTGTTGAATTTAAGTGCCACTTTGTTAACCGTACATTGGGTCTAAGTCCCACAGTTTCAAAGTTATTTGATGTTAGAAATCGTCATTTTTCAAGTTTCGCCATTTATAACTTCACTTGTAAAAGGTTGTAGATAAAGAAAAATGACTTACGTGTCCCTATCTTAGTTTTTAATTCTCTATCTAATGGGGCTGGAAAATACTGCTTCCTGATAGGTCACTTTTTGCCATTTTTTGACCAATCAGGAAGCAGTATTTTCCAGCCCCATTAGATAGAGGATTAAAAACTAAGATAGGGGCACGTAAGCCATTTTTCTTTATCTCGAACCTTTTACACGTTATAAATGGCGAAACTTGAAAAATGACGATTTCTAACACCAAATAACTCCGAAATTGTGGGACTTAGACCCAATGTATGGTTAACAAAGTGACACTTAAATTCAACAAAGAATTCCAAAATGCTATGTAATATAGGGTTTTCCATTTAAAAAAGCCAAGTTAGGTGCCGTGCGGAAGAAATGGGACAGCCTGTATACTTGAAAATAATTTTCAGTTGCAGCAAAGATGAAACGTTACAAGTTTTATTTAAAAAATTTCCCATAAGCCCAATGGTTTAGCGACTATTGACCGACGCGCGCGTAGTGGACTACCCCTGTATAGGTATCGAAGATGCGATTAATATTGTTGAGGACAGAACAGCCTCAGGGATTAATGTACAGGGTCAAACTATTAACATGCTCAGATTTGCGGATGATATAGCAGTGTTAGCATCTAGCAAAGAATAATTAGGAATGGCTTTGAATGAAATAGAATCAGTTTTGACATAGGACTATGAAAAACCATAAAAAGAGAACCAAAATTCTGGTATGTAGAGGGTGTGAAAATAGAACTAAAACTGAATAAAAATAGGAATGAGAAGATAGAGGAAGTTGCGGATTTCTGATATTTAGGATGTAAAATAACTCGAGACAGTAGGAGCACTAAAGATATAAAACAAAGCGCTGGGTCGAGTTGGGTTTAACAAAAAGAAACAACTGTTATGCTCGGGAACGGTTAACGTAGAAACTCGAAAGAGACTCTTAAAGACGTATGTATGGAGTACGGCATTATACGGGTGCGATGCTTGGACATAGGAGAAGCGGATCGAAAAAGTGTAGAAGCGTTTGAAATGTGGTGCTACAGACGCATGATGAAGATATCGTGGATAGGATAAGGTTAGCAATAGGGAGGTATTAGAAAGAGTTGGGGAAAAGCGAAAGGTATGGAAGACAATGAAGAATAGGAGAGATAGGATGGTAGGACACCTTCTAAGACACGAAGACACCTTCTAAGACACGAAGGAATAGTTCGCGACATACTAGACTCAGAGATAGGAATAAAAAGAGGTAGGGATAGGCTTAGATTAGACTACTGCTCTCAAATATTTAGGGATGTAGGATGTTCTACTTTTAGAGAAATGCGTAGGTCAGCTCAGGATAGAAAAGGATGGAGGTACGCGTCCAACCAGTCTTCGAACTGAAAACCTTATGATGTTGACTCAAAAAGACTGGCGAATTTTCGCTGTAGGTAATATAATTTTAACGAACATTAAGGGCCCCACACACACGCAATTTAGAATTAATTCAAAACTGTACATTCAAAAGTTTTGAAAGGAATCTTGCGCGACGGTTCTCCACACACACACAACTTTCACTTCGCAGTTTTATAAAATATGGCCTCCAGAGAAGAATTAAATTTATTATCAGTGGCGTGCCTAATTATTTTGAAAAAGAAAAATAAACAAAGATTCAGTCGGAGTAGATGGGAGAAACATTGGTTGCTGAAACGTGATCACTTTTCACATATTAATCTCTTGGAAGAGTTGCGCTCGTCGGGGCGGTCTGTGAGAGTCAACCTGTTACGTAAATAAGAGCAACAAAAGAAAACAGGTAGGACCTGGCCGACCGACCCAGGGAGATGGGAATGGGTAAAAAGAAATAAATTGATAAATGGGCGCCAAGAAGTTGCTCGGAACCTACCAACAAGGTCTATAGCTCAAACCTACACAACCTCTAAAGGAGGCCGAGGTACAACGGGGTACACTTAGAAAAAAAACAAAATAAAGATATTAAAGGATATAATAATGGAAAAATAGAAATATAAAATGTGTGAATGACAACCACTGCGTATATTAAAGCTCAGTATACCCACTTCGTAATCTATATCTATTAGCGGCAGCGTGCCAAACAAACTATCGCATGAAACTACAGTAATAATTTCTAGGAAACTACTAACTAAATGATAATGATGCAATCAAGCGCGGCAAACGCGGCCAACGTCGCCTCGTCCGAACGGGAAAGAATACTATAATACTAAACAAAATACGCGCTAACCTTTCCGGAACCCGAAAACGCGGCAGGGCCCCGACGGCAACGCGAAAACGGCTCACAGGAACAATCGCGCTGACAACCCAACCCCGGACGATGCAGCGCAACTCGTCACACCGAACAAAAATAACAAATGACTAATAGTGAGTTAAAACAAAGTGCTATAAGTACAGTGAGAAATGTAACATGAAACTAAGCTAAGGTAAGCTAACTACTGTGCTACAATAAGCAATTAAATTAGACAATTAAAAATAAACAGTTAATTTAATTAAATGCAAAAGAAAGCTGCACGAAAAAGCTAAAGCGCATGCACAGATCACGGAGATCTTCAACCACGCAGAGGTTCGCACGTCACCGGCTTCCAGAATGCCGAAGAAACGATAATTAAATAATCTGACCTTAACATAAATAGCGTTTTATGATCGTCCTCGCTGATAAAACGTCGGCGTCGTTGAAAAAGGCGGCCACAACTCACAACGTCGGTACACCGAACACAGACGGAGGAAAAAAACTCTTCCAAGAAGAAACTATCCGTATGATTTTAGCGGGACTCTCAAAAGGGGAGCTATGTTATGCTCTGAACCCTACAAAAAACCCTGCAAGGCGAAAGCGACATTAGAATAATGAAAATAAGGAAAGATACGACCTACCTCGTGGCGAGGGTTTTTTTTTAAACCCAGAAAATTCCGAAATCAGAAGAAAATCCCACAATACATGGGCGGGCGACGATTTTCCAAAACCGACACGGTACTAAATCGCAGGCCGCAAACTATGGTATCACGAGAGAAAATCCTCAATTAAGGAGAGCCGAACACAAAGGCTAATTACACTCGAGAAAACCCGTCTGATCTCTACGGAAGTCACTAGAAGACCTTTTTTATCCATCCCAAGACCAAGTCATAAAGAAAGAGAGCGAATTACAAGAAGAGACAGTCAGGGGTAGTAAGAAAAGGCGAGGAATACCAGAATATACAAGAATAGAGTGTCATCATCATAAGGTTCTCAGTCCGAAGACTGGTTGGACGCGTACCTCCATTCTTTTCTATCCTGAGCTAACCTACGCATTTCCCTAAAAGTAGAACATCCTACATCCCTAACTATTTGAGAGCAGTAGTCTAATCTAGGCCTACCCCTACCTCTTTTTATTCCTATCTCTGACTCTAGTATGTCACGAACTATTCCTTCGTGTCTTAGAAGGTGTCCTACCATCCTATCTCTCCTACTCTTTATTGTTTTCCATACCTTTCGCTTTTCCCCAACTCTTTCTAATACTTCCCTATTGCTAACCTTATCTATCCACGGTATCTTCATCATGCGTCTGTAGCACCACATTTCAAACGCTTCTACTCTTTTTCTATCCGCTTCTCCTATTGTCCAAGTTTCGCACCCGTATAATGCCGTACTCCATACATACGACGTTAAGAGTCTCTTCCTAGTCTCTATATTAACCGTTCTCGAGCATAACAGTTGTTTCTTTTTGTTAAACGCAACTCGGCCCTGCGCCATTCTTTGTTTTATATCTTTAGTGCTCCTACCGTCTTGAGTTATTTTACTTCCTAAGTAGCAGAAATCCGCGACCTCCTCTATCTTCTCATTTCCAATTTGTATTTCCATTTTAGTTCTATTTTCACATCCCCTACATACCAAAATTTTAGTTTTCTTTTTATTGATTTTCATGCCGAAGCCCTGTGTCAAAACTGCTTCCATTTCATTCAGAGCCGCTCCTAATTCTTCTTTGCTAGATGCTAACACTGCTATATCATCCGCAAATCTGAGCATGTTAATAGTTTGGCCCTGTACATTGATCCCTGAGGCTGTTCTTTCCTTAACAATATTAATCGCATCTTCGATATATAAGTTGAAAACTAGAGGTGACAATGCACATCCCTGTCTCACTCCCTTCCGGATATCTACTTCCCTTTGTTCCTGCTCACATTCTATAACTGCCTTTTGCTCTTTGTAGAGATTATGTATTATTCTTCTGTCCCTGTATTTCATCCCTACCTTTCTCAGCACTTCGAACATCTTCCCCCATTTTACGTTGTCGAAGGCTTTTTCTAAATCTACAAATCCTATATAGACGCTCTTTCTCTTTTCTATCGTTTTTTCTATAATTACTCGTAAAGCTAGAATGGCCTCGCGCGTTCCTCTATTTCGTCTAAATCCGAACTGATCTTCTCCTAATATTTCTTCCGCCTTTTTCTCCATCCTTCTTTGCACAATTCTAGTTAAAATTTTTGACGCATGGGAAGTTAAACTGATAGTTCTAAAATTTTCGCATCTATCCGCGCCTTTTCTTTTTGGCAAAGCTACTATGATGTTCCGTTTGTAATCTTCTGGAATCTCGCCTGTCAGGTATATGCGACTAACTAGTTTAAATAAACGATCTATTACCTCTTGACCTGCGCACTTTAAGATTTCTGCCTGCAAGCCATCTATACCTGGTGCTTTATTATTCCTTAAACTTTTTAGTGCTATCTCAAACTCTTCTCTCATTATAGGACTCCCTAGGTTATCCCCCTCTACACTGCTTTCGCTTTCTAATATATCTTGCACTTCCTGTCCCGCATATAAGTTTCCTAAATATTCTTTCCACCTATCTGCCTTCTCCCCACTTCCGATTAGGATATCTCCTGCCTCATTTCTAATGTTTTTGGTACTAGATCCAATTTCTCTAAAATTTCTCCTAATTATTTTATATGCTTCATCAGTCTTTCCTACTTCGAATTTATCTTCCACTTCTTTGCATTTATTATCGATCCATTGCTCTTTCGCTTTCCTACATTCCCGAATAATTTCCCACTTGATCGCCTTATATCTTTGTTTCCCTGTTTCATCTAACCTATTTTTATATTTTCGCCTTTCCTCTATTAGACTCACAATATGTTTTGTTATCCAGGGTTTCCTACTTTCATTCTGTTTATGACCCAAAATATCCCTAGCTGAGGAAACTAAACTATTTTTAATGCAATTCCATTCTGCCTCTATGTCCCTAACAATATTTCCACCCGTGCCCTTTAGTGCTTCGTTTGTCTTTTTCTCGAACTTATTGCGCATATCATCATCTTTTAGTTTCTCTGGGTCAAGATACCTTCTTCCGCTTCTTTTTTTCAAAATCTTAAATTTAAGATTGGCTTTCATAACGACTATGTTGTGATCACTATCTATATCTGCTCCTGGATAACTTCTACAATCCCTAACTTGATTTCTAAATCTTTGCCTAACGAGAATGTAATCTATTTGATATCTCCCTAAGTCTCCTGGCATCTTCCACGTATAGCATCTCCTAACATGATGGTGAAATAGAGTGTTCGCGACCGTTAAGTTATGTTTATCGCAGAACTCTATCAGTCTAACTCCCCTATCGTTCCTATTGCCTAATCCAAAGGGGCCAACTATTCCGCCCTCTCGCCCTGTGCCTACGACTGCATTGAAATCTCCTGTAATTATTAAATTTTCGTGCCCTCTCACAAAATCTAGCACATATTCAATATCACTATAAACTGCCTCTACGGCCTCATCACTGTAGTTAGAAGTGGGCATATATACCTGTATTATTACTGTTTTTACAGGTTTCGAATCTAACCTAACCATAACTACCCGGAACCATAACTACCCGGAATATGAAGGGAGATATGAAGAGAAAGTTGCTTGTCCCACAGAAATATAAATAACGAGCCACTGCTCCGAGCCGAGATGAGCGTAAGGTCAATGACACGACCGCTGTCAACCGAGGGAAAACCCAGGAAAGCATGACAGCTTGACAAAACATGTAAACAAATGGAAAAGGTGCACAAATTAATAGAATAAATGGTGAAACGATTAAAAATGAGGACAGAAGAGGATAGAAAAATACGTAAGCTCAATCATACCTAACTACAGTGTTTCAAAACTTAGAGAGGTGCAAATACTGGACCCAACCAGAAGTCAGGTTAAGACACAATCAAAACTGGAAGAACCGAAAGGTAAGTACTTATTAACAAGACTTGAATATGTAAAAATGCTCCAACAAATGCTTCCAGACCACAACTAAAACCCATCATACCAATATTCAAGAAGAGCACAGATTAAATGTCGCAGAGAACGAGCTGACTACGGAGGGATCACCTACCATGACGTAATGGCAAAATCAACAGAATGCTGACGGATATAAGAATGTGAAACTAGAGCATTAACTAAATAAAAGTTGGTAAAGGCTGTCTTCATCTTATTAATTATCGCATTGTCAATTTATAATGCAACAAACCCGGACATAATAAAATACGCAATTTCGACGAAAAATATGACAGGCGGGTGTCTGATCTTGGAAGATTTCGCGATCGCCGGAATTTTTTGTTTGCCATTTTCTAATGCATTTTTCTACCCTTAAACGTTGACCGATCCAAAATTCCGCCCAAATTAACACTCTTTGAACTTTCCCCGTTCGAACCGTACCCCTTCGACCTCCAGGGACGAATTTGGGTCCAGCTTTGCATGCTTTTTGCCCTAAAATTTTGCATTGCTTCGGGGAAAAAATTATTTCCCCCATCAACCTCTGTGCGAGGGAGATGATTTTTGAATATTTTCGGTCCGATCGACTGGGCTGTCGGAATCCACCTTCAAATTTACCCGGCGACCCCCAGCTTGGCCGTTATAAAGACCCCTTATTTTGAGGGCGCCGTATCTCGCTGGCGGTTCGACTCCCGGGTTCGAGATCGCCTTATGACCTACAACTTTTGTCGGCGGAAGAGCGGACGACGGCGACGCCCGTTTTTTCGCATGGCTTGTTCTTCTGGGTGTGATGGAACATTTTCTGCCCCTTCTGGTACGCCGAGTTCGTTATCGCTTGGAAACGGGGTGTTTTACCGGAGTTGAAAAAATCGCGATGGTCACTGCGGATCCGAGACGAATTCGCCTTTGTACTTCTCAAATGCCATCCCGATCGAAGGTGTTCGATTTTTCACGTTTTCGCCGCTATTCGGGGCGAGGTTGACGATTGTGGGACGGGTGGATGGGTGAAATTATAGTCGAATTGTTTGTTTTTGTTGAAAAACATAATAATGTTCAAAAATACGTTTAGTATAAATATATATAAAAAATTACTTATCTACTTCTATTATATTAACTACTCAAAATCAAATAAATCCGTTAAAACTATGTCACCTGCTGCGCGCCACTGTATTAAACAAAACTTGAGGTTTTGACTACACACGCACAATTTTGAATGCGCAATCGTCGGTGTACTGTTAAAATTTCAAGACAGACTTGAAATGAACGGTTCAACTGCGCAGTTCAAAAAAGTCTTAAGGCTGGCACCACACACGCACAATAAATTTTGAATGCACGTTTTTGCCTGTTCATTCAAAACTTAACGTAAGTACGTGTGTGAGTGGGCGCCTTAAAATACGTACTTCAAAACTTCAAACTTTAAGCAATACAATCAAACAATTGACAAGTCAAATGTGAAAATTAAAAGTTGGAATCAAAAAGCCAAAAGTTGACTATTCTAAAATGCAAGGGTAATAGGAACGACGTGAAAATTGTGACAAACAAACCGAACAACGATAGCTAACATTAAAGTTGCACTAGGTGACGTGGAGCTTTAGCAATGGGAGAAATATTTCTAACAAGTGTACTTTCAGTTACTTAAACATCAACAGAACACATACATTTTTTGATAAACAATAGTTTCCTTTGTGTTTTGCATGTTTAAAACTAATTAATGACGTGTAACGCTAAGGATCACGTATGGCCTTTAGGACCGGATTTAAATTTAGAAAGGACTGCAGGAGCCACAATAATCAATTTATAATATGGATAAGTGAAACCGGAAATATAATACAAATATAATTATTCAATGGTTTATAAAATAAGCAGGGAACTCTTAACCTTCGGGGAAAAAGGATAGGTACACTTTTTTCTAACAATGGCGTTAATGCTGATGAAAAATATGATCTCAAACCATGGATAGAGGATAGAAGATCTATCCTCCAACCATGTCTCAAACTAAGTGAATAAAGGAGCACTTCTTACCTGTGGTCAGCATTAGCATCTGGCTCCATTTGTTTCACAGTAATCACAATGTCCGGTATCTTCAAAACTTCTTGCAATCTCACTAGCCCATCATTGTTTTGATAAACAACTGAAAAACTTTTCCAATTCATATGTTTCACCAGAGTCTTTAATCCTAAGGCCAACTGATTTGCATCTGGATACAAGTTAATGACGTTTGGTGGCACTTTCAGATTTGTTGGCTTCCAGTGGTATTGAATATTGGGCAAGTTGAGTGATTGGGTTATGTATTGTGTAATGGATGCTGATGGTGCAGAAGGAGGACCAAACATCGCAGCAATTCCTATGTCTCTGTTTAACGTGCTGCATACTAGAAGCAGATGTGTATGACTAATTATTTGTAGAGTTTGAGATAAAATTTTACTTTTGAAGGTGTTTGTAAAAGTGTCGGTTGTAGATATCTGCTCTTTGACGTGTTCAAATCTCACCGAAGGTCCATATTCCAAGTTAAATGATGACAAAGCAGCGTCTAGTACTGCATTCGGAATACAGCTGTTCTCATATAATAACGCACCTAACGGAAAAGGGTTGGGAACATAATTCAAAGTTTGTACTGAGAACTAAGAACTAGGATGAGGTCTTTTACATTATCTTCTGTTACTATTTGGTAGTATTTTATTAATTCAATAAGAGGTCATTTCATCTATAATGTTTTAATTCCGTTACGGAAATTGCGTAATGCAGGTTGGATAATATCTTCCCCTGCGCGGACAAATTATTTAGGATAGATAATAATATTTCCTCCACCAGACGGATTACCTCATCGTCTATGAATTTGCGTACCACGAGAGCTAGAAGCAGCTCTCTGATTGGTGGAAAGAGATCACCCGATACGCTTACCACCCTTGTAAGCCAGATCGGCTCGCGAAAACTTCAGTAGTAACCCATCTCTTCGTTCGTATACGACGTGTTCTGAAAGGTTTAGTTCGCATTGTAGGCGTCCATTTAAGTGGGATTTTTCCTTCAGACACCTTGCTGGACATTGCTTAATTGGTATTGATTGTGAATTGATAGTGGAAAAAGCAAAGTTTCATACCATTAATTTGGGATTATTCGTACGGACGTTGGAGTTACTATTCGCAGGCAAACATTCTAACCAGGGTCTTTCGTTACCCCGTTTGTATTGGGTAAACAACATAGAAGCTAGAACTCTGTGTATGAAGTGTTCGAGTAATCCACATCTGTACCCGGACGAAATATTGGAAACACAAATACGATACGAGGGCTGCCCGTTATGTTATTAGCCCATGTGCTGAAGAAATAGGACATCATTTAAGAGCAATCCTGCCATATACAATATACGCGTTCTCGATAGTTTACCCCTCCGTGCGAATCTACCCATTCCACCGATCCCGGCTGAGGGGAAATTCTCCAGTCGGAAGTGGTGGGGGGCCACTCGGTACTCGGTAGTCGGTAAGAAACCCAAAGCCAGCTGCCAGCAGTGTGCATTCAGCAGTCGTCAAGAGAGCGTTTGATCATAAAGGCAGACGATAAATAGACATGTTTCAATTCCTTACTTTTGAACTTATAGTAGATATAAAAAAACTAGGAAAAATCTAGTAATTTATTCGGTGCCTACATTTTTTACCAAAAAACTGGTGACGGTATAATAATGCCTATCTTCGATAGTTTGGAAGCTATACAGGATGAGTCAATAGTGCGAGATTCTTCGTTATATCCTTTACAGCTAGAAATACTAAACAACTTTCCATATAAAAATTGTTTCCAGTGACATGTCGCTCCAGCTAAAATTATTTTTAGCTATACAGCTTGTCCCATATTTGCTGTATGCAGGTCAACTTCGTTATTTCAAATGGAACACCTTATATTTGACTTCATTTTCGAATTCCTTGATCGATTTTACTATGAGGTTGTAAGAAATATTTTTTTCTAAACTTCATATTTTTTGAGTTACAAGCATTTTCTTTCTAATATTTGCAGATGCAGAACAATTTTGAAATTTTAATATCTCGGAATTGAATAAAACTGTAGCAGTAATATTTTTATGGAATGAAAGCAACATTTAGGAATAACTGTTGCTGTAAGAAACAATCGAAAATATTATACAGGATATCAGCAATTGCAGGACCAAATTAGACAATTTCAAAACACCATAACTTTCTAATTTCAAATAGACCCCTATTGCTTTTATACCATTCTTGGATTCCCCATAAAATTGCCTTTCTTATTGCAATACACCAAAATTAACCGTTTTTGAAATATTTGTATTTTCCAGATAAATCTAGCAAAAATGATTTGATAATTATTCGGTTGGCTATGAAAAAGTTAAGGCATGCATTAATTTGTTAAAATTAAGTTTTCTTAAGTGAAAATGAATTTTGCAGAACAAGAATTAATAGACATGGCCTCTACACTTTGGGCGAAAGTGAAAGAATAATTTGCATTATTATGTGACTGAAAATCCCCATTTTGTACGATATATGGACCGGTTTAGTCCCATTTCGTGCAAGCCCGTTTCACGCGTCGATGAAAATTTTCCCGTTTCGTGCGTCATCCCAAACGTCTACCTGGTTTGAGTGCCGTTTCGTGCGTTGACCTGCTGATAATGCAGTAAGCCCCTAATTCGAGTTTATCTTTACAACACAACGCTGTTAATAACTAGACTTCAATGTGGAAGTGTATGTTGATTTCTCTGTTTTGGTTGTTTTTTTGTTTTGTTTTGGTTTGGGGTGGGGAGACTTAAACGCTCGGCTCGCTCCGCTTGCCGAAAGACCGGAAATAGTGGGCCGTGGAACCACTTTTTTGGCCGCATTCAGTGACTGGCAACTATAAAACAAAGCAGTACGTTTTGTATACCTTTATTGCAACTGATAAACAAGGTTAAAAAAGCAGCAGCAGTGTATGTGGCACGACGCACTAACTGGCACTACTTAATTACCCAGTAAATTCTTGACGCTATTATATTAATTTCTCCAACTTTGTTTTAAACATTGTTGGTAGTGCAGCAATACAACAAAGATAGTATATTACACACGAGTTTATAATGAATGCTATTATTACCGAGGATGAAGTTTACAACACGAGCGAGTGAAACGAGCGAGTTTTGTAATCATCCGAGGTAATAATAGCATCATTATAACGAGTTGTATACTATACTTTGTACACGACTATCAAAACAGATTCCCAGAAAGAATTTACCTTCATTTCCCTTCTCCAGTGTAAGAAAGATTCATACATACGCTCTCAGGTATAATTTTCTTGGTTTTTTGGGCAATGAATCTAATGAGGCAAGTTCTGCAGCTTCTTTTATTGCTGGTGCTGTTAAAGAAACCTCGTTTTCACTCTCACTACTCATTATATCTTCTTTTTTAGAATATGCATTTCAAATTACATAAAAGCAAACCATGCTGATTTGACGTTTCAATTTGAACTGTCACATCGCGATCGCGGCCTACTAAATAAATGTAAAAATGGGTCAAAGCGATGTTCCTATTGGTGTAGTGAATAATATTCATTAATCACTGCAGTGATTAATGTATCTAATTATGATTGAAGAAACACAAGTATAAAGAGTACAAATTACTTTATACAACCTGATAGTCAAATCGATGAAGGAATTCGAAAATGAAGTGAAATACCCTACAGGATGTTCCATTTAAAAAAAACAAAGTTAGGTGCTGTGCAGAAGAAATGGGACAGTCTGTATAACTGAAAACAATTTTATAAGATAGAAAATCACAAATTAAAGGGGTCTCTTGTATAACATTTTTCTCTAAAATGTAGGTACAAAAGAGGTGCTATGGAAGAATCTCACACTATTGACTCATATTCCCGCATTTCACTAGAGTCAGAGACAGGAATAGAAAGATTAGGCTACTGCTCTCAAATAGTTAGTGATGTAGGATGTTCAACTTTTGGGGAAATGCGTAGGTTAGCTCAGGATAGGAAAGGATGGAGGTACGCGGACTGAAAACTTTATGATGATGAGATTAATTCTGTTATAATGCGAACTTACTTTTATTGTTAAAATTGGAGGTAATTCTCGCCCGAGCAGCTGAGAGGTTATTTAATTTTCTTGGAGGTTTCTTTGTTGAAGAAACTCTTCGTCTGTGTTTATTATCGGCTCTACCCACTTCTATGTTTAATGGGGTAAAATCAGCGTTCAATTGTTAGGAAAATATTTTTTAGCGTAGAACTAAATGAAACCTACTTAGTTGTGTTCCTTACATAATTTTCCACTAACAATGATGGTTTACATTTCCTGTCTATGCAGAACTTTTTTATTTTCGAAAAATGTAAATTTTGCATATACAGGGTCCTGCATCTCACCTCCCGTCTTCTACTACACCTAAACGATTTATTTTAGAAAAATGATTGAAACGGGACATTAAACTGTTTGTTAGAGAGCACATTTTAAAAATATTTTTGAATATACAGGTGTCCCGAAAATTGGTGGTGCATCAAAGTTGTATTTTTTTAAATGGAATGCCCTGTAGTCTTATTGATTTTTGAGACCCTTTTCGAGCTAGAATATTATCAAATTTGATTTGATAGTTCCAGAGGAATAAATTAAAATCGAGAAAAAAAAAATTAATCATGTTTTAAAAAAATTATAAAAAATAGAAGAAACATCTTCAAACCAAAACTAAGCAGCAGGTTGCTTATAAGAAAAGGTCAGTTTATCCTACTATGAATATCGTAAAAATAACTTATACAGGATGTTCAAAATTCAATGCGAAACTTTTCAAAATGCTATTTTTCTCCATTTTTTCAAATGAGACACCCTGTATATTTTTATCCCGTCGGATGCAGAATTAAAAAATGAACATGTTTTATAATTACAATTATTTCGACATTCTCAAAGGTTTCACAGATATTCGTAAAATCGTAAAATTATTATCTAATAAATAATAATTTTACTTGGCAGTTTTCAAATCAATGACTAGAACATTATGATAAATATGTCTTCCGTTCTCTTGGAGGCACAAACGGAGGCGGGTACGAAATGACCTTGCTACTCTTCCTAATAGCTCGGGTGCAATGTTTTCAAATGCATTTCTGATTCTTTGTTGCATTTTTTTTGGTGTGGTTGGAGGTTCCTGATAAACGATTTCCTTAACGTAGCCCCACAACAAGAAATCTAATTTAGTTAAGTCGGGTGATCGGGGCGGCCAATTACATGGCCCCTCTCTTCCAATCCACCGCTCCGGTTTGAAAAGGTTGTGTTGAAATTGTCCCCGACTCGTAATGAATAATGTACTGGGGCTCCGTCGTGCTGCAGCCACATTGCATCACTCAAACCTATTGGTAAATTTTGGCATAAATTTGGCAATTGATTTTATAAAAAATCAAAATACATAGCACCGTTCAAATGTCCGTTAGAAAAGTGAGGACCAATAATATGTTCACCAATAATTCCCCCCCCCCGCCTAAAAATCTTTATTGTGGTCAGAATAGTAATGAACATAATATTCTAGTCATTGATTTAAAAACTGCCAAGTAAAATTATTATTTATTAGATAATAATTTTAAGATTTTACGTATATCTGTGAAACCTTTGAAAATGTCGAAATAATTGTAATTAGAAAACATGTATATTCAAAAATATTTTTAAAATGTGCTCTCTAACAAACAGTCTAATGTCCCGTTTCAGTCATTTTTCTAAAATAAATCGTTTAGGTGTAGTAGAAGACGGGAGGTGAGATGCAGGATCCTGTATATGAAACAGTTGGTTTTTAACAAATAGCACGTCATATCTCAGTAAATATTTGAGATATCATTAGGCCGCGTCTGACAAAAAAATCGTAATTTGAAAACTATGATATAATAATAATAATTCTTTCTCCAAAAATTTTTTACAACCTTTCTCATTTTATTCCAAGCATACAGGGTGTCCCACGGTGGTGGCCTGTTAGAAGTTTATGGAGAACGAAAAATGGGATAAATTTGAAACTTTGCATGGAAGTATAGTTGGTGGTAATCTACTTTTCTAAAATATTTTCAGACTTCTAGCACTTCCGATTATACCGGAAGCTAACATAAAGTTCAGTTTTTTAAATGGGACAACCCCCAAATATACCAATATTTGGTTTTATCACGCGAGTTTGAATTATTTTTACTCGGAAAGTTTTTTGTTATCTCTTCTCTTTTTTGAGATAAAAATTATTTTTCGAAATTTTGAAAAAAAAATCATATCGATATCTCGAATATTTACTGAGATATGACGTGCTACTTGCTAAAAATCAACTGCTTCATACATATGCAAAATTTTACATTTTTGGAAAATAAAAAAGTTCTGCACAGACTGGAAATGTCGTAAACCAAAGATTCATGTGGAAAAATACAAGGAACACAACCATATAGTTTTCATTTGGTTCTACGTCGAAATTATTTTTCAAAAAATAGGATTTACTCAACTCGACTAGTTCCAAGATCAAACGGAAACAAGAGAACTTTTGTCAGATAGAGGAATATGAAAATTTACGGATTTACGCTGATCGTTGAAGCACGTGTGACGGGGCGTGGAAATCAAACGAACAGACACGACTGTCGGCGCGCTACACGAGCACATGGAAGTGGAGAGGGCAGATCGACTGTAGTTCGACATAAATTAATTGCAAAATCACTTATTACTGCATTTTACATAACTCCGGAATTTATTCACTTGAGATACTGAAATTTTGCCAATGTATAGTCAAAGAACGAAGCTAGAAGCACGTTTGATTAAATTTTAAATATCAGGTATAGTAACGATGCTACGGGCCGACAAAAATTACGTATATTCCTGAAAAAGTTGATGTTTATCTCTATTTTGTATTAAAACTAAAACATTACGTCAGAAAATAATCAATCTATATCGTAGTACTTTCTTTCCTCTACTCATCAAAAAAAAAAATTGTAGAAAAATATCAAAGATTAAATGCTGCAGAACAAATTCTGTTAACTCACGAAACTGCACATTTTAGCTGTCTGTGTTTTGGGCGGATTGCTCTTAAGAAGCAATTTGGGAACAAACCAGATAAGCAAAGACGACATCCAGTGAGGTCAGAAATTTTCTACTTTGTTATCGCGACTCGCCATCTTTGACCGCGAGTTAAGATATTTAGTAGGGATCTTTTGGTTTCGTATTGCATCGTTTGTGATATTCAGCATGTCAGTAGTAGTATCGCGTTGTTTGTAAAGATCAGATACTATTGTTTTAGCCCACCCACAACTCCGGCTTGATCTAGTCGCGGTGTATCCTCCTGTATTTTGCGGCGTTAGGCATTTTGACCCGTGGCACATCACATTTACCCTCGACTTTTAATTATTCGTTTGTTTTTTATCTGGAATTTATTATGGAGGATGAGGAAAATCAAACATTTCTAACATTTTAAATCGAGTTTTAAATATTGCATGTTTTGAATGTGTATGGAAAACCGCAGACCAACTGGTTTCGTCCTTCTAGGACTCATCAGTACGGTGCTTTCCCCTACACACTCAAACTATGCAATTTAACTTGCTAAATATGCTGCCGCGCTCTGGACAGATATCAGCAAGTGACAATTACTTTGAGTAATTATCTGGGAGTAATCAGCGGTAGGTACTGGACCGTTCGAAAAACTATTATTCGGGAAAATACCCCGCCAGGCATTGAATTATATAACTAAATCCAGATTTTTGTACTACGAGACGTCACAGAATGCTACCCCAACTAAGGTGGCTTTGAAACAATCATAATGTGTCTCCATGTACGTACGTGCTTTTAAGCAGGTCTTTGTTTGTTTTGAATGTATAGCATGGGTAGCATTCTGTGACGTCTCGTAATACAAAAAAATTTTGATTTGGTTTTATAATTCAATGTTTGGCGGACTATTTGACCGAGAAGTAGTTGGTCGAACGGTCCAGTACCACTGATTATTTCTTACAATATTCAGACTGGGTACAACGTTCAGTTTTGAGGTATGGGGACTACATTTTTCATAGTTTCTAGAAGGAATTCATAAGAACACAGATTCGTATTTTAGTGCTTTCATTTTCAAACTCTGAAAATAACTAAGATGAAAATCTTAAGAGACTAATACAATTGTTGTATATAACTGAGGCTGTTTTTAAGTGTCGCATGGGAAATTAACACGGGAAAACATATTTTGCAAGAATGTAGTGTTTAATTATTAACAAATAATCAAAAATTATTTTCGAATATAAAAAAGTGCGAATTTCTGATGAACACAGCACCATTGGAACATCACTCATCACGGCCAAAACGGCGCAGTCGTTTAGGGTGGGGAATTTGAGCACTAGAAACAGGACATGTAGATACATTTCTGTTCCAACACCATTTTGAAATTAAAGTAGATAGGGCGTTAAATAAAAAAATCATCAATAAAGGATCAACTTAGAGACTCGCACTACTTTTATAGCAATATTTTTCGTTCGCTTTAAATAAATCTCCCTCAAATTATTGAAAAATCCGTCATAAAACCGCCATAAACTCGACACCTTTTTTACTATTTGTACACATATTTTTATCGTAATTAGAAAGTAGGGTTCTCTAAGTTAATTATTCGTTATTCATTTTCGACCAAGAACGTTTTGATACGTTACTTGGTTCAGCCGGCGTGTTGGAATGTAAATTATTTTGCAATCTCTCCATTTTGTGAATATTTGGGCGAGTTGCACAGTAAACTGGACGTTTGACAGTAGTAATAGTGTGGTGCATTGCAATACAGATGGCGGTGGCGCTTCAGTTTAACCTCTTATTTCTAAATAGAAAATAATAATTTAAAGATAGGACCGCTGACTAATCCTCCCAGATTTATTCGGTTGCCGCTAAAGCAAAAAACCTTGAAAATTCCAAGCTGTTGAGGTTCCGTCGGAAGAGTTTGCAGCTGTGATAGAAACCAATCATAATAGATTGTGAGTATATTGTGCATAATCCTAATCACACTTTAAGCCTTAAGCTCTTAGCCCCTACCCGGGCTGAAAGCTGCGAGTTCGATCCCACGATGGACATTTTCGATATTATTTTCACATTACCAGGCAAATATGTCAATTGAAGACATACTGGTTGCAAAATTGTAAAATAACTTCGGATAATAAATTTTAACGGCGGACGGCGGCGTTGCTGTGCGAAATATGGTGTGCGAGATACGGTGGGTTAGTGGTCAGAACGCCTCTTGGAGAGTAGGAAACCTGAGTTCCAGTTCCAGTTCCAGTTGCGTGCAACTTCTTATTTAAACAATATTAAAGCATTTTAAGTAAGTAAAAGACATTCTTTTTATCCGTTCCCATGAAATTTAATTGCAAAAAGAGGAAGTAAAAAGATGTAAATAATACTGTTACGAGAGTAACCCCCGTACCGACGCCCATGGGGTTGTTTGAGTGTGATTCAATGTTTGTCAGTAAACGAGCCCCAGGTGACCTTGTTTATTATGAATGGAATTTATTTAGAAATATTCAAAAGGTTTCTTCGCAGGGTAAAAAAAGTAGGTACGTAAGTTACTGCGGCGGACAGTTAGTTTTTGAGAGGCGATAAGAGCTAGACGGCGATACATTCGAGGGAATGTACTGGTAAAGCGTTGATGGTACATGCGATAAAGTGATTTTTTGACTGTGAGGAAGAATTCATGTTGCGCGTAAATAGTGTATACCAGGGCGATTCGAGGCGATATTAACCGTTGTTTAGAAAAGCGAATTTAAAAAAGTTTAAACTTATATACATTGTTTAGTGTTACTTAATTGTGTAGTGCGTGTCGTTTAATTGTATATTGCTTGTTGTTTAATTGTTTTTATTACTTCCTGTTTTGCTGTATAATTGTTTATTGTAAATTTTATGTATTATTATATAGTGATGTCTCGTAGTTCACAAAATTCTGGATTTAGTTCTAGAATTTAATGCCTGGCGAGGTAATTGCCCGAGGAGTCGTTGTTCGAACAGTCCAGTACCTCTCATTTCTTTAGTAACTATTAGTGATCTGACACGTATGGTAGTACTTGCAAGTGTTTAGGCAAGTAACAAGTGGGGCAGCGATGGAGCAACAACTGCAAGCTTTTTAACTAATGAGAAATTAATATTCTGGAAGAAATGAACTCCAATATAGAAGTAACGAAAATCAATATAAAAGACAAATAAAGGTGAAGCAACGAAGAGCAGTTAAGAAGTGATGAAGAGATTGAAAAGAAATTTGGAAGAAATGAAGATCATCATCATAAGGAGTCGTGACGCGTTGCCACCTACCACAGCCTGCATCTAACTCAGCGCAACAGTGGCGTGAACTTTTTTGTACTCTTGGGAATAAATATTAAATAACAAAAATTCAGTAAATAATATTCAACGTGTATTAAGAAAGTTATTAGTACCAAAGGGAATTCAGAATGTAAAAAGACAAATTTAATGTGATTTATTGCATCTAATCTATCTAATATTAGATTCGTTGTCTTAATTCTATTAAAAAAATAATAGAACAATAATAATGAAGGTCTTAATCATCACTTTCAGAATCGCTAGTATCACTGTCATTGCCCGCTGTCGCCTAAAGAAATAATTAGTGGTTTAACTTCACTGATATTGTCTGCAAACACTTCATTTTCTAAATACACACACATGGAAAAGGAGGGATACCCAAAAATTATAAACGTATCCTAGATTTTTCTTTGGTTAATGAACGTACCAATATAGTACAACACTGTATCATAACACTAAAAAAAGTAGAATTTATGTTTTTGTTTCTTTTGAAACGTATCAGTTGCGGCTAAGATTTTTTTCTACCTTATCTTTAACTAGTTTTGTCCATGACTTTATCCTTGAATAAGGCATTTATCGCTTTTTTAAATGTTTATTGGAGCGTTTTAGTAATTTTTCAACATAGAACGAGGGCACTTGTCTATCGCAAACGCTAACTACCAACAAGATCACCGAACCTCAATCCAATCAAAAATTTTTGTAATGTTCTTAAAAGAGCTTTTCGTTCTCACAATTCCCCGCCGAACACCCTTGATGAGTTAAGGCCATTTTGCCAGTTGTATGGGATCAGATAGCACAAGAGACCATTGCCTAGACGTATACAAGCAGTTATAGTCAACCACGGTCACCATTTGGAATATTAGTATTTTTCAAATTTTATTAATTATTATTTATTATTTTCATCATTTTTTTTTCTTGACTACGAATTGCAAATTATTGTTTTAGGTTGTGCGGTTTAATTTTGAACTATTATAACTTTCAATAATATGTTTTGTTGACAAAATAAATCTCTTTCTAACTTTTCTTCAATATCCCTAACTTTTTTCCATGTGTGTATTTGTCCTGAATCTTAATCACGTGATCACAACCCTTCTTCCTGTCTTCTGGCTTTATTTGATTAAATTCATATTCCGCTAACTTCGGCGCAACTTCTAATTTGAAGGTAATATTTTTTGCAGGGACGTTGTTTTTCACTGTCGCCCATATTAACTCGATGGGATGATATGGCGGTAAACGTAAAACAGTGTGTCCATGGTCTTGTAATAATGTGTTGAACTTGTAGGTTACATTCCTCTTCTTATAATGCTTGATAATATTTTGTACAACTGTGGTTTTGGCATATTAGGTTCAAAATTAATATTTTTGTCGCTTAGCCATTTAATCATATCTGCCTTATTATAATTTCATGTGGGTGCGGGATTTACCTGGACGTTGTAGTATGGTGTGTTGTCTACGACGACGACGGAATTATTTGGTAAATTAGGAATCAACTTTTGCTGCAACCACTTGCCATAATTCTCTGAATTCATTTCTGAATGGTAATGGCCGGTTTTAGATCCAGATTTAATATATATATAAAACAAACATATAGGTGTAAAGCCCTTTCTTTTCGGAATCGGCATTTACAATAATTAATCTCTGACCTTCAGAGATATTTGCAAATAGTCCTTTGGTTGAGTCATCTGTCCAATTATTCGAAGAGACATGGCTACTGTGCAAATATGGTTCGTCCAGGTAAACAATCGGTCTATTTTGACTTCGGAAATATTTAATTTTCTTCAAAAACGAAATACGAAGAGACATTGTATCGTGTTTTTCAATTAGGACTTTCCTATTATTTGGCGTCCTTTTCCACCTGAACCCCATTTAAGCAAAAGAACTCTGAGGGTTTCATTGGATCCATTCTATTTTAACTCGGTCCATATTTTGTGGTTCAATTTTGCAAGGATAACACGACAACCTTCAGTCTTGTGAAATTCTAGAACGATGCGACGTATATCAGCCGTCTTATATTCCGGTAAACAGTCGTTAAGGAATTCTTCCTTGTACGCTTCTTTCTGGTGCTCTAAAGATTGCTTTGCAGTTATTTTCCGACGCCCTAGTGTTGCCTTCACTAACTATACTCTCTATATATCTAATAGACACGCCCGTTGCAGCAGACGTCTTCATTTTAACACTTTCCAATATTCTTGTTTCACTTTTAAATTAACAAAACACTCGGTGCATTATTTCCCGTGTTTGACTACGTAAAACGCCTTTCCATTCGCAACCCGCCATCTTACCTTTTGAAAAGCTCACCGGTAACTGAAAATTTTACCTGCGCCACTGGTACTGCAAGATATTTTATTGCATCGGTAAAGTATGCTAGTGCGCAACCCCTCCGCTCGCCAACTTAAATCTGTTGGACTGTATTTAATGTTTCGTTAATAAAATTTCTTGCCTTTCTTAATCAATTTTACGATTCAATGCTTAGCAATCAGTATTTCTTCAAATAAGAAAAATCTCGCAGTATAAAAATAGAAAGTAGGGTTCGAACCCGTGCTCTTATGTCGATACGCTGCCTTATAAAGCTTTTCAACTGCATTTGTGAAAGAATTGTAATTTTTAATTTTGAGAAATCTTTTTACGGATTCGTCGTCAGTTTATATTTAGAAATTTGTTTTCAGAACATGTAGAATAAATTTCTCTAAATTGGTTGGAATATTTTTGTGGGAAGCAGGAATCTTACAAAACGTATATTCTCACGTTAATTTCCTTTATGGCAGTTTCAGGAAACATTACTGAATATTGTTTAATTAGAAGCTGTGCCACTCATTACTAGGGACCGGATTCCAGGTAAAACACCTTTTTTCTCTTTACTAGGTACAGAGAAATAAGTTAAATGTCAATCTGTTTCATAATAAATGGAGTTATATGACACCTTCTTAATATCACCTAAAATACCTATTTCTCTATTTTGGTACCTAAAATAAGTTTTTGATACCTAAAATAAGTTTTTTTTAACCTAAAAGGATGTTTTTGTCGTTGTTGCGCGGAATAAATTGTGAACGCACCGCATACATGGGGGACCTGGCTTGAGGCAGCGTTTTTTATGCAGAACATTTTGAAGAAATCAAAACGGTTTGATTATAATTTAATAAAATTAATGAATTTTAATTTATGGTATGGATCAATTCAAGAATCAATTGTACCCCTAACCACATAAATTTTGAAATACTATATACGCATTTCGGCAGCTAAGCTGCCATCTTCAGTAGCAGGGAAAAACCTATAGTAATAAAAATAGCAATAACAACATTAATGCAAAAAAGCCGAAATGCGTATATAGTATTTCAAAATTTATGTGGTTAGGGGTACAATTGATTCTTGAATTGATTATTTAACCACAGTCTCTTACATCTTAATCCTTATGGTATGGAATTACACTTTTAGGTGGTGTTAAAATTTGCAAACAGCACTGCAGCTATTGAGAAGGCACAGCAATGTTTTAAATGTCCTGAAATTAAAAATCAGCTGCTGTATATTAAAACTAATGGTACATGCAATTACGAAATTGGAAACAGTGGGACTTCCCTTAACCGAATCCTTAGCTGTTGTAGATTCTGTAAAAAATTCTCTTGCTTCCACATGAGGTCCTGTTGGCAAAATTGTGTTTGAAAGATTAGAAACACTGCTCCAAAAAAATTCAGGTTACCAGCACTTTAGTGATGGGTCGCACCGATACAATTCAGAGTGCTAGTATACACAGTACAGCACACCAAAGTGTGTCGTACAGTGCGAGCCGTACAATTGTACTATGTAATGTTTGTAGTAGTAAGTAAGGTACTATGAGTTGTGCGTTTCTGTCAAGCTGGTGCGCTTGTGCAGCAAAATGCAAATGACAATCAACACGAACACAACATGTACATGTTTCTTATTTTTATTTTTTATCGCTTGGGTCTAAAGATTTATATGACATGCGGTCCTTTAGGGTAAGAAGTTAGGTACACCTGCAAATTTAAGTTTTGGTCTAAAATATTTCCAGTATAATTTACCATTCATTGAGATTGAGAATTGTACTTTATGGACGGGTGCCCGAAGTACGAAATTCCAATCTGTAAAGGTGATACGGCGAACCACGCTACGCTGTGCACTGCGCCTGTCTTATTCAATGTACTGCCAGTACAAAATAAAAGTGGCGTACATGCACAGCACAGTGAAGTGTGCCGTACATTTTGTACGATACGCACAGGTGCGACCCATCACTACAGCACTTGCATAACATCAGAAAATTGTTAAGTGGAGAGAAGAGCGACAGTGACATCGAAATTTGTGAAGATTGGCCTAAATTTAAGAATGCCCCAGTCACGTCATGCGATGTCCAAAGATCCTTTTCATGGCTTCATAATATTTTAAATGACAAAAGATCAAACTGTACCCCTGACAATCTCGAAAAGTTTCTTGTCTGCCATGCACAGAATCGTTAACTACTTTATGTTTCAGTTGATTAACTTCAAATACCTATTTAACCTATTTTATTGTTTATTGTACCTAAATCGACATTATAACTACCTATTCTAGGTACCTTTTTTCAAGTTTTATTTAATCTAAAATCCGGTCCCTACTCATTACTTCTAATTAAACACGGCAAGTATAAGCCGGGAACTATAATATTTTCAGTACTGAATATTATTGGCAGGAAGCATATTAGTGTAAAAAATCAGTTATATATACATTGCTCGAAATTGTCTAAGGAACGCAAATACTATTAATTGTATGATTTTTATCCTGCTCTAAGTCAAAGTAAGTAGGTTGTCTAGTACCAAATTGACTAAAAATAAACTTGTAATGTTTTGCATTATTTGTTTAATAATGAAAATAAACATTTAATTGGAAAACAATACATTGTGTACTAAAGTAAAAGTGTATTTCTGATAACGTTTAATTTTTTGAAATTTGTACTTAATACGCCTAGGCATACTTAAAGTCAGCCTATCGATTGCATCTTGTGGCAAAAGGACCCACTGCTCTCTCAGTGCATTTTCAGATGCAAAACGGCCTTTAATGTTTGCCATAACTGGAAGAAGTTGTCTCTGCAGCATGTCCCACAATGGGGGTTGAGGTCGGGAGACTGAGGAAGCCATGGCAAAAGGACAATGTTCTCTTCTTCAAACCATAATTTTGTACCTGATGTGCAATGTGAGGACGAGCATTGTCCTGCTTATAAACCAAATCTGGACCAGCAGCATATGAATATGGTTGCACAACAGGTACAAGAACTTGTTCAATACAACGCCGCTGGCTCATAGCTCCATCCAGACAAACGAGGTTCGTTCTATGGTGCAAATCGGTTCCAGCCCATACTATCACAGACCCTCCTCGGTAATTGTGAACTTCCTAGAACCGCCTGGTCCTCTCCAAGGCTCCGCTTCTTCGCCGCACTCTCGTTCTTCTGCTTTCAGGTTGAAATCCGAACCGGGATTCGTCGGTAAACAGAACCCCATTGAGCATGCTCTTCAGCCCATTCAAGACGAGCTTCGCGATTGCCGTGGCGCGGTCGACGAGAATGAAGACCATGGATATACGCGCTACGGTATGTACATTTTTGGAGATCCGCAGAAAGTTCTCGTGTCGTAATTGATGCATTACGCCTGGCTTGAAGAATAATAAATCGGTCTTGCGCAGGAGTTGTTTCTCTTCTACGGCCCTCATGTCTTTCGGCCACATTGACAGTCTCTTGGTATCGTCCCCACAATCGACGCATTACATTTCGCGATACTCCAAATTCGACCGCTACCTGACTTTGTGAACCAACAAATTCAATCATTCCCACCGCACGTACCATTTCGTCGCGGGCTAAATGTCGTCGTTGCATTGTAAATTGTTGTCTTATGTCCAACACAAACAACTAAACTGACCATATATGCTCAGAGATGATGTGAAACAAAAACAATATACAAGGCGAAATTTTTTATCGTCCACCTTTTTTTGAATTTCAGTGTTTTTGGATAAATAAAACTAACAAATCAAGCCCTTTTTTATCATGCTATGTATGGTATGATATCCAACGAACATACATGGCGCATTTTCAATTTGCTACGAATTGTTGGCTAAAATACTTTTGAAATTGGTAATAGTTTTGTTCCTTAGACAATTTTGAGCAGTGTACATAGACTACAAGAAAGTAAATTGTGATTGTTAACAACTTAGATTAAGTATAATAATTGTTCTTTTGCCGGGCATTCCATATGGCAAAAGCGTTCCTCGTACCGCAGCGAGTTTGAATTTCCCATATTTTTGATGCCAAAATCTTTTCTAAGAAATATAAATTTAAACCAATCAACTTGTTTAAATTTAAAAATTAATATTTACAAAAAGTTGGCTACATTAAAGACGTGTAGTTTAAATTAATTTTCCCAGCTTTTATTGATACAAAAATGAAAGCCAGTAACAAGAAAATAATATGTTAACAAAGTCTAAAATACTGAGCTGCATTGCGCCAAAAGTTTATAATAAAAATATGAGTTTTTACCGGTGAAATGACCTCGAGAAAGTTACATTAAAGCTGTTGCTAGTTGTTACTTACCAATTGCATATGTATTTTTAGTTTTGCAGTGAACTAACTTGGTTACACCGAGCAATGAAAATAAAAATAATACAAGCACTGATCTCATTGTTAATAATGTCCCCTTTTCACTCGTTCGATGTATTAGGTATTATTATTACTATATCTCAAAAACTGTTTATCAATTAAATTTATTGCAGCGAAGGAAATCCGCGAACTAAATGCAATGTGAGAACCCGTCATGTACCAATTGAATGAAATAAAAAAGTACGCTCGTGCGATCCAAAATATGTTGGTTCATTGCCAGACATTTTTATTGCAGTCATACCAAAGGAATCCTCAGAGTGACCGACGGTATTCAAGCTCTCCGAGTGCTCCAAATTATAAAAGACTAATGGCAACACATTAAATACATAGTAAAATCAGTCAGGGATCACCAGCAATTACAGATGACCAGTACAAAACATAATAAATAAGCGGCGTGAAAAATGAATATTGAGTAAAACAAAAATAAACAGTCATCGACAGGAAGGGATTGTTTATAACTTTATAAGTGTTAAATAATGCTGTATAACAGTAAATTGATAGAAGACTGAGATGGTGATGATAGAGGATTGATGGATGTCAGAATAACGATCTTTTTCAGAAAAAAATAACCTCTGATTTATTTGAATTTAATTACAGGCAACAATTACAAATTAAATAAACAGATGATGCACAAACTTCAATACCAAAACACATATTGTAACACAATAATCAGTTCAATAACTCACTTCGTTCTTTTAAACTCTTTTAAACTTCCACCTAACTCACTACACGATACTGACTACCTAACCTCATCATAAGGTTCTCAGTCCGAAGACTGATTGGACGCGTACCTCCATCCTTCTCTATCCTGAGCTAACCTAGGCATTTCCCTAAAAGTGCATCCCTAACTATTTGAGAGCAGTAGTCTAACCTAGGCCTACCTCTTTTTATTCCTCTTTTATTCCTGACTCTGACTCTAGCATGTCGGGAACTATTCCTTCGTGGCTTAGAAGGTGTCCTCTACCATCCTATCTCTCCTATTATTTATTGTCTTCCATGCCTTTCTCTTTTCTCTAACTCTTTCTAATACATCCCTATTGCTAACATTATCTACCCTCGATTTCTTCATCATGCGTCTGTAGTACCACATTTCAAACGCTTCTACTCTTTTTCGATCCACATCACCTATTGTCCAAGTTTCGCTCCCGTACAATTTCGTACTCCATACATACGTCTTTAAGAATCCCTTCTGAGTTTATACCGAGGGGTTTACCACTAAGGAAATGGTTGGGACAGGGTCAAGAAATAGTATTTCCGAAATGGTGAGAAATGGTGGAAATGGTGCAGAAATACTACGAAATAGTCCAGAAATAGTATTTCTTACTCAGAAATAGTAGGAAATATCCACGAAATGGTAAAGAAATGGTGGAAATATTCAAAGAAATACTGGAAATAGTCTGAGAAATACTGGAAATACTCAGGGAAATACTGGCAATAGTAAGGGAAATACCTAGGAAGTACTGGAAATAGTCGACCGATATAAAACTTTCTACTCCCTCTTCGCGCCAAACGTACTAGTATTGGTAAAAACATTGGCCGGTCGCGTTCTCCGCGGGGCAGAAGCAAATATGAGGCCACAGTAGACGGCCAATAGCGTGACTTCGACTTGACTCAATTGTTGGCACGTGAACAATATGTAATAAGTTTCTTCTGTAGCAAAAGTGAGTGGTAGGGTCATGGTGAGCATTCAAAGCAAATAAAAAATCGAGTAAAAATGGTATGAATTTTATACCTATATACAAGTATTCCTGGATTTATTATTTAATGTAAATTGATAGTTGCCATCGTATTTTAAACTCTGAAAAATATTTGTAAATATCCCCGCAAATAGCATGATCGGTACCAAAATTCATATAAAAACGGATAACAATTTTTGGAAGTGAAGAGCTTTTTAAGTGGAGGTTTTAACGATAGACTTTTATATTATTTTAGTTAGGTACTCGTAGGTATACACTGTTCAACAAAATAAAATTTTAGGTATACCGCGAGGTATACTGTCATTTTTACTCGCTTTTTATGCAATTTGTGGACCTATAATAATTTAAGAAATAGCATTGGACAAGATCGATGCGGGGTGAATTAAACTGAGCCCGAAATTGAGGGGTAATATAGAAGATAATATTAACTACCGTGTCCAAGACCTTGTCACATAATTATGGTTGGAATCTTTCAAATGTTGGAACTCTTGGGAGCGAATATGAACCTCGATATAAACGAATAATGTTAAATTGATAAATTCGGTTTTGATTGATTAAAGTTATGTAATATCTCGGGACTTTGCCCCGATTTGCCGGCTTTTCAGTATCTACTTTGGTCATCTAGAATTGTCGGTATTTAACTGTGGTGACCATTCGCGAATTGCAAGAATATCTAGCATTTTTTGAATACATACTCGAACACATGTCATTTTAGTTATTGTAAATATCGGTATTCGGTAATCATGTTATGTAGGTCTCGATTTAGACACGGCGGCGGCGCGAGAGGTGACATACAATAGCATTGTTATTATGTTTATTGTTTTCGCATTTTTATGAAAACCACGACCGTGGGGCCTAAAATTTCAGTTAATTATGCAAGGAAGGGAAATTAAGTTTTATCAATTGAGTAACATAATTAGTAAGCAATACTTAAATATTAATTACAGAGGTTATGAAACACACATCCAAAATAGGGAAGAGTTCCTAACGCATCATGCATACATATACGGGGTATCCAAAATTAAGTGTCCACAATTGCTAACTTCGTTATTATTGGACGTTCAAGGTCGGTTAAATGGGCAAAGAATTAGTGTTTTTCGTGAAGAATAAGATGGTGAAAACAAAAAAAAAATCGAACATAATTTTTTAAATGGGACAACATGTATATTTTTGCATATTTAAACAGAGTATAAAATTGTGTACATGAACATCTATTTGAAAATTAAAAATAACTTGACTTTTGGAGCATAAAAAATGCCCCAGTATCGAGCCCAGTATATCACATCAGTTTATAACTTTTGTGAATTTTTGGCAAAATTGAAACTCCTTTTTGTAAAACACCTACGTTTCGCATCCGTTAGGGGGCTTTATCAAGGTTTTATTAAAAATTGTATAAAGTATAAAAAAGTTACATTTTTTTTCTTAATAAAATTTGTAAAAAAAAATTTTATTAAGAAAAAAAATGTAACTTTTTTATACTTTATACAATTTTTAATAAAACCTTGATAAAGCCCCCTAACGGAGGCGAAACGTTGGTGTTTTACAAAAAGGAGTTTCAATTTTGCCAAAAAATTCACAAAACTTATAAACTTAAAGAAAAAAATTGGCACTAATAATTATATAAAATTATATATCACATCAGGTAGGCCATGAAACTAATTTTGCGTCATAATTATTGTCGGCGGGTGTTAACAGTACATATTTGATTGTTATTTTACTACTTATTTGCGAATTTTAAACATGGGAGCCAACCAAATTTGTTTTATGGACTACCTAAGGTGAGACCCAACGTGATACCAGCGTCAGCGGGCTGTTTTGATCCTTCAAAGCGAGCTTCAAAAGCCATGTTATTTTTAATTTTGGGATAGTTGTTCCATAAGACTTTTTTATTCAGACTTTTATTCTCTTTCAACACTTCTTACAGAAATATATAGGGCGTTCCATTTAAAACATTTTTGTTTGTGTGAATATCGCGAAAATGCGATGTTCACCATATTGTTAGTAATAAGAAATACTAATTCCTCGACTAATTCTTTGCCCATTTAACCAACCTCGTAGGTCCAATAATAACAAAGTTAATAATGGTACGCACTTAATTTTGGACACCCTGACATCTTAAAGAAAATGGGCGTTATACTTCAAAATTTAATAAATTGTATAGGGGTTGTTTTTCAAGTGGCGTTTATAATCGTTTATAATAATAATAATAATATCTCTACTCGCTCCTACTAACCCTAAGGTTAGCCCCAGAAGCTACCTATATAGCTTGTGCGGGACGAAGGAGGCGGCATATTACTATTGGCCGCAGGTGCGTCACAGGAACGACCTACAGTTGTTAGTACTCTACCCACCATTTAGTGCGAGAATGAGGAAAACCTGGAAAACCTCATTAGGTAAAGCTGGATAGGTGATCCAAGGCGCGCCCTAGCCACAGCGCAGAAATGAGTCACCCATCCATAGCCAAACCGCGGGAATTGTTGCCGAGCATTAACGACTACTCACTCGCGCATGCCAGCAAGATCCCACGGCTCACGGCCGTTACACATTTATTTTACAACACAAAAATTAAATGTGCAGTAAATTATTTCACAAGAAGAAAATAGATAATGTATGCTATTTTTGTAATAGTAAAAGGCGAGGTAAAAGGTACGAATTGAATGAAACTGTAAAAAATACTCGGGAACACTGGAAATACTTGGAAATGGTGAAGAAATACTCGGAAATGGTAAAGAAATACTAGGAAATGGTAAAGAAATACTAGGAAATACTCTGGAAATACTTAGAAATAGTAAGAAATGGTGAAGAAATACTAAGAAATGGTGAGGAAATACTAAGGAATAGTTAAGAAATACTAAGAAATAGTGAGGAAATAGTAGGAAATAGTAAGAAATTGTAAGGAAATAGTAAGAAATAGTAAGGTCATATTTGGAAATGGGAAATACTTGGGACAGATTTTTTCCTAGTAGTAAACCCCTCGGTTTATACGCTAACCGCTACGGACCATAACAGATGTTTCTTTTTGTTACGCAACTCGACCCTGCGCTATTTTTGTTTTATATCTTTAGTGCTCCTACAATCTCAAGTTATTTTACTTCTTAAATAGCAGAAATCCGCGACTTCCTCTATCTTCTCATTTCCTATTTGTCTTTTAGTTTTAGTTCTATTTTCACACCCTCTACGTGCCAAAATTTTGGTATTCTTTTTATAGATTTTCATGCCGTAGCCCTCTGTCAAAACTGCCTCCATTTCATTCAAAGCCATTCCTAATTTTTCTTTGCTAGATGCTAACACTGCTATATCATCCGCAAATCTGACCCTGTACATTAATTCCTGAGGCTGTTATGTCCTTAACAATATTAATTGCATTTTCGATATGTAAGTTGAAAATTAGAGGAAGAGGTGAGGAGGTGACAATGCACATCCCCGTCTCACTCCCTTCTGGATATCTACTTCTTTTCGTTCCTGCTCAAATTCTATAACTGCCTTTTGCTCTTTTTAGAGATTATGTATTATCCTTCTGTCCCTATATTTCATTCCTACCTTTCTGACCCCTTCGAACATCTTCCCCAATTTTACGTTGTCGAAGGCTTTTTCTAAATCTACAAATCCTATGTAGACGTTTTTCCCTTTTCTATAATTACTCGTAAAGCTAGAATGGCCTCGCGTGTACCTCTATTTCGTCTAAATCCGAACTGATATTCTCCTAATATTTCTTCCTCCTTTTTCTCCCTCATTCTTTGCACAATTCTAGTTAAAATTTTTAGATGCGTGGGAAGTTAAACTGATAGTTCTAAAATTTTCGCACTCATCCGCGCCTTTCCGTTTTTGTAGAGCGACTATGATGTTCCTTTTGTAATCTCCTGGAATCTCACCTGTGTCTCGTATACAGGGTAGTCCACTACGAGCGCGTCGGTCAATAGTCGCTAAACCATTGGACTTATGGGTTTTTTTTTAAAGAAAACTTGTAACGTTTCATCTTTGCTGCAACTGAAAATTATTTTCAAGTATACAAGCTGTCCCATTTCTTCTGCACGGCACCTAACTTGGCTTTTTTAAATGGAACACCCTATATTACATAGCATTTTGGAATTCTTTGTTGAATTTAAGTGTCACTTTGTTAACCATACATTGGGTCTAAGTCCCACAATTTCGGAGTTATTTGATGTTAGAAATCGTCATTTTTCAAGTTTCGCCATTTATCACGTGTAAAGGGTTCGAGATAAAGAAAAATGGCTTACGTGTCCCTATCTTAATTTTTAATCCTCTATCTAATGGGGCTGGAAAATACTGCTTCCTGATTGGTCAAAAAATGGCAAAAAGTGACCTATCAGGAAGCAGTATTTTCCAGCCCCATTAGAAAGAGAATTAAAAACTAAGATAGGGACACGTAAGTCATTTTTCTTTATCTCGAACCTTTTACAAGTTATAAATGGCGAAACTTGAAAAATGACGATTTCTAACATCAAAATTTGATGTTTGGGTCTAAGTCCCACAGTTTCAAAGTTATTTAATAACTTTGAAACTGTGGGACTTAGACCCAATGTACGGTTAACAACGTGGCACTTAAATTCAACAAAGAATTCCAAAATGCTATCAAATACAGGGTGTTCCATTAAAAAAAATAGAGTTAGGTACTGCGCAGAAGAAATGGGACAACCTGTATAATTGAAAATAATTTTCAGTTACAGCAAAAATGAAACGTTACAAGTTTTATTAAAAATATTTTTCCATAAGTCCAGCGGTTTAGCGACTATTGACCGACGCGCGCGTTGTGGACTACCCTGTATATACGGTTAACTAATTTAAACAAACGCTCTCTTACCTCTTGACCTGCACACTTTAAAATTTCTGCAGTCTCTTAGTTTCTCGAGGTCAAGGTGTCTCCTACCATTTCATTTTTTCAAAATCTTAAATTTAAGATTATCTTCCATAACCACTATGTTGTAATCACTATCTACACTCTACAGTATGACAAAAACTTCCATGTAGTGCGTACATGGGGAAATAACATGGGTAATTACGTTTTTGAGGATTCCTACTCCCCATGTCTAGTTACAATAATGGTAAAGGTAGCAGTCGAAAGATAATTTTTTCTGCGTATGAGGATATCAAAAACTCTGCAATTTTCAAATTTATTAAAGCATTAAAAGCAAAAATTACACTAATAATTTTCAAACTAAAACTGAGAAATTTATCAGATTATCCATGACAACTTAATTTATTCTAATCAAAGAAGTCTTCGATTCTTATGGATTTTCTAATTCCTCTGAATTGTGAACATTATTTAATGAATTATTTAATTAATTTTACAGAAAATAAGTCACGGACTAAGCGCAAACTATTGCCGCAGTAAAATAGTTTCACAATGAAAACCTTTTCTTCAAGTGAATAATTATTTTTGTTCATTTTTAAACGCTGACATTTTAGACGAATTAGAAAGACGTCTTTGATTAGAATGAATTGAGTTTTCATGGATAATCTGATAAATTTCTGTGTTTTAGTTTGAAAATTATTAATGTAATTTTCGCTTTTAACGCTTTAATAAATTGGAAAGTGTAGAGTTTTTGATATCCTCATACGCAGAAAAAAATAATATTTCGATTGCTACCTTTACCACCGCTGTAACTACACATGGGAAGCAGCAATCCCCAAAAACGTAATTTCCCATGCTATTTCCCCATGTATACTCGTGGAAGTTTGTCACACGGTATAAACTTTACAATATCCACACCCCTTGGGAATTGTTGCATCAAAAGGTGATCCATTGTGCAGTAATATTGTGCACAAAGTTTCATTATGATATCTCAATTTTTCAAGCTCTCTCAGAAAAACATTTTCTTTCCCTCAACTTTGGCACCTTGTATATCTTGGAGATTAAGCCGTTTTAGACATATAGTCACATGAAATATTCGACTCAGAATAATGTAAAGAACCACCTCTTTAAAACTTTTAGAATACTTATGGACCACCTGTAAAGTATCTATCTCTGTGGGCAGGCCACGAGATCAAGGATACCTAGATTTTGAGAAAGGAGGCGCGAGTCTGGCTGAGATTATACAGGGGGATGATAGTAGTGTAGTGATCCAGGAGGAGTCTGGGAACTTCAAAGGGGACGGAGGAATCGAGATACCGCAGATAAGGAAACCGAATATCCGTCAAAAATAGTTTTCTTCAAGCACGCTTAAGCAGAAGGATCTATAAATAGAACATGAGCCCAGCACTTCTTACCAGTTTCAGAGCATCTTCTGATGAAGATACCGAGGGGAGTGTTAGTCCGGAACATATAGTAATATTTCTGCTTCAAGTTTTATATTTGTTCTTCAGTGAATTCCAATATATGGAACTGTCTGATTCAATCAAATTTCTGATTACGAGCACTGGAAAACCTTGCCAAATAGGAAAGAATTTCAGGCGTATTTCCTTCCGAATAGCTTTTGAGGACTGGATATGATGAAAGCGCTGTAACATCAGTTATTTCACTTACACGCTGTGGTTTTTTAGTTGTCAAAAGTGTTCGGGTATAGATCAATCATTTGCGTGTACAAATTTTTTTCGGAAATTGCAATTTAACAATCTCCGCCATAGAATTGAAAATGCACTTGGCTAAGTTTCAAGTATACTCGGTATAAATCGTGAAATCTAAACAATGACAAACGTCCGCACGCCGGAAGTCACAAAGCCGGAATGAAACGGCGAGGATTCCCTGAAACGTAACTGACTGCACGTCGCCAATGGACGTCTGTCAATAAGTTCCGCATTGTGACTACCTCATTCCCATGAAATATTATTCATTGCTTTTATTAAGTTTGACATGCTTGTCTGTCTATTAGAGTAAAATCTTGCAATAGGCGTTTAACGGGCTTCCTCATTTTTGCGTAGAATTTAAACGTACCTCAACTTTGTATCACTATAATATCAGCCCCGTGCATCACAGACCCCAAAAACATATTCATTTGATGTGCGTTGGTTCATCCTCCTTCCAACTAGTCCAAAATCAAATTTGAATGTTTCACAAAGTAGGTATCCGTTTTAACATGTAACAGCACAGAACGCTTCCGTGTCGAAGAGATCCTTTTAACCTCCATATTTTTGCCCCACTAACCTTACATTTTCTATCCCTTTCCCCAAAGTTCGTATTTGACAAGATCTTCATAATGACACCAAAAACTTGACCTGGCATACGTAGAACTTGCAAGAATTCGTAAATACTGCGAAATTTCAGCGTTACAAAAATCGCCTCTGGGGCCCCCATATGCCGCCGCCGCACTTCCAAATTCGTTAAACATTATTTTCAATGTTAAAGGGGGTTCTCTTGACAAAAACATATAAACAGGAAAGTAGAAGAACTTTAATGGCATTTATAATTCTATGAATATCTTGTATCTCTCAATTATTATTGTAGGTTAATATGTTGAATTATTATATATGTGACAAGTTTCTATTGGGCGCGCCCAAATTCAAAAGCGAAGTTGCTCCCCTTAAAATGCTTTTGTTTTCTTCGCCATCGCCATTAAGGGAGTTATTCGAGGACGATTTTTCTGAAAGCTTCAGTTTCACACTCTTTTTCTTTTGAGAAATGTTAACGGCGAATTTAATTTCAACTTTCAGAGCCTGCCAGAAAGAAATCTAAAAACGAAAAATTGACGATTTTTTGTAAAATTTTCAAATGCAATTTTCGAAGACAAAATATTCCAAAGCGTTTCATGGTAACTTACATGTTCCTCCACAGAAATGTTACGGACGTTCCACAAAAATTCTATTACGGCTAATACGAACGCTAGAGCAATTCCAACTCCTAACACGAGGAAGACACCACCAACATTTGCTAGTGCCAGTTCTCCAGAACTATTTCCCCCTTCATCTTCATCCTAAATTTTAAAATTATTCAGATTTAATTTCTCTTTTTCAACATTATGTACTCTTTGATTCGTACTTACTGCGCATTCCTTTTTCTTGTTCATCGTTTTCCACCATTTTGTTTTCAATTTGTTTAGGGTTCCGTTTTCTTGCAGCTTTAGTATTGCTTTGTTGATTTCGCTCCGATAGGGAGAATCTGCACAAAAATAATTAATAATTTTACAATATAAGAAATGAAATGGGTGAATTTGTATAATGGGTAGTCGGCGGTTATAAAAGTTGAGCAGGGCGTAGAGAAGTAGATATTCAAAAAGGAATGGGACGGCGATAACGAGAAATTAGAAGAATTAGCTGATTTGTGCTATTGGGAGATCATAAAGTTCGGTATGGTAGGACTGGTAAGGACAAAGACTAGCGCATGGTCGAATCGCATTTACGAAAAGTCATAACTATTATACAGTTCGAAGCGGTTTAGAAATTTTGAATAGACGAAGAACTCGCTTAACATTTTACGTAAGGAATACAGTGAAACGTGAACGGTGAGAAAAGTGGACAGGAAAACATTCCAAGCTTTTAAAATATAGTGATACAAACACACGAACTTTGACGTTGGTATTAGAAAGATAAATGAATAATAGTAAACAATCCATCAAGTTCTTATATACAGGTGGGAAATCTCTCGGGTGCGTATAGATTACACGAAAATAACACCCCAAGTTCATATAAAGTTTTCTCTTACGACCTTCCCCTGCCGAGATATTCTCCCTTAAAATGGAGAAATAATAAGTTTTTTTACATAAAATTTTAATTTTTTATTGTATTTCGATAATTTTCTTAGTGATGTACCTAGTGATTGAATGTCGACAAAATAATGCGACCCGTTTTTTGATAGTGCATCTGGGGAACAAGGGGTGAACTACTCCTTTCCTTCTTAACTTCATATTTTTAAGGGGCTGGATATTTTTAATTTTTAACCGCAAATTTTGTTTCCACGGATGTTTTGCTAATAAAAAGTTACTCTTGTTAAGTTTCGATAAAATGAAGCGGTTTCGAGAAAATAAAACTCAACAAGCAAGAGGTACCGTGTTTCTACGATTTTCGTTTTCATTTTTTCTGGCATTCGAAAAACCGAAAGCAATTTTTTAATGTAAATTTTCACTACCTTTCGCAAAGGGTTAAGGTTATTTTTGTACGACGTTTCGTCTGTTGTCTACATCGTCAATTTGACTTTTTTCTTAATATGGGCCTGGAAATGTTTTAATGAATTTCAAAAGAAAAGCTAATGTAGGGTCAAATCATATTTAAAAAATTCCTAAGAAATAATTGATTGAAAGAGCTTTCGAATTTTTGATATCTTTGAAAATAATGCCAGAAAAAATAAAGACGAAAATCGTAGAAACACTGTACCTCTTGTTCGTTAAGTTTCATTTTCTCGAAAACGCTTCATTTTATCGAAACCTAACAAGAGTAACTTTGTATTAGCAACAAAAACAACAGAAAATGCGGTTAAAATTTAAAAATATCCAGCCCTTTAAAAAATATGAAGTTAAGAAGGTAAGGGGTAGTTCACCCGTTGCTTCCCTGATGCACTATCAAAAAGCGGGCCGCATTATTTTATCGACATTCAATCACTAGGTACGTCACTAAGAAAATTATCGAAATACAATAAAAAATAAAAATTTTATGTAAAAAAACTATTTTTATTTCTCCATTTTAAGGGAGAATATCTCGGCAGGGGAGAAAACTTTATATGAACTTGGGGTATTATTTTCGTGTAATCTATATACACCCGAGAGATTTCCCACCTTCACCGGGACACCCTGTATATGTAAAGAAAGTGTCTGCTAAACTAGGACATGGTGTGGATGGAAACACGGAAGCGATTCCTGGCGTTTTGTCACCGTTTAGTACACACTCTCGTCATGGATTTGCTCTGTAGTTCAATACCTGTCGGGGTATTTGCCTGGGGTAGTAGTTGTTTGAGCAAGTTCGGGTCAATTTTTCTATTTTTTTATTCTGTGATGTACCTATGTTTCCAATAATTGTGAATACGTTTTGTGAAAAAGTTTTCTTAATTAGGTCTCTTTAATCTTTTTGTAGCTTTCCAAAGAGAGTAGGCAGTTTTATTGTCATTTGTCCTCTTACTTAGATGGTCTCTAATAGACTCATTTTGGATTTTCTGAATTTCTCTTTTAAGTTGCTGTGTGGTGTTGTTTAATCTAGTTTTATCAACAGGATATCCAGAATGATGCTAAGTACTCTAGGAGAATTATTTCCTTTAGTTCTTGGGACAATAAGTGGAGCATTATCCAATGCGGCTTTTTGGATGCATCTGCATCTCACATGTTAACAACTTGTTTCTTGTTCTAGTTGATCTTTACTTCTGAGAGGGAATTGTGGAGAACTGGTTTTTTGGATCTCCTGTCCTTAATTTTTTGCATTTATTTCGCTATCATGCATCCCCTGTAGCAATGGGCGCATTTTGGTTGAGCATTCTTTAATTTCTCACAATCCTTGGAAAGATGACTACCAGTACATCTGACACAGCGTGGTTCCTTGTAACAGTATTATTGAGTATGCTTGCATATGCCTGACATTTCTTGCACCGCACTGAGGTACAAACCTTGACGTCCTAAGTGGAAGGATGCTGCACTCGAACACCTAATTATGTCATTAAGTCCAAATATTTTATCAACACTCTCATCATATCTGAACGAGAGCATGAACATATTTAAAGGATATTGCGTTATACAGTGACCGGCAGAAAGTCCGCACCATATGGGAAAATTTTGTATCTTTTAATTTAATAAATTAACTTTATTGTAAAAAAGTTCTGCATGTCCTTAAACCAAAATACCACCCATCGTACTCGGCAAAACTTCTGTAGTATACGAGGGAGGGGTGACAATTTCAAATTGCTCCAAGAGTAAAGTAGCCTTATTTCTCATTTTAGGAAAGAATTTTATTAGGAAAAGTTGTTTTTATTTAAGAGTTACTTACGAATATGAAATTTCAGTTCCTTGGGGTGGAAAAACTATTTTAATCGTTTTTTCAGGTGCACGAGTTTGGCGAAATTATTCATGGCTTCTTTGCAGAAAAAACATATTTTTATCTTAAATTAAGGTAGGTACCTACGTAGTACGCAAATGATAGAGCCTGAGGCCGCTGTTCTTTCTTCATGGCTACTAAATAGATTTTGTAATTTTCTGGAGATTGAATTAGGTATCCATGCTGATAAATTATTGCATGAAATATTGCAGTTTTAAGTGTTTTTGGAAAATTGTGTAGTGTAGAGGATAGATAAAGGTGTTGTGTATATCAGGGGTACAACTGTATTCAATTTTTATAATATCCCATAAAATAAAATAAGGTGTGCACCAAAAAAATCTTACGATTTAATTTTTGGACAGGCCCTATCATTTGCGTACGTACCTTAATTTAAGGTACAACTATGTTTTTTTCTGTAAAGAAGCACATAAAAAACCTGCTTGGGCAATAAATAATTTCGCCAAACTTGTCATAGGGGGGGGGGGGGGGGGGGGGGTGCACCTGAAAAACGATTAAAATTATTTTTTCATTCCAAGGAACTGAAATTTCATATTCGTAAGTAACTTTTAAATAGAAACAACTTTTCCTAATAAAATCCTTTTCTAAAATGTGAAATAAGACTACTTTACTCTTGAAGAGATTTGAAATTTTCTCCCCTCCCTCGTATACTACAAAAGTTTTACCGAGTACGATGGGTGGTATTTTGGTTTAAGGACATGCAGGACCTTTTTACAATAAAGTTAATTTATTGAATTAAAAGATAAAAATTCCCATATGGTGCGGACTTTCTGCCGGTCACTGTATATTTTAATTTAGGCGTGGCTCAAGAACTTTATATCCACGTTTCCTCATATCCTGGACTACAGGTTCTGGTCTTATGGAATGGTACAATTTATTAGCTATTACTTTAATTGGTCTATTTTGTTTGTTTTCATAAGAGTACCAAGAAGAGCATTCTTGATCATTGAGTTCTTCAGAAAGCAATCTAAAATGATCTTGTAGGGCACTAATTTTAATCTTCTTATCATTAATGATTTTAATCTGAACATTGGGATATTTTTGCACCAATGCATGAAGGGCATTATAGTTATTATTGGTGGAGGTATTTTTTCGTATAGCATGCGCACCATTGTTACAAAATGTAACGCTTCACGAGAAAGACTACGTAGAATTTTACGAAAATATGTTACCAACCATATAAACCTCAGTGCCATCGAGAACTCCATATTTTTATGAGGAAAGTTGACGTTCAATTATTCGCTCTACATGTTCAGTTCAAAATACCTTTTCTTTGATGCTTGGTGCTGCATTACAAAATAGGTTCAAATCAAGAGCAATCAACATGTGAGCATAGAAGTATCATTTGCTACCATTAATTTATTAAAATATGATATTTCGTTTAGAATCAAGAAACAGTGGATAGGAACAGTACCTGGGAACAAAAACGGAAAATAATGAAAAAACGTATTTTGAAGGGAAGAAAAAAATACATAGATGACGACAAGACCAAAAGGGAAGGAGAAATACAGAGCAAGATCAGGCAAATGGGGGCGGAGGAAAGAAGAAAGGGTAGCTTAGTAAAAACAGGGTATCAAAAACTGATAATCAATAAAAAAATATAAGTCTCTGGGATGAAAATATTGGGGAGGTATAAACAAATGGGAGAGCTATAAACAAGAAACTAGATGTTGGGTTGGTGGAAGGAACAATGGAGACAACCGCAGTTATGGAGGATGACCAAATGCACTACCCATAGTTGAAGGTAAATACATTCAGCAAGCAGAAAAAGAAAAGAAATAGAAGAAATAGAAGAAAGAAAGAAAGAAGAAAGAAAGAAAATGACCGAAATAGCAAATGAGTTGATAAGATATGAAGTGGGAGTTGTCATTTTTCCGGATACCCGTTGGGGGGGGGGGTGGATATGCAAAGAACACTACGCCGTATTATATTCTGGTGGCGAAGATGCCAGTAAGAACGGCGTGGGTTTCTTTGTGAATGCGAAATGGCGAAAAAATATAATGTAATTTGGACCTATAAATGAGAGACTGGCATACATGAGAATAAGGACCGAACTAAGGAATATCTCCTTCATGAATGCGTATATGCAAATTCAGAGTGTGTAGAGGAACGAGAAAAGCAGGAATTGTATAATCAAATAGGGAAATTGCCAACACATGACATACTATAGGTTAGATGAAACAGGGAAACAAAGATATAAGGCGATCAAGTGGGAAATTATTCGGGAATGTAGGAAAGCGAAAGAGCAATGGATCGATAATAAATGCAAAGAAGTGGAAGATAAATTCGAAGTAGGAAAGACTGATGAAGCATATAAAATAATTAGGAGAAATTTTAGAGAAATTGGATCTAGTACCAAAAACATTAGAAATGAGGCAGGAGATATCCTAATCGGAAGTGGGGAGAAGGCAGATAGGTGGAAAGAATATTTAGGAAACTTATATGCGGGACAGGAAGTGCAAGATATATTAGAAAGCGAAAGCAGTGTAGAGGGGGATAACCTAGGGAGTCCTATAATGAGAGAAGAGTTTGAGATAGCACTAAAAAGTTTAAGGAATAATAAAGCACCAGGTATAGATGGCTTGCAGGCAGAAATCTTAAAGTGCGCAGGTCAAGAGGTAATAGATCGTTTATTTAAACTAGTTAGTCGCATATACCTGACAGGCGAGATTCCAGAAGATTACAAACGGAACATCATAGTAGCTTTGCCAAAAAGAAAAGGCGCGGATAGATGCGAAAATTTTAGAACTATCAGTTTAACTTCCCATGCGTCAAAAATTTTAACTAGAATTGTGCAAAGAAGGATGGAGAAAAAGGCGGAAGAAATATTAGGAGAAGATCAGTTCGGATTTAGACGAAATAGAGGAACGCGCGAGGCCATTCTAGCTTTACGAGTAATTATAGAAAAAACGATAGAAAAGAGAAAGAGCGTCTATATAGGATTTGTAGATTTAGAAAAAGCCTTCGACAACGTAAAATGGGGGAAGATGTTCGAAGTGCTGAGAAAGGTAGGGATGAAATACAGGGACAGAAGAATAATACATAATCTCTACAAAGAGCAAAAGGCAGTTATAGAATGTGAGCAGGAACAAAGGGAAGTAGATATCCGGAAGGGAGTGAGACAGGGATGTGCATTGTCACCTCTAGTTTTCAACTTATATATCGAAGATGCGATTAATATTGTTAAGGAAAGAACAGCCTCAGGGATCAATGTACAGGGCCAAACTATTAACATGCTCAGATTTGCGGATGATATAGCAGTGTTAGCATCTAGCAAAGAAGAATTAGGAGCGGCTTTGAATGAAATGGAAGCAGTTTTGACACAGGGCTTCGGCATGAAAATCAATAAAAAGAAAACTAAAATTTTGGTATGTAGGGGATGTGAAAATAGAACTAAAATGGAAATACAAATTGGAAATGAGAAGATAGAGGAGGTCGCGGATTTCTGCTACTTAGGAAGTAAAATAACTCAAGACGGTAGGAGCAGTAAAGATATAAAACAAAGAATGGCGCAGGGCCGAGTTGCGTTTAACAAAAAGAAACAACTGTTATGCTCGAGAACGGTTAATATAGAGACTAGGAAGAGACTCTTAATGTCGTATGTATGGAGTACGGCATTATACGGGTGCGAAACTTGGACAATAGGAGAAGCGGATAGAAAAAGAGTAGAAGCGTTTGAAATGTGGTGCTACAGACGCATGATGAAGATACCGTGGATAGATAAGGTTAGCAATAGGGAAGTATTAGAAAGAGTTGGGGAAAAGCGAAAGGTATGGAAAACAATAAAGAGTAGGAGAGATAGGATGGTAGGACACCTTCTAAGACACGAAGGAATAGTTCGTGACATACTAGAGTCAGAGATAGGAATAAAAAGAGGTAGGGGTAGGCCTAGATTAGACTACTGCTCTCAAATAGTTAGGGATGTAGGATGTTCTACTTTTAGGGAAATGCGTAGGTTAGCTCAGGATAGAAAAGAATGGAGGTACGCGTCCAACCAGTCTTCGGACTGAGAACCTTATGATGATGATGATGACATACTAATTATTTTGGACGACTTTAATGAACAAGGTGAGAAAGAAGAACACTTTGACGAGGTTGCTGAAAAGGAACGATCCATGATAGAAGTAACGATAATGCGCAGAGATTATTTAGTCGCTTCACTTGATATTGTAATAAGTAGCACCAAATTTGAAAATTGTTACACAATAGTTTAAGTATAAGACGAAACGGATTATTAAAACTTCAAAGCGGAGTGGCATATTGCCCACTTAATTAGTGGCTTTGTTTGTCGTTAGCACGCGATGACAATTTTTATTATTGTCATCTTTACAAAGTGGCGAACGTCGCCGTTCCTGGAACATTCGAGTTTATTGGAGAATGATCTTTCCTAGTATAAAAGGAGGTAGTTATCGTTTGATGACAAAGCAACAGAAGTGAAATACCGGAGCATTTCGAAACAAATAACAGCTTAGTGCGTTTAGTTTGTTCGAGCTCGTCATTATTTATTTGTTACTGTTTAATTTAGTTGTTTCACACTACTGTAAATGTTTGTAAACAAACAGTCAATAAATAAATCTAATTACATTTGTTAGAGTATTTTAATTTTTGTTTTAAGGGCGTGAGTTTGACGATAAGAAGTGTGTGTAAATTGGTGTGGCGTCACTCAGACGGTCGTAAAGTTCTAAGTGTGACAGGTTGAAGATGACAGGTACAGAGTGGATGACAAAATTATGAGGCGATAAGCTTGGTTATGAAAATCAGAATGAAAGGGTTAATAACGATGGTGCGGTTGACGATAAGTTAAAAGGTGTGTAATTTCGGAGGAAAGTTTAAAAGAGTGTGCGTTTTCGGAAGATTCTGGCGAGATATAAAAAGGTATATAAGTGGCAAAAGTGGCAAAGATAAACATATGTGAGAGTGCACTGACCCAGAAGCGGTAGTGAAAGTGTTGTTAAAACGGTTCTGTGATTTTACGAGGTGCGACCGATAGTTAAGAGAAACGCGAATACGGCGATCTAGACTTCTTGGAGCCTGTTCAGTTAGGAATAAGGACTCTGTTAATATACGAGGTGGGGTGAATAGGTTTAGAAAATGTGCGTAATCTGAGTTGGACTTGTTTATGGACTGCTTATTTAGAAGTGCTTAAAGGACGATAGATGGTGTGATTAAATATTGTGGAGGTTAACCATTGGATAAATTTTTGTTCCACTTAAGATGGTATGAATGTGTCTGATGTTGTGGTTGTCGAAAGCGTCAGTATGTCAGGAAATGCCGAATGTTACAGTATTTTAATTTTTATTTTAAGGACGTGAGTTTGACGATAAGAAGTATGTGTGTAAAATTGGTCACTCAGACGACCGTAAAGTTCTAAGTGTGACTATGTGACAGATTGAAAGTGCCAGGTACATAGTGGATGCAAAAATTGTGAGGTGATAAGTTTGGAAAAGGGAGGTTGCTTGGTAGTTTTTAAGATAGTTTCAAGTTAGTCAGTAAGCAGCATCCCGAAGTGCAACACTGAATTTCTCTCATTTAATATACAGGATGTCCCACCTTAGCGTATTTCCTCCATAACTCAACAGGAGTTGCAGATATCGAAAAATGATTCAAGTGAAAGTTGCATCCAATGAACTTCCTCACATTATAAAATTATTTTCAACTATACAGGGTGTTCCATTTCTTCTGCACATCACCTAACTTTATTTTCTTCAATGGAACAACTTGTATCTGATCGAATTTTGGAATTGTTTGTTGAATTTAAGGGCGACTTTGTTAACCATACATTGGGTCAAAGTCCTACAGTTTCGGCATTATTTGAAGTAAAAATAGTCATTTTTCAAATTTCATCAATTATAGCTTGGAAGCGGTACGAGATAAAGAAGAATAACTTACGTGTCCCTATCCCAATTTTTAATTCTCTATCTAATGGGTATGGGAAATACTACCTCCTGATTGGTCAAAATATGACAAAAGTTGTCAATCAGGAAGCAGTATTTTCCAGACGCATTATATAGAGAATTAAAAACTAGGATAAGGACATGTAAGTCATTTTTCTTTATCTTGTACCACTTCCAAGTTATAACTGATAAAATTTGAAAAATTACTATTTTTAACGTCAAGTAACGCCGACACCGTAAGACTTAGACCCAATGTATGGTTAACGAAGTGGACCTTAAATTGAACAAACAATTTCAAAATGCAATCAGATACGGTGTGTTTTATTAAAGCAAATAAAGTAAGGTGCTGTGCAGAAGAAATAAATGGGACACCCTGCATAGTAGAAAATAATTTTATAATGTGAGGAATTTGATTGGATGCGTCTTTCATTTGAATCATTTTTCGATCAACTCCTGTTGAGTTATAGAGAAAATACGCTAGCGTGGGACATCCTGTATATTTTAATCAGAAATATTTGTTTGGTATTTCTTGGACGTCCTGACCACAAGAGGACAAATAATATTACAACACATTACTCTACTTACTGACAGGCATCGCAATACCATATCCTTTGTTATCCAACCAGTTTCCAACCTGTTTTAAATCACAATGTTTCTCTATCTCATATTCTAAGGTAGAAGATTCCATCAGAAACGCATAGGGGTTGTTCTGTACCCTTTCTACTCCTAAACTATTTTTCTTTTGGAAAACGCTTGGTTTGGTCGAAATCATCTAAATGAATTTTTTTCTCAAAGTGAAAATGGGAATTGGAAATTAAATGTTAGGTTCCTGACCTGATTCCACATTCTCTTGTATACACTGAAATTGGAACTTTTGAAAAATGCTTCTGTTGATCCTCCTTCTAAAGTGCCGTACTTAATTTTTGTTTGCTTGGATAAAGCTTCAGCGCTATCGATGGTTGGACCCATTCTGTCTTTGGTTAAGAAGGCAGCCATGTTTGCAGTATAAGAACTGGTCATGATTAAGGAGAAGAACCACCACATCGAGGTTGCAGTACGAGAAGATATTCCCCTATGGGTAAAGATGCATGTTTCTGTATTTTACTAAATAGAACAAAATTACTTACTTCGGAAGAATGTCGCAACCCTGTGTCATGACAGATCCAAGCGTTACCCAAAAACTGTTCTTCAAATCCCAAATATTTTCCAGTTCCTCGGGATTTGGATCACAAGGATGCGGATTTTCCCAGTCACCGGGCGCCATTCTACAAGAAAATTACCTGAAGTACAATTCGGACAGCGGGGATAATACAAACCTGGCTATCAGATAAATCATTATCGAAACTGCCAAATAGAATGTGCAGGTGTACGCCCACACTTCAAAAGATAGTGGTTCCATGAAAGCAAACATACTCCCATCTTCTTCTATGCTCTTCTTGTAGAGAATACTAATACCAAGTGTCATGAAAGGGCTGCTGAAATCCACCACCTCTCTCCTTTCATGAGTGATGGTCAAATCGCAAATGGCTAAATCGGCTTTCTAAAATCCATCATTTTTAACCCCAACACAAAATATGGAAGGAAGGGACATTTTTTCCGCTTTCAAGAACTACTAATGTTGCCTTAATTGTGAAAAGTTTGTGTCATATACATCGTTAATGGTACGGCCATTGTTGAATGTCGATGGACAAGTCCCAGCGAAAATTCTTAATCGAGAGTATTGACGGTTCAATCCTGAATTTCATTGGGGTAGGGAGGTTGAAATGCTGAGTCGTTTAATGACATGGTCTTCGCGACGGGCCCAACTTTGGCACACAGAGTGACAATTCTGTCAAGAAAATTTTTAGAATTTGCAGCGCCACGGGTCAAAAGCTCACGACAAATGTCCACTCCATCTTGTCTATGCAGAAGTGGCAACATTCGAAGAACACGTCTGGCTGGGAACTTACTAACATGAAAAATTATAGATTTAGCTGATTTCTCTCCAACCTTTAAAGTCTTGACAGTAACCACAGATATACCTACAGGATGCGCCACCAGAGCGTATTTCCTCTGTTGCACCTTTATTGTGCATTTTAGAGAAAAATGTTATATGAGAGACCCACCTTGATTTTTCATTATTTGTTATATATGTACTTATACAGGTCGTCCCATTTTTCCTGCACAGTACCTAAAACCTAAACAATGTCAAGATACAAGTATCCGGAGAGGACAATCATGGAGCATCTGACTGCAGGAGTAGTACACCAGCCAGGCTCATGAAATGGTTGAGATCTACAGGTTTAAATTAGTTTTCTGCATTTCAATTTCAATTTTTAAACTTAAATTCAAAATCTCAACTGCTTTTTCTTTTTCTTAATTGAAAATTAGCAAACGGTGTACATAGTGAGTCACTTTTTTGTATCAGGACTTTAGAAGCAGATAGAAGACTTTCTCTCAAGAAAAAAGGTCCTATAAGTATGGGTCTTAGAATTTCTCATTTGTGGAATACAGGGTTTCGAAGTACACATTTCCTTTCACTTTTCCTTAATATAAAAATAACTGTTTGAATTAAAATCGAGATACTGCGGCAAAAGACAAAGTACAGACAGTTCAACATTGATATCTATCGTTCAATGTTTCCAGTGTCGTAGATAGATGGGTACCCATGAGTATATTTATTGAAAAAGATATTAGCCAATTGGAATTTGTCAATTTTTATTGAAAAATATGCAAGAGCATCTAATTTTCTTTAAAAAGGACCCTCTTGTTACAAATCGATACGATGCAGCGTTTTCAAGATAGAGAAATATTTGTAATCAGTCAGAAATGTATTGTATTTAATAGTAGGTAATAAAATTTAATGCAAATCGTAAAGAAAGAATGAAGCAACTACTACTAACGATGATTAAAGATAAATGCAAAAACAGTTTAATGTAGTTTCTCAAAATGAGAACGACTTTGAGCAAAAAATCTTTTAATAAGTAGGTACTGGATACTCAAATTTAATGACGCGTAAAAACATGAAAACTAACAATAACGGTATTCAAAAATAAATCCAATGATAAATCCAAGTAGGTATTTGTTCAAAATGTTCTATGCCCAATTCACATCGAGTTGTTCAATAGAAAGTTTCATGCGTACTAAATAATGGTGAACCCTTATTTCATTACACGCATATTCCTTATGCGACTAATAAGCTGCTTCTTGGTTTCAAAAGGAGTCGCATAAACCCTTCCTTCTAAGAATCTAGAGGGTTCAAGTCTGGGGATCTTGGAGGCCACGCAACTGGCCTTCCGCGAAGTTGTTGTCCAGCCAGTTCCTCTTATTCCTCAACCATCAAGTTGAAACCAAGCCAATCTTCTTAAAATCAGAGACATTTCTTTCCACACATATTCGCATGCTTGGCTTGTGAAAACTGCAGAAAATTTTCGGTATTCACACGTGGTGGTAAAAAATAGAGCCCAAAAAATGAATATTGTAAATTTCAACCCAAACGTTTGCACTAAACTCATTTTGGAAATTCCTTAGCCGAATGACATGCGGATTTTCATGTGCCCGCACATGTTGAATATGGAAATTTATAATTCCCGGACAAGTGAAGCCAGGATTCATCGGTCCACGATATGTTGAATAGAAAATTTCTGTTATTCTGAATCGAATACCCACCGACAAAAACTCAGTCTCCGTTCTACGTCACTTGGATATACAGGGCGAGTCGGGGTTAAACGGCCATACGTAAACCATGCAAAGGAAATTTGATTTCTACAAGAAAAGTTCATATAAATGTGCACTCGAAAATGCTTTCTAAGAGCGCTACAGCGTTTAGTAGGCTTGGACAAAAATAAAAAAAAGATTTATAAAAAACGTTTCGATATAACAACTTTATTAGAAACAAATAGACAAGGAAAGAGAAGAAAATGCGTCGTCAAACAGCAGTTAATTTTCAAAAATTTATAAAAATGGCTCAAAATGGCCACCATCATTTTCAATGCAAACTTCGCATCTACGGACGACAGATTGTGCAGCTGCGCGGCACTCTGCTGGTGTGATTTCTTGGGCTGCTTCAACAATCCTTTCCCGGAGAGTAGCTTCGTCGTTAACAAGCTCAGAATAAACCTTGCTCTTCATTGTACCCCATACAAAAAAATCTGAGGGGTCAAATCCGGAGAGCGCGCAGGCCAAGGACGGGGGCAGTCTTGACCGCGATCAATCCATCTTTCCGGAAAATTGTCATGCAGCCATCGTGGGACTGGTAGAGTGTAATGAGCGGGACATCCATCTAACTGGAACCATCTGTTTGTTCTAGTAACTAGAGGCATGTCATCTAAGACTGCTTCAAAATCATTTCCCAAGAAAAGAAGTAAAGCCGGACCATTAAGCCGTGGAGGCAGAAAATACGGGCCCATGAGTGAGTCATCGCATATTCCCATCCAAACGTTGCACGAGAATTGATGCTGAAACTTGCTGATTCTTATAGCATGAGGATTTTCGTGTCCCCAAATATGAGCATTATGCTGATTAAAAATACCACCACGAGTAAAAGTTGCCTCGTGAGTCCAAATCACACTCCGAAAGTAAGAAGCATCATTTCTTATTTGCCCCAAGAACCACTCTGAAAATTCTGAAGTCTTCAGGCAGCAAATGCTGAACTTTCTGCAAATGATATGCGAGACGAGCATCTGCTTTCAGAGTCTTGTTCACAATGCTCTGCGAATATCCTAATTGTAAAGAACATCTCCGCGTGCTACTGGAAGGGATTTCATCAAAGTGCTTCAAGATATTTTCTGTTCTTCTAATATTTTGAAAGGGTGCGAAAATACCGTCTGTTCACGATTGCAATGAAGTTGATCCTGTTTCTCTTAGACGTTGAAACGTACTGGAAAATACTGACCTGTGGGGCAATCTCCTTAGAGGAAATCTGCGGGCATACTCAGCTACTGCAGCGCGCGCATTACCGTCACAGTACCCATAGACAAACACAATATCCGCGTATTCAGCTTTATTGTAAATTTTTGGCATTATTCCGCAATCTACGCATAAACGCACCTACAATGCATTAAAATTACTCACTTAGTAAACTGACATGTCAAAAACTTTCAAACTTCGACACAAACAAATCCTCAATGTTTGTCAAAGCCTACTACTTTTGTCAAAACCTACTAAACGCTGTAGCGCTCTTAGGCCCGGTTTTTCAAAGAATCCAACACCGGATTAAGTCTGACACTCGCTTCGTTGCTATGATACCGGCTTTCTGATTGGCTGGCTTCATAGCAACGAGGGCGGTGTCAGACTTAATCCGGTGTTGGATTCTTTGAAAAACCGGGCCTTAGAAAGCATTTTCGGGTACACATTTATATGAACTTTTTTCTAAAAATCAAATTTCCTATGCGTGGTTTACGTATGGTCGTTTCACCCCGACTCACCCTGTATGTAGACCTTGAACAGGTTGCAAATGGAAAGAAACCCTGTGATCCCTTTTCAAGACTCGAGAAACTGTGGTTTGGGAAACACCAAAAGCAACGGAGACTCTCATTTGTTCGATTTCCGTTAAATTCACCCAAAATTCGTAGAGAAATTCTGTCTTGCTGAACGTTGTTGGCAACTTTTTGTCATTTTTTTGACCAATCAGGATGCAGTATTTTCCAGATCCATTAGATAGAGAATTAAAAACTGAGATTGGGACATGTAAGACATTTTTCTTTATCTCGTACCGTTTCCAAACTACATTTGATGACATTTGAAAAATTACTATTTTTAACGTCAAATAATAACTCCGAAACCGTAAGAGTGGCCCCTAAAAACAACAAACAATTCCAAAATTCAATCAGATACAGGGTGTTCCATTGAAGAAAATAAAGTTAGGTGCCGTGCAGAAGAAATGGGACAACCTGTACAGTCAAAAATAATTTTATAATGTAAGGAAATTGATTAGATGCAACTTCATTTGAATCATTTTTCGATATCTATGACATCTGTTGAGTTATAGAAGAAATACGCTAGCGTGGGACACCCTCTGTATATGTAGATATATGTACAGATCTGTGACGGTAACTCGCCTACTTTATATACCTATATTACTCACTCCAGAATTCTGTACCGTTGCAGTTCTTTTACTCTTGCATTGTCCTCGATGCTCTCTCTGTTTATCAACAGAAAATCGGACCTCACGAAGGAACACTCTGGTTCTGGTGGTAAACTGTTTTCAAGCTTCTCAATAAAGACAATACAGAAAACGGAAAAATTGTTTCCCTTCCCTTGAATGCTTGCAAAGTGTAAGTCTGGTAGTGCCTACCCTATCTAGTAAATCTTTGATTAAGCCATCCCAAGATTTCGTTTCTGGGTTGTATTTTCCGTAAGCTTCGTCAGCAGCTAGTTCAAACTTGTATGAGAAATTTAGGTAAGTTGCGATTGCGTCAATAAGGTCCATGGAATATCCCTCGTAACGGGCATTTCCTATCAATTTTTGTCCTTCAGCTGGAACTACTTCTTTTAAATAGGGTGGTCCTAATCTGAAAGAGGAAATAAAGATATTGGTGGAAATGACATTTTTTAAGAACAAAACTATCACCGTGAATTCTTTATAAGTTCACCCCACACGCCACCAAAACAGTGACATAAGGAATATGAGTTTCAGCACATCTTCTGAAGAAGACACCGAGATGAGTGTCGAAACGTCAAGTATGCCTTTAAGGCCCGGTTTTTCAAAGAATCTAACACCGGATTAAGTCTGACACCGGCTTCGTTGCTATGATACCGGCTTTCTGATTGGTTGTAGCATAGCAACGAAGCCGGTGTGAGACTTAATCCGGTGTTGGATTCTTTGAAAAACCGGGCCTATGTGTATCTATTAGACGACGTGGCAGCCTGCCCGGAACATACAATGATATTTCAATATGAAGACTATCTGAAGCTAAAACTTACACTGCGTTGCTGAAATACCTTCTCTCCTACCAGAGATAAGCAAATATACAGGTTGTCCCAATTGTGCCGCGGCGAAGTTTTGCGCCTTTATTATGTATTTTAAAGAAAAAGGTTATAAGGTTTAGTTCTATAGGTATCTACATAAAATTTAAAATTATTTCCGTTTATATAGGTTGTCTCATTTCTTCTGCACGGCACCTAACTTTGTTTTTTTTTTAAATGGCATACCTGTTGTTGATTGCACTTTTGGATCCCTTAATTGCTTTTACTTGTTGGATGAAATACCTTTTGCCTAAAGTGCATATTTTCGATGCTACCGGCATTTCTTTGAAGACATTGACAGATGTAGAAGAATATTGAAACTTAAATACATATATTCGGACTGAATAACACTGAAGCAGCGATATTTTAGTAAGACAAAAACAATATCTAGGAGTAATCGGCGTAATAGTTAAAAATGGAAATATTATACAGGATGTGAGCAGTTCTATTACCAAATTAAGAAATTTAAAAAACTCCATAGTTTATTTTTCTTAAACGAAGCCATATAATTTTTATGCTACATTTATTTTCTGTTACAAATTCTATTTCTCTTATGTATAAACTTCCATATATATATACCTCTAAAGTTAATAATAGTTTTTGATATAATCAACCTCAAACAGCTATAAAAATTTTACAAAAAATAATATTTTCACATTGTTGGTTCACATTTTCAAAGTAGCATCAAAACGAATACGCAATAATAATTTAAGGAGGAAAATAATGCATTTTTAAACTATGAATTTATAGTCAGGTCAGGTCACACTATGTCAGCCGCACGCGTTTTCCTTATGAATTTATTGGAGATTGTTAGATATTTGAGAGCGATTTTTAATTGTATCTACTTAAGTAATCGTGTCCCATTTTGAAAGTGTGCAGACAGATTGTGAAAAGATTAATTTTTTGTTTGCCGATTAGGGAGGATTAAATATTTGGAGGTGAATATCTCAAAAAGGCGGGGAAATTTATTCATAATTGAATGGTTGTTCGATAGGGAAAACAATATATGGTTTCATTTGAGAAAATAAAGTTTTTGCGTTTTCAAATTTTATAACTTGGTCATGTAATTCCTAATTCCTTGTATATAATATTTTCGGTTTTTTAATCCTGTATCATGTTGCAGTTTCTCATAGATGTTGTTTTTCTGTCGCCAAAATATCGTTGTAGGGTAGACCGAATAACTCGAAACCACTAATATAAACGCAGACGCGTTTTTACTTCATGGTGATTGACATATTTCGTAGATGGCGCATACATACAAAATTCATATCTCCTAGCTTCAATTGCGAGAATAAATATTTTATCTCGCATGCCGGGATCTGGATATATTTGCACCTGGCAACTCAACAGCAAGTGCCAGGGTCGGCCTCAGTGCGTCAGTAATTACAAACTAAAGCCAACATTTTTAACATTTTTATTCATTGTGGAATATGTGTAATTTATAAATCGCAAATTGCATTATTATTATTATTACGTACCGTTAAAAACGGAACACCCACATAGGTACCTATCTACCTTTTATTATTTATAAATAGGTGTGTAAACCCTGGTTTGTGCAGCGGTCAGACAAAAAAGAATGGGCAGTATAATTAAAAATAAATTAAGAAAGTCAATGGCAAACAAGTGCATACAAAATCAAGAATTAAAAAAAATAAATAGGTATCCCAACAACTCTTAATTTTAGATAGATGAAATATTATTAGAATTTACCTCGGAATTTACCGTAAATTTCAAAAATATAATCATATACAGGTGTTCCATTTAAAATAAGAAAGTTGATCAATATCCGGAAATGCCAGAAAGCCAAAAATATTTTTCTTCAAAAGGACATAATCGAAAAATCCAAATAAAATTCGAGAGGTGATAGAGGAAGTCAAAACAATTAAAAATATTTCTGAACATCTGTCCTAAAATCACTCCCAGCAAAAATACAGGATGTAGAAAATTCTCGAAAAAAATTGATTATTTTTATCTCCGAATCTACTGAAGTTATTGAATTCATATTTTGAGGGCTATTGTCCTTTGTGAACCTCTATCGTCCAAAAATATTTGCTTTTCTATTGCCGCCATTGGCGCCGCTATAAGCTAGGGCTCTCCAGCTTCCTTTTCGTTACACGATGTTACGCCACTGGTTTCTAAAGAAAGATTGAAGTTTTGGATTCTGCGTTCAATTTCAAAGGTATTCTTGATTTTTTTATGATAGAGGTCTGCAAGCGACAAATTGTCCCTAAAACTTTAATTTAATAGCTTTCTCAGTTTCGGAAATATTAAAAATATTCAGTTTTTTTCGAGAAACTTGAACACCCCGTATTTTTGTTGGGAATAATTTTAGGACATATGTACGTTCATCGATTTTCTCTTATTATTTTGACCTCCTCTATCAGCCCTCGAAATCTTTTGCACTCGTTATGAATCACCCTGTATAATTTAGTAGCATTTTAAGTGATTATTATGGACTCAGAAAGTGAATACAGTGAATCATTCACACCCCCAAATATAATTATATGTGCAGAAAAAATAGCATTTTTTACTCGAGATGAAATACGTTTTTTTCGTTCGTGAGATTGCCCAACTCGCTTCACTCGTGAGCATATTCTCATCTCACGAAAAAAACAGTATTTTCGTCTCTTGTTGTAAAATATACTATTCTCCTCATTTGAATAATTACTTATTTCTGAATGAGCTATGATGTTAGCAATAATTGCCGTTTATGGACAGAATTAAAATTCATAATAATAATCTATCTAACGGTACCATTGGTTTGGTGTAACAGAAATTGCAAGAAAACAGAATTCCAATGTTAAATCATTGTGTTCGGACTTAAGCTGTGTCCCACGGTATACTTATTGTGTATCTCGGGTAGACAGGAAGGTGTAAATTCCTGAGGTTACTGACGTTGCCAGCGAAACTCTTGTCGAGTTTAATTACTGTTTTAATGGTTTGGCGCATGGTGTAAACTTATAAAGACTTCATAGTGAATTTATGTCAAAGTTCCAGATTCAACAGTGCCAACAAAATTATATTAGATTAAAAGATATTTGCATGTTCTCCTGATATTATTTGAAGATATACCTATCGAAAAATTAGAACATGCTCCAGTTTTATATGTTTGAAAAATTTGATATTAAATAACGTTCAGTTATAATCACCACCTGAAATCCCTCGGTAGGACACATGCGCACAGAAACTCAAAATTTCGATGTTAGAAGACAGTTTACTTTCACACAGATGATGTACAGTATACTCACCCAGATATGAGTAATATAAATTAAAGTGAAATGTTGTTAGTAGTAATAAGCCGACAAATATTTTGTCTTTTATTCAACCGATCCACATTCCACAATGTGTTAAGTTATTCTTTGCGAGTAATCGATTTATACCTTGATGTGACCCTAACAACATTTTCTTGCAAAGATTTCAAAATCTTTCTTTCCTTAGCCTCTTCGCTGAGTTCATAATACAATACGTCTGGTGTTGCTGAATGCCAAGTAGCAGATTTCCCGATTTTTTCTCCTTTCTTCTCTATTTCCATAACATTCAAAGTGAAATTGACACGTTGACCATACTCGTTGAATTCCACAGGACCAGTCAAAAAATCAAACTTTTGCTGAAACAAGAGGTTCTGTGTGAAAACCGGAAATGTATTTATGTTTTCATTGTAAATTGCTTCTTAACAGACCAGAAAACTATAAATAGTCAAAACTGAACATTCACTACGAAAACCAAACGGAAATTCGAGGTTAGTTCACAAGAAATAGAAGAAGTGCAATTTAAATGTTTTAGAAATAGATACCTGTTTCATATAAGTTGCAAATGCTTGGCCTTGTTCCCATTTTCTATCCGGCGAATTGCAATCTAACGATTCTGATTCAAACAGAGCACTTTGCTGAGCCAGCTCTTGAAACGAATCCGTAAATAACTTCAAACCATCTAAAAGCAATGCTGCTTCTGTCTGACAAAGTAATATCAAGTAATTAACGGAATAATGGAACACTGAAGAACAAACTTACAGTAATATTTTCGATGTTGCTAAAATCTGAAAAACATTTTACGTGACTATCAATCAAAACATCCCTAACTTCTTGTAATTTGCTTCGATCAGTATTTACTATTCTAATTGATGTTATGTTTGCAACTGGCTTCAACGCTGAGAAGTCTAATGTATGGGCATCCTAAAATTTGGCTATTTTCAATGGAATTTGAATTGATAAATTAAGCACTTACTAGAGATGTTAGCAAGTAACTGTGATAATTTTCCAAAAGCTCGAAATCTTGTGCTTGACTTAAAATGTTTAATATATTTTCAGTGTCGCAGTCCAATATGATTTGGGTTTCGGTTGAATTCTTTATGTCCTTTAATAGTAATCTGAAAATTGTACTTTCGAAGGATTGGTAAGACTCTAGAGGCCCTAGCTGAGCCTGGATCTTAATGTTACACTTTCGATTTCATCTCTAAATAAGACGAGTAGGGGAGGAGGAAAACTTTGATTTCTTTACGAAATATAAGGGTTGAATTAAAATTTACGTTCACATTTTATTTATGCTTCACTTTGCAAGGTTGGTCCCATTTTCCATACGGCTCTATTACAGTTTTTCATTTCCTTAACCTCTCCGTGGCAATAAGATAAACTCGAATTAAGAACGGCACAAATCTCTAACAAAGAAAAATCGGTCCCTCAGGTTATAGGAGACGGCGGGGCAAGTGCAGCATGTTAAGCTTTAATTAATTAATACGAAGAAAAAAGTAAGTACTTTTTACAATTGCTGACATATCATTATCAAAATCTATTATTCTTTGTCCTGGATGTCTCATCATCCATTTATCCCTTTCAGGGCATAAATATGCCTTAAAGGGTTCGACAGAAATGTCCAGAGGCTGGAGACGATGGAATGTGTGAGGAGGAAGTTGTTGTGCACATTTCAATTGCTTCCAGAATTTTATAACTGCCACGGCCATGGAGAATTATCAGAGACGATTTTTCCTTGCTTGTGTTTGTCGACTTCGGAAAGTGTTCAATGAATCTCGGAAATAGAGACGTATCCATCCAACCCGGTGGATTAGCGCAGGCAGACTATTGCTTAAAAGTTCCGCTTTCATTCTCATCCGCGGATACACGATGAATGGCGGAATAAAGGTGCTAACTGCATTAACGCATATCAGTAAAGTAATATTCTTCCCTCTTTCATTTGATACCAATATACCAACTTGTTTTCTTCCTTCCTTAGCTAAAACTTTCATCGGTTTTTGAACAGTAGAAATAGGAATCCCTGTTTCACCGCAGTTAAATATTCTACGTGATCCAAAATTATTATAATTATCAATTGCCACATGTATGTAAGATCGACCGATTTGGTTGATTTCTTTTTTGTGGTGTTCGTAATTGTGTGGACAAGGTTTGTATGAAAGAAAATTTTGTAAAATCCACCGGGAAAGTCGAAAATTTGGATGATATGTTTGTATGAAAATCTGTTTGACAAACAAAAATGTGACGTTCAGTTTGACAGTTCTTAAAATTGAATTGTCAGTGTGTTATCGGTGGTGATCATGTATTTGGTGTTTCTTTGGAAAAAATGCCACCAGTGAGGCGTCGAAATATCGGTCGGCGTACGCGCAATGCATGCCAACTACATGATCGTCGAGTCAATGAGACTGACGAAAAGCCAAGTCGAATAAGAATTTCTCAAGCCTCAAGCGCGATCCATTATGACTCCGTAACAACGGATACAGTAGAGTTCAACGCGCTCAGTTGGAGCTTACGCACAAAATAATTTGGATCGTCGACAACACAGAGGCCGAACGTGGCATTAGGGAACGAAAAATTGGAAAAGTTGACCAGAAAATTGGAAAATTCGGGAAAAACTGAAAGTGTTTTTTTCTATGGGATTTTTGTATGATATGGATATGCGTAAGTCGGGAAATTCGGACAAACTGTAAAAATCATAATTTTGGAAAATCCAACGGAAAATTTGAAAATTCGGGAAAAACTAAAAGTGCTTAACGGCTGGACCGATTTGGCTGATTTTTTTGTTGTGGTCGTAATTGCCAGGACAAGGTTTGTATGAAAGAAAATTTTTGGAGAATCCACCGGAAAAGGTGAAAATTCTGTAAAAACTGAAAGTGGACCGATTTGATTAATTCTTTTCAAAAATAAGGTTTTTAGGGAACGAAAAATTTGAAAAGTTGCCCGGAAAATTGGAAAATTTGGAAAAAACTGAAAGTGCTTTTTTCTATTGGATTTTTGTATGATATGGATAGGCGTAAGTCGGGAAATTCGGACAAACTGTCAAAATCATTATTTTTTGTATGCACTCGCGATCATAACTGACGATAGGAACGACATATTTGGTTGAACATAAGCGGAATCAGAAAAATGTTTCACATTTAATAAACGATTTGGTTAATGAATCAAAAGTTCAATACGAAAAGTAATTTTAGGCAGGGCAATGTCTGCCGGGCCCGCTAGTAATTAAATAAAACTGTATAAACATAGAACAACATCGAAGATGAATGATGATAATATTTAAATAAAATAATAATATAAAACTGCTAGGAAAACCCACGGGCAAGGATACATTTCAGGTTAACATTTATTTAAAATTTGCCATATGACTGGCAAGCAGGAAGTCAGCAGAGCGACATCAAAAATCATCAGAAAAATAGCGGGAATTTTAAACGGAACAGGTGGAATTAAGTATCAATAAATTATGTAATCTTAGAAGATACTTATAAAAACACTTATAAATTGTTGGTATCGGTCATAATATTACAGGTATTGTTGTTGGTAATATGGAGCATTTTCAAGAATAATCTTTTGAACTTATTACGTTCAGTAGGTATCTAATATTTTGATGTCATTAAATGTCTAGATTCAATGTTGGGCAAGAGCGCAATTTCCTACAACCTTTCTACAATCACTTTTATGACTACGAACTTGCCCGCTTAAGTGTTGGCATATTTGGCCCACATAACAGATCTCGCAGTCATTGCAAGGACTGGCATTTAATTGACTGAGCAAGGGGGCCGCCAACTGGAAACTCTAAATACTTGACAAATAGGAGGAATAAGATCAGCAATGTATTGAACAGAGATATAACTAATACTAGTGTTAGGAGACCCATCGTCTGAGGAAGGAACAGGTAGACCACCACGTGGAGGAGGAACACCTCTGTCGAAACTCAGCAATTCTAATGAAGGATCAGGTGGTAAGTCCATTACAGGAGTATTGGAAAGCAGAGAGTTGAGTAACTTCCTAGGATAAGAGTTACTCAATAGTAAATCTCTAAGACGAGAAAGACAGGTATGGTATTTAGTAGAGTGAGAACGTTTGTGGGCCCTATTTTTGAGAGCAAAACCAGATTGATTTTCATGCGAGGAAGATAGTAAGAATGATAATTAAGGTAACGACCTGAAGACATGGGTTTTTTACCGCCCAGTTATAAAGTTGGTCTCAAGTCTTAAGAGTGTAAGGTCCGGGGGGTTATTCACGTGGGAAGTTTGGTGTACACTATAAGGAAGTTCGAAAGGAAGTTTGAGGAAGTCTGGGGAAGTTTGAGGAAGTCCGAAGAAGTCTGGGGAAGTCCGAGGAAGTCTGGGGAAGTTCGAGGAAGTCTGGGGAAGTTTGAGGAAGTCTGGGGAAGTTCGAGGAAGTCTGAGGAAGTTCGAGGTAGTCTGGGGAAATCCGAGGAAGTCTGGGGAAGTCTTTGGGAAGTTTGGGTATTCTTGAGGTAGTCTAGGAAGTTTGGAGTTAGCCTTGCGAAAAATATCGTGAAGTTTGGGATATTTAAAAACAATATGCGTAAACCATAAATATTCAAATATGTAATATGTTCTGTTTGTATAATTATGGAATGTTCGTCTAGCATTTTATCTAGGGTTGGGCGAGATCGAGATCTCGGCGAGAGTTGGCCCACTCTCGTCTCGATCTCGAAAATACTCGAACCTCTTCGGTCTCGTCTTGATCTCGAATAACTCTCGACTGCGAAAATCTCGTCTCGCCTCGAGACTCTCGGTTCTCGATCTCGAATTTATTAAGAGGTAGGTGGTATCCTTTGTACTTTGGAAGCCAAGTACCATACGGTCGATTTTTGTCTGCTATAAGGGGGTGGTGTATCGCACGACGCGGCACCAGCAGTTTTCGTGTCAGGACCGCATTCAGAACAGTTTGTTTGGGCTCGGGAACGTTTTTAGAACGCAGAATATTGAAATAAAAAATGTCCAGAATACAAATACATATTCAAAACATTTTTTAACAGAACATCTTATCCAATCAAAATACCACCCTCCTAATTATGAATTGAAGAACATTTTTGGGCCTAATGATGCTGATCTGTTCTTATTAAGTGAACCACAGGTTGCAACAAAATACTTTTTCTTTTTCGCGACTGAACGATTGAATATTGTGTTAAGTTTGGATTTTAAAATAAGATGCCTTTGTAAAAGTTTCTATAAGCGGATGCAGTTTTAAAAATTGAAAAATAAAAGCCCTTACCACAATATTTCACAAAATTTAGTTGTACTAAATACGCATTTCGCCAGCAAAGATGCCAAAATACGTAGTTAGTACAGCTACATAATCTCGTAGCTCGTAGACTACTAATGATGGCACCTTAGCTGTCGAAATACGTATTTACTACACTTCAATGTCCTGAAATATTGTGGCAAGGGTTTTTATTTTTCCATCTCTATTAGTAAAACCACACGTTGTTCTGTAATGTATTGTTTTTGCACTGAAATGTATGTATTGTACATATATCTTGTTTAAATCGACGTTTCTTGTGTTTTAGTGACTGAAATACGCAATGATTAAGTAAAACTGAGTTATTGCGAAAAAGTTATCAAGGGGAAAACTTCACAATTATATTTTACAAAATCTAACAAAATGACACTTACCTATTTGCATCTGTTGGAAATTTAAAAAAACGGACACAGCATTTTTCGCACTGTTTCTACATTATTTTTATCAATTTATTATTTTCCAAATAAGTATTTTTGTTGTGATATTAACGAGGATATTAATTATGCAGTTACTACGATTTTATTTTAAATTTATTTTCTAGAAGCTCTTTTATTTTGCTTTAAAAAATAAATATAATTTTCTCACAAACCGGTTTAGTTTAGTATTATTAATTATCACCTATTATTCTTGACAAAAATACAGAAAAAAAACATTGATCAAAAATATAATGTCGAGAAATCGAGACTCTCGACGATTTCTCGAGCGAGAGTCTTGATCTCGTGCAATTGACTCTCGGTCTTGATCTCGATTTCATTGGACAGTTCTCGTCTCGGTCTCGCACCCGAGATTTTCATTCACTCTCGATCTCGGCGAGAATCGAGACGAGAAATGCACAACCCTAATTTTATCGCCATGTATGTGTTAAAATAATGTCACGTATTGGCAAATTCCCAGGTCCCCAGGTATACCTAAGCCAGAATACTTACCTATGTGAGTATATCTATATTATCAACCTAATCCTACTGAAGCATAGTAGGTAAAATCACACTATATCCAGTGGTTTCTGCGACGTCAGTGTTGCGGTTCAAGATTTACTTTTCATGCATATTGCGCGGCCAAGTGTGCTCTGGTTCACATGCTATTTTTGTTTCACGCACCAACACTAAACCATCGTGTTCTGCTGTGAGTTTAGTGAGTTTATTTATATCCCAACTAGGTTTTGCCAATGCAATGTTTGGCGTGCTATTATTCCCTTGTTTTCATTAGTAATCGCGGATTTTCTTTAAACAAATACCTTTCGTGACCACCAGACACAATACATGGAATACAAAATTCTGTAAATTACAACAAGATTTTTAGAAGAAATAAGAAAAAGGATCCGCTAGGATTCGAACAAAAACTCCTCGTGCGTCTTTATAGTGACCGGGCCTTTCGGTACTGCGCCAAACCTGCTGCATGAAGTTTAACATCTATTAAAGTAGCTTACTTGGCAAGGAAAGCGCAGACACCGTAGTGAAATTACTGTATACTGTGGTAATAGCTATGGTCGAGGTTATGGTATTTTTCGAAGTCATTTAAAAAGATATAGATATACCCCGAGATATACCTACCTACATAGGCTTTCAATTTTAACAAAACGGAGCGGTGCATTGTCTTTGAGGAGGAAGTCGGCGTGCTACATGCGTTTTGCGGCGCCGGGCCGTCCAAAATCGGAAAATTCGATTCAAACAAAAACTTTTGATTTGATGAGGCCGACTCCGATTTGTTTATTGTTGGTGATAATTTATTTTTCAACAACTGGCACTAAACTGAATTCATAATAGTTTACAAGTTTTTAGTTCATGGGGAAGGTAGTACTGTTCGTTTATTCCGAGTTAAACACGTACTTGTGAGTTTATCTCGAAATTTCCTTTCACGTTACAATGGATGCTGATTTGGTTACATTAAAAAAATTAAGTTATGGAGGTTCTGAATTTTTATATTTGGCTAGGTATACTGGGTGACCACGAAATCAGGCTCACCCCTATGACATTTTTGTTTGTTAAGATATTAATTTGAAAATTGGGAAGCTTAAATGACATCTAAATCTTAATTTTGTAGCAATATTTTCTAACACTTCCGGTTTCACCGGAAATGAACTGAAAATGCAATTTTTGAATTGGACTCCCTGTATATTTTTGGATCCAGTGAGTCATTCTAAACACTTTTACATCAAAAATTTAACAGAAAAATTGTTTGGGTGCAACTTAAATTTTGTATCTAGACAGCCATGACTGAAGAAAAATGTTAATTTAGAACCCTAAACTAGCGTAAATACAAAGTCGTTAAACCAGACCAACTGCTTACTTACTTTTTGTAATTGGTAGAGTAGACGTTGGTTTATAATTTGTTAGTTTTCATTTGTTTTTAATAACTAAATACAAAAAAATGTTTCATGAGTTTTTTTTGACAAATACCACCATGAGCCATGTTCTATTTAAAGAAACAGACTATTATTTCTGAAAAACCGCTTCCGAGATTTTCAAATGGCTCGACCAAAAAATGGTTGGCTTAATTTGATGATTTTGTTTTTACGCTAGTTTGGGACCCCAAAATGGGGTCGTTGCACTAAATAGAGAATCGATATAATTTTGATAGAAATAAGTAACTAGGTGTTTAATGACCCTCTGGGTTACATTTATTTACTCACCAGTAGCCCAAAATTTAAACAATGGCGATTTTAGCACGAAGCGCGCCTTCAGAGAATTAAACAGAAACACGTGCTGCCTCCGTTACGTCATTACCTTAGAAGCGCTTGTGATTGGTCATCTGTACTGATGTTTTGGTACCCAGAAAGCGAAAGTTACGTGGAGTTTCAGTCGAGTCGGTAATTAGTATCGGTAAAGTAGGGAGCGAATAATCAGATTCTGACATTTGGAGGTTATTTTTATTTGTATTGGGCGTATAAATAGTTTTCTGTCGTTTATTTATATGTTTTTATTCCTACTTATTGTGTCAGTTTAGTGTATTTGTGTACGGAATATAGAGCAAGGTTTCGTTAAAGCCGATTCAGACAATTTACGGACAGTTAGTAGTGAAATGGTTGACAATTATTATTTATGCAATTTGGGCTGTTTCAGTGCTGAAATGAAAAATATTATAACGAAACGGTGGGTGCTTCATTTATTTGGGAACTAGACAAACTGAAAAAAACACTGCGATTGGTTATTACGTTTGACGCGTTTGACTTGACACAAAATGACGTTTGCCACGTTTGCGCTAGCAAGCATAAACAAACAACGGTTGTACTTTCCGGCTGATATCGACAATTCTCGGCATTGCCGCAGATACGTCATCATTTAAAAGGCTTGAAGGGCGAGGGTCTTAACTTTGATGGTGGTTTAGATGCCTAAAACGTTCGCTGTGAAAAAAAATAAAAAAATAAGGGTCAAATATTTTACGAGAATCTTCGGGAATATATGATTTTTAAAAATTGTGTAACGACCCCATTACCGATTTTTATTCAATCATGGCCAGATACAAAATTTAATTTCAAATTAAAAAAATATGTTGTTTTTTATTTAAATGTATTGCAGTATGGTATCTAAAATAACTAGCCGGATCCAAAAATATAAATGTAGGTATACAGGTTGTCTCATTTAAAAATCTAAATTTGGGGTCACTTTCGGCAAAACCGGAAGTGTCCGAAAAACTTAAATGCGTCTAAATAATATAGATTCGCAGACTATTTAAGTACTCCAAATTTCAAATGAATATCTTAAGAAAGAAAAAGTTTTAGGGGGAACCTGATTCCATGGTCATCCAGTATAATTCCTCATATCCGGTAGAATATTTCTATTTCTTTACTATTACAGAAATTACTCCTAGATATTGTTTCCATGTTACCAAGATATTACTGTGTCAGTTTCGTAATCTGAAGATATTCCTCTACATCTGTCAAAATCTTAAAAAAAATAAGAAAAACAAAGTTGGGTTCTACGCGCAGAAGAAAAAATGAGACAACCTGTATCAGGGAAAATAATTTTGTATAATAGAAAATCATAAATCAATGGGGGTCTCTCACGGGGTCTCTCATATAACATTTTACTCTAAATTGTATAATAAAGGTGATATGGAAGAATCCTGCACCCTGTATACAAGGTATCTCAGAAAAGCTACACTCAACTACAGATTCCTGAGGATAGAAAGATTTAACTCAATTTAACATTATACACAAAAAGTCCATCCGTGCCGAGATAGGGCGCTCTGAATGGGGGTCAACTGAAGTAGGTTGACTTACTGACTTTATTTTACTATTCCAATATGATTTGTAGCACCTTTGACTTTGATGAGAATTGGTATACAAACAGTTTATTAATTAATTTTTTTTAGGAAACGGTAGTTCCTTTTCGGCTGAGAACACCAATGATTTTTTTGCAATTTGGGATTTTTACCCTTACTAAATTTAGCTATTATGCCCTAAAATAGTATAGGGAATGTTATCGAATTTATTGCATTCGGCTTTTTAATACCTATTGAATTTTTGAAAACAGCAAAATTTATTAAAAGTCAAAACAATTAATAAATTAATTAATTTTTTTCCTGTCACCAAAAAATATCATCAACGCCCGGATAAAAAAATGGTAAAAAGGTAAGGGCGTCCTTAAAAAATAAGCATACTGTGTATTAATTGTTATCAAACTCATAAATAACATAAATAAATAACATTCGAATACAAAAATATTTGTACCTCAATTTATACCAAATCCAAAGTTCGTAAGTCAATCAGTTCCTGTTATTTAAGTTAGCCCTGTTCAGAGGGTTCTATTTCGGTAGGGATGCATTTTTCAGAGCATTTTTCTATAAACATAGAGTTAAGTAAATCACATTATTTTATCCTTAGAAAACTATGTATAGTTAACTGTTGACCCACCTTTGCTGAGACGCCCTGTATATCAAGATACGCATATATGTATATGGTAATATTTATTACAGGTACATAATCTAATCGCGTGATACATAAATACCAATCCTGGATATAGCTGATGCTGAACTGAATTCATCCATACAGCGCATTAGTTTATAGTTTTTAGTTTATGCAGAAGGTACACTGAGAAAAATGGATTGTTAAAATTATATGTTAAAGGATATTATGCTTACTTTCAATATATTGATGTCTAACAAGACAAGAAGCTTATATTGCTGTGTGCAAAATTTTTATTGCTCCAGAATTATATTAAAAGCAAGTATACTTATTGCAGATTTACTTACTTTATTCTAATATTTACAAACACGGGATGTTCAGCATTTCAATATTAATATGTTAGTTTCAATAAGCAGAAGATATATTTAATTGCAACAGTTTCTATGTTACCGCCTAATATACTGGAATGTTAAATATTTTTCTAAGTATAAGTCTATTTGTCTTTACAATATAAGAAACTTATTTTAAAGATTAAAATGTTTAAAAGTGGTGAATACCGCGTAATTATCCCGCTGTATAACGGACGCTTTCCCTCCACCAAAATTTGCGCCCAACCGATTGGCCATTGGTGGCGAAGGCGAATTGAATATTGCATCATTTTTATCCAGAAATCCAGATGTTCACAAGAAAAGTGGCGTTCTGTCGTTGCGAGTTGTGCAAGTGCGAGTATTTTACAATTTACAGTGCATATCTATTGTTAATATTTTACAAAACAGTGTTTGTGAGCTGAATTATTACGTACATAAAAAAATGGATGTAGATCAAATTTTAGAAGATTGGGGGTTCGGTGACTACTGCGCCGTTTTTGCTGGTAAGTACCTATCTGCATATTTTAAGATGCACCTAAGTACCTGCTTATTCATTTTTCTTTTAACGTTCAACGTTCCTATACCGTTAAAGATATAACCATAGCCTAACCAAGTAAGAATTTCTTAAGCTATGATATAACTACAGATCAGTTTCAGAACTTGTGCGGAGTGTGTGTGGATCAATGTAATGTTTTTACTTTTGTACTTGTACCCACGAAGCTTGTACCGTTCCTTCTCTTGGTATACCCTAGATTCCTAGTAGATATACTTGCCTAGATCGTGGTCTAGGTTCCTAGGTAGGTATATACCTAGCTTTTAATGAATTCCCAAATTCTAATTTTATTTTTGTTAGTGCCAGCACCTTTTCAATTGCAATTTTTTAATTTGTGTTGGTAAAATTGTAGAGTACAGGTATTTATTTAACAGTACCTATCTACATTTACCTAGTTTTATTGTAGTATTTTGGTATGAATATTCAGAGCGGCTACTTTTATAATGTTTACATTACATTTCCTACCCGCCGCGCCGTTGGAATCTGAATAGAATCACAATTAAGTAAATTACAAAAAAAGTTCTCGAAAAAGTTTCACATTTTTATGCTGTCTGAGAATCGTAACGGAAATCTGGAATAATTTGCTGCGTTCTGGATATACCTACCTACCTTGGTATCCCGAAGAACTGAAATCTCGGGTATTGTTTTACATTTTTTTTATTTTATCAAGTGAATGTGGTGGCATTTGTCAAATTTAAAATAAGTTGGTGTGGGCAATTCAAAAATTTTCGGCACCTGTATACATATTATAATAGGCCATTAGTTTTTTTAGCCATCGAGGGCGCCATATTGGATTTTCTTAGCATTAGTCACTTTCAGCTTTATCTATTTTCTATTCTATTTGAGGGCCTAAATTTCTATTTCTTAATAAAGTGATCATTTATTTTGCAAAATGTCTGCAACATGTGGGAAAATGTTCGTGTTTGGGATATCGAAGAAGCTGGCAGCCGCTCGTAGGTACATTTCGAGAACCTGAAAATAGATTTTGACTTGTTTGTGGTTTGGCGGCAAATTCAAAATACTGATTCGAAAAAGGTTATTTGAAGAAGGTGTTTACAATTCAATTTTAAGTTAATGATCTGCAAAATTTCAGTAGAAGTTCGGAGAAAATTGAATATACTATTTTTTCAAATTGCTGTTTGCGCCTTTCTTTCGGATGAATTGATTGGACCGTGACTTATTTGAAACATAGGTAGGTATTCAAACTTATTTTTTGTGTTTCCGTAACTGAAAAGACAAAATTTTATAAAAGAGTTCTTCTCCGGATTGTTAGCTAGGTATTTGTAAGTCATATAAGGAATTTTAAGATTATTTTCATGTCATTGAACTTAAGAAAGGAGTTTTCTTGATTCTGATTTTGCATTCCGAATAAAAATTGAATTGTAAACACTTTTTTCAAATAAGTTCTCCGAGTAGGTACCTTATATGTCGTGAAATGATAGAATTTTTTATTGTTTCAAATATTTTTTTTGAATTTTCGGCGAAACTAGTCTCTTGATAAATTAATGTTAAAATCGGTTTTCAGGTTCTTGAACGTGCACTAGCGATCGCCAAGAACTTTTCTCATCCCAAGAACCCAAAAATTTCCTATACTTAGTTACATTGCGGACTTTTTGCCAGTCACTAGAAACGACCAGAAATGAGGGTCTAAATTTCGAACTTGTTTGCAGCCAATGGGATCGATTCTGAAGCCTTCTATTTATTAGATGAAGCCAGTGTAGTTGAATTAATTCCAAAAGTTGGCCACCGACTGAAATTTTTAAATAAATACAGATCCTTTAAAAAATCAGAACAGATTGAGGTAAACTTGTTTTGGCTTGGAAGGTTTCACTTAGTTTGTGTACAGGGTATTAAATTTTATTGGCTCTCCGTTAGAGATTATAATATCGAGAATTATTTATGCATTTGCATATTTCGTTTAGTGGTATGCAGCTCGTTGGTAATTTAAAAATTAAAGTTTTATAATCACATTTTATAAATTATAACGCATATTTTTCGTATAATACATAGGTATTGCATATTACATGGATATTAACACATTCAAGAGCTTTTCGACCATGTATAAGAACTCACAAAAAAATTTTCATTTTGGTAGGTGAAGTGCATGGACAGTTCTTGCTAACCCTCCAATGCTCGACCTTGGCAATTACTTAAAGCAATCAATAGTACCAAGCTATGGAATTCCTAAGGTCAATATAAATAAGAAGCAAACATATTTATCTGTTTTTCAGGGGGGTTTTCACGGGTTTTCATGATATTGAAGAAATCATTCAGAGTGGATAAAAGAGAACCTTCTGTTTATCTTCAATAATAAACAAAAAGCCATGATGCGCCAAAACAATTTAAAACCCTGTATACTTACAGCTTTAGCCAGTGATTAAGTACTTTTTAAACAAAACAATTATTATAATTTCAATCCTTCAGTAAAAATTTGACAATTTGCTCAAAATATTTTTTTCTATTTTTTGGCAGGTTGCTGTAAATAACTTGAATGACACGAGCAGCAGTTCTTCATCAACCGTAACTATAACGGGTAGCGTTATAGATGACCTGTCATCAAAAGCAGAATCACTAAACGAGCTCATAAATATTCTCGATTTTCCTACGACTTCAGTGGAATATATCGGTGAGTGAGTTGATAGTTTAATATATTTCAAGTACATTCCTATATAAAAATGAAAAGAAAATGAGAATAAATTGTTTACCATAATTCACAGAAGTTCCTGCGAGTAACAAAGTTGATCAAAATAAGGCAACAAATTCACGAAATAAGAGAGTCATAAATGACCAACACTCAGATGTTGTACCTAAAAGGAGGTGTACACAGCCCTTTTTTCTGGTAAGTGTGATTTGATTATTTAATTCATTTGGTTTAAGAAACTGGGTACCTACAAAATTAGCTTTAATAAATTCGCTGCTAGGCAATCAAATATGGAAATTTTAAACTAAAAGCCCTCCATATTGTGTTATAATATACGTACGTCTTACAAAGTCAAGGGATTGTAAATATCGAGGAAAATATATAGTTTGGAAAATTTATTTTTATCATTTAAAAAATAAGACGAAGCATAAGGAGCCAAAAAGTGAATCCAACAGCGTAAAGGACAGCAATATTCTTATCCGGCAGATCGCGATAAATGCGCAATTGCAAATGTCCATCACCTTTATCGTCATTGGTTACTAGGTACGTGGCGAAGTGTTGTCTCTGTCTCCTCATCTGTTACCTCTCAGTCATGTTGCATTTTACCCTTTGAGCACAATCGCAGTACGGGCGGTTTTCTATCTCTCTTTGGTGACCACATTTTCCCCTCACTGATCTTATGGACAAAGCGAGGCAATTAAAATAAACATACCAAACTACACATTTTTAAACTCCTGTGTTACTCTATCAAAATTTATAAATAGGCACTTCAAAGTTTGGTTCTGTTGTGCTGGAGTCTCAATGCTACCACCCTACCACCGAATTTGGAATATATGATAATTATCATGCAGACAGCAAATGTCATTTTAATATCTTCAAGTGTTCTAGATATATTACCTGTATCCAGACTTTTGCCCAGCATTGTATAATTATTTATTTTCAAATTATTAGAACAAAACATTTAGTTGCTCTGAACTGTTGTACTTGCATAGTGAAAGTGATTTAGAGCGTAATTAAATGAAATTTGAGTTCCGTTTTAAAAATTTCAGGAGCTAGAAGACTTCCTAAAAAAGTCAAGTGAGTGGAACTTGCTCATTAAGGAATTTCACGGACGTGGACACCTGCCAAATTACGTACGAGGGAAATTATGTGATGTAGTCATAAACTTTTTGTTTTCAAAATTTCCCACAAAAAAGTATTATTTTTTAACAAAATTTATGTTGCTGTCTACGAAAAAAATATTTGTAGGGTTCCGCAACAGGCCTTTTTGGATGTATCAGAGACTATTGAAAAGCTTTTTCCATTTGAGAATAGAGATATTTATTTCATACCTTACGAGCCAAAAACAGAAACTTCTCAGAGGAGATTAGCTGGAGGCAAACTGTGGGCAAAATATGTAAATCATAAAAGGGCAACGAAAAATCTTATCAGGGGCGGTAGTTGTTCAGTTGACCCTCATGAAGGTAACTGTTCTGTTCGTTATTTACAGCACAATATTAAATAGAAATTTTACAGATGATATTCAACAAGAATTTTCGGAGACCGATGAATTGCCGTTGAACGAATTCTTAAAATACAATTTAGATCCAGAAGAGGATGTCACCAATGCATGGGAGAAAACATACACTACTAGGAGAGCATTTTTAAAGAAATCAAGTCTTACGGAATATTTCGAAACATACCCATGCCTTCGGCAACCTTTTGGATATAACTTGTTGTGTTGTGACTTTAATAAGATTTTTCCGGATAAAGAAACTCTTCTCTATGTGAAATGGCAGAAAGTCTCAAATGCAATCATTAGTCTTCTGATTGATAAGAAATTATTATCGCAAGACTTACTGGAAAGCAACGAGAAAGGTAAATACTTAGTTTTAGTTTGAAAATTTTACAAGCGAGGTGCTAATTTATTTCACTTTTTTGTAGACATTTTGGCAATTAAATATTTGCCGTATTTATTTACTTTGGGCACAGTATATTGTCAAAAAACCAAGAAAAACTGGAGGCCAAGTAAAGTAGAGGTGCAGGAGAGTTTTGTGCTACATATAAATGTAACTATATCTATTGCATTAGTAGCTTTAAGTCAGTAAATATGAATTTTTCAGAACTTGGGAGTATTGGAAGAAAAATTGCAATATAGGCGAGACATTTTAAGAAAACACGGCCAAACATTACAGCCATTCATGGTCATAGTAGGAGATTTAAATAAAACGGCTTCGTTCTACTTAATAATCAATGATGTCAAATATTTCGCTGAGACCGCTGTCAAAATGTTGGATGTGTGCTTCAAGTCTTTCTTTGCGTTAGATGCTACATATCCGCCAGAGTGCCAGCAGGTTTGGTTGTTTGTTCAGCAAAGTATTTATGATGTTTACACAAAATTTGATAGAAAGTTTTGCGGTTTAAATACTGTAAAATCCGAAGTACACAATTTCCTAAATACTATTTAATTAACCTGACAAAATCATGTTATGCTATGTGTGTGGGCAATATTTTCTAAATGCTAAAGGACTAGTGAGCCATTTTAGAATAATTCATCAGTTACCAGAACGGACAATATATAAATGCATTGAGCAAAATTGTGGTCGGAAATATCCGTCACTTAATTCATTTAGGAAGCATTTGAAATCGCACGTACAAGATAAAGAAAACGTAAAACCACCTAGCCCAAATACGTCTTTAAATAATGAAGAACAAACTGTTTGTAATGCTGATCAGAATAATTATTCTCGAACCATTTTTGAGAATAATGCTATTGTTGCAGATGCACCTGAAATTATAGTTAATCAAGATAACGCTGATATCAATAACTTAATTTCAGGACATGTTGCTATGTTAATTTCACAGTTATATAGTCATGCAATTTTGCCAAGAAATTTTGTTCAAATTATTTTAACTCACATTAGAGATCTTATTGACTCCCCCTTAGAATTATTGAAAAATGAGGTAGTAAAATTAATAGAGAGTTCAGATACACATTCAGAACAGAACAATAAAATCTTGAATATTATCAGTAGTTTTCGTTCGATTTTTGATAATTTGGAAAATGAACATAAAAGACTCCGTTTTCTAGAAGATCTTGGTAAATACATTAGACCTGAGAGTTTTGTAGTAGGTGATCGATTTGACAGATCAAAAAATATAATGAAATGTAAATCTGTAACCTCTGAATTTATTCCAATGCGAAAGGTGTTAAAATCTTTTTTTGAGCTAGATGATGTTTACGATTCTACTATTAATTATTTAAATAAATTAAATTCTCAAGTTCATATAATGTCCAATATTGTACAGGGAGAACTTTGGAGAGAAAAAGTTAGAATATATCACTCGCAAATTGTGTTTCCTATTATACTCTACTTTGATGAATACGAGACGGGAAACTGTTTAGGTTCGCACTCTGGTGTTCATAAATTAGGTGCTATCTACTACACCATTCCAGTTATCCCATCGGAGTACCTAGCTTGCTTAGATAATATATTTATGGCGCAATTATTTTATAGTTCGGATCACAAAACTTTTGGTAATGCTCGATTGTTTTCTAGATTAGTTCAAGAATTAAATTACTTATCATCCGAAGGGGTGATTTTAAACCTAAGTGACAGAAGCATCAAAGTGTTTTTTGTTTTAGCTCAAATAGTTGGAGACAACTTGGGGTTAAACACTATGTTAGGATATACAGAAAGTTTTAGCGCAAACCACTTCTGCCGGATTTGTAAACTTTCAAAACATTTAACAATGTCCGCAGTTAAACAATCTTTTAATCAATTACGAAACAAGGAAAATTATAATAGTGATTTAATATTGAATGATGTGTCTCTAACTGGCATAAAGGAAAACTCTGTGCTAAATACAGTTAATAATTTTCATGTAACTGATAATGTTGCATCAGACATTATGCATGACCTCTTTGAAGGTGTGTGTAATTTAGAAATGGCACTTATTTTAAAAGAGATCATCTGTGTTCAAAAACTTTTTTCTATTGAAGTTCTCAATTTCAGACTGCAGTGTTTTAATTTCGGTTCAGAAGCTCGACCCCCTTTAATTACATATGATAATTTAAGAAATAAATTTATTAAAATGTCTGCTTCAGAAATGATATCATTTATTCGTTATGCGGGTCTTATAATAGGGGAGAAAGTTCCAGAAGATAATAAATATTGGCAACTATACACAAAATTACGAGAAATAGTGTCTTTAGTAACAAGCAAAGTATTCCCATTGGCATATTGTAATCTTTTAGAGGTTCTAGTCTCCGAACACCATGAAATGTTCATTGATTTATTCAAAACGCATTTAAAACCAAAGCAGCATTTTATGGTTCACTACCCATACATTATTAAAAGACTTGGACCTTTAGTGAATATTTGGAGCATGCGATTTGAATCAAAACACCGACAAAGTAAATTAACTTCGAATGTTACTGCTTCGAGAGTAAATATTGCCCACACATTAGCAGTGAAACACCAGCTCAGATTTTGCAATAAATTGATGTGCAATGCAACATTTACGAAAAATATTACTGCCTCAGGGTTCCAGCAACCAAATTTTGATTTCTTAAATGTACATAAACGTTCAGAAAAAGAATTAAAACTACTCGCAAACTTAAATCAGTGTAAGTGTGTTACAAAATTTGGCACATGCTACAGGTTACAAAATATTTTAGTTATAAGTACTGATAGTGAGCTACCATCATTTGGGAGAATTAAACAAATTTTTTTTGATGATGGAGAAATATATTTTATTTGTGAGCCTTATGCAACCCTTGGATTTTCTGACCATTTTTTTAGTTATGAAGTAACTGAATGTTCAGAATCTGTTTGTAACGTTTTAGTTAAGCAATCTGAACTGCCAGATTTTTCCACCCAACTAATTTATAAAACTTCAGATAATAAGTTGTTTGTTTGCTGCAAATGTTTTCTTTGAATTATTTAAAAAAATTTATTAAAGAGAAGGCTGTTTATGTTACACAGACTGTTCAAAAATTTCGTGAAACAGAGTTCGGTATCACAGATGTGGATTGGACCAAACCATCTGTACCCTAAAGTGCTCCAATTTTAGCTGATAGATGTCCTAAAACTTCTTAAAAAATCGATATTTTCTAAATAACTCCATTATGTTCTGTGTAATTCTGCATAATGAGAAGGGCAACTGCAATAAATTGCTTCAAATACTTTCAAGAATAAGAAATTTAAGTATGTAACAAGAAAGACTATTGGAAACTATGGTTGATATTAAAATATTACAGAAGATACAAAATGTATACCTACATAAAATATACCCGTTTGAAGCTTTAACAACGTTTTGTTCGATTTAAGCAGAGCCATTTTCAATTTTCAGCTATTAAGTGAACTTTTTTTAAAGAAGTTTTGATCCATCTAGCAGCTAAACGATACACTTTTGGATAGGTGGTATGGATGTATTTCATTCAATTAACTATTTTGACCCAAAAATTCTGTGGTAATTTTATCTAGGAAATTTTAAGACATGTTGTGTATTTTTCTGAATCTTTTGTACGTTTATATATTATTATTTATAGGTACTTACTTTCAAAATAAAAGATAGATTGAACCAAGCATTTTATTTTATTATCTATTACAAAAACTTATGAGTATTTTTTCTTATGGACTTGCCCATCCATAGCAAAAATGATGCATTTAGATTAAAATTGACTACCTAGCCCCTTAAAAATTTCAAGGTGAGTACATATTCTTTTATTAATATTATAAATTTATTTCAGTATCAGATAAGAAGGCACTGTCCAAAATTAAGAAGGTACGCAAAACTGTTAACTTCGTTGGTTTTGGAGTTACGATTCTGATTAAAAGGATAAATTCGGTAGAATGTTGTACATGCATTAAGGTTGTATAAAAACAGAAAAACAATTAAGCATACTGACGAGCTAAGAGTTTATTTGTCAGAATTTCATCTTCTCTGAAATCAGAAGCGTAATAAATTGTAGTTTATAACGTACATAAAAGATACTACTAGATTGTCCATTTAACTGGAATGGTAACTTCAACAATAAAAAAGTTAGCAATGATGCCCACTTAATTTTGTATAGTTCGTAGAAAAATGCCTAAATTTAGCATAAAATTTTACTTACTACAACAATTGACTATTGCTAAAATGTATATATTCTATGTTTATTTCAGACATACTCATATATTTATTGCAGTGTAAAATATTGCTGAAATTAACATAAAATTAAACTTAAAATAAAAATTCCATATTGCTAAGATGAACGTAGTGTGTGTCAGTTCCAAACATCATATATTGTTATTGTAGATATAAAATATGGCTGAATTTAACAATATTTAACTTCAACCAGTAATTCGATATTGCTAATGTCAATATGCTGGATATGAGTTTGAAACATCACATTAGGTTGTTGTAAACACAAATTATGCTAAGTTAAACCATAAACACGTTGCAAAATCGAACAGACGTTCTGCTTTTCAGCAATACTTTATGTTGAAACTGAGCATATTACAATTTCAACATCTAAGCTATTGGCATGTTTAGTTTACCAATATAGTATGTTACCATTTCAGCAATATTTATATTGTAAATGTTGCAATACGTTTCTAGCTATAAAAATATTGCATTTTTAACAATACAGATGCCTGTCCATATATAAAACATAAAATATGTTTAATTCAAGTATACTTATAGTTTCTTTAAGCATCAATTTCTCTCAGTGTAGAGTCCGTCCAGTAGAAAGGAAACAGTGGCCGATTTTTTTAGTTTCCTAAGAACACCAAAGAGTCACTGGCGTTCGACTACGTTAGCATTAGCCACCCGTTCGCGCAAAATTAATGCCGTCATAATGGATCACCTGCAATTTCGTTTTTTAAAGCAATTGAAAATGATTTAAATGTGTGTGCTGTAGCAGTAAAGCTGAATTTCAGTTAACCGATGGATAGAGGCTCAGAAAATCATAAGAAGTCTTAGGAGATTCGTGGCCGAGTTCGTGGGAGTCTGTGTAGTCTCTGTAAGACGGGGGAGTCTCGAGGAAGTTCGGGAAGTCTCAAGGAAGTTTGGGAAGTTTGGAGGAAGTTTGGGAAGTTTGGAGGAAGTTTGGGAAGTCTCGAGGAAGTTTAGGAAGTTTCAAGAAAGTTTGGGAAGTCTCAAGGAAGTTTGGGAAGTCTCGAGGAAGTTTGGGAAGTCTCGAGGAAGTTTGGGAAGTCTCGAGGAAGTTAGGGAAGTCTCGAGGAAGTTTGGGAAATCTCGAGGAAGTTTGGGAAGTCTCGAGGAAGTTTGGGAAGTCTCGAGGAAGTTTGGGAAGTCTCGAGGAAGTTTGGGAAGTCTCGAGGAAGTCCGGGTAGTCCCGGGGAAGTCCGGTAATTTTAGGGGAAGTCTGGGAAGTTTTTGCTAGGAGGAAGTTTGGTGTACATATTTTTCACCGTGAATACCCCTCGGTAAGGTCTAAGAAAGGGATGGTGGATGTTTAACTGTAAGTTGTATCAAGTGGTTCTATGAGTTAATTATCTGTAAAGTATAATCTATCTTATCGACACGAAGAGATAAAATGACATCATCCACATATTTTCTTAGAAAGTTAACTCCACCATCCCTTTCTTAGATCTTAAACTCTTTGGCTTGAGAATGTGGCGACTCTAAGCCACTGGAACACTGCTGACCCAGTTTAGAACTTATCTGGAACGGCTTGACCAAGAAGCAACCTCAGCGCATTCCTATCATGTGTACATATTTGTAAATACTATATATTGTAACCTTCGACGTAATTATAAAATAACGAGCTTGCATAAATACACAACAGACAACTTTCAGAATTAGACCAGTATGTAACTATTCAAGACAATAAAATTATACCTACGCTACGCATGGTTTTTACTCTTCGCCAATTGCAACGGTCATAAATAAATATATATGGACATACTCGCACATCACCCCCACAAGAACAACCCTATAATTACTGAGTGGCTTAGAATCCATTTCTTCATGTGGTTACCTTAATTATAATAATAATAATAATAATAATGTAACTTTATTTGCAACTTGGAAAGTATACAAAAGCATGACAGAAAGAAAAACATAAAAGAAAAATACTGCAAATCTCAGGGCGAAGTTCAGATAAATGCCCAAAGGGCATTTCCTGTTCTACCACTTAAACCCTGTTAATTACGAACTAAACAAGCAACGCAAATCCGAGAATTTTGAAATACAAAAATTTTAAATTCAACCGAAAATTTAATAATATAATACAAGATAAAAAAGAAAAGGATAATCTTGTAAGTAGCACCAGACACGACCTTGTATAGGATAAAACTATAAGCCAACATTTGAGACTTCAATTGTAAAGGCGAGTGTGGCGCAGACATTCCTTAAACCGCTTAACATTTAACACTTTCACACAAGATTTGTTATAAACTTTGTAAATGCTCCAACAAAATGACCTCTCGAACAATGATGTACGATGGGTAGGTGGAGATAAGGAGCCTCTAAATCGCACATTTATATTGTGTACATCGGTTCGAAAGGCCATCTTATTATACAAGTAGGGAGGAGATTTAAAAATAATTATTTTGTGGAACAAGCATGCAGATAACAATGAAAACCTATCTCGCATCGTCAACCAACCCGCATCCACCAATTTGTGAGAAACATTGTAACGTGAAGTTTTTCCAATTAAAACATTCTTTTTTATTTTCAACGTTTTATTATAAGATTCTTCTGACATCGTGCTCCGGATAGCATACTGTATTCCTATTTTTGGTCACTCACTTAAAATTTAGCCTCTCATTGCTTTTATTGTCAGTGTTTCCAGTTTTTGTTCCCGCTCTCCGATCATGCCTCCGGTCATTGTTTTTTTTCAGCTTCCATCAATTTGTTTGAGGGTAGAACTGTCTTACAATTATTAATTCTAGTTAGCTTTTCTATTCTTATAGGGTTTATCTCACTTACCTGCTAGTTTTGCGTCCCCTTATTGCCTCTGTACCTTGTATCTTGTATGTTCATGTTTTTGCTCATTTTCAGTCTTGGAATTGTTCATCTTTCATATTTATCATTTGCGGAGCCTACTTTGGGAGGTTTGTCGTTTACTTTTAAAGATTTCGTTGTGTATTTGTTCATTTAGTAGCATCAGATTTGTTGTTCTTCTGTTGTCAAATTTTTTTGAGGTTAAATTTCGTCGTGATAGTTACTTTCGGTTCTGCCAACTTGTGTAGGACATTTTCCCATTTAGATGCTCAGTGGCGCGCCTTCTCATTTTCATGTTCCCCGTCTCATATTTCCGTTATTTATGCATTGTCTCATCTATTCTTCTGTCTCTGGAGACCTCTTTATGACTTTTCTTATTGCTATCTTCTTTTCCTTTGGGTTTGCCAGTCCTTTTAAGCTTTCTTTTCTTCAGATAATTTCTCCATCACCGGTGACGCCTCTGGAAGATTTGGAAATCTAGGGTATTTCTGGGTACATTTCATTTGTAGTTTCGGATAGGGCCACCTTGGATTATAGTCGGCGGTTTTTTTGGAAATTTCCGATTTGCTTTCGGACGGCACTTTTGGGCCTGCGGTTCTTCGTGTGAGTGGTCTGTGACGCTGAGTTGTTGTGGAATTTAATTTCTAGCCAGTTTCTGGGATTTTCTCGGGTCTCTACCTTTTAAGGACGACGATTTGGTTGCGGCGTGCAAATTTTTGGAATCGTCGTCTAAGCCTTTTGGGATTGGACTCGCATTTGAAGTCCAGTTGGTTTTGTGAGGAAAAAAACCCCTCGTGGTGAGTGTCTTAATTTTCATCTTTTATTTTAATCTTCAGTCATCGGTGTTGTTTCCTTTCCTTTTTCTTTTTTTCTTCTAATTTGTCTTCTTGGCATTTTAGGGTTTTTCTTTTGGGGAGCGAATTTTTTCCCTCTGGAAGCGATTTTCTGTTACTGTGCAAATTTCAAGATTGTTGCATTTTCCCCAAGTTGTATGACGCGCCGATCACCTGGTGCCGAGATACTAGAGGATAGTGAGTTACTGTAGCTGCTGACCTGCCCATCTCCTGGAATGTCAGATATAAATTTTGATTACTGAGTCGCCTGTCCGTCTGGAACGTCGCGTCCAACGGCTGGTTTTTTTTATGTAGCGCCCGGCACAGCTTTTTGTAGCCATTTTGTAATTGTCGTTTTCGTGTTTGCGCGTCACTAGTCCGTTCGTGATTCACCTCCGTTCGGCTAGTTTTAATGTAGATGCCCGGCCACGGCTTGTTGTGGTCACCTGTTTGTTCATTTTGGACATAATTTTGTGACTTATTTTTCTAAACTTAATTTATTTGCATTAATATAATTTCAGTAGTTTTTGTTAATTTTCTTTCATAGTTCAGTCATTTTGCCAGTGTAATAGTTATCAATTTTTTTTTGTCACTTAGTTTTTTTGCCGTATATTCTTCTTCACCTTATAGTACCTAGGTATATATTTTTTTTGTAACGGGATTTTCAACTATCGGTACTTCCGTCGCGTCTATTTGCGCTTGTGAGTAGTGTGCGTACGCTTGACCCGTCGGTGCGCTGCGCGTGCGGAGCTCCAACCGTGTAGTGTATTTACCGTGTCAACTGCGCCTATTTTGGTTTCCCTTTTTGGTTGACGCAACCTAGTACCGAGAGTCTAAATTTCCCGCAGTTTTATTGTTCTACATTATTTTTCATAATCGTTATTAACTACTTGAATTACCATTAGTTTTTTTTATATTGTACTGTCATTCTCATTTGCTATCCATTATACGCTGGCTTTACCGTTGGACTATATTTTTTGTTTTATTTTTTTTTGTGCAGTTACCCTGTTGTGTGTCAGCGGTTTTTAGAAGCTGTGACCGCTGTATTTGCGTGTACAGTGGAGGATCAGCCAACAACTCCTTGGCGCCCTTTTTCAGTTTTCCTGTTTTTTTTTGCCCACCCCCATCTTCGGCTTAGAGCTTGGCTGCGGCAAGATCCTCCTTTGTGGCGTTTGTCATTCGGGTGACGTCACAACATGTTGGTATTTTCTTAATCCGTAAATGAAACGAATATAAGAATTTTACACCCTCTGTATTTTATGCATGGTGCTGCAATCGAGACAATGAGAGTACTTTTTATTTTAATTTTAACCTGCTTAGTGAGGTACAATATATGGGGTATAATAATTTTAAGTTTGAAATCGCGCGCCCGACACACCCATTCACATGCACCCTGTATCTAAAAGTATTATCAATCATTAAACCTAGATTTCTGGCACTGTCATTCAAAGGAACAGCAATACCATTAACCTCCAATTTCACAGAAGGAGCAAGCGTTTCGCAAAGTTTTTTATTTCGAAAAATAATTGCCGTTAATTTAACAGGATTAATAATCAAAGAATGTCTTTCGGAAGCAATGGCTATGTACTTTAGATCTGTATTAATCTTACTGATTGCTGCTGAGAACTCGGAAGGTTTGAAACTGTAATATAGTTGAGTATCATCAGCGTATACATATGAGATCTGGAGAATCTAATATTATTTATAAAATTATTAGTGTACACCGTAAAAAGAAGTGGCCCCGAGATAGATCCTTGGGGTACTCTTGAGGTGACAACTAGTGGATCAGATGAACTTCCACACACTCTAACTCGTTGAGATCTATTTGACAAATAATTTTTAATAAGATGAATAGCTGACATGCCCATGCCAATAAAATGTAAAATAGAAATCAAAAGTGAATGGTTTACTGTATCAAACGCTTTGGTGAAGTCAAGTAACACTAAAACAGTTAATAGTCCCTGGTCAGTAGCTCGCAGAATGTCATCAGTCACGTTTAGTAAGGCAGTAGTACAGCTGAAGTTCCTACGAAACCCAGATTGACAGGTAGGTAGAATGTTATAAGGTGTCAAAATGGTCATGGAGTTGGCCTTGGTTTAGTATAAAACCTGGTTGGCCATTACGCAGCTTTTGGGGGCCACTGGTATGGGACACACTGACGTCAGTATGTGGAACTCTGGGGTGTTTTGTCGCGAACTACTGAATTTTTCTAAAATTGCCGGTTACCGTCAGCCGTCAACGACCCTGCGAGCATTATTTGCTCGTAGCAACAGCATAGTAGGAATTTGCTGTCAAACTTTGTGGAAGATCAAAATTTTTGGTTGAATTTGAATGTTGTTTTGCTTCAATGTGAGAATAAATCATGGGAAAATCAAAAGAATAACATACCTGAAAGCGTAAATTACAATTTAAATAGTATTTGGAATAGAAAATTTGTGACCAGATCATAAACTTTAAAATTGAAACTTCTAGAAATCTGGAAATCCGATCTGGAAATTAGCCGTTTTGCAGTTGACACCTATTTGGGCATTACGTAAAAACCAAAATAGTTCATACAAGAACACTTTCGTGTTCAAACACTTTATATTAACGAAAAACTTGGGAATTAAATCCTGAAATTTATTTAATGACAATCAACTGACGTTGCTAAATTGACATATTGGCAGTGTTACAAATCGAAAAGAATCCGACACTCCTGACTACAGAGGTTCTCAACAAGTTTGTCCACATGCGCAGAAGGCGACGAAAATCGGTTCTCGGAGTGTCGAAACATTATCTATACTAAACCAAGGGAGTTGGCAACACAGAATTTTTTCAAATATTTTAAAAAGACACAGCAAAAGGCTGATGGGGCGTAAGTGTTTCATTTCAGTAAGAGTTGTAATTTTGGGAATGGCGATAATTATGGCTTGTTTCGACATATTACCATTCTTAACATTATCCTTGCATGAAAATCAACCTTGTTCTTCCCCTCGAGAATAGGGTCCACAAACTTTCTTACCCCACTAAATACCATATGTCTGTCTTTCTTCTCTTAGTTAGAGACTTACTATTACTTATCCTAGGAAGTCAATCAACTCTCTGATAACATGATCATCGACATATTTTTTCAGGAAGCAAACTAACTCCACCATCCCTTTTTTAGACTTTGAACTCTTTAGGCTTGAGAACAACTCTATAAAGAAATTACTTTTAATTTTAAAACACTGCCCTAAAAGTGTATTTGTGGAAATATTTTTTCAGTTAACGCTTGTCTATAATTTTCACGGAAGGGGCTTCATTTGGTTGCTTACATTTAACAGCTCTCTGTTACCTACACATGGTAAAAGTGGGTAAAATGGTAGAAGGCTGAACTAAATTGAATCTACTTTTTGCACCGAAACCGAACCCAAATTTTAAACAGAAACCGAAACGAAACCGGACCTGAAAACAGAGTTATCCTTTGAACCGAAACCAGAAATTTCGGAAATTGCCTGAACCATTTGTTCCTCCGAATAAGTTGTCCCTCTGTTCGTTTTTCTGACATATCTGCGAACCATTGTTTGACTGGAAACAATTTGTAGCTGTTATATCAACGCTGGGGTACGTGAATCAGCGACCCTGTTGCCCCGCCTGAGAGATGTTTCACTTACATCTTTATGTTACATCTTTTATTGTTAGTGATTAAATTCTGTACACCCCTAGTAACAAAAACTGTGTAGGTACGTAACCTTTCTGCCGTCTAAAACAACGTATTTTAATATCTCCACATGCATTTAACAATAAAATTTAATGCAAAATATGTTAAAACATAGAGAAAGAGTAACATGTCTTATAAACAAACAAGAAAAACATTTCTCTCACCTGTAACTTTGGTATTAATAAATAAAATTCCGCGTATTTGCAGCTCCACACAACTAAGAAGCTACCTATTTTACCGGTTACGAACTTAGTAATTGTGAATATAAAGAAATGTAAGATTTTGAGCCATTATTTCACTTCCTTGCTCCACCGCTCCCTATTTGACTAACGGTTAAGGAATGGCACAAACGGGAATAAACAAAAAGTAAAAGTATGGTATTCTACTAGGCTAGCTATCTCAAATTTTTCACAAAAAGACTCCACCCTCCCTCTCCAGGTAAGCAGAGGTAGAGAGCCGTATTAAAAATGACACCAGTCTTGCACAGTGAGGCACAAACTTTTATTTCAGCCCTTAATTCGTTGAGGGTTGGGGAGCTAACGATACTTTCTGGGGCACAAACGGGAAAAAACCATATGCAATACATTCCACCAACTGTAATTTCTTGAACTCGTCTTGCGAGAAGGGAACAAACAGAAATAACAAGGACACAAACTTTTTTGCAGTAAAGACCAGAAGATACATTAAAAATTTTCATGTTCCCATAGTTCGGCGCCAACATCACATGGCCCACTATACGTTGCTCAAATACCTCCTTTTTAATTCAGATTTATTTATTTCCGCGTGATATTCCGTAAATTTCAGCTTGAAGAATAGGCTCTGTTTTATTGGCATTCCCAAGAAGATTTTGTAAATTATTGTGAACAACCTTGAAGCCTATTTTCTCAAAATTGAATTCATGCTTTGGTTATCTTGGAAACATATGGTATTTCAAAAATGTAGTATGAAATTTGGTTATCCCCATTTTGAATTTTGGGGCGGTTATAGCATTTGACATTTTTTTAGACAAAAGTTGCTTATTTTTTCAATACCCTCCTAATGGCTTATACAGGGTGTATCCAAATAAGTGCGAAAAAATTAAAATTAAAAATTAAATTAAAGATGGTATTTGATATAAACCAATCCTCATATGTCCCTCCCTTAGGAGTTACGCTCCTCCAAAGTGGGAGGTGGAAATTATGTTTTTTATTTTTTTCTCAAAATCTGAAATAGTTAGGGAAATGAAATTTGGTGGAAGGTTCCTAATGTTAAAAAGCCTACTTTCGAAGATTTTCTAGACCGATCCATATTGTTATAAGTGGATGAAACTCGCAACCCCTCTAAGCAACTTGGTGCCGCCTATTACTTTTACTTGGAATTTAATTCTTTCAGTGCATGATGAAGTTAATCATTTTTTCCCCGAAAACTATTGATTTTACAAAAACAGCAAAAGAGATACGAAAGTTTTTAAATGAATGAAGCTTTCTAAGGCATATTTTTACACAATCAAATTCTTACACGGTAAAAATGTAAAACGTTAAAAGGAAAAAAAGTAAGAGGGGTTGCGAGTTTCATCCACTTATAACAATATGGATAGGTCAAAAAATATTCGAATGTAGCCTTTTTAACATTAGAAGCCTTCCACCAAATTTCATTTCCTTAACTTTTCAGATTTTGGGAAAATAAATAAAAACCTAATTTCCACCTCCAACTTTGGAGGAGCATCACTCCTAAGGGAGGTACATATGAGGATTTGTTTATATCAAACTCCCCCTATTTTCAACAAGGAATCACCTCTTAAATTTTTTCGCACTTATTCGAATACACCCTGTATAACACAAGCCCCCACTTTACATTTGAAATTTCGGAGAAACACGCACCTTCGGGGCGGGTGATTCTGAGAAAAGTGAAACTATTTTCTAGACATACATCACATATGATTTTGACATGAAAATTTTTTTCTTGAAGTTGTAATTCAAGTGGTTTTCCCGTAAAAGATAGCGTCCGCCTTGTCTAGAATATATCCTGTATTTATGCAGAAGGAAAAGTATTTAAGCGACGTAGTGAAAGCTTGAGCTTCAGTTATAATACTCCTGAAATAAATGCCGACGTTGTCGGCAAAACATGTGTCTGGTTTAATTACTGTGTCGCTATTTTGACATGTGGGGCAAATGTATAGAGAATTCATATACCTAGAATTTTCGCCGAAGTTCCCGATCCAACCACCATGTGTGTTGTTTGGGAAGTAGAGCTCGCAATAGTAGCAGCGGTAGGGCCATAAAATAAAGAACAGCGAGGGGCGGAGATGCGTTTGACGAAAAGAAACAAGAGTTTAACATTCAAAATCCGGGCTCAACAACTTCAATGCTTCTTACCGATAATCAACAGTGTTTGGCTCAAGTTGCCTGACAGTTATCACCATGTTAGGTATCTTCAACACTTCTTGTAGTCTCACCAGACCTTCATTGTGTTGATAAACAACCGCAAAACTCTTCCAATTCATGTGCCTTACTAAAGTTCCCAACCCTTGGGCTAGTTGATTAGCATCTGGGTAGACGTTAATGACGTTGGGTTGAACTTTATTTGTTGTTGGCTTCCAGTGATATTGTATATTGGGCATGTCGTGAGCATTAGTAATAGACTGAGTTATGGATGCTGCTGGTGCAGATGGTGGACCAAATATGCCCACTATTCCAGTTTCTCGGTTTAATATATTGCATACTGAAAGAACGTGTTAGAAGAATAACGCGGTTTCGACAGTAAGCACTTACTCTTATTGGTGTTTGTGAAAGGGTCAGTTGGAGAGACGTATTCCTGAACGACTCCAAATTTCACTGAAGGCCCAAACTCCGAGTTGAATGCTTCCAGTGCAGCTTCCAACACTGCATATGGAATGCAGCTATTCTCATATAATAACACACCTGGTGAAAATTCAGAAAAACGAGAGTTACAATAAATTGGAAGCTGTGATGTTTATGTTTTTAAACTAAGATACCCAAGAAATTACCAAGTTTTTAATATCCACTTCCGAAAAATCAATCTCTATACCAACCGGACTGGTGAATATCGCCTTCAAATGAACGGGCATCGTACCTTTAAATTCACAATTTTTTTATGGTCTATATTTTGAGATAACCAATATATCAAATTATCGAGAACAAAATCAACCAACCCATCCACTGGTGCTTGCACCATAGATGATGTTAGAGGTGCCTCGACAATTAGACACATCGCAACTGGAGGTACGTTGCCTTATCCAAATAACATAATCCATCATCACGCGATACACTACCACACCGTTCAACAAAACATGCTACAACTTTGCAACCAGCATTTTCCCAACGGGATAATACGGCAGTCGTACCTTGCGGTTCATTTTATAACAAGAGCGCAAAGATAAAGCGGCAACAAAGCGTTCCAGTTAATATAGACCACTAATTCAAGTCTACATGAACTTTAGTCATTTTGTTGCTTACCAGATGCCCCTCAGCAAAGACTAGAATCCAGAAAGAGAAGATCTGAGAAAAGCGTAGTATTGACTTCCACCCCCTATAGAAACTTTTAGGAGGGAAAAGAACAAACGAAGCAGAAGGTTCTAACTAAACGAAATTTAAAGTTGAAAGAAGTAATTCAAGAATCAATTGTACCCCTAACCACATAAATTTTGAAATACTATATACGCATTTCGGCAGCTAAGCTGCCATCTTCAGTAGCAGGGAAAAACCTATAGTAATAAAAATAGCAATAACATTAATGCAAAAAAAAAAAAAAAAAAAAAAAAAATTATTTAAATGACAATAATAATAACAACAATAATGATGATGTGAAACAATGATAGTGACAATAACAATAATATAGGTCAGGTATTTTCTGCTCACCACTCCGAAAGAATCGAAGTGCACTCGATCAGCTCTCAAGCTAGAATGAACTCCGCACGGAGACAATCCCCAATATATACTTAAAGTGACGTAGCACTGACGTTACTTGTGACATCAACATTAATCACACTAGGATAGAAAATTCAATATCCGGGCATACGCTCAATTTTATACCACTCTATTCTTATTTTCGCTATCACAAATGTACAAAAAGGTTGCCATTGCCATCTTTACTGCAGTTTCAATTAAAATATCCTATCTTCAGGATAATTGACTTGAATGAAACAAAAATAGAAAATGAATCCCATATTACCAAATAACCTCGAAGGTCCATGGCTTATATGGGCTAGCAAATAACTACAGTAAACTGCAATAAAGAAGACCTTGACCCCTACACCCTTTCATTTTTCTGGTTAAACCCTACATGCCTACACATTAACGACATCTAACAATACGGAATCAGAAATTGGACCTAAATCTGAATTAATAAGTTTACCTTCATACTTGCGAATAAACATACTCTCATAAGCGTCTAATTCCCTATTGCCCGGATATTGAATTTTCTATCCTAGTGTGATTAATGTTGATGTCACAAGTAACGTCAGTGCTACGTCACTTTAAGTATATATTGGGGATTGTCTCCGTGCGGAGTTCATTCTAGCTTGAGAGCTGATCGAGTGCACTTCGATTCTTTCGGAGTGGTGAGCAGAAAATACCTGACCTATATTATTGTTATTGTCACTATCATTGTTTCACATCATCATTATTGTTGTTATTATTATTGTCATTTAAATAATTGTTTTTTTTTTTTTTTTTTTGCATTAATGTTATTGCTATTTTTATTACTATAGGTTTTTCCCTGCTACTGAAGATGGCAGCTTAGCTGCCGAAATGCGTATATAGTATTTCAAAATTTATGTGGTTAGGGGTACAATTGATTCTTGAATTGATTATTTAACCACAGTCTCTTACATCTTAGTCCTTTTGAAAGAAGTAGTTAACTGCAAACCAACGTTAAGTCAAATCAAAACCACGTGCATAAGTCAACTGGAAATCGATGATGTAAAGTAGGTCAGGAAACTGCAAATCAAGTCTTACATCGTTACATCGGTTACATCATTTGAAGAGGACAATTCCCCTACTTTTTAGTACCGGCTTTTTACCGAGAACTTTAGAAAATCCCGGTTGGAGAAGATCAAACTAGTCAATAGGAGTAAACCTGGTTGCATAATCAAACGTTACAATGTATGTACAGTACAACACATTTAAGTTGGCGGGTGGTGGAAGCGCGATGCGTTGTTACCTGCCATAGCCTGCATCTAACTCAACGCAACAGTGGCGTTGACTTTTTTTACTCTTGGGGATAAATAATAAGTAATAAAAATTTGTGATGAAACAAATAATTATACTCTGCCAATATACCATGTGTAACAGGAGTCTGGTACACCCCCCTTTTTTTCTTTATTTTTGAAGATAAATTTTTGAAACTTGGTACATCGTATGTACTGAGTAAACGTCAAGTTTCGACACAAACAAGGAAATTTTCACACTTCCAGTTTCAGCGGAAGTGGTGCCAACTTTTGATTTTCAAATGGGATAACCTGTAAGCTATTGACTTTTTGGACTCTACACAATTTTCTGAATGCAATGGTACCACATTTGCGACATTTCAAGTCTTAGACTTTTTTAAAATCTAATTTTAATTTTGCCGTATAAGTGTGCTATGACTGTTCCAATTTATTCTAATAGACCCAGGCAATGCCATAAAAAACGGAATTGCGTTGGAAATGCTAAATAATGTGATTCGTGCTTAAACAAAGTTCTCCAAAAAATGTTTTGGCCAAAACTCATTTTTTCAAATGGAACCATATTGGTACCAAGGTACTATTCAAGGCTACTATTAATAAGGAATCTTCTGATATGACTAGTTTGCATCTAGGACAAGAACAACTGAAATTACAGTCCATCGAAAATTAAAAATAGGCATTTAGTTTTGTTTTCATCAAATGCTAAGAACCTGCAAGGGGGCTTTGAAAATTTAAAAACAAATAAAACATGGTACCAATGCATTCAGAAAATTATATAGAGTCCGAAAATTCAATAATATACAGGTTGTCCCATTTGAAATTCAAAAGTTGGCACCACTTCCGCTAAAACCGGAAGTGTGAAAATTTCCTTGTTTGTGTCAAAACTTGACGTTTACTCAGTACATACGATGTGCCAAGTTGCAAAAATGTATCTTCAAAAATAAAGAAAAAAAGGGGGGTGTACCATGCTCCTGTTACACACGGTATAACGTTTTATTTAAATATTTGACCGGTTTCAGGATTTATAACGATCCCATCATCAGAAATGTATGTAAAATTGTAAATAAATTATTATGACAGTTGACAAGGAAACTAAAATTGACAAAACAATACAAATAATAATAATATGAAAAAAGATAACTAGATAACTGAATTTCAGTATTCACCTACGGGGTATAAGAAAAACACAAAGGAAAATCGAATACCTCGTAGCTTTAAGGGAAAAAACAATGAATTTAAAGAAAACCATATTGGAAAAAAAGAATAAATTCAAGTGAAAAAACCTTCAAGTGAAATATCAGAACAGAAAAACTAAATAAACAAAATATCCATGGAATCTTGACAACTGCCAAATGCTAATCTTGTAATAAACTGTGTGGTCACGTCTATGTGTTCTGTCTTGACAACTGCCAACTGCTAGTATTGTAATAAACTAAAACGTTATATATTGGTAGTTCGCAGAGTATAATTATTTGTTTCGTCATGAACTTCTACCAAAAAGTAAAAGAAGAAAATATTAATTAAATAAAAATTTAGTAAATAATATTCAACGTGTATTAAGAAAATTATTAGTACCAAAGGTAATTCAGAATGTGAAAAGACAAATGTATTCTTTTGTCTTAATTATATTAAAAAATGATAGTACAAAAATAATGATGGTCTTAATCATCATTTTCAGAATCGCTAGTATCACTGTCACTGTAGCCCAAAGAAATAATTATTAATTATTCAACTTCACTGATATTGTCTGCGAAAACTTCATTTTATAAATATTTCTATTCGATCTTAATCACGCGGTCACAACACTTCTTTCAGTCTTCTGGCTTTATTTGATTAAATTCATATTCCGATACCTTTCGCCCAACTTCTAATTTGAAGGTAGTATTTTCTGCAGCGACGTTGTTTTTCACTGTCGCCCATATATTAACTCCATGGAATTTAAATCTGGATGATATGGCGGTAAACGTAAAACAGTGTGTCCATGGTCTTGTATGTGTCGCACTTGTAGGTTATATACCTCTTCTTATAATACTTTAACTTTAACATATTATTCAAAATTAATACTTTTGTCGTTTACCCATTAATTTAATCATACCTGCCTTCTTAGAAGTTGATGTAGGTTCGGGATTTGCCTGGACGTTCTGGTAGGGTACATTTTCTACGACAACGACGGAATAGGTACTTTGGTAAATTAGAAATCAAGTTTTGCTGCAATCACTTGTCATAATTCTTTGAATTCATTTCTAATCGCCGGTTTTAGATCCAGATTTAAATATTAACAAACATTCAGGCAAGTATAAAACCCTTTTGGCAACCGGCATTTAAAATAATTAATCTCTGACATTTATAGATATTTGTAAATAGTCCTTTGATTGCGTCATATGTCCAGTTATTCGAAGAGACATGGCTACAACTACTGTGCAGGTAAAGAATCGGATTATTTTGACTTCGGAAATATTTAATTTTCTTCAAATACGAAATACGAAGAGATTTTATGTCATGTTTTTCAATTAGGACTTTCGTATTATTTTGCGTCCTTCTCCACCTGAACCCCATTTTACGCAAAAGTGTTTCATTGGATCTATTCCATTCTAGCTCGGTCCGTATTTTTTGGTTCAATTTTGCAACCTTCAGTCTTGTGAAATTCGTGTACTTTGTGACGTATATCAGCCGTCTTATACTCTGGTAAATCAGTCGCTGAGGAACTCTTCCTTGTACGCTTCTTTCCTGATGGTCTAAAGATCGCTTTGCCGGTATTTTCCGACGCGCTACTGTTGCCTTCACTAACTATTCTGTCTATAAGTAGATCTAATAGACACGCCCGTTGCAACAGACGTCTTCATTTTCACACTTTCCAATGTTAGTATTTTTGTTTCACTTTACTCACTTTTGAAATAATAAAACACTCTGTACACTATTTCCCGTTCGCAACCCGCCATTTTACCTTTTCAAAGTTTCACCGGTAACTGAAAATTTTACCTGCGCCATTGGTACTGCAGGACATTTTATTGCATCCGTAAAGTATGCTAATGCGCAACCCCAGCGCTCGCCAACTTAAATCTGTTGGACCTGTTTGATTCTATACTTGAGATAGGGAGCTAGCAAAAAGGGGTGTACAGGGTTACACCTTTGATGTTGACGTTAAGATATGGGAATTGTCTAAATTACTGAGAGTTAGGCGAGAAAATAGAGGAACACGTTCTTTCGCTGTTATAGAGTGCACATCTGCACATGTAATACTCAAAACTCGTAGTTATTTAATTTGGAATGTATGTATTGTGTCATGTCGAAACTTGGAATTTCGATTGCTGTTACTTTTGTTTGGCTATTTGCAAATTAATCAAATTCACTTCCAAACAGCCAGCATTCAAACGTTTTACTTTCTTTTGTGTTGATTATGCACTGTACTTCAATTTACGGTTGTTCAGGATTTTTGTAAATATTTACGTTTTGGACAGTAACCCATTCTCGACCCCATTCTGATTATACTACTTAACCCGTTGTTCGTAACATTCAATTTTGATATATTTACGATACTGTATTTGTCGAGCAATTATTTTGAATTTGAGATGTGTGGGCGTATATATAAAATGGTGTGATGAGTAAAACTCAGCAGCGCCGGTCTATCTAGTCTATTTTCTATCAGTGCGTCTTCAGTGACCAGTGACAGTGACGTTTTCTTATGCAACAGCAATCATAAACACATTTTTCTGTACAAAGTTTCGTCACTACTAAGAAAAATTAAATGCGAACCTGAATTTTAAATTTGCTCTTTTGATTGCTACTTATCTCCGTAACGTTAGTGTGAGGGTATTTCTTGAGATTGTCACTTATTTCCCATCAAAATTCATACTAAATAAAAAAGACATTGCAGACCTGGACATGGTTCTAATGAAAACTGAAGAAATTATTTTTCGAGACAAATTAAAGCAATTAAAGAGAAAAAACAACGAGAACCAACAATATAAATTAAATAATAAATAGGATTAGTCGTGCTATTAATAACATTGATCGACACATTAACTTGTGCATTGAACAATGAGGCATTTTCAATTGATATTGTTGACTCTCATTGTTTTTTCGCATTAATTGTTTTAATTTATTTCAAAAAATAATTTCTTCAGTTTTCGTACGTAATTTGGCGAGTACTTTTATTTTTCCGGATAAATTTAAGTAATGAATATGAGAATACGCTAATGTGAGACTCGATTTTTAAACATTTTACAATCAAAAATACGAAATTTGCAACGTCTTCATGGTAGCAAAAGGTAAATAACATAATTATCTCTGTAACAGATAGGGCTAACTTTTCTCTCTGTCATTCTGACAAAACCATCACGGCTTATGAGATTTTATAAACATGAATTAAATTATCATTAGAACCATGTACAGGTCCGCAATGTTTTTTATTTAATATGGATTTTGATGGGAAATAAGTGGCAATCATAAAAATTACCCTGGCACTAATGTTATGAAGATAAGTAGGTAACAATCAGAAAAGCGAATTTAAATTTCGTAACTTCGCCGTAGCTCGCACGGTTTATGACATATCCAAATGGTGAGCATCGAATCTGAATAATCCTGTATAGTCTCATAAATTCACCATGTACTTGTATTTGTATTTGGAAAAATATTGCCAGTGTACTTAAATACATTTTTGCTGTACTTGGAACAGTTCTGGAAGAGGTAAGCTTTCTCAAGGGTGGTGTCAGAACCTCAGGACCATTACATTTATGGTAAAACCTAAAAACCTAGTAAGAGTGCAGTATTGCACTTCTACTATACAACAACATTTTCTCACTGTCAATGTGACAATTTAATAAAAAACTACTGTCGAGAGCTTTGATTTACTTTTCCTAACGATTCACGATAAATAGGTATATTATTACATAATTGTGTTCAGAAAAATTAACTAATTTGTCAGAAGAAAAAATATAATAGAATTATAGAATGTTGCCATTTGAGACAAAAATTACTATATGGTTCCTAAGAAGTTTTAAAAATTGAGAACACTTTTTCAATGCCATTTAGTTTGGTGTATAAAATGTTTAAATCGGGCCAAAAAACGACGACACTACAGCTTTGGCCATTTTTCGTGCTCCTCTCTGTATATGTATACATAGTTATAATTTCGACGAAGTGCCACACTTTATTGAGGAAGTTACAAATTGATCAATGACCGTGTTGCAAAAAATCCGTTTACTCCAGATTCCAAACCAAAGTATTTTCATATTTCAAAAATTTACTTTACCTGAATATAACGCCCATTGTTTACATCTTTCTTTATTTTTCCATGGAAAATTTAAAAATTTTAAACCGGGGTTTTTATATTTTTTACTTTTATAGCAGTTGAAATGACACCATGATTATTATATTGCCAGCGGCAGACATTTTCACCACAACTGAACTTCGGATTAAGTTTACATTAGCGGCACTTCTTTATTGGTGCAAAGTCTTAAATCATTCAAAGCAAATGTATAAATATTGGATTTACGTCATTCTTCATATTTTAATAAGGGAGTGCCTCCGTAGCCGGCGCCGGCCTTGCGTATAGTTGCCGGCGCGCTTCTATTTGGGAACGAAAAAGACTGATACAACGCATACGCATTTTAAACAGACCCCTTAGCTGCCCTCTCGCACCAGACACACGCAGGCTACGGCAACAATACACCTATAAAACTGTAGCCGGCGCCGGTTACGGAGGCACTTCCTTTTAATAAATACACTGGCATACTTGCCGTTGTAGGTCGCATTTTAAATAATATAATTTGGCAGTGAAAATTTGAATGTGCTTACACTTTCAGGTTCCAGTAGCTTTATCTCTGTTTAGCTTACAACGTTTGATACGATAGAGTGCAAAAGCGAGGGGTAATCACTTAAGATTTTCGCGTCCCACACGTGCAATATTGCACGTATTGCATACATATTGCAACTTATTGTAATACATTGCACACTTATTACAACCTATTGCGTACTTATTGGAGCTCATTGCAGCTTATTGCAGCCCATTGCGTACTTATTGCAACTTATTGCAAGTGTATTGCATCAACACTTTACGGACATTACATGGGCAATGAGTGTGGGTTTCCCTCGTGCTTACCTACAATTATTTTATTCCAATGGTAAATTATAAACTGAGATAGAAAAAGTCCAAATATAAAAAAGTCGCTTTAAACATAGGTCGAAAAACGCAACGCAGAAACAAAATTTTTTACAATAATTACTGATCTGTGTATTATTAATAAGAGAGAATAGAGTTTTACAAACATAAAACATAAAAGAGCTACCTAGGTATGAAGTTGTCGAATGAGATACATTGACCTATCTACATAGCAAACCCAACAAAACTGTATTTGAACTATAAATATTTAAGGCATTTCAAATAATTCCCAAATTCCTAAAGCCCTGTAAATAATTATCGAATTTTATTGCTCGTCTTATTCCAACTGAAACACCCTGCATACAATTTACAGGAAGTGAAAAATAAACACACGTGCATAGGGCTTCCAGTGGAATGTTTGGCGGAATTGTGGAAATTATGAATTGTGTAAATAACCAAAATGTCGGACCACAATGTAAACTTACCGAGTAAAATCTTGAAATTTTGCAATATTGTTTCGTAAATTTAAAAAAAAACATTTTCTTATAGTTTCTGTTCATTAAGGAAGACAGTTCTGTTCTAGCGAAATGTCTATTTCTTCAAAACGATTCAGCGCCAAATTTTTTATGGCTACTGCTGGTTCATAGCCCAAAAGTTGCAATAAAACTTTGGTATGCATAGGGATTTTCACTTCAATTTCTTCGTGGATTTTCGGCCAAAAATTGTTTGTTTTGATCATATTCAGCACAGATGCTGCTGTGCTGCATTATCGCCCGAATTATCATTTTCTCGGTCTAGTCGTAATTCATCTTCGTCCTCCATACATACATGTACTGCTTATTATCTGTTTTCTGACTCCAAATTTCATAAGTCAAATAAAATTTAGTAGTAGCAATATAATTTAGATTTTAGATGTATCCAGCTAACACATACCCCGACTCATACCAAACTCTACTACGCACTACGCTCGGACTACCGAGCGGACTACTCGACACTTGATAATTATTATACCACCTGATATAGCAATATATTGTTACGGAATACCCAGAGGAATACCCATGTTGGGACGACTGTGATAATGCCGTTTAAAGTGCATAATTTCTTTATGTAACCGGTATGCGTTATGGGGCTCTGCTTGGCTAAATTCGGGCTAATTCCTTCACCGCAACACGTGTTGTTAACTATTTCTACGTTAATTCTAAGGTGTCAGACAACTCCCTCCGTGTTCGAATGGCTAGTGCGCCGGCTCTGTAATCCGCAGATCAAACCTTGCTTGCTGCCGTTTTTTGAAGTGAAACTTCTTTTGACTCGGTAGAGCATGTTCCTATGTTGGCAAATGCGAGCGTCACGAAAAATTAAACGAATGGAGGGGAGCAGTCTGAGAAGACGGGCAGAGGAGAAAGGGAATATCGAACGCCCCACTCTTTAGCCACGCTATGTCTCTTGCTTCGCGCTGTTTCTCTCAGGCAAGCGTCAGTAAAGCGAGGACACAGCGTTTCAGTTCTCGTGACGCCAAAAAAAGCGCTTGGTTAGAAGCATTAAAATTCGATTCAATCTTTCATCATTATTATTTTGATACTGTCAATATTTATTATCGATTTTTTGTGTATTTGAAGTGCAATAATTGGTAGTCTATAAATTAATGAGTTTTAGATTTGAGTGAAGACATGGAAGTTGATGAATAAAAATATATTTGAAAGTTGAAACTCATAAATGCATACACTCCAAACATCTCTACCCTACAAATTTTTCATTCCTCTAATAACGTTGAAGTTTCATTTCTATCGAGTGCGGCGACCACGCACCCAGTTTTTTTATTCTAAAGTTTATTGTAATTTAAATAATTTTGCTTTGGATGCGTTTGTCTGGTCTCCACCACAAAAGGGATTTGATTAAAGAAAATCCGCGATTACTATACAGGGTGGGCCAGTAGTGTGTAGTCGACCCATATCTCTGATTCTATTCAAGGTATCAAAATAAAACTTTACACGTATGTGGAGAACCCCATGAAGCATCCGATAAAATTATTTTGGTGTATACAGGGTGTTCACACTCTGAGCACCAAACCAAAGTTATGTTTTCTTAAATGGAACACCCCACATTTGTTTACATATTTGAATTCCCAATAAAATTTTATCAAAGATGATGTACTACACGATGGGGTTTAGAGTGAGCGATATTACCATTTTAGTGCCAGTGTGGACCCAACTTTGAGGAGCTACTGACATCTACTGGTCGAAGCTATTTAAGATTTCTTCATTGGACTATCTTCACAGACTGCTCTATTTGTAAAATTCTTGAGTTCTTTTCTCACAAAACTTAATATCATACAGGGTGGACAGCTTATGCAATAAGCATTTTTTCTTAAAAATTTCAAATGGAACACTCCATATAATATTTCCATATTTGATAGTCAGTTTACTAAGCTTTTGATTGATGTAGATATTGTTAGGTCTGCGACTGACGGTTTCGGTAGAATTGAAAATGTAGTAATTTGACTGGTAGTTTATTCGTTTCTCCTATATTTTAATGTCCAAAACACAAAATATGATTTCCATTTTGTTTCTGGAAGTTGATTTCACATTTAGAAAAAAAATTTCATCGCCAGATTGCTTCTTCATGGTCATATTCTTAAATAAATGGTAACATATTAAACCTAGGTTTAATAGAAACAAGGCAATGAGATATCTTGTGCCGGTGTAAACTCTGTTCGCAAAATTTTCTGTAAAAACAAAATGTAAGCATTTTTCTGAGTTTTGGGTGGCAAAATGGGGGGAATTCCCCGAAAATCATACAAAATTACGGCAAAAATTTCAATTCTTTAGGTTTAATCTTTTTTTTCTGCCTAAATTATCAGTCGCAGACCTGCCAATATCTACATCAGTCTAAAGCTTAATAAAACGGCTATCAAACCTGCAAATAATATAAGAGGTCTTCATTTAACATTTTTGAGAAAAACTCCATTTTGTCCAAGTTGGTCACTCTGTATGTACAATATGAACTATTTTGAAAAAAGTGTTAATGGATTTTACAAATAGAGTATCCTCTGAACCTAGTCCAATAAAAAAATTATAGTTAGAGCTTTGACCAGCAGACGTCAGTAGCACCACAAATGTGGGTTCACACTGGTACTAAAATATCTTAAGGCTGGGATACTCGAATTCCCGAGAAGCGTTCTCCTCGCTTCTGAGACGGTGTTAATATAGACAGTCCAGCTCAAAAACTGTATTACTTATATACATGAATTACGGTTTAAAAGAAATATGAGGGTTGGTAGAATACGCTTATAACTATTTTATTTGCCATATTTACACTGTTGTTAAAATAAACGAAGTTGAAAACTGGCAAATTTTAACGGAAAACTTAGCATTATTCACACACAAATTGTCCATTCGGATTGTAGTTAACAGCCAAATAAAATATATGAGCATATTCACCGATCTTTTAGCTTTATTTTAAGACTATATTTGCCTAATTTCGTTGTTTCAATTTTCTGCTGGACTGACTGTACCAAGCGGTTGCTAAAGCTATGTCTATTTCTGTCTTACACATGTACTGCCGATCTCCTGTCCTTTCGTTGCGTATCCCACCCTTAACATCGCTTACTCTAAACCCCACCGTGTAGCATATCAACTTTCATGAAACTTTATGGGGAATCCAAATATGTAAACAAATGTAGGGCATTCCATTTAAAATAACATAACTTTGGTTTGGTGCGAAGTACGTGAACATCCTGTATACAACAAAATAATTTTAATAGAAGCTTCGTGGGGTTCTCCACACACACGTAAAATTTCATGTTGATATCTTGAATAGAATCAGAGATATGGACCGACTACACACTATTGACCCACCCTGTATATGTTTACTATTTGTTATTATTGTTTTAATGTAATCTTAATCATTTGTGCACTCCTGTAAAAATCAGTACATGGTCATTTGTAATTTTTGTCACCAGTAAACTTGTTAAATTTTGAAATACGTTACAATATTTTAGGAGCAATCGCAGCCGAGTGCGACCATAGGGTAGCCAGCAATAATGGGGTAACAATAATACAAATACCTCTTCAGTGCTGGATGTAAAAGGTTCTTATTTTGTCTGTAAGTAGGCCAGTAGGTATTACATTCAATCAATACTGAAATATGTCCGCTTATTATTTATATATTTTCCATTCCTAAGAATTCTCGAAAAAACTCAATGAAAAATTTAAAAAAACAATCAAAATCTCTGATTAGGACATTAGCACGTTATTGGGTGCAGAGTACACGGCATTTTCCACATATTGCATTCTTATTGCATACGTATTGCAACCTATTGCATACTTATTACAACCTATTGCACATTTATTGCATACTTATTACAACCTGTTGCACACTTATTGCAAGTTATTGCAACCTATTGCATGCTTATTGCAGCCTATTGCATACTTATTGCAACTTATTGCATTCACAAGTGTCCCGCATATTGCATAAGTGATTAACCCCCCCGCAAAAGATGGACAATGGACATGCGTTTTGCGAAAGATTCGGAACTACCTAAATTTGCCTCTAGTGACATCTCGGAAATTTGTCAGAAACCAAGATATTGGTGTTGCGTCTTGAGTTATTCAGTCTACGCTCATACTATTTGACGGTTAGAGGCGAGTAGTGCATTTATTTTGTTTAGTTTTAAAAAAAGTTAAAATAATTCAGTCAGACTTATTGCAAAAATTAAAAATGCACTGTGCTGAGGTAGAGGCTAATAAAAATTTTGCAATATTTCTTAAATTAGTTGATGGTTTCTGCCTTTCCTTGATGAATATCCATAATTAACAGAACTGAAAATAAAAAGACAAACTTGTCTAGATTTTCACGCTTTATTTTAAATAACATAACAATAATTGTTTCGTGTCTGTACCAACATCAATCTGACGAAGCCACTGTGGTGGCGAAACAATTGTTCATCATCATAAGGTTCTCAGTCCGAAGACTGGTTGGACGCGTACCTCCATTCTTTTCTATCCTGAGCTAACCTACGCATTTCCCTAAAAGTAGAACATCCTACATCCCTAACTATTTGAGAGCAGTAGTCTAATCTAGGCCTACCCCTACCTCTTTTTATTCCTATCTCTGACTCTAGTATGTCACGAACTATTCCTTCATGTCTTAGAAGGTGTCCTACCATCCTATCTCTCCTACTCTTTATTGTTTTCCATACCTTTCGCTTTTCCCCAACTCTTTCTAATACTTCCCTATTGCTAACCTTATCTATCCACGGTATCTTCATCATGCGTCTGTAGCACCACATTTCAAACGCTTCTACTCTTTTTCTATCCGCTTCTCCTATTGTCCAAGTTTCGCACCCGTATAATGCCGTACTCCATACATACGACGTTAAGAGTCTCTTCCTAGTCTCTATATTAACCGTTCTCGAGCATAACAGTTGTTTCTTTTTGTTAAACGCAACTCGGCCATGCGCCATTCTTTGTTTTATATCTTTAGTGCTCCTACCGTCTTGAGTTATTTTACTTCCTAAGTAGCAGAAATCCGCGACCTCCTCTATCTTCTCATTTCCAATTTGTATTTCCATTTTAGTTCTATTTTCACATCCCCTACATACCAAAATTTTAGTTTTCTTTTTATTGATTTTCATGCCGAAGCCCTGTGTCAAAACTGCTTCCATTTCATTCAAAGCCGCTCCTAATTCTTCTTTGCTAGATGCTAACACTGCTATATCATCCGCAAATCTGAGCATGTTAATAGTTTGGCCCTGTACATTGATCCCTGAGGCTGTTCTTTCCTTAACAATATTAATCGCATCTTCGATATATAAGTTGAAAACTAGAGGTGACAATGCACATTCCTGTCTCACTCCCTTCCGGATATCTACTTCCCTTTGTTCCTGCTCACATTCTATAACTGCCTTTTGCTCTTTGTAGAGATTATGTATTATTCTTCTGTCCCTGTATTTCATCCCTACCTTTCTCAGCACTTCGAACATCTTCCCCCATTTTACGTTGTCGAAGGCTTTTTCTAAATCTACAAATCCTATATAGACGCTCTTTCTCTTTTCTATCGTTTTTTCTATAATTACTCGTAAAGCTAGAATGGCCTCGCGCGTTCCTCTATTTCGTCTAAATCCGAACTGATCTTCTCCTAATATTTCTTCCGCCTTTTTCTCCATCCTTCTTTGCACAATTCTAGTTAAAATTTTTGACGCATGGGAAGTTAAACTGATAGTTCTAAAATTTTCGCATCTATCCGCGCCTTTTCTTTTTGGCAAAGCTACTATGATGTTCCGTTTGTAATCTTCTGGAATCTCGCCTGTCAGGTATATGCGACTAACTAGTTTAAATAAACGATCTATTACCTCTTGACCTGCGCACTTTAAGATTTCTGCCTGCAAGCCATCTATACCTGGTGCTTTATTATTCCTTAAACTTTTTAGTGCTATCTCAAACTCTTCTCTCATTATAGGACTCCCTAGGTTATCCCCCTCTACACTGCTTTCGCTTTCTAATATATCTTGCACTTCCTGTCCCGCATATAAGTTTCCTAAATATTCTTTCCACCTATCTGCCTTCTCCCCACTTCCGATTAGGATATCTCCTGCCTCATTTCTAATGTTTTTGGTACTAGATCCAATTTCTCTAAAATTTCTCCTAATTATTTTATATGCTTCATCAGTCTTTCCTACTTCGAATTTATCTTCCACTTCTTTGCATTTATTATCGATCCATTGCTCTTTCGCTTTCCTACATTCCCGAATAATTTCCCACTTGGTCGCCTTATATCTTTGTTTCCCTGTTTCATCTAACCTATTTTTATATTTTCGCCTTTCCTCTATTAGACTCACAATATGTTTTGTTATCCAGGGTTTCCTACTTTCATTCTGTTTATGACCCAAAATATCCCTAGCTGAGGAAACTAAACTATTTTTAACAATTGTTATGTTATCTAAAATAAAGTGTGAAAATCTAGAGAAGTTTGTCTTTTTATCAGTTCTATTTCTTAAAGCAAAGCACCGTACCGATGAGTCCCAAAAGGACGAAACCAATTTTCTACGGTTTTCCATGCACATTCGAAACATGCAATATTGAAAAACTTATAACATACATATTAGGTACTACTGCTAGTTGAGCACGAAAGTACTCGTACGTAGAGTTGCTGAAAAATATGTCCTTTGAAATTACGAAATTTTACACATTATCTGGTCAATTCAAGAATCAATTGTACAATTGATTCTTGAATTGATTATTTAACCACAGTCTCTTACATCTTAAACATTATCTGGAACAAAAAAGATCAGGACGTCATTTGCTTTAGTACATTGTGTATTTGTCCGAGCAGTAGTTGTTCGAACCCTGATTCATCCACGTACTTTTTCCAAAAGAAAAAAAATAATTGGATCTGTACACATAAACCCGTAAATTCCAGAAAGTTTGCAAAAATTATTTTATATAAATATTTTCGTGGGTTTCTTATGTGACGAAGTTACACTAAAAATATGGCTTGGAGCAGTTACTCGTAAATATGTGCGTAAAAATAATATTAAAACGGTCGCAACTTACCAATTGTATAATTATCTTTAGTATTACCGTGGGTTAGTTTGGCTACTCCAACCAATAAAATTAAAAATACTATGAGAACTGGCCTCATTTTCAATCTATGCACTTATTCAACACATTATTATTATTATTACACTATTAAAACTATCACTAATCTATTAAATTTATTACACTATAAGCACTGAATATCAACAAACCGAACGCACTAATAACCTGTTTATGTACCAATTCAATGAAATAAATAAAAAATACACGCGTACGATCCAAAATAATTTGGTCCATTGCCAGATATTTTTACTACAGACATACCAAAATAGTTCGCCAAGTGACCGGTAATTTTGAAACTTTCTGGAGTGTGCCATTATGCGGAAAACAACAAGCGCTGACGAATTTCATGTACAGAGTGTTTAAGGTTCGCTCGTTCCATAAAAACCACGATTAATAAAAGAAATCTGAAAATGATAAATCTGCTTTTTGCATATCTTTTAAGTGAAAGCAAAACTTAATTAGAAATATTAATTTTTCTGATTAAAAATGATTCTTTAGACTTTAATAAAAAATATGATGTGACTTTGACACGCGTTTTTTCTTAATAATGTTTACGGGCCCTTTCGAGAGTACCTACGTTTCTGCATGCAGATCATATCTGCCTCAGGTCTCTACTCCACGAGGAGTAAAAATGTCGGGGTAGGTACATCTCTAGGTTTTACCAAAATTTTCTCAATTTCGTACTTGTCAGTTAATTTTTTGAGGGGGGAAATGTGAATGTAGGTGGAACGTTTTTGCCGAGGCCGAAAACCCGATACGATCACTTTCCTCCTGCGGTTTTACATTTGCCATCAAAAAATTACAAGAAAGTTGTAAGGCTCCCTTAAAAAGTAGGTACGTGTTGGAGGTTCCAATATCAGTCGAAAAAATTGAAATCAGTACACGTTTGAGAAAGTTATTAACGAGAGGGGTGCATTTCCGCGTCCGAACGTTTCAAATGTGGCCTTTTTCAGACACCGCAAATTTTTTATTTTTCAATTTACATTCTTTTTAAATCAACGGAGATGAGAATTAGTAGACCTCCTGTTTTTATTGAAAGAAATGCCTTCTGGCCATCATTGGCGTATAAAATTAAGTTTGATCAACGTTACTTTTTAAGAAGGAGTGACGTTCAGAATTTTCTTGCTTCAAAAGTAATTGTCCGGAAAATTAATTTGTGACTTTTACTGAATGAACCTGCGATGTTCTACAATTCTACATGATAGAGTGTTGTTTTTCAAATTTCATCCCTCCGCCCCTGCCCCTAGGTGCGAAATGTTAAAGTGCTACTTTTCAGTCTTTCCCCTTTAAAATCTACAAATTGCCCTAAGGACACAAATCGGGAATCGGCTGACTGAAAATAAACGACCGCATCCACCCGATCCACTTTCATCGTTTCATCCTCATCCGAACTGTTCAGAAGGGGTCGCAAAAAATTCAAACTTGAACGAAATTTTTCGCCTTTTTAAGTTCGTGCTTTACTTGCAGTTTTCGAGATACCGATCGCAAATTCTGGATTATTCGTGCCTCGAGTAGGAACGAGGTCGCCGACATTTACCACCCCAAGTAATTTTCTTTACAAAACTCTGTCACTTTTCGGGGTAAATTGTTATTTTCACCGGCCACGATAAATACTTTCATAAAATCCTATCATTTCTGGAAATCCCGAAGACTCTCATATGTATTAAATGAAAATTTCGGCCCTCCACACCGAGGGAAACATCGCCAAAAAAAATTACATTCCTAAGCCTTGCATTCATCCAAGTAGAGGGGGAGGCGGTTGGGGCAGACAGACACGGGTCATTTCCCCATATACGCAATGCATTTCGGTAGCGCTTCAGCGGTGGAGGATATGGAGGATGTGGAGGACCTCCGCATTTAATTCCAGTTTTACTATACTTAACTTGCAATATTCATCCACGGTTATAATTAGCAGAAATTGGTTTATACGTGTAATCACCTAATTGTTATTTATAATAAATCAGTTGCATAAATAATTTGAAATGAATAAAATCGTCATTAAAGTGAATGCGAAGGAAGTGGCGGAGTTTACAAAAAGTATTGATAGGTGATTGGTTATATGGGATGAGCTAATTATTGTATTGAAGTCCCTTCGTTTACAAGCCTACACGTCTGGCAGCGTTCCTTTTCTTTTGTTTTGAATATTCAAATGTCCTCACAATAATAAAAATTTACATAATAATATAATGACATGTCAATAAGCAGCCGTCCGTGTCCCTTTAGTGCATAAAAATGCCAGATATATTCACAATGTTTACCACCAAAAGCACTGCACGTCGTAATAAACTTATAAATTAATTATTATTCTTTTAAAGTCATTGTGCTGAAAAATTATTAATCATGTTTTCGATATGAATCACAGTTTTATTCTTAACCTAGCATTACAATCAATAAAATAGTGAATAGATTTAATACCATATTGCCCTTTCAGCTTCCGGCTTTAAGCAGCATTTCAATAGGCCTAAACAACCCCATATGATATTTTTAACAATATACATTCTTAAACGTACGGTTGGGCACTTTTACCCAGTAACACCTGAAAATACTATTAATATTCTGACAATTTCTCTACCTGGTTTACACAAACAAAAGTTACGGGGATCATAATATTATTCATGAATTATTAAAGATCACCTCTTAGAAAATAGACGGCTACCTGTTCAAGGGTGTGTTTTTTATATTTCAGACATTTAACCTGCCATAAAGATGGAATTATACGTGTATAACGTTCTAGAAATACCATGTACCTACTTTTACATAAAATGATTTTACTCATTATTTGTCTGGATAAACAATAAATTATCCATATTTCCCCTTTTCTCCCGATTTCTTGTTCCTCTTGTTACTGTTATGACAATATTATTTACAATTTTTAAATTATATTAGTAGTTTAGATTTACTCCCCCAACTGGTTTCTACATATATCGCAGGGGACAATGAAAAGGTAGAGGTAAAAAACTGAACAATGGGGGTGCACCTGCATCTATACAATAACAAAATCAGAGAGATACAATACCAATGTGACGTGTCTATGAAAGTAGACAAAGACAAGTCTCGACTTGTTCAAAACTAAAATCAAAAGGCACTTGTGGGGATTAAATAAGGCAGACAGTTTTCCGTCCCTAGGAAGCGGGCATGGATAAAAGATGTAAATATTATACGTATCGGCCATGGTTATATCTGAATATGCCGCCCTGTTTCGTCAGTGGGCCGCGCTCTTCGACTATATCTCTAATTGGGTTATGATTTCTGTAACCGAATTGCATTATGGGAAACATTTGTCTATAAAAGAGCAGCAATTAAGACGACGTCTCAGTTCTGTGAACTACGGCTACAAGAAGACATCGAGAATGAATAATTATCAGTGCAATTCTTGTAATAAGTTCTTTTCAAGACTAGATAATTTAAAACGACATAAATTACGGTGCACTAGTAGTAAAAATAATGACAATACTTCTAATTTCTGGTGCCCTCATTGTAATAAAATGTTTTCGAGATCAGATTCCCTATTTCGACACATTAAATCAGTGCATAAAGATAAGGAAACCTCGACGTTAACAGTAGACCCAATACCCGAAAGTGACGTAGATTCAACTGAAGAGGCGGCCTTTACCATCATCGAGGAATACGAAACTAACAACAAAAAGTATAAGCTCTCTCGAAAAAATGTTGTATTTAAAATTAATGAGCCCCGCCGAAACCAGGACCAATTGATGTGCATAAAACACGGCGTCGAAGGTATCGTTAGGAGAGTTGTGGAAAACGTACAACCAGACGACAGAGTGGGATTTGGGTTCACGACGAATGATCATGAAAAGGAAAGTCACCTACCATTTAGAAAAGCTTCAAACGTATCCTTCAATCAAGTCTGGAGTATGATATCACAAATCTATCAAAGCAACTCCGAGGGATTGAAAACAAGCAGGTTCCGAATAACCATGACACAGATCAGATCACCCAGGGGCCGAGGGCACAATTGCAGATTGAATTACTACAATAACTTTGAAGAAGAGTGTAACAAAAGGCGCGGAATTATTGTGGTAAGCATACTTTTCTGGTATTATTCATTCATCATATTTGTCGTTTAGCGAATACAATTAATATCCTTTTCATCTGTTTCAGGTCAAAAACGTCGATCACTTGTGTCTTCCAAGATCTATAGTCCTAGCTTTGGCACGATTAGAAAAAGACCCGAATTACAAGAACATCCGCAAGGATATCCGGAGCGCACAACTAATAAAGGCAAAAGAATTAATGAATGCTGCAGGAGTTGAGATTCCAGAGGAGGGAGGTGCTGGTGTTGAAGAAATTCGCTTATTTCAAGAATTCTTAATCGACTACAAAATCACCGTTTACGAATATTGTACTCGCGAGAAAATATTTGAAGGCCCCGATGCAAGAAAAAGAATAGATCTGCTACACAAACAAAATCACTTTAATGTAATTTCATTTTTAACAGCGGCATTTGGTTCGAGTTACTTCTGTCAAGATTGCAACGTTACCTTCAACGTGAAAGACAGACATCGATGTACAAATAGTTGCCCTTGCTGTCGGTACAAACCAGTGTGCACCAAAGAACCAGAAGAGATTCCGTGTCCTGAGTGCAACAGAAGTTTTAGAAATAGCGGCTGTTACGATAACCATCTGAAAAGTAAATTATGCGATAAAATACGTAAATGCTCCAAATGTTTTAAATCAATCGCAAAGAATCGTCAACACCAGTGCGGTGAAATATTCTGCAAAATTTGCAAATCATTCCAACAAGAAAACCATCTTTGTTATATTCAGCCTGATAACCGTAGAGCACCCGCAGATGACAAAACACTATTTATTTTCTATGACCTCGAAACGCGGCAAGAATCCCAGTTCAATGAAAAATCTACTGTTCATGTACCAAACCTTTGTGTATTCCAACAACGGTGTATTCGCTGCCTATCTTTAGATGATAGCCGACTTTCTTGTATCAAATGCGGCGTTAGAAGACATATACTTAAAACTAGCCCCGTTGAATATTTTGTTCAGTTCATTCTCAATCAGAAGAAGATTTTCAAGAAAATTATAGTCATTGCGCATAATGGCCAGGGATTCGATCACCAATTCATCTTAAAATACATCCTAGAAAATACCAAGTATATTCCAACACTGATCATGCGAGGTACAAAATTAATTTTAATGGAGGTAAATAATATAAAGTTTATCGATTCTCTCAATTATTTTCCCATGGCTCTCTCAGAATTACCCAAGGCATTCGACTTACCCCCTACCTTCAAAAAGGGGTACTTTCCACACCTTTTCAATACGCTGAAAAATGAGAATTACACGGGGTTTCTGCCTGGTATAAATTATTACGATCCTGACGCTTTAAAGCCACAAGTCAGAGAACAGTTTTTTGGATGGTACGAGGAACACAAGAATAATGAATTTAATATGCAACGAGAATTGATCGACTATTGTATTAGTGACGTCCAAATTTTAACTGAGGCGTGTCTGAAATTTCGCAAAATTATGTTGGAAGAATGTGGTATTTGTCCATTCACAGAAGCGTGCACAATTGCATCGGCGTGCAATTTGATATTCAGAAGAAATTTCTTGCAACCCAATACTATTAGTATTATACCACGCAACGGTTATCGAGGCACCGACCAACAGTCAGAAATTGCCCTTAAATGGTTACTATGGGAGTCGCATCAGAGAGGAATAAGCATCAAACATGCAGCGAACAGTAAAGAGACTGTACTTAATGGGACAAGAGTTGATGGATATTCTGAAGAAACAGGTCAGGTTTTCGAGTTTCATGGGTGCTATTATCATGGCCACGATATCTGTCAAACATCGTTACGTGATCAGCCTCTGCATAACGACTCCAAAGATACCTTAAATGCCCGATTGGAAAGAACGCAGAAGAAAACCCAAATGCTGCGTAAGGCCGGCTATCAGGTTTTAGAAATGTGGGAATGTCAGTTTCGCAGAGAAATGAGAAAAAACGCCGAAATTGAAGAATACACTTCAGCTCACCCCTTAATGAACCTCGTTCCTCTTAATCCACGAGATAGCTTCTACGGCGGAAGAACAGGAAATACTGAATTAAAGTACGAGGTAAAGCCAGGAGAACGGATTAAATACCTGGATGTATGTTCTCTCTACCCTTGGGTATGCAAATATGGTAAATACCCGGTTAAACATCCTCAGATTCACGTGGGGCACGAGGACTGTTCAAAATTGAACCTAACCGCAACAGATATAAATGGTCTTATAAAATGTAAAATATTACCGTCGAATGACTTATACCATCCGGTTCTGCCCACAAAAGTAAACAACAAGTTAATATTCACTCTCTGTAGAACATGCAGCGAACAACTGCATCAAGGTGAGTGTATGCACAACGACGAGAAAAGGTGTTTAAATGGGACATGGGTCTTGGACGAGGTATTAAAAGCCACCGAGGTAGGATACAAAATTCAAGAGATTTACGAAATTTGGAACTACGAAGTTGAACAATACAGTAAATCCAATAAAATCGGTGGGTTATTTACCAAATTTATTAATAAATTCTTGAAAAGCAAACAACAGGCATCAGGATGGCCGGCTAGCTGTCTCAGTAAGGAGCAACGTGAAAAGTACATACAAGACTACTTGAACCAGGAAGGCATACAATTAGAATATGGTGAAATTGCTAAAAATGCTGGTCTGCGATCTTTAGCTAAATTAATACTTAACAGCTTCTGGGGTAAATTTGGCCAGAGAGAAAACCAGAGCAAGACATCTGTTATAAGATCACCAGCAGAGTTTTACGACTTGCTAGCCAATCCGACAATTGAAGTTGACAATGTTTTAGAAATAAACGAGGACACCTTAATTGTGAACTGGTCACATATAATGGAAGCCGCGGGTATGCTATCAACGGTTAACGTTTGCACTGCTGCCTACACCACAGCACAAGCCAGATTGAAACTCTATAGCTATTTAGAAAAACTGGGGGACAGAGTCCTATATTATGATACGGACAGTGTGATCTACGTTGCTTCAGAAGGGAAATATGAACCGCCAACGGGGAACTTTCTGGGTGATATGACTAACGAACTGGAGAGCTATGGCCCAGGGGCTTACATTTCGGCTTTTGTCTCTTCGGGGCCTAAGAGCTACGCTTACAGCGTACTTACAAGTAAGAATGAATACGTCCACGTTTGTAAAGTCAAAGGAATCACGTTATCTTATCGAAACAGTGAGAAAATTAATTTTGATGCAATGGTACACATGATTGAAACACATGAACCAATCCTTGTGTCTCAACAAAATATAAGAAGAACCAAGGAGCATGACGTATTGACCACAAAAGAAACTAAAATCTTCAGGATAACGTCCGAGAAGAGAAAGTTTTGCGAATATTTTACGTCAGTCCCCTACGGATACATCAAAAAACAAAAAACTTGAATGCTCACTCCACAAATAATTCCTTCGCCACTACTGTCCAGTTACACACATTCCAGTTTTGTACAAGATCGTTCTTCGCGCAGTGTGTGACATTATAATCTCTTCGGGTTTAAAAGTTCTGTCATATACCTGTCGTGTAGTAGCCTTAATATTCTACGAACGAATGAAGAAATTTAACATATCCACCATGCAAACATATATGGTGTCCTTTTATTCGTGTCGGTTCATCTTTTGGATTCAAAAATACTAACACGCACCAAGTATATGTATACGACCCTAATATTAATATTATGCAATTTTATCTCGAATACTTTATTATAATTATAATGATAAATTTTAGTTTTCATAATGATAATCTGAGGAAACGAATAAAAAATGTAATCATTTGTGAAAAGATGTAGAACAAAGGGGGATGTAATGTTAGAAAATTTACTAATAAACATGTAAATATTTTCAATAAAATGTATTAGCAATAGTTGAGCGTTTTGTTTATTACTCCATAAGCAAGTAACCTTTTTTGCCAATTAAACGTGACCTTTGTAAATTTGATATGTATATTTTACCTCTATCGCGACGATGAGGATAATGCTATCGCACGAGGCAGGTATAATTAAAAGAAAAACTGTCAACTCTCCAGGAAATAACATCACGGTGGCACAAGCTGCGTGTCTGGAATGCCCCAAATTGCAGCAGTTTAACAGATAATTATATGTAATATTATAGGGGGCAATCAGGGCTTTTTGTGCATAATAATAACAAAATTTCAAAGAAAAACAAAAAAAAGTCTAAAATGGTGGTACCATATTCAAAATAAAAGGAAAAAAGGAAGAAAAAGAACCGCAAGTGGGAGGGTCACTACTGGAGCAGAACTAGGGGTTGACCCATTATGAGAATAAATAAGTACGTAGTGAATCATTGGGGGGAGCTACGAATCAATGTGGTTTTTAAATATCATCTGAAAGGAAATTTTCGAAATTTACGCGAAACTCGGAGACTTTGAAAAACATGTAAATGCACGTACCAGGCACCCCCACAGCAGAGTGGCCAATGGCAGACCCTATTTAATTGAAATGCCACCCGGCGCCGGGGCTCTTTTGAAAAATCGGCAATCGACGATCATCGATTCATAGTTTAAATAGGCCCGTTTCAAATATAGGCTTCTATAAAAATAATGTGTAATAGAGTAAGATTGGTGTTGAGATTAACAGAATATTTTCCTAAAGCCTCTCACTCTCACCGAAGCATCTGCAGAGTAAGGAAGGCGTCGAATTCAATATGTAATTAACCTATCAAAATCTTTATACGATTGTAGGTGCATACACACACATATGTATATGAGAAGCTTTTACCGTGGCATAATTATTTAGAAGACGCACGATAGATACTTATCCGAAATAAATTGATTAAAATGAAGGCATCTGCGTCATAAAAGACTTGAAGTACATTATCCAGCGACCATCTACAAGTACATTAGAAGAAACTTCATGTACAGCCTCAAATGTATCAGAAAATTCGGTGTTAGAGCAGGCCTTCGCTGCCATTAATAGTTTTTAACGCCTGCACAACAGTCAGGGCGCGTATGTATTATGTAAAGTATTTATTTTCTTTAAAAGCTACTTAATTACGTCCCGCATGACATATTATGCTAGGGTGATTTTAATGTACCCCTGGCGGGGCTGGCCAAAGTCGTTAATTGAAAGTTTTGGTGAAATTATCAACCATCTAATAATTAATTCTAAGAATCAAATTCCGTCATTACTGAATGCAAATAAATTATAACTCGAAAAAAAGCTGCGAGGACGGAGCGTGCTATTAAAACGTTAAAGAACTCAATATGTATAGGTAGAATTTCAAGTAAGTGAGGCGCATAAATTGAGGCAGGTACCTGTACGTTCTAGTCTTCTAGCAGACATAATAAATAACACAAAGAGCTAAGCTTCAATTGAAAACCTACAATAAAATCAAAATCCCCACCCTATGAAGTATCTAAATACGTTTTTTGACATGGTGTGAGTAAATAAGCATAAAAGTGTCCCTTGAGAGGCACGTGCCGCTAAATGGACGACTGAATAGTTGTCGATTAGAGTAGTTAAGTTAATATTAGAGGTGTTTTTCATAAAGGAATTATGACTCAGACATTTTTTCATACAATACTGGCTGATTTTTTCATCCTGTCTATAATAATAAATATCCGGCATATATTAATACCTCATCTCTTCGCCTAATAAAGCTTTTACAGATTTAATTCGTTTTTTGTTTCTTCCTCTTCTCCCTCTTTTTTTCATCAACATCAATGTGAATTTTTAGTATTTTCTGCAATTATTGTTAAAGGGGATGATAAAATTGCATTTACTCACTTCACCGCAAGATTTTCGCAATACATGAATAAGAAAAAAGTAATGCATGTTTTTCACAATGTCATTATGTATTTATTTCTGTGGTACCTATGTATGTGTATATTGAATCTATTTTAGATGTGAACAGTGCAAATTTTTTCCTTTTTTAGAGAGAAAAAATTAGGCATTCTAATGCTTTAAGTAGTGTTTCAACCCTTTTTACCCTTGATTGGATCAGAATTAACCATAATATAATAAGAAGCCATCGTATACGTAGCTTCGTGAATCTAAAATTATTATATGTATTTTAAATTTGGTAAAATTCTAGCATTAATAAAACCACTAAGCATATAAAACAATCGACGTTTCGGCCCCGTTAAGCCCCTACGGTAAAGATTTATGTCAACTTTATACTTTATACTTTACATATAAATCTTGACAAAGGCCCCAAACGCGGCCTAAACGTCGATTGTTCTATATAGTGGTGTTATTAATACCTGAATTTCACTAAAATTTAAAATATTACAAATTATACTGGCACAAATTGAACAACTATTCTAAAATTATTTTCACCTATCGTCTTTTTGCTGAACCACTGGAAAAGTTTTACTTGTTAGTGAAATTCCGTGAAGATCGTCTTAGGAGCGACATTGATACATTAAAATATCAATATTGTTATGAACACCATGGCTTGGAGGGTATAAGTTATAACGAGAATGATGAAGATGGTAGCGGCTTAGATGTAAACGATAATGGCCCCGCCACCCAGAAAGAAACGAGTATGACAGTGGTTCGTCTAGGACAACTTGTCGTAGAATTCACTTTCGCCCCTGAAAATGCCACAAAGTCCAATTAGGTGCTCCATATTAATGAAAATGAAATAATTCGCTCATAAATGCAATGCAAGCAATTGCACCCCAGACAATCTTCACGGAATTTCACTAACAAGTAAAACTTTTCCAGTGGTTCAGCAAAAAGACGATAGGTGAAAATAATTTTAGAATAGTTGTTCAATTTGTGCCAGTATAATTTGTAATATTTTAAATTTTAGTGAAATTCAGGTATTAATAACACCACTATATAGAACAATCGACGTTTAGGCCGCGTTTGGGGCCTTTGTCAAGATTTATATGTAAAGTATAAAGTATAAAGTTGACATAAATCTTTACCGTAGGGGCTTAACGGGGCCGAAACGTCGATTGTTTTATATGCTTAGTGGTTTTATTAATGCTAGAATTTTACCAAATTTAAAATACATATAATAATTTTAGATTCACGAAGCTACGTATACGATGGCTTCTTATTATATTATGGTTAATTCTGATCCAATCAAGGGTAAAAAGGGTTGAAACACTACTTAAAGCATTAGAATGCCTAATTTTTTCTCTCTAAAAAAGGAAAAAATTTGCACTGTTCACATCTAAAATAGATTCAATATACACATACATAGGTACCACAGAAATAAATACATAATGACATTGTGAAAAACATGCATTACTTTTTTCTTATTCATGTATTGCGAAAATCCTGCGGTGAAGTGAGTAAATGCAATTTTATCATCCCCTTTAACAATAATTGCAGAAAATACTAAAAATTCACATTGATGTTGATGAAAAAAAGAGGGAGAAGAGGAAGAAACAAAAAACGAATTAAATCTGTAAAAGCTTTATTAGGCGAAGAGATGAGGTATTAATATATGCCGGATATTTATTATTATAGACAGGATGAAAAAATCAGCCAGTATTGTATGAAAAAATGTCTGAGTCATAATTCCTTTATGAAAAACACCTCTAATATTAACTTAACTACTCTAATCGACAACTATTCAGTCGTCCATTTAGCGGCACGTGCCTCTCAAGGGACACTTTTATGCTTATTTACTCACACCATGTCAAAAAACGTATTTAGATACTTCATAGGGTGGGGATTTTGATTTTATTGTAGGTTTTCAATTGAAGCTTAGCTCTTTGTGTTATTTATTATGTCTGCTAGAAGACTAGAACGTACAGGTACCTGCCTCAATTTATGCGCCTCACTTACTTGAAATTCTACCTATACATATTGAGTTCTTTAACGTTTTAATAGCACGCTCCGTCCTCGCAGCTTTTTTTCGAGTTATAATTTATTTGCATTCAGTAATGACGGAATTTGATTCTTAGAATTAATTATTAGATGGTTGATAATTTCACCAAAACTTTCAATTAACGACTTTGGCCAGCCCCGCCAGGGGTACATTAAAATCACCCTAGCATAATATGTCATGCGGGACGTAATTAAGTAGCTTTTAAAGAAAATAAATACTTTACATAATACATACGCGCCCTGACTGTTGTGCAGGCGTTAAAAACTATTAATGGCAGCGAAGGCCTGCTCTAACACCGAATTTTCTGATACATTTGAGGCTGTACATGAAGTTTCTTCTAATGTACTTGTAGATGGTCGCTGGATAATGTACTTCAAGTCTTTTATGACGCAGATGCCTTCATTTTAATCAATTTATTTCGGATAAGTATCTATCGTGCGTCTTCTAAATAATTATGCCACGGTAAAAGCTTCTCATATACATATGTGTGTGTATGCACCTACAATCGTATAAAGATTTTGATAGGTTAATTACATATTGAATTCGACGCCTTCCTTACTCTGCAGATGCTTCGGTGAGAGTGAGAGGCTTTAGGAAAATATTCTGTTAATCTCAACACCAATCTTACTCTATTACACATTATTTTTATAGAAGCCTATATTTGAAACGGGCCTATTTAAACTATGAATCGATGATCGTCGATTGCCGATTTTTCAAAAGAGCCCCGGCGCCGGGTGGCATTTCAATTAAATAGGGTCTGCCATTGGCCACTCTGCTGTGGGGGTGCCTGGTACGTGCATTTACATGTTTTTCAAAGTCTCCGAGTTTCGCGTAAATTTCGAAAATTTCCTTTCAGATGATATTTAAAAACCACATTGATTCGTAGCTCCCCCCAATGATTCACTACGTACTTATTTATTCTCATAATGGGTCAACCCCTAGTTCTGCTCCAGTAGTGACCCTCCCACTTGCGGTTCTTTTTCTTCCTTTTTTCCTTTTATTTTGAATATGGTACCACCATTTTAGACTTTTTTTTGTTTTTCTTTGAAATTTTGTTATTATTATGCACAAAAAGCCCTGATTGCCCCCTATAATATTACATATAATTATCTGTTAAACTGCTGCAATTTGGGGCATTCCAGACACGCAGCTTGTGCCACCGTGATGTTATTTCCTGGAGAGTTGACAGTTTTTCTTTTAATTATACCTGCCTCGTGCGATAGCATTATCCTCATCGTCGCGATAGAGGTAAAATATACATATCAAATTTACAAAGGTCACGTTTAATTGGCAAAAAAGGTTACTTGCTTATGGAGTAATAAACAAAACGCTCAACTATTGCTAATACATTTTATTGAAAATATTTACATGTTTATTAGTAAATTTTCTAACATTACATCCCCCTTTGTTCTACATCTTTTCACAAATGATTACATTTTTTATTCGTTTCCTCAGATTATCATTATGAAAACTAAAATTTATCATTATAATTATAATAAAGTATTCGAGATAAAATTGCATAATATTAATATTAGGGTCGTATACATATACTTGGTGCGTGTTAGTATTTTTGAATCCAAAAGATGAACCGACACGAATAAAAGGACACCATATATGTTTGCATGGTGGATATGTTAAATTTCTTCATTCGTTCGTAGAATATTAAGGCTACTACACGACAGGTATATGACAGAACTTTTAAACCCGAAGAGATTATAATGTCACACACTGCGCGAAGAACGATCTTGTACAAAACTGGAATGTGTGTAACTGGACAGTAGTGGCGAAGGAATTATTTGTGGAGTGAGCATTCAAGTTTTTTGTTTTTTGATGTATCCGTAGGGGACTGACGTAAAATATTCGCAAAACTTTCTCTTCTCGGACGTTATCCTGAAGATTTTAGTTTCTTTTGTGGTCAATACGTCATGCTCCTTGGTTCTTCTTATATTTTGTTGAGACACAAGGATTGGTTCATGTGTTTCAATCATGTGTACCATTGCATCAAAATTAATTTTCTCACTGTTTCGATAAGATAACGTGATTCCTTTGACTTTACAAACGTGGACGTATTCATTCTTACTTGTAAGTACGCTGTAAGCGTAGCTCTTAGGCCCCGAAGAGACAAAAGCCGAAATGTAAGCCCCTGGGCCATAGCTCTCCAGTTCGTTAGTCATATCACCCAGAAAGTTCCCCGTTGGCGGTTCATATTTCCCTTCTGAAGCAACGTAGATCACACTGTCCGTATCATAATATAGGACTCTGTCCCCCAGTTTTTCTAAATAGCTATAGAGTTTCAATCTGGCTTGTGCTGTGGTGTAGGCAGCAGTGCAAACGTTAACCGTTGATAGCATACCCGCGGCTTCCATTATATGTGACCAGTTCACAATTAAGGTGTCCTCGTTTATTTCTAAAACATTGTCAACTTCAATTGTCGGATTGGCTAGCAAGTCGTAAAACTCTGCTGGTGATCTTATAACAGATGTCTTGCTCTGGTTTTCTCTCTGGCCAAATTTACCCCAGAAGCTGTTAAGTATTAATTTAGCTAAAGATCGCAGACCAGCATTTTTAGCAATTTCACCATATTCTAATTGTATGCCTTCCTGGTTCAAGTAGTCTTGTATGTACTTTTCACGTTGCTCCTTACTGAGACAGCTAGCCGGCCATCCTGATGCCTGTTGTTTGCTTTTCAAGAATTTATTAATAAATTTGGTAAATAACCCACCGATTTTATTGGATTTACTGTATTGTTCAACTTCGTAGTTCCAAATTTCGTAAATCTCTTGAATTTTGTATCCTACCTCGGTGGCTTTTAATACCTCGTCCAAGACCCATGTCCCATTTAAACACCTTTTCTCGTCGTTGTGCATACACTCACCTTGATGCAGTTGTTCGCTGCATGTTCTACAGAGAGTGAATATTAACTTGTTGTTTACTTTTGTGGGCAGAACCGGATGGTATAAGTCATTCGACGGTAATATTTTACATTTTATAAGACCATTTATATCTGTTGCGGTTAGGTTCAATTTTGAACAGTCCTCGTGCCCCACGTGAATCTGAGGATGTTTAACCGGGTATTTACCATATTTGCATACCCAAGGGTAGAGAGAACATACATCCAGGTATTTAATCCGTTCTCCTGGCTTTACCTCGTACTTTAATTCAGTATTTCCTGTTCTTCCGCCGTAGAAGCTATCTCGTGGATTAAGAGGAACGAGGTTCATTAAGGGGTGAGCTGAAGTGTATTCTTCAATTTCGGCGTTTTTTCTCATTTCTCTGCGAAACTGACATTCCCACATTTCTAAAACCTGATAGCCGGCCTTACGCAGCATTTGGGTTTTCTTCTGCGTTCTTTCCAATCGGGCATTTAAGGTATCTTTGGAGTCGTTATGCAGAGGCTGATCACGTAACGATGTTTGACAGATATCGTGGCCATGATAATAGCACCCATGAAACTCGAAAACCTGACCTGTTTCTTCAGAATATCCATCAACTCTTGTCCCATTAAGTACAGTCTCTTTACTGTTCGCTGCATGTTTGATGCTTATTCCTCTCTGATGCGACTCCCATAGTAACCATTTAAGGGCAATTTCTGACTGTTGGTCGGTGCCTCGATAACCGTTGCGTGGTATAATACTAATAGTATTGGGTTGCAAGAAATTTCTTCTGAATATCAAATTGCACGCCGATGCAATTGTGCACGCTTCTGTGAATGGACAAATACCACATTCTTCCAACATAATTTTGCGAAATTTCAGACACGCCTCAGTTAAAATTTGGACGTCACTAATACAATAGTCGATCAATTCTCGTTGCATATTAAATTCATTATTCTTGTGTTCCTCGTACCATCCAAAAAACTGTTCTCTGACTTGTGGCTTTAAAGCGTCAGGATCGTAATAATTTATACCAGGCAGAAACCCCGTGTAATTCTCATTTTTCAGCGTATTGAAAAGGTGTGGAAAGTACCCCTTTTTGAAGGTAGGGGGTAAGTCGAATGCCTTGGGTAATTCTGAGAGAGCCATGGGAAAATAATTGAGAGAATCGATAAACTTTATATTATTTACCTCCATTAAAATTAATTTTGTACCTCGCATGATCAGTGTTGGAATATACTTGGTATTTTCTAGGATGTATTTTAAGATGAATTGGTGATCGAATCCCTGGCCATTATGCGCAATGACTATAATTTTCTTGAAAATCTTCTTCTGATTGAGAATGAACTGAACAAAATATTCAACGGGGCTAGTTTTAAGTATATGTCTTCTAACGCCGCATTTGATACAAGAAAGTCGGCTATCATCTAAAGATAGGCAGCGAATACACCGTTGTTGGAATACACAAAGGTTTGGTACATGAACAGTAGATTTTTCATTGAACTGGGATTCTTGCCGCGTTTCGAGGTCATAGAAAATAAATAGTGTTTTGTCATCTGCGGGTGCTCTACGGTTATCAGGCTGAATATAACAAAGATGGTTTTCTTGTTGGAATGATTTGCAAATTTTGCAGAATATTTCACCGCACTGGTGTTGACGATTCTTTGCGATTGATTTAAAACATTTGGAGCATTTACGTATTTTATCGCATAATTTACTTTTCAGATGGTTATCGTAACAGCCGCTATTTCTAAAACTTCTGTTGCACTCAGGACACGGAATCTCTTCTGGTTCTTTGGTGCACACTGGTTTGTACCGACAGCAAGGGCAACTATTTGTACATCGATGTCTGTCTTTCACGTTGAAGGTAACGTTGCAATCTTGACAGAAGTAACTCGAACCAAATGCCGCTGTTAAAAATGAAATTACATTAAAGTGATTTTGTTTGTGTAGCAGATCTATTCTTTTTCTTGCATCGGGGCCTTCAAATATTTTCTCGCGAGTACAATATTCGTAAACGGTGATTTTGTAGTCGATTAAGAATTCTTGAAATAAGCGAATTTCTTCAACACCAGCACCTCCCTCCTCTGGAATCTCAACTCCTGCAGCATTCATTAATTCTTTTGCCTTTATTAGTTGTGCGCTCCGGATGTCCTTGCGGATGTTCTTGTAATTCGGGTCTTTTTCTAATCGTGCCAAAGCTAGGACTATAGATCTTGGAAGACACAAGTGATCGACGTTTTTGACCTGAAACAGATGAAAAGGATATTAATTGTATTCGCTAAACGACAAATATGATGAATGAATAATACCAGAAAAGTATGCTTACCACAATAATTCCGCGCCTTTTGTTACACTCTTCTTCAAAGTTATTGTAGTAATTCAATCTGCAATTGTGCCCTCGGCCCCTGGGTGATCTGATCTGTGTCATGGTTATTCGGAACCTGCTTGTTTTCAATCCCTCGGAGTTGCTTTGATAGATTTGTGATATCATACTCCAGACTTGATTGAAGGATACGTTTGAAGCTTTTCTAAATGGTAGGTGACTTTCCTTTTCATGATCATTCGTCGTGAACCCAAATCCCACTCTGTCGTCTGGTTGTACGTTTTCCACAACTCTCCTAACGATACCTTCGACGCCGTGTTTTATGCACATCAATTGGTCCTGGTTTCGGCGGGGCTCATTAATTTTAAATACAACATTTTTTCGAGAGAGCTTATACTTTTTGTTGTTAGTTTCGTATTCCTCGATGATGGTAAAGGCCGCCTCTTCAGTTGAATCTACGTCACTTTCGGGTATTGGGTCTACTGTTAACGTCGAGGTTTCCTTATCTTTATGCACTGATTTAATGTGTCGAAATAGGGAATCTGATCTCGAAAACATTTTATTACAATGAGGGCACCAGAAATTAGAAGTATTGTCATTATTTTTACTACTAGTGCACCGTAATTTATGTCGTTTTAAATTATCTAGTCTTGAAAAGAACTTATTACAAGAATTGCACTGATAATTATTCATTCTCGATGTCTTCTTGTAGCCGTAGTTCACAGAACTGAGACGTCGTCTTAATTGCTGCTCTTTTATAGACAAATGTTTCCCATAATGCAATTCGGTTACAGAAATCATAACCCAATTAGAGATATAGTCGAAGAGCGCGGCCCACTGACGAAACAGGGCGGCATATTCAGATATAACCATGGCCGATACGTATAATATTTACATCTTTTATCCATGCCCGCTTCCTAGGGACGGAAAACTGTCTGCCTTATTTAATCCCCACAAGTGCCTTTTGATTTTAGTTTTGAACAAGTCGAGACTTGTCTTTGTCTACTTTCATAGACACGTCACATTGGTATTGTATCTCTCTGATTTTGTTATTGTATAGATGCAGGTGCACCCCCATTGTTCAGTTTTTTACCTCTACCTTTTCATTGTCCCCTGCGATATATGTAGAAACCAGTTGGGGGAGTAAATCTAAACTACTAATATAATTTAAAAATTGTAAATAATATTGTCATAACAGTAACAAGAGGAACAAGAAATCGGGAGAAAAGGGGAAATATGGATAATTTATTGTTTATCCAGACAAATAATGAGTAAAATCATTTTATGTAAAAGTAGGTACATGGTATTTCTAGAACGTTATACACGTATAATTCCATCTTTATGGCAGGTTAAATGTCTGAAATATAAAAAACACACCCTTGAACAGGTAGCCGTCTATTTTCTAAGAGGTGATCTTTAATAATTCATGAATAATATTATGATCCCCGTAACTTTTGTTTGTGTAAACCAGGTAGAGAAATTGTCAGAATATTAATAGTATTTTCAGGTGTTACTGGGTAAAAGTGCCCAACCGTACGTTTAAGAATGTATATTGTTAAAAATATCATATGGGGTTGTTTAGGCCTATTGAAATGCTGCTTAAAGCCGGAAGCTGAAAGGGCAATATGGTATTAAATCTATTCACTATTTTATTGATTGTAATGCTAGGTTAAGAATAAAACTGTGATTCATATCGAAAACATGATTAATAATTTTTCAGCACAATGACTTTAAAAGAATAATAATTAATTTATAAGTTTATTACGACGTGCAGTGCTTTTGGTGGTAAACATTGTGAATATATCTGGCATTTTTATGCACTAAAGGGACACGGACGGCTGCTTATTGACATGTCATTATATTATTATGTAAATTTTTATTATTGTGAGGACATTTGAATATTCAAAACAAAAGAAAAGGAACGCTGCCAGACGTGTAGGCTTGTAAACGAAGGGACTTCAATACAATAATTAGCTCATCCCATATAACCAATCACCTATCAATACTTTTTGTAAACTCCGCCACTTCCTTCGCATTCACTTTAATGACGATTTTATTCATTTCAAATTATTTATGCAACTGATTTATTATAAATAACAATTAGGTGATTACACGTATAAACCAATTTCTGCTAATTATAACCGTGGATGAATATTGCAAGTTAAGTATAGTAAAACTGGAATTAAATGCGGAGGTCCTCCACATCCTCCATATCCTCCACCGCTGAAGCGCTACCGAAATGCATTGCGTATATGGGGAAATGACCCGTGTCTGTCTGCCCCAACCGCCTCCCCCTCTACTCATCCAAAATGCTTTCTCATTGGAAATTCTTCCCAGGAACGTCATTTTATATATAAATATTTTAACCGGCTGTCGTGTGAATCCCGGGTGTCGAAGTCGAAATCAAATTTTAATCAGCAGCTAGGGTTTGTTTTTCGGCTTCGATAGTAAGTATGACTAGGCACTAGTCATTTTGAAGTTTGTTTTAGCCAGAATTTTCTCGGTATTCATTCCTGTTTTAACCGATTGAAGTTTAACCGGACGACTTAAAACACTCGCCTACGGTTCGTGCTTTAAAAATTGTCATCCTTGTTAGTAATAGCCACCATAACTCGTAGAACAATATACCCACTATTATTTAACGAAATTACAATGATTTCATTTTATAGAAAGTTATAAGTATTAATTCAGAGCGTGAATATTTTTGGTTTCAAATTAAAATACTTTTTCTCAAAAATATTTTCTTGATAATGTCATACTTAAACCTTATTATAAGGAGAAAAATCCAGTGATCCTCGTCACTCTTATATTCGAATCAATTAGGTACCGGTTTCGGGGTCTTGAACTAGGTATTACCACCCCATCTTCAGGCCCAGAAGCTGTATAACATATTAACAAATCAACCCACAAATAAATCCCAAAATTTAACTCTAACAAAGTACTAACTTAGAGTGAATATGTAAAGCCAGGCAACAAACAGCGCCCAGCACCTATCATATCCCCAAACAGAGGGATGGTACCTACATCTAATGAAATCGGAAAAATTCCGAAGACATTAAACAAAGAGTCTAAAAAGCCATAAGGGCAGAAAACCAGCTACACATGTAACTGGGAGAAAACGAAAAAACTTTCTTAGCCTGAAAATTCGTAAATTGCAAAATGGAACCAATATTATGAAAGACAACAAACCAAAGCCCGAATGTCGATCTAGCACTACAAATTGCGGTCCTTGGCATAAAACCGAAGCCACCGTGATATATTACGGTGGCTTCGATAAAACCCATTGAACAAATTAAGACAATCACAAATTACACATTAAAATAGGAATATCCTACACCGCGTGGAAAATGGCGTTAGAAACCTTTTTTGTTTGAAAATCAAAAACAAATTAAAATGTAGGGTAGGGTCCCTGTATTTACAGGGACCCTAATATAGGGTAGGGTCCCTATATTTAGCGAGTACCGCAATCTCCGCCATATTTACTCACAATAACAGCCGCCAAATTTGAATTGTGGCGGAACGTCAGAATGACATTTTGCTGCTGACACGGCAGTCCGCCATATTTACTCACAGTTCTGAAACATAAGTGGAGCTATTGATTGCGGTACTCTCTAAATACAGGGGCCCTAATATAGGGAACAACAGAGAGCCATCTGTGATTCAGTGGCAAGACTAATCTGTATATGCTTTTAAAACTATACAGGAATCTATACACATAAACGTAAAGTTAAAACTATCATGCACAGAGGGAGCTATGCGCACATAGAGCATAGAGCACCTAATTTTAAAATAAACCGATAAATAAGTAGTTTGTTTAAATGCTATATGATTATTCGATAAAATGTTAGAATCAGTGCTATGCCGAGTGATCTATAGAACTCCCAAATCGACTACTATTATTCTCCTGCCTTCTTCAAAGTGCAGTATTTTTAGGACATTTTCAGGATTATAATTATGTCCTAATGTGAGAATGTGACTTGCAAAGACGGACGAGTCGTCGTTAAGACGGACACAACGCATAGGTATGCTCATTAAACCTAATTTGAAAGAATCTCATAGTGCGACCTATAGGTATAGAATGCTGAGCAATCATTGCATTGGACGACTCATCCGCCTTGCAAAGTCACATTCTCACATCAGGACATAATTACCTGGGAGTGACTACTGCTCCGGCCGACGGTCCCCTGAAATTTTGTTCGAACACGGTCGGGCATGCGCATTACAGAATGTCAACACAATAATTTGCATCTTGGAGGTGCAAGAAAAACTAAAGCCAAGAGAACGGGCAGAACGCATTTTTGAAATAGACCATTTAGTTGTCCTCGCACCAGACACACGCATTTTTTGGAAAAAAGACCATGTAAAAACAAGCAAAATATATCAAACCCCTACGGGAGCAGAACTCGTCTAGCCGTAGGAGAACTAAATGGCAGTTCTGTACGATACCACTCACCCACCAAGGCCGTTGGCGGTATTAGCCGATAACGATATACTTAAACGTCATTTTACCGACATTAACTAATGCGCATGTCCGACCGTATTGGAACAAAAGTTTAGGGGACCGTCGGCCGGAGCAGTAGTCACTCCCTAATTACAATCCTGAAAATGTCCTAAAAATAGTGCACTTTGTAGAAGGCAGGAGAATAGTAGACGATTTCGAAGTTCTAGAGATCACTCGGCAGAGCACTGATTATAAAATTTTACTGAATAATCATATAGCATTTCAAAAAAAACGACTTATTTATCGACTTATTTTCAAATTGGTTGGTTGCTCTGTGTGCGCATGGCTCCCTCTTTGTTTGATAGTTTTAATGAAACAAATAATATTACTTTGCGAACTACCAATAATAATATTAGTAATATTATTTGTTTCATAATGAACTTCTACCAAAAAGTTATTGAAGATAATATTGATATAGTTCTTTTCAGATATCTTGGCGTGTGTGTGCAGTAATCTGCGCATTACGTTCATATGTCTTTCTCCCTTTTGTAAAATGGATTTGTTGAATTTTAATTGCTGCCGTAAGATGACTTGAGAATATTCTCACGTTTCCGTATTTGATCTCACTCTTTCTTACTATGGTTGTGTGAAACAAAATGGTTTCAGTATTAATATGCTTATTTTGCAATATCCAGTGGTCACCAAGCAATTTATTAAAAATTATTGCCTTTTAAGTATAACTGTCAGTTTGATTGTCAGGTGTAAAGATGCCTGGAAATGTTTTTACCAAACAGCGTCGAGAAGTTTTACGAAATATTTTTGAATACTTTACTCGAAAGAAGGAAAATAATGGTCCCCTATTGCCTTTAACTTGTGACCAGGAGCGATTGGCCGATGCATCAAAAGTAAGTCTTCGCAGCGTGTCGCGCATAGTTGGAGAGGAAAAATGAGGTTCCTCTGCTACAACGCCCGGAAAAAGGCGCAGCAAATCAAAATGAAAAAGTGAAGATGTAACTGACAGCATTAAAACCGAAGTAAGGAATGCTATTTATTCCATGAAAAAATTTTAAATAACAAATTAGAAACAAAACAAATAGTGGATATTTCTGACACAGGTTTGTGGCATTTATAACCAATAGCAGATTTAACTACAAACTAGAAAATAACCGGTGTCTTTTGTGTGAACGGGCTAATGTTGTGGGTAAAAGAATACATTTCTTGAGGGAAAACGTGAAAATGCTCATTGCCGTGTGCCGTGTTCAGAGTCTCGGCGCACACGCTTGTCACGGTTCCTAGCAACAGCAAAATTTTGGAAACTACTGAACTGCTGGCGGTTGCTTGGATAATCGGATATGGCGGCGCAAACGCCAACATATCTGAAAAATACTATAGTTTTAAGTTCACGTTTATGTGTATAGATTCCTGTATAATAGTTTTGACACATACACAGATTAGTTTTGCCACTGAATCACAGATGGCTTTCTGTTGGTTCTCTATTTTAATATGTTTTTTGATTTTGAAACAAAAAACTGGGTGCGTGATCGCCACACGCGGTAGAAGTGAAACTTCAACGTTATTAGGGGAATGAACTGACGCTTGCCTGAGAGAAACAGCGCGAAGCATGAGACGAGCGTGGCTAAAGAGTGGGGCGACGTCACGAGAAATTAAACGCTGTGGTTTCGTTGCACTGACGCTTGGCCGAGAGAAAGAGCACGAAGCATTAGCATGAGAGAGAGTGTGACGCGTGACTAAAGAGTGGGGCGTTCGATATTCTCTTTCTCCTCTGCCCGACTGCCCGTCTTCTCAGACTGCTCCCCTCTATTCGTTTCACTTTTCGTGACGTTCGCATTTGCCAACACAGCAGCTTACTTTACCGAGATAAAAGACGTTTCACTTCAAAGACAAAGCAATATACACAATTTCAAAGGATAATGTAAACAAAAATCGTATGTTGCACATAGTTTATTCCACGTGTGTGTCGCACATTTTCAAGGAACACAAAGATGCGTCGATACATTGCAAACGGCGGCATCTTAATTATTTCAAACTGATAAGTGGGTAATAAAGTTTTCGGACAACCGTCTTTGTTCTTACTTCTTACTGTTTTCCATCTGGAAAGAAAAGTGGAAGTAAGTAAGCAGATCATTTTATAACTTATTCGATGCTGAGCTGCGTTTGTGAATTTGAATACACCACGTAAGTGGCACGTCACAAACGTCAGATTTTCATTCCAAACAAAACAAAGCCACGTGCTATCTGACGCTTAGATCAAAGAATACCCTAAACTTAGCTTAGATGAGGGAAGAGTATGGATACGTAACGCCCGACCCTTGCCGTGCACGTGAGTGTTACCAAAATTTGAGCGTGTTTGGAGCCAAACAAAGTGATGAAACCAGGTTACTGTTTAGAATTCATGTAATTTATCTGAAAATAACGAAAGCAGCGTTTGAAATAGTGCAATTAGTCATATCATTTTAAGAATTTTCGTTCAATTCTCGGCGTAAAGAGACTAATGGCTGGTTTATAATGGATGTTAACTTATTCTGCTAACTTAGAGTCTGGTAACTTATGCCGTTAACTTAAGGGACATGGTTCACAATGCAGGCGTATTTTACGGTTATTCTGGGCGTCGCCATACAAAACATAAGAACATAACCTTATTTGAGTACGACACGAAAACCGAAAAATAGCTTGCTATCTGCTATGGATGAATTTATGATACTGATGGATTTGTTTGAGGTGTGTTTGTGGTTATCTTAACTACTACAGTAGTAGCAGCAGCATACAAAAAGCTGAAAAGAAAACGCCAATGAATCAAAAACGGCGTGAGAAAGGTCATGTTCCTAATCTTTTTCAAGATACGAAAAATATTGACCTCCGAAAAATTTTTTGTTTATACAAGAATGTCCCATGAATTTTGTTCGTTTGTTAAATCTCATTCAACAAGAACGAAATAAAACAACATAACCTACAGCAGAACAAAACGTAAACATAAATGGCCGTCGTTAAAAGTGAAGTTGGTAACCATTAACGTGATTGGTCGAACTTATTCCGTATGCTGTAAGATATAAAATATCGCCAACTACTGGGTTACCGGCATAAGTTAACATCATATTCTTTCCTATTATGAACAGACGCATTTATTTGTATGTGTTTTATATTTTAAGGTTACAGCATAAGTTTAAGTTAACATCCATTATAAACCAGGTATAAGAAGTTTAGGTTACGCCCCTTTTTTTGGAGCCGAATGGTAACAGGAACACCTGCTTTGTTATTCCTCCTCTTCTTCCCTCCTCTAAGATCTGACGTTTTAACCTAACCTATGCAATATAATTATAGTCGTTTTCAAGTTTTTTACACGCAAGCGTAACACACAAATTGAAAGTAAGTTGTTTTCACTCTAAAACTTCTAGAATTCTATTGCAAAAATTGACTTAAGAAGTTGTAAATAATACTGATAAACGTCAAATGGCACGTGCATTTGTTTTGTTTAGAATGAAAATCTGACGTATGACGGAAGCACTTATGCAGTGAATTGTGTGATCGGTAAATATATAATCAGTAAATAATATCGCAACATTCCGCTAAAAGACCAAAATAACAACTACTTAACTTATGTACATATTGATAATGTGTTTTTGATAATAGTCCTAAAAATATTTGTAGCAAGTTAAAATTTAAAAGGGAATTTTTAACCAGAAAATGGAATTCGGGAGATAAGTGGCGCGTCACAAAGATCAGGTTTTCATTCCAAACAAAACAAAGCCACGTGCTTTCTGACGTTTTAACCTAACCTCCGAAATATAATTATAGTCGTTTTCAAGTTTTTCCACGTAAGCCCAACACACAAATTGAAAATAAACTGTTTTCACTGCAAAACGTCTAGAATTATATTGCAAAAACTAGTTTAAGACGTTCTAAATAATATCGATAAACGTCAAATGGCACGTGCTTTTGTTTTGTTTGGAATGAAAATCTGACGTATGACGGAGGCACTTAGGTCCCGAATTTTCAGCATGTACGGAGAGAAACCTGCTCAGGTGCTCAGAAACAGTTGGCAACACTGGGTTGACCTAACCTCATTATATTAATTAATGTGAACATGTAAAGTGATTTTTGAATTTTAGGGTATAATACATCCATTTATCATTATTTATTGAACCACTTATCATATTGATTCCCATTTAACTTGCTGACTAAATCTTAAAGAAGTGTATTTACAAGTAAGTGCTTTTCATGTTAAATATCTGGAAAAAGTAGTTTGAAAAATCCAAATGACTACTTCTATTGTGTAATACACAATAAATAAGCCTTATACTATAAGGCTTATTTATTAATATTATCATTATAAATGAATTATACATATAATTAGAACAATGCACAATAATCTTAAACAAATGTAAGCAGATATAAAATGATATAGAACAATAAAATAAACAGCACAATTTTGTGTAATTCTAGTTTGACATATGCGATGGAGCTTATCGTATTGGTACATGGAGGTGCAGGTGATATTCCTGAAGGAAGAATAAACTCAAAGCTCGTAGGTTGTAAAAAGGCAGCAATCGAAGGCTATAAAGTCCTCAAAAAAGGAGGCAGTGTAGTTGACGCGGTAGAAGCCGCAGTCCGAGTTATGGAAGACGATTCTGCCTTCAATGCAGGTTTTTGTGTTAATTTCTGCTATTGTCATATGATGTCATATTTGAACCAATAGGTTATGGATCTGTACTTAATTTGGATGGCGAGGTGGAAATGGATGCTCTTATAATGGAAGGAACAAAATTAAATGCGGGCGCTGTCACTGTTGTCAAAGATATTGCAAATCCAATAAGGTAAGTACCTAGATGGTCTATGGCTTGGATTTTCTGTATACATTGTTTCTTCTCTAGTGCTAGTGTTTCCAAATTCTCTAACACGAACTCCTCCACATCTGACTGCACATTGTCCCACCAGGTCACCCCAGGTCACCCCTTCCTACTCGTTCCTGTGACGTCTGTATTTAAAGACTCTGAAAGGTGCATTTGTTGCCTCACTCTTCTGAAATCCCCCAGCCACTTAAGTCCGCTTTTGTGTATTTATAATTCTTGCGTCTACTTCGTGGAAAATCTTTGCTAGTTCTGCATTTGTTTTTTTTCTATCCTTCTTCTCTCTTCATACTGCCAAATATCTTCCGTTTTCAGTAATTGCGTTTGAGTAGTTGTTCACTTCTCTCACATGTGAAAGTTATGATTGGTCTCAACACAGTCTTATAGAATTTCAGTTTTGCCCCTCTCGACACATTTTCTGCCAAAAACTTGTTGAAGGCCAATGTGCACTGAACCCCCTCCGTAATTCTTCTCTCATTGTAATAATAATAATAATAATAATAATAATAATAATGTCGTCTTTATCTCCGTCTTTGTTTTGGGTAGGAAATAAAATAAAAAACAAATCAATATAAGGTTGCCCACAAGAGCGAAGTTTAGCAGCGCTGTTCTTACATTTAATCCATAATGGGATCGTTTAATGTCTCTCTCACCTCTGCGGTCACTTGATATTTCAGTTCCAAGATACACAGACTCTTTATTTAAGCTCTTACTCTGAACCTCCTCTCTTCTGTCCAGCACATAATGTAGTTGATTTGTTGCCATTAATTTTTAGCCACACCTTGACAGCTTGTGAAAATAACTGTTTTGTCAGTTGCTTCAATCCTTTCTTTGTTCTTGCTGGGATAACTACCTCATCTGCATTTCCGCAAATGCAAGCATTTAGTATGGGTTCATCATGTTGCCATTTTCTAATTTGGCTGTGCTTTTCTTAGAACATTTTCTAACATGAGAGGGGGTTGCTTTGCTGAGGATGCTGATGTTGTCAGAGAAACACATGTCGAGCTTAATTACTGTCTCACTGCCTTTTGGCGTGTGAGGTTAACTTAAAGAATTCATAGTGTTTTTACGAATTGCAATATTGAATGCGTCTGTCTTTAATTATTCAAAATACTCTGGACCCATCACACCTAGGGAACACTTGATAGAGTGTAGTGCGGCCTTCTAAGATTTCATCAAACTTTCCAATGGTCCTTTCACTTAAAAAGTTGCACGGGCCTGCATTAAGACCTAATTTTTGAATTTCGTACCAGGCTTGGTATAATTCAAGTCAGGGTGATTAGCGGTAAAAAAAGGACATGGATTGATAGTGTAATGTAATGTGCAATGTAATGCAATAAAGACAAAAGAAGAGTTACACTGTAAAATAGTAATGGCATACTGGAATACCTATATAAGATTAAAGATGTTTGGAGAATCGCTTTCTATCGGTACTAACGATGGCCGAAGAACCAGAGTTATTGCAGGAAGAGTTGGGAACGGAAGAAGGAGAGGTGAAGAATTCAGAGTGGAGATGAGGAAAGTAGAAAACTGGAAAGTTCCGGGACCTGATAGAAATGAAAGGAGAAATGTTGAAATATGCAGGAGATGTGATGCAAAAGAAATTGTTCCAACTTGTTGGCAGAATGTGAATGGAAGAGGAAATGCCTGAAGAATAGATAAGTGGAATGAGAAAATGCAAAATGGACATAGGGCATTTTTGCAAACAAAAAGATAGTGACAAAGAAGAACATTAGCCAGCGAACAAAGTTGAAGGTCTACAGTTGTCTGATAGGAAGAGTGGTAACATATGCGACAGAAGTATGTAATGAACATGACGAAACTAGAAGAGAAGAAGCTGTGAATTTTTTTAACAAAAAATACTCCAAAAAATATCAGGTCCTATGCGCATTGGTGAAAGTGAGTTTAGGAAGAGAACAAACAGTGACTTATAAAAGAGATTGGAGAACAGGACATAGTGAGATTTATTAAAGCACAAAGAATAAGGTGGATTGGGCCTGTGATGAGATGCAAAGAAGACTTTGCAATACTGAAGATGACATTTTGTAGACCGGACGGAGTTTGGATGAGAGGAAGACTGAGGGCAAGATGGTCGGATGATGTGACAGATGATTTGAAAGTTATGGAGGTTACAAAATGGAAAGAAAGAGCAAAAAAAGAACTGAATAGAGAGGAAGCAGGTGATGAAACATGAAAACTTGCAGAACAATGAAAGGGTCTTCCTGTAAATACGAACTAGGGGATTAGTCCACCCCATTAAATGGACTGATGAGCGCAAAATGGGCGGAGAAGCTCTTTTTTATGGAGTAGAAGGCACATACAACGTTAAATGTTTTTCAATATTGCATGTTTCATTAAGGTTTTCTATACACATTCGAAACATGCGATATTGAAAAACATTCAACATACATACTACTCCTGCTAGTATGATGATGAAAGTTCGTAGAAAAACGAGTGTTCCAAGCCCAACGAAATATTTCCGGTAGCATCCCGTACGAGATCTCGTAGTAAACAAAATCTGAAGTTGGTTCTATAATTCAATGTCTGGCGGGATACTTGTCTGAGGAGTAGTTGTTCAAACGGTCCAGTACCATGTAAATCAAATATTTCTTTTTATTTAAATCATCTGCTTTATTTTTGTTAAAAAGTGGCTTAGAGTAAAGATTTGCAAATGTTCCAGTGTTCCTACATTCTGCTAGGTCCCTGAATTTATTTTTTACATTTTTTTGCAGATTGCTTTGCATTATGTGTTTCCCCAAAATTTCTTATTTCCAAAATGGGTTCCTCTTTCTCCCAGGCATTCTCAATTGTGACAGCCAAATTAGCTACTATTATTAGTATTAGCCAAACAGCTGCAGTCCAACAGATTTAAGTTGACGAGCAGAGGGGTTGCACATGCTTTACAGATGCAATAAAATGTCTTGCAGTACCAGTGGCGCTGGTAAAATTTTCAATTACCAGTGACTTTTGAAAATGTGATATGGCGGGTTGCGAACGGAAATGTGTTTTACATAGTCAATCAGGGGGAAATAGTGTACAGAGTGTTTTGTTGATTTAAAAGTGAAAAAAGTGAAACATAATTCTCAACAAAACTCCAAGTTTGCTCATTCAAACCCCTTACTCTATAATCCACAACAGGCTCCTTCGACAGTAGCTCAATACCACGGCTGTAATAATTTTGTATTTTTTTCCTAATTAACTTGTATTCTATTATGTCTGGTTCTTCAATTAAAAGTTTCAGCAGTCCATGACAAGAAATCTTTGGTGAATCACACACTTGTACCTGTGTATTCCAGTCATTCGACAATACCAAGTCTATTAATGTCCCGCTCAGCGGCATAACATGAGTATATTCCTCTGTCAACTGTATCAACCAAACACTCTACACATTTTCTGAGTTTAACAGCGTAGAAGTCCTCAGAAAACCAATCAATATTAAAATCTCCAACAAACCAACACTTCGGATTTTTCTCAACCATTTCCCCACACCAATACTCAAAAAATTCCAGGAAATCAGACCGAGACCCACCAGGTGAGCGGTACACACAAGATACCACAAATTGTTCTCCCAAACCAGTTAATAACTCCCTTCAACCTTATGTTCTCCAACTATCCTGTACTTTAAATGATTTTTTGAAAAACACAAGACACCTTCAGTATGGCGGCTATTCGAGTTCAATATCACCACATTATAACCTATAGCTATTTCAAAGTCTGCTATATCATCCGTAAGATGAGTTTCAGTCAAACACACAATACTCATATTTTCACTTTTCATCACCAGCTTTATTTCATCAAAATGTGCAAGTATACTCGGGCTATTCAACACGTAATCATATCTGCCCTGTCCAAATATTGATGGCTATTCGTATATTAGAAAGTGTGAATATGAAGACGTTTCTTGTAATGGGCGTATCTATTAGATCTATAGAGAGAATACTTAGTTAAGGCAACACTAGCGCGTCTGAAAATAACGGCAAAGCGTTATTCAGAACACCAGGACAGAAGCGAACAAGGAAGAGTTCGTTAGTGACTGATTTACCGGAGTATAAGATGGTTGATACACGTCACATCGTACACAAATTTCACAAAACTGAAGGTTGTCGTGTTACCCTTGCAAAATTGATCCATAAAATATGGACTGAGCTAGAATGGAATGGATCCAATGAAACACAGAGTTCTTTTGTGTAAAATGGGGTTCAGGTGGAGAAGGACGCAAAATAATAGGAAAGTCCTAATTGAAAAACATGACATAAGGTCTCTTCATATTTCGTATTTGAAGAAAATTAGATATTTCCGAAGTCAAAATAGACCGACTGTTTACCTGGACGAAACATATTTGCACAGTAGCCATGTCTTTTGGAATAATTGGACAGATGACTCAACCAGAGGACTATTTGCAAATATTTCTAAAAGTCATATATCAATTATTGCAAATGCCGGTTGCGAAAAGGGCTTCATACCTGGATGTTTGTTAATATTTAAATCTGTCGTCTTTATCTCGGTCTTTGTTTTGGGTAGAAAATAAAATAAAAAACAAATCAATATAAGGTTGCACACAAAAGCAAAGTTTAGCAGCGCTGTTCTTACATTTAATCCATAATGAGATCCTTTAATGTCTCTCTCACCTCTGCGGTCACTTGATATTTCAGTTCCAAAATACACTGACTCTTTATTTAAGCCAGGCGCTCTTACTCTGAACCTCCTCTCTTCTGTCCAGCACATAATGTAGTTGATTTGTTGCCATTAATTTTTAGCCACACCTTGGCAGCTTGTGAAAATAACTGTTTTGTCAGTTGCTTCAATCCATTCTTTGTTCTTACTGGGATAACTACCTCATCTGCATTTCCGCAAATGCAAGCATTTAGTATGGGTTCATCATGTTGCCATTCTCTAATTTGGCTGTGCTTTTCTTAGAACATTTTCTAACATGAGAGGGGGTTGCTTTGCTGAGGATGCTGATGTTGTCAGAGAAAAACATGTCGAGCTTAATTACTGTGTCACTGCCTTTTGGCGTGTGGGGTTAACTTAAAGAATTCATAGTGTTTTTCTGTTACAAAATTGCGAATCACAATATTTAATGCGTTTGTCTTTAATTATTCAATATACTCTTGACCCATCACACCTAGGGAACACTTGATAGACAGTAGTGCAGCCCTCTAAGATTTCATAAAACTTGCAAATGGTCCTATCGCTTAAAAAGTTGGACGGGCCTGCATTAAGACTTAATTTTTGAATTTCGTACCAGGCTTGGTATAATTTAAATCAGGGTGATTAGAGGTAAAAAAGGACATGGATTGATAATATAATGTAATGTGCAATGTAATGCAATGTAATGTGTAATGTAATGTAATGTGTAATTGTAGAAAGACAAAAGAAGAGTTACACTGTAAAATAGTAATGACATACTGGAATATATAAGATTAACACATTCGCTGCCGAGGCTGTCACCGGTGTCCGCTTGAAGATATCCATACAGCGCCATGGCAGACACCCGTGTCCGCTCAACTAGATTAGCTATTGCGCCGGCCGGGCACATAATAGGTTAAATATGAGTAATGGAGTGCCCGCTGCGGCGCGTACGGTAAGCCCTTTCTGTTCTGGTATGCTGTTATAAACAGTTGAATAACTATGTGTCCGCTAGTTGATGCCGCTATGGCGTACTTAAAAAAAATCGTTTTTTTGTCCTCTCGCTGCGCTGCAGCGGACACGTATATATATTTTTGAATATGCAGTATAAGAATAAAAGTATGGAAATAAATATAAATGCTTCAATTCTGTAACAACTGCAAATTAAATTAACACAATTCTGTAATAAACTTAAAAATAGAAATGCAATTCAGGTACAGAAAAAAAACAAAATGACATAACAAACTTATTATTTTCCGTGGTCCAAATTGAAGCAATCCAGACAATACCGTGGCCTCTCTGGACAGTCGTTACAATAAGTTGTCACTCTTTCTTTACTTTATTTTTGGCAACCAGAGTTTTATTTTTTTTTTTGATAGCCTCGGCAGTATTTTCTTCCTATGCGACTGCTTCCAGGAAATTTCATAAATGCCTGATTTCTTATACTCGAACGTTTTTTACTGGAAGTGGTCGCAAAGTCATTTTCTTCATTTTTCCCTAGAAGTTCATCAATTATTTGCTCTCACAAAATCGTGTCCGATGTCCGCTAATGTGTCCGCTATGGCGTGCACAAATTTCCTAATTTGACCGCCTAAAATGTCCGCTATGGCCTGCACAGTAATAATCGCAAGTTGGCGCCGCGGAGGACACAGGTGACCGATTTGAATTTTTGATGGTAACTTCCTTAAAATTTAAATAATTGCAAAAATTCAGGTATAGAATTGCTTAATATTTAGTAAAGAACATGATGCGCGCAATGGCGCCTGGAGTAATTTTTTGAAATTTCCCCTTGGCAGCGAATGTGTTAAAGATGTTTCGAGAATCTCTTTCAATCGGTACTAACGATGGCCGAAGAACCAGAGTTATTGCAGGAAGAGTTGGGAACGGAAGAAGGAGAGGTGAAGGTACCAACCTGGGTAGAATTCAGAGTGGAGATGAGGAAAGTAGAAAATTGGAAAGTTCCGGGACCTGATAGAAATGAAAGGAGAAATGCTGAAATATGCAGGAGATGTGATGCAAAAGAAGTTGTTCCAACTTGTTGGCAGAATGTGAATAGAAGAAGAAATGCCTGAAGAATAGATAAGTGGAATGAGAAAATGCAAAATGGACATAGGGAATTTTTGCAAACAAAAAGATATTGACAAAGAACATTAGCCAGCGAACAAAGTTGAAGGTCTATAGACGTCTGATAGGAAGAGTGATAACATAAGCGGCAGAAGTAATGAACATGACGAAACTAGCTGAGAAGAAGCTGTGATTTTTTTTAACTAAAAATACGCCAAAAAAATATAAGGTCCTATGCGCATTGGTGAAAGTGAGTACAGAAAGAGAACAAACAGTGACTTATAAAAGAGATTGGAAAACAGGACATAGTGAGATTTATTAAAGCACAAAGAATAAGGTGGATTGGGCCTGTGATGAGATGCAAAGAAGACCTTGCAATACTGAAGATGACATTTTGTAGACCGGACGGAGTTTGGAGGAGAGGAAGACTGAGGGCAAGATGGTCGGATGATGTGACAGATGATTTGAAAGTTATGGAGGTTACAAACTGGAAAGAAAGAGCAAAAAAGAACTGAATAAAGAGGAAGCAGGTGATGAAACATGAAAACTTGCAGAACAATGAAAGGGTCTTCCTGTAAATAGGACCTAGGGGATTAGTCCACCCCATTAAATGGACTGATGAGCCCAAAAAGGGCGGAGAAGCTCCTTTTTATGGAGTAGAAGCCACATACAACGTTAAATGTTTTTCAATATTGCATGTTTCATTACGGTTTTCTATACACATTCGAAATATGCGATACTGAAAAACATTCAACATACATACTACTCCTGCTAGTATGAGCATGAAAGTTCAGAGAAAAGCGAGTGTTCCAAGCCCAACGAAATATTTCCGGTAGCATCCCGTACGAGATCTCGTAGTAAACAAAATCTGAATTTGGTTCTATAATTCAATGTCTGGCGGGATACTTGTCTGAGGAGTAGTTGTTCAAACGGTCCAGTACCATGTAAATCAAATATTTCTTTTTATTTAAATCATCGGCTTTATTTTTGTTAAAAAGTGGCATAGAGTAAAGATTTGCAAATGTTCCAGTGTTCCTACATTCTGCTAGGTCCCTGAATTTATTTTTTACATTTTTTTCCAGATTGCTTTGCATTATGTGTTTCCCCAAAATTTCTTATTTCCAAAATGGGTTCCTCTTTCTCCCAGGCATTCTCAATTGTGACAGCCAAATTAGCTACTATTATTAGTATTAGCCAAACAGCTACAGTCCAACAGATTTAAGTTGACGAGCAGAGGGGTTGCACATGCTTTACAGATGCAATAAAATGTCTTGCAGTACCAGTGGCGCTGGTAAAATTTTCAATTACCAGTGAACTTTTGAAAATGTGATATGGCGGGTTGCGAACGGAAATGTGTTTTACATAGTCATTCAGGGGGAAATAGTGTACAGAGTGTTTTGTTGATTTAAAAGTGAAAAAAGTGAAACATAATTCTCAACAAAACTCCAAGTTTGCTCATTCAAACCCCTTACTCTATAATCCACAACAGGCTCCTTCGACTAGCTCAATACCACGGCTGTAATAATTTTGTATTTTTTTCCTAATTAACTTGTATTCTATTATGTCTGGCTCTTCAATTAAAAGTTTCAGCAGTCTATGACAAGAAATCTTTGGTGAATCACACACTTGTACCTGTGTATTCCAGTCATTCGACAATACCAAGTCTATTAATGTCCCGCTCAGCGGCATAACATGAGTATATTCCTCTGTCAACTGTATCAACCAAACACTCTACACATTTTCTGAGTTTAACAGCGTAGAAGTCCTCAGAAAACCAATCAATATTAAAATCTCCAACAAACCAACACTTCGGATTTTTCTCAACCATTTCCCCACACCAATACTCAAAAAATTCCAGGAAATCAGACCGAGACCCACCAGGTGAGCGGTACACACAAGATACCACAAATTGTTCTCCCAAACCAGTTAATAACTCCCTTCAACCTTATGTTCTCCAACTATCCTGTACTTTAAATGATTTTTTAAAAAACACAAGACACCTTCAGTATGTTGGCTATTCGAGTTCAATATCACCACATTATAACCTATAGCTATTTCAAAGTCTGCTATATCATCCGTAAGATGAGTTTCAGTCAAACACACAATACTCATATTTTCACTTTTCATCACCAGCTTTATTTCATCCAAATGTGCAAGTACACTCTGGCTATTCAACACGTAATCATATCTGCCCTGTCCAAATATGATGGCTATTCGTATATTAGAAAGTGTGAATATGAAGACGTTTCTTGTAATGGGCGTGTCTATTAGATCTATAGAGAGAATACTTAGTTAAGGCAACACTAGCGCGTCTGAAAATAACGGCAAAGCATTATTCAGAACACCAGGACAGAAGCGAACAAGGAAGAGTTCGTTAGTGACTGATTTACCGGAGTATAAGATGGTTGATACACGTCACATCGTACACAAATTTCACAAAACTGAAGGGTGTCGTGTTACCCTTGCAAAATTTAACCAAAAAGATATGGACCGAGCTAGAATGGAATGGATCCAATGAAACACAGAGTTCTCTTGTGTAAAATGGGGTTCAGGTGGAGAAGGACGCAAAATAATAGGAAAGTCCTAATTGAAAAACATGACATATGGTCTCTTCATATTTCGTATTTGAAGAAAATTAAATATTTCCGAAGTCAAAATAGACCGACTGTTTACCTGGACGAAACATATTTGCACAGTAGCCATGTCTCTTGGAATAATTGGACAGATGACTCAACCAAAGGACTATTTGCAAATATTTCTAAAGGTCATATATCAATTATTGTAAATGCCGGTTGCGAAAAGGATACGGGATTTTTGTTAATATTTAAATCTGGATCTAAAATCGGCGATTACCATTCAGAAATGAATTCAGAGAATTATGGTAAGTATTTGCAGCAAAAGTTGATTCCTAATTTACCAAAAAAATTCTGTTGTCATCGTAGATAATGCACTGCAACGATTACTTTGTCTCCTCGTCTGGAACGTCACTTATGCAACGATCTCGGTTCGGGCCCCTAAATATACACCTGTGTCCCTCGGTCTCACTTATTGGGACACACTGTATATTCAGGAGGATCTGCACGTTCGCTTATGAACGTGCTCTGCGTTGCCTGTACAGTCTTGTCGGGGGACGATCTATTCGTTGTTCACCCTTACGCTCTTAGTCGCAGAAGGGTTGGGTTCATTAATTATTGCTAAACGATGATTGAATAAAAGACATAAAGAAAATATAACTTGACTCTATTCTTTTTAACTATTTACATTGAATAAAATTGAAATGAAATTATACTACGGAATATGTACAAAAATACGAGATATATTTACAGTGAAAGAAACAGAAATAAAAACCCGGTTCTCGCGGTGTACTCTGATAATGCGGTCCGCCCAACGTACGATCCAATACTGAATTATTTCTACGGCCTCGGAGTCTACGTGGGAGCACCAAAAGGTACAGACTCGGCGGGCTTTGGTGCGAGATTCTCGTCGCAGCACCAGGCTACTATATCTCTGGGGAAATACCCCTAGTCTATACGCTGCCAGTAAATAATAATTAGTCCGCCCTCAGCATGTCACCAGCGGCCGCCGATTACCCGGGCACGATCGTTTTCCGCCGGTATGTCGCCTCAAGTTACAGGCACAAGTGCCACACGAGGTTGCCAAAACGATCCTACCTTCACCAGCAGACACCCCTAATTCCCGAGTTTGGACACACAACTACTCACTGATCTCGGATAAGCCAGGCCATGACTGGATCATGTTTAATTGTTGATATCGTATTGATAACAACCATTAAGCACCAGGCAACTATTCAAAAATTGTCTTACTCAGATATTTACGGGTCAGTTACTTTCAGTGGATCACACGTCGTCGTCAGAACGGTTTATCAGGTACTAGTATTTCGGATGCGGCGGCCAGCATCATCCGGATGCTGGGAGCACTGGTCCCAGCTGATGGCCGGACGACCAAGTACTGCCTCTGCCTTCTGCTGCAGCTACTTTTATAAGCTTGGAGGGGAGCTTGGCCGGCGGTTTATTTCGAGATTTCCTACGTCAGCGCTGGGGGTCGCGTGCAGAGATTCATCTAGCATTCTGGTATTTCGGAAAGGTGGGCGTCAGTATTCACTACGTCACGTTAGTGCAGCGTGCAGAATCTCTTCGGAATTCCCTTCTTCTTGCGCGACGTCGGTCGCATCTGGGACTTGCTCATCCCTTTCATCGGTGCATGCGTAGACGGACGGACGGACGGACGGATTTATTCAGCAATACATTCGCTTTTGATTTGCCGGCCGCGGTCTCGTAGAACAATTATGAAATGCCACTCTAAGTTCATTAGAGCTTTTAGGCATTTTTACGGTGCATTGTTACGGCACCCTACTATAACGTCCAGGCAAATCCCGCACCCACATCAAATTCTAAAAAGTCAGATGTGATTAAATGGCTAAGCGACAAAAATATCAATTTTGAACTTAATAAATTTTTCTTTGATTTGTGCCAGTTCCAAAAACTTTAAAACTTTAAATTTCCAAATTTTGTGAAATTTCTGCCAATGTTTTTTTAATAAATAAAGCTGTGGTATTTTTTCATTCGACTTTTCGCCCCCGTTTGGGGGCTTTGTCAAGAATATTTATTTAAACTTGTAAAGATATAAAGATGTAAACGTAAAAAATTTGGGGGCTTTGTCAAGAATATTTATTTAAACTTGTAAAGATATAAAGATGTAAACGTAAAAAATTTTGTCAAATAATTTACGTTTACATCTTTATATCTTTACAAGTATAAATAAATATTCTTGACAAAGCCCCCAAACGGGGGCGAAACGTCGAATGAAAAAATATTACAGCTTTATTTATTAAAAAACATTGCCAGAAATTTCACAAAATTTGGAAATTTGAACTTAATATATTAAAACCACAGTTGTACGAAATTATCATGCATTATAAGAAGAGGTATATAACCTACAAGTTTGACACATTATTAGAAGACCATGGACACACTTTTTTACGTTTACCACCGTATCATCCAGATTTAAATCCCATCGAGTTAATATGGACGACAGTCGAAAACAACATCGCTGCAAAAAATACTACCTTCAAATTCAAAGATGTGCAGAAGTTAGCGAAATATGAATTCATTCAAATAAAGTCAGAAGACTGAAGCAAGCGTTGTGATCACGTCATTAAGATCGAGGACAAATATTTAGAAAATAAAGTGTTCGCAGACAATATCAGTGAAGTTGAACCATTAATTACTTCTTTAGGCGACAGTGACAGTAATACCATCGATTCTGAATGTGATGATTAAGAGTAAGACCTTCAATATTATTGTGCTATTATTTTTTTTAATACAATTAAGACAAAGAATCTAATATTAATGATTATTCTGCAATAAATCACGTTACATTTGTCTTTTTACATTCTGAATTACCTTTGGTACTAATAATTTCCTTAATACACGTTGAATTTATTTACTGAATTTTCATTATTTCATATTTGTTCGCAAGAATAAAAAAAAAGTCCACGCCACTGTTGCGCTGAGTTAGATGCAGGCTGTGGCAGGCGCCAACATGTCGCATCTCCATCGCTCGCCAACTTAAATCTGTTGGACTGAACATAAAAAGTATCTCCAGCTTAAACCCTGGGTTCGAATATTAGTTACGAGCCGAAATCCATAATAGTTCGGCCGGCCGTCGATTTTAACATGGCGGTTCACAAAAATGTAAAATGACCAAATAAATGTATTACTTTCGCAAATACTGTGACAACTACCTTAAAATATAATCGTTCAACTCTCTATTAGTGAACACACGTTTATCATTTTTGCATAGTTTATTGTGAATTAACGAAAATAAATTAAAATCTGTGATTCATAATAGTTCGGCTTTCATGTTAGTACTGTGTTACGCCTCCTTTATTGGTGATAACGGCCTTAATACGATCGGGCATTGTGTCAACAAGCTCTCTGCAATCTTCTGGCTGAATGTTATCCCATATTTGCTGCAGTTTTGCTTTCAATCCATTTACCGTGCGTGCTAGGTTTTTACGCAGCTCTTTTTTCATTGTATGCCAAATTGATTCAATTGGTGACAGGTCCGGACTGCTTGAAATCCACGGCGAAACCGAGACCTTCGTTACTACAGGCCCGAACATCGAATTCATGAGTCATCACGGCTAGGCGGATTTCGCCCCGTAGTTGCATAAGAATATCCACGATTTTCGAACATTTTCGCTGAATTTAATCACATTTCTGTAACAAATTACTTTTCTTTTGTGGTAAATGTTTAACTAAAGGTGTTTATACTTACATATATGCATGTAACTGTTCTCAGTACGTTGTAATAATCGTCGAAGTGCAGCGAAACGTGAACCTGCATAATTTCTCCGTCTGCAAAGTTTATCATCTAATTCTCCAGAACTACCCGCTTTAAGAAACTGAAATTTTAGCCACATATAAAGCTACCGTTTCCGATGATGATGGTGTCAAAAACGAGAAGAAATTTGAAACCGACAGTTAGAAAAAAAATATTTACGTGTGCATGTAATTTAAATTGCAGTGCAAAAAGTGACAATCGAGAAACTTTTTCATTATGAGAGATAGACATTACTATCTACGGTAGTTTTGTAGTTTATGAAATGAGCTATCTTTTTTATTCCAACGAAATTTTAAAATTTGTAGTATGTACTTTCAAAGAAAATCGGTATCCAAGACGGAGCGCGCTGCCGCTAGTAAAAATTCTTTATGTACCTATTCTGAGCCGGGCAATGCAGTGGAGTGTTTTCTAGCGGCCGCGCGCTTTGTTTTGGATACCGATTTTCTTTGAAAGTACTACAAATTTTAAAATTTCATTGAAATAAAAAAGATAGCTCATTTCATAAACTATAAAACTACCACAGATAGTAATGTCTATCTCTCATAATGAAAAAGTTTCTCGATTGTCACTTTTTGCACTGCAATTTAAGTTACATGCGGACGTAAATATTTTTTTTCTAACTGTCGGTTTCAAATTTCTTCTCGTTTTTGACACCATCGTCATCGGAAACGGTAGCTTTATAATATGTGGCTGAAATTTCAGTTTCTTAAAGCGGGTAGTTCTGGAGATATTAGATGACAAATTTTGAAGACGGAGAAATTACGCAGGTTTACGTTTCGCTGCACTTCTACGATTATTACAACCTAGTGAGGACAGTTACACGCATATATGTAAGTATAAACACCTTTAATTAAACATTTACCACAAAAGAAAAGTAATTTGTTACTGAAATGTGATAAAATTCAGCGAAAATGTTAGAAAATCGTGCATATTCTTATGCAACTACGGGGCGAAATACGCCTAGCCTTGATGTCTCATATATATATACCGGGTGTCAACGAGAGCATGTAACATCCCGCCATTTGTTTACTTTTTGAAGTACACTCTGGCAATCCGCTGTAAGTATTATACTCCTAAAACCTCATAATTTTATCATATTTGACATATCTAATTACTTCCGGTTAAACCGGAAGTGACATCAACTTTATTATGTTAAATAGCAATATATCATTTTTATTAGATAGTTCGATAGGCCTTTTTATTCTCTTCACAACCATCTATCATACATACCCAAGAACTTTATATTTTTGACGTCAGAGGGCGTTAAATGAAAAAGTCACGTTGGCTGTGAATTTAAAGATATGTGTCTGATTTTAAAAGTTTTAATGAATTAAACTATTAATTCTAACAGACTGTTTTAATGTCCAGGGAAAATTTTTCGAATTTGAAGCAGTACATCCGTTATTTTTTTAAAATAAGTTTAACATAGTCGTTTCAAGGGTTTTGAAAAATGTAATTTAAGTTAGTAATTGATCATTGAATTGCACTTTTTATGCACTAATTGTGAGGACAATAAACTGAAGTTCGAAAAATAAGAAAAATATTAACACCTTGCTATTTAGAATTTCAGGAAAAACTCGGTTTCAAAAACTATTTGAAATTTTTAAATTTTAAATATTCGTTTTTAAAACCGAGTTTTTCCTGAAATTCTAAATAGCAAGGTGCTAACATTTTTCTTGTTTTTCGCACTTCAGTTTATTGTCCTCACAATTTGTGCATAAAAAGTGCAATTCAATGATCAATTACTAATTTAAATTCTATTTTTCAAAACACTTAAAACGACTATGTTAACCTTATTTTTAAAAAAATAAAGGATGTACTGCTTCAAATTCGTAAATTTTTCCATGGACATTAAAACAGTCTGTTAGAATTAATAGTTTAATTCATTAAAACGTTTAAAATTATTCTCATAACGCCAAATTCACAGCCAACGTGACTTTTTCATTTAACGCCCTCTGACGTCAAAAATATAAAGTTTTTGGGTATGTATGATACATGGTTGTCAAGAGAATGAAAAGCCCTATCGAACTATCTTAAAAAAATGATATATTGCTATTTAACATAATAAAGTTGATGTCACTTCCGGTTTAACCGGAAGTAATTAGATATGTCAAATATGATAAAAATATGGGGATTTAGTAGTATAATACTTACAGCGGATTGCCAAAACATATTTCAAAAAGTAAACAAATGGCGGGATGTTACATGCTCTCGTTGACACCCGGTATATATATATATATATACCGGGTGTCAACGAGAGCATGTAACATCCCGCCATTTGTTTACTTTTTGAAATATATTTTGGCAATCTGCTGTAAGTATTATACTACTAAAACCCCATATTTTTATCATATTTGACATATCTAATTACTTCCGGTTAAACCGGAAGTGACATCAACTTTATTATGTTAAATAGCAATATATCATTTTTTTAAGATAGTTCGATAGGCCTTTTTATTCTCTTGACAACCATGTATCATACATACCCAAAAACTTTATATTTTTGACGTCAGAGGGCGCTAAATGAAAAAGTCACGTTGGCTGTGAATTTGACGATATGAGCCTAATTTTAAACGTTTTAATGAATTAAACTATTAATTCTAACAGACTGTTTTAATGTCCATGGAAAAATTTTCGAATTTGAAGCAGTACATCCTTTATTTTTTAAAAAACAAGGTTAACATAGTCGTTTTAAGTGTTTTGGAAAATAGAATTTAAATTAGTAATTGATCATTGAATTGCACTTTTTATGCACAAATTGTGAGGACAATAAACTGAAGTTCGAAAAACAAGAAAAATGTTAGCACCTTGCTATTTAGAATTTCAGGAAAAACTCGGTTTTAAAAACGAATATTTAAAATTTAAAAATTTCAAATAGTTTTTGAAACCGAGTTTTTCCTGAAATTCTAAATAGCAAGGTGCTAATATTTTTCTTGTTTTTCGAACGTCAGTTTATTGTCCTCACAATTAGTGCATAAAAAGTGCAATTCAATGATCAATTACTAATTTAAATTACATTTTTCAAAACACTTGAAGACTATGTTAAACTTATTTTTTAAAAAATAACAGATGCACTGCTTCAAATTCGAAAAAATTTCCATCGACATTAAAACAGTCTGTTAGAATTAATAGTTTAATTCATTAAAACTTTTAAAATCAGGCTCATATCGTTAAATTCACAGCCAACGTGACTTTTTCATTTAACACCCTCTGACGTCAAAAATATAAAGTTTTTGGGTATGTATGATGCATGGTTGTCAAGAGAATAAAAAGGCCTAACGAACTATCTAATAAAAATGATATATTGCTATTTAACATAATAAAGTTGATGTCACTTCCGGTTTAACCGGAAGTAATTAGATATGTCAAATATGATAAAAATATGAGGTTTTAGGAGTATAATACTTACAGCGGATTGCCAGAGTGTACTTCAAAAAGTAAACAAATGGCGGGATGTTACATGCTCTCGTTGACACCCGGTATATATATATATATATATATATACTGATGCTTGTTAAGTTGTCACCTCCGGCATACGAACGGGACGCTCAAGCCTCCGGGTCTTATAGTGTAGCTAGATTAAAATGGAATGTATATATAGGATGAGGGGAAGCTCTAGTTTCCGGATTTCTAGAGAGGGGAAAAGATTTTTGACTTTTAAAAAATCATATATGGAAACCACGGTGTGTATCTGGTGACCTCCGAAATCTGTGTATGAGCAGATACTGGGGTGCCTTTGTCACCTCCGACAGCGTTGCCATATTGTCGGAGGTCACATAGTTATATGTATATTGTATATCCACGCTTTTAAAGAATCAGTTTAATCAAAGATGTTTTATTTATTTTCTGTAGCAAGTTGGGCTTCCGAGCCGCGCACGGACATTCGCGCGCCAAATTGAAATACTGTTTCTGGTGGCGCAAACGTGCGAAAAGGGAATTGAAAACTGCCAGAAAATTTGAGCTAATCTTGTGTCGTGGATTTAAGTCGGCCGTATTTAAATCTTCATTCTGGGCAAATTTCAATATAGTGCACAAGTGCCTCCGTCATACATCAGATTTTCATTCTAAACAAAACAAATGCACGTGTCATTTGACGTTTATCATTTTTATTTACAACGACTTAAGCTAATTTTTGCAATACAGGGTGTCCCGGTGAAGGTGGGAAATCTCTCGGGTGCGTATAGATTACACAAAAATAACACCCCAAGTTCATATAAAGTTTTCTCCTACGACCTTCCCCTGCCGAGATATTCTCCCTTAAAATGGAGAAATAAAAATCGTTTTTCTACATAAAATTTTTATTTTTAATTGTATTTCGATAATTTTCTTGGTGACGTACGTAGTGATTGAATGTCGATAAAATAATGCCACCCGTTTTTTGATAGTGCATCAGGGGAGCAAGGGGTGAACTACCCCTTACCTTCTTAACTTCATATTTTTAAAGGGCTGGATATTTTTAATTTTTAACGGCATTTTTTGTTTCCCCGGACATTTTGCTAATAAAAAGTTACTCTTGTTAGGTTTCGATAAAATGAAGCGTTTTCGAGAAAATGAAACTCGACGAGCAAGAGGTACAGTGTTTTTACGATTTTCGTCCTCATCTGATTGATGGCAACCCTCTCGAATGTAACTTCCGTATTATACCGGCGCATTCTGCCACGACTCATTGTCCCTTATTCGACACGCAGTCGACGCATTTACGGCATCAGTTTATTTTGTGTGTCCTGTAGCCCAACCAACAGTATCGCTCCATGACTTTCATCGTTGACTTATTGACACCTAATTGTCTTCCACTCGTCCCATTGTGAGCCTCTGCCAAGAATTTAGTAAACTTTTCCTTCAGCACCACGACTTAGGGTTGGTTTTCCCTCTCTTCTAATGGTACTCTCCCACTTCCTCTTCAGAGAACCGCCTTCTATCACAAGAGAATCGTAGTGCACCCAGTAAGACTTCCTTCTATCTCAGCAGAGGTTCTCACATCTTTCTGTTTGGTGTCACTCCAAGATTGTAAATGCTCTTCGTCAACTTATATTCAAGTTCAATGCCATCTGATGGGGTGTACATAATATTTCTGCTCTCGCCTCACGCAATACTTGCCATCTTCTGGGCAAGCTTCTCGAAGCGCATAAGCATTGCCATGTTTTTATCCTATCTGATGTTGCATAATGAAGTTGTACTGCTGCAGCATCTCAATCGAACGGGCCAACTGACCTTCTGGGTTTTTAAAATGGAACAAGGAAGCATGGTCAGTTTTGGAAATTTCCAGTTGACTATTTGGAAATTTCCAAATACCATTCGGAAAATTCGAATTGACTATTTAGGAACTTCCGGCTTAGAAAAAACTACCTTGGCCGCTCAGTGCTTCCGTAGGCGCCCCTTTTCAAATTTAAGTTTTCGGTTTGGAAATTTCCAAATGCTACCTGAAAATGGTATTTGAAAATGGTATTTGAAATTTCCGATCCAAATAAAAATTACCTTGGCCGTTCAGGGCTTCCGTACGATTGAAAGGCTGCAGCAGTGCAATTTCATTATACACCATCGGATAGGACGAAAACATGGCAATCCTTATGCGTTTCGAAAAGACCTTGACCAGAAGATTGCAAGTACTACGAGAGGCAAGAGCAGTAAGAGCATTACACCCCATCAGATGGCAATGAAGTTGTTGATGAAGAGCATTTACAATCCTGGAGGGAGCACAGCGGAAAGATGTGAGAACCCTCTGCTGAGATGGAAGTAAGTTGGAAGGTGACTGGATGGGGTAGAAATGTCCAACAAGAATGTAGCTCTGAATTCATACTGGGCGCAATAGGATTCTCTTCTGATTGAAAACAGTCTTCTGAAGAGAAAGTGGGAGAGCATCGTCAGAATTTGTGGTGCTGAAGGAAAAGGTTCGAAATTCTTGGCAGAGGCTCACAATGGGATAAGTGGAAGGCACTTAGGTGTCAATAAGACAACAGTGAAGGCCATGGAGAGGTACTACTGATTGGGCTACAGGACAGGCATAATGCGTCGACACACATGCCAAGACTATGAATAGCGGCAAAATGCGCCAGTATAATAATAATAATAATAATAATAATAATCATCATCATAAGGTTCTCAGTCCGAAGACTGGTTGGACGCGTACCTCCATTCTTTTCTATCCTGAGCTAACCTACGCATTTCCCTAAAAGTAGAACATCCTACATCCCTAACTATTTGAGAGCAGTAGTCTAATCTAGGCCTACCCCTACCTCTTTTTATTCCTATCTCTGACTCTAGTATGTCACGAACTATTCCTTCGTGTCTTAGAAGGTGTCCTACCATCCTATCTCTCCTACTCTTTATTGTTTTCCATACCTTTCGCTTTTCCCCAACTCTTTCTAATACTTCCCTATTGCTAACCTTATCTATCCACGGTATCTTCATCATGCGTCTGTAGCACCACATTTCAAACGCTTCTACTCTTTTTCTATCCGCTTCTCCTATTGTCCAAGTTTCGCACCCGTATAATGCCGTACTCCATACATACGACGTTAAGAGTCTCTTCCTAGTCTCTATATTAACCGTTCTCGAGCATAACAGTTGTTTCTTTTTGTTAAACGCAACTCGGCCCTGCGCCATTCTTTGTTTTATATCTTTAGTGCTCCTACCGTCTTGAGTTATTTTACTTCCTAAGTAGCAGAAATCCGCGACCTCCTCTATCTTCTCATTTCCAATTTGTATTTCCATTTTAGTTCTATTTTCACATCCCCTACATACCAAAATTTTAGTTTTCTTTTTATTGATTTTCATGCCGAAGCCCTGTGTCAAAACTGCTTCCATTTCATTCAAAGCCGCTCCTAATTCTTCTTTGCTAGATGCTAACACTGCTATATCATCCGCAAATCTGAGCATGTTAATAGTTTGGTCCTGTACATTGATCCCTGAGGCTGTTCTTTCCTTAACAATATTAATCGCATCTTCGATATATAAGTTGAAAACTAGAGGTGACAATGCACATCCCTGTCTCACTCCCTTCCGGATATCTACTTCCCTTTGTTCCTGCTCACATTCTATAACTGCCTTTTGCTCTTTGTAGAGATTATGTATTATTCTTCTGTCCCTGTATTTCATCCCTACCTTTCTCAGCACTTCGAACATCTTCCCCCATTTTACGTTGTCGAAGGCTTTTTCTAAATCTACAAATCCTATATAGACGCTCTTTCTCTTTTCTATCGTTTTTTCTATAATTACTCGTAAAGCTAGAATGGCCTCGCGCGTTCCTCTATTTCGTCTAAATCCGAACTGATCTTCTCCTAATATTTCTTCCGCCTTTTTCTCCATCCTTCTTTGCACAATTCTAGTTAAAATTTTTGACGCATGGGAAGTTAAACTGATAGTTCTAAAATTTTCGCATCTATCCGCGCCTTTTCTTTTTGGCAAAGCTACTATGATGTTCCGTTTGTAATCTTCTGGAATCTCGCCTGTCAGGTATATGCGACTAACTAGTTTAAATAAACGATCTATTACCTCTTGACCTGCGCACTTTAAGATTTCTGCCTGCAAGCCATCTATACCTGGTGCTTTATTATTCCTTAAACTTTTTAGTGCTATCTCAAACTCTTCTCTCATTATAGGACTCCCTAAGTTATCCCCCTCTACACTGCTTTCGCTTTCTAATATATCTTGCACTTCCTGTCCCGCATATAAGTTTCCTAAATATTCTTTCCACCTATCTGCCTTCTCCCCACTTCCGATTAGGATATCTCCTGCCTCATTTCTAATGTTTTTGGTACTAGATCCAATTTCTCTAAAGTTTCTCCTTATTATTTTATATGCTTCATCAGTCTTTCCTACTTCGAATTTATCTTCCACTTCTTTGCATTTATTATCGATCCATTGCTCTTTCGCTTTCCTACATTCCCGAATAATTTCCCACTTGATCGCCTTATATCTTTGTTTCCCTGTTTCATCTAACCTATAATAATAGAATTTATTTCTCGCGATCAGGTAACAGATGGGAAACTAAAATCTTACTATATGAGAAACCCCAAGGAATGAATTCAAGGCAGCAATACAAATCGCTCCTCAATCTACCATTCGTTCCTTGACAACAAAAATCATTTTTAACTAAATACATATACCTAGATCTAGTAAAACTTATTACAAAAATAAACAAATTCTGCTCGCTGGCTCTACAAATATATAATGTAGTTTCCTTATGCCTTCCTCCGTGCATCAACATTTACACCGAACTCGACTGACCATCGAAATAAAATCGAAATAATGCGAAATAATGTGGGAGTTCCATTCGAGAGGGTTGCAATCAGTCAGATGGTATGGTTGAGGGATAGTGAGTTAGATCTTTTAGGAAATGATTGGAAAAGAAGAAGAAAGTAGTAGTAGTAAGTGATAAATACGAGAAAAGGAATAATGCGATTTTCACGAAGTGAAGAAATTTGCTTGCGATTCTATGCAATATCGGTCGATATTTAAAAAAGTTAATTTAGAGAAGGGTGGAACTGTTGGATTATTCAGCGCTTGTTAATTGATTATTTATTGTTTAATTGTTTATTTCTTGCTGTTTTGTTGCTTAATTATTGTTATTATAAGTTAGGTATACAAATCACTTATAAATTGTAAATGTTGGTAAATAGTCGCTTGTAAATAAAATTGTTAAATACTAATTACGTAACAGTACTTTTGGAGTAACCAGGAACATAACAATTGCTATCTGCTGAAGGCTTAAGGCATGACAGAAGCAGTACTCATTGCTCTTTTTAAACAACACAGTAGTTCGCATAAGCGTTAAACAATTTAGGTATAATATGATCCCAAAGAACTTCTGTGACAACTCCGGCGCCTCCTTTTTAAATTTCATTTTTCTGTTTGGGAATTTACAAATTCCGCATGGAAATTTCCAGATTGTATTTGGAAATTTCCAGGTAGTATTTAGAAATTTCCAAATAGTCAACTGGAAATTTCCGATTCAAATAAAAATTACCTTGGCCGTTCAGGGCTTCCGTAGTTACCACTTCATACACTTATGGATGTACAATTCTTTTCATTGTATAGATAAGTATGTTAGGACCAAAGACCGATTTCGGCCAATGGTCGAAAAGAATGACCAGAACACATTCTGGATATCACCGAATTGTGGTCGCTTTAAGTAGAACAGAACGCGTTCTGGGATTTCTATTATTGCCAGTACGCGTCGTTCACTGTAACACCAACGCTCAAAAACCGATTTCACGCCTGTATCAAAGCACAGGTCTAAAGCATTCATAATTTTCTAAAGAATTCTTGTCTAGTATTGAAACAGAAGAGATGTTGGACACAAAATCCAAAAACTATCAAAATTCTAAATAAAATTATAGCAGAAAAAGCCAGAAATGTCGCATTCTAGTTCTGTCGGGACTGGTCGGGTTCAGTCAGATCTAGTTAAGTCAGATCTCACAAGTTTGCTATCTACAATCTCTCGTTTAAACGATATTCACACTTTTACCTTATTGCCCAAAACGTGCTCTAGTTATTATGAAAAAGTAATTTACTCCTGTGATCTGACTTACTCAGACATTACCAGACCCGAAAAAAATTGACCCTAAATTTTGGACTTTGGTAATTTTCGAACTACATACGTCTAACATCTACAGTCTTTTCTTTCTACAGATTGAATAATATAAATATAAGACAAGAGTTCTTTAGGAACTGATGAATCCTTTGGACCTATTCTTTGATACAGGCATGAAATCGATCTTTGGACGTTGGTGTTACAATGTGCAACGCGTTCTGGAAAAAATCGAAATCCCAGAACGCGTCCTGGTCTATTTAAAGCGACCAGAACGTGACTTATCGGACTTTGGCAATTTGGTGAAATACAGAACGCATTCTGGTCGTTTTTTCCGGTCATTGGTCGAAATCGGTCTTTGATCCTAACAAATACATACAGACTATCCCAGTAGCGCGGCAATTTTAGATTACATACAGCTTTATACCTTTCAAAGAAAAAAGTTTTATGAGAAACATACTCGTATTTTCACTTGCACAATACCCAATTTTGCGTTTTTATGCAAATCATTTAATATCAGAAAACCACACAATCAATGAAAACTATGAAGTTCTACATTTAGAAAATAAAGGAATATTAAATTAAACTTATTAGAGGCATTAGAAATAAATACCCAGAAGGTCCTTCCTTTGCGAGCATATCGAACAGGTTTCCGCGGGAAAGTGGCAGATCACATATGCGCTACACGCACAGATTAAGATTGCGACGTTGCCATGTTTCGGAGGTGACAACTTAACAGGCGAGCTACGAAGCATGGTTATATATTTCGGAGGCGGTAAGGTTACGTCTTTATCTTGAGAAATGCGACACCAGCGCCAACGGTATATGCTTGAACTAAACTTCATTTTTATGAGTATGGGGGTATCTTTGTGACCTCCGTCAAAAAATTCGTTTTTGCGCTCTAAACGCCATCTAGCCGAAGAAAACATTGAAAACAAGGCGAAACGTTGTCGCCTCCGAAATCGGAGGTCACAGCGGTATATATGAGGTGACAAGGTTACCTGCATGATACGCAGCGGAGGTGACAAGATACCTTTCATCAATATATATATATATATAGTAGCTTTCACAGGCCGTGACAGCCCATCGCTGAAGTTATCCTCTGCCATTCCCTTCGGTCTAAAGCCCTTTTCCACCAACTCTCCACTCCTATCTCCCTCAAGTCCTGAATTGTTTCCTCCTTCCATCTGTTTCTTGGTCTTTCTTTTGTTCTTGCACCTATCGGTCTGATATTCATTATCATCTTAGTGATTCTTCCACTCTCCATTCGCTGCACATGGTCAAGCCATCTCACCCGCTGCTGTCTTACAAACTGTACAATTGATGGTTCATTATACAGCTCCCTCAATTCCTTGTTCGTCCTTCTTTGCCATTCTCCGCTCCATTTTCTTCCCCCATAAATCCTTAGAATTTTTCTCTCTCAACTTTGCTTCCTTCACAGTTCCCAACTTCCATACTTCACTTCCATAGGTTACTATTGGTCTTAGTACTGTTTTATATATCTGCACTTTCGCTTTCCATGATACATGCTTCGACTTTAGGATATGCCCCCGCTGCTTTATCTCCTCTCATCTGCCTTACTTTCATTTCTTCCTCCTCTCTTCCGTCCTCTGATATTTGTACCCCTAGATATGTAATAGCTTAACTCTATTACTATTTCTTCTTTATCCGGTCGTTTTATTATTAGGTTATCATTTTCCGCTCTGTCCGCCTGCCTTGCCATCACCATATACTTTGATTTCTGGCTGTTGACCTGTAACCCTACTTTCCCTGCATGCTTCTCCAATCTTTCAAACACTTTTATTAGGCCTTGCTTACTTTTTGCTATTAACACCAGGTCATCAGCATATGCAATACATTGGTGTTCTGCGCTTACTATGCATCCTGTTCTATTTATTTTACTTTCCCTTATTACTTACTCAAGTGTTATATTGAATAGCAACGTCGACAGTGGGTCCCCTTGCCTGACTCCATCTCTCACTATAAAACTTTCTGACATCTTCCCTCTCCATTTATCTCTATTTACTGTATCTTTCAAGGTCATCTGAACTAATTTTATCAATTTCCCCGGTATCTTTAGGTTTTCCATAGCCCTGTATATCTCTTCCCTTTTTAAAGAGTCGTAAGCTTTTAAAAAATCAATGAATGCCACATGGATCTCCTTATTGTATTCTCCACACATATCTTGCGTTTCTTTTAGGACAAACAGTTGATCTGTGACAGAGCGCGCTGGCCTAAATCCTGCTTGATATTCTCCCAATACTTTCTCTGTGTATTTTTGTATTCTGTTTCTCAGGATCGTAGTTAGTATTTTATAAGTTGTGTCCAGTAGTGCGATTCCTCTATAATTGTTGAATACTGATTTTTCGCCTTTCTTGTGAATCGGGGTTATTATTGCTTCTGTCCACTCTTTTGGCATTCTTTGTTGTTGCGAGATTTGGTCTATCAACTCGTATACATTCGTTATTAACTCTTCTGCTCCATATTTAATTAACTCATTCTTTAGTCCATTTCCACCTGGTGCCTTTCTATTTTTGAGGGATTTTATTATGTTCGCGATTTCTTCTTTTGTTGGGGGATTTATATGTTCCCTCTCACCTTCTGTTCTTCCCTGTTCTTCATTTCTGTTTTCCTCCTCACTTAGTATTTGCACTTCTGGTTTCTCTCCCTGTAGAAGTTCCTGAAAGTATCTCTTCCACCCCTCAATTATTTGATCTTCTTTACTTATTCTTTCTCCGTTCTCATTTTTAAAGGATATCGGTATTTGTTGCCTAACTCTTCTAGTATATTTTTATCTCTTGGTAAAAATTTCGTATTTTTCCGTTCCTGTAATATTCTTCTGTCTGCTCTATTCGCTTTTGCCAATATATCACGTTTAAAACCCGCAGTTGCAGGCCTGTAGTAGCGAAGGTCTCGGCAAAACAAGAATATCATTTTCCTCACACCATGTTTTTATTTTTTTGCCGTATGGCACGGAGCACCATCTTGCTGAAAAATAAAGTCTCCTTCAGCAGTTTGGCATAAAGGAATCGATGGCAAAAAACTGTCTTAAAATGGTTTTATATTCATCGGCGTTCACAATTCCACTAATAAAACGAAGTTTCCCAACCCCCCTTCCAGACATACAACCCCACACCATAATGGAGGCTGGAAACTTAACTTTTTGAACGAGGCAATCGTTGTGGTAGGCTTCTGATGATGTACGCAAAACACGTTTCCTAGTGTCTCCAATACAAACTTCAAACTTGGATTTATCACTCCAAATCACTTTGTACCATTGTTGTCGAGTCCATTTTTTATGTATCTTAGCCCATTTTAGACGGTTGAGTTTTTGTAATTTGGTTAGCAGAGGTTTTTCTTTTGCCTACATAATGAAATTCAAAAATGTTTATTAACAGAAAATCAAGAAGCTGGCTGTCTACCTTGTAAAATTTGTATCCCAATTTGTGAATTGCTCTTCTAGTTGTGGATACGGACATTTGTCGTCCAGTTACCTCCCTCCACAGTGTAGTGCATGACTTCTCGAGCAGTTGATCATCGATTTGCTTTCATAATTCTTCTCAAAGCACGTCGATCAGCGATAGAAATTTTTGATGGGCGTCCAGTTTTTTTGCCTTCTTGAATATGTCCAGTTTTCTTGTATAAACTGATAACAGCTAGGGCTGGGCGATACCAGAAATGCGGTATCGTATATCGATACCTTCAAAGTATCGATACTATTCAAAGTATCGACAGTATCGAGGTATCGAAGTATCGACAGTATCGAGGTATCGACAATTTTGAGGTATCGAAAGTATCGAAGTATTGAGGTATCGAAAGTATTGAAGAATCGAAAGTACTGAGCTATCAAAAGTAGCGAGGTGTCAAAAGTATCTAGAATTCTAAATTATTAGAGGAATAGGTAAATTGCTATGGATGTATGAAACGTATGTATATGTCGAAGCCACATAACAAAACCTGTCATTTATAAAACGTCTAGTCGTTTTGTGAGTCTGATGGGTACCCCATTAGATAAGGGAATCACGTTCCAAGAAACACGTTTTATAAAACGACAGGTTTTGTTATGTGGCTATGACATATACCTTAGTGAATTTGTTACTACGTATACGTAAATAAATTTATTAAATAAACGAAACAAAAACATTATATTATAAAAATAATAAATAGTACCTACTACTGCTGCTACCTACTCCAAATTGGTACAAAACAAAACTACCTATTTTGGTAGAAATTTTTTGACAAAAAAATTAGTTGTTCTGCGTGTTCAGAGGTGTCTGTGATTACGTGTCTGTGGTTATGTTTCCACCACAACTAAACACACGTTCCGATGCTGTACTTGTGCCTTGGCATGATAAATTTTTTTTACTAAATTCCGCTAAAATAGGAAATGCACTTTGGTGCAATTTCCACAATGCAAGAGGATTCTCTGAAAAGCTAATGGTACCCATTGCCTCATATTAATTGCACTCCATTTTCAACTTATCTTCTTTTGTAGCAGCAGAAGACACTGAATTTTCTGTACTTGTGCTTGACAACAGAGCAGCTATGCCACTTAACTTTCCTTTTTCTTTATGAGGTAGAACTTCATCAACGAAGAGTTTGTTAATTAATTGATTTAATGTTAGTTCCAAGTTCACATTAACGCAGAAGAGATATCGAAAGTATCGAGGTACCGAAAGTATCGAGGCATCGAAAGTATCGAGGTATCGAAAGTATCGAGGTATCGAAAGTATCGAGGTATCGAAAGTATCGGTATCGATATATTCGATACTTCGATACCTCTATGCAGTCAGTATCGACGACCGATACTTGATTAGGTATCGATACCTTCTTTAAGTATCGATACTTTTCCCAGCCCTAATATCAGCTTGCACTGTTGATCGCGGAACTGAGTACGAAATGGAAATTTTTCTCGCGGAAATACCATTTGAATGAGCTTTTATAATGGACCACCGCAGATCTTTGCTCAGTGACTTTCCACGAGGCACTATGCGATTCCGAATCTTACCAGAAACTGCCACGATATGTGGTGTGACGTTTTGTTTTGATGAGCGTAATTTTATTACAAAGCTGCCTTGATTCCGGCTGAACTATTATGAATTACACAGATTGTAGTTTCTTTTCCTTAATACACAATAAATAACTATGCACAAATTATTAATGTATTTTCGGTAACAGAGAGTTTGACTATTATATTTTAAGATAGATATAGCAGTATTTGCGAAAGTAATACATTTATTTGGTCATTTTACATGTTTGTAAACCGCCATGTTAAAATCGACGGCCTGCTGAACTATTATGGATTTGGGCTCGTATGTTTGAATGGCCTCTATTCATCGACAAATCATCAAGTGGATTACTACTCTTGATTCTCTTCCGATCATATATTTTCATTGTCATTTTCAACTATCTGTCTCCAAGCTCCCGGTCCTTATTCCAATTTCATGTTGAAACAAGTGAACTGTGTTATCGACACATTCGTTTGTATCAGTTACCAACGTATTGTCTTTATAGTTTGGCTCGAATGGTGATGGAAAAAACTCCTCACGTTCTTTTAGCTGGCGCTGGTGCAAACAGGTTTGCAAAAGAGCAAGGAGTTCCTACAGTTGCCCCTGGAAAGTTGGTTACCGAGTATGCCCAGAAAGCCCTGGAAGAATTTAAAAAGACGGGATATTACCGTAGTGAAATTGGCCCTATTAAAGTAGGTATTCTATTAAATTCAAAATTAGGATTGGGTTATTGTTGTGTTTCTATTGTAAAAAGGGTGACGTAGGCACTGTTGGAGCAGTTGCAGTGGATTGTAATGGCAATGTAGCTTCTGCTACATCTACGGGTGGGATGAATGGAAAAATGGTTGGACGATCTAGTGATACTTCTCTAGTTGGTAGTGGAGGGTATGCTGATAATGATGTTGGAGCTGTTTCCACTACAGGTTGGTTTAAATTGTGGTTTTGGTTTTTATTCTTCATTATTTCGAAAGTGTCTATTTAGGCCATGGAGAAACTATAGCAAAGTTCTGCTTGGCTCATGCAATAATAAGTCGAATGGCGGCAGGCAAGTCAGCCAGTAATGCTACTTCAGATGCTATTAAAGCTATGACTGAAAGGCTCAACAATACAGCAGGTAAGGTTGAAATTTCATTGAAGAAGTTAGTTGCAAAATATTTTTCTAGGTGCTATTACTTTGTCTAAAACTGGAGAAGTTGGCATCGACTTTTCCAGTGATAGAATGGCTTGGGCTTATCAAAAATTTGATACTGTGTATTTTGGAGTAAATCATGGTGACTATATGTCTGAGTCGGTTCAATCTGAATAATATGGAAAGTACTGTCGTACTTTATTATTTTTTAATACGTACTTATGCAAGGGAAACTTTTAATATACCTATAACTTTATACATTTTAGTTGTTGTTTTAGTTAATATTAACTACTACTAAAAATATTTTGAACTCACCCCACATGCGAGAAATTTTCGACTCCTTCGTCTCCTCTAGGTCAAAGAGTGATGACGTTATCCTACGTGTTACGCAAATAGTTGTGAAGAAGAGAATAGCTTCTGGGTCATAGGGATGAGTCTTGAACGCATAAGTCGAGCGACAACTCAGACACGGCACCCTATTTTATTAAATTTTTTTCAATAAGTATCGTACTTTTGACTATCATTTTTTGGGAGTCATTTGTGATTGCAAGTTAGAAATTTTTTCGCATTGGTCGACGGCCTCTATGATGTATTTACTTCTGTAAATTTGCTTGTCCAATAAAAATGTACATGGGGTTTACAAAACACTAACTTAACACTTGAACATGTGTGTTTTACGAGATCTTCTATTTTCTTAAGATGGTCTTCCTTTCAAGTTAGGGGCTCCACACGTTTCGTGGTAAGAATAAGTTACTCTGAAACCGTAAAAGAATTGAAATCTGTTCAAATTTAAGAAATTTATTAGCCAAATACAACGGGAGTGCATTTCTGCTTTAGGGCCCGCCGAAAATGGACTTTGTCAGCTTTATATTTCCACCTACATTTTCCTCGATCACTGGAGATGAAAATATGGACTTTATGATAGGTATCTCAAAGCCATTTCAAGTTTTTTTAAATCCCGTCTGACTGCCAGTGACATCCGAAATGAAGGGTGCATTTTTTCGCCGACATATTTTTATGAAAACTATGGAGTGAAATGAAATTCAGTTCTGTGTCATGCAAGAGACAGTACTTATCGAATGCGGCACCCCTATAGAAATCTATTTACCCTTAGAAACAAGCATCATTTTATCAGGCCAGGTGAAATTTAGAGCCTTTCTTTTGTTTTTTTCCAAATTAATATCTCTTCCAGTTGCCCAAAGGTGACAAATCGGATGACGATCCTTCAGCATTCTTTTATTTATGTGGTGTTAAAATTTAAACCCTCTATCCCAGGTGTAATGGCCTTAAAATAATTAGTTTCCAATTATGTTATGGTAGGAAATTATAATTACAGAGGTTATAGAAGAATAATGCCCATCCAAGGAAGCATGACAAATTCAAATTGCGAAGAACACAGCGCTTAGTTAGATATATAGATATATAGATAAATAGATAATTTATTGATCACATTACGCTCTATAAAAAACATTTGTGACAAGTCAACAGCACAATATCAAAAACACTGTATCAGAAAAGAAACATACAATAATATCAATAATAATACAATCAGGTTATAGTAAAATGTTATATGTACAACAAAATCTGAGTCCATAAAATCATGGACTGAATAAAAACAATGTTCAACTAAAAAGTTTTTCTCCCTCATTTTGAAGAGTTTGAAATTTTGACCAATTGTGCCTGCTGTTAATTTGTTGTACCATTTAAGAGCCATCCGAAGAAAATAATTTCAGCCGAGTTTTAATTTTTATCTCTAGTTTTCCACACGTTCCACAGAAACAGGTCTGACGTGATGTATTTCGCTTAAAAACTATCCCACGTTGCATCTCTTTTTAACTTATGAAATAAAACGACACACAATCTTTCCTGTAGGCGGGGATTTCTTCCCACTCCAGTCGCAACGGTGATGCAATTTCGCTTGTCCGAGCTTACCGGCAAGAGAAGGGAAGTGCGAGCGGGACGATTTTCATATTTCGCGCGTAGGAAATGCGGCGCGCTCAAAATGTATCATGTCATAACTCCCTCAAAAATTGTCTTATCGAGTTGCAATTTTTTTTAAAATTTTTCCTTAAACGTTCAGGATGCTCACGAAATCTTTCAAATTGCAATTACATAATTACTTTTCATTTCGCTTTGCGATTTTCGAGACGTTGTCTTTTTGGTGCAGTGGAATTTTCACCTATCGAGGAACTATGCTCATTTTTAGAATTTGGACAAACTTCCTGCGGCAAAGTTATAGAGAAAGGATTGAATTTTATTTTACACCAAGATTCAATAAATTCATTATCTCGCATAGAAAAAAAGTTATGGCGATTTGAAAACGATAATCGTTCTGAGCGCGTAACTCTTGAAGCCAGCAGTAGTTAGGCGCTTCTAGTTTCTACACATACATATAATGAAAATAGCAATTTTTCAACTGTCTACTCTATATGAAAGTGACATTTTTTACTCTCATCATCATAAGGTTCTCAGTCCGAAGACTGGTTGGACGCGTACCTACCTCCTTCCTTTTCTATCCTGAGCTAACCTACGCATTTCCCTAAAAGTAGAACATCCTACATCCTTAACTATTTGAGAGCAGTAGTCTAATCTAGGCCTACCCATATCTCTTTTTATTCCTACCCCTGACTCTAGTATGTCGCGAACTATTCCTTCGTGTCTTAGAAGGTGTCCTACCATCATATCTCTCCTATTCTTTATTGTCTTCCATACCTTCCGCTTTTCCCCAACTCTTTCTAATACTTCCCTATTGCTAACCTTATCTATCCACAGTATCTTCATCATGCGTCTGTAGCACCACATTTCAAACGCTTCTACTCTTTTTCGATCCGCTTCTCCTATTGTCCAAGTTTCGCACCCGTATAATGCCGTACTCCATACATACGACTTTAAGAGTCTCTTCCGAGTTTCTACATTAACCGTTCCCGAACATAACAGTTGTTTCTTCTTGTTAAACGCAACTCGACCCTGCGCTATTCTTTGTTTTATTGAACGGTTTTATTTAGCTTGCCCTGTTTGTTTGTTTGTTTATTTGTTTGTGTGAGTCAAATCTAGTAATTAAAATTTTTCCCCCTTCCTGTTGACCGATTGATCTGAAATTTGGTACACACCTTCAGTTGTGATGACAATACAATTGCGCATATTCAGTATCATTGTAAATCCAAGATGGCCGCCGCCACAAAATGGCGGATTAGGTATTTTTTTCAACCCCCTCAATATGGGTATCGAATGAAAGGGCTTAACTAGTAGTAGTACACGATGAAAAATTCAAAATCCAAGATGGCAGCCGCCACAAAATGGCGGATTACTTTTTTTCCAATCCCCTCAATATGGGTATCAAATGAAAGGGCTTAACTAGTAGAATACAGTACACCATGAAAATTCAAAATCCAAGATGGCCGCCACCACAAAATGGCGGATTACTTTTTTTTCAAATCCCCTCAATATGGGTATTTGCCCGAGGAGTAGTTGTTCGAACGGTCCAGTACCACTAATCAATATGGGTATCAAATGAATCAAGTAGAACACAAACAAAAAAAAATCTAACAACTTGAAAATAAAATAAGTTAAACGGTTTTTTTGGAAAAATCATAATAATGATGCAGAAAATGTACTAAAAGCTAAAAAATAATTAGGTAGGCACCAGGTACCAGTCTTCACACCACTCTCCTCATCAATCTAAAGACTAAAATAAAATCGTGGGGCGTAGCGTAACCTGAGTAAATATGTAAATGATCGTTCTGCGATGCCGCACGATGATAGTGACGGATTTGTCTATTGAGAAGATGCATCCAAAGCATACCTATAATGAACGCTACTGCCCACGATTTTATTTTAGATCAATACTCTAGATTGATGAGGAGAATAGTGTGATGACTGGTACCTACCTAATTATTTTTTAGCTTTTAGTACATTATCTGCATCATTATTATGATTTTTTCCAATAAAAGCGTTTAACTTAAAAATGTTTTTTACTTATTTTATATCTTTTTAGTGCTCCTAGCACTTTTATTTAGTATCCTGCGTATTATGTTACCTAACATAGCAATAGCAACGACTAAACAAATAATTAATAATTTACATTGTGACGGTTTCCGTTTATAATTTAATTTAATAGCATTTTAAATTTTTATATGCGATTATTATGGACTCAGAAAGTGAACACAGTGAATCATGCACACCCCCAAATATACAAGGTGGTTCCAAAATGGCGGATTTCTTCTACAGTACGTTTAGGGGACCTTAAATAATTTAGCCTGGGACAAATGTTTAAAAAAATCTTAATTGTTAATTTACTGAGTGAGGAAGGGGGAAATGAAAAACGCATATTCCTTATTTTTTACAATTTTGAAGGATATCATTTTCCATAAAAAGTTCTGTGTCCTATAAGACTGTGTCCAATAAAGAATGCTTGCAGCGTCTAATTTACTTGTAATTTTAATTTTGAAAATCTAAATTTTTTATCGATATGATTTGAAAATGCGTTTGGCAACGATGATATGATTTTGCATAGTTATCTGACGTTTTGTGTTAATTTATTTTGACCTGCTATTTTGAAGTTTTGACTTAATTTTGTTAAAAATGTATACCAATCGTGAATATGCGATTTACCAGACACTGTACACATGTTGCCAAATTTACCTTTCAGTTTTTCTCATAATTATAAAACAAAAGCAGCTAGATTTTTTTAACATTTTTCCCAAACAGCATTTGCGGTCCCCTACAGCATACTGTAAAGGAAATATGCCATTTTGGAATCACCCTGTATATGTGTAGAAAAAATAGCACTTCCTACTCCAGATGAAATGCGTTTTTTTCGTTCGTGAGATTGCCCAACTCGCTTCGCTCGTGGGCACATTCTCATCTCACGAAAAAAACAGTATTTTCATCTCTTGTTGTAAAATATACTATTCTATGCGAGATAATGAATTGAATCTTGGTGTAAAATAAAATTCAATCCTTTCTCTATAACTTTGCCGCTGGAAGTTTGTCCAAATTCTAAAAATGAGCATAGTTCCTCGATAGGTGAAAAAGACAACGTATCGAAAATCGCAAAGCAGAATGAAAAGTGATTAGGTATGTAATTGCAATTTGAAAGATTTCGTGAGCATCCTGACAGTTTAAGAAATAATTGCAGCTCCATAAGACAATTTTTGAGGGAGTTAGGTATGACATTATATCAGGTACATGTTTATTGGGGATTATCACAAAATTTTTAAGTATTCTGTCTACCCTCGCAGTTTGTTCCACTCGTTATACATCACCCTGTATAACAATTAGACGTCTGATTTTCTTGTGTCGAGAAAGTCTCCGTTTCTCGCTACCCATGTTGCTCAAAAATTAAAAATGCAAACAGAATAAATTATTCCAAATCCAAATGCACTAGCAGCGCAAGACCCAGCAGACAACTTACTTATTTTCCGCTTACTCCCTACCACCCAGTGGAGCATTGAAACTCCTCTCCAGCGCTGGTCATGCGTACGGAACGAGAGAAACAGCATGATAGAGATAGAAGTACTCGCCTCTAAATTTCGTAGAATAAAATTAGTGGATTTTCGCAATCAACTGTGGCTACATTTTTGAAGATACTGGAAAGTAATTTAAAGGGTTCACTTCCTAAATTTGTGCTGAATAGACGTATCGATTTATTTTTTCGAAAAAAATTCAACGGAAGCTACAACAACGTGCTAATCATAACTGTGCAGTTTTCTCCGATTTTGAACGTTTTGTTTGGATTATAAAAAAGAAATATAAAAGAATATTAAAAATCTAAATCATTATTGCGATAGAAATCAACAAATACAGTCGAATGGTCTTTAAAAGAAGTTCATATTCCTACAACTACGGCTGTACTTTCTTAAGAAACTTTGTTAAGAAACTCCATAAGCGGCAAAATGGTTGGACGGCTCTTAACACATGGAGAGTTGCGAACAGAGACACTGAGACGAAACCTCTCCTGCCTCAACTGAAGGGCCCTTCTTGTTGGGTACTCATGGTAGTTTGAGTTGGAACAGTAAGAGTTCTTATTTTTATGCATATAAAGCAGAGCATGATAAATAAGCACACAGGGGAATGGCATGACCCTAAACTTTTTGAAGAGAGGCTGACAGTGTTCATTATATGGTGCGCCAGCTATAATTCGCATTGCTTTTTTTGCATTACAAAGACCCTGGATGCGCAGGAACTATTCCCCCACACCAATATTCCATAACTCATATGACCATGGAATAAGGAGCGGTAAGTTGCAAGTAACACCTGCTCAGTGAGAACTCCCCTCAGCTGCCTCAAAAGAAACAACCGAGTAGAAAGCACATCACAGAGCTGCTCCACCTGCGCCTCCCAGTTCAATCTGTCATCAATTGTAATTCCCAGCAATTTTACAGTTTGGTTAGAAGTAAGTAAACGATTAGAGGAAAACAACTATACTTTGCGACTTGTCTATTCAGCTTTAAGTGGTTAGAAGAAAACCAACTCTCCGCCTTATCCTCGACTTCACCCGTTAGCCTCAATAGCTCATCCACATTACTGGCATTGTTCAGAATTGTAGTATAATCTGCAAAGCAAATACACCTACTCGGCAACAGTGATTGGAAAATATTCATATAAACAATGAACAGTGATGGCCCCATATTGTATGAATAGAGTTGGTTTCAGTCAAAACACACTAAAAAGAACAAATTTTCACAATTAGGTATAATAATTAGGGATTCAACATTTAGTGATTTTTTCTAAGCATTTGCACGCCAAGACTAAACACGTTTAAAAGTGGATTTCTTGCCAGAACAACTTCGGTGAAGCAAGTTACGAAACTATTGAAACAACAGAACTATGAAGGGTTATAATTATCATCACAGAACAGCGAAGGGCGAATATAGGAGGAGTGTCCAAAGAGTTGAGTGAATTTAGTGTGGTTAATTTGTGTGTTACAATTTTTGGACTGTTAGGTTGTTATTTGTTCATTAGTGTTAAGTTGTTTTACCGTTAATTTAAATTTCCGAATCGCTAATAATAATTGTACTTAAATAGATCTTATAAATAAAGTTGTGTTTCAAATTGAAATACATAACAATAATACAATGTCTCCAGATGGACCTAACTTTACTTGTAAACCTTCTTATTTCATATTTTAAGAGAAAAAGTCGTGTCATAGAAAGTTTTGCTTCTTCTGAAAAGTTCTTAGCCATAGTCAAAATTTGTAAAAAGAACGTACAGGGTGGTTATAGTTAAAGATCCAAATATGGTAACAGTTCATATTATGATACAAGATGGTAAAATTATCAAACGAGGCCGAAGGCTGAGTTTGATAATGCATGATGTATGATAATATGAAGTTACGATAAGAGTATCTTACAACGTTTTATATACTAGCAGCGTGACCATAACTAACCTATTTGCTTAAGAAATAATTAGAGCAAATGAGAGATAATAATTATGCTCAAAAAAGTAGCAGGCCGGTTTGTATATATTTTGACTTCCGTCAGAACTGTTTTGACATCTGCGAATGAGAAGTTTTTCCTCGGACATCGAGATAGTAGCAATGTGGCTGTGAAATATCTTCCTTCAACATCTCCCGGTGTTTAGTTTACATGTCAAATTGCGCAAATTTTGTAATTAACGTTTACAAGTATGTTTCATTTGATTTGATTTCAGTATTAGTTTGCGTTGCAATTCACTTGACAAAATGCATGCACTGAAGAATGTCAATTTGGCATTCTTTAGCATAGTAAGGGCACTAAAGTATGTCATTAGAACATTCAAATGGATGTCGTAAAAATTTGTATTATGTATAATTGATAGAAGTTAAAAAAATAAGGTAACGTGAAATAGTGCTAAGAGGAATGTAGGGGAAGTTGGGGGAATGAGGGCCAGCCAGTATTTTAATTCACGTGAGCTCTATTCACAATTTCATATAAGACGCCATCTAGTGACCACTAGTTAAACGTCCAGATACTAAGTAACCGCTACTTGTCACTATCATTCACTAGCTGTTGAGACATTCGTGTAATACAGTGCTACACTGTAAGAACAAGTGATTTATGAAATTTTGTTTCTGATAGGTACATATATTTTAAGGTAATTATTTACATGTCATTAATTCCCTTATTAATTATAGTAAAAAATGAACCTAGTTAGACACATTTTAATCTCGAAGACCAACGAAAAAATATTTGTTAACAGAATGTTACATTTTGGGGTTATGGCAGCCACAACAAACGGGGTAATGGTGGTCCGTCATCATCATGTGGACGAGATTGCTCTAAGTAAGGTTGCACAATGTTTCAAATGCCTAGAATCTACCAAATAACAACGAATAAAGCTGTATGGTCTGTTGACAATCTGAGCAAGAAATTAACGAAGACTTGTGTGTGGTATGTGGGGAATTTGGAGAAATTTGGTTGCGATGTGTTATGTGTGGCAATTGGGCACATAAAGCTTGTACAGATTCTCCCGAAAAAGGTTTTTATTTCTGTATATTTCTCGAATGCCACCTGTTAAGGGGTAGTGATGGCCATGGGTACCATTACCCCATTCACATGGGGTAATACCGGCCAAGGAGATGTTTTATTGTTAAAGACAGTTACGTTCTGTATTATCCCGCTTTTCTTAATAACGTTCTATTCACTTACTTTTAACTTAATGTTTTTCATTGTGTCAACTCCATATGTTCAAAAACATGCAAGTTGCAAGACAAAATGTTTAGCGGGCCTCCATTCCCCTAACTCCCCCTACCAGTTCTATGAGAGAAAATTAAAAATGTTACAGGAAAAAGATGCTTTTAATGACAGTGAAAGTTCAAATACGAAATTTGAACGTTGTATCTCAATATCGCCTTCATTCAGTACCTTGTGATTCAAGGTAATCGTCAGTAATTTTGACTCTACAGCAAGGAATTAAGTTGATAAAATGTGATATAGGTGAAACATATCACTTTGCAAATTGAACTTTTCAATAGAATATATGTGGTTGAATTTTGTACAATAGGCAGGTTCGGTAATTTTCAAATTTCATTAAAATTGATAGAGTTTATTATACTGAAGGCAGTTATGTTGTTAATTTTTGTTAAAAAAAATTCCTTCGCCTGTGAAGCCGTTGCAGTTTTCCGTCGGTGCGAGGCTAGAAATCGTACCTTGCAGCGAGAGTAGGCCGCGTGACGTCAGAACTTAGTATAACGTACAAGTCCCAGCTTCAGCGCGCAGCAGTCCCATAAGTATTATGCATATGCATGTGCAGTTAAATTGTTAAATATTATTAACTGGTTCTAACTGGTGTTTTCTGTTTTGTACCCAGACTAATATGTACATCGTACAGCACACCAATAAAACGGAAAAAGCGGTTCGTTGGAGCCAGAAGGAAAATCGGTCAGCATTATCGATATTTTCGCGAGTTAGTTTATCATTGCAAAAGTTTATAAAATTATCGGCTGCCCCATTGCAGCCACTCTAAATAAAATCGAACATAATGTAATAATTTATCGACAGTTTTCTGGGACCCCTTGGTACTTGGTAACGTGTTACGTTTAGCATAATTTGAAACAGGATGCTAGGAGTATGACGGAGCCAAATACTGAATCGCCTGAACTAAAAAAGGAAATTTTATTAACTATTGTACAATAATTGAATAGTACGTCATCATAAAGTTCTCTTTTGAAGACTGGTAGGGCGCGTACCTCCATTCTTTCCCTGAGCTAGCCTACGCATTTCCGTAAAAGTAGAACATTCTACATCCCCAACTATTTGAGAGCAGTAGTCTAATCTGCTCTAATCTACCTCTTTATTCCTATCTCTGACTCTAGTATGTCGCGAACTATTCCTTTGTGTCTCAGAAGGTGTCCTACCATCCTACGATCCTATCCCCGATTCTTTATTGCCTTCCATACTTTTCTCTTTTCCCCAACTCTTTCTAATTCCTCCTTATTGCTAAGTTGTCTATCCACGGTATCTTCAACACCCGTCTGTAGCATCACATTTCAAACGCTTCTACTCTTTTTCAATCCGCTTCTCCCATTGTCCAAGTTTCGCACCCATAGGTATAATTTCGTACTCCATACATGCGTCTTTAAGAGTCTCTTCCGAGTTTCTATATTAACCGTTGTTAAACAAGTACCTAGTACCTACGTAGCGTAGTTTTTTCATTCGCGTGAGTTGTATTTGTTTCCGTTTTTTTAAAAAATTTCCAATCTGTTATAAAACTGTTAACTTGATAACTTGTCAATCACTTAGGTATACATACCTACATAAATGAGTAGGTATGTATTGTATTGTATTAGAGAATATAGGTAGGTACCTATTTTACAAACAGAAGTAAGCAGGTATCTACATTCTACATACCTACTTATACTGAATTATAAAAGGCATGTGCAGTTAATAAATTGTTGACTTTGTTTTACTTATACCGGTCTGCCTTTACACTACTGTTTTGAGGTTGAATGAAATTGGGGTTAGATGCAAGAATCACACACCATTTCCACATTTACCGGGACATTTACCTACTACATAAATATGGCAAATTATGTGAATCGGACTTTTGATACCCTTGTTGCATCATTATATCGATTATGTTGTCTTTGTTTTATGTTTCCTTGACGCCTTACTTTAAAAATTCACGCTCGAAATAGTCCCAATAAGTATGTTATGAGATAGGTACCGCTTCACGGGCACTTCAAGAGAAGCGGGAGGAGCGCCTTACGAATCTCTGACGTCAAACCAATAATAAAGCGAACTAGCATGTGGGTGTGATAAGCCAATTTCTTTCGCTTATTACGCCGCAAAAAAATTTTTTAGAAAACAATTTCGCCGTAAATTAATTACAACAATTTTCTGTCATTTTCATGCCAAAAATAGATATCTTATTTTTCTCCGAACCTCCCTATTGAATTAATTTAAGGCTGGGATATATCAGCTGTTAGTCTATAAAGTGCTGCCACCTATCGCCCAAAAGTGTGATTAGGATTATGCAAAATACAGTCGCAATCTATTATGATTGGTTTCTATCGCAGCTGCAAACTTCAAACGGAACCTCTACAGCTTGGAATTTTGAAGGTTTTATGCTTTAGCGGCAACCGAATAAATCTGGGAGGATAAGTCGGCGGTCCTATCTTTAAATTATTATTTTCTATTTAGAAATATGAGAATAAACTGAAGCGCCATCGCCAACTGCATTGCAGTGGCCACACTACTACTACTGTCAAACGTCCAGTTTCCTGTGCATATCGGCCAAATATGCACAAAATGAAGAGATTGCAATATAATTTTCATTCGAACACGCCGGTTTAACGAAATAACGTATCAAGACGTTCTTGGTCGAAAATGAATAAGGAATAATTAACTTAAACAACTCTACTTTCTAATTACGATAAATATGTGTACAAATTAATAGTAAAAAGGCGTCGAGTTTATAACGGATTTATGGCGGAGTTTTCAATAATTTGAGGGAGATTTATTTAAGGCGAACGAAAAATATTACTATAAACGTATTGCGAGTCTCTAAGTTGATCCTTTACTGATAAATCTTTTTTTATTTAACACCCTATCTACTATAATTTCAGAATGGTGTTGGTATAAAAATGTGTCTACTTGTCCCGTTTTTAGTGCTCAAATTCCGCACCCTTAATCATAACACGCAAAAATATCAACTTGAGATACAACATTCAAATTTCATATGATATGAAATTTGAATGTTGTATCTGAACCAATTACATTAAAAATATCTTTTTCCTGTAACATTTTTACTCTACTCTTAAATAACTGGTACTTTGCTCTTTTACACAATTTCACGGTTCCTTGTTAACCACCTAATAAATGCTTTTATTGTATCAGTAAACAACAAAGTAGTAAAACATACAAAATATTTGAAAATTACAATTTAAAAACGAATGAAAATCATATAATTGTGTTAAAATATATCTGACGTAAAAGGTACGGAATTCATATATACAGGGTGGCCCGAAATTAGCGTGCAATATTTTACCAGCGTGTTCTGTGGCCAAAAATAAGACAAAAAGCTCCTATAAGCGTACACCGAAATATGCTTCGCAAAGGAGCTATAGCTTTTTAAAAGAGAAGACCTGAAGACGTTTCCTTCTAAATATCTCCGAAACAAGTCCAGGTAAAATTATGAAATTTTATGGAATGTGTAAGTACCAAATGCTGAATCTTTTGCTGTAAACATAATTTTTAAAATTTAACAGGGGCGTCTCAAATCTGGGGGTGGTGGAGGTAAGATTTACCCCAACTTTTTTTACAACATGCCGTTTTCAATTTTTCCATAAAAATTTGAAACTTCAGAGTTTTTTGCAAAAAAAATGTGCTCTTGTCTCGTTTTGGTAGGAGGCACCGTTATCGAGCACAATCGATTTAAAAATTTCGCTGCATGCCTCAAATGTCTCAAATCTGGGGGCGGTGGAGGTAAGATTTAGCCCAACTTTTTCAGAACAAGTTGTTTTCAATTTTTCCGGAAGTTTTTCCATAAAAATTTGCAACTTCAGAGTTTTTTTGCAAAAAAAATGTGTTTCTATCTCGTTTAAGTTTCACAAACGAAGTTTTCCACTTCCTGTAGGAATTTTTTGGGCATGCAGCGAAATTTTGAAACCGATTGTGCTCGATAACGGTGCCTCCTATCAAAACGAGACAAGAGCACATTTTTTTTTGCAAAAAACTCTGAAGTTTCAAATTTTTATGGAAAAATTGAAAACGACATGTTGTAAAAAAAGTTGGGATAAATCTTACCTCCACCACCCCCAGATTTGAGACGCCCCTGTTAAATTTTAAAAATCATGTTTACAGCAAAAGATTTAGAATTTGGTACTTACACATTCCATAAAATTTCATAATTTTAACTGGACTTGTTTCGGAGATATTTAGAAGGAAACGTCTTCAGGCCTTCTCTTTTAAAAAGCTCTAGCTCCTTTGCGAAGCATATTTCGGTGTACGCTTATAGGAGCTTTCTGTCTTATTTTTGACCACAGAACACGCTGGTAAAATATTGCACGCTAATTTCGGGCCACCCTGTATACAAGGTGTTACAAATTAGTAGGTCAAGCCGTTAACCACAGATTACCTGGCCGAAATTAATGGGACTTTCCTTATGCCATTTTTCATTTAGGCTTTTTTCTTTCAAGATACAGGGTGTTAAAGTTAAAATATAAAAAACGATTTTTAATAATAACTCCTTTGTTTTTTGGGATATTTAGTTGAAATTTTGTACAACATTTTTTCATATACCGGTACAATGTTTGTGTAATTTTGATAAAAAAAAATCAGTGCGCGAACGGAGGAAACGGGGGGTAGTAATAACCATTGACCCCCCAACTTTTCGCTGCGCACGTCTATGGTTTAAAGGTTTATAACAAGCGTTCATTTCTTTAATTTTTTTCACTCTTGTAAAATTTTGATTTAGGGCTTGGTTTACGAGATATTGCAACCCATTTGACTATGTTTTATTGATCCACTCGCTGTTTAAATCTCCCAATTTTTCTTAGGTGACGAATTAAGCTCAAGAAAAATGTCCTTGGATGAATTATGTTCCTGTATAACGTCTAGGCTATAGAAAAATTCCATTGGATGGTACCAATTCGGACATGTTCCTGCATGGAAATTAGCGTTGGAAAGAAAGACAGGTACGCGTTAAGTTGTCAAAATAATTATTAATAAAAAGGGTATTTTTCTTAAGCTTAGACGTTATTCAGGGACATATCCATCCAAGGACATTTTTTTCGAGCTTAATTCGTCACCTAAGAAAAATTGGGAGATTTAAACAGCGAGTAGATCGACAACACATAATCAAATGAGTTGCAATATCTCGTAAACCAAGCCCTAAATCAAAATTTTACAAGAGTGAAAAAATTTAAAGAAATGAACGCTTATTATAAAAAACAAAACCTTTGAACCATAGACGTGCGCAGGGAAAAGTTGGGGGGTCAATGGGTATTACGACCCCCCCCTTTCCTCCGTTCGCCCATGGATATTTTTGATCAAAATTACACAAACATTGTGTCGGTATATGAAAAAACGTTGCACAAAATTTCAACTGAATATCGTAAAAAACAGAGGAGTTATTAATAAAAATATTTTTTTAAATTTTAACTTCAACACCCTGTATCTTGAAAGAAAGAAGCCTAAATGAAAAGTGGCATAAGGAAAGTCCCATTAATTTCGGCCAGGTAATCTGTGGTTAACGGCTTGACCTACTAATTTGTAACACCTTGTATATAGTCCGGTCACCTTTTACCTCTCGGTGTAGTGCGAGTTAAACGACCATAGACTTTTGAAGGTAAAATATATTATTTAAAGTTACAAACTCTACTTAATATACTTGCGAAATTGCTAGAAACAGCAAATCATATTTGTAAATAAATAGAGACCAAAACGTAAAGTGAAGATCACGCCTCCGAGAAGACGATTCGGGTGTGATCTTCGACGCGCCAGTGTACCGGCAGATAGGCAACCAACGGAATTCATCATTCCAAATAATAGGCAATCAAGTTCAGATAATGTTCTACCATAAAAGTCGTTTCACAGGAGAACGGACAGTGACGTAGCGTGCGCACAAGCAAGTTTTTCTGGACGCACCGCGTTTGTTAGGCAACAAAGACACGACCATCAATTTTCCTCTCGCTTCAGTGTCAGACGGTTGCAGCGATTTATTTTTATCAGTCTCTGACGTAGATAGTGTCCCACTGATGTTGCAGCTGATGCGTGACGCCATTACTTTTGCGCAGTTTAGATTACGAAATTACCTGTGCTCCTGTGAAACGATTAATACCCACATCCTACAAGCAACAAAAATAAGATTAGAAGAATTTAATTTCCTATCAAGAAGTCAATCCAAGGCTCTTCGAGTTCTCGCTAAATTCTATGGCGACATCTTGTATATAAATTTTCATGCAAAGAAAGACCACTAGAAGTTCAACTTGCATAGACAATATTTTCTGTAATGTGTCTCCTACACTATTGATAAGCAAAACGGTCAACCCCCACCTCTCAGATCATCTTGCGCAGATATTAACAGTACATTGCAGTCATCAATCAATAGCAGAAAAGAAACAAGTTAAAATAAGGAAAAAATCACGGAGGAAAAAATCGAACTCTTACAAATGAAACTTCAGAATACAGATTGGTCAATGTTGTACAACTCTTCAAATGCAGTGGACGAGGATTTTGAGCCTTTTCTTAACATTTTGAGAAAAAACTTAGATAACACATGCCCAGAAAAATACGTTCTGATAAAGGAGCAAAAGGTGACGAGAACTCAACCACACCTATTAAACATGAAAGAAAAACTCGATGCGCTAGATACAATACGCAGAGTACTAAAGACGGACCAGCCGGAAAATGCATATAAGACTTACAAAAACATATATAGGGAAGAGATTATAAAGACCATAAAAACAAAAAATACAAGTGCCATTGCATATACAAATAATAAACCCAAAGCCATATGGAAAGTCATTAATGAAGAAACAAAGAAAATCAGAAGTGGAAACGCAGTACCAATCCCAGCTGAAGATCTAAACAATTTTTTTGTAAATGTGGGAAAATAGACCTCGGAAACAATACGAAATCTTAATAAGGGTCCTTTCGATTATTTAAGAAACGTAAGTGGGGCAACTTCGTCATTTTATTTGTTGTGGGTAACTCCAGAAGAAGCAGTGTTGTGCACAGATAACCGTTTTTTATCTAGATAAGATAACAGATAATTACGAAAAATATTATCTAGATACAGATAAAAGATGATTTAGCAAATGATAATCTAGATAAAGATAATAGATGAAGTATAATTATCTAGATAATTCTATAGATAATCGTAGAAAAATTCACGACATGTATTTATATTTATAAATTTAAACTAGTTTAGGTACATAAGTATTGGATTTCGGGTTCCAGAATATACAGGGTGATTTCTTTAAAGCGCACGTCTACTTATGCTAGAGCTATGAAACTTGGAACCTAGCCATAATCGACGATTCCGAGACGAAATTAAATATTTACTGGATGACGTCAGTCTTAAAAATTGCGGAAGTAGACGCCATCTTTGTTTCTTAAATAACAATCGGCCATTTCGATTTCATATTTGAATTCGGCAATTAATTCCGAGTACAACTAACCAAATTGTCACTACTTATCTATCATACTTTTTGACACCAATTTACTCAAAAACTGCAAATAACTCCAAAACGATTGGAGTTAGGTATAGAACATGCTTACATAACTCTCCTTAGAATTATATTTTACATCCAACGGTGAGGAAGAGATAAATCGCCACCCATGCGGATCGCATGCATGCATTTTGGAAGTGTGAAAAACTAAAGCTGAGAGAAAGCATTTTTGGAACAGACCATTTACTTGCCCTTTCACACCAGACACACGCATTTTTTGGAAAAAAGATGATGTAAAAACAAACAAAATATATCAAACCCCTACGGGATCAGAACTCGTCTAGCCGTAGGAGACCAACACGGCAGTTCTGTACGATACCCGAACACCCACCGAGATCGTTGGCGATGTTTTCCAATAACGAATTACTTAAACGTCATTTTACTGATAAAGTGTAATGGTCAAGCCGCATGCGTATTGTATGCAACCGGGATCCGCATGGGTGGCAATTTATCCCCGAATCAATAACGGTGACATAAAATTTGACACGTGCCATTTGAAAAAAATTGAGTTTTTGACATTTTGCGATGCCCGTATTCAAAAAATGGTAGCAACCGCTAGCAAACTCGTTGTGACTTCGGTTATCAATCAAAACATTCCTTGGAGCTTAGGGAATCGAAGTAAAAAAAATCATCGACTTATCTTCAGCGGTTCAAGAGATATCAATTTTTTAATGAACCCTTGCATCTGAAAATTTGAAGAGAAAATGTGGCATATGTCAAAAAGTATGACAATTTGGTTAGTTGTACTCGGAATTAAATGCGGAATTCAAATATGAACTCAAAATGGCCGATTGTCATTTAAAAAAACAAATATGGCGTCTACTTCCGCCATTTTTAAGAGTGACGTCATCCTGTAAATATTTAATTTCGTCTCGGAATCGTCGATTATGGCTAGGTTCCAAGTTCCAAGTAGAAGTCGAAAATTTTCTAATGTGCGCTTTAAAAGAATCACCCTGTATATCCCATATTGTGATATTGTAATTGTAAATTATTAGGCATAATAATAACCTTAATATAGCTTACAAAGATGCCGACCTAAATAAAACAAATTTACTGAAAAAGAGGGATTTTGCGCGTTTTATGAAGCTACGATTTTTTTCGTTTGAAAATCTATTCTCGATCTATTCGAAATATTATCTGTTATCTAATACCTCCAGATAACCTGTTTTTTCATCTAAGATGAGATGATAGATAATTGATTACAGTGTCATCTTAGATAAGATGATAGATAACACAATTTTATCTAGATAATATTATCTAGATAATGCACAACACTGAGAAGAAGTGATAGAAACTGTGCGGAGGTTAAAAAGTAAACATTCTAAAGATATATATGGTTTCTCAGCTGTGTTTGTGAAAATAATTATAAATCAAATCGTCGCACCAGGTAAGTCAATGGTGCGGCACCATTGACTTACCTCATAAATAACTGCTTTAAAGAGAGCGTTTTTCCAAATTGCTTAAAACAAGCTAAAGTAGTACCTATCTTTAAGTCTGAAGATAGAATGCTGCCAAAAAACTATAGACCAATATCTATTCTCCCTATACTATCCAAAATATTAGAATCCCTCCTAAAAAAACGGCTAACAAAGTTTTTAAATAAGTTTAAAATGTTATCACCTAAACAACATGGTTACCTCGACTCAAAATCGACCATAACTGCTATGTAAATGTAGTGGAAAAACTTTCAAACTTGTTTAATTCCAAACATAGTGCTACCGTAGCCTGCTGCGATCTAAGTAAAGCTTTTGACACTATAAACCATGACATTCTACTCCGAAAACTAAATTCTGATGGTGTCCGAGGTCACCCATTAAAAATTTTCGAGAGTTACCTACAAAGCAGACAACAGAAAGTAATGTATAACAATAAAGAATCCAGTTGGAAACCAGTAACAGACGGCATACCACAGGGGTCGGTTCTGGGCCCCCTCCATTTTGTAATCTACATAAATGATTTACCAGCCAGCTTGGAAGCGAACGAAGTAGTAATTTTTGCTGATGACACCACGATAATAAACTCCAGTGAAAACCGAGAGAATTGTAGGATGAAAACGGAAAAATGCCTTAGACAAGCTGAAGAATGGTTTTGTGTTAATATAATGAGAATAAATTTAAGCAAGACTCACCTGCAAGACTTTAACACCAAACCTGAAAAGAGAGACGAATATGTTAAATTGCTGGGTCTCTATCTGGAATTGACATACACACGGATCACATTACAAAGAAATTACTACAGAGGGCGGCTGGATGTCAAGCAACAAGAGGGGCCTACTTCGCTTTTATCCACAGTACCATCTCATATGGGCTCATTATATGGGGAAGTTCTTCGGGAGCCCATGATGTCTTCTTGAAACAAAAAGAAGCCATTTGAATACTGTGCAATGCAGAGTACAGAAGCAGTTGCAAACCACTATTTCTCAAAGAAAAAATACTTTGTTCTCCTCATATATGTATACTTACATATCTAGTTTACGCCCATGAAAACCAATATCAGTTTCGGAGTCATGGTGAGATACATAGCCAAAACACATGAAATAAAAGCCAGCTTGTAATACCCTACCACCGGGTTAATTGTGCCCAACAGGGAACAAATTATTTATGTATTAAAATTCATAACAAACTGCCACAACACATAAAGAACCTGAAATTGAAGAAATTCAAAGCAGTGTTGAAAGACTACCTAATTGGGAAAGTGTTCTATAACCTGACAGACTTTTGTAATTCGTCTCTAGATGGGCTCCAATCCTAAATTGATTTGTAGTTTTATTTCATTATCGCACGATTGTTTCATTCATTTTCTCATTTTTTTTCCTTCAGATACATCTTTAGATGTTGCTGTGACGTGTCATGTATTTTTGATGTCGAATAAAATTATTATTATTATTATTATTATATTAAAATTATTATTATTATTACCATGGTCCTAGCAGCTTGGCTTCCAAAAACCATACTTGTAAATTTTGCTGAATTAATTTTTAACAAGTGTTTTTTTGATACTGATATCACTGGCTTCAAATCTTTGTTTATTACTTAATGAGTACTTCACGCATTTTGTTTATGCATTATAATAATTCCGTGTAGAAAAAATACTGTGTATCGAACTATGATAGCACTGCAGTTGTTTAAGTAGTTCACCAGTTGTGTAATAAAAATTTTTGTCTGCGGCAAGCTGTTGAATTACTGTTTGGTCAGCTATAAGCGTGGAGCCGCGCCAGTAATTTACGACCTAACTGCTGCTCTCCGACTATTTAGTGAATTCATTCCATAGTCGGGGTCTCGAATTTTGTAGCATTGACCAAAATATCTAGAATATTTAAAGGGTTGCGTATTCCTTAGATGGACAGTCATAATATGATATGATAAAAATGGCAAGCAAACAAGTGAAAACAATTATTAGAAACGGTGCGTGCGAAATAATTGCACATGTTATTGAAGCATGTGAAAGAGAGGCAGAAAATAAATGTTTAGCGGTGCCTGCTCAATAACACAAGGTGCTGTTTTATACACTGGGGTTTCCGAAAACAGTTAAGAAATATGCAGAGAACACGCAAACAGGCAGACCCAACTGATACCCCTTTAATGCCTCCGGGCCAGAGCCTATTTTTGGTCAAAGCGGGCCCTAGGCCCTTACCCAATCCCGGGCCCCTATTTTTTATATTATAAGAAAGCTACACAACATTGATTTTAATATTATGCTTTAATAAGTACTACATATTTAGAAAATAACATAAAAAACAAAACAGCTACAGACAAAAAAAACATTCTTTTTAGACTTAAACAGGTGTATCTCTACATATAAATAGGTACACAATTAAATTAAAATTTTAAGAAAATCAGATATTTCTTTTGCGCATTTTTAATTCTGCAAACTTGTTTAAAATTTTACTCGAATCTAGTTTTTCTAACATATCACTTTCCACTTTAAGAAGTGCAAAAAAAATCCTCAAATAAGATTTTATTCTTTTTAAAGTTGAAAATGATCGATCGCCAGAAGTGTTGCTTATCGGTATTGGCAAGAAATGTATGCAAAATAATGTCTCAACATTGGGAAATGTTGAGGCGGTGCTAGTTTCAGCCAAAAACTAACATTTTTTCAGGATTCTGTGCAATGTTGTTTGATTTACAAATCTCTTTAAATTGTATTAGGTATTTCATTTTCTATATCATTAACAACAAGATCCTGATTATAATACTGTCCAATATTTTTTAAACTTATTTTAAAATTTTCATTTAAACAAAAAATATATTAAAAATATCATTCACAGAATCGTAAGATTCTTTTCTTCTTGATAATTCCATGATCAATTTATCGCAAATTATAGGAAAAATGTTTACTTTAAAGTTTAAAAGAAATGTCTTTAGAAGAACCTTCATCAAAACATTGTTTTCTTTTCCGCTTTCTAGTAATTTCGTCCTTATATGACGTGTTGTTAATCTGCACCTTTTTTCCTCTTCGATCCTCAATTTCCCCACATCTTTCTCACAGTTTTTTTAACGAAACAAATTAAACTATTGTAGAAAAAGCAGCTATGGAGAACAGAGCAAATGCCTAAGGAGTGGGGACTTGGAATTATAATACCAATATTAAAGAAAGGCGACCCGGAGGATTGCAACAACTACAGGGGAATTACCTTACTGAATATGACATATAAGATATTAACTTCACTTGTTCAGCAGCTGTTAGTTGAGTATACTGAAGTAAGCACTAGGGATTACCAATATGGATTTAGACCAGGAAGATCTACGGCAGATGCAATGCATGTCCTTCAGCGGATAATAGAAAAATGCCATGAATACAAAATAGACACGCGCATGCTGTTCATTGATTTCAGACAAGCTTTCGATAAAATCAAAGAAATTGTTTATTGAACGACATGAAAAATTTGCAGATACCAGCGAAGCTAATTAGACTAACACAAATGACTTTAAAGTGTTCAAAGGCAATGATACGTACAACAGGAGGTACAACCAATAGTTTTATAAGTAATTCCGGAGTGCGTCAGGGCGATTCGTTGTCAGCGACTCTTTTCAATATAGTAATGGAAAATATTATAAGGGAAATAGGGGGACAAGGACCAATAATAACTAAACAAATACAGATCATTGCGTATGCTGACGATGCGGTGGTTGTTGCAAGAAATGAAAGGGCGTTGCAGGAGATATTTACACGGCTGGATGTGGCGGCAGAAGCAAGAGGGTTGACAGTGAATGAGAGTAAGACAAAGTACATGAAACACCAGAAAAATAACTATAAGAAACAAGATCTCAGACTTGGAAAATACATGTTCGAAGAAGTACAAACCTTTAAATACTTGGGAATAAATATAAGCAATATGAATGACAGAGGGGAAGAAGTAAGAGGGAGGATACAGGCTGGGTACAGAGCCTACTTCACTAACAAGAAATTGCTGAAAGATAAAAATATCAGTAGGATAACAAAAGTACGTATATATAATACTAATAAGACCGGTGGTGATGTACGCAGCCGAAACACTGTGTATCACTAGAAGAGAGGAAGAACAGCTGAGAGTATGGGAAAGAAGAGTATATAGAACAATACTGGGACCAAAAAAATTAGTAATAGTGAATACCGGTTGAAGATGAATTATGAAATATTAGAGGAAATTGAAGGTGAGGACATTGTAAGGGCAATCAAAGCGCAGAGACTGAGATGGTTGGGACATGTATGGAGATCGGGCGATGATAAGATGATAAAGAGAATAATACAGTGGAGACCGATGCTTGTGAGATGTAGAGGAAGACCAAGGATGAGATGGATGGACGAGATTGAAGAGGATATGAGAAGAATGAAAATAAGAGGGTGGAAGAAAAAGGCTATAGATAGAAGGCGATGGAGAGAGATTGTGGAGAGGGCTAAGTCACACAATCAACTATAGGAGAGTCTTTTTTGGAGGACAGAATGGGGACTATACTTGGGCCGCCGAACAGACGGAGTGATCACCCTGCAAGCATGGGCTCTAGGCGGGACCACTATCAATTTAGGACGACCGAACCGCAGTGATGCGCTTTCTTTAGACCCAACGAAGTCGCATCACTCTAATTCGGTCGTCCTAAATTAATATTGGCCCCGCTAGAGCACGTTCTTGCAGGGTGATCACTCCGTCTGTTCGGCGGCCCAAGTATAATCCACCCCGAAAATAGGATTTTGAGAGCTCCAGAAAAGGAGCGGTAATAAACCCCTTTCTGGGATATAAACCAATTATATATACAGTGTGTTCAACGAGGAATGGGACAGGGCAATATCTCGGAAACGGGCGAAGATTTTAAAATTGTGAAAATGTTTTACTAAACCTCGGTCGGGGGGACATATTTTGTGGCAAAAAATATAGTATTCCATCCATCATTGCTAGGTGGCGCCATCTGACTTTAATTTTTTAAATGGAATGACATACTTTTGGTCGCATTTTTGGATTCTATAACATATTTGTGATAACTTTTATTAAAACTTCTACCAACCTATGTCTTTTAGTTTCCGAGAAAAAAAATATTTTCAAAATTTTAAGACGAAAATATGTTTTCAAGAAATCGCATTGACACTTGAGTGGATAGAGATAAATAAATAAATTTTATATTAAATTTATATTAAATGAGAAAATACTGTCTTTTTCCACAAAAATACTGATATTCGATTTTTTATACTTTCACTTACGTTAAACTAACACACTTTATTTATTTTAATGCCATTAAAACAATTTAAGCAAAATTAAACAACATCAAAATGAAAATAAGCCTACAAATTAAATTAAATGTTCAAATGTTTCTCCATCATTTTCAACACATTTTTCATACCTTTTAATTAATGTAGCATTAGTTACCGCGTTCAACGTTTAACATGATATGCTCTCACAATATTATAAAAATTGAAACTGTACAAAAGATATTCAGAACTGAAATCTCAATTGTGAGAAACTTCAATAGACATTTGTTTTCATGGCATGTAAATTTTTGTTAAATTTTTGACACATAGTTCTTTCAATGACTTGACTAGGTACTTTTTCAATGTATGTACAGCGTTGTTGAATTATTTCGGCGTTATCTGGATTATGTTTGCGAAAAAAGCATATTTTGTCTGTCATTTCGTAAAATATTTGTTAATTTATCTCTATCCACTCAAGTGTCAATGCGATTTCTTGAAAACATGTTTTCGTCTTAAAATTTTTAAAATAATTTTTTTCTCGGAAGCTAAAAGACATAGGTTGGTAGAAGTTTTAATAAAAGTTATCACAAATATGTTATAGAATCCAAAAGTGCGACCAAAAGTATGTCATTCTATTTAAAAAATTAAAGTCAGGTAGCGCCACCTAGCAATATGATGGATGGAATTCAATGTTTTTTGCCACAAAAATGTCCCCCTGACTGATAGGTTCATTAAAACATTTTCACAATTTTAAAATCTTCACCCGTTTCCGAGATATTGCACTGTCCCATTCCTTGTTGAACACACTGTATATAAAAAATTCAGAAGCCACAAACAGGTTATTTTTAATTTCTTGTAATGATTTGCTGGTTGCATTAATTCTTTCTAAACTTTTTGACCAAGTAATAGTCATAAGGGCAAATTCAAATGAATCAAGTTTTTGTAAAATATCTTTCGCTTCTGTTGTAGTAGACTTCTTTTGGTTTTCGTCTTCATGCAACTGGCTTAAGGCCATTTCATTTCATTGAATCCAAGGGCGATAAATCTGATATCACAAATTCTTTTTACTACTAATTTCTTAAGTTTTGCCGTCTCTAAACACCTTTGAAGAACACTCCATTTGTAGGCAGACGCTGAGAAAAAGTTGCACAAGCATTGCACCCGGTTAGAAAAAGGACAAGCTTCTAAACAACCTACAAGTGCAATTAAATTAACTGAAATAGCATTTTTAAAATTTTTTGTTGAAATATTCTATTGATGTTCAGATTGTTAGACCGAGTATCGGGTCCGGGCCCTAGGCCCGAGCCTATTGGAAAATTAGGCCCTGCTCGGGGCAAGAAAAGACCTCATTTATCTTACCATGATAAAATGAACGATTTTGACTTCCAAATAATACGAAGACCGATAGAGGACTTTTATCTGAATCTGAAGTAAAATCCAACCTGCAAAAAATTACTTGCAGCCACAAAACAAAAAAGAATTAACCTTATAGCTGGAAAACACTAGACTGGCTGCTGCGATCAAAAGGGATTTGTATAATGCAAGTGTCAGAGTAAACGTAAAATTCTAATTAAAAAGTCTAATATTCTATACTAGTGACTGAAGTATCTGAAAGCCATTAAAAATACCGAGAAGAAGGTAGAACATTGTTTATTTCGACGAGACATGGGTGGATAACCAAATGATAAAAAGAATGTTGGCAGAATGAAAACATGTGTTGCGGAACGAGGAGAAAATTAAATTGGCACTCCCCGTATAGGATTTATTCGGATTTTACACAAGTTTTTTACAAGACCTAGCACCAGGCAACAACGATTAAAACAATAATTCAGATTGTTGATTCCCCAGAGGCTGCTAGACTCGCAAACGAACCGATGCTCCGAATATAAATAAATGAATGAAATAAATACGTTTTAAAATATAAAACGCCGTTCGGAAAAAGGTAAGGAAATGCGAGGCGCACAGCCGCTTTTTGTACTTATTGAAACTAATAAGAAATATATACAAAATAAAGCAAAATATTCCTATACAGGGAAAATGTTTCGCTACATCTGCCCCCGACGATCGTAACCCAAAAATTCACATCTAAATTACTACAAATTACATAATTTTGGGGGTACGAACGTAACAAATGAACAAGTGGGTGTATTTTTTTATTACTAAAGAAACAGAACAAGTTTCAAGAACAATATTTTTTCATATGGGTAGCATGAAACATGCCCCGTTCAACACCTGAAGAAGGGTCTTCCAGGACAAAAGTGTTCAGACCAACTACGTTTTTTATTCTATAAGGGCCCTCATACAAAAGCATTAATTTTCGCGTTTCGCGTTTCACGACTGAGGATTAGCCCTCAGAAGTATCAAATCTCCAATCACAAAATTACAATAATTGTCAGTTTTGTTATACAGGGGACGTTTATTGGCGCGGGACAGCATCGATTCTCTGGCTAGGAAAACCTTAATATGAGAATCGCTTATGCTTAACGATTCAGGAAATTTTATATGTTCCCGTAATAAAGAGGGGGGTGGAATACCAGTTAATAGCTCTGTAGGCGAAAAACCCGTCGATTCACGTGTTGCGAAATTCAGAATACTCGCCAAATGTTGAATCTCCAGGGCCCAACGAGCATGGCTACGGTGACAATAAGCTCGAAGAAAACGGCCAATTTCACGCATACAGCGTTCAGCGGGGTTGGCCTGAGGATGACGAATGGAACAAAACACCATTTTGATATCCAAGGATTCACAAAACCTCTGCCATTCTAAAGATTTGAACTGTGTGCCATGATCGGCCAGAAAGCGCTTAGGGGGAGCTAGGTTCTGCAGAAGCCCGCGGCAACAACGGACCAAGGCCTTGGCCGTCGCTCTCTTAAGGGTGAACAACCAGATAAATTTCGAAAATATATCACCAGAAGGTAGCAGACCCCAGATCTTGACCTTGGAAGAGGCCCATAAAAATCGAGTGCCAAAAGTTCCCCGGGACCTTCAGGCAAAATTAATTGTAAAGGGGGCTTAGGATGTATGCCCACTTTAGTTTTCTGGCACAAGTCACAAGACTTTATCAGTCTTTTAATGTCCCTGTGCATATTTTGCCACCAAACTTCCGCTTTGAGGGCACACCACGTTTTATAGATGCCCAAATGGCCAAGAGCGTCATGGAAAGCGATAACAAAATCAGGCACTTTCGCAGACGGCACGCACAAAAGGCACTTCTCATCATGGGAACGCCTAAAAAAGAGCAAACCGTTATATATAACAAACCTTTCATTGGTAAGGGGACCATTCAACAAACTTGTACGAATTCTTTCCAACTTAATATCGGATCTTTGATCATCCTCAAAAGACCGTAAGCTGTGAACAAAACTGTCAGACAATTCTATAGTACTGAGGATCTTAAAGCACTTATCCGTAGGCGTCGGGGCACGCAGGGGAGGATTGCGTGATAGTACATCGGAAATGACGTTATCTTTGCCAGATACATACCTAACCTCATAATCGTACTCCTGGAGGGCGAGAGCCCAGCGCGTTATTCGAGGGGACAGCAGCCTACAGGTACTCAAATAAAAACATGCTCGGTGATCCGTAAAGATCCGAAACTTTGGACCCAACAACAACGTACGCCACTTGGAAACTGCCCAGACGATAGCCAGTGTCTCCTTTTCACTAACACTGTATGCTCTCTCTCTATCTAACAACAGTCGGCTCGCATACACGATCACCCTTTTTGAACCATCAATTTGCTGGAATAAATGTGCTCCGAGACCAACATCACTGGCATCCGTTTGAACCGCGAAAGCCTCCCCAAAAACAGGACGATAACGAAGAATGCTGTCGGATATGGCTCGCTTAAGAGCCATGAAGGCGTCATTTTCTTTTTCAGTCCAACACCACTTGGAACCCTTTCTAAACAACCTATACAGCGGCTCACTAACAGTAGAGAAACCCTCACAAGAAGGTCTGCCATAATTACATAGACCCAAGAAAGCTTGTAATTGCTTAATGGACCGGGGGGTGGGGAAGTCATGAATAGCTTGGACGCGTGATGGGTCCGGGCGTATGCCATCAGAGCTCAATAAGTAACCCAAAAATGGCAATTCCTTAACGAAAAACTTACATTTTTTTAACTTTAGGGTAAATCCTGCGCGTTGTAATCTTTCAAACACAAGGCTCAGGTGTCAGACGTGATCATCGAAAGATTTAGATACTATCAGCAAGTCATCTACGTAACAAACAACAAACTCTTTGAACTCGGAACCCAGTATTACGTCTATGGCTCTAGTAAAAGAAGCGACAGCTGTTTTGAGGCCAAAAGGTAAAACTTTAAACTGGTATGTGCGGGTGCCGTGGCGAAAAGACGTGTACTTACGATCCGAATCCCTAAGCTGAATTTGCCAATAGGAATGCGTGAGGTCGATAGCTGACATGTACCTTACTGGGGGTAAATTGTTAAGGACATCCTCAATGGGCTGGGGCAACTCCGGATCAGTCTCCATCACAGAATTCAAACGCCTAGCATCAAGACATACCCTATCGCTACCATCCCTTTTAACTGCAGTTACGAGGGGACTACAATATGGTGACGAATCTGCCCTCTCTATCACATCCCACGAAAGCATTCTTTCAATCTCCCTATCAACAGCCAGGCGATGTGCCACTGGGCTCGGATATGGACGAACCGAAAAAGATGTAGGATCGGTTAACTTAATACAGTGGGTGTATTCAGTGGTAAGTCCCGGCTTGTCTGAAAAAATATTGATATACTTACGAAGTACGCAACTAAACTCTTGTTTTTCCGGCCCTGACAAATAGGTCAAGGAGTCAGTAACGTCTTTGATATCAGAAATCTTGCAGTTATAAGAACACTCACGGGAGGGAGGGGGCTTCATTAATTTACCAGCAGAAATTACTCGCAATTCCAAAGGTGACGGGGAAGTAAACTCGTGGGGAAAATCTACTTCAGGCACTTTTACAATCCTATGGTCTACATCTATTTCCAGGCATTTTCCACCAAAACTGATAATCGAATTAACACTACGCAGAAAGTCGCACCCTATTACTACCGGGTAAACCAAATCTGGTATGTATAAAAATTCAAATTCGAAATTAGTATCTGCCAAAGCGAAACTCAGCAAAGCTTGATGGGTAATCTTCCTAACCTTACCTTTAAATGCCCCCGAAACTCGTACCCCGTTGGTAGGGAACATGCGGATACTACGGACATCAGTGCCACTAAGAATAGACTGGGCCACCATATCAGAAAATGCACAAATCTGACTACCAGAATCTATTAACGCAGGAAACTCAAAACCCATAATTTTTATTAAAACTGTTGGCGTGCTGGAATCTAGAACGTCATGATCAAAATCACAATCATTAATAAGATCATCTCTGGGATTATTAAATATATTGGACAAATTCAGGTTATTCACAACAAAAGAAGAAATGTTCTTGTCTCTACTTACATCAACCTCCTTCAACGAGACTATTGAACGAGCAGGGTTCAGTTTTCCGAAGAAACTGGGGTGTTTTACTTCTAGGAGTATAGTTCTCTCGTTTATTATAGTTATTATTTTGAAAATGAGAAGATTTAGTGGGGACATTACTTACGAATTTACGTTCATAATGTTCAGCTAAACGCAAACGAGCTAAAGCATCTTGAACTGTTTGTGTGCCGATTAACGTACATGAAATTGCAGGAGGGTAATGACGTGCTATAATTTCAACGAGCTCGGGCTCCGGATAGGCCGGTTGAACGTAACGTGCCCTTGCTACTTCGGCCAAAAAATAGTTGACATAACCAACACCCTTATCCTGGTCATAACGACCAACATCCATTTGCAATTTAATACCTGCCTGCCGAGAAGCACTCCAGAAATGCTGCAAAAAGGCGTCTTTTAGCGAATGGAAGTTCAAAAAAGTATCTAATAAAGCATCCGCCCAAATTTTAGCCTTTCCGTGGAATAGTTCTCGGCACCAGCAAGCTAACATATCATTTCGAATGTGACAACTCACAACAACTTTCTCCAAACTATTTATAAATTCAACCGGATGTGCATTGTTATTGTCTTCGAATTTAGGTAAAATTTTACTAGCCTGTACATCGCAAGAAAAAAGCATTGGATCAGGATCTGAAATCACATTTGGAATATCTCTATTGTTACTTACAGGTAAGTTATTAGCTAAGTTATTAGGGTTATACCCAGCGCCGTACGTCTTAGGATGTGCACCAAGGCAACGAGTTTGTTTTCTTGCTTCAGCAGCTTCCCGGTGACTATTTTCGCTACTTCCGCAACGTCCAAGGGATGAATTAGTACAAAGCTGGGTAACCTGTGACTTCAACAGATGGTCAACAGTTTGCTTCACCGCTTGATTAATTAAAAGCGATAAATTTCGATATGATACCGCATCCGTCAAGGTCTGTGAGTAATCTTCAACATTCGAGGGATGTCTCTCGTTTTCGATTGCCTCGTTACGGATCGTCATACAGCTTGGAAGAGTTGGATTCTTGCCTAAAAGTGAATCAAATTGTTGGGTTGATGTGTTTTTCGACTTTACCCCGTCCTTTCCAGTTGGAATTTCTTGTACGGGTAAAGGAAATGCGGCAGCTTCATCCAGTAATGGAGAAGCTGAATTTTGGTTTGTGGGCGCCAGCGGAAACTCCAAATTTAGTCGGCGAGCTGAGCTTCTTGTATTTCTCTTTGGGCTATGTTGCAACGACATAGTTGGTTGCCCTTTAGTTGGTCGCCAGATGTTGCGGAACGAGGAGAAAATTAAATTGGCACTCCCCGTATAGGATTTATTCGGATTTTACACAAGTTTTTTACAAGACCTAGCACCAGGCAACAACGATTAAAACAATAATTCAGATTGTTGATTCCCCAGAGGCTGCTCGCAAACGAACCGATGCTCCGAATATAAATAATTGAATGAAATAAATACGTTTTAAAATATAAAACGCCGTTCGGAAAAAGGTAAGGAAATGCGAGGCGCACAGCCGCTTTTTGTACTTATTGAAACTAATAAGAAATATATACAAAATAAAGCAAAATATCCCTATACAGGGAAAATGTTTCGCTACACATGATTATTGATGATAGCGGTATTCGTTCTAGCATGCCCATTCAGAAGCTGCAAGGGGTTAGTTTAGTTTTTCAGTCTGAATTTACAAATGGCGACTATCCTTGCCAAATGAATAGGAATAATTCTGAAAAATGGTCGACAAAAAAACTGCTGCCAAAGGTACCATCAAATTAAAGAACGTGTAAAACTTTATTTATTATGTTTCCATTATTAATACAAATTGATATACAAATTTCATTTTAACTGGGCGGTGCTCGTTCATACAAATTCTCTCCTGGTATAAGCCCGAAATGTACGTTGTCACTTCTCTGATAAGCCCAAGCCATCTTCTCCGCTGTAAAATCTATGGCAATATCTCCTTTTCTCGACAGCGTTATGGCCCCTAAAATGTCAATCATCTGCAGGTCGGAGACCCAACGAGAATATCAGAAACCAATTTTTGAAGTTAAAACCTGAAACGGTTGTGGGCTGTTTGTTTGATTAAAAAAAAATTCCTCCATTTTCAGTCGATGCCAGATTCCTTATTTCAAGCGACAGGTCCAAATTCTTGTGAGTGATAAGTAATTCTAATACCATTTTGAGACTAGTTTGCTCAGTTGCATCTAAAATTGACCGATTGTCAAAAAAACTGCACCTGCGGTTGTTGTAACTCAAGTGCATTTCTAAAAACTGCGCATATACAGGTCTCAAGGCAATTATTCTGAAAATCTGCATTACGAAATTCCATATTAGAATTTAGAAATTAATACTGAATGTTCAGAAATAAATGCAAACTTCTGATGAAGACGCCGCATATTAGAAGGAATTTGGCATTAGCAGTTGGTATAACCGGAAGTGGGTAAAAATTGAAAGAAACCGTTACCTGCAAAGTTTCAAATTTCAACTCCAATTGATTTCCGATATTCTTCTAAGCAATATTCATCATACCCCCCCTGTATAATAAATTTGTAAATACCTATGTAGGTAAACTTAGAAACTAATGTGAGAAAAGGCTACTGTCTTTCTCAGGATATAATATGTCCATCACATGACCACCGGCATCACATAAAATAAATAAAAATCATAGGTGCGTTGCATTTCCCCACACTGTCGCTCATAGCCTATTGTTGTGTAGATAATCAAACTTTTACAGCTAGGGAGAATCTGAGAATTAGATATTCGCAGATTGGTGCGGTTGGTCAGTTCCTATGACGTGACACTTCCTCTCAATCGCTGATTCTTCATGTCACCGATATCCCAAGATGCTGGTTATTTCTTTCTGCGCGTGGGCACTGTCATTTATATATGGGTAAATTTCAGATAATAGGACATTCTGAGTTCCTAAAAAATATATGCCTGGATAGGGGTAAAGATGTCCGAAGATATTTTAAAGAATCGTTGTAAGTACCTACAATTTGTGCCTTGTGCGACTGGATTTGTGGGTGTAGTGTGAACAATGCGTTTTTTACTATCCGTGCTTATTATTTTCTAATGATACTATATGGGCTAAACATGGAGTAACCGGCGTTTAAACATTTAAAAGACAAAATTAAAAAAGCATGTTACTTCCGTTACTCGTAGACCATTTTGCAGAACTAAGGGAGAGAAAAATTGACTTGAAAATTCCCCAATCTCCGATTCTTCCTGGTCCTTATAGCTGTAAGAGCAGCTTTAGAGAAATGCATGTAACTTCAAATTTACGTGGATGACATGTAAAAACTTGAAAAAGATAGGTGCGTGAAGTTGGATTGACCCATCTCTCACAGCTAAGTTTTCTCATTTGCAGCATTTATTGCTCAATTTGTGCTAATTTGTGCTGCCGTTCCGGTAATTTGTGCTCGTCAATTTTCCAAGGTATTAATAAAACTCTAAGGGTTAATCCAACTTCACGCTGTTTAACCCATCTCTAGTATTCCATTTTGGTTAGTGCAGTCATTTAGTGCTCAATTTGTGCTAATTTGTGCTGCAGTTCCCGTAATTCGTGCTCGTCAATTTTAAGAGGTATTAATAAAACTCTAAGGGTTAATCCAACTTCACGCTGATTAACCCATCTCTAATATTCCATTTTGGTTAGTGCAGTCATTTAGTGCTCAATTTGTGCTAATTTGTGCTGCAGTTCCCGTAATTTGTGCTCGCCAATTTTCCGAGTTATTAATAAAAATCTATTGGTTAATCCAACTTCACGCTGATTAACCCATCTCTAATATTCCAGTTTGGTTGGCGCAGTCATTTAGTGCTCAATTTGTGCTAATTTGTGCTACAAGCCCGGAAATTTGTGCTCGTAAATTTTCCGAGTTATTAATATAAATCTGTGGCGCAATCCAACTTCACATCTCTAATATTTCAGTTTGGTTGGTGATGTCATTTAGTGTAGAGCTGAGCTAAACCGTTCCTTCTTAGGAGTCGATTCATCGGAATCAATCCTTTCTTCGGAATCGATTCCTTCGATTCGTTCACGAATCACGATTTTCGTTCCTTTTATCGTTGTAAAATACAATACCCTGCCCCGCAAATTCTGACTCCGAAAATATCGAATTTTGTGAAATTATGATATTCGGAGAGCTCTCACGTCATCCTTCTCAGTTAACACTCTTCTGTTGTTTTGGGTTCGTCGCCATTTGAATCCCATTTTACCCAAAATTGCCCCGAGCGAATCATTGCATACCTTACAACCTAATTCTTCTTTTAATTTCTGGTTTAACCGTCTTAATGTCACACGACACCCTTCCGTTTTGTGGAATTCGTAAATTATTTGTCGAATATTACACAATTCGTACTCTGGCAGATCTGTAAATGGTCTTTTTCTTGGACGATTCTTCCTTGGAGTTAAAAACTTTGCTTCACCATTGTTTCGTGCAATACCTTCACCTTCTTTCGATGCTCCTTACCGAAATACCCATCACTTCCCATGTCTTAATTTTAATATCTGCCAATGTGTCCGTCTCACTTTTTAAATTCTTAAAGTAATTGAACACACGATAAACAAATAGACTCGTGCTTGACTGTGAATAACACAGTTAATAGTGAATGACAATTTACAAATTTCCGTAAACACGAACAGAACCGTAAACTAGACGCTACGCCATTGACATGGGTACCTTATTATAAATCTAAACGAAGGCGGTGATGCAGAGTGCAACTACGTCTAGTGCATATCCCCACCTTTCACCATCACTCGATCGGTTTACTGTAACTTCTTATTGATTGCAAATGTCAAATTTTCAAAGATTACATCATCTGTACAGACATTTCGTGAAATGTCCGATTACACCATGTGGCTACGACATATATAACTCCGGCGTAGGTAGCTATAAACAAGCAGTAAGTTGTTTGTGGTTTGCATTAGGTTTAAGCTAATATGCATATTTCTATTTATTTGAATGGCAAATGTGAGAGAACCTTTTAATTATTTATCTGAAAATAATACTTTAAAATTGTCTTAAGGGTTCGTTTATAGCATTCAAATTAAATCATTATAAGGAGTGACTACTGCTCCGGCCGACGGTCCCCTGAAATTTTGTTCGAAGACGGCCGGGCATGCGCATTACAGAATATCAACACAATTTGCATTTTGGAGGTGTAAAAAAAACTAAAGCTGAGAGAACGGATTTTTGAAACAGACCATTTAGTTGTCCTCGCACCAGACACACGCATTTTTTGGAAAAAAGATGATGTAAAAACAAGCAAAATATATCAAACCCGCACGGGAGCAGAACTCGTCTAGCCGTAGGAGAACAAAATGGCAGTTCTGTACGATACCCGCACACCCACCGAAACCGTTGGCGTCAATAGCCGATAACGATGTACTTAAACGTCATTTTACCGACATCAAGTAATGCCCACGTCCGACCGTATTGGAACAAAATTTCAGAGGGGTTGCATCACAAATTGAGCACTAAATGACTGCATCAATCAAACTGGAATATTAGAGGAGGGTTAAGGGTGCGGAATTTGAGAACTAAAAATGGGACATTTCATGTAAACACATTTTTATTCCAACACCATTCTGAAATTAAAGTAGATAGGGCGTTAAATAAAAAGAAATTATCAATAAAAGAGCAACTTAGAGACTCGCACTACTTTTATAGTCCCTAATATTTTTCGTTCGCCTTAAATACGAGGGCGATTCACCAATTATTGTCCCGAACATAGAAGCAATTAAAATGGGTACTCAAAAACTTTATTACTTCTCTACATAATCCCCTGAAAGTCTAATACATTTCTCATAACGATGTTGAAGCGCTTGGAAACTTTGAAAATAAAATTGTTTTTCTTGCTCTCCCAGCCAGCCGTTTACAACTTCAATCACTTCTTCATCGTTCGAAAATCGAGAACCACGCAGATGTTCTTTGAGTTTGGAGAACAAGAAGAAATCACTGGGTGCCAGATCTGGTGAATACGGCGGGTGTTCTAAAATTTCGAAGCCTGCATTGTGAATGGCAGCCATCGCAACGCCACTCTTGTGAGAGGGAGCATTGTCCTGATGAAAGAGAACACCTCGACGCAATTTGCCCCTCCGTATTTCTTTGATTGCTTCTCGAAGTTGTGGCATCAGATTTGCATAATATTGCCCATTAATGGTCCGACCTTTTGGTAAATAATCAACTAGCAGAACACCCTCAAAATCCCAAAAAACTGTCGACAAGATCTTTCCAGCAGAAGGGACGACACGAAATTTTTTAGGTTGCGGCGAACCCCGATGCCGCCACTCCATGCTCTGCCTTTTTGATTCAGGGTCATAATGATGAACCCATGTTTCATCAACGGTAACAAATCTTTCTGCAAATTCGTCGGGATTCTTATTAATCATCGCCAAATTGGCTTCAGATGTCAAATGGCGAATGCGCTTTTGGTCGTCCGTTAACATTTTGGGTACCCAACGTGCTGCGACTTTTTTAAGCCCTAATTCGTCGTGTAAAATTTTTTCAACGGACCCAACAGAAAAGCCACATGTCTCTGCTATAAATCTGACTGTGATTCGGCGATCATTGAGGACCATATCAAGGACCAAATTGATGTTTTCTGGCCTGACAACCGTTTTTGGAGGACCAGCACCAGCAGCATGTTCACAAGAGTCTCTTCCAAGTTTGAAATCCCGAGCCCAATTTTTAACTATTTGATATGAAGGACTATCATCACCTAACACTCCATGCATATCCTCGTAAATTTCCTTCGGAGTCATCCCTTTCTTTTGGAGGTATTTTATGACCGCTCTCACTTCATTTTTCTCCATTTTCCACTATGCACAACCGAAGAATAAAAATTCTTACTCGAATATTCGAAACGATGTGATATTGAAATTTGGCAAGCAAGACTAACAGGTGTTGACAGTTGTACTACTAGAGTACCGATTGTTTCGGTCAACGCCAACTAGCCTAGGGACAATAATTGGTGAACTATCCTCGTAAATCTCCCTCAAATTATTAAAAACTCCGTCATGAATCCGTCATAAACTCGACGCCCTTTTACTATTTGTACACATACATATTTATCGTAATTAGAAAGTAGGGTTGTTTAAGTTAATTATTCCTTATTAATTTCGACCAAGAACGTTTTGATACGTTACTTCGTTAAACGTGCATGTTCGAATAAAAATTATATTGCAATCTCTTCATTTTAGTGCTGTACGGATCCGTAAATTTCGATGGATCCTGATCCATTTAAAAAAACCCGGATCCGGATATATCCTGATCCGGATTTTACTATAAGATACGGATATCGGATCTTGAATCCGGATCTTGGATTCGGATCCGAATATATCCTGATCCGGATTTTACTATAAGATACGGATATCGGATCTTGAATCCGGATCTTGGATTCGGATCTTGGTGTTAGATCTGGATCTCGCTATCCGGTTTTGAAAATTATATTGTTTTCTGAAGACGGTAGGTATAGTTTACTTAATAAAAATGAAGAAAATAGAGTGCATTGGGAAATAGGTATAATAAAAGAGATAACATTTGCAACAAAAAATTTGAAAATTCTAAAAACAAATATGCGCTTATAATATTGTCTTAAAAAATATATGTACCTTAAATAAATATTACACGATCAATATGTAGGGTGACCAAGAAATCAGGCTCACCCCTATAACATTTTTGTTCCTTAAGGTATTAATTTGAAATTTGGTGTGCTTTAGACAAAAAATTTAACTTAAATAATTTTTAACTAAAAATCAGATTTTGTGTCCAGACAGCAATGATTGAATAAAAAACGTCAATTTGGGATTCAAATCATCAACTAAATTTAAAATTTCGAAAGTAGTTTTTCGGTAAGTAGTAATTTGTTTTTTGAATGGAACCACGGTGGCTCATAGACTAATCATACTTATGATTAGTCTATGGTAGTATTGCAATAAAGTAATTTTTTATGAACATTTTGAAGCAAGCAAGCGACGTTATTCTTCCATAAATAACTGACAAAACATTTGCCAAACAACAATAAAAACGCACTCAAAATTTCACCACTATTATTTATATGATTGATAGAAAAAGCCGCCACAAAGCTGGTATAGCCACCCACCAAAAAGTCTGCTTTCCTTTGTTCTTTGATGCAGCTTCTAATGCCGACGCTACCCGCTGGCTCAAATAAGAGAATAACAGCACCAGCGCAGCGAAAAGGATTTCCAATCCGAGATTCGGCTCCAAGATCCGGATCCGAGATCCGGATATCTCTTACCTAAATCCGGATCGATCCGGATACGGATTTCGCATCGATTTCGGATCAGATCTGGGTCTAAACCGAATTTGAAAACAATCCGGATCTGACGTACAGCACTACTTCATTTTGTGCATATTTGGCCGATATGCACAGCAAACTGGACGTTTGACAGTAGTAGTAGTGTGGCCACTGCAATACTGATGGCGGTGGCGCTTCAGTTTATTCTCATATTTCTAAATAGAAAATAATAATTTAAAGATATCACCGCCGACTAATCCTCCCAGATTTATTCGGTTGCCGCTAAAGCAAAAAACCTTGAAAATTCCAAGCTGTAGAGGTTCCGTCTGAAGAGTTTGCAGCTGTGATAGAAATCAATAATTATAGATTGGGACTGTATGTTGCATAATCCTAATCACACTTTTGGGCGATAGGTGGCAGCACTTTATAGACTAACAGCTGATATATCCCAGCCATAATCAGCGTGAAGTTGAATTAACTTAATAACTCGGAAAATTGACGAGCACAAATTACGAGAAGTGCAGCACAAATTAGCACAAATTGAGCACTAAATGACTGCACCAACCAAACTGGAATATTAAAGTTGGGTTAATCAGCGTGAAGTTGGATTAACCAATAGATTTTTATTAATAACTCGGAAAATTGGCGAGCACAAATTACGGGAACTGCAGCACAAATTAGCACAAATTGAGCACTAAATGACTGCACTAACCAAAATGGAATATTAGAGATTGGTTAATCAGCGTGAAGTTGGATTAACCCTTAGAGTTTTATTAATACCTCGGAAAATTGGCGAGCACGAATTACGGGAACTGCAGCACAAATTAGCACAAATTGAGCACTAAATGACTGCACTAACCAAAATGGAATATTAGAGATGGGTTAATCAGCGTGAAGTTGGATTAACCCTTAGAGTTTTATTAATACCTCGGAAAATTGACGAGCACAAATTACGGGAACCGCAGCACAAATTAGCACAAATTGAGCACTAAATGCTGCAAATGAGAAAACTTAGCTTTGAGAGATGGGTCAATCCAACTTCACGCACCTGAAGATAGTATTCCTTGCTTTCATCATTTATGTTTATTATCTGTAGTAATACAATAAGGCCCGGTTTTTCAAAGAATCTAACACCGGATTGAGTCTGACACCGGCTTTGTTGCTATGCTACAACCAATCAGAAAGCCGGTATCATAGCAACGAAGCCGGTGTCAGACTTAATCCGGTGTTGGATTCTTTGAAAAACCGGGCGTTAAGTGGTCTGGAATTGTCGGAAATTTTACGAAAGCTGTTGCGTTGCTTGGTAGCCACGAGTGTAAATTTGACAGTTAAAGCAACAGCTTGAGTAAAATTACCTAAAAATTCCAGACCACGAATTGCATTTAACAAGATTATTTTTTGAATCGAAGCAAGGTAGTTTAAAACGAAATTTTATTTCAATTAATTCACATACAAAGAAATGTGTTGGGAATATTTGACGTTTGGAAGGTACTAAAGTAACTAGATTATATATTATAAATGCACCTACAAATTCGCAACTATGACAACTTATCAACAAGCAAAATTACCGGGGGTAAATACATAAGAGATCATTTTTTTATCGATAAATACATGTTTAATTGTATGAAAGTTTTATTGTCATGGCAAATAATCGAGAATCAAGGTAGTGAAAAAATCGCGAGAGCTTGCTCGAGCGATTTTTTCTACTTCCCTTGATTCGAGATTTTTTTGCCGAATGGCAATAAAATTTGAATACAATTTGAAATGTATTTATCTTATAAAAAATGATGTCGAATGTATTTTAGGGAGGTTAATACACAACTACATTATACGGACAATTTAATTGGAAATAGAAGATTTAATGAAACAATAAACATTTTAAATTAACAGAACATATTAAAATATTTAAATACAGTGTGTCCACGGATGGACTTAACTATACTTGTAAAAACTTTTATTTTCAGTTTTTCGAGAAAAAGTTATTCTTTATAATTCCTTTTGCTTGTTATATAAATACGATTCACGTTGAGAAACTTTGATTTTGTTGTACAGGGTGCGCAAAAAATACAAAAATGTATATTTGTAAAATTCAAAATTTTTGAATCAAGCTTTTTGAAGTCTCATAATGAAACAGCTTAGAAGGAGAAATCGAAAAGCCAAATAAAGTTTTTCCATAGAAGTTATACTTAGTTGCTAAGAAATACCGGGTGTCCGGTTAAGGTTGGCGACCGGCTATGTCTTAGGAACTATTCATCCCACAGATTTCAGAAAAAAATCTTCCCATAAAAGTGGCCATGAAAACTTTATCAAAAATATTTTTAGCTTTCAGTTTTCCCCGCTAGGGGGCACAATTTTAAAAGAAAATAGACAATCCGCATTTTCTTCGAAAATTCAAATGGAAATTTAGGAAGCCTTTAGCTTTCTCAAAATTTCCTCGTAATACCCTGCAAATTACCTTAATAACTTTTTGATCTAGCTTATGAATTATGAAATAAGGAGTGGGGGAAGGAAAAAATTCCCACACCAAAAATGCCATATCTCTGGATTGCTTGAACCAATTTTAATGAATATGGTATTTATGAAAAGGGAATCTATAGCGTAATAGAAATCTGCATTTACATTTGAATTTAATTTTACGAGGGAGCCGCCAGATGGTGTTATTTCGAAACTTACGAAATTGTTAAATTTTCTAAAGAATTATAAATGGAATGGTATATTTTTTATAATATGTTGTCAGATTCCGCAAACCGGATGTTTTTATCTTTATCAAATGGAAGTTATCATCAAGAACATAGTTTAATTAAATCCCAGTGCACAGGTACCAAATTTTCTCAATTTTTTTTGAATGGAATGGTACATTTTCACAACATGCTGTTAGTACACATAACATAAAGAACAGAATGCCGTAAACCGAAAGTTCCTATCTTTTTCAAACGAGAGTTGTGATCAAAAATACTGTTTAATCATATCTCATTGCGTGGGTAAATTTGAGAAAAATTAAATACCTAAATGAATATCAATTTAATTTAGTAAATATTCAATTTTCCTCAAACGCCTTGCCAAGGCTCGGGAGGCAATAGCGGCATTTTCTTCATTTTGAAAAACACCGCGAGCTTGTCATACGCTTCAGCAACAGAGCTAGACATTATTTAAAAAGTTATAATAAATTCTAGCTAAAAGACACTGAAATCGAATTTAAATTAACTAATAATTAATTAATAATTAATACTTAGTTAAGTTAAACAATTAGTGACAATACTATGACCAGGTATTTGTTTTTATTTTCCATGGAGTGCTTTTTGTTTGTAATATTTCTTATAATTCTGTCTGATGAGAGATACAAGGAATACCCTAATATTCTTTAAAAAAATTTATTCTCCTAAAATTACCCATACAATGAAATGTGATTAAACAGCATTTTTGATCATAACTTTTGTTTGAAGAAAGATAGGAACTTTCGGTTTGCGGAATTTTATTTTTCATGCTATTTGTACTAACAGCATGTTATGAAAATGTACCATTCCATTCAAAAAATTTTGAAAAAATTTGGTTCCTATGCACTGAGATTTGATTAAACCATATTCTTGATGATAACTTCCGTTTGAAAAAAGATAACAACTTCCGGTTTGAGCCATTTTGTTCTCAATTCTATTTGTAATGACGCCATGTTATAAAAAATATACCATTTTGTTATTTTCGTGAAATATTGGCAAATAAAAGGAATTGTATAATATTTAATCGACGTTTCGACTCCGTTAGGAGTCTTTGTCAAGATTTTATTGAATAAGTATAAAAAATGACATGTTTTTTCTTAATAAAAAAGTAAATAAATGGTAACTATGCTAGAAATAGGAATTATGCATAGCAAATTTGATTTTTATAACAATATAAAATGTACATGTATTAAATTAGATCAAGTGGTAGAGAGCAGATTTAGGTTATTATGTCACTGTAAATTTGACTTAGATTTTGGATGTCAGATCTGTCATTCAATGAATTTTTGTCTTTTCTGATGTGTATCATTTCTAAGAAGAGTCTAGCTTTTAAATTTTTTTCTTGTTCCAGAATAGTTGTATTATTAAAGTTGAAGTTATGCTTAGTTTCTTTCATATGTTTACTGATAGCTGAATTGCTATTTTGGTATGTATGCTGTTTTAACCTAGTTTCAAGATGATTTTTGGTTTGTCCAATATATGTTTTGTTACAGTTATTACAGTTAATTTTGTATACGGTGTGAGTTTTCATTAATTTTGGGATTGGAGTTTTTAGACTAGAGTATAAAAATTGCAGATTGTTATATTTTTTGTGGGCAATTACAAAATTATGTTTTAATAATAGATTATTAATGTTATGTGAAATATCTTTTATATAAGGTAAGGAAATGTAATTTTTTGGTTCTTTTTCCTTTTTTTATTAATATTGTTATTATTATAAAATTGATAAAGTCTGTTTTTTATAATTTTGTTAATAAAATTTCTTGGGTATAGTTCTTTTCAGATATCTTGGCGTGTGTGTGCAGTAATCTGCGCATTACGTTCATATGTCTTTCTCCCTTTTGTAAAATGGATTTGTTGAATTTTAATTGCTGCCGTAAGATGACTTGAGAATATTCTCACGTTTCTGTATTTGATCTCACTCTGTCTTACTATGGTTGTGTGAAACAAAATGGTTTCAGTATTAATATGCTTATTTTGCAATATCCAGTGGTCACCAAGCAATTTATTAAAAATTATTGCCTTTCAAGTATAACTGTCAGTTTGAGTGTCAGGTGTAAAGATGCCTGGAAATGTTTTACCAAACAGAGTCGAGAAGTTTTACGAAATATTTTTGAATACTTTACTCGAGAGAAGGAAAATAATGGTCCCCTATTGCCTTTAACTTGTGACCAGGAGCGATTGGCCGATGCATCAAAAATAAGTCTACCCTGCGTGTCGCGCATAGTTGGACAGGAATAACGAGGTTTGTCTGCTGCAGCGCCCGGAAAAAGGTAGAGCAAATCAAAATTAAAAAGTGAAGATGTAACTGATGCTATTTATTCCATGAAAGAAAAGAAATAACACATTACATTAAACATTTTAAATAACAAATTAAAAACAAAACAAATAGTGCGGATATTTCTGACACAAGTTTGTGGCGTTTATAACCAATAGCAGATTTAAGTACAAACTAGAAAATAACCGGTGTCTATTGTGTAAACGGGCTAATGTTGTGGGTAAAAGAATACATTTCTTGAGGGAAAACGTCAAACTCAAAATGCTCATTGCCGTGTGCCGTGTCCAGAGTCGCGGCTCACACGCTTGTCGCGGTTCCTAGCAACAGCAAAATTTTGGAAACTACTGAACTGCTGGCGGTTGCTTGGATAATCGGATATGACAGCGCAAACGCCAACAAATCTGAAAAATACTATAGTTATTTTTTATTAAACAATTTGTGGCTTTGTCAAGTGCAGATTTTCTGAATTGTGGACTAGAAAGTTTTATTGCTCGGTCGGCTAAACATATAACTATACTTTTTTTGTGACAAGTTGGTTGTATAGTTAAAATAAATGTAACGGCCGGACCAAGTGGATTTAGTGTACCATTCTGTTTGTATTGAATTATTAATTTTGTAAAGTGTTAAATCTAAGAAGTTAATTTGGTTATTATTTGAAACTTCTATAGTAAATTGTAATTTGGGATGATAATTGTTAAATTGATGAAGAATTTCATTTTCTTTGTCAGGAGGAATAGCAGTCAGACAATCGTCTACATATCTCACAAATTATCATTTAATTTACCATTTTTTGTGAGATATGTAGACGATTGTCTGACTGCTATTCCTCCTGACAAAGAAAATGAAATTCTTCATCAATTTAACAATTATCATCCCAAATTACAATTTACTATAGAAGTTTCAAATAATAACCAAATTAACTTCTTAGATTTAACACTTTACAAAATTAATAATTCAATACAAACAGAATGGTACACTAAATCCACTTGGTCCGGCCGTTACATTTATTTTAACTATACAACCAACTTGTCACAAAAAAAGTATAGTTATATGTTTAGCCGACCGAGCAATAAAACTTTCTAGTCCACAATTCAGAAAATCTGCACTTGACAAAGCCACAAATTGTTTAATAAAAAATAACTACCCAAGAAATTTTATTAACAAAATTATAAAAAACAGACTTTATCAATTTTATAATAATAACAATATCAATAAAAAAAAGGAAAAAGAACCAAAAAATTACATTTCCTTACCTTATATAAAAGATATTTCACATAACATTAATAATCTATTATTAAAACATAATTTTGTAATTGCCCACAAAAAATATAACAATCTGCAATTTTTATACTCTAGTCTAAAAACTCCAATCCCAAAATTAATGAAAACTCACACCGTATACAAAATTAACTGTAATAACTGTAACAAAACATATATTGGACAAACCAAAAATCATCTTGAAACTAGGTTAAAACAGCATACATACCAAAATAGCAATTCAGCTATCAGTAAACATATGAAAGAAACTAAGCATAACTTCAACTTTAATAATACAACTATTCTGGAACAAGAAAAAAATTTAAAAGCTAGACTCTTCTTAGAAATGATACACATCAGAAAAGACAAAAATTCATTGAATGACAGATCTGACATCCAAAATCTAAGTCAAATTTACAGTGACATAATAACCTAAATCTGCTCTCTACCACTTGATCTAATTTAATACATGTACATTTTATATTGTTATAAAAATCAAATTTGCTATGTATAATTCCTATTTCTAGCATAGTTACCATTTATTTACTTTTTTATTAAGAAAAAACATGTCATTTTTTATACTTATTCAATAAAATCTTGACAAAGACTCCTAACGGAGTCGAAACGTCGATTAAATATTATACAATTCCTTTTATTTGCCAATATTTCACGAAAATAACAAAATATTATTAAGAAATTGGCACTAACAACTATAAAAATAGGTACAAAAAATATACCATTCCATTTAAAGTTTTTGAGAAAATTTGACATTTTCGCAAGTTTCGAAATAATGCCATCTGGCGGCTCCCTCGTAAAATTAAATTCAAGCTTAAATGCAGATTTCTATTACGCTATAAATTCCTTTTCCAACGAGACCAAATTCATTAAAATTGGTTCAAGCAATCCGGAGATATGGCATTTTTGGCGTAAGGAAATTCTTTCCTCCTCCCAGCCCTTATTTCGTAAGTTAGATAAAAAAGTTATTAAACTAATTTGCTGGATATTACGATGAGATTTTGATAGAGACAAAGGATAGGTACCTACATTTCCAATTGAATTTTTGAAGAAAATGTGGATTGTCTATTTTCTTTTAAAATTGTGCCCTCTAGCGGGGAAAATTGAAAGCTAAAAACATTTTTGATGAATTTTTATGGTCACTTTTGTAAGAAGATTTTTTTCCGAAATCTGTAGGAAGAATAGTTCCTAAGATAGCCGGTCGCCAATCTTAACCGGATACCCGGTGTATCTTAGCAACTAAGTATAACTTCTATGGGAAAACTTTATTTGGCTTTTCGATTTCTTCTTATAAGCTGTTTCATTCTGAGACTTCAAAAAGCTTGATTCAAAAATTTTTAATTTTGCAAATATACATTTTTGTATTTTCTGCGCACCCTGTACAACAAAATCAAAGTTTCGCAACGTGAATCGTATTTATATAACAAGCAAAAGAAATTATAAAGAATGACGTTTTTTCGAAAAACTGAAAATAAAAGTTTTTACAAGTATAGTTAAGTCCATCCGTGGACACACTGTATATTGTGTAGAGTTTGACTGATCTTTAGTTACATACATATTTTGAACATTGAAAGTGCAATGGTTATATGTTATATTATGACCAGATTTTTTTGCATTTTATTATTATTAATGTTTTCAGTGGTAAAATTTTCTTGCCTTATGTTTATACCTCTTGTAGTTTGGATTCCAGAAGGTCCAGGTCTCAGGTTGTTTATTAAACTAGCATGATGTTCCTCGTCTAACGTAAATAAAGGCCTAATGACTTAGCATTAATTTGCATGTCCAGTCATTTTGATCAGCTGTTCTTCCGGGACACCTGATTTAGCAAGATTTGATACAGCACTCGATCGGTTTGAATGATTCGTGATTTTGTTTGTCAGAGTATCAAGTCCTATTCTTTCAGCAGATTGTTTGGTCCATTTCCCAATCTCATTTACTCCATAAGGCATATTTTTGTACCATTCAGAATTGCTTTTATTCCAGTAAGGATTTACTGTCAGAAATAGTCGATCTGACGTAATTCTATTAGTGCGTTTAGAAATAAGCTTTTTAAATAACCTTACCGGGCACATATCGAGATTATTGTAATTAAGCACTAACCACTTACTGTCTGATAATTTTTGAGCTCCACCCTGGCATGTTTTAGAAAAAATCGGGTTGTATTCAATTCTTCCGGTTACGTTACCATTTGATTTCTTTTCCTCTTTAAAAAAATGCACTTTGCATTTTGCTGCCTCTCCCCCTCTCCAGGCCAGTTCGAATGCTATTATATGATACAGTTTTTTTTTTAAGTCGTTCTGGACAATCTTCGTTTCACAGATTCATTATTGTATATATTTCTTTTTTACTCAGAGCAGTCGAACTTTGCTTCCTCTTTCCGAGAATAGACTGAAGCTGCTTTCGTTTCACATTTTTTGCATCCCTTGCTTGTTTGAATTCAATGTCTGTAAATGGATAAAATTTTCGGGCGTACTCTTTGTAGTATTTTTCTTGAAGGAGTTTTGCAGTAACATTCCACATGGTCTTTATAACGCATTCTTTATAATCTTCACAATCAGCTCTCTTCATATTAAAAGCCCAATCATTCATTATCAGCCCAAGCTCTTGATTTGAAGTAATTTCTAGAAGTTCATAATGCTTCTCTTTTAAAAATATTTCGAACTGTTTCCATATTGACTTTTGATTTTTAACTGTACTCCTCGGAGTAACACTCTGTACAGTTTTTTGAATATTTTCCAAAGATTCTTGGCCAAATCCTGCCATTTCAAAACGACGATGTTGCAAGAAAACACGAAAATAATATGACAGTGACAGTTGCCAAGGTAGAAATTTCAAAACTATCATTCACAGGTCACAGCATAATTGATTAAAAGCAAGGGGCATATTTATCAGTTATTGGGAAAGCTAGGTAGGTTTTTATCGTTTACAATGACATTTTATTGATCCATTTTAAGAAATTGAAGAAATATCATTGGCTCTTAGAATAGGCATGTATTAACCGAAATAATACAGGCTTCTAGACCCAAATGAAAAAATGTTCCTATTGGTCAATTTGACGATGAAAAAAATAATCAAGAAAACAACACAAAAATATTCAGCAAAGTTGGGAATTCATTTATTCTGATAAATTGAGCATTTCTATGTTTCCCAAGAGGATGCTCTCTCAGAAGATGTGTTATACAACTACCTACTGTTCTTGTATTAATATTTCGTGTGTTCAGTTAATAGTTAATATTGCTTTTATATCGCAGTTTTAAAATTTATTATACTAAACGTCTGAACCTCTCTACATAACCCAGAAAATTTTCTTAGATACATAAATAGTAACGAAGAGATTTACCTCCAGTACTTTGAAGCTTCGACCTCATAAGCCGTAGAGAGGCGGAAGTAGCTTCACTAGCGGCCTGCCCAGTAGCCATTCGACGGATTATAGTATGTGCTAAGCAATATTTCATTATAGCATCAGAATTACCTGTCACAGAAATTAAAAAAATAATATTCAATATTACATTATTCAAAGTGAATTGTGATAATGTCGAATTTGATCAGTAAGAAATGAGGGAAATCATTCACACTTCAGACTTTCAACTCTATGAATTCTCTATATTTACTCCACACGCTGAAACAGGGACACAGTAGTTAAATTCGACACGTGTTTCGCTGACAAAGGTGCTTAAATAACTTCCTTCCTACCCAAGACATATAAATACACAAGATCCAATAATTTGAGAATTACCTTGGAAATAAAAGGATTGGAGCAGTTATGGGAAAGGAAGTGAATGATTAATGCTGAAGATCGAGCTGAATAAAACACCAGAAAAGGAGGAACATGGTACATGGAATATCTAGAGAAACATGAGTGAGACCAATAAAGGGGGATTTGAAAGAATTGAAAAAAGTAAGTGGGGAGATTTAGCACAAAATACAAAGTAATTGACGGATTCGATCAAGCACTTATTTTGGAGTGTTTTTCCGAACCTGTAGTCGCAACTGCACCCACAGAATTGTCAGCGTACCCTCCACTACCAATAAGACAAGCAGCAGAAGGGCGACCAACCATTCGTCCTTCAGGACCTCCCCATGATGTAGCACAAGCTAAATTACCACGGGAATCGATTGCCACAGCGCCAACTGATCCAAGAGTGGAATCTCGAAGATTCTGAAAGAGAACGAGAGCATGGAGACCAATTTTGGCTGTTACTAACATATTTGTAGTTACGAAAAAAAATCAAAATTTAAGTTTGCTTGTTTCAAGTAACCCACCTCTTTTGATCCAACTTCTTTTAGAAGAAAATCCCGCAATCCCAGTCTGGAACTTGCCGTAATCATCTTTTCCTTTGGTTCCGTGTGTATCCCTTGTTCCCTTGCAAATCTCATAGCCCCCTCTCCAGCGAAGAGGACATGCGGGGTTTTTTCCATGACTAGTCTAGCTAAGCTAAAAAGAAAAAAAATAGAGAAAACGTCAAAAATAAGTTATAACTTAGATTAATTTGGTCAAATATTGCTATCGAGTGACAAAAATTGAAAGTGCGACAATGCCAACTTCATTATTATTGGGCAAAAAATTACTGTTGTTTAGGGCGAATAAGAGCGTGAAAAACAACGACTGAACATCGCGTTGCCGAGCCATGCACGAAAACAATAATTTTTTTAATGGAACGCCATGTGTGCAGGATATGAAACAAATCTGGTCGATTCCCTTATTTATTTACAATTTTACATTTTCTAATGATGAAATTGTTTATAATCTTGAAACCGGTCAAAGTAGTGTAATAAACTGTTATATTGGTAGTACGCTGAGTATTTCATTATTAATAATGAATTTCTACCGAAAAGTAAATGATGAAAATATTAGCTACGTAGAAGTTTCAGTATACAAAATTTCAGATAGAAATTCCGAAAACTGTCTAATCTTTGAAAACTTCTTGTATTAAATTCCGTGAAAATGTTGTATCTCTACTTGATAACAACCACTGATAATATGTGTCTTGTCAGGAACGCCAAGCAAAAGGACCTATGTTGTCTATTTACACACTTTATTTACAATAGCTATTACAGTTTACGTTGCGGATGCTATAAGGTAACTAAACTCTATTTACAGTTTCTTAAAATTAGGAAAACTGCAGACACACCCTTACTTACAAAAATACTCCCTAAATACATCCATTCGACCAATCGTGCTAAACATTCCAATTCCATTCGTCCAATCACAGGGATGATTATCTTATGTGACAGTTACAAAGCAGACCCCTGTACGAAATATGATACCCTAATTAAAACAATAATTTGTCACAACTCGGGCTTCTATCTGTCACATTAGATCTGACGAAATCTGAAGAAATATTGCGACTCAGCGATGCCACAAACCAGACACTCGACCCTCTCACAATTCAAAACATCCCTTGGAGACTGCCACACACACGCATATACTTCAAAATACCACCCAGAATTGTCCATATGCTTCCAAATAATACCTAAAATATAAAATTCTAACAATGCCGCCGACCGGGAATCGAACCCGGGTCCCCGCGTTCCTAACACCGCGCATCAACTCACTGAGATAATCTGCGACCTACGTGCTGTCTCGCTACTCATCCACATATACTTATGATTGTAACACTTGTTCCTAGAGGCAATCAATTAGCGTGAGCGAGATAGACGAGATTTCGACAAGGCCGCTTAACTGCGAATGATTACGATGCAGGGCACCACCTGACAGTTGTTTTTTTTTGGTGGAGTGCGAATCACGCGGCTGTAGCGGCTAGAGCCGCGCGACTATAGACTATAGATTCTTTAAGAAGCAATCCGCATGATATTTTCTGCACACGAGAAGACGAAGGCTTTCAAAATGCGTTAATTAAAAGAGACCTTTTAAAAGACGAGAGCAAGTTTAGAGGTTTTTTCGTCTTAACATCTATCAGTTTAACTTTGTTCTGTCCCTGATTGAGAATGACCTAAAGAAACCACGTTTTAAATCCAACCAGTCGCAGCGGTTGTTACGATACGACTGGACTGTTTTTTTGCAGCCGCGCCGCAACGGTCGCTGCAGTCGCTTCTGTCGTCGGACGGAAATCGCATGATTGGCAAAAGCAATGGGTTTATTTATCAGTGGCTAAAGCGACGTCGTTAGCCGCGTGATTCGCACTCCACCTTAAACTACAAAAGATCACAACACTTCTGTACAATCAGTAAACATGCATGCAAGCGCGTTCTGTTTGTATGCCAAATTGGATTGCTTGCGTTATTCTGAAATGCTAATTTATTGATATTTTGACAGGAACTCAATTTTCGAAGTTATGAGTGGGCATAACCAATTGGTTTTATAATACACTTATTAGATTCTGGTAAGTACAAATTGCTTTGTGCAAGACTAAATATGTCAATGTTAATAAATTTTAAGGAGTTCTTTTTTGGAGCAATAATAAATGAAATTATTTTAAAGATGATTATGTTGACGCAACTTGAGTAATTTTGGTTTTTTAACATTGAAAATATTTAACGAATTAGAAATGTGACGATGTACGGGAGTCCCAGTACCGATTTCTGTGACGCCTGAAAATTTCGCCAGGTCAATGTTTTTGGTGTAACTTTGAAGACATCGTAAAATGGAGGGATAGAAAATGTAATATTCGGGGGGAGAGGCGCGAAAATGCGGCGGTTATAGCGCTCTTTTGGACACGGAAGCGTTCTGTGCTGTTACATCGCATACTTTGTGAAATATCCAACTTTGATTTTACATAGACAAGTTGGAAAGAGGATGAACCATCCAACATCGTATGGGGTTGGTTTTTGGGGTCTGTATGAACAGGGGCAAAATTACAGGGGTGCAAAGTAGAGGTACGTTTTTAGCAAATTTTAGGCGTTCGATACTGTTATATCGCATTTTTTTGTAACATTCAAATTTTGGGCTAGTTGGAATGAGGACGAACGAGCGCACATCGTATGGGTTGGTTTTTGGGGTCTGCCATCCACGGGGGCGATATTTAGGGGTGTAAAGTTGAGATACGCTTTTAGCAAATTTCAATTTTGCTCCACGCAGTCCCCACTGCTTTGTTTGTTGCAGTGTGTGGACGCATGTCATTGTTTGGATTTCAAGAAAATGTTATCATTTTCATTGTTTACAAATTGTTACGTTGATTTATACTGAGAATACTTGAAACTTAGCCAAGTTCATTTTCAATGCCTTAACGAAGGTTGCTAAATTGCAACGTCTGTAAATTTTTTGTTTCATAAGCTTTCCAGAATTTTTTGCTCAAGCAGGTTTTCAAAAAATCTGTTCTATAATAATTACTGAGACTACATTTCGGAAGTAGCAGATCAAAAAATTGAACTTACCTTATGGGGTTTCCAATATCTTGAACGCCACAAACAGCCCCAGCGTTCAAAAACTCCCCCTCCATTATAAGTGCGTCCATTTCGGGCATCCCATCTAAATTCAACATCGATCCACAACCTATGATTGCAAAGGAATATTTTCATTAAAACGGAAAGCAATGGGAATAAAGAATTAACCTGCGTTAAACAATGGGTCGTATTCCATTACTGCAACCGCCATCTGTACCGCGTCTATGGCAGTAGCCCCATGTTTTAAAACATAATATCCTTCTATTGCTGCTCTTTTGCAACCTTCCAGTTTAGTGTGTATTACGTCTTCTGGAACGTCTCCGGTTCCTCCATGGATTACTATTATTGGTTTCATTGATTATACCTGAACAAAAACAATGAAAATTGGGTAGGTGGGTCAAAAGTTGAGGGGGGAAATTTGGTGATCCAGGGTAACATAAGATATGGAATAGCAGACCCGCACACACATGATGAAAAAAAGTGGATCAAAACCCAGGGTGAACCTTATCTGCGTACAATCCACATGAAGGTCGCGACGTTCAGAAAAGAAACACTACTTTCTTTAAAAAAAGATGTGTCAGATGTGTTCTATTCAAATACGTTGGAAGGCCAAAACCAAAAAACTGTAAATTCAAATATCCCCCAAAAATTTATGACATGTGTTTTAGGATTCTTTGTTCACTGTTGAGTAGAACTCAAAATTAATCTAATGTAACAAACTGTTAATCCAATCAGACCTTTCCGATTATTCCCCCGAAAAAATATTCGTTTTAGTTAGAGATGTTTTAGTACTTATTAATTTCATATCAGAAAAATTAAATCGTTTAGATGAACCTAGACATCCCTGAAAGAACTTACGTTGAAAATTTATGGAAACGAAACCTAAAATTTCTAATTTGCGTAGTCGTTTCATGTACCGCCAATTTTGCTATCCGCTTCTGAATGTCCTGTTTCGCCCCTTCCATTTTTTAATGTCAACGTGACACATAAATATTATTCATAATTCATTTGTTGCTTTGCATATTCGCTTTCTAAATTTAGTTATCATATTTGGTTCCAAATTACGGTGCTTCCTATTTCTGCCAAACTAATCTTCTATTCCGTTCCCTTGCACTCTAATGTTTTTTCTTAAACTTTGCGGTTATACGGGAAGTTGGAACATTTCTTTTTAATTTAAATAAAATAGCTGGAATTATAAAAACTTTTGGAGTCGAAAATGGCGTAGAATGGTAGAAGCATGCAGCAAGTGGGTGATTATTTAAATTAATCAACTATACAGGGTGATTCAGACCACCCGTACACAATCTTTTACGGGGAAAGTATAGGAGCTACGGACTTGGGAAAAAATCCTGCTAAGTAAATTGCCCGTCAAGAATTTAATGAAAATATTTTCATTTTTCTCGAAGTCACCTACCGAGATAATATGGGGTGGGGGTGTGTTTCACAAGGATTTCAAATAGGATGGGGGTCGTGCGATACATCATTAAGAAGGAATGAGAAGAAGAAACATTTTTTATTTAAACATTTTTTCAATCATTCCAACCGTTTCAAAATGGCTGTCAACTTACGAAAAAATTTGAAGGTTGAAAAAAAATATTTTTGTGATCAACCCCAGCGATTAAGAACAAAAACGAACCTAGCTTATGATTGTACTTACAAGAGTTTGCCTTTCATATCATGTATTACAAAAAGTCATTTTGCCAAAATTAGTACTTACCTATCATCCCCACGTTGCTAAAATTAAGGATCATTCAGGGGAGGTTTTCTCGAAAAATTCAAATAGCTGTGGGGGTTGATTTCCATTTCATCCAAAAGACCCTTTCAAACCTGACAACTTTTGTCTGAAAGTTATCCTTCTAAAACGAGTCACTTTTGAGGGATTGCTTAATTTTAGAAAAACTGCTAAAATAGCCCAAAACGACCAAAAAAAGAGTTGGTTGGTGCCATTGAGCAGTCATTTTATGTTTGTATTGACAGCGTTGCTAACCAAGCAAACTACAAAGTTCTTCTTCAGAAATGCTCGTGCATGCTTCCACTATCCGCCGCATCATATCCTGCCTATCAGTTGGACGATCTTTATACCCTTCCCCTTTCAACTTTCCAAATACCTAAATAAAAGTCCTTACGACTGAGATCCCGTGACCTGGCTGGCCAGGCTACCGGACCACCTCTCCCAATCCATTTCCTTGGGCATATTTCATTCAATATTTCCCTGGCATGCCTAGAGAAGTGAGCAGGGCACCCATCATGTTGAAACCACATCAACTGCCTAGTTTCTAGAGGGACAAATTCCAACAAAACCTGTAAAGTGTCTAACAGAAATCTTCGATAATTGTGTCCGTTTAAAACATCATCAAAAAAGTTGGGGCCTGAAATAGTATATTACGTAACAAGTCCGGAGAATACTGTTTTTTGGACGAGTAGACAAGTCTGCGAGTCCAAAAAACAATTTCCGGGCGTGTTGTGTACACTATTTTTTCGGCAACCGTGTGGAATAACAAATCAATAAAGTACGTTTCTTTATAATATTTATTTGTAGAACAAAATTAGGAATATTCTAATCATCGTTTATATTAATATTCATATTTAAATTCGAACAATTTATTGCTAGTATTAAAAAGATTCAATTTGTTTGAAATTCTTGGTATATTTAAATGCCTGTTGTTGAAGTCAGAACATGAAGGTAAGGTATCCGATTCATGTTGATTGTTTTCTGTACTTCCCGGACGCATATTCGTATCGAACGTATGCTATCGCATATTGGCAAATGCCGAACTTAGTTTCGTATCGGATGACCGTGGTCGCAGAGGTATGTCAAATGAGTGGATGTCTGTCTCGAGTCTCGAGTGATGGCGATCCCCTAGCTGTCCTTTTGGACCTGACCGATTTTTTGTTCAAAAGAAAAAAGAGAAATCATCATAACAAAAAAGAACTACTGTGAGGTGTGAACCCTCAACGTTGCGACTTGGGAGGCTGACACATCGACCACTGAGCCACGAAGGTGTGCTGGCAAGAAAGCTTACGAAAGTGGTATATAAGTAGAAAATACGCCCGTTGCTGTAAGTCGACAGTTGGGAATGCGATAGCATAGGCTCGATACAAATATACTTTCCGGACTAGGCCGGAAAAGTGCTACTTTCTCAAAGAAAAAGCGTCCGGGAAGTGGGTACTTTCCGGACGGTTGCCGAGAAAAAATGTTATGCACCTTTTTCTTAAAATGGTAGGCACAATTAAATACCTATGATTTTATTTCAGAGTATGCCGCATCAAATGTTGAGGCTCCAGATATTTTGATTTTCCACCTCCCTTGTCCACCGAGGATTCTCACCAGACCAATAATGGGATGGTGTGCAGGTTCACATCACCGTTGCTTTTAAATGTGTATTCGTCGGTCCATAAAATTTTATCCGCGAAATTGGCATCTTGGTGAATTTTGTTCAGCACCCACCTACAACAGAACCTGATTCTGTTGGCAAAGTCTTCTCCATGTAGCTCCTGGTGCAGAGACAAATTGTGTGGATATAAGCAGTTTTTTTAAATAAAGCAATCCCTCAAGAGTGACTTGTTTTAGAGGGATAACTTTCAGACAAAAGTTGTCAGGTATGAAAGGATTTTTTGGATGAGATGGAAATCACCCCTTGCTGCTATTTGAGTTTTTCGAGGAAACCGCCCCTGAATGATCCTTAATTTTAGCGGTGTGGGGATGATACTAATTTTGGCAAAATAACATTTTGTAATACATGATACGAAAGGCAAACCCTTGTACTAATCATAAGCTAGTTTTGTTTTCGTTCTTTAGCATTGAGGTTGATCACAAAAAAAATTGTTTGCAACCCCCAAATTTTTTGTAAATTGGCAGCCATTTTGAAACAGTTCGAATAATTAAAAAAATGTTTAGATAAAAAAACATCTTTCTCTAATACCTTTTTAATGATGTATCACACGATCCCCCATCTTATTTGAAATTGTTGAGAACCCCCCCCCCCCCTATTATCTTGGAAGGGGTGACTGCGAGAAAAATGAAAATATTTTCATTAAATTTTTCACGGGCAATTTATTTAGCAGGATTTTTCCCCAAGTCCGTAGCTCCTATACTTTCCCCGTAAAATATAGTGTGCGGGTGGTCTGAATCACCCTTTATATGCTAGAATCAGATGTAGAAGTTATTGGGTACCTATTCTTAGGATTTACCGTTAAGAAATTGATCATATACCACACCAGAAGTGTGTTTCCAGCGCCAAGACAGTTACATTCTTGGTCTACCACATTTTTGAAGATGGAACGCAGCCACTTCCAGCAAAAGTAGATGCTGTCCACACCCGCAAACAAGTAAGCCACTCAGACAGTTTTTGGGGATGGCGAACTTCTACCGTCGTTTTATTCCCAACGCTGCCACACCCAAAGACTTATAGAGGGGACTTAGCTATTTACATTTTCGATTGAAGCAGGGTGAATACTCACAGTCTAAGCGTTTGTGTGTGGAAAAGGCAAAACAAAACAGCCGACCAGTTGTGTAGTGAACAGGTGCCGCCGCGGAAACAGAATATCGCGGAACATTCGCTCGGTCCGTTGCTTGAATATAATAACAAACAACGATTCCCGCGACCCGCTGGCCAACGAACGTGTAGGCTTCAAAACAAAATCAGCTGTGTGTGGAAAAGGCAAAACAAAACAGCCGACCAGTTGTGTAGTGAACAGGTGCCGCCGCGGAAACAGAATATCGCGGAACATTCGCTCGGTCCGTTGCTTGAATATAATAACAAACAACGATTCCCGCGACCCGCTGGCCAACGAACGTGTAGGCTTCAAAACAAAATCAGCTGTTCCATAAGGACGCTACGTCCATTCTAGACGTCTTTGGCGACACCCTATGCTCCACTTAACGACGTTCTGCATGGTAAAGCAAAAGAGAAAACAGCCCTCAACTGAATGGCTGAAACGCTGCAACTTAGATAGCTGGATATACGTTTGTTTGGTTCAATCGACCTCTAGTTTCACTTGTAGTATTTATTGTACTGCGTTCATGAACCCTGTGCGTCAAGGAGCTACTAGAAACGTTGTTAATTTCCGAAAAAAGTTCCGTTCCCAGCGCTAGTTTTCAATTTGTGCATAAAATAATAATGATAATAAACACATTTATTTATCCCAAAATCATTACGACCATATAAAATTACAATAAACAAATTTGGGTAAATAGGTCACAATTCAATCCTTCGAATTGTGCGAAGTATTGGTCTTCCATAGTGATCTTACTTTAATAAAGTAAATAATTATACAAATTCGGGAAAAAATAAACAAGCGTTCCGCGCGAATCAATAATAACCATAACATAACACCATGTCTGTAGATTCGCGATATGTAAAATTTACCATGATAACATAAAAGAAACTGGAAAAAATAAAAAAAAAATGCGCATACCGTGTGTCCCGGGAATTCTGAAGCATCCTGTTTAACATGGGAAATTTGAAAATTGCGATTTGTATGTCCCCAAAGTGTTTTAAGAATATTCCGAGTATCAGGACACATACAATGTGCACCAGAGAACGTTTTCGTGCAATAATTTTCGAAGTTTGACGAAAAATATCAATAATATTTCCAAAAATATAACGCGTGGGAATCAACTTAGTTTAAATGCTACTGTAAAGACAGTAACAAGCGCGTCGCAATGGTTGAGTGAGTTTAGTCGCTGCACCTGTTTCATTGCATCTAGGGGATGTTGGTTCAAATCCAACTGCGCGGCGGTAGTATTTTTTTTACTTGTATTGTTATTTTGAATGAACGACGAGTGATTTCTATCAGTAAAGATACCTAATTAAACATTTTATAATTTTTAATTAAACTGGAAATGGACTTATTAGAAACTTATTCACATTATTAAAAGGCTGTAGCATTGGAACGATACCTTGTGTTTGTGCTTTGTGTTCGAATAATTATTTGCAAATAATGGAGAATTTACGGAGGGAATTTTTACTTGAAAGTACTTACCGACAGCTAGCGAATCAGCGAATGTGCGTCGGGAATATTACAATAGGCTGGGCAAAATGGAGAGCTGCTTGAGCACTTGCAAACCATCCCAATCGGTCCTTTTTCATGACCGCCACAAATATTTATTCGAGGGTTGATTTCAGACACGATGATTGCCTAGTAACTGTTATCAATGCCCGCAAATAAATGCAGTTATTGTTGCAAATTAAAATGAACAAAGTTTTAAAACCTTTAAGTAAATAAATAACTAATTTTCTGTTCCAATGTTACAGCCTTTTAATAATGTGAATAATTTTCTGATAGGTTAATTTCCAGTTTAATTAAAAATTATAAAACGTTTAATTATGCATCTTCTGATAGAAATCAATCGCCGTTCATTCTAAATAAAAATACAAGTAAAAAAATCGCTACCCCCGCGCAGTTGGATTTGAACCACCATCCGCTAGATGCAATGTAACAGGTGCAGCGACTAAACTCACTCAACCATTGCAACGCGGTTATTACTGTCTTTACAGTAGCATTTAAACTAAGTTGATTCCCACGCGTTATATTTTTGGAAATATTATTGATATTTTTCGTCAAACTTTGAAAATTATTGCACGAAAACGTTCTCTGGTGCACATTGTATGTGTCCTGATACTCGGAATATTCTTAAACCACTTTGGGGACATACAAATCGCAATTTTCAAATTTCCCATGTTAAACAGGATGCTTCAGAATTCCCGGGACACATGGTATAGCACCGTATACGTAATAGAAATGAAACTTCTGAGAGAGATTTACGGTGAGAGATAAAAAGAGAGAGTATTTCCCAGGAACGTTGTCGTTTTTTTGACGCAATATAAGCATACAAACGTCATTATCATTAAAACTTGAATATTTTAAATATAGGTACTTACATAATAGATAACTGTTCACGGATATAATCGAATATTCACAGGACACAAACGTAAAGAACGTAAATAATCACAAAACACGATGGTAAGTATTAATTATACAACGCGTGGTATCTCAGCTACTCATGCATGTATAACTCTCTTTCTCCTTCTCTCAACGTTATATCTTTCGTCTCTCTCGTGTAACGAAATGCTCGTAAACGTGACGCGACCTTGAAATTTTACTCTCAATTCTCGGGCAATTTTCGAGGTGCCGCTAAAGAAGTTTCACTTCAAAAATTGCGCGTATAGCACCGTATACGTGATAGAAGTGAAACTTCCGAGAGAGATTTACGGTGAGAGATAGAGAGCATTTCACGGGAACGTTCGAACGTTCAGTCGTTTTTTGACGCAATATAAGCATACAAACGTCATTATCATTAAAATTTTTATATTTTAAATATACTTACATAATAGACAACTGTTCACGGATATAATGGAATATTCACAGGACACAAAAGTAAAAAACGTAAATAATCACAAAACACGATGGTAAGTATTAATTATACAACGCGTGGTACAGCAATCGTCAAACGTGATGGCGACAGCCTTCGCAGGCAAGGCCACGCCCTAGTTTCAGGCAGCGGCGCGAGGTTCCATGGACTATAAATGAATTTATTATGAAGTTATTCGTGCGCCACTGACAGTTGCGTGCGTCCACCGAAAACCAATCCCGGTCGAGAGGGTAGTGGATGAATAGTGGGGATTTCTCAACTGCGCATCTCTGTTACTCGCCATCACGTCTGACGATTGCAGTATCTCAGCATGTATAACTCTCTTTCTCCTTCTCTCAACGTTATATCTCGTCTCTCTCATGTATCGAAATGCTCGAAAGCGTGACGCGACTTTGAAATTTTACTCTCAATTCTCGGGCAATTTTCGATGTGCCGCTAGAGAAGTTTCACTTAAAAAACGCGATATATCTTCAAAAACGTTACTAAAGAAACTACAAATGCGTCACGTCAAAATCATAAGTCAAAACCTTTGACGCAAGTAGGAATAGGTAGGTACTTACTTGATTTATTTTATAATTATTAATAGGCAGCGGAACATAACTTGATAAGTGGCTCTCAAACAAATAATGGTTACATTTTACACAAAAATTTTGAAACAATGGCCATCAAAATTTTAGAAAACGTTACTTAGAGTTTATGTAATTTTTTTTCTGATCATTAAAGAAACACCCTGAATATAAACGTCTCAGCAAAGAACTTTGAAAGCTTGGGTAATATTAATTTAAAACAGGCGGGCGTTGTTTCTATAAACGAAGGGCTCAATGCAAACACATTGTTTAATATAGGTACATTATGCGGTTATTATCCTCTTCTGGTAACTTTCCACAACGGCAATTGGCCAAATTGGACAATAACTTTGTGAATTAAACTAAGCGACAATTTGAATAATTTGCGCCGTAGAAATCTCCTGTTGAAATAAATCGTAGACGCTCCTAGAATTTCCCGTTGCACATATTAATTAGACTTTCCTTGTGTCAGAATAATTATTACACACAGTGGTTGGATCGGGAACTATGGCGTATATTCAATACGAAACAGTGACATGTGACACAGCAATTAAACTCTGCGCCTGTTTCGCTTACAACGTCAGCATCTTCACAAACTTGAGGGATTAACTAAGGCTCAAACTCACACAAGAATGCTTAACTACCTTATCTGTTACCCAAGGTACACAAATATAAAGGGTCAATAAAGTTTGAATTTCTTAGAACTCACGGTTAAGGTTGTCCTTAAAAGTTCTATCTACATAATGAACCTACAGGAGGTCGAATTGTTTCATATTATTGATATCGAATTGAAACTACAATTTAAGTTGCTCAAAAAATTTTGGAGGTTGAATTTATTAATGCCAAATACAGCAAATTTATCGTCTACGTATTACAACCACTAAAGATTATTCTTGAATAATTAAAAAGTCATCTACACAAAGCCCATATTTTTTTATGTATTCTAGGTACCTATATGCAATTACTTGCATGCCTGATAATGCACATATTCGTTGTCAGCGAATTCCTTCTTTTCCTATTTTATTATGTACCTTAGGTACTTGTCTGCGATAATTTACGTAAATTCACAGAGACATTAATAAAATATCATTGTGTAATTTACCATAAAACGTTTAAGAGACTCTTCCGAGTTTCTGCATTAAACATTTCCAAGCATAACAGTTGTTCCTTTTTGTTAAACGCAACTCCACCCTGCGCTATTCTTTGTTTTATATATATAGTATATGGTACTCCTACCGCCTCGAGTTATTTGACTTCCTATATAGCAGAAATATGCGACTTCCTCTATCTTCTCATTTTCTATTTGTATTTCAGTTTTAGTTCTATTTTCACCTTCCCTATATACCAAAATTTTGACTTTATCTTTATTGATCTTTAACCCATTGGCCTCTATCAAAACTGCTTTAATTTCGTTCAGACTTCAGAGCAATTCCTAATTCTTTTTTGCTGGATCCTAACACTGCTATATCATCCGTGAATCCGTGAATAGTTTGATACTGAGGCTAGTCTGTCCTTTTAACAGTATTAATGCATATACACTGGTGTGAGTTCTTAAGCACTGTGCCCCATCTCTATTTATATCACTGGTTCTTACAATTTGCTCGAGTAACAGATTAAAGAGCACCACTGGCAGTGGGTCTCCCTGCTTCAGATCATCGCTGACCATAAAACCTTCTGACATCGTGCCATGTGTTCAAACTTGGTATTATGTGCCCTCCAAAGTCATTTTTACCAGGGCAATTATTTTCCATGGTACTCCCAGGTCTCGCATTGCACTGGTCTTCTTTTTTCCCTTCTTTATACAAATTTCTTATTTCTTTCTGGTCATAACATTCTTGTATGTCTCGTATTTTCATTTCTTAAACTTTTTCTTCTTTTCTCTACATATTCTTTTTGATACCCTTCTCGTAGTCGACTTTGGCCTCCTCTGTATTAAGTTCCAACATTCTTAGTCTTGCTATATTCCTCTCCACCAGTTTTTCCTCGCATTCTTGGTCTATCCATTCCTTACTGTGTTGCTTTTGTTTGTTCCCTATTACCGCTTCTGTTTATTGGCATATTATGTTTTCTTACTCTTTCCATACATCTTCCATTTCCCCTTCTCACGTTCTCACCATTCTTTGTTCGATCACCCGTATGTACTTCACCACATTTCCTTCTTTTTTTAATAGTCCTATATTATGTACCTCCCTATTTTCCTTAAGCATTTCCTGTGCGTTCTCACCATTCTTTATTCGATCACCCGTATGTACTTCACCACATTTCCTTCTTTTTTTAATAGTCCTATATTATGTACCTCCCTATTCTCCTTAAGCATTTCCTGTGCGACTTTTACTCTCACCATAAAGTGATCAGAGTTAGCGTCTTAATCTCTTAATACTGCCTGCATGCCTCTGCTCTACTAAAATATGATCGATTTGGTTCATCGTTTTTTTGTCTGGTGATACCCACGTTCCTTTTAGTAGGAGAATCCGCGACATTTTTTGGTAAGTCATAAGACTATGAATGAATATATGTTTTTTATGATACGTATATATAAAATACCTACACGAAACGCGACAGGTTGCCATTTCAATCCTGCCTCGATTGGTGCAGTGTGGAAAATAATTATGGAACTAATTCTATATCTTCTAAAATAATTAAATAATTAAAACGTCATCTTCACAAAGCCCATATTTTTTTATCTATTCCAGGTACCTATGCAATTACTTGCATGCCTGATAATGCAAATATTCGTTGTCAGCGAATTCCTTTTCCTATTTTATTATATATCTTACTTGTCTGCGATAATTTACGTAAATTCACGGAGACATTAATGAAATATAAATGAAATAAAACGTTTATGGGTGGTTAAGAGACTCTTCCAAGTTTCTGCATTAAACATTGTTCCTTTTTGTTGAACGCAACTCCACCCTGCGCTATTCTTTGTTTTATATCTGTATAGTGCTCCTACCATCTCGAATTATTTGATTTCCTAAATAGCAGAATTATGCGACTTCTTCTTGTTACAATTTTTATTTTAGTTTTAGTTCTATTTGCGCCTCCCCTACATAGCAAAATTTTGGTTTGCTCTTTATTGATCTTTAGCCCGTTGACCTCTATCAAAACTGCTTCCATTTCGTTCAGGGCCATTTCTAATTATTTCTTGCTGGATCCTAACACTGCTGTATCATGCGCGAATCTCAGCATATTAATAGTTTGATCCTGAGGCTAGTCTGTCCTTTTAATAATATTAGTGCGTATACTATATACTGGTGTGAGTTCTTAAGCACTGTACCCCATTTATATAACTGGTTCTTATAATTTGCTGGAGTAATAGCACCACCGACAGTGGGCCTCCCTGCTTCAGACCATCGCAGACCATAAAACCTTCTGACATCGTGACATGTGTTCGAACTTGGTATTTTGTGCCATCCAAAGTCATTTTTACCAGGGCAATTATTTTCTATGGTACTCCCAGGTCTCGCATTGCACTGGCCTTCTTTTTTTTCTCACTTCTTTATAAAAGAAGTATTCTCAATCCTTATACTTTCTCTTCTTTTATCTTCTTTTCTCTGCTATTCTTTTTAATACCCTTCTCGTAGTCGACTTTGGCCTCTTCCGTATTAAGTTCCAACATTCTTAGTCTTGCTATATTACTCTCCACCAGTCTTTCCTAGCATTCTTGGTCTATCCATTCCTCACTGTGCTGCTTTGGTTTGTTTCCTATTACCGCTTCTGCTTATTGGCGTATTATGTTTTCTTACTGTTTCCATACATTTTCCGTTTCTCCTTTTCCGTCTCCTTCTCCTTCTCCTTCTCCTTCTTCTCCTTCTCCTTCTCCTTCTCCTTCTCCTTCTCCTTCTCCTTCTCCTTCTCCTTCTCCTTCTCCTTCTCCTTCTCCTTCTCCTTCTCCTTCTCCTTGTCCTTGTCCTTGTCCTTGTCCTTGTCCTTGTCCTTGTCCTTGTCCTTCTCCTTATCCTTCTCCTTCTCATTCTCATTCTCCTTCTCCTTCTCCCATCTCCACCATTCTTTGTTTGATCACCCATAACGTACTTCACCACATTTTCTTCTTTTTTTAATAGTCCTATATTATGTACCTCCCTATTTTCTTTAAGCATTTCCTGTGTGAATTTTACTCTAACCATAAAGTGATCAGAGTCAGCGTCTGCTCCTCTACAACTTCTTACGCCCTTAACTGCCTGCATGCCTTTGCTCTACTAAAATGTGGTCGATTTGGTTTATCGTTTTTTTATTTGATGATACCTACCCATGTTCCTTTATGTATCTTCTTATGTCTGTAAAGAAATCCACATATTCTCATTCTCCTGCCAGCTGCAAAATTTATCGGTCTTTTTCCATGTTCACTACTAATCTCATGCTTGCTGTGTTTCCCTATCACAGGTTCGTATATCCCTTCCTTTCCGATCTTAGCATTCCAATCTCCTAATATTACTGTTAAATCATAGTTTGGTATTTTCTCAAGTTCTTCTTCCAGTCTTGTGTAAAATTCTTCTTTCACCTCTTGGTCCTTATCCTCCGTTGGCCTATGCACATTGAAAATGTTTATTTTTCTGTATTTTCCGTTCACTCTCATTTTGCACGTTCTGTCTGTTATCGATTCAAATTGAATTAGTGCATGCCTTGGTTTCCTGTTAACAAGGAAACCTGTTCCGAACGTCCTATTTTGCCCTCCACTCTTACAAAAATGTATAGTCTTCGATATTCATAAATCCCATTCCTTTTTGTTTATAGTTTCCTGGTTTCCTGTAGTGCAATTATGTCTACCGTGTATCTTCATGTTACGTTTATTAAATATGTAGTTAATATTATCTTCAATTACTTTTTGGTAGAAGTTCACAATGAAACAAATAATATTACTTTGCGAACTACCAATAATAACGTTTTTATTTGAATATTTGACCGGTTTCAAGATTTTTTATCCAATCTCATCATCAGAAAATGTAAAATTGTAAAAGAAAAATCTTGAAACCGGTCAAATATTCAAATAAAAGCGTTATTATTGGTAGTTCGCAAAGTAATATTATTTGTTTCATCGTTTATTAAATACTTTACTGCCCCTTCTGAGTAATTTCCTCTCACGTTCCACATTCCTCGTGGCCAGTTTCCCTTTTTTCCAACCTCAAAACTATTATTCATGTTTATTAATCTCGTCTGGTCCGAAATATCGTCTTTCCGCGTCATGTCACCGCATTTTTCTAGTTTTTTGCTGCTTCTATCAGCAGCTATAGTTCTCCCTCTCTTTCATTCCACTTGTATTCCCTTCCATTAACTCTCAACTTTCGGTATCCAATATTAGTTCTATTGCCCTTTATCTTCTCATCCCTTGCCCTCATCTTTATCTTTGATTGAACTTCTTGCGCTTCCAAAGTTAAATCGTTCTCTATATACATATATCTCTCTGCTACCCAACTTCCTTTTCCCTTTCTTCATTACTTCAATTTTTTCATCAAAATTCTCCATCGCAGCTACAATAATTTTTCTATCTTCTTATTTTCTAGCCATGTAAGCTGCCTTAATTGCAACCCCCAAAAACTCTTCTGCCTGCACGCTTATTTCCTGAACGTGGAATTACCTTGATGATTATATTTTTCTTTCTCTTATATTTTTCTTGTTTTTCCAACTTATCCTCCAGAGCATCTATTCTTCCAACGAGTACCTATGTTCTTTGCCTTTTGCCATTGAGCATCTCATTTTATTAGTTCTTCTTTGAGTTTTCTCATCTCATCACGGTCCTTTCTTTGTTCTTCATTACACGTCCTCATATCCTCTTTTACCTCATCACTATCGGATCTATCCCCGCCTTTCCTTTTAGACAAAACGACTAGGATGTTCCATTTGTATATCTTTTAGAATCTCATCTGTCTCGTATATACAGTTAACTTCACTCATATATACAGCTAACTTCATAGTTTAAATAAACGACATCTTACCTCTGCACATTTCAAGATTTCTGCCTACAATCCATCTATTCCTGATGCTTTATTGCATTTAAAAGTTTCTTATGCTGGCTAAGCGGATAGGAAAAGAGTAGAAGCGTTTGAACTGTGGTGTTACAGACGCATGATGAAAATACCGTGGATAGATAAGGTTAGCAATAGGGAAGTATTAGAAAGAGTTGGGGAAAGGCGAAAGGTATGGAAAACAATAAAGAGTAGGAGAGATAGGATGGTAGGACACCTTCTAAGACACGAAGGAATAGTTCGCGACATACTAGAGTCAGAGATAGGAATAAAAAGAGGTAGGGGTAGGCCTAGATTAGACTACTGCTCTCAAATAGTTAGGGATGTAGGATGTTCTACTTTTAGGGAAATGCGTAGGTTAGCTCAGGATAGAAAAGAATGGAGGTACGCGTCCAACCAGTCTTCGGACTGAGAACCTTATGATGATGATGATGCTGGCTCAAATTCTTCTCTCATTATAGGACGGCCTATGTTATCCTCCTCAACGCTGATTTCCTTTTCTAATACATCCCCTAGTTTTTGTCCCGCATTTTTCAAGTATTCCTTCCACCTATCTCCTGCCCCGTGACATGAATATGCTCTTAAAATGCAGTGATTAGCTTCTAGGGCACCTGCATATTCGTCCTCGTATGTATTGACAGAAGATTATCGCCATTCACGTCATAATAGTTACAAGAATAATACTAATAAGCAGTGCATAAATCCATATTTATCTTGGGGAAAAACCCAATGCATAGAATACTAGGTCAGAATTCTGAAAGAATAGCATCAGGTGTTGTTTATTGCCGTAATTTATAATAGTTCTTGGAAGGTCAGTGGTAGAGCCGAGTATTGCAATTTGAATAATTCAATTGGCGGAATAGGTTCTTCCTATTTGATAACGCATTATATAAAAGGAGGTTGCCGGTTAGGGAGAGAGAAGTTTTGTTGTGGTGGTGAAGTGGTCGAGATACATGTAACAAACCTCCATGTAAGCGTTAATCTTTTATTCGAAATACATACGTAGATGAGTATTTTTATCTAAAGATTCGAACATTTTTTATCATATTTATGTTTTGTTGATTCAGTATTTTATGCACTAGCACTACTTAAGTACTGCATAAATTTTGTCTGGATGCTTACTGTTCTAAAAGTCAGAGAGCACCAAGAAATTGAAATTCATTTTTTTCGAAAGATTTCGCACGCTGAAAAATTTTAAAATAGTTGCAACATTTTCCATCAACGAATTCATTTAATTTGAGTTTCTGAATAAATCGGTTCAATTATATTCTCGGATCCCAGGCAGTATATTTAACTACAGTTCCACGAAAACCGCAACTAAATTCGGGGAGTATTTTTAAAGAACAAGCCCAAATAATGAAGAAATGTAAATTATTTATTATGAGAATTATTATTCGGGGTGATTTGAAAAATCTGACGAAAATGGTTGAGCTTTATATTTAGAGAGTTAAAAGTAAAAGTTTAGCATTACCTATTAGAGGTCGGGTAGAACCAAAATCTTGGTACTCGTATGTAAGGGTGCGGGGAGCGAAAATAAGATCAAACTTAGAAATAACAAACGACAAGAGAAAGTTGTAGATTTCTGCTATTTGGGAAATCAAATAACTTGCGATGGTAGAAGTAGCGTAAAGACATAAAACAAAGAATGCCACAAAGACGAGTGGCAGCACTTAACAAAAGGAAACAAGTATTACTGTCGAGAATTGTAAATGTAGAAACTCGGATGGAGTACGCCATTATGCGGGTGCGAAAGTTAGAAGATATGAGAAGCGGATCGAAAAAACAAAAGTGCTTAGAGTATTCTACTACAGCCGATAAAGTACTATAGAGTTCTGAACAAATTGTTATTGTTCCGAGTGACTCATTTCTTTGGTTTCTTAGTAAACTGCTTCCGTTCTTCTCGTTATTTGTGAACACACACCCTGAATAGGGTACTTACGAAAAAAATTATATGCCGTATGCACGAGGCTCAAATGAGTCAGGTTACATCAATAATTTTTTTACTGTCCATATTTATAATTATATTATATTTATTTATTTGACGCCACTTTATGGCGGGCAAAACGGTTCCGGCCGGCACGTCTTGTGTGTGACGTCATCCATAAGTAAATAGTGCAGCTCGCCCGTGGTAACCGAACTGCAGGCAACAACTGTGTATTAGGCAGAGCTTGAGTTGTTTGTGTCTGCCAGTGCTATATTGCCGATAGCCTTCCGAAATGTCTGCAAATTACATATGGTGTATTGAGCGTAAGTGCGAAAATACTGGCACAAAAGCTCCAAATAAAACTTTTATTCATGTTCCAAGCTACCCGAAAAGACCGAAACTTTGGTTTTCTGTGGCGAGACGAGACCATACGCTTTCCAAAACTAGCAGCGTTTTCGCCTGTTAGGATCATTTTGATGTAAATATTTACATAAAAATGATTATGAGTACTGCATACAAGGTGTTCCACCTAAGATTGATTCTTCTATAGCTCCCTTTTTATTAATTTTAGAGAAAAAAGTTATATAAAAGACCCCCATTGGATCAAGAATCCTACATGTTCTCAAATATCCATAGTATATTTTACCTTTTATCCTACTGCTGCAGGAAATTTTGTTTGCATTTTTTCGACTTGGAAAACTTATGTACAACAACAATGCCGAATTCAAAAACATTTTATAAAAATAAAATTTTCACATAATGCACTTCCTATATCATATACTCGTACATATAGTCCACGGGACAGCACATCTTTTGAAAACTGATTACCACTCCTCTGTAACGTCGTGTACTGGTGTAGTTTTGCGAGTCTACCACGTTCTGAATACGTAAGTTCTTGGAAACGCGGCGTTTTCGAGTTCGCGATCGCGAAAGGCGCTAATGTGCTGATGCTTTAAAAATGTATGACCATCACATTTTTTATACACCGGTTTATTTGATGAATAAAATCACGTTTATACGACAAATACATGATGTGAATGTACGGTTTGCAAATTTTGTGACTATTCCATGTCACTCGACCAGACATTTTCGGGGGTCGTTCTCTTACGTGGCTATGCCCAACAACTGCACGTTTTCCCAGGCTCGGCTAAGGTAGCGAACATTTTATTTCCGAACTAAATTTCAAGATCTATGTTCTTAATAAGTGGGTAGGGTATATCTTGCGCGACGATTTGCCTGTAAATGTTATCTAAAATTTTTTTGATTTCTCGTATGTGCAATTTACTTCGATTACATTTTTTTAATTATTGGACCATGGGGAAGCTCATGCTTGAGGATTGAATTTCAATTTTCATGACTGACTGTGGCTTTTTCTGCAAAGACTATTGTTGTTTTACTGCATTTAGAATGTTATCATTATTATTAATGTGATTGTTATTATTATTATACTACCATACGGATGAAGATGATGATGATGTATGTAACGAATCAGTTGAAGAGGAAGACATCAACGGATGAGTATGATGACGAACGAAATACATTATTTCATTTTTGCTTACAAAATAAATAATACATTTCAAATATATTTTGAATATTAATCCTCGTACAATTTAATAAACATTCCTTTTTGCATATTTTCCACTTTTTTCACGTATTTTAAGACGTTTGATAAACATTGTTTGTGGGGGCTAGGCCTGCGCGATATTGAAAATTTGATATCGAATATCGATATCAAAAAGATATCGATATATATCGATATATCGAAATATCGATATATTTCGATATATCGATATATCGAAATATCGATATATCCATATATCGAAATATCGATATATCGAAATATCCATATATCGATATATCGAAATATCGATATATTGATATATCGATATATCGAAATATCGACATATCGTTATATCGGCATATCGAAATATCGATGTCTTGATAGATACTTATACAGTGCGTGTCCAAAAAAGTGTGCAACAGGAGGAAAACTCTTATATTGATTTCTTAGAAAACTGTCCAACGTAAAAGTTGGTGCTTGTTACTAAACGTAAGACGAATAATATCAAAAATTAGGCAGAGTTGCTAGGTTCCCACACGACCGCATGCATTATGGAAGAAGCTATTCATTTCTGTTTTAGAATATGTATTTACCCCTACCCAGTAGGGAGACCAATATGTCCGCCACTGCCTCCATCAATCAGAAAGAAATATTCCGTGCTCATTATGAAACGTCTTACTCCTGCCTGTAATAATTGTCACACTTTCCATTTTGATGTAAGTAGTCCATTAATTCTTCTCCAAAATAAGACAAATTTTAGGGTGGGAGTAATTTATTGTCACCTGAATGCTTGGCTGCATGTTGAAGGATAATAAGACAAAGCGAAAACTCCAGGTCACAAACAATATTGAATTCAGTGGCGCGATTAGAATTTGGGGCCTCCCCACTCCGCCAGCAATACTTGAAAGGAGGCCCCTTAGTTTGAAAAATGGCTACGATTTTTTATTGTAGTCATATAACCAAAAATAAGACCAAACATTGTTTCGTTCTGAATGACCAGGGTAACCAAAGACAACTGGTTTCGTCCTTTTTAGGACTCGTCAGTGCGGTACAGCTCTATATATTAAGAACGAAACATACTTATATACCGACTTCATTAATTATTTATGAGATTCTAATGATATTGGATAGTTCCAACAATGTTCGGGCAAGTTCGAGTACCATACCAGGTGGCTGTCCTGTACATTTACAGCAAAATAATGTGATCTGATCTATTTATTCTAAGCAAACCTTGTTCGCTATTCGTATGTACTATTATCAGCAAAAGTGGTGTTAGTTCCAGTTTGCGATGTGAATCATTTGTGCCGGACGTTGTTATGTTTTCGTCAGCCCCGCTCCCCATAGACGATGTGATTTTTCGTTATCCGATCTCGATACTTTGATGAATGCCCTTTGTTTACTAGTGCAAGGCTAACACATTTGTTGTCATTCAAATAAAATTGTTTAGATCCGCCTTCAAAACTTTAATTGGCGGACAGTTGCTAAGGTTTTTTTACCTCAGAACGTAATTGGTTATGGCATTTTAAGCGGAATTGAACCGTAAAGTAGAAGACCACTTTTGCTGTTAATAGTACATAGAGACACAATGAACTGATACTGATACTGGAGGTTATACCTCTTGAATTTAGTTTCAAAACAACGCTTCTAATCTAAAGAATTATTCAGCTATTCTTCAAGTATGCTTCAAGTTAGGGCATAGTTAAAGGATTGAAATAATTGTATCCTACATGCGGCATAAAATTAAAGTAATTTCAGTCACTTTCACATTGCAACTATGTTTTAGGTTTTACTGTTGCAAACTTTACTTGGAAAAACTCGACGTAGGCTCAACGGTTTCCGGTACCAGAAGTTATTAAAATCATTGTAAAACGTCGACACCGCGCTAAATCGATATATCGATATATCGAAATATCGATATATCGAAATATCGATATATCTAAATATCGATATATCGAAATATCGATATATTTAAATATCGATATATCTAAATATCGAAATATCGATATATCGACATAAAAATATCGATATATCGAAATATCGATATTTCGATATATCGACATTCCGGTATCGTTATTCGATATATCGATATATCGATATCAATATCGATATATCGAAAAAAGTCGCAGGCCTAGTCGGGGCCCCAGGTCCGATCTCATCACATGTTGGACATCATAATGTTGTTTATACAACCATATTGGTTGTTATGGTTTGATATAAGTACAAATCCCTAATATAATAATGGTCAGACAAATTTGCTGTGTATAAATTTATTGATGTAACAGTTTGCCATTTTTATTGTCGGACTAGCGACACAGCGCAATATTTTTGTAGGCCATTGTCATTATTGATCACAAAATACGCTCACCTACATGTATGATCTTTGTCCGACAAGTGGTAATCAGTGAACATGTGATCACGAAACTGACACTTTCCGAGCGTCGGACAGCCAATATGGCGCACAACGTTTGTCGGACAATGTTGCCATCCGATTTTAGAAATATTTATTTGATATTTATGAACAAATCATCTGGTTGGTAGTAAAATTCTTATAAGTCGTTATTTTGACCAGATATAGGCGGTGGACGCGCCTAACGGCGTTTGTAATTTCATTAACTTTTAATTAAATTTATAAAAAATGTGATGGTCATACATTTCTAAAGCATCAGCACATTAGCGCCTTTCGCGATCGCGAACTCGAAAACGCAGCGTTTCCAAGAACTTACGTATACAGAACGTGGTAGACTCGCAAAACTACACCAGTACACGACGTTACAGAGGAGTGGTAATCAATTTTCAAAAGATGTGCTGTCCCGTGGACTAATAAAACCTCATTTTCGTTAGTCAGTTTTTGCCTTTTTTAAATATTTGCGAAAGTATCAGTTTTTAATTTTTTTACTAATTTCCGTATCGACATGAGAAAGAAACTCTCATGTCTAGAACTTTTTCTTGAAAACATGTAATTATGTATACTGAACGGTAACATTCTTCACTAGGTAGTACATCATCAGTACCTACTGAATTTAATAAATTCATTGCTACGGGTATACCTAATGTTAGATGAATGCGATTTTTCCAAATCGAGAAATTGCATAAAACTTACTAGCATAGTACGCCGCAAACTTGGCAATTGCGTTGCTCGTGAGCTAAACTCGCAACTATGCTGTAATATTTGAAAACCGCACAGGTTCATTCAAACTTTGTACGCTGCTTTGAGATTTTGACGTTTACTGAATAAATATCCTGTCGCGTCTCTTTTTAAATCTAATAATGTTTTATCAGAAAAATCTCTTAAAAGGTACAGCAGTTTAACATTTTAATGGCTACTCCGTGGAAGACCTAAATATTTTAGGTACAAACTACTGGTCATTTATGAATTGGCGGGCAAGAGAACAAATCAACTGTCATTCATGAGCCGGTCGGAATTATTAGAATATTTTGCTCATAGTAAGTTAGTAGGCTACTTGGAAATTTTGACATCTGTTAACATAGACATGCAACAACTCCTTAAAAATAAATTTAGTTTCATGAATAAATTTGTCTTCTTAAGTGGTCGTGGGAAAAATAGTGTACATAACTCGATGGAAAGTGCATTTTCTATAAACTCGTGACTAATTTCACGCTCGTATGAAATTTGTCACTTTCCATGCTCCTTACGTAATACACTATTATGTAATAGGATAAAAGAAAAGACACCTTTGGAAGAGTAATTTGTAATTTGAATATTCTATTTGGTTACAAGATTGCAATACAAAATAGACACATTTATTTGAAAGTAATTTGATTTATAAAATTGCAGTCTGCATTCGTGCCCATGATCCTGCATTCTGTTATCTCTTAACTTAACTTTTTACTTATTGTCCTAATTTCTTTAAATTATCACAATAATTTCAACAAAATATGTACCTAACTGACCTATCAATCTTTTATTCTTCCAAAAGTTCTGTAGTTTATTTACAACATTACTTTCAATATTTACTTTGTTAGACTTGCCGCCGCCTACTGGGAGTCGAACCCGGGTCCCCACGCTCCGAATCCCTCGCGCTCCCCTACTCAGCTATCGGCGACCTACACGCCCTCCTTTCTACTCGTCCATATATACTTATGATTGTAACAGTTCGGCCCGTCCTGACAAGCTAGACGTCCTCGGCTACCCCAGCCACTGGCTACTTTTAGCGCACGCGCCGCGAACCTGCTACACACAACGCACCTCTTGTGCACTCCACCCGCCGTGCTCTCCTCTGGCACGCGGGTTGCCTATCCCACTTCTGAAATGTTAGACGCCGCAAAACTTGCCGCCGCCGACCGGGAGTCGAACCCGGGTCCCCGCGCTCCGAAGCCCTCGCGCTCCCCTACTGAGCTACCGGCGACCTGCACGCCCTCCTTTCTACTCGTCCATATTATATACTTATGATTGTTACAACTTTGCGTCTTACTGCTGGGATGGGTTGGAAATCTTCCTCTTCTTCAAAATGGTTCACATGCAAGTTTACCTCTTTTTCAGTTAGAGGAACAATGCCATCATTTTACTCGCCTTTTTTCGCATAGCTGCACAGAGTAGAGAAGGTTGGATCAAACAGAATTCATGATCGATTAATTGCCGCATTATGCAGATGATCCAAACGATTTATAGCATGTGCATAATAGATTACCTACTTCCATCCTTTGGTGAAGTGTACTGTTGCAGAGGAAAATTCATGGCCAACTTGCAATCAAATAAAACATGTTAGTTACTAGTGCAGTGTTCTGTTTTACATCTCCTGGTTTGTGTCGAAGTAAAATCTTCTTCTCCCAGGTGACAGCAAATTTTGAATATTTTTAATTGAACCGAATACCACTACTAGCTTGTGCGGTATACTTTGATAAACATCTACCAAGAAAGTTGAATTATCAAAGTGACACTAATTTTATGTTCGTCAATGTGCAACAATTCAAAAACGTTTTGCCCTAGACGTCGCGTCGTCGTTGTTTTCAAGTTATAAATAAAAGCATTAATCGAGATTAGTTCTAGAACGCTGGATTTCTTCAAATAATACAAAGAGTTCACGTAAATGTTTACAAAGTTTAGAGCAAAATGTGTAAAACTGATTCATCAACAAGTTTGTTTATCAAGAATTTTTTTACTTGATCAAATATTGCAATCTAGATAGGTAGTAATTCTTTATCGTAAATAGTGGTTTGTTTTCATTCATATTGCGTTAATCTTATTGTTTCAAAAGCTTTCTTTTTGTTATATTTTCTTAGTCATTCTTAATTTTATTTACTTACATTTTTTGTTATGCTTTCGTTGTTGCTTTACATCCTGCCTCTTAATGTGCAATTCCGACTAAGGTCTTTGCAACAAAATAATTTAATCATTTTACAAGTGATGTCGTTAACTGAATCCCACTTTAAAACGTTGATTGAATCCACTTTCGCTAATGCACGTAACACATGCATGCGTATATGTATAGTACAATAATAATAGAATCTTTAATTCAGTTCTTATACGAATTCGTTAAAAATAACACAATTTCTCTTTTCAATATGTGAAACTAGATATTTGAAAATGGTGTATATTCCACCCAGAGAATTAGTTATATCATGTGTATGCGTATTTCTATCACTTTAGTAAGTACCTACCTAATTTTCAAACTTACTAAGTTGTTTATTTATATTTTTGTCCACGACTATCTTATATAATATACTCTTTATACTTGTGTTTGTTCAATCATAATTAGATACATTAGATGCAGTGATTAATGAATATTATTCACTACACCAATAGGAACATCGCTTTGACCCTTTTTTACATTTATTTAGTAGGCCGCGATCGCGATGTGTCAGTTCAAATTGAAACGTCAAATCAGCATGGTTTGCTTTTAATTTGAAATGCATATTCTAAAAAAGAAGATATAATGAGTAGTGAGAGTGAAAACGAGGTTTCTTTAATAGCACCAGCAATAAAAGAAGCTGCAGAACTTGCCTCATTAGATTCATTGCCAAAAAAACCAAGAAAATTGTTCCTTAGAGCGTATATATGAATCTTTCTTACACTGGAGAAGGGAAATGAAGGTAAATTCTTTCTGGGAATCTGTTTTGATAGTCGTGGACAAAGTATAGTATACAACTCGTTATAATGATGCTATTATTACCTCGGATGATTACAAAACTCGCTCGTTTCACTCGCTCGTGTTGTATAATATACTATTTTTTATTTAGATAATTCTCATTCACATTATTATTGTCATTACCTATAGTTGACAATTAATTGATTACTGGCGTGGATGTTTCGTTGGTGAATGCTGGTCCATAGTTTAGGGTAAATTGTAGGTGTCGTCTAACCTATTAAAAAGTTTTTGAGAAAATGTTAAAGCAGTAAAATGAAATAATAAAAATTAAATTACTTTAATTTTACTCCAATTATGCAAAATTAACAAGCGGCAGCATTTGTTTATTTTGCTCTAATGAATTTTGTAATCTGGCAATTTAATACTTATTTTTTCATATCTAGGTAAGGACAAAAACTTATTAATATACAATGAAATTAAAGTAACATAAAAAAGAAAAATAACTATAACAAATATTCAAATAAACCCCCCTTCTGTATCAGACAGTATCCCAGCCTATTATAGAAAGAATTTCTCATATTCGCAAGTTGTCGATCGTTTATTAAGTTGCATTTCGCAAAGATAGCATTCCTTAAAGAATCAATATTTGGGTGACGAGTTTTATAAATCTTATTTTTTAAATGACCCCACAAGAAAAAGTCATCGGGAGATCTAGCTGGCCAGTTTATAGCACCACCTCCACCAATCCAGCTCTCTGGAAATATTTCATTTAATAATTCCCTCACTTGTGCTCTAAAATGTGCTGGGCATCCGTCATGTTGAAACCAGACCTCCCGATTCGCATGTGCAACTTCTTCTAATACAGGGCCAATATGGTTAATTAAAAGATCTAAATAAGCTTCTGAATTTAAATTTCCCTGTATTTCAAATGGTCCTATAATGCGATTATTAAAAATGCCTGCCCAAATATTGATTTTTTGAGGGTATTGCGTTGTAGTGGCTAGATTTATTATGGGATTTTCCTGGGCCCAATGCCTAACGTTTTGTGAATTTGGCTCTTGATTTAAAGTGAAGGTACACTCATCGGTAAAACAAATTGATGAGAGGAAGCTGCGATCCCGATTAGCTCGTTCTTGCATTTCTTCACAGAAAGTTTGCCTTGATTCTTCGTCAAAAGGAAGTAACTCTCGGTGACATTGGAATTTAAAGGGATGATATTTGTTTTTTTTAATATGTTACGGACAGTTTCTCTTGAAACATTACATTCTAGGGCAATAGACCTTAAACTAGATATTGGACTAGCAGTTATCAGGCCTATTACCATTTCCTCTACCTCAACATTTAGATTTCTTGGAACGACTAAAAAAATAAATGATAAGATTAATTTTTGTTTTGTTTCACTCCACGTTATCACTTGTTAAATTTCTCATAATCCCAGTAAAATTTAAGTTAGCGAACAATAAGGAATTAGCAACTAGGTAATAATAATAAGCGAATCAGAATTATCTGAATAAAAACCAAGTAAATTTATTAGTAAAAATTACCTTCTTTCAATGAAAGATTCCCAGTATCTTCAAATTTCTTAACTAAATTTTTTATTGTTGTTACCGAAGGAATACCTAGGGCTGTTATTGAATTTTACAGAAAATAAGTCACGGACTACCCACAGACTATTGCCGCCGTAAAATGTTTTCACAATGAAAACCTTTTCTTCAACTGAATAAATATTTTTATTCATTTTTAAACCCAAATTTGAAATTGCCGATAAACAGTTCAGACGAATTAGAAATTAGAATCAAGTGAATTAGAATAAATTAAATTGTCATAGGTAATCTGATGAATATCCGTGTTTTAATTTGAAAATTATTAGTGTAATTTTTGCTTTTAATTCTTTAATAAATTGGAAAATTGCAGAGTTTTTGATATCCTCATACGCAGAAAAAATAGTCTTTCGATTGCTACCTTTACCACCACTGTAACTACACATGGGGAGCAGGAATCCCCAAAAATGTAATTGCCCATGTTATTTCCTCATGTACACATGGAAGTTTGTCACACGGTATATGTCAAACGAAGAGCCCATGGTTCTAGTCTAGACGCGGAAATAATTTTTTACTATTCTTGATGGATTCATGTTAATACTCGTTATTTTTTTTCAGTATGATCAGGCAAATTATTCTGGCACTTTTCGCTGGAATCGTCCTAGCTATTCCAGATCCGGGAAACTGGCCTCGAGGTCCAACTGGAGGAAATCCACCCCGTGTTAAAATAGCCCTGGGGGAGATTGAGGGTTCTATTTTAACAAGCAGATTAGGAAAACAAATTTATTCTTTTAGAGGAATAAGATATGCCAAAGCACCTGTAAACGAATTGCGTTTTCAGGTACGTGATGAACTACATAGGGGGTGTTTTTGAACGAAGTAACATAAATGACACCAGAGATCAAAATACATCACATTGCATCACTTCGTTTAAAAACACACTGTTCACAATAAATGTTTTAATAAACTAATTTTAATTGTAGCCCCCAGTTCCAGTGGAGAAATGGGAAAACGTGTACAATGCCACTGTAGACGGTCCTACTTGCCCACAACCAGCGTTCGATCCTAAATCAGAAGACTGCCTCTTACTTAATGTCTACAGTACCCAGGTTTGTTGTTTAAATAAATATCTGGTAAAGTGGGAAAATATGGCTCGTGGTAGGAGCAGTTGGGACAAAGTGTGTACTTACCTTCTTTTTATTTTCAGTTGCCCAAAGGTGAGGAACATCCTAAACGCCCTGTAATAATCTTCTTCCACCCTGGAGGTTTCTACAGTTCAACCGGTGCCAGCGAATGGACCGGACCGCAATATTTCATGGACCAAGACATTGTTCTTGTGACAACTAACTACCGTTTGGGTTCCTTGGGATTCCTTAGCACGGGAGACAAGGAAGCGCCAGGGAACAACGGATTAAAGGATCAGGTAGTGGCTATGAAATGGGTGAAGGAGCATATTGCTGCGTTCGGTGGTGATCCTGATTCCATTACTATTTCTGGATATAGCGCTGGTGGATTCAGTGTCTCTTTGCATCTTGTTTCACCGATGTCCCAAGGTTAGTAAACAAAATAATTTAATACACACTAATAAACAATGAACCAATTTCTCAAATGTTAAATATTAAATGTCAATCAAATATTTCGACCACGTCCCACATTTGAAACATTTCTCGAGTTTTTCGTATTTCCACATAAAATTAGTGTTTTTGGAGATAGAATTTGCCGCCCCCTCCCTCATTATCCAAGGTTAAAGGGCGATGACGTGGTGTCGAAGACCCCGCTACGTTAATCAGATAATGGTGAAAAGGTAAACTAGGTACGTCAAAAAATTTTCACCCAGCCGAAACTTTTTCGATCGGGATAGAATTTGCAAGGGTAGTTGTTGAATGTATTACGCGTAGACAAAGATCCTCGCAAGTTTTCCAGTCACTCGGCGTACCGGAAAATCCCGAGAATGTTACAAAGTACCTCCGAAGATCGGACGTCGCGCCCTTCTCCGTTCATAATGTTCTAGGTCATGGGAGAAGCCTCGAACGCGTAAGGGTACGTGCATAACGGGGTTGTGTTGAAAGATGATAGTAGTGATGATAGCTGACAAAAACAACGGGACACTCAGAATTACTATTTTACTGAATAATAAAACAACGGAGGGTTTGAAATTATATTTCACTATATTATTTTCATCTTAACAATAAATAAAAAACAAGAAACAAAATGATTCTTCAACAAAAACCCAACAAAAGTATTTTTTAGAGATCAACTGTTACTTAAGAACTTAAAAGACAAACAAAAAAAATATTAACAGGAAAAACACACTAGTAGAACCAAATTAAGAATGAGTGTTACCACCACGAACTCTTATTATTTCCCTTAAACGTTGTGGCATACTCTGAACGAGGCTACCAATAGATTTTTGGGGTATTTGTTCCCATTCTTCTTGAAGCACCATCCTTAAGACATTTAATGTTTCCGGTAGGGGTTGGCGACGTCTAATCCTTTTCCTAAGCTGATCTCACAGATGTTCAATGGGATTCAGGTCTGGACTATTGGCTGGCCATGGAAGACGTCCAATACCACCCTCTTCACGGTACTCGGTAACAATTCTTGTGTGTGGGCGGGACGTTGTCATCCATAAACACAAAATTATCCCCTATAGGTGGCATATATGGTGTGAGATGGGGTTCCAGGCACTCAACAATGTATCGGGTTCCATTCTCAATTGAAAAACCGATTCTGTGTTAGCCCCCAGAGATATTCCGGCCCACACCGTAATGCTACCACCATTGAAACTGACCATTGACTGTACCGCTCCCCTGGTCTTCGCCACACCCTTTCACGCCCATCTGGTGACCTGCCACTAAATCTTGACTCGTCCGAGACGAACACATTCCTCCATTGAAGTTCGTCCCAATTTACGTATTGCCGTGCAAACGCAAGTCGTGCTCTGCGATGTTCTGCGGGCAACAGGTGATCCGTAGCTGGCTTTCTTGAAGTCAAAGCATATTCGTTTAGCCTTCGTCGAACTGTTCTGGCTGAAATTTCCACTCCTGGAACATCGGCTAACCGTCCAGCAAGAATAGGTGATGGCAGTACTCGATCGCGCAGCGCAGCAATATGGAGAAAACGGTCACCTTGATGGTTCGTAGTCCGTGGACGCCAAGATCCGACCTTCCTTGCAAACCCATGAGTTTCACGAAATCGCAAGAGCGCATTTTGTACCGTGTTACGGGGTGTATTCAGCACTTGAGCAATATACCGCACACTTCGGCCATCGTGGCTTAAAGCAACAATTTGTGAACAAATTTCGGGGCGCATTGTATGGAAAATGTTAAAAGTTGACGTTTACAAATGAAATGTCACCAAAAAAAAACAATAGAAAATACAGAGCAGCCATAAAGTTAAAAGATGTTGATGTTTCAATAAAGTTGCATGAAGAGTCAAAATGCTGATTTGGCTGTTTAGACTTACAAAAGGTGCAATATTCAACTAAAAGTTTGCGTAAGTTAAATTACATAAGAATATTGTAGCCCTACTAGCATATTTTGTCGCAAGGTAGTCGCTGTTACGTAACTGCTACAAAAAACGTTTCGAAACGGGAAACAATTCTCGTCGCCGTTTCGACTTACGAGGCGTAGCCGTCGCCGTTACTAGAAATGGGGAATACGCCGTTACCACACAAGTTACGGCACACGTTACGACACATGCTATGGGATTAAGTAACTTAGTGTTGTAACTTTTACGTATTTGTTACGTAACACCACCGTCGCAGTTTCGAAACAGTTACATAGATGAAACGTGGCGTACTTAAATTACTATATCTGTGTAACTAAGTGTAGGATTTATACATAAAATGCGAAACGTCGTATCAACTCATTAATCAGTCGTAGGGCACATTCCGTTTTTCATGGTTTGTGGTTTTCTTCAAGGAATTGATGTTTTGTATAAATAGGAATGTGTTAAAGTGATAATATTTCGATATTGTTCTGGGGATCTGGGGTCCCAAATTACAACGCTTCCGATTTTATTGACAGTATTGAGGGTGAAACCTACAAAATAATAAAGGCGCCTCAAAAATAATTAGAAACTCGCAAAAGAAAAATTAAAGAAAAAAAATTAGATTTTTCGCAAATTGCTAAATTAATCAATAAAATTGGATTTAAAATGATCTGCGCTCAATCAGCTTCACAAACACACAAAAATAACCTTGCACGTGCTCTTGTTGTGGCTAAAAATAAGAAAATAAGAAACCCCGTTTCGACGATTGCCTGATTTTGCCATCATGGCTGCCGTCCTTCAACTAAGCAAAATGGTTGTTGTAACGGAACATTACGTGTCTGCTACAACGACGTCGCGTAGTTTCTGGTGTGGAAACAAAATTATGCAATTTGCATAGCAAAGTTTCTAAAACCGTAACAAAGTTACGAAATACGATGCAAAGTTACAAAAGAAGTAACACACGAAAGGCGAAACAAAGTTACGGAAGTTACCAAAGTCGTGCGGTTTTGTCACGCCTACGACACCAAAGTTACTTTTGTGACTAAGGCCCGGTTTTTCAAAGAATCCAACACCGGATTAAGTCTGACACCGTCTTCGTTGCTATGCTACAGCCAATCAGAAAGCCGGTATCATAGCAACGAAGCCGGTGTCAGACTTAATCCGGTGTTGGTATCTTTGAAAAACCGGACCTAAGTCGTAATATCACGTAGAAGATGTAACGCGGTTTTCTATTTAGTTGTAACTTTGTTACGTAATTGTAACGACTCAAAAGTACTTTTGTTACATCGTTATCGCGAATCGGTAAATTAGTGTTGAAGACATAACAAGTCACATCCATGAAACATTATTACTTAGCAGTTACGGAACTACGCGTTATGTGTAGAGAGTTGTAATATTTTTGGTCTGAGTTACGTAACGGCGACATCCGTGTAATAAATTTTTATACATTGTTACAGAAATGCTAGTAGGGAGGGCTTCAAAATAAAAGTAAAAACATGTGTCCCGTTTTTTTCGTCCGGCGGTGTAAGAGCATTGTTTAAATTTAAATGGAAGCGTGCACTTTGGAGCAGTGATGATAGTAAGTATAAGCGCTGGTATATGAGCGCTGCTTAGAAACAATTGACCAATATTTTTGCGAGTAGATACCGACAGCGACGAGAAAACAAAATTTACGTTTTACGCATAGAAAATTCAAGCCGTGCGTACATGTCCAGATGCATTTCCAGGAGTCTTTTCAACACTTTACGACAAACTAAAAGATGGAAATTTTCAGAAGAACTTCAATGCGGTTACCTTCACTTGGTAAAAAATCAAAAGTATTATGAGAAGTTGGATTTATGAAATTGTCTGGGGCGCTTAACTATGACTATCTACTTCTCAGTTAATGAAATTTCCAAAGAGGTAAATTTGTGTCCAACCACCTCACAAGGCGAAAAACTAATCCAACACAGTAGGAAGCTAAAAATTTCAGGAGAAGTACGGTTACATGCGGCCGCGAAAATTCCTCAAGTGGTAAATCTCTTGCTCCTTTACGGGGATGAAAAACTATTTCAATTATGTAGTAACAGACCTAAAATTTTGAGAAACACTGTAGCACGTCTCACCCTCCATCTAAGAATACCCAAGTAACAAATTGTTACCTCCAACCTTTTTTCTGGGGGTGAAAATATAATGTCATAAGTTAAAAGGCCGACATTTTTCTGACAATTTAATTAATTGAGGAAAATTTCAAAGTTGCAAATTTTCACACTTACCACTTGGAAAGTTTAAATTAATACGGGAGACCTGCATCGAACTCTTGGTTTCGGGGCAGCATTTTGAGACGCTCTGTATAGCTAAGCTTACCGGACCTGACAATATTAGATTTATTCATGGGGTCGCCTTAAATAACGAGTTTATTCTCAACCTATCCCAAACAATACAGAAATACTGAAGGAGAGGATAAGAGACGCCATTGTAGATGTAGTAGCCGTGATGGAGTAAGCACGTTGTTTCGGTTCTCGCGTGTACTTGTTGGTTTATCTTCGGAAGAAAATCAAATTCTCAAATAGTTGTTTGAATTTTTGTGATTTAATAAGTGTAACAAAGACAAACATCGCGTGTAGTATAAAGATAGTTCAGATAACACTGGAGAGAGCATAATATTGGAGATAGTCGTACCAGTTCGAAATAATGAGTAGCAAGCAGAGGGAACTCAGGAGCGGCGTGATGTCCTCGCAACAGAGTGAGGAGGACAGGGTGGACAATAGGATTATGGAAGCTATAAAGAAAGCGAATGGTGAGCAAACTCAATTAATACTAGAAACTATAAATAAAAAATTCGGAGAACTTTATGATAGCTTTGCTCAAATTTCTGAGACGGTGAATGAGCTCAAAAGTGTTAGTACCGAACAGGGTGTTAGATTGAACGAAGTGAATGAGAGAGTAGACTCAAGTGAGCAGTACGTCAGGAGGAATAATATCAGGATATTTGGTGTTCCAGAGCCGACAGAAAAACGGGCTGAAGATACTAGGGTTGTGCATTTCTCGTCTCGATTCTCGCCGAGATCGAGAGTGAATGAAAATCTCGGGTGCGAGACCGAGACGAGAACTGTCCAATGAAATCGAGATCAAGACCGAGAGTCAATTGCACGAGATCAAGACTCTCGCTCGAGAAATCGTCGAGAGTCTCGATTTCTCGACATTATATTTTTGATCAATGTTTTTTTTCTGTATTTTTGTCAAGAATAATAGGTGATAATTAATAATACTAAACTAAACCGGTTTGTGAGAAAATTATATTTATTTTTTAAAGCAAAATAAAAGAGCTTCTAGAAAATAAATTTAAAATAAAATCGTAGTAACTGCATAATTAATATCCTCGTTAATATCACAACAAAAATACTTATTTGGAAAATAATAAATTGATAAAAATAATGTAGAAACAGTGCGAAAAATGCTGTGTCCGTTTTTTTAAATTTCCAACAGATGCAAATAGGTAAGTGTCATTTTGTTAGATTTTGTAAAATATAATTGTGAAGTTTTCCCCTTGATAACTTTTTCGCAATAACTCAGTTTTACTTAATCATTGCGTATTTCAGTCACTAAAACACAAGAAACGTCGATTTAAACAAGATATATGTACAATACATACATTTCAGTGCAAAAACAATACATTACAGAACAACGTGTGGTTTTACTAATAGAGATGGAAAAATAAAAACCCTTGCCACAATATTTCAGGACATTGAAGTGTAGTAAATACGTATTTCGACAGCTAAGGTGCCATCATTAGTAGTCTAGAGATTATGTAGCTGTACTAACTACGTATTTTGGCATCTTTGCTGGCGAAATGCGTATTTAGTACAACTAAATTTTGTGAAATATTGTGGTAAGGGCTTTTATTTTTCAATTTTTAAAACTGCATCCGCTTATAGAAACTTTTACAAAGGCATCTTATTTTAAAATCCAAACTTAACACAATATTCAATCGTTCAGTCGCGAAAAAGAAAAGGTAAGTATTTTGTTGCAACCTGTGGTTCACTTAATAAGAACAGATCAGCATCATTAGGCCCAAAAATGTTCTTCAATTCATAATTAGGAGGGTGGTATTTTGATTGGATAAGATGTTCTGTTAAAAAATGTTTTGAATATGTATTTGTATTCTGGACATTTTTTATTTCAATGTTCTGCGTTCTAAAAACGTTCCCGAGCCCAAACAAACTGTTCTGAATGCGGTCCTGACACGAAAACTGCTGGTGCCGCGTCGTGCGATACACCACCCCCTTATAGCAGACAAAAATCGACCGTATGGTACTTGGCTTCCAAAGTACAAAGGATACCACCTACCTCTTAATAAATTCGAGATCGAGAACCGAGAGTCTCGAGGCGAGACGAGATTTTCGCAGTCGAGAGTTATTCGAGATCAAGACGAGACCGAAGAGGTTCGAGTATTTTCGAGATCGAGACGAGAGTGGGCCAACTCTCGCCGAGATCTCGATCTCGCCCAACCCTAGAAGATACAGATGTAATTGCATTGGACATCTTTAATAACATGCTTAAATTGAATGTACAAATAGGTGAACTTGACCGTACACACCGTGTTGGTAAACATACTGTCGAAAATCTACACCCTCGTGGAATTATTGTTAAATTCGTTTCATACCGCACCAAGGCTGCTGTATTAAAGCAACGGAGTCTGCTGAAATCGACAAATATATCAATTGTGGAGGACCTGACCATGCATCGTACCCTGCTTCTTAAGGAAGTTAGGAAACGGTTTGGTGCCAGCAATGCATGGACCTCAGATGGCCGTATATTTATTAAACATAAGAACGGTGTTCATCTGATACGTAACTTGAGTGATGTGGTTGAGCTGGCGAAATGATGACGTGCAATGCGTTCTGTGCATCATGAAGTTTATTTAGTGTTCGGCAATCTACTCTTGTTTTACTTTTTAAGTTTAGAGATTCTATAGGTTAGGCACTATTTTATTGTAGTGGTCGATCTGTTTTGTGGTTTGTTTCTTTTGGTGCATTTGCTTTGGGAATGTGCCTATATCCTTACTTTCATTGATTTTTTTTGGTTCCGATGCCTTGGCAGCTTTGTATATTTTGCTTATGTTTTTGCGTTTATGATAAAAATAGTTGTTTTGTTGATTTCACGATTTGAATTGAAATTAAATTTATGTTATAGGTACCTATTTCGGTATGCTTATAGAAATGATAGATTTGTTTTTCTTTCTTTATGTTTATTGTTAATATTGCGGGAACCGATATATCTGGTTTGTGTACTAGTGTAGTTATAATTTTAGTACCTATTGCTCATTTATTTTCTGGTGTAAAACTTTGCTTTATCTTCTTCACTTCTTGTTTTTGCATCTGTGCGTTCTTTCTCTCCCTCTTTATGTACTATGACTCTGTGCATTGCCCACATTAATGTAAGGTCACTTTTGGGTTCATTTCATCGTGTTGCTGATCATGCCAGTCAAAATGATTATGATCTGTTGTGTGTGAGCGAAACGTGGCTGCATGATGGTATTGGCGATGCTGCTGTGTCACTTGACGGTTACATATTTGTCAGATCTGACCGTGTTGGCAGAGGTGGGGGTGTTGCCGTGTATATTAGAAATACCCTACAGCTCAAAGTTGTATCAAAAATTTGCACTGCTTATGTGGAATGTTTGGTTGTAACTGTAACTTTTGGAGGAACGAATCATGCTATTGCCGTTGTGTACAGACCTCCTAGCGGTCAGTATTGTGAATTTCTGAACTTTTTTGAAGATTTGCTTGTTACTTCCGAGTTTAATAGCGTCCTCTTTGTGGGTGATTTTAATGTCAACTTGCTACAAATAACTAATATGTCTGATAACTTGTTGAGTCTTGCTGAAACTTTCAATTTAGCTCAAGTTATTGATCAGCCGACGAGAGTAACTGATTCATCTTCTTCGTTAATTGATTTAATTTTTGCAAACAAATCTGATGTGCGTGATGCTGCGGTGGTTGATGCACAGATTTCAGATCATTTTCTTATATACTGTAATATTAATTGTGCCCCTATGCCATGTGAAATCCCAAGTTTTATTTACCGTTCGCTTAGTGACATAGATGTCACTCTTTTTAAATCTGACCTCGCTTCGCTGCCGTGGCACACCATACTTCAGAATGATGATCTTGATGGTAAAGTTGATATTTTGAATTCTTTCATTCTCTATCTTGCGAATCTTCCTGCCCCACTTCGTATTTCTAAAAAACGCAAAGTAAACTCCTATACGCCTTGGATAACAGACAACATCAGGTTTATGATGAGACTTCGGGACAACGCACTGAATAAATTCAGAAGGACTGGGCTCCCTTCCCATTGGTCATACTATAAGCAATTGAGAAATATTACGACTTCTGCCTTGCGCTCAGAGAAGAGGGCATATTTGAATTTTAAATTTCAAAACTGCACTGTTAAGGAGAAGTGGGTGGAGCTAGGCAAACTTAATGTTCTGAAACGCAAGTCACATAATCTACCATTAAGCTTGAGTAATGTCGATAACATTAATAAACACTTTATTGAATCATGTAAAACTGATGCTATACCTACTCCAGATTTGCTCTCCTTTTATTCTTCTTCCTTGATGCCCGGTATTTCGGATACCCTTTCTTTCCAACTAGTAGATGAAAAATGTGTCAGCGATCTCCTCCTGTCTATCAAGTCCAGGGCGTATGGTAGTGACGATCTGAATATTTCGCTTATTCTATTGTGTTGTCCGTTTATTGTTCCTTTCCTCACCCATATTTTCAACGAATGCATACGTGGCTCATATTTTCCGAGAGCTTGGAAACGTGCACATGTAATTCCTTTCCCTAAGGTTGCAGCACCTACCGAGTTTAGTGATCTTCGTTCTATAAGCATTCTTCCTGTTCTCTCCAAAGTGTTTGAAAAGATTATTGAATTGCAGCTGCGTGTGCATTTAAACACTTTTAATGTGCTACCCTTGAGGCAGTCTGGTTTTCGGCAGGGTCATGGTTGTGCTTCGGCTTTGTCGGAGGTTACGGATGACATATTTCGTGCTCTTGACCTCAACAAGGTTACTGTTTTGGTCCTAATTGATTTTTCCAAAGCCTTTGACACTCTGAGTCACGATATCATGATCTCTATTATGCATTATGTAGGTCTTGCCCCTGAAGCTGTAGGGCTGATTGCATCATTCATGTCGAAGAGAAGTCAATGCGTTTCATATAATAATTGCTTATCTTCGCCGAGCGGTCTTGCATCCGGCGTGCCTCAGGGTAGTATTCTGGGCCCTATCTTGTATACTATTTATACTTCTATGTTTCACAAATCGTTTCTTCACTGTAACTGTCACTTTTATGCTGACGATACTCAACTTTACCATTCTTTTGAAGCTGCAGATGCTCGTCATGCTTTTTCGCTTATAAATAAAGATCTCGAAATGTTGCTTACTATATCCAAACAACACTTACTGAAGATTAACCCCAAGAAGTCTTGTGCGATTGTGTTTGGTGATGAAGCGTCCAGGAATGCCATAACAAACAATTTAGTTTTAAAAATAGACGATTCGGTCGTACCTTTTACGAGTTGTGTAAGGAATTTGGGACTGATGATAGATTCGAACTTGCGCTTCACGCAACATATCAACACCCTGCTGCAGAGGGCGTATCTCGCACTGAAACTCGTGTATGGACAAAGGCATTATCTCAATTTGAATACTAAGAGGACGTTATGTGACTCACTCGTTCTTTCTCATTTCAACTTCTGTGACACTGTCTATGCTCATTGTCTCTCCTATCGTGATAAATGTCGTATTCAGAAAGTGCAGAATTCATGTATTCGTTTAATGTTTGGAATTAGAGCGCGTTCGCGAGTGTCTCATAAACTGAAAGATGCGAAATGGTTGAATATGTTTAACAGACGTCGCCTCCACATGGTTTGTTTCTTTCTGAAGATTGTTCAGATGCGTATACCTTTATATTTGTACAATAAACTTGTTTTTCGCGCTGATGTACATGGCATCGCCACTCGCCGTAAACTTCTAATGCTCACGATTCCTCGGCATCGCAAGGAGATATTCAAAAGATCGTTCTCTTACAATGTTGTGTCTTTACTAAATCAATTTCACTCGTTCTTGGCTGTTCCTTGCGCTGCCGTGAGACGTGAGCTATTCAAAATTTTCATTGACCAGCAGTAGCTGTTGGTGCGGATCCATTTTGCCCATTTTTGGCTTGCATTTCGTGGGTTTTGCGTGGTTGTGTTCTTCTTCTTCCTTCTCTTCTTCTTGCTTCTCTGCCTTTCCCTGCTGACTCTTCTTCTCTTACTTGCTTCCTTAAATTCTGTTCGCGGCTTATTTATTTATTTAGGCACTATTTAATTCAATTTCTAGAATTATTATTTTCTTATGTTGTTTCTAGTTTAAGTTTAATTGGCAAGCATGGAAGATCAGGCTTTGCAGATTTGATATTTGGAAATGCCTGAATGCTTGCCATTTGACACCAGTGTAAATTTTGTGTTTATTTTTGCTTTTTGGTTTTTGGTAATGTTGGTGTCAATAAATTTATTATTATTATTATTATTATTATAAATTAAATACGTTTGGAGGAAATTGAAAAAAGTTTCATAGAATTCAGGCATCGCATAGAGGTATGTGTAGAAAACGGTGGCAATTATATTGAATAATTAATAAATTGTGTATTCATATTATTACGTGTTGTAAATGTTATTACTTAAATAATAATGTTACTCCACTTGTTTAATGAAGCAATTGCCATCTGAGAAAAAGGGTTTTATCAAAGTAGCCAGATTTGCCTGAAGGAGTACAATTGAACATTCTGAACAACTTTTCTTAATAACATTTTGCTGAATTATGAACCGATAAGGTCGTTTACCTGACACGAAAATAGTTTTTCATCAGCTGTCATGGCCTTCCTGATTTTCAAAAAGCCGAAATATACTAGAAATTAGTTTCGAACCAAGCAGGGTTTATTTCCAAAATACCAAATTGAAATTCTAAAATTTTTAGTCAATCACACCTCTTGTAACATCAATCCTGGGACACACTGTATAGCCCTCCACTGCATTTGTTACATTGCTAGATGTATGATCTGATGCAAAAATGCAAATTGTGTAGGCTATACTCCACCACACTTGTGCTGGTAAATGGAACTACCTGATTAAGTTAGTTACACCTCTGCTACGCACCATTCCATTCCGGCCAGGTTAGTTTAATTATTATTGGTAGCTCCAAGGCTTCAATGATTAATTACCAGCGATGTAAAATCTTTATGTATTACTTTTGATGAACAGTAAATCACACGCCGTAAACTAAAATTATTCAAGCGGGTTTTCGGTTAGAATTGCCAAGTCCGTTTTATCGGATGCAGGTGAAGAGGATGTGTTCGGATGCGGGAGAAGAAGTTTCTCTCCTTGTTTTCTTCCGTGCTGGCTTTGCTATAAGCGCTCCTGTAGTTTTGACATTTTGCAGTCGGGCTCGTATTTCCTACCATCGGATTGCTATTGAGAATATACCACGTTCTCGCATGAAAGGAAGAATCGTCGCTTTTGACATAATAATGACAACCATCAACGCGATTCGCGAGTATAAAAAGCTTCGTTGTGCACACCTTTTGTCGCTTTCATCACTGCTACCATCTATCATCACATCCCCGTAGTGCATGTACTCTAAGTCAATCGGATATCGAAACCCTTAAATTAGGGATGTTTTTTATACTGACCGAAAAGTGGGGTCACGATTCCGATACACCCGCCCTTGAACCATACCTTGGACCAAAGTTGCTGCTAAATATACGAAAATGAGGCGCCTAAATCATCCGAGAGGGTTGAAGGTGGATCATGGCACAATGTATAACACGAAAAAGAAAAGTAAAGAACATCGCTTAAAATAAAAACTACACTCCTGGTCAGAAAAAACCAGACACTTGAAAATTTCGTGTTTTCTTGCATTTTTTCAATACTAAGTAAATGTTGAAATAATCTAACTTTGTGAAATTTCGATTGTTTATTAAACAAGGTCTAGTAAAGAATTCACCATTAATGCATTCTTAGATAAATGTGTAATCTCAATGATATTGAAGAATAAATGTAAAAAACCAAGTGTCCGTTTTTTTGTCCAGGAGTGTATTTGAAAAAGTCAAAGTTTAAGGGTGAAAATTTGGATTTGAATATGTACAGTTGTTAGCAGATGAAAGTTAACGATTTTTGTGCCTGATGTAAGTACTTAAGGCTTGCAATAATTTGACAGGACAACTTAATAATCTGATAGTATCAAAATTTATATCACAGCGGCAGTAGCAGAGGCGTACTTAAACGATGCCAAAATCATAATCAATGCTAGTAAGAATCGTTAACTTTCAACTGCTCGTAGCTGTACAACAAGGATTTCAAACGATTACGAAATTTTTCACGTTCAAGCACCAACGAACGGTGAGAGTTCAACGGGGGTTGCAGGAAGTTCTTAAATGCGTGTTTTACGAAGTCGTCTCAATTCCAGTTTGGAGGCCCCACAAATATCGTGATCCACTAAGTTTCTTTGAAATCTGCGTTTTCAATTTCCATCGACAAAATCTAAATGAGTTGACATCTGAGAAACCAAAGAGGTTCATTTTCGTTTTGGAAAACTCCAAACTCATTTTTCCTAACTACGTGACGGTTTTATGTTTGAACCTACATTTCTTTTATTCAGTCATGAACTACTAGTATCCTACAACCTCTTCCAATTTTTCATAAAGAATTCATCCGGCCTCATTGTTACGAAAACTGCAAAGTTTAAATGTTAAAACAACATAAAAGAATATTCAAGCTTCGATGAAGCGAATGAATTTTAAGAAACTATTTATTGAATCCTTCACAAATTACAAAAGTTGGCAGATCGTTGTGAAAAAATCGTTTAGACCCATTGTTCGAAAAGAGTAACACAGACTTGTAATAGTACTGGTTCACTTTCTAATTGGTAGTATCATAGCAATTAAGCCGTTGGCGTTGTCAGACTTAAGTCTGTGTTACTTTTTCGAAAAACTGGGTCTAAGTGATTTTTTCACACCTCTTGTAATTTGCTAAGGATTCAATAAATATTTTCTTAAAATTCATTCGCTTCATCGAAGCTTGAGTATTCTTATAATATGTTGTGTTAACATTTAAACCCTGTATGAGAGGGATAACAGCCTAGAAATAATTTATGTCTAATTATGTTATGACAGAAAATCACGGGCGCATGTTAAACACAAAAACATAGTTTTAAATGAAAGCTTGAAGCTTGCGCAAGCCAAAAAGTTTGGCTTGAGTTAACTCAATTTGTCAGATAATTTGCAAGAAGTAAATCGTCATCAATATTTTCCATTTCAAATAAACAATACACTGCTTAATCAAAAGAATAAACTCTATAATTTATTTGACAAGGCAGAAAATTTAATAAAAATATGCATGCTGGATTGAACGTCTAAACAGAATTCATCGACACAGTTAATTTGCGCAATTTCGAATGCACAAGTCAATGTGCCCAATTTATTTGAACATGTAAACGAACCTTAAGGTTCGTTTATAGAGTTTATTATTTTCAGTAAGCAGTGTATTGTTTATTTGAAATGGAAAATATTGATGACGATTTACTTCTTGCAAATTATCTGACAAAATTGATTTAACTCAAGCCAAACTTTTTGGCTTGCGCAAGTTTCAAGCTTTCATTTACATGCAACGATTTACTTGAACAACTTGACTTGCACAAGCCACAGTTTGCGCATATTGTTTGAGTGTCTAAACGGACCTTAAGTCACGGTAGTTGACACTTTATTGTAAAAACAGCTGGAAATGACAACTGCCGACTAAGATGTAGAAAAAGAATAAGTTTCTCAATAAAATCGTGCAAGAATCCCCAGGAACTGGATTAAGGGGCTTTTGTAGTACAAATTTTTGAATGTAACAAAATCTTCTTTTCCTTATCCCTAAATAATGTTAATTTTACAGGTCTGTTCCACAAAGCTATAATGATGAGTGGCACCGTCTTCGGCCAACAGTCGGTCCCCACACAGCAACTCAGTGTTGCCCAAAAGCAGGCGTATTTGGTGGGCTGTCCCAACGACACCTCAGCCAATATTATCAAGTGTTTGAAAACCAAAACTGCCGATGAATTAGGCGATTCTTTCTTCGGCTTCGCCGTAAGTATTTTACAAGATTTGGCGTTTGGGAATTTCAAGTTATATTTTATTAATGTCGGCAGGAGTTTGGTACTGAGCCTGTTTTGATCTGGAAGCCTGTTATTGAACCAGATTTCGGACAAGAGAGATTCTTAACAGCGCATCCGATACAGTTGGTAGCAAGTGGTCAATTCGCAAAGGTACCGGTCATTACTGGAGTAACTTTGGATGAGTTTTCTAACAGAGCCTATGGTAAGAAATATTTATACAGTTTGTACAGCATAGATTATTTTTTTCATCGTCAAATTGACCATTAGGAACATTGCATTTGGTTCTAGAAGCGTGTATTATTTCGGTTATTTTTTGACGTTTCTATTTTCCAATAAATGAACAGTATTTTTGATCACGCGTTTAATTCTGACCAATTAAATCATTATTATAGTGAGAATTTTTTACCTAACTTGTCCCAGCGGGAATTTTTTTTAGTATTTTGTTTTTGTTGATAAAACGACTTGTTTTCTGGTTTTGACATATGTCATATGTTTTAATCGCAAATTGTGACACTGAAAGAATAATATTGAAGAGTTGTTTCACATTTGAACGTCAAAAAATAACCTTTCGAATACCACACGACAGTAAGTATAACTTGGAAAATAATTCTCCACATTTTACTCAAACTTGTCGCCATTCGGCAATAGCCACTCGAGCCCTACAGGCTCTCGTGTCTATTGCCTGGCGACAGGTTTTCGAAAATCTGTCGAATTATTTTCAAGTTATTCTCACTCTCTTGTGATATTATTACCAATCAAGCAAAAAAAAATATTATTACGTAAGGTAATTTTTTTCGATAATTTTGCTTGTTGATAAGTTGCCATAGTTTCGAATTTAAATATATAAATATAAATGTATAATCTAGTTACTTTAGTACCTGCCAAACGTCAAATATTCCCAACACATTTCTTTGTATGTGAATTAATTGAAATAAAATTTCGTTTTGAACTACCTTGCTTCGATTCAAAAAATTATCTTGTCAAATACAATTCGTGGTCTGGAATTTTTAGGTAATTTTACTCAAGCTGTTGCTTTTGCTAGCAACGCAACAGCTTTCGTAAAATTTCCGACAATTCCGGACCACTTATTGTATTACTACAGAAAATACCTTTTATTCTGAACCATAGAAACCATAATCAGAAAATATGTATTTAGATTCTCATTGAATACATTTTTCACGATATTTACCTTAGAAAAATATAAGGGATAAAATTTTATTATGATAATAATAGATGTTTTTTGTAGTTCTTGCTCATAATGCCACACTGATAGAGCAACTAGACAAGGAATTTGAAAAGTATGCTCCCCTCACTTTCTTGTACGAGAGGAACACAGAAAATTCCAAGGCTATAAGTAAAGCTCTCAGAACCTTCTATTTTGGCGCCAAGACTTTGGACATTTCTGTTCTTCCTGCCTTGGGCCAGGTAAGAATCTTTTAAGTTTCTTTATTTTCTGTCGCAAACTCTACGCAGACTACTGGTTTCCTCTTTGTGTTACTGCGCAGTTCGGTGCCTTTGTACCGGGTGTCCAAATAAGAAAGGATGCCGGCCATATCTAAGGAACCGTTCATGGAACAGCTATGGGAAAGAAAAAATTATAATAAAAGTGGCCAAGAGAAATCGCTGGAAATTATTTTCACGTTTCTAAGTTTGCTGCTAGAGGGCGTAATAGTCATAGTCGACAAAAGAAACATGTTTTTTTCTAAAATATACCCAGACAAAGTAGATCAAAAATACGAATATTGCAATCTTCAATATATTTTGTATAATTTTGGTTTATCACTTCTTGCTCTAGCTCATCAAATAGCAGCGGAGGGGGCAGGGGAACGATTGATTGTGAAGATGCTTGTAACTTCGGTTTGGTTCAACATAATTTGGCAAACTTGGTCTCGTTGAAAAGAGCTCTTTTCGGTTAATTATATGCTTTTATGAGCTAGGTTCTTTTGGTTCTGTAGTGATCGCTTGGGTGCGCTGTTTGAAAGGCCAGCAAACTTTTCAAAATTTCTTGAAAATTTTAAATGGAATGATATAATAATTATAACCTAGTTAAAAAGAAGATAGAATGATGAAAGGAATTGTGAAAACCGCGCATTGATATCTTTTTTCTAACCGGAAATATAAACAAATTAGTGTTAGGATTGGGAGGATGAGGGCAAAAATTGTTGGTAACACCCGGTTCAACATTTTCAATTATTGTGTAGTAGTGATAAACTTGTCTATGCTTTGATGTCAATATATAAATTATACAAATATGATAAATAGCTTTTACTATAGTTTGGAGAGTCTCCATCTTCCGAAAATTTAAGACATTTGTAGATATCAAACACTTGACATTGTGCTGAATTTTTTTGTTTCAACGCCAACTTGTTTTATAAATATATTGCGCACACAGTGGTTGGATCAGTAACTTTGACGTAAATTCACTATGAATTCGTAATAAGTTAACCTCACACGCCAAAAGACAGTTACACAGCACACCCCTGAGGACGCTGACTTTGTCAGCGAAATATGCGTGTCCAGTTTAATGACTGTCACTGTCTTTTCGCGTGTGGGGTTATCTTCTTAAGAATTCATAATAAATATTGCAATTTTCAACATAGGTTTTTGCTTTAAAAAATGGTAATTTTCACATTTAAAACGGCCACGAAGAAGCAACATATAATTTTAATGATTACGATATTTTCAAAATGTCTTTTATATTCGGTGGCACGTATAAAGGTTAGTAATTTGTGACACTAATTTTAATTAAAGTACAATACCAAAAGAAACCCAGAGTTTGCGTCGTACTTTCCGATGTCACAAGTAACACGTGGACCGGCCCGCTCAGGGAGAAGGGCGTGGAGAAAATAATCGGTGAAATAAAGGGCGCCAGGCAGATCTGTCCCTGTCCACGACTACAACGTCGAGTATCCCAAATCTGCCAAATGGACACTAAAGGAAAAAAATAAGAAACAAATCCCTGCTTGACAGATGGAATGTAATGCACTTATCAAAGTTATATTATACAATTTTAAGTACTGCTTTATGATGATGAGCAATGGGTGGGTGTTTGTGTGGGGGTGTATATTTTTGATTGTATTTAGGGTTGTACGTGTGCGTGTGTATGCGGGTGTGTGTGAAAGAATGTGAGGGTAATGTTATAATAAGTAAGGTATTTGCGACAGGTATCCAAAAATATTGTTTACTTAGTAGGTTCGTTACTGCTATTACTGTTGTTGTTGTATCGATTTTGTTACTGCTGTGTTATATTTAGTTGGTCTAGTTTGACAAGTTTGCCTAGTTTGTAGTTGGCAAAGTCTAACTACTGACTAGTTTGCTTTATTTGCCTCGTACTTTCCAAAATAATAATTGAATATGTAGACTGAATAAGTAATCGTTGATCCCAGCAAGCTGGTTAAAAGAGATGCTATAATACTAATTATTCCAATAATTATTCTCTTCAAATCTTATTTCGGGAGAGATAAAATCCCCTTTGGGTATAATTTAACAATTATGACTCTCCTCGAAAATGGACATCAATCGAATAATTCCTGCTACAGCAAATACGAGATAGTTTTGCACTTTGCCTTTTTTGCCTTTTTTGGAATACCTACTGGTTTATTTATACTACCTATTTTAGCACAGTAAAAACTTTTACCACGGCAGGTACAAAACAAAATACTCAAAGCAAATTCAAATATGCATCTTCTTAAATAAAATTCGATTTATATATGAATCAAATCTCGACCAATTTTTCATATACAGGGAAAAATCTGAACATGCTCCCACCGTACCTATAAAGTAAATGAAAATTTATGAATTAATGTATTAACGAAAAATCTGAACGTAACAAATTAACCCGTCCTCCCGCCCCTAAAACTCTTTTGTCCATATCTCCGGTTAGAAAAAAGATATCAATTTGCGGTTTTCACTGTTTCCCTCGTTATGTTGTCCTCTTTTTAAGTAATTTATAATTATTATACCGTTCCATTTAAAATTTTCAAGAAAATCTGAAAAGTTTGCTGATCTGTTAAACAACGCCCTCTAGCGATCACTACAGAACAAAAATGACTTAAATTATAAAAGTATCTGATTAAAGGAAGATATCTCTTTTCAACGAGACTAAGTTTGCTAAATTCGGTTAAATCAAACCGAAGTTACAAGCATCTCCACAACCAAATGCTCCCCTTCCCCCTCCTCTGCTATTTGATGAATTAGAGCAAAAAGTGGTAAACCAAAATTATACAAAATATATTCAAGATTACAATATTCGTATTTTTGATCTACTTTATCTCGGTATATTTTAGAGAAAACCATGTTTTTTTGTCGACTATGACTATTACGCCCTCTAGCAGCAAACTTAGAAACTTGAAAATAATTTCCGGCGATTTCTCTTGGCCACTTTTATTATTATTTTTTTCCCATAGCTGTACCATGAACGGTTCCTTAGATATGACCGGCATCCTTTCTTATTTGGACACGCGGTACATAGAATTTAGCCTGACTGATTGCTCGCACTATAATAGTAAATAATAGTAATAATAGTAATAATAGTAATAATAGTAAAATCGGCCAGAAAGTATGCCGTTTTATCATCATCATCATCATAAAGTTTTCAGTCCGAAGACTGGTTGGACGCATACCTCCATCCTTTCCTATCCTGAGCCAACCTACTAATGTTCCCAAAAGTTGAACACCATACATCCCTAACGATTTGAGAGCAGTAGTCTAATCTGGGCTTACCACTACCTCCTTTTGTTCCTATCTCTGACTAGTATGTCGCAAAGTAAGCCTTTGTGCCTCAGCAGGTGTCCTACCATCCTATCTCCTACCTCCTAGAGCTCCTACCATCGCGAGTTATTTGACTTCCTAAATAGCAGAAATCTGAGACTTCCTCTATCTTCTTGTTTTCAATTTGTATTTTCGTTTTAGTTCTATTTTCACGCCCCCTACTCCAAAATTTTGGTTTTCTTTTTATTGATCTTCATACCATCATAGCCCTCCGTCAAAACCGCTTCCATTTCCTTCAGAGCCCTTCCTAATTCTTCTTTGCTGGATGCTAATAATGCTATATCATCCGCGAATCTGAGCATATTAATAGTTTGGCCCTGTATATTAATTCCAGCAGCTATTCTTTCTTCAACAATATTAATTGCATCTTCGTTATACATATAAGTTGAAAACTAGAGGCGATAACGCACTTCCCTGCCTCACTCCCTTTCGGATATTAACTTCTCTATGTTCCTGCTCAAATTCTATAACTGCCGTTTGCTCTTTGTATAGATTATGAATTATTGGAGTTTACTCCTTAAGAATCGATTTTCAGTTATATCCCGCGGTACGCAAATGTTATTAGTAGTAAAATCAAGCGTTACGTTTCGCGTTAACTAAAAGTAAGGCGTTACGTTCCTCTGCGCAACGCACCTCGCGTACCTTTCACATTGAAATTATGTATGTATCTATGGATACGTATGTTTCTGTACAATAAACAAAATTATCAAGTGATTGAAGTTAAAAAATACTGTAAGGTATAGAAAAAATATTCCAGTGATAATGAAGAAGAATCCGAAAAACAGGCGAATGCGGTTAATTGGTAAGCGTATAATTCATGTTAACGAATGATATATATTTTACATACGAACTACTATGTCTTTTATTTAGTGTATGTATGTTTGATTAATTGTTTACCGTGTGTCCCGGGAATCGTGAAGGCTGAAGCATCCGGTTTAACATGGGAAATTTGAAAATTGCGATTTCTATGTCCCCAAAGTGTTTTAAGGATTAGTGATGGGTCGCACCGATACAATTCAGAGTGCTAGTATACACAGTACAGCACACCAAAGTGTGTCGTACAGTGCGAGCCGTACAATTGTACTATGTAATGTTTGTAGTAGTAAGTAAGGTACTATGAGTTGTGCGTTTCTGTCAAGCTGGTGCACTTGTGCAGCAAAATGCAAATGACAATCAACACGAACACAACATGTACATGTTTCTTATTTTTATTTTTTATCGCTTGGGTCTAAAGATTTATATGACATGCGGTCCTTTAGGGTAAGAAGTTAGGTACACCTGCAAATTTAAGTTTTGGTCTAAAATATTTCCAGAATAATTTACCATTCATTGAGATTGAGAATTGTACTTTATGGACGGGTGCCCGAAGTACGAAATTCCAATCTGTAAAGGTGATACGGCGAACCACGCTACGCTGTGCACTGCACCTGTCTTATTCAATGTACTGCCAGTACAAAATAAAAGTGGCGTACATGCACAGCACAGTGAAGTGTGCCGTACATTTTGTACGATACGCACAGGTGCGACCCATCACTATTAAGGATATTCCGAGTATCAGGACACATACAATGTGCACCAGAGAACGTTTTTGTGCAATATTTTTCAAAGGTTAACAAAAAATATCAAAAATATTTCCAAAAATATATCGCGTGGGAATCAACTTCGTTTAAATAAAAGTGTAAAGAAGACGACAGCCATGTCGCAATGGATTAGTGAGTTCAATCGCACGCCGCCGATATTGAATCCGCCATACGGAGGTTCAAATCCAATAGCAGTTAATTTCCTTTTTTTATTTTTATCGTTATTTTGAATAAACGGCGATTGATTTCTATCAGTAGAAATGCATAATGAAACGTTTTATAATTTTCAATTAAACTGGAAATGGACTTACTAGAAAATTATTTATCAAGTGATTGAAGTTAATATAATCGTTCGTAAGGAGTAAACTCCAGTCGTGCGTCGGAGCTGACATATACAAGTTTTTTTCTTATATTCCTACACTTCATCCATACATTTTTGAGCACTTCCAACATCTTCTTTCATTTTACATTGTCGAAAGCTTTTTCCAAATATACAAATCCTATAGGTATAGGCCCTCTCTCCTTTTCCTATTGTTTTTCTCTATTATTACTCGTAAAGCTAGAATGGTCTCGCGCGTTCCCCTATTTCTTCTAAATCCGTACTGATCTTCTCCTAATATTTCTTCCCCCCTTTTCTCCATCTTTCTCTGCACAATTTTTGTTAAAATTTTTGACGCGTTAAACTGATCGTTCTGAAATTTTCACACCTATCCGTGCATTTTCTTTTCAGCGAAACTATTCTATGATGTTCCGTCTCGCCTGTCAGGTATATGCGGCTAACTGGTTTAAATAAACGATCTATTACCTCTTGACCTGCGCACTTTAAGATTTCTGCCTGCATGCCATCTATACCAGGTGCTTTATTGTTTCTTAAACTTTTTAGTGCTGGCTCAAACTCTTCTGTCATAATGGGACACCCTAGGTTGTCCCCCTCTACACTGCTTTCCCTTTCTAATATATCTCGTACTTCCTGTCCCGCATATAAGTTTCCCAAATATTTTTTCCACCTATCTGCCTGCTCCACGCTTCCGATTAGGATATCTCCTGCCTCATTTCTAATGTTTATGATACTAGATCCAATTTCCCTAAAATTTCTCTTAATTATTTTATATGCTTCATCAATCTTTTCTACTTCGAACTTATCTTCCACTTCTTTGCATTTATTATCGATCCATAGCTCTTTCGCTTTCCTACATTTCCGAATAATTTCCCACTTGATTGGCTTTGTTTCCCTCTTTCATCTAACAAATTTCTATATTTTCGCCATTCCTCTATTAGACTCACAATATGTTTTAGTATCCAGGGTTTTCTAACAAATCTAACAAATTTCTATATTTTCGCCATTCCTCTATTAGACTCACAATATGTTTTAGTATCCAGGGTTTTCTACTTTCATTCTGTTTATAACCCAAAATATGTCTAGCTTCGGATCTAAACTATTTTTGATGCAATTCCATTCTACCTCTATGTCCCTAATGCCTAATCATATTTTCACCCGCGCCCTTTGGTACTTCGTTTCTCTTTTTCTCGAACTTATGGAGCGTATCATCTTTTAGTTTCTCTAGGTCAAGATACTTTCTTCCGCTTCGTTTTATAAAATGAAATTATAACCAAACGAGACCGTCGCCATTTTGTAGAGCATACTTTTATCTACGAGAAATTGATTTTTACAATATTTTAACAGGGTCGAATGTTGCAAAATAAAATGCAGCTTTCAGAGAGGTTTGAAGAAGAAGTATGTAAAAGTTCCTCATCTGAACCACTGCGGATAACTTTATTATAGGCAACTTTATCTGAAGCACAACTTTATAGGACCTAATTTTTGCTGTTATATTTTTATTTGAAATATATTTGCTGTAACCCTCTATGATATTTCACGTTATAAGCAAAATAATCATTATAGTTTGCAAGCCGTGAAATCATTATAGTTTGCAAGCCGCTGTTGATTGTCATTTACCTATTAATATTTAATTAGAAACCCATGATTACGAAAGTAAAACCTCGATTATCCGTTCTCCGTGAGACCGCATACCTACGACACGGATAACTAAAAACAGGAATAACTTAAAGTCTTTTATTTCATATAAAAAAAGTACATTCGCAACCGTCGAATACTAAATCGCAACCCAAATGATCAATTCATTTAGTTGTTTTCTAATATATTGTCGCTGCTTTTAGTCTGTTTACATTCATCGCTCGTCTGTACACCCGTGAAAACAAGACCACTACAAAAACGCCTCAAAACAAATTCCTAGACATCGCAAGATTAGGTAGTTACCCATTCCGCATTTCCGCATCCCAGTTAAGCCAAGCGCGGATAAACGGTGTCTTGCTGTAATATACCTACCTAAATAAGTACCCGTTTGGACTAATGTTAATTTTTTTGCTACTTTCTTCTCGCTTTCTTACAAAACGAACACGTTGTAGGTACGTTTTTCAAAAGAAACAGCAGAAGGGTCACAAGGCATTAATTTCGTAGTAATATTTTTTTAGCTAATGTAGGAACTTCAACAAGATGCATGAAATTTAAAACTTTATGCAGATAACATTGAATTTTGGGCATATTCAACTTCTCTGGATTCAACTGCTTTTATTATCTTTAACAGTTCACTTTTAGTCGGTGTGTTTGTAATGGTGGATTTAGTAAAATCGCAAGGATTTCTACAAATTGTTCATCTTCAGCCAGTTTACGAGGAAAGAACTGCAATTAATTTTATGACAAACTCTTCGTTTGCGCCTAATTTTCATTATAAATTCTTAATAAGTTAACCCCACACACAGTAATTAAACTCAACACGTGTTTCGCTGACTTTGAAGATTGATCTAAATCCAAACTTACACTACATTGCTATAAATACCAATCCCCCACTACTGAAGTAAAATGAGTCGATAAATCTAAGGTTTCTTAGAACTTTTGGAACATAAGACTAATAAAATTGGTTTCTTAGAACTGGAGGGTAAGTATTTATGGCTAGTCTTAAATTATATCTAACTGATAAATCTATACAGGCCCATTATTACCTACTGTTAAGACAACTGCGTTTATTTTTATATACCGCTAAACTTTCCAAGGCGTTTAAATAAAATTTATTATTTCTTGATTTTAAGAGTTTGATATCATTGCTATTGAATTTATGGCCCGTTTCCAACGCGTGCGACGCCATGCTAGACTTATCTGTACGGCCGTATTTATAATGAGCTTTATGCTCCTTCGAAGCGAGATAAAATAGATCGAGTTGACTGCCCGATATATTTTTTGTCGCAATTTCCGCATGCTATTTCGTAAATTCCCGCTTTATGAATGGGTTCCGTTTTATATTTCGCATTTCCAAGTAGACTTTATAAATTGTTGCTCGAAGTGTGAACCACTTTGAAGCCTGCTTTCTTGAAAATCGTATTCATAACTCTAGTTATCTGCCGCACATAAATGGTATTTTTATAAATTTAGTAATTTAGTTATCCCCATTTAAAGTGGTGGGATTGTGACAAAAAATATATCGGGCAGTCAACTCGGTCTATTTTAAATCGCTTCAAGGGGCATCAAGCCCTTTATAAATAATAAATTTTATTTAAACGTCTCGGAAAGCATAGCGATATATAAAAATGAAGGTAGTTATCTTAACAGTAATTATGGTCCGATTCCAAACTCAACCATGTATAGATTTATCAGGCAGATAGAATTTAGGACTTGTCATAAATAAATAGGTTAGTGGGAGGTTGGTATTTATAGCAATGTAGCGTAAGTTTATATTTAGACACAGACGAATTTAAGTTAATTTAAGTTAAATTCGTCTGTGATTTAGATTAATTTTCAACTCCTGAGGATGCTGACGTTGTCAGCGAGAAAAAATGATTTTGCAAAATTAGGGCTTATTAGAAAAAGTTGCAGAAGTCCATTTCAGATGGCCAAAATTGAGTTCTTCAAGATGGCGAAGTTATAACTTCAAATAAAGTAACACCAGAGAAGGATGATATACTTAAAGGAACGATTTTACTCCACTAGAAGCGTAGTTATTGGAGCTGCACAGTATCGCTCGTTTTACCTAATAGAAACATATTATTTCATGTAATAATTGTGTTCTTTACCAGATATACGCCGATGCCCTTATTGGTTTTGGGGTGAATAGGGCTGCCAAACTATTGGCAGAAAAGAGTGACAAACCCGTCTACTATTATAGGTTCAGTTTCAAAGGACGTTACAGCCATTTCTATTTGCCTGACAGCAACGGGACCGTGCCTTATGGTAAACAGGTCTTCCAAATGCAAGTTACACATCAATAGTTATCTTTACAATTACAGGAGTTGTACACCACGACGATTTAATCTATCTCTTCTACATATCAAAGTATTTCCCAGAGTTTAAGCCAACGGACCCCGAAGTTCCTACGCTAGAGAAACTGACTACCATGTGGGCCAATTTTGCTCGTACAGGGTAAGAATCCTATAATACTATTATTTCTCTTGCTACTTGACTGCCGTGTAAGAACTGTCAGTTATCCTGAAGCAACTGATCCTGATTCGAATTACAACAGGTTTTATTATTAACCCATCATTTCGTTATAAATGAAATATAATAATGTTCCATCGCCTATCTCCGTAGGTTTATCATTTAAAATTAGGAAAACCACCCCGAAATTGGACTCGGCTCTTTTATATGTTGAACCGTTCAATTTTCGGCAAATATGCTACTTTGGAAAAATTTCGCAATTAAATTTTCCAACAAGAATGTTCTATTCATTTTCAATTGCGATGAGTAGTAGTCGTGCGAACGCTTCTCGAAAACAGTGTAAGTTGGAGCTCACTGCTAAACGGCTGTCATTGTTTTTCTCCTTTCGATAAAGAATTTAACTTTCCAAAAGAAGAATATTAGAACACAGACAAAGAATTTACAGTTCTCATGGTTTGCAGGGTAGGTTAGCATTAGACATAGTAGGGATCAGCGTATCAGTGAGGTGCGATGGCTAGAAAGTGGAGACTTTTGGAGCGGAAATTTTAGAGTAATACACACATAGTGTTGTAAAAGTAATATTACGGCCGGTAAAATTACTGTAAAATTACATAATTTTACGTAATTTTACCTGCTATGAAGTAAAATTGGTAAAATTGGTAATTTACCGAATTCAATTTTACGTAATATTACCGAAGGCGCCCGCCGGCGCCCCGGCGCAGATGTGGATTCTTGTTGGTGGGTAACACTGACTGAGTAAAACTGAATAGCTCGTCAAATACTCTAGGTCAGTATGATGACGAAGAGATATTCAGAAGAAACGGTAGTGACAGTGACGAAGAAGAAAATTCAAATGATACCGTAGAAGAAAACTGAATTTTACTATGGCTTTAAAACTAAACTGAAAAGAGAAAGATTGTTATTTTTTTACGTTCAAGAATATGTATTTATGTTGAAATGTTGTTTTGTTCTTGTTTGCCAAATGTTTATTTTTATCTTGGAGGATTACGATTACCTTATGTTTTTATTTTGTTAATAAATATACAGGGTGTCCCAGAACAACGGGGCAATATTTCTGGACCATATAGTTTGGATCAAAATAACATTTAAAGTATGTATAATTTTTTTTCTAGGACGCACCCCTTCGAAGCTATTCGCCCTTAAAAGTTTTTGCTGGTAACTTTCAAACTACTGTATCGAATGTTATAAAATTTAGACTGTAGACATAGTAAGAAAGTATCTGTGATCAACTGACATGACATCTTCCGTATCTTGTCTAGGAAGTCGGAGGTGGAACACCCCTAATGCTTTTCACCCCTTAACTTTTACGTTGATGCTTTTAGCGAATTTGCAAAGACATTTTTAAATTCCTTGAACAATTGTCTCAAAAAAGGTACTCTTTTTTGAAACCGTTAAAATGGCCCGTTTCTGAGAAAAAAAATATACAAAGACATGGTTTATCATTTTTACTACACAAAAATGTTTGTGTCTACAAGGTGCTCACTTCGAAAATTTATTGTAGCCGCTATTATCTCGGCTATTATGTTTTCAAAACCGATTGTTCATACATTTTCATTTCATTTTCTCATATGTTTCATGTAGCAGTTCAATTTCATAGCCTGGTTTGTATAGTACAAATGATAAACCATTTCTTTGTATATTTCTTTTCTCGGAAACGGGCCATTTTAACGGTTTCAAAAAAGAGTACCTTTTTTCGAGACAATTGTTCAAGGAATTTAAAACTGCCATTGCAAATTCGCTAAGAAGATCAACGTAAAAGTTAAGGGGTGAAAAGCACTAGGGATGTTCCACCCCTGGCTTCCTAGACAAGATACGGAAGATGTCATGTCACTCGATCACAGATACTTTCTTACTCTGTCTATAGTCTAAATTTTATAACATTCGATACAGTAGTTTGAAAGTTACCAGCAAAAACCCTCTTCAGGACTTGACCTATAAGGGCGAATAGCTTCGAAGGGGTGCGTCCTAGAAAAAAAATTATACATTCTACAAGTGTTATTTTGACCCAAACTATATGGTCCAGAAATATTGCCCCGTTGTTCTGGGACATCCTGTATAGTCTATGTCACTATGTCAAAAATTCGTTTCTACTCGTAATAAAATATTATGACTAAAACATTTTCATCTAGTTGGTAGGTGGTAGGTAGTTGAAAAACTTTTATGCAGTATAAAAAACATATTTTACCAAAATTACCAACTTTACCAGTAATATTACCGGTAATATTACCGAAATATAAATTACCGGTAATTTTACAACACTATACACACAGGGTCGATAGGTGGAAATTCGGGAGTAGGAATTGTTATGAAGAAGAACATAGGGCAGAGCGTAGAAAATTTCTTACAGAAAAGTGACAGGGTAGTTATTGTTAGGTTAGATTCGAAACCTGTAAAGACGGTAATAATACAGATATAAATGTGCCCATATCTAATTATAGTGATGAGGCTGTAGAGGTAGTTTATAGCGATATCGAATATGTGCTAGATCTTGTGAAGAGACATGAAAATTCAATAATCGTAGGAGATTTTAATGCAGTTGTAGGTACAGGGAGAGAAGAGAACAATCGGTCCCTGTAGATTAGGTAATTGGAACGACAGGGGAGTTAGACTGATAGATTTTTCCGTTAAACATAACCTGACCGTCCCGAACACTATATTTCAACATTGCGTTAGGAGACGTTATACATGGAAGATGCCTGGGGACCTAGGGAGATAACAAATAGATTACATTCTTGTTAGGGAAAGATTTAGAAATAAAGTTAGGGACTGCAGAAGCTATCCAGGAGCATATCTAGATAGTGATCACAACATAGTGGTTATCAAGGCTAATCTTAAATTTAAGATTTTGAAAAAACGAAACGGTAGAAGACACCTTGACCTCGGGAAACTAAAAGATTGTGTGTAAGTTCGAGAAAAAGACGAACGAAGTACTAAAGGGTGCTGATGAAAATACTGTTAGGGACATAAAGGCAGAATGGAATTGCATTAAAAATAGTTTAGATTCTGCAGCTAGAACTATTTTGGGTCATAAACAGAATGATAGAAAAGCTGAATAATAAAGGATATTGTGACCCTAATAGAGGAAAGGCGAAAATATAAAAATATGCTAGATGAAGGAGGGAAACAAAGGTAGATATAAGGCGGTCTAATATGAAATTATTCGGAAATGTAGGAAAGCGAAAGAACAATGGATTGATAATAAATTCAAAGAAGTGGAAGATAAGTTCGAAGTGGGAAAAGCTGACGAAGGGTATAAAATAATTAGGAGAAATTTCGGAGAAATTGGATTTAACAGCAAGAACATTAGAAACGAGGCTGGTGACATCCTAAACGGAACAGAGGAAAAGGCAGATAGGTGGAAGGAATATTTGGGAAGCTCATATGCGGGACAAGAACTAAGAGATATATTAAAATAGAAAATCAGTGTGGAGTGGGATAACCTAAGTTGTCCTATAATAAGGGAAGAGCATTAGAAAGTTTAAAAAACAATAAAGCACCAGAAGTGGACGGATTGCAGGCAGAAATATTAAAGTGCGCAGTTCAAGAGGTAAGATAGTATTTATTTAAACTGCCTTATATACGAGACAGGTGAGATTCCAGGAGACTACAAAAGGAACATCATGGTCGTTTTGCCAAAAGGAACGGCGCGGATAAGTATGAAAATTTTAGAACGATCAGTTTAAGTTTTCACACGTCAAAAATTTTAACTAGAATTGTGCAAAGAAGGGTGGAGAAAAGGTCGGAAGAAATATTAGGAGACGATCGGTTTGGATTTAGAGATTTAGACGAAATGGAGAAATGCGCGAGACCATTCTAGCTTTACGAGTAATTATAGAAAAACAATAGAAAATGGAAAGAGGATAGGATTTGTAGATTTAGAAAAAGCCTTCGACAACGCAAAATGGGGAAGACGCTCGAAGTGCTCAGAAAGGCGGGGATGAAATAAAGGGACATAAATAATATAAAAATGAGAATATAGAGGAAGTCGCGGATTTCTACTATTTAGGGATTCTTAAACACGTAGTACGGCACTGTGCGAAACTTGGACAATGGGAGAAGTTGATCGAAAAAGAATAGAAGCGATTGAAATGTGGTGCTACAGACGCATGATGTAGATACCGTGGATAGATAAGTTTAGCAATAATTAGAAAGAGTTGAGGAAAAGTGAACGGTATGAGAGACAATAAAGAATAGGAGGGATAGGATGGTAGGGCATTTTCTGAGACACGAAGGAATAGTTCGCGACATACTAGAGTCGGAGATAGGCATAAAAAGAGGTAGGGGTAGGCCCAGATTAGACTACTGCTCTCAAGTAATTGGGGATGTAGTATGGTCTACTTTTAGGAAAATGCATAGGTTAGCTCAGCCGTATTTGGCACGAGCTCCGACTTGTGCCCGTCTTTGAGCAGCGTTTGCATGACTATACACTATTCATCAAATGGGAAAAGAAATAGAACCTTTTTTGTTCCATATCTAATTGCGAAGACTTTTCTGTACAAGTATATTCGCCGAAAATTGAATAGTTCAATAGATAATTGAGCTAATTGAGATAATTGAGTATTTTTTCCAATTTTAAAAGATGGTGATTTCCCGTCTAATTTCACTGAACGAATTGTAATTTTCCAATATTTTATTATGTTACATATTTCGACATTCATTCCAAAATTTATTCTGCCAAAACTTGCTTCCTGTCAAATCCTTCTAAATTATTAGTTTTCTCCGAAAACTTCACCCTCTCCAAAAGTATACATATTTTGTTTCGATAATCCATTATTAAATTTTTATTGGTACGATTTTTTCGAAAAGAAAATATTGTAATTTTCCCACAGAATCCAAAATTCTTTTACTGTGAATGTGAAGTTTGGTTTATGTATTTATTCGGTTTTATTGTAAAGTTTAATTTTCGTTACTTTGGTTTTAGAAACCCCATCCCCGAAACAACAGATAAACTGGACAACATAAAATGGGAACCTTTCACGCTAAAAAGCCAGAGATATTGTGATATTGGGAATAAATTACAAATGAACGAGAATCTATTTGAGAAACGTTATGCGGAATGGGAGACACTGTTCCCGTTGTCCAAATATACGTCGAAAGGGAAAAAATTCATGGGTTAGATGTTAGTATGTTACTCAATTGTGATTGATCGAATATGATGACCGTGTTAGTTTAAGGCGTGTTTTTATTATTTATACGATCGTTTATTACAACAAACAATAAAAGAATTTTTGAAGTTTAAGTTTATTTCCTCTACTTTGTCAGCTTGGAATAATAATAATAATAATTTGCGTTACAAGTAGTAATAGGCAATATCCAGTAGGTACCTAGGATATCCACAGAATCACGTCCTAACATGGGTAACTTTGTTATTCTTGGAGATAGAGTCGGTTAAATGAACAAAGTAGTCCAGAATTTTACGCTAGTTAAGATGCCACTAATAAAAAAACTGAGTTCCAAATAATTAGAGAGATAATAAAATAAATAAAAAGCGAAAAATGTCAATTTTCTAAAGACGATCTAACTTTTTTATTTTTCATTATTTGGAAAAACGGCCTCGACATTTCTAGCAACTCTTCCTAATGAGTATTGCAATTTATTGTTCTGGCCGTATACCATGTATTTCATGTATCCCAGCAATAGTCTAGTGGCGTCAAATCCGCCGACCTAGGGTGCGCGGTACCATGCTACGGGTTTCAATTATTTGACTCCCAAATCTCTGTTTCAAATATTGACAAGCAACAGCGGAATTATGAGCACCATCTTATTGGTACCACATGTCATGAGTGACAGCTAAAGGAAGATCTTCTATCATGTCTTCATTGTTTGTGACAGCATGTTAAAATTCCTTCATAGAACACTGAAATCAAACCGCACCTGATTTCGTCTTTGTACAGGGTGGGCAAATTTGCTTGTTGGTAGAGGGGGCAACTCGGTAACTATGGCAGTTATAGACAAATGGACTGTCCATCCTCGATCTCTTTTTTCGAGAAGAGCTCAGTGCCGAAAACCAAATTTGACTATCGTTTTTTGTTTTCAAGTTGTATAGCTCAAAACTCGATTTTTCGTATGTATTTATGGTTATAACAGGATATCTCGGCTGTAAACTTATGGGAAAGTTATTAACACATTCTTCAGGCACTTTTTTCAGTAGAATTCAACGGTCTTAACCATTTTGTTTTCTAATAATTAAATTTCAAGTTGTGACATAAAGTTGCATTTTTTTAAATCCAAATCATAGTTGGTCTTGATAAAAAGTTAAATAGAGCATGTTTCCCTCTTTTTAAATATATAACATATGTGGGGTCGATGATATTTTCATTTGCATTCATTTTTATTAAAAACTAGCTGGTTGCTGCTGTTTGAGGTTTGCTGCAATTTTTAAATTGTGTTGAAAGGGAAGAAAATATTGTAGAATTGCAGAAAAAATGTTCTTTCAAATACATTTCCCGGTACGACACACGCGCCACCTACTGTAAGTTAATTGTACTATGCCTATAACCTTAGCGCAAGTGCGAGCACTAAGTTGACTAAGTTTTATCGCCATGGGATGAACGGTCTAAGTTTTATCGCCATGGGATGAACGGTATGGCAGCGCATACAATACGAACAAGCAAATATTGATTTTTATATTATACAGGATGTTTTTTTGTTTTTTTTTATGTTAACATGGCTATCCTTTTAATCTTAATAGATACAGGTTCGGTTAAATGGAAGAAAAGTTGCGTCTATCCAAGCATAAAGAAGAGCCGTTCGCAAAAGTTGATTATCTCTTTTCGTTTTTGAGATAATCGAAAAAAAATAAAATTTTGACTTTTTCATTTGTGTTCATATTTTCCTTATTTGGCATTTAATTTTCAATCTGCAAAAACTTTCTTCTGACGACTTTTCATCCTCTTTCCATTTGTGGTAGCAGAAAGTACCTACCACGTTTCGTTTCTTTAGAATCATCATCAGGTTCATTTTTTCTTATGGCGCCATCTTATATTTTTTCGCCATGAAATAGCCCATTTTTTCGGAATAAAATGATATAACATATTTGTATGTTTAAATCGCATTTAGGCCCAGAATTTAAATAAAACATGATAAAAATTGTTTTCCATCTAATCACAATTGCCGTGAAAACAAAAGTTTATCTACTTTGTCAACTCAAACGTCAAGAAACATTTTTAATATGATTGTGTTTTATTGGGTTACAATGGATTACTCTAATGACGAAAAGGTTGACATGTTATTTGCGATTTAAACATACAAATATGTTATATCATTTTATTCAGAAAAAAATGGGCTGTTTGCTGTTTCAGGGTGAAAAAATCTAAGATGGCGCCATAAGAAAAAATGAACCTGATGATGATTCTGAAGAAACGAAACGTGGTAGGTACTTTCTGCAACCATAAATGGAAAGAGAATGAAACGTCGTCCCATGAAAGTTTTTGCAGATTGAAGATTGAATGCCAAATAAGGAAAATATGAACACAAATGTAAAAGTCAAAATTTTAATTTTTTTCGATTATCTCAAAAACGAAAAGAGATAATCAACTTCTGCAAACGGCACTTCTTTATGCTTGAATAGACGCAACTTTTCCCCCCATTTAACCGAACCTGTATCTATTAAGATTAAAAAGACAGCCATGTTAACACCACATAAAAAATTCACAGACCTGGCATCTTACACAAGTATCATAGGCGTATTGAAAATACCGACACAACTGCTCGGTTACTGATTTCCAACAAAAGTGATCTGTGCCGTTTCAAGTTGGTATATTATTGATAAAAGAAATGATTTGTGACAAGCACAAGGCACATAGTCAAACTGACGCAATACGTAACAAAATATTAACGCATCCGTTTTGTACCGTTCTGACTTTTTAGGTATATGGGACTTTTATTCCAACGCGATATCCCGCTCGCGCTCGCCGTACCTTATATTAGTTTACATCTGGCTAGCGCTCTGATATTATTTTTATTATTAGCGGCCTCGACTGCGCGCGTCGCCGACAGAATCTGTCGCCTGTCGATACATTTTTCGTAAGATGAGTCCCATATATAGACACGCGCCCAGAAGTATTTTCAATACTAAAACATCCTTTATAGCGGTACCCAGCATGCGTTGCTGCGCCAAAGAAAGAAGCACAATGACAAATATTTATATTCATTTATTTATTTTTATTTATTTAATTTATTTATTTATGTATTTATTTGTTTATTTATTTATTTATTTATTTATTTATTTATTTATTTATTCTTTTATTTGTTTAGTTATTTATTTATTTATTTATCTATTTGTTTATTTTATGTATATGGCACGTAACATGTGTTCATAGTACGCGCGTGACACAATCTGACTCCTAATTTCTACATTTCTTCAATTTCTACACAGGAAACCTGAATATTTCCGAAATAAAAAGTAGTCTATATCAATCTCTGAAAAGTCCTTTACCTGATAATGAAAGTCTCATCAAATTCGGTTCAGCCATTTCCGAGATTAGCCCGGACAACAAACAGACAGACAGACAGACAAAAAATTTAAAAATGCGATTTTATGTTTTGGTAACGTGCGAAGAATCATATGAGCTTAGAAAAAAGCATTTATTTCGAAATCACAGACAGACACTTCAATTTTATTATATGTAGGTATGTAGGTATAGATTTATTTATTTACCTATTTATTTATTTTATTTTATTTATTTATTTATTGTATTTATTCATTTATTTATTTTATGTATACCTATGGCACGTAACAACGTAACATGTGTTCATAGTACGCGCGTGACACAATCCGACTCCTAATTTCTACATTTTTTCAATTTCTACACAGGAATCCTGAATATTTCCGAAATAAAAAGTAGTCTATATCAATCTCTGAAAAGTCCTTTACCTGATTATGAAAGTCTCATCAAATTCGGTTCAGCCATTTCCGAGATTAGCCCGGACAACAAACAGACAGACAGACAGACAGACAGACAAAAAATTTAAAAATGCGATTTTATGTTTTGGTAACGTGCGAAGAATCATATGAGCGTAGAAAAAAGCATTTATTTCGAAATCACAGACAGACACTTCAATTTTATTTATATGTAGGTATAGATTTATTTATTTACCTATTTATTTATTTTATTTTGTTATTTATTTATTTATTGTATTTATTTTATGTATATAGCACGTAACAACGTAACATGTGTTCATAGTACGCGCGTGACACAATCCGACTCCTAATTTCTAGGTACATTTTTTCAATTTCTACACAGGAATCCTGAATATTTCCGAAATAAAAAGTAGTCTATAATAATCTCTGAAAAGTCCTTTACCTGATAATGAAAGTCTCATCAAATTCGGTTCAGCCATTTCCGAGATTAGCCCGGACAAACAAACAGACAGACTGACAGACAAAAAATTCACAGACCTCGCATCTTACGCAAGCCATAGCCATATTGAAAATACCGACACAACTGCTAGGTTTCTAAGATGTCCAACAAAGGTGATCTGTGCCGTTTCAATTTGGTATATTGATACAATACAATACAAGAAATGATTTGTGACACGCACAAGGCACATAGTCAAACTGACGCAATACGTAACAAAATATTAACGCATCCGTTTTGTACTGTTTGGACTTTTATTGCAACGCGATATCCCTCTTAAACGGTACTCGAGCTTCTCGTACCTTAGTGTACATTTAGGGGTCATTTAACAAAAAAAAAGCCTCGACAAAAAAAACATATCTAAAATGAAGAAACAAATGACAACTTAAAAATCACTAAGTAAACTAATAACAATGTTTGAAACTGGAAACTTAAAAGTAAATGTTCAAATTGATGTCCATTACTAGCAACACATAAATTGCACCTCGTCAGAACACTTTGAACTGCGTTATAAATATGAAGATTAGATACAGAATTAAGACATTGTATGCAATTGTCTTTTAGTTCGTTGGTATTATTATTATCTTGTATACATTATTTTTAATATGACCCCAAAAGAAGAAGTCCAGTGGAGTCAAATCGGGTGAACGTGCTGGCCACCCTGCTGGTCCGTTTGTTCCTATCCAATTGTTCCCAAAATAAGTTGTTAACAGTTCTGAAATATATCTGGTTTTGTGGTGCACCATCGTGTTGGAAAAATATATTTCTTCTTTCATTTAATGGCACGCCGTCTAAGAATTCCTCAATTTCCCGTTCAGTTATCATTTGAAAGTAACGTTCGCTATTCAAATTGCCTTCATAAATGTGATAAGCCAAAATGTGATTATCCATTAAAGCACACCAAACATTAAAGCCAAACCGTTCCTGATGTTGGACAGCAACGGTACGGTGAGGGTTGACATCGGTCCACCAGTGCTCGTTGTGTCTATTAAAAATTCCGTCACTGCTAATGTAGACTTCATCCGTCCAAATGATCTTCCTACAGAAGAAGGGATCTAGTTGAATTTTTTGAATGTACCAATGGCAAAATTTTAATCGTCGAGGAGGATCAGTTGGTTGTAGTCGTTTTACCATTCTTACTTTATAAGGTCTGAGTGTATGCTTTTTTAATATATTTAACGCTCGACGTCGTGGTACAACACTTACAGCTTCAATTTGCCGACTGGAAACTGAAGGGTTTGAAACTACAGTTCCAACAACATTGATAAATAGTATATTATACACGAGTTTATAATAGCATCATTATAACGAGTTGTATACTATACTTTGTCCACGACTATCAAAACAGATTCCCAGAAAGAATTTACCTTCATTTCCCTTCTCCAGTGTAAGAAAGATTCATACATATGCTCTCAGGTATAATTTTCTTGGTTTTTTGGGCAATGAATCTAATGAGGCAAGTTCTGCAGCTTCTTTTATTGCTGGTGCTGTTAAAGAAACCTCGTTTTCACTCTCACTACTCATTATATCTTCTTTTTTAGAATATGCATTTCAAATTAAAAGCAAACCATGCTGATTTGACGTTTCAATTTGAACTAACACATCGCGATCGCGGCCTACTAAATAAATGTAAAAAAGGGTCAAAGCGATGTTCCTATTGGTTTAGTGAATAATATTCATTAATCACTGCAGTGAATAATGTATCTAATTTTAATTGAAGAAACACGAGTATAAAGAGTATGTTGTAAGATAGTCGTGGACAAACAACTTTAATGAATTGCTAGTATTGGTAAGTGACAGCCGCCTACTATAAAGAAAACTTCGAAAGACGATATAAAATCAAGTAAACTAATAAGAATAAAATGTAAGAACATCAGATCAAAATAAACTTATTCGCCACAGTATAAAATCGTGTTTATTTACTAAATCAAAATGGTTTATTCCAAGGAAGAATGCCGGCTAATAACTCTTGAGGTCTTGAGAAATGTAAGATCTGGATTTGAATCCAGAATGTATTATTGTATGACAATTGGTGGAGGTCATTTCGAGCAGTACATTCGATAGTTTAAACCTTTTTGTGCTTTTATTAATTTTTTAACTTGGAAATTTCAAGAAGCAATTTCCCGGTAACAAATTTATCGAATTGAATATAACAAATACGGTTGTGTAAGTAATGAAAAACCCTTCCAAAGTAGGGATCATTTGACCCCCATCCCGTTTAAAAATTTTGGGGGGTCGCTACCCCCCGCACAAGGCTAGAGTTGCAAGAATGATTATTGCATAAAAATTGGTCCCCTTTGATATAAAAATCGACGTGTTTTTGGATTTTTGTCAAAACATTTATTTTGCCGAGTTTTACGCGGGTACAAGTTTTCGTTGGGACACCGTGTATATTTGAACAGAAGGGACAATGTTCTATTTAACTATATCATGGGCAACTATGATTTGCATTTAAAAAATTAAACTTTATGTCATAACTTGAAATTTAATTATTAAAAAACAAAATGGTTAAGGCCGTTGCATCCTACTCAAAAAAGTTTCTGGAAAATGTCTTTATAACTTTCCACCAAGTTTACAAACAACCGAGATATGCTGTTGTAACCATAATGCGAAAAATCGAATTTTGAGCTATAACTTGAAAACAAAAGACGATAGTCAAATTTGGTTTTTGGCACTGAGTTCTTCTCGAAAAAGGAGATCGAGAATGGGTAGCCCATTTTTCTATAACTGCCATAGTTACAGAGTTGCCCCATACTAACAAGCAATTTTGCCCACCCTGTGCATGCAAATGCTGATTTTCTCGAGCCCAGAAATGTGTGTTACGGTGATTAAGAATAGCGCAATTAGTGAAATTAGATTCATCAATCCATAAAACCTTGTTCCCGAAATTTTCTTCTTGGGCATTCTAATCCAAGTACTATCTACAAATATTAATCCGCCGACCTAAACCTCCAGTAAAATTTTTTTGTGTAACCTCTTGATTGGTATCTACTTGTTTTTTCGTAAAATTTTTGAAACCGTCGATTTCCCAATTCCGTCTTCAGCTTGAATTCCGGATTCATAAAAAATGATGAGCTCCACTGGATGCAGCGGAAAAGTTGCTATGGAGAATAAGAGAATAAGAGAGGAAGATTGAAGATATAGCAGTAAGAAGTTCTTATGAGGGTAGATTTCGTTCTGAAAATTTCACTTACCTAATGTATATCCTTCACTTCAAATTTGTGAAAACAAATAAAACGTTATTTCCATTCCCACTCTATGGATGGAGGGGAAAGGGGGAACTTTAAGATACAAATTTAAACTTTCCTTAATTTTTGAAATGTTTCGCAAATTAGACGAATTTTCCAGGTCTAGTTACAAGGCATCCATTATAGTTAACAGAAAAAATTTCACTATAAGAAAGGGACAGTTAATCATAATTATTTTTGACAAGATTTTTAATTAAAATATACAATGTGTGGAAGGTGATAGTAAAAATATAAATATATAAATAAATGCATCAGACACTTCACTGGAATAGAATAAGAAAACATTTTGTGCTTAAGCCAACAGCATTAAAACAAATCTATTTAATAAGATATTCTTTTCTTTGTTGTTCCAACATGCTCTCCAAATACACACATTTTTCTTGCAAAGCTTTATGGTCCCTGTTCAACTCCTCCAACATATCATCCTTTCGGGCAATCGCAACTTTCACTCTAAATAAAGAATTATCATGACCAGGAAAAAAATATGTGTTACATTTACCTGGCATAAACTTGCTGCAATTCTTTGTCCCTATCACTTTTCAAAAGATGAACTTCCCTCTCCAACGCTCCCATTTCATTCTTCAATTCTTCTTTGACTATATCTTTCATTTTCTCCTTCTCTTTCGTCAGTTGCTCTGAAACCTGTTGTGCTTCTGATAATTGATTTTCCAATTGTCTGATTGTAGCCTTTATAGTAACCACAACATCCTCACTTTCTAATAACTTATTTTTCATTTCTAAGAATTTAGATTTTGCGTCACTCTCCGCAGTTTCTAGATCACGTAGTTCGTTTTCGTATTTCTCTTTGAGTCGCTTTATTCTGTTTTCTGTGGACTGCTCCAGTTGTGCCTTACTTTCTGCAGCTTCTGCCTCTAACCGTTCTATGACCGACTCTATTTCTCTGTCTCGATCTCTCCTGCATTGTTCCCTTATGGCTACCTCCCTTTCAGTCAGTTGCAAACCCTGTTGTTTCCTGTAGTTGTTCTTCCAAGCTTCAGTCTCCATCTCACATGCTTCCTTTGTTAGTTTCAATTCACTACCCTGTCTCCTTATTAATGTCTGTTAAGAGGAAATGCTTAAGTAAATCAATTGATGTTTTAACAATATTACCTGTATTTTTTCTTCCATCTCTTCTTGCGCTTGCTTGATTGCCTTATCACGTTCTATTAAAGCCATTCTCTCTCTTTCCTCACATTCTGCTATTCTATTCGCATGCTCTGATTGCAGTCTTCTCCGCTGTTCCTGATAATTCTTCTCTTCTGCTTCTACCATTTGCTCATACCTTAGCCGAACAACTTCTCTCTCGTGTGTTAGTGCCTTTTCTCGTTCTTCTGTCAATTGTTGCCTAAGCGCTTCACACTGTTGCTGAGTCTTCCTCGCCGCCTTCAACTCCAGATCCTCGATTTCTAATTTGTGGAGAGAGCGCAAGTCGGACAATTCTTGCTGATGACGGATGGACATGCTTTCCAACTCTGGCTCCAAACTCCTCACTGTCATTTCCTGGATGGACAAATTGAGAATATGTTGAACAAAGCATTCTACTTACTTTAATCTTCTGAGTTTTAGTATCAATCCACCTTTCCCTCCGTATCTTTTCGCCAGCAACATACATTTCCTTGGCCTTTTGCAGTTCCACTTGATGTCTGTGTTCTGCTGCTCTTGTATTAGAATTGAATCTATCTTCCAACACTCTCATTTCAGTGATTAAAGACTCGCACTGTTGGTTTAGACATTTCTTATCCGCAATGAGCTGATCGATAAATTTCTGGTGCCTTTTCACGGTTTCGTCACAATCCTGTTTCTGAGCCTTGAGTTTCTGTTTGACGATTTGCTCCGTCTGTTTTGTGGCCTTCATCATTTGCTCTCGTAAGCTGGACAGTTCGTTTTGTAAAAGGGCTATCGAAGAGGACTTTTCTTTGAGGCGTAGACTTAAGTCGACTATATAGTGGCCCAGTTCATTACTAGAAAGACCTACTAGGTCATCCAATCTGGAATAAATAAGGAAGAATGGAAGATACAGTGAAGGGAGTGTATTTGGAAACTGCAACTGCTATTAATTTACCTTGGAATCGTATCTAGTTTGAATGTGCTTTCCAAAATTTGTGTTGCACATTCTACTCTCTCCTTGGCTGCAGTCAGTGACTTTGAACAGTTTTTATCAACTTCGTCCAGGAACGACAACAGTTGGCTAAAATATCATTAAAGTAAGTAACCTTATGTAAGTATACAGGATTTTTCAAGTATTTAAACTCAACGTGGTAATTTAATTTTGAAAATTTGAAGTAGCAGATTAATGCTTTTGATCTTAAATAAAATACTTTCGTCCACGAATTACTTTCTGTTATGCCGAAAGTTGACGCCAACTAAAGCAACTTTCGTGGTTATTAACTGGATGACTGTAAACTTGAATGAATTCGGAGATAAGAATTCTGAATATTTTGCTCAAAAAATTATTTATAACTCTGTCAAAAACATATATAGGGAAGCATGGTTTCAGTTGACTGGAATTTAATTGTCCAAAAATATCGTGACCCATCAAAAGAGCCCAAGACAAAGCAGCCCCAACAAAATAGCCTCGAGCAAAACAGCCCCAGACTAAATAGCCTACAGACATAATAGCTCAGTACAAAATAGCTTCGATAAAATTAATAACTCGCAGACAAAGAACGTTCACGACGTCATTGTAAGAAAGGGAAAATTTGATATATTTTTTTAAAATTAATACATAAACTGACAGGTTGAGAATATTTTGGACATTTTATTTTCCATTTAATACAATATTATTTAGTCTAGTATCACCAATGTATGTATCAAACAAAATAATGAACACTTCTAATAAATTGGATAATAAAATCTTCTAACAGCATTAAACAAAGTTGATAATAATAAAAATATGAATTCGTATTTTATAGCATAAAGCACAAAAGTGCAGTGTAAAATTAGGTAGGTGGGTAAGTATATTTAAATGATAAGATGAAAGGGGCGGAAATATCTAGTGATCAATTCTGAAAAATGTAAATTTTGTTGCAGCTATTTTACTTAGAAGATCGAAAAACCCCAATCATTAGGTATACTCGTAGTGCTGCGAATCTCGGTTGGTCTATTAAAAATGTTTCACATACATCAAGAAATAGCCCTTGTGGCACACCAAATCTGAATGTGATAGACATTTGCAGATGGATTATTTGATGTTTTCAGTAGGGTCTATTTTTTCCCCCCCCTTAGGGCCTGCCTGCCCGTAGGCTCAGATGCACTGCAGCCACAAAATGGGCTTATTGTGATCACCCTAAATTCTAAGTCACCCATTCGATAATCTTGGTGCCTTGGACCAAACGGTACAAGTCAAACATTGAATGCGTGGAAAATTCTTCCGGTTCCATCAGACATCGCCCGAAAATTCGCTGCCTCTTCTGGTCTAGAGCTTCACATCTGCACAAGATGTGCATAGCTGTCTCCCGTTCCTTATTGCACAATTCTTCTTTTTCCACAATTGTTCTTTAACGGTCGTGTGTCCCGTTATGATGCCTGTTACGATTCTAATTTGCATCCTACTAACTACTAAGGCAAAGTAGTTCTGTGCATCTTTTCCTGCAAGGTCCCTTTATATACGACTTGCTGTGCCTGTGTCGTGGAATCACGTTCCAGTAATTGTGATGTTGAGCGCGAATCCATCCGTTTACTTGGTGTCTAACTGCACTCTTAGTTATGCCTAGGGCAGGTTCCGAAAGGATCGTTGGAGCCCCGCTTTGCTAGTTTATCGGCTCCCTCGTTCCCTATCAGCCCACAGTGACCTCGAACCTAAAGCAGTCTCACTGCGTTCCGCATGGCTAGGATATTAAGTTGCTCGAAGCATTCCCACACCAGTCTGGAAGACATCTTTGGGCTCATAAGAGCCTTCAAAGATGCCCGGCTGTCTGATAAGATAAAGATCCGTTGATTTTTGTAGCCCCTCTTAATGTTTTCCCGCGCACATTGTAGTATCGAGTAGACCTCTGCTTGAAAGACAGAGGCATATTTGCCCAGAGAGGAGCTGAGTTTCACTCTTGGTTTATCTCCAAACAGTCCTGACCCAGCACCTGTGTCAGTCTTAGAACCGTCGGTGTACCAGATTAGACTGCCGGAAGGTATTCTGTTCAGAATTTGGTTCTCCACTCTAGGGTCATCGATTGTGACCTGAAAGAGTGGTTGTGCGGTGTTCTTGGGGACCATGTAATCCGCCCTCATGTCAAGCATGGGATCCTTTATGTCCTGAATAATGCTAGTGTGCTCTGTACCCAGACGGACACGGTAAAAAGAGTTTTGCAGTCTGTATAGTGCCAGTCTCGCCTCCCCGTGTATCACGATGTGAAGAGGGGGAAGGTCCAGAAGAGTCTCTATGGCTGCAGTTGGCGAAGTTCGCATCGTCCCTGTTATCCCTAGGCAGGCAAGCCTCTGAATTTTGCTTAGCTTTAGCCTAGTAATTACCTGTTTGACTTTGGGCCACCATGCCAAAGCTGCATACATTAGTCCTGGTCTGACCACTCTGGTGTACAGCCAGTGCACCATTCCTGGCCTTAGACCCCATTTTTTGTTATATGTTCGCCTAACTACTGCAAGAGTAGTTTCCGACTTTCTGACTATTCTGTAGGGTCTATTTACAAGGAGGTATTTTGGCGGTGGCCATTTTGTGGGTGTCTGAGCGACTTTGCTTGGGGCTGTTTTGTCGGGTTGTTTTGTCAGGGTTATTTTGTCGCAGGCTATTTTATCGGTGTACCAGTACCTAAGTGATTGTAATTGTGATTGTAAGGGCAAAAATTTTCAAAGTAATCTAAATATTCCAAAAAGAGTTAACTTTTGGAATAATAACACGGTGACACGTCAACAAAATTACCTTAAAATACTTGTAATTCAAGAATAGACTGAAAAGTATTCTGTTTAAAATATCACAGTTGGTGTCGACTTCCGGTATAACTTAAAAATATTTGAAGCATTAGCCTAAATTGCTTCAGTTTTGAAATTACATTACCATAGAAACTAGATAAACGCGAAAATTACCTTGCAAGGTAGCAGGTAGGCCACTACTGTGAGGACGGGCTACTGTGATTTTGACATTACTAATAAGTATTAGAACAAATCTTGGAAAAATAAGTAAGGGCTCAATGGAAATAAAAGTATCTTTTCAAACATTGCAAAAATATGGCATTTCTTTGCTTTGGTACAAAAACTATAAACAAACAAGGTATGCTTTTTATGCAAGTATTTTAGTGATGCTGGCGGCTGCCCACAAAAGTAGCACCAAAAGTAGGGTTTGTTATAGAGTTATAATATCTAAGCCACCTAAATCTTGTTTCTTCTCTTATGGCTAAATTAATGATTAAGTTCTTAGGAGGTGGTTCTTTACATTATTTTGTGTCGAATATTTCATATGACCATATTATGTCTGAAAATGCTTAATTTCAAAGATGCAGAGTGCCAAAGTTGAGGGAAAGAAAGTGTTTTTTGAGAGTGCTTGAAAGCCAATGGAGATATCTTAATGAAACATTGTGCACAATATTACTACACAATGGATCAACTTTTGATGCAGCAATTCATTTTTCTAAATAAACGGGGGCGGGCCCAAGCGGTGACTAAGGTATTCTTTTAGAGAAAAATTCGTGCGCCACTGACTTTTTAAAAAATGTTAATTTTTTTTATAAATGGTATTAAATAGAACAAGAAAGGTCTGTTTACTTTTTTCAAAAAAAATTTGATTACCGAAATTTTAACTTGGAAGTACGAAAAATTTACAACTTTCGATCTAAATGATGAAAACCTACCCACCTGTTTACACTCGTACCGGCTCGGCTAGGTGAGGGTCGCGGCAGCTGACCTGGTATTTGTAATGTCTTCTCGAAAGTATTATATTATGCATATGTCGTAGCCACATAACAAAACCTGGCGTTTTATAAAGCAACTAGACGTTTCATAAAACGCGTGATTATTGGAATGTGATTCCCTTACCTGAAGGGGCACAAGACCACAAAACGACAGGTTTTGTTGTATGGCTACGACATATACCGGGTGTCCGGGTAAGGTTGACGACCGGCTATATCTTAGAAACTATGCGCACCCTACAGGTTTCGGGAAATAATCTTCTAATAAAAGTGGCCGTCAAAAATTCACCAAAAATATTTTAGCTAATAATTTTCCCCGCTAGGATGCACAATTTTAAAAGAAAATAGACAATCCGCGTTTTCTTCGAAAATTCAAATCGAAATGTAGCTAGGTATTCTTTAGCTTTCTCAAAATCTCCTTGCAAATTAGTTTAATAACTTTTTGATCTACGTTACGAAATAAGGACTGGGGGAGGAAAGAATTCCCTTGCAACAAAAATACCATATCTTCGGATTGCTTGAACCGATTTTAATGAAATCGGTCTCGTTGGAAAGGGAATTTATAGCGTAATAGGAATCTGAGTTTACACTTGAATTTCATATTACGAGGAAACCGCCAGATGGCGTTATTTCGAAACTTATGAAATTGCCAAATTTTCTCAACAATTTTAAATGGAATGGTATCTTTTTTATAACATGGTCTTTATTACACGTAGAATTAAGAACAAAATGCCGCAAACAGGAAGTAATTTTTTTTGAAAAACTGAAGTTATCAAGAATATGCTCAGTGCATAGGTAGCTACCAAATTTTGTCAAAAAATTTTAAATGGAATGATACATTTTCAAAACATGTATTGCCGTTATTACACAGCATGAAGAACAGCATGCAACAAACCGAAAGTTCCTATCTTTTTCAAACTAAGTTAAGATCAAAAATCATTGCATAAATAAATAAAATAATGATAAAATAAATAAATAAAAAAATAAATACAAATAAATTTTTTGAAATAATATTTGGGTGTTCTTGTATCTCTCATCAGACAGAATTATGAGAAATATTACAAGCAACGAGCAATCCATGGAAAATAAAAACAGATGCCTGGTCATAATATTTTCACTAATTGTTACGTTTAACTTAACTATTAATCATTAGTTAATTTAAATTCGACTTCAGTGTCTTTTCTTCGCTAGAATTTATTAGAACTTTTTAAACAATATCTTACTCCGTTGCTGAATCGTATGATATGCTTGCGGTGTGTCTCAAAATGAAGAAAATGCTTCGCGAGTATACGTCTTAAGGTATCCGGAAAGAAGGCGTATTTCTCGAAAAGTTTTCGCTCGTCTGGGAAGGCGTTTGAGGGAAACTGGCCAAGTTAAACCATTACAAGCTAAGAACCGACATAGAAGAACTCGTAATATGAGGAAAATGTAATAAAGGTTCTTGCTTACGTTGAAGCTAATCCCCGTTTAAGCATAAGGGAAATTAGAAGAGATTTGGGAATAATTCGATCTGTCGTGCACGAGATTTTAAGAGATCGAAGACTGCGCCCATACCTTGTACAACTGCACCAAGCCGTAACGCAATTAGATTTTGATCGAAGATTGGAATCTGTTCAACAAGATACGAGAACGCCCCAATAGTCTTTCAAAAATTTTTTTACAGACGAAGGTACGTTTACTAGTGCGGGTAAATCTTCATAACATGCATTGTTAGGCAAATGGTAATGCCAATCTTGTAAGGTGTATTTATCACGAAAGATACCCTCACCAAGAATTGCCTTGTTCTGCAACAATCTTGTAAGGTGTATTTATCACGAAAGATACCCTCACCAAGAATTGCCTTGTTCTGCAACATGCATGATGGTGCTTCTGCACATTTTGGCATTCAAGTTCGTGAGTTCTTAAATAGAGCGTATGCCAATAGATGGGCTAGGCCGCGGTACGGAAATTTTATGAGTAGTAAAATCAAGCGTTACATTTCGCGTTAACTAAAAGTAACGCGTTACGTACATTGAAATTATGTATGTACCTATCTATGGATACGGCTGTTTATGTCTGACTGCATAGAGCATGGACATAGTGGAAATAGAGTGGCATAGAGTAGATATGACAGTTGGCGTTGTAAAGTCAGCATTTCCAGTGTTTGTTCGTTCCTAAATTCGTTGAATATTTTGATTTAATATGAAAAACCTAATATTATACACCTACTCCAAATATTGCTTAGTGCCGAAATGTGAATCAACGCCTATTCGAACACCAGGAAAAGTATTTATTTCATTGCCAGTGGGATCGGCGTTTAGCAGATTGTCACTTAATTACTGACTTTATAAACAATTTATATTTTGATGTAGTTGGACATTTTCGAACATAAACCATCTGATAAATACACATTTGGGAATAAAACTGACATCCGCGTGTACCCTATTATCAAGTGATTGAAGTTAAAAGAATCGTTCGTAAGGAGTAAACTCCAGTCGTGCGTCGGAGCCGACACACACAAGTTTTTTGGAGTTTACTCCTTAAGAATCGATTTTCAGTTCCAGCCCACGGCACAGAAATTTTATGAGTAGTAAAATCAAGCGTTAACTAGTGAGCGTTATGTTACCTGTTACATTGAAATTATGTAAGTATCTATGGGTACGGCTGTTTATGTCTGACTTCATACAGCATGGAAATAGTGAAAATAGAGTGGCATAGAGTAGATATGACAGTTGGCGTTGTAAAGTCATCATTTGCAGTGTTTGTTTGTTCCTAAATGTGTTGAATCTTTTGATTTAATATAGAAAAACCTAATATTAAATACTCCAAATATTGCTTAGTGCCGAAATGTGAATCAACGCCTATTCTAACACTAGGAAAAGTATTTATTTCATTGCCAGTGGGATCGACGTTTAGCAGATTGTCACTTAATTACTGAATTTATAAACAATTCATATTTTGATGTAGTTGGACATTTTCGAACATAAACCATCTGATAAACACACAATTTTTTTCGTTCCTGTATTTGTTATTTTATTGGTGACAATAAATTAATTTTCTTAAAAATACAATTTTATTCACTTCACATAATTTTTAATAAAATACGAGGATAAAGTTTGTTTTACTTTATTTTCTTGAAAATGGTTAATGTTTTTGTGCTATTTAATATCATTTATAAAAAACCATTTCGCACTTTGAAAACTCAGTGGCGTACGAATTTTTCTCTAAAAGAATACCATAGTCACCCCTTGGGCCCACCCCTGTTAAATTGAAAATTACGTCGTTTTAGACATTATGGTCATATGAAATAATGTACTCAAAATAAGATAAAGAACCACCTCTTAAAAACTTTAAGAATACTTAAGGACCGCCTTGTTTGAGTTACATCAGAGGTTACATCGTTTCAAATACTCTATATTGTAAAATTATTTTCGCTTTTACAGTGTCCGATGTGTTAGTTCTGTACACAACTCAACTTTCTTATTTTAAGTTGCAAAATAACGAAGATAGAAATCTTAACGAAGGAATGGTTTCTATTACGGCATAGTCCTATCTAATAGTGATGTTAGTCGTGGAGAATGCGCAATAGACATGTATCGTTTCGATCTAGCGAGGTCAGATTTTTCGTTTCCGTCTCTTTTTAATACCTACGGGAGCCGATCGCCAAAAGTGCGTACGTCTGAACTATCACAGGTAGGTATCATGTTTGTTGTCGTTGTAAAAGTATACTCCGTCAGAAACAATTCAAAGTTATTGGACGCATGTACTCCGTAAGCCCCAGCCAAGATGAACTATTTCATTTTCGATTGTTATTACTTCATATTAAAGGAGCAAACAGATTTGAAGATCTGAAAACAGTAAACGGAGAAATACAGGAATCTTATGTAGCAGCATGTTTAAAATTAGGTCTTATTTAAGATCATCACGTGTGGAAAAGAGCCATGAATGAAGCTGAAATTTGGATGATGCCCAGACAGCTGAGATATTTATTCATTCGTATTTTAATGCATTGCCGACCAATTTATCAGGAAGAATTGTGAGAAGAATTTAAAGAAGCAATGTCACAAGATTATGAAAGACGTTACAGCAATACTGAAGGACAAAAAAGCCTATATTCAAATTAGTACCATGCTTTCTGCGGAAGGTTATAATCTTTCAATGTTTCCTATCATGCCATACGACACTGAATATGCAAATGAAAAACAAGCAATAGAAATAGGATCACGACAATATAAACACCTAAATGAAAAGCAGAAAGAAATTGTAGATATTATTTTGGGTAAATGTGATGCTAACATAAATGAATCAATTTTTGAATCTTCATGTTTTTATATAGACGGTCTAGGAGACTCCTGTAAGACTTGTGTTTATACAACCCTTTACAGCTTACAGAAGAGTAAGAATAAAATTGTTTGTACCATAGCCTTCACGGGCATAGCACTACTTCCTCATGGCAGAACAGTTTATAAAACGTTTGGGTTACCTGTTCCTCTGTTTTTAGATTCATCTTCCAACATTAAGAAAAATTCAAAAGAAGCAGATTATTTAAGGAGTGTAGATGTTTTTATTTGGGATGAAGCTCCTGTGGCGCCAAGGTATGCTTTAGACATTATAGACAGAACCTTACAAGACTTTATGAATTGTGATGTTCCGTTTGGTGGAAAAATTATGGTGCTGCGAGGAGATTTTTGACAATTGTTACCAGTTAAAATAAATGCTACCCGCTGTGAAACAGTGAATTTAAGTATCAAATTTAGTTCTCTTTGGAGTTGTTTCCGCAAATTTTCTTAAACACAAAATATGCGGGCTATACCACAAGAACAAGAATTCACCAAGTTTTTATTGGATGTTGGAGATGGAGTTTTGAACGATATGAATAGCAATTTAGAATTGCCACAGAGATGTATTTATAATTCGGATATCGTTGAACGTATATATGGAGGAATCAATTAGAGAAAAGCGATTCATAGATATGACCTAATCAGCTATTCTGATGTTGAAGACATTAATGAAAAGGTGGTAGAACTGTTAGATATAAAAACAGAAAAAATATATACGAACCTGGATAGTGTTGGAAATTGTGATAATGGTGATTTAAACGATGCTATTCTTCCTGAATATTTAAATACTTTAAACCTCCGCATGAATTGAGAGTATATTGTATTGTGATGTTGGTTAGAAATCTCAGCATTAATGAAGGCTTATGTAATGGTACGAGATTGTTAATTTTACAATTGGGAGACAATATCCTACAGTGCAAAATTTTAACAGGCGATAAACATGGAGATATAGTTTTCGTAAACCGTATAACGTTGTACTGTGAAAATGTTTATCCTTTTACTTTTAAAAGACGACAATAATTTCCCATTAAACTAGCGTTTGCAATGACTATTAACAAATCACAAGGCCAAACATTTGATCAAATAGGAATTGATCTCCGAAAAGAAATATTTACTCACGGACAATTATGCGTGGCTTTTTCAAGAGTTCGTTCTTGGGAAGGTTTGATCATTTATTTAGGAAATCAAAGAAATAGCCGTATAGTTCAAAACTACGTTTTCAGGGAATTATATCAGATGTAAATTATTCTATAATCAGGCAATAATGCGTTTCTTTGAAGTCATGATTCGACTAGGGCAATGAGCGCGCGTAGCGCGCGAGATGACTTAGTATGTTTAGAAAACATATTCAAAGTTGTTGTCGTTGGTTAGATGCGCGCATATCTTGCTCGGCGTAACCATGAGACTAAATGCGGCGAAAATAATATTCCTTTGTCTATGAACAACTTCTAAAGCGTTTTCTATTCGCTGATAAATTCTTACACTTTATCCACTTTTCCATTGCGATAAACTAAGTTTTTCGAATAACCAAAAGACAGAAATCACAAGGATTCAGATCAGGGGAGCTTGATGCTGTTGCTGGCCAACACACTGGTTCACTGCGAACTAATCACCTATTGGGAGATAAATTACTTAAATGTTCCCGAACTTCTCGTCCAATATGTGGTGGATCTCTATCATGTAGAAACAACTTTCTGACGCACATTTAAAGGAACATCTTCGAGTAACTTAAGCAAATGGATTTGTAGAAATCGTAAATAATTTTCACCTCTCATTCGAGGTGAAAGAAAGAATGACCCAATTCGCATGCCATTTACAAGCCCAGCCTAAACATTTAGTGAAAGTCTTTCCTAAAACCGCGCGCCAGTACCACAACATTACTCAGCGTGGTGACTATCAATCAAAACCAAGAGTTGCCAGAACCGCACTTACATTTTTTAAATCAATATCTTCGTTATTTTGCAACTTTTATTTGGGTAATTTCTGACAAAATGTCTTACTTTTAGAGTTCTGAATTCTGGTAAAATAAATGCCTAGGCAGCTGTGCCAAATTACTCCTAATAAAGCAATATACTATTAGTGCTGAAGAAGACGACGTTATAAAACTGCACGAGTGTTTGAAAACATAAAAAATCACTTCAATAACAAACCACAGTAGTCCGTTCCCTTCCTGGCGGTTCACCTTTTGTATATTTTAGTTCAAACGAACCTGTAATTAGCAGAGGAAGATATCGGAGTAACACCTTCTCCACCATAAGTTTGGAAGTTTTCTCTTTTTCGGCTGGAGAAATTTCTGTCATCTTCTATTCTTTCGCGAAAAGGAAAACTTGGGCCCAATTTCCTTTCATTAGTTTTCCTAAGAGTTTGTGATTCTCTCGTCTGGTTACTGGGTGATTCTTTGATATTTTCGCCATTATCATTCAAATCAATTAAAGATCTATTAGAAACAGTTTCTTCTACCCGTTCTTTGGACGTTTCTGCTTCCCCTTTCCTTTCTGAAATCTTACAATGATTTGCCTCAGGAGACTTCCCATCTCTAGATAATTCATTGTCTATGATGCCTTTAATCGATTCGACATTTCTTTCTAAAAATATGTTAATCAATAATAAAACATTTGATCAGCATTTTTCACCACTTACGTGACTTCTTATCCTGATCCTCTAGAACTTGCAAAATAGACACTATCTCATCATAAGTATCGCTTTCTTCAACACCACTCTGAGTACCGTCAGAAAATTGGGCCTCCACTTTTTCCGTAGTATCACTAGTGCCCAAATCACTTGTCACAGTCTCAAGGTCGTCTAAATTTTCTAATAAATCGGTATAATTCACTTGCCTTTTTTTAAATTTTAACTCTTCCACTTCTGGTTCATCGTCTTCGTATTTCGCTAACCAAGATTCTATTTCCTTATTTCCTGCATTTTCTACAAAATCTTTCTTCGCTTTGATGGAAACTGGCACAAATTTAGGTTTAATATCATTTTTCTTAATTTGCTCTACGAAGTTTATTTTCTTTTGCTTTACTTTGATTTCGTCTGAATAATCTTCAAGAATTGTGTCAGAGTGTTCCATACTGATTTTCTTATCAACAAGATTCTGCTGCTTCTTAAGATTTTGCAGATACAAGTCGGTTGTTCTTTCACTTTCTTCGATTTCTTTTTCCACATTGTTCGCTTCTAATATCCAATTTTGCACCAATACATTTTTCGAGTCTTCATCCACGCTATCATTATTAAACTGTAGCTTTGGAATGTGAATTTCTTCGACATAATCGCTTCTAAAGCTTACAGAACCCTTCTTCCTAGACTTAACATCGTCAGATAAAGAATTTGTTGCATACAAATGATCTTTGCGTTTTTGGAAATCAGTTTCATTCTCCAAATTCCTATCAAGAACATAATTATTTTGATGCTGTGTACTATCACTTATTAGTATAGACTGTCGTTGATTTTTGCTATCAGATTTTTTTGGCAAAGGTGGTTTATCTTTTAAACCAGGTTTTAAATAACAATTTTCGAAAGTCTTATCCAACTCTATATTTTTATTTTGATCCTCTACAATGGAAGATGCATCTGAAATGCCTCGAAGCAAAAATTTGCCATCTATTGCTTCGGGTTGCTTAATATTGTTATGGTCCTTGTTTGAGAGATTATCTGACGAGCCTAATAGATTGTCGATGTTCTTGGTGGCTTTCCATGGTTGAATTGGTTCTGATAAAAGACTTTTTAATAATTCCGAAGAAGCCAGTCTTCCATCTAAAAGAATAATCAGTTTGTCAGAAAACTATACAGGGTGGGGCAAACTCCTGGGGATGGACGATAGAGGCCATACGGTTATAGTTAGAAAGAAAAACTAATAACAAACTCTATCTCGTTTCAAAAATTCTATTCCATAAAAATATTTTCAATTATACCCGGTGCGTCCAAATAGTTGGAATTAAGTACAACTTTGTTATTTCTTATGGAATGTGTATAATTTTATATTTTTTCAGGCTTCAAAATGATAATTTAATGGTACTTTGATAACATGAATCTATGTCTATTGTTAATGGTTATTGAGAAATAAATTTTTTCCCGAAAATTTTGACAGATAAATAGTACATTTCAAAAATTTATATCTCGAAATTGGTAGAAGTTAAGAGGATGAAATTGATATTGGTAAATATCATGTAGTTGTTTACAGATTTGTTGAATTTTATTTATACAATACAGGGTGTTTGCAAAAAAAATGTTTTCTGAAACTGTCGAAAAAACATCAAAAAGTCGAATTTTTCAAATGGAATGTTATATTTTTTCTTGCACTATCTGAAAGAGCTCAAAATTTTGAATGAAAGTGGCCAATAATAGACTAATGTTACATAATGAAGTTTTTTAGAAAAATCCTGTTTTCTTCAATTTTATGTAAAAATGAGGGATCGTGAAAATGCCTTGGACGATTATTGCTTGTCAATCTGAAAATGGGTTCATCATCATAAGGTTCTCAGTCCGAAGACTGGTTGGACGCGTACCTCCATTCTTTTCTATCCTGAGCTAACCTACGCATTTCCCTAAAAGTAGAACATCCTACATCCCTAACTATTTGAGAGCAGTAGTCTAATCTAGGCCTACCCCTACCTCTTTTTATTCCTATCTCTGACTCTAGTATGTCACGAACTATTCCTTCGTGTCTTAGAAGGTGTCCTACCATCCTATCTCTCCTACTCTTTATTGTTTTCCATACCTTTCGCTTTTCCCCAACTCTTTCTAATACTTCCCTATTGCTAACCTTATCTATCCACGGTATCTTCATCATGCGTCTGTAGCACCACATTTCAAACGCTTCTACTCTTTTTCTATCCGCTTCTCCTATTGTCCAAGTTTCGCACCCGTTTAATGCCGTACTCCATACATACGACGTTAAGAGTCTCTTCCTAGTCTCTATATTAACCGTTCTCGAGCATAACAGTTGTTTCTTTTTGTTAAACGCAACTCGGCCCTGCGCCATTCTTTGTTTTATATCTTTAGTGCTCCTACCGTCTTGAGTTATTTTACTTCCTAAGTAGCAGAAATCCGCGACCTCCTCTATCTTCTAATTTCCAATTTGTATTTCCATTTTAGTTCTATTTTCACATCCCCTACATACCAAAATTTTAGTTTTCTTTTTATTGATTTTCATGCCGAAGCCCTGTGTCAAAACTGCTTCCATTTCATTCAGAGCCGCTCCTAATTCTTCTTTGCTAGATGCTAACACTGCTATATCATCCGCAAATCTGAGCATGTTAATAGTTTGGCCCTGTACATTGATCCCTGAGGCTGTTCTTTCCTTAACAATATTAATCGCTTCTTCGATATATAAGTTGAAAACTAGAGGTGGCAATGCACATCCCTGTCTCACTTCCCTTTGTTCCTGCTCACATTCTATAACTGCCTTTTGCTCTTTGTAGAGATTATGTATTATTCTTCTGTCCCTGTATTTCATCCCTACCTTTCTCAGCACTTCGAACATCTTCCCCCATTTTACGTTGTCGAAGGCTTTTTCTAAATCTACAAATCCTATATAGACGCTCTTTCTCTTTTCTATCGTTTTTTCTATAATTACTCGTAAAGCTAGAATGGCCTCGCGCGTTCCTCTATTTCGTCTAAATCCGAACTGATCTTCTCCTAATATTTCTTCCGCCTTTTTCTCCATCCTTCTTTGCACACTTCTAGTTAAAATTTTTGACGCATGGGAAGTTAAACTGATAGTTCTAAAATTTTCGCATCTATCCGCGCCTTTTCTTTTTGGCAAAGCTACTATGATGTTCCGTTTGTAATCTTCTGGAATCTCGCCTGTCAGGTATATGCGACTAACTAGTTTAAATAAACGATCTATTACCTCTTGACCTGCGCACTTTAAGATTTCTGCCTGCAAGCCATCTATACCTGGTGCTTTATTATTCCTTAAACTTTTTAGTGCTATCTCAAACTCTTCTCTCATTATAGGACTCCCTAGGTTATCCCCCTCTACACTGCTTTCGCTTTCTAATATATCTTGCACTTCCTGTCCCGCATATAAGTTTCCTAAATATTCTTTCCACCTATCTGCCTTCTCCCCACTTCCGATTAGGATATCTCCTGCCTCATTTCTAATGTTTTTGGTACTAGATCCAATTTCTCTAAAATTTCTCCTAATTATTTTATATGCTTCATCAGTCTTTCCTACTTCGAATTTATCTTCCACTTCTTTGCATTTATTATCGATCCATTGCTCTTTCGCTTTCCTACATTCCCGAATAATTTCCCACTTGATCGCCTTATATCTTTGTTTCCCTGTTTCATCTAACCTATTTTTATATTTTCGCCTTTCCTCTATTAGACTCACAATATGTTTTGTTATCCAGGGTTTCCTACTTTCATTCTGTTTATGACCCAAAATATCCCTAGCTGAGGAAACTAAACTATTTTTAATGCAATTCCATTCTGCCTCTATGTCCCTAACAATATTTCCACCCGTGCCCTTTAGTGCTTCGTTTGTCTTTTTCTCGAACTTATTGCGCATATCATCATCTTTTAGTTTCTCTGGGTCAAGATACCTTCTTCCGCTTCTTTTTTTCAAAATCTTAAATTTAAGATTGGCTTTCATAACGACTATGTTGTGATCACTATCTATATCTGCTCCTGGATAACTTCTACAATCCCTAACTTGATTTCTAAATCTTTGCCTAACGAGAATGTAATCTATTTGATATCTCCCTAAGTCTCCTGGCATCTTCCACGTATAGCATCTCCTAACATGATGGTGAAATAGAGTGTTCGCGACCGTTAAGTTATGTTTATCGCAGAACTCTATCAGTCTAACTCCCCTATCGTTCCTATTGCCTAATCCAAAGGGGCCAACTATTCCGCCCTCTCGCCCTGTGCCTACGACTGCATTGAAATCTCCTGTAATTATTAAATTTTCGTGCCCTCTCACAAAATCTAGCACATATTCAATATCACTATAAACTGCCTCTACGGCCTCATCACTGTAGTTAGAAGTGGGCATATATACCTGTATTATTACTGTTTTTACAGGTTTCGAATCTAACCTAACCATAACTACCCTGTCACTTTGCTGTAAGAAATTTTCTACACTCTGTCCTACTTTTTTCCGCATAACAATTCCTACTCCCGAATTTCCTCCTACAGATCCTGTGTGTATTACTCTAAAATCTCCGCTCCAGAAGTCTCCAGCTTCTGGCCATCGCACTTCACTGATACCTACTACGTCTAATGCTAACCTATCCATCTCAATTTTCAAATTCTCTAACTTCCCTACTTGTTTCATGCTTCTAACATTCCACGCTCCGACTCGTGAGATGTTACACTTATCATTTCTGATGACTCCCCCCGAAGCAGTCCCCGCCCGGAGATCCGAATGTGGGACTATTTTACCTCCGGAATATTTTACTCCAGAAGGTGCCATCATCATAAATTAAAGTACGCTGTACTAGGGATAAAATAATGTGGTGGTTTCCCGTTGCCTTCCACATCGCAGTAGTGTGTATCACAGTGCCATACCAACCCTCACGATCTCTGCCACTATGATTACTGAAAGAGCTGCTGCCCCCTTCCAGGGACTTGATTTAGTCTGGCTTCTCAAATAAAAACCTCTCCAATATGGTTAAACCTATGGTTCGGCTCTTTATATCATTGAAGCGCGCAAGCCATCCCACCCGTCCCAGTATTACTAGAACTGCGTCAAGGTACAAGTCCTTTGGGATAGGAAAATGGGTTATTGTTATAATTTTGCTAAGAATTTAATGTCATTGCTATCATGAGTATTGTTATTGGTGTTATTTTTTCATTTGTGTTGTTCCCGATTATTGTTTTCGTTTCAGTTTTGTCATCAATTTAAATTCATTGTTACATTCTCTTGCACCCTGCAAAAGGCTTATGAAAATAATTCATGTTCATGAGAACGGTTAACAAAATACTAAAGTTACATAAATGAAGAGAGTTTCATAACTTTTTTCATATTAAAAATCACAACAATATTAGATTTATGGCTTCCTTTGGATTATCATCATTACTAATTTTATTTTTTTATTTTGTTGTACCTCTAATAAATTTCTTTAATAAATAAAAAAATATTTTTTTAAGAAAACATTAAAAACCAAAGCAAACATTATATAGGTTGAATTTTTATTAAACTTTGTTACAAATCAAAAAAATTAATCTGTAAATAATGAGCAGATTACAACAAATGCTCAATGATCTGGCCATTTTTATTGGAACAAAGAGCAATTCTTTGATGAAAGGATCTATCCACGTTATCAAAAACTTCGGGAGTAATAGCCGAGAATGCATTTTGAATTCATATAGGCGCATGTCTTCTGGTGTAGTAGGAGGAATACTAAACACAATGTCTTTCACGTAACCCCAAAGAAAAAAGTCTAATTCATTTAAATCAGGACTCCTTGCAGGCCACGGATTTTGACTCCCAATCCCTATTCACTGTTCTCCAAAATTTTCATTCAAAAAATTTTGAACTAATCTTGCGCTGTAGGCTGGAGCTCCATCATGCTGAAACCACATATTTTCAATATTAACTTCTTCAATGGCTTCATCAATAAGTACAGGTAAGTTGTTTTGCAAAAAATTGTGGTAAACATTTGCATTTAATCTTCCTGTGGCCCAATTACATTTCTTCCAATTATTCCTCCCCAAACATTCACTGACCACTGATGTTGTAGAAAATGTGGGTTTTCTTGTGCATAACAGTGGGCATTCCTTCTATTAACTTTATTTAAATTTTGAAATGTTGATTCGTCTGTGAACAAAATATTTTTGGAAAAATCTTCATTTTCTGTCAGTTTCCCCTGAGCCCAATCACAAAATAAGGTTCTGTTGACATGATCTTGTTCATTTAAAAAGTGGCATGTTCGGGGTTTATAATCATGGTAACGGTTTTCTTTTAAAACTCTATGTATGCTTCTCCTGAAAATATTCAATTCTGTTTCAATTCTTCTGCCACTTGTCTGCGGATTTTCAGCTATTGCCAGCTATACATTTTCCTTTGTCACATCGGTTAATACGGATTTGGTTATTTCATTGCGTTTTTCGTAGAGAACAAAACCAGTTCTTTCAAATCTATCCACCAATCTCTGGAAAGCTTCCACGCGTGGATGACGACGCTGTTCATATCTTTGCCCATATACTCGAGAAGCCAGAAGAGAATTTCTGTTGCATTCAATAAATACGGACAGCATATCAACAAGTTCTTGTTGTTGGAAAGTCATTTTAAAAAAATAATAAAATTGGTGATTAAACACAAAGACAGAAATGAAAACAACAAACGGGAACAACAAAAACAATTACTTGTAACACCAATAATAATGACAATGAATTCATTACAGAACAAGATTATAACAATAAACCCATTTTCAGATTGACAAGCAATAATTGGTCAAGGCTAATGTTATTTTCACGATCCCTCATTTTTACATAAAATTGAAGAAAACGGGATTTTGCTAAAAAACTTCATTATGTAACATTAGTTTATTTGGCCATTTTCATTCCAAATTTTGAGCTCTTTCTGATAGTGCAAGAAAAAATATAACATTCCATTTGAAAAATTAGACTTTTTGATGTTTTTTCGACAGTTTCAGAAAACATCTTTTTGCAAACACCCTGTATAGTATAAATAATATTCAACAAATCTGTCAAAAACTACATGATATTTACCAATACCAATTTCATCCTCTTAACTTCTACCAATTTCGAGATATAAATTTTTGAAATTTACTATTTATCTGTCAAAATTTTCGGGAAAAAATTTATTTCTCAATAACCATTAACAATAGACATAGAATCATGTTATCAAAGTAACATTAAATTATCATTTTGAAGTCGGAAAAAATATAAAATTATACACATTCCATAAGAAATAACAAAGTTGTACTTAATTCCAACTATTTGGACGCACCTGGTATAATTGAAAATATTTTTATGGAATAGAATTTTTGAAACGAGATAGGGTTTGTTATTAGTTTTCCTTTCTAACTATAACCGTATGGCCTCTATCGTCCATCCCCAGGAGTTTGCCCCACCCTGTATAATCAGTTTAAGTCTCCCCAAACCCCCCTCCCTCACAAGTTTAGAAATATTGCAAAGCAAATATGCAGCTCTAGACTTTGGGGAGGTTACGATTATCTTATTGACTGGAAAGAATATGAGCTAAAAAAACAATCAGGAACAACCATGTAACCACGAAAAGTGCGGGATAAATTTTCCAAAAACATAGGCATCACTCTAAGTAAAACTTGCAAGGAGTGACATCAACAGATCAACACGTAGAAAGAGGTCTTGTGGGGGGCTGTAAAAAATTTGAAACAGAGTGCTCAAGAATTTTTAGTTCATATAAGCTTAATTTATACGGAGCGAAAAAATTATACAGGCTGTCCCAGGTTTTATTAGCAAAAATTACAATTTTATAGTGCCTCATTTTATGAATAAATATGGTTCGAGGAATGCTTCATTTTCGAGTTAAATATTTGTAATAATAATATAATGATAATAATAATGAGTTTAATAAGTTTTATTTCCCCAATACATGCACACAATTAAAGAAATCTTTGACATATTGTGAAAAAGAAAAAAGAGTATTCCATCAGTGGGCACGTGCAGAAGACCCAAACGGGCGCGGGGGAAAGTGAGACAATTCAATTCAAACGGAGAGATTTTGAGTCGAATGCCTTGGACAGATCGCAAAAGATGTTTTCAATGCAGCTAATTATGTTATTAATAAAATTGAAAATAGCCATTGTGTGCTCCTACTCTTTGAAGCCAAATTGGCATTCAATTAGCAAATTATGCTCAAGTAAAACATTATTCAAACGACTGTATATTATCTTTTCCAAGATTTTTGACATAGTAGGAAGCAAGGAAATATGTCTGTAATTCTTTATGCACTTCTTGTCAGCACTCTTAAATAATATTGGTAGCACCAAAGCAGTCTTAAATCCAGGTGGGAATCGGCCAGTTTCGATGCTACAGTTAAAAATATCTGATAGAGAGTCTTTAGAATATCAACAACACTTTTTATGATCGTAATGGGTAGGTCATCAGTGCCAGAAGACGGTTTTTCTTGAAATTTCATCGTTACTTTTTTTATTTCTTCAACGTCTGTGTGCATCATGAATAATGAACTTAGCACCAAGGGAGCCCTCATCAGGAATTCGCTATGGTCGCAATTCGGGATGTTCTTAGTCATACTTTCAGATATATGTGAAAAGTAATGGATGAAAAGATTATATATGTCTTTTGTATCTTTAATTTCCTCATAATCCACAACCACTGACCGTATCCCCTCCCTCTCCAGAACCCGTCTCTCTAGCGCCGCACTCATCCTTTATTTTTTATTATGTTCCAGGTTTGCTTTAATACATTCTTTGATTTCAAAATCTCATTGCTGTTATGCAGTTGTTTTGCTAAATATATGGTTCGTTTTAGAATTTTAAAGTAGTTGTTGCAGTAATGAACGAAAGTAGCAAACCCTGGATAACAAAACATATTGTAAGTCTAACAGAGGAAGGGCGAAAATATAAAAATAGGTTAGATGAAAGAGGGAAACAAAGATATAAAGCGATCAAGTGGGAAATTATTCGGAAATGTAGGAAAGCGAAAGAGCAATGAATCGATAATAACAAAGAAGTGGAAGGTAAGTTCGAAGTAGGAAAGACTGATGAAGCATATAAAATAATTAGGAGAAATTTCAGAGAAATTGGATCTAGTATCAAAAACATTAGAAATGAGGCAGAAGATATCCTAATAGGAAGCGGGGAGAAGACAGATAGGTGGAAAGAATATTTGGGAAACTTATATGCGGGACAGGAAGTACGAGATATATTAGAAAGCGAAAGCTGTGTAGAGAAGAGTTTGAGCTAGCACTAGAAAGTTTAAGAAACAACAAAACACCAGGTAGAAATTTTAAAGTGCGCAGGTCTAGAGGTAATAGATCGTTTATTTAAATTTAGTTAGTCGCACATACCTGACAGGCGAGATTCAAGAAGATTACGTACGGAACATCATAGTAGCTCTGCCAAAAAGAAAAGGCGCGGATAGGTGCGAAAATTTTAGAACGATCAGTTTAACTTCCCACGCATCAAAAATTTTAACTAGAATTGTGCAAAGAAGAAATATTAGAAGATCAGTTCGGATTTAGAAGAAATAGAGGAACGCACCAGGCCATTCTGCCTTTACGTGTATTAATAGAAAAAACAATAGAAAAGGTAAAGAGCGCATATATAGGATTTGTAGATTTGGAAAAAAACTACGACAACGTAAAATGGAAGAAGATGTTCGAAGTGCTAAAAAATGTAGGGATGAAGTATAGAAGGACAAAAGAATAATTCATAATTTCTATACAAAGAGCAAACGGCAGTTACCTATAGAATTCGAGCAGGAACATAGAGATGTAGATATCCGAAAGGGAGTGAGGCAGGGAAGTGCGTTATCGCCTCTAGTTTTCAATTATATATCGAAGAGGCGATTAATATTGTTAAAGACAGAATAGCTGCTGGAATGAATATACAGGGCCAAACTATTAATATGCTCAGATTCGCGGATGATATAGCAGTATTAACATCCAGCAAAGAAGAATTAGGAAGGGCTCTGAACTAAATGGAAGCGGTTTTGACGGAGGGCTATGGTATGAAGATCAATAAAAAGGAAACCAACATTTTGGTGTGTAGGTGGCGTGAAAGTGGCGTAAAAATAGGACAAAAATGAAAATACAAATTGGAAACGAGAAGATAGAGGAAGTCAAATAACTCGCGATGGTAGGAGCTCTAGAGATATAAAACAAATAATAGCGCATGGCCGAATTGCATTTAATAAAAAGAAACAACTATTATGCTCGGGAACGATAAATGTAGAAACTCCGAAGAGGTTCTTAAATACGTATCATGTATGAAGTACGGCATTGTACGGGTGTGAAACTTTGACAAAAGGAGAAGCGGATTGAAAAAAATAGAAGCATTTGAAATATGGTGTTAACAGACGCGTGATAAAGATACCGTGGATTGATAACGTTTCCAACAGAGAGGTAGTAGAAAGAGTTGGAGAAAAGCGAAATTTATGGAAGACATCAGTAAAGAATAGGAGAGAGAGGATGGTAGGACACCTTCTGAGACACGAAGGCTTAGTTCGCGACCTACTAAAGTCAGAGATAGGCATAAAAAGAGGTAGGGGTAGGCCCAGATTAGACTACTGCTCTCAAATAGTTAGGGATGTAGGATGTTGAACTTTTGCGGAAATCCGTAGGTTCAATAGATTCAATACAATTATTTTCAAGCTTTTTCAAACCTAGCACACCACTTTTGTCAGTTTTTTTTGCAGCCACAAGATAGGTAATTTTTTAAATTACCTATTTAATTTTTTCGTCCCTTTCTATAGGTAGGTACTACAATTTTTTGAGATTTTTTTTATTTATTACATCTTGAAATTTAACTAGAATTCTATGTTTGAAACTTGTTTGTTTTAATTTTTTTCAGCCCCTACAAAACCACGATTTATTTTTTGATCACTTTCCCACAAATGTCAGGCTACCTTGTTCTAGAATTTTGTCCATGTTTTCGGGAAACTGGTCCGAGTGTGCATGTTTGCAGGGTTCTTTTTGTTAACTTTAGTGGCAGATTGACTTTTGTGACCACCCACTTTAGGATAAGTAACAATAAAAGGCTAAAATAGTCAAAAGTACATATTGGCTATACTATATCGATAGGTAAGAAATATCTTAATAATTATTGTATAATACTATTGGCCTAACATAGATAAACCAATCGATTTGATGGCCAGCTCGTTCACCAGATCTAACGCCCCCGAACTTCTACGGAGACTTTAGACGGACACTGGTATAGAATGAAAACTTTACCTTCTAGACTGTCAGTTTCAGAGCAATCTGAAGACAGCGACTTAGTGCTTGGATAATTGTATTGCATTATTCCATCGGCAGAAAATGGCCGTTTTGTTAATGGGTGTGCATTGGAATTATCCTAAAAGATGTTTTTAGTTTAGGGTAGATAATTTTATTTTAAGATGTGTTACCTTTTCGTAAAAAGAAAGCAAAGGTACAGCAGAAACAGGTCGAGAAGATGGGTGAATGAGCATATTATTTCTAGCGCTTGCTGTGCTGTATTTACTGGCCGGTCGAGTTTCCAATTTCAGCTGTTGGATTAAGTAATTTAAAATATTTTAAAATTAGGTACAGAAACTATACTGCACCTACCTTATTTCCTTGCAGTCTCAAATTACCTTCTGGCACATGCTTTTCGCTGGATTTATCAGGCATTGTTTTTTTATTAATTTATCATTTTATACGCACACTGATAACAGCAAGAAGTCACAAGGAATAGTAAATAAATAAATTGTCATTACAACTGTCTGTTTGATACACGAAATAAGCCACCTGCTTTTTGTATATATCCGCCAACGGTTGCTAAGGTTACGCACTCGATCGACCGCGGGCAGTAATCTATGTATTGTGAAGGTGGATAGAAGGGTTGTTCTTGCTTTAGTTCCGCTAGTTCTGTATAGATGTTGAAGTATTACACAATGGGTAATTGTACGGACGGCTTCTTTTTCTTTTATTTGAGTAATCCAAACATTCCATAAGTATATTTGTCGCGTATTGCATAAAAAATGGTTTCCAAAGTTTCAAGTAAGGATAAATGATCTATGTTTATGCATAGCAGACTGAAATTACGTAAGGTGTGAAGGTGTGACAGTTATTATTAGCAGGGATTCAACAATCCTTAGAACTTAGAAGGCCTCACTTTATGAATAAAATGCAGTGGCAACTCGTGACTTATTCACGAAGAGGGCTCTACCAAAAAAACATCAACTCTCAGAATTTTGGGGACAAATTTGTAAGTACCTAGTCGACTACTCGGTTTAACGACCAGTAGTTTAAAAGTATAATGTTGTTAACTAATTAATGGATTATTTCCATTTCCATTTTCAATTTTAATAGTTTGTTAACATAAGTGTAGGTAGATATTTAAAGAACAAGTGCTTCATGATTAATTTTTAATACATATGTCTTCAACTTTGTTCGCTTCTACTTGTCTTCGTTATTACATTTTGGGATAGTTCACTTGCAGCGAGCAAAATCGCCGTCGAGCAACTAGTAAACTCGCCTAATTGCCACTTTTTTTAGAAGCAAAAGCGACATCTAATAAGAAAGTCAGAAAGAGGCTGAACGAAGATGATACTGATGTAGGGATGTAGGGGGTGCATTATGTGGGTACTGTTAGAAGTTTTTCAATATTGCATTTTCGAAAACCGTAGACCACTGGTTTCGCCCTTTTGAGACTCATCAGTACGGTGCTTTGCCCTACACTATTTAAGTACTATTTGAGTTCTATTATGAATTCTTTATAAGATTACCCAACACGCCAAAGCAATGGCAGCAATTAAACTCTACACGTGTTTCACTGACAACATTAACATCCTCAGGACTACGTAGATATGAAAACAGGAACTATAAATAGATATAAACAAGATGGCCGACGAGTTTTGCCATTCATGCTCAGATTCGATTGAAAATCGATGTGTGGAGGTTCTCCGAATGGCAGATAACGATTTTCTTATTTTTTTTTAATTTTTGAAAACAATTGGTAATTCGCCATTCCGGAAACCTCCCGACATCGATTTTGAGTTGAATTGGACCACAAATGACAAAACTCGTCCGCCATCTTGATTTTTCTTATTTTCACAAAGAATTCGTGATCCACCATTCCGAGTATCTTGAAACGAATCGGACTGTAATTGGTAGAACTCGTCCGCCATCTTGATTTTTTTTGTTCCCACTAAAGATTCGTGTTCCGCGATTTCGAAAACCTCCAGACATAGATTTTGAGTCAAATTGGATCATAATATTGACAAAACTCGTCTGCCATTATGAATTTTTAAATTTTCACAAAAAACATGTTCTTTCCCTCTCAATTTTGACATCCCGTATCTTCGAAATATGGTCATATGAAATATTCTACTCGAAATAATGTAAAGAACCACCTCTTTTAGAATACTTAAAGCCCACCGTGTATTGTATAGTCACTCTCTAAATGCATTTTCGGAAATTTTCTGTTCATCATCAGAGAATATTTTTTCATTATTGAGAATTAATTTTTAATAATGAATACATTCTCTGACGATGGAAAAAAATCCAAAAATGCAGTTAAAAAGTGGCCGTATGTTATGTAATAATAATTATTGGTAGTGCACATGGTAGTGTTATAAACTCGATATGTCCAAATAAGAAAGGATGCCGGCCATATCTAAGGAACCGTTCATGGTACAGCTATGGGAAAGAAAAAATAATAATAAAAGCGGCCAAGAGAAATCGCTGGAAATTATTTTCAAGCTCCTAAGTTTGCTGCTAGAGGGCGTAATAGTCACAGTCGACAAAAAAAACATGCTAGAAGCCTGCATGGTGTGAATGTGCACAGCATTGAATAGTGAACCTGGTTCACTGTGGTACGATGGGGCACGTATGGAGGCTTTCAAGGCCAGCTTTGCTGGGGTAGGCCTCTTGTGTGCATCCTAATGTACATTCTGCCGACGTAGGCCCGTTCTGTAATTCAATGCCTGGCGGAGTATTTGCTCGAGGTGTAGTTGTTTGAGCGGGTGTATTAGTCGGCAGCTGTTCAAAAAAAACATGGTTTTCTCTAAAATTTACCCAGATAAAGTAAATAAAAAATACGAATATTGCAATCTTGAATTTATTTTGTATAATTTTGGTTTACCACTTCTTGCTCTAGCTCATCAAATAGCAGCGGAGAGGGAAGGGGAACGATTGATTGTGAAGATGCTTCTAACTTTGGTTTGGTTCAACATAATTTGGCAAACTTGGTCTCGTTGAAAAGAGCTCTCTTCAGTTAATTATATGCTGTTATGAGCTAGGTTCTTTTAGTTTTGTAGTGATCGCTAGGGGGCGCTGTTTGACAGGCCAGCATAGGGTCCCTATATTTAGAGAGTACCGCAATCTCCGCCATATTTACTCACAATAACAGCCGCCAAATTTGAATTGTGGCGGAACGTCAGAATGACATTTTGCTGCTGACACGGCAGTCCGCCATATTTACTCACAGTTCTCAAACATAGTGGAGCTATTGATTGCGGTACTCTCATACAGGGACCCTAGGCCAGCAAACTTTTCAAAATTTCCTGAAAATTTTAAATGGAATGATATAATACTTATAACCTAGTTAAAAAGAGGATAGAATGATGAAAGGAATAGTGAAAACCGCGCATTGATATTTTTTTCTAACCGGAGATATAAACAAATTAGTGTTAGGATTGGGAGGATGGGGGCAAAAATTGTTGGTAACACCCGGTTCAACATTTGCAATTATTATGTAGTAGTGATAAAGTTGCGTATGCTTTGATGCCAATATAAAAATTATACAAATATGATAAAATAATTTTTACTATAGTTTGGAGAAAGTCTCCCATCTTCCGAAAATTTAAGACATTTGTAGATATCAAACACTTGACATTGTGCTGAATCTTTCTGTGTCAACGCCAACTTGTTTTATAAACATATTGCGCACACAGTGCTTGGATCAGTAACTTTGGCGTAAATTCACTATGAATTCTTAATAAGTTAACCTCATACGCCAAAAGACAGTTACACAGCACACCCCTGAGGACACTGACTTTGTCAGCGAAATATGTGTCGAGCTTAATGACTGTGTCACTGTCTTTTGGCGCATGGGGTTATGTTCTTAAGAATCTATATAAATAAAAATCAATTGCCGCATGTATGTAAGCTCATCACTTGAGACCGGCTCGACCGATTTGGCTGATTTCTTTTTTGTTGTGTTCGTAATTTTCAGGACAAGGTTTGTATGAAAGAAAATTTTTGGAAAATCCACCGGGAAAGTAAAAAATTTGGAAGGTAAAAGTTTGTATGAAAATCTGTTTGACAAACAAAAATGTGACGTTCAGTTTGACAGTTCTAAAAATTGAATTGTCAGTGTGTTATCGGTGGTGATCATGTATTTGGTGGTTCTTTGGAAAAAATGCCACCAGTGAGGCGTCGAAATATCGGTCGGCGTACGCGAAGAGCGTAGACAGCGTTTGGAGCCAAGTCGAATAAGAATTTCTCAAGCCTCAAGCGCGATCCATTATAACTCCGGAACAACGGATACAGTCGAGTTCGACGCGCTCAGTTGGAGCTTAGGCACAAAATAATTTGAAACGTCGACAAAACAGAGGCCGAACGTGGCATTAGGGAACGAGAAATTGGAAAAGTTGCCCGGAAAATTGGAAAATTCGGGAAAAACTGAAAGTGCTTTTTTCTATGGGATTTTTGTATGATATGGATATGCGTAAGTCGGGAAATTCGAACAAACTGTAAAAATCATAATTTTGGAAAATCGAACGGAAAATTTGAAAATTCAGGAAAAACTAAAAGTGCTTAACGGCTGAACCGATTTGGCTGATTTTTTTTGTTGTGATCGTAATTGTCAGGACAAGGTTTGTATGAAAGAAAATTTTTGGAGAATCCACCGGAAAATGTGAAAATTCGGGAAAAACTGAAAGTGCTTAACGGTTGGACCGATTTGGCTAATTCTTTTCAAAAATAAGGTTTTTAGGGAACGAAAAATTGGAAAAGTTGCCCGGAAAATTGGGAAATTCGGAAACAACTGAAAATGCTTTTTTCTATTGGACTTTTGTATATGTATGGGCGTAAATCGGGAAATTCGGACAAACTGTAAAAATCATAATTTTGGAAAATCCATCGGAAAATTTGAAAATTCGGGAAAAACTAAAAGTGCTTAACGGCTGGACCGACTTGGCTGATTTTTTTTTGTTGTGATCGTAATTGTCAGGATAAGGTTTGTATGAAAGAAAATTTTTGGAGAATCCACCGGAAAATGTGAAAATTCGGGAAAACTGAAAGTGCTTAACGGTTGAACCGATTTGGTTAATTCTTTTCAAAAATAAGGTTTTTAGGGAACGAAAAATTGGAAAAGTTGCCCGGAAAATTGGAAAATTCGGAAACAGCTGAAAATGCTTTTTTCTATTGGATTTTTGTATACGTATAGGCGTAAATCGGGAAATTCGGACAAACTGTAAAAATCATAATTTTGGAAAATCCATCGGAAAATTTGAAAATTCGGGAAAAACTAAAAGTGCTTAACGGCTGGACCGATTTGGCTGATTTTTTTTTTGTTGTGATCGTAATTGTCAGGATAAGGTTTGTATGAAAGAAAATTTGTGGAGAATCCACCGGAAAATGTGAAAATTCGGGAAAAACTGAAAGTGCTTAACTGTTGAACCGATTTGGCTAATTCTTTTCAAAAATAAGGTTTTTAAGCAACGAAAAATTGGAAAAGTTGCCCGGAAAATTGGAAAATTCGGAAAAACTGAAAGTGCTTTTTTCTATTGGATTTTTGTATGATATGGATAGGCGTAAATCGGGAAATTCGGACAAACTGTTAAAATCATAATTGTTTGTATGCGCTCGCGATCATAACTGACGATAGGAACGACATATTTGGTTGAACATAAACGTAATCAGAAAAATGTTTCACATTGAATAAACGATTTGGTTAATGAATCAAAAGTTCAATGCGAAAAGTAATTTTAGGCAGGACAACGTCTGCCGGGCCGCTAGTTGATAATAAATATTGCAATTTACAAGAGTATATTTTAATACCTAAAACATAGGTTTTTGCTTTAAAAATGGTCATTTCCACATTTAAAACGGCCACGAAGAAGCAACTATAATTTTAATGATTATGATATTTTCAAAATGTCTTTTATTCGGTGGCACATTATAAAGGTTAGTAATTAACCCGTCCTCCCGCCCCTAAAACTCTTTTGTCCTTATCTCCGGTTAGAAAAGAGATATTAATGTACGGTTTCCACTGTTTGTCTCGTTATTTTGTCCTCTTTTCAATTACTTAATTTATAATTATTATACCGTTCCATTTAAAATTTTCAAGAAAATCTGAAAAGTTTGCTGATCTTTCAAACAACGCCCTCTAGCGATCACTACAGAACAAAAATGACTCTTTTCAACGAGACTAAGTTTGCCAAATTATGTTGAACCAAACCGAAGTTACAAGCATCTTCACAATCAATCGTTCCCCTTCCCCCTCCGCAGCTATTTGATGAGCTAGAGTGGTAAACCAAAATTATACAAAATATATTCAAGATTGCAATATTCGTATTTTTGATCTACTTTATCTGGGTATATTTTAGAGAAAACCATGTTTCTTTTGTCGACTATGACTATTACGCCCTCTAGCAGCAAACTTAGAAACTGGAAAATAATTTCCAGCTATTTCTCTTGGCCACTTTTATTATTATTTTTTCTTTCCCGTAGCTGTACCATGAACGGTTCCTTAGATATGGCCGGCGTCCTTTCTTATTTGGACACCCGGTACATAAACTACCAAGGAGTAATTAGTGATAGTGTTAAGAATTTCTTATATTAACTAAAAATTCGTGATTCGCGAAGAAAATAAACAAAGAAAAACCATGTAAATAAACAGAGAAAAACCGTTGTCCCTAGTAGGATGAGATACTTTTCGTGGAGTGGGAGGAAAACAAACATTCATGCATTGTACCTTATCAAGAAAACTACTGCAAAGTAAGTTTCTCAATTTTTACGCTTTTGCCGAAGTAGGTACGTTATTGATGTGAATTTCGAATTATTTGCGAAATTCCCAATACATAAAACTTTTCGATTTCGCAGACATGGATTCGTATACTCACTTGTTATTAGCAGCCAGATTTATGAAAATTGGAAAAATTCTGAGAGAGAAGGAGAGGAGAGAAGAGAAGGAAACAGGCAGTGGGAGAGAAGAAACGAAAGAGAAGGTAATTTATAAAAGAATTATGTGACTTACAGGGAACTAATGTTTTATGCATTGCACGTGTTCATAGCGCTACGAGTCCGTGATGAGCGGCAAAATATCCTTGGAAGAGGAGCGCCTGCGCTTTTACGAAGATGCCATGTAAGTATTATATAACCGCATTTTTTTACATTTATCGCATAATAAGAGGAAAAAGAACAATAGGAAATGGGTGAGTCTGAAAGTTAATAATGCGCAATGTAATAAAAGGCGATATTTGGTTTATTTTGAATAATATGTAATTGTATTTCTGTCTTTTGTTTCAGGACTGATGTTGAGTAAAATAAAATAAAATAAAATAAAAATCGTAATGTACGTAATTATAAAATAAATTGAATCTGTTACTATATTATGGTTTTATTTTGATGTATGGTATATTCGAGATACTGTATGAAGGCGTAGGTAAAATACAAATTATTGTAAAATGGTACAGAATAATTTGAATGTATTCCTCCAAAATGTTGATCAGCGAAACAATTGAGCGTCTGTTGGGATGAATTTCGTCGTTCACGCTGAACGTGGAAATGAGAAGGCTTTCTGGAACACATCCGAATTAATGATACGCAGTGGGCGCCCATCGTTTCGCGCGGGCCTTCTGGTTAGGTGTGGCGCGCCGACATAAATCTCGGCGCCTCGCGCCTCCCAAAACGAAGCTCGTTGCGAGTGATCTCAAATACTTGGAAATATAGGGTGTACTGCGTTTCGCAGAGGATAGGTCAGACAGAAAGGGCGATGAGATCGGATTCGGAGACCGAGGGAAGAGCATCAGCATGCAACAATTACGTTTCGGTGTACTGAAGTTGTAATTGAAGAAATTGTTTTGTAATTTCCAATCGACATTTGTGACAACAGGTGCGACAGAAGTTCGTACTTGTTTCTGTTGTTTAGCTTTATCGGGTATGCGCCGATGCGAGGTGTAAAACAGAAAACTTTCTAAATCTAAACTTCTAACTTTGTAAAAACTAAAAACCTTAAAATAGTTACCTTAAAGAGTATGGAGCGTACAATAAGCGAAGTTAGAAAGTAAGTGCGAAACATTTGGGTCCAAAAGACATTGTCCAAAAGACATTGTCAAAATGCAATTAACAAAGTAGGTAGGTATCTACCGAGTATTTACATTGCGTGCAAGACAATAAAGAGTGTTCTTCAATAACAAATTGTAAATAATTGTAAATAATTTAGACGAATTGCTCCAAAATGTTGAAAACTGCGACGATGGTCCGCCTGTTGCGATGAATTTCGTCGTCCACGCTGAACTGCGAAGGCTCCCTGGAACATCACTTCTGAATTAAAGTACACGCACTGGACGGCCTTAATCTTCGAAATAGAGTAACATAACATAGTTTACTTGCCCACTATTTCTTTTGAAGCATAAAGGGAATACCCTGTATGGTGGTTTTCGAAGTCGCGGATTACGAATTTGTAGTCAAAACTGAAAAATTGAAAATGTCGGACGTGTTTTGCCATTTATGGTCAGATTCAAATTAAAATCGATGACTGGATAAACTTAACTGATTGTTCACTAGGTACTTGGTGGAACATGAATACAAAAACACTGATTACTTGCCTTGGTTTATTGTTCCATTAAATTTATTTATAATTCAGTCATATGTTTCGGGCTACACACCCATGATTATTAACGAGTGTTCAGGGTGTCCTATTTTCGTTGTGATTGGGGGGTTTGTCATAGAAGCAGCAGAGATAGAGCTTTGGGGTTTTCGAGAACCTGAGCTACTTTCTTGAGTATAATAGAAAGACAAAACCAGAATTTGGATAGCCGCACGTCTCTAATGGGCACAAGAACATAGGGGCTGACTTTTACCCAGTGGCGCAATATCATTTTTTCTGATGAGACAAAAAATTGGGTTAGTGAGTGATTATCGACGTGAAGAGGTCTGAAGGGGACCGGGACGATAAGAAAGACTTGCTTTTGTCAGAGAAGTCGTTCCTTATTAAAGCGGAACAGTAATGTTTGGAGCGGGGTATAATGTATGGTCGCCGCACTCCACTTATTCAAGTGCCGAAAACCTCTCCAGTGAAATTGGAGAGAATTTCGTTTTTATGGACGATAACGCCACACCCCACCGCACAAAAAGAGTTGCCAATTTGCTACAGTTAGGGAATATTCAAAGAATGAATTGGCCAGCAAACTCACCTGACATGAATCCTTGTAAGAACGTGTGGGATATGCTAAAAAGGACCATTTTAAATAGAGATAACACCCATTTCACCCTTCAGGAGTTAATTGTTGTTGCTCAAGAAGAATGGAACAACATAATGCAGAAAGCCATTAATAACCTTTTTATTGGAATGTACAGATATGTTAACGTTTTGGTCGAGAACAGAGGAGGACATACTGGTTATTGACATTTTGCGAAGACTTTGGTCTTTTCAAAAAAAATAATTCTGATACATATTTTCTTAAATTAATTTCCTGGCCGTGTACTCCTTCCATGAAAATAACCTTACATGTGATAAAGCATTTCAACAAAATGTAGAATTGAATCCACATAATTTGTTAGAATTATTTTTGTTTACTTTTCAAATTAATTCAGGGATCCTGGGGGCCAAGAGTTTTGGCTATGTGGCTATTATCAAGGATAAAAGCGCGCGACCCCTTATGTTGCTACCTATCAACTATCTACTAGGTATGCTAAACGCATGATAAAACATTGGGGGGTTTCTTAAAACTCGACAACTACCGAAAGTTTGTTCTGAAAAAACTCGACATCTATATAAAATTTACGCTTGGTACATAAAGTAAATAGGCCATTTTATATGCAAAAAGAGTAAATAGAATATTAAATGAATATTAAATGAATATTTGTAAAAGTTTGGGGTAAAAATTGGAGCAGGTGCATTTAAAGAACATCCGCAAATCGAAACTTCCTTTTAAAATAAGTAATGCTATGGTTACCAAAACAAGGCATGTTATCATTAATAATAAAGAGGCGTATAAAGGAGGAGAAGTGCAAGTGGAAATTCTAAAAAAGGGGCGTAAAGAATTCAAATCAAGTACTCACCTTTGGCCAAGGAAATTCCAGCATGTGACTATGTTAGTGTTAAAGAAAATGAAGCTACCCATATTCATTATAAAATTACCCCAGATTCACTTAACGGCGTAACCTGTATTTGCGTTTCTTGTATTCGCGTAAATGTGGAGTTTAAGTAGTTGTCGAGTTTTTTAAAATTTTCCAATTTTCAATATTTTTTTACAGATGTTTCTTATAAACAAGCTTACTATTTTATATGTACCGGGTGTCCAAATAAGAAAGGATGCCGGCCATATCTAAGGAACCGTTCATGGTACAGATATGGGAAAGAAAAAATAATAACAAAAGTGGCCAAGAGAAATCCCTGGAAATTATTTTCAAGTTTCTAAGTTTGCTGCTAGACGGCGTAATAGTCATAGTCGACCAAAAAACATGGTTTTCTCTGAAATATACCCAGATAAAGTATATTAAAAATACGAATATTGCAATCCTTCTTCTTGCTTCTTGCTCTAACCCATCAAATAGCAGCGGTGGGGGGAGGGGAGCATCTGGTTGTGGAGATGCTTATAACTTCGGTTCGATTTACCCAAATTTAGTAAACTTAGTCTCGTTGAAAAGAACTATCTTCCTTTAATCAGATACTTTTATAATGTAAGTCATTTTTGTTCTGTTGTGATCGCTAGAGGGCGTTGTTTGAAAGATCAGCAAACTTTTCAAATTTTCTTGAAAATTTTAAATGGAACGGTATAATAATTATAAATTAATTAAAAACAGGACAAAATAACGAGAGAAACCGTGAAAACCGCACATTGATATCTTTCTTCTAACCGGAGATATGGACAAAAGAGTTTTAGGGGCGGGAGTACGGGTTAATTACTAACCTTTATACGTTCCACCTAATATAAAAGACATTTTGAAAATATCATAATCATTAAAATTATATGTTGCTTCTTCGTGGCCGTTTTAAATGTGGAAATGACCAATTTTTAAAGCAAAAACCTTAAATACCTATGTCTTAGGTATTAAAATATTCTCTTGTAAATTGCAATATTTATTATGAATTCTTAAGGAGTTAACCCCACACGCCAAAATACAGTGACACAATCATATTTCGCTGACAAAGTCAGCGTCCTCTGGGGTGTGCTGTGTAACTCTCTTTTGGCGTGTGAGGTTAACTTATTAAGAAGTCATAGTCAATTTACGCCAAAGTTACTGATCCAACCACTGTATGCCCAGTACATTTATAAAACAAGTTGGCGTTGAAACAAAAAGATTCAGCACAATGTCAAGTATTTGATATCTGCAAATACCTTAAATTTTCTGAAGATGGGTGATTTTCTCCAAACTAAAGTAAAAGCTATTTTATCATATTTGTATAACTTTTATATTGGCATCAAAGCATACACAAGTTTGTTACTACTACATAATAATTGCAAATGTTGTACCGGGTGTTACTAACAATTTTTGCCCCCATTCTCCCAATTCTAACACTAATTTGTTTATATCTCCGGTTACAAAAAAGATATCAATGCGCGGTTTTCACTATTCCTTTCATCATTGTATCCTATTTTTAACTAGGTTATAATTATTATATAATTCCATTTAAAATTTTCAAGAAAATTTGAAAAGTTTGCTGACCTTTCAAACAGCGCCCCCTAGCAATCACTATAGAACTAAAAGAACCTATCTCATAAAATCATATAATTAACCGAAGAGAGCTCTTTTCAAAGAGACCAAGTTTGCCAAATTATGCTGAACCAAACCGAAGTTACAAGCATCTTCACAATCAAGCGTCCCCCTTCCCCCTACGCTGCTATTTGATGAGCTAGAGCAAGAAGTGGTAAACCAAAATTATACAAAGTAAATTCAAGATTGCAATATTCGTATTTTTGATCTATTTTACCTGGGGATATTTTAGAGAAAACGATGTTTTTTTGGTCGACTATGACTCTAGCAGCAAACTTAGGAACTTGAAAATAATTTCCAGCGATTTCTCTTGGCCACTTTTATTATAATTTTTTCTTTCTCATAGCTGTACCATGAACGGTTCCTTAGATATCCTTTCTTATTTGGACACTTATGACGTACTTATGACGGTATTATACCAGAGAAACTAGTACTAAAACAGTGTCTTTATATTTCAATTAACAACTTGCTGAAACATTTAAAACGTTCTCCTGAAAATTTTGCTTTTTGTAGATGTCGACTTTTTAAGAAACGGTCCTCAATTATTGATGATTGCAAAGTCAATAAAAAATATAAAATTTATGCTGTCGACGAAATATTAAGGGAACATGGTCATGAGGTATTGCTCCTGCCTCCATATCATTGCCAGTTTAATGACATTGAATTAATAATATGAGCCGGCCCAAAAACTTATTTAGAAAAACATATTGAAGATGGTTTACGTTCCGATCAAGTAGAAACAGTTTGGGAATATTCTTTAAATCACATATCCTAAGAATATTGGGAAAAGTCGGTGAATTACGCAGAAAACCTTAATTATTTCGAACTGGTGGTGTTGGGAGCAGGCGTTGGACGTCGAAATTTATTCAATTATTATAACTTCATTAGGAGGTGAAACAAGTTCATTTGATGACAGTGATCAATTTAGTGAATAGTGATTATATTTTATATCCATACAATAATTAATATTTAATTCATTGCGTAATACAAATTCTGAAGTGAAACTTCTTTTATCTCGGTAGAGTAGAGTAAGTTCCTGTGTTGGCAAATGCGAGCGTTACGAAAAGTGAAACGAATGGAGGGGAGCACTCTGAGAAATCGGGCAGAGGAGAAAAGGAATATCGAACGCCCCACTCTTTAGCCACGCTCGGTCTCATGCTTCGCGCTGTTTCTCTCAGGCAAGCGTCAGTAAGGCGAGGACACAGCGTTTCAGTTCTCGTAACACCACAAAGCGCTTGGTTAGAAGCAATAAAATTCGATTTATTCTTTCATAATTATTATTTTGATGCGGACAATATTTATTTTTAATTTTTTGTGTATTCGAAGTGCGATTGGTATTCTATAAATGAATGGTATATTCCAGTGTCAGGAAAATTAGAATAAACGTTTAAGATAATAGTCTCGCTTAATTTGTGCCAGCTCAAATTTTAATTTTTTAAGTTTTGTGTATTTCTGGCATGTAGTAAATAAATAACTATAACTATATAATAATTTCGACGTTTCGTCCTCGTTCGGGGCTTTGTCAAGATTGATTAAAAACGTGTTAAAAGATATAAAATATTTGACATTTTTTTGATTTTTCTTTGTTTTTTTTGCTTTTTTTGTTCTTTTTGTTTTTTGTTTGTTTTTCTTGTTTTTTCTTGTTTTTTGTTTTCAGAGAAAATTAAACCGCACATAGACCAATCATTTCAGTTTTAGATTTGAAACTCATAAATACATACACTCCAATCATCGGTTTATCCTCCAAATTTTTCATTCCTCTAATAACGTGGCGACCACGTACCCAGTTTTTTATTTTCACAAAGAATTCGTGATAGTCGTGGACAAATTTCTTTATTTAATAAAGAAGTTTGTTCAAGTTTAGGAAATGGGTCCCCCTGGATCCCTGGAAATAAAATAAAACTTTTACAATTTGTAGAAATAGGTACTCATGTACCTAGGGGCAAGGCGGCTGCGGCGGTAGCGGAGGCGGCGGCAGCGGAGGCAGCGAAGGTGGCTGAGATGAACAGAGATCATGGCGTGAGTTAGCAGATACATTTGTTTGTTTGTTTGTTTGTTTAGAAAATGAAATCATAAAAATGTAATGTTTTTTCCAGCGGAAGAGAAAGTGGAAAGAAAGGAATTAAAATTATGTAGTTTTATTTTCAATTTTTATTTTATGTTTTATTTTTATTTTGTTTATTTTATTATTATTATATTTAAATTAAAGTGTGATGGGGGGGTACCATGTTCCTTTGACGAGAATGTATTTACAACAGGTTCGTTATTGGAACATACTGTCATCCGTTTACCAAATCTTCAGGACAACAGCAAGACAATTTGCCAAGCTGAGATTTGCTAAATCATAATAATTTATTGTAACTATTAAGATTAAGATTATTTTTTCAGGTTCAGTAGAAAGTAGGTGAAAATATTTGTTCCAATATTCGTATAGCGAAAATTGACAAATGAAGATGGCGGACGAGTTTCTCCTCGAAATCGTAAATGGCAAAACTCGTCCGTCGTCTTTTTTTAATGTTTATAAAAATTATTATTGAAGTGAAACTTCTTTTGTCTCGGTAGAGTAAGTTCCTGTGTTGGCAAATGGGAGCGTAACGAGAAGTGAAACGAATGGAGGGGAGCAGTCTGAGAACACGGGCAGAGGAGAAAGGGAATATAGAACGCCCCACTCTTTAGCCACGTTCTGTCTCATGCTTCGCGCTGTTTCTCTCAGTCAAGCGTCAGTAAAGCGAAGACACAGCGTTTCAGTTCTCGTTACCCCACAAAGCGCTTGGTTAGAAGCATTAAAATTCGATTTATTCTTTCATTATTATTGAAGTGAAACTTCTTTTGCCTCGGTAGAGTAAGTTCCTGTGTTGGCAAATGGGAGCGTTTCCAAAAGTGAAACGAATGGAAGGGGGCAGTCTGAGAAGACGGGCAGAGGAGAAAGGGAATATCGAACGCCCCACTCTTTAGCCACGCTCTGCCTCATGCTTCGCGCTGTTTCTCTCAGGCAAGCGTCACGCGTTAGTAAAGCGAAGACACAGCGTTTCAGTTCTCGTTACCCAACAAAGCGCTTGGTTAGAAGCATTAAAATTCGATTTATTCTTTCATTATTATTATTTTGATAGGGACAATATTTATTATCGATTTTTTGTGTATTTGAAGTGCGATTGGTAGTCTATAAATTAATGAGTATATTCCAGTGTTAGGAAAATTAGAGTAAACGTTTAAAATAGTGTTAGTGCATTTTGTTTTTGTGAATTATATTACATACACTCCAATTATCTGTTTACCCTACAAATTTTTCATTCCTCTAATAACGTTGAAGTTTTACTTCTATCGCGTGTGGCGACCACGCACCCGGTTTTTTATTAAATAATAAATAAAATTGTTTCTATTACCAAATTTAATTATCCAAGTATAATTATACATACCTATAACAAACCTTTTATTTCATATAATATAGGCCCAAAATATTACAGTTTTAGTGTTTTATATTTGAAGTTTCTTGACCAAATTTTCAAAAAAGGAGTTGGCGGACTGCTTGACATTGCCATTTTCACGTCCGTAACATTTTTGTGAACTCTGGATAAGTTTATTTGATTCATGTATTCTGACCCACCTCATTAGACTGCATTTGACTATACAGGGTGCCCCACTTCGAGTGTGCCAAATGAAAATTGCTAGTAGAGAAAATCGTTTTAAGCAAAAAAGTTCATATGAACGTATGTCCGATTCTTTACCGCTACAGAGCTAAGTAATTTAAAGATTTTCTAAAAGTTGCTGATTTTGCAAATTTTCATTTTAAAATTATTAGTTTGCCATGAAATGAAAATGAAATGAAATGAAAAACAGCCGATGAAAAGAAAGTCATTTTAAGCAAAAAAAAATTTTTTTGGGAAGATCTTGCTACTTTGACAAAACCGTTATTTTCCAGATAAATATTCATATGTAATTAGACGAGTCCTTTTTATTTTGCCGGAAAAATTTCTGTTTTGAACTAAATTGAAAATTGGATTGAAGGTGGAGCCTGAGCGCTCTTGGCTAACAGTTTTGTAAGTTTGCAAAACAGGAATTTATCCAGACAAAATAAGAAGCTCGAGTCAAATTCGGCTAGATAATTTAATGAATATGAGAATACGCATATGGGAGACGAAATTTGCAAAGTCGGCGCCGTCATGGTAGCAAAAGATACCTTAATAGTCCTGGATAGGTCAAGTAATAGGTAGTTATCGCTGTAATAGTCTTAGATACGTCAAGTAATAGTTAGGGCTAACTTTTTCCGCCGTCATTCTGGCTTACCTATGAGATTTTATACATATATGAATTCAATTATTGCGGCAATATTAGCATTGTTTAAAGATGTTTAAACAATGGTATTATGTATATTTTTGGTAATATAGGTAAGCTTGTAAAGCAGCCTTCTGAACTCGAAGTCTTTCGGAAATTCTGGAAATGCGCAATCTACGGTTTCGAAGCGTTGTCGGCAAGAGGTTCTCAGTTGTTCATCGGGCGTTCGCTGAGTAGGGGTGTATAGCTGCAGCTATCTTTCAGACTCGGTCGCGATCTCGAACACTCCGAAAACTTACTTAGTATCCAATATTTAACCAAAACTTTTAGATGACTTAAGTGAAACAGAATATAGTGAAAATCGTAATTACGTAAAATATGTGTCGTTTCCTAGTGAATTATGTTAGACTTATCAATTTAAAAGCTTCGGTGTAATTATAAGCAGTAAGTTAATATTATTTTCAATCATGTTTTGTTTTTTTGGTATAGGTATACCTAATATTTTTAAATCAATTAGTTGTGTTCTTGGCTTATTGATTGCTACTCGTTGCAAATTGTACTCGTTCAGCATGTTTCTATTCCCTTGGTTTCCAATAAAAAATAAAATAGTTTTTTCCAAATAAAACTTCATCAACAAAATAAAAACTTGGGAATCATGCTTTTAAATATAACTTTTTGTTCAAAATAATAATTCATGTGCATCTAAAGATGAATGTGTGCATAAGATTTTACTATTACCCTAGTTACACGGGGTGTATTATTACTGGTGCCCATCAGGTAAATTTTTGTAGAAAACTTTCATGATTTATCCAAAACGTGTGTATGTGAAAATGTTACAAACGGTTATAAAACACTGTAGATTGATTCATCTTAACATCTGAATTTTTAATTCTTTTAGAAATTTGTGTATACAAGGTGTAAAGTAAAAAACGCCCTTCGGCGCATAACTTAGTTATTACTTAGGGATTTGGAAATTGTTCACATCGAGAAACAAGAATATCCGTATTTTATATTGTGACCTATATATAGGTTGCCCCATTAAATTTGGGCGGACTGGCTTTTATTTTAAATGAAAGATTAGAGATCTCTCTGACGAGACAAACAGATATGTTATTTAGTGGGGTGGGAAAGTTTCTTTACTCTGTTCTGAAGAGCTAGAACCAAATGTATTTTCATATGAGGAGGATTGCACAAGTAATACCTAATTTAAGTAACGTCCTGATGACGTGGGTTTCCTTTACGATTCCGTAATGATAGTGTTATTGCCAAGTTTGAAAAGTTTAAGATCTAAGAAAGGGATAGAGCAATTAACTTTGTGCTTACTGTAAATTGAATTAAAGGACTGTAACTGTTAAAAATCTGTAAAATGTTCTACCCTATCGGCAGGAACAGACAAAATTAGATCATCGACGTATTTTTATAAGGAAGGACAATTCAAAACCTAACAGAGGGACGCAATGATAGAGGAGATCGCCTACAACACATTGAGCAAGAATGGGGGAAACCTTGACACCCATAGGAGAACTCAGTTATCGAAATTATACTCGATGATGAAGTATGGAAGAAATCTGATTATACCAAGTTATAGAGATGTGAAAAACAGTTTCTCATGCGGAACGTTCCAAGAAATTTCGTTCTAGAAAAATAACGTTCCAAAATAATATTATTAATTGGAACGACGTTTTTTGGGAACACAAGGACTTGTGCATCGGCAGCCAACATTTACGCTGAGGTGTATGCAAAGAATTAATGTCAACCCGTGCGACTTTGATAACCAGTTGAATTTTTCAAATTGAATTGAATCTGCTAACATCCTCGCCAAGGCAGTTAGTAAATATGAAGTTCCAGTTTCATTTTAGGGAGTGACTACTGCATCATCCGACCGTCACCTAAAATTTTGTCCGAACACGATCGGGCATGCGCATTACAGAATTTCAACACATTTTGCATTTTTGAAGTGTAAAAACCGAGGTAAAAACAAATGATGAAACTAAGCTGACAGATCGCATTTAGCTGGCGGGCACCAGACACACGCATTTTTTGGAAAAAAATGTAAAAACAAGCATAAGAAAACTTGTGTGTGTTAGCTCCGTCGCACGACTGGTGTTTACTCCTTACGATTATTACGATTATTTTAACTTCAATCACTTGATAATAGGGTACACGCGAATGTCACTTTTATACAAAAATGTGTATTTATCAGATGGTTTATGTTCGAAAATGTCCAACTACATCAAAATATAAATTGTTTATAAATTCAGTAATTAAGTGACAATCTGCTAAACGTCGACCCCACTGGCAATGGAATAAATACTTTTCCTGGTGTTCGAATAGGCGTTGATTCACATTTTGGCACTAAGTAATATTTAGAGTATTTAATACATATTAGGTTTTTCCATATTAAATCAAAAGATTCAACAAATTTAGGAACGAACAAACACTGCAAATGCTGACTTTACAACGCCAACTGTCATATCTACTCTATGGCACTCTATTTTCACGATTTCCATGCTCTACTATGCAGTCAGACATAAACAGTCGTATCCATAGATACGTACATAATTTTAACGCTCACTACTCGGCTCACTAGTTAATGCAGAATGTTGTAAGGCTCAATAGTTAACACTTGATTTTACTCCTCATAAAATTTCCGTACCGCGGGATATAACTGAAAATCGATTCTTAAGGAGTAAACTCCAATAAATTGACCTCTACGGGAAACTCATCTAGCCATATGAGAACAAAATGAGGTTAGATTTTTACATTATCTTTTTTGCAAAAAATGCGTGTGTCTGGTGCGAGAGGGCAGCTAAAGGGTCTGTTTAAAATAGGTGTGTCAACTCTGGGGTCTGTTACTCGTGTATTATCCACTAACATGACGTCATGGATCTGAAATATTTTACTGCAGGTAGACACTCGTCCCGCATACCGATCGACACCGTTGCGTTGCTTCTGTTTGCCAATAACGAATTGCTTAAGTCATTTTACTGACTTTGTTGGAACAAAATTTAATGTAACGGTCGGACGATGCAGTAGTCACTCCCTTCATTTTTAATACCGACTTGTGGTGCATGTGCATAAACATGTTTCTCGACATGTTTTTAAAGCAGAAGAACTCGGTGCAACTATAATTGTATACTTGACTGTAACAAGTAACAAAATTCAAAATTTTAAGTAACCCCCGACACAACGCCTCAACAGATCTTCATAAATTATAGCTAAGAACCATCTCGATCACGTGAGCTTTCAAACAAAAAAAAAACGCTTCAAAATAGGTCCATTCGTTTAGGAGCTGCGATGCCACAGACAGACACACAGATACGTCAAACTTATAACACCCCTCTTTTTGCGTCGGAGGTTAGAAATACACATCATGCACTTTGGAAAACCACAAACTCGGCACTAAAATTAAGTTGAAATTTTTCCTATTTTTTGACTACATTGACGGCGATGTTACCGGATTAGTTCTAGCCGCGTGCAGCATAGGAAGTGTTGCAAAGTACATTTTGACAGTTCCATGTTAACGCAATCCTCGTCGGTAACTAAATAATGTTCCGGAATATTCGAAAAAGATGGGAGTTATCGTCGGAGTTATCGCACTGCAAAACGTAAAATATCGTAAACGCCAAAGACAAGGACACACAAAATGAGCAGATGCAGTAAATTATAATTCGATAAGCCAACAGGAGTTTCCGTTTCCGGTATTTTAAGTCGAATAGCCGGCTCGTTTACTGCAACGATAAAGGTTTTTTCAGGTCAAACTTCAATTGGGTGCAAGATAACAAAAGAAAACCCTTCCAGGATATGTTAGCCCATAATCCGTTTAAATGGAAAGTTATTCACAAAAATATTATAGAAGTGTATTCCAAATCGCTTTGGCGTTTTCTCATGCTCACTGTCCTGAATACGGTCATGTAACTTTAACAGTATTCTTAACGTGTATATTGCGATTACTCCCTAATAACGTTCCGAAATAACGTTACATTTATATAACGTTATTACAGCTTACCAATCTCTAATAGTCTCGGTTTGGTCCAGGTTTTTAAAACTTCTTGATATTACAAATTATGGCTTGTCTCAAGAAATTTACAAATATTTTGTTTTGCTTCCATTTCCTGGACCTATTTTTGAATATTTGAAAAAAAATTAAAATTCAAAATTTCGAAGAAAAATTCTCGGAAAAATCATAAGCATAATACAGGGTGTTTTTTTTATTTTCACTACAGGGATCATGGAAACCAGCAGAGATAGAAGGTAGGTTAAATAAGGAAAGAAGTGTAGTCCTTTGAGCTTATTAAATACGTAAATTCAAATTTTCGAAAATTTGCATAGTCTCCTAGATAAAATGGAAAAATCAAATTTTGCAAGATTTAAAAATATTTTCTAGCCGGCTTCTAACACAAAATATGAAAAACGCCAAAGGAAAAACTTGTACAGCATTAGATTTATAGTACTACCTCAAATAGTCAAAAGTTGTATTATACCAGTTGTGTTCGATAAATAATGTAAACTTGCTTTTTCTTAATGGAAACCACATGCTACCATGGCACCACTAAATAGGATATTTTTTTGCCGATTTCTGCGATCTATTACTGTCCTTACTTATTTGAAAAATAAGGGAGTTATAAGCATTTCTCATTTGCATGAAGATAAAAACAATCGGTAACTGCAAGTTGAAGGTTTAGTACGCCACCGTGATTCACTTGTAGGTACTTACTTATTTTTAACGAAGAAGTTACAACCACTTTTCACGTAAAAGGTATAAACCGCAAGTGCACAAAATTTATAGTTTTCCTGGTAATTTTCTAATCTCGTGAAATTTTTGCAAATGTTTGTAAATTTCTACAATTCTTTGTAAATGTCTGCTATTGTCTGCAATTTTCCGATTTTTGCAATTGTCTGCAATTTTTGCAATTTTGCAACTGTCTGCAATTTTTTGCAATTATAATGCGTACACATTTATCTTCAATGGTCAACCCCCGGATTTAGTATTGACCTCGGTACTGACTTATTGTGCATACACGTTCTTGCGCAACGGGAAAAATACTCTTCTTTACGCTAGGCAACTCTAATATAGTAATGGTGAGGTGCGAATAGAGGACAAAGTATGATCTGGATTTCTGAACAAATTGTTATTGTTCGGCGTAACTCATGTCGTTGGTTCATTAGAAAAAGTGCTTCGGTTTTCTTCGTTCATCTGTACGAAAACTATTTCTTTTAGTATGCACGCGGGATTGTATGCCCAGTGTCATAATTATTTCGTAAAGGTCTCATTAATATTTTTCTTGGTTTTGCTACTATGATTTATCACTAATTTCTCAGAGTTGTGTTTTATTTGGCAGAGCCGCCATTGTTTTGATTGCTTAGCGATTTCTAATTTTTTTAAATTTATCTTGCCTTGTGTTCAAAGTGATGATTGCCTTTATTATTTGTTGCGAGCCACCGAAGCTTGGGTTAATTTGAAGTACAAGTAGTATAATAGGCAGAAACCACACACACACTCCTATACACACAGCGCGTTATTATGTGAGTAAACTTCAAAGTTACCCGGAGACGATGTCAAACAAAGCCTTTCGGGTTATTAATATTATCCATAACTGTCTGATGTGTATAACGACGGTCGCATGACTAGCTGCCGTCCAATTTCAGTTAAGCATCAAGATGTTGGGGTTCACAGGAAAACGGAAAATAAAATAAAAAGAAGAGCATAGAATAAGCGCGGTTTGCGATTGCTTGATTGACGGGACATGCAGAATTTTATAAAGAATGTCGAGCATTTTTTCCTGCTCGATTTGCCTCGACGACTAGGGTAACTGCCGACAAAACGCGAGGAAAAAGTATTTAATTTTTATTCTTTTTCGGTTTTTCATTTTCACAATACAATGTTGATGTCGAAGATTCAAGTCTGTTTTATTTCGAGCCGAAGTGGGCGAGAACTATTTTCTGTAACAGGTGTGGTGTAGTTTTTACATGCCGGGTCGGGTTTTTTAAAATCCCTGGTTTTTCTCAGTCCTGCCTTACGCGCGTTTTTCCTGAAAATTACATAATTTCTACTTACCGGGGCTTATTGGACCTGTCGTCTTATCTAACCGTGTCAACACGCATGAATACCTCCACTTCCAGAAAAACAGTGTACTCCCAAAACGATGGGCGCCAACTCATTTTGAGCGGCATGTTAGGGCATGGTTAAGTGAAACGTGTAATAAAACTTTAGAAAATCGATTTTGCTAGAAAACGATTAGTCCTACCGAGTTTCAATAAGAATGCGTTATTGTTGCAGAATATCCTGAATTTTCAAAATTCTACACCAGAAACATGAACGAGGGGTGTATACAAAAGATGTGCAGTACTTTGAAATTACTTAGGAAGTACGGCATTACATATCTTGGTTTAGTATAGATAATGGTTCGACACTCCGAGAACCGATTTTCGTCGCCTTCTGCGCGTGTAGACAAACTTGTTGAGAACCTTATAGTCAGGAGTGTCGGATTCTTTTCGCTTTGCGACACTGCCAATATGTCAATTGAGCAACGTCAGATAATTACCATCAATGACCATTAAATAAATTTCAGGATTTAATTCCCAAGTTTTTCGTTAATATAAAGTGTTTGAACACGAAAGTGTTCTTGCATAAACTATTTTGGTGTTTACGTAATGCCCAAATAGGTGTCAACTGCAAAACGGCTGATTTACAGATCAGATTTCCAGATTTCTTGAAGTTTCAATTTCAAAGTTCATGATCTGGACACAAATTTTCAATTGCTATTCCAAATACTATTTAAATTGTAATTTACGCTTTCAGGTATGTTATTCTTTTAATTTTCCCATAATTTATTCTCACATTGGAGCAAAACAACATTCAAATTCAACCGAAAATTTTGATCTTCCACAAAGTTTGACAGCAAACTCCTACTATGCCGTTGCTACGAGCAAATAATGCTCGCAGTGTCGTTGACGGCTGACGGTAACCGGCGATTTTAGAAAAATACAGTAGATAGTTCGCGACAAAACACCCCATAGTTCCACATACTGACGTCAGTATGTCCCATACCAGTTGCCCCCAAAATCTGCGTAATGGCCAACCACCCTTTATACTAAACCAAGTTACATATATGGGTAGTATACACAGCATTATTGTTCGTGTTTGCCATATCTTTGACGTATAATGTTTTATTAATTTTATTCTATTCGGTGGAGATTCATTTGATTACAAAAAACATAGACATTGTTAAGGGCGTGTTCACATAATAGTTTCGTAGTGTACTATAAAAGTTGCAGTGCAGGAACATGAAATGCATAATCCTATCCAAAAGAATGAAATGGTTCAAAACTCTGTTGCATTGGATTAAATAAACTGGAGAATTGGTTCCTACAAATAATAATAATAATTCTTCTCCTAAATTATTTAAAAAAGACTCTTCATTATACGTATTTAGTATTTGTGTGGTGGTTAGGGGTCTGATTGATTCTTGAATTAATTATTTAACCACAGTCTCTAACATCTTAAAGTACCGTTTACATCCACGCAACTTAAATTAACGTACGGAAAATTATACGTAACGTACGAAAAATTCAATCCACCCATTTACATCAACTTAATTTTGTTAATTGGGGCTTGCGCAGTTGATGAAATCTACATTACAGTTTTTTGAATTTCTGCATCACTTCAGTTTTCAATCTCAGTTGTCACTCCGAGAAAACGAGGTTATATCTTACTTTTGTTTCTATTTAGTTTTGTATCTTAAATGTTGGTGATTGAGTGAAGAGAATATATACTGATTTCAAGTAACATTGCTAGGGATTCAATCAAAACAAAGCGTATAATTTGGGCAGTACTGATCTAGGGTATTTTCTAAGGTTTTGATTGGTGGAATTAACGCACGAATTCTGTTGTTGAAGTTGGTTCTACTTTTCCGTACGTTACGTTAATTTTTGTGGTTACTAAGTGGATGTAAACCAGTACATTTGATTCCTTGTTGTTGAACTTTTCTTAATTTGTAAAGTTCCGTACGTTATTTTAAGTTAAGTGGATGTAAACGGTACTTTATCCTTGATACGTATTGAGTATTAACAGCACTAATTTTAAGGTAATGAGTATCTTCCGAAAACACAGGCTAATATTTTTTTGATATTATACTGCCTAAAAACTGCAATTAAAATACTTATTTCAGGGTCAGGGTTCAGGCCACATACTTAGAAAAAAATAATCTATTTGTATGGTTCAGGCGTAGATATAGGAAATAGGTTAGGAATCGGTTGGGCAGTTGATCAATGAAAGCCGCACAGAATAACTTTCTATTGGCCGACGGTAACCAATCAAAAGCGAGCTTAGTATGGCGGCCTCTGTACCACAGTCATTTTCTGATGCTAAATAGATACCTAACCCCTTTACAGGGTGGGCCATTAGTACGTAGTCGGACCATATTTATCTCTGGTTCTATTCAAGATATCAACATGAAATTTTGCGTGTATGTGGAGAACCCCATGAAGCTTATGATAAAATGATTTTCACATATACAGGATGTTCACGTGCTACGTACCAAAACAAAGTTATGTTTTTTTAAATGGAATGCCCCACATTTGTTTACATATTTTGATTCCCCATAAAATTTCAAGAAAGTTGATATACTGCATTGCGGGGGTTTAGAATGAGCGATGTTAAAATATTGCTATTTTAGTGTCAGTGTGAACCCAACTTTGTGGAGCTACTGACATCTTCTGATCAAAGCAATTTAAGATTTAATTATTGGACTAGGTTCATGGACTGCTCTATTTTTAAAATTCATTAACACTTTTCTCAAAATACTTCGTATTATACAGAGTGGTTAACTTGCGCAAAATTAAGCTTTTCTCAATAATTTTAAATGGAACATCCCGTATATTATTTGCAACTTTGATAGCGAGTTGATTAAGCTTTTGATTGATGCAGATATTAGCAGTTATTAACAGGCATGGGATTGATAACTTAGAGAGAAATGAAGATTGAACCATAAGAATTGAGTTTTTTGCCTTCATTTTATACCATTCTTAAGGAATTTCCCCTATTTTGCCACCCAAAACTGAGAAAAATGCCTACACGTTGCTTTTACATAAAATTTAACGATCAGAGTTTACACCGGCACAAGAAATCGCATTGAAGATTACTTTTTGAAAGGACTGTTTTCTTCCACCTAGTTTTAATAAATTATCACATATTTAAGAATACGATTATGAAGAAGTAATCAGGCAATGGAATTTTTTATCTCGATGTGAATTCAACCTCCAGAAACAAAATGGAAGCAATATTTTTGTTTTTGGTGCTAAAATATAGGAGAAGCGAGTAAATTACCACCCAAATTAATACATCTTAAGATTCAATTTTCGATTCTATTGAAACTGTAAGTCGCAGACCTAACAATATCTACATCAATTAAAAGTTTAGTAAACTGGTTATCAAATATGGAAATAATATACCGGGTGTTCCATTTGAAATTTTTGAGAAATAATCCATATTGCGAAGGTTGTCCACCCTGTATAATATGAAGTATTGTGACAAAAGTACTTGTGGATTTTACAAATAGAGTAGTATATGAATCTAGTCCAATAAAGAAATCCTAAATAGCTTCTACTAGTGGACGTCAGTAGCTCCTCAAAGTTGGGTCCACAATGGCACTAAAATGGTAATATCTTAAAATCGCTCACTACCCCATCGTGTGTAGTATATCAATTTTCATAATATTTTATTTGGGATCCAAATATATAAACAAATGTGGGGCTTTCCATTCAAAAAAACATAATTTCGGTTTGGTACTCAGAGTGTGAACACCCTGTATACTCCAAAATAATTTTATCAGATGCTTCGTAGGGTTCTCCACATGCTTGCAATTTTTTTTTGAAATCTTGAATAGAACCAGAGATATGGACTGGCTACGCACTATTGGCCCACCCTGTATATATTTTTTAAATCTGTGGTGGGGAGTCATCAGCAATAATACGTGTAACATTTCACGAATCGGTGTATGGAATGTTAGAAGCATGAAATAAGTAGAAAAGTTAGAAAATTTGAAAATCGAGATGAATAGTTTAGCATTAGACATACATATGTATCTAGTAGGTGTCAGTAGAAACGTCTACTCCTAATTAGAGGAAAAGGAGTGGGACGATATGCAACACCACGAGGGACGGGAGCAGCTCTCTAATATACTACTTACCTATATAAATTGACATTCAACTAGCAGTCAGCGTGGCTTAGTGGGAAAATGGGCTTGTGTTGACGGCTCGATTCCCTGTACTGTCCAATTTTTATTTTTTTCTTCTAAAATTTATTGTAATTTACAGAACTTTTTCTTCGATTTGTCGCATCCGGTTTCTCATCATAAAAGGTATTTTTTTACAGAAAATCCGCGATTACTAATAGCAAAAAAGATACATTTTTTACAAAAAATGTGTGTGTCAGGTCTCCGTCAGTCTGTTTCGTTTCATTAACTTCTTTGTTACAAGAGTTAACACAATATACTTACTTCACACGTGCCCGCAATTTTCAGTCTCCCCCCATTCTTCCTGGAATCATTTATAACGCCTACCGAGTATTTAGTGGTATCAATGAGGTGCGATGGCCAGAAGACGAAGACTTATTCAGAGCGGAGATTTTAGTGTAATATACTAGAGGATCGGTAGGAAGTAATTCTGGAGTAGGAATTGTTATGAAGAAGAAAGTAGGGCAAAATAATATAGAACATTTCTGACAGAAAAATGACAGATTAGTTATGGTTAGATTAGATTCGAAAACTGTAAAGACTGTAATAATACAGTTAAGTACATATTATATCCAAATCTAATAAATTATAGTTAGGAGGCTGTAGAGGCAGTTTATAGCGATATCGAATATCTACTAGATTTTGTGAAGGGGCACGAAAATGTAATAATTGTAGATTTTAATGCAGTTGTAGGTAATAGTAACAATAGAGGAGTTAGACTGACGTATTTTTGCGATAAACACAACCTAACCGTCGCGAACACTGTATTTCAACATCACGTTAGGAGACCTAAGGAGATATTAAATAGATTACATAATTGTTCGACAACTATTTAGAAGTCAAGCTATAGGGACTGCAGAAGCTATCCAGGAGCAGATATAGATAGTGATCACAGCATAAGAAGGCTACTCTTAAATTTAAGATTTTGAAAAAAATGAAACTAAAAGATTGTGATTCGCGCGGTAAGTTCGAGACAAATACGAAGAAAGTAGGTACTAAAGGGCGCGGATGAAAATACTTTTAGGGACGTATTTATAGACAGAATGGAATTGCATAAAAATAGTCTAGATTCTGCAGCTAGAGATATTTTGGGTCGTAAACAGAATGAAAGTAGAAAACCCTGAATAACAAAGGACATTGTGACTCTAATAAACGAGAGACGAAAATATAAAAATAGGCGTTCAAAATGTGGCGCTGATGAAGATACCGTGGATAGATAACTTTAGCAATAGAGGGGTATTAGTAATAGTTGAGGAAAAGTGAAAGATAAGAGTATGCCTTAGGTTAGCTCTGGATAGGAAAGGATGGAGGTACGCGTCCAACCTGTCTTCGGAATGAGAACTTTATGATGATGACCTACATACTTATCTCCTAAAACTAAACCCACAGGCAGCTTATTTCTACTTCAAATGTATCCTTGAATACGTTTTTTTATTTTATAAGGTGCTAAAGTGATACTTTTTGTGGCGAATCCGTAGACGTTTGACGGACGAACGAAGTGAGTTCGGCAACTGCAAATGAGCCACAAAAAGCACTTTACCTCCTTATAAATTATGCTATTTTTTCGGCAAACGTCGATACACTTATCTAAATTCCAATAAATATGATTATTTTGCTTGCAAAAAGAGTAAAGAATATCAATAGTGACATTTTTTATTATTTATTGTATGATAGAGTGCTTTGGATTAGCGTCAGTAAAAAATTTTTACAGACTTGTCAGTAAAAAAACTTTTTTCTGATTCCTGGTTGCTAAGCACATAAAAAGTGACAGTTTAGTGTGGTTCATACAGTCGCTAAACTATAACTTTTTATGTGCTTGGCAAACAGGAGTCAGAAAAAAGTTCTTTTACTGACTAGTCTGTAAAATTTTTTTTGCTGACTAGTCCGTAAAAAAATTTGCATTAAATCAAAGAATGCCTTTTTTAACGAAAATATGTTTGCTATTAAACGTCAAAGTACAATTTTATAAATTTTATCATCAAATATCTTGACCAGATTGTTGAACTCTTACTTTTCTGTGTAGCTACCATTTCCGAAAAACATGCCAACATTTCACTTTCCGAGTTTACTACTACTACACCAGTTAATAAATGTTTCGTATTTGGCTTTATAAATACTGCTCGACTTGGTTGACATTAAATCAGAAACCGCTGATTTGGTTGCTTCCTCAACTTCAGGAGGCGTACAGGAGTCTGACATTATGAAAATCTGTAATAAATATCACAATTAATTGTAAAAAAAAACCTTGTTAAATAGCAAAAATTACTTACAAATTTCTAAAGAGCCCGACACACCAATTTACTAAGAATCGGGGGGTTCAGGGGTACGAACCTAGAGCGGACGGCAAAAATGATCTGGAAAAGCAGAGAACTAGTCGGCCAAACTAATACTGAGAATGAACTTGTTGCGCGCACTTCCTATTTCGGGATCGATTGACAGCTGAGCGACTTTGATCAGTAGTAGAAAGACATGCGAGAGCACAAGCTACGTCGAAAAACTCCCAATGCAACGGTACCGCTGTTGACTAATATCTTTTTTGTTTTTCGGTCGAAATTGAAAATTTTATGTGTTCTTACAAGCCAGAGGTTCAGTCTACTATTGCCGTTAGCCTGATTCTGAGATTTTCTTTTCAGGAAAGTTTTATTAGGTTCTATAAAAAGCAGTTTTTCGCCACTTGTAACATGCGACTTCGTTTATTGTTTTCATATTTTTTAAAAAATTCAAAATAGCAATAGTATATTTGTATTTTAAGAACTGTTTGCCAACAAAAACAATTTAATATCATTTATAGTTTTTGAAATATTTACAAACAGGCAAATGTCTACGGTGCTCCCAAAATTCCTGTGTGTCGGGCTCTTAAACCAAATTATTTTCCTTCTTTCTATTTAATTTGTTTACATGAGATCCATAGCAACACAAGCAATAATCCAAAGCAATCTATCACACAACAAATAATTATGTCACTATTGATATTTTTTACTCTTTTTGCAAGCAACATAATCATGTTTATTGGAATTTAGATGGTGTATCGAAAAAATAGCATATTTTATGCGGAGCTAAAGTGCTTTTTGTGGCTCATCTGTAGTTGCCGGACTCACTTCGTCCGTCAAACGTCTACAGATTCGCCACAAAAAGTATCACTTTAGCTCCTTATAAAATAAAATACTATTTTTTAACCTTTCAATGTCTTTACTGTTTACAGAGCTTGTTTCAGTTTTCGTCTTTGTTTCAATTGAAACAAAAAGTATCGGGAAGTAATTATTTGGGCGGTTGTTTCATCGTTCAGTTAAAAATTTACGCGGACGGTATTAAGCTTTTTTGTCGGTAATTAACTTAATGTGGCAGTAGAACGTGGCCAGCAATTTAAAAGAATTTGGAAGGTTATTTAATCTTACAACGGCAGTTCAAAACTTACTCGAGCGGCAGATTAAATAAATGTCCAGTGCAATTAGTATTTGAGCTGTAAAATGATTGAATGGGCAGTATAATGTATTAATGGGCCGTTAGATAAATAGTTGGCCAGTTCTCGACGTTTGGCAAAATTCATTGAAAAGAGCGGCACACTTCCGTTAAAAGGGGCGCGGCTTACGCGACAGTGCACCGTGGGCGGCCAATTGGAAGAGATTTGCCTATAAATATTAGGTCGCTTCGCTCATTACCTTATCACTGAGTTGCGAATGCTTGGATCTATTACACTAGCATTGCACCATTAAATTTATTCAACGCACCCCTCCCCGTTTTCCCATAGAAATGTTTAAAATACTGAACTCAGCCCCTCACAGGTAAAAAAAATATTAATTTTCCTTCATCCCTTTGCGTCTTCTATTGCAACGCATTGCACCACAAAGCATTTTTGTAACGCTGCATCGAATAATGCATCATTTGGATGCTAACTACTGAGACTTACAACGCTCTACTCGCTTCGCTCCGCTTGACCTTAACCTGACAGACTTTTATATTAAAAAGTGTCAGTCGTTAGCGTTTATATTATTCTTTTCAAATATTATTCACATGAAAATGCGCACCTTTGAAGAGAATAACATTATAAACGCTTGCAACTGACACTTTTTGTCCAAACATCTGTCAGGTTAAGGTCAATCGAAGCGAAGTGAAGCGAGCGGAGCGTTGTAAGTCTCAGTCGTTAGCATTGAATAATTTTAATGGAGCAATCAATTTAATTTTTTTCTTTACCTACATTATTGTTAATTGTTACTTTTTATTTCGCTGCCTAACTATTTTAAATAAACATTATATGTATGTATCATTTAACAGGCCGATCATATTTTTATAGAACTACTTGTCCCACGATTTCTAACAGACCCATTTCGATTTCATGACTGCACACGCGTTACTGTCGCTTTATTCATTTTACTGCCCAATTGAATTTTCACGCATTCAAATATTTATTTGAAGATATGTTACTCCTCGTTTCCACTTTTTTTACTGCTCATATTTTACCACTCAATCTGTTATTGAACATACAATTTGTATTTTCACACTGACCAAAACTGTAATATGTACCGCCCCTTTAAATAATAGCCAAAAGTATCGATTTTAACATTAGAAAATGTCTTGGATATCAGCAGAATATGAATTATTACGACGATCTACATTCCATCAATCACCTCATTTATTTAATTTATTCATATTTGGCAAGCTAAATGGCATCTGATTTTCTGATAACATGTAGTTATGCGATGCGTGGCATTTGAAACATGCATGCGGGATTACAGAATTATCACAGAATGCAATACATGCACATCACTATAAACTAATAATGCTATGCTTTCATATAAATAACAATGTTGTGTTTCTGTATTATATTTATCTCTATTGGATTATCATTAAAGGTAGGCATCAATCGATATTATACGTACACGTACCTATCTAATATTTATTCAAGTAATTATCATTCATATCCGTCCGAAGACAGGTTGGGCACGCATCTCTATCCCTTCTTGATAGTAGAACTGAATGTGAAAACTTTATTGAATAGAACAATTTTTGAAACAACATTTTCACAAGTTTTCACTAAGCAACATAATAAATACAATATTTCTTGAAAATCGACACTCTTTCAGCATTCTAACTGTACCCACGTTTGAAATAAAAAGCTGCGTAAAATTATATCTTTACTACAGCTGAGAAATCACCCATCTCCATTATTATATTCTCTTATATAAACTTCGGGATGAGCATGGGGCGATAAGGAATTCCGGGAACGTTCCGGAAAGGTGATTTGTGGAGTTTCTTAGCATTTTTCCGAGACACTTCGTAATTGAATTATCAGGAAACAGAGGAGAAGAATGTCCCGTCATCTTAGACTTTTAGACCTCGGACCTCTGTCCGTCTTATTTCTTTCCCCGAGGAACGAGCAGAAGTGAAATTTAGAACGTGCAGACATTTTTTACGTTTGTGTTCTCTTGGTGTTAGAAATCGCGCGGCTATTAGTAGTAGAAACGCTCGTTTACTAGAGAGCGAAATGCAATTAGTTCTTACCCGAGTGGTTATTCACACTGAAAATGTGGAGTGCACCGTAAGGAAGTTTGAGGAAGTTTGGCAAGTCTTTGGGAAGTTTTGGTAGTCTTGGGGCACCTAGCCCAGAAAGTTTTTAAACAATCAAGTTTTGAGTCAGTCTGCCGAAAATGTTGGAAGTCTTAAGAAGTTTGTGATATTATAAATAATACATGCATTATAATTATTCAAATAATATGCTTTCTTGTAAAATTATGTTGTTTGTTAATGATTTTATCATTATGCGGGGGGGGGGGGGGGGCGTAAAGTAATGCTACAAAGGCAAATACCCTTTGTATACTTAAATCAGAATACCGTCTATGTTGGCAACATATTTTGTTAGAATAATAAGAAAGATTTCCACAATAATACAACTTTTACTGGGAAAACGTAATAAACAAAACGTAAAGTAAAGTAACACGCCAATTCAAATAACGTCCTCACTCTACGACAGTCCAAACTACAGTCCCTTTGTTCCTCCAAAACTCCGGACTCAGCGTCCCATGGCAAATCGTTTTATCGTTCCACCCATAGATATAGGCAAATTCATCTACCGCTCCCAACCACTCGACTACATTTTGGGAAACCGGATTGAATTCGTCGATTATATCGGTGTATGCAACACTTACCACTTGCGTATGCCTACTTTGGTTCCCCAGGGTCTTCACCACCCATTCCATACCTTCGCAAATGGCGTTACCGAGCTGAGACACCGTCTCGCTCACTTTGCTAGGCAGCGAACGTCTCGAGTGTCCTCCCTCACTCCGGCCCGTGCGCTGGGAGTGTCTTGAATGCCGTCCTTCGCTCCGGCCCGACCGCTGTCGTCCAGAGGACCGCTCCTCGCTACCGCTCTGGCCCTGGGCACCTCCGTCAGCTCGTCGACTACGGTGCCGTTCCCAACTGCCTCCTCGAGATTTCCGTCTTAATGACCGGACCTCTCTTCGGCCGTGTTCTGCACCGGACTCATGACCACGTCTTCCCATTTAAGACCGCGACCTCTGCCTCGGCATTCTGTTGTTGTTGGAAATAGGGCCCACACAATTATTATTACTATTCCGTTGCACTACACTAACACCAATGGGTATTTTTCCACTGTCCACTCTGTGACATGTGTCTCTTTATCCCACTTCTGATGTTAGAACAATAAGAAAGATTTCCACAATAATACAACTTTTACTAGAAAAACGTAATAAACAAAACGTAAAGTAAAGTAACACGCCAATTCAAATAACGTCCTCACTCTACGACAGTCCAAACTACAGACCCCTTGTTCCTCCAAAACTCCGGACTCGGCGTCCCAGAATGTTGTCACCATTCTTATCGTCGCTTAACCAAAACACCCATTACCCCAACTCAGCATAACACGACTCCGTTAACCTTTTATCGCCGAACTCTCTCTCACAAGTGTTGCTAACAATTTGTGTCATCGCAGCTTTATGTAGTATAGATCACTTGAATATACCTTTTACCAAAACTGATGTCTCAGACGGTGTCCTACCTACTATCCTACCATCCTATCTATCCTATTCTTTATTGTCTTCCATACCTGTCGTTTTTCCCCAACTCGTTCTAATACCTCCCCGTTGCTAAACTTATTTATCCACGGTATCTATATCATGCGTTTGCGGTACCACACTTCAAACGATCCTATTCTTTTTTTGATTCGCTTCTCCTAGGTATTGTCCAAGTTTCGCACCCGTACAATGCCGTACTCCATACATACATCTTTAAGAGTCTCTTCCGAGTTTCTGCATTAACCGTTTCCGAGCATAGCAGTTGGTTTGTTTTGTTAAACGCAACTCGACCCTGCGCAATTCTTTTGTTTTATATCTTTAGTGCTCCTACCAACTCGAGTTATCTGACTTATTAAATAGCAGAAGTTCGGGACTTCTTCTATCTCCTCATTTCCTATTTGTATTTTAGTTTTAGTCGTATTTTCACTCCTCCTACTTACCAAATTTTTGGTTTTCTTTTTATTGGTTTTATTTCGTAGCCCTCTGTCAAAACTGATTCTGTTTCATTCACAACCATTCTTAATTCTTCCTTGCTAACACTGCTATTTCATCCGCGAGTCTGAGCATGTGGCCCTGAGGCTGTTCTGTCCTTAGCAATATTAATAGCATCTTCAATATATACATAAGTTGAAAACTAGAGGCGACAACACACATCTCACTCCCTCCGGATATCTACTTCTTTCGCACCTGCTCAAATTCTATACTTGCCGTTTGCTCTTTGTAGATTATCTATTATTCTTCTCTCCCCATATTTCATCTCTGCCTTTCTGGACAGTTCAAACATCTGCCCCCATTTTACGTTGTCGAAGACTCTTTCTAAATCTACAAATCCTATAAAGGCGCTCTTTCTCTTTTCTATTATTTATTTTATTTGTCTGTAATTACTCGTAAAGCTAGAATGGCCTCGTGCGTTCCTCTATTTCGCTTAAATTCGAACTGATCCTCTCCTAATATGTCTTCCGCTCTTTTCTCCATCCTCTTTTGCACAATTCTGGTTAAAAATTTTCACACGTGTAGGAAGTTAAAAATTTTCTCACTTATCCTTTTCGGCAAAGCGATTATGATGTTCCTTTTGTAATCGTCTGGAATTTTACCTGTCTCGTATAAGAGTCCAGCTAGTTTAAATAAACGCTCTCTAACCTCTTGACTTGGACACTTTGAAATTTCTGCCTGCAATTCGCCTACACCTGATGCTTTATTGTTTTTTTAAACTTTCTAATCCTAGCTTAAACTCTTCAGCCTAGGTTATCTCCCTCTACACTACACTGTTGTCCTTTTCTAATATATCTCCTATACTTGGGCCGCCCAACAGACGGGGTGATCACCCTGCAAGAACGTGCTCTAGCGGGGCCAATATTAATTTATGACGACCGAATTGGAGTGATACGACTTCGTTGGGTCTAAAAAAAGCGCATCACTGCGTTTCTGTCGTCCTAAATTGATAGTGGTCCCGTCTAGAGCTCATGCTTGCAAGGTGATTACTCCGTCTGTTCGGCGGCCCAAGTATAGTTCTTATCCTACATATAAGATCCCTAAATATTCATTCCACCTTTCTGCATTTTCCTCTCTTCCGATTAGAATCCAATTTCTCTAAATTTTCTCTTAATTGTTTTATACGCTGCGTCAATTTTTCCTACTTGGAACTTATCTTCCACAATATTAAATTTTAAATTTTAAATCGACTGCAGTGAAGAATAAAAAGTACTGAGTAATAATCGGGCATAGCAGCCAAGGACAACTGTACAGGATATAGATCTAAAGTATGGTTGTTGTTGGTTAATTATGAGATTCAGGATTGTTTTTTCCATCTTCCTTATTCGCTTCCTATATATGGCCTTTCTCTCACGTTCGATGTGTCGGGGTGCGGATAGCTCAATTGGTTAGAGCAGTCGCCCGGAAAGCGAGAGATCTGGGTTCGAATCCCGGTCGGTTCCTGGTTCACATTTTTCTTGGGGGAGGCCTCCTGTGTAGTTGTCCTTGACTACTATGAACGATTATTACTCATTACGGCATATGTACTTGCATTATTACCGTCTTTACAGGTTTCGAATCTAACCTAACCATAACTGCCCTGTCACTTTTCTGTAAGTAATTTCCTACGCTCTGCCCTATTTTCTTCTTCATAACAATTCCTACTCCCGAATTTCCACCTATCGACCCTGGGTGTATTACTCTCCAAAAGTTTCCAGCTTCTGATCATCGCACCTCACTAATACCTCTACGTCTAATGCTAACCTATCCATTTCTATTTTCAAATTTTCTAACTTTTCTACTTGTTTTATGCTCCTAACATTTCACGCTCCGACATGTACGAGTATTATTGCTGATGACGTGATGACTCATATCGAAGCACTCCCCGCCCGGAGATCCGAATGTGGGACTATTTTACCCCCGGAATATTTTACTCCAGAAGGAGCCACCATCATAAAACCTTTGCACGCTGTTCTAGGGACAAAATAATGTGGTGGTTTCCCGTTACCTTCCACATCGCAGAGTGAGTATCAAAGTGCCATACCGACCCCCACAGTCTTTGCCACTCTGATTATTGAAAGAGCTGCTGCCCTCTTTCAGGGACCCCGTCAATAGTGATAAACCTGTGGTTCGGCTCTTTCGGGCATTGAAGCACACAAGCCATCCCACTCATTTCAGTATTAGATACTGATGGAACTACGTCAAGGTACAAGCCCGTTGGGATAATTTAGATGGATTGATTGATTTTACAATGGTCTCTGAAAATAAGGGAAGTGTGTTTTCGTTTTATACCTACACTGACCAGTGAAAAATTTAAAACTGTGGTCATGGGTTATGTTCAAACGCGAATCAAACATTTTAACGAAATTTGAACATTGGACCTGATAATTGGCAAGTAATATCTACCAGTTTTCTAATTTGTTGTACCAAATGTTCAAATTCTGCACCTGATTAAATATTCCATTCGCATTTGAACAACAGAACCTATGAATTTTGAAATATCTTGATTACAAACCAACATATCTACTTATCTACATATTCAATTTATGTTAATATTCGCAAAGAACAAGTTGACATAGTGTATGCACGAAATAAAAAAAATATGAATGTTTTGACACTAGCCATATTATTTGTGCCAGCCCGCAGGTAGAGTTCTAGAGTTAGGTTTTTGTCTAACGAATTTTTGTAATTTAGAAGCGAATTTTGGGTCTTAACAGATGTAGAGGTGTTTAGAAACTTATGTAAGTTCCTAATATAAAGTTATGCCAACGATGTTTTGGTGGTATGAAAACAGTCATTGAAATCGGCTACTTTTTACGGCAGTTGTCGAACTCTAAAGAAATCAGGACACACACAGACCGAAGCCGAATGATAAATCAAGCCGGAACGTAGCAGCCGTGACGTATTAATCGTGGCCAACTCGGTACGAACGGTCGGTGTTCGTGGCGTAGAAATAATGCTAGTTTACCAAAATATTCAATAACAACAACTGGACTTTTGAAATTTTTATTAAGAGAATATCTAATTAAATATACCTGAACGGTATAATACCATATTTTCCTATTTTGAACAAACGTTTAACATTAAAAACCTACGAACTTAAACTCAATATGTATTTAATAATATTAAATGAGCCGCATTCCGCATGAAGAACAAAACTAAAAAATGATGAAATAGAAAATTACTATGCGTACTACCAATAAGTATAAAAATTATTTTATTGACCGGTTTCAAGATTCACAAACGATCTCATCATCAGAAATGGTAAATAAAATTGTAAACAAATTATTATGACAGTTGACAAGGAAACTAAAATTGATAAAACAATACAAAAAATAATGATATCCATGAAACATGTTAACTAGATAACTGAATTTCAGTATTTACCGCTATCTTTGGATAAATTGAATAAAGAACTAAACATAATTAGAACAATTGCAATAAATAACGGATTTAAGATTGAAATCATCAATAGAATCATTAACAATAAAAAATTTAAAATAAATTGCTTGTAACAACATATATCCTAAATTATCTAATGATAAAGTTACCAAATTTTGCAGGATTACTTATTTTGGAAATATTTCTGAAAAGATTGCCAGTATTTTAAGAAAAAATAACATACAAGTCACATTTAAACCATCAAATATATTATCACATATTTTGTTTAACAGTAAAGACAAAACACATAAACTTGACCACACAGGTGTTTATCAACTAAATTGTTTAGACTGTAACAGTATATATATCGGACAAACTGGCAGATCTATACGTATTAGGTACAATGAACATTTAATGTCATTTCGTTTAAAAAATGATCGTTCAAGTTTTGCTAATCATTTCTTTGATAACAATCATCAATTCCCTCCTCCAGAAAATACTAAATTATTGTTTAATTTTGTAAAGAGTTATCAATTAGATATATTAGAGTCTATAGAAATTTATAAACATAAAAATGATACAAATTATAACTTACTTAATGACCAGGTCGATTTAATAGTTTATTTAAACTTTTGTAATTATTTTTTGATCAAAATTATAATTCTCAGGTGTCGGTATTACAGTTTCTCTCATTATGACATTTATTGACTTATTTCTCTTTTTTTTTTAGTTTATTACAAGATTAACAGTTGGCTGTTGTCAAGACAGAACGACATAGACTTGACCTCGCAGTTTTTTCAAGTTTAGCAGTTGGCAGTTGTCAAGAATTCTTGGATATTGATTGATTTATTTTTTTCTGTTCTGATATTTCACTTGAAGGTTTTTTCAATTGAATTTATTGTTTTTTCCCGAATTGGTTTTCTTTAAATTCATTGTTTTTTCCCTTCAAGGTACGAGGTATTCGAATTTCCTTTGCGTTTTCTTATGCCCCGTAGGTAAATACTGAAATTCAGTTATCTAGTTAACATGTTTCATGGATATCATTATTTTTTGTATTGTTTTATCAATTTTAGTTTCCTTGTCAACTGTCATAATAATTTGTTTACAATTTTATTTACCATTTCTGATGATGAGATCGTTTGTGAATCTTGAAACCGGTCAATAAAATAATTTTTATACTTATTGGTAGTACGCATAGTAATTTTCTATTTCATCATGGATTTCTACCAAATAGTCAAGACAGAAAATATTAACTACATAAAACTAAAAAATATAGTAGAAAACATTGTCGGAAACAAGTCTTAACAAAATAAAATACACCCGTTACAAAATGTTTACTGATGGAAGAAGATAAATGGGAGAACTACTTACTAGGCAATTTTTTAATTTTCTCTTCTTTTGCTTCATTAACTCACATTTCATTGGAGGTAGGTAACATATGAATAATTATTTAATAAAATATTGCATGAATTGTGCAATGTATAATGGTAATATGGTTAAGTGGGGGGAAACGTAATTTGTTTATACGCCTACACGGCTCAGTGCGGCTAGCGCGCACAATTTATATGTGTTCATTAACCCGCTTTAACTTTTTTCAGTAACAACATTAATGTTTCGTTTCTTCACCAAAAATAATTTCAAGCCTTTGTTCGTATTTGGTCTCGCATATGCATATGCTAATTCCGAAAAATAAGATTACTTATCCAGTACGTGAAAAATACATTACACAAATTTGTGGTCTAGCAAGGAAACATTTTTTTTTCATAACATTGGAAAGTTTTAGAGGCAACGTGAGTACACTGTGATGATCAGCACACTTTAATGTATATTCCATGAAAAAAACAGATCTCTTACTCTTTTCATTGCTGAAATACAACAAGAAAAGTATTAAAAATGGTCGAAAATTGATTTAGGAAACTTAAGGAAAATTCCATTTTTCGGCATTTTCGCAATTCCCGATATTTCCGCGACCCCAAAATTCGAATCCGGCAGGTCATTTTACATAAGAATCAGTGCTCCACGCGCTACATTCTGGCTTGTACTATCGTTCGGCTTCGCACAGACCCAGTGCTGCCAGGCGTTAAAAATTGAAAGCGGTAGATGTACACCAGAAAAAGCGGTAGATTCAAAGCCAAAAACGGTAGGCTACAAAATGGATCAAACATGAGTACAATACGCTTTATGATTTTTTATTTTAACAGTTAGCTTTAAATCTATGCACACGAGACACGAACGTGACGTAATTAGGGACCTAAGTGGTGCGTCACAAACGTCAGATTTTAATTCCAAACAAAACAAAGCCACGTGCTTTCTGACGTTTTAACCTAACCTACGAAATATACCTAATTATAGTCGTTTTCAAGTCCAACACACAAATTGAAAATAAACTGTTTTCACTGCAAAACGTCGAGAATTATATTGCAAAAACTTGTTTAAGACGTTGTAAATAATATCGATAAACGTCAAATGGCACGTGCTTTTGTTTTGTTTGGAATGAAAATCTGACGTATGACGGAAGCACTTATGTCCCGAATTCACATGAAAAATGTTCGGGGCAGCACCGAATTCAGAATGCTCTGATCTACTAAGCGACCGGGTTGTTTCGGTTCTATTAGAAGCAAGGGCGTAGCCAGAATTTTGAGTAGGGGGGGGGGGGCAAAGTAACTTGCAAGCAATCCATTCTTAATAAAAACGATTTTTTTGGTTTATTTTTTAAATTTTTATAGGTGATTTGCTCTGGCCAGGGGGGGGCACGTGCCCCCCCCTGCCCTCCCCTGGCTACGCCCTTGATTAGAAGTAGGTACCTATATTCAGTCAGACAGGGCAATGCGATGCTGCTGAGTGCCGATTTCGATCACAAATTAAGTTGCCTACGAACTTTGGGTGCTCGACTTGCAATTTATTACCTTTGAAATGTAGCAAATACAAAAAGCGGTATATGTTTGACGCTTTGCGGTAGGGCGGTAGACGAAGTACGAAAACGGTGAATCTACCGCAAAAACGGTAGGCCTGGCAGCACTGCACAGACCCACCCACGCACGCGCGCATGTACACATAAACACGAACCTAAAACCTTTCTCTCACAGTTTTAAAGTTAGTGCAATAGGAATCTGACCGTTTCTCAGACAAGAATTTTTGTCGGTAATACAATACTTCCATTTCCTTATACTGAACATGGAAGCATAGATTAATATACTTACGAACAGATTAGCAAAGCATGTATAAATATTGGCCGCCACAAAACGTCGGCCGCCACCAGAGGGCGACTGTATGTAACCGCTTTAGTTCTGTCGTCCTGATATAGATCGCAGGACTAAAGTCTGTAAAGTTAAAGACTGGGCTGTCACGTGATCAGCGCAATAGACCTGTTTTCGTCCGAAGGCGGAACTCGTAAATCCAGTGGCGCCGTCAAGAACTTACTTACTGTGCGTCCATTGTTGTTTTATTGACTCATGTTTGAGTGTGCTTTTTTTAGTGGATATTCTGTTTTATTTTGCGTTTTTATTGTGAGTGTTGCTTAAAAGACTAAAAAACTATCATCTTTATTCGAAAAACGGAGTTCGAGGTAATTAATACTACAAATTCTTGTAACTGAATTGAAGGTTAAAATTTTTTGTGTTTGCAGATTATTCTGCTTATTTTGTGATCTCGGTGTTATTTAAAAGACTTTTGAAAAATCGTCGATAGTATTTGTTATCCAGGTAATACTACAATCAAAGTAATTTTACACATTAAATCCAAGTTGAAATTTTTGACGTTTGTAGGTTAGAAATGTCTCCCAAAAAAATTGGCAAACCCGGCATGGTAATTCATAGCCAAGGCCGTGAAATTATCAGTAACGTGATAAAGTTTATGCGGGAAGAAGCGCAAAATGGAATTAGGATTCCTTTAAAGAATTACAGGTATGTACGTACCCACTTCATAATGAGCTTGATTATTGTTAAGATCCAATTGTGTGTTTAAGGCAAAGAGTTATAGAAGCAACAGGTGTTTCGAGAAACACAGTAGCGAAGATTTTGAAGGAATCGAAAAGCGTAGAAGCTGAGCCTAGCACCTCCTTTGCTACACCACATAAGGAACGACCGCGAAAGAAGCGTAAGCTCGGCCTGATTTCTGTGGGAGAAACGGAAACAATACGGGAAATTATACATATTTTTTTTATTTTGGAGAAAAGGAATCCCTCTCTCAATTGTAAGTACATAATTACCATTATAAAAAAGAAAACTTCGTTAAGGTGTGTTTTCATTGCAACTGCTGGCAGTTGTTACTTGTCAAATACGGGGTGATTCATTGTAAAGTCTGCTGAACTTCTTTTTTCATAAATAGAGGGAACGTGGTAATAAGAAAGTTCAAGATATTTTCGTGTATTTTTTGGATATAATATCAAAAAACCAATTGGGTGCTGCTGTTGCGTAGCCAAGTTATGAAAGTATGAATCGCACTTGCATTTTAGTAAATGGAATGCTTTGGATATTTAACTTCCTGGATTCCGTCTTCGATTGTAGATAAATTTCAAGAAACTTACTTTCTGTTGAAACCCAATGATTTTTCAGACAATTATATTTCACGATGTGTTTTCAATGTGTATAATGTATTTTTCATCGAAACATGAATGAAATATGCAATGACGGAAAGTGATCCCAATAATCAGGGGCTATTTGAACAAATTATTCTAGGAACAAATGGCAATTACTGCTTTTTCGTTAAATAACAAATGCTACATTTAAATACCTACCTATCGCATCATCTAGCCTAATATCACCTTGTATTCCAGGTATTCTACAGAAGATTAAAGATTCTGAACTTTCTTTTTCTGGCTCGAGGCAGTCGCTATGGGTTTTTCTGAAATCTATTGGATTCAGGTATGGCTGCTTTTGTATATCCAAAGTCAAAATATTTCGGATGCCGTTACTACATGCATATTCAAATTTCTGTTTCATTAAATGCTTATGTTTTGAAAATACTTTTATAACAACAGATAGCAAAAGTGAGCCTGCTTGAGTGGGACACCTCGTTTACTTCTATTTCCATTTAAGGTGGCGAAAGACAGAAGACAACCGTAAGATTTTAATGGAAAGCCATGACATTCGCCTGAAAAGGGTGAAATACTTGAAACAAATTCTGCAATACCGGGAAGAAGGCCGAACCATTATATATACGGATGAAACGTATATACACAGCAGCCATGTCCAGCCGAAAGGGTGGTATGATGAGTCTACTAAAAACTTAAAGAAGCCGATTTCTAAAGGCCAAAGGCTGATTATTGTACATGCCGGAGGAGAAAATGGTTTCATTCCCAATGCGTTGCTCATTTTTCGGTCAGGTAACACATACGTAAGTAATTTTAATATCAAAATGTAACCAAACATTGTCTCTAGGTTCTAAATCAGGAGATTACCACGATGACATGAATAATGCCAATTTCATGACATGGGTGCAGAAACAATTACTGCCCAACATGCCGCCTAATTGTGTACTTGTGATTGATAATGCATCATATCACAATGTCCTGGTGGAAAAAAACCTGACATCTGCGAGCCGAAAAGGCGAGATGGTGAAGTGGCTTGAAGAACGTCAAATACATTTTGATGGCTCAAATACAAAACCTGAGCTTTATGGTCTTATCAAACAAAATTTGTATCGATTCCCAAAGAAATACAAATTGGATGAGCTTCTTGAAGCCCATGGTCACCGAGTGTTACGGCTTCCTCCTTATCACCCGGAATTGAACCCCATAGAGAAGATATGGGCCACTGTAAAGAACTGGGTAGCTAGCAGAAACGTTACTTTTAAATTAGGTGATGTGGAGGAATTAGCACGTGGAAAATTTTCCATTATTAGCTCAGAAGAGTGGAAAGATGTATGTGGCCATGTGCAAAAAGTGGAAAAAACTTTCTTTGAGAAAGAGCATCTGATGGACGATGCATTGGATTCGTTGAAGTTCACTGTGAACACAGGATCATCTGATGATGAGAGTGAAGATGAATATCAAGTCACAACTGAAGATGATGGTGGTGATGATGATGATGATGATGATGATGATGATGATGATGATGAAGACGACGAAGACGAGGATTTAGGAGTACAACCACTACCAAGTGATTAACCCTTAGTTGATAGAGTGTCCAAGCGTCCTTCCAGCAGCACCAGTGGCGTAACGAAGGGTATGCCCTGTTATGCGGTGCATACGGGCCCAACACCTAGGGGGGCCCTTGACCACACCGACCCGACCGTACCTCTAAAAGAGCCCCGATTCGAATTTCTCCTGGGCTCGATCCTGGATTTGATTGGTTGTAATATAATAATTATACATTTAACTATGTTCTTTTTTTGCTTCTAATTGTATCCCTTTTTGTCGTGTCCTGTTATGATTTTAATTGTTTTGCGTCCTTCTTATCAAAGACGCCGACTATAGTATTCAAAGCGTGAGACCTCGCTTTTTGGCTCACCACTCCGTACACGTTTTCAAACTCCAGAAATGCTGTTTAAGGATTAAGGTTAATGTGTTCTATTTAACAATTGACGTAGTCATCCAGCAACTTGAAAACCGTTTCAAAAGTTTCCATGGACTTACAAATATATTTGGATTTCTACAACCCAAATATTTTCTTAGTATGAAAGACAGCGAAATTGTAGATTGCTGTGGCAGGATACAGTTAAAATATTCTGAAGCAGTTAGTAAAAAATGTTCATTTCAGTTTGTTAATGCGGTTTCAATGGTGAAAGAACTTATCAATTAAAACATGTGAGAGACTTAACAAATATATTGCTTCAAAAATACAGCTTTCTAGAAAGTGACTTTCCAGAAGTGCTAATCTGTTTACTTTTATTTTTGACTCTTTCCGTTACAACTGCAACCGCAGAAAGGTCATTTAGTAAACTTAAAATTATCAAAAATTACTTGAGAAATTCGACTAGTCAAATTCGCCTACATGACCTTTCTGTTCTAGCGATTGAGCATACAGCTGCATCGGCAAAGAATACCAAAGACTTAGTTGAGGGCTTTGCTAATAGTAAGGCCAGAAGAAAATAATATTTTAGTCATTAAGATGGTTATAGTTTGAAAATAATTTTAATACATACGTTGGTTTTTATCTGGGTTTTATTTTATTTGTATTTAGCAGTGAAATAAAAAAAGTTTTTAACTTTTATGTTGCTCCCAATTTTACGGAAGCGCTGGAGGATCATGTAAAACTTTTTTCTTTATCTCGACCGGTCGTCTCGACCGGTCGACTTTTAAACTCGACCGGTCGACTTTCAAACTCGACCGGTCGACTTTTAGAACTCGACCGGTCGACTTTTGGAACTCGACCGGTCGACTATTGGAAGTCGAAACAGGAAAAAATATTTCATGAACATCTGTCCTAAACTCGCTCCTAACAAAGATACAGGGTGTAGAAAATTCTCGAAAAAAATATTATTTTTAATATCACCGAATCTACCGAAGCTATTGAATTCATATTTTGAGGGCTATTGTCCTTTGTGAACCTCTATCGTCTTAAAAAGGTTTGCTTTTCTACTGCCACCAGTGGCGCCGCTATAAGCTAGAGAGCCCTTTCCTTTGGCTTACAGGATGTTACGCCACTGGTTTCTAAAGAAAATATTGAAGTTTTGGATTCTGCATTCAATTATTTCAAAGAAAAAAGGTATTCTTGATTTTTTCTGTACAACTGTTAACTTCCGAGTGAAACAGCATTTTGTAAAAACATCAAAATCTGAATTTTCGATTAAAAAATTGTTCCTAAAAATAAATTGTAAAAGTAATTTTTTTGATGATAGAGGTCTGCAAGCGACAAATTGTCCCTAAAACTTTAATTTAATAGCTTTCGTAGTTTCCGAAATATTAAAATAATCAGTTTTCTTTGAGAAACTTGAACACCCCGCATTTTTGTTGGAAATAATTTTAGGACATACGTTCATCGATTTTTTCTTATTATTTTGACATTCTCTATCAGCCCTGGAAATCTTTTACACTCGTTATGAATCACCCTGTATAGACGGGTTTTTCTCAAAAGTCGACCGGTCGAGTTTCAAAAGTAGACCGGTCGAGTTCCAAAAGTCGGCCGGTCTAGTTCCAAAAGTCGCCCGGTCGAGTTTCAAAAGTCGACCGGTTGAGTTTAAAAGTCGACCGGTCGGGTTTAAAAGTCGACCGGTCGAGAAAAAGAAAAAATTTTACATGATCCTCCAGCGCTTCCGTACAATTTTGAAACCTCGCATTCAAAATATTTCTATAACACGGGGGGGGGGGCATACTAAGCAGTTTTGCATACGGGCCCTGTCATCCTTTGTTACGCCACTGAGCAGCACGTATTTTCGACCCTATTGTTTTCAGTACATTTGCGTCCCCATATGAGAACGTAACCACCACCATCGGATTTGTCGTAAAATTTTGCCTATCTAAAGTGTAAGTTTCATCTCGTTCAGACCAGTAGGAGGCAAGCTACGGAGAAGGAGACAACTCTTGAAAAAAATCTCGCACGTACAGTGGCTTGCACGCTAATTATGCCGCGGGTTTTTCAAAAGCAAAGAATTTTGATAAAAAACCAGATTTTAAATGGTGTATGTCCGCGTTTGGAGACAATTATTTGAGCGCCGTATGCAACGGAAGAGTAACTAAAATCTCTGGGTCTCTGGGTCTTGTGACAGTTCTGCGAGACTTGAACAATACAAAAACGAAAATTAGTGCTGAGTTATTACAAAAGAATGGCAAGTGTTTAATTATACTATAGGTAATAAATTAGATTAAAATTTCCTATTTTACGCAGATTTAGGAAACAATCAGCATCGCAGGCGCAGTGTTATTTTTTAATGTTTTCCAAGTTATTTTGTACGAGAATTTAAATAAAAATGTTTCTCAGCAGATGTTTTATTTAATAAATAGCAAAATTGTTACGGCGCCTATGAAATTTGGGTCCGTACTGCCGAAAGCTGCGCACGTACTGCCGGCAGGACAATCCCATTTAAAAATAATGTCCTGCTGGTAGGACTAGCGGCTCTGTCCAGCTGTCCCGCCCGAAGCTCCTTCCCGCAGGACAAATGCCTGGACGTTCTATCATTAGACCTTGTGCGACATGACATACCTCAAGCACCAAGGATTCTTATTTTTTGAAAGGTCAACAAGGCGTTTAGTTCTTAATATATGTGAATTCCACTTATTTATTTTTGGTAGTTAATAGAACTCTCTAAATTTTTAATTACAGAATAATAAGTTTATTTTGCAATTCTTTAACTCTTCAGTGCTGAAAAATAGTAAATTGGATTATTCGGCTTCCTTTATGATTTATTCTAATTTTCTTTTGTCACATAAGTAAACAACTTGTTCAAAACCTGTTTTCAACTATAACAATTATGGAATTGAGATTATTTGCACATAAACATGCCGATTTCGTAATTGACATAACCTCACACCAAACGTCACATTTATAATTTATCTGTACTTATGACGAAATCCCCTTTTCTTAAGTTCTTCTTAATGTGTTTCGCGATTTTTTCATGCCTTCAAATGCTAATTTTCCTGTTTTGAATGTAACTTTTATGAATTCATTGTTAAAATAATAATAAATTTCACATATACGCCGGTACGGCACTGTTTCTGTCAAAATCATATTTCCCGCTACATTTTCGCGCAGCCACCATCTTGTCCGGGCCCAGTCTCTAACTTTACAGACTCTACAGGTGACGGAGAATGTAATTTCCAATCTTTTGTATATATTATGGGCGGCTTGGTTTTGTTATTTGCATGTTTTGGCATCTTGAAGTAACCTCCAAATTCTTTTGTTCCTCTAAGATCTCCGAACCCCACATTTTTTCAGGTGTTTTAAAACTTGACCTTCAGTCGCCAGATGTTCTCATTTGCAGCGCGCTGCGCGCTTTTGGTTGTGAGCCTGGATTATTTTATAAATTCCAATTTTATTTACGGTGTACTTAAACTGCCGTTAAGCGGTCGCATTGCCGTTGTATTTTCTGCTTTTATCGGCTTATATACTATTTTCGTAGACGTTCTTGCCACCACACGTTCGTGGTTCACTGGTTGAGGTCTCATCCTACCATGTCGTCACGCTGGGGGTTCGCACCTCACCGCAATTCTCCTTTTTTGTTATGATGATTTTTTCTTTTGAACAAAAAAGCTGTCAGGTCCAAAAGGACAAATAGGGGTCGCCATATCGCCAGACAGACATCCACTCATTTGAGTTTTATTGTTATTTTTTCCAAAGTATCGATTAACGGCATTTTAATAGGCGACCGTTTAACGGCAGTTTAAGTTCAGCGTTTTATTTATACAAGTTCGAACTACTAGCACCATCTCATATTTATGTTCTTTTGTTACTATAACAGCAGTTTCTAACAGTCCCATTTGCTTTGCTAATCTCTTCATAAGTACATTAATCTATGATGGAAGTAAAAAAGCAACGCTCGATATTTCTTGGGATAGAGTTGACAACGACGGCTGCATTCTGTTGATTCAGTAAGCACAAATCGGCACAACAATAAATGAGGAAGTCTGATAGGGCAAGACTGGAAATTTAAGAAAGATTGTGACGGAAAGCAGAAATCAAAAATCAAAAAACTTTGCTCCTGCCGAGCGCATAAAGGGAAAGATAGAGAGCAGCAGATTACTAATGATTGTGAGTTTTCTGTTTTGTTGCATCCGCCATACAGCTCTGATCTAGCCTCGTGCCACTTCTTTCTTTTTAAACATTTCAAGAAGAAGACGATTTTCCTGTGATGATGTGAAGTGAAAGAGGCTGTAGAAGAATATTTTACATTGGATGAAAACCTTTTTCTGCAGGATTGAACCAGCTGTTAGTGACACGTTGGAGTAAAGATTGAAGATAGTGCTAATAACGTACTTCTTTCATGGATAGGTAGATTACATAGGTATATGTACCTGTACCTACGCATACGCATAACTAACAATTTAGAGACTTACGGAAGAAATTTTCAGCACCCCCGTGAAAAACCTTCTAAAGCTATTCTTTATCGCCTGTTCGCGGGATTGTTCGTCTATTAGCTTAATATTCAACTAAAAACGTGAGCATTATATTTCACTCTGATAATTTAATGTGCCGTACGTCGGATAGAACGGAACATATAACTCAGAAAACTATATCCCTGTCAGGTTTTCTGGCGCGGCCAATTTTTTACCCCGAGAAAATTCTAACAGATAATGTAATGAATTTTGCAGTCGTATCCGGTCGTTTGTTCTTTGTCTGGGGCCAATTTAACAGCGGTAATAGTTTGTATGGGGGGAGTGATGGTTGCTCATGTGGGAAATTGCCCTGATGTTAAATTTTGATAATAGGCCTTGTCCCTTGCTCGTAAAAAGATCTGTAATCAATTTAACTGGACAGGAATTTTTTAGGTAGAAATAAATTTCCTTGCTCACTACCACTTATCACACACTTTCTTGTAAGTATGGGCTGTAGTTTCTATAATAATTGTTTATATTCAAATTTAGAAGCCATCGAACACCTGATTTCTAGGAAGTCAGTTTAGACCACTATTCACAACAGTCACGCACTTTACTCAATGGGCTACTTATCAAACTGCCACAATACATAGGACTTTGTATATGGGTTTTGAAATGCTAGTGCACGTGCGGCAGAACGGGAATAGCGGATTTCAAAATATTCATTCGATTATGACTGGATGCTAGTTTAGAAAGAGTGTAATTTTTTAATGTCTACAATTTTGGTTACAGATGGAGGAAAGTGGCGATATTGGTGGTAGAAGATGTGCTACAGCCATTTTCTGTGGCAGAACAGGCCTCCTGGTTATAATGACAGGTTACGCTTTACTTGGAGCACTTTTGTTTAAATCTCTAGAAGGTGGCAACGAAGAGAGTGTTCCTGCACACGTTCAAAGAAGCAGAGAAGATTGCCTACGAGAACTATGGCTTATTACAGGTTAGTCAGTTTTTAATTACATTGGGAAAGGACATTCACATCTCTTCTTGGGGTATAATCGGTTAGAATCGATTGTTAAAGAACTTGAATGTGTTCAAAATGGAAAAGAATTAAACAATGAAATTATTTTTCTTTAGAATACATCTCGACGTCTCTTTGCTACTCACTACTTTTGCAGTTGAATTTTGTTGATATCTTCCTTGAATTCCCTTTCTGGTTTCGGTTTCGTGAGAGAATCATAAGTTTTAGAGATTTTCTCTGCACAGAAAGCTGTTGGAATAAGTAGAGTAGTTAACGATGATGTATCATCGCTATCTGACCTGGTGTAGAAGTAAATCTCAGCCACTGCTTTTATTCGATGATGACAAGATAAAGATTGATTTCTAAGTTTTAATATTTTTTCTACTTCCGTTGTTTTCCGTTATTTTGCTATGAAGATACCTATACTCTTAGAACTGCATTCATTTTAAATTTAATGGTATCTAATATAAATTCTTAATAAAAATATTTATAAAACATTCTCCGTAGTTATACAGGGTGGTTATCATGAAGTATAAACAATTTCCTGTGACTATAGAGTAGGTCAATATAAGAAAGAAAGTTTAGTCCTAACATTCCTCCCAACAACCGTGGATGCTCGATTTACATTGAGGTATGAAAAAGTTAAACACGTAATATTAAAACGTGGTTCGCACGAATTTCATTTTTCGCCTGAACAATTCGTTCTAGTAATTTATTGTTCCAGAGTGTCGATCTGTAAAGCACTTGTTTGGCATGACTCCAGAAAAATAAACTAAGGGGTTTAAGTCGGAAGAACGCAGACTTTCCCGACCCATCTATCCATCTATTGGGAAAATAATTAACTACCAAGCCTTGGGAAATAGCATTTGAGGATGTGACATTAGCATTTACTGTTGGTAATGACTGGTGCATTTGCTGGTATCTTGTTTGTATTGGGCAGCGAATTATAATAAATTATAATTTTTATTACAAGTACTCAAAAAGCGATATTTTAAATTTTCTGTACGTGGCAGAATTAAGTATTAGCAGCGGAAAAAATTTCTGTACTGGCAATGGTTAAATCAGTCGCGGAGTTATCGCTTATTGGCCCAAAAATGGTGACGTAAGCCAGAACCGCTAAGCTCCACCTACAAGTTTCTACTATAAAATTATAATAAACCACACTCACAAATTTCCCGCGATTGATTTATGGGGATGTACGAAGCCTAATCACTGAAAAGGTATGACTTTTAATTCAAAATACTTAAATTGCTCAGGCGCATGCGCGATCGCGCCATACAGTTTCGGACCGCGTTGTGTTGTTCGAAAGTGTTTATTATAAATTATTTGGTCTATATAGTAAGATTTTATTGCAAACGTACCAAATTAATAATAGTCCGGAACTAAAAATGTCTGGAGCGACTAAACATTGTGCTTTTGGTGACTACAACGTCGGTAGTAGAGTGGGTAGACCAGGTTATCGTTTTGGACTACGATTTTTTCCATTTCCAAAACTCTGTCTAACGCTGAGGAAAATCGAGGTCGATGACCACGTCGGAACTTGTTCCACGTGTGAAAATTGTGTTGTGTGGATGAAAATGTGTAAGAGGCAAGATTCGAAATGGAACGTTTTCTAGGTTACGTATTATTTATATGCAGGTAATAGTCGGGGAGCAAGGTGCTCTAATTCGACACCCTCTATACAACTCGAATACACACAAGAAAATGAAGCTGATTCTTATGTAAAATGATCTGCCGGATTCGAATTTTGAGGTCGCGAAAAGATCGGGAATTGCGAAAATGCCGGAAAATCGATTTTTCGTAAAATTTTTCTAAATCAATATTCGACCATTTTTAAAACTTTTCTCGTATTTCAGCAACGAAAAGAGTTAGAGATCTGTTTTTTCGTGGAATATACACTGAAGTGTGCTGATCATCACAGTGTACTCACGTTGCCTCTACAATTTTCCAATTTTATGAAAAAAATGCTTTCTTGCTAGACCACAAATTTGTGTAACGTATTTTTCATGCAACGGGTAAGTAATCTTATTTTTCGGAATTAACATATACATATGCGAGACCAAACACGGACAAAGGCTTGAAATTATTTTTGGTGAAGAAACGAAACATTAATGTTGTTGCTGTAAAAAGTTACAGCGAGTTAAAACATAAATAACGCGCGCTAGCCGCGCTGAGCCGTGTAGTAGTGGTTTACGTGCGGGCGTAGATACAAACGCTGCATTAATATCGAGAACATTCGTTTGAAGAAAATAACTAATTATTTTGAATTCTTAACCTATTTTCAACGTTTGAAGAAAAAATATTATGTTTTATTCGGAGGAAAAGTGTTTTTTTTGTGATTCGTCTGTGTGTCGGCCTCGCAGGCTCTGCCGCTAATCCTACAGACTCAAAAATAAAAAGTTACACTACCTCCCCCCCTTGTAAATTTAATAACTAAGCATTCATCAACCAAAGAAGTTTTGTTTGTGAATTCTTTACTTTATATCATGTTATTTCAAGACCCAGTTTAAAAAATAATGTTTTTTAAATCATTTAATACACGTTTCTTGGGAAAATGGTCAGTGCCTGAATAACATTGTGTGCGAACATTTCAATTCAATTTGTTTAAAATGGCGGGAAATGCAATTTCTCTATTTGATCGAGCAAGAATAGTGGAATTACATGAAGAAGGTCTGTCAAAGCATCAAATCTCAAATCGTCTTAATATCCCGCGGACTTCGGCAAGGCGAATCGTGAATTTGTATCTTGAAACGGGCAATGTTGACCAGACGCGAGGAACTGATCGCCCTAAAATAACAACTGAACGGGAAGAGCGATACTTGAGTAATTTTGTTCGTCGATCCTCAAGGATTACTGTCAGAGGCGCGCTAAGTCATTTATTAATGACTTACCGAAGAAGGATCTCAAGAACCACAATAAGAAAGAGACTCCACTCTGCAAAGTTAAGATCTAGGAGACCTCTGAAGGTACCTAGGTTACTTCCTCGACACATAGCAGCAAGTCTCCAATTGGCACAGGAACATAGGGACTGGCGCAATATCATTTTTTCTGATGAGATAAAAATTGGGTTAGTGAGTGATTATCGACGTGAAAGGGTCTCTAGGGGACCGGGACGACAAGAGAGACTTGCTTTTGCCAGAGGAGTTGTTCCTTATCAAGGCAGATTAGCAATGTTTGGGGGGGAGGAGTATAATCTATGGTCGCCGCACTCCACTAACTTATTCACGTGCCGCAAACCATGACGGGAAACATTTACATCCAAAACATTATCCAATCAATCATCCTTCCATTGGAGAAAATTTCGCAAAAGAAAGGTTGCCACTTTGCTACAGAGAGAGAATATTCAAAGAATGAATTGGCCAACAAACTCACCTGACTTGAAACCTTGTGAGAACATGTGGGATATACTAAAAAGGGCCATTTTAAATAGATATAACCCCCCTTTAATCCTTCAGGAGCTAATTGTTGCTGCTCAAGAAGAATGGAACAACATACCGCAGGAAGCCATTAATGTTAATGTTTTGCTCGAGAACATAGGAGGACGTACTGGTTATTGGCATCTTCGTTTCTCACATTTTGCGAAGACTTTGATCTTTAAAAAAAAATTAATTCGGACATTTTCTTAAATTTAACTCCTGGCCGTGTACTCCTTCCATGAAAATAGCCTTACATGTGATAAGGCATTTCAATAAAATGTAGAATTGAATCCACATATTATTTGTTAGAATTATTTTTGTTTGCGTTTCAAATTAATTCAGTGGGCCAATAGTGTCGACTATGGGTGTATTATCAAGGATAAAAGCGCCCGAACCCATGTCTCTACGTATCAACCCATCAGCGCGGTTAGCGCGCACAAATTATTTATGTTTAACTCGCTGTAACTTTTTACAGCAACAACATTAATGTTTCGTTTCTTCACCAAAAATAATTTCGAGCCTTTGACCGTGTTTGGTCTCGCATAATATGTATACGTTAATTCCGAAAAATTAGATTACTTACCCGGTGCATGAAAAATACATTACACAAATTCATGGTCTAGTAAGAAACCACTTTTTTCCATAAAATTGGAAAACTGTAGAGACAACGTGAGTACACTGTGATGATCAGCACACTTCAGAATATATTCCACGAAAACAACAGATCTCTAACTCTTTTCGTTGTTGAAATACAACAAATAACGTTTTAAAAATGGTGGAAAATTGATTTAGGAAAATCGATTTTCCGGCATTTTCGCAATTCCCGATCTTTTCACGACCTCAAAATTCGAATCCGGCAGATTATTTTACATAAGAATCAGCTTCATTTTCTTGTGTGTATTCGAGTTGTATAGAGAGTGTTTAAAACGCATTTTTCAGGCGGTCTGCTCCCCGACTGTAAGGTACTTATACAAAAAATACGCACCTGTCTTTTAGATCCTTTTTCTCCCGCTTTTTCTTTAAAAAATTTGATAGATTTTCTTCCCTTACATATCAAAAACCTGCATAATTGAAGTATGTTGATTAACATTGTCGTATTTCAAGCAAGAACCAGGCACGTCTTCGGGATTCAGCCTCACCATAATTTTATGAGGGATATCACCGGTAACTGACATTTGTAATTTTCTGCCTTTCAAACACCCTCCATATTTGGTATTCTACTGTTTTCGTTCGAATATTCTGCAAGAAGTCCAAGGCCTGACAGTGACACTCGTCCGGAAAACTAGGAACAGCTGATTGTCAGTGTGCTTCTGCGCACGCGCACTACCGAAATGAAAAGGTCTATTAATGTCCTGACCTCGGAAAGTCCAACACTCTAACAAAATTCGGACATACCCCTTAATATCAAACCTCTTCTATTAGGAAGTGTATTCAGCATTTTTGCTATTTTATCAATTTCAAAATCATCCTCCGTAAAATGAATTGAACAAATTGGGCTGTCATCAGGATCCCGTTTCGCGTCATTACGTGTTTCTGTTGAGTGAAATTTGCATAATTTGTAATGAAAATCTATACCAAAATTTCACTTTGCGGGGTATTTGGATATATTATTCAACTACATATATAGTTATATATAGGATATAGACATTGTAATGCGAAATAAATGATTTTCTGCAAATGTCAAAAACTGCCGCCTACTCGTTTAGTGTAAAATCAAATACTTTTAGCGAAAACACTGCAGTTTTCTGCGTTTGATCCAATTTAGTGAATTGGCATTGGCCTAAATACAATGGTGTTGAATAACCTACAAGCTTATAAGTAATACAAATTTGTAGTGATCAGACCGCGGCTGCGGGCTGCTGTTGGATAAAGGTAGAAAGTCGGAAGAGGCTCTTAAAAACGTATGTATGGATTACGGCATTGTACGGGTGCGAAACTTGGACGATAGAATAAGCGGATAGGAAAACATTAGAAGCATTTGAAATGTAGTGCTATAGACGCATGATGAAGATACCGTGGATAGATAAGGTTAGCAATAGAGAGGTATTAGAGATGGAGAAAACCTAAATTTAGGGAATACAGTAAGGAATAGGAGAGGTAGGATGGTAGGATACCTTCTGAGGCACGAAGGCTTAGTTCGCGACATACTAGAGTAAGAGATAGGAATAAGAAGAGGTAGGGATAGGCCCAGATTAGAGTACTGCTCTAAAATAGTTAGGTATGTAGGATGTTCAAGTTTTGGGGAAATGCGTAGTCTAGCTCAGGATAGGAAAGGATGGAGGTATGTGTCCAACCAGTCTTCGGACTGAAAACTTCATGATGATGGGGTGTTAACGCATTTCGAGAACGACCTCGATCTGGACCGCCGATTGGAACAACCGAGCCTGAGTCTATCAACCTCTGTTCCAGTCGTGGTAAAACGTTAACATCTGGATGTCTTCGGTTGGGAAATCGTTCGGTGTACACTGTGAATGCTTTGAGTGCATTCCGGTTGCTTTCGCCTAATATTAATATTACGTCTACGTATTCACGGTTGGAATACATGTTTTCAAATTGAAAATTATTAAGTTATTTTGTTTTGGAAAAATAAAGGTATCTTGGTCCTTTGCAGAAAATATTTCAATTTCGAAAAATAAAGAAGTTGAATTCTCAACTTTACCTCTTCATACCACCGAAAATGATCGAGGAGGAATTTTGAAGGACTTTTCTGGGATCTCTTGAAGGGTCCCATACAACGTACTTTATACACCCTGTATTGATCTTAACACATTTGGAAAATATTACCTACTATTTTCACAAAAAGCTATTGTCTGAGTTAACAATAATTCAACTTGAAAGCTGCTCAGGACAAAGTTTTATGTTACAAGTAAACAAGTCACGAGAGAGGGCCTTTCCTGCTCTGAAGTCGTTTTAAACAATCGTACTTCGTAAGCAAACCTGGTAATGTCACCATGTTCTAAAGCGTGTGCCAGTAATTAAGTTAGTTAGCTATTATTACAGATTGCGCCCCATAATTTCGAGCTTACCTCTACTCACTACGTAATAACTGTACGTGCTTAGAATCAACGCTGTTCTGAAATAAAATAACAATTGACGCTACGTTGCACGCTGCCGACACTCAATATACTGCATATTTGAGTACCTGGGGCAATTTAATAAAAAATTAAATACTTTGTTTAGAAGAATTAGGAATGCGGAAAATATCACGAACTTTCGTTTACGATTAGGAGTAACAGCTTCTCTCACAGTGTGTCTGTTTACAAGATTGCTGCAGTGTCCTATTTCAGCCATATCCATTTATTTTTTCCCAAAAGGAAAAGAAAAAGCTTGTTGCTGTTAGACACTGGAGAGGTAACCAATCTTCCTTTCGACAACGGGATGATAAAACCGACGGCGCACTCCATTAAGGATGGACCATCCATCAAAACACATACCTATGTTACTTTAACATCGCAAGCTACTGCCGTCTATTTTTTGCACGGATAATAGAGTAATAATTACTGAAAATTTAGGTGACTAATATACGTAAAAGAAAATTTGCTTTATATAGCATCCTCCTATACAGGCTGTCTCATTTAGTATTTTGGAAGTTCGTGAGCGATGCATTGTTTTGTTTAGAGCCACAAAATGCAAATAATTTAAATAAGCATAGAATGTAAATGCTTCAGTTTATTTTCCTGTTTTGTTCTTTCGACACAGTCATCAACAACCGTTATTAACGAAGGGTTTGCGTTTAATTCCTCGGAAACATTTTTTTAATTTAGGAAATTACCCGTTTCACATCTAAAAACGAGGCCAAATGCTTAAACTTTTATCAACCGGGAGTTTGGGACACTACTAAAACTCCCTGTTAACAATGGCAGAGTTCAAGTATAAAACCGAGTTTATTTTTGTTTTATCTTTACTGTGTTAAGGGTAAGTACTTTCGTTTTAACGTCCGATTTTCGCCGAGGCAAGGCACCTACATAGATATTCAGAGAGATTCTTGCAGCTTCTCTATTTACTTACCTTGGTAATCTCTCCCTCTCTTCAAGTTGTTACTTTTGTGCTTCAAAATATGCTTAAGCAAAAATTGTGATGATTGGACACAAATCACAGACTACCAAACTATCTATTACGGTGAAGTGAGTTGCCATCCCTAGTATTCAATTTATGTGAAAGATTCGGAAAAAATAGGGATAAAGAGGGGTAAACACAGGAACGGATTAGACTACTGTTCTCAAAAATAGTTGAGGACGTGGGTTGTTCTAATTTTGAATAAACTCGAATTGATGTATTATTACTGACTTGTTGTGCATGCACATTCTTAGGTAACTAGGAAAATAGCATGTAGACTCTCTTATTCGTGTCAAGTAACTCAAATATAGTAATGAGGATACGAAAGACGATAAAGTACGATCTCGATTTGTGAGAAAATTGTTATTGTTCCATGTGACTCACCTCCTTGGATTATTGGTAAAGTGCTCCAGTCCGTCTCATTCGTCTGTACGAAAGAAGAAACCTATAAGAACTCATAGAAAGTTGCACTTTTAAGACTAGATGAAACCTAGATTAAGGGTACCCAGGAAGTAGCCCTTTAACGAACGTTACTATACAGTTTGTTTTACTTTGAGTGGTAACACCACTGTAACTGTTATATTTATGGGCGGATTTTCAACAAATTTTTTGATTTTGCGCAATTTTGAATTCCCAAATAGCTGCAAACAGATACATCGAGTTTTGAAAATTCTATTTTGCTCATTACTAGTTCTGAGATTTTTTTAGGGTATTATCCTAATTCGCGTATTGGGTCTAACATACTCATAAATGTATATGTAGTTTCTGTTTGTTGTTAGTTGCGCCAAATAGGGTACTTATCTTTTATTAATGACGATTCCGTTATTTCACAGTCCCGCAAATTTGGGAGTTTCTTGGCCGGCTACAATCTTCTATGCGGTCTGCTACAACTAATTCCTTTTCCTGGAAGTTGAGTGCGATGTCAATTTTTGCATTCAGCGCTCCGCAGTTGATCCATACTAATCACCACGTCCGTGGTGAGGTGCTGCAAGTAGCTCCACACACCTTTCACTTGCTTCGTATTATATAAAAACTGAAATTCGTACTGGTGTTAAACAGGAATGGTCTGGTTATTTGCCAGTAGGACGAATTTATATCCCTTCCCGGCCGCGTATTTACTAAATATACCCAACGCTAACACAAGACACGCCTCCATCCCTATATCAAGAAAGCGACTGTTTAAATACTATTTAGTTAAATGCGATCGGCAACACTTTCGTGGCTCAGTGGTTATGTGCGTCCTTAACAACTGTGTAAGTGTAGGGGTTCGCGTCTCGCCGCGGTGGATTTGTTTTGTTTTAGTGATTCAGCTTTCTTCTTATGAACAAAAAATCGGTCAGGTCCAAAAGGACAGAAAGGTCATCGCCATCAACGCCAGAGACATTTTCACTAATTTGACTTTTATTGTTTGTATATTCGCGCCAGGCGGGGCTTGTGCTCAGACAGGGTACATTTTGTAAAGACGCGTCCGGCCTCGGTCGGATTCCACACATTTTTCATTAAAAATGCCTCTTTTCCCACAACGCCAACAACTAGCTCTCTGGAATAGGTGTGTCCATTCTGCAAGTCTCGTGGACGGGTGTCCTCTGGCCTCTTTCGGTAAGAAGGGTGAAGTGCTCTCTTCGTTTCATGAGTTTATCGGTGGTATAAGCTGTTTCCGGTAGGTACATAGGATTGCGATTGGTTGAGCGGCGGTCGATAGGACATATAGTCTTTCAGTACCTCCTCGTAATCTGATGCTAGCCTAAGTAAATTTCAGATACTCGTGACTTCCCACCTTTTTATGTACAGCTTATACTCCGGGCGTAAATTCAGGTACAAAAGCTCGATTTGATTTTCAAGTGATAGTTTTCCAAGCCTATGCATCAAGATCAAAAGAGATACCGCACATTCTTTCGCTGTTTCTTGCTTTCCCTGCGAATCTCTTGTTCTAAATAAAATATATACCGAGGCGGATAACAATGATAACAAAAATTGTGTTCGAAAATACTGCTTCCTGATAGGTCACTTTTTGGCATTTTTTGACCAATCAGGAATCGGCATTTTCCAGCCCCATTAGATAGAGGGTTAAAAACTAAGATAGGGACATTTAAGTCAGTTTAAGTCATTTTAGGCACTACGCAGAAGAAATAGGACAACCTGTACAATTGAAAATAATTTTCAGTTGCAGCAAAGATGAAACGTTACAAGTTTTATTAAAAAAATTTCCCATAAGTCCAACGGTTTAGCACTATTGACCGACGCGCTCGTAGTAGACTACCCTGTATAGGTAGTATTGCCAATGCGAAATGACTTTTTTCTACGATTATAAAGAAACGTACAAGTTTCATATGCGCCATTAATTAAGAAAGTTACATCTTTGTGTACGGATTTTCATTTCCTACGGCCAAATTGTACGAAAATATTCATTTCCTACGGGTTTCATAGGCTACTAAACTGTCATTGAGTCAATATAATTCAATGATTAGCGAATCATATCCAATCATACCTACAGAATCATCCGCCTCTAGGAGGCTTTGTCAGTTTGACAAAACATCACTGTCACTTTGCAAGTCGCCATAAATTCAGTCAATTTGTACATGAAAACACTATTCTTAAGTAGAAGTAAATATGAATAGCGATAGTGACAATGAAAAAATATTAAATTTAACACCGCCAGGTATCACAGAAATGGCGAAGGTAAACTGTTTAAATTTAGGTAGGTACATACTTCCACAAATATCAAAGAATAAATACGAAAATTCGTACAGAAAATTAGTGGATTGGCGCAAAGACCAGCACATACATTCATTTTCGGAGAATACTTTATTAGCATATTTCGGAGAAATGTCGAAAAAATTTAAGTCCATCACTCTCTGGAGCCAATAGTCAATGTTAAATGTTGAGTAAATGAAGTTCTGGATATATCTAAATTTAACAAATTAAAAGCTTTTCTGAAAAGGCAGTCGGATGGTATCAACCTAAAAAATTACAAATTTTTACAGCAGAAGAAATAAACAAATTTATCAAAGAAGTTCCTGATAATGAATATTTGCTAACAAATGTTTTGAAATGTTTTTTAAATTTTTTAAAATAAGTAAATAAAGTAATCGTAGAAAAAGTATAGTGTACAACTCGCGCGAAATGACCCTTTCCCACTCGTAGGCACATGAATTTTTTTGTGCCTGCTCGTGGGAAATGAGTATCATTTCGCGCTTGTTATACAATATACTATTTATTCGACGTGTCGCATTAAATAATATTATTATGGTACGATTCTCTTTGAAAGATCCCGTTTTAGACAGAAGTGCCATCGATTAAGCTGAAAATTGCTTTAAGACAAGCTCAATATCGCGTTTAATCTCTTTTCCATCAGCTAATCTCCATTACAAAAAGAAGCATTATAAAGGCTCCTGTTTTACGCCTTTGAAGTTATTCTGAGAAAAGTAATACACTTTAATAAATTTTTCATTATTCAATAAAATCATCCGAGACGTCAAGAATTCTTGTAGGTTTCCTAAAGATAAAATTTGTTTGTTTGTTTTGGACAGTTCAGGGTAGCTTTCGTATAAAAATACTGTAATATTCAACATAGTTTTGGCTTTTGGGAATTGAGTAATATGGCGTCAGATTGACAGTTCTTTTAACCCTCGACATTAATATCGTGTACAAATATTTAACAACCATCATTCAGGTGTCGTTTTTATAACTTGTGTAGGTATCATGAACTAATCAAATCAGTCTGTTTGAGCTCTTAATGTTTGTGTGTATGAAAGGATAATACGAAGTTGTGAACAATGTAATAACTGAGAGCTCCTCCTTAGATTCTTTAAGATATTTTACTAGAAGAAACTTTTGCATGATATCGAGTTGAGTTTCAGGAGTATCTACCACCGGAATCCCAAACAGTCATATTTAATTAAATAAAACTAGGTTAAGCAAAGAGAAAAACGAATTAAACAAAGCAGTTTATGGTTGCCAAGTGAAAATTGCTTGCCTTGTTCTCTAAATACTTCGAATTTTTATCTTGCTTGCGAGAATTAATGTTTCGCCCTAAGAAACAGTGAATTCAAATTGAAATGGTTTTAAAAGAAGTTTGTTTTGCTTTCAAATACCGACGTCAATCTTTTTTGTAGTTTGCGTCTTTTTTCCAGTATAACAAATTTGTATCTGTACTGAAGGTACTGAAATTAAATTGACAAATACTGGGAACTCCAAAACATATAGAAAATTGTCACAAGAGATTAAAAAATTTATTCGCTAATGATTATTACAAATTACAAAGCTGTACAGGGTGTAATACCATAAACGCTAGGATGTGTTCTATGATTCAAAACAATGGGATCAAGTAATATAAACATGTGTCGTAATTTACTTTCTATTTTGACATACAGAGTGATAAAGTTTATGGATGTTTTTTATTTATTTTTTATATACATATCTTATGAACGGTGTACTCGAACAAACTGAAATTTTGTTTGAATATTTGACTAGTTTTTTCTCAGTATCCGAAGGTGTGAAATAAAATTTTACACGAACAGTGTCAGAGATATGGGAATATGCTAATACTTCATATACACAGCGTTTGAATCGGAAACTTTAGCGTAATTTCATATGCATTTTAAAAGTTGACCACACACCGAAACAGCAACACGTGTTTCGCTAACAGTGTTAACAACATGCAAAAGAATACAATTTATAACGATTTTTTCTTCGAAAAATTTTAGCAAATTGGGACACATTTCTGTAGGATACTTTTTTCTTTTTTTGATACATAGATCTCTCCCTAGCGTTTATGTCATATGATCGAGTTACACCCTTATAGGGCATTTTTTTAAATTTCCACTACGGGGATCTTGAAAATCAGCAGAGGTAGAAGGTAGGTTAAATGGGGAATGCAGTTTCTAAGGGTTTTTATTAAAGGCAGTCCAACAAGTTCATTTTTTATATCACGTTCATAGCGTACATCACAGAAATGTTTGGAACACACATGGCATGCATATGCATCGCGATTCCAGATTCCCTCTCGTCGACATTTTTGTATCAAAATCTTCCTTATGGCCGGATTTCTCGTAAATCTGAGATACTTCACCATGTTACCCGTTTTAACTAAACTATTATTAAATACCCCTACGGTACACAGAGTGCCTAATATTAAAGAAAGAGCATGAACTTAGCAAGCCGGTCTTTGAGTTTTATAATATTTGGGTCTACATACTCAGTGTCTGTTTATTCGCGCACTGTTTCCCACCACGCCTAACCTTGAGTCTCTTATTTCACGGCAACTTCTCGCATATAGACTTTGGGTTGTGAGCACAGAGTTGCTTACATATTCAAATAGAGGGATAATGCCTCCTACCTGCGCGTTGAAAAATGACTCAACTACGGAGAAATAATTTTGACTGATGCGGCGAAGGGGAGCATGCGCTCTGCATTTGTTTGGTCTGTCACTTGTCGTCAAAATGAACTAATGTCATTCACCGGTTGCTATTTTTTTTGTATGAACGTTTGATTTGCGGTGAAATTGTTGAAATTTATCGTACATTGATTGATTCTTTGAATTATTGTTACCTATACGAAAAGTCGGAGATGCCACGTATATGTATGGTACCGTTTTGTAGTAGTTGGTCATCAGCGACAGATGTATATTTTTTCAGTAAGTACACAGTTTGTTATAATTACTTTGAAGTAATTGCATGATATATAAAACTAGGATAACTGTCTAATGTTACTTTCACTGCTTTAAGGTTCACTACTGCAAGACGAGACTTGTGGTTAGCTGCGATAGGAAGGAACACCGATGAACCCTTGAGTGAACATCATGTAGTATATCAATTTTCATGAAATTTTATGAGGAATCCATATTATGCAAGGACATGTAGGGTTTCCATTTAAAGAAATAGAACTTTGGTCTGGTACTTAGAATGTGAGCATCCTGTATATACCTAAATAATTTTGGGAAATGCTCCATGTGGTTCCCCACATTCGTGCAAAATTTCATTTTGATATCTTAAATAGTTCCAGAGATATGAGCCGATTACACACTAAATCCCCACCCGGTATAATACCTACTGGCATTAGTATTTTGCCTTATTAAATAACGTTATATCTTTACCTGCGTTCCTTTAATCGTACGAATTTTTAGGACTGTTTTATTAATATTTTAACACTTTAAAAATCTCCCAGTTGATTTAAAAATCTTTTTCGGTGAGTTTACGAATACAGCAATTTGAGAGCCTTAAAGCAGAAATGGAAACAAACACGGAAACTTTATTTCAGCAAAGCAAGCCAAACATTTATCATTCTGAAAGATGAAATGCTGAGATGAAATATGTGTACTATGCCGCATTAAGATTTAACATACCTAGTAATTCTACCAGTAAACCAAGAGACGTCTGCATCGTTACTATTTCGAAATGGCAACCTATCCCGCTTTGTTTTAACAATCTGCGAACATACACACCACGAAAATGTTGACATATAGGTAATAAAGGTCAATCGTATAAATATCCAAATTAAAAAAAATGTTTTCTAGGGAAATATGAGTTGAAAAATTATTTTAACCGAAATCCCTCAGCCCGTTCTCATAGCGCACCGGAAACAAAAATACAAAATAAATTAATGGGTCAGGGAACTTGGTAAATAATGAAGGACCGTTTTAAAGCTTATTCACTCTACTTTTCTACAATGCTGTACATTTTCAACGAACTTCAAAGTGGAAGCATTCATCTTATTTACAATGGGGTTGCTGTGAAATGTGTTAAGTCCTTGACAACACCAGTATAGAGAATTCAGTTGGTTAAGATTTTAAACGCGTGTAATTACATTTTTTGTTCAACTTAGCTTCAGCACTTTGAGTTCCTTACGTAAAATAATAATTGCAGATTAATGGAATTACGCAAAGATTCCCAAAGGAATAAACAATACTCATTTTTCATAGAACCTGTACCATACAGTACCTAGTTTATAATTTCACCATGTCGTGACGCTTCACTTAGTAGCGCATTCTCCTCTGTAAGCACACTCGACTTGCGCACCTATTCAAGTTTTATGCTAGGTTAGTCACTCTCTTCGACCGTGAATTACAAAATACAGGATCGGAAGTCGAACCTATTATTATTTTTTAGTGACTATTGCCGGAATTGTTCTTTCCTGTGAAGCACCTTCTGAGACAGACCATTACCCTAAACTATGAGTAGTAAGTACATTGTCTACTCATTCGAAAAACCACTTTTCGCGACTTAACTACATCATCGCGCCTGACGTAAACTAATCGAGAAAACTGCAACAACTAAATTATTTTGAAATTGAGATTGAAAACCAATTAAGAACCTTATAATTTAGAACGACGTTATATGGAAATTAATCGAGCGTCAACTTATTAAAACTGAGTTTAGGAGAAAATATCGAGAGGTCGAATAATAATGTTGGGGGTGAATCATTTTGCGTTTTCTCGACGGCGGCAGATAAGACACAAAATTGGCAAATGGACTCTAATCAAAAATGTGCGATTTTTTCTGTTAATAAGTGGTTAAAAAGAAAAAAGGGTTTTAAAGATGTGTTTTGGAGCGAAAAATTTGACGATCAACATGAATTTTTTACGACTAATCCACATATCCATTTCGATAGGGCTCTTCCTTTTTTCTACCCTGATAATGCGAATATAACAGGTGTGAAAAAAGATAATATTTTTTGTTTCAAATTTTGCTTTGTTTCCGAGTTAAGAAACAATTTCATAACTGTTAAATAAGATTTTATCATGGAAACAATACTGCCAGTCACTTAAATTTTTTTCAAGCAAACAATCGTTAAATAATTAATTTTTCTCACGACCCCCTAGGAAAGCGACACGTTGCATGCAGCATATTAGGCCGGAAACTTGCGTTGACCGTACGCTAAACTCGCAACTGTGCTGTAATATTTGAAAATCGCACAGGTTCATTCAAATTTTGTAGGCAGCTTTGAGATCTGACGTTTACTGAATAAATATCCTGTCGCGACTATTTTTACATAGTAATTTTAGTATTGAAAATACTTCTGGGCGCGTGTATACGGGACTCATCTTACGAAAAATGTATCGACAGGCGACAGATTCTGTCGTAGTGCAGCGATATTCAGCAAATACTAAAATTTTAACTTTGAGTGATCCCAAAGTATAACCAGATGAAACTCTCACAGATGATTCTACAAGTCTTTTGGCACCTAAAAATGGCAATTACGACTTTTTTGGGTGGTAGCGAAAAAAATTAGGGGTGAAAGAGCAGTAAATCTATCCCACCGTGCGCCGGGAGACTCTCGGGCATCTTACGCGAAAATTACAAGTCGTAGAACTTTGCGTTTTTTTTTTAATTGTTGAAGAAATATTGACGTTTTTAATGGTGTAAATTTTGTGTAAATACAAGAAACCAAACTAATTTTATTGCACCGTATCTAAAATATGTCGCCACATCGGTAACAATACGTTCCACTTTGAACCTGGATAACTTTTTTTTCACGATATAGATTTTGTTTTTTCTTACATAGAAAACTTCCTTATGGTATAACGAAGTTATGATTTCGAATAATGTATGGTCGCGTTTCAAAAATAAGTCCGCTATAACACTTTTAATGCGCCGATGTCAAAAATTCACTTTCGGTGCACGGGACGAGCCGTGCGAGTGAAAAGGATAGACTATGGGGAACAGCCGAGCACCAGAAGGAGACAGAACGCGGCCAAGTTACTCTGCAAAAGAACAGCGTTGTAATGCCACCTTTAAAATCTTCTTTCAATGCATTTTCAAAACTCTCTTTCCGTAATAGCCACGAAATAAATGCTAGTAAATGAGGTAGGTACTTGTTTAGAGAAACTTTTACTGTTTATATCATCTGGGGAAGGATACTTTTTATTGGGTATTGCAAAATTTTACATACATTTTCTTACAATTGCAGCAGCTCTGTGAAGAATTTGCAAATATGATAATGTATCACCCGTTGTTTCCAGATTAAAATCAGACGATTCGTCTGTTGAGTTTGCGTCCTCATTTATATGCTTGATTCTTTTGTCAAAAGTTCTTTGCTAGAACACAACAAATCACCTGACCTGACCTGGTCTACGAATAAATTGAATAGAGCCGATCTTTTCGACAATTTCATTTTCGCGGATTGTATTGGGGATCTTTCTGCATTACGTAACATAGAATTATATTTTTGTGTTACTGCAGGTACTTAATGGCAGCTTTTCTTTATTATCTAAGATGTGTTCTTGAATCCAAGAAGAAAATGTTGAAAACAAGCGATCGGTACTTTTCGTATTTCTATCAGTTTTATTTTTGTGGGAATTTATATTTCTGGTTGATATGTACTCTGCGTAGCACAATTTGTGGTATTTTGCATCGTATGCAAATAAGTCTTCATACAAAATCAGTCTAGAGATAATACGATTGTCATTTCTCTATGTTGCAGCATTTCTATGCGAGTGGAATCACCCGTGCCTATAGTAACAAGGACAAACAATACATAATTAACCAAATAAAACATTTAGTACTACGATACCAGTTTGAATTGAAGTAAGAGATTTCCTTTTTCTTTTGCCAGATCCTCCACAAATTAAGGCAGTGGATAGTAGTCCGCAAACGGATGCGTTAATATTTTGTTACGTATTGCGGCAGTTTGACTATGTGCCTTGTGCTTGTCACAAATCATTTATTTTATTGTATCAATAATATACCAACTTGAAACGGCACAAATTACTTTTGTTGGACATCTTAGAAACCGAGCAGTTGTGTCGGTATTTTCAATACGCCCATGATACTTGCGTAAGATGCGAGGTCTGTGAATTTTTTATCAGAAAAATCTATTAAAAGTTACGGCAGTTGAACATTTTAATGGCTACTCCGTGGATATTTTAGGTACGAATTGGTCATTTATGAATTGGCGGGCAAGAGAACGTTTGCTGCAATTTTTAAATTAGGTTGAAAGGAAAGAAGATTTTGTAGAATTGCAGAAATATTCATTCAAATACATTTCCCGGTTGCCGATTGTCAATTGTCAATTTTTAAATTATGTTGAAAGGAAAGAAAATATTGTAGAATAGCAGAAATGTTCTTTGAAATACATTTCTCGGTACGACCCGCGCGCCACCTACTGTAAGTTAATTGTACTATGCCTAAAACCTTCGCGCAAGTGCGAGCAATAAGTTGACTAAGTTTTATCGCAATGGGATGAACGGTATGGCAGCGCATACAATACGAACAACGAAATATTTATTTATTTTTGTATACAGGGTTACAACTAATTCAAGGGCCACTATGGGAATATTTGAAACCGTAATACATACAAGGTTGGTCAAATGGGATAAAAGTTGCGTAATTATGGGGACATCTCACACACATTTACAGATCTCGAAAATATTTCATGGATCACTAGATATAACAAGAAATGTGAAATTTGCCGATTTCTTTAATCTTAAATATCTTTTTTGCTATTAGAGATAGTGATCTGAAATTTGGTACCGTTGCATAAGCAAATATCCTGCATCTAATAGTGGTCATATAATCTTCCCAACCCTACTAGTTTCTGCAGGGTGATAATAAACTTTTGTTTTCCTTATGGGCGCCATATTGGTTTTTAATCGCATTAAATAGACAGAAAAACTCTGAATACAATGGTACCAAACACATTATAAAAACTTTGAAGAAAAAATGCATATTAATAGATAAAATGATATTTTTCATTTTTTCAACTTGGCTTTGGAATTTTGACAATTACACTGCTTTTTGTTATCAGTTGACATCTCTTACGATGAAAATAATTTTTTTGCAAACGAAATTTTTATTAGCATCACATCTATTAATATGCATCTATTAATATGCATTTTTTCTTCAAGGTTTTTATAATGTGTTTGGTATCATTGTATTCAGATTTTTTCTGTCTATTTAATATGAATAAAAACCACTATGGCGCCCATAAGGAAAACAAAAGTTGACTAGAACTAGAAACTAGGAGGCTTAGGAAGATTATATGTGTGTGAGATGTCCCCATAATTACGCAACTTTTATCCCATTTGACCAACCTTGTATGTATTACGGTTTCAAATATTCCCATAGTGGCCCTTGAATTAGTTGTAACCCTGTATATTTATCTATGTATTTATTTAGTTATTTTATTTATTTATTTATTTATTTATTTATTTATTTATATATTTACTTATTTACTTATTTATCTATTTATTTATTTTATTTTTCTTATTTATTTATTTATTTATTTATTTTATGTATATGGCACGTAACATGTGTTCATAGTACGCGCGTGACACAATCCGACTCCTAATTTCTACATTTTTTCAATTTCTACACAGGAAACCTGAATATTTCTGAAATAAAAAGTTGTCTGTATTAATCTCTGAAAAGTCCTTTACCTGATAATGAAAGTCTCATCAAATTCGGTTCAGCCATTTCCTAGATTAGCCCGGACAAACAAACAGACAGACAGTCAGACAAAAAATTGAGAAATGCGATTTTAGGTTTTGGTAACGTGCGAAGAATCATATGAGCTTAGAAAGAAGCATTTATTTCGAACTCACAGACAGACACTTCAATTTTATTTATATGTATAGATGTATAGATGTATAGATTATGCTCATTAGTAAGTTAGTGGGCTACTTGGAAATTTTGACATTATGTTAACGTAGACAACAAATCCTTAAGAATAAAGTTACTGTTTTATGAATAATTTTATCTTCTTAAGGGGTCGTGGAAAAAATAGTATACATAACTTGATGGAATGTGTATTTCTTATAAACTTTCCCAAATGAAATTTGTTACTTTCCATGCTCGTTACGTAATATACGAATACACACACACACACACCCATACACACACAGGCAAATTCGAAAATTTTCTTTCTGCTTTGTTTTTTTAATTTCAACGGAGTCTATTAAAACAGAGTGTAATTATTGAATTATAATTTATCTTGCAAAGGTTGGAGCCTATTAGAAAAGAAAAACAAACAATAGGGTTCTTTAGAATAAAAGGGTTTTAAAATTTGATGGGTTTTAAGTAATTAATGAATAAAAAAAAGTACACAGATTATTTTTTTAATAACATGGGTTTTCCCCACGAGCCCTTATGACTGCAGTAATCCGTCTTCCCATTCTTCTTCAATGGGGAAGACCCGCTTAATCGAATTTATAACTTTTAGAACTGTAATATCAAGCATAAATAGAATATGTATCGCGTACCAAGTAAAAATTTTGATTATGTGCCGTGCTGAACGAAAAATTTGCAACTTAGAAAGCAGCATGACCGGGATGCATTTAAACATTCCGGTATACATTTCGGCACCCGTTGCCATATTATTGGTCAATTTAAACATATTCGTCCAATAGCAAGCGGAGTGCCGAAATCGCTACCCGAATGTTGGACGGTGCTGAAACGCAGGTCGGAATGTTGCGAAATATGCCGGCAATTCATATGCCAACAAGCCAAAGGCACTATACCTAGATGCGCGAAAGGGTATGCAAAAATTAAGCTGACACTCCAATGTGAAAATATAGTGTCCTTCGTTGTCCATTTTATTGTAATCGTTAACTCAGCTTGGCATCCTGTATTTTTTGATTTTCCGTTTTAGTTTTTTTCTTTAGCGACCCTTTTCTGATCATTATGATGGCAAACAAAAGTTTTTCTGAAATATAGAAATGTTTTATAGATAACTGCTACTTACCTAGTATATTACAAAATTTTACTTTCATTTAGCATCAGCGTGACTCGAGTGTATAACATAATATGTACATATATAAATAAATAATAATCAAAGGCGCATTTATAAAGCCCACTTTTCATTTATGGTATAGCGCTGAAAAATTTGCGATTTTTTGCCTTCAGATATAGGTAAATACATACCGATGCATGGAAACCAAGTTTAAGGAAGGGGCGTTGGGGTAAGGGAAGTTGGTAATCTTTGTTCGTGTTTAGCATTTGATTTTGTAAAGATGTATAGGTAGGTAACTAGTACATATTTGTATGAATCACGCACCTAGATTGTTAGATACCTATGTGCAATAAAAAATATAAAAAAGGCTGTTGATGTAGGAAGGTAGGCACCTACCTAACATAAGTGCTTACCTGTATAAAAATCTGCTACAATTTTTAACACTGGATTGTGGATTTAATATGCCAAGTTGTAGATGATTCTTCCTCATATTGCACTAATCATTGCAGCACTGCTTCTTCGTTTGTTAATTTACCTCTGTATACATTATTTGAGACCTTAATTAATTGCTCCATAGCGATGCGCGGCATGCATTCGAGGTTATGTTTACCTATCCTATAGCATGCAACTCTGCAACATTCCGACCTGCGTTTCAGCACCGTCCAACATTCGGGTAGCGATTTCGGCACTCCGCTTGCTATTGGACGAATATGTTTAAATTGACCAATAATATGGCAACGGGTGCCGCAATCTATACCGGAATGTTTAAGTGCGACCGGGGATGGCTAAAATGCGAGCTTTCTGTGGCGTAGGAGACCTATCGGTTGCGCCGCGGTGTTTACGCGTCTCCCTGGAAAAAGTGGGAGGAGTCGAGAAATAAACGAGCGCTCAGGGTGCAAACGGATCGGTTTGCGCATGTGAAAATCCCTACCTAATCTGTCGGGCCCAGTGGTCAAGTACGTCACCAGCTTCATTCAAATATTGTGTCACGAGCGTGACGCATGTTTCGTATTTAATTATGACGAAAATAAGACTCAAATGTAAAAATCGAAAGTTGCGGAATTTGTTTTGGGTAGTAAACTATTCAATATGATCATTTTCAAAATTTGCGGGTTTTCCCCATTAAAGCAGCCCTCACTTGGCCTCTGTTTTGGACAGAAGGAATTCTTGATCTCAGTCGCCTGCCTGGCATCTCCCAGACTTGTTCAATCGGATGAAGGTCTGGAGAACATGCAGGCCAATTCATAGTGCTTACATTCACTTGGTTTAAAAAGTCCCTTACACAGTGAGCGGGGTGCGGGCAAGCATTATCTTCCATGAAGACGAAATGTTCCCCGATATATGGAGCGAAAGATACTACATGGTCTTGCGGAATATGTCTTATGTACCTATCTCCAGTTAAAGCACCCTCATCGACTACCACCAATCCTGTGCGTGCCCCTAAACAGATGCCACCCCACACCATAACTGAGCCTGCGCCAAAAGAGACAGTAGGGGTAAAATTAAACTGTGCATTTTGTTCTCCTTGACGTCGATATAATCTTCCCCTACCATCAATTGAATTTACACAGAAACGACTTTCATCCGTGAACAAAACATGACCCCATTGCTCATCATTCCAATTCTGATGATCTCTAGCAAAATCAAGCCACGCTACTCGATGTCTCTGAAGTTGTTGGGCTTTTATTGGTACATATGACTTTAAACCAACTTCTTTCAGTCTTCATCTGACTGAACGCTCACTTATGTTGATTCCACGAACTTCTTCCAGTGCGTTTCTTGTTTGAATTGCCGTTTGACGCCTGTTTCGAAGTGTTTGCAACACTAGAAATTGATCGTCTACGACCGGGGTTGAACGTTTTCTGCCTTGACCATGTCTTCTCAAAAACAGTCCCGTCCGTCTTCAATGACTAACGCGACGGTGGATCGTCGATTTTGATTTACCAAATGTTTGGGCAATCTCACTGTAAGTTCAGCCATGTCGGATCATGTCTACAACCCTAGCGACATCAGTCGGTGCCAAATGACCCATTACGAACTGATTTATAATGAAAAAGATGATAGCAAACAAAAATAAACACATGAAATGAATACTTACCAAAAAGTAAGAAGCTTAGTCTAGAGAAAATACGCGTTTTAAAAGTACAACAGCACTTTAATGTAACCCAACGTACCGGAGTACGTTGATGAGGAACTTGTGTTCGTTGTGAAGGCGGACACTTTGTACAATTTTTATAATGTTTTGTTGTTATTTGTCTTATATGTTTGTGTTCGCTGTTTCCGTTTCCAGACTTGCTTTTTAACAAATAATTTTTCTGGTTATGCAACTTTTATTAAACTCGAATAACACCGAATGATCCATCGGGAAGGTTTGTCTTTAAAATCGCTAAGAGTCGAACATTCATCATTGTTGTTTTACTCTTTATCCAGGTGGTTGGTTGTCACGCGGTAAGGTGTTAAAGGGCGTATGCGAATTAAGATGTTATTAAGCGACGAGCATGCAGAATCATTTCATGAAGTTTTGTTTCTAATGAAGACCGCCCACTTATAATAGACATATTCCAAAAATATAACTCAACCTTCAACTTTGGGGAAATAATACAAATAGCTATATTTGATTTGAGTGAAGGCATTGGCGATTTGTAAAAAAAAAACAGTTTTATCAAATACCAAATTAAAAGAATACTGCTTTGAGATGTTTCCCGCGATTTGTAAATTTATCCAGAGTTACCAACCGCAGAAGAGAATAATAGAAACGTGTTGCTAACTGCAAACTAAATAGGTGTAGAAATATGTGGCAGTGTCATCATAACATAATTTTGAACTAACTTTTAATAACATAAGACCTGTTTATGAAGCTAATTCTGTTTTACAAGACTACCCTTGTAGATTTATTGGTTTTAATAGCAATCATGTGATCGGAAAAATAACGTGGTATTTATAAATACCCTCTGTGACAATTGGTTCCATGGAAAGTCAATTGAGAATGTTAACCATCTTTTTAACTTTCATATTCAAATAAGCTAGTGCGAGACACCTGGGGTAACGCTCTCACCGCGCTTTTATAAAACCGTTAGCTACAAATGGCAAATTGTTTGGATTAAACTCCATCGCGACTCCGTTTCCAGGCTTTATTACTTCTTGAAGAAAGCTATGAAACTTGGCTATGGGGCTTGTTACGGAGGAGAGAGAGAGGTCACCCGCTGTGAGCCTGAGTTGAAAATTTCAATTCAAGTGCTACACTGTTGTAATTTAGAAAACGGTCGCAATGTCGCTCCCGGAACTTGCCGGATTAATTCCGGTTAATTTGACATTGTAGGGAAATTTTGAATTTATTAATATTGTGCGCCGGAAATAAGTTAAAACCGAGGTTTATTAGTTAAGTCTCTCATTTACCGCCTTACCAGAGCCTACAATGCAGCATTTTAATCAATTTAAGAACTACATAACACATTTCACAAAAATAAACGTCCTGAAAATATTTTGAACTGTATGTATGTACATATGTATGTAAGAGCTAAGTTTATATGACTCATTCGTATCTCAATCTTAATTGGCTCGTTTATTTTGACGCGAAATGACGATATCTGTATCGTATTTTTTTATAAACGCTACCGAAAGTTCAGTCTTTTAATCACGACGTTTTCAAAAAGTGTTTTATAGGAAACGTTTTGTTTGCGTTGACAAGAAGAACCTGGGTGCATCTATTTGGAACGCTTGGGTATTCTGTTGAGACGAAAATTTCAATTAAAAGGAAGTACTCCGACACCCCAACCACCAACAGTCAAGCCAAACAACAATTCTAGCTATTTGAGTTGGTATATAAATTCCGACGCACTGAACCCGGATGTAAATGAAACGGACATGTCTTTAACTGAAGGTAAAAGCTCAATTCCTTTCTTGATGACGTAGTTATACACACTCTAACTCATATGGTCAAATGCATTCTAAAATATCCCGAAAGTCTACTAGAAGTATTCATGACAGAAAAGGATCTTCTAAATAACAAAAGATTAAATTATAGCTAAAAAATACAGAGTGGCCCGAAATTAGGGCAAAACATTTTACCAGGGTGTTCTGTGTCAAAACATGACAAAAAATCCGTATAAGCGTATACCGAAATATACTTCGCAAGGGAGCTATTGCTTTCTAAAAGAGAATGCCTGAAGACGTTTTCTTCTAAATATCTTCGGAACAAGTCCAGTTAAAATTATGAAATTTAATGGAATGTATAAGTACCAAATGTTGATTCTTTTGCTGTAAACATAATTTTTAAAATTTAACAGTGACATCTCAAATCTGGGGGGTGAAGGTAAGATTTACCTCAACCTTTTTTAGAACATTTCTTTTTCAATTTTGCCATAAAAATTTGCAACTTCAGAGTTTTTTGCAAAAAAATGTGACCCTGTCTCGTTTTGATAGGAAGCACCGTTATCGAGCACGATCGATTCAAAAATTTAGCTGCATGCCCAAAAAATGCATACAAGAAGTGGAAAGCATCGTTAAGTAGCAAGCCATGGAAAACATAAGTTGGTGTGCTGTTTTATTGACAGTTCGACATTTCGCTTAGAAGGTGCAACAGACGTATTTGTTTCAAATAAAACAATTCAAAATGGCACAGTTTACGAGTAGGGAATTAATGGACATACATTTCGTGTAAGTATGGATTTTGTAACGGGAGTGCATTGGCGGCACAGCGGGAATATCGTCGTAGATTTCCGAACGAATTCAACCTGGCCAAGAATATTTACTAAGATCCATAGAAATTTAGCTGAAATTGGATTAGTGTTAGAAGAGTGTCAAGGAATACGAACGTACCGAGAGCAGTGGCAATAATAGAAAATGTAGAAACCTATTAAACAAAAATAATGAAATAAAAATGTTAATTTCAGATAGGCAGAATGCTCAAAATGAAAGGGATTATACAATATCGTTAGGTATCAGAGAATACATGACCTTAGAAATGAAGATTTTTACCGAGAGTTGAATTTTCTCAGTGGATTGTAAAAATAATGAGAATGTACATTTATTCTGTGGAGTTACGAGGCACTTTTTACAAGAAACGGAGTTTTTAACTCATATAATGAACATTATTGGACTGACGTAAATCCACGAGTAGTGGGAAGGTCCAATTTTCAACACAGATTTTCTGTCAAGTTATGGGCCGGAATGATTAAAGATACATTAATAGCTCCAATCTAGTTTCCGAATCATCTGAACGCTGAACTTTATCTGAATTTCATTAAAAATGAATTGAATAGTCTATTGGATGATATCCCATTAAACACGACATTAGACATGCACTACCAACATGATGGAGCTCCACCGCATTTTGGTCGAAGCGTGAGGAATTGGCTAGACGAAAACTTACCTGCAAGGTGGATTGGAAGAGGCGGTCCTATAACCTGGCCGCCACGCTCCCCTGACCTAAATCCTCTTAATTTTTATTTATGGGGGTCACGTAAAGAGTCTTTTTTACAAAACACAACTAAATCACGCGAAGAATTACTTTACAGAATTAATGTGGCCAGCAACGAGATAAAGGAAAATCGTTTCAAAATTGTCTTAATTTTAATTTTGACCACAGAACATACTGGTAAAATATTGCACGCTAATATCGGGTCGCCATGTACAATAGTGGAGTACCAGCTGTATTATTAATTCAAACGTATTGTACATTCTAATTTCTAATATCTCACAAAAGAGATCCTTTCATTCGTTTCATTTTTAATTTTCAAATTTTCTTTGCGTATTACCGACCCACTAAATACCGCCGTCGTTTTCAAGAGTAATTTCCATATTGAAACCATACATTAATAGTCTATAATACCAATTACTTTACGAGGTATATTGAATTATTCGCGGTTAAATGATTTTAATTAAGTATAGATTGCAAACTCAGACATACTCGCAATCAATATTAAGATTTCATAATCAATTATTCAATTATTCAATTAAGTTGAAATACATGGTTACTGCAGAAAGAATGCCTTGCATAATACTTGAAATGACATTGTAAAATTTCACTTTATTGCTGTGCTTGGAAATTTAAATTTACGGTGTTACTACAATTAAAAATATACCCAAATATGTTACAATTTTGGTATTCCTACATCCTGCTTTTGCAAATTTCCAGAATTTTATAAACAAATATTAAATAAATGTATGGTATAATAATCCAAATTATGGTAGCATTATTCCCTAAACTCTATTTCACTCTATAGCTCTATGGTACACACCTACATATTAATCCAAGATCTCTAAACTTCTAAACTCCTCTAGGGATCTTGATATTAATCCGCATGTTTAGATTTGTGCGCATCTGCGCATCAACATATGTTTTGAACTAAATTACAGAAAGTTTAGTTTAAATTTCAAACGTTAGGTGTTACGTGCGCTATTTGTTTTGAAAAATTATTTGTGCACGTGCCGGCTTTCTCAGTCAGAATCAGAAAATGGATTTGCACAGGTAACCTTGATGTTTTTATTTTTGTTTTGAGAATCGATATTTTTATTTTTCTTTTGAGAAAGGATATTTTAATTTAATTTTAGTAATGAGGCTGTAGAGGCATTTTATAGCGATATCGAATATGTGCTAGATTATGTGAAGGTGCATAAAAATTTAATAACCGTAGAATTTGTAGGTACAAGGAGAGGAGGAGGAATAATCGGACCCTTTGGATTACGTAATAGGAACCGCCGACAGGGGAGTTAGACTGATAGATTTTTGCGATAAACATAACGTAAACGTCGCTAACACTATTTCAATATCACGTTAGGAGACGCTAATATGGAATACCAGAGAACCTAGGGAGATATCAAAGAGATTACATTCATATTAGGCAAAGATTTAGAAATCAAGTTAGGGGCTGCAGAAGCTAATCAGGAGCAGGTATAGATAGAGATCACAACATAATGATTTTGACGGTTAATCTTAAATTTAAGATTTTTAATAAACGAAACGGTAGAAAACATCTTGACCTCGAGAAACTAAAAGATTGTGATTCGCGCGACAAGTTCGAGAAAAAGGCTATCGAAGTACTAAAGGGCGCTAATGAAAATACTGTTAGGGACGTAGATGAAGAATGGAATTGCATTAAAAATAGTTCAGACTCTGCATCTAGAGATATTTTGATTGTCAAACAGAATGAAAGTACAGAGAACCCTGGATTACATAGAATATTGTGACTCTTCTAGACGAGAGGCGAAAATGTAAAAACAGGCTAGATGAAGGAGCGAAACAAAGGTATAAGGCGGTTAAGTGGTAAATTATTCGGAAATGTAGGAAAGCTAAAGAACAATGGATTGATAATAAATGCGAAGAAGTGGAAGATATGTTCGAAGTAGGAAAAGCTAGCGAAACGTATGAAATAATATTAGGAGCAATTTCAGAGAAGTTGGATCTAGCAGCAAGAATTTAGAATCGAGGCAGTAACATCTTAATCGAAAGAGAGGAAAAAATCGATAGGTGGAAGGAATATTTGGGAAAAGGAAATCAGGGAAATGAGGAAAGAGTTTGAGCTAGCATTGGAAAGTTCGAAAAGAATAAAGCACTAGTAGAAGACGGATTGCAGGCAGAAATTTTAAAGTGTGCCACTAAAGAGGCAAGAGAGCGTCTATTTAAACTAGTTAGCAGTATATATGAGACAGTTAAGATTCCAGAAGATTGAAAAAGGAACATCATAGTCTCTTTGCCAAAAAGGAAAGGCGCGGATAAATGTGAAAGTTTTAGGCCGATCTGTTTAACTGCTCACGTGGCAAAAATTTTAGCTAGAATTGTACAAAGAAGGATGGAGAAAAGGACGGAACAAATATTAGGAGGAGGTCAGTTCGGATTTAGACGAAATACCCAGGAACGCGCGATGCCATTCTAGCTTTACGAGTAATTATAGAAAAAACAATAGAAGGAGAGTGCGCCCATATAGGAGTTGCAGATTTGGAAAAAGCCTTCGTCAACGTAAAATGTGAAAAGATGTTCGAAGTGCTCAGAGAGGCAGGGATGAAATATAGGAACAGAAGAATAAATACATAATCTGTACAAAGAGCAAAAGGCAGTTGTAGAATTTGAGCAGGAACGAAGAGAAGTAGATATCCGGAAGGGAGTGAGACAGGGATGTGGGTTGTCACCTCCAGTTTTCAACTTATATATATCGAATATGCGATTAGTATTGTTAAGGACAGAACAGTCTCCGGAGAGCCAAACTGTTAACATGGTCATATTCGCGGATGATATAGCAGCGTTAACATCCAGCAAAGAATGAACGAAATGGAAGCAGTTTTGATAGAAGGCTACGGCACGAAGACATAAAACGAAAACCAAAATTTTGGTATGTAGAGGGCATGGAAATAGAACGAAAACTAAAATACAAATAGGAAATGAGGCGGTAGGGGGAGTCACGAATTTCTGCTATTTAGGAACTCCAATAACTCGAGATGGTAGGAGCACTTCAGATATAAAACAAAGAATAGCGCAGGACCGAATTGCGTTTAACGAAAAGAAATAACTGTTATTAATGTAGAAACTCGGAGGTGACGCTTAAAGATGTATATATGGAGTTTGACATTGCATGGGTGCGAAACTTGGACAATAGGAGAAGCGGATCGAATAAGAATAGAAACGTTTGAAATGTGGCGCTGCAGACGCATGATGAAGATACCGTAGATAGATAATGTAATAATGTTAGCAATAGGGAGGTATTAGAAAGAGTTGGGGAAAAGCGACAGGTATGGAAGACAATAAAGAATAGGAGGGATAGGATGATAAGATGGTAGGACACCTTCTGAGACACGAACGAATAGGTCGCGACATACTAGAGTCGGAGATAGGAATAAAAAGAGGAAGGGGTAGGTCCAGATTAGACTATTGCTCTCAAATAGTTGGGGATGTAGGATGTCCTACTTTTAAAGAAATGCGTCAGGCAACGAAACAGGCATCTTAATTTACACCTATTCACTAAATCATAATTTGCTAATAAATGCTCGTAAATCAACGGCCATCCTTTTTTGTTCACGGAGCAAGCGGCAATATTTGCGGAATCACCTTCACATACGTGTCGGTAAAGAACTTGTGGAATTTTCTAGCACTGCTAAAATCTTGGGTGTCATTTTCGATGAAAAACTACGATTTAGAGAGCATTTAGGTAAATTGCTTCATAATTCGTGTCTGTATTTAATCATTGTATAGTTACGTTTTATCCTTGCCTGGATTCTACTTATAGGCGCAGACTGCAGCTTGTTTAGAATACTTGCTGTCGTTTTGTGTTTGACATGCGGAAGTTTGACAGAGGAGTATCATCGAAGATCAACGAATTGGAATGGTTGCGGTTTGAAAATAGGTACCTATAGTTATCTTTAGTAGTTAGAAAATGAGAGCCTCAGATACGAACCCGTTCGGAGCACATAGCGCCATCGAGTTCTCGAGGTGCCATCGACTTCTTCGGCAGTGACCTTGAAAGAGACCAGAGGCTGCTGAAGGAGTCGTTGAGGCATCCGAAGAAGTGTCTTCAGCAGCGGCATCTGCAGCAGCAGCCTCTGGTGTCTTTGAAGGTCATTGCCGAAGAAGTGGGCATGTCTTCAGCAGCGTCTGGTGTCTTTCAAGGTCATTGCTGAAGAAGTGGTGTTCAGCAGCGTCCAGGCGCATGCGCCGGGGCTATTCCTCAGGTCAGTCCACCCAGTTCTTCGGCAATGACCAGAGGCTGCTGAAGAAGGGCCTCTGGTGTCTTCGGGGCCTTTGGTTGTGGCTCAGGCGCCTGCGCCGGGGCTTAAAAAGTGCGCGTGTTGCTCATTGTTGCGCAATGGAAGAATGTTCTGGAAATGCTGATGCAATAGTACGCAGATGTTGCAGAATTAATGTTTTTTCTCCTACGTGTTTACCAGAATACGTTCTAAGTTTTGAAGGAAAATAAAAAACTGTTGAATTTATATTTTTACGCCAATATAATTAAAACAATAACTACAATTTGCATAAATAGTAAGCATGCATTTACTATAGCGCTAAACATATTTAACCTATAAACAAATAATGTGAATATATTAACAGGTTTAATCTTTTCCTGTTTTACAAAACTGGCAATCTTTCTGTAGTGGAGGAGGACCATCAATAGTGTCGCAATCATATGTTGTTGACTCGAATCCCCAGTGATGGTAGCAGTAAGTGTATGCATGAGAACTTATATTTTTCTTCTGCTCTTCGGTTAACATACCCAGTTCGACACATCTGCGTAAGTCTGACGGATGTACGTAATATTCTAGGAATTCCTTGGGCAGTTCGGCTATGTGTGTGGGATCCATTAGCAGTAAATGCTCACCATTGTTAAAGAACTTGCCAATGGCTTTCCCCACACGTTTTCGCAGAGTTAAAGTTTGCTCTTCTGGTTGATGTTCTTGCAATTCTGGCGGTTCCAGGTATTTCAGGATCCAGTTCCGCAGCAGTTGAGCGTTAACTTCGGAACAGATGGCGCTGCTGTTTGCGTAATGCTGAATGCAAGGTTCGATAACACGGGAATTTTCTTCTCGAAGTTTCTTTAGCGAGGGGCAGCAGTTGAGCGAATCCAAGTCGAAACACTCGACGTTGCCGGGAAGCACGTTTTTCAACCAAGACACTTTATCTGTACCCTTCACGTAGATCCTATTACAATCGGCCACCGATGACTTTAACTTCGATCGGATATCGTCGTAGTTCTCCGTGCCACAATTCCAGCTCAAGCCGTGGTAGAAACGTGTCAACCAATGAGCTTGACGTCTGTCACACTCCCTCAACTGGTTCAGGTCGAATGGTGGCTTGAATACCCAGTGGTAGTTGCTGCCGCCGCCGCCGCCGCCGCCTTGATGATTCAACGCAATGAGTGAAACTTCTTTGAATATGAATTCACCGACTGCAGTCATGAAACCCTGAACGTCCACGACGTACTCCATGGTTGACATGCGAACAAACCCAACGCGAGACTGGAGCGCTCGGTGTGCTTGTGCGACTTTTATACCAGGCGTTTGACAGAGCCGGTGGAGGGGGTATACTCGACGATGCGGTCATGCAGGATGAGACAGTAGGCGGTTGTGTTGGCGGGGAAATTTTCGCTCGACTCAAATTCCAGACGAATGTCCACAGGACCGGACTTGATGCTTTCCGACTGTTTTGATGCGTCAATGACTGCGAGTGGGGCTCGATTCTTGAACTGTCCCCTGCCGTATAGCGGCTCGCCAACTTTTCCATAGTACGAGCACTGAAAGTTCTCGTACATCTCATACAGTAAGGCGTATTTCCCGGTGGCGAAATCCAAATTGAGATTCTCGTAGGGGAACGACTCAGAGTTCAGATGTAGTTTGATGTTTGTCAGATTGCAGTGGTCAAACTGGCTCGAGTCCGTGATCGCATTGCCCTTGCGATTCGTCTGGAAGGCCACAATGACGTAGCGCGGTTTCTCCAAGTGCGTTGCGGTCTTGATTGCCCACGTCTGTTTCGTCGCTTGCGGCAACAGCGGATACTCGTAAAGTTCCCAGCTGCGAAAGCACAGTTGAAGTGTTCTCTCGTCTTCGACGATCTTGAGGAGATTTAGACGTTCCAGATCGGAGGGGTAGACATACGGTACCCTCCAATGCACTTTGCTCAACTCGATCCTGGTGTTTGCTGCGTTACCCACGAAGGCGTTCCTATCGTTCTTCGAGCGATTCAGAATGAGCTCGTGACGCACATTCAACAGCACCTTGTGGTAGTCTTCTAGGAATCCGAGTAGGATTCTTCCCGGGATGCACACGTTAAAGTTTCCGTTCGCGTCAAGTACATGGGTCGGCGCATCACCGGTCGTCGTCCAGCCGGCATTCTCCAGCGCACGCGCCTCACCCTCATTCAGAGAAGCTATACCCTTTAATGTGCTCGTGATGCCCACGTTCTTCGTTCGATCCACCTCCACTCCGTTGATTTCGTAGCGGACGTCGTCCAGCAGGAAAGTGAAAGCATTGTTTGTGAGAGCGGCAGCGGCCCCCTCACCCTCACCCGTCACGAATCTACCTTCCATGTAGATGCAACTGAGGTGCGGTAGTATGTAGGCGTCCTGTTGCTGGACTGGTATGCGTATTTCATCGTTGGCGTTGAATGTCGTCGACACGTACGGTTGATGCACGTGCACCTCTACGCGCCGTGCGGACTCGTCCAAAACAGCACCGTCCAGAACATGAAAAGTATCCACGTTTATGTTTGTCATCTTCAATAAAGTTCACGTGACAGACCGATGACGTAAGACAGTGAGAAGTAAATATACCCTTCAACCAAGCCCACAACAAACTCTTCTTGGTACTCAAGTCCTCTTCCTCCTTTGTTTCAGTCGATATCCCAGGGACGTCAATATTGCTTTGCTATCAGCGCTAAGCTGGCGGATTTGTCGATGAGCTTTGTTCGCGTGGTGTACAGCTGGACTGTTGCTTGTCTGCTGCTGCTGCTCTGAATCACAAGTGATGCCCGTTCCAACAACGTACCCGCTTATATACCTGTTTCGAAAGGCTATGCCCATAATGCTCGCTTTAATGCGCCCACGCGAGTGTCCTCCCTCGCTATTTATAGTCTCTTTATGTGCAACCGGACAATTATCTCTTCCCCGCGAAAATTCACCAGTGTGCCGTTTTGATCGACAATGCGCACCGTCACGTTGTCTATACTGTTGAGAGCGATGGGCAGGTATATTACGTTGGTGGGCACCTCAACAATCTTGTAACCGGGCGGCACGAGGGGGAAAAATTCGTGTACGGTGTGGACTAAGTTACCATTTACGTACGATACGGTGGTGATGTTGCACTCTACGCGTATCACGTCCACTTTCAGTATGCTGACGGGCAAGTCCGACTCGTGCCATCTATTCGGTGCAAGTATGCGTCTATTGAATCCAAGCAGAGAAGCCAAACAGTTGTCTCTGTCAAAGTTTATCTGTTTCCCGAATTTAATTTCGCACTTCAGGGTGCTGTTGTTGGCGCGCAGAATAAAGCTGGTATCACCCGAGGGTAAATTGTTGCGCAGGTACTCGTTCAGGTCTTCGATCTCATATGAACCAGTGGGTATGACGAGTTCCGCGTCACCGCTACCATAATAGAACTTATTGTTTGATTCGTCCACGTTCGGCACCGAGTTGAAGGTTTGGAACAGTACATGCCCCAGCACGTAGTTGCCGTCCTCCAATTCGATAGGTGGGAAAAAATTGCTGCTCAAGACCGAACTGTTTCCCGTCAACGACACCGTCAGAGACTTGGTGGTGGTCATGATCCGCTGTTGTTGTACAAAAACTTTAAGCACAGGTGTCCACAGATGGGTGAGTTGAAGCTCTGCTCCCAGTCGTGATTGTACTGTATGGTGGTGGTGCGGCTACCGAGGTATTTAACGAGTTCTGCGGGCGGTCGCAGGTTGCCAAAACTGTCAAAGTAGAGGACGCGCGATCCTCGCTTTATGTACGCTACCCAGTGGGTGCCAGGACCGCTTGCGTTATCCAAATTGACGATAGCTGACTCGTTGCGTTTGGGTTTCCCCGCGGGCAAGCCGTTGCGCATGAACACTCCCCGGAAGTGGGGAATTTTCAGATCGATTGAAGCGTACTTGTTTAGATCGATGTCGGTGAGTGGTCTTCTCGGTAGCCTCAGTAGCGGTTTTTTGCCGGCGCCAAGTACAGACCCAAGCCTTTGCGGTATGGTTTCTGGTAGAGTCCGCTTCCCGGTTTACCCATAGCAATGGCCTCCATGGTCTGATTGTGGCGTTGATGTTCGCCTAGCTCTTTTCGGGCCTGTGAAGCATCGTTCACTGCCTTAGCTACACCTGCCGCCCCTCCAGCTAGCGCACCGAGAGCCGATAGACCCGCAAAAATTGGTATCAGGGGTAATATTCCACCAGTCTTCGGCACCGGGATGACGCGCGGCAACGGCTTCCTCTCTTTGCGTCGAATTACTTGCTTAGCCGCTGCCAGGGCTCTGTTCACCGCCATAACCGTATCCTTGGTGTTCTTCACTGCAGCTCGCGCCTCTCTCGTCACTCTGCCGAGCGAAATACGATCTTTGACCGTCTTCTTCTTCTTCTTCTTGGTGCCGACACCCATACCCAACTTGACTTTAGCTTTCATTGCGTTAGTTATGGCCCAAGCGGCTGCACGTTCACCCAGAGAAGCGTCCTTTGCCAAAACCCTGTGCCAGACACTGTCCGCCAGTCTTCGGTCAGCTTCGTGTCGTTTCACGAGCTCCTTCGATTGCGAGTAGGCAATGTCGTGGGATCTGCACGCTTCGTCCGTGGGATTTATGCCCCGATCGCCTCTTGCCAATCGCTCCTTAAGTTTTGTACCTGGACCACAGAAGTTGTAACCGGGCAGGTGCAATTCCACCGGCAGTTTTCCAATCAAATCGTTTAAGAGTCCTTTCCCCTTGCGTGGTTGTCGTCGTCGTCGAAGTGGTTTGACTGTCGGAGACATACTGACTGGAGTATAAAAGGTTTCGACGCGTCTATATATACTAGTTCGACGACGATGAAGTTCGTGAAACAATCGGAGAGTTTACCGGTCATGAATGTATGCGGCGCAGGCTTCGAGCCACCCGCCAACAAGAGACTCAAACACGGACTCCTCTTCCCCGACACCGTGAGATCCATCATCTGCGGTCCCTCGAACTGTGGCAAAACGAATTTGATTTTGTCGCTGCTGTGCGCACCGAACGGGTTGCGTTTCGAGAACGTCTACGTCTACTCCAAGTCCCTGTACAAACCAAAGTACCAACTGCTGGGGGAGATTCTGCGGGCGGTGCCGGGTGTCGGCTACTTTGCCTACGGAGATTGCGCGGACATCGTGCCACCCGAGAACGCCCTGCCCAATTCCGTATTCATATTTGACGACGTGGCCTGCGACAAGCAGAACGTTATGCGCGACTATTTCGCCATGGGAAGACACAAGTCCACAGACTGCTTCTACCTCTGTCAGACGTACACGCACATTCCCAAACACCTGATACGCGACAACGTCAACTTTCTTGTTCTCTTCAAGCAGGACGACTTGAACCTACGTCACGTGTACAACGATCACGTGAACACCGACATGGACTGGTCGGTGTTTCGTTCAGCTTGCGCCGCATGTTGGACATCCAAGTACGGATTCCTGGTGATAGACAAGGACAGCGATATGAATCAAGGGCGGTACAGGAGGGGCTTCGATCAGTACCTGATCATATAAAAGGGAAGCTGTTGACACAGACAGCTGTATTCGCAAACATCATGGCTGCTGACACAAGCAAGAATAGGATGAGAAAAAAGGATCGGATGCTTAGCAAAGAGATTATCAAATCAGCTGACGCCATTCGACGCAAGTACCGCTCGCTCAAGTCGATCCAAACGAGTGCCGAGGAGCGCCTGAGACGACGCTTCCAACCTCTCACCGAACCGCTGCAAGAAATGACCCGCAAACTGGACTCTCTCAAGGAACCCTCAACGCTAGCGCCCGCCCTGACGCAGCCCCCTAGTTTCGCCAACGACCTCATCGATCTGGACGGTGAAGCGGCAGCAGCGCCATCTTTCGATGACAAAATTCCGCCGCCTACACCTACGATGCCCGGTCCCAAGGTCAGCCCGCACATCGAGAGACTGCTGCGCAATGAGAATCGCAGAGATTTGGACACCGTGTACGGAGTCAGAAGACAAGCCGGCGATGTCGACGACTCGTTCATGATTGGAAACTCAGCCATTCAGTTTGTCGACGACGCTGTCTACGTGCAGGACAAACGGTATCCAGGCCCCAGCGGTTTCTACGAGCTGCTCTTCTACAAAGACCCGCACAATTACACCAAGCGTGATTTGAACGCGTACAAGAACATAATACTGACCACGAATGCTCACAAGGTGGGATACAGGGATCAAGCTCGTACTCGGGGCACCAACAGCACCAAGTACAAGAGCATCATCAAACGATTTACAAAGGAGGGTGTTGGGGGTGGACTGTTGATGCGCGTCACCGATAAAAACAGCGAGTACGTGTATTGGAATGACATAAATGAACTGGTTCAACGTTTGTACTTGCTGCATGCCTCCAGAGCGGCCGGCAACACCTCACACGACAACGAGATTGCGTCTATTGTGGAAGAGCTTATGGAGGAGGGGGTTATAGTATAAGAAGGGGAGCAGCAGCAGCAGCGCGAGCCTCAATCATGTCCGTGGACAAGTTCGGACGACAGCTGGTTGGACGATCCAAGAAAGCATCTTCGCAGGCGTTTGTTCTGCGCGGACCGCCTGGAGTTGGTTTCCTGCTGACCCAGTCCGGGGACTATAACATAGACAACAAGCGTCTGACCAATGTTGCTAACGCAATCGAAGACCCCGACGCTACCAATAAAGCTTACGTGGACAGTTTATTTGCAGCACTGGGACTGTCAATTGATCACGCGGTGCGTACAGGAGCGGTGGCCCCTCTCGGCCGGAAACTAGAAATAGTCGAGCAAGACCTGGAAAAGGTCAGAGATAGTGTAGCGTTGCTGTTTCGCGAACACAGTGATAGACTGCACGCGCTAGAATTAGGTTTGGCGCAATTGCAAAACGACAAATATTTGGTGGGGGAATGAATGAGAAGAAGGGGCTGATTGACGAGTTACACAAACCCGCACGACGAAACTTCCCGAGGCGCAAGGTGATAATCCGCGGTTTCGACGACCTCTGGCAAGCGGATCTGGTGGAGATGATCCCGTACGCGAAGGTGAATCGCAACTACAAGTACATTCTCATGGTGTTGGACACGTACTCCAAGTACGGGTGGGCGGTGCCACTAAAGACGAAGACGGCATCGGATGTGGTGCAAGCGTTCGCCCCTCTGCTGCAACGACAACGATCACCGAAGAATTTGCAGACCGACGACGGCAAGGAGTTCTTTAACGCACGCTTCAAGGCTCTGATGACTGAGCACGGCATCAATCATTACTCCACGCTCACGGAGAAGAAGGCGAGTTGCGTGGAACGCTGGAACAGAACCATCAAGGAGAAGATGTGGAGACTGTTCAGTTTACAGGGCAACCACAGATGGCTCCACATTCTGCCTCAACTGGTCGGCGAGTACAACAAAACAGTGCATTCTGTGACGGGAATGCGCCCCGCTGATGTCACAAAGGATACGAAACTGAACTTTGGAGCGGCGGCAGCGGTCAGGGTGCAGACAAAGTTTAAGCTGTGGGACAAGGTGCGCATTTCAAAGTATAAGCACGTCTTCAGCAAGGGGTACACTCCAAACTACACCACCGAGGTGTTCACCATCGTCAAGGTGAAGCATACGAACCCAACCACGTACCATCTTGAAGATTACCAAGGGCAACCGATTCGGGGATGTTTCTACGAACAAGAGCTGCTGAAGACCAATTACCCCAACACATACCTGGTGGAGAAGGTATTGCGAAGGAGGGGCGATCGCATGTTTGTGAAGTGGCTCGGATTTGATGACTCACACAATTCGTGGATAGATAAGGGTGACTTGTAATAAATGAAACAGGAGTTGTTTACATAGAACATTTTTATTGAAAATATAGATAATTTATCAAATACATGCGTTTATTTACAAACTATTCTGGTCCATAATACTATAGTGCCCGAGAGGTAGTGTGTTTACACCATCATCGAGCGCGTGGCGTTTGTCATCTTCGGCACACAAACTTTTCTTGCTAATCTCGTACGAATAGAGCTCGTGATTTTTCGATCGAATCGAATTAAAGGTGGCCTGAAGTTTCAAATTGCCAAATAATACTCGTTTATAGTCGTTATGCGTCAACTCCTTGACTGCTGAACGGCCGATTCCCTTGGATTTTTTAATTTCAATAGCGTCATCCTCGCACAGAATAGAGTACATTTTCGGTTTTAGTGCTACCAACTCTGTAATAATTTTACCATCCAATTCATGCTTGAACTTGCCAATGACTTTTTTGTTTACCGGCGGAATATTGTAGGGATTCCCTGTGGGATAGCCGGAAGTGTCAAAATGATCCTTCGCATCGGCTCTAATTATTTCGTACAAGTCGTCAGTGCAGCACTCGTAAATAAAACTGTCCGTATCCGTGTAACAAAGCGAGGCATTTAAATTTTTGTGTTCTTTTACATAGTCGTAGTGAAATTTGTACATCAGTTCTTTTGCCAACTCCAACACGCAAAATCCCACATAGATTGGCTTATTGAAGACTATTTCTGTCTTTTGTAATTCAATGGCCACCAAGTTCTCCGAAAATATCACGCAGTTCTTAAAATTGGGTTTTGCTATCAGAGACGACGCGCCACAATTACCATCCCAACGCGTCACCAATTTGATGTCGCGCCGTTTCCTAATATTTTCAATTGTTTTCCCATACACTGCATTATTCATGAATTTGTACTGATCCTTTTCAAATTCATCCTTGGACTCTGTTCGTAATTTCGTGTTCAGATCTATGTACGGTTTGAGCCATTTAGACTGCTTAAATCGCAAAACTCTGTGGACCTTTTTTAACAGTAAACCGTGATTTAAACATTGCTGTAGATTTCTATAATGGATAACGTATCGAGATTTATCGTGAAGGGTTAGCATCAGTTTCGATTGGTTGGATAGGTCTGATGTGCGATGTTCTGAGCAGAAGGGGAAGTCCGCGTGATGGTCATGTATTGTTTCCGGATACTCCAGATCCACCTCTAGCGCATACCCATACTCTTGATCCCCTTCGAATAAGGTGTATTTTTTCTCCAATAGCTGTTGCTCGATCACTGCAATCTCACTGTCCTCTAACCACGCAAACCCTCCGTATGGCAGCGGTTGTGACAAACTGTGTCCGTACAGATTGTTTGCATCTATGTAGAAGAGAAATTTAGACGGTTTCGACGGATCAAAATTTTTCATATATTTGTTATTTGCTCTAGAAAATTTCTTGTTTGCCACAACCACTCCTCCTCTCAGTGAACGTTCGAAAAAATTTATCATTTCCACGTCTGTCAGCAGTTCGAGTTTGACCTTTGTCATCTTGAGCATTGCTTGAAACGTGTATCCCGCTAAAGTGAAACAGTGAAATGGATCCAACGAATACGTTTCCAAACACACGGAACGAAATTTATTCACTACATCTGTCAGAATTAATGTGTCCAGTTTGAGGTAGATGTCGGAGTAGTCTGCTAGAGTCTGACAACCAAATGTCCGCCAAACCTTCTGCGCATGTGCATAGTCCTCTTCCGTAATGTCGCTGTCGTTGAGTTTACTGTAAAAAGCATTCTTCGGTGGGAGTTCGGTTTCTTCCAGACGTTCCCACGAGTTCACGTAATCATATGGGAACACTCCCTTCCTACAAATCAACTCTAAATTTTCCGGATTGGAAAAGTATCTTCTGGTTACGTTGTACTCGTTTGGATTCAAATTCTGCGCCAATTTCTCTAAGGACGATGGTATGAAACGATACGAGTCTAAAAAGCGCATTTTAACCCCACCCATCTTTTTCGAAAACGAAATGTAATTTTCCATCGTTATGGGCAGTAGATCAATTGGTTCCGTGTCGTAGGCCAACTCCTTTATGATTAAATGTCCGTCGTAACCGCTCAAATTGTGAAATAATACGGGTACGAATCTGCAAGTTCGATATAGCAAATTGCATTGCGCATGCGCAGGTCCCCGGTACTTCCCCGTTATGTGATCGTGATCTTTCACTCGCTCTTCCAGTAAACCAAAAGGTTTCTCGCACATGTGGCAAATGTTGCACGTTTGAAATTCACGCAGCTGGATGTCATTCAATGGTTCCATACCCACGTCTCCGGTCACTATTGGCTCTATAACCGCAGCTATTTCTCGAAGTTTCGAAACAAACCAGCTGACGCAATCTTTTCCGCGATAAATCTCAAACCTTGACAGGCTATCGTCATAGTTACAAATCAGGTAAAAGGCAACGCTATACGGCTCGTGTTTCTGATATGCAAGCGTACTCGAAATGTCGGGATCATTTTTACATGCGGAAATTGGACGGGTGAATGCTTCAAAATCACCGACGATGAGGAAGGGCAACGGCTCTTTAAACCAATAATTTTGAAATTGCAAAATGTCATTATTCCCCTCCGTTGGTACCGTAATTTTGACGTGACATTTTTTTGCCGAGCAATCTGGCATATGTCTATCGTACTTTTCCAAGGAATAAAAGGTGACTAAACACCGATCGCACACGTGAATCTGACCGTTGTGTTGTGAAAACTGAGGTGAGCATAGACGCGACATATCTTTAATCCACGCGTAATGCCCTATGCTATTATTCTCATTCGTAATGTATAACAAATTCACATGCCTTTCTCGTTTTTCCTCGGTATAATACAAAGGACCAATTACGTTACACTTATTGTCTAATCCAAACACATTAATAGATATGTTATTCTGTCTTTCAAACTTGGAAATGTCTGTCAATTTCACCGGAATGGAAATACCTGTGGTGTCCAAAACATCCGTATACTTTGGATAACTTAACACGAGACTAACATTTTGCTTTGCGGGATACATCGCACAAACTGCAGCGTGGAAAAAACAAGCCATATCTGTATTACGTACATTGACAATGGCCCTTCGTGCAGCTATTACTTCTGGCAGTGGTAAATAGCTGGACGTTCCACCACGCAGTGGATTGTATTTATTAATATTTACGGCCAACGAAATGACTTGGGTGAAGGACCAGCCACTGTTTTTCGCAGAAAATTCCACTAGCTGCAATAGTATGAACAAAAAAATGTTAGTGACACGACCCACACAAGAATTGATTTGTAAACAAGTGAGCTCGTATCGTTTTGAATTGTGAAGATGAGGTCGCGCACTGGTTTCATGAAAAAATGTACGCTTATAATGAAACAATAAGAAACATTTTATATTGTAGTCAAGCCTTAAAAGCAAACCACCCCCATATTCCGATCCCCCTCGTCGAGTCCTTTAATTTGATACCCCACATCACGTAGTTTTCCGTACGGGTAGGCATTGATTAGACTACTGTTTTCAAATAATTAGCGATGTAGGATGTTCTACTACCGAGAACTAAGATGTTTACACATCAATAACTATATGGTCTCTTAAGATTATAAGTTGATTACGTACCTTGGTTTTAAGTTTATCCGTTACTTCCTTGTACCAATTTGCTATCTCGGACGAATCAGAGAAAGACGAAGCGGTAACTATTGTATTGCTGGAATTAAAATATTTGCACTCTTCAGCCGCAGTCTCTCCTTGTCCACAGAGTTTAAATGTGCAACAAAAGCTAAAGTTGACCTTTGCTGCAGCCTCTCTCTTTAATATATTCTTTAGTCGCGTCTTAATGAGATGGTAACAATCTTCAATGAACGCATCTGGATCAGTATGACGCTTATTGATTATTAAACCGGTCCTTATTCTACTGGTAAAAGCCGAAGCGATGTCTCTCCAAATAATTCGACCAGAACGCTTCTTATTTGAATTTGATGCAATTCCAGAACCCAAGTGCCTCTGGTTTTGTATTATATTTAAACACACTTTAATATTTGATATGTTACACTCTACATGTCTGCGCTGACCGAGAGTAAGTTTATCACCAGTTTTCAAATATTTATAGTGGGTCCTGAGCATGCGCTTACATATCTTCGAAAAAGAATGAATTTGTTCCACAGACAAACTCCTTTTATTAGCACATACCTGTCAATTATTATTCGAATTAGTGCATGCAAGAATATGTGAAAACAAACTTACTTCAAATAATTTTTTCACCATATCTGATGATAGTGTCTGTATTTCAGATTGCGATTCCATCGTCAATACTGCCTAATCACTCGCACCACAAAATATTATGTCCTTTGTTGAAACTCAAAACGTACTGTCAACACTGCTTTATCACTATAGAACGGTCATAAAACAACTGGCGGATGCCACCCAATCTCACTCTATTTATACAGATTCTTATCTTCGCAGAACATTCCAGAAGAATCCTTGAGTGTTATCAATTCTAAGAATTACTTTAGTGCCGCGTGCAAATAATTTATGTATGTGTCACGTCTTATCTCCTTGTTAATCGAATGTTCCAGAAGAAACCTTGAATTTTATGGCTTCTAAGAATTAATTGAGTGCCGTGTGCAAATAATTTATGTATGTGTCACGTCTTATCTCATTATTCATCTGGAAAGTTCCAGAAGAAACCTTGAATTTTATCGCTTCTAAGAATTAATTGAGTGCCGTGTGCAAATAATTTATGTAAGTGTCACGTCTTATCTCCTTGTTAATCGAAAGTTCCAGAAGAAACCTTGAATTTTATGGCTTCTACGAATTAATTTAGTGCCAAAGCGGTGAGGAAGTCTTTGATCTTTATCAACAAATAACATAAATTTTTCGAATTGATAATCATGTTTATTTTGACAGGGTCTTTAAACACTCATGAGTTTATTTTTATAACGCTGTTTAATAGAATGTTCCAGAACAAATCGGTGAGAAAGTCTTTGATCTTGCTCGATAATCATTAATTATTCGAACTGATAACATTATGCTTAATTCGGCAGAACTTAAGTAAACATGACTTCCCAGAATAGGTCCATAGCAATATTACAACATATTTGTTCACATATTTCTTATTTTTTGCCTATATAAGTAGCTGAGGTGTACGTGGCTACAATTCAAATGGTCAAAAGACAGCATCAGTGTCGCAGTAGTGTGTAAAAATTAAGTAGTGATTGTGGCATTTACTTATTTTCGCATTGCATTATGGAAACATTAAGCGAATTAAGTCTCTGTGAGGACGGCATACCAACAGTTGATATTAAAGCACTGACAATTGATGTGCCCTATCCTATTCGTAAAATGAAGAGAGTGAAAACACGTCATGGAGATCGCATCTTAGTGGAACTTCAAGACTGTCGATGCTTTCTACCATCCAGATTCGGGATTTTAACAGAATCTGATATTTGTGAAGTATTGAAAGAGCCCAGAGGTTTAATTTTCGCAGGCGAATTAGTAACCGGACAAGGATTTAAAACGTCCAAGGTGAAATTCGTTACGCTTCCTTAAATGCACAATTTTATTTGTAATGTTTTTATGGATTAAAGCAATACTTACATAAATTAATTTATCTTTGTTTTTCTGGCACGGAGGGAAGTTGTCCATCATACTAATTATTGATGTCCAAAAAAAATCACGCTTCTAGCATACATTTATTGGAAAAGCACACAAACAAATATTCTAACATAATGGTGAGTATTATTTAGTAATCAATTCAATAGTTCAGTTGGTTCCCATGGAATACGGTAAATTATATAATATAATTTATTATATTAAAATACATTTTGTCAATTAAAATAATATAATACTGTTCATAATATGATTTGATAATATTATATTAAAATACATTTTATTCATTAAAATAATAAAATAGTGTAATCAAACTCGTGACGCTGCTTATACATCGTTGGCTGCAACAAGAGAAAAATCATAGTTAAGAAATTATACTAGTAAACAAACAAACGAACAAACGAACAAACGAACGAACGAACGAACGAACGAACGAACGAACGAACGAACGAACGAACGAACGAACGAACGAACGAACGAACGAACGAACGAACGAACGAACGAACGAACGAACGAACGAACGAACGAACGAACGAACGAACGAACGAACGAACGAACGAACGAACGAACGAACGAACGAACGAACGAACGAACGAACGAACGAACGAACGAACGAACGAACGAACGAACGAACGAACGAACGAACGAACGAACGAACGAACGAACGAACGAACGAACGAACGAACGAACGAACGAACGAACGAACGAACGAACGAACGAACGAACGAACGAACGAACGAACGAACGAACGAACGAACGAACGAACGAACGAACGAACGAACGAACGAACGAACGAACGAACGAACGAACGAACGAACGAACGAACGAACGAACGAACGAACGAACGAACGAACGAACGAACGAACGAACGAACGAACGAACGAACGAACGAACGAACGAACGAACGAACGAACGAACGAACGAACGAACGAACGAACGAACGAACGAACGAACGAACGAACGAACGAACGAACGAACGAACGAACGAACGAACGAACGAACGAACGAACGAACGAACGAACGAACGAACGAACGAACGAACGAACGAACGAACGAACGAACGAACGAACGAACGAACGAACGAACGAACGAACGAACGAACGAACGAACGAACGAACGAACGAACGAACGAACGAACGAACGAACGAACGAACGAACGAACGAACGAACGAACGAACGAACGAACGAACGAACGAACGAACGAACGAACGAACGAACGAACGAACGAACGAACGAACGAACGAACGAACGAACGAACGAACGAACGAACGAACGAACGAACGAACGAACGAACGAACGAACGAACGAACGAACGAACGAACGAACGAACGAACGAACGAACGAACGAACGAACGAACGAACGAACGAACGAACGAACGAACGAACGAACGAACGAACGAACGAACGAACGAACGAACGAACGAACGAACGAACGAACGAACGAACGAACGAACGAACGAACGAACGAACGAACGAACGAACGAACGAACGAACGAACGAACGAACGAACGAACGAACGAACGAACGAACGAACGAACGAACGAACGAACGAACAAACGAACAAACGAACAAACGAACAAACGAACAAACAAACGAACAAACAAACGGACAAACAAACGGAGGGACAAACAAAGAAATAACTTCATTCATTATAAACAAACAAACAAACAAACAAACAAACAAACGGACAAACAAACGGACAGACAAACAAACAAACAAACAAACAAACGGGCGGACAAACAAAGAAATAACTTCATTCATTATAAAAACAATTAATTTTCCACTACTAAAATTGTGAATCACAAAATCGGCAATTTTCCACTACTAAAATTGGGAAGTCCAAAATCCACACTTTTTATCTACTATCACTGCATATTAAAAATTCTAAATACTTTACTTACGATTTACAATATTGACCCAAATGACCACAAGTTCACTGCACGATTCCAACAAAATTATCTTGGTTTCTTTCTCCATGAATAGTCCAGAAAATAAAACATTTTCGGTTTCCGTTGCCATGTGCGATACATTTCCGCACATAATCATTTTGGGTTGGTTCTAAAGATATAAAATAGTTTACAATTATGGAACAGATACGTGAGCTTTTTAACTACATATAATGAAATTATTATGAATGCTTGAACAATAAAAGAAATGATTACTGCAAATGGACTTACTTTTAAATTTTCCGGTAAATTTTGGAGGATAAAATGGTACAATAAAATATCTCCAACATCATCTTGGCCAATTACAACATCCATATTGGGAAACTAACTTTTACCGCACCTATTCCGTGGGAACCAACTGAACTATTGAAGTGATTACTAAATAATAATTCTCGCAATTATATTCGTTCTATTTATCTCCCAGCTTTTGCCGAGCTTGCAAAATTTTGGTAACATGCAGAAGTTATCAAAAACAACAATCAATCGAGTGTTTATGTTTCTGGCGGTGGCCTTCAAACTTTTTATGTTCTAGAATGATTTTATTATAATAATACAAACAACAGGGTATAAAATAATCTCGATCATCTTGTAGAGTTTGCGACATATTAAGTGCACATGTACTTATTAGCATGCAGAATGTGGGAGTCAAACCAAACAAATATACATTTCCTGTCGGCAAAGTTGAAAGGTTTTTCTAGAACGTTCTTAGCTATTAATATTTCATCATAATAAAAACAATAAATCATAACATCTCTTATCGACTTCGAATCTATTGTTTCTTTCTCAAACTTTGATAATATTTATTTAGTGTAAACAATTACAAACGTTGGAATTTCCGAGAAAAAACATTAATTCTGCAACATCTGCGTACTATTGCATCAGCATTTCCAGAACATTCTTCCATTGCGCAACAATGAGCAACACGCGCACTTTTTAAGCCCCGGCGCAGGCGCCTGAGCCACAACCAAAGGCCCCGAAGACACCAGAGGCCCTTCTTCAGCAGCCTCTGGTCATTGCCGAAGAACTGGGTGGACTGACCTGAGGAATAGCCCCGGCGCATGCGCCTGGACGCTGCTGAACACCACTTCTTCAGCAATGACCTTGAAAGACACCAGACGCTGCTGAAGACATGCCCACTTCTTCGGCAATGACCTTCAAAGACACCAGAGGCTGCTGCTGCAGATGCCGCTGCTGAAGACACTTCTTCGGATGCCTCAACGACTCCTTCAGCAGCCTCTGGTCTCTTTCAAGGTCACTGCCGAAGAAGTCGATGGCACCTCGAGAACTCGATGGCGTTATGTGCTCCGAACGGGTTCGTATCTGAGGCTCTCATTTTCTAACTACTATCTTTCAATCTCTTACTTTTCTGTATCGGCTCTTGAGTGTTGATTATCCTGTGTACTTGATTGAAAAGCTTGTGTTTCGGCAAAATGGTTATGGTCTGGGTCTGCGTTATCTGAATCTCTTGACCATGCCACACCATTCCTCTGCCTTATTTCAACGGAGTTTCACATTTGTCGCGGTTAGGGCTTTTAACGCATTTTGTGAAGATTTTGGAGAGAGTAGAAGTTTGAGAGAGTTTCGTGTACGTGTTAGAGCGCACCTATTCGTCGGTCAGCATTAATCGTTATCACCGATGCGCTTGTTTGGTTCAAGTTGTCGTCGCCCCATCCTCTTCCTCCTCTCTTTCTCTTCATTCTGCTGTTGTTTTCTTATTCTGACTTCTTATATATTTTTCTTCTTCCATTTTTTCGACTACTTTTCGGTACGGTGGGTTAAGTGTGAGAATAGCCATCGGCTAAACTTCGCCCATCCTTACCAAAAATATTATGTTTATGTTGTGAATATATGTTAATTTTGATGTAGTTACTATTATAATTATTATTATAGTCATAAATATTATATGTATTTCTTTTTTCATAGCCCTGTTTTTATATTTTGCATAATTTTAATACATTTTGTTTGTCAAGCTTTGCAATGGAAATGAAGCCGTTTATTATCATTATTATTATTATTAGTATTAGTATTAAAAGTGCCCTTTATCATGTTTTCTCACTACTCTGTATTTCATTCTTACAAGTCCTTTACGAACGTGAGTTTCGTCAATTTGTATTTAAAAAATCTGCAAAATGGATTTTCAAATGCGTAAATGTTGATTAGAAGCGAACATAACTCCGCTCTCCGCCTTGCCCGTTTCAAGTTACACAGTGCAAACTGCAAGGGATAGAATTGGCTTTGGAGAAATTGATCCATATTTCCTCTAAGAACACCTAATGACAAGATCTTTCTGCAGTAAAAGTTCATAGATTTGTAAGATGACTTTCCTTCTGAAAATGTGTCCAGAATTATCCACTCAATTCGAAAATTCAATCAAACACACACCGTTCCATAAGAGATAATCTTACTTTGGCCCGCCACGTTTACAGGGGATGTGTGTATGTACTTGAAAATAATTTTAGGTTTCGACACGAATTAAACACCAAAATTTTTTTTGATAGCGTAGTCAGTTTAGTCAATTCCAACCGTTATGCACGAGTTGGGATAAACTGTATAGATTGAATACCGAGAACTGGGTTGTGCCGTCAGCAAAATACTGTGGTTGCTGTAACAGAATCGTAGAACGATTCCAATTAAATTCGTTCGTCTTGTAACGGGTGTTTCTTCTTCCGAATACAAGTTGCTGTAATTCTTTTATGTACCTATAATAAATATCTGTTCTTCTAATAGGATTATTATGTCGCATTTACTATTTATCGTGTATTTGTTTCTACACAGTTGGGTAAAATGTACGAGATATTTTTAGTATAATGACGTGACTAATTTGCCTGATTTTAAATTCAAATGTAAGTCTGCCAGAAGAAAAAATTACTCAAGAGTTACTGAATGTGTATAGACGTTATTGACTGATTAGATTTTAGGCCAATAAGCAATTCTCAATCCTCTTCATGATAGTCACTCATCTTCTAGTAATTCCTCCGTACGTCTCTCGGTGCATTTTCCAATTTAAACAGCTTTCCGTGCGATTTACTTTGACGGAGGGTTAATCCTCGAATTTTTTTCTCGGAAACTTTCTTGAGCCCACACCACCGGATAAAAACGTATATGTACGTTTATACATCGGGGGAATGCGAATATTTTAGCATGATGATGGATGAACGGAATTAAAGTTTCTGGTATAATATTAACGGGGAAAAATATTTTTTGTGTGGATGAAGTAATAGAAAAGTTTTATGGCTGGTCTGTGGGATTGTTGCTTATCCGGATTAAGAAGTCGTCTAACTTAGTTGATTAATACTATTTTCAGTTTTTACGGAAAGAGAAGAAAGTGCCTTTTTATTTATCCGCAGCATGAATAAAAAAATCAAGTTAAAATTTATTATTTTGCTTGTGTTCCTTGTTCTTCAAATATGATTTTCAAAGTCATGACACGATAGTGCATAGTGCAAATATACACCAGGCTCATACTTACACTAAAATTTATACGCCTTCTACTACAGTGTACTGGTATGTGCACAATTTGTTTCGGCCATTATATGTGTTTTCTCTTCTAAAATATTCAATAGCAATACTATCTTAATGTAATATATAGGTTTATTTAATAATAAATGTAATAAATAATAGCTATGGCAAGGAAAATTTATTCATAAATTTTTCAATGCATACGTTCTATATTGTATTTATAATTAGAACGCCAAGTCGGATAAGTAATTTCAAGTATTTTACGCATCAAAAATGGTTATTTACGATACAAGTATCGTGAACCAGTTCATATTACGATAAAAAACAGGATAACCCATCGTGTATCGCAATATGAAGGTGTGCTAAGAGTATCGTACAAAGTTTTATCTACTATCGACATGACCACATGTCTTATTATCTTAAGAATTAATTAGTAAACCAGAAATAATAACGATACACAAAAAAGTAGGAGGCAGTGTATACCTTTTTACTTCTGTCATTAACATCTTTTTAACGAGAATAGACGGCGAGGTCTAGTTGACACACTTCAGAAAATAAATGGGAATGTTCGCCATAGATAGCAGAGTAAAAGGAAACTCTTGCATCGGTACTCAAGCTTTTGCAATAGTTTATTGCAGCATCAGGAGTCTACAATAATAGACAAAACAGGTGAAACAGCAGGCAGGAAATTACAAGGCAGAAAACTTACGTACTAGATTTTGAGGTCCGATTTTAGTAGTCATGGGCTCAAAGATCTGCTTCACTGGTTGAGTTGCAGAGATATCCATCGCGGCACATTTGGCTCGCGGTTCGCGGTTCGCAACAACAGAGCGTCACGCGTGTAGTTCGTAGATCAGGGATTTGGAAGCCTACGCGTGTGTCATGCTGGATGCAATGGCTCAATGCCGCGGCTCCCGGTTCCGCGGGTCTTATTCTTCTCTGCTTCAGTACTTCAGTGCTTCTGTCTATTTATTTATTTATCTCGGCTCAGCTGCTGCTGCATGCTCAGTGACGGCGAGTTGATTCAAAGATGCAAAAGTTGTATTTATTGTGCATTTGCAATGTTTTGCATTTGTAGGTTACAGCTACACATCACAGAATGCAGAAGCACTCGTAAACTTATTAAATAGGTAGGTTACATACATTACACAGTTATTTAGAGAATTTTTCAGGTACCTAGGTATATACAACACCAGCAAAATACTTATACTTAAAACATTCATTGAACCCATTATTTGAGTAAGGCATCAGCTACACAATATTTGAAGAATAATTTCACTTTTACAATGGATAGGTACCCATTCACTTAGTTTGTGAAATTTATTTAAAATCATAATTCAATAGAAACTAGTTGTCAACGCATTGACAGAACAGCTTCCTAGCCACAGCCGCACTGCACAGTGCGCGCGCATGCACTCAGTTCCAGAAGGTGTTGGGGACAGATTCTCGCCGGTCTCACATTATGTACCACAAACATTTTATTACGCTACCTACCTTTCTCAATATTTTTCTCAATTTTTTTCTTATACAACCTATTACTATTTTCGCACATCGTCTAGCGAAAAATACCCTCTATCCGATGCAATACAAAATATATATGGTCTCATTGAAAAAAATGTTCGATGATGTCATATCTCGGCTCAAAAGTGTTGAAAAAAAATCGCCCCGTCAGTTTCCTATGGACCATCTCTGATATACTTATGCAAAAAATCAGCAAAATCTGTCCAGCCGTTATTCCGCAAAAGTGCCAACAGACATACACACGCACGCACGCACACACGCACACACATACATACGGACGGAAATGTGCCCCCTTGTCAAAAAGTCTTAGAATGACCTGAAACGTCCACATTTGATGAAAAAACACCATGGTCAAAAAACGACTATCACAATAGTCAGCTAGGAAGCTGATAAAAAATAAAATAAAACATGGTGATGAAAAACAATTTTTTTCATTACAACCTCAATCATAACATACATAATGGAATGTTCAAAAAAACTAAATCAGCCGGTATAGTACGAATCGAAATATAGAACGGATAATTATGCTTTGCATTGCATGCAGCTCTAGAGTGCGTCCTGACTCCCGAATGCTGTATCGCCTGTGCACTCCACGGTTGGCAATTATCTTAAAACGCATCGTCTTTTGTGTGCTTCGCGAGCCATGTGATTAATTTGAACCGGTTCAGTTCTGCGGTTCGCCATCTGTGAGCTGAACTGAAGAGTCAGATCGCGAAAATTTAACGAGTTACCCATGACTAGATTTTAGTGAAATTTCTGTGCTAACTTGTTAGGGAAGATAACCTGTAGTGTATGGTTGTATCATATTATTATATGGTTGGGATCTAGTTGCCTACACCCTGTATGTAAAGTTAGTTACTTTTATATTTTAAGTGATTTAGTGATATTTCTTCCGTTTGGTTATCAATCCTGAATTATCTGTACAACTTTTGAAAATGTTCCATTTTAAGATGCCTAAGTGTCTTTTTCCATTTTCTTAAATTTTGTATTTTTACTGAAATATATTGGATTTCCTAATTTTTTCATATCAGTTCTAATGTATTAATTAAGTACAGTAATTCTCCTAGACTCGATCAGGGAGTGCTTGAAAAATTTTTGCACCTGCAATTTGTAACCTCAAAATCTAGTAAGTTTTCTGTTTTGTAATTTGTCTTTTGACTGCAGCTATTTCACGTGTTTTAACTATTATTGTAGACCCCTGATTCTTTTACTCTGCCCTGGCGAACATTCTGAAGTGTTAATATCTTTTCACATGATTTCGAGAACTTTACATACGAAGAAAGCTTTTCTTGGACATCGAGACGGAGCATTGTAGCTATTAGACGTCTTCTATTAACATCACAGGAGTTGAGCTGTTATTTCAAATTGCACAAATTTTGTAATTATCGTTATAAATACAGATCCCCAGTAATTTCAAAAACAAGAACTATTTTATGCCATACGTACCTACCTAAATTGACAAACTTACTTAAAACTTACCCTTAGATACCTGCATTAGCAAATAAAGCAAGCAGCGGCTTCTCTCTTCCATCTAGAAAATTAAAAGAGTTTTCTATTCGTTTTTTAAGTTCTTCCACGTTATTCACTAAGTTTTTCAAATCACTCAAAATAAAAAACTACAAGGATTTAGGTCCAGGAATTTTGCTGTTCCAAAAACTGGTACATTGCACCCTATATGTATACACCTATTAGGAAATGACCAAGGTTCTCCAGGACTTCTCGTTTAAAATGCGGCGGAGCTCCATCGTATAGAAACGATATTGTCTGCCTCACATTTAGAGGAACATCTTCAAATAATTCAATCACAAACCCTTTGAACTAAATTAACAAGTCGCCGTGTTGGGTGATTTCATATAACTAGTAAATCTTTTCGCATATAAGCAAGATGCTGCAGCTGTAATTTGTCAGCGCTCCCCGTAACTTAAAATCACGTCTACAAGTTCATTGTTTTCGTAAGCCATTTCAAACAACGTGCAAAATCAAAAACTGATTAAAACACCAATTCGGTTGAGTGAAATCGGGAGATTTTCTTCTTGCGAGTTCCCACCAAGCGCTATTAGCAAAACATTGCTCAGAGTGGTGACTGTATTTACAATTTTTCAATTTTGTAACTTTTATACATATAGCTAATTTTTGGCAGAATAGCTTATTTTTACGAGTTCTACCTACATTTTGTTAAAATAAATGGCTCATCTTTGAGAACAGGGAGTAGTGCTAAACTCAATACAGAAAATTCCGTGTAACCCAATATCTCATCTTAAATGGCCTTCATTTCTCGATCAGATTACCGACAAGATAAACAAATAAAAATGAAATCCTTTCCTGATTTCCAACCTTCACCCTCTAATGCGTTTCTGGGTTCATCTCCTTCAATATAATAAAGTTCCCTCAGCAGTGACTTAAAAGGGGTTTGACTCGACGCGTCGGTCGCTAGCCTCTTTCTAGATAATTAGATTACCCCGTTTGTTTTCGTTCGATCACAATTTAAATTTTAACTTAATGAAGAAAACTTCCGAAGCGGGTAATTTTGTTTCGCGAGCAAGTTTGGAGTAGAACGGAGCTTCATAACTTACTAAAAAGCATTGAACTACTCTTGTTTTGATAGTCTCAAGTGGAGGGTTGAGATTTAATAGGTACTTCTTCTAATGAGAGAAGCGCGTGCAATTTTTATTTATGCGATATTAATAGAGCAGTAAATTCTGAACAAAATTAAAACATATTTTCAAGAATTGCTACTTTTTTCTGTGTCAACGCATTATTATTGTTGTTACTTGAATTTAGCACCGTCAAACAGTCATCTACCTAGGTAATCAGCAGGTTGTGTGGTACAGGAACACATAATTAATGAGAAACTATCATGACTACTTTATTTCCAAATGTATTTGATTGTTGATAAGCTGTTGTAATAAAGTTACAAAAAATATGCAATTTAAATAGATGAATTTATTTATAATAAATTAATACACATGCCCAATAAGATACAAAAATATGGAGAAAATATGGAGAAAATACGTTATACATTGTTGATTGCTGCGCCACTTATGGACAAGTAATGTGTCATCAATACACAAGTGTCTGTACCAAGTACGAACATTCTGGGTCGAGAAATTTTTGATTTATAAATAAAACTGTTATCTTCTCCGCAACATTTAAGGGTTCGGAATTTGAGCACTAAAAACGGGACATGTAGACACATTTTTATTCCAACACCATACTGAAATTAAAGTACCTAGATGGGGCGTTAAATAAAAAAAAGATTTATCAATAAAGGATCAACTTATGGACTCGCACTATTTTTATAGTAATATTTTTCGTTCGCCTTAATTAAATCTTCCTCAAATTATTGAAAAATCCGTCATAAACTCGACACCTCTTTTACTATTTGTACACATATTTATCGTAATTAGAAAGTAGGGTTGTCCAAGTTAATTTATTATTCCTTATTCATTTTCGATCAAAAACGTCTTGATACGTTACTTCATTCAACCGGCGTGTTGGAATGAAAATCTTATTGCAATCTCTCAATTTTCTGTATATATGGCGGAGATGCACAGTAAACTGGACGTTTGACAGTAGAAGTAGTGTGGCCACTGCAATGCAGATGGCGGTGGCGCTTCAGTTTCTTCTCATATTTCTAAATAGAAAATAGAAAAAACCTTGAAAATTCCAAGCTGTAGAGGTTCCGTCTGCTGTGATAAAAACCAATTATAATAGATTGTGACTAAATCCTAATCACACATTTGGGCGATAGGTAGCAGCACTTTATAGACTAACAGCTGATATTTCGCAGCCTTGAGGCTGTAGGCTGTAATTCTGCAAAGGTGCAACTTTAGATATAGGTAAGTTGGCTTCAATCGACCTATTTTTGACCTCTAGATTCACTGATAGGATGTATGCTACTTCATTCATGAACACCCTATACTATAGTATAATACTATAGGTGTTTGCTGCGATAAATATGGAAATTACTGTTCCCATTGTAACAGCCGTTACCTTTTTAACAAAAACACTATTATAAAACTTCAATCTTTATGTTTCTTTTTTCAGTTTGTAAACACTGTTGTAGTGGATGTAGACTGTGGCCAATGTAGAGTTCTACTATTTTTCCACACGGCTTGCACATCACCGAAAGTTTGTTCCGGTTCTTTATTGTTTCAACAATTTAAAAAAATGATATGTCCAGTAAAGCAGTGGCTGTGGAGTTAATGACGCTTGACATTGCACGGTAAAAAAAGTTTGTCTGGAACCTAATCTTTGGGATCGAATCTTATTACCATTGAATCATGGATTCAACTCTATCAAATTTACCCATGAAATAGAAAGAGAAGGACAGTTTCCATTCTTAGACACTTTAGTAATGATGAAAGATAAGTTTGAATTTGACAACTATAGGAAAGAAACCTGTACTGTTCGCCATGTTCTAAATATATTCAGTCAACGATCGAAGTAATTATTTCTCAATATTTGGAATTTTTTGCCATTTATACAGGGGTTTTCAGGACAAACTTAAAATCGGAATTCAGAACCTCAAAATGAGAGAGGGTATGGCCGGAAACGCTTCATTGAGGATTTTCCCCCTCCAACGACATAGGCTAAAGTACGACTTTTATTTTCTTTCTCAAAATTGGTGAAAGATAAAAAAATGAATTTTGATGAAGACTTTCTATTATCGGAAACGCTTGCAAGGCATTTTCTATTTTCTTAAATACTTAAGGCAATTTCTCAAATAACCGTATGGGTCGTGACAGCATATTTTTTTTGTTCAAATACTCAGGCCTGTAAAAAAAAAAGACACAAATAGTCGGGGAGAAAGGTGCTCTAATGTATTCTACACTCTCTATACAACTCAAACACACGCAAGAAAACGAAGCTGATTTTTATGTAAAATGACCTGCCAGACTCGAATTTTGAGGCCGTGAAAAGATCGGGAATTGCGAAAATGCCGGAAAATCGATTTTTCGTAAAATTTTTATAAATCAATTTTCGACCCTTTTTAATACTTTTCTTGTTGTATTTCAGCAACGAAAAGAGTTAGAGACTTGTTTTTTTGTGGAATATACACTGAAGTGTGCTGATCATCACAGTGTACTCACGTTGCCTCTACAATTTTCCAATTTTAAGAAAAAAATGTTTTCTTGCTAGACCACAATTTTGTGTAATGTATTTTTCATGTAACGGGTAAGTAATCTTATTTTTCGGATTTAACATAATATACATATGCGAGACCAAATACGGACAAAGGCTCGAAATTATTTTTGGTGAAGAAACCAAACATTAATATTGTTGCTGCAAAAAGTTACAGCGAATTAAACGCAAATAATTTGCGCGCACTAGCCGCGCTGAACCGTGTAGGAGTGGTTTGGTGCAGGCGTACAAACGCTGCATGAATATCGAGAACATTTATATTTTTTATTCAGACAAATTGCATTTCCCCTCACATAACCATGTCTCGAATTCAAGACCAAGACAAGACAAGACCAAGACTTATCTTGGTCTTGTGCGAAACCCTACTCACCTGACATGAATCCTTGTGAGAACGTGTGGGATATGTTAAAAAGGACCATTTTAAATAGAGATAACCCCTCTTTCACCCTTCAGGAGCTAATTCTTGCTGCTCAAGAAGAACGGAATAACATACCGCAGGAAGCCATTAATAACCTTTTTATTAAAATGTACAGACATACTGGTTATTGACATCTTCGTTTCTCACATTTTGCGAAGACTTTAGTCTTTTCAAAAAAATTAATTCAGACATTTTCTTAAATTTAACTCCTGGCCGTGTACTCCTTCCATGAAAATAACCTTACACGTGATAAAGCATTTCAATAAAATGTTGAATTTAATCCACATATTTGTTAGAATTATTTTTGTTTATTTTTCAAATTAATTCAGTGGGCCAAGAGTTTTGCCTATGTGTGTATTATCAAGGATAAAACCGGGCGAACCCTTATGTCGCTACCTATCAGCGCGGCTACCGCGCACAAATTATGTGTTTAATTCGTTGTAACTTTTTTCAGCAACAATATTAATGTTTGGTTTCTTGACCAAAAATAATTTCGAGCCTTTGTCCGTATTTGGTCTTGCATATGTATATGTTAATTCCGAAAAATAAGATTACTTACCCGCTACATGAAAAATACATTACACAAATTTGTGGTCTAGGAAGAAAACATTTTTTCCATGAAATTGGAAAATTGTAAAGGCAAGGTGAGTACACTGTGATGTTCAGCACTCTTCAGTGTATATTCCACGAAAAAAACAGATCTCTAACTCTTTTCGTTACTGAAATACAACAAGAAAAGTATTAAAAAGGGTCGAAAATTGATTTATGGAAATTTTACAAAAAATCGATTTTCCGGCATTTTCGTAATTCCTCATCTTTTCGCGACCTCAAAATTCGAATCCGGCAGGTCATTTTACATGAGAATCAGCTTAATTTTTGCGTGTGTGTTCGAGTTGTATAGAGGATGTTTAAAACGCATCTTTCAGGCGGTCTGCTCCCCGAGTAAAAAGAGTTTCTAAATGAATCACATTTTCATATGATAAAATTCGGGTTCGAAAAAAGTTCAATAAAAAATATAATGGGGGTTGCTGTTTTCACCCATTTAAATGATAAGGGATGGTTGAAAAAGTGTCCGTTGCAAGCGTTTCCGATGGTAGAAAATCTCTACCAAAATTGATTTTTTCGTCTTTTACCCCATTTTGAAAAAATAAATAAAATCCCAACTTTAGCCTATACCTTTGGAGAGGGGCAACTTTTTAACGCAGCATTTTCAGACATACCCTCATAAGAACTTTGTCTCTCATTTTGAGGTCCTGAATTCAGATTTTAAGTTTGTACAGCTAATCCTGAAACACCCTGTATATTGCAATATATCTACTGTTATGGATATATTAGACAACCAGAAATCTTCGAACTGCTTACTAAATGTGCAGGTGCACCATCCATTTGAAGCCATATTCTCCTTTGAATTTTAAGGGGAAACTCGTCTTTTATTGAATTAAATTGACACTACAAATGCCAAATACTTCTGAACGAGTTACGACACCCTATATTGAATTAGGTCATTATTTGAGTGTATGTAATAGGCATTCCTAAAATAGATATTACCTTATCTGCAAATGAACCATATTATTATATTTCAATTATGAAGGCGGTCCAGTCTAGTTCATTATGAATGACTAAAATAAGCCAGGAATAAAAGACTATAAATTCAGCTCAAATTAATATTTTATATTAATTTATTCTACTATTATTGATGACCGGTACTTCAGTACTAGTTTTAACTCTAGGAGTTATCCAATATATAAATTTTGTTCACTGTTAGAGTTAAAAATTAAATTAGACGTTTATTCATTAGAAAATTTATTTAAAATACAAAGCTTACAGTTTCCTTTTTAGCAACCAATTTGTCTTGTTTACTTCAGTATTTTGATTTTATCTATCCACTTATTTCTTGTCTTCTTGTAAATTCACTATCGGTGTACCGTACCTATTTCTTGTTCTTTTGGCGAATTCCCTTGTTTTTCTTATCTGTTTCTGTTCTAATTCTTGCTTATTTTATTCCTACAATAAATTTGGGGTTGTTATGTTTGAGCCGGTTATGTTATCAAAACTTACCTTGATTTTCGTAGATTCTCGGCCCACATTCAGTATTTTCCTAGGTTCCTTATTAGCACTGCATTATGCTTTCATTTATTTTCCATTCTTGACTCTAGTTCTTGTTTATCTATTTAAATCCATTTTATATGTACAGCGGTACAGATGTTCTGTACTTTTTTATTTTCTTGATAGGTTTTTTTATTTTGCTCCGTTTAGGTCATATTGAAGTTGTTAGTCATCAACGTGCGCCTTCGCGTTTAATCTTCATCCCCGAATCTGAGTATATTAGTAGTTTGGCCCTGTATATTAGTCTCGGAAGTTATTGTCTTTGATCATATTAATCGCCTCTTCTATAATGGTGTCATTACGCAATTTTTTAAAATCATATTTTCCTGAAGATTGTCGTAAAATATTTGACCCGCAATTTTTATTTTTCTCACAGAGAACGTTTCAGGCATCTAAACCAGCATCAAAGTTAAGGCACTGGCCCTTTATGCCTTTTAAATGATGACGTATCCGGGCAATGCCGAGAATTGTCGATATTAGCCGGCAAGTACAACCGTTGTTTATCAAACGCGGCAACCGTATACTGTAAACTGAATTAATAAACAATCATGGCAGTCTAGAGTCGTTTGACAGATATTGCCCAGTGTTGTTTTTTAGTTTGTCTAGTTCCCAAATAAATGAAGGACTCACTGTTTCGTTTTAATATTTTTCAATTCCAGCGCTGAAATAGTTCAAATTGGATAAATAGTAATTGTCAATCATTTCACTACTTACTACCGGTAAATTGTCTGAATCGGCTTTAACGAAACCTTGCTCTATTTTTCGTACACAAATATACTAATTGGCACAATAAATAGAAATAAAAACACATAAATAAACGGCAGGTCACAAATGTCAAATTCTGATTATTCCTAACATTATTGCTCCCTACTTTACCGGCTCAAACTCCACGTAACGTTAGCTTTCTGAGTATCAAAACATCAATTCAGATGACCAATCACAAGCGCTTCTAAGCTAATGACGTAACCGGGGCAGCACGTGTTTCTGTTTAATTCTCCGAAGGCGCGCTTCGTGCTAAAATCGCCATTGTTTATATTTTGGGCTATGTAACCCAGAGGGCCAATAAACACCTAATTACTTATTTCTATCAAAATTAGATCGATTTTCTATTTAGTGCAACGATCCCATTGTACACAAGATGACAACTCAAGTCCCTGCAATAGACACATGACGCAAAATGAATACAACAAGATGCAGTCTTGTGTTTCAAATTTAATTTATTTCTTGCGAATCGGAATATACAGTGAAGTATTCAATACGTACTTTTTGTACAAAGCTCGTATTCGTCTATACGTTCTCTCCACACGAGTAAATGTGTTTTCTGTGCTTTCGATTAGGCGACTATTGCAGAATGGGTGCACAATACCGGGATAAATAATCCCAGCTAGCTAGTAATTTATTACCGGTCCATTTCATTTCCGGTTGGTATAGTAAGCATATAATGAACCCCTTTTTACCCAGTGTCCCTTGCGCATTTTGCGAAATCCCCATTTCGCTAAAAAAGCTCATTGAACGACGGTAATGGAAATAATAAATATCTTTCCGATTCAATTACATGTGTGATCCCGAAGTCCAGCCGACATCATTATTGTGAACATTGTTTGATTAAAACTTCCAATGCCTATTACGTGTGTAAGTACTCATTTTCTACGTACTGTAATGTATTTATAAACTTTATTTCAGGGATCATTTACAATTATTTGCTGCCATTTGAATATTAATTAAAGTTGCAAGTTTGCACTTGTTAGAACACACAAACTAAACTCAATATCGCACTTCTCTTCTTTGCTTTGGCTCAGAAGTTCTGAGTCAGAACTTCAATAAACAAAAACCAAAGAATCTTTTGACAAAGTCGTAAATCAAATTAGTCACAGTTCATACGGAAGTAATCATAGATGACATGCATGAGACCCAACTAGGGTTACTCGTAACAATACCTTCATTTAACTGAAACGACCTTATGCTAAGATTGTATAATATTCTGCTTATCAAAATTCATATGCATAGTAGCACATAAGGGAGCCATTGTAAAAGCGCAAAGGAAATAATTTCAAGAGTGTCTAATCCGAGGGAAACGAGCATTTAGTCGAGGAATTATGTTGTTATTTTTACTTGATGATACAAGAGGGTATTTATGTGCGAAGTAGGGGTTAGAAAATTGAATTTTAATGGAGCAAGACACCGCAAGAGTTCTCATATACGTAAATTTTTATTAAAGCTATTTTCCTGAATTGAAAGTATCTTGGAAAATGTACAGTGTGATAAAGAGAAAGTTTAAACTACAACGTTGTATAAAGGATGAAGATGAAACGGAACATTTCTTCTGTTTTCATATATCTAGCTAAATGGGTCCCAAGCATTCCTAAGATGATTTTGTAAATTGTTGCTAGGAAGTTTTGAGCTTTAGTTAACCTTCATACTTCTGAAGTTAAAGATTTTGCAATAAAAAGATGCCGCGTTTTTCTTTTTTTGCAATTTCTTGCGTTTAAGTCTAAATAAAAAATAATGAATATTTTACACACAGTAGTTGAATCAAGAACTTTGACGTAAATTCACTATGAATTCTTAATAAGGTAATCCCACACGCCAAAAGACAGTGACACAGTAATTAAATTCGACACGTGTTTCGCTGACAACGTCAGCATCCTCAGGAGTTGAAGATTAATCTAAATCTAATCATACATTACAGTGCCATAATCCATAAATACCCACCCCCTACTACTGAAGTAAATTGGATCGATACATCTATAGTATTTCTTAAAACTATTTCGAACATAAAAGCAATAAAGCTGGTTTCTTATAACTGGAGGGCAAGTATTTATGGCTAGTCTTAATTCTATTTACCTGATAAATCTATACAACTTTGAGTCCGGAACCGGATCATAATTGCTGTTAAGACAACTACGTTTATTTTTATTTATCACTATACTTTCCAAGGCTTTTAAATCAAATGTATTATTTCCTGGATTTAAGAGTTTGAGATCATTGATATTGAATTTATGGCCCGTTTCCAACTCGTGTGACGCCATGCTAGACTTAACAGTACGGCCGTATTTGTAATGGGCCTGATGCTCCTTGAAGCGAGCTTACTGCCCGATATATTTTTTATCGCAATTTCCGCTTGCTATTTCGCAAATTCCCGCTTTATGAATGGGTTCCGTTTTATCTTTCGCATTTCCAAGTAGATTTAGTAAATTGTTGCTCGAAGTGTGAACCACTTTGAAGTCTGCTTTGCCGAAAATAATATTCATACCTCTAGTTGTCTGCTGTACATAATATGATATTTTTATAAATTTAGTAATTTTATTATCCCCAAGTAGTGGAATTTCGCAATAGCATTTTAATTTTCGTTTCCTAATTAACCTATTGACAATTTCTGGATCGAAACCGTTACATCTCGCTATATCTTTGATTGTGTTAAATTCCTTGCGAGATCTTTCAACGGATAATGGTAGACTCAACAGTCTATTAACTAAAAAAACAAAACTAGCCTCTTTGTGCTGACTGCAGTGGTTCGAATCTGCAGTTATGTACGGAGCTGTACTGGTTTCTTTCTTATAGATGTCAATTTCTAACTTACGGTCTTTCCTAATTACCAAAATGTCTAAAAATGGAAATTGTGAGCTGTCCTTCTCTTTCTATTTCATGGGTAAAGTTGATGGAATTTAATCTACTATTTAAGTCTTTCAAAAAAATCTTCAATGTTACATTTACTAGCGTCAAAAAGGGCAAATATATCGTCTACATACGTATCTCACCCACACCCTTCCGAAATATGGGAGCTCATGTTTCAATTGAGTTTCAAATTTGCCCATGAAAATTTCTGCAATGAAAGGAGAGAGGCAATTTCCCATGACTGTACCTTCACTTTGTTGAAAAAATGATCTACCTACTTTGAAATAATTCTGCTGCATACACAGGTTGGTTAAATTAATAAATTCTTTCACAGTTTGTTCATCAATGCTATTTTTATTAAGGAGTTCATACAAGTATTCCAAAGTCTTTGGTACAGGTACGCTGGGAAAAAGTGAGCTGACGTCTAAAGAAATGTAGTGCTACTACACTGGTTCTTGTAAATAAGGGCATTATTAGAATGTTTAGAAGTTAATGGACTACATTTTGAACAGTTTAATTAACATTTCAAATAGGTATAATTTCATTTAATAAAAATGACTTTTTAGTAAATGTATGTGATCAATGTAGTCGTTGATTAGAAAATTTTGAAAATTTGTTTGCTTTATTAGTACTTAATCCCAACACCTCTACTTGCCACCATAAAAAATCTAATACCTCACTGCTAAATGGTATCAAAATAATAATTTTTACATTATCTACCACAACTGTGAAAATACAGGAAAAAAAATATGTCTCCGAAAATATTCAGACATAGGAAGCCTTTATTAAATGAACGTTAAAATTTTCTGCGGAATCTAAAAAAATAAAAATGGTAGCATTCCATTTAATACAACAAAGTTATTGTCAACTTCCGGTATTCCCGAAAATGTCACTATTTTGTAAATATTTTCATTGAATAGATCCAACTCGATTAGGGTCACAGCCTACAGAGATAGCACGCTAGTAATACTTTAACCCTGCCATACTTGCTTCGTGCGACGTTCTATTGTCGTTCTGTAACGTATTCAACAGGAAAAATTTTTGTTGATTTTTATGTAGTTTTTGGACTTAGAGAACTTATTAAAAATTGTTAAATTAAAAAAAAGATAGCTGAGTTTTATCAGTACTATGCTTTCTGCCAATTATAATAGCTTTGTTCCTTGTAATAGTTCTGAACTGGTTCTGAGAAAATTCTCACGCGCAGTTTGTATTCAAAAAATTTTGAATTTTGGGTAACAGTTGCCTGTTCGTGGAACATGTCAATTCGGCTTGTTACTCAATAACTGATTCGTAACCAGTTCCACTAGTTCTAGCACTAGAGGTAGAATTTCCAGTTCGAGCATGCCCATTTAACTTTGGTATAAACAGGAAAAATACAAAAAAATTCACTCAACAGCAAATAACTACAAATGTATCTTGAAACAAAGGAATTCTTAAAACAATTTCCAAAAAGTATTTGAAACTATAGGTAAATACACAAATACAAAAATAAAAAACACATTTTATAAAAATGCAAACTATACACAGTGCCCCAATTTCAGCCCTTCAGTATGTGTAACTTGGTTAGTATTGAAGATACGAAGATGGTTAAATGGGGAAAGTGTAGCATAATTTTATGACCACCTCAAATCTACATCCAAATTTTGAATATCTTTTTTTATTCTTTATTTTACATTGTAAAATTTGAACATTGTTTAAGGTACTTTTTGAAGACATGGATCAAGTCTCAATAATGTAAAATGAATAATAAAAAAATATGGATAGATATCTCAGAAACCAAAAAGGTTTTTAAAATTTGCTTGTAGACTTGAAGTGACAATATGATTTTGTTAAACTTTCCCCATTTAACCATCTTTGTATCTTCAATATTAACCAAGTCGCTCATACTGACGACTCAAAATTGGGACACTGTGTATAGCACTTCTATTTTATAGATATTGTAAAATGTCACCACTATTCTCTATATGTTTTCTTCTAATAGCTTATTTTTTTAACTTTTTCTGCAAGTTCCTTCTCAATTTTCAAGCGTTTCCTGTAGTACTTCTTTCTATCACTTATAATTTCCTGCAGAACATTATAGTTCAGTTTTTCTTCATATGACTTTTTACAACAGGCTTTTCAGCATTCGATATTGAACTTAGAACCCCAGATTTTTGTTGTTCTTGCATTATACCATTTGATTGCCCAGTTTCTTCATTTTTTATCGGTGCTGGATTTCATGTATGTATAGTATCCGAGGATAAAAGTATCACGGGACGTGTATTTTTCTTTTTCCCTAAATTTCATTCATTATAATATCTGCGCACTCAAAATTTTTTCTTCCCCTACCCAGTTATCAATATATTTCTTGTAACTACTTTCTAACATCTTCGATCTTCTGGTGGAAATAACAAAAACTCGGCTAATACTTCTAAAAATGTTAATTAAATTTTAGCTTTGAAATGTTTTTATGAAGCGTGATTATTTTTTTAGACATCAAAAAATATTTTTTCCGTCTTTGTAACATCATCCCGGGACATACGGTATATTTGAGTATCTCTGGTAGAAGGGAAGATATTTAAGCAATGTAGTGTAAGTTTTAGCTTTAGTAATCTGCACACTCTTGATGATGCCGCCGTTGTCAGCGAAACACGCACCGACTTATTAGTATGCCACTGTTTTAGCATGTGAGCCAAAGTTATAAAAAATTCATAGTAAAAGTTCCCTATCCAGCCGCTGTGTGTGTGTGTGTGTCCTACAAATGTGGACACTCATGAACCAATTGAGATGAATTATAAGTTCATAATTCTCAGAACTTGAAAGGACATAGCGCTTTCATCAATATGGAATGTATTTGGCTTATTCTAATAACCGCATTAGGTCGTTTCATGAAACCGAAACGTTCTAAATTGATACGGACCCACTTAAATCCTTTAGTAGTTCTGTATACATATATATTACAGGCCCCCGTTGCTACTACTGCACCCTTGAATATATCGCCCGAAGGAGTGAGTCCCCAGAAGTTCGAGTTTCTTGATTACTACTGACCGCTCCTTTGCCTAAATCCTTTTCTGAAGTAAACATGGAAATGTTTGAGTAACAGTGAAAGCAATTATATACTATGGACAAGAAAGGGTCAGTTTTGGGTTTTGACCCTTGTGATACGGATGATGAAGCTGCTTATTTACATATTATGCCTATTATCAGTTTCAAATTGGATTAATACAGTAGGTGCCTCGTTTTAAGGAGTATTTATGGAAATCGGAGGAAGGTAAGTGTTCCCAAATTGAAAATAAACGTGTGGGAGTTTAGTGATATATCCTTCAAGTTCTCTATAGAATTAAATGCGCTGGTGTTACCAATTTCGATATTATTGGGGCGATCTATACAGGGTAAGTGAGCAAAAAATAGATTTTTTTGTGACGGTTAACAAAAATAATAATTAAAAAAACCATTTTCAAGGTACGCACACAATCAATATTTTTTAACGGGATTGTTACAAATTCTGAAATAAAAATGTGATAATTGGATAAATAAATAAATTATTTATGCCGCGGTTATTTTAGGAAAATAGCCTTTTTCTGGGCAAATTGTATTTGCTTGAGCGAATAGCTTTTATTTCTTTTTATTGATTTTCGGAAATTTTACCTCTGGAATATTTTACCCCAGAAGGTGCCATCATTAAATTTTAGTACGCTGTACTAGGAAAAAAATGGTGATTTCCCGTTGCCTTCCACATCGCAGAGTGAGTATCACAGTGCCAGACTGACCTCCACCGTCTATGCCACTCTGATTACTGAGAGAGTTGCTGCTCGCTTGAAGGACGCGGATGAAAACACTGTTAGGAACGAAGAGGCAGAATGGAATGGTTTAGGCTCTGCAGCTAGAGATATTACATTGGGTCAGAAGCAGAGTAAAAATAGAAAACCCTGAATAACATGGGATAATGTGACTCTGATAGCCGACAGAAGAAAATATAAAAATAGGCTAAACGAAGGAGTGACACAAAGGTATAAAGCGGACAGTTGGGAAATTATTCGGAAATGTATGAAAGCGAGAGAACAGTGGATTGATAACAAATGGAAAGAAGTGGAACATAAATTCGAAGTAGGAAAAACTGACGAAGCGTTTAAAATAATTAGGAGAAATTTCAGAGAAATTGGATATAGCAGCCAAGAACATTAGAAACGAGGCAGGTGACATCTTAATCAGAAGAGAGGAAAAGGCAGATAGATGGAAGGAATATTTGGGAATTATATATGCAGGACAAGAACTAGGAGATATATTAGAAAAGGAAATCAGTATAGAGCGGGACAACCTAGGCTGTCCCATAGTAGGGCAAGAGTTTGAGTTAGCATTAGAAAATTAAAAAAAAACAATAAAGCATCAGGTGCAGACGGATTGTAGACAGAAATTTTAAAGTGTGCAGATCAAGAGGTAAGAGAGCGCTTATTTAAACTAGTTATCCGTATATATGAGACAGGTGAGATTCCAGAAGATTGCAAAAGGAACATAATAGTCTCTCTTCCAAAACGGGAAGGCGCGGATAAGAACGAGAATTTTAGAACTATCAGTTTAACTGCCCATTAGGGTGTCCCTTATATGGGTGAAACAATTTTTTTTTCGGATATCGAAATGCATACCCCCTAATTCTTTTTAAACTACCCAGACTTACTCAAATACAAAATTTTATCTTCCTACGTCAACACTAACCCGTGCCGACAGGGCCCTGAAGATTTTGAAAATTGCTGTTTTGAACCGTTTCCGTTATGTAGCTAAATCAATTGAAATATTTATATTTTATAAAAATAATAATCAAAAAGAAAGTTAGTAAACAGGTACGTATTTATTAAAAGAAGATAAAATTACAGATTAGCCAGGATATTTTCTTTTGAGGGTCTCTTTTTTACAGTCTGGATACAGATTTCTATGCTCTTGCACACAGCGTAGCAAAAATTGCTTTTGTTCTTCCTTTGCAGTGATCAAACCATGAAAATCTTGCATAAGTTTCACAGCCCTTTCAGCTGTATCATTAACTGCCCTTAAAGAAAGAACCTTTCTTTTTGCCTCTAAATAGGCAACGTCTTCTTCCCACGTAGAAACGGGTTTCTGGAGGAAGTTCTCATTAATTTTTAATCGAGAAAACAAATTTGTGCTCTTGACAGACACAAAATCACTTAATGATTTTCCTGCAACAATAAATAAGGCAGTATCATTATCAGTTTAGTGAAAACAGTGTAAAAAGTAAAACTATGTATTCCCGCTTACCATACAAATAATCAGACATGTCATCTTTCGATGGAATGTATCTCTTCCCAGAATCATACAAACTTTCTCTTTGTAAGTTCACTACAATGTTCCCCTTGGTTTGTTCATCAACTTCATCATCAAAGAGTGATAAAACGGCAATTTCTTCTGACAAGTACCAAAGATGTTGACTAAACTTGCTCAGGGCTGCTTTGGAGATCAATTTGTCAACAGTTTCATATTCCTTAAGACTCTTTAAAAAGCACAAATCTTGATTTGGTGCCTTCACCGCCAGACTACATCCAAGCCATGGTTTCACATATATAACCGCAATGAATAAACAAACGTCATGAAGTGCTCGTTTATCCTTGGCGCTAATTTTGAACTGGGATTGCAACAAACATATTTTCAAAGAGTAAATAGCTCTAGCCATCCACCTTGCTTGATGCATCGCTCCAGGAGGTCTGATTTTAATTTTTTTCTCATTATCTCCTCCTAAGAAAATAATAGATAGTTCAATCAGTTCCCGATAATCGTCACGTACAATGGATTTTTGCAGTTCTTGATTATAAAATGTCAACAATTCTTCTATTGTTGTATTACAAAAATGTTGTGTGACGAAGTCGGTGTATGTTTCAATAGCAGCAGGATTAATAGTTTTCCAGTCGTCTCTAAACTTTTTGAAAATCGTGATATCAGGGCTACTTGTGATTTGGTGGATTTTTGTTTCGAACACACATTTTAAGACCAGTTCGTAAACGTGGTGGCGGCAAGCAAAGAGTACTAATTCCCTGTCTAGTTTTTGTTCCAAAAGTACACAAGCTCCTTTCAATCGCCCTGTATTAGACGCAGTTGTGTCACAGCACATTATTTGTACTTTGTCATCGAGGTTCCAGTCATAAAGTGCGTTTAACACAGCTTTAGCCTGATCTTGACCGGAAGAGCTCTCCAGTTTGGGCACAGCCAGAAGTTGTTCCTTTTCTCCAAATGAAATAAGAATTGGCAGGCGTTCTTCTTTAGAACTTCTCGCGTCCAGTCCAGGTAATAATTTCCCATCCCAGTGAACGGTCACCATTTCAGGCATATTATTCTGAAAATCTGATTTTATAGATTCCGCTCTATCTTTTCTACTCTGTGTGCGAATGCGTTGAATGGACGATTTGTTTATCGGGAAATCATCACAGCTAAGATCTAGTGCTTCTACTACAGCCTGAAGTATATAGACAGAATCCCTTACGCTTAATTGACATCTATCGAAGGTTGCAACTAACTTAGGCGTGATAAAATCTTTCCTTCCTCTTTTTGTAGTAGTTCCAGAACTTACCGTTTGAGATGTCGATGGCAAAGGTTCCTCAAGGCTTTCATCAGAGCTGGTAGGTTGATCGTGATGTCCTTGCGTTTCTATAAAATCTTGTGTAGTAAGAGATGACGATAAACTTTCGGAACACATTTGCTCATGTCTTTTTTTCTTTTCTTTTAATTTTCTCTGTCTTGCCCTTTCTTCTTTCTTGGCTAACTTTTTGTCTACACCCGCTAAACATCCTGGACGCCCTGGTTCTCTTTGTCTTTGTAAAAAGATTTTATCTTCCTCTATTTTCATCCGTTCCAAAGCATCAGCGTGTGCTATATCGAATAAATTATCTAAATTGTTTTGAAAGTCCTCTTCACGGAGCTTGTAAACATCTTGCGTTTTTTTGGATTTTTTTGCAACTCTCTCCAAGCATGGTGAAGATCCACAAGTTTTTTTACACAGTTAGGTATAGCTCTGGTAGGGATTCTAGCTTTTTCCCAGAATATAATACACTCTCGAACGACTAGATTTGCGCTTTCACTAACAGTCAATTTAACTTCGCGAATGTTAAAAAAAAGTACTGCAAGAACTTGACGGTTAGACGGTAACTTTGCGCCTGTTATTTGATGATTTACGTCACCAACTAAGAAAATATTTTTTTTATTGCTTCTTAATTCCACTGCCATCTTCTAAATATAAAACAATACGTGTTAATCACGAGAATAACTGAGAACGAATGACAAATTCCGCGAGTACGCGCCGCTACTTTCGCACAACTTATATGAACATGATTCGATGCAAGTCGGCACGGGTTATCGTACTCCAAATAAGGTAAAAATTTATTTCCGAGTGTTTTAGGAGCAAATGAACAAAACTAAGACCTATGCGTAAGAAAATAAAAACTTTGAAAAATAAGGGACACCCTACTGCCCATGCATCAAAAATTTTAACTAAAATTCTGCTAAGAAGGATGGAGAAAAGGGCGGAAGAAATATTAGCAGATCAGTTCAGATCTAGACGCGCGAGGCCATTCTAGCTCTACGAGTAATTATAGAAAAAACAATATAAAAGGGAAAGAGCGTCTATACCTATAGGATTTGTAGATTTAGAAAAGCCTTCGAAGTGCTCAGAAAGGTAGGGATGAAATATAGGGACAGAAGAATAATACATAATCTCTACAAAGAGCAAAAGGCAGTTATAGAATTTTATATAGTATAGATATCTGGAAGGGAGTTGGACAGGGATGTGCATTGTCACCTCTAGTTTTCAACTTCTATATCGATTATCGAAGATGCGATAAATATTTTTAAGAACAGAAGAGCCTCAGGGATTAATATACAGGATCAAACTATTAACATGCTCAAATTTGCGGATGATATAGCAGTGCTAGCATCTAGCAAAGTAGGAATGGCTTTGAATGAAATGGAATCAGTTTTGACAGAGGGCTACGGCATGAAAATCAATAAAAAGAAAACCAAAATTTTGGTACGTAGAGGGTGTGTAAATAGAACTAAAACTGAAATACAAAAAATAGGAAATGAGAAGTTAGAGGAAGTCGCGGATTTCTGCTATTTAGGAAATAAAATAACTCGAGATGGTAGCAGCACTAAAGATATTAAACAAAGAATAGCGCAGGATTGAGTTGCGTTTAACAAAAAGAAACGACTGTTATGCTCTGGGACGGTTAACGTAGAAACTCGTAATAGGCTCTTAAAGACGTATGTATGGAGTGCGGCATTATACGGGTGCGAAACTTGGACAATAAGAGAAGCGGATCAAAAAAGAGTAGAATCGTTTGAAATGTAGTGGATAGATAAGGTTAGCAATAGGGAGGTATTAGAAAGTGTTGGGGAAAAGCGAAAGGTATGGAAGACTAGAATAAGAGACATAGGATGGTATGACTCCTTCTAAGACACGAAGGAATAGTTCACGACATACTAGAGTCAGAAATAGGAATAAAAAGAACTAGAGGTAGGCCTTGATTAGACTACTGTTCTCGAATAGTTAGGGATGTAGGATGTTCTACTTTTATGCAAATGCGTAGGTTAGCTCAGGATAGAAAAGGATGGAGGTCCAACCAATATTCGGACTGAGAACCTTATGATGATGCATCTACAATTGTGTTTCTTAAGAAATTACCATGTCATCGTTTTTATTAATTGTACTATAGTATAACCGTTTATGTGGTACCTACATATTTGCGTTGCCTGTGGCCTATAGGATTGGGATAGAATGACTATGTCAAACCCAAACTTGCAATTAAAACGAAGGCAAAAAGATGGTAAAAATTTTTGCTTAATGAAGGATTGTTGCAATGAAAAAGTTTTAACATGTTCATCAGGTTTATTTAAATGTGAATCGGGTGGTGGATGGTCGCTAGGTAGCCTCAGTCTGGACGGCTATGCAGCGAATGCTGAAGGAAATTAACGCCTTCCAAACAAATTTAATATGTATATGTCATTTTGTAATTATTGTTCTATTTTTATGCTGGCGAATGTAGATATGAATGCTCATAAATTGAACAATTATGTAAAGAATGGATTTAAGAGAACAAAACTATACACTATAATGCTATATCATCAATTTTAGTATTACTCTTACCCGATTGCTGTTTCTACTCCATTGATTTAAAGGAAAAATAATATTACCAGAGAATAATAAACGATCGTGAATCTGACTGGCATTATCCATCAATATCAACCCCGAATCACTTCAAAGCTGATCGGTCATTTTAGTTTTGACGCATATTGCAGCCAAGTCATAATACCCACTACCGATACATTTCCACAAATAAATTATTTTTTGCAGTTTTTCTCCTTTTAGATATGGAAGCGTACAAATGCCGGTAATATAAGAGAAAAATATACTTTTTACGTATAGCTTTTAGGTTATCTACATCTAAGGACATCTAGATGAGAGAGCTGTTTTGCAAACACTTGAATACCTAAGTGTATCCTTAGTACAACACAAACATTAGGCATATCATTAAAATGCATTTCTAAGATATGCAATAGGTAACTCATCAATATAGTAAATCACACATCTACTTAAGAATCACCAGTCCTCAGTTGCAAAGTTCACCTCCGATTACGCTGCTTTATACTTGTTATACTTTGTTGGTTTTATAGGAAAATGTGAACAAAAATCGAATATGTTTTACCCATCGATGAAATAATAAATTATGAGATGAGCCTCGTCTCCCCTGTAGCGTTGATATTTGATAGCCAAGCATAATATTATTGCATAGATGTAGGAGGTATGAAATATTTCTAACATAAATTCCGTACATGGAATGCATAATGCATGACTCGTGCACAATATTAAAATCAACTTCATTTAACTGAAAACTTCAAGCATTTGTTTTGGTGGCTTTCATTTTAATTTTAGTGATTTCATTCCATTTTTGATTAATGTGAAACAATAACAAGATTTCCTTTTATAATTATTATAAACTGATAGGTGGTAAGTACTCTCAAGTAGCACAGAATTGCATTTTCTAAGTGTAGTTAAAATTTATGTTAAATATTCACAAGCTGAAAGCTGAATGAATCAGTTTGCAAGTATGTACTGAGATTTTGGGTTCTACGATGCATTTAGGTACTGTATGCAATACTGTGAGTATATGAAAATAATAGATGTACGCATACGACCAGTCTTCATATTGAAAAGTTGATTATGATGTATTTATTATTAAGTTGTTACGCATGTACAGGGTATCTCTAAAAGACTGGGACAACACGCTAATACAGTTTCTTGAAGTTCTTGAAAAAATATTATTTTCTTGAATTTTTTTAAGACCGAGTTCTTCGATTGTAACGAGTGTTGGCAGGTGAACTTTTGGTTTGAAATGAAGTATGTTGCCTTTTTATTTCTAGGTTTAAGATATTATACTTGACTAGTCAACAAATTTATCCCCAAATTTCCAGAGTTACTGTTTTCTTTTGGTAGAACCCTCCTTTGGACCAAGTCAAGAACCACCGCTGAAGATAACACCGGAATTAAGGTCTAAGATATACCTTATTGAACTCGTCCAAGTATTTCGAAGGAGCATCATCTATTCTATCAATAATAAGATTAAATTTATTTCATAAAGTTGATCTGTCAGTATTGTGCAATTCTGAGTTTCAGTTTATTTCAGTTTGTCGTAAACTAAATTGAAGACAAATGATCGAGACGAATCTTGTTATTAATATGCCTTCATATAGCTTTTATTTTTACGGCTTTCATCAGCTATTTATGACAAATTTTATATCGCACGAGAGCGTACGGAAATCAATAAAAATGTACAATATTGGTATTTACTACCAAGCAAGCAACAATGTAGGTACTCCACGTACATACAACCTGTGGTATGATCATCTTGTTTTGTTTCAAGCAATACTGTAACTTTAAATTTTTATAACAATTTTTAAGAATTCTCTTGCGAATAGATTGTGCGAATGTTTAAAAATATATTGCACCCTTATAGAAATTCGCCCCTATTATGGACGCAAAGTTTAAATATAACCATACCTGCCATAGTTATAATTACATTTGCCTGCCGCAGGGTTTAATTTTAGATTATGTTACTCTTAATTTGCATCATCATAAGGTTCTCAGTCCGAAGACTGGTTGGACGCGTACCTCCATTCTTTTCTATCCTGAGCTAACCTACGCATTTCCCTAAAAGTAGAACATCCTACATCCCTAACTATTTGAGAGCAGTAGTCTAATCTAGGCCTACCCCTACCTCTTTTTATTCCTATCTCTGACTCTAGTATGTCACGAACTATTCCTTCGTGTCTTAGAAGGTGTCCTACCATCCTATCTCTCCTACTCTTTATTGTTTTCCATACCTTTCGCTTTTCCCCAACTCTTTCTAATACTTCCCTATTGCTAACCTTATCTATCCACGGTATCTTCATCATGCGTCTGTAGCACCACATTTCAAACGCTTCTACTCTTTTTCTATCCGCTTCTCCTATTGTCCAAGTTTCGCACCCGTATAATGCCGTACTCCATACATACGACGTTAAGAGTCTCTTCCTAGTCTCTATATTAACCGTTCTCGAGCATAACAGTTGTTTCTTTTTGTTAAACGCAACTCGGCCCTGCGCCATTCTTTGTTTTATATCTTTAGTGCTCCTACCGTCTTGAGTTATTTTACTTCCTAAGTAGCAGAAATCCGCGACCTCCTCTATCTTCTCATTTCCAATTTGTATTTCCATTTTAGTTCTATTTTCACATCCCCTACATACCAAAATTTTAGTTTTCTTTTTATTGATTTTCATGCCGAAGCCCTGTGTCAAAACTGCTTCCATTTCATTCAGAGCCGCTCCTAATTCTTCTTTGCTAGATGCTAACACTGCTATATCATCCGCAAATCTGAGCATGTTAATAGTTTGGCCCTGTACATTGATCCCTGAGGCTGTTCTTTCCTTAACAATATTAATCGCATCTTCGATATATAAGTTGAAAACTAGAGGTGACAATGCACATCCCTGTCTCACTCCCTTCCGGATATCTACTTCCCTTTGTTCCTGCTCACATTCTATAACTGCCTTTTGCTCTTTGTAGAGATTATGTATTATTCTTCTGTCCCTGTATTTCATCCCTACCTTTCTCAGCACTTCGAACATCTTCCCCCATTTTACGTTGTCGAAGGCTTTTTCTAAATCTACAAATCCTATATAGACGCTCTTTCTCTTTTCTATCGTTTTTTCTATAATTACTCGTAAAGCTAGAATGGCCTCGCGCGTTCCTCTATTTCGTCTAAATCCGAACTGATCTTCTCCTAATATTTCTTCCGCCTTTTTCTCCATCCTTCTTTGCACAATTCTAGTTAAAATTTTTGACGCATGGGAAGTTAAACTGATAGTTCTAAAATTTTCGCATCTATCCGCGCCTTTTCTTTTTGGCAAAGCTACTATGATGTTCCGTTTGTAATCTTCTGGAATCTCGCCTGTCAGGTATATGCGACTAACTAGTTTAAATAAACGATCTATTACCTCTTGACCTGCGCACTTTAAGATTTCTGCCTGCAAGCCATCTATACCTGGTGCTTTATTATTCCTTAAACTTTTTAGTGCTATCTCAAACTCTTCTCTCATTATAGGACTCCCTAGGTTATCCCCCTCTACACTGCTTTCGCTTTCTAATATATCTTGCACTTCCTGTCCCGCATATAAGTTTCCTAAATATTCTTTCCACCTATCTGCCTTCTCCCCACTTCCGATTAGGATATCTCCTGCCTCATTTCTAATGTTTTTGGTACTAGATCCAATTTCTCTAAAATTTCTCCTAATTATTTTATATGCTTCATCAGTCTTTCCTACTTCGAATTTATCTTCCACTTCTTTGCATTTATTATCGATCCATTGCTCTTTCGCTTTCCTACATTCCCGAATAATTTCCCACTTGATCGCCTTATATCTTTGTTTCCCTGTTTCATCTAACCTATTTTTATTTTTATTTTTTATTAATTTGCAGCCCGGAAAAATATTCAGTTGCAACTTTTCAGTGATACTTTTCCGTCGTAACAAGCGAACGTGAAATGCGAATATAAAATAGATACACTTGTTTGCGTTGCGGAAATATATTATACGTGTTTTGAAACCACAAGAGCGGAAGCGTAACTACGATAATAAAACACGGAAGCGCTTTGTGTATTCCAATGTTGATTTTTCAGATCATCTTTTGCGTAAGCGAGTTTAAAACGGTAATCTAATATAAGTGGGGGCATTTTAATAATTTTTTTCTTTGCGTTTTAGGCTATTTACGTTGCATTGTCTCTTCAGTCTTCATATTTATCTGCATATATTATTTCAGTTCAGAACTGAAATATTTTTATTGAACGCATTGAAAATAAAATGAGAACGAATATTACAAACACTAAATCAAACTACAAATTACAATAATTAAATTCTTTACATGATGGCGCGCCAATCAATATGTACTTTGATTCCGCACACGCCGCGTTTATGTAACGGGACGCCAACATTCCACCCGCTTCGCTCGCTTCGCTTGTCGGGGGACTTAATAGTGGATGCAATTTAGGCGAGAAAGTGACTTCTTTAAAAAGAAAAATAAATTTGCGTAACCACTTAGAACCGATATATTTTTGTGTCTACTGTACTATAGCAAATGATAATTCACTACATTCTCAACATGCCCAGTAGTTAGAAAATGAGAGCCTCAGACCAGGCCATCGAGTTCTCCAGGTGCCATCGAGTTCTTCGGCAGTGACCTTGAAAGAGACCAGAGGCTGCTGAAGGAGTCGTTGCGTCATCCGAAGAAGTGTCTTCAGCAGCGGCATCTGCAGCAGCCTCTGGTGTCTTTCAAGGTCATTGCTGAAGAAGTGTGCATGTCTTCAGCAGCGTCTGGTGTCTTTCAAGGTCATTGCCGAAGAAGTGGGCATGTCTTCAGCAGCAGCGTCTGGTGTCTTTCAAGGTCATTGCCGAAGAAGTGGTCTTCAGCAGCGGCCAGGCGCATGCGCCGGGGCTATTCCTCAGATCAGTCCATCGAGTTCTCCATCCACTTCAAGTGGGCGTGTCTGCAGCAGCCTCTGGTCATTGCTGAAGAAGGGCCTCTGGTGTATTGCCATTGCGCACCCAAGCCGCCATTTTGGGGCCTTTGGTTGTGGCTCAGGCGCCTGCGCCGGGGCTCCGCCTTCAGCAGCTTCTGGTCATTGCTGAAGAAGTGGTCTTCAGCGGCCCCCCTGGTGTCTCTCATTCTGTTGGGCCTTTGGATGTGACTCAGGCGCCTGCGCCGGGGCTGTCGCGTACAAAGCACGTGTTGCTCACTGTTCAGGCCAGTCCATGTCATGTCTTCAGCAACGGTGTCTTTGGGGCCTTTGGTCGTGGCTCAGGCGCATGCGCCGGGGTTTTCGCAAACGTTCTGGAAATGACGCCGACCGGGATTCGAACCCGGGTCCCCACGCACCGGAGCTCTCGCTCCAACCAACTGAGCTAATCGGCTGCCTACATGCCCGTCTTTTAAATCATCCATATATACTTAGGATTGTAAACAGAAGTTTCTCGGAAATTTACAGTTGTTTATACTAAATAAATATTGAAAAAGCACGTTCGCCGCCGATAAGAGATGTTATAATTGTTTTTATTATGGGTAAAAAACCTTTCAACTCGCCGACAGGATTATGTTTGTTTAGGTTTGCTCCCACGTTCTGTATATGCACATACTACGTTGTAGACACTACAAGGTGACCCGTTTATTTGTTTGTATTATTACAATAAAATAACATTCTAGAACATTCGTCAGTTTGTTTATTTTGATACGTACTATGTTTTGAAATTACTTGTTATCTTAATGCGTTTCGGACACGTGTGGGAACCATCTGGTGAGTGCTGGAAGTACTAATTGAGTGTCGGTAATATAGAACACATGTAGATTTCTGTTACACTTACTGGAAAGTGCAAATTGAATGTCGGTAATATAGATTAGGGCCCACTGCACACGCCCCCTTGCCCCGCCCACTTAGGTCATGGAGGGTATCAAATTAACCAGCTCGATGAGACAAATAGGAATCTATAGTTATTCTCCTACTTCATAATTCTCATCAGATGTCTGTCTGTCTGTCTGTCTGTCTGTCTGTCTGTCTGTCTGTCTGTCTGTCTGTCTGTCTGTCTGTCTGTCTGTCTGTCTGTGTCTGTCTGTCTGTCTGTCTGTGTCTGTCTGTCTGTGTCTGTCTGTCTGTCTGTCTGCCTGCCGGCCTGCCTGCCTGCCTGTCTGTCTATCTGTCTGTCTGTTACATCAGCCGTTCGTGTCAACAACAACATTCAATGCCAATGACGAAATTCGCATACCAATCCACCAACAAGACGTTTACGTACTGCCGCATCTAAGCTGCATCTACATAGAGGGGTTTTTCCTCTTTCTATTCTTGCTTGTGTCATCAGCCATGGTGTTTGCGAATAGATCTGTCTGTGTCAACAGACAGCTGTGTCAACAGCTGTCTGGGTCAACAGCTGTCTGGTGTCAACAGACAGCTTGTCAAAAAATCACGCTTCTAGCATACATTTATTGGAAAGCACACAACAAATATTTCTAACATAATGGGGAGTATTATTCAGTAATCAATTCATTAGTTTAGTTAGTTCCCATGGAATACGGTAAATTATATAATATAATTTATTATATTAAAATACATTTTGTCAATTAAAATAATATAATACTGTTCATAATATGATATTATTATATTAAAATACATTTTATTCATTAAAATAATATAACAGTGTAATCAAACTCGTGACGCTGCTTATACATCGTTGACTGCAACAAGAGAAAAATACCATAATTAAGAAATTATACTAGTAAACAAACAAACAAACAAACTAACAAACAAAACAAACAAACAAAACGTACAGACAAACTGACAGACAAACAAAGATAAGAAATTGTACTAGTAAACAAACAAACAAACAAACAAACAAACAAACAAACAAACAAACAAACAAACAAACAAACAAACAAACAAACAAACGGGCGGATAAACAAAGAAATAACTTCATTCATTATAAAAACAATTAATTTTCCACCACTAGAATAATTGTGAATCAGAAATCCCAATTTTCCACTACTAAAATTGCGAATCAAAAATCCCCAATTTCACACTACTATCACTGAATATTAAAAAAATCTAAATGCTTTACTTACGATCTACAATATTGACCCAAATGACCACAAGTTCACTGCACGATTCCAACAAAATTATCGTTGTTTCTTTCTCCATGAATAGGCCCGAAAATAACACATTTTCTGTTGTTGTTGACGCCATGTGTGGCACATTTCCACAAATTATCATTTTGGGTCTGTTCTAAATATAGAAAATAGTTTACAATTAGATAATATGTATGCTTTTAATTACTTATAATGAAATTATTATGAATGACTTCTATTATGAATGAGATTTATTAACATACTGCTTGGACAATAAAAGAAATGATTACTGCAAATGGACTTACTTTTATATTTTCCGGCAAGTTTTGCAGGATAAAATGGTACAATAAAATATCCCCAACATCGTCTTGGCTAATTACCGCATCCATATTGGGAAACTAACTTTTACCGCACCTATTCCGTGGAAATCAACTGAACAATTGAACTAACTACTGAATAAAATGCTCGCGATTAGATTCGTTCTATTTATTTCGCAGCTTTTGCCGAGTTTGCTAAATTTTGATAACATGTAGAAGTTATCAGAAAAAACAATCAATTGAGCATTGTTTATTTATCTGGCGGTAAGCTTCGAAAATGTTCTTATTTTATTGTAATAATACAAACAACAGGGTATAACATAATCTCGGTCATCTTGTAGAGTTTGAACATATTAAGTGCACACGCACTTATTGGCATGCAGACCGTGGGAGTCAAACCAAACAAATATACATATTCTATCGGCAAAGTTGAAAGGTTTTCTAGAACGTTCTTAGCTATTAATATTTAATCATAATAAAAACAATTATAACATCTCTTCGGACATGTTTCTTTCTCAAACTTTGATAACAATATTTATTTAGTGTAAACAATTACAAACGTTGGAATTTCCGAGAAAAAACATTAATTCTGCAACATCTGCGTACTATTGCATCAGCATTTCCAGAACATTCTTCCATTGCGCAACAATGAGCAACACGCGCACTTTTTAAGCCCCGGCGCAGGCGCCTGAGCCACAACCAAAGGCCCCGAAGACACCAGAGGCCCTTCTTCAGCAGCCTCTGGTCATTGCCGAAGAACTGGGTGGACTGACCTGAGGAATAGCCCCGGCGCATGCGCCTGGCCGCTGCTGAAGACCACTTCTTCGGCAATGACCTTGAAAGACACCAGACGCTGCTGCTGAAGACATGCCCACTTCTTCGGCAATGACCTTGAAAGACACCAGACGCTGCTGAAGACATGCACACTTCTTCAGCAATGACCTTGAAAGACACCAGAGGCTGCTGCAGATGCCGCTGCTGAAGACACTTCTTCGAATGACGCAACGACTCCTTCAGCAGCCTCTGGTCTCTTTCAAGGTCACTGCCGAAGAACTCGATGGCACCTGGAGAACTCGATGGCCTGGTCTAAGGCTCTCATTTTCTAACTACTATGCCCCGATCTTTTTTGTTTCGGAAAATGTGCAAAATTTCGTAGTTTCTAAAATGCACTTTATTGCAACTACGAATCCTTTTTAGTTGAAGAGTCCACTTAAGAGCGCTACCAACATTTTGGAAAGTTCAAATATTTTCTTCCAGAAATGCTTGTAAATGGGCAATATTATGTTCCATGCAGTGGAATTTTCGAGATCCGATAAAACTTTTTATTAATGTGTGTGCACTAAGCTACTAAGTGCGAACATTAATAAAAAGTTTTGTCGCATCTCGAAAATTTGATCGATTTTTTCTAATACTCCTGGCGTGTTACTCAAAATTTTCAATTTGCAAGTTGTAGACAGCTTCACCAATAAGCGTAGCTATAAAGTGAAAATTCTTGTTCAATTTGTGCCAGTATAAATTTTAATATTTTAAATTTTGTGAAAATTAACAGTATAAAATAGAAAATAATATAAAATAGACAATAAAATATTTGACAAGAACAAATTTTTAAACAATTAAAACTATTTATACGGTAACTGTGAATGTAAAAATATGACTTTTAGCACTTTTGATTTTGGAAGCATTTGAATTTTTTTATAGAAAAAAAAGGCATATGTATATTTAATTTAACAATAAGTAACACTAATAAGTAAGTAACAGAGAGTAGGACTTATTTTATTATATTACAGTAAATTTGACTTTAATTTTGTATATCAATTCTATCATTAATAGAGTTTTGTTCTTTTTTACATGTATGTATAGATCATTTCTAAAAACAGTCAAGATTTTAAATTTTTTTCTTGCTCTAAAATTGTGGTATCATTAAATTATAAAGTATGATTATTGTTTTTCATATGTTTACTTACTGCTGAATTGCTGTTTTTGTATTTATGTTGTTTGAATGTGGTTTCTAAATGATTTTTGGATTGACCAATATATGTTTTTTCAGTCTTTACATTTAATTTTGTATACAGTATGCGGATTCATTAGTTTAGGAATGGGGTTTTTTAAATTAGAACACAAAAAATTAAAATTAAAATTTTTATAATTAATTAATAATTTATTAGCAAAATACAACTTACAAGTATCACAAAAAAATTAAAACAACTTAAATTTTTTGTATTATAATATTTAAAAACACCCGTTCCTAAACTAATAAAAACCCATACTGTATACAAAATTAAACTTAAAGACTGAAAAAACATATATTGGTTAATCCAAAAATCATTTAGAAATCAGACTGAAACAACACAACTACAAAAACCGTAATTCAGCAATAAGTAAACATATGAAAGACAACAATCATACTTTTGAATTTAATGATACCAAAATTTTAGAAAAATTAAAAAAAATTAAAATCTCAACTGTTTTTAGAAATTAATGATCTTAACACAAAAAAAGAACAAAACTCTATTAATGATACAAATGATAAACAAAATTTAAGTAAAATTTACTGTAGTGTATTAAAATAAATCCTACTCTCTGCTACTTATTAGTGTTATTGTTAAATTAAATACATATGCATTTTTCTCTTTTATAAAAAAATCAAATGTTTCCAAAATGAAAAGTGCTAAAACTTTTATATTTACATTCATAGTTACCGTATAAATAGTATTTATTGTTTCAAAAAAAATTGTTGTCAAATATTTTATTGTCAATTTTATATACCTACCGGGTGTCAACGAGAGCATGTAACATCCCGCCATTTGTTTACTTTTTGAAATACATTCTGGCAATCCTCTGTAAGTATTATACTCCTAAACCCCCATATTTCTATTATCTTTGACATATCTAATTTCTTCCGGTTAAACCGGAAGTGATATCAACTTTTTTATGTTAAATAGCAATATATTATTTTGTTTAGATAGTTCGATGGGCCTTTTTATTCTCTTGACAACCATTTATCATACATATCCAAAAACTTTATATTTTTGACGCCAGAGGGCGTTAAATGAAAAAGTCACATTGGCTGTGAATTTGACGATATGAGCCTAATTTTAAACGTTTTAATGAATACAACTATTAATTTTAACAGGCTGTTTTAATGGCCATGGAAAGAGTTTTGAATTTGAAGCAGTACATCCTTTAGTTTTTTAAATAAGGTTAACATAGTCGTTCAAATATTCGTTTTTGAAACAGTTTTCCGTGAAATTTTAAATAGCAAGGTGCTCAAATTTTTCTTGTTTTTCGAACTTCAGTTTATTGTCCTCACAATTAGTGCATAAAAGTGCAATTCAATTATCAATTAGTCATTTAAATTCCATTTTTCAAAACACTTAAAACTTAACTTTATTTTTTAAAAAATAAAGGATGTACTGCTTCAAATTCAAAAATCTTTCCATGGTCATTGAAACACTGTTAGAATTAATAGTTGAATTCATTAAAACGTTCAAAATTATGCTAATATCGTCAAATTCACAGCCAACATGACTTTTTCATTTAACGCCCTCTGACGTCAAAAATAGAAAGTTTTTGGTTACATGATACATGGTTGTCAAGAGAATAAAAAGGCCTATCGAACTACCTAAACAAAATGATATATTGCTATTTAACATAAAAAAGTTGATATCACTTCCGGTTTAACCGGAAGTAATTAGATCTGTCACAGAGATGATAAAAATATGTGGTTTTAGAAGTATAATACTAACAGAGGATTGCCAAAGTGTATTTCAAAAAGTAAACAAATAGCGGGATGTTACAGGCACTCGTTAACACCCGGTATATATTTTATACTTTTTACTTACAAAGCCCCCAAACGGTGGCGAAACGTCGATTATATTATACAGTAGGTAATTTTATTTATGCCAGAACTTCACAGAATTTAAAATATTATAAAGAACTTTGGCTGTGCTTATTATGAATAAAATCAAAAACCCAACCAAAATGTTGCGTAATTATTTACAAATATACCAGGGGAAAGAAAAAAAATAGTCTTAAAAATTGTTTCTGGTATGCTCCACTACGAAGATAGCCGCATATTGTTTCTAAGATGTATACATAGTGCAACAAAATTGACATTAAAACAAATTAAAAACTATCATTGTCACTTATAAAATCAGAAAACTCTTCATAATCTTCCGGGTCGTGCTCAAATGGACCAATTATCATTCGTAGTACTTCAACATCCAATACTCTTTCCCTTATAATTTCTGTGCATGTTCCACAGATTTCCTCCAATACTCCTCCTTATACATATAATATGGTCCAGCGCATCCTGGCAAACCGTTTCTACCTGATTGGATTTAAGACCATCACCAGCATGTGATTTTGCTCCAGATTATCTAATACAATTAACGGTAGATCGTCCAAACTTGCTTTCCGCTGTACTTTTAACCATTTTTCAAACAACTCGCAATTCATATTATCATGATAGTGCAAACTTGATTTTGACGAGAAAATTAAATTTGCATCTGGAACGAATCCTGATGAAGAACCGGCATGCAAAATAATGAACCGTTTTCCCGGATCACATCCTTTTTTCTTTTAACGCTTTTTATTAACACTACCCAAAAATTTGTTATAAAAAGGAAAAGACATATATCAGTACAAGAACTGGTGCCAAACGGCAAGCATTCAGGCATCTCCAAATAATCAACAATACTTGCAGGACCTGATCTTCAATGCGAGCCGGTTCACAAATAAATTAAATTAAATTAAATTAAATTAAAACTGAAATATTTTTACCTACCTATGAAGGGAGAGAGAGAGACAATGAAAGGAGAAGGCGAGGGTAGAAAAGAACGAAAGGAGAGAAAGGAGAGAAAGACGAGAAAAGGAAGATGGACAAGAAGAGTATATGGCCATGCACATCCTACGCAATGAAAAGCAGCCAAATATTAAAATTAAAACCAAGTACTGCTGGTCAAAGAATAAATTGAATAATTTGCGTCTCACGGCATTACAAGGAAGAGTCAAGTATGAACTGAACCGATTTAAACAAGACACGGCATTGTAAGAGTAGGATATATTTCGCCGAGTGCCAACACCATGCACATCAACCCGAAACACAAGTTTATTGCACAAATACAGAGGCAAACGGAACTGGACAATCTTAAGAGAGAAGCAAACCATGTGAAGGCGACCGACGCCTGTTTAACATGTTCAGCTATTTCGCGTCCTTCAGTTTATAAGAGATACGTGAACGTGCTTTAATTTCAAGATAAGAATTTTGAACTTTTTGAATACGGAATTTATCAAGACACGAGAGACAAGGAGCATCAACCGTAAAACAGAAGTTGAAATGAGAGAGGACAAGGGAGTCACACAACATCCTCCTAGTATTCAAGTCAAGATAATGCATTTGCCCATATATGTATGTATGTAAGTTTTAACGCGAGGTAAGCCATAAGCATAGCTTAAGAAATTCTTAGTTGGTTAGGCTATGCCATAAGCCCTCCGTAACATAATTATTTTATAGAATAGGTCTAAACCAATTAAAATGCTTTGATTGTAACAGTAGGTATTTATATTGGTCAAACTGGTAGGCCTATTGATATAAGATATAATGAACATTTAAGATCATTTCGGTTGAGGAATAAAAATTCAAATTTTGCAACTCACTTTTTCTAAAATAATCACAAATTTCCTATTCTTGAAGAAACTAAGTGATTGTATAATATGAAAAAAGGTTATCAATTGGAATCTGTATAGAAATTTATAAACAGAAACATGATAAAAATATAACTCACTTAACGAACAAATTGCGATTTAATGCAAAATACAATCTAATCTTTTTAAATTATTGTACTAATTAGTGGTACTGGACCGTTCGAACAACTACTCCTCGTTCAAATACCCCGCCAGGCATTGAATTATAGAACTAAATCCAGATTTTTTGTACTACGAGACGTTTCTTATAGAACTAAATCCAGATTTTTTGTACTACGAGACGTTTCCTATAGAACTAAATCCAGATTTTTTGTACTACGAGACGTTTCTTATAGAACTAAATCCAGATTTTTTGTACTACGAGACGTTTCTTATAGAACTAAATCCAGATTTTTTGTACTACGAGACGTTTCTTATAGAACTAAATCCAGATTTTTTGTACTACGAGACGTTTATTTATTATTGTACATTTAAATTATTTATGCAAGTAATTTTGATTTTTTATGTTTCCTAAAATGTCTGTCAATAATGATGTCAAAGTCACCAATTTTTATTTTTTGCAGTCTTTCTGAGTTGCAAGAGTGCCTTGGTTCGTTTTTTGAAGTTTTTGAAGTTGTGTGGGTTCTACTGGAATTCTGTTATTTATTTTCCATAATGAATACATTATCTGATGATATAGTATTTTTCAGATTTGTTGGCGTTTGCGCTGTCATATCCGATTATCCAAGCAACCGCCAGCAGTTCAGTAGTTTCCAAAATTTTGCTGTTGCTATAGGAACCGCGACAAGCGTGTGCGCTGCGACTCTGGACACGGCACACGGCAATGAGCATTTTGACGTTTTCCCTCAAAAAATGTATTTTTTTACCCACAACATTAGCCCTTCCAAACAAAAGACACCGGTTATTTTCTAGTTTTTACTTAAATCTGCTATTGGTTATAAACGCCACAAACTTGTGTCAGAAATATCCACTACTTGTTTTGTTTTTAATTTGTTATTTAAAATTTTTAATGTAATGTGTTATTTCCTTTCTTTCATGGAATAAATAGCATCCTTACTTCGGTTTTAATGCTGTCAGTTACATCTTCACTTTTTAATTTCGATTTGTTGTGCCTTTTCTGGGCGTAGCAGCAGACAAACCTCGTTTTTCCTCTCCAATTATGCGCGACACGCTGCGTAGACTTACTTTTGATGCATCGGCCAATCGCTCCTGGTCACAAGTTAAAGGCAATAGGGGACCATTATTTTCCTTCTCTCGTGTAGTGTTCAAAAATATTTCGTAAAACTTCTCGACACTGTTTGGCAAAAACATTCCCAGGCATCTTTACACCTGACAATCAAACTGACAGTTATACTTGAAAGGAAATAATTTTTAATAAATTGCTTGGTGACCACTGGATAATTGCAAAGTAAGCATTATTAGTACTGAAACCGTTTTGTTTCACACAACCATAGTAAGAAAGAGTGAGATCAAATACGGAAACGTGAGAATATTCTCAAGTCATCTTACGGCAGCAATTAATTATTCAACAAATTCATTTTATAAAAGGGAGAAAGGCACATGAATGTAATGCGCAGATTACTGCACACACACGCCAAGATATCTGAAAAGAACTATAGAAAGACAATTTTCCGAAAATGCATTTAGAAAGTGATTATATGTTATACAGTGACAGCCATAAAGTCTGCACCATATGGAAAACTTTTTTTATTTATAGGATTATTGGAAAAAGGTTTTGTCCACGACTATCTTATAATATACTCTTTATACTTGTGTTTCTTCAATCATAATTAGATACATTAATCACTGCAGTGATTAATGAATATTATTCACTACACCAATAGGAACATCGTTTTGACCCTTTTTTACATTTATTTAGTAGGCCGCGATCGCGATGTGTCAGTTCAAATTGAAACGTCAAATCAGCATGGTTTGCTTTTAATTTGAAATGCATATTCTAAAAAAGAAGATATAATGAGTAGTGAGAGCGAATACGAGGTTTCTTTAACAGCACCAGCAATAAAAGAAGCTGCAGAACTTGCCTCATTAGATTCATTGCCCAAAAAACCAAGAAAATTATACCTGCGAGCGTATGTATGAATCTTTCTTACACTGGAGAAGGGAAATGAAGGTAAATTCTTTCTGGTTATCTGTTTTGATAGTCGTGGACAAAGTATAGTATACAACTCGTTATAATGATGCTATTATTACCTCTGATGATTACAAAACTTGCTCGTTTCACTCGCTCGTGTTGTAAACTTCATCCTCGGCAATAATAGCATTCATTATAAACTCGTGTATAATATACTATTCGGCATTAGTTTTAGCATGATTAATAACTAGAAAATTGACAAAAATATTTGTCATGTCACAACTGTGACACCGCCAAAATGTCATTTGAAATTTTAAAATGGCCCGAAATGCACTTATTTATCAAAATATGGAAAAGTGCGATAAGGAAAAGTTATTTGTAATTACATTAAGATTCTAAATACAACATTTGGTGAACCAATTTCAATGTTTTATTTTTTTCTATTTTTTTTGAAAACATCAAATAATATTTAAGATTCCTAAACATATTTTCAAACAAATATTACATTTCTGTATGTCTTCTTTCTCTTTCCATACATGTTATTGTCCTGTTGAAAATTTATTTGGTTACGTTTCTGAAAAATCTTTAGTATAAACATTGTTTAAAGATGTTATAGTTAGACAGTGAGATGCTGGTATTGGGAAACGATTTAGCGAGCTCGCTAGATGGCAGTATAAGCGCTATTTCCATTTTATTTCGATTCACTGAAGTACGGATATACACACCTCCTTAACAGTTCAAGTAAAGAATTTGGTGTTGCAGTTGTCCTCTATTCATTGTAGATGGCACAATAGTCACGCGCCGTCGAGGTTTATTCACAAAGAGATTTGTGAAACATAAATCAATTATAGCAGCTGCACATGACAGGTTTAAAAAATACATCTGCTTAGATTTGTTTGTTTACAAAACTACCGTTTTGCAAGTTTGCTTTTCCTCGGTTGGGTGGGGTAATGCAACATTTCGTAGACCTCCAAATTAATTTTTGCAAAATGCAATAAATTCATGAAGTTATTTTATTCCTTATTCAATTTTTTTTCTTAGCCACCATTGTCCTCAACATTCTGTTAGACGCAATATTTTACGAATCATACCGTGCTGCAATGCTGCAAAAGAAAATTAGGTTTATGTAGGTATCTATGATAAAATTACCTTATAGAAAATATGTGCAGGGTGACCCAAATTGGGTGCAAGTATGGTGTATCTTAGTAAATATTAGTGATAGAGAAAAACTGATAAAGCACTCGCGATCTCTTTTTTACGTTCAAGTCAATGGTACAGAGAAACTTATGAAATTGTTTTTCATTTCCGAGCTATGGACGAAAATTGAGTTTTTTGGCATTTCGAGGAATGCTTGTATCTCGCTTACTATAAGAGACGGTGGGATATGCAATCACTGAAATAAATTAATAATCACTGAAATAAATTAATTAAATTTATTTCAGTGGTTGCAATGTAGACATTCTTAATGCAATTTTTTGAGTAAATAACAGTGGCGTAGTCAGAATTTTTATGGAATAAAGGATTCCGGAACTGCGGGCCAAACTTTGTAATTTCAAAAGGCGGCCATATTTGATTTTCATTTCGTTGAATAGAGGATTTTTTCTGTTTTCAACAATATAAAGTTAGACATACCTAACTTCAATAATTACGGAGTTATGACGAATTTTCTATTTTAAACATAAAAAGTATTATTCAGGGTGTGTTTCAGGAGGAATGGTGCATAATACTTCAGTACGTTATAGTATCGTTCATTTTGAACAAAAAAGTTCATAACAGGTGCCAATTCCCAATGGTTACTGAGATACAGCAATTTTAATGTACAGCGCATCCAGTAGGCTGCTGTAAAACAATTGTCATTTGACATTTAGCACTATTATGATCGGCAATGGTGGCACTATTAATTGGCTAGCTAGATCTCCGGATTTAACTCCATTGGATTATGGGGCTGGATGAAAAATGATGTTTATAGAGAATAATAGGCACACATGATGAATTAATCGCGCGTATTATGGCCAGTGCTACAAGAATAAAAGAGCGCCAGGAAGAACTGCTTCCTCTAAAATCCATGCTTTATTTTGTATGTCGATAGCATGGCTGAGTATAAATACTGGTTTGCTAATGCGCACATGTTGAGAACCGCTGGGTGCACCGTGTCACGTCATCGGGTGGAAAATGTGGCGTGGAATTCAAATCCTGGTTCAGTTGCTGCTTGATCTAGGCAAAACATACCTAGTTCATTTATAGAAAAGTAAAGACCCATGCATTTCTTCAATCTTAATACAGATATTCCCGAGGATATTCCTTATTGCAAAAAAATTATATGGTTTGTTCTTGTGATAATTGGCGAAACCTTTTACAAAACACTTCATTGTGCAAATATTCCAATTATTTTCTGGCGTTAGTTTTAAAATTTTGACAAATGTCGATATGACGTACGTTTGTATTCTAATAAACCAGTGGCACTAAAATTCCACCTGCTCAGTTCAGTATGCGTTTTAGTCTGTTTAAAGAGCAAACCATTATCTATACTCAACCATGGTCGATAGTTAGTTGTCAGAATTAATGAAGTAATAAATTCGTTTATGCAGTAATTCAGCTGACTGCAACTCGGTAACTATTAAGAATTGGACACGTGTTCATATGAACTATTTTGTTCGAAATGAGCAATACTATAACATACTGAAGTATGTACCATTCCTCCTGAAACACCCTGTATAGGCTTGTTTCACAGTCATAGCCACCTTATGTTTTCGACATAATAATTATCCGCATTAATTAATGAAACAGAAAATTCGATACTGCTGCATTAATATTGAAGTTATAGATATATCAAACCTATATATTTCTGAACTCAGAAAAAAATTCTCCATTAAACTGTGTAAAAATCAAATATGGTCGCCGTTTAAAATTGCACAAGTTTGCCACGCAGTTCATAAACCCTTCATGACATTAAAAATCTGACTACGCCACTGAATTTTGCTCATAAAAGTGCATTAAGAATGCCTACATTGCATCCCACCATCTCTTGTAATAAGCGAGATATACAAGTAGTATTCCTCGAAATGCGAAAAAACAAAAAACTCAATTTTCGTCCATAGCTCGGAAATGAAAAACAATTTCGAAAGTTTCTCTCTTCTCTGCACCATTGACTTGAACGTGAAAAAAGAGATCGCAAGTGCTTTATCAGTTTTTCTTTTCCACTAATATTTACCAAGATACACCATACTTGCACCCAATTTGGGTCACCTATACATATTTTAACAAACTTCAAATCTCCATAAAAGAGCATAAAGCTGAACAACTAAAGTTATAGTCATGTTGTATGTAGAAGCCTAGAACCGCGCCAGCGCATTACACAGGGAAGAAATAAGAGGGTCTACTTGTACAATTTCACGGCCGCCGTCGGCTTTTTTTGTTTCTTTGTGCTTTTCAAATATGAAATATGTATTAAGGAAAAAGTTTATAAGAATGTTTTCTGGATACAAAATAGTGTGTGCCTAGGGATGCGAATTTGAGAAAAAGTAGGATTTTTTGGGAAGTCAACAAGAACCATTTTTTAACCCCAATACTTAGTGCCGCGATGGAGTTTTGCGCCTTTATTATGCATTTTAGAGAAAAAAGCTATATGAAAGACTCGTCCTTATTTTTTAGTTCTCTATACGTAAGTACTTTAAAATGACTTCCATTTACCTATAATACTAGTCTAATTTCTTCTGTACAACACCTAACTTCTTTTTTTAATGAAACACCCTGTAATTGATTGCACTTTTTGATTCCTTAATAGATTTTACTGTGATGAGGTTGTATAAAATATTTTTTGCCTAAATTGAACATTTTCGACGCTACTGGCATTTCTTTGAAGATATTGACAACTGACAAGATATAGAGAAATTTTTAAGCTTAAATACTTATCTTTGGACGGAACAACACTGAAGGACGGAAGCAGTTATTTTATGGTAAGACGAAAACAATATCTAGGAGTAGGTATTATATAGGATATGGACAATTCCATGGCCAAATTAAGAAATTTCAAAACTCCATAGCTTATTGTTCTTAAACGGTACCATATAATTTTTATGTTACAATTGCTTACTATGTAACACAAATTCCACACCTCTAAAGTTAATAGTTTTTGAGATAATAATCAACCTCAAATCTCAAATAGCTATCAACGCTACAAAAAATTAATACATATTTTTGCATTGTGGATTCACATTTTCAAAATAGCTCAAAATGGATACGCACTAATATGTAATTTCAGGACGGAAATAATAAATATAGGTACATTTGTAAACCTAAAGCCTTGGTTTTTAACAACTTTCCGTTTGCTGTTTGAACGGCAGAAAATTTGCAGTTTTTTGTTTGGTGTAACTTAACAACAAACAAATTGGTCGAAAGACGTTTTCCAGCGCAGTGCGTCGACGGAGTCCGTCGGCGGAAAGTTCTTAAAAACCAGTCATTTCAATTTCTTAACAGAAATGGTCGCGGCACACTGTGTCGCTACACCCTTTTTCCTTATGAATTAGATATGGTTAGATTTAAGGGTGGTTTTTATTTGAAAAACGCAATTTCAACTTTAAATTGTATCTAAGTAAGTAATCGTGTACCATTTTGAAAGTGTGCAGACATGTACATTTGAAAATATTATTCTTTTGTTTGCAGATTATGGACGATTAAATATTTCAAAAAGTATTAATTTTAGAAGCGGGGAAGTTTATATATAATTCAATGGATGTTCGACAAAGAAAACAACTACTTATGATGTAAAAATTATATGGTTCCTTTTGGGGTTTGAAATTTTCTAAATTGAGCGTTCAACATTGGCATCCATTGACATGGCAGTTTATCATAGATATTATTTTCCTGTCGCCAAGAAATCGTTGCTTCAACTTTGTTCAATCCAAATAGATAGGTATTGAATTTTCAAAATCCCTCTATATCTGACATAGTCTTCAAAGAAATGCCGGTAACACCAAAAACATGCATATTAGGGAAAAATATTATACAACCTCACAGTAGAATCATTACGGAATCCAAAAATGCAATCAAATACACGGCGTTTCATTTAAAAAACAAAGGCAGGTAGGCAGGTGCTGTACAGAAGAAATGGGGCGTGTATAAATGGAAATAATTTTAAAGTATGGAGAACTAAAAATAAGGAGGATTCTGTTGAGTTGGCAATGAAAGCAAAGTAAAGTTGGTACTAGCGAAAACTCTGTAGTGTAGACTAGTAAGTAAGTTGACAGAGAGTAATAAGATGTCGAACCAAGCGTTGTTGTGTTAAGTAGCAGTTGTGAGTTTTTACGTTGTTAATTAAATACTGTTCTTAGTTGAAGGTCCAATCATTCCTAAACCCCAAAATATTAATAGGTTATGTGCCCAGAACATGTACAAGAAGTTGAAAAAGGGTGGTTGGAAAATTACAGAAAAATATAAGAACAGGTAGAGGTCAAGCTACATGGGTGTGGTCGAAGTCTAAAAATAGATACGCGGTAACAAGTCGAAAGTAAAATTGTGAAATATTGTGTGCCGTGGAAAGAAGGAAATAAAGAAAATAAATTACACACTCAGACAGACAACGGAAGGAGAAATTTAAAAACAATGGAATCTCAAGTGATGAAATTAAATGAAAACAATTGGTCGACATGGAAATTCCAGGTAACTGTTACGTTGAGGTCAAGAAAACTATTAGAAATAGTAACAGGAAGGGCGATAAAACCGGAGACGCCAGATGACAAAATAAGAGAGTGGGAAGACAAGGATGCTAAAGCACAAGAATTGTTGGTAACAAGGATGGAAGAGAAGATTTTAACACACTTGTTGTCGTGCAAAAGCAGTGCAGAAATGTGGGAAAAGTTGTTGGCAGTTTTTGAGCCAAAATCAAAAGTAAGTGTCTATTTGGTACAACAGAAATTCTTTAACTTGGTTTTTGAGGAGCCGATGTGCATGTTTATTTCAAAAATTGAAGAGTTAACAAGCCAGTTAAAAGGCATGAACGAGGAACTGTCAGAAAACATGGTGATAACGAAGATCTTGATGACATTACCAGAAAAGTACAAACATTTTGTTTCGGCATGGGAATCTGTACCTTCAGGAGAACAAAAATTACAGGAGCTGATTTCAAGGCTACTGGTTGAGGAAGAAAGAAGCAAAAGAACAGAGGAAAGCAACTCGTCAGCTGCTCTGGTCGCAGGAAATCAAGGAGGTGCAAGAAGGAAGAATTACCAGTTTCAAAGTGAAAGTGGGTGCGTAAATCAAAGTGCAAAGTGTTTTAAGTGCGGGAAAGAAGGACATTTCAAGAGAGATTGTAGATTAAGAAAGAGAGAAGTTTGTCATTTTTGTCACAAGCCAGGTCACCTCATGAAGGATTGCAGGTATAGAATAGAAAAAGAAAAAGGTAACAACAATAATAGAGGTATGTCAAATGCTTTCTTTGTAAGTAATTTAGAGGATAAAAATGTTTGGTTAATGGATACAGGTGCGAGTGAGCACATGTGTAAAGATAGAGAATTGTTTGTTGAATACAAGAAATTAGATGTAGAAAAACATGTTACTGTGGGTAATGGGAACAGGTTAAAAGTACATGGTACTGGAAAAATTGAATTGTTGGCAAATAACGGATCAAAATTAAAACCAACTACGTTGAATAATGTTTTGTATGTGCCTGAATTAAAGGTTAATTTGTTTTCAGTAATCAGTGCTGTAGATAACGGTCATGTTATGGTGTCAACAAGAAAAGGTTGTAAGTTTGTTAAAAATAATCATGTAACCGGATTAGCAATAAGGACTGATAAATGGTATGCAATGGATTTTAAGGTAAATGTACATGTAGCACTAACAAGTTTGTCGGGGTGGCATGAAAGACTTGCTCACCAAAATTATCAGCATGTTATGAAAATATTAGGTAAAAATAATATTGAAGTTCAAAACGAAAAAGAGCTATGTATAGCATGTTTGAAGGGAAAACAACATAGATTACCATTTAGTAAAAGTGAAAGTAGGGCAAGTATTCCGGGAGAGTTAATACACATGGATTTATGTGGTCCGATGGAGCAAAAATCATTGGGAGGTTCAAAATATTTCTTGATGTGTAAAGATGACTTTAGCAGTTTTAGATTTGTTTATTTTTTAAAGTATAAGTGGGAAGTTAAAGAGAAAATAGAAAATTTTATATTATGCTTTGAAAATGAAACGGGGAATAAAGTCAAAAAGGTAAGGTCGGATAACGGTACTGAAATGATAAATAAAGAAGTGGAAAACTTTTTAAATAAAAGGGGAATCACACATCAAATGACAGTATGCTACACGCCAGAACAGAATGGTAGAGCAGAGAGAGAAATGAGAACGATAGTAGAAGCAGCCAGAACAAAGTTACAAGCTAAAGGTTTAGAAAAGAAATTGTGGGCTGAAGCAGTTCAGACAGCCGTATATGTCATAAATAGGACGGGTACGAGTAAAGACAAAGATAAAACACCATTTGAGTTGTTATACAAAAAGGATTTTGACATTAACATGTTAAAAATTTTTGGAGATGAAGTTTACGTGCATGTTCCCAAGGAAAAACGGTTAAAGTGGGATTCGAAAAGTAAACAAGGAGTTTTTGTGGGATATGGAGTAAACTGCAAAGGATTCAGGGTGTGGTATCCAGGAACACAAAATGTTGAGACATTTAGAGATGTGGTTTTTATAGATGGTGGAAAAGGTCAAAGCGAGGGTCAAAATAAAGAAGAAACGGAGAATGCCGTATTGAATGAAGAACAAGAAAGCTCATCTTCAGATGATTTGGAAGAAAATCAGTAAAAGGACAAAACCAAAGAAGAAGAAGAAGAAGAAGAAAATCCGAATGATGAAGGATCGAATAACTTAGAAACAGGAAGTGAAATTGAAGAAAACAAAGAAACAATAAGCCAAACTCGAAGAGAGGTAAAGAAACCAAAATGGCTTGAGGATTATGAGACAGGTTTAATAGCAATTGATAGAGATCAATTATCCCTTGAAGAGGCCATGAATAGTGAAAATTCGGAAAAATGGAAAGAAGCGATAGAAAAAGAGCTTGAAGTCTTAGAAAGAAATAACACATGGATAGAAACGGAGTTATCAAGAGAAAAGAAGGCAATTGAAGCTAAGTGGGTGTTTCAGATTAAGAAGGGAGAAAATGCTGAACCACAGTTTAAAGCCAGATTAGTTGCTAGAGGATTTCAACAAGAAGAGTGTTTTGATCATTCAGAAATATATACACCGGTAGTGAAATTACCAACGCTAAGAATTGTGCTAGCGATTGCAAATAAGTACAAGTTGGGATTGACTCAGATGGATGTAAAAAGTGCATTCTTAAATGGTGAAATAGATGAAGAGGTACACTTAAAGAAGCCAAAAGGGTTAGAAGATGATGGGAAGGTGTTAAAATTGGAAAAATCACTTTATGGATTAAAGAAGTCGCCACGAAAATGGAATGATAAATTCAATAACTTTATGATAAAGGAAGGGTTTGCAAGAAGAACATCAGATTATTGTCTCTATTATAAGGAAGGAAATAGCAAGTTTTATGTGTTGCTATATGTTGATGACTTAATAATAGCAGGTGAAAATGAGAAAGAGGTAAATAAATTAAAGAGATCGTTGAATCAGAACTTTGAAATGAAAGACATGGGAAGGGTATCCAAATATTTAGGAATTAACATAAATGTAAGAGAAGATACCATAGAGTTAGATCAAAAGGAATATCTGGAGGAATTGCTAAGGAAGTATAATATGGAAAACTGCAAGGCAGTAACAACACCGATGGAACCGGGATTACAAATATCGAAAGAGCCATCAGGAAGTAAAGAAATAGTTACGAGGTGCAGAAAGCTAGTAGGAAGCCTAATGTATGCGATGTTAGGAACGCGTCCAGATATATGTTTTGCATTGAGTTTTCTCAGTCGATATCAAGAAAACGCAAATGAGGAATTATGGAGAGCACTAAAGAGGATTTTACGTTACATAAAAGGAACGCTGAATGCGAAGTTAATTTATAGCTCAAAGGAAGATAGACCATTATTAGGATTCACAGATGCAGATTGGGCAGGAGATAAAACTGATAGAAAATCAACGTCAGGATATATTATGCAAGTGTACGGGTGCACAGTATCATGGTGTTCAAATAAGCAACAATGTGTAGCCTTATCGTCTACTGAAGCGGAGTATGTGGCTTTAGGAAAGGGAATATCAGAGGGATGTTGGATTAGGAATCTATTGAGGGAAATAGGTCTAAAATGTGAACAGGTGATAATGTTTGAGGATAATCAATCTGCTACACATATTTCAAAGAATCCAGAATACCATAAGCGTCTAAAGCATATAGATTTGAGATATCACTTTGTGAGAGAAAAGGTATGCTCGAAAATTGTAGGTGTGGTGTATGTACCATCAGATGAGCAAATAGCAGATATGTGTACTAAAGGGTTGAATAGAATTAAATTTCAGAAGCTAGGTATGTAAAACGATAGGCTTGGTTTTAAATTCATAGGGTCGGATTGTTAAATTGTTATTTAAGTTAAGTGAATGCTTTCATTGAGGAAGGGTGTTGAGTTGGCAATGAAAGCAAAGTAAAGTTGGTACTAGCGAAAACTCTGTAGTGTAGACTAGTAAGTAAGTTGACAGAGAGTAATAAGATGTCGAACCAAGCGTTGTTGTGTTAAGTAGCAGTTGTGAGTTTTTACGTTGTTAATTAAATACTGTTCTTAGTTGAAGGTCCAATCATTCCCAAACCCCAAAATATTAATAGATTCCCTCTACATACATAACTTTTCTCTCTAAAATACACAATAAAGACACAAAACTCCTCCACGGAACTATTGGGACACCTGTATATTCACAAGCAAATATAGATAAATAACTAAATAAGACCATAGCAGTTATGTATATAATTTTAAACAAAAAGCAACTATAAATTTGGAAATAAAAATCTTAATTTCCTTGTTGTGTAAATTGAGGGGCTATCCTTCATTTTTTTTGATAAGGAAAATTTATTTTTGCTTGAAAATATTAGTGTAAACAAATTGGAATCCCAGCTGCGGCGGCAAAAGACAAAAGACCCAACACCTGCGAGTTCTGTTCTGTTCAATGTTGCCAGATCGAAAAAATTCAATGCGTGAAACTGCAAATGGGAAATCGTGAGATTTCGGATTAAAATCGTGAGCTGGGTTAAAATGTTTTTTGGATGAAGAAAATAAACACACGATGAATATATACATATTTTTATTGAATATAAATATATTGTTAAGCATTTATTTATTAATTAGTGGTACTGGACCGTTCGAACAACTACTCCTCGGGCAAATACCCCGCCAGGCATTGAATTATAGAACTAAATCCAGATTTTTTTGTACTACGAGACGTTTCAGACTGCTACCCCATCTAAGATGGCTTTGAAACAATCCTAATTTGTCTCCATGTACGTACGTGCTTTTAAGCAGGTGTTTGTTCAAATATTGCATGTTTTGAATGTGTATGGAAAACCGCAGACCAACTGGTTTCGTCCTTCTGGGACTCATCAGTACGGTGCTCTCCCCCACACACTCAAACCATGCAATTTAGCTTGCTATATATGCTGCCGCGCTATGGACAGATATCAGCAAGTGACAACTACTTTGAGTAATTATCTAGTATTAATTAGTTAATTAATTAATTAATTAATTAGTTAATCTAATTATCTAATTAGTTAATGCTGATATCTGTCCAGAGCGCGGCAGCATATATAGCAAGCTACTTTGAGTAATTATCTAGTATTAATTAGTTAATTACTCAAAGTAGTTGTCACTTGCTGATATCTGTCCATAGCGCGGCAGCATATATAGCAAGCTAAATTGCATGGTTTGAGTGTGTAGGGGAGAGCACCGTACTGATGAGTCCCAGAAGGACGAAACCAGTTGGTCTGCGGTTTTCCATACACATTCAAAACATGCAATATTTGAACAAATTTATTTATTAACAAAAAATAAAAATTTCGATTTAAATAATTAACAGAAACCTAATATATTATTCTTTGATAAACATTAATTTAAACACAACACTAGTCGAAATCAGAATCATGATATACCTACTTTAGTGTTCATTTTTGCACTAAACTAAACTAGCAGTTAAGTATATCAAAATTTGAACAATGCTTAAGTATTACCTTTACATGCTAAACTTTTAGTGTGCAATATGACTGTCAATGTTTTGTTAGTCAGGCTATTCCTGGTTTTCGTTTTATTGAGACTGATTTGTGAAAACATCCTCTCTATCATGGCACACTGGAATGAGACAATGTTAACAGAAGCAAAACAAATCTTTCTTTCCCAAGCACCATTTTGCGGGTTGTAATAGCGACGAAATATTTTTCTTAACATCCCACAAGTAAAAATCGGTAAATTTACCAGCTAAATCCTGAGATTGTAAGATCCTGACCAAAACCATGATGTCACGAAAAATCGTGAGACCTGGCAACACTGGTTTTGTTAATGTAGTCTGTCTAGCACAGCGCCACCAGACGGGTAATAGCGTAGCTTAAAATCAGCCACCGCTTACCGACTATAGTTCAAAGAATCCAAGAAAGCTGCCTCACAAAGTAGAATTTTCTGCCTCCCAAAAGGTGTTTCTAATTTTACACACGATATTGTCTAACTATAACATCTTTAAACAATGGTATAAATAAAGGGAGTGCCTCCGTAGCCGGCGCCGGCCTTGCGTATAGTTGCCGGCGCGCTTCTGTTTGGGAACGAAAAAGACTGATACAACGCATACGCATTTTAAACAGACCCCTTAGCTGCCCTTTCGCACCAAACACACGCAGGCTCCGCCAACAATACACCTATAAAACTGTAGCCGGCGCCGGTTACGGAGGCACTTCCATAAATAAATCTGCATTATTCACTTTTAATGCTTTAAATAAATTTTAATTGGAATATTCAGTTTTATTTGTATGATCTAAATGTAATTTAAATGAACAATAGTTTCTTTAATATTTACGCCCATATCCTGTAAAATTCCACTGTAAGGGTTTAAAATTGCTGAAAATAGTCCAAAATTGTACTGTTATTTTTCGTAAAAAAGGTTATTTTGCAAGAAATTAATGAATTTAAAAAATAAATGTAACATTACTGTATTTTTGCATTGAAATATTTCATATTAACTCAACTGTAAACAAATAACACGCACACAAAAGTAAATGTTAAATATTTTTGGGAAAAAAAGGAAAAAACTAAAACATTGAAATTGCCTCATCAAATGTCGTATTTAGAATCTCAATGTGATTACAAATAACTTTTCCTTGTCGCATTTTTCCATATTTTGATAAATAAGGGCATTTCGGGCCATTTTAAAATTTCAAATGACATTTTGGCAGTGTCATAGTTGTGACATGGCAAATATTTTTGTCAATTTTCTAGTTATTAATCATGCCGAAAACAGTTTTCCAATAATCCTACAAATAAAAAATTTTTCCATATGGTGCAGACTTTATAGCTGTCACTGTATTATAATTATTGGTAGCGCGCATAGTAGTGATAAACTCAATATAATTCACATAACTTTATATTTTTGCCTCAGTTACCTATCCAGAGGAAAGTGGTCTATTTCAATACTTCTCGAAACTTTTGACAAAACATACTGAATTAAATTTTTTGTTAAATATCTCACAAAGATTACTAATGTAAGATTGTCAGATTGCAGTGCTCAGTGAAAGAAAGGTATTCTGTAATTATGTTTCCTTCCATGTCAGGGCTTAATAATAATTGTGAACGTACATTAGTCTTCTCTTAGGTGAGAGTACGTTCTGGACATTTTCATTGCGACTAAATCCCTCTGCTACATTTTGTACATTACACTTTAATCAACACGATCATGTTTCTGCATCGAAACTGATTTTGCTATTTCACTGCTCTAAATGGTTCGACTAACTACCTATTGCATATCCTCGTATATGCTTAGCAATACGTTAGAAATTACCCCAAATTAAGGGCCTGAGAATAAACAGTGTCAAGCTACAATCACGGTAACTAACCGGAACTAATGTGCTTCCTTTCTCTTTGGCTCCGTTCCGGGGTTTGTTCTCCAGAGGATTACAGATTTTATGAAATTAACCCCCGGATAACGCCCACTGTGTTCCAGACCGGACAGTGAAGTGAACTAGAAAGTTAACGCGAGTTAAAACTTTCTTTCTTGTCCTCATATTGTTTTTGTTAAACGAAAGAAAATGAAGCATGAAGAAAAAACGGGCCGTGTCTGTCACCAAGAGAGGCCGTAGCAGTTCAAACATATACCTTTAACGCAATTTGATGAGAAATAAAGTTATAGCCCGGTCTGGTAAGTTTGATAATACTATATCCTTTTCCTGCGGGGATAAAGTTTATTAGGGAAAAAGAACCAGTTGGTCGTGTTTCTTAGATTACAATGCTGCTGAACGTAATGATAGAATATCTAGAGATATTGATACTTAGTTTCTTACATTAGCACAATATTATATTATATTTCAGGGTATTTTAAATAGCTCTACCGCAAATAAGAACAACCTTATCAGTTCTTGCAAAGGGAATGTTTGCGATAGATCGACAATTTTTGATAGCGCAGAGGCGAAAATAGCATCAGCCATTTTGATGGATTTGGGAATTCTATCAGAAATATAAGCATCTAAAGATAGATCTGTCGTACGAATGAATAGTTCAGTAGCATGTGTTAGGAGTTAGGTGTTCCCGTTTAAAACTACAATTTTTACGGGAAAAGGACCAATAGGTATAAAACTCAAGTTTTTGAAAGATTTTTCGAAATGTTTATTCGTTAGTCCGTGTAGTGAAAATTATTTAAAATTGCTAGCCATTTTGTTAAATATTAACGTTTTATCATCATAATAAATTAAAAGCGAACTGGCACAACACTTTACGGGTGGGGATATCGATCGCTGGCGGAGATCGTATGGGTAAGGTCGTGCACTCGATCAGGTGTTTCTTTAACGCAAATAGGAAAATTGCATCGGCATCATTCCGATGGTCGCTTGGATCTGCTCATATTCAAGAATATTCTATGGAAATATTTTGTGGTGCACCTGGGATGTACCTACGTTTTAAGTAAAAGTCGTGGAGCGTAGCCCACGGGTTCATCTAGTATAGATTAATAATTGAAAGTATTGTGCTAAAAAACGAAGAAGTTTGAAGAATTTGGTCTGTTTTTCTGGCTGACCAGGTTGTCAACGATGTCTTCTTGATGTGTTACTTGCAGCTCAAGGATCACATCTAAAAGGAAATATGTAAGATGTTCTAAACAAATCCATTTAGACTGTTGATTTAATTCAACATGAATTACTACCAAAAAGTGAATTAAGAAATTATTAACACCATTTAGACTGTGTTAGAGAGAACGAGACAGCTAATAACTGGATATGTCTCGATTGTAGGGATGTACCCTGCTCAAACATTGAAAGAATTGATGAATTTAATTAAAATTCACAAAGAATTGACCGTTTCCATTGGATTCACCCAAGGACAGGTTCAGGATCATCATCATAAGGTTCTCAGTAGGAAGGCTGGTTGGACGCATACCTCCATCCTTTTCTATCCTGAGCTAATCCACGCATTTTCCTAAAAGTAGAACATCATACATCCCTAACTATTTGAGAGCAGTAGTCTAATCTAGGCCTACCCCTACCTCTTTTAATTCCTATCCCTGACTGGTGTCTTAGAAGGTGTCCTACCATCGTATCTCTCCTATTCTTTATTGTATTCCATACCTTTCGCTTTTCCCCAACTCTTTCTGATACTTCCCTATTGCTAACCTTGTCTATCCACGGTATCTTCATCATGCGTCTGTAGTACCACATTTCAAACGCTTCTACTCTTTTTCGATCCTTTTCTCCTATTGTACAAGTTTCGCATCCGTATAATGCCGTAGGTACTCCATACATGAATTTAAAAGTATCTTCCGAGTTTCTACATTAACCGTTCCCGAACATAACAGTTGCTCTTTTTGTTAAACGCAACTCGACCCTGCGCTATTCTTTGTTTTATATCTTTAGTACTCCTACCATCTCGAGTTATTTAACTTCCTATACTCGTATAGCAGAAATCTATGCGACTTCCTTTATCTTCTCATTTCCTATTTGTATTTCAATTTTAGTTCTATTTTCACACCCTCTACATACCAAAATTTTGGTTTTCTTTTTATTGATTTTCATGCCGTAGCCCTGTGTCAAAACTGCTTCAATTTCATTCGAAGCCGTCCCTAATTCTTTTTTGCTAGATGCTAACACTGCTATATAATCCGCAAATCTGAGCATATTTATAGTTTGACCCTGTACATTAATCCCTGAGGCTGTTCTGTCCTTAACAACATTAGTCGCTTCTTCGATATATAAGTTGAAAACTAGAGATGACAATGCACATCCCTGTCTCACTCCCTTCCGAATATCTACTTCTCTTCGTTCCTACTCAAATTCTATAACTGCCTTTTGCTCTTTGTAGAGATTATGTATTATTCTCCTGTCCCTATATTTCGTCCCTACCTTTATGAGCACTTCGAACGTCTTCCCCCATTTTACGTTATTGAAGACCTTTTCTAAATCGACAAATCCTATATACACGATCTTTCCCTTGTCTATCGTTTTTTCTATAATTACTAGTAAAGCTAGAACGGCCTCACACGTTCCCCTATTTCGTCTAAATTCGAACTGATCTCCTAATATTTCTTCCTCCCTTTTCTCCATCCTTCTTTGCACAATTTTAGTTAAAATTTTTGACGCGTGGGAAGTTAAACTGATAGTTCTAAAATTTTTGCACTTATCCTCACCTTTCCGTTTTGACAAAACGACTATGATGTTCCTTTTGTAATCTTCTGACTGTTCTCATCGTTTGCGGAAACGACAATCGGCGGAACCAAGTGGAATCATATTGAAGTTTGTCTCTAGTTGGTAGAAAGAGGAGTTTCTTAACTTGAAGAAAGAAGGTTAACCTAAGAAAACGACATCATTTTTAATGCTCATCAATATGGTGTTTTGAAATTTTGTCACCTCTTAATAGTCTCTGAAATATTATAAAAAACTGAAAAATTCGATTTTAACCGCCTTCTTTTTAACCAGTTTACATGAAATTTTAGCATCCTGTATAATCGAACATTTTTCATACATGGTGGTTTCAAAATTTGCTCTGTGGTGAAAGACATGTGAATAAAGATAGCCAAGTTGCTATATCAACGGAAAAACAATTTTAAGATTGATGGTCCTAGAATTTTGCAGTTTCTTTCTGGATCTGTGATCGAAAATTTTCTGTTGAGAACATTTTTTCTCAATAAACTGAATTAATAAATAATTAATAATTAATAATGTTTTTTGGATATTTCGAATTCGGTGAAATCGGTGTTATTAAAGAAACAAAAAAAACTTAATTGGTCGGTTTTTTGAGAATATTTCAGAAACTGCTCATAGAGGACAAGATTTCAAAAGACCCTACTGATGAGCATCAACAATGCTATAATATTGCAATGGTGAGTTAATAAAATTATTCTCCAAGTAGCACACTAGTTTTATTATATAAAATTATAGGACCTAATTGTTACATAAGTGATATACAAAAGCTGCATGCAGGTTATTTCCTTGTGTTATTGTTCCACCGAGACTTTTTGGTCGTTTGTCACTGTACCTGTATCTGTACGATAAAAGTGTACCTGTAAGAATAAATTCCCCACAAGAAAAACAAAAATAATTTTATAGGAATTCATTAGATTCTCTTTAGAATGTTCTCGTATCTGCACTTATACAGCGATCTAGCTATATGAGACAAATCAATTTTGAAGGGATCGTGATAGAAATGCTATGGAACGTTCCTACAGCAGGTGCGATTTTGATCAGCTGGACGGTGTTATAAAGCATGTGTGACACAATTATCTGTGGTAATACAATAAGTGGTCTGGAATTGTCGGAAATTTTACGAAATCTGTTGCTGTGCTTGGTATTTGCGGGGTATTTGCCCGAGGAGTAGTTGTTCGAACGGTCCAGTATCACAGATTAATCCCAGATAATTACTCAAAGTAGTTGTCACTTGCTGATATATGTCCAGAGCGCGGCAGCATATATAGCAAGTTGAATTGCACGGTTTGAGTGTGTAGGGGAGAGCACCGTACTGATGAGTCCCAGAAGGACGAAACAGTCGGTCTGCGGTTTTCCATACACATTCAAAACATGCAATATTTGAACAAAAGCAAAGATGCACTTAAGGAAATCGTCAGTTTTTTCACGAAAGGAAAAAGACCCCCTAGGAAAGCGGCACGTTGCATACAGCATATAGTAGGCCTGAAACTTGACAACTGCGTTGCCCGTGCGCTAAACTCGCAACTGTGCTGTAATATTTGAAAATCGCACAGGTTCAATCAAATCTTGTAGGCAGCTTTGAGATTTTGACGTTTACTGATGAAGAAATATCCTGTCGCGTCTGTTTTCAAATTTTAATAATTTTTATGGGAAAAATCTATTAAGAGGTGCGGCAGTTGAGCATTTTAATGGCTATACTCCATGGAAAACCTAAATACTTTAGGTACCTATGAACTGGGCATTTATGAATTGGCGTGCAAGAGAACAAATCAAAGTGCCATTCATACGCCGGTCGGAATTATTCGATTATGCTCATAGTTAGTAGGCTACTTAGAAATTTTGACATCTATTAACATTGAAAATAAAGTTACTGTTTTATGAATAAATTTGTCTTTCTTAAGGGGTCGTGGGAAAAATAGTGTACAAAACTCGCTGAAAAGTGTTTATCTAATGCTCGAGAGATTTACACACTAGGCTAACGCCTCGTGTGTAAAAATTCTCACCTCGCAGCACGATATTCACTTTTCATGCTTGTTATGTAATATACTAATTTTATTATTCAGTATTTTCCGAGCGCGTTATAGTATAGTTTCGACAACTGGCGTCTCACCGGAGAAGATTATTTTATTCATAAGTCTAAAACAAAATGAGATAGAATTGCAATTTGCAATTTGCACACATAGTTTATGAAACACCAAATTTTTTGGAAAAGATATTGAACACAGAATTGTTCAGGTACCGAGTTAGAGGCTATTGATTAATAATAATACCGCTCTGTAACAAATTTTCCAGCTATAAATCTAAAATAATCGCTCCTTCACACCCCATATACTACAGCACAGTAATCTTAAGCGATAAGCGGAACAATAAAGCTTTGTACCAAGTCGACAACTTCATCGAAAAGCACTCGAGTTTATTGAGGAAAACGATACATTGGCTGTCCCAAAAATCGCATACCACATTGAATGTATGTTTTCTAGTGGCATATTAAAGTTCTGGAAAAATGTTTAAAAAATGTTGATCCCTCTAAGGACCTTTAAAGCTCTGACTGCATAAAGTTAACTTTTTCACAATTTTGTCTTACAACGTACCTACAAGAACAGACTGTATTGGTTGTATTCTGATAATGATTAATTACTCTTGTTTAACTTTATTTTTAATTTACTTCGTATTACTCTGCAGCAACGAAATACGGCATCTAAATTCTGAACAGGTGGGCCCAGTCCTTGAAGCTTGCGCCTCCGGTCGATTCCTTCTCGACCAGTTGCATTTCTCACGAGTCACAACTGACAGTTGACAAACGAGCCCTCGTACCGCCGTCTGCTGCTGAGAAAACTCCTTATACCCCTTCTCGCATCCGCGAACTCCCTTGCTTGTAAATTCTGCCGGAGGGAAACAAATGTGGTACGGGGTTTAAATGGACGGTAACTTCAGGCACAGTTGAACCTTGTTTTGTTACGATCCATCAGGTTTTTATCTATAGTTTATTTTGGAAAATACAGTGCTCGATTATACGCTCGCTTGTTATAACAATAGTTTTGCTATAAGTGTTTCAGGGTGTTGAACCAAAATTATACTTCATCTATCTTTAAAGGCGTCCTGTGCTGCAGACAGCCATACATGTGTAGTTTATGATTCTCAATTTTCACGGGAAAACAAACCGAGTAGAACTCCAATTCCATAATTTGAGAAAATACAAAATATGTTATTGTTAACAAATGTGTAGTTCAATCGCTTTCTTTACTGCTTTTTACGCGTTACCATCTCAGCACTATATAAATGATGTTACAGACAGCCTTCTTGGGGCCGTGAAAATGGCCGGTGCGCTGCGTTGACAAGCTCTCTCAGGGGTGGTGGTGACGCTGTTGAAAGGAATCACAATGGAATTATTGAGAAAATATCCCAATAGCTCGCCGAAACCACGAAGGGAGTGTTTGGTTGTGCTTCTTGACCTGGAAGCTGGAGGCTTCTCGTCCCCTTCTGGGTTCTGATAAGAACCGGCGATGTGAACACCACTTCAGTAAGGTTGACCTGGGTTCTCCCTGAAAGGTGCTGGATCCCTTGGATTGGCTTGGAGTTGGCTTGGCTTGAAGATCTGGTTGGCTTCTGATTACCATGAAGGCTGGAGTCGGACTCTTGTTTGTAGAAGTTGGCTTGGAGTTGGTCTTCTTGCCAGCACGGTGGCTGGTGTCTGACTGATGCGGAGCTTGGAAACTCGGTGTTTTTATGAAATTTCGTGACATCATGGCGAGCTGCCATTGGTGGAGCCTCTAGCTGTGGCTCGGTAACAATGATTACGTGCTCTGTTATCGGTACGTGCGTAAAATTTCTAGAATATGAAGGGCGTTTCAAAGATGTGTTTTACAAAATTCAACGTTTCTAGGATTCATTGCATACCTGCCGGTATCAACTATTTTAAACTCGTCGCTAAGGTTACCTATTAAACCGATTTTTGCGAATCGAACGGCAACATTATAAGAGAAAACTTTAGCGCTGTTGGTGGTAGAAAGCATGAAATACATGGTATGAAGGAAAGTACCTAATTTAAACAAGTTAAATTTTTTAACAAGAAAAATATATCTTATTTTGAGAAGAGGAGCAAATTGATTTAAGAAAGGTTCTACAGAGTTACACTATTTACTGTTTCAAATTTTGTGAAATTCTGGTATGTAGTAAATAAATAACTGTATAACTATATAGTAATATCGACGTTTCACCCCCCGTTCGAGGGCTTTGTCAAGATTTATTAAAAACGTATAAAAAGATATAAAATATTTGACAATTTTTTTTCAAACAATCAAAAATTATTTATACGGTAACTATGATATAAATATGAAACTTCATCACTTTTGATTTTGGAAACATTCGTATTTATGAAAGAGAAAAAGGCATGTATATTTAATTTAACAATAATACCTACTAATAAGTAAGTAGCAGAGGGTATGATTTATTTTATATTACAGTAAATTTGACTTAACTTTTGTATAATTGCTGTTGTTCTGCTGTATAACCTATTGTGCACATACTAGTACACCATTGGGGTGGTGATAATAATTTCAACCCAAAAGATTCCAAAATATAAATCTGTTACTCAACATTGTCCTTAAAATAACGCAACTTTAAGGACGTTACCCAAGGCTCATCTCTTGAATATCAATTTATTAAAAGTTTCCGGGCCTCTGCTTTAAATAAGAGACGAGAAATTTAATATAATGAAAACTACGTAAAAATTGGGGGATTTTTTGTGTGGGTCGCACGATTTTTATATTAAATAGCTCCCGAGCGCTAATTAAACGACCAAGATAATTAAAAAGTAAAATAGGTACCTGCGTCCATTGAACAGAGTTTAATAATGCAGATCGCCTGCGCTTCGTTATCGCATTTGCTGTATCGGAAGAGCGCATTTTCATTATGGGTATTTATTATTTCCTGCGCATTAAGGATCCGGAAGTTTGATAAAGGAAATATAGGTATAAAGGGAAGATAAATTAACGATAATAAGCAGCAACAAGTTGGAAAGTGAGCAGAATTTTATCAGGAACTCTGATTTTCATTCCGTTTAGAAACTGTAATTCTATACTATGCCAAATACACAAAGGGAAATTAACATGGGAAGAAACATTTCCTAAATTAATCCAACAAATTTATTCTACCATTCTTTAGGAAAATATCTTTTCAAAGTAAGTTCTTTATTATCACTTGATAAATTTTTGTGAAAACGTAAATTTGAAGTCCTTGGCGAAAGCAACTTAAATACTCGGTTTGGGCGCACGTTAAGTTATGAACGGAATAGTGCACAGAAAATTGTCTGTTGTGATGCGTTCACGAATGCAGCTCTTCTTTACTTCTCCCTGTCACGCCCCACTTGTCATCCTGTTGCACAATAGACGCGGGTAGACGCGACGTTGCCACGTCGCTTGCCCTGGTCCCGAACACGTCCCGAATAGGGACCAGAATTTCGAATTCCACGTTTCGACGGTCGTCCTCTTCGTTGCAAGGGCACTACCGGAGTTTCTTTGACGTCTCTTGACCATACGGGAGTAACATCGGAAACACAGAAGGGTTGTCAAGAGCAGCCACCTCATAATTGGCTCTAGTGACGACTCTAGTAATTTCATAATGGGATCCATCGTTTTTGGTGAGGGGGAAATATCCCGAAAAATTTGTGTACACTTATTTGGAATTCCAATGTAATTCCTTGGAATTCCTTGGAAGTCCTTGGAATTCCTTGGAAGTCCTTGGAATTCCTTGGAAGTCCTTGGAATTCTCTGGGAATTCCCTGGAATTCCCCGAAACCGTTAATTTTGTATGTGGTCCTTATGAGGTAAAACAGTCAATTCCAAATGTTTCTAAGGCAACTTTGATTCGTTTTAATTATCGTTTTTTCCGGAAAAAAGAAGCACGAAGCAGTAGATTCATAATGGTTTTTCAGCAAACAATGTTGAATAGCAAATTTTATGGAAGGACAACCTTTCCCAAGAACTTTGTCGGTAAATATTAATTTCTCCACACGTTCCTTAAGAATATTTGAAATACATTTTAATATTCTATTCATTATCTGTATGAAAATAAAATTTTAGTGGTGTGATAAGTAATAGGAGGGGTATCTGAGTTTCTGCAATCTGCAGGCATCCATTGCATTCGCATCCGCCGGCCAATAATTTTCAATTTGAGGGTGGGGTGAGGTATAGTGCTGTCACAATTCTGTATTAGTTTCAGAAGCTTAATCTCTAATCTGTGAATTTAGTTGGGTCCATTGTAGGTATTATTGGGTTCTAAATAGTACTTTTTTGATAATTTCGAGAATATTTGATTTAGGAAATTGCGAAAGGTTTCCAAGACGCGGTGGCAGTAATACTGATAATAATAAATTATTTTGTTTTCTTCTATTTTCTGTTCCAATGATTAAGGCATGAAGCTGTAGTAGTACTAGGGTGGGCGTCAAGGTACTTGCGTACATAAGGAAAGATGTCCATCAGGAAAAGCGCGAAACAAGTGTCATTTGCGTACAACATAAAAATCTGCCAGGTTAAGGTCAAGCGGAGCGGAGCGAAGCGAGCGGGGCGTTGTAAGTCTCAGTCGTTAGCTTTTATAATATGATTCTCCTCAAAGATCATTCAACAAACATTTTACAAAAGAAATCACCGGGGGAATCAAGTTAACTTACCTCAATATTTAACATAAGTAATAGGTGTTCGAAATAAATATTTAAATTAGGAATCCAAATTTTATGTTGCACGCAATTGCCACTAGATCGGAGTTGTTTAATTTACCTGCTGAGCCTTATTTTGCTTTATGGACGCTAATGTCATAAAATTTGCTTTGTACGCAAGTGCCATACATTCCAAGGGTGAACTCCGTACAGGGCAGGTCGGTTATATCTAACGTAATTTATTACGTTTGCCATACTTGGTTGGTGATTTTATATACCGTCCGGTTAATTTAAAAAATCTAATATTTTAAAGGCTTTTATTACATTTACCATTAAGTTGTGGGTATCAAATATAAAAACCAGCCAATTCAATTAATTTCCTACTGCAAATATTAAAGAATTTATTATATTCGCCAAATTTCGTGGTGAAGTATGTATAATAACCGATATTTATACAAAATAGCCGGATTAATCACAATTACCGTAACATTTATGTAAAGTTACCTATATTAGAGGTTATACGTTGTATGTTCCTTTTTAATGATATTCATTCGTTACACAATATATCTCACTTTTCATGACTTCCATTTTAATAACAGAGCAATAAGTCGTAAAAAGTGAGGCACACTGTATTAGTACCTATTTACGTTTATTTTCAAGCTACCATTTTGTTATTTTTAGTTTAAAGAGCTGCCTTTTTTATATACATATATATTTTGCTTTCTTTAATAAAATAATATTTGTTTTAAATAATCAAAAATTAGTTTATTCTATTTCTTTAAGCACTCTATTAAGAAATTTAAGCATAATAGTAAAAAAGTTTATGGCAGTATTGCACTTTTGTTTGGGATAATTGGGAGGAGATTATCTTCTTCGAAGACGTTCGGAATTCCATAAAATTATTTTGGAAGGCCTCGGAATTCGTTGGAATTCCTTGGAAATCTTTGGAATTCCTAGGAAATCTTTGGAATTCCTTGAAATTCTTTGGAATTCCTTGGAAATCTTTGGAATTCCTAGGAAATCTTTTGAATTCCTTGGAAATCTTTGGAATTCCGAGTCCTGTGTACAAAAATTTTTCGGGATATTTACCCCTCAGTTTTTGGTATTGAACTTGCTAAGGTGGGTGGTGACCCACACTATCCAATCCAGCACGGAGCTCGTTCTGGACATCATGTCTGGTCTTCAGAATTCACTACCAAATATTGGATAACTATCTGTAGCTTGACACCAGGCGCTATTCATAGCAAATCGGAGCGTTGGAAGTTTCTCCGACCATGAGGTATAGTCATCCCACCAATATTGCCAAACTGGGGTTTAACTCTCGATTTTTCCTCTCTAGAGTCTAGACCATATGTCAGGAAGTGTGATACAGGGGAATGATTGACTCTTAGATCCCCATCATATACCTAGCATACTTGCTGCATTACAGCAGAAGTGAATTGGGTACCGTTATCACTCTCTAGCTTTCTAGGCAACCCATATCCCAGAAACACCTCATCGATTAATGTTCTACAAACTTGGTAGCGTGACTTGCCACTGTGAAAACCCATTTTCACCATTTGAAGTTTTTAGGCAAAAGGCCGAATAAATCTATGAAGAGCGTCTCAAAGCGTTGAGCATAAACTGGAGTTTGGACTAACTCAGCCGATTTCTGATTATCCACTTTACAGGGCTGACGTTTGCTGCGGCTAGAGATTCGCCGTAGAGTTCGCTCGACGCTGTAGTTGGCGGCGGTACTCAAATAGGATGCGGGCGCGTTCCTGAGCTGTTACAGCTAACTGGGGCGACTCGCTATCCTCATCCGCATATCTGTACAGAACACCACCGGTATCCTCTGACGATCCACCTTATATTGTCGTCCAAATATAGAGGTTCGAAGCTTTTGACGATTTTCTCCACTTGGGGATTCTTTAATTGTTCTTCACGAAGGCCTGCTGCAGACCTGCAGCTAGAGGAGGCTATCGTTACGGTGCAAATTGAATTGGAGAACTTTGTTTAAGTAAGAATCACATTATTTAGCATTTCCAAGGCAATTCCGTTTTTCATGGCATTACCTGGGTCTATTAGAATAAATTGGAACAGTCATGGCACACTTTTAAATATCAACATTAAAATTGGATTTAAAAGAGTCTCAGACTTGAATTGTCGCTTATGGGGTACTATTGCATTCAGAAAAATATGTAGAGTCCAAAAAGTCAATAGCATACAGGTTATCCTATTTGAAAATAAAAAGTTGGCACCACTTCCGCAGAAACCGGAAGTGTGAAAATTTCCTTGTTTGTGTCAAAACTTGACGTTTACTCAGTACATACGATGTGCCAAGTTTCAGAAATTTATCTTCAAAAATAAAAAATAAAAGGTGGGTGTACCATACTCCTGTTACACATGGTGTATTGGACTGATATTATAAGTAAAATATATTTTGATTATTATTTATTTACTTAAAACATTTCAATACTTTTAATGGTGTTTCTTAAAAAGAATTTGTTTAATTTAGAAACCTTATTTACCCCACGTTATTTCCTTTACTCTGTCCCCACAATTTCATACAAAGAAAAATAATAGTTGGCCTGTTTTGCTCATACAAAGAAGAAGACTAGTTAGCCTCTAGGATAGCGCAAGAATATTCAATTAAAGTATCCCCTAACTTCGATCGAGAATAATCGCGCTCAAGTTTATGTAGTTCAAACATTTTTTGTACGTGGATCATTAAATCATAAAAACTATAAAAATAGAGCCATGGGGCACCCACAGCCTGCCAAGAAGACTTACTGGGGCATTCTTGGGCTCACCTCTGTTGCTGTATATCCTACGTTAGGATTCTGTTAGTGGTGCTTCTGGTAAAAACCAAAAGTCTGGAACATAAATAATCAATAAATTTTTAAATGATGCCTCTCCCAATGTAAAAAGGGAGTCAGATCCAGGGGAAAGTGTCATACCGCGGCACTAGTCATACTATTATAATTCACATAAAATATTTAAGTTGCATTTACATTATTTGGCAAAATGACTGATTGTTTATCAATGAATTAAAACTGTACTTTTATAAATAGATGTGAAAAAAATTTTCTTAAAAAATGACAGAAGAAATGATGTGTTGATTTCCTTTTGGTATCGGGCAGTATACAGGGTGGTCCATTAGTGAGCAGACGGCCTATATCTCTTGAACCATTCAAGGCATCAAACTGAAATTTTACTTAGGAAATTTCATGCCGCATCTTGTAAAATTATTTTGGTGTATACAGGGTCTTCACATTTTGCGTGACAATCCAAAGTTACATTTTTTTTAAACTATTGAAACTCGTATTTTTTACATATTTACTTTCCCCATAAAATTTCATGGAAAACGATATACCACATTATGGGATTTTCAGCAGTGCCATTTTAGTGTCCATGTGTACCCATCTTTGTGGCACTACTGATGCCTACTTACCGAAGCTATCTAAGATTTCTTTGTCGAACTATATTCACAGAGTATTCTGATAATACCTTTGCCACAGTACTTTGTATTATACAGGCTGGTCAACATACGCATAATTGATTTTTTTCAAGAAATTCAAATGGAACATCCTGTATATTAATTGCACATTTAATAGCCAGTTTACTAAGCTTTTAATTGATGCCGGCATTGCCAGGTCTACGACTGACAGTTTCTACATAAATTAAGATTGAAACTTAAAACTTTCCAATTTCCTTGTTACTTTTTGCAATCTTGTTCTGATTTCCCCTATTTTTTCACCCAAAACAAAAAAATGTTTAAATTTGTTTTCTGCACAAAACTAAGCCAATAGAATTTACATTGATACAAAAAATGCAAATTACTTCTTGAAGGTAAGTAATATCGGTTTTATTTTTATTAAGTGTACCCGCGTTTGCCTAAAACGGGTCGCTTTCAAGATATTCTTACCGAAAATTAGTATTATTGTGATAAAATATATCAAAAATAATAAAAATTTTGATAAAAATAGCTGGAAATCACAATATATTCCAGAACCAAGAAAACTTAAATTTGAGCCACTCACTTTCTAAATTAATTTAGTTAGGTACGTACTTTTGTTTTGTGTTTTCAATTTCTTGTTCTCCAATTTGGAGTTTTTGCGGAAGTCAGAACAGATAAATATTTTAAAATCAGTAGAAATTATTAATGAGATAAATTTGGCTTTTATCATTAGTGGGAAATGTAATTTAAACAAAAGACTATACAGGGAGAACAAGTTTATCGAAATTAAGTCAATACCTAAATTCAAATTAAATAAGAGAATACAGAAAATGCAGAAAATCCATCAAGCCAGCAGATGCTCAGAATGTATTTCATGTTGTTCAATGCATTTTCGAGCTCTAGTTGCTACCGACTCTTTAATATTTTCCAGCATTTGCGGCGTGATCGTTGCAAATGCTTGCCTTATCCGTTCTTGCGTAGATAACCCTAAAGGAAAAGTCGAGTGGGGTAAAGTCAGGTGATCCTGCAGGCCAGGGTACTGCGGAACCACGACCAACTTGATCGAGTATGTATGTATGTATGTATGTGAATAATAATAATAATACAAATAATAACATTAATAATAATAATAATAATAATAATAATAACAGCGAAATTGGCACTTCTTAAGTTTCAATCTTAATTTCTGTAGAAACTGTCAGTCGCAGGCCTGGCAATGTCGGCATCAATTAAAAGCTTTGTAAACTGGCTATTAAATGTGCAATTAATATACAGGATGTTCCATTTGAAATTCTTGAGAAAAATTCAATTTTGCTTATGTTGAACACCCTGTATAATATAAAGCACTGTGGCAAAGGTATTAACAGAATTTGCAAATAGAATAGTATGTGAATCTAGTTCGATAAAGAAATCTTAGATAGCTTCTGTAAGTAGGTAGGCGTTAGTAGTGCCACAAAAATGGGTCCACATTAATACTAAAATGGCAATACCGTAACATTCCCTGCTGGAAACCCCATAATGTATATCGTTTTCCATGGAATTTTGTGGGGAACGTGAATATGAAAAAAAATAGGGGGTTTCCATTTAAAAATAATATAACTTTGGTTTGTTACGTACATAAAGTGTGAAGATCCTGTATACACGAAAATAATTTTACAAGATGCGGTATGGGATTTCCTAAGCACTTGTAGAATGAAAGTAGGAAACCCTGGATAACAAAACATATTGTGAGTCTAATAGAGGAAAGGCGCAAATATAAAAATAGGTTAGATGAAATAGGGAAACAAAGATATAAGGCGATCAAGTGGGAAATTATTCGGAAATGTAGGAAAGCGAAAGAGCAATGGATCGATGATAAGTGCAAAGAAGTGGAAAATAAGTTCGAAAGAGGAAAGACTGATGAAGCATATAAAATAATTAGGAGAAATTTTAGAGAAATTGGATCTAGTACCAAAAGCATTAGGAATGAGGCAGGAGATATCCTAATCGAAAGCGGGGAGAAGGCAGATAGGTGGAAAGAATATTTAGGAAACTTATATGCGGGACAGGAAGTGCAAGATATATTAGAAAGTGAAAGCAGTGTAGAAGGGGATAACCTAGGGAGTCCTATAATGAGAGAAGAGTTTGAGCTAGCACTAAAAAGTTTAAGGAATAATAAAGCACCAGGTATAGATGGCTTGCAGGCAGAAATCTTAAAGTGCGCAGGTCAAGAGATAATAGATCGTTTATTTAAATTAGTTAGTCGCATATACCTGACAGGCGAGATTCCAGAGGATTACAAACTGAACATCATGGTAGCTTTGCCAAAAAGGAAAGGCGCGGATAGATGCGAAAATTTTAGAACTATCAGTTTAACTTCCCATGCGTCAAAAATTTTAACTAGAATTGTGCAAAGAAGGATGGAGAAAAAGGCGGAAGAAATATTAGGAGAAGATCAGTTCGGATTTAGACGAAATAGAGGAACGCGCGAGGCCATTCTAGCTTTACGAGTAATTATAGAAAAAACGATAGAAAAGAGAAAGAGCGTATATATAGGATTTGTAGATTTAGAAAAAGCCTTCGACAACGTAAAATGGGGGAAGATGTTCGAAGTGCTGAGAAAGGTAGGGATGAAATACAGGGACAGAAGAATAATACATAATCTCTACAAACTACAAAGAGCAAAAGGCAGTTATAGAATGTGAGCAGGAACGAAGGGAAGTAGATATCCGGAAGGGAGTGAGACAGGGATGTGCATTGTCACCTCTAGTTTTCAACTTATATATCGAAGATGCGATTAATATTGTTGAGGAAAGAACAGCCTCAGGGATCAATGTACAGGGCCAAACTATTAACATGCTCAGATTTGCGGATGATATAGCAGTGTTAGCATCTAGCAAAGAAGAATTAGGAGCGGCTTTGAATGAAATGGAAGCAGTTTTGACACAGGGCTACGGCATGAAAATCAACAAAAAGAAAACTAAAATTTTGGTATGTAGATGGAGTGAAAATAGAACTAAAATTGAAATACAAATAGGAAATGAGAAGATAGAGGAGGTCGCGGATTTCTGCTACTTAAGAAGTAAAATAACCCAAGACGGTAGGAGCACTGAAGATATAAAACAGAGAATGGCGCAGGGACGAGTTGCGTTTAACAAAAAGAAACAACTGTTATGTTCGAGAACGGTTAATATAGAGACTAGGAAGAGACTCTTAAAGTCGTATGTATGGAGTACGGCATTATACGGGTGCGAAACTTGGACAATAGGAGAAGCGGATAGAAAAAGAGTAGAAGCGCTTGAACTGTGGTGTTACAGACGCATGATGAAGATACCGTGGATAGATAAGGTTAGCAATAGGGAAGTATTAGAAAGAGTTGGGGAAAGGCGAAAGGTATGGAAAACAATAAAGAGTAGGAGAGATAGGATGGTAGGACACCTTCTAAGACACGAAGGAATAGTTCGCGACATACTAGAGTCAGAGATAGGAATAAAAAGAGGTAGGGGTAGGCCTAGATTAGACTACTGCTCTCAAATAGTTAGGGATGTAGGATGTTCTACTTTTAGGGAAATGCGTAGGTTAGCTCAGGATAGAAAAGAATGGAGGTACGCGTCCAACCAGTCTTCGGACTGAGAACCTTATGATGATGATTGTAAAATTTAATTTTGATGCCTTGAATGGTTCAAGAGGTAGAGGCTGTCGCCACACTAATGGATCATCCTGTATATGAATTCTGCGCCATTTGCTGCTCGCTACATATCGCTCGACTGGCTTGAGCGGTTCCAGCTTTGTAATTACTAAAGCTCGCTTGGTTCTCTATGGTATACCTATTTAGGATGTACGCCGGCAAGTGCAATACTGTTGCATTTCTGTTGTACGGAAACTGGAGTATTTCTAGCCATGTGGGAATTGAAGGTAATCAGATTGCTGACACCTTAGTAATGTACATATAATAATAGTGGATGTTGCGTATCAGGAATTCAAAGTCTTCTGTTGATACTTATCCTCAACCCTTGACAACTAAGTAATTTAAAATTAATCAGGACAATTTAAATGAGCATTATTTTATATTAAATAAGCATTAATTTTAAGCATTATATAATATATTTGTGCATTACATAAATAATCTTAGCATTCGAAAAAAACAATTGCCAGCAAACAAAATTAACCAGCAATGTTTTGAATAATTTTGCAGTAGATTATATTAACTAACACCAAAAAAAGAAATCGCGTTCATTGGAAAAAATTAACGCTCCTTAGAAAATATATTTGCGTTGCAAACTAATTAAATGTGCAGTATGTCTGCTACATTTAAAAAATATATGAGCAGTTAATAAACCATTTTATCACTTCAGAAATTAAAGTTGCATTAAAATTATTTAATTTACAATGATTTAAAATAACTGTCACTTACATATCTGAGTTGTTTCTCAGAAAAATTACTTTGAGCATTAGAAAATTACTTGCACACTAAAACGATTGAAACGAGCATTAGGTTGAGTAAAGAGTGCATTAAAAATTAAATGCTTCCTAGATTATCTATTAACGTTTTAAAATAACTAATTGAGGAGTAGGTAGGATGGTAGGAAGCTAAAAATATATTAGCAGTTTTTAAATAATTTTATTGTATTGTATGTATTTAAGATGTTCCTCAGAAAAACTAATTTTAGGCAGCGAAAAATAACTGCACACTTAAACAATGCGGTTTTCCATACACATTCAAAACATGCAATATTTAAACAAAGACCTGCTTAAAAGCAAGTACGTACGTGGCGAAACATTATGATTGCTTCAAAGCCATCTTAGGTGGGGTAGAATTCTGTGACGTCTCGTAGTACAAAAAATCTGGATTTAGTTCTATAATTCCATGCCTGGCTAAGTATTTGTCCGAGGAGTAGTTGTACCACTGATTACTACCAGATAATTACTCAGAGTAATTGTCACTTGCTGATATCTGTCCAGAGCGCGGCAGCATATATAGCAAGTTAAATTGTATGGTTTGAGTGTGTAGGGGAAAGCACCGTACTGATGAGTCCTAGAAGGACGAAACCAGTTGGTCTGCGGTTTTCCATACACATTCAAAACATGCAATATTGAAATTAAACAATTTAACAAACATTAGATCAAGTACAGATTTGCATATTGCGCACTAATACAGTAGCAGGGTATATACTAAATAAAAGGGTTTAGTTAAAGAAAACATTAATTAACGTTTAAGTATAACAACGTAAAACCAACTGAACATAGAAAATTCTCAAACAATACAAACATTCAAAAACCTTACTGAACAAGTAAAGCTTTTTTAGATTTGCTTGGCCGACCACGTTTTCGTTTCTCCCCGATCGACAAATTTTTTGCCTCGGGTGGAGGTTCCACGTACTTGAACCTTATAGTCACTCCTAAAAGATGCTTGCAAATATATTGTTTAGGAACGTAGGACAAGTACAGTATCCTGTCTGCCACTCTTTATCTCCCCTAGGCCCTAGGTAAGTGTAACATATAAAACGATGATTTCTTCTGAAAACTCTACCGGTATTCACCTGCGACCGCGTGCACGTGGTGATTGCCCGCAAAATGTACCATACGCTGTTGTCAAGGTATAGTGCACGCTTTACTCAATCTAATGCTCGTTTCAATCATTTTAAGCATGCATTTATTTTTTAATGCTAAAATAATTTTTTTAAGGAACGTATTTTATTGTAAACGCATATGTTTATACGTTGCGCAATATGAAAATTTTTAATGCGCGCATTAGTCAATATAGGGCGCAAAATACTGACAACTATTTCTCAGAATATTCAAAATATTGCTCATTTCTACATTTTTTATTTTTAAAAATAACTATCTATTGCACAATATGAAGAATTTTAATGCGCATAATAATTAATCTAATGCTCAAAGTATTTAAACTAATGCGCGCTTAAATCCTACCCAAAATTAATTAGACTGAACATGATCCTAACAATTTTGTACAAGAAGTTAGCCTCCCAACATGAATAGTTATAAAAACTTCTTGAGGAAATTGAGGAGATTAGAGTAATTTAAAAGCAGACAGCACCACATGAAATATTACCTAGAAGTAATTTTTCTGTTATGACCCAACAAAATTCTCCGTCTTCCATTTCGAGTTGTTGCTCATTTCCGACTACGAAATGGAAGTGAAATACGTTCAGAAACAGACGTCGATGTTGTGCATGTGCAATTTCTGACAACTAAAATTCAGGAAGCATAGTCGCAAAGACACGGAGGTTATTTCTAAAATAAAAGTATAGCCTCTAGTAACTCCGGAGTCGCAATTTCACATTATGATTCTGCGCCACACGGAGCGTAAATAACGTTGCACGGAAACGCATGGAAATTATTATTATGCTATTGATGAAGTAGGTAAGAAGTTTCGTGAGCAATATAGGTAGTGGAAAACGAGTTTCCTGAAGCTACTGGCGTCTACTAGTCGAAGCTATTTTATATTTTTTTATTGGAGTAGGTTCACATGCTACTCTATTTTTGTAAAATCCATGAGTACTATTGTCTCAATGTGGATCTTTTCTCAACAATTTCAAATGGAACATCCGGTATACAATTTCCATAACCACTGTGTTGTGGTCACTATCTATATCTGCTCCTGGATAGCTTTTGCAGCCCTTAACTTCATTTTTAACAAGAACGTAATCTATTATTTGATATCTCCCTAGGTTTCCTGTCAACTTCCATGTACAGTGTCTCCTAACGCGATGTTGAAATAGAGTGTTCACAACGGTTAGGTTATGTTTAACGCAAAAATATATTAACCTAACTCCCATACCGTTCCTTTTACTCATTATTCAAAGGGGCCGATTATTTCCCTTTCTCTCCATGTACCTACAACTACAATTATTAAATTTTCGTGCCCCCCGTCTAGCATATATTCGATCTCGGTATAAACTGCCTCTGCAGCCTCATCACTATAATTAGATGTGGACATATATACCTGTCTTATTACCGTCTTTACAGGTTTCGAATCTAACCTAACCTATGTCCACTAACATAAGCAAATAAATAATAGGTACAAAGCTGCTAAATTATTTGGAAACTTGGCCGCAGAATGATCGCCTGAGAGACCTGTGGCATATGTAGTAACAATTTTCACTTTTTCTTTTCTCATGTTTATTTGGTACAAATTAGTCTGTTTAAATTATAATTTAAATAGGTAATTTTGATTTTTTAGGTTTCAAACCCAGTTTATGTAATATTAAACACTACTTTAGATTGCGTGTTTGCATTTTTGTCCTTTTAATTTAATTCTTCGTTGAAAGAGCAAAATAAAATCAACTAGATGAACATGTGGGCTACGCTCCACGACTTTTACGTAGTCGTGAATCCGTGTAGTAATTGTACTTGAAACGTAGGTGCATCCCAGGTGCACCACAAAATATTCCCATAGAATATTCTTAAATAATTAATTTCGTTTAATTTAATACGGCAAGAAACCATTTTACCTACGGGTGCGACGTTGAACCTCAGGTTGAACTACGACTGCGAACAGCGCTGAGCAGATCCAAGCGTCCATCGAAATGATGCCGATACAATTTTCTTATTTGCGTTAAAGAAACACCTGATCGAGTGCACGACCTCACCCATACGATCTCCGAGCGACCGATATCCCCACCCGTATTTCAAGTGTTGTGCCAGTTCGCTTTTAATATTATGATACTGTAAAAGCAGTTTTCTTAACTGTCGTGCTTCATCATAAAATAAAATGGAAAATAATTCATACGCAATTAAAATTAATTAACATAGCAAAACACTTTATCACAAGTATTTCTAGTTCATTGCAAATGATGAGAGAAAATGATACGCTGCATGAAGGGATTTCAAATAAATATTTTTGTAGAGAAGTATTATAATTTCCGGCTTCTAATTGCCGTGAGTTAAGCATACATATTTAATAGGCCTTTTCATTTCGTTAGTGCGCGTGCACAGAAGTACACTGACAATCAGTTGTTCTTAGTTTTTTGGACAAGTGTCGCCGCCACGCCTTTAACTTCGTGCAGAATATTCGTAAGTAAATAGTAAATTAAGGAGGGTGTTTGAAAGACGGAAAATTGCAAAAAAATGTTAGTTTCCAGTGATATCCTTCATAAAATTGTGAAGCTGAATCCCGAAGGCTTGCCTGGTTCTTGCTTGAAATACGGGAATGTTAACCAAGTTCAATAACCCAGGCTTTTAATATATAGGGGTGAAAATCAATCAAATTTTCAAAAGAAAAGGGAGAAAAAGAATCTAATAGACAGGTGCGTATTTTTCTGCAATCTATAAGTACCGTAACTACAAATAATACTTATTTTAAAGACCTAACCAATAATGACGTAACCTATAAAACGTTCAATCACTTTTTCATTTCGAATGATCAAAATGTCACCAAATGGACAATGTTTGGATGCTCTATACTTTTTTAGTTCCGAACTACTACTCATTTGGCACATTTGCAATAAAATATTGGTGTATTGATATAATGTAACAAGGCATAATTAAACGCCCTATGAATCCAACAAATTTAGATTAGGCATTAATTATTTTGTTCGGCTGAATCAAATAAAAGATCGCGGCGCGTAAGAAAAAAAAGCATATGGAAATACGTCACACGCGTCAATGAACCGAAGGAAAGCTGAGATAGGGTACACCTTTGTCCTTACGCGCGCTGACAGATGGGAGGAGCTGAGTCTACGAACGGCCGTTCACGAAGGATAACGGAAGAAATAATAAAACCCAACGTCAACCGGAGATGGAAAATGGAATAGAGAGTACCTGACTAGCTGTCCTGCGTTCCGTGGTGTGATTTACACTATGTAAGTGCCGATATTTATTTATTGTTGCTGTGAGGCTATCAATAATTAAATATACGTTAATGGATCCGTTGTATAGGTATAATGGGCTGGTTAAGGCTTGTTCTGAAATTCTACGGGGTCGTGAATGTTTAAATCAAAAACTCGCCCAAGTTGAATGAATTTAGTGTGGTGCGAATAGCACATCTCCATTGAACCAATGCAACGAGCGATTGAACATCCCGTCCGGTTGAGTTATACAACTGCATTCGTAGAAATAATGGCCATCCTATTAAGGGATTGCCGTGAGTGGTTATAACGTATATTCCCGATTTACATTCCGTCTGGATTGCACATCCGTGCGACGCCGATAAATCCAGACTCCGAGTACACAGTTTAAACCATCCTACGGGACGACCGGCGCGGCGCTTACCAGAATACCGTCACGGAGAGAATCGCTTGCGATGCCTGGTTCCAAACCCAGTACTCGTTTGCTATTCGCTTACGTGAATAATTACCGACTGGACTTTACCGCAAGAAGCTGAAATTTAATTTTCTGTAAATAGTTTGTATAATTGAAGCGATAGGCATATATATCGACGAATAAGTTTGCCATCCGACCGATCGAGATGCAATAATTCGATCGTTAAAAAACTAACGACCCAAAATAATTTGGTATACAGTGTGTCCCAGGACGCATGCGCCCCACCCTTTTTTCTGTAATGAAAGCCCTATGTGGCGTCACATTTTTCGTACAGCTTCTAGTTAAACAAATAATTTTGTAATTTTTGTGTAAAATGGATAGAAACTTTTAAGTTTCTTTTGATATCTTAAATGGCACATGAGACAGAAGATAATAAACCCTGTATTTTTAATTACGGATACAGGGTAGTTCACTACGCGCGCGTCGGTCAATAGTCGCTAAACCGTTGGACTTATGGGAAATTTTTTTAAATAAAACTTGTAAGGTTCCATCTTTGCTGCAACTGAAAATTATTTTCAATTATACAGGTTGTCCCATTTCTTCTGCGCAGTGCCTAACTCAGTTTTTTTAAATGGAACACCCTGTATTTGATCGCATTTTGGAGTTCTTTGTTGAATTTAAGTGCCACTTTGTTAACCGTACATTGGGTCTAAGTCCCACAGTTTCAAAGTTATTATTTGATGTTAGAAATCGTCATTTTTCAAGTTTCGCCATTTATAACTTTTAAAAGGTTCGAAATAAAGAAAAATGACTTACGTGTCCCTATCTTAGTTTTTAATCCTCTATCTCATGGGGCTGGAAAATGGTGCTTCCTGATTGGTCAAAAAATGGCAAAAACTGACCTATCAGGAAGCAGTATTTTCGAACCCCATTAGATAGACGATTAAAAACTAAGATAGGGACATGCAAGTCATTTTTCTTTATTTCGAACCTTTTAAAAGTTATAAATGGTGAATCTTGAAAAATGACGATTTCTAACATCAAATAACTTTGAAACTGTGGGACTTAGACCCAATGTACGGTTAACAAAGTGGCATTTAAATTCAACAAAGAACTCCAAAATGCGATCAAATACAGGGTGTTCCATTTAAAAAAAACAGAGTTAGGCACTGCGCAGAAGAAATGGGACAACCTGTATAATTGAAAATAATTTTCAGTTGCAGCAAAGATGGAACCTTACAAGTTTTATTTAAAAAAATTTCCCATAAGTTCAACGGTTTAGCGACTATTGACCGACGCGCGCGTAGTGGACTACCCTGTATAAGTTTGTCTTATTTATCTTTTGACAACCTTCATACGTCTTAACTTAATTTAACAACGCGCTACTCACTAAAGCCTGTCACTGTAAAAGCTTAATAAACGATCATGCATGCAAATTATGTCCTACAACCATTTATAGCATTTTTCAGAGAATTGTCTGCAGTGAAATCCCTAAAAGGAACAAAATACTATTAATTTATCGCTTCATTTATTTCACAACTGTGCGCAAAAAATGTTAAAATACGAAAAATAATAGGATGCAATTTGTACAGCTTAAGGTGAAGGATATTTTGATCGTTTTAAATTAGGAGCGAGGTTTCAATAAATTGTGGAAGATTACAAAGAAATTATTCTTCTAAGTCAATCGACCACAATTTTTATTCGCTCCCGATAGATAATAATAGATATAGTTCATGCCAAACTTACAGTCTCGTAAGCAGTAAAACGGGCTGGTCCATCTACAAAATGTCGTCAGCAGCGGATCATTTCTCCTTCATATTATAATTTTGTGAATTACTGGCAATTGATAAATAAATACTGTGTTATATCGACGTTTCGGCCCCGTTTGGGGCCATTGCCAAAATTTATTTGGAAAAGCAGATATAAAAAGTGACATAAATTTTTTGTCTAAACAATTTAAATAATGAAAATTATTTATACACTTATACACCCCACAACCGCCAGCGCCGTGGTGGAAGGTCGGTAATATTGTATTTGAAGTTCTCGTCTAGCAGACGAAGGTCACGTCTTTCCTAGATCGACCGGATTTCTGTTTTACTACTTATGAGATTATAAGTTTGGTATGAAATATAATTTGATTCAATTTGTACGCCATGCAATATATATCTTCTCAGCTTCTTTATTGTTACTTTTTTGCAAGGAGCTGCATGAAACCAAGCACGTATATTGTTGGGTAAGGTCTTGGCGTTTTGCCAGAATAACGTGACTTTTATTAGAAAGCAATGCAGAAACGTTGACACCTGCAAGTAATATATCGGCAGCACAACGATCTCTGTAAATAGAAAAGTTTTAAAAGCATCATGTGGGTAGCAGGAAACTAAAAGCATAGTAAATTGCTACCTGTATAAATCTTTTCAACTGTATTTGAAATGTTGTAGGTAAGTAGTAATTTTATTTATCGTTACCTATTAAGTTATGAAAATTATTTCATGCTCTATAAGAAAATACATAGGATTTTCATTCAGAATCAGCAATACCCATCTACCAATTATATTATTATACATACCTATAGGGAAAATTCTGCCCCGGAGAATTAATTATCGAAGATCAGTCTAAATAGTAACTTCAAGTAGTTGGTGTTGAATTGTTGGTACCTGGGTAATAGCATATCATAGCTTCGAAGATAGTTCGGATTTATATCAGGACCAAATAGCAGCTGGTTTCTTAGTGGATTCTTAGATGAATTGTTTAGTAGTGAAATTCAGCTAAGCCAGTAAAGACTGGGATTTTGTTCGACACCCCTCGTGGTGATAGTCTTCAGGAATCCACCCATTACAGGGGTAAGCTTGTCAAACTTTAGCTTATTAGATTTATGGTTTATTTGTGACTTTTCTCTTTATCTAAGGTTTTTTAAAACAGATTTTAAGATCAAGCTTTAAGGATTTGGTTATGTAGGATCCAGTTTGTTGAATCTAGCTTTAAGATATCGTGGTTTACTCCTGAACCTGGGACATAGGAAGCATAGTTAGTTTTGGAGTCTCCTTATTTTTCGATTTGGACCGGATTGGACTTATTGTGGAACAGAACTTTATTGTGAAATCTGAAGAGGACACCCGACAGTGACTGACATTGGACGTAAAGATTGACAGATAAGTTGGTTTATTTTTGAGTATTCAGCTGCATAAAAATTTTGATTTACCAGTTTATTTCGTCAGGAGTTTTCAAAGTAGATTTTGTATTCCCAAAGAATTTCAATAGATTTTATAAGGAAATTGTGAGCCAACGTAGATATCTACAGCCGCCGATACCTACTTTAATGCGTAGTTGATTTTGTCTATCGAAAGTATACATAGTTCTTTCATATTTTTAGTATTTATAAATCATTTTGAAGTTCTAATCTGATACAGACTTTGACAATACCTTATTTTAGCCCATATATTTGTATATAATAAAATTGTTATTGTTTTTTAATCTCTTCGACATTTATACCTACTCTTCCAAAAGTGTTTCGTTGAGGCGCTATCGAACGCCAAAGATCTTCAAAAAAATATGTTTTTTTAATAACAGAAGATTGAATTTAACGACGATTATCTACTTTTGACCACTTGGGTAACCCCACTACCAAAAATATGATGCCAAAAACACCTTTTTCCAGTACGGATTCACATTTCAAATTTAATCACCGTCGTCGTTAAATTCAATATTTTGTTATTAAAAAAACGTAATTTTTTTAATACCTTAGACGTTCGCTCTTTTTTGGTCTCAGGAATATGTGGTACGGTTTTGTACAGACCTTTTAGGGACACCATGTATAAAATCTAACTATTACAGCGAAAATTTTTTACCTATACAATAATCCAATAGAATAATTTGTGTATCTACAGTCACGTGTTCAAAGACAGCCAATCAGGAGAACATTTAACTGAAGAGTGCTTATGGGCTATTTTCACTTATGTCATCTGGATTACTGTAGCAACGGAAAAATGTCTATTTTGCACTGCTGTCGAATTTTTTGCACAAAATGTCATTTCCAAGATTGTTCTTTTCAATTTTAATTTCCTTTTAACAAATTGTTCTTTTTGGGCAAAAAATTTCTTACCGAATAGCCCTCGAGTCTTGATAATTCGAAATAACTTGATAAATTTCCTCAAACGGGTTTCTCTGTGGCAACATACCTCCGCCTTCGGCATCGGGATGTTGCCGAGCAAACCGCTTTCGAAAATGTATCAAGTTATTTCGAATTATCAAGACCCTTGGGCTATTATAAGTGATAACTTTTTTATTTACCTTTTGCTACCATGACGACGTTGGAAATTTCGTATTTTTGATTGTAAAATGTGTAAAAATCTAGTCTCCCATATGCGTATTCTCATATTCATTAAATTATCTAGCCGAATTTGACTCGAACTTTTTATTTTGCCTGGATGAATTCCTGTTTTGTAAACTCAATTTTAGCCTGAGCGCTCTTACTGGCTGTCAGTTTTATTCGTAAAATTGCCTGGCAACAAAACTTGGTTCAATACAGAAATTTATTCTGCAAAATATAAAGTACTTACTCGTCAAATATTACTGTTGAAAATATTTTTTTCTACACCTATTTAATTATATGACAATTATTCGGATTTTCTTCGTGAAATATCGTACCCATAATTCACTGTAGTGAATTATGAAATCATAATTCACGGCATTTCGGCCAATCACAAATATAGATTCAATAATCACTGTTTCCCTGATCCAATGATATTTTATATCGACCGCGATCAACTCTTGCTTGAGCTGACAATCGCTCGGGTGACAGCCAAGTGTATCTCGCCATATTACTTGTTTACGTTTTCCAACGTATGCACTTCGGTCGAGTAGGTACCCATTAATCCGTACAAACTAACAATTCAACCACTAAAACTGCCAGAATTTAACAATGGAAGGGACTACTCCAAATTTATGTATTACTAACTGCAGAAATTTCAATATATATTCCTAGTAAGTAGTCCATTTATTGAAAAATAAAAATTAATGTATTATGATAGTGTTCCTTTAAAGTTATCAAATTTCAGTCTAATTTATTTGATTAATAGGTGTAGAAAAAGTATAGTATTATATTCGCGATTATGACCATTATTCACTCAGATGATTTGAGCCAATCGCCTTCGGCTCGTGGGCTCAAACATCATCTTCGGGAATAATGGTTGTCATAATCGCTCATATAATAATATACTATTATAGCCAAGATTTTGAAGATAATTATGTTGACAATCATCCAGACATCTCTTAAAACCTAAAAGATTGTTTTAAAATTTGTTATGTGACCACTGGTTAGGCGGGAAAAATTGAAAATATTGAAATCAGATTTCAAGAAATGGCAAAAGGTGTCCAGAACTTTATTCAAGTTGTCGCATGCAAAAATATATACTTAATCATTAAGTTTTCTATAGAAGATGAAGAATTATTTTTTGTAGCTCCATGATATGAGAGAATTAGATTACAGAAGCATTGGTACTTGGTGTTTCCAAATAATTCCCTTAAGTTACGGCAAAGTAAAACAATGGGTATTGGATACTTGCAATTATGACAAAATTTTGCAGAATTTTTTCCTCGAACCTGCATTGCAACAATCGGCTAATATTTTTTTACAAGATACGTAGTACGGTCCATAAGTTTCCGGCCTGAACTAGAAGAAAGATGAAAATAAAAAAAACGGTGCTTACCGTTTTTCAATATAATCTCCCTTAATATCAATACATTTATTACATCTTTTTGGAAGTATCTCAATACCCACAAAACAAACTTTTCATATTTAACTGCAGAATGGGCCTCAATGGCAGTTTGAACCTCTTCATCAGTGTGAAATTTCTTCCCCCGCAAGTCCGACTTCAATTTTAAGAAAAGGTAGTAATCGCTGGGAGCCAAATCCGGGCTGTAAGGTGGGTGGGAAATTTCTGTGAAGCCACATTTCCGCACAGAAGTCTTGGCAATAACAGCTGTGTGGACGGGCGCATTGTCGTGAAGCAGTCGCACACCTCTACTCAATTTTCCTCGTCTTTTCTGCTTAATAGCCTCTCTTAGACGGTGCAGCAGAGCTGCGTAGTACACTAAGTTTACAGTGGTATTGCTTCAACCTCCACTTTTTCAATAGTTCCCGGAGTGACAGCTTCAACAGGTCGACCAGAACGAGGATCATCTTCCAGATTTTCTCGTCTAAATTTAAATGCTTTGCTCCATTCTTTTACAGTTGAATAGGAGGGGGAAGCATCCCCATACACTCTATTTAAACGATCTTTAATTTGGGCTGGTGTAAGACCCTCTTTGGTAAAGAATTTAATCACTGCGCGATACTCGATTTTGAACATTTTACAAAATTTTATGGAACGACAATTTTAGCCAACTGTCAAAACCAAACAATTGGAGGCAACTTAATCCGGCTGTGCACACACATGTACCAGGAGTCAGGGAAAATAACCATGGTAGATGCAACCGAATGTGGCCACAAAGAATGGGTTGGGCCGGAAACTTACGGACTGTACTACGTATGTACCTACATATTTAAAAAAAATGTAATTTTCAATTTTTTAATATTTTTAATGGGAATTTTGCATAAACCACTGAAAATTAATTCTATACACTCTTTCCTAATAACTTTTTTCAATATCTTGTAAATAAAACCCATTTCTCATTACTCAATTTCGAATTTTAATTATTGTAATACTAACGGGCCCGGCAGACGTTGTCCTGCCTAAAATTACTTTTCGTATTGAACTTTTGATTCACTACCCAAATCGTTTAATCAATGTGAAACATTTTTCTGATTACGTTTATGTTCAACCAAATATGTCGTTCCTATCGTCAGTGCATACAAAAAATTATGATTTTGACAGTTTGTCCAAATTTCCCGACTTACGCCTATCCTTGGTTTAGCATAGATAATGGTTCGACACTCCGAGAACCGATTTTCGTCGCCTTCTGCGCATCTGGACAAACTTGTTGAGAACCTCTGCAGTCAGGAGTGTCGGATTCTTTTCGATTTGTAACACTGCCAATATGTCAATTTAGCAACGTCAGTTGATTGTCATTAAATAAATTTCAGGATTTAATTCCCAAGCACAGAACACCCAAGTTTTTCGTTAATATAAAGTGTTTGAACACGAAAGTGTTCTTGTATGAACTATTTTAGTTTTTACGTAATGCCCAAATAGGTGTCAACGGCAAAAAGGCTAATTTCCAGATCGGATTTCCAGATTTCTTGAAGTTTCAATTTTAAAGTTTATGATCTGGTCACAAATTTTCAATTTCTATTCCAAATACTATTTAAATTGTAATTTACGCTTTCAGGTATGTTATTTTTTTGATTTTCCCATAACTTATTCTCACATTGGAGCAAAACAACATTCAAATCCAACCAAAAATTTTGATCTTCCACAAAGTTTGACAGCAAATTCCTACTATGATGTTGCTACGAGCAAATAATGCTCGTAGGGTCGTTGATAGCTGACGGTAACCGGCGATTTTAGAAAAATTCAGTAGTTCCCGACAAAACACCCCAGAGTTCCACATACTGACGTAAGTATGTCCCATACCAGTGGCCTCCAAAAGCTGCGTAATGGCCAACCAGGTTTTATACTAAACCAAGCGCCTATCCATATCATACAAAAATCCAGAAGAAAAAAGCACTTTCAGTTTTTTCCGAATTTTCTGATTTTCCGGGCAACTTTTCCAATTTTTCGTTCCCTAAAACCTTATTTTTGAAAAGAATTAGCCAAATCGGTCCAACCGGTAAGCACTTTCAGTTTTTCCCGAATTTTCACATTTTCCGGTGGAGTCTCCAAAAATTTTCTTTCATACAAACCTTGTCCTGACAATTACGATCACAAAAAAAAAATCAGCGAAATCGGTCCAGCCGTTAAGCACTTTTAGATTTTCCCGAATTTTCAAATTTTCCGGTGGATTTTCCAAAATTACGATTTTTACAGTTTGTCCGAATTTCCGGACTTACGCATATCCATATCATACAAAAATCCCATAGAAAAAAGCACTTTCAGTTTTTCCCGAATTTTCCAATTTTCCGGGCAACTTTTCCAATTTTTCCTTCCTAAATGCCACGTTCGGCCTCTGTTTTGTCGACGTTCCAAATTATTTTGTGCGTAAGCTCCAACTGAGCGCGTCGAACTCGACTGTATCCGTCGTTCCGGAGTCATAATGGATCGCGCTTGAGGCTTGAGAAATTCTTATTCGACTTGGCTCCAAACGCTGTCTACGCTCTTCGTCAGTCTCGTTGACTCGACGATCATGTAGTTGGTTTGCATTGCGCGTACGTCGACCGATATTTCGACGCCTCACTGGTGGCATTTTTTCCAAAGAAACACCAGTATACATGACCACCACCGATAACACACTGACAATTCAATTTTTAGAACTGTCAAACTGAACGTCACATTTTTGTTTGTCATACAAACATACCATCCAAATTTTCGACTTTCCCGGAGGATTTTCCAAAATTTTCTTTCTTACAAACCTTGTCCTGACAATTACGAACACAACAAAAAAGAAATCAGCCAAATCGGTCGAGCCGTCCTCAAGTGATGATCTTACATACATGCGGCAATTGATTTTTATTTATATAGATTGTAATACCAAATCTAATTTAATTTAAGTTAATTCAAGTTGTAACGCCAATAACGCCAATGACCCTTAGCGGTTAGTGCGTTTTTCTTATTAAAAAAAAAATTCGAATTGTTTCGATTTTTATCGTCATATATGTGTCAGCGGTCATTTTAAAATTAATTTTTATATTCGTGCCAAAATATTTTTTCTCGAAATTCTTAATACTAAAGATTTTTCCCATATATGTTTTAAACTTTATGGCATAAGCTGAGTTTGGGTTTACAGTTTGCTTTTTTTCAGAATCTTTAAAATGTTAATATATTTAATATGAAAATGTATATTTCAATCAAATTTGGTTAAATATTTGCTTAATGGCGTATTTCCATCCTGAATATGCTCTCATCATCATAAAGATCTCAGTCCGAAGACTGGTTGGACCCGTACCTCCTTTCTTTCCTATCCTGAGCTAACCTACGCATATCCATAAAAGTAGAACATCCTGCATCCCCAACTATTTCAGAGCAGTAGTCTGATCTGGGCCTACACCTACCTGTTTTTCCTTTTCTCTTACACTCTAGCATGTCGCGAACTATTCCTTCGTGTCTCAGAAGATGTCCTACCATCCTATTTTCCCTATTCTTTCGCTTTTCCCCAACTCTTTCTAATACCTCCCTATTGCTAGCATTATCTATCCACGGTATTCTCATCACATGTCTGATGTAACACCACATTTCAAACGCTCCTATTCTTTTACGATCCGCTTCTCCTATCGTCCAAGTTTCGCACACGTACAATGTCGTACTTCATACATACGTCTTTAAGAGTCTCTTCCGAGTTCCTGCATTAACGGTTCCCGAGGACTAGCAGTTGTTGATAATAAAAATATTATTATTAAATGCAACTTATTGCATATGGTACGCAGATCATGTTGCAAAACTATTTTGGCTATTAATATTCTAACAAACATGTTTAGTAATTAAAACGTGTACCACACTAAAACAGATGTAAACTGTCCATTAGCACCGCATTCATAATTAAGTATCGGATGTAAATAATTGAGAGTCCTTTAGAATGTATTTCCGCACCCTAACCAAGTGACATTCTTGATATTAATATGGCTTTGTGTAAAAGGATCAGTTTCCAAAATCGCTCATGCAGGATTAAGGATTGCAAGTGCTGCTTACCTTTGAGCCGTGAAATTTTGATGTGATTTCGCCTCCGAATAAGCAGATTTATGTTTTCTGATTACTTTGAAAACGTTTAAATTTCGCGGTTAGAAATATTTCGTTACAAATTTATGTTGGAATATCTCATGGTGTTTCTTAGACGAGTTCAGCTTATATTGCCGTTAACCTTAATCCTGCAGTCGGCCTGTACAAACACCTATGCATTATTTATATGTACCGGCCTAGAATTTTCGCTTAACGCCGCACACAATAGGAACTCTTTATATATAAATTGTCTGTTTACATCACATTTTCCAAAGTGGTCTGTAAATATGTGTCGCTTTTAGTAGACTTTTCTGACATTGCATTGTGAAAGCAAATACAATTTACGCTTGGATGTTTCGGTTTTCATTTCATCTGGATACGACAGCAAAATTTGTTTCATATTCCATTTTCACGTAATATTCATGAAATCATTGACGAATTTATGGGCAATGATCAAATTGACAATATTTAAGAATTTGTGAATTTTTCTACAACCACCGATGAACACTATCAAACTATTTAAAATCATAGTTTCACTTCAGGTTCAAATGTCAAAACAGTAAACAAATAATAATAAACAAGTTTATGTAAAAGTCAGAAGTCACAGCAGGACAGCGGACGTATACATTGACTAGTAATAAAATGTCAATTACGATGCAACAGATTTAAGTTGGCGAGAAGTGGGGTTGCCATTAGAGTACTTTACGGATTCAATAAAATGTCTTGCAGTACCAGTGGCGCAGGTCAAATTTGCAGTTATCGATGAGCTTTTGAAAAGATAAGATGGCAGGTTGCGAACGGAAAGGTGTTTTACGGGAAATCGTGTACAGAGTGATTTGTTATTTTAAAAGTGAGAAAAGTGGAACAGAAACGTTGGAAAGTCTCTTGCAACGGGCGTGTCTATTAGATATGTAGAGAGAATAGTTAATGAAGTTAACACTAGGGCGTCGGAAAGTAACGGCAAAGCGATCTTCAAAACACCAGAAAAGAAGCGTACAAAGAAGAGTTGCTTAACGACTAATATACGTCACACCGTACACGAATTTCATAAGACTGAAGGTTGTCGTGTTGCCCGTGCAAAATTTAACCAAAAAATACGGACCGAGCTAGAATGGAATGGATCCAATGAAACACTGGGAGTTCTTTTACGTTTATCGCCATATCATCCAGATTTAAATCTCATCGAGTTAATATTGGCGACAGTGAAAAACAACGTCGCTATAAAAAATACTACCTTCAAATTAGAAGATGCGGGGAAGTTAGCGGAATATGAATTTAATCAAACAAAGGCCGAAGACTGGAAGAAGCGTTGTGATCATGTGATTAAGACTGAGGACAAATATTTAAAAAATGAAGTGTTCCCAGACAATATCAGTGAAGTTGAACCATTAATTATTTCATTGGGCGACAGTGGCAGTGATACTAGCGATTCTGAAAGTGACGATTAAGACCTACATTATTATTGTACTATTATTTTTTAATGGAATTAAGACAAATAATCTAATATTAATGATTATCCTGCAATAAATGATTTTTTACATTCTGAATTACCTTTGTATTATTCAATATTTATTCCCAAGAGTACAAAAATGTTCACGCCACTGTTGCTCGGAGTTAGATGCAGGCTGTGGCAGGCGCCAACGCGTCGCTTCTCAACCGCTCGCCAACTTACATCTGTTGGACTATACCTATAGTAGACGTGAAAGTTTCTGCGTTATCACAGAGTTCAAAAATAAGTTGAAAAAGAAAGTAACTTATGTTTTAGTACGTCTGTTCCATTTTCTCCGCACAGTCGCAGTGTTTTTCAAAAATAGTTACCTAGCCCTTTATTAGAAAACTATGAATAGATAACTAAAGGCCGTACGTAAGTACTTACGACATCAGTCATGCCAGAGAAGGTCAAATATTTTCATCCAAGGTGTTTTACCTATTGCAAACCATAAATTAATATCAACTAAAATAGATGGTATAAAAACTATCAGAATGCACTTGGTCCAAATTGCGCATATTATCTAGAACCAGAATTAATGCTTTCCTGGTCGCAGGAATCCTCGCAGGAATTCATAATTGCTGTAATCGCTCATAACTTTAATCGCGCTCTCACTGCACCAAGAAACTGGACTAGATATTCATACTATAAATACGACCATCGGTATGATACAGAGTGATCTCAGGCAGGCAGCTATGGCAAAAAAGCAAATGTTTCAAGAAATGTGATTGAAAGTCGAGTTTCAGGCTGGGTGTCTAACAGAATGGCCAGCTTTTGAAGCACACTTGGATATAGATAAGTTTAGTTCACTAGTGAAATTTTAGACGCACAGTAATCGGTAATAGCTTTTTTTACAAATATTTATGAGACAGCCTATATACTATATGTTTAAATTGCGATGGAATATACGCACATTTGTAAATCGATGAACAATCAGATGAATGTTAGTTATTTTAACATTATTACAGCATTATAGTGGTATCATCCATTGCCCTGTAACCATATATGTATATAGGTACACATTAATTTTATATAGTTAGATTTATTTTAATTTCCTCATATACTGGCAACAAAACAACAATTTACCAGAGTATATTAAATTTTGATTAAATAGGTAGGTACCTATCTATTGGCATCCTTTCACGTTTTAATGTGATAGAAACATAATTATTGTTCACTAACGATATTAAAAATTCTACAGTTCGGAGTTCGGCCTTGTTAAAAACGCATTAGCTACACTCGCGATAGGTTTTCAGTCCATTTGAGAACAAGAAGAATAATGACAGTTGACTTCAAAACTCTTTTCGCATAAAGAAAATGCATGGGAACTCCACGAAATTTCAAGTATGACAGGTACGTTGATTATGAAAAATTGAAGTCTGATTTGCGGCAACAAGATTGGAATTTGTTTTATAATATTAATGATACAAATGCAGCGACAACTTTTTTAACAAATTTAATTCTATCAAAAATAAAGACCAACACAAAAGTAATACAAGTAAGGCGTAAATCAGTGAAGAGAAAGAAGTGGATTACTCGAGGTTTGGTTACATCGATAAATAATAGAGATTAATTATATAAATCAATGGTGGATAATCCTGGAAATAACGTATTGAAGACTAACTTTCTTAGCTACCGCAACAAATTGAATAATTTAATTAAAACTGCCAAGTACTTATGTTATAAAAACCAAATAGATAAAAATAAAAATTCAAGCAAAGCATTGTGGTCTGTTATCGGAGAGATTGGTGGAACACAGAAGACAGTTAACAGAGTATAAAAAAGGTTCAAACAGAGAGTGGCGAACTACTTACTAATCTTGATGATATTGCAGACACTTTCGTAAATTTTTTCACAGATGTAGCCAAAACTTAGCAAATAATATTTCAAAATCAACAAGTCCACACATTTCTGCGGGGAATGTGTGCTCATCTGTGTTCTTATACCCTACTGATGAATTTGAAGTTAGTCGTGTTATTACGTCCCTGAAGAATGGTAAATCACCTGGTTATGATAGTGTCTCAGCAGAAACACTTAAAAAGATATCTCATGAGGTTGCATCCCCTTTATCTCATTTAATTAACGCAATTTTTGACAGTGGAGTCTACCCTCCTGAATTTAAGACAGCTGTTATAATTCCATTATATAAGAGTGGCCATAAGGAGGATGTCTCCAACTATAGACCTATATCGTTAATTACAAGTTTCACAAAATTGTTTGAAAAGATTTTAAAAATAAGGTTTACAAAATTTATTGAAAAGAATGATATCATTTCCAATAAGCAGTTTGGTTTTAGGGAGGGCAGATCTGCTCAGGACGCTATTGTGTATTTAACATCTCTCATTTATAAGTCTATGGATCAGAATGAGAAGGCTGCATGTGTGTTTCTGGACCTTAAAAAGGCATTTGACACAGTCAACCACCAGCAACTGTTGCAGGTTTTAGAAAAGCTCGGTTTCAGAGGTAAAACGTATAGTTTACTAAAAAGTTATCTGGAGAATCGCAGGCAGTACGTTCGAATAGGATCCACTTGTAGTCGCAAGAGAACAGTCGAATTTGACGTTCCTCAGGGAACTGTTCTTGGACCTATCCTCTTTACGTTGTATATCAATGATATTTTTGGAATAGACACCTGCGGTGATGTCATTAGTTACGCAGATGATACCGTAGTGTATTACAAGGATAAAGGGTGGGAAAATTTAAAGAAGAAAATAGAGAAAGACTTTTTAAATTTTATTAACTTTTTTAACCACAAACAATTAACAATAAATTATAGCAAAACTAAATTCTTACCTCTAACATCACACAAGAGCTCACTGCTGTTATTCACTGAGCTACATTTTATCGATAAGAGAAATGGCATTACCTCAAAAATAACATCAACAAACAACATTAAATACCTCGGTACTATTATTATTGACAGTCATCTGAGATGGAATATGCAGGTAGACAGCGTTTCACAATTATTAATATGTGTTTTGTATAAATTTAAAATTTTGAGTAAAATTTTGAGTACCACTCAGTTGATTACAATATATTATGCTTTAGTGCAGTCTAGAATAAGTTATGGAATTATGGGTTGGGGTGGTCTCCTGGACTGTCACGTCAAAAAGCTGCAGATACTACAAAATAAAATAATAAAAATCGTGTGTCGCAAAGATAGTACCCATCTGACCTGCTATACAGGGAGTCCAGGTTGCTGGATGTCAGGCAGTTGTTCTTTTTTAACGTTTGCATTTTTCAGCAGAAGAACAAATTAATTTCCTTAGGTGTGAATGATCGTACTTGTCAAACCCGATTTCAGGCCCAAGAGAAACTTAAATTGTCCGTCTCAGGCAAGACGGTGGGTCAGCGTAGCCTTAGTTTCCTGTCACCTAGGTTGTATAACAGCTTGCCTATTGAATTAAGGAAAATTAGAAAATTGTCTAAATTTAGGGTAGAATTAAAAGAGCATTTATTTAAGACCGATATGTGTTACATACATAACTTGATAAATACCAACCTATTTGTAAGTGTTGAAATTATCACAATTGTTGTGATTGTTTTTTTTTCTCTCTTTCTTCGTGTCGATCTTGTTTAGTTTCTCCGCGGTGTCCAGCCCATACTCGAGACGCATGTGTGTTTATTTTTTAAATTCTGTTTAACTTTTTCCCCACGCACAAGTTTTTTACTTTTGCGGGGAATATATCAATGTTTATTTCATGTATTATGGTATGTTGTGATGTATGGAATGTTCAAGGGTAGAAAAATAAACGTTATTATTATTATTATTATATTATTAAGATGAAGAGCTGGTCGATGCTTAAGGTGGGGCATTGAATTCAAAATTGTCTACCTCCAAAAATTACGTGAAACTAATATTCCTCTTGGCCCAATTTTATCTTGTATGTAAAGTTAATTTTCTAAAGTATTAAAATTTCCAGCCAACATTCTAGCCATTAAGTATTAAGACAATAACGAGCATTTAGCCGAAAGAATGAAACCAATATTGTAATGACAAAATATCCCTATCCAGCGGACCGTAAAAAATGCGCAAGTGCGGTTACCTGGGCACGTGGCGAAGAGTCGTCTCCGTCTTCTCAGCTGTTACCCAGTCATGTTGTGTTTGATATTTTCAGCGCAATCGCATTACGGGCGCTTCACAAGATTTGTTTTCTATCTTCCTTTACCTGAAAAAGCTCCTTATATTCTTAATATTTATGTGACTCACGACTCAAAATGAATTTTGTTTCTACCATTCCTGGTTATTCAAAGAAAACTGAAACTTTCTATATCCCAGAAAATGTCAATTTAATTTCTGCTGTAGTGTCACAAGTATCCCAGTAAATCTTGCAGTCTCAACTATCGGAAAAAATTTTAATTGAATATTGAACCTTTTTGAAGTGAAACTTCTTTAGCGGCGCCTCGAAAATTGCTCGAGAATTGAGAGTAAAATTTCAAGGTCTCGTCACGTTTTCGAGCATTTCGTTACACGAGATAGACGAAAGATATAACGTTGAGAAAAGGAGAAAGAGAGTTATACATGCATGAGTAGCTGAGACTGAGATATTACGCTTTGTGTAATTAATACTTACCATCCTGCTTTGTGATTATTTACGGTTTTTTACGTTTGTGCCCTTTGAATTAATATTCACACGGATATAATCGAATGATTATATCCGTGAACAGTTATTACGTAAGTATTGCAACGAACTTTCCCTCTTGCGTCCTGGGACACACTGTATACTAGATTATTTCCTGTCGTTCGCTTATGAACGATCAAATTGTTGCATCTCGGTCGGTCGGTTGGAAAACTTATTCGTCGAAAGATATATACCCTTCGCTTCAGTCGAAGAAGGGCTGGGTTTTATTAAATCTTCCATCAAACATCGTGAACGGCCGGTCGGGGGTTCGGCTCCTCCCATTGTCAGCGCGCGATCCCGGTACCCTCTCTTTCAACTATTTCCATGCTTCGGTTCATTGACGTCGTGACGTCTTCTCTCATCTGTGCACTTTTTCTGGTGCGCGATGTTTCTCGAACAAAATAGATAACGCCTAATCTAAGTTTGTTAGATCTACAGGCGGTTAATTATGCTTTGTTACAGTATATTTAAAATATTAAAATTTTAATGATAATGACGTTTGTATGCTTATATTTCTCACCGTAAAACTCTCTCAGAAGTTTCACTTCTATCACGTATACGGTGCTATACGCGCATTTTTTTACGTTTGTGTCCTGTGATATTCGATTATATCCGTGAACAGTTATTATGTAGGTATATTTAAAATATTAAAATTTTAATGATAAAGACGTTTGTATGCTTATATTGCGTCAAAAAAATTATAAATAGTTGATTGGCGTCACGTGTTTGATCACAGATAGAAAGAAACGAGTTAGAAGCCAATTACTACAACGCATCAGCCGGTAGAGAGATGTTACCTCTGAGCAAGCAAACAATATCTACTCATCACTGTAATACTTGTAAGTAATATATGTCAATTAATTTGTATATCGTGGGCGGTTCAAATTTTTAGGTTAAACTGACAGTAATAAGACTTTCTAGCACGAATGCTCACTGACTGTTTAAACTGCTCTTTTCAACAAACCTTCTCACCAAAACACGATAATATATAGCATACGATTAAATGACATAACTTCACATGAGTTTTTCTACTCCACAGGTTTCGCGATGCCAAAAAGAACGACTAAACATTCCCGTGAAATGCTCCCTATCTCTCACCGTAAATCTCTCTCACAAGTTTCACTTCTATCACGTATACGGTGCTATACGCGCATTTTTTTTATATTAAACAACTTTCACTGTAACAATATTATGTCTTCATTATATTTACATTCAAAAATTCACAGACTTCGCAAAGATTTAAATGACTAAGGCCCGGTTTTTCAAAGAATCCAACACCGGATTAAGTCTGACACCGCCCTCGTTGCTATGAAGCCAGCCAATCAGAAAGCCGGTATCATAGCAACGAAGCGAGTGTCAGACTTAATCCGGTGTTGGATTCTTTGAAAAACCGGGCATAAGTATACTATAACCCTTGTGCGTTTGGGATATTTCCGCATATGTGATAGCGTGCCAAATAATTGTTCATAAAACCCCTGCGCCGATTTATAATAACTGCATTCCTGTTGTGGCATTCTCTCACATTTGCGACGCGAGACGGTCCCACTCTGAATGAAGCAGGTGCGTGGAGTTGGATTGACCCATCTCTCAAAGCTAAGTTTTATCATTTGCAGCATTTAGTGCTAAATTTGTGCTAATTTGTGCTGTGGTTCCCGTAATTTGTGCTCGTCAATTTTCCGAGGTATTAATAAAACTCTAAGGGTTGATCCAACTTCACGCTGATTAACCAATCTCTAATATTCCATTTTGGTTAGTGCAGTCATTTAGTGCTCAATTTGTGCTAATTTGTGCTGCAGTTCCCGTAATTTGTGCTCGTCAATTTTCCGCGGCATTAATATAACTCTAAGGGTTAATCCGACTTCACGCTGATTAACCCATCTCTAATATTCCATTTTGGTTAGTGCAGTCATTTAGTGCTCAATTTGTGCTAATTTGTGCTCCAGTTTCCGTAATTTGTGCTCGCCAATTTTCCGAGTTATTAATAAAAATCTATGGGTTAATCCAACTTCACGCTGATTAACCAATCTCTAATATTCCATTTTGGTTAGCGCAGTCATTTAGTGCTCAATTTGTGCTAATTTGTGCTGCAGTTCCAGAAATTTGTGCTCGTCAATTTTCCGAGTTATTAATATAAATCTGTGGCGCAATCCAACTTCACGCTGATTAACCCATCTCTAATATTTCAGTTTGGTTGGTGATGTCATTTAGTGTAGAGCTGGCCTAACCCATTCCTTCTTAGGAGTCGATTCATCGGAATCAATCCTTTTTTCGGAATCGATTCCTTCGATTCGTTCACGAATCACGATTCTCGTTCCTTTTATCGTTGTAAAATACAATACCCTGACTCCGAAAATATCGAATTTTGTGAAATTATGATATTGGGAGAGCTCTCACGTCATCCTTCTCAGTTAACACCCTTCTGCTGTTTTGGGTTCGTCGCCATTTGAATCCCATTTTACCGAAAATTGCCCCGAGCGTATCATTGCATACCTTCCAACCTAATTCTTCTTTTAATTTCTGGTTTAACCGTATTAATGTCACACGACACCCTACCGTTTTGTGGAATTCGAAAATTATTTGTCGAATATTGCACATTTCGTACTCTGGCAGATCTGTAATTGGTCTTTTTCTTGGACGATTGTTCCTTGGAGTTGAAAACTTTGCTTCACCATTGTTTCGTGCACTACCCCCCCTTCTTTCGATGCACCGTACCGAAATACCCATCACTTCCCATGTCTTAATTTTAATATCTGCCAATGTGTCCGTCTCACTTTTTAAATTCTTAAAGTAATTGAACTCACGATAAACAAATATTCTCGTGCTTGACTGTGAATAACACAGTTAATAGTGAATGACATTTTACAAATTTCCGTAAACACGAGCAGAACCGTAAGCTAGACGCTACGCCACTGACATGGGTACCTTATTATAAATCTAAACGAAGGCGGTGATGCAGAGTGCAACTACGTCTAATGCGCACCCCCACCGCTCGCCATCACTCGATCGGTTTTCTGGGACTTCTTACTGATTACAAATGTCAAATTTTCAAAGATTACATCATCTGTACAGACATTTCGTGAAATGTACGATTACACCATGTGGCTACGACATATATAACTCCGGAGTAGGTAGCTATAAACAAGCAGTAAGTTGTTTGTGGTTTCCATTAGGTTTAAGCTAATATGCCGGAGCAGAACTCGTCTAGCCGTAGGAGAACAAAATGGCAGTTCTGTACGATACCCGCACACCCACAGAAACCGTTGGCGTCACTAGCCGATAACGATGTACTTAAACGTCATTTTACCGACATTAAGTAATGCGCACATCCGGCCGTATTGGAACAAAATTTCAGAGGACTTGCAGCACAAATTAGCACAAATTGAGCACTAAATGACTGCATCAATCAAACTGGAATATTAGAGGAGGGTTAAGGGTGCGGAATTTGAGAACTAAGAATGGGACATGTAGACACATTTTTATTAAAGTAGATAGGGCGTTAAATAAAAAGAAATTATCAACAAAAGAGCAACTTAGAGACTCGCAGTACTTTTATAGTCCCTAATATTTTTCGTCGCCTTAAATAAATCTCCCTCAAATTATTGAAAACTCCGTCATAAATCCGTCATAAACTCGACGCCTTTTTACTATTTGTACACATATTTATCGTAATTAGAAAGTAGGGTTGTTTAAGTTAACTATTCCTGATTAATTTCGACCAAGAACGTTTTGATACGTTACTTCGTTAAACGTGCATGTTTATATTGCAATCTCTTCATTTTGTGCATATTTGGCCGATATGCACAGCAAACTGGACGTTTGACAGTAGTAGTAGTGTGGCCACTGCAATACAGATGGCGGTGGCGCTTCAGTTTATTCTTATATTTCTAAATAGAAATAATAATTTAAAGATAGGACCGCCGACTAATCCTCCCAGATTTATTCGGTTGCCGCTAAAGCAAAAAACCTTGAAAATTCCAAGGTGTAGAGGTTCCCTCTGAAGAGTTTGCAGCTATGATAAAAATCAATCATTATATATTGTGACTGTATTTAGCATAATCCTAATCACACTTTTGGGCGATAGGTGGCAGCACTTTATAGACTAACAGCTGTATATCCCAGCCATAATCAGCGTGAAGTTGAATTAACCCATAGATTTTTATTAATAACTCGGAAAATTGACGAGCACAAATTACGAGAAGTGCAGCACAAGTTAGCACAAATTGAGCACTAAATGACTGCACCAACCAAACTGGAATATTAAAGTTGGGTTAAACAGCGTGATGTTGGATTAACCCATAGATTTTTATTAATAACTCGGAAAATTGGCGAGCACAAATTACGGGAACTGCAGCACAAATTAGCACAAATTGAGCACTAAATGACTGCACTAACCAAAATGGAATATTAGAGATGGGTTAATCAGCGTGAAGTTGGATTAACGCATAGAGTTTTATTAATAAGTCGGAAAATTGGCGAGCACAAATTACGGGAACTGCAGCACAAATTAGCACAAATTGAGCACTAAATGACTGCACTAACCAAAATGGAATATTAGAGATTGGTTAATCAGCGTGAAGTTGGATTAACCCTTAGAGTTTTATTAATGCCTCGGAAAATTGACGAGCACAAATTACGGAAACCGCAGCACAAATTAGCACAAATTGAGCACTAAATGCTGCAAATGAGAAAACTTAGCTTTGAGAGATGGGTCAATTCAACTTCACGCACCAGAATGAAGCTTACTCAGCCTGAACGCTCTAGAGCCTGGAGCCAGGCGCTCGACTTTAACCGCTATCGCTCGGCTGTCAGCCGTGACGTATGTGGCAAATGCAACACAATCTTTTCGTTGAATATCATACCCATACTAGGATACTAATAACATTTTCAATGTTAAAATGATAGGAAAAATAGAAAAACTGAAGCTGTAAAGAGAGCTATATTTTGTTAAAGAAATCAAACATTTTCGACTCATTTTGCTGAATAAAAAACGTAGTGTATTAACCAAAATAGAAAATTTCTTAAGAAAACGTATAGCCAAAAAATATAAAAAGATATTATGATGAGCAACTCTACTCGTCAGTATCACTTCCAATATTTTCGTCTTTATGTCCAGTATCTTTACGACTAGGCGAAGCCACATTCACACATTCACAGTGTTAGTGAGGGCCCTCTTCATGGTCCTCTTGTAGAAACCAATGAGCAGTTTGGTAACGGATTGGGACTTATTTGGTTTTATTTTTAAATAACTGTTACCGTATGACAATTTAAGAACATCGTTAATTTTCCGGTTCATACCCACTTTGTAAAGAAGCATATGCGTGCAACTTCCTGTAATAGTCTCTCTAGTAGCTATAGGCTTTCCGGTTTCAAAAGCTACAAACCTAGTTTTGGAAATACCTGGTACGGAAGTACACACGACTTAACCCACAGTTTAACATTTTTCACTTTAAGGATCCTATCACCTGTAACTAGCTCTCCGTTCGTTCTGAGACTGTGCTGAACAAATACAAAATCAAAAGGGATTCTTTTTTCTACATGACTCGATCAGTGCGACATAAGTTTCAGGATTGTCAACCTTCTCTAGTTTTAGTCTTTTTTTCTCGATTGCCCCAAAGTCTCTATCAACTGGCATCATAGAATGGTCTGGGACTGGATATAATACTTCAATGCTATTAAAAACGTTATCTTTGCGTAACTGATTCAAATAAATATGTAAAAGGAATTCTAATTTTATTTTGGCTAAATGCGTTGTCGCAGAATATTCTTAACTTGTTTTGCTGGGGATTTTTATGGTTTTCTATATAATCGAACAAACAGGTTATAACCTCATTCGAACCTCTCAAAGCAAAATTCTCTGTGTAAACAAACATTGTTGCTTTATGGGTTTTTAAGTTATGAATGCCAAAAATTCACAGATTTCGCAATCCTTGTAACCATCGGGACATTGGAAATGATAACACCATACATAAAACATAATTAACTTTTTATCGTGGGAAAGATAGTGTACATAACTCGATGGAAAGTGTATTTCCTTTAAACTCGCTTGATTTCACGCTCGTATGAAATTTGTCACTTTCCATGCTCGTTACGGAATATACTATTTTACGTCATGTTCTCCGGCCATACTCATATTGTGCACACTTCACACTATAGTAGGCTTCCGGCTCTCACCACTCGAGCGCTGCGTTATCTCACTTTCGTGTCGGTGGCCTTAAAGTTCTTTTCTCACGTTGATAGCTTGAGAATTCTGGAGAGCAAAATAATATTTTATAAACCTGCAAGTTTGTTTATTTTTATATCAACTCAACTTATTCTCAACAAAATGTGATAATAAAGAGACGTGTACTTACCAGAATCAGATATTTTTGCTAATATAGGTACTTGAGCGAAAGGGCCAAGAAACAAGAAAATAACTCTACTTCGTATGTCTAGGTCAAAAAGTGGCTAAGTCCATTGAATTAACCACTTTTTGCTACTCAGCAACTTCTTGCACTGAAATGACGATCAGCTCTGCATCACACATAATATGTAGGAATCTTTCCGACAACAGTATAAGCAAATATGGCGGATGTTAAAATTTTGGTTTATACACATATTCTCGATTATGAAGAAAAGTAGGAAGTGAATGTTTATGTTATTGATGGTTATGGGTGGTGTGCCGATGGTAATTAATGTAAGTGCTGCTGTTTTACAACAGTTATATAAATTACGAAGATGCAAATATACAGGGTGATTCATAACGAGTGTAAAAAAATTCGAGAGGTGATAGAGGAAGTCAAAACAAGAAAAAATATTTTATGAACATCTGTCCTAAAATAGCCCCAAACAAAGATACAGGGTGTAGAAAATTGATTATTTTTAATATTTCCGAATCTACTGAAGCTACTGAATTCATATTTTGAGGGCTATTGACCTTTGTGAACCTCTATCGTCCTAAAAATATTTACTTTTCTACTGCCACCAGTGGCGCCGCTATAAGCTGGAGAACCCTTTCCTTTGACTTACACGATTTTACGCCACTGGTTTCTAAAGAAAAGATTGAAGTTTTGGATTCTGCGTTCAATTTCGAAAAAAGGTGTTCTTGATTTTTTCCGTACAACTGTTAACTTCCGAGTAAAACAGCATTTTGTAAAACATGAAAATCTGAATTTTCGGTTAAAAAGTTGTTCACAAAAATTAATTATTCTCGGATATAAAAGTATTTTTTTATGATAGAGATCCAAAAGCGACAAATTGTCCCTAAAATTTTAATTTAATAGCTTTCTTAGTTTCAGAAATATTAAAAATAATCAGTTTTTTCGAGAAACTTGAACACCCCGTATTTTTGTTGGGAATAATTATTTTATGACATACGTTCATCGATTTTTTCTTATTATTTTGTCCTCCTTTATCAGCCCTCGAATTTTTTTACACTCGTTATGAATCACCCTGTATAAGGTATATTTAATAATTATTTATTGTAGTATTGCTAAACAACTTATCAACTTGAAAATACTTCATTGCCATCTCTGATGCATCGTGATTCGAAATCGATGTCTATAAATAATGTAAACCGTTTTAAATAAATCGTGAGGAACCGGCAACCACTTTTTCTCAGAAATGACTCTGAATCAAAGTAGTTTTTTAACTACGAGTGGCATTGAAAAGAACTTTTAAATTTTCCATAAATTTTATAGAAGACTCACGTTGTGTAATCACAACTGTATTCACAAAAACTCATTCATAGTTTTATGCCCCAAGCCAATTTTCGAGCGGTCTTTGCTTTGAATCAACTGGCGCAGTCGGTCCTCTCATCAACTTCCTTGTGCCCCTCGTAATGAAAAAAGTTCTAACGTAGCATGTTTCCAAAATTACAGAGCTCAAATTCCTATATGTCCCGTCTTAACATGAACGTACCTTAATAATGCCGACATCTCAGCGCCCCCTTTACGGGCGCCTGCATCCATACTGTCACATAATCCACGCGCCGTCTTGGACATTCCATTGTTGTCTGTGCAGGAATAACGGAAGCGTGCCCGCTTTTCCTTCTGTATTTGCGATATAAAAGAGTTGTCAGCTCTCGAGTTTAACCCCGTAATGTCGGCTTATAGAGATAGTTACTTGAGCTTTTAACAGCCCTTGCTTGTCCCAGTTGCCAGATACGGATGTTCTTTAAAAGCGGGGAGAAAATTTTCAGTGGTCTGCCTCGGATTCATTACTTAAATATTATTACCCTATAAGTAAATTAGGTACACTCTTATATGTTTCTTTCTCTTTTTGCAGGTAAGTCCATTTGTTTCACGTGTGACACAGCTTAATTGGTGGGTAAGTTCATTGAATGTATATATCAGAATACCGTACTGAAAGTTTTGATGATGACGCCTTCTGGAGTAAAATATTTCGAAGGTAAAATAGTCCCACATTCCGGACGAGAACTGCTTCGGGGGGAGTCATCAACAATAATAAGTGTAACATTTCACGAGTCGGAGTGTGAAAATTTCTTACAGAAAAGTGGCAAGGTAGTTATGGTTAGGTTAGATTCGAAACCTGTAATAATAGATGCACACATCTAAATTATAGTGATGATGCTGTAGAGGAAGTTCATAACGATATCGAATATAATATGCTAGATCTTGTGAAGGGGCATGAAAATTTTATAATCTTAGGTACAGGGAGAGAAGATGGAATAATCGGAGTTAGACTGATAGATTTTTGCGATAAACATAACCTAACCGTCGCGAACACTATATCTCAACATCACGTTAGGAGATGCTATACGTGGAAGATGCCAGAGGACCTAGGGAGATATCAATTAGATTACATTCTTATTAGACAAAGATTTAGAAATCAAATTAAAATGAATTATGAATTAAAAAATTACTTCGCGTACTACCAATATAACGATTTATTATAATATATTGACCGGTTTCAGGATTTACAACGATCCCATCATCAGAAATGTATGTAAAATTGTAAACAAATTATTATGACAGTTGACAAGGAAACTAAAATTGACAAAACAATACAAATAATAATGATATCCATGAAATAAGATAACTAGATAACTGAATTTCAGTATTTACCTACGGGGCATAAGAAAAACACAAAGGAAAATCGAATACTTCGTAGCTTAAAGGGAAAAAACAATGAATTTAAAGAAAACCATATTGGAAAAAACAATCAATTCAATTGAAAAAACCTTCAAGTGATTATTGGAACAGAAAAACTAAATAAACAAAATATCCATGGAATCTTGACAACTGCCAACTGTTAATCTTGTAATAAACTGTGTGGTCAAGTCTATGTGTTCTGTCTTGACAACTGCCAACTGCTAGTATTGTAATACAGTAAAAAAGGGGAGAGAAATAAGTCAAGGATTAAGATGTGATTGAATGTGATTGAATGATTAATTCAAGAATCAATCCTAATAATAACAATAATAATAGTAATATTGATGATGATAATGATAATGATTTTCTACCAAATAGTGAACACAGAAAATATTAACTACATACATACATATCAAATTAAAAATAGTTTAGATTCTGCAGCTAGATATATTTTGTTTCACGAACAGAATGAAAGTAAAAAACCCTGGATAAAAAAGGACATTGTGACTCTTAACAGACTAGAGGCGAAAATATAAAAATAGGCTAAATGGGGGGGGGGGGGGGACAAAGGTATAAAGTGGTCAAATTGGAGATTATTTGGAAGTGTAGGAAAGCGAAAGAACAGCGGATTGATAATAAATGCAAAGTGGAAGATAAGTTCGAAGTAGGAAAAACTGACGAAGCGTATAAAATAATTAGGAGAAATTTCAGAGACATAGGATCTAGCAGTAAGAACATTAGAAACGAAGCAGCTGATCCTAATCGGAAACAGGAAAAGGCAGATAAGTGGAAGGAATATTTTGGAATCTTATAATATGTGGGACAAGAACTAGGAGATATAGTAGAACAGGAAATCAGCGTAGAGGGGGATAACTTAGACTGTCCTATAACGCGGGAAGAGTTTGAGTTAGCATTAGAAAATTTAAAAAAACAATAAGGCACCAGGCAGACAATTCAAAGGTAAGAGAGCGTCTATTTAAACTAGTTAGCCGTATATACGAAACGGGTGAGATTCCAGAAGATTACAAAAGGAACACTATAGTCGGTTTGCCCAAAAGGAAAGGCGCGGATAAGTGTGAAAATTTTAGAACGATCAGTTTAACTACTCACGCGTTCAAAATTCTGACTAGAATTTTGCAAAAAAGGATGGAGAAAAGAGCGAAAAATACATTAGGAAGATTTAGACGAAGAAGAGGCACGCGCGAAGTTATTCTAGCTTTACGATTAATTATAGAAAACACAATAGAAAGGGGAAAGAGGGCCTACATAGGATTGGTAGATTTAGAAAAAGCCTTCGACAACGTAAAATGAGGGAAGATGTTGGAAGTGCTCAGAAATGCAAGGTTGAAATGTAGGGAGAGAAGAAAAATACATAATCTCTAAAAAGAGCAAACGGCAGTTATAGAATTTGAGCAGGAACGAAAAGAAGTAGATATCCGGAAGGGAGTAAGACAGCTCTGTCACCTCTAGTTTTCAACTTATATATGGAAGATGCTATTAATATTGTTAAGGGCAGAACAGCCTCAGGAATTAACGTACAGAGCCAAACTATTAACATGCTCAGATTCGCGGATAATGTAGCAAAGACGAATTCGAAATAGCTCTGAAGGAAATGGAAGCAGTTTTGATACAGGGATGCGGCATGAAGATCAATAAATAGAAAACTAAAATTCTGGTATGTAGAGGGCGTGAAAATTGAATTAAAACTAAAATACAAATAGGAAATTAGAGCCGGAAATGAGAATAAAAAGAGGTAGGGGTGTAGGCCCAGATTAGACTACTGCTCCCAAATTGTTGGGGATGTTCTACGTTTAGGGAAATGATAGGATGGAGGGACGCGTCGAATCAGTCTTCGGACTGAGAACTTTATGATGATGGATGTAAACCAGTTTTCCGTAAATCGTGACGAAGAAGCACCTTGTTTGCTAACGTGCGAGAAAACCTAGAGAGAGTACCATCAAGTTCGGACGGTAGATGTACGCTGCCGACGTGGTATAAAGAAAAGTGCGATTTATGCGACGAAAGACACCTGCTATTAGTTAGGGCTATAATCCCAAGGGAGCGGCAAATACCGCTTGAATGTAATAATATACATTTCCAACATTATCTTACTCGTATAACTCATACCTCGGGTTCTGCTGGGATTTTTTGAATATTTAGGAATCTCCATCACAAAATTAACACTTTTTAAAAACGGGGTTGGATCTGTGAGCAATAAGCGTGCAATTTATTTTACGTATAGTATAAGTCATCGCAAGACACGGGTACAATATTGCAAAAATAAGTGATAAACTGATGAATGTGTCTTCTAAATAATGGATAGCTCGGATAAAAAGGTCTAGAAAATATCCACCTGCTTCAACAAAAAGACAATTTTAAAGAGCGTATGCGCAAGGTTCGTGAAGCTAGAAGCCTAGAAGGTATGCATTTTTTATTACCATGCGACACCTAGGGATAGGCGTATCGTTTCTTCTATTGCATCTTATACATTTTGGAGAAAAAGCATATATAACATATAAGAGACCCCTCTCCACTAGATTTTTTATTATGTATTATACAGGGTGTTAAAAAATAATGTCGTGTACCTAGTACTCGTCAAAATGATATATTATAAACATTATATTAAGATAAGTTTTGGGAATTGCGAAAGTACTTTTTAAAAAATAAAATATACAGGTTTATTTAGTAAAGTACAGTTCGGTGTTAAGAACTAGAATTCCTTCTAATGAAGTTACAATTCAATTTATACATTTTATTTGCTGACAGCGTCAGTCTATGTTCTGGAAAGTTCCGTTGTTAGTTGCAACTGATGCATCTTCTATCAATGGTTGCTATTGTGGTCTAGGATATAACTCCTCCCTTCGTAGATGGAAAACTATCCAAGGGATGGTTTTTCAAATGATGATGTCTTCTTTCGTCTGGAATATTGGGAGTTTTCGTTTCTTCAGGAACGGGCACTTGTTCCATTTTACAAAAATGATATATAAAACATATAAAAATATTAAAACATACAATAAAATTGTCCATACACTAGTTCTATGGGTTACTACAGGTGAATTAATAGAATCTATCATTTCTCTTTGAATTTTGAATTTTTCTTGAGTTTCAGTAATTTTGTATAAGTTAATACTATTAATACTATTAACTTACACAAAATTACTGAAACTCAAGAAAAATTCAAAGAGAAATGATAGATTCTATTAATTCACCTGTAGTAACCCATAGAACTAGTGTATGGACAATTTTATTGTATGTTTTAATATTTTTATATGTTTTATATATCATTTTTGTAAAATGGAATAAGTGCCCGTTCCTGAAGAAACGAAAACTCCCAATATTCCAGACGAAAGAAGACATCATCATTTAAAAAACCATCCCTTGGATAGTTTTCCATCTACGAAGGGAGGAGTTATATCCTAGACCACAATAGCAACCATTAAAAGATTTTAATTTAAATAGTATTAACTTAATACTATTTAAATTAAAATCTTTTGGAACATAAATTTGAGAAGCAGTATTTGTTAGGCTAAAATTTATATGAGGTAAAGCAATTACATCTAATTTACTTGTAGATTTAAAGGAAGCATGCAGAACGTGTGAATTTACAATTAATTTACAATTTGTTGACAACTCAACTAAATAGGTTCCTTGAAGAGGTACATTTTCTTTAAATTCATCACAATATTTGTGTGCTATTATTTCATTCGGCGAGGTTATTGTCCATTTGCTCGGGGATATTTTTTGAATAAATGTTTCAGTTATTTTTAACTTAATAGGAAAACAATTGTCTATTGGATTAACGAAAGTTATTAATTTCACTTCACATGGAGTTCCTTGGAACGGTACGTTGTCTTCTCTGTTGCATAAGTACTGAGTGTTCTTGATTTGTTTGCACTGGGTTTTAAAATAATAAAATTTGTGCCCATAAATGGCAAGGTATGGGGTAAGGGATAATAATGGTGAATTCGGTTTCATTAACATTTTGAGGAAGTGGGAACATTTGGAAAAATTGATAGTTTTTAATTTCTACCAAAGGAATCTCTAAAAGGAATACAATTTCGTTTTCCCTAGAATAACTTTTAATTGTTATGATGTTTTCAAAATTCAGTAGCTTACTTAGATTCGAATCAAACGGTAATTTTGTTGTTTTGATATGGGTTTCAATATTTTGAATTTCAGTTAGTAAATTAAAAAATTATACAAGGTGTTCAATTTGGCAAAAGAAATAGCTGTTTCAATTTTGTTTAAAAGATTTGAAATTATTTGAAGAGTGATTGTTATTTGTCCTAAAGTAATATGAATTAATGTGTAATCGAATTGTTCTATTAAATGAATAGATACCTTTTTAAGAGTATGTTCAATAATTTTAATTTTTGATTCTAATACAAGTTGATTATGAGAAACATTGCTCATTAATTTGTGAAATTCTGATACAGTGACATTCATTAAAGAAAGTTGGTTATCCAAAATAGTCTTTGTCTTGTCTTGTGATTTCTGTAAATTATCAATTTGTTGATCATATTTTTCGGCATCTGATGAGTCTAAATTTCCGGTTATAACTTTAATTATTGAGCCTAGTCCATTTATTAATCCGCGCTTCTTTCTTGAATTTAATTGTAATTTTGGGTTCAATTGCATAAACTGAGTTTGAATACTTGTTCTAAGATGATTGATTAGATTTCTGGTGTTAAAATATTCTCTTTCATAAAGGGAGTTATTCTGAAAAGCTTTATCAATTGTATCGATATGTGCACAAACTTTGTTAAATTCGTTTATTAAAGGGTTCAATTCAAAAATTTTGACTAAAGTCCAAATATCTTCCGTTATTAATGCGGTTCCTAATTTTGTTGTGAGAAACCCTGGGTTGTCATTAATTTTGAGGATGTCTGCTGCGTTGTAGCTGACGTATCTGAAAAATGTGGCTTTTTTAGTTCCTTCATGTGAATAATTTATTCCTTTTTAATTTTAGGATTTAGAATTTTTACTTTGTTGTTTTCTAATAATTCAATTATATTATATGGACCGGAATATTTTGGTAAATTTTTTGCTGTTCTAGAAGGATTTTGTTTATAGACTGTTTGGCCAATTTTGAATTCAGATTGTTCGTTACCATTTTTATTGCGTTTTTCTAATACACGTTGTTTTTGATGGATTTGAAGATTTTTTACATCTTGATAGAGTAAATCCATTTTTTGTTTATGCGAATTAACATAATCTGAATAAAATGTGATTGGGATATGGTCAAAAGGATCTCGAGAAGTTGAATGTCCAAATGTTAGTTCCTAAGGTGAAAATTTGTTAATAACTGATTCCGTTTCGGGTTTCTTAGTTTCGTTATAGTTTAATTGAATTCTGGAAAGGGCGTCAGCGTTTTTATTTTGAAGTCCCTTTTTATAGACAATGGTGTAATCGTATTCCTCTAGCTTTAGTCTCCAGCGAACTAATTTACTGTTGGGTTCTTTCATATTAAAAAGCCATACTAAGGGTCTATGGTCTGTATAGATTTTAAATTTTCGACCAAATACGTAGGGGCGGAAATATTTACATGCACAAACAATTGCGAGTAATTCTTTTTCTACAGTGCTGTATCGTTGTTCCGTTTCATTTAGAGTTCTAGACGCAAATGCGATGGGTTTATCTGTTCCGACTAATCCTTGTGAAATCAGGATATTGAAGAATCGGGGAATTTATAAGTAGAGTTTTTAAATGATTAAAAGCGTTAACGAATTCAGGTGAATGGATGACTTTATTACCTTTTTTTAAACAAATGGTTAAAGGTTTTGCAATTTTTGCAAAATTTTAGATGAATCTGCGGTAATATCCCGCTAGTCCAAGAAAGGATTTAATTTCTTTTGGTGTGGTCGGTATGGGAAAGTCTTTGACTGCTATAATTTTGTCAGGGTTTGGTTTAACTCCTGATGGGGTGATTAAGTGTCCAACTTTTTTTAAAAATTCGGATTTGTTAAGTTGGATTTTAAATTTTTATTCTCTTAGACGTTGAAAAACTTCGCGTAATCTTTGAATATGTTCCTGTAAAGATGTAGAGAATATGACAATGTCATCTAGGTAAACTGCGCAAATTTCATTTTGAAGTCCTCTTAAAATGTTATTCATAACCCTCTGAAAGGTAGAAGGGGCGTTTTTGAGACCGAATGGCATCCTTTTAAATTCATAATGTCCGGTGTCAGTGGAGAAAGCTGTCTTTGGTACGTCTTCAGGGTGCATTTCTATTTGGTGAAATCCATTCGCTAGGTCAAGGGTGGTAAAGTATTGTGAACGGCCTAATTTATCTAAGATATCATTAATGTTGGGAATTGGAAATTTGTCGTCTACAGTATTATCATTTAATTTTCTATAATCGATAACGATTCTCCATTTTTTAATATTTGAAGCGTGCAGTTTTTTTGGGACGGTCCATATAGGGCTCGACCAGGGTGAAGTTGAATTTTGAATTATGCCAGTTTGAAGCATTTTATTTATTTGCTTGTTTACTTCTGATTTGTGAATTTCCGGGTATCTATAGGATTTCGTGTAGATAGAAGATTCATTTGTTAAGTTTATCTTATGTTTAATTTGGTTAGTAAATGTTAATGGTAATTTTTCAGAATAGAATATACCTCTAAATTCATAGCATAGTTTGCGAATTGCATTGTATTCTTCCTGGTTACAGTGTGATAGTCTTAGTTGTTTCAGATTTTCTTTTTGAAGGTTGTCGATGTAGTAATTATCAGGGATGCAAACATTAGGATCATTAAGGTTTATGGTGTTTAGTTCTGCGGAATTAAAAGTTTGTACTTGAATGGGTTCATCCAGTGTAAATTCTATAGCTTCGTCTGAAGAATTAGTAAGGGTGGTGTAAGCAAAATTATCTTTGACATTAACAATAGCTTCTGGAATTTCAATTTGGTTAAAATTTTGGAAAGGAAAGATTGCTAAGCCGTCTTTTTGTGTTACGGGTAATTTTTGTATGACCATTGAACGTGGTGGAATTTTGAATTGGTGAGGTTCAAATTTTTTAAGAGCATTTAGATTTTTATAAAGTATAGGAATTTCTGCTGTGGGAGTTTGTAATTTACAATCATGAAAATTTATGTTAGCATGTAATTCGGTTAAAAGATCAAGTCCTACCAGTCCTTCAAATTTGTCTGAAAAATCGAAAAGATGAAACTTATGTTTGATATCGCAGTTAAACATAGGAAAAATGGGAATATCGATAATTTCATTATGCATGGAGATAGCATGAGCTGTGCTTACTTGAAAAAGTTCGTTTTGAATTGAATTCGAAAAGTGTTGATAGGCTAAGACAGGTTTAATAAAACTTTTGGTACTTCCTGTGTCGATAAGGAATTTGGCGTTTAATTCGGGTACATATATATGGAAGGTCAGAAGAATAAACGTTAAGTTGAATTATGTCGGATCCTGGGAGTCTTGTTCCAAGTGAAAATTTTGATCATTTTTAGTGTTTTCATTAAGAAGCTCTTCGGGATTGACTTCATAATATTCGTCAGGTTGATAATTGTAGGCTTCGTAGTCAAAATCGGTTTCGTTAGGATAATCGTTAATTTCGGATGAGGGGAAAGCTACTTCTTGATTATGTAGTGTCTCGAATTTGGGTCTTTGGGATTGTTGAAAAATTGTTTTAGCTGTGCCAGAACTTATCCATCGGCTCCGGTTGATATGTGGGTTGGATTCGGGATGTTGGTTTGAAAACGTTAGATGCTGGTTTGAATACGTTCGTTCTTTGACGTGAGGCGTTTGAATTTTGTTGAAATTGGTTATTTCTAAATAAATTTTGTTGTGGAAATTGGGGTCTTAAGTTAACAGATTGATTAAATGAAGGTATTTGAAAAGTATTTTGATAAAAGGGGTTAGATGAGTTTCTATTGAAAGGGTTTTGATTAAAATTATTTTGATGAAACCTTTGAGGATTGAAATTTGAAGTTTGTCCAAAAGGTCGATTAAATATTGGTTGTTGAACTGTTTGTGTGAAAGGTGGTGTATAATAAGTTTGTGGATTGATTGGTTTCAGATTATTGGGTAATGGATTATTGGGTAATGGAGGTTTAGTTAAAGTGAACGACTGTTGTCTAAACAAATTAAAATTTTCTTCTTCTTTAACATACGACATTGCTTGTTCGAGTGAATCTGGATTTTTTAGTCTTACCGGTAGTTGATAATTTGGTGGTAAGCCATTAATAAATGTTTTTAAAGCAAACTGATCATAATGTGTGATTTTAATTAATTTAGTGTTAGCGTCTTCATTTGTTGAGTTTAGTTTTACGAAAAGTAAACTACGTGAGTCTTGTATACGCATTCCAAAACAAAGCGGATGTTCATTTTTATTAGGTCTGATAGATAATAATTCCTGTATCAGACAGTCAATACTGCATTGGTCAGCGAATGTGGATATTAAACAATCTTTAATTGTTTGCCAGGTGTTGAGTTCACTGCGCGAACAGATAAGATCTGCTGCACAACCTCTTAACTTACCTAAAATAGTATCTATTAAAATAATGTTAATTGAAGCATTTCTATTTTCACGATTTTGAAAAGTTCTTATTAAATTTTCGCAAGCATTTATGAATCTATTCAATTGTTTAGTATTGCCATCAAAACAAGGTATATTGTCTGATTGGTATCTAAGCAACTGCATATTAATTTCTACATTACTACTGTTATTGTTATTAGCATGAGCCATTTCTGGTTCTGTTAGTGAAAGGTTACTTATTTTACCTAAAAGTTCTTCTAATTTACTCTCAATTTTGAACAAATAAAATTATTCAAGGTTTAAACTTAATTGTATGCGGTTTTGAAGGAAATCAAGATGTAGGAAAGCACTTACATTAAAATTATTCCAAGTTTTATCATTTCTTTCTTGTTTCTTTTTCTTTTTTTCTTGTTGGTTTTAGGTTGATGGGCGATGTGTGTCCCTCTCGAACCTGGGCGATGTGGTCCCTTTGTGTGTAGTTGAAACAGGCGATTTTTGTCCTCTTCAACCACAGTGTAGATGAGCAGGCGATGCTTGTCCTTTTCAGCTACGGTGTAGATGAGCAGGCGATGTTTGTCCTTCTCAGCTACTTGAATCCAGTTCTTCACAATTACCAAAATCTTCAATTTTTCGGTTGCTGATTAATCGTTGAAACGAAAGAAAATCACTACGCGATGTAAGATATTTCTTCAGCAATCCTACCGACTGCGCCAGATAAGTTTTGGGAATTGCGAAAGTACTTTTTAAAAAATAAAATATACAGGTTTATTTAGTAAAGTACAGTTCGGTGTTAAGAACTAGAATTCCTTCTAATGAAGTTACAATTCAATTTATACATTTTATTTGCTGACAGCGTCAGTCTATGTTCTGGAAAGTTCCATTGTTAGTTGCAACTGATCCATCTTCTATCAATGGTTACTATTGTGGTCTAGGATATAACTATTATTATATTATGCATTAAAAATAGATTAGATTTTGCAGCTAGAGATAGGTACTTTAGGTCACAAACAGAATGAAAGTATAAAATCCTGGATAACAAGGGATATTGTGACTCTAATAGACGAGAGCCGAAAATAGAAAAATAGGCTAGATGAAGGAGTGAAACAAAGGTATAAAGCGGTCACTTGGGAGATGAGAGAAAGCGAAAAACACTTGATTGATAATAAATGCAAAGAAGTGGAAGATAAGTTCGAAGTAGGAGAAACTGCCGAAGCGTATAAAATAATAGTAGTGCCTTCTTAACCGGCACCGGCTACAGTTTTATAGGTATATTGTTTCCGGAGCCGGTTTCCATAACTTCGGACGGCCGTGCCAGAGTACGAATTAATAATATGGCAGTTTAAGTACCTTGTTAGTTTAACGCATCCAGCAGCGACGGTAGGTAGTTATCGCATAGAACTGGTAGTTTGGTATTCTCGGACCGGGTGGGATCGGCTCCCATATAGGTTAGTTGTTTCTCTCGCGTTTTTACATTATCTTTTTTGCAAAAAATGCGTGTGTCTGGTGCGAGAGGGCAGTAAAGGGGTCTGTTTTCGTTCCCAAGTAGAAGCGCGCCGGCGCCGGCTACGGAGACACTCCTTAAAATAATTAGGACTGCAGGCAGAAATTTTAAAGTGGGCAGGTCAAGAGGTAAGAGAGCGTCTATTTAAGCTAGTCAGCCGTATATACGAGTCGGGTGAGATTCCAGAAGATTACAAAATGAACATCATAGTCGCTTTGTCAAAAAGGAAAGAAGCGTACAAGTGTGAAAATTTTAGAATGGTCAGTGTAACTTCTCAGGCGTCAAAAAATCTGACTAGAGTTGTGAAAGGAAGGATGGAGAAAAGGGCGGAAGAAATATTAGGAGATCAGTTCATATTTACACAAAGTAGAGGAAAGCGCGAAGCCATTCTAGCTTTACGAGTAATTATATAAAAAACAATAAAAAAAGAGAAAGAGCACCTATACAGGGTGTTTCAGGAGGAATGGTACGTACTTCAGTATGTTATAGAACCGTTCATTTTGAACAAAAAAGTTCATATTAACAGGTGTCAAATTCTCAATGGTTAATTTTAACGTAGAGCGCATTATTGAGCAATTTGTCATTTAGCAATATCAGGATCGGCCATGGTGGCCCCAACAATTGGCCAGTTAAGTCTCCGGACTTAACTCCATTAGATTATGGGTTATGGGGAGTGATGAAAAATGATGTTTATAGAGAAAATTAGGCACGCGTGATAAATTAATCGCCCTTATTATGGCCAGTGGTAGCGAGACAGGGATGTGCGTTGTCACGTCTAGTTTTCAACTCATATATCGAAAATGCGATTAATATTGCTAAGGACAGAACAGGGCCAAACTATTAATATGCTCACATTCGCTGATGATAAAGCAGTATTAGCATGGAGCAAATACTAATTAGAAACATCTTTGAACGAAATGGAAGTAGTTTTGATAGAAGGATACGGCATGAAGATCAATGAAAAGAAAGCAAAAAATTTGGTATGCAAAGGGCTTGAAAATAGAAGTAAAACTGAAATAGAAAAAGGAAATGAGATAATATAGAGAAAGTCGCGGATTTCTGCTATTTAGGAAATCAAATAGCTCGCGATTGTAGGAGCACTAGAGATATAAAACAAAGAACAGCGGAGGGCCGAGTTGCGTTTAATAGAAATGCTCGGGAACAGTTAATGTAGAAACTCGTAAGAGGCTCTTAAAGACGTATATATGGAGTAGGCACTGTACGGCTGCGAAACTTGAACAATAGGAGAAAGGGACCAAAAAAGAATAAAAGCATTTGAAATGCGGTGCTGCAGACGCATGATGAAGATACCATGGATTGATAAGGTTAGCAATAGGGAGGTATTAGAAAGAGTTGGAGAAAAGCGAAAGGTGTGGAGAACAATAAAGAATAGGAAGGATAGTATGGTAGGACACCTCCCGAGACACGAAAGAATAGTTCACGGCATACTAGAGTCAGAGATAGGAATAAAAGGATTTAGAGGTAGGTCCAAATTAGACTACTGCTCTCAAATAGTTGGTGATGTAGTATGTTCTACTTTTAGGGAAATGCGTAGGTTAGCTCAGGATGGAAAAGGATGGAGGTACGCGTCCAACCAGTTTTCGAACTTTGTGATGACGAAGATAATAAAAAGTATGAGAATTTAGATAAATAGATATTTTATTTAGCTCATAGTTATACAAACAAATATAGAAAATAACACAAGAACCCAATCTGAATCAATCATCAACAAACAGACAATAAAAAATAAAAAATATTACCATAGGTTTCACAACTTATAATTTGTCTCCTAACCTTAGGCGAGTATGCAACTTTTCAAATTAGTATTTCTTTTAAAAGCCGTAATGTAAGCTTAAATGTAATGCTGCTATATATGGGGCGCCGTTTGTAAAGTTCGCACACATTAAAAAAACCGTGTAAAATGCATCATTTAAACTGAAAACAGGGAAGTTTACCTAGGTTTTATTCTACATTTATAAATCGCAAAGTTATTTAATTAAACATTTTGCCATTTATTATATTGCAAGACATTTAATAAATCACAAGACATTTAATAAATGACAAGTTATTTAACAAATCGCACGGTTTTTTATTTAAATGCACTGTGATATATTAAATTACCTGTCATTTAATAAATAGCAAGTTATTTATAAATATCGACTTTTTTGTACAAATAACTGGAGATATATTAAATAACTTGCTATTTATTAAATGACAGGTACTTTAATATATCACAGTGCATTTAAATAAAAAACCGTGCGATTTATTAAATAACTTGTCATTTATTAAATGTCTTGCGATTTAATTAAATGTCCTGCTATTTATTTTTAACGCTGGTGTCAAGCGATTTGGAATGAAGTACGATAGTAGTTCTGTTGAATCCGAACATATAACCTCACAAAAGCAATCTTCAGCTTGACAACTGTCAACAAAATGAACTGAATATGCATTAAAACTCCTAAAATTTGTAATAATGGCTCGAAAATAACTTAATATAACCCCCCCAAACAAACGTCAGAAGGTATGTTTAATATACTTTTGGAATTAACTTTTGAGAAAAAGAAAATGTAAGTTTTTGGCGAGAATTGTCCATCTCAAACCATCAATCGAATTCGCCCCTGCTGCAGGAGTAATCAGCTACAAGTGATGGATGAAAAATGAAAACATCTATAAAAATAACTTTAATTGATTCCACGGTTGGCACTAGGTGAAACATAACTAATATAAGAACAAAAACACTCCGTTTTGTTGTTTCACTTTATATTGAAGTAAATTCTAACATATGTTTTCACTTTTCGGTGATTATCAAAGAATAAGATTTACATACACTGATACTAAACTAAAAGTAGAAAGTTTAGGTATAGTAGTTGTGTGGTGTTATACTTACCTGAGATGTAGATTTTGGACCTTCTACTATAAATATTAGTGCACGGTCGCAGTGAATTTTTATGAAAAAGTGCTGAAATAAACTACCCTTAATTTTGGGCTTGGAGGGTGGATGATCCTGGCAGTAGCTGTAGGATATTATATTGATGTGGGATATAGAGTTTGGGCCATCTGCTGCAAATATTAATGGTTGGTCAGTAAAGTTTTTATGAGAACATGCAAAAATAAACTATCCTTAATTTTGGGGTTGGAGGGCGGATGATCCTGGCAGTAGTTGTAGGATATTATGCTTATGTGAGGTATAGAGTCTGGACCTTCTTCTGCAAATATTAATGGTTGGTCAGTAACTTTTTGTGGAAAAATGCAAGAATAAACCCCCCTTAATTTTAGGGTTGGGGGGTGAATTTTCTTGGTAGTAATTAAAGCACGTTAAGCGACGAATAAGTGGGAATGGGATATGCATTTTTGAACTTGTGCTATAGGGGCAAGTGTGTGGTCAGTGAGTTTGTATGTTGGTCAGTAAAACTTTGGTTATTAAAAATAAGAACGGAAAAATGATTAGAAATAAAAGATAAAATAAGTTATAGGCAGTTTATGTTTCATTAGTAGAGCCGCAACACGCTGTGTACTATGTGAATACAATAAATAGTATGAAAATAGATCATTATCATGGGCGTCGCCAACGGGGGCAGGGGGGGCTTCCGCCCCCCCCCTGGCTTTTGGTACATAATGACCATATGGTAGGTACTATATTACTATAATGAAAACCAATCAATTATATGCTAAGAAAATTTTGCCTTGCCCCCCCCCCCCCCCCCCTGGAAATTTTGGCGGCGACGCTGATGATCATTATTCAATATATACTCAAACTTTCTGACGAGTGCAAGATTGAAGATGATCTTCCAGACTGTAATGTAACACTGTGATCTAAAGATCTAATACAATAAATAATTTTGTTCATAAAAAAGTTTTTTACTTACTCAAACATACGAAGCATAAACGCACTGGAAAACGTTGTTGGTTGATTACAAAATTATGGTGTTTAATTATACAAGGCAAATATATTGTACTTAGTTACAAATGTGTTGCATTCTAAAAAGTTAGGCCCTTGTCTGGTTGCACAGGAAACTGGAGAAACCCTTTCTTGTCACTGTGACTGCGTTGCTGGACATGACAAAGCTTTTTCCGATGTGGCTACACTGTTTTACAATATTCCTGTCAGATTTGTTGATTCAGTGAGGTTAAATTGCATGGTAAATTTCTTTTCGTGGATCACTATGTTTAAAACAATAATTAAGTATTGTTTAATTTGTGCCAATTTTTGAATACCATTGCTCAACAAAGTATTAAATTACATTTGAAATAAAACATAAGCCGATGCTCTTAATGCTACATTTATTATATTCTCTTAACAGTATTTTATACAAACATTATTTTCTGTTAGGAATTATTAATGAACGTTAAATACTGTGTAATTTTGTTGAAAAATTTAGTTTGAAAGAAAAAACCTAAAAGTATGAACGTAAAATTCAAACTTACATGCTTCATGCTATTTTGTACAAATCTATTCGATAAAAGCTACGTTTCACCAGATACAACTAACGCACAAAAATGATAAGCTTCACTCTTCTTTTAGGCATTCACATCTTCGGTATTCGGTTTTCGTTTAGAAATAGACTGTGAAAGAATCTTGTTTGTCCAAACTTACTAGTTCACCTGTTACATATTATACAAAATACTTGCTACATAATATTCTCAGATTGTGATCAATTTGATTCTTAATAAATAATTTCTCTTAAGGACAGCTATCCACCTATTTCTTCTGAGTGTTCACACATGCTTTTGAATGAAGTTCATTTTGTCCCTCTAACTTCGGCTTCTGCAGCTTACCACTAAACACCAGACGGGCATATCACTTAATTGTCAATAAATGAGGGAAAAAACGCGTAAAAACTTAAATTATAACCAGTCACACAAATCTGTTATTTACAAATACGTCCTTATTAAACAAATGTAACACTTCACTTTAGTTTACCATCTTAAATGTATTCATCCATTAATTCAAAAATACCTTCTTATTAATTAATTTTAAGTTTAAATAAGACAAAATTTATTACATTCACATTTACTACCATGCAATATAATATATGCCTTTGTGACAGACCAGGCTGATGACCTACAAGGAATGACATTTCGTATTTCGTGCAGATATTGACTTCTAGAAGTCAATGGTGCTGATGCCTAATTCAGTCGGAAGCTCGGAACAGAACATACGACCGAACTTGAACGATTAGAACTACTATCGTACTTCATTCCAACTCGCTTGACACCAGCGTTAAAAATAAATAGCAGGACATTTAATTAAATCGCAAGACATTTAATAAATGACAAGTTATTTAACAAATCGCACGGTTTTTTATTTAAATGCACTGTGATATATTAAATTACCTGTCATTTAATAAATAGCAAGTTATTTAATACCTATATCTCCAGTTATTTGTACAAAAAAGTCGATATTTATAAATAACTTGCTATTTATTAAATGACAGGTAATTTAATATATCACAGTGCATTTAAATAAAAAACCGTGCGATTTGTTAATAACTTGTCATTTATTAAATGTCTTGTGATTTATTAAATGTCTTGCAATATAATAAATGGCAAAATGTTTAATTAAATAACTTTGCGATTTATAAATGTAGAATAAAACCTAGGTAAACTTCCCTGTTTTCAGTTTAAATGATGCATTTTACACGGTTTTTTTAATGTGTGCGAACTTTACAAACGGCGCCCCATAGCTATATGCATCAGTTCAAATACTTGAATCAAAAAGTATTGTCTTGTATTTTCGTATGATAGTTTATTTTCATACATTCCCATTACCTAAAAAACTAATTATGTAGCTATTATGCAAAAATCATATATCAACGTAAGAACATAAACTTATTATTTATAATGTTGATTTTCAAATACGAGAGCTTACAGCTTACCCAAGACAAAATACTTACAAATTATGCGCTTTCATAGTAGAAGAACAATTATTATATTATTTCGTTCATTTGAAAATACATGTCGACCGCTCTACTAACTGACTGTGCCGCGCATTCGTGCATAAAGTTTTATCTGGGCTAGATTCCAGTAAAACGCCTAAATGTGGGCAATTGTATTGAAAATTTTACCCAAACACCTCGCCGTATCTAATCTTTATATATGTATTTTAAAACTTATCTGCCAAAATCGAACAGCGCGTTTTGTTTCAGTTACCTAGTTATTTCGTGAACGCTTGCAAATATAACGGAACATTACACCCTTAAAATAATTATGTTAATATTCCCAACTTTTAAGCATATCTGCTGAACAATTATTAATTTTAAGGTAAAGAGTTCAGTTTTGTAAACTCTAGGTGATTATAAAGAAAGGAAGGTTAATTTTCTTTTATTTCTATACTTCACAAATAACGAGCAGCTTGGAACAGAATATGATCATCGCTGCTCTTCAGAAAAATAAGTGCAGTCGTTTTATATTACCTATATTGTTCATAAAGTGTTATTAAAAGCACAAAATGATGCCCATGTTATGAAAAGAAGAACTTTTTAGGAAACGAAATAGATACTAATACAGACTGTTTTATATTGAAAATCCACAGGACGTCTGTCGTAAATAACCCGTTCGTGAACGCTTTAATGTCTTCCAGGCTAATAAAAATAATGTGCGCTATAGTTTCACTTCGTGTGTGTTCACGTTACTGTTCGTTAAATTCCTTCGCCCATCTTTTTTATTAAAGGTAAATAGTATATTATACACGAGTTTATAATGAATGCTATTATTACCGAGGATGAAGTTTACAACACGAGCGAGTGAAACGAGCGAGTTTTGTAATCATCCGAGGTAATAATAACATCATTATAACGAGTTGTATACTATACTTTGTCCACGACTATCAAAACAGATTCCCAGAAAGAATTTACCTTCATTTCCCTTCTCCAGTGTAAGAAAGATTCATACATACGCTCTCGGGTATAATTTTCTTGGTTTTTTGGGCAATGAATCTAATGAGGCAAGTTCTGCAGCTTCTTTTATTGCTGGTGCTGTTAAAGAAACCTCGTTTTCACTCTCACTACTCATTATATCTTCTTTTTTAGAATATGCATTTCAAATTAAAAGCAAACCATGCTGATTTGACGTTTCAATTTGAACTGACACATCGCGATCGCGGCCTACTAAATAAATGTAAAAAAGGGTCAAAGCGATGTTCCTATTGGTGTAGTGAATAATATTCATTCATCACTGCAGTGATTAATGTATCTAATTATGATTGAAGAAACACAAGTATAAAGAGTATATTATAAGATAGTCGTGGACAAAGACCTTTATTGCATTGTCAAGCATTGTCAGCGTTTAACTGCAACAAACTGAATGCGCAGTAAAAATAATAAACTCTTATAAAAAATAATCGTTGATGCAGAACCAGCAAAAAAATATGAAGTGCATTTTTGTATTTTTTTACTAATGACTAATGCGTTTGTCTTAGAGGAAGAAAATGTATTCGAACAATAATCATACAAAAATTCTTTCCCAGAGTATCCCATGGTAAGGACCTAATAGAAGTTTAAGGAGAACGGAAAATGGAAAAGTTTAAAATTTCACATTGCTGTAGATACTAAAATGTTTTTAGACATCTAGCTTTTCCGGTTATACCGGAAGTCGACATAAAGTTCAGTATACACTTTACAACTTTTCAAAACTCATATTTTTATCATATTTCAAAAAAAAAGATTTGTTCAAATGAAGAGAACAAAAACTTTTCAAGTAGGTAATAATAATTCAAAATTTTGTGCTAAAACCAATTGTTGTATTTACAAGTCATTCTATAATAGATCCTTATGATCTGCAAATTCATGTCAAATTTCTAATTTTTATTATTTTTCGTTCTTGGTAAACTTCTAACAGGCCGTCACCACAGCGGAACAACGGAGAAAAAAATGTGATTTAGTACCTCTCCCAGCCCCCGGTTCTTATAATGTTTTTAGACGTCAAGAGGCGACTTTTCTTCATAAACCAAGTCGGTGATGCGACTTTTCTTTCCAGACGTAAGTAACTTTCATTCTTACTCAGTATAATTCAAATACGAGTACCTTATAGAACTACATCCAAGAACGTGTTTCTAGTGTAGTTTCTATGATCTATCGGTACTGGTCAAGTGCTTGTAATATACAGGGTGAGTTATAAGTCACGCCCCATCTGCAAAATATAAGTTTATAATGGTAAAGTAAGTTGAAATTAATGAAGGAATAAAAAAATCGATTTCGCCTTCGTTAACGAGTTATAACTTTTGAAATTATGTACCAGCATGATGTGGCGCCTGCAATTGAAATTGAAGTGAGAAATTTTTTAAATTATCGTTTTCCACGATGGTGGATTGTAAGGGGCGGACCAATTCGTTGGCCCCCTCGGTCACCTGGCCTGACACCGGTTGAAGTCAATGGTGGATTGTTTGAACATCTCTAATTGTACTTATCAGTATCAATTAATTAAATAAACTAATGTTCCAAGTATTATTATCTAACTTTAACCGATTAGTGGTTTCAGCATATTTGTCAATAACTTGTTAACGAAGGCCAAATCGATTTTTTAAATTTAATTTCAACTTATTTTATCGTCATAAACTCATATTTTATGGGTGGGGCGTGACTTACGACTCACCGTGTATATATTATCGGTTTATAGCATCTTATGTCGCCGTCCGATACCCATCCTCCACTCTCTTCTATTTTCCCAATCTCGTTCTGCTAAGTTCCGATCACTCATTGCTTTCCTGATTCCCTGGCCCCATTTCTTCCTTGGCCTCCCTCTTTTCCTTCTTCCTTGCGGTGCCCATTCCAACACTTGCTTCGGCAGTCTATCGTCTTTCATTATTCGTACGTGGCCATACCAAATCAGTTGCTTATGCTCGATATCTTCCAACACTGTTGTCTTTGCATCCATTACTTCCCTTACATATTCGTTGGTTTTCCTATCTAGTCTTGATATTCTCGCGGACCGTCTTAAGGCATCCATCTCTGTAGCTAAAATCTTTCGCTTGTCGTTCTCTGTCATTGTCCATGTCTCGGAGCCATAGGTTAATATGCTTTTCGCCATGGAGTTGTATATATTTCTCTTTCTTTTTCTACTGACATCCTTTGCCCAAAATATTCCGTTTAAAGCTCCTATAATTTTCCTGCTTTGTGTTATTCTCGAGGTTATTCTATTTTGAATATCTAGAGCGTTCTTGCCTTCTGCGCCAAATGTTACTCCCAAATATTTGTATTCCTTACATTCCTCTATGCTTATACCATTCTCCAACTCCAAATCTCCTTCGTCACTTCCGATGCTCATATATACTTGGTCTTACTTATATTCATGGTTAATCCCCAATCTATTCTCGACGAACAGTTCGCATATAGGTCTTGTACCGCCTTTATGAGAGTATGGCTAATCTGTGTTTGTTTCATCGCTTCCAATAGTCTTATTACTGGTACTGTATCATATGCTTTGGCCAGATCTACAAATAATAGGTGTGTTTCTTTTCCTACAGCAAGTTGTTTCTCAATGAGTTGTTTGATACAGAATGTGTTGTCTATGCAGCTTCTTCCCGCTCTGAATCCACTTTGTTCTTCCACCTCGTTGGTTTGATATTCATCATCTATTAGGTCTCTTAAAATTCGTCCTTAAAACTGCTAAATGTGCTAGTAACCGAAAGGGCTCTGTAATTTTCGCATTTATTTCGATCGCCTTTCTTATGAAGAGGGGTGATATAAGCAACTTTCCATTCATCAGGCACTGACTGGCCGTTTATACACATTGTAAGTAATTTAGCTACTGTCCTGAAAAGCTTGGGTGATCCGCTTTTAATTAATTCTCCAGGTATTCCACCAGGACTAGGAGACTTGCCGTTTTTCAGGTTTTTCACTTTAGACCGTACATGATCTTCTGTTATTATTATTGGTTCTCCCTGTATATTAATTGGAGTAGACCTTGGTGGCGATGTTGGAAATTTTTGGAAATTAGGTATGTCTTCAACGAACAGTTCAGAGGAGTAATCCTTCCACGTATTAAGTTGAATTGTTTTTAGGGAAGTACTTTCTTTATATGGTGCCTTAACGCTTTTTATATATAAGTGCTAGTAAACGTATAATTAATATTTGTAGGCTGGTTCTGCTGTCATGTCATGCCACGGCACCTGCCTTTACTTGAAAACTAAACATCTCAACCAGAACATGGAAATTCGTGGAACAACTCTGCCGCTGTTCATTTGAGAAGCTGTTCGTCGCGCAACAAGCTAATGGTTGCATTCAGCAGATCACATCACTCCGCAACAGTTGTGGAACAGCTCACTAAAAGTCTGCCAAATCCGTACGATACTGATCGTTCCGAATTAGCATACGGTAGCGGTCGCCATGTTTTGTAACGACCAGAAACTAGCTCGATCGCTCCCGCTCATTTCGAGCGAGCGGGAAATTCGATCATGAGAGCTGAAACACGCGCCACTCACAGAGTTCACGTTGGATTCTTGCATAAGTAGGATTGCTGCACAATTGAGGTAGAACGGTAACCACAACCACAGCTGCATCTATAGCTAGAACCAAAATACCGACCGATGCGCAATGCTGTTACAGATTTAGTAACATTTTAGGGACATTCGACATTGAAGATTTGAATTTTGTCTCTTGTTAATTGTCAATTGTCAGTTTTTTGTCACTACTGTCATTTAACAGATGTTTTTCTTTATTTTATTCCTCAGTTCTTCAGGTTTGTTCAATTTGTTTTCTTACTTTTATTATCCTGTTGCTGGTTGGCGAACTAATTTGATTTTCTTCAAAAATGAATGAACTAGATTGGATGACGAAGAGTTTCTTTTGCTGGCCATGGGATTCTTATTCTCGCTGTATTGATTTTTGTTGCAACCTTCAAGTATCAGACGGTACAAATTATTTGCTTATTTGAAAATATAGGAACAGAAGAATGATACATAATCTCTACAAAGAGCAAACGAAAGTTAAAGAATTTGAGCAGGAACGAAAAGAAGCAGATATTCGGATGGGAGTTAGACAGGGATGTGCGTTGTCACCCCCAGTTTTCAACTTAAATATCGAAGATGCGATTATTATTGTTAAGAGTCCGGCAAAGCAGGTGAAAAGTTACACCTGCGGGGCAGCGAGTCGGTGGGGTATCCGTTAAGAAACAGAGCGAACTATCAGCTGTGTTGCAACACCGATGATGACATGATTCTTTAATCACATTTATGGACACAAGAATAACACACATTCAAAGCCCGCGCTTTTGGTGTCTAGTGAATGTGACAACGCCGCTTTGAGTTTACGCTTACGGGGTGGCAGCACATACCAAGGCACATTGCTTTTGTAGTGATTTCGCTATACTACGACTAAACCTTCATCCTAGTAAATTTAGCAACACGAAAACCTGATTATGGTAGAAGAAGCTATATTTTAGGCCTCTATAGATTTTTTTTTTCGAAAACTGTAAATCTCTCGGCGCTATGCACGCGTGAAGATGGCCAATTTCATGAGTGAGCTGACGCTTTCTAAGATAAGATTTTTAAATTTTCTTTCTATAGAAGCCTAAAATAAAGTTTCGTTTATAAACTGTCCAAAATTCAACACTTCAATTTTCACCGTTTAGAAATGAGCGTAGCACTACGAAGTCAGTTTTCAGGTTCATTTTACAGCGGTTTGCTGGACTCTTAAGGACAGTTCGCGACATACAGGAGTCAAAAATAGGAATAAAAAAGGTAGTGGTAGGCCCAAATAATTGTGGATACATGATGTTCTACTTTTAGGAAAATGTGTGGGTTAGCTCAGGATAGGATGGAGGTATGCGTCCAACCAGTGTTCGGACTGAGATCTCTATGATGACAGCGGATTCTGCCAGCCCTGTCGATCTGACCGAAAATATCCGAAAATCATCCCCCTCGGACAGCAGTTGCAAAGGGAAATAATTTTCTCCACGAAACCTTGAAAATTTTTGAGACCAAAAACATCGCACAGGGTCATCTAACTCGTCCGAGGGGGTGAAAGGTGAAACTTGGCACGAAAGAAGATATTCAAATGCGGCCCGAAAAAGAACTTTCGTTTCGATCGGCCTATGTTTAAGGTTAGAAATTTGCATTAGAATTTCCGGCGATCGCGAAATCTTCCAAGTTCAAACACCCAAATGTCAAATTTTCGTCGAAATTGCCCATACTTTTTGTATGCTTCGGGTAACTTTCAGAGGCCACCCAGACGCGAGTTCTCTTTTCATAAAGTTTACGCACCCTCTCGAGATAACATTTCGATATGCAGATCGCTGCCATCCAGTGTCTTCACCCCAGGAGGTAGATTTCGGGATTTTACGTAAATTTTCTCAATTTTCGATGACATTTTTCGGAGGTCAAATATTATCGCAAGTCGGATATTTTTGCACGAGTCGACGTTCGATTTATGCCTGTAGATTTATATTTATTTGTGAAAAGGGTTACACGGGGCTTGCAATTTCTGAAGGCCGGCTTCCTTCCCTACAGGAACCTCCTCGTGTTTCGTGGTAAGTATAAGATTCTCCAAAACTCAGCCTTTCGATATCCGTCGAGAAAACTGAAATCGGTCAACATTCGAAAAAGTTATTAAGGGTGAGGAATTTGAGCACTAAAAACGGGATATAAGTATAGACACATTTTTATTCCAACAATTCAACACCATTCTGAAATTAAAATAGATAAAAAAATATCAATAAAGGATCAATTTAGAGACTGGCACTACTTTCATAGTAATATTTTTCGTTCACCTTAAATATAAATCTCTCTCAAATTATTGAAACAATCCGTCATAAACTCAACACCTTTTTTGTACACATATTTATCGTAATTAGAAAGTAGGATTGTCTAAGTTAATTATTCGTTATTCAATTGCGACTAAGAACGTCTTGATACGTTACTTGGTTGAATCGGCGTGTTGGAATAAAAATCATGTTGCAATTTCTCTATCTTGTTTCCATTTAGCCGAGATGCACAACTAAACTTGACATTTATTAGTGGATAGGCAACTAAAATTGAAAATAGTAGTGTGGCCATTGCAATGCAGATGGCGCTGGCACAGTCGATATTCAGTTTATTCTCTTATTTCTAAATAATAATTCAAAGACAGGACCGCAGACTAATGCTCCCAGATTTATTCGGTTGCCGCCAAAGCAAAAACATTGAAAATTTCAAGCTGCAGGCAGGTGTTCCTTCTAAAGTGGTTGCAATTGTGATAGAAACCAATCATAATAGATTGGGGCGATAGGTGGCACCACTTTATAGACGTTCGTCCAGAATTACTATTTCATCATCATAAGGTTCTCAGTCCGAAGACTGGTTGGACGCGTACCTCCATTCTTTTCTATCCTGAGCTAACCTACGCATTTCCCGAAAAGTAGAACATCCTACATCCCTAACTATTTGAGAGCAGTAGTCTAATCTAGGCCTACCCTTACCTCTTTTTATTCCTATCTCTGACTCTAGTATGTCACGAACTATTCCTTCGTGTCTTAGAAGGTCTCCTACCATCCTATCTCTCCTACTCTTTATTGTTTTCCATACCTTTCGCTTTTCCACAACTCTTTCTAATACTTCCCTATTGCTAACCTTATCTATCCACGGTATCTTCATCATGCGTCTGTAGCACCACATTTCAAACGCTTCTACTCTTTTTCTATTTAACAGCTAATAAATCCCAACCTTAAAGAAAGACGAAAGGGATGCATTTTCACTTCGCCAGTGGCGTCCGAAGTGAAGACTGTATTTTGGAAAAAGTATCAGGTGTAATGTAAATCAGCTCGACGGGCGGATGAGTAATCCAAAAGACAGTATTTTTCCTAAGTAGCTCCCCGAGTGGGGTTTATTTACCCTCAGAAATAAGCACCCCTTTTTAAAGTGTGGTGAAATTCTGGGTTCTCTTGCTTCGTAAGTAAGCGTCTAGAAAAAGAATCTGTGCCTTTTCCTGAATGAAGACGTTCATTAAGCGGTAGCTTTTTTGTACATTTATCTAAACTAATGTGGCTGTAAAAGTGCAACTTCCCATGAGTTTTTGCAGATGCAGTAAAGTATTACACTCTTGAGTTATGGTTATTATTAACTTGGATGAATTAAGGCTGTCGGAACGCCGACGAACAGTTACTGCGGGGGGGTATCGGAAGGGACGTAGCATTCCAAAAGTACAAAGTAGGCGGACACTGAATGCAAAAATTGCTGGGCGCGCTAGATTAGGGGGAGCATTTCGCAGCGTACAGAGTAGGACTCGGAGCTTTGAGCTAGAACAAACACAACACAGACGAAACGCGGGGTTTATTGAATATCATAGTATAATATAGTATTTATATTCCGACGGGTACCTCATAGAAAACAAGGAACGTTGAACCAAATTTCTTGTCCATCGTAATTCCGTGACAGATTTTACCTGATATGACGCAGAGAACAGAAATAACGGAAGACGTAGTTGGAAGTTGACGTATATTATTTGTCTAAAAACGTTTTATACGAAATTAGTCCAATCCGGTGCTCATAGGATGTGTTACGTGTTCTCATTTGGCCAATAACATGCTGTATTAATGCAATGGAAATCTCCGGTTGGCGACGGAAGTCCAAAGGCAGTGTACAAGAAATCCACCAGTGATTCACTCCTCGGGAATTTGTTATACAGGTTGATCCATTTATGCGAAGTTATGAGAGACCTCTCTTTGTTTTACCATTCTGTCTGTTCGTCCGTCTGTCTCTCAGTCTGTATGTCTGTTTGTCTCTCACAGTCTTCTATCTCCTGAACTATAAGTGCTATACAAGATACAACAATAAAATTGACGCATATGTAATGGCCCAAACTCAGACAAATCTAAATTGTTTGTTGTGTGCACATATTTAGGGCGGTTTTCATACGTCGAAACATTGAAAAGGGGTCAAAAGATATTTTTTGTTTGCAACACTAGAGCATGTGAAACATTTTTTTTGTTTTTATCTTTCTACAGTTCAGTACGACCACATGCGGGGAGTGTCAATTGTGTCCTCCTGTCGCAATTGGGAACTATTTAAAGTAGAATCGTGAAATTTGGTACTTACGTAGTTTTCACGATTGCAACTAATGATGTAATAAATAAATTTCATCAAAATCGGTTCAGTATGCGGTTTCTGATATAAGTGCTTCAGAAACTTTGCTAGCTAGTACGGAACACTTTATGCACAAACGGAGTTGATACTCGGTGAATTATTTAAAAGGGACAATAGGTATATAGATATTGCGTTTTTTAATTCTTCGATCGATTTTACCAAGTAAGCATACGAAGTAAGTTGCTTCTAAACTAAACCCCATATTTTTGTGATTCAGTTTTCTTTTAAAATTATTGTCACACGTAGGGATGTTTCAAATATTACATTTTGAGAATGATGAACAAATGCCCAGTTTCACAATAAGTTCAGTCTAGTATGCAACTCTTACACAATCATATAGTAAAATCGAACAGTGAAATAAAAAGTGAGATGATATTACAAGAGTTCTATTTAAGAAATCCAAGTTGTGTAGATTAGCATCTGCTGTACAGAAGAAATGAGACGCCATGCATAAGCAAAGTAATTTGAATTATGGAAATTTAAAAACAAAGAGAGTATCTATTTGACATTTTTCTCTAAATTATACAATACAGATGATTCGCTTTTTCTGATAAATGGGATACCTGTGCACCTGCATATTCAACTCGTATGTGTAAGTAACAATAATAAATTTTTGGAAGAATCGGAAATTACTTTGGAAGGTCGTCGATACGAAAAATAGGCCCCAAGAATAATACCTGAATACATACAAAAACTAGCCACGCCTGTTTCTTGAATCTGGGAAGTTTAAACATATCGCCGCTAGACACCGCCACCTCCAGGCCCTTGAAAAAGCGAATGCAGAGGTGCAGGAGCCAATTGATTACTTCATTATTATCAAAAATGTATTATATTTTTTTTGATACCGTCAAAATGAAAAGTGTAATCTATGACTCTACGATTATAATTTCCAAAAAAACGAAAAATGTGATAAATATTCTAGCTACAATATGTCCGATTTTCATAGATTTTGAAGTAGATTGTAAAGTTGAATTTCTGGTTTTTAATGAAAATTATTAGCGAACAGTCCTAGATCTATGTTTAATTGAAAGAAGAAAAACATAATCACGCGAATATCTTAAACCATGTTGGACTAATCCATTGGCAGCGGGAATGTTACATCCCTCAAATATTCCAAGCGTTCCGACAGCCTTAAAGCACTCGCCATAGAATAACGATAATTCGCTGGTAGAATATTATGCTACTTTATAGATGAGTAGTACAAAAATTATTAGCAAGTTTTGCTCTATTTTCCACATTGAGCTCTCAACATCACATTAAATTCATTGCAAACGACAGCAAGATCAAATTCTAGGGACATCTGAATGGTGCTGTATTAGTAAAAGAAACGGGAGCGAAATTTTAATTCTAAATTTCCATGGAGAAGTTAATTAGGTGCGACCGTGGACCTTTTGATTTATAAGCCACAAAGGGCCGTACAAATTAATCAGATAGCAATATTAACGTACCTAGAGGTATTTGGAAGAGAATGTGTATCGTGAAAACTTATTAAAATTTAATAATCCATATATCAAAAACGTAATTAAACGGATTAAGCGTCTTCTAATATTTATGCTTCTATGATTCCGCTTTATGGGGCGGTAAATATTTAAATTAAGTTACGATACAGGGTTAATTACTTTAGGGAGACATGCCTATTCGATTTATGCCCAAGCAGAAAGGCAAATTATTGTCAGATGTATTCGTAATGCGGTTGGGGACGCAAAGCGATCTGTAAGATGATAGCAAAAAAACGAAAAAATAGATTTCTTACGATTAGTGTAACTGAGTATCATCAGCAAACAAATGGTAATGGCAGTGCTCAGTAGAAGCCGCAAGAACAGGTCTGTATAAACTGAATAGAAGTGTGTCCACTATGGATCCTTGGGGGACACCACAACCAGGATCAATGAGGACCAATTCAACCTTAACAATTTGCATTCGATTTGAAAGTAATTTGAAAATAATATTAATTAATTCTGACTGAAAGTCACATAATGAAGAATACAAAGTAAAATTATATGGTCAACAGCGACAAGTGCTACGGAGAAATCCAATAGAATTAACACCGGCATTCTGCCCTGGTCAACCAATGACATTATAGTATCCAACAGCAGTTTCACAGGAATAAGCCTCTGTGAAACCGACTGCGTCAACAGCATAATTTTGAAATTCTTAAAATGCTCCAACAGCATCAGTGACGATAACTTTCTCAAATATCTTTGATAGAGCTTGCAAAATACTGATCGGTCTGATATCTTTGTATTCTAGAGGGTTATTAATTTTTGGCAGGCGATTTACTACAGATATTTTCCAAGAGTTCGGAAATTTATGATCCATCACCGATATACAGTGTATCCCACGACGACCTTACACGATTTGTATATAGAAAAGTATATATAGTAGAATTACACAAATTTGCACAAACAGGTAATCGAGGATGCTCAATTCGACTAAAATATTTTTGACTTTCTGCGACTTCCGGTTATACCGGAAATAGACACCAACTTCCTTATTTTAAATGGAATGCCCACATTTTTATTACGGATTTAGATTTTTGGTCGAATTTTGAGGTCACCTTACGCAAAACATCATGTGTGTAAAGTGCACCCTCTTCGAGATATTAGACGTTAAAAATCGTCATTTTTCAAATTTCATCAATTATAACTTGGAAACGGTACGAGATAAAGAAAAATGATTTACATGTCCCTATCCTAGTTTTTAATTCTCTATCTAATGGGTCTGTAAAATACTGCTTCCCGATTGGCAACTTTTTGCCATTTTTTGACCAATCAGAAGGCAGTATTTTCCACATTCAATAGATGGAGAATTAAAAACTAGGATAGGGACATGTAAGTCATTTTTCTTTATCTCGTACCGCTTCCAAGCTATAATTGATGAAATTTGAAAAATGACTATTTTTAACGTCTAATATCTCGAAGAGGGTGCACTTTGCACATTATGATGTTTTGCATAAGGTGGCCTTAAAATTTATCCAAAAATCTAAATCCGTAATAAAAATATGGGCATTCCATTTAAAATCAGGAAGTTGGTGTCTATTCCCGGTATAACCTCAAGTCGCAGAGAGTCAAAAATATTTTAGTCGAATTAAGTATCCTCGATTACCTGTTTGTGAAAATTTGTCTAACTCAACTAAACACACTTTTCCATATACAGATCGTGTAAGGTCGTCGTGGGATACCCTGTACAGGGTTATTCAATGTTCTGCCCTCGGTGAATTGTGGCTTTGTTTTAAGAGTTATGACAAAATGCTTTATACAAAAGTTACTTGGATTCAAGTTCTACATTTCCCAAAATGATTTTCAAATCTACAGGTTTGGTACTATTCGCGGGGCAGTGTGATACTTTGTTTTCTTAAATGAAACGTAATACTCGTACTTTTGGATAGATTTAAGGATCCTGCGTTAAATTTTACGGCAACTTTATTGTAAACAACGAGTTGAAATCTTAATAGGTAGTAATAAAGAAATGTCAATTTTTACCAAAATTTTTAACAGATGCAAGGTAATTTTAATAAATTTGTATCTCTGTTTACATAAAAGCACTTTAACTCAAATTTTAATACTAACGCAACCAGGGTATGCTGCAACTAAATAAATTCAATTTTTTTATAATGTTATACAGGGTGCATAAATTTGCCTGTTAGCTTTTGACAGCTTCAAACGACAAAAGCTTATTTTTTTAAATGGAATGCCCCAATTTCTATTACATTTTTGAATTTCCCAATAAAAATGAACCAAATAATGTAGTTTAAAAACGTTCCTGAATTTTTCTTAAACTTCTCGCATCTGGACATCTTCGATTTGGAAACCGCTCCCCGTACACTCGCAAAGCGAATAAACAGTAGCTTCTGCTGCATTCTCAGAGGATGTAGATCATGTCTACCATCTCTTCTGGTCGGTGGTTCATTATAGTAATAATATTCAAAACTTTTGGCACGTATCATAACATCATAAGAGTTAATGTGACATTTAAAGTATCTTCATTTATTTCAAGACATTCGTTAATTTTGTGATTTATTATGACAGATCTCACAATAATAAATAAACCAGAATACATATTTTGGATTTGGATATCGCTCCTTAAACACTTGAGCTAATAAACATTTTGCGCACTTGCAACTTGTAAAAATGTTGTGATTAGCAGCAAAAAAGTCATTCCAATATCGTATAATATTGTATAAAATTTTGTTGTAATTTAAAATTAGCTTAAGTGCGTGTTGATATTTTTTGCATCGTTGTGGTTGTGTTACTTTATTTTGTTTCTTTGTTTAATTTTCTACGGTCTTGTAAAATGAAATTATTACCTTGGACATTACATTTTTTATTTACTACATTTTATTCCACGTCTAATTTATAAAACCATTTTAGATTCTTCAAAAATAATCAAAATGGGAAGAGAAATGTACGGTTAACAATAAATGTATTGTTGTTATTATTATTTGGTCCATTTTTATTGAGGAATTCAAGAATGTAATAAAAATTGAGACATTCCGTTTAAAAAAAATAAGTTTGAAGCTGTCAAAAGTTTACATGCAAATTTAAGCACCCTGTGTAACATTATAAAAAAATTGCATTGATTTAGTTGCAACATACCCTGGTTGCGTTAGTATTAAAATTTGAGTTAAAGTGCTTTTATGTAAACAGAGATACAAATTTATTAAAATTTCCTTGCATCTGTTAAAAATTTTGGTAAAAATCGAAATTTCTCTCTTACTATTAAGATTTCAACTCGTTGTTTACAATAAAGTTGCCGTAAAATTTAACGCAGAATTCAAAAATCTATCCAAAAGTATTACATTTAATTTAAAAAAAAACGAAGTAGCACACTGTCCCGCGAATAGTACGAACCCTGTAGATTTGAAAATAATTTTGGGAAATGGAGAACTTGAAACAAAATAACTTTGGTATAAAGCATTTTGTCATAAATCTTAACACAAAGTCACAATTCACCAAGGGCAGAACGTTGAATAACCCTGTATGTTAACAACATGTGATATAGGAATAATTACAGGTACACTATATTTAATTAATTACGTTGGTAAATTTCACATAATGGAACATTTTGAGTTAAAAAAAAATTAAAATATGTGCCTGAATATCGTAAAAATGTTTATGTTTTTCCATGGATCCAAGCCTCTGCAATAAATAAGTTCTCAAACTTAAATTCTTAATATAAGTCCAACTAAGCTGTGAAAGTCGCTCATCAATACATGTCTGGTTATATATTTCTTCGGGGGTTCGCCATTCCCGTCGACGTCCACCCGATCCAGTTATTTAATAATCTCCTCCATTCGCAAATTCAGTAGACCCATACACATCTCTAAACTGCTCTGTTTCGCTTCATCACTTTCTTGGTATATTATTATTTATTTTGTTTAACTTAGCAAAATAAAACAGCCGTTATCAGAAGAATCGCACATTTAAAGTATCATATGTACAGCACATAGCAGATGCTCACGCAAAATCGATACCCTCTATCTCTCATATTCTCCCCATACTTTATTAGAGAACTTGTTATTTTTGATTGTCCTCGTCAAGTTTTTGTGACACAATGCTGATCATTGAAAAGTACATGTGATGTAAAGCACCCTCTTGACAAAAGTTACGTCAGAAGATCTTATTTCACAGCCCTCGTCCTTTCCACACTTATTTTTCGTGTTTGAAATATATTATAGGTATATAAAATAAATTATGGGCTATATTTTTGTACGGTAGAATTTTAATTAAAGAAAACATGCGGTTTGAATTTGAAGGAAAATTAAAGTGATAATTTTAAGGGTCTTATGTAAAGTAGATAAAAGGAAAGGTATGAAGCGGGTATCTTCAACGAAACTTTCTCAAAGTACATGCACAGAAAATTGCTATATAAGTTTTGTGAACCTCTTTGTGTAGGTAAAATATTAACTCTGCGCAGTGAATTAGCCAAACTAATGAATTCGGCCACTCACTTTTATAAAAAGAAACTTAATATTTCAGTCTTAAAACCTGCAATGCTATGCCGAATCTACGCCACAATTCCATATACAACGTGTCCAAGATAAAGATGTCTATCATGGCGATTTCGACAATGGTAATAGATACAGATTTGGTTAAATGGGGAAAAAGTTGCGTAAGTAAAAGGAAATTATTTTGCAAGCGAAAAAATTTCAATAATATTTTTTGGTTTTCAAGAAACCTCAAAAAACTGAATCTTTCGATTTTCTATTACCTACATCTTCTTTTGATGTTATTGTCATAGGTAGAACAATAAAAAGAGCACTTCCTCACAGCAACTTTTTACAGACTATCTCAAGGAAATAGTTTTGCCGCCCGACGTTTCGTTCTCAAAAAATCGTCATCAACTTAATTTTTTTAATACTGTGCTGTTTTTCCGAATACCTGTCACAAGTGATGTATCGGTGTACGTAGATTTAAAAATACTTTAAAAATAGGCATTCGGAAAAACACGGCCGTATTTAAAAGTTGATGGTGGTTTTTTGAGAACGAAACGCCGGGCAGCAAAACTGATAATTCCTTGAGATAGTCTGTAAAAAGTTGCTGTGAGGAACTGCTCTTTTTTTGTTCTACCTATGACAATAACATCAGAAAAAATGTAATAGAAAATCGAAATATTAAGTTTTTTTGAGTTTTCTTGAAAACCAAAAAAATTACTGAAATTTTTTCGCTTGCAAAATAATGTCCTTTTGCTTACGCAACTTTTTCCCCATTTAACCAAATCTGTATCTATTACCATTGTCGAAATCGCCATGATAGACATCTTTATCTTGGACACGTTGTATTTTCCATTACTGGACTCGTATGTAGTTTTACTTTTAGAGCCCTAGATGGCACTATGAGATACAGTAACCTACAGTGTCTTTATTTAGGAACAGTGCCGGCAAGTAATGCTTAATTTTCTATCAGTTGCCTGAGTCACATGGTTCTGTCCGCCATTTATATGCATTTTATCTGATTGTTTATAAGGTGTTTGGTTTGATTTTGCTTAAAATCGCTTATTACTTTTCGCAAATTTTGTACTTTTTCTTACGCAAGTTTGGATAAATATAGTGTATTATTGTTTCTGTGTAATTAGTTGTTAAATTTTAAGACTTGAAAAGATATTCAACGCGTTTTTCGAAGTGTGAGTTTGATCAATAAATCTGTAAGTTTTATGGAAACAATAAATTTCGCATGATTAAGTCATTTATTTGATATTGTTATTTAGCTTACAATGCCTGGTTGTACAGCTGTGAGTTGTAGTAATTCAGAAAAAAAAGGTTTTATAATGAAAGCATTTCCAAAAGACCTTGTCAGATGAAAACAGTGGTTGATAAGAATGAAAAGGGATAAATAGACCCCCACAGATTATTCCTAAAAATCTAAGACTTCAGTAAAACTGTCACTTTTTATGTGCTTAGCAACTAGGAGTCAGAAAAAAAGTTTTTTACTGACAAGTGTGTAAAAAATTTTTTACTGATGCTAATCCAAATAAATCTATCATACAATAAGTAATAAATGTCACTATTGATATTTTTTACTCTTTTTACAAGCAAAATAATCAAGTTTATTGGAATTTAGATGTGTGTCGTTTGCCGAAAAAATAGTATATTTTATGCGGATCTAAAGTGCTTTTTGTGGCTCATCTGTAGTTACCGGACGCACCTCGTTCATCCATCAAACATCTACAGATTTACCACAAAAAGTATAACTTTAGCTCCCTATAAAATATAATACTATTTCATACTTGTTATGTATATAGGTACAGTGCTTTAAAACAAATTCTAACTTTTCGGGTTCAAATTAGTTCAGTACTGATTTAATGTCCACAGAATCAATGACATAATAAATGACAATGAAATTTTTAAGTTTTGTGGTGGCCAGTTTTTACTCAAAATGCAACCATTTTCCAGTCATTTCTATACATTTGTAGTAAAGCTCCGATAAGTTTAATTTTATGACTTCATCCAGTAGGCTGCACATATCTATCTTCAATTCTATTAGTATATTGCATTTGTTTTATTTATATTCTGATTTTAATTAATACATTTTATGATTCTTGAACATTTTCAACCACATTTAAGTCCCATTAATATTCCTAAATAAAAATATACAATTTAAATTTTGCCAACTAATGGCGGATTGGCGGAGCTAAAGCTTCACGTGTCGCCACTGTTCCTAAATAAAGACACTGTACAGCAACCTGGAAACAGTGGCGACACTTGAAGTTTTAGCTCCGCCCATCCGCCATTAGTTGGCAAAATTTATATTTTAAAACATGAGGATTTAGCGGGATTTAGGGTATATTTTTGATTTAGGAATATTAAAAAAGAAAAAATAAGAAACTATTATGCATTACGTGTAGGTAAATGGATTAACTTCGAAAGCCGAAAATATTTTTACTTTTCATTCTACGAAAAAATAACACATTCATAAAAATGTCCGCTTGTTCCGTAACTTTAGAATATGACGTTTTTCAATTTTCTTCTACAAGGTGGGCTATAATCCAAATAATGTAAAAATTACCGAGTATAAAATATCATTATATTATACGTCAGGGTAAATAATTAAGCAGCAGACAAACTCAGTTAAAAACCGTATATTTATTTGCACACATGGTACCTCACGATGCCGTCCTGGCGTATAAAGCATCGTTTGCCCCAAGAGGACCAAATGTTCTTTATCGAGAACGAAACATGCGCATATGAAACGTGAATAAATCAGTTGCGATGACGAATAGAGCCTAGAGTTAACTTGCCTGCACTATTTACGCTATAATTATACCCTTAATTCCTTTCTTTAGAAATTATACTTACTTGAAATAGCCTGAGTTCCACCACACAACGTAACCCTTGACGTAGATGGCTGATTACCTACATCCGCTGCTAATTCAGCTTCACACATCAAAGTATGTGGTTGAACAGGATTTAGTACTTCATTATCTGTAAATTGAAATACAAATGTAGAGAGTAGATAACTTCCCATAAAACTAAGTAAAACACAAAACATTACTCACCCGTTCGTGACGTGGGATATTGTGTAGTTTTTGGTGCTTTTATACTCTTCGTTGTGATGTAGCAAAGGCGAAAATGGGAGGAATAGCATTAAATTGAACATCGCGAACCATCTACCAGCGGCGGCTTTTTAATAAGTGCGGTCGTACGCGCGCACTGCCTACAAAAATATGGTTTTAACCTTTTTTGATAAAAGGTTCAAATCTTATAATTATAAACTAATAAGTTTAAAACTTTTTGAATCTCTGCCGTAATATATATTAATTATTATGCGAGATAATAAATAGTACGCGCTCTAAGCATTCCGCGTCGTCTTTCAAAATGCCTACCGCACACGCAACCAGCCGTCCGAGTACTGAGGTGTGGCACTCAGGCAAATGCACATTCGATATGGGAGCGAGATCGGCGCGACTCGGGAAAATTTCGTCGGATGTGCTTTTAGGTGGAAGAATAAAGCTCGTCTGGGCGCGGTGTTTGAGCACACACTTACTGTTGGGCGAAGCACCTGACGCGGGAGTTGGTACTTCTGCGGCAGTGTTTATTGTTTTTGCTTACCATATTTAGGTCTGAGATTCGCTCGTTGCTTTGCTTATAACGTGAGTAATTAGCTACATTATCGTGTTTATTTTTAAATATTGAAATTTCCATTACTTAGCATGGCTAAAGGTAGTAGTTTTATTCAAGTCAACACTTAAACATTGTGGAGTAAACTTTAACAAAGTGGTCGCCTGATTTTTGCATTTTTCAAAATTATTATTGATGTTCAGTTAAAAATGAATATTTTATCTAAATATAGACTTTCGACGAAAAACTTGAAATAAAATGAAATGGACGTCCTAAGCCTGTGCGAAGTATCAAATGCTTTTCGAAAGGACGCGGTAAAAGTTGTGTGCGAGAGTTTAACCTTTTGGATTTGGGATTTTTGTTAAATATTGCGGTGAGTGAAATTTCTTGTTTGAAAATGTTTTAAAATGGCTTCTAAAGCACTTCATTTAAAAAAACTACGGGGGAGAAACCGCCAGACCCCATCCCCCTCAACTCCTAGGCGGTGATTTCATTCTAGAGCACTGCCAAGTTCTAAAGTCAGGAGCCGCCACTCACTGACAATCGATGATGAACCTACTAATGATATATGAACATATTTATATGTACTTGCAATAAATTAAAACAAAAAAGTGACAACACCAGGGGAACGGTGGACTCTAGAGTCGCAGCCCAATTCGTTGCCTACCTTCAGTGCTTTAACAACGTTTTGTCTGATTTATATGTAGATCTAGCGAACACTGTCATGAGCTGCCTGGTTCTAGTTTTCGTTACTTTCACAAACGACAGGTTTAGCAGTTACCCTCCGGGCACTAGTTTGCGTGTTTGTTTTTACATTATATTATACTGTGGAGCTTAGACCTGGTTATATACACAAAAGGATTAGAAAGTTTATTTGTCTTTATAAAGATAATAGGCAAAATTTAGCGTAAACTAAATAAATAGAGAACTCAAATGCATGAACAAATCATGTTATAAGTTAAGGAAATCTGAAGTGATAAGTTCAATAGTACAACTAATTTTCTATCAGTTCCGTCGAACTATAGTTTCTCGTACGGACCTCTCAAGTGACCTTCAACTTCCATAAGAAATTCTGGCACAGATACGGAACAGTACCTACTACCTAGGTAACAACCGTAACAACCAGTCCTTATTTGGTTGAGAAGTGGAAACAGTAGGACGCTTAACAGAACTTGCCCTTCATAATTGTGCATTTTTAGTATGTATAAAATGATTTTATTGGCCATTCATAAAAGATTTCGTGAGGAACTTTGTACTAAAAATGAAAAATTAATACTGAACCAAAGAACATAAAGGTTTTTATTAATGGTAAGGAGCACCCTTAAAATGTTTTTATGTGAGGGAACCATATTACTTTCATATTTTATTTTCTGCTCTTATACATGCAATAAGAGAGATATGATCGAATTATATTTGCATATTAAAAATTATTTGCTTCCTAAAAGTGTCATAAAGTTATAACTATATTCAGAACGAGCACGCCACCCGTTAATCGAAGGAAAACTCAGCCGCTAAGAATAATTCGAAATTTAGGGTTTGATACCATTCAGAAGAAAATATGTCATAATTGGGATTCTACACTAGTGTGCTTCTGTGCTTCTGACCAATACTGTGTTAAGTATAACATGTAAAACCACTTTCTTTAATTTTAATACATTTTCGAGAAAATGCTTCCCATCTGTAGAAGAATGTGTTTCTAGTGTTGGAAAAGAGAGATGAATAAATTGAATTCCATGAGCACCAAAAAAACTCGGAAATTCATGGCGTACTTGGGATCCAGAAAGACTGCAACAAAGAAATGATGAGTATGTAACAAAACGAGAATTCCCAGAATTATTACTATTTATTAAAGCCAGATTAAAGCCTGATTTTGGAGACAGTATTCGACCGTTAAACCGTCAAGAGATATCCATCTTCATAAATTGTACTGCCCAGTTCGCATCCCGTGATGTCAGTAATTTTCTAAAATTCGCAGCGGGGATTCGACAAAGTCTCAATGAGCTTCGTAAACGGAAGAGGTAATTCGATACGCGTCTTTTGAAAATGAACTGAAACTTTCGCACATGTGTGTCCTTTTTAACAAGATTCTCTGAAAACCTTTTGTCAAGTCCTTAGGTCTGTTTCCTGAACAAACAAAAGATGAATCCATATCGTAAATTCAGATGTCAGTTGTCTTTAGAAGTCAAGTGCTCTTAAACCAATTCGTCGCGCCCATGAATGTGACGGGCACCGAGCCATCCGGCATCCGGCGCCTTGCTGTCCCTACAACAGGGGGTAAAGAACGTAACATTGGGTACAAAGGCAATAGCGATATTTTCCACAGGGTTAATTGAGAGAATGCGCTAAATTTGTGTTATATTATGTTTATTTAAGGTATGATGTGTTATATAAATGTTTCACCAATGTTGTTCGTTTGATAAGTTACTGATTGTTAAATCTAGTGCCATTTGCCATTTTCTGTTCTATATATGTGTTTTGTGTTGTTGGAGGCGAGAGATGTTTTCATGGGATATTTTACTCTATTTTCGCAGGTCGCCTCATGTTTAGATTGCAATCCCATAGTAAAGTAATGTAAAGTTTAGAATGTCAGAAAGTGGCTAAAATTCTAATTGGAGTACAATAATTTTCCTGATGGATATGCAACCAGCATTACTTTAAGAGAAATCACGCCCTGTTAGATGTAGAATCTAAGTACAAAGCATCAGTACCCACCCCCCTTAAACCAGTTCGATTCAAGAAGAAACCCTTATTGGTCACAAATCCGATGCTCGTTCAGAGATGGACAAGTTACCATAAAACTCCACCCCGTTTTCGAATATACCCCTAATCGGGGGAGAAAAGATTTCTGACTGGTCATCTAGAGACCCTCCCAATTTTTCCAAAAGTTATAAATATTATTGCCTCAGTCCGAGAGGACGGTCTTGTTTTCCCTATTTGATATTCAAGTGAGGCTTGTTTTCCGTTTCTCTTATTCAAGGGAGTCTTGTTTTTCGCTATTTGATATTCAAGTTAGGCTTGTTTTGCGTCTTTGATATTCAAGTGAGTTTTGTGTTTCCGTTTTGTGCTTCAAGTAGATATCGAAAGTGACCACATTGCGCGAGTCAAATATTCGAGTTTTTCCTCAGTCTCCAAAAGTTTTGCTGGACTATTCAGTCAGAGTAATATTTTGAGATTAATAATTTAATTAGAGTACAGTTTCAATAATTTTATGCAAATTTCTTCCAAATTTTGCCCGAACTTAATAATTTAAAGTCTTTGCCACTGACTAAAAATCCTGCAGTAAATTCACGAAGTAATAGTTTTTTTTCTTTTTTTTAATTCCAAATAAATATCTTTTTTTGGAATCCAAGAGTGCATTTTCATTCAGAAGTCCAGCCACCTTCCCCAAATTTCCTAGTGACGAAGTGTATCGCGATAGTGACTTAAATACGGAGAGAGCGCGCTCGGGTAAAACAAAGAAAGTGTGGGTTGTGTTCGGTGAGTGTCCCAAAAAGAGGATTATCACAGATCCAGGTGACTAGGGGGCGCGAAGAGGAAAGGTAAGACGCACGATTTCTCTAACTGCGAATGGGCATAAGCTTGAGGGTCCTAACGAAACTTCAAGGTTCGAACCCTATCACTATTTATTTACCATCTTATTAAAGCTCTCATACGAATGTGTTTGGCAAAGTTATCCCATACAGGGTCTTCCTAAATAATTTGGCCAACCTTTGGAGTAATGCAGACAGGAAGGCTCTGGGCATGCGGGGTTGCCACATAAATTTGGTGTTCAGTTGTGTGGTTTCTAGATTCTCAAGGCTTAAGCTCGTTCCAAAATAATAACAGCAATATGTGAGAAAATAACAGGTAGCGTGAATACAGAGAAGGAAAACAAGTTCCGTTAAGTGATTAATAGAGCAGGTATTTAGTCACTTGACGTAAGAAAGAAGCGTAGGTAATTACTTCGTTTTAGGGTATATCGTAGGGAAATTTGAGAGAAAGACGAGGTCATTATCTAGCGAATTAGTAACTTAAGTGTTGGAATAATTTGTTAGCAGAATTAATTTTTTTTGCAGTTACCTAGTTCAGTTTAAAAAAGGGTTAGAAAGAAAGGAAAAGTGAAACAAATTTTAGGGTACAATTCAAGTATTAGTGTAAATTAGGCAGAAACAAATAAATAATTTAGAAATCCGAAAAGAAAGCGGAAAGAAATTGAATTAAATAAGTAATCCACCTTATCATTTCTATCCATTATTGTTTGCTGCATTTTTTTTCAAATGTATTTTTTTCAATGTAATTTAATTTCATTTCATTTATGTTGCCATCCCTTTTCTTTGACACAGTGACCCACTAAGAAAAGTGGTAAGAATAAAGTGCGTCATCAGTAGGGCATTATAATTTTACAAGCCTTGTCGAGTGCCATTTAGGGGTAGCAGGTAGCAGTTAACAAGCGAAGTCATAAACTTTTTGTAGATAGGCTAGAAACTAGAGAGAAAGTACCTACTGTAAAAATAAAGTGTGATGCGCCGAATTTGATTTTTATTTACATGTTTCAGGAACACTATAACCAAGAACTAATTTTTATTTTTGTGCATTTCCTAAAAAGCCATTCCTACCTGTGTTACCATTTTTTTTCTTAATTCTCGATTAAAGAGGATCTTCTGAAATTTTACCGTTTCTTTAATTTATTTGTGTTTTTGTATTTTCTTTCAGCAGCGAATCCTATCGTATTTTAGGTTAAAAGTTTAAGTTGGTTTATAAAAATATTAGTAGGTAGGTACTAGTTTAGAGTTATTAATTAATAGAAATTATTAGGAATTTTTAATTAAGTACGAATTTTTAATTAAGAAATTTTACATAGGTAAGCAGTGTTAGTATTCTTCAGTATTTTTTTTCTCGTATTTCCTTTCGAATAGATAATTGCCTAACTAGGTAATTGTAGAAAAAAAAAACAGTTTCATCGAAGTGTATCTCCAAGATAGTGAGTTTGTGAGTATTCATCACGAGTGTACATATCTCCAGTGGTCTTAGTGAGTGAGTGTTTTTGTATATATTTAGATAGTGGCCCAGTGTAGCGTGTCATTCCTCTTTTAGAGTTTATATAGGTCACCTACAAACGCCCAACATCTCTTTAATAATATACAGCGGGGTAAATCGTTAGAAATGAGTAGGAAAAGTATTCGTAATCAGCCTGGAAGTGGGGGCGTGCATCTTCATCAGGACAGCATGTCCGTAACTCCGATCGTAACAACGTCCGTCACGACCACTTCACCGGCGAGATTGCCCATCACTGTCACCACCATGGGTCTTCCAGAAAACCCGACTTTTTCAGTTACCACAGAGGAGATGAATGCTGGACCGTCGAATAATCATATGGGAGCTATACCGAGAACAGCTGTGCATAACGAACGGGAACCCGCTTCGAACAATCCAATAGAGGAGTTGACGCATTATTTGAGGAAAGTCAGTGTAGGTGGCGCCCAAGCATTAATGACTGTTGAAAATTATGACGGTGGACCAGACCATGACATGTTTGTCGATATGGTAGAATCAACAGGAGAAACATACGAATGGAGCGAAGGAGAGATGCTAAGAGCAATAGAAACGAACTTGCGAGGGAGTGCTCGAGAGTACTATAGGGCTCTTCTGCCGAACGAGAAGCCTAGGACAGTCAGCCAAATGAGAATGTGGCTGAAGAGAATCTTTGGGCGAACGCTATCCGTGGCAGAAGGTGAGCGAGAACTGCGAAGGTGCATCAGGAAACCGGGAGAACCTTTAGCGCAGTATGCCCAAAGGTTAAAAGTGATAGCCAGAGGGATGTATTCGGAAGAGATGGAATTCGAAGACGTCATCGAGCGCAATTCCATGTTGGTGAGACAGTTCCTGCAGGGGATAGGGACCAGGCTCGCCAATGCGGTGGTAAAGGTTGCAAAACGATACCGCAACGTAGATGATGCCTTAGAGGTTGCAGAGGATTGTGAGGAGAAAGTGAGTCGACTATTCACGCACACTCTGCACGATGACGAATACTCCCCCATTTTGAAAGTCAACAGCGATCGGAATAATGTAAGCTATGAGCCCAAAGAAGTCGGACAAAGGAGTCCCCCGCCGCGGAATGAAGTGGGAGAATATAGGCGAGGTGGATACTCAGAGGGTTACCGGCCACCAAACGCTTACTACCCCCGACGCCCACAGAATAGCTTCCAACGACGATACCAACCAGGTTGGGGAAATGCGAATTCGACATTTTTAGATTTCTTCCCATTCATGAGGAGGAGATGTCGAAACTGTGGAGAAGAAGGGCATTATCGATCAAACTGCCAGAAAGAGAAGGTGCTATTCTGCTTTGCGTGCGGAAAAATGGGGATGGAATGGCAACAGTGCCATTTAAACTCGCAGCCCTCATCGAAAACCAACAATACCTAGAAGAGACTACGACCCGAATAATTCTCCACATAAAATCCGACCAGTACCATTTTATTAACCTTTTTATCAATACCTCACCCACTACGTGGTTGGTAGACAGTGGTGCCGCGGTTTCGTTAGTGAAGCAGGGAGTTGTCGATAAATTTCATTTACCAACGCGTTCCAATGGGAAGCTAGTCATTACAGACATTTCAGGGAACATCATTAGTAAGAAAGGTATTGCTACTATTAGCACTCGTATCCTTGCAGATAACGTTAGGCAGGTAGCGCATGAGTATGTCGTCTGTAATGATCGATTAAATTTCGAGACGGACGGGTTGTTAGGGAATGACTTCCTTAGAAAATTCAAGCCAGTATTAGATTATAATAGGCAGGTTATGTTATTAGAGGGATGCAGAGTAGTCATGCAGAGCGATCGAGATCTGTCCAATCGTCAGGGTTTTAACCAACAAAAACCCGTTGCTGCCACGCCAGCGTCATCGAGAAAGATACAGGTGTCGTCCAGGAACTTGGGGTGCTGCAAATCCGGGGCAGGCGAAGTTCCACCGGCCTATCGCCCAGGGACGGGTAATGACACGCGTGTTTATGCCGTATTAAACACAGTACTAGGGACAGTACCAGGAGTCAATAATCGGAGGCAATGGATGGCATCTGAGATGCCTGTCGGTCTCGAGGTCGCCGACGAAAAGCCGGTAGCAAGCCTGCCAACCATAGAGAATATAGAGATAATCAATAGCCCAGAGAATACGAGAGTAGTCCCAAGCCAAACAATAGAGGATGGAGATAACAATGGAGAGAATCTTTCTCGCCAAGTTAGACTCCCAGAAAATGTAACGATTCCAGCTTCTCACGGTTGCGACTTGAGTATTCCTGTCGAAGGGCCCGTCGACGGGAACACAATAGTTGCTGAACCACTTCTCCTAACCACAGGCATACCAATTGCCCAGACAGTTGTAACAATTCCATCTCATGCAAATTTCCGACAGGACGTGATCGTTCGTATTCTGAATATAATTTCAATACCACAGACTATAGTTAAGAATACTCCAATACTGAATTTGGCAAGTGCGATTGAGCAGGAACCGATATAGTGTAGCAAAGATTGCGCCAGAGAGAGCGCCATGCACACTTTCCGTTCTGTATGATGAGACCCGGAGTAGGTTGGGAGCCATTAGTATTAGTGTTTTAAGGAACTTTCCGATGTGAAAGGACAGGCACTGAGAGCCACAAAAGTAGTGAAGCATAGAGTAGACGCAGGAGATAGTACACCAACAGCGAAAGTTCCGTATGGGGTCCCTTCCAAGCAGCACGTGATACTGGGAGAAGATATAGACGAGAATCTATCTATTCTACCCAGTCGGGTGATGAGATAATGGAGGGAACTGTATCGGATCATAGAGTTGAAAGACGAGATCGCCAGAGTAAAAGATATACAGGGAGACAGATTCCAGAGAGTTCATGTGAACAGATTGAAGCCCCGCTTGGCGACTGCAAAGGTAGACTTTCTGTTAGGGATCACTCTTGAGGTTAGAACTAGGGAATGAAAAGGATTAGGTCAGTCGAAGAGATAGGACTAGGAGTAGGACTAGGTCCAGATAGGCATTGAGATACAGAGAAAGTAGTAGGTTAGGGTTTTCCTCGAGGTTACATCAATAAGTATCCCGAAACCCATCCCCATTCCTAAGTCTGTTTACAGGAAATTACAGCGGAAGCAGAGGCAGACAACTCAATTCCACCAAAGATCCCGAGAACCAGCAAGCTGCGCATATAGCTTGCACGCTCAGCAGCTAATTGATTCGACCTGAGAGGAAGGCCATGGCGGCCTACTATCAATACGAGCTTATCCCGAGCTATTTTCGAACCAGCTGCCTTGATCCTGCTTCAACCAGTGCAGTTCGTCAGTAGTGCGGGTAGTGCGAAGTGTCGCAAGGTGTCGCGTAGTGAAATGCGAAAGTGAAAGTGGCACTAGAGATAAGGACACATAGAGACCTACTATTAGACGTAAGTCGTAAAGGACAATTTAATTTTTTTTTGTTTTCGTTTCAGAGTTTGGGACTAATAAGTTTACAAGGTGATGTGTATTTTTTTTGTTAGTTTGAGCGTTCCAATCAATTTAGCCAGGTGGAAAATTAATTGATCCGCTTAAAGGGGAGGGCAATGTAACAAAACGAGAATTCCCAGAATTATTACTATTTATTAAAGCCAGATTAAAGCCTGATTTTGGAGACAGTATTCGACCGTTAAACCGTCAAGAGATATCCATCTTCATAAATTGTACTGCCCAGTTCGCATCCCGTGATGTCAGTAATTTTCTAAAATTCGCAGCGGGGATTCGACAAAGTCTCAATGAGCTTCGTAAACGGAAGAGGTAATTCGATACGCGTCTTTTGAAAATGAACTGAAACTTTCGCACATGTGTGTCCTTTTTAACAAGATTCTCTGAAAACCTTTTGTCAAGTCCTTAGGTCTGTTTCCTGAACAAACAAAAGATGAATCCATATCGTAAATTCAGATGTCAGTTGTCTTTAGAAGTCAAGTGCTCTTAAACCAATTCGTCGCGCCCATGAATGTGACGGGCACCGAGCCATCCGGCATCCGGCGCCTTGCTGTCCCTACAACAGGGGGTAAAGAACGTAACATTGGGTACAAAGGCAATAGCGATATTTTCCACAGGGTTAATTGAGAGAATGCGCTAAATTTGTGTTATATTATGTTTATTTAAGGTATGATGTGTTATATAAATGTTTCACCAATGTTGTTCGTTTGATAAGTTACTGATTGTTAAATCTAGTGCCATTTGCCATTTTCTGTTCTATATATGTGTTTTGTGTGTTGGAGGCGAGAGATGTTTTCATGGGATATTTTACTCTATTTTCGCAGGTCGCCTCATGTTTAGATTGCAATCCCATAGTAAAGTAATGTAAAGTTTAGAATGTCAGAAAGTGGCTAAAATTCTAATTGGAGTACAATAATTTTCCTGATGGATATGCAACCAGCATTACTTTAAGAGAAATCACGCCCTGTTAGATGTAGAATCTAAGTACAAAGCATCAGTACCCACCCCCCTTAAACCAGTTCGATTCAAGAAGAAACCCTTATTGGTCACAAATCCGATGCTCGTTCAGAGATGGACAAGTTACCATAAAACCCCACCCCGTTTTCGAATATACCCCTAATCGGGGGAGAAAAGATTTCTGACTGGTCATCTAGAGACCCTCCCAATTTTTCCAAAAGTTATAAATATTATTGCCTCAGTCCGAGAGGACGGTCTTGTTTTCCCTATTTGATATTCAAGTGAGGCTTGTTTTCCGTTTCTCTTATTCAAGGGAGTCTTGTTTTTCGCTATTTGATATTCAAGTTAGTCTTGTTTTGCGTCTTTGATATTCAAGTGAGTTTTGTGTTTCCGTTTTGTGCTTCAAGTAGATATCGAAAGTGACCACATTGCGCGAGTCAAATATTCGAGTTTTTCCTCAGTCTCCAAAAGTTTTGCTGGACTATTCAGTCAGAGTAATATTTTGAGATTAATAATTTAATTAGAGTACAGTTTCAATAATTTTATGCAAATTTCTTCCAAATTTTGCCCGAATTTAATAATTTAAAGTCTTTGCCACTGACTAAAAATCCTGCAGTAAATTCACGAAGTAATAGTTTTTTTTCTTTTTTTTAATTCCAAATAAATATCTTTTTTTGGAATCCAAGAGTGCATTTTCATTCAGAAGTCCAGCCACCTTCCCCAAATTTCCTAGTGACGAAGTGTATCGCGATAGTGACTTAAATACGGAGAGAGCGCGCTCGGGTAAAACAAAGAAAGTGTGGGTTGTGTTCGGTGAGTGTCCCAAAAAGAGGATTATCACAGATCCAGGTGACTAGGGGGCGCGAAGAGGATAGGTAAGACGCACGATTTCTCTAACTGCGAATGGGCATAAGCTTGAGGGTCCTAACGAAACTTCAAGGTTCGAACCCTATCACTATTTATTTACCATCTTATTAAAGCTCTCATACGAATGTGTTTGGCAAAGTTATCCCGTACAGGGTCTTCCTAAATAATTTGGCCAACCTTTGGAGTAATGCAGACAGGAAGGCTCTGGGCATGCGGGGTTGCCACAAGTAACTTCGACATTTTCATGTAAAAAGCCCTCCTTAATCTATGTTATACGAGGAGTGTTCAAGACGAAAAAAACTGTTTCGGTTAAATGGAAAGTGGTCTTATTCTACGTCAAATCCAAGAAATCCCTGCTTGTAGATGTAGTAATAAACAATAAATATGGGTAGGTAATTTTTGATTTTTTAGGTTTCCTAAGTTGTCTGTCAATAATAATGTTGTGTGGTTCCTCTTGGAATTCTCTTATTTATTTTCATACGCAATATCAGAAGTTTAGATTTTGCCAGGTGAATTCTAAATTCGGGTGATCATGACTATTTCACGAAAGAAACCACAAAGCTCAAACGTAAACTTATTAAATTTATTATTTTCGTGAAATTATTCTCAAAATAAAATACTGTATAAATAAATGAAAAAAATTTAAACTTATTAAGTGAGAAAAATGCAATTAAATTTTTTATTAACAATGTCAAATTAATGTTGACTTCTCTTAAGCAGGGTGCCCAGAAAGAGTAGAATATTTTACGTTCAAAAATATGACGAAAAATTCTTATAAACATGTTTCCTAAAATGCTTCACTGAAGAGTTACAAGCGTTTAAAGATGGTTCAAAAGAATTTTTTTCGCAAATAACTTTTGAGTCATTTGAGTAACAAAAAACGACTGATAACGAAAAAATACTTTAATTCAAAATTTGATGTACAGGATGTTACAAGAAAGTAGAACAAGCCGTTATCTGGCCGAAAATAATGGACCTTTCCTTATGTTATTTTTCATTTAGGCTTCTTTGTTAAATATTTATATTTAAAAAGTGATGTAATATCCATTGACCCCTAACTTTTCCCTGCCCGTCTATGGTTCAAAGGTGTTGTTTTTTACACCAATCGTTAATTCCTTTAATTTATTTCACTCTTGTAAAATTTTGATATGGATTTGGCTCAGGGTTTGGTTTACGAGATGTTGCAACTCATTTGACTATGTGTTGTTGATCCACTCCGTTGTTTAAATCTCCCAATTTTTCTTAGGAGACGAACTATGCTCGAGAAAAATTAACTTAAATGGATATTTTCCTGTATAACGTATAAGTTTCAGGAAAAAGCTCTTGGATGGTACCTTTTTTATTAAACATTATTTTGTCAACTAAACGCCTAGGTACATGTTTTTCTTTTCAATGCTAATTTTGGCTTTTAAGACGTTATGCAGGAACATGTCCGAATCGGTATCATCCAAAGGCATTTTTCTGAAGCTTATATACGTACGTTATGCAGAAACACATCCATGCAAGTGTATCTATTGTTCTCAAGCTTAGTTTGTCACCTAAGAAAAATTGGGAGATTTGCATCATCTCGTAAACCTAGCCCTAAATCAAAATTTTACAAGATTGAGAAAAATAAAGGAAATGGTATAAAAACAATACCCTTGATCCATAGACGGGCCAATGGAAAAGTTGGGGGTCAATGAATATTACAACCCCCCTTTCCTCCGTTTGCGCATCGATTTTTTTGATCCAAATTACACAAATATTGTGCCGGTATATGAAAAATTGTTATACAAAGTTTCAACGGAATATCGTAAAAAATAAAGGAGCTATTAATAAAAACATTTTTTTTAAATTTTAACTTTAACACCTGTATCTTGAAAGAAAGAAGCCTATCTTCAAATGCGACGGGCTCCGATGGGCTTAGCTTAAGATTTATCCTTTTATGTTGTCCATTTATGGTGCCTTATTTGACAAATATTATTAACATGTGCTTGCTGGAGGGAGTTGTTCCGCGTGCTTGGGAAGTTGCGATCGTTACTGTACTTCCTAAAAAGTCGAATCCTGAGACTTCCAGTGACTTACGTCCAATAAGCGTACTTCCGGTTCTATCGAAAACTTTTGAAAAAATAGTTGAGGCGCAGCTCAAGGATTATCTCTTGAGACAAAATTTATTGCCAATTTATTGTGCAGTCTGGTTTTCGCGAGCATCATAGTTGTACCACTGCTCTGCTGTGCGTGGTTGATGATATTATTAGAGATGTCGACAAGGGCCGCTGCACTGTGTTGGTCTTGCTTGATTTTAGTCGCGCTTTCGACACCATCAGTTACGACATACTCTTGTCAATTTTGAACAGCATCGGATTGTCACCGATTGCTCAGCTACGATTTCGTAACTTTTTGAGAGATAGAAAACAGTCAGTTAGGGTTGGTGCCCTTAGGTCAGAATTACTAGAGCTCAAATCAGGTCTACCTCAGGGATCGGTTCTTGGTCCATTGCTGTTCTCGGTTTATACATCAGGTTTAGTTCGATATATCAATCATTGCCACGTTCATTGTATGCGGACGATACTCAACTTTATTAGTCTTTTTTGCCTGATGAAGTCGAGACCGCCTGCGCGCTAGTGACTGATGATGTCTCTATTCTGGTGGAGCGTGCTAAGTTACATAATTTACATATTAATGCCCTGAAATCCAGTGTGGTTGTATTTGGTCCGAAGTTAAAAAGAATTTCTGTAAAGGATAAAGTTAAGATAAAAGTAGGGAATAGCTCCCTCGAAATCGTTAATTTGGCAAGAGATCTGGGTCTCATTATTGACGATGAATTAAGATTTCGACTTCATGTTAACGCCTTGTTGAGAAAGTCATATTTTGCACTAAAACTTATTTACCACAGCACGCGCTTTTTGCCAATTCGGGCGAAAATTACATTATGTGAATCTCTGATCTTGTCCTTGCTGAACTTTTCTGACGCTCTCTATGGCCCGTGTCTCGATTCGGTCAGCAAATCCAAATTGCAAAAAGTCCAGAATTCCTGCTTAAGATTGATTTATGGAATTCGTAAGTATCAGCCTATCTCGCATGCCTAAGTTGGAGGAGGCAGGCTGGCTTAATATGGAGAACCGCAGATTGCTTCACGCTGCTTGCCTGTTTCATAAGATTATTTTAACTAGAAGTCCACTGTATCTTCATTTGAAAATTACCTTTAGAACAGACGTTCATAATTTGAATCTTAGGTACAAGGGCACCCTAACTCCTCCAACTTTCAGAACATAATTTTTTAAGAGATGTTTCAGTTATCAGCTAACAAGAGTTTACAATAATATACCAATTGAATTTAAACCTTTGTCTAAGTGTATTTAAATACAAATTTAAAAAACTTCTTCCTATTTCACAATTCATGCGGTAACAGGTTGGATATTATACACCACATCCCGGAGGTTACTTTCTTCTTCTTCTGTTCTCTGTCGTTATCTTTATCTTTCTATTTTTTCCCACCTTACTGTCCCTCACTCTTTTGATCTTCTTATAGGTTAAGTTAAGGTTAAATGGAAGAACAGATGTTCAGCTGTGCTGCTCATCTGAACTTCGCCTTTTGGAGGCATACGCTATTTTGATTTGATTTTTTTTTATCATGTCGCATATTATATTATGCTGATATGTATCTATGTATTGCTTCTAATAAAGCCATTTATTATTATTATTATTATTATTATTAATGTTATTATTATTATTATTATTATTATTATTATTATTATTATTATTATTATTATTATTATTATTATTATTATTATTAATGAAAAATGGCATAAGGAAAGTCGCATTATTTTCGGCCAGATAATCTGTGGCTAACTTTTTTGTAACATCTGTATATATTCAAAATACAACTAAAGAAGATGTTCAAAATGTCCATTCGTAATAATACAACTGGTCAAGTAACCTTAGAAAACCCAACCCCGCATACCCGAATATGATAAACATTACGCAAAATGTAAAAACTTAACCTAAAAAATTTTCGCCGTCAAACCATGTACCTTCCTGATCCTAACAGCCCATTGGCTCAGTACTTTTTCCGCTGGAATATATGTATATGGAATATATTCAGAAATGGCGAGATATGATTGGTTTCAAATTCGATGAATGGAATAGTCAATAATAGAAACAAATGTATTCTAAAGATGGAGAGTGATTTCCGAAAATACATTAAAGACAGTGGCTATAAGTTATAATATATTGTTTATATATTTTGTAGTAAGCATAGCAGTGATAAACTCAATTATACGAGGTTTGGCAATTTAATTTCAGGACTGCCCCAATAAAAAGAAGCCCAACTTAAGTATCACAAAAATGTATTATATTGATTCAAAGTAATCTCCATTTACATGAATGTACTTATTGCAGCGTTCTAAAAGTTTTTGAAACAGTTGGGAAAGGCGTCCGAAGAAATTACTTCCAATTCCTATACAGTGCTTCTCGAAAGTAACGGATAAATTCTATAAAATCGTTGAGAAAAATATTCCAAACAAATGCTCGGACACGTCGATTTTTATTTCTAAATTATCATTTACAAATGTAATTTTCAACCCCCCACTATTCAACCCCTAATCGCTAACAACCCCAACTTTAAAAATTCAAATAGCAAAGTACCCCTTCTGGTACCTCATTTGATAGCATTTTTTATGCTGAATACAATAAATAAAAGTTTTTCAAAATCGGATGATAAATAACGGAGATATTTACCAAAATAATTTTTGAAAAATAACAAAACAGTGTAAAATTAAATTAAACCAAATGTTCAAATTCCTGTCCGTTAACGGCGAGGCAATACCCTAATCTAGAGACAAACGCTTGTTGAATATTGTGTAACATTTGCAGTTGTTTTTACCACTCATTGCTAGAGCCGTATCAACGCCTGCTCGAATAATGGCAGTTCCAATTGAATACATTTTGGTAAATATCTCCGTTATTTATCATCCGATTTTGAAAAATTTTTATTTATTGTATTCAGCATAAAAGATGCTATCAAATGAGGTATCAGAGGGGGTACTTTGCTATTTTAATTTTTAAAGTTGGGGTTGTTAGCGATTAGGGGTTGAAGAGTGGGGGGTTGAGAATTACATTTGTAAATGATGATTTAAAAATAAAAATCGACGTGTCCGAGCATTTGTTTGAAATATTTTTCTAAACGATTTTATTGAATTTATCAGTTACTTTCGAGAAGCACTGTATATCCCTCACTATCTTCAAAGAGATGTCGGTACCTAGCTTCGGATATAATATGCATTTGAGGCAAAAAATATCTTACATAACCTCATAGTAAGATCAATTACGGAATCTAAAAGTGCAATTAAATACTGCGTGTTCCATTTTTTAAAGAACAAAATCAGGTGCTGTACAGAAAAACTAGACAACCTGTATAAGTAATTTTAAAGTATTGTTAGAATCATGTCTAATGAACCGGTGATGTCATCGTCTGGATCGGTATCGATTGTTTATTTATGTTTCTAATATAGGTATGTATTGCTATTGAGTATAAGCTCTAAGCTAGAACGGGGGGCATGCGGAGGTTATAGGGACAGAGCGGACATTATTACTTAGCCTATGTTAAAGTGATGACGTTTTATTTGTATTTGACTTCATTAATATAGTTTATTTAAATCTAGTACATTATTCTATTAATTGTTTACAGTATGGAGAAGCAAAAATAAGGGGGAGTCACTAATATAACTTTTTTCTCTTAAATGCATAATAAAGGCGCAAAACTCCGCCGCGGCACTATTGGAAATCAATTTCTGCTTCACACCAATAAATTGCGGTCAACATGAAAGAATAATATGACCGTTTGTAAACCCCAACAGTGATATTAACAAGCGGTTTTTATTTGTTTATTTTCGAAGAGGAGCTGCCATAAATCATTCGAAACAGATAATACTCACAATAAAAAATGAATTCCGGAAATCGCTTAAAAAGTTTTGCACGCAGAGAGACACAAAAACATTTGATTTAAAGTGGCGTGCAAAATTGCAAAACTTAAAATGAGTCGCGCGCTTTTACGGGATAGGGATTTCAAAGACGGAACTTTATTCGGAAACATTCAGGAATAGAAACAAAAATAAGACCAGTAGGAAATACTTTTGGTTTGTTCTGTTTTCACAAGTTTGGATTGGAAAGTAAGAAAGCATCGTAACTACATTAATTGCGAAATTCTTTCCTTCCACGCCACCAACAAAATGTCTCCAGAAACAACACGATAATGAGGTTAATCAGGTTAATAAAAACGGTGCGTTAAGATGTCGATTTTGAAATATAATTAATTCTCATACATTTACGTTATTTTTAAAAATAGTAGCATCAATTTCCTTTTAATAGCCACTCGAGCCCTACGGGCTCTCATGTCTATTGCGTGGCGACAAGTTTTCGAAAATCTGTCGAATTATACTTCTGTGTTGTGCCCGTTAGGGTACACAGTACACACAACTACGGTCACCACTAGTTTTGTGCTAATAGTATTTACGTGAAACCAATGCGAAAGATGTTCTTATCGAAACTACTAAAGTTTGATATGTAGGTCAATAAAATCAAATATTGACAAAATAATATTGATCGCGTGTGGCTTCCTTAATTGCACGGAAGTTCTTGACTTTCATGATTGACTTAAGTTACCGTAACTTAATTAATTTAATGATTCGTTATCTTATTACCTTAACGATTAAACCATTAAACATTCACCGCACGTACCGAAAACAGAGCATATAAGACGGGAATTTTTGATTCCCTATGTTAAAGATGGGTCTCTACACTACAGCCTTTCGAACGTGAGGTTCTGATTTCGATGCTACTGATATGTCAGAAACTTTTATTGTGTAGTATGTAGTATAGCGTATAAACAATTAATTAGGTAGTGTATCTGTTCGCTACCTTGAAAGTTGAAGATCTCAGCCCGGATGAATTAATAATAATAATATCTCTGCTCACTTCTACTAACCCTAAGGTTAGCCCCAGAAGCTAACTATATAGCTTGTGCGGGACGGAGGAGGCGGCATATTACTATTGGCCGCAGGTGCGTCACAGGGACGACCTGCAGTTGTTAGTACTCTACCCACCATTTAGTGCGAGAATGAGGAAAACCTGGAAAACCTCATTAGGTAAAGCTGGATAGGCGATCCAAGGCGCGCCCTCGCCACAGCGCAGAAATGAGTCACCCTTCCATAGCCAAACCGCGGGCACTGTTGCTGAGCATTAACGACTACTCACTCGCGCATGCCAGCAAGATCCCACGGTAAAAGTTACCAAATCACAAGAAAAGTCCTTTATCTGATACATTGAACGAAATGGATACTGGAACCGTTAATGGGAATTTGTAAAACCAGAAAACCCGAAGAGAAACAAAAGTGCGATTAATAATTTTGAAGCACTGAGTACAAGTAATAAATTTCAATTCCTGGAGGAAGTAACCGATGAACCTGTGACTTCTAACGCGGAAATTCTAATCAAATTTTAACCTAAACAGAACAAACCACAGAAATCCAACAGTCAATAAACCGAATGTACAAAAAATTACACGCGTAGTGATCAGAGCTAAAACCAAATGGACAGCTTTCAGCAACACTCTGAAAACCAATCATCTGAACTACGCCAAAGCCCATATGGCCTTTGATGGTATTAGAGTCGAACCAACCACCGCTGGGGACTATCGCAACAAGAGCACCCTGAAACTTGAATATCATACTTACGAACACAACAATGAGAAACCCCTCAAGATAGTCTTGAGAGGTGTGATAAAATAAATTACAGAAGATGAGGTTAGACAAGATCAAGGTTATTCAGAGACCAAAGTGTCCAGAACGGGGTCCAGAATGATGGGAAGAAACGCTAAACCTGCCCCACTAGTACCTATCGAAATAAACGGAGAATGCAAATACATTTATAATTTGACAAACTGTTGTGGACTTTCTATATAGTTGTCGAACCGCTAATTATTAAAAACCACATAAAACAGTGCCGTAGGTGCCACATCCAAAAAAAATTGCAACGCGGATTTCCCAAGCCTCAAATGCGGATCATATTGATCATATTGACTTTTGATATGGTGACATCAATTTCCTTTGGTGTTGGAGAAATCCATTATTATTTTTAAAGTTTTTCAATAAAATTTTAATTCCATTCTTAAATCGGCCATAGTACTCCAACCGCTGCGCTGTGAGGCTATCAATGTTTATTCTCAACATGTCAATAATTATTAAGAACTGCATTGGTTGAAAATTTTGTTTTTGACCGATTCATGATTATTTTATAGGAGTAGAATTTACGTACATAACATCAGTGCGATAAATAATGTTCTTAGACGAAATAGAGGTATGCGCGAGGCCACTCTAGCTTTACAAGTAATAGAAAAAACAATAGAAAAAGGAAAGAGCGTCTATATAGGATTTGTAGATTTAGAAAAAGCCTTCGACAATGTAAAATGGGGAAAGATGTTCGAAGTGGTCAGGAAGGTAGGGGTGAAATATAGGGACAGAAGAATAATACATAATCTCTACAAAGAGCAAAAGGCAGTTACAGAATTTGAGCAGGAACGAAGTGGATATCCGGAAGGGAGTGAGACAGGGATGTGCATTGTCACCTCTAGTTTTCAACTTATATATCGAAGATGCGATTAACATTGTTAAGGACAGAACAGCCTCAGGGATTAATGTACAGGGTAAAATTATTAACATGCTCAGATTTGCGGATGGTATAGCATCTAGCAAAGAAGAATTAGGAATGGCTTTGAATTAAACGGAAGCAGTTTTGACAGAGGGCTACGGCATGAAAATCAATAAAAAGGAAACCAAAATCTTGGTACGTAGAGGGTGTAAAAATAGAACTAAAACTGAAATACAAATATTAAATGAGAAGATAGAGGAAGTCGCGGATTTCTGCTATTTAGGAAGTAAAATAACTCGAGATGGTACACTAAAGATATGAAACAAATAATAGCGTAGGATCGAGTTGCATTTAACAAAAAGAACCAACTGTTATGCAGAAACCCGGAAGAGATTCTTAAAGACGTATGTATGGAGTACGGCATTATATGGGTGTGAAACGGGGACAATAGGAGAAAAACGGATCGAAAAAGAGTAGAAGCGTTTGAAATGTGGTGCTACAGACCCATGATGAAGATATCGTGGTTCGTGGATAGATAAGGTGAACAATAGGGAGGTATTAGAAAGAGTTTTGGAAAAGCAAAAGGTATGGAAGACAATAAATACCTAATAGGAGAGATTGGATGGTAGGACACCTTCTAAGACTCGAAGCAATCGTTCGCGACATGCTAGAGTCAGAGATAGGAATAATACTACTACTGCTCTCAAATAGTGTGGAATGTAGGATGTTCTACTTTTAGGGAAATGCGTAGGTTAGCTCAGGATAGAAAAGGATGGAAAATGATGGAGGTACGCCTCCAACCAGTCTTCGGACTGAGAACCTTATGATGATTATCTGAACGATGAACACCGCTTGCACGTACCGATAACAGAGCATATGAGACGGACATTTTTGGTTCCCATACACGATATTATATTGCCAATATGAATGCTGCCATTATGTCATCTCATCTTGGATTCTTATATTTTCTTAAATAAACATTTTTTGAAGATTTATTTAGTAAAATGACATATTGGCAACATTATTTTGATAGACCACTTTACACATAATATTTGAATGCAATATTAAATTATATCGGTAACTCGAACTAAAACATTTCCGAGGATCACGTCGATATTGCTTTTTGAAACATCAAATTTAGCCCAAATAAAAGTGAATTCTGGATTTTGATGAGGTCGTAAAAACTTATTACAGATTATGTTTACTTTTCGTGACTTATTTGAGTAAACACGCAACGAAAATCAACGTTTTTATGCAAGTAAATGAGTTTACTTTCGGAGCTTTCGCGTCTTCCCTAGTCGCTTTAGGAACTGTGTTTACTTTAACATATTTCGATTTAAAAGAATCGGTATATAGAACCATATATGACTTCCATGTTACATTGCATTAATGGCTCAACCACGTCCCGCCTTACCTGACTGTGACTCACTCGTCCAGACTACAAGGGCATAAAACAAAATCATCTTCCGACAAATATGTTAAACTTAAAAGTAACATTTATACCTTTGACAAATGATATATCACAACACAAAATAAAATTGTATTTGATATAATACAGATTGAAAATTTTGCTCACTTCGAAGTTTTTCGACGTTTGTGTTGCGCACTAGCGTTACCTGCGCGTTTCTGGAAGTTCATGTTAACACTGGCCACTTTGCAAGTACACACCATTGCATGACGCTGCCTCTTCTTTATTCAAATGCAAAGCAAATAAAATTGCTGCTTCATTACTACATACTGCCTCAAATCGTCTATTCATGTGCAGTGTAAAAACTTGTAACCGCACCAAAATTAAAGAATCATGCTGGTTGAATATGGAGGACAGACGCCGTCGGTATGGTTGTGTATTTCATCATTCAAACATTGCTACTCGTTGTCCTCCATATCTTTACAATAAGATTTGGTATAGAACTGATGTACACAACATTAATGTACGCAGAAAATCAATAATTACCCCTCCTTTCCATGGTTTGCCCTGTTTGAAAGATCGTTCACATTTTTAATATTGCTAATGTTTCCCTTTCTCTTTCTCTTTCTCTTTCTCTTTCTCTTTCTCTTTCTCTTTCCCTTTCCCTTTCCCTTTCCCTTTCCCTTTCCCTTTCCATTCCCCTTCCCCTTCCCCTTCCCCTTCCCCTTCCCCTTCCCCTTCCCCTTTCCCTTTCCCTTTCCCTTCCCTTTCCCTTTCCCTTTCCCTTTCCCTTTCCCTTCCCCTTCCCCTTCCCCTTCCCCTTCCCCTTCCCCTTCCCCTTCCCCTTCCCCTTCCCCTTCCCCTTCCCCTTCCCCTTCCCCTTCCCCTTCCCCTTCCCCTTCCCCTTCCCCTTCCCCTTCCCCTTCCCCTTTCCCTTTCCCTTTCCCTTTCCCTTTCCCTTTCCCTTTCCCTTTCCCTTTCCCTTTCCCTTTCCCTTTCCCTTTCCCTTTCCCTTTCCCTTTCCCTTTCCCTTTCCCTTTCCCTTTCCCTTTCCCTTTCCCTTTCCCTTTCCCTTACCCTTACCCTTACCCTTACCCTTACCCTTTCCCTTTCCCTCTCTCTTTCTCTTTCTTATTTTCCTTTTTCTTTCTCTCTTTCTTTCTTTCATTCTTTTTTTCCTTTCTTTCACAATAAAGGTATAGCGATGGAGTATATTCTGCGACTCTCTATTAAAGTTCGAATGGTTAAAAGATGATCGCTGGTACTAAAGTTCTTTCTAAAACCGGTCTGCTCAGTAGGTTGTTCTCTAATCTGCTGATAATGATCTGTGTGAGCAATTTATACACTTGGGATAATAAAGATATTGGACAGTAGTTAGTTGTCTGCTATTTTTTGTCACTGTTTTAAAGAGTAATATGGACAAACAGGTGTTCCAGTTATCTGGTATCCACCATTCCTGTAAGAATTTATTTAATAATAGCTTCAAAAGTTGTATTGTCGAATCTGCTCCCTCTTTCACTAACTGCACAATCACTTCACCTCTTCGTGGAGGTTTATTGTTTTTCATGCCTGCCAGTGTTCCTAATAGCACATCTTCGGAATTTACATCGACTATCTTCCTTTTCTCTTGCATCAACCGGTGCATCATTCTTTTGTCTCCTTTCATGTTTTTGTTATTTTCTATGACTTTTCGATCTCTTCCTCTAACTGTCTTCTTTTATCTAAGAGTTTTATTAGTCTCAACGTATTGGATTGTATTTATTTTTACATAATTCAATAGAATTATTCTCTTCGCTCTTTAAAGAGTTCTTCTGTTGTCCTACTCCAAAACATTTTTATGTTACTCTCATTTGGCCACCTTTCGCCCTGCCTCTACCAGTAGACATGTCGAAATTTCTGTGATTTCCTCTACACTTTTGTTATCTATTTCCTTATGTCCATCCACTCCTCTTACTTCCTTCTGAAATTCTCTTCTCTTCTTTCTTGAGACGCATGCATCTATTTTTAGCATTTTCTTCATCATTAATCTTTTCCATTCGTTTCCAGTTCAATAACGTCAGTTATGAATAAAGAATCGCGATGTAAGATTCTTTTTTGGCGATGTTTGCTGGATTCTAGATTTTTTATGTAGACCAATCCAAGACCGAGTGATTATCCTAAATGGTCGTGCGGTTCGGCATTAGGGAATTCAGGATCCATATAGCCTTTCATTAGTTTAATCTGTAACAGGAATACACCCAATTACTTTGGGTCAAATAAACAGGAGTCTATTAGTTTAACTTGTGATGAGATAACCAGTTGCAAGCGACCGCATTTTGTTGCAGAGATAAGCCGTTTTATACTACCCTTTCCAATTGGTATTTACCGCTCATGTAATGGATGACTCGATTAATCGGACTTTGAAACAGAGCTACAATTAAACATTAACTAATTCAGACGCTGCATCGGAGTCAAAATAAACAAATATAACATCCTTACCGTTCATATTCTGTCAATTCCATCGACTATCTACCGCCATCATCCACAAAAACCCTCTTGTCATCCTAAATATACAATGACGGAGATGGAGATAAGAATGAATAAAGACAGACAGTCTTCTAGACATCTGGCACATTTATTATTATTTTGTGATAAGCGGCCCCTTGGGGACGAGAACAAATAAGGAAGAATGATATACTATTTATAATCGATTGCGTTCAGCGACGAAAGGATAGTCCCAGGAGGATCGTCGGAGCGCGCTCTTTCGAGCTATTTGTACAGACCGCGAAAGAAAACAATCGTAAACATTAATTAGCCGGTGACGGACAAACAAAAAGGGGAAGTTTTAGTCGGGCGTTTAGGGAAGCGATAAAAACCGAGGTGTATTGTTTCTCAATCTGAATTTGTCCAGGAATATTTTAAATAATATGGGAAAGTAGTGGAATACCCTCCACTTGAGAACAATTTGCAACCTAATACTTATTTAAGAGGAAGATGCCATGGTTTGATGAATACCTAATGCGCTAATGCAAAGAATAACTTTAAAAAAGAAATTAGGTCTCCACTAATCAGTGTGTCCACGGATTGAGTTGTCAAGAGGAAAGACTTTTAACATGGAAAATGTATATGTTTTGGTAAGTACGGAGTTCGTTTTCGTGTTACATTTGCAGTCTATCTTCGTGAGAATTCAGGCAGTGGCAAATAAGGTCGAGCGTCTGGCACACAACTATGAATGACACATGTGGGATGCCGGAACGAGAGGTGGTTTATATGCGTACACACATAGCTTGCCGATTAGGACAACATAACAAAAGAATATTTATTTAACATTGAAAATATTTTTATTTTCGTAATATGGAGTTCGATTTCGTGTTTCATTTGCAGCATTTATACGAAACAGACCCGACTGCTAGCGGCTAAATTAATGTGAGACCCTGGCGGCTCTGAACTTATAAGATTTAAAAAGAAACGCGAAAGGGGTAGTTTGTAGAGGTGGTTATGGGGGTGGGTGCTAGGAGCAGTTTTCGGGGGTGGTTGTTAGACGTTTTTCAGGAGGTAGTTTTAGGAATGGTGTCGGGGGTAGTTTTAGGGGTGGTTTTTGGGGGATGATTTTTGGGGATGGTTTGTAGGGGATGGCTTTAGGGGTCGTTTTAGGGGTGGTTTTTGGGGGTGCCTTTAGGTGCGGCCTTGAGGGTGGTTTTACGGGCTGTTTTAGGGGGACTTTTAGGGGTGGTTCATGAGGGTGGTGTTTGGGTTAGGTTCAGGGGGCTGGTTTTGATGGGTGGTTTTGAGGGGTGGTTGTGTGGTTGGTTTTCAGGAATGGTTTTCAAGGATGGTTTTAGGTGTGGTTCTTGGGGGCTGGTTTTGGGGGATGCTTTTTGGGGTGGCGTTAGGGGTTGTTTTGGGGGGTGGTTTTAGGCGTGATTTTTAGGGGTGGTCTTTAGGGGTGGTTTGTCTGCTGGGGGTTACCTGTATTTCCGATTCACCTGGTAATGGGCGCGTGCAGCGCGCTCATTTTTCCCACTTATTACACATTGACGCTTTTATTGCTACATTACACTTACCTCTAATACATATCGATAATACTGTTGCACTTTACGTTATAAATCAACACTAATTTCCATTTTTATCATATTCCAAATCCCACAAGATTACCACTAGGTACTTCATAATTTTCAATGCCCCCCGATTGCATCTTTGCAAAGGCCTGTGAATTTTTTATTTTAGTTTTTACGAAAAAATTTTCTTTATAATAAATTCAACTTCCCTCAAAACCCCCAAAACTGAATTTTAATTTCATTTTCGAGTTGCAGGATGGCCATAATTTTAAAAAATCTGTATGTTAAACGGAATATTTTTATATACTATCGAAATGAAATTTGGAATACCTGTAGGGTACATCATAAGGCATTTGCAAAAATTATTTTCACTTATACAAGTTGCCCCATTTCTTCTGCACAGCACCAAACTTTGTTTTCTAAGGGGTACACCCTATATCTGATTGCATTTTGGAATCCCTCACTGAATTTAAAAATCACTTTGTTAATAGTACCTACATTTGGTTTAAGTGCCACCGTTTCGGCGTTATTTCACTTTGAACATTGTCAATTTTGCAAATTTTATCAATAATAACTTGGAACCGGACCAGATATTGATAAATGATTTACATGTTCCGATCCCAGATTTTAATTCTGTAACAGTGGTGGAAAACACCGTTTCCAGATTGGTCATTTTTTGACCAGCACAGTAAGATAGAGGATTGAAAACTGGAATAGAAACATGTAAGTAAGTCATTTTTCATTATCTCGTACCATTTCCAATTTCTAATTGATGAAATTTGAAATAATTACGATATTTGAAGTCAAAACGGCACGACTTAGATCAAATGTACTCTTAACAATATAACAACAAAATAAAATAAGTAACAATAATAAAATAAAAAATAAGAAGTCTAATTATTTTAATATCTCTCAGTCCATGTCATAATTATGGTACCAGTACGGTTGACGGTAGTAGAGATATTGTTTTGTTATTTCATAGGTATTTTCAGTCGGTTTATATAGGGAGCGGCAGTAAATCACTGCCATTTGTTGACCATCTGAACACCATTTCTAACAACATATTGTGCTCAAAGATAACACCTTGTCAGATCTTTGGTGAAATTGTGTCTATGCTTAATAAACAAATATTAAATTTTAAATTGACTGCAGTGTTGAGTATAAAGTAATGAGAATAATCGGGCATAGCAGTCAAGGAAAACTACACAAGGTCTCCCCCACGAAAAATGTGAAACTGGCGCCGACTGGTATTCGAACCCAGATTTTTGCTTTCCGGGCGAGTGCTCTAACCAACATCGAAAGTAAATATCCAGCCGAGCATATTAGCGTCAACATCATCTACATACTTATAAAAAAATAATTTCGACCCCGTTTAGGACCTTTTTCAAGATTTTTTAAATTAATTTAATAACTAAATTTTGAAAGCGTTGATGAAAATGTATTAATTTATTGACACTGCCATAAAGTCGCCAAAAAACTAACATAATTGTTTAAAATGGAACAAATTCTGTAAAAAAAATTGAAGCGTAAGGTTGGCTAGACACCTACTATTTTATATACATATTAAAATTTGATTATTATTACTTGCTACTTACTTTTGTTAATAAACATTCTCGATCCGGTGCTTCCACCAGAATCTTTTGGATTTGTTCAGATGTTAAAAAATTTTAGATTTTTTCGTTTTGTAACCGGCAGATTGTAATTTCCGGAAATAGCGCAGTTTAGGATAGGTGAAAATTTAATATCAATATTATTTTTAAAATTAATCATTGTTTTCAACATTGAATATGTTGTCCAGAGGGCTGATGATTTGATTGCACTGAATAATTTTTTCATATAAGCAGACATTTTTTATTCCATTTACCAGTGTCCAGTCCATAAACTTTTAATAGCAAAATTCATATTTATTTTTTTATTTCCGAGGTAATAATGTCTCGTACGTCTCATTTGCAGCTATACTTGGGCCGCCGAACAGACGGAGTGATCACCCTGCAAGAAGCTCTAGCGGGGCCAATAGTAATTTATGACGACCGAATTGGAGTGATGGGACTTCGTTGGGTCTAAAGAAAGCGCATCACTGCGGTTCGGTTGTCCTAAATTGATAGTGGTCCCGCCTAGAGCACGTTCTTGCAGGGTGATCACTCCTCTCGGCGGCCCAAGTATAGACGAATATCTGGTGGAATACCATTTATCGATTCTTCACTGGAATTATTCATTTGTAATTACTTTTAACATAGTAATTATAAACGGGTAAACTGACAATTAATTTGATAGCTTACGCATTGATTTGAAATTTTCAAAAAGAATAGCTGGCCTTGTACTCAACACGTACTGTTATTTGAGGATTTCATATCCTTACAAGAGTGGATATGAATTATATCCGTTCAGTTAAATGGAATTGCCTACTTTTCCGTTCTATAGATTGTAAAGAAAACAGCAAATTTACATAAGGGAGTAAAAAATAGTATATTGTATTACAAGCGCGAAAAGATACTCATTTCCCACGAGCGTGCACAAAATTCATGTGCCTACGAGTGGGAAAGGGTCATTTCGCCCGACTATATCGTACACTATACTTTTTCTACGATTACTTTATTTATTCTAAAAAATAAAAAAACATGTCAAAATATTTGTTAGCAAAAATATTCATTATCAGGAGCTTCTTCTTCTTCTGCTGTAAAATTTTTGATTTTTTAGGTTGATATCCATCCGACTGCCTTTTCAGAATAGCTTTTATTTTGCTATATTTAGATATAGCATTAATAGTCAACATTGATTTTAACATTGACTATTGGCTCTAGAGAGAGGTGGTTTCTCGGAAATATGCTAATAAAATATTGTCCGAAAATGAATGTATGTACTGGTCTTTGGGCCAATCCATGAAATTTCTGTACGAATTTTCGTATTTCTGCTTTGATATTTGTGGAAGTAAATTTAAACAGGTTACTTTCGCCGTTTCTGTGATATCTGGGGGGTGTTAAATTTAATATTTAATTGTCACTATCGCTATCCATATTTACTTCTATTTAAGAATAGTGTTTTAATGTACTATAAACGACAAAATTGCTGTTCCACTTTACGGTTCAATTCCGCGTAAAATGCCGTAACCAATTACATTCTGAGGTAAAAAAACCTTAGCAACTATCCGCCAATTAAAGTTTTGAAGGCAGATCTAAACAATTTTATTTGAATGACAACAAACGTGTTAGCCTTGCACTAGTAAACAAAGGGCAGCAAAAAAATGATAAATAATCATGTTCTTTTAACGAAAAGTCACATCGTCTATGGCGGGGGGGGGGGGGCTGACGAAAACATAGCAACGTACGGCATAAACCGATTCGCGTCGCAAACTGGAACACCAATTTTGGAGTTTATAGTACAAATTGACTGAATTTATGGTGACTTGCATAGTGACAGTGATGTTTTGTCAAACTGACAAAGCCTCCTAGAGGCGGTTGATTCTGTAGGTATGATTGGGCAGGATTCGCTAATCATTGAATTATATTGACTCAATTACAGTTTAGTAGCCTATGAAACCCGTAGGAAATGAATATTTCCTTACAATTTGGCCGTAGGAAATGAATATTCGTATATGTACAAAGATGTAACTTTCTTAATTAATGGCGCATATGAAACTTGTACTTTTCTTTCTAATCGTATAAAATAGTATATTCTGTAACAAGCGCGAAAGGATACTCATTTCCCACGAGCAGGCACAAAATTCATGTGCCTACGAGTGGGAAAGGGTCATTTCGCGCGAGTTGTACACGATTACTTTATTTATTCTAAAAAATTTAAAAAATCTTGAAATATTTGTTAGCAAATATTCGTTATCAGGAGCTTCTTTGATAAATTTGTTTATTTCATCTGCAGTAAAATTTTTGATTTTTTAGGTTGATATCCATCCGACTGCCTTTTCAGAAAAGCTTTTAATTTGTTATATATTTAGATATATCCAGATCTTCATTAAGAGTCAACATTGATTTTAACATTGAATGAATATTGGCTCCAGAGAGTAGTGGACTTAATTTTTTCGACATTTCTCCGAAATCTATACAGGGTAGTCCACTACGCGCGCATCGGTCAATAGTCGCTAAACCGTTGAACTTATCGGAAAATTTTTTAAATAAAACTTGTAGCGTTTCATCTTTGCTGCAACGGAAAATTATTTTTAAGTATACAGGCTTTCCCATTTCTTCTGCACGGCACCTAACTTGGGTTTTTTAAATGGAACACCATAGGCTAATATAGATTAGATAGCATTTTGGAATTCTTTGTTCAATTTAAGTGTCACTTTGTTAACCATACATTTCGGCGTTATTTGATGTTAGAAATCGTCATTTTTCAAGTTTCGCGATTTATAACGTGTAAAAGGTTCGAGATAAAGAAAAATGGTTTACGTGTCCCTATCTCAGTTTTTAATCCTCTATCTAAGGGGGCTGGAAAACACTGCTTCCTGATTGGTCAAAAAATGGCAAAAAGTGACCTATCAGGACGCAGTATTTTCCAGCCCCATTAGATAGAGGATTAAAAACTAAGATAGGGACACGTAAGTCATTTTTCTTTATCTCGAACCTTTTACAAGTTATAAATGGCGAAACTTGAAAAACGACGATTTCTAACATCAAATAACTTTGAAACTGTGGGACTTAGACCCAACATACGGTTAACAAAGTGGCACTTAAATTCAACAAAGAATTCCAAAATGTGATCAAATACAGGGTGTTCCATTTAAAAAAACAGAGTTAGGTACTGCGCAGAAGAAATGGGACAACCTGTATGATTGAAAATAATTTTCAGTTACAGCAAAGATGAAACGTTACAAGTTTTATTTCAAAATTTTTCCCTCAAGTCCAACGGTTTAGCGGCTATTGACCGACGCGCGCGTAGTGGACTACCCTGTATAAATAAAAATCAATTGCCGCATGTATGTAAGATCATCACTTGAGAACGGCTCGACCGATTTGGCTGATTTCTTTTTTGTTGTGTTCGTAATTGCCAGGACAAGGTTTGTATGAAAGAAAATTTTGGAAAATCCACCGGGAAAGTCGAAAATTTGGATGGTATGTTTGTATGAAAATCTGTTTGACAAACAAAAATGTGACGTTCAGTTTGACAGTTCTAAAAATTGAATTGTCAGTGTGTTATCGGTGGTGATCATGTATTTGGTGTTTCTTTGGAAAAAATGCCACCAGTGAGGCTTCGAAATATCAGTCGGCGTAAGCGCAATGCAAGCCAACTACATGATCGTCGAGTAAATGAGACTGACGAAGAGCGTAGACAGCGTTTGGAGCCAAGTCGAATAAGAATTTCTCAAGCCTCAAGCGCGATCCGTTATGACTCCGTAACAACGGATACAGTCGAGTTCGACGCGCTCAGTTGGAGCTTGCGCACAAAATAATTTGGAACGTCGACAAAACAGTAGAGGCCGCACGTGGCATTAGGGAACGAAAAATTGGAAAAGTTGCCAGGAAAGTTGGAAAATTTTGGAAAAACTGAAAGTGCTTTTTTCTATGGGATTTTTGTATGATATGGATATGCGTAAGTCGGGAAATTCGGACAAACTGTAAAAATCATAATTTTGGAAAATCCAACGGAAAATTTGAAAATTCGTGAAAAACTAAAAGTGCTTAACGGCTGGAACGATTTGGCTGATTTTTTTGTTGTGATCGTAATTGTCAGGAAAAGGTTTGTATGAAAGAAAATTTTTGGAGAATCCGCCGGAAAATGCGAAAAATCGGGAAAAACTGAAAGTGCTTAACGGTTGGACCGATTTGGCTAATTCTTTTGAAAAATAAGGTTTTTAGGGAACGAAATATTGGAAAAGTTACCCGGAAAATTGGAAAATTCGGAAAAACTGAAAGTGCTTTTTTATATTGGATTTTTGTATGATGTGGATAGGCGTAAGTCGGGAAATTCGGACAAACTGTCAAAATCATCATTTTCTGTAGGTATGCACTCGCGATCATAACTGCTTTGATATTTGTGGAAGTAAATTTAAACAAGCCCTTTCTGTGATATCTGGGGGGTGTTAAATTTAATATTTAATTGTCACTATCGCTATCCATATTTACTTCTACTTAAGAATAGTGTTTTAATGTACAAATTGACTGAATTTATGACGACTTGCACAGTGACAGTGATGTTTTGTCAAACTGACAAAGCCTCCTATAGGCGGTACGATTGAGTATGATTCGCTAATCTGTAGTAATACAAATAAGTGGTCTGGAATTGTCGGAAATTTTACGAAAGCTGTTTGCTTAGTAACCACGAGTGTCAAATTTTCACGAGTGCGGTTAGTAAGCAAACAGCTTGAGTAAAATTACCTTAAAATTCCAGACCACGAATTGTATTTAACTAGATTATTTTTTGAATCGAAGCAAGGTAGGTCAAAACGAAATTTTATTCCAATTAATTCATATACAAAGAAATCTGTTGGGAATATTTGAGGTTCGGCAGGTACTAAAGTGACTAGATTATACATTATAAATGCACCTAGAAATTCGCAGCTATGGCAACTTATCAACAGTGGTATTATCGAAAAAATTACCGATATAATACACGCTTCTAGACCCAAATTAAGTGTTCCTATTGGTCGATTTGACGATGAAAAAAATAATCATTGAATTAAATTGACTCAATGACAGTTTAGTAGCCTATGAAACTCGTGGGAAATGAATATTTCCTTACAACAAGTGGAATCCGTCGGCTACGCCACACGTCTTCTCAGAATTCTCCATATTCGTGTCCCAACCCCTGTCGCCATTTGAAAATAACAGTGGATATGTTAATGGATCGATTATGTTGGATAACATGGGGACGCGTCGTATTCCTCCTGTTCGCAAGTATACTACAATATCAAAAAACAATCGTGCACTTTCACATAACATAATGTATTTACCTACCTCGTTTTCTTCTCTTATGCATACGCCCAGCTGCGTGTTGGCGACTAATATGCTCACGTGTGGGCATTACTGAAGCAACATTCTGCCGGAACAGTACGAAAGTTTGTTTGAAATGAAACACTCCAACGCACTCGTGCCACTACGTATTGCAAACCCTTTAATCATTCAGCGCTCTCACAATTTTACTAAATTATATTATTTACTGATGACTGATGGAAAATGTCTCCACCAATTTGTTTGTTAATAAGTTACAAAAACCTGTACATTTTTTGCCTCATACTCCGACGAAGTAATGAACTTTAAACTGCAAAAAGACACTATTTAAAGTTTTTTAAACCCCGAAACACCCGAAAAGCCACATCTACAGCATTAGAGCTTTCCGCAGAGCCCACAATTGTTGAAACCGATAGAGTCCTCGATGAGATATCTGGCGAACAAAGTTTCAATGTAAAATCACTTTCGCTATTAATATATAAGGATTTGGCCGTAGGAAATGAAAATCCGTATACAAAGATGTAACTTTCTTAATTAATGGCGCATTATGAAACTTGCACTTTTCTTTATAATCGTAGAAATAGTATATTTTATAACAAGCGCGGAATGATACTCATTCCCCACGAGCAGGCACATGAACAGTTTGTAGCACGAGCGAAACGAGTGAAAATTCATGTGCCTACGAGTGGGAAAGGGTCATTTCGTACGAGTTGTACATTGTACTTTTTCTACGATTACTTTATTTATTCTAAAAACATCTTTGCGCCAATCCATGAAATTTGTGTACGAATTTTCGTATTTTTTCTTTGATATTTGTGGAAGTAAATTTAAACAGGTTACTATAGCCATTTTCGTGATATCTGGGGGTGTTGAATTTAATATTTCATTGTCACTATCGCAATCCATATTTACTTCTACTTAGGAATAGTGTTTTATTGCATAAATTGACTGAATTTATGGCGACTTGCACAGTGACAGTGATGTTTTGTCAAATTGACAAAGCCTTCTAGAGGCAGTTGATTCTGTAGGTATGATTGGACATGATTCACTAATCATTGAATCATATTGACTCTATGACAGTTTACTAGCCTATGAAACCCGTAGGAAATGAATACGAGTATTTCCTTACAATTTAGCCATAGGAAATGAAAATCCGTATACAAAGATGTAACTTTCTTAATTAATGGCGCATATGAAACTTGCACTTTTCTTTATAATAGTAGAAAAATAAATTATTAACCAGTTGTTTTTCAATGTTATTTTAGATTCAACTGTCAGATTGCATTTTATCAAAATGAACTTTGCACATGCAAAAATGTAAATACAATGAATCGTATACAACGTAAATTGAGACAATAAGCATCTGCATTCGTGGTAGTGCACATTTTAAACGTGCCGAGTAGACACGCTACATTGCGTCTTTAAAAATGGGAGGGAGACATTTCTTCTGAAACTGTCATTCAGCAGCAATAAAACGTGGGATTCAAAGCCGCACAATTTGCGGCATCTATGAAAACTTTGTAGGGGTTCGGTAGTTTCGGATGGCCTCCTCGTTTTACTACACAATTCCGTTGCAACTCAATCATAAAAGTTTTCCGTCTTTAAAGGTGTTTGTTATGACTAAAGCAGGATTTGTGGACGGGGGTTTATTCAACTTTTGCATTTGGTAGAACGCGTATGAAAAATTCAGTTTCACCTTGTTTTAAGCAATGTAGAATATAACACTTGATAAAATAAACAAAAACTTATTGTATTTGATGGATTTGTTAAATAAAATAGAGATGGTCACTTAAAGAGATTTATAAACCTCTCTTTAATATCATAGTACACTGCATGACATTAAATTTCGTATAGAACTCTTTAGTGAGTACCTACTAAGAAATTGTTATCTAGGTGGTGTGGTCCATGTTCTCCGTGCTCTTCAATTTTAAATGCTAAATAAGGTATTTTTCTGAAATTAAAAATAAACTGAGAACTGAGATCATGGCGTATTTCTGCATAACAAGAAACTAAACTGTGAAAGATTTTAGGTGAAAAGTTCGACATTTGAATGTGTAATCTGTGGAAAACGAACACCTAATTCTCAATCGACGTATTATACGTAAGGCCGCGTAACCCGTTTGCTGTCATCAGCATCACCGAAGATGCTCATCATATTTTAACGCGAGCACGGTAAGCATTCGCATTCGTGTAACGGCGAATATAAAATTGTGGTGATGTAAGTAGGAAAGTGGGTTCGTGATATGACAGTTACAGCAAAAATGTAATATTCCATTTGCGAAGGTTGCAGCATTGAAAATCAATTTGAACTATTTTTCCTTATTTTAACGTATTCTATCTAAGATTGGTACTCACATTCATGTTCAAAAAAGGTTATTATATTCTTATTTTAGTCAAGTCATGGTGCTTTTGACGACCACAAAAAGCGTGAGAGGGATACGGAGCAATTAGACCCTATAAAAGGAAATGTGTGTATGCAACGAGAGAGAAGAAGAAGGGAAGAGCCAAGGGTGGGATTGTAACTGGAGTCAAGGCGAAATTGCAGGAGAAGCCATTGGCACTGAGAAATGAGGGGGATTTACAGGAAAGAAAAATAATTGTTGGTGGAAACAAGTAGAGAATATTCACAATATACAGTAGGAACAGGAGAGAGTTGAGAGAACGAATCGGAAACCTGGTGGATGAAAGAGAAGAAGAGAATTTTCTTAATATTAGGAAAAATATCAGAGTAGGGGGGAAAGGGAGTAGTGCGGAAAATAAGTGTGAAGGACTTTACGTTGCTTCAATTGTCCTTTTTATTCTTTTCTTGCTCCTGTTCTCCGATCATGACTCCATTCATTGCTATTTTTGAGTTGCCATCGATCTGTTTTGTAGTGTGTTTGGATTTGACACACTTACATGCTATTTTTGCGTCTCCTGCATCTGTAACTTGATTTTTTTTACCTAGCTTGTCTGTTGATATTAATACTTATTTTCAATTTCGAAATTGTTCATCTTTAATATTTATCACTTGCTGAATCTACCTTAGGAGGATTGTCGTTCGATTTTCACCATTTCGACGAGTTTGTGGTATATTTATTTATTTAGTCACATCCGCTTTGTTTTCCTTTTGTTGTAAAATTTCGAGGTTAGGTTTTTCTAATTACTTTCGTTAGTGTCATTCTGTGACGAACATTTACCCATTTAGTTGCATAGTTTCATTGGTTCAGTGGCGCGCCTGTCTAACTTTTCCGTATCTAATCTAATCTTTTAGGTCTTTATGCTTTTTATTCCCTATTGTACTTCTGGTTTCTTTATGACTCTTCTTTTTCTCTTAAGCTTGCAAATCTTTTTGCCCTCTTTTCTTCAGTTAACTTCTCCGTGACCAATGACGCCTCCGGTAGATTTGGGGATCTAGGATATTTTTAGTTATTCTTGGAATTTTTAATGGGACCGCCTTGTGTTATATGTAGTCGGTGGGTTTTTGGAAAATTCCGATTTTCGTTCCGAAACGGTACTTCTCATGCTGTTCTTCTCGTAAGTGGGGTGATTCCAAGTTTTGTGAAATATCTTAATTTTCTAGCCAGTTTTGTGATTTTCTTTGTTCATCTGTTGAAGGTAGCGGTTTATTGCATTGTTGTGAATATAGAAATCCTCGTCTGAACCAGTTTTGGGACTTTGACTTGAGGTTTAGTAGAATTTGTCAGAAAAAAGCTCTTGCTAGCAACGAGGTAAGCATGCTTCTTCTCGCCATTTATTTAAATCTTTAGCAATCGTTGTTGCTTCCTTTCTTTTTTCATATTTTCTTTTCTAATTTATCCTTATGACATTTTAGGGTTTTTGGGGCGCGATTTTTATCCTGGTGCGAATATTTCTGGGTGTACCCCTCTTGCAGAGCTTCGGTAGTGTAGAAGCTTGGTAGAAGCTGACTTTCACCTCCTGTAAGGTCAAAGTTATTATTGTATTTAAATTATTGTCCCCTGTCTGTCGAAGTAGCGTCCGGCACGGCTTTGCGTGACCACCACCTTGGGTTTTTTTGTCACCTATCCATTCGAAATCGTCCTGTTCGACGAGTTTGAAAGTAGTTGCCTGGCCATGGCTTGTTGTGGTCAACCTGTTTTGTTTTTTTGGACAATTATATGTGTCATTTTTGTATTATTAGTTATTAGATAAGTAATAAATTCTGCTTAGCTTCTTAAATTTCACTTTGACTTACAGTTTTGTCGGGATTCAGTAACTATCGATACTCATGTTTGAGTCTAACTACATTGCGCACTCTACTACAGTGTGTGCGATTGACTCGTCGGTGCGCTACGCGTGTAGTGTATTTACCGTATCATCCACGCCTATTTTAGTTTTCCTTGTGTAGCGCCACGTTAGTACCGGGTATCTAAATTTCACCTTGTTTTTTTGCCTTATTATTTTATATTAATTTTTCGTTGGAAGTACCAGTTTTTTGACACCGTTTTTAAATTAATTCTGGTTTACCAGTTTTTTCCTATTTTATGTTATACTAGCTGGTACCCGGCGCGTTGTCGCCGGCGCCGTTTGACGTTTGCTGCAATTTTTAAATTATGTTGAAAGGAAAGAAGTTATTGAAGAATTGCAGAAATATTATTTCAAATACATTTCCCGGTAGGACGCGCGCCACCTATTGCCGATTGTCAATTGTCAATTTTTAAATTATGTTGAAAGGAAAGAAAATATTGTAGAATTGCAGAAATGTTCTTTCAAATACATTTCCCGGTACGACACGCGCGCCACCTACTCTAAGTTAATTGTACTGTGCCTATAAGCTTCGCGCAAGTGCGAATAATAAGTTGACTAAGTTTAATCACAATGGGATAAACGGTATGGCAGCGCATACAATACGAACAAACAAATATTGATTTTTATATTATATGTATAGCGGTACCCGGCACGCGTTGCTGCTCCAAAGAAAGAAGCACAATGGCAAATATTTATATTTATTTATTTATTTTATTTATTTATTTATTTTATGTATATGGCACGTAGCATGTGTTCATAGTACGCGCATGACAATCCGCCCCAAATTTATACATTTTTTCAATTTCTACACAGGAAACCTGAATATTTCCGAAATAAAAAGTAGTCTAGATTAATCTCTGAAAAGTCCTTTACCTGATAATGAAAGTCTCATCAAATTTGGTTCAGCCATTTCCGAGATAGCCCGGACAAACAAACGGACAGATAGACAGACAAAAAATTGAAAAATGTAACGTGTAACGTGCGAAGAATCATATGAGCTTAGAAAAAAGCATTTATTTCGAAATCACAGACAGACGCTTCAATTTTATTTATATGTATATTATTTGATTTATTTATTAATTCATTTATTTTTTTGTTTATCTATTTATTTATTTATTTATTTTATTTATTTATTTTATGTATATGCCACGTAGCATGTGTTCATAGTACGCGCGTGACACAATCCGACTCCTAATTTCTAAGTTTTTTCAATTTCTACACAGGAAACCTGAATATTTTCGAAATAAAAAGTAGTCTAGATTAATCTCTGAAAAGTCCTTTACCTGATAATGAAAGTCTCATCAAATTCGGTTCAGTCATTTCCGAGATTAGCCCGGGCAAACAAATAGACAGACAGACAGACAGACAGACAAAAAATTGAAAAAAGGGATTTTATGTTTTGGTAACGTGCGAAGAATCATATGAGCTTAGAAAAAAGCATTTATTTCGAAATCACAGACAGACACTTCAATTTTATTTATATGTATATTATTTGATTTATTTATTCATTTATTTATTTTTTTATTTATCTATTTATTTATTTATTTATCTATTTATTTACTCATTTATTTTATGTGTATGCCACGTAGCATGTGTTCATAGTACGCGCGTGACACAATTCGACTCCTAATTTCTACATTTTTTCAATTTCTACACAGGATACCTGAATATTTCCGAAATAAAAAGTAGTCTAGATTAATCTCTGAAAAGTCCTTTACCTGATAATGAAAGTCTCATCAAATTCGGTTCGACCATTTCCGAGATTAGTCCGGCCAAACAAACAGACAGACCGACAGACGGACAGACAGACAGACAAAAAATTGAAAAAATCCTATTTTATGTTTTGCTAACGTGCGAAGAATCATATGAGCTTCGAAAAAAGTATTTATTTCGAAATCACAGACAGGCACTTCAATTTTATTTATATGATGATGATGTATAGATTAGGTTATTTGATTACGTGGTTTTTTGTATTTTCCCTGTTGTGTACCAGCGTCGTTTAGGAGCTGTAGTCGCTGGGTTATTTTGGCTACAGGGGATCAGCCAACACCTTCTTGGGCCCTTTTTCTATGTTTAGCCCACCCTATCTTCGGCTTCCAGCATGGCTGCTGCAGGATTCTCTCACATCGTGGTATTACGTCATTAGGTTACGCCACAGAGTGTCTGCGACCTAATTATTTGCTTGTGCCTGATGCAGGTGTTCTGTGTTTATTTTTTGTTTCGTTATATCAAACGTATTACCATTAGATCTTTTGAATCTGATACGTGTTTGTATTGTAAACCTTTTCGCTTGATATCTGAGTAGTTTGTTATCAGTTCATTTTCTCGCATTATAAGGCATGTTCTTCAGTGTTTGCAAAAGTTTTCCTATTCGTATGGAAACGTTTTTGACCGCCTACCGTGCGTTCGTTGCGATACAACAATATCTACAGTGTCTGTGGAACAAACTTTGAGGGTGCGAACTCACTCTTACTTTCATATTCTCTCGCCATTAGTGGAAATCAATCCTCCGTCTGCTTCTCATTTCGGCGGGTTATGGGAGGCAGGCGTGAAATCAGTTACGACACATTTACAACGTGTTGTTGGTGAGCTTTTTGACTTATGAGGAGCTTGCTGCTGTCTTAGAGACACTGTTGAATTCACGTTCTTTGTGTGACTCGAGTTCGGATCTCCATGACCTCTCGGCTTTAACCCCGGGACATTTTTGATGATGTGTCCTCGCGGCCGTTAAACTGCCTTAATCGGTGACGACTCGTGCAACAAATGCATGTTTTTTCCAAATTATGTTCATTTATATGTAGGTATATGTATATTTTTGGTGAGCGGTATGTTTATGTTTGCAATTGCTTGTTGAATTCATTTAAGTTGTAAATTTTATTAATCTAGTTGGAAGGCAGGAAAGCGTCAAGTAGTTGTCAATGTGGTGGAAAGTTTTATGATATTAAAAGCAAAACATTTATTCGTTGTATTCAAGAATTACGGTCCTTCGAGTTGTGCAGCATACGAAATATGTGAAATTCTTGAGGAAATCTGAAACATCTCAAAACTCCTCGGGATTATATCCAAAATTATCCACGGAATTAGAAACGTCGATGAAATATATGTCATTACGCGAGAGCTAACATTAGTTTAACCGCCACGTTTAAATGGAACGAGCTGTATACCTGAAAATAATTCTAGTTTTCTTGAAAAGCTTTTTAACCAATATCGTCTGTTCTGAAGGTTAAATTTTCATCTCATATTTACAGGGGTGGGGTTGGGACCATTACAATAACCTTCCATTTTCAATCTTAACCACGAAACGCCCCCACACTCAAACACATCTACTTCAAGCGAAACTTATCCGTGTACCCCGAATGGGAAAACACACCGTCAATTTGTTTCGTACAAAATCCCCCAGACGCATTTCCAAGTGTATGCCTCTCATTCAAGACGCGATCAAATTTCCATTTATATTCATCAAAGTTTTAAATTTTCTTACGCACGAAGGAAAATATAAACGATTTTCTTACTGGAAACAGTATGCCTCCTCTACCTACGGCAAGTAATACTAAGATCCTGCTTTTGAATAAGATTCCCAGTTCAAAGATAAAAGGGGATATTGTATATCTGCTTTTCCAGTTTGTTATTTTATTCTATAAGAAACTCTGGTAATTATACAGTTGGGATTATTTATCAATTCTCTTTTCGTTCCAACAAACACGGAAATGCCAACAGAATCTGAAGTTTATGATATAGCAGACGAATAATTATTCAGATAGATTATATCGAAGCTTGTAGCGATATGCAGTCGCTTATAAAAATTCGGTGACTCTTTTACGTCAGTGTTGTTGTTCCTCGACTTGTATGTGGATTTGGCCAGGTTTTCTGTGCCGTACACTTGCATGAACCCATAAAACCCATCCTGCTTTACTTACAGCCACTTATACGGGAGTGAAACTATTGTTTTAACTTGTGCCGCTTTTTAAGATAGTGTTAGTTATTACATTCTTTTGGCTTACCAAGATAACGTGCTCACACTATACCTACCTTCCATTCTTAAGGTGGGTACAGACTTGAGCAAATTTGCGCGCACGAACAGTTTGCGCGTACGAATGCTCAAATGTGGACGCTAATAAATTGATTCGCACGCACAAATTATTCGTGCACACATAACCCGCACGCGATCCGTTGCTTGTCGGTCTCGGTGCCATGCTCAAAGGAAATTGTGCGCGCAGTTTGGACGGCAAAACATCGGTCCGTGTCAGTTATTGTTTAGTTGTCGATGCAGAAGAACGTACGCAGGTTTATAAAGAATGGAGCGGACGAAAGGAAATGTAATCCAATTAATTGATGGATATATAAAAATTTTCCATTTTATGGGATCCAAAAATGAGCAGCATTTCAACCGAAATAAAAAATTCTATGCAGGAGCTAGATATGTCAGCCATATTTTCGTGAAATCACACGAACAACTGGATCACGTTCGTGCGCGCAGGCATGTCAAGATGAACGTAAACAAATTAAATCACACGCACAAATGTTCGTGCGCGTACATTGTTCGTGTGCGTAAATTTGCTCAAGTCTGTACTTACCTTTACATCCACAGGATGTTGGCACCAGGAACTTATCGGGGAAAGGAGGGAGTGTGGCTAAAATTGGTGAAATAGCGTCTATCTGATCAATCGCCCAGCCAAGATCAGTTGTATTAGGCAATTTTTTTTGTTTGATTTGTGCCAGTTACAATTTAATATTTTAATTTTTCGTGAATTTCTGCCATATATGTAAGTAATATCGACGTTTCGCCTCCGTTCGGGGGCTTTCTCAAGATTTATTTGGTATAAAAATATAAAATTATCAATAAAAACTATTTATAAAAAATTTAAAATCTCGACTATTTCTCTGCTACTTACTTATTAGTATTATTGTTAAATTAAATACATATGCATTTTTCTCTTTCATAAATTCGAATGTTCTGCAAAATCAAGTGCTAAAATTTTTATATTTATATCATAGTTAAGTACCTATATAATAGTATATTATACACGAGTTTATAATGAATGCTATTATTACCGAGGATGAAGTTTACAACACGAGCGAGCGAAGCGAACGAGTTTTGTAATCATCCGTGGTAATAATAGCATCATTATAACGAGTTGTAAACTATACTTTGTCCACGACTATCAAAACAGATTCCCCGAAAGAATTTACCTTAATTTCCCTTCTCCAGTGTAAGAAAGATTCATACATACGCTCTCAGGTATAATTTTCTTGGTTTTTTGGGCAATGAATCTAATGAGGCAAGTTCTGCAGCTTCTTTTATTGGTGGTGCTGTTAAAGAAATCTCGTTTTCACTCTCACTACTCATTATATCTTCTTTTTTAGAATATGCATTTCAAATTAAAAGCAAACCATGCTGATTTGACGTTTCAATTTGAACTGACACATCGCGATCGCGGCCTACTAAATAAATGTAAAAAAGGGTCAAAGCGATGTTCCTATTGGTGTAGTGAATAATATTCATTAATCACTGCAGTGATTAATGTATCTAATTATGATTGAAGAAACACAAGTATGAAGAGTATGCTGTAAGATAGTCGTGGACAAATAGTTTTTATTGTTTGAGAAAAAAAATTTGTTCTTGTCAAAAGTTTTTATTGAAAATTTCACACATCGCTTCTTAGCCAATCAGAAGTTTGTTTTTGGTTTCGTTACCACGGCAACCCGAAAAATTTCCGGAAATTTTCACCCTCGGTGCCCTAAGCGAAATTAATAAGCGGAAATTTTTCTGTCAAATAATGACGCGGGATTTAAAAACTGAAGTTTCATTTTTTATGCTGAACTTCTTCTCTGATACTTTCTTGGTTATTTTTTCCAAAACGAGACATGGTAAAAACCACAAACTAACCCCTATTATTTAGATAGGGTATTCTTTACTGCTAAAAACGCTCTGTAATAGACGACTGCACGTCAACTGACAGCACTTTTCATTGACATACGCAGGCTCCTTTACAATTTTAGTTCCATATTGTGTTTTCGATGACAAACATGTCAGACTAATGCCATTAGTTTTTAATTTTATTTAGGTGTGAAATTTTCTTACCGAATCCCCCGTGCTTGAATTATTAACCGTAAATTTTTCTCGGTCTCGAATGTTGTTCACAACATTTGAGACCTCGAAAAAATTTTCGGAAATAATTCAAGCACTATACCTGGGCCGCCGAACAGACGGAGTGATCACCCTGCAAGAACGTGCTCTAGCGGAGCCAATAGTAATTTATGACGACTGAATTGGAGTGATTCGACTTCGTTGGGTCTAAAGAAAGCGCACATAATATATGCCAGAAATGGTAAATGTTGGAGACAATAACCATGCGAAGATTTGAAAATACAATCGTAAACAATGCTGCTTTAAGAAGTCACTCATTTGGGGTAGTTCGACGATTGATGTTGGTGCTGCCATAGTTAGTCTTTGGGCGTTAATGCAAGTGATAAGAGTATTTTTTAGTACAATTTAATAACGATAGCTTACATTTTCTTGAAAATTCCCTGGTTGAAATCGTCAGTTTATCTCGAACTAGCTACTGCATATTGTTCAAATAATTTTTTACGAACAAAAAATTACACGAATTTATTGTTACACGCAAAACAAAGTCACCTTGGAACCTTGTTACCGGTTGAAAATGTGAAAACGCAATAAAAGAAAATTCGAAATATTTCAACAACTAGCAGAGACAGACCAACATGGTTTGAGCAAAAGGATAAAAATCTGCGTATGATGGTGTAAAAATTAATATACCATTCCATTTAAAAAAGTCGAGATATCAATGTTTGAAAAATTTCAAATTTAATGGTGCATATCATCAACTTTCCCAATTCTCTAAATTAAAGTTTGCAACGCGGCAGATACCTTCTTTTGTGTTTAATACAACAGTCAAAACAGCAACTTTCTATCTAATGTAATTTCCGTCTTATTGCATTGCTGACGAGTAATTTTAAGACTAAATTCCATTATCTACTCTACAATGTTACTAATTGAATGCTTTCACAAAAACCATCACAGCAGTTATTTCGCTAACCTGTTTGAAATCGTTCTAAACGAAGCAAAATCCCACGTTTTTAATCAAACATATTAAACACAGAGTCGGTTCTGACAGACAGTGCGTGTGGCCAGTCAGAGCTAAACAGTTCCGAAACACCAGTAAAATACATACGAAACGATTAATCTTTATAAAAGCAGAAACGCCCGGAACGAACGCCAAAACTTTAACTTAAGCAGCGCAACCGATTAATCACAGAAAATCTAGAAGTGCACCACAATGACAATTACAAAATGTTATCCTGCGAGAATGATGTGCCGAAGAGAAGAGATGCAATAGTCTGTATCTCGTATGTACCCTCCTGCTGAAGTAATTTCAAGCTCAAATTGGGCTTAAAGTGCATAATAATTACTACTTAACCGTAATAGTTTTGGTAGAAAGTTAGAAATTGTCTAGAAGATCAATTATTTATATGTATATGCCGGGCGCAAAGTGCGAAAACGGCCATTGGCCGTTTCTTCGACCAATTCTAGGTTTGAACGTTCCACAACGACTAAACCCCGAAATATACCCCGCTTTCGGGCTTTGACTGTACGCAAGCGACGAAACCTAGGATTGGGCAAATGCGAAAAATCCAAAGTTAAACACGCTGTCATTTTATGCGTTTTACATTTTCTTGCGCAAAAGTCTGTCAGGTTCAGGTCAAGCGGAGCGATGGGACGCGAGCGGAGCGTTGTAAGTGCCAGTCGTTAGCGTTTGTAATAATATTCTCTCCAAAGATTATTTTCTCGACACACATTGACAGCTAACCTCACTATAAAGCAATGAGAACTGCGACAGTTCACGCAGGCAAAGACACACGAACTAAAGATACCACGCATTAATTCTAACTTTGAACATTTCGCATTTTTTGCCTAGTCCTAGGTTTGGTCGCTTGCATATAGCTAAAGTCCGAAGGCGAGATAGGTATATTTCGGGGTTTGATCGTGGCAGAAAGTTCAAACCTAGAATTGGTGGAAAAAACGTAAATCGAGGGGGACACATTTTGACATATAGTTGACATTGGTGAAACCAACCCCCCAACCTCCAGCCACCCTCACTTTAAAATCTTAAATGGCACCATATAACTTGTGATACCTCATTTCAAAGGAAATCGAATGAGGAATACAGCAGTGATGTTTATTTTTGAAGTGAAACTTATTTTGTCTCGGTAGAGTAAGTTAGTGTGTTGGCAAATGCGAGCGTCACGAAAAGTGAAACGAATGGAAGGGAGCAGTCTGAGAAGACGGGCAGAGGAGAAAGGGAATATCGAACGCCCCACTATTTAGCCACGCTCTCTCTCATGCTTCGTGTTCTTTCTCTCTGGTAAGCGTCAGTGAAGCGAGACCACAGCGTTTCATTTCTCGTGATGCCGCCCCACTCTTTAGCCACGCTCTGTCTCATGCTTCGCGCTGTTTCTCTCAGGCAAGCGTCAGTTCATTCCTCTAATAACGTTGAAGTTTCACTTCTACCGCATGTGGCGACCACGCACCCAGGTTTTTTTAATTATTCCTTATCTGCTAGATTTTTTCTTTTGGGGCTATTTTAAATCAGCAGTGTGTCAAACCCACCCAGAAAATTTAATTGATTTAAATCTAAGTTTCCTGAAACCGAAAATACTGTCAAGCCGTTTCCACTACAAATTTTGAATTTTCGTGCGTAGATTTCATACATTTATCAATGACCTAAATCCCAGTTTGTATTGTCGGTGTTGCCCGACACAAGAATATGTTTTCAGTTCAGATATACATATTGTTGAGGTAGCTATTTAGGGGTTAACCACGCTACATGCACAAAAATCACCGACACGTAAAAATTGCATACCGGTCCGTAACATTAAACCACCTGGTATTCGCCGGTCCACAAGAATTTTCTACTGGTTCGTATGATTTACTACCGTATGAAAGACGCGAAAGCATGAAAATTATCTACCCCTTCACAACATTAAACCACTCTGTATGCATGGAATCACTGATCCACAAGAATTTTCTATCGGTTCGCAAGATTTAATCTGTAGTAATACAATAAGTGGTCTAGAATTGTAGGAAATTTTACGAAAGCTGTTGCTTTGCTTGGTAACAACGGGTGTAAATTTGACAGTGAAAAGATCACGAGCGCTTGCGCGAGTGATCTTCTGTCAAATTTACACGAGTGGTTAGTAAAAGCAACAGCTTGAGTAAAATTACCTAAAAATTCCAGACCACAAATTGTATTTAACAAGATTATTTTTTGAATCGAAGCAAGGTAGTTCAAAACGAAATTTTATTTCAATTAATTCACATACAAAGAAATGTGTTGGGAATATTTGACGTTTGGCAGGTTCTAAAGTAACTAGATTATATATTATAAATGCACCTACAAATTCGCAACTATGGCAACTTATCAACAAGCAAAATTATCGAAAAAATTACCGAATGTAATCTCCCTAGTGCTTGAATTATTTCCGAAAATTTTTTCGAGGTCTGGAATGTTATGAAAATTATCCCGAGTCGAACACGAGGGATAATTTTCTAAGAACATTCGAGACCGAGAAAAAATTTTCGGATATTAATTCAAGCACGTGGGGGATTCGGTAAGGAAATTTCACACCTAAATAAAATAAAAAACTAATGGAATTAATCTGACATTTTTGTCATCGAAAACACAATATGGAACTAAAATTATAAAGAAGCCTGCGTATGTCAATGAAAAATGCTGTCAGTTGACATGCAATCGTCTATTATAGATCATTTTTAGCAGTAAAGAATACCCTAAATAATTTAGGGGTTAGTTTGTCGTTTTTACCATGTGTCGTATTGGAAAATATAACCAAGAAAGTATCAGAGAAGAAGTTCAGCATTAAAAATGAAACTTCAGTTTTTGAATCCCGCGTCATTATTGGACAGAAAAATTTCCGCTTATTAATTTCGCTCAGGGCACCGTGGAGGGTGAAAATTTCCGGAAATTTTTTGCGTCGCCGTGGTAACGAAACCAAAAACAAACTTCTGATTGGCTAAAAAAGCGAGGTGTGGAATTTCCGAAATAATATACGCTTCTATACTTGAGCCGCCGAACAGACGGAGTGATCACCCTGCAAGCATGAGCTCTAGACGGGACCACTATCAATTTAGGACGACAGAACCGCAGTGATGCGCTTTCTTTAGACACAACGAAGTCGCATCACTCCAATTCGGTCGTCATAAATTAATATTGGCCCCGCTAGAGCACGTTCTTGCAGGGTGATCACTCCGTCTGTTGGGCGGCCCAAGTATAGACCCAAATGAAATGTTCCTATTGGTCAATTTGACGATGAAAAAAATAATCTGTAATAATACAATTGTAGGAATTGTAGGAAATTTTACGAAAGCTGTTGAGTTGCTTGGTAGCCACGAGTGTAAATTTGACAGTTAAAAGATCACGAGCGCTTGCGCGAGTTATCTTCTGTCAAATTTACACGAGTGGTTAGTAAAAGCAACAGCTTACCTAAAAATTCCAGACCACGAATTGTATTTGACAAGATTATTTTTTGAATCGAAGCAAGGTAGTTAAAAACGAAATTTGATTTCAATTAATTTACATACAAAGAAATGTGTGGGGAATATTTGACGTTTGACAGGTACTAAAGTAACTGGATTATATATTATAAATGCACCTACAAATTCGCAACTATGGCAACTTATCAACAAGCAAAATTATCAACAGTAATTTGACGAGTACTTTTTATTTTGCCGGATAAATTTCTGTTTTGAACGAAATTTTGTTGCTAGGCAATTTGACGAATAAAACTGACAGCCAAGAGCTGTCAGTTTTATTCGTCTAGCAACAAAATTGAGTTTGCAAAACAGAAATTTATCCAGGCAAAATAAAAAGTTATATAGTTAGGTCCATTCCGTGATGGAGTAAGCACGTTGTTTCGGTTCTCGCGTGTACTTGTTGGTTTATCTTCGGAAGAAAATCAAATTCTCAAATAGTTGTTTGAATTTTTGTGATTTAATAAGTGTAACAAAGACAAACACCGCGTGTAGTATAAAGACAGTTCAGATAACACTGGAGAGAGCATAATATTGGAGATAGTCGTACCAGTTCGAAATAATGAGTAGCAAGCAGAGGGAACTCAGGAGCGGCGTGATGTCCTCGCAACAGAGTGAGGAGGACAGGGTGGACAATAGGATTATGGAAGCTATAAAGAAGGCGAATGGTGAGCAAACTCAATTAATACTAGAAACTATAAATAAAAAATTTGGAGAACTTTATGATAGCTTTGCTCAAATTTCTGAGACGGTGAATGAGCTCAAAAGTGTTAGTACCGAACATGGTGTTAGATTGAATGATGTGAATGAGAGGGTAGACTCAAGTGAGCAGTACGTCAGGAGGAATAATATCAGGATATTTGGTGTTCCAGAGCCGACAGAAAAACGGGCTGAAGATACAGATGTAATTGCATTGGACATCTTTAATAACATGCTTAAATTGAATGTACAAATAGGTGAACTTGACCGTACACACCGTGTTGGTAAACACACTGTCGAAAATCTGCACCCTCGTGGAATTATTGTTAAATTCGTTTCATACCGCACCAAGGCTGCTGTATTAAAGCAACGGAGTCTGCTGAAATCGACAAATATATCAATTGTGGAGGACCTGACCATGCATCGTACCCTGCTTCTCAAGGAAGTTAGGAAACGGTTTGGTGCCAGCAATGCATGGACCTCAGATGGCCGTATATTTATTAAACATAAGAACAGTGTTCATCTGATACGTAACTTGAGTGATGTGGTTGAGCTGGCGAAATGATGACGTGCAATGCGTTCTGTGCATCATGAAGTTTATTTAGTGTTCGGCAATCTACTCTTGTTTTACTTTTTAAGTTTAGAGATTCTATAGGTTAGGCACTATTTCATTGGAGTGGTCGATTTGTTTTGTGGTTTGTTTCTTTTGGTGCATTTGCTTTGAGAATGTGCCTATATCCTTACTTTCATTGATTTTTTTTTTGTTTCCGATGCCTTGGCAGCTTTGTATATTTTGCTTATGTTTTTGCGTTTATGATAAAAATAGTTGTTTTGTTGATTTCACGATTTGAATTGAAATTTAATTTATGTTATAGGTACCTATTTTGGTATGCTTATAGAAATGATAGATTTGTTTTTCTTTCTTTATGTTTATTGTTAATATTGCGGGAACCGATATATCTGGTTTGTGTACTAGTGTAGTTATAATTTTAGTACCTATTGCTCATTTATTTTCTGGTGTAAAACTTTGCTTTATCTTCTTCACTTCTTGTCTTTGCATCTGAGCTTTCTTTCTCTCCCTCTTTGTGTACTATGACTCTGTGCATTGCCCACATTAATGTAAGGTCACTTTTGGGTTCATTTCATCGTGTTGCTGATCATGCCAGTCAAAATGATTATGATCTGTTGTGTGTGAGCGAAACGTGGCTGCATGATGGTATTGGCGATGCTGCTGTGTCACTTGACGGTTACATATTTGTCAGATCTGACCGTGTTGGCAGAGGTGGGGGTGTTGCCGTGTATATTAGAAATACCCTACAGCTCAAAGTTGTATCAAAAATTTGCACTGCTTATGTGGAATGTTTGGTTGTAACTGTAACTTTTGGAGGAACGAACCATGCTATTGCCGTTGTGTACAGACCTCCTAGCGGTCAGTATAGTGAATTTCTGAACTTTTTTGAAGATTTGCTTGTTACTATCACTTCCGAGTTTAATAGCGTCCTCTTTGTGGGTGATTTTAATGTCAACTTGCTACAAATAACTAATATGTCTGATAACTTGTTGAGTCTTGTTGAAACTTTCAATTTAGCTCAAGTTATTGATCAGCCAACGAGAGTAACTGATTCATCTTCTTCGTTAATTGATTTAATTTTTGCAAACAAATCTGATGTGCGTAATGCTGCGGTGGTTGATGCGCAGATTTCAGATCATTTTCTTATATACTGTAATATTAATTGTGCCCCTATGCCATGTGAAATCCCAAGTTTTATTTACCGTTCGCTTAGTGACATAGATATCACTCTTTTTAAATCTGATCTCGCTTCGCTGCCGTGACACTCCATACTTCAGACTGATGATCTTGATGGTAAAGTTGATATTTTGAATTCTTTCATTCTCTATCTTGCGAATCTTCATGCCCCACTTCGTATTTCTAAAAAACGCAACGAAAACTCCTATACGCCCTGGATAACAGACAACATCAGGTTTATGATGAGACTTCGGGACAACGCACTGAATAAATTCAGAAGGACTGGGCTCCCTTCCCATTGGTCATACTATAAGCAATTGAGAAATATTACGACTTCTGCCTTGCGCTCAGAGAAGAGGGCATATTTGAATTTTAAATTTCAAAACTGCACTGTTAAGGAGAAGTGGGTGGAGCTAGGCAAACTTAATGTTCTGAAACGCAAGTCACATAATCTACCATTAAGCTTGAGTAATGTCGATAACATTAATAAATACTTTATTGAATCATGTAAAACTGATGCTATACCTACTCCAGATTTGCTCTCCTTTTATTCTTCTTCCTTGATGCCCGGTATTTCGGATACCCTTTCTTTCCAACTAGTAGATGAAAAATGTGTCAGCGATCTCCTCCTGTCTATCAAGTCCAGGGCGTATGGTAGTGACGATCTGAATATTTCGCTTATTCTACTGTGTTGTCCGTTTATTGTTCCTTTCCTCACTCATATTTTCAACGAATGCATACGTGGCTCATATTTTCCGAGAGCTTGGAAACGTGCACATGTAATTCCTTTCCCTAAGGTTGCAGCACCTACCGAGTTTAGTGATCCTCGTTCTATAAGCATTCTTCCTGTTCTCTCCAAAGTGTTTGAAAAGATTATTGAATTGCAGCTGCGTGTGCATTTAAACACTTTTAATGTGCTACCCTTGAGGCAGTCTGGTTTTCGGCAGGGTCATGGTTGTGCTTCGGCTTTGTCGGAGGTTACGGATGACATATTTCGTGCTCTTGACCTCAACAAAGTTACTGTTTTGGTCCTAATTGATTTTTCCAAAGCCTTCGACACTCTGAGTCACGATATCATGATCTCTATTATGCATTATGTAGGTCTTGCCCCTGAAGCTGTAGGGCTGATTGCATCATTCATGTCGGAGAGAAGTCAATGCGTTTCATATAATAATTGCTTATCTTCGCCGAGCGGTCTTGCATCCGGCGTGCCTCAGGGTAGTATTCTGGGCCCTATCTTGTATACTATTTATACTTCTATGTTTCACAAATCGTTTCTTCACTGTAACTATCACTTTTATGCTGACGATACTCAACTTTACCATTCTTTTGAAGCTGCAGATGCTCGTCGTGCTTTTTCGCTTATAAATAAAGATCTCGAAATGTTGCTTACTATATCCAAACAACACTTACTGAAGATTAACCCCAAGAAGTCTTGTGCGATTGTGTTTGGTGATGAAGCGTCCAGGAATGCCATAACAAACAATTTAGTTTTAAAAATAGACGATTCGGTCGTACCTTTTACGAGTTGTGTAAGGAATTTGGGACTGATGATGGATTCGAACTTGCGCTTCACGCAACATATCAACACCCTGCTGCAGAGGGCCTATCTCGCACTGAAACTCGTGTATGGACAAAGGCATTATCTCAATTTGAATACTAAGAGGACGTTATGTGACTCACTCGTTCTTTCTCATTTCAACTTCTGTGACACTGTCTATGCTCCTTGTCTCTCCTATCGTGATAAATGTCGTATTCAGAAAGTGCAGAATTCATGTATTCGTTTAATGTTTGGAATTAGAGCGCGTTCGCGAGTGTCTCATAAACTGAAAGATGCGAAATGGTTGAATATGTTTAACAGACGTCGCCTCCACATGGTTTGTTTCTTTCTGAAGATTGTTCAGAAGCGTATACCTTTATATTTGTACAATAAACTTGTTTTTCGCGCTGATGTACATGGCATCTCCACTCGCCGTAAACTTCTGATGCTCACGATTCCTCGGCATCGCAAGGAGATATTCAAAAGATCGTTCTCTTACAATGTTGTGTCTTTACTAAATCAATTTCACTCGTTCTTGCCTGTTCCTTGCGCTGCCGTGAGACGTGAGCTCACGGCAGCAGTAGCCGTTGGTGCGGATCCATTTTGCCCATTTTTGGCTTGCATTTCGTGGGTTTTGCGTGGTTGTGTACTTCTTCTTCCTTCTCTTCTTCTTGCTTCTCTACCTTTCCCTACTGACTCTTCTTCTCTTACTTGCTTCCTTAAATTCTGTTTCGCGGCTTATTTATTTATTTAGGTACTATTTAGTTAAATTTCTAGAATTATTATTTTCTTATGTTGTTTCTAGTTTAAGTTTAATTAGCAAGCATGGAAGATCAGGCTTTGCAGATCTGATATTTGGAAATGCCTGAATGCTTGCCATTTGACACCAGTGTAAATTTTGTGCTTATTTTTGCTTTTTGGTTTTTGGTAATGGTGGTGTCAATAAATTTATTATTATTATTATTATTATTATATGGAAAATATGGAAAATATATAAAAGAACAATACAAAACAAAACTAACTTAAGCAACCGTTCCCGCTCTTCGCCCACGCACGCTTGTCTCTGTCTCCCATCACTACTCTACCACGGCAGTGTCTGCCATGCCGCATAAGTAAACTATATGTTAACAAAAATTTCTTAAACTCTAACAAGGAATAGTAGAAGAGCCTGAAGTATCGAGCAATAGAAATGAGTTACAAAAGTCAGACAAACAATATTTTGTAATTCTACGTAAACGCCCGCGTTAAAAAATAATTTGAAGGAATCTTTAAAAATACATCCGATTACTGTGGTTAAGAAATTAAAGGGGGAGGCTAACAAACTTTATACTTTGTTCACACCAAGTAATGTACAGGGTGTTCTATTTTCGTTGTGATTTGGGGGTTTCTCATAGAAGCAGCAGAGATAGAGTCTTGGGGGTTTTCGCGAACCTGAGCTACTTTCTTGAGTATAATAGAAAGCTGAAACCAGAATTTGAATATCGTTTTCAGTTTTCGAGAAAAAAAATAATGTTAATTTTTATCAATTTTCAAAAATTCTCTACAATTCTTTTTATACTAAACAGACTAAAACTGTTAAGATTTTTTCCAAGGAATTCATTGCCCACATATTGGCTTCCCACTTCGCTAGTATAGAAGTCCACGATCAATGGTGCCCTTTAAATATCGCAAAATTCTTTTTGCCTGCTCCCAATGAAGCTCATTAGAACAGTTATTGAATTTGCTTAGATGGTTTACACTGAAACTTGTGTCTGGCAGAGTACACACTGCTAGATACATGAGAGAACCAATAAGACTCTGATATGAAAAATCACTTTAAACCATATATCTTGATCACATTTACAGTGTCCCATGCAAATGCAACTTACTATACAATCAACCCCTAATTTTACCATATTTTGGAAAATGGTGTTACATTAGTAACTGCAGGAATGCTGAATGATGAGACAGCACATACTTTGTCAACTGTTGATTCCTCTGCCTTGTTAAATGACATTGAATTTTCTGGTCATGAAGAAGCTGATACCGGAATATTTGCAATAATGAAATATGTGGTGGATAAATTTGCCTACGATACGGCAGTGTTGATCGCTAATGATACTGATATTTTTGTACTCTCATTGTACTTTTCTACAAAATTTTCAATTGATTTGTAGTTATTCCGATCAAACAAATATATATTTTGCAACAAAATAATTGAAGAAATATCAGCACATGCCGAAAAATCGTCGTCGTGTGTTGCAATTCACCTTTTAGCGGCGTATATACTTACAGGTTCAAGAAAGGCAAGAAGACTGTATTGAAGACAATTTTGAAAAACTTTCATGGCAAAGAAATGATATCTTTTGCTGAATATCCTCAGCAAGCGGATGTTTCTGAATTTACAGCAGCAGCTTCTAACTTTTTCAAATGCTTGTACGGTCAACCAAATTTTGAAGCCAGTTTAGATCAGTTACGAGCACATTTATTTAAAAACTGCAGAATGGATTATTTAAGGACGTTGCCACCTACAGAAGATGCATTCACCCAGCATGCGAAGCGTAGTGCCTACACACTCTTTGAGTGGAAAAATGCTAGTGATCCGTGCCCTACGCTATTGAACATTTACGAATATGGCTGGAAAAATAAAACAACACCTTTATCCCCGTCATGGCCGCAAAGCACCCGAAACCGGAACAAATAAATGTCACTAATTGTAAGTGTAAAAATAGTAATTGTAGCACTAGATGTTGTTGCAAGAAATTAGGGGTTGATTTTATAGTAAGTTGCAGTTGCATGGGAAACTGTACTTAAATGTAATCAATATATTTTCGAATAAAACATTTCTTTATTTGACTATAATTCACTTATACCAAAAATTTTCTGTATGTGCTATACATTTTATGCACTTATTAACAAATATTCTATCGTACTTTTGATGATCGTGAAAGAAATTATGCATATTGATTCGTACACTAAATTGTTTGAGAGTTTCCATTTTTCACAGGACCAAATTAATAATATTCGATCTTAATGACAAGTGAAGACGTCAGAAGTACGGATAACTAGATGTCAATCGCCTCTATTCCACAATGTTCGATTTTTCAAATTTGAATTTTTTTATCTTGAATCTGAAAGGCTGGAGACCTAATAACTTACTTACTTGCAAAAGGAATAACAGGTGGTTGATTCTCCTCTTCAAACTTATCAATACGACTCCTAATGCAATTAGGCTTGCACCGAGATTAATTGTGTGCGTAGCCTTAGGTCGAATTTTCCCAGTTCTTCTTCGAGTTTTTTCAATTTCTCGTGCTAGTTAGGACGCCACTGGAATTTTGTTTCGTTTCGTATAAGTAGTGGAAACAGTCGCGTAGGATCTCCCAGATCAGGTCTAGAAACCCCTCACTTCTTCTTTGTTTATTGTTGCGCAGAAGTCACGAACTAGGTAGACTCTTTAACTTTCTTGGGGTCCCGACGACGTCAATAAGTGGTCCAAAAATTCCAACAGATTTACCTTAAAATGACATTTCTTTTCGTTCAGTAGAACGTTTTGGTCTTTCAGGCGTTTATATTGGAATAATCTTTTGCGCGTTATGAAAGTGGTGATGGATCTACATTCTTCTTCAAGTTCCAATTTGTGGTAAGTGCTGGTCAGATCCAAGCGCGAAAACTATCCTGCTCCTCTCAATTTAGTCATAAAATTTTCAACAGTTGGTAGTGACAATTTTCCCCTAGTATGGCCTCACTGGCCAATACAAATCCTAATGTCACCGTCCGGTTTGAAAACTATTACCATAGGTGAGATCCATGAGCTACAGAAGTGTTTCGTTCAATTTATCCTCTACCTTAGCTCCCACGACAATGGTAACTCTTTGTACTGGTTGTTGTACAGGTTTTATCTTCGGATTAAAGTGCGAGTTTTACCGTAACATCATGAAATTTTGGAAAATGGATAGTTTTCTTGGTTGGTTTACTTCTCCCGTTATCCCTAGCTTTAAGACTCCCGGAGAAATTGACGTTTGCTAGCCCACTAGGGATATTGTTCCAGTCTACCACCATAAAGGATTCGATAAATTCTCTTCCGTTTTTTATGCATATAGGTGCCGTGGACTTACATTTGATGTTTAGTGGTTCACTGGAAGCATAAGATGTTATGTCACTAGTCACATCTCGCTGAATGTCCAGCATAGCAATATTATTTTTAGTTGGGTTTTCCAGTCTTGTCCACTGATTATATTTCAGGAAGCACCCGACTCAATAAGCATGTTTATGACTGTGCCACCTATTATAACCTGGATAACATCATCTCTTAGTCTCTCACTATGATTTGCTGAACTCCCAAGTCCAAAACATTCAAATTTACCAGTGCCGCTAGGTGAGGGTAAGTCGTTGTCAACAGTATGATTGATTCTTCTAATGCTTCCCTGTCTGTAGGCGTGTAGAGAATTGGAGTGTTTGTCTTTCCCAGTCATACATTTTCTCTCGTGCAACAGCAAAATTTTGGTTCTTTGGTGGCTAACTTCAGGTTTTGGATAGTCCGTCCGTAAACCTTCCATTAATTGTTAGCCCTCTTTCAACAGGTATATGCAATAATAACCAAAATATCCTCACAGTCCCAAAAATGGTCACTATCAACTTTCCAGAGAAAACGAGTGAGTTTTCGCCTTCTTTGGAGTGGAAAGACCTTGTGCACCTATGGCGCCAACTCCTGCTTTGAGAGAGAACTCGCGGCCAGAATGAGAAGTTTCTTTCCCTTTATTTTCTGCTCTGGTGTAAGGAGTTTGGTGATTCATCTTGCAGAAACTATTTTCCTCACTAAATCTTCGAGAACAATCTTGAAAACTGCAGTTTCGGATATTCCAGCTTCTTTAGAAAGCACTGGGATCTGACAAGAACAAATCTTCAACAAGGATGATGGTTTTCTCAGTTCTTGCCACAACCGGTCTTTCTGATCTGGGGTCATCCTGAATTGAGTCTCTGTCCTTTCGAAACCGTTTACACCAAGATTTACTTGAAAATAAGATGCCGTACACTTGGGCCAGTTTCCCTCTTTAGTGAGAAACTTTATCACTACGCGGTGCTCCAAATTATTTTCACTCATTTTTCGGGAGAAAATAGATTGTAAAAAAACTTGTGTGTGTCAGCTCCGACGCACGACTGCAGTTTACTCCTTACGAACGATTATTTTAACTTCAATCACTTGATAATAGGGTACACGCGAATGTCAGTTTTATACCCAAATGTGTATTTATCAGATGGTTTATGTTCGAAAATGTCCAACTACATCAAAATATAAATTGTTTATAAATTCAGTAATTAAGTGACAATCTGCTAGACGTCGATCCCACTGGCAATGAAATAAATACTTTTCCTGGTGTTCGAGTAGGCGTTGATTTACATTTCGGCACTGAGCAATATTTGGAGTATTTAATATTAGGTGTTTCCATATTAAATCAAAAGATTCAACAAATTTAGGAACGAACAAACACTACAAATGCTGACTTTACAACGCCAACTGTCATATCTACTCTATACCACTCTATTTTCACTATTTCCATGCTCTATGCAGACAGACATAAACAGCCGTATCCATAGATACGTACATAATTTCAATTTGACAGGTAACGTAACGCTCACTAGTTAACGCTTGATTTTACTCCTCATAAAATTTCCGTACCGCGTGCTATAACTGAAAACTCCAAAAATTACAAAATTTGTTCAAAATACTTAGAACAGCAACAGTAATTTGACAACTAAGCAATTTCTTTTTATGGCGCCATTTTCATGGCTGGGTAGAAAAACACCTCCGCATTGTCATTGAAAGTAATCTAGAAAATGCACCATTAATAATGGCAATGTAGAACACATACATACCTTCCTTTATTAGAGAAGATAAATACGACATCAGGTATAATTATTATTGTTGTGGATGCATTAGCATGTGCAGGAACACACAGGATGACTGCGTGTTGTTTCCACAAATCAAAATTAATTGCTGCAGCTATTAAGAAGAGATGCAAGTAATTAAAGCTAGAGCATCGCATTTCTACTTAGTCACAATTTATTCTAGAGAATCTGTTGTGTTTCACAAAGATACGAGTATTAGATGAAAGATAACTAAATTCGTTTAGCAATCCTAGACATGGTTTACCGCTTTTTGTTTCGTGCTATAAGCGAATCTGAGAATGCAATTGACCTGAACTCCATTTCCACTGACATTTCTTTCAGTTTCAGATTTTCAACGTTTTCGCGAATCAACTTTTTGACGAGAAATGTCGTGGATTGGAGGCGGTCAAACTCAATTTCGAGTGAATCGCGCCGTTTTAGATGTATTCAACGTGTTCGTCTAGGAACTGGGATTTCAGATCTGATATAAACTGAAATAAAATGAATAGTCGGCGCGATAACATCTCCAGAAATGTTACATTGTTCGGCGCATTGGAAGACCTCACGTTTCGCTAGCTGACGTTTGTGATTTTCCGTCGGTGGGTATAAAATAAAATATATGGCTAGAGTTTATACACGTTTGGATTGTCAAAAACTTTTAATTCTGCAAAACAATGTAGGTAGGTTACGCAGCATCATAATCAGTTTCATATGTATTTGTACATATGTCCAGAGTTGTTTGGAGTGACGTTATTATTTATCGTTTAATCTGTGTCTAATTGGTTTGCGATCTTGTTTGCGCGTCACTATATTTATTGCTTTCAGAAAGAGTCCAGCATATTTTTCGGGAATAATCCCATGGCAGTATACAATCGAGTAAACGGCCGTGAAAAAGTATTCTGTCATATTGTAGTAGTTATTGCAAGCGAAAAAAGAGCTACCTGGGCGATTAAAAAAACGAGTTTATAAGTAGTGCGACAGTCGAATTTAATATGGGGACAATTATAACGATAATTATATTAAATTAAATGAGCATTAACTTTGAGCATTAAAAACAATATTTTTGCCGATTGAAATTAAAGTTAACATTTAAGAAAATTAATTACCAATACATTAATTTATTCAGCAGCGATTTAATAATTTTAACACTAATTAATATTAAATCGCATTTAAAAAATTATTGTGCTATGAAATAAAAATAAATATTCTTATGTTAATATATAATTGCTCTATAATAATTAAACGAACATTAGGTTAGCTACACAAAAAAATTAATGCATGTTTGTAAAACAAAATCAACATAATGTTAAATAAAATTGCACTAGAACTATTATATTTACAATATTTTTAATTTTGTTGCCCTTAGTTTATGCGATGTGTTCGGAAGTAAATTTTTTATGAACAACTAAAAAATTATTTCGGCGTTAAAATTAATAAACGCGCATTAAATAAAAAGAGTGAAATGTCAAATGCAAGTTGGCAAAAGAAAGTGTCTTTCCCGCGCTTTCACGGGCTAGGTTATAATAGATCGTTTGAAGTTTTCACGAAGTAGTGGGTAATTGGTTGAGTGATCAGTGGAAAATACTAAATTATAAAAGGTACATTATTATTTATTTCATTGTATATAATGCACATGATCCTGTTTTAAGCTCAACTCTGATATATTTGTGTATTCTTTAATAAGTAATACCTTGTGACGTCACCCAAATGGCGAACGCCACAAAGGAGGATTCCGCCGCAGCTAAGCTCGAGCCGAAGATGGGGGTGGGCAAAACTGAAAAAGGGCGCCAAGGAGTTGTTGGCTGATCCTCCAATGAACACGCAAACACAGCGGTCACAGCTCCTAAAAACCGCTGGTACACAATAGGGCAAATGAATGAAAAAATAATAAAACAAATATAGTTCAATAATAAAGCCAGCATATAATAATGAAAAATAAATATAGCCCAGAATGAATATACAATAAAAAAAAATAGTGGTATAAATCAAAATAGCTATTAATATGAAAAAAAAATAGTACAACAAAACTGCGGGAAATTTAGACGCCCGGTACTCACGTTGCGCCAAAAAAGAAAAACCAAAATAGGCGCCGATGACACGGTAAATACCCTACACGGTTGGAGCTCCGCACGCGCAGCGCACCGACGGGTCAATCGCACGCACTCTACCCAAACGCAAATAGACGCAAACGGCAGTATCGACCGTTTCTAAATCCCGTTACAAAAAAATATATCTAAGTATAAAATTGAATTGAAAATTGAATAAACGGCAAAAAAAACTAATCAAAATTTATCAAAGCAAACAACTCTTATCTAACTTAACACTGGCAAAATGATTAAACTATGTATGGAAAAAAAACTACCGGAATTATTTATACCAAAATGACAAATTAAATTTAACAAAATAACGTGACAAAATGATGTCAAAAACAAACAGATGACCACAACAAGCCGTGGCCAGGCATCTACATTAAAACTAGCCGAACGGGACGATTCCTGAACGGACTAGCGGCGCGCAAACACGAAAAATACAAATACAAAGTGCTCACAAAAAGCTGTGGCGGGCGCTACACAAAAACCAGCCGTTGGACGCGATGTTCCAGACGGACAGGCGACGTAATAATCAAACTTTATATCTGACCTTCCAGATGATAAGCAGGTCAGCTGCTACAACAAATCACTTTCTTGTAGCTCAGCACCAGGTGATCGGCGCTTCTCTTAACGTGGGGAAAAGTGCAGCAAAATCGAAATTTGCACCCACGGAAAAATTGCTCCCAGGAAAAAAAACCCTAAAATGCCGAAAAGACAAATTAGAATAGAAAATAAGAAAAAGGAAAGGAACCAACACCGATGACTGAAGATTGAAATAAAAGATGAAAAATAAGACACTCACCACGAGGGGTTTTTTTCTCCAACAAAACCGACTGGACTCCAAATGCGAGTTAAAATCCCAAAAGGCATAGACGACGATCTCTAAACTTGCACAATACAACCAAATCGACGTCTTGAAACGGTCGGGACCCAAGAAAATCCCAGAAACTGGCAAGAAAATCTATTTCCCAAAACTTGGCGTCACCAACCACTCGCAAGAAGAATACAGCCGGAAGTGCCGTTTCAGAAAGCAAATCGGAATTTCCAAAAAAACCGCCGACTAAAATACAAGGTGGCCCCATCCGAAACTACAAATGTACCCAGAAGCACCCTAGATTTCCAAATCTTCCAGAGGCGTCACCGGTAATGAAATAGGTAACTAAAGGAAAGAAAGCTTAAAATGACTTGCAAACCCAAAGGAAAAGAAGATAGCAATAAGAAAAGTCATAAAGAGGTCTCAAGAGACAGAAGAATAGATAAGACAATGCATAAAGAACCGAAAGATGAGACAGTGAAAATGAAAATGAGAAGGCGCGCCACTGAGCATCTAAATGGGAAAATGTTCTGCACAAGTTGGCAGAACGGAAAGTAACCAAATTAACCTCAACAATCTGACAACAGACTAACAACAAGTTGGAGGCTATTAAATGAATAATTATACGACCAAATCGTGAAAAGGGAACGACATTCCTCCCCAAGGTAGGCTCAGCAAATTATAAATACGAAAGATGAACAATTCCAAGACTGAAAATGACAGAAACATGAACAGAAAGCTACAAAGTACAGAGGCAATAAGGGGACTCAAAAATAGCAGGTAAGTGAGACAAAATCCATAAGACTAGCGAACCTAACAAGAAATAATAATTTTAAGACAGTTCTACCCTCAAACAAATCGATAGAAACTCAACAAGACAATGAACGGAGGCATGATCGCAGAACAGATGCAAGAACCGAGAACAGGGGCAATCAAAGCAATAATAGACTAAATATAAGTGAGAGACCTAAAATAGGAATACAAGTACGGTAATCAGAGCACGATGTAAGTACTAGTCTATAATAAAATGTTGAAAAAATACAATTGTTGTTTTAATACCAAATTAAAACGTAACAATCTACTTACCTATAATGTTAAGAAAATAGTTTTCCTAACAATCGATACACGTAATGCGAATACGTACCTACTTATTCGAAATACCTATATTAACATTGTCGTAGATTGTTGGGCTAAAATCTGTAATCTACAGACTTAATAAAAAAACCTCGTGCAAATGTGTGATCTCCGAAAAATTCAACTTTGCGGAAATTTAAAATGTATAAAACTGCACAGTGTAATTTTCAACTAAATGCAGTTTCAATAAAGTATCAAAATAACTGGACACGTTACCCAAATTTGTACCTAAATTACCAACGGTTTATTTTTCTCTTTGTTGAAATTGTTATTATTTAGTTGTTTACTTCAAAAAATGTTTTCTTTTTTGTTATTCAATAAATTACCTACCTTTGTTTTTATATGCTCATATACTAGTTATTATTTGGTTATTTACCTCCAATACATCTTGTTTACCTTAGGTTACAAGTAGGCCATAATATAAATATTAGGTAAATTTAATTAATGCTCACAGGATAGTGGAACACTTGATTTAATTATATAACAATTATTAATATTTTAGTGTAGCAATAATACTGATCAAAAATACTTATTTTAATGCGCAAAAATTATATTTATTTCGCACAAACCTTTATTATAATGCGCGTTTCAATATTATTCATTTAAAATATATATGTTTATTTATTGTGAGGTACGTTATATTTTAATGCGCAAAACAATATTATATAATGCTCAGAATGCTTATAATAATGCGCGCTTAAATTATACCCATTTAATATAAGCGTTTTAAGTTGTGAAAGATGTTAAATATTATTTGTTCCTTGCACGTTTATTGTTTAATCATTATCCAAATCACTGTCAATAATAGTAGACAGTCCCTGAAATGGAATCTGTAAAAGTGAAGTATGGACCTACAATTTTTATTTAACTGAAAAATATTTAAATGAACTGCGCGAGTATCTTGTTTATACTCTGTTACCTGATGAACTGCATTTAGCAAATGCTGACGATTAAATAATAATTAATTAAAATCCAAACCGGAAGGATGTCCCCTTCTTTGCGAAAATGAAATTCTTAGATCAAGTTTTTCAAAAAAGGCAACACAGGTTTATGTCTGACACCGGCTTCGTTGCCATGGTACGTACCGACTTTCTGATTGGCTGTACCTATCATAGCAACTAAGCCGATGTCAGGCTAAAGTTCGTGTTACTTTTTCGAACAACCGGGCCTGTTAAAAAAGTAAACTAGTAAATTATTATTTAGTTTAAGTGTTTCTTAAAATTAAGGGTTCAGTGGCACTTCTTCATGTAAAAGGCACAACGAGTTTACACTCCCGGGAGGAAATGTACTACATTCTGATCCACGTTCTAACAACCGGCCCTGAAAGTTCCATTTTAGTCCCAAGAGGAATAAAATGAAGCCAATTAATGTGTTTCAATGGAAAACGCAAATGTATATGAAAGGTATATGAAAATGACAAGTTGGATGAAATTTCTTTATAATATTTTAGCACCCAAAACACAAAATATGGTTTCCAGTTTGTTTCTGAAAGTTGATTTCACGTTGAGACGAGACAAAAAATTCCATTGCCAGATTGTTTCTTCATAGGTACATAAAAACTTACTAAACTTAGGTATAGTATGAAACAAGGAGTGCCATGGAAAAGAACAGTCTTTTCAAGAAGTAATCTTGCATTGGGGTTTCTTGTATCGGTGTAAACTCTGTTCAATAAATTTTCTGTAAAAACAAAGCGTGCTCATTTTTCTGAGATTTCGGTGGCAAAATAGAAGAAATTCACCAAAAATGGTATAAAATTTCAGCAAGAATCACAATTTTTAAGGAGACCTGCCGATATCTACATCAATTAAAAGCTTAATAATCTGACTATAACATCAGTAAATAATAAGTATACTGGGTGTTGGATTTAAAATTTTTAAGAAAAGTTCAATTTTGCGCAAGTTGACCACACTGTACAATATGAAGTATTTTGGAAAAAGTTTTAAGGGTATTTACAAATAGAGTAGTCTGGGAACCTAGTCTGCTTTGAGTTAGGTTCACACTGACGCTAAAATGGCGATATCTTAACATCGCTTACTCTAAACCCCGTCGTGCAGTATATCAACTTCCACGAAATTTTGTGGGGAATTCAAAAATGTAAATAAATGTGCGGCATTCCATTTAAAAATACATAACTTTAGTTTGGTGCTTAGCATGTGAACATCCTGAGTACATCAAAATAATTTTATCAGAAGCTTCGTGGGTTTCCTCACATACAACAATTCATGTTAATATCTTGAATAGAACCAAAGATATGGACAAACTACGCACTGTTGGCCCACTCTGTATTATTTCTAAATTCTCAAAAAATCGCTCTTTATAAAAGCCCTCTTTGATCTCAAACTTAACTCAACATAGCACATATTATACGTTTTATTTGCAGCCGACAAATTATGTGTGATGCGTTCCCGAAGTCATAATAAACCATTCAATAATGAGCTGCAGCCAATCAAAAAATTGCTATTGTCGCATGTCGAGATTGCCGTTTCGTGGAAAGTGTATAATTAATATTCGCCAAGAAACAGTGATACGTATAATTGTGCGTTTCTATGGCAACGTTCATTCCAAGGGCTACTTCTCGGGCTACTTCCTGTGTACACTTATTTCGGAACTTATTTAGACCAAGGGATTTGACCTAGCTGTAAAGACACATCATTAGTAATTTAAAGTTACAAGGGCTGAAGTGCAACAGAAGATAAAACCCTCTAGCTAGAAGTAGGTGTAGCATCTGTAAGTAATACAAAGAATGGAGGTATGTATAATTATTGGCTGTGACAAAGAAGAAGGCGCATGTAAAATTGAGCAGTATGCCAACAAACAATTAGGACACAATTACAGCATTCCAAAATTACCGTAAATTAGAATTGTAGGCATGACAGAAAAGTTGACAGAGGAACAAATATTAGCATGTATTATCTCGCAAAATGAAAGCATAATTGACAAAAAAGTAGCTAAAATCGACATTAAAAGAATATTTGAACAAAGAGGCAGGTTATACAGCTATTGCTGAAATTGACCCGATATCTCAGGGGCGTTTGAATGTTAACTGGAACAGATGCGGAGTTTATGAACATGTCAATTTTTTGAGATGTTTTAAATGCTTGGGATGTTTTCGTAAAGCAGAACATTGCAAGAATGGGGATAAGTGCGGCATCTGTAGCGGAGAACATAGGCGGAATGACTGCAATTCAGATATTGTAATAATTATTTACGAAACGAGTGCGAGAAGACATTTTTCGCGCATGAGCGCAATGTTTGAAGCACGAGCGACAAAGGAGCGAGTGCTTCATTTGCGCGAAAGATGAAATTAATTATAAAATAGCAACTATATATCATTCCCCTAATCAAGCACATGCATTATGTTTAGACACAATAAATAATTTAGCTTTGAAAACACAAACTATGCCCGATGAATGGAACACAGCAATAATTACCCCAATTCATAAAAAGGGGAGTTTTAGTGACTGTAATAACTATAGGGGCATATCATTGCTTTGCACTACTTATAAATTGTATGAACGTATAATAGAAGGAAGACCAAAACGGGAAATAGAAAAAACACTGGGTGACTCACAAGCAGCCTTCCGAGCAAACAGGTCAACGCAGGATTGGATATTTGCAATAAGACAAATCTCAGAAAAGATAATAACAACAAATAGTAAAATGTTTGTGACAGCAATAGATTTCGAAAAGGCGTTTGACAGTATTAAAAGAGAGGAAATTTGGAGAATTCTTAGGACAAGAAAGATAAATAAAAAACTCATTGGAGTAATTAAAAGCATATACAGAAAAACAGAAAATGTAGTGCGGTTAGGAGGAAAAAGAACAGAAAGATTTCAAACAATCAGAGGAGTTAGACAGGGGGGAGTACTCAGCCCGCTGCTTTTTATCATTGTTATGAACGAAATATCCAAGCGAGTAAATGAGAAAACTAAAAGAACCCATATAGGATACAGAATGCTCAGACCAGTATATATAGATGAGCTGATGTACGCAGATGATCTGCTAATATTCGCCAACAGTAAAGAAGAACTACAAGACAAAATAGAAAAATGAAATAGAGAAATATGGACTGAAGATAAATGTGGAAAAAACCGAGATAATGGAAATTGGAAACCAGACCGAAGATATGCTGCTTCAAATACAGGGAAAGCCAATAAAGAATGTAAGCAAGTTTAAGTATTTAGGCACAATTACGAAGACAGATGGTAGATTAGAGGAAGAAATAGCAAATAGAATAAGCAAAGCGATTGCATTGTATGGGACTCTGTACAGACCATTCTTTGACAGGAAGGAAATAACGAAGAAAACGAAAATAAGAGTACTATATGAATCGGTGCTAGTCCCTGTGCTTATGTATGGAAGCGAATCGTGGGTCCTGACCAACAGATTGAAACAAAAATTAACGGCATGCGAGATGAGGATCTTAAGGAAGATTGCAGGAGTGACCAGGCTCGACAAAATAAGAAGTGAACTGAGAGTAATAAGTGTAATACAAAAAATAGAACAACAAAAACTGAGGTGGTTCGGGCATTTGGTTCGGATGGGAGAAGACAGGACAGTTAAAGTGATATGGGAGACGGAGACCGGGAAAAAGAGGAGAAGGGGGAGGCCAAGGCGAAGATGGAACGAGGAGGTGGTAGATATATTGAAGAAGAAAGGATTAGGCTGGACCCAAGCAAAGAGCAAGGTCAGAGACAGAAATGCATGGAGAAAAGTAATTGCCTCTACACCTATGGTAGAAGAGGATGCGGATAAGTAAAGTAAGTAAGTAAGTAAATAATTAGTTAGAAGACAACCTTAAAAATACAAAAGAAACTTTAATTTTGCTAGGTGATTTCAATTTAAACTGGATTGGTGATAACCACTACAGTAAAAAGATAGTATCTATGATGACAGATAGGGGTTTGAAACAAATAGTTAAAGAACCCACTCATCTATACGAGGGAGGCAGTTCAATGATTGATTTGGTTTTCACAAATAATTGTAGTTTAGAAAGTAAAGTTTTAAATGAACCAAACATAACTGACCATAGTTAAAATCTCAGTGCCTTTAAATAAGGATATTACAAGACAGGTGAGTATTAGAAGTAAATTGTTAAATGTAGAGGAATTTAAAAATAGAGGAATTTAAAAAATATGTTTACCATACAACTTTAGGAACGAGAGTGTCGAAAACAAATTTAACGGTTTTTTGAAAGGCACGTTAAAAGTGCTGAATGAGATGATGCCGAAAAAAAGCGGTAGTCATACATAGCGATAAGAAATGGTTTAACGAAGGGGTATTAGGGGCTATTAAACAACGAGATTATATGTATACAAGACATAAATTAAGTAAACAAGAAAATACATGGCAATTATACAAAGAAAGTAGAAATAGAGTTGTTGAAATTATAAAAAGAGCAAAATTTAAATTCTATGAGGAAAATATAGATGCATGTAAATACGATGCAAAGAGGATGTGGAAAACTCTCAAGACATTTATAACAAAACAAAGGCGAGAAGTGTCTGGTGATATAGAATTTGGAAACAAAATACATAGTATCAAATGACAAAATATCTGCCAACAAATTCAATGACTTTTATATTGAAAGTATAGAGGATATCATAAGTACAATAGCAATTTGTCAAAGCCAAAGTAAAGTGCAATGTAAAGTTCATAATTTTGTAGAATTTAAGTTAATAGCCATTAGTGAATTAAAAAGAAGTTGTATTTAATTTTAGAAATAAGGGTAGTCCGGACGAAATCGATATAGGTTTATATAAAAATAATTTTGATGAGATATCTAACATTGTTTAGTCCCATTTCGTGCGTTCCCGTTTCAGACGTCGATGAAATTTGTGCCGTTTCGTGCGTCGTCCCAAACCTCTAGCCGTTTAGGGCGCTGACCTGCTGATAATGCAGTAAGCCCCTAACTCCAGTTTATCTTTACAACACAAAGCGGAATTGTATGTTGATTTCGCTACTATTGTTTTCAAATAATGTTTTTGTTTTCGGGGGGTGGGGGGACTTAAACGCTCAGCTTGCTGAGCTTACCCACAGACCAGAAATAGTGGGCTGTGGAACCACTTTTTTGGCCGTATTCAGTGACGGGCAACTATAAAACAAAGCAGTACGTTTTGTATGCCTTTATTGCAACAAATATACCTATAACGCACGAACTCGCACTGTTTAATTACCCAGTAAATTCTCGACTCTCGAATCGGCACGAAAACAGGTAGAAACCCAAAAACGCCCGAAACGGGAACGCACGAAACGGGAAGATACCAAAGAAGTACGTATAGACGAAAACAAATTGTTATCAACTTACCAATCCGGCTTTAGAGAGGGCCATAGCTGTGAAAGCACATTCCAATTAATATTGAACGAATGGAAAGATTTAAACTAGTTAACTAGTTAGTCGCATATACCTGACAGGCGAGATTCCAGAAGATTACAAACGGAACATCATAGTAGCTTTGCCAAAAAGAAAAGGCGCGGATAGATGCGAAAATTTTAGAACTATCAGTTTAACTTCCCATGCGTCAAAAATTTTAACTAGAATTGTGCAAAGAAGGATGGAGAAAAAGGCGGAAGAAATATTAGGAGAAGATCAGTTCGGATTTAGACGAAATAGAGGAACGCGCGAGGCCATTCTAGCTTTACGAGTAATTATAGAAAAAACGATAGAAAAGAGAAAGAGCGTCTATATAGGATTTGTAGATTTAGAAAAAGCCTTCGACAACGTAAAATGGGGGAAGATGTTCGAAGTGCTGAGAAAGGTAGGGATGAAATACAGGGACAGAAGAATAATGCATAATCTCTACACAGAGCAAAAGGCAGTTATAGAATGTGAGCAGGAACAAAGGGAAGTAGATATCCGGAAGGGAGTGAGACAGGGATGTGCATTGTCACCTCTAGTTTTCAACTTATATATCGAAGATGCGATTAATATTGTTAAGGAAAGAACAGCCTCAGGGATCAATGTACAGGGCCAAACTATTAACATGCTCAGATTTGCGGATGATATAGCAGTGTTAGCATCTAGCAAAGAAGAATTAGGAGCGGCTTTGAATGAAATGGAAGCAGTTTTGACACAGGGCTTCGGCATGAAAATCAATAAAAAGAAAACTAAAATTTTGGTATGTAGGGGATGTGAAAATAGAACTAAAATGGAAATACAAATTGGAAATGAGAAGATAGAGGAGGTCGTGGATTTCTGCTACTTAGGAAGTAAAATAACTCAAGACGGTAGGAGCACTAAAGATATAAAACAAAGAATGGCGCAGGGCCGAGTTGCGTTTAACAAAAAGAAACAACTGTTATGCTCGAGAACGGTTAATATAGAGACTAGGAAGAGACTCTTAACGTCGTATGTATGGAGTACGGCATTATACGGGTGCGAAACTTGGACAATAGGAGAAGCGGATAGAAAAAGAGTAGAAGCGTTTGAAATGTGGTGCTACAGACGCATGATGAAGATACCGTGGATAGATAAGGTTAGCAATAGGGAAGTATTAGAAAGAGTTGGGGAAAAGCGAAAGGTATGGAAAACAATAAAGAGTAGGAGAGATAGGATGGTAGGACACCTTCTAAGACACGAAGGAATAGTTCGTGACATACTAGAGTCAGAGATAGGAATAAAAAGAGGTAGGGGTAGGCCTAGATTAGACTACTGCTCTCAAATAGTTAGGGATGTAGGATGTTCTACTTTTAGGGAAATGCGTAGGTTAGCTCAGGATAGAAAAGAATGGAGGTACGCGTCCAACCAGTCTTCGGACTGAGAACCTTATGATGATGATGGAAAGATAAGTTAGATAAAGGGAAGATACCCTGTAAGCATTTGAAAAACCTAATTTTACTATTTTTACTGTTCAGTTAATAAATATTGGTGCATCTTGAAGCCATAAAATGATTTAAAAAACTCCGTTGTACAGAAGTGGCACGTTCTTACACTAAGCAGAAAAATTAACAACGGAAATGTACGTGCACAAAGCAATTTGTTAAATGAATTGCAACACGTAAAGCGGCGATTTGAATGTTTCTTACTTAAAAAGGGCAATCGAGGATATGACGTCGATAAAAATATAGCGGCAAACGCGAAACTGCGATGCCGCTTAAGATAACGTTAGCAATTTGTCCGGAAAGTCAACGGGGTTGTAAAAAAAAACGATAAGGGGATAATATTTTTGTCACAATTGAAGGCGGCCATAGACGTTCAGGCAGACATAAGCCAATATCTTAACAGTTTGTTTCTTTTTCCTATGCTAATTATTATAGTAAATATTACGTGGAAAAAATGGTGAATCAAGTGAGAAACTAGATTAATGCGTTTTAATGATTTGGAGGAATCCGTTATAAATCATAAACGCACTGGACGTTTATTAAGAAAAGTACAATCAATTTAGAACAGTGTTGGAATGATAAAGGGTAGGTTGAAACTCGGAACTTTTGCAAAATTCTCTGCTCATTAATATTGTAACGTATTTCGTATTTAACACAATTCATTTACAGTGAGTTATGTACAAATATTTACAATTAAAAGTGATTTGAGAACATGAAATTTTAGAACTAACTAACTAACCTAAACAATCCACAATACACAAATCAACAGTTCGGACTTCTAAAAAAATAGTTCTAAACAAACAACGGTTAATCACGACTGAAATCGCCCCGGTACACTTAAAACGCAAAAAATAAACCACCGTCATCAAGACGCCAGAATACACCATACACATCTACTGTAATACTCGCACAGATCTATCGGAGTCGGAGACTATAAATTATCGCTTTCTCATCTCCAAACCAAAACTGCAAACTGTCATACCGTCCCGTTGCTTCCCAATAAATACTCTTCGTATAAAGCAAGAGAAATAGAATTGTTCCAGCATTAGAACTTTCTGGACTCATAAAGAAACAACAAGGTCAACGCCATAAAACAGCTGTCCGTTTATTTGCGTTGAATCACGCTCGCGCTAACACATGGGCGGCGCTTATGGGGCATTTCGTATCAATATGCTATAGAGAAAATCTGATCTCTCAAACGGTACACGAGTTATGACCTAAAAACATGCCTTGTAACTCGAGGTAGACACATTGTTGGAATATGGATTTACAGAAAGTCTTTTCGTTTCTATCAGGCCATCGTCAACGTTATATTTTTCTTATGGGCGTTATTTTTGTTTTACATTTTGTTGGATGGATTGAAATATTCTTATTTTATTTATATAGAATTTGTCCATATTGCCTATATCAAATATTGTGTTTATTGCAGTTAAGAAACATGAGATCGACCCTGCAAGGAATGAAAACGAAAGCTGTCAATAATTAAGGATTAAGATGTAAGAGACTGTGGTTAAATAATCAATTCAAGAATCTATCGTACCCCTAACCACATAAAATTTGAAATACTATACACGCATTTCGGCAGCTAAGCTGCCATCTTCAGTAGCAGGGAAAAACCTATAGTAATAAAAATAGCAATAACAACATTAATGAAAAAAAAACACAATTATATATATGACAATAATAATAACAACAATAAAAATTGCAAGTCATTGTTCTTCTGCAGCCATTGATGCTTTCAAAGACCCTCATGCACACCAGGACGAGATTGCCGAAGCAGGAAACGTGTTTCTTATGGCTCTGTATGGGAAAGGACATGAAACTAGCCTGAAGAAATTGAGATACAGGCAATACGTATCTTCATCGTTCAAAAGTAAAACCAATATTGCCTCACTACCTCCCACCGAAGCTGCTGCACGACAACATTCATTGAGAGCTTACTTTCAAGTGCGGCTGTGGTTATCCGGTCAAACCACACTCGACGAGGAACAAAGAGACCTGACCGAGTGGGGGGTGGAAAAAACCAGGAGTGGTCTTATGCCAGTGCCAACCACTTTGAACCCTGCACCGGACTCGATACTCCGGCACATTTCTTGTAAATGTAAAACAGGCTGCCAACGCAATTGTGGATGCAGAAAGGCAGGCCTCCATTGCTCCCGGATCTGCACATCGTGCGAAGGGCTGTGTGAAAACGTCGAGCCCCCGGAAGACAGCATTGACATGGACGAAGAAGAGACCGAAGAAAGAGACCGAGAACAGACTGAAGAAAGACGCTTACACGATGCTGAAGGCATGTTAAATCTCACAATCTATTTCGTAATCATTCATCTCTCCTCGAGATATGGTCACAAGTTGTTGTTTTCTCACCACTTCTTTCATTTTCCAGATGAACAAGCCCCGACGTTGACGATAGAACATCCCGAACCTGTGCCAAGACCTGCCGCCTTCGAAGAACCTCAGCCAGGACCCTCTAAACGACAACGGCTCATATAATTTTTGCTCATATAATAATGCAATATATAATCATATGTAATACTTTTTCAAGATTTTTCCTTGGAATTTCAAATTTTTTGTAACTGAATTTGTACAATTTCGGACTTAAATAACTTGAACATTATGTAATTTTTGAAAACGACCTGTACCTTTACATATACGATCTAAATAAGATATGTGCGGAGAACTGGTAGGAATTCACTAATTGACAGCCTTTAATAATAAATTAGAATTTTGGAGTGGAGTGGAAAAAGTGGGTTTTTGCGGAGACAGACAAAATACGCCAATTTTCAACTAGCGCTTGAGATCGAACGGTTCGTCGGTACGGAAGCGTAGAAGGGCAACCCAACATTATTTTTTAAGTCGACCGGTCGAGATAATAAGTCGGCCGGTCGAGATATTAAGTCGACCGGTCGACATAGTAAGTCGACCGGTCGAAATAGTAAGTCGACCGGTCGAGATAGTAAGTCGACCGGTCGACATAGTAAGTCGAACGGTCGAGATAGTAAGTCGACCGGTCGAGATAGTAAGTCGACCGGTCGAGATAGTAAGTCGACCGGTCGAGATAGTAAGTCGACCGGTCGAGATAGTAAGTCGACCGGTCGGGATAGTAAGTCGACTGGTCGAGATAGTAAGTCGACCGGTCGAGATAGTAAGTCGACCGGTCGAGATAGTAAGTCGACCGGTCGACATAGGAAGTCAACCGGTTGAGTTAAGTTATTTGGCGGGGATAATTATTAGTAATACCCGTTCACGCCTTATAAAACAGAGTTTCCAGTTTAATTATTTAAGATAGGTAAAACAATCATAATATCCACACGCCTTATAAATGATATTTTTCCTAATCTGTGGAAAACCTCTTATGTTGTCCCTGTGGCCAAGGTTGCTCAACCAAGTGAGTGATTAGCATCAACCGTGTGCTGTTCAAGGTGCTGGAAAGGGTGGTTTATTCCCAAATAAATGAGCACCTTAAGTTTATGGTATTTTACCTCCTTTTCAGTCAGGTTTCAGAACTAATTTTAGTTGTACCACTGCTTTGACGCATATCATTGATGATGTTATGGTAGCTACTGATAGGAGGCTAGCCACTGCCCTTGTGCTACTTGATTATTCAAAGGCCTTTGATTGTTTAAACCATGACATCTTGATCTCAATATTTTCTTTTTTGGGTTTGTATTGCTGTGCAATAAAATTTTTGAAAAGTTATTTACTTCATAGGAAGCAATATGTGAAATTGGCAGCCAATTTTCTCTTGAAAGCACCTTGGATAGAGGAGTGTCTCAGGGCTCTATCATGGGCTCTCTCCTATTTTCGCTCTATGTATCAAATATGCATTATTGCATACGAAACTGCACTGTTCATGGCTATGCCGATGATAATCAATTATATTATTCTTTTGATCCTACTAATGTTTTAAAAGCCAACGCGTCAATCAATTCAGATTTACAGGCATTAGTCAAGGTTTAATTATTAACACAGATAAATCTGCCGTACTTGTTTTTTATAAATCATCTTTAAGAAATACCCTTTTAAATAATTTAGATATCAAAATTAATGGCACCAAGTTGACTTGTGTTGATGAGGTTAAAAATCTTGGCATAGTGGTGGATAGTGATCTGCGTTTCACAAAGCATATCAGCAATTGTTGCAAGAAATCTTTCGGTGCTTTAAAACTAATTTTTTCTCAAGAATATTTTGGGAAAGCAGGAAAATCGTATTCTCTGACTCGTTAGTTCTTTCACAGTTTTCTTACGGAGACGTTAGTTATGGAGCATGAATAGACCTTCGAACGGCCCGTAGAATTCAGTTGATTCAGAATGCATGCACACCACACCACTGATAAATGAGCAGCATCTCCAATTACTTTTAAATAATATTAGGTATACTTCCTGATTTTGATTTTGTTTATATTTATCCATCATGTCATTTTTGTTGTTTTTCTTTTTTTTCTCTCTCTTGTGTTGCAGGTTGAGTGAAAGAACAGATGTTTATGTTCTTACATGCGCAATCTGAACTTCGCCTTTTGATGTCTTATACACAAATTTTTTGTATTTGTATCCTCATTTGGACATTAATAAATTATATTATTATTATTATTTTGTTCTAAGGACACTAGGTACATTATACACTGACCGCGGGAACGTGTCCTAATGGGTGACTTTGTTATTATTGGAGATGGAAGTAACTTAAATGTACAAAGTAATGCGAAATTATGTGTTTGTCTTGACAGACAAGGTGATAGAAGCAGTATAATTCTAATTGGTCACTTATATTTTTTAGATGGATGCCAAGCATGCGCATATAACTATTTACAAGCCACGGATGCGACTTATACGAATTCTGCATACATCTGTCTCTTAATCTTAATCTCACCTTGCAGTGTAATGTAGTCCTACTGCCATACCCGTAGTTGATTTTATCTTATGTAAAGTTATTATTTTGTTATTTGAAAGAAAAACGCATGTGCATAACTACATACTAAAATCAAAGCGCAAGCCCCATTTCCCTAAAAAAATTGAGAAGCAGTATTTGCCTAGTATGCGAATTATTTTTTGGGATTACTGCAAAAGCTTAGCCAAATTATTAGTAAAAATCGGTAAATGGCCTTAAATTAACCACGCTGATTTTGTAAGCAACGAATACCCAGCAGGAAGAATCAAGAGCGTATTTTTTGTAAACAAGCCAAGGCATCGGCTGGATTGTTACCACTTCAGGTGTTATAAATCAAGAAATAATTAAAAATTTTGTTATAACGTGTTTCTCCTACCTGACGACACCGGACACACAAAACCGAACAGGCCACGAGCCGTGAACCTTAAAAAATAAATTCGGAGTCAACGCAAGAAAGGACAAGAAACCTGGTTTGATCCTCGGATATTTCGTCGATCACACAGCCAACGCATTAGCCATCCGAACACGGGAGGAACTTGTCAGACCTCTTCGAACTGCACAGAAATAGTTAACAACACTAGCCGAGCGAATCACCTGCCTTGCCTTGTTTACAAAAAAAATTAAGCGAATCAAGAAACAACTGGACATGGACAAGCGTAACGTTGCCAACCTTCAACGAAAAAAGTACCAGAATAGACAACTTTGTACCAACCTAACAAATTATATCAATAAAAGTAATTAGCCATTTTTTAAATCATTTATTTTTACACCCATAAAATCAACTTTCTATGTCGACCGGTCGACTTACTATCTCGACCGGTCGACTTACTATCTCGACCGGCCGACTTACTATCTCGACCGGTCGACTTACTACCGACCGGTCGACTTACTATCTCGACCGTTCAACTTACTATCTCGACCGGTCGACTTACTATCTCGACCGGTCGACTTACTATCTCGACCGGTCGACTTACTATCTCGACCGGTCGACTTACTATCTCGACCGTTCGACTTACTATGTCGACCGGTCGACTTACTATGTCGACCGGTCGACTTACTATCTCGACCGTTCGACTTACTATGTCGACCGGTCGACTTACTATGTCGATCGGTCGGCTTACTATCTCGACCGGTCGACTTACTATCTCGACCGGTAGACTTAAAAAATAATGTTGGGTGGCCCTTCTACGCTTCCGTACGTCGGAGACTAAACCTAAATAGTGAAATTTGTAGGAAATTTTATGTACTTTCATTTTGAATAGAGAGGTTTTTACGAGAAGTTGGTAGTTTTCGAGTTATAAGCAAAAAACCGCAAAAATTACATTTTTTACCTTTTTGCATTTTTTTCAATGTTGCGTCACGAAATTGTGTTAGCAAACCTCAGATTCGGATTCAGCACCCCAAAAAACATACAGAATGGGAGAAATCAAAACTACCCCACAACTTTCATGGTAAAAACACAATTTGACTGAATTACATCTGTAATATGTATTTGTAGACAATTCGTTACACTATCGCCAATATAACGCTGGCAGACACAAACAACTCAAACTCTGCCGAATACAGCTATTGCTTGCAGTTTGGTTTCCATGGGAGCGCTGCACTATTTACTTATGAATGACGTCACACACAACACGTGCTGGCCCGACACGAAGTAGCGACAAATAACATAATTGTAAATATGGGCAGTAATAAAAAAATTGACATAACCTGACTCATTTGAGCCTGGTGCATTAATTTACGGCAAATAATATTTTCTCGCAAGTACCCTATTCACCGAATGCAATGCAGAATTTTGCGAAAAACCAAGCTATTAGTCTAAGTCTAAGTGATAGAGGAAATGAAATTATCTAGGAAAATGCATCAAAAATTATTTTATAACTTACCGGATGGTTCACATAATTTACTTTATAAATACGTATTAGCTTGCACATGCGCATATCGCACCGTGAGGGTAAAACGCTGCATCGCTTTCGTGACGGTCGAAAACTCGAACCTGGCATCCTATAAGTTAGTGTTTTTAACACTAAAAGCAGAATTTTAGCTTGGTACTCAGCATGTAAACAACCTGGCTGTACCAAAATACGCCCCATGAGTTTTCTCAGTCACATGTAAAATTTCATCATGTGTCTTGAATAGGGGAACAATTTAAATGCACATTATTTCGGATAAAATGGGCATTAGATCGGAAATTCTCGCATTAAAGTTAGGTAGGTACATACTTTTTCTTTTATCAGGTGGAGGTCAGGTTAGATCTAAAGGCTTCTTTTATAATGATTTCTCAAGAAGGCATCTCAACACACGGTCTACGTGAGAGCTATTAAAATTTAGTTTCACAAAAATGCAGATTCAGATCGTTTCATTACTTAGTATTTATAATAGTGTACGCTTATATCCTACCCCTTGAATAGTATCCGAAATATGATCCGGTTACACACTAAATCCTCACTCTGTATAATTTCAAGCCAACAGTTAAATCGCTTGCAACTGTTAGTTGTAACATCGCTCGCTGGGTGCGACAGCGAGTAGTTAGCAATGCTAAACTGAAACTTCCAGAAAGAAATAAAACAGACCGCTTCGCCTGTGAATTCATGATGTACCTGCCGTCTCCGCCGTAACGAATGGAGGAACTTCCGTTTTAGTGGCGGGCAATTACCGCCTATTATCTCTAATTAGTACGGTCAGGTTTTAGCTTTACTACTACTTTGCTTTCTAGAAAACTACTCCAGTCAACAAACTTGCAGTTAAATAGTCGGGGGCAGAGTTTGCAGCAATGAAATCCCCCGAGAAACTTTTCAGAAGTGCTTAAAAGCTCTCGCATTAAGTTACCGTGCGAGAAAATGAAGAGAGATTTTAATTTACTGATTTTTTCGTCCACTCAGAATTTCATTTCATTCCCTCTTTCATCGAAGCCAGAAATTGGCTTCGAATTGTAAGTGTATTATCAAATTCGGAGATCTCACTCTATTATAAGCACCAATGAATCTTATAAAAGCTTTTTTTAATAAAATAGTAACTAGGTGCTGCAGTTTTCGTTCTAAATTTTGAAGGCTGATCTCCAAGTAATGTTTTTATCGTAATATACGTAGTTAAAATAGTATCGTAACAGCTCCCATTACGATGGAGATGGGGAAATTGTTAGAGGCCGAGCTTGATAATCCATTGTGTTATTAGTTACGAATCATTAACGTTTTGTAAAATTCCTGCTCCCCGTAAAAATATTCCAACAAACTTATTCTACCATTATTTAGCGAAATTTGTTTTTTTTATAAACTGACAATTTCTAAAAAAGATTTTTGAAAATTTAAAATTACAAGTGCTGCACAAAAGCAGTTTCCTCCAAGTCTTGGAGAATGGTACGACAGTAGTTTTATGAGGGCTTACATTGAGACCCTCTCTAGTTGCCCAAGGTGAAACAATGTTGAGAGCCGCCTGCACCTGCATGCGATCTCTCACTGTTCGTAGAAACTTGCTGCGGACTGTAATAACTAAATCATCCGCATGTCCAGTGATGAGAAGACCATTTCTGCTGAGTTCTCTCAGCATGCCGCCCTCAGCGAGGATTCACAGAAATGGAGAAATAATTTCACCCTGCGGGCAGCTCCCCGCGCCCCTAATCTTGGAGTTCTACTCTCATCGCTAAGGTATGTCTTGCAACATGGAGTCGATTCATCGACAACATGTCTCCTCGACACCACGTTCTTGGACTACCGTGATCATATATTGGAAAGAAGCATTGTCGAAGGCGCCCTTTTATTGAGAAATTAATCAGCTGGATGAATGCAGTCTCTGTGGAGGATCATTCTTTGTAGGCATACTGATCTTGATGTAGCGGTTTCCCAACAAGAACATGTGTGAAGTTAATATACCGAGAAAGTAGTTCCGTAAATTCATTCCAAACAAAACAAAGCATCGTACTTTTAACGTCTGTCAGTGTCATCTTAAAGTAAATTTTGCAACAAGGTTATAGCAATTTAGAGTTTTTACACGCAAGCACAACACACCAATTAAAATAAACTGCTTTCGTTGCAATCTATATCTATATAAAAGAAAGTCGTTTTAGTTACACTATTTATAACTCAAGAACGGCTGAACCGATTTGGCTGAAAATTGGTGGGGAGGTAGCTTAGAACCAGGAGACGGACATAGGATACTTTTTATCCCGTTTCCCGAAATCGACATTTTCGGCAGTTTCACAACAAAATATTACAATTTTAAACTGACAACTTGAAATTAATTACTAACTTGATAATTTTGGGCATTGTACATAAATACACGTATCCATAGTTACGCAGAGGAACGTAACGTTTTTTTAGGTAACGCTCGATTTTATTTAAGTTTATAACTTTTGTGAATTTTTTGGCAAAATTGAAACTTCTTTTTGTAAAACACCAACGTTTCGCCTCCGTTAGGGGGCTTTATCAAGGTTTTATTCAAAATTGTATAAAGTATAAAAAAGTGACATTTTTTTTCTTAATAAAATTAGTAAATAACAGTAACTATGTTAAACTTAATAATAGAAATTATATCTAGCACATTTGATTTTGATAATTATGAATAAGGAAATAAATAATGTACATGAGTTAATTTAGAATCAAGTGGTAGAGAACAAATTACGTTATTATGTCACGGTATATTTGACTTAAATTTTGAATGTCAGATCTGTCATTTAAAGAATTTTTGTCTTTTTGGATGTGTATCATTTCTAAAATAAGTCTAGCTTTTAAATTTCTCTCTTGTTCAAGAATAGTAGTGTTATTAAAATCGAAATTATGTTTAGTATTTTTTATGTGTTTACTGATAGCTGAATTGCTATTTTGGTATGTATGTTGTTTTAACCTAGTCTCGAGATGATTTTTGGTTTGTCCAATGTATGTTTTATTACAGTTATTACAATTAATTTTGTATACGGTGTGAGTTTTCATCAATTTTGGAATGGGGGTTTTCAGATGAGAACACATCCAAAAAGACAAAAATTCTTTAAATGACAGATCTGACATTCAAAATTTAAGTCAAATATACCGTGACATAATAACGTAATTTGTTCTCTACCACTTGATTCTAAATTAACTCATGTACATTATTTGTTTCCTTATTCATAATTATCAAAATCAAATGTGCTAGATATAATTTCTATTATTAAGTTTAACATAGTTACTGTTATTTACAAATTTTATTAAGAAAAAAAATGTCACTTTTTTATACTTTATACAATTTTGAATAAAACCTTGATAAAGCCCCCTAACGGAGGCGAAACGTTGGTGTTTTACAAAAAGAAGTTTCAATTTTGCCAAAAAATTCACAAAAGTTATAAACTTAAAGAAAAAGATTGGCACGAATAATTATATAAAGCTCGATTTTATAAATTTTATTTGTCAAATCTGACAGTTGATAAGTGTCATATCAAGCCCCCGCCTCGCACAAAACAAAAAAATTATGTTGATCCGATCGCTACCAAACTTCACAGGAACACTCGCTGGGCTAATCTGAAGATTAACTTACAATAGGTGCCGCGCATGTCGTACCGGGACCGGGCAGCAAATAATTTATAAAGTGAAAATGCAAACGTCAAACGGCATATGCCATTCGCAGTTTATCAAGTTTCAAAATAGGAATTTTCGAAATGGGAAAATAATGAAAAAAATATGACAAACGTAGGCGAGAAATAGTAGGTACCTATACTTGTGCCGCCCAACAGACGGAGTGATCACCTTACAAAAACATGCTCTAGCGGGGCCAATATTAATTTATGACGACCGAATTGGAGTGATGCGACTTCGTTGGGTCTAAAGAAAGCGCATCACTAAATTGATAGTGGTCCCGTCTAGAGCTCATTCTTGCAGGGTGATCACTCCGTCTGTTGGGCGGCCCAAGTATAGGTCAAAACTTTTAGTTTAATAAGTAAGTCATTTATATTAGGTGTTCGAATAATCCACCATTTTCTGCCCATTGTCCAAGTCAATGATACAGCTCTCATTCCACATTCACCAGTTGCCTTATGGCAATCTTAAGTCTTCAAGTCTGTTATGTTTGCGATTATGGATAAATGTTCCCACAGAAAGAAACCCGGTGATGGCAAATCTGGAGATCTGGCTGACCATGGAATTATGCCATACTCTTAGCCATCTTGCGTAATTATTTTGAAAATAACCTCGAGTACTGAAAGGAGAATGAAACGGCCAACCATCCTGCTGCAACCATACGTGCTGCTCTAAATTTGGTTCTACTTTCCGCAAAGAAGGTGTAATTCTTTCTTCTAAAACAGCAAATGATTTTCTACATTTAAATTGACATCTATGAAGGGAAGACCCGGCACACGATGACGGAATATGCATGCCCTTGACCGCTGGTATGCTGCGTTCTGCTGGCTGCTGTTACTTGCATACTTTTTGTGCATTTGGTTTATGAAATAATATAAATTAAATTAATGTAGACCCATCCGAGAAGCAGATGTTTACCAAAAGTTGCGGTTGTCGTTGAATGTCTCCATTATATTGAGGCAAAACTCCCAGAACGGAAAAGAAACAAGGGAGATAATGACCATTTTTGCAACAAAAAAAAATAAAAATAGTCTGTTGGAATGGAATTCCATAAGTCCAGACATTTACTTTGTTATTTTCAGAAGATTTCTAACGTATTATGCATAGATAACAGAACTTGTAATATTTGGTAGTTAAATTTTTCGATTCAGTATTGTAACGTATGTCTCAAAAGTTTTGGCACAACATTGTTGGGTTAAAATAGGCGATAATGATAATACATCAAGATGACATTGAAAACAAAAATTCTTCATTGAATTATCTCCATTGTAACAGTCCAGTTTTAAGAATTACTTACGTTGAAGTAGATCTTCGGAAAATTATTTACAATTTAGTCGGACGGATGCCTAAACTGAAAACGAAGATCAAAATATCACTCGCCGTACTATTTATCGTACAGTAGCTGAGTATGAGCAAGGTATACATACCATGCCTAAATTTGCACAAAAAGTGGAAGACCAAGAATTTTTACTCAAGACAGAGCAGACAGATTAGTGAGAAGAGCCAAAAATAGAGTTGGAGTGTCTCTCAGGAAATTGGCATGTTAGTATCTCACTTATATAAGAACACAGTCTCGAGGGAATTGGACAGAAATGGTGTAGAATATCGAAAAGGAAAAAGAAATACGGCAAACCAGTCGGCACGGACACCAGGATGTTGTCAGGCATTATTAAGGCGGATCCATTTTGCAAACGACAGAATCATTGTTATGGATGATGAGAAGTACTTTACACTGGGCAATTCGGAGATGAAGGGAAATTATGTGTTTTATACCGACAACATAGAAGACTGTCCAGACGATGTAAAATATAAAGCAAAGGCGAAATTCGCCGACAAAATTTTAGTTTGGTGAGCCATTTCCACTACAGGAATATCCAAGTCTTATGTGGGACAGGAAAGGGGCGAAGCACTAGATAGTTCAAAACTGTCTGACCAAATTGGCTAACTTTATTCACCAACATCATGCTGAAGACGACATAATGTTTTGACCAGACTTAGCTTCTTACCATTACGCACGAGAAACTCAAAATTGGCTCAATGCTCAGAACATAGGTACTATTTGTAACGAGAAACGATAACCCGCCTAATCTACCCCAGACTCATCCAATCCAAGATTTTTGGGCACTTTTAGCTAGAAAGGTCGACGGTGGCGGATGGGAAGCTCCAAAAGAAGAGTCGTTAAGGCGTACTCTATAGAAAAATTAGAGAGATAGATGGCGAAGCTGTCCAAACCTAATGCTGGGTGTCCGCAGAAAGTTGCGCCTTAGTGAGAAGCACGGACCCCTTCATTTAATTTAAGTTGGTAATTTTGTTGTTTATAAAATTGTTAATTCTTACATACAAATAAAAAGTAACTAAAATGATTTTTAAGTATTAAAATATAATCGACACGTTTCACCCCCGTTCTGGCGCTTTGTCAAGATTTATTTAGTAAAAAGTAAAAAATATAAAATTGACAATAAAATATTATTTGACAAAAACATTTTTTTTTCAAACAATAAAAACTATTTATATGGTAACTATGATATACATACATATAAAAATTTTAGCACTTTTGGAAACATTTGAATTTTTTTATGAAAGAGAAAAAAGGCATATGTATTTAATTTAACAATAATGCTAATGTGTATGTAGAAGAGAGTATAGTTTATTTTATTATATTACCGTAAATTTTTACTTAAATTTTTTATATCAGTTCTATGGTTCATGGAGTTTTGTTCTTTTTTTGTATAGATCATTTCTAAAAACAGTCGAGATTTTAAATTTTTTTCTTTTTCTAAAATTTTGGTATCATTATATAAAAAAAATGAAATTGACCCTTAAAAAACACAGCAAAATGATAATAATGCTATCAAATAGAGAATAAAAAGTGGCAACGTAAAAGTTTTCACAGAATGAAAATACAAGGTCAAACAAAAAAAATTACAGCGAAAAAACGAAAACTCAATTTTTCAGTATTTTCAGTTTTCAGGAGAACGATTCAGAATATCTCGATTTTCTTTTGAGGACATTAGTCAGCATAAAATTTGGCAGAATGAGTATCACCACAGTCTCTGCCACTCTGTTTACTGAAAGACTGCTGCTGTCTTCCAGAAACCTGATTTAGTCTGGTTTCTCAATAAAAACGCCCCAATATGGTTAAACCTATGGTTCGGCTCAGGAATTTTACAAAGTATACTTGCCCCGTGTTACTTAAACAGTCTCTATATAAAGAAACATATGTATTAGTCAAGTATAGTTCTACAAACCGATTTTTTAATATAGGTACTATTATGGGTCGTTTATGATAAGCTATTTTTAACAGACTTCAAAAAAGGCGGTGGTTCTCAATTCGACTGTATTTTTTTATGTGTTACCTCATACCTTTTTTCTAGGTGAACCGATTTTGATGATTCATTTTTTATTTGAAAGCTGGTGCTTCTCATGTGGTTCCATATAAATTTTATCAAGACCTGACCAGTAGTTTTTGAGTTATCCTTAATAATGCGTATTTAATTGACTTCGACTACATTGATGATGTATATTGAAGTCGGTTTTCTATTTTGTAGGACAAAATATTATACATGCGTCAGTTTACACAAAATTCACTGGGCATGTGTGCTGTTTGTCAGTCGCAATTTAAAAAATGACAGCCGCGTTAAAAAAACACTTCCGGAGAGACGTGAATATCGCAGAAAGACTGTGAAAAATTGGTTGGAAAATGTGAGAATGAGTAGGGTTCTATAAAGCACCAGAGAAGAATTCAGGTCATAGCGGTTGAGAAAGCTTTTTAGATAGATAGCGGGGAAATCGTCCTTTAATCTATACGTACTCACGGAAAATGTCGGTGCAGCAAGAACTTAAACAGGAGTGTGTTGATATACAAGGTAGCATTGGAAACTTCTATATCTGGCTTGAAAAATATAATATGTTTCAGATATGAATGAATTTCCCAAAGAAAGGATTTCGCGGTCGCAATTTAATTTACGATTGCGCTTTTTCAAAATATTCTTGAAACATGATGTTTAGAAAATAGTCTGGTTTCTTCTGCTGCACTTATGTATATCTTATAGCGATTGTTGGATAGCTCAGCCGCAATGAATACATTTGTCCACGACTATCTTACAACATACTCTTTATACTTGTGTTTCTTCAATCATAATTAGATGCATTAATCACTGCAGTGATGAATGAATATTATTCACTACACCAATAGGAACATCGCTTTGACCCTTTTTTACATTTATTTAGTAGGCCGCGATCGCGATGTGTCAGTTCAAATTGAAACGTCAAATCAGCATGATTTGCTTTTAATTTGAAATGCATATTCTAAAAAAGAAGGTATAATGAGTAGTGAGAGTGAAAACGAGGTTTCTTTAATAGCACCAGCAATAAAAGAAGCTGCAGAACTTGCCTCATTAGATTCATTGCCCAAAAAACCAAAAAAATTATACCTGAGAGCGTATGTATGAATCTTTCTTACACTGGAGAAGGTAAATGAAGGTAAATTCTTTATGGGAATCTGTTTTGATAGTCGTGGACAAAGTATAGTATACAACTCGTTATAATGATGCTATTATTACCTCGGATGATTACAAAACTCGTTCGTTTCACTCGCTTGTGTTGTAAACTTCATCCTCTGTAATAACAGCATTCATTCTAAACTCGTGTATAATATACTATTATTCTCTATGTAAATTTGACATTTTTTGTAGTTTATGAATAACGAAAATGCGACATCAACAGCAGACAAATCACAACGAGTGTCGTTACAAGAAATTACAAACGGTGTTCTGCAAGTGAGGTTTGTTATTGTCTGTGTGGAAATAAAGCGTCTAGCTTGGTCTGCTCCTAATTTTATCTACAGGCCACAATTTTCTAGACGACTTACTACACGGGCATTAAGTCCAACGAAGTGACTAACCCGAGCTCGTCGGTCCGGCGGACGGCGGACGTCTTTCACGAATAATGTGGTTTACAAAATCAGCATAACTTTTCCGCAGTTTTAAACTAAAGAAAACAAAGAGACTAGTTTCATCGGGTATCTGTGCTAAAAATATAAAGTGTGTGAACTGGCAGTATTATTTAATAACGAATTCGAATATTAAAAAAAAGATCGGTAAGTATTGCAGCCCAATCCATATGGCTTAAAGAGAAATTTTGGAGACCCTCTATAAAAAAGATACGTATTAAATCATTATTTTAAAAGGTTCTATATTCTGAACTGTCTTTTAAAAAACGGGTAGTAATTATTTGGGCGGTTGTTTTAACATCCAGGCAGTTTCATCGTGTAGTTAAAAATTCACGCGGGCGGTATTAAACTTTTTTGGCGATAATTATTAACAATGTGGCAGTAGAATGTGGCCAGCAATATAAAAAAATTTCGTCGGTTATTTAATCCTACAACGGCAGTTCAAAACTGACTCGAGCGGCAGATTAAATAAATGTCCAGTGCAATTATTATTTAAGCTGTTAAACGATTGAATGGGCAGTATAATGTATTAATGGGCAGTTAGATAAATAGTTCGCCAGTTCTCGACGTTTGGCAAAATCGAACGTCATTTTCATTGAAAAGAGCGGCACACTTTCGTTAAAAGGGGCGCAACTTACGCGACAGTGCACCGTGGGCGGCCAATCGGAAGAGATTTGCCTATAAATATTAGGTCGTTTCGATCATTACCTTATCACTGAGTTGCGAGTGCTTGGATCTATTACACTAGCATTGCACCATTAAATGTATTCAACGCACCCCTCCCCGTTTTCCCATAGAAATGTTTAAAATACTGAACTCAGCCCCTCACAGATAGAAAAAATATTAATTTTGCTTCATCCCTTTGCGTCTTGTATTGCACCGCATTACACCACAAAGCATTTTTGTAATGCTGCATCGAATAATGCATCATTTGGATACTAACGACTTACAACGCTCCGCTCGCTTCGCTGCGCTTGACCTTAATCTGACAGACTTATATATTAAAAAGTGTCAGTCGAAAATTCTTGTTAAATACGTGACCATTGTCTCTAGTAAATGATTTGCATAGGTTAAATTTGATTTTTTATTAATAAAGGCTTGATTATGTTCTTGGATTCTCTTCTTGAATGTTCGACCTGCCTATCCAACATAATATACACCAGGGCATCTTCCATATTTCAACTTATAGACTCCGGATTGTTTATCTCTTCCCGTGATTTGTTTACTTTTTTTAGTAGGCGAATTATTGAGTTATTTGTTTTGAACGCAATATTAATGTTATTTTTATTTAATAATTTTGAGATTCTGGTTGAGCTTGACCCTGAGGTCCGTTTGTTTAAAGAAACCAACACCCGATTAAGTCTGACACCGGCTTCGTTGCTATGATACCGGCTTTCTGATTGGCTGTATCATAGCAACGAAGCTTTTGTCACGGGTATCGTAATTAATCTATGAATCATACTATTGTATGTTGCAAATTTGTGAGACAATGGATGGTTAGAGGGGTTGTGTATAGTGGTACCTGTATGGATAGGTTTGTGGTAAATATAGAAATCATGCATATTGTTTAAGCTAGTGATGGTTACTTATGTCTCAAAAATTTATTTTTTGATTTTTTCCTTTTCTAGTGTGAATTTTATGTTTTGATGAATGTCATTAATTTCATGTAGAAAAATTAGCTTATCTTTGTTTATTTTACATTATACTTGGGCCGCCCAACAGACGGAGTGATCACCCTGCAAGAACGTGCTCTAGCGGGGCCAATATTAATTTATGACGACCGAATTGGAGTGATGCGACTTCGTTGGGCCTAAAGAAAGCGCATCACTGCGGTTCTGTCGTCCTAAATTGACTGTGGTCCCGTCTAGAGCTCATGCTTGCAGGGTGATCACTCCGTCTGTTGGGCGGCCCAAGTATAGGTACTTGCTTTCGTATTGCATTGATGTAAGTAACTAATCTTTTTGTTATAGGTACACGGTTTAATTTTTCTATATTTAGATTTTAAAGTGATTAAAGGTGCGCCTTTTCTATGATAGTCAATAATTTGTTATTAAATTCCTCGTATTCAATATTTATATATTTATTTATATATAGAAAAATCAACTTGACACATTGACAGTAACCGAATTCTGAATTTGACGTTTTCAATGTCGATGTTGACGTAATCTCAAGAGTAGCGAAAGTATGCTTGATAGTGGCCGACCATTTGTCCGGCTTCTGATACACACTTTGCACTTGTAACTTTGAAGTAACTCCTGAATAAGTTGACTTTTTGTTACTCTCTGATGGATTTCCGCTACGTCAGAAGTATTAATTTTTGGTCTTTTCAATCATTTTCTTGTCGATTCTTATTTCTATGAGACCTTGTCGAGCAGCGTTCTTCTTGTCTTTTTTTGCGTGGTTAATTTCTGGGCCAGCTGGCAAGCATATTTTCTCTTGCAATTTTACTGTCAACTTGGATGGATGTTTGAAACAGCGGATATTTACTTAAGTTTTGTAAGCTGTTTGGGATTCACCCTGTAGCCAAACAAATTGCGATAGTGCGCAAGTGCGGATTAATTACGTTATTTTATATTTCGCACTGTCTTCCCGTATCGGGGATCATTTCCATCCCGGAAAACTTGAATTTCGTTGCCGTTCTTTTCTGGTTGTAATCTGAAATTTGACAAAGAGTTATATCGACCATTCGAAATCGAGTGCCGAACAGCAGCACCCTCACAATCACAAGGTCAGAGTGTTCCATTATTATCTGGTTTCGACTACTTATTATATACCTACACGCAAGCAACAACTTAATTTAGTTTCATTTTATTGTCATATCATAGCTTTTTATATACATTATATAAATTTTTGAATTCACGTAACAACTTTTCACTTAGAGTATTTTTTTGTAATTTAGTAATTACTGAACTCGCGTCGCGCGTCTTTGCGCATGTTATTTGCGTGTGTTAGATTGTCGGTGCGGCCGTGTGAGCGAAGCTTCGATTATTCTTGCGTCATCCGCGTCAACCGCGACAAAGGTCGGAATTACTAAGATTTTCTTTTTGCATACTGCCAACAGTTATGTTGCTGGAGACGACACAACAGTTTTAAAAAAACACTTTATTACTTTAAATACAATTTAATTGAATTATATAATATTCAAAAATACAAGAATTACGTGCAGCAACCTTCGTTGAAGATTCGTAGAGAATAGTTGCTGTTACAGTTCTCGCTGCTGTTATATAGGATTTTTATAGCTGACTCAACTTGCTGGCTAACATAACTCCTCCCGGGTTAGATTGGAAAATAAAGGGGATGCGATGTTTTCCAAAGTTCTCCCTTGTTGGGATTGCTCCTCGATGATGGTGCTGTTACGACACTGTCGAATTAAGAAAGTTCGGTTACTGTAACATATATAAATCAAAATTAGTAACCCAAAGGAGGAAAATAAACCGTAGATAATATACGAATGCTGCTTGTGTTCTTCGGTCAGCTCGTGGGTTTGCAATTGCGAAGTCTTTTGTACAACAACTTGTAATTCTTCTGGATGTATGACATCAAGGTGGAGAGGTTTGAGTCCAGCTGGTTTTGTGAACTCGATTTGAAGTGTTGGTAAAACTAGTCCTTGTGTTTTCAGAAATACAGGTTGGAGATTGATTGGAACGTTGTCCACCGTGACGGTACATGTTGATGGAATTGTAATGATGCTTGGTCGATGAAGGTATTGTTGTAGACGTGTAGTACAGTTGCTTTCGATTAATACCTGGTTAGATGTAGGTATCACAATTACTTCTCGATCAGTGATTTGTTCGATAATATTCCGGGTGACTGTATAGTTATGTAGGTGGTGCAGTTGTATGGTTTATGATTTCGCAGAAGTACGATGATACAAAGGTCTTCACCCTTTACTTGTTGCTGTTGTTTGCAAATGAAGTTGTTTTCCACGTAGGCACATGTTTGATCTTCAAAGTAGTAGTCGGTTTCAGTGATCAGTAGGTTAAGGGTATAATGGAACAATTATTTGGTTGTTTTCTGGGATGGATAAAATATGATAAAAGGTATACGTCGAAGGGTAGAAAATGGGTATGTGTATTGCAAAAATTAGATGTTTATCACGTTCTATTAGTTGAACGCCTGCCAATTGATAATATAGATTTGCTGACTGTGGGATAAGTAACTGATTAATTGGATAAAGTCTTCGTAATGTTTGAGAAATTTCAATTAGTTGTGCTGTTGGAAGAATAGATCTCTGTAAAATATTTAAGCGGCTAAAAACAATTGCTTCCTCTAGTTCGTCTAAGTTTGAACTAAAATACCGTAAATAAGCTGAAATTTGTCTTAATACTGATTGACATTCGTAGTAAATATTGAAATCGGACGTAAGGTTCCTTGTTTGGTTTTGCACTGTTTCTATTCGTTCTGCTATTTCCTGTTGAGCTCTTCCTAGTTTCAGGAATTGTTCTGAAGTTTTATTAGATAACATTTGAAGAACTGATACTGAATTTTTTAAATCGTCATGTAAAATATGTTGATTGTGTTTCAAATTAGAAAGAATTTTTGTATATCTTTCGTCGTCTTCTATATCTAAAGTTCCGAAAAGCCATTTTGAAAGTTTACCTACGCCATCGAAAAAGGATCTTTTAAATCTGGATGGTAGTAAAATTGTCAGTTTGTCTTTAGTTCTTTCGAGTAATGTTTCTGTATCATTTATACGTGACATTATGGTTTCCTAAAATGAAATCTTTATAGAGTCTTGGTTTAACCTTTCGAGAATTTGTGTTCTAATGGACTCAAATTGATTACTAAAAGTTTCTATAGTATTTTTCAGATTTGTTGGCGTTTGCGACACAATATCCGATTATCCAAGCAACCGCCAGCAGTTCAGTAGTTTTCAAAATTTTGCTGTTGCTAGGATCCGCGACAAGCGTGTGCGTCTCGACTCTGGACACGGCACACGGCATTTTGACGTTTTCCCTCAAGAAATGTATTCTTTTGCCCACAACATTAGCCCGTTCACACAAAGAACACCGGTTATTTTCTAGTTTGTACTTAAATCTGCTATTGGTTATAAACGCCACAACCTTGTGTCAGAAATATCCACTATTTGTTTTGTTTTTAATTTGTTATTTAAAATTTTTAATGTAATGTGTTATTTCTTTTCTTTCATGGAATAAATAGCATTCCTTACTTCGGTTTTAATGCTGTCAGTTACATCTTCACTTTTTAATTTTGATTTGCCTTTTTCCGGGCGTTGCAGCAGACAAACCCCATTTTTCCTCTCCAACTATGCGCGACACGCTGCGTAGACTTAGTTTTGATGCATCGGCCAATCGCTCCTGGTCACAAGTTAAAGGCAATAGAAGACCATTATTTTCATTCTTTCGAGTAAAGTATTCAAAAATATTTCGTAAAACTTCTGGACACTGTTTGGTAAAAACATTTCCAGGCATCTTTACACCTGACAATCAAACTGACAGTTATACTTGAAAGGCAATAATTTTTAATAAATTGCTTGGTGACCACTGGATATTGCAAAATAAGCATATTAATACTGAAACCATTTTGTTTCACACAACCATAGTAAGAAAGAGTGAGATCAAATACGGAAACGTGAGAATATTCTCAAGTCATCTTACGGCAGTAATTAAAATTCAACAAATCCATTTTACAAAAGGAAGAAAGACATATGAACGTAATGCGCAGATTACTGCACACACACGCCAAGATATCTGAAAAGAACTATATTTGTTGTTGAATGTGCGTTAAGTTTACTGTGTGTAAAAATGTATGTTTCGTAAAAGTCAGTCTCGCAGCGCCAGTTATGTTGTTGGAGACGACACAACAGTTTTAAAAAAACACTTTATTACTTTAAATACAATTTAATTGAATTATATAATATTCAAAAATACAAGAATTACGTGCAGCAACCTTCGTTGAAGATTCGTAGAGAATAGTTGCTGTTACAGTTCTCGCTGCTGTTATATAGGATTTTTATAGCTGACTCAGCTTGCTGGCTAACATAACTCAACATTTCTTTTTGTAGTTACATTCTTATAAATTTAATCCAGTTAGTTCAGTTGCGCCCCTATTTTGTTGCATTTTTCGATTACTTTAATTTTGTTATTAAATTCAGAAAATATCAGTTAATTATTTTTTTTGTGTTCCTTCATTATTTTCGCTATTGTCCCACGGCGACTGAGCCTAGCCGTATTCCTTCTGTTACGCGGCCGTTGGGAATACGCTGGGAAAGTTTTGTTTAGCTCACCAGGTATCCATAAGCTGTTGTAATAGCCGCCCACAGTTTTGTAAGGTAACATTTTAACTACTCAATACGCAACCAACGAATGTATTTATACTAAATCGATATTTACTTAGTTTTCGAATATCTGATTAATACGATCTTAAATTCCCAGAGTCTAACCACCCTGAAGTGACTGACAGACGAAAACTTTCGCACATCCAAACAGATCTATATGCGGAGGAATGGAACGTTTTAAAAGTGGTTTTGAACTCCCTCAGACTGGGGCAATAATATCTATCAGAACTTGGCTCTCTCCCTAAGTTCTCCATCATCTGTACGGAAACTTCGGTTTAGAGTCGACCTAGGATTCGGCCAACTTGGTAATTGTTAAACTTAGTTTGAGTGCTGATTGCCTCTCTCTGTGATATACACAGGCCCTAGTTTTATTAATAAGGTAGAGCATTGTTAAAGCTAAAAGGAGTAGCAGAGTATCGGTTTATCTACTTTAATTAAGTAAAAAGATTAAGTAAGAATAGAGTGCGCTTTCGTGAATTATTAACTTGTTCTACACGTTGAAGTCGGCGAAAAATCCGTTTCTTAAATTCGGTAACTCAATGTTTATTCCTGAAATTGAATCTTGTATTCATGAGATTTTCTCCAATGAATATTTCATGGAGAATAATCTTTAAACAATCTCCCAGAGAAAAATTAATTCAAATTATTCAATACGATTAATTATAAAGAATAAATATTTGAGAATCTTCCACCTCAAATATTTTTAAGGAATTTTAAGAGTAATATTTTTATTATAACATACCCACGTTCCGAGAAAATACTGGAATGTTTGGGAAACTGATAGTTATGCAATAGGTACATACCTTACTATATTTTCTATCGTGTTTATGTGATCGTGAACAAACTTAGAAATTTCTTAAATAATAAAAATGCTTCATTCCTTGTAAAACATCCCCTTTAAAAACTAATTTTTCTTGAGCATTTTTTTATTTACATATTATATTTCGATTGAACAAGAATTCTACATTTTAAAAATTTGTTGGTCGAAGAATTTTTTAAGAAATAATTAGCGATTTTCCATACACATTCAAAACATGCAATATTTGAACAAAGTGCTAAGAAATAACCTTTTTGTGCATTTCTTTTGCCCATTTTTTGTTCACAAATGTCAGAACACCTTGTAAGTTATAGAATATAATAATTTTGTAATTTGTTTGTTTTTTATGTCACTTTTTCCAGACAGGGTAATCCGTTATCTAGTACAACTCACAAATTATGAATCTCAAATTTACAGAGAGAATAGATGTATTTATTCATCATTACGACTAAAAATGTTCTACTTGAATTTGCATTTCATTTTAGTGACACAGTGACAATAATTGTTGCAGTTGATTGTGGGAATTGTGCATATTTGTGTTGCATTTATTCGGAAAATGACATAAGTTTAATTCTTCCCCAAGTTGTATTTTGTATATTTTAATTTTTGTACTTTGAACTTAGGGAGTTATCTATTCAACGTAACTCAGGGTGCTCCCATTTCATGAGATTAAATTTTGTTTGAAATATGTCTTCTCAGCTGAAATGGTCGATGATGAATTGGATCTATCAATAAGTGATAATCAAAACCTATCCATATTATTGGCATTGATATATCACTATCAGAATTACCGATAAATTTTGACTGTCAATATTTACGATATATACATTATACATAAGTTTTCCCAGCTCTAGCCAGTCATGCATAATGAGATGAATATATCCCAATTGTCTTGAGAACACACACTTTGGAGTAGGTCAATTCAAATAGGTGCGGATGACGCGAGGAAACCCCTAAGTGGTCGAAGCTTCGCACACGCCAGCGCACCGACGGGTGGATCACACCCACCTATCAAAAATTAACCTGGCGCAACGCGAGTGTCGGTTGGTCTAAATCCCAACAAAAAACATGAAAACGGATAAAACCAAACAAAAACTTCTACGATATTAATAAAAAATAGCAAAATTGTTACTGACAAAATTGAGGAACGATGTATAAATATCTTAAACAAAAACTGACGACTAAATCTAAGTATTAAAAAATACAAGCGTTCAAAAAAATATAATGTGTGGCCACAAGCCGCGGCCAGGGAACTACTTATTAAAAACCAATCGAATAAAGAACAGGCAACACACTAAAGTTGATGGAAGATCAACGGGTGGTGGTCACAACTAGCCGTGGCGGGGCGCTGCATAGAAGCCAGCCGATGGACGATTTTTCAAACGGACTGGGGACAAAAAACTACTAGACCTTAACTCTGTCGTTTCTGTAGATCGCTACTGATGATGCCCTTGAGGGAAGTTCAGCAAAAACACAAATTTATTGTAAGAATAAAATTAGCGAAAATTATAAACAAGGGAATACAATACAAATATTTGGAGAAATCTTTTAATGCTTTTACCACATTATTTTATACCATATTAAGTGTTGTCCCCACCTTTACAATTTTAATAGGTGCTGCGTACCATTTTAGTAAGCATGTATGTTTATTTAAAACGTAAATATACGTTTTCATTAACTAATATAAAAACTTCGATTTGATTTGTCTGCGAAAATACATATGTAGGTATTTAGTCTGCAATTTGCATAATCTATGACCGGGACACATAGCCGCATAGCCGCCAGGGCCAATCCAGTCCAGTTCGCCCCTGCCTCTACACTGATTTCGTTTTCTAAAATCAACCTATTGCAGACCAGCAAATTATGTAAATTATATTCGTATCTGAAAGACATTCGCAAATATTCACATAGTCAAACTGCTACATCACAAAGACAAGGGCCCAAGTCCCAAGTAAGCAATTCCGAATACTTATAATAAAAAGAAAATTTTATTTTATTAAAACTTTTTGTTTCTTTTATTTCTTATTGTACGGCAATAGTTATTTTTTATTTATTTATTACTGACCCTCAAACACTACCAGATATAGGTACAAGGGTCTAAACTAAATTGAATCTAATCTAAACTAAATCTAAGTCCAGTTCAACTAAACACAAACAATGTAATAGTACAACAGGTGGTAGGCATATCAAACAAAATAAAACAACAAATACATCCCCCAATACACAACACCTCACTTCTATATGTTATGGCACAATTTACTTTAACTTTTACTATACAGGGCGTCCCATAACTCGCGCACCTCCTTGAATGAGCGAAAAAGTAAGTCTATAAAGTAGCAATGAAAAAGTCCTCACGTAAAATTAATAGCAAAAAAGCTAGAGGCTGTTAAAAGTGACCAATGGGGAAGCGACTCTGTCGATCGATGTTTTATATAAAGGCTAAGCAGGTAAGCTTTGCTTTCAAATGCGAGGCATTTTCTAGGGAGTCAACTCGTTATAATGATGCTATTATTACCTCGGATGATTACAAAACTCGCTCGTTTCACTCGCTCGTGTTGTAAACTTCATCCTCGGTAATAATAGCATTCATTATAAACTCGTGTATAATATACTATTAGGCAGGACAACGTTTGCCGGGCCCGCTAGTATAATATAAAGTAAACAAAAACACCTAGGGTATTTAAATTAATCATTCGTAATCCAAATCGTAAGCGTCACACGATACTGCTCCTTCCGTAATGTGAAATCTGATATGGAAACTTTTCAATATGACTTTGAATTTTCATTTTCCTACGACCCCCTAGGAAAGCGGCACGTTGCATACAGAATAGTAAGCCGGAAACTTGACAATTGCGTTACCCGTACGCTAAACTCAAAACTGTGCTGTAATTTTTGAAAATCGCACAATTCATTCATATTTTGTAGTCAGCTTTGAGACTTTGACGTTTACTGAATAAATATGAGTGGTACTGGACCGTTCGAACAACTACTCCTCGGGCAAATACCCCGCCAGGCATTGAATTATAGAAACTAAATCCAGATTTTATGTACTACGAGATCCATACTGAATGCTACCCCAAACATATTGTTGGGCTTGGAACATCCTTAGATCTCTACGTACTTCCTGCTCCCAGCAGTAGGTTATGTATGTTAAAAGTTTTTTCAATAAAACAGTAATTTTATTTAAGGATTTGTTGTCGATATTGACCGATGTCAAAATTTCCAAGTAGCCTACTAACTTACTATGAGCATTATATTATAATAAATCCGACCAGCTCATGAATGACAAGTTGATTTGTTCTCTTGTCCGCCAATTCATAATATGACCAGTTCGTACCTATATAAAATATTTAGGTCTTCCACGGAGTAGCCATTAAAATGTTCAACTGCCGCACCTTTCAAGAGATTTTTCTGATAAAAAATTATTAGATTTAAAAAGAGACGCGACAGGATATTTATTCATGTTAAAAGTTTTTTCAATATAGCATGTTTCGAATGCAGATTCGAAACTAATAAGTTTAAAACTTTTTGAATCTCTGCTGCAATATATATTAATTATTATGCGAGATAATAAATAGTACGCGCTCTAAGCATTCCGCGTCGTCTTTGAAAATGCCTACCACACACGCATCTAGCCGTCCGAGTACTGAGGTGTGGCCAATGCATATTCGATATGGGAACGAGATCGGCGCGACTCGGGAAAATTTCGTCGTATGTGCTTTTAGGTGGAAGAATTATAGCTCGTCTGGGAGCGCTGTTTGAGCACACACACTGTTGGTCGAAGCAGGAGACGCGGAGTTTGTACTTCTGCGGCAGTGTTTATTGTTTTTGTTTACCATATTTAGGTCTGAGATAGCTGGTTGCTTTGCTTATAACGTGAGTAATTAGCTGCATTATCGTGTTTATTTTTAAATATTGAAATTTCCAATACTTAGCATGGCTAGTGATTTGGTTTAGTTAAAGTCAACACTTAAACATTGTGGAGTGAACTTTAACAAAGTGGTCGCCTGATTTTTTCAATTTTCAAAATTATTATTGTGTTGTAATATTCCATTCAGTTAAAAATGACTTTTGACGAAAAACTTGAAATAAAATGAAATGGACGTCCTAAGCCTGTGCGAAGTATCAAAAGCTTTTCGAAAGGTCGCAGTAAAAGTTGTGTGCGAAAGTTTAACCTTTTGGATTTGTGATTTTCGTTAAATATTTCGGTGAGTGAAATTTCTTGTTGGAAAATGTTTGAAAATGGCTTCTAAAGCACTTCATTTAAAAAAAACTACGGGGGAGAAACCGCCAGACCCCCCCCCCCCCAACCCCTGAGCGGTGATTTCATTCTAGAGCACTGCCAAGTTCTAAAGTCAGGAGCCGCCACTGTATGATCCTTTCTCCGGGTATAGATTTGATGCGTCCAGTTCCCTATTATGTACTCCGATTTCAGTTTCCTACCCACCTGATGTTTAATTCAAAAGAGTGTGCACTCACCTCCCTAATTAATATTTTAGCGAATGGCTATTCGTTATAATCTCCAACTATAATGCCATATAAAAGGCGTCAAATACAAGAGCTTCTGTGGTTAACGTTAACGGGAACATTTCAGTAGTAAAAAGCAAGCTTTTTCTGTTTTTTCTTTTCTTTTAAGAGGGCAAATTGGTTGAAAGAAAAAAATGTGTGTGCGTGTTTCTGACGTGCGAAATGGGAATTATTATATTTGATGACCAATTAGACGGGAGCGCTCCAGTAAAATTATGTTTGGATTTGAAATACGTTGACTGAGCGGGTACTATTTATTTTTAATTAAAATACGAAAGGACTTAGAGTGTTCCGGATCCGATTGAGGAATGACATACATTTCATGCGCACTTTATTTTCTTTATTTATTTTATTTTGTTTGTTATTTCATTTAATATTTTTATTTAGAGATTTAAAAATTTACGAACAATACGAAAGCGATTTCATAATTCTCTTGTGGCGTAGAGCCGCGTCAAACTGACATTATTGTTATGCGGATCTTCCGCGAATTATTTCGGGTGCATTTACGATTCGTTCTATTAGTCCTTCGCAAGTATTAACTGGGATTTTGAACACAGCACTTCCATCCATTTCCACAAGAAGAAATCCAACGGTTTAGATCCGGCGATCTTGGCGGCCACCCGACATGTCCTCCAAGACCGACGACCGATTGACTGGTTAGAAAACTGTTCATACAAGAATTCTTGCACTTCACGCCTAAAATAAGCCGGCACCCCATCGTGCAATAATCACATGTTGCCTCTTACATTTGAATTTTAAGGTAAATACATCTTCCAGCAAACCAGCGAGAAAATGTTGCACAAAACGCAAGTCGTTGTTGCCACTTAAATTGTTTGGTAAACTGCATGGTGCAATTAACATGCCATTTACAATGCCTGCGATCTTGAAAATTACTTCTTCGCACCACTCGAGGATTCTCTACAGCCCAGACATTGTCTGCCGGTAAACATCGCTTCATCCATCACCAAAACCTATCTTAAAAAGTTGTCATTGTTGGCATTTTTCACTAAAAGTCAGTTACAAAAATCGACTCTAGCTTCAAAGCTTCAACTCGTTGGACGAAGTAAGGAAAAAGCTGATTTTCCAAACTCTCGTCTGACTTGCTTGAACTTGTCGTTGAATCCTCATGTACTAAATTCAGAATTTGTTCCTCCCGCTTATTATTTACAGGAGGCATTGGTCGTCCTGGTCGTCCTCCACGATGCTCCCGTAAAGTAACAGTATCCCTAGCCCTTTGAATAGCACTCAAAAATGCCCGAGGATGGGGGGTGAATCCGATTAGGGAAACGATTGGCGTACAATCGCGATGCACCCTCGGCATTTTTACTGCACTCTCAGTAAATTAATAACATGTCCACTTGTTCATTATTGTCACAAACATGAGCCAATATTAAGAACAATTCTAGCACACACAATAGTCAAACAAACTGGCATGTAAGCACGTCAATTTCAGAACATCGAATGCGACGACCCAATAATGCGCAATGCAATAACACTAATAACATACGCAAAAACCGAACGGGCCGCACGAATAAAGAAAACCACGACTTTTTTGGACAAGCGATGCGTACCTCACTTACTAAAGGACAGGACCGGACTCAAAATTTGTTTAAACTTTGGAAGGCTGTTTCTCTCTTATTTTTGAATTTTGATAAAAAATGTTACTTGGAATAATTCCTTTGTCTGTATCATTCCTACGCGCTGTTACAAAAAATGCCTCAATTTCGAAGTCGCCCATTTACAAAATTCTTTATACGAAATGATCATATCTGTCATTTTGCATATTATGATGTTCTGTATAAATTTTGCATTGATGCGGTTACACTATCACAGCGGACTTGTACCTTGGCGTAGTTCTCGTATCTAATGCTGAAACGGGTTTATAAGTTGTGATGTTTTTGACGACGTGGGCATATCGACGGATCATGGTCTTGTAGCACTGACTTTGTCATGTGTAGTGAAGAATAAAGATGCTATGTTTTCAATGAGGCGAAATTATAGGGACATAAATACTGTTACATTCCATGATGATCTGTTTGCCCTTCCACTTTCAGATATCTTTTACATCAATAATGTTATGGACAAGTTGGATGTTTTTAATCATTTACTTTTGCTGTTGTTTGACAAACATGCCCCTAATAAAATATATAAACTAAAAAACAAACAAAAACCACCTTGGTTAACAGATAACTTAAAAATTCTAATAAAATTAAGGGACAAAGCACTAGTTAGATTCAAACGTTCGGGGAAGGCGGAGCATTGGAATTATTATAAGCAGATGCGTAACTTTACAAACAGTATAACAAAAAGTGAGAAGAAGGCATATTTGAACTTTGTGTTGCGTCGTAATAGATCCCCCAAAACTTTATACAGGGAATTAAACAAATTAAATATATACTCTAAGAAAGATGTGCCACCTTTACCTGATGTTATTGCTAATGACTTGAATACTCTAAATAATTTTTTCGTTACTTCTTCGCAAACTAATGATAGTCCTGATGCCAACTTATTAAATTATTTACTTGCTAATGTGAGACAGAATGTTAGACAGTTCCACTTTTCTTACACCACGGAGGAAAGTATATAATATGATGCATTGTTGAGTATTAAATCGAATGCAGTAGGAGCCGATGACATAAGTATAAAGATGTTGTTGATGTGCTGCCCTTATGTTGTCAGGTATATCACACACATAATTAATTGTTGCATTGAAATAAATGTATTTCCTCCGCAATGGAAGTTATCCTATTTGATACCGTTGCCTAAAATCAGAAATCCAACCGAATTTAAAGATCTACGCCCTATAAGTATACTGCCAACGTTGTCGAAAGTTTTTGAAAAAGTACTTCATCAACAAATAAAAGTACATTTAGATGAGTATAAGATTCTGCCAAGTAATCAATCCGGTTTTCGGGCCAATTATAGTTGCACTACCGCGCTTTTGTCAGTTGTTGATGATATCTTGACGGCTACAGAGTACAGATAGTAATATGGTGACTACCTTGGTACTCCTGGATTACTCCAAAGCTTTTGACCGCATTAATCATAATTTGATGCTGGCAATGCTTCATAATGTAGGTTTTGCTGACGGCGCTGTTAGGTTGATGAAGAGTTATTTACAGAATAGGCAGCAATACAATCAAAAATGTTCGAATCCTTTAACATCGGTTAGTGGTGTGCCGCAGGGATCATTTCTTGGTCCCTTGTTATTTTCTACATATATTTCTTTATTTCAAAATTGTTTAACATATTGCAAGAGTCATTTCTATGCGGACGATAGTCAGCTTTATTATTCTTGTTCTGAAGATCAAATAGACCAGTCAAATTTGTTTATAAACCGGGATCTCTGTTCACTTCATCAGGTGTCACAAAAATACTGTTTAACCTTGAATCCAGCCAAGTCGCAGGTGATGCTTCTGGGGCGGAAGTATACTAGAGAGCGATGCCTGGCGAGATTGGATGTAAAGTTGGATAGCGTAAAATTATCAGTCGTTGGGGTGGTCAAGAATCTTGGTTTGTACATTGATTCAGACATGAGATTCAACACGCATGTGAATCGAATAATAAGAAGTGCTTATGCGAATGTTGATGGTTTAGGAAATACAGGGTGTTGAAAGTTACAATTTTATTTCCATTTTTTGCCTTAACTACGAAATTTCTTAGGTTGTCGACTTGAAAATTTGCAATCCTATGGTTTTTCTTAAGGGAAATAAGATTTCAATAACATTTTTGACGTTACCCATAGAGGGAGCTACTTATAACCTATTGTTTTGATCTTTTGATAAATTTACCCATAACTTTTTACCATGTACATCTAATGTCAAATCGGCTCCAGAATCTGAAAGACCAACCTTTTAAAATACCTGTTCTTTAAAACACTATTGTAGATGTGGCTGCGCTTACTGGTGATTTTGCTTACAACTTGGGCACCGAAAATCTTAGAAAAGGAATCACGTCGAGGGAACAACGATCCCAATTATTGATTTTTCTATTCAAAATATTTTACTTTTTCGACGAGGTTGTTCTTGATCTTCCTGCATACTGGATTCTCAAAAAAGGGTTGAGTTTCTCTTGTTAGTAGTACAATGGGGTTATTGTTTTCCAGAAGTTCCCTAATAGCTCGTTGCTCCTGCTTGGTTTATACCATGACCAATATACAGAAAGTCATCAAGAGAAAATCATGAAGGAACCAAATATACGTTGAATCTGCCTTATATTAGGTGATACACGGATAAGACTAGAAGCACGGAGTGTGGACCATTTTGAGCACATCAAATAAGATAGCAACAAAATTTCCAAAATAGGGTCTGGAGGGTACAGTATACGAGGCACCTTCGGGAAAGTGTATATTGGACAGATAGAATGACATATTAACACGAAGCTAAAGGAACGCATCAGCCATTTAAAGCATCATCACTGGAATAATTCGGTCGTCGAGAACAACAATCCGAGACGGGTCATGAGGGTGGCAAAATTATGAGAAAATGGCCAAGTATCTTCCCTAGATTGTAGAAAGAGGCGATAAAGAGGCGGGTAACTTTAACAGGGACAGAGATATACAGGGTGTCCCGGTGAAGGAGGGAAATCTCTCGGGTGCGTATAGATTACACGAAAATAACACCCCAAGTTCATATAAAGTTTTCTCCTACGACCTTCCCCTGCCGAGATATTCTCCCTTAAAATGGAGAAATAAAAGTCGATTTTTTTACATTAAATTTTTATTTTAAATTCTATTTCGATAATTTTTTGGGTGACGTACCTAGTGATTGAATGTCGATAAAATAATGCGACCCGTTTTTTGATAGTGCATCAGGGGAGCAAGGGGTGAACTACCCCTTACATTCTTAACTTTATATTTCTTAAGGGGCTGGATATTTTACATTTTTGACCGCATTTTTTGTTTCCACGGACATTTTGCTTATAAAAAGTTACTCTTGTTAGGTTTCGATAAAATGAAGCGTTTTCGAGAAAATAAAACTCAAAGAGCGAGAGGTACCGTGTTTCTACGATTTTCGTTTTCATTCTTTCTGGTATTCGAAAAACCGAAAGCAATTTTTTAATATAAATTTTCACTACCTTTCGCAAAATGTTAAGGTTATTTTTGTACGACGTTTCGTCTGTTGTCTACATCGTCAATTTTTATTTTTTCTTGGTGCGGGCCTGGACAATTTTTAATGAATTTCGAAACAAATAGCTAATGTAGGGTCGAATCAAATTTAAAAATTTCGTAAGAAATAATTTATTGAAAGAGCTTTCGATTTTTTGATATCTTTTAAAATGATGCTAGAAAAAAATAAAGACGAAAATCGTAGAAATACTGTACCTATTGCTCGTAGAGTTTCATTTTCTCGAAAACGCTTCATTTTTTCGAAACCTAACAAGAGTAACTTTTTATAAGCAAAATGTCCGGGGAAACAAAATATGCGGTTAAAAATTAAAAATATCCAGCCCCTTAAAAAATATGAAGTTAAGAATGTAAGGGGTAGTTCACCCCTTGCTTCTCTGATGCACTATCAAAAAACGGGCCGCATCATTATTATTATTATTATTATTATTATTATTATTATTATTATTATTATTATTTTATCGACATTCGATCACTACGTACGTCACCAAGAAAATTATCGAAATACAATTAAAAATTAAAATTTTATGTAAAAAAATTGATTTTTATTTCTCCATTTTAAGGGAGAATATCTCGGCAGGGGAAGGTCGTAGGAGAAAACTTTATATGAACTTGGGGTGTCATTTTCGTGTAATCTACACGCACCCGAGAGATTTTCCACTTTCACCCTGTATAAATGCACCAAATATAGAAACCGCTCATCGGCGAGAACTAGTTAACGGTTCATCGCGTATGTTTGAGCAGAACGGTGTAAAAATCATGCCAGGAACCCAGCCAGTGTCGAAACGTCAAGGCGTCAAGTATTAGACGACGCGGCATTCAGCCCGAAACATAATAGTAATTCTATTTCAAGGCAGTTTCCCACTTCTAATTTCTTCGCAAAAAGCAAAAATCTGGACTGTCCTAAGAATAATAATAATAATACCTTCTGCCCTAATGACTTTTTTATGTTAAATTCTCCACGAATATTGATAAATTACTGGTAGTTTGGACATGTCACCCTTTCAACAGCATCAGATGTTTCAGTCAATGTCAGTGGTTAAGTTATTTATCCCACTAATGATAATGGCCAATGGCCTCTGTTCCATTAATAACTGTCTCGAAATACAAATCAATCAATAATAAATTAGTTTTTGGCACAAATAATTTCTTCGCGAGGTGAATAATACCATTATTCTTGGTACTTTCTAGAAAGTCGCTTAGGGTAAGAGGGACTTAGTGAAGTTAAAATGATTACCAGGCTTGGTCAGAGAGTAAAGCTAAGACACGAAAGTTTGAGCACTGAACAAGGAGGCACTGTATAAAATGAGGAAAGTTATTCAAAATCAATGAAAATTGTCACATACGATTCAAGATCAAATTTATTTATTTACCTACTTATTTCACCACTAAAACTTTTCAACGGTGCCATTTTCGTAAGAAATGAATGCATCAACTGAAGCTTTTATTTATGTCAGTGTCCATAACTAAAGTCTGTAATGTTAAAGACTGGGCTGTCACGTGATCAGCGCAATAGACCTGTTTTCGTCCGAAGGCGGAACTCGTAAATCCAGTGGCGCCGTCAAGAACTTACTTACTGTGCGTCCATTGTTGTTTTATTGACTCATGTTTGAGTGTGCTTTTTTTAGTGGATATTCTGTTTTATTTTGCGTTTTTATTGTGAGTGTTGCTTAAAAGACTAAAAAACTATCATCTTTATTCGAAAAACGGAGTTCGAGGTAATTAATACTACAAATTCTTGTAACTGAATTGAAGGTTAAAATTTTTTGTGTTTGCAGATTATTCTGCTTATTTTGTGATCTCGGTGTTATTTAAAAGACTTTTGAAAAATCGTCGATAGTATTTGTTATCCAGGTAATACTACAATCAAAGTAATTTTACACATTAAATCCAAGTTGAAATTTTTGACGTTTGTAGGTTAGAAATGTCTCCCAAAAAAATTGGCAAACCCGGCATGGTAATTCATAGCCAAGGCCGTGAAATTATCAGTAACGTGATAAAGTTTATGCGGGAAGAAGCGCAAAATGGAATTAGGATTCCTTTAAAGAATTACAGGTATGTACGTACCCACTTCATAATGAGCTTGATTATTGTTAAGATCCAATTGTGTGTTTAAGGCAAAGAGTTATAGAAGCAACAGGTGTTTCGAGAAACACAGTAGCGAAGATTTTGAAGGAATCGAAAAGCGTAGAAGCTGAGCCTAGCACCTCCTTTGCTACACCACATAAGGAACGACCGCGAAAGAAGCGTAAGCTCGGCCTCATTTCTGTGGGAGAAACGGAAACAATACGGGAAATTATACATATTTTTTTTATTTTGGAGAAAAGGAATCCCTCTCTCAATTGTAAGTACATAATTACCATTATAAAAAAGAAAACTTCGTTAAGGTGTGTTTTCATTGCAACTGCTGTCAGTTGTTACTTGTCAAATACGGGGTGATTCATTGTAAAGTCTGCTGAACTTCTTTTTTCATAAATAGAGGGAACGTGGTAATAAGAAAGTTCAAGATATTTTCGTGTATTTTTTGGATATAATATCAAAAAACCAATTGGGTGCTGCTGTTGCGTAGCCAAGTTATGAAAGTATGAATCGCACTTGCATTTTAGTAAATGGAATGCTTTGGATATTTAACTTCCTGGATTCCGTCTTCAATTGTAGATAAATTTCAAGAAACTTACTTTCTGTTGAAACCCAATGATTTTTCAGACAATTATATTTCACGATGTGTTTTCAATGTGTATAATGTATTTTTCATCGAAACATGAATGAAATATGCAATGACGGAAAGTGATCCCAATAATCAGGGGCTATTTGAACAAATTATTCTAGGAACAAATGGCAATTACTGCTTTTTCGTTAAATAACAAATGCTACATTTAAATACCTACCTATCGCATCATCTAGCCTAATATCACCTTGTATTCCAGGTATTCTACAGAAGATTAAAGATTCTGAACTTTCTTTTTCTGGCTCGAGGCAGTCGCTATGGGTTTTTCTGAAATCTTGGATTCAGGTATGGCTTGTTTTGTATATCCAAAGTCAAAATATTTCGGATGCCGTTACTACATGCATATTCAAATTTCTGTTTCATTAAATGCTTATGTTTTGAAAATACTTTTATAACAACAGATAGCAAAAGTGAGCCTGCTTGAGTGGGACACCTCGTTTACTTCTATTTCCATTTAAGGTGGCGAAAGACAGAAGACAACCGTAAGATTTTAATGGAAAGCCATGACATTCGCCTGAAAAGGGTGAAATACTTGAAACAAATTCTGCAATACCGGGAAGAAGGCCGAACCATTATATATACGGATGAAACGTATATACACAGCAGCCATGTCCAGCATGATGATGATGATGTCCAGTATGATGAGTCTACTAAAAACTTAAAGAAGCCAATTTCGAAAGGCCAAAGGCTGATTATTGTACATGCCGGAGGTGAAAATGGTTTCATCCCCAATGCGTTGCTCATTTTTCGGTCAGGTAACACATACGTAAGTAATTTTAATATCAAAATGTAACCAAACATTGTCTCTAGGTTCTAAATCAGGAGATTACCACGATGACATGAATAATGCCAATTTCATGACATGGGTGCAGAAACAATTACTGCCCAATATGCCGCCTAATTGTGTACTTGTGATTGATAATGCATCATATCACAATGTCCTGGTGGAAAAAAACCTGACATCTGCGAGCCGAAAAGGCGAGATGGTGAAGTGGCTTGAAGAACGTCAAATACATTTTGATGGCTCAAATACAAAACCTGAGCTTTATGGTCTTATCAAACAAAATTTGTATCGATTCCCAAAGAAATACAAATTGGATGAGCTTCTTGAAGCCCATGGTCACCGAGTGTTGCGGCTTCCTCCTTATCACCCGGAATTGAACCCCATAGAGAAGATATGGGCCACTGTAAAGAACTGGGTAGCTAGCAGAAACGTTACTTTTAAATTAGGTGATGTGGAGGAATTAGCACGTGGAAAATTTTCCATTATTAGCTCAGAAGAGTGGAAAGATGTATGTGGCCATGTGCAAAAAGTGGAAAAAACTTTCTTTGAGAAAGAGCATCGATGGACGATGCATTGGATTCGTTGAAGTTCACTGTGAACACAGGATCATCTGATGATGAGAGTGAAGATGAATATCAAGTCACAACTGAAGATGATGGTGGTGATGATGATGGTGATGATGATGATGATGATGATGATGATGATGATGATGATGAAGACAACGAAGGCGAGGATTTAGGAGTACAACCACTACCAAGTGATTAACCCTTAGTTGATAGAGTGTCCAAGCGTCCTTCCAGCAGCACGTATTTTCGACCCTATTGTTTTCAGTACATTTGCGTCCCCATATGAGAACGTAACCACCACCATCGGATTTGTCGTAAAATTTTGCCTATCTAAAGTGTAAGTTTCATCTCGTTCAGACCAGTAGGAGGCAAGCTACGGAGAAGGAGACAACTCTTGAAAAAAATCTCGCACGTACAGTGGCTTGCACGCTAATTATGCCGCGGGTTTTTCAAAAGCAAAGAATTTTGATAAAAAACCAGATTTTAAATGGTGTATGTCCGCGTTTGGAGACAATTATTTGAGCGCCGTATGCAACGGAAGAGTAACTAAAATCTCTGGGTCTCTGGGTCTTGTGACAGTTCTGCGAGACTTGAACAATACAAAAACGAAAATTAGTGCTGAGTTATTACAAAAGAATGGCAAGTGTTTAATTATACTATAGGTAATAAATTAGATTAAAATTTCCTATTTTACGCAGATTTAGGAAACAATCAGCATCGCAGGCGCAGTGTTATTTTTTAATGTTTTCCAAGTTATTTTGTACGAGAATAAATAAAAATGTTTCTCAGCAGATGTTTTATTTAATAAATAGCAAAATTGTTACGGCGCCTATGAAATTTGGGTCCGTACTGCCGAAAGCTGCGCACGTACTGCCGGCAGGACAATCCCATTTAAAAATAATGTCCCGCTGGTAGGACTAGCGGCTCTGTCCAGCTGTCCCGCCCGAAGCTCCTTCCCGCAGGACAAATGCCTGGACGTTCTATCATTAGACCTTGTGCGACATGACATACCTCAAGCACCAAGGATTCTTATTTTTTGAAAGGTCAACAAGGCGTTTAGTTCTTAATATATGTGAATTCCACTTATTTATTTTTGGTAGTTAATAGAACTCTAAATTTTTAATTACAGAATAATAAGTTTATTTTGCAATTCTTTAACTCTTCAGTGCTGAAAAATAGTAAATTGGATTATTCGGCTTCCTTTATGATTTATTCTAATTTTCTTTTGTCACATAAGTAAACAACGTGTTCAAAAACCTGTTTTCAACTATAACAATTATGGAATTGAGATTATTTGCACATAAACATGCCGATTTCGTAATTGACATAACCTCACACCAAACGTCACATTTATAATTTATCTGTACTTATGACGAAATCCCCTTTTCTTAAGTTCTTCTTAATGTGTTTCGCGATTTTTTCATGCCTTAAAATGCTAATTTTCCTGTTTTGAATGTAACTTTTATGAATTCATTGTTAAAATAATAATAAATTTCACATATACGCCGGTACGGCACTGTTTCTGTCAAAATCATATTTCCCGCTACATTTTCGCGCAGCCACCATCTTGTCCGGGCCCAGTCTCTAACTTTACAGACTCTACTATCTTAAAAATCGTATTTGTACTCTGACCACAGACGTGTACCTAGAATAGACTGCCAATCACCAAGCTGCCTGGTTGAGAAAGTAACTCTCACGAGGAGACTGCCATAATGTTGTGTCCTTTTTTAGGGAATTTGTTCATAGATAAGAGAATTTGTCCTACAAATGTCAACTTATTTGAAATTTGGAGTCTGAAATTCTGGTTTTGACATACCTAATAGTTTTATTTGCTTTTTTCTTACTGAATACATTGTTATAAACACTGTACCATTAGAGGTGCTTACGGTGTTTGGTATTGATTTGCAAGATTGAAAGTTATAAAGACCTAATTTTTACCAGCTGGTAGTATATCATACCATATACCTTGGGTTATACATGTTCTACCTACTATTGGATTGAAATTACCCAGGACCTACCAGTGAAGGAACGTTCAGATAATACATAAAACCGACATAAAGTAACAGTTGATCGAACGGCTTGCGCTGATATAGCAGCGAATATCTGCCTCGTTTAGGATTAAATCAGGTGCACAGGTCTTTTGCATTTATGATTTAACGACCTACTCACGAACAAACAACGTCATAAATACAGAATAGAATTGGGACATTTTAGTGTAGATTTTGTCCAACCCGTAACTTAGATCGCCTAGCGCGACATTCGTTATCGGTACCTGACCGATTTCACATGAATCAAGCTATACCGAATTTAACAGTGAGATATCGTTGGTTGGTAGTATGTACTTATTTTGATTTGAGGTTGTAAGTATAATTTCCTGTGTAAAGAAATGAGTCAGTCAAGTCGCAAAGTCCATGAGATTAAAATCGCTACATTCACATTTTAATCCCAGTACCGTTACGAAATAAATGGACTTTACTGCTTGAAAAACTGACCCTTTTTTAACTATTTTATGAAAATCGGTAAAGCAAGAGATTGTTTATTTTACTCTTGCATGGTCCTCGTTCTCATTCTGTTCTTCCTCTTCCTGCTCGTTCCTGGGCTCATCTTTATCCTCGGCCTCCTCCTCTCTTCCTTGTCTTCGCCCTCCTTATTTTCCGTTTTCACAACAGTACTGGTTCATATTTTGCTGGTCCTCCTTTTCTTCCTCCTTTTCCTCTCCCATCCTCCCTTCCCTGACTTCCTCGCCTTCCTTTTCATCGCCTTCAAATCTCCCATTTTCTGTGTTCTCCTCGTCTTCCTTCTCAGCTAACTATAATATAAGGAACTGTCTGATGTTTGTATACCTATTTACGTGTTTTTATCGAGTAAACGGGCAATCGTGTAACTTTTTTTATTTCATAATTAGAAGCCTGTTAAAATATTTGACCCATGTTTTTCTCTTTTTTTCGCCTAGTGCCTACATTTACCGACATGCACCTGCACCTGCGACGGATGTGACGTCATCTTAGCGCTGAATAATTTCTGTAAGGGATGGCAGTGTTTAAGTGTTGATTAAAAATAAGTCTTTAATTTTTAACAATTTTTACCTTTATGGGGGATGTTAAATTGACATAATTTTTGATTTAATAGCAGAGTTTTCGTTAGTATCCGCTTGTACATTCGAATAAAATGCTGCCTATCTACCATTTTTATAAAATAGAATCAATTAATTGTTTCTTGTTAACAGATTAAGATTTCTTTCAGAGAAATGCTGAAAATAGTTTTGAATACATTCTGAACAACAAACCGTTTATTCCAGTGACAAACTTTCAAAACGTGAAGAAAAACTTATTCCAGAAGTTGGTATAATTACCAGGTAATGCAGGAAGTCAATCTTACACGCTGCAACAATATTCATTATCCATCTTATAACCCGTTGCTAAAGTTTTGCCCTTTGAAGCTTGGGTTGCAGCTGGCGGCGTCTCCTACACTCGGTGACAAATAGATTTTATAACACCCCAGCTGGACTGTACGCTCCTGTGATAAATATCAGTTTGACCGCAAAAAGTGGCCCCTGCCAGCCTGCGGTTCGGTTTTCATATCATCCGAACATCGAATTCAACTAGACAGCGACTAAAATTGGTGTTTTATAGATAGGGGCTCCCGGAAGTTTATGGTGAATAGCATCTGACAAAAATTGCTTTTCCGCGAGTTATTGAGTTTGGTGTTGAATAAAGAATATATTTGAAAAGATATCGGTCGTTCTGTAATACTGGTCCTTCAAGTTTAAGAAAGATAAACAAATTAATATACATACATAAATTGTTAATATATTCACAATTTGCTTTTGGGAAGAATACGTATTCTATATGTTAGTTTTTATGCTTCATCATCATAAGGTTCTCAGTCCGAAGACTGGTTGGATGCGTACCTCCACTCTTTTCTATCCTCAGCTAACCTGCGCATTTCCCTAAAAGTAGAACATCCTACATCCCTAACTATTTGAGAGCATTAGTCTAATCTAGGCCTACCCCTACCTCTTTTCATTCCTATCTCTGACTCTAGTATGTCGCGAACTATTCCTTCGTGTCTTAGAAGGTGTCCTACCATCCTATCTCTCCTACTCTTTATTGTCTTCCATAGCTTTCGCTTTTCCCCAACTCTTTCTAATACTTCCCTATTGCTAACCTTATCTATCCACGGTATCTTCATCATGCGCCTGTAGCACCACATTTCAAACGCTTCTACTCTTTTTCGATCCGCTTCCCCTATTGTCCAAGTTTCGCACCCGTATAATGCCGTACTCCATACATACGACTTTAAGAGTCTCTTCCTAGTCTCAATATTAACCGTTCTCGAACATAACAGTTGTTTCTTTCTGTTAAAAGCAACTCGGCCCTGCGCTACTCTTTGTTTTATATCTTTAGTGCTCCTACCGTCTTGAGTTATTTTACTTCCTAAATAGCAGAAATCTGTGACCTCCTCTATCTTCTCATTTCCTATTTGTATGTCAACTTTAATTCTATTTTCACATCCCCTACATACCAAAATTTTAGTTTTCTTTTTATTGACTTTCATGCCATAGCCCTGTGTCAAAACTGCTTCCATTTCATTCAAAGCCGCTCCTAGTTCTTCTTTGCTATATCATCCGCAAATCTGAGCATGTTAATAGTTTGACACTGTACGTTAATCCCTGAGGCTGTTCTGTCCTTAACAATATTAATAGCATCTTCGATATATAAGTTGAAAACTAGAGGTGACAATGCACATCCCTGTCTCACTCCCTTCCGGATATCTACTTCCCTTCGTTCCTGCTCACATTCTATAACTGCCTTTTGCTCTTCGTAGAGATTATGTATTATTCTTCTGTCCCTATATTTCATCCCTACCTTTCTTAGCACTTCGAACATCTCCCCCCATTTTACGTTGTCGAAGGCCTTTTCTAAATCTACAAATCCTATGTAGACGCTCTTTCTCTTTTCTATCGTTTTTTCTATAATTACTCGTAAAGCTAGGATGGCCTCGCGCGTTCCTCTATTACGTCTAAATCCGAACTGATCTTCTCCTAATATTTCCTCCGCCTTTTTCTCCATCCTTCTTTGCACAATTTTAATTAAAATTTTTGACGCATGGGAAGTTAAACTGATGGTTCTGAAATTTTCGCACCTATCCGCGCCTTTCCTTTTTGGCAAAGCTACCATGATGTTCCGTTTGTAATCCTCTGGAATCTCGCCTGTCAGGTATATGCGACTAACTAATTTAAATAAACGATCTATTACCTCTTGACCTGCGCACTTTAAGATTTCTATACCTGGCGCTTTATTATTCCTTAAACTTTTTAGTGCTAGCTCAAACTCTTCTCTCATTATAGGATTCCCTAGGTTATCCCCCTCTACACTGCTTTCGCTTTCTAATGTATCTTGCACTTCCTGTCCCGCATATAAGTTTCCTAAATATTCTTTCCACCTATCTGCCTTTTCCCCGCTTTCGATTAGGATATCTCCTGCCTCATTCCTAATGCTTTTGGTACTAGATCCAATTTCTCTAAAATTTCTCCTAATTATTTTATATGCTTCATCAGTCTTTCCTACTTCGAACTTATTTTCCACTTCTTTGCACTTATTATCATCATTGCTCTTTCGCTTTCCTTCATTTCCGAATAATTTCCCACTTGATCTCCTTATATCTTTGTTTCCCTATTTCATCTAACCTATTTTTATATTTTCGCCTTTCCTCTATTAGACTCACAATATGTTTTGTTATCCAGGGTTTCCTACTTTCATTCTGTTTATGACCCAGTACCATAATATATATTTGAGTATCCAGAATTTGCATTTGTGTCCACAAATCTTTTCGTATTACGAGATAAATAAGTTTGTATTGAAGAAATCTGAAAATTTGACTTTTGGAATATATTTAAACACTAAAAATTTATTGTAATCGGAAACCTAAAACTGAGACTTTTGAGCTCTTTGATTATTCTACGACATAAAATTAAGAAGGAAGAAATAAGTACAAATAAATCAGTTTAAATCTGAACATTTTGTGTTAAGAGATATCAGTACCTAAAAACTAAAGCAATAATTTTCGATATATGTACTTATTTTTGCAATTTTTCCTAACTAACTACATTTTCCCTCATACCAATATTTTTTCTTGTTGCATTACTCACTTCAACTTGAAAGGAATCCTTCTGCAGCACTGTTGGGAAATATCTACTCAAAAAACCTAACCAGATAAAAAAATTTTGTTCATATTATAGGTGGTCACAAAACATTCGAAAATGAGAACTAACTATTCAAAGCCTAAGAATTTGTTTATTTAAAATGAAATATCTTATGAGACCTACAATTTTCCTTAAGTAGGTATCTTTGACCTATACCTATTTGTAATATATTTGAAGAGCTATTCGTGTTTTGTAAATATACAAGAAGAGTGTGGTAACCATAAAAGTTATATAAACTTAAAAGTACAATATTGAGGAGAATGTAGCTTATCAAACTTTTGTAAGTTGCAACATTTTTCAATTTAGTTTGTAAATTAATATTAGCTAGTTTATTACTAGTTTTTCAATGATTAGAGAACGTTATATCTCTCCGTTTTCGTAGAAAAGCAGTGCTTGCAACCTAACAAGTTACGTAGCCATTCCTTAAGTTAGAAGCATCAGGTTCCACCAGTGAATAGGAAAAAATTAAAATTGAATCTTAAGTGCGATTTTTTCAAATTCTTTCAATTTGAAACAGAAATTCAATTTCAGTCACATTAACTTACATTGCGCTACGATTTACTGCTGCAAAGTTATGAGAAAAAACTCGATGTAGGTACTCAATATGCTCAACATTTTCCGATATCAGATCAGCTTTAGAATTAAAATCGGCTAATAATTGAGGGCACAAAATTTTATTTTGTAAACTCTTGCAAAACGCCGTTGCCGGGTTAAATGCACGGTTTCTTTCTGTTTAAAACAGTTTTAAACATATAGAAAGAACCATGTTTTAAACGAATAAAAAAGTTCTAAATAAACAAATTTACTGCAGTAGAGGTGCTTGAATTTATATCACAATCAAACATTAATATCGGGTAATATGCAATATAAAAAGAATGTATTCAAAGATTCTGCTATTTTGTCCCACATAATTTTTACTTTTTAATAATAGGTGACGCTGCCACATCCATTCTATACTTTCATTGCATAAAACCGGCTCCACTCTATGTGGCAAACTAGACGATCGTTTGTGATGTGTGCGGAATTCCACATAGTGTGTATGGTAAAACACATGACAAACTCTGCGAACGTCTTGCGATTTACGCAATTCCAATCAGTGTAGGTGATGTCGTTTGTTCGTGTGCTAAAGAACTCTGCACCTGATTTAACCCCAAGAGCGGCAGGTAGTCGCTGTCAGGCAACTTTGGAATGAATAAATTAGACTATCCTGCTCGACTAGCCATAATTAATTACCGGCTTTACGTATTATCAGAATATGTCCCTTCACGTATGTTCAAGGCCACTTCAAATTTAGTACTCGAACCTGTATAATCCGTTATTACGATGGCGCACTAGCGGCGGTTTCGGGTGATAAATATCAGTATAATAGACGGTGTGACAGTCAGCGTTAAAGCTCATAAACGTGATCGTCTTCGGTGCTAACCCGAGTTGTACTGCAATGCTCGATCAGTGCTAGGAAAGTACTGGCAATCTAGTGCGCGTTCTTCTTTTTGTGGAGCATCCGAATGGAGGGAGATGCGGTCGGTGGTGTGGGAAGCTAGGTGCGCTGTGTACATATCTTCACAAAAATCTTCCAACTGACATTTCGAGCATTTGGATAATTATTGTTGTATTTTCTTTTGCATCGTTACAAATGAGTAGATGGACTTCAATGTAGCGATGACACTGGAAGCAGTAAAAATACGAAACTTTTAGAACAATAAATAGGTGTGTATTAATTAAAATCGTTCATATACAAACGATTTGAATTCCGTAACTTGCATAGTTTTCAAGATACTGAAACAAAAGTAATTTTTGAAGAAACTTGTTAATAATACTTTTGGGCACTTGTTCATAGCGACTTTTCTTCTTAAATATTTTGAGTTGAGTTATTATTCAAAATTCAAATTTAAAAAAAATCACAGCCTTCGCAAAAATGCAACCGGGGGAGACATTGAAAATGACTAAGCAGACTATAACCCTTGTGCGTTTGAGATATTGTCGCATACGCGATAGCGTGTTAAATAATTATTCATGAAACACCTGCGCCGATGTATAATACTTGGTAAAATGAGCGCGTTGCGCGCGCCCATTATCAGGTCAATGGAAAATGTAGGTATCACCCACACCAGACCAACCACCCCTACATACCACCCCTGAAACCATCTTAAAAGCAATCCTAAAAACCACCCTTTAAGACCATCCCTTAAGCAACTCCTAAAATCATCCATAAGACCATCTCTTAAACCACCCCTCAAAACCACTCCTAAAACAACCCCCAAAAACCACCCCTACACCCACCCCTAAACCACCCATAAACCACTCCACAAAACCACTCCTAAAACTACTCCGAAACCCACCCCTATAACCACCCGTACAAACCACTCGGGTCTCAACGCGTCACGTGGTGTGGCAAATGCATCAACGCTTTTCAGTGAATTTCATGCCCTATAAATACTACGATACTAATAACATTTTTAATGTTAAAACAGCATTAATTTAAACATGTTTAAAACAACTCTTTAAAAAAAGTATTTAAAATGAAGAGATGTCTTAAACAAGTTTTAAACTCTGTTTTAAACTAAAAACTCTGCAGATCGCTGACGGTATAACCCCTCCTAAACACATCACACATCAATCTTGCTTTTAGGTAGGTAACCTTATTTTGTTGGACATGCCATATTCGTTGTGTCTAAAGAAGAAAACCAAATATCTCTTAAAATATTGAAAATTTGTATAGAACGTATCTCAAGAAAATAGTAGGTCTTTTAAAGACTAACTAGGTTCCTATAATAAATATAGGTTATTCAATTTAAAATAAGCAACTCTTTAGACTTTGAATTACTCCGAGTTTTAGATTTTTTTGTGGTCACCCTATTTAAAAAGCTAACATCTTGGCTATATCTTTAGAGTGGATGTTCCACAACAATTCCACCTAATAGTTTTTGAAGTGAAACTTCTTTAGCGGCACCTCGAAAATTGCCTGAGAATTGAGAGTAAAATTTCAAGGTCGCGTCACGTCACGAGAGAGACGAAAGATATAACGTTGAGAGAAGGAGAAAGAGAGTCATGCATGCATGTGTAGCTGAGATACCACGCGTTGTATAATTAATACTTACCATCGTGTTTTGTGATTATTTACGTTTTTTACACTTGTGCCCTGTGAATATTCGATTATATCCGTGAACAGTTATTATCAATTATTATGTAAGTATATTCAAAATATTCAAATTTTAATGATAATGACGTTTGTATGCTTATATTGCGTCAAAAAAAACGACTGAACGTTCCCGTGAAATGCTCTCTCTCTCTATCTCTCACCGTAAATCTCTCTCAGAAATTTCACTTCTATAACGTATACGGTGCTATACGCGCAATTTTTTTTCTATTCGAAGTGAGCAGTGCAGTAAGAGTAATTATTGGTATAAGTGAAAACTGAGAATTTCAGTTTGCTGTCAAATAAATAACATCATCATAAAGTTTCCAGTCCGAAGAATTGTTGGACGCGTACCTTCATCCTTTCCTATTCTGAGTAACCTACGCGTCTGCCTAAAAGTACAACATCCTACATCCCCAACTACATATTTGAAAGCAGTAGTCTGATATGGGCGTACCTACGGATAGGCTTTTTTTATTTCTTTTTTATCTCCGACTCCGATTGGATTACTTTACTCCCATGTTGATTTCCTTTGATTCATTTTGCATGGCATAGTCAGGACGTTCGCAGAAATGACAACACTGGACAACTATGAATTCTTAAGATTTTCATATAGGAGGTGGTGCAAATGTGGAAACCCAGTTTGTTTTTAATTTGTAAAAAATCAGTGAATCGTTATTTTAACCTGGAAAATTGTATTAAAATGCCTAATAATGTTAGATATAGGGGACCATAAGTCACAAGTGCAAAAACCATGTTCTTAAAAAATAAAACAAATTTTTGGCTAACTTACTACATTTTTCGATTTTTGAAAAAAGTGCGGGTAATGTGGAAACACCCTAAAATTACAGTAAATCGATGTGTAAACACATAAAGGTGTTGGAATATTGAACTTTAAGCTTTATATTCTCTTTATAATAGATATGTTTTTATCGTTTTTATCGGTTTTTATTCATAGAAAACATTATTCGTTGATAAACAAATACAACAAAATTTTTTAATTGATTACAAAGTTACAGATATTAAAAAATTGCCCTCATCCACATGTTTCCAAGTTACCCGCACTTTAGCCAAACTGGATTTTACGAGTTAAGTCAAGGAAACGTTAGCTTATGATTCATTGAAATCCAACAAAACCTTCCATAAAACTCCCTTTCCCAATACTCTGATACGCATTACGCTATCTCTATGATAAGTTAGACTAAATAATACCATAAACTTACCTCCAAAAACCTCACGAAAATCACGAAACAGAAATCGACGCACCACCATTAACTACAATGCCTGATTGGTTCCTAGCGCTGCGCCGTGACGAATAGGAACGAGAGTGACTGTTTACGGCAATCGCCGCTAGAGTCAAGCTCTCTGCAGTCGAAGTACTTGCCGTTTCCACATTATCCTCATGTTTCCACATTTGCACCCCCTGCTCTACTCTTGAAGATTCTAACATTGTTAACGAAAAACGTGTATTACTAGTGAATTTATGTCAAAGTTCTTGATCCAACCACTGTATGTGTGATGTGCTGATGTGTGATCACTGAACGATTTAACGATTCTTGTTCAGTAGATTTGCCAGATTCACTCCACAACGTTGAAAGGTCCAGACTTTTAAATGGCTTTCACATAAATACTTTTCAAGAAGCTATTATATTACGATTGCTAAATTTTCTTCGGGCCTCTGAAGTATCTTCGCGACTTGAATACTTCCCACGATTATTCTCGTTTAATGACTTAGTTTCAAAACTCCTGCAATAAATTTCAAAATTCCGAGTAAATTATTTAAGGGCTTCGATTTACCCAAAGTTTGTACTCTCACATTCATGATGAATAACCTGTTAATATTTTACATTTCATTCATCATTTCCGAGACAATCTGCCACTCTTGTAATGAACTTTCGCAATATATCAGAGTTAGATTGTCTACCTAGCGCCCTGCCTTTAGTGGGATCGGTAATTTATTGTTTCACGGGCTCAGATGGAAAAGATTTACAATTGAATGGTACATGTTGAATGCACAATAGATTTTCTTATTACTTTAAACACCATTTCCTTTACTATACTGGTAGATAATTCTAAATACAGAAAGTAAAATTTATTAAGGGTTTATTGTTTGCTATTGTAATTTTCTCAACCCTCACAAAAGATTCCCTTTCTACGTCAATTAACGTCTCCACTGACATCTGTCAAACATGTTCATATAGATCATTTTAGAATGTCGTCACACAATTGACAGCTGGAGGGCACACATTTGTTTGTATAAAGCTTATTGGAGGGAAGAAGGGGAGGAATAGCAAAGCAGATGTTTGTGTTACCATTTGGCACCAAAAAAGGGGCGTAACTTAAACTTAGTCGCTTTACGCCGAGAATTGAATGAAAATTCTTAAAATTATATGACTGGTTGCACTATTGCAAATGTTGTTTCGTTATTTTGAGTTAAATTACATGAACTCTAAACATCACCACTTTGTTTGGCGCCAAATCTGCTCAAATTTTGGTAACACTCACGTGCATAACGTTATGTGTCCATACTATGCCCTCCAACAGAAAATGGCGGCCTGTCAAAATCAGGCCATTCTAAAACAGTCTATTTGAAAGCAACTATTACCACTATTACCAACTGTTATCACTCTAACTTATAGTTTTAATATTATAATGTAGTATTACCCTGTCTTTTGAACTGTTAGGTGAAATAGGGAATATGTAGCTTTTCTGAGTGTTCCCTATTCGTAATAAATTGCGAGCTTAAAACAAATCTCCAAAATCCTTCTCCCGCGTAGCAAACGCAGTATTCATCCCAGCCCCCTTTCTATTTATTTTACTTTTAAATTCTGTAATGTACTTTGGTCCATATAAATCGCACGAAACGATATGACAGGTCGAAAAGTGCGTGTCGTTGAACAATGCATGAAGACAGAGAGTCGATATATTTATATCGGAAGCGGCGAGATACGCCTATAAATATCCCCTGCGGACTTGTCAATAGACCAGAAGAGAGCTGGAAATTGTACGTCTTTTTCGTAGCCATCGATTCAACAGGTTCCGCAGGGATGAAGGACATTACGTTAAAGTCTGAGTCTGTTTTTCATTTTCGTCTTGGGATTTGGACTTGAGATCTAAGAGGCGAAGTATAGGCGGTGAACGGCGAGATAAACGGCAGACCTATGCCCTTTAAGAATTTTAAATCCGTACTGATGATTAAGTTCGGGAAAGATGAAAAATGTATTCAAAATTTTTGGCAGGCCAATTCTTTGTATCGGGCAGTGTTTATATTGAAAGTAATTTTTCGCAAATTATTATCTTCGTTTGTATTTCTTTATTTTATTCGAGAACGGAACATAACATCAAAAAAATGCGGTTCTTAGATAATTTATTTCAAATTAAATCGACTATAATTAATTAGGTATATAAAAATTGAAAAGAGACTATCTTAATCAAACAGCACAAGAATAGCAAGAAAAGTAAGTTACGAGGTTTGTGAATCTCCACTGTTCCCTTATATTAACCTATTTTCATCAAATTTTGTGCAATTTTTTTTATAATTAAAATATACGTTACCGGACTGGTTAAGTTGATAAAAAACATGGATAATCGGAGAATCGGCAAGGTTCTAAAGTGTGCAGGGCGCTGAAGGTTCCGCATACTCACTCTAGCGGTTTACGAGAAAGTGGTGAAAAAGTGTAAAAAAATTATTTTTAAGTGAAAAATTAACGATCAGCACTTAATTTGTACGGGCCATCCGTCAATTCATTACGCGTCGATTTTTCTACCCCTAGTTTTCAATTTATACATCGAAGATGCCATTGTTATTGTTAAAGACAGAATAGCTGCTGGAATTAATATACAGGGCCTAACTATTAATACGCTCACATTCGCGGATGGCGTAGCAGTATTAGCATCCAGCAAAGAAGAATTACTTAGGAAGGGATCTGAACGAAATGGAAGCGGTTTTGACGGAGAGCTATGGTATGAAGATCAATAAAAAGAAAACCAAAATTTTGGTGTGCAGGGGGCGTGAAAATAGAACTAAAACGAAAATACAATTTGGAAACCAGAAGACAGAGGAAGTCTCAGATTTCTGCTATTTGGGAAGTCAAATAACTCGCGGTGGTAGGAGCTCTAGAGATACAAAACAAAGAATAGCGCAGGGCCGAATTGCATTTAATAAAAAGAAACAACTATTATGCTCGGGAATGATAAATTTAGAAACTCGGAAGAGGCTCTTAAAAACGTATGTATGGAGTACGGTATTGTACGGGTGCGAGACTTGGACGATAGGAGAAATAGGAAAAAATTTGAAGAATTTGAAATGTGGTGCTATAGACGCATGGTGAAGATACCTTGGAAAGATAAGGTTAGCAACAGAGAGGTATTAAAAAGAGAAAAGCGAAATTTATGGAAGACAGTAAGGAATAGGAGAGATAGGATGGTAGGACACGAAGGCTTAGTTCACGACATAAGTACTAGAGTCAGAGATAGGAATAAAAAGAGGTAGGGGTAGGCCCAGATTAGACTACTGCTCTAAAATACTCGTAGTTAGGGAAGCAGGATGTTCAAATTTTGAGGAAATGCGTAGGTTAGTTCAGGATAAGAATGGATGGAGGTACGCGTCCAACCAGTCTTCGGACTGAAAACTTTATGATGATGAAATAAAACACCCAGTTACGCAGTTACCAGCCAATAACCAACTCGGCGTACCCTGCGAAGCCGAATATAAATATCCCACTAATTCCAAGCATCCAATGAACGGATACGCGTGATGTTGTTTGCCCACCGTCCTATAGGCTTGCGTCAAGTTTCGTCACTCCAAGTCGGGGTCTAGCTGAGATACGACACCCCCAAGTTGATTTTCATGGGAAGGGTATCACAATGGAGTAATCCTGAAGACGGAGGAGGTTTATGTCGAGAAAAGGAATTGATGTGTCACAGCAAACTGTTGGGAAACAGAATTACGGGCGAAAAGCGAGAATTTTGAATATTTCACTTTTTGATTTTACTTACTTTTTGCGTTTAAAATAAATAAGTATGCAACAATTGGGGTATAAGACCATGGTTACTACACTGAAATGGTTGTCTCATACTGCAGCGTGCAGCTTGTAGATGAGATTTTTCTTTAGATTGCTTTGTTATTTCATTACAAGTTACGCAAATTGTACTCAACAAAAACACGTAATGCCGCGCTACCATGACGCGGAATGAAATCTTGATGACGATGACGGCAGAATTTGCTGAAATCATTTTATGGAGGATGATTATGAAATAGATGGGGGTGTTTGATATAAACAAATCCTCATATGTCCCTCCCTTAGGAGTTACGCTCCTCCAAAGTGGGAGGTGGAAATTATGTTTTTTTATTTTTTTGTCAAAATCTGAAATAGTTAGGGAAATGAAATTTGGTGGAAGGTTTCTAATGTTAAAAAGCCTACTTTCGAAGATTTTCTAGACCGATCCATATTGTTATAAGTGGATGAAACTCGCAACCACTCTAAGCAACTTGGTGCCGCCTACTACCTTTTACTTGGAATTTAATTCTTTCAGTGCATGATGAAGTTAATCATTTTTTTCCCCGAAAACTATTGATTCTACAAAAACAGCAAAAGAGATACGAAAGTTTTTAAATGAATGAAGCTTTCTAAGGCATATTTTTAAACAATCAAATTCTTACACAGTAAAAATGTAAAACGTTAAAAGGGAAAAAATTAAGAGGGGTTGCGAGTTTCATCCACTCATAACAATATGGATAGATCAAAAAATATTCGAATGTAGCCTTTTTAACATTAGAAGCCTTCCACCAAATTTCATTTCCTTAACTTTTTCAAATTTTGGGAAAATAAATAAAAACCTAATTTCCACCTCACGCTTTGGAGGAGCGTCACTCCTAAGGGAGGTACATATGAGGATTTGTTTATATCAAACACCCCCTTTAATTTTCAACAAGGAATCGCCTCTTAAATTTTTTCGCACTTATTCGAATACACCCTGTATATAGATTTAGAAAATCCAAATGGCATTCGTTGTTTATTTATTGTGGCTCCTGATGATGTTTCAAACAACGAAAAATAAGGTAAAGTGACAAGAGTATTGTTTTATTTCGGACCTTGACTGCTTTCCTCAAGTGATAACCTATTCATCGAAATTTCTTGTTGAAAAACCTTCTACACTCTCCCACTTTCCAAAAATCATAGCTCCGCTCCGATGTAGAATTGGGTAGATGTTTATGAGGAGTTTTCTTTGTATTTTCTGCCAATGAATTCGCCCTTAAAATTCCGTGGTCGAATTCTGAGAAACCTGTATACAGTTCCAGGGCTTTCGTGAATTTCTGAACATGAATATTCTAAAAATGAACTAAGTGTATGAAATCTACTAAATTTATAAATTCAAAATATCCCTCTATTTTAACGACTTTAGCTCATATTACAAAAAATATTCTTTACAAAATACAATTTGAGTATCCAGAGCATACAACATTGTTAAGCGTATTTATTCATCGAGTTGCTTATGAGTAAAGTAGTCCCATGAGCAAATATTTATTCGTCCCCTTTTTGTGTTTACCGATTTGATGGTTGATAAAATTCATAATTCATGACTGTCGCGTGGCGCTTATGTTTGGTTATTCGCCTTTTCATAAGCTTTGTGCCAGCGAGCGATAAAAATGTGCAAATTACTACATTTAGTCAAGTGCGATTAAAGTGAGTAAAACGCAAAAATCATGGAAGGGTTTATTATTTTAAGGTTTTAGTACGTCTACCTAGAACCCAAGAAATTAATATGACTAAAAGTTTTTTACTAAACTTTAGAGTCCTGCAGCTACCCTGTACAAAACTTCATGAATACCTGAACTTGCAATATTTTTTTTCTAAAAAAATCACGAATGTTTTGTGCCGGCGCCTCCACCAAAAGCGAATTGCATTCTTCAGTTCGGTCTAAGAAAAGATGCATTTATTGTTTCATGTTTAGTTTTCTCCATTTCTAGAAGCTATAACGACACACCCTGTTAAGGGTGTAATGTACGGATAAACATTTCTAGCCCCGAAAAGGTTTAAAAACTTCTGAACTAGAGGATACTTAATTTTTTTAAATATGTTATATGAGCAAAAATTAATATGACGTGTAACGTGTAAAATCTTTAGCGAGATAGATACTGTCACAGACCGAGATCGAAAGAATATACAATAATATACAAGGTCGAACTGATAATTTTTATCCTACGATCAAAACAACAATAGTTTATAACTCAGAATCATAATATTAAAAGCCAAGTGGCACAACACCTTACGGGTGGGGATGGATATCGGTCGCTCGGTCTCTTTTCAACTGGCGGAGATCGTATGGGTGAGGTCGTGTACTCGATCAGATGTTTCTTTAACGCAAATAAGAAAATTGCGTCGGAATCATTCCGAAGGACGCTTGGATCTGCTCAGCGCTGTTCGCAGAATGGTCTTTTGCCTTATTATAAATTAAACGCAATTAATGATTTAAGAATATTCTATGGGAATATTTTGTGGTGCACCTGGGACGCACCTACGTTTTAAGTATAATTACTACACCGATTCACCACTACGTAAAAGTCGTGGAGCGTAGCCCACGGGTCATCTAGTATTTTATTATTTGGCATACCTAATCTCTTCTTGATGATGTACATAATACACATAACAACTAAGTATTCATCAACCCATAAGGTAAACCTTTTACAAAAAATGTTTCCGCTCTTCCTGGTTAATATAGGTATTCGTTAGCAGAAAACTAACTCTTTTTATTTGAGAGCATGAGGGAAAGGAAACTACTGCTAGGTGAGCAGGTAAGTACGTAAAGATCTAAGGTTGTTCCAAGCCCAACGATATGTTTGGGGTAGCATCCAGTATGAGATCTCGTAGTACACAAAAATCTGGATTTAGTTCTATAATTCATTGCTTGCCGAGGAGTAGTTGTTCGAACGGTCCAGTACCACTCATGACCGGCTAATAATTCAGCTAATAATTAGTTCTTGCTAATACTTACATCAAGCGTGTAAATACAGTGTGGAAAATAATTAAGGAACTAATTCGGTATCTTCTAAAATAGGGTGTTCCGGCAAAAACACTCGGACACGTCGATTTTGGTTGTAAGGAGGACATCTGAATTCGATGTTTTCATTAATGTAACGTCAACCCCAAAGCGGGAGGGGAAAGTACCCTTAAATTATTAAATGGAAGGTGGTGTCAAGATACGCACCGTTTGAAATGTCTTTCAGTTCTCTTCACAGCAGTTTTTTATTTTTTTTATGTCGGACCTCTAACCACCGAGAAAGTGGGCCTTCAAGATAACATTAATTAAGGCACCTTAACACCAGTAAGTGCAATTTTATACCGTTTAACATCATTTTTACGCAAAAAGCGTAGACACGTCGATGTTGTTTTTAAGGGTGAAATCTGAATTCCATGCTTTCATTGATGTAACTTCAACCCCTAAGCTGGAGTGGACAACACCCTTAAATTTTTAAATGGAAGGTGGTATCAAAATACACACCGATTGAAAGGCCTTCCAATTCTCCTTATAACAGTTTTTCATTTTTTGAAATCGGACCACTGACCTCTAAGAAAATGCGATTTAAATGGTTTGAAATCGCACTTACTGGTATTAAGGTGCCTCAATTAATGTTATCTTTAAAGTGCATTTTCTCGGAGGTTAGTGGTCCAATTTTAAAAAGTAAAAAACCGTTATAAAGAGAATTGAAAGGCCTTTCATACGGTGTGCATTTTGACACCACCTTCCATTAAAAAATTTAAGGGTGCTTTTCCCTCCCGCTTTGGGGTTGAAGTTACATGAATGAAAACACCGAATTCAGATGTCCCCCTTACAACCAAAATTGACGTGTCCGAGCGTTTTTGCCGCAACACCCTATTTTAGAAGATATTGAATTAGTTCCTTAATTATTTTCCACACTGTATATATACAGCAAGTGTGTAGGGCGAGTGTGTGGTTCAAAGCACGGTACTGATGAGTCCCGAAAGGACGAAACCAGTGGTCTACGGTTTTCCGTATTGAAAAACTTCCAGTATAAAGGGGATGTTCTAATAATTAGGACTGTAGAAAACCAATTCAACCTATTCATTGCAAATCTATTGCACTGTGCAAAAACTCATTGTTCCGCAAATATAATACCCGAGATAATACCTAAACATTGAGTCAGTTTTCCATTTTTTGGGGGTTAGTTGTTAATAATGTATTGAAATGTTGCCTTCAATTACTGCTGCGCCCCTATCCAGATACGCAATCATAATAATTCCCATATGGTCGCCCTCACAAACTGAGCGAAGAATTTTTCAAGAAGATTTTTGTATTCGAAACTTTTTGGGCCTTGGAGAACCTGAGCATTCTTATTTAATCAAATCCTGCTTCGTTTATGTGTCATAGAAACATGTCTAAGTAGCATCTACGGTTCAAGAAAGCAGCATCGTATTAAAACCGGGAAAGAGAGAGCGGGCTTATACTCTTCTCCGCTTCTAATCAACATACCTAGTCCAGTCAATCGGTGTTCAAAACTGCCGTTTTCGTAACAAAATTAGAGAAGTTTTTTTCTCAACGGTTCCATATGTTTTTTGGGGTGCTCAAGCCGAATTTCAAGTTTGTTGCCTTGTAGGAGGTCGGCTTCACAACGAAAAACGCAAAAAACCTCAACATTTTCGCACTTTTTTCAGTGTTTCGCTTATATCTCGAAGACTATGCGTTTTTCGAAGATAATAATAATAATAATAATATAAGTTTATTGTGTACATAAATGCATAAATATATACATAAATAGAGACACAAAAGGGTTAGAGTTCAGTTGCCTGCTCTTCCACTCTCCCATAAAAATAAAACTGCCATGAAACATACATGTACAGGACCTACACTATTATTTACGAAGATACATATTTTTGACTTCTCTTTTAAACTGGTACATCGATAATTGCAAACATGTAAAGACTTTATTTTAAAAAAAAAAAAAAAAAAAAAAAAAAAAAAAAAAAAAAAGATGACCGCTCTGTGCAAAATTAAAGTAGACAAAATTTCCTACAAAATGCACTGGTCAACTTTGATTTTCTGACGAGAGGTATCGGCGCTAGAGCGCGCTGAAAAATAGCGATTTTTTGGCCCTTCTGGGAAATGTCAAAAACGCCCACTCCCACCCCCTACAACTCGAAAAATATACATGTTATCAACAAAAACCCTTATACCACGTGAAAGCACATTAAATTTCCTATAAGAGACGTATCTAACATTCAATTTTCTCATAAGGTGGGAGGGAGCAAAGCGAAAATTACCAAAAATGCCTTCTGCGCTCTGCAGCCAAAACGGTCCCTCCCACCTGTCTATCTCTCATCGGCGCTATACTTTCGATGTATTGCGCTTAAAAGAAGTTTATTTTGAATGAATTCATGGCAAAGCATGTTTGATGAAAACATTAACAAATTATACCTATTTACAATTATTAGATACACGGTACACGACACTGAATATAAAGCTGAATATGAAATCTGTATGTATTAATGTGTCATGAAATGAAGAAAAGTCGAACCCAGGATTGGGTCATCACTTCGAGTAGGTTCTCCATCTGGAAAAGAAAGAAGGCAATTAGTTTTAGAACATGGTTACAAAAAGCAAAAACAGATAAGTTGTATAGTGCACTATCGATGTAGGTATGAAGAAATAACTGATGTCATGTGCGCAGTTATTTTAGTCGTCTCCGTTTGGTTGTTGGTGGCCCAGGCAATGTTTTTTGGGCAATGTGGAAGGTCCAGGCTGAACAGTTGAGTTGTTGCTGTTTTCAACTGAAAAATTGTAATTGAATGATTAACCCTTTAAGGACGGTTAACGTATATGTCCGACACAGCAAAACTTAGGTCACAGGCGGCTGTCGGATATATCCGACATGAGATTAACATTGTCCTTGGACTGACGTCGGGTATATCCCACACTCTTAAAATATTTTTGGGATCTACAGACGGCCGTCGGACTAAGTCGACCCCACAAAACCATGCTGTGTAGCCGAATGCCGGTTATATCTGGCAGTGTCGGATATAATCGACGTTCGTCTGTTGTATGCAATATAACCTATTGAGTTAGGTTATGATGTCGTCCGAAGAGCACGCTGCTGGTCCATCTAGGCCAAAAAGATCAAGAATAGCCCCAAACAGTTATTGTAGATTAGACGAAAAATGATTTAAACGATTTTGTGTGTGTTTCATTTTCCGGATATATTCGTGAATCGTCCGTCCAGTCCTGCAATTTTCGCCGTCTGGGAGGCAAACAGTTGCAAAAAAATATCCGCCCTTGAAGGGTTAATGTTATTTTAGAGAAAAATTGATTAGTAAAGATGCATAATGCTGCAAAATTCAGAAGACGGAGACGACCTGGACGAGCCCCTTGCAGTACCACTGTATGAAGCTGCTGAGGCGACATAAGGTATTAATTCATGTAATATTTGCAGCATTATGCATCGTTACTGATACAAGGCAGCAAACTTGAAATTCGGATTCAGCACCCCAAAGAACATATGGAACCGTTGAGAAAAAACTTCCCCAATTTTGTTACGGAAAAACCACCACTTGACGGGCTAACATTTACCTACCCATTTGGAGATCCATTTTAAAGATTATTTTCATGTAAGTGCATATTGAAGTAAAGAGTGACGTACTTGATAAACACGTTCGTAAGTGACTTTCGGATTTAGAAAAAACTTTCAACAATGCGAAAAGAAAAAGATGTCCGAAATACTCAAAAATGTAGAGAGGAAATATAAGTACAGAGCAGTAGTTACATAATTTGTACTATGAGCAAATAGGGGTTATAAAAATTGAGCAGGATATAGAGAAGTAGATATTCGTAAAGGAGTGAGACAGCGACGCGCGTTGTCACCTTGTCACTAGGCCTGCGACTTTTTTCGATATATCGATATGGATATCGATATATCGAATAACGATACCGGAATGTCGATATATCGAAATATCGATATTTCGATATATCGATATTTTTATGTCGATATATCGATATTTCGATATATCGACATATCGATATTTTGCTATATCGATATTTCGATATATGGACATATCGATATTTCGATATATCGATATATCGATATGTCGATATTTCGATATTTCGATATATGGATATTTCGATATAACGATATGTCGATATTTCGATATATCGATGATTCGATAAATCGATATTTCGATATTGCAATATGTCGATATTTCAATGTTACGATATTATGGGTACCTATTTCAATTATTTACTACCTAACCTACCTAAATTCAAGAGGTATAACCTCCAGTATTGAAGCATCAGTTCATCGTGTCTCTATATCCTATAAACAGCAAAAGTGGTCTTCCACTTTACGCTTAAAGGGGGTCTGTCACAAAAATACAACTTGTGATGAAAAACTAGTAAAAAAATATCTAAGAATAACAGCGAAATCCGCATCTAAAGACTGCAACAGTTTTCGAGATACTCATTTCTGAAGTGGAAGGGTTATTGCGCGTGACGTCATGGCGACACTTGGCGCGCGTTTTTAAGCCGCTGCGTACGCCGTGCCGCTCTTCCAAATCGGTTGTTGCTTGCAGTTTCCCTTGTTTGTATTTTCCTGAGACATCCATAAAATTTGCGTAAGGTGGAGTTGTTAAGAGCACAGGTTAAGATGTTTAATTGTTGTATTTTTGGGTGCAATAACAACCTTAAAAACTCGTCCGAATCTTTACATAGATGTCCCAATAAAAATAAGGAGCCTCAGCGGTTTAAAGCGTGGAAAAATAGAATAAATCGCCGTGACTTTTATCTAGGTTTAAGGAATAATGTACTCAAAAATTTCAATTCTGCTTTTATTTAAGTTCAGTTTTGATTTATTAAGAGTAAAACTATTTTGTTAAATTTTGTTAATAAACGTATAAGATTAGGTAGGTACATACATTATAAATCAATTACAATTTTCAAATCACACTATTTATGCAGATCTATCGTTATTATAAGTTTTACTGTTCTTGCCCATCTTCATATTCTTTGAAACCAGTGTAGATGCCATTAATTTCAGGAAAGCGTTCCCGAATTTGGCTTACTACGCAAGTTGGAATAATAATTTTATTGAAATGTCCAAATGAAGTTCAAGAATTCACCCAAGATGTAAAATTTTTGTAGGAAAGATGACGCCAAAGCCTGTTATTCACTGCCATATACCTCTTCTTTTCGGCGTGGCTTTTGCACTTCCTTTAATATTATATTGCGTCTCATAATATTTAAAATATCTAAATTTAAAACTATATTATCAAAACTTTAATGCAAAGTTATGCATATATTTTCGTTCCTAACTTTAGTTATTTCATCATTATCCCAACAGCAAACACTTTCCTTCACAGCAGGCATCGGCACACAGTGCCGTTGTTCAACCGCGCATTATCATTTTCTTCGATTCTTTGAAGATTTTCAGTGTCCATACGCCTCATTTCCGACTCACTATATTTTGGTTCAAACCCGAAAGCCATGCTCAATAAATTTTTGCAACTAAACTGCGTGAAATAACCTTGCAACAATTATTGAACACGAGTTACACAAGCCGCAGCTGGCCGACTCACAATGCGTGCCCCAGCCTATATGCCGCGCGGTGTCGCCATGACGTCACGAAAGAATGCTACATATCTTTTAGCGCGCATATCTCTGAAACGGCCTGTCGTAAAGAAGTGCGGTTTGAAAATTTGTTCTTAGAATTTTTTGTTCTACAATTTTCATTTTTGTGATAGACCCCCTTTAAAATGCCATAATGAATTACGTTCTGAGGTAAAAAAACCTTAGCAACTGCCCGCCAATTAAAGTTTTGAAGGCGAATCTAAACAATTTTATTTGAATGACAACAAATTAATGTGTTAGCCTTGTACTAGTAAACAAAGGGCATTCATCAAAGTATCGAGATCGGACAACGAAAAATCACATCGTCTATGGGAATCGGGGTTGACGAAAACATAGCAATGCCCGGCACAAACGATTCACATCGCAAACTGGAACTAACACCACTTTTGCTGATAATAGCACATACGAATAGCGAACAAGGTTTGCTTAGAATAAATAGATCAGATCAAACATTATTTTGCTGTAAATGTACAGGACAGCCACCTGGTATGGTACTTGTACTTGTCCGAACTTTGTTGGAACCATCCAGTACCATTAGAATCTCATAAATAATTAATGAAGTAATTAGCTCTTACTGACATCTGACCGTAGGAGGTCGGTATATAAGTATATTTCGTTCTTAATGTATAGAGCTGTACCGCACTGACGAGTCCTAAAAAGGATGAAACCAGTTGTCTTTGGTTACCCTGGTCATTCAGAACGAAACAATGTTTGGTCTTATTTTTGGTTATATGACTACAATAAAAATCGTTGCAATTTTTCAAACTAAGGGGCCTCCTTTCAAGTATTGCTGGCGGAGTGGGGAGGCCCCAAATTCTAATCACGCCACTAAATTCAATATTGTTTGTGATCTGGCGTTTTCGCTTTGTCTTATTATCCTTCAACATGCAGCCAAGCCTTCTGGTGACAATAAATTACTCCCATCCTAAAATTTGTCTTATTTTGGAGAAGAAAATGGACTACTTACATCAAAGTGGAAAGTTTGACAATTACAGGCAGAAGTAAGACGTTTCATAATGAGAAAGGAATATTTCTTTCTAATTGATAGAGGCAGTGGCGGACATATAGGGTATCCCCACTGGGTAGGGGTAAATACATATTCTAAAACAGAAATGAATAGCTTCTTCCATAATGCATGCGGCCGTGTGGGAACCTAGCAACTCTGCCTAATTTTTGATATTATTCGTCTTACTTTTAGTAACAAGCACCAACTTTTACGTAGGACAAAATTTTCTAAGAAATCAATATACCTAAGAGTTTTCCTGTATAAGTATCTATCGAAATATCGATATTTCGATATGCCGATATATCGATATGTTGATATGTCGATATGTTGATATTTCGTTGATATTTCTATATATCGATATTTCGATATATCGATATTTCGACATATCGATATTTCGAAATATCGATACATCGATATTTCGATATATCGATATATATCGATATCTTTTTGATATCAAAAAGATATCGATATTCGATATCAAATTTTCAATATCGCGCAGGCCTACTTGTCACCACTAGTTTTTAATTTATATAACGAAGAAGGAGTAGCATAGCTGCATCGTTCACGAAGGCTAAGCAGCGCGTGTTGCGGTTGGCACTTGGATGGATAGCCGGTATTAAAACCGCGAGTTTAGTCAATATACCGCAATGAGTTAAACTCCACTTTTCAAACCGCCTAGTTATCGTCGCGTTTTAATTACGAGAATTTTCATTTTTAACCATGTTTAGCTATACCTAACTTAAATATCTACATAAACGGAATGGTAGCATCAACAAAAAGTTTATAAAAATTTACAAATTTTATTGCGAAGGAAAATATTTTGTTTTACAATTTTCATCATTCCATTTTACATTGTAATTTCCAGTAATACTAATTACTTTTGCAAAAATTAGAACACACCTTATTTCTGAAATTACTAATTATTGGAAGCCAGTTCGAATAACATTATATCCTGGCGACAATGAAAAAAGAATAACTTTTTGTCCTTGATTTCCTCATAGGATTTCATGTAGCAACGAAACCAGATTTACAAATTGCGGTGTGTTTAATCTACAGAGGTTTAATCGGCGTACGACCATTTTCGGGCACAAGAAAACCATCAATTTGGAAAAAGGAGACCGCAAGTGAGATTTAGTTTTAATAATGTTTTGTGCGGGATAGTTGGTACGACAGTTGTTATGCCCCATAGCTACAAAATGACTTCCATTAAAAAAAACTAATTTAATAAGATTTTTCTAATACGACTGATCTATTTTAAATATTAACAAATGTAATTGTCTATGAATTCTTAATAAGTTAACCCCACACGCCAAGATAGTGACACAGTAATACAGTAATTAAACTCGACTAATCTCCAACTCCTGAAGATGCTGACATTGTCTGCGAAACACGTGTCGAGTTTAATTACAGTGTCACTGTCTTTTGGCGTGTAGGGTTAACTTATTAAGAATTCATAGTGAATTTACGTCAACAACTACTCTGTGGAAATGTAATTGTTTAGACATTTTCCTTTGCAATTGGATGATATTTATGATAAATGTTACCATACAGATTTATAGATCTCTATAAAACTAGGGGCTTTGCAGTCATGATTCAAAAAAGGACCAGTCAATTAATTGCCTTAAAGGAGCAACGCTTTGGATCTAATACATCTACCCTGTTACCGCAGTTCACAACTGTTGATTGCATTTATGCTCTGTTTCCGCCCCTTTTAGTAATCAACATTTGTGTCAACTCCAACAGTGTGATTTCGCCGCGGTCTCGTTGTGGTAATCTACATCCCTAACATAACGACCAGGGGTTAGTATGGGGAAAGCTTCAAAGGAATATTTATATAATAGTTCGATTCGGGTTGATTGAAAAAAAAACGTTAATTGTGCTTTGGAATATGGATTGAATTTAATTTAATGATAACTTTTTGCAGTCATTTGCAGATATGCATTGAGTATCGGAAAATTTTTGAGAATATTTCAACGTGAGTAGAGGGAGTTGCTAATATATAAATGGGAGATTATTTCTTATGGAGTGAATTTGCCGATGTTCCATACCTAATAATTTAGAGTTTGATGAGTTTAGTGCATGGATTATTAGCATACGTATGAGTATAATAAAGTAGTTTGTAAAAAAATCGGCGTTATTTATAATGTTCAAATACGACCTAATTAAATTGAGGAAACCATCAGTAAATCGGAATGACTGAAATTTATTTAATAAAGTAAGATGATTCGCTTTGTCCAAGGTCTTGGTATCTACTTTATCGTTGCCAACATAATCAAAAAGGTTTCAATCCGATAACTGGTAGGAGGCGTACACCTCAATTTTTTCCTATCCTGAGCGCCACTACGCATTTCCCCAAAAGTAGAACATCGTACACCCCTAACTTTTTCAGAGCAGTAGTCTAATCTGTCCCCAACTCTACCTCTTCTTATTCATATATTCGACAGCATATTCTGGCACATTTTTAATTCGACAGAATGCCACTTCTACATTTTCTGCGCTGTATTATAAATACCGCCCTGAAACATAAATTGAGTTTAATTTTGTGAGAGTGGGTGCATATGAGAATTCAAATAAAGATACGCATGGATTGAAAATTATAAATAATCTGATAAGAAATTTTGACGTATTTGCGAATTTAATGGCCACGATAAGCATTCAGTAGATGCGGTCTCTACCAGCAGATAAGCATAAACTCTAAGATTTACTTTCGTTTGTAGCAGTGAAAAGAAGGTGCACACTCGGTCTGAAACTCGGTCCATTGTGCTCATAGGAAATGCACAAAACTTGTGAACGTAAAAAGTATTTCTGGTGAAAGCGCCGTAAATAGAAGTCTGAAATTGATATAGAGGGTCCATTCATTCGGCTTATTTATACACTCCGTTGTGCGGGGCAGATGTCCATTAGAGCCGTGAGGCTGAAAATAAACACGATGACAGTGTTAAACATCTCGGAACGGGTATAATGCGATTATTTAAGGGTTCGACCGAAGCTAAATGAGTTATGGACAAAAAAGAGAGCAACTCTTCCTGCCCCTGTGTACACAGATGAAAATGGACGTGAAAATATTTCTTAGTTAGAAAACGCACATTGAAGGGTCGTGTGTGCAATGAGTATTTAAACGAATAGTTTGATAAATAATAATAATAATAATGCATTTTTATTGCCATGCCTACATAAACCATACTAAAGAATTATTTACAATTTACAGATAGTATAATAGCGTTAATGACTTTCGCCGGGTGTTGCGATTATGAATATCAGGCCGGAATACAAGGTTACTGTAAAGATATGTTGGTAGCTTGGTGTAAATAATTTTGAGGAAGACGTAAGCCATGTGATGTCTGCGAGGTTATAGACGATAACTTCACATACTTCAGAGTGTATGAGGTGTCTGGGTCCGCGGGACCAAATACACGGTTTTCGTAAATATGAACGGTATATTATACGAATGAATGAATTTCGCAAACAGAGAAGACTCATGGTGATGTAGATTCCATCACAACTACAACAGACAGTAAATATAACACTCTTGAGCAATTTGGTAACATCTTCCGTTTGTAGCAACCTGAATTGTGTTTTCGAGATATCACTCTTCTTCATATTCGCTGAATAAAATGTACGCAAATCCTATATATGCAGAGAATGAGCCAGTTTTCAATGAGTCAACAAAGTTGTCATTTATATCGTTATAATATTATTTTTCTACACCTATTTAATTATATGACAATATTATTAGCATTTTTTTGTGAAACATCGTACCTATAATTCACTGGAGTGAATTATGGACTCAAAATTCACTGTATCCTGCCAATCACAAATACAAATTCAAAAATCACTGTTTCGCTGATTCAATGATATTTTATATCGACTGCGATCAACTCTTGCTGCAGTTGACAATCGACTCGCGTGACAGCCAAGTGTATCGCCATATAGTCCGAGAGCCCGCTGCAAAATTATGCACCCATCTGTTAACGAAATGGAATGTGCGGCAAAGGCATGTAAAAACATCGTACTCAACGGATCGGCACCCGTGCCGGTCACCATTTGGTGCAAAAAGGTAAAAACAATGGCACTTCCGGTACGGAAATTTGCGGAAAATTGCGCGATTTGTTAACAAGATGAAAGTTGTGCCATCTTGTAGCCTGCGATTAATTTAATTGAAATCGGTACCCGTGCCATCTTTTACCCTAGTACAAATCCTCGGCACGGCGACATTTTTGCAGCCCGTAACTCGGACAAATTCCCGTCATGTGTTAACGAGTTGAAATAAAGTTCAATGGAAAGGGCATTATGTCCCTTTTACGAATATCCAAGCGTGCTGCAATTCAAAGCAGTCTAAGTAGGTGGCACGGCCCGATTTATAACGCGCTACGCGGCGCCATTTTTAGGGAATTCGGCAGTCGGCGCGCGCGAGTTTTTAACATTGGAATATTGGAAATGTTTTTATGTTCGTAGTATAGGTCCGAAATTCAGCAACAGTGTCACGCGTTGCATTTGCAGCATGATTTAATAGCGAAAGTTTACCTAGTTACTTGCTCCCTATACAGTCCTTTTGTAACTTGATCCTAATGTCACTCAGTCCAGCAGCCCGAACGCTGAAAAGAACGTAAGCCGGCATGCAATTCAGCGGCTACTTTTATGTACCGTCCTTTTTTGCACAATGCAAATCGCCATACCGGCATTCCAGACATTCTTTTCGAAAGTGTCTCTTTTCAACATGCACTATTACAGCTGCCCGTGCGGAGTAACTTACACATTACGTTGATGACCTAAGGATCAAGTTAAAAAGAAGGACTGCAGTTACTTAGTTAGTTAGTTCTTTGTATCATGTCTTAGTTACCATTACCATTAACAGGTGTCACAGTGACAGATGTCAATTGTGCACCACACAAAAAACATTTAATATTCGACATGTTGCGAGACCATTGGAATTGATTAAAAAGTGACATTTTGACGCCGCGTAGCGCATTATAAATCGGGCCGTGCCACCTTCTTAGACTGCTTTGAATCGCGGCACGTTTGGATATTCGTAAAGGGGACATAATGCCCTTTCCATTGAACTTTATTTCAAGTCGTTAACACATGACGGGAATTTGTCCGAGTTACGGGCTGCAAGAATGTCGCCGTGCCGGGGACTTGTACTAGGGTAAAAGATGGCACGGGTACCGATTTCAATTCAATTAATCGCAGGCTCCAAGATGGCACAACTTTCATCTCGTTAACAAATCGCGCAATTTTCCGCAAATTTCCGTACCGGAAGTGCCATTGTTTCTACCTTTTTGCACCAAATGGTGACCGGCACGGGTGCCGTTCCGTTGAGTATGGTGTTTTTACATGCCTTTGCCGCACATTTCATTTCGTTAACAGATGGGTGCATAATTTTGCAGCGGGCTCTCCTACTAATATTGCTTATTTACGTAGTAGGTGGGCCATTCTCGCGAGAATCTGTAGTAAGAAGACTTAAATTTAAAAAAATATATTCAACCCAACTTAATGAATTATTTTCTCCTTAAAATTGTAAAACAATATTACCTATGATCAATTCAGTAAACAGTTTAGCTTAATTATTATTTTTTTGTTAAAAACGGTAAAAATAATAGTCATTTTAACGAAAGTTAGGTAGTATTAACTTAAGTGAGACTAACAACAATGTTTATTCTTTCTAGCAGCTTTTATTCAGAAACAAACATTCAGAGTCGGCTCCTTAATAAGTGCGCTCGTGCGCGCGTACTACCTACAAAAATATGTTTTAACCTTTTTTTGATAAGGTTCAAACTTATAATTGTAAACTAATAAGTTTAAAACTTTTTGAATCTCCAGGGTTTAGCTGCCGCAATATATGTATATTAATTATTATGCGAAATAATAAATAGCACGCGCTCTAAGCATCCTACGTCGTCCGTTTCAAAATGCATACCACACACGCAGCCAGCCGTCCGAGTACTGTGAGGTGTGGATCTGTTCGGCGCTCTAGGCAAATGCACATTCGATATGGGAGCGAGATCGGCGCGACTCGGGAAAATTTCATCGTATGTGCTTTTAGGTGGAGCGCTGTTTGAGTACACACTTAAGGCCGCATTTCACGTAGCTGGTCCAGCCGAGCTGGTCCCGCCCGGCTGGACCCGCCGCAATCTGAAAAGCATTGCCGCTTATGGAACTGCACTCACGTAGCTTGTAATCCCGCTTCCGCCCGGCTGGTCTAGCTCGATTTGTAGAAATATACAACTCCGGCGGGACCCGCTCGGCCGGTAATTGCAAATCCACCAGTAGATTTGCATTCTTTAAAACCACGTGGATAGTACAGTCCAGAGAGATTATTGTGCATTTGCAAGCCCTTCATAATTTATTAATATTTCATGAACCCAGTATCTCTTGCGTTTATATCGCTTTCTATTGGTTACGGTTGATGATAAATAGTGGATGGCAATAAATTCATCGTCACTTCTTGACAACTTTGCGCAACCTCAAGATGGCTACTGATGAATGTAAGCAGACGGGTACGAAAATTGCTCTACTTACTGTACATATAGAAAACTAATCAAATTTACAAGCCGTGTGAGTGCAGAAACGAGCGGGTCCAGCTGAGCGGCACCAGCTCGGCTAGACCAGCCACGTGAAATGCGGCCTTTTCACTTGGTAACTTAAAACTTACAGTTGGGCGAAGCATATACGCGGGACACGGGAGTTGGTACTTCTGCGGCATTGTTTATTTTTTTTGTTTACCATACTTAGGTCTGAAATTGGCTCGTTGCTTTGCTTATAACGTGGGTAGGTAATTAGCTGTATTATCGTGTTTATTATTTTTAAATATTGAAGTTTCCAATAGCATGGCTAGTGGTAGTGGTTTGGTTCAAGTGAACACTTAAACATTGTGGAGTGAACTTTAACAAAGTGGCTGCCTGATTTTTGCATTTTTCAAAATTATTATTGTGTTGTAATACTCCGTTCAGTTAAAAATGAATATTTTATCTAAATATAGAAAAACTTGAAATAAACTTGAAATAAAATGAAATGGGCGTTCTAAGCCTGTGCGAAGTATTAAATTAAATGCTTTTCGAATGGTCGCGGTAAAAGTTGTGTGCGAAAGTTTAACCTTTTGGATTTGGGATTTTCGTCAAATATTGCGGTAAGTGAAATTTTTTGTTTGAAAGTGTTTTAAAATGACTTCTAAAGCACCTCGTTAAAAAAACTACGGGGGAGAAAATACAAATTTTACGTTTATATGGCAGTAAATATCCATGAAAAAAAACTTGTTAAACTGAACAATTCCAGGAGTGGGACATTAACAAAACGTAAGACCTCACATGGTGTTAATGAAAATGAAAATATCCCTACTTAAGAAAATAAAATAAATAATTAATGGTTGGCACTCATCAAAGTGCATATTCTCAATAATCAAGGAACCGTAGCTTTTTATTTAAAGTAATACGAATACATTGCACTTGGACGTGAAAATGCAGTTTCGTGAGAATGACCCAGGTACCGATTAATGTGCCCATATTTTGTGTTGAAACTGATAAATTAACCTTAAAATGGATATTAGCCGTGATGAAGAAAATTGTACTTCACCGGAAATACTCCCAGATGGCTCAAACAACAACCGAGAATCTTCTACATCCAAAATCCAAGAAACCCTACGAGTCTGTCATTTTTTATGGAATGGCGTGATCATAAGAAAACCAATTCTTTCTCTGAAAATGTTATATTAGCGTTGGGGAATTATCCGAAAAATATAAAGCGTCTTCACTATGGACGCAGTACTCAATGCTAAGAAGTACACTTGAAATTCGTCAAAACATTATTGCTAGACACGTACGAAAAGTTAAGAGCATTTCTCAAGCGAAAATCTGACTGCTATCAAGCGAAAAAGGCAAAAACCTTCACTCCCGAACAAATAGTTTCATTAAAAACGCTGATGACCAAAAATATCTTGCTCCGTAATATTACCGATAGCTTAACATTTACCTACTTTTATTTAAGGTGGCACTAATTATGGGTATTATGGCTTTATGGGAGCCTGTAGGTGTAATGAATTAAAATAAATGAATATTGGGAATCTCCAAGATCTTACATCAGCAATATTAGTAAATGTGCTCAACAAAAAACCAAAGTAGTTCGCAACTTTATAATAACAAAAAATTTCTACCTATTGGATGTGTACTGCGATTTTTTAGAAAATCATCCTTCAGTTTTTCTAAAAGAGGTTTCATTTGCTAATTGAAAAACTATGTATCTACAAGACAGAGTACCGCCGCATTTCCATCGCAGAGTTTCTTATTTTCTCAACTAAACCTATCTTAACCAATGGGTCTGCCAAGGAGGACCATACGTTTGGTCAGCGCGATCCTCCGACTTAAGGCTGCAATGTACGAAAAAATACTTGGAACTCAGACAACAAGAAAAAGATATGACTGAAATAGCCCATTATTATTTAATAAATGGCTTCCATGTTCATTGTATATAACAAAAGAACACTTAAAACAATTATCTGTTTATTATTGACAATTTTACGAAAGATTGGTTTAGTAATCACGAGTATCTATCAAATTGACACTATTGTAGGTTACTGCCAACTGTCTATAATAATTATTATAAACGCTATTGACATATCTAAAATAGAAACATTTTTGCAAAATTTCTTAAAATATTTTAGCTCGCTGACGGATATTACAGGGTTGGTCATGGTCATGACAGGGATCTCAGCATTTTTTGTCCAATAATGATTTGCAAAATTTAAGTTTATAACACAATCACTATTTATTTTTTGGTAGTCTATATCAAAACTCAAGTTTTCAAAATTTCTTAAAATTCAAGATTACTTAAAATTACTTATTTTCTTGTACCTATCTGTATATTCCCGTAGGTATATATTTTCTCTCAACGTGTAAGATTGCTTAAATGCTTAACTGAACCATCGAGACCACGCATTTTTGCTTGAGCTTATTGGGAAATCTCCAGTTTTCTATATATTTGTTTGTCTGTGATTGTTTCCATATGATTTGAGTATCAAATGTCAGTTGCAATGAGTGGAGCTTATATTTAATTGATTACAATTTTCACGTAACATGAAAGGATGGTCAGACTTTGAGTTGGTGTTTGAATTTAAAAGAGATGCTAATAGTTTGAACAATTAAAATGTTTATAACAAAAAACGTCAAACTTCATTATCACCAAAATCAATAGGTCTGGAGCATTAATAATGAAGGTCAGTTCAGGTCATTACCATTACGCTTCGTAATGTTGGTGTATTGTGTCAGTAGAACCACCGGTTTTTCTTTGTTGTCCTAAACAATATAGGTATGCCGGCTCTGGACTTGACTTAGTACATGATACCTGAAATAACTTTGCAAATACACTGTCCATAAGAACTTATACGAATGCCATGGTCCAGAACGGGCTGTAAGTACATGTTTACTTATAAAGATTCATTAAACAAAATCTTACGAATAATATTCTTATGTCTTAGGTAGAAACAAAATTCATGCATTTTAGGTCGTGCACAAAACCGTCTGCTTCAATAACTTTCAATAACGCTAGAGTACAAAGTGCAGTTGGTACCTATCATTTAATTAGTATTTAATTTGCATTTCGTAATTAAATTCTACAGGAAACAATACTTTATTCTTAATGAAAGCAAGCAACAGGCTTCCTTTAGCAAATACACAAGATCGAAAATTCATTGTTTTGCTGAATTCAAAAGAATCTTCCGGAATTGAAGTTCCCAGTATCGTCGCCTCAGGAGACACATTTTCGTCACAATTCCCTCTCATATTTAAATTATCGTTCCCTAGTAAAAGTTGTAATGGGAAACTCTAGAGTTAATTGAAAATGCAGGCAGAGATGCGTATATTGACAGAAAAGCACATTTTCAGAGAATGTGATTAAATAATAAATTCAGTAATCAATTAAACCCCCAATCCATATAAAATTTGGAACACCTTTAATTAATACATATTGTGTACCTATGTTGCCGGTTTCAGAGTTGCTTACGGGACATGTATTAGCATTAAAATCTGCCATGCGAGGGAATCCACTAGTGTGTTGGGTACTTCTACATATTTGCAAATTTCGTTAATGTCAAGTCACAGTACTACTGCATTCTCTCAGATGACGAATTCCAGTCGGTTTATTGTAAATAATTAGAAAAATTCAATCCACCACAAACCTTTGGCTTTGCCTTTTTAGATTGTTGCCCTTTCCTTTGACAACAACTGTAAGGTTTAAAGTACATAAATATTGTTACAGTACATATTGTTACAGTACATAATGGGTAGGTACTCGACTGTCTTAGTTGATAGACTGGACGGTAGGATTAGACATAAAAAATTTTTTGTGAATTATAAATAGAAAAATGTCCATATTAATAATAACGCTCTTTATTTAGCACAAAGTTGCTACACACATAAAAAATGGGCACATAATGTGCACGGTTACATAACATGAGGGTATATACCCGAAACAAACTTATTACTACAAATATTTATCCTTAAAATAATTCTTAATGCTAGTTATGAATCTACTAATACTTAAACATTTAAGGTTCTTTGGTAACTCATTGTATTGCACCAGGGCTCTAAAAAATAGAGAATTCTGAGCACTTTTACTCTTCTTATGACTTAATATGAATCGATCATTATTACGTGTTGAGTAGTTATGAGTCTGATCAAATGTAACCAAAAAGTTATTAAAATAATTTGGCATAGCCCCATTTTTTATTTTGTGAACAAATATTAGGGCATTTACTTCACACATATCACTAATATTGTACCAATTCAAATTTTTTAACATGGTGACTACACTGGTATACCTATCGCACTTCAATACTGAACGCATTGCTCTATTTTGAAGAACCTGCAGCCTTTTCAAGTCGCCTTTATTCGCCAAGTACAGCACGGTACTTGCATACTGGAAATGTGGCAAAACTATTGTATTATACACTGTTCTTCTTGTCCAGTAACTTAAGTAGTTGCTGCTTCTGTATAATATTCCTATCTTTCTAGCTATCTTTTTACATATATAATCGATATGATCTGTAAATCGCAGGTTCCTATCTATTATTATCCCTAAGTATTTTATTGTATCCACAGTTTCTATTACCTTTCCTCCTACTAACACTCCAAAACCATTATTTTGCCATTCCCTAATAACACTCTTCTTTCCTAGCAGCATTACTTTCGTTTTACTTATATTTAACTTAAGCTTATTTTCCTCAAGCCACTTATTTAGTTCATTTATGTCTTCGTCTATCTTGTTTTGCATATTACTTTGATCATTTCCTTCCAGATAGAGTACAGTGTCGTCAGCAAACAAATGAAATTTAAAGTGCTGCAGTACATATTCAATATCGTTTATATATATTAGAAACAGCAATGGCCCCAGTATGCTTCCCTGGGGTACTCCCATTTCTACATTTATATATTTAGATTGCCTATCACAATACCTGACATTTTGTTGTCGCTCTGACAAGTAACTTTTAAACCATTTATGTACAATACCGCTTATTCCTATATTTTCCAGCTTTGCTAATAATATTCTTCTGTCTACAGTTCCAAATGCTCTTTGAAAGTCCATGAACAGTATTGCTGTTACTTTGTCATTTTCTGTATTTGTTTTCCAGTCATTTAAAATATATTGGAATGCTGCCTCACAATTATAATTTTGCCTGAACCCCGATTGATAATCAGTCAGAATTCCATTTTCGCTAGCGTGTTCTAATAATTGAATATATACTACTTTTTCTATTATTTTTGCCAGAGCGGGCAGTATATTCACGGGTCTATATTGCTCAGCTTTCTTCGCATTACTTACTTTTTTTATCGGTACTATGGTTGACAACTTCAAATTCCTTGGCATTATCCCTAATTCTAGAGAGCTATTCACTAAATGTATAAGTGGTTCATCTAACTGGTCATAGGCTAACTTGTATAGCTCGATTGGAATTTCATCCGGACTACCTTTGCTTGGAATGGACATAATAATTTTCCTTAACTCTTCAATCTCGAGCAACTTGAAAGTCTCAAATTTATTCATAATCCTGTATCTTGTTCTGATCGTATGATGCTTCTGTGGTATGCTTTGAGTGATTTCAGTGATGCTATCGACGTAGAATTGGTTAAGTTTTTCGGCTATTGTATCCACAGTATCATACGTATTTCCAGCTATTTCTATTGCCTCAAGTTTCGTTGTTTGACTTCCAGCGATAATGCTTTTTAATACTTTCCACATTCGACTGGGTTCATTTTTATGATCATCTATAACCCTTTCAAAATACTCTCGTTTGGTTCTCCTAATTGTAGCAAGAACTTTATTTCTTTCTCGTTTATATTCTTCCCAGTCACTAATTTCTCTGGTTAATACAAATAATATTTTATACTTCTTATCACGAATTTTCATTAAATCTAATATGTCCCTAGTGAACCATGCTTTATTATTAGTATGAATATCAATTCTTGGCATTAATTCATCTATTATATTACAAAGTTTGTCGCAGAAAGTTGTAACTTTTTCATTAATGTCGGTCATCCTATAGCTAAAATAATTTATATTTCTCACTTTCTCTCTAAATAAGTTTACATCTTCCAATTTTTTCCTGCTTCAGGTTTGGTTTTCGCAAATTAACATTAACTTTTATTAGTGAATGATTATTAAACGCTGGCTGCCTTAGCACTTCATATGTTATATCTTTATCTTAATTACTAAATACTAAATCAATCAGCGACACCTGGCCGTTGTTTGATACATGAGTGAATTCTAATATTCTCTGTTTTAAAGCCTGATCATTGCAACATCGTTTTAATCTTTCGGTATAAATACAGTTAGTCAAAAAATGCATGTGAAAATTAACAAAGGCCATTTACCTAAAACGATTTCAGATCCCCGGAAATCATTTAAACTATGTAGCAACCTCATTACTACTTGTGTCTAATCTACAAGTACCACGCATGTATTGTTTACTGAAAATCGATAAAGATACGGCCCAGCTATAGGTTCTTCTGCTTACAAATTGTCCAAATGTTTGATTAATTATAATAATAACCTAGAGATCAAGCAGCCACGTTTTTCAGTAAAAACTCTTTAGAGCTTATAAACATAATTCAGCACTTACCATAAGGTCTTGGAGTACTTGTATGAACTTCTTAGCAAAAATGACTTTGACGAACAAATTGTCGAAGAATATATTTAATTAACCAATCTATGTGTGCAACAGAATTATTTAAAAGTCAATGGATCATTTTTTCAACAAAATATAAGTACGTCTATGGGAAACTGCCCCTCTCCTTTCATTGCATATTTTCGAAATATGCAATTGAATATTGAGATCTGTAGACGATATATTTGACACTGGTAAATGTGACACTGAAAATTTTGGTGACTTCTTCAGCAATGACCTTGAAAGACACCAGAGGCTCCTGAAGATGTCGTTGCTGAAGACATGACCACTTTTTCACCAATGACTTTGAAAGACAAAGAGGCTGCTGAAGGAGTCGTTGAGTCAGCCGAAGAAGTGGATGGCACCTAGAGAACTGGATGGACTGGCCTGAGGCTATCATATTCTAACTACTATAATTTGAAACTCTTAAAGGCAGGGAACAATACATATGATTTAAACACCTTGAAAAGTGTAGAAATATATACAAATAAAATTAATTGTCTTAACAGTAATTATGCGATCCGATTCCAAATTCGACCCTGTATAACTTTATATGGTAGATTATAGAAGACCTGCAATAAATACTTTCCTACCAACCCTTCAAATTTTAATTTTTATGCGGTTTAGGGGTTCAATTGATACTGACCACATTTTTCTTCTTATTACGGTGAAAGCACAAATTGACTTCCGAAAATATTTACAATTACTTCGAATTTATGTGCTTTTAGCTGTTTGATGTGCATATTATATTTAGCTGAGAGTATGTCGAGTTATGTTTTATTCAGATCCGCTAAAGGACGGACCTTCGAACTGTCTTTTGAAGTAGCGAGCGAAACGACATCAAAGCAAGAATTTCCCCTAAAACGGTTTGCATAAGCCGCAAATTTTATCGTTAGTTTTGTACGCTGCCTTGTGTGGAAAAATGTTTTTTTGAAACATTTGTTGCTGAACGAAACATTTGGGTTTTCTACGCAAGGGTTTCAACGTTTTGTAATATTCAATTTACCTAGTACTTATAAATAGAAAAGAGGGTCATTTGAAATGTAATAATTTTGCATATTATCGTAATGTTGAGGGCGTATATCTACCAGGCTTAGTAACAATTATATTATCAAGGACGTATACATGAAAGGCTTGATAGTGAAAATACAATGTGGGTATGTGCTTCGGGGGAGTCATCAGGAATGATAAGTGTAACATTTCACGAATCGGAGCGTGGAATGTGAAAACATGAAACAAGTAGGAAAGTCAGAAAATTCGAAAATTGAGATGGATAGGTTAGCATTAGACGCGGAAGGTATTAGTGAAGTGCGATGGCCAGAAGATGGATACTTCTGGACCGGAGATTTTAGAGTAATACACACAGGATCTGTAGGAGGAAATTCGAGAGCAGGAATTGTTAGGCGGAAGAAAGTAGGGCAGGGTGTAGTGTGTTGAAAATTTCTTACAGCAAAGTGCCCATTTATAACTATAGTGATAAGGCCACAGAGGCAGTTTATAGTGATTTTGAATATGTGCTAGATTTTGTGAGAATTTAATAATTGTAGGCGATTTCAATGCAGTCGTATGCACAGGGAGAGAAGGCGGAATAGTTGGCCCCTTTGGATAAGGCCATAGGAACGTTAAGGGAGTTAGACTGATAGAGTTCTGCGATAAACATAACCTAACGGTTGCGAACACTATTTCACCATCACGTTATAGTACGGAATCTGAGGGTCGAAAATCGATCAAGGGGTGTCAACTCGAAGATATAGATTTAAAAAAATTAGGGTAACATGGGAAATCGTTATGCGCATTCGTGTACAGAAGGGCAGAAAAGTCCAGGATTGCAAAAATCCAAAAAATATTTTGTATTTTTTTTGCAAATTCAAAAGTATTGAATTTTTGCTTTGCATCGTATTTGCGAGCGTAATATTTGACGTACAGTAATAATTTTTAAATAAATGGAAAGCTTATTCTCTGCTCTTTCCGCTGGTATCAAGCCAGTTTTTATATTATTGTTAATAAAACTTATACAAATTGTTTAATTACAGAATGTACAAAAAGTGTATTGTAAACTTCAGCATGAAGGGAATTTCGTAACTATTATAGTCAGCTCAGAAAAGAAGGTGAAAAATTTTGGTGAAAGAATCAATTCAATATATTGAAATGATTCACCAAAATTTTCCACATTCTTTTCTGAACATTCGATACGATACATGCATGCAGCAGACTATAATAGTTACGCAATTCCCTCGATGCTGAAGTTTACAATACACTTTTTGTACATTCTCTAATTAAACAATTTGTATCGGTTTTATTAACAGTAATATACGGGCTTGATACCAGCGGAAAGAGCAGAGAATAAACTTTCTATTAATGCAAAAATTATTACTGTACGTCAAATATTACGCTCGCAAATACTATATTTTCGAGTTTACAGTTCACCATTTTAGAATCGTCTTTTAGAGAGTCAGATTCCCGACTATTAGCAGACGCTATACGTGGAAGTGTGGAAGAAGCCACGAGACCTAGGGAGATATCAAATAGATTACATTCTCGTTAGACAAAGATTTAGTACTCAAGTTAGGGACTGTAGAAGTTACCCAGGAGCAGATATAGTGATCACAACATAGTGGTTATGACAGTCAATCTTAAATTTAAGAAGGAAGCGGAAGAAGGTATCTTGACCTAGAGAAACTAAAATGATACGCGCGATAAGTTCGAGAAGTACTAAAGGGCGCGGGTGAAAGTATCGTTAGGGACATAGAGGCAGAATGGAATTGCATTGCAGAGATATTTTGGGTCATAAACGAAATGAAAGTAGAAAACCCTGGATAACAAAACATATTGTGAGTCTAATAGAGGAAAGGCGAAAATATAAAAATGGGTTAGATGAAAGAGGGGAAATAATGTAGGAAAGCAAAAGAGCAATGGATTAATATTCAATTCAAAGAAATGGAAGATAAGTTCGAAGTAGGAAAGACTGATGAAGCATATAAAATAATTATACGAAATTTCAGAGAAATTGGATCTAGTAGCAAAAACATTAGAAACGAGGCAGGAGTTATCCTAATCGGAAGCGGGGAGAAGGCATATAGGTGGAAAGAATATTTGGGAAACTTATATGCGGGACAAGAAGTAGGCGATATAAGAATGGGAAAGCAGTGTTGAGGGGGACAACCTAGGGTATCCTATAATGAGAGAAGAGTTTGAGCTAGCACTAAAAAGTTTAAGAAACAATAAAGCACCAGGTATAGATGGCTTGCAGACAGAAATCTTTAAGTGCGCAGGTCAAGATCTAATAGATCGTTACTTCGCATATACCTGACAGGCGAGATTCCAGAAAATTACAAACGGAACATCATAGTAGCTTTGCCAAAAATGAAAGGTGCAAAAATTTTAGAACTATCAGTTTAACTTCCCATGCGTCAAAAACTAGAATTGTGCAAAGAAGCATGGAGAAAAGGGCGGAAGAAATATTAGATCAGATTTAGAAGAAAGAGGGGAATGCGTGAGGCCATTCTAGCTTTACGAATAATTATAGAAAAAACAATAGAAATTGAGAATAGGACATACGTTCATATGAACTTTTTTGTTCGTAATGAACAATATTATAACATATTAAAGTATGTACCATTCCTCCTGAAACATCCTGTATAATAATTATCGGTAGTGCGCATAGTAATGTTATAAACTCAATCATTTTAATTTTCCTACAAAATCCTAAATTTATGCTTTTTTTGTTGCATGTACGAAGTTTGATTTTCGTACATCAAATAAACTATGGCGTAAGCCGCGTTTTACACTAAAAATATGCTAATGGAGCTACATGACATGAAATGAAACCTTCCTCTTTTCTTATTCTAAGTCGGAACTCTCTCCTCATACTGTTGGAAATGTTTTAGATATACCTATTTTTGTTTTATTTTTGCAATTAAACATAAATGTTGAATAAAACTATTGCTCTTTTATGGGCAGTTTAATGCCTTTCTCATATTGTTCATGTTTTTACAGACATTATTGTTGAAGTGGAGCGTATACCGAGTTTTATTTTCACCCCCATTTTAGAGTGTGAAAACAATAATAATTGTAACTGTGTCAGATTAGTCTATCCTTCTAAATAACACCAATTCGCGCATGTAAAGTGAGTTATCAGTTGGATGGCATTCAAAACCATTAAAACGCTCCCGTATTTTTGTTATCCAGTACTGCAGGTATAGTGTTCATCAATTTGAACGACTGCTCTCGACATAATAAATTGCATAGTAGCATTTGATGAAAACGTTATAGGAATGTCACTCTTCCGTGCGATAGAGCCGAACGAAAGAGGGTAACATATATTTTTTCTACAAAGCAATATGCGTGTGTATATCTGGACAGACATGGAAGTCTCGACAATATTTCTCAACAGATAGAAATCCAATAACAATTCAATCTCGAAACCGTTTTGAGCAGTTAAATTATCAATTCTGTTGGGACTTGAGGGTGTAGAAGGTGAATTCGAGTGACGACTCTTAGAGGGCAAAAGAATATTTGTGGGAAACGGTGGGTGATAGCGAAAGTGCGGCGGGGATGTAAATTTACGAGATTGTAAAACAGAATGTTACTTTCATTCTCTGGAATATATCGATGCAGTATTTTTAAGTTTAAGCGATTAGAAAATACGATGAAGGGGTCGATTTTATATTCTCAAATTCAGCAATTTTACATTTTCATTTTGTATTGATCAATTCTTCTCAAAGGTCAGTAATTTACGACATACAGCGTTGTCGACGATCTCCCATTAATTAATTAAAGCCGGATGAAGCAAATTATTAATTTTGGTCCAGAGATAAAAAAATTAGTACTAAAACTGTTTTCAAAGATTTTAGAAAGTCGGATGTAATCGCCATCCAGAAACCGTTTAAGCCACTGGATGACTACAGGAACTTTGAACCTATGTTCGCAAATTTCCGGCGCCTGCACCAAAAATGGAGTTGGATTTTTATTTTCATCTCAAAATAGAAACAAGGCATGGACTTGGTAATCAGGTAAATGGAAGTCCAGTGAGACTAAAGGCTCCTTATGGAATTTTGCCTTACTTTTACCCGTCAAAATCATCTTCTTCCGTAGCAAAAAATTTATTCCGCACTTATCCTCCCAAGACCGAATATGACAAAGGTTGAATCTCCATAAAACATTTTTGCAATAAAACCTTTGTCACTGGTGCCTTAAATATTTATTTTTGACACTGACAATAAACGTTAAAATAGTTATTTACGAAACGAGTGCGAGAAGACATTTTTCGCGCATGAGCGCAATGTTTGAAGCACGAGTGATGAAGGAGCGAGTGCTTCGTTTGCGCGAATGCGCCGAAGACGTCTTCGCGCATCGAAGTTCGTGCAATAGTTTTTGAAACGAACATTATAATATTTTTTTAATTATTATCTAATACGTTTCCAATTTAAAATTTCAAAAAATCAAGTGGTTACATTGACAGATTTCCATTTGACAATTGTAGAAAATGACGTTTGGTTTAATTTATTGAATTGAGTTGTCAAAGTGTCAATCGAATTAATAGCGATTTATCTTTATTCTTTCACTATTTTCAACATCCAAATTGGAGAAATGGCGTTTTGTTAACCAAACTTTATTACTACCAAGTCAAATTATTTCTAGAAAGCCTGAAAGGGCCAGTGCTTTTTGCTAGATTTCGCGCACTAGTGCGCGAACCACTATGTTTGAGTTTGTCTGTCGGGTTCGCGAAATGTCATTTTGAGAGCGGTGAGTTCAAAAATTGTATAGTGTTCGCGCACTAGCCCTTTCAGACTTTCTAGAAATAATTTGACTTGATAGTAATAAAGTTTGGTTAACAAAACGCTATTTCTCCAATTTGGATGTTGAAAATAGTGAAAGAATAAAGATAAATCGCTATTAATTCGATTGACACTTTGACAGCTCAATTCAATAAATTAAACCGAATGTCATTTTCTACAATTGTCAAATGGAAATCTGTCAATGTAACCACTTGATTTTTTGAAATTTTAAATTGGAAACATATCATCACTACATCGTATAAAACAAAGTCGCTTTCTCTGTCCCTATATCCCTATGTATGCTTAAATCTTTAAAACTACGCAACGGATTTTGATGCGGTTTAATAGATAGAGTGATTGAAGAGGAAGGTTTATATGTATAATAACATCCATTAAATAGTGGAGAAATACTTTTATTTTTGAGGTTTCTAATGTGATGTCGTAAATAATTACATTTTTTCCGCTTACATTGCAAACGCAGGCTGAACCCTACGAGATTTATCAAAATAATGTACTAAGTATTGTACACATTGAAAAGGTCTACAGAAAACTCCGCGATGGTATATGTCTATCTCTTATGGATATCCCACAATAACATTTTTTTGTCATTTACTTTTTACGACAAATAATGGCTAATTTTCGAAGCGATTTTAACCAATACAGCATTAATCCTTATCCAAATCAAAACTACTGGATCGATTTTAATCATTTTTTCAGTGAGTGACATAGGCTATACAATATTTTATACCCGTGCGACGCCGGAGCGGGCCGCTAGTTAGATAATAATTGAAAAATTCTAATGTTCGTTTCAAAAAATATTGTACGAACCTCGATGCGCGAAGACGTCTTCGGCGCATTCGCGCAAATGAAGCACTCGCTCCTTCGTCGCTCGTGCTTCAAATATTGCGCTCATGCGCGAAAAATGTCTTCTCGCACTCGTTTCGTAAATAACTATTTTAGTCGTGTTTGTAGAAAAAATTATTTGATTGTCAAAGTCGTGGACATTTTATTAAAAATTAATAGCCAAAATCTAACAAAACTGAATTTTTTTAGAACCATATCATGTAGAAGAAAATTATTTGTCCAACGGCACAATTATTGGTTTGATATTATCTTAATGGTGAGCAGGAATTGGAAGAAAACAATTCCAATGTTAAATCACTAGGTATTATTAACCTCTACAAACGTATGATGGTCTATATTGCAGCCGAAGTCTAACGGATAATTTAGATTCTTATTAGTATGAATTCCGGTGAAAGAATTAAAGAATGAAGGAGTTCATCAAAGAAAACTTTACAAAATGTACGAACGAGCCTGTCGTAACAGATAAAATAACAGAATTCTTGTCCAAATTGGCTGTAATATTTTCTATAATTTTCCGTCACTATTATTCAAAACGGCCACAGTGTATTTCATTGTCTACCTTTAACTACTAACGCGAAATTTATAGGTTAAGCATAAAGAATATGCATAAGAACGAACAGCTGTTCCTGAAAAGACAAAAGGAGTTCTGAATTTAACGATCCAACTTAAAAAGACTGAAACATTGTCTTCTCTTTCATTATCAAAACGCGAACAATGGGACGTACGTAAGTATATTATATCGACGAGCGAGGCAGCTTGTTTTCCTCGTCGGTTACAAAAGCACCTACAAACCAGATTTCGGATTTTAAGAGAGCTGTTAAGGTTTTACTGGGTGCAGCATCTTCCTAGAGACGTTTGCGTCGTCAAAAGTTTTATTGTCAGGCGATAAAAAGGATAGTTCATCTCATTTTAGTCGAGGTTTCATCTTATTCGTGTTTCGTAAAGTGTTCTCTATTAGAATACACCACAACCCGGAACTTAACTGTGGTTGGTTTTATTGTGATTTGTTTGGAAGCAGTCAACTGTTATCTCCGCATGAACCAGAACAGATCTGTAGATTTGATTAAATTGTATGCCCTTCGGTTACGGCAAGTTTTTAACTCTGTTAAAGTACGCTAAGTTGTTAACACACTTTTTGGTACTCCATGTACATAGTTATTGAGTTTTTACACAACTATACTTCGTACCAATAATAAATAACAAGTGGCAATGAATTTTTGAGATTGTTGGTTCTCTTGGAATTTCGTTCATGCATATTTTTCAAGATTAAAAATAATTTCTTCTAAAAATTTCCGGAGAATGCATTAAACACAGTGAAAAAAGCAAATAGAAAGTAAACCACTTTTAACAGAATAGTACTAACAGCAAAGCTTGCGGACAAATTTCTGTATACACATTAATCTGTGTTCTGATAGTTGGGTTATGTATAACACCGAAATGGGGAGGAACTGGATTTAAAGCTGCCGCAATTGCATCTGCATTATTAACGACTCTCAATTATGCACAAAGATGTCAACCACCGTACCCCGTAGTGGTCATATTATGTAATCCCAGAAAAAATTTAATCCCGCATATGCTTCGCTTCCCACAAACTGGAATCCGCAAATTTATGCGGATGCAGAATTAAAATGCAAAAAGGATTATGGACGGAGCAGTTGAAAAAAGGCGGTAATTAATGTCTTTATTCGTTAGTTTAGGTACACCACTTCTCTTAAGGATTAAGGAGTATCATGGTAAGGGAGTGTTGGGGAATTGTGCGCACTTAAGGAAGATCTGCTGCGGTGACCAAGCCATTACAGTTATGACGTAGAAATATATAGGAATGTAAGCCCCTAACATGGTAGTTTCATTGTGCAGAAGTATATTTGATTGAAAGGTAGGTGTGGTAACATAAAAAATAAAATGCCCAAAGTCCCAAAAGCGCACATTTCCCCAACCCTCGGGGTAATTGTACGCAGAAGGTGGAGAATTGTGCGATTTACATTTAAAGCTATGAATCAGTACGAATTGACATAAGAAACATTTGTTCTAAACTACCAGAATGTTTTATTGATCTAACAAAATTAACATGAACTTCTCTAAAATCAAAATAACGAAAACCAACCATTTGGATAGGTACTTATAGGTCACTACATATATCGAGCTTTGGCGAAATTAAGAACTAAGTATTTTTACTGTTGGCAATAATCACGATAGTTTTTAGCAGACTCAGCACGATTATAAGTTCGCGGCATCTACGAAAAGCAAAAAAACAGCTGTACTTGCTTATTGGTATTCTACTGCATAGGGCTAATTGTGCGCACAATTACCCCAAAGCAGATCTAACATAAAAGAAAATCGCAGCCCATAAACAAGTCCGACTTTGTCGAGGATTCTTACATGAAATACCACAGAACACAATGCTAATTACAGCCATGCATGAGAGATCATTGTTAAAATAAAAGTGTCAGCTTATCTCCTTGGCTGCTGGAGCTAACAAATTATAACAATTCGTGCGTTTTGGCGTCTGGCGACCATATTCACGTAACAAGAGCGCTGCAACGCAAGTTGTTGACGGAGGTTGTTTAATACACTTGTCGACAGAGGACAGCACTTGTTGTGTTCCAAGCTTGGCACTGTTTGTGTGAAAATCAACATGCGCACAATTACCCGTTGCGCACAATTCCCCCACTCTCCCTTACCTGTATTAGCATTCCTTTCTCATTTTGCGTTATTTTAATATAGAATTATGCCAAAATTGGGTACCTAATTATTACGCGAAAAAAGAGAAGAATAAGTAAAAATCGCTATGAAAAAGTTTTAAATGCCTTTTCTATCCTGAGCTAACCTGCGCATTTCTGGGAAAGTAGAACATCCTATACAATTTATATTATAGATTTGGAAAAATCCCTTTTTAAAAAAAACAATTTTTATTCCGAAATATTACAAGTATATGTTTTTAATTCTAATGCAAGGCTACTGTTATAATAATGTTTTACATGTACCAAACAATGTATCATGATGTCATGCTGAATCAGGAGTATCATATTATAGCGTGATAGGGAAATAATGAACCTGTAACTCCTCCACCCTTAGAAAGAAGCTCCCCCTGGAAGATTGATTTTCTTCCCTTGAAGTTCAATTCCTTCTGTGGTTGGTTTACTTGCTTGGGTGCGAGTTCTTTTCTTCATTATCCAAAAATATGTACCTAAAAATATAAAAAGTAGGTACAATAAAATAGTCCAAACACTAGGCACGTAATATTCTATTGGTTCATCTTCGATTGGCATTATTGGATTTGTTGGCAATTCCTTGAGGTTGAGTTTATTTAGTTCAATTTTGAATTTCCGTTGACTGCTAGTTTCTAACTTCAGATGCGGTGTCTTGATCACCGGTGGCGTGCCGTGGGTGCTGTCTTGAAATAAAAGTTCTTGTTCCCTGAAAAATAACTTGCAGGTGTTTTTCTCGATCAGGTAGATCCCTGTTAGCGTCTTGCTTTCAGTTTGTTGCCTACACTGAATTTTGAGGTTTTCATCTTCTGGAAAGACTGCCAAATAATTATTAATTGCGGGATAATTTCTATGTGGTTGTCCGAAATTTCCAATTTGGTAAGGTGACATCGGCTGGGATTCTCGTGCAGGATGATCTCTTCTTCGCAGAAGGCTCTGTAATTGGCTTGTAATCGGCTAGGACAGTGATAAATTTCATCTTTCATACATATGTCGTTTAAAGGTTTTATTAAGTTATCTTTCGATTTCAATAAATATTTAGTATTTGGGATGATCGTTACAAATTCTGATTTATACCTGGTTGGAGTGGAAAGAATATAATATAAATCAAAGTCCTTTTCAAAATTAATAGGTATCGACAGAAAATAATTAATTTTGTTATAATCAATTTGGCAATTTACTTTTATAACTGATTCAAAACTTAGGATGTTCTCGTACTTAACTTCAATAGGAAGTAGACTTTTATAATGTAGCGAAATTTTTTGTAGTTCTAAAAATAATTGTTTCGAGTCAATTATGCTAGGATGTAGTAAATTTTGTTTACAAAAAGTAACAGAATTTTCAATATCTTGAACAACACTTAACATAGTATTATATAATATCAATAGCTGATTAAATAAATCTTTCAATAGAAGTGTCGCTGGATTTTTGACTATTTCTTTAAGCTGTATGATTCTTGATTGTAAGATTAGCTCGTTATGCTGAACATCCTGTATTGTGTTATTAAAATTTTGAATAAGTTGTTGGCTGATAGAATACTGCTTTTTAATCTGATTTTGAATGCAGTCGTAGGCACAGGGCGAGAGGGCGGAATAGTTGGCCCCTTTGGATTAGGCAATAGGAACGATAGGGGAGTTAGACTGATAGAGTTCTGCGATAAACATAACTTAACGGTCGCGAACACTCTATTTCACCATCATGTTAGGAGATGCTATACGTGGAAGATGCCAGGAGACTTAGGGAGATATCAAATAGATTACATTCTCGTTAGGCAAAGATTTAGAAATCAAGTTAGGGATTGTAGAAGTTATCCAGGAGCAGATATAGATAGTGATCACAACATAGTCGTTATGAAAGCCAATCTTAAATTTAAGATTTTGAAAAAAAGAAGCGGAAGAAGGTATCTTGACCCAGAGAAACTAAAAGATGATGATATGCGCAATAAGTTCGAGAAAAAGACAAACGAAGCACTAAAGGGCACGGGTGGAAATATTGTTAGGGACATAGAGGCAGAATGGAATTGCATTAAAAATAGTTTAGTTTCCTCAGCTAGGGATATTTTGGGTCATAAACAGAATGAAAGTAGGAAACCCTGGATAACAAAACATATTGTGAGTCTAATAGAGGAAAGGCGAAAATATAAAAATAGGTTAGATGAAACAGGGAAACAAAGATATAAGGCGATCAAGTGGGAAATTATTCGGGAATGTAGGAAAGCGAAAGAGCAATGGATCGATAATAAATGCAAAGAAGTGGAAGATAAATTCGAAGTAGGAAAGACTGATGAAGCATATAAAATAATTAGGATAAATTTTAGAGAAATTGGATCTAGTACCAAAAACATTAGAAATGAGGCAGGAGATATCCTAATCGGAAGTGGGGAGAAGGCAGATAGGTGGAAAGAATATTTAGGAAACTTATATGCGGGACAGGAAGTGCAAGATATATTAGAAAGCGAAAGCAGTGTAGAGGGGGATAACCTAGGGAGTCCTATAATGAGAGAAGAGTTTGAGATAGCACTAAAAAGTTTAAGGAATAATAAAGCACCAGGTATAGATGGCTTGCAGGCAGAAATCTTAAAGTGCGCAGGTCAAGAGGTAATAGATCGTTTATTTAAACTAGTTAGTCGCATATACCTGACAGGCGAGATTCCAGAAGATTACAAACGGAACATCATAGTAGCTTTGCCAAAAAGAAAAGGCGCGGATAGATGCGAAAATTTTAGAACTATCAGTTTAACTTCCCATGCGTCAAAAATTTTAACTAGAATTGTGCAAAGAAGGATGGAGAAAAAGGCGGAAGAAATATTAGGAGAAGATCAGTTCGGATTTAGACGAAATAGAGGAACGCGCGAGGCCATTCTAGCTTTACGAGTAATTATAGAAAAAACGATAGAAAAGAGAAAGAGCGTCTATATAGGATTTGTAGATTTAGAAAAAGCCTTCGACAACGTAAAATGGGGGAAGATGTTCGAAGTGCTGAGAAAGGTAGGGATGAAATACAGGGACAGAAGAATAATACATAATCTCTACAAAGAGCAAAAGGCAGTTATAGAATGTGAGCAGGAACAAAGGGAGGTAGATATCCGGAAGGGAGTGAGACAGGGATGTGCATTGTCACCTCTAGTTTTCAACTTATATATCGAAGATGCGATTAATATTGTTAAGGAAAGAACAGCCTCAGGGATCAATGTACAGGGCCAAACTATTAACATGCTCAGATTTGCGGATGATATAGCAGTGTTAGCATCTAGCAAAGAAGAATTAGGAGCGGCTCTGAATGAAATGGAAGCAGTTTTGACACAGGGCTTCGGCATGAAAATCAATAAAAAGAAAACTAAAATTTTGGTATGTAGGGGATGTGAAAATAGAACTAAAATGGAAATACAAATTGGAAATGAGAAGATAGAGGAGGTCGCGGATTTCTGCTACTTAGGAAGTAAAATAACTCAAGACGGTAGGAGCACTAAAGATATAAAACAAAGAATGGCGCAGGGCCGAGTTGCGTTTAACAAAAAGAAACAACTGTTATGCTCGAGAACGGTTAATATAGAGACTAGGAAGAGACTCTTAACGTCGTATGTATGGAGTACGGCATTATACGGGTGCGAAACTTGGACAATAGGAGAAGCGGATAGAAAAAGAGTAGAAGCGTTTGAAATGTGGTGCTACAGACGCATGATGAAGATACCGTGGATAGATAAGGTTAGCAATAGGGAAGTATTAGAAAGAGTTGGGGAAAAGCGAAAGGTATGGAAAACAAAAGAGTAGGAGAGATAGTATGGTAGGACACCTTCTAAGACACGAAGGAATAGTTCGTGACATACTAGAGTCAGAGATAGGAATAAAAAGAGGTAGGGGTAGGCCTAGATTAGACTACTGCTCTCAAATAGTTAGGGATGTAGGATGTTCTACTTTTAGGGAAATGCGTAGGTTAGCTCAGGATAGAAAAGAATGGAGGTACGCGTCCAACCAGTCCTCGGACTGAGAACCTTATGATGATGAATGTTTTTGTCGTTATTTTGAAGATGATTTAGAATTCTATAAATTCTTACACCGTCGTCAGCGTCTAAATTTCCGGTTATTCCTTTTACAACGGAACCCAATCCATTTACTAACCCTCTTTTAAATCTAGTTTCACCTACATGTACATTTATGTTTCCTAATTTTATACTTATAGAATTTTTAATGAATAAAGCACCTTATCGTAATTATCTACTTCTCTACTGTAAATGGCACTATTAGTATAGCTTAACTTAAGATTATTATACTGAGTGTTTAGGTTATTGTATTCGTCAATCGAAGGTTCAAGATCATAGAAATGTACGAACGTGTGGTCTGTTTTCTGCAGTTTGGCGGGGCCCAAGTTAATCGGCAGTACCCCGAGGTTTTCCGTAATATTTTTGATTTCTACTCCCCATCCGGCAGTGAAGACGGACCTGCAATATTTTTAAAAGCATAAGTTTGTTTTCTCGGCCTTTTTATGTTAGATAAGTGAATATTTTCGGCAGTATTGCCGTGAGACTGTTTAATTTTCGCAGTTTTTAATTTTGGATTTATATTTTTGATCTCTTCCTTTTTGAATTTATTTAAGGTTTTACCCTGTTTCTGCTTATTTTTTACAAATATCTGTTTCGGAATTTTTGGCAAATTTTCTCGTTTTTCGTTAACTTTGTTTATGACGCGTTCTTTCTTATTCTGTAGATCCTGATTTAATTTTTCATACAGAATTTTAATTTTTTCTTTGTGATTTAAAATGTAATTATTTACGAGTTGTTTATTTATATCAATATCAAAAGGAGACTTCGTTGTTAAATGGCCTGTAGTGATTTCATATGGTTTAAAATCTGTTGCGGAATGAATAGTATTATTATAAGCCAAAAGTGCGTAATGTGCTTTAGTTTCTATCGATTCCCTTTTATATTTTTCTTGATTATTTAGTAGTCTTAAATGCTCTATTATTGTAGAATGGAACCTTTCAATAGGACCATTCGACTCTGGGTGTTGCGAACTAATAAAGTGAATTTTTATTTTGTGATTTTCCAATAATTCTTTGACTAGAGAATTTTTGAATTCTCCGCCATTATCAAAAATAATTTGTTCCGGAATACAGTGATGAGTGAAATATTTAATTAGATTGTTTACTATTTCGATGGCTTGAGCAGAATTTAATTTATACACTTGGGAATACTTTGAAAACAAATCTATGATGGTTAAAAATTTACAATTCTCCAAACTGATACTATCAATGTAAAGAATTTGGAAGGGTCAAATAGCTGTAGGCGTCAGATTATACTCTAATTTAAGAGGTTTTCTGTCGTATTTCGTAAGTTGGCAAATCTCACAGTTATTTATGTATGTTTGAATAGAATTTCTTTGGTTAGGCCAATAGTATGATTTTTTAATTCTCTTTTCCGTTTCGTCTATTCCTCTGTGATTAGTTTTACCTTCGTGGTGTATTTCAGTAGTTAGAAAATGAGAATACTGGGCCAGGCCATCGAGTTCTCCAGGTGCCATCCACTTCTTCGGCAGTGACCTTGAAAGACACCAGAGGCTGCTGAAGGAGTCCTTGAAGAAGAAGTGGAAGTCATGTCTTCAGCAACGACATCTTCAGAAGCCTCTGGTGTCTTTCAAGGTCATTGCCGAAGAAATGGGCATGTCTTCAGCAGCGTCTGGTGTCTTTCAAGGTCATTGCCGAAGAAGTTGTCTTCAGCAGCAGCAGCAGCAGCAGCAGCCTCTGGTGTCTCTCAGAAGAAGAACCTCTGGTGTCTTGCCATTGCGCACCCAAGCCGTCATTTTGTGGTCTTTGGCTGTGGGTCAGGCGCCTGCGCCGGGGCTGTCGCGTACAAAGCGCGTGTTGCTCATTGTTGCGCAATGGAAGAATGTTCTGGAAATGCTTGTGCAATAGTACGCAGATGTTTCAGAATTAATGTACCCAAGCCGCCATTTTGTGGTCTTTGGCTGTGGCTCAGGCGCCTGCGCCGGGGCTGTCGCGTACAAAGCACGTGTTGCTCACTGTTCAGGCCAGTCCATCCTGGCCCCATCCACTTCTTCGGCAATGACCAGAGGCTGCTGAAGGAGTCATGTCTTCAGCAACGGTGTCTTTGGGGCCTTTGGCCGTGGCTCAGGCGCATGCGCCGGGGTTTTCGCAAACGTTCTGGAAATGACGCCGACCGGGATTCGAACCCGGGTCCCCACGCACCGGAGCCCTCTCTCCAACCAACTGAGCTAATCGGCGGCCCACAAGCCCGTCTTTCAAATCATCCGTATATACTTATGATTGTAAACAGAAGTTACAGAATTAATATTTATTTTCTCGGAAATTTACAATTGTTTATACTAAATAAATATTGATATTAAAGTTTAAGAAAAAAGCACGTTCGCCGCCGATAAGAGATGTTATAATTGTTTTTATTATGGGAAATAACCTTTCATCTTGCCGATAGGATATGTTTGTTTAGGTTTGATCCCACGCTCTGCATGTGCATTTAATACGTTGTAGACACTACAAGGTGACCCGTTTGTTTGTTTGTATTATTACAATAAAATAACATTCTAGAATATTCTTCTGATTGTTTATTTGAAATTACTTGTTATCTTAATGCGTTTCGGACACGTGTGGGAAAAAAACATTCTAGAACATTCTCCAGTTTGTTTATTTGAAATTACTTGTTATCTTAATGCGTTTCGGACACGTGTGGGAACCATCTGATTGATATATGCAAACATCTTAGTTCTCGGTAGTAGAACATTCTACATCGCTAATTATTTGAGAACAGTAGTCTAAATTTAGGCTAACCCCTACGTAAAAACTATGTCATGTGGGGTGTCAAATTAAAGGACTCGACTAGAGGTATCGGAATATTGGGGTGGATTTTAGGGGTGGTTTTTAGGGGTGGTTTTTAGGGGTGGTTTTTAGGGGCGGTTCTTGGGGTGGTTTTGGAGGGTGGTTTTTAGGGGTGGTTTTTAGGGGTGGCCACTCACTGACCGCGCCCCCGGCCGCGCTCCTTGCCCCGCCCACCTAGATCATGTAGGGTATCAAATTAATCAGCTCGATGAGACAAAAAGGAATCTATAGTTATTCTCCTACTTCCGAATTCTTATCAGTAGTTGTCTGTCTGTATGTCTGTCGGTCCGTTTGTCTGTCTATCTCTGTCTGTCTGTCTGTCTGTCTGTCTGTCTGTCTGTCTGTCTCTCTCTCTCTGTCTGTCTGTCTGTTTGTCTGTCTGTCTGTCTGTCTGTCTGTCTGTCTGTCTGTCTGTTTGCGAATACAGCTGTCTGTTGACACAGACAGCTGTATTCGCAAACACCATGGCTGATGACACGAGCAAGAATAAGACTGCGCATGCGCACGGTTGTATGGAGAGTATTTAAGCAAGAAAATTAACGGTGCTGTCAGTTAGTACTTGTGCTTCAACAAGGGAACCGCATTTGAATAATGACACACATAAACGTAGACACGTTTCGTGTTCTGGACGGTGCTGTTTTGGATGAGTCAGCACGCCGTGTCGAGGTGCACGTACATCAGCCGTTCGTGACAACAACAACATTCAACGCCAATGACGAAATTCGCATACCAATCCACCAACAAGACGTTTACGTACTGCCGCATCTAAGCAGCATCTACATAGAGGGCAGGTTCATCAAGGGTGCAGGAGGCGGAAATGCGGCTTTAACAAATAACGCCCTCAGTTTCCTCTTTGACGACGTCCGCTATGAAATAAACGGGGTGGAGGTGGATCGAACAAAAAACGTGGGCATCACGAGCACACTGAAGGGTGTAGTTTCTCTGAATGAGGGTGAGGTAGGTGCCCTGGAGAATGCAGGCTGGACGAATACGGGAGACTCACCGAGCCACCTTATCGACGCGAACGGGAACTTTAACGTGTGCATCCCGGGAAGAATCCTGCTGGGATTCTTGGAAGATTACCCCAAAATTCTGTTAAATGTGTGTCACGAGCTCATTTTGACTCGATCGAAAAACGATAGGAACGCTTTCGTGGGTAACGAGGACACCAGAATTGAGTTGAGCAAGGTTCATTGGAGGGTGCCGTACGTCTATCCATCGGATGCTGAATACCTAAAACTTCTCAATATTGTCGAGGAAGAGATAACGTTGCAGATATGTTTTCGCAGCTGGGAGCTGTACGAGTATCCGGTGTTGCCGCAAGCTACGAAACAAACGTGGGCCGTCAAGACTGCAACACGGTTGGAGAAACCCCGCTACGTTATTGTCGCCTTCCAGACGAATCGCAAAGCGAATTTGGACACGGATTCAAGCAAATTTGACCACTGCAATCTGACAAACGTCAAACTGTACCTGAATTCTGAGTGCTTCCCCTACGAGAATTTAAACTTGGATTTCTCCACGGGGAAATACGCCCTGCTATACGAAATGTACCAGAACTTCCAGAGTTCATACTATGGAAAAGTTGGCGAGCCGTTATACGGCAAGGAACAGTTCAAGGATCTAGCGCCCATCGTGGTGATTGACGCATCAAAGCAGTCGGAAAGCATCAAGCCTGGACCCATAGATATGCGTCTAGAATTTGAGTCGAGCGAGAATTTTCCGCCCAACACAACCGCATACTGTCTCATCCTGCATGACCGCATCGTTGAGTATACACCGGGTAATGAATCGGTCAGAAGAGTGGTATGAGAAGCTGCAGGGCTTCGATTTGCCCAGAAAATACACGCATGCCTACTCTGTATACAGATTATAGTTTTAATTATATTGATGTAAAAATATATTCAACGTTTTTATTTTTGCGAAAACCCCGGCGCAGGCGCCTGGGCCACATCCAAAGGCCCAACAGCACCTAACAACAATTCTGATTGGATGCTGCCCACAACCACTCTCATTGGCTGTTGCCCCGCCCACTTTCATAGCCAGAGCCCGGCGCATGCGCCTGAGCCACGGCCAAAGGCCCCAAAGACACCGTTGCTGAAGACATGACTCCTTCAGCAGCCTCTGGTCATTGCCGAAGAAGTGGATGGGGCCAGGATGGACTGGCCTGAACAGTGAGCAACACGTGCTTTGTACGCGACAGCCCCGGCGCAGGCGCCTGAGCCACAGCCAAAGACCACAAAATGGCGGCTTGGGTACATTAATTCTGAAACATCTGCGTACTATTGTACAAGCATTTCCAGAACATTCTTCCATTGCGCAACAATGAGCAACACGCGCTTTGTACGCGACAGCCCCGGCGCAGGCGCCTGACCCACAGCCAAAGACCACAAAATGACGGCTTGGGTGCGCAATGGCAAGACACCAGAGGTTCTTCTTCTGAGAGACACCAGAGGCTGCTGCTGCTGCTGCTGCTGCTGCTGAAGACAACTTCTTCGGCAATGACCTTGAAAGACACCAGACGCTGCTGAAGACATGCCCATTTCTTCGGCAATGACCTTGAAAGACACCAGAGGCTTCTGAAGATGTCGTTGCTGAAGACATGACTTCCACTTCTTCTTCAAGGACTCCTTCAGCAGCCTCTGGTGTCTTTCAAGGTCACTGCCGAAGAAGTGGATGGCACCTGGAGAACTCGATGGCCTGGCCCAGTATTCTCATTTTCTAACTACTTATTTCGATAATGTGTTGTATTTCGTCATCGTCTGTCACGTCAATTAATTTTATTTTACATTTAATCATTTTAATTTCCGAATTTTTGAAGTAATTTTGTAAAATTATACTGAACTTTTCATACAGTGGGTCCTCAAAATATGGATGATATTTAACTTTGGGTACTAGGAATTCTTTAATAAATTTTGTCACTTCTTGTTCAAAATCGTTTTTTGAGAACTGCACAATTATTCGCTGTTTCTTCTGAAACAATCGTATCAGTGATGGTTTCGTTGCTCCAAAATTTACTTCAGAAATTAAGATTTGATTTTTACCAAAATTTACTGGACAATCAATAATCGGAATAGCGATGATTGGATTTTCGATGTTAGAATGAACAGTTTGGTCATCCTCATCATCGATATTTTGTCTATCATCTAAATTACCTGGTTCGGCCAAGACAGAATTTACGTCAAAGTCAATTTCTGGGAGTTTTTCTATGTTTCTCGCTAAATTATCTACATTTGTAATATTGGAAGTACTGGGGCCTATATCTAAATGTTTTGTTTTATTTGCATTCAATTCTATTCTGGATAGGGCGTCTACATTTTTATTTAAGGACCCCTTTTTGTAAATTACTTCGTAATCATACTCGGCGAGTTTTAACCGCCACCTAACTAATTTCGAATTCGGATCGGAAATGGAAAATAACCATTGCAGTGGCTTATGGTCTGTAACTATTTTAAATGGGAGGTAACCAAAAACATAGGGCCTAAAATATTTCACTGCCCACACAATAGCTAAAAGTTCCTTTTCGATTGTAGAGTAGGTAGTTTATTTCGCACTCGCTTAATACCCTACTGGCATAAGCTACCGGTAAATCTGACCCAATTTATCCTTGCGAAAGAACGGCGCCCAGCGCATAATTGCTGGCATCCGTGGTTAGGATAAAAGGTTCGGAAAAGTTTGGATATTGTAATATTGGTTCGTTGATTAACAAATTGCGGCAAAGTTCAAAACATTTAATATATTCGGGGTCATCATAATTGATTTTAGCGCCCTTCTTTAATCATTTTGTGAACGGTTTGGTTATTTTCGCAAGATCCTTTATGAATTTGCGATAATAACCCAGTAAACCAAGGAACCCTTTAATTTGTCTGGTGGTTTTAGGTAAAGGATAATTTTGGATAGCTATTATTTTTTCTTTGTTAGGTTTAACGCCGTCCGGTGTCACAACGTGACGCAGATAAAGCACTTCTTTCCTGAGGAACTCAGATTTATCCATTTTGATTTTAAAATTTGACTGTCGCAACCTTTCAAACACTTCCATGAGCCTGTCAATGTGCTCTTGGAGGCTTGTGCTAAATATAATACGAGTAATGTCGTCCAGGTACACTAAGCATCTTTCATTTTGAATACCCCTCAAAATGTTGTCCATAACCCTCTGGAATGTCGCTGGTGCGTTTCGGAACCCAAAGGGCATGCGGAGAAACTCGTAATGCCCATTTTCGGTGTTAAAGGCGGTTTTCTCTATGTCCGCTTCTACCATTTCGATTTGATGAAATCCAGACGCTAGGTCGAGCGTTGAGAAATACTGGCAGCGCCCTAATTTATCCAGCAGGTCGGTGATGTTTGGTAATGGGTATCGATCTCCAATAGTCTTCTCATTGAGCTTGCGATAATCGACCACGATTCGCCATTTTTTCTGTCCGGAAGCGTCCATTTTTTTGGGGACGACCCAGATTGGTGAAGACCAAGGTGAATGAGAGGGCCTGATGATATTTTGATCTAACATTTTTTGCATTTGCTTTTGGACTTCTTTTTTATGGATTTCAGGGTATCTGTATGACTTAGTGTAAACAGGTAACTCGTCAGAAGTTTTTATTTAATGTTTTACTTTACTTGTGAAATTTAATGCGTTGCCGTCTAAATGAAATATATCTGAATATTCTTTAAGTAATTTTAATATTTTCTCGCGTTCTTCTGAATTCATGTGTTCGGTTCTAATATTTGAGAGGTCAAACTTCAACTTCTCGGCATTAAAACCGTTAAAATTTTGAAAATATTGTTCGTCTTCCTCGAACAATTCTGCATTTATTGGTTTTGAAATGTCGATAGTTTTTTGAGACTCTGATTTATTCAGAACAGAACATATTGCTTTATAATTGTTTACTTTTGTTATACACTGTGGTATCTCTAAATCTTCCATTCTGGTGTATGGTACAATGACCTCACCGTCTTTTGTATTCTTAATACTAAGTTCAACTACTTGTTCTGACCTAGGCTGCACTACTATACAATTCATGCAGGGGTTCACTTTGTGAAATTGAAGTTTAATTTCACTATAAGGCGTAACTAAAATATTCTTACACAGATCTACATATATTGGCGTTTAAAATTTTTAAGTTATCGATTCCCAATAAGCAATCAAAGTGTTTATGAAAATTGAACAAATGAAATTTAAGTGGTTCAATTTTTATTTTAAATACTTTGGAACTTGGAATCGTAGTACTAAAATGTTCTACGGAAGTACCGTGTGCTGTAGAAATTTGGAAAGGATCCTTTTTAATTGAAGGACTAAAATATTTTTTGGCAATTTCTGGCTTTACAAAGGATTTGGTGCTACCAGTGTCTAGTAATACTTTTAAATTGTTTTCGGGCAAAATAATATAGGGTAGTTGACTTCCATTATTAGTCATTAATTGAAATTTTGGGAGTCTTGTGTGTCCGAGGCTTCGTCCGAGGCTGGTTCCTGAAAAAACTCGTTATCGTCGTTCGGAAGTTCCACTGTCGGCTCTTCGTCGATGTTATTTAGTTCTTCCACAACAAAATTTGGTTTATTATTGCCTCTAAAATAATTTGGACGATAATTTTGGGGGTTATTATTCGGCTGCCTGAAAGTATTTCTAGTAGAAACACTCATTGGAGTCGGTTTATAGAAATTTTGATTTTGATTAGGTCTGGACACATTATTTTGTTGGTTTTGACTAGTAGTAGGACCACTAAATTGCCTTTGCATATTGCCAAAATTATTTTGTCTTTGGGTTTGAGGATTATATGCTTGAGGATTGTGTGCGAAGTTTGTTAACTGGAGCGGTCTGTTAAATTGAGGTTTATATGGAAATTGTTGCTTGTTTGGGAAGTTAGATTTGAGTTTATTTTTTTGTTGGGATTTTTGGAATGCAGTTTCTAATTGAAAATCGTTAGTTAACATATTGAGCGCTGAGTTTAAATCAGCGGGATTTTTCGTTCGCATTAAAGATCCTATTGGGTCTTTCAACCCTAGCAATAAAACTCTCAAAGCAAGATTACGAAAATACCCAGACAAAATTTGCGTTTCGTGTGCAGTAATGTGTGTCGTTAAATATGAAATTTGCAGATTTAAAACATGCTGCACACGATTAAAGAAATCAAATGCAGATTCACTTTCTTGTTTTAATTCAATCATTTCAATATTAAGCGTGTAAATATCTCTCTTGTCTGAATATGCATTTACTAAAGCGTTTTTTAAATCGAGCCAATTTTTCACAACACAGGATGAAATATTTATTGCAGCTTCACCCTTTATTTTATCTAAAATACTAGACATCAAGTACTCATTCTGAAAGTCATTTTGATCAACTGCATTATAGAATTTTGTTACTAGTTTTTCACAAATTTCAATAAATCTAGGGAGTAACTCGGTTTGGCCGTAAATTCCGGTATCATACCGAGGTACTCTTGTTTAAGAATAGGTACTGCTACTTCGTTTTGCATTTTTAAAATGTTAGATTCGCAAATATTAAAATTTACGTGTTTAATTATAAGTTCTGTATGAGAACTTGAGTCTGAATCAGAATTTGAATCGTTATTTGAACTTTCGGAATTATATTGATTAAATGAATCTCTATAAGACATATGTACTTACAGCAAAATCAATGTCTTCTCCATGTGCCTTCGTCGAATACAGAGCCAATTCGATATTCCCTCGAACGCTTCACGCTAGGCTACTCAATTCACCTATCGACTGGACCTTGGATGAGATTCTTGAAATTTCACTCGAAATTTCGCGAAAATGTCTATTTTCGATTGGTCAATAAATTGTTGAAACAAACCGATATTATGTCCCTTAATATCGTTTGACCAATCCTACCGACTGCGCCACTTATATTATAGATTTGGAAAAATCCCTTTTTAAAAAAACAATTTTTATTCGGAAATATTACAAGTATATGTTTTTAATTCCAATTCAAGACTACTGTTATAATAATGTTTTACATGTACCAAACAATGCATCATGATGTCATGCTGAGTCAGGAGTATCATATTATAGCGTGATAGGGGAATAATGAACCTGTAACTTACATCCCTACTAATGGTTTCCAGTTTCCACTGTAGTAGGAAGAAATTTCTCGCTCCATAGGTATATGATCATCTCTAGGTTAATCTGTGAATAGGTAGGTTTATGCCGTTTGTAATTTTTAAAAAACATAGTTTTCTTGTAGTTTCGTGTTCGTAGTAGGTACTTTTGTCCGTAGCTCTGCATGGAAATTTTAAAAGAGGTTTGAAACTTAATAGCAACTTAAAAAATGCCAAAACGGCATGTCAATCGGAATTATTCTTGAAAATATATGGTTCAATCAAGTTCATTCCCAAGTACACTCAGGTTAAGCCGATAAGCTAGACAATTGGTTAAGAAAGGCAATTAAAGCAGTTCAAACCATATGTTTTTAAGAGACATGTAAGACCCTCTTTAAAAGAAGATATGTAGGTATTAAATCATTATCTTAAGGTTCTTCATTCTGAACTTTCAAGTAAACTACATCCCTTAGAATTTGACAGCTTAGATGACATACCTAATTAGAAGCCGAGTGAAATCATACATAAAAATACCTGAACCATTGCAAGAATTCGAAAATTTGAATAATATTGGTGTTCAAAATTATTGGAACCTGAATGACAATCAAAATTCCGTCAAAATGACATTTAGTTCAAAATTTATAAATTACAGCAATATTATCTTTAACAAAAAAAAATAGAATTACTTTCAAAACGTCTTAAATATTCAGTTAATATAGGTAATAAAAATAGTACAGAAATTTTTATTTCAGAAATTGGACGCTTTAAAAAACGATAACCAGATCATGAACGCGTCAGAAATAAAATTAACAAAATTTTAGAATGCAAAAGACAGGCAAATCATGATAAAATTTAAAGGTACCCTACTGCTTCACGTGAAAATAACAATCACTCTGAACATTTAGTATAAAAAAATGATTCTAGATAAATATTAGCTAAAGTTGTCGTCAGTTACTATTAATAATAATAATTTTATTCTATCAGTGTACTTACTGTATTGCATATTGTCATTTATTTTAAATAGATAAATTTAGTAAATTTAGTAAGAGTAAAATGAATTTTTAAATAGGATGACGTTTTGTTACAAAAAATGGTCATTGGCGTGCCGATAAAAAGTTCTGGGTAAAAAGGAGCCTAGGGGTTATTAAAAAATAAACTCCCTGTATACCAGTTTTCGTGAAACTCATACTGCAAATCACATTCGAATGGAAAAGCATTTATTCGAAATTCCAAGTCTATAAGTCAACTTACTCCAAAGTTATTAAATAAAATGAACCAATTAAATTTTAATTTCAGAAATTGAATTAGCTAACAAAATTTTAGAATGCAGAAGACAGGTCACTCGTAATTTGAATAATATTGATAAACTTACACTAAAATTCTATCAAAGGAAAGGTTATTAAAGATAATCTAGTTATGTATTTCTCAAGCAGACAAATCTAATGCCAGTGTGACTATAACTAAAAAAGATTATTTAAGGAAAATGGCAAATTTTATCAGTAATAAAAAGCTAATAGAACTTCGTAAAGATCCAACAAAACATTTTCAATTAAAATTAAAAGATTGATTAAGAGATTGTAATAGGTTGTATTTTTGAAAGTAATTATTATAATCAACATGACTGCTTGTGCACCTATAGATTATAATATGGTCTAATTAAATGTCCCTAAAAGGCCCGAAGTATCATATACAGGTGTCCCGGTGAAGGTGAGAAATCTCTCGGGTGCATATAGATTATACGAAAATAACACCCTAAGTTCATATAAAGTTTTCTCCTACGACCTTCTCCTGCCGAGATATTCTCCCTTAGATTGGAGAAATAAAACTCGTTTTTTTTACATGAAATTTTTATTTTTAATTGTATTTCGATAATTTTCTTGGTGACGTACGTAGTGATTGAATGCCGATAAAATAACGCAACCCGTTTTTTGATAGTGCATCAGGTGCGCAAGGGGTGAACTACCCCTTACCTTCTTAACTTCATATTTTGTAAGTGGCTGAATATTTTTAATTTTTAACCTAATTTCTTGTTTCCCCGGACATTTTGCTAATGAAAAAAAGTTACTCTTGTTAGGTTCCGATAAAATGAATCGTTTTCGAGGACATAAAACTCGACGAGCAAGAGGTACTGTGTTTCTAGGATTTCCGTTTTCATTTTTTCTGGTATTCGAAAAACCGAAGGCAATTTTTTAATGTAAATTTTCACTACCTTTTTCAAACTGTTAAGGTTATTTTTGTACGACGTTTCGTCTGTTGTCTACACCATCAATTTTAATTTTTTTAAGACGGACTTGGACAATTTTTCATGAATTTCAAAAGAAATAGCTGATGTAGGGTCAAATCATACGTAAAAAATTCCTAAGAAATAATTTATTGAAAGAGCTTTCGAATTTTTGATATCTTTGAAAATAATGCCAGAAAAAAAACGAAAATCGTGGAAACACTGTGCCTCTTGCTCGGCGAGTTTTATTTTCTCGAAAACGCTTCATTTTATCGGAACCTAACAAGAGTAACTTTTTATTGGCAAAATGTCTGAGGAAACAAAAAATGCGGTTAAAAATTAAAAATATCTTGAATGCAATAATATTCATTTCCAACATTATCTTATAACTCATACCTCGCGTTTTGTTGGGATTTTTTTTAATATTTAGGAATCTCCATCACAAACTTAACCCTTTTTAAAAACGGGGTTGGGACTGTGAGTAATAAGCCTGCAATTTATTTTATGTATAAGTATTTACAAAACACGGGGTTGCAAAAGAGTGCTCAGTGACAATATTGCAAAAATAAGTGATAAATGTGTCTTCTAAATAATGGACAGGAGCTCCGATAAAAAGTCTAGAAAATAGGTATCCATCTGCTTCTACAAAAAGACAATTTTAAAGAGCGTATGCGCAAGGTTCGTGAAGCTAGAAGGTATGCATTTTTTATTGCAGTGCGGCACCTAGGGATAGGCGAATCGTTTCTTCTATTGCATCTTATATGTTTTAGAGAATAATATGTTTGTCCTACAAAATAGAAAACCGACTTCAATATAGGTACAATGAGAACATCATCAATGTAGTCGAAGTCAATTAAATGCGCATTATTAAGGATAACTCAAAAACTACTGGTCAGATCTTGATCAAATTTATATGGGACCACATGAGAAGCTCCAGCTTTCAAAGAAAAAAAGAATCATCAAAATCGGTTCACCTAGAAAAAAGTTCTGAGGTAACACACATTTAAAAAAATACAGTCGAATTGAGAACCACCTCCTTTTTTGAAGTCGGTTAAAAAGCATATTAAAGAGACCCCTCCCCACTAGATTTTCTATTCTGTGTTATACAGGATGTTAAAAGAGCCGAAAGTAGAAAAATAGGCTACATGAAGGAGGGAAACAAAGGTATAAGGCGGTCACGTGGGAAATTATACAGAAATATGTGAAAGCGAAATAACACTGGATTGATAATAAATGCCAAGAAGTGGAAGATAAGTTCCAAGTAGGAAAAACTGACGAAGCGTATAAAATAATTAGGGGGATTGCAGGGAGTGTGCAGGTCAGGAGGTAAGAGGGCGTCTATTTAAACTAGATAGCCGTATATACGAGACAGGTGATATTCCAGAAAATTTTAGAACGACCAGTTTAACTTCTCGCGCGTCAAAAATTCTGACTAGTGTTGTGCAAAGAAGGATGGAGAAAAAGGCGGAAGAAATATTAGATCAGTTCATATTTAGACTAAGTAGAGGAACGCGCGAGGCCATTCTAGCTTTACGAGTAATTATATAAAAAACAATAGAAAAGGGAAAGAGCACCTATATAGGATTTGCATATTTAGAAAAAATCCTTCGACAATCTAAAATGGGGGAAGATGTTCGAAGTAGTCAGAAAGGCAGAAATATAATATAAGAATAATACATAATGTCTACAATGAGCAAACGGCGGTAAACGGCCGTTATAGAATTTGAGAAGGAACGAAGAGAAGTATATATCCGGAAGCATAATTTGAAACAGTGGACGCTAGGACCATGATGCGCTAAGTACTGAACTGACTGGTCTACTACCATTTTCATGCGCTTTAATAGACTGCTGAACTTCATGTAAAGCAAGCAACAGGCGAGGCTCAATGCCAAAATGCGTAAAGAGTGTTTGTTCCAATTCAAGCGAATCCTTTTTCATTTTTCTTCTAAAGTTTATTGTAATTTACAGAATTTTGCATTCGATGTGTTGTATCCGGTGTCCCGTCAGGAAAGGTATTTTTTTAAGAAAATCCGCGATTATATTGAAAACAAGGGAATAATAGCACGCTAAAACATTGAATATCTCTGCATTGGTAAAACATACTTGGGATATACATAAACGCCATACTCCTAGCGTCCTGTTTTTCAAAATATATGCTATCCGGAAGGGAGTGAGACAGAGATGCTCACATTCGCGAATGATAAAGCAGAGTTAGCATCCAACAAAGACGAATTAGAAACATCTTTGAACGAAATGGAAGCAGTTTTGATAGAAGGATACGGAATGAATATCAATAAAAAGAAAGCAAAAATTTTGGTATGCATGGGACGTGAAAATAGAACTAAAACTGAAATACAAAAAGAAAATGAGAATAGGTATAGAGAAAGTCGCGGATTTCTGCTATTTAGGAAATCAAATAACTCGCGATTGTAGGAGCACTAGAGCTATAAGAAAAGAATAGCGCAGGGCCAAGTTGTGTTTAACAAAAAGAAACAATTTTACGAAAAATCGATTTTCCGGCATTTTCGAAATTCCTGATCTTTTCGCGACCTCAAAATTCGAATCCGACAGGTCATTTTACATAAGAATCAGCTTAATTTTTGTGTGTAAGTTCGAGTTGTATAGAGGATGTTTAAAACTCATCTTTCAGGCGGTCTGCTTCCCGACTACATATAAGTTTCCCAAATTAATATTTTTCCACCTATCTGCCTTCGCCCGCTTCCGATTAGGATAACCCCTACCTAGTTTCTAACATGTTTTTGCTACTAGATCCAATTTCTATGCGCAACATAATAGGATATTATTTTATAAGGAGCTAAAGTGATTATTTTTGTGGCGAATTTGTAGACGTTTGGCGGACTCACTTCGTTCGTCCGGCAACTACAGATAAGCCACAAAAAGCACTTTAGCTCCGCATAAAATATGCTATTTTTTTCGGCACACGTTGATACACTAATCTAAGTTCCAATAAACATGATTATTTTGCTTGCAAAAGAGTAAAAAAGATCAATAGATTAATTATTTGTTGTTTGATGATCGCTTTGGATTAGTGCTTGTGTTGCTATCATAGGTAGGTAACATAATATTATAGATGAATAACTCCAGTAGGCGGCGGTAGGACCATGTTTGACAGCGCCAAACGAGAAGTGTAAAGAACTACCCGAATTAAATCGGTCCAGAGGGCCTTGGAGCATTGAAATTTCCAGAAAATTTATTTTAATTTATTTACAGAAAGCCTGTCATTTCTGTGCTTGTCTTCCTACGAATATTTGGCAATGGTTGGTGTGGCATTTTTAGACATGGATAACTCTACAGTGCCAGAACACAGAAATGATCAAGTTTTAGTTCGATACCTGAAAGCAGAAAAGCAAGAAAGTAAAAATGCAGTAATATAAACATAATAACATTTATTTTTCAAATGATAGAATTTAACAAACTGACAAATAAGCATCAAATAAATAAAACATCAAGAACTTAACTGTGTAGGCAGGAAATATTAGATTAGGCAAACCTTAAAAAGTAACGTTGATTGAACACAAAGCAATACACAAGAACAAGAAAATATAGGTAACCTTCAGTTTACCTTGCAAATCAATTTTAGGCAAACTTCCACAACATTTTAACTTCTTTTCATTCGGAATTTTACAGTGATGATCGAAATGTCCATCACAAATCTGTAACTATACACATTCTGGGGATCCTTGTTCATAAATTTCGGGTCCCTAATTCTTTGCAGCCATATGTTATAAATCTAAAATATAATGACATTTATTTGCATATTATTTAAATGTTTTTCCCTTCAAGCTACGAGGTATTCGAATTTCCTTTCATCATCATCATCATAAGGTTCTCAGTCCGAAGACTGGTTGGACGCGTACCTCCATTCTTTTCTATCCTGAGCTAACCTACGCATTTCCCTAAAAGTAGAACATCCTACATCCCTAACTATTTGAGAGCAGTAGTCTAATCTAGGCCTACCCCTACCTCTTTTTATTCCTATCTCTGACTCTAGTATGTCACGAACTATTCCTTCGTGTCTTAGAAGGTGTCCTACCATCCTATCTCTCCTACTCTTTATTGTTTTCCATACCTTTCGCTTTTCCCCAACTCTTTCTAATACTTCCCTATTGCTAACCTTATCTATCCACGGTATCTTCATCATGCGTCTGTAGCACCACATTTCAAAACGCTTCTACTCTTTTTCTATCCGCTTCTCCTATTGTCCAAGTTTCGCACCCGTATAATGCCGTACTCCATACATACGACGTTAAGAGTCTCTTCCTAGTCTCTATATTAACCGTTCTCGAGCATAACAGTTGTTTCTTTTTGTTAAACGCAACTCGGCCCTGCGCCATTCTTTGTTTTATATCTTTAGTGCTCCTACCGTCTTGAGTTATTTTACTTCCTAAGTAGCTACTTAGGAATTTCCTTTGTGTTTTTCTTATTCCTCGTAGGTGAATACTGAAATTCAGTTTTCTAGTTAGCTTATTTCATGGATATCATTATTCTAATTAATTGTCTTTGGTCGAATACTTTGAGAAAATAAAGATCGTGTTGAACTAAAAAGAACTTGTTTATTTTAAATTTATAACAAGTAACTCAAAAATATGTGTCGACAATAATAACGTGACATGACTCTTCTATTTACACTTTTGGACAGACTTATTCTTTAGTTACTTTTCATTATCACCAACAGACTAATAGACAATATAAAATTACTATAGAGATAAATTTGGTTCACACACATTATAGAAGAAGAACACATTATAGCCTAACAAATTGTATTGTTTTGTCAATTCTAAGTTTCTTTGTCAACTGTTCCCTCAGTGTCATATTTATTTACAATTTTACATTTTCTGATGATGAGATTGTTTAAATTCTTCAAACCGGTCAAATACTGTAATAAAGTGTTATATTGGTAGTACGCAAAGTATTTCTTTAATTCATCATGAATTTCTACCAAAAAGTTAACGAAGAAAATATTAACTACATGAATTTTTAGTAATTATCATACCTTGAGCTTTCATATATTGTGTACGGTATCGTCTATTCTTTGTTTGATTTTGAAGAATGATGGCTCGACAGTTCTTTAGGTTAACCTAAAGAAATAAAAAATCGCTATCAGATACAACATTCTTTGCTGATTTTTCAAGAAATATGGTTTGACAACGTAAATAAAAGAAAAATTATGAATTTTATACACATTCCAATTTTTACTTACGCCTAATACGTACCTAACATGAATTTTTAATAATGATCATACCTTCAGCTTTCATATTGTGTACGATATCGTCTATTCTTTGTTTGATTTTGAAGACTATAAGTAATTCTATAGAATTCTATAGAATTCTATAGAATTACTTATAATTCTATAGAATTACTTATAATTCTATAGAATTACTTATAGTTCGTAGAATGTAAGAAAATAGGATAACAAGAGCGAGAGAGAGGGGAGTAGAGTTGGCGACGGTGTAAGAGAGTGTAGCGTGTTTTATATTGAGAACTAACGAGTTTTTATCGACGACCTTGACAACCCCAACTGTTTCATTAAGAGTCAAATAAAGCAATTCAGAAGTGGGATCTTTCGCGAAAATCAAGAGAAAAGTGAGAAATTCAACATGTAAAATTTAGACCAAGGTGGCGGATTTGGTGCCGAAACAGAGCAAGCGATGAGGTCAGCATCAGAACCGGAGCAAGAAGAGTCACACATGCGCGATTACGCGACTTTTCGATTCAGTGAGTCAAACGCGGAAACACAACAGCCAGCGACAACGCCCTCAAATAATGCAACTATGCCGGAAGTGACAGCGTTGCAACAACAAATGACTGCGGTAATAAACCTTCTGTCATAATTGGAAGAAAGTCGTAGTCGGAATGATAATTTGCTAGCGGGCGTTTTGCAAAACAGTCAATCGGCGAGTTCAAGTTATCATGTCATGCCCGATTTAGCCAAAGCGATACCTATCAAATTTTAATGGAACCCTAGAACAGGATCCAAAAGAGTGCATAGATAGACTAAATAGTTGTGAAGAGGTAAAGCTAGAAACGGCTAGAATTCATTTAGTTGGTGCCGCAAGAGATTGGTATGAAGTTCGCAGAAGTCAAATAAGAACGTGGAGAGACTTAATAATAATAATAATAATAACAAATCCACACACAAAGATCAATCAACTAACAGAAAAAAAGCATAAACGAGTAAAACTATAAATGTTGCAGAAAATCACAAGGCGTTAATTCAAATTGGGAAAATTTCGCACTTGCTCTTCCACCGCTACCGTGAGATAAAAAAACATCCCAATTTTAAACAAAAATTCCTGTACTATGTTTACCGAAGACAAAAAGATTCAATGACCCAACAGCGGGTTTCAGGAGCAGCCAGTGGCGGATACAAGGGGGGGGCTATAGGGGCTAAAGCCCCCCCCCCCCCACGCTTGCGCATAAATACAATAATATTTATTTGCAAGACGTACGTACCGGTACTGGAAGCCGGCTGTCGACTTCCGGTACCGGTATACCGGGATGTTAGACACAGCTTATGTGGGTGCGTGCGCACACGCTTTAAGAATGTACTGTCACACAGCGTGGCCAACCCTACGGATTTATCCGTAGATATACGGATTCTCCGATAAGCAACAATATTCTACGGTTTTTGAAATTTTTATCATATATATTCTTCATGTTAAACTGAAGTAGTAATTAGCTTTTAGTGATTATTCAGCATCGATATTTTTCATATCTTCCGTATGGACATCACTGACGAGTGATTTTATGATGTTTATGGCAGGCCGTTAAAGGCAAATGCGATTTTTTTTATTATAGTATGTTATGATACAGTAATTGTGTAAAAGTAAGGCGAAATGTACTCCAAAAATTTCAGACATAACTAGTTTTTTTCAAATCTATAATTTACGCAGTAATGCCGTTGATTGACTTATTCAATAAGTTGATTAACTTATTCAATAAGTCAATCAACGGTAATACGGAATACAGACATTAATTTTGTCTACCGGTTTCTCTACAGACTAGTCTTGATTTTACCACCTGCGGTTTTCTATGGATTTTTCAGCAACCTTGCACGAAATTTTTGCACTGACGAGTTGGCAATGATCCTGTAAGATGTGTTTACAAATCGTACAAGTTACAAGTTGTTTCTGCTACAGTGTTGCCAATCGGCGGAGAATTCTCCCCTTTTCGGAGAATTTTAAGGTCCTCGGAGAATGTTGCGGAGAATTTGCGGAGAATTTAAAGATAAGACAAAGTTGTAAAAAAGAAATGAATTAATATTTTACAGCATAACGACTTTAAAATTATTTAAATATGGATCAGTTGTGCAATTTGAATAATCTCTTCGGCTTCGGCAAATGGGCAACATCGTAACGGGGGCGTGGAGTGGGAGGGAATCCACTTTCCACGAATTGGCAGTCGATTATACACTATAATATCTCTTTCACAGATTTCAGGAGCGCGATATCTTTATGTAACCAGTACAGGTGACTCGCTCGGCTGAATTCGCGGATTCGGGTGATCTCAGGTGTTGTAAACCAAGAAATAAACGTTTGGTAGTGATTCCCTTATCTGACGGGGCACCAGACATACAGATTCTTTGCCGTTTAGTGTTGCCGCGAGACGAGACAAATTGTGTGTCTCGTCTCGTCTCGTCTAGTCTCGCCTTTGTTTTGTCTCGTCTCGACGGAATTTTGTCTCGATTTTCGAGACGAGACGAGACGAGACAAAATCTGTCGAGACAGACACGAGACGAGACGAGACGAGACGAGACGAGACGAGACGAGACGAGACGAGACGAGACGAGACGAGACGAGACGAGACGAGACGAGACGAGACGAGACATCTCGGTATAATATAAATCCGAATTAGTATATTTTTGAAACCTCATTAGATATCCTCTTTTATTTGAGATTTGGCCAAGTACGAGCTTACAAGTGCTCTTACTTGTAAAGATTCTTGTTCGATTTGTGCCAGTTAGAAATTTTATTTTTTTTCCAATTTTGTGAATTACTGGCATTAAATAATTAACTATATAATATAACATCGACGTTTCGCTCCCGTTTGGGGTTTGGGGGCTTTGTCAAGATGGGTTTATTAAAACTTGTAAAGATATAAAAAATTTTTTTTCGCTTCGCATACCTGAAAATGAATCATAGCAACCCTAAAAAAAAACGAAAGCTAGATTTCCCGCCCTTGTACCTTGACGCAGTTCTAGTAATACTGGGACGGGTGGGATGGCTTGCGCGCTTCAATGATATAAAGAGCCGAACCATAGGTTTAACCATATTGGAGGGGTTTTATTTGAGAAGCCAGACTAAATCAAGTCCCTGGAAGGGGGCAGCAGCTCTTTCAGTAATCATAGTGGCAGAGATCGTGAGGGTTGGTATGGCACTGTGATACACACTACTGCGATGTGGAAGGCAACGGGAAACCACCACATTATTTTATCCCTAGTACAGCGTACTTTAATTTATGATGATGGCACCTTCTGGAGTAAAATATTCCGGAGGTAAAATGTGTAACATCTCACGAGTCGGAGCGTGGAATGTTAGAAGCATGAAACAAGTAGGGAAGTTAGAGAATTTGAAAATTGAGATGGATAGGTTAGCATTAGACGTAGTAGGTATCAGTGAAGTGCGATGGCCAGAAGCTGGAGACTTCTGGAGCGGAGATTTTAGAGTAATACACACAGGATCTGTAGGAGGAAATTCGGGAGTAGGAATTGTTATGCGGAAAAAGCACATTTTCAGAGAATGTGATTAAATAATAAATTCAGTAATCAATTAAACCCCCAATCCATATAGAAATTGGAACACCTTTAATTAATACATATTGTGTACCTCATTGTGTACCTATGTTGCCGGTTTCAGAGTTGCTTACGGGACATGTATTAGCATTAAAATCTGCCATGCGAGGGAATCCACTAGTGTGTTGGGTACTTCTACATATTTGCAAATTTCGTTAATGTCAAGTCACAGTACTACTGCATTCTCTCAGATGACGAATTCCAGTCGGTTTATTGTAAATAATTAGAAAAATTCAATCCACCACAAACCCTTTGGCTTTGCCTTTTTAGATTGTTGCCCTTTCCTTTGACAACAACTGTAAGGTTTCAAAAAGGTTTAAAGTGCATAAATATTGTTACAGTACATAATGGGTAGGTACTCGACTGTCTTAGTTGATAGACTGGACGGTAGGATTAGACATACAAATTTTTTTGTGAATTAGAAATAGAAAAATGTCCATATGTATGTGAAAATTAACAAAGGCCATTTACCTAAAACGATTTCAGATCCCCGGAAATCATTTAAACTATGTAGCAACCTCATTACTACTTGTGTCTAATCTAAAAGTACCACGCATGTATTGTTTACTGAAAATCGATAAAGATACGGCCCAGCTATAGGTTCTTCTGCTTCCAAATTGTCCTAATGTTGGATTAATTATAATAATAACCTAGAGATCAAGCAGCCACGTTTTTCAGTAAAAACTCTTTAGAGCATATAAACATAATTCAGCACTTACCATAAGGTCTTGGAGTACTTGTATGAACTTCTTAGCAAAAATGACTTTGACGAACAAATTGTCGAAGAATATATTTAATTAACCAATCTATGTGTGCAACAGAATTATTTAAAAGTCAATGGATCATTTTTTCAACAAAATATAAGTACGTCTATGGGAAACTGCCCCTCTCCTTTCATTGCATATTTTCGAAATATGCAATTGAATATTGAGATCTGTAGACGATATATTTGACACTGGTAAATGTGACACTGAAAATTTTGGTGACTTCTTCAGCAATGACCTTGAAAGACACCAGAGGCTCCTGAAGATGTCGTTGCTGAAGACATGACCACTTTTTCACCAATGACCTTGAAAGACAAAGAGGCTGCTGAAGGAGTCCTTGAGTCAGCCGAAGAAGTGGATGGCACCTAGAGAACTGGATGGACTGTCCTGAGGCTCTCATATTCTAACTACTATAATTTGAAACTCTTAAAGGCAGGGAACAATACATTTGATTTGAACACCTTGAAAAGTGTAGAAATATATACAAATAAAATTAATTGTCTTAACAGTAATTATGCGATCCGATTCCAAATTCGACCCTGTATAACTTTATATGGTAGATTATAGAAGACCTGCAATAAATACTTTCCTACCAACCCTTCAAATTTTAATTTTTATGCGGTTTAGGGGTTCAATTGATACTGACCACATTTTTCTTCTTATTACGGTGAAAGCACAAATTGACTTCCGAAAATATTTACAATTACTTCGAATTTATGTGCTATTAGCTGTTTGATGTGCATATTATATTTAGCTGAGAGTATGTCGAGTTATGTTTTATTCAGATCCGCTAAAGGACGGACCTTAGAACTGTCTTTTGAAGTAGCGAGCGAAACGACATCAAAGCAAGAATTTCCCCTAAAACGGTTTGCATAAGCCGCAAATTTTATCGTTATTTTTGTACTCTGCCTTGTGTGGAAAAATGTTTTTTTGAAACATTTGTTGCTGAACGAAACATTTGGGTTTTCTACGCAAGGGTTTCAACGTTTTGTAATATTCAATTTACTTAGTACTTATAAATAGAAAAGAGGGTCATTTGAAATGTAATAATTTTGCATATTATCGTAATGTTGAGGGCGTATATCTACCAAGCTTAGTAACAATTATATTATCAAGGACGTATACATGAAAGGCTTGATAGTGAAAATACAATGTGGGTATGTGCTTCGGGGGAGTCATCAGGAATGATAAGTGTAACATTTCACGAATCGGAGCGTGGAATGTGAAAACATGAAACAAGTAGGAAAGTCAGAAAATTTGAAAATTGAGATGGATAGGTTAGCATTAGTCGCGGAAGGTATCAGTGAAGTGCGATGGCCAGAAGCTGGAGACTTCTGGAGCGGAGATTTTAGAGTAATACACACAGGATCTGTAGGAGGAAATTCGGGAGTAGGAATTGTTATGCGGAAAAAAGTAGGACAGAGTGTAGAAAATTTCTTACAGCAAAGTGACAGGGTAGTTATGGTTAGGTTAGATTCTAAACCTGTAAAAACAGTAATAATACAGGTATATATGCCCACTTCTAACTACAGTGATGAGGCCGTAGAGGCAGTTTATAGTGATATTGAATATGTGCTAGATTTTGTGAGAGGGCACGAAAATTTAATAATTACAGGAGATTTCAATGCAGTCGTAGGCACAGGGCGAGAGGGCGGAATAGTTGGCCCCTTTGGATTAGGCAATAGGAACGATAGGGGAGTTAGACTGATAGAGTTCTGCGATAAACATAACTTAACGGTCGCGAACACTCTATTTCACCATCATGTTAGGAGATGCTATACGTGGAAGATGCCAGGAGACTTAGGGAGATATCAAATAGATTACATTCTCGTTAGGCAAAGATTTAGAAATCAAGTTAGGGATTGTAGAAGTTATCCAGGAGCAGATATAGATAGTGATCACAACATAGTCGTTATGAAAGTCAATCTTAAATTTAAGATTTTGAAAAAAAGAAGCGGAAGAAGGTATCTTGACCCAGAGAAACTAAAAGATGATGATATGCGCAATAAGTTCGAGAAAAAGACAAACGAAGCACTAAAGGGCACGGGTGGAAATATTGTTAGGGACATAGAGGCAGAATGGAATTGCATTAAAAATAGTTTAGTTTCCTCAGCTAGGGATATTTTGGGTCATAAACAGAATGAAAGTAGGAAACCCTGGATAACAAAACATATTGTGAGTCTAATAGAGGAAAGGCGAAAATATAAAAATAGGTTAGATGAAACAGGGAAACAAAGATATAAGGCGATCAAGTGGGAAATTATTCGGGAATGTAGGAAAGCGAAAGAGCAATGGATCGATAATAAATGCAAAGAAGTGGAAGATAAATTCGAAGTAGGAAAGACTGATGAAGCATATAAAATAATTAGGACAAATTTTAGAGAAATTGGATCTAGTACCAAAAACATTAGAAATGAGGCAGGAGATATCCTAATCGGAATTGGGGAGAAGGCAGATAGGTGGAAAGAATATTTAGGAAACTTATATGCGGGACAGGAAGTGTAAGATATATTAGAAAGCGAAAGCAGTGTAGAGGGGGATAACCTAGGGAGTCCTATAATGAGAGAAGAGTTTGAGATAGCACTAAAAAGTTTAAGGAATAATAAAGCACCAGGTATAGATGGCTTGCAGGCAGAAATCTTAAAGTGCGCAGGTCAAGAGGTAATAGATCGTTTATTTAAACTAGTTAGTCGCATATACCTGACAGGCGAGATTCCAGAAGATTACAAACGGAACATCATAGTAGCTTTGCCAAAAAGAAAAGGCGCGGATAGATGCGAAAATTTTAGAACTATCAGTTTAACTTCCCATGCGTCAAAAATTTTAACTAGAATTGTGCAAAGAAGGATGGAGAAAAAGGCGGAAGAAATATTAGGAGATCAGTTCGGATTTAGACGAAATAGAGGAACGCGCGAGGCCATTCTAGCTTTACGAGTAATTATAGAAAAAACGATAGAAAAGAGAAAGAGCGTCTATATAGGATTTGTAGATTTAGAAAAAGCCTTCGACAACGTAAAATGGGGGAAGATGTTCGAAGTGCTGAGAAAGGTAGGGATGAAATACAGGGACAGAAGAATAATACATAATCTCTACAAAGAGCAAAAGGCAGTTATAGAATGTGAGCAGGAACAAAGGGAAGTAGATATCCGGAAGGGAGTGAGACAGGGATGTGCATTGTCACCTCTAGTTTTCAACTTATATATCGAAGATGCGATTAATATTGTTAAGGAAAGAACAGCCTCAGGGATCAATGTACAGGGCCAAACTATTAACATGCTCAGATTTGCGGATGATATAGCAGTGTTAGCATCTAGCAAAGAAGAATTAGGAGCGGCTCTGAATGAAATGGAAGCAGTTTTGACACAGGGCTTCGGCATGAAAATCAATAAAAAGAAAACTAAAATTTTGGTATGTAGGGGATGTGAAAATAGAACTAAAATGGAAATACAAATTGGAAATGAGAAGATAGAGGAGGTCGCGGATTTCTGCTACTTAGGAAGTAAAATAACTCAAGACGGTAGGAGCACTAAAGATATAAAACAAAGAATGGCGCAGGGCCGAGTTGCGTTTAACAAAAAGAAACAAATGTTATGCTCGAGAACGGTTAATATAGAGACTAGGAAGAGACTCTTAACGTCGTATGTATGGAGTACGGCATTATACGGGTGCGAAACTTGGACAATAGGAGAAGCGGATAGAGAAAGAGTAGAAGCGTTTTGAAATGTGGTGCTACAGACGCATGATGAAGATACCGTGGATAGATAAGGTTAGCAATAGGGAAGTATTAGAAAGAGTTGGGGAAAAGCGAAAGGTATGGAAAACAATAAAGAGTAGGAGAGATAGGATGGTAGGATGGTAGGACACCTTCTAAGACACGAAGGAATAGTTCGTGACATACTAAAGTCAGAGATAGGAATAAAAAGAGGTAGGGGTAGGCCTAGATTAGACTACTGCTCTCAAATAGTTAGGGATGTAGGATGTTCTACTTTTAGGGAAATGCGTAGGTTAGCTCAGGATAGAAAAGAATGGAGGTACGCGTCCAACCAGTCTTCGGACTGAGAACCTTATGATGATGGGCTTCTAAACTCCGAACTTCCCTACTTTATAGTTTTTCATCACAATCAGGACACCTTTGACTGTCATTTGTGCACTTTTTGACGTTTCACATAATTTTTTATTAAACGTCAGTTTAAATCAAAACATACAAGACAAGTTTTCAACAATTTTAGTATATGTATATGTAATTTGGTTTAATGCCAAGCGAAAAACAGTTGTGTGTCACACAGGCAGAAAGGCATTTGCTGGCCCACACTATCGCTCGGGCATCAACCAGCCGCGGGCCAGCAAATGCCTACTTTCTGCCCTTATGACACAATATACTATTGACAAACTGATATAGTTACCATATAAGTTTTGACTGTTTAAAAAATTTTGTCAAATATTTTTTATATCTTTACAAGTTTTAATAAACCCATCTTGACAAAGCCCCCAAACGGGAGCGAAACGTCGATGTTATACTATATACACCACAATAGTGGTGTTTACCAAAATCTTCTGTCGCAGTCATACACACATGCTACGTGACAAAATAATTTTTAGCGTTTTACATTATTTTAGCTGCATTTTTTCTTAAAATGTTCTAAACTTTGGAACAGACTTTTTTCTGTTTGCCTGATTTGAATTTTAATAATTGAAACCAGCATGTTCAAGTAGGTATGTAATGTATCAACAAAGTATGTAGGTATGTAAGTACAGGTATGAAAAGTAAATGGATTTTTATATCTAACTAAAACGTACAATTTTTATGCGACTCGTACTAGGTGCAAAATCTCATTATTTATACGTAAATATTATAATTCTGTGTTAAAACGAGACAAGATGAGACGAGACGAGACGAGACAGAGGGTGTCTCGTCTCGTCTCGATAAAGTCATGTCTCGATATTTCGAGACGAGACGAGACAGGCGATTATCTCGTCTCGTCTCGTCTCGCGGCAACACTAGTAAAACTTTAAACTTAAATTCGAAGTTAACGCAAAAAATTTCGGCAAACTCAAAAAAAATGGCAGCAAACTAGATTTGATCCGGGGTTACCTCGATCGCATAGCCACCGCATTAGCTATTCAAGCCCGGATAAAGTTAAATGACATCTTCGAATTAACGTAGAAATAGTTAACAGCTTTTGTTGCAGTGGAAAAATTTCCAGAATTTAGCTGAACGAGTCACCTATACTCATACTGGTTACATAAACAAATTATGCATTTCAGGATGCGGAGAATTTGACTGATATTCGAAGAATTTCCTTGTAGAGAAAATATGAATGTACTATTGGCAACACTGGCTAAGACAAATAGTTTTAAAAGTGGCATTATTATTTAAAAACAATGAAGCGAACGCTTTTAGATTTCTTCAAAGTGAAACTGACCGAAAATAATAGTACAGAAGTAGAACTAGGTCGAAGTGCAAACAACAAAAACAAAACATCAAGCACATCATTTTATTTCCCTGTGCCTACCCAAGCCCCCCCCCTTGACCTATTCTTAGATCCGCCACTGGAAGCAGCAGGTGCCTAATGCTCGGGAACGGTTAATGTAGAAACTCGGAAGAGACTCTTAAAGATGTATGCACGGGTGCGAAACTTGAACAATAGGAAAAACGGACTATAAAAAAGAATAGAAGCATTTGAAATGTGGAGCATGATGAAGATACCGTGGATCGATAAGGTTATCAACAGAGAGTTATTAGAAAGAGTTGGAGAAAAGCAAAAGGTATGGGGAACAATAAAGAATAGGAAAGATAGGATGGTAGGACACCTTCTGAGACACGAAAGAATACTTCGCGACATACTAGAGTCAGGGATATATATTATAAGAAGATATAAAATTTTGTCGTATAACTTGGGCAGGAAATTTTTCTGAAAAAATTGTTAGTATTTTATAAAAGAGAAATGTTTATGTAGCGTTTAAACCTTCCAGTATTTTATATCATATTTTATTTAACGTAAGAGATACAAGAAATAAATTTTGTAGAATGTGTGGATAAAGACTAAAGTGTTCTGATTTTAACCATATTTATAGTGGTCAAACTAGTAGACGTATCCATATAAAATATAGTGAACATTTAAAACCATTTCGGTTGAGGAATTGCTTGGCAACAAAATTTCGTCCAAAACAGAAATTTATCCGGCAAAATAAAAAGCTATCATCTAATTACGTATATACGTGTTAGGTACAGAAATCTGGATGGCCATAAATAATACAATTTTGGGGCAATTGGATACGTATTTGCAATAACAAGTTATAAAATAAGTCCGCCCCCGACCCGCCCGTTGTTCAACCGGTAGTTAATCCCTAGTTACAGGGACTACTCAGAAGGTACTCCGTCGACATTAGAGATGTTGATACCGGGAGTTGCGTGCACGATAAATTAGCTGTGGACATAAAGGGTTAGTGTGCCGAAGACGCCACCCACCATCTATGGTCACGCTGGATGTTTAATATCGTCCCCGATAGCCCAGAGAGCGCTCCGCGGGCGCCCTTGGACCAACCACCGGCTCGTCATCGGTGGTGTCAGGGGGGAAAGCCTTAACAAATGTAAGGGCCCCAACAGGTACATGATACGTATCATCTTAGGCTGGGTGGTACCTTTTCGCTGCCTTTTTTAGAATGGCGCATAATAAAATAGCCAGTGGCTAGACGTCAAACAACGAAACATGTGGCCAATAACAGTATAGTATAATTCATAAAATACCATGGTGAATATGACTTAATGCAAGTAACTTATTCTCACCCAATACCTATTATATCCAATATCTGGTTCTACTGTATCACTATCATGTGACTACACTCTACATTACACACTATAATTATTCACATACTACGGGAAGCGCTATCAATAATACTTCGCGTCCGAATTGTCGAATACTATCCCCCTAAAAGCCATCGTCCGACTATGTCTACATCTCGACTCTTGTGTTATCCCTTAAAGTTAAAGTATAACATCTGGCTTTTGTAATATGACACTCGCTACAAGAGCTTTCGTGTTTCTTAGCTTTAAAATGTATAGAAAAATATTGTGAACCCTCACATATGAGAATAATCGCAAATTTTCATTTTTGGGGAAACTAATTTTTTACTCTACACATAGGAAAAAGTTTATCAGTTAGATGTGTATTTTAGAATCTATAGAAGTTTATAAACGTAAAGATGATAATAGTATATTATTATATGAGCGATTATGACAACCATTATTCACGAAGATGATGTTTGAGCCCACGAGCCGAAGGCGAGTGAATAATGGTCATAATCGCGAATATAATACTATGCTTTTTCTACACCTATTAAACAAATAAATTAGACTCAAATTTGATAACTTTAATGAAACACTATCATAATACATTAATTTTTATTTTTCAATAAATGGGCTACTTACTAGGAATATATATTGAAGTTTGTGCAGTTAGTAATATATAAATTTGGAGTTGTCCCTTCCATTGTTAAATTCTGGCAGTTTTAGTAGTTGAATTGTTAGTTTGTACGAATTAATGGGTACCTACTCGACAGAAGTGCATACGTTGGAAAACGTAAACAAGTAATATGGCGAGATACACTTGGCTGTCACCCGAGCGATTGTCAGCTCCAGCAAGAGTTGATCGCGGTCGATATAAAATATCATTGGATCAGGGAAACAGTGATTATTGAATCTATATTTGTGATTGGCCGAAATGCCGTGAATTATGATTTCATAATTCACTATAGTGAATTATGAATTATGAATTATGAATTATGAATTCACTATAGTGAATTATGGGTACGATATTTCACGAAGAAAATCCGAATAATTGTCATATAATTAAATAGGTGTAGAAAAAAAATATAACTTGCTTAACGAACAAATTGATTTGAAACAATCTAATCTGTTTAAATAAATTAGTGTAAATTGTTTAGATAGATATAATTCTGATTTTTTGGGTCAAAGTCACTCTTAAATTTTTTGTTGCAGTCTTTCTGGACACCAAGTGTGCCATGGATTTGTTTTGATTTGGTTCTCTTGGAATAAATTCTCTTTATTTTTCAAGTATAGAAATAAATAATGTCTTCTCAGGATGAGACTTTATGTAAAACTCAGTTATGTTCATAGACTACCAAATAGTAAATATTGATTGTGTTAACAACTTACTAAAATATTTATTATAAGTCCAATTAGGTTTTAATAAACTTGTGAACTGACATTTTAGTTCTATGGAGCTTTGAACCACAGCTTTTGTTAATATAATTTGATACCAACGAATTTGCTAATGAGTTCCTGCCCTCGAGCTGGTTTGCATGCATGCTTGAAAAGTATGAGCTTATAATTGCGAATTTTGCAATTAAATCACTTTTTATGCTATACTATAACGTGTACTCGTGCGTCAGACAGACTCGTGTCAGACAGAGGCATAATGTTAAATAATTTTAAATCCCCCATGAACACGATCGAAATCTATGAAATTTTTAAACTGCACAGGTCTATTTACGAAGTTAATCGATAGCTGAACGCTGAACCCCTGGCACACACCACCTTACTCCCAATATTGTTGGGCTGTTATTTAATGCAATCATGCCGGAGACATATTTTTTATCTATCTAACTAACGCATTGCAACGTGCATTCCCCAAAAAAACTGCTTTGAATTGAATTCCATTTATTAAGGACGAGCGAGAACTTTTCTAAATCGGCACTGACGCGTTAGCTGAAGAAGAAGTAATTTCGTTATGAAATTCAGGACACCTCTTTTTTACTTCGTATATAGTTTCGTTGGAAATATACTAAGATGTTCTGGATGTTCGTGACGAGCTTTGAATGTTGAATGGAAGGGCGGAAAATTAGAATTCGATTGGTGGACTTAAAGAAATTGGACATGAAATATTGGGTGATATGAGCAAGGTAGAAACGGTATCCCAGAAAATTTTCTTACAAAAGATTTACGTATTATGTTATGTACTGAAAATTAATAGAGACCGAGATATAGGATAGCAGAAGCCAGAATGACCATGGATAGCTGTTTCGACTGCACAGTTGACCAGTGCAATTAACAACGCGGTATAGTGCAGCGCTCAAGTGTTTGTACCACGTACCACCTGCAAATGTTTTAACCCCTTCACTTTCAGTTTTTCGTCAGTTTTGGACTGACAGTCCTTCAGGTCATGTCCTTGAGGGCATTTTTTTACAAATTGTTGCGTTGATTCATACTGAGTGTATTTGAAACTTAGCTACGATGGAGAAGTGATTTCAAACACTCTTCAGATCACGATGAATAACGATGATAACTTTTTACTCATGAAGTTTTTTCTGTGTTATTCCTCTGGTTTTTAATCTTTTATCAAATACATATTTTACGTTTGTTATGCACGTTTGTTATGCATAGGGGAATAATTATAGGAGCTACAAATGTTTGTGCGGTTTTAATAAGACAAATATACCCCTAACAAATATCTTTTCGGAAACGGAACACCTGCTAAGAGATTCCATTATCTGCGAATCTAAAATCATGACTTTCCACTCGGAAAGAATCGTAGCTCTCAAGGAAATAAGCCCTTGCTTAAAAAACGTTGAATCTGGCCCAATTCCCCGTAACGTCGTAATGCTATATATACAGCAGTGAGGGTACGCCACAAGTGAATCGTTTCCTTCTCCAAACCAAAAAACGCTCTAATCCAATAGAGTCGAAACGAATGTATACATTTGAATTGGAAATTTAACTTTACTTCTTGCCCGGATCTTTTTCTTATTTTTAAATTGCGGTCGTAAGTTGTGCAGCCCCCTCCCCCCTCCCTCCGCCTTTTCCAATCTGCGAAGACGCTTTCTTTCCCCGAGTAATTAAATTTGTTTCGTTGTTACAGGTAAGGTGCCTGCCAGACGATATTGGGGGAAGTAATCCGATTAAAGGTAAAAGTATAAATTAAATCGTTAAAGTTTATTCCCTGGGACTTCTCGTCGTTTTATGTAACAATTTCGGTTAAAATTGTAACCCAAAGAATAGAGCACATTTTTAATATAATATTAGGCAATAAACAATATTAAACAATAAACAATATTTTCTGTAGTAATACAATAAGTGGTCTGGAATTGTCGGAAATTTTACGAAAGCTGTTGCGTTGCTTGGTAGCCACGAGTGTAAATTTGACAGTTAAAAGATCACGAGCGCTTGCGCGAGTGATCTTCTGTCAAATTTACAAGAGTGGTTAGTAAAAGCAACAGCTTGAGTAAAATTACCTAAAAATTCCAGACCACGAATTGTATTTAACAAAATTATTTTTTGAATCGAAGCAAAAGGTAGTTCAAAACGAAATTTTATTTCAATTAATTCACATATAAAGAAATGTGTTGGGAATATTAATTTGACGTTTGGCAGGTACTAAAGTAACTAGATTATATTTTTCACCGACAAATTGACCAATAGGAACATTTCATTTGGGTCTAGAAGCGTGTATTATTTCGGTAATTTTTTCGATAATTTTGCTTGTTGATAAGTTACCATAGTTGCGAATTTGTAAGTGCATTTATAATATATAATCTAGTAACTTTAGTACCTGCCAAACGTCAAATATTCCCAACACATTTCTTTGTATGTGAATTAATTGAAATAAAATTTCGTTTTGAACTACCTTGCTTCGATTCAAAAAATAATCTTGTTAAATACAATTCGTGGTCTGGAATTTTTAGGTAATTTTACTCAAGCTGTTGCTTACTAGCCACTCGTGTAAATTTGGCAGAAGATCACTTGCGCATGTCAAATTTACACTCGTGGCTACCAAGCAACGCAACAGCTTTCGTAAAATTTCCGACAATTCCAGACCACTTATTGTATTACTACAGATAATTTTTCCCTCATGCGTGTTTTCTGTACAAATTTCCTCGCAAATTTTACTCGTCCTATGGGCTCGTGAAATTGTAAGAAAACGGGCAATCGTGAAAAATTATCGGTAATTTCTTGGTTTAGTATAGACTAGATTATTTTTAATAACCTTTTCTATTATAGAATTTAGTGTAAGTTTATCTATGTTATTCAAATTATGAGTTACCTGTCTTTTGCACTGTAAAATTTTTTAAATTTTATTTCTGATGCGTTCATGATCTGCCCCATTTTTGAAAACTAATTGAATTTCTGAAATTACAATTTCTGTACTATTTTTATAATCTATATTAACTGAAAATTTAGGACTTTTTGAAAGTATGTAATTGTATTTCAATTTTGTTAAAAATTGCTGCAGGTATTTTATAAATATTGAACCAAATGTCATTTTAACGGAAGTTTGTTTTCGTTGACAAAATATCAAAGTGTCGTTTCACTACGACTAGCAAAATAAATTAACGTTTTCGAATAAATTTTACGTCGATTTTTAGAAAACATTTTTAAAGAATGCTAGTATAGAAAAATTACAAAGTATGACGAAGACTGGTCGAAGGAAGGCATTGACAAATGGAGAATACTCTAAAAAATTAAAATTACAAACCGATTTTTCGAATGTTGGTGGATTAAGGCAACACATTAGTATTCTTCGAGAAATTGTCATTTATCCTTTAATGCTCTCCCATATGTGTACTCCTATTTTAATATAAAACCTGCTAGAGGAGTTCTCTTTTATGGACCTCCAGGAACTGGAGAAGCGTTTGTAGCGAGAGCATTAGCCGCAAAATTGAATAAATTAGGGATAGGTAAAGTATCTTTTTTTCAACGAAAAGGCGCTGATATTCTGGATAAATGGGTTGGAGAATCAGAGAGGAAACTCAGAGAGTTGTTCGAGAAAGCAGATCGAGCTAGCCCGTCACTTATCTTTTTTCTTTTTCGACGAACTAGAGGGTTTGGCGCCAGTAAGATCGACAAAAAACGAACAAATCCATTGCAGCGTAGTGACTACTCTGCTCGCCTTGTTGGACGGTCTAGACAAAATGCCTGGTGTCGTGGTTATTGCTGCAACGAATAGGATAGACTCAGTCGATCCAGCACTAAGAAGACCTGGACGATTTGACAAAGAACTCTTCTTCCCACAACCTTCAACCCAAAACCGGAAAGAGATATTGCAAGTACAAACGCAGTCTTGGAAGTATCAGTTAAATTCAGACTCATTGTCCTTGTTGGCAGAGGTTACTAATGGATATTCTGGAGCCGATATTCAAGCTCTCTGCATGCAAGCAGTTTTATGCCGCCTTAAACGAATGTATCCTACCGTCAGAAATCACCAGGAACTTCACAAAGTCAAAGTTGAGCCGGAAAAATTGAAGGTGGAAGAAAAAGATTTCTTGAGTTCAAACATGTGCATGACTCCGAGCAGTCAGAAAATGAACATGGCTATGAGGAAGCTGAACTCTTCAATAGAACCTCTTTTGAAAAATCAGTTGATGACCATTTTGAGTCAACTAAAACTGATTTGGCCTCATTTCATAGACTCCGAGCACAAGTTTTATTTTGGACAAGAGCGATGTGCCGGGAGAATTCTTCTGATAGGCTCTAATATGGAAGGACTCAACAACCACTTGATACCAGCACTGCTTCATTCTTTGGAACATTTATCGGCTCACGTAGTCGAATTACCAATATTTCATTTAATAAAGTGGTAAAAGAAACTAGTAAAAATTTACCATCGATTTTGCTTATACCCCGGATGGATACTTGGTGGGACGTTATGGATGGCAGTATGCAATTTTCTATTAATTCAACTTTAAAGGATTTGTACCCTGGATTACCAGTGCTTCTAATAGTTACTTGCAGTCAAAATCCGCCACCACCGCTATCAGACTATTTCTACAACAATAACACAATTGTGATAAGAATACAAAATCCAACCGTAGCTGAGAGAGAGCATTTCTTGGCCCCACTTCTCTTTTCGGAAAACATTTGCAGCGTCAGCTATGTCCACAAGACGAGAACATTTTTTGCAAATATGGGCAGCTTAAAAAAGGGGTCTACACTAAACCAAAAATCCGAAAATATTTCTGATAGTTCGAAAAATTGCAACCTTACTTCGGTTAAACCGCACAAAGGTGACATGTACGCTGAAACGCCAAAGTTTTACTCAAAGTAATAATGAACTGTTACCAAAATTTCAAAAATTTCATGAATCCCAGGCTAAAGACAGTAGATGTCTACTTGAATCAACTTTAAAGACAGACTCCAGATCATTAATGGGATACGGAAGATAGTACCTACAGTCCTTCATTGAACGATAATCACGACTTGCGAACCAGAAAACACGTTACAGCCATTTTTACAGAAGTAATTCCTATTTGCAGTTTCACCAATATCACCGGGACAAGTTCTGCACGATCTTACTGCAACAAGATAATTAAGGCAGAAACGATCGACACTGATGACAGTAATAAAAGGTCGGTTCCGTCGTATGGAGACTCGCAGGATACTGACAAAAGGACCATTTTCAATTTGTGGAAAAAAGCTGTCAGAGTTACATCTGAAGGATTAGCAGTGGGTCAACTTGAGTTGCTCTACGATGTGACGGCGAGCTGTGTTAATATCTACAAACACGATTTTAACGAGCTGATTTCGAATCTGGATAAGCTACTCTCTGACTTCGAGAAACCATCGACTTAAAATTAATAAGAAACATTAATCAAATAAAAATTTTGATTTTTTTGGACACGTCGCGCGGTCAGAGAATTCAAACTCGAGGCAAAGACAGGAGCACAAAAAGTAAAATGAGATAGGATGAGAGTATCACACAACATAGCTTTTGTTTCTTGCAGAAGGTAACACCTATGAGGAAACAAGTGCTTCAAACCAAAGACTGCTTTTTGAATGCAATTCGATATATGCTTGCGATATCTGAAGGTATTATCCATATGCAGACCCAAATTCCTCACACTATACAGGGTGACCCATTAGTGCGTGGACGGTCTATATCTCTTGAACCATTCAAGGCATCATTTTGCAAGTGCTTAGGAAACCCTATGCCGCTTATTGTAAAATTATTTTGGTGTATACAGGGTCTTCACATTTTGCGTAACAAACCAAAGTTCTATTTTTTTTAATGGAAACCCCCAATTTTGTTTTCATATTCACGTTCCCCACAAAATTTCTTGGAAAACGATATACCACATTATGGGGTTCCCAGCAGGGGATGTTAAGATATTGCCATTTTAGTGCCAATCTGGACCCATCTTTGTGACGTCTACTTACCGAAGCTGTCTACGATTTTTTTATCGAACTAGATTCACAGACTATTCTATTTGCAAATTCTGTTAATACCTTTGCTACAGTACTTTGTATTATACAGGGTGGTCAACATACGCATAATTGAATTTTTCTCGAGAATTTCAAATGGAACACCCTGTATATTAATTGCACATTTAATAGCCAGTTTACTAAACTCTTAATTGATGCAGGCATTGTCAGGTCTGTGGCTGACAGTTTCTGCGGAAATTAAAATTGAAACTTAAAAATGTTCAATTTTTTACAATTTTAGTTGGATTTCCCCATTTAACTTAAATTCGGACCTGTCCCGTTTTAAATAGATTTAGTTAGGTAACTTTGTTGCGCATTTTGAATTCCTTGTTTTGAAATTTCCAGTTGCTTCAGGACAGATAAATGATTAAAAGTAGATACAAATTACTAATAAGCTAAATATGACTTTGTAGAGGAAATGTAATTTAAACGAAAAGCTGGACGGAGAACAAATTTATAATGTAAATAATGTTTATTAACAGTGCCATTTTTATGGAAAGTAATTTGAAAACATTGCTTTCCCGGCCAGATAACTGTTTTATTCTCACTTTTTATAGAAGAATCATATTTTGTAGTCAAAATGCAAATCGCGTTGAAATCATGTTACATGTGATAAACAAAACAGCTCCAACTCGCATCTGTCATAGTTTGAAGGATTTTCTGCATTTTCTTAATTTTTTTTATTTAATTTTAGTTTATTTATTTAATCACAATAAACTTGTTCTTGCTGTAGTTTTTTGTTTAAATTACAACATTTCCCACTAATGATACAAGCCAATTATAATTTCTACTGACTTTAAAATATTTATCTGCTCTGACTTCCGCAACAACTCCAAATTTGAGAAGAAGAAATTGAAAACACACAACAAAAGTGCGTAACTAAATTGATTTAGAGAGTGAGTGGCTCAAATTTAAGTTTTCTTGGTTCTGGTAGACATTGTGATTTCGAGCTATTTTTATTCTTTTTGCTATATTTGTTCACAATAATACTAATTCTCGGTAAGAATATCTTGAAAACTACCCGTTTTAGGCATACGCGGGTAGACTTAATAAAAATTAAATTGATTTTACCCTCAAGAAGTAATTTTGCAATGGGACTTTTTGTGTCAGTGTAAATTCTATTGGTTTAGTTTTGCGCAGAAACCAAATTTAAACATTTTTTGGGGGTTTTGGTGAAAAAATAGGTGAAATCTGAATAAAATTGTAAAAAATAACAGTGAAATTGGAAATTTGCAAGTTTCATTCTTAATTTCTGTAGAAACTGTCAGTCGCAGACCTGGCAATGCCTGTTTCAATCAGAAGCTTAGTAAACTGGCTATTAAATGTGCATTTAATATACATTCCATTTGAAATTCGTGAGAAAAATTCAATTATGCGTATGTTTACTACCCTGTATAATGTAAAGCACTGTGACAAAGGTATTATCAGAATTTGCAAATAGAATAGTCTGTGAATCTAGTTCGATAAAGAAATCTTTTTTACAGCTTCTGTAAGTGGGCGTCAGTAGTGCCATAAAGATGGGTCCAGATCGACACTAAAATGGCAATATAATAATAATAATAATAATAATAAAGGACTTTATTGGGAAACCCATTAATGTGGTATATCGTTTTCCATGAAATTTTGTGGGGAACGTGAACATTAAAAAACATGGGGGTTACCATTTAAAAAATGTAACTTTGGTTTATTACGCAAAATGTGAAGACCCTGTAGGTATACACCAAAATAATTTTATAAATAATGCAGCATGGGATTTCCTAAGCACTTGCAAAATTTCATTTTGATGCCTTGAATGGTTCAAGAGATATAGACCGTCCCCGCACTAATGGGCCTAGGTATGGAAACATTGCGGATTGATAATGTAATAGAGTGTTCAGGAATTGCGTTAACTGTATGTTCACGACCAAACACTATGAATTGAAAGATTTAAAAATAAGTTGTGCTCCTCGGAGGTAGAATTTATATATTTAGCAAATCCTCGACAGCTCAACAGCTAATCGAAGCTCGTTAGGGTAAAAAGAAAGATAAACCTGAGTATCATCTGCATATGCATATGCATGTGAATGCGAATTACAAAATTTCAGGGCAGAATAAGTTTGGCAGGTATAAATTGAAAACAAAACAGGTCCTAAGACAGATCCTTGCGGAACTCCAGATGGAATATCCAGCACAGGAGGACAAACATAGTCAATCATGACAATTTGCGTTCTATCCGTCAAGTATTTTTTATAAAGTCAATGAATCCGCAACTCAATCCCACATAATCTAGAATAGCACAAAGGAGTGTGTGTTACAACGTGTCAAACACCTTCGAAAAATCTAATAGGACAAGGATGGTTATTATATTAATATCAGTGGCTTTCAAGATGCCATCAGTTACCTTCAGCAATGCTGTAGTGCAACTATGATGTTGCAAAGCGAGATCCTGATTGGTGTAAAGGTAACATATTGTACTTGAATAGATATTCACTCAGTTGGTAACAAAAAATCTTTTCCAGAGCTTCAACATGCAGGGTAACAGGCTAATCGGCCTCAGATCTTTGAAACCCACGGTACTGTCGTAACTGTATTGGTCTGACCTGAGCTTGCTTCCACACAGCCGGTACTCTACCCTCAAGCAAAAAGGGTATCACATAGGGAGAGCATAACTTCAGCATTTGTATGTTAATACCATCTGATCCAGCGGAGCTGAATGCAATACTGTGCAGGACCTTATAAACAGTTTCACACGACACCAGGCTAATCTCAAGAGAATTAGGAAAATTAGGGTGTTTAAATTATTTTTGTTATACCTAATTCAACAACTCATAAGATATACTTTGTTGCTGAGGTACAGAATTTATAAAACAATAAAGTTCGTTATTATAATTATCAGTAACGTTAAATACACAATTATTATAAACAATTGTTGATTGATTTTAATCAGTAATTTCTGTATTCGGTTTCTTCTTATTTTCTAATTTGTGAACAATACTACTACTAGAGATGCTACTCCTCATAGTTTCAATAATGTTCTGAACGTCCATTTGCAAGTAAAGCTTAATCGATTGACTATTACTGTGCTCTGTTATCTTAATAACCTGTTGGTCACCAACTCCTTTCTTCGCCAAATTAAAAACCGCTGTCACCCTTGCTGAATGATTCGTAACTTTAATTTTCTTTGTATCAATGCCAATCACGAGTGCAGTTGTCTTGCACCAAGAAGAAATCGCATTTTTCCAACTGATCAATCCTTGTAGCATCCTTTGGAATGTGGCTCGTCCCAATTTTGATTTGGAGTTAAAAATAATCGATCCGTGTTTACCAAATTCCCCCTCTTTTCCATTCGTTTTCTAAAAAGACGAACAGGACAAATTTGAGAATTAGTAGGATTAGTAATCAGCCACTTGCTATCTATCAGCAAGTTTCTTTAATCGCTCTTGTGTTGTTTTTTAAAAAATTGATTACATTCATCATTCAATGCGAGCTATGCAGTTGCTCTGGTTGTCGGTTTCTTCCAAAAAGTATTGTTCACAAGCTGCAGATCCTTCTCCCCCTATCCATGGTAGTTTGTGGTAGTGATGTAGAAAACTTGCGTTAAAGACCATCAGGAGTGTTCTCATCCCAAATCTCAAGATTTATTCGTCATTCGTTAATGCCGAGGCACTTAATTTTCTTTTCGAAGGCTCACTTTGAAGTCAGAATGTAGAATATTCCGCTTTTGAGGAAATACGTAGGTTCACTCAGGATAGGAAGGTATGGACGTACGAGTCCAATTTATTAGTCTTTGATCTAAAAGCCATATGATGAATGGTAAATTTGCTTTGATCGTAGTTTCAAACTCTGGAAAGATAAAAATTCCGAAATAGTATATTCTAAGAAATATCGATATTCCGCAGTCTAAAATTGAAATAATCTGTCCCACGTACTGCGGCAACCGTTAACCGGTTATTATAAATTCGCTTGTTGTACAATATCTATACACCCCCTCAAACTTCCATTATCAAGGAGCTCATGATTATTTAGATATTCTATTAAGCGTTCGCCTAACAAGATCTCAGCAGAGACAATAATAATTAAACTCCTGCGAACCAAGTCAATCTCAACCTATAATTCAAGCTTAAGTCAATATAATATAAGTGACTCCCGGGACCAAACGAGCAAGTACTTGAAATCCGTCTAGGTGAGACAATATGATTTGCCAATGGAATTATTCATTTATTGACATGGTAATGTGGCCCTCGAATAATAGTTAGAATCTCTACGCTGCTGGACACTTACAAGTTTTCAATTTTTTATCAATACTCAAATGATATAGAATACCTATTTTAAATTGATTTATTTGCAAGTAGGGCTAAAACTAAAATACAAATCGGAAAAGAAAAGGTTTGGAGAAGGCAGAGATTTGTCCAGTGCAATATCGTTGAAAATGGAGGTAGTATGATTTATGAACGTACATAAACGTCATTGTGGAAGGTAATGTGAACATGCTCCCTCCCAAAGGACCTGTAAAATAAAATAAAAGCAAAACAAGTCTAAATGAAAAATCTGAATGTAACAATATCGAGAAAAGCCCCCAACCCTAGTCCATACCTAGGGGTATGCAGACTGTCATTGGAGGTGGAAATACTCCTTATTAATTTTGTTAAATAACGTATTTTTCGAATATTATACAACCACATTTCGGTTCATCAAGTTCTTCCTCCATCCATTCATCCTTCAATTTTTCGTTATGGGACAATTTATTTTAATTCTTATAGATAGAATTTCAAATTTTCTGTTTCTAAAGCAATAAAATATTTTGTCCACGACTATCTTATAATATACTCTTTAACCTGTGTTTCTTCAATCATAATTAGATACATTAATCACTGCAGTGATTAATAGTTATTTAACGAACAAGTGTATTAATCGCTTTTTAATATATGAGTTCGTTACAAAATTTTTCCGTCGACTTTTAACGCAAAATCTTCGTCAACATCCATTTATTAAATTTTGTACGAATTACGATTTCAGAAACTATAAACTTGACAGTGACAGATCTTGATGACATGACAACTTGATTTGGATATTTCATTGTATATGAACCTATGTTTGGTTGCCTAGGGTACTAAAATCGTTTATTAATAGAAATCATTCATTAATAGGGGTCATTAACGAACTGTTTTGCGTTTGTTAATCATATTCATAAATACACTGTCGACGGAAATGAATATTATTCACTACACCAATAGGAACATCGCTTTGACCCTTTTTTACATTTATTTATTAGGCCGCGATCGCGATGTGTCAGTTCAAATTGATGATTACAAAACTCGCTCGTTTCACTCGCTCGTGTTGTAAACTTCATCCTCGGTAATAATAGCATTCATTATAAACTCGTGTATAATATACTATTAAATTTGGTGAAGTTACTATGTAAGATAATCGACGTGCTCGCCCCGTTTGGGACCTTTGTCTCGGTTTATTTGTAAGAATAAAGTATAAAATTGACATAAAATATTTGTCAAAAACAAATTTTTCTTCTTCTTCTGGAATCCTTATACCCATAGGGTGTCGGATTATTGTGCATTAACCCAATTTCTCCATCCCTTCCGATCCATCGTCAATAGTTTCATCTCCTCCTTCGTCTTTCCTCTCTGTCTGCCCAATTCCTCTATTCTTTGTAACCAGCTTTTTCTCGTACACTTCTTCTCTTTCCGATTCTGCCCATCTCCATTATCTTCCTTACCAATTTTCTCCGCTCCATTCGCATTATGTGACCGTACCAGTTCAATTGCTTCCTCTCAATCTATTTTGTAATCGACTCTTGTTGGATTATTTATCTTATCAGTTCGTTTCTTTCTCTATCCATCTTTGTCTTTCCAGTGATATTTCTGAAGTACCTAATTTCTGCCGGTATGATTTTTCCTTCGTGTTTATCTTGCATTGCCCATGACTCGCTTGCATATGTCAATGTTGGGACCACTATTGCATTATATACCCTTAACTTCGTTTTCATATCTATCTCTCTCTTTCCAAATATTGTCTTATTCAGTGCGTAATATACAGTGATGTCCTAAAGTTTGGAATAAAATTCATAATTTCCTTTTTATCAATATTTCAATGAAATTTTCGGACACGTCAATTTTTATTTTCAATTTAGAATTTTGTAAGGGATATGTAAAATATACAAGTTGTCCCATTTTCATGTACAGCTGTCAATGTCAATTTTCTTAAATGGAACACCCTATACATTTTCATATTTCTGAGTAGTCCATTGAAAGGCAATTTCATAAATGCGGCATTTGTTACCTTTTACTTCCATGGCTATCGAGATATTAACACTTGAATTTAGAATTGTTCTTTACGAATTCGAGTACAGTTTGGCTATAGCTTAGCAAGTTCTTGGAGCTCACACTGAACATTCAATTTAGATTATTTTTGATGTTAATTACTTGCTTGTGTTTTTACTTAACATTGTTTGTTATTTCGTGGTAGTTTTGTAAACCTAATTTCCAATTTCGGCAATCTCTAGCTTTTGTAGAAGTTCAGATATCCTAATTCTAATTTTGAGGAATATCTAAATTCAAATAGAGGTAAAAGGTAACAAATGCCACATTTATGAAATTGTCTTTCAATAGCCTACTTAGAAACATGAATGTATATAGGGTGTTCCATTTAAGAAAATTGACATTGACAGCGGTACATGAAAATGAAACACCCTATATATTTTATATGTTCCTCACAAAATTCTAAATCGAAAATAAAAATTGACGTGTCCGAGCATTTCATTGAAATATTAATAAAAAAGAAATTATGAATTTTATTCCAAACTTTAGGACCTCACTGTATAGCTTTACACTCTTGTTAGTTCTATTAGCTATATCTAGATCTATTTTCCCATCTTCAGATACTACACTCTCAAGGTATTCATATGCTGTTACTTTTTACAATCAATATCAATTTCTCTTACTTCCTCTTTCGCTTTGTTATTAATAATTATTATCATTGCTTTGCATTTACTGAGGTTTACCTACATTTCAAATTTTCCAATTTCTTCAGTCCATATTCTCATTAGCTGTTTCATTTTTCTGTGCGTGTCGGCGACCAGGACTATATCATCAGCGTGCGTGAGACAATCCATTTTTATTGGTATTGTAACCTATTATTGTCTGGTATTGTCCCGTTTTCAGTCTGGTATTTTTTAATAGTCTGTCCATCACAACTATGAATAGCAGTGGGCTCAAACTATCTCCTTGTTTTATTCCTAGGTCCATACTAAATTTTCCCGATTCTCTTCCACTTATCTTCACCACTCTCTTAACTTTATCATAGTAACTTTTTATAACTCTTATGAGTTTCTTTGGCACTCCTAGTTGTTCCAGACATTCCCATATTAATGTCTTCCGAATTGAATCGAAGGCAGCTCTTATGTGTAGGAAGGTTAGGAAAACTTCTTGTCTACCTCTCCTATATGCTGCGTTCCTCTTCCAATTTATTATCACTGATTGTAAGTAGTCTATTTTCTATTAATTTCGTATACAATTTGGAGCTGGTAGATGATAGACACATTATCCTATAGTTTTCGCAGCTTGCAGTTCCTCCTTTCTTGTGTATGCTTTCGTGCCGATCTTCTGGAATTTTCTCTGTCCGCCTTGCATCTCTGTATATGTTTACGAGCCATTCTTTTCCCTTCTCTCCTAAATACTTTATAATCTCTGGTTCCCTAAATACCTACTTTATCATCTCTGATTCGATCTTATCTTGTCCACTTGCTTTTCCCATTTTAATGCCTTGTATAATTGCTTCATCCACTTCTTACTTGTTTATCTGTTCAAGTTTCTCCATCTCTTCCTGCCATTTCCCCATCTTCCTCGCAAACTTTTCTAAACAATAAAAACTATTTATACAGTAACTGGAGGGTGTTACTAGAAATGGAACCAAGCGCCAAGGACTAAAAAATCAAAGTTTTTTTCTAAATTTAAAAGTAACCTGTGACTGGTAGATAACCTAGAAAATAATACTTCGAATGTAGTAAAAAAACATTTTAAAATTTTCGAATGTTATTTATAGGTAAATAAATGGTTACTTTGAGTCAATTTTCCCATAATTTGTAAAATGAAGCTTGGTTCCTTTTCTAATAACACCCTCTAATATAACTATGAATGTAAATATAAAATTTTTTTAGCACTATTGATTTTGGAAACATTTGAATTTTTTATATGTATTTAATTTAACAACAATACTAATACAATTTAGAAAATCCGCAATAGAAAAAGTATTAAATTGTTTAATAAAAAATAACTATCCTAAAAATTTCATTTTGAAAATTCATAAAAATACAAAAACAGTAATTCAGCAATAAGTAAACAAATGAAAAACAGCAATCATACTTTAATGATACCAAAATTTTAGAACAAGAAAAAAAATTAAAATCTCGACTGTAGAAATGATTTATATAAAAAAGAACAAAACTTTATAAATGACAGAATTGATATACAAAATTTAAGTCGAATTTACTGTAATATAAAAAAATAAATCCCGCTCTATGATACTTACTTATTAGTATTATTGTTAAATTAAATACATTTTCCTTTTTGTCTTTTATAAAAAAAAATCAAATGTTTCCAAAATCAAAAGTACCTACTAATTTTTTTATATTTATATTCATAATTACTATATAAATAGCTTTTATGGTTTAGAAAAATTTGTTTTTAACAAATATTTTCATCATCATAAGGTTCTCAGTCCGAAGACTGGTTGGGCGCGTACCTCCATCCTTTCCTCTCCTGAGCTAACCTATGCATTTCCCTAAAAGTATAGAACATCCTACGTCCCTAACTATTTGAGAGCAGTAGTCTAATCTAGGCCTACCCTTGCCTCTTTTTATTCCTATCTCTGACTCTAGTATGTTGTGAACTATTCCTTTGTGTCTTAGAAGGTGCCCTAAAATCCTATCTCTACTATTCTTTATTGTCTTCCATACCTTTCACTTTTTCCCAACTCTTCCTAATACCTCCTTATTGCTAACTTTATCTATCCACGGTATCTTCATCATGCGTCTGTAGCACCACATTTCAAACGCTTCTACTCTTTTTCGATCCGCTTCTTCTATTGCCCAAGTTTCGCATCCGTATAATGCCGTACTACATACCCAAATATTTTATGTCAATTTTATACTTTATACTTACCAAATGTATCTTACCAAATGAATCTTGACAAAGGCCCCAAACGGGGCCGAAACGTCGATTATCTTATACCGTAATTTTATGTATGCCCCAACTTCACCAAATTTAAATTATTATAAATTATGCTGGCATAAATTGAACAGCAATTTTAAAGCAATAAAATATTTCGATATTAATTTCTGTAAACTATTCTTTTCTCGCTCAAAATGTCTTCACTTCCTGCCAATACTACCCGAAAAATTATAATTAAGAACATTCACGTTTAAATCGAATATATGTATGTATACTATAATTGGTTCGAATTTTAAGTAGGTACCTGAGTGTAATTAGGGAGTTGGATGTTCTACTTTTAGGTTAGCTCAGAATAGGAATGGATGGAGGTACGCGTCCTACTAGTCTTCTGATTGAAAACTTTATGATGATCTCAAAGTGTACGGTTTAGATTTTTCGAGCGAGTCATTTTTACGAGGTGAAGTGTCCTCAGAACTTTTCCTTAATTGTTCAATTAGATATAATGCCGAGAAAGAAAGCCCACGCAAAATCAGGCGTCTCAGATTCCCTTCTATTCTATATTCTATTCAAAAATGTTCGTTCTTTAATCAAAAGAATTTCAGCGAAAAAACAAATCTCGTTAATAAAACGAATCAGAGAACCTTTTGTAGCCCACGACTGTGCGATTTTATCACAGAACAATTCTATCGTGGCGCACAGAGGGTTTGCAATAATGGCGTATATGAGAGTTATAGATATTCCAATTCAAACCGAACTCATCTCGGCGACTGCTTCCGTTACTATTTGTTACAAAGCAGATATCACACTCTAGAACCTTTTTTGAACAGTCAGATTTCTTTTGTCACAATTACATACATATTGTTTGATGTGTCATTATAAAGGTAATGTATCTACAGAGTGCGTCAATAATTTGAACATTAAAGAAAAAATAGCCGACTCATCATCATAAAGTTTTCAGACCGAAGACTGGTTGGACGCATACCTCCATCCTTTCCTATCCTGAGCTACCCTACGCATTTCCCCAAAAGTTGAACATCCTACATCCCTAACTATTTGAGAGCAGTAGTCTAATCTGGGCCTACCCCTACCTCTTTTATTCCTATCTCTGACTCTAGTATGTCGCGAACTAAGCCTTCGTGCCTCAGAAGGTGTCCTACCATCTTATCTCTCAAATTCCATACTATCTTCCATAAATTTCGCTTTTCTCCAACTCGTTCTAATACCTCTCTGTTGCTTTAATCGAAACAATGTAGCTTACAGTTTAATAAAACGAAAACATATTTGGGAAATTGAGCATTTTTGCTTTTTGAGCAGGTAGCGAATTCCGACGAATAATAATTGCTTAGATTAAAATATTAGCATTATAGTGCAATAAAACAAGCATATTATACCAATCAAATTTGACAAAATACACTTTTATATCAAATTTAAATAGAATTCAGATCTATTGTAGGTTTTTAAAATTAAATTAATTCCTAATATATTTTAGAGTACAAATCATAACGCACATAGTTCACCTGAAGATGACGACAACCCATACTTCGTAGAAAACACAGAGGGGCGGAAATTGCTATTATTTACTCTTCTCTATGTTATTCACAATAACCGAAATATTACACTGTCCGAAGTGCTTGTTCGCAACGGGTCTTGAACATTAGAGAATTGATAATTAGCCGAAGTAACTTCTCGTGTGTCGTGTAGGGAGTCAGTTGCCCATTACATTTCACAGTTCTTGTTTGATTCGCCTGAATAAACTGGCCAAAACCTGACAAGGAAAGTTAGTCGGTTCAATACAGTTTACAGTTTATAAAGTAAAAGAATATTTCAAGAACTGAGCATTGCGTATTTGTCAGCAACTCCGGACGGACTTGTAAGAGATCGAGGTGTTGTTGAAGTTATATGCCCAATTAAGTTCTTGTTGTAATCCAACCCCAGACGAGGGCATTGAGAAAAGGAAAATCACATTTTGGAATCGAGACGGGAAAATAAATAAGAATCACAATTACTTTTACCAAATTCAGGAACAAATGTAAATATTACAAACAGAAGGTATTGTATCTTTACAGTCTGGAAACCCAAAGGCATAAAATATGAAACGGTTATGAGAGACAATCAATTTTGAAAAATGAAAATTAAAAATCAACGTGTAAACTTTTATACCTACGAATGTTACGTTACCAGAATTAATTGATACATTAGAAAAAGTAGGAATATGTCTCTACGATGAATGTTGGAAGCTACGCTACTATAGTACTCTGTGCATTTTTAGTGGGTTCAGAGTTACATTACCAACTACTTTTTATTTACGGTGTTCATTCCGATATAACCCGAAATTACTTTATTGTAGACAAATTACTTGCAACTTTGAAAATATTTGCTCAGGTCTACTTTTGTATCAATTTGCAAATAATTATAATTATAATAAAATCCCCGTTCACATCGGAACAACCCTCGTATTGGAAAAAAATTTCTTGGTTTCTATTTCAGAGATTTTAAGTTGTCATTCTGTTACAAAGGGAAAATTAATTCAGGTGAAATTTAAATTATTTTTTATCTTGTTATATTGTAACATTAATTTTGTCTCAAACAGCAATCGAGCGGTGAACAGTATATTGAAATTCCCTCGTAGAGTATTTGAACGCGGCGGTCCGATGTACGCGAGCGCATGTCTTCCTTACCGTGTTCAATTTTCGGAATTATATAGCACTTGATCGCTATCTGTACTGCCGGAGCGTCATTTCAATATTTAAAGGCCATTCATTTTGAAGGTATGTTAACATTTTCAAGTTTCATTTCAGTTATCTAAATTCCGTGTGTATTTCTCCTTTTTTAGATTTGCCGGCCTTTTTTTTATTTGTGTTCCTGTTGCATATTTAAGTATTTATCTTTGATTGAATTGCCAATATAAGCTAGGCACTCAATTTAACAAAAAACGCAAACCGTCATCGAGAATAGGCCCTGAGGTAGTTATCCTTTCCAATAAATTGTCGATTCGGAGTTGGTAACAGGACCAACCCAGGACTCTTCTGAACACAACAACGCGTATCGCAGTCCCGACCCGCAAGAAGGAGCAAAAGGTCCGATTTTTCATTTCGAAATAAAAAGAAAAACCTAAATACAGACCCAACTTGTTGATTTATTGTACTCTTTTCATTATGTTCATTGTCTGGATTTCAGACGTTCCAATATTGTAAAGCCATATGTAAACTCGATATAGCGCTATAGTGGGGTACCTCAAAATTTTGTTAAATCTATTAATTGAGTTAACTGTCGGAATTGCTTATCACTTTGTTCAATTTAAATACCATTACTGTGAAACTTACCTAACAAACATTAAACCGTCTATTGACACCCTTACTTTTGAGTCATTTTTCTTGATTTTTAACGAGGAAAAATCAAGTGGCGCCCATTATAGGGAGAATCCTTCCCCGCGACCCAATGCCCGACTGTAAGAGCACCGGCTACCAGTTGTAGTGTTACAATATGTACGTACTTTACTTTCAATATCAAACGTGCTCAAGTTGTGTAAATTTACTTTGAAATAAGGTAGTCCTTCCGTAACCGGCGCCGGCTACAGTTTTATTACAGGTGTATTGTTGCCGGAGCCGGTTTCCATAACTTCGGACGGCAGTGCCAGTCTACGGATTAATAATAGGGCAGTTTAAGTACCTTGTTAGTTGTAACGCATCCAGCAGCGACGGTAGGTAGGTATCAAAGTTATTATATAGGAAATTTTTAACCTATACAATAATCCAATAGAATTTGTGTATCTACAGTCACGTATTCAAAGACAGCCAATCAGGAGAACATTTAACTGAAAAGTGCTTATGGGCTATTTTCACTTATGTCATCTAGATTACTGTAGCAACGGAAAATTTTTATTTTGCACTGCTGTCGAATTTTTTGCACAAAATGTCATTTTAGAAATTGTTCATTTAATAATTATTGTTTCAATAACAAATTGTTCTTTTTGGGCAAAAAATTTCCTTACCGAATAGCCCTCGAGTCTTGACAAATCCTCATAATTGATACATTTCCTCAAGCGGGTTTCTCTGTGGCAACATACCTCCGCCTTCGGCGTCGGTATGTTGCCGAGCAACCCGCTTTCGAAAATGTATCAATTATTTCGAATTATCAAGACCCTTGGGCTATTATAAGTGGAAAGTTGCCTAATGCCCGTAAAGCGCTGTAGCACCGCGTGAAGTATGAGTGGGGAAGCATGTGACGTCAGCGTCGGACCTCAGTCGCACTCCGCAAACATGCTTGTACAGACGTCTGCATGTGGTTCCCGATTCCCACGCTTTATGCATGCCTTTGATGGCATACATTTATATATAACCTGCGTTGTTATGAAGTTTCATCATTCTTAGGGTGTAAGTAAAGGTCGTAAAGGTAGGTACCTACCTCAAATTCCCGCACTAAATTTCCAACACTTGTTACTTCCGTAGGTAGGTAATTATAAAAACGGCGGATCATTTCATTGGGAAATAGTCAGGTTCAAATTGGAATTTCATTCATTCGATACCTACGGACTTCACGGATTCTATAGTTTCTTCTGGGCGTGGGCCTGACTATTTCTGGTATACCTAAGATTTATTACTGAAACTGAACTACCTAGGTATATGGATAGGTAATTTGTAAAATTTAACCCTTAAATGCCCAAACGGGGTCCTCCAGGTACCCCAGTCATACACTTACTCTTTTAACTTTGTTACTTGCGCATGTTGGCAATATTGCGTCTAGCTATGTGTCAGTTGATGTTTAAGGTGATGTTACATAGTGTAAAATAACGGTTGGTTGTTTTACTTTTTAAGTTCTTACATAATTAGGTAAGTGGGGTCCTCTAAGTACCCCGATTGGGTGTTTACGTATCCAACTTTTTTCTTGTCATTAAAACTTTTCTTTGAGATTACGCAAACAATGAGTAGGCGAAACAAGAATCGGCCTCTAACTGAAAAGGAACTTGCTGATATTGCGGCAAAATTTGGGGAATTCACTGATTCCGAGGCAGAATACGATAATGACACATTTGACGGTGACGCAGACTACCTCGAAGAAACAATTTCCGAGTCGGAGGATGACAACGTAGAAATACAATCTGAAGAAGATCCAGAAGAACCACCTGGAGGTTTTGAGCTCTGTGACGAAGCACCTTCAGGTAATCAATACATTGCAAAATCTGGCTTAGAGTGGTATAGTCAACCGTACCCTTCAACTAAGCGGCTGCATAGGAATATGCGCCATTAATTCTTTTGTGTTGTATATAGAAAAGAACCCAGACTGGAAGAAGCAAAGTCCTAGTCGAAGGCGAATGTTTCTCTTACAACTTGCGGACGATCTTGCTCTCAGCAACATGAAGGTCCGTTCTATGTACAAACAACATCATTCGTATGTGAAGGCTGCTCTAAGGGACCTTGAAATAGAGCCACCCTGTTCTTCAGAAGATGCGGACAAGCCAGCGACCGCAACGAGAAAACGGGGCAGGTGTCACAAGTGCCCAAGAAAAGAGGACAAAAAAGTAAACATATCCTGTGGTCAGTGCAAGAAGTTTGTGTGTGAACAGCATAGAAGAAAGCTGATATCCGTGGTTTGCATCGAATGCGCTTCGATAGAATAAATAAAGCCTTATTTAGTTTTCAAATTAATTAAGTTTTTTTGCACATACTTTTCTCCTATGACTTTTTCAAAAAAAATGAAAATTTCGAATTCTGAAAGCTGCTTTTATTAATTATTATGGTATAACTCATGTTCTAGAACCTACAGCAATCTGAAACTTGCAATAAATTAGGGGGTCCTTGGGAGACCCCACTTGGGCACTTACGTCGATTTTAATCACTTGGGCGTTCAAGGGTTAAAGCAAAAATCATCGTATTCTAATATTGTAATTTAGATTTTTGAATTAGCAATGTTAACATAATGAAGTTAAATTTAAATTGAAAACGAAATTGCCCTCGATGCCGTTCATTTTTAACTGGAAATGATTAAAATGACAGTATAGGTACCTACTAAAAACTAAAATCCACATCCAGTATTTTATTTTCAGAAATAAATACATACATACACTAGTGCTGTACGTCAGATCCGGATTGTTCTCAAACCCGGATTAGATCCGTATCCGATCCGGATTTATCAGACTGCGAAATCCGTATCCGGATCGATCCGGATTTAGGTAAGTGATATCCGGATCTGAGATCTCAGATCCGGATCCGGATCTTGGAGCCGGATCTCGGATTAAGATGATAGGATATAAGTGCATATTTGTTTTTAGAATGAAATTAAATTTTTTGTTGCAAATTTTATCTCTTGTTATACCAATTTCCCAATGCACGTTCTATTTTCTTCATTTTTATTAAGTAATAACTACACCGTCTTCAGAAAACAAAGAACCGGATAGCAGATCTGACGCCACGATCCGAATCCAAGATCCGGATTCAAGATCCGGATCCAAGATCCTAATCCCGAAATCCGATATCCGGATCCGGATCCTGTAATAAAATCCGGATCCGTTTTTTTAACGGATCAGGATCCGTCAAAACTTATGGATCCGTACAGAACTAACATACACCCATACTCCGACTAATTCGTATATCGGAACCCATAATTCTTAATTCTTCTTCCTTCCGTCTCCAATAATAAAAGTGACGGAAATGTAATCAGAACTCTTTCACTCCTTTTTGTAATTCCAAGTTCTCGTCAGTTTATTTGGAGCGGAATCCGTACTCTACACAACACCGTTTAAGATTAAGGAATACAAAGAGCTCTTTTGTAGTACACCGGATACATAGCTCCCTGTCAAGGAGCAGAGGAGTAATCTCATGCAAATTACTAATTATGCAGATTCGTTTAAATATTTAATTAACGCTCGCACAGACGCCTACAAATAGACCCTATTTAACTGATGGTTTTGTTTATGCTTACTTTTTACGCGATTCATGGAATTTTAAAAGTGCCTTTAGGCCGCTGACGACAGCTTTGTAAATAGGTAATTACTATACTTTTTGAATTGTTTAGTTTAGCCCATCTTCACGGAAATAAGGAGAGTTTATGGTTGCTCTGTGAAAAATCAACGTCCTACATCTGTGTTGGAAGTAATTTTAGGGCATAATTTTTGATAGTATATTATTCTAAGAACGAGTTATGGTGACTAATAATATGTAATTTATTATAACTCGAGAGTGGAATACTTTACTTTATCTGCAAGAACTCATGGGAAGTTGCACTCTTACGGCTCTACAAAACAAGCAACCCTTCCTTGAAAGAACGTTGCCATAATATTATAATGTTCTCGTTTCTGACAAAATAAAATAATTTTCATCTTTTAATAATCCAATACACTGCTTAGGAAATTAATTACTTTGGCGATGTTCCTGTCGGCATGGAGGGCTGAAATTTTCACTTAATATATGGGAATCTTAAGGGTTTCAGGAAATGATAGAATTTTACGAAAATATTTATCGCGGTAGGTGAAAATAACTATTTATCCTGAAAAATAAGTTTTGTAAAGAAATACTTGGGGTGGTAAATGTTATAGCTGACATAGTGTAAGCATACTACGAAAGCGTAGAGCGGCCACAATAATAAAAAAATATTTATTCGCAGTTGCAACTGTAAATTTTGTTATATTTACAGTTGGAACTGCAAATTTAGTTAAATTTACAGTTGGAACTGTAAATTTTGTTAAATTTACAGTTGGAACTGTAAATTTTGTTATATTTACAGTTGGAACTGTAAATTTAGTTAAATTTACAGTTGGAACTGTAAATTTTGTTAAATTTACAGTTGGAACTGTAAATTTTGTTATATTTACAGTTGGAACTGTAAATTCTGTTAAATTTACAGATGGAACTGGGAATATTGTTAAATTTACAGTTCTAAATAAATTTGAGAACAAAATCGATGTTTCAGTTCAGTCCAGTTCATATTAAGCAATTGCTGCTGCAGTGCGTGCAAAATGGATGCTTTAATTAACTTCTAGGTATTTTTCTTTGGGATTGCAACATGTGGAATATCGGTCCCTTTGGATTGGGTATTAGGAACGATAGGGACGTTAGATTGATAGATTTTTCCGATAAAAATCACCTAACGGAGGCGAACACTATATTTCTATATGACGTTAGGAGACGCTAGGAGACCTAGGGAGATATCAAACAGAGTACATTCTTGTAAAACAAAGATTTAGAAATCAAGTTAAGGGCTGCAAGTTATCCAGAAGCCGATATAGACTGTGATATTAAATTTAAGATTTTGAAAGAACGAAACTGAAGAAGACGTCTTGACCTCGAGATAGTTCAAAAGAAGACGAAGAGTAGTAAAGCATGGGGATGAAAATATTGTTAGGGACTTGAAGGCAGAATGAAATTGCATTAAAAATAGTATAGATTATTCAGCTAGAAATGTTTTGGGCCATAAACAGAATGAAAGTATAAAATCCTGGATAAAAAGGATATTGTGACTCCAGCAGACTAGAGGAAAAAATATAAAAATAGGCTACATGAATGAATGAAATAAAGATACAAGGCGGTCAAGTGGGAAATGATTCGTAAATGTAGGAAAGCCAAAGAACAATGGGTTGATGATAAATGCAAAGAAGTGAAGATAAGTGTGAAGTAGGAAAAACTGAGGAAGCGTATAAATTAATAAATTAAGAGAAAATTTAGAAAAATCGGATCTAGCAGCAAGAACATTAGAAACAAGGCAGGAGACGCCCTAATCGGAAGAGAGGTTAAGGCAGGTAGCCGAAAGGAAGATTTAGGAATCTTATATTCGGAACAAGAACCTAGGAGATATCTTAGAAAAGGAAATAAGTGTAGATGGGGATAACCCCAGTGGAGAGTTTGAGCTAGCATTAGAAAATTTAAAAAATAATAAAGCATCAGGTATAGACCGATTGCAGGCAGAAATTTTAAAGTGTGCAGATCAAGAGGTAATAGAGCGTTTATTTAAATTAGGTAGTTGTATATACTTATGGTGACCATATGTACTTATTTTAGTAGGACAGTACTTTCTTTGGAAACAATGTCCTACTGTCCTTAATGGCAGGTAAAGTACGTTAAAATGTACTTTTCTTAATTCAGTAATCAGACAGTCAAATTAAATAATCGCTTTTTGTTTTCTGATGCAGCCTAATAATAAAAATAGTAACTCTTTCACGCCACTGCACGTTCGCTTGTTTGCAGAGCAATCAGGAGTAGGCGCCACGAGTGCCGCATTTTGAATTGCGCCTAAATCCTAAGCTTCGCTCCAGATCAAGGTCACATTTTGTCATTTGCATATTTTTTGATGCCCGGCCGCCGGCGTATTAATAATAGTCAGTTGTAAACGCAACCAACAGCGTCTCGTGGTTAGGTAGGTATCGTATAGTTTGTGGTTTGGTATTCTCGGGGAGGGTGGGGTCGACTCCCGTAAAGGTTGTTTTGTTTTTCTTATGTTTCTACACTACCTTTTTTCCCAAAAAATGCGTGTGTCTGGTGCCCCGTCAGCTAAGGGGTCTGTTTAAAATGCGTTGTCAGTCTTTTTGGTTCCCAAATAGAAAGGCGCACGAGCAAATGTGACCTTGAGCTGGATCGAAGCTCAGGATTTAGGTGCACCTCACATTGTGATGGCGCAGCAGCCCTCTCTATGTATTATTATTATTACTAATTATTTCCTATGTCCTTTTTTTTCCTTGAAAAATTATGGTCACCATATATACTAGACATGTGAGATTCTAGAAGAACACAGTCTGAACATCATAGTCACTTTGACAAAAAAGAAAGGCGCGGATAGGTGTGAAAAGTTTAAATGGGTCAGTTTAACTTACCACGAGTCAAAAAATTTAACAATAATTGTGCCAAGATGGATGGAGAAAAAGACGACAGAAATATTCGGAGATCAGTTTGGGTTTAGAGGAAGTAAAAACGATAGGAAAGGACAAGAGCGTCTATATAGGATTTGTAGATTTGTAGAAAAGCCTTCGACAATGCAAAATGAAGGAAGATGTTCAAAGTGCTCAAAAATGTAGGGATGAAGTATAGGGACAGAAGAATAATACATAATCTCTACAAAGAGCTAACGGCAGTTATAGAATTTAAACAGGAACGAAGAGAATTAGATTTCCGGAAGTGGGTGAGACAAGGATGTGCGTTATCACCTCTAGTTTTCAACTTATATATCAATAATGTGATTAATATTGTTAAGGACAGAAGAACCTCAACGATTTAATATTCAGGGCTAAACTATAAAAATAAGTTAGATGAAATAGGAAAACAAAGGTATAAGGTGATTAAGTGGGAAATTATTCGGAAATGTAGGAAAGCGAAAGAGCAATGAATTGATATTAAATGCAAAGAAGTGGAAGATTATAAATTTATATAAATTGTTTTATATGCTTCATCAGTCTTTCCTACAAGTTCGAAGTAGGAAAGACTGATGAAGCATATAAAATAATTAGGAGAAATTTCAGAGAAATTGGATCTAGTAGCAAAAACATTAGAAACGAGGCAGGAGTTATCCTAATCGAAAGCGGAGAGAAGGCATATAGGTGGAAAGAATACTTGGGAAACTTATATGCGGGACAAGAAGTAGGAGATATATTAGTGTAGAGGGGGACAACGTAGGCTGCCCTATAATGAGAGAGGAGTTTGAGCTAGCACTAAAAAGTGTAAGAAATAATAAAGCACCAGGCAGAAATCTTAAAGTGTGCAGGTCAAGAGATAATAGATCGTTTAAACTAGTTAGTAGCATATATCAGACAGGCGAGATTCCAGAAGATTACAAACGGAACATCATAGTAGCTTTGCCAAAAGGAAAGGCGCGGATAGGTGTGAAAATTTTAGAACGATCAGTGTAACTTCCAACGCGTCAAAAATTTTAACTAGAATTGTGCAAAGAAGGATGGGGAAAAGGGCGGAAGAAATATTAGGAGATGATCAGTTCGGATTTAGGAGAACACGCGACGCCATTCTAGCTCTACGAGTAATAATAGAAAAAAACAATTGAAAAGGGAAAGAGCCGCGCCTGTATAGGATTTGTAAAAAGCCTTTGATAAAGTAAAATGGAAAGATGTGCTCAAAATGTATGGATGAAGTATAGGGATAGAAGAATAATTCATAATTTATACAAAGAGCAAACGGCAGTTATAAAATTTGAGCAGGAACATAGAGAAGTAGATATCCGAAATGGAGTGAGGCAGGGATGTGCATTTTTTGAAGTATGTCAAGCATCGAAATTTTGCTTATTAAATTATTAACTTAAGGTGCTAGTAGTGAAAAAATAGTATATACACCACGGTTGAGAAGTACAATTATAGCACACTTCTCAACCTTGATGTATAATATACTATTATTAACTTCTTTTTTGTAGGTCCCTAATTGTCACTTTTTTGTCATTAATATGTTCTTGTGTAAACTGGAGTCTACACTACACTACACTACACTACACTACACTACACTACACTACACTACACTACACTACACTACACTACACTACACTACACTACACTACACTACACTACACTACACTAGACTACACCTACCACGGCATTCTTAAAACAGATATACCTTAAGCAATGATTATTATTTTAAATATCCGTAATCCCCGAAAGAAATATACAGTGACAGCCATAAAGTCTGCACCATATAGAAAACTTTTTTATTTGTAGGTTTATTGGAAAACGGTTTCGGCATTAGTTTAAGCATGACTAATAACTAGAAAATTGACAAAACTATTTGCCGTGTCACAACTTACGACACTGCCAAAATGTCGTTTGAAATTTTAAAATGACCCGAAATGTACTTATTTATCAAAATATGGAAAAATGCGACAAGGAAAAGTTATTTGTAATTACATTGAGGTTCTAAATACGACATTTGGTGAGGCAATTTCAATGTTTTAGTTTTTTCCCTTTTTTCCAAAATATTTAAAATTTACTTTTGTGTGCGTGTTATTTGTTTACAGTTGAGTTAATTTGAAATATTTCAATGCAAAACTACAGTAATGTTACATTTATTTTTTAAATTAATTAATTTCTTGCAAAATAACCTTTTTTACGAAAAATAACAGTACAATTTTGGACTATTTTCAGCGATTTTAAACCCTTAGAGTGGAATTTTGCAGGATAATGGGCGCAAATATTAAGGAAACTATTGTTCATTTAAATTACATTTAGTTCATACAAATAAAACTGAAAATTCCCATTAAAATTTATTTAAAGCATTAAAAGTGAATAATGCAGATTTATTTATACTAAAGATTTTTCAGAAATGTAACCAAATAATTTTTCAGGACAATAACATGTATGGAAAGAGAAGGAAGACATGCAGAAATGAAATATTTAATTTAAGATAATATTGTTTGAAAATATGTTTAAGTATCTTAAATATTATTTGACGATTTAAAAAAAAAATAAAACATTAAAACATTGAAATTGTTTCACCAAATGTCGTATTTAGAATCTTAATGTAATTACAAATAACTTTTCCTTATCGCACTTTTCCATATTTTGATAAATAAGGGCATTTCGATCCATTTTAAAATTTCAAATAACATTTTGGCGGTGTCACAGTTGTGGCATGAGAAATATTTTTGTCAATTTTCTAGTTATTAATCATGCTCAAACTAATGCCGAAAACCGTTTTCCAATAATCTTATAAATAAAAAAGTTTTCCATATGGTGCAGACTTTATGGCTGTCACTGTATACCCGCAATTGCTCGCTGTTTAACAACAGTAAACATAACAAAATTTACAGTTACAACTGTAAATTTTACAAAATTTACAGTTCCAACTGTAAATTAAGCAAAATTTACAGTTCCAACTGTAAATATAACAAAATTTACAGTTCCAACTGTAAATTTAACTAAATTTAACTAAATTTACAGTTCCAACTGTAAATTTAACAAAATTTACAGTTCCAACTGTAAATATAACAAAATTTACAGTTGCAACTGGGAATAAATATTTTTTTTATTATTGTGGCCGCTCTACGCTTTCGTAGCATACCTATATAGTATGCTCGTATGCTCGATAGGCAGCCCAATTTTGTCACCACTCGCGCAAGACGTAGAGTACGAAGCAGAGATTTGCGGGAAACGCAACGACGGCGACGCAATGACGCGGTGTTGTTAGTGTTTTGTATGATACGAATTTTAAGCATTATTTGCAATTTATGTTATGAAAAAGATTCTGTAACATTAAGTTAAAATGCCTGGTTGTGTTGTAGCGAAATGTGGGAATTTCCATTGCAAGACAAAAGGTTGGTACCTCCGTGTTAAGATACCCAAAACGCCGGCCGCCGTTTCAAATTTTTTTCAACTCAGTTTTCCCAATTAATAATCCCAGATTTATTGTGTATCCGGCTCGATTTGGACCTAATTTGTTGTATAAATCACCAACTAGGCGAAGGTAGGTACCTACTAATATGTATAAAGTACTTACTTCAAGTTTCCAAAGATTAGCGAACTGGCAAAACAATGAATTGCAGTTTTGTCGACGAGATGATAAAATAAATTTCAAGAATGTGTAGACATAGTTTTATATTCTATTAAGCAATTTACAATATAAAAGTTATGTCCAACTTAAATACTTACTTAAGATTTGAAATATGTAATTGTTTATTATCTATTATTGGTACCTAGGTATACCTAACATTATTTTTATAATGAAGCCATTTTCTCGCTTGTGTTACAATTTACTTTTGTAATAGTATGCATACATGCCAATTTTCACAAGAATGGAATATTTCTGTTTTTCCCACTGTTTTTAAAATATTCATAAATTTTTTCCCGATAGCAGTATCAAAAATTGATTTAATACTGGCACATCCTGCAGAATAACTATACTCGTATTTTATATATTTCTCTGTTTGATAAATGACGTTTTATTTAATGCAACTAAGATAATATAATTAGAAAAATAAGAGTTATAGTTTGTTACTTCTTATTACTAACTTTATAAATAATAACATGCAATAAAATTTTTCGAAATTTTGTTAAGGATCGGTATTGCAGTCTTCTACAAAGTTGTTTTAGGTAGGCACTTTTAATATCCCCCATTCTGTACGAAATTAATATCTTAGTTAAAAAAGGATGGTAGGACACCTTCTAATACACGATGGAATAGTTCGCGACATACTAGAGTCAGAGATAGGAATAAAAAGAGGTAGGGGTAGGCCTAGATTAGACTACTGCTCTCAAATAGTCGGGGATGTAGGATGTTCTATATTTAGGGAAATGCGTAGGTTAACTCAGGATAGAAAAGGATGGAGGTACGCGTCCAACCAGTCTTCGGACTGAGAATCTAATGATGAGTTAAAAAATCCAGGTGTGACTCACAGTAAAGAGGCATTTTAACATTCTTGTAATTGTTTTCAAATTTTAATTTTTTCCGTAAAAACCGGGTTTCATATGGCCACGCTGCGTACATGAAGTGTGCGAATTTTCTTTTCTTAAAAACGGATTGCATAATAAATTAAGAACATCCCTATTCCTATGTTCTTTCGAATAATGAGCTTTTAATGATGTTTTTTGAATATTTAAATGACTTAAAATTGTAATATTTTTGTTCTAAATATTTCAAACAGATTACAAAACAGATTAACATTTTTGACACTTGTAGTTGATATGGTAGGTTTATTATTATTCAATTAAACCAAATTCGCAGTTTTTATTTTTTCCTAGACCCAAAATCTTACTGCACTTAATTTAATCTACTCATAACTAATCTACATATAATTGTCTGCCTATTTATTTCCTAGGCGGTACATGATCTGTAGGTAAGTAAGTACAATACATACATAACAAAAGGAACGCACTTTTTACAACTAGGGCATATGCAGATAACCAAGGCAGAACTGGGAGAACACCTTCCACTTTCTTGCAACATAAAACCGAGACCAAAACAAAATTTGAGTCAAAAAATTAACGCACGCGTAGCGCTGCGAATTCAGTTCTGCTTCGCAGCCGACGTCATAATGTGCGACAAGGATAGAGCTATCCTGCACGTTGGCAGGGCTTGATAGCTGACGCTCGGCGACCACGTTACCGATACTCCAGGAACGACTAATCTAGAATTTCTTTGCGGTATCTCAAAAACTGCAAATACAGGACAACCTTAAATAGTCCGATGTTTAAAAAGGTGAAAAATTTCCTCCCGATCGACAAATTTTTCGTTTTCTACTTTTCCGAGCCTATTGGCGTGACGTCGCGGAGCCTACGGTCCCGCGTCGTTCGCTTCCTTCTGGTACCTACTTCAAAGAAAACATTAATCCTCTTAAAAATATCAGTTTTAAGGGAAATTTTCGATATTTCAAAGTTCTGTGGGCAAACGTTTATTATTCAACGCTTGCAGATAAAAAATTTTATTCTTATTTTGACGTTGTGCAAAGATACAGTATATGCATTTATTGTAAATTCTAAATTAAAGAGAATTCATTAGTGGTGCTCTTATATATTATACTTATCTATTTAAAACTGTTACAATGGGGAAAAGTCGCATATTTTAAAAATACTTTTAATCAGTAAGAACTTTAGAAACGAGGAAGGTGGTATCCTAATCGGAAGAGAGGAAAAGGCAAATAGATAGAAGGCATATTTGGGAAGCTTATATGCGGGACAAGAACTAGGAGATTTATTAGAAAAGGAAATCAGTGTAGAGGGTGATAACCTGTCTTATAACCTGTCCTATAATGAGGGGAGAGTTTGAGCTAGAATTAGAAAGTTTAAAAAACAGTAAAAGCACCAGGAGTGGACGGTTCGCAGGCAGAAATTTTGAAGTGTCCTCGTCAAGATGTAAGAGGGCGCCTATTTAAACTAGTTAGTCGCCTACACGAAACGGGTGATTCCAGAAGGTTACAAAAGGAAAATCATAGTCGCTTTGCCAAAAGGAAAGGAAGCGCCTATATAAGATTTGTAGATTTAGAAAAAGCCTTCGACAACGTAAAATGGGGGAAGATGTTCGAGGTGCTTAGAAAGGCAGGGATGAAATATAGGGACAAAAGAATAATACATAATCTCTACAAAGAGCCAACGGCAGTTATAGAATTGAAGCAGGGGCGAAGAGAAGTAGATATCCGGAAGAGAGTGAGACAGGGATGTGAGTTGTCACCTCTAGTTTTCAACATGTATATCGAAGATACGATTAATATTTTTAAGGACCGAACAGCCTCAGGGATTAAGGTATAGGGCCAAACTGTTAACATGCTCAGATTCGCGGATAATGTAGCAGTGTTAGCATCGAGCAAAGACGAATTAGAAATAGCTCTGAACGAAATGGAAGCCGCTTTGATAGAGGGATACGGAATGAAGATAAAAAGGAACCCAAAATTTTGGTATGTAGAGGGCGTGAAAATAGAACTAAAACTAAAATGCAATGTGAAGATAGAGGAAGTCGCGGATTTCTGCTATTTAGGAAGTTAAATAAGTCGCGATGGTAGGAGCACTAGAGATATAAAATAAAGAATAGCGCAGAACCGAGTTACGTTTAGGTAACAAAAAGAAACAGCTGTTATGCTCGCGGGAACGGTTAATGTAGGAACTCGGAAGAGACTCTTAAAGACGTATGTATAGAGTACGGCATTGTACGGGTGCGAAACTTGGACAAAAGGAGAAGCCGATTGAAAAAGAATAGAAGCATTTGAAATATGGTGTTAACAGACGCATGATAAAGATACCGTGGATTGATAAGGTTAGCAATAGGGAAGCAGTAGAAATATAGTTAGGAAAAAGCGAAAGGTACGAAAGACGAAAAAGAATAGGAGAAATGAGCGCTCTGACGTTTTGCTCCGAAAATTGGGAAGGGACTTGGGCATACACGCAAGCACGCTGATTCCGTCCCCACTTTAATCATTCAGGGTCAGCGACCATTATTGTTATTGGCGCAGCGGATGGAGGGGAAAGCGAGCAGATGCTTAGGTGGAACAATCGGAGCAATTTCACCGAATTTTACGTCACAATTCGCCCCGGTAGACGCTTTATCAAATTTTCAATTGCATTTTTCGCTTATCCCAACACTTTGTCAAAATTTTTATAGAGTATACGATACCTACTACAATCGTGCTTGATATTTTATTACTAAAAGTTGAAAATTCCCCATTTTGAACAGTTGTGTGGGACGTTGTGGTGCTGGAAACTATGTTTAAAATTTCAGCATTTTCAGGAATCTGGAACTGACTTCTATATTTTCCCATTCCGCTTATTCTTTGAAGTAATCCTTAAAATAGAAGACAAGCTGTGTGTGCAGGCACTAATGAATCGAACAGATTTAACATAGATAAATCCACCGAGTCTTGGTTCAGAGAATTAATTAGTTCCACCCAGCCGAATTTATCGGCAGCCCTTTTGCCGTTTGCCGTTCCAGTTTCTTGCTCGAACAGCTTCTTATTGAATACATCCCCCTCAACTTTGCTGCAATCAGATTGTTAATTAAACCATGGATTTTGCACAGAATATGCCAAGTTGTAAATTATAATATGTGATCGACGGCTTTGATGCGCTCGTCTCAACTCGGACATTGTTGCTGTGAACTTTTGACGCTATCTAGATCGAAATGTCACCCTTAAGTCTGGAACACATAAATTCATCGCTTTGAATTGGCCTCAAGGGTGCTATTCGTGTTTATTATTGTCCAGTTTGGGACGATATTTGTGGAACGAAGTAGAATTTGTCCTAAGGATGGCATTCATAGGCATTCATAGGCATTTGTCAACAGGGGCGTAACGTAGTGGATGAGAGTGATGCATCACGTCCATACCTTGTCTATTGACTGACGTGTCGATTTATTTATTTTGTTTTGTTTCATGTTCATTTAAATTGAAACGTTAGGTACTTTATTTCTAAACTTCAAAAAAAACTTTCTGACAAGACTTTTGGTGTTTCTCTTATGGGACAGCCTGTGTTTGATCCAAGTTTAATTTTGTTGATAATTCTGGGCACACTTTTATAAGATCACCACAGACGTAAACTGTTATGATGTGCTTGTATTGGGGATACAATAGAGTCGTGTTGGTAGGCATGGTATAACGCCAGCAATAGTTAGTTGAGTTTGACGATCATGTATGCATCATGGTGAAGCTGAGGGTGCTTAAGCATCAGTGTTGAATTCAGGACTTTTATATCGGGGGGAGGGGGGGGGGGGAATTAAACTTCTAGGGGGGGATTTTTTTTTGTTTACATATGCAAAGATACGTAATATATATTCTTTATTTTAGTAATCACGTTCTCTGGGAATCCGCGCACAAAATTTAACTTTTTATTATAAAATAATCTGTAGTAATACAATAAGTCGTCTGGAATTGTCGGAAATTTTACGAAAGCTGTTGCGTTGCTTGGTAGCCACGGGTGTAAATTTGACAGTTAAAAGATCACGAGCGCGTAGCGCGAGTGATCTTCTGTCAAATTTACACGAGTAGTTAGTAAAAGCAACAGCTTGAGTAAAATTACCTAAAAATTCCAGACCACGAATTGTGTATTTAACAAGATTATTTTTTGAATCGAAGCAAGGTAGTTCAAAACGACATTTTATTTCAATTAATTCACATACAAAGAAATGTGTTGGGAATATTTGACGTTTGGCAGGCACTAAAGTAACTAGATTATATATTATAATTTATAAATGCACCTACAAATTCGTAACTATGGCAACTTATCAACAAGCAAAATTATCGAAAAAATTACCGAAATAATACCACGCTTCTAGACCCAAATGAAATGTCCCTATTGGTCAATTTGACGATGAAAAAAATAATCATAGATATACAATGTGGTGATGTTACTGGGGGGGGGGAGATTCTGTACGCCCGGGGGGGGGGAATTTCCTACGCCCGGGGGGGAATTTCCCTCCCGGTCACCCCCTGGATTCAACACTGTTAAGCATAACATGATGTCAGGTGTTTTTTTAGCTAGAAAACTGTTGGCACAGATAAGTCCTGAAAAGAATAAAAAAAAATGAGCGAAACAGAGGCGAGGCCGATAAATAATAATTACAATGGGAGTGGTTGTCAATCCTTACGAGAATTAAATATTAAAGAAAATGCAGCACACAATTAGAAGTTGTTTAAACAAAAGTTCAACATTTATCTTAAAACAAAATTAGAAGAGAACTGAAGAAAGGTAAAAGAGAGCTCCAAGAAAATTCAGAAGAGTCGCCTGCAGTACAAGGATGCTATTTCGACGGAAGGAAGGATAAAACAATTCGGCAAGATAAAGAAGCACAAGAAGTGCAAGTAAACTGTCACAGAGGAACATTAGTTCTTGGTCATGTAGCAGCAACATCTGGAACTGCTACAAATAACACATTAAGTATCAAAAGTCTTTCATTCGTTCGGTCATTACCGGCACTCACAATTTTCATCTATTTCATTGTTTGTGTCTACCGGCAGCAAACAGGTTCGAGAAACTGCCGTCTTTAATGTTCCTGATGATGTTCGAACTGAAACAATCCTTGTAATCCCATCAGTTCTAGGGAGTAACTCGATCACGCGACCCAATTTCCAATTTAAAGGTGGAATGTTATCCTCCTTTAAGATTACTATTAAACCTGACATCCAAAAATTATAAAAGTAACAAATATGCTTCCCAAAAATGCTGGAACATCTGCTGGATCCGTTGCTAGCAGAACAAGTGATTAAACTTTATATGAAGAAGTGACGGCTCTGGAAGAGCGGTACCTAAGCAGTATCCCCAACAAGAAAATGGGCTGTGGTGAGAAATGTTAAGTCTGTGGGATCTGAAGAAAGAAAGTGGGACGTGAGTTTAAATTGAACATGCTTCTATTTTTGCTATAAGTGTGCTTATCTCTGCATACGTTAATGTTGAATTGCCAACAACTCTGCGACAGTGATGTTTTACTGATTTTACTGTCGCTTCCCATAATTCGCCAAAATGAGGCGTTCTTGGCGGGATAAACCTCCAGTTAACAATTTCCTCGGCCACAAATGCTTCCATCTTCTTCCTACGTTGTTCACCTGCAAAGAGTCTGGCCAATTCTGCTAGTTCTTTCTTTGCTCCAACAAAATTAGTTGCATTATCCGAAAAAATGTTCGCTTCCTTACTCCTTCTACAAATGAATAGTCTTAGAGCGTCTATGAAACTGTCAGGGGTCAAATCCGAAACCAGTTCGAGATGTGCTGCCTTTGTTAAAAAGCACACAAAAACAGCGATATAACTTTTAACGATTGATATTCCGCGACTTCCTCTATCATATAAATTGAAAGGCCCACAATAGTCTACGCCACTGGTAGTCTTGCTACTCTCGCTCTTCTTGCTGATAAATTCCCCATGATTTGTTCCAATGAACTGGGTTTGCTGTTCAATATCTTACACATTATCTGATGATCTTTGTGCTGAATTTTTTCCACCAATTGGCCAATATTTCGTTCATAAAGATGCTAAAACTGATTGTGCGCCACCATAAAAATTTTTCAAATGTTCGTAATTGATAATTATAAGTGTAGTTACGTGGTGACTCTCTGGTAAAATCACAGGATGTTGTTGTTGATAGGGAATTTCCCTTACGTCTATCTGCTTAAAAATTCTTACGGTTGTATTGTATGCGAATCATATAAGCAATATGAGACAATTTTTAACAGTTCAATTAGCGAAAAGTACGTCTGAATAAGATGCGGAATGATCATCATGACAACGATTTTCCTGTCTGGTAAATTATGCATTTCTATTGCTTGCGATTTGACCCAGTGTTCTTCATTATGACATAAAATATCCGGTCCATTCCACCACAAGGTTAAATTTATTTTCTTAAATCTACAAATCCACTACGAAACTACTCCTTGAAGTAATGTCAGCAGAATTTACGTGTGTTCGCACGTGTTTCCAATCATCTATGGCTGTAAGATCTTGTATCTTGTAAGTTTGTTTGATATCATCTGATCCATCCTAAAATTATAGTAGAATCTGTCCAACAAGTGCACTTGGAAAATTTTATTTCTTGTGCCTTTATTACCCACTGATTACCCTTGATGCCAGTTGAGTCAATAACACAGCACCGCATAATGCCAAGCGAAGCCAAAACGTGGATTTTCAAGAGGGTAACTCTCGGTTTTGCACACAATAAACGTGTATGCCAAGTTATCATAAGCTGAGGTTCGTAAATAAATGCAGCAGCCGTATGCCATTTCAGATGCGTCACTAAATCCATGGAGTTCAATTGATTTATAATTCTCCATGGGAATTACGTGTCTTTCGATTGCTAAGTCACTCAAATGATTTAAATGGGCTTGATGGTAATCTATGCATGTTGTAAAAATGCTCTCTGGAACTGTCTCGTCCCAATCCAACATCAAATCCCATAGTGCTTACTTTAAAATTTTGGCCCTAACTATGATTGGATAAATTTCTTCTTAAGGCTTTCGTGGCCGTTGTCCATGGAATAATGGTTTCCGGGCTGGTTGCCACGTCGTCGTTGATAATCTGTAACACTAAAATTAACATTAACACATGACGTTTGGACTCTCATATCGGAGTGTTGAAGACAGCCCTAAGGAAGAATGGATATTCTCTACGAGCCATAGAGCATGCTATCAGGAAGAGCGACCAACGGCGAACGGAACCAGAAATCTACATTGCGACGTCCTACCTTCCTTACATAGATGGATGCACGGACAGAATCGGACGCCTACTCAACAGACACAAGATCAACGTAGCGTACAATCCGCCTGGAAAGATTGCTGCAAGTTTCCCTAGGACCGTAGGAGAGCAGAAGAAGCATCAAGGAGCAGGAGTATACAGCATCCCATGTACCTATCTGTGGTAAGGAATACATCGGAAAAACGAAGAGACACATCACCACGAGGCTGCAATAGCACAGGAGGGACGTCAGGAACCAACGGACGGAGAAGTCAGCAGTCGCGGAACACTCCTCTTTGCCAGGGCACGAGATTCGTTTCGAGGATGCTAAGGCGCTAGCAAGGATTCCCAATTTTTGGCCCAGACGGATCAGGGAGGCTATAAAGATCTTCAAGAGACCCAACTTCAACAGAGATGGAGGAATGGCTCTACCGGTTACTTGGGAATCACTGTTCCGTGAAAACGTCGCGCTTCAGTGATTACCGGCGAGTATAAATAGAGTTACCTGCGATTGGATTTTCAGTTTCAGAATAGCTTCCGAAGAAGACTCCAATATGAGAGTCGAAACGTCAAGTGTTAATGTTAATTTTAGTGTTACAGATTACCAACGACGACGTGGCAACCAGCCCGGAAACCATTATTCCATATGATTGGACCAATAAATTCCTGCTGATCAAAAACCAGAGAAATCTCTGATAACAGTGTACTTTTGGTTGGTGGCTGCACCATTATTTCTGAAGACAATAGAAAAAGGAAAACAATCTTCTTGATTATTCCACAACCCTAACGTTTTTGTCGATGGTTAAAGGGTCGTTTGTGGTATCTAGAATCTTGTATTTTTATTCCCGAATTATTTACGCCACTTTCGGAGCTCAAAGCCTCCACCCTGTAAAAGTCTAGTTATCCCTCTATAAATATAGACTGCTTCGTTAACAAAGTGTGCTCCAGTCAACATGTCGTCTATATAAAAACTGTTTTCTAAAAATTTTTATTCTATAGGGAAACTATTCTCTTCTTGAAATGCCAACTCCAGCGGCGGCTCCTTAATAAGTGCGCTCGTGCGCGCGCACTGCCTACAAAAATATGGTTTTAACCTTTTTTGATAAAAGGTTCAAAACCTTATAATTATAAACTAATAAGTTTAAAACTTTTTGAATCTGTGCCGCATCCAGCTGTCCGAGTACTGAGGTGTGGCCAATGCATATTCGATATGGGAGCAAGATCGGCGCTACTCGGGAAAATTTCGTCCTATGTGCTTTTAGGTGGAAGAATTATAGCTCGTCTGGGAGCGCTGTTTGAGCACACACACTGTTGGGCGAAGCACGAGACGCGGAGTTTATACTTCTGCGGCAGTGTTTATTGTTTTTGTTTACCATATTTAGGTCTGAGATAGCTCGTTGCTTTGCGTGAGTAATTAGCTGCATTATCGTGTTTATTTTTAAATATTGAAATTTCCAATACTTAGCATGGCGATGGCAGTGGTTTGGTTTACTTAAAGTCAACACTTAAACATTGTGGAGTGAACTTTAACAAAGTGGTCGCCTGATTTTTGCAATTTTCAAAATTATTATTGTGTTGTAATACTCCATTCAGTTAAAAATGACTTTTGACGAAAGACTTGAAATAAAATGAAATGGACGTCCTAAGCCTGTGCGAAGTATCAAAAGCTTTTCGAAAGGTCGCGGTAAAAGTTGTGTGCGAAAGTTTAACCTTTTGGATTTGGGATTTTCGTTAAATATTGCGGTGAGTGAAATTTCTTGTTGGAAAATGTTTGAAAATGGCTTCTAAAGCACTTCATTTAAAAAAACTACGGGGGAGAAACCGCCAGACCCCCTCCCCCAACCCCTGAGCGGTGATTTCATTCTAGAGCACTGCCAAGTTCTAAAGTCAGGAGCCGCTACTGGCCAACTCCTTTAGACATCTCGTTGCCAAATAAGGTGCACAAGAAGTTCTGTAAGTGACCGTATTCAACTGATAAATCTTAAACCACAATTTTTTTTATAAACGCTGTCTATTCTCAATTATTATCTGCGATACATCTTCGCTATGTCTGCGATCAACACGTATGGGTGTTGGGTATTTTTTAAATCTTAAATATTGAAAATAGTTTATCTTGAACTATTGGGTAATCTGATACAAATATCCATTCGAATTCGAAACTTCTATAAAATACAGGCCGTTTCATAAGGGAAAACTTTACTTTGGCCCGTCACGTTTGCATGGGACAAACTATACATGTACCTGAAAATAATTTTAGGCTGAAGTTCTTTTAACAGTGCAAACGGTTCTGCATGCATCCTGTATAACGAATTCTGAAAAAGGGGAAAGTATTTGAAATGTATACATATTAAGATTGCATTTGCAGTCAGTTACTTCATTCCAGTCCAGCAGTTAAATCATCCCGCAATATCAACTGCAAGATGCGATTATTCTGTCGAAATGGTTTCAGATTGTTAGTGAAAAGCTTTTCTCGTTTAATTCCCTATCGTCTCCCCCCAATAGCATTAAATTTTTTTAAGTCTAGACAGCCCCAGCTTAATTTGAAATTGACCACAAAATCGAAATTGACCATTTGACATTTTGGTGAAAATGTTTAAGTATTAAATTTTTTCAATGCTTTCTTACATTCTGTAACCATGCCCCGCTATCACAGTTATTTATGTGCATAATATTTAGTTATGCGATTTACTTACTGAAATTCATGAACTAAAGTAGTTACATAAAGGGGCCGCTTTGTTGCGGAGCCCAAGTTTCACTTTTCAAACGCAGAATTTCTTTCGAAATTTCCGGAGACAAACAGGTGAAGCTGAGAGAGGTAACGATGCAGAAACACAAGCACTGTAACAAGATTACGTCGACAGGATAATCTCGGAGAATCTCCTGTTAGTTGACATTATCTTCCCGAAAGATGCATGCTTGCACTTAGCGTCCGTGGCTTCAGACAAATTAAGGATCTAATGTGTTTGGAATTTCCCCCTGCAGATACAAGTGTCTACAACGAGGTCTACAACAAACAAGCTATGAATTTTAAAGTAGTGTATTATAAGTATGTTGGCATAAAAATGGCGACTTATATGCGAATTTTTGCAAGATGTTGTTCAACAAAGAGGGCAGAACATGCACCTAAACGATAGGAACAAACGGACTAGCCCCAAAATGACTATTGTACCAGTAGGTTATTTATTTCATGACAACTGAATGACAGGAAAACAGAAATAACGAAAGAAAGACATTTGAAAATGAAGGTTGGTATTTACGATAAGTTTGCTATATGCAAAACATAGAGGTCTGTACATTATGTCGAAAATTACCCCATCAATTTTTACAAATCAAATGGGAATATTATAAGAGAAAGATTTAACGTTGTATTCGAAACACAATCTACGCAAAAATTCCGAAAAACTGGTGATTTTATTGTGAATATGATTAACTCACTTGGTACATACTTGCTATCAACGAATTTAGTTTTTACAGGATTTTTCAAAAAAACATTTCAACAATTTATTATTCTAATGCGCATTCCTTGCGTGAAAATAATTATTTTTCTACACCTATTTAATTATATGACAATTATTAGCATTTTCTTTGTGAAATATCGTACCTATAATTCACTGTAGTGAATTATGGAATCATAATGCACTGTATTCGGCCAATCACAAATATACATTCAATAAGCACTGTTTCCCTGATCCAATGATATTTTATATCGCCCGCGATCAACTCTTGCTGGAGCTGACAATCGACTTGGGTGACAGCCAAATGTATCGCCATATTACTTGTTTATATTTTCCAACGTATGCACTTCGTACGAGTAGGTACCAATTAATCCGTGCAAACTAACAATTCAACCACTAAAACTGCCAGAATTTAACAACGGAAGTGATAACTTTAAATTTATATATTACCTACTAACTGCACAAATTTCAATATTATCCTAGTAAGTACCTAGTTCATTTAATGAAAAATAGAAATTAATGTATTATAACAGTGTTCCATTAAAGTTATCACATTCGAGTCTAATGATTTGCGCCACTCGCCTTCAGCTCGTGGGCACAAACATCATCTTCGTGAATAATGGCTGTCATAATCGCTCATATAATAATATACTAATTTTTATATGAACATGGATCCGGAAATGCATCGTTTCAACGATTTCAATGTTCACAAAGAATATGTATTTTATTAATTTGCATCTACGGGTTTTTAGAAAGTTAATATTTTAGAAAGAGTGTTAGCTGTATTATAAAATTTAAATTACTTTCTCAACTACTTGTAGAGTAGGTATAAACATACCATTATTTACAAATGTATCTACTTTACTTACCGTAGTCTGTTTTGGTATATCAATTTTGTGTTATATGTATGTTAAAATAAAATTAACCAATAGCAAGATTATCACCAGAACCCAAATTTACTAGTCATTTATAGATGCAACAAAATATTCAGCAATCATAATATTTATATCTATACACAATACCAGGAAACAAAATTAGACGAAAGACAAACACATACATATTTTTTTCAATAATACGCGAGAAGGGGAAAAAGTTTTGCCGTTCCCAGTTTTGTGTGCGTTGGAAAGAAAAATATCGAGTTTATGTATGTCATTCTGCATCGTATGAATTCTTAATAAGTTAACCCCACACGCCAAAAGACAGTGACAAAGTCAGCATCCTCAAGAGTTGAAGATTAATTTTCAACTCCTGAGGATGCTGACGTTGTCATCGGAACACATGTCGAGTTTAATTACTGTGTCACTGCCTTTTGGCGTGTGGGTTTAACTTATTAATAATTCATAGTGAATTTACGTCAAAGTTCTTGATCCAACTACTGTGTGTATTCTGCATGGTGTTGTCAACCAGTCTGCAAAATTTCGCCGAGTTTTATAGAAATCGACTAATTTGATAGCTAATTTAGTAGTGCGTAACAAAAATGAAAAAAATTGGAACACCGGGCGGTCATCAAATTCTTCACTACTCTGAAATCGCAACGAGGTTGAAGGCAGTTTACCAGGAACCGTCTCGATCAGAAAAGACTGTTCACTGCTGGACAAATGAGGTTAAGCTTGGTAGAGAAAGTCTCGAAGACGATTCAAGGACCGGAAGACCTGCAACAGCTCTGAACGCTGAAACTGTGACCAAAGTGGAAAAATTTGTAAAAACTAATGTTGAAAGACAGGCGCATTAGTGTCAGAAGGGTGGCCCAATCAAATTAAGGTCAAACGGCGTGGTATGCTGTGAAAAGTGGTGCTAATGCAGCATGACAGTGCATAGTCTCACAAGTGCGCTGCAGTCGAGGCTGCAGCAAAATCAAAAGCGGTTGAACAGGGTTTTGAAAGTCTGCTTCATCCGGCCTATTCTCCTGATCTTGCACCATCTGTTTTCTTTCTCTTTGGGAATCTAAAAGCTCATCTTCGTGGCTCGCATTTCAGAAAAGTGAGAGCTTGAAACTTGAAAGCTGAGGTCACTTCATGGTATAAAACTCAAAATGCGGACTTTTACAAGGAAAGGATTTTTAAGTTGAAACATCGCTGGGCCAATTGTATCGATTTGGCAGGCGACTACATAGAGAAGACATAAGCTGTATGACTGTTTTCAGAATTAAACTATTAATGGTTTTCAGAGAACGACAAAACTTTTTCACCTTCCCACGTAGAAACGTCTTATGATGAAAAGAAATTTTCCGAAAATGCATTGAAGAAAGTGACTATATGTTATATCAAAATTGGTAGTGCACATACTAGTGATAAACTCGAATATATTATTCAAATAGTTAAACTACTTTTCTAGTAGTTCGACTACTTAAGTAGTTGAAAATAAGTAGTCAATCTACTCTCTACAATACGAATTCTTAAGAAAGCAGCGAATACCAACTACAGTTACACATTTTTATAAAAGTAACTTGAATATGCCGAATACAACTACGGTCAGCAAAAAAGTAGTTACTTAGATTAGTAACTTAACTACTTTGTAGTTAACTACTGCCCAGCTCTGTACAGGGTGATTCCTGACTTCAGGGGATTATGGAGGAGCTTAAACAAGAAGAACCGTACCTACGAATATGTGTCCAAAATTTTCTTGAAAATGAATAATTATGTCCGAAACAGCGAAAGCCATTGAATTGAAATTTTGCTGACGTCTATTGTTCTAAATATTTTTGTTTTTTCCTTGCAAATGGCATCGCAGTTGAAACTGCAGGGCAAGTGACAGCAGTTATAAGAGGGGATAAGTATTAAGCTCGAGAATTGTAAATACAGAAACTCGAATGAGACCCTTAAGAGCGTCCGCATAGAGTGTGGCATTATACGAGTGCGTAAGTTAGATAATATAAAAAGCGGATCGAAAAAATTGGAGGCGCTTAGAATACCCTAGAGCCTAGACGCATGATGGAGACTCCTTGTATAGATACGGTTAACAATACTGAGGTATTAGACATAGTTAGGGAAAAGAAACATGCGTCGAAGACAATATAGAATAGGAGCGACAGGATGGTAGGGCCTCTTCTAATACACGAATGATTCGTTCCCTGCATGGTTGGTTGGGAGGTAGGAATAAGGAAAGGCAGAGGTAGACCCAAATTAGACCACTGTTCTCAAATACACTGCTCAAAACGGTCTGAGGAACTTAAATAATTCTCCTTGTATTTGTTTTTAACCTTCAATAATATAAGTGATTAGGTAGTCTGTGGAATAATGGTTTCCGGGCTGGTTGCCACGTCGCCGTTGGTAATCTGTAACACTAAAATTAAAATTAACACTTGACGTTTCGACTCGCTTATCGGAGTCTTCTTCAGAAGCTACTCTGAAACTGAAAATCTATCGCAGGTGACTATTTATACTCGTCGGTAATCACTGAAGCGCGACGTTTTCACGGAACAGTGATTTCCAAGTAACCGGTAGATCCATTCCTCCATCTCTGTTGAAGTTGGGTCTCTTGGAGATCTCTATAGCCTCCCTGATCCGTCTGGGCCAGAAATTGGGAATCCTTGCTAGCGCCTTAGCATCCTGGAATCGAATCTCGTGTCCTGGCAAAGAAGAGTGTTCCGCAACTGCTGACTACTGACTGCTAGAGGAATCAGAAGCCTACATTGCGACGGCTTACCTTCCTTACATAGATGGATGTACGGACAAAATCGGACGCCTTCTCAACAGACACAAGATCAACGTAGTGTACCATCCGCCTGGAAAGATTGCTGCAAGTTTCCCTAGGACAATAGAAGAGCAGAAGGAGCATCAAGGACCAGGAGTATACAGCATCCCTTGTGTCTGCGGTAAGGAATACATCGGAGAAACGAAGAGACACATCAGCACGAGGCTACAAGAGCACAGGAGGGACGTCAGGAACCAACGGACGGATAAGTCAGCAGTTGCGGAACACTCTTCTTTGCCAGGACACGAGATTCGATTCCAGGGTGCTAAGGCGCTAGCAAGGATTCCCAATTTCTGGCCCAGACGGATCAGGGAGGCTATAGAGATCTTCAAGAGACCCAACTTCAACAGAGATGGAGGAATGGATCTACCGGTTACTTGGAAATCACTGTTCCGTGAAAACGTTGCGCTTCAGTGATTACCGACGAGTATAAATAGAGTCACCTGTGATAGATTTTCAGTTTCAGAGTAGCTTCTGATATGCGAGTCGAAACGTCAAGTGTTAATTTTAATTTTAGTGTTACATATTACCAACGACGACGCGGCAACCAGCCCAGAAACCATTATTCCATGGACAACGGCCACGAAAGCCTTAAGAAGAAATTGATTAGGCTGCACTATTTATTTTATTGGCGTGTAGAGTACAAAACTGGATAAAAATAAAGTTGTGCAGTTGTGCCTTTTTGGTTAATAATGAAAATGAACATAAAATTGGAAAAGCATAAACTTTGTATTAAAATAAAACTGTATTTCTGATAACTTTGCCGAATTGCAAATCGTGAACTAATATGATGTATTGCCACCTCGAGCATTAATGACTGGTTGCATAACAGGCTCAAGAACTTGATCGATACCTATAAAGCTAATATTTTCTGATTTTACTATTTGGTAGAAATTCATGATGAATTGAAAAATTACTACGCGTGCTACCAATATAACGATTTATTATTATAATTTGACCGGTTTCAAGTTATAATAATAAATCGTTATATTGGTAGTACGCGTAGTAATTTTTCAATTCATCCTATAAAGCTGTCCAGACAAAAGATATCGGTTCTGTGGTGCAAAGCGATTCCAGTCTGTACCATCACAAAACCAGCCCTGTAATTGTGGACCTCCTGGAAGTGCCTGGTCGCCTGGCCCTCTCCACAGCTCCTCTTGCACGCCACACTCGCATTCTTCCACTATGAGGTCGAAATCCAAACCGAGATTCGTCGGTGAACAGAATATTAGGCCATTATGCTTCGTCCCATTTAGCATACATTTCTGCTCGTGCAAGACGAGCTTCGTGATTGCCATGACGAAGTACAGGGACTCTAATTGGTCGACGAGAGTGAAGACCAGTTTCATGGATACGATTTTGGATAGTTTGGTCAGAAACCATTACTTCGTGTATATTCTGAAGGTCTGCAGAAATCTCACGTGCTGTTATTAATGCATTGTGCCTGACTTGAAGGACAATGAATCTGTCTTCTACGACCCCCGTGTCTTTCGGGCACATCGCCAGTCTCCGCAATCTACAAATTACGCTTCATGATACTCCAAGCTCGACTGCTACGTGAATTTGTAATTGACCTCTTTCAATCATCCCCTCAGCACGTACCATTTGTTCGCGGGCTAAATGTGTGCGTTCCGCTTTTCAATTTGGTCTTACATTTCACACAAACAACTTAACTGACAATAAATGTCCAAAGATTATGTGAAAAATAGACATTATAAAAACTTACATTTTCTTATAGTCGACCTTTATCGGACTTAACATTTTTATTGATGGATGAAGCAAGCAAAACAATTCCTGCTTTTTATCACGATGTACAAAAATATTCAGTAAACATACAAAGTGCATTTTTAATTTACTAGGAATTGTTGACCAAGATATATATATATATAATAACATACTTTTTCCTTAGGCAACTTTGAGCAATGTAGTTGCTCTATAGTCCATAGAGAGCTCATAGAATCACTTCTTATTAACAAGGAAACTCTTTTTGTATTTAGAGTATAGTTCACACCAGGGTTCACACTTTGTACACTGAGAGTGAAAAGAGCAGGTGGAAACCCAATGTCTCCGAAGGACTCACAACTGGAAGTACCAACAACTTCATTCGACTTCGATCCGTCTGTATAAAAGAGGCTACAACCTTCGTATTCACAGAGCAGATCCTAAAATGAACCGTGACTATCGAGGAGACACGACGTGTCTCGAGTGCTCTGCGAGATCAAATGAAAATTTCGGACGTGGTACAAACTATAACAGTGTCGAAGGCAGACCATTAGGAGCGATGTAGTAATGATCCACTTCAGCCTTCTGCAGAAAACAGGAAAGCCGATATGAATAACACTTTGTCGATCGTTAGCGAGACGCACAGGTAATTCTACTTGAACAATTATTAAACTTTGTCCATTTAATGAACTTTACTTAAATTTCAAGTAAAAAAGTTGACCAGTGTAGAATAATTCCATGAACATTCCATGAGAGCACCGTCGTGTATCTACTATTTTCAGGTCCGTTTTTCTCAAACGAGGGAGGTATTCTTTTACAAACATCTTGATTTGCTCTCAGCCGAATGTATTCTAAATCTCCTGGACGATTTTAAAAGAACTCATTTAAAGTTTTTGCACGGCAACTATCGCGCTGTATATTTTCAACTTCCCATACAAAACTTTTCTCTGTATATCGCGAGAATATCCTCCACATCTCACTCTCGACGTTAAATTGCTTATTCATTTCCATAACAATGCGCCAAAAATTTCACCGTCGCACATATCCTCTGATATAATATCGGCGCGTGCTTCGATTCTCCCTATAATTCTCCCTGAATAACCGGGGATTTTATGCTAAAACCCAATCCACTTAGTACATTCAACGTTCAACACGGGATACGCTTAATATTTAGCGGAATGAAGCCTATGCGTAGGCACTTGGAGATGTGAAATTGTACCCGGTGTTCGCATACGCAGATAAAGTTGTCACCTGCTCTACGAAAATTGATTATAGTCGTATTTGGAAATGGAAAATCGAAAAAAAAGAGTAGGTATCTAAGAGAAGTTGCAACTTTAAGTTCAATAAATTATTGTAACAGCCTAACCACTTTATATTTTCAATGTCTATTGGTGTTCTTGGAAGGTATATGATGTGGAGGGGTCGCATAATCAGACTGACGTCAACGTGTCAGGCAAACCAGAGTTAGCTTCAGGGCAAAAGCTCGTCACAGACCTCAACGTAAAGAATATAATAATAATAATAATAATAATAATAACATTAAACGTCTTTATTGCCCATCACACATACATATTGAAAATACAAATGTTTGCACATTATTATACAATGAGACAATGGGCGGAGTTCAGCTTGTGTGCAGAAAAATGCTCCTGCACACGCTGTTCTACCACTCAACCCAACAGATAATGGGTGTTTCAAAATGAGCGCAAGATATGCCTTTTCAATAAAACACATCATTTACTCGAGATTTGCAAATATTTTTATTCTAATATGAAGTATACATATGGCGATTATGTGTGGAATAGAACATCCAACAAATGACCGCAAAGAGTCGGCTGGCACACTCTTGTTTTTTTTAGAGAAGTTCCTGATTACTTTTTCGCACATCTTCCACCCCAACACCCAGTTGACAAAAGTACGGCGTTGGCTTGATCACCTGGCTTAAGTTCTTGAGTCAATTGGACTTTATAAGGATGCAGCTACAGATCTTTTTTTAAATTCGCTGTAAACTGCTTGTCGAATTGGCCAGTTGCTGCGACCGGCGGCGACTCGGTGTGCCTGGATTCTCAGTAACACTTGCAGTCACTAAGGCAATATTTTCGATGGACCGGCCTGGCCGAGTTCGACCTGATGATTTCTCGTTCTCAAGCGAGCCAGTTTGATGGAATTTCTCGATCAGTCTCTTAACTGTCGAACAATTTGGTGCATTTCGTCGACCAAAAATTGCACGCACTCTGCAACCGCTAAACTTTCACCATATTTTAGATACGTTTTCACTATTAAAATCCACTCTTTGATCGTGTTGCATTCCATGACTGATAATCGCAATACGTCTACTCGACAATTGTAAAATTTTTAATCCAGCATCCTCGATTAAAAGAAAATGCCGAGAAATTTAAATCTTGCGCTCATTTTGAAACACCCTTTATATAAAAAATTGAAATTCAAGCTAAGATTAAAGAAGAAGTTAGAAAAGGAAGAAAAGAAACAGAGGAAACAGAAGAAAGGGAAGAAATAGGAAGGGATGAAGAGTAAATGAATAAATAAGAACAAAAAGCAAATGCTACGAGGGAATGACACAACCATTGCCATGGACTAGGTGACAAACAGAAGATTTTATTGGTTATCCATGAAATAACGTTTTAATTTAGATTTGAATTTTCTTGGATCCAACTGTTTAACTTCTCTAGGTATACTATTATATATTTTACCAATATTATAAGCAAAAGACCTTTGAAATAGAGCAGATTTGTGAGATGGTGTGGTGATTATGGATTTTCTTCGAATATTCAAATTGTGAACATCTGTTCTAAATCTAATCTTGTTGTATAGATAAGGTGGACATTGAGTCTGCATTATTTTATGGTAAGAAACGCAAGCGTGCAAGCGACGTCGGTTCGCCATATTCAACCACTCTATTTCCTTAATCTTACTCGAGATGCGATTCCGCCGACGGACCCCACAAATCAATCTAGCACATGAGTTCTGAACCATTTGAATTCTGTGAGATGTAGCAGCATCGATACAGGACCCGTACAGCACATCACAAAACGAAAAATGAGAGAGAACCAACGCATCGCACAACAAACGAATCACTTTCTTATCTAGAATATCCTTATTGGAATAGATCTGTTTTAAACTACAAAATGACCTCCTTACACAATTACTTATATGTTTTTTGAATCTCAAGTCACAGTCCATGATTATTCCCAGATTTCTTGCTTCACTCACGCTATCTAATTTCACGCCATTTATGCTTATATTTAATAATTCATTGACCACAGTGAGGGAAGCAGGTTTTCCAAACACAATTAATTTTGATTTTTGAAGGTTTGTACATAAACCATGATCAAGTGAAGCATCCAACAAAGAATTCAAGTCAGCGTTTATAAGATCGTTTGCGTGCAACACGTCAGCCGAACTAAAAGAATGGTAGACTTGAGTATCATCTGCATAATAATGAATATTGCAATTATTAATACACCTACACAAATCAGAAACATATATGGAGAACAGAAGAGGGCCGAGAATAGATCCCTGGGGTACACCCCGTTCCAGTACACCGAGTCCAGAGCAACATCTCTCACTAACTTTCACATACTGTTTTCTGTTAAATAAATAGTTTTCAAAAAGTGCAATTGCATCGGCACCAAAACCTATATAAGACAGTATTGAAGTTAAAAGACTGTGATTTATGCAGTCAAAGGCCTTTGTATAGTCCAATAAAACTAGAACCGTTGTTAAATTACTGTCTAAGGCAGCAAGAATGTCATCTGTAATTTGAGTCAGTGCAGAAGCACAACTATAATTTGTTCTAAAACCAGATTGGCAAACCGGGAGAATGTTATGGATATTTAAGTGAGCAACAATCTGTAAATAAATAACTCTTTCTAGTATTTTGGATAACGCAGATAATATGCTTATAGGTCTTAGTTCCTTAAGTTCTTTAGGTTGACTGATTTTAGGCAATGGTATCACGCAAGAAATTTTCCAAGTGTCCGGTACAATACTTTCTAATAAGCAGGAGTTTACAAGATGTGTTACATAGGGAAGAATAAATGGACAACAATATTTTAACATCTGTACTGATATTCTGTCATAACCAACTGAATTACTATTGAATGAAAAGATAATATCACTGATTGTGTTTTCCGAAACTAATTTAAAATTCAACATTTCTTCAAAGTTGCATCTGAGGTTGCTTTTATAAAAAGCTATTTTTGCATTAATGTCACCACTCGGAATGTTATTAGCACAAGTAAGAAAATAATTATTAATTGTCTCTGCATCGGAAAGATGACATGGTATTTCTGATTTATTATTTTTTGAAGTATGCACACTTAAATTCGATAGTTCTCTCCACAAGGTCTGACCACTCTATCTGCCAAATAGAAGCACCGCGTGCAGCTCTATCTGGCAGAGACTTAATAGAACCATTTATGTTATGGCAAAACATAAACTTTAGGTAATCATAAGAATTCGCGATAACATAATGTATTTTACAAAATTGAATGCGACTGAATATTTTGCCAGTAAGTACTGCTGACAGATTCATAGTGCACGAGGGTTTTCTTGGGGGACGTATCACAGCCGGCAGTGGTGGAAAACAAATTTCGGCAGAACATTTAGGTATTGGACTGAAAAGTAAACGGTGCTTCATAATTCTGACGGATTGTTGGCAATGTTTGGGCAGTGCCAACGTGTTGGGGCATTGCCGAAAGGATTGCGGCATTGGCTAGGCCAGTGGACGGTGGATATCATATGTACCATCGTTGATTCTCAATCAACGGTACCATGTACTACACCACTCATTTTGCATGCGCATGCGCTGAGTGATATGGAAATCAATTAGAACAATAACATACTCACATGTACAGTGTATGGAAACGCGAAATGTAAATGAAAATTATAATACGGAGGTAAGTACAATATGGCATTCGCGGGAGCTTTCAAAATCAATTATGATGCGAAACTCATGTCTAGCAGTTAAGGAAAATGATCACAAAACAACAAATCAAATTTCTATGGTTTCAATAAGAATGCAATATCGCGCATTATGTTCAACAAATGATAAAAATCTTTTAACATTGAAATTGTTTAACGTATCGGAAGTGTAACGCTAGTACGGGGGTCAACTATGGGTTTGTGTGACGCTCGGCAATTTTGCGCTTTTTGTGAATTTGTGCAAGTTGTACGTAAGATAATATTCATGTTTTTGGTGTCATTTGAAAGTCTCCTCAATTGCTAACTTTTGGAAAAAAAATTAGAAGATATAAGCTTCGAGGGTGCGATATTATAAGGACATTGAAGCGTTCGTTGCTGTTACGTTCCACACTTTTTGAAACATACCAACTTGATTTTGGGCTAGTTAGAAAGAGAACGAATCAGCGCACATCGTATTGTTTTGTTTATGGTATCTACGATATACAAAACGAAGTTACAATGGTATTAGTTGAGGTAATTTCTTAAAGGTATTTTTCGCGACATACCAAGTATGTTGCGGTATGTGCGGTATGTGTAACCGATTCATTTTCGCGAGAAATGGTATGAGAGGGGAGTACAAATGACATCACCGCGGTATGTTCTTCCAACATACCGCACCTTACCGAGCTTTAAGCACGGTTTGTTCCGGTTGGTATGCTATGGCGGATGACAGCCGCGAAGAGACATTACGATATTATCATTATCAAAGAAATGTTCGCATTTTCTTTTTCTTACTGTATATACAGTTGCTCCGTCCATCATCAATTCGGGACCTAAGTGCCTCCGTCATACGTCAGATTTTCATTCCAAACAAAATAAAAGCACGTGCCATTTGACGTTTATCGATATTATTTACAACGTCTTAAACTAGTTTTTGCAATGTAATTATAGACGTTTTGCAGTGAAAACAGTTTATTTTCAATTTGTGTGTTGGGCTTACGCGTAAAAACTTGAAAACAACTATATGTAATTATAATTATATTTCAGAGGTTAGGTTAAAACGTCAGAAAGCACGTGGCTTTGTTTTGTTTGGAATGAAAATCTGACGTTTGTGACGTGCCACTTATCTCCCGAATTCGTGGTACATGAAAATCAACAAATTTTTATTTTCACCTTCCATAATATTGTGAGGTTAGATTGCAACAAAAACAATTTCTCCATACCACACATATTTTCGCGGCAGTCAAAGAAATCGACTACATTTCAATGGGGGGGATGACTTAGTGCTAACCAAAGTCATACCGGGCGGTTACTTAGGGTTAGTCGCGAAAAATACCTTTTAGTAATAAATTTTCGGTCATTGCTGTTATACTGCATATTTTTGAAACATACAAACTTCATTTTGGGTTGGTTACAAAGAGGACGATTCAGGGCACATCGTGTAATTTTATTATATGGACGATGTACAGAAACGAAGTTACAAGGGTGTAAATTTGAGGTATGTTCTTAGTATTAAAATTCGAACATTGAAGCGTTCGTTACTGTTACATCGCATACTTTGTGAAACATCCAACTTTGATTTTGGGCTAGTTGGAAAGAGAATGAACCAGCCAACATTGTATGGGTTGGTTTTTGGGGTCTGCGAAGCACAAGGGAAAGATTATAAGAGTGTAAAGATGACGTACATTTTTAGCAAACTTTAAACGTTCGATATTGTTATGTCGCATATTTCTCTAACATTAAAATTTAATTTTGGGCTAATTGGAAAGAGGACGAACCAGAGCACATCGTATGGGTTGGTTTTTGGGGTATGCACTGCACGGGGGTGATATACGTTTAAGGGTGTAAAGTTGAGCTTCGTTTTTAGCAAATTTTAAGCGTTTGGTGCTGTTACATCGCATGCGTTTGTAAATAATAATAAGAAGAATAATAAATAAGAATAATTTGAAGTGTGACGGTATACGGGGGTCCCAGTAAAAATTTCTGTGACTACTGGAAATTTCGCAGTTTTTGCGAATTTTTAAGTTCTACGTATGCCAGGTCAATGTTTTTGGTGTAATTTTGAAGAAATTGTCAAATGCAAACTTTGGGGGAAGGGACAAAAAATGTAAGATTCAAGGGGGCGAAAATTTTAAAATTTTAAGCGTTTGGAGCTGTTACATCGCATACGTTTGCAAATAATAATAATAATAATAATGAATAAATAATGAATAAATAGAAATCACACGAGTGTATGAAATACACGTTTCATATAGTTACAGTTTGAGCAGTGAATCTTTAGTCGTGTATGTTCTTAGGAGTCGACACGAACGCAATATTTTGTTTCCGTCCTAATACGGAAATTTGATGCATAAGTCTTTCCCAAATGAATCAATCTATAGGATGCGCCGCGCAGCATGCTCGATTCGTCGAAAGACCAACACATCAGAGTGAATAGGACGCAGCTGTCACTTACTTTACTGTCAGTAGTGTCGCCAGTTTCAAGATTGTTATTTTTGTAAAGTTAGTAGAAGCTTTATTGATCGCTAACATCCAATGATCACTTGTATACTGAATTTGTGTTAAATTGCGAAATTTTAGTCATGTAAGTATTAAAAATTGACGTTTTCTTCAATAAATGATGAATTTCGATTGTTTTATATATTTGTGTTTCGTTTAATTTTCCAACAGTTGGAGCCTCAAATGCCAAAATAACAGTTTTTTTAAATACATCGCACGCCACTGTAACTGCTTGGCAACAAATAGAGCATTGATTTGATTCATACCAATCTGCTTTTGTTGCTGCGATCAAAGATCCGTTGCTCAAACTGCATGTACACTATTTTTCCTATGGCTCCTTAAAAAAGTATAATATTCATAAAAGGGTAACTTTAGTTACCTAATGATTCGTTATTTGTGTTAGTAAATGTCAAAATTTTTAAATTTCCTTTGGGAATGGATTAATGTTCATCTCTGGATGAGAAAAACATAATAATAATAATAACATTAATTAGTAATGAATTTGTTAGTACCAATACAAATTTTAAAAAATTAAAAACACTGTCCCCACCGTTTTGTTCGTTGCAGTGTGCGGACGTCTGTCATTGTTTCGATTCCGAGAAAATTTTATCATTCTCATTTTTACAAATTATGACGTTGATTTATACTGAGTATACTTGAAACTTAGCCAAGTTCATTTTCAATGCCTTAACGAAGATTGCTAAATTACAACTTCTGTAAAAGTTTGTTATTATACTTTACTAGTGGTTGCTTTCTTCGAATTTTCTGAGTGGTCTAGGAAATTCCTAGACATTTCTTAGATATTACGGTGTGCGCTTTAAACTGACAATTTCTCATTTGAAACTTTCTCGATAAAAAATAAGTTGCAAGAAATAAAATTTAAGCAATAAATCTTTTGTATAGTCTATTTACAATGAGAAAGTTGGTGACGTAACCTGCGCTACAAGGGTGTCTTTACTGTCGAACGTTTCTAGTGACGTAACTCAAATATCTTTTGACCAGTTATAATAAATATATGTAACCTGCTACATCCATTGTTGTCAATAATGTACCTTGTACCTACCTAATTAACGAATCCGTCGTCTTTAGACATCCGTTTCATAAACGGACCCGTTTACTTTGACGTCAAAGTAAACGGATCCGCTTCAGTTTATGAAACGGATGCCTAAAGTTGCATAGCTGAAGATTTTTTTCTTATCCGATGAACGTAAAGAGAATTTGCAAGCGACTACGATCCCGGCGCTACTCCTATTCCTAATTTCATTTGCTTAAAACTTGAGAACAAAAATACAGTAACATTTATTAGAAGTGCTTTGTTTAAGCTTTAGTTTTCAACAAAATAATCAAGAAATGTTATATGATTGTTGAAATGAAATAAGACTATAGGTATGTATAGTTCTTACAATAAATTGCATAGATACATCACTGTAAAGGTCTCGCTGAGAGAAGTGCAGCACCAAAATTTCAAAAAATATATTCGCACAACACAAAATGGCGTCCAGTTTTTCAAGAAAATTCTCGGACAGGTCAACTTTCATTTCTCGTGCAGAAAGTGCTTTAAAATTCAATACGCGGCTGGCGGCGGGTGCCGTCTTGTCAAGAACATTAAATGAAAGGCAAGGTCATGCAAAACTTTAGTTTAAAGCTCCCATGGTGTGGTATAATATCCACGTTTCAGAAAAGTGCATTCGCCCTAAACAACATAGGTGTTTTTTCAAAACTCTCGTGCATGTCGCCATTTTAAAAAAAGTGACATAAATTATGCCCAGAGGAAAATAAAAGCTGACCTGTCAGAGAGTTTTTTTCTAAAAAATAAAAGTAACTTTGACCTCAAATATGTACTTATAAAACTATCGAGCTTAAGGGCATGGGCTTATTTTGCTGAAGTAATCAAACTAAATGATCGAATAAAGTATCTATGTATAGTCCAGAACAAGCACTTACTCGACAGTTGTAGATTTTCCTCTACTAAGCCTTTTGCTAATACTATCAAGGATTCAGATAATTTAGTAATGGAATCGTCACTTCTATGATAGGTTCGAAATAATTCAATTTTATTAAAGGCTACTCGTTTCACGATATTCATATATACGAGTACCCTTCTGAGAAAAATATTCTTCAAAACTGGACAAACTCGGGTCTTTAAGAATTATTAACAGTTGTTGAGTTCAAGGAAGTTTTTCTTAAAGCTAAAGCCCACACAGGACGCTCTAACTAATTGTCAAACGCTGTGGGAATAAATTCAGCAGGCGAAGTTTTTTGAACGATACTCACATATTAAACCAGACAAAGCAGACTTATCTATGATGAAGACAACTAGCGTAAATCTGATACTGATGAACGCAGCGATGGAGCAATGAATATTCAGCAAGAGAGTATATTTCCGAAACATATCTCAATGGTATTGCTGAGTCTAAGGCAATTTCTCCACACATGGATAATCTGGATTGGAAGCATTTTGGCAAAGCCGCGTATTCGGAAACCGGTTCGTTAGAGCCAAGGACATAGGTTCGCAAAAAGCTTTTCCAAAAATGAGATCAACACCACTCTCCAGCAGTCAAAAAGACAGGAAGAAAAGTACAAAACCGAAAAAGAAAATCAAAAAATCAATAGAAGGGTGTGACATAGAAACTGAAGATTACTTCCAAGAGTGGGGGATCGGAGGCACAAGAGCGCTCGATTATAATTTTATAATGCGGTTTGCAATGTTTCCAGGCATATATTCACATATTATTTTTCTAGAAATATTAATATAATTTACTAATAATCTTCAGAATTTGTGACAAGTATACATGTTGGTACTTCACGAATTGTTTATTTGCAATATTAGATACGAAAAAAGCAATTCGGTACGAGTTACCTACCTATAAAGTATAAAGCCTTTGATTATTCGCCAACGCTAATAGACAAAATATTACAAAATTAGAAAAATAAGGAGAATAACGGAGAAAAACTGTTTTATTATAAATAGGAAATAAAAACAAACTTTATACAAATTCAATTTTAAGCAACACAAACATGAAACTGTAAATATAACGAAATAAAAAATATACATTCTAAATTTAACATACATGGTGAGTGTAAAAAATTAAGTTGGTGATAGAGGATGTCAAAATAAGAAGAAAAGTTTATGTGAGCACACACACATGAATTTCTCGAAAAAAATGATTCTTTGTAAAATCTTTGAAACCAGGAAAGCTATTGAATTGAAATTTTGCGTGCGATTGTAGATTTCTGTTCTAAGAATTTTTGCTTTCCCCCTCAGACTTTCTCAATTAGCTTCACTTTTGCTATCCGAAGGCACCAGAAAAACTTTTGTAAAGAATAACTTTTTTCGACTTAGGCCTTCGTGTTCAAGATACGGCGATGTGAAAGAATAAAATGTTAAAATAGAATTAATTTTTTACTGTATCTAATAAGATAATTATCACTAGCAGAATCCAAATAACAATAACATACGAGTTAAAAGTAATACTCGTTAGTTAGTTCTTAGGTGAAAAATTTCCTTGTAATAAGACAACTTTACACCCTTACTTTCTCGCTTGGAGATTTCCACTTTACTTTCCTCGTTATCGATGTGATTCGAAATTATAATGAAAACAAGATTAGTCAGAAGATAAGTTTACCCAAGTTCTCCTAGGCGTATACGTTATATTTTCTTCCCAAAGTAAATAACCGAAAGTTTCTCATATACTTTCAAGCGTAAGCGAAGCGAAAAGTCAGCTACAGTTAATTAGAAATATAGAACAGGGTTGAAATGAGATTTCAAATAAGAGAGCATACGGACTTTTCGAGAACTTTCAGAATCGACTTTTTGTTGTGCATGGATTAATTAAATATTTGCAGAAGTTTACAAGGGGTCTTCTTTCAGTTGAACAATAATATTAGTGGAAAATTGTGTATATTTAATTAAAAACTTACCTACCTAGTTTACACAGTGCATGCCGTATGCTTTCTATTATTTTTTCACAGGTTTTTCGTACTTATCTCTTCAAACTTTATTTGGGAAAATGATTATAATTTAGTTATTGTGGGATTTACGATGCGTTTACTATATGCAAATCATAGGTCTATTATTTTGTGCAAATATCGAATATTACTACACCGATTTTTACGTTTCAAACGGGAACAACTTTGAGGCTATATTGGAAATACAATCTACGCAAATCTGACGAGAAAGATTCAGATCAATTCAAAATGTCAAAAATAAATGTTCATCATTTCTCTACTGGAGGTCAGGTCAGAAATTGGAGGCGCTCAGAATATCGTACTACAGATGCATGCTGACGATGCACGTTTGGGATCGTGGGGATGTTTTGCTTTGGGGCAAATGCGTAAGTAAAGTGAGTATAGGAAAGGAGTAGAGGCAAGCGTCGGACCAGTCTTCGAATAGAAAAATTGATAACGACAGGGTATTTATTACTGACTTATTGTGCATGCCATTCTTATGTATCACGAAAAATATTGTCTTATTTATGTTATAGATAACGCGGGTGCGAATAAAAGATAAAGTACGATTTCTGAACAAATTGTTAGTTTTTCGCGTGACTCACATCCTTGATTTGTTAGTAAAGTGCTTGGGTTCTTCTCGTTCGTGTGTACGAAAATAATTATTTATTTTTGTGCGCACGCGGGACTGTATCGTTTGATTGAAAATGTCACATTTCCTGAGATTTTACAAATATTTTTCTTAGTTTTGCTGCTCTGATTGTACCTATAGAGCGCACCCATAAAATTCGGGGCACATTCATTATCTCAGTAGATGGTTATTCGAATTAAATAAAACTTAGTATGGGGACAAAAAGAAACAACTATTATGCTCGAGAACGGTTAATATAGAGACTAGGAAGAGACTCTTAAAATCGTACGTATGGAGTACGGCATTATACGGGTGCGAAACTTGGACAATAGGGGAAGCGGATCGAAAAAGAGTAGAAGCGTTTGAAATGTGGTGCTACAGGCGCATGATGAAGATACCATGGATAGATAAGGTTAGCAATAGGGAAGTATTAGAAAGAGTTGGGGAAAAGCGAAAGGTATGGAAGACAATAAAGAGTAGGAGAGATAGGATGGTAGGACACCTTCTGAGACACGAAGGAATAGTTCGCGACATACTAGAGTCAGAGATAGGAATGAAAAGAGGTAGGGGTAGGCCTAGATTAGACTACTGCTCTCAAATAGTTAGGGATGTAGGATGTTCTACTTTTAGGGAAATGCGTAGGTTAGCTCAGGATAGAAAAGAATGGAGGTACGCGTCCAACCAGTCTTCGGACTGAGAACCTTATGATGATGATGATGGGAAGAATACAAATTGTGGCAGCCTCATTTCTTATTTTGACAGTGTTGTCACGTCTATGATTTTATACTAATTTTATAGTAATAAAAACTGTTTAAATTGATATGAGAAAATAACTATATCAAAGTTTAGATGGGATTGAGTAATTTTAGATTTAAATTGTTGTCTCGCTAGCAAATAACACGGGTTTATTCCTAGGTAAACAATTCTAGATTTTCCCCTCCGAAAGGTAAAATTTAGATTGCAGTTACCTCGGGTAATGTTCATTGATAGTTTTATTTGCTATTTGGTCTTCAGGTATGAGTTTTAAATAAGTTAGTATTACGAATAATGTAGGGTGCGAACGTACGAAATAGGAGAATACCAACCTAATAGGAAACGGTTTCGGCCGATTGCCGCTAATATTCAAAGTACATGACGGACTTGGCTCCTCCCTTAAAAGGTCAATAACGATATTTTGGAAACGTAGTCTTATGTCTTATGCAGAAATTAACCGATATTAGAAATATCACAAATAGAGTCAACCCTTAAGCGGACATTTCTTGTTTAAGCACGACAAAATCAAGTTCAGTTCCAACTTTACTTTCAAATCTTTCTTACGTGTTTGAATCTTCTGTTTTTTCTCGTAATACGTCGCTTATTGGGTTTAGCCGGTGTTATGTTAAATGTTTCGAGATTTCAGTAAATCATTTCAATAAATGTCTATGTGTTCGGTTGTTGAAAATGTATTCTTGCTACTTGCTAACGGAAATATTATGGTTGTTGTTTCGATCATGGCAGTATTTGATTTTATTAACTTTTTGTGTGTTGTTTTCATATTGGTTCGTTCTGCCGTCGGAGTAGTAGATGCAATTGTCTTAATTTTGGTCACTGTGTTTGGTTTTGTTTCACCCAAGATAAGTGTTAAAGTCAATTTAGTATTTCGTAATAATTTATTCAAGCAGCTTCTGCAAATTCCGGTGCGATCACACCATACGTTTTAGTGAACTATTTATTGTAATGTGTTTTGTGAGCAGTTTGCGACAGTTCTCTTTTGTTTATTAATAAATCTTGTGGTCCGAAATGTTGCACGTTTTCATAGAGAACCTCCGGACACAAATATCGCTTAAGAGAAATGAGAATAAAGCGTGGGATGTGCTACTTCGCGGAAGGAGACATCTGAGAGTGGTTCCAAAGCCAATTTGTTCAGAAGGGAACGGTGATCTGCGGTTTGTATTATAAAGTGATATGGAATGAAAAAACTCGATGAACTTAAGTAAATCTTGGCGTAGAGTCATATTTGTTGGATGAATTTCATCAGTAGAGAATATAATGTAACGGCCCTATTAGTTACAACCGCTCGGCAAACATGTTAAATAAATAGAGAAAAGGCTTTGTTATAATTGGAACAACTGAATACGTAAATAGCCACCATGTTCATGGAAGCCATGACACTTATGAGTGACGTCACACCAATGAAAACGCACTCGAATATAGGGGTCTATATTGAAATTCCGGCTTATAGTTATTACCAATTATCTTAATAGTAAATAACAAAAAGGTGAATAATATTTCAATTGCCATGGGTTTAAACCATTTTATTATAGAAGCTTTTCAATATTGCATGTTTCGAATGTGCATGGAAAACCGTGGACCACTGGTTTCGTCCTCTTGGGGCTCATCAGTACTTGCCCTACACACGAACCATGCAATATTCCTACACGTTTGGTGCAGGTATTAGCAATAATAATAATAATATCTCTACTCACTCCTACTAACCCTAAGGTTAGCCCCAGAAGCTAACTACATAGCTTGTGCGGGACGGAGGAGGCGGCATATTACTATTGGCCGCAGGTGCGTCACAGGAACGACCTACAGTTGTTAGTACTCTACCCACCATTTAGTGTGAGAATGAGGAAAACCTGGAAAACCTCATTAGGTAAAGTTATTATTTGCCGAATTATGCGGCGGACATAAGCAGTACATACTACTACAGCTGCTAGTTGAACACGAATGTACGTAGAGATCCAAGGGTGCTTCAATCCCAACGATATGTTTGGGGGAGCATCCCGTATGATATCTCGTAGTACATAAAATCTGGATTTAGTTCTATAATTCAATTCCTGACGGGGTATTTTTCCGAGGAGTTATTCGAGCGGTCCAGTACCACTCATTTTTATTACAATTCATTAACTAGCGCAAGTGCCCTATTTTCGAAATACAATCTTCCTCTCCACCCCTTCACTTACCTAGCTGGATGCTATACACCTTAATAAAATTCAAACGTTTAATTGTCAAAAGCATTCGCTCTTCAACTCAAGCGAGAAAAAATGCAACTACGAATCCTTTCTCCCCCTTTGAGCTATAGAATAAATTTATTTCGCGACAATAAAAGAGCCGAGGCAAAACTATAAATAAAACATTTCAATTAGATTTCATCGACCATTCTTTTTAAATCACCGGAGTATTACGTTTAGAGCGATTTGATTTTATTGCATCGGGAAATCTGGATGTGGAAGTTATGAAAAGGCGTTCAACTGAGATTGTTTTAACAATCTAGTACTTTCCAAACAGTTTAAGGTGTTCCAGCAAATTGTCAAATCTATTTTGCTAAATGTACTTAAATCGGCTTTTTTGCACTTTGTATCATCTTTAGGAAAAATAAATTCGTACATCTCGCTTCCTCCTCAGATAACTTCACGATGACCTTTACCATCTTTTGAATTTTAACTTGTCCCTGTAAAATCGGTATCAAAAACTTTGTAATATGTTTAAGAAGCAGCCGAATATTTCAAAACCAATTTGTCAAGTTCTGTCAACCTTTAGAGGGGCAATTGAATATTGCACCTTTCCAATTTATTTCCATCAAAAATTTAATATCAAGATATTGAAAGGGATTACTTCAAATTTAATTATATGCCAGCCACACCTTGTACGTGTAATCTGACACGTCAGGGGTGGAATTACATGAGGGTGAAGCCATAAAAATGTCTGCAATATGTCCTTATCTGAATCGATAGTAAGCATATTCACATTCAAGTTCCGAATGATTAAAATATTGCATAATATAATATGTATATTATACGAATTGCTTAGATAAAAATCAGTTGAGTTGATAAACTGTGAAATTTCTGGCTCGGATTATTTGTTCTGTAACTTTTTGTGGCAACGTCCCTTATGGTCATGCATAGATCGTTACTGGATTCTTAATGACCGACATGTACCTTGCAGGTTGCAGGTTGCATATGTTTATTGTACCGGCATCGTTACATATATGTTATCATCTCCGCTACGTCGGCAACCGCGTAATCACACCAGAGAATACCTACTACTTCACACCTACACTTCACACAGCTAGAATAGACATACATATGACATATCAATTAGTATTCCAGGTATCTAAGCTGTTGTCTGAAGAGATCTTAATAGTAGCACCCGGTTACATACAATACGCATGCGGCGTGACCGTTACACAATATCAGTAAAATGACGTTTAAGTAATTCCTTATTGGAAAACACAGGGTCGATAGGTGGAAATTCGGGAGTAGGAATTGTTATGAGAAGAAAATAGGGCAGAGCGTAGAGAATATTTTATAGAAAAGTGTCAGGGTAGTTATGGTTAGGTTAAATTCGAAACCTGTAAAGACGGTAATAATACAGGTATACAGGGTGTCTCGGTGAAGGTGGGAAATCTCTCGGGTGCGTATAGATTACACGAAAATAACACCCCAAGTTCATATAAAGTTTTCTCCTACGACCTTCCCCTGCCGAGATATTCTCCCTTAAATTGGAGAAATAAAAATCATTTTTTTACATAAAATTTTTATTTATTGTATGTCGATAATTTTCTTGGTGACGTACGTAGTGATTGAATGTCGATAAAATAATGCGGCCCGTTTTTTGATAATGCATCAGGGAAACAAGGGGTGAACTACCCCTTACCTTCTTAACTTCATATTTTTTAAGGGGCTGGATATTTTTAATTTTTAACCGCATTTTTTGTTTCCCCGGACATTTTGATAATAAAAAGTTACTCTTGTTAGGTTTCGATAAAATGAAGCGTTTTCGAGAAAATGAAATTCATATTTTTTAATGATTATCAATTTTATTCTTGGTTTTTATTTTTACATTTGCCTCTTGCTCAGGAGGTACAGTGTTTCGACGATTTTCGTCTTTATTTTTTCTGGCATTATTTTCAAGGATATCAAAAATCGAAAGCTCTTTCTATAAATTATTTCTTAGAAATTTTTTAAATATGATTATTAGCTATTTCTTTTGAAATTCATTAAAAATTGTCCAGGTCCGTATTAAGAAAAAATAAAAATTGACGATGTCGACAACAGACAACGTCGAACAAAAATAACCTTAACAGTTTGCGAAAGGTAGTGAAAATTTGCATTAAAAAATTGCTTTCGGTGAATGAAAACGAATGAAAACAAAAATCGTAGAAACACGGTACCTCTTGCTCGTTGAGTTTTATTTTCTCGAAAACGCTTCATTTTATCGAAACTAACAAGAACAACTTTTTATTAGCAAAATGTCCGGGGAAACAAAAAATGCCGTTAAAAATTAAAAATACCCAACCCCTTAAAAAATATGAAATTAGGAAGGTAAGGGGTAGTTTACCCCTTGCTCCCCTGATGCACTATCAAAAAACGGGTCGCATTATTTTATCAACATTTAAGCACTAGGTACGTCACCAAGAAAAATATCGAAATACAATTAAAAGTAAAAATTTTATGCAAAAAAACGATTTTTATTTCTCCATTTTAAGGGAGAATATCTCGGCAAGGGAAGGTCGTAGGAGAAAACTTTATATGAACTTGGGGTGTTATTTTCGTGTAATCTATACGCACCCGAGAGATTTCCCACCTTCACCGGGACACCCTGTATTTGCCCCCATCTAATTATAGTGATGAGGATATATAGGCAGTTCATAGTGATATCGAATATGTGCTAGAGTCTGTGAAGGGGCATGAAAATTTAATAATTGTAGGAGACTTTAATGCAGTTGTAGGTACAGGGAGAGAAGATAGAATAATCGGTCCCTTTGGATTAGGTAGTAGGAACGACAGCTGAGTTAGACTGTTAGGTTTTTGCGATAAATATAACCTAATTGTCGCGAACACTATATTTCAACATCACGTGAGGAGGCGCTATACATGGCAAATGCCGGAAAATTTTATTCTGGTTTATTTTCTTTCAATTTATTTGTTGGGGACCTAGGGAGATATCAAATAGATTACATTCTTGTTAGACAAAGATTTAGAAATCAAGTTAGGGACTGCGGAAGCTATCCAGGAGCAGATATAGATAGTGATCACAACATAGTGGTTATGAAGGCTAATCTTAAATTTAAGATTTTGAAAAAACGAAATGGTAGGAGACACCTTGACCTCGAGAAACTAAGAGACTGCGATTCACTCAACGAGAAAAAACCGAAAGTACTAAATGGCGCGGATGAAAATACTATTAGGGGCATAGAGGCAGAATGGAATTACATTAAAAATGGTTTAGGTTCTGCAGCTAGAGATATATTGGGTCACAGGCAGAGTGAAAGTAAAAAGACCCTAAATAACAAGGGATATTGTAACTCTAATAGATGAGAAACGAAAATAGAAAAATAGACTAGAGGGAAACAAAGGTATAAAGCGGTCAAGTGGGAAATTATTCAGAAATGTAGGAAAGCGAACGAACAGAGTAGATTGATAACAAATGCAAAGAAGTGGAACATAAGTTCGGAGTAGGAAAAACTGACGAAGCGTACAAATTAGTTAGGAGAGATTTTAAAGAAATTGGATCTAGCAGCAAGAACATTAGAAACGAGGCAGGTGGCATCCTAATCAGAAGAGAAGAAAAAGCAGCTAGGAAGGAATATTTGGGAATCTTATATGCGGGACAAGAACTAGGAGATATATTAGAAAGGAAAATCAATGTATAGAGAGGGATAATCTAGGCTGTCCCATAATAAGCGAAGAGTTTGAGCTAGCATTAGAAAGTTTTAAAACAATAAAGCACCAGGTGTAGACGGATTGCAGGCCGAAATTTTAAAGTGTGCGGGTCAAGAGGTAAGAGAGCATTTATTTAAACTAGTTAGCCGTATTTACGAGACAGGTGAGATACCAGATTATTACAAAAGAAACATAATAGTCGCTCTACCAAAATACATAGATAAGTGCGAAAATTTTAGAACTATCAATTTAACTTCCCACGCGACAAAAAATTTAACTAGAATTGTGCAAAGAAGGATGGAGAAAACGAGAAAAGGGCGGATGAAAAGATCAGTTCGGATTTAGACGAAATAGAGGTGCGCACGAGGCCATTCTAGCTTTACTAGTAATTATAGAAAAGCAATAGAAAAGGGAAAGAGCGTCTATATAGGATTTGTAGATTTAGAAAAAGCCATCGCCAACGTAAAATGAGGGAAGATGTTCGAAGTGCTCAGAAAGGTAGGGATGAAATATAGGGGCAGAAGAATAATACATAATCTCTACAAAGAGCAAAAGGCAGTTATAGAATTTGAGCACGAATAGAAGTAGAATCGAAGATGCGATTAATATTGTTAAGGACAGAACAGCCTCAGGGATTAATGTACAGGGTCAAAAGATTAACATGTTCAGATTTGCGTATGATTAGCAGTGTTTGCTAGATAGCAAAGAAGAATTATGAATGGCTTTGAATGAAATGGACGCAGTTTTGACAGGGGGTTGCGGCATGAAAATCAAGAAAAAAGAAAACCAAAATTGTGGTAGAGGGTGTGAAAATAGAGCTAAAACTGAAATACAATTAGGAAATGAGAAGATAGAGGAAGTCGGGGATTTCTGCTATTTAGGAAGTAAAATAACTCGTGATGGTAGGAGCACTAGAGATAGAGATATAATACAAAGAGTTGCGATTAACAAAAAGAAACAGCTTTTATGCTCGGGAAAGGTTAACGTAGAAACTCGGAAGAGACTTTTAAAGAGGTATGTATGGAGTGCGGCATTATACAGGTGCGAAACTTGGACAATAGAAGAAGCGGATCGAAAAAAGTAGAAGCGTTTGAAATGTGGTGCTACAGACGCATTATGAAATTATCGTGGATAGATAGGGTTAGTAATAGGGGGGTATTAGAAGAAGTTGGTGAAAAGCGAAAGGTATGGAAGACAATAAAGAATAAGAGTGATAGGATGATGGTAGGACACCTTCTAAGACACGAAGGAATATTTCGCGACATACTAGAGTCAGAGTTAGGAATAAAAAGAGGCAGGGGTAGGCCCAGATTAGATTACTACTCTCAAATAGTAGGGGATGTAGGATGTTCTACTTTTAGGGAAATGCGTAGGTTAGCTCAGGATAGAAAAGGATGGAGGTACGCGTCCAACCATTCTTCGAACTGAGAACCTTATGATGATGGCATTTGGCCTGTAAATAAGAAAGTATTCACAGACCACCACGTCGCTGCCGCTAGCAACCTTATTCAACAACCAGAGATGCAGGTGAGCATGACGATGCAAACGATGACGAAGGTTTAGATGAGAATAGATACTGAGGAAGTGGAGAAATTGTATAAGTAGACAGATCAATAAATAATAAAAGGAGAAGAAGAATAGGAAAAGTGAAAATAAATTTTGCTTCTATCAAAAACCAAAGACTGACAAAATCCGCCCAAAATGCCGAAGAACTAACCAGCACACCCTATAAAAACAAAATAATTGTGGCAAAGGCAAAGACTACAAAATCTAAAGTCTGCAGTGGTGAAGAAGAACCAAACCCGGGAGATAAGTGGTTCTGTTCAAATTGAATAAGCAAGAAGGAAGAAGAGAAAATTATGATCCAGTGTCTAAGTGTCAAGTGTGGGTTTCACGCACATTGCGCCAATGTAAGTTTAGAAAAATATATTTCTGCCCAAAGTGCTTACTTTATGATTTAGATAAACCAACAAATGTAGTAATTTTTGTATTGGTTAAAATCAAATAAAATTTTACATTTGTTTCCGTTGTTTTAAGCATAGGTCCAGTATATGGCACCATAGGTTCAATTTAGGAAACCAGTTTTCTAAATTTAACCAGCATCAGGGTGTTTTTAAAACAGCCGTATTTAATTTAACTGCTGTACTTTCGCTATTTCCTCTGCCAGATATGTCGGAAAAAGGTTGTACTTCGTATTTCTAACGCCAGAAATGATACGTACAGTTTGTATACAACTTGAGATATTTGATAAGAACTGAAAATCCGTCCAATAATGGCGACTTTCCACTATACAGCTAACTAGTTTAAATAAACGATCGTTTACCTCTTGACCTGCACACTTGAAGATTTCTGCCTGCAAAGCTTTATCGGTTTTTAAATTTTCTAATGCTAACTAAAACTCTTCCCTTATTATAGACCCAACTTCTCTCAAATTTCTCCTAAATATTTTATTTACTTCGTCAGTTTTGCCTAAATTAACTACTGTTATTTAAAAATGAATATAATAAATTATGAAACATTTTCATTATATAGTTACAATTTATGTTACATTATACGTATAATTATACTTAGTTAACAACAAAATATGCATGTATTTACAACGAACTCTATGATTTCGTGGTCACTTCGGCGTCGATATTAAGGCAACTTACAAGGATATCGTCGGGTTTCTGATACAAATTCATTGTCATTCTCCAATATTTTCCATCTGCAAATACGAGGTACGCTCCCAAGTCTAATTCATAATGAGATGAGCTATATCTACCCTACAACAAAAAACAATTTAAACCGCACCAGTTTTAAAGGCTATATATCTGACGCAAACCTTTTTTATTGGACATGTTATCCTTGGCATAAAATTGAGGTTCCTTGAATTAAGAAATTGGCAATAGGTGCGACTTCTTAATGTCTGGTAAGTTTCGCAAGTATCCGGATTATCTATGGACCTGCATCTTTTTACATCAGTCACCATCTGAAAATTAATGCTGGGTTACGTAAAAATATAATACTTATTCCAAATGTCCGAAAAGGCGTCCATTTTTCTAGCACATATCTTAGTATGCAAAATGTTTGGGAATGATAATATGAATATAAGTTACGCTCAAACTAGTGACTGGCGTGTGACGTGAACAATGGTGGGTCACGATGAATCACGACGTGACCACTTTTTTTTAATTTAGGACGTGAGACCTGTATATTTTTGTTGTACCTATATCTTTTACATTTTTAATAAAATGAGGAGTTTTGTGTTCTTAGCTGTAATAATATTTTACTTCATATACGTTTATAAATATATTAGTAAATTTAGTTTTCTCTAACAATTACACCTACCTACTTATAAGATTTGGTTTGGGCTCCAATCAGGGGCGGCTCCTCAATAAGTGCGCTCGTGCGCGCGCACTCCCTACAAAAATATGTTTTTAACCTTTTTTGGTAAGGTTCAAATCTTATAATTATAAACTAATAAGTAAGTTTAAAACTTTTTGAACCCCCAGCGATTAGCTGCCGCAATATTATATTAATTATTATGCGAGATAATAAATAGTACGCGCTCTAAGCATCCCGCGTCGTCTGTTTCAAAATGCCTAGCACACACGCAGCCAGCCGTCTGAGAACTGTGAGGTGTGGGTGTGGATCTGTTCGGCGCTCTAGGCAAATGAACATTCGATATGGGAGCGAGATCGGGAAATTTCGTCGTATGTGCTTTTAGGTGGACTTGGAGCGCTGTTTGAGTACACACTTGGTAACTTAAAATTTAAAACTTATAGTTGGGCGAAGCATATTCACGGGAATTGGCACTTCTGCGGCGTTGTTTATTGTTTCTGTTTACCATATTTAGGTTAGGTCTGAGATTGGCTCGTTGCTTTGCTTATAACGTGAGTAATTATCTGTAGTAATACAATAAGTGGTCTGGAATTGTCGGAAATTTTACGAAAGCTGTTGCGTTGCTTGGTAGCCACGAGTGTAAATTTGACAGTTAAAAGATCACGAGCGCTTGCGCGAGTGATCTTCTGTCAAATTTGCACGAGTGGCTAGTAAAATCAACAGCTTGAGTAAAATTACCTAAAAATTCCAGACCACGAATTGTATTTAACAAGATTATTTTTTGAATCGATGCAAGGTAGTTCAAAACGAAATTTTATTTCAATTAATTCTCATACAAAGAAATGTGTTGGGAATATTTGACGTTTGGCAGGTACTAAAGTAACTAGATTATATATTATAAATGCACCTACAAATTCGCAACTCTGGCAACTTATCAACAAGCAAAATTATCGAAAAAATTACCGTAGGTAAATACATAAGAGATCATTTTTTTATCGATAAATACATGTTTAATTGTATGAAAGTTTTATTGTCATGGCAAATAATCGAGAATCAAGGTAGTGAAAAAATCGCGAGAGCTTGCTCGAGCGATTTTTTCTACTTCCCGTGATTGGAGATTTTTTGCTTAATGTCAATAAAATTTGAATACAATTTGAAATGTGTTTATCTTATAAAAAAATGATCTCGAATGTATTTTAGGGAGGTTAATACACAACTACATTATACGGACAATTTAAAACGACGTTGCAAGAAAACTCGAAAATAATATGACAGTGACAGTTGCCAAGGTAGAAATTTCAAAACTATCATTCACAGCATAGTTGATTTAAAGCAAGGCGCATATTTATCAGTTATTGGGAAAGCTAGGTAGGGTTTTATCGTTTACAATGACAGTTGATTGGTCGATTTTAAGAAATTGAAGAAATCTCATTGGCTCTTAGAATAGGCGTGTATTAACCGAAATAATACACGCTTCTAGACCCAAATGAAATGTTCCTATTGGTCAATTTGACGATGAAAAAATAATCGTGCTTATTATTTTTAAATATTGAAATTCCCAATAGCATGGCTAGTGGTAGTGGTTTGGTTCAAGTGAACACTTAAACATTGTGGAGTGAACTTTAACAAAGTGGTCACCTGATTTTTGCATTTTTCAAAATTATTATTGGGTTGCAATACTCCATTCAGTTAAAAATTAATATTTTATCTAAATATAGACTTTTGACGAAAAACTTGAAATAAAATGAAATGGACGTCCTAAGCCTGTGCAAAGTATCAAATGCTCTTCGAACGGTCGCGGTAAAAGTTGTATACGAAAGTTTAACCTTTTGGATTTGGGATTTTCGTCAAATATTGCGGTGAGTGAAATTTCTTGTTTGAAAATGTTTGAAAATGGCTTCTAAAGCACTTCATTTAAAAAAAACTACGGGGGAGAAACCCCCAGAACCCCCCAACCCCTGAGCGGTGATTTCATTCTAGAGCACTGTCAAGTTCTAAAGTCAGGAGCCGCCACTGGCTCCAATTAGAAGTAAAGAGGAAAAACAGTCCAACTCATTTTAAGTCGTAAGTTTCGTGACTGGTCGTGAGTGAGACTTCGTGTTCATGTTCGAGCATGAACGTGAGTGTCGTGAACGTGAAATAGTGAGCGAGTGGGCGTGAGTTATATACACATTATGTGAGCGTGAGTGATCGTGACTAGAAAATTATTCACGCGCCCTTGTCTAGCTCAAACATCGAAAACGCTCATTGAGCGAAAAAACAGCCACTAAGAGTTGTGGACGGTACCAAACTTCTAACTTTCTCGCTTTGTGGTAGTTTTAGTTGTCTACGTACCTACATCTCGGCTAAATCTGTTATGGTTATTTCGATTTGTTCTTTTGAACAAAGTTCTGTCAGGTTATCGTCAGACACGGTATCCCCATCACGTCAAAGAGATACTTACTTGATTTTGTTGATTTACAAGTCTATTTTCTTAAGTAATTCCCTCGGTAATTCCTATCAACACAATGCGTGGTGGCTGTTTTCTCGCTCACTGAGCATCTTCGATGTTTGAGCATAACACATAATTACACAAACAAAAGAACCTAATATGAAATATTATGAGCAAAGACTCATAAATAGTCCAAGCTCCAAGTTTCTTGCTCAGAAACAATTTTAACCCAACTTCGAAAATAATTCGTCCATTTTAAAATTTTGATGACGAATTGTGTAAACTGTAAACGATGAATTGTGTGACAGTGAATAGTACTGGCGATAAATTCTGTTCGTGCTGAAACGTGACGCATTTAATTGAATGGCGGTTAATTTTTGGGGGGCGAAGAAATGCGGGTGATAAATTGCGGGCGGTGAACTGTGGACCGAAAACTCCCCGGATGACGTTGGTAAATAAATGGAGATGTAGGATGCACTACTTCGGGTTAATGCATAGGTTAGCTTCAGTGGCAGACTTATGCGTCCAACCAGTGTTATGATTTACCAGTTCATCGCCGCGTAAATCTTCGTCGAAAATCACCGTCATATTAAAAATATTCACACTATCTCTTGTAAGAACAGGTCCTGTGTTGTATATCCTTGATTTCACAGTATTGTGGCCTCTGCAGGCGCCATCAAATTTTAGAAATTTCATACTTTTTCTACTCTGCAAAAGACTAGTAGTAGTTTTGGGACAGATACATTAATTTGATTAATTACTTACAAAATCCAAGAATCCTGCATCAGTCAGCGCAAGAACTGCTAGAATTTCCAGTAGAGAAATGAGATAATTCATGGTAATTTATGTTAGATACTCTTGTTGGTTTTTGGTGAAAATAACTTTGACATAATCCAGGCAGACACATCCCTATTTGATTAAAACTCTCTAATCAAATAATAAATACCAATTTAAAATCCATTAAGAGGATAGAATCCTATAATTTTTAATGAATGCAGATTCTATCGCCAACGTATTGTACAGTCTGAATGCCAAGCAGAGCTGATTTAAGCAACCGATGTTACCTAATAATTCTCAAAACAACGTAGATTGATATAGATGCCTGAAAATTGAAGTAAAAGTTCGATCGACGTCTTAGCATACTTGTTAAGAAGTTATCCAGCATTAATTGTGAAATTTGTGTCAAAAGAAGTGGTAATTAATTCCTGAGGTTTCGCATTGTCTCTAAGCAGGCAGGCTCCCGAGTAGTTAAAGAAACAGACAAATAGACAGGTACATACATAATAATTTATTTGATTGCCTTTCAGCCTACAAAGGATTATGTTCATAAAACAATATTAACTGTTTATATTATGATTTGAGATTAAGGCTGGGATTTATTAGCTGTTAGTCAATGAAGTGCTGCTACCTATCGTCCAAAAGTGTGATTAGGATTACGCAAAATATAGTCACAATCTATTATGATTGGTTTCTATCACAGCTGAAAACTCTTCAGACGGAATAAGGTTTTTTGCTTTAGCGGCAACCGAATAAATCTGGGAGGATTAGTCGGCGGTAATATCTTTAAATTATTATTTGCGTTTAGTTGAATTGTTGTTTGTTCGTTTATTGTTAAATTGTTACTGATAAAATTTATGTTCCAAATCGCTAAAAATAATTGCAAATATTTATATAAACAGAGTGCGCCACATAGCTCATTTATTTTGTTCCACCTCCATTACATATTTTAGAGAAAAATTATTTTCACTTGTACAGGCTGTCCCATTTCTTCTGCACAATACCCTCTATTCGCTATGAATTCTTAATAAGTTAACCCCACACGCCAAAAGACAGTGACACAGTAATTAAACTCGACACGTGTTTCGCTGACAACGTCAGCATCTTCTCTAAGTTCTCTCAGAAAAAGATCGACATTGTAGAAAATCTATCCTCTCAAACCTTTGATAAAGCCGAACTAAACTTATACAGTGACCGGCAGAAAGTCCGCACCATATGGGAAAATGTTTTACCTTTTAATTTGATAAATTTCTTTTATTGTAAAAAATCCTGCATGTCCTTAAACCAAAACAGCGCCCATCGTATTCGGTAAAACTTGTGTAGTATACGAGGGAGGGGTGAAAATTTCAAATTGCTCCAAGAGTAAAGTACCCTTATTTCTCATTTTAGAAAAGAATTTTATGATGAAAAGTTGTTTCTATTTAAAAGTTACTCCAGAATATAAAATTTCAGTTCCTTAGGATGGAAAAACATTTTTTGCCGTTTTTCAGGTGCACCCACTGTATAACAAGTTTAACGAAATTATCCAATGCCCAAGCACGTTTCTTGGAGGCTCCTTTACGAACAAAACATATTTATAGATTAAATAAAGTTAGGTAAGCAAATGAAAGAGCCTGTCCAAAAATAAAATCAAAATTAAGATTTTTTTGGTGCACACCTTATTTTATTTTATGAAGTATTATAAAAACTAAATACAATAAATTGTAACACTGGTACGCACAATACCTTTACCTATCCTCTACAATACATAATTTTTAAGAAACCCTTAAACCTACAATATTTTGTGCAATAATATTTCAGCATCGGTAATTCAATTCAAAGAAAATACAAAATCTGTTTAGATCAAAGCAGCCATGAAGAAAGAATAATTGACCCAAGCTGATATGAATAATCGGTAATTTTATTAAAGTATCAGAAGTGGAAGCGACGAAGTTATCTTTGCAAGAAAAAATAAAATTAGTTTTATGGCGAAAATTACCATACTTATCGTTTAAATGTATTGTTGTCGGCTAATAAAGTTCATACGACGCCACTGGCGGCAAGGCAAGAAGAAATTGGTATTTCTGAAAAGTCAATTCGAAGAATTTTTAAGAAAAATAAGTACAGGCCTTACAGTCCATAATTTATTCCCACTCTTCAAGAAAGGGATCTGGATACTCGCATTGATTCAGTTTTTGGTTCCAAGGTATAAGAGAAGATATAATTCATATTTTGAACAGCATATTTTATTTACGAACGAAGCAAGTAATGGAATAGTACATTCACACAATTGCTCAACTTGTTATAAGGTGGTAGACTCGGAAAAACGACAAAAACAATTTTTCTATCTTAAAGATCTGACACTTGGTATTCTAGCATAACTTTTAATTAGAAATAAATTTTCCTTATAAAATTCTTTTCTAAAATGCGAAATAAGAGTACTTTACTCTTGAAGCAATTTGAAATTTTCGCCCCTCCCTCGTATACTACAAAAGTTTTAGAGAGTTCGATGGGTGATATTTTGGTTTAAGGACATGCAGGACTTTATCACAATAAAATACATTTATTGAATAAAAATATAAAAAAATTTCCCGAATGGTGCGAACTTTCTGCCGGTCCCTGTATATTAAATAAAGGCTTGAAGTATAGCTTGCCATAATCTCGTCGCGTAGGTACCGAAAATGTAATAGCTAGGTATTGAATCCTCAATTCAGTGCTTAAATGAATCCAAAAAAGTATGATTAGGGGAACAGTTGCACAAAAAATATCCGAAAATATTATTAAATATCATGGTTCTCTTCCCTGCCATAAAAACCACTCTAAAACTGAGAGAAAAAGATTGTTTTTATCTTAAGGCAGATAAGGGTAACAAGGTTGTTATATAGGATAAATGTGACTATTACGAAAGAGTAAATAATTTAATAGAAAACTGTCCATACGTGAAAATTAACAAAGATCCGTTGCCTAAAATGATTTGAGATACTCAGAAAACATTTAAACTATGTAATAACCTCATTACCGCGGATATCAAACGTAAGGTACATGTGTCTAACCCAAAAGTACCACGCATGTATTGTTTACCGAAGATCCATAAAGTAGGGAAAGCCGTAAGGCCCATAGTTTCAGCTATAGATTCTCCTACTTACAAACTGTCCAAATGGTTAGTCGATGAACTTAATAACCTCGAGATCAAGCAGTCTAGTTTTTCAGTAAAGAACTCTTTAGAGTTTATAAACAAAATGCAACACATCACATTGCATGATAACGAATTATTAATTTAATTCGATGCCAGCTCACTTTTTCCCAGTGTACCTGTACCAAAGGCTTTGGAGTATTTGTATGAACTCCTTAATAAAAATAACATTGATGAACAAACTGTCAAAGAATACATTCATTTAACCAATCTGTGTATGCAGCAGAATTATTTCAAAGTCAGTGGATCATTTTTTCAATAAAGTGAAGGTACAGTCATGGGAAATTGCCTCTCTCCTTTCATTGCAGAAATTTGCATGGGCAAATTTGAAACCCAACTGAACGATGAGCTCCCATATTTTCCAAAGGTGTGGGTGAGATATGTAGACGATATATTTGCCATTTTTGACACTAGTAAATGTAACGTTGAAGATTTTTTGAGTGACTTAAATAGTAGATTCAATTCAATCAAATTTACCCACGAAATAGAAACAGAAGGACAGCTTCCATTTTTGGACATTCTGGTAATTAGGAAAGACAGTAAGTTAGAATTTGACATCTATAGGAAAGAAACCAGTACAGCTCGGTACATAACTGCAGATTCGAACCACTGCAGTCAGCACAAAGAGGCTAGTTTTGGTTTTTTAGTTAATAGACTGTTGAGTCTACCATTATTCATTGAAAGATACCGCAAGGAAGTAAATACAATTAAAGATAGAGCGAGATGTAACTATTTCGATCCATAAATTGTCAATACGTTAATTAGGAAACGTAAATTTAAAATGCTATTGCGAAATTCCACCACTTTAAATGGGGATAATAAAATTACCTACTAAATTTATAAAAATACCATATGTACCGCAGGTAACTAGAGGCATGAATACTATTTTCGGGAAAGCAGGCTTCAAAGTGGTTCACACTTCGAGCAACAATTTACAAAATCTACTTGGAAATGCGAAAGATAAAACAGAACCCATTCATAAATAGCATGCGGAAATTGCGAGAAAAAATATATCGGGCAGTCAACTCGGTCTGTTTTAACCCGCTTCAAGGAGCATCAAGCCCATTACAAATACGGCCGTCCTGATAAGTCTAGCATGGCGTTACACTCGTTGGAAACGGGCCATACATTCAATGTCAATAATCTCAAACTCTTAAAACAAGGAAATAATAAATTTGATTTAAACGCCTTGGAAAGTATAGCGGTAGGTATATAAAAATAAACGTAGCTGTTTTAACAATAATTATGGTCCTATCCGGAACTCGGCCCTGAATAGATTTATCAGGTAGATAGAATTAAGGCCAGCCATAAATACGTACTTTCCAATTCTAGGACACCAATTTTATTGCCCTTATTTTCAAAATAGTTCTAAGAAACCCTGTAGGTATGCCGATCCCTTTCGTTTGGGAGACCAATTTTGCTGCTCTCGTGTTCGAAATGATTCTACAATTTCATGGAATTACATATTTTGAACATAGGGGAGAGATGGAGTTGGTTTCTTGACTGGGAGGGGTTGCTGAAGAAACCCTATAGGTTTATCGATCCTTTTCACTTTAGGAGTGGGGGTTGCGTATTTATAGCAATATAACTTAAGTTTAGAGTTAGATCAATCTTCAACTCCTGAAGATGCTGGCGTTGTCAGCGAAACACGTGTCGAGTTTAATTACTGTGTCACTGTCTTTTGACGTGTGGGTTTAACTTATTAATAATTCATAGTGAATTTACGTCAAAGTTCTTGATCCATCTACTGTGTGTACCCTCTATTCGATTACATGAATTTACTAGATGTTTATTAGATACTTTTTGCCTAAAATGAATATTTGTGGTGTTAGAGGCAATTTTATAAAGATTTTGAGAGATGCAGAGGAATTTTTAAAAACATATAGCTGCAGTCATACCTATTTGTAGAATGGCATTTTCAAATTAGCATCAAAAGAGATAGTTAATTTGTAATATTAATTTACAAACGATAAAAGTGATTACAAAATATGAAAATTTTAATCTTTTTATGTAGTTAATATCTTCTTGTTTTACTTTTTGGTAGAAGTTCATGATTTAACAAATAAATACTTCGCGAACTACCAATATATAACGTTTTATTTAAATATTTTACCGGTTTCAGGATTCACAAAGATCCCATCATCAGAAATATTTAAATAAAACGTTATATATTGGTAGTTCGCGAAGTATTTATTTGTTAAATCATTTAATCTTTTTGTTTGCAAATTTGCAAATTTGCAAAATAGAAACAGTCAAATATTTGATTGTTTTTTTATTGTTATACTTATCTAAATAAATCTTGGCAAAAGCCCCAAATGGCCGAAACGTCGGTATTTAATACCTATAGTGTTTATTCATTATATGCCAGTACTTCACAAAATTATCAATTTATACCAATAAAGTCGTATACCTAATTTTTACGTAAGTAGGTACCCTTCCAACATCTGCATCATTTGTTCCCGTTGAATTTGTTGCCAGCAACACTATATCGGTCTCGTACGCTAATAACCAAACTTTTCCTTCCCTACCACAGCTCCACCCACCAAAGCCAATTTTAATTTATCTTCCACATGGGCTCATTGAACATTCCTGCCATGACCCTGTTGTTGCCCAAAACTTTTCATCCTCCCTTCCTTTTACTTTATGGCCTCTTTGTAAATTTCTTCACTCCTTTCGGTTAAATGCCTGCCAATTTCTAGTTTCTTTAACTCTTCTGTGGTTCACTCCACTCCAACGTCCCGTGATAAAGTCTGCATTCCAGAACCTTGTGTGTTTCAATTTGTTCTGTAAAATAATTTTATGTAGGATGATCAGACTTCCCGGTTTTCCGGGATTGTCCCGATTTTTAGCAAGAAACTTAGAAACGTTAATTTATCCCGCTTTCTTATTTTTTTACTTTCATGGGTGTCGGGACGCTCTTCTTCACCTTTCCGTCAGCTGCTTCGAAAACTCGTGAAAACAACTACCTACTGAATTCATGCTGTTGATTGGTCGAATTTCGAAGTATGAAATTAGCACCCAGTCGGCTGACGCGATTGCGGATTCAGAACTTAACATCAGTCGTCAAGTCGGTTGCTGATTGGTGAGGGACGAATTCGTTAGGTACTTTACCTATTTTACTCATGTATTTTAGTTGCGATCTCAAACGTATGGCACTTGCGTTTTGCGTACAAGGAAAATTTTGTAACATATGCGTACACAAAGAAAATTAAGTTCAGCAGGTAAAGTAAATAACTCTGATCTAGAGGCACTTACGTACAGTATAAAATTTGGATCCCTAATTTAAATATTTATTTATGTTAAACTGAGATAAGTTAACTTGACCCTTGCACTGTTTATCGAGCGCAAAATCTTTGATGAGAATAATATTATAATCGACAACGGCTAAGATTTACAATGCTCCGCTTGACCTTAACCTGAACTGACGGGTCAGGATAGTCGGCATCATTTTAATCCTTGTCACCAATCGATATGGCCACTTCCGATTCTTCTGTAGTGTCGGCGATCGTCCCTTCTTCCATACTGGATTATAGAGCCACACTAAATCGCCCTCTTGGAAATCTGCCTGATTTAGCTCAGGCGTCATATCGCGTCTTCATGCGGTCACTTCCCAGGCGTATGGGTTCATCTTCAACCGGTAGTTGGGTTCGACGGCATTTTATAGCCGTTGCATGCTCTTTCTCTTGCCTCGCGCAGTTTTTGCCACTTTTTGGGCAAGGTTTTTTAGAAAACGTATAAGTATTCCCTATTTTCGTCCTGTATTCAGAGCAACTCTCCTTCTTCGTCTTCTCATACGTCGCCGTCCGCTCGACCAATCTTACCAGATAAATCGAAGTACCTTCGACACAGACCCACACGACGTTCTCGTATCTAGCAGGCAATACAACATCTTTGACGTTCACTCGGCAAACACTGTTCTTCTGCTCAGGAGAACTCATCACCAGTTCTTCCTCACCAATTCGAAGTACACCAGCACCAACATCAAGCACAACCCTGTGCTTCTTCATACAGTCCATTCGTAACATCGACCACCACAACTCTTTGTCGAATAACAGCGTCTCCTAACACCATGCCGACTTCCACCTCTCCATAAATAGGTGCTCTTTCTCCGATAGCACTAAGCAGCTGGATCTTCGTAGTGGTCGACGTATCCTCCAATCTGTTACATCTTTTCCCACTATCGTATTACTGGCTCCTGCGCCGATGGTAATTTCAGTCTTCTTACCATCAGTAACTCCATCAGATCATCTCGAAATCGGGCCAGTCTTGACACCTTTACCTCTTCTACTGGAGTTTGATAGTATTGCACCAGTTTCTCATTCGGAGTCTGTCTGGGAGTATTTCGACATCTACCCTGAAGAGGAACTTCTCTCCACAGCTCCATTATCGTAATAATTTATCCCATCCATTCCATCCATTACCAGTCACCTAATTGCTGTTGTTTTCTTTCGATTTATTAAATCTCAGCGAGAATTTCTCTACGAGTCTGTTTATCCGGATTTCGTCTAGATCGTCTTTCATCTGGAGCTGACGCTCCTTGGTGTATCCCCTGGACGTCTGTTTTCAACAACCAGTCTCTCCAAAAATTCCTCCGGGGCTGCTGGATATGCCAGCCGGACCAAACGAGGAATGCCTGCCTCGAATTCTTGCAAGGTCTCGTTGGAACGTTGAAACTTTCCTTTAAGTTGAGCCTGGTGCACTTGCTGGAGGCATTGGTGACCGTACCTCATCTCTAGGCGTTTTACTAGCTCCTTGTAGTCATTCTGTTGCTCGCTCATCATCGCATCCAGAATATACAAAGCGTATCCCCGCATTGCAACCAGCAATTAATTGCCTTCTCCGTGTTGGCGCACTGATACGCCGCTGCAGCTTCTTCGAACTGTTTCACGTAAGTATGCCAGGAAGACTTACCATCGAATATAGGCGGCTTCACTTTAATGGGACCTCTCCGATTTTCTTCAATTTCTGCACTTTTCATGTTCGGAGTATTCCTCTTTTCTAGTTCAACCATCCTCTCATTCATATTGGATAATTCTCCACTTCATCCACCACCTTTCTTATTTCCTGTGTCTCTTCTGATATTCGGGGCTCTAGTTTAGTTTCTAGCTCAGTAATTCTCGCAGCGACCTGCTCTTGGCTCTTTTCTATAGCTGACTTCATTTCTTCCACATTGTTCTTCATATCTTCTTGACTGCTCTTCATTTTTTCGAGATGATTTTTCATTTCGTCCATATTATTCCTCATACGTTCCATAAAACTTGCAGTTGTTACTCCATGGCGAGTCCACTTCTTGTCAACGAAATGAACACTTAAAATCAAAACGCATGTTCAAAATCACTACTAGTCCGTATAGTCACTAACTGGGTCCAAAAACGTCGAAACTTCCACTTCCAAAATTTCATAGATTTCTACAGCTTCCCAGGCGTCCAAACCCCTCACGCACTCTTCAGGATAACCACAACCCAAAATACGGAAGCTCACGTAGAAACCAAGTTTCACAACTTCCAGAAAACTTGCAGAAAACTTCCACGACGTTCTTCACTGCTCCAAACCGCACTTTTGACACAAATTGTTACGTATTTTGATTAAACACATTTTTCTTACAGTGACTATACAAGAACTATTTACAATTATTAATGATTCAGGGCACTGTAATATTCTGTTTCCAGAGTGTAAAAAAATATCATACCACATAAACAACTACAGTTGACTCAACCACGGCATCCTTAATAAACTTAATTCATAACTTTTGGTTATTTTGTGCCAGTTATAATTCGATATTTTTTACTGACAAGTTTATATTTTTATATCTTATACAAATAAATCTTGACAAAGCCCCCGAACGGGGGCGAAACGTCGATTTTATCCTGTGTTTACTTGCATTATATGCCAGCAATTCACAAAAAAATTGAAATATTAATTCATAACACTATTAATTAATACATAATCTCTACAAAGAGCAAAAGGCAGTTATAGAATGTGAGCAGGAACGAAGGGAAGTAGATATCCGGAAGGGAGTGAGACAGGGATGTGCATTGTCACCTCTAGTTTTCAACTTATATATCGAAGATGCGATTAATATTGTTAAGGAAAGAACAGCCTCAGGGATCAATGTACAGGGCCAAACTATTAACATGCTCAGATTTGCGGATGATAGAGCAGTGTTAGCATCTAGCAAAGAAGAATTAGGAGCGGCTTTGAATGAAATGGAAGCAGTTTTGACACAGGGCTTCGGCATGAAAATCAATAAAAAGAAAACTAAAATTTTGGTATATAGGGGGTGTGAAAATAGAACTAAAATGGAAATACAAATCGGAAATGAGAAGATAGAGGAGGTCGCGGATTTCTGCTACTTAGGAAGTAAAATAACTCAAGACGGTAGGAGCACTAAAGATATAAAACAAAGAATGGCGCAGGGCCGAGTTGCGTTTAACAAAAAGAAACAACTATTATGCTCGAGAACGGGTAATATAGAGACTAGGAAGAGACTCTTAACGTCGTATGTATGGAGTACGGCATTATACGGGTGCGAAACTTGGAGAATAGGAGACGCGGATAGAAAAAGAGTAGAAGCGTTTGAAATGTGGTGCTACAGACGCATGATGAAGATACCGTGGATAGATAAGGTTAGCAATAGGGAAGTATTAGAAAGAGTTGGGGAAAAGCGAAAGGTATGGAAAACAATAAAGAGTAGGAGAGATAGGATGGTAGGACACCTTCTAAGACACGAAGGAATAGTTCGTGACATACTATAGTCAGAGATAGGAATAAAAAGAGGTAGGGGTAGGCCTAGATTAGACTACTGCTCTCAAATAGTTAGGGATGTAGGATGTTCTACTTTTAGGGAAATGCGTAGGTTAGCTCAGGATAGAAAAGAATGGAGGTACGCGTCCAACCAGTCTTCGGACTGAGAACCTTATGATGATGAACACTATTAAGGAGTGAATTAATTAACTTTCGAAAAGTCTGTCTTTTTAGGAGAAATTTACAATGAAAATATTTTGATTGTTGTTTGAAATTTTTCAATGTTGCTTGTTTCGAATGTGCATGGAAAACCGTAGACCACTAGTTTCGTTCTTTTGGGACTCATCTGTACAGTGCTTTGCCCAGCAGAAAGTTGGCCACATAACTTTTTGATGGTAAATTTCTCAGAAAATTGTATTCTTGATAAAAGTTGGTACATAGAAAAAGAATGCCTTTGACAATACCAAATTTCAGGTATCACGTACGGGGAGTGCAAAAATGCAAAATAACACTTTTGCAAAATGGAAATTATTTGAAAACAGTTAAATAGAAGACCATAAAAATAAAATTTAAAATGCCTTATATAGCTTTTTCGTATGAGGTAAACTTGCTGGGTACATTAGGGCCAAAAAACAGATTTTTTATTTTTTTTTTAATTTTCAGCTTCAATTTAGTCAAAAACTGCATATCTCATCGAAAAGCTTTATAACACTTTTTGCTTTGTATTTTCAAGGCCTTTAATTTTTAAATTTAAAAAATGTTGATTTCAAATAATTTTGTTTGCGCAAAAGTGCTATTTTGTATTTTTACGCTCCCCGTACATCGTACCTGAAATTTAGTTTTACCAAAAGTATTCTTTTTTCACGCACCAACTTTTATCAAGACTACAATTTTCTGAGAAATTTACAATAAAATTTTTTTCCATATGTGGCCAACTTTTTGCCTGTCGCTGTATATCTACGCACTTGATTCAGGTATTAGCAAGAGCTAATTATTTGCCGAATTATGAAGCAGACATTAGTGGTACTGGACCGTTCGAACGTCTGCTCCTCTGGCAAATAGCCCGCCAGACATTGAATTAAGATTTTGTGAATTACGAGCTCTCGTACGGGATGCTTGTTCTTTCTGTTAATATTTTGTTTATTCCTTTTCAGAAAGACTGAACGTTTTGTACGAAAAAAACTGGACCAAACTAGTCACAGAGCAACTGAAGAGATTCGAAAGGGCTGTTGTTGAATCTGGTAAAACAGAAGATATTACCATACAATCCTCACCTCAATGGACGTTTGGTGGTGCCCTCCTTTACTGCGTTACACTTCTCACCACTGTTGGTAAGTTGCAATATACATTCGTTTTAGCCGAATTCGTCATATACTCCATTATTTTTTTGTTAGGTTACGGCCGTCTTTCCCCACGAACGAGTCTGGGAAAAGTTATTGCCATGGTATATGCTTTTGTAGGAGTACCTTTAATGTTACTTCTACTCTCGGCATTGGGTAATCTTCTGGCTAGTGGCGCTAGAAGAGGTTACTCCAAATTATGTTGCAAACATACCAACATGTCCAAAACTACTAATCATCACTCCGTGGGGTACCATAAAGCACCATCAAGCCCTTGCGGCAAAAGAAATTTGAAAGGAACACAAGAAGGTTAGTAGATAGAAGGACTTTTCCAAATATCTCAAGCTGTAGTTCTTCCATTTTATTCAACTTAGTGTTCTTGGAAGAAAAAAACGTGTTTAGTCACTCGTTCAATGTTAAGGTTTGATGTTTACAATCACCCGCCCAAATGTCCCTATGTTTGTAATAGTATGCCATCCACATATCCCTGCGCGTGTATCCCTGAACTGACTCCACAGTAAAGACGATAAAACCACATCCTGCGGGTATCCCCTTCCTGCAGCCATTCCCCCGTAATCACATTGCCCAGTGATCTAGTAATTATCCTGCCTATTTCTGTAGAGTCAATCCGCTCTGAAATCGAATCCGCTGCCTTCAGCAGCTCTTCTAGTGGAGTCGAAAAAGGTATGGTCAAGTGCACCCTCCATATCCAGAAAGCTCCCCAGTGCAACTTCCTTGTTGATCAGGGCATCTTTGATCCTGCGTGTGAGCTCCTGAAGGCTCAGATGATTTGCCCGCTTGGTAAGCATACTGGTGTCGATGTAGAGGTAATACTCCCAAAACTTTGTTCCTTATATGTCTGTCCACAAGTTGTTCCATCGTCTTGAGCGTAAATGAAGTCAAGCTGATTGGGCGAAACGATTTCACCTGGACGCATCACTCTCGTCCTGGTTTGGATGTGAAAGCTACCCTTTCTTGCACTTCGCTAATCATATGGCACATAACTTAGTGCCAAATTGACTGTGCATATTGTGCACAGGTTTGAAGTTAATACTTCAATACCCTCTTGTAGCGTTATCGGCAAGATCCCATCTGGACCGAAGTCTTTATATGATGCAAAGGATTTCACAGCCCATACAACCCTGGTTTTGTCAGTCAGCCTATTGGCTAGTCTCCAGCTTTCCTTTGATTTCTGCCTATGCGGTATGTCTTGATTTAGCCTTTCATTTTTATCTGACGGTATGACTTTGCTCCGCGGGAGGTGTGTGTCTAATAATAAATCCAGAGCCTCCTCCCCTGTACTTTTTCTAGCGATCATATTTTCATTTGGCAGTTTTTCTAAAGTCTGGCACATTTCGGAGATTTCTCAATCTCCTCAGAGTGTCTCCTCCACGTTTCTTGTTTCATCCTTTTTATGCCGCTGGCGCATTTTCGATGGGACGCTTTGTAATTATCAGCCCCCACACCTTTAAACCCGGATGAAAAGCTTAATAGTCTCTTTCCTCAGAGAGGAAAGTTTCGGATTCCACTGAATGATCTCTCGTTCAACCTTCAAAAGGCAGCTTTCCGTGTAAGCCCCAATAATGTTTGACTTGATAATGACGTTTATCAACTCTACATCCACTGGCGTTCTCGCGCCTGCTCTAGCCTCTCTCTACAGAGATCCCAGATGCAGGTTCTTGGATTCTTGTACGTTTTAACTTCCCCCTGTGGCAATGCTACTTTAAATACTTTAAATCTTACATACCTATGGTCCGTGAGTAATTATTGCTCTTGCAATTCTTTGAGTCACATGGCAATCACTTATTTCACTACACACCCTTGGCTTTCCCGATTTACTACTTCTTGATTATTGCTAATGATGAATTCTGAACGTGACGTACATTTTCTGTTGGTTCCAGTGCTCTTCCAAACCATGTGGTATGCATTTACATTACTTTGCTACCCTAAGATCGCTTGAACTAAGTTCCCAAATGGGTAGTAAGTGAAGTTCCTTCTTTGCCAAAATTCAAATTCTTGGATGTTTAGCTCCTGGACTGATTAAGTCCCAGTCACCCACCATTCCTAATCCACTGACGGTTCATCTGAAAACCCAGGGTTGCTGTATCAGTACAATGCAGCCGAAGTTGCTCTGCAGTGTTGCATGTTCACCTGTGGGACGCTGAATGAACCTATACCTTATTATTAGAGATCTTTCCCTGGAGACGCCAGTGGTTCGCTATTCGCCCTTCCTTTGTCAACCTCTATCTCCTCCGGATTCCCACCTCTATTCCCACCCAGTATCTTTAAAAAAGCCCTGATGAAAAGGCCTGCACTGGAGGATTTGAATTTTTGTTTGGTGAACTTTCACTCGTGAGTGGGATAAGTTGCTGTCCCTTCGAGTCCAGTTTCTTATCCACGATCGTCCAGATTTCTGTACAAAGCTCAGATTCTTTTTGGGTCTCCAGTCGCTTCAGTAATTTTCCTGGTTCTTCTATGGGCCCTAGAATTCAATCCATGTCTGTGGTTTTCTTTGGCATGTCCTTGACACCAACGATAAAAAGTTTCGCGCCTGGCAACGGTTCACGCTCTCTGACCACATGCACCAGCCAGTCTTTCCTTACCTGGTCAGCACTGTAGACCAAGAGAAAGATATCTTTAAGCTTAACTCCAGAGAATCTTAGGGCAAATTCTCCTTATTCATCTGTTATTTTGTCCAGAGATTGTATTAAGGTGGCCTTAATGAAGCCGGACTGGGCGCACTCTTTCCAGAGCCCTCTTCCTCAGATATTATTTTTAAAAGATTTTTTACTATCTGATTCATAAAGTTCTGCGAGTAAGAAGAAAGAAAGGTCACCATGCACATTGATGGTTACATACAACAGGGTATGCCTGATTCTCCAAGGTCGGCTCCAGTGTTGGCTGGTCTTCTATCCAGCCTCGCATTTTCTCAGTTTGGACCCCTCCACCTTAGGATTTATTTTTTTTACCGAAGCTGTATCCTTTCTCAGTCCGAGTGATTAAGCCAAGGCCCCACGTCAAGAAGACACGGCTTAACGGAGGGTCCAACTTAGTTGATACAGTGCCGCAGTGCAGGTCCTTAGACAAGCTGGACTAGGAGAGATTGGTCCACGGCAACGACTTTTAATCCAGTTTTAATGGACTATGTGCTTATGTTCATTTTGTAATTTTAGATTCAGCTTTGATACAACTATCATCAACGCACAATACACCAAACAACACTAATTGCAAAGCCAATCACGTACACCAGTTTCACCACGGGGATTATCAAGAAGTCCCGAAACGAGCAATTTTGGCTACAGTAAGAGCAACACATGCGCGAGGAGGATGCCGACAAACCCAAGTTCGGCAAATGCTCGCTGATCCTCAAATGTGCCCCCAACATTCTGTACACGGAACTCCGACCAGATCAGTCACTGGAAATGTCTGTTCTTCGGATGTAGAAGAAGCTGAGGATGGAGAAGAGAATGACCATGGGTAATATAATATTATTTTTTTAAACGGCCTTACCATTTTTGTTCTTTCAGGGTCTGTACTCACGACACTCCATCCCGAGTGCCACTAATATGGCGACCAGGGACCCCCCACCATTCCTCGACATCTCCAACCCAGACTAACTCTTCATCACCATCCGTGCCTGCAACTTTAGTCATTGTCTTCTTTGCTTCCTACGTGGCTCTAGGGGCAGCTGTGTTCTCTGCGACAAGTGGCTGGAACTTCCTGGATGCTGCATATTTCTGTTTTATAGCCTTGTCTACGATAGGACTAGGGGATAAACTACCCCATAGTGACGCTTTCGATACCCAAGTGCAACTGTTCACATGCTGTTTGTATTTGTTTCTTGGACTAGTTATTGTTGCTATGTGTTTTAGTTTGGTGCAAGAAGAAGTGACTTTGAAGTGTAGACAGTTTGCTGTTAGTTTGGGACTTTCGAAACATTGACTGGGTGTCTTTTTATATAATTTTGAGGGAATGTGTAAATTATCTAGAAATAAAGTAAATTAATAATTTATTGTAATTTATTTATTTTGTTTCTTTGCATATAGTATGGAACTCCCTGTGATGTCCAGTGATCCTCTGAATGAGGAGAGCCGCCTTATGTGTTTATAAGTCTCATTTTTGAACATACCTGACCAGTGGCGTAACAAAGGATGACAGGGCCCGTATGCAAAACTGCTTAGTATGCCCCCCCGTGTTATAGAAATATTTTGAATGCGAGGTTTTAAAATTAGGAGCAACATAAAAGTTAAAAACTTTTTTTTTATTTCACTGCTAAATACAAATAAAATAAAACCCAGATAAAAACCAACGTATGTTTTAAAATTATTTTCAAATTATAACTAAAATAATATTTTCTTCTGGCCATACTACTAGCAAAGCCCTCAACCGTAGCCGACCGATAGTTCTAGCCTAGACACAAATCCCCTCCACTTAATATACGTCACAACTGAAGACGAGTCGCGCGTTGCCGGTGCACATGCAGTGCATTACCGGCAGTGGGTTATCTTCCCTGTTTGTGAATTAATTAGCAGGCAATTTTAAAACTATGTATTATGCTTTATGCAAAAATGAATTGTGGCCTTCGCTTTTAGATATATGCCTAATACTTGCTGCGTGCCAGGATGCAAAAGCAACTATGAAGCAAAAAGTAATGTTTCTGTATTCCGTTTCCCTAAAGATGAAACTCGCAGAATAAAATAGGTAAAATCTATTCATAGGGATGATTTTGCAGTTTCTGAGTATTCTCGCATTTGCATCAAGCATTTTGCCAATCATTTTGTTTTGCGGGATGACAAAATAATTAGGCCGGATGGCTCAGTTTTAATAACGCCGCGAAAACAAATATTAATTTAACTGAGGATGCGTACCCTACAATTTTTGAAAACCAGGCACCTTATATGACCACATCTCTACCACCTAAAAGAAAATCGCCGACATTGAGACATTTAGAAGAAGAAAAACGCAAGAAAATTGAAGAGGTACGTAAAAAAGAAGCAGACAGTATTTCGGGTTTCAAAGATCTTAAGAATAAAATTATTCAAAAAATTAAATTGTTTACAGCAAACGAATTTACTTAATTTTTCGAAATAAAATTTGTATTAGGTAATATAATTGAAAACGAATTTAATAGCGATTTGCCTTGTATTAAAAATTGCCTAACTATACAAAACGATTTGCGTGTGACTTTTTTTTATAAAAATGTGGAAATTGATGACAAAGAATTTAGGGAAATTACTAATTTAATGCTGTAATTTTAAGAATGAAGCTTATTTTTTGTTAATTACATTTAGAAAAATATTATTATTATTATCGGCGATGTTGTGTTGTTATTTTAGTATTTTGAGAAAGAAGTTTATTTTTATTAATTATCTTTAGAAAAACATTTTATAGTTTGTCTTTTACGAATTTATTGGTTATTGTAAGAAAAAAGTTAATTATTTGTTTATTGTCTTCAGAAAAACTTTTAATTTTTTGTCTGTTACTAATTTATTGCTTTTATATTAAGGAAAAAAATGTTATTTTCGGGAAACTACTGCGATTTACGCAATCTTACAACATTGCATTATTGGATCAATTGAAAATATATTTGGAAAGCATATGTGGGTTTTTTAATCACAAAATTTAATTTGATCTTTCTGTCTTTAGAAACAACTTGTTATAATACTTATAAAACACTGCTAAAGTGTTTAGAATATTATGTATACCTCTATATTTGCATTCATGAAAAATCGTTGCAAAATAATGCAAATAGCCAACGCAAAGATGAGCTTCTATATATAAATGCATGGCGATATCGTGCGATCTTCCGTCTTCAGTTGTGACGTCACGCGGGCTGTGTCCAGGCTAGAACTATCGGTCGGCTACGCCTCAACTAAGTCTTTGGTATTCTTTGCCGATGCAGCTGTATGCTCAATTGCTAGAACAGAAAGGTCATGTAGGCGTATTTGACTAGTCGAATTTCTCAAGTAATTTTTGATAATTTTAAGTTTACTAAATGACCTTTCTGCGGTTGCAGTTGTAACGAGAAGAGTCAAAAATAAAAGTAAACAGATTAGCACTTCTGGAAAGTCACTTTCTAGAAAGCCGTATTTTTGAAGCAATATATTTGTTAAGTCTCTCACATGTTTTAATTGATAAGGTCTTTCACCATTGAAACCGCGTTAACAAACTGAAATTAACATTTTTTACTAACTGCTTCCGAATATTTTAACTGTATCCTGTCACAGCAATCTACAATTTCGCTCTCTTTCATACTAAGAAAATGTTTGGGTTGTAGAAATCCAAATATATTTGTAAGTCCATGGAAACTTTTGAAACAGTTTTCAAGTTGCTGGATGACTACGTCAGTTGTTAAATAGAACACATTAACCTTAATCCTTAAACAGCATTTCTGGAGTTAGAAAAAGTGTACGGAGTGGTGAGCCAAAAAGCGAGGTCCCACGCTTTGAATACCGTAGTCGGCGTCTTTGATAAGAAGGACGCAAAACAATTACAATCATAATAGGACACGACAAAAAGGGATACAATTAGAAGCAAAAAAAGAACATAGTTAAATGTATAATTATTATATTACAACCAATCAAACCCAGGATCGAGCCCAGGAGAAATTCGATTCGAGGCTCTTTTAGAGGTACGGTCGGGTCGGTGTGGTCAAGGGCCCCCCTAGGTGTTGGGCCCGTATGCGCCGCATAACAGGGCATACCCTTCGTTACGCCACTGTACCTGACCCTCTGTTTTAAAAGAAAATATAAAATCAGCATTTTCTTCGAAAATGCAGGTCTCATTTTACAGTTTTTAAATAATCTTCTCATGAAGCTCTGCAAATTTGGTTCCTATAACTTTTCGATCTTGCATTCAAAATAGAGGGGAGGGTAAAAGAATTCCCGTACACAAAATATCTCCAGATTGTTTGATTGCTTAATGAATTTGACAGGTGTGACTCCCAAAAATTTCTAAAAGGAAATTAAACGAAATCACGCCCAGTCCAACAGATTTAAGATGGCGAGCGGCGGAGGCTCGACGCATTGGTGCCTGCCACAGCCTGCATCTAACTCAGCGCAACAGTGGCGTGGACTTTTTTTAAATCTTGGGAATAAATATTAAATAATTATAATAAAGTAAATAATATTCAACGTGTATTAAGAAAATTATTAGTACCAAAGGTAATTCAGAATGTAAAAAGACAAAAAATGTAATGCGATTTATTGCAGAGTAATCATCAATATTAGATTCTTTGTCTTAATTCTATTAAAACAATAATACTTAGTACAATGATACCTAATGAAGGTCTTAATCATCACTTTCAGAATCGCTAGTATCATTGCCACTGTCGCCTAAAGAAATAATTAATTGTTCAACTTCACTCATATTTGTCTGCGAACACTTCATTTTCTAAATATTTATCCTCGATCTTAATCACGTGTGATCACAACGCTTCTTCCAGTCTTCTGGCTTTATTTGATTAAATTCATATTCCGCTAACTTCCACGCACCTTCTAATTTCAGGGTAGTATTTCTTGCAGCGATGTTGTTTTTCACTGTTGCTCATATTAACTCGATGGGATTTAAATTTGGATGATATGGCGGTAAACGTAAGACAGTGTGCCCATGGTCTTGTAGTAATCTGTCGAACTTGTGGGTTATATACCTCTTCTTATAACGCATGATAATTTTGTACAACTGGTGGTTTTAACATACTTATTGGGTTCAAGATGAATGTTTTTGGCGTTTAACCATTTAATCATATCTGCCTTTTTAGAATCTGATGTAGGTGCGAGATTTGCCTGGACGTTGTGGTAGGGTGCATTGTCTACGACGACAACGGAATTCTTTAGTAAATTAGGAATAAACTTTTGCTGCAACCACTTGACATGATTCTCTGAATTTATTTCTGAATGGTAATCGCCGGTTTTAAATCCAGATTTCAATGTTAACAAACATCCAGGTATAAAGCCCTTTTCGCACCGGCATTTGCAACAATTAATCCCTGACCTTTAGAGATATTCACAAATAGTCCTTTGGTTGAGTCATCTGTCCAATTATTCGAAGAGACATGGCTAAGCTACTGTGCAAATATGTTTCGTCCAGGTAAACAATCGGTCTGTTTTGACTTCGGAAATATTTAATTTTCTTCAAATACGAAATACGAAGAGACGTTATGTCGTTTTTTTCAATTAGGGTTTTCCTATTATTTTGCATCCTTCTCCCCCTGAACCCCAATTTACGGAAAGAACTTTTAGTGTTTCATTGGATCCATTCCATTCTAGCTCGGTCCGTATTTTTTTGGTTAAATTTTGCAAGGGTAAACACGACAACCGTCAGTCTTGTGAGATTAGTGCACGATGTGACGTATATCAGCAGCCTTATACTTCGGTAAATTAGTCATTAAGGAACTCTTCCTTGTAGGTACGCTTCTTTCCTGACTTTGACTTTTGGTCTCTGACAATATTTAGGTCGATGACAGATTGTCATCTTCACCTTTATTAGCATGATATATGATATTGTGGTGGTTAGCCCTTTTGATGGGTGACTTGAAAATGGAAGTTAAAAGGCGTCCGCGTCCTTTCGGAGAAGGAGTCGCGGGCGCTTCGCCGTAGGGGCGAGATCGTCAATAGAATAGCCGAGAGCCCTTTTGACTAAAGGGTTCGAATGTGATACAGATTTATCAAAGATCTTGACGGCAGTGGATTTGGCGAACTTGATGATGCTCGGAATTTCCAGATCGGAATGGAGCTGAGCGTTGCGTACGAACCAGGGGGCGTCGGTAATCGTGCGGAGGACTTTGCTTTGTATGATTTGGGGTTTCTTGAGGTGAGTAGCGGCTGCATACCCCCAACAAGAGATGCCGTAGGTGATGGAAGGTCGAATGACGCTGGTGTAAAGAAGACGTTTGCACCTTAGGTTCAGGTTTGAATCCCTGAGCATGGGCAGTAGCCCTTTGATTGCCCCGAAACCGATGCGTTTGACGTTGTCTGTGTGGGCTGACCAAGTGAGTTTTTGATCGAACGTGAGACCTAGATATTTAGCTTCCTTTGTCCAAGGGACACGGAGGTTATTGACGTAGACAGATAGTGGCGGAGGAGATCTGCGCTTGCTGAAGAATACAGCTTGCGTTTTATCGGCATTGACGGCGATTTTCCATGTCTCCATCCAGTCGACGAGCTGATCGAGGTGCGTCTGCAGTCGAGTGACTGCTAGCTCGGGGCTTCTGCTCTGCGAAATCAGAGCAGTGTCGTCTGCAAACTGAGCGAATTCCATGGTGAATTCATGGGAAATGTCATGCGTGTACAGATTGTACAGCATTGGACCGAGGACTGAGCCTTGCGGTACTCCAGCTTTTACTGCCTTTAAGGTGGAGATGGCATCTTTGACGGAGACTTCGAATGTACGACGGTACAGAAAGGAGCGGACAATTTTGACGAGGCCTATTGAGAGACCTGCAGAGACCAACTTATGGATTAAACCCTTGTGCCAGACTTTATCGAAAGCCTTCGAAACGTCGAGGAAGGCAACGCAGGTGACATCGCGTTTTTCGAAACCGGTAGCGATTTTTTCGACCAGACGGAGAGCTTGAAGCTCGGGAGAATGCTCTTTGCGAAAACCGAACTGCTCATTTGGAAGTAGCTCGAGAGAGTCTACTTCTTCCATGAGTCTGGAAAGTACGATGCGCTCGTAAATCTTTCCGAAAGTGGACAGCAAGCTGATGGGACGATGGTTGGAAGGTTGGGTGAGATCTTTGCCAGATTTAGGAATCGTGATAATCCTGGCCTTCCTCCAGGATTCGGGAAAATAGTTCAGGCGCAGGCAAGCGTTGATGATGTTCAACAACTTGACCTGGGCTTTCTTGGGCATACGTTTTACGGATAAATTTGTGACACCGTCACGACCTGGTGCTTTACGATTTTTGAGGGACTTGATGATAGATTGGAGTTCTGGCAGTGTGGCATGATCGAGGCTGCCCGGAGGACTATCGTCCACCAGTCGTACGCTGGCTCTGACCTGATCTAGGACATCAAGATCATCGTCGAAATCATTTAGCTGGCACTGGCTTTCAATACTCTCAGCAAGTATTTCTGCCTTTTCAGCATTACTGTACCCCATACCGCGAGTACCTTGCAGCGGGGGAATGACCTCCCTGCTGTTCCTTAGCGACTTTGCTAATCTCCACATGCCATTGCGGTTATTAGAAAGTTCCCTCATTTTGTTACCCCACGCTTCATTGTGAAAATCGCGCAGTTTTTGCCTGACCTGATTATTTAGCCTTGTTGCCTCGGCTTTGTCGTTAGGATGCAGAGTCCTTTGAGCCACTTTTCTGGCTCTCCGTTTCTCCTGTATGAGAAGAAGTATCTCGGCAGGAAGAACCGTGGGGGTACGTGTCTTGCATCTAACCTCTTTAGTACAGAGGGCTAGTGCTACTTTGATTTCACCACTGAGTGTGGCGATTTCCTCCTCAACTTCCAGCAGAGAAGTTAGGGGACGTATGCCGGAAATGGTCCTGATGAGGACGCCGGGGAATTTTTGCCATTGGACGATGGACTTGACTATTTCAGTGGGCACTTCTGTTTCAGGATCGATGGTTATGAATATTGGTTCGTGGTCAGAGCTGAGGTCTGATACCACCGTGACGTCAACTGCAGAAGCAACATTTCTGCTGACACATATGTCGAGAATTTCGGGACGCCCTATAGCACCGTAATGAGTAGGGTGACTAGGAATGTGGAGTTTGAGGTTGGTGTTCTCAAACTCCTCGAGAAGAGCCTTACCAGACCGGTTAGTGCCGTGACAACCCCAGAGGGTGTGTTTGGCGTTTAGATCACCTAACAGAATTGATTTTTCAGGGGGCGGAAGAAGTGCCCGGATATCTTCGATAGTGATAACTTTGTTCGGAGAGCAATAGGCGGAAACCAAATTTACTGGACCTTCACTTGTCCTAACTTCGATAATTGTATTTTCAATGACCGAGCGGCCAGGGGGCTTGAGAACATGAGGGACGTGTTTTCTGATGAGAACAGCCGTACCACCGTGCGGCTGAATCGTCCTATCACTGCGATACACAATATAATTCGGGATTTTGAACGGGTTATTATTATTTAACCACGTCTCACCCAGTAGCATAATATCAACCTTTTCCTCGTCGAGAAAGACCATTAATTCCTGTTTTTTATTCAAAACACCTGCAGCATTCCAATAAGCGACCTTTAGAGTACCTGTTATTGTTGTCGTAGCCATTAACAATTTTTAGGGGATGTGGAATTGAACATTTTGCTCAGTTGTTGAGCAATACCTTGCATTTGTTGGTACATACTGCTGAAGCTGCTAAAGAGATCAGCGGGGGTGACAGGGGTTGCCTCTTGAGCGTTAGATTTAACCTTTCCGGCGTAGCTCGCGTCAGATGTGACGAGAGAGGACTTGGGGCGAGCGGACACTTGGGGAGCGGATTTTACCGGAGCGGACCTGGGTTTGGGCCAACATTTGCAACCCTTATATGAGGCAGTGTGGTCACCAGCGCAGTTCGCACACTTGGGGGGTACAGATTTCTCCTTAGTACAATCGTACGAGGAGTGATTACCGGCACACTTGACACATTTGGGACATGCATTGCAGCGACTCTGCGCGTGTCCGAACCGTTGACAGCGGTAACACTGGGAGGACACCGTCTTTCGCCTTTGCGACTCGACGGTGATGACCACATGAACGATGCGACCTAGCTGAAAAATGTGTTTTTCTTCCCTGGGTAGAGTAACCAAAATGAGGGGCATGGGCGACTTGTCTTTAAACCTCGTTAACCTTATTACCGACTTGGGGTGGTACCCCAATTCCTCGAGCTCGGATTGAACAAGCAGAGTCTCAATCGGCTCGGGAACCCCACGCAGGACAACATGTAGTAATTTCTCCGAAGGGAGAGCGAAAGTGTGGTATTCAACACCCAAACGAGACATTAATTTAGTACCCTCACGAAAATCATTAACAGTACTCAAGTGTATGCGTATGCCTTCAGTGGTGGACTTGGCTTTTGTAATATTAACCTTGTGTAAGTTGAATTGTGTACTCACATGTGTCCATTTTGTTTTATCTCGCAGGATAACGGGCGGAACTTTTTCGGTACGCTCGGTGGCGTCAGTGTCGGTGGCGTCTCCTGCGATTGCCGGAGGCAAGGGTGTCCTGGGTGATTGCGGCCTGGGCGGCTGCCTAGGGGACTCGGGCTTGGTTGGTTGCGGCTTCGGGGGCTGCGGCTTCGTGGACTGCGGCTTCGGGGGCTGCTGCTTCAGGGGCTGCGGCTTCGGGGGCTGCTGCTTCGGGGGCTGCGGCTTCGGAATGGGGGGCTGCGGCTGCGAGGGCTGCGGCTCGGGGTCCTCACTTGGTACTACGTCCATCCCGGCGGCGGGGTCCTCGTCCACGGCCAGGACTTCGAACTGGTTTGTCAGCTTGATTTTCTTGGGCAAAGCTGGAAACTCACAGTTATTAGAAATATCAGACTTACCTCTGCTGTTCTTCTTTTGTGCCTGACGCACGTCGTAAATCGTCTGGGGGCGGGCTGGAACGAAGTCCTGGGAGCCGAACCACTCGAGCTTCTCCAAGAGCGATTGGATCGTCCTAGTCAGCTCGTCGATCCGGCGGGACTGCTCGTTCAGCTGGGCACGCAGGCTCCGGTTCTCCTGCATCAAGATGGCGTCCCCGGCTGGGGCTTCTCCGTCCATGTTGGCGGCGTCTCTTCGGAAAATTCTTGTCTAAGCAAGCTTAAACTCAAAAATTCCAAAGCGTTGAAAAACGCTATAAGAACACCGTGTTGCTGTAGTCGTAGATCTCGGTGAGCACTGTATAACGCAAGCTAAAAGCTTACTCGCACAGAGCAGACAGAAGTAAGACGCTATCGGATCAAAATACGTGTGTACGCATCAGAATCCAGAGAGCGAATGACGCTTCTTTCCTGGTGTTCTAAAGATCGCATTGCCGTTATTTTTCGAGGCGCTAGTGTTGCCTTCACTAACTATTCTCTCTATAGATCTAATTAGACATACCCGATGCAACAGACGTCTTCATTTTCGCACTTCCTAATGTTTCTGTTTCACTTTTCTCACTTTCAAAATAACAAAACCCTTTGTGCACTATTTCCCGTGTTTGACTACGTAAAACACTTTTCCGTTCACAACCCGCCATCTTACTTTTTCAAAAGCTCACCGGTAACTGAAAATTTTACCTGCGCCACTGATACTCCAAGACATTACATTGCATCTATAAAGTATGCTAATGCGCAACCCCACCGCTCGCCAACTTAAATATGTTGGACTGTAAGTATAATGAAATATAATATACTTTTACGCCTATGATATTTATTTGTGCACACCACTAATTGAAAATTCAACCTACAGATCAATCCAGCCATAGCACTCAAATGAGTGGGCCTGGACGATCGGACGGTGTGCGGACTGGCGCGTACTAAATGCAAGACAACCGAGCGGCGATCACGCTCGCTGCCAGGTTCGCCTGAAGGAATAACAATGTTAGTAAATCTCAAACTCTGCCATACCTACTTCATTCGAAGTTCCATTATTGTTCTGCAACGTATATTATTGGGGCGACCTGGCCCGAAGCCTAACGATAAATCAAGCCGGAATGTAGCGGCCGTGACGTAGTAATCGTGGCCAACTCGGTATGGACGATCGTTGTTCGCGGCATGGAAATAATGCTAGCCTACCAAAATATTCAATAACAACAACTGGACTTTTGAAATTTTTATCAAGAGAATATCTAATTAAATATACCTGAACGGTATAATACCATATTTTCCTATTTTGAACAAACGTTTAACATTAAAAACCTACAGAACTTAAACTCAATATGTATTTAATAATATTAAATATAGCCAAAGCAACTTGGGACTGTATAAATTTGGAAATTAACAGGAAAAGTAAAATACAGGATAATTTTGTTTTGGATATTAATGATGCTAATGCCGATTCCCCAATTGAAGTCGCTAATCATTTCAATGCATATTTTGCCTCAATTGCAAGTAAACTAATCGAAAAAATTCCGAATAACATTTGCTATAATTATAAGGGGCTTGATATTAATCATAGTTTGTTCTTAGCACCAGTGGATTCGGTAGAGCTACAGAGTGTTATAAGACAATTAAAAAATACTAAGTCAACTGGTTTTGATGGTTTTCCTGTTAATATTTTTAAGGATGTGTCTGGGTTGATTACTGAACCTTTATGTGATGTGATAAATGAATGTTTCAATTGTGGTTATTTTCCTAATGAATTGAAAACTGCAAAAATACAACCCTTTTTTAAGAGTAAAGATAAAAAGTGTGTAGAGAACTACCGACCGATTTCTATTTTGTCTGTTTTTTCTAAAGTTTTCGAGTGTTTAATCAAGGTGAGAATTACAGGTTTTTTATATCAATTCAATATCATTAACAGTTTTCAACATGGTTTTGTTGGAAATAGGTCAACATCATCAGCATTGCAGGAAATTATGTCTAAAGTGTTTGCCCATTTGAATGCGGGATTTTTCTGTGCGAGTGTATCATTGGATTTATCCAAGGCATTTGATCTGGTTGACCATAGCAGATTGTTGAGTAAATTGGATTCTATTGGTATAAGAGGTACAGCGAATGCCTTGGTGGAGTCATTTTTGAGCAACAGATCTCAGATAGTACAGATAACTGACAATTTTAATAATGAGAGCAAAGCATATGTTTCGGACCCTTTACATGTAGTTTGTGGAGTTCCCCAAGGGTCCATTCTTGGTCCGCTTCTCTTTGTTTTATATATCAATGATTTCACATTAAATGATTGTGATGTTGTTTTATATGCAGACGATGCTAGCCTGATTGTTGCAGCAAATAGCTTGCAAGAGTTAGGGGAACGTGTTGAAGCGTGTATGAGGGATGCCTTTAATTGGTTCAGTGCTAATAAATTAGTAGTCAATTTACAGAAGACAAATGTTTTGCCATTTTCGCCAACAAGCAATTTGACGTTTTCAGTGTTTGACACATTGTTAAATGAGTCTGATTGTGTGAAGATTCTTGGCTTATATATGGACAAGAAGCTTAAATGGTCAGAACATATTGATCGATTAAAAGTAAATTTAAACAAGTCATTGTATGCCCTCAGAAAGGTTAAGGAGATACTTTCATGGGAAAATCTGAAAATGACATATTACGCTTTATTTCAATCAAGATTCAAGTATTGTATTTTTATATGGGGTGGTTCTAGTCGATTAGGAGAAATTTTGATTTTGCAGAAGAAAGCAATCAGAGCCCTAGCTAACCTAGGAAAATATGAATCTTGTAGGCCATTTTTCAAGAGGCTGTCAATTCTTACCTGCGTGTCTTGTTATATACTGGAATGCTTGTTGTTTGCACATGAGAACAGGGAAATTTATTTGAGGTACAGTGGAATTTCACAGCCAAATACCAGATTCAGTCATTTGCTTAAAGTCCATCAGTTGAGGTGTAATTTATTTTCGAGGTCTTTCTTAATCATGTGCGTTTCATTGTATAATAAATTGCCGGATTTTTTGAAGGACTATCGCCATGCTAAATTTAAATGTGTTGTTAAAAGGATATTGACTGAGAATGTTTTCTACACCTTGGGAGAATATATGTCTTTTGATTTTAGTTCGAGTGATGTTTAAATTGTTGCTGCATTTGTTTTGGAGGGATGTTGTTTTGTTTTGGGCGTCGCCTGTGAGTTTTGTTGCGGTGGCTCATTGTATTTCGTTCAGCTGCCAACTCTCTCTTTTTTTTATGTATACATACATTTCTTTTTGTATTTTGTCTGTACGCTATTGCAATTCGACAATAAACGTTTACTTTACTTTACTTTACTAAATGAGCCGCATTCCGCATGAAGAACAAAACTAAAAAATATAGTAGAAAACATTGTCGGAAACAAGTCTTAACAAAATAAAATACACCCGCTAACAAAATGTTTACTTTTACTGATGGAAGAAGATAAATGGGAGAACTACTTACTAGGCAATTTTTTAATTTTCTTTTCTTTTGCTTCATTAACTAACATTTCATTGGAGGTAGGTAACATATGAATAATTATATAATAAAATATTGCATGAAATCTAATGTGCAATGTACGTTTACAGGCTCAGTGCGGCTAGCGCGCACAATTTATATGTGTTTTAACCCGCTGTAAATTTTTCCAGCAACAACATTAATGTTTCGGTTCTTCACCAAAAATAATTACGAGCCTTTGTCCGTATTTGGTCTCGCATATGTATATGTTAATTCCGAAAAATAAGATTACTTACCCGTTACATGAAAAATATATTACACAAATTTGTGGTCTAGCAAGAAAACAATTTTTTTCATAAAATTGGAAAATTGTAGAGGCAACGGGGTAATACTCTGTGATGATCAGCACACTTCAGTGTATATTCCACGAAAAAAACAGGTCTCTAACTCTTTTCGTTGCTGAAATACAACAAGAAAAGTATTTCAAAATGGTCAAAAATTTGATTTAGGAAAATTTTAGGAAAAATCGATTTTCCGGCATTTTCGCAATTCCCGATCTTTTCGCGACCTCAAAATTCGAATCTAGCAGGTCATTTTACATAAAAATTAGCTTCATTTTCTTACGTGTGTTTGAGTTGTATGTCGAATTAGAGCACCTTGCTCCCCGACTATTCGTTATCAAGTAGCAGCACTCCGTCCACGGCTGTGACATCAGAGCTGTGCTTCACGCGCTACATTCTGGCTATCGTTCGGCTTCGCCTGGCCTCCGTCTGAAAGATATGGAGAATGGTAGTATAAGCTAAAAGTACAGAATAAGAGAAGAGATGTTATTAAGAAATTACCCACAGTAGCAGCCATGGCGAGATGGATAAGAGTATCGGCTTAGTGATTCAGCCGGGCCAGGTTCTATGCTTGCAACGGTTGGATTTTGCTTTTCGTTGAGTTGTTCCATTTATTTCGACAGCAACAAGGTGCTTTTAAATAAAATTTTGTGATCTTTTAAGAGACGCAACATTTTTCATGTTGATTGGTGGCAAATTTAAAAAACTTCAAGTACTAATAGAAACATTCTCAACAACTCACTGGCAATCTGACAGGTTCCATCTCTCAACTGCAGGCGACGCTGGTCCTTATAAATTCTCATTATGAAGGATATGGGTCTAGCGATAGCCCCTGCATCAAACACCTTTAAGAGGGACTGCTGTGGAAGACATGATATGCCGCCCACATGGGCGTCGACAAGGAGGGGCAGGAGGGGCTTCCGCCCCCCCCCCCCCTGCTTTTGGTACATAATGAAATATGGTAGGTATTATATTGCTATAATGAAAACCAATCAATTATATGCTAAGAAAATTTTGCTTCGCCCCCCCCCTGGAAATTTTGGAGGCAACACCCATGGCCGCCCATGGTAGTTTAGTGGTCACAACACCTGCCTGGGAAGTGGGAAACCTGGGTTCGAGTCCCAGTTGCTTGCCGTCATATTTTTCGTTCAGCTTTTCTAATTAAATATACTGATAGAAACATTCACTCCCAAATTGTGTTCTATAAACCGACGAGAAAACATTGTTTCAGACGTTATAAAGCGGGGCGTGGGTTCTGAGTTTAAATTTTACCTAAACATTGATCAGCTTTCTTGACAAAACCATTCCTTTTAAGCAAATCACGAGCCACCACTGGAATTTCGTCTCTCGCAACGTAATAGAAATCTGCATTAACACTTAAATTTTACTTTCCTAGGAGCCATGATGGAGCTGTTTGAAGTTACCAAATTTTCTAAACATTTGAAGTGGAATGGTACTTTTATAACATTTTTATAACATCTGCAAAATGCGCGCCTTCATTTTTTCGTTTATACTTCGTAGTGTCATAGTGAAATCTGTCATTTCATGAAAAGACTATACTTGGGCCGCCCAACAGTCGGAGTGATCACCCTGCAAGAACGTGCTCTAGCGGGGCCAATATTAATTTATGAAGACCGAATTGGAGTGATGCGACTTCGTTGGGTCTAAAGAAAGCGCATCACTGAGGGTCTGTCGTCCTAAATTGATAGTGGTCCCGTCTAGAGCTCATGTTTGCAGGGTGATCACTCCGTCTGTTGGGCGGCCCAAGTATAGACACTTCATAAACGGCCAGCATGTCATGGAAACTAGCCCCTAGATTGCAAAGCCTCACACTCGCACTGCACAGTGCGTGCGCACAGGGTTGGAAAAAACCCCGGGTTTTAAAAAAAAACACAGCCCAGTGGGTTTTATTGGGTTTTAATGGGTTTTAATGGGTTTTAATGGGTTTTATTGGGCAATGTTGGTTTTATGGATTTTAAATTTAATTATACTTTTTATGTTTCAATTTACCTTCCTAATTTTACTATTTATTTATTTAAATTAGGTTTATCAGTAATTATCATGTTGAGATCAAAAGAAAAATAAAACTGATTATTTGTTGTTAGTACCGAGTTAGGTTTATTTGTAGTTAGTACGTAATTCTTAAGTCTATTTTATAATAAAAAATATCTGTTTTAAAATTTTTGTTTTCTTGATAAAATACATAATGAGTTTGGTTTTTAATTATTTAATTCAAGTGTTTGAGTTTGAAACGGGGTTTTGTTTGTCATTGCCACAACACAAACATACTTTTCAACTTTTTTATGCCCAAAATCTACTTGGCATTTAGAATTATAAGCCCACAAAAAACCCACTGGGGTTTTTTTAATTGGACCCACCCAAAAAAACCCAGTGGGTTTTATTAATGGGCCCATTCAAATGCCAACCCTGCGTGCGCATGCACTCAGTTCCAAGCGGAGTTACGGACGCACTCTCGCCGGGCGAGTCTCCGTCTCACATATTTACCACAAACATTTTATTGCGCTGCCTGCCTTTCCCAATTATTTCTCAATTTTTTCCTTATACAACCTATTACGATTTTGGCACATCGTGTAGCGAAAAATACCCCTCTATCCGATGAAATAAAAAAATATACATATATTTTATGGTCTCACTGAAAAAAATGTTCGACCCCCACGTAAAATAAACTCGAGTGTAAATAACACAGATTTCTATTACCTACCTATTAATTCTTTTTCCAGCGAGACCAATTCATGAAAATTGGAGCAAGCAATTCGAAGATATCGCATTTTTTGTGTTCCGCCTTCCCTTATTTGGAAGCTAGGCCAGAAAGTTAATATTTAACCAAATTTGCAGAGTATTATGAGAAGATTTTGAACACAAAACGCCACACACCTTTCCAGTTGAATTTTCCAATTTTCTTTCATTTAAATCTTAAATGCGTGCAGCCTGGCGGTGAAAACTGAAAGCTTGAATCATTTTATACAGTGTGATCATTTAAAAACGACCCACCTCAAATATCTTAGTAATAAATAGAAATACGTCAGGTTGCCGAGACACGTAAATTTAGGAATCGAGGGGGACGACGTAGGTACCTATAATTGACATTGGTGAAACCAACCCCCTCCAACCTCCAGCCACCCTCACTTTAAAATCTTGTGACACCTCATTTTAAAGTAAATCGAGTGAGGAATACAGCAGTGATGTTTATTTTTTAATTATTCTTTATCTCAGCCTGCTAGATTTTTTCTTTTGGGGCTACTTTAAATCAGCAGTGTATCAAATCCACCCAGAAAATGTAATTGATTTAAGGCGCACAATATTCGAAACATTCCGAAATGTTCCCTCCCAAACATTCCTGAATGTAAGAAGGCAATTCGAGAATATAGGATTTATTATAGTTTTGCAAATAGTTATATTTTCCTGTTTTAAATTCCAAAGCTTCTTTTTTGTATGAAATGTTTATTATCTGATATCTACAAGGTTTAACTCTTATTTTGTTACAAATTTAACCCATTATTTTTCATATTTACTGGAATGACTTTATTTCCCCCTTGTCTCATAAATTTACGTGTCTCAACGTTTCTTCATAATTCTATTTGTTTCTTAGATATTTGAGGTGGCTCGTTTTTAAATGAACACACTGTATATTTTTATGGACGCTTTTATCGAAAGATTTCTTCTCGGAGACTTGTAGGATGAATAGTTCGAAGATATAGCCGGTCGCCAACCATAACCAGACACCCACTATACCGGGTGTCCAAATAAGAAAGGATGCCGGCCATATCTAAGGAACCGTTCATGGTACAGCTATGGGAAAAAAAATAATAATAAAAGTGGCCAAGAGAAATCGCTGGAAATGATTTTCAAGTTTCTAAGTTTGCTGCTAGAGGGCGTAATAGTCATAGTCGACAAAAGAAACATGGTTTTCTCTAAAATATACCCAGATAAAGTAGATCAAAAATACAAATATTGCAATCTTGAATATATTTTGTATAATTTTGGTTTATCACTTCTTGCTCTAGCTCGTCAAATAGCAGCGGAGAGGGAAGGGGAACGATTGATTGTGAAGATGCTTGTAACTTTGGTTTGGTTCAACATAATTTGGCAAACTTGGTCTCGTTGAAAAGAGCTCTCTTCGGTTAATTATATGCTGTTATGAGCTAGGTTCTTTTAGTTTTGTAGTGATCGCTAGGGGGTGCTGTTTGACAGGCCAGCAATTATTATGTAGTAGTGATAAACTTGTGTATGCTTTGATGCCAATATAAAAATTATACAAATATGATAAAATAGCTTTTACTATAGTTTGGAGAAAGTCTCCCATCTTCCGAAAATTTAAGAAATTTGTAGATATCAAACACTTGACATTGTGCTGAATCTTTCTGTGTCAACGCCAACACAGTGGTTGGATCAGTAACTTTGGCGAAAATTCACTATGAATTCTTAATAAGTTAACCTCACGCGCCAAAAGACAGTTACACAGCACACCCCCGAGGACGCTGACTTTGTCAGCGAAATATGTGTCGAGTTTAATGACTGTGTCACTGTCTTTTGGCGTGTGGGGTTATCTTCTTAAGAATTCATAATAAATATTGCAATTTACAAGAGTATATTTTAATACCTAAAACATAGGTTTTTGCTTTAAAAAAATGGTCATTTCCACTTTTAAAACGGCCACGACGAAGCAACATATAATTTTAATGATTATGATATTTTCAAAATATCTTATATTCGATGGCACGTAATTAACCCGTCCTCTCGCCCCTAAAACTCTTTTGTCCTTATCTCCGGTTAGAAAAGAGATATCAATGTGCGGTTTTCACTGTTTGTCTCGTTATTTTGTCCTCTTTTCAATTAATTTATAATTATTATACCGTTCCATTTAAAATTTTCAAGAAAATCTGAAAAGTTTGCTGATCTTTTTAACAACGCCCTCTAGCGATCACTACCGAACAAAAATGACTTAAATTATAAAAGTATCTGATTAAAGGAAGATAGCTCTTTTCAACGAGACTAAGTTTGCCAAATTATGTTTAACCAAACCGAAGTTACAAGCATCCTCACAATCAATCGTTCCCCTTCCCCCACCGCAGCTATTTGATGAGCTAGAGCAAGAAGTGGTAAACCAAAATTATACAAAATATATTCAAGATTGCAATATTCGTATTTTTGATCTACTTTATCTGGGTATGTTTTAGAGAAAACCATGTTTCTTTTGTCGACTATGACTATTACGCCCTCTAGCAGCAAACTTAGAAACTTGAAAATAATTTCCAGCGATTTGTCTTGGCCACTTTTATTATTATTTTTTCTTTCCCATAGCTGTACCATGAACGGTTCCTTAGATATGGCCGGCATCCTTTCTTATTTGGGCACCCGGTATATGTATAATGATTTCTTAAAAACCATAAAAATAAAAAACAACTTATAATACAAATTTTATTATTCAATTTAAAAACAGAAACAGATAATATTAATTATACCCTCCTAAATAACCAAAGGTAAGTTTAAATCAGTCAGTAAACTTCCATATTACAAACAAAATAGAAACAATAAAACAAACCAAAATCATGTAAACAATATTTATACATATTTCTTACAAACATTATTTCATAACTACCTTTGTATATTATATGTATAAAATGGCAAATAGACTATTTCTATTTTAAATATTAGGCGACACACCAAATTAAAAGCTTAGGCACACATTTTACAGTAAATATTGCATTTTAACATATCAAGTTAAATTATATTAAATGTATACATTAAAATATTTCATAATTTTAAAGAAAGCTCTAAAATTTGAAACACGAAATTTGAATTCTGTACGGAAACAAAAACCTTTTAAAACCTCAAAAAAGGCTAGACACTATTAAACCAATAATTAAAGCAATGTCTTGACTAGTTGCTACTTTCATAAAGATCTATTAAATCCTTTGGGCAGCTGTAAAATCATAATCACCAGCATGGGTACCAACAGGTGGTTGATTCGATGGAATGTTTCTGTCAATATCTTCGTAACTACCTTGATGTCGTCCAGGAAGAATATTGCTAATACCACTGCCTGACAATCCTCCTCTTTCGTCAAGAATTCGAGTCAAGTATACCGTCGTAAACGGCCGTACAACTAAATGCAATATAGCCATTGCCACGGAAAATCTTTCTCTCGCTCCTTTACAAACAAAAAAAAATTATGCAACAAATCAGATTTCAAATTCATCTATACATGGCAAATTAACACGGGAAACAGTCAAATGTGTGCTTTCCAGCAGTCATAGCAATCTAAATTGTTTCCCATGTTAATTTGTCACCTATTGGTTCCAGTGGGATACACTGTGTACTCACGATCAGAATCAGGGAAACACATAACCAGCAACAAAATATCGAGTACAATCGATGTACCATTTACAAAAATTGCCTACAAAAACATTTGTTACTACAAGATAAAAATATTCTTTTAAAACTCAACGATCTGAACTGGCTCATCATTATTGTGATCCCTTATAGCCCAAAGTAAAGCGAAAATGAAGATGGTATTATAATACAAATAAGCTGACGAAGACCAGTAACCAAAGGAGCTCATCGATATACCCAAGAAGTGGATGATAAAAATAACCTGAAAACAACAAATAATTTCTAACATATAGAAATAATAATTTTATTTCTACCTTTAAATGAAAATTACGTATTTGTGAAAAATCAGCCATTGTTTAGGATTTATTAATATTCCCAAATAATATAAATACAAAAACGTCAAACATCTGTCAATCACACCACTTTCGACATTTGACATTACCCGATGGTACCATGAAGTACTAAAATTAGGAGTGCATCATTTATATCAATACACCACATAAGTGGCGCGTCACAAACGTCAGATTTTCATTCCAAACAAAACAAAGCCACGTGCTATCTGACGTTTTAACCTAACCTATGCAATATAATTATAGTCGTTTTCAAGTTTTTACACGTAAGCGTAACACACAAATTGAAATAAAATTGTTTTCACTCCAAAACTTCTAGAATTATATTACAAAAATTAATTTAAGACGTTGCAAATAATAATACACCACAAAAGTGGCCCTCGAATTTTGAATCATTTTTTGTATACAATATTAAAAATACAATGCTAGCGGAATTTATCGGCGACTGTTTAAAATTTTAGTACTTGTTTATATTCATATTTCCTAATGGTTTTACTTAATTTCTTCTTTTATTTAAAACCATAATTTCTTTAATATCATATGAGCGCAACAGGAACGTATAGTTGTTATAGGCATTGAATTTTTATATTTTAATTAATTTAACGGTATAGGTCTGTGGTGCGCAAGCATGAAGCATGTTTGAATAGTTTTGTTAATAGTTTTAATTTTAAGCTATGTAAATACCGACAGCAAGACTACATTTTATTATTCATTAACAGAAACATCGCACATCATCAGTAGCCAGTATTGAAATGGGAACCATTTTTATACGTAGCTTCTTTCCTGTAAATAAAATTCAGTGAACGTTTACGTAAAGCGAGAGTTATATAGTTCATACTGGTATAAATCGGTATACTTAGGTTAGTTTACAAAAGCTGCCTCATATGCAAATGACAAGTTGACCTGTTTTGACATTTGCACCTACGCATAACCTCAAAAGTCAAGTGGATTGTTAAACTTAAACAATAAAGAAGATGAATCATGGCTAAAAAAGTGTTATTTGTGTTATTTTCCAGTTTATTAATTAGTGTTTACGAATGTACTGAGTGTGTTCAAGAAAATCAGTGTGCTTGTAGATATAATGATCATGAAATAGTCAATTTTTCTTCATTGAAAAGTTTAGGATTTTTGCAAGCAGTTGATATCAATGATACGGCCACTTATTTTTACCATGGATGCGTAGATGCAGTTTTTAAACCCGAGGAGCATGGTATTCCTAAGACTGTAACAAATAATACTTGTACTGAACCATTATCTGTAAGTGCTGTAACTGTGATTGTAAATAATACAATTTGCTGAAAAAGTATTGCTTCGCCAGAATGTTTCAGGGAAGTCTCTGGGTATCAAGCACTGCTTGGTTTCTGGCTCATGCAAACCTTGTGGTTTTACTGCCTAGTTTTCCTTCCGCTTTGTACGTAACATTTTATGCAATAAAAATTATTGATATACCTAAGTCCAGTGTACAAAAAGATGCATATTTGTATTTAAAACTACCGCATCTTTCTGTAATATGCGTATATGCAATATAAGGAATACCTTTTTGGCAGAATGTAATTATACCTAAATGGTACCGAGATTTTCACATCTTTCTTTAAGATTTGTCTATACGATAAAACTGGAAATGGCAGTTTAATTAATTTAGGATCAAATAAGGAGGAGCATCTAGATAGTATAGCTTCTGGAAAAGATGCTATAAAATTGACATTTATGAAAAATAATAAAATCAGCGTTGAATTAATTTTAGCATGCACGAATTTCAATGACACAGCGTTAGTGATCAGACAACCTCCACTTAATAATGTTCATGTGAGTATTGTATTAGTTAGTTGCAGTGTTGTATTGTTGCCAGTCCTGATGTCACTCAGACTTCGTTGACTTTTATTTGTTGAGGTATCCCGTATCCATCCACATTTCATTTTGCACCATTTTTAGGTATGGCAACTTCCCAGTCTCTCTAGACACTTTTTCATTTTGCCAAACCTTGTAACGTAATATTCTTCAGCAATGGTGTGCGGTGATAATCTAGGAAGGGTGTGCAATATTAAAAAACTAACTTTTTGTTCACAGCGAGGTTCACAGCAACCAGTGAGATATGAAAATTTTTGCCAGTCAGTATTTGCACTCTTGTGCACTAGACACTGAAACTTTTCATGAAACTTTTCAGAAAACATTTAATTTCGTTTGAAAATTTTTCATAGACAAAATGGAATTTTTTAAAGGGCACGAAAATTTAATAATTGTAGGAGAATTCAATGCAGTCGTGGGCACAGGGAGAGAAGACGCAATAGTTGGCCCCTTTGGATTAGGCAATAGGAACGATAGGGGAGTTAGACTAATAGAATTCTACGATAAACAACTGTCGCGAATAGGGTTGCCAGACGTCCCGATTTCGAGGGCTTTGTCCCGCGTCCCGATGACCTGTTCGTCGGGACGCTAACTGTCCAGATTTTTTGATTATGCGTAGATATTGGCAACAAGGAAATTGCCCCTCTATATTTGGAAAATTAAGTTGTGCTGGCAACAAAGCAATATGCCGTGATTGTGTGACCGTGAGTCACAATCATGGTTTCTGGTCCGCCCGGCGCCGACGACTTGGTCGAATGCATATACCTTAATAATGTTATTTAAATATATGGTCGAACGCCTGAACGCGCAGTGTTGCCAACCTTACAGAAATTTCGGAAGATCTACCGATTTTATATGTTATCTACAGATCTACCGAAATGATACATAATTCTATGGAAATTTCATTTTACAATTAAGAAATAACTGGAAATTGCGCACAGATCATAATTCGTAACTCCTTTGCCTTTTTCTTTCTTCTTTGGGAAATCCTATGGCATCATTTTAGTGCAGCGGTACATTATAGTTATGCAAAGAAACCTAGAACCAACACAAAACGAAGCCTCCATGCGCCGCGATTCGGCGGCACCTTTGTGGCGATTGATTTATCAGGCACACCACCGCCGCCGCCGGTTACAAAGAGACACTGCGTAGCCGGTATTTTTGTTTTGGCTAGTGCCATTCGCAAGTCTTCTAAAAACTACATTACTTACTTTCCGGAAAATTATTTGAGAGTAGGTATTCTTTTAAGAGTATTTTGTTGTATTGTCGAAAAATATTCCGGACATATCTTCGTGGAACATTTTTTACTTAATTTGTGGCTTTGAACCCTAATTTTAACTTTTCGCCCCCTGTTATAAATCGCCCTGTATTCTCTCAAAAAACTAGCGTCCCGATTTTTTAAGCAAAGTCCCGATTTTTAAACAGTTTTTCAGTTGGTATACCCGATAGGGAGATATCAAATAGATTACATTCTCATTAGGCAAAGATTTATAAATCAAGTTAGGGACTATAGAATTTATCCAGGAGCAGATATAGAAAGTGATCACAACATAGTGGCTATGAAGGCCAATCTTAAATTTAAGATTTTGAAAAAACGAAGCGAAAGAAGATATCTTGACCTAGAGAAACTAAAAGATGATGATATGTGCGATAAGTTCGAGAAAAAGACAAACAAAGTACTAGAGAGCGTTTATACTTGGGCCGCCCAACAGACGGAGTGATCACCCTGCAAGAACGTGCTCTAGCGGGGCCAATATTAATTGATGACGACCGAATTGGAGTGATGCGACTTCGTTGGGTCTAAAGAAAGCGCATCACTGCGGTTCTGTCGTCCTAAGTTGATAGTGGTCCCGTCTAGAGCTCATGCTTGCAGGGTGATCACTCCGTCTGTTGGGCGGCCCAAGTATAGTGATTTTTCATAAACGTTTAAACGCGTATATTAAACGTTTAAGATCAATAAAAAGAAAACCAAAATTTTGGTGTGTAGGGGGCGTGAAAATAGGACTAAAACGAAAATACAAATTGGAAACGAGAAGATGGAGGAAGTCTCAGATTTCTGCTATTTAGGAAGTCAAATAACTCACGATGGTAGGAGCTCTAGAGATATAAAACAAAGGATAGCACAGGGTCGAGTTGCATTTAACAAAAAGAAACAACTATTATGCTCGGGAATGATAAATGTAGAAACTCGGAAAAGGCTCTTAAAAACGTATGTATGGAGTACGGCATTGTATAGAGTACGGCATTGTACGGGTGCGAAACTTGGAAGATAGGAGAAGAGGATAGGAGAAAATTAGAAGCATTTGAAATGTGGTGCTGTAGACGCATGATGAAGATGAGTGGTACTGGACCGTTCGAACAACTACTCCTCGGGCAAATACCCCGCCAGGCATTGAATTATAGAACTAAATCCAGATTTTATGTACTACGAGATCCATACTGAATGCTACCCCAAACATATCGTTGGGCTTGGAACATCCTTAGATCTCTACGTACTTTCCTGCTCAACTAGCAGATGTAAGTATGTTAGAAGTTTTTCAATATTGCATGTTTCGAATGTGCATGGAAAACCGTAGGCCACTGGTTTCGTCCTTTCGGGACTCATCAGTACGGTGCTTGCCCTACACACTCGAACTATGTAATATTGCTTGCTGATATATATACTTACACGCTTGGTGTAAGTATTAGCAAGAGCTAATTATTTGCCGAATTATGGGGCGGTTATGAGTGGTACTGGACCGTTACTCCTCGGGCAAATACCTCGCCAGGCATTGAATTATAGAACTAAATCCAGATTTTATGTACCTACTACGAGATCCATACTGAATGCTACCCCAAACATATCGTTGGGCTTGGAACAGCAAGCAATATTGCATAGTTCGAGTGTGTAGGGCAAGCACCGTACTGATGAGTCCTGAAAGGACGAAACCAGTGGTCTACAGTTTTCCATGCACATTCGAAACATGCAATATTGAAAAACTTGTAACGCATGATGAAGATATTGTGGATAGATAAGGTTAGCAATAGAGAGGTATTAGAAAGAGTTGGAGAAAAGCGAAATTTATGGAAGACAGTAAGGAATAGGAGAGATAGGATGGTAGGACACCTTCTGAAGCATGAATGCTTAGTTCGCGACATACTAGAGTCAGAGATAGAAACAAAAAGAGGTAGGGGTAGGCCCTCAAATAGTTAGGGATGTAGGATGTTCAACTTTTGGAGAAATGCCTAGGTTAGCTCAGGATAGGAAGGGATGGACGTACGTGTCCAACCAGTCTTCGGATTGAAAACTCTATGATGATGATGATCGATATTATGATAACATGGTAGATAGTATTATTGAAAATTTCACTCGGGTAATAATTAGCTTCAATTCAATTTTTAGATTCACGTTTTACTTCTTTATATATAGATATGTTGGAAGTAAATAAACTAATAATAAATAGTTTACAAATTTCAGCTTTAACAGATTATGTACTTCAAATTTTTTCTTGTTCTTGTAACAACCTCTCGGTACTTATAGTTTTTGAATCATAGATGCCAAAGTAAAATTTTTCATCAAAACTTGAGAAAAGTGTAATTTTCATGAAATGAATTGAAAAGTTGAAACATTTCACATCAAACTTTTCATAATTACATATTTACCTGTGATTTTTGAACCAGTTTAAGATCCGAAGTCAGTCTCTGCCAACTCTTTTTGTTTAGGCACTTCTTTTTATTTTTTATTTATTAAAACAATTCTGAATTTCACAGATTTATTCAATTTTATATAACTAAGCCTACATTAACAATTTTACCATCTATGATTACGCAGTTAAATTAAAATACAAATACAGGAAACAAGTTGATTTGGCGTTGGTGCAGATTCTCTCTGCACCTAGATCTCCATAAGCTCGCAAGCTAAAGTTATTTATGTTTGCTTTTCCCTGCATATGGGAGAATGGGTGCAGCGATATGAGAAATATTCTCAAATAGTTTCGGACAGTTACAGAGCAGACCGAGTTCCTGAACCCTACGTGCAATTTGTCCCTTGCCAATCGGCGGCGCAATGAATATGCGAAGATGCAGTGTGCTAGCGAATGAATTTTCCCACTACGGGTGCAGTGAATAACGCTGCATATTAAGAAGTTGCAAACATTAAGTGATGTATATTAGTTTGACCAAAGCATATCACAAAAAGTTTTGATAATTTAAAAACGCAAATACATATTAATGTATTATAAAAAAATATGTATATTTATTAGATTTCGAGTTTTTAAACACCCACAATGAACGGGGATACCTGTAACTAGCTTATCTACATTTTTGTCAACATCGAATATATTAAATTTATTTTCGCAATTTTTTAGCAACTGATATTATTTTCACCACTGGGCTGTGTTATAGAAGAGCCAAGAGGACTTAGTACCGGATCCGCCCTTTTAATTATTTTCTTTTTCCTCGTACTTTTCTACCTTATATTCGGAGCGTTACTTCTGAGGTTCTTAAGAGGCGCACGAGGAATGGAGATGATTCCAAATTTAGATTTTTGGAAATCTCTTCCGTTCTTAGTCAGAGTAAGAAATTTGAGATATTCTGTAGTGTTTTAAATTTTTTTTTGCTAATGTTTTAGGATGGTTTTATATTTTTATTGAGTGGGTGCCGTCCTACAGCACTTGTTACTACATCTGAAGCTTATGATAGGATTTAGCACTTTATGGGAATCTTAAAATTGTGTACATATTCCATCTTATGTGAGTTTACTTATATTATTGTACTTTAGGTGTTGTACGTAGTTGTGAACATTTGGATTTTTATATTTATTAATATAAAATGAGTGTCCTTAACTTAATATTTGTTTTTCTCTTATCCAGTAACGTCCTATCTACAGTAAAACACATTTTTCTATGGTACCCGAGTATTCTGCGAATGCTTTAGTTCCCACAATATGTGACGTTCAATACATCACGTGAGTTAATTGTAAATGATAAAATTTTGAATCTTTTCTATTGGTTGCGCTACTTAGGATGTGTTCACAGCATTGAACATTTATTTCCGGTCTTGTTTATACGGTGACAGGCAGAAAGTTGGCCACATATGGAAAACTTTTTTATGGTAAATTTCTCAGAAAATGGTATTCTTGATAAAAGTTAGTGCATGGAAAAAGAATGCCTTTGACAATACCAAATTTCAGGTATCACGTACAGGGGAGTGCAAGAATACTGATACGAACTTTTGCCCCGTCAGCGACGCCCCTGGTAGTGACACACATTATTTGTTTGACGGCGAGCCGCGCTGTTTTTTTTATTGCGGCGCTGTCCTTGACTCCCGAAAAGAATAGTCTATGATTTTATATTGCTCGAAGATTCTTTTTCTGGAACAATGTTCGATCGATAATTTTCCAGAATCTTCGAAGACCATTATAAAATGGGAAGCAAGAAGCCGAGTGGACAGTCTTACAGTTTGAAGTCTGAAGTTTGGAAGCGGATGCGAATGCGATAAGAACCGGGCGTTTAATGGTGTCTTGATACGTGTTTAGTGTCGGTACGGTACGCGAGTGCGAATTCTTTGGTGGCGTTTTAAGTGTACCGGGGCGTCTTCGTATGTGATTAACCGTCGGTTGAAGACGAGTGTTTTAGAGAGTTTAAACTGTGGACTTGTGTACTGCGGATTGTTTAGGTTAGGTAATTAATTGTTTAATTGTTCGCTAATAATTGTTTAATTTTCACCGTTTGTTGTTATTTACTGCTTGTATATATTTCGCTGCTTATTGTTCAATTTGTTAATTTTAAGTTCTCAAATCACTGTTAATCATTGTAAATATTTGTACATATACATAAAGTCACTGTTAATAAATAAGTGTAAAAATCGAAATACGTTACAATACAAAATAACACTTTTCCAAAATGAACATTATTTGAAATCATGTTTAAAACAATTAAATAAACCATAAAAATAAAATTAAAACAGCCTTATAAAGCTTCATATGAGGTATAGATTTTTCCATTTTTTTCATTTTCAGCTTCCATTTAGTCAAAAACTACACATCCTATCGAAAAACTTTATACCACTTTTTGCTTTGTATTTTCAAGGCCTCCAATTTTCCAGTTTCAAGACTGTTGATTTCAGATAATTTTATTTTCGCAAAAGTGCTTTTTTATATTTTTCACACTCCCCGTACATCATACCTGAAATTTAGTTTTACCAAAAGTATTCTTTTTTCATGCACAAACGTTTATCAAGAGTACAATTTTCCGAGAAATTTGCCATAAAAAGTATTCCATATGTGGCCAACTTTCTGCCTGTTACTGTAATATAAATAGACAAAGATTCTGACCAAATAAATTTCATGTAAAAAAACCTAAAACAAACATTTTCTGTGTTAATTCTCTGGAACAAAAATTAACTATTAAAACTGTGAAGTACTCCCAGAAATTTGTGGTACAAGCATTCCTGAAAACGCCTGTGCTTGTAAAGATTTCGGAAAAAGTTCAATTTTTGAGGACAGCTCGGTAAGATTTTTGATTATTAAAGTTTCATCCAAGATCGTGGTAAAATGATACCAGAGTCTGCCCAAAGTTATTACATGGGAAGTTGCCTAATGCGAGGTTCGTTTTTAGTCGGCAGCGATCGGAAATTGACGTCACCGCGGGACCGCAATTTCCTGCCATACATTAGCCGATAAGCGGAGCGCATAGAACGGTGTAATAAATCTTTAGGTATAAAATAATTATAGAAACTCCGAACACCTTGTATTATATTCTTGTATATAAAACCGAGCCATGTGTTTATATTTTAGAGATAAGAATTTTGTGTGTGTGTATCTGTTTTACGAGAAGATGAGAAAAAAAACTCGCTTTTTAGAACGCGTAGCGAGCAGTCGATCTTTGTATTATATTAAAATAAAATATGTATCAAAACTTTTGCGTTTCCTTTAATCGAACGAAAGGAAGATACACAACAATGATAATTATTTATTATTAACCCAAAAACTAAATTTCGGTGAACATCTGTTTCAGTAGGTACCTAAATACACTTAAGACTTTCTTCGCCATGATGAGTGATGAATCAATGAATGCACAAAATTCAGTACTACCGTACCTAATAGACACTGGATGTGGATTTTAGTTTGTAGTAGGTATACTGTTATTTTAATCATCTCCAGTTAAAATTGAACGGCATCGAGGGCGATTTCATTTTCAATCTAAATTTAACTTTATTAGGTTAACATTGCTAATTCAAAAATCTAAATTACTCTACAATATCAGAATACGATCATTTTTGCTTTAAATTTTACAAATTACCTATCCATATAGATAGTTAAGTTTCAGTAATAAACCTTAGGTATACCACAAATAGTCAGGCCCACGCCCAGAAGAAACTATAGAATCCGTGAAAGTCCGTAAGTATCGAATGAATGAAATTCCAATTTGAACCTGACTATTTCTCAATGAAATGATCCGCCGTTTTTACAATTACCTACCTACGGAAGTAACAAGCGTCGGAAATTTAGCGCAGGAATTTGAGGTAGGTAAGTACGTACCTTGAGGACCTTTACTTACACCTTGCAGAACGATGAAACTTCATAACAACGCAGGTTATACATAAATTTATGCCATCAAAGGCATGCATAAAGCGTGGCAATCGGGAAACACATGCAGACGTCTGTACAGGTATGCTTGCGGAGCGCGGCCGAGGTCCATCGCTGACGTCACATGCTTCCCCCACTCGTACTTCACGTGGTGCAACAGCGCTTTACGGGTATTAGGCAACTTCCTATATAATAACTTTGGAGTCTGCCAACATTTCTATAATGCATATATTATGTGTCTTTTTCTTTTTAATGGAAAGAACGCTGTATGTGAGTGTATTTTTGGATTTCTTGTTTGATTTTAGTACGAAGTTATGGCAACTTTTGCCGAATAAATTGTAAAATTTTTGAGTTATAAGCATTCTTAAAATTCAATCTCTTGGGACGTAGAACGTTGGAGATGTAGCCAGGGCATGAAACTTTTGGTTAGGTTACTATTATTTTACTGGTTAAAATCAGTTCAATATTTTTCGTTCTCAGTAACCCTAATTTTTTCAGTTTAACTGCTTTTTTTACGGTTTCGATATAAATACAAAAATAAAAAATGAAATTTACCTAACATAGAAATCGATTATTTTAAAGGTGAGCATGCCCCTTCTTGTTTATACAGAGTGGGCCAATAGTGTGTAGTCGGCCCATATCTCTGATGGTTCTATTCAAGGTATTACCATTTTAGTACCAGTGTGGACCCAGCTTTGAAGAGCTGCTGACGTCTACTGGTCGAAGTTATTTAAGATTTCTTTATTGTACTAGGTTCACAGACTTCTCTATTTGTAAAATTTTTGAGTTCTTTTGTCACAAAACTTAATATCATACAGGGTGGAGAACTTACGAAATATGCATTTTTTTCTTAAAAATTTCAAATGGAACACCCCATATATTATTTCCATATTTGATAGTCAGTTTACTAAGCTTTTGATTGATGTAGATATTGTTATTTCTGCGACTGACGGTTTCGGTAGAATTGAAAATTGAACTTTAAAATGTAGCAATTATTAGACTGGTAGTTTATTCGTTTCTCCTATATTTTAGTGCCCAAAACACAAAATATGATTTCCGTTCTGTTTCTGGAAGTTGATTTCACATTGAGACAACAAATTTCCACGCCAGATTGCTTCTTGATGGTCATATTCTTAAATAAATGGTAACTTTTTAAACCTAGGTTTAAATTGAAACAAGGAGTGCCAAGGAAGAAAACTGTTCTTTCAAGAAGTAATCTTGCAATGAGATTTCTTGTGCCGGTGAAAACTCTGTTCGCTAAATTTTCTGTAAAAACAAAGTGAAAGCATTTTTCCGAGTTTTGGGTGGTAAAATGGGGGAAATTCCCCGAAAATGGTACAAAATTACGGCAAAAATTTCAATTTCTAAGATTTAATCTTTATTTCTGCATAAATTATCAGTCGCAGACCTGCCAATATCTACATCAGTCAAAAGCTTAATAAAAGGACTATCAAACCTGCAAATAATACGTGTCCAAGATAAGGAGGGCCAGTATGGGGATATTGGAAATGACAAGAGATACGGATTTGGTTAAATGGGAAAAAAGTTGCGTAATTAAAGGATCAATAAAATGGCGCCTAGAAATCCTTGATATAATTTTCCGTTTTTGAGTTATTTTCAAAAAACTGAATTTATAGATTTTTAACTATATTTTTTTCTGACTTTAATATTAAAATTAGAGCGAAACTAACAAAACTTCTTCGTGGCAACTTTTGATAGAATTAAAGATTTCGTTGCCAATTTTTTTATTCTACGTTTCGTCTTCGGGCAACCATCATCAACTTCATTTTTTTAAATACGGTCCTGATTTTCTGATGTCAAATTTTATGAGCCCTTATTATTCTGAATTCAACAATGTACCACACATTATGGTTTAATTACGTTTCGACCCGTTTTTGACCATCATCAAGAAATTTTTAGGATACGGACCTGCATTTCTCTTAATTTTCTAAAAATTATGAGAAATAGTTAGTTGGGCTTTCTTCTGATATCAGGAAACGAACAAGATTTTCCAAAACTGCAAGATGCGCTATGCTTAGAGTAGGGTAGGTGCTTATCGCTAGTATCATCTAACAGATTCGTAAAACTCTTGTGGTGCACTTAAAAATTGCCCAACTTATACTGTATGTACATATTTTTTACAAAACTGTGAGACATACAGGTCCGTATCTTAAAAATTCTTTGATGATGGCCAAAAAAGGGTCGAAACGTAATTAAACCATAATGTGTTGTACATTGTTAAATTCAGAATAAAAAGGGCTCATAAAATTTGACATCAGAAAATCAGGACCATATTTAAAAAAATGAAGTTGATGATGGTTGCTCGAAGACGAAACGTAGAATAAAAAAATTGGCAATGAAATCTTTAATTTCATCAAAAGTTGCTACGAAGAAGTTTTGTTAGTTTCGCTCTAATTTTAATATTAAAGTCAGAAAAAAATATAGTTAAAAAATCCATAAATTCAGTTTTTTCAAAATAACTCAAAAACGCAAAATTATATCAAGGATTTCTAGGCGCCATTTTATCGATCCTTTAATTACACAACTTTTTTCCCATTTAACCAAATCCGTATCTCTTGTCATTTCCAATATCCCCATACTGGCCCTCCTTATCTTGGACACGTTGTATACGGGGCGTTCCATTTAACATTTTTGAGAAAATCTCCATTTTGCCCGAGTTGGCCACTCTGTACAATAAGAACTAAGTATTTTAAAAAAAGTGTTAATGGATTTTACAAATAGAGTATCCTCTGAACCTAGTCCAATAAAAAAGTCATAGTTAGCAGCCGTCAGTAGCAACACAAATTTGGGTTCACACTGGTACTAAAATGGCCATATCTTAACATCGCTTGCTCTAAACCCCACCGTGTAGCTTTAATGAAATTTTATGGTGAATCCAAATATGTTAACAAATGTGGGGCATTCCATTTAAAAAACATAACTTTGGTTTGGTGCGAAGCACGTGACCATCCTGTATACATCAAAATAATTTTAATAGAAGCTTCGTGGGGTTCTCCACACACACGTAAAATTTCATGTTGATATCTTGACTATAATCAGAGATATGGGCCGACTACGCACTATTGGCCCACCCTGTATATGTTAGGATCAAAGACCGATTTCGGCCAATGGTCGGAATAAATGACCAGAACACATTCTGGATATCAGTGAATTGCCAAAGTCCGATAAGTCATATTCTGGTCGCGTTTAATAGACCAGAACGCATTCTGGTATTACAAAGTTTGCCAGAATACGTTCTGGGATTTCGATTATTTCCAGGACGCGTCGTGCACTGTAACTCTAACGTCCAAATACCGATTTCATGCCTGTATCAAAGAATAGGTCTAAAGGATTAATCACTTGCTAAGAAAATCTTGTCTTACTATATTTATATTATTCAATCTTTTGAAACAGAAGAGTAGATGTTAGACGCAAAGTCCGGAAACGACCAAAGTCCAAAATTTATCATTGGTTTTTGTCGGGTCTAGGTAGGTCTCTGGGTAGGTCAGATCATATGAGTAAATGGCTATTTGGCACGTTCTGGGAAATAATGTAAAAGCGAGAATGTCTTATAAACAAGAGATTGTAGATAGCAAACTTGTGAGATCTGACTTAATTAAAAATGACTGGGCCTGATCTGACTAGACCCGACCTGGCAAAACTTAACTGGATCTTCGAAAAACTGGGGCGCCACATTTCGGGATTTTACTAATTTTATTTCGGACTTCGGTCGTTTTTGGCCTTTGTGCCCAATTTTTCTCTTCTGTTTCAATATTAGACACGAGTTCTTTAGGAAGTGATGAATTCTTTAGACCTCTGCTTTGATACAGGCAGGAAATCGGTCTTTGGGCGTTTGTGTTACAGTGCACGACACGTTCTATAATAATCTTACTTTATTTAGCAATAAGCTAATATTACATTAATATTGTAATAATACACTCCCAAAAAAAGAAAATAGAAAAATGAAAAGGAAACTCCCAAACACCAACAAATGTCACAAAATGCCTCTAAGAAAAACACAACACATTCTCTTGAAACTGCTCAAATTCGGGGCTTCCTTGTTTTCGTCCGGCATACTATTAAACAATTTAAACCCCTTATACCGCAAGGAATTTTGCGAACAACTCTTCACAAATTGAGGAAGTCTGTAATCTTTCACCGATCTCATCTGGTAATTGTGAACATCCCGGCTACGTATCAAATTAAGAGACATGTAATTCGGAACCCCACCATTAACAATCTTGTATATCAGAATAAGCGTGTTGTAAGTTATTCTCTGTTTTATACTTAGTCATTGTAAAGTTTCCAACATCAATCTTATAGGCGTATATCTATTGCACTGCAAAATTATTCGCATTGCCCTATTCTGAAGTTTTGCAACCTTTCCAAATCACCAGCTGAACACAAAAATAATATACTTAAACAAAAATCAAAATGTGGCGAAATTATTGTTTTATAAACCAGAATTATAGCCCAAGGACTCAACTTTCTGCTTACTCTACCCAGGAAACCAATTTTTTTAGCAACTTTTTTAACAATAAAGTCTATATTGCTTTTAAAATTTAATTTTGAGTTAATTATCACTCCCCAGATACTTAGTTTCGCTAACACGTTCCACCTCCTCATCATCTATTATCGCTTTACAGTCATCTTCCCACTCCTTCCTTATCACTCTGTTACCTATGATCATAACTTTTGTCTTATTAATATTTTACTTAAGTTTGTTTATCTTTAGCCATTTTGACACTTCCCTTAATACCTCATTATTGCACTAATTAAGTCACAGTCCGCATTTGCTATAAGGGCATCATCAGCAAACAGATTAATATTACCTTCTTTTATCACTTGCACCACTTGTCACTCCCATTCCTAAGGTTTCAACGCCACAGCACTATAAGGATTTACGACCCATAAGCGTCCTTCCCGCCTTATCCAAAATCTTTGAAAAATTGCTTTATACTCAGATTGAGGAACACTTAACTAAATATAAAATCATACCAGAATATCAATCTGGGTTTCGTCGGAATCATAGTAGTACAACTACCTTGTTGAATGTTACAGACGATATTATTCGGGCTACAGATCTAGGTAAATTAACGCTCTTGGTATTACTTGATTTCAGTAAAGCTTTCGATACCATCCAACATGATCTACTTTGTGCTGTTCTTCATTTTGTCGGTTTTGGTACTGATTCTGTAAATCTTATAAATAACTACTTTCAAGGCCGAAAACAAAGTGTTAAATTGGACGATGAAGTATCTCAACCTTTAAGTGTTGATTCTGGAGTTCCGCAGGGTTCAATTCTTGGGCCACTCTTTTTTTCAATCTTTACAAGTCAATTTCCCAAATGCATTAAGTTTTCTAAAGTTCATATGTATGCCGATGACACTCAGTTGTATTGTTCATTTTTCAACAGTGATTTTCTCACCGCTATCGATCACATAAATGATGATTTATTATCTATTGCTCGAGTGTCATCTCAACACTCCTTGTTTCTTAATGCTAATAAATCTAAAGTCATTATGTTTGGGCGTCAAAATGATGTTAAAAAATATAAATGTGACGAAATAGTTTTGAAAATTAATGATGCCAGGATTCCTGTCGTTACTGAAGTTCGGAATCTGGGGTTGACTATGGACAATACTTTTAGATACTCTAAGCATGTTTCTGGTTGTATTTTGAGAGCAATCCTGAATTTGAAGCTTATTTATCCCCATAGAAATTATTTAAATTACAGAACTAAGTCCATGTTATGTGAGTCTTTGGTTTTGTCACACTTTATGTATTGTGCGCCTGTATATGCCCCCTGTTTGGATGTCGCCACTAAGAATAGGATTCAACGAATTCAAAACTCTTGTCTGCGATATATATACGGAGTCCGGAAGTATCAACATATATCACATAAGTTAGTGGAAATTGGATGGTTAAATATGACCAATAAATTCAAATTTCTATGTATATCATTGTATCACCATGTCATAATAACAAAGAAACCCCCTTATTTGTTAAGAAAAATTACATACCGTACTGACGTGCACAATATTAATATTAGGCATAAGGGGTTTATCACAATACCACACCATAATTCCTCATTTTTCAAACGCTCATTCAGTTACAGTGTTGCCTACCTCTACAACGGAATACCAAGTGTCTAAACGAATCCCAATTTAGAACTGAATTGTCGAAGTACCACCGGCAGTTGCAGACTGGTACATAATGTGGCTCTCTGGCTGCTTACTGTATTAAGTATACATTTTTGTTTTGTTTCTTTTTCTATTTGCTCTCATCTAGGTTAAGTTCCTTTAGATTAAGTTTTGAAATAATTTTTTGTTCATTTCTATAAGAGTCAGGGTGTGTCGGAAGACTGAGAGGCAGAAGTGTTTCAACACTTCTGTCTTCTTGAGATATCACCCTGTGGTTTTCCTCAGGTTAATTGATCTGTTTTATGTACTTATTTTTGTGTACTGAGGAAAATAAACCATTATTATTATTATTATTATTATTATTATTCATATACAATACAAAAAGAGGACCAAGTACCGAACCCTGGGGTACACCCAATCCATTCAGAATCTCTTCAGACTCATAACCACCATATCTACACTTCTAAGACCTATTGGCCAGATAACTGCCAAACCATTCTCTAGTTGTACCCCTTACCCCACACCTTTCCATTTTTACCATAAGCAGTCCTCTACCGATTGTTTCGAAAGCTCTTTTCAGGTCCAAAAAGACAGCCACGACATAATTGTCCTCCTCTATTTGTTCTTTCCAGTTCATAAGTACCAAATTAAGTGCCGTGTCATAGGAGTGATCACTTCTGAAACCCGACTGAAATTCCGACAGTAAGCCATTATCTTCTAAGTACCTTTGCCCATTCTCAAGGATTCATTTATAAGGTTTAATTACAAACGTCCCGCCGTTAGAAGACTGTCTCTCAATACCTCTTTATTTATTCCATCTGTACCACCTTTAGATTTAATTCCTAATATAATTTTTTCTAATTTCTCCAATGTAATTTCCTGGAGTTCGAAATTGCTGCATGTTTCCGGAATTGCCACTTTCAAACCATCAGTTTTAGGTATACTTTGGTTTATTTCAATAATGCTGTCTAGAAAAAACTTATTAAATTTCTCCGCGATTTGTTTGCAGTCGCTTATTTCACCATTCCCAAAGTTTACCGATGCGCCACTTCCCACACTTCCGTTCCTGTTTCCTACTATTTCCTTTAAATTCCTCCACATATCTTTAGAATTATCCCTGCTTTCATCTATTCTCCTCTCATAATAATTATCGCTTATTAACTTTAACTTTTTAGAGTAATTGTTTCTTACTCTCCTACATAAACTCCAATCTTCTTCCCTTCCTGTTAGTTTAGCAATCTTAAACACTCGATCTCTTTCCCATTGACGAAACTCCTCGGTATACCACGGCTTTAAACTTTTACTATACACTATTCGCTCAGGTACAATGGAGTCCAACGCACTTTTTAAGTTATTTACAAAAGCCATTGCTTTTTGGTTCAACTCTAACTCTTCCAGTTTATTCCAGTCGACATTTGCATTTTGCAAACACTCAACTAACCTTTCCTTACTATATCTACCGTAATTCTTCACTATCTTTTGTTGCACTTTACTGTGGTGATCTTCACCAAAAGCAACCTTTATCAAGCTATGGTCTGTAATCTTTGGCTCATCTAGAACGTCTACTTCTGCATCATACACATTAGTAACAACCAAATCTATCAAAGTACTGGAAAATTCCATGACTATGGTCGGCCGTGTCACCATTTGTTTCATACCTGTACAAAATATCGCATTCCTCAATCTTTTACCATAATATGTATCCTTTGATATACACTCCTGGACAAAAAAAAAACGAACACTTGGTTTTTACATTTATTCTTCAATATCATGAAGATTTCACATTTATCTAAGAATGTGTTAATTGTGAATTCTTTACTATACTTGGGCCGCCCAACAGACAGAGTGATCACCCTGCAAGAACGTGCTCTAGCGGGGCCAATAGTAATTTCTGACTACCGAATTGGAGTGATGCGACTTCGTTGGGTCTAAAGAAAGCACATCACTGCGGTTCGGTTGTCCTAAATTGATAGTGGTCCCGCCTAGAGCACGTTCTTGCAGGGTGATTACTCCGTCAGTTCGGCGGCCCAAGTATAAACACTTTTTTCATAAACAATCGAAATTTCACAAAGTTAGATTATTTCAACATTTACTTAGTAATATGGAAATAATGCAAGAAAACACAAAATTTTCAAGTGTCCGGTTTTTTCTGTCCAGGAGTGTATATACAGGGTGATCCAAATTAACGGGGCACTATTGCTAACTTTGTTATCTTTGGAGCTACGATTCCGCTCAAATGGGTAAACTAGTAGTCTTTTTAGCGTAGATTACGGTGGTGAAAACAGAAAAACAATTGAACATCAAGTTTTCGAGTTATTCACGAAAATGACTTTTTTTAAATGGAACCCCCTGTATATTCTTGTATATTTTGAAAGAGAAAATCATTCTTAACAGAAAAGTCTTAATTAACGACTATCATAAAGTTTAAAATAAAGAAGTTTTGAACCATTTAAAACGCTGCATATTTTACACTTCAGTTTAGCGGTTAAACCAAAGCAGGCCGAGGAACAAGAGATGATAAGTCGTAAGTTTTGGACCATTTAAAACGCTACATATTTATCGGCTAAACCAAAGCAGGCCGAGGAACAAGCGGGTAAGTTTAATGTCAGTAAATAATTTTCGCAAATGATGTTCTTGCTTATTGCTGTTTAGTGAGTTTTCGGTTGTTGGAACGTGGATCAAAATGTAACGCGAGGCTACATTTAATTCGGCTATTTAGTCACGAAAATTATACGAAAACTCACTAAACAGCAATAAGCAAGAACATCATTTGCGAAAATTATTTACTGACATTAAACTTACCATCGCTTGTTCCTAGGCCTGCTTTGGTTTAGCCGCTAAATATGTAGCGTTTTAAATGGTTAAAAACATCTTTATTTCAAACTTTATGATAGTCGTTAATTAAGACTTTTCTGTTAAGAATGATTTTCTTTTTCAAAATATACAAGAATATACAGGGGTTCCATTTAAAAAAAAATACATTTTCGTAGATAATTCGAAAACTTGATGTTCAATTGTTTTTCTGTTTTCACCACCGTAATCTACGCTAAAAAGACTACTAGTTTACCCATTTGAGCGGAATCGTAGCTCCAAAGATAACAAAGTTAGCAATAGTGCCCCGTTAATTTGGATCACCCTGTATATTAAAATCTCCTACAATCAAGTTATTTTCTGGCAATAACAGAAATCCCAGAACGCATTCTGGTCTGTTTAAAGCAACCGTAATGCGACTTTGGTAATTCGGTGATATCCAGAACGCATTCTGGGCGTTCTTTTCGACCATTGGACGAAATCGGTCTTTGATCCTAACATACACATTATATAAGGTGAAAAGCTAAAATTAATTATTTGAATTTGCAGTCGTAAAAACAAATACAGATAAGTAACTACGTGCCTTTAAAATCAATAGAAATGATGGCTCTGATAACTGATATCACAGTATTCAGATAGTAGTTGCCAGCACTGAGGGAGGACTTCAATCTTAGTGATTCAGATTTGTTACTGAGTGTTACGGCTGTGCATGTCCAAAAGTTGCTGATCGTGAGCCAGCCTCGATCTCTAGGTAATGGCAAATCAAAGAAATAGGACATGTTCTATGATATCAGCTAATATGGAAAACTGGGCATTACGGCTGTGCATTTTGCATTAAAAAAAACAAAGCTTTTACAGTCACTAGCACCAGAACTATTTGATATAATATACTGTGCTAATATAATACAGGTACCACTTTCATAGCTTCAATGAAAAGTGAGATGTTTTTCACCGACATTCTAAGGCAAAATTAGTCTCAAATTATTGTGCAATCTTTCGCTAAAAATTTAATGAGAATGCACACCAGCATATCGCCCAAAATAAGACGCTTGCAAATTCATAGTTAATTGATCAATAAAAGAAGAGTAGAACATGGAGCGATTTTATGACTTTTCAGCAAGGTGACATTGGCCATTTCTTTTATACGTACATTGTCGCCTGTCGGTAAGGACCACCTTCTTACCAGATACAGGGAGTGTAAGTGAATACAGAATGAACAGAATTTGTCGGTTTATTACTAAAGCACTGAATATTATCTTGGTTCTGTAATTTGGGAGAGATAGGTACTATACAGTTCTTAATTTGTCCAGATAATGAGATTACCGGTTAGTAAATTTGGGAATTCAGTATGAAATAGTGGTCTCAGTTTTGGTTACAATTTTATCACTTTTTGAAACCTACATAGGTACAGAGAGCATGAGCTCTGGATGTAGCAAGTGATATTTTGGTGGAATAAAAGAAATTCCTAATTACAAATAAGAACATTTCGAAAAACAGAACTTCTTAAACATAGCAGTAAGAGAATTAACATATTTTCAGTACCTAGGAGATTACAACATGTGATTCTTTTCATCCGTGAATAAAGAATTCAGATAGTGTGTATAATTTTTTGACAGATCTCTTTTATTTAAGTCATCTTAACTGTCATTCTGTGTTTCAAGTGCTTGATCGCAAAAAATTTGTTTCCCAATATACAGCTTCAGAAATTGCAGCTTAAGCAGTTGCTCTGCGTCAAGCAGGAAATAGCCAGAGATTCGTGGCCATGCAACTGAACTTAAACTGATCTGGCAAGAAAGGGACGAACATTTTCTGACCATATCAGCACTGAGGAACCATCACTTGAATAATGTCCAGTTACAGCTACGGGAAGTGCATGGTGTGGCTGTTAGTAGGTGAACTGTGAGGAGGCTTAAAGAACAAGGCCTTAAGTCGCACAAGCCTACAAGCTGCAAGTGGTCCAAAACTGACAGCAGCCTACCACCAAGCTCGCCTCCAATTCGCAAGAGAACACCTGAATTGGACAGTTGAACAATGGGGGTCAGTTATTTTCTTTGATGAGACCAGGATTTGCCTTCATGGCAATGATGGAAGAAACAGGATATACAGGAAGACCTGGCGAACAATTCGCACAATGTTGCTTTCAAGAGCGAGTCTTTTATAGAGGTGGATCATGTATGATTTGGGGAGGAATATCCTTAACAGCAAGAACTGATTGTGTTTTCATTGTTGACGCTGGACGTGGTCACAACAGAAGAGGTCTCAATGCTGAAAGATACACAAACGAAGTTCTTGAAGATCATGTGGTACCAATTAATTTTTATGCAAGACAATGCAAAACCTCACACTGCAGCAGTTGTGCAAGGATATCTGCAAGAGGTTGGTATACAGGTAATGATGGAATGGCCAGCACATAGTCCCGACCTAAATCTCATTGAACTTGTTTGGGATCAGCTAAAAATAAAAATTCCACATAGAGATCCTGCACCTAATACGTTAGAAGAGGGTGTGATTGCTGTTGAAGAAGAATGGTGCATCATATCCCGAGAAAATATAGTCAACCTCATACAGTCGATGAACAACCGCATGCCGTCCGTTATAATGGCAAGAGGAGGGAACACTAATTATTAATTTTGAAAGTTTTGTTTTATAATTTTGATTTTAACTGTTCAGTTTCTTAAACTGTTTTATTCATTTTTTTTCGGAAAATGGTATTTTTGTGATATTTTATCTATGACCAAAAATCTTCTGAATAACCAAACCAACGGAATTTTAGGATATCCATTTGATTCTGACCATCAGTAGAATGACCTTCAAAATTAAAAAAGAACACATATTAAATATGGGGCTCATTTGTACAAACTCAGTTCATCAAATTTGAAAAATGCAAGTGGGCTAATTTGATTGCACCCAAGTGTAGTTTGATATTCGAGGTCGATTATCTTGAAAATTATCTACTAATTTTAGAGACAGCAAGTTTATACTCAGTCGAGAGAAAATTCAACATGGAAAATAAATGGAGCACTAAAAATTATATGGGTACGTTTACACGTTAAAAGCACTCGAGCAACTCTCTAATGAACTTATTCATTTACATAGTTCCATTATGAAAAAACTGCTGGATGCAGTCATGCAGTATGGAAAGATTGGAACGCTTTCATACAAACAATATCTCTCAAAATGAAACATGCAAGTCTGAGACACTATGTCATCATCATAAAGTTTTCAGTCCGAAGACTTGTTGGATGCGTACCTCCTTCCTCTCCTACCTCTTTCTATTCCTATCTCAGACTCTAATATTTTGCGAACTAATCCTTCATGTCTCAGAAGGTGTCCTACCATCCTACCTCTCCTATTCTTTATTGTCTTCTATACCTTTCCCTTTTCTCCAACTGTTACCAATACCTATTGCTAAACTTATCTATCCACAGTATCTTCATCATACGTCTGTAGCACCACATTTCAAATGCTTCTATTTTTTCCAATCTGCTTCTCCTATCAACCAAGTTTCGCACTCGTACAATGCAGTACTCCATACATACGTCTTCAAGAGTCTTTTCCGAGTTTCTATATTTACTGTTCCCAAGCATAACAGTTGTTTCTTTTTGTTAAATGTAATTCGGTCCTTCGTTATTCTTTATTTTATAAAAAATGGAAATTATCACATTGAAGTGTTTTATATTATGATAATCATGAATTTCCATCAAGTAATGGTTCACACTATCAACAATTTATTTTATATCTCTAGTGCTCCTACCGTCATGAGTTATTTGACTTCCTAAATAGTAGAAATCTGTGACTACCTCTAACTTCTCATTTCCGATTTGTTTCTTCGATTATATTATATTATCTTCGATAATATAATATAATCGAAGAAACAAATGTTCTTTTGCTTTCCTACATTTCCAAATAATTTCCCACTTGACCACCTCATAACTTTGTTTCACTCCTTATATGCACTTTTAAATAATTTGTCGTGATTGTGGAAATGATGGCGAGTTGACTATCATAAACAGGTGGGACAACGTTAGAAATAGTGACATGGGCAGTTATGTTATTTTGAGTTGTATGCAACTAACGGTATGGAATTGGAAATCATATGAAGAAGTTTTGGACAGAAAAACTGTGGGTGAAACTGAAAAATTTTTATTTTCAGTGTTTTACTGGAATCTGTTGATGGGATATTTCATGGAAAAATGAAGCTTCGTGCTGATTCCATTCTGTGAAATTTTAATTTGTGTCCATTTATTTCTATTGAAAATCTTTTATAAAGAAAAGAAACTACTTCTGCAGAACTGAGATACTTAGGTATATTAATTAGAATCCACTCCCTTCTCTCTCAGACGTTCTTTCTAGTCAGACAGTAAACTATACTATGTTTCTTCTCATTCATACATTCATTCTACATAACCTAGGGGAAAATCGGAGTTTTGAAGGGATAACTTGTCTCAGAAACTATACGCTACTTCATGAAACAGTGGGTGAAATCTGAGTGAGTAAGCTTTGGGAAAGTATAGTGAATTTTGCCAAAAAATTTAATCATCTAGAGATAAGTTTAAAAAAGGATCTCTACTTCTTGTTTTAGTCTTTTTGTTGATGTGTTTAGTGTTGTTTGCATCTTTAATGCTCTAGGTGTTAAAAATGAATTCGTTATTAATTTATTTGTCTCTTATCCATTTTGCGGCATTTTTTCTGTTTACCGCAATAACATTTATGTAAGTAACAAATTTTTTGCTTACCTTTAAAATCCTCCTTTCGTCCATTTTCAAAAACTACACTCTTACACAAACAGACGCTAAACTAAAGAATAAACCTTGCTTTTAAGATAAGATACCAGAATCAAGTACTTGCACTTAACCAAAACTAAATCATAGTTAAAAACTTATATTTGATATTGAAAAATACAGGAATTAATTCAAATAAATCGATCATCGATACCTGCATCTCATTCCTAACTTTTAATATACAGTATGTACAAATATATTTATCACAGTCAGGCTAAATATTTTTCAAATATATTAATTCATTTGGATAAATAAAAGTAAAACATTTTAAAATAGCAAGTGGGAAATTATGGGTACACTAACATGTACAAATAGTGTACTAAAAATAAACAATCAATGTTAAAACTGCAATTTACGATACGTTCAGTAAAAAACATTGTCGGGCGTTGATCTTTGGAAAATCCTGTATTTGATTCCTCAAATAATTTTGATACCAGGTTGTATAAGGTATCTTTTGCCTAAAATGCCTATTTTCAGTGTTACTGGCATTTTTTTGAAGATTCTGATAAAATCAAGAGGATTTTGAAAATTAAGAATCTTGGCATTGGACAAAGTTGCAGCAGTGACATTTTGGTAAGAAAGAAGGAAACTATATCTAGGGAAAATGGCCGCAGCATTGAAGAAGTTTAAATATTATACAGGGAATTAGGAATTGCTTGGCCAAATCTTTAGTGTACTACTTGGCTAGTCGCTAGTATCGTAATTTGCCATAAATTCGGACAGTACCGTCGAACAGGCATATATGAAACAGGCAATGTTGACCGCATTCGAATTCCGGGTACCCTTCACCCAGCCCAACCTAGAAACATTTGTACAACAGTAGGTACTTAAATCAAAAAGGCGTTGAAGTAAATTGTTTAAGAGAAAATCATCCTGGCTGATCATTTTAAGCAATGGGACCCAGAACTGACTGCAAGGAATGCAGAATACATTAAGCGATGCAGGGCCGAATTAAGCCCCGATGTTCTGAGAGAATATTTTGATCGTTTGGCAGAGACAATCGATGGTGTTCCACCTGGAAATATTATTAACTATGATGAAACCAACATCACCGATGACCTGGATTCTCAAAAAATTTTTGGTGGAAGAAGAACAAAACACGTGATTCGAGTTGAGGATAGTTCGAAAACGTCAACGTCAGTCATGTTTGCTGCTTGTGCTGATGGAACCCTTCTTCCCAAATATTTATATCCAGATTGGACTCAAGGTGGACCTCCAGGTGCTTGTTACAACTGCAGTCTCTCAGGTTGGTTCGATGGTGCTATATTCGAGGATTGATTCCTTAAAATTGCGCTACCTTTTTTGAGAAGGTGAGAGGGAAAGAGTCATCATCGGTGATAATCTTGGTAGCCATATCTCTTACAAAGTTCTAAAGGCATATGAAGAGCACAATATAGCTTTCGTCTTACTTCCGAAGAATAGCACCCATCTTTGCCAGTCACTTGACTTTGCTGTATTTGGGCCGGTAAAAAAATGGAGAATTGTGCTCACTGAGTGGAAAAGGCGAAATAGGGGTGTAGTCCCAAAATCGCAACTTCCACAACTTTTGACGGAATTATTGCATGAATCCCGATCGACCATGGGTCAAAATATTCTAGCTGGATTCGCCTTTACCGGAATATCGCCATTAGATGCTGAGAGAGTTATGAGGAAAATTCGACCCAGAAATCTGATAGCCTGCAATGAACAAGTTATGGTTGCCACATTCCAAAATATCATGACTGATTTAACTAGAACTAACGAAAGACCAAAGTCGTGAGGAAGAGGATCAACATACAAGCGGGTAAATCTGTTACAAGCAAAGATTTGTAGGAAAGAGACGAAAGTGAGCCAGACGAAACGGAAGCTGTAGACGAAACAGAAGCTCTAGATGCAACAGAAATGTCAAATTCAGGGGATGGTTCGGACGAAGAGTTAAGGCCAATAATGAATCCAGTTACAAGTGTTTTAGACTTAGAAGAAGGAGCATTCATACAAGTGTGCTTGACGTACAATGAATGGCAGAGTTAAGAAAATGAAGAAGTCCATTGAAGTTAGTTGCCTGAGGCAGTACAGATCTTACCAAAATAAATTGTATTCCATAATGTTACTGATGACATTAATGTAGATATTACACAAACAAAATACAAGTTGGAAAATCCTATCGAAATAAGAGGGATTTACCAATTTAAAAGTGATGTTATTTAAGTTTTCTAATAATTATCTATTTATGTTGTTTTTCATTTTTGAAGTGAAACTTCTTTTACTTGGTAGAGTAAGTACCTGTGTTGGCAAATGCGAGCGTCACGAAAAGTGAAACGAATGGAGGGGAACAGCCTGAGAAGATGGGCAGAGGAGAAAGGGAATATCCAACGCCCCACTCTTTAGCCACGCTCTGTCTCAAGCTTTGCGCTGTTTCTCTCAGGCAAGCATCAGTTTATTTCTCTAATAACGTTGAACTTCAACGGTTGAAGTTTCACTTCTACAGCGTTTGGCGACCACGCACCCAGGTTTTTTTATTTGTAAAATTTAATTTTGTGTTACAAGGATTTTTGTTATGTTTTTCTAACATAAACATAATTGCTTATAAAGCTTTTTGTATTTGTGAAAATAGCGTTTATGGAGTGAAAGAGGCTTTTAAAAAATTCCAATATTTTTTTTGTGAATCGTTGCGTATTAGTTATTATCAGAGTATATGAGGAGCTTTTTTTCAATCCGCAACATGTCCAAAATATTTCTGAAATTATCTAAGAGATGTCGCTGCTAGTGCTGATTGAAATACACATTTTAGAAACCTGTTTTCCCCTAGAAATGCAACAAGTCCTTTAGAATTCACGTATAAAAGCTATCGTACTTCGTTCAAACTGCAACATGTCCACAAAATTTTGTTTTCAATGTGCAACATCCATTTCCCTCTATTCAAAGTGCAACAAGTCCTCAAAATTCCCATTAGTTTATTGGAGTATTGTAATAGTCGGGAAGTGTTTGCGCTGTACGCAAAACAACAAATTTGTGCCAAGAATGGATAGTGAGGGTGTTTTGGTAGCCGAAAGCAGTCGGGGCAGCAGGAAAAGAAAAAGAGCAAAGCAAGCAGAACGGCAGGAATCTAGAGATAGCAAGTAAGTTGATTTTTATTTTTGAGGTTAGGATTTCTGACAGTTTTTGTTTTTATTTCCCGGTTTATTCAGATATCAACCTCAAGGCTGCGTTCAAAAATTGCAGATGAGTAACTCTAGAGTGACTCTCTCGCCAAAACTTCCGTTCAGAAAAGAGAGTGAAGTTACGCCAACGTAAACTTAACCCTAGTTCATAAACTAGAGTTACAACGGCGTGACGCCCTCGTCAACTATCTTTTTACTTGGGGAATATTCACTCGTCATGCGCAGTACATAAAGACGCCTTGTTTTGGTTCACAGTATAGTTTGGCGGGAACAACTGCTTATCAGTAAAAATCAAAGGTTGGTCTTACTTTTCTTGAATCCTTCGGAATAACCGAGAGAATAGCATTATTAATTATAGGTACTAAGGCATTATAGCTCATAGGCAGTTATTCTTAGAATCCGGATATGACCTATAATGTGCTCCAAGTAATATTTTATCCGCAATGAAGCGATCTTCTTTTTCACGCCAGTGTCCTCTTCATCTTAAAGTAGAGAGGCAGTGAATTATATGTTGATAATAATTTCTGCGACAAATTATGTATGTTATTATTTCCTTCCATTTAGAAATAGGGTTAGGGTTTAAATTACATTTTTGAAAGTTCGTATTTTACATCACCCGAAAATGTTCAGAAAAGCATCCATCTGGAGTAACTTTTTTGTGACGTCACATAACACTCACATCACCTGTCACTCTCATATTACCCTTTTTATGAACGTACTCCAAGATTTGAACTTAACAAGATGGCACATTCCTTGCAGGCATCCAAATAATAATGACCAGCATTTTGATTGTTCGCATATTGACCGGGAAGTGTTACTTCAAGCAAAGAAAACTGTTTTCAAAGACAATAACAAAATGAATCAGAACTCACGGTTAAGTACTCTAATAAGTGTTGCGTTGCCAAAAAGACATCGCAAGCGAGAAAATGTTAAGAGTCATAAGCCACACAGTATTCAAAATATCTACAAAATTCGCTATAAAACCAAAGAGTTTACAGTGTGTAAAACGTTTTTCTCCGAATTATTTGAAGTTAGTCATCGCCGAATTTTGTGGGTTGCGAAACATGTTCAACGAGGCTGCGAATTGCGTGAAACTAGAGGGGGATCGCAATGGGGAGATAAACTGTTACCAAAACGCGAAAGCGTTAAGAGTTTCATTGGTCGTTTCACAGCTCGAGAAAGTCATTATGGTAGAGGACGATCACAACGTCTTTACTTACCCGCTGAGTTAAACATTTCTAAAATGTTAAAAATGTATAACGACAGTGTTGCTGAAGATCTTCAAGTCAATTACGCCTTTTTTCACAAGATCTTTTCAACGCAGTTCAACCTGGGATTCGGGAGTCCTGCCACTGATATTTGCAGCTATTGTGAGAGGCTTAAGCATCAAATCAAACTTGCAACATGTGAGGAATCCGCAGCTGAGCCTAAGAGACTTTTGAAAGTTCATCAAATGAGAGCCAAACAATTTAATTTAATTATGAAAGAAGAATCTGAAGAGACACTTACATTGTGCTTTAACCTCCAGCAGGTTCACAACTTACCAAAACTTCCAATTCAAGAAGCATACTATTCACTCCAGATTGCTTTTGATGTGTTTTGTATTGTTGATATCTCTTCAAGAAACCCACATTTTTACACCTGGACGGAAAATCTGTCCGGAAGGGGATCAAACGAAGTTGGATCTGCAGTTGTGCATTTTTGCGCAACTGCGCTTTTACCGATGACAGTACCCCGCGAAAGTTAAGACTCTTGTGCGACGGTTGCGGGGGTCAAAATAAAAATGCCCACTTAATGCACCTGCTGTTGTGGTGGTTACGTAAAGAGTCTCCAGAAACTCTTCGTGAAATTGAAGTCGTTTTTCCGGTACGTGGCCATTCATACCTGCCGGCCGATCGTGTATTTGGTAGAGTAGAAAGAGAGTTGAAGAAACATTCTACTATAATACTACCTAAAGATTATGAAAACTTTTATAAAAAATTTGGTACTGTTCACTCACTACAAAATGACGAATGGGAAGTTTACAATCTGAAAACTTTGGGAAATGAGCTGAAGAAAGTTGATGGAATATCAGATCAGAAACGAATTTTTTTCTACAAAACTTACGTTAATGGACAAGCGATTGTAAAAATGAAAACTGAAATGCATTACCGTATGAATGATGACAGCAAAGTACCTGTGACTCTTCTTAAACGAGGAAAGAACTTGACCCATGTTTCGTTGTCAAGAGTTCAAGAAATTTGGGGTATCACTCAAGATAAAGGACGGGCGGTTAATAATTTGCTCAAGCAACGATTTGGAGAGAACTGGTACCTTCAAGACGGCCTTGTCTGGTACTTCGAAATTTTACGAGATTTCATAATCGACCGACCAGTGGACTGCAGCGATGCCGAAGATTGTCATTGTTTGGAAGAAGAAACGGAATTACAACTTTAAAGACATTTTTCAGAATGTGTGCATCATCTCTAACAAAGTTCTTTTCATAAGAAAGTCTATTTTTATTTTTTTAACTGTTTTATTAAGTTTTCTGTAGTGGTAGAAAAGAATAAAGCATTCTTTAAAGCAATCTTTGAACACAATGTGCGCCCTTTGTTTTGAAAATGAAATATGTCCATTGCATATATATTTTTTTAAAGCAGATGAATTGTGATAGATTTATTAAACACTCATCTTTTTCATTGTTTTACGCAACTAAATAAACAGCAAAATTTTCAGGGCATAGAATTGAATGCTTGCGCTGCCACAACATTTTGTTGAATATCTCAGATTACGTTATAGTGGGCATGTAGCAGATTAAAAAAAACTCCTCATATATTAACCAACACATTTAATGCAAAACTGATATCGTTTCATATATCTCCCAAGTGCGGGTTATATGAAGCGGTTGTTTTCATATAAAAAAAAATATAAACCATTGCAATTATCTAATGAAATCATGGTGAACCAATAGCTGCATAGAACTCGCAGCTGTTGTGTATTCAGTTCTAATATCTGAGCTGCTTTCATATCTAGACAAAATAATATTGAATCACTTGTTTTTAAACTACAATTATTGTAGTTTCCGTTTTCATGTATAATATACCTATACATTACTTGATATTTCGCGTATTGTTTTAATCACTGCAACCTACGACCTTTATTTCCTACAGGTTATGGTCCCAGGCTCGCGACAAGTGGTTAAAAATCGCGTTTTTATTCCGGTAATAAGTGTACGAGGTAGTGCAACTTTCGTTTCGTTGCTGTAGTAAAAATAAAATGGCAGTTTTTATTCCGGTAATAAGTGTACGAGGTAGTGCAACTTTCGTTTCGTTGCTGTAGTAAAAATAAAATGGCAGTTAGCGAAAGTTCGAATATCGGGACGGTTGTGGAAAAGCTTAAAGGTCGCGAAAACTATACCGACTGGAAGTTCCAAATGGGTGCCTTGTTAAAATTAGACGGACTTTGGAACTGTATAAGTGAACAGTGGGAACCTAATGTTGATAGTGTTGCAAGAGCACGCCGAGAGGAGAAAACTCTTTCAAAAATAATTCTTTCTCTGGATAAATCAACGTACCCTCATGTGATGCAAGCAAAAACAGCCAGTGAAGCATGGAAGACCCTTGAGAACGCATTTGAAGATAAAGGACTTCATAGGCGACTGGGACTCTTAAAAAATCTGTGTTCAATAAAGTTGGAAAATTTCAGCACAATGGAGGAATATGTCAATGAAGTCATGGCTCTCTCTCAACAACTCTTATCCACAGGAAAACCATTGGATGATAGTTTTTGGGCGTTATTATGCTGCAAGGACTTACAGCGGAATATGACCCCATGGTTATGGCTCTTGAAAATTCGGGGGTCGACATAACATCAGACTTCGTGAAGACTAAATTGCTGCAAGACAAAAAATGGCAAAATAGTAAACACAACAGTGATAGCGTATTCGCTACAAGAAAAACTAAAAAATCTCCATGGTGTTGGGGCTGCAAGCAAAAAGGTCACTATAAGAACCAGTGCCCGCAAAATAAGAAGAGTTCTTCAGATAAAAATGCTCCTGGTGAAAATTCTAATAAAGGTAGCTTCAGTAAAAAGAAAGCTCTGTATGCTAAAGCCTTAAGTGTAAATAGCGTACGTGACTCAGCATGGTATGTGGATAGTGGAGCTTCCTCCCATATGACTGGGAACAGAGAGCTGCTTTCAGACATGACAGAGGAAGACTCGGGGCAAGATGTGCTTGTGGCAAATAATACAAAACTCTCAATTAATGGAACTGGGAACGGTGTGGTAAAATTGAAACCAAGCGGTACTGAAAGAAGCGTATCAAAAATTAAATATGGTCCAAATCTTTCAGTAAACTTGCTATCCGTGAGTTCCATTGCCCCGAAAGGATATTGTGTGTATTTTGACTCGAATGGGTGCAAAATAATTGATGGTGAGTGCAGCATTAAGGGAGAAACAGTAGCAACTGCAGCGAATGTTGGTGGCTTATATAAGCTGGATGTCATAACAGAATGTGTAAACATGGCAAGGTTACAGGACTCTCAAATGCTGTGGCACAGGCGCTTAGGGCATCTTAATCACTATAGCATGGATTTGCTAAAAAATGGTTTAGCAACTGGTATATCCTTCAAAGAAAATAAAGATCACCAATATTGTGAGAGTTGTATTAAAGGTAAGCAAGCTGGAAAACCTTTCCCTTATAAAAAGAATAAAGGGGTTGCACCAAACAAACTCGACTTAATCCACTCAGACCTTGTAGGTCCAATGGAAATGGAATCATGGGGTGGTAAGAAGTATATGTTCACCTTAATTGATGACAACACCAGAAAAATATTCTGTTATTTCTTAGAAAATAAAGATGAAGTTCCAGATTCTTTCAAAGACTTCTGCCGGATGGTAGTAAACCAAACTGAACAAAAAATAAAGGTTCTGAGAACTAACAACGGGGGAGAATACTGTAATGAGCGTTTAAAGAAGTTCCTTAACGATCAGGAAATTAAACATGAATTAACAGTTCCTTACAGCCCTCAGCAGAACGGAGTAGCTGAACGCTACAATCGAACCATATTTGAAAAGGTGCGTTCAATGCTCGTTGACTCAAACAGTCAAAAGCAAATGTGGGCAGAAGCTGCTAATACAGCAGTGTATCTTTTAAATCGTTCACCAACAAAGAAAATACTTGGTACCACACCAGAAGTGATCCACATACCAGACGCCAAGAGAAGAAAACTTTATGAAAAAAACAAAGAATATATTTTCGTTGGATATTCTGAGAAAACTGTTGGATACAGGCTTTTGGACCCAAGAGACCATAATCTGAAAATAGCAAGGGATGTCGTATTTCTAGAAGATAAGCTCTCAGACAATGTCACATCAAATATTCATATTTCACCGACCTCGGGTACCGACTACACCAGAGGCTGTATCTTTGAAGACAATTCCAGGGATTGAAAATGCAGAAGATGGCGTACAAAATAAAGCCATTGAAGCTACAAGCATTCAAGAGGACAATCCAGAGGAAAACCTCGAGGAAAACAGTAAACAGTGTAGTAATAGTGAGCGACCGCGAAAATGAAGCAAGTGAAAGTGAATGTGAAAATCATGAATCCAGGTATCCTAAACGTGAAAAATGTAAACCAGGAAGGTATGATGACTACATTACTGATTATGATTCGGACTTTTCTATGTTAGCCATATCAGATAATTTAGAACCAACAACAGTTTCCGAAGCATTGTCAAGCGCCAGAAGTAATGAATGGCGAAAAGCTATTAAAAATGAGCTAGATGCACTTAAAGCAAACAATGCTTGGGAACTGGTTGATAAACCTAGCAATAAAAATATTGTAAAAAATAAGTGGGTTTTTAAGATCAAAAGGGATCGTAACGGGGATATAATAATATATAAGCCCAGACTTGTAGCTAAGGGTTTCACCCAAAAATATGGTGTAGACTACTCAGAGACTTTTTCGCCTGTCATTAGATTTAGTAATTTAAAACTATTATTGGCATTGACAGCCGAATTAGACCTAGAAGCAGATCACTTAGACGTAGAAACTGCTTTCCTAAATGGGGACATTGATGAGGAAATTTTTATGTGCCATCCCAAAGGGTTTGTGGTGTCAGAAAATAAAGTTTGCCGACTCAAAAAGGCAATTTATGGCCTGAAGCAATCAGCAAAGTTGTGGTATGAAAAGGCGTACACCGTACTTTTAAAGCTTAATTTTGTGCAATCAAAAATAGAGCCTTGCAACAGTTGTAGCACTCTGGCAAATCTGAACCATGAACAAATGGACATCAAAGTGCTGACGGCACAGTGGAAATACTATAGGTATACTGTGCCTGTACCCATATTCACAATAAAGTTATGAATGCTTGCAAATCAAATTCCTGCACAAATCTTGTCCAGCACTCCATTTTTTTTCCTTAAAGTCGGTTTAGTAATTTTCAAGATCATGTCAGACGATGAACTAATTTTCTGCATAATATGCCGGACGTATTATAAATTGCAGTTTTAATCGGCGACAAAACAACTTATTGAGCAAATCATATATAAGCTTTAAAATATTCGTATAACCTCCTAAACAGAATCACAAATGAAGAAAACTTACAAAAACACTCAATATGTGTCAAAGTTCCAGTTTCGTCCCACTTGTGTTATATCCTACAATTTTTCTGTCTCTAATTCTATCTGTCGTCCTCTGAAACACTTCCAACTTCTTCATGTGATTGTAAACTGTGGAGAAAGCTTGCGGCGGATGCGCCAACAGCAAGTGGAGTTGCTTGAGAAGCTGGAGTCTCTTCAAGACTTCAGCACGAGCATAAACATCTACGCGCCATTCTCGGAGGCTCGAATTTATTATCGAAAGAGTTTCATTACGAACTGACTTGGTGCACAAATCTCTGTCATCTTCGAACTAAAATTTTCATTCTCAAGTTCTTTTATAAAGTCATTTCATTTTTAATAAAAATAAATAATTTGGTAAAAACAGTACCTTAGTTTGGTTGCAGATGATCCACACTGCCTGTAATTTTGAGCTATAATCAAGGTTGACGATAATAAAATTCAGCAAGTTCTGTAGAGTTATCGGGATGCTTCTTGGAAATACTCTACTTTCCGATTTCCTGCAACAGAAATGAACATTGTTGATTATAATGCCATACTAGACTCGTACAGAGAATTCTAACTGATGCAAAACGGCCGTTATTGGCTAAACCATTTTAGACCAGGAGCCCATAGACCAAAAATTGTGCATAATAGGTTTACTCCAAAAATGCCTGAGATGTTATGATTTTTGGGTCGTGGAGCACAGAAATGCCCATGCCAGTTTTTGTTTTTGGTACAGTGATATGTGGCAGACCTGTACTGCCGTCCTAAGGAAGAAGGTCCGAACTGAAAAAACTCACTTCTGAGATATTGATGATTTTGTAAATTTTCCTATAGCATCCTAAATTTTCACTGTATCGGTTTCAAAATCGGCATAACTGGTCCAAATATTAAGTATTACTTAAACACTTAATAGAAATATCCTCACTTAAAGGTTTTCGAATTTACGGCAGATCGGACTTTTTTCGTAGATAATAATTGTCAGATAGGACTAGTTTTATGTAATTTTCGTATATTTTTCCGTTTATCTAGATAGTTTTTTAGTACGCAAATTTTGAAACTGTTGATCCATGTGAGAAAGTTAATAAAGGGTGGAGGGGAGTCTACAAATTCTCACAAACCCAATTTGTTTATTAAACGTTTAGTAAACAAATTGGATTTGTGAGAATTTATAGACTTTTACAACCTCCCCTTTTTATTAGTACCCCAAAGTGTAATAAGTATATTTAATACAAAACATTTTAAAAGATTTATTTGCAATATAATTATAATGCACAAGATTATAAAATGCCATGTACATACTTTAAACAACTACACAGCTAACTTTGCCTCTTATCCCATCTCACACGTCACCGTCGATAACACTGGTGTTGGTTGCCAGATTTTCCCAGAATATCAAGCGATTTGCAGGCAATATTGGTTTTAGCTTATCCACGAGACCATTTTTTCTCATAACTGATATGCCCCTACATTCGGTACGTGCCTGCGGTTTTGGAATCTCCGATTGTTTCAGCTTAGAAATAGTAAAATTTACCTCCCGAAAATCTTCATTGAAATCCATCTTATATTTTAATAAATGACTTCCTCTAGTAAACATCATCCAAATTATATCGTGTAAACACACACTTGGTTCAGTCCTTTGCAATTTGTATTTTGAAGAATAATCCTTCCAGTTATAAAATTGACCGATGCCATATCAACAGTCAACTCTCATCCGTTAACGTACATTGACGAGGATAAAGACATAATTTGATCATGCTCCATGCTACTCCATCAAGTTTCCTCATGGGGGTACAAGAGCAACGATCGTGTATGCTACCGGAAACAAGAAATGCAAACAGGGAAAAAATCCTCAAACTTTGGAAAGAACGTCAACGTATCCTCGGATGTGTTTGGAAAATTTGGGTTTTTGATTATATGCAGCAATTAAGGACGACTCAAATTAATAAGTGCCAATCGTCAACGAACAAGTTTAAAGTTCTACTACATGACCAGGAAGCACCCCGTTTAATCTGGGAAATGGTAAAAATCACAGAAGTCTACCAAGGACGAGATGGAAAGATAAGGGCATGCGAGGTTCAATTGCCCAACAAAACAAAATTGAGAAGACCTATTCAGCTACTGTATCCTCTGGAAATTGGCGACGTCGCCGCCGCGCGGGAGGATGTAGAAAATCATGAGCATTACTAATCTAAGCGGGCAGTTTAAAAAAAATTAATGAATGACATATTACCAAATTCAACGAATTCAGAAAATAATAGTTGTATATAAAGTTGAACCTTTGTTAATAAATTTAGACTGAAAGCTAAAGCTGTTTTACGTGCGATTTAACATAAAAAAGTAGCAGATTGGACAGTTTACACTAGTATCATTAGATAGGACCTTTTATGTATATAACACGCATTCACTTACTTAGCAATAAAGTCCTAACTACTTAACAGAGAAGCAGATCGGACGTTTTAATTTAGTAATCGTAGATAGGACTTTCTTAGGTAGCAATACTACCTCGGTGTGTAGATCGGACAATAAATTTAGGCGGTTTTCATAGCTTTCTGGTGCACTTAGGACTTTCTTGCTTTGTAGAAAGAGAGAAAACATTGTACTGTTACTGATTATGTCAAGAACTAAAAATCGGAAAATTTGCAGTTCGGACCTTCTTCCTTAGGACGGCAGTGTAAATGTGTAAAAAAATTGCTTAAAAAAGTATTATAGGTTTAGGACTGGGGTTTGTGGGAAGCGCTAAATAATGAAAAGTAATCCAGCGGACGCGGTTCGCTTGTTGTGAATTCTGGGACTCTGATCCGCTACAGGGGTCAAATTGTGTAAAGAAAACACCCCCAAAAAATTATAGGTTTACGCATGGGGATTGGAGGGACCTCCTAATTTACCCCCAAACATCATGAATCTCAACTCCCATTCATTTTGGTTGGTACAAAGAGGCGCCACTCTCGCGACATTTTGTAAATTCACTCAGGTAAAAAAAATCATAAGTTTACTCTTCAAAACTTGGAGACAAGTTATTTCAATCACAATAGTCGAGTATTCACCATTGCCGATAAAAAAAATTGGTACAGGGGGGGCTAGAGACGCAACATTATGTAAAAAATAAACTTACATAAAAAAAATCATAAGTTTATGAATGGCATTCAAGAATTTGATTATGATGAACCTGCTGAGTACAAAAATACATTCCTTATCATTGAACGATGGTACAAGGGCCCGCTAGAAAGCTTGAAAGAAAGCAATTATAAATTTTCACCCATAAAGATTTCAGTCCAAAGACTGGTTGGACGCGTACCTCCATCTTTCCTATCCTGAGCTAACCTACGCTTTTCCCTAAAAGTTGAACATCCTATATCCCTAACTACTTGAGAGCAGTAGTCCAATCTCGGCCTACCCTTACCACTTTTTATTCCTATCTCTGACTCTAGTATATTGCGAACTAAGCCTTCGTGCCTCAGAAGGTGTCCTACTATCCTATCTCTCCTATTCCTTACTGTGTTCCATAAATTTCGCTTTTCTCCAACTTTTTCTAATACCTCTCTGTTGCTAACCTTATCTACCCACGGTATCTTCGTCATGGGTCTATAGCGCCACATTCCAAATGCTTCTAATTTTTTCCTATCCGCTTCTATCGTCCAAGTTTCGCACCCGGACACTGCTGTACTCCATACATACGTTTTTAAGACCCTCTTCCGAGTTTCTACATTTATCATTTCCGAGCATAATAGTTGTTTCTTTTTTTTAAATGCAACTCGGCCCTGCGCTATTCTTTGTCTTAAATCTAGAGTTACTTGACTTCCTAATTAGCAGAAATCTGAGACTTCCTCTATCTTCTCGTTTCCTATTTGTATTTTAGTTTTAGCCCTATTTTCACGCCCTCTACACAACAAAATTTCGGTTTTCTTTTTATTTATCTTCATACCATAGCCCTCCGTCAAAACCGCTTCCATTTCGTTCAGAGTCCTTCCTAATTCTTCTTTGCTGGATCGCTGGATGCTAATACTGCTATATAATTCGCAAATCTGAGCATATTAATAGTTTGACCCTGTATAATAATTCCAGCAGCTATTCTGATGTCTTTAACAATATTCATCGCATCTTCGATATATAAATTGAGAACTAGAGGCGATAACGCACGTCCCTGCCTCACTCCCTTTCGGATATTTACTTCTCTATGTTCCTGCTCAAATTCTGTAACTGCAGTTTGCTCTTTGTGTAGATTATGAATAAATTATTCTTCTATCCCTATTAGTTAGGGAGCCGGTATAGTAAATTATGACTGTATTTTCTACCATGCCGGACATTATAGATAGATAGATAGATAGATAGATTTATTGTTTCCCTTCTGGGACTTCAATATGTCACACCATTACATCCCGCAATATATACAATATACAGTGTGTCCACGGATGGACTTGTAAAATACTTGTAAAAACTTTTATTTTCAGTTTTTCGAAAAGAGGCCATTCTTTATAATTTCTTTTGCTTGTTGTATAAATACGATTCAAGTTGAGAAACTTTGATTTTGTTGAACAGGGTGCGCAGAAAATATAAAAATGTATATTTGCAAAATTAAAAATTTTTGAAGTCTCAGAATGAAACAGGTTAGAAGAAGAAATCGATAAGCCAAATAAAGTTTTCCCATAGAAGTCATATTTAGTTGCTAAGATATACCGGGTGTCTGGTTAAGGTTGGCGACCAGCTATCTTAGGAACTATTCTTCCTACAGATTTCGGAAAAAATCTTCTTACAAAAGTGACCATAAAAATTCATCAAAAATGTTTTTAGCTTTAAATTTTCCCCGCTAGAGAGCACAATTTTAAAACAAAATAGACAATCCACATTTTCTTCAAAAATTCAAATGGAAATGTAGGTATCCTTTATCTTTCTCAAAATCTCATCGTAATATCCAGAAAATTATAGTTTAATAACTTTTTGATCTAATTTACGAAATAAGGGCTGGGAGGAGGAGAGAATTCCCTTACACCAAAAATGCCATGTCTCCGAATTGCTTGAACCAATTTTAATGAATTTGGTCTCGTTGGAAAAGGAATTTATAGCTTAATAGAAATCTGCATTTACGCTTGAATTTAATTTTACGAGGGAACCGCCAGATGGCGTTATTTCGAAACTTGCGAAAATGTCAAATTTTCTCAAAAACTTTAAATGGAATGGTATATTTTTTATAACATGGCGTCATTACAAATAGAATTGAGAACAAAATGGCTCAAACCGGAAGTTGTTCTCTTCTTTCAAACGGAAGTTATCATCAAGAATATGATTTAATCAAATCTCAGCGCAGAGGTGCCAAATTTTTTCAAAAATTTTTGAATGGAATGGTACATTTTCATAACATGCTGTTAGTACAAATAGCATGAAGAATAGAATGCCGCAAACCGAAAGTTCCTATCTTTTTTCAAACGAAAGTTGTGATCAAAAATGCTGTTTAATCACATTTCATTACATGGGTAATTTTAGGAAAATATTTTTTTAAAGAATATTAGGGCATTCTTGTATCTCTCATCAGACAGAAATAAGAAATATTAGAAACAAAAAGCACTCCATGGAAAATAAAAATAAATACCTGGGCATTATAACTTTTTAAATAATGTCTAGCTCTGTTGCTTCAAAATGAAGAAAATGCCGTTATTGCCTCCCGAGCCTTGACAAGGCGTTTGTGGAAAATTGAATATTTACTAAATTAAATTGATATTCATTTAGGTATTATACTATAAAAAATATACCATTCCATTTATAGTTTTTGAGAAAATTTGACAATTTCGTAAGTTTCGAAATAACACCATCTGGCGGCTCCCTCGTAAAATTGAATTCAAATGTAAAAGCAGATTTCTAATACGCTATAGATTACCTTTCCAACAATACCATATTCATTAAAATTGGTTCAAGCAATCCGGAGATATGGCATTTTTGGTGTAAGGGAATTTTTTCCTTCCCCCACTCCTTATTTCATTACTCAGATCAAAAAGTTATTAAACTAATTTGCAGGGTATTACGAGGAGATTTTGAGAAAGCTAAAGGATTCCTAAATTTCCATTCGAATTTTCGAAGTAAATGCGGATTGTCTATTTTCTTTTAAAATTGTGCCCCCTAGCAGAGAAAACTGAAAGCTAAAAATATTTTTGATGAAGTTTTCATGGCCACTTTTATAGGAAGAGTTTTTTCTGAAAGCTGTAGGATGAAGAGTTCCTAAGATATAGCCGGTCGCCAACCTTAACCGGACACCCGGTAGTTCTTAGCAGCTAAGTATAACTTCTATGGAAAAACTTTATTTGGCTTTTCGATTTGAGACTTCAAAAAGCTTGATTCAAAAATTTTTAATTTTACAAATATACATTTTTGTATTTTCTGCGCACCCTGTACAACAAAATCAAAGTTTCTCAACGTGACTTGCATTTATATAACAAGCAAAAGAAATGATAAAGAATGACTTTTTCTCGAAAAACTGAAAATAAAAGTTTTTACAAGTATAGTTAAGTCCATCCGTGGACACACTGTATATGTACAAAAAAAAACAAATCAAAATTAACAACAAAATAAAATTACGATCCTTCTTTTCCTTTTTTCTCATTTCTCTTCCTCTGCAGATACTTCATCCATTCCAACCCTCCTCCGCTCTCCTCCAGGATCTTCTCCATTCTATTCCATTTGGTGTTCTCCCACCACCCGCACCTTTCCACCACATGTTCCCATGTCTCTTCCTCCGCCTCGCATATCCTACACTTCCTTTTGTCTTCACTTTCCCAATATCTTCCTCCTCTCATTTTATTCCCCAATCTGAACCTTGCCACTCTTATCATATTCTCTTTCCTCTCCTCTGTAAGTATCTGGGCAACCCTATTGCTCTTATCTCCCTGTATTGGCTGTTGTATTTCGAGTTTCTAATCTTCTCATCCTTTTCTTGTTCCTGTATCTGCTTGTCTCTTTCCTCCACTTCACTCCTCATGTTCCACCCCATTATTCTTCTGTTCTCCACTTCCATATTCGCATAACCTCTTTCCTGGTAAAATTTTTCCCGCTTTTCTTCCCACCTTGATTTCCTAGTTCCTCCCTTCCTTATTTCTTCCCAACACTGTCTTGCCAGCTCGTTGCCGCCTCCGCCTCTCAGCTTTTCTTCAAATTTCATTGCTCTTTTTCCTGCTGCTGTTCTCAATTTATATCTTTTTGTTTCCTCCCGCACCATATATCCTGGGGTTGTCCAGTCCAGCCCTAGCGTCCACCTTATATATTTTTCCTGTAGCCTCTCCACCTTGGCTCTCTCTTCCCACCCCCAGATCTCGGCTCCATACATCGCTATGCTGTTTACCAATGCATCAAACAATTTCATTCTCCTTTTCCACTCCCCCCCAAAGTTCCTCTTCCCTATTCCCCATACTTGCTTCATGGCTATTGTCGCCCTTTTCGTTATCTGCCGGACATTATAAATCTTAATGTATGCAACAAGAGGAAGAAGAATATGACTATGAGAAAGTTGCATCTGAGTCGCACCGCAGATGGCGCTCTTTTAGAATCGTCTGGCACCCACTCGCGACTATCTGATGTGTCTGGCATTGATATTTTGGCAGTCTTCATGATACAAATAGTCAGTAAAAGAAGAATCAGATACATTATAAGTCGCGAGTGGGTGCCAGAGAACCCCAAACTTATCTTAAGCAGGAGCGTCACGTGACGTTTTTTCTACCAACAGATTTTTCTTTTACTGAATTTTTGTATTATGAAGAATGCCAAAATATCAATGCCAGACACATTGGAGATAGTTGCGAGTGGGTGCCAGACGATTCGAAACTTTTCTTAAAAGCGCCATCTGCAGTGCGACTCAGATGCAACTTTCTCATAGTCATATTCTTCTTCCTCTTGTTGCATACATTAAGATTAACAATGACCGGCATGGTAGAAAATACAGTTATAATTTACTATACCGGCTCCCTAACTACATATATACTTAATCCCTACCGTTTTGAGCACTTCGAACATCTTCCTCCATTTCACATTGTCGAAGGCTTTTTCCAAATCTGCAAATCCTTTATAGTGCCTCTTTCCCTTTTCTATTGCTTTTTCTATTAGTAGTCGTAAAGCTAGAATGGTCTCGCGCGTTCCCCTATTTCTTCTAAATCCGAACTGATCTTCTCCTAATATTTCTGCGACCCTTTTCTCCATCCTTCTTTGCACAATTCTAGTTAAAATTTTTGACACGTGGGAAGTTAAACTGATCGTTCTAAAATTTCCACACGTATCCGCGCCTTTCCTTTTTGGCAAAGCTACTATGATGTTCCGTTTGTATTCTTCTGGAATATCGCCTGTCTGGTATGTGCAGCTAAACGTTTCACAGAACCATTTTAATTTTTTTTTAATTTCTTGCATTTCCTATTTACTGCAGTAATATACACGCAGTAGGAACGAAGCTTCAATGCACAATCAATTATCGTGAATGGCAAGACTTTTGTACCACTTTTCAACGATGGCGAATGTATTTTCGCACTCAGTATGTTTATATTAAACAAGTTACTGAACGCCATTCATAAACTTATGATTTTTTTTACCTGAGTGAATTTACAAAATGTCGCGAGAGTGGCGCCTCTTTGTACCAACCAAAATGAATGGGAGTCGACATTCATGATGTTTGGGGGTAAATTAGGAGATCCCTCCAATCCCCATGCGTAAACCTACGATTTTATTTGGGGTGATTTATTTACACAGTTTGACCCCTGCAGCGGGTCAGTGTCCCAGAATTCACAACAAGCGAACCGCGTCCTCTGGATTATTTTTTATTATTTAGCTCTTCCCGCAAACCCCAGTCCTAAACCTATAATACTTTTTTAAGCAATTTTTTTTACACATTTACGGGTCTGCCACACATCCCTGTACCAAAAACAAAAACTGGCATGGGCATTTCTGTGCTCCACGACCCAAAAATCACAACATCTCAGGCATTTTTGGAGTAAACCTATTATGCACAATTTTTGGTCTATGGGCTCTTGGTCTATTTGATCTTTTAAAAAAAACTTTCTAACACTTCACAACCTAAAATTATATTCGAATATACAGCTTGTCCCATGTAAGCGTGGCAAGCCAAAGTAATGTTTTGGGTTATGACATGGCCTGTATTTGACCCAAGTTTTGAATGCAGCAGATAATTCTGGTAGGTAGAGATGGAGATTTGTATTTATAATCATTTTAATCAAATTTTCTGCTAATTTGTGCTGCAAAAACAACATTTTGTGCTCGGTCAGTTTTCGAAATTTCGAATTTACTGAGTCTTGACGCTGAGTTGCAGATAATAAATATCGCAGTTTCTATTTCCTGGACGTTTTGTACTAATTTATTATTAGTATTAGACACAGCAGTGAGCGCCTAAGCCGATGAAACTGCTAACTTTTATGTTCAGATATTTCAAATAATTCTATATACAAGGTGTTTCTAAATTGAGTACCATAAATTTAGAAGTTTGTAGAGAAAGTTAAAATAAGACTAAAACCTTTATATAGTTTTGTATGAAAACACTTCCTTTCCAAAATACATGGTGTTATAATGTCGGCTGGTGTATCAGTTATTTAGCTATATCTGTAAACAAAGCAGCCTGAGAAATCTAAATTTTTGTGGGCAAGTGGTTACTTAAATCTACAGATAATCCAGCAATATTTTAAGAGTAATACGACAATTCAGTGTCGTAGGAAAAGGGGTCGTATAATACCTTTTTATTAATAAAAAGTTTGAGGTTCGGTTTTTTGAAAATATCGTTTTATTTTTAGATTCTCTAATCAAAATACTACAAAAAAGATTCTCTTTTTAAATATCTCAAGTCTTTTGTTTTTGAGATATTTGTGGTTTTATGTAGCAGTGGTTATATGAACTGGGGTATCTACCTACCTATGGTTGATTTGTGAAAAAAAGTTCGCGTATGATCGCTACATGTTTTTGTAGGTACCTTCGTAATTTATATCTGCAAGCACTTCTAGATGCTTGTTATTAAGTTTTACGTAACTAATGATAATATAGCAGAACAAAGACAATATTTTAATAACGAACAAGAAAAATAAAAACTGAATATCTTGAAAACGAAAGACTCTAGAGATATTTAAAAAGAGTATCTTTTTTGTAGGATTTTGATTAGAGAATCTAAAAATTAAACGATATTTTCAAAAAACCTAACCTCAAACTTTTTATTAACAAAAAGGTATTACACGACCCCTTTTCCTACGCCACTGAATTATCGTATTACACTTAAAATATTGCTGGATTATCTGTAGTTTTGAGTAGCACTTGCCCACAAAAACTTAGATTCCTCAGGCTGGTTTAGTTACAGATATAGATGAATAACTGATACGCTAGTCGGTATTATAACACTCTGTACTTTGGAAAGGAAGCGTTTTTGTACAAAACTATATAAAGGTTTTAGTGTTATTTTAACTTTCTCTACAAACTCCTAAATTTATGGTACTCAATTTAGAAACACCTTGTATATGTGACAAAAAATAATAAAACTTCAGTTTAATTGGGGATCTCACCAGGGCAGAATGAAGAGTACTCTTTTATCTAACTCGAGCTTTCGCAAAACTTTATAATAATAATGATAATAATAATAAACGACTTTATTATCTGCTATAACATACAACATAAATAACAACAAAAATTGAAGAGTACACATAGCAGACAAACGGCGAAGTTCAGTTATTGGCTATCCTTGCGGAAGACAATAACTGTTCTTCCACTTAACGGATCGAAAAAAGATACATATTTGTTTGTTTGTTTGAGCAGCCTATGGAATAATAACTAGGTACTTATTTTCTACACACAAAAGAAAAATAGACATAAAGAAAACAATATAAGTAGTAGTATAATAAATATATACATAAAGCACAAAAATAAGAAAAAAAAGGCTAGACATCCAAACAACAATATAGGTTCACATGAAATCAATTATTTATAGTGGCAGACTGCAGAAGGCGACGGCGTAACGAATTTTTAAATGCAAACAGAGACATAAACTTGTATTCCAGAGGAACAGCATTGTACACAGTACAAACATAGGAAGAAAAGCAGCGATTAAATAAAAATAACTTGTGTTTAGGAATTGTGAGCATATCCTTCCTCCTAATATTCACACTGTGCACATCAGTTCTGAACCTTATTTTGTTATATAAGTATTGTTATATAAGTATTGCTTCCTCAGGAGTCTATAAAGATACAAAGGAAAATGCAACAGCTATCAAAGTACAAAACTAAAAACTTACGTGATAGTGAGATTAAAAATATGACCGTAACAATCAGTTGAAAATTTTTCGCGTATAGAACTTATCGAACAGCCTGAATCTACACAATTTTATTAAATTATAAACTTATGAATTTGCAAAAACATACTATAATTTAAAGGGAGTGACTACTTCAATAGTCACTCCCTAATCTATACATATAAATAAAAATCAATTGCCGCATGTATGTAAGATCATCACTTGAGAACGGCTCGACCGATTTGGCTGATTTCTTTTTTGTTGTGTTCGTAATTGTCAGGACAAGGTTTGTATGAAAGAAAATTTTGGAAAATCCACCGGGGAAGTCGAAAATTTGGATGGTATGTTTGTATTAAAATCTCTTTGACAAACAAAAATGTGACGTTCAGTTTGACAGTTCTAAAAATTGAATTGTCAGTGTGTTATCGGTGGTGATCATGTATTTGGTGTTTCTTTGGAAAAAATTCCACCAGTGAGGCGTCGAAATATCGGTCGGCGTACGCGCAATGCAAGCCAACTACATGATCGTCGAGTCAATGAGACTGACGAAGAGCGTAGACAGCGTTTGGAGCCAAGTCGAATAAGAATTTCTCAAGCCTCAAGCGCGATCCATTATGACTCCGGAACAACGGATACAGTCGAGTTCGACGCGCTCAGTTGGAGCTTACGCCCAAAATAATTTGGAACGTCGACAAAACAGAGGCCGAACGTGGCATTAGGGAACGAAAAATTGGAAAAGTTGTCCGGAAAATTGGAAAATTCGGGAAAAACTGAAAGAGATTTTTTCTATGGGATTTTTGTATGATGTGGATATGCGTAAGTCGGGAAATTGTGACAAACTGTAAAAATCATAATTTTGGAAAATCCACCGTAATATTTGAAAATTCGGAAAAAACTACAAGTGCTTAACGGCAGGACCGATTTGGCTGATTTTTTTTTTTGTTGTGATCGTAATTGTCAGGACAAGGCTTGTATGAAAAAAAATATTTGGAGAATCCACCGAAAAATGTGAAAATTCGGGAAAAACTGAAAGTGCTTAACGGTTGGACCGATTTGGCTAATTCTTTTCAAAAAAAGGTTTTTAGGGAACGAAAAATTGGAAAAGTTGCCCTGAAAATTGGAAAATTCGGAAAAAACTGAAAGTGCTTTTTGATATTGGATTTTTGTATGATATGGATAGGCGTAAGTCGGGAAATTCGGACAAACTGTCAAAATCATAATTTTTTGTATGCACTCGCGATCATAACTGACGATAGGAACGACATATTTGGTTGAACATAAACGTAATCAGAAAAATGTTTCACATTGAATAAACGATTTGGTTAATGAATCAAAAGTTCAATACGAAAAGTAATTGTAGGCTGGACAACGTCTGCCGGGCCCGCTAGTTTAAAATATTTTTTCGAATTATTGAAATGGCTATTTGACAAATAAATAAATAATCTACCTAGGTTACTAACATATCACAATTACAGAGAGGTTGCTATCGATATGCAAACAGCAAGAATAAACATGGCGGAGAGTTCTTTAAAAGGTCAGACCAACATATCAATCGGGTGTCCCATCAGCAATGTTATGCCTATCAGGTCTCCTGTTAAAAAGCGTAAGGAGGTAGGAATAGATATTGCTGAGGTTGTCTGTGTCTGTGCGGACATTCACCGTTTTCTTAAACTATCTTCTCTAGTTAATATAGAAACATCATCAAAATCAAGAGGATGGCCTGTCTGAATATGGTGTTGCACCAGGGCGCAATTCCCAGTTTTTCTTCTATATTCGCTTTTGTGTGAGGAAAGGCGGGTGCTCAAGCATTGGTGAGTATGACCAACATAACACTGATCGCATGTGGAACAAGGAACTTTATTATATGACATTGGAAGATTGAAGTTTGGGTATGGGGTCTTTCAGTTTGGTGTATATATTACTTCCTTTAAGAGGATAAGAATAAGCTACTTTATATTTAGTTTCATTGTACTTTGATAGCTGTTGCATTTTCCTTTGTATCTTTATAGACTCCTGAGGAAGCAATAAAGTTTTGCGAAAGCTCGAGTTAGATAAAAGAGTACTCTTCATTCCGCCCTGGCGAGATCCCCAATTAAACTGAAGTTTTGTCAACCAGATTTGCCGTTTATTCTCGTATAACAAAAAATAATACACACATACAGTCACTAAGTGAAATGACGTCAACAACACTACATCTACATAATCTACCACTTTGCCTCAAGATATTCCTCGAGACTGTAAGGCTCCAGATTTATGAGAATTTTTCTGGTTTGGGATCCACACATTTTTCGATTCTCTATCATCTTAATATTTTTTGGTAGTTTATTAAAAAATTTTATACATGCATATGATGGACTCCTCTCAGTCAATGACAGCCTGTGAATAGGAAAACTCAGATCCACAGTTCGAGTATCATAGGAACAATTTGTGTTGTTAATGATGAATCTCTCTTTGTGTTTATGTTGAAACATTAAATATTCATACACATACAAAGCATAAATTGTGAAGATGCTATTTCTTCTGAAAACGTTCCTGCAACTTTCTCCATGCTTCATACCGTGCATGATTTTGATAGTTCTTTTTTGAACGACGAAAGCCTTCTCCAAGTTCTGGCCTACACCCCAGAAAATGATTCCATACCTTACAATAGACTCAAAATTTGCATAATATACAACCTTCAACGTCTTCCTGTCCATATACTTTGAGATTGTTCTCATTGCGAAACAGGCCTTACCTAATTTTCCCACCACATATTCAGTGTGTTTACGCCATGACAAAAACTCATCAATAAACACCCCTAAGAATTTTGTGTACTCTACAATCTCAAATGATTCCGAGCCTACATCAATGCTCTCAGGTTTCTCTTCCCTGTACTTGTTTTGTAGTAAAAACTACCATCGTAGTTTGGCTTTATTTAATACTAGCGGGCCCGGCAGACGTTGTCCTGCCTAAAATTACTTTTCGTATTGAACTTTTGATTTATTAACCAAATCTTTTATTCATTGTGAAACATTTTGCTGATTACGTTTATGTTCAACCAAATAATGTCGTTCCTATCGTCAGTTATCATCACGAGTGTGTACAAAAAATTATGATTTTGACAGTTTGTCCGAATTCCCGACTTACGCCTATCCATATCATATACAAAAATCCAATAGAAAAAAGCACTATCAGTTTTTTCCTATTTTCCGGGCAACTTTTCCAATTTTTCGTTCCCTAAGAACCTTATTTTTGAAAAGAATTAGCCAAATCGGTCCAACCGTTAAGCACTTTCAGTTTTCCCGAATTTTCAAAAATTTTCTTTCATACAAACCTTGTCCTGACAATTACGATCACAACAAAAACAAATCAGCCAAATCGGTCCAGCCGTTAAGCACTTTTAGTTTTTCCCCAATTTTCAAATTTTCCGGTGGATTTTCCAAAATTATGACTTATGACTTATACAGTTTGTCCGAATTTCCCGACTTACGCATATCCATATCATACAAAAATCCTATAGAAAAAAGCACTTTCAGTTTTTCCAGAATTTTCCAATTTTCCGGGCAACTTTTCCAATTTTTCGTTCCCTAATCCCTAATGCCACGTTCGGCTTCTGTTTTGTCGACGTTCCAAATTATTTTGTGCGTAAGCTCCAACTGAGCTCGTCGAACTCGACTGTACCCGTTGTTCCGGAGTCATAATGGATCGCGCTTGAGGCTTGATAAATTCTTATTCGACTTGGCTCCAAACGCTGTCTACGCTCTTCGTCAGTCTCATTGACTCGACGATCATGTAGTTGGCTTGCATTGCGCGTACGCCGACCGATATTTTGACGCCTCACTGGTGGCATTTTTTCCAAAGAAACACCAAATACATGATCACCACCGATAACACACTGACAATTCAATTTTTAGAACTGTCAAACTGAACGTCACATTTTTGTTTGTCAAACAGATTTTCATACAAACATACCATCCAAATTTCCGACTTTCCCGGCGGATTTCCCGGCGGATTTTCCGAAATTTTCTTTCATACAAACCTTGTCCTGACAATTACGAACACAACAAAAAAGAAATCAGCCAAATCGGTCGAGCCGTTCTCAAGTGATGATCTTACATACATGCGGCAATTGATTTTTATTTATATAGATTAGTTTGTTCCCATCAAAACCATCTCTTTGTACAGCCGAATGCATCATTCACCGTTTCAGTTAGTTCATTTACATTTGTTCAATCCTGCCATAGAAACATGTTGTTTCACCCTTAGATACTATGCGAGAAAGCATTACTTTTGTTCACTCACTTCGTTTCTTTGGCAACGGGTGGGCGAAAGCAGTGAGCGAAAGTACTTTCGTTCACTCTTATTACTTTCACCTACTCCATTTCTCAATAAAATTACAAAAATATTCAAAATTAATCATTCAAATTGACATGGCAATTTATGATGGTTTCTGTCAATAATAAACTAGCTCAATTGTCAAAAAATTTTATTTGTATGCGTTTTAATAAATTTGGGCATACATTCAAAATTAATTAGATATTTATTTAATATTAAGTAGGTACTGTCAACATTTCCATTAGGTAATACGAAAATTTTTACAGAGGTAAAGCCAATACTTTTAAAAAATATAGCAATGAAACTTACTTGCTATGTAAGTAATATTTACTTTTTCAAAAACAAATAAAATTGTCTTCAACATAGAATATGTGGACCACAAAGAAGATCGCTCGTAATTTTCTACCAATCCATTAAAATAGGCTAAGATCACTTCCTCCGTTATAAGATGAACTTTCTTTGTATGCATCAAATCACGGAATTTTGTCAGCTCGTTCATATACCTTCCTTTAGATTTCTGAGGCAATTGTATGCAGCGGCATCAGCTTCTTTTAATATCCTCTGGTAACATAAATCGAAATTTTTTCCATATTTTCTCAGTAAAATCTTATTTTAGGTACAAATTTAGCTGAAACGTACAAAAATTGACTTCTAGCTTGTTTATTATTTATAGTAACGGTAGCCATAACAATGCTGAAACACGCTCTCTATGTTATTATGTTGTATATCTGCCCAATTGTCAGACCAATTTGAATTATTAATTTTGAATATTTTTGAAATAATATTTAGTTCAGGGGCAGGATTGAACAAAACGTTATACAGCACTCGTGGAGAAACCGTTTCGCTCACTTATTTGCCTTTGCACACTTGCCTGGCGGCTCGTGTGCAAATCTGGCAAATTGCGTGAGCGAAATTTTCAGTTTCTCCACTTGTACTGTAATATACTATTTTGGCTCCCACTACCAAATTTGTATAGTAATTTACAATTTTGTATTCACTGGCTGATGTTATTTTGTTTAGATCATTCAAGAATACTATAAACAAAATCGGTCCGATCACACTACCTTGCATGATCCCCATAGAACTTTCCAGGATATCAGATTTTATGATTTCTTTGTTTTTATTTATTTCCACTCTTTGCTTTCTATTAGAGAGATATGATCGCAAATAATCATTCGCATAATGCTCCAGTTTCTCTAGAAGATCAAGTCGAGTCAATACATCCTGCTCCACAGCTCCAGGGCTTCCAAATCTTTCAGGAAGGTGCAGTTGTTTGTTAATGGGTAGGAAAACAACTTAGCATCGTCCGCAAAAGACACCACCTCTGACTCCAGTACCCATGAAAGATTAGTGTTATACATCAGAAAGAGCAGTGGCCCCAGAACTGGCCCCTGAACCACCCAGAAGATTCACTGGAAATTACTCCGTTCGTTCTCACTCTGAATTTTCTGTTTTTCAGGAACAGATTTATTCAATGCCATATGCAATATAGTTAGGGAACCGCAATAGTAAATTATTGCTGTATTTTCTACTATGCCAGATAATTTGATTATTAATGAATGGAACACGAGGAACAAGAGTATGGATATAAGAAAGTTGCATCTGAGTCACCCTGCAGGGGGAGTTCGCTTAAAGTTGTTAAATTACAAGTTGCTATTGACATATTTTCTACAAAAGATGTAGAAATGGGTGGGTCACGTGGCATATTTTCTACCAACCGATTTTTCTTTTACTAATTTTTTGCTTCATAAGGAATGCAAAATATCACTGCCATATGCATTAGATAGTTGCGAGTGGGTGCCAGACGACCCCAAACAAGTAAAAGTGAGAGGGTCACGTGACATATTTTCTACAGTCTGGCATTTGGTTAGTTGCTAAACTTTGATGTATTTTGTGCAAAAAAGTAATTACCAGATTAATAGCTAATGAGAAAAGAATGCTCGCCAGACGCGTGTAAAGGTGTTGATTAACAAAAAAGTTCATATAAACATTTTTGGTACTTTAATTTGTTTGAAGTGATTATTCTGTTATTTTAGCAATTGCCGCCCGCCAAGTGAGAACGAGCTCTGAGCGAGAAGAGACAGTTCTAAAGGTAAGTATGTTTATGTTGGAGTAACCATACCTAATGACAAAAGTGAGAATATAATAAAACAACATGTTGCCTAGCCCAGTTTCACTCTTTTCTTCGCTTTTAACTTTTATCATCGCTCCAACATAATCGGACTCTAACAATTTGGCGAACAGAAAAGACGCGTGTGCTGCACTGTTGTGGTACGATTATGTTGGAACGAAGTTAAGTGACAAAAGCGAAGAAAAGAGTGAAACAGCAAATTGTTTCATACAAGAGTGTACTCGTCCGCTGTTTTGGCTCGAATTTTAGCTACGATAAGTACAGGATGTATGCCAGACTCACGTGGGTCTTGGATGCTGTCCGTATTTGAAGAGGTACAAAAATGTTTCCATAAAAGTTTCTTCGTTGAAAGAAAAATCAGTTGGTAGAAAATATGTCACGTGACCCACCCATTTCTACTTGTTTTGGACCGTCTGGTACCCACTTGCGACTATCTAATGCGTCTGGCAGTCATATTTTGATATTCCTTAGGATGCAAAAAGTCAATAAAAGAAAAATCAATTGGTAGAAAATATGTCAGTAGCAACTTTTAATTTAACGACTTTAAAAGAACGCCCTTTGCCCGTGGCGACCCAGACGCAACTTTCTTATATCTATACTCTTGTTCCTCGACTTCGATACAGTAAGAATCATATCGTCTGGCATGGTAGAAAATACAGCAATAATTTACTATTGAGGCTCCCTAACTAGTAGTTTCCAGTTGCCAAATTGAAGCTAAGCCACTCTTAATTAAAAATTCATAAATTGCAGTTTATCTACAGGATATTTGTACTAATTTGTGCTGTAGTTTGTAGTTTTTGAATTTTTTGCCTGCTATTTGAGTTATTTTGAAATTGCAGACGTAATAATTCTTTTATAGTAGGTATTTATAGCATGAATATGTTAAACTAGAGCACTCGAGTATCACAATAGTGACAATGTATGTAAACACCCCTGCCGCCAATCCACGGAGTCGATTGGTCCGTGCACCTCGCGCTGTCTTTATGATTCAAATGTCTCTCTCTATGCAGTAGCCAGTACTAGTGCAATTCTTTTTGTGCAAACCAGGGACCTGGATCGAAAAAAAATAAGGGTTCCCTAACTGTTCTGGTTCTGACCTTGAGAAAAATAAAAATTCCAATTCTGTTCCGGTTCTGACTTTGATAAATATATGTGTTTCAGTTCCGGTTCCGGTACCTTGAAATAAATCTGTTCTGTTCCAGTACCATTTTCGGTACTGGTACCAAGTAGTAATAAATAATAGCGTACATTCCTTTGTTTATTAATTGCTACTTCAGGTTGCACAGCTTGGAGGAAATTAATGGATAAGGGTGCTTTAATTTTTAATTCGTAAACAAACTGGCACCTGAGGAGCGCGTGGTTGAGCTCAGGTTAGAAGTCAAGAGCTCAAGAGTAGAACGCCGGTGCGGCGTTTTTTGTGAGCCGGTGCTGCGTCTGTCGTGCGCCTGCGCCTGGCAGGAACTGAAATATTCATAAAGGTTCCGGTTCCGAAACGGTTCCAGACAATTTTAAAATAATTGTTTCGGTTCTGTTCCGGTTCCAAAAAAATAACGGTTCCAGTTCAGTTTCCGTTACTTTTCGGTTCCGGTCCAGGTCCCTGGTGCAAACTTACAGGACAGGACAGGACAGGACACAGGACAGGACAGGACAGGACACAGGACAGGACAGGACAGGACAGGACAGGACAGGACAGGGCAGGGCAGGGCAGGGCAGGACAGGACAGGACAGGACAGGACAGGACAGGACATCATATTTTGCAGTTTTTTTTGCTAATGTGCTGCAGTGTTGTGACAAAACAAAAGGGGAGAATACAATTATTCAAGAAACCTAGTGATAAAAACACCTCCAGTTGTGACTTGATAAAATTAGCCACCAAAAACTGGACACAGCGAAAATTCACGGCTTTAAAAAGTGTATGACTTTATTTTTAAATACAGCTTGATATGCGAAATTTATTAGACTTTTATAATAAATATTAATTTACATAAGGGGATCAGACCATTTTGATTTTTAGGTGAATTTAGAGTTTCATTTTTGAATTTAAAGGTTTCAGAGGAAAGGTATTTTGAATCAGTAATGGTAGAAAGAACACTCTGAACAGAAGGGCAAATGGGTAAGTGAATTTATTTTCGTGCTAGTAAAAAAGTAAAAAAATCTACAAAAGCGTAAAGGCGAGCATTTAATTCAGTTTTCACTCTAATGACATTTTTGCAATAACTAAGTGTCAAATTGATAAGTTATAAGTACAATATAAGGTTGAAGAAATTACTCATTTAGGTATCTTTGAAATCTCGCTAGACATGCTGAGATTCTCCTGTATTTATCAACTAATAGGTTGAAATAGAAACATGTCGTCAAAATGTCATCATCTTATAGGGAAAGAAAATGTAGCAACACGCCACCTGCCGGGCGTAATTTGTACTACTACGAAAAGTATGGTAGCCTTGATAATAGATCTTTTGACAGTATTTATCTAAATAGTTTGGTAATTATTTTGCATAAATAAAATGGAAATTGCTGCGAAAAGGAGCGTTTGTAACAATACCTGCTGTATGGTTAATTGTCAAAGTAAGAAAGAAAGAGAATCCAAGCTAACCTTTTACACATTTTCAAGAAAAAAAAAGTGCAACTATTATTCAAATCAATTCATTAGATTTAACAAAAAAGGTGGATAAATGTAAGGCTTGAAAGTTAAAATTAAATGGAAATGGTTCATAGTTTTTAAATGCATTGACTTTTTCCTTTTTCCAGTAGCGCTGAATGTTCGTAGGGCATAATAGATACTTCAAAGTCAATAAATAATACCAGACCTAGAACAAGTACCTACACAAACAACAGAAACATAGAAATAAATAAAATTTCATTTGCTTTTTTATTAAATTGCATACACTTCATTTGTAGCTCATTTATAGTAAGTATAATACATAATACAACCTGGTAAACAAGAAGAGTAACGCAGCAACATGCTCACACCGTGAAGATTTTCCAGCTTTGCAACTGCATTCTTTATATTCACATCTGAACCCTCCAGAAAAAAAGAAACGTCTAGTTTATGTGAAATAATACCGCAGACCACTCGTTTTTAAACACAAAGCATAAATAACACACAGAACACTATTTCAGTTTCTAACCTCTAATGCCGCATAAAATTATATCAGTGGCATTTAAAACTGCTTGCTCGTCTATTATGCAACGAGAAGTAGAGCTTACCTCCAAATAATTGAACATATAACCAATTCTTAACACGAAATCCATTTTGGGAAGAAGATTGTAGCAAGTAAATTATGACAAGAAAAGTAAGTTGTTTACATAACATACTTCGCCGCCATTACAACCGTGATTGCAGCGCCTCTATAGTTCATTTTTTTTCCCTATAATGAAAGGAAATAGAAATTAAGCAATGAAATTTCCAAATTTTTTTTATATTGGTAAAGTGCGTTGCCCACTCGTAGTGTAATTATGGCTCTCATTCGATTATTCATCGATTCAATGATTTTACTAGAGAAACTTGCGGGTTATTGTTCCGTTCCTCTTCTACCATACCCTTCAACTCTGGTCCTAGCAGCTGGCCCCATAAATGTTTTATTGAATTCAAGTTAGGGCTGCATGCAGGCCACACCACAACTGGAATTTCCACTTCTGCCACACACTCCTGCTTCATACACGATAGCTGCCATGCATGGTCTCGCATTATCCTGCATAAAAAGGAGGGCTTCACTGATAAACCCTGCGTAAGGTACGACATACTCTGCCAGAATCTCCTCTATATTCCATCGGGCAGTCAGACCTCCTCTATTACCACAGGCCTCCTGCCTATTGATGAAGACAAGTTCCGTTTAATCCCTTCCAAAGATATTGCACCCCAGACCATACAGCGTCCACGGCTGCAGCTAACTCTTTCTTCAAAGCAGTCCTGCGCATATTGCTCTCTAGATTGTCAGTACACTTGACCTCTACCATCACTCGTCCATCTGAGGTGCTACCGAGCAAACTGTAGGTCTCAAATTTCTTTCCTACAGCCTTCGTCTTACTGTCCATGTACTAATATTAATATTCCGGATTTCATGAAGCTGCTGTTGTGCCTGAACCTTGAACCACAGTGACTCAACAGTTCCATAAAACAATTGGAGCAAGGAAGCCTTACTGTGATGTAATTAACCCATGCACTACTACTTCCTCGTCATCAGTGAAAGATACCAGTTTTCTAATATCTTTGGTATACCATTCGAACTGAACCTTGGCTCACATTTAATTGTCTAAACCAGGGGTTCCAAAACTTTTTGAAGCAGCGAGTCCTTTTTCCCCGAGACTGCGGGATTTTTTTCCAGAAAGACCAGGAATAAACCTGAATATTTTTTAGCTAATGAGATGATTGTACCCGAAGAAGCGAGACTTTCTAGTGCGGACAATCATTTACCAAATAAGGAAAATAAATATAGAAGATGCAGGCTCTGCAGCACGTCTTCCAACGAAAAAAGGGCAAAAATTAAGTGTTCGAGATGTTATGTACCTTTATGTTTGCACAATTGTTTCAATCAATTTCATGGAAAATAATAAATATTAACCTTTTATACAGACATTTTTAATTTTTGGGAGTAAGAAGGGTGCTAGGATATATTCCCAGGACTCAAACAAAAAACAGTGTAAAAATGTCAAAAAAATAAAACTGGGTTATTAAATTAGGCAGGTACCTTAATTTTAAAATTTTTTACAGTTTCTTGTTGTTTATTACACTTTCAATGAGCTTGCGCCCACCAAAGGGTTAAATGGAGCCCCTGTATATAATTGTGTTTTTGGATTCTACAGTTTTTTAGATGAAGTTTATTCGAGGCTTCCTATCCCAGAAATTAAGTTTTCGAGTTATTCTCAGTTCTTTACAAATGTTGGCATACCTAAAATTATTTACATAATTCTAGAACAGGCCATTGTGTTTATCCCAATTTTCTTAATACCACTAAGTACATAAATATGGATTACCTTCCTTCGCTGTTAAACTTTTATTTCTTAAACTTTTGTGGTCACCAAGTTACAAAATTTTGAGAATAGTGTGAAAAGGCAATTAATTTCTGGGGGAGGTCAGGTCTGTAGCAAACTTAATCTAAGAAAGCTATAGAACCCAAAACCACAATCATATACAGGCTGTTCCATTTAAAATAAGAAAGTTTAACACAGTACAAGAAAAATGTACCACTTATATATCAAAAATAATTCAGTTTAGACGAAAAGATAACTTAAAATATGTATCTCTAAATTTCTCTACATCGCTGTGAATGACTGATAATTTTACTAACTTACCTATAAGAAGGAAAAAGCAGTATTGTAGGGTAATTTTCCATCGTATACTCCCACGGTAACATATTCAAGTCCCCATCTATACGTGTAAATTCGATAGAATTTATATCCGACAAAATTCTTGCCGCAGTCAAGTAAACAAACGACACCCCCTGGCAAAAGAAGCATTGCTTGGAATGATACAAAACTATCACAGCCTGTAACGAAACAAAAAAGTACATAAAATTAAATTCAAAGTAACAGTTATCAAGTTGCACCTTAGATTGCATTATTGTCGGCAAAAAATCGTCCCCATTCAATTCTTTAATACAACCACTAGATCTGCAATCTTCGCTTGTTGGTTTATAAATATGAGTATAAGAAGGTGTGGCGTAAGACTGCAGCGTCCGTTTAAGTTCATTTTGAGTGAAATTATAAATGAACTCTTTAAGTTGCCCAGTCTTAACAGGTTTCTCCATCACGTAATGAACTTCCAACTAAAATAAGAATAATTAAAAATGCTATTATGCAGTCAGGTCGTAGGTTCAGTCTCAGAGCTTTATTGTTTATTCCAACGATCTAAGAACTCTAGAGAATAACCAAAGGTTTGTGGTCCTGTCATTGTTGATTGTAAAAGTGTCAGAAGCATAAAATCATTGATCCCTGAGAAAGTGTTGTTTCAAGAGAACGAATGATTAATAATAGGGCAAATAAACTTTCTGGAAATTATGTATTTTGATCAATGGCAAAAGAGAAACTCGGTATGAATTTTGATAGTTCCCATCCAGAATGCCCAGTTTTCATAGTTTTGAGTTTCTCATCATAAAGTTCTCAGTCCGAAGACTGGTTGGATGCTAATATTCGTGAATCTGAGCATGTTAATAGTTTGACCCTGTACATTAATCCTTGAGGCCGTTTTTCTTTCAGCAATATTAATCGCATCTTCGATATATATAATTTGCGACTGCACCTTTTTCGCTATCCTCCTCCAGGTTCCCCAAGCTTCAGTCTTTCACATACAAATCCCATACTTCCATCTCTCTCAGATTCCCCAGAACCTCATCCCACCATCTCACCTATTGTGTACCCCATAGCCTGTTTCCATCCATCGCTCTCATTCCTTAAATTCTAATGAACTAATGCTGGCCATCTAAAGATAGAAAGTAGTTTATTTGTTACCCTTCTCCCCATTTTTTGAAATGAAATAAAATCAAGAAAAATAATTACAATTCAAATTAAATCTTCCCTTCTCTTTCATATGTCTTTTTCTCTCTTCTCATCCATTTCACCACCTTCCATATTCGAGTAACCAAACCATCTCCCTCCTCTTTCTCCCTTTGTATAGAATGCATTGTCTTTGTATCTGCTCGAGGGTTTCCTCTTTCTTCCCCCACATTGCACATTCTGCACTTTTTTCCTTCTACCTCAGCCAATATCTTTTCCGTTTTTGTCTCTACAAGCACAATAGGTATATGCTGAGGTCTGTCTTTCCAGTCCTAATGACCATCTCGAATAATTCTTCTGTATACTCTCCAATTTCTCTCCACCCTCATATTTTTATTTTTCATTTATTTTATTTATTTATTTCAAGAATTGATCACAGAGAACAATTTACAATGGTAATCCATTATACCACAGGAATACTAGACTGTATTGCGATGCAATTCTTGAAAAAGTTCTGACGGAGTCAGCAATGCTCGAAAACGGTTTAAGTCATGTGTGTATGAAGATGTCGATGAAGCAATGTTGAAATGGGTTAAGGTTTGCCGTGACAAGAAACTGCCGATATTGGGAACAATAATTCGGAAGAAAGCACAAGAATTCGCGAAAACTTTGGGACATTTGGATTTCGCTGCGAGCTCGGGATGGCTGCACAGATTTAAAGTTCGTCACACAATTGTGCAAAAAGTGGTTTGCGGTGAAAGTGCAGACGCAAATGAGACAAAGTTTGAAAATTGGAAAGAAAATGGATTACTCTCACAATATGAATCTAAGGACATTTTCAACACCGACGAAACGGGTCTATTCTTTAAATATTTACCGGACAAAACCTTGGCTTTTAAAAATGAGAAGTGTTATGGGGCAAAGCAAAGTAAAGAACGACTTACTGTTATGGTTGGTGCAAATATGGACGGGACGCAAAAACTGCAACTTTTGGTGATTGGGAAATCAAAGAACCCTAGATGTTTTAAGGGCATCAAGTTTTTGCAGGTCACTTATCAGAATAACAAGAAGGCGTGGATGACCAGTGACCTGTACGAGAAATGGTTATTGTCTCTTGACAGAAAGTTTTGGGCCCAAAAGAGAAAATTTTTACTTTTCGTAGACAACTGCCCGGCTCATCCTACAATTGACGAAAAGTTGAAGTCCATCCCTGTTGTATTTCTGCCACCTAATATGACGTCTAAGTTACAACCAATGGATCAGGGTATAATTAAGAACCTGAAGATGAATTACCAGAAACGGATTCTGAAACAAACTATTGCTGCCATGGAGGATCGTAGAACATTAGCAGTAACTTTATTAGATGCTATTAGAGAAATAGCAAGAGCATGGGATACAGCTGTCTCGGCAACAACAATTCAGAATTGTTTTAAGAAAGCCGGATTCTCTCGTGACATTCGTGAAAATGAAGTTTATTCGTGGGATGAAGATGATCTTAGTCTTGCAGAATTAAAGACAACGCTTGCGAAATACAGGGAATCGGTACAAATGGAAGATATTGACGCAGAAGAATACATTGCCATCGACGACGACATCCAAATTGTAGAATTTCCGACTGATGATGACATTTTGCCTAATTTAAAATGTCAGTCGTCTAATTGCGAAATGTCCGACAGCGAAGGCGATGAAGAAAACGAAAGTGAAGGCGCTGAGACCGGGATAAAAATAGCGACAAATAAGCAGTTTTAAAAGGTGACAGTTTTAAAAACATTTTTAATTTTTTGTGTGCAAGTGAAAATGTTCAAGACAGTATGTGCGCGTCATTAAGGTCTGTACAGCAATTTTGTGAAAATGTACAGGTACGTCATCAAAAACAGTGCAAAACTACCGACTTTTTTATTAAACAATGATTTGATTGGTTACAGAATTGTATACTTGGGCCGCCTAACAGACGGAGTGATCACCCTGCAAGAACGTGCTCTACCGGGGCCAATATTAATTTATGACGACCGAATTGGAGTGATGTGACTTCGTTGGGTCTAAAGAAAGAGCATCATTGCGGTTCGGTCGTCCTAAATTGATAGTGGTCCCGCCTAGAGCTCGTGATTGCAGGGTGATCACTCTGTCTGTTCGGCAGCCCAAGTATAACAACCTGCATTTTGTATGGGTATATTGTGTATAGTTACGTTATACGTTATGGGTTATGAGTTATTATTTGAATAATGCAAGGTATGGAAATTTTAATAAAATGTTCCTAAACTCGAAGTTTCTTTAATTCGAATTTTTTTTGTGTCCCTTGAGATTCGACTTATGGGAGTTCCACTGTATACGCTGTTAATAGATAATTTTATGTTTATAAATTTCGTCTGATGTAGTCTTTCAAAATATTATGTCGTATTTAATTAAGCTATCGAACATCATCAATCTCCTAATTAAATGATGCGGGAATCTTCTCTCCCCAATACTCCACATCTGTGCCATTGTCTTTGGTGCCTTTTTTGCTGTCTCTTATATGTAATTCCTCTCCAGTCTCCATTGTTTTGTTACTTGAATTCCTTCATTTTCCTTCACCTTCCTTCCCACTTTCAATTTCTTTCCCTGCCCTGGGCGCCCTTTAATGCAAGAATACAAGAAAAAAATGTTCTATTTAACTTTCTTGTGCAATAAGAGTCTCAGACGAATTTTTTTCACGGAGTTTTTGACTACGTGCGTAGTTTTTTACATAGAAATGAAATGTTGGTTTCCAATGTAAAACGTTTAATAAAACATTGGGTGGGCAAATTTTGCTGAAGGAGTTGGAGCAAAAAGATAGTTTGAACAGTTCTGGGAAGAGCCATATTTTTTAATGGAAATCATAACTCTTCCTTTCTTTATTAAAATATTTAATTTTAAAAAAATCTTGTACGATTATTAGTCATTCGTCATAATGAAGGTTTTATGTGCAGTCTAATTTTTGTCCATGAATCTTGTGACAGAATTTAAGACCTGAATACGTATAATAATAATTTGTACTAACAAACTCACACTTTCATTAATAATAGCAATGGCAGTCTTGTCAGTCGCATTGAGAATATTGATCCCCAGTCTCTCGGCGAAATGATAGTAACGTAAACTATCTAGAGCAATAAGAGCCACACTTGCGTTTCCCTTGCAAGCTAGGCCGTTAATATCGATGTCGTCGTCTGCTTCAGAGTACAAGTCATCGACTGAAAAAATCGCAGGATGGTACTTCTCAGCCAGAAGTTCCAGCCTACATTTCTCCTCTTCAACGGCACGGAGCAGATTTTCAGCAGAGTATTGATCTGAATTTTCTAAAAGAAAGTAATAAGAAACAGGTAGATTAATTTATTTTTACAAATTTGGTGTTCAGTAGGTATTTCAATAAAATGCATTGAGTTTTCCCCTAAATTTAGTATGATAGAGCATCAATCTGCGCTCTAATAAAAAACAAGTTGAACAAAGAGGTAATACCCGAAGATTGGGGTAGCGCAGTGGTGGTCTCGCTATTTAAAAAGGGAATTTGCAATCCTGCTTCACTACAACCTAACAAATCCTATCAAAGTGCCATTAAAGAGAACAACAAAATTAAAACACTTGAAGGAAATTTACTCTTAGCGCATTGTTCAACTTGTCCTGGAATACATATTGAGAAAGGCAGAACTACTAGGAAGTATAACTAACAAAGAATTCTAAATAACCGTATGTGCTGATGATTTAGTGGTAATTGCAAGAACTGTTGAATCGTTGACTGATTATTGGGTAGACGCACAAGTATACGGCTGTTAATGATGCCTGCAAGACGTATCGGTCGCTAGGATTTCTCGCGTCGTCCACCTAGCGGTGGTTGAAAGCATTTAATAATATGAATAGTATTGAATAGCGTCGGTAACACGGTAGTTATCTAGAATCATATCCCAAACAAGATGCCGGGACACCTGCGATCGGCTGCTTTGATATATGGAAGCCAGTTTGCAGCTGGGCAGATCAGCAAGGACCGTATATAAAAATTTTGAGGGCACCACAGAATTGAATGAAATTTTATTTTTACTTTGGAAACATCACAAATATAAACAACTATTAAAGGTATTCTGTTATTAATGAATTATTATTAATAAAAACAAATAAAAGTAAAATAAGTAAATAATATCTAACAGAACTCGACTCAACGCAGTTTTGGAATTGTGTATAAAATCTAATATTAAAATTTGTGCTGTTATAAAATACAAGTTCTCATACTGCACATGTATTGCACTTAATATGAAATTTTCATTTACACATAAAAGTTACGTACCCACTTACACTTTCTTATAAGTATGTATACGAATAAGATTTGTTTTTCTGAAAAAAAATTTTAAGAATGTTTCCAAATTATGAATTTTCGGTTTCTGGTTGTTTGATTGAAATTATAAAGTGAGTTGTTGCTTGCCCCTCCCTGACCATTAAGATTTCATAAACAGGAGCCCGCCCCCAGAAATTTTATTCAGACGCATCCACCCGAGTCCCGCATTAGACAATACCAGTAAAATGACGTTTAAGTAATTCGTTATTGAAAGACACAGGCAACAATCTCGGTGGGTGTTCGGGTATAGTACAGAGCTGCCATATTGTTCTCCTACGGCTACACGAGTTCTCCGCCCGCAAGGGTCCGCGTTTTTGCTTGTTTCTACATCATCTTTTTGCCAAAAAATGCGTGTGTCTGGTGCGAAAGGCTGTTTTAAAAAAGCGTTCTCTCAGCTTTAGTTTTTTTACACTTCCAAAACACAAGGACTCTGTCGGGCGTCGGGACTGGGGCGGATGCGTCTGAATAAAATTTCTGCAGCCCGCCCTGGATCTTTGCCATTGATGCAGAAGGTCGGCGCCTACCGAAGTAATAATTTATGTTTGAAGCTGTCGGATTACCGCGTTTGGCGGTGTTACAAAAACACCGACTATGCATAACCGCGAACGCGTCTTTGCCAAGTTTTTTTTAAATATCAGTAGACTTGGAACTCAAATCAATATGTTAGAACCAAAATCAGTAGTTCTAATGGCAAATCAGTAGGTCTGGCAACACTGGTGACACCAACCCAGGGAACATTTCTCAAACCAAAAATTAATATTTGTTTGCCATTACTGACCTAGCGATTGTGTTTCCACGGTATGCCGCTGCTTGTGAGAGCGCTGCATATCGGCTAATCGGACATTTTGAGACACATGATGGCTAAACAGAGCTCTTGAGAGAGATGAACAGAGTTTTGGTATAAAATATTTTCACGGCTGGATGAGGCGCGCTTTAACCAGTGGAGGTTAGACATCTTCCCAATAGTCAATCAACGGTTGAATGTAGCAAGTTGTAGTTTCAAGAAGTGGGCTGTTTTAAATTAATACCTGGAAATGGTGTAACAAAGCATAATTAACCGCCTGTAGATCTAACAAACTTAGATTAGGCGTTATCTATTTTGTTCCATGAAACATCGCGCTTTACAACTGTACATATGAGAGAAGACGTCACGATGTCAATGAACCGAAGAGAGTTGAAAGAGAGGGTACCGGGACCGCGCGCGGACAAATGGGAGGAGCCGAACCCCCGACCAGCCGTTCACGAAGTTTAGAGGAAGAATTGACAAAACGCGGTGTCACCGGCATTCAAGGGACATTCACTCATCATCCATCCGACCAACATTCATCCTGCATTCTCATACCAGACATTCTCCGAGTAACTTCCAGTATTATCGCCAGTACCTGACTAGCTGACTTACGTCGTGTGAAGTGATTAGATGTGATACTATAATTAAATGCCGTTATTTAATTATTAAGGCTGTGAGGCTGTCAATGATTAAATATACATTAGTTAATCCGGTGTAGAGGTAAAATAGGCTGGTGAAGGCTAGTTCTTAAATTCTACGGGTAGGCCTGGATGTTCAAAACATAAACTCGCACACGCCGAAAGCAGATTGAAACATGCGGTGAAAATTGCATTTGCTGTGAAAATAGCACGCCTGCCTTCGACCGATGCAGTGAGCGATTGAACATCCCATCCGGTTGAATTTCGGAGCAATTATACACCTGCTTACGTAACAATTAATGGCCATCCGATTAAGGGATCGCCGAGAGTGGCTGTTACATACAAGGTGTTTCTAAATTGAGTACCATAAATTTAGGAGTTTGTAGAGAAAGTTAAAATAACACTAAAACCTTTATATAGTTTTGTACGAAAACGCTTCCTTTCCAAAATACAGGGTGTTATAATGTCGACTGGCGTATCAATTATTTAGCTATATCTGTAACTAAAGCAGCCTGAAAAATCTAAGTTTTTGTGGACAAGTGCCACTCAAAATTACAGATAATCCAGCAATATTTTAAGTGTAATACGACAATTCAGTGGCGTAGGAAAAGGGGTCGTGTAATACCATTTTGCTAATAAAAAGTTTGAGGTTTGGTTTTTTGGAAATATCGTTTTATTTTTAGATTCCCTAATCAAAATACTACAAAAAAGATTATCTTTTTAAATATCTCTAAAGTCGTTTGTTTTTGAAATATTTGTGGTTTTATGTAGCAGTGCTCATGAGAACTGGGGTATTTACCTACTTATGGTTGATTTGCGAAAAAAAATCGCATATTATTGCTACATATTTTTGTAGGTACCTTCGTAATTTATACCTGCAAGCACTTCTAGATAATTTTGTTATCAAGTTTTACGTAACTAATGATAATACAGCAAAACAAAGACAAGATTTTAATAGCAATGCCACATAAAATCGTACATATCTCGAAAACGAAAGACTCTAGAGATATTTAAAGAGAGTATCTTTTTTGCAGTATTTTGATTAGAGAATTTAAAAATAAAACGATATTTCCAAAAAACCTAACCTCAAACTTTTTATTAACAAAAATGTATTACACGACCCCTTTTCCTACGCCACTGAATTATCGTATTACACTTAAAATATTGCTGAATTATCTGTAGTTTTGAGTAGCAATTGCCCACAAAAATTTAGATTCCTCGGGCTGCTTTAGTTACAGATATAGCTAAATAACTGATACGCCAGTCGGCATTATAACACCCTGTATTTTGGAAGGGAAGCGTTTTTGTACAAAACTATATAAATGTTTTAGTGTTATTTTAACTTTCTCTACAAACTCCTAAATTTATGGTACTCAATTTAGAAACACCTTGTATATCCCCGATCTACACATCACCTGGTTGCACACCTGTGCGGCAACGTTAACCAGATACCGAGTACACAGTATAATTCATCCCACCAGACGACAGACAGTTACCAGAAAACCGACCCGGAGAGAATCACTTGCGATACCTGGCTATCAAAACCCAGTATCGTTTGCTATTCGCTCATGTATATAATTACCGTTTAGATTTTACCGTATGGATCATATTTAATTTCCTGTAAATATTTTATATAATACGTTTTGACCAGTTTTACTGTACATAGCTAACTATAATAGAATCATATTTATTTGTTTCCCGTGTGTATTATTATCTCCATATAGCAATAGAGAACCCAGCCCTTCTTCGACTGAAGCGAAGGGTATATATCTTTCGACAAATAAGTTTCCAACCGACCGACCGATATGCAACAATTTGATCGTTCATAAGCGAACGACCCAAAATAATGTAGTATACAGTGTGTCCCAGGACGCACGAGGGAAAGTTCTTTGCAATGGAAATTAGCAACCAGGGTGAAAAAAAGTGAAATTATAAGGCACGATAACAGGAAAATGTTGCATGAAAGAAACTCCGAAGATTCAACTTTCGTTGGTACATCAAAAAGTTATACAAGGTCATTTACAATAACGAGATACAATAAATACCAAGAAAAGATGCATTTTCAGTGACCCTCATTAATTTTATGCTCGCCAGTGTATATTGGGTGATTCAGAATGGTTATATCAAACTTCGGGAAATTAAAAGGGGGCTCAAAAAAAGAAGAAAACTTCTGATGATCATATGTCCAAAAGTTTCATTATCTCGAAATTTATGACATCGAAATTTTACAGGTGATTTTCATTTGTATACCAAACAAACACAACGCAAATACAACCACTCGTTGAAGATAAGAATTAGTAAACACAGATAATCTTGATTATTCCTATCGTTAAAATTGCAGGACGATTTCACGAAAAGCTACTTAACTCAAAAATTCAAAAAAATTCAAACGTGCCGATTTTCTTCCACCTTGAATCCAGATATTAAGTACCTTACAATAAACTGAACGGATCAGTGGCGTAACATATACTGACCGGCACGAGAAATGGGCCACCATCAATTTTTAGAGAAAATCTGGGAGAAGGACAAGCAGGATTTAGGAAGTGAAAAGGTACGATGGAAAACTTTTACACACTGAATCACGTAATCGGGAAAGGCGGGAAAATAATGGCATGCTACGTGGATCCGATGGCAGCCTTTGACAAGGTTAACCACAAAACATTATTTGAGATGTCGAAGAGAAAGAAAATAAGCAAAAACTTGAGAGAGAGAATACAGGAAATATATAATGGAACAAGAAACAGAGTAATGGTGGGATGACGGCTAAGCGAAATATTTTGGACGGGGGTGTCCACTGAGCCCGTATTTATCTAACATCTTCCTGTCAGATTTAGTAATGAGAAACGGGCAGGCAGGAGGAGTGATAATAGGAAAAAAGAAATATTGGACACTAGCATAAGCGAATGATAGTCCTCTTGGCAAAGGAAGAGAAAGAACTCAAGGAGGTACTGTGAGATGAATGGAAAGATATTTGAAGAGGAAATAATTAGTATTGAACACGGCAAAGACAAAAATAATGAGATTCTGTAACGGAGGTGGAAGAAGTCGCATGGAGAAATGGGAGTGGAAGGGGGAAAAGTTGGAGAAGGTTAGGGAGTTTAAATACCTAGTATTCACCCTACAAAAGAATGGTGGCTAAGAAAAGCATGTAAGAGAGGTAGCAAGAAAGGTAACAATAGCAATGATCAATGAAGCAGGTATGGAGAATGGGGAAGAGCAATTTTGGGGGTGACCGGAAAAGAAGAGTAAAGCTGTTTGATGCATTGGTGAGTAGTGTGACCATGTACGGAGCAGAAATCCGGGGGGTGGGAAGAGAGAGAGAAGATAGAGGGGCTCCATGAAAAGTATATAAGTGGATGCTGATGCCGATGATAAGAGAGGAAACAAACAGAGATAAATTGAGAACCAGAGAGGGAAAAAGAGCAATAAAATATGAGGAAAAATTAAGAGGCGGGGGTGGTAACGAATTAGCTAGGCAATGTTGGGAACAGGTACGGAAGGGGGGAAGAGAAAGATCGAAGTGGGAGGAGAGTCTAGATGAATTTTATCAGGAGTGAGGCTATGCAGCAGCAGAAGTGAACTTGAGAATAGCAGTATGGAACATGGTGAGAGAGGTAGAGGAGAGAGACGGTCAAACACAAGAGCAAGATAAAGAAGAGAAGATAAGATGAGACAATCAAGATACAATAATAATAAATACAAAGAGATGAGAACAGCGGGATTGCCAAGATATTTACAAAGAAAGAGAAGGAAGGAGAGGATGATAAGGGTGATGAGGTTTAAACTAATGTGATGTATGCACCCATAGTAGCTTATGCAGTGGTACCCCCACCCCGACCCCTCAAACCGTCTTGGCTGCAATATCCATTTGCATCTCTATCGCACGTACGACAGCGATCTGCCAGATTCTACCATAGCTTACATTAGGGTCTTGACCATATACGAAAGTCCTCCATGAATTTACTTCACATAAGGTAAAAATAACAAATTTTAACCATATTTTGTTTAGGGAATTAAATGGGAGTGTGGCAGTGTTTGGATTTGGGTCTTGTTTGGGGGTTCACGTGCTCATGTGCTCCAAACGAGTAACCGCCACTGTATTCATATGAACTTTCTTCTTATTTTGAGCTTCTCTATTTTGCTCTGAAGTTTGGCGTACCCGTTCCTAATCACCCTCTATATCTCAGATCTGAAGCAGCGTATTAGATCATACTGCAGTTTTTGTACAGATGAATAATGTATTTAGCAACCCACTGGTACTCAGGGTGGTTGATATACAAGAGGATCTGAATCGGAGGAATTTTGTTTCGCTGGTATGTAAAGGAATTAAGGCAACAGGATTTTATAGCACTAGAGTTTGAATATTCAATTTTAATTATGAAACATGTAGGTGATGTTAAAAACATGAAAAAATCGTTGTTTTTCAATCAAAATAACATTTTTAGTTAGATTTTTCAAAAAATCTAATGCTTAAGAGTCCTATAGTATTCTTTTATCTACAACTTACCAAAAGAAAAAATGAAATTGAACAACAAATAATGTCTTGGCAGTAGTATTTCACAACCATTATTTTATCATTTTTCTGTGTTATGTGGTGATTTCCCACCGACTGTTGGCTCCAATATATTCAGGAGGCGTGGGATATTTGAAAAAAGTTTAAAATTTCTTGAAAACATTCTTGCGCCCCATTTGACAGACATTTGGAGACTCAATGAGAGCCTTAACCTGACTGAATTTGGTCTCAGAAACCTGTGGGTCCGGAAAGTCAATGCCCAGAGAGACCTGAATATTATAATCTCAGCTGAATTAAAGTGTGAGGTTCAAAGTGAATTAATAGCTGTATTTAATCGGGGAAACATTAATTTACTAGCTTAACTCCTGTTCTCTTAGTGAAGTTGCTTAAAATATTTGTTCGGCCAATATTAGAATATGGTTACCAAATTTGGTGCCCATATTGGAGTGTTAGTGTGCAGCATAGAGCCACGAAGATGTCAGCAGAACTTAGGAATATCCCATGGAGGCAATCAAACGTGTAAAGTCAGAAGTTGTAGAAAGGAACTACCTAATAGAAATGTTCAAAATAGTGAATAATCACTGTGTATAGTCAGTTATGCCTACACAATTTAAATTTGGTTAAGAAGTGGTGCAGTAGAAACCCAAGAAAAAAATTTCTGCATAATCGTGTTGTAGAAGACTGGTACAAACTGACAGCAGATATGGTTAAAGCAGACACAATTAAGAATTAATGCATTTAAAAATAGACTCGAAAGCTGTGGCTGCCTGTCAACTATCACTAACAATAATGATTTCTTACCTTCACTCTTGCAGCTACTTTTCTCCTTCAAACGGCCCTCCACATATTCACTCTCCCTCTGACAATTTTCTGCTAAATAACTAATTTTTTCACAGGCACATTTCCCCACATCAACATCAGGCACAACGCAAGAAGAATTATTCAGCCAAGACTTTGCAATCGAATAAGACACGACCGCTGAACGCCTTTCGTTCCTCCTTTCATTTTCTCTGCACTTCTCCAAGAGCTCCTTTTGGTTAACATAATTTTCTATACAACAAAAACGTAAATATACCTAAAACGACATACGGAAATATTTACTAATACCATAACGTTTTTCTTTGAAGAGATGTTGCCAGTATTCAATAGGTTCTGCGTTGTTACAGTTGTAATATTCAAAACCAACCTCTCGAAGCTGTTTGAAACACTTTTTTCGGTTAAACACAATTTTAATATAATTTATAACTATTTTACCATGCTGTACATGTCGGTGTGGTGTCTCAAAGGATTTTTCGGAGTGAACAACACAAGAGCCGGCCTCTGTTGCAAATGGACCAAAAACTCTCGACTCTTCATGCCAGGAGGAAAAGACCACAAAGTCACTTGATGCAGTTTCTTGAATATCCAAGTCAGTATCGTTTCTGGTTGCCACTCTGCATCCTTCGGATATGCCTATAAAAGGTATTTATGTAATAGTGTTCAAAATATAATTCAGAAGATCAAAAATTATGTTACAAAAACGTAAAATTAAATTAAAATTAAAACACATTAGATAATTGGGAACTTTATTAATTGGTACAAAAAACAAGTTAGACGAACTAAAGCCTGATATAGTGTTTTTAAAGCCAATAATATTAGAAAAGGTGTTATGATGAAGGATAATATTTTAAAGGCAGCGGGTACAATGCTGAGAGAAGGAAAGTGTGGAGTCGAAAGTAACTCCCGAATCCTTAATAGTCCTACTTCTAAAAAGTTCAGGTGAACTGCTATGAAAAGTAAAATGGACTCGCCACAGTTTCCTTGTATACAGAGTGTTTCATTAACAATGGGAAATCCGTTAACTGGAGATTCTACAGAAAATAATGACCATTGACCTGAACATGCCTTATCCGAATGTTGATGGTTTAGGAAATACAGGATGTTGAAAGTTACAATTCTATTCCATTTTTTGCCATAACTACGAAATTTCTTAGGTTCTCGGCTTGAAAATTTGAAATGCTATGGTTTTTCTTACGGGAAAAAAATTCCAATAACATTATTGATGTTGCCCATAGAGGGCGCTACTTATAACCTATTGTTTTGATAAGTTGACCCATAACTTTTTACCATGTACATCTAACGTCAAATCGGCTCCAAAATATGAAAGACCAACCTTTTTTAAATAACAAATGTATTCTTGTCTCATTTTGATATTCCAGCCCATTTTCAAGAAAAACCGACTTAATGCAGATAGTGTTGAAATTCCAAACTTGTTCTAATTGGCCGTTCTCCATTAAACAAAATATTATCTAGATAGCTACGTTTTACAAGCAGACAGTCGATAGTAATATGGCATTTTTTTTTGGCCTGCCTGCCCGAAGGCTCAGATGCACTGCAGCCACAAAATGGGCTTATTGTGCTCACCCTAAATTCTAATGATCTTGATGCCTTGGACCAAACGGTACAAGTCAAACATTGAATGCCTGGAAAATTCTTCCGGTTCCATCAGACATCGCTCGAAAATTCGCTGCCTCTTCTGGTCTAGAGCTTCACATCTGCACAGGATGTGCATAGCTGTCTCCCGTTCCTTATTACACAAGCGGCAGTTAAGGTCTCCGTAATATTTGCCAATCTTCCACAGGTGTTCTTTAACGGTCGTGTGTCCCGTTAGGAAGTCTGTTACGATTCTAATTTGCATCCTACTAAGGCAAAGTAGTTCTGAGCATCTTTTCCAGCAAGGTCCCTTTATATACGACTTGCTGTGCCTGTGTCCTGGAATCACGTTCCAGTAATTGTGATGTTAAGCGCGAATCCATCCGTTTACTTGGTGTCTGACTGCACTCTTAGTTATGCCTAGGGCAGGTTCCGGTCCAACGAAAGGATCGTTGGAGCCCCGCTTTGCTAGTTTATCGGCTTCCTCGTTCCCTATCAGCCCACAGTAACCTCGAATCCAAAGCAGTCTCACTGCGTTCCACATGGCTAGGATATTAAGTTGCTCGAAGCATTCCCACCACAGTCTGGAAGACATCTTTGGGCCCATAAGAGCCTTCAAAGCTGCCTGGCTGTCTGATAAGATAAAGATCCGCTGATTTTTGTAGCCCCTCTTAATGTTTTCCCGCGCACATTGTAGTATCGCGTAGACCTCTGCTTGAAAGACAGAGGCATATTTGCCCAGAGAGGAGCTGAGTTTCACTCTTGGTTTATCTCCAAACAGTCCTGACCCAGCACCTGTGTCGGTCTTAGAACCGTCGGTGTACCAGATCAGACTGCCGGAAGGTATGCTGTTCAGAGTTTGGTTCTCCACTTTTCTCGATTGCGACCTGAAAGAGTGGTTGCGCGGTGTTCTTGGGGACCATGTAATCCGTCCTCATGTCAAGCATGGGATCCTTTATGTCCTCAATAATGCTAGTATGCTCTGTACCCGGACGGACACGGTAAAAAGAGTTTTGCAGTCTGTATAGTGCCAGTCTCGCCTCCCCCTGTATCACAAAGTGTAGAGGGGGAAGGTCCTGAGAGTCTCTATGCTGCAGTTGGCGAAGTCCGCATCGCCCCTGTTATCCCTAGGCAGGCAAGTCTCTGAATTTTGCTTAGCCTTGGCCTAGTAGTTACCTGTTTGACTTTGGGCCACCATGCCAAAGCTGCATACATTATTCCTGATCTGACCACTCTGGTGTACAGCCAGTGCACCATTCCTGGCCTTAGACCCCATTTTTTGTTATATGTTCGCCCAACTACTGCAAGAGTAGTTTCCGACTTTCTAACTATTCTATCGATTTGTTGGTTCCAGGTAAGTGTTGAGTCCAGTATAACCCCCAGATACTTGACCTCCCTTGACAATGAGATCTTTCTACCACGGAGATATAGAGGTCCAAGGGCCTCTATGTTTCTCTTTCGCGTAAATAGAACTATTGTTGATTTTTCTGGACTAATGGTCAAGCCTTCCTTTTCAGTCCAAGCTGCTACAATACTCAGGGCCATTTGCATACGTTCCCTAATCGTACTGCTAAATCTTCCCTCGACTGTGATGACTAAATCATCTGCATATCCTAGGGGAGAATAGCCTTCATCGCTGAGTTTCCTAAGCAGTCCGTCCATAACTAGGTTCCACACGAGAGGAGATAGAACTCCACCCTGCGGACAACCACCTACCACCCTGACTGCCAAAGTCTCATCAAGCAGTGTAGTAAACACCACTCTATCCCTCAGCATGCAGTCTATCTACCTGCAGCACAAAGCCTCTAGTCCTGTTTGGCCTACGACTTTGGAGATACTATTGAATGATGTATTATCGAACGCTCCTTCTATGTCCAGAAAGGCGGCTAGGAGGATTTCTTTGTTCTCCAGCACTTTCTCCACTCTCCATGTAAGGTGATGTAGAGCAGTTTCTGTAGACATTCCTGCTCTGTATGCTAACTGGTTTTGATGTAGTGGCCTGTTTACCAATACGTCATCCCTTATATGCTTGTCGAGCAGCTTTTCTATTGTCTTAAGCAGGAATGACATAAGGCTAATGGGCCTATATGACTTTGCCCGAGAGTAGTTCGTCCGACCAGTTTTTGGTATGAATACTACTCTGGTAAGTCTCCATATTTTTGGAAGATAACCTAGAGCCAGACTGGCCCTAAATAGCATACATACTTTTAAGAGCAGATGGTCCGATCCCTTCTGCAGCATGATTGGAAGAATCCTGTCTGGTCCCGGTGATTTGTATGCCTCAAATGAGTTTACTGCTTGTTTAACTCCGTGGAACGTTACCACACTCCTCGCAGTGCGCCAGTCATCTTTTGTTGCCCTGCTTCCAGGTGCATTTAGCTCCTGGCCCCTCCAATCGAGGGTGGCAACATCCACAGTATGTGACCCAGGGAAGTGTACCCGAAGTAGTTTGGTCATTGTTTCACTTCCCGTGGTTGTGAATATACCTGCTTCAGTTTTCAGGGTATGTATATGGCATTAGTTTTAAAGTGTTCAGTGTTAACCCAATAGCTTTTTCATTAACTTTCTCCATAAATTTATCAAAAGTATTAAAGAATGCCGCGTCATAATGACTTTTCGAATAATGAAATGAGAGATATGATTAATGATTTGTGTTCTTGCTCAAACCAATTTTAATGGGCTCGCTGCAGCCCGAAGGTATTCAGAGTTATACCCCACCGAAGGCAACCAAGTCATAAATTATTTAGAAATCTGTACAATCGCTTAGGCGAAAGAAGATCTTCCCGTCCAAAAGGTAAAAATTGCACTCCGAAGATTATTTTAGCTAAGCAGGAAGATGAGGTTTTGGTTAGATTGCACGAAAATCCAGACGTAAGTGCCCTTCGTTTAAGTGCGGCAGCAGGTGTAAGTAGCTCTTCGATTTGGAGAATTTTGCACAAAGAGAAGCTTCACCCATACCACATTACTCTAGTACAAAATTTGTTACTGGAAGATCCTCCTGCTCGTCTACGTTTCACTAATTTCTTACAAGAGCAGCAAGGTGCGGATCCTAATCTTTTGAACAAAATCCTCTTCACAGATGAGGCAACTTTTACTCGACGTAGAGTTTTCAACTGGCGAATCAGTGGGATTCAGAAAACCCCCATGCCGTTAAAGAAAGACACTTCCAACATGAATTTAAGATCAACGTTTGGTGCGGTGTAATTTCAAATTTCTTTATTGGGCCTTTTCAACTTCCACCCAATCTGAACGGTCCACTTTATTTAAATTTTCTTCAGCATAATTTGTACGAACTGCTTGAAGAAGTACCACTTAATTTAAGGGAAAATATGTGGTTCATGCAGGATGGGGTGCCCGCACATTTTTCCCGGCCGGTGCGGGAGTACTTAGACAACGTCTTTCCACATCGGTGGATTGGCCATGGAAGTGAATTTGCTTGGCCGCCTAGAAGCCCCGACTTAAATCCTCTGGATTTTTTGATGTGGTCTAGAATGAAAGATATAGTTTATAAAGAAGCTGTTGATTCGCCTGATGAGCTGTGGCGAAGAATACAAGCGGCTGCCAATGAAATCAAAGGCAATCCAGGGGCATTGTTTAGAACTCGGGGGTCTCTCAGGAAACGCATTGAAAAATATATCCAAGTGAATGGTGGGCACTTCGAACAACTCCTTTAAAATTTAATGTTTCCTAATTTTATTTTTCTTGTACCTAAGCGGTTGTAGTGAATTAAAATTTATTTTGTTAGCAGTACTTAATAAGCGTTTCATTTCTAAGATTTAAACACTATCTGCATTAAGTCATTTTTTCTTGAAAATGGGCTGGAATATCAAAATGAGACAAGAATACATTTATCATTTAAAAAAGGTTGGTCTTTCAGATTTTGGAGCAGATTTGACGTTAGATGTACATGGTAAAAAGTTATGGGTCAATTTATCGCCCTCTATGGGCAACATCAAAAATGTTATTGGAATCTTTTTTCCCGTAAGAAAAACCATAGGATTGCAAATTTTTCAAGCCGACAACCTAAGAAATTTCGTAGTTATGGCAAAAAATGGAAATAAAATTGTAACTTTCAACACCCTGTATTTCCTAAACCATCAACATTCGGATAAGGCATGTTCGGGTCAATGGTCATTATTTGACATGTAGAATCTCCAGTTAACGGATTTCCAATTGTTAATGAAACACCTTGTATATGAGACAACATGAACACGCAACTTAAAGTTGAATGCACCATACAGTCAAATGATATACTTAAATTTGAAGAAATTGAAAGTCACTTGGAGACTTAAAACTCTTTAAGAACATCTTCAAATGATCAGCATTTAGAAGTTTACAACAGAAGATCAAATGGGCTAAATCGCTAATAAAAAGAAGAAAAGAAGAAACGAAGAAAAGCAGAAAAGAAGAGGGTCTACATTTAACCCTTGAGCACACTGGAAAAAGCAAGACAGCAGAAAAATAAGGCAAATGAAAGTGAAAAGAATAATGCTACATTTGATGGGTTTAAGGCTAAGAACAGAACAAGTACAGTTCGAGGTACAGGCAGATTTAAGAAAAGTGGTAGTTCACAATTTCCTTTACTACATATGTCATTATTGCAAAGAAAAAGCTTAGTGAAAAGCAGGCTAATGCAGTGAAGAATAGTGAAGAAGATATATTATTTACGACAACGTCAAATGGGGCTCTGTCAACCAATCAGCTGGATTTGAGAAATGCGAAGTTTGTCGTAGATAGTGGAATGACAAATCACTGGTTAATATGAATATGGGTCAATTTTTACTGAATAAAGATTGTAAATCATAACATAAATTTGGCCAAGCAAGGTGAGTAAATAGAAGCTAAGATACAAGGTGAACTGCAATTGAAGTCTGAAAGTGGGCGTGTTATTACTATGAAGAAAGTATGTGAAAAACTCTTTCATAATTTAGACCAGATTATTGACGAGCCTACTAGGGTCACTGACTCTTCCGTTTCGTTAACTGATTTAATTTTTGCAATCAAGTCTACGGTGAGGTCTACGGTGTTTGGTGCTGCGGTGGTTGATGCGCAGATTTCTGATCATTTATTCCTTATCTACTGAAAATTAACCATGTTTCTGTACAATGTGAAATCTTGTGAACTTGTTTCATTGCCGTGGCACACCATACTTCGCAAGAATAGCATTGACAGTAAGGTTGATGTCTTGAATTCTTTTGCCCTCTATCTCACTAATCTTCATGCCCTCTTCGTGTTTTTAAAAGAAACAAAATGAATTGGTGACTGATAACCAGTGGTGTAACTACCTGTGTTCCATGTGTTCCGTGGAACACGGTCCGGAGGTTCAGGGGCCCGGAGGCAGCAGACAAGAAAAATAAAAAAATAAAAATGAAAAACATTCATTTTCTGCTCCAGCTTATTATTAGGAAATTTCAAATAACCGTAATGAGTTATATGCTTATTCACATATTTTATTCACAGGGCCGTTCTTAGGCACGTGCGAAGCGTGCACTTGCACAGGGCGGCCAAGTTAGAGGGCGGCCGGATGACGAAAAAGTATAGTTAAGAATTAAGAACAAAAATTTTAAAAACTAATATTTTTATGAATGTTTGAGAACAATTTCATGAACATCCAGTTCGCCAGTACCACGTAGGTCGTATTGATGATTTGACACTTATTTATTGAATGATGTATTTTAAAATTTTAAGGGTGTGACCTGCACATGCGAGGGAATTGTTTCCAGATGTTTTCGAGGAACAGTAAATGTGACATTTTTTACCTGGGATAGAATATTTATGTTTGGGTCAGTTTTAGTTTATTTTTAAAGAATTGTACTGCGGTTAACCGAGGGGTGAACCGCAGAGCAAAATCTTGTACACCAATTCCTCTATTTATGGGTAATTCCTTTTAATTCCCCGCAATTCCTATCTAATTCCTGCAATTCCTCAAGTAATTCCCGGTATTCCTCATGTAATTCCTACAATTCCCCATGTAATTTCCGCAATTCCCCATGTAATTCCTGCAATTCCTCATGTAATTCCTACAATTCCCCTACTAATTCCTGGAATTCCCTTACAACTAATTCTTGCATTTCCTGTACGTCCGATACTGCAATAATTTACAGCGCACGCGCAATTGTTAGTATAAGAGGGGTAAACATTTTTGCAATTCCCTTGTAATTCCTGCAATTCCTCACTAATTCCTGCAATTCCCCAAACAATTCCTGCAATTCCCTACAAATGTATGTAATTCCTCAAGATTGTACACAAATTCCTCTATTTGTGTAATTCCTTTTAATTTCCCGCAATTTCAATCTAATTCATGCAATTCCTCAAGTAATTCCCCCAATTACCCATGTAATTCCTGCAATTCCCCATGTAATTCCTGTAATTTATATATGTAAAGATGATGCAATAATTTACAGCGCATGCGCAATCGTTAGTAAACATTTCTGCAATTCCCAGGTAATTCCTGCAATTCCTGTGCAATTCCTCACTAATTCCTGACTAATTCCTACAATTCCCAAACAATTCCTGCAATTCCCTACAAATGTATATAATTCCGTACTAATTCCTCTGCAATTCCTCAAGCTTGTACACCAAAATTCCTCTGCGGTTCACCCCTCGCGGTTAACATTGAGATTTAAAACATAGGGAACCTTCTTGTTCAGAATAGTCGAGGGTACACCCAAGGCATTGGTACACCCAGTCAAGTTAAAAGATCGGAATTTTTTTAGGTTTCGTATCAATAAAAGATTTTACCGGTGCAGGAATGATGAACGTTATATTGGACGCGTTTAGACTTAAATTTACAAAACACAAGTGGTCAAGCATACGTTAATGCACGGAAAAGATATTCTTCAAAAACAATAAAACAAATTTTATTAAATATTAATCCAAGAGTGATGTTTATACCATGTGCTGCTCACACGTTAAATTTGGTTGTAAATGCAAGAATAACAGACGAAATTGTGAGCTTTGTTGACTTGATGCAAGAAATTTATATATTTTTAAGCGCTCCATTTCGATGTGAAAAATTAACAAATCGTAAAATTGTTAATAGGCACTCCCAAAGGAAGGTGGGATTAAAGCCGTCGCACCATTAAGGTTAAAATGCGGTAAATTTTGCAACGCATTAATCGAATTGTCAGAAATTTATTCCTAAAAACCAAAACGGCAAAAATATGGCGTTATCTTTGTTGAAGAAAATCAAGACCTTTAGGTTGGCATACCCCGCTTTGTCATATGGTATCGCATGACTTGGTAACAAAAGTTAATGCCGTTATCAAAATTTTGCAATATCCTACATAAAACATGATAGAATGCGTAAAAGTCTGATCAGCTACATATCTAAGAAGAAGTAATTTGCAGATTACATAACAAAGTCAATTACGTTGACAAAAATCGCAAATTGTTGCAGAGTTTAGTTCTAGTTTGAGGAGAACTACAGCTTATTTTCTCTATAAATGTGAAGATGATCCTATTTTAGATACAAGAAATGAATTTAAAATAGAATTTTATTTCACCCTTCATCATATGCTAACATCGTTGACTGAAAGATTCGAATTATTGAGAGATTTTAATAATTTGTATTATTTTTTTACTAATTTATAATTTTAATTTCTTATCAAATGAAAATTAGTAAAAAATTGGCTAGATTTGAATTAGGTACCTACCTTTTAAAAGTTGAAAACGATGATTTTACAGATGATATTAATGCAAATGAATTGTACACCGAAATCATTACACGTAGACACAGGTATTCCCTGATTCGCCCACAATTTACAATATCTTGAATTTACAATTTACAATGATCTAACTGCCTCATTTTCAAATTTTTTATTGCTCTGAGAATATATTTAACGTTACTGGTCAGTATTGCTTATAGTGAAAGATCATTTTCTGAACTAAAATTAATAGGAACGTACTTGAGAACATCAATGGCGCAGGAAAGGCTATCAAATTTAGCCATAATTTCGTTAGAATAGGAATTTTGGAAAAGCTTGAAAAGTCATAGATAATTTTGCCACCGCTAAACCAAGAAAAGCCACCTTAATTTAAAATATAAATATCAATATTTAATATAATAATTTTTTTCTGCTGTGACATTTGTACCACTTTAATTTCTCGTTTACTAATTATTTCTTAAGATAATCTTTGTGGTCACATTGATAATACATAAAACGTTGTACGATACTTTATATTACGGTAGTTGTATTGTAAATAAGTAGTAAATGGTCATTATATTTTAAGTAAATATCATCATCATAAAGTTCTCAGTCCGAAGACTGGTTGGACGTGTACCTCCATCCTTTCCTATGCCGAGCTAACCTATGCTTTTCCCTAAAAGTAGAACATCCTACACCCTCAACTATTTGAGAGCAGTAGGTAGTCTAATCTGGGCCTACCCCTACCTCTTTTTATTTCTATCTCTGACTATAATAAAAAGAATTAAAACGTTATGGAACGGCGCTTATTTTGTTCATAATATAGGTAATTTTGAAATACAAGAGAAAGAGCAGGGGCAGCGAATACATTTTCGTGCACGGGGCGGCCGCATGTCGAGAATCGGCCCTGTTTATTCACATATGTACTTTCATTGCTATAGATTTCTGCATCAATTTTGAAAATTTATTACGTGAAAATTTGATAATTTTGTTACTTCTTGTTGAGAAATGGGGCCCCCGTAGCAAATAAAACGCTATGGTATATGGTCAATTGGTTAAATCATAAAACGCTAAGGCGGGTCTACGACACACGAGTAGTTTGCTGACAAATCGTACATATTCAATGATGTTACAGAAAAAAGAAAACTTGCTTGGCGCGACACCAAGTTTTTGAAACTGTTTTTGCAAACTCGAATTTCCAGCTTTTCATTTTAGGGCATTTGACCTTGAAAAGTACAAAAATTTCGCCTGCAGCGCCTCTTTTGTGACTAGTGTTATCTTACTATCTAAATTTATGTTACGCTTTTCCGAATTCAAAATCTGGCAACCCTAGACACAAGTCACAAAAATAAATTAGTCATTTTATCCCTATGGGAGCCCGGCCAAAAGTTTGGAACACAACTAAAAATCGCGTTGTTACGCCACTGCTGATAACATCAAGTTTATAATGAAAATCAGGGCCAACGTGCTAAATAAATTACCGAGAACCGGGTTCCCTGCTCATTAGTCTTATTATAAGCAACTGAGAAACACCACGACTTCTGCTTTGCGGTCAGAGAAGAGGGCATATTTGAATTTTTAATTCCAGAATTGTTCTACTAAAGAGAAGTGGGTGGAGCTTGGTAGGCTTAATGTTCTTAAGTGTAAGTCACATGCCCTACCTCTGAGTTTAAGCCTCGGTTTAAGCAACGTTAATGATCATAATAAGTACTTCATTGAGTCATGTAAAACTGACTCTGTGCCTGCTTCTGATTTGTTGTCCTTCTATTTTTCTTCCTTAATTTATGAACTGTAACTACTTCCACTAAATAATCTCATAATATTAATTAACCTTAACGGGGATTACCTCGGGGATTACTATACTAAGTAAGTAGGTAAAGAAATGTCTAGAAATAGAAAAACTTACCCACGTCTCATTCCACAAATGCAGCTCCAACTTCGGAGGAACTGAACGATTCGAATGCGTTTCCACAGCAAAAGCAATCTCTTGGTACGGGTCTTTCTCTAACAACCTCAAAGCCGCTGTATACAAGACACCGTAGTCCGAACTGCCGGGCAATGCGTTTACATGGCCGACAATCACAGCCTGTAATAAAAACTCTTAACTCCTTTCAAAATCAAAACAGAAATATCTCACGTCATAATTAACAAGTAGTTCATCCAAATCCTCGCTGGTAGTTACTCGTTTTAAAGGTTTCGCAACGTTATTTATAAACTGAATCATGTGATGTACATCGTAAGGTCCATTATACTGTATCCCTCTCCTATGCACCGGATACACAATCAAAACCGGCCAAAAGAAAACCTTATTGTAATGATTTCGACACTCTCCTCCTGGTTGCCAGCAATTTACAGCAGCAAATGAGGCTTGTCGCTGCATGAGTCTCGCCGTTTCTTCAAATTTGTGTCTCACTACTTGACATTCTGCATCCCAAGGGGCGTAAAACATTACAAATGCCACATCCGCAGCCCTGGCCCATTCTATCGCTAAATTTATCTGTCCCCGGTACCAGTCTTTTACGACAGAACCTTGGGGGAAGAATGGAAATGCCGCTGGACTCTTTGTAATTTTTGGTGGGCTAAAAAATTAAGAGAAAAGTTGAAAGTTAATGAAGAAAGCCGTAATAGAAAACTACAACTCACTCAGCACTAATAGCAGCATATGTTAACGCTACGAGCAACATAACCGCAATCTCTTTACATATGTGAAGCATTTTATTGGCGTAAGGTAATAACTTTCGTTGCAAAGATATGTTGTGTTCTCTTTTGAGTATTGTAATTTCACTATCGCTATTTGTACTTGAAGTGGACATGTCATCATTATCTTCTTCAACATTTTCATCTGGTGCGGGCAGAATATCTGACTGCCTCGCCTCTGATGCCAAATCCGACATGCCAAAGAGACTTCATACCACGAGGAAATATGTATTATTCCTTATTCGCTGTGTCACTTCATCGCAAACTTAAATGCGCTCTTATTATCAGTTCTTTATTATGGAGTACGTGTACACCATCAACAAAACATGCTTTACAACAGCTGATAACTGTCAGAATTTAACCAATGAACTCTCGCCAAATGTCAGTGTCTATTACAGATTTCTGTAATTCACTCTACTGAATTTTTAGGTAGCAAAGTAGGTTACTTCGGAATTGTGATATAAGTTGTATAAACTCCGGTAAAAGAAAATAATTATTATTATTGTTAAGTGTCCAAGGAAAAGCATGAAAGTCTTAGCATGTACTAAATAATATTTATCAAGTAAATAGACAATTGAAATCGTCATCTTCATTTATTTACATTTACAACTCATAACGTTTTATTATTTATTTAGTAGGTACCTAACAACAATGAGAAGGCATTAGTTTTAATTTTCTTCGAAAAATAAAGATTTTATTATGGCTTTTATCATTACAGAAGTTGTAAAAGTCTTTGACATTACGTTTAAAATTAGTGCATCCTGTTTTTATATCCTAATATATTGTCCAACAATTTATTTTTTAGTGGCAATTATTTTTGAAGGAGAAAGTACGTAGACTGGGTCGCATTTCAGTGAATGGCATGCATTTCTAATGCCGAAGAATATTCTAGAACGTTAAAATTCCGGCGCAGTCAATTTCGTTACATAAGAAACTAATTTTTGTTTATACTTTATACAGTCGTTAGTAAAATCTAATACAGGGGCGGCTGGTGAGTGCACGACATAAAAGTAGGTAAGCATATTTGGCAACAGCTCGATGTATGTTTCGCAATTTTACACCTTTCAGCTAGAAAAGCGTTAAACATGCGGGGGATCGGGGATGGGGGTCAGCCCAGTTATCTGGTAGCCGGGAATCATCACAATAAACATGCATACTTGTTAATCAACAATACAATTTATGTTTTGATGGCAATGGTGACAACACCTTGCATAAACACTAACTAGGTACCTACTTTACGGCAGCTGTTTGACTGTCGTCAGCAACAAAATATAATAGGTAATACGTAATAGTATATTATTCTACTTGGGTGGTAAATGTTATAGGGAAGAGATAACACTCGTTTCCGATACTTGAAGCACGAATAATCCAGAATTTCTGACAAGTATTTCGAAAATTGCAAGTAAGTACGGACGGCCTTAAAGAGGTCGATTTTTAAAAAAAAAAGCGAGAAATTGCGTCCACGCTTGAATTTTTGGCGACCTCTTGTGAACATTTCGGATGGATGAAAGTGGATCGAGTGGATGCACCCATTTATTTCCTATCAGGCGACGCTCGATTTGTGACCTTATGGCTGTTTGTAAAGATTTTAAAGGGGTAGAACAGAAAAGTTGCACTTCTTAACATTTCGGACCCTGGGACGGGAACGAAGGGATGAAATGTGAGAAATAGCACTTGATTGTGTAGAGCATCACAAATTCATTCGGGAAAGGTACAAATTCATTTTCCGGACATTTACTTTTGAAGCGAAGAAACCCCGAATGTCACCAGACCTCTTAAAAAGAAACTTTTGATTCTAAGGGTTAATGAACCCCTACTGGGGTGCTGCATTTGGAAAATAGTGTATCTTGCAGTAAAGGAGTATTTTATTTATTAAAGGAGCATTACAATTAGGGTTTTCAATCCCGGGATCCCGGGATCCCGAATCCCGGGATCCCGGTAAAATGTCGATCCCGAAATCCCGGGATTTCGGGATCGACATTTTACTAGGATCCCGAAAAATACCGAAATAATAATTTACGCAAAAGGAATTTTTTTGCATTGCAAAATTATTGTTCATGTATCCCACAGGAAATTACGCCCATGTCCTTACAAGTTTCTATCAGCGCCGTGGGTCAGTTTCGGCGCCGCACTGCCGCGTGCGTAAATAATCCGTAAAATCACCAGTCGCCGATTGTATTTATGTAAATACGTAAATTCGTTCGGGGTGTTTATTAGTTATAAATAATGGCAGGAATGCAAAGTTGCAGCGATTTTTCGTAAACTTTTAAACGCGTTTATTAAACGTTTAAACGGCGTATAAACGCGCACCCCACGCGTAACTTAACGATATTGCAATATTGTTTTGAAACTTGAATAATTAGAAAAAATCAAATGCCGTTTGAAAGTTGGGTTATAAATCATAAAATAATATGTACTTATACCGTTGAATGATGACCGCGGCGCTGGCGGCGAAAGTCCTCAAAGGGATGCAAACAATCAATTTGAAAAGTGCATGACGGTTTTGCAATATTTAAATGGTCGCCTCGCTTTTGCTCTTACGCGATGCGCGCCTAGCACTAGCCGCGGCTTTGTTTAGCTGAAATTTAAGGGTGCCTATATCTAAATTTTATTTGCATTTCGTTTAAACGTTCCCCAAAACGGGTAGTGTCCACACGTGCGGTTAAACGTTTAAACGTTACATCCCTAAATAGTAGTGTTTCCTATTTCAACTTCTGAATTTCGGGTTCGGGATTCAATCCCGGGATCCCGGGATTCTAAATTTCGATCCCGAAATCCCGAAATTGAATCCCGATCCTGAATTCTTAAAACCCTAATTACAATGTGCGAGAGTTCCCTCTCATTTTTACATCGCTCGCCTTAAATACTACTCTTATCCTAGGTACTTAACTGTAAACTAAACCTAAGTCTAAATGTAACAAGGGTAACACATAACATAACAGAACTAAAAATCTAAGGTAACATGGGGATTATTGCACTAAGAGACCATACTTCCAAAATAGGAGTACATCAGAAATAGTTCTATTTATTTACTTTTTCTCTGTCATTATATATGGTCTACACTTTTTAAAATTGCAAGTTTCAGTCTCTGTTCAAAATTGCTAGTTTCAGTCTCTGTTTAAATGTCTACTGATTTCATTTGTTTCACTGCGTCCGGTAGTTTATTATAAGCACTTGCTCCACTGCACAGCACACCCGTCTTTACTTTATTTGTCCGCATGGTATGCATATGTATGTCATTTCGTGTTCTCGTATTATATGGGTGAATTTGACTGTTTGTATTGTAGGTAATGTTCGATTTTAGCACACCAGTTTTTATTTTATGTATAAGTACACACTGTTCGTAAATATGCATTTTTTTAGGTCTAAAATTTATGTTCTTCTGTAAAGTTCTACTGTCGATGTGTCATACGGTAATTTGTATAGGTACTATAGCTTCAGAGCTTTGTTTTGCATTCTCTGTAGGGGTGTTATGTATGACTGCGGAGCACCACCCCAAACAGAATTTAAATACATTAGGTGGGGATGTATGTGTACATTGTAGATAAGTTTTAGAGTGTGTTGCGATACAAAGTGTCTAATTCTGGTAAGGACGCCAACAGTGGGTCGTATTTTTTTCTTAATTGCTTCAATATGATTCTTCCAGCAAATTTTGTTGTTTATATGAAGTCCTAAGTGTTTTATGTCATATGTTCTCCCCGACATCTGATTGTTTATTTTTAGAGACAGGTCTGCATCCTTTTCATCTGTTGTGAAAACAATGTAGTTGGATTTCCTAGCGTTCAGGGATAGAAGGTTTGAGTTAAGCCATTTGTGAATTTCAAAAATATCGATCTGCATTTGAGTGCTTAGGTCTTCCAAGGAGTCTTCGTAGATTATGCTAGTATCGTCTGCGTAGCAGAATATTTTTCCTTTCAACGGGTAATACAAAAGATCATTAATGTAGACAGCAAAAAGAGTGGGGCCCAGTATGCTTCCCTGCGGCACGCCACATATTATTATTATTGTATTATTAGAAAGTATAGGCTGATTAAAAGAAAGTGTGGGTTGAAGAATAAAACGGTCACGGGACCTGGAAAAGGCCATATATTTGGATCGGTCGGAAGAGAAAATACACCCCTCTCGTTTTCCGTTAATAACTTTCTCAAATTTGTACCGATTTCAAGTTTCTCGACTGATACCTATTAAGGCTAAGTTTCGGGGAACCTTATTCGTACCAAGAAACTTGTAGAGCTTCCATAAGGAAAAGAAGACGAGTTTAGGAAAATGGGCGACCTTGTAAAACACGTAGGTAGTTTTTAGGGGCGTGTAAATTTTTATGGCAAATGGAAAGTGAACGTAACGGGTATTCGACCAATGCTAAAGCGTTCGATGTACATTCACATCTGAACCCCCAAAAATTAAGTAAAAAGGGCGAAATTGAAAAAAAGTTAAAATCTCGAAATCTACCCCGAGACATCTTTACACGTCGTGGGGTGGAGACCCAGGAAGGGCTCGATCTGTATATGGAAATGTAATCTCGAAAGGGACCGTAAAGTTGATTACAAAAGAATGCGCGCATCGGGGCTGTCTGTGAAAATCACCACGAGTATAATAGAAATACTGTCAATGTCGCTGAAAATTTGACAGATGGGAGATGGGTGTTCGGACGCGGATGATTTCGCTATCTCGCAAAATTCTTGTTATCGATTTTCAAATAGATTTTGACTTTTTTGAGATTGCGTACTTTTTGGTCCAAAAATTTCGGAGGACAGATTTTTTTCCTTAGCAAGGAAGGTCCTAGGGAAACGATTTTTGGCAATCTTCAGTCTGAACGACGGGGCTATCGAATTCGTTTTGAAAACGACCACGCACCCTCCCCCCCCGGTTTGGTCGGTATAAAAAACTACCCCTAATTTGATCGCGATGGTCCATAAGAACGCGCGAGAGATGCGCCAGTTACCATCGCAAGTTTTTCGCTTCGAAAAATATCTACTTATGAATTTTCACTTTCCGGTGCATATTTGCGTAACGCATCATAGTTCGATGTGCTTCAAAAAGATGTCGAACCTCTTAAAAACACGTTTTAATCTCATCAGAGAATCCTATAACACTTTGTAGTTTTATAATAAACTGCAAACATTTGAATACCTACTTGGTTTCTAGTATCAAAATAAACTTGAAAGATATTCAGAGTGGGCCAATAGTGCGCAGTCGGTCCATATCTCTGATTGTATTCAAGATATCAACATGAAATTTTACGTGTGTGTGGAGAACCCCACGAAGCTTCTGTTAAAATGTATACACGGTGTTCACGTGCTGCGTACCAAACCACAATTATGTTTTTTTAAATGGAACGCCCTACATTTGTTTACATATTATTTGGATTCCCCATAAAATTTCATGAAAGTTGATATGCTACACGGTGGGGTTTAGAGTAAGCGATGTTAAGATATGTGCATTTTAGTACCAGTGTGAACCCAAATTTGTGGTGCTACTGTGCTAACTATGATTTTTTTATTGGACTAGGTTCAGAGAATACTCTATTTTTTGTAAAATCGATTAACACTTTTTTCAAAATAGTTCATATTGTACAGAATAGCCAACTTGGGCAAAATGGAGCTTTTCTCAAAAATGGTAAATGGAACACCCCGTATATTATTTGCAGATTTGATAGCCAGTTTATTAAACTTTTGATTGATGCAAATATTGGCAGGTCTGCGACTGATAATTTAGACAGAAATAAAGATTGAACCTTAAGAATTGAGGTTTTTGCACTAATTTTGTACCATTTTGTGGAATTCCCCTCATTTTACCACCCAAAACTCAGAAAAATGCTTGCACTTTTTGTTTAGAGAAAATTCAGCGAACAGAGTTTACACCGGCCCAAGAAATCTCATTGCAAGATTACTTCTTGGAAGAACGGTTTTCTTTCATGGCACTCCTTGTTTCAATTCATACCTATGTAGGTTTAATAAGTTACCATTTATTTAAGAATATGACCATGAAGAAGCAATCTGGCGATTAAATTTTTTGTCTCAATATGAAATCAAACAAAATGGAAATCATATTTTGTGTTTTGGGCACTAAAATATAGGAGACACGAATAAACTACCAGTCAAATTACTACTTACATTTTAAAGTTCAATTTTCAATTCTACCGAAACCGTCAGTCGCAGACCTAACAATATCTACATCAATCAAAAGCTTAGTAAACTGTCCATCAAATACGGAAATAATATATGGGTGTTCCATTTGAAATTTTTAAGAAAAAATGAATAGGTATTGAATAAGCTGTGCACTTTGTATGGTATTTATTAAGTTTTGTGACAAAAGTACTCAAGAATTTTACAAATAGAGCAGTCTGTAAACTATGAGGCGCCGTTTGTGCCATAAGTATTTCTAGTAAAATAATTAAAAAGATGACAAAGAGAGAAGAAAAATGTACACGAAAAAAATAAAATGTGTATTGAGGAAATATATTTCAGGAATAAAAAAAAATCGCGCGGAAATATTTTTTTCACCCTCTGACAAAAAAAGATTTCGCGGAAATTAATTTTTTTCTCTAGGAAAATTTTTGTCGCTGGAAATATTTTTCTTAAGGAAATATTCTTGCGCGCAAGAAAAAAATATTTCCTTGGCTGCGTAGATTTCATGGGCTGGTGAAATATTTTTTTCAGCTTTCGTTTACTCACGCATGATGGCGCTAATGTTGCCACATTTGCTGGTACTTACAATGCGATCTACTGTTATAAAATTTAAATGTTCTGTGTTGTAAATAGTTCAAGCGATTCAGATGATTCACGTACTATGTAAGACAAACATACCTATCAAAGTCTGTGTTGATTTTTTTCAGTTACGGTGTATGGACCACATAAGTGGCGCGTCACAAACATCAGATTTTCATTCCAATCAAAACAAAGCTACTGGCTTTCTGACGTTTTAACCTAACCTCAATATAATTATAGTTGTTTTCAAGTTTTTACACGTAAGCCCAACACACAAATTGAAAATGAACTGTTTTCACTGCAACACGTCTATAATTATATTGCAAAAACTAGTTTAAGACGTTGTAAATAATATTGATAAACGTCAAATGGCACGTGCTTATGTTTTGTTTGGAATGAAAATCTGACGTATGACGGAGGCACTTATGTCCCCTATTCAGGTTAGTTCGTAAGTACATGTGCAACTTAGCTACTAAGGCAACTAGTAAGTTGCTCTACTAATAATGCACCTATTGTGTTTATATCCCAACTAGGTTTTGCCAATGCACAAATTTAAAGCGTGCTGATTGGTCAGCTGCATACGTAGAATGATTAAAAAAATGGAATTGAGCTGCGTTTAAAGGTTTCTAAAAATGATAATGAGAAACTATACAAACCGTTAAAAATACTATTTTTAATTATCATTCTACTTTACTTTACTTTGTCCAAATTCATTACAACAAACTGTAGTGGTAAAATTGGCACTTAGTTCTTAGTACCGAATGTAAATCCTCTTAACTACTTAAGTAGGTAGGTATTATTAATTTATTTTAGCATGTTAAAAATGGGAAATTTATAGTAACAGTATTGAAAGTTCGCACTATAATAATAATAATAATAATAATATCTCTCCAAACTCCAAACTAACCCTAAGTTAGCCCCAGAAGCTAGTGCTAGCTTGTGCGGGACGGAGGAGGCGGCATATTACTATTGGCCGCAGGTGCGTCACAGGCACGACCTACTATGTGGGAATATATTTTTGTTCTTTAATTTAAAAATTTATTTTATTGTGAAAATGTCTTTCAATCAAAATATCAAAATATGGTAGGTAATTTGGTAAAATTATTGCAATATTCCAGAGATTGGCAAAAACCTACCGTCCTTTATCTCATTTCAGAAAAAAATATACAGAAAATATGTTCCTAATTAAGAGTTATGCTAAAATTTCAATGAAAAGCACAATCTAAAAAACACAAAATAAGTAATTGTATTATTTTCTCATTAAGCAAATACAAAATATTAAAATTGTGGAGGTGTCAATTAAGCAGATATTTTAAAATGAACAAAAATGAATAGAATTAATTACTTACAATACTTTTTATTTGAATTATAGTTGTTGTCAATATAAGTTTGAAGTAAATGGGGACGTTTTCTCTTTGTCTATCCTTTCTTCTTAAAATATGAATGATCATAGGATTTCTTGAGAGGTCGACCCCTCTGGCAGACATTTTCTTCCACCTCACTTTATCCTTCTTCGTATCGTAATATGATATTTTGAATGAAGGACATTTTTACAATAAAATAAATTTTTAAATTAAAGAACAAAAATATATTCCCACGTGGTGTGAACTTTCTACTGTTACTATAAATTTACATTATTATGTTTTCTCATATGAGTGATTTTCGAGTCAGTTACTGAAAGTCCTTTTCCGAAAAAAACGACTATTTCCAAATGTTCTTTTTACTATGTTTTTACTTATGAATAATCTCTTGCGAAAAATCATTCTGTTTTAGTTGCCAAATGCTGACTGGAAAATCGCTCATAAGAAAACACATATGAGGAAACATACAATAATGAAACTAAATTTCTAAAAAAAAATGCCATAATCCTTGCATGTGTTCCTAGATTAGGGAGTAAGCGTTTTTTTTTGCATTGTATTTCAGTTCTGGCGCCACGCCGCTACGTATGCAGATGCACCTGACCAATCAGACCGCTTTAAATTTGTGCATTGGCAAAACTTAGTTGAGATACAAATAAACGTTTCCTATCGGCAATCGAACGTGTTCGGTGCTCCATTCCATGCCTTGATCTTGATTGCTTCATTGCTTATATTTTGTGTTCCCTAGTGCTGGTGCATTAAACCTACAAAACAGAGCACTGCGCAACTGCGCTTATGAACTAAACTGAATACACTATAACTACTAAACAAATCAAACGTAGACGTTGGTATTTCTGTCATACCTAGTTAATGCGATGTACGTGAATTATCTAGTACCACCTAGATTATTTACAACACAGGTTACAGTCCTACCCATCAGAAAATAATGGCAACATTGCTGGATGGCGATCCCTGAGTCACGTTAGCGCCATCATACGTAGGTAAACGAAAGCTGAAAAAAATATTTCACCAGCCCATGAAATCTACACAGCCAAGGAAATATTTTTTTCTTGCGCCCAAGAATATTTCCTTAAGAAAAATATTTCCAGCGACAAAAATTTTCCCAGAGAAAAAAATTAATTTCCGCGAAATCTTTTTTTTGTCAGATGGTGAAAAAAATATTTCCGCGCGATTTCTTTTTTATTCCTGAAAAATATTTCTTTAATACACATTTTCTTTTTTTCATGTACATTTTTATTTTTTCTTTGTCGTCCTTTTAGTTATTTTACTACAAATACTTATGGCACAAACGGCGCCTCATAGTAAACCTAGTCCAATAAAGAAATCTTAAATAGCTTCGACCAGTAGACGTCAGTAGCTCCCAAAGTTGAGTCCACACTGGCACTAAAATGGTAATATCTTCAAATCGCTCACTCTAAACCCCACCGTGTAGTACACAGTCTTTCATAAAATTTTATTGGGAATTCAAATATGTAAACACATATGGGGCGTTCCATTAAAAAAAAACATAACTTTGGTTTGGTGAGCAGCGTGTGACCACCCTGTATACACCAAAATAATTTTATCAGATGCTTCATGGAATTCTCCACATACGTGTAAAGTTTCATTTTGATACCATGAATAGAACCAGAGATATGGGCAGACTACACACTATTAGCCCACCCCGTATACAGATAACATTTTTTCATTTCTTAACTTGTGATTCTTTTGTTTTAAAGAAATATGGACTGTAATGACTGAGGTAAAGCGTAATGTAGGTAATATGCGACCACGTGGTCAGAAGGGCAGGGAATTTAAATGGCAGCCCCATATTTATTCATTTGTTTGGATTCCTCGATTAATTTTAGGGTATATTTGTTGTTATGCTAGCCTAATTTTATTAGTTTTTGAAAAAGTTGCATTTGCATAATAGGTACGTGAAAATATTTCTTAAATCTGCTTCCTCAGAACTGAGGTAATCAACGCGCGTTGGATTTTTTTTTGGTTTGTCTAATCAATTATTTAACGGATATTATGGTTCTTAGACACCGTTATATGGACATAGAAAAGTCTGCAAAAGAATTTACTTAATTGGGTCATTAACTATACGAGTCATTGACAATAAGTATCTATCGCAAATAGCATTGTTTTTGTGGAGCTAATTAACCTTATATTATCAAAAGTAGATACATACTTAATTGTAAATACATTAGGGCTTATTAACCTATTTAAGTGATTAAAGAAATTAAGAAATTCGTGGTCACTTGGGAAGTACTCACTTGTAGAAAAGTGTTCATTGACGAAGTTTACAACAGGTATACCAGGGACGTATTTGGATATGAAGTTTAAACCGGGATTTAAACTATACTTCCGTCACATCCATTATGTTAGAAAAAGTGAACCCAGTCCAATACCCCAAGTTGCAAGTTCGAAGAATATTTTAAGCCATTGTTTTATTAAGTGTTCCTTGTATGCATTTTTATGTCAAGCTTAACGTACTTTCTAAACACATGCTACAACCTTTCTTTATAAAATAAAACGTAACAGTAATTAAATGCGGCCCTGGATACTTTGTTGAATTAAAATTATTGCACAAATTTTGTATAGCACACAACAGATTAACTTTAACAATCGAGAAAAGTGGTGGTGGCTTCAAAATGTGTATCTACTAATGTTAAAACCTACCTGTACACAGAACAGTTGACACCTATCTACCTATGATAAGAATGTTATAGTGAAACGCGCGCTAATATCGCCAAAAATGTTTTAAAAAACTGCTTCTTCTATTTTTTGTGTTTTAATTTTGTGAATTTACTTTTTTTATTAAATGGTATAAAGAAAGTTGCATAGGTATCCTTCGAAAATTCAGTGTTGAAATAAAGCAATAATCTATGTAAGTATTTTTTAAATATTTAAATGGCATTAACAAGGTTAGACACAGCAATTTTCTCCGGTTTACATTCTATAATTTTGTTAACCGCAATAAAACAAAAAATAAATATCTGCATTAAGTAAATATATAATTTCGTATCTTTAACCGGCGGTATACAATAAGTACAAGAAGTTTGCCGTTTAACACATTTTAAGGTTTTCACTCTCTAATCCTTTAATCCATCATATGCTTTAATAACTCGGTTACGAGAAAAGGGCGAATAAAAATTTAGTTATTGCACTAAGTTTCCTTGCTCCAAGTAGAGGGCTAGCTGAAATACGACACCCTCACTTTAGGGGTGCTTTTTATACCGGCAGACGAATTTTAGAGACATTAGAAAGCAGTTATACTTGACTATTTATCGTCTAAAATAACGTCCGGCAACAATTCGACCTTTGCATTTGCTCGTAGAAATTCCTCGGTACCTATTTAATTAATAACGTCCTAATATAAATATGAATCTTTTTCGATTTCCTCTAAGTTGGTGTGCCCAAATAGTAAGCTTCAGAGAACCTCGTTTTACCATGCAATGTCCGGAATCTTTAACTCCAAAGAAAGGCTTAGTGAAAAAAATCGGCGATCATTTAAAATGCGTAACTTTTTAAGGTGTCCTTCAACCACTAAGAAACATTTTATGGCAAATGAAAAGCCACAAATGCAAAGTGTACGTAATGGGTAGCATAACACATCGAATGCAAAATTCTGTAAATTACAATAAACTTTAGAAGAAAAAAAGAAAAAGGATCCTCGACACAACACTCCTAGCGCATTTTCGCACTGAGCTGGGCCTGTTGCTTTCTCTGCGTGAAGTTTGACAGTCTATTAAAGCGCGTGAAATGGGAGTAGACCAGTCAGTTTAATATTTAGCCCCATCATGCTCCTAGCGCCCTGTGTTTCAAATTATGCTAACAGGTCGTCGGCCCATACAACTTCCGATTTACGTTCACCGCAGACCTAGACAAATTTATTTGAAACGTACCTAAGAATTTGATTTATTTTTCCAAAAATCTCGAATTTCCCCCCTCAATTTTACTTTATTGTATTATGAGAAACTGGGTTGGCAACAATTTATGTATATAAATATAATCTTAAAAGGATCTAGGAACTTTATTAAAAAAGAACGTACGCTCCAGTGGTCTCTGAAAGTCGTCACGAATATTCAAAAATTCCCAATTTCGCTGAAATTTTGACAGTTGGGATTCGGTAGATTTTGCGGTTACGTGAAATTTATATTGTCCATTTTCAAGAACTAAATTCTATCGTTTCAAATTTCATTCCCACACCGAAATCTCCTCTTTCCAACAGTGCCAACCGCAAAATCGATCGAATTCCAACAAAATGCGAATTTCAACAAAATGGGAATTTTTGAATGTTCACGACGGCTTTCAGAGACCAAGGGACGCACATTCTTTAATTAATAAAGTTTCTAGACCCTTTCGAGATTATATTTCGCCACACAGATCGTTTGCCATCTCAGGTGCTCATACCAAAATAAGGTGACGCGTCGGGGGAAAATTCGAGATTTTAGGAAGTTTTTTTCCCACGTTTCAGACAAAATTTTCTAGGTGTGCGGTGATTGTGTCTGAACTTTTTGAACTCGTTACGACCATTTTATTAATTTGTACCTTTTCATTTGTCATAAAATGTTTCTAAGGGGTTGAAAGACACCTTTGAAAATGGCGCATTCTACGAGGTCTTCGATTTTTTAACATCAACTTTCTTTGGAGTTAATAACTCAGGACATTCTTTAGGATCACTTTGAGGAAATTTTAAGTAGATCATATTTTGGGACGTTATTAATAATTAAAATATCGATACGTACGTTCACCGCGGGCAAATATCAGGCACCCTAGAAGTCTGCCTGAAAACTTTTTCGGTCGATTTATAAATTACGTAAAATTTTAGGAACAAATACAAAACCTTTATAATGCCGAATTGTTACCGGACGTCTTTTCTAGACGTTAACTGTCTATTAAATTTATTTTGCATTATTGAACACTAGAATCTTGCTTGACTAGCGGTCACCAAATGACGAACATACCCCTGCTATGCGCACATGCGCAATACCACATCTTATTACACGTATGTACCTTTATATCATGCTCTAGATGTAACCGGATGAATAATAGGTTCACACATAATAGTAAATGTTCTAATTTCTCCAACCATAGTCATATTTTTACCAAATGATAAGTATTTTATTTTTTACATTCTGAAGATTAATTGTTGATAAGTATGTAAATGCAGATATATATGTTAATACTAAATACAAATTTAACTGGCGTAGTAATTTTCTATATAGTGGCCACTTTAAATTCGACAAGCAATAACACGTGTAAAAATAATACCACACTTTTAAAAATAATGCCGTGATAAGCCAAATTATAAGGTTATTCAGTTAAATGTTTTTTCCCCTTCGGGCCTGCCTGCCCGTAGGCTCAGATGCACTGCAGCCACAAAATGGGCTTATTGTGCTCACCCTAATTCTAAGTCACACCCATTCCATGATCTTGGTGCCTTGGAAAAAAAACGGTACAAGTCAAACATTGAACGCGTGAAAAATTCTTCCGGTTCCATCAGCCATCGCCCGAAAATTCGCTGCCTCTTTTGGTCTAGAGCTTCAAGATGTGCGTAGCTGTATCACGTTCCTTATTACACAAGCGGCAGTTAAGGTCTTCGTAATATTTGCCAATCTTCCACAGGTCTTCTTTAACAGTCGTGTGTCCCGTTAAGAAGCCTGTTACGATTCTAATTTGCATCCTACAAGGGCAAAGTAGTTCTGAGCATCTTTTCTCGCAAGGTCCCTTTATATACGACTTGCTGTGCCTGTGTCCTGGAATCATGTTCCAGTAATTGTGATGTTGAGTGCGAATTCATCCGTTTATTTGGTGTCTGCCTATAGGGCAGGTTCCGGTCCAACGAAAGGATCGTTGGAGCCTCGCTTTGCTAGTTTATCGGCTTTTTCGTTCACTATCAGCCCACAGTGACCTCGAATCCAAAGCAGTCTCACTGCGTTCCGCATGGCTAGGATATTAAGTTGCTCGACGCATTCCCACACCAGTCTGGAAGACATCTTTGGGCTCATAAGAGCCTTCAAAGCTGCCTGGGTGTCTGATAAAGATAAAGATCCTCTGATTTTCGTAGTCCCTCTTAATGTTTTCCCGCGCACATTATAGTATCGCGTAGACCTCTGCTTGAAAGAAAGAGGCATATTTGCCCAGAGAGGAGCTGAGTTTCACTCTTGGTTTATCTCCAAACAGTCCTGACCCAGCACCTGTGTCGGTCTTAGAACCGTCGGTGTACCAGATTAGACTGCCGGAAGGCATGCTGTTCAGAATTTGGTTCTCCACTCTAGGGTCATAGATTGTGACTTGAAAGAGTGGTTGTGTGGTGTTCTTGGAGACCATGTAATCCGTCCTCATGTCAAGCATGGGATCCTTTATGTCCTCAATAATGCTAGTGTGCTCTGTACCCAGACTGACACGGTAAAAAGAATTTTGCAGTCTGTATAGTGCCAGTCTCGCCTCCCCCTGTATCAAGAAGTGGAGAGGGGGGAGGTCCAGAAGAGTCTCTATGGCTGCAGTTGGCGAAATCCGCATCGCCCCTGTTATCCCTAGGCAGGCAAGCCTTTGAATTTTTGCTTCGCCTTAGCCTAGTAGTTACCTGTTTAACTTTGGGCCACCATGCTAAACCTGCATATTATTCCTGGTCTGACCACTTTGGTGTACAGTCAATGCACCATAACTAGGTTCCACACAAGAGGAGATAGAACTCCACCCTGCGGACAACCACCTGCCACCCTGACTTCCAAGGTCTCATCAAGCAGTGTAGTAAACACCACTCTATCCCTCAGCATGCAGTCTAAATGTTTAATAAGACCCTTTTAGAGCACACGATTTTAACTGGCTTCTAATACATATATTAACCCAGCAGTATGCTTAATTTTACTGGTTACATCTTTGGCAATGGATGGCACAGAACATGAATCCTCAATGGGTAGTTGCTTCTTAGTATTTAAGCATTCAAATGCTAAGACTACATACTAAGACTATAAGAAACATCGGGCCGGAAAAGCAAAACCAACAATGTAAAGGATGGTAATATTCTTATCAAGCGGACTACGAAAATGCGTAAGCCATTGGTTACCGGACACGTGTCGAAGCACCGTCTTCGTCTCCTCCCAATAATGTTGCGTTTGACACTCTGTGCACAATCGCAGTACGAGCGGTCCGCTTCATAAGAATTGTTTCTATCTTTTTTTGCTGGTCGCATTTTTCGATCATTGGTCTTATGCACAGAGCTCCTTGTAGCTTATTACATATGTATATGTTTTTAAGATATACTTTCAACACAGTAAACGTATACCGGTGTGCTCATTAGCCAGCCACATTTTATCACCGGGTGCGCAGGACGTAACATGCGAAGCAAAGAGTTTCCGAAAACAATGTTGTGTCTGCATTGCAGAAATTTGTGACGATTTGTGTATATGACGTGTATATGCTACAATTGCTTGACATCGGTTTCGTCAAATAATTCGAGAAGGAAGTCGAGAAAGTAGCTATTACGAGATCTCAGTTCACTCATTAGGGAGAGAGATCCCTGAGATAACATAACTTTATTTGCTTGATCAATAAGTATAGTACGACGAATTTTTTAAATTGTCGTCTTTTACAAAGTTATTTTATTTTTGCGAACATCCATTTACCTGCGAAATTATTACTTATCTATTGTGTTACACTACCCTGTTACGCAGAAGATATCGGTGAATGACTGTGCCTGAAAATCAAGAGCAGTGGAACCTTTTTTTGAAGTGGTACGTGTGATAACATAGGAAAACACGTTTCGTGAAAATCCTGCTCTTCAGAAATGAAATCCAGGGAGAAAGCGGCTTAAGTAATCGATGAGAGTGACGTTCGAGGGTTAGTATAGTAGCATAGTGGAATGGTACTTGATGCCTCCGAGTCAGAGATCGAGGACTCGATTCCTTGTCAGAGCCGCGACTTTTTAATTCTATTTTTATATCACTTTAAACCTCAATTTTGATCAAATTCGGCCAGTTTTTGCTTTGCATCGCTACCGTCACTAACGATAATATCAAAATAAAATTAATTTTAACTTGCTCTTGAGCACTCTCTGACCTAACCTGAAACGACCGTCAAAAGCCAATGGAGTCAGAACCCCTTTTCCAGCTTCCTACCCAACCTTCATAAATAATTCTGATGATACCCTTTGAAAATACTGAACGGATTTAGTTGCTTTGTCGTGGAACTGTCATTAACAGGGTTGCCTGGAATTGAAATTGAGCTGATTTATTAAAAAGCATAAACTGAATTCGTTTATAGAATATGCCATATTCTCAGAACACCATCATTCCAAAAATTGTCCTTAAAATACAGCGCTAAAATTGTCTCTTAATGTTGCCGCTAGATTGTATACAGACCTCCCAATTTGTATTATAAACTTTTTGCGACCACTTTGAGAGTTCTGTATTCTTTTGGCTGTTATTTGGGAGATTTCAACATAAATATGCTGAGGCCTCAGAATCCAGATGTATACAATTTCTCCGAAGTTCATGGGGACGCTTTGGGTTTGAGACAACTCATAGACGAGCCTACCAAGATTTCTCTAAATTCGATTACTCTGATTGACTTGATTTTGATCCCTGATAATAATATAACCTCTGTGTCAGGAACTGTGGATGGTGACATCTCTAATCATGAGCTCACCTTTTGTAAATACGATGTAGGCTCTTCGACTTTTGAACTATTCTCTTATACATGTCGCTGTTACAGGAACTTCAACTCTGCCTTTACTCATGATTTGGAATCGTTAACTCTGTCTGATATATATTTTATTTAAGACATTGACCAAAAAGTCCAGTTTTTGACAAGGAGTTTATTGAATCTGTTTGATGTTCATGTTCCTGTTAAGACCATCAGAGTGTCTAGTCCCAGATCACCCCCATTCCGAAAAACTAAACTCGCTGTTTATTGGGAGTATTATAAAGAATTGCGAAACTTTACGATTGTTGCAATTCGTAACGAAAAGAGGGCTTATTTTCAATTTGAGCTAGGTTCTAATGACACAAGGACTGTGTGGATCGAGTTAAAAGCACTTAGATTACTTCAAATAGCAAAAATAGTATACCTGAAAGTCTTAAAGATGTGAATAGAATTAACGATTATTTTCTGAGTAGTATTCCTCGATATCAGGAGGGTGCTGATGAAATTTTGGACTATTCTAGTAACAATAAACTACCCAATGTATAAGTACTTTTGAATTTGAGTTGGTGTCATGGGAGATTGTTCTGGTGTTCTGTGCGGTCTTGGAGCAAATTCCATTGGAGTTGATGGTGTGAACCTGAGTGGGTTAAAACTGTGTTGTCCATACATTATTCCCTTCATAACTAATATTATAAATAGTTGCCTGCTTGAGGGCAAGTTTCCTGGGGCATGGAAACGAGCTGTGTCTGTCGAAAAGTCTGGAAAAGATTATGTGTCAGCAAGTTAATGAACATCTATATCTAAATATGATATGTTGCCTCATAATCAGTTTGTTGTAACACAGCCCTGTTGAAGGTGAGGTTGAAGGTGACCGATGACATTTTACAGGCATCTGATATGAACAAATTGACAGCCTTGGTCCTGTTGGATTACTCCAGGGCTTTCGACATCCTGCAGCATTCAATCCTCTGCACTATGCTTGGATACATGGACCTCAGTAGCAATTCTGTCGATTTAATGAAGAAAATTACTTGGCACAGGAGTTCCGCAGGGACCTATTTTGGGACCTATTTTATTTTCCATTTTACTTATTATTCACGTGTTTTCTCGCCGGGTTTGGATTCTATTACTATGGGACGTATTCAGAAGATCCAGAACTGCTGTTTGAGGTACATATGTATACGGGTCCGCAAATTCGAGCATATCGCATAAGATGTTGAATATTGGCTGGCTGAATATGCAGAATCGATTTAACTTACAATCGCTTTGTCTGTTCCACAATATTATAGTGAGTAAATCACCAACTTACCTTTCCAATAAAATTAAATTTCGCATAGATGTGCATAATATAAACATTAGATTCAGGGGCCTTATTATTACTCCACCTCTTCACAAAGATTTGCTTTAGAAACAATTTATTCAAATATTACTTTAATGGACAGATGGGGCGATGAGTCCAACGTATGTCTGTTTGTCACGGCGAATGCTGTGAATACGGGTACATGACGCGATGATGGTGGTGTCGCGCGGGGTTCGGGGTTTTGGCGACATACGAGATGAGGGTATTTGGTAGCGTCTGGCTAGTTGGGCGGATCAATCCGGAATTGCGTGCCTGCATGGGATGTTCCGCGAATTAAATTATGTTGGAAAAAATTAGGCCTGGACGTTCCCAAACGTCAAAAGTAGACCGCAAAACTGAGAAGAGCAGACCGCAACATGGGCCTAGGCCCCTAGGCACACCACGGGTAATTAAGCAGTTTTTCAAAGCCTTCTTCCTGATGCTGTTCTCTAATACATATTACATTCGAGTGTATAATGCATGCAGTTCTTTTGAAATATTTGTATTAACATAAGTCCCTGATCAAATTCAGTTTTACTTTTATGAAATGAACAAGATAAGAAATTTTACCAATTAATGTGTTGTTGGCATAGGTTGCGATTTGAATTATCAGTCTTACGGTCAATTTAAATGCGAACAATAGACGCAAAATTTTAAGTCTTTCTACCTTGATAACAAATTTTTATTTTATGATTGACGGCGTACTAAAATTTTGTGATCTCACTTTCTGGAGTAAAATATTCCGGAGTAAAATATCCCGGAGGAAAAATAGCCCCACATTCGGATCTCCGGGGGGGAATGTTTCGGAGGGAGTCACCAGCAATAATAAAAGGAATGTTAGGAGCATGAAACAAGTATCTACGGAAGTTAGAAAATTTGAAAATAGAGATGGATAGGTTAGCATTAGACATAGTAGGTATCAGTGAGGTGCGAAGGCCAGAAGCTGGAGACATTTGGAGTTTGGAGCGGAGATTTTAGAGTAATACACACACACGCACCCACACCCGCACACCTAGGGTCGTTAGGTGGAAATTCGGGAGTGGTAATAGTTATCAAGAAGAAAATAGGGCAGAGTGCAGAAAATTTCTTACAGAAAAGTGACAGGATAGGTTAGATAGGTTAGATTCGAAACCTGTAAAGGCGGTCAATACAGGTGTATGCTCGCATCTAATTATAATGATGAGGCTGCAGAGGTAGTTTATAGCGATATAATAATAATAATAATAATAGTAACTTTATTTGCAATTTGCAATACAAGCATGACAGAAAAAAAACAAACAAAAAAGAAAAATACTGCAAATCTCAGGGCGAAGTTCAGATAAATGCCCAAAGGGCATTCCCTGTTCTACCACTGTGCTAGATTTTGTGAAGGAACATGAAAATTTAATAATTGTAGGAGATTTTAATGCAGTTGTAGTTACAGGAAGAGAAGATGGAATACTCGGTCCCTATGGATTAGATAATGGGAACGACATAAATATAACCTAACCGTCGTGAACACTATATTTCAACATTACGTTAGGAGACGCTATACATAAAAGGTGCCAGGGGACCAAGGGAGATATCAAATAAATTACATTCTTGTTAGACAAAGATTTAGAAATCACGTTAGGGACTGTAGAAGCTATCCAGGAACGGATATACTCGTAGATAGTGATCACGACATAGTGGTTATGAAGGTTTATCTGAAATTTAAGATTTTGAAAAAACAAAATGGTAGAAGACACCTTGACCTCGAGAAACTAAAAGATTGCAATTCTCGCGATAAGTTCGAAGAAAAGGAGAAAGAAGTAGCAAAGGGTGCATATGAAAATACTGTTACTGACGTAGGTAGGTGCAGAATGGAATTGCATTAAAAATAGTTTTTAGATTCTGCAGCAAGAGATATATTGGGTCACAAACAGAATGAAAGTAGAAAACCCTGGATAACAAGGGATATTGTGACTCTAATAAATTATAGACCAGAGGCGAAAATATAAAAACCGGCTAGATGAAGGATGGAAACAAAGGTATAAGGCGGTCAAGTGGAAATTATTCGGAAATGTACGAAAGCAAAAGGACAGTGGATTGATAATAAATGCAAAGAAGAGGAAGATAAGTTCGAAGTAGGAAAAACTGGCGAAGCGTATAAAATAATTAGCAGAATTTTCAGAGAAATTGGATCTAGCATCAAGAGCATTAGAAACGAGGCAGGTGACATCCTAGCCGGAAGAGAGGAAAAGGCAGATAGGTGCGGAAGGAATATTTGGAAATCTTATATGCGGGATGAGAACTAGGAGATACATATATTAAAAAAGGAAATCAGTATGAGGGAAGAGCTTGAGCTAGCATTACAAAGTTTAAAAAACAATAAAGCACCAGGAGTGAACGGATCGCAGGCAGAAATTTTAAATTGTGCAGGTCAAGAGGTAAGAGACAGTCTATTTAAAGTAGTTAGCCGTATATACGAGACAGGTGAGATTCCAGAAGATTACAAAAGGAACATCATAGATGCTTTGCCAAAAAGGAAAGGCGCGTACAAGTGTGAAAATTTTTTGGAACTATCAGTTTAACTCCCACACATCAAAAATTTTAACTAGAATTGTGAACAGAAGGATGAAGAAAAGGGCGGAAGAAATATTAGGAGATCAGTTCTATTTAGATGAAGGCCATTCTAGCCTTTTAGCTTTATGAGTAATAATTATAGAAAAAAACAATAGAAAAGGGAAAGAGCGCCTATATATAGGATTGTAGACTTAGAAAAAACTTCGATAACGTAAAATGGGGGAAGATATTCGAAGTGCTCAGAAAGATAGGGATGAAAGATAGGGACAGAAGAATAATATACAATCTCTACAAAAAACAAACGGCAGTTATAGAATCTGAGCAGGAATGAAGAGAAATAGATAACGGGAAGGGAGTGAGACAGGGATGTGCATTGTCACCTCTAGTTTCCAACTTATATACCGAAGATGTCATTAATGTTGTTCAGGACAGAACAGTCTCAGGGATTAATGTACTGGGCCAAACTATTAACATGCTCAGATTCGCGGTTGATATAGCAGTGTTAGCATCCAGCAAAGAAAAATTAGGAATCATTAAAAAATTGGACTGAACTGCTGTCTACTTTTCTGGTCATATTGGAAGATCCAAATTTCATGACAGGTAATGGCAGAATTTAAGAATAAAGAATGCCAGCATAAGTTTTAACTTCAGAATCCAGGTCCAGTGTTAGAAGTTTAGGAAAAAATACATGTTTCATTAATTAGAAGCTGTACGAAAAATGTGACGACACGCAACGGGGATTCGAATCCAGGTTTCTCACTTTCCCACTCACTGGCAACCTGCCAGGTCGCGCCTCTCGGTTTCAGGAGCCTGCATTAAGGGACTGCTGTGCGAGAGGTAACATTCGGCCGGCGTGGGGTTAGTTTAGTGGTCAGAACACCTACCCGGAAAGCGGGAAACCTGGGTTCGAATCCCAGAAGAGTGCCGTCACATTCTTGGCACAGCTTCTAATTAAACATGTTAAGCTCCCGCCGAGCGTAAGCCGGAAATTATAGTATTTCTCAAAAACTATTCCTATTTCTAGAAAAAAAATTTAAAATGATCTATATCTCATTTTCTCCTCTGCATCCGACAAAATCTCCAAATAGATGTTGACAACTCAAAAGACTATGCAGTTAAGACAAAAAATAATCTTTAACAAGTTCATACATACCTACTTAAATCTTGCAGATAATTCAAAATATAGTTTGTTCCATTTAAAAAAATGAAATGAGGTGCTATACAAAAGAAGCAGTACAACTTGTTATAAATAAAAATATTTTAAATCATAAAAAACAAAAGGTCACTTGTAACTGAGAGGAAATTATGCACGTGGGTATTATATTTTTGCAAAATTTTCCATTAGGTTGTTATCCATAATGCGGTATCATAATCACATTTTGAGTTAAATTATATCGTGTGCATATTACGTAAAACTTAATATCACCTTTGCATGCTTTGTTATTGACAATTTAATGAATTTTTTTTGCCGTCCATGTAATCAGGACATCTGCATTTATATTATCCAATACAGGACTATTTGAAATAGGTAATCAAAGTAATTTTGTAGTTTATTAACAGAAAAACCTGTTGTTACAAACATGACACTATATTTGAAAATTGTCTGTGTTTTGTGTAAAGTGCAAAATGTTAATTTTTCTTGTACAGGCTAAGGTTCACGCGTGAAGTGAGTTCTTGAGAAAAATTTGGAAATTCTTAAATTTAATATTTATTCATGAAATTAATTAACTACAAAATATAGTGAGATGGGCGAGAGATCGTCGTCGGCACTGGAGGAACCAGGGACCACGGTGACAGTGTGGACCCAGAACGACTAGAAAAATGGGGTAAAACACGAAAGCTAGTTACATGACGCCCACCGGGCAGACAAGAAATCGTTGACATGAAAGTTGGACGTCAACGTCACTAAAGGATGGGTGAAAGAGAATTATAAAAAAATCTCCATGGTGTGCTGTGGTAAAGTTTTGATTTGTGGAGTTGTTTATAGACCTCCAAATCTGGACTATAAAAACTTTTGTGACCATTTTGAAAACTCTATATCACATAATTTAACGATCTCTGATAATGTTTGCTGCCTGGGAGATTTTAATATAGATATGCTAAGGCCAGAGAATCCAAGTACGCGTTTCTTCAGTAATCTTTTGGATATCTTGGGTTTGATTCAAATTATGGACAAACCAACTCGAATTTCTTTGAACGCTACCACACTTATTGACTTGATTGTTGTATCTGACGCAGCTGGAGTTCTTTCTTCGGGAATTCAATCTCTTGATATCTCTCATCATGAACTGATTTTCTGTAAATATAATATTGTGTACCTGCCTTTAAGCCGTTCTCCATTACTTATCGTTGTTACAAAAATTTTGACCTGCCGTCTTTCATCCATGACTTACACTTATTACCTTTACATGAGATTTTCTATATACGCGACATAGAGGAAAAAGTTTATTTTTTCACACATTATCTTTTATATTTATTTGATATTCACGCTCTTTTAAAAAATATTAAAATCACTCGCCCGAAAGTTTACCCTTGGATTTCTTTCCTTTCCCCAAGGCCTTCCTACCCGAAGGCTCAGATGCACTGCAGCTACAAAATGGGCTTATTGTGCTCACCCTAATTCTAAGTCACACCCATTCCATGATCTTGGTGCCTTGAACCAGACGGTTCAAGTCATGCACTGGTTCCATCAGACATTGCCCGAAAATTCGCTGTCTCTTTTGACCTAGCGCTTCACATCTGCACAAGAGGTGCATAGCTGTCTCCCGTTCTCCATTACACAAGCGGCAGTTAAGGTCTCCGTAATATTTCCCAATCTTCCACAGGTGATCTTTAGCGATCGTGCATCCTACTTAAGCAAATTAGTTCTGAACATCTCTTCCTGCAAGGCTCATTTATATATGACTTGCTGTACCTGTGCCGTGGAATCCTGTTCCAGTGATTGTGATGTTGAGCGCGAATCCATCCATTTACTTGGTGTCTGACGGCACTCCTAGTTATGCCTAGGGTAGGTTCCGGTCCAACAAAAGGTTCGTTGGAGCCCCGCTTTGCTAGTTTATCGACTTTCTCGTTCCCTAGCAGCCCACAGTGGCCTCGAATACAAAGCAGTCTCACTGAGTTCCGCATGCTAGAATATTAAGTTGCTCCGAGCACTCCCACACTAGTCTGGAAGAGATTTTTGGGCTCAGAAGAGCCTTCAAAGCTGCCTGGCTATCTGATAAAATAAAGATCCGCTGATTTCTTTAGCCCCTCTTAATGCTTTCTTGTGCACATTGTAGTATAGCGTAAACCTCTGCTTGGAAGACAGAGGCATATTTGCCCAGAGAGGAGCTAAGTCTCACTCTTGGTTTGTCTCCAAACAGTCCTGACCCAGCACCTGTGTCGGCCTTAGAACCGTCGGTGTACCAGGTTAGACTGCCGGAAGGTATGCTGTTCAAAATTTGGTTATGATCTGAAAAAGTGGTTTGTTCTTGGGGACCATATAATCCATCCTCATTTCAAGCATAGGATCCTTTAGGTCTTCAACAATGCTAGTATGGTCTGTACCCAGACGGACACGGCAAATTACCCTTGTATTACGGACAATGTAAAATATCTGATCTCGTTAAGAAATAAAGCTAAAAAGAAATTTCAAAGAGCGAAATTGACTGCCCAGTGGGAATATTATAAACAACTAAGAAATTTTACTTCTGTTGCAATTCGAAACGAGAAGAAAGCTTATTCTAATTTAAACTGCGTTCAAATTATAGTAAATTGCTATGGTCTGAATTAAAAGGTCTCTTCGCGTTAATGCAAAGAACAAAAGTGAATTAAATGAACTCTGTACCTCAACAATAAAGTATATCTTATGAGTTATTGAATTATTACAAAAATAATAAACACCCTAATTTTCGTAATTCTCTAGAGTTTAGCTTGGTGTCGTGTGAAACTGTTTGTAAGGTCCTGTACAGTATTGCATCCAACTCCTCTGGATCAGATGGTATTAACATACAACTGCTGAAGTTATGCTCTCCCTATGTGATACCCTTTTCACAAATATAATTAACAGTTGTTTGCTTGAGGGCAGAGTACCGGCTGTGTGGAAGCAGGCTCAGGTCAGACCAATACCTAAGATCGACAGTCCTTTGGATTTCAAGGATCTGAGGCCGATTAGCGTATTACCCTGTATGTCGAAGGTTCTGGAAAAGATTGTTTGTTACCAACTGAGTGAATATCTATTGAAGTACTATATGTTACCTTTAGATCAATCAGGATTTCGCAAACATCATAGTTATACTACAGCATTGTTGGGTAACTGATGACATCTTGAAAGCCACTGATATTAATAAAATAACCATCCTTGTCCTATCAGATTTTTCGAAGGCGTTTGTCACGTTGTAACACACAATTCTATGTGCTATTCTAGATTATGTGAGACTAAGTTGCGGATTCATTGATTTTATAAAAAATTACCTGACGAATAGAACGCAAGTTGTCCTGATTGACGGTGTTTCTTCTTCTGTGCTGGATATTCAATCTGGTCTACCGAAGGGATCTGTCTAAGGACCTGTTTTGTTTTCAATTTATACCTGCCAACTTTATTCTGCCCTGAAATTTTGTAATTCACCTGCATACGCGGATGATACTCAAGTTTATCTTTCTTTTTACCCTAACGAACTTCAATTCTCGATTGGCTGTTAAGCATATTAACAAGGATTTGCTAAATATACATTTTGCCTCCGAGGAGCACAACTTATTTTTAAATCCTTCAAAGTGTCAATTCATAGTTTCCTGAAAACTCTATTACATTATCAATCCGCAATGTTTCCATACCTAGGGTATATAGTTTGAGGAATTTGGGTCTGCATATGGATAATACCTTTAGATATCGCAAGCATACATCGAATTGCATTCAAAAGCAGTTCTTGATTTGAAGCTCTTGTTCCTCATAGGCGTTACCTTCCTCAAGAAACAAAAAGCTATGTTGTGTGATACTCTCATCCTATCTCATTTTACTTTTTGTGCTCCTATCTTTGCCTCGAGTTTGAATTCTCTGACCGCGCGACGTGTCCAAAAAATTCAAAATTTTTGCCTGGCGTTCGCAAATACGAGCACATATCTCATAAGCTGCTTGATGTTGGTTGGTTGAACATGAGTAACCGTTTTTCTTTGCAATCACTTTGTCTGTTCCATAGTTTAATTGTCAATAGAGCTCCTACATTAGCTGTTAGATTTAGGCATTTGTTTTTATATTGTTTTTTCCTGGTACGTCAGGGTGCAAGTGGCAGATTGGAGGACGATTTTTTCTGTCTACCAGAACTTGCACCTTGTGATTTTCCATTTTGCACAATGCTTATGTATTTTAATGTATTTAATGCACCTACACCGCAAAAATGGAAAATAAATCATTGTTATTATTATTATTATTATTAAATTTCGTAAACTTAGTCATAGCGAAAGATGCGTGTGGCACAGTCCAAAGTGAATATTCACTTTGGCACAGTACCATGTGACGATTAGAAAAGTTTTCTAACGATTGACATAAACTGGTTCCTTTGTATAACGTTCTTATGATAATGGATGGTCAAGATCAGTGTGTACTTCTGTGGGGTGGAAGATCGAATTTTGACCATAGTGGATGAAAACTCCGAAACGTGTGTAAGAAGAATTGCGGCACAAGTGGGTGTAGGAGGTCGTCTTGTATGGAGAACTCTCCGCCATCAACTTTTATACCAGTATCCAACGAGTACAAGCCCTCAATCGTCTTGACCAGCAATGCAGAATGATATCCTGACAGTGGGCTTTATGGGAAGCTTATAAACATTCGAATTTTTCTATTAATATCCTTTTCACGTATAAGGCTGGATTCACTAGGGGTGGGATTTTCAATTTTCACAATAATCACGTTTGGTCCGACGAGAAACCCCAAGCAGTTGTTCCAGACATCAGCGCGTTTCAGTCTGGATGTGTGGTTGGGAATTGTACGAGACTGGCTAATAGGGCCGACATTTTTACCCCAACGATTAACAGGTCCGCCACACCTTAATTTTTTGGTTAATACTTTGTCCGAACTTTTGGAAGATGTGCCTTTCAATCACAGACGGGACCTTTTATTTATGCAAGATGGGGCATGGAGCACCTGGACGAAACATTTCGCGGTAGATGGATAGTGCGATGGGGTCCTATTCCATGGCCTCCTAGGTTCCCCGACTTATCGCCTTTGAATTTTTGCATTTGGGGCTACTTAAAAAGTTTAGTATACGCAACACCAGTAAATAAACTTACAGAGGTGCAGCTGCGAATTGAACAGTTGTCAAACAATTCGAACAAAACCGGTTTTTTTGAAAGAGTACGCAGATCCTTTCTAAGAAGATGTAAATCCTGTGTCGATGTTGAAGGAGGACATTCCGAACATCTTCTTTGATAATTGTTATGTAGTGCTAAATATTGAATAATAAACAAAATAGTCAAATGAACTCGTTTAAACTATCGAAAAAGAAAATCGCTTAAACCTATCTCGAAAACGGTTGATCTGGAGAGGCATCCTAAAGCAAATTTATTTCGAAGGCTGTGGACCAACGTCTTCATGAAACTGGCTCATTTGTCCCAAGGAATTGAAACGCTGGTCGACCAAGGCAACGGTGCACAGTACAACTGGAAGAGCAAATTGTAGATGCAGTACAAGAAGATCACTCCGTCAGCACCCGGCAGTTATCTCATCTGTAGAGCGTGGATTTTAGGCAAAATGCCCTTTTCATTTATATTTAGGCAATTAGAAAATATGTCAACCAAAACGCGTTTGGAAAAAAACTGAATATTTTGAGACCTATTTGTTTTCGCCTAAACACCTATTTCCGAGTCTTCAGGCCTAAAGTTGAAATAAATCTGCCTGAAATAGGCAAGTCGTTATTTAATACTGTACTGTAACTATTGTTGAGACAACCTTGCTTCCGCACTATACTGGCAGAACCAGTACCCGTAGCCGGTAGTTTAGCCACTGCCACACAAAGCAATATGCAATATGTTTATAATTGCCTGGATTATAATAATGTTTAATGTATAATATCTATATTAAATAAAAAAGTTTTTGAAAACTATTTAAGGCCTTTACAATATATTAATTTGTTGGTGTTTTCCTAAGCTTGCCTAATTTGAAATTGTTCGAACCTAAAAGGCGAGAATGGAAACGGCCCTGAGCCATGTGAAAGTCCTAAGATTGACCGATTCCAAGCGGTAGAGCAGACTGCCGGGTTTTAGTTTCCAAGAGATAATGAATAAAAGTCTGTTATCTTACATAATATTGTTTTTATATCAAATGACACAGACTTGCTCCGGCCTAACGGCCTCCGCTCAATTATCCTTTTGACCTGACTGTTTTTTATGTAAAAAAATAAACGGTGGAATACAAAAAAAAAGTTGTCAAGTTTGAGATCGAATCCGAGCGCACTGGATCACGAGAAGAAAGCGCTAACCATTGCGCCACACTCATCACCGGCAGACGTTGCCAGAAACTAGGTATAAATAGTGAAATGCACATAAATCTTTGCCAATCTTATGACTTTTACATGGCTCAGGGCCGTTTCCATTTTAGCACCTAAAATTGGTGCCTTTTCTCTAGTTTTTTATGTCCTAAAGTGCGCCTAATTTGAGGTTTTTAAGGCCTAAAACTGGTGCCTTTTTTACTACTTTTTACGTCCTAAATTCCATGCTCTACTCATCTGCAATATTTAATATTCCCAGTTCATTTGGTGCTGCAAGAAAACCTTCTTCATTCATATCATGTCTTCAGCCCCTTTATGAAAATGATAGCATATAGCCAGATTGAATTTCTGCAAAACGATTTAAAAAAATGTAATTCGTGACGATGACGGCTGCTTGAGACTTATTATTCTTTGGAGCGATGAGTGCATGTTTACTAGAGATGGGGTGTTTAATACATATAATATTCACCATTGGGCTGACTAAAACCCGCACGAATATCGAGAATATGGTCATCAGAGAAGATTTTCCATTAATGTTTGGTTGGGCATAATAAACCATAAGGCTGTTGAACCAATTTATTTACTCAATCGTCTTAATGCCGATTAATTCATCAATGTTATCTCAGAGTCTTGGATGACTCGCTTCCGAGAGCTCCATTTTCTTCTAAATAAAAGTTTAACTCTTTAATTCAACTGTGTCTGTAAACTTTCCAACTTTAAGATGGCTCAATTTAGTAGATAAATGTAACATTATCGTTACAGGACATCCTTAGTTATACCTGTGAGGATCCAATGCTGTGAAGTGTATGTTTCTATAAAATGGTTCCTGGGGACAGAAGAAGCATGGTATGACATTTGGTATTAAGATTTTCGACTCAGAATTTTATGACTGACATCGTCACGTGCAGTTCTCTCGCCAGCTTATATACACCCTGTATTGATTGGACTAAAACAGGCTTGCCCCAGTGGCGTAACGAAGGGTATGCCCTGTTATGCGCTGCATACGGGCCCGACACCTAGGGGGGCCCTTGACCACACCGTCCCGATCGTACCTCTAAAAGAGCCTCGAATCGAATTTCTCCTGGGCTCGATCCTGGGTTTGATTAGTTGTAATATAATAATTATACATTTAACTATGTTCTTTTTTTGCTTCTAATTGTATCCCCTTTTGTCGTGTCCTGTTATGATTCTAATTGTCTTGCGTCCTTCTTATCAAAGACCCCGACTATGGTATTCAAAGCGTGGGACCTCGCTTTTTGGCTCACCACTCCGTACACTTTTTCTAACTCCAGAAATGCTGTTTAAGGATTAAGCTTAATGTGTTCTATTTAACAACTGACGTAGTCATCCAGCAACTTGAAAACCGTTTCAAAAGTTTCCATGGACTTACAAATATATTTGGATTTCTACAACCCAAACATTTTCTTAGAATGAAAGACAGCGAAATTGTAGATTGCTGTGACAGGATACAGTTAAAATATTCGGAAGCAGTTAGTAAAAAATGTTAATTTCAGTTTGTTAATGCGGTTTCAATGGTGAAAGACCTTATCAATTAAAAAACATGTGAGAGACTTAACAAATATATTGCTTCAAAAATACGGCTTTCTAGAAAGTGACTTTCCAGAAGTGCTAATCTGTTTACTTTTATTTTTGACTCTTCCCGTTACAACTGCAACCGCAGAAAGGTCATTTAGTAAACCAAAAATTACTTGAGAAATTCGACTAGTCAAATTCGCCTACAAGACCTTTCTGTTCTAGCAATTGAGCATATAGCTGCATCGGCAAAGAATACCAAAGACTTAGTTGAGGGCTTTGCTAATAGTAAGGCCAGAAGAAAATAATATTTTAGTTATTAAGATGGTTATAGTTTGAAAATAATTTTAATACATACGTTGGTTTTTATCTGGGTTTTATTTTATTTGTATTTAGCAGTGAAATAAAAAAAGTTTTTAACTTTTATGTTGCTCCTAATTTTGAAACCTCGCATTCAAAATATTTCTATAACACGGGGGGGGGGGCATACTAAGCAGTTTTGCATACGGGCCCTGTCATCCTTTGTTACGCCACTGGCTTGCAAATATACATAGCAACTTTTTATCAATTTATAATGTATTTGAACTATGCAAGAACAAAAATAAAATATTGTTTTGTATAAACAAAAAATGTTTACCCACACGACTAATACATAATATAAGTATTATATCTGTAATTTTTGTGATATAATGCCCTATGTTATTCCCTTAGGGAATAATGGTGAGGGAATAATAAACTATTATTCCCTCTCGTAAACCAATTAGAAAATAGTACTTGAATCATGGTTTCTGTGAAATTTAAGACGACCACCGTAACGGTGATAAATAAAATGACTGTTCAAACAAATAATAAATTGTGAAAAGTTAGTTGTGTGCGTTTTTTGTTGCGATTTTGTGATGAAAAGTGAAGAAGAAGGTGAATTTTCCTGTACACCACCAGATATTCTTCAATGTGGTCATTCTGCTCCATGTTGAGAATTGCTTTTGGTATAATTAATCACGACGTGCACATTGAAAAATATGGTACACTTCGTTCTTTTTTGAAAAGAAAATTGTGTTACAGATTAATCGTGGATAAAGTATAGTATACAACTCGCTATAATGAGTGCTACTATTCCCTCGGATGATTACACCCCTCGTTTGCTTCGGTCGCTCGTGTTGTAATAATTGTAACTCTCATCCTAGGGAATAATAGCACTCATTATAACGTAGCTGTATAATATACTATTATGTATCATGAAAGTGTACTTAAGTCATAATATTATTATTACTCGTCTTCATCACTGGAATCACAGTATAAATTTTCGTCATTGTCTTCATCACTGCCGTCGTTGGCATTTTCACTACTAATGATTATATCATTTAAACTTTCTGGATGTTGCGGCCCAGAAAACCAGTTAATTACATATTTATTGTTCAGTAATGACCAACCATTATTAACGGACTAAAATTCTGGTGTTTATTCAGTAGATTACCTCCATATGGCACAAATTTGATTTGATCGTTTCGTTTTTTCTAATAAAATATTGCCACAAGGTGGCAAGGAGCTGCCGTCAAATTTCTTTAGATTACGCAATAGGTCTTTGTCTTTCTTTGGCTTGTAGGCTTCTAAGAAAATTTCGGACCTAAAAGAATTTGCTCGTAAGTAAGGAAATATGCAATGCAATACTCGCGTATATGCATTTACGGTTTGAAAGGTAATTAAAAATTTAGGGAAATCGTAAAACTTAGACAGAAGATAAGAAGGCAATACTGCCTTTGCGCTACTATGACATACCCACCTCAATAGGAAATGGTATTTTAACTATCAGAAAATTGGAATATTGCCTTTATGCCTGCCTTGCTTTATTTACTTGAATGTGTTTTCGTTTTCCGTAAATCATGCAAGTCAATTCTTCCACGACTGATACTTGCTCCTCAGATATATTTTCTGAATCTCCAAATGTTGCGAACACACTCTGCGAGTTTTTATTCTGTTCTAGAATTTCAAAAGGAGCGACTTTTCCGTTCTTGAAAAATGCTGCTGTGTAATCACAGCCTGTGATAGCGTGAAACGCCGGAAAGGATTTACTTAATTCTGAACCCAAAGAAGCTATAATTGAGTTAACATTTATAAACCTCAAAGTATTATTTGTACTTTGTAAACCTATAAAGCAAAATTATTCATATAAATAATATGTTCGTGAATAAAATTTATAGGAAATTACCTGTCTCAATTCAAACTGCAATACTGTTTGGAAGCAGATGAAAGTTTCCGATTGTAATGTGAATCTAATGTGATAATCAAAGCATCTGATACAGACATCCTTGTCATTACAATCGGAAACTTTCATCTGCTTCCAAACAATATTGCAATTTGGATTGAGACAGGTAATTTCCTATAAATTTTATTCACGAACATATTTATATGAATAATTTTGCTTTATAGGTTTACAAAGTACAAATAATACTTTGAGGTTTATAAATGTTAACTCAATTATTGCTTCTTTGGGTTCAGAATTAAGTAAATCCTTTCCGGCTGTGATTACACAGCAGCATTTTTCAAGAACGGAAAAGTCGCTCCTTTTAAAATTCTAGAACAGAATAAAAACTCGCAGAGTGTGTTCGCAACATTTGGAGATTCAGAAAATATATCTGAGGAGCAAGTATCAGTCGTGGAAGAATTTACTTGCACGATTTACGGAAAACGAAAACATATTCAAGTAAATAAAGCAAGGCAGGCATAAAGGCAATATTCCGATTTTCTGATAGTTAAAATACCATTTCCTATTGAGGTGGGTATGTCATAGTAGCGCAAAGGCAGTATTACCTTCTTATCTTCTGTCTAAGTTTTACGATTTCCCTAAATTTTTAATTACCTTTCAAACCGTAAATGCATATACGCGAGTATTGCATTGGATATTTCCTTACTTACGAGCAAATACTTTTAGGTGCGAAATTTTCTTAGAAGCCTACAAGCCAAAGAAAGACAAAGACCTATTTCGTAATCTAAAGAAATTTGACGGCAGCTCCTTGCCACCTTGTGCCAGTATTTTATTAGAAAAAACGAAACGATCAAATCAAATTTGTGCCATATGGAGGTAATCTACTGAAAACACACCAAAATTTTACAGTCCGTTAATAATGGTTGGTCATTACTGAACAATAAATATGTAATTAACTGGTTTTCTGGGCCGCAACATCCAGAAAGTTTAAATGATATAATCATTAGTAGTGAAAATGCCAACGACGGCAGTGATGAAGACAATGACGAAAATTTATACTGTGATTCCAGTGATGAAGACGAGTAATAATATTATGACTTAAGTACACTTTCATAATACATAATAGTATATTATACAACGACGTTATAATGATTGCTATTATTGCCTAGGATGAGAGTTACAATTATTACAACACGAGCGACCGAAGCGAGCGAGGGGTGTAATCATCCGAGGGAATAGTAGCACTCATTATAGCGAGTTGTATACTATACTTTATCCACGATTAATCTGTAACACAATTTTCTTTTCAAAAAAGAACGAAGTTTACCATATTTTTCAATGTGCACGTCTTGATTAATTACCAAAAACAATTCTCAACATGGAGCAGAATGACCACATTGAAGAATATCTGGTGGTGTACAGGAAAATTCACTTTCTTCTTCACTTTTCATCACAAAATCGCAACAAAAAACGCACACAACTAACTTTTCACAATTTATTATTTGTTTAAACAGTCATTTTATTTATCACCGTTACGGTGGTCGTCTTAAATTTCACAGAAACCATGATTCAAGTACTATTTTCTAATTGGTTTGCGAGAGGGAATAATAGTTTATTATTCCCTCACCATTATTCCCTAAGGGAATAACATAGGGCATTATATTACAAAAATTACAGATATAATAGTTATATTATGTATTAGTCGTGGGTAAACATTTTTTGTTTATACAAAACAATATTTTATTTTTGTTCTTGCATAGTTCAAATACAAATAAAAAGTTGCTATGTATATTTGCAGTTTTTCCATCTTTATCTAACGCGCTGACTGTAACGGTCTGAACAAAGATGTAATGCGGTTAATTATGGGCGTCTGTTTACGAAACGCTACCGTCTGCCGGGAATTTCTTTGACTCATCATGTTAAATGAATTTTTCTCTATTTTTTGGTGATAGTTTCAAGTTGTATAAAATTCCCGTGTTTTTGTATTAATTTTGTCGCATTGCGCTGCGTCTGCCGTGTAGAAAGCTGTCGATTGGTGACGTCTGCCGATGGCAATTGTATTCCACATTAATTTGTCTATCGGATCGTATATATTTCATGTTGTATAAAATCACGAAATTTTTTTCCAAAATTCACGTGATTCAGCGCCGCCCCCGCTTAAAAGCTGCCGCTATTAAACGGCAGACGCTCGGTTTTGTGTTACCAATGCCTACGGCAATTTCATGAACATATTCATTCTTTGTATACTTTTCGCGTGGTATTTTTCACCGTAGCTCTTGGAGTATACCTATGTGCTAGATTTTGTGAAGGGACATGAAAATTTAATATTGTAGATTTTAATGCAGTTGTAGGTACAGGGAGAGAAGAGAGATTAATCGGTCTCTTAGGATTAGTTAATAGGAACGACAGGGATGTTAGACTGATAAGATTTTTGCGATAAATATAACCTAACCGTCGCGAACACTATATTTCAACATCACGATAGGAGACGCTATACATGGAAAATGCCGGGGACCTTAGGGAGACATCAAATAGATTACATTCTTGTTAGGCAAAGACTTACAAATCATGTTACGGCCTTCAACAACGTAAAATGGGGGAAGATGTTCGAAGTGCTCAGAAAGGTAGGGATGAAATATAGGGACAGAAGAATAATACTTAATCTCTACAAAGAGCAAACGGCAGTTATAGAATTTGAGCAGGAACGAAGAGAAGTAGATATCCGGAAGGGAGAGGGGCAGGGATGTGCATTGTCACCTCTAGTTTTCAACTTTAGTACCAAAGATGCGATTAATATTGTTAAGGGCAGAACAGCCTCATGGATTAATGTACAGGGTCAAAACTATTAGCGTGCTCAGATTTTGCAGATGATTGGACAATGACAGCAAAGAGGAATATTAGGAATTGATTTGAATTAAATGGAAACAGTTTTGACAGAGGGCTACGGCATGAACTCGGAAGAGACTCTTAAAGACGTATGTATGGAGTACGGCATTGTATGGGTACGAAACTTGGACAATAGGAGAAGCGGATCGGAAAAGAGCAGAAGCGTTTGAAATGTGGTGTTACAGACGCATGATGAAGATTCCTTGGATAGATAAGTTTAGCAGTAGAGAGAATTGAGGAAAAGCTTAAGGTGTGGAAGACAATAAAGAATAGAAGAGATAGGATAGTGGGATAGTGGGATACCTTCTACGACACGAATGAATAGTTCGCGACATACTTGAGTCAGAGGTAGCAATAAAAAGAGGTAGGGGTAGGCCCAGATTAGACTACTGCTCTCAAATTGTTAGGGATGTAGGATGTTCTACTTTTTAGGAAATGCGTAGGTTAGCCTAAGATAAGAAAGGATGGAGGTACGCGTCCAACCAGTCTTCGGATTGAGAACCTTATAATGATGAAACTCTTGGAACTCCCAGTATCTATTAAGGAATTGGCATTAATTCGGGAATGTGGATGTAAGGAAGGCCTGGGTTAAAGCTGTTAACAAATATTACGTTTCGTTATTGGGGGTACAAGCTTGGGTAAAATTTTCAGTTTGTGGTTCTTCCGGACTTTCTGGTTGTTCGTAATAAATTCCTTCGGAATTCTCGTCAGGTAAGATATAGGTGTTTGTCTGGTCATCTTGTAGGTATTGTAGGTAGTTTGAGCGCAGTCTTGATCAAAATACTGATCTAGAGTTTCCTGCACAGAATTTATTTCTTGGGTTTGTTTTGAACATTGTCTTGCCGGATGGTGTGTCTTTTTCGGCTGTGGGTTAGGATTTGGGGTAAGTTTGTTGAAATTTTGTCCTACGTAATAAGGGAATGATTTGATGGCATTTTGAGATGGTCTAAAATTTTGGTAAGAGTTGAGAAAATTTTGCGGTGCTTGTATAGTCCGATTTTGAAATTGGTTTTGCGAATTTTGGAATTCTGTCTGGGAATAATTTTATCTAAGCTGAGGACGAAAAGGATTGGGGTTGAATTGAAATCTGCTGAATAAAGGTTGTGGGGATTGTCGTACATTTTGTGAGTTAAAATTCGTTTAGGAGTATTGTTAAAAATAGGTTTTTTGTTATTGAAAGACGGCTGGTGCGAATTATGACTGAACTGTCGAAAATATTCCTCTTCTGCCACAAACGACATAGCTTGCTCTAAGGAGTCAGAATCTTTAACTTAACCACCAAATATGAATTATACGGAAGACCATTTATAAAAGTCTTCAGAGCAAAATCATCGTACTGATTTATTTCTATTAATTTTTCCGGAAGGTTTTATTCGGGAACAGTTAATGTAGAAACTCCGAAGAGACTCTTAAAGTCGTACCTATGTATGGATTGCGGCACTGTATGGCCGCGAAACTTAGACAATAGGAGAAGCGAATCGAAAAAGGATAGAAGTGTTTGAAATGTGGTGCTACAGACGTATGATGAAGATACTGTGGATAGACAAGTTAACAATAGGGAGGTATTAGAAAGAGTTGGGCAAAAGCGAAAGGTATGGAAGACAGTAAAGAATAGGAGAGATAGGATGGTAGGATACCTTCTGAGGCACGAAGGCTTAGTTCGCGACATACTAGAGTCAGAAATAGGAATAAAGAGAGGTAGGGGTACACCTAGATTAGACTACTGCCCTCAAATAGTTGGGGATGTGGGATGTTTCACTTTTTGGGAAATGCGTAGGCTAGCTCAGGATAGGAAAGGATGGGAGGATTGAAAACTTTATGATGAGCATAATTAGAAAATTTAAAACAACTTACTGCGTCGGTGCTGTTAATTTTTATGTTTATTTCTTGACGTGAATTATACGGATATTACACTCAATATTACAAAACCCCGTTACTTGTACAAGTATCCGGATTCTTAATAATTTGTGGAGTTCGTTAGAACGCTTACCGGTTAATTTGCATCTCTGCAAAACTTTCTGTCCATAAAATGTTTTATTTATTTATTTAATTTTCAGATTTATTGTGAGTCGTGCACCAACAACTATACGACATCTTCATATGATTCAATTCGATGCATGATCACTAAGTAACTACAATGAACTTAAAAAGTAAGTACTTAAAGTGTCTGCGTAACGACCTTTTATAGAAAAGTGAAATACATTTTTAGCTAAAATTCCGATACGAACATGGGTGGCCGTGCAAATGTTCCTGGCTTGCTTCATTTCGTACATGCTGAGGGTGAACATGTCCATGAATATCATAGCCATGGTAGAAAATGCTGGTGGAGGGAAGAAAGTCGATACAGAATGCGGTGTACACACCAACGAAACGTTCAACGAAACTAAAACCCTGCCCAACGTAAGTTAAAAAAGTAAAAAAAACAACTTCTAAGAATATTTTTGTGTTTCAATTATTTTTACTGATTATATTGTCGCTGAATGTGGTATATTTGTAAACCAAATTTTATTTGAAACGCTTCTGTTTTGAAAATAAACACGAAATATATTAAACTGAGCATACACAAGCAACTAAAATTTGATATTGAGTAAATAGGTAACGTATGTTTCGATAACTACTTTGTATTTTCAAGGTCTATTTGCCTTGTGGACATGCTTCTTTGAAGATTATGCTTAGTTGAAAAATTGATAGGAAATGTGGAAACGTTAAAACATCACGCAAACAAGATAGGTGTCCCTAAAGAGGGAACACTAAAAATTTCGCAAGTTTCAATTTTTCTCAGCGCAAAGCATCTATTAAAAAGTTTAGCCCTCTTGCTTATCTGCGATGGTACTCAGGGTCAAAATTTGCCACTTTATGATTTTTATCAGCTGCAGTAAGAGTTTTTCTGGCTGCATCCGTAGAGTCTTGATGATGCAATCTGCATTTTTTGAACTGCTGTGTCGAGAGATCTTAAGCTGCTTATTATGACAGTGTCATCTGTAGGTTACCCTAGGAGTACGGAACAGGGCAGCGATGTAAAGGCTGTACATAACAGGACCAGTGGCGGGTGGGCCAACGGGGATTTCGGGAGATTTCCCGAAGGGCCGGTTGCTTCGGGGCCGGTCTGGGCCGACCGATGTGAAAAAACATAACATTATAAAAAAATTGGCGGCCAGTGCAAAGCGGGCAGCCGAAAATGCGATTATTTTGGAACTTGAAAGCGGCCGGTCTAATCGGTAATCGCCGGCACTGCGTGCGTGCTTATTGTTTTTTCGGCTTTCGTCGCCCCATCTCAAGTCTCACCCGACCGTTCGTCGTTAAATTCTCGAGATTTTAAGTTTAGTTGTACTTTTTTGAAATGTTTTGTATTAAAAACCTTAAAAAATCCGATTTGTATTTTATTAAAAAAAATAAATAACAAAATTACATGTACAAAGTATAAAAATGGGTATTTTCTGTTTCTCAAAAAATTGGGCCGGTCGATGCCAATGGTTTCCCGGGCCGGTAAAACCTTCCCCACCCGCCCCTGAACAGGACCCATGATAGACTCTTGGGGGACACTTGCTATAATTGGATTGATTGTGGACGTCTTAGTGTTGGCTCGCACCCAGAGTTGTCAAAATTACTTTCAAAAAGTAATTAAATACTTTTTCAATTCCTTTTCATACACAGTAATTTTAATTACGAAAGTATTTAAATACTTTGTCTAGAAAGTAATTAAGTTACCAATTACTTAAGTATTATAATTTTACTCAAATACTAATTACTTTATGAAGTTATTATTTAAAAATATCCTAACCGAAATAATAAAAAATAAAAAAAGTAAAATGCTTGTGCGTAGTAAGGCAATTAGTATCAATTTTCCTTTCTCAACACCAGTAACAAACTTCACTTACCTACCTGATCTGATTCCTACTGGAAGTAACCGTCCATAATCCCAGACTTTACATAATCTACAGTTTACTAATTCAGATTTGGAAACAAAGAAACTGAACATATAAATTTACATTTTATGTAATCAAACCTTTAGTTTTTAAACTCGACAACAAAAATTCTCGACAAATGCAAAAAGGTGTTAGCCGTACATTCGGCGTAATTACATATTAAACTAACTTTGAAAACTAGGTATTGCACTTGTGGCGGCTACTGAGCACCTCCCAGTACTTTATTCCTACACAGAATAAATAATATGGAAACGCGATTCATTCTGCAACTGCAAACTACAGGTTGTAACTTGCATCCATCAATAAAAAAATAATTGAATTACCTTTGAAAGTATTTACAAATACTTTTAAGTAATTAAAATACTTTCAAGTAATTAAAATAGGTACTTTTTTCAATTACAAAATACCAATTACTTTACACTGAGAAAAAATTTTATTACTCCTAAATAAAATAACATTTGCAGTAAATAGAATTCTTATTTAAATAGGGGACAAGTAGATGTTTTTTAGCCGTAAATAATTACACATTATTGTGAATAATAGAAGTTCTTATTTATTGCAACACATTTTCTGTTTGTCACTAAATTTTGCAATATTTGTCACCAATGTATTCGTATTTGTGTTGAATAGGTAACAGTATTTGTGACAGTTCATTAACTTTTTATCCTAAATAGAGAAAACATTTACTGGTAATACTTTTTCATTAATGACAGAATTGTTAGTTTTCATCCCAAATGAGAAAAAACATTAGGCACTAATATTATTTTTATTTGTGGCTAAAACGTGACTATAGTCACAAATATGTTTTTATTTGGGTTTTTCATATTTAACCCTTTTATATACAGTTTTTCCGAGTTTTTATTGGCAGGACATCAACAATCATTAGAGGGCATCATTTTATGAATAAAATGTTATATAAACATAGGTCATTTCTGGGATTCAGAGTGTTGAATTTAAAAGTAAAATAATACTCGTATTTTTCTTTAATTACATTAAATAACTGCTCCCAACAAATTCATGATTACTTGTTATCTTAGAGCAAATTATTTGAACAGAAAATTATTGTTTATTATATACAGTTGCGGGGAGACTGGGAGGAGGTACCTATGAATGTTTTTATCAAGAAAAGTATCCCAGGATTGAAATTTTATTATAAATCTTGAGAGTAAGTATTCCATTTTATCTAAGAAAGACCCTGTAGTTAGAACTTAATAGAACGCACTGCTTCCAAGAGAAAACGAAATAATTGTTGATCGACGGCGACGGTCAAATCTTTATCTACTGAGTTCCGACAAGAAGGCCTCTTTTGGATAAAATTAAATACTCTCGCGACTTTTAACATAATTCGGAAAATTTCAATCCCGCATTACTTCAGTTTTTCAGCGGAGTTTATTGTGAGCAGTTATTTAGTAATTAAAGAACACCATTAGGTATTTTATTTTCAAATTTAACACCCCGTAACTCAGAAAATTAGCTATGTAATATGAACAAGTCAACTGTAACTGTAACTCCACCACACAAAAATGCTAGTTCCGAACTAACGCTAAAAACAAAGCAACCTCTCGGTCGGGGTTGCATATGCACGATTTTTATCGATTATTTCCGATTCCATAGTTTCTTACTTACTACAGATATTTAAACATTACTCCTAAATGTTTACCTTAATTGTGCTTAATAGAAACATTATTAGGGACAAATAGAACAGGCGGGATAATGCAAATATTGGTGGCAAATATATAAATTGTAACGACTAAATATCAACTTATTTATCACAAATAGAACAACCCAAAACTTTAGCTTTATTTGTCACAAAACTTTGGATTATTATCACGATGTATATTTCTATTTGTGACAAATCAGTTAAAGCTAAATTGACATTCTATTTGGAACATTTTTCTCAGTGTAGTAGAGTAATTAAAATACCAATTACTTTGTTCATGAGAAAAAAAGTATTTAAATACTAGTATTTAAAATACTGAAAGTTATTAAAATACTTCAAAGTAATTTCAAGTACTAAGTACTGATAACTCTGCTCGCACCGTAAACATTCTGTCTTGCAGGAATGATCGAATAATTTTGATAATATGCTATGTATGCTATGTATGCTAGTATGCTATGTTAGTGCCAGGACTTATCGATGCTGCAGTGGTGTCTTCGTATTGCAGCTCTGGTACACGAAGATCTTGCTGTTTCCATTAAGTTTTCAACATTTTCATTGAGGCGGGCGAGGACAACTTTCCAGGATTTTCTTAGGCCGACAGAGTAACAGGCCGATGATTCAAACATTTTCTTCTTGTCGTAATTCATCTGATCCACGTTATTTTCTCATTTTTCGCAGTTAAAGTTTGGAAGTTGAATTTTCACAAGCTTGTTGAGATGTGTGGCAGTGATACGGTCAACAGGGTCTAGTGTTCGATGTGCCCGTTTGCAGACACGGCTATTTTCTCTAATAAAATTCAGGAGGTCTCAGGGTGAAGATATGAGTATATGCTCACTCTTCGATGGCCTGCAGTTCCCTGATGAACAACATATATTTCTTAAGTGAAAATGTATACCTACTTTTGAATCTATGTTGGCCGTGGAATTCAGTAAGGAATAAGAACTGCTTGATAAGATGGCCACGAAAGTGGTCAAAATTGGTGCGTTTTATTGCCTTTGTGGTGGGAGTACTAGACACTAGAAGGTTGATCTGAATTGTGAAGTGATCAGAACTTAACTCTGAGAGGTCCTACACCGTGATGGGCGCATAGAAGTTTATGACATCATTCTGCAGATAATATTCGAATTTAGATGTCGCATTATAATTACGGGAGTGGATGGTTAGTGCAGAACTATGGCCATCACGAATAATGCTATTTGGTAAGCAGTAGAATGACGTGAGGATGAGATTTTTGGGTTCGGTGAATGTAATCGACGTGTTTACAATCACCCTTGGAACTGTATTTGGATATGCAGAATTTGTTACCCTCTTTCAACCAGGTTTCTTCCACCATGAAAACGTCAACACTGAAATTCCTGAAAACGCCTGTACGTAAAATTTCGAAAAAGAATCATAAGAAGAAGTCCAGAAAAATTTTTAATTTATTAAGATGTTATCTAAGATTGTGGTAATATGGCATTATTACGTATACATAGTGTTCCAATATGTCTATACTGCATCTAACAAGTGAATTTTTGGATTTCTTGGTCGATTTTAGTATGAAGTTATGCCAACTAGTAGACAGCAAGTTTATACTTAATCGAGAGAAACTTCGGCAGGGAAAATAATTGGGACACTAAAAATTAGGTGGCGCCCAATTAAAAAAAATAAAATATGGAGTTTTTAAGTTTTCCAGTTGTTATACAAATGTTAGTAATATAAGTACAGCAGCAGGTGCTTCCAGATATTAATTTCATGATTTCATCCTACCAAAGTATCACCATTGAAGCTTTTTCAATTCCAAACCCCTATGTGCTAAAACTTTAAAAAATATCTCATCATAAAGTTTTCCGACTGAAGACTGGTTGGACGCATACCTCCATCCTTTTCTATCCTGAGCTAAACTACGCATTTCCCCAAAATTTGAACATCCTGCATCCCTAACTATTTGAGAGCAGTAGTCTAATCTGGGCCTACCCCTACCTCTGTCTATTCCTATTTCTGACAGTATATCGCGAACTAAGCCTTTTGTGCCTCAGAAGGTGTCCTACTATCCTAATTCATTCCTTACTGTCTTCCATAAATTTCGCTTTTCTCCAACTCTTTCTAATACCTCTCTGTTGCTAACCTTATCTATCCACGGTATCTTCATCATACGTCATAGCACCACATTTCAAATGCTTCTAATTTTTTTCTATCCGTTTCTCCTATCGTCCAAGTTTTGCCATAATTCCATACATAAATACGTTTTTAAGAGCCTCTTCCGAGTTTCTACATTTATCATTCCCGAGCATAATAGTTGGTTCTTTTTATTAAATGCAACTCCACCCTGCGCTATTCTTTGTTTTATATCTCTAGAGCTCCTGCCATCGCGAGTTATTTGACTTCCTAAATAGCAGAAATCTGAGACTTCCTCTATCTTCTCGTTTCCAATTTGTATTTTCGCTTTAGTCCTATTTTGACGCCCCCTACACACCAATGTTTTTGTTTTCTTTTTATTGTTCTCCATACCATAGTCCTCCGTCAAAACCGCTTCTATTTCGTTCAGAGCCCTTCCTAATTCTTCTTTGCTGGATGCTAATACTGCTATATCATCTGCGAATCTGAGCATATATTAATAGTTTAGCCCTGTATATAAATTCCAGCAGCTATTCTGTCTTGAATCTCATCTTCGATATATAAATTGAAAACTAGGGGCGATAGCGCAAATCCCTGCCTCACTCCCTTTCGGATATCTACTTCTCTATGTCCCTGCTCAAATTCTATAAGAGCCGTTTGCTCTTTGTATAGATTATGAATTATTCTTCTATCCCTATACTTCATCCCTACATTTTTGAGCACTTCGAACATCTTCCATTTTACATTGTCGAAGGCTTTTTCTAAATCTATAAGTCCAATATAGGCGCTCTTTCCCTTTTCTATTGTTTTTTCTATTATTACTCGCAAAGCTAGAAAGGCCACGCGCGTTCCCCTATTTCTTCTAAATCTGAACTCCTACCTCGTTTCTAATGTTTTTGCTACTATATCCAATTTCTTTGAAATGTCTCCTAATTATTTTATATGCTTCATCAGTCTTTCCTACTTCGAACTTATCTTCCACTTCTTTGCATTTAATATCAATCCATTGCTTTTTCGCTTTCCTACATTTCCGAATAATTTCCTGCTTGATCCCCTTATAGCTTCGTTTCCCTCTTTCATCTAACCTATTTTTAAATTTTCTCCTTTCCTCTATTAGACTCGCAACATGTTTTGTTATCCAGGGTTTTCTACTTTCATTCTGTTTATGACCCAAAATATCTCTATCTGCGGAATATAAGCTATTTTTAATGCAATTTCATTCTGCCTCTACGCCCCTAACCATATCTTCACCCTTTAGTACTTTGTTTGTCTTTTTCTCGAACTTATCGCGCGTATCATCATCTTTTAGTTTCTCTAGATCAAGATACCTTCTTCAGCTTCGTTTTTTCAAAATCTTAAATTTAAGATTGGCCTTCATAACCGCTATGTTGAGATCACTATCTATATCTGCTCCTGGATAACTTCTACAGTCCCTAACTTGATTTCTAAATCTTTGCCTAACGAGAATGTAATATATTTTTGATATCTCCCTATAGGTCTCCTGGCATGTTCCACGTATAGCGTCTCCTAACGTGATAGTGAAATACAATGTTCGCGACCGTTAGGATATGTTTATCGCAGAATAACTCTATCTGTCTAACTCCCCTATCGTTCATATTGCCTAATCCAAAGGGGCCAACTATTCTGCCTTCTATCCCTGTGCCTACGACTGCATTGAAATCTACAATTATTAAATTGTCTTGCCTTCTCACAAAATCTACCGGGTATTCAATATCACTATAAACTGCCTCTACGGCCTCAACACTATAGTTAGAAGTGGGCATATATATACCTGTATTATTCCTGTTTTTACAGGTTTCGATTCTAAGCTAACCATAACTACCCTGTCACTTTGCTGTAAGAAATTTTCTACACTCTACTCTACTTTCTTCCGCATAACAATTCCTACTCCTAAATTTCTTCCTACAGATCCTGCAACTCAAAAAATTAAACGAGGAAAACTTTGGATAATGTTTGCCTATTTATAAGCTGAGATCCATTAAAAAAAACCGTTCGGTGCAGTACAGAACGAATAAAACACTATAATATAATAAAACAAGTCTAGGATGTAAAGAACTGACAAATAAACTTGGACATTCACACTAATATTACGAGACTTTTAAAACTGATTAATTTTAATCATTCAATCATTCCCACAAAAACCTGAATCCACGTTTTTTGTTTTCGTTTGATTTTGTTTGATTTTCGTACATAAAATAATAAGTTCGAAAACAGCTGTTTTACGCTCGAAAGTATGCCACTTAAGATTTCTGTTCGTCATTACAAGATGTGTTTTGTGTGACCATGGCGTTAAAGTTGCGTGGCTAGATCTTCCATTTGGAGATACTATACATTTTCTGAAAGTTTGCGTTTCCTGGATTGAAAATTTTACTTTGTCAGCGTTCGAAAATTTGCTGGAAGTTCTTGTTTGTTGAGTTGACTTTCTCGGGTGAAGCTTTTGGGCACTGTAAATACCCATTGTACGAATAAGTGTTGGAGTTCCCGCGGTTGGCACATTTGGCTGGCATTTCGTTGTCTTTTGTGCATTCCATAGTAAGATGGAAACCGACGCATTTAACACATCTGACATTTTTGTGGTACAATGGCTTTGAGAGTGGCCAAAATGCTGGCATTTGTGACATTGTGTCGGGCCTGGACGTCTTCTTTAAGCTTCAACAGAGATTTTTAGACTGAGGAGAATTGTGAGTTGATAGACGTTTTCTTGTTACTTTGAAAGAATCACCAATAGGGGGAGCAGCACTTTCGTTCTGGAGTTGATCACTCGGTTGATGAAGGTTGATCGAAAACTATTGTTGAATATTGCATCTTTTATGTCCTCAATATTAATTTGTTCGAGAATCCCAAGGATAAGAAAAAGTGGTTGCTTCCCCGTAGGAAGCTAGTACGTGTGGTATGCGACTGTTTCAGAATGCGGGTTATTTTTCTATAATCATCTGAAGATGCATATTTGCGTATACTGGTCTAGGAAGGAACTGGCTTCGAGTATGTTGACCTAGAGCAAGATAGATTTGATTTAAGTGTAGCCATTAGTATTTCGTTTTCTGTCTGAGATTTTTATGGTTTGATGTTTCTGGATCGGTTTGCTAGCGATTTGCAGCATGCTGTTGTTTAACGGTCTTTCTTGTTGAAGAACATCAAAGATAGTCGAGGCTGGTTTGCTGATACAATTCACGGCATCACGGCACACAAAGCCACTAAATAAACAACAGAGTTCAGCACCAAGCACCTAACCTAGTTGAATTGAAGCACTAATCGAAGAAGTGCAAACCGCACAAGCTATTGTTGAGAAATTCGAACGCGTTCACACACCATTGTGGCAAAGTTAATGGAGACAATTTTGATGACGACAGGTATTTTTTGGGTTTCTTGAAATCAGACTAAAATGTGTGCAAATTGTCATTCACTTTGTTTGACGAATGAAAAATGACGCTGCAATAAACATGTGATAATTGGTTTTACCCAAATGTTGCTTTAATGACTTGTGACAATAACTGCTTAGGTATTTAAAGAAATTCGATGGTTCAAGTACTGCACAGAATTAGAATGAATTAAATGACGATCAAACAAAATACGTAGGTAACGATATGTAAGCTAGAAAATCCAAAGACAATGAAAGAACAACTAGTAGATATAAAAATATTCTCCTATGGGCATATGTAGATACCTCCGCCAACAGTTTGTGGTGGACTTTTTGCAGATGGCTAGCAGTAAAAAACTGATGCATTCTCAAATTAATGTCGAGAAATCAGGCAAAATGCGATCAAAAAAAGTGTATATTATACAATACAGTTACAATTCGATTTATATTTGCACTTCTCTTTCTTCTTGTCCTTTTGACTCTTCTCATCAATTTCACCCTTCTTTTATATTTTCTCCTCTTTCCCCCTTTATAGGTGTTCGAGGGTTTTCTCCTTCTCTCCACACATTCTGCGATCTGCCACTCCAGTCCTAGTACCCATCTCATATATTTTTCCTGTACACTATCAAATTTTGATTGTTCCCTCCATCCCCACATTTCGGCTCCACATATTTTCCTTGGTTTAATTATGCTATCGAACATCATCATTCTTCTACTGAAATCGTGCCGAATCTTCTTCCCAACGCTCCATATCTGTGCTATTGCCCTTGTCGCCTTTCTTTGTGTCTGCCCTATGTATGATTCCTCTCCGATGTTTCCTTGAAACCAATATCCGAGATATTTTAATTCCTTCACATCGTCATCACTTTTGCTTTCCACATCCAGCTCTTCTTAACCTTACGACCAAAAAAAAAAATACATTCCTAGTGTCCTCATCATCTGTCTCAACTGCCTTGCATCAGTTACCAACAACACAATATTGTCTGCGTACGCCATCACCCAAACGCATTCCTTCCCAACAACCAACTCTCCTGCCTGGGCAAGTTCTAATTTGTTATGTAAGCCGTAAACAAGCTTGGGCTCACTCCTACTTCCTGATCAAAACTTCCCACTATCCATTGCTTTTGCTTTCACTATATGTATTTATTGTCTCCATAATGATTGCTTCAACCGTTTCATTTAATTGTGTATTAATTTCTAGCTTTTCCAACTCCCTTTTTAGTTCTCTATTCCCTCTCTATCCCCCTTCTAGTAAATTAGAACTATTACCTTGGTAACCCTTTTCCTCGCCAGTCAGCCACATCCATGTTTGACGTTCCATTAAATAAAATTTGAAGATTGTTATCAACCAGTTTTGTTGAGAATTACTAAATTTCCAAAATTTCACTCTATTATCTACATTAAATTCGAAGGTATTGAATAAAAACCATCTTCAGGGTCGCATATTTAATGAGATGCAGCTCGCTTACCAAGCATTTTTGGACCTATATTTAGTGAAACTTTTTGCATGATTTTTGAACACAGATTCTGCTGGCTAGCTAATTTTGGGACACCTGTATCGCCATTTCCTCCTGAAACACCCGCATAAACATAAAAGCCATCGGTTTTATTATTATGAACCCGGTGAACGATGCCGATAGAGTAATAAATTTACGCCGGGCGCTCGGATTCACATTTTCTAGGTGTTAAGCAACTCTTGTTGGTTTTCAGTATGGGCCCCGATATAAATGGAGCAGCAAGGACCAAGGTCTCATTCTCGGAGCTTACTTCTGGGGCTACATTATCACAGAAATACCAGGAGGCTTTTTATCAGAACAATTTGGACCTGCCAAAGTCACTCTCTATTCTTCGATCTTAGCTTCAGTACTCACTATCATTACACCGTTTTTTGCCCCTCTTCATTACATGGCCGTTTTCATAATCAGGTTTTTACTGGGAGTGGTTGCAGTAAGTAACAATATTTTTAATGCCATCCAGTTCTAACATATGTTCATGTAGGGAGTTCTCTATCCTGCATTGCATTGTCTAACGGCTCACTGGTCACCACCCGATGAAAAGGGAAGATTCGTAGCAGCCCTTTTAGGAGGGCAAATAGGAACTGTTGTGACTTGGGGAATTTTAGGAGTTATAATTCAAAATGTGGGCTGGATTTGGGGATTCATCATTCCTGGTGCTTTTTCTTTGTTATGGTGCTTCTCTTGGTGGTTGATGGTCACTGATGTACCTGAAGATCATAGATGGATCGGAGAAGAGGAGATTAAGTATATCGCTGAAAAACTTGAAGGGAGGATCAGCACAGAGAAGGTAGAGATATTCAGCTATGAATATTAATTTCCTAATATATCTAATACTGATTTTAGAAAATCCCACCTTATTTAGACTTCTTCAAAAGCATCAAATACTGGTCACTTATTGTACTTCATTTCGGCAACTTGTGGGGTTTGTATCTTCTTCTTACCTCTGGTCCTAAGTACATGAACGAAGCCCTTGGGTATGATATAAAGAAATCTGGAATATTGGCTTCGCTTCCATATCTAGCAAGATTCATTTTGGGGATTGTCTTTGGTTCTCTAGGAGACATTATCAGAAAGAGAAGGTGGATGAGTGTGACATTCACCAGAAAAATATTTACCATATTTTGTGAGTTATTCTTCGTGTTACCAATAGACACCGTTTTAGTTAGTGATATGATATTTCATGTTCTTCAATCCTTCAATCATATTTCTTTCATATTTTTAGCTCATGTGATCCCAGCGCTTCTTCTATACTCTTTAATGGGTACTGGATGCAACGCCATAGCAGCAGTGGCTTTAATAACATTTTCTTTGGGTTCCAATGGCGCATCTACTCTAACAAACTTGCAAAATCACCAGGATTTGGCTCCAAATTACGCAGGCTCATTATACGGAATTATGAATGCTATTGGTGGTACCACTGGGTTTATAACTCCAGCAATCATTGGATACATAACGGAAGAAAAGGTTAGAAAAGAACAACGAAAATAACATTATAGCCAATATTATATTTCATTTTATTCTATTGCAGAGTGGGTTGCAAGAATGGAGACTAATATTCGCAATCGGTGGTTCAATTTATTTGGGATCTGCGATAATTTTCATGATATTTGGAACTGGAAAGGAACAGAAGTTCAACAAGAGAGTCGGTGGTAAACGAAAGGAAGGGGTGGATAATCCTGGATTCAGCAGTTAATCCCATTAACCTTTTTTCGTAAATATCTAAAAATATTTATATATTTATATCCAATGTATTGTATAATGTGATAATAGTTTTAGAAACGTCTCTTACATTGTATTATCCAAAAATGGCAGAACGTACTTAAAAAGGTTAAAATAAAATTATTTTTTTATAATTTTACCATTTAGCAACACAACCTTCCTAGGTTTCCGAATTTTTGTCATTTCACTTTTACATTATAAACATTGACCATCAGCGCGAAATGTTATTTCTCAAAGTCCGTCTGTTTGATGGGCATACAATGAGTGGTGGTAAACGTCAGTTAAATGAATGAAAATTCATTTAACTGACGTTATTCAGAACTTAATATTGATAAACCTATGAACGAGGGCAAGTTTTTAAGTTAATTGGTATAATATTCTTAGAGTAGTAAAATAAAATGAAGTTATAATATATTTTATTAATAAGGATGTGTTTTACTGATAATATTTTATTTACGTATAGGCCTAGCATGTATAGGTTTTTAATTTGGAGGCAAACGTAAGAGTGAGGACGATGAATCTTCAGCTTCAGCAAACCCGCCCAGTTCTAGCACCAACTAATCCTGTTATAAAATAAAAAACACGAAAATATGGTCAAAAATATGAAAGAATAAACAATCAAAACAATGAACAAGCAAACAAAAATTATTACGCATAAGTGAACAAGAGCTGCAAAAATTTTTATAAAAAATGAATGAAAAAATAATGTACATAGGTAACAAAGAAATAATAACAGCGCGAAAATTTGAGTAGAATATTTTCAATATGCAATTCGAAACTCAGTCTGGTGTCTTACGTAACTCCTAAATCATTGATTTGGCTAACACGTTTTTGATTATTTAATTTATAATTTAACTGGCAAGGATATTTATTTCTGGTAAAAAAATTCTGTACACACTTGTCGACATTAAGGAAAAGCCGATTTAAAACACAATAAGAAGATAATCTTTTGAGATCTATCTGCATACATTAAATAAAAAAGTATGAATAAAGATAGAATAGAGTAAAGGCTCCAACTGGGAACCCTGTGGAACTCCAGAAGTTAGACTGAAGGCATTTGATTTGAAATTGTTGATCATTGCGTATTGGGTTTTGTTTCCTAGCTAAGATGAATAAGCAAATCGCCGTACACGCCAAAATTCCTAAGTTTCGTAATGAATGTTGGATGACGTACCTTGTCGAAAGTTTTCGAGAAATCGGTGTACACGACATCCACTTGCAACCTCTCGTCCAACCCATTTTCAAGAAAAAAACGACTTAATGCAGATAGTGTTTAAATCTTAGAAATTAAACGCTTATTAAGACAACAAAATAAATTTTAATTCACTACAAACGCTTAGGTACAAGAAAAATTAAATTAGGAAACATTAAATTTTAAAGTAGTTGTTCGAAGTGTCCCACCATTCACTTGGATACATTTTTCAATGCGTTTCCTGAAAGATCCCCGAGTTCTAAACAATGCCCTTGGATTGCCTTTGATTTCATTACCAGCCGCTTGTATTCTTCGCCACAGCTCATCGGGTGAAACAACAGGTTTTTTTATAAACCGTATCTTTCATTCTAGGCCACATCGAAAAATCCAGAGGATTTAAGTCGGGGCTTCTAGACGGCCAAGCAAATTCACTTCCACGGCCAATCCACCGATGTGGAAAGACGTTGTCAGGGGCGTTCCTAGCCCTCTGGCCTGTGTGAACATTTAAGAAATCCGCCCCTAATCGAAAATTAAAAAAAAAATGAGTTTCTACATAATTCATTATGTTTTTGTTTTTCTATCGGTCATCTCCAGTTATCAGAGAATACAGTCCACAAGTAACTCCGTCATACGTCAAATTTTCATTCTAAACAAAAGCACGTGTCATTTGACGTTTAGTCGTTTATCAGTTTTAATTACAACGTCTTGAGCTAATTTTTGCATTATAATTATAGAAGTTTTGCAGTGAAAACAACTTATTTTCAATTTGTGTCAGGGCCGTACCCAGAATTTTTTTTCGGGGGGGGGTTACCCATCCTCTCCTGAGCTAACCTTCGGATTTCCCTAAAAGTAGAACACCTTACATCCCAAGGCCGTACCTAGAATTATTTTTCGGGGGGAGGGGGGGGGGTAGTATCTGAAAATAAAAATATAGTAGTAGACCCCGAGTCCCATTCATCGGACCTTTTTCGTCTTGAATGATAACTGTAAATATAATGATAAAAGTAACCTAAGATCATTTTTCATTTGTCGATAATAGTTATTTACGAAACGAGGGCGAGAAGACATTTTTCGCGCATGAGCGCAATGTTTGCGCGAATGCGCCGAAGACGTCTTCGCGCATCGAGGTTTGTACAATATTTTTTGAAACGAACATTATAATAATTGTTTAATTATTATCTAATACGTTGCAACGATACTTTCTGGTCGGACGTCAATTATGCAACGATATCGGATCGATTTCGGTGAAAGTATACAACGACACTTCCTTGTGACGCTCTGGAGCCAGATATACAGCGCGCTCTTTCGGTTTCGGTATCGGTATCTGGTACGCTCTGTATATCTAGACTAATCGGTTCGTTACCTTTGTAACGATATAACGGGGTTGCATCTGGTCAGGTCGGGATCGTCGATAATACCCTTTGCTCAATAGTCGAAGAAGGGAGGGTTCGTTATTGCTTACTAAACGGTGAATTATAAAACATAAACAAATTAAAATGGTTTCTATTAATATAACTATTTACATTTTAAACGGAATATGAAACGGATATTTACAGGAAAATATATACATGAAAAATAAATGAGAAATTCTAGTATTAAAATCAAGACGGTACTGTAACCGGTTTCTCGAGTGAGTAGCGCACGAGATCTGGGCTAGAGGCCTAGCTCGTGGACTATTCCCTCGGGATCAGCTATCACTTGAATACGGGTAGTCTCGTCGTATGATTAACTGTTCCGGATACTTGCGGTTTCGTAGTAGCACCTATAGCGCGACCGGTCGGGGTTTCAAGTCGGGGATGTACGTTAGAACACCAAGGGTCTAATCCCTTGCGAGACTGGTTTATTATTTGACGTGCACAAGCTTTATAACTGACGGGACCACCCCAGGACATATGCAGATTATTGTAAGGACCATCCGCTGCACATCGACAAGGCTGTGTAATCCGCCGCAATGAATGCAAGCATGTCGGTTCTTACTTTCCTGCACCTGTACTGGTAAATGGACCTACCTAATTAAGTCAGCTACGCTTCCGCTACAAGTCAAGTAACTCCGGTCTTGTTAACTTAATTATTGGTAGCCCTTCGGCTTCGATAATTAAGTACTAGCAATGAAGACTTGAGTATTTATTCTTCGAGAATAAGTCGGATACGGGAATGAACAGAAAATCACACGCCGTGAATTAAACTCATTCAAGCGGACTGTCGGTTAATATTTATCGGACGCGGGTGGAGAGAATTCTTCTTCGCAAACCGGTGAAGAAGATTCTTCCTGGACCTCTGCTGTGTGGCTTCCTTTATAGCCACCCGAATAGGTTCGGCGGTCGGCGGTCAGGCTCGCTCTCCTAACCGAAACGCGTGACGTGCCACTCCCACTCTCCTCGTGCACTTGTTTATTTACAATCGTGACGTAGCGGCTTGCATTTCTCTCTTCATCTGGATATGCCACGGCTCTCGCTCCGTGACGCGGTTGCAATAGAGAAAACAATTATGAATGCTAATCCAAGTTTGTTGGATGTAACCAGCATTCCAATTATGCATTGTTATAACGTTTCCAATTTAAAATTTAGAAAAATCAAGTGGTTATATTGACAAATTTTCATTTGACAATTGTAGAAAATGACATTTGGTTTAATTTATTGAATTGAGTTGTCAAAGTGTCAATCGAATTAATAGCGATTTATCTTTATTCTTTCACTATTTTCAACATCCAAATTGGAGAAATGGCGTTTTGTTAACCAAACTTTATTACTATCAAGTCAAATTATTTCTAGAAAGACGTCTTCGCGCATCGAGGTTCGTACAATATTTTTTGAAACGAACATTATAATTTTTTAATTATTATCTAATACGTTTCCAATTTAAAATTTCAAAAAATCAGATTTCCATTTGACAATTGTAGAAAATTACATTTGGTTTAATTTATTGAAGTGAGTTGTTAAAGTGTCAATCGAATTAATAGCGATTTATCTTTATTCTTTCACTATTTTCAACATCCAAATTGGAGAAATGGCGTTTTGTTAACTAGTGCGCGAACACTATGTTTGAGTTTTTCTGTTGGGTTCGCGAAATGTAATTTTGAGAGCGGTGAGTTCAAAAATAAGTTTACGAACGACAAACGAAAATAATAATGAGGAAAATGTTTTATTACAAGTATTAATGGAGTATTAATGGAGAGCGCAGCAGAGCAGGAGAACTTTCTGCGACCATTCACGTCATCTTCCAAATTATTGGAAAAATAATGCACCCGCCAATTTTCGAAATTTCGAAAATTTTCGAATTTCAGAAAAATTTTCGAATTTTCCGTAGCCAGCTGCTGTTATGACGTTCTCGTTTTAGTATTTCGGGGGGGGGGGGGGTCGACCCCTCTAACTTTTCAAGTCCGACACACAAATCAGGGCCGTACCCATGTGCTACCTAACGTTTTAATCTAACCTGTGCAATAAAATTATAGTACTTTTCAAGTCCGACACACAAATCAGGGCCGTACCCAGGGGGGGGGGGGGGTTAGAGGGGTCGACCCCCCCCCTGGGTACGGCCCTGATTTGTGTGTCGGACTTGAAAAGTACTATAATTTTATTGCACAGGTTAGATTAAAACGTTAGGTAGCACATGGCTTTGTTTTGTTTGGAATGAAAATCTGACGTTTGTGATGTGATGTGGCGTGGTCGCCACACGCGATAGAAGTGAAACTTCAACGCAAAGACATTCTATACTAATAGACACCAAGATCCCATGTATACGGCATACGTACCTTATTTCCAACATAAAAGACGTGCCTTTTTCTCTCCCACTTTTTCTACCTAATTTTGCCGTGTTAACGTCATCTCTCTTTGGGCAAAAAGTCAAAATTATTTTTTTGGCGTAGCGCGCTAATTAAATTGCATGACATTTAAACGTCAAATCGCCTTGTCATTTGAATTTTTATTTTTCGTACGGGAGAAGAAATTTTTATTACTGTCTACTGTTTATTGTTCTGTTTGTTGTTAAGTGTTTCTATTTTGTGTTTTTCTGAACTGGTACCTAGTTTAAGAAATGGTTTCATATTGTTGTGTTTGTGGAGCCAACTCGAAAGATGGTACCCTCTCATTTCACAAGTAAGTTTCTTCAACACATACCAAAATGTACTAAAATACGGCGATTGTCACATATAAGTAACATCGATTCTGACAAGAAGCACCCAAAATACATTTCATTTTAGACTTACTTACTTACTTACTCGCTTAATAATTTACTTCAGCAGCTTCCTACTTATTTTAAAATACCTACGCTACATATTAATTTCTAAGACCATTTTCAACATGCCTACAACTCGATGCTTACTCTCCTAAAAGATTTAATTTTCTCGTATCTAATTTGACAACTAGCACTGACAACTCGGAAACTTGTGAAATGAAGGTTACCCAGTGAATGTCATATTTGACTTTTTGCCTTAAGAAAGATGCAAAATCAATTTTTGCGTGCTCCAAACGAAAACAGAGAATATTTTCTTGTCGCACGCATGTTTTCAGCTATATTAAATTGCATCTTGGTATCTATAGAAATAGAATATCTTTGCTTCAACGTTATTATTATAGAGGAATGAAAAATTTGTAGGGTAAACAGATGATTGGAGTGTATGCATTTATGAGTTTCAACTTTCAAATATATTTTTATTCATCAACTTCCATGTCTTCACTCAAATTTAAAACTGAAATGATAGGTCTATGATAGCCAAAATAGGATACAAAAGTTCGAGATTGAAGTCTATCTAAATAATATCTACAAAATACTGCGTCAATCGTTGTTCCAGATCTTGTCGAAAGAGCACGAAGCATGAGAGAATGCGTGGCTAAAGAGTGGGGCGTTCGATATTCCCTTTCTCCTCTGCCCGTTTTCTCAGTCTGTTCCCCTCCATTCGTTTCACTTTTCGTGACGCTCGCATTTGCTAACACAGGAACTTAGGTACTCTACCGAGACAAAAGAAGTTTCACTTCAAAAAATGTTACGATGCACACAAACAGAAACATACCTTTTACAAACTACAAAATGCGAAGCTGAACGGCGTATCTTTGAAACCGGCGGCGGTGCGCCTGATAAAGCCATTGCCGCAATCCGCAAAGGTGCCGTCAAATCGCAGCGCACGGTGGCTTCGTTTTGTTGTGCAAAGCAATGCCAGTATATTGTATAATATGGCAAAACTATTGACGGCGTTAGTTCCTGTTATTATTTCTGTTTCTTTATTAATTTTAATTTTGGTTGGCTACCGGCCCGGCCGCCCCCAAATTCGGCCGCCTGCGTATTTTGCACGCAATGTCCTTATGGTAGGAACGCCTCTGGACGTTGTCTAACTACTCCCGCACCGGCCGGGAAAAATGTGCGGGCGCCCCGTCCTGCATGAACCACAGATTTTCCCTTAAATTGAGTGGTACTTCTTTAAGCAGTTCGTACAAATTTTGCTGAAGAAAATTTAAATAAAGTGGACCGTTCAGATTGGGTGGAAGTTGAAAAATAAAGAAATTTGAAATTACACCGCACCAAACATTGATCTTAAATTCATGTTGGAAGTGTCTTTCTTTAACGGCATGGAGGTTTTCAGAATCCCACAAATGATTGTTTCGCCAGTTGAAAACTCCACGTCGAGTAAACGTTGCCTCATCTGTGAAGAGGATTTTGTTCAAAAAATTAGGATCCGCGCCTTGCTGATCTTGTAAGAAATTAGCGAAACGTAGACGAGCAGGAGGATCTTCCGGTAACAAATTTTATACTGGAGTAATGTGGTATGGGTGAAGCTTCTTGTTTTCTAAATAATTTAAGATTTGGTTGCCTTTGGTGGGGGTATAAATACTCTGAATACCTTCGGGCTGCAGCGAGCCCATTAAAATTGGTTTGAGCAAAAACACAAATCATATCTCTCATATCACTATTCGAAAAGTCATTATGACGCTTCATTTTTTAATACTTTTGATAACTTTATGGAGAAAGTTAACGAAAAAGCTATTGTATTAACACTCAACACTTTAAAACTAATGTCAGATTACTATCGACTGTTTCTAAAACGTAGCTATCTAGATAATATTATTTTGTTTAATGCGGAACGGCCTATTAGAACAAGTTTGGAACTTAAACACTATCTGCATTAAGTCATTTTTTCTTGAAAATGGGCTGGAATATCAAAATGAGACAATAATACATTTATTATTTAAAAAAGGTTGGTATTTCAGATTTTGGAGCCGATTTGACGTTAGATGTACATGGTAAAAAGTTATAGGTCAATTTATCAAAACAATAGGTTATATAGCGCCCTCTATGGGCAACGTCAAAAATGTTATTGGAATATTTTTTCCCGTAAGAGAAACCATAGGATTGCAAATTTTCAAGTCGACAACCTAAGAAATTTCGTAGTTATGGCAAAAAATGGAATAATGGAAATAAAATTGTAATTTTCAACACCCTGTATTTCCTAAACCATCAACATTCGGATAAGGCATGTTCGGATCAATGTTCATTATTTGACCTGTAGAATCTCCAGTTAACGGATTTCCCATTGTTAATGAAACACCCTGTATATGATTCCATAATTTTGCCAAAAATGCATAGTAGTGAAATTGTTCTATAGTTAGTCGCAGACTTTCTTCCACCAGATTTGAATATTGAAGGTAATCCTAGCTACTTTCCAAACTGATGGAAATTTACCTTCCTGAAGGGTCTTGTTGTATATTAGAAAAAGTGGTTAGACTTCTTATTTTTAATGTTATCATTTAAATTTGATTCTGTATTAGAAAGTACCTATTATATTCATTTTTTATGCAAAGTTTTAGTCGCTTTCTCAGCCCCGAAAATAAAATGTTCTTAGTTCGTATCCGGTCGAAATTTCTTTCAGTTTAGAATGAAAGTTATATTTTTCCTGTATAATAGTAGGTAGATCGCGAAAATCGTATAGGGAATTTATTGTTTCGTCTTGAAATGGTAGGTACTTGACTAGCAATTAAGTTATTTATGTAATTATAAAATACCTAATTCTACCGCTTCGTCCGTGTTAACACAGTTCAAATTTTCCCACATAATGTTAAGATAAATCTTCTTTTCCTGATGGTCCACAGATAGAGTGCTATTGCGCAATATCTTGGTAGAACTGAATAACATAAAGTGGGACTTTGTTGGGGAGAAGTGTATGAGTAAACATGGATATGGAGCAAGAAACTACAGGAGAAAGATGCTTGCCGGTTTCTTAGAAGAACACCAATAGCCATCATGAACTTTATTTTTAAGAAAAAGAGCAACCGAAAATGGACACGGCGGAGTCCTGATAATAAAACTTGTATGTAAGGAAATAGATTATATCATAACACCCAATCAAAACATAGTGAAGGATGTGACAGTGTCCTGGACTAAATATAATGGAGTGATCATATAGAATGGTAAGGGCGAGAGTTGAAGTCAATACGAAGGTGGAAGGAAGGAAACCACCGTAGAATGAGGCTTCTTCTGACGATACTTTTGGAAACCAAATCGAATATCACGGGAAGATTGAACAAGCTTTCACAAACAACGAAATCCAGAGAAACGATGACCAGTGGCGGCGCTAGGGGGGTGCTGGGGTGGGCGGGAGCTCAACCTACGAATCCAAGCGCCGGTCGCCGCCCACTCTAGCCACCCGCCGTTGGCTTGAGGCACCACCGGCACATCTCTACTTCTCTACGCTGAAGGGCGAATTTTCGGCGAACCGGCACCCGGTAGCATTGCGTATGATGCAGGATAATATAATTTTAACGAATTTATTGCATGTGTTTTAATTTGTTAGGTACAGAAATCTGGATGGCCATAAATAATACAATTTTGGGGCAATTGGATACGTATTTGCAATAACAAGTTATAAAATAAGTAAAACAAATAAACATACCAGTTTTGTGGTGTAGAGACAGTACCTGAGCTAAACGGCGTCTTAGTAATTAGCCTGCAGATGTATTTGACAATTTGGCTTGGCGATGCGTCCACATGCAAATAAAGATAATATCTAATTTACTGATCTGTGGCGAATCGACAGATTAGGTACAAACTCACCGGGGGTGGTCCGCCCCCGAACCGCCCGTTGTCCAACCGGTAGTTAATCCTTAGTTACAGGGACTATTCAGAAGGTACTCCGTCGAAATTAGAGATGTTGATACCGGGAGTTGCGTGCACGATAAATTAGCTGTGGGCATAAAGGGTTAGTGTGCCGAAGACGCCACCCACCATCTATGGTCACGTTGGATGTTTAATATCGTCCCCGATAGCCCAGAGAGCGCTCCGCGGGCGCTCTTGGACAAACCACCGGCTCGTCACCGATGGTGTCAAGGGGGAAAGCCTTAAACAAATATAAGGGCCCCAACAGGTATATGATACGTATCATCTTAGGCTGGGTAGTACCTTATCGCTGCCTTTTCTAGAATGGCGCATAATAAAATAGCCAGTGGCTAAACTTCAAACAACAAAACATGCGGCCAATAACAGTATAGTATAATTCATAAAATACCATGGTGAATATGACTTAAAGCAAGTAACTTATTCTCACCCAATACCAATTATATCCAATATCTGGTTGTACTGTATCACTATCATGTGACTACACTCTACGCTACCCACTATAGTTTAATATTTACACACTACGCTAGCGCTATCAATAATACTTCGCGTCCGAATTGTCGAATACTCTCCGCCTTGAAGCTTGAAATCCATCGTCCGACTCCCTCTATATCTCGACTCTCGTGTTATCCCCTAAAGTTAAAGTATAACATCTGGCTTTTGTAATATGATACTCGCTATAAGAGCTTTCGTGTTTCTTAGCTTTAAAATGTATAGAAAAGAATTGTGAACCCTCACAAATTTGTTGGTATTTTTTTTGCTAACTAAGTCCACCGCCTGCCCTCAAATTATTTTCTTTTGCCGGCATCAGCCTACCCATTTTAAAAGTCTAGCGCTGCCACTGACGATGACACAGCTTACATTAATTATTTAACCACAGTCTCCATCCAAAGTTATTATATAGGAAGTTGCCTAATACCCGTAAACCGCTGTAGCACCGCGCGAAGTACGAGTGGGGGAAGCATGTGACGTCAGCGATGGACTTCGGCCGCGCTCCGCAAGCATACTTGTACACAAAGTTATTATATAATAACTTTGGTCTCCATCATCCTCATCCCTGACAGCTTACATGGATAGTTGCAATGAATACATTTTGGAAGTGATTACTAAGATTACGAAAGAGAAGATGGACACCAGACCGAAGAAGCAACAAAGTAAGACCTCTCAAACAACGAAACATGTGATTGATAAGCGGAATAAGAAGAGAGCTAAATTAGCACCAAGTGAATAAAAAAATGTAAACCGAGAAATACGAAGAAGGGTTAGGACAGATGTTGCAGATTACAATGAAGATACAATAATAAGTGTTATAGAACAAAACAAGGGATCCAAAATATTTAGAAGGAAAATAGGCAAGGAAAAGACAAATATTACAGGTTTAATAGATCAAAAGATCGGCAAGAAATACGTCAAATAAGGTGTGCAATGGATTGGAACGGCAGCCGCAGTCGAGAGCTTCGGAAGAGACATGCGGAGGTGTATGTCCCAAGATGGAATATTTGAGCGCTGGCTATGATGATGATGATTCTTATGGTTCCATAGTTATTTGAGCGACACGAATAGTAGGTGCAAGATGGAAGACAGTGTATCTTCATCGGAGTTATCGCGTGGTGCAGGAGTTCCTCAAGGCAGTGTTCTGGGGCCCTTGTTCTTCCTATGTGGCTTAAAGAATCTTTTGTGGACATTTTATGCACGATACATCGATTTATGCAGTCCACGAGGACTTGAGGCGTTGAGGTTATTATATGAGTGGATTTACATAAATCACCTGCAGCTGATGAATTATCAAAATCAAAGCATATGGTGGTGGCATCGGAGAGAAGATTAAATATTACAGTTGATAACATACTAATTAAATGTGAAAAAAACTTCTGTCTGAAAGTTAATGGTTTTATTAACAAATAAAAAATACATATAAACACAACCACCTGCCACACCAAAACAATACATGTTATAATTTTGACTCGGTTAGCCAGTTGAAAGTTTGTGGTTTCCGATCTGCAGTTGGACTGATGATAACATTGATAACAGAAGGTCCATCTTCCACTTTCAACGATTCCTTCACAGCTTCTTGCAACTGAGGTATACTAGTACAAAAATAGCCCCTTTTGTTGAACAAGTTCATCATATTTTCGTAGTGAGTAAAGACGGTCAAACTCGTCGGAGGAGTCCTAAAAAACGAAAGAAATCAGTAAAAAGAATTTGGAAAAGGATCTGTACTTTTACGTTTTGGTTGGTTCCCCGCTGTCCCTTAGGTCTTTAAATATTTCTTCCTCCAGTCCACCATATATCCCGGAATTGTTCACAATTACTATAACAACTGGTAACTTGTATCTTTCCATGGTTTCTAATTCCATGCCAGAAAAACCAAACGCAGAATCACCTTCTACGCAAATTACCCGTTTTCCGGGTGCATTATCTTTACACCAAAGAGCTGCTGCTATCGCAAAACCAGGTCCAACCTAAAAAACTGGCGCAATAGAATATTTAAGAAGAGGATATCTTTCTAAAGAACTTACACCCATGGTACCAAATGTACCAGCATCCAACCGATGACGTGGTAAATTATTAAACAACATGGATCTACCAATATCCATGGTATTAGCTCCTTCGCTGACTATAATAGAATCTTTTGGAATCAACTTTTGGAGATGGTGGAAAACAGTGTAATAATTCAAAGGAATTGAAGTATCTGAAGCCATTTTCTAAAAGTAATTAAAATCAATTCGAAACACCGATATGATGTTTAGGTGTACCTCAACTCCAACTTTATTTTGCTCACACTTTGTCTTTAAAGTATTCCACCATTCGCTGGCTTTAGAGAACTTCCAACCTTTCTTCTTCAGTCCTTGAGAAATTTGGACTGCTGCAGGTTTAATATCGCTTTGCATACCAACTGCAGATTTCACACTGTTGTTAATTTCTTCAGGGCATATGTCTACTTGGATGATTTTGACATCGGGATCGTACCGTGGTGGTCTTCCAAAATGCAAGATCCAGTTCAAACGAGCCCCCAAAAGAAGCACAACATCTGCTTTTTGTAAAGCTAAAGACCTATAAGGAAGCATTAAGCAAAATAGTATGAAGCAAGTATGAAATCAAGAGATATTTAAATCAGTATATTCTAGACAGGTGAGATCCCAGAAGATTACAAACGGAACATCATAGATGCTTTGCCAAACAAAAAGGAAAGGTGCGGATAGGTATGAAAATTTTAGAAGGATCAGTTTAACTTCCCACGAGTTAAAAACTTTAATTAGAATAGCTAGAAGGGTGGAAGAAATATTAGATCAGTTCGGATTTAGAGGAAGTAGAGGAACACGCGAGGCCATTCTAACTTTACGAGTATCCTATTATAGAAAAAACAATAGAAAAGGGAAAGAGCACATTTATAGGATTTATAGATTTAGAAAAAGCCTTTAACAGTGTAAAATGAGGAAGATGTTCGAAGTGTTCAGAAAGGTGGTGATGAAATACAGAAACAAGAATAATTCATAATCTCTACAAAGAGCAAACGGCAGTTACAGAATTCGAGTAGGAACGAAGGTATAGTGGATAGATAAGGTTAGCAATAGGGAGGTATTAGAAAGAGTTGTGTAAAAGCGAAAAGAATAGAAGACAATAAGGAGTAGGAGTGATAGGATATCTTCTGAGACACGAAGGGTTACCTGGCAGGGGCTACACAATTTTGGGACTCATCTGGAACTACTCCTTTTCCCATAGGAGTTGCCAGAAATGGCAAATTTGTACTTTCCACTAATTCTCTGACTTCCTTTTCTGCTCCAGCATAGGCAGCACCTTTACCAACGATGACCAAAGGTCTTTGAGCATTCACTAATATATCAATTGTTTTCTCTATCAAGTTTGGATCAGGAAAAATGACAGGCACTTCCTCAGATGCATGATATTCTGGTATAAGAGTGTCTTCTATCCTTGCTTGTAGAATATTACTGGTGAAGTCCAAGTAAGCTACGCCAGGGCGTCCATATCTTGCATACCGCACAGCCTTTTCCACGTGTTGTGGGATGAGAGTGATATTTGCTGGCCTGGCTGAGTATTTGCAGTAAGGGCGGGATAACTCCACCTAAAAGTAATCAATAATAACATTTTATTTCCTAATCAATCAACAACAAGAGATACCTGGTTACATTCTTGGAATCCCCCAATTCCTTCATGATCTAAAGGTGCTGAACCGCCAATAACAAGAAGAGGCCAACAATTCACTTGAGCATTAGCCATACCACCAGTAGTATGTAATAATCCTGGCCCTGAGACCACTAAACATGCACCAGGTGTACCAGAAAGATATCCAATTGCTTGAGCAGCGTAACAAGCGGATTGTTCGTTACGCATTCCCACGTAATGGATACCTTCTGCTTGGAAAGCCATACTGAGCTCTATTACTGGTATTCCTACTATTCCAAATACATATTTCACGCCCTAAAGCAAAATTTTCATTCAATACTCAGTGCCTCAGTGGAATCTAAGAAATCATGCTTATGTAAACATTTCTGACCAATAAGGTTGACTATGTACTTTTATTAACCTTAAGGGCCCCACACACGCACGCAATTTAGAATTAATTCAAAACTGTACATTCAAAAGTTTTGAACGGAATGTTGCGCGACGGTCCTCCACACACACACAATTTTCACTTCGCAGTTTTATAACACATGGCCTCGAGAGAAGAATTAAATTTATTATCAGTGGGGTGCCTAATTATTTTGAAAAAGAAAAATAAACAAAGATTCAGTCGGAGCAGATGGAAGAAACATTAGTTGTTGAAACGTGATCACTTTTCACATATTAGAAGAGTTGCACTCGTCGGGGCGGTTTGTGAAAGTCACCCCGAACATAATAAAATTCGCAATTTCGACGAAAATTTGACATACGGGTGTCTGATCTTGGAAGATTTCGCGATCGCCGGAAATTTTTGTTGGCCATTTTCTAATGCATTTGTCTGCCCTTAAACGTTGACCTATCCAAAATTCCGCAAAACTTAACACTCTTTGAACTTTCCCCTTTCGTACCGTACCCCGCTGGACTTCCCCCTTCGACCTCCAGGGACGAATTTGGCCAATTTCATCCCGATCGAATGTGTTTTCGTTCTTTAAAAAATATTTTCGATTTTTCAAGTTTTCGCCGCTATTCGGGGCGGGGATGACGATTGTGGGACGGGTGGTTTTATCTGGTGAAATTATAGTAGAATTGTTTGTTTTTGTTGAAAAAAATACGTTTAGTATAAATATATATATAAAATTACTTATCTACTATTATATTAACTACTCAAAATCAAATAAATCCGTTAAAACTATGTCACCTGCAGCGCGCCACTGTATTAAACAAAACTTGAGGTTTTGACCACAGACGCACAATTTTGAATGCGCAATCGTCGGTGTAGTTAAAATTTCAAGACAGACTTGAAATGAACGGTTCAACTGCGCAGTTCAAAAAAGTCTTAAGGCTTGCACCACACACGCACAATTTTGAATGCACGTTTTTGCTTGTTCATTGAAAACTTAAGGCGCCCACTCACACACGTACTTGCATTAAGTTTTGAATGAACAGGCAAAAATGTGCATTCAAAATTGTGCCTTAATGTAAAAAAGAAATTTCAATTATTTGGATATTGTTCATACAAAAATACTAAAATCGCGATTAAACAATAGGGGGTGGGGGTAGGAGGGTGAAAAATACTTTACGACCTATTCTCATACCTACCAAATGTACAAAAAAAATTTCATAAAAATCGGTCCAGCCGTTTCGGAGGAGTGCGACCACAAACACCGTGACACGAGAATTTTATATATTAGAAGATATGTATTTATAATAAACATATTTTTGAACATTATTACGAGTATGTTTTTCCGACAAAAACAAACAATTCGACTATAATTTCACCCGCCACCCGTCCCACAATCGTCAACCTCGCCCCGAATAGCGCGGGGAAAACGTGAAAATCGAAAATATTTTTTTAAAGAACGAAAACACGGGCGAAAACACCTTCGATCGGGGTGAAATTTGAGAAGTTCAAAGGCGAATTCGTCCCGGCTCCGATTTTTCAAACTCCGGTAAAACACCCCGTTTCCAAGCGATAACGAACTCGGCGTATCGGAAGGGGCCGAAAATGTTCCATCGCACCCAGAAGAACAAGCCATGCGAAAAAACGGGCGTCGTCCGCTCTTCCGCCGACAAAAGTTGTAGGTCATAAGGCGATCTCGAACGCGGGAGTCGAACCGCAGCCAGCGAGATACGGCGCCCTCAAAATAAGGGTAGTTTTCTATAACGGCCAAGCTGGGGGTCGCCGGGTACCTAAATTTGAAGGCGGATTCCGATAGCCCCATCTACTCCGACTGAATCTTTGTTTATTTTTCTTTTTCAAAATAATTAGGCACGCCACTGATAATAAATTTAATTCTTCTCTGGAGGCCATGTTTTATAAAACTGCGAAGTGAAAATTGTGTGTGTGTGTGTGTGTGTGGAGAACCGTCGCGCAACATTCTGTTCAAAACTTTTGAATGTACAGTTTTGAATTAATTCTAAATTGCGTGCGTGTGTGGGGTCCTTTAACGCAAGTACGTGTGTGAGTGGCCGCCTTAACAACTGGTATAAGCGCAGTCACTGTTACTGAGACAGCACCCGCCATCTAAAAGAAGGATGCAGAACTAATACTGACAACGGAATGGACAAGATATTTAGAATTAGATAACTTTATAATAATATTATAACCTAGCCTTCGTGAACAAAACGAGGAATTAGTCAGGTTCTCAGGTGGGTTTATTCTTAATTTAATTATTTCAAGTTACAAACGCATGGGCCAATAGAGAGCAGCTTACCTGTTGTTTAAGTGCCCGTGCAGCAACTGTATTGCCGTCTATTTCTTCACCCATTTTTGTTTTCTGATTGACGACGACGAGGGAATGAATAATGACCGAGAATCAAAGCACTTGGGACTTTGTAGGTTGGTAGGTAGCTTTGGATAAAGATAATGTACACTGTTGGACTTTTGTCCCTGAAACACAGTACGCAACATAGCGAACTACTGTAATTATTGATAAAAGTGTATCTTTTTGATAATACCTATCTCTTGTAAAAAGATTGGCAAGTATTTTTAATTGTATTTTTTTAGAATGTAAGTACCTGCGAGGGGTTTTCATATCAATTCAGAAGAAGCAATTTTCCATACTCTCTAGATTCTAGCAGATCGTCAGCATAGAATAGTGAAGCGAAATTCGCTAAAAATTGCAGCATTTTTTTCTTATGGTGCAGAACCCCGTCAAACTGGTATAAATTGTTGTTATACCTACTCTGAGACCTACTCACTAACTTCTTTATACGAGATGACCGTTAACGACCTTGCCGACCTGGGCTGGCCGTCAAATTCACATTTTCTAAAAGAACGCTTTTCAGGTACATATACCAAAGTTAATACATAATACAAGTGGTCCTTAGGTATTCTAAAAGTTTTTAAGAGGAGTTTCTTTACATTATTTTGAGTAGAATATTTCATATGACCATATACCCAAAACGACTTAATTTCGAAGTGGAGGGAAAGAAGAAAGAAAATGTTTTTTTGAGAGAGCTTGAAAACTAACGGAGATATTTTAATGAAACTTTGTGCGCAATATTACTACGCAATGGATCAACTTTTGACACAAAAATTACTTCAAAATTACTTTTCAATTAAACAGGGGCAAACCCAGGGGGTGACTACGGTATTCTTTTAGAGAAAAATTCGTGCACCACTAAGTTTTTAAAAACGTGAAATGGTTTTTTTATAAATGGTATTAAAATATAGCACAAAAGGCCCCTTTACTTTTTTAAAACAAATTTTAGTTAGGTAGGTACCGAATTGGGAAGTGCGGAAATTTACAACTTCGACCTAAATGATGAAAACCTTCGTACCGGCGTGGTGGTATTAGTAATACCTTCTCGAAAGATCGAAGAATAATTCCCAAAAAAACCCGACTCGGTACGTCCTCGGGACTTTGTTGCGAACGTACTAGTATTAATTTCAATACGCCCATTCTCGCGATTTTTAACACACAAGGCAATGACTACATCAAGATATCATTGGAAACAAAAAAATAAGAAAAACCAGATATAGTTCTTTTCAAATATCTTGGCGTGTGTGTGCAGTAATCTGCGCATTACGTTCATATGTCTTTCTCCCTTTTGTAAAATGGATTTGTTGAATTTTAATTGCTGCCGTAAGATGACTTGAGAATATTCTCACGTTTCCGTATTTGATCTCACTCTTTCTTACTATGGTTGTGTGAAACAAAATGGTTCCAGTATTAATATGCTTATTTTGCAATATCCAGTGGTCACCAAGCAATTTATCAAAAATGATTGCCTTTCAAGTATAACTGTCAGTTTGATTGTCAGGTGTAAAGATGCCTGGAAATGTTTTTACCAAACAGCGTGGAGAAGTTTTACGAAATATTTTTGAATACTTTACTGGAAAGAAGGAAAATAATGGTCCCCTATTGCCTTTAACTTGTGACCAGGAGCGATTGGCCGATGCATCAAAAGTAAGTCTACGCAGCGTGTCGCGCATAGTTGGAGAGGAATAATGAGGTTTGTCTGCTACAACGCCCGGAAAAAGGCACAGCAAATCAAAATGAAAAAGTGAAGATGTAACTGACAGCATTAAAACCGAAGTAAAGAATGCTATTTATTCCATGAAAAAATTTTAAATAACGAATTAGAAACAAAACAAATAGTGGATATTTCTGACACAGGTTTGTGGCATTTATAACCAATAGCAGATTTAAGTACAAACTAGAAAATAACCGGTGTCTTTTGTGTGAATGGGCTAATGTTGTGGGTAAAAGAATACATTTCTTGAGGGAAAACGTCAAAATGCTCATTGCCGTGTGCCGTGTCCAGAGTCTCGGCGCACACGCTTGTCACGGTTCCTAGCAACAGCAAAATTTTGGAAACTACTGAACTGCTGGCGGTTGCTTGGATAATCGGATATGGCAGCGCAAACGCCAACAAATCTGAAAAATGCTATACTGGACAGATTACTGAATCTGTTATTATAAGTACATATAAATTTTTTGTAAATGATAATTTAATCTTTTACTCTTGACAATGCGTTACTTACACTAATTTTGTGTATGGTTTGGCAAATGGTAATGCTAATCTTGCAAGGCGTATTTATCACGAAAGATATCCTCACCGAGAATTGCCTAGTTCTGTTGTTCTGTAACATTCTCAGACATACATCAACGTCTCAATGACACGGGATCATTTGAAAGAAATAGAAAAGCTCTCCAAATTACTGGCATTAGGCAACTTCAACTTCCCATATAATAACTTTTGGGACCGATACCCCAGGTGACATAATAACATCCTTTACAGACCTACAGCAACGGGCGAGCGACTTGTAAATAAGTGGGACTTATATATCAACAGTAAAAGTGAAAATGTCCAGGCTCTGATGGTGATGACCTTTCTGACTTTTTGGACCTGAGATCGTATTTTTGTTCATAAGAAAAAAGCCGAATCACTAGAACAAAACAAACCCACCGCAGCAAGATGCGAAGCCACAGACTCGCACCTTCTTTGTCGACGAATCTCCCACTGAGCCACGAACGCGTTGCCAAGCCCCCTTAAGTAACTCTTATTTAAGCACTCGCTTTCTTAATTTATGCTCCTATGCTGTAGGTCTGTAAAAGATGTTAATATGCCCCCGGGTGGGATAAAATAAAAGTAGGCCAGAAATCAGGAGCAAAATAAACGAGAAAATCGGATAGATTTAATATTCAGGCACTGTTAATAAATTTCTTCAAAATATTAAATTAGCTTAAAAAATTCACGGAATAAACTTAAAAGTAGATGCGGAAATGTGGATGCTGGGAAACGCAAGATAAAGGAACAGTAAAGGCTCTATGTATTTTATTTTTGGTTGAATATCATTCGAAAAATTTAGAAAGTTATCAAACTGCCTTGCAGTGCTAAAGCAAACTAAAATGTCATCGACGTATCTGTACCAAAAGAAAATAAGTATGCTGTTTTCGTAGATCTGAATTAATAATTTTTTCTTCAATATTAGGCAAACATATTTGCTAATACTGGGCTTAGGTCACCCCATCGCTAGACCTGAATTTTGCCAATAATATTTATTATTAAATTGGAAATAAATTTGGTTCAATACAAATTTCAAATGCAGTTTCTAATTCATTTTTAATCACACTATTTGCATTTTTTGTTACATAAAAAGAAACTAAAAATAAACCTATTAATTTTAGGTCGATGGTTTCTCGAAGTCAGACAGTAGCTTATCCAGATTCGAAATCAGCTCGTTAAAATCCTGTTTGTAGATATCATATTAATATTAATTTTAATCACATCGTAGAGCAACTCTATTTGACCCACTGCAAATCCTTCAGATGTGACTGGCAGCTTTTTTCCACAAATTGAAAATGGTCCTTTTGTCAGTATCTTGCGAGTCTCCATATGACGGAACCGACTTTTTATTAGTCATCAATGTCGATCGGTTCTGCCTTAATTATCTTGTTGCAGTAAGATCGTGTAGAACTTGTCCCGGTGATATTGGTGAAACTGCAAATAGGAATTACATCAGTCAGAATGGCTGTAACGTGTTTTCTGGTTCGCAAGTCGTGATTATCGTTCAATGAAGGACTGTACTGTCTTCCGTATCCCATTAATGATCTGCAGTTTGTCTCTAAAGTTGATTCAAGTAGACATCTACTGTCTTTAGCCTGGGATTCATGCAATTTTTGGAATTTTGGTAACGGTTCATTATTACTTTGAGTAAAACTTTGGGGTTTCAGCGTACATCTGTCACCGTTGTTCTGTTTAACCGAAGTAAGGTTGCAATTTTTCGAACTATCAGAAATATTTTCGGATTTTTGGTTTACTGTAAATCCCTTTTTTAAGCTGTCCATATTTGCAAAAAATGTTCTCGTCTTGTGGACATAGCTGACGCTGCAAATGTTTTCCGAAAAGAAAAGTGGGGCCAAGAAACTCTCTCTCAGCTACGGTTGCATTTTGTATTCTTATTACAATTATTGTTATTGTTGTAGAAATAGTCTGATAGCGGTGGTGGCGGATTTGACTGCAAGTAATTATTAGAAGCACTGGTAATCCAGGGTACAAATCTTTTAAAGTTGAATTAATGGAAAGTTGCATACTGCCATCCATAACGTCCCACCAAGTATCCATCCGGGGTATTATTACGGATCCGGCTATCTAAACCTCAATACCTACCCAAATAATTTAATCGAATCCGCAATTGAAGGATTAACGAGCCACTGGAGCTCTCTGGCCTCGGCTAGGCACCAATCGAAGAAGGGTGGTGGGTCAAACGACGAAAGACAAACTAGGTTCTTAAAAGCGAAGTCAAATCCTGGAAAATATTAGAGCGCCACCTACCAGAGTCTCTAAGTACTTACCGACGATGGTGCTAGTGCCAACGAAGGAAACAAAGCGAAATCTTACGATGAGTATAAATGTCAAACGAGGGATTTAAAAAAAACAATAACTATTATATACAAAATATGTACAAATGTGATGTAAAATATCGGTATTGTCAAGTCTGTATCAGCTTAAAAGTATCCGAACAAGCTATAAATAGCAAAATAATGAAATAACTATACTTCCGATAGACAAAATCAACTACGCACTGAAGTATGTAGCGACAGCAGCTGTAATACATAATAATAATAATAATAATAACGGTTTATTAGTTGGAAAAACTACATTAGATCTTAACAATCATTAAACAATAATATCGTACAAGACTTACACTAAACCTACTTTTGCCTAAAAAATCTACCATATTTTGCTTTACAAAATCTATTGAAAATCTTTATGAATACAAAGATCTACTTTTAAAACTATTTAACTAATAAACTTTAACTCAAATTTTTGATAAAGCTGATTTTACAAAAATAAAATGAACTCCTCTGTCGATCGTTAAGTACCTATGTCCAATGTCAGTCGGGTGTCCTCTTCAGTTTTCACATAAAGTTCTCTTCTATGATAAGTCCCATCCAGTCAAAATCGAGGGTCAAATTAGGGTGATTCCAAAATTCCAATCCAGAAACTAGCTGCGGGCGTCACAGCGTCACAGGTAGGAGCAAGTAAATTATTAGATCAACCACATACTAGTTTGAACGGAATAACACGGTAGGTATGGGAAGAACTTTGATTCGCCGCTGTAGGCCAAGGGGTGCGACGTGAGGGTTTCGGGCCTAAGGGCCGAAAATGTAGGGGGCGGTGACCCCCACCGAACGCGCCCCCCCCCCCCGACGGGGGGGGGAGGGCTCCGCGGTCTCCGAAAATAAAATGTCTCGGAAATTCGCGAAACTTTAATCACTGGAAGCAGGGCCGAATCGAGGTCGGTATCCGCGACCCTCACCCCCTACACCCCTCCCCTTTCGGTTATTGGCACAGCACGTTCCGATTCGGTTAAGGGTTTCTCGGGGCGCGCTTTCAGAAAATCACCCCCCCCCCCCCCCACATTCGCAAATGGTATAAATATGGAAACGCAAATGTGGTGGGACTTCCAGCAAGGAGCTCTTCAGAAGTGAACCTCCACCTCTTTGGTTGCGATCGGGTAGTGGAGGGGGGGTGCAGTGGCAACTTTTTTGAAGTCCGCGTTCGCGATTTTTTCTCTTGGAAAGTGGTGGGGCGGAAAGCTTCAACTCCTAACTGCGTTTGCTTGAGTACCCCTTCTGTCGTCTCCCCAAATCCCAAACCTATCGGCTTGCTGGCACCGCCGGAAAACATTATAAACCTGTGTTTAGGAATCGTAATTTTCTTAATTCCGCGACGACGCATATAAGGCTCAGATAATCAGTCTTGGGGAAACACTCCCCCCCCCCAAACAAAACTCGCAGAGTTGTTAAGAAACCAAAAATTTGCAGCCCCTCCCCCAAAACCAAAATTCGCACTTGCTTAAAAATCCACACATTGGAAATTTCCTAAAAATCTTGGGGAACACTTCCCCCCTCCTTACTAAAGTTGTGATTCTTAAACCAGTATTTAGGAATCGTAATGTTCTTAATTCCGTTCAGATAATCTTGGGGGAACAGTTTCCATACAGGGTCGAATTGAAGTCGGCATCCGCGACCCCTACCCACTACCCCCCTCCTTTTCGGCTTTGCGACGTAGGAGGTTCCGATTTGGCCGGCGCGTGTGGGTTGACGCGTCCGGAATGCCATCCATCCCAGCCCTCCTCCACCCTGCAGCCCCCAAATCTAAAATTCAGTTGTTAAAAAATTAAAAATTTGCAGCCCCCCCCAAAAACCAAAATTCGCATGCTTAAAAATTAAAACAGTGGAAATTTCCAAAATCTCGGGGAACAATTCCCCCTCCATACCAAAGTTGTGATTCTTAAACCAGTGTTTAGGAATCGTAATGTTCTTATACTTGGGCCGCCGAACAGACGGAGTGATCACCCTGCAAGAACGTGATCTAGGCGGGACCACTATCAATTTAGGACAACTGAACCGCAGTGATGCGCTTTCTTTAGACCCAACGAAGTCGCATCACTCCAATTCGGTCGTCATAAATTACTATTGGCCCCGCTAGAGCACGTTCTTGCAGGGTGATCACTACGTCTGTTCGGCGGCCCAAGTATAAGTCCGCTCAGAATAATCTTGGGGGAACAGTTACCATACAGAGCCGACTCGAGGTCCGTATCCGCGACCCCTACCCACTACCCCCCTCCTTTTCAGTTTTGGTCCGGAATGCCATCCACCCCAGCCCCTCTCCATCCTGCCCGCCCCCCTCAAATCTAAAATTCGCAGTTGTTAAAAAACCAAAAATTTGCAGCCCCCCCCCAAATCAAAATTCGCAACTTGCTTAAAACTCCACACATTGGAAATTTCCAAAATCTTTGGGAACACTTCCCTCCTCCTTACCAAAGTTGTGATTCTTAAACCAGTATTTAGGAATCGTAATGTTCTTAATTCCGCTCAGAATAATCTTGGGGGAACAGTTCCCATACAGGGCCGAATCGAGGTCCGTATCCGCGACCCCTACCCACTACCCCCCTCCTTTTCAGTTTTGGTCCGGAATGCCATCCACCCCAGCCCCTCTCCATCCTGCCCGCCCCCCTCAAATCTAAAATTCGCAGTTGTTAAAAAACCAAAAATTTGCAGCCCCCCCCAAACCAAAATTCGCAACTTGCTTAAAAATCCACACATTGGAAATTTCCAAAATCTTTGGGAACACTTCCCTCCTCCTTACCAAAGTTGTGATTCTTAAACCAGTATTTAGGAATCGTAATGTTCTTAATTCCGCTCAGATAATCTTGGGGGAACAGTTCCCATACAGGGCCGAATCGAGGTCGGTATCCGCGACCCCTACCCACTACCCCCTCCTTTTCAGTTTTGCGACGTAGGAGGTTCCGATTTGGCCAGCGCGTGGGGGTTCACGCGTCCGGAATGCTATCCACCCCTGCCCCCCCTCCACCCTGCCCGCCCCCCCAAATCTAAAATTCGCAGATGTTAAAAAATTAAAAATTTGCAGCCCCCCAAAACCAAAATTCGCAACTTGCTTAAAAGTCCACATATTGGAAATTTCCAAAATCTTTGGGAACACTTCCCTCCTCCTTACCAAAGTTGTGATTCTTAAACCAGTATTTAGGAATCGTAATGTTCTTAATCCCGCTCAGATAATCTTGGGGGAACAGTTCCCATACAGGGCCGAATCGAGGTCCGTATCCGCGACCCCTACCCACTACCAACCTCCTTTTCAGTTTTGAAACGTAGGAGGTTCCGATTTGGGCGGCGCGTGGGTTCACGCGTCCGGAATGCCATCCACCCCAGCCCCTCCCTCTCCATCCTGCCCGCCCCCCCAAATCTAAAATTCGCAGTTGTTAAAAAAACCAAAATTTGCAGACTTGCTTAAAAAACCACACATTGGAAATTTCCAAAATCTTGGGGAACACGTCCCCCCTCCTTACCAAAGTTTTGATTCTTAAACCAGTATTTAGGAATCGTAATGTTCTTAATTCCGCTCAAATAATCTTGGGGGAACAGTTCCCATACAGGGCTGAATCGAGGTCGGTATCCGCGACCCTACCCTCTACCCCCTCCTTTTCAGTTTTGCGACGCAGGAGGTTCCGATTTGGCCGGTGCGTGGGGGTTCACGCGTCCGGAATGCCATCCACCCTAGCCCCCCTCCACTCTGCTCGCCCCCCCAAATCTACAATTCGCAGTATTGCTTAAAAGTCCAAACATTGGAAATTTCCTAAATCTTGGGAACACTTCTCCCCTCCATACCAAAGTTGTGATTCTTAAACCAGTGTTTAGGAATCGTAATGTTCTTAATTCCGCTCAGATAATCTTGGGGGAACAGTTCTCATACAGGGCCGAATCGAGGTCGGTATCCGCGACCCCTACCCACTACCCCCTCTCCTTTTCGGTTTTGCGACGTAGGAGGTTCCGATTTGGCCGGCGCGTGTGGGTTCATGCGTCCGGAATGCCATCCACCCCAGCCCCCCTCCACCCTGTCCGCCCCTCCCTCAAATCTAAAATTTGCAGTTGTCAAAAAATTAAAAAGTTGCAGCCCCCCCTCCAAAACCAAAATTCGCAGAATTGCTTAAAAATCCAAACATTGGAAATTTCCAAAATCTTGGGGAACACTTCCCCCCTCCATACCAAAGTTGCGATTCTTAAACCAGTGTTTAGGAATCGTAATGTTCTTAATTCCGCTCAGATAATCTTGGGGGAACAGTTCCCATACAGGGCCGAGTCGAGGTCGGTATCCGCGACCCCTACCCACTACCCCCATCCTTTTCGGTTTTGCGACGTAGAAGGTTCCGATTTGGCCGGCGCGTGGGGGTTCACGCGTCGGAGAGTGCTGTATTTTTTGAATGTGAGTGGAGAGCGGAGAGGACAAATACTGCGATGCATGCCTGCCCCTGCACGGGTGGTTGGACTGACCATCCGCCGTTGCAGTGTGCAAACATGTGGAGTCGTGGTTAATGTAGAGTTTTGGCAAGATGTGGGTTATTGCAAGAAAATGTTGAATGACAAAAATACAAAACTAAATTTTATTCTTTACACGTATACGTACAATAAACACAAAAAGTAATGTCCGCGGTACGGGTCACAAAAGTACAGAAATAAATGTTATTCTTTACACTTAAATAATATAATAAACAAAACTACTTAGCTGCCTTCCTTGGCGCGTTCCAGTAGCGCCAAGATCGCGCTCACTGACTCCTGAAACAAAAACATTTGATATAACAGCGCATACAAAGTATATGTATATGATTGCGTCCTTACCTCGTAAGTCTCGGGGGCATTTGCAGTGGCTGCAGCCGCGCATGTCACGGCAGCACGGTCGTGCTGGCGCTGACGTCGCAGTTGGTAGCGGCGGTTCAGCGCCGCTTTGCGTTGTTCCGACTGAAAATGCACATTTAAAATTACTATAATCAGTCACTGATGACGTTGCACTTTTTCGCAATTTGCTATTTGTGGATAATTGTGAATTTTCCACAGTAGTGTTGGGAAAGTGTTGGCAATTGTGGAACCATTCAGTGCGTCGTAATCCTCTCTTTCGTTAGAATAGCGATAAAATATTGACGTTGTTACAAATAGTGACCGTTGGGAATTTGGAAACTTCAGCATGTTTGCACATTGCGTTTGAAAGTTTTGAAAACGTTCGAAAATTTTACAATTTCGTAAACGTTTTGGAAATTTGGAGGTTTGTGACAATGTGAGAGATTGTGAGAAAGTTTTCACAATTGTGAACGTGGTATTTTGGGAATATTGTGAATGTTGGTCAATATGTAATTGTGGGAAGGCTTTGGTTGTTGCAAGAAAACGTGTGACGACTCAAACACAAAAGTAAACTATATTCTTACAATAATAAACATAAACAATTAATAGAATACCTACTATATAATACGCACAATATCTGCAGTCATCTGTGGGCTCTCACTGCGTTCTGATAACAACAAAAAGACATAGAATTATCATAACAAATACATGCTCTCGTCCATACCCCGTAGGTGCTAGGTGCGTTGCGGTCTTGATAACGCTGAAGCTGGCTTTCGTCGCACCGGTGTAACGTATACTGCCGTTCTGCAAACGGAAAGTGCACAGCGCGCAGTGCAGAAGGTCCAATAGTGCGCCCACTGTTGTCTCATAACAAAACAACTTCATAGCTCTATGCATGAAAAATACAAATGATTGCGTTCGTACCTCGTGGACGTTGACTGCAACTGCAGCGACGGTGTGGTCTTGCTGGCGTTGGAGTGGTCTCTGACGGTCCAGTGCCATTTGCCGCAGCGTGCGATGCAGCAATGTCATGATCAAGGTCATCATTAATTTCCTGATAACAAACACACTTCATAGTGCAACGATACTTATGTCTTTTGTTGTCCAACGGTAGTTTTTATCTTACTTTCGGTACCAACTAAACTTGGATACGGTCGGTTGGACATGTAATCGTCGACAATACCCTTGAGCTCTTTGTCGAAGAAAGGGTAGGGTTCTCTATTGCTAAACGATGATAAATAGAACACAGCAACAACTTAAAATTAACTCTATTACGTTAACTATTTACACTAGTTGATTAAATCAGATACATACAAAATATTTACAGTGAAAATGAATACCACACTTCGCAGTAATTTATATTCTTAAGTCGGTCTATCAAACGGTCTGTACGGTACAAGTTAATAATTAAATGAGTTGTTCGCCGCGGGCGAACCTCTCATTGAATTCTGGTGTCCTGATACACGACGAACGTCCGGCGTTCGATCTGCACAATATAGATCTGGTTTTCGGACGTTACGTCGCAGTATTGAAATACACTCCAGTCGGGGGTTTAGGTACGGGATTCACGGTGTCGCACTCCAGAGTGCAATCCCTTCGGGGAGGCCGCTAACCAATATGTAATGGATACGTCCTACCATACACTGGCTGCCTCCAGGATTGGGTGGAAACCGGTCACCACAAAGAAATCCCAGGTGGCTATAAATAACCAGCGGAGAAAACGTAAATAAGTGGTTCCTACCCCTGCCAGAGAGCTCCGATTTCGGCAGACCCGTTGCTGTACAACTAGTCAGCTCCAACCACGTTGGTTGGATAATGTTTAAATATTGCTAGACAAGCTAGCAATAAATAACCATATAGGCACTTTCATGAAAACGGTAGCGGAGGATATACCTGCAGATCGAACGGCGAAACGAGAACGTTACTCAGTGCGTTGCGGTTAAATAAAGTCAGTCTTGAGAATCGGCGGCGGTAAATGAATTCTGAATCTGAAGGATTCTTAATTCGAAGTCGGATTGAACGTCGGCGGCCAGCATCATCTCGGATGCTGGGAGCACTGGTCCCAGCTGATGGCCCGACGACCAAGTACTGCCTTCTGCCTTCTGGAGAAGCCACTTTTATGAGACTCAGGGGGGGTGGATTTTGCGGTCTTCTTCCGAGATTTTCCAGCGGGGGCATTGGTGCCGTCTGCACCAATTGTGACGTTGACCCTTCGCGCCATACATGGGACGTGTGCAAACCTTCGCTATCGCATGTTTTCCATCTCAAGCGGTGCGCGCTTGCTTCTCCCATCCATTTTCCTTCTGGATCACGGCGTGACATCAGAACGTCCAAAGTAAACACTAATCAATTTTGATTAATCAAGGTGTTTACTTTTGCAACGTTACAATAGCATTACGCATACAAAGAATAAATGCTTGCGTTCATACCTCGTAGACGTCGCGTACAGCCGCTGCGTATGTTGCAGAAGCGTGTTTTTGGTGGCGCTCACACCTGCGTTGTTTGTGGTGGTGGAGCACTTTCTGCCGTTGTTCGAACTGAACATGCACATGCACAATTAATATAGTCCATCACTAATACCGTTGCACCTTTTCGAAATTTCCAGTTTGTGGAAATGTGGATAATTGCGAAATTGAGGAAATATGGAATCATTGCATCGTCGTAATAATTGTCTCTTTAGACTAACAAAACACTATTCACGATGTTACAAAGAGTGGACATTTGCAGTTTCCACAATTGCGCATATGCCACAATTATGACAGGAAATATTTGAACATTCCAAAGTTTCGTAATGATCGAAATGTACATTTTTGGACATTTGCAAAATCGTAAAAACTGAGGGGTAAATATCCCGAAAAATTTGTGTACACTTATTTGGAATTCCAATGGAATTCCTTGGAAGTCCTTGGAATTCTTTGGAAGTCCTTGGAATTCCTTGGAAGTCCTTGGAATTCCTTGGAATTCTCTGGGAATTCCCTGGAATTCCCCGAAACCGTTAATTTTGTATGTGGTCCTTATGAGGTAAAACAGTCAATTCCAAATGTTTCTAAAAAGCAACTTTGATTTCGTTTTAATTATCGTTTTTTCTGGGAAAAAGAAGCACGAAGCAGTAGATTCCTAATGGTTTTTCAGCAAACAATGAATAGCAAATTTTACGGAAGGACAATCTTTCCCAAGAACTTTGTCGGTAAATATCAATTTCTCCACACGTTCCTTAAGAATATTTGAAATACATTTTAATATCCTATTCATTATCTGTATGAAAATAAAATTTTAGTGGTGTGATGAGTAATAGGAGGGGTATCTGAGTTTCTGCAATCTGCAGGCATCCATTGCATTTGCATCCACGGGCCAATAATTTTCAATTTGAGGGTGGGGTGAGGTACTATAAACGCCAAAATTGCTGTTCCACTTTACGGTTCAATACCGCTTAAAATGCGATAACCAATTACATTCTGAAGTAAAAAAAAAACCTTAGCAACTGTCCACCAATTAAAGTTTTGAAGGCGGATCTAAACGATTTTACATGAATGACAACAAACGTGTTAGCCTTGCACTAGTAAACAAAGGGCAGTAAAAAAATAGATAAATGATCATGTTCTTTTAACGAAAAATCATATCGTCTATGGGGGCGGGGCTGACGAAAACAGCAACGTCCGGCATAAACGATTCGCGTCGCAAACTGGACCACCACTTTTGGAATTTATAGTACAGTGCTGTCACAATCACAATTCTGTATTAGTTTCAGAAGTTTAGTCTCTAATCTGTGAATTTAGTTGGGTAACTGTCCATTGTAGGTATTATTGGGTTCTAAATAGTACTTTTTTGATAATTTCGAGAATATATATTTGATTTAGGAAATTGCGAAAGGGTTCCAAGATGCGGTGGCAATAATACTAATAATAATAAATTATTTTGTTTTCTTCTATTTTCTGTTCCAATTATTAAGGCATGGAGCTGTAGTAGTACTAGGGTGGGCGTCAAGGTACTTACGTAAGTAACATTTGTGTACGTAAGGAAAGATGTCCAGCAGGAAAAGCGGGCAGCTCGAAACAAGTGTCATTTGCGTACAACATAAAAATCTACCAGGTTAAGGTCAAGCGGAGCGGAGAGAAGCGAACGGGGCGTTGTAAGTCTCAGTCGTTAGCGTTTATAATATGATTGTTACGTTTTAATTTGGCATTAAAACAACAATTGTGTTTTCACCTTTAATTTTAGTTATAGCATTTACAAAAGTTTTATTATCTAGAGTCAAGTTAAAAGTATTATCTTGATTAGTGGGTACTATCTTTGTCTCCTTTCATTTAGCCCTTGTTTACCCCCTTTTCTTCATGCAGTTGCCTTTTCATCCTGTCAGATGGAGGTCGAACTTTGCTTCTCTTCTGTTTCTGAAATTTTCATCATAACTTTCCTAGTGTAATCGCAGCTCTATTGTTATGACTTACCTTGAGTTTTGTGGGTTCTTCCTTGTCTTCTTGCATCCTATTTTTATGTCCATTTGATCCCGATTTTTGAGTCCCGGGTTTGTTTACTTTGCGCTAGAGGTAGGACCCTGTTTATTTCCCTTTTTCTTGCCAGTTTCGGTTGGTTTGATTCTCTGTTAGTTGGCTTTTGTTCCTGGTTTTCGATTTTGTTTCAGCCTAAGGTTAGATTGGATATTTTCTCTTTATTATTTATTTATATTTCAATACTTACAGTTTCCTGTTTTATCTCCACACTTTGTTCTGTGACTGCTATATTTTGGCTTCCCAGTTCACTTATCTCTCTTCTTCCTTCCTTTTCACTCTCACTTTGATACACTTTGTTATAGTTTTGTTTTACATTTATTATTCTCTGCTGCTTGTCAAACTTATGGGCCAGATGATCCGGTGTCTTAAATTTTTACCAACTGTCGCAGTTAGAGGTCGAATAGGTCACGAGTTTCATGTTTGCAGTAGCGCACTCTTATGATTTATTTCCTAGCCCATTTGTTTTGCTTCTTTATGCCCTTTATTGTAGATTATTTGAGTTTCAGATGTTTGTTTAAGGTTTCGAAAGGTATTATCTTTTCCCATTCTTCTTTCCTTTTCTAGTTTTCCAGTCTTTCTTGCCCTTTTTCATCTCGCCTTCTTGTTCCCACCTGTGGCGCCTTTGGCTAGCAATTTATTTTAGGGGATTTTGGAGTGATTGTAGTATCAATGCGTTCTTCGCGTGCGCGTTTTTTTTTTGAAACTTAGTCGTTTCCGCTTTAAATTTTCACTGGACTTCCGTCTTGTACTTTAAGGTGAATGTGGTTGCTTGGAAGAGTTTTGCAAGTTAATTTTGCTATCCGAAAGTGGGATTTTCCTCCAAGTGATTCTTAAGGACGTCGATTTCTTTGTGTTTTGGATTTTATAGTTTTCGTCGTCGATTCCTGTATTAATTGGGAATTGGATTCACGATTTTAAGTGTACGTTTAGGAAGTATTCTAAAAAACCCTCACGAGGTAAGCGAGTTTTTCTTCTTCAATTTGTTCAATTCTGCTCTTATTACTGTTATTTTTTTCTCTGTTTTCGTCTTCCTAATTTTTCTAATATGCAATCGTTGCATTTTAGGGTTTTTTTTGGGGGATTGTATTTGGAACCCCATCAACGCACGGTCATCCGTAACTGCCTTTGCCGTAGCGTGGAGGCCGAAAGTTTTAGCTCCTTACACCGCCTGGATCAGATGCCCTCCATATTATTATCCACTTAAAAGGTCAGATCTTGTGGTTAATTACTTTTGTCGCCTGTCCGAGTGGAACCTTGTCCATCGGCTGGTTTTGTGTAGTGCCCGGTCACGGCTTATCGTAACCACCATTTAAGTAGTTTTACTTTTCAACGCTTTTTTGTGTCGCCAGTTTAGCTGGTTGTCTGTTGCGCTTGACCACGGCTTAGTGTGGTCACAATTTTGTTTTTGTATAATTTCTTGTTTTTTTTTTTCTAATATTCAGTACTTCATACTTTAATTTCAATTTAGGGCGTAGTTTTATAATTTTATTTTTGGTTACCTTCAGTAACCCTTGATTTTGTTAATTTTGTTTTTGGCTAAGTTTGTCGGATTTATTTTTGTAATTAGTACAGCCGACACTCGCGTTGCGCCAGGTTCTTTCTGTGTAGGTAGAGTGCGTATTATTGACCCGTCGGTGCGCTGCGCGTCTGAAGCTTCAACCGTGTAGCGGATTTATCGCGTCAACGCCGCCTATTTGTTTATTTTCTTGGGCGGAGCGTTAGTACCGGTTGACTAACTCGGGTTCAATTTCTTTATTGGTTTTTTAATTATAATTTTCATAACTTTGTTTTCAACAGCATTTTATTATCTTGCAATTGTTTACTTTCATTCCTTATTTTTTTTTACATTATATAGTTATTTCACTACGTTCTTTTTGTTATTATTATTTTCCCTCCCCACTGCTGTTTTTCAGTTATTTTTAGGAGCTGTGGTCACTGGAATTTTGCGTTTGGCTATAGAGGATCAGCCAACAACTCCTTGGCGCCCGTTTTCACTGTTTTTGCCCACTCCCATCTCCGGCTAGGGTTTAGTCGCGGCGGGATCCTCATTTGCGACGTTACGTCATCGGTGACGTCACAGATTCTCCTCAAAGATCATTCAACAAACATTTTACAAAAGAAATCACCGGGGGAATCAAGTTAACTTACCTCAATATTTAACATAATAGGTGTTCGAAATAAATATTTAAATTAGGAATCCAAATTTTATGTTGCACGCAAGTGCCACTAGATCAGAGTTGTTTAATTTACCTGCTGAGCCTTATTTTGCTTTATGGACACTAATGTCATAAAATTTGCCTTATACGCAAGTGTCATACATTCCAAGGGTGAACTCCGTACAGGGCAGGTCGGTTATATCTAACGTAATTTATTACATTTGCCATACTTGGTTGGTGATTTTATATATCGTCCGGTTAATTTAAAAAATCTAATATTTTAAAGGTTTTTATTACATTTACCCTCGCATTTACCATTAAGTTGTGGGTATCAAATATAAATACCAGCCAATTCAAATTACCTACTGCAAATATTAAAGAATTTATTATATTCGCCAAATTTCGTGGTGATTAAGTATGTATAATTGCCGATATTTATACAAAATAGCCGGATGAATCAAAATTACCGTAACATTTATGTGAAGTTACCTATATTAGAGGTTATACGTTCTAGGTTTCTTTTTAATGATATTCATTCGTTACACAATATATCTCACTTCCATTTTAATAACAGAGCAATGGGTCGTAAAAAGTGAGGCACACTGTATTAGTATTTACGTTTATTTTCAAGCCACCATTTTGTTATTTTTAGTTTAAAAAGTTGCCTTTTTTATATACATATATATTTTGTTTTCTTTAATAAAATAATATTTGTTTTAAATAATTAAAAATTAGTTTATTTTGTTTCTTTAAGCACTCTATTAAGAAATTTAAGCATAAAAGTAAAAAGGTTTATTCCAGTATTTATTGTTTGGGATAATTGGGAGATTACTTTCCTCGAAGACGTTCGGAATTCCATAAAATTATTTTGGAAGACCTCGGAATTCGTTGGAATTCCTTGGAAATCTTTGGAATTCCTTGGAAATCTTTGGAATTCCTTGGAATTCTTTGGAATTCCTTGGAAATCTTTGGAATTCCTTGGAAATCTTTGGAATTCCGAGTCCTGTGTACAAAAATTTTTCGGGATATTTACCCCTCAGTAAAAACTCTCATTTGTGGACGTTTCATAAATTTGAGAAATATGCAGTTGTACAAAATAGGAACAGTTTGCAAATTTCCACTTTTGTCAAGTTTTGAAACATTGCGAACATTTGACAATTTCGTAACTTTCCGCAGTGCATTTTGTAAAATGTTTAGTGTTGAAAATTGCCAATTGTTATGGAAATGTGAAAGTTTCATAAATTTGCGAAATGTGCGTTTTTAGAAATATTGAGAATTTTGAGTTTTCAATTTCGAACGAATTGTGTTAGAAATGTTTTGGAAATTTTAAAGTTTCGTAAATTTTCGCAACCTGCATATTTGGAATTTTGGAGAATTTTGAAAATTTGAAAGTTTCGTATATTTGTGAAATGTGCATCTTCGGAAATTGGAAAAATTTTGAAAATTTGTAATTTCGAAAAATTTTGGAAAAATTTTGGAAATTTTGAAGTTTCGTAAATTTTCGCAGTGCATATGTATATAAAAATTTGGAAGTTGTGGAAATGTGCAAGTTTCGTAAATTTGTGATATGTGCGTTTTTGGAAATTTTGAGAATTTTGAGAATTTTCAATTTCGAAAAAGGAAAAACTGTTAGAAATGTTTTGAAAATTTTAAAGTTTCGTCAATTTTCGCAATGTACATATTTGGAAATTTGGGAAAGTTCTGGAAATATGAATGTTTCGTATATTTGTGAAACGTGCAATTTTGACAATTTTCAATTTCAAAAAATTGTGTAAGAAAAGTTTTTAAAATTTTAAAGTTTCGCAAATTTTCGCAATGTACCTACATATGTATTTGGAAATTTGGGCAAGTTTTGGAAATGTGAAAGTTTCGGATATTTGCGAAATGTGCGTTTTTGGAAATTTGGAGAATTTTAAAAATTGTCAATTTCGAAAAATTGTTAGAAAAGTTTTGTAAATTTTAAAGTTTCGTAAATGTTTGCAAAGCGCATACGTGCAAATTTGGCAGTTTTGGAAATCTTAAAGTTTCGTAAATTTGTGAAATGTGCGTTTTTGAAAATTTTGAGAATTTTGCAAATTTTCAATTTCGACAAAATGGGTTAGAAAATTTTTGAAAATTTTAGTTTCGTAAATTTTCGCAACGTACAAATTTGGAAATTTGAGAAAGTTTTGGAAATTTGAAAGTTTCGGTATTTGCGAAATGTGCATTTGCGGAAATTTGGAAAATTTGCAATTTCGAAAAATTGTGAGAAAAATTTTGGAAATTTGGAAAGTTTCGTAAATTTTCGCAGTGTATATGTAAAAATTTGGAAGTTGTGGAAATGTGCAAGTTCTGTAAATTTGTGAAATGTGCGTTTTGGAAATTTTGAGAATTTTGAAAATTTTCAATTTCGAAAAACTGTTAGAAGTTTTGAAAATTTTACAATTTCGTAAATTTTCGCAATGTACATATTTGGAAATTTGGGAAAGTTCTGGAAATATGAATGTTTCGTATATTTGCGAAATGTGCATTTTTGGAAATTTGGAAAATTTTGACCATTTTCAATTCCAAAAAATTGTGTTAGAAAAGTTTTTAAAATTTTAAAGTTTCGCAATGTAGACATATTTGGAAAAGTTTCGGAAATGTGAAAGTTTCGTATATTTGCGAAATGTGCGTTTTTGGAAATTTGGAGAATTTTGAAAATTGTCAATTTCGAAAAATTACGTTAGAAAAGTTTCGGAAATTTTTAAGTTTCGGAAATTTTCGCAACGTACATATTTGGAAATTTGGAAAAGTTTTGGAAATTTGAAAGTTTCGCATATTTACGAAATGTGCATTTATGGAAATTTGGAAAATTATGAAAATTTGCGATTTCTAAAAATTGTGTTTGAAAAGTTTTGGAAATTTGAAAGTTTTGTAAATTTGTGAAATGTACATTTTTGGAAATTTAGAGAATTGTGAAAATTTTCAATTTCGATAAAAATTGTGTTGGAAATGTTTTGGAAATTTGAACGTTTCGTAAATTTTCGAACTGTGTATATTTGAAAATTTGGATTTTGGAAATTTTGAAATTCGAAAAATTGTATTTTGACAAGTTTTGGAAATTTGAAAGTTGGATAAATTTTCGAAATGTGCATTTTTGGAATTTTGAAGAATTTTGAAAATTTGCGATTTCTAAAAATTGTGTTGGAAAAAGTTTGGAAATTTGAAAGTTTTGTAAATTTTCGACATGTGCATTTTTGGAAATTTGGAGAATTATGAAAATTTTAAATTTCGAAAAATTGTGTTATGAATGTTTTGGAAATTGTTGCTAATTGTGAAGCCATTGGGGCCGTCATAAATGGCTCTTTCTTTAGAGTACCTATACGCCATGGATGATATTACAAATTATTGTGTCAGAAACGTTTTGGAAATTTTTGGAAATTGGCACGTTTCGTAAACGTACGAATTTTAAAAATTGGGAAACTTGAAAATTTCCAATTTTGGAAAATTGTCGGAAACGTTTTTGAAATTGTTGCTAATTTTCAGACTATTAGATTCGTCATAAGTTTTTCTTTCTTTAGAGTACCGACGCACCATGGTTGATGCTACAAACAATAAATTGTCACAAAAGTTTCGAAACAGCTCGGAAATTTGAAAGTGTGGTGAATTTGCGAAATTTGTATTTTTGACAATTTGGATAATTTTGAAAATTTCGAATTTCGGAAAAGTGTGCGGAAAAATTTTGGCAGTTTTCGCTAATTTTGGAACCATTGCATTCGTCGTAAGTTTCTCTTTCTTTAGAGGACCGACACGCCGTCGTTGATGTTAGACATGCTGAAGATATGGAATTTCGAAACTTCTGCCCGTTGCAAAAATTATCTTACCCACAACTCGGAGTGCTCAGATGTTCCCGTGACGGCTATCGTCGCCGCCATCTCAGTCGGCTGCTCTAACTTTCGCTCGGCTCTCCTCTGCCGATGCTGGGCATTGCGGCGGTCATTCGCAGCCCGCTTCTGCTGCTCCACCTAGAATAATACAGATACACAAATCACATACCACGTCGCCAACAACGTCATGTGATCTTACCGATTCTGCGGACCATCGATCCTGCGGGGCGATTGCTATGGCCAAAGGAGTCCGTTGCTCCACCCTCTCGACGGAGGATGCCTCAGCGACCGGAACGGCCGGCACTGCCTCCATCGAGTCGACGGTGGAGTTCAGTAGCTCCTCCATGTCGTCGGCAAATGGATGTTTCCCCTCTTCTAACAGGTCCGTAAGGTCGGTGATGCCCTGCATTAGTTCATGACCGTGGGCCGCGATGTTTCGTAAAATACCTGCTGCTCGAATATCAATTTCCTATTAAACGAAACGTCTATCAGCGAAAATGTTTTTCATTTGGCCCAACACCCATAACAGTCAGGAGATAAGTTATACTCACGGGCTTCGGGCACGGGCTTCGGGGACGTTCTGATAACACTCCAGAAAGTATCTCGCTTATGTAATACCGAGAACTGAACTCATAAACCATGTTACCGTGCCACAGCAAGAGTCTCCACCAATGGCAGCTCGCCATGATGTCAGAAAGACGCATAAAAACACCGAGTTTCCAAGCTCCGCATCTCAGTCAGACACCAGCCACCGCGCTGGCAAGAAGACCAACTCCAAGCCAACTTCTACCATAATCAGTCCGACTCCAGCCATCATAGGAATCAGAAAAGAACAAGCCAACTCCAAGTCAAGCCAAAGGGATCCAGCACCTTTTAGGACAAATCCAGGGCAACCTCACTGAAGTGGTGTTCACATCGCCGGTTCTTATCAGAACCCAGAAGAGGACGAGAAGCCTCCAGCCCCAGGTCCAGAAGCACAACCAAACACTCCCTTCGTGGCTTCGGCGAGCTATTGGGATATTTTCTCAATAACTCCATTGCGTTTCCTTTCAACAGCATCACCACCACCCCTGAGAGAGTTGTCAACGCAGCGCACCGGCCATTTTCACAGCCCCAAAAAGGCTGCTTGTAACAATTAGCGCCCAGCAACGTGGGGCTTTTCCTTGCTGTAGCAAGGACGAACTGTTTGACATATCGAAAGGTACACAATGGCGACTAGAAGTGGCACCTTCTACGCCGCCGAAGACGAGGCCGTCATGGAGCCTCCAAACACCAGTTCTCGGACTGTAATAACCAAGTGGCGCCCAACTACAGACGAAAGGTTCCAGAAGGTAGAAGATACCCTAGTTCAGGTCACGCAGCAACTCTAACAGCTGAGCCAACTGTTTCTGGCCAGCCAGTCACGCCCTTCTCAGGGCTCGTCGTCTACGATAAGCACAGGAGGCGAAGACTCCGCCAACGGCTGTCCAGGTCCCGTGAAACACCCAGAAGCGGCCCAGGTGCCCTGCACGCAGAAGCAAGTGGTCCACGTCCGTGCTGTCGCTCGCCTGACAGTTACGGCCCTCCACCGGAGTTCTCCGGCCACCTCTACGAAGACCCCCAGCTGTTCGTCTGTGACGTGGAGGCCTTCTTCACAGACAAGGGGATACCCGAGCGCCAGTGGTCCCGGCTGGCAATGCAGTTCTTTAAAGGTGAGGCTCGACGAGCTTTCGAGCCTCTCATGAACGATCGCATTTCGTGGCCGGAGCTTCGCCGAGAGGTTCTTTCCAGGTTTGACAGTGACCGGGTGAGAAGTAAGGTCAGCGTAGCGTACCATGGGGAAGCTCAACCAGCCAGCCAGTCCGTTGAGGTCTTCATCCGTACCAAGGTGCAACTGGCGCGCCGCATCCAAGTCCACCAGCCCGTTGATAAGATGCTACAGACAATCACTGACTTAACGAGACCTGACTTACGACCCCACCTGCGATCTTTTGCTTCGAGATCGGTTGCAGATCAACCACATACTAGTTTGAACGGAATAACACGGTAGGTATGGGAAGACTTTTAATTCGCCGCTGGCGGCCAAGGGATGCGTCTGAGGGTTTCGGGCCTAAGGACCAAAAATGTGGGGGGCGACTGTAGAGTAGCGAAATAAAATTGACGATGTTACAAATAGTGGACGTTACGAATCCGGGAACTTTCGCAAATTGCGTCAGGAAAGTTTTGAAAATGTGAGAAAATTGTAAAAGTTCGTAAATGTTTCAACTTTAAAAGTTTTCGAAATTTCTTTCGTGAAAATGTCTACTTTTGCACATTGTGAGAAATGTTTCACAATTGTGAACGTCGTTGCATTTTGCGAATATTGTATTTATTTGTCAGTATGTAATTGTGGGAAGGTTTGGGTTATTGCAAAAAAAGGTGATGTCACAAATACGAAAGTAAACTATTCTTACAATAATAATAACTACATAAATAAATAATAGAGTACCTACATACATAATACATACAAGATCGGCAGTCGTCTCTGGGCTCTTACGGCGTCCTGATAACAAAGACACTTCATAGAATTATCATAACAAGAATACATGCTTTCGTCCATACCTCGTAGGTGCCAGGTGCCTGGTGGTCTTGATGACGCTGAAGGGAGCTTTCCTCGCGCCGGTGTAACGACAGTTGCCGTTCTGTAACGTGACGGTGCAGAGCGTGCGATGAAGGAGCTCCAAAAGTGCGCCCGCTGTTGACTGATAACAAAAACACTTCATAGCATTATGCATACAAAGTACAAATGATTGCGTTCATACCTCGTGGACGTTGGTTATAGCTGCATCGACGGTGCGGTTTTGCTGGCGCTGGAGTTGTGTGTGGCGTTCCAGCGCCATCTGTCGCAGCGTGTGTTGCAGCAATAGCATGATCGAACGCACAATGTCCTGATAACAAACACATGTCATAGCATTATGCATACAAAGTATTAATGGTTGCGTTCATACCTCATAGGCGTCACGTGCAACCGCACTGACAGACGCCGCGTATTGGGCAGAAGCGCGGTCTTCTTGGTGCTTACGCCGGCGTTGTTTGTGGCGCTGAGGCGCCTTCTGCCACTGTTCGAACTGCACATGCACAATTAATTTAGTCCATCACTAATGCCGTTGCACATTTGCGAAATTTCCAGTTCGTGGAAATGTAGATAATTGCGAAAGTGTGAGAATCATGGAACCATTGCATTCGTCGGAATTGTAAATATAAGAAATGTCGAAGGAAAACTAAAACGCAACGGAAGGCTCCCTTTCTTTAGAGTACCAAAACACTATACACGATGTGACAAAGAGTGGACATTTGCAGTTTCCAAAATTGCGCATTTTCCACAATTGGGAAAGGAAATGTTTGAACATTCTGTCGTTTGTGGAAGTTTTGTAATTTCGAGAAATGTACAAGTTTGGAAATTTGCAGAATTTTGAAAATTTTCAATTTCGAAAAATTGTGAGAATAGTTTTGGAAATTTGCAAGGTTCGTAAATTTGCGAAATGTGCGTTTTTGGAAATTTGGAAAATTTAGAAAATTGGCAATTGCGAAAAATTGTTACAAAAATTTCGGAAATTTTAAAGTTTGAACTTTTCGCAACGTGCATATTTGGAAGTTTTGGAATTTGAAAGTTTCGAAAATTTGCGAAATGTGCGTTTTTGGAAATTTGGACAATTTTGAAAATTTGCAATTTCGAAAAATTCGTCGCCTTCAATGCATAAGGGCGTAACTCAAGAATCCTTCAAAATGAGTTAAGTCCACAAATTAAATTGAAATATGGATATACATGTTGTGGCTTAGGGGCGTATCTCAGTATGACCTCTACAAATAGATATGGAAAAATTCTACAGGGGCTTATCTCCAAAACTTTAACAAGAATTCAGCACAAACAGGCGTATCTCAAGATACGCCTGTTTGTGCTGAACAATTATTGTACTTATGTCAGTGTAATTCTGTTTTCGGCGTAACTCAATTACTAGGTCTTATAAACATGACATCACTACCGGTGACTGGCATAGGGTTCCCCCATACTGCTGTACTTGAGAGCACGCCCCAGGCTGAGGAAGCCTAATTCTGCGTTGTTTGCGGTACTGGTTTTTCCAAAAATTGTTTGAAAATGGTTATTTGTGATATTACGGGATGCTTCTCAACGTGTAAAAGTGCGTAGGAAACTATTTATTAATACATTGGGAATATCAGAAAAATTCATGCGTACGTCAATTTCGAAACTAAATGCAACCGGAATTGTGGAAAAAGACAAACGTGGCGGACGGTGTGATGCACTAAACAGAAGAGACATTGCCTTGAGCAAAATGATAGAACAGCATGTTCTTCGTTTTCCGAGAGTAGAATCGCACTACTGCCGGAACAGTTCTTCGCGAGAATATCTTCACCCCGATTTGTACCTGCCAAAAATGTACGACATGTTTATAAAAGAACTCGAAGCTAATGAAGAAAAACCGTGTTTCACGACCTATCGGAAAATATTCAAAACTATGAACCTTGCGTTTCATCGACCCAAAAAGGACCAATGCAGTTTTTGCCGTACTTATTTGCAAGCTTCGGTTGAAGATAAATTAAAGCTGGAAGAAAAATATCTCAAACATAAAGCGGAAAAAGAAAAGGTTCGAGAAATAAAAACTTATTGCAAGGAAATAGCCCAAAACAATCCAATGATATTTTGTGGATCGTTCGACCTTCAGCAGGTTATCTACCTGCCCATTTCCAACGATGGTGCCATATTCTATAAACGAAGACTGGGAATGTACAATTTCACGATTTATGACATTGCATCGCATGATTGTCACTGTTTTACTTGGGACGAAGGTAGTAAACATGCATCTAAAAAAGTTAGATGAAAAGGGAGTCCACACGGCTTATCTTTTTGCAGATGGATGTGGGGGCCAAAATAAAAACTATGTGATAGGTAGCCTCGATGTTTTTACATAGGTACAATAAAGAGGAGCATTAATTCGCTTCTTTGCGCCCAATCACTGTCAAAACGAGGGTGCCTCGGCGCACAGTGCCATTAGTCATGCCATAAAAAAGTCTGGAGAATTATTTGTTCCTAGTCAGTTAATCAGCCTTATCAAGTCACAACATTAAGTCACGATGACTTTTTAGACTTCAAAAAGTTCTCAAAGGACATACGAATTCTGGCTGTACGCAAAGATGATTTGGGAGAATCTGTAAACTGGACGGATATGGTAGAGTTCAAAGTTAAAAAAAACAAACCCCTAAAATTATTTTTTAAAACTAGTCACCTGGAAAATAACTACAGAACAATATCTCTAAGAAGAATAGCCTCCTCACTTATGGATTCTACAATACCGTCTTTAAACGTTGAACCGCCCAAAATATCGGAAGCTAAGTATAACGATCTTCAGGCTCTGTGTAGTGGGGAAAATCCTGTGATAAAATTAAAAGAGCACATTAATTTTTACCGGTTTTTGCCTCACTAGTTTTGTTTTGTAATTTTATAATTTGTAATTTAGAATAAAAGTGTTATTTTTGATTTATGTGGATGTTTCAGGTTTGGTAACTATTATGTTTCTACCTGTTTCATATTTCTTGCACTGTTATGTAAATTACGTATTTAGTTTTCGTTGTTTTTTTACTGTATGTCACTAAAACGAAATAAACGTTAAAATTTAAAAGGGCGTAACTAATATTTTCAAACAACTTTCATCTCAGTAATTATTCACTAAAGGGCGTATCTCATTATTTTCAAAATTTTTGGGCTTTATGAATGAAGAATGTTATATATTTCAACATCAGGTCATTATACAAAGCTTATTATTGTATGTAAGTAATAAAAATGGCAGTAGTATAAAAGGCAATATTCATCAGAAACAAAAATATAAGGTCATATTCTTTTAAGACGCTCTCCTGCAAAATTGGAAAAAATGAGATACGCCCTTATGCATTGAAGGCGACGAATTGTTAGAAAAATTTCGGAAAATTGAAAGTTTCGAACTTTGCGCAACATGCATATTTGGAAGTTTTGGAATTTGAAGGTTTAGAAAATTTGCGAAATGTGCGTTTTTGGAAATTTGGAAAATTTGCAATTTCGAAAAATTGTGTTAGAAAAATTTCGAAAAATTTAAAGTTTCGAACTTTTCGCAACGTGCATATTTGGAAGTTTTGGAAATTTGAAGGTTTCGTAAATTTGCGAAATGTGCGTTTTTGGAAATTTGGAAAAAAATTGAAAATTTGCAATTTCGAAAAATTGTGTCAGAAAAGTCTTGGAAATTTTAAAGTTTCGAACTTTTCGCAACGTGCATATTTGGAAACTGTTGGAAATTTGAAAGTTTCGTAAAAGTAGATAAATGAGAATACTGGGCTACATCTGTTGCCAACCCAAAACTCCAGCAACCAAAATCCCTGTTAGTGTCTTCAGCAGCGGCAGGCAGCAGCCTCTGGTTCTGTTGCCAACGCCAACACGCAAAAATCCCTGGTAATGGCTTCAGCAACGACATCTGCCATTGGTTGTGGTTCAGGCGCCTGCGCCGGGGCTCTAAATGCACGTGTTGTTCATTGTTGCGCAATAGAAGAATGTTCTGGAAATGCTGATGTAATAGTACACAGACTGAAGGAGTCCTTGAGTCATGTCTTCAGCAACGACTTCTGCGGCAGCCTCTGGTGTCTTTGGGGCCTTTGGTTGTGGCTCAGGCGCCTGCGCTGGGGCTCTGAAAGTACACGTGTTGCTCATTGTTCAGGCCAGTCCATCCAGGTGCCATCAATGACCAGAGGCTGCTGAAGGAGTCATGTCTTCAGCAACGGTGTCTTTGGCAGGCGCCTGCGTCGGGGTTTTCGCAGACGTTCTGGAAATGACGCCGACCGGGATTCGAAACCGGGTCCCCGCGCACCGGAGCCCTCGCTAAACCCACTGAGCTAATCGGCTGCCTACATGCCCGTCTTTTAAATCATCCATATATACTTATGACTGTAAACAGAAGTTTCTCGGAAATTCCAACGTTTGCAATTGTTTATTCTAAATAAATATTGATATCAAAGTTTAAGAAAAAAGCACGTTCGCCGCCGATAAGATATGTTATAATTGTTTTTATTATGGGGAAAAAACCTTTCAACTCGCCCACAGGATATGCTTGTTTAGGTTTGCTCCCACGTTCTATATATGCACATACTATGTTGCAGACACTACAAGGTGACCCGTTTGTTTGTTTGTATTATTACAATAAAATAACATTCTAGCCCAGTCAAATGGTGACTTTTCCGTAACAAAATTGCGGAAGTATTTTTCTCAGCGGTTCTATATGTTTCCTGGGGTGCTGAATCCGAATTTCAGGTTTGCTGCCGTGTAGGAGGTCGGCTTCTCAACTAAAAACGCAAAAAACCTCAAAATTTTCGCACTTTTTTCAGTTTTTCACATATATCTCGAAAATTATGCGTTTTTCGAAGATGACCACTCTATAGAAAATTAAAGTAGATAAAATTTCCTACTAAATGCACTAGTCAACTTTGATTTCCTGACGAGCGGTATCGACGCTAGAGCGCGCTGAAAAACGGCGACTTTTTGGCCCTTCTGCGAAAACATCAGAAACGTCCACTTCCGCCACCTACAACTTGAAAAATATACGTTATCAACAAAAACCTTTATACCACTTGAAAGTACATTAAATTTTCTACAAGAGACGTCTCTAACATTCAATTTTCTCATAAGGGGGGAGGGAGCAAAGCGAAAATTACGAAATATGCCTTGTGCGCCCCACACCCAAAACGACCACTCCCACCTGTATAACTCTCATCGGCGCTATACTTTCGCTTAGAAGTTTTTTTTTTTTTATTGAATTTGGGTGACAACAGGCTGAACCCAAAACAGTCACCACTGCAACATCATACAAAATTTATAAACATGTAACATGTGTGAACAATATTAAAACAGGTAAATTGATACAAACATGGAAATAAGTGGATACATATATCATACAGCAACAACCAAACTAAATTAAACTAAATTTACAATTCAAACTATACTAACAACTAAACATTACAATTATTGATAATGAGGGTCTTGGCTTCAAATTTATACCGAGGCAAGGAAAACATGAATATGTCCAACAGATGAAGGTATTCATTATAAGAGAACAACATTCTAGCTATTGGAGAATTTTGAGAAGAGTTAGTAGGCTTAAACGGCAATGCAAACAAATTATGATTTCTAAGATTACCAACAGGAACATTAAAATCAATTTTACAAAGGAGATCCGGGCAACTCACAAAATTATTCAATAATTTATACAATAAAAATATTGAATCAAGTACGCATCATTTATTTGGTTACTCATTATTATTTCTCACCTCATTCTTAATTTAATTTAACTTATAAGGGCTAAGTGGATGAGCAGGAGGAGAGGCAAGTTCTACTTGCCTCTCGGACTGAACTTCTCCCTTTTGTAACGATCCTATAAACTGTTACACGTGTAAACTATGTCTAATTTCGTTACAATAAAGGACTATTATTATTATTATTATTATATCCTCCTTTGGGCAAGCGTCAATAAATTCAGTTGTTTACGAATAATACTGATGTCAGTATTACCAAATTTGACGTGAAATTTGTGACTCAAATAATTTAGGAATTTATTTTGTATACTCTCAACACGATTAATGTAGACACGATATCGAGGGTTCCAAATAACAGACGCAAAATTAAGTCTGCTTACGATAAATGACATATATAATTGTAAAATAGACGATAAACTAGAAAAGGGCCTAGATTGTCTGATGACGAATCCAAGAAACCTGTAGCTGTTAGAAACAATATTATCAATATGAGACTGGAAAATCAATTTTGCATCAAAAGTAACCCCGAGATCCTTAACACTAGCGACACGTGCAAGGTTGGTTCCATCAATTGCATAATCAAAATCACCCTGAGTGTGTGTTTAGACAATCAACTTAACAGGATTATTAGTTATTAAAATTTTGTTTGGTTGTCAAAACGTCGTTAGGAAAGTTATCATAGTAACCGTTGCTGTTTATAAAAATTATTATTAATTAATGACAGATGTAAAGAAAAACATAAATAGAGAAAAGTTTCAAGTAATTTCATTTTTCTATTTTGAACTAAGTACTTCTTGTCGTTAAACATGGTCCTTCGCAGCCACATCACATAGCCACAGAAGCGATATTTGCAATATCAACAAAAGCAACGGAAGGTAGTCGTAATCCACTACAACGAACAAACTGGTACCCACGATTAACGCCCGGACCAGGGTAAGTGGTGCATACTGATCATTTCCGTTACTTAAAATTCAAACGAAAATCCATTCGAATATCCTCGTGTTTTCATTGGGAGTGTTGCTTGTCAGCGTGTGTAGCGGCTGCATTTTATTTGTTCAGCACATAACACAATAAAAATGTCGCTAGAAAATCTTAAAAGAAATCGTAAAAACATTAAGAGTTTTTTACACGCACAAATACTTTCATCACAACCACAACACAATGGACAGATAAAACAGTTGCAGACTTAAAAGGCAGGTTTCAAAAATTTGACCATTTTTATGAAAATGTAACGTACGGAACTGCTTGCGCTCCTTACCTAGCAATCAGATGTATTAATCAAGTAGCCATAGACGAAGAGTCAAAATTTCCTCTCGCACGTTCTGCAATCGAAAACAGCTTTTACGTAGACGATTGTCTCCTCGGTTCAAATTCGGTCAGAGAGCTTGTTGAAATTCGAGATCAAGTAAGTTGTTGTCTTTTACAAGCAGGGTTTGAATTGCGCAAGTGGACTTCTAACGTAGTTGAAGCACTTCCAGATAATAGCGGTTCATCTGGAGACTCAATCATTAATCTTGATAAACAAGGAAAAATTAAAACTTTAGGTTTATCTTGGAATTTTCAGGAAGACGTGTTAACCTACGAAGTAATTCCAATCGATAAATCAGTCAAATTTACAAAACGAAACGTTCTTTCTACAATATCCAAACTGTTCGATCCACTAGGTTTAGTCGGGCCAATACTAACAACTGCCAAACAAATAATGCAGCAGTTACGGTCTTTAAAAATCGAATGGGACGATACATTGCCACTTCAAATACAAATTTCATGGAACAACTTCATAACAGAGTTATCCAATCTTTGTTTATTAAAGATTCCAAGAAACGTCACTTCCGGGACAATTAGCAGTTCAATCGAACTCCATGGTTTTTGCGACGCATCCGAAATAGCGTACGGTGCGTGCTTGTATGTACGTACTATCGATGACGACGGTAATTATCAGGTTCACCTGCTATGCGCCAAATCAAAAATTGCACTTTTAAAAACGTTATCAATTCCTAGGTTGGAGCTCTGCGGTGCATTACTGTTGTCGAAACTTTATCATAAAATATCAGAAATTCTAAAGGGCTTGATCAAGCATGTTTTCCTTTGGACAGACTCCACAATAGTATTAGCGTGGCTATCATCGCCTCCAAATACGTGGAAAACTTTCATTGCCCATAGAGTAGCTGAGATATTGAAACTTACAACTTTTGAATTTTGGGCTCATGTATCTTCAGAAAATAATCCTGCAGATATTATTTCACGCGGTACAAACCCAACAAATTTAGCAAATTTAACAATTTGGTGGCAAGGTCCTTTTTTCTTAAAACAAAGACAAATTGATTGGCCTCCACAACCATCCTTAAAGGAAACAAATATTGAACAAAGAGGAAACATAACACTCACAACGATCTCTTTTGATCCCAATCCATTGGCACATTCATTTGTTAACATTTCGACTTGGAATAAATTGCGGAGAGTGTTCGGTTATGTCTTGCGTTTCATCAGCAATTTATTGTAGAATACCCAAATCTGAACGGTCAAAACAAAGCTTGTTATGTTCCGAAATTGGAAAAGGCGCAATGACATATGACTAATAAAAATCACTCAACAAAATTAATTTTTCAATAATGAAAGAAGAGTTTGAGATAGCACTAAAAAGTTTAAGGAATAATAAAGCACCAGGTATAGATGGCTTGCAGGCAGAAATCTTAAAGTGCGCAGGTCAAGAGGTAATAGATCGTTTATTTAAACTAGTTAGTCGCATATACCTGACAGGCGAGATTCCAGAAGATTACAAACGGAACATCATAGTAGCTTTGCCAAAAAGAAAAGGCGCGGATAGATGCGAAAATTTTAGAACTATCAGTTTAACTTCCCATGCGTCAAAAATTTTAACTAGAATTGTGCAAAGAAGGATGGAGAAAAAGGCGGAAGAAATATTAGGAGAAGATCAGTTCGGATTTAGACGAAATAGAGGAACGCGCGAGGCCATTCTAGCTTTACGAGTAATTATAGAAAAAACGATAGAAAAGAGAAAGAGCGTCTATATAGGATTTGTAGATTTAGAAAAAGCCTTCGACAACGTAAAATGGGGGAAGATGTTCGAAGTGCTGCGAAAGGTAGGGATGAAATACAGGGACAGAAGAATAATACATAATCTCTACAAAGAGCAAAAGGCAGTTATAGAATGTGAGCAGGAACAAAGGGAAGTAGATATCCGGAAGGGAGTGAGACAGGGATGTGCATTGTCACCTCTAGTTTTCAACTTATATATCGAAGATGCTATTAATATTGTTAAGGAAAGAACAGCCTCAGGGATCAATGTACAGGGCCAAACTATTAACATGCTCAGATTTGCGGATGATATAGCAGTGTTAGCATCTAGCAAAGAAGAACTAGGAGCGGCTTTGAATGAAATGGAAGCAGTTTTGACACAGGGCTTCGGCATGAAAATCAATAAAAAGAAAACTAAAATTTTGGTATGTAGGGGATGTGAAAATAGAACTAAAATGGAAATACAAATTGGAAATGAGAAGATAGAGGAGGTCGCGGATTTTTGCTACTTAGGAAGTAAAATAACTCAAGACGGTAGGAGCACTAAAGATATAAAACAAAGAATGGCGCAGGGCCGAGTTGCGTTTAACAACAAGAAACAACTGTTATGCTCGAGAACGGTTAATATAGAGACTAGGAAGAGACTCTTAACGTCGTATGTATGGAGTACGGGAGTACGGCATTATACGGGTGCGAAACTTGGACAATAGGAGAAGCGGATAGAAAAAGAGTAGAAGCGTTTGAAATGTGGTGCTACAGACGCATGATGAAGATACCGTGGATAGATAAGGTTAGCAATAGGGAAGTATTAGAAAGAGTTGGGGAAAAGCGAAAGGTATGGAAAACAATAAAGAGTAGGAGAGATAGGATGGTAGGACACCTTCTAAGACACGAAGGAATAGTTCGTGACATACTAGAGTCAGAGATAGGAATAAAAAGAGGTAGGGGTAGGCCTAGATTAGACTACTGCTCTCAAATAGTTAGGGATGTAGGATGTTCTACTTTTAGGGAAATGCGTAGGTTAGCTCAGGATAGAAAAGAATGGAGGTACGCGTCCAACCAGTCTTCGGACTGAGAACCTTATGATGATGATAAATCAAGCAGCTGAAAACCCGAAACAAAATTGACAAATCAAATCGTTTAATTTCGTTAACTCCTTTCTTAGACACCGCTGGAATACTCAGGGTGGGCGGTCGACTTTCTAACGCAGACATTTCAAATGACAGAAAACACCCGATACTTCTCCCTAATAATAATCACGTTACACGAATCATAATATTACATGAACACGAAAGACACTTACATGCAGGTAATCAAGCTACTTTAGCGGCAGTTAGGGAAAATTATTGGCCAATTTCCGGACGAACTCAAGTTCGAAAAATTCTTCATAAGTGTTTGAATTGCTTCAAATATAAACCTAAGCTTATGCAAGAGATCATGGGAAATTTGCCATCTGATAGGGTAACAATTTCAAGGCCATTTCAAAATAGCGGCGTAGACTATGCAGGTCCAATAATGATTAAGGGTGGGATACGCAACGGCAGGACAGGAGATCGGTAGTACATGTGTAAGACAGAAATAGACATAGCTTTAGCAACCGTTTGGTACAGTCAGTCCAGCAGAAAATTGAAATAACGAAATTAGGCAAATATAGTCTTAAAATAAAGCTAAAAGATCGGTGAATGTGCTCACATATTTTATTTGGCTGTTAACTAAAATCCGAATGTACAATTTGTGTGTGAATAATGCTAAGATTTCCGTTAAAATTTGCCAGTTTTCAACTTCGTTTATTTTAACAACAGTGTAAATATGGCAAATAAAATAGTTTTAAGCGTATTCTACCAACCCTCATATTTCTTTTAAACCATACTTCATGTCTATAAGTAATACAGTTTTTGAGCTGGACTGTCTGTATTAACACCGTCTCAGAAGCGAGGAGAACGCTTCTCGGGTATTCGAATATCCCAGCCTTAAAGACTCACGTACTAGAAACAAACGTATGGTCAAGGCTTATGTTGCTTTATTTATTTGCTTTGCGACAAAGGCAATACATATTGAATTTGTCGGCGACCTAACAACTGAAAGTTTTTTAAGTGCTCTAAAGCGATTCACTTCGCGTCGGGGACACGTGAAAAATTTGTATTCTGATAATGGTACAAATTTCGTTGGTGCCCACAATGAATTGCGCCAGTTAATGAAATCAAAAACTTTTCAATCAAAAGTAACAGAATCTCTTATGAATGACCAAATAAAATGGCATTTCATTCCTTCTAGATCTCCTCACTTTGGGGGTTTGTGGGAGGCAGGAATAAAATCAGCAAAATCACACATAAAAAAGGTATTAGGAAATGCAGCCGTTACATATGAGGAGATGTATACTCTCCTAGTGAGGATTGAAGGTTGTTTAAATTCACGACCCCTTGTTCCTTTATCCGAAGACCCAAATGATCTTTCTGCTCTTACGCCCGGTCATTTTTTAATCGGGGCCCCGATAACGTCAATCCCCGAACCTGATTACATCGAGGCAAAGTCAAATCGTCTATCTAGATGGCAAAGGATCGATCAACTTTCGCAACACTTCTGGAGAAGGTGGGGGAAGGAGTATTTACCTACGTTGCAACGAGTCAAATGGCGAGTAAATGCAAAGCAATTATGTATTCCTAATGCTATGGTACTGATACATGAAGATAACCAACCACCTCAGCGTTGGCGACTGGGACGGATTATCGCCATTCATCCAGGTGACGACGGAATTGTGAGAGTGGTGACGATCAAAACTGCCAGTGGTAACATTAAAAGAAGTATTCACAAAATTTGTGTGCTTCCTGGGGAACCATAACTTTCAAGTTCAAATTTTGGCTGGTGTTTTTCTTTGTTTTGTTTAAAGACTTTTATTGAATTATAATTTGTTGAAAGCTGCAATCTTTCAAGGTGGGCGGAATGTTTAGACAATCAACTTAACAGGATTATTAGTTATTAAAATTTTGTTTGGTTGTCAAAACGTCGTTAGGAAAGTTATCATAGTAACCGTGGCTGTTTATAAAAATTATTATTAATTAATGACAGATGTAAAGAAAAACATAAATAGAGAAAAGTTTCAAGTAATTTCATTTTTCTATTTTGAACTACTTCTTGTCGTTAAACAGTGTGATTACGTGTAAAAGTTATGGTGCAACATTTAGAAAGATTAAAGTATAGACTATTTTCAGAGCAGTAAGCAGCTAAATTATCCAGATTCTGCTGCAGTCCGTTACAGTCAGTGGCATCACGAATTTTAGAAAAAATTTTCAAGTCATCAGCATAAAGCAAGAAATTACTTGATGTAAAGCATCTCGATATATCATTTATGTATATAATAAATAGCAAGGGGCCCAAGTGAGACCCTTGTGGCACACCCGAAGACGAGTTATATTGAGCAGACGTGAAGTTCTGCACCGCAACGAACTGAGATTTATTCACAATGTAAGATGAGATCCACCGAACTAAGTCGCCATTTACACCAACAGCAGCAGGTTTCTCTATTAAAATTTTATGATCAATCTTATCAAATGCTTTACTGAAGTCAGTGTAAACAGAATCAACCTGCACGCGCTTGTCGAAAGCGCAGTGTAAGTATTCGGAATAGCTTACTAAATTTGTTTCGATAGATCTAGATTTAAAAAAAACATGTTGTTCCGGTATGATAAAATTTTTCACAGAACACAAAACAAACTTACAAACAATAGACTCAAATGCTTTGGCAAATACATTAAGTTTACTTATTGGCCTGTAGTTAGTTACATCATCTCTGCGTCCGCCCTTAAAAACAGGAGTAGTAGAAGATTCCTTCCACCTCTGTGGGACAGTGCCGCTGTTAAGCGATTGATTGTACAACAACGTCAGGGGGGTCGTCAAAAATTTGCTACAACATTTAACAAATTTAGCTGATATTTTGTCGGGACCCGCTCCTTTTTTAACTTCCAAGTTAGTAAGACAACTCAACACCTCAGTCTCAGACACCCGAATGCAAGACATGCATGACTTCCCATCCAATGCACAGGACTGACTCGCAAAAACATCGCCGCTCTGAATGTAAACACTCTTGAAATATGATGCGAACAAATCACATATGTCGTTACCATCTGAAGCTGTCCTATCAAGAAGTTACGCTTCTTTACTGATACAAATTTCCAAAATTTAGCTATATTAGACGGGATGTCAGCTTCAATATTACTTACAAAGTCTTTAAAATCATCTCTAATAAGCAGTTTGCAACGAGACCGCAACATTTTGTAGACATTCAAATCACGAAAATTTCCATAAATCTTCCACTTTTGATGAAATTTATTTTTTTCCTTAATTAATCTTATAGTCTGTGCAGAAAAATAGAGTGGATACCTACAACTTGGACGTATTTTTGGGACATACATATCAATTATTCTATACAAAATATTATAAAAAACGTCAACATTATGATCCAAACTATTATTAACAAATAAATCATTCCATGAAATATGCGACAATTCGTCATTTATACCAACATAATTTGCTTTATTGAAATTATAAATCTGCGAATTTTGTCCATTTGACATTTCCCGACTAGCAATGACTGTGAACAAAAATTCAATTGATGGATGATTCGAATCTTCGGGGACAAGAGGTAAAGTGCTATTCCGCATATTGCTCACAAGGTGTTGATTGCACAAAATTAAATCAAGTATCCTACCATTACTGTTAAAAATACAATTAAATTGCAGAAATTCACAAAAGGATAGTGTATCAATCAAAGGTGAATCCCTACTGTTGACGTTAAATGGCTCATAAAATTTGCCTTCGTCGCTGTACAACCAATGCACCGAAGGGCAGTTGAAGTCACCACAAATCAATTTTGCATAATCTTCCATATAATTATTATTTGACAGGAATTTCGAAATAAAACTAGCGCATGCATAGTAATCCGCCGGCGGCAGGTAAACGCAACACACAAAAAATTTTACAGAGCCGGCCGAGACTAAAACCCACAAATCCTCCGCATCACTACTAAGATCTTCAAACACAACAGCAGTCAAACCACTGCGAACCGCAACCACAACCCCCCCACCCTCAGACTTACGAGATTTTGACGTCATACGATCACGACGGAAAACCGCGTATTCACTTAAATCAAAAATCTCACCATCAAGAACACCATCGTTAAGCCATGATTCAGTTAAGCAAACTATATCAAAATTATTAGCAGAAACATTATGTTTGAAATCAATCAACTTTGAACGCAAGCCGCGAACGTTTTGGTAAAACACCATTTAAAAAAGAACGAAACTTAAGAATTTTATGACATGAATTTTAGCGAGTATTAAAACTTACTCAAAGACTCCATACATGTCACCTGCACAACCCTAGAGTGCTCGTCGTGTCTAGCAAAAATTAATCCGCCCTTAACCCAAACAAACTTATAATTCTTCTGCCTAGCAGCAGCTCGGACTTCTTTGTAGAGTAACTTATTATTATAGGTGAGGTGCTCGTTCAAAAATAATCTCTCGGAAATACCATCAATCTTCAAACCCGGCGTCTTCGTTCCAATTGACACTCGTTTAGCTTTGGCAGCAGCAAGGAAATTTTCTTTAAAACGACGACAGGTAAATCGTAGAATTATGTTCTTTGGGAATTCGGGATTACGATTTGCAACCCTATGGACCACATCAATAACATTCTCATCAATTTGATAATTTATAAATTTGCTTATGTCCCGTACGATCTTAATTAAATTTTCACTCTCCTTCTGTGGTACCCCCTGAATCTCAATATTGATCAACCTAGAGTACTGCTCCAAATTATCTACTTTGTTGTTAAGCTGCGCTACCGTGTTTTTCAAACCATCATTTTCTACTTTTAGCATATCAGTCTTCTTCATATAAACATTAAGCTTAGATAAACTTTCCTCGAAGTCGGAAACCTTCTCAGAACAAAATGTAACGGATTCCTGCAATGCCCTCAAATCAGAACGAAGGCTATTAATACTTTGCAAGACAAGGGATGTATCCATATTGATGTCACCAGGCGAGCCTAACGATACTGGATGCAGCTCACCTCGGCAATCGGAACACTTCCAATGAACACCCGGTAAGGTGTTTACAATTTCCAGCTGTTTAGTGCCGATATCACAGCATTTTCCATTCGCATGAAAAAACCGACCGCTAGAACCAGTGCATTGAAGGCCAGGGTTCTTGCGACCAACTGCACTCGAACAAATCTTGCAGCTATTCGACATTGCGTACCAAAATACTAAAACTGTGAGCTAACCAAAGGCCACTAATAAATTTAGGCACAATTCAGGACAAACCTGTCACTAATACTTATGTCTTTACTAGTATTAATTGTTAAATCACCACTCATACCATGAAATAAAGGAATCAATACAGAGCGCCAGAAACACAACTCCGAACGAGTTCACACACTGTTTGAATGAATTGATGGCAAAGCATGTTTGATGAAAACATTAACAAATTATGTTTACGATATATAGGTACGTGACCCTGAATATAAAGCTGAATATGAAATCTGTATGTAGTAATGTACATGTGTCATGAAATAAGCGAAAGTCGAGCCCAGGATTGGGTCATCACTTCGAGTAGGTTCTCCATCTGAAAAAGAGAGAAGGCATTTAGTGTTAGAACATGGTTACAAAAGACAGATAAGTTGTATGGTGAACTACCGATGAATGAAGAAATACCTGATGTCATGTGCATAGTTATTTTAGTCGTCTCTGTTTCGTTGTTGGTGGCCCAGGCAATGTTTCTTGGGCACTAGAAGGTCCAGGTGAAGGATCTTGGGCAATGGAAGGTCCAGGCAAAGGGTCAGAGGCTGTGGAAGGTCCAGGCTGAACAGCGAGTTGGTGATCAGTATTTGAACTAACCCTTGGCTCCATACATAACCTACTTCTGTATACCTATCTCTTTCGTTTAACCTAAATCCGTAATGTAAAAGAACAGAAACCGTGCTGATCAGCTCCAATAGAGCGAAATCATGATATGCGGTTGTTGTGTGCGAGCGAACCAAAACTCTTCTTCTTTTCTTGCTAATTTATATCGGCTATTATTTAAAGGGGCGGTACTATATTACAGTTTTGGTCAGTGTGAAAATAAAAATTGTATGTTCAATAACAGATTGAGTGGTAAAATATGAGCAGTAAAAAAAGTGGAAACGAGGAGTAACATATCTTCAAATGAGTAGCTCAATAAATATTTGAATGCGTGAAAATTCAATTGGGCAGTAAAATGAATAAAGGGGCAGTAACGCGTGTGCAGTCATGAAATCAGAATGGGTCTGTTAAAAATCGTGGGACAAGTACAGTTCTATAAATACTTACGTATTACAAAATAATATGATCGGCCTGTTAAATGATACATACATATAATGTCCATTTAAGTTAGGCAGCGAAATAAAAAATAACAATTAATAATAATGTAGATATTAAGAAAAAAATTAAATTTATTGCACCATTAAAATTATTCAATGCTAACGACTGAGACTTACAACGCTCCGCTTGACCTTAACCTGACAGATTTTTGGACAAAAAGTGTCAGTTGTAAGCGTTTATAATGTTATTCTCTTCAAAGGTGTGCATTTTCATGTGAATAATATTTGAAAAGAATAATATAAACGCTAACGACTGACACTTTTTAATAAAAAAGTCTGCCAGGTTAAGGTCAAGCGGAGCGAAGCGAGCGGAGTGTTGTAAGTCTCAGTCGTTAGCATCCAAATGAAACATTATTCGATGCAGCATTACAAAAATGCTTTGTGGTGCAATGCGGTGCAATAGAAGACGCAAAGGGATGAAGCAAAATTAATATTTTCTTTACCTGTGAGGGGCTGAGTTCAGTATTTTAACCATTTCTATGGGAAAACGGGGAGGGGTGCGTTGAATAAATTTAACGGTGCAATGCTAGTGTAATAGATCCAAGCACTCGCAACTCAGTGATAAGGTAATGAGCGAAACGACCTAATATTTATAGGCAAATCTCTTCCAATTGGCCGCCCACGGTGCACTGTCGCGTAAGCTGCGCCCCTTTTAACGGAAGTGCGCCGCTCTTTTCAATGAAAATGACGTTCGATTTTGCCAAATGTCGAGAACTGGCGAACTATTTATCTAATTGCCCATTAATACATTATACTGCCCATTCAATTATTTTACAGCTCAAATAATAATTGCACTGGACAATTATTTAATCTGCCGCTCGAGTAAGTTTTGAACTGCCGTTGTAGGATTAAATAACCGACGAAATTCTTTTATATTGCTGGCCACGTTCTACTGCCACATTAAGTTAATTACCGCCAAAAAAGTTTAATACCGCCCGCGTGAATTTTTAACTGCCCGATGAAACTGCCTGGATGTTAAAACAACCGCCCAAATAATTACTTCCCATTTATATCGCCGTAGTGGGGCCTTGTACTGCTTTCTGTGTACGCTTGGAGCACATCGGATCCTTAATACCTGCATTTGTTGATAGCAGGGGGTTTCCGTAGACTATGCTGCCGTATGTAGTGCACGCTTTTCGACCGGGACTTGCTCTGTAATTCAATGTCTTCGGTTTATCCGGGGAAGATTTGTTGGTGCAAGTTCCGATCGAGTTTTTTCATTTTCATTCTATCACTGAAACCCCCGGCTCCCGAGAGGCTTCTTCAGTTTATATCTTGTAAATGCAAGACAGATTGCCAAGGTCGTTGTGGGTGTAGGCGAACAGGAATGTTCTGCACGAAACTGTGAAGGGTCGTGCTTCAATATCGACAATTTGGATATAGAAGAGGAAGGCGACCTGGACGAGCCTCTCGCAGTACCACTGTCTGAAGCAGCTGAGGCGACAGAAGGTTAATTCATGTAATATTTTGCAGCATTATGCATCTTTACTAATCATTTTTCTCTATAATAACATTAATCATTCAATTACATTTTCTTCAGATGAAGAACAGCAACAACTCGCTGTGCAACCTGGACCTTCCACAGCCCCTGACCCTTTGCCTGGACCTTCCATTGCCCAAGATCCTTCACCTGGACCTTCTAGTGCCCAAGAACCATTGCCTGGACCACCAACAACAAAACAGAGACGACTAAAATAACTACGCACATGACATCAGGCATTTATTCATACATCGATAGTTCAACATACAATTTATCTGTCTTTTGTAACCATGTTCTAGAACTAAATGCCTTCTTTCTTTTTCAGATGGAGAACCTACTCGAAGTGATGACCCATTCCTGGGCTCGGCTTTCACTTATTTCATGACACATGTACATTACTACATACAGATTTCATATTCAGCTTTATATTCAGGGTCATGTACCTATATATCGTAAACATAATTTGTTAATGTTTTCATCAAACATGCTTTGCCATCAATTCATTCAAAACAACCTCTTTTAAGCGAAAGTATAGCGCCGAAGAGAGTTATACAGGTGGGAGTGGTCGTTTTGGGTGTAGGGCGCACAAGGCATTTTTCGTAATTTTCGCTTTGCTCCCTCCCCCCTTATGAGAAAATTGAATGTTAGAGACGTCTCTTGTAGAAAATTTAATGTACTTTCAAGTGGTGTAACGGTTTTTGTTGATAACGTATATTTTTCAAGTTGTAGGTGGCGGAAGTGGACGTTTCTGACGTTTTCGCAGAAGGGCCTAAAAGTCGCCGTTTTTCAGCGCGCTCTAGCGTCGATACCGCTCGTCAGGAAATCAAAGTTGACTAGTGCATTTTATAGGAAATTTTGTCTACTTTAATTTTCTATAGAGTGGTCATCTTCGAAAAATGCATAATTTTCGAGATATAAGCGAAAAACTGAAAAAAGTGCGAAAATTTTGAGGTTTTTTGCGTTTTCCGTTGAGAAGCCGACCTCCTACATGGCAGCAAACTTGAAATTCGGATTCAGCACCCCAGAAAACATATAGAACCGTTGAGAAAAAGACTTCCGCAATTCTCTAACCCTTTACTCTAACATTCGCATAAGGATGTCTTCTATTGGGGTACCTTTGCGCGTAAACTCTTACAGCTTCATTCCCGTTATTATGGCATTCGCCCAATATCAGCAACATGTCTGCATATTCATGATTGGTATACATTTTTAACAAAATTAAGTCAAAACTTCAAAATGACAGGTCAAAATAAATTAATACAAAACTTCAGATAACTATACAAAATCATATCATCGTTGCCAAATGCATTTTCAAATCATATGGATAAAAAGATTTAGATTTTCAAAATTAAAATTACAAGTAAATTAGACGCTGCAAGCATTCTTTTTTTGCACGCAGTCTTATAGAACATAACTTTTTATGGAAAATGATATTATCCTTCAAGATTCTAAAAAATAAAGAATATGGGTTTCGTATTTCCCACCCTCCTCACTCAGTAAATTAACAATTAAGATTTTTTTAAACATTTTTCCCAGGCTACATTTAAGGTCCCCTACAACGTACTGTAGAGGAAATCCGCCATTTTGGAATCACCCTGTAGATACGCACCTTCTTTGGCAGTTTGAGAAGAGATGTTTTAAATCTATTCATTGCAGATGGCGAACAAGAGTTTCGCATTAGCAGGTGGTCGTCGGTTTTCTTGCACTTGGGTGATCAAAAGACACCGCCGCCATCCTTTCAATTAATAAATTATGTATACAGGGTGATTCAGAAATGGAGAATCAAACGAAAATAGTAGATTCCCCATGCGAAAATAAGACAACGAGTCTAATATACCCCTGTCCGAAGTTGTACCCCTGAGGAGATAAATCCCTCCAAAGTATCCCCTTAAATTTCGATAAAAATTAATTTCTCAGAAACTATATGACTTACAAGGTTCCCATTTGGTACACAAAATGAAATTTTGCATGAAATGCCATAACCTTTTTTCAAATTAATTAATGGAGTAAATAGTTCAATGAAATTTTAAGGGTGACCCACCCCGAATAAACCTTGCCTTATTTTAATTAACTTCAACTTCACATCAGTTATGGTTTATAAAGTTCCTAAATTGTGTACCAAATTGGAACCTTGTAAGTCATATAGTTTCTGAGAAATTAATTTTTATCGAAATTTAAGGGGACACTTTGGAGGGCTATATCTCCTCAAGGGTACAACTTCGGACAAGGGTATATTAGACTCTTTGTCTTATTTTCGCATGGGGAATCTACCATTCTCGTTTGATTCACCATTTCTGAATCACCCTGTATAGTTGACAGCCGGCAAGCAATGTGATTTAAATGTTCTAATAATTTTTATTACTTTATAACAGATATTTTATATCTTTGGGAACTTCAAAAACCGGGTGCTGGCAGATATCGGCCTCCTGTTCCACAAATAAATAGTGTTCGAATTTATGAACATCATAAAATGCATTTCTTGCAGAATTATTGCGGGCCTCTTTCTAGGTACCCGGGATTTAAGGTTTATGGCCCTCTTCCTGTATACCCGTCGCTCTGGCGTCAGCTGCGAATTCCAGTGTCTCACCCCCCATAACAATTTTTGTATAAATAGTAAGGTGTAAGTTTGTAAATTCATTCATTCATCAGTATTCAGCATTGGTCTCGAGCAAGCAGACGTAGAAAATCATTATCATTATTTTTTGTTATGTGTAAGTGTAAGTTCTTCAATATAAGTTGTTACGTTTACGCATGATTTTTAATCAAATCAAACGGTCCTTCGAGCAAAACCAAAATTACACAATTACAACGAAAATCAGCAGCAGCAAATTCAAAACATTGGTCCTTCGAGCCGGATTGGAACTTATCTCCACGATAAGAAATCCAGCGTCTTTTATCAACAGGCCACCAGAGAAGATCAAATAGTGGTTATACATCAACGACGAACAACGTCAGCATCAAAACCAGAGGGAGAAAAGGATATAAGTAGTAAGTCGCGTTTCCCTTTTGCTTTCATTTTTCAATATCATTATCATTATTTTATTAGCACGTATCGCTTCGTCTGTGTCAGCGCAGTTATTAATTCATTTTATTAATATTACTTAACAGGGATATTATCCTAACATCATAATAACAAACAAACATTAACATGGCGCAATTATTAACAGAACTTAAGAAAAAACGGACGTCACTAAAAACAAAATTAACTCGTTTTGAAACTATTCTAACTAATTTTGACCCCGAAAGTGATGATATTGAAGAAATTAATGCTAGATTTGAAAAAATTAAAGATATCGATGAGCAATTTGAACAAATTCAATTCGAAATAGATTTAAAGGCAGAAGGAGAAGATCCTAAAGAAGTAGAAATTTTTGAAAATCAATATTTTTCGGTAGTAACAAAACTCAAAAAATTATTAAAATATACATCCTTTTCAGAAGTTAGTACAATCAATAATAATAGTAGTGGTAGTAGTATTAAATCTGTAAAATTACCAGAATTGTCATTACCTGTTTTTGATGGAAAATTCTATGAGTGGGTAACTTTTCATGATACATTTAAATCGTTAGTTCACGATAACACTTTATTGAACGACATCGATAAATTTCAATATTTAAAAACATTGGTAAGCGGCGACGCTGCCCAGGTGATTAGAAACTTACCAATTATCGCAGAAAACTATCAAGTAGCATGGCAAAAACTAAAAACACGGTACGAAGATAAGGAAGGTATTATTCTTAAACATGTAAAATGCTTATTCAATTTAAATTCGACTAGTAAAGATTCTTCCCGAGATTTAAGGCACTTAGCGGATCATGTATCGAGTCATCTCGAAGCTATTCAACATCTTGACGAATCTAAACTGGAAGACAGATTATTGATTCATTTAATTTCTGGAAAATTTGACCAAGCAACAAAAAACGAATGGGAAATGACAATTGCGAACAAACAAGCTCCGTCATTAAACTTTTTACTAGAGTTCTTAGTAAAACGTTCAAAACTATTAGAGAAAACAAAAGACAATAAACATTCAACATCAGACATGAAATCTACCAATCAAAAATCAAATTATGTTAACGGTCATAGAAACCCACCAAAACTACAACACAGTAATTTTAAATATCATCATAATTATTTAACCACGCAGCAAAAATCATGCACATTTTGTTCGGGTCATCATGCAATTTACTTTTGTAAATTATTTTTAGATTTACCTATAGATCGACGTATATCAGAACTAAAATCAAAAGGGATATGTCTAAACTGCTTGAGATCTAATCATATTACAAACGATTATGTCGCAAAATTCCTGCAAATTGTGTAACATGAAACACAATACATTAATTCATACAAATCAAACTAGCCAGGAACATAGTCAAAATCAAATTAGCGATAGAGAATCCCTAAGCACCAATTCAGTAGCATGTTGTGCAAACGCTTGTAACACCCATGCATTGCTTGCTACAGCTATCATAGAAATTTTCGACGACACCGGTAAAATGCATTCTTGTAGGATCCTTTTAGATTCGGGTTCACAATCCAATTTTATTACACAAGCCTTATGCAAAAGATTAAATCTAAAACTAACTAAAATTTCAGTACCGGTGACAGGAATAAATCAAGCTGTTACAAATATTGGTCATAGCACATCAGTAACGATTAAATCTCGTTTAAATAATTTTAAAAATACAATTGATTGTTTAGTTCTGCCCAGAATTACTGAAGAATTGCCAAATTAATATTTAAACAAAAATCATTTCAATATTCCGAAAACGATATCAGCAGATCCAAATTTTCATATAATTGATTTATTGATTGGTGCCAATTTGTTCTGGAACCTTTTGTGTGCAGGACAAATTAAAATATCAAATTCTAATATATTACACGAAACAAAGTTAGGATGGGTCATTTCAGGTAATCAGACTCCTCAATTAGGACCCACTCATTGCAACATTTCTATAAATCATAAAATTCATAAGCAAATTTCTAGATTTTGGGAATTAGAATCATATACTACGAATGCAAATCAATCTCTACTTTCGCGTGAAGAAAGATTACGTGAAAACCATTTTATTCAAAACACCAAGCAAGATAAGGCCGGTCGATTTATCGTAAATATTCCATTTAAAGACAATCTATCAGATTTAGGAGATTCATATCAATTCGCACTGAAAAGATTTCTGTCTCTTGAGCGTAAACTAAACAATAATGAAATTTTACGGCAACAATATCAGGACTTCATCGAAGAATATGAACATTTAGGTCACATGACCAATATAACAGCTCAGAACAACAAAGATCATTTAGGCTACTATTTACCCCATCATGCCGTGTACAAAGAAGACCGTACTACTAGCAAATTACGGGTAGTTTTCGATGCTTCTTTGAAATCAACATCAGGATTATCGCTTAACGACGTTCAGCTGACCGGACCAGCATTACAAAATGATCTGTTTGAAATCTTATTGAGATTTCGACAGCATTCACACGTTATCAAAGCAGACATAGCAAAAATGTATCGGCAAATACTTGTCAATGAGGATCAAAGAAAATATCAAAAAATAATTTGGCGATCACATTCATCTGAACCTTTAGAAATTTACCAGTTAAATACAGTTACTTATGGTACATCTAGTGCGCCTTTCCTTGCAATCAGATGCTTGAACCAAGTTGCGGCAAATAATCAAGAAACAAATCCAGAATTAGCAGAAATCATTAAAACGGATTTTTATGTCGACGATCTCCTCACAGGGGGAGAATCAGAAGACGAATTAGCAAATATAAAAATTGGTCTCACAGACATACTTAACGAGGCTGGTTTTCCATTGTGCAAATGGGCTTCTAATTTACAATGTTTGCACGAAGATAATTTAAACAAAAACGATTCACCAGAAATTCATTTAGTCTCAAATCAAGAAGGTTCAAAAACTTTAGGAATCATTTGGAATCATATTACGGACGAATTTTCTTATTCAATAAATCTGGATCATAACAAATCACTTACAAAAAGAACAATCCTTTCAAACATTTCAAAAATTTATGATCCTTTGGGCTTAATAAGTCCGATTGTTATAAAAGCCAAATTAATATTACAAAAGGTTTGGCAAATTAATTTGAATTGGGATGAAGCAGTACCCAATGATATTGCCTCGAAATGGCATCAGTTTTTGGAGGAATTTATTAATTTTAATCAGATACATATCCCTAGGCATATTAGTTGTAAGAAACCCATATTTATTGAACTACACGGCTTTTCTGATGCTTCGGAAATGGCGTACGGCGCCTGTATTTATTTAAGAACCTTTGGTGGTGACAGAACCCCGAATACAAGATTAATTTGTTCAAAATCGCGAGTAGCGCCTTTGAAAACCATTTCATTACCTCGGTTAGAGTTATGTGGTGCACTATTACTTGCACAATTAGCAAAAAAGGTCAAGGATTCGTTAACAATTATTTTGGATAGGCAATTTTATTGGACAGATTCCACCGTAACTTTGGGATGGGTACGTGGCGCCCCCAGTCGCTTCAAACAATTTGTGGCTAACAGAGTCAACGAAATCCAAGATTTAACAGAACCACATATGTGGAGACATGTACCTTCAAAACAAAACCCCGCCGATATGATTTCTCGTGGTATTAATCCTCTTCAATTAAAGGTATCACAAATGTGGTGGTCGGGACCCGAGTTTTTGAAATATAATGATAATTTATGGCCTAACCCACCTATCACAGAACATTGCAGTCTTCCAGAAGTTAAGCCACTTGTCTTACTAACATCAAAAAAGGCCGAATTTAGCCTAATCGGCAGATTTTCATCGTATATCAAACTTAAGCGCGTAACTGCATACATTCTACGTTTTATAGCCAATTGTAGGGGCTCTAAGAAATTAAATAAACTCACTGGCAGATTGTCCGTCGATGAGTTAAGCAACGCAGAAATTAGATTAATCAAAATCATACAACAAAGTGAATTTTCTGAAGATTTGCATTTCCTATCCCAGGAAAACAAGGTAAAGAAATCAAGCAAATTGTTATCACTCGCTCCATTTCTTGACATAAACAATATCATTCGAGTAGGGGGTAGAATTCAAAATTCAAATTATCAATTCAATCAAATTCATCCCATTGTTCTACCAGGTAATCATACATTGACTAAATTATTAATTTCATATGAACATAAAAGACTTTTACATGCTGGGGTTTCAACGACGTTAGCAAGTCTAAGATTAAAATACTGGATCCTATCTGGAAAGAATAATGTGAAACATGTTTTAAGAAAGTGTATTCCTTGTTTTCGTGCCAATCCGAAAATAATACAGCCAATAATGGGCAACTTACCACTTTGTCGCCTTCAACCATAGCGCCCGTTCCTTAAAACAGGCATTGACTATGCGGGACCTTTCCTCATAAAACAGGGCAATTACAGACGAACAAAATTAACGAAGTCTTACATTGCAATTTTTGTGTGTATGGCAACTAAAGCTATTCACATAGAAATAGTCAGTGACTTAACCACTGAAGCTTTTTTAGCTGCTTTAGACAGATTTATCTCACGCAGGGGTAAAATTTCAGATTTATATTCCGATAACGGAACCACCTTCGTCGGTACTAACAATCAGTTAAAAGGTTTACAACAGTTATTTGAATGTGATAAGCAGTGGGGCACAATAGTTACTCATCTAACAAATGAAAATATCAATTGGCATTTTATTCCTCCCAGAAGTCCAAACTTTGGTGGACTTTGGGAAGCTAATGTAAAATCAATAAAAAATCATTTAACACGTCTCACAGCTAATGCACATTTAACATTTGAAATTTTTTACACAGTGCTGACACAGATTGAAGCTGTACTAAATTCTCGCCCTCTGACCCAATTATCAACCGATCCCAATGACTTATCCTATCTTACCCCGGGACATTTTTTAATTGGAGAAAGTTTATTATCCTATCCGCAACCAAGCATAACTCATCTCCCAACAAATAGACTCTCACAATGGCAAAGAGCTGAACAAATTAAACAACATTTTTGGACAAGGTGGAGTAAGGAATACATATCCTTACTTCAACAACGTACTAAATGGAAATCCGACGAACAAGGAGCCGTCCGTATAAACGACTTAGTGGTCATTAAAAAAGAAAACCGTCCACCAATGTGTTGGGCAGTAGGTCGCGTAACAAAACTTTTTCCCGGCAAAGACAACATCACGAGGGTCGTATCAGTGAAAACGGTGAACGGCGAGTTAGTGCGGCCAGTGTCGCGTATAAGTGTGTTTCCTTTAGAACAGAACCAATAAAATCAGTGCGTTTATTATTTATTTAGATTTCATGACAATCTGTATAAACATTAACATTGAACCTTTGTATGAACAGTTTTATTTTGTGTTTTAGTATTTGTATTTATCATTTATATTGTTATTTTCTAGGTATTATTTATCATGTTATTCGCAATAAAATTTGAAACTCGTAGTTTCAAAAGGGGGAGGATGTTGGAATTTATGAACATCATAAAATGCATTTCTTGCAGAATTATTGCGGGCCTCTTTCTAGGTACCCGGGATTTAAGGTTTATGGCCCTCTTCCTGTATACCCGTCGCTCTGGCGTCAGCTGCGAATTCCAGTGTCTCACCCCCCATAACAATTTTTGTATAAATAGTAAGGTGTAAGTTTGTAAATTCATTCATTCATCAGTATTCAGCATTGGTCTCGAGCAAGCAGACGTAGAAAATCATTATCATTATTTTTTGTTATGTGTAAGTGTAAGTTCTTCAATATAAGTTGTTACGTTTACGCATGATTTTTAATCAAATCAAACGGTCCTTCGAGCAAAACCAAAATTACACAATTACAACGAAAATCAGCAGCAGCAAATTCAAAACAAATAGGTACATACTTAATTTACAAAATCAACAAAAATGAAAATTAATTAATTTGAGAGGAGCGGCACGGTTTTGGTTGAATGTCAGAGCCGCTCAAATAAATGGTTGGGTTACATAATTCTTACTTTTACCTATTCGAAAAGCATTTCAAGGGACATTTTTGTTAAAACCAAACAAAAGCAATATGTGGAAAGGAATGCCCAAAAGGGATCAAGGCAAGAATGAGAACATGATTGTTTATTTCCAGGAAAAAAGTAAGTTTAAATAGAGATTTTTGGTTTCTCTTTCTATGAAATAGTGGAACAGATATAGCCGTCGGACTATGAAAATTAAGCAGTTTCCTGATGGCACGAGACCATGTTAACGAAGATGATTTATACCGTTTATACTATGCTATTCCAGCGAATTGAAGACGCGCGTAAGGGTAGACGGTTGAGTTACTAAGCATAGAAAAACCCAAGCTAAATCAAGGTTACTATAATAAAGACAGTAGGGGTGGTTTTGGGGATTGTTTTTGGGGTGGTTTTAGGGGTGGTTTTAAGGGGTGGTTTTTAGGGGTGGTTTTAGGAACGGTTTTAGGGGTGCTTTTAGGGGCGGTTTTTGGGGGTGCTTTTAGGGGTGATTTTAGGGGTGCTTTTAGGGGTGGTTTTTAGAGGTCACTGGACACGCCCCCCTGCCCCGCCCACTTAGGTCATGGAGGGTATCAAATGAACCAGCTCGATGAGACAAATAGGAATCTATAGTTATTCTCCTACTTCAGAATTCTTATCAGTTGTCTGTCTGTCTGTCTGTCCTCTTCAAGGTCGTTGCATCTGGCAGACTGCGCATGCGCACGGTTGTATGGAGAGTATTTAAGCAAGCAAATTAACAGAGTGCTGTCAGTTAGTACTTGTACTTCAACAAGGGAACCGCATTTGAATAATGACACACATAAACGTAGACACGTTTCGTGTTCTGGACGGTGCTGCTGTGGATGAGTCAGCACGCCGTGTCGAGGTGCACGTACATCAGCCGTTCGTGACAAGAACAACATTCAACGCCAATGACGAAATTCGCATACCAATCAACCAACAAGACGTTTACGTACTGCCGCATCTAAGCTGCATCTACATAGAGGGCAGGTTCATCAATGGTGCAGGAGGCAGAAATGCGGCTTTAACAAATAACACCCTCAGTTTCATCTTTGACGACGTCCGCTATGAAATAAACGGGGTGGAGGTGGATCGAACAAAAAACGTGGGCATCACGAGCACACTGAAGGGTGTAGTTTCTCTGAATGAGGGTGAGGTACGTGCCCTGGAGAATGCCGGCTGGACGAATACGGGAGACTCACCGAGCCTGCGGCCAAAGGAAGCGTTGCTTCCTCCGCCCACTCGACGGAGGATCGTTCGGCGATCGAAAGGGGCGGCACTGCCTCCATCGAGTCGACGGTGGAGTTTAGCACCTCATCCATGTTATCGGCCAAAGGATTTTGCGCCTCTTCCAGCAGGTCGGCAAGGTCCGTGATGCCTTGCATTACTTGACGACATCAGTGGTGGCACGTTGGTACTTAAATAAAAGAGAAACGTGCAACGAATGCAATGGTTCCACAATTGGCCAAATGTTCGAAATTTTTCCAACAGAATTTTAAAACTTGAAAAATTTTCGAATTGCAAAAATTTTCGACATTCACAATTTTTACTATTTGTAACATCAGTGGTGGCATGTTGGTACTTAAATAAAAGAGAAACGTGCAAGGAATGCAATGGTTCCACAATTGGCCAAATTTTCGAAATTTTTCCAACAGAATTTTAATACTTGAAAAATTTTCGAATTCCAAAAATTTTCGACGTTCACAATTTTTACTATTTGTAACATCAGTGGTGGCATGTTGGTACTTAAATAAAAGAGAAACGTGCAACGATTGCAATGGTTCCACAATTGGTCAAATTTTCGAAATTTTTCCAACAGAATTTTAAAACTTGAAAAACTTTCGAATTCCAAAAATTTTCGACTTTCACCATTTTGACTATGCGTAACATCAGTGGTGGCATGTTGGTGTTTAAATAAAAGAGAAACGTGCAACGAATGCAATGGTTCCACAATTGTCGAAAAGTTTCGAAATTTTTCCAACAGAATTATAAAACTTGACAAATTTGCGAATTTCGAAAATTTTCGACTTTCACCATTTTGACTATGCGTAACATCAGTGGTGGCATGTTGGTATTTAAATAAAAGAGAAACGTGCAACGAATGCAATGGTTCCACAATTGGCCAAATGTTCGAAATTTTTCCAACAGAATTTTGAAACTTGAAAAATTTTCAAATTCCAAAAATTTTCGACATTCACAATTTTTACTATTTGTAACATCAGTGGTGGCATGTTGGTACTTGAAAAATTTTCGAATTCCAAAAATTTTCGACATTCACAATTTTTACTATTTGTAACATCAGTGGTGGCATGTTGGTACTTAAATAAAAGAGAAACGTGCAACGAATGCAATGGTTCCACCTTCCACAATTGGCCAAATTTTCGAAATTTTTCCAATAGAATTTTAAAACTTGAAAAATTTTCGACATTCACAATTTTTACTATTTGTAACATAAGTGGTGGCATGTTGGTACTTAAATAAAAGAGAAACGTGCAACGAATGCAATGGTTCCACAATTGGCCAAATTTTCGAAATTTTTCCAGCAGAATTATAAAACTTGAAAAATTTTCGAATTCCAAAAGTTTTCGACATTCACAATTTTTACTATTTGTAACATCAGTGGTGGCATGTTGGTATTTAAATAAAAGAGAAGCGTGCAACGAATGCAATGGTTCCACAATTGTAGAAAAGTTTCGAAATTTTTCCAACAGAATTATAAAACTTGAAAAATTTGCGAATTTCAAAAATTTTGGACTTTTACTATTTTGACTATGCATAACATCAGTGGTGGCATGTTGGTATTTCAATAAAATAGAGTGGGCGAAAAGTTTGAAAACGTTTCCAACAAACTTTTACAACTTCCAAATATTTGGTTTTTGTAACAGCACCGATGGTGTGTTGGTATTGTAATACAAGAGACTCGGGACGAATGCATCGACGAATCGACGAAAGTTTCGAAACATTCCTAACATAATTGCAAAATGTGATACATTTTCCAAATTACACATTTTCACTATATGTGTAACATCGTCGATGGCGTGGTAATATAGTAATAAAGGAACAATTTGCGACGAATGCAAAGCTTTCGTGAGAGAATGAGAAATCAATAATAACATAACAAAATCTCCTAAACAACCGAACACAAGGAATTATTTAATTATTGTGGCTCTTTCCAGACATAGGTCGGAGAAGACCGGATCGTCAAAACCTAGTACGTGAGACTTTGGTGGTAAGTACACACATAGACTGTTCTCGTTGCTCTCGAGCCGGTTCTGCGAAGTCTTCACCCCGGAGAAACCCTGTGCGCACGCTCTCTCGATACACCGTCGTTGGCGGGCTACGCGACACTCTCTGCGAACCTTCACAAACCAAACGTCCGAGTCGCGCAACAACGATCGTCGTACCACCAAAGCGCAGTAAACACCGAAGTAAACACCGACTACGACCGACGCAATACCGCTCTCGGTTCACACACACGCCGCACCGTCAACGTCCACCGGCGTCACTCAGCATCATGTGATGGATACGATACCATCCACTTCCACTGACATTACAGTGAGACTTCCAGAACGTCGCAGAGCACTAAAACAGTCGCCGCAACGCACGTCACCGACAATCATTCCTCCCACAGATGTGCAATCACAGATCGCGAGTTCGACATACATACAAGAGACCACGCTTACATCACCAGTCCCGCTGACGAAGCGGCAGTAGTGGCGCACCAGTTAGTGCCTCTGCGGAGGTCCCTGCAGTGCGAGTACTGCAACGCGTACTTTTTCGCCGAGGAAGCCTCGGAAAAGAAACCGTCCGAAACGTTTCGATACGTTTCGGAAACGTCCAAACTTACGTTCTCAACCAGACGACGCAACTCTGCATCGGGGAAAAATACACACCCGTTGCTCGGCTGCGATGTTCGGCGTGTTGGAGATGATCTTGCGTCGCGTCAATCCGTACGTCGAGGCATACCGAATGCTGCAGAGGGTCGAAGAAAGCAAATTCAAGCCACTGGCGCTGCCGATCACGTGCGATTGGTATTTCGCAGAGATCCGGCTCTCGTGCTGGAGGAACAACCCCGTCCTCACGCGTCGAATGAAGTAGCTGCCGTGTTCGTTGGTGAAAATCCACCACATCAAGCCGATTTCGTAGTCTACCCAATAGGAGCCGGAGTACAGGCTTTGCGTCAGTTGTCGTACCGCGTAGAACCGATGACGTATCCACTGTTCTACCCGCACGGAGACAAAGGTTGGCACTTTACGGATAGGTTAGCATCAGCGACGCGCAAGCGAAAGAAACTGACGTTACGCATGCATGTCGCTTATCGCATTTCCGTCCGTCCCCAATTCTCCTGTTTCCACCACGGCGGCAAGCTCCTGCAACAATACATGGTGGACATGTGGTGCCAAATTGAAAAACACAATCTCCAATATATAAAAGAGAACCAGAGAGAAAACTTAGAGCGACCGCGTACGCGACTTTGCGAGATTATCTGAGGCGACGCAGTGAGGATCGCAACGTACCAGTAGGTCGCACGATAGTATTACCGGCCACGTTTCCGGGCAGCAAGCGATTTATGCAGAGGGGTTTCAGAAACACCATACGGATAATTCAGACGTACGGGCATCCGCACCTATTCATTACATTTACGTGCAACCCGGCCTGGCCGAACGTTAAGGGAAATTGTTTCGAAGGGCAGGAGAGTAGCGACAGACCCGACATAGTGGCAAAGGTTTTCCACTTAAAGTTGAAATCGCTTCTGGCGGACATAAGGAAGCAACACGGAATATTTGGCGGATGTGCGGCACTCCTGTATACCATCGAGTACCAGAAGCGAGGACTGCCGCATGCCCACATAATGGTCATACTGCAAACTCAGGACAAGTTGAAGACCTCCGACCAAATCGACGCCGTTATCAGAGCAGAGCTTCCGGACACGGAACTGGAGCCGCGATTAAACAAAACGGTGACCAGAAACATGATACATCGTAACTGCTTTCCCGGCAGACCGGCGGCGTCATGCAACCGCGGTGACGGACTATGTCGATATAGGTATCCGAAACAGTTTCAAGAATTCACCACCATCAACGAATCTCTGACTTATGTCCAGTACAGAAGACGACGCGATGGAAGACACATTGCGATAGGCAATCGTAGGTACAACAGACACGTCGTACCGTACAGTCCGTTTCTCTCTCTGAAGTACGACACGCACGTGAACGTGGAGAATTGTGCCAGCGTGGCGGCCACTAAGTATCTGTACAAGTAAATATACAAAGGGTACGACAAGGTCGACGTCGCCGTGCAAACCGGCCACGTACAGGAAGAGGATGCGATCGTCTGGGATGAAGTCACCAGGTACATGCAGATGAGATACGTCGGTGCCATCGAATGTGCGTGGAGAATCATCGAATAAGAGATCGCCTATCAGAGCGTGTCGGTCGTCTTGCTGACTGTGCATCTCGAAAACAGAGACTGTATTGTTTAACGAAGATAATGTCGAAGGTGCTCTGGAGAAGTTTCACGGACACTCCACGTTGCTGGCATGGTTTCAACTTAACCGCGACGACCCCGAGGCACGACAGTATCTGTACTACACGATACCCAAGTTGTACTTATACGACAAGCAGACCGACCGGTGGAGAAAATGCAAAGGGACGCCGAAGCCGATGTTGGGTCGACTCGCGGATATAACGCCGACCGTCGCGGACAGGGAATTGTACTATCTGCGTACATTGCTTTTGCACACGGCCGGCGCGACAAATTTCGAATGTCTTCGAACCGTGCACGGAATCGTCTATCCCAAGTTTCGCGAAGCGTGCTTTGCATTGCGAGTGCTACACAGTAACGACGACGTACGCGCATGCATGACCGAAGCGTGCACGTTTCGGATGCCGAATCGAATTCGTTTCCCGTTTGCGTACATCTTAATGTACTGCGAGGTTCAAGAACCACTTGCTCTGTGGGAGGAATTTAAAGACGAAATGTCCGCCGATTTCGACACTCGCGGCAGCTGCAGATATGCCGCGTACCAAAAGGCACTTTCGGACATCAATGTACGGTCTGCCCATGCTGGTGGTCACTACTCACGAAGGACCGCCCTGCACGGAGCGATACGTTGCCGTCTATCCCGCCGTCTTAAACTCAATCCAAAGCAACATTTTCGCCATCATCATGCAATCGGTCGCATATTACAGCGCGAACAGAACTCCCATTTCTCGACTGTTTTACGCCGACGGTCCGGGCGGATCAGGAAAAACATTTTTATATAACGCCCTTCTCGGCGCCGTCAGTAACGCGGGGCACGCTTGCGTCGCGGTCGCGTTCACAGGCATCGCCGCCATTCTTCTGCACGGCGGTAAAACGTGTCACAGCGCCTTCACGCTGCCGCTTTTCATGGATGAAGCGACAAGTTCAATTACGTCCGACTCCCAGGCCGGCGCGTTTCTCAGGTCTGTGTGTCTGATCGTCTGGGATGAATCTTCGATGACGTCAAAGTTCATGCTCGACGCAGTCGATAAATTTTTCAGAGATCTCATGTCTACGCCGCACTCTCCCTTCGGCGGAAAAGTCGTACTCCTGGTCGGCGACTTTAGGCAAATTTTGCCGGTCGATCCCGTGGGCGGCAGACTCGCGATTACCGAAGCGGTCGCGAAGAGAAGTGACATTTGGACGCGGTTCGTGAAATTGTCTCTAACGCAGAACATGCGCCTTGAAGAAAGCGAAGCGGCATTTCACGAGACTTATGAAAATCGGAAACGGTACTTACGATCGCGTGCCCGACCTTGAACCTGAATACGTACGCATCGACGATATCTGCGAATCGGTGACTTCCATGCGGGAATTAATACGGGCCACATTCGGCGGCTCCATTGACCCCAACGCGAATCGGGCCATTTTGTCTCCGACAAACAACGGCGTCGACAAAATCAACGCGGAGATTTTAGAGATCGTAAACGAAGAAATGCACGCGTATCTGTCTGAGGACAGCATCGTTGACGAAGACGATCCGGACGATTGCACGTTCCCCTTGGAGTACATAAACAGCCTGACGCTTGCCGGCTGTCCTCCCCACAGGTTAGTTTTGAAAGAGAACGCCGTCGTCATGTTGATACGCAATATAAACGTGCCGCGAGGCTTGGTCAACGGCACGAGGCTGCTCGTCACGGAGATGCGAAGCACCGTGATTGTCGCTCGAGTTCTGACCGGCTCTGCTCGCGACGAAACAATATACCTTCCGCGAATCATTATCCTTCCGACGGATAATATGATTCCGTTTCGAATGCAACACGTTCAATTCCCCATTCGTCTCGCCTACGCAATGACCATAAACAAATCTCAAGGACAGACCTTCGAGGAAATAGGCTTGCACTTGGGCAGACCAGTTTTTACGCACGGTCAACTGTACGTGGCGCTATCCAGAGTTCGCAGAAGGGAAGACTTAACGGTTTATGTTGAATAATCGCAGTGTCAAGGACACCTGAAAGATCATCGCGCCACGTACACGTATAACTACGTCTTTCCGGAAATTCTATGATCAGATGAAATCGTTCGCCGCGCAGAGACGCACACCGAACCGACAATAGCAGCTACAGGGTGGGTATTGTTTTCGCGGCCGGAACCCGTTTGCCAATCATGCTAAGGGCGGGTTCACGCATCGCTTGCTTCACTTTACGTAATCTAATCTTCTACGACTGTACATAAGGATGCAATGCAAACATATGTCTTTGACTTTGCAAATGCCAATAGTGCGCAACAGTTGCTCGGTTGGCGTTCTCAATAACCATCTCTTTGTTTAACTGCAACCAACTTTTAGAGGTTCCGATAAATGGCTACATACCTATATTGAGGACAATACTACGAAAGTGTTTCACAGTGTTAGACAACATAGTGACGATGATACCAATCGACATTGGTATGCAACCACTTCGCGCATGGTCACAGTTTTGTAACCAACGTACCTCAGAATGGAGCACGTGACAGTGGCTGCAAATCGCGTTACGTCCGTACCCCACGTTAGCTCCTGCTGCGAGTATATGTCAAAGTATCCCAGTCAGATTAACTTTTAAGTCGCTATATGTTGCAAGTGATGGAATGGCTCGCCGCGATTCTATCTGTGCTCGCATACATCCATATTTGTTCGTTGCGGGGCACCCAAAAGCTGAAGAGTCGGTCTCCAATGTCACGGATCGTTCCGCCAGTGCCATTGAAAAGAAACATCTTCGAAGGGACAATTGTCGTCAACGTTGCTCTCTCCTGTTATCACCAGTTGTAGGTCTTCATGCAAAACGCTGCAAGTTACTACACGCTCTGTAACCGATCCACTACAGTAATGTTGAAGACCAATAAGGTCGTCGGCAGAGGATACTAAGCGTTATTACAATGCCTCTGAAACTCAATTCGAGCATAGCATTTCGCGTCTGCGATTGTTGTGTTTCCAGCAGTATAGCACCACTCGTTGTTGACAATGACGAAGGCAATTACACATTTGCTATCATTGGTAAAAAACCTTGAGGCAGATATGATTCTTCGGATAAGCAATCAGGTTCGATTCCTGCGCTGTAGCAGGTTGGGGCATAAGCTGTCATTATGAAGTTTGTTAAACTTTCGAGATATTCTGTTGGATTGTATGTGGTAACATACGGACGGAGAATACCCTTTGCTGTGGTTAGCCACCGGCCTTTCTCAAGTGTCCGCAGATCTCTTCGACTTCAACTTGCAACGAACATATCGGATGATATGTCCTGGCACATTTCACTTAAGTATTTCAGAGCAATACTTATACATTGGTGATACCCTCATAAGGCAATGCGAAATGCCCTACTGCCATATACATATTACATTAATACAAACAACTCTCCATTCCTTGCATGTGCAAAAAGCGTGACAGAGAAAAGGCGATAGAAATAGTATATTCTACTTAATCGTTTATATTTGTTAGATGCTTACCAAGCATGCGCAAGTAGGTACGTTCGGTGGACGGTCGCGACTTATGCAGATTTTGTATACATCTGTCTCTTAACGTCTGGTACGCTTTCGGAGCGTAATGCAGACCCACTGCCTACTGCACACTCCTTGCGCTGTTTCCCAGAGAACCCGAACATTGCGAAGCATCCCTGGCGAATCGTGCAGTGCTCACGGTATTTACGCAATGGTATCAAACGCGCAATGGGTCGTGACACAACGCTGCACTGCCTTTCCTACTCCTGAGGCGTGTTGTGCGTACCGCGATCTATATTAGCTTTATAAGTTGTAACAGTGTCACTCTTACTGTGCGTGCGGTAAATCGCACAATTGCGGACGAAAACCGTAGACTGCTGATTACGCGTCCAATCAGTATGAAACACAAATTGTGTTCTGCAGTATTCTTGGGAGATACGTACGGCGGTACAAAGTGACATTAGTGGCCGACTGACATTACCCATAACAGCGCCGAACATGTGTCGGTACCTAATGAAAAGAACACACCTATGACGAATCTCATGATTGCGCGATTCACACAACGCATCTCACACTTTGCACAATTTTACAATTTCCGCAATTCTCCACAAATGTGCAATTGCGACACTTGACGACACGTGCGACATTCCAACATCTGCAACATTGACGACGGCGTGTCGTTACTTTAACGCACAAGACACTTTGCCATCTTTCACAATAATTGTATCACCACAATTTGATCCCATTGTGAAACCGCTGTATTCGTCGCAAACGCCTCTTTATTGAGAGCACCAATACAGTGTCGGCGATGTCACAAAGTTGGGATCGCCAAAATTTGTCAAATTTTGTCAGAGCAGTCGTGAAAGGTTGTGCGAATTGCTGAACCATTCCATTGGTGTTTGGACAGTACTCAATATGTAGGTGTTCGCAGTGTGTTTGTCTGTTTCACACAGAGCATCTACGCATGCCTGATGAAGCCAAAAAGCAGAAACAAGTACGAACTTCTGGCACACGTGTTTGACGCATATTGTAAGCCACCTGACCTGAGGCTTGCGCGCGGAGCGCGCCAACCTGAACCATAAGGGTCTTTCTCTAAACTGAACAACCAGGTTCTACTAACCCCTGTTCCTAAAACCCTAGATAACGAGAAAAAAGCCAATAACACATAAATATATCCAAGCTAAAGTTTTAACAAACTTACCCCTGTAATGGGGGCGAATTCCTGAAGACTATACAACGAGGGGGGTGTCGAACAAATCCCAGATTTCTGGATAAGCTGAATTTCCACTATAATCTATCTATTTCCCAGTAAGAAACCAGCTAATTATTATTTGGCCCCGATAAAATCCGAACTATCTTCGAAACTATCTATTACCAGGAACCAAAAAGTCACACCACTACTCCAAGTTAACTATTTAGTCTCACTGATCTTCGATAATTAATTTGCTGGGGCTGAATTTGCCCTATATATAGGCTTAGACATGGAATATTCGGGAAAACAAAATGTCAAATGGCCAACTTCCGGCCCTTCCATACATTTCCGGCTTCCAGAATAGACTACCAGAGGCGGGGAAACTCAGACAAAAACTAAACACTAAATTTCACCTATATTTCTAAACTCAACCATTAAAACAATAAAGCTTATAAACCAACACTACTAAAACTTTAAATACAAGCTCATTTTAACGAGAACTAAGCTAATATACAGCAAAAAGAAAAACAGCCCCTAATTCTGCGCTTATGAAAGAAAAAAGCCGCTAACTTCAAAATCTAATATATCTAGGCGAAATCAAGATAAACATCTACTCTCTCAGCAGAGATGCAGGGGTGCAAAAAGGGTTGCCTACCAATCCGGTGGAGAATACACGAAAAATTGCTATTTTAAACCCGAGGGGTTTACCACTAGGAAAAAATCTGTCCCAAGTATTTCTTAGTATTTCTTAACTATTCCTTAGTATTTCCCGGTATTTCCTCACCATTTCCTAGTATTTCTTTACCATTTCCGTGTATTTCTTTACCATTTCCAAGTATTTCCAGTGTTCCAGAGTATTTTTTACAGTTTCATTCAATTCGTACCTTTTACTTCGCCTTTTACTATTACAAAAATAGCATAAGTACATTACCTATTTTCTTCTTGTGAAATAATTTACTGCACATTTAATTTTTGTGTTGTTGAATATTGAGTTTATAAAATAAATGGGTCACGAGTCACGATATAAACGATTACAAACGTCACTTGAAAAATAACCCCTATACAAATGATTAAATTTTGAAGTATAACGCCCATTTTCTTTAAAAATTGATAAAAAGTTAAGTTGTACAGGGTGTCCAAAATTAAGTGCGCATCATTGCCAATTTTGTTATTATTGGACCTACGAGGTCGGTTAAGTGGGCAAAGAATTAGTCGAGGAATTAGTATTTTTTATTACGAAAAATATGGTGAACATCGCATTTTCGCGATTTTCACATAAACAACGTTTTAAATGGAACGTCCTATATATTTCTATAAGTGTTGAAAGAGAATAAAATTCTTCATGAAAAACACTAATTCTTTACCCATTTAACCGACCTTGAACGTCCAATAATAACGAAGTTACCAATGGTGTACACTTAATTTTGGATACCCCGTATATGTATGCATGATGCGTTAGAAACTCTTCCCTAGTTTGGATGTGTGTTTTGCAACCTCTCTAATTAATATTTAAGTATTGCTTACTAATTATGTTACTAAATTGATAAAACTTAATTTCCCTTGCATAATTAACTCAAATTTTGGCCCCCACGGTCGTGGTTTTCATAAAAATGCAAAAACAATAAACATAATAACAATGCTATTGTCCGTCACCTCTTGGACCACTTTCGCGCCCTGCCTAAATCGAGACCTACATACCTAACATGATATTTACCGATATTTACAGTAACTAGAATAATATGTGTTCGAGTATGTGTTCAAAAAATGCTAGATATTCTTGCAATTCGCGAATGGTTACCACAGTTAAATACCGACAATTTTAGATGACCAAAATGGATGCTGAAAAGCCGGCAAATCGGGGCAAATAGTCCCGAGATATTACATAACTTTAATCAATCAAAACCGAATTTATCAATTCAACATTATTCGTTTATTTCGAGGTTTGGATATAAACCAAGAGTTCCAACATTTGAAAGATTCCAAATATAATTATGTAACAAGGTCTTGGACACGGTAGTTATATTACCTTCGATATTACCCCTCAATTTCGAGCTCAGTTTAATTCACCCCGCATCGATCTTGTCTCGGATCTTGCGTACCTAACCATCGTAATGTTTCCCCAATAACCGTTGTTATCATTAGAACTGAAAAAATCTTACAATAAATTATCGATATTTCGCAGTAATATACCAGAATTGCCGAAAAACAGTTGTTTCAAAAAATATCAAAGGTGGGTATCTCATTTATGTATCATCGTGTGTCTCCGCTCTCATGTGTAAACTTGAACCGTCAAACAAATTTCCGAAGCCCAAGAAACTCGCAAAGAAAGGTTCAGGCATGTCAGTGCGAGTTTTAATGCTTCTAGTCCCTTCTTCTTCTTCTTCATTCTCGTAGTTGTTGGGCTGAGCTCTAAGCTCTTTAGCCCTCGCTTAAGCCCTTTTGATCTAAATACTGTGGTTCGTGGCTCCCTTTTGAAATCCATTGCTATTTCTTATAGATCCACAAATTGCATAAAAATGCGAATAAAAATGACAGAATACCTTGCGGTAACCTAAAATATTTTGTCGAGCAATGTACACATAACTAAAATAATATAAAAGTCTATCGTTAAAACCTCCACTTAAAAAACTCTTCACTTCCAAAAATTGTTATCCGTTTTTATATGAATTTGCGGGGATATTTACAAATATTTTTCAGAGTTTAAAATAGGATGACAACTATCAATTTACATTAAATAATAAATCCAGGAATACTTGTAGGTATAAACGTTGATAGATTATTGATGATAATCAGTCAACGGCTCGGTCAACGGTATAAAGTTCACACCATTTTTACTCGATTTTTTTACTTGCTTTGAATGCTCGCATCACCCTAAAGCGGCCCATACACACTGAAACATGCAACGGCGCATGCAGCGACTCCTACGATTCGGGACTCAAGTTGCAGTGGGTGTGTAACGGAGTCGGGAGATTTGCATCAGTTGCAGCTTGCGCCGACGCTGCATCGAGAGTCCCGTCTCGGATGGTGAGCCGAGATGCCGAATCAGCGGCAGAAGCGCAGGTTTCTCCGCAGTGTTGCCACTTGGAATTTATGAGTAGTAGTAGAACCAATCACAAATGGGTAGTAGATTGGCGGGAAAGGGTAGTAGCTTTAAAAAAAATGCCCGGAATAAAGACTTCGACCGTTGATTGACTTATTCTACGGTTCGACTTTTGACAATAATTGTCTAACATACGGTCGATAATAAAGTTTTAACTCCAATTTATTTTAGTTATGCATGTACACGCTGAGGCGCCAACCTATCTAAATTAATTTTAATTTTTAAAAGCAGAATTACAATAATTTGCAACACAGCTTTGCTACTTTTGATGCCCTACGAAGTTTATGTTAAGTAAAATGATAATACAGGACATAAGTACCTCTACGTCAGATTTTCATTCCAAACAAAACAAACGCACGTGCCGTTTGACGTTTATCGATATTATTTACGTTTTAAACTAGTTTTTGCAATAAAATTATAGACATTTTGCAGTGAAAACAGTTTATTTTCAATTTGTGTGTTGGGCATACGTGTAAAAACTTGAAAACAACTACAATTATATTTCAGAGGTTAGGTTAAAACGTCAGAAAGCACGTGGCTTTGTTTTGTTTGGAATGAAAATCTGACGTTTGTGACGCGCCACTTATGTGGTGCATTGCGTGAAAAATAAGGATGAAAGAAGAACAAGAAAATGCACTAAGAGTAGTAGAATTAACTGGAAAGTAGTAGAGTAGTAAAATAATAAAAGTAGTAGTAGATCTACTACTTAAGTAGTACATTTGGCAACACTGTTTCTCCGTGTGTGGATTTGAGTCGCTGCGATTCAGGAATTGCAGGTTTAAAAACTACTAGGCGTAGTATAAAATAAAATAAAAATGGAAGGTATGATTCTCAAGGGCCGATGCATGCTTCGCATCATGTTTCTGTGTGTGTAGGCCAGCTGATACATGTCCCCAGTTCCATGATTCCTGGAGTCGACGTAAGCAGCGCTACATGTTTCAGTGTGTATGGGCCCCTTAACACTCACTGTTGCTACAGAAGAAACTTATTACATACTTATTACATACGTCTACTGTGGCCTCATATTTGCTTCTGCGCAGTGGAGAACGAAACATTCAAGGCGGCCGGTATGGACAGAATTATTGTTTTTACCAAATAATGTAGTTTTAATATTATAATAGTAGGCATCTGAAATAGTAGTAGTAGCTATGGTAGTAGGCGCATCAATCACTTCTATTTTTTAGTATCATTATATCCATGATGTTTAAATATTACCTAAGCAACTAATTTGACATAAAATAATAACATAAAAAAAAATAAATGTACTAATTCCATTTTGGCTCTGTCCGGCAATAAACTAATGAACTTCAAGGTATAGTTTATTAAAAATCAAACAAAAGGCATTTCCAATTAAATCTATCGGGCTCAGAATACCAGGAGCAGGTTGCTATTTCGGAGAAAGAAATGAATATACCGTCAGGTTCAGGACTTAGGTTTAGTAACTGTGTTTGTAGTAATTTTGTTATTAATGTACATACAAACCAACCACAACTGTAACCGTTAAGCACTTTCAGTTTTTCCCGAATTTTCACATTTTCAGTTGGATTCTCCAAAAATTATCTTTCATACAAACCTTGTCCTGGCAATTACGACCACAACAAAAAAAATCAGCCAAATCGGTCCAGCCGTTAAGCACTTTTAGTTTTTCCCGAATTTTCAAATTTTCGGTTGGATTTTCCAAAATTATGATTTTTACAGTTTGTCCGAATTTCCCGACTTGCGCATATCCATATCATACAAAAATCCCATAGAAAAAAGCACTTTCAGTTTTTCCATAATTTTTCAATTTTCCTGGCAACTTTTCCAATTTTTCGTTCTCTAATGCCACGTTCGGCCTCTGTTTTGTCGACGTCCCAAATTATTTTGTGCGTAAGCTTCAACTGAGCGCGTCGAACTCGACTGAGTATCCGTTGTTCCGGAGTCATAATGGATCGCGCATGAGGCTTGAGAAATTCTTATTCGACTTGGCTCCAAACGCTGTCTACGCTCTTCGTCAGTCTCATTGACTCGACTATCATGTAGTTGGCTTGCGTTGCGCGTACGCCGACCGATATTTCGACGCCTCGCTGGTGGCATTTTCTCCAAAGAAACACCAAATACGCACACCTAGAAAAATTGATTGTTACGGCTCACTACATTATTGTAGTAGTGATTTTTGTAGTACTTTAAAACACAATTGTACATAAAATTGCTATTGCGGTGTTTAGAAAAACCCTTAACTTTTGTAGTACAGCAATTGTAGTGTTTTTCCAAAATATTATTGTTCCATTGCGGATAATTTCTTTAATCGGTTTCTAAAAATTATTTAGATCTGTTTACTACAAAATCTGTTGAAATCTTGCAGTTAGTGATGTACTTTTCGCTACACTTTATGCACGTTTTTCTACAAATGGATTGTGAACGACTCTTATTGTATTTACTTATTGTCTTTACCAAATTTGTATCTCCTTTCATTCAAATTGTAGCAATTTACGGTACAGATTGTGTGAACAGTATACAAAGTACAATAGGTACTAGACTTGCGCTAACATCGGAGTCGGGTCAAATCAGTTGCTTCTTATGGTTCTTGTAAGATTCCGTCGATTGCGTTCGCCTATTATGCTAAAATGGACAGTTTTATGGAAAGAAATTATTTTAGTTTTTCGTACTTAGAAACTCGTCGTTTCATTACAATCCTTTTACCCTTACCTTCGAATGCTGTGAGGATCTATGTAGTGTAATCGATTAAAAGGAGGTTAAGAAAGTGTTACTAGAATATACAGTGTGAATATGGTAAAGCCCATTAGTGACTTTATTATTTAATTATAGTTTTTTCAAAAAAGTATGGGTAAGAGAATTGTGTAATATGTTAAGATGCGTAATTTAACATTACGTATCCACACCGTAAGTTATGCATAAGTACATACGATATGTCAAGCTTATAGGTATAGAATTTTTCATTTAAAATTTTCTAAGTTTGACATAGGTATATGTATACATAGGTACATAAGTACATAGGTGTGGGTACGTAATTTCAGATCGTGTTTTTTAACATATTACATAATTTTCTTGGACGTAAGTTTTTGTAAAACCTATAATAAACTTGCTATTGAGTTCTGCCATAATCTGGGTACACTATACATTATAGTAGCGATTACTACAGCATTTAGTTAAACTGAGCTATTTAAATAGTAATCTCACAGCTACAAAAGTTCAAGAATTCATTATAAAGTGTAGTACATCGCAGCAATATTGTAGTAAAATTGCACGTCTTTGTTGTAATTAATGCAAATTAAAATAGCGAAAAGTAATACAATTTGTAGAGCTATTTTACATAAAAAAATATTAATCTGAACCGCATATACGTCGTGAACCATTGTATACACATTTGTTATAAATTACTACAAAATAGTTATTACAAATTTGTGGTAAGTTTTACTACAAATTGCAGCTGTCCCTATTTGCGCTACAATTTACGTGAATAAGTGCAACAATTGTGCATATGATTACAAGTTATTTTTTTCTGTGCATGATCACCACCGATAACACACTGACAATTCAATTTTTAGAACTGTCAAACTGAACGTCACATTTTTGTTTGTCAAACAGATTTTCATACAAACATACCATCCAAATTCTCGACTTTCCCGGTGGATTTTCCAAAATTTTCTTTCATACAAACCTTGCCCTGACAATTACGAACACAACAAAAAAGAAATCAGCCAAATCGGTCGAGCCGTTCTCAAGTGATGATAAAAACACTGCTTCAACTTCTAAGTGACATCGGATTTTTTTATTCTGACATAACTATATTTTTTTACAAAAACTTTCACAACCTACTCCCATATACAATAATGAAAAAACACAGCTAACTACCGAGTAAGTGTCTCTAACATCCTCCCACCGATTTGGCTGATTTCTTTTTTGTTGTGTTCGTAATTGTCAGGACAAGGTTTGTATGAAAGAAAATTTTGGAAAATCCACCGGGAAAGTCGAAAATTTGGATGGTATGTTTGTACGAAAATCTGTTTGATAAACAAAAATGTGACGTTCAGTTTGACAGTTCTAAAAATTGAATTGTCAGTGTGTTATCGGTGGTGATCATGTATTTGGTGTTTCTTTGGAAAAAATGCCATCAGTGAGGCGTCGAAATATCGGTCGGCGTACGCGCAACGCAAGCCAACTACATGATCGTCGAGTCAATGAGACTGACGAAAAGCGTAGACAGCGTTTGGAGCCAAGTCGAATAAGTCGCCTCAAGCGCGATCCATTATGACTCCGGAACAACGGATACAGTCGAGTTCGACGCGCTCAGTTGGAGCTTAAGCACAAAATAATTTGGAACGTCGACAAAACAGAAGCCGAACTTGGCATTAGGGAAGGAAAAATTGGAAAAGTTGCCCGGAAAATTGGAAAATTCGGGAAAAACTGAAAGTGCTTTTTTGTATGATATGGATATGCGTAAAGCCTTGGTTTTTAACAACTTTCCGTCGACGGAATTACGTTGACGGAATTCCGTTTGCTGTGTTTTAAGTCTGTCGCTGTTTGAACGGCAGAAAATTTTCAGCTTTTTATTGGTGTAACTTAGCAACAGCCAAATTATGCAGGTTTGATTTAAGCAATTGCGCCCCAGCGCAGTGCGTCGACGGAGTCCGTCAGCGCAATTCCGTCGACGGAAAGTTCTTAAAAACCAGGGCTTAAGTCAGGAAATTCGGACAAACTATAAAAATCGTGATTTTGGAAAATTCACCGGAAAATTTAAAAATTCGGGAAAAACTAAAAGTGCTTAACAGCTGGACCGATTTGGCTGATTTTTTTGGTGTGATCGTAATTGTCAGGACAAGGTTTGTATGAAAGAAAATTTTTGGAAAATCCACCGGAAAATGTGAAAATTCGGGAAAAACTGAAAGTGCTTAACGGTTGGACCGATTTGGATAATTCTTTTCAAAAATAAGGTTTTTAGGGAACGAAAAATTGGAAAAGTTGCCCGGAAAATTGGAAAATTCGGAAAAACTGAAAGTGCTTTTTATACTGGATTTTTGTATGATATGGATAGGCGTAAGTTGGGAACTTCGGACAAACTGTCAAAATCATAAATTTTTGTATGCACTCGCGATCATAACTGACGATAGGAACGACATAGGTATTTGGTTGAACATAAACGTAATCAGAAAAATGTTTCACATTGAATAAACGATTTGGGTAATGAATCAAAAGTATTTCCAGTATTTCCCTGAGTATTTCCAGTATTTCTCAGACTATTTCCAGTATTTCTTTGAATATTTCCACCATTTCTTTACCATTTCCTGGGTATTTCCTACTATTTCTGAGTAAGAAATACTATTTCTAGACTATTTCCTAGTATTTCTGTACCATTTCCACCATTTCTCACTATTTCGGAAATACTATTTCTTGACCCTGTCTCAACCATTTCCTTAGTGGTAAACCCCTCGTTTAAACCAGTATCTCACAATACGAAATTACACCGTAACAACTCCCTCCTTTTCCCCAAAAAAAAGTAAATTGCGAGCAACTAGCCAGAGCTGGTAGCAGAGGCCATCATGGGAAGGAAATAAAAGGATAGGGAACACACGCAACAACCCCATCAACTTAAGATCAGTCACTCACTGCCCGGGTACGCGGGGACGTCACCACCGCCGCCGGCACGCAGCGAGGCCGCACTCAAAAAGGATGGAATAGAAATGGATAAGGGAAATCGATGGTATACTAGCAAACAAAGACATAGCGAACTCGTCCATGGCTATAACATAGTATTTTGCGATCGCTAAAAGAAACAACTGTCCACCCAATGAAAACAAAAAAAAAGATGCGTCTAGGGGGGAGCTAGACGAGGAAAAGTTGAAGGAAGAAAGTCAAGCAAGGCTGGCCGACAAATGAAGAGCACCACAAAATCCCGACCCAAAAATCGGCACTAAGCGATATGCCCTAGTCCAACTAACAACGAACTATTACTAGGCTAACCAAACTAAGACAAGGACTGTAATGTACAGCGCAAGTCTGATAAATAGTGATCAACCAGTGACAAACGCGGAGGAACAAAACGCAAGTGATCATAATACAACAAGTGTCCCCTACCAGGAAGTCAGACTTGCGCTGTACATTACAAGGACAAAACAAGGATAAGTACCTAAAATTCGGAGCCAACTACTACAAGGGTAACAATATCCGAGGCCAACAACTTGGGTAACATAACACTCGCCAAAACCAAACCCTACCGACCATCTCCTTCTAGCAAACCAAAAATATCCAGGTCAAACGGGTCAAATCCGGGAAAACAAAGAGTCAAAATCGAGAACAGTCTAATCCGAGAGGCCAAAATCTAGAAAATATATCAAGTCAGATCTAGGAAAAGTCAAATCCTAGAAGTCAAATCCAAAAAAAGGTCTAAATCTAAATAAAAGGTCTAATCAGAGTGGCCAAATCCAATACACACCTTTAGTCGCCTCTTACGACAAGCTGGGGTCTACTATAGGATTATTCTCTCCCGGGACCTACACGGGGATGTCATTTCAGTTAATTTTCGTCATCAATCGGTACGGAGTCTACATAGAGTTTCAAATCTTTGACGTGCCATAATCGTATTCCTTCATTATCATCTCCTTCTAACTCATACGTCACTTGTCCTATTCTTCTTTTAATTTTAATTGGGCGTCTATATTTTGGCGAAAGCTTACTAGTAAAGTTACGAGTAGCATCCGACAACACAAAATGTTTTCTCCAAACCATTTCTCCAGGCTCATATCTAATATCGCGACGTCGGAGATCATATTGTCGCTTACTACGATCATATGCCTTGTCTAATCGTTGTTTTACAAGTCTAAACTCCTTTTCTAATGGAGTAACTTCCTCTATTTCCAAATTGGATATTCTCTTCATTTTCTACTCCACCAAACAATTTTCCTGATGGAACAAATTCTCTACTAAAATTCAATGAGAATGGTGTATATCCGGTAACTTCATGCTTTGCTGTTCTCAATGCACAACCAAGGTGCTTCAAATTTTCATCCCACTTATTATGTTTATCCTTGATATAACCAGCTAACATTGTCTTCATTACTCTATTAATACGCTCTGTGTGATCACAGGCAGGACTATATACGGGTGTAAAAATCGGGGTAATGTCATATTTCTTCATCATGTCTTGCATTTCTTTGCTACGGTACTGACTACCATTGTCACAAATCAAGAATTGTGGTGCACCAAACATTAAAACAACCCTCTTCTATTATTTTACTAATTGCCTTAGCCGTGGCATTCCTAATGGCGAACAACAAAGAAAATTTTGAAAAACAACCCGAAACTACTAAAATATATTTATTTCCATGCTTAGTGCGAGGTAAAGGTCCAAATAAATCTGTGCAATCATCTGCCATGGTTTAGTAATTTTAGGTTTTGCAGGCATATATCCTTTCGGTGCCTGCTGTTCTGGCTTCAGCTGTTGGCAGATCCTACATTCTCTAACGTATTTTACTACATCGCTATGCAACTTAGGCCAATAGTACAATTGATCGATTCTATGATGCGTTTTATAAATACCTAAGTGTCCAGCCGTCACATCGTCATGATTTTCTACTAATACTCTCTTTCTCAAACCTTTTGGTATCACGATCTTCCTAACTCGTCAATATCTATGGGAACTTGTTTCGTGGGAAATTTATAAAGTTGGTTATTTACTATTCGCCAATTTGAATACTTCAAGAGAGCATTTCTAACTTTTTCCAACATTCTACAGTACCGCTGATCTCATCAACCGTTACTAAAGTTATTTTACACTCCGAGCTATCACTATCCGAACTATTTGGTAATGAACGACTTAGGAAATCAGGTACTACATTAAACTTCCCTTTTCTATGTTGTATATCAAAATCGAAGGCTTGCAATCGTAAAATCCAACGGCATAATTTACCAGTTGGGTTGGCCATATTCAACAACCAAATCAAAGAACTATGATCTGTTATTACGGTAGGGATGCAACGTTTAAACGTTTAACCGCCCGTGTGAACACTATCCGTTTAGGGGAACGTTTAAACGCAATGCAGAAATGCAAATAAAATTTAGATATCATTCAGTTTCAGATAAACTAAGCCGCGGCTAGTGCTAGGCGCGCATCGCGTAAGAGCAAAAGCGACGGGACCGCTTATATATATTGCAAAATCGTCATGTACTTTTCAAATTTATTATTTGCAACCCTTTGCCGCGGCCATTATTCAACGGAATATGTGTTATTTTATGATTTATAACCCAATTTTCAAAGGACGTTTGATTTTTTTTCTAATTATTAAAGTTTCTAAACAATATTGCAATATTGGTAAGTTACGCGTAGCGCGTAGGGTGCGCGTTTAAACGCCGTTTAAACGTTTAATATACGCGTTTAAACGTTTACGAAAAATCGCTAAACGTGACATCCCTATATTACGGTAAATCTATATCCTTCTATATATGGTCTAAATTTCTCTATTGCCCAAACGACTGCTAAACTCTCGTTGGGCGGTACTATAATTCCTCTCAGCTCGACTGAGGGTTCTACTAGCGTAAGCGATGACCTGCTCACCTTTCGACGTCTTCTGTAACAATACGGCTCCTATGCCATAAGCACTAGCGTCGGTTTGTACAATAAATGGTAATGAAAAATCTGGGCAACTCAAAATAGGTGCTGACACCAAACAATTCTTAATAGTTTGGAAAGCTATGTCACAATCGGGAGTCCAATTAAAAATCTTATTTTTTCCTACTAAACCGCTAAGAGGTGCTATCAGGCTTGAAAAACTAGGTACGAATCTTCTATACCAGGATGCAATGCCTATAAACTGGCGTACTTCCTTAGGACTTTTTGGTCTAGGTACATTAACTATTGCCGAAACTTTGTCAGGATCTACTTTAAGTCCGTCTCTATGTATCAAATATCCCAAATACTTTATTCTGGGTACACAAAATTTACATTTCTCCTTGCTAAGTACTAAATTGGCTTTCGTTAGTCTATCAAAAATCTTGCTAACAATTTCTAAATGTAACTCAAAAGTGTGTGTGGCTACTACTATATCGTCTAAGTATTGGAGAACATACGGTTCCAAGTCATGTCCTAAGATGTTGTCAATAAGTCTCTGAAACGTCGCCGGAGCATTCGTCAGTCCAAACGGCATTCTACAAAATTAAAACAGTCCACGTCCAGGTACGGCAAAAGCTGTATAAGGTCTACTATTCTTCTCGACAGGGAATTGCCAATACGTGGATTTGATATCCAACGTGCTCAAATATTTGGCATTACGAAGTTTGTTTAAAATCGATGGTATGTATGGTAAATGGTATGCGTCTTTTTTGGTAACTTTATTAACTTTTCTATAATCTACACAAAATCGGTACGATCCATCCTTCTTAGGAACCATTACAACGGGCGATGCCCAAGCACTACTCGAAGGCTCAACCACTCCTAACTCCAACATATTGTCCAATTCCTTATCAATATACTCTTGTATTTTCGGTGAAACACGGTAATTCCTCTGTTTAATAGGACTATCACAAGTAACTTCAATTCGGTGTTCTACTGCCGAAGTACAACCTAGCTCACTTGACACACTAGAAAAATAATTGTCTACTATATGGTCTAATTTGTGACGTCACCCAAATGGCGAACGCCACAAAGGAGGATTCCGCCGCAGCTAAGCTCGAACCGAAGATGGGGGTGGGCAAAACTGAAAAAGGGCGCCAAGGAGTTGTTGGCTGATCCTCCAATGAACACGCAAACACAGCGGTCACAGCTCCTAAAAACCGCTGGTACACAATAGGGCAAATGAATGAAAAAATAATAAAACAAATATAGTTCAATAATAAAGCCAGCATATAATAATGAAAAATAAATATAGCCCAGAATGAATATACAATAAAAAAAAATAGTGGTATAAATCAAAATAGCTATTAATATGAAAAAAAATAGTACAACAAAACTGCGGGAAATTTAGACGCCCGGTACTCACGTTGCGCCAAAAAAGAAAAACCAAAATAGGCGCCGATGACACGGTAAATACCCTACACGGTTGGAGCTCCGCACGCGCAGCGCACCGACGGGCCAATCGCACGCACTCTACCCAAACGCAAATAGACGCAAACGGCAGTATCGTCCGTTTCTAAATCCCGTTACAAAAAAATATATCTAAGTATAAAATTGAATTGAAAATTGAATAAACGGCAAAAAAAACTAATCAAAATTTATCAAAGCAAACAACTCTTATCTAACTTAACACTGGCAAAATGATTAAACTATGTATGGAAAAAAAAAACTACCGGAATTATTTATACCAAAATGACAAATTAAATTTAACAAAATAACGTGAAAAAATTATGTCAAAAACAAACAGATGACCACAACAAGCCGTGGCCAGGCATCTACATTAAAACTAGCCGAACGGGACGATTCCTGAACGGACTAGCGGCGCGCAAACACGAAAAATACAAATACAAAGTTGTCACAAAAAGCTGTGACGGGCGCTACACAAAAACCAGCCGTTGGACGCGATGTTCCAGACGGACAGGCGACGAAATAATCAAAATAGATATCTGACCTTCCAGAAGATAAAATGCAGGTCAGCTGCTACAGCAAATCACTTCCGTGTAGCTCAGCACCAGGTGATCGGCGCTTCTCGTAACGTGGGGAAAAGTGCAGCAAAAATCGAAATTTGCACTCACGGAAAAATTGCTCCCAGGAAAAAAAACCCTAAAATGCCGAAAAGACAAATTAGAATAGAAAATAAGAAAAAGGAAAGGAACCAACACCGATGACTGAAGATTGAAATAAAAGATGAAAAATAAGACACTCACCACGAGGGGTTTTTTCTCCAACAAAACCGACTGGACTCCAAATGCGAGTTAAAATCCCAAAAGGCATAGACGACGATCTCTAAACTTGCACAATACAACCAAATCGACGTCTTGAAACGGTCGGGACCCAAGAAAATCCCAGAAACTGGCAAGAAAATCTATTTCCCAAAACTTGGCGTCACCAACCACTCGCAGAAGAATACAGCCGGAAGTGCCGTTTCAGAAAGCAAATCGGAATTTCCAAAAAAACCGCCGACTAAAATACAAGGTGGCCCCATCCGAAACTACAAATGTACCCAGAAGCACCCTAGATTTCCAAATCTTCCAGAGGCGTCACCGGTAATGAAATAGGTAACTAAAGGAAAGAAAGCTTAAAATGACTTGCAAACCCAAAGGAAAAGAAGATAGCAATAAGAAAAGTCATAAAGAGGTCTCAAGAGACAGAAGAATAGATAAGACAATGCATAAAGAACCGAAAGATGAGACAGGGAAAATGAAAATGAGAAGGCGCGCCACTGAGCATCTAAATGGGAAAATGTTCTGCACAAGTTGGCAGAACCGAAAGTAACCAAATTAACCTCAACAATCTGACAACAGACTAACAACAAGTTGGAGGCTATTAAATGAATAATTATACGACCAAATCGTGAAAAGGGAACGACATTCCTCCCCAAGGTAGGCTCAGCAAATTATAAATACGAAAGATGAACAATTCCAAGACTGAAAATGACAGAAACATGAACAGAAAGCTACAAAGTACAGAGGCAATAAGGGGACTCAAAAATAGCAGGTAAGTGAGACAAAATCCATAAGACTAGCGAACCTAACAAGAAATAATAATTTTAAGACAGTTCTACCCTCAAACAAATCGATAGAAACTCAACAAGACAATGAACGGAGGCATGATCGCAGAACAGATGCAAGAACCGAGAACAGGGGCAATCAAAGCAATAATAGACTAAATATAAGTGAGAGACCTAAAATAGGAATACAAGTACGGTAATCAGAGCACGATGTAAGTACTAGTCTATAATAAAATGTTGAAAAAATACAATTGTTGTTTTAATACCAAATTAAAACGTAACAAATTCAGAACGATTTTCTCCACTAACTATAAAAGGACTATCACTATCACTAACTCCCACTGTATCTATTACAATATTATCACTGAACTTCCAACAATTATGGCGTAAATCTGGTACAATTCCCATTTCGACCCAAAAATCAATGCCCAACACTAAACCATGTGGCATACTGGGTACTACGACAACTTCAAACACTTTTACTCTATCCATTAGTCGAATCGGGATACAAGCTGTTCCAATGGCCTCACAAGTGTTGCCATCAGCTATGGTACAAGACAAAGAAGAACGAGTAATTGAAATTTCAAAATCCTCTCAAGCAATTTCATACCCTCTCTTCCCAAAACTGTTCTTGTTGCTGCAGAATCTAGAAGAGCAAGCATACTACTTCCATATATCGAAACTTCCACAAATGGGCGTCTATCTTCTGTCATTCCTGATAATACGTAATTAATTATTGTTTCCGTCTTGTTCCTTAAATCTTCTGATTTTTGTCGTAAGTCCGAGAAATATTTGGTCGAATTTGTAAACGTACGAGACACTAGCCGACCACCTACTGCCTCCGATTCTCGTTTCCCTGGTTCTTATTACAGTCTGGGCAAGTTCTAACGGTCACATCAGGTCGTCGACATCTAAAACACAAAAGACCTATTTGTCTTCTACACTCAGCAGCTCGATGTCAAATTTCTTCACACTGCCAACATTTCAGTCCCAAGTGTCTATGTTCATTCATTCACTGAGGTCGACTATTACTTCCACTAGGGCTAGAGTATCCACTATCTCTATGTCTATTATCTACTTCTGGCAAGGGACTATTACTTCCACTACTCAACTGTCCTCTAACACCACGTGCAATTTCAATTTCCGATTATCTTGGTTTTGAATGTCTTATCCGGTAGGCTAAATCTGGTTCTAAACATCTCGACTCTCTTGGAGGAGATACATAACTATCCACAGAATATCTTCTATTTTCGAGTTCACAACCTTCGCTAACCAACTCATTCAACGAATGAAATTTCTGTGTGGGCAAATTCAGCTGGTAAAAAGGCGCAAGGTTATTTCTAATAACGTAAAGTTTTGTCTCTTCCGGTACTGGTATTCGAAGTCTACCAAAATATTCCGTCATCCTATCGATATAAGCTTCTATCTTTTCTCCTTCAGCTTGGGTCTGACGCTTAATCTCATCCCATAAATCATCCGTATAATACAAAGGTTCAAAACGTTTTCTTAAAGCCTCACACAAGGCCTCCCAAGTCCTAAATCTGTCTTTTCTATCTCGGTACTTACCAAGGCATCTCCGGTAAAAATAAAACATGCCATTTCAACTAAAGAATTTTTATCAAATCTATAAGCTGAACAAAGTTCATCGATGCGAGTCAAAAATGAGCCGACGCTACTGCCAGGCTTTCCTGAAAACTGTATATTCCAATTAAGAACATCCTTTGGACTAGCCTGCCTAAGCGCAATCCTTCTCGAATAATCCTCAACATCAGAGCTAGCCGAATCACTTGCACGACGATAAGATCTTCTAGTACTAGATGACAAATTCATGGGAAAAGTTACAGAGTGCATAGTAGGGCTAACTTCTTTGGCTTCCTCAGAAACAAAAGTGCCACAAACAATAGCGACTAACTCTCCAACTGCTATTAAGTATTTATTCTTAACCAGTGAATTCTCCGACGAATCTTGAGCAACTAATCTTTCTATCCGTCCTGTCAAATGAGCAAGTTTAGCTCGAAGACTATCCTGGATTTTCCTATCTTTCGAATATTCATACGTATCCACTAATACTTGATAAATTCCTAATTTCTTTTCTATTTCTCCAACTTCTTCATCAAAATTCAAAGCTTCATAACTAATGGGGAAGACCCGCTTAATCGAATTTATAACTTTTAGTACTGTAATATCAAGCATAAATAGAATATGTATCGCGTACCACGTAAAAATTTTGATTATGTGCCGTGCTGAACGAAAAATTTGCAACTTAGAAAGCAGCATGACCGGGATGGCTAAAACGCGCGCTTTCTGTGGCGTAGGAGACCTATCCGTTGCACCGCGGTGTTTACGCGTCTCCCTGGAAAAAGTGGGAGGAGTCGGGAAATAAACGAGCGCTCAGGGTGCAAACGGATCGGTTTGCGCATGTGAAAATCCCTACCTAATCTGTCGGGCCCAGTGTGACGCATGTTTCGTATTTAATTATGACGAAAATAAGACTCAAATGTAAAAATCGAAAGTTGCGGAATTTGTTTCGGATAGTAAACTATTCAATATGATCATTTTCAAAATTTGCGGGTTTTCCCCATTCTATCACTAAGTTTTTCACTCTTTTTCAACAAACTACGAAACCAAATTCTCATTTGTTCTACCGTTCCAACTTTATCATTAAATTTTCTCACTTTCAGTTCGTAAATAAGTTAGTCTCGAGTAAGGTAATTAACATCTTTACTAGAGAACCTCAAATCTGTCCCAACACCTATCAAATTTTGAGCTATCTTAAACTATCCACTAAGAATACCTCAAATAAATCTATCAAGGTCCCGCGGTGGAGCGCCAATTTCTTATTACGGATCCGGCTATCTAAACCTCAATATCTACCCAAATGATCTAACCGAATCCGCAATTGAAGGATTAACGAGCCACTGGAGCTCCCTGGCCTCGGCTAGGCACCAGTCGAAGAAGGGTGGTGGGTCAAACGACTAAAGACAAATGAGGTTCTTAAAAGCGAAGTCAAATCCTGGAAAATATTAGGGCGCCACCTAGCAGAGTCTCTAAGCACTTACCAACGATGGTGCTAGGGCCAACGAAGGAAACTATTCGCAAAGCGAGATCTTACGATGAGTATAAATGTCAAACGAGGGATTTAAAAAAAACAACTGTATTATATACAAAATATGTAAAAATGTGATGTAAAATATCGGTATTGTCAAGTCTGTATCAGCTTAAAAGTATCAGAACGAGCTATAAATACCAAAATAATGAAATAACTATTCTACCGATAGACAAAATCAACTACGCACTGAAGTACGCAGCGACAGCAGCTGTAGATCTACGTTAGGTCACAGTTTCTTTACAAAATCTTTTAACTCAAATTTTTGATAAAGCTGATTTTACAAAAATAAAATAAACAAACTTATCTGTCTATTGTTAAGTATGTCCAATGTCAGTCGGGTGTCCTCTTCAGTTTTCACACAAAATTCCCTTCTATGATAAGTCCCATCTAGTCAAAATCGAGGGTCAAATTAGGGTGATTCCAATCCAAAAACTAGCTGCGGGCGTCACAGCGTCACGTCACAGGTAGGAGCAAGTTAATATTATTAGATCTTTCTCTAAACTGAACAACCAGGTTCTACTAAACCCTGTTCCTAAAACCCTAGATAACGAGAAAAAAAAGCCAATAACACATATATCCAAGCTAAAGTTTTAACAAACTTACCCCTGTAATGGGGGCGAATTCCTGAAGACTATACAACGAGGGAGGTGTCGAACAAATCCCAGATTTCTGGATAAGCTGAAGTTCCACTATAATCTATCTATTTCGCAGTAAGAAACAAGCTAACTATTATTTGGCCCCGATAAAATCCGAACTATCTTCGAAACTATCTACCTATTACCAGAAACCAAAAATTCAACACCACTACAACTCCAAGTTAACTATTTAGTCTCACTGATGTTCGATAATTAATTTGCTGGGGCTGAATTTGCTCTACATATAGGCTTAGACATCAGACATGGAATATTCGGGAAAACAAAATATCAAATGGCCAACTTCCGGCCCTTCCATACATTTCCGACTTCCAGAATAGACAATAGACTACCAGAGGCGGGAAAACTCAGACAAAAACTATATAAACACTAAATTTCACCTATATTCTAAACTCAACCATTCAAACAATAAAGCTTATAAACAAACAAATACAAGCTCATTTTAACGAGAACTAAGCTAATATACAGCAAAAAGAAAAAGAGCCCCTAATTCTGCGCTTATGAACGAAAAAAGCCGCTAAATTCAAAATCTAAATATCTAGGCGAAATCAAGATAAACATCTACTCTCTCAGCAGAGATGCAGGCGTGCAAAAAGGGTTGTCTACCAATCCGGTGGAGAATACACGAAAAATTACACCGTAACAGTATAAGTAAAATCGATTTATCACTTTATTAAATGAAATTGGTAATTCGACTACGTGAGCCGGTAATGTTCCAATGAATTAAGCAGTGCTGGTATCAAGTGGTTGTTAAGTCCTTCCATATTAGAGCCTACCAGAAGAGTTCTTCCGGCAATTGTTCTTGTCCAAAATAAAACTTTTGCTTGGAGTATGAAATGAGGCCAAAACAGTTTTAATTGACTCAAAATAGTAATCATCTGATTTTTCAAAAGAGGTTCTATTGAAGAACTCAGCTTCCTCATAGCCATGTTCAGTTTCTGACTGCTCGGAGTCATGCATACTTATGCTTGCACTCAAGAAATCGTTTTCTTCCACCTTCAATTTCTCCGGTTCAACTTTGACTTTGTGAAGTTCCTGGGGATTCCTGACGGTAGGATACATTCGTTTAAGTCAACATAAAACTGCTTGCATGCAGACAGCTTGAATATTAGATCCAGAATATCCATTAGTAACCTCTGCCAACAAGGACAATGAGTCTGAATTTAACTTACGCTTCCAAGATTGCGTGTGTACTTGCAATATCTCTTTCCGGCTTTGGGTTGAAGGTAGTGGAAAGAAGAGTTCTTTGTCAAATCGTCCAGATCTTTTTAGTGCTGGATCGACTGAGTCTATCTCTATCCTATTCGTTGCAGCAATAACCACGACACCAGGCATTTTGTCTAGAACGTCCAACAAGGCGAGCAGAGTAGTCACTACGCTGCAATGGATTTGTTCGTTTTTTGTCGATCTTACTGGCGCCAAACCATCTAGTTCGTCGAGAAAGATAAGTGACGGGCGAGCTCGATCTGCTTTCTCGAACAACTCTCTGAGTTTCCTCTTTGATACCCCAACCCATTTATCCAGAATATACCTACTTTACCTATACTTTCCCTATTCCTAATTTATTCAATTCTGCGGCTAATGCTCCCGCCACAAACGGTTTTCCAGTTCCTGGAGGTCCATAAAAGAGAATTCCTCTAGCAGGTTTTATATTAAAATAGGAGTACACATGGGAGAGCATTAAAGGATAAATGACAATTTCTCGAAGAATACTATAGTCTTTAAGGGTTGCTTGTTGGTATGACCATTTACCAGAAAACCAGAGTATGAGACGCGCGCATACCGCATAGTGTCTGTTGGAAATTCGAACGAAATAATGTTTACCATTGAAACCGTACCAGCTAGTAGAGAAAAATTATAAAGTATGACGAAGACTCGTCGAAGTAAGGCTTTGGCAAATGGAGAATACTCTAAAAAATTAAAATTACAACCGGATTTTTTGAATGTTGGCGGATTAAGGCAACACATTATTCTCGTTTTTACTGTTAAGTGTACAACAAGTATTTCTGACGTTGTGCCTAAATTTGTTTTGTTTTGTTATGTAAGGTGTTTAATAAATAGAAAAATACAGTCCACTTTATCATTGTTCCCACACGGAACACACCGACATATTACACTAGCATTCCTTGAAAATGTTTTCTAAAAAATCGACGTAAAATTTATTCAAAAACGTGAATTTTGCTAGTCGTAGTGAAACGACATTTTTGATATTTTAGCAACGACATCCAGACTTCCGTCAAAATGAGATTTACATAGTTCAAAATTTATAAATAGACCTTTTCATTTCGTTCTGTGTTCGTTAGTGCGCATGTGCTGACAATCAGCTCTTCTTAGATTTTCGGACGAGTGTCACTGTCAGCTGTCAGGCGTTATAAACTTCGTGTGGAATATTCGTAAGTAAATAGTAGAATACCAAATAAGGAGGGTGTTTGAAAGACGGAAAATTATTACAAATGTTAGTTCCAAGTGATATCCCTCGTAAAATTGTGAGGCTGAATCCCGAAGGCGTGCCTGGCTCCTGGCTCTTGCTTGAAATACGGGAATGTTAACCAAGATACTTCAATCATGTAGGTTTTTAATATAGCCCTAAAAAAATTATCAATTTTTTAAAAGAAAAACGGAGAAAAAGGATCTAATATAGGTTCAGGTGCGTATTTTTCTGAAATGTATGTATGTAACTACAAGTAAGTAATTCTTATTTTAAAGCCCTAACAAATAATGACATAAAACCTGGAGACGTTCAATAAACTTTTCCATTTCGAATCTTGCCTCTTACCCATTTTTATCCAAGCAACATCATTTATGGTCACCAACCTAGTTATTAACTTCGATTTTTCCCAGTATTAGGCAAGGTTTACGAAATGGATAAAATTGTAATCCCAAGCGATAGCTTGGCCTTCCCGCACTGCTATCACCTTGGCAGTCACCCAAAGCACAATGCTTGGATGCTCCATAGTGTTTTAGTTCCGAACTATTACTAATTTTGCACGTTTGTAGTAAAATTTTACCAAAGAATTAATAAACACTTTCAAACAAGCAATACCGCCTACCCCTCTAGGGGATATTGATACAAGACTTTGACATTCGTCCGAAATTGTCATGGCGCGTTCGCGCATGCGCCTCAGCATTTTTTTATAATGAAAAGTCCTATTACAGCAATTTTTAACAAAATTGAAATAGAATAATTACTTTCAGAAGGTCCTAAATTTTCAGTTAATATAGGTAATAAAAATAAAAATTTCAGAAATTGAATTAGTTTTAAAAAATGGGCCAGATCATGAACGCATTACGCATCAGAAATAAAATTAACAAAATTTTAGAATGCAAAAGACAGGTAACTCATAATTTCAATAATATCGCGGGTTTGGAATAACACAGTTCTAACTGCACTTTTTACCAAAACTGAGATTTTTACATGTTTCGGTTCAGCTCACTAAATACTACTGGTATAAGGTTCTATCTGCACTTATAATCATACTATTCTTGAGATTTCTGGAGTACAGGGTTCTATCTAACACTGTAAATAGATGAACAACTGATGTACATGGTTCTATCTGCAAGAAAAATCAGTTAGAACCCGTTTGTATCAAATGCGCAAGATCCTATTTCAGATATAACTTTTTCGCACGAATTTCTCTCAGTTAGAACCATAACCAAACATGTTAGTTTATAGTTAGAACCAGTTAGAACTTCGTACTCGCATATCATACAGTTAAATATTAAGTGAGGTTAGCTTTTCGTAGCACTGTTTGGCACGCAAAAAAGTCTATTTTTTGATAATTAGAGTGAGAAACCATGTCGAATATAGAAGATGCAATTGGTCCTCAAGATGAGTAAGTACTTGAGTTGATATAATTCAATTAGGTACTATTATTACATTACTTAAACGTTTCATTTAAGCTTGCCGCAATTGTGTACAATACATCCTGCTTCTACATTTTTTGAGGTTCAGGGAGGCGAATTTCACGATTTAGAAAGGTAAATTTTTCTTGCAATGAACGTTAATGCATGTTTTCAAAAAATTATACGTTTCCAGAGGGGAAACTGAGACATTCTTGGTGCATAATATATCAGACATCCCAATAATAATTAATCCTGAAGACTATCAGTTAGAGTTACAACGAGTTATTGAAGATGTGGAAGAAATACATAACGTAGAATCGGTACAAGATGCAAGTCAAGAAATAATTAGTATAGAAAGTGCCAGAGAAGAGACAGGTTTAGAGGTAGGTCGCGATATTAGTGCAGAAATAGGTGAACTCGAGATTTCTGCAGAGAATACAATAATTGAGAACGATGGAAGTTTAAATGCAGAGATAGGGGAGCCAGAACAACCTTCAGACAACGGAGAGAATATCGAAGAAGAGGGTAATATGAAAACTAGGAAACGGCAACGTAAAGAACACACTTGGAAATGTAATGTCAGAAAAAGAAAGTATGAAGCTGGAGAAGCATACGTTTCAAAAAGAGGAAAATTAGTTGAAGCTAAAACAGTAAAAACAAAAAAGGATTGCGTGGCAAAATGTAAGTTTAGGTGCAGTAAACAGATTACCGAAGACGAAAGAGATTGTTTGTTTAAAAGCTTTTATAAATTAGACTATAATCAAAAGCGGCATTACATATCCAAAACTACAGAGAGGCTATTAAAATGTCGGACATACCCAAAAAAGGATGTGTCGCGCCGAACATACAGTTTCAAATACTTTTTTGAAGTTAAATCGGTTAGAATACAAGTTTGCAAGGTTTTTTACTTAACAACATTGCACATTTCACAGAAACCAGTATACAATGTGCACAAAGAGAAAAATACTACATCAGGTGTTCCTAAAAATCACTGTCGAGGAAAAACTTCATCGAGAAAGTTAAACGAAGAAATAAAGCTTCAAGTTATGGATCATATTAAGATATTTCCACATGTTGACAGCCATTACTGTCGTAAAGATACAAACAAGCAATATTTAGATTCTAATCTTAATATTAATAGAATGTTTGACCTTTATGTAGAATGGTTGGAAGCAAAAAACTATGAACCAGTAAAGAAGAGTATGTATAGAAAAATCTTTTGCGAACAGTTTAATTTAGATTTTCATAAGCCTAAAAAAGATCTGTGCCATGTTTGCGAAGAAAAACAAGTTATTCAAGAAGAAAATCGAGAAATGAGTGAAGAGTTGAAAGAAAAGTTTATAAAGCATTGCAATTTAAAAGAAAACATGAGAAGAGAGAAAGAAGAGGATAAGTTAAATACTACCGAAATACCAATTCTTGTATTCGACTTACAAAATGTTATAACTGTACCCAATTGTAATATTGGAACATTCTTTTATTTGCAAAAATTAACATGCTTTAATCTTACTGCTCATTTAAAAGTTGGAAAGAAGAGCACAGTTTATAATGCTGTTTGGAATGAAGGAATAACTGGGAGAAGCGGTAATGATATAGCATCGGCATTTTTACAGATATTGGAAATAGTAGCAAAAGATAATAAAAATATTAGAAATTTAGTGACCTGGAGCGATTCATGTGTCTCTCAGAACAGAAATAGTATGATGTCTTATGCGGTAATGTATTTTTTGAAAAATCACCCACAAATGGAGTCTATTACAATGAAATACTCCGTGCCGGGCCACTCAGGTGTCCAAGAAGTAGACAATTCTCATAGCCAAATAGAAAAAACATTCCGAACAAATGAATTCTTTTCTCCTATTGGACTGGTTCGGGTTTTAAAAATGGTTAATAGAAAAAATCAATTCGTTGTGATACAGCTCAATAAGCAACACTTTTTAGATTTTGGTTCTTGTAGCAAGATTTTTAACTACAAAATTGTGCCTTATACAAAAGTTGTATCAATTAAATATACTCAGTCTCTGTTTCAAGTTGAATTCAAAATGAATTATAACGAAAGTTATAGGAAGGTAAATATTAAAAGTAATGAGCAACGAATTTCTAGACAGAGCAAGAAACCTAAAAGCACAACATTCGTGTTTCCCGAACCAAAAACAAACACGAAAATTGTTGAATTATCAAAAGAGAAGAAAGCTGCGTTGAAAAAAATGTTGTATGTTATGTCTGACCAAGATAAAGAGTATTATCGAAAAGTTGTAAAAATTAACTAATTTTAATATCGTTTTAGCAAAAAGTATAACTAGTTACTTTTACATTACGTTACATAAAAGTTTAATATTCCGTTTCTGTGTTGTAAAATTCAATATGTTTAAGTTGCTGTGATTTGTAACTCACTGACTTAATACAATTTTTTTCTTAAAATTTGCTTTTTTTTATTAAGAGTGACTTTAGTAATTTTATCTTGCAAGCTGCAAAAACATACTCTCTTCATGGGACTGTACAATTTAAAAATTAGATATACCGACTATAGTCTATAGTAGGTGGTATTATCTAGATTTTAAAAGACACAGAGTCCCATCTGAAAGATAGAACCACGGGCCACAAACAATCAGTAATTTTTAGTGTGAATAAGTTCTATCTGCAAAATAGAACCATGGCCCACCAACAATCGGTAATTTTCAGTGAGACCAAGTTCTATCTGCAAAATTAACATTAAAAAGTATATTTTGTACAAGTTTAAGTGGTGCTACGTGTTATTCTCTAAATATGCAATATAAAAAATAATAAGTGTCCACATTTTATTTGTTTCTAGCATTTATAAATTTAGCTGGTGCAACACTTGAATATTTCCGCTCCATTATCTCAAGAACAGCTGATGTGCAGTTAGAACTGTGTTATTCCAGACCCGCGATATAGATAAACTTATACTAATTACTAATTCTATAAAAGAAAAGTTTATTAAAAATAAAAACTTCTAAAATACATAAACCTACTGCGGTAGAGCAGATCTAAGGATGTTCCAAGCCCAACGATATGTTTGGGGTAGCATTCCGCATAAGGTCTCGTAGTACACAAAATCTGGATTTAGTTCTATAATTCAATGCCTGGCGGGGTATCTGCCCGAGGAGTAGTTGTTCGAACGGTCCAGTACCTCTCAATAATCTAGTTATTTCTAAAGCAGACAAATCTAATGCCAGTGTGATTCTACATAAAAAAGATAATTTAACGAAAATGTAACATTTTATCAGTGCTGAAAAATTAATAGAACTTCGTAAAGATCCAACAAAATAGTTTCAATTAAAATTAAAAGATTGGTGAAAAGATTGTAACAGTATTTTTGAAAGTAATTATCAAAAACCTAAATTAATTAATGTGAATGCTTGTGCACCTAAATTATATATGACCTAATCAAAAATCATAAATTAAATGTTCCTATAAGACCCTTAGTATCATTTATATTAATGCTCCAACTAGAAATTGAGCTCATTTTTTAAAAAAAAATTTTAAAGAATCACAAATTTTCTATTCTTGAAGAAACTAAATTATTGTATAATTTGGAAAAAGGTTATCAATTAGATATTTTGGAATCTGTACAGGTATCCCACGACGACCTTACATGATCTGTATATGGAAAAGTGTGTTTAGCAGAGTTACACAAATTTGCACTTTGCACGAATAGGTAATCAAGGATGCTCAATTCGACTAAAATATTTTTGACTTTCTGCGACTTCCGGTTATACCGGAAATAGACACCAACTTTCTTATTTTAAATGGAATGCCCACATTTTTATTACGGATTTAGATTTTTGGTCAAATTTTAAGGTCACCTTATGCAAAACATCGTATGTGTAAAGTGCACCCTCTTCGAGATATTAGACGTTAAATTTAGTCATTTTTCAAATTTCATCAATTATAGCTTGGAAACGGTACGAGATAAAGAAAAATAACTTACAAGTCCCTATCCTAATTTTTAATTCTCTATCTATTGAGTGTAGAAAATACTGCCTCCTGAGTGGTCAAAAAATGACAAAAAGATGCCAATCGTGAAGCAGTATTTTCCAGACCCATTAGATAGAGAATTAAAAACTAGGATAGGGACATGTAAATCATTTTTCTTTATCTCGTACCGTTTCCAAGTTATAATTGATGAAATTTGAAAAATGACCATTTTTAATGTCTAATATCTCCAAGAGGGTGCGCTTTACACATTGATGATTTGCATAAAGTGACCTTAAAATTCGACCAAAAATCTAAATCCGTAATAAAAATGTGGGCATTCCATTTAAAATAAGGAAGTTGGTGTCTATTTCCGGTATAACCGGAAGTAGCAGAAAGTCAAAAATATTTTAGTCGAATTGAGCATCCCCGATTACCTACTTGTGCAAATTTGTGTAATTCTACTATATATACTTTTCTATATGTACAGATCGTGTAAGGTCGTCGTGGGATACCCTGTATAGAAATTTATAAACATAAACATGATAAAAAATAGAACTTACTTAACGAACAAATTGATTTAAAATGGGGAGTTCCGTCAACATTGAAGACACAACGTCAACCAAAAGTGAAAAAACATTTCGATGAATTATCCTCTGGCCACCGTTTTCAAACTCCAGAAATGCTATTGGGACAAGACGTCCCAGAGCTCATTTAAATTATGCGTTGCAAAGAATTTGAAGGTTTTGCATTTACTTTTGGCTAAACCTAAGCCTCAAATCCAAAAATCGAAAGTTACGGAATCTGTTTTGGGTAGTAAACTACCAATTAAATTGTGCTTTAAATGGCATAGTCAAGTAAAATGACATACACATACTGGTAGTTTTCGAAGTTCTCTGGCTGACTTCAGTTCAAAGTCTAACAAAGCATGAAGATGTGGTTTCTTGTCCCACCGAGTTTCCTTTCCACGGAGTTGTTTGGGTAAAATGACATAACCACGTCACAGCTAAAATGATACTTTTATTTTAACTATACCTACCATGTTGTTCTGACATTACAAAATAACTGCAGTACCTACTTTGTTGGCTTTTGTTCTCTCTGACCTTAAATTGCCCTTTACATGATCTTGGACATAGGTAGAACACGTATACCTACTTATACCTACTTATAGGCCTCAAGTTAGTACATGATTCTGGGGATTTACATTTAGGGTTGGATGAAACCAATGTCTCTCTCCATATGGAAGGATGGTAACCTTGTAGCAATTATTATTTATATGTGTTATAAAAGGATCAATATAAGGACTAGCGAGCTTCAACATATCAACAGAGAGGTTGTCGCATCCCTCAGCACACGAGTTAAGACCTTGTAGAGTTTTCGAAATCTCATCCACTGAAACAAATGAAAAAAGAAAGGTATTCTTCCAGTTATAGACGCTAGCCACCTAGCCAGAAATGAATGAGTAAGGTGTTTAGAAACAGGAAGAAAGTAACAATTCAGAAAATACCTACCTAGATCAATGTTTTATTCTCATATTCTGAACATGAAGTACCCCTGCAGAAATGCGACTTTCCACATCTGCAAGCATTTTTGAAAGAAACCCCCAGCAGACTGTTATTTCTGCAGGTATCTACAATTAAAAGTTTAAGGAAACAATAATACACATGTTATTTTTTGTAATTTTTTATTTTTCTTCCTACATTTATCCCCAAACAATAATCACCGGTTTCACTTTTACAATCACATACCTATATAACCGTTTACAAAACAATTTGAGACATCCACGCTTTATAAAAATCATAACTTATTTTATGTTTATTTCTTCGCGTATATAATATCACTTGTTACATTTTTTAAGTATTATAATTAGCTATTATACAATTTCGTTTAATTTAATTTGAAATTTGTCCTCTCTTTACTGGCTTTCTCTTTTTAGTTACAAAAATACTTCCTTAAATACAAAATAACATCGAACATCGTCAACAAATGCGAAAACTAAAAACAGTAAACGAAAAACATCAACAGAACAAACAAGCTACTGCGTGAATCGGTAATAATAATAATAATAATAATAATAATAATAACATTCAGACGTACACTACATCATACTATTTTATATATAATATAATAAGTTAGGTGTCAACAACTTAATGAACAAAAGAAAATATAATACTTTCCGGTAAATTCCGACATGCCTGTTCTTGATTTAGGTAGGTATGGGACGGAAAAGGAAATAAATTTAAAATTAAGGTTATTTCGAGGAAGACAGCTTTGGCGAATTTTTCTTATACAGTGCCATCATTTCAAAACATGCCGCCCAAAATACCTCTGGATCTAAAAAGTGACGTCAATTTTTATAGTAGACTGCTGGCGCTTCAAAGTAACATCTGGAATTCGGGAGTAAAAGCTAGCAACTATAACTGTCTTAATCAATAGCATATTATATTTGTATATAATATTATATAAGTTGGCCCAACATTGTCCTGTGCAAAAGAACAACTAAAAATTTTTGAGTTCATCATGTACACCAACACCAACACCAACACAAACAAAATATTAGGTTTAAAAATATACGTATATCGCTTCAAAGACAATTACGTTTTTCACATTTTCAACATAAATAATATAAACAAGAACAATAATTTATAATCCAGAAGGGTATGTTCTTAAAGTACCTATTTGCGTGTAAGAAAAGCAAAAAGGTTATATGGGTTCATGCAAGTGTATGCCACAGAAAACCTGTGCAAAGTCACATACAACTCGAGCAACAAGAATGATTACGTTTGTATCAAGGCTTTTTTCAGCAGATCATTAAAAATACTAAGATTCGAGTTGCCCATTACATCGATCTGATTATCGCTAATAACTATGTTTTTGTGCATGTGAATGCTTTAAAAATTTTCGATATTCTAGTTCTTTGTGTTATACATATGTATATTTTCTAAAAGAAAAATTTTTTATTTAGGCGTTAGTGTTCAATATACGGCAATGTGGACGGAATTAATTTTTGAACTGTATGATCAAACCAAGATATTCAAGGTTTTCAAACTTATAGCACTGACATGTTTTTCTATTTATGAGAAATTCTAAAAAGTAAAAAATATGCTTTGCAAAAAAGTTTATGTACCCTACACTAAAACAACTTTCGACAACGACCCTGTACGAAACTAATTTTTTGATTTTAGTGCCCTTCTGCGCGTTCCTATTTTTGACAGCAGCTTTTGGAGCTTGAACCATCCTGGCATATTGTTTTGATACAATACCCTCACTGTCAGCATATTTTGAAACACAAGGCGCTAGGAGCATGGCGTTTATTTATATCCCAATGCAGAGATATCCAACGTTTTAGCGTGCTATTATTCCCTTGTTTTCATTAGTAATAGCGGATTTTCTTTAAAAAATACCTTTGCTGACGGTACACCGGACACAACACATCGAATGCAAAATCCTGTAATTTACAATAAACTTCAGAAGAAAAAAAGAAAAAGTATCCGTTTGAATTCGAACAAATACTCCTCGCTCATTTTGCCGCTGAGCCACGCCTGTTGCTTGCCTTGCATGAAGTTTAACAGTTTATTAAAGCGTGTGAAACTGGAAGTAGACAAATTGGTAGACAAAAGATTCAAACATTTCGTAATTCTAGGCTCTCTACAATCTACATTGCCTATATTAAATAATTCTGGTACAGCTGGATTACAAATTATTATCATTTATGTTGAAAATGGAAATAATTTAATTATTGCATATTTAAAACAATAGATTCTAAGTTATTGGAACATTGCAAAAGGGCTGAAGCAAGCAAGGCCACTTTACGCAGAACCTTTCCTTCGACGTTTATCAAATGAGAAAACGTGGCCTGCACGGTCTCCTGATCTAAATTCTCTGAATTTCGTATGGGACTATATAAAATCTATGATGCATTCAGTTCATGATAGTGAAAATCTTCGACAGAGAGTGGAAGTTTAGCTGCCAGCGAATTTGGAACGCACCAGAAATACCTATTTGAGCGCGTAAGGCAGTCCATAATCCGAAGAGCTCAGAAATATATTGCTGTACGTGGAGGTCATTTTGAGCATTTATTATGATATCACTATAATTAACTATTATCTGTACGTATTCACTATTACCTATTTAAATTGAATAAAAGTGTAATTTTACTAACTAGCAATGTAAAACCTCAGTAACGAAAGATTTAGGACATAAGTTTATGTAAACTTTTTTTCTTAGTTTTAGTCGTAGAAACCGTCTAGGCATAGCCATTTTTGTTACACCCTGTGTATATATACTTATACATTATGTATATTTATATGCAGAGGTCAAACTGGAAGATCATTTACTACAAGAATTCAAGAACATAAGAAAGCAGTAGATTCCTATATCAGCAAATACAGGATTTAGTGAACCCTGCATATCCATCAAACTTCAAAATATGTACTTCAGGGTTACAATTAATAAAAAATCGTGAAACTTATTCAAGTATTTTAATTACCTACTTCAGTTTCAAGAGAATTCTATTAAAAAATTCAAGGTTATCCAGCATCGCATTCTATAGACAATTCAAAATTTTGAGTTATGTCCTTTTGTACAAGACTCTACTGTAATTGAAAACCATATCCGAACATTGGTAAATTTAGTAAGTTTCTTTTTGCTGCTTCTTTTTTATTTGGAACATTTTTATTAGAAAACAGATATTGTTTTAGTTATTTTATACAAGATGACAATGTTACCCCCATCATGCTGTTTGGGTGAGTGATTAGATCCAGAGTATAATTATGTGTGACAAATTTTGTTTTATTTCTTGCGGTAAACAAGGCAATGAAAATAACAGACATGTCGAAGTTTAAATCTCCACTTTTATCAATTAATTATTTTTTTCCCGCCTCCTAAATTCAAAAACCTACCAGAACATATTACGTATTCCTTAATATTTTCGACGACGCTTAAGGGTCTTACTTGCTAAAAGGGTAGTATATTTACTTCCCGTACTTGACAAAAAATTTGTCGAACATATTGAGTATAATATTGCACAATCCGACCCCTGCTAAAATTATCTACAATTATAACTAGAATTAATAATAAAAGTACGCGCCACCTTCTCAAGAAAATCGCATCCGTTTTATGGCAGTAAACAAACTTACAGCCGTTTTTATAACACAAAAATCCTCAATAGGTGATTTAAAATGTCACTACTTCGCGCCTCGCGCTAAGTTCCCATGGTAACTCTGAAATTATTGGTTACCACGGATACGCGAGTAGTTTAGAACAACTAAACGTCATTCAAACGTTTTCGTTATTTGTAAAAGTTTTTAGTATGGACTCGGTTGACAGAGAAACAGCACCAAAACAAGTAATTTTCCCCTCTCCGAAGTATAAATGAATTTCCATTTTCGTGGCGTATTTTGTTTGTTTCATGCACCGACGTTGACCTATATAGCCCATTTAATTTGTTAAGCACTTTATCTTGCACGCAATCGTGAAATTTTCCCAACAACTTTCTCCTTATTGCTGAAAATAATTACGAATTTGATTGTTTTAATCTGCAAAAAAAATTGACCCCGGCCTTGGAAAACTACGTTGGTTAAAAACGACCTCCTGTTTCTTGAATAGCTATACAGGGTTTCCCACGACGAGCTTACACGATCTCCATATAGAACAGTATAGGTATATAGTAGAATTACACAAATTTGCACAAACAGGTAACCGAGGATGCTCAATTCGACTAAAATATATGTTTGACTTTCTGTGACTTCCGGTTATGCCCGAAATAGACGCCAACTTCCTTATTTTAAAGGGAATGCCCACATTTTTATTGCGGATTTAGATTTTTGGTCAAATTTTAAGGTCACCTCAAGCAAAACATCATATGTGTAAAGAGCACCCTCTTCGAGATATTAGACGTTAAAAATCGTCATTTTTCAAATTTCAACAATTATAGCTTGGAAACGGTACGAGATAAAGAAAAATGACTTACATGTCCCTATCCTAGTTTTTAATTCTCTATCTATTGAGTGTGGAAAATACTGCCTCCTGATTGGTCAAAAAATGACAAAACGTTGCCAATCGGGAAGCAGTATTTGCCAGACCCATTAGATAGAGAATTAAAAACTAGGATAGGGACATGTAAATCATTTTTCTTTATCTCGTACCGTTTCCTAGTTATAATTGATGAAATTTGAAAAATGACGATTTTTAACGTCTAAGAGAGTGCACTTTACACATATGATGTTTTGCATAAAAATCTAAATCCGTAATAAAAATGTGGGCATTCCATTTATAATTACGGAAGATGGTGTCTATTTCCGGTATAACCGGAAGTCGCAGAAAGCCAAAAATATTTTAGTCGAATTGAGCATCCTCGATTACCTGTTTGTGCAAATTTGTGTAATTCTGCTATATATATATATACTTTTCTAGATACAGATCGTGTAAGGTCGTCGTGGGATACCATGTACAGGATGATTCTTTTAAAGCGCACATTAGAACATTTTCGACTTCTACTTATATGCTAGAGCTATGAAACTTGGAACCTACCCATAATCGACGATTCCGAGACGAAATTAAATATTTACAGGGTGATGTCACTCTTAAAAAGGGCGGAAGTAGACGCCATCTTTGTTTTTTTAAATGACAATCGACCATTTTGATTTCATATTAAATTCGGCATTTAATTCAGAGTACAACTAACCAAATTGTCACTACTTATCCGTCATACTTTTTGACACCAATTTACTCAAAAACTGCAAATAGCTCCAAAACGATTGGAGTTAGGTATAGCATATGCTAACATAACTCCCCTTAGAATTGTATTTTACATCCAACGGTGACATAAAATTTGACACGTGCCATTTGAAAAAAAATGAGTTTTTGACATTTTGCCATACCCGTATTCAAAAAATTGTAGCAACCGCTGGCAAACTCGTTATGACTTCAGTTATCAATCAAAACGTTCCTTGGAGCGTAGGGAATCGAAGTAAAAAAAATCATCGACTTAACTTCAGCGGTTCAAGAGATATCAATTTTTTAATGAACCCTTGCATCTGCAAATTTGAAGAGAAAATATGGCATATGTCAAAAAGTATGACAGATAAGTAGTGACAATTTGGTTAGTTGTACTCGGAATTAAATGCCGAATTCAAATATGAAATCAAAATGGCCGATTGTCATTTAAAAAACAAAGATGGCGTCTACTTCCACCATTTTTAAAAGTGACGTCATCCTGTAAATATTTAATTTCGTCGCGGAATCGTCGATTATGGCTAGGTTCCAAGTTTCATAGCTATAGCATAAGTAGAAGTCGAAAATTTTCTAATGTACGCTTTAAAAGAATCACCCTGTATAAGCAGGTACCTATACATTGACACACCAGCAAAAAATGCAACAATACACACAGAAAAGGAAATTATCAAAACTACAGACTACATACTACATTCCGGTAACTGAATGTAGATGCAGAATCAGAAAGATAAATCGACACTTTTCTGCCTGTCCTATAATCTATACTATGTCATGTATTAGTATTAGAATGCAGTAGTGGGGCTTGCATTCCTGTATAATAGGTAACTGGATGTTCTCATGTTCTATCGGCTAAGCGGCAGTTAAATACACATAGGGGCAATTTACAGCTGGCGTAAAAAGAAAAAGATAGGTTAACTTTTTGAAAGTTTAATTTATGTTGAACTGACTTACGCTAAAGGTACCCAATACACTATCAATATTTATCATAAGTATAATATACCTATCGACCTTTGCAATTGACTTATTACTAACCGAACCGCTTGTGAAATGTGAATAAAAAATTGTCGAAGTTAGAGAGAGACTCCTATTTTTCCTGTGTGTAGCTTAATACGCTCGCGTGGTACTAGTTAGTAGTTATTGCATTCTATATTCTATTCTAATTATGCATGAAACAGAAACAATATGACGGACTTTTAACATTGCAAGCATCAAGGATCTAAAGTCGTGTATAGACAGGGGCAACAAGGGGCAACATGTCATTTCGACTTTGTCGACTGTTTCTCTTTCGTGTCACAAAAAGAGGTACCGTAAAACGGGGTTACTTTGGCACATGGATCCTACTTTGGCAGGGGCGTATTGATCATGCGCGACGCCCGTTGCAACAGGTAAAGTCAACATTCTTATGCGCACATTAGAGATGAGCTAAACGGTGATTTTATAATCACTCTGTGACTGGTGATTGCTACTCCAAAATCACAGTGAGTGAAAAAGGTGATTGCGATCGCAGTTTGAGGACTTGAGCGGTAACCCGCGGTAACGGTCGTGGTAATCTGGCCACCGCACACCGCTTGTTGCTGCGCATGCTGCTATTGCGTGGCGGATGGTGCGATCGCGGCAGAGGCGAGGCAGACGAGACGAGACGAATCTCAGTTGCGAGTTGCGATCGCAATATGCAATCACAAATTACAATCACCTGATCACCTCACCGACTCAGCGTCAGCGACCGTTCAGTTCAACGGTGGCCGTTCTCCGCGTGATCGCGGCAGACGAACGAAACGAATCTCAGTCGCAGTCACCGTTGTCTGAATTAACGAATCACTGTCAGTGATTGTGATTCCCCATTCACAGTGACTAAATCACCGACTGTGAAATATCGCTCAACTCTAGCGCACATGTGTCAGTCGTGTTGAGGAAGCAATATAGTACGCAACGATGCCAAGAAATTATAAAAAGAAACTCGGCGGACGGTCCTACAGGAACTACACCGAAAATGCTCTTAACGCAGCGGTGGCTGCAGTTCGACACGGCATGAAGCAAACAGAGGCGTCGAGACGCTTCCAAATCTCACGGGGTACGATTCAAAACAGGCTATTCGGTAGACATGCCCAAAATCCGGGACATCCAACGGTTTTTACAGTCGCAGAAGAACGATTGATTGTGCACACATTGGACACCGTGGCGAACTGGGGTTTCCCGTTCACGACAAGAGATGTTCGCGAAGTGTTGCAAAAATTCCTGGAAAAACAGGGCCGCATTGTGCCATTTTTTAAACAGAATAAACCCGGCATGAAGCGAGAACGGTTATTAAAATTTTGTATTGTTGATGAAAATATTATTTTTCTTACATTTTTACAAATAAAAAGTTTTCCAAGTTTCGACTGCTAATTTGACCCATTTAGAAAAAAGATACGTCAAATTCAAAGGTTGCGTTGGAATCCTCAGAGTTTTCTGCGTTCTATGGATGCCAATGTAGGCATCCACGCTCGCCTAGTATAGTACAATATCAATTTTTCGTGTCTGCCAATGTAACCCCACTATTGCGGCCTACTTTGGCAGCCAATAAATAAATAAAAAAAATACTTACCAAGGGCCTTTAAGGAATTTCAGTAGTGAATCGATAGGTCTGAAGCTATTCGGTATGTTGGTGAAATAAAAACGGTGATTTGTCAATTTGTTTAAAAGATATTCTGTCATAACTGCCAAAACCGGCCAAAGTAACCCCGTTTTACGGTAACCTATTGTCCATATTAAAGTAACAAGTCGACTAAGGTTCTAAATAAAATAAAACACGAAGAAACTTAGTGTCCACACAACACAGTAATGTTTGTGATATGGGACGAAGAAGTCACGGATGTCACAACACACACTGATGACAAACTGTCCAAACCAAAGACACAGTCGCAACTTGTCGACATCTGTTACCTTATTTTCTTTTGAAGTTTACCCCCTCGAGAGCGAAACACGCGACATTCGGAAACATTTGCTTTGGCGACAGAAACAACTAGAAACAAGTGGCAACTTGGTTTCGGGAAACAAGTCGCCAATGACCAGTGTTGCCAACTCTGAAAATTGCACTTCTGCTACAAGACCCCAAACATTCTGCTACGACCAATGAAATTCTGCTACACAAATTTAAACTCAAAGGCATGAAAATATGCAATAATCATCGACAATAAAAATTATTTTATATATTTATCAAAAAAAATTAATTATCTTCATCTATATCGCTATAATCAATACCAATGGTGTCATCTCCATCTTCAAGGGCGTAGCCAGGGGAGGGCACGTGCCCCCCCCCTGGCCAGAGCAAATCGCCTATAAAAATTTAAAAAATAAACCAAAAAAATAGTTTTTATTAAAAATGGATTGCTTGCAAGTTACTTTGCCTCCCTCCTACTCAAAATTCTGGCTACGCCCTTGTCCATCTTTATTATTATTTCTAAAATCATACATGTTTGCGTTGTACATTTTATAATGGTCATCACTAAACTCATATTCACTGCAACAAGTACTTTTACTTGCTACATCCAATTTAATTCTAAGTATACAACAACTTACTAGGAGCAATCGCGAATCGCTTCAATGCAAAATAGTCACGGGTAACTCTTCATCGAACCGGCTCAAAGATCTGCTTCGGCGCTTGAGCTGAAGAGATCCGCATCGCGGCGCATTTGGCTCACGGTTCGCGGTTCGCAACAACAGCGCGCGTAGTTCGTTGATAAGGGGTTTGGAAGTCGACGCGTGTGTCATGCTGGATGAAATGGCTCGATGCCGCAGCTCGCGGTTCTGCGGGTCCTGTGGCTCAGTGCTTCTGTTTACTCATTTATTTATCTCGGCTCGGCTGCTGCTGCGGTGCTGCATACTCTGTGACAGCGCGTTGATTCAAAGATGGGAAAGTTGTATTCATTGTGCATTTGCAGTGTTTTCGTGTTTTGTATTTGTAGGTTACAGCTACATTTTTAACTTATAATGTAGAATTTATGTAGGTAATAAAATAATAAGTACAGGAACAGAAATACAAAATAAAAATAAAATAAAGCGTGGTGGTGAAAAACAATAATTTTTTTTTCATTATAACCTTAATTATAACATACATAATGAATGGTAAAAAAAACTAAATCAGCCTGTAAAGTACGAATCGAAAATATAGAACGGATAATTATGCTTTGCATTGCATGCAGCTCTCGGGTGCGTCTTGGCTCCAGAGTCGCGAAAGCTGTATCGAGTATCGTCTGTTTCTTTGCGAGCCATGTGACTCATTTGAACCGGTTCAGTTCTGCGGCTCGCCATCTGTGAGCTGAACTGAAGAGTCAGATCGCGAAAATTTTACGAGTTACCCATGACTAATGCAAAACGTGAGCTGCTCCCGAAACTAATGTTTATTTTTTATATTTTTCTACAAAACACAAATTATTATGCTCTTTTATTATTTAATTTAAAACATAAGTATGAAATTCTGCTACATCAGCTGCGCTGCTACAATTTGCAAAATTCTGCTACTGCAGCAGAATTCTGCTACGGTTGGCAACACTGCCAATGACAAAAGTTGCTACTTGTTGCCTCCGTCTGTACCCGGCTTAGGGCTTAAGATAATAATAGTTGACTAACGTGCTTTTGTTTTAATTTTATGGGCCGATCCCGGCGGTACTGCAATACCGGGCCAACCCGCGACGGAGGTGGAGCAAGCCCCTAACCTCCGTCAGTTTCCAAAAATCAGTTTAATATACTGGGCCCGCATGCGGGCCGTATCAGATATTAAGCTGATAAGAACAGATACTACACTTTGATCTTAGCCATAGGCCGAGAAGCGATAGAGAAAATTTGCTTTCCTCCTCTTTTGAATGCCACCGAAACCTATCAGTAAGTAAGCGGCACACTGTTGAAGCCACGCGACACCTATCGGGAACATAGTTAATTTTAGCCATCGACCTCTCCCGTGGCCACGCCTCTCCTCAGACAATAACAAGGGCAAGCGCAAATAATACAAAAAGTACTAAATAAGAACATTAGCAAGAGTATACAGTAAACGCATCAAAAAATAATATCCCAGAAATATAAAATTTAATTATTACATGATCCATAATACGTAAAAGTAAAACCCACAACCATTTACAACGTGAACTTGAACCATGACTTGTACTTGTATAGGTTTTAAACGCCTGCAGCATTATGCAGCAGACTCTTCACGCATGCTTCGCGCTCTGGAATACGCAAAACATTGTTATTATGGCATTAAAACTTGTTGGAAGCACCAAGAGAAAAGGAAAAATGTTATATAACACAGTGTTGTACATTTTTCTTGTTATATATCATGTTTATGTTATCTATCAGATGTCGGTAAAGACCAAAAAAAGTTGTAAAGCTTTGTTGTATAACACGCCCCGATTTGCCATACTTGAAAACATGTTATTGAAGCATCCACTACGGCGTTCCGTTTAGCATTTATTGCTAAAACCATCGACTATCGCATGATTTTGCGCGATGGAATTGAGTTGTTTAGTGAGGTATTCAAAATCAGAACTTGTCCTCCTTGCAAAGGCTTTAAAACTACCATCACACCGCATTTCTCCTCTTCTCCTGTCAGTGGATGAATGTGTCTGTGTCATCTCTTGTAAAATCTGTTAAAAGAGCCATCCCACAGTATTTTACTCGAACTTTTAACGATGATTGTGCGCAAAATCTTCGTTTATTAGACAGAATTACACAAGCTGTCATGACTGCATGTTGCATCCTCTACATTTACCGCCATTTTACATACCTATTGAGCTGAAAAATTCTGTAGGTACAATCTCAATTAGTTATTCTTTGTTAAATACTCTGGACGTTTAAAAACGTTAGGTTATAAAACAAATTACACAACAAAGTTGAAAACAAATTTGTTGTACAACTTTGCTATTTAACATGTTTTGTTACCTACATAATCTGGACGCGCTTTTATTTGTCTCTGTGTAACAGAACGAAAATGAGTTCACTCGGAAAACGTTTCCTTGAGCCTTGTCCACACTTGCTATATAACACTGTTACGTAACAAAGTTATAGAAAAAACATTTGATGTTACTTAACATGTTATAAGTTATCCGTTGCGAATCGATAATGTGATAACGGGCAACATTCCCCAAGACAGCGAAGTATAAACCTTAAGCAAAAGAGAGTGACATTTTAAAGAAGGATGGAATGGATGAAACATAATAATAAACATAAATTGTGGGGTACATGGAAAAGGTATAATTGTTATAAGGAGCACACCTTGGTCTATTGAAATGTCCATTACAACTGACTAATGATTATAAATGCGGACGTAAACGCTATGTCACAAAGTTGCTAAACAAACTTATAAAACTTTGTTATATAATATGTTGAAAGTTAACTTAACTTAACATTTTTACAACATTATTTTAGTGTGGACAAATCTGGTAACATTATCTAAAAATATTTGTTAAAAACAGTTTTGTTATCAACAATGTTTTCAACAATGCTTTTTGGTGTGGACAAGGCTTTGTACAACAAAGTTTTACAACTTTCTTTGTTCTCTACCGACATTGGATGGATAACTTAAAACATGCTACATAACAAGAAAAATGTTGTACAACACTGTGTTATATAACATGTTTCCTTTTTTCTTCTAACAAGTTGCATAACTTTGCTATATAACATGTTTTGTTATATAATGTGGACGCGCCTTCACCCACTTAACTTTCAACATATTATATAACAAAGTTTTATAACTTTATTTAGCAACTTTGTGACATAGCGTTTACGTCCTCATTTATAATCATTAGTTAGTTGTAATGGACATTTCAATAGACCAAGGTGTGCTCCTGATAACAATTATACCTTTTCCATGTACCCCACAATTTATGTTTATTATTATGTTTCATCCATTCCATTATTCTTTAAAATGTCACTCTCTTTTGCTTAAGGTTTATATTTCGCTGTCTTGGGGAATGTTGCCCGTTATCACATTATCGATTCTCAACGGATAACTTATAACATGTTAAGTAACATCAAATGTTTTTTCTATAACTTTGTTATATAACAGTGTTATATAGCAAGTTTGGACAAGGCTCAAGGAAACGTTTTCCGAGTGAACTCATTTTCGTTCTGTTACACAGTGACAAATAAAAGGGCGTCCAGATTATGTAGGTAACAAAACATGTTAAATAGCAAAGTTGTACAACAAATTTGTTGTCAACTTTGTTGTGTAATTTGTTTTATAACCTAACGTTTTTAAACGTCCATAGTATTTAACAAAGAATAACTAATTGAGATTGTACCTATACTTGGGCCGCCCAACAGACGGAGTGATCACACTGCAAGCATGAGCTCTAGACGGGACCACTATCAATTTAGGACGACAGAACCGCAGTGATGCGCTTTGGTTAGACCCAACGAAGTCGCATCATTCCAATTCGGTCGTCATAAATTAATATTGGCCCCGCTAGAGCACGTTCTTGCAGGGTGATCACTCCGTCTGTTGGGCGGCCCAAGTATACAGAATTTTTCAGTTCAGTAGGTATGTAACTGTGGACAAAACTTTGTAATTCAAATTTTTAGAACTAACAATTGCCAGCTCATTACATACCAGATTTTTCTGGTATGTTTTTGTTCAAAAATCAACATTTTGAGTCGTATCTGCCATAAAGCACTGCTGCAGTATTCTGCTTTCAACTTAACATGACTACGATCAAGTAAGTGGAGATAAAGACGTTTTGAAACCAACAATATACCTAATCATACCAAGGGAGCTGTGGATGCATCGGACGAATTGGCTAAAGAATACCTACACCTGCCAAAAAATCGAAGAGATTACCTGCAGCGGTATTCTATCATATGTTCAATATTGAATAAAAGTCTGGAAGGCACAAGAACGTTTCTGATGTTATTGGGAACAACTGGCAACAGGAAACGTGACTCGTCGATATGAAAATAAATGTTTGCGGTCTGATATAAAAGGAAATATCGCTTTCATTTTACCGGAACTCCATCTGAAGGACAAGTAGTTAAAGGACAAGCAGATGGCCCTTCTTTCTCTATACAAGAAATAAAGATAGAAAGTCGAGAAGAGCTTGCATATGATGCAATAGATTTGTGTGTATGGAACATTCTAAAAGCCATCTGATATGCAATTCTTGATGTGCTTACTTTTTTGGTTTTCTAAATCGTGAATGCATTTTTTTTAAATAAAACGTTGGTTATCCCAGTGACAACTACTACACTTTTTTGATATGGTATACAAGCTAAAGGTGAAAGCACCCAAACCAAACATCAGTGAAAAGGAGAAGCAAGCCATTAGAGAAATTAGAAACAACAAGGACCTCACTACACTACCAGCGGATGAGGGAAATGCGACTGTCTTCATGGACACGGTAAACTACGAATCAAAAGTGGCAACCCTTTTAAAGGATCCAGCATACAGTAAAATCAAGAACAACCCGGTTACTAAAGTGTAGAGGACAGTCGCTGTAGCTATCCGAGCATCTACCCATACTAACAAAACTTTTCATCGTCAGTTAATCCGGAGTGATTCCAGGACACCACAGCTTTACAGATTATCGAATATTCATAAGCTAGGAACACCATTGAGGTCGATAGTTAGCGCAGTAGGATCAGCTACCCATTTCTTGGCGCATCACTTAGCACGATCCTGCACTGGGATTGTGGGAAATGCGGAACATCACATTCGGAACTCTGAACGTTTCATCGAGAAGATTCAAGAACTTTATTTGCAGTCAGAGAACATCCTAGGTATCGACGGGCGAATCCATAACGGAGACAAGAAGATGCTCGGTTGAGGAGAACCTCGATGGAGACTTTTGGCGGATTTGGCATGGTTGTGCATTCACTCCACCTTCTTCGCCTTCAGGGACGAGTTTTACGAACAATTGGAAGGAACAGCTAGCTATGAGACCTCCTATATCATGTACAAGGAAATATTCGAGAAGACCGCACTTGAGACAATCGAACTGAAACCGAAGTGATGGTTTAGGTACGTGGACCACACCTTTGTTATTTGACCACAGGGACGCAGCACCATTGAAGGATTTAAGGACCACCTTAACAACATACATCCTAGTATACAGTTCACCATAGAGTTAAAGGAGGACGGCACGCTACCATTCCTGGATGTACTGGTTCGTCAAAATGGAACTGGAACTTTGGGACATAGGCTTACATGGAAGATCAGGCTCTGGGAATACTACGTTATTCTCAGATGCCTGAATGCTCGCCTTTTAACACCAGAGTTTTTATTTTCATTTTGCCAATTATGTGCACTTGTATTGGGTGTTAATAAATTTATTATTATTATTATTATTATTATTATTAATGTTATTATTATTATTATTATTATTATTATTATTATGATTGTTATTATTAAGTGTACAGGAAACCTACATACACGGATCGTTACCTATAAACGGGGAATCGCATCATCACCCGGCGCAGAAGCAAGGCATCATCGGCACCTTGGTTAGACGAGCTAGCCAGATCACCGAACTAGAGGATCTGAGGAAGGAGTTGAACCATCTGCGCCTGACGTTAAGGAAGAACGGCTATGCTAGGACCAACATAGAGAAAGCCATAAGTAGAAGTAAAGTAGAAGTGAAGTAAAGTAGAAGTGAAGGAACCAGAGATATATGAGGCATCTGCAGGGGATGTACGAACAAGTTTGGAGAGTGCACAAGAATCTACAAGGGCCTGGTATGTACAGCATACCATGCACCTGTGGAAAGGTGTATATTAGACGACATATCAGCACGAGACTAAAGGAACACATCATCAGCCATACCAAGCGCAATCATTGGCACAAGCCGGCTGAAGCGGGTGATGAGATCAATTTCAAAGATAGCAGGATTTTGAGGAAGAAGGCGCGATTCTGGCCTAAACTGTACAAGGAGGTGGCAGAGATCCAGAAGGAGCCGAACAACTTCAACAGGAACCGAGGAGTCAAAATACCGCAGATATGGAAACTGCTCATACGAGAAAAAGCAGCACTTACCAGTTTCAGAGCATTTTCTGAAGAACGAAGAAGACAGTGTCAAGTATGCCTTTTAGTGTACCTATCTATTAAACGACATGGCCACGGAAGCCTACAAACCAAAATAGCATAAAAGCTAATGGGATATGCTGCACCTCAGTTGCTTGTTAACGTAATTCTTGAAGGTCGGCCTCACGAACATTAAATCACTTAAGGTGCCCGTAGATTGAGGTAAAGAAAACGAAGCGAAGTGCGGCGAAGCGAAGCGTCGTTTTAGAGTCCGCACACTAGGACGAAGCGAAGCGAAAAGAAATAATAACGATAGCTTATACGCATTTGGAAAATTCAAGCATGAGATTTTTTAATAGTAAATATAATGAATAGTTCCTCATCGAATGATGATCTATTTACCTTAACTCTTTGTCGTTCATTTTCTTGTATCTTACAACATAATTATGTGAAGTGACCACATTATTTTACTGAAATTTGCGAGTATACTTATTAATTAGCAGCTATGCATTGATGTAGGCGCCAACAGCTAGTGATGGGCGAATCCGGATTAAAAATCATCCATAATCCGATTCTCAGAAAATCGGATTCGTTTTGTATCGGGATGCAAAATCATCCGAACTCGCAGCCGCGTCGAGTCGAACTGCGAACCTGCGAAGCCAATGTGAAAGCGAGAACCGAGTTTGACTACGGCCGGCAACATTGCTTATATGCTACGCTGTGGAACGGAACATTTGAAACGGAACATTTGAAACGGATGATAAATAATATAATAATAATATTGAATTCATCCATAATTCGAAAATCCGGTTAAATCATCCGGTTTTGCCCATCACTACCAACAGCTACCTACACGCTCGTAAATTAGGCACGATAGCTGTATTCACGTAAAATATAACCCTGCCGGCTTCATCATAATATGCCCGAAAAATGATCATGTGACTGCGACACAATATTTGGCTTTTCGCCTGGTTGCTCTGAAGAGATCTCTCGCGACGGCTCTTCGCTTCTCCATGAGTACTTTTCTCTGGCGAAGAAATTCTCTTCCCTTCGCTTCGCATCGCTTCGCCGCGTTTTGGTGTGCACATTTAAAACTCTGACTTTTGTTCTAACTATTGCTGCGTTGTTCCATATGAGATTGTAAAACAGATGAACTGTTCTAAATCAGCAGAATAGGGAGTATTTTTCATCTGAGAACTTACATGCGGAATCATTTTACAAAAGTAAAAAAGTTCCTGTTTCTTATGTTTGGTAGGTACTTATAGAGATACAGTGCACAAAACTGAAAAGCAAACAATACTTTTATTTGGATTATAGTTGTCAAGAATTAATATTCTTAAACGAATTGTGAAAGTGGACACTAATTTAATGCAAAGTTTGTAAAAATAGTCGAGTTTAGAAAATAATAAACTGTTTTCTTGTAGAAGAAGTTTTTTAATCTTATGTAACTTGGCGCGCTAGACCGCTCAGCCCGAGTCAACTTCATTCACAGTGTGACCGTATACTGTCGCAAATGCCAGAGAATGCCACAACAGGAATGCAGTTATTATAAATCGGCGCAGGTGTTTTATGAATAATTATTTAACACGCTATCGCGTATGCTGAAATATTGTAAACGCACAAGGGTTACAGTCTGCTCCATTTTCAATGTCTCCCCAGGTTGCATCTTTGCGAAGGCTGTGACTTTCTTTTTTGTTCTTTCTGGCCGGATTTTTGATACAAATATACCCGCCAACATGTGCTTTGGATCTGTGTTCGGATTTTGTCATCATCATGAAGTTCTCAGTCCGAAGACTGGTTGGACGCGTGCCTTCATTCTTCCTTTTAAATGAAAAAATAAGCATAAAAATACATGTACGTCGGTACTCTACTGAGCACATTACTCAAAAACGGTAACTATACTAATAGCTGTAGTTTGTTTCGGGTGATAAATATTCTACGAAAATGTCGAATATGTATTCCTGCACAGAGAGGTCTCATTTTTAGTCTCCGTTACATTAACCAAGCGGCGGTGAGACAAATTACTTTGAGCATTTTTAAAATGTACAAATTTTCTTGCCGCTGACCGTAATGTTTATTTTACTTTAAATAAACGGAAATTAACTTACTTCGGTGCAATTCTCCTCTGTCAAAACCGGTTCAAGCCCATTTTTTCGTACAACTTTCCACAGATTTAATACGAACAATATAACTCCAAATTTTCATAAGACAGAACAACTTTACTACCTACTACTCCCGATCAAATCCTAACAATACATGCTTAGACCAACGCTTTCAAAAATTTCAGTAAATAGTTCTCGAACTACAGTAAACGACCAAAACAATCGGGTACTTCCCCTAAACTTCGCACGGAACCGTCGGAGTTTCGGTTAAAGTCAATTTCACTACAGTTACTTCTCTATATCAAGCCGCCGTTATGCCGGTATTGCAGGGAACTACCGGTACCGTCTGGCAGGCCATCGTCGCCATGGTGCCGCTGACGATGCATCCGATACCACACGCCTTCAGTTCGGTGAAGATCTCGGTGAAGTATCCGGGTTCGGCGTTTATTCTCAACATGTTCGAGGAGAGTCTGTTAACTATGTCTATGCATCGGTCCCAGAATTTTTCTTTCGAGTCCTCGACGAGGAAGGGCTTCAGGGGGTAGGAGATTTCGTTCCCCATGTAGGAGTAGGAGAGGTAGAGGCACGTCAGTACGACTGCTTGGAGGTCTTGTTCACATTCGACGTCGTCTTCGACGAGATCGCGGACAAGCATGTAGACGAACACTACATTGGCAGGATTGATGAAGGCTACGTCCTGAAAAGATAATGAAATTGATTTTATTTTATTTTTGTAAAAATAAAATAGAAAAATCGGGGCTATGTGAATGCATTTAAGAAAGTGACATTATATGTTACAAGTATCGTAACTAGCAAAGTTTGGCATACTAATTTAGTACATCCTACAATAGAATTTTTGGAAAAACAATATTTTGCTTTAGTAATATCTTTTAAATCCTCTCCCTTCTTTCTTTGCTTTATTTCATATCAAGAAAGTGGGAACGACGAAACAGAAATAAAAGGGTGTTTTTGTATAAAGTTGTTTTGTAACTAATTACAACATCTAAATATTTACACGTCTGAATATTCTGCCTCCCAAAATATAAAAATATAATGCGGTGCATTATCTGCCTTAATCCATATTTAGAAAACGTGCCCTCCGGTGTCGTAAAAGAGAGGAGCGCGTGTAGGGGAGTAAGCAATTAATGTGAAACTTATGACAGGAGTACACATTTCTCCAGATAAACCGCTTCTGGTGATTTTGCAATGTACACAAACCGGGGTGCGAGTCGAGGGTGCGTTTTTGATTGCTTTATATTAGGGGTAGTTTCATATTTCACACACGCGCCAGCGTCTGGGCGAATTTACTTGTTAGGAATAATGACCTTTTCGAGACAAGTCTCAAGTTGATTCGACTGAGTCTGAGTCACATTTTCATGTTACAGTGAACATGGTAATTGGTAGGTACCTGAGCGCCTATGTTACCTCCCTCGAGATGTAGGGTGGATATAGATGCGTGTGTCACTGAGAGAGCCCTCATATATACAGTATGTACACGCAATGCGGCATTCTTAAATTATTGCACATTTTATAAAAAAAAATTAAACACCTTATAAGTAATTATTTCCGGCTATACAGGATGTAACGCAATAATTACTGGACATATTATGGGTACAAATGATACAAACTTACTGAAGCGAGCTGTAAACAATCTTATGAGGGAGCACCTAAGAATTGAAATCCAAGTTTCAATCAGCCCGCAAGATGGGTAAGAGAACAACTTGTTTAATAGAATTGTAAAATGAACAGGCAAAGAAACAGAGACAATGAAAAATAAATAATTTAAGCTGCGCAAAGTAAAAGGTAAAAAATATATCAACAGTGATTTGACGAAAAAAGAAAGAACGGTGCAGAAAGAAATAAGGAAAATGACACAAGAGGAAAGGACGAGCGGAAAGGCGGTGAAGATTGGATACAGCAAAATTATAATAGATGTGGAGTGGATTGGAATGGAACAACGTCGGAGAAAAGTTGGAAATAACAGTTGCAAAAACTGAACAGGTCGGACGGGAATGGATTGATGATGAGGAACCAGGTAAAGAAAACGGATGTGATAATAAAGGAAAGAAAAGAGAATGAAGAACTAACGGGAGAAAGAGAGAGAGAACAGCAACAAGGAAGACCAAGATAACATTGGTGACAAGAACTGGAAAAAAGAAACTACAATATCGATAAGAACTTAAGGGTGGGAACATGGAATGTTAGACGTACGTACAGGGAAGGGGCTCTGAAACACTTCATTGAGGAGCTGAAAGCGTATGAATTTGATTTTGGTGGCAGTGTGGGAAACTAAACAGAAAGGAAGAGAAATCATGGAATTGGATGGCTATATATTCTTCAATAGTGGAGGAGAGAACATTCACGCACCAACCCAAGACGCTAATATGGAGGAAAAAGAAGATTTTTATGGCAGCCTAGATAGGGAATACGACAAAATGCCGAATTATGATATGAAAGTGGTTTTGGGGGATGCAAATACGAAAATTGGTAGGAAGGATGTTTTGGTAGTATAGTAAGCACGCAAGAACCAATGAATACGGGTAACTACTTATTGATTTTGCAGAGGAATATATTGAAAGCACGTAGGTATTACCAAAAAAGGGAAATTTATAAGAGAACTTGCAGAGCACCAGATGAAATCAAATCAATCACGTTCTAATAGAAAAGGATGATGAAAAATGCATAAGTAACATAAGTTATAAAGGACCGGACGCAGACCCAGTCCATTTAATGCTGGAAATGAAAATGAAACAAATTGTAATAAATGGAGAGGAATAGGAATCACCAACCTTAAAGGAAGTAGAAGACATAATTTGGAGATTTAAAAATCACAAGAGTCCGGGAAGTAATGAAATAACTGCAGAAATGTTTAAATATGGTGGAGAAGAATTGTCAATACGTATAAAGGACCTCTTCGAAGAGAAAGAAATACTATGAAGTTGGAAGGAAACTATACTGCACCCATTGTACAAGAAAGGCAATAAGATGGAACTCGCGAATTATAAGGATATAGCCTTACTTGACATGATCATCATGAAGCTCTCAGTCCGAAGACTGGTTGGACGCGAACCTCCATCCTTTCCTATCCTGGGCTAACCTACGCATTTCCCTAAAAGTAGAACTTCCTTTATCCTCAACTATTTGAGAGCCGAAGTCTAATCCGGGCCTACCCGTACCTCTTTTTATCCCTATCTCCGACTCGCGAACTAATCCTTCGTGTCTAAGGTGTCCTACCATCCTATTCCTCCTATTCTTTATTGTCTTCCATACTTTTCGCTTTTCCCCAACTCGTTCTAATACTTCCCTATTGATAACCTTATCTATCCACGGTATCTTTATAATGCGTTTGCAGCATAACATTTCAAACGTTTCTATTCTTTTTCGATCCGCTTCTAATATTGTCCAAGTTTCGCACCCGTACAGTACCGTACTCCATACATACGTCTTTAAGAGTCTCTTCCGAGTTTCTACATTGACCGTTCCCGAGCATAACAGTCGTTTCTTTTTATTAAACGCAACTCGGCCCTGAGCTATTCTTTGTTTTGTATCTCTAGTGGTCCTACCATCGCGAGTTATTTGACTTCCTAAATAGCAGAAATCCGCGACTTCCTCTATCTTCTCATTTGCTATTTATATTTTACATACCAAAATGTTGGTTTTATTTTTATTGATCTTCATGGCGTATCCCTCTATCAAAACTGTTTCTATTTCGTTCAGAGCTATTTCTAATTCGCCTTTGCTGGATGCTGTCACTGCTATATCATCTGAGAATCTGAGCATGTCAACAGTTTGGCCCTGATGCTGTTCTGTCCTTAATAATATTAATAGCATCTTCCATATATAAATTGAAAACTGGAGGTGACGACACACATCCCTGTCTTCCCTGTCTTCTGTCCTTATATTTCATCCCTGCCTTTCTGAGCACTTCGAACATCTTGCCCCATTTTACGTTGCCGAAGTCTTTTTCTAAATCTACAAAACCTATGTAGACGCTCTTTCCCTTTTCTATTGTTTTTTCTATAATTACTCGTAAAGCTAGAATGACCTCACGCGTTCCTCTATTTCGTCTAAATCCGAACTGATCTTCTCCTAATATTTCTTTTCTCCGTCGTGCTTTACAAAATTCTAGTTGAAATTTTTGACGCGTGGGAAGTTAAACTGATGGTTCTAAAATCTTCGCACTTATCTGCATCTTTCCTTTTTGGCAATACGATTATGATGTTCCTTTTGTAATCTTGTGGAATCTCACCTGTTTCGTATATACGGCTAACTAGTTTAAATAAACGCTCTTTTACCTCTTGACCTGCACACTTTAAAATTTCTGCCCGCAATCCGTCTAAACCTGGTGCTCTATTGCTTTTTAAACTTTCTAATGCTAGCTCAAACTCTTCTCTTATTACGGGACAGCCTAGGTTATCCCTCTCTTCACTGATTTCCTTTTCTAATATATCTCCTAGTTCTTGTCCTTCATATAAGATTCTCAAATATTCCTTCCACCTATCTGCCGTTTCCTCTCTTCCAATTAGGATGTGTCACTGCCTCATTACTAGTGTTCTTGCTGCTAGATCCAATTTCTCTGAAATTTTCCTAATTATTTTATACGCATCGTTAGTTTTTCCTGCTTCAAACTTATCTTCCACTTATTTGCATTTGTTATCAATCCACTGTTCTTTCGCTTTCCTACATTTTCGAGTAATTTCACACTTAAACGCTTTATACCTTTGTTTCTCTCCTTCATCTAACCTATTTTTATATTTTCGTCTCTCGTCTGTTAGAGTCACAATATCCCTTGTTATCCAGGGTTTTCTACTTTCATTCTGTTTGTGTCCCAATATATCTCTAGCTGCAGAACCTAAACCATTTTTAATACAATTCCATTCTGCCTCTACTTCCTTAACAGTATTTTCATCCGCGCCCTTTAGTACTTCATTCGTCTTTCTCTCGAACTCATTTCCTGAATCACAGTCTTTTAGTTTCTCGAAGTCAAGGTGTCTCCTATCGTTTCGGTCTTTCAACATCTTAAATTTAAGATTAGCTGTTTTTTTGATAATTGGACAAATTTTATTTCTAATTAAATTTTTTGTCTTCTATAGTTGTAATAATATTGTTACTTGGAATTTGTTTATTATTTGTATTTATGGTAAAGTCGGGACCTAATTGTAATTTTTTAAAAATATTTGTTGGAATATTTTTTTGTGGTGGATATATTACATATCCATTCAGTGTTAATTGAATTGATGTTTTCATGTTTGTTTGTAATTTTTGTTAATTTACGTTGTTGTTTTTCTTTTATGTTGATAAATTTGGTATGAAGTTTCTGATTTTGTGAATGATAGAACATATTGGTGTAAGTTTGTAGTAGAATTTTGTTAATTTTTAATTAAAGATTTTTGAGTTCTTTTTACGTTCTATGAAAGGAATATTGCTGCAACAATGATTAGAAATGAGAACATTTAAGCATGATTTTTGGCAATTTAAAAAATATGCTTAATTTTAAATTTGTTTGGGGTTGATGCAATGTAAGAAATTTGGAATAGTATCAAGTGTGTGAAACTTGGCGTAGAAATTCCGAAGGTGGTGTGTGTGTGTAATTTAAATTGAAAAACGAACACCTAGTTCTCAGGAACAATCAACGTGCACGAGCGAGATAGAAAAATAATTTTGATATCTGGAGCTGTTACGTTTTATATAAAACCGACTAAAATATTTCCATACTGAATATCACGAACCTACTTACATGCTGGTCTTAAAATAGCAAAATACAAAACGAAAACACGACATTCAATATCGATTCCCCTGTTTTAATCATCAAAATTCAAGGAGGAAGATATAATTTTTATATTGAAGAAGCCCCATCATAAGGATGTTAGTAAGGGATGAAATGAAATTGGGGTAGTTTGTATTCAGGATACGATAGACCTGCGCGCTTCTTTCTGATAATATTCGTGCTTGAATGGATTTGAGGAATTATTAGGGTATCCCGTGAAGTAATAAAATTTTCTTTTAATCTTTCTTATATTCCGGCAGCTGGAAAGTTGCAAAACAGAATGTAATAGATTCTAATATCGATATACCACAAACGGTCGTTCGAGCTCTTACTCTTCAAATTACTAAATTTATGAACAATCATATATAGGGTGCCCCAAAAGAACGGGGCAATATTTCTGGACCATATAGTTTGGGTCAAAATAACACTTAAAGTATGTAGAATTTTTTTGTAGGACGCACCCCTTCGAAGCTATTCGCCCTTAAAAGTCAAGTCCTGAAGAAGGTTTTTTGCTGGTAACTTTCAAACTACTGTATCGAATGTTATCAAATTTGGACTGTAGACATAGTAAGAAAGTATTTGTGATCGAGTGACATGACATCTTATTTATCTTGTCTAGGAAGTCGTGGGTGGAACACCCCTAATGCTTTTCGCCCCTTAACTTTTATGTTGATGCTTTTAGCGAATTTGCAATGACATTTTTAAATTCCTTACAATTGTCTCAAAAAAGGTACTCTTTTTTGAAACTGTTAAAATGGTCCGTTTCCGAGAAAAAAATATACAAAGATATGGTTCATCATTTTTACTATACAAGCCAGGCTATGAAATATGAACTGCTACATGAAACATGTGAGAAAATGAAATGAAAATGTAGGAACACTTGGTATTGAAAACGTAATAGCTGAGATAATAGCGAAGTGAGCATCTTGTAGACACATACATTTTTGTGTAGGTAGTAAAAATGATAAACCATGTCTTTGTATAATTTTTTTCTCGGAAACGGGAAATTTTAACAGTTTCAAAAAATCGTACCTTTTTTGAGACAATTGTTTAAGGAATTTAAAAATGTCATTGCAAATTCGCTAAAAGCATCAACGTAAAAGTTAAGGGGTGAAAAGCATTAGGGGTGTTCCACCCCCGACTTCCTAGACAAGATACGGAAGATGTCATGTCACTCGATCACAAATACTTTCTTACTATGTCTATAGTCCAAATTTTATAACATTCGATACAGTAGTTTGAAAGTGACCAGCAAAAAACCTTCTTCAGGACTTGACCTTTAAGGGCGAATAGCTTCGAAGGGGTGCGTCCTACAAAAGACATTCTACTTACTTTAAGTGTTATTTTGACCCAAACTATATGGTCCAGAAATATTGCCCCGTTGTTCTGGGACACCCTGTATATGTACGGCAGATAACTAGGAGTATGAATACGGCTTTCGGGAATCTAGTCTTCAGTGACTCATACCTCTATTCTCTAGCAACAATTTACAAAATCTGCTTGGAAATGCGAAAGATAAAACGGAACCCATTAATAAAGCGGGATTTTGTTAAATAATGTATACGAGTATACGTATCTATATTATGTTTTTAAATCTACATAGTTACATTCTTGTAAATAATCTATATATATAAAAGAAAGTCGTTTTAGTTACACTATTTATAACTCAAGAACGGCTGAACCGATTTGGCTGAAAATTGGTGGGGAGGTAGCTTAGAACCAGGAGACGGACATAGGATACTTTTTATCCCGTTTCAAGTTTGGTAGCGATCGGATCAACAGATTTTTTTTTCTTGGTTTTGTGAGAAATCGGGGCTTGATATGACACATATCAACTGTCAGATTTGACAAATAAAATTCAGACAGTCAGAAAGTATTAAATAAATTTTATTTGTCAAATCTGACAGTTGATAAGTGTCATATCAAGCCCCCGCCTCGCACAAAACAAACTTCACAGGAACACTCGCTGCTCGCTGGGCTAATCTGAAGATTAACTTACAGTAGGTGCCGCGCATGTCGTACCGGGACCGGGCAGCTAATAATTTATAAAGTGAAAATGCAAATGCCATTCGCAGTTTATCAAGTTTGAAACGATTTTACCACAATTATTTCTTCAGAGGCAGCAACGCGCCGGGTACCAGCTATAGGTAATAAACATAATCGTAAGTAAATTTTTTGCAATTGTAATTTATTTTCAAGAATAAAACATCCGAAAATTGATTTTTATACGTGTAAGTATTAGTACAATATTAATTAAATTTGTTTGCATAGCTCTCTTACTTTCCAAGATTCGATAAAAATTTAGCATTAGATCGAAATCAGTTCCCGATCGTGCGTTACCTGTAAAATTCTAATAATACCTGAGACGAGTGAGACGCATGATGACCTTTTCACGCACTAGAAAAGGATGGATACCCCTTCGCGTAGCGGGTTGCATAAAATCGACAGGCGTCACTTTTATAACGTGCAGGCACCATTCCAGTTCCTCTGGATGTAGTTCAATGTGTGTGTTGGAGTGGGCCCCTGGATGGTTTACATTCACAATTGGACCCGGTAGGTGGCGCTGCAATCGGGTTCTAGGATTTTTTTGACGAAAATTTTTTTCATGTCATGCAGGACAACGTCTGCCGGGCCCGCTAGTAATTTATATTGTTAAAATTTTTTTGATAGAAGACGATGACCATAATAGACGCGATCTTTTAATAAGAGAAGAATTTCAGGCAAATTTGGATTTTTTCTCGACTCTTCCGGGACATTTCGAAGGAATAAAATTGGATAGGGCAGATGTGCCCGTTCTACCACCTTTGACGAGATAGGTTCTCACCGGTTTTGGCCAAAAAATTGTAAGGTCAGGAAAAATCATTTAGTTTGGAAACTTTTGTCTGACGGGGATGATACTTGTACATTCTGGATTCAAATTTATGTGTGCAACTAAGTGTAACATTCAAAAAACTAAAACAAATAAAAAAGTATAACCTTAGTCTGCCAAGCAGTTTAACTGAAAATATTTTCCAATTACAGGTATACTACCCCTATAATTTTTTAAGAATTGAGATTTGAAAAAAAAATAACTTTCCTTCATCATTTGGTGTGGAGGATCTACAGTATCTTTTTAACAGACAATTTAGTTGACCTCCAATTTAAAGGGCACTTCGTGACGACCCAATTAAGAGGTGGTTATACCGCTCGGTTTTAGGCGAAAAACAGCCCTTCTAATCTAATAGATTCTTCAAGTTAGAAATGTAAAATTTTTGTAGTGCATACTTAAAAGGCTGAAATTGAATACTACATGCAGCATTTTTCAATTATCTCACTGTGAACCTAAGAAAAAATATTAAAAATGCATAAACTTAACGCAATTTCAGTCACATTTACGTTCCACTGCATGTTACTGCGGCAAACTTATGAGAAAAAACTCGATGTAGGCAACATGCTCAAAATTTTGCGATGCCAACAAACTTTTTAAAATTAAAATCTGTTAAGAATCGGGAGCACAAAATTGTATTTTGTAAACCCTTGCAAAGCGCCTACAACGCAAGAAATACATGAGCCGCATATGAACGAACGACAAATCGCCAGCTGCATAACCACCTCTTAATTTCGTTGTGTTACGACTCTACATCGGCCGCAAGGAACACTTGAATTGTCAATGTGACTGCTATCCCAAATGGGGTCGCTGTAATTTGGGAGCAAGAGATCGTGCGCGAAACTACTCTGAGCGCTACAATCTCCCAATTTTGTAATTAATCGGGGGGATTTGATCAGCCTGACCGTTGTCACTTTTCGATTATTAAAATTTTGCGAATTTGTTTTATATGGTAACTTCTCTTCGATTGTAAAAGATATTGCACATCAAGCATACTATTAAACACTTAAACAATTAGATATATGTTAAAATTCAGTAAAAATGACTGAAAGTCACAATCTTTTACCGCTCATTATTTTTCTTCAATTAACTCGAAAACAGCTCTTTCTATTCTAATAAAATTTGGAGTGTAGATCCTCCATTGGAAATGTTCTTTCCTGATGTGCAGCGCAAATTCACCAAAAGATTTGAGAAGGGTAAAAACTATCCCTACCCGCAGTCGCATAAAATGTATTAAATGGATGAATCTTTTCTGCGAAAAGAAATGGAGGCGATCATGGGACCCTTAAAGTAATTACAATAAGATTTGAATTGGGCTACGGCTCTCAAATCTTAGTGAATTCGCTTTGCATGTCAAGAAATAGTACTTCCAAGGAAATATTTATCTAGAAGAGTCTAGGGAACAGATATGTTGGAGCTCCGAAGAATGCCAAATGATCGAAGTTATAATACGTTTACCGTATTCGTATTATTTCTATTTATACGGTAATTCGAATTTGTTTTTAAAGTTTCACGGCTCATTTTGTGTGTGTCCGGTGCCCGGTCAGCATAATAACATTCCTTACAGACCTACAGCATCAAGAAAGCGACTGCTTAAATACTATTTAGTTAAATGCGATCGGCAGTACCTTCGTGGCTCACTGGTTATATGCGTCCTTAACGAAAGTGTAAGTCTAGGGGTTCGCGTCTCGCCGCTGTGGATTTGCTTTGTTCTAGTGATTCAGCTTTTTTCTTATGAACATAAAATCGGTCAGGTCCAAAACGACAGAAAGGTCATCGCCATCAACGCCAGAGACATTTTCGCTCATTTGACTTTTAATGTTGACTAGCTGGTACTCGGCGCCCCGATACCCGCCCCGGGGAAAAAACCAATAAAAAATCCTGTTGATTCGATCGCTACCAAACTTCACAGGATCACCAGCTGGGCTAATCTGAAGATTGCCTGAAAATTTCATCAACATCGGTCCAGCCGTTTTGGAGTCCATAGGGAACATACAAACATACACACATCGATTTTTAAACGGTTTTATTTAGCTTGCCTTGTTTGTTTGGGTCAAATCTAGTAATTGAAATTTTACCCCCTTCCTGTTGACCGATTGATTTGAAATTTGGTACACACCTTTAGTTGTGATGACAATACAATTATGTATATTCAGTATCATTGTTAATCCAAGATGGCCGCCGCCACAAAATGACGGATTATATATTTTTCCAACCCCCTCAATATGGGTATCAAATGAAAGGGCTTAACTAGTAGAATACAGTACACCATGAAAAAATCCAAGATGGCCGCCGCCAGAAAATGGCGGATTACTTTTTTTTCAATCCCCTCAATATGGGTATCAAATGAAAGGGCTTAACTAGTAGAATACAGTACACCATGAAAAAATCCAAGATGGCCACCGCCAGAAAATGGCGGATTACTTTTTTTTCAATCCCCTCAATATGGGTATCAAATGAAAGGGCTTAACTAGTAGAATACAGTACAAAATGAAAAATGCAATATCCAAGATGGCCGCCACCACAAAATGGCGGATTACTTTTTTTTCAATCCTGTCAATATGGGTATCAAATGAAGTAGAACACAGTACACTTTAGAAAAATAATAACAAAAAAAAAAAAACCCCTAAAAACTTGAAAATAAAATAAGTAAAAAAACATTTTTAAGTTAAACGGTTTTATTGTAAAGAAACAAAATAATGTTGCAGATAATGTACTAAAAGCTAAAAAATAATTAGGTTACGTACCAGGTACCACGGTACCAGTCATCACACCACTCTCCTCATCAATCTAGAGCAGTGTTTTTCAACCTTTTTGAATACGCGACCCCTTTACAAGTAAAAAAGTTCTGGCGACCCCCCAAGACCGTAATAAAACTGTCAGTGATTTCAAAGGCGCCGTATTTAATTTTCTTTCCATAGTTAAGTACATACCAATCAAGATATCAAATGCAAGGTGGTCGTGAGCGCTCTGCCACAGCGTAATACAGCAGTTAAAGTTCTTGGCGGTGTCATTGAACTATTTTAGCTGCATTTGGTGACCTCCAACTGTAAGTGATTTACTACCGCGGCGTTTTATCAATCGGTTTGACACTGGTATTAACTCGGCGACGGACGAAAAAGAACACGTGCGTAGCCTGAGAAGTTGCGCGGGCTACGCTGCGCGAGCTAGAAAATTTAGGGAGAGCTGTTCTGCTGTATTATGCTGTGGCTCTGCGGGCAGCAATATACATATTACTTTGCCGGGAAGGTAGGGCGGGAGGCGAGAGCACAGAGGAAGGGGAGTCAGAAGTTGCACTTAACGTCGGCACTTTGATGTCGGTAGTTAAAACTTGAAAGTCGCTCAACTTCCACGCGCAACATTTTCAGTATAATAATCATTATGTACAGATTTGCCTGACAACAAACCGCGGCCATTTGCAGTAGCAGCTGACAGACAGCGACCCACAGGGGGGCCGCATAGTCTTGCTTAGGGGGTCGCTGTCGCAACCTGCACCTGGCGCAACTTCCACGCGCAGCTTGCTTTGGGGCTGTGGCCATAGAGTGTCTGTCAGCTGCTACTGCAAATGGCCGCGGTTTGTTGTCAGGCAAATCTGTACATAATGATTATTATACTGAAAATGTTGCGCGTGGAAGTTGAGCGACTTTCAAGTTTTAACTACCGACATCAAAGTGCCGACGTTAAGTGCAACTTCTGACTCCCCTTCCTCTGTGCTCTCGCCCCCCGCCCTACCTTCCCGGCAAAGTAATATGTATATTGCTGCCCGCAGAGCCACAGCATAATACAGCAGAACAGCTCTCCCTAAATTTTCTAGCTCGCGCAGCGTAGCCCGCGCAACTTCTCAGGCTACGCACGTGTTCTTTTTCGTCCGTCGCCTAGTTAATACCAGTGTCAAACCGATTGATAAAACGCCGCGGTAGTAAATCACTTACAGTTGGAGGTCACCAAATGCAGCTAAAATAGTTCAATGACACCGCCAAGAACTTTAACTGCTGTATTACGCTGTGGCAGAGCGCTCACGACCACCTTGCATTTGATATCTTGATTGGTATGTACTTAACTATGGAAAGAAAATTAAATACGGCGCCTTTGAAATCACTGACAGTTTTATTACGGTCTTGGGGGGTCGCCAGAACTTTTTTACTTGTAAAGGGGTCGCGTATTCAAAAAGGTTGAAAAACACTGATCTAGAGCATTGATCAGACGAAAATAAAATCGTGGGGCGCAGCGTAACCTGAGTAAATATGTAAATGATCGTTCTGCGATGTTGTCTATTGAGAAGATGCATCCAAAGCATACCTATAATGATATGAGCGGTTGACTGTAGATAATAGAAATTCGACTCGCCCCACGATTTTATTTTAGTCTGATCAATGCTCTAGATTGATGAGAGTGGTGTGATGACTGGTACCTGGTACCTACCTAATTATTTTTTAGCTTTTAGTACATTATCTGCATCATTATTATGTTTCTTTACAATAAAACCATTTAACTTAAAAATGTTTTTTTACTTATTTTATTATATAGGTACATAGAATATAGATATATAAGTCTCCCTTTTTTACAAGTCCCTCGCCCGTTGTTGTAGATCTGTAAGGAATGTTCGAATATTTTCGTAGCTCCAACATATCTGTTCCCTAGACTCCTGTTATTTATCTACCAAGTTTTATTGAAATCGAACGAAACATATCCATATTAATTGAATAAAAAATTTGTTTCCAGAAATTTTAGTTACCTCGCCCGGTCAAATCGTCTTATTTTGACCCCAGACATCTGTGGTAGCTCTATGTACACGGAATTTTGGGACACCCTGTATACTTGCTTATATGTAGCTTCACGCGAACACCCTGGTGAATTCTGAGTAAAAGTTGAAATTATTGATTTAACAAGTTTAGGTACCTATTCTATGTAAGAAAGTTAGGTAATTATTTTACAATAACTGAATTTCAAAATTTAACAATAATTTAAAAATACTGGGAATTTCGAAAATGTATGTTCCTGTTAACAACTCCATATCGAAAATACATTTTGTGGAATAAAACTGTATTTTATTTACCTAATACAGCTTTCCATGACGAATAGCCTTTTCATCTTCCCTTAAAAGCTGTGCATAATTTAACGTACATAAACGCAGTAAAAAGGCGGCAAAATAGTATCCATAGTATCCTACCTACTTTCACCGTACTCGAAGCAACATTTAAAATTAATGTATCCAGGAGGGTGAAAAGCAAAACGCCGCTAAAAATAAGCGGGTGGCGGGTTTTCCAGCCGTCGGCGCCGTGGTTTTCTCTATTGATCCGGCGCCGTCCCTTCCAAGCACAGAGTGAACAAGGACGATACGAAGGAAAGGATAACTAACGTCTCTTTTGACTGTTGTACCAGACGAGATTGAAGGGGTTCAACGATTTCCTAAAATTAAGGACGTTTGATGTCTCTTACAGGACGTTTTCAAAATATCTGCTGCTAAGAAAATTTTCTCTCCTATCCTATGGGCAGATCTTAAGGTTAAATATTTATAGGAGGTGTAAATTATCTTCCAATCAATAAAGTTATTTTGGGGATAATTACATAGATACCTGTATTCCCTTGACATAATTTTGTCTTGTTTCATCGATTTTCGTACCAATATTGTTTTATGGAATTTCTTAGGTCAAACGATAGGTATAGCATTAAAATTATATGTTTTAGAGTTTTCCATATTCATTAAACTTGAAATCTAATTTTCGAAATTAGATTCCTCATCAACTGAAACCTCGATTCCCTAAATTTATGTTCGACGGTTTCTGAGAAGTTATAAATATTGTTTTGACTAAAATATTCAGAATTCGCGAAAATAGGCTATAATATGGGTTTGGCGGAAAAATATCTAAGAAGAAATGTATCATATTTCAAAATATCAAAAAAAGAAGAAACCTTATAAACAATTATAAACAAGTTCAACTTTATGCATTTTCTTGACTCATAAAATGTGTATTCGGCAGTAACAATAGATTGCGAAAGAAATATCTAACTAAATCTTGCATTTAATAATATCGATCAATAGTTTAATCCTTATATCGAAATATTGTTCGACCAAAATCGTAATACCGAGATTCCTATCGATCGATTAATAATAATATCGATATACCCAATAATCGATTAATAACGGGATTAATAATAATATCGACATATAAAATAATCGTAATATCGATAAATTGATTAATCGATATAACTATTGCTCATAAATATGCAGACAGAGTTTTCTGCATACTATAAAGTAAAGAATCTACATTTTGAAACTTGAAATCCAATAGCGTATCCACGTTTCAAGTTTTTTACTGATGAAAGAAAAGAAAACGTAAGCGAATTAGTTACGTAAGAATTGAAACTTAGGTAAATAATACTGCTGATCAAATCAATGGTAGAGAGGGAAAAAGACCAAAAACTGGAACAGGTAGCAGCTATTTTGTTTGGAGCTAACGACGATGGTTCAGAAAACATGAATGCTAATGTTGAAAATTCAACAGAAAGATAAATTAATAATTAACTATGTAAATAGACCAAGACCCTCTGATTTGGTGGAAAGATAATCGTAAATATTATGCACGATTATCAAGATAACCAAGAAATATGTGCCTAGTAGGTACCAGTTGGTGTACCGTGTACTATTATGATTAACTCGATGTAATCGATCGATTTCGTTAATTACTTAAACAAACGATCGATGGATGGATCAATAGATACCTAAATCGGAAAATCGTTTAATCGATTTTCTGCTTTATCAATTTTGCAACTTTTCTGATTAATCGATCAATTCGAAATGACCGATTACCTACTTTTTATGATCGATTATCTAATATCGATATCGCCCAGCCCTAATCAGGGCACGATAGAAGAAGTAGTAGACGTGTTACCTTTACAGACGAAGCAACTTTTACATCGAATGGGATAGTTTCTCTCAGAATTTATTGTATTGGTCAGGTGAAAATCCAGAATTTATCGTAGTAAAGATCAATATTCGTTCAAAACCAAGGTTTGGCATGGAATGTAGATAATATGTTTGTTCTTACTTGAAAATGTGAATGGAGAGCAATATTTACAATTTTTAAATGAACATATGGCTGATGACTTTTTAAGCAACTTAAACCTTGCTGGCAAGACGGAGGGCCAATTCATTCAACGCGACAAGTTAGAGGATGGTTGGGTGGAAATTTTCATGGAAATTGGACGATATTCCGAAAGCTCTTGGCCGCCGAGATCTTCAGATATTACGCCTACGGACCTTTTCTTTTGGGGAAACCTCAAAAATCAATATAATCGGCCATTCAGGGGCGTTGAACATTTGAAAATCATAATAAGAAACTGCAGTAACGAAATTCGTGGAAGAACACTAACTATACCTAACCAATAAACCTGGGCAAAAATCGATTAATCGATACGAATCGATTTTCTTTTGAATCGATTCACCGATTTAAAAAAAAGGTTGAATAGAAATATCGGATCGAATTGGCATATCGAATCGAATTAACGCATTGAATCGAATCGCATCTGCGAATCCATCTAGGCCTACCCCTACCTCTTTTTATTCCTATCTCTGACTCTAGTATGTCGCGAACTATTCCTTCGTGTCTTAGAAGGTGTCCTACTTATTATATACCATCCTATCTCTACTATTCTTTATTGTCTTCCATACCGTTCGCTTTTCCCCAACTCTTTCTAATACTTCCCTATTGCTAACCCTATCTAACCATGGTATCTTCATCATGCGTCTGCAGCACCACATTTCAAATGCTTCTACTCTTTTTCGATCCGCTTCTCCTATTCTTCAAGTTTCACACCCGTATAATGCCGTACTCCATACATACGATTTTAAGAGTCTCTTCCTAGTTTCTACATTAATCGTTCCTGAACATAACAGTTGTTTCTTTTTGTGAAACGCAACTCGACCCTACGCTATTCTTTGTTTTATATCTTTAGTGCTCCTACCATCTCGAGTTATTTTACTTCCTAAATATCAGAAATCCGCGACTTCCTCTATCTTCTCATTTCCTACTTTTAAGAGCCATCTATACCCGGTGCTTTATTGTTTCTGAAACTTTTTAGTGCTAACTCAAACTCTTCTCTCATTATAGGGCAGCCTACGTTGTCCCCCTCTACACTGCATTCCCTTTCTAATATATCTCCTACTTCTTGCCCCGCATATAAGTTTTTCAAATAAAAAGCATAAATTATGCACAAATAATATCTAATGCACTTATGCTGACACATAAGTATGCAAAAAATAATATGCTAATCGACTCAAAATGACATTTTATTCATATAAAATATACAAAAACTAAACATAAATTTGCTCAAAAACTTAACATTTGATTCTTAAAATAATACACATCTATAAAATAAACTAAATAGTCATTCAGTTTCGATAATGTTATTGTTATTAGTATTAATTAAAATCCGATTATTTTTATTACTTGGAAAATTAGAATAAATTATGTAGATATCTGACAAAAATTCGTGTTTAAGGGAGTGTCGCTTTTCAGGCAAAATGATTTTGTAACCTTAAAATCACCTTCGAACAGCATACGTTACTTGTATTAAAGATTAATAATTTAAAAAAACATGCATTCATGCTTCAAAATTCCAAAATATGCATGGAAAATTAAAATTGTTCAAAACATGCATTAATGTCAGAATATGCATTTATACGCGTCCAACCAGTCCTCGGACTGATGATGATAGAATATTTACAGTTTACGTAATTTTAAAAGATTCGTCTCCTAGTTAGTCACTGTATTCTTCAATCCCTTATACGGGCAGCGCGATCTCTGCAATGACAGAATGCATTTTTAAAACAGATCACCTAACTGACGGAGACCTGACACACGTTTTTTTTTGTAAACAAAGATATGTAAAAACGCAAGAAGAAAATAACCTCATCGGGAGTCGACCCCACCCAGACTAAGGACATCAGACTATCAACAATATGCGATGCCTTCCTACCCACCGACTAACGAAGTATAACGTATACACAATGAGGACGATAAATAAATTTCGATGTGTTCTGGAACATAACGTAGTGTTTCAAATGCTTGCACGATACAGCGAGCAATCGCGGACACAGAAGTAGTCGTAAATATGCAAACCGTAAATCACTTCCATATACTCTCTCGGCCTCTGTATAACTTCAGAAAATATCAAAGAACACCAGGCAGCAGCCTTTTAGATCGGGTAATTTTGCTGAACTTCAATGTTCATGTCGTCACCATTCTCAGCTTGAAAACCTTATTACCTAGTGCTATTGGTTGTGTGATGCTAATAAACAGAAGATGCTGCAATCACCATATGTTGTCTTTGTAGAAGACATTGCTCTTTTTGTTAATTCAAAGAAAAGTAATTCGATAGAAGCTGTTTTAAGAAAGGTGAAGCTCAGCCAAAGAAATAGTCTCGAGATATCTTATGAATTGGTGAAGTATATCAGAGAAAACTCAAACCAGAAAAGAACGAAACCTTTGTGTTTTGTCTATTATAAACGATTCATGAACCGAAAACTTTAAAACTAAACTCACCTGCCACCCCTGCAGTAAAAGGCTCCTATCCACAGTCCTCAACCACATGACAGCATCTCCTGCTTGAAAATCCCTCAATCTGTAACACTTAGCATGTAGATACATCCCCAAACATTTCAACAATTCCGAAGTAGACGCTTGGATCACAGTCTTTTTGGGCACCGCTACCGGAACCACTTGGTTCTGAGAACCATTTGAATTCTGATTAACTAAAACTTGCTTATTTGACACTTTATCGCAGTTGTTGGAATGGTTAACATTATTATTCGCGTTGTTCGCTCTAACGATGTCCAAGGCAAGAGCTGATCCACTTAAACTCTTTGAGCTGTAATACGTTTGTTTTTGTTGCTGGATGTTTTTGTTTTTGTCTATGACGGAGTGAATGTTGTCTACTAGTGGTTGTCTATAGACGGTTACGTTCTTGTTTTTGTTGTCTAGTTTCTTCTTGTTGTTGTTTGCTGTGGAGAACCTCTTCCACGAGAGGGCGTTTATGAATAACGAATGTTTCTTGAGGTTCTTTTCCAGCGCGTTTTTCTCTGAAATAATCCTCGAGTTGTCGTTGTTGTTGATGTTGTTTTGGAGGCTGTGGTTGGAACTTGAGTTCGTCACTGCGCTGAGTTTATTTTCACGGTTTTTCACATTGTTTAATTGTTCGTAACTAAAATTATTTAACGCGAAGTCCCCGGTAGAAGACGTTGTGTAGACCGGACGCCTCTCGCGCGGGGAAAAACTCAACACTGTCCCCATGTTAGTTTATTTACTTATGTTCTCTATCAGTTTTTGGACATTTTTAACGCTAGCGCAAGGGTTGCTACCCGGGCGTTTTGGCTGATATCGCAGGCCCAGGGGTCGATCTTGACGTGGGGTAAAGCGCCGGCGCTTTGTTACTAAGGCAACCTCGTGATGTCATAAGAAATCAATATGCGCGATGGTGGTTGTTATTGCATTTTGGGGGTGTTGCGCCCTGATAGCATCCCATGAGTATAGGAACTCGCATTGCGAAAGGACTGCCTCATCGTAATTGCCCTGTTGGCAATTAAATAGTTTTTGATTTTACTCAAAAAAAATCAGTTTCCTTTTTTATTTTTATTTCTAATGTTAGCAGAGGTGCAGAATATTTGAAAATTGACAATTACTATTAATTGTCGGTATGTGGTACAAAGCACAGGTTATAGAGTGACCATCAAAAAATCGACATCAAATGAGAAAAATTTTCTATTATATTTTTTTTACAAATTTAAGCCCTGGTGGTCAGAAGTGGTCGAAAAGAATAATTGCAAGTGGGCTATACAAAAGCGGTCACGTGACTTGAATATAATTCGAAAATAACTAAATTAACGACGAATGATGATTTCAATAAATTTTTGGCAACGAGCCCACCTTCATAAATGTACTTACTTGTATATATTTTCTTGTTCACGACTTTCTCCATTTTTTGTGATTTATTTTTTGTGATTTATTTCTTGTGATTTATTTTGTATTGAATTTCTTTTTGTGAGGTGGCAGTTTCTTTGGTTTGTTCCATTTATCGGGTGTTGTCGCTGTATACGATTGCTTGTTTATAATGAATAAAATTTTAAATATTGCCCATCTCAATGTGAGATCTTTGTTGCCGAAGCTGACTGAATTGCGCGATATGCTATCAAGTAATAATTTTGACGTCCTCGCTCTGTCTGAAACGTAGCTAACACCGGTAGTCCCAAAACACTATCTACAGATTGATGGCTATAGTTTCTGTCGCACTGACAGGCAAGCTAGGGGAGGTGGAGTTGCATTTTATGTGTCTAATAAATTAAAGTATAATATTATCCCTAGTAATGGTAGTATAGAACAGTTGTGGATTTCTTTAAGATGTTGTGGACGGACATTTGTTTGTGGGGTTGTATACAGACCCCCCAATTTGGATTATAAACTTTTTTGCGACCACTTTGAGAGTTCTGTATCTCACTTTTTGGCCATGACCGACAGCTTCTGTTGTTTGGGGGATTTCAACATAAATATGCTAAGGCCTCAGAATCCAGATGCACAGTTTCTCCGAAGTTCGTTGGACGCTTTGGGTTTGAGACAAATCATAGACCAGCCTACCAGGATTTCTCTAAATTCGCTTACTCTGATTGACTTGATTTTGATCCCTGATAATAATATAACTTCTGCGTCAGGGACTGTCAATGTTGACATCTCTGACCATGAGCGCACTTTTTGTAAATACGATGTAGGTTCTTCGACTTTTAAACCATTCTCTTATACATATCGGTGTTACAAAAACTTCAACAACTCTGCCTTTAGTCATGATTTGGAATCGTTACCTCTGTCTGATATATATTTTATTCAAGACATTGACCAGAAAGTCCAGTTTTTGACACGGAGTTTGTTGAATCTATCTGATGTTCATGTCCCTGTTAGGACTATCAGAGTGTCTCGTCCCAGATCACCCACTTGGATCACGGAAAATATTAAATTGCTAATATCTTTAAAAAATAAGGCAAGGGAAAGATTCCGAAAAACTAAACTCGCTGTTCATTGGGAGTATTATAAGGAGTTGCGAAACTTTACGATTGTTGCAATTCGTAACGAGAAGAGGGCTTATTTTCAGTTTAAACTGCGTTCTAATGACACAAAGACTGTGTGGACCGAGTTAAAAGCACTTCAGATTACTTCAAATAGCAAAAATAGTATACCTGATAGTCTTAAAGATGTGAACAGAATTAATGATTATTTTCTGAGTAGTATTCCTCAATATCAGGCGGATCCTGGTGAAATTTTGAACTATTATAGTAACAATAAACTACCCAATATAAGTACTTTTGAATTTGAGTTGGTGTCATGTGAGATTGTCTTTGGTGTTGTGTGCGGTCTTAGAGAAAATTCGATTGGAGTTGATGGTGTGAACGTGAGTATGTTAAAACTGTGTTGTCCATACATTATCCCCTTCATAACTAATATTATAAATAGTTGCCTGCTTGAGGGCAAGTTTCCTGAGGCATGGAAACGAGCTGTGGTTAGGCCGTTACCTAAGACTCAGAACCCTGTTGAACTAAAAGATCTTAGGCCCATTAGCATACTTCCGTGTTTGTCGAAAGTCCTGGAAAAGATTATGTGTCAGCAACTTAATGAACATCTATCTAAATATGATATGTTGCCTCATAATCAGTCTGGATTTCGCAAGAATTATAGTTGTAGCACAGCCCTGTTGAAGGTGACCGATGACATTTTACAGGCATCTGATATGAACAAATTGACGGCCTTGGTCCTGTTGGATTACTCCAGGGCTTTCGACACCCTGCAGCATTTAATTCTCTGCACTCTGCTTGGATACATGGGTCTCGGTAGCAGTTCCGTTGATTTAATAAAGAATTACTTGGCAGGTGGTCATGCTCGATGGAGAGGTGTCGTCCATACAAGATTTACAATCTGGAGTTCCGCAAGGATCTATTTTGGGACCCATTTTATTTTCAATTTATACCAGCCAACTTTATACTTCTTTGCAATTCTGTGACTATCACGCATATGCTGACGATACCCAGTTATACCTGTCTTTTTTTCCGCACGAAATTAAATCAGCAATGGAACGTATTAATTCCGATCTAGCTACAATACATAGGACTTCTGAAGAACACGGTTTATTTTTAAATCCATCAAAGTGCCAATTTCTCATGTTTGGTCGTAAACATACAGTAAACAGCTTGCGTATGGGTGATGTCTCATTAATGATCAATAATGTTCCGGTCCCTATGGTGGACTCTGTGAAAAATTTGGGTGTTTACATGGATAGTACTTTCAGATACAGAAAGCATGTGTCCACATGCATTCAGAAAGCTGTTTTCGGTTTAAAACTATTGTATCCTCATACACATTATCTGCCTTATACCACTAAAGCAATGCTTTGCGAATCGCTTATCTTGTCGCATTTTACTTTTTGTTCACCTGTTTTTTCGCCGGGTTTGGATTCTGTTACTATGGGACATATTCAGAAGATCCAGAACTGTTGTTTGAGGTACATATACGGGATCTGCAAGTTCGACCATATATCTCATAAGCTGTTGGATATGGGCTGGCTGAATATGCAGAATCGGTTTAACTTGCAATCGCTTTGTCTGTTCCACAATATTATAGTGAGTAAATCACCAACTTACCTCTCCAATAAAATTAAATTTCGCACAGATATGCATAATATAAACATTAGATTTAGGGGCCTTATTACTCCACCTCTTCACAAAACTTCTTTATACGAACGCTCTTTCTTTTTTTACATTTCTAAAATTTATAACGTACTCCCCTCTGAATTGAAAAAATGTACAAAGATTGGATTTAGAAACAATTTGTTTAAATGTTACTTTAATAGACAGATGGGGAGGTGATTTCAATGTATGTTTGTTTGTCATGGCGGAGATGCGTGAATACGCGATGGTGGTGTGGCGCGCGGTTCGGGGTTTTGGCGACATGCGAGATGGGGGTATTCGGAAGCGACTGGCTCGTTGGGTGGATCATTCCGGAATTGCGAGCCTGCATGGGATGTTAATTTTAATTTAATCATTGTATATGTAGCTGCAGAATGTTTTATTTTATTTTTGTCAAGGTCTTAATGGTAGAACGGGGGACGAATTTTTCGTCTGCCTGAATTAATATCTTGTAATTTTTCAAATTTTTCTTTTGTCTTGTTGTGCTGTATTTGTAATTTGGGAAAATAAAACAATTATTATTATTATTATTAAAAGTTATTTATTATTTATTAGCCAAGATAAAGAAACCTTTCACTAATAAAAGTTGTATAAAACATTACCTATATTTAAATAAAAAATTTGAACCCAACACTTTGAAAAAAAAAACTAAATTAGGAAAACTTTGTAGTTAGTATTTTTTTGTTACTTTAAGTAGGTACCAATCCAAAACGTGATTTGAAATTTCCAAATAATTCAATCCAAACAAACAATAATTTATATACGACTGCTAAAAATAATACTTAAGGGGGCAGCAGCTCTTTCAGTAATTAGAGTGGCAGAGATCGTGAGGGTCGGTATAGCACTGTGATACACACTACCGCGATGTGGAAGGCAACGGGAAACCACCACATTATTTTATTCCTAGTACAGCGTACTTCAATTTATAGTAATGGCACCTTCTGGAGTAAAATATTCCAGAGGTAAAATAGTCTCACATATGGATCTCCGGGCGGGGACTGCTTCGGGGGGAGTCATCAGCAACAGCAATGATAAGTGTAACATCTCACGAGTCGGAGCGTGGAATGTTAGAAGCATGAAACAAGTAGAAAACTTTAAAAATTGAGATGTATAGGTTAGCATTAGACGTGGTGGGTATTAGTGCGGTGAAATGGATGTGTTCTATTTTTGGGGAAAATCGTAGGTTAGGTCAGGATAGGAAGGATGGAGTTACGCGTTCAACCAGTCTTCGGACTGAAAACTTTATGATGATGACATAAATATAAAATAACTAGATGGCAGAAAAATATCTCAAAGCGAACAACTGTCAAACATGAAATTAATTAGGTGATTTGATTTGACATAAAACAATTCATAGCCATCTCATATTCTGCCTGATGCTAAATTACCTTTTGAACGCGTAAACTGACTAAAGAAGAATCTCATTTTTTGTAAGCGACTGTAAAAGAACATTCACAAGGTTTTCGTAAAAGTGATTCATTAACAGGGGTGGATTCGAATTTTTAGAAGCCATTTAAATAGTTATTAATTATCATTTAATATCCTCTTGTTTTTTCAATTATTATAAATCTTTAGTTTTCACCCAAAATATTTAGAATTTTAAAATTAAGTCCTGGTATGTGAAATTTTGAAAATATTACAAGTATTTGAAAATTTAATTTTTGCGAAAGTTAAAGAAGTGTTGCTTCCTGGCCTTGAGATTGCCCGATTTTCGGAAAATCGCACTTTTTGTATATGGTGACAATTTCGAAAAGCGTCATTTTCTAACTAAGCAAGAATCACTCGGTATATCTGATGAAGGCTAAATAGATTTGTGCAAATTATTGCCGTAAAAAGTTTTTTGAAAAATCGATAATGAAAATTTTTCCCATTTAACGCCGACTTTTTGGCGGTCACTGTATACTTTCGGTTTGTAATTGCATATGAAATTCAAAGCATCATAGTCTATGCAGGGTATTAACACAATCAAAATTTACTTTTTGGTAGTCCATGTACATAATTCTGTTTCTACACTACTAAACTTCTCACCAGTAATATACAGTTTGTCCTCTGATTACAAAGAGGACAAAAAAGTATTATTTTCAACTTCTCAAAATAACTCACTGTTTACGTAAAAAACCCTGCTCACATATAATTTTTTATCCCGCTCGTACAAGAAATTTGTTATTAATTTTTATGCACTTTTTGAACTTAGAAAGCTTTTATTAAAATATTGCTAAATTCTAAAAACATTTTCCTGAATGATTAAGTATTCAAATAGTGCGTCATTTACATCAAATAGAAACAGTATACTCTTCGTTAAGCCTATTTGTGTTTCTTTTTCAGTTTTGAAACCAAATTTTAAAAAATATTTTTGATTAATTTCTACAGCGACACGAAAAAACGTTTCTCCTAATTTTTTCTGAAAATTTTTGTAATTACTGTATGGTGGTATTCCTCACCAGTACCATACACTAGTGAATTTAATTTTTACTATAGTGCCAACATTAATGAAAATTTTCTGGCTTAGAAAACGCATGAAAAATTCATAAAATATTTCCTGAAACAGTTAGATAAACAATAATATGGGAGTTTAAGAACAGGTGGGGATTTTATGAAGTGATTTTTTCCGAGAAATTAATTTTTTCCTCTCTGTATATACTGTATAACATTTAGAAAGTCACTGTCTGCAATGCATTTTCAGGAGATTGCTTCCCACTTTCAGAAGAATTTGCTTATAATCTTGAAAAATATAAACAGGACTCCAAGAAAAATAGACAGTATTTTGGTTTCCTCGAGAATGGGAGATTTGTGAGTATTTTCTAAAAAATGATTTGCATAATCTCAACCGAAAAGATCTCAAATGTTCATTATATCTTAAGTGAAAAGGTCTATCAGTTTGACCAATATAAATACTGTTTACAACACTTTAGTTGGTATACCTGTTCTACAAAATTTATCAGTTTAATCTTTTGCTTAAATAAAATATAAGATAAAACATTTGAATGTCATATTGTTCTTTGATAAAATACTGGCAATTTTTTCACAAACATTCTCTACATAAGTTTTACGAAAATCTTTTTTTTTATCTGATAATTTTGGATACCTACTTGCTATTATAAGAAGTATTTTTTTTTGTTTTACTGTTAGTTATTCTACTAGGTAATCATTTTTAGTTTGAATCTGTTATTAATAGCAATTGTTTTATTGCATCTAATTCTGTCTCTAAGTTATCTTTAAAGTACTACATACAAAGCCAATACTAAACTCGCTTCCGGGTGATGGCCGCTTCGTTGATTAGCACCCGACGTGTAAGTATATCAATATCATAAAAGTCATCTTCAAGGCTGCTGGGTTGACGCTGGACTGACAGAACTAGGAATAAACGGTGAAAAATGCAGCGATTTTATGGATGTTTTTATTTCACAAATTCCATATATTAATATTAGATATTAAGTTTACGCTGCTAGGTAACCACCTTCAACTGGAAAAGTTACTCCATTAACCATCGACGACTTGTCACTCAACAGGTAAAGTACTACATCAACAACTTCTTGAATTTCAGCAAATCTAGGAGGCGTAAAACGCAAAAATCAGATGTCTCAAATACAAAGTAAAAAAGTAGCTATAGTTTATTTTTTATCAAAAGAAATTGCACCATCTTTATAAAAGTTGATATCAACCGATCCTCGATCTATTAGCTGTTTAATATTTGATATATGACATCTGCTAGTTAGGTTAGAAGAAGAGAACCACAATAAACTAGCCGCTATGACACAATTTCTTATAATCATAAACTATACATTACCTCCTCAGAGGATGCTTCTCCTTCATTGGTTCAGCAAGTTTGGGATCAGACCAAAATTTCTTCCCCATTTCTGTCAAGACAACCGTAGGATTGACACAGTTCACTCTAATGTTATGTGGGCCTAATTCGACAGCTGCAGCTCTAGTATATGCATCTACAGCTCCTTTCGTAGCTGTATAAGCTCCATGATACAAGAAGCCCGCTAAAGAAGCTTGAGAAGACACGTTTACTATAGCACCTGGAGTATTCCTTGCTATCATCTGTTTGACAACTATTTGGGTTACATGCATCACAGCCTTGACGTTTATTGCTAGCAATCTGCAAGAAGTTGATGATTATCTTGGGTAGGAAACTGTGTACAGCAAAAATTCGTCCAATTTTCCATAAAAATTAGCTGTGCGTAACTTACATTTTCACTTTAATCTTACAGCTTAATTTATTTATTTATTTATCTATCTATATAAATAATAATCAATAGACTTTTTCATTTCGTTCTGTGTTCCTTAGTGCGCATGTGCTGACAATCAGCTGTTCTTAGATTTTCGGACGAGTGTCACTGTCAGCTGTCAGGCGTTATAAACTTCGTGTGGAATATTCGTAAGTAAGTAGAAGTAGAAGTAGAAGTAGAATACCAAATAAGGAGGGTGTTTGAAAGACGGAAAATTATTACAAATGTTAGTTCCCAGTGATATCCCTCGTAAAATTGTGAGGCTGAATCCCGAAGGCGTGCCTGGCTCTTACTTGAAAATTGAAATACGGGAATGTTAACCAAGATACTTCAATCATGTAGGTTTTTAATATAGCCGTGAAAATTAATCAATTTTTTAAAAGAAAACGGAGAAAAAGGATCTAATATAGGTACAGGTGCTTATTTTTCTGAAATGTATGTATGTAACTACAAGTAATTCTTATTTTAAAGACCTAACAAATAATGACATAAAACCTGGAAACGTTCGATTCACTTTTCCATTTCGAATCTTGCCTCTTACACATTTTTATCCAAGCAACATCATTTATATAGGTGAAACTAATCCTCACTTCCTCACATGGTCATCAACCTAGTTATTAACTTCGATTTTCCCCAGTAAAATTTTACCAAAGAATTATTAAACACTTTCAAACAAGCAATACCGCCTACCCCTCTAGGGGACATTCATACAAGACTTTGACATTCGTCCGAAATTGTCATGGCGCGTTCGTGCATGCGCCTCAGCATTTTTTTATAATGAAAAGTCCTATTGCCGCATGTAGGTATGTAGGATCATCACTTGAGAACGGCTCGACCGATTTGGCTGATTTCTTTTTTGTTGTGTTCGTAATTGTCGGGACAAGGTTTGTATGAAAGAAAATTTTGGAAAATCTACCGGGAAAGTCGAAAATTTGGATGGAATGTTTGTATGAAAATCTGTTTGACAAACAAAAATGTGACGTTCAGTTTGACAGTTCTAAAAATTGAATTGTCAGTGTTTTATCGGTGGATCATGTATTTGGTGTTTCTTTGAAAAAATGCCACCAGTGAGGCGTCGAAATATCGATCGGCGTACGCGCAATGCAAGCCAACTACATGATCGTCGAGTCAATGAGACTGACGAAGAGGTAGACAGCGTTTGGAGCCAAGTCGAATAAGAATTTCTCAAGCCTCAAGCGCGATCCATTATGACTCCGGAACAACGGATACAGTCGAGTTCGACGCACTCAGTTGGAGCTTACGCGCAAAAGAATTTGGAACGTCGACAAAACAGAGGCCGAACGTGGCATTAGGGAACGAAAAACGGAAAGTGCTTTTTTCTATGGGATTCTTGTATGATATGGATATGCGTAAGTCGGGAAATTCGGACAAACTGTAAAAATCATAATTTTGGAAAATCCACCGAAAAATTTTAAAATTCGGGAAAAACTAAAAGTGCTTAACGGCTGGACCGATTTGGCTGATTTTTTTGCTGTGATCGTAATTGTCAGAACCAGGTTTGTATGAAAGAAAATTTTTGGAGAACCCACCGGAAAATGTGAAAATTCGGGAAAAACTGAAAGTGCTTAATGGTTGGACCGATTTGGCTAATTCTTTTCAAAAATAAGGTTTTTAAGGAACGAAAAATTGGAAAAGTTGCCCGGAAAATTGGAAAATTCGGAAAAACTGAAAGTGCTTTTTTCTATGGGATTTTTGTATGATATGGATAGGCGTAAGTCGGGAAATTCGGACAAACTGTCAAAATCATAATTTTTGTATGCACTCGCGATCATAACTGACGATAGGAACGACATATTTGGTTGAACATAAACGTAATGTTTCACATTGAATAAACGATTTGGTTAATGAATCAAAAGTTCAGTACGAAAAGTAATTTTAGGCAGGACAACGTCTGCCGGGCCCGCTAGTTATATATACCTAATTTGCGCGATATAATTATAAACTCTGAATAATATTTCTTGGCGTATTGGTTGTCACATGCATGTGAACTAATTTATTTGTTTTGATATTGACAGTACTGTTACACTAATATTAGTTTCCATGATAACCTTTTTGAGACAATATAATTAGTACGAAACAAGCAGAGACGTACAAATACATTGTTCTCCAACATTAAAAATGAGAATGAGTGAAATAAAGAGTTACAATGGAAAATAATCAGCTCACTTTTTCTCAGTGTATCTGTACCGTTGATTGAGGACATCTCTCTGTACCAAATGCATTGGAGTACTTGTATATGAACTCCTTAATAAAAGTAACATTGATAAACAAACTGTCAAAGAATATATTAATTTAACCAATCTGTGTATGCAGCAGAATTATATTTCTAAGTCAGTGGATCATTTTTTCAACAAAGTGTAGGTACAGCCATGGGAAATTGCCTCTCTCCTTTCATTGCAGAAATTTTCAAGAGCAAATTTGAAACCCAACTGAATGATGAGCTCCCATATTTCCCAAAGGTGTGGGTGAGATATGTTGACGATATATTTGCCATTTTTGACACTAGTAAATGCAACATTGAAGATTTTTTGAGCGACTTAAATACTAGATTCAATTCTATCAAATTTACCCATGAAATAGAACGAGGACAGCTTCCATTTTTGGACATTTTGGTAATTAGGAAAGACGGTAAGTAAGAATTTGAAATCTATAGGAAAGAAACAAGTACAGCTCGGCACAGAACTGCAGATTCGAACAACTGCAGTCAGCACAAAGAGGCTAGTTTTGGTTTTTTAGTTAATAGACTGTTGAGTCTACCGTTATCCACTGAAAGATACCTCAAGGAAGTAAACATAATCAAAGATATAGCGAGATGTAACGGTTGCGATTAGGAAATTGTAAATAGATTAATTTATTAGGAAACGAAAATTTAAAATGCTATTGAGAAATTCCACCCACCTTGAATGGGTATAACCAAATTACTAAATTTATAAAAATACCATATGTGCCGCAGATAATTAGATGTATGAATAAGATTTTCGGAAAAGCAGGCTTCAGAGTGGTTCACACTTCGAGCAACAATTTACATAATCTACTTGGAAATGCGAAAGATAAAACAGAACCCATTCATAAAGTGGGATTTGTGAAATAGCATGCGGAAATTGTGACAAAAAATATATGGGGCAGTCAACTCGGTCTATTTTAACTCGCTTCAAGCCCATTACAAATACGGCCGCACTGATAACTCTAGTATGGCGTCGCACGCATTGGAAGCGGGCCATAAATTCAATATCAATAATCTCAAACTCTTAAAAACAGGAAATAATAAATTTGATTTAAACGCCTTGGAAAGTATAGCGATATATAAAAATGAATGTAGTTGTCTTAACAGTAATTATTTTCCGATTCCAAACTCAACCCTCTATAGATTTATCAGGTAGATAGAATCAAGACTAGCCATAAATACTTACCCTTCAGTTCGAAGAAACCAATTTTATTGCTCTTATGCTCCAAAAGTTATAAGAAACCCTATAGGCATAGTCTAATCAAGTATAGTCCCGATACTTCCGATCGGCTTCTTTGATGTATGCGAGGCCAGTTTTCTTACGCGATGGTGGGGAGATCGCGACGCGCTGTTAACTTTGCAGCTGGCAAGACCAGCAACGGCCGTATTTAAAAATTTTACGGGCACCACAGAATTGAATGAAATTTTATTTTTACTTTGGAAATAACGCAATTATAAATAAATAAGCGTTAAATGTATTCTGTTATTAATTGATTATTAATGAAAATAAATAATATCTAACACAGAACTCAAAACATTTTTGGAAGTATGTAAACTAATATTTAACATTTTGTACGATATTCAATCTGTTATAATGTAGGTCCAAGTTCACTTACTGCATATAGATTGCACTTAAAAAAGTTACGTATCCACTTACACTTATAAGTATACAAATAATAAGATTTTCTGAAATATATTTCAGAAAACAAATCTCCAGATGGGCACTCACAATTTTTTGACCTTATCTACTGCTCGACTGCAAAAATAGTCTGGACAGCCGATTTTCTTAACCTATTATGTTTCTCATTTGCAAACATGCGGCTTTCAAAGTGCATACCCCAAAGATCCTTTTAATAGTCGAGTGTCCTAATAATTGAATTAAATCTTCCCTTCGCGCAGAAATGGCCCATGTGCGTGCTCTACATGAAATTCCATATTAATTTCGATCATACAGAATGTCTTACATTTATGATTTACCTATTTTTCTCTTTGGGAAAATTAAAAAACTATAGGAACAATTATTATAATAATTGTTTATGCACCCAAGAGCTGCACAACTGTCTTTTCCTTCGCCTATTATTCAAATATAAAAATATCAGTCACTAAAAGTACAGCATTAACAATTGAAACACGGCGGCAACAACTCAACAACCTATAAACCCGCAAAAATCGCACTTAATACGCCCCAGAACCGCTCGTTCTATCTCCTGGCGGCTCCTACTACGAAATGAGTTCTCTTCATTCCGTCTTCAGTCCGCCGGGCCGTCTCGTTACTCGGTGGGGATGGCCGAGTGGCGGAGCTATAATAATTTCTTAAGCTATGCCTATAGGTTTATCGATCCATTTTACTTCAGTAGTGGGGGTATGTATTTATAGCATGTAGTGTAAGTTTAGATTAATTTTCAACACGTGCTCAGTTTAATTACTATGTCACTGTCTTTTGGCGTATGGGGTTAACTTATTAAGAATTCATAGTGAATTTACGTCAAAATGCTCGATCCAACCACTGTGTTATGTGGTGATATCGTAAGAGTGTACTCAGAATAGTTCGCAGAATTCAAACCTTCAGTCATGTAGTGAGTGTTCCATAAGAGAAAATGATACTTTGGCTCGTCACGCTTACATGGGACAAGTTGTATACTTGAAAATAATTTCAGTTTGTAGCTCGGCTGAAACGCTGCAAGTTTTGACCGATATATATTTTTTTTTGATAACGCATACGGTTTAGCCAATATAGATTGTTACTCACCAGTTGGGACACCCTGTATACTTTTTGTAGTTTTACAGTGTGGAATGTAAAATACCTACTTATCTATTTCTTCTTCGGTGAAATCAGTTATGGGTTTTATCATGCCATAAGCAGCGTTGTTGACCAAGAGATCTATGGGTTCGATGTTTTCAAACGCCTTTTCTGTTGCTGACCAATCAGATAAATCCAATGCTAGTGTTTTAATGGAAGGTATTTTTTGCTGTAATGATTCTGTCAAATAATGCTATAGATAGGTAAATCACGTGTTTTTTTAAAGAAACCTTACCTAAAAGTTCTTTGGATCTAGCAACAGCTATTACTTTAGCTCCTCCCCTGGCAAGATTTTCAGCTATATCCCTGCCTATTCCTATAAAGAAAATACAAAATTATTTTTTGCGTTTTGTGGGAGTCGAAAATATAAAAGAATTGTTAGTCTGTTTAAATTGATTGGCTGTATTAATACAAGATTCTGGAAGATTACAAGCGAACATCATAGACCGAGAGCTCGCGTGCAAAATACATCGGGAACAAAATTTTTGACTTTCTGGGGTGAAAGGCCTTTTTATAACAATCATTTAACCACCCGTCTGCCGGCCTTAAGTTGTCAACTAACTGCGGGGGCGGCAACTGAAAAGGGGTCAAAATGCAAAAATATGTAACCATCGGAACAAACGTAATTTTTTTACAGTTATTTTCGGAAAGTTCTACATAAGCAAAATCAACACGGCAGACGCATTTTTCTTGTCAACTTTTTAGCGCAGACGCTCTCAAAGGTACCGAAATTTCCGTTAAATTGCGTAACTATAAGGAACATGCTATTTAAATATGTCAATTGAAAGGTAATGAAACGTAGAATTCAAATATTCAAATAAATTTTTGGCAGACGGCCGCATAACGACAGCAGACGCCGTCAAAGTTGCAAATTGCATCTCATTTTAGCTCCTAAGATCTTACGCGCTTGAGTGACGGGCACGGTCGCATATTAAAAACGTAAAAAATTGATAGGCAGGAACAAAATTAAGGGTTTGTGGTTATAAACGTTCTCATTTATTACACAAACATTTATAGTATTTATTAATAACCATAATGGGAACAAATTTAGGAACCTTAATACTACATTATTTTATTCACAGCTTATATGCATAGCCCTATTGGAAGCCAATCGGGGAAAATAAGGAACAAAACGTGTATTGTAGAAGTCATTCTTTTACTTTTACATACTATATAAATAAAATAAATTTAGGTATAGTTACGAAGTAGGTAACAAGAATGGTATTCTAAATAATATGAATAAAATAATTAAATAGTATTTAAAGTAAAAACAGAAGGCTGCCATAAAGCATTTTTATAAAAATATTTTTTACTTTTTCATTATATTTCTTCATCAGTAGATGATAAGTAAACGTCATCTTCGTTTTATTGGTACTTCGTTTGGTTGGGGTTCCTTTAAGCATATATTTCTTCAACACATGTTGGTGTCTGTCGACCCTTAAACCATTGAGGCTGTAGTTTGCCATCAATTAGAACCCAACCGTGTTCCAGAGAAGAATAAAATGTCTGTTCTTTTAAGGTTAACGCAAATTTGATTTATGTACCCTTTTCAATTTGCATAATGGAACGTCTTTACATGGTGGCAATAGACTGCCATCAAATTTTTTCTTTCCTTCTAAAGGTTCTCTCGACTTTTTTGGTTTGTAGCAGTCCATAAAAATATGAAACAGCGCTTCGTTGTTATTATTACTGTGTTTTCTGCTGCATTTTGCATAGAAAATCTTCAATTTCTCTAATTTGGTCCTCACTTAAACTATTACTTTTTCCAAATGAACTGAAAGCTTTTTGAGCCACTTCATCTTTTTCTAATAAGTTGAAAGGCCTTATCTTAACTTTTCTAGAAAAAGCTGGAGTATAGTCGCATCCTGTGAAACTATGAAATGCTGGCAAAGCTTTGCATAAATCTGGCCTATGGTGTTAACATTAATTTGTTTTTTGATTGTATTCCTACTTCTACCCACATAGATATGTTTTCTGGAAGACCATGAATGTTTCCTAGAATAATAATTAAAACATCTGTAGGTAGGTATCTGAAGTTTTTATTATAACTTTTGACTTTTAGATGGCCTTTTTGATAAGTGGTAGACAATTCTCTGCTATCAGCTTCCTCGTGTGTACAAATCAAATTCTCGTCTATGTCTCCTTCTACGGTCTACGCTTTAGAACTTACAGCAAATACTTCACAATTAAGGTACAAATATTTATTATGCAAAATGGGCGCATGAAAAATGGTAATTATAAAACATCTTTAGTAAAATTTATCTGTAAGAATTGGCAGAACGATTGTTATGCACCCATTTTGCATAACAATTTTTTGTACGTTAATTGCGAAGTATTTGCTATAAGTTCTATAGTGTAGAAGAGCGCATTTATAGACATAGACGAGAATTTGATTTGTACACACGAGGAAGCTGATAGCAGAATTATTGTCTACCACTTATTTAAAATGCCATCTAATAGTCAAAAGTTATAATAGAAACTTCAGATACAGATGTTTTAATTATTGTTCTATGAAACATTCATAATCATCCAGAAAACATATCTATAGATATATGTGGCTGGAAGTATGAATGCAATCAAAAGATACCTACGTCGAGACATATTAATGTTAACACCATAGGGCAGTCTTTAGGGCCACATTTATGCAAAGCTTTGCCAGCATTTCATAGTTTCACAGGATGCGACTATACTTCAGCTTTTTTCTAGAAAAGGTAAGATAAGGCCGAGGATAAGGCATTTCAACTTATTAGAAAAACATGTAGTGGCTCAAAAAGCTTTCAATTCATTTGGAATAAGTAATAGTTTAACTGAAGACCAAATTAGAGAAATTGAAGACTTTCTATGCAAAATGCAACAGAAAACATAGTAATAATATCAAAACGAAGCGCGGTTTCATATTTTTATGGACTGCTACAAACCAAAAAAGTTAGGAAAACCTTTAGAAGGATTGAAAAAATATGAAGGCAGTCTATTACCACCATGTAAAGACGTTCTATTATGCAAATTGAAAAGGGTAAATCAAATTTGCGCTATGTGGAATAATGCAACCTTAAAAGAACATACATTTTATTCTCCTCTGGAACACGGTTGGGTTCTAATCATGGATACAAGGTTCTAATTGATGCCAAACTACAGCCTCAATGGTTTGAGGGTCGACAGACACCAACATGTGTTGAAGAAATATGCTTAAAGGAACCCCAACCAAACGAAGTACCAATAGAAAAAAATGAATATGACGTCTACTTATCATCTACTGATGAAGAAATATAATGAAAAAGCAAACAATTTTTTATAAAAATGCTTTATGACAGCCTTTTGTTTTTACTTTAAATAATATTTAATTATTTTATTCATGTTATTAAGAATACCATTCTTGTTACGTACTTCGTACCTATACCTAAGCGGAAGAATAAAATTTATTTTATTTATATAATATGTAAAAGTAAAAGAATGACTTCTAGAATACATGTTTTGTTCCTTATCTTCCCTGATTGCGTTCCAATCGGGCTATGCATATAAGTTGTGAATAATAGAATAATGTACGTATTAAGGTTCCTAAATTTGTTCCCATTATTGTTATTAATAGATACAATAAATGTTTGTGTAATAAATAAGAACGTTTATAACTACAAACCACTAATTTTGTTGTTCCTGCCTATCAATTTTTTAGGTTTTTAAAATGCGACCGTGCGCGTCACTCAAGCGCGTAAGATCTTAGGAGCTAAAATGAATTGCAATTTGCAACTTTGACGGCGTCTGCTGTCGTTATGCGACCGTCTGCCAAAAATGTATTTAAATATTTGAATTCTACGTTTAATTACCTTTCCATTGACATATTTAAATAGCATGTTCCTTATAGTTACATTTTAACGGAAATTTCGGTATCTTTGAGAGCGCCTGCGCTAAAAAGTTGACAAGAAAAATGCGTCTGCCGTGTTGATTTTGCTTATGTAGAACTTTTCGAAAATAACTGTAAAAAAATTACGTTTGTTCCGATGGTTACCTATTTTTGCGTTTTGACCCCTTTTCAGTTGCCGCCCCCGCAGTTAGTTGACAACTTAAGGCCGGCAGACGGGTGGTTAAATGATTGTTATAAAAAGGCCTTTCACCCCAGAAAGTCAAAAATTTTGTTCCCGATGGTTATGTATTTTGCACGCGAGCTCTCGGTCTATCATAGTAACAATTCCAGAAAGGATATTCTTGTAAATTTAGGGAACTTTCTTTACTTGCTTAAATTTTAAATTCTTATGTCTAACATACCTTGGCTTGCCCCAGTAATTAATGCAGTTTTTCCAAAAAAATTTAACTCCATTTTTGTGTTTTACACGCACATCAGAATAGAAAAATAAATAAACAGGTTCATTTGTACAAAATATTTACAAAAGTTATACGTATCACCACTAGAGGTCGAGAACTATGACATTCACAAACTGGCAGCACTTGCTTATCATTATCAGTAGGCTTGGAATTATTTATTGAGCATGTTATCTTCAGTTTACATAATTGTACATTTACAATTATCCTCTAAAAATAACGGCAATTAAAGCGGTACCTTCAAGCAATCGTACATGCTTGTAGTGTATCGGTTTTAGTACTGAATTCGTACTTCTACATTAATAGTCCAGGGTTGGCATGATTTAAATTAATTAATAAGTAATTAATCGTCTTCATTATACGTATAATAACTATAAACAAGAAAACTAATTTATCGACTTTTTCTATGCCCAGTTCCGATTCTCCATCTTTTGAGCCAGATTTATATTTTTCTAAAGTTGCGACTTCTGTGCTCCTATTTGAAGGAAGGTCAGCGGTAAGGATTGGATAAAGGATTAGCCCCAGTACACTTACCCGTGGTACATCGACTGTGACACCACATTTCAAATGCTTCTACTCTTTCTTGATCCGCTTCTCCTATTGTCCAAGTTTCACACCCGTACTCCATACATACGTCTTTAAGAGTCTCTTCCGAGTTTCTACAGTAACCGTTCCAGAGCATAATAGTTGTTTCTTTTTGTTAAACACAACTCATCCCTGCGCTATTCTTTGTTTTATATCTTTTGTACTCCTACCATCTCGAGTTATTTTACTTCCTAAATAGCAGAAATCCGCTAGCGTGGGACACCCTGTATATGTTGAAAACTAGAGGTGACAATGCACATCTCTGTCTCACTCCCTTCCGGATATCTACTTCTCTTCGTTCCTGCTCAAATTCTATAACTGCCGTTTGCTCTTTGTAGAGATTATGTATTATTCTTCAATCCCTATATTTCATCCCTAACTTTCTGAGCACTTCGAACATCTTCCCCCATTTTACGTGGTCTAAGGCTTTTTCAAAATCTACAAATCCTATATAGGTAGACGCTCTTTCCCTTTTCTATTGGTTTTTTTCTATAATTACTCGTAAAGCTAGAATGGCCTCGTGCGTTCCTCTATTTCATCTAAATCCGAACTGATCTCCTAATATTTCTTCCGCCCATTTCTCCATCCTTCTTTGCACAATTCTATTTTGACGCGTGTGAAGTTAAATTGATAATTCTAAAATTTTCGCACTTATATGCACGTTTCCTTTTTGGCAAAGCGACTGTGATGTTCCTTCTGTAATCTTCTGGAATTTCACCTGTCACGTATATATACGACTAACTAGTTTAAATAAATGCTCTCTTACCTCTTGACCTGCACACTTTAAAATTTCTGCCTGCAATCCGTCTACACCTGGTGCTTTATTGTTTTTTAAACTTTCTAATGCTAGCTCAAACTCTTCCCTTATTATGGGACAGACTAGGTTATCCCTCTCTACACTGATTTCCTTATCTAATATATCCCCTAGTTCTTGTCCTACATATAAGATTCCCAAATATTCCTTCCACCTATCTGACTTTTCCTCTCTTCCGATTGGGATGTCACCTGCCTCGTTTCTAATGTTCTTGCTGCTAGAGCCAATTTCTCTGAGAAATTTCTCCTAATTATTTTATACGCTTCGTCAGTTTTTACTACTTCGAACTTATCTTCCACTTCTTTGCATTTGTTATCAATCCACTATTCTTTCGCTTTCCTACATTTCCGAATAATTTCCCACTTGATCGCTTCATCTAGCCTATTTTTATTTTCTCTCGTCTATTAGAGTCACAATATCCCTTGTTATCCAGGGTTTTCTACTTCCATTCTTTTTGTGACCCAATATATCTCTAGCTGAGGAGCCTAAACCGTTTTTAATGCAATTCTGTTCTGCCCATGCGTCCCTAGCAGAAGGAATAGGTGTGCTTATGTTTGCTCTGAAGGACAGGAAAAGAAAGGAAAGGAAGCTATTTAGTGACTAGGTAGTTTATATTAGGTGAATGAATGTCTTGATTATTGTTTGTTAAAGTTAAATTTAAGTAATTTATTTCATTATCATTTTCAGTTTCTTTAGTAAATTTTATTTTTCGATGAATATTATTCAAAAAATTTAGAAAGTTATCCAAGTGTCTTGCAGTGCCTTTAAAGCCTTTAAATATCATCGACGTATCTGTACCAAAAGAATATATGTTGTTTTCCTAGATGTGAATTGTAAATTTTTCTTCGATATTAAACATAAAAATGTCTTCTAATAATGGGCTTATAGGTGATCCCATCACTAAACCTGAACTTGGACAATAATATTTATTATTAAATTGAAAATAATTTAGTTCAAAAAAATTTGGAATGAAGTTTCTAATCCATTTTTAACCGACTTCAAAAAAAGCGGAGGTTCTCAATGCGACTGTATTTTTTTATGTGTGTTACCTCAGAACTTTTTTCTATGTGAACCGATTTTGATAATTATTTGAAAGCTGGTGCTTCTCATGTGGTCCCATATAAATTTCATCAAGATCTGACCAGTAGTTTTTGAGTTATCCTTAATAATGCGTATTTAATTGACTTCGACTACATTGATGATGTTCTCATTGTACCTATATTGAAGTCGGTTTTCTATTTTGTAGGACAATAATATTTTTGCCCTACAAAAGAAAAAACCGAGACGCCACTGATCGCGAGTGAATTTCTGCAAGCAAATGAATGACCGTCAGTCTAAGCACGTGTTTGACATCGTAACAGGTGATGAAACGTGGAGTTACTGTTACGATCCTGAAAGCAAACGACAATCCGCTCAGTAGGTCTTCCCAAATGAAGAAAAGTCCACAAAAGTAAAAAGAGCTGGTAGTGCAGGCAAGAGGATAATCGCCTCATTCTTTGAATGAACGGACCCAATGGTCACAATGCTCACAGTTTTCCAGAAAGTTCGTGAAAGGCTACCACGAAACCGTTTGATGTTACATCAGGACAATGCATCGCCCCATACTGCAGCTCGAATTAGAGTTTTTGGATAATTCTGGTGTGGAATTATTAAGTCACCCACCATATAGTCCGGACCTTGCGGCCTTTCGCCCTTTGTTGCAAGGAATTTAAACGGTGGGCGACCAAGGCAACTTATCTAGCAGCCTACGTATTAGAGCTAGAGGTGGTACTACACGTTATTAGATTTTTATAAAATCTGTAGTGATTGTTTGCTTACAGTTTGAATATAGCATGTTTTGAATGTGTATGGAAAACCGCAGATCAACTGGTTTCGTCCTTCTGGGACTCATCAGTACGGTGCTTTTTCCTACACACTCAAACTATGCAATTTAACTTGCTATAAATATATGCTGCCGCGCTCTGGACGAATATCAGCAAGAGACAATTATTTTGAGTAATTATCTGGGAGCAATTAGTGGTACTGGATCGTTCGAACAACTACTCCTCGGGCAAATACCCCGCCAGGTATTGAAATATAGAACTAAATCCAAATTTTTTGTACTACGAGGCGTCACAGAAAGCTACCACACCTAAGGTGGCTTTGAAGCAATCATAATGTGTCTCTATGTACGTACGTGCTTTTAGCAGGTCTTTGTTTAAATATTGTCTAAATATTGAATTAATAAAATACTTGGCGTACTGCCAATGGAACAATTTATTCAGAGTATTGACCGGTTTCAAGATTAAAAACCTCGTCATCAGAATATGTTTACATAAAGTAAAATTGTAAATAAATAATATTGTAAATAAATAATATGACTCTAAGGTAGGTAAAAGTTGACAAGGAAACTAAAAATTGACAAGACAATAAAAATAATAATATCCATGAGATCTTCGCAATAAAAAATAATATAACTAGATAACTGAATTTCAATATTTATCTACGAGGCATTAGAAAAACAAAAAATAGAAAGTAGATTCGAATACATACCTCCTAGCTTGAAGGAAAAAACCAATGAATTTAAAGAAAACAATAAATTCAATTAGGAAAAAACCTCCAAGTGAAATATCAGTAGGTATACAGAAAAATAACTAGATAAAACAAAACATCCATGGAATCTTGACAACTGCTAACATCAAGGTAATCTTGTAATAAACTAGAAAAAAGAGATAAATTAGTCAATTAATGTCATAATGGCAATAAGCAGAGGTTAGAACTTCAGAAAATAGTGTATAAGTGAAACATTTACAAAAGTTTAAATAAACTAGACTGTATCATTTTATTTTTACTTATAAATTTCTTTAGGCTCTAATATGTCTAATTGAAACTCTTTCCAAAATTAAACAATAATTTAGTATTTTCTAGAGGAGGGAACTGATGATGATGATTGTTTTCAAGGAAATGATTAGCAAACCTTGAATGATCATTTTTTAAACGAAATGATCTTAAATACCTAATACCACGTAGGAATAGATCTGCAAGTTTGTTCGATATATATATGCTGTTACAGTCTAAACACCTGTGTGGCCAGGTTTATATGTTGTTTGTTTAATTCTGAATTCATATTTTTTTCTTCAATTTCTGACATGAAAATATCTGCTAATAAAGGACTAATTAGTGAACCGATAGCAAGACCTAAATTTTGAGCATAACATTTATTATTGAACTGGAGATAATTTTGTTCAATACAAAGTTAGAAAGCACGAAAGTAGTAATAATATTATTTTTTGTAACAATATTAGTATGTGTTTTATATAAAATATTTTCGATTATTTTAAGCATTTATTATGAAGAATAATAGGGAATATGTTTATAACATTAAAGGACCCTGTTGGAATATTTTTTTATTTTTGATAATTAATTCTAAAGAATTTTTTAACCTAAATTTGGATTTAATTTTTTTGTATTTTTGAATATATTATTAACATTTTTAGCTAAATTTCTTGTGGGAGCATTAATATATGATACCACTGGTCTTATAGGTGTAATAATTTTATGGTTTTTGATTAGTCCATATAATTTAGGGGCACATGCATTCATATTAATTAATTTTAATTTTTCATAATTATTATTAAAAATACTGTTGCAATTTTTGAACCAATCTTTTAATTTTGTTTGAAAATGTTTTGTTGGATCTTTTTTAGTCCAGTTAATTTTTCATTTCTAATAAAATTTTGCATCTTTGTTATATACCTATTCATCTTTAGATAAAATTACTGTAGCATTGGATTTGTGTGCTTTCGAAATTATCAAATTATCATTATTAACTAATTAATAGTAATTTTATCAAATTTATTAATTTTATTAATGATTAACTACTTCAATTTCTGAAATTAAAATTTCGGTTCTATTTTTTATATTGTTTATATTGGGGGAAAATTTTGGACTTTTTGATAGTAATTCTGTTTCATTTCTGTCAAAAAATATACTACCTACCTACTGTAATTGATACATTTGGAACTAAATATTGATTTCTTAGAATTGTTGTTATAGATGTCAGTTTTGTTATAATTTTGTTATAATTTAAATTATTTAACTTCTTTCGTTGTTTAAGGTATTTTTTATGTGTGATTTTACTAATACTTTCTCTAATTATGTCATCTAAATTGTCAAACTCTATAGCGTGTAACTTGTATGAAAGTGTAAAACTTGAATGTAGTGATTTAATACCTACGTATCTTTGTTTATATTGGGTTCTACATTCTTCTTTCAGCCAAATTCCCTGGGCAGCTTTATTAGGGCTTTCCATAAAGCTGACAGCACACGATCAATATTATTGACAATAATATTGACAATATCGTGATTTGACCAATAATACCGTGTTTTGATTGGTCAAATAACGATATTGTCAATATTATTGTCAATAATATTGATCGTGTGCTGTCAGCTTTATGGAAAGCCCTAATAAAGCTGCCCAGGGAATTTGGCTGAAAGAAGAATGTAGAACCCAATATAATATAGTATTTTTCAAATTTGTTGGCGTTTGCGCCGCCATATCCGATTATCCAAGCAACCGCCAGCAGTTCAGTAGTTTCCAAAATTTTGCTGTTGCTAGGAACCGCGACAAGCGTGTGCGCCGCGACTCTGGACACGGCACACGGCAATAAGCATTTTGACGTTTTCCCTCAAGAAATGTATTCTTTTACCCACAACATTAGCCCGTTCACACAGAAGACACCGGTTATTTTCTAGGTTGTACTTAAATCTACTATTGGTTATAAACGCCACAAACTTGTGTCAGAAATATCCACTGTTTGTCTTGTTTTTAATTTGTTGCTTAAAATTTTTAATGTAATGTGTTATTTCTTTTCTTTCATGGAATAAATAGCATTTCTTACTTCGGTTTTAATGCTGTCAGTTACATCTTCACTTTTTAATTTTGATTTGCTGTGCCTTTTTCCGGGCGTTGCAGCAGACAAACCTCGTTTTTCCTTTCCAAATATGCGCGACACGCTGCGTAGACTTACTTTTGATGCATCGGCCAATCGCTCCTGGTCACAAGTTAAAGGCAATAGGGGACCATTATTTTACTTCTCTCGAGTAAAGGTATTCAAAAATATTTCGTAAAACTTCTCGACACTTTGGTAAAAACATTTCCAGGCATCTTACACCTGACAATCAAACTGACAGTTATACTTGAAAGGCAATAATTTTTAATAAATTGCTTGGTGACCACTGGATATTGCAAAATAAGCATATTAATACTGAAACCATTTTGTTTCACACAACCATAGTAAGAAAGAGTGAGATCAAATACGGAAACGTGAGAATATTCTCAAGTCATCTTACGGCAGCAATTAAAATTTAACAAATCCATTTTACAAAAGGGAGAAAGACATATGAACGTAATGCGCAGATTACTGCACACACACGCCAAGATATCTGAAAAGAACTATATAATATAATTGATCGTGTGCGGTCAGCTTTATAAAAAAAATGCTGAGACGCATGTGCGATCGCGCCATGACAATTTCGGACAGATGTCAAAGTCTTGTATTGTTTGAAAGTGTGTATTTTAAATTATTTGGTCTATACAGTAAAATTTTAGTGCAAACGTACAAAATTAGTAATAGTTCGGAACTAAAACAGTATGGAGCATCCAAACATTGTTCTTTTTGGTGACTGCAACGGTGATAGCAGAGTAGGTAGGCCAAGTTATCGCATGGGATTACGATTTTATCAATTTCCCAAACCCTGCCTAACACTGGAGAAAATCGAAGTTAATAACTGAGCCGGTGACTATGGAGGACTTGTTCCACCTATAGGTATAGATTGTGTTGCGTGGATGAAAATGTGTGAGAGGTAAGATTAGAAATGTAAACTTGTATTAAACGTTTCCAGGTTCTGTTATTTGATAGGTCTTTAAAATAATAAGTATTTGTAGTTACATACATACATTGCAGAAAAATACGCACCTGTCTATTAGATAGTTTGTCTCCGTTTTCTTTTGATAAATTGATTGATTTTCACCGCTACATATTAAAAATCTACGTGATTGAAGTATGTTTTTTAATATTCCCCTATTTCAAGCAAGAACCAGGCACGCCTTCGCGATACAGCCCCACAATTTTATGAGGGATATCACTGGGAACTAACATTTGTAATTTTCCGTCTTTCAAACACTCTCCTTATCTGGTATTCCACTATTTACTTACGAATATTCTAAAAGTTCTGTCAGTGACGTTCGTCCGAAAAAATAAGAACAGTCAGTGTACTTCTACACATGCGCAATAACGAAAATGAAAAGGTCTATTGCCTTGCCTGCTGCAATCGTTGTTGTGGTATGTACATTGTACATATTTGGGAACAATCTTCGTTCTTAAACATTCTTGATTCAACCAAATGTTTTGACTAATTTTTCTCTGTTTAATATTTCAAATTTTGTGAAGTTCTGGCATACTTTTAAATAAATATTAGTAGACTTAACGTGAAAGTTTATCTTGATGTTCGCTGTACATTGAAAGGTAAAAATGTATCAAGTACGTTTTCGGATGTTATTTGGGGTGCATAATTACCCCCTAAATTCGTCTGGCGATATCGATGTCCAAGACGCCCCCAGGGGGTAAAAACTGAAAAAACGAGGAATTTAGAATATTTCATTTGCTATCCGGCCGTAAAAAAGTTTTTCTGTTCCGTCAAGTAATAAGCGAGTTATAACTAATTTCCGTTCAAAGTTTAACATTAGATGAACAGAAGAATATTTACTGAAATCGCTTGTAGTTCCATTATTATTCGTATTTCGATTTCTGACAAAACTGAAAAATTTCTAAAACGCGATAACTTTTTAACGACACAAGATATCGAAAAAATTCAAAAAGTAAATGTTGCAGTCTGATACTTTTGCAAAGCAATGGTTTTTGAAATTTTGAAATCGAACAATAAATAAGGAAGATATTGCCAATTTACTCCAGGAATGTAAAGGTCGCCGTCGGGAAGCGCGCGCTCTGTCTCTACTTTCGCCCGTTTCCCATCTCATTCTGACGGGCTCCTCCGTGCCCCACCATGGCCCGCAAGCCTCCTAGTATCGTACTCGCCCATACCCGGCGCCGGCATTGTTTGTATTGGTGAATGGCGAATAATAATTAATAATCAATTATCAATAATTATTTTCAAGCAATTTTCGTGATTTTGGCATCAGAATGGAGAGTTCTTCAAGTGTTACAACAGACGATGAACTATTACATAAATTTAAGTTAAAAACAAAACAATTAACGCGTGATGATAACAAATAATGTGTAATATGCAAAAAAGGTGAAAAACTGGTGGAATTTACTCTAAAAACTATGGAAACCATTAACAGGTCAATTAAAATGAGACTTGATGTGCAAACTTACAATAAAGACCTGAGGGTTCTTAATGATAAAATAAAAAATAAATAATTCATGTAAGTTAAGGTGGCACAGAAACTGTTACTCCTCGTTTACAAGCCTGAAAAACATTTCCACGGCAATGAAATTAAAAGCACAAAGTAGTCAATGTATAGGAAATGAAGATGTAACCGAAAGCAAGACAGAAAGAAAGCCAACAAATTGCGATACCACAAACCGAATTTTAATATCAACTAGCTGGTACCCGGCGCGTTGCTGCCTCTGAAGAAATAATTGTGGTAAAATCGTTTGAAACTTGATAAACTGCGAATGGCATATGCCGTTTGACGTTTGCATTTTCACTTTATAAATTATTTGCTGCCCGGTCCCGGTACGACATGCGCGGCACCTACTGTAAGTTAATCTTCAGATTAGCCCAGCGAGTGTTCCTGTGAAGTTTGGTAGCGATCGGATCAACATAATTTTTTTGTTTTGTGCGAGGCGGGGGCTTGATATGACACTTATCAACTTTCTGACGGTCTGAATTTTATTTGTCAAATCTGACAGTTGATATGTGTCATATCAAGCCCCGATTTCTCACAAAACCAAGAAAAAAAAATTCTGTTGATCCGATCACTACCAAACTTCACAGGATCACCCGCTGGGCTAATCTGAAGATTCCCTGAAAATTTCATCAACATCGGTCCAGCCGTTTCGGAGTCTATAACGGACATAGAAACATTAGTAAAATCGAGCGTTACCTAAAAAAACGTTACGTTCCTCTGCGTAACTATGGATACGTGTATTTATGTACAATGACCAAAATTATCAAGTTAGTAATTAATTTCAAGTTATCAGTTTAAAATTGTAATATTTTGTTGTGAAACTGTCGAAAATGTCGATTTCGGATGGTGAGGAAGAAACTATTTGTACTCCTGCAGATATAATTGAAACAGCAAATGAAGCTACAACAGATTTATTGCCCGATAAATTTAAAAAAGTGTATGAAATTTGTTATAGACGGTTTATAGACTGGTGTGACACAAAGTTTGTTAAGAACATTACTGAAAACGTCCCACGGAAACGGGATAAAAAGTATCCTATGTCCGTCTCCTGGTTCTAAGCTACCTCCCCACCAATTTTCAGCCAAATCGGTTCAGCCGTTCTTGAGTTATAAATAGTGTAACTAACACGACTTTCTTTTATATATATATAGATATATAGATTTATTTATGGGTTTTCTGCCAAAAATTGAAGAAGGGTAAATCTGTGAGCCAGGTGTTGACAACTAATTTCAGTAATAAACTTCACGTCATAGCTACCGGCAATTATAACCTTTTTAAAAATTAACACATTAGATTTAATTGATGCTGAAGTCAAATACCATAGTAATTGTTTCGCGGTAGAGTGGAAAAAATACAGTAGCAAATCTGAATCTAAGGTAGCTTCTATGGATGACTGTGCAAGTCAAAACAATAAAGGGAGCGAGACCTGGTAAAAAATTGTTGCGGAAATAAAGCAAAGCATATCCAAAGGAAAAGTAAATAATTCCGCTGATTCCTTAATCATTCAATTTCGTTATAAGTATTATTTTGTAATTTAACAAATAAATACTTCGCGAACTACCAATATATAACGTTTTATTTAAATATTTTACCGGTTTCAGGATTCACAAAGATCCCATCATCAGAAATGTACATTTCTGATGATGGGATCTTTGTGAATCCTGAAACCGGTAAAATATTTAAATAAAACGTTATATATTGGTAGTTCGCGAAGTATTTATTTGTTAAATCATGAACTTCTACCAAAAAGTAAAACAAGAAGATATTAAACAGCTGCCGACTAATACACCCGCTCAAACAACTACACCTCGAGCAAATACTCCGCCAGGCATTGAATTACAGAACGGGCCTACGTCGGCAGAATGTACATTAGGATGCACACAGTGCAATTTACGTTCTAGATGGCGTGATTTTGGCTCTCCCTTATGGATGACTATCGCAGTTATTTATAGGGAGATCGTTGGGCAGGGTGTGTTTGTGCATAGCGGCGCCGTACTGAAGAGTCCCAATAGGACGAAACCGGTCTGCGGATTGCTGTGCACATTCACACCATGCAGGCTTCTAAGAAGATATTAACTACATATTATTTTGTAATTTTGGGTACATTCAAGTACCCTCATTACTTTTATAAGATCCGACAAAATCGACATCCTCCTTAAAACAAATTTTCAGTTTCATTAGGAAATACTGCGGATTCAAGCTACCACCCATTAGCGCATATCTGTCGGAAACTGCAGCGAAATTACATACTTTTCCTTTGGATATGCCGTGCTTTATTTCCGCAATAACTTTTTGCCAGGTCTGGTCTAACTCTCTTTATCGTTTCGACTTGCACAGTCACCCATAGAAGCTACATTAGATTCAGATTTGCTACTATATTTTTTCCACTCAACCGAGAAACAATTACTATGGTAGGTAGGTATTTGACTTCAGCATCGATTAAATCTAATGTGTTAATTTTTTAAAAAGGTTATAATTAATGGTAGTTATATCGTGAAATTTATTACTGAAATTAGTTGTCAACACCTGGCTCACAGATTTACCCTTCTTCAATTTTTGACAGAAAACCCATAAATTAATATTAAAATTCGGTTTGTGGTATCGCAATTTGTTGGCTTTCTTTCTGTCTTGCTTTCGATTACATCTTCATTTCCTATACATTGACTACTTTGTGCTTTTAATTTCATTGCCGTGGAAATGTTTTTCAGGCTTGTAAACGAGGAGTAACAGTTTCTGTGCCACCTTAACTTACATGAATTATTTATTTTTTATTTTATCACTAAGCACCCTCAGGTCTTTATTAAGTTTGCACATCAAGTCTCATTTTCATTGACCTGTTAATGGTTTCCATAGTTTTTAGAGTAGATTCCTCCAGTTTTCCGCCTTTTTTGCATATTACACATTTGTTATCATCACGCGTTAATTGTTTTGTTTTTAACTTAAATTTATGTAATAGTTCATCGTCTGTTGTAACACATGAAGAACTCTCCATTCTGATGCCAAATTCACGAAAATTGCACGAAAATAATTGATAATTGATTATTAATTATTATTCACCATTCACCAATACAAACATTGCCGGCGCCGGGTATGGGCGAGTACGATACTAGGAGGCTTGCGGGCCATGGTGGGGCACGGAGGAGCCCGTCAGAATGAGATGGGAAACGGGCGAAAGTAGAGACAGAGCGCGCGCTTCCCGGCGGCGACCTTTACATCCCTGGTGTAAATTGGCAATATCTTCCTTATTTATTGTTCGATTTCAAAATTTCAAAAACCATTGCTTTGCAAAAGTATCAGACTGCAACATTTACTTTTTGAATTTTTTCGATATCTTGTGTCGTTAAAAAGTTATCGCGTTTAAGAAATTTTTCAGTTTTGTCAGAAATCGAAATACGAATAATAATGGGACTACAAGCGATTTTAGTAAATATTCTTCTGTTCATCTAATGTTAAACTTTGAACGGAAATTATAACTCGCTTATAACTTGACGGAACAGAAAAACTTTTTTACGGCTGGATAGCAAATGAAATATTCTAAATATCTCGTTTTTTCAGTTTTTACCCCCTGGGGGTGTGTTGGACATCGATGTCGCCAGACGAATTTAGGGGATCGTTATGCACCCCAAATAGCAACCGAAAACGTACTTGATACATTTTTACCTTTCAATGTACAGCGAACATGATTTCTAGACGAGTTTTTCAAGCACGCGAACTCTACTATATATCTATAATATTATCGACGTTTCGCCCCTGTTCAGGGGCTTTGTCAAGATTTTATTTATAAAACAGTATAAAAACATAAAAAATGTGATATAATTTATGGCCCATTTTTTATGTTTGTATACTGTTTCATAAATAAAATCTTGATAAAGCCCCTGAACAGGGGCGAAACGTCGATAATATTACAGATTTATTTATTTAAAAGTATGCCAAAACTTCACAAAATTTGAAATATTAAAATTTGTATTGGCACAAATTAAACAAGAATTTCTCTGTTTAAGTTTAAACGTTTTGTATAGTCTTTCTTGAACTGCCGTGCTGGCATTTTTTATGTAGTTTATGTTTTCTTGAGTTACTTCTTGGTAGTAATTCATGTTGACTTAATAAAATACTTCGCGTACTTCCAATGGAACAATTTATTAAGACTATTGACCGGTTTACATAAAGTAAAATTGTAAATAAATTAATATGACTCTAAGGTAACAATTGACAAGGAAATTAAAAATTGACAAAACAGTACAAATAATTAAATATTAAAAAATAAGCTAACTAGATAACTGCATTTCAATATTTATCTATGAGGTATTAGAAAAACTAAAAATAAAAAGGAAATTCGAATACCTCCTAGCTTGAAGGGAAAAACCTATGAATTTAAATAAAACCACTTGGGAAAAAACAATAAATTCAAGTGGGAAAAAACCTCCATGTGAAATATCAGTATACAGAAAAATAACTAAATCAAAAAAATTATCCATGGAATCTTGACAACTGTTACCATCATGTTTCTCTTCTATACTTTTTCTGAAGTTCTATCCTCTCTTTATTGCCATTATGACATTAATTGGCTAATTTCTCTCTTGTTTTTAGTTTATTACAGATTACCTTGTTGTCAAGATTCCATGGATGTTTTATTTTATTTAGTTATTTTTCTGTACACTGATATTTCACTTGGAGGCTTTTTTCCAATTCAATTTATTGTTTTTCCCAAATGGTTTTCTTTAAATTCATTGGTTTTCCCTTCAAGCTACGTGGTATTCGAATTTCCTTTCTATTTTTAGTTTTTCTAATGCCTCGTAAATAAATATTGAAATTCAATTATCTAGTTAGCTTATTTTTTACTGTGAAGATCTCATGGATCCAAGAAGTAACTCAAGAAAACATAAATATTGCATGTTTTGAATGTGCGTGGAAAACCGCAGACCAACTCATTTCGTCCTTCTGCGACTCATCAGTACGGTGCTTTCTCCTACACACTCAAACCATGCAATTTCACTTTCTATATGCTGCCGCGCTCTGAACAGATATCACCAAGAGACAATAAATTACTTTGAGTAATTATCTGCCACGTCTCTTAGTACAAAAAAATCTGGATTTAGTTCTATAATTCAATGCTTGGCGGGGTATTTGCCCGAGGAGTAGTTGTTCGAAAGGTCCAGTACCACTAATTTGTTTACCGTGTTAAATAAAATTTCTTTCTTTCTGATTTTTTATCCCAATTGTGTATTCTTTAAAGTAATACCTATGCACTGTTGTAATTTTGTCTAATTACCTAATTACGCTAGTGAATAATAATTGAAACGATAAATAATATAGGTGGTTGCTGCGTTGGTCAGGAGTTTATATTATTTTTATAAATCAGTATTTATGAGGTACCTAATACCTATCGAAAACATCCTTTATAATTTGGAGATATGACTGCATGACCTTCCGAGATATTAGAGTTACTTATTCGCTCCAGAGAACATCAATTCGCTTTGCGCTCCTCTCAGTTTAGCGCTGTGTGTGACTGTAGTGAGACGCGGTTACCTTGCAAAATATCACCATGAATATTAATTTTAATCGAAAAACTGCAATCGTTACAGGTGCAAGTAAAGGTAATGACCATGTTGTCTTAGTACACGGAGTTTCATACACATCTCAAATATTTTATTCAGTAGATCAGTAGATCTTGATTAGAATATTTTAGCACATAACCGCGAACGAACACATGTTGCCAAGTTTAGCAAAAATGTTTAAATTTCACAGATATCTCGATCTTTGAAAAGAAATATGCTATGCATATAGCATATCAGCGTGCGTTCACATTATTTCCATGAAATTTTTATTTTCAGGAATTGGCAGAGACATTGTAAAAGCCTTAGCAAAAGGAGGAGCTAAAGTAATAGCTATTGCTAGATCTTCTGAACTCTTGGGTGAGTAAAATTGTAGGCCCTTCGACCTATCAACATGTATTGATTTTCCAGAATCTCTGAAAGAAGAGGAACCTTCCGTCACTATAATTCCAGTAGATTTATCAAATTGGATAGCTACAACTGAAGCTCTAAAAGATATTGGTCCTGTAGATTTATTAGTCAACAATGCAGGGCTTGCTATTCTCAAACCTCTGGTGGACCACACTGAAGAAGACATTGACAGGTAACCAACTTCTTCAAACATTTTTAATAAAATAATCTTTTGGCTTTAATCCAGAATCTTCGCGATAAATGTGAAAGCCTTGATGCACCTAACCCAAATAGTGGCAGCTCAATTGATAGCCAGAAAAGCGCCGGGTTCAATAGTCAACGTTTCTTCACAAGCTTCCCAAGCAGGTCTTCTCAATCATGCTGCATATTGTGCTTCGAAAGGCGCTGTAGATGCTTATACAAGGGCAGCTGCTGTTGAACTTGGCCCACACAATATTAGGGTCAACTGTGTTAACCCTACTGTAATTATGACTGAAATGGGGAAATTAGGTTGGTCGGATCCCAAAGTTGCTGGTCCTATGTTGCAGAAAATCCCTCTGAGACGGTAAGTGCGCAATATCTCTGTAATAGCGATGAAAAATGATGTTTGTCCACGACTATCTTATAATATACTCTTTATACTTAAGTTTCTTCAATCACAATTAGATACATTAATCACTGCAGTGATTAATGAATATTATTCACTACACCAATAGGAACATCGCTTTGACCCTTTTTTACATTTATTTAGTAGGCCGCGATCGCGATGTGTCAGTTCAAATTGAAACGTCAAATCAGCATGGTTTGCTCTTAATTTGAAATGCATATTCTAAAAAAGAAGATATAATGAGTAGTGAGAGTGAAAACGAGGTTTCTTTAACAACACCAGCGATAAAAGAAGCTGCAGAACTTGCCTCATTAGATTCATTGCCCAAAAAACCAAGAAAATTATACCTGAGAGCGTATGTATGAATCTTTCTTACGCTAGAGAAGGGAAATGAAGGTAAATTCTTTCTGGGAATCTGTTTTGATAGTCGTGTACAAAGTATAGTATACAACTCGTTATAATCATGCTACACGAGTTTATAATGAATGCTATTATTACCTCGGATGATTACAAAACTCGCTCGTTTCACTCACTCGTGTTGTAAACTTCATCCTCGGTAATAATAGCATTCATTATTATGGCCAGTGCTACAAAAATAAAGGAGCGCCAGGAAGAATTGCAAAGTTTGGCGGTGGGATTTTTGAGCCGCTCCTCTAAAATCTATACTTTATTTTGTATATCAAAAGTTACTTGCCAGAATTAATGAAGTAACAAATTCGTTTATGCAGTAATTCAGCTGGTTGTAACTCAGTAATTATTGAGAATTGGGCACGCGTGTTCATATGAACTTTTTTATTCAAAATGAGCGACATTATAACATACTGAATTATGTACCATTCCTCCTGAAACACCCTGTATATTTTTTCGGTAGAATCTTGTAGACAAGCTCCTTCTGATTGTGGAAATATAACATACATATTTTACATTAATTTTGCAAATAAAAGTTTAAAGAAATTAATAAATATTTAATGATGAAAATTCTGTCGGTCAGAAAAAATGTTTCTACCTTAAAAATAACAATTTCGGTTAGGTTTTCAACATTTACTTCATTTTTGTTAATATTTTCATCATTAAGTATTATGTAATTACTTTTTAAACTTTTTTGCAAAAAAAAACGTGAAGTAGGTAAGTACCCAATATTTACTGAATCAGAAAAAGCTCATCCGCAAGATTCTATTGGCAAAATATATTAGGTACTGCTATTTGAACAAATCGTCGCCCTCCTCACGTACTGGCGTAACTGACAATTGTGTGAAAATTGAGTTACGTTGTATATACTAGGGCGCCCATAGGCATGGACAAGGGGGGCACTTGCCCCCCCCCCACCCCTGGATTGCTGGATTTCTTAACCTACGTGCCTGATACTTTATTTTCTAACTTGCAAATCACATCTCGACCTTGAAAATTCAACATTTTCGCCTGCGGCGCATTGACAATTTTTGCATACATGTCACATATTTTTGCTTTGCCCCCTCCATCCCCCCTTGAAAATTCTCTATGGGCGCCCTTGTGTATATATGCATATCTCTAGTGCCTGCACCACCTCACGAAGTGGCGTAACTGCGCCACCAATCTACATAAAAAAAGACAACCCGTAGGTTATGTTACTGTGTTTAATGCATTCCTACATGTGTAGGCGAATTAGGTTTTTTCTTGTTCTGAAAAATTTACTAATTGTCAGTTACGCCAGTACGTGAGGAGGGCGACGAAATCATTGATGACGCATATCCGAAATTTAAATAGCGCCATCTACGTAATTTATACATCAAAATACGCAATAAAATAATAAAATGGACATGTCTGAGGAGATTGCTCAAAATGCACACTTTTAAAAATATTGAATTTATCCTGTACTTTTCAACCTCACTGTATGTAAGTATCTATAAATACGAGTTCTTTTAGTTTATTTTTGATCTCAAGAATGTATTTTTTTACTAACACAATGCAATGTGTCAAATTCGTAACAGTCAACCATTTTCTTTTTATTTTATTATACAGTGGATCCGCATCATAAGGACTTTTTTTGTTAATTTATGCAAAGTTTGACTTTGGAGGCACTTTCTGTTCAAAAAATGATGCAAGATTCTGTCAATAAAAGTTTTCAAATTTAATATTTTTTCCCAAAAATTGCGAATAAGGAGATGACAAAATTTCGAAAAACGTCAAATTGAAAAGTTGTTTCTTTTTCAATTTTAGGCCCATACAGCAAATTTGAACAAATTTGACAAATGTCATGGCCTGCCTGAAAACTTTTATAGACGGAATATTGCATCATTTTTGAAGCAGAAATGGCCTCCTAAGTCAAACTTTACATAAATTAATTAACAAAACAATTGTCCCTATGATATTATGGACTTTACTGGTGTCACTGTAAAATCTATCTATTTTGTTTTGCACTTACTGTGGAAAAATGTTCAGTGTTCTGTTAAATTGTTATTCTAAGATAAAAAAGTATTTCGATTTTTTGTTTGTATTGAATTAGTCAATCAACGTTGTATCTATCCATAGAGGAAGTTCCACCAAGATTAGTCACTTTTCTGTCACGTTTTCTTTTAAATTAGTCACTTTTCTCACCTCTTTAGAGACTTAGGTTGAATGGCAGCCCTGCAGTCGTTAAGGAACTCTTCCTTGTACGCTTCTTTCCTGATGTTCTAAAGATCGCTTTGCCGATATTGTCCGACGCACTAGTATTGCCTTCGCTAACTATTCTCCCTATAGATCTAATAGACACGCCCGTTGCAACAGGCGTCATCATTTTCTCACTTTCCAATATTTCTTTTTCACTTCTCTCACTTTGAAAATAACAAAACACTCCGTACCCTATTTCCCATGTTTGACTACGCTACTGGTACAGCAAGACATTTTATTATATCCGTAAAGTAAGCTAATGCGCAATCCCACCCCTCGCCAACTTAAATCTGTTGAACTGTATTTATTAGTTGATAACCTTCATACATCTTATCTTTTTTGACATCATACAACTAAGGCCTAGCCTACACTACACTCTACAGCTATATATTTTCTGCTAAAATTTTCCATTTATTCTCTATTGTTATATAAAATAAGTAGGTAATAACTATAATAGTAGGCAACCCTTAATCATAATATTAAAAGCGAACTGGCACAACACTTGAAATACGGGTGGGGATATCGGCCGCTCGGTCTCTTTTCAACTGGCGGGGATCGTATGGGTGAGGTCCTGCACTCGATCAGATGTTTCTTTAACGCAAATAAGAAAATTGCATCGGCATCATTTCAATGGACGCTTGGATCTGCTCAGCGCTGTTCGCAGTCGTAGTTCAACCTGGGGTTCAACGTCGCACCCCTAGGTAGAATGGTTTTTTGCCGTATTAAATTAAACGCAATTAATTATTTAAGAATATTCTATGGGAATATTTTGTGGTGCACCTGGGATGCACCTACGTTTTAAGTATAATTACTACACCGATTCACCACTACGTAAAAGTCGTGGAGCGTAGCCCACGGGTTCATCTAGTAATTTTTGATGTTGGTTATGGGAAAATGTGAACAGAAATAAATCCTTTGTATGTACCTGCTTTACCTACTTGATTTCGTTTGCATGCAAAAGTCAGCGGAGGCCTTTCCTTAAAAGTGAAGTTGTCAAAATATTTTTCATTTCGCTCAATGATTTAAAATGCCGCCTCGTAAAAGGGTTCACTGGATAAAGAAACAAAATTTTCGTTCCCGCGGTGAATCGCACAAGCCCAAAGCTATTCCCAGTACTTCATCTGGGACAACCGAAGCATCAATACGAAATGTAAATAAAGCAGGAAGTAGCAAAGTGAAGAAAAATGTCCCGAAGAAAACATGGGAAAAGATAGTGTTGCGATATTTATCAAAATTAACCGGGCTCTTAACTCCTTCACGCACTTCTAGTGTGATTACAAACGCCAGTTCTTCCCGTCCATTTCCTTCAAAAAGAGAAAATTCAACCTCAGCATTTCGACGCACCAACGCAGACACCCGGCACCAAAGACTGGCGAAAAATGTAATGAAATCCATGAAACGTGGTCCAAATAAATATGTCCCAAAGAGCAAGTTATACAAACGCAATAATAGTTCATCAAACTGCACAGAGAATTCCGATATCACTAAGAACGTAGAACGCAAACGGAAAGCTTTGGAAATAGTTTCGGCCGCAATTTCATATGGCTGTAGAAATGGTGTTTTAGAAAAAGATGGAAAATATTTCTGGGTAAAGAACTTGCATAGCAAACTTCATAAAAGAACTGCTACTCCACATCCTGCAAAGGCAAGGCACAGAAATGGTCAAGAGCACAAGAATTCTGATGAAAAATACGTACATGAGAGTACCAAATATCAAAATGAGGAAAGTCAGTCGGTAAATAGAACTTGCTGCTTGTCTACGAAAAATGATAAGAATGCCATTTCAAAGAAGGAAAATTCTAAAGAAACGATCTGCGCAGATAAAGACAAAACATCGATCGGTGAAAAAGGAAGTTCGCGTTGTAATTGTACACTGTACAAAAAGAAATCACATTTGTAATAATGCCCACGTCGTTGTATTAACATTAAATTAAAATGCTTAATTTAAAACTAGGTACTTTTTATTTTTAACAGTTAACAGTTTTACGCCGATAAAAGAATATTCAGACACATAAGAAGATATGGGTACCTACTATCATTTTATCAGCGATAATCTTTTCCAGTGCGATTTTCGTCAAGTCAACGTAAATGGAAACTGAAAAAGTCATATTCGTTTTTATTAACCGAGATAATTCCGACGTGGTTCTAGAAATAGACAAATGTACAGGGTGCTTCATTAACAATGGGAAATCCGTTAACTGGAGATTCTACAGGTTAAATAATGACCATTGACCCGAACATGCCTTTTCCGAATGTTGATGGTTTAGAAAATACAGGGTGTTGAAAGTTACAATTTTATTACCATTTTTTGCCATAACTACGAAATTTCTTAGGTTTTCGACTTGAAAAATTGCAATCATATGGTTTTTCTTACGGGAAAAACGATTCCAATAACATTTTTGACGTTGCCCATAGAGCGAGCTACTTATAACCTATTGCTTTGATAAACTGACCCATAACTTTTTACCACGTAGGTACATCTAAAGTCAAATCGGCTCCAAAATCTGAAAGACCAACCTTTCTTAAATAATAAATGTATTCTTGTCTCATTTTGATATTCCAGACCATTTTCAAGAAAAAACGACTTAATGCAGATATTGTTTAAATCTTAGAAATGAAACGCTTATTAAGTACTGCTATAACAAAATAAATTTTAATTCACTACAAACGCTTAGGTACAAGAAAAATAAAATTAGGAAACATTAAATTTTAAAGTAGTTGTTCGAAGTGTCCACCATTCACTTGGATACATTTTTCAATGCGTTTCCTGAAAGACCCCCGAGTTCTAAATAATGCCCCTGGATTGCCTTTGATTTCATTGGCAGCCGCTTGTATTCTTCGCCACAGCTCATCGGGGAAATCAACAGCTTCTTTATAAACCATATCTTTCATTCTAGACCACATCGAAAAATTCAGAGGAATTAAATCGGGGTTTCTAGGCGGCCAAGCAAATTCACTTCCACGGCCAATCCACCGATGTGGAAAGACGTTATCTAAATACTCCCGCACCGGCCGGGAAAAATGTGCGGGCGCCCCGTCCTGCATGAACCATATATTTTCCCTTAAATTGAGCGGTGCTTCTTCAAGCAGTTCGTACAAATTTTGCTGAAGAAAATTTAAATAAAGTGGACCGTTCAGATTGGGTGGAAGTTGAAAAGGCCCAATAAAGAAATTTGAAATTACACCGCACCAAACATTGATCTTAAATTCATGTTGGAAGTGTCTTTCTTTAACGGCATGGGGGTTTTCAGAATAACACAAATGATTGTTTCGCCAGTTGAAAAGTCCACGTCGAGTAAACGTTGCCTCATCTGTGAAGAGGATTTTGTTCAAGAAATTAGGATCCGCGCCTTGCTGCTCTTGTAAGAAATTAGCGAAACGTATACGAGCAGGAGGATCTTCCGGTAACAAATTTTGTACTGGAGTAATGTGGTATGGGTGAAACTTCTCTTTGTGTAAAATTCTCCAAATCGAAGAGCTACTTACGCCTGTTGCCGCACTTAAAAGACGTGTACTTACGCCTGGATTTTCGTGAAATCTAACCAAAACCTCATCTTCCTGCTCAGCCGAAATAATCTTCGGAGCGCTATTTTCACCTTTTGGACGGAAAGATACTCTTTCGCCTAAGCGATTTTGCAGATTTCCAAATAATTTAATGCGGAACGGCCTATTAGAACAAGTTTAGAATTTAAACACTATCTGCATTAAGTCGTTTTTTACGGAAGCGCTGAAGGGCCACGTAAAAATTTTTCATTAACACGATAATAATTCCCAATTCCTTGAAAGACGACAATAATTTACAGTTAGTATGCCTTATCACGACAATAAAGTCGAGTTCGCACTTTCTATGTGGACAATAACGTCGAATTCGCATTTTGCATCTCGACAATAATGTCAAGATCAGAGACTTTATCTGGGAATTAATGTCGAGATCACACACTATTTCAGGGAATTAATGTCGAGTTTGCGTTAACTATCTGGGAATTATTGTCGAGTTCGCTTCAACTATCTGGGAATTATTGTTGAGTTCGCCCTGTTTTATATTTCGATAATACAGTGTCTACAGTAGAGTGAAATGAAGCTTTCGCCTGGCTTCAAAAGCTTTTGAGGTAACCATGAAAATTAAATGCATTGTAGGCAGCTTGACCGCAATAAACATACGCTTTTATTTGGGTTTTCGGAACTTACAATAAGACATAACGTCTCGCTACGCGTTTATTTATATCCCAGCTAGGTTTTGCCAATGCATAGACATCCAACGATTCCCTTTGTTTATTGTTTCCATTAGTAATAACGAATTTTCTTTTAAAAAATGCCTTTTCTGACGGGACACCGGACATAACACAACGAATGCAAAATTCTGTAAATTACAATAAACTTTAGAAGAAAAAAGAAAAGGAATCCTCTGGGATATTTAAAATATTTAAAATATTTAAAATTTAAAAATTTCAAATAGTTTTTGAAACCGAGTTTTCCTGAAATTTTAAATAGCAAGGTACTTATATTTTCTTGTTTTTAGAACTTCAGTTTATTGTCCTCACAATTCGTGCATAAAAAGTGCAATTCAATTATCAATTACTAATTTAAATTCCATTTTTCAAAACACTTAAAACGACTATGTTAACCTTATTTTAAAAAAATAAAGGATGTACTGCTTCAAATTCGAAAATTTTTCCATGGACATTAAAACAGTCTGTTAGAATTTAAGTTTAATTCATTAAAACGTTTAAAATTAGGCTCATATCGTCAAATTCACAGCCAACGTGACTTTCTCATTTAACGCCCTCTAACGTTAAAAATATAAAGTTTTTGGGTATGTATTATACAAAATACAAGGTTGTCAAGAGAATAAAAAGGCCTATCGAACTATCTTAAAAAAATGATATATTGCTATTTAACATAATAAAGTTGATGTCACTTCCGGTTTAACCGTAAGTAATTAGATATGTCAATAAAAATATGAAGTTTTAGGAGTATAATACTTACAGCGGATTGCCAAAGTATATTTCAAAAAGTAAACAAATGGCGGGATGAGTGGTACTGGACCGTTCGAACAACTACTCCTCGGGCAAATACCCCTCCAGGTATTGAATTATAGAACTAAATCCAGATTTTATGTACTACGAGATCCACACACATTCAAAATAATTATGCAACATTGAAAAAAAAAATTATAACAAATGGCGGGATGTTACATGCTCTCGTTGGCACCCGGTATACTATTTTTTTGTTTAGTACTGGGATTTTTTAAAAATAAAGTAGAGTAATGATCTTTGAAATTTAAAAACATCTCCTGGCTCACTTTTATAACTTCATATTTTTTTCCCGAGTTGCGAATTATTTGAATAGGTATATTCGTCAGGCACACATTGCCCATAACTCTTTTCGGCACAATATTGCCCTTTACATTTTTGTATTGCTCACCAGCTCTCCTGTTTGCTTTTCTTTGGTTCCGACTCCACGCTCTTTCCTTTCGAACTCGTTTTTTTACCACGCGTTTCAAGGTTAGTTTCTTCCTCTGATGAGCTTTTGTCAGGTTCTTCAGCGTTATTTTCACTATCTGAGGGTCTAAAGTCACTATCTGTGCGTGTACCAGAAAAAGGATCCGCTTCATTTTCCGAACTCATTTCTATATTTTTGCTGCGCTATGAACGAGACGCGTTTGCAGGTTATGAGATCGTTCTGTCATGTAAATGTACGCCTACCATTTACTGTGCAATAAGTGGACATGTCCGGACTTGTCCAGTTGTTGCACTCAAATAGTTAAAGTAGACAACCACCAATGCATCAAAGTATGCATTATTGCAGGCCACAAGCATCCAGTTTTTGCACAGGATGATGTAGAATTGCTAGATGGACATGTCCAGATGGGTATCTGGATTTCATTTAAAAATGGACTTGTCCACTTATTGCATTGACCCCTTCATTGTGGTTTCATTGTGGTACCTAGGTATTAGCCGTTGTAAATGGAACGTTGATGTTGTCGAATGAAAACGGAATTTCTTGTCCGCAACAAAACGTTTGTACGTTTGTAATGAAAAATTTATTACAAATGAGTAACTAACCATAGGCCCTGGAGAATGTACTAATTTAAAGAACGTTACTTTTTCTTCACCTATAACTTTATGCCAATTTGTGGGTAAATGAAAAGAATTGAAAAGGTCGAAAAATTTAAAACGTAGCATAAGTTGTCGACCTTTGATATACCTACTTCAAATTCCGCTTTATACTGTTCTATGGCACGCGCGAAATTGTTCTGCTCAACTTTTTCTAATTTTTCCCCCCTACTTGAACGACAGTGAATATTTGTGGACAAACTACGCGGACAATAATTAGGAAACACACTAGGTACAGCTCCCGGTTTAAGCTTTTTTACATTTCAAACTTACTGTAACCGTCTCCCAAGCCACTTGTAATTTTTACTATTTTTGTAGAGAAAAAATGAAAACATGAAACAGTTTAAATTTTTTTTCAGATTTGGTGAAGTGCAAGAAGTGGTCGATGCCGTCCTCTATCTTTTAAGTGACAGGTCCTCAATGATTAATGGAATAACTCTTCCAATTGATGGAGGATTTTTAGCTTCATAAGACGTCGTCTCAGGCGAAACATTAATACCTGCAAAATATGTTTAAAAATAGAAATAATCTTCCCGCTCTTTACTGTTTTTGTTCGTAATAAAATAAATTGTTTTTTATTCAAGAATTTAATTTGTTCTGGCTTGAGTAGGGTCGGTAATCTCGTCATTTTTTACCATCCAGGATAATCCGGACGCTCCGCCGACATTACGCTGCTAATGAAAAGTTATGTTTTGCAATTTATAAGGGATTGTGGAAAAACAGTGAAGTAGGTATGAAAAGGGTTCAAGGTGAAGAATCGTGTAAAGAAATTCAAAATTCTTATATTTATTGTGAGGTTATGTAATGGCAATTTTATACCGAATTTTGAACTATTTTTATCTTAATTGGGCATTCGGTAAAGAAACAGATAGCCTTTGAGAAGTTTGTTTTCTATACACGTCACTGGAATTAATTCCGACAGACTTTATATAAAACCACAAGAAACTCGAAGATTCTTTTCCAGTTATGTTTCGATTTTCAAGTGCTTTCCTCCTCCTTATTGCTTTATATAACACTTCAGAATCTTTAGAAGCAAACAGATATTTCTACAGAGTATACAATGCTTTAGAAAACGTTTTAGATTTCGGTATTGAGCATTATAAATCGTTCAACGTAGATGGTGTATTAGGTTTTGCAATAGCAAATGGTGGGTGTATCAGTTTTTATATGGTAAATTTATATTTAATTTTTTTTCGTTTTAGCTGCATTAACAGATGTGAACGTAAAATATCCTTTTAATCTTACAGTACGTAAATTAAAAGTTAAGAGCGAACTATTCTTGCGAAAAGTTAAGAAGGTATTGCCTAAAGAAGGACAGGCGAAAATTTGTGAGTATTTGTCAACAATTTTGCAAAGTGATACCAATGACGTGTACGTAAATATTTCAGTATGAAAAGGCATCCACCATCCAAACTACGTCTGGATTGTCCTCCACAATTTTTCTTTATTCCACTTGTTTTTTTACAGTTGCTGAAAATTTGATCGATCCGAACCTATGGAGAAATAATACAACATTCGTTCATGGAGCACTGGATCCTGAAAAATTCCACGAAATGTACCAAATAAACACCTTCTCATCTTTTATATACCACATGCTTTCGGACAATTTTGGTGAACACTTATCTGACAGATGCTTACTAGAGTTACTAGATAAGTGTAATATTACTCATGACTGTCATGACGTCATGACAGATACGAGAAATATTAATCCAGGTTATGGAGCTACGCACAGGTAGGAATTTTTATAATGCTGATAAGCTGAAATTAATTTTGACGAATTGCTATACATATAGTGTAACAGATCAAACTTACTGAGAATACGAGACCCAGCAAATATACAAGGTGCAACTAGAATAAGGGATCAGAATTCGGGGACGAGTTCACCATACGGAAATATTAAAAAATCGTACAAGCAAATGCACAGTTCTGACACGTTTTTATTACAAAAAGAATCAAATTTAATTACAACAAATGTTCAAAATGCCCCCCCATCTGATACAATTACGGATAAGTAGAGGAGACGATGCCAATCGGCCCTAATTCTGCAATGCAAATAATGTGGTATCGTTCTTAACCATGTCAATCTTAAAACAATAGATGTCGCTGAACGACGCGCGCGCCCTTGCTTTTCTTAAGAGTTAAATAAATTTTATTCAATATTTCTAAATACAAGGCAATAAAATTGTTCAAAAAATGTATGTGAAAGACTTAGTTACAAAGGAGTGATATAACATACAATTTTTGCTGGATCATCCGCGAATCTAAGCATGTTAATTTGTTAATAGTCTAGTTGTGGTCCTTCACAAAATCTAACATATATTCAATATCTCTATAAACTGCCTCTACAGCCTCATCGCTTTTATTAGATGTGGGCATACATACCTTTGTTATTACTGTCTTTACAGGTTTCGAATTTAGCCTAACCATAACTACCCTGTCACTTTTCTGGAAGTTTTCTACACTCTGCCCTATTTTCTTCTTCTTAACAATGGGGTCGTTACATAATTTGTAAAAATCATATTTTCCCGAAGATTGTCGTAAAATATTTGACCCGTATTTTTTTATTTTTCTTATAGCGAACGTTTTAGGCATCTAAACCAGCCTCAAAGTTAAGACGCTGGCCCTTTAAGCCTTTTAAATGATGACGTATCCGGGACAATGCCGAGAATTGTCGATATTAGCCGGAAAATACAACCGTTACTTGTCAAACGGAAACTGAATTAATAAACAATCATAGCAGCAGTCTAATCGTTTGACAGATAGTGCCGAGTGTTGTTTTTCAGTTCATCTAGTTCCCAAATAAATGAAGCACTCACCATTTCGTTATAATATTTTTCATTTCAGCGCTGAAATAGTTCAAATTGGATAAATAATAATTGTCAATCATTTCACTACCCCTAAAATTGTCTGAATCGGCTTTAACGAAACCTTGCTCTATTTTCCGCCCACAAATATACTAATTGACACAATAGAAATAAAAACACATAAATAAACGGCATACAACTATTTATACACCCAGAACCCAGATCCAATACAAATAGAAATAAATTTCCAAATGTCAAATTCTGATTATTCCTAACACTTGCCCGTAGTATCAGGAGGTCATAAATGATCATGATGCGCGCGCCGTTCTCCGTTTAGGTTCAGACCACTTTGCTGACGGTAATTTTTTTAAAACAGACCCCAAAGTTGACACGCGCATTTTAAACAGACACCAGACCACGCATTTTTTGCAAAAGAGATATATGATCATTATGACTTCCTGCTAACAAGTGCAAATCATTATTGCTCCCTACTTTACTGGCTAAAACCCCACGTAACGTTACGCTTTCTGTGTATCAAAACATCAATTCAGATGACCAATCACAAGCGCTTCTAAGCTAATGACATAACCGGGGCACCACGTGTTTCTGTTTAATTCTCTGAAGGCGCGCTTCGTGCTAAAATCGCCATCATCATAAGGTTCTCAGTCCGAAGACTGGTTGGACGCGTACCTCCATTCTTTTCTATCCTGAGCTAACCTACGCATTTCCCTAAAAGTAGAACATCCTACATCCCTAACTATTTGAGAGCAGTAGTCTAATCTAGGCCTACCCCTACCTCTTTTTATTCCTATCTCTGACTCTAGTATGTCGCGAACTATTCCTTCGTGTCTTAGAAGGTGTCCTACCATCCTATCTCTCCTACTCTTTATTGTTTTCCATACCTTTCGCCTTTCCCCAACTCTTTCTAATACTTCCCTATTGCTAACCTTATCTATCCACGGTATCTTCATCATGCGTCTGTAACACCACAGTTCAAACGCTTCTACTCTTTTTCTATGCGCTTCTCCTATTGTCCAAGTTTCGCACCCGTATAATGCCGTACTCCATACATACGACTTTAAGAGTCTCTTCCTAAAATCGCCATTGTTTAAATTTTGAGCTACTGGTGAGTAAGTAAATGTAACCCAGAGGGCCAAGAAACACCTAGTTACTTATTTCTATCAAAATTATATCGATTTTCCATTTAGTGCAACGACCCAATTCCTACTCCTGAATTTCGAACTATCGACCCTGTGTGTATTACCTACTCTAAAATCTCCTCTCCAAAAAGTCTCCAGCGTCTGGCAATCTCATCTCATCTAATGCTAACCTATCCATCTCTATTTTCAACTACTTGTTTCATGCTCCTAACATTCCACGCTCCGACTCGTGAAATGTTACACGTATTATTGCTGATGACTCCCCCCGAAGCAGCCCTGCCCGGGGATCCGAATGTGAAACTATTTTACCTTCGAAATATTTTACTCCAGAAGGTGCCATCATCATAACATTTTCAGTATGTTGTTTTGAACATAAAACAATAATGTGGAGATTTCGCGTTGCCTTCCACATCGCAGAGTGAGTATCAAAGTTCCATACCGACCTCCACAGTCTCAGCCACTCTGATTGAAAGAGCTGCTGCACTCTTTCAGGGACTTGATCTAGTCTTCCTTCTCAATAAAAACCTCCCAAAATGGTTAAACCTAAGGTTCGGCTCCTTAGGTCATTGAAACACAAGCCATCCCACCAGTTTCAGTATTAGATACTGGAACCATGACAACGTGCAAGTAAGATTATATGCATGAGAAAAGCAGAATAGGTTGTATGCTATCATACACAAAAAATGCAAATCCACATACCTACAACTTTTTTAAATTTTCCAATCACCTTCCACGTCTAATTGCAGTAAACATATGCAATATAGGTACATCAATATAAGGCTAAGCTTGAATATTTTTGGTAGCAATTAAATTTTGCACATCTTCATAACGTCGTTGACATCTTATGAACTTTGGAGTGACATGTGTCCTCATTTACAGCACCATGTTTGTTAATTTCAGACTCCTGCATCTTCAAATATCTCAAAAGTTCAAATGCACAAATAAAACTTTGTATAAATTTCAATCCAGAAAGTACTGCAGCTTCATATTTTGGGAGATGGAAAATATAGAGCGATTTCATTTAATAGTCCCATTGTTTGATTTATTCTTAGAACAAAGTAAGTATCTACGTAAAACATGTTCCCAATTAATATCAATATGCTGGAATAATCTTGTTACCATAGTTACCCTATGCGGCTTGGAAGGGTATGAGGAATTCATGGCATATCATTGGATGGAGTATATTATAAAAATGCAGACTGTGAATGGTTGCTACACTACCCCTAACAATAGAAAAAGGGTTAAAAGAGAGTTCAACGTGATAGAAGAGGGCTGTATCGACCACACAACAGGATTAGGGGCCAGTGCCCTTTCTCTATTCCTTAGATATTTATCATATTTGTTAAATTCGTAATTAATTATTCAATCAACTGTTCTGTCACTTGACTTTTACTTTTCTATATTTTATATTATTATTGCAATTTGTGACATTTGAAATGTGTAATAAACTCAAGACTTGGTCAGTTTTTCTTCTGCTGAACGCTGTATTAAGAAATGCTGCAAGCAATTTCAGTTTCAATATAATGGAAGCTATTGAAAGAAATTTAAATTTCATTTTAAATAACTATGAAGACATGAATGTCGATGGATTTCTGGGAGTTTCGATGGCTTACGGTAAAGCACTGTATATTTATTTATTTATAGTGGAAGTTTACAGGTGTGTCACAACGACTTTTGACATTTTGTATCTAACACTTTCATGTTTTTTTATTTATAAGTTTTGTAATAGAACAGTGTAACTGTTGGAATACAGCGTAAAGTTTTCTCACTCTTGTTGCCGATATTCCTCTGACAAAATTTCGTGGTGACATACACTGTCAATGTATAATTTTCAAAATAATAGCACAACTGAACAAAATGGTTACACCACAACTTCTTCATAGAAGAACGAATAAAATTGTGGAAAAAATTAAATTTTGTTATAATTTAATAAAACCGACACTTGAAGATGACCAGCTAAAGTATTACGTTTGTAAGTACCTACGAAATAATAATAAAGACACTACAAACTTAACCATGTTTCAAAAGTTAACAACGTACTGACCGATCCAAATCTCTGGAGAAGACCCAAAACCTATGGTTGCCTTAAGTTAAACAGCAATCAAAAAATATATCAAGGTCCTTTTAAAATAAACAAAAAAGAAGATTTTATGAGATATTTAAATTCCTCGACATTTAATGAAGACACATCAGATAAATGTTTGGTAGAAATAGTTTTTGGTAGCCACAATGTGAAAGTGAAAAACAATAATATATGCCCATTGTCTCAAAAATGCCAAAATTACATGTTATCAGAAATAAATGAATATAATACGGATTACGTGGGTTATGGTGCTACTCACAGGTAAGAAAATATAGATTTACGACTATTCCTGCTGTATTAATTATGTAAACAGGCTTCTCAAAATGCCTACTAGTCCAATATAAAATAAAGATAGTGCCTCCGTAACCGGCGCCGGCTACAGTTTTATAGGTGTATTGTTGCCGGAGCCGGTTTCCATAACTTCGGACGGCCGTGCCAGTTTACGAATTAATAATAGGGCAGTTTAAGTACCTTCTTAGTTGTAACGCATCCAGCAGCGACGGTAGGTAGGTAGGTATCGCATAGAACTGGTAGTTTGATATTCTCCGGCCGGGTGGGATCGGGTCCCGTAGAGGTTAGTTGTTTCTCTCGCGTTTTTGCATTATCCTTTTTGCAAAAAATGCGTGTGTCTGGTGCGAGAGGGCACTTAAGGGGTCTGTTTAAAATGCGTTGTATCAGTCTTTTTCGTTCCCAAATAGAAGCGCGCCGGCAACTATACGCAAGGCCGGCGCCGGCTACGGAGGCACTCCCTGAACTAAATAATAAAACTGAAAAGTCAACAGTTGGAAATGCAATACGCTACGTTCGGTACGCATATGCTGCCCGGCACCGGCTAGGCATACTTAAAATCAGGCTATCGATTGAATCGTGTGGCAAAAGGGACCACTGCATTTTCAACTGCAAAACGGCCTTGAATGTTGGCCATAACTGAAAGAAATTGTCTCTGCAGCATGTCACGCACATGCTCAATGGGGCTGAGGTCGGGTGACTGAGGAGGCCATGCCAAAAGGGCAATATTCTCTTCTTTAAACCAATTTTCTACATGATGTGTAATGTGAGGACGAGCATTGTCCTGCATAAAAAACCAAATCTGGACCAGCAGCATATGAATATGGTTGCACAACAGGTACAAGAACTTTTGTTTAATATAACGCCGCTGGTTCATGGCTCCATCTAGACAAACGTGATCCGTTCTATGGTGCACCATCATAGACCCTCCTCGATAATTGTGAACTTCCTGGAAGTACCTGGTCCTCTCCAAGGCTCCGCTTCTTCGCCACACTTTCGTCCTTCTGCTATCAGGTTGAAATCTGAACAGAGATTCGTCGGTAAACAGAACATTGTACCATTCTGCTTCATCCTATTGAGCATGCTCTTCAGCCCATTCAAGACATGCTTCTCTATTGCCGTGGCGAAGTGCAGGTGCTCTAATTGGTCGACGAGAATGAAGACCAGCTTCATGGATACGATTTCTGATGATTTGGTCAGAAACCGCCACGGCATCGGCATGTACATTTTGGAGATCAATTACACGAGAATAGACGGCGAATCTAGTTGACACACTTCAATTTAAATGGGAACACTCGCCAGGGCGGAATAAAAAAGACTCTTTTATCGGTACTGTAGCTTTCGCAAAACTTCATTGCTTCATCAGGAGTCTACAAAGACAAAAGACAATGAAGCAGCTATCAAAATACCAAACTAAAAATGAAAACTTACTGGATAGTAAAAATGCGACCGTACAGAACTTATCTAACAGTGTAAATTGTGTTGTGTACATTTTATGCGACCGTAACAATCTGTTAAAAATTTTTCTTTCGTGTACAGCGTAAATGTACACAACACAATTATATTAAATTATAATTGGAGTTTACTCCTTAAGAATCGATTTTCAGTTATAGCCCGCGGTACGGAAATTTTATAAGGAGTAAAATCAAGCATTACGTTATCTGTCACATTGAAATTATGTACGTATCTATGGATACGGCTGTTTATGTCTGACTGCACATAGAGCATGGAAATAGTGAAAATAGAGTGGCATAGAGTAGATATGAGAGTTGGCGTTGTAAAGTCAGCATTTGCAGTGTTTGTTCGTTCCTAAATTTGTTGAATCTTTTGATTTAATATGGAAAAACCTAATATTAAATACTCCAAATATTGCTTAGTGCCGAAAGTGAATCAACGCCTATTCGAACACCAGGAAAAGTATTTATTTCATTGCCAGTGGGATCGACGTTTAGCAGATTGTCACTTAATTACTGAATTTATAAACAATTTATATTTTGATGCAGATGGACATTTTCAAACATAAACCATCTGATAAATACACATTTGGGTATAAAACTGACATTCGCATGTACCCTATTATCAAGTGATTGAAGTTAAAACAATCGTTCGTCAGGACTAAACTCCAGTCGTGCGTCGGAGCTGACATGTACACAAGTTTTTTTTATAATTATAATTTTATAATTAAACATAATTGTGTTGTGTACATTTACACTGTTAGATAAGTTCTGTACACGAAAGCAAAATTTTTTAACGGATTTAAACGGTCGCATTTTTAACCTCACTATCCAGCAAGTTTTCATTTTTAGTTTTGTATTTTAATAGCTGCTCTATTGACTTTTGTCTTTGTAAACTCCTGGTGAAGCAATAAAGTTTTGCGAAAGCTCGAGTCCGATAAAAGAGTCTTCTTTATTCCGCCCTGGCGAGTGTTCCCATTTAAATTGAAGTGTCATTTTGGAGATCCACAGAAAGTTTTCGTGTAGTAATAATTGATGCATTACGCCTGGCTTGAAGAATAATAAATCGGTTTGTGCAGGTGTTTTTCTCTTCTACTGTTTTCGTTTCTTTTGGCCACATCGCCAGTCTCCTGGTATCGTCCCCACAATCGGCACATTACACTTCGCGATACTTCAAATTCGGTCGCTACCTGACTTTTTATCGTCCACCTTTCTTTGAATTTCAGCTTTTTGGAAAAATAAAACGAACAAAGTCCTTTTTTATCATGCGAATTGTTGACGAAAATATTTTTGAAATAATAGTTTTGTTCCTTAGATAAATAATTGTCCACCTTTCTTTGAATTTCAGTTTTTTATAAAAATGCTATGTGATATGATAGGGGTGAACCGCAGAGGAATTTAGGTGTACAAGCTTGAGGAATTGCAGGGGAATTAGTACGGAATTACATAAATTTGTAGGGAATTGCGGGAATTGTTTGGGGAATTGTTGGGGAATTGCAGGAATTAGTAAGGAATTGCACAGGAATTGCAGGAATTACAAGGGAATTGCAGAAATGTTTACTAACGATTGCGCATGCGCTGTAAATTATTGCATCATCTTTACAAATATAAATTACAGGAATTACATGGGGAATTGCAGGAATCACATGGGTAATTGGGGGGATTACTTGAGGAATTGCATGAATTAGATAGGAATTGCGGAAAATTAAAAGAAATTACACATAAATAGAGGAATTTGTGTACAAGCTTGACGAATTACATAAATTTGTAGGGAATTGCAGGAATTGTTTGGGGAATTGCAGGAATTGTTTGGGGAATTGCAGGAATTGTTTGGGGAATTGCAGGAATTAGTGAGTAATTGCAGGAATTACAAGGGAATTGCAGAAATGTTTACCCCTCTTATACTAACGATTGCGCATGCGCTGTAAATTATTGCAGTATCGGACGTACAGGAAATGCAAGAATTAGTTGGAAGGGAATTCCAGGAATTAGTAAGGGAATTGCAGGAATTACATGAGGAATTGCAGGAATTACATGGGGAATTGCGGGAATTACATGGGGAATTGCAGGAATTACATGGGGAATAGCGGGAATTACCTGAGGAATTGCAGGAATTAGATAGGAATTGCGGGGAATTAAAAGAAATTACACATAAATAGAGGAATTGGTGTACAAGATTTTGCTCTGCGGTTCCCCCTCGTATGATATCTAACGAACATACATTGCGCATTTTTGGAGTTTACTCCTTAAGAATCGATTTTTTAGTTATAGCCCGCGGTACGGAAATTTTATGGGGAGTAAAATCAAGCGTTAACTAAAAGTGAGACGTCCCGTTACGTTACCTTTCACATTGAAATTATGTACGTATCTATGGATACGGCAGTTTATGTCTGACTGCATAGAGCATGGAAATAGTGAAAATAGAGTGGCATAGAGTAGATATGACAGTTGGCGTTGTAAAGTCAGCATTTGCAGTGTTTGTTCGTTCCTAGATTAATTTGTTGAATCTTTTGATTTAATATGGAAAAACTTAATATTAAATACTCCAAATATTGCTTAGTGCCGAATCAACGCCTATTCGAGCACCAGGAAAAGTAGGTATTTATTTCATTGCCAGTGGGATCGACATTTAGCAGATTGTCACTTAATTATTGAATTTATAAACAATTTATATTTTGATGCAGTTGGACATTTTCGAACATAAATCATCTGATAAATACACATTTGGGTATAAAACTGAAATTCGCGGGTACCCTGTTATCAAGTGATTCAAGTTAAAATAATCGTTCGTAAGGAGTAAACTACTGTCGTGCGTCGGAGCTGACACACACAAGTTTTTTTTTATTTGCTACGAATTGTTCGCGAAAATATTTTTGAAATAATACTTTTGTTCCTTAGACAATTTTGAACAGTGTGCTTTATTAAAGGCGGCCACTCACACACGTACTTGCGTTAAGTTTTGAATGAACAATTAAAAACGTGCATTCAAAATTCAAACTTCGCAGTTGAACGGTTCAACTTGAACCGTTCATTTCAAGACTGTCTTGAAAATTTAACTGTACACCGACGATTGCGCATTCAAAATAAATTGTGCGTCTGTGGCCAAAACCTCAAGTTTTGTTTAATAAAGTGGCGCGCAGCAGGTGACAGTTTTGAAGGATTTATTTGATTTTGAGTAGTTAATATAATAGAAATAGATAAGTAATTTGTTATATATTTTTTACTTATACTAAACGTATTTTTCAACATAATTATGTTTTTTTTCAATGAAAACAAACAATTCTACTATAATTTCACCAATTAAAACCACCCGTCTCACTTAATCGTCAACCTCGCCCCGAATAGCAGCAAAAACGTGAAATATCGAAAATATTTTCTTCAAGAACGAAAACGCCTTCGATCAGGATGAAATTTGATAAGTTCATAGGCGAATTCGTCGCGGATCCGCAGTGATCATGGCGATTTTTCCAACTTCGGTAAAACACCCCGTTTCCAAGGGGTCGAAAATGCGAAAAAGAACCGGCGAGCCGTGCGAAAAAACGGGCGCCGCCCGCTCTTCAGCCGGCAAAAGTTGTAGGTAATAGGGCGATCACGAACGCGAGAGTCGAACCGCCAGCGAGATACGGCGCCCTCAAAATAAGGGTAGTTTTTTATAACGGCCAAGCTGGGGATCACCGGGTAAATTTGAAGGCGGATCGGACCGAAAATATTCAAAAATCATCTCCCTAGCACAGGTTGATAGGGGAAATAATTTTTCCCCGAATTTTAGGGCAAAAAACATGCAAACAGGGGGCCAAATTTGTCACTGGAAATCGAAGGGAGAAGTCCAGCGAGGTACGGTTCGAAAGGGAAAAGTTCACAGAGTGTTAAGTTGGGCGGAATTTTGGATGGGTAAACGTTTAAGGATAGAAAAATGCATTAGAAAATGGCAAAAAAAAATTCCGGCGTCTAACAGGCAGTAGTAAGAACTAAAGCAGATCCATCTGTTGACGACTGTAGTATACACTCCGGCTGACGACCTCAAGCGTACTGCGTTCACTGCCTCTTATTTACGTAAACTCCAATAAAAATAGTAAATCACAGATACATTTATAAATATAAGTTGCTTAGATTGGTGAAAGCAAAATATAATATATAAATACAGCTATTAATTGAAAAAATCAATTTTATATCCATATATATTTTCAGGTTACTTTTTCTACAGATAACAAGAGCACTGGAATGTAAATTATATCACAAAGAAATAAATAAATTAATAATAATCGTATGCTCTTATATTTTTTGGGAACTGAAACAAAATCAAAAATTTGGATACATCACAGACCAAGAAGACCTGACTTTAGAACAAAGTACATAATTTATGTCCTCAAAATAAGTATTAATTTATATTATTTTTTATATTTATATTTTCTATTGTGAATTTATTATTTTTCATTTAGTTTATATTATCTTCCGTTACTATTTGGTAGTACTTCGTGTTGAATTAATAAAATACTTTATGTACTACCAATGGAAAAGGTTTATTATAATATTGACCGGTTTCAAGATTTAAATAATCTCATCATCAGAATATGTTTACATAAAGTAAAATTGTAAATAAATTAATATGACACTAAAGGAACAGTTGACAAGGAAACTAAAATTGACAAAACAATACAAATATTATGCAATTAAAATAATGATATCTACGAAATAAGCTAACTAGATAACTGAATTTCAGTATTTATCTACGAGGCATTAGAAAAATACAAAGGAAAAAACAATGAATTTAAAGAAATCCATTTGGGAAAAAACTATAAATTCAATTGCAAAAACCTTTAAGTGAAATATCAGAAAAAGCTAAATAAACAAAATATCCATGGAGTCTTGACAACTGCCAACTGCTAATCTTGTAATATAAACTAAAGAAGATAAATAAGTCAATAAATTAATGTCATAATGGCAATAAGAGAGGTTAGAACTTCAAAAAAAAGTATATAAGAGAACCTGTTATACCGACACCTGAGAATTATTTTGGTCAAAAGATATTTTTTACAAAAGTTTAAATAACCTAGATTGTATTAAATCAACTTGGTCATTAAGTAAGTTATAATTTTTATGTGTATAACTCTAATATATCTAATTGACAACTCTTTACAAAATTAAACAATAATTTAGTATTTTCGAGAGGATGAAAGTGATGATTGTTATCAAATAACTGATTAGCAAAACTTGAAGGGAATTATCCATCTTGGATTGACTGTATAAACGCTTAGAAAAATGCATCAAAATGAATTTTAGAACTTACCGGACCACTCAATTTCCCACTAATTTTAAATTGAAGAAAGTGGCATAAGTTCATTCTTATCTCCAAAACATTACGATCCACGTCAGTTGAAATTTTTGACGCTTGGGAAGTTAAACTGATAGTAGTTAATATTATCTTCAATTACTTTTTGGTAGAAGTTCATGATGAAACAAATAATATTACTTTGCGAACTACCAATAAAAACGTTATTATTGGTAGTTCCCAAAGTAATATTATTTGCTTCATCTTAAACTGATAGTTCTAAAATTCTCACAACTATCCGCGTCTTTCCTTTTTGGCAAAGCGACTATGATGTTAAATAAACGCTCTCTTATCTCTTGACTTGCTAACTTTAAAACTTTTGCCTGCAATCCGCCTACTTCTGGTGCTTTGTTTTCTAAACTTTCTAATGCTGGCTCAAACTCTTCCCTCATTATAGGACAGCCTAAGTTATCCCACTCTACACTGATTTCCTTTTCTAGTAGATCTCCTAGTTCTTGTCCTGCATATAAGATTCCCAATTATTCCTTCCAGATAGCTGCCTTTTCCTATCTTCCGATTAGGATGTTACTTGCCTCCGTTTCTAATGTTCTTGCTGCTAGATCCAATTTCTCTGCAATGTGTCCTAATTATTTTATACGTTTCGTCAGTTTTTTCCACTTCGAACTTAAGTTCCACTTCTTTGCATTTATTATCAATCCACTGTTCTTTCACTTTCCTACATTTCCGAATAATTTTCCACTTGACCACCTTATATCTTTGTTTCCCTCCTTCATCTAGCCTATTTTTATATTTTCGTCTCTCATCTATTAGTCACAATATCCTTTGTTATCCAGGATTTTCTACTTTCATTCTGTTTGTGACCCAAAATATATTTTCAAGCGCTTCTCTTTTTCCCGATTCGCTTCTCCTGTCACCCAAGTTTCGCACCTATATCTATGGCGAGTTTATCACTTTTCGTTTGTTTTAATCTTGGCGTATATCTTCATTTTTAACTACTAATCACGTTTTCAGTTGTTCTGTGTGGTTTCGAAGGCTTTCAAGACTTCTTCCAGTCGAGTATCTTACAATACATTTTGAGAATACAAGATAGAAGCGGTTGTTTCGGAAAATCAAGATCTAAAAGAGAAACATATGAAATGGAAAGCGGTTGTGACAGTCATTCAACAGGACTTGGACTGATAGCTTTGGCATTATTTTTGAGATATTATATCGAAAACGAAAATGCCGCGTGCAAATTAATTAACCAATCTTATCTGTCTTTATTGAATCAATGAATAAAATCGAATAAATATTCGTAAATTGTTTATTTCCATTTCAGTATTATGTAAAAATGATTTGCAAGCCTGTTTTATTTGTGGCTATGTTGTTAGCATTTCCTTCGCATTCTGAACAAATCGAGTACGAAATTCAACAAGAAATTAATTTGTTAATTGCAAATTTAAACAACGTGCTTAATTTCGTTGAGAAGTATTTTTATTTAATCAATTTTGACGGACTGCTAGGAATTGTGTTAGCCGAAGGTACTGTTGAGATTTTTTGGCATTCGAAAATATAATTTATAATTTGGGTTTTTAGCACAGCTACTTGAAGCCCAGCAGCAAACATCTGTTGTTAATCTAGAAGATGTTTACCAAAAATTTTTCGTCAAAATTCAGAACATACGCGAACTCATACTGCCAAATTTATCAAACCTTCCCACTAGATACAACTTATGTAAGTATTATCATCATCATAAAGTTTTCAGTGTGGTTGGACGCGTATCTCCTTCCCTTCCTACTCTGAGCTAACCTACGCATTTCCCAAAAAGTAGAATATCCTACATCTCCAACTATGTATTTGTGAGCAGTAGTCTAATCTGGGCCTACCTCTAGCTCTTTCTATTCGTATCTTCTTTTCTAGTATGACGTGAACTAATCCTTCGTGTCTCAGAAGGTGTCCTACCATCTCGTTTATTAGAGTCACAATATCCTTTGTTATCCTTCTGTTTATGACCCAAATTATCTCTAGCTACAGACTTTAAACTATTTTTAATGCAATTCGACTTCTACGGCCTTAACAATTTAATACCATTTATTATAAATTCGTTGCCAAAAATATTTTCAGTTAGTAAATATCTACAGGAGAAAAACCGGTGGATAGTGTCAAAAGGATTCACATATGGAGAGTTAGAGGACTTAGGCATCTATTCTGAGTGGACCAAAGATACAATTTTGGAAGACAAACATGCTTGGTTTCATGGAGTACCAACAGACACTTGCCTTGAGGAACTTTTAAGAAATTATCATGACGTTGCTACGACCTGTTACGTCAGTCGTTTCTGTGAAGCTATGATGCTATCCAGTAGGAATGATACTGGATATCTGTTAACTCACAGGTAAAAAATCTATTATTTTATTGGCAGTTCTTGCTTCTTGCCAACCAAGAGTGACGTGTGCTTTCAACTGATATCGACTCACATTTCCACACAAATTAACTGGAAAATAATTTGTACGTCCATTATGATAACTGATAAGAGATATTGTTAAACCTATTGACTGGTTTATCAATTGCAAACAGAAGAATCAAAGAACATGAATGCATGGAATCACTATGTGTAGAGCGAGCATTGTAATCGTTAGTGAATTTCACTTTTCACTAATTCAAATATTCGACAGCAGAAAAACTAAGAATAATTTTTATTTTATTTTATGACCGGGACAGCGCGTACGCAGTCCCGACTACCAAAAATTGTGCGCCCGAGTTATCCGCATTAGGGATAATCGCAGGGGTCAGCCCGACCTCAGTGCAATGGAAGGGCCTCACCCCGGGGGAACCCCCTTGTTGATCAAGGTTGACCCCTACGCCAGGTAAGTATGCTTTTTTCTGCCACAACATGTCCTCTTAGGCAAGTAGGTCTATCAGGTATACGTAAGAAGTAACTACCAGCCATCTGTTGTCTGACGATCGTAATCGTACTGCGGTTATCGAACCCTAAGGACATTGCCAAGGACGTTCTACGTATACGGCGTGTTCGTACAAAACTATAACAGGCAAGTTTATTTCGGAAATGCGGACGTGTACGAAAACGTATCTCAGACAAAAATTGTCAAGTTCGATCCACTCTGTAAATAGAAAATATTTTCAATTATACAGCTTGTCCCATTCAAGAGTGACATACCAAAAATATAGATTTTTAAATGAAATAACCTGTACTTTACTTGTTTGTTGTTTTTTGACTATTACACTTGATTATAAATGGGAATTTTAAGTAAGACCGTTCCCAAAAATATTCAAGTTTTTGAGTTATTCCAGTTCTTTAGAAAATGTTGACATTTATGCAGACTTTTAGTTAGAATTCGACAGCAAGTAGCAAACTTTATTGGCCTGATATTTTGGAGCTCACTAGATAACAGACCAATGAGTCAGAGCCTGAAAATTTAATTTAGTATACAGGCTGGTCAAAATAATATACTTCTTTTATCTAAAATCAGTGGCGTATAACTTGCGATTTTTAAACGAAACGTAATTTGCTTTTTATCGGAATTGTATTCTTTATGCTATTTACCGACACTTTTCTAAAGAATTTCCAATAGGTACCTATTTTGACAAGTGAACCTAATTTATTATGGTATCTACTTACCATCAGTGATGCCACACAAGTAAAGTACCAATCCCCAGATTGTAACACGAAATTTCCGTAGATTTTCCTAGAATTCACTAACTATTAAATTCTAAAATTTTTAACAATTTTGTTACTTAAAATTTTTAAATCGAAAAATTTTATGTCATAATATTATGTATTAACTTGTATTGTAAATCAATAATATTTCAATAGAAACTTGAAAATGACCCGAAACGGGGTCGAAACGTCGACAAACTAATATAAGTGCATGAAGAATTTTAATAGGTACTGCCATTTAAATTGATATTTAGAAGCCGCCCCTCTACATCTCCTGGTCTTACTCAAGTTAAGAAAGGAAACATCAGGCCTTAAAACAAAAAATATGCCTATGGACAAAAATTCAAAGAGGAATTGCTCCAAAATTCTCAATTCAAAGGGTGACTCAAACAACGCCCCAAAGATAAGTACATTATTATTTGTTTGTGTAAAACTTGTAATGCTTAACTGGAAAAGCATGCGGCCACCGCCAAATATAAGAAAAATGTAGTGAAGACTCAAGATTTGCAATCAGTCTCAACATTTGTCGAAAAAATACCTTGCAGGCCCGAAAAACTTCGAAAGCAGAAATTAAACTTGCCACTTTTTTTGCTCATCATAATGTGGCATCTCAAGTTTTGGAACATTATCAGAAGCAAACCCTATAATTTTATTAACAGAAATATATTTTTGTAGACAGTTTCTGAAAGGCGTAAATAAATTTTCCCCATTAATTTTTAGCGTCAATAGTTAATAATTCTAATAACCTGTCCTCAGTTTTACCCGAGCTATTTACATACTTAACTATAATACAGAACAGTTTATTTACAGAAATATCAGTGCTTTCATTTACTAAGACAATAAAGTATGTCTCTGCAAGTATTTTTGATAAATTCTTTTTCTGCAATAACGTTTTTCACAATACTAAATGTTTTAGTACGCCCTAAATGAACATCTTGTATAGGTATAGCAGAGACGAATCGTCAACACAGTCTTTTAATATGAGTATGGGTACTAAATGCTCCGCAACTTGAAATGCCACATTATGATGAGCAAAAAAATGGCAAATTTAATTTCTGCTTCCAAAATTTTTCGGGCCTGCAAGGTATTTTTTTGACAAATGTTGAGACTGATTGCAAATATTGAGTCTTCACTACATTTTTCTTATATTTGGCGGTGGCCGCATGCTTTTCCAGTTAAGCATTACAAGTTTCACACAAACAAATAATAATGTACTTATCTTTGGGGCGTTGTTTGAGTCACCCTTCGTTGCTATGATACCGGCTTTCCGATAGGTTGTATCATAGGAATGAAGCCGGTGTCAGACTTAATCCGGTGTTGGATTCTTTGAAAAACCAGTTTTGCAATAGGTAAACATAACCTAACGATCGCGATCACTCTATTTCACCATCACGATCACGTTAGGAGATGCCAGGACACCTAGGGAAATATCAAATAGATTATATTCTCGTTAGGCAAAGATTAGAAATCAAGTTAGGTACTAGTTATCCAGGAGCAGATTCTATTCAAGATATCAACATGAAATTTTACGTGTCTGTGGGATAATAACGAACAGACAAATATGGATGGTGGGATGGTGGAGGAACCAACATATGAACAAATGAAAGAAGTTATAGCAAAAATTAAGAATGGTAAAAGCCCTGGAGAGGATGGAATTGATGGAGAACTGATAAAAGAAGGAGGTGAAGAACTACACAGGAAGTTATATCAACTCATAATCAAAATATGGCGAGAGGAGAAAATACCTCAACAATGGCTAAAGGGGTTGATAATACCAATATATAAGAAAGGGGAAAAGGGAGATTGCAAGAACTATAGAGGAATTACATTACTAAATGTGGCTTACAAAATAATGTAAACTGTATTGCAGCAAACTCTAGGAAGATATACTAGAAACGTAATAGGAGAATACCAGAATGGCTTTCGTGAGGGTAGATCTACAGTGGATGCTATACATATAGTTAAACAAACAATAGAAAAATGCTATGAATATAATATAGATATCCACCTGTGTTGTTCCTAGATTTCAAAAAAGCATTTGACTCTATAAATAGAGAGAGATTACTTCAAATAATGGAAGAAATGAAAATACCGGGAAAACTAATACGACTGACACGTGTCACAATGCAAGGATCCGAAGCAGCAGTAAAAACAGTAGTAGGAGACAGATAAATTTGAATTCAACCTGGAGGTGAGACAAGCAGACTCATTATCAGCTGCGTTATTTAACATCGTATTAGAGCACGCAATACGAAGAACTGACTGTAGAGGAAAGATATCAAACAGAGAAGGGCAGATAATCGCATACGCAGACGACATAGCAATAATGTGTAGATCAGTGAAAGCTATGAAGGGTATATTCAGATGCTTGGAAAATGGAGCCAGAGAGATCGGGCTAAAAATAAATGAAGAAAAAACAAAGTATATGCAAATAAACCGGAAGAAGCAAAGGGAAGGAAATAAAATTAAGATAGACAACTATGATTTCGACGAAGTAGAAACATTTAAATATTTGGGCATGAGAATAGGAAAGGGAAGTGAAGATGAAATCAATGAAAAAATACAAGCTGCGAGCAGAGCGTACTTTGCAAATAAAGAAGTTTTAAAAAATAAAATAGTGAGCATAAAGACAAAGCTCAGAATATACAAAACAATGATACGACCAATTATAACATATGCAGGTGAAACGATGTGCCTTACAAAACAAGAGGAAGAGCAACTAAGAGTGTTTGAAAGAAAAATCTACCGCAAGATATTAGGTGGCAAAAAAATGGACAATGGAGAGTACAGACGAAAAATGAGTTTTGAAATACTCCACGAGGTGGGAGGAGAGGATGTTGTAAAGTTTATAAAGGCGCAAAGAATGAGATGGTTTGGACACATCAGACGCACCTCAGAAGAAAGTGTACTGAGAAGAATAACAGAATGGAGGCCAGATGAGGGAAGAGGCAGGGGACGCCCAAGGAAGAGGTGGATGGATGAGGTGATGGGGGATTTACAAATCATGGAAGTGAACAACTGGAGAGAAGTGGAGAGCAATAGTACAAAGAGCAATGTCGCACAAAGCATTATGAGATTAAAAGGAAGAAAAACGGGAACTGATCCATCCCAAAAAAAGGATCCTAGGCTCAATGAGTGGATTAAATTCCATAAGGAACATTATGCCGGACTATATATAATAGAGAAAATGCGAAAGTATACAAATAGTTTAGATGAAAGAGGGAAACAAAGATATAAGACGATCAAGTGGGAAATTATTCGCAAATGTATAAAAGCGAAAGAACAATGGACTGATAATAAATGCAAAGAAGTGGGAGATAAGTTCGAAGTAGGAGAGGCTGATGAAGCATATAAAATAATTAGGAAAATTTTCAGAGAAATTGGATCTAGTAGCAAAAACATTATAAACGAGACAGGAAATATCCCAATCGGAAGCGAGAAGAAGGCAGATAGGTGGAAAGAATATATGGGAAACTTATATGCAGGACAAGAAGTAGGAGATATATTAGAAAGGGAAAGCAGTGCAGAACCCGGGGACAACCTAGGCTCTCCTATAATGAGAGAAGAGTTTGAGCACTAAAAAGTTTAAAAAACAATAAAGCACCGGGTTTAGATGGCTTGCAGTAGAAATCTTAAAGTGCGCAGGTCAAGAGGCAATAGTTCGTTTATTTAAACTAGTTAGCTGCATATACCAGACAGTCGAGATTCCAGAAGATTACAAACGGAACATCATAGTAGCTTTGCTAAAAAGGAAAGGCGCGGATAAGTGTGAAAATTTTAGAACGATCAGTTCAATTTCCCACCCGTCAAAAATTTTAACTAGAATTGTGCAAAGAAGGATGGAAAAAAAGGCCGGAAGAAATATTAGGAGAAAATCAGTTCGCATTTAGCAGAAATAGGGGAACGCGTGAGGCCATTCTAGCTTTACGAGTAATGATAGAAAAAACAATAGAAAAGGAAAAGAGCGCCTATATAGGATTTGTAGATTTTCGACAATGTAAAATGGAAGAAGATGTTCGAAATGCTCAGAAATGTAAGGATGAAGTATAGGGACAGAAGAATAATTAATAATCTATACAAAGATCAAACGGCAGTTATAGAATTTGAGCAGGAACTTAGATAAGTAGATATCCGAAAGGGAGTGAGGCAGAGATGCGCGTTGTCGTCTCTAGTTTTAAATTTATATGTATATCGAAGATGTGATTAATATTGTTAAAGACAGAATATAGCCGCTGGAATTAATATACAGCGCCAAACTATCAAATGCTCAGATTCGCGGATGATATAACAGTATTAGGGTTCAGCAAAGACGAATTAGGAAGGACTCTGAACGAAATGGAAGCAGTTTTGACGGAAGATTATGGTATGAAGATCAATAAGAAGAAAACCAAAAGTTTGGTATGTAGGGGGCGTGAAAATAGGGCTAAATCTAAAATAAAAATGGGAAACGAGAAGATAGAGGAAGTTTCAGATTCTTGCTATTTAGGAAGTTAAATGACTCGTGATGGTAGGAGCTCTGGAAATGTAAAACAAAGAATAGCGCAAAACTGAGTTGCATTTAATAAAAAGAAACAACTATTATGCTCGGGAATGATAAATGTAGAAACTCGGATGAGACTCTTAGAAACGTATGTATGGAGTACGGCATTGTACGGGTGCGAAACTTGGACGATAGGAGAAGCGGATAGGAAACTGTGGTGCTACAGACGCACGATGAAGATAACGTGGATAGATAAGGTTAGCAAGTGAAAAGTATTAGAAAGAGTTAGAGAAACTAGAAATTTAAGGAAGACAGTAAAGAATAGGAGAGATAGGATGGTAGGATACCTTCTGAGGCACGAAGGCTTAGTTAGCGACATACTAGTCAGTGATAGGAATGGATAGGAATAGGGGTAGGCCCAGATTAGACTACTGCTCTCAAATAGTTAAGGATGAAGGATGTGCTACTTTTAGGGAAATGCGTAGGCTAACTCAGTGTAGGAAGGGATAGAAGCACGCATCCAACCAATCTTCGGACTGAAAACTTTATGATGATGAGCTGGCGGGTGTATTTATAACCTTGGACGACGCACGTGTCTTTAAAATTTTCTGGGATTTACATACTTACTTGTCAAAGAGTAATTTGAAATATATTTCCCATGATATCAAGTCGCAATCTGCCGCACTACTAAAGAGCGTAGTTCTCCTACTCGCTAATAGATGGGACGGACCACTATCATTTGGAAAACCAAAAACATTTCATGGAAAGAAAGTTAAAAAAACGTTTTTCGAATAAATGAATCAGAATGAATAAAATTCATGAATAATTTAAAAAAAACAGTTTTCCCCTTTCCTTAAAAAAATCCATAGAACTAGGGAAAAATTCTCTAATATTGCATCACTGGCAGGTATACGGCTCGCCGCTGTTAAATCTTTGTTATGATGATTTTGTTTTGTTCTTCTGAATAAAAAATGTGTCAGTTTATCGTCAGATCACGCCAGAGAGTTTCAGTAATTTGATTTTTGCTGTCGATTTATAAGCCTCCATTTTTCACAGACCCCTCGCCCGGTGGCGTAAAGCCATTCCCCGTGCTATGCTGCACGGGACAATGACTTTACGCGTCCGGGACATCAAGGAAAAACGGGCGGTCCTACTGACGCTATACACCAACATTACGAAGTGATGCGACTTCACACTCTTTGCTTATGCATTATAATACTTTCGCGTAGGCAGAAAACAGTGTATTGAACTATGGTAGAACTGCATTTACTTGAGTAGTTCTCCAGTTGTGTATTGAAAACGTTTGCCCGCGGCATGTCGTCGAATCACTATCTCGTCCGCTGTATGGGTGGAGCCGCGACTTTAATTTACGGCGTAACGGCTGCTCCGCGACTATTTAGTAAATTCATTCCATAGACGGAGTCTCGAATTCTGTGGCATTTGCCAGAAATTTCGATTATTCTTCTTATACGTATAAAGGGTTACAGATTCCCCAGATGCACATTCATAATTTCAATACGATAACGACGCGACGGCGAGCAAACAAGTGAAAATAATTAGATGCCATGTGGGCAAAATAATTGCATATGTCATTGAATCATGCCATCGTGAGGCGTGCCCACAGCATAATACAGCAGAACAGCTCTCCCTAAATTTTCTAGCTCGCGTACCTTAGCCCGCGCAACTTCTCAGGCTACGCACGTGTTCTTTTTCGTTTGTCGCTGAGTTAATACCGGCGTCAAACCGATTGATAAAATGCCGCGGTAGTAAATCACTTACAGTTGGAGGTCACCAAATGCAGCTAAAATAGTTCAAAGACACCGCCAAGAACTTTAACTGCTGTATTATGCTGTGGCTTGACTTAGCCTAGACCCTAGACCAAATTCCACCCGCTTTTCTTTCTTGTCCCAGACAATACTTTTCAGAGGAGTAGTTGTTTGAACGGATCTTTTAGTCAACAGTTGCTCACCATTTTTATTATTCAGAAGTTGCCGTTGGTATTTAGTTGCCCCCATTGGAAACATAACTTTAGCTTAGCGTGATCTGCTCATATTATTTTGTTTGGATTGAGACATGTCTGGTAGGGTCGGTTTATATCTTTCAGCACCCCGAGGGTTCCATAGACTTCCATTAAGGTTCTTATTGCTGCCATTTATCAACGTTAATAATTAACTCATCCACTTCTTGGTGGCTTCTTCTGTGTTTCTCGATTCTATCTTTTCCCATTTTATAAAATAAAATATGGACACGATAAAATGTAGTTGCCCATATATGTATTTGTATTTCAGACTCTTATATTTGCAAGTGGCAAGATTACGAAAATGCAACATGGACAATTTGACCTTCAGAAAATATACCAAAAAATTCTGTTCACTTATTTTAAAAGAGGCAAAGACAAATGAGCATTTGGGGTTCCCTCAGCAGGATATATTTCTGGAACAAAGTGAGAAAATATTTTTTTATTTAAAATAAAGGCCACCAAAAATAGTTTTAATATTTTTAGTCGTCCTTTGCGGAGCAGAAGGGTTCGTGGAATTTTTGAAGTACGAATGGAGAGAAAAGTCTATCGCTTGGCAAAATTACCAAGGTTGCTATACTAATAAGAAAAATGGAATATCGCTATCTAGAAGAAATTCCAATAAAATTGTTTTCGATTGCACTGACCATACCACTGGACTTGGAGCCGCCGCTTTAGCTCTTAATTTGAGATACGTTTCTGCTCTTATTTAGATGAGAAAAATATCAATAAACATGATACAGTTTTCTGTTTTCCGTCCGCTTTTCATTAGAGAAATCTGCAGCTACTGCTCACATACTGCCGAATAGATGGCGCCAGCAGTATTTCATCCACTTATATTACCAGTTTAACACGCTAGCGCAGAGTTGGTTGCCTAGGCGTAGTAGCAACAAAAATTCTTTTAATTTATTTTCTTAACTTTGTTTCTATTAATTCTTGCAAAATTGTTAATAAAACGCGATTATGGACCTGGGTGGTCATTTAGGTGAGCCTTTCAACAATTAATAAAATAAGTATTAATAATAAATTTATAAATTACATGGGAAATAAAGCAGATCAGTTTCTAACACAGAATAAACAACTAGAATTAAATCGGCAATTAAATTTAATTGTTCAGCAAATTAAATAACAAAAATCAGAGCGGAACTTTTTATTTTAAAGTATGTGTTCGTCTAGTCTAATATTGGGTTACTTAAAATTTTATTAATAAAATAAATGGCGTGTAAGAATTTTACCTTATACGGTAATACGCTTTTTATAACTGCAAGAAGTGAATGCACAACTGTTGTGGTAGGTACCCCTCAAGTTGTTGCTATTTTATTCATTTTCTAAAGCATCTATTTCTGTCTACGCCACATCCAGTATCTATGTAGTGAACTATTCCTTGTATCTCAGTTGTCCTATCTCCTATTCTTTATTGCTGACTTTCTCTCTCGAGTAGAAGTCTCAAAATGACTATTCTCGATACCGACCAATTTGTCTACGACATGTTGAATGTTGCCGTTTAAAGTAATAGGTTTTGAACATTTTGCGTTTTTTTAATATTTATCAAAATTAGAATTACATATTTCTCAATTTTGAACTTGTTGCCGTGGTTACCTAACAGTAATAGGCAGAAGAACGCCTATTTACATAGGATTTGTAGATTTAGAAAAAGCCTTCGACAACATAGCATGGGGGAAGAAAGGCAGGGTTGAAATACAGGGACAGAAGAATAATACAAATCTCTATACAAAGAGCAAACGGCAGTTATAGAATCTGAGCAGGAACGAAGAGAAGTAGACATCCGAAAGGGAGTGAGACAGGGATGTGCGTTGTCACCTTTATGTATATCGAAGATTCGCTTAATATTGTTATGGACAGAACAGCCTCAGGGATTATTATACAGGGCGAAACTACTAACATGCTCACATTCGCAGACGATATAGCAGTGTTAGCATTCAGCAGAGAAGAATTTGGAATGGCTCTGAACGAAATGGAAGCAATCATGACAGGGTACTACGTCATGAAAATCAATAAAAAGAACAGCAAAATTTTGGTGTGTAGGAGTGAAAATACGACTAAAACTAAACTACAAATAGGAAATGAGAAGAAAGAGGAAGTCGTGGATTCCTGCTATTTAGAAAGTTAAATAACTCGCAATGGTAGGAGTACTAAAGATATAAAACAAAACCTAGCCTGTGGCCGAGTTGTGTTTAACAAAAAGAAACAACTGTTACGCTCGGGAATGGCAAATGTGCAAACTCAGAAGAGATGTAGGTATGTATGAAGTGCGGCATTATATGGGTGCGAAACTTGGTCAACAGGAGAAGCGGATCGAAAAAGAGTAGAAGCATTCGAAATGTGGTGCTACAGACGCATGATGTAGATACTGTGAATAGATAAGGTTATCAATAAGGAGGTATTAAAAAGACTTGGGGAAATGCGAAAAGTATGGAAGACAATAAAGAATAGGAGGGATAGGATGGTAGAACACCTTCTGAAACACGAAGGAATAGTTCGCGACGTACTAGAGTCGGAGATAGGGAGGGATAAGAAGAGTAGGGGTAGGCCCAGATTAGGCTACTGCTCTCAGATAGTTGGGGATGTAGGATGTTCTACTTTTAGAAAAATGCGTAGACATGTAGACGAGCAGACATTAGAAATAAGTGCTATAGGCAAAGGCATATTATTTTGGGTTGTCTGTGAGAAGGTTCAGAGCATGAAATGGGAAATGACACAAAGAGGTGACAAGTTTTGGACAGAAAAAAATGCCAGTGAACCCCAAGAATTAATTTTTCACTATGTTTTACATGAGCTTGTGGATGGGAGACTTAGCTTCGCGCTGATCCAATTCTGAGGTGAAAACATTAAGTTAAATCTAGACATTTCTATCAGCTGGATAAGTATACACGAAAATATTTTTAGGGAGCGATAAATTGGGCCAATTTAACATTAGATAAGTCGCTGAGATAAATAGATCTTTAAATACTAACGGATAATCGCCAATATTAACGATAGAAAATTTTTATAACCGATTTTTCCATAGGTACGTCCGTGTCGTTTCAAACTTTTCTGGGCAATTTTGAGGATTTGCCTGTGAACGATGATGTTTCGGAATTCCGAAAGATATGACCTACCTACCAACCTATCGCTAATATACATATATGTATTTAGACTTTGATGGGTTTTATAATTACTTACTCATAATAAAATGGGTTAAAATGTGATCAATGGGAAAAATTTTGCCGCTTCTAAGACAGCTGCAAGAAGATGATCCTGACGATTAAAGAAATATTATTTACACTGGATGAAGACAATTTCAACTATCTAATATCTATTTATGAAACTTCTAGTAAAAACTATATACATAAAAATACATTTATAACACAGAAATTTTTCACCACGTAGAAAACCCTCAATTTATCTTTTGGCAGGCACGCATGCTGTTTTTATGTGTGTAAACTGACCAATACTCAAGGTGTATTGGTGTTTGGTGTATTGTTTTCCTACTTCCCACTCAGAAAAGTCTCATTTATTGTTACGTTGACATGCTAAGAACAAATAAGTAGGTACATGACGAGATAAATAACAATTTTTTTACAAAATTAAACTTGATGTTTGAAAAACACACAGTCAAATAATAGTCAAATACGAGAAAGTTGCACGATCTTGTAAACCAAGCCCTAAATCAGAATTTTACAAGAGTGAAGGAAATAAAAGAAATACACGCTTGATCTAAAAAGCAAACCTTTTAAATCATAGGCGTCAAAGAGAATTACAACCCCCCTCCCCGCTCTTTCCTCAGTTGAATTCCTTTGACCAAAATTATGCAAAAAGTATGCTGACATAAGAAAAAAGCCTGTGCAAAATTTCAACTGAATTGAAAAACAACAGAGTTATTAGAATAATTTTTTTGAATTTTAAATTTGACACCGTGTCGCATGAGAGGAGGACGCTTAAATGAAAAATAGCATAAGGAAAGGGTCCATTATTTTTGGCCAAATAATCTGCGGTTAATAGCCAATAGCTGATGGGAATACCAAGGCGCTGTTATTCAACTCAAGACAAGATTATTTCGTTCAAAATGGGCTCAGTATCAAGACGATATTCAAGTATCCAGGACTTCTACGTCTTGGTTCGAAAAGAATGTTGCGTGTTCCACTTAAAACACTGCAGTAATTTCACCTTATCAGTGCGTTCAATATAGAAGCATCCATAGTTGAGAAAAACAATGCAAATAAGTAAATGTCTAAAAAGTTGTATATATGTAGTTTAATTTTTCGTTTATAGGTACTATAAAGTATACGACTTTTCAAATTCAAAAGGTATTATTTCTTTTTGCCTCCTTTCACCTGTTTGACTAAAAATATAACATCTTTTCTCGAACCACAAATGGGATGCATAATTTTTAATCCTTTACAAACTAAAATAGCCCAAGGCGTGTAAATAAATATGCGACTACCTCTACCTAGTTTTCGTTGCAATAAATCTGTTCAAAAGGACACTCTGTTGCTCAGTTAATCACTTGGACGGCAGGATTAGCGCGTTTCCGTAAGGAAAAGACCTTCATTTTTAAAAGAATTAAACGTTTGGAGGTCAAGTGGAGGCAATCAGTGTATTACTGTAAAGATTTACGGAATTTAATCGATCTCGGTCGCATATTAAGGTACGATCACATCACTATGAAACTCTTATCACATCTTTCATTATTTAAATCTTATCATCCTATTTCTGCACAAAAAAGTGTCAAAATATATACATTTTTGAACTCACCGCTCTCAAAATGACATTTCGCGAACCCGACAGACAAACTCAAACATACTGTTCGCGCACTAGTGTGAAAAGTGACATTTTAATTTGAGAACGGGGAATATTGCGGAACAAGCGGAGTGAATGAAGCAACCCCACGAACAAATGAAGTGGAGGAACTTTGTCAACTGATGGTTGATTACATTCAAGATTTCGAGGGTATTACTATACAGGGTGATTCAGAACGGGCGAGCCAAATTAAAATGGGTACTAGAGGAACTCCAAATAAGACGAAAAGTTTATATGAACATATGTTCTAAAGTGACTACTAACAAAGATACAGGGTGTAAAAGTTCGAATATTTTTTTAATATCGTAATGTAATAATTGATGTGTTTTCTCGTTCTTCTTGTTAGTTTTGTTAGTGTTATTCTTAATAAACTATTTTTTTCAATTTTCACTTTCCTAGCATATCGGTGAAGGGTGAAGCTATTATTGCATTATGGAAAATTTCAGTACATGTGCACGATTTCACAAAAAGCTATTTCATTCAAAAACTAAGCATTTTACGAAAAATTTTGAAGATACCAATTTCTTCCCAAATTGAACAAAGATTACAAATACATTAATATCACATGCATTCGCCAGTGGCGTAACATTGGATTGGGGAGACAAATAAACGGCCTACCCCGTAGCAATGCTACTGATGGGGCTAGCAGAGCAAATTTTTTTGTCAAATGAAAACGACACCTTAAATTTCAACTCAATAACTTTCCTAGTTACTAAGACAATAAAAAAACATGTTAAAAATATTAAAACTTTTACACCCTGTATCTTTGTTAGTAGTCACTTTAGAACATATATGTTCATATACACTTTTCGTCTTATTTGGAGTTCCTCTAGCACCCATTTTAATTTGGCACGCCCGTTCTGAATCACCCTGTATACTATACCTGATAGAAAACTAAAAAAGGATCAACAACTTTCACCACTATTGATCTTTTTCCCATTAATTTATATAAAAGGCATGTAGCACTAAAAATGTCAGATGTGCCTGATCAAAGATTTTTTATGAAATATAACAAAAATAAATGCACTGCGAATTCAGTTTCATTAATCCATTTGGAAAAATTCTCGCCGATATAATTCTGTTAAATTTTGGTGTTTTGTTCCTTAGCTTCAGCAGTTGAAAAATTCAAGCATACAATTAGAAAATTTAGGAATTTTAAAACTTTTGTTGACACTACACCTACACCTACAACACCTACACTTACACCTGCTTAAACAAGACCTACTTGACATTCCTTGGAATACAATTTTTGATCTAGAAGATGTGAATGAAAATATTAATTTCTTAAACAGGAGTATGGTCAGTCTCTTCCATATATTCATGCCCCCATAACATTTGGTACATTCTATAAACCCAGAGCAGTTTGGCTAATTTGCGACTCTTATTCAGTCTTAGAAATGGGGCCTTAACGAAGTTTCAAAGAACTAGAAGCGTTACAAATTGCTACCGTAAGTGTTAGTTACCTTCGTAAAATTCCACAACTCTTTCAATCCGGAACGAGAAGCAAGCCTATATTCGTTATAAATTAAAACCGACAGGTGTTGGGGTTTGTAGAAGGATCTTAGAGATTTGTTTATACATTCCAAAAATCTTCCAACGTTATACCTTGTGATTTGTCTGATCCTTATTCTCTCGGAGAAAACTGTACAAAATATTATTAATTATTTCATTCATCACCCATCAAATAACACTTTTCCCGGTGCTTGGAAACTGTCTGTTGTTTAACCCTTGCCGAAATTTAAGTCTTAAGTAGCCTGATTTGAGGCCAATTAACATTTTACCAGTTCTAAGATAGTGAGAGGATTATGGGTTGGCAAATCAGAGAGATTATAGAACACGAGGAGCTTCCTGAACTGCAATCTGACTTCCGTGGAGGCTGCAGTTGCTAAATGTAAGCTGATGATATTGTATCCGCAATGGACCAAAATAAAATAATGATACGAACTTTTGCCCCGTCAGCGACGCCCCTGGTGGTGACACATTATTTGTTTACGGCGAGCAGGCTTTGATTTATGACGGCGCGACCTTGTCGCTGTTTATGATTCCCGAAAATAATAGCCTATCTCGAAGATTCTTTTTCTGGAACAATGTTCGATCGATAATTTTCGAGAATCTTCTAAGGCCATTATAAAATGGGAAGCAAGAAGCTGAGTGGACAGTCTGACAGTCTTACAGTTTGAAGTATGAAGTTTGGAAGCGAATATCGAATGCGATAAGAACCGGGCGTTTAATAGTTCCGTGCGAGTATAAGTCTTGATACGCGTTTAGTGTCGGTACGGTACGCGAGTGCGAATTCTTTGGTGGCGTTTTAAGTGTACCGGGGCGTCTTCGTATGTGATTAACCGTCGGTTGAAGACGAGTGTTTTAGAGAGTTTGAACTGTTGATTTGTTTACTGTGGACTGTTTAGGTTAGGTAATTAATTGTTTAATTGTTCGCTTAATTGTTTAATTTTCACTGCTTGTTGTTACTTACTGCTTGTATATATTTCGCTGCTTATTGTTCAATTTGTTAATTTTAAGTTCTCAAATCACTGTTAATCATTGTAAATATTTGTACATATACATAAAGTCACTGTAATAAATAAGTGTAAAATCGAAATACGTTACAACTGGTGTCAGAAGTGCGATTTGTGGAGCCAAGAAGAGCGAAGAACGTCGTAGAAGCCGGTGGAAAATTGAAGAATTTTCTGGAAGTTGGCCGAGCTGAGTGAAAGTTTCGACGTTTGTGGACTCCATAGTGACTGGTAGTGGTTTGAGACTTGTGTTTCAACTTGTGAGTGTTTATGCCAGTAACAAGAAGAGTCGCCGCGATGGAGCAGCAACTTCAAGCTTTTATGGAGTTAATGAAGACTAATTTGGAAGAAATAAGGAGCAGCCAAGAAGCAATGAAGACTGGACAAGAAGAAATGAAGAACAGTCAAGAAGAAAGAAGAGCTCCTGTGGTTAAGGTGAAGCCGCCTACGTTTGATGAAAAGTCCTCGTGGCATACATACATCAAGCAGTTCGAGGCAGCGGCAGCGGCAAACCAGTGGGCCAGTACCGAGAAGGCAGTCAATTTGGTAGTTGCACTCCGAGGTGACGCCTTGAACATCCTGGATACCGTGACAGCAGAACAACAGGCTGATTTTAAGGAGATAGTTAAGCGCCTGGAGATGAGGTATGGCCATCAACACCTCCAGCAAGTCCACCAGGCACAGCTAAAGGGTAGGTCTCAGCGCTCCAATGAGACCCTGCAAGAGTTTGAGGCCGACATCGCCCGTTTAGTCCGGTTGGCGTATCCAACAGCCCCGGAGGAGTTTTTGGAGAGCCTGGCGGTGGAAAATTTCATTGAGGGGCTGCGCGACAGTGAAACAAAGATGACGCTGAAGCTTGCTAGACATAAAGCTTTGGCAGACGCTTTGGCCCACGCCTTGGAGTTTGAGGCAGCAAAGCAAACATCCCGAGGATACTCCAAGGTGCGACAGCTGCATACCAATGAAGAGCCAGACGAAGACCTGGTGGAAAAAGTTGCACAAAAAGTTGCACAGAAACTGGACAGACGGACAGAAGACAATAACAATAATGGGACTCGGAGGGGATGGCAAGAAAGGAAGAATTTCTTACGTTGCTGGAATTGCGGTGAGAAAGGCCATCTCCGCAACAGGTGCCGAAATGCAACCAGACGGCACGAAGACGAGGCTGGTACCTCCGGGTACCAGGGAAACTAAAGTCGACCAGTTTTGAGGGGCGAAAGCTGGTCCAATCCTACCAAGCCCCAGTACAAGATGTGAATGTGTCAAGATTGGCTCGAGTTGGGGATAGTTTAATGATTGATGGGATCATTGATGGCAGGAAGACCGAAATTACCATCGATACAGGAGCCAGTGACACCATAGTCAGAAAAGATGTTGTGGCTGAGTGGAGAATTAGGCCGACCAATAAGAATATCCGATTGGTTACTGCTACCGGCGAGACAGCACCTATATATGGAGAGGCAGAAATCGACATAGGGATGGAAGATGTCGTCATTTCACAGAGAGTTCTTGTAGCCGACATTGTGGATGAAGTGATACTGGGCCTGGATTGTATGAAGAAGCACGGGATTGTGCTTGATGTTGGCGCCGGTGTACTTCGAATTGGAGAAGAAGAGCTAGTAATGAGTTCTCCTGGGCGCATGAACTGTGTATACCGAGTGAATGTCGAAGAAGATGTCGTGTTGCCTGCCAGATCCGAAAACATCGTACGGGTCCGTGTGGATGGTGCTCCAAGCTGCTTGGTGGGATTGGTCGAGCCGATGTACGAAGAGGTGAAGAAAGGATTACTGATTGGGAAGACGTTGGTAAGACCTGGTCAACGTCCAGTATTCGTAAGAATAGCGAACATTGCCGAATTTGACCAGAAGATTTGCAAGGGTACGATAGTTGGTATGTGTGAGCCAATATCTAGGATTGCCATGGTGAAAAGGAATGAGAAGGGAGAAGATCAGAAGATGTCCCAGACCAGTTTACCAACTCCCCTGGAAAAGATGGTAGAAGAGTGTTCCCAACATCTGGATCAGATACAGGGTGAGAAGCTGACTCAGCTTCTGATGAAATACAAAGATGTCTTCTCATTGCAAGATGGTGACCTAGGACGGACGGGAGTAATTCAACACACCATTAACACCGGTGATCATACTCCTATTAAGCAAGCTCCTAGAAGAGTACCCCTGGCAAAGCAAACAGAAATGGACAACCTGATTAAAGACATGAATAGACAAGGGGTAATTGAGCCTTCTCAGAGCCCGTGGACTTCCCCTGTAGTGCTGGTGAGCAAGAAAGATGGCTCCACTCGTTTTTGTGTAGACTACAGGCGGTTGAATGATGTCACCAAGAAGGATAGTTACCCCTTACCCCGGATTGACGATACCCTAGACACAGTGGCGGGTTCCAGATGGTTTTCCACCCTCGACTTGAAGAGTGGTTATTGGCAAGTCGAGTTGCATCCCAAAGATAAGGAGAAGACAGCGTTCTCTGCCGGAACTGGCTTGTGGCAATTTACGGTAATGCCGTTTGGGCTCTGCAATGCACCCGCCACCTTTGAGAGACTGATGGAGACAGTACTGCGAGGACTGCATTGGAAGACTTGCCTGGTATACCTCGACGATATCATCGTGATGGGGAAGACTTTCGATCAGCACTTGAAGAACTTGTGCGATGTCTTCGAGAAATTGAGGCAAGCTAACCTGAAATTAAGTCCGCAGAAGTGCCAGCTGTTTAAGAAACAGGTTAAGTTTTTGGGGCATATAATTTCCACCAAAGGAGTTGCGACAGATCCGGAGAAGACAGACGCAGTGAGTAACTGGCCTGTTCCGAAAGATAAACATCAACTTCGAAGCTTTTTGGGATTATGCACCTATTACCGCCGTTTCGTGAAAGGGTTTGCAGACATCGCGAAGCCCCTGCATCGGTTGACCGAAGATGGTAGGCCATATGAGTGGACGAAGGAGTGCCGAGGAGCATTTGAAGAGTTGGAGAAGGCTCTGTGTTCTGCTCCTGTTTTGACGTACCCAAGGCCCGGAAGCAAGTTTGTTGTGGATACCGATGCAAGCAATGTGGGCATAGGCGGTGTGTTATCTCAAGAAGAGAATGGAGAAGAAAAGGTTGTGGCCTATTTCAGTAAGGCCTTGTCGAAACCTGAACGTAATTACTGCGTCACTAGAAGGGAACTGTTAGCAATTGTGCGGACCATCGAGCACTTCCATAAATATCTGTGCGGGCAAGATTTTCTTATCAGAACTGACCATGCTTCCCTGAAGTGGTTACTGCAATTTAAGAACCCAGAAGGTCAGTTAGCCCGTTGGATTGAGAGGCTGCAGCAGTACAACTTCATCATTCAACATCGGATTGGGAGAAAACATGGCAATGCTGATGCCCTTTCGAGAAGACCTTGCCCAGAAAATTGCAAGTACTGCGTGAGGCAAGAGTTGAAAGAGCATGTACACCCCATCAAATGCCATCAAACCCGGATCCAAGTAGAAGAAGAGCATCTACAATCCTGGAGAGACGCCCAGCAGAAAGATAAGACCTTGGAACCTCTGCTAAGATGGAAAGAAGCTGGTAGAAGACCGGAGTGGATAGAAGTTTCCGACAAGAGTGTGGCCCTGAAGTCATACTGGGCACAATGGGATTCTCTTGTGATCGAAGACGGTCTTCTGAAGAGAATGTGGGAGAGCACCGACGGAAGAGCGAGAAAGCCCCAGGTCGTGGTGCCGAAGAACAAGGTTCCGGAAGTCCTAGCAGAGGCTCACAGTGGAGTGAGTGGGGGACACTTAGGTGTTAATAAAACCACGATGAAGGTCAGAGAGAGATTTTATTGGCTGGGCTACAGGACAGACATAATGAACTGGTGCCGGAGATGTGATGACTGCGCGTCAAGCAAGGGACCCAAGACAAGGAGCCGGGGCAGAATGCGCCAATATAATGTGGGAGCTCCATTTGAGAGGATTGCAATTGACGTAGCAGGTCCGTTTCCTACATCAACTGATGGAAATAAGTACATCCTGGTTGCGACGGACTACTTCAGTAAATGGCCTGAGGCATATGCGATACCGAATCAGGAAGCTACCACTGTGGCTGAAGTACTGGTGAATAATTTCTTCAGCCGATTCGGTATACCCATGGAGCTCCATTCTGATCAGGGACGGAACTTCGAGTCTGCGGTGTTCCAAAATGTTTGTAAGTTGCTGGGAATACGGAAGACCAGGACCACTCCATTACATCCCCAGTCAGATGGTATGGTTGAGAGGTTCAACAGGACCATAGAAAACCATCTGAGGATAATGGTAGATGAACACCAGACAGACTGGGACCGACATATTCCGCTGTTCCTGATGGCTTATCGATCGGCTGTGCACGAGTCAACAGGAAGAACACCTGCCAGTGTGCTATTCGGAAGGGAATTGAGGCTGCCAATGGATGTGTTGTTTGGGCATCCTGAAGATAGGTCAGTGCCTGTAGATGAGTATTCCCGGGAATTGGCAGAACGACTCGATGCAATTCATGAGGCTGTTCGGGATCGCATGCGACTAGAGAGTGACCGAATGAAGACGCGGTATGATGCCCGAGCGAATTCTGTGGGTTTCCAAGTTGGCGATCTGGTGTGGCTTTATAATCCAGCCCGGAAGAAAGGACGATCGCCGAAATTACAGAAGAACTGGGAAGGGCCATACCGAGTAGTGACCAGGATCAACGACGTTGTTTACCGGATTCAGCGTTCTCCACGATCGAAGATGAAGGTAGTCCATCTGGACCGGCTTGCTCCGTACCATGGGAAAGAAGGAGATAATTTCTGATCGGGGCGATCAGTCTTTTAAGGAGGGGGCAGTGATACGAACTTTTGCCCCGTCAGCGACGCCCCTGGTGGTGACACATTATTTGTTTACGGCGAGCAGGCTTTGATTTATGACGGCGCGACCTTGTCGCTGTTTATGATTCCCGAAAATAATAGCCTATCTCGAAGATTCTTTTTCTGGAACAATGTTCGATCGATAATTTTCGAGAATCTTCTAAGGCCATTATAAAATGGGAAGCAAGAAGCTGAGTGGACAGTCTGACAGTCTTACAGTTTGAAGTATGAAGTTTGGAAGCGAATATCGAATGCGATAAGAACCGGGCGTTTAATAGTTCCGTGCGAGTATAAGTCTTGATACGCGTTTAGTGTCGGTACGGTACGCGAGTGCGAATTCTTTGGTGGCGTTTTAAGTGTACCGGGGCGTCTTCGTATGTGATTAACCGTCGGTTGAAGACGAGTGTTTTAGAGAGTTTGAACTGTTGATTTGTTTACTGTGGACTGTTTAGGTTAGGTAATTAATTGTTTAATTGTTCGCTTAATTGTTTAATTTTCACTGCTTGTTGTTACTTACTGCTTGTATATATTTCGCTGCTTATTGTTCAATTTGTTAATTTTAAGTTCTCAAATCACTGTTAATCATTGTAAATATTTGTACATATACATAAAGTCACTGTAATAAATAAGTGTAAAATCGAAATACGTTACAATAACTTCGTTGGTACTTCTCGAGCCGCGACTACTTTAAGGCCTTCAGTGTACTATTAATCACAAATTTCTTTTCTTTTTTCAATTCTTCACTCAGTAGATGTTTATGTTCATCAATTCGCATTCGGAAGCGTTGTTTCAAGTTTTGCTCAGGGTTCCATTCTTGGACTTCTTCTATACAGCATTTATGCTTTAAATATTTGTAAAACTTTAAAATATGGCAAATATCGTCAATAAGCGGACGACACGCAAGTTTACTAGGTACTCTAAGAATGCAGAAAATGATTGTACGATGTTAAAGGATGATCTCCAGCGGCTGGCTGATTATTCCCGTGAACACTGCTTACGCATTAACTCTTCAAAATCACATGTTATATTGTTCGTTAAACAGCAGTTGCTTGAAGAAAATCAAACTCAGGATTTTGTAATAAGCAAAAGTGAATGATAAAGTTCTGCCACGCCAAACTTCTGCGCGGAACTTAGGTTTGCATATTGATGACAAATTGCGATTTAGGGGGCATTTGAAAAAATGTATTAATTGGTAGAGCTTTTGGTAACCTCAAAGTTCTTTACAACAGGCAACCATTGGATTGTCGGCTAAAAGTGCTGTTATCAGAATCAATTGATTTGCAACATTTTAATTTATATAATTCTCTTTACGGAGGTTGTATTGAATCGATTTATTCCAAGAAAATACAGCGTGTTCAAAATGCTTGTTTGCGTCACACGTTTGGAGTACGTCGCTGACTCAACATGGAGCAGCGTCGTTTCATACACAATACTGCCTCATTTCACAAGATTATTTTAACTAGCACTCCTCAGTATCTGTATAACAGGATTCCCTTCAGAACAGATGTTCATAACATCAATGTTAGGAGGAAGGACCTAATTACGCTGCCTATCCATAGAAGAACATTGTTCCAATGTAGTTTTTCCTACAATATACCTTAAATCAACAAAATTCTTTGTTAATCACATTGAAATCTTCATCATCAGAATATTTCAGAAGCAAATGAATTAGTCAACTCCTTTCCTCCTAACATATTGTATTTTATAACATGTTTCATTTTATTTCTTTATTTTATTTCTGCATTTGTTGATATTTTTCACATTATGAATTTTAGCCAATACAATTTTTCATTTATTATTATCATTAAGCATTATTCTTTTGCGTATTCTTGGGACGGACAGGATATTTCTACTAGGTTTCTCACTCTTTCACTGGTTAGGGTTGTGTGGTCGAGCAGGGGCTGGGAGCACTTGTGACATACAGCCATCTGAAAACAATTCAATTTCCTTTTTATGCAGTAATTAATTTTGTATTATATTACTTAATGTAGTGAGATGGGGAACAAAAACCTATTATTATACATATATAAATAATAGAATTTTTAATGCTCCCTGATTTTAAACATTATACGGGACATTGTTTCTGCCGTTTCTCGGCTACGTTATTTGGCAGATTCGGGGGCAAACCACGACGATTAAAAGATATAGAGGCTGGAAATCGTCAACGGTTGCGGAAAGCTATATCGAGGGCTCTATAGGAAAAATAAATAAAATCGCGCAGCAGATTCTTTCAACGATATCGACGAAGCAGCTATCAGTAGGTATGGGCCATCCACTGGATGTTTCAAAATTTGTCTACGCCTACTACATCTTCAAGTTTTCCTAGTAAACTTTTGAATTTCTTATGGACCCCATATTGGATTTTCATAAGGTTGGATAGGGAAAAAAATACAATTTCAACGATGTAGCGCACATGGGTCATCTAACTTTCTTAACTGTCTTGGAACACTAATTTAACTATTCATTTACAAAATCTAGTTGCCATGAAAAACAAATTCATAATTTGACTTTTTATTAAAGAAATCTTATTAAAATTCACTATACTTGGGCCGCCCAACAGACGGAGTGATCACCCTGCAAGCATGAGCTCTAGACGGGACCACTATTAACTTAGGACGACAGAACCGCAGTGATGGGCTTTCTTTAGACCCAACGAAGTCGCATCACTCCAATTCGGTCGTCATAAATTAATATTGGCCCCGTTAGAGCACGTTCTTGCAGGGTGATCACTCCGTCTGTTGGGCGGCCCGGCCCAAGTATAGTAACTGAATATTAACAATTGAAACTACATAAATTGTTCAAAATGTCTGCCCCTTTGCTCAATGCAGAGTAATATTCTGCGATCCATGTTTATTACTGGATTTCGAATGTTTGCCGGTGTAACGGACTGGAAAACTTCTGTAATTTTTGCTTGTAAGTGTTCCATATTTTGAATTGGTCTATCATAAATTATGTTTTTCCCAAAACTCCATAAGAAATTATCGAGGGGATTTAAACCGGGATGGACAGAGAATAGGGGCCATTAGTTCCTATCTAAGAATCTGGGGAAACCGCGATCGTACAAATATTGTCTAACAATTCTGGCATTGTGAGGACGACCTGTTTCATCTTGCTGGAACCATATCAAATTTCTCAATGTTACGAGAGGTAAATTACATATCTAGTCAGTACTTCAAAGTCATTTTGAAGAAAATGTCCTGGAATACAGTAAGGACCTAGTAGCTGGTCGTCCAAAAGGCCACACCAAACTTTAAAGGAAAAACGAGTTTGCGACCTTGCTTCTTGTATTAAATGGGGATTTTGAACAGCATAAAAATGTCAATTCTTTCCGCTGTTCGTAAATGAAGTTTCGTCTGACCATAGTATTTTAGTAGGAAAGTCGGGATCTTCCTTCAGTTGATCCTGAAACCAATGGTAAAATTCCAGTTTTCTTTGATCGTCTCTTTGATAAAATTTCTGTACAGGTTTAAACTTAAAATCGCGATAATTGGGTACTTGCATGAATTTGGGATTGTGCGAAATTATAACCTTCGGGAGGTCAGAAATACATTCCCAAAGCAATTTTTCTCTGAACTCTGTAGAATTCAAATTATTGGGGAAAAAATATTTTCCGCTAAATTAGGGTCCCTGTATTTAGAGAGTACCGCAATCAATAGCTCCACTATGTTTCAGAACTGTGAGTAAACATGGCGGACTGCCGTGTCAGCAGCAAAATGTCATATGTCAGTCAAAGTCCAGCTAAAATGTTGGTTTGTTTGGTGTATCGTCTTTTGTGAATCAGTGTTATATTTTTCCACAATCTGGTCTGTAGTATTATTCCTTATTACAGTCAAATTTTATTTGTTTATGGATCAAAAATCAGAAGGTGAATCCGCAATTTGTAACACATGTCAAATATAAAATCTGACGTTCCGGCACAATTAAAATTTGGCGCCTGTTATTGTGAGTAAACATGGCGGAGATTGCGGTACTCTCTCAATACAGGGACCCTACGCTAAATATGCTTATGGCGCCATGTGTGAATTATTGAAACTATACGGCAACGTCAGTATGACGCACCTATGCATTCCTAAATCGAAATGGCCGCTTCCGGTTTAGTTGACAGCTGTCTCGTTAGTCTTGAAATTGTTTGGTGTGTACGTTAATGGTGTTTGTTGGTAGAATGGAACTATGGTGGAGCTCAGTAGCAATTTGTTGTTAAAAATCCATTATATTTTATAATTCCCAACTGTGAATAGGTACAACAAAACCACTTCTAACCTCTAAACTCTACTACCTATCGTGAACGCGGCTATTTTAAGATTGATTATGGGATTCTGCTTGCAAGAAACTTCTGCGGATATGTTACAGATGGATTTATATGATATTCGTACTAGTTGTGAAATAACAACAACGTGGACACAAATGAGTGAAACGAAAATTCTGTACTTGGCTAACCTATAACTGTCAGTGTATGACAGCATGACAGGGCTCAGGGCAGCCACGGTAAAAAATAGAAATGTACTAATGATCCTAAAATACACTAATAATTAGTTTATTCTTCTTCTTAACTCATTTCCAGTGTTTAACTGTGCATTAATAAAATATTGATACTGCTCAGTAAAGTAATAACATCCAATTGAAGCGCTGATAATAAGTGATACAATTAGGCGAGTAGGGACAACAGACGCGAAATGTTGGCAATAGGCAAAAGTAGCACGTCAGGCTGTGACGACAGCTAGATTATGTGACGTCAATACGAGTGCTCAAGGCCAAATGGCCGACTAACGCGTGCTCCGCGATTTGAAACTAAAAATGAAATTATATTCTTATTACTACACAAAATAGTCTCATTTTATACGGTCACGATAAACTTAACACATATTTGCAAAATATGATAAAAAAAACTGCCAGTTTAAATTTATGCAAGTACCCAATTGTGTTTCTTCGGGATCTTCTGGTTCTGAACGCCAGATTTTGATACGTTGCATTTCATAGCAATTTTCCTTTGCGATATTTCCGGGTTTATGTAAATTTGTGCTAACACATTAATTTAATTTGCGGTTTCAATAGCGGGACGGTTTTTTACATTTTGTAACGTATCAAACTCATTTAAACGATTACATAAACGTTGAAAATGTTCCTGTTTGGCTACCTTCTCTCGGGATACAACTCCGTAACCTATAACTTCGCGATGCAGCGACAAAATTTCGAAAACTCCGAATGTAAACATTATACATATCTAGTCTTTCATTAACTGGATATCTTGCCATTATGAATAGATAATAATAATATTTATTTATTTAATTACAACAATAAACTACCATAGCATCGTTGTTTTCGCAACTGACATGAGAATGAGAAAGCTCAAAGCTGATGTGAACATGTCAATAATTTGTTTTTTCATGGCAACTAGATTTTGTTAAGAAAGTTAGATGACCCAAGTGCGCTCCACATCGTTGAAATCGTATTTTTTTCTCTATATCCAACCTTATGAAAATTAAATATGGCGTCCAAAAAGTTGACTATGAAAACTTGAAGATGTAGTGAGCTTAGATAAATCCAGTGGATAGCCCATACCTACTTAAGTAAACCTACCAAAGGTCATTACATTTGCTTAAGTAATAAATAATATATGGAAGAAATAAGAAAATGCAATATGTATTTCAATTTTTTCAGGATATTTCAGGAACAACGAGAGCTATCCAGCATTTCTTTTCAGATCCTTAAAGAGCATGGAAATGTGCACGTTTTCTGTAATTTGACCAATTCTGAATATCTTCGGGTTTAGAAGATTCCAATGGTGTACAGGGTGATCCAAATTGGGTGCAAGTATGGTGTATCTTGGTAAATATCAGTGATAGAGAAAAACTGATAAAGCACTTGCGATCTCCTTTTATGTTCAAATCAATGGTGCAGAGAAACTTTCGAAATTGTTTTTCATTTCCTTGCTATGGACGAAAATGGAGTTTTTTGATATTTCGAGGAATGCTTGTATCTCGCTCATTGTAATATATGATGGGATGCAATGTAGACATTCTTAATGCACGTTTTTGAGTAAAATTCAGTGGCGTAGCCAGATTTTTAATGTCATGAAGGGTATATGAACTGCCTGCCAAACTTGTGTAATTTTAAACGGCGGCCATATTTGATTTTCACACAGTTGAATGGAGGATTTTTTTCTGATTTCAGAAATATATACATAGTTTGATATATCTAACTTCAATATTAACGCAGCTATATCGAATTAATTAATGCGGATAATTGCTATGTCTGTCGAAAACATAAGGTGGCTATGATGAAACTAACACAGCATTTGACTTTTATGTATGATTTGACATTTCAACAATTATTGTTAGTGCTATTGTTGTGGATCATTAACACAAAATGGAATATTCTAATTTGGAGAAATATAATATGATGAGTGTTATATTCTAAGCAATAAACATGCCAACGTAGCTGCCGATTTATATTTTGCACGCTATCCCGAGCGTCATCAACCTCATCCATCCATATTCAGATGACTCTGCTGCTTGAAGGTCCAAAATTAATGAAAATATTCTCAAATCTTCTTAATATTTGTCGATGAGATAGGGGACGCTCAAGATACCATTCAAAATATAAATCGCCAGCTGAAATGGCATATTTATTGCTTAGAAGATAAAAATAGTATCATTCTGTATATCTATTTGTGATAAAAATTTGATATGAATAGGTATTTATTCACTCATTATATGCACAATTTAATTCGATTGTTACAAATAAATATTTATATCAATTTAAAAAATAGTGACGATATGGATAATTATTATGTCTGTCGAAAACATATAAGATGGCTATTACTGTGAAACAAGCCTATTATAATACACGGTGTCCCAACGAAAATTTGTACCCCCGTAAAACTCGCCAAAATAAACGTTTCGACAAAAATCCAAAAATACGTCTATTTTTATATCAAAGGGGGCCAATTTTTATGCAATAATTATTCTTGCAACTCTAGCCCTGTGCGGGGGGTAGCGACCCCCTCAAAATTTTTAAATGAGACGGGGGGTCAAATGATCCCTACTTTGGAAGGGTTTTTCATTACTTACACAACCGTATTTGTTTTATTCAATTCGATCAATTTGTTACCGAGAAATTGCTTCTTGAAGTTTCCAAGTTAAAAAATTAATAAAGGCACAAAAAGGTTTAGGTAAACTATCGAATGTATTGCTCGAAATGACCTCCACCAATTGTCATGCAATAATACATTCTGGATTCAAATCCAGATCTTACATTTCTCAAGACATCAGGAGTTATTAGCCGGCATTCTTCTTTGGAATAAACCATTTTGATTGAGTAAATAAACACGATTTTATACTGTGGCTAATAAGTTTATTTTGACATTTGTTCTGAAATTCTTTTGTTCTTACTTTTTATTCTTATTAGTTTACTTGATTTTGTTACTTTTCCATTTTAATTCATTCGATAGTTTAAACCTTTTTGTGCTTTAGTAATTTTTTAACTTGGAAACTTCAAGAAGCAATTTCTCGGTAACAAATTGATCGAATTGAATAAAATAAATACGGTTGTGAAAGTAATGAAAAACCCTTCCAAAGTAGGAGTCATTTGACTCTCCGTCCCATTTAAAAATTTTGGAGGGGTCGCTACCCTCCGCACAGGGCTAGAGTAGAGTTTTTGCCAAAACGTTTATTTTGCCTAGTTTTACGGGGGTACAAGTTTTCGTTGAGACACCGTGTATATGTTTTATGTTTAAAACAGAAAATTCGTCATAACTCCGTAATTATTGAAGTCAGATATGTCAAACTATACAGGGTGATTTTTTTTGACCGTCTATTAGAAGTATCTGGAGAACTAAAAGAGATATTGATTTGAAATTTTGGCTGTGGCCGAAACCGGGTCGGATCTATTTAATGAAAATATTTTCAAAATGGTGGCATTTCCGGGAATACCGGAAGTTGACACCAACTTTGTTATCTTAAATGGAATGCTACCATTTTCTATTTTTTTTTAGATTCGACGGAAAATTTTAATGTCAATTCAATACAGGTTCGCTATGCCTAAAATTAATATTTTCGGAGATATAAATTTTTTTCTCAATATTTTGACAGTTGTGGTAGATTATGTAAAAATTAATATCTCGATAACGTCTAGCAGTAAGATGTTCGATTTTTTATGGTGGCAAGACACGGTGTTGGAGTTACTAATCAGGCAAACAAATTTTCGAAATCTATTACATAAAATTTTCTAATCAACGGCATATGTTGATCGCACAAAAGTAGCAAAAAGTCATTTTTCTTAAATAGAATGATACCATTTTCAATTGTTTTTTAGATTCCACGGAAAATTTTAATGTTAATTCAATAAAGGTTCGCTATGTCTAAAATTAATATTTTCGGAGATATGAATTTTTTTCCAATACCTATTTTGACAGTTGTGGTAGATTATGTAAAAATTAATATCTCGATAACGACTAGTAGTAAGATGTTCGATTTCCTATGGTGGCAAGACGAGGTGTTGGAATTACTAATCAAGCAAACAAATTTTCAAAATCTATTACATAAAATTTTCTAATCAACGACATATGTTGATCACACAAAAGTAGCAAAGAGTCATTTTTCTTAAATTGAATGATACCTATTTAAAGAAACCAATTAAAAAACGTGAAAAAATGCGCGTTTAACAATGTATGATGTTTCTCTACCCAAAATGAATAGTATTTTAGATACCTACTAGATGGGGCGCCAGGTCATTGTTCTGCAGCAGTTACTAACGAATTGTACCGGATGTTTGAAGATAGATGGATATGACGTTTGGGTCCATGGAGTTGGCCTGCCAGGTCTCCAGACATTACACCGTTGGATTTTTATCTTTGGGGCCGTATAAAGGATAAAGTGTATCAATATCCACTCAATAACAGGGATGAATTGGTGGAAAGAATTGCTACAGCATTTGCAGGCTTAGATCCACATGAAATTCGTAGCGCTACTACACACGCCGTAAATAAGCGAATTATTAAATGTGTAGAAGTTAATGGACTACATTTTGAACAGTTTCTTTAACATTGTTTTACTATCACGTACCTACTTTATTTTTTATTTAGTTAAAATAAGTTCAGTGGTGGTAATTCAGGATATGTTCCATTAAATGTTCTGTATGTCCTGTTAATTATTTTATCGCATTTTCCATGAATGTTGAATAAATGCATAATATCCGAGTAAGAATAATTATCATTTGCCATATCCTATTCGTTAAACACCAACCATACTAAATTACTAAAAAATACCAATTGCTTTTATTAGACATTATTTGTGAAATTTGTGAATATTTTGTTTTGTCTACAAGCCAAGGTCTGCTTACTAGAATATGGGACGCCGTTTGGGTCTTTAATCGTCTATTTAAGGATATGTTACAGATGTCTGTAAATCGGGAATTATGGATATCCCACAGATATTTTTAAATATTTAAAAATATCTCACAGATATTTTTAAATCATTTTGGATATCAAACAGTGAACAATGATTATTTTTATCTGCGAGATATCTTTAAATATTTAAAAATATCTCACAGATATTTTTAATTCCATAATTACGGATATCTACTAAGCATTTTGATATCCAAAATTGTGGCGCCACCTATAAGGCGAAAGATGTAATTATTATTTTCTTTTGGGCTGGTGTAAATCGGTCGCGCGGCTCCATAGCAAATGTTAAGGTTAGGGTCAGAACTGTCAACTTGATCTTTCAGTCTTGCACGTCGTTTGTGATGATATGTAGTGAAGAAAAATTTTTAGTAAATCATTAAATATTCGCAACTCACGTTTAATTATGAACAACAATCAACAACAAGAAATCGCAGATGTTATACGTAGAATTAGGCGAAGTATTTCGAATGCTTGCAGAAGATTTGAAACGGGTGAAGTTGATAGGAATGATTTGTCACAAAGCCTACAACATTTATTGCAAATTGAAAACATTATATCAAATGCAACTTACAATAGTTTGAAAAGTGCTATCAATGATTTGTTGTCATTGCCGCAAATTCCAGAGAGGAATAACAGATTTTCAACTGGAACGGTCAGATCTCAAGGTAAGAAGACCCAATAGTAAAAACCGTAGTCATGAAAAATTTAGTTCAAAAACGTTTTTGCTAAATAATTAATGTTTTGCGAGTTAATTTTACCTAATTGTTATTATAAATATTATATGCTGCAGGACGTGGCAGACCAGCAGTAAATATTGTCAGAGAGCAGTTAATATTTTTGTTTAATGAAGGCTATACAATTAGCCAAATGGCTCAAAGATTCAATTGTTCTCACAGCGTTGTTAAAAGACGTTGTCATGAAGAAAGAATACATATGAGAGAAAGATATACCACTATAACTGATGAAGAATTGGAAAATATAATTAGAAATTTATACCAAGCACGTAAACATTGTGGGAGTGAAGTAAGTATTAAAGATGACAAGACTAATTATATGGTGATTCGTAAGTAGTGAATCAAATGGAAATGGAAAATTCCTCAGAAGACAAAAAGACTAAATTACCCGCCTGAGGAAATATAACCCTTCAAAGTCTCCGCTAGAGTTGTAAAGTATAAACTATTATTGTGACATCCCAATGAAACTAAAACAAAATTGTGTAAAAAATGAAGTGTTCATAAAAATTTCAAATCAAATTTTTTGACTTCTGTATTATCTAGCCTGTGGGCGTATAAAATTGCACATGTGAACCAATCGGCAATGACGGCAGAACGTAAATTACAAACATCAGATTTACTTTTCACGATTTCTCTGCTCTATCCTCTTTCGTTGCATATAAAAATACATCCAGATCACTAAACGTATGTTTCTACTAAATAAATACGAGAAATGGCGAAACGCCCATTTCAGATATAAAAGGGAGTATAGCCTTAAAATCTATTTTTAAGAAAAATTCAAATGAGCAATATTATTTACCCAAAAATTAAACAAAATATTATTAGTAGGTTATGAATAAAGAAGCAATAGGTGTATACCTAGGTGTTTAATAAATTTTGATATTCACTTTCACTATCAAGTTTCCAGTCCGAAGACTGGTTGAAAGCATACATCTATTCTTGCCTATCCGAACCTACGCATTTCCCCAAAACTGGAACATCCTACATCCCGAACTATTTGTAAACAATAGTGTAATCCAGGCCTACCTCCACTTCCTTTTGTTCCTATGTCCGCTTCAAGTATGTCTCGAACTATTCCTTCATGTTATAAGGTGCCCTAGCATCCCATCTTTCCTATTCTTTATTGTTTCTTCAAATTATTACAGAATTTTTAACATCAGTTACAGTAAATGCTCAAATTTATTAAACATTATTGCCTCTGTTCATATCCTACTAGTAAATGTTTTCTTTATTTTTGAAACAAAAAAAATGGAATTTTTATTAAATTATTTGCATTATTCTCAAAAACTATTAATTATAATGAAAATTAATGAGAGCAAAAAAGGTTGAAAATGAAATTTTGCATAAAATGAAATAAACCTTTTCCAAATTAACGAATGGATGGAAAAGCTCAATGAAATTTTAAGGGTGTCCACCCCAAATAAACGTCTTGTATCACTTCAACTTTGTATCAATTATGGTTTATAAGTTTCCAGTTGTGTACTAAATGGAACATTGTAAGTCATATTATAGTTCCGAAATATTTTTTTCTAAATTTTAGTCGAGACTTTTGAAGGCTATATATAGTTCCTCAGTACTCAGTATGAAGTAAGTCAGACTTTGTTTTTTCTCGCTTGAGGAATCTGACATTTGCGTTTGATTCTCTAGTTATAAATCGCCCTATATATATTCGTAATATTCATTTTATTCCTACGTTTAGATGATGAATGGATATTTACGTTCAAATGGTATATTTATACAACGAAGGAGAATACGCTCAATTATGTTAAAAATAGATCCTGTAGGTGTTGCAAAGAGATGGTCTGCAACTATTAAGAGACGATGTTACAGTGTTCCTACCCCTAATTCACTTTGGCATATGGATGCACATTGTAAATTATCAAGGTAGGTGGTATAAAAAAAAATCAGTATTCTATGAAGCCATACATACTTTGTTGCCCAAATGTTGTGTAATGTACCTTTTTCAACATTACGTTTTAGTTAAGGAAAAAGTAAAAAATATGTTCCTTGCTGAAGCACTTACTATAGACTACTGTGGCACTTGTATGAAACTGAAATTCATTGAAATTTTTAAATTATGGAAATAAACGTACCTATACGTTATTAAATTTTGTTTAGTAGGTAATATAAATGCTGTTAACTCGTTTATTGTTGTTCATGTGTATCGTTTATTCTTTTCACTTTTGTTATTTAAGTTAGTCATTTCACATGCAAGTATTTTGAACATACTTACAATCATTCAGTCTTGGAGATTATTTCGGCAGAACTTGACTGACCGACAGTGACACTAATGCTGGCAACTCAGAAACTGAAGTCAGATTTGATTTTCTTTTAACTATGCAGTGTGTCCCATCATCATAAGGTTCTCAGTCCAAAGACTGGTTGGACGCGTACCTCCATTCTTTTCTATCCTGAGCTAACCTACGCATTTCCCTAAAAGTAGAACATCCTACATCCCTAACTATTTGAGAGCAGTAGTCTAATCTAGGCCTACCCCTACCTCTTTTTATTCCTATCTCTGACTCTACTATGTCTACTGTGTCCCAGAATAAATGAAATAAATTCAAGTTAAAATTTGATATTTTCAGCCCTGCTTGATTGGAAAGTAACTTTCGACATAAGTAGTAACATTTTTTTTAAATCAAGTAGGCCTAGATGGCTGTGAAAAAATTATATTTCTTGTGTAGGTGAAGTGCCTTTTCTGTACAAGGTATCAAAAAAATTTTTTCCCTGGGTGGATATACAAATCTAGTAGGCTCTCCATGAATGATATCGAACATTTTTATTACAAAAGTTCAGAATGCACTATGCAGTTGTAAGATTTAATAATAATAATAATAATAACGTTAATAACGTTCATTTTTCTACCCTTGAACATTCCATACATCACAACATACCATAATACATGAATTAAACATTGATATGTATATTCCCCGCAAAAGTAAAAAACTTGTGCGCGGGAAAAAAGTTAAACAGAATTTAAAAAATAAACACACATGCGTCTCGAGTATGGGCTGGACACCGCGGAGAAACTAAACAAGATCGACACGAAGAAAGAGAAAAAAAAACAATCACAACAATTGTGATAATTTCAACACTTACAAATATGTTTATGAAATAAGGTTGGTATTTATCAAGTTATGTATGTAACACCTATCGGTCTTAAATAAATGCTCTTTTAATTCTACCCTAAATTTAGACAATTTTCTAATATTCCTTAATTCAATAGGCAAACTGTTATACAACCTAGGTGACAGGAAACTAAGGCTACGCTGACCCACCGTCTTGCCCGAGACGGGCAATTTAAGTTTCTCCTGGGCCTGAAATCGGGTTTGACAAGTACGATCGTTCACACCTAAGGAAATTAATTTGTTCTTCTGCTTCCATATCTTCATGGAAAACCCACTATATGTATCTACACAGAAAAATCTCGATAGGGGCAAAAAGCTCAAAACATCAAAGTAGGCCGATTCGTTCTGAATTTAGTACACAGGCATAATTTTGAATTCTGAATAACTTTTTCAAATAATTTTTTGATATCTTGTGCAGAAAAGGCACTTCATTTACACAGGAAATCATTTTTTCACAGCCGTCTAGGCCTGCTGGATTTAAAAAAATGTTAGTATGTCAAAAGTTACTTTCCAATAAAGCAGGGCTAAAGTTGGATTCGCACAGTTCCGTTTCATCATATGAATTTTGTCCGAAAGTGTTCTCATTTGAGAAAATGCTTCCCACCAAGCCGAATTTAAATATTTTCACCAATGAGAACACTTTCGGACGAAAATCATCCGATGAAATGGAGCTGTGAATCCAACTTTACCCTGAAAATATCAAATTTCAACTTGAATTTACAACTCTTATTTCACTTATCTTGCGACACACTGCAGATGCAAAATCCTTTCTTGCTTGCTACACACTAGGATGGACAATAATAATTTCATTTTGAATCTTGTACGTTACATATTGGCACAGAGTTTAATGTTTGCAAATTTAAACAATTGTGCGAGTATGTACTTAAGGGCACATTTAAACCCAACAAAAATAAAATAAATTCTGTTTTAATCATTTTAATTTTTTTCGTCAATTTTTAGGTGGGGTCTTATAGTGCATGGTTGTATAGATGGTTACTCACGGATGATATTATATTTAAAATGTGAAACATCCATAAAGGCAGAGCCAGTTTTAAACTTTTTTACAGAAGCTGTGGCTAAGTATGGACTACCATCTAGAGTGCGTTCAGATCATGGCTATGAGAACATATTAGTTGCATTACTTATGAATCTTGTAAGAGGATTGAATCGTGGTAGCCACATAACTGGAAAAAGTGTACACAATCAAAGAATAGAGCGTCTATGGGTTGATGTATACAAACAAGTAGTTGATAACATATACACTGAAATATATTCACTAGAAGACAGAAATCTGGCACATCCTGACAATGTTTTACATAGATATTGCTTGCAGCTGATTTATTTACCAATTATCAATTCCAAATTAGACAGTTTTATGAATGGTTGGAATTTCCATAAAGTAAGAACATGCAAGAAAAGGACACCCCGTCAGATTTGGATTGACGGAATGTTGGAAAATTGCAATTCAGATCACACAGCAATAAGGGAGGTATTCCATCAAGAAAACAATATTTCTTTGAGGGTTAGAAACATTTTAGAAAACATCGGAATAGATACAACAGTCATAAATATTGAAACTCCTAGGTCATTATTTGCTGCTACGTTAGATATTTCAGATGAGAAGAAAGAGGAATTAGACGGCATAGTTAATAGCGACAGAAGCAATGTGGATAAGTACATTTCATGTTTAAGATGTTTAAATTAGTTATTCATTATTATTTCTAACAAAAAGGATATGTTACATTACATAGTTATTTGATATACATATTTGTGTAAGGTGCTTTAATTTAATAAAAGCCTGTTCAGTTTTGGAAAATAATTTTTCTTAGTAAAATATGATTCATCAGTTAGTTTTCATATTGTGTATAGGTTATTTTAAAAGTGATTCTGAATTTCCAAAAAATGACAAGAATTGCATTTTTGACTGCAATTTACATGCTCCAAATTTTAGATATGTGTACAGCGAATTAAAAAGTCCCATTTCTCGATACGGTTAATGTTCGTTTTTTCATTTATAGCGTGCACTTTCATATAAAGAGCAATAGCTGCAAGGATGCAGAGTGCCAAACAAATTAAAGAAACTTATTCTTGTATCAATAAACATTTATTAAAAATTGAGACTGAAAACTACAACATATTAAATGAAAAGAATACCTCTGTTTAGGTAACAAAATAAAATTATAAAACATACTTCTGGAACATTATAAAACAAGCATAACAAGTCAATTTTAACAGAAATAAACATTTCATTTTAACTGAAACTATAGGTACAGATTTTAAGATTATCTTTGCAACTAAAATTGTTCTTTTTTAGATCACAGTACTTATACCCTGTACTAAATTGCGTAATTTTTGATTTACCCACTATTGGCAATTAGAAACAAAAATGTTAATTCAAAATTAGTTTTTAATATGAAGAATACATTTTGGCTTCCTCACTTTGTAAACATATGTTTATATCATTTTTTAGGTCCTGGTAAGTAGGGTAGCTTCGTGGCAAAAATAACGTATCTGTACAAGTACTAAACACTGGACGTTGGCTTAAGCCAGTTAAGTCACTAAACTTTAATTTGATAGAGAGAGGCATCATAAATGATCCTGTGATCATAAAAACAAATAAGCTAACATTTTCAGGAGACAAGCATCTTATGTACATCTCTAAATAGTGTAAAATGCGGTTTTCATCATTTGTAAGTTCTCCTTCTGTAACTATACAATTGGCTACTTTATTTGGGGTAGGCTTTTGCATATCAAGCAAAGTTCCAAAATCACATTTTTTCCAGAACTCATATTTTTGTACTCTGATACCTTTTCTGAGGGAATCTATTAGTCTTCTTGGAGTTTCAATTACAATTTCTGTGGCAATTAAAAGCAACTGCTCTTTAAACTTTTGTGCACTTGGTAATTCAAAGAACCTGTAACTTTGGAAAAAATCTTGTAAAATTTCAATCTCTTTTGTTTTTAATGTGCCGAAATCATGAACACCATTTTTCAAAACATATCGCAGACAAGGATTTACATATGCAAATAATTCATCTAATAATTCAGTTTCCTCAAATTGTTTTTCTGGATTTGATACAAGCATAAGCATTATCTTGGATAATTTAGATGGAATGGTAGATGTTAATAAAAGCATATGTTCAAGAATTCTGCCGATTATAACATAGTTGTCTTTTTCCTTAATCTTGTTTAATTCCAAGAAAGGAACAAGGCAGTCTTCTCCTCGAAAATACTTATTCTCAATTTCTTTGAAAAAAATATTAAACAATTCTTTTGTCAGTCCACCGCCATCAATACCTAATTCATCCCTAAAGGTAACATTCAATTTTTTATTCACAACAGATTGGTCTGAATAAATTTTGAACATTTCAAAAACACAATTAGAACGACTTATTTCTATTGATAAAACATCTGCATCTTCTTTTAAAATTGGTAAACTTAAAACACTGGGATTACCAATTTGCCCTTCATCAACTACTGGAGCTTCTGAAATAAGCCAAATTTGGTAATACAATTTATTATAAAACACAATATGCTGTATTATTTACCATCAAAGTCAAAGTTCATAGGTGCAGAACTTATTTCTTGGGTCACTGGTGATGTATTTGCTGAACTATCAATAGATTCCCATGTCTCTTCCGGTTGGAATGCACTGCCATTTTCATTTTGATTCCAATTGTCGTCTACTGTGAATGAATCAATAAAATTTTCTTATACAGTGTAAATCATGAATCTTGTTCAGCTGCAGAATCTAGTAGGCGACAAAACATATGTATCTACATATATATATTTTTTATAATGAAGCTAGAACTGATTTTTTTAAGGCTCCTTGGACCCCTGATTATTGCTAGGTAGTAATTGTGAAACTTTTTTCTATTTAACTGTCTGTAACTCTTCAAAAACAAAGATGCCAATATACAGGGTCTGCCGCCCAATAAGGTGGCATCACCCCGCTAACCTGGTCTTTTTATAGCCAACCGAGGCAAGTTTTTGGTAAATCATAGGTTCGTTGGATGTCAATTATTTCAGGCAATATCAACTTCCTGGCGCATTTCCATGGGGAGTAAATGTTGCACCCGTTGTAAATGATATGGGTTCCGATGATCCCTATGAAGAGTGCGCAATAGAGTTGAATTTGACGTTCTTAATTGTAGGGCCGCTCTTCGAGAACTTAGCCGAGAATTGTTGTCGAATGTTCTCAGTATTGCATTTTCTACATTATTTCCTCACCTAGGCAGTTTTTCGGCCCGCTTCTAACCAAACTCCCGAAAAAGGAGATGGATATTTACAAAATCACGGGCATTTGGTTGCCTCCAATTTGGATATCTTCTTCGATAATCTCTAACGGCTGCTGCAGCGTTACCGTTGCAGTATCCGTAAATAAAATATGTATGTCTGCACAATCAGCTTTATTGAATAAATTTGGTATGATTTCGCCTCACAAATTAAAATTCAGTAGGTAGGAAATCAAATTAGGTACCTAATGAAATGACTATGCTGCACAAATGTCAAAACTTCTAAAATTATTGAAGCCTACCTACTTGATAATTTCAATTTGTGCGCTCAGCATCAAGATGTCTCAGTATTAATGACTTGGGCTATATCTCCGTTATTATGCATTTCCAGGTATATGTTTATTAAGAAAAGTCCTCTTACTTTTGATTCTCTATCACTTCCCAAAATTAATGTATTAAGACCTGGACCACCCTGTATAGGTATCAATATTTTCTTTATTGACTTTTTGGTAGAAATTCATTATGAATTAATAAACTACTTCCGTGTCAAGGGCCAGGAACCTATCCCATAAGAAATATTAATAATAATAATAAAATACTTACCAGTAAATATACTTTCGGACAAACTGTTTTCAGACTGTACTCTTCTTACATTAGAACGTAATGACCTATGAGACATTGGTATATCTAAAAAAATAGAATATAAATAAATTAAATTATATGAACCACAACTGAAAACAAACCCTCAAAATCAGAATCACTTTGATTTGTTGTGGATGTCGTTACAGGTAAATCACCTGGAAAATTTCGTTTTGGGATTATGATTAATAGACCTTTACCTATTTCATCTTCTAGTTCTAATCCTGTGTTAACACCGTTTAACAGGCACAACTTTTTTTGGCGATCACACTTTGCGAGTGAAAAACCTGACATTCGTAATAAATCAGCTATATGTGGTGGATATAAATCATAAATATGATTTTTAATTTTGTTTAGTGACCAATTTCGATTTATTGATAAAAGGCCAACAGCTTCACCTAAGAATATTACAAATGAAATTTATGTTTAAGTACAGCACCAAAATTACCTAAAGATCTTCTTTTTAAATATGCCTGTTCAGTGGCACCGGGCAGAAAATCACTGTGAGCTAATTTCATTAAAAAAACTTTCTTTTTGAAAAATTCTTTTCTTCGACGACCCCGTTTATAAGTAATGGAACTGGTTGATGGTGTTGACGTTACTTGTGAAGTATCTGGGCGAAATAGTGCTCTGGTTCTCTGCAAGATGTGTTGAAATCCATTTTCTTCTGGCGTTCTATTTGCAGCCACATTTGCAGCAGACAAAATTATATTTGAAACTGAATTATTGGACATTCTGTAATCTAAATATTTTTACTACATCATTAAATAAGTTACTGAAAATATTATACCTACGCACTGTTACAAAATCAAACGAAACACCACCTAACCTAAAATATTTAGGAATGATCGAACATCGAACTATCGAAGTATTAGTGATGTGTCGTGATTTCAGTAACGTTATTTTGTCACGTTCTTTTTTGGTAACGTTCCGTTAAAGCTGCTGCACCGTAGTCGGTAGGCTACGGCTGCACCCAATGACTCCATGCAAAATATTCGCGTTTTCCACTGGAAAAACTGGTGCGCACTGAGCATGCACCGACTGGGTACGTATGTTCCGATGTTCCACTGGTAAATACAGCGCACGAGTGTCTCCGTCCTACATCAAATTTTCATTCCAAACAAAACAAAAGCACGTGCCATTTGACGTTTATCGATATTATTTACAACGTCTTAAGCTAGTTTTCGCTATATAATTATAGACGTTTTGCAGTGAAAACAGTTTATTTTCAATTTGTGTGTTGGGCTTACGTGTAAAAACTTGAAAACGACTACAATTATATTGCAGAGGTTAGGTTAAAACGTCAGGCAGCGCATGGCTTTGTTTTGTTTAGAATTAAAATCTTACGTTTGTGACGCACCACTTTTGTGGTGTATTCGGTTCAACACTGAACCGATGTTTTTGTTACACTTTTAAAACTGGTGCAGTCAATTTTGCACGGAGTGCAAGAATTTTCGGCAGAGATCAATGAGCTCGCGCGAGATTTCGTGCAATATGGCGGCGCCCATGATGTTTATTTACTTGGTGGAGTACCAGATAAAAACGTGGATAAAAGGCAATAAATTTTGTATTATCTGAGGTTTTCCTTTCATCATCAAATAGCGACGACGCTGAAGAAATTGCAGTGTCGTTTGCATTGAATTTAAACAAAAAATCATTTACTTTTTATTTTTGAATTTGATTTGCAAAACTTCCACTTCTTCCTAAGCCTCCGTTTTTCCGTTTTGACCTATTGTTCCACTGCGTAACCCATAACAACGCACGGCCGCCAAATGTTAAAATGCCCGACACTCGTGCGATGTGCAGACACTGGTGCGTTGCGATGACGTCACCAGTGCAAGTTTAGGGAAAACGCTATAGTTTGGTGTAACTGTAACGGTAACAGTAGCTGTAACAGCAACAGCAATGTTGACCCATTGACTTGTGTAGAAGTCAATGTCCTAGATTAGGTAGTCAAGATTTAGGTGGCAAAGATTTAAGATTACTGATGTCAGAATATCTTTTTGCGCACGCTCAAACCGCTGCTGTCAATTTCTTGTTTCATTATTAATAGGTATCAAAAGTCCAAATAATAGCAGATCGTCGTCATCGAATTCAGCAATGGAAGGATCCATTTGAAAACCTAATAGATCATTTTAGAATGTCGTCACACAAGTGACAGCTGGAGGGGTAACATTTGTTTGTTTAAAGATTAGAGTAGTGATGGGCACTATTCAGATGATATTCGTACAACATTCCGATTATTAAAATACTCGGAACGTTCCGAATATCAGCAAAGTATCCAGAATCTGGAGTCCGCACCTTGCGCATGCCTTGAACTGCTAAACACGGGATTTGGGGATCCAGAAACTCTTTCTCTCGCTATGCAAGTTTTGGCATGTATTCGAATTCTCATATTCCGTGTTCTGTCGGTCTGTTTTCTGCTGTTGTGTGAATACCACATGCCAAGACCTGACCTATCTTTAAATATATGCTTATACCTAATATCGTAAATAATTATTAGACAACTTCCAAGTTATCAGGATGTTCGGATATACAGGATGTTCCTGGAATCATTCTACAATGGCTAACTTTTTTATTTGAAATCGGAGAATAAATTCGTTAAATGGACAAAGTTTAATAATTTCTAGAGAAGAATTTGATGGTGCTGACTGAAAAACAATCGAGCATCCCATCTTTGAGATATCGCTACCAACTTCCTTAATTTAAATAGAACGACCAACTTTCAATTAACCATCGCATTTAAAATCAAAAAATACGCAAAAAATTATAAAGTGACCCACTAACTACAGTCAACTGTTTTGGAGTTGCTGACAACTGTTCACGGAATCGTTCTACAATGGCTAACTTTTTTATTTGGAATCGGAGAAAGTTCGTTAAATGGACAAAGTTTAATAATTTCTCGAGGAGAATTTGAAGGTTCTGGCATAAAAACAATCGAGAATCGCATTTATAAGATATCGCTACCAACTTCCTTAACTTAAATGGAACGACCAACTTTCAATTATTACACCATAAAATACGCAAAAAATTATAAGGTGACCCACCACCTACAGTCAACTGTTTTGGAGTTGCTGACAACTGTTCACGGAATCATTCTACAATGGCAAACTTTTTTATTTGAAATCGGAGAAAGTTCGTTAAATAGACAAAGTTCAATAATTTCCCGGGAAGAATTTGATGGTGCTGGCAGAAAAACAATCGAGCATCGCATTTTTAATTGAAAGTTGGTCGTTCCATTTAAGTTAAGGAAGATGATATCGATATCAAAAATGCGATGCTCGATTGTTTTTTGCTAGCACCATCAAATTCTTATCGAGAAATTATTAAACTTTGTCCATTTAACGAACTTTCTCCGATTTCAAATAAAAAAGTTTGTCAATGTAGAATGATTCCATGAACACCCTGTATTTAGTAGATACGGAGATTTGCGGTTTCCGAATAGAAAACGTATACCGGTATAAGTTATACCATTGTTTAAAGATTTACCCCACAAAGCGCTTGGTTAGAAGCATTAAAATTCTATTTATTCTTTCATTATTATTATTTTGATAGGTACGGACAATATTATCGATTTTTTGTGTATTTGAAGTGTATTGGTAGTCTATAAATTAATGAGTATATTCCAGTGTTAGGAAAATTAGAATAAACGTTTAAAATAGTGTTAGTGTATTTTGTTCTAGTGTATTATACAGGTGATCTATAATGAGTGTAACAAACTTCTAAAAAACTTCTTAAAAAAATGTTATTTCTTTTAATATCTGGAAAACTATCGGAGCTATTCATTTGCAATTTTGGGCATAATAAAATTCATTGAAGTTATTTACTAATTTATAAATTTTGAGTTTTGTACTCTCACCAGTGGTGTCACTACGAGGTGGGGAGACCACATTTATTACCGATACTATGTTACGCTACTGACTCACATAGATATGTTGCAAAATATTTGAATCTTTGTTTCATTTACAAGAAAAAATCTCTTTTGTTTTTTGTGTACGAAGCATAGTTTCAGAGAGAAATAATTTTGTGTAACATGGTGCATACTGCATATATAGTCCGCGATTTTAAAAACCAAATTATCAGTCATCTTTTTGGAACAGTAAACCGTTGTTAATATTGAAGTGGCGTGTAAATACTGTGAAAATATTGTGAAAATCCCTAATGAATATGTGTCCAAAAATGGCTACAAAAATAGATACAGGATGTTGAAATTTCTTACAAAAATGTAATATCTGCTTGTATCGTTACCTACTATTTTCAGCTGTTTTGTGCTATTCTCGAGTATTTACACGCCAATTCGATATTTACAACACTTTACTATTAGAAAGAATGGATTGACAATTTCGTTTTTAAAATCCGGACTAATGCACCGTGTTACACAAAATTATTTCTCTCTGAAACTATGCCTCGGACGCAAAAAACAAAAGAGAGATTTTTTCTTGTAAATAAAACAAAGATTCTAATATTTTGCAACATATCTATGTAAGTCAGTAGCGTAACATAGTTTCGGTAATAATAAATGTGGTCTCCCCACCTCGTAGTGACGCCACTGGTGAGAGTACAAAACTCAAAATTTATAAATTAGTAAATAACTTCAAGGAATTATTATGCCCAAAATTCCAAATGAATAGGTCCGGTAGTTTTCCAGATATTAAAAAAATGACATTTTTGAAAGAAATTTCAACACCTTGTATCTCGCTTAGCCGGCATTTTTGGACATACGTTGATTAAGGTTTTTCGCATCATTTTTAAGTATTCTATCTACCCTAGAAATTTGTTACACTCATTAATATAGATCACCCTGTATTGCATTATATTCCGATCATCTGTTTACCCTACAAAATTTGCATTCCTCTAAAACGTTGAAGATTCACTTCTATCGCGAGTGGCGACCACGCATCCAGGTTTTTAAATCATTTTTTTCCTTGCCCTTAGCGTTCAGGTTATTGCCAATAAGTGGTGCGAATAATATTGATATATTAATAACGGTCAACGGCAAAACCAGCGCCGGCGCCGGCAACGAAAAGTAAATTTGCTGGCTGCCGGCGGCGGCAACGCAGGCACTTCCGGGGATAAATATCACAGGAAGTACCAACGTTGCCAAGCGTTTCCAATGTGTAAATATCCATCAAGTAACTCATACAAGAGCCTACCTTGCATCGGCACCTTGGTTAATGGGATACACATGAAGTTTGCGGTTCAGGTAGCTTGGGGTGCAAACCCGCTGGGGATGACTTTTTTAGTCATATTTTTCCTTGCCCTCCAGGCAAAATGCATGCCGTCTGTAATTTTCAAGCTTATAGTTTCTTAGGGCAAGGGAAAGGTATTTTTTCCCTTGCCCTACAAATGAAAACGACGTAATGCAACGTTGCACATTGGAATTGGAGAAGCTTGACAACGTTGGTATTTCCTACGATATTTAGCACTGATTTTATAAGATCATAAAATCACTGATAATTTAGCCGTCCTCTTTATCCTCGGTAAGAAACGTCAGTTATTGCCGAACACGAACACAAAAGTTTCACCAATCAGAGTGCTACCGAGACACAAGTCCTGGGGAAACAGAAAACTCGACCGCGCGCAGGCTGGAGATTTAAAGCGGGAGAGCGCGTAAGTCAGATATACACTAGACCATAAATACAACTAAGCTTACTTCCTGGAAATTAGAGGGCGCTGCAATTTTGGATATCAAAACTGGCAAGTGATATTCATAAATAATTAATTCTATCTTACAGATAATTCTAAATATTTAAAAATTACCGCCCCATATCTAAAATTGTTGATTTAAAAATATCTGTCGGATAAAAATAATTGTTTGTGGATATCTCACTGATAGCATTAAATATTTGAAAATATCTGTGGGATATCCTGAAACCAATACTATTTTTGCTCACTTTGGATTCGTATGTAATTCTTTAAGCAATACTTACGTGCTAAAGTCAAAGCTAAGCAAAAATTGATTGGATTTAAAAATATGCTATAGATATTTTCAAATATTTAAAACTATGAGTGAGATATAAATTAATAAATATTTATATCTCGCTGATATTTTTAAATAATGAATTATGGATATCTCCGAGATATTTATGTCGATTTAACAATATCTGGTAGATAGAAATAATTATTTATGGATATTACTTGCATGGTTTGATATAAAAAAATGTAGCCTTCCACTTGCTACTCTAAATTGGATAACAATTACAACATGTAAAGGATGGTGTAATTGAATTATTGAATCTTTCGCCTTATAGGTGGCGCCACAATTTTGGATATCAAAATGCTTAGTAGATATCCGTAATTATAGAATTAAAAATATCTGTGAGATATTTTTAAATATTTAAAGATATCTCGCAGATAAAAATAATCATTGTTCACTGTTTGATATCCAAAATGATTTAAAAATATCTGTGAGATATTTTTAAATATTTAAAAATATCTGTGGGATATCCATAATTCCCGATTTAAAAACATCTGTAGGATATCCTTAAATGGACGATTAAAGACCCAAACGGCGTCCCATACTAGAAGGCGGCGCTCTTCAATTTTGATCGATGAAATAAGAAAACAGCAAATATCTAAAATGCATTTTAGGTAGAGAAACACCATACATTGTTAAATGCGCATTTTTTCACTCTTTTTAATTGGTTTCTTTAAATAGGTATCATTCTATTTAAGAAAAATGACTTTTTGCTACTTTTGTGTGATCAACATATGTCGTTGATTAGAAAATTTCATGTAATAGATTTTGAAAATTTGTTTGCCTGATTAGTAATTCCAACACCTCGTCTTGCCACCATCGAAAATCGAACATCTTACTGCTAGACGTTATCGAGATATTAATTTTTACATAATCTACCACAACTGTCAAAATAGGTATTGGAAAAAAATTCATATCTCCGAAAATATTAATTTTAGACATAGCGAACCTTTATAGAATTAACATTAAAATTTTCCGTGTAATCTAAAAAACAATTGAAAATGGTATCATTCTATTTAAGAAAAATGACTTTTTGCTACTTTCGTGCGATCAACATATGTCGTTGATTAGAAAATTTTATGTAATAGATTTTGGAAATTTGTTTGCCTGATTAGTAACTCCAACACCTCGTCTTGCCACCATAAAAAATCGAGCATCTTACTGCTAGACGTTATCGAGATATTAATTTTTACATAATCTACCACAACTGTCAAAATATTGAGAAAAAAATTTATATCTCCGAAAATATTAATTTTAGACATAGCGAACCTTCATTGAATTGACATTAAAATTTTCCGTGGAATCTAAAAAAAAATAGAAAATGGTAGCATTCCATTTAAGATAACAAAGTTGGTGTCAACTTCCGGTATTCCCGGAAATGCCACCATTTTGAAAGTATTTTCATTAAATAGATCCGACCCGGTTTCGGCCACAGCCAAAATTTCAAATCAATATCTCTTTTAGTTCTCCAGATACTTCTAATAGACGGTCAAAAAAAATCACCCTGTATATTGTTGAAAGCAGAAAAAATTCCTCTTTATCGAAATGAAAATCAAATATGGCCGCCATTTGAAATTATAAAGCTTGGCCTGCAGTTCTGAAACCCTTCATAATATAAAAATGTTGACTACGCCACTGTAATTTACTCAAAAAAGTGCATTACGAATGTCTACATTGCATCCCACCATCTCTTACAATAAGCGAGATACAAGCATTCCTCTAAATGTCAAAAAACTCAGTTTTCGTCCATAGCTCGGAAATGAAAAATAATTTCGAAAGTTTCTCTGCACCATTGACTTGACCGTAAAAAAAGAGATCGCAAGTGCTTTATCAGTTTTTCTCTATCACTAATATTTACCAAGAAACAACATACTTGCACCCAATTTGGGTCACCCTGTACATTGTAAAAGTGACCATCCTGTATGCCAGGGCAGATTTTAGTAAAACGTACGTACTTCACCTAATCTGACATAAATACAATTTGAACCTTCAAGAATTCTTGTGTCGGCATTATTTGCATTGATGTTGTAGTGTAAACAGAGCTTAACGAAAAAAAAATGGTGTATTGTCTGGTATAAACAGCATTTACAGCAGGTGGTGAATACCTGTAGCTATATTTAATTTCAAATCAGACAGCTGCTCGGCGTAGCCTCTGAAATCAAGACACTAGAGTCAAGGTGAAACTCCGATGCATGGCCGCAATATGAACTCAATATATTCCTAAAAATTTGGAAGGCTTCCAAAAGTGTTACAGTGTTTTCAAGAATTTCATTTATTCAATTTAACTTGCGCGTTCAGTTATGTTTCGGAATAATTTTGTTCTTCTGAATTACAAATGACGAAATAACTTGAACAAGGCGTAGTGCTACATTACCCTCTGAAATAAAAATTGTGCCGAGACTGAATTAAGCGTCTCTAACGTGCTTACCCGTACGCTGTCGTCAGACTGTATAAAAATGCAGGGCAATAAATTACCATTTGTTATCGTAAGTGTAGTTTCAAAGCCTAAATACAAAATGACGTGCACGATACGCGTCTTTAAATAAACATTTAATTTAAGTACAGGTGCAAATTTCAGATGAAACAATTTGCAAAAGTTTGCATTGCTAAAACGTTAATTAATAGAAGAGTGCATGCTAACTGCTTTTAAATAAGGCGCGTATGTAGTGTTTTATTTAATTAGTGGTACGAGTGAGTTCTCACAGGAAATTTGAGCCATTATTCTTTGCTCTGCTTCTCTCTTAGGTGAAAGAACTTTCAAATGCCAATTTATATTTTTGTCACTTAATGGAACAGGTAAACCGCAGCAGCTAACATACCTAACAAAACTGCTCCAAAGTTGATAAGAAATTCTCAATTAAACACTAATATCCAATATGAAAAATAACTACATTTTTATTTTTGTTAACATTAAAAAAACATCATTAAAACATTGGTCTGTTATTTTTACTATGGGGCTGTATTTCAGTGTAGTTTAGGCAAGTCACGTGGCATATTCGACTTCCAGGCAACACCTTTAACTACAGTTCTACGAAAACCCCGACTTCAAAGGTGAAGTCTAAATAATTATCACATGTAAATTATTTATTATCTGTAGTAAAACAATAAGTTGTCTGGAATTGTCGGAAATTTTACGAAAGCAGTTGCGTTGCTTGGTAGCCACGAGTGTAAATTTGACAGTTAATAAAAGATCACGAGCGCTTGCGCGAGTGATCTGTCAAATTTACACGAGTGGCTAGTAAAAGAAACAGCTTGAGTAAAATTACCTAAAAATTCCAGACCACGAATTGTATTTAACAAGATTATTTTTTGAATCGAAGCAAGGTAGTTCAAAACGAAATTTTATTTCAATTTATTCACATACAAAGAAATGTGTTGGGAATATTTGACGTTTGGCAGGTACTAAAGTAACTAGATTATATATGAATATGGGAGACTATTTTTAAACATTTTACAAACAAAAATACGAAATTTGGGACGTCGCCATGGCAGCAAAAGGTAAATAAAAAAGTTATCGCAGTAATCGTTAGGGCTAACTTGTCTCGCTGTCATTCTGACAAAAACGTCGCGGCGTACGAGATTTTATACATATGAATTAAATTATCGAAAAAATTACCGTACGTAATATCACAAGAGAGTGAGAATAACTTGAAAATAATTCGACAGATTTTCGAAAACTTGTCGCCAGGCAATAGACACGAGAGCCCGTAGGGCTCGAGTGGCTATTGCCGAATGGCGACAAGTTTGAGTAAAATGTGGAGAATTATTTTCCAAGTTATTCTTACTGTCGTGTGATATTCGAAAGGTTAGGTAAGTATTTTTTGACGTTCAAATGTGAAACAACTCTTCAATATTATTCTTTCAGTGTCACAATTTGCAATTAAAACATATGACATATGTCAAAACCAGAAAAAAGTCGTTTTATCGACAAAAACAAAATACAAAAAAAATTCCCGCTGGGACAAGTTAGGTAAAAAATTCTCACTATAATAATGATTTAATTGGTCAGAATTAAACGCGTGATCAAAAATACTGTTCATTTATTGGAAAATGGAAACGTCAAAAAATAACCGAAATAATACACGCTTCTAGACCCAAATGAAACGTTCCTATTGGTCAATTTGACGATGAAAAAAATAATCAAAATTATTTGAAAGTAAGCTGAAAAAAGATTCAGATTCATGGGCATTTTTCTATATCATTTAAAAGGTCTCCTGCCTACAAATTTGGGTCGAGAAACTTTTTGATTTGATAAGAAGTCATGAACAATATTAGAAAAAATAATGCAAAAAGGCAATTTGGTCGCGGTACCTTAGAAAGTAACCGTCACTGTGAACTTTTGTCGGAAATAATTCTTGCTTGACTCAAACGTAAACGATTTATGCGGGAGGGAAACAAGTATATCTTTGAATGTCCGTCATTTTATCGTGTTTCACTGCCCAAATACTTGATATATTCATCTTTGAATTTTCAAAATATGACGCGTAAATTACAATAATAGACTTTTATAGGAAACATAATTTTTCTTGGCAATTTCATTACACTACAACATGGGTACATTAGGTATCAAATGCTCAAAACTGAACCCTTTTCTCGAAGCATGCATTTTTTAAGACTTCCACGTTTACATATTTGGATTTATATATATACAATGCGGTTTAGAGTGACAAATTTTAATATATTACCATTTTAATGCCAGTGTGGACCCAAATTTGAGGAGCTGCTGACATCTACTGGTCAAAGCTATTTAATATTTCTTTATTCAACTATAGATTATCACAGCCTACTCTATTTGTGAAATCCATGAGTACTTTCGCCACAACACTTCATGTCATACAGGACGAGAAACTTACGCAATATGTTGTTTTTTTCTCAAAAATTTCAAATAGAACACTTGGTATATTGCTTCCATATCTGATTGCCAGTTGATTGATGTACACTCATGTTCAAAACAAACCGGACAAACGTAAAAACATAGCAAACTGGAATATTTTCCCAATAATCATAAGCAAGAAAAAACATTTCAACCAAATTAAAATTTAATAAGGTTTCCAACAAAAAGAAATTATATACAGGGTGTCCCGTTTTTATTGTTACAAATTGAAACAGGTGATAGAATATGTAATTTTAAGATAAAAGTTTCCCATAAACATATATCCAAAAATACTTCGTAAGGGAGCTGCACCCCCTCAAAGATGTGCCTCTGTTAATGGTTTTCTCCCGTTATTTCAGATACCGTTGCAGATAAAATTACAAAATTACAATATTAATGTGCAGATATGAAATAATAAAAATGGCTTTCTTAATAAGTTTATTATTTTGTAAAAATTGATTTTGATGCTATTTATGGTCTGTAACATAAATTTTACTTTGGATTTCCTTGAAAACAGTAAGTTGTACCGAAAAAATGCAAGAGACCTGTCTTTTGTAAGAAACTATGAAATTTTAAATTTTGTTGCTGAAAGTGGCAAGAGACTACAGCCAAAACAGTTAGGGCCCTCTTAACCCCACACCCCTTCAGTTTAAATCATCCCTGATTAAGAATTTTAAATTTTGATTTTTGAATTCGATTAGGCATACAAAGATTATAAGCTGCACCGAATTTTGTAATTTCATCTGAAACGGTATCTGAAATAACGGGAGAAAACCATTAACAGAGGCACATCTTTGAGGGGGTGCAGCTCCCTTACGAAGTATTTTTGGATACATGTTTATGGGAAACTTTTGTCTTAAAATTACATATTCTATCACCTGTTTCAATTTGTAATAATAAAAACGGGACACCCTGTAGAAAGCAGAGAACATTTTTTAAATATTGTGCATGAGCTGTAGGTAGGTACCTATCAATCACCTAATATTGTGATACCAACGTAATTTTTTATATCATTGAGTACTTAATAACGTGTATTGCCCCCCTGAGCACGAATAACCTCAGCAATCCGCCTTGGCATGCTTCCGATGAGAACAGCAACTTCTCCTTGTTTGATCTGGTTCCATTCTTCGACAAGGGCCACTCTCAGATCCTGGACGGACTCTGGTGTTGGATTTCGATTCCTTACACGGCAACCTAATGAATCCCACAAATGCTTAATGCTTAATTTCATTGCCAGATGGCCATATTCTTAAATACGTGATAACTTATTAAACCTAGTGGGATTTCTCGTACCGGTGTAAACTGTTGGCTCAATTTTCTGTGAAAACAAAGTGTAGGTACGTATTTTGGGTGGCATAATAGCGAAAATTCCCCAAGAATTGTATAAAATAACGGCAAAAATCATTTTTTTTTAGGTTCAATCTTCATTTCTGTCTAAATTATCAGTCGCAGACCAGCCAATATCTACATCAATCAAAAACTTCATAACCTGGCTATCAAATCTGCAAATAATATACTAGGTGCGCCATTTAAAATTTTCGAGAAAAACCCAATTTTGCACAAGTTTACCAGTCTGTACAATATGAAATATTTTGGAAAAAGTGTTAATGGATTTAGCAAAAATAGACTATTCTATGAACCTAGTTCAATAAAGAAATCTTAGATAGCTTTGATCAGTTAGCTCCACAAAGTTGGGTTCACATGGGCACTAAAACGGCAATATCTCTTACTCTAAACCCCACCGTGTAATATATCAACATTCGTGAAATTTTATGGAGAATCCAAGTATGTAAACAAATGTGGAGCATTCCATTAAAAAAAACATGACTTTGGTGTGGTAGGTACCCAGCACGTGAATATCAAAATAATTTTATCGGAAGCTTCGTAAAATACACGTAAAATTTCATGTTGATATCTTGAATAGAACCAGCAATATGGACCGACTAGCACTCAAATAAGTTGTAACTCAACCACACGTGCTATTAATTTTTTTTATCAGAAACTCCTAAAACCCCTAAATTCAAAGAACCGTATCAATTGCAAAGAATGACCTAAGTTTATAATTCCCTCTCCCTTGGTTGCTTAAGCGAATTAGAAGTCCTAATATCAGCCCCCCACCGAGTATTTTGTATTTTTCTTATTTGACTGCAATTTTCAAACGGTTGGAGCATTGGAAAATTTAATGAACAATCATGCTGAAAATAATACATACAGAAATCAAGAAATTTTTAATTTATTCGTTATACGGGTATTTTTAATAGAATAAACAACATCTTCCTAAAACACGGGGTCAAAATTTGGAACAAAGATTTAGTTTCAATGTTTTTTGTATGATAATCGCGTAGAACTTTTTATTTACCATGGAACCCCAACATCCCAGTGATATTTAGAGATCTTGAGGACTGTGGTAGAAGAGTTTTTGGACGGCCTGCTTTAAAATGCAAGAGGGAGATGTTGGTATATCAGCCGGATGGAGCTGGAGCCCATTTTACCCAGGGAGTATCTATCCGTAGCCTACCTGTCGGTAGGCTACGATCTATCAGCAATTTACCAATATATTCGAAGACAGGTGGATAAGACGGTTGGGTCTGTGGGACTGGACAATTTTGTTTTGACCATCGATGGCAAATTACCATGTAAGTACAACGAATGAATTAAAAATTTCTTGGTTTCTGTATTTATATTAATTACAACAAGTAGGAAAGTTAGAGAATTTGAAAATTGAGATGGATAGGTTAGCATTAGACGTAGTAGGTATTAGTGAAGTGCGATGGCCAGAAGCCGGAGACTTCTGGAGCGGAGATTTTAGAGTAATACACACAGGATCTGTAGGAGGAAATTCGGGAGTAGGAATTGTTATGCGGAAAAAAGTAGGGCGGAGTGTAGAAAATTTCTTACAGCAAAGTGACAGGGTAGTTATGGTTAGGTTAGATTCGAAACCTGTAAAAACAGTAATAATACAGGTATATATGCCCACTTCTAACTACAGTGATGAGGTCGTAGAGGCAGTTTATAGTGATATTGAACATGTGCTAGATTTTGTGAGAGGACACGAAAATTTAATAATTATGGGAGATTTCAATGCAGTCGTAGGCACAGTGCGAGAGGGCGGAATAGTTGGTCCCTTTGGATTAGGCAATAGGAACGATAGGGGAGTGAGACTGATAGAGTTCTGCGATAAACATAACTTAACGGTCGCGAACACTCTATTTCACCATCATGTTAGGAGACGCTACACGTGGAAGATGCCAGGAGACCTAGGGAGATATCAAATAGATTACATTCTTGTTAGGCAAAGATTTAGAAATCAAGTTAGGGATTGTAGAAGTTATCCAGGAGCAGATATAGATAGTGATCACAATATAGTTATTATGAAGGCCAATCTTAAATTTAAGATTCTGAAAAAACGAACCGGAAGAAGGTATCTTGACCCAGAGAAACTAAAAGATGATGATACGCGCGATAAGTTCGAGAAAAAGACAAACGAGGTACTAAAGGGCGCGGGCGAAAATATTGTTAGGGACATAGAGGAAGAATGGAATTGCATTAAAAATAGTTTAGTTTCCTCAGCTAGGGATATTTTGGGTCATAAACAGAATGAAAGTAGGAAACCCTGGATAACAAAACATATTGTGAGTCTAATAGAGGAAAGGCGCAAATATAAAAATAGGTTAGATGAAATAGGGAAACAAAGATATAAGGCGATCAAGTGGGGAAATTATTCGGAAATGTAGGAAAGCGAAAGAGCAATGGATCGACGATAAGTGCAAAGAAGTGGAAAATAAGTTCGAAATAGGAAAGACTGATGAAGCATATAAAATAATTAGGAGAAATTTTAGAGAAATTGGATCTAGTACCAAAAGCATTAGGAATGAGGCAGGAGATATCCTAATCGAAAGCGGAGAGAAGGCAGGTAGGTGGAAAGAATATTTAGGAAACTTATATGCGGGACAGGAAGTGCAAGATATATTAGAAAGTGAAAGCAGTGTAGAAGGGGATAACCTAGGGAGTCCTATAATGAGAGAAGAGTTTGAGCTAGCACTAAAAAGTTTAAGGAATAATAAAGCACCAGGTATAGATGGCTTGCAGGCAGAAATCTTAAAGTGCGCAGGTCAAGAGGTAATAGATCGTTTATTTAAATTAGTTAGTCACATATACCTGACAGGCGAGATTCCAGAAGATTACAAACGGAACATCATAGTAGCTTTGCCAAAAAGGAAAGGCGCGGATAGATGCGAAAATTTTAGAACTATCAGTTTAACTTCCCATGCGTCAAAAATTTTAACTAGAATTGTGCAAAGAAGGATGGAGAAAAAGGCGGAAGAAATATTAGGAGAAGATCAGTTCGGATTTAGACGAAATAGAGGAACGCGCGAGGCCATTCTAGCTTTACGAGTAATTATAGAAAAAACGATAGAAAAGAGAAAGAGCGTATATATAGGATTTGTAGATTTAGAAAAAGCCTTCGACAACGTAAAATGGGGGAAGATGTTCGAAGTGCTGAGAAAGGTAGGGATGAAATACAGGGACAGAAGAATAATACATAATCTCTACAAAGAGCAAAAGGCAGTTATAGAATGTGAGCAGGAACCAAGGGAAGTAGATATCCGGAAGGGAGTGAGACAGGGATGTGCATTGTCACCTCTAGTTTTCAACTTATATATCGAAGATGCGATTAATATTGTTAAGGAAAGAACAGCCTTAGGGATCAATGTACAGGGCCAAACTATTAACATGCTCAGATTTGCGGATGATATAGCAGTGTTAGCATCTAGCAAAGAAGAATTAGGAGCGGCTTTGAATGAAATGGAAGCAGTTTTGACACAGGGCTACGGCATGAAAATCAATAAAAAGAAAACTAAAATTTTGGTATGTAGATGGAGTGAAAATAGAACTAAAATTGAAATACAAATAGGAAATGAGAAGATAGAGGAGGTCGCGGATTTCTGCTACTTAGGAAGTAAAATAACCCAAGACGGTAGGAGCACTAAAGATATAAAACAAAGAATGGCGCAGGGCCGAGTTGCGTTTAACAAAAAGAAACAACTGTTATGTTCGAGAACGGTTAATATAGAGACTAGGAAGAGACTCTTAAAGTCGTATGTATGGAGTACGGCATTATACGGGTGCGAAACTTGGACAATAGGAGAAGCGGATAGAAAAAGAGTAGAAGCGTTTGAACTGTGGTGTTACAGACGCATGATGAAGATACCGTGGATAGATAAGGTTAGCAATAGGGAAGTATTAGAAAGAGTTGGGGAAAGGCGAAAGGTATGGAAAACAATAAAGAGTAGGAGAGATAGGATGGTAGGACACCTTCTAAGACACGAAGGAATAGTTCGCGACATACTAGAGTCAGAGATAGGAATAAAAAGAGGTAGGGGTAGGCCTAGATTAGACTACTGCTCTCAAATAGTTAGGGATGTAGGATGTTCTACTTTTAGGGAAATGCGTAGGTTAGCTCAGGATAGAAAAGAATGGAGGTACGCGTCCAACCAGTCTTCGGACTGAGAACCTTATGATGATTAATTACATTATGATTGACCATTTTGAAACTGTTTGCAACAAAGCCTCCTACAATACTTTGGCATTTCGAAATTGAGTAGCAATCATAGCGACGCCAAACATACTTGCTCCACCTTCTATGAATCATTATCAAACATAAAATGAAATTTTCTACAATTATGGAAATAACTCAAAAACGACTTGTTTTATCTACCTACATATATTAGGGTCATTATAATTTTTCTTTAGTAAATTACCCAGTCAATCGGTACGTGACATAAAAAGCATGCCATTGAAATATGAGTTATTCAAAAAGACCCTGGAATATTTAAATTTTCTGCACACTTCCAACTGCTTACTGCAATATGAGCTATCATTCGCGTTTTTGTGTTATTCCAAACAAAAGTTATAGGAATTTTCAAAAGGTTTGTTAGCGGTCAAAATTGTAGAAATTAATGTTTATCTCGCAAGCTAAAAAAAATAAGTGTACAAATCGTTAGCAAATGTTCAAAATTCAACGCAGAATCCAAACGAGTACAAAAATAATATACAGTACTTCTCGAAAGTAACGGATAAATTCTATAAAATCGTTGAGAAAAATATTTCAAACAAATGATCGGACACGTCGATTTTTATTTTTAAATTATCATTTACAAATGTAATTTTCAACCCCCTCACTCTTCAACCCCTAATCGCTAACAACCCCAACTTTAAAAATTCAAATAGCAAAGTACCCCTTCTGATACCTCATTAATTTGATAGCATTTTTTATGCTAATACCGTTGATTGATTCCTTCAGTCAACGTTACTACAATAAATAAAAATTTGTCAAAATCGGATGATAAATAACGGAGATATTTACCAAAATGTATTCAATTGGAAGTGCCATTATTTAAGCAGGCGTTGATACGGCTCTAGCAATGAGTGACAGAAACAACTGCAAATGTTACACAATATTCAACAAGCGTTTGTCTCTAGATTAGGGTATTGCCTCGCCGTTAACGGACAGCAATTTGAACATTTAGTTTTATTTAATTTTACACTGTTTTGTTATTTTTCAAAAATTATTTTGGTAAATATCTCCGTTATTTATCATCCGATTTTGAAAAACTTTTATTTATTGTATTCAGCATAAAAAAATGCTATCAAATGAGGTAACAGAAGGGGTACTTTGCTATTTGAATTTTTAAAGTTGGGGTTGTTAGCGCTTAGGGGTTGAAGAGTGGGGAGTTGAAAATTACATTTGTAAATGATAATTTAAAACTAAAAATCGACGTGTCCGAGCATTTGTTTGAAATATTATTCTCAACGATTTTATAGAATTTATCCGTTACTTTCGAGAAGCACTGTATATTCGCAATTTTTAAGAAACAAAAAGATGTTCTTTCTTTCTTTCTAAAATTACATAAAAATCAGAAGAATTAATATGCCTAGTGGAGTCAACTTTTGAACAGTTTATAAGCTGGCGTATTAGGAAAACTCGAAAAAACTGTCAAAGTAATTTTTATAGCAATCAAATTATTTACACATAAAGTTCCAAAGAATGTTGCATTATGCAAGTTCTAATACTAGATAAGTTTGTCTATTTGAACTGATTTGGAACAGCAACTTATCAAATTAGGAGCTAATATTACTAATGATGACTCACTTGGCAAGCGTGTACAATATTAGTCTTATCTCAACATGTGCCTTGGCACTATATCAAATCGGGGCCGGTCGAAGAATTTCCAAATAAGGAAAACTACCAAGTTTGTCGTTAAAGTGCAGTCGCAATAGAGGGATTCCAACCGTTCGTTGATATACAGAATGTCCAAAAGTCAGTAATGAGTTGCAGTAATTTCAAAACTTTTCGTTAACCTTCTCTGATCTGAATGTCAGTATGAACATATTCAGAGGTCCCTTAGTCCTGCATTTCAGTTTATTAAATGAATCTATCGCTTTTAACCACTTGTTCCCGAGTTCCTTCATGATTTTTTCTGGTTTTCAGGATTGCCCGATTTTGTTTATTTTCATAGCCCAGGTATCTCTTTTCCGTGAAGCGTTTTTGTTAGTGATCTGCAATGTTCTTCATTATTCACATTTATTTTCATATCGTCACCAATCATTAACTTCATTTCTGATAGTATCATTAAGCATGTCATATAACTCGTAGTTTTAATACCTGCCACTACCACTGATGGTGGTACTAGAATTTTCCTAATTTTGTCTTGTATTATATGTTTTTGATGATGCTCTTGAGACGTTCCTTTCGTTTTTGAGGTGGGGTGAGTGAGGCATGCATTCGCCTTTTTTACAATTTCCTTTATCTCTTCAATTAAAGGAATCCACTTAAAAATCACACCCTGTATAAACTACCGAAGTTTCAAGACATCCCTTGGAGTTTTTTAAGAATAGAAATGTTCGTTTTCGTCCGTTTTACCAACTATTTCTCATTTGGCACAAATTGGTTTGTAACCACTAATAAAAAGCCAATTTTAAATTAATAGATAGGCATGTTTGTTGATGTGATAAACATGATACTAAATAAGGACATTAAGCATTTTATTCGCGATTTATGGTGTACACTTCTTTATCTATGTGACGAACAGTGTGACCAGATTAGGTTAATAACACTATAAACGCTCGCCTTCTCTTCTCTGCCTGACCATTTTTATTTTGTGGGTCAAGCTAATAATCTGTGCGTATTGCCATAAATAGCAGACCTTCACTGCCATTGCAGAAGTGGTCCAATAACGTGGGGGCAATATACTCAAGATTTTTTCTAGGGACACTTTATTTGGGGAACTCTCAAGTTTCAAATTGGAATTGTTCTGAGAAGATTGCCATTTTATTTCCTAGTCCTAACTTATTTCATTCATTCTATTTTATTGCCAATTGAATTTACAGGACAAACCTACTGGCATGTAAATTTAACTGATGGACGGCATTAAATGTTTGTTTATATATGGACCAAGAATCTACGGCGGTAAGAAAGTGTTGCCGTCAACAAAGTCCGTAGTTGGGAGTTTTTTTTGATAATTTTAATTTCTTTGAACTTTCATTAAGGGTCTGATTTAGGGCTGTAGCGGGGGCGTTACTGTTCTTTTTCATTTCTTGTTTTGTTAAGTTTAATTTTCCTCTTTTAGAGCCTTGAAGATCTCAAATTGTGGGTCAAATTAAAAAATGTTTCCGAAAATACTGAAATTAAAATAGCTAAAGTATTCTTACTTGAAATCAGAAGAGAAGTCTCTACTCAGAGCGCAGATACATAGTAATTCATAGGTGCTTCATTAAAAATATATGTTTACCCTATACCTACCTTCTCTGTATACAATGCCCTAATGTGCAATAGTTTGATCAAATCCAAATTCTAACAGATTGTCCAAATAACTACACTTTTTGTTACTCCCGAAATTTCAGGGTTTTCAAAAATGTATGAATACAAAAATACAAGATTTATAAGTTGTTAACATAATCGCCGTTTACTTTGAAGTAGTCTATTGAAAGGAATCGCAGTCTACTCAACTGGTGTATGATTGGTTGCATAACCAAGTTTTAGAAATGCACGTTGGGTTGCGTAGTTAGTTTCGTTAAATAGATAGCCAAAAGCGAATATAGGGTTAGGTTCTTAGACACTGACCTCTTAATAAAAATAAACGGATTTTCCTCAAGAGATTTTCCCAAAATATAAGAGAAATACAAAAGGTTTTACCTTCGAGCGGTGAGATTTCAGAGAGTGCTTGTTCTAGATGTTTTGTAATGTAAATTACTCTCTGCCTTCTTATTGGCAATTGCTGAATCGTCCTCAGTAATTAAGTTAGCTAATTTTAGTCTTTGTCAGTGTGATCCTCATACTTTAGAACCACTAATTTATTTCAATAAGTTACTTTCGGGACAGAATGTTGCGTTCATTGGAATGCAAACTACAAAAATAGGTTCAGAAGGGCAGACTCCAGACGGCAGGGTAGGGAGACGCGGTATAGGTTGGTTAAGAAAAGGGCCATTTGATTATTGTCAGTAATAAATTATAACAAATACATTTTGCATCTCGATAGAGAATCTAAACACTTTTTATTTATGATTAATGCAGATGGCAACCAATCTGATTTTATACCAAATTATTAATTTAATAATGCTTCGAAAGATATGAATAAATCTTGATGTCTTAACTTGATTTATGTCTATTATTAACACCCTCGCTTGTGTTATGTTATGGTACTTACAATGGCGAACACTTTTACTGTGTAGGTACAGTTGGAATTTTTGTGATCAAATTTATTCTCCAGTCAGGCATTGTGCAACAACCCTGGTAATATGATCAGGAACCCCATGTCAACGGAGCAGGTAATTTGTTTAAGAAGTCTTCCAGTTCTAATTTTACTAACCTTCCTCAAATCCATTAATCGGCATGTGCATTTTGTATAAAGATATGGTATTTATGCTTTCCCTTTTTCCTCAAGGCGTAGATAGCACCCATTTACTTTTCGATTTCCTTCAAAGAATTACGTACCTATTGTATAAATACAATAAATTAGTGGTTTTGTTCATAATGCCAACGTTTCATCAGTCAACCATAGTCACTCTTCAGTGTGAAATTTTCGGAAACCAAAAGACGTTCAGAAAATTTATGTCATATTATGTTTTCTACTTTAGTATGTACAATAAATTAACTTTTAGAGAGCATCTAAAGGTGCGTATACTTTACAAAACCTGTAATATGTTTTCTATGAACTTACTGCTACCTGTGTAACGATCGATTGAATATGTTCTCTTTTTTCACCGTTCCAAACCGGATATTGTAACGTTTCCAACAACTGAACCTCGCCGTTTTCATTCAAGAAACCAATCGAGATTTATTTACAACGCGCTCAAAAATTGGCGACGCGCCATGAATATTGCATGGAAATCTCTGAGAGAAAACGCTATCGCACTGGATTTTCTTGTTTTTGTTGTCCGTTGATCCACAGTTTGAAAACCGGTAATGATTATTTTTAGTGTCGGTGATCTAAACGAAGTTTTAATAATTCCAGTCGGGGAAAAGATAATATTGTGAGATTACGACATTTAGATAGTATGTTAAATTGTAAGAATTTTGGGATATTTTTACTAATGATCCATTGAAAATATGTTTTTGTTATTTATGGGGTTTAAAGTGAATTAAAGAAAAAAGAATTTTGAGTGATAAGGCATTGAATCAAATATTTCATATGGAATATCGATATTTTCTTTTTTGAATAAGATGCTTATTTTCAATAGATTTGCGCATATAATCTTGTAAGTATGCATAAATGAAATGTGGACTGCATGTATTAATCACTTTGCTAGAAAAAAATGTGGAAAAAGACAAGGAAACTATTTCCTCTTTTGAAGACATTTATGCTTTCTTCTACTCCTACTGGGTCAAAGACCGCCATAGTAGAACCCAAATTTGCAATTCTTAGATGTTTGACTTAAAATTCAAAACAACTAAACGTAAATTCACGAAACCACTTAAAACCACTCAAAAATGCAGTATTAAGGTGGAAAAGCAAATATTATTCTTCAACAATATTCGGAATTTTTTGCAATTGCTATTTCAAATAAATAATTTTTACAAGAAATCTTTTAATTACTATATCGTGTATACAAGAATTTTCTATCTAATCTAATGTTCTATTAAGACTTTTTCTTTATATTTTTAACAACCAAATATTTGAATAATGTATAAGTGTAAAGTTTCGGTGTTTTGCATTCTGCACGGTAAACTCACGCCGGTATGCTCATGAAGCCAACCGCATTTTGTTGCCGGGGCACATGACGTAACATGCGAAGCAAAGACTGGCCGGAAACTCTTTGTTAACTAAATTCTTCTCTAGGTAGGTTTGCAATAATTGATGATTGAGTTGCATTGGGGACATAATTCGAGAATACATAGTATATGTAATAGTTACTTATGATGTTAGTGTTAAAAGTGTCATTTCATTTTGTGAGGAAGGAAATTAGATCAGGAGCATAGCGAGCGATGTAAAATTTCGAACAAAATAAAAACTCATTTAACACGTACAGCATGCATTTTTTTCTACAAACACTATTAAACAAGGCACTAAAGAGATCAAATATTTTATTAAATTTAAACCAAAACAATTCGACCAATTTTTATGCAATAATCATTCTTGCAATTGTACCCTGTGCGGGGGGGGGTCTCTACCCCCCGCACAGAGCTAGAGTTGCAAGAATGATTATTGGATAAAAATTGGTCCCCTTTGATATAAAAATCGACGTGTTTTTGGATTTTTGTCAAAACGTTTATTTTGCCGAGTTTTACGAGGGTACAAGTTTTCGTTGGGACACCGTGTATATGAATTGCACAAACACGCCTTTTTGCTCAAAATATATATTTAGACTACTGGCGATGAAATTTTTTGACTTGCAAGGCTAAAGTTCATGTGCCGGCTTTATTTATAACTGATTCTGCAAAATACGACTCCATATTGAAATGGTGTGACCAAGCATAATAATACAACAGATAGTTGTAAGTATAAACACCATGCTCATTGCCATGCCGGTGTTCATGTATTCTGTATCCAGGAATTCCAATAGAAAACTAATTTGCTTCAAAGTCTTCTCGACATTTTTTGTGCCTTCAGACGTGACCTAAGAATTAACCGACCTGCAAGTATTGTTAGTAACCTCCGAACAGGTTTTGCTGAAGGGTGCGCCCCATTTTTAAAACTGAAAGCGAAAATGACATCATTGTCCACAGCCTAACGACTTTTGTTACATACTTCATATTTTACTACTTGATTTCACTAATGGTTCCATTATTGTACTTATTAATTTTTAATAATGTCTAAAATAAATAAATGAATTGTTTGATACCTGAAAAAGTAATGGAATTAATTACTTTAAGACGATAGCTAATTTTAATTCCAGCGACCGCTTTTTGCTCATTGTTATTGACCTTGGAAAGTGGCGGTTATGGCCGTTGAAGCACACATCTGCAAATAGCATCATCCTGTGTGTCAAGCACCTTCTTGGGGCCTTTCGTTACGACCATTAAAAATTATACCCTATAAGTTTTTTATGTACAATGACATCATAGTGCAACTTGAATAAATTGCTACTGCAGTGAAATCAACAATTTCTTTTATATACATTTTTACATATTGCTTCCACATGTTGTTATTGTCACATCATGTTTTCAAAAATCCCGACCATGTTGAGATGCAAAGAGAAAAATAAATCTTTGCTGATATGTATGTAAATACTGTGACTTTAGGTCAAAGAAATAGTAGGTAACACAAATACAAAAGATTTAACTTTCAGAAAGAGTAGTTCTCAATAAAAGTGTGAATCGTGAAGTCAGCCGTCTGTATCTCGTTACAATGAACCCTTTCTCTTTCTTTCCCATCCCGATAAAATCAGCAACGTGGAAATGTGGAATAAACAAATGTGTCATGGGAAAAGACTACGAAACGAAAGTACATATATAGTATTCTCAAATTTTTACTTATTTATGTATTTATTAGATATATTTATGTATAATACGCTTTTGTTTATACATATAAATTTCTCGAATCAAGGATTATAAAGTGAAAAAATTGTGATTAGCCTTTTATAGTTGAATTGTCTCACATCCATATTATTTTCTATTTCGCGAATAGATCTATGAATCTTAAAATGAAGATTTTGAGAAAACGAAACAGTAGAAAACACCTTGACCTCGAGAAACTAAAAATGGTGACCAGCGATAGGTTCTCGAAAAACACGGACGTGGTAGTAAAGGGTGCGGATGAAAAATATTGATAAGGACGTAGGAGCAGAATAGAATTGCATTAAAAATAGAGATATTTTGGGTCATAGACAGGATGGAAGTAGAGATAGCAGGGAATATTGCGATTCTAATAGAGGAGGCGCGAAAATATAAAAATAGAATAGACGAAGGAGGGAAACAAAAATGTATGGCGGTCAAATGATAAAGTATTCGGAATTGATAATAAACCTCGCAATAAACACTAAAAAGTAGAAAATAAGTTCGAAGCAGGAAAAATAACTAAGCAGCATATAAAACAATCAGGAAAAATTTCAAAGAAGTTGGTTTTAGCAGCTAGAACATTAACGATGGAAGACTAATTGGGAATCTTATATGCGGGACAAGAACTATAGGAAATATATTAGACAATAAAATCAGTGTAAAGGGGGATAACCGAGGGGAAACAACTGCCAAAATTATGTACACCATAAATCCATTTTCCGTGAAAAAATTCAAATAAATCTCAATACAATCAAATAAATCTAAATAACTCTAAATAAATCCAAGTAAATTCAAATAAATCTAAATAAATCCAAGTAAATCCAAATAAATCCAAATAAATCTAAATAAATCCGAATAAATTCAAATAAATCCAACTAAATTCAAATGAATATAAGGAAATCTTCAGACTTCTTATCAAAAAAACTGAGAAATAGTAGGTATCCATTTGATTTTCTTCTAAATAAATTTAATGAGTTGGGCGAAGAATAGCTTTTGCTTAACTCCGCCCGTCTGCCACTTCTCAATAAAGACATTTATTATATTAATGTTATTATTAATGTTATTATAATTATTAGATTCTCTACGATCAGAAAGAAGGGCCTATCAGATTTGCACAAAAATCACATTGAAATCAAGATTTTTATTCAATAATACATATAGGATATTATTATCCTGTTCACAAAATATAGATTCTAGAACAAAAGAAAAAATAAAATAAAACAAAAATCTATCTCATAACATTATAAGCGTCGCATATTTTTTTATATATATCTAAGGAAAATGGTTCCTCCGAATTAAACGCAATTGGACCAAAAAATATGAATTCTTTTTTAACAGTTGTAATGTCAGGTTTTTTCGGCCACACAAACATTTTCTCACAGTTTATCAAAAATGTCATAGTATAAGTTGTTGTACTATTATTAATTTCATTGATCCGTCCCACATACCATCTCTGGTCATAACAAACTGCGTAAAATTGATTTTGTCCACGACTATCTTATAATATACTCTTTATACTTGTATTTCTTCAATCATAATTAGATACATTAATCACTGCAGTGAATAATGAATATTATTCACTACACCAATAGGAACATCGCTTTGACCCTTTTTTACATTTATTTAGTAGGCCGCGATCGCGATGTGTCAGTTCAAATTGAAACGTCAAATCAGCATGGTTTGCTTTTAATTTGAAATGCATATTCTAAAAAGGAAGATATAATGAGTAGTGAGAGTGAAAACGAGGTTTCTTTGACAGCACCAGCAATAAAAGAAGCTGCAGAACTTGCCTCATTAGATTCATGGCCCAAAACACCAAGAAAATTATACCTGAGAGCGTATGTATGAATCTTTCTTACACTGGGGAAGGGAAATGAAGGTAAATTCTTTCTGGGAATCTGTTTTGATAGTCGTGGACAAAGTATAGTATACAACTCGTTATAATGATGCTATTATTACCTCGGATGATTACAAACCTCGCTCGTTTCACTCGCTCGAGTTGTAAACTTCATCCTCGGTAATAATAGCATTCATTATAAACTCGTGTATAATATACTATTGTTTGATTGAAACATGATCATTTCCTTCTTTGTCTTCATTTGATAACTTTTCTAATGTAGCTTCCAAATTTAAACCGATTTCTTCGTTTTCATTTACGAACTTTTGAGTCACTTTGTCTATTTCAATAATTAAAGAAATAAATGATGTTATAAGCGGTTGATTATCGACTTGACGTTCCCGTTTTCTTCTGTTTCTTTCGTTTCTCTGATATTTAGCAGCCAACCATTTACTAGAATCCGTAGATGTCGATGATGAAATTTGAACACAATTTGATCCTTCTGCAATAATTTCGTCTACTTCATATTCATACTGGACCTCAGGATGCCTAGGCGGGAGTGTAGTAACTTTCATCTCATTAAATTCAGCTGCCTGTTCTTTGGACTCTTCCTTTCCTCCATAATCAACCGCATCTGCATGAACCTGGGCATGGGTAATTATTTGATTACTTAGAATCCGTATTTTCGGTTTTTCAACTTTAGTAATTTTAATAAACTTCATTAATACTTGCTGATTTCTTTTTGGTGTAGCGTAAATTACTGTAGTGCTTTTGGGATCATTTTTATTCTTCCAGTTTTCATTCAAATGTTCACTTAAATGCTTATAGATATTTCCGTATATCCATCTTTGCGAATAATTTTTTTAGCGGCAGATTTTAAAATTTTATACGCTAATTTGCAGTAACATCCAATTATGCAGCATAATTGGTTGTTATGTAGTAATTTTGTTTCAAACGAATTTTTAATTGAAATATTCACCTTGATCAACACTACATTTACCTAATAACCAATTTTTCAATGTGCGTGACACTAGCTGTTTCTCATCTGTTAAGTTGACAGCTCGGTTGACAACATTGACAACTTGGTTGAAATCAGTTTGAGGGAAATTCAAGTTGCCTACTGGAAAAATAGCTTGTAAGAAATAAAACTGAATTAATAGTGTCGTTATTTGAAGTACTTTTTTAACTCGTCGTTGAAGCAATATCAGGTTCGATATCAGTCTTAGATTTTTCATTCTGTGATCTTTCTTTGAAAAAATTTAAAATTAACATTATCAACTTTTTGTGTCCTTGTGCAAACTTAAAATTTTCTGGTTTTCTGTAGAAGATACCATAATATTGTTCGTATTCATCTTTGGGAATTAAATCAAGAGCTGTTTCCACCATAAATTTTTCCATTTGCAAGAAATCATCTTCACATATATTTGCAATTATTTTAGGATCAGTAAAACCATTTAATTTTAAAACGTTTTTCAGCGATGTGGGTAAAGAGACCTTTAGATACTTTAAGCGTCACTTAAGCTGTCCGAAATCATTTGGGTTCTGGGGGAAAAATAAGTACTTGAAATTATTGAAATCAAAAATTATTAAAAGTGAGCTTGGCATATTGGAATTGTCCCATGACAAAACTATTAAACATTATTATTGACTGACTATTATTGACTGAGGTACAGTATATTCACACGGAACAGAATTATATTATTAATTAGACACTACCCGTGCGCACTACATGCAAGTTCTTTCTCGTCACTGGCTATGGCGGTTGGCAACAAGATACTTGAATAAGCGCATGCGCGAGAAAAACCGTTAGGTATAAATAAATCTATAATAAATCCAAATAAATCTAAATAAATCCAAATAAATCTATATAAATCCAAATAAATCTGAATAAATCAAATAAATCAAAGAAATCCAAAGAAATCTAAAGAAATCAAAATAAATCCAAAACATTCGAATAAATCCTCATAAATCCTTGTATGTGTACACCATAAATCTTCAGTTGTTTCCCCCCCGGGGATAACCTAGGCTGTCCCTTTAATGAGGAAATAGTTTGAGCTACCATTAGAAAGTTTAAAAAACAATAAATCACCAGGTGTAGACGAATTGCAGACAGAAATCTTAAAGTGTGCAGGTCAAGAGGTAAAAGATCATTTGTTAAAACTTAAAAGCGGGAAAGAGAAAGTAGAGGAAGTTCCACTTAATATAAATAAACAAGTGTTAATGCTCTGGAACGACAAATGTAAAATAAATAAAAAAAGTGTGAAACTCAGTTGCCGCACCATTGTAAGACCTCGTCGCTGATCAAAATCGTTCAATTCCGTTCCTTGACACTTAGTCACCTGCACCGACGACAATTACCTAGTTACCGAGTGGTATTTTATAAACTTCCTTTCCAAACATCAAGAAGGAATGAAACCAAACCTAGTTCTTGCCATGAGACTTAAAGTGAACTAACTTTCCCATCTAACTAAACATAAACATCCATTGGGAAGTATTCCCCTATAATTCATATCCACGCCCACTTGTCAATAAGTTGCTTTATAGAACTTCTCAAAGATCAGACAACTCTTCCCCCCCTCCTGAAGAGTTTTATATTTCAATTCCTCTTCAACAGAATGGAGACCGGACATGATTCGTCAGGCGGGGTCGCCTCAACTGTTCCAAGTGCAAACACTGGTTCACAAAAATATATTCTGACGTAATATGCAAGAACTCCGATTAGGTGAAGTTGACCTGGACACGCTCCGATTGGGTGAAGTGAACTTGGAGACTTCATAGTTTAATATAAAAGAATCAACGCTGCCGTAACAATTTAGTAATTCGACTCAAACCACTATTTCCAAGTCTTTTTCTTCAGGGAACGATATGTGAGACTGCATACCCGGTAGTGGTAACTGAGTCTGAATTTGGCCATTTTAATCATCAGAGTACAGGGCGTGAGACTGCGTGCCTAGTAGTGGTCATAATTCAGTTTTTAACTTGTAAATATTGTACATACGTTCAGAATTAGAATAAAGTTTTCCGATTTGTAATAAAAGTGTGTTATCAAGAATAAAGTTTAAGTTGCATTTACAAATTGTTATTCTTCAACACAACCAACACCTCTCTTTTCCGATTTGCTTTCTCATCCTTTCCATCTTCGCTAAGGAGTACTAAACTACTTATGTTCAGTTACCGTCGCCTCCTGATCATCTGTTTTTCCTTCTATTTTTCTCCTCTTCATACTTCCTCTTTTTGTTTTATATATCTATACTTAGGTTATTTTGTGAGCTGCGATGTGATTCATGATTATAGTATGTTGTTATATGTATACTTTGGTACACAAACTGTCTTGAAAATTTTCAGTTGTTCAATTGTCACGTTTTTGTAATTTCATTGAATTTTATACTTTTGCTGGAATGTATTAACGACTTTTTCCTAATTGTTCCTATCAGTTTTGTACGGAAGCGCTGGAGGATCATGTAAAATTTTTTCTTTTTCTCGACCGGTCGACTTTTAAACCCGACCGGTCGACTTTTAAACTCAACCGGTCGACTTTTGAAACTCGACCGGGCGACTTTTGGAACTCGACCGGTCGACTTTTGGAACTCGACCGGTCGACTTTTGAAACTCGACCGGTCGACTTTTGAAACTCTTGGGAAAAACCCGTCTACACAGGGTGATTCATAACGAGTGTAAAAGATTTCCAGGGCTGATAGAGGAGGTCAAAATAAGAAGAAAAAATCGATGAACGTATGTCCTAAAATTATTTCCAACAAAAATGCGGGGTGTTCAAGTTTCTCGAAGAAAACTGATTATTTTTAATATTTCGGAAACTACGAAAGCTATTGAATTAAAGTTTTAGGGACAATTTGTCGCTTGCAGACCTCTATCATCAAAAAAAATTACTTTTATAATTTATTTTTAGGAACAATTTTTTAATCGAAAATTCAGATTTTGATGTTTTTACAAAATGCTGTTTCACTCGGAAGTTAACAGTTGTACAGAAAAAATCAAGAATGCCTTTTTTCTTTAAAATAATTGAATGCAGAATCCAAAACTTCAATCTTTTCTTTAGAAACCAGTGGCGTAACATCCTGTAAGCCAAAGGAAAGGGCTCTATAGCTTATAGCGGCGCCACTGGTGGCAGTAGAAAAGCAAACCTTTTTAAGACGATAGAGGTTCACAAAGGACAATAGCCCTCAAAATATGAATTCAATAGCTTCGGTAGATTCGGAGATATTAAAAATAATCTTTTTTTCGAGAATTTTATACACCCTGTATCTTTGTTAGGAGCGATTTTAGGACAGATGTTCATGAAATATTTTTTCTTGTTTCGACTTCCAAAAGTCGACCGGCCGAGTTCCAAAAGTCGACCAGTCGAGTTCCAAAAGTCGACCGGTCGAGTTCCAAAAGTCGACCGGTCGAGTTCCAAAAGTCGACCGGTCGAGTTTAAAAGTCGACCGGTCGAGATAAAGAAAAAGTTTTACATGATCCTCCAGCGCTTCCGTAGTTTTGTCAATTTTAGTATGTTAATGAAAGTTAGTATTTCTCCTGGACTCGAAGCTCGAACATGAGTTCCCTGAAAGATTTTGCAGCTACAGTTTAGAACCTGAAAATCTAGAAAGTTTTTTACGAAAACTTGAGTACCCATAGGTATAAGAGTTTTCCTTACTCTGCTCTGTCGAATATTCCAACCTATTTTCTGTGAAGTGTTTCAACTAGATCTCGCCGCCTATTCTCGTTATTATAACTTTATCAGCACAGTACAGTCCCAAAGGAACTAGTGGCTGAAGCTGAGACACCTGTATGATCAACTCTCCAACTTGTATGCAAATATTATTTGCGTTTACAAAACCGCGTGAGTACCCAAGAACCTACGTTCAGCACATGCGATAACTACAAGAATGTTTCTTATTAACAAACGATATTTGAACTAAACCTGTATATGAACGTGTAAAATGAATTTAGGATCGCCGTGTGGGCTTTTTGTGTACTTTATTTAACTAACAACCTGCGCTTTTCACGAATTAGTAAGACAGTTTTGCTCTAAATGGCAAACAATGTCTCATGGAAACTGCAGAGGAGGCAGAGAATAAATAATGGCGGACATGAAGAGGTGTGGGTACTTATGTGAAATACATACTTGACATTTTTGTTGCCACACGAAAACTATTTAAATAATTAATGAGACTTCTTTCTTTCTAGAAAGTTTTTATGTACATTGTGTCACCAGTTAATCACGCATTCATACGTATTCACTACGTGCTGGATGATTGCATTGCTTCCAAGGAAATGAAAGGTGGATCATGAATCGGAATCGTGAATCCTGCTGCTGATCAAAAGTTGTAGTTTATGGCCCGATGCAACTTTGAACCCAAGGGGTATACAGCGCACCGGGAGTCATAAACTGAATACAATGCTTTTTGCACGACCGATGCTGGATCATGGCTTTTACTATCTTTATAAATTACGGAAATCTCAAATTATGTTATTTGAAATCAACATTGTAGCACAGACAAAGTCTACGACAGTAACCGTCACAAGTTATTATGGTTATGATTAAAGAATGTCGAGAATCAATTCAGAAATTAGCAAAGTGCAAGAAATGAGTGACCTGGTGAACGTTCCATATCAAAATTGCAGAAAAAATCAAAATCGCAGCAAAGTATTTTTGGGAAATGAAGATGGGAATGTTCTGATTATACCTAACAGTATTGGTTAAACTAGTAGACCTATCCATATAATCCATAGGTAAGTAACCAACATTTGAGATCATTTCAGTTGAGAATAACGATTCAAATTTTGCAACTCATTCTTTCGAAAATAATTTTCGATTCTTGAGGAAACTGAATTATCGTATACATTAAAAAATGGTCATCAGTTAGATATTTTAGAATCAATCTGTATAGTAGCACACATCACAATATAAGCATTCACAGTAATTGGGTGATTGTCCTGTGTGCTTTACAAAAAAGGGAATGACGTCAAGAGAGACGAAACGGGTCCGACCAACTATAACGATGACGATCCTTCTCAACAAAAATAGATTATTTTATTTGTATGCATATAATGATTTGAATAGTGGAAGTACAACTGGCGTCAATCGTTAAATCAGGCGTGGCAATTCTCTAGCAATAACAATAAAAACAAAGTGACAGGAACGAATAGTAATGAAATGATATCTTGTCTTGTATAGTGGATGTAGTTGAACTTAGATGTCAGTCATCTAGACCAGCAAATATGAGATAAGATTCTTTTTCGTATTTATTACATGTTCACGACATCCTTTAGTATTAACCGCAGAGTTGCCTATATAGGTATTAACCATGAAGTACAACATTTATTATACCTGTTTTTCATGGTTTTAACTCATCAGCGGCGTTTATGTTAGATTGTGAACGCTCGTTTTAGTTAGTTTATTGGTATACAAAGGAGAAGGCCGAACATATGAATATAACCATCGTTGACAACCCAAGAAGTATTTTGTTTGATGCAGGTATGCCTAAAGAATGTTGGACAGAAGCTGTAGCCACGGTTGTACATTTAATAATTTGTTCCCCAACCAATTAAAATACATGGAAAACTCCATAAGAAATTTGGACAGGGAGAATTCCAAATTTAGAGCATTTGTGTAATTATATTTGGACGTGAAGCTGCTGAACATATCCCAAAATAAAAAAGACTAAAGTGGGATGCGAAATCCGAAAAGCATATTTTTGTCGGTTATTGTGTGGAAGAGACAAAAGGCTAGCGATTTATACATTCAAAGACGAAGAAATTAATAACTGCCAGAGGTATATTTCTAGAAATGAAATTAAATATTAGTAAACTTAGAGAAGAAGAAATAATTATGTATAAAAACGTGAAATCCGAGGTGAACAGCGGGCATAAATTTATGATCATAAATAGTTTAGAAGAAATCAAGCTGTTAGAAAATCGTAAATCATCATTCTCAGAAGACAGAGAAAATGAAGAAAGTGAGCAAGAAATAAATGATGAAAGTACCGACACAGTTTTCAAAGCAAATCAACCGGTAGAATGAAATGAAGATACAATATTAATAAGAGATCACTATGAAAAAGGGAGCCAAAAGAGGATGACGATTTTGTTTCGTATTTTGCCCCTGAAAACACATTAGAAATTGAAAGTGTCTTAACAGTCGTTAGAAAAAGAAGGTTGAATTCATTAGCGAAAAACCATACACTTAGTGAAATAGATGCGTCAGAAAATAAAGATTTTGAAGAAGAAATGGGTTAAAAATTAGTTTTCCATTGATGGTCAAGGAGGAGTGTTATATTGCGAACGCTCGTTTGGGTTAGTTTGTTAGGATTTCGGCATTTCGCAAACTAAATGGTTAAATAAAGTAAAAAACAAAATGAGACCTGGTTTATTTTACCATCCTCAAAATACAGAGAACATTAGTTTTGTTCAAATACTCATACTCAACATCCTTATGAACGTTCCTCTGGGACTAGGCGAATTCATGAAGTATTTAATCAAAAATTGAAGATCATTTAACCTCAAATAATTAATGCGATACAGCACTCAGATTTTCCCGTTTCCGAGATGTTGGTGTCAGACTGGCGAAGTTTGGTCCCAGACTACTCCTCCACCAAAAGTGTAAGTACAGAAAAAAACAAAATAATAGCATGTCGAATTAAACAAGTTCAATACCAACATACATGAATTATCCATTACAAAATACATAATGAAACAAGCTAGTCGGGGAGCAGCCATCTCAAAATGCGCTTATTTAAAGAGTTCGTCCGAAGTCGAGGACACACTTGTTTTGAAAACTGTTTTCTATGTAAAATCACACGCTGAATCTGAATCCGGAGGGCGCCCGTTCATTTGGGACGGCCTTAGCCCTGAAAAATACATTTTTACGTAAAATTTCGAAAAATTGAAACACCGAACATTTCAGTTTACATCGTCATATCTTCGTTCTGGAGGTACTTTTGATTGCAAACCTCTATATGCAACTAACTTTTGAAAAATAACTACGTCAAAAATTTGTAATTTTGTACCCCGCTTCATTTTTGTGCACCTTAATTTTCACCACGCAAGAAAGCTTTTTATTGTCAAAGATAGATACCTATTCAATCGAAACAATATGTCGTGAAAAGTATGCAGAAGTTTTTAGTGAAAAAATCATCTCTATATCTGCAATACTGACAGAGTTACAGCGATTAACAAAATATTGCTTCTTGTGCTTCGGCATAGTGTTCTATCTACTCTGCGCATCTACCTACTCCATGCATCTGCGGGCAGCTAATAGAGGTTTGCAATCAAAAATACCTGGAGAACATTTCAAAAAAAATTAGCTTCCTAGCTGTCTCCAGAACGAAGATATGACGGTGTAAACTGGAATGTTCGGTGTTTCGAAATTTTACGTAAAAATGCATTTTTCAGGGCTAAGGCAGCCCGAAATGAATGGGCACCCTCCGGATTCAGATTCAGTGTGTGATTTTACACAGAAAACAGTTTTGGACGACCACTTTGAATTTAAGCAAGCTGCTCCCCGACTAAGTAAGAAAAATGCGAATAACAAATAAATAAAAAGACTAATTTATTATCAGAGATATGATTGATGGCCCTTGGATGTGGAAAAATCTGTATGCTTTTCAAATTAACATGACGCTAAAGTATTCCGGGTGCATCCTAAACTTTGCACTACTCTCGTCCATCTCTTTATGTGTCTTATCATGCCATAGGCTTTTATCCATGTTTTTCCGATGCAGTCAGAACGGCCATCATGTTTTCCGAATTGCAAACCTTTCCAGTTTTCAGGGCAAATGTCCCTCTGGCTCCTTGGCACTTGGGACAAATATAGTGTAATAAGCTCAGCATGTAATATGCAATAAGTGCAACGGTCCGAATCGACTCTCTTTTACGCTGGTATAAATACTTCCCGAAGCAGTCGCAGTCCCAGAGAACTTGGGTTAAGTAGTAGTTCACTTTTCGGTGAGGTCTGTCTATCCATACCTGGATGTTTGATATTAGACTAAAGACCCTTAGTCCGTGGGTTCCATTTTCCCATCCTGCCATCCCATAACAACACTTGCTCTGGCTGTTTCTCTCTCTTCTCCACCGTAGATTGCTGTCCTCGCCTCTGTCGAGATAGTAATGTGACAGGCGTCAGTCGTTGGATGGCTGTCTCTGTCTTTTCAATGACTAGCTTCAACTGTTTCAACTCAAACCAATTTTCAACTCGCAACAAGGTAGTGTTTTAGCTCCATTCATTAATAACTCCTCATTTCTTGCGACCACTGTCATGGCAACGTCATCCGCCAGGCCGAAACAGTTTACTTGGAACACTAAAGAAAAATTAAGCTTTACCCAACAATTTAAGTAGGTACTTATACGACTTTATCAAATGTCTTTGAGGCCGTGTCAGCAGTGTGCTAAAACTTGAATTCCCAAATTTGAATTTACCAGTAATCCAGCGAACTCAAAATTTTCGCCACTTATGGTTTAAACACGGCTCACTCATTTGAAGGTACTAGATTTTAGATTTCAGGAAATAAAAATGTGAAGATTGAAATTGCGGAATTTGAAATTCTGTTCAGATAATTTTTCTGCTAATTTTTTAACTTATTTTGTTCACATTTTCGAAAATGAGGAAATAAAAAAATAAAGCAAAAACACAAACTAAATCGTGGATGAAACAACTCGTTTGCGGCCCATGCTTACTTATTGTGTTCTACTGGTCTGCTGCGCTCCAAACTGCATCAGACTCCGACTAGACAGAACCTAGACGCTAGACTAGCTTCCTTTATTTTTAGTTAGTTGTAAGGTGCATGGGAGTATACGGTACGCTTGGTATATCGATCAAGCAGCCAGACGTCTGAAATTTTCTGAACAATTAATAGGTATCTTGCTCCAGTGAATGCGCTGAAAGTCAGTTATGGCACCTTGCCTCTTTGGCTCTTGCTTGCATTTACACAACACAATGTGCAATTGCCGTACTTCACAATAATATAAGGGTAAATTTCACATAACGGGACAATTTGAGTTCCAAAAAATATGTCACGATATCGTAACAAAATTTATGTTTTTCGCTAGATGTAAACTTTTGTTCGAAAATTGGCCACGCACAGAAATGTATTTCAAAAATTTGTTCGTTTTTTTAACAATTACGTAACTTTTCTGCAGCAACATATTAGCAAAAACATAAATACATAACTGCACAATAAATTAATGATTCTACAATCATTCCAGTAATCATTTACGAACCCTAATGAATACTGAAATGATAAAACTGGCTTTACTGAATGATCACACCTCTGTTCATTCCACAATTTTGAGGTTGTCTTAGCCAACGATTTTTTTACGTTGGCAGCATAACAAGTACCACTTTTTCCCGCGGTCTAATTAAAATAATGGTTACCGAAATTACATGGGATAAAGGTACTCTAGCTATTCTGAACATTTATTCTACTGAAATAGTTATATTACTATCGTACTTACAATTTTTCTATGAAGCAGGCACATGGCACGATCGTCTCACACTATTACCATAAAAGATAAGGTTATGCAAAAAAGGTAGGCGCTTAAACGTGTGCGAGCAAGGGGCACAGATACCGAAATGACTATTTCTGGGGACAGAAATTGATAAAAATAAAGTAATTTAGAAGATAGCAGCTGTCATTTATGTAGGGATAGTTAAGTAAATTAACCTCGCTACACAAAAAAAAACCCATACCCCAAAAAGGTTAAAATTTGAGCAAGATTTATACCGGGGTCACGGGGACACCGTTTGGCCGGTTGATGTGAAATTTACCCATAAGCAATTTTCATAATATACATCTTAAATACCTACGTATTTCCAAATAAAGAAGAAAGGCAAGCAAAGAATGGCAGAGGCAAATATACTGATGCATTCTTTTAGTTCATTTCTACGTTTACCATATGTTACTGACATCTTTATATGGTACTAAATCACGAAGAACCACAATTTAGAATGAAACTATGGTACAAGTAAATAAATATTTAATTGTGTATAATACAGGATCTTTTGCTAAATTGTAATTTATGTTACTACTTAACTTGTGCATCAGAGTCGTCGATTTTGGCTAGGTAATTGTATTTGACTAAATTACAGAATGAAGTTGAAAAACTGATAAATCGAATATAAATCCTCATTAATTAACCTAACCGCAACATTTAACTCGCTCAAATAGAATGAGAAATGAACCTGGGTGTCTTAAGCATACATATGCGACTCGCAGTGACTCAGAACTTTACAAAATTGACTTGTATACAAAGAAAATAGTATTGGACCAAGAATAGATTCCTGAGAGACACCACGATCCACACAGCGCGCCGACGATACCGAACCATCAAGTTTGACGCACTGTCTCCTGCACCCTAAAAAAATAATGTTTCAACAGCATCCTCGCCCAGTCCCATGTAGTGTCACAATGAACATATAGGTTTAATCGATTTAATCAATCTCTATATAAATCAATTTATGTAGCAGAATTATTTCAAAGTTAATGGATTATTTTATCAGCACTGTGAAGTTACAGGTATTGAAAACTGATGAATCTCCCTTTTCATTAGATAAATTTTCTATCGGTCTATTTGAAACCCAACTGAGAGAGGAGCTACCATATTTTCCAAGCGTGTGGTTGAGATACGTGGGCGGTATGATTTTGTTGTATGTATATACCGAGGTGTTATCTACCTAGTTAGACATCTACACTAATATTTAGCCCAGCTTTCCTCAAGCTGTTTCACTCTATCAAAAGAAATCTTTTGTTTAAGCCTCAGAAAAAGTCGCAGGGCGCTGAATCAGGGCTATAGGGTAGATGTGATGGCTTGAACTGTGGGAGCCTTGTGGACTCTGCAGTTGTCGTGCAACAGCAAAGTTTTGGTTCTCCATTAACTCGAACGTATTTCTCTAATGGCCTGCTTCAGGTTTTGGATAATCCTTCCGTAAACCTCTCAATTAACTGTGGAGACCCTCTTTTTCCATATATTCAATAAGAAAAATTCTCTCGTAGTCCCAAAAAATGTTCGCCATCAACTTTCCAGAAGACGAATACGTCTTGTTTGGATGTGGAGAGACCTTATGCACCCTTGGTACAGAAAATTTTTTGGTTCCTAAATTTTCAAACACAATCTTGAAAACTGTAGTTTCGGATACTCCAACTTTTTTAGCAAGCTTTGGGATCTTCATTCATCGATCTGACACAAGCAAAACTTAAGCAAGACCGACGGCTTCTTCAGTTCCTACCTCAACCGGTCTTCCTGATCTGAGGTCATCCTGAATAATTGAGTCTCAGCTTCATCGAAACTGTTTACACCAAAATTTTTACTTGGAAATGGTCCGTTATTGCCGTACATCCCTGGGACACTCTTCCATGAATAACTTTTGGTCCATTTCCCTCTTTAGTGAGAAACTTTATCACTGCGCGATGCTCCAAATTACTTTCACTAATTCGTCGGAAGAAAAAATCATAAAAACTGCAATGCGCAACGAACTCGTCCAAATTTTCTACAAAGTATTTAGATCAGCGACAGTCATTTAACAACTAAACAATTTTTTGTATCTCATCATTTTCATGGTTAGGTAGACAAAAGAAATACTTCCGTATTAAATAACTGTTTGCAAATAATTGGGGATGTAGGATGTTCCACGCCTAAGGAAATGTATATTTTGGTTCAGAACATGTGGAATATATCATGTTTTCCGATAAAAAAGCTATTCACAAACGGATATTTACTTTAAAATTGTCACCGTTTCCAATTATTTGCTTCAATCACAACATGGGCACTTACTCATTTTATTTCCCTAGTGCATTGATCCCTCATACGTTAACGTTGTTTTTACCGCGTTATTCCGCAATATGTACATAGGAAATGTAAAGCAAGAGCGACTAATGATACACGCACTATTACAGTAGTTAAGCAATATTTCATAAACCTACTGACTCGCTAAGTAGATTCTCTGGCTTATTTTTTAATTGTCGTATTGGCCGGAAAAATCAGAAGCATGCATCTTTATGACCATAATTTCCGCTTTCCAGTTTTTTACTTAGAATTATTAGTTGCAATTAGTTACTCGTATAAACAGAGCTGGGACTTTTACTGGTGTCGTTCAAAACCACGGATGAAACTTCTATATCATCCACGGATTTGAGCACATTATAACCGATCGGCTCTGTGTATTAATCCCTGGGGGCTTCGATATATAAACTGAAAACTAAATATGACAGCGCGACTCCCTGCCTCATTTCCTTTCGAAAATCTATTTCTCTACGTTCTTGCTCAAATTCTATAACCCTCAACATTATGATAGGATATCGAAAAATAAAAGAAAGTAAAAGCCTCTACAGCGGGTTGAGAGCTTCGTATAATACTCCCAAATGCATGCAAGGCACTTAAAAAGATAGAAGATACGTAATCTACATCCTCCATAAATATGACGGTCTAGTATGATTTCACTAAATGTCATTATCTAACAATTCTGGTGATTAATGGCAAAACTATGTAAGTAGTCGGATGCTTTCATTATTAAGCAAAAATACTTGCTGCAAACTTTACGAAATCGGTTGGTATACATACGAGTATTATCTTAATTGATAGCATAACAGCACAATAAAGATTAAGTGAAGTAGACAAATGAAAACTTTGGGATTTAAATAGCCATTACTTCAGAGGCATACTAAGCAAAACCTATTTGGAATTACGACAATGATCAGAGATCGTTTTGGCAAAGATAGAACGTGCTTTGATCGTTGTGGAACGATTGGGGACGTACGGAGGTTTCGATGCCATCATTACTAGGATAGCCTCTTGTGTTACTTGGTCAAATCAATTAATTTTTGACCTCGAAAGCTCCTCACAGGGTTTTCTAAAGGGCTTTAAATAAGGTATGCAAGTGTAGTGTTTTCCTTTTAAATCAAAATTGTGACCAAGGAAAGAAAACTTAACGCCGTCCTTTTGGTTCAAAATTTATACAGGTTGTCTCATGCTAGCGTATTTCCTCCATAACTCCACTACCGTTAGAAATACGAAAAAACTGCAAAGTACGAAAGTTGCTTTAATTTGTAAGCTGATGCATATTTTAAAATTATTTTCAAAGATGGCGGACTTCCGGTTATTTTAAATGGAACAGCCTATATATTATTGCATTTTTAAATTTCTCATTAAATTTTAGGGTCACTTTGTTTAAAACTTTATGGACCTAAGATTCACTGTTTGGTAGTAATTTAATATTTTTGGAGAAATTTGACGTTTACAGTGCTTTAAAGAATTAATGATATCTCGGAAGCTAAATTAGATAAAAGGTTGCTGTTTTGACTGTTGGGTTAAATGTTCAAATATTGCATGTTTTGAATGTGTATGGAAAACCGCAGACCAACTGGTTTCGTCCTTCTGGGACTCATCAGTACGGTGCTCTCCCCCACACACTCAAACCATGCAATTTAGCTTGCTATATATGCTGCCGCGCTCTGGACAGATATCAGCAAGTGACAACTACTTTGAGTAATTATCTAGTATTAATTAGTGGTACTGGACCGTTCGAACAACTACTCCTCGGGCAAATACCCCGCCAGGCATTGAATTATAGAACTAAATCCAGATTTTTTGTACTACGAGACGTTTCAGACTGCTACCCCATCTAAGATGGCTTTGAAACAATCCTAATTTGTCTCCATGTACGTACGTGCTTTTAAGCAGGTCTTTGTTCAAATATTGCATGTATCTGCTACGTTGCAAACTTTATTTTAGAGAATTGGGAAAGTTCATGATATGGACCATTAAATTTCAGATTTTTCAAATATTGATATCTCGACTTTTTTAAATAATAATAATAATAATAATAATAATAATAATAATAATAATAATAATAATAATAATAATATCTCTACTCACTCCTACTAACCCTAAGGTTAGCCCCAGAAGCTAACTATATAGCTTGTGCGGGACGGAGGAGGCGGCATATTACTATTGGCCGCAGGTGCGTCACAGGAACGACCTACAGTTGTTAGTACTCTACTCACCATTTAGTGCGAGAATGAGAAAAACCTGGAAAACCTCATTAGGTAAAAATGGAACGGTATATTAACTTTTACGTCATTAGACGCAGATTTTTACCCTCTTTCAATTTCATTAAAACCATTTTGGTCTGTCTTTGCTAGTTTATGAAATATTTCGAATTTTCTGGTTTTTTACGCGTTTTCACATTTTCAACCGGAAGAAAAGTGGCTTTGTTTTGCAATTGTCATACTTTTCTTGAATTGTCATTATAATCGGTTTTATTGTTTCATAGCTCATTTCTGATTGTTTAATAAGTATGGCGTTAACTCGAGAAGAATTGGGCGATATGGCATTTATTCTTGGTGAATGTCGCCAAAATCCCTTATTGGCATCACGGATTTATACAGAACGTCTTCCGAATAGATGACATCCACAAGATCATTCGTTTCGAAAGTTGTTAGAAAGATTTCTAAATAGGGGGCACGTGCAATATCCGAAGAAAGGTTTTAACAATCCCGTGATACACTAAGAAAATTAATTCTTGGTGTTGGGTGCAGTTCAGGAGAATCCAAACGCAAGCATACGTAAGATGAGTAACATGTTCGATATCTCGAAATCATCGGTCCACCAGTACCATCCGTATCATGTGCAGTTGCATCAGGAATAATTGGAAGGCGATTTCGGAAGAAGACGAGTTTTTTGTCAGTGGGGCGTACAAACATTTGTGGAAGATGAATCTTTCTCCAAAACCGTCATGTTCTCTGACGAACCAACATTTCACCGAAATGGATTCGAGAATCGGCATAGGCAATTGTCATTATTACGCCAATGAAAACCCCCATTACTTCCGGACAACGGATCGACAACATCGTTGGTCTTTAAACGTATGGGCTGGTATTTTAGGTAACCATGTAATAGGTCCTATTTTCTTCAACGGCCATCTTACCGGACAAACATATTTACAGCTCTTGACAGATGAACTGGAGGATTTATTAATGGACGTTCCCTTGGCAACACTACGGCACATGTGGCTACAACAAGATGGAACGCCTCCGCATAATATTAGACAAGTTGGCCAGTTTTCGGATGTACGCTTCACAAATAGCTTTAAATGGACCTGTACGTTGGCCCGCGACGTCGCCGGATTTGACAAAGCTCGATTTCTTTACGTGGAGATTTCTAAAAACAGCACCCTTTGCACCGACATCCGGCGGCTTATGCCTAAATCGCGCTCTGCACTCCGTGTGGAGGACTGTCGATTAGCATGAAAATATGCCAAAACAGTAACTTCCGTGTCTTCGTTATTTGTCATAGGATGTGGTGTGGTAATATTCAATTCGCACTTGCTTTTCCATAGCGTAAAAAGTTTGACTCGAGTCTTCTGAATTTCTTCTCAGTCATTAGTGGCAATTGTGGATACCTCTCATTGAATAGTTTGCATGCTCGATCAGCCATGTTGATACACTCTCCATAAACAGCAAATAAATTGAAAATATCTACACGTGTCGGTGTCGGTGGTACGGTGGTGTGGTGGTTACTAAGCATGTTTTTATCATCCAGTAAATACTTATCATAGCCCTCTTACACAGAAATTACAAAAATATGATTTTTAAAACTTTTGTAGATATCCCAAAAGTCGGCGAGTTTGGGTATAGGAATACCTACAATATGTTTTTCCCCTTAGAGCCTGCCTGCCCGTAGGCTCAGATGCACTGCAGCCACAAAATGGGCTTACTGTGCTCACCCTAATTCTAAGTCATACCCATTCCATGATCTTGGTGCCTTGGACCAAACGGTACAAGCCAAACATTGAATGCGTGGAAAATTCTTCCGGTTCCATCAGACATCGCCCGAAAATTCGCTGCCTCTTTTGGTCTAGAACTTCACATCTGCACAAGATGTGCATAGCTATCTCCCGTTCCTTATTACACAAGCGACAGTTAAGGTCTCCGTAATATTTGCCAATCTTCCACAGGTGTTCTTTAACGGTCGTGTGTCCCGTTAGGAAGCCTGTTACGATTCTAATTTGCATCCTACTAAGGCAAAGTAGTTCTGAGCATCTTTTCCTGCAAGGTCCCTTTATAAACGACTTTCTGTGCCTGTGTCCTGGAATCATGTTCCAGTAATTGTGATGTTGAGCGCGAATCCATCCGTTTACTTCGTGTCTGACGGCACTCTTAGTTATGCCTGGGGCAGGTTCCGGTCCAACGAAAGGATCGTTGGCGCCCCGCTTTGCTAGTTTATCGGCTTCCTCGTTCCCTATCAGCCAACAGTGACCTCGAATCCAAAGCAGTCTCTCTGCGTTCCGCGTGGCTAGGGTATTAAGTTGCTCGAAGCATTCCCACACCAGTCTGGAAGACATCTTTGGGCTCATAAGAGCCTTCAAAGCTGCCTGGCTGTCTGATACGGTGATAAGATAAAGATCTTCTGATTTTTGTAGCCCCTCTTAATGTTTTCCCGCGCACATTGTAGTATCGCGTAGACCTCTGCTTGAAAGACAGAGGCATATTTGCCCAGAGAGGAGCTGAGTTTCACTCTTGGTTTATTTCCAAACAGTCCTGACCCAGCATCTGTGTCGGTCTTAGAACCGTCGGTGTACCAGATTAGACTGCCGGAAGGTATGCTGTTCAGAATTTGGTTCTTCACTCTAGGGTCATCGATTGTGACCTGAAAGAGTGGTTGTGTGGTGTTCTTGGGGACCATGTAATCCGTCCTCATGTCAAGCATGGGATCCTTTATGTCCTCAATAATGCTAGTGTGCTCTGTACCCAGACGGACACGGTAAAAATAATTTTGCAGTCTGTATAGTGCCAGTCTCGCCGCCCCCTGTATCACAAAGTGGAGAAGGGGAAGGCCCAGAAGATTCTTTATGGCTGCAGTTGGCCAAGTCCGCATCGCCCCTGTTATCCCTAGGCCAGCAAGCCTCTGAATTTTGCTTAGCCTTAGCATAGTAGTTACCTGTTTGTTATATGTTCGCCTAACTACTGCAAGTGTAGTTTCCGACTTTCTGACTATTCTATCGATTTCTTGGTTCCAGGTAAGTGTTGAGTCCAGTATAACCCCAAGATTCTTGACCTTCCTTCACAATGGGATCTTCCTATCACGGAGATATAGAGGTCCAAGAGCCTCTATATTTCTCTTTCGCGTAAATGGAACTATTGTTGTTTTTTCTGGACTAATGGTCAAGCCTTCCTTTTCAGTCCAGGCTGCTACAATACTCATGGCCATTTGCATACGTTCCCTAATCGTACTACTAAATCTTCCCTCTACTGTGATGACTAAATCATCTGCATATCCTATGGGAGAATATCCTTCATCGCTGAGTTTCCTAAGCAGTCCGTCAATAACTAGGTTCCACACAAGAGGAGATAGAACTCCACCCTGCGGACAACCACCTGCCACCCTGACTGTCAAGGTCTCATCAAGCAGTGTGTAAACACCACTATATCCCTCAGCATGCAGCACAAAGCCTCTAGTCCTGTTTGGCCTACGACTTTGGAGATACTATTGAATGATGTATTATCGAACGCTCCTTCTATGTCCAGAAAGGCGGCTAGGAGGATTTCTTTGTTCTCCAGCACTTTCTCCACTCTCCATGTAAGGTGGTGTAGAGCAGTTTCAGTAGACATTCCTACTCTGTATGCTAACTGGTTTTGATGTAGTGGCCTGTTTACCAATACATCATCCCTTGTATGCTTGTCGAGCAGCTTTGCCATTGTCTTAAGCAGGAATGACATATTAAGACTAATGGGCCTGTATGATTTTGCCCGAGAGTAGTCCGTCCGACCAGTTTTTGGTATGAATACTACTCTGGTAAGTCTCCATATTTTTGGTAGATAAGCTAGAGCCATAATAATAATATGGTTAATTAGAACATTTTCTCGGCTATTCACGGGTGTGATTAAGAACATAGGGTTCTATTTCAGAAAACGGACTTTTAAGCGGTTGAAGTTTGTGTCCTTATAGAAGACTTTTTTAGACTTCGTATTTGTAAAGGGGCCAATTTAAACGATTCCTCGGAGAGCAACATTCATTAGCAACGAATTGATTCTAAGCTATTATAGTGAGTGTTTTGGATCAAAAATTATTAGCGATTTTTCAAATGGAGGAAATGTGTCAAAATTTCGAAAACTAATTTTTATCTCATAAAAGAGAAGAGATATCACAAAACTTTCCCAGCAAAAATAATTCAAGCTCATGTGATAAAACAAATAAATATTGGTGTATTTGGGGGTTGTCCTATTTAAAAAACTGAACTTTATGTCAACTTCCGGTATAATCGGAAGTGCTAGAAGTCTGAAAATGTTTTAGGAAAGTAGATCACTACCAACTATAATTCCATGCAAAGTTTCAAATTTATCCCATTTTTGTATATCGATCGCCCAAATTGCAGGTGATGAAAATGAACATTCCAATCTTCGTAAATTGAATCAAAATTCTATTGCAAGAGAGTGTGACAGTCTTCGTTTGTTGAGCGTTCCCAAATAAGGTAACGCTTTCACTTACGCACATAAAGCGAGCTATTATTTTAGGTTACTACTTTCTGTATACAAACAGTGGGCCTGCCTCCGCATAGCATAGGTTACACCTTGCATGATTGTTGCGGTACACGACTCCGAAGATTTTTACCAAATATGGATATTCTATTTAAAACACCGTAACATTGGTTTGATTGAATTAAAACTCATGTTACGAAAGAGTAACAAATTTCTCACGCAATTTTTGCGGAATAATGCGTTTACGTCAATATGTTGTTATGTAATTAGATTGATTAGATATTTTGTAGAGCTTGGACAATTTGTCGGTACAGGGATATATCGGTAAATTTTCCCAACAACGTTAATCATTGACCAGAAGGGCTCCGTGAATTCCATAAATTGATATTATGTCTATCATTATTGAGCATAATTATCGATAAATTGTCACAGTCCTATAATACATATTTTAAAAATTAATAATTTTTGTACACAAAATTTCAATTTCGTGCCTCGAAAAATAATATTTTTTCTACCACCCTGATACACCCGCAACTTATCTTTATAATAACTGCTTCCATATTCTCCATTCTTAAAAAATCGGTGCTGGCCGATATATTCGCTCTGCTATTGGTTGTTGGTCGGAGGTTATTAATATCCCAATAGTGTTTATTATTTCTAATCGGTACTAAAACCTGACCTCGGCGTAGGCATGACATCATGTCACGAACTGCGGCAAATTTCATTCACCGGGCCCGCTCAAATCTCACAACGCCACTATTACACCGTTGAAATTAAAAGTGTATAAATCGTAGAGGTTTTGACGTTTTGGTATACAGTATGTCCCGAAACTGATTCGTTTTCGTGAACGAATACGTCCCTATAATAATGCTTTTTCATTTGCATCGTTTAACGCGAATTTAGTCAAATTCAGATCAAGACGTCCTGGTCCATATTGTTTTAAAATTCAAAGTCAAATTTACTATCATTTAACCCCGATCAGGGCGTATCTCCAAGTTATGGTCAATTGTTTATTGTATTGTTGATCCTAAAGAAGTGACAACAAATCGTTCAAATAACAATAATGAACTAGATGTTGAATTGTTACAAAGCCTAGATAAAATTATGCGGGATAATAACGCATTTGCCCAATCTTATCGGGTGATGCACGAAGAGGTGAAAAGACAAGAAGAAATGGAGTTGTACAATAACGAAGCCTGTCCTGAAATGCTACTGCTTTTCACACTAAAGCCTGGCATAAATCGTAGAAGATTTAACTTTCAACAGGTCAATGAAGTTGCTGTTGTTTTTTCTACTACTGCTGATGGTGAGATTCTAGAATCATACGTTACTATACGCAATCGAAATTCAAAAGAACTGCAATGCCTAAATTCAATGGATCCAAATGTGGAGCCATGGATTTATCCATCATTTTATCCTCACGGTACCCAAGATTGGCATCGCAATTTAATGAAAGTAAATAGTAAGAAGAGAACAGCTTATAGTAAGTTTCCAATGGCCGTTCGTGACGAATTTAACGCGTTTCTACGAGGAGGTCGATTATTTCAACAGTGGCTTGTAGATAACTAAGTTAAAATTGAAAAAGACAGATTAATGTAGGTACAATTATTATTATTATCATTATTATGTTGTTATATTTTAATAATTACTTTATATTATATTGGGTACTATTGTATTATTTCCATTAGCTATATTTTTATAATCCGCCCTTCCTTCGTTGCGGGTTTAAGAATTTCCATTATGTGTCTGGTCGTTATATAATTAATATGCAAGTATTTTTTCTCTTTATATAACAATATTTTTCAACATTGTCAATAAACTATATATTCCAACAGAGCACAATGTATCTTTCTATTCTTCTTGTCATAAATACTCCCGCATTTAGGTATGATTTCAGGTGAACACACATGGGCCCGATATTTTTATTCCATTAAAATAATATTTATGTTGTACTTTCGAAAATCGAAAATCGGCGCGCGCTAAAAGCCCGCATTTTGGAATCTAGTTGTCACAAAAAAGAATAAAGTAGGGACTTACTGAGGAAACCTTTGATAAATGGAATAACATCAACCGCAGGTGTTGTGGTCAGGGAAAATAGTAACCAAGGGATATTAGTAATAATTTAACTGCAAGGTTACAAAGCCAAGAATGAATTTTGATGAATATTTATCTGAATCTATGTTCTTTGAACAAGAAACACCAATAGCACACATTTATATTAAGTACCAATACGGGTTCCACATATTGGCCAATATCAAATGACAGATTCCAGTGAGATTCTTCTTCTTATCAATGTTGACGCATGCAGCGTATGATATTATCTCAGAAAATTTTATTTTAAGTACATACCTAAATATTGGTGCTTGTTACTAACCTTAAGATGAATAGAAATTAGGCAGACTATTAAGGCGTCCGTCAGTGGCATTCCTTTAAATTAGGTACCTTTATTTAATTTTGAAATACATACCTACATGAAAAGTATTAACATCTAAATTAACTTTCAAACTGAAAAAGTTTTGTCAAGCTTTGAAGATTCAACAACTTGAATGACATTTTTAAGAAAACGAGTTATTGTGAGTGATTTCAAAGCTTTGAAACGCAGCGACATTATCTTTAAAAAATCCCATAACGTAATATCTAAGAATACTCGAAAATTTATTTGTGCTTTACGTTCACAACAGAAAAAACTTTTATTATCATGTAGCAGATTACGAGTCTTATGATAGGTACTCAAGGTTTCTCTGATCAGTCTAAAGTGAGCTCATATCTATTTTCAAGTAAAGGATTACTCAAGACAAAACTCAGTTTCAACCTTTTCCCAGAAATTTTACATTTATCCTCTTTGACTTTTTTTATATGTTAGACTCGATCGCCGAATTTGCTCAATCGAAGAAGTCTAAAATTATGTTCACTAGATTTCCTTGATAATTGTTTCTTTTTATTAAATGCAATTCGGCCCTGCGCTATTCTTTGTTTTATATCTCTAGAGCTCCTAACCATCGCGAGTTATTTGTCTTCCTAAATAGCAGAAATCTGAGACTTCCTCTATCTTCTCGCTTCCAATTTGTATCTTCGTTTTAGTCCTATTTTCACGCCCCCTACACTCCAAAATTTTGGTTTTCTTTTTATTGATTTTCATGCCATAGCCCTCCTTCAAAACCGCTTCCATTTCGTTCAAAGCCCTTCCTAACTCTTCTTCGCTGGATGCTAATGCTGCTATATCATCCCCGAATCTGAGCATATTCCAGCAGCTATTCTGTTTTTACAATATTAATTGCATCTTCGATACCTATATAAAATGGAAAACTAGAGGCGATAACGCACATCCCTGCCTCACTCCCTTTTGGATATCTACTTCTCTTCGTTCCTGCTCAAATTCTATAACTGCCTTTTGCTCTTTGTATAGATTATGAATTATTCTTCTATCCCTATACTTCATCCCTACATTTTTGAGCACTTCGAACATCTTCTCCCATTTTACATTGTCGAAGGCTTTTTCCAAATCTGCAAATCCTATATAGGCGCTCTTTCCCTTTCTTACTGTTTTTTTATTATTACTTGTAAAGCTATAATGGCCTCGCGCGTTCCCCTACTTCTTCTAAATCCGAATTGATCTTCTCCTAATATTTCTTCCGCCCTTTTCTTCATCCTTTTTTGCACACAATTCTATAGTTAAAATTTTTGACGCGTGGGAAGTTAAACTGATCGTTCTGAAATTTTTACACCTATCCGCGCCTTTCCTTTTTGGCAAAGCTACTATGATGTTCCGTTTGTGATCTTCTGGAATCTCGCTTGTCAGGTATATGCGACTAACTAGTTTAAATAAACGATCTATTATCTCTTGACCTACGCACTTTAAGATTTCTGCCTGCAAGCCATCTATACTTGGTGCTTTATTGTTTCTTAAACTTTTTAGTGCTAGCTCAAACTCTTCTCTCATTATAGGGCACCCTAGGTTTTCCCCCTCTACACTGCTTTCCCTTTCGCATAAATCTCGTACTTCCTGTCCCACAAATAAGTTTCCCAAATATTCTTTCCACCTATCTGCATTCTCTCCGCTTCCGATTAGGATATCTCCTGCCTCATTTCTATTGTTTTTGATACTAGATCTAATTTCTCTAAAATTTATCCTAATTTATTATTTTATATGCTTCATCAGTCTTTCCTACTTCGAACTTACCTTCCACTTCCTTCCTTGCATTTATTATCGATCCATTGCTCTTTCGCTTTCCTACATTTCCGAATAATTTCCCACTTGATCGCCTTATATATCTTTTTTTCCCTCTTTCATCTAACCTATTTTTATATTTTCGCCTTTCCTCTATTAGACTCACAATATGTTTTGTTATCCAGGGTTTTCTACTTTCATTCTGTTTATGGCCCAAAATATCTCTAGCTGCGGAATCTAAATTATTTTTAATGCAATTCAATTCTGCCCCTACAGAGTGACAAACTTCCATGTTTGTGTACATGGGGAAATAACATGGGTAACTATACGTTTTTGAGAATTCCTGCTCCCCATGTATAGTTACAATGATGTTAAAGGTATAGCAATCGAAAAGTTATTTTTTTCTGCATATGGGGATATCAAAAACTCTACAGCTTTCCAATTTATTAAAGCATTGAAAGCAAAAATTACATTTTCCGTCGACAGTGTATTTATAAATACAAGTGGAATCCGTGGGCTACGCCACACGTCTTCTCAGAATGCTCCATATTCGTGTCCCGTTACTGAAGCAACATTCTGTCGGAACAGTACGAAAGTTTATTTGGAATGAAACACTCCAACGCACTCGTGCCACTATGTATTGCAGCAAACCCTTTAATCATTCACAATTTTACTAAATTATATTATTTACTGATGACTGATGGAAAATGTCTCCACCAATTTGTTTGTTGCTAAGTTACGCCAAACAAAAAACTGTAAATTTTCTGCCTCATACTCCGACGAAGTAATGAACTTTAAACTGCAAAAAGACACTATTTAAAGCTTTTTAAACCCCGAAACCCCCGAAAAGGCACATCTACAGCATTAGAGCTTTCCGTAGAGCCCACAATTGTTGAAATCGATAGAGTCCTCGATGAGATATCTGGCTAACAAAGTTTCAATGGAAAATCACTTTCGCTATTAATATATAAGGATGATTAACAAACGCAAAACAGATCGTTAATGACCCCTATTAATGAACGATTTCTATTAATAAACGATTTTAGTACCCTAGGCGACCAAACATCACTACATATCGTATAAAACAAAGTCGCTTTCTCTGTCCCTATATCCCTATGTATGCTTAAATCTTTAAAACTACACAACGGATTTTGATGCGGTTTTTTTTTAATAGATATAGTGATTGAAGAGGAAGGTTTATATGTATAATAACATCCATTAAATAGTGGAGAAATACTTTTATTTTTGAGGTTTCTAATGTGATGTCGTAAATAATTACATTTTTTCCGCTTACATTGCAAACGCAGGCTGAACCCTACGAGATTTATCAAAATAATGTACTAAGTATTGTACACATTGAAAAGGTCTACAGAAAACTCCGCGATGGTATATGTCTATCTCTTATGGATATCCCACAATAACATTTTTTTGTCATTTACTTTTTACGACAAATAATGGCTAATTTTCGAAGCGATTTTAACCAATACAGCATTAATCCTTATCCAAATCAAAACTACTGGATCGATTTTAATCATTTTTTCAGTGAGTGACATAGGCTATATATTTTATACCCGTGCGAAGCCGGAGCGGGCCGCTAGTAGGTTCAAATACAATGAAATATCCAAATCAAGTTGTCATGTCATCAAGATCTGTCACTGCCAAGTTTTAGTTTCTGAAATCGTAATTCGTACAAAATTTAATAAACGGATGTTGATGAAGATTTTACGTTAAATTTTGTAACGAACTCTTATATTAAAAAGCGATTAATAATCTCGACAATTAACTCACTCGTTGCGCTCGTGAGTGTAAATGTCTCGATTATTAATCGCTTAAATGCACGTACGTACATGGAGACAAATTAGGATTGTTTCAAAGCCACCTTAGGTGGGGTAGCAGTCTGAAACGTTTCGTAGTACAAAAAATCTTGATTTAGTTCTATAATTCAATGCCTGGCGGGGTATTTGCCCGAGGAGTATTTGTTCGAACGGTCCAGTACCACTAATTAATTCAAGATAATTACTCAAAGTAGTTTTCACTTGCTGACATCTGTCCAGAGCGCGGCAGTATATATAGCAAGATTAAATTGCATGGTTTGAGCGTGTGGGGGAGAGCACCGTACTGATGAGTCCCAGTTGGTCTGCGGTTTTCCATACACATTCAAAACATGCAATATTTGAACAAAGCACGTACGTACATGGAGACAAATTAGGATTGTTTCAAAGCCACCTTAGGTGGGGTAGCAGTCTGAAACGTTTCGTAGCACAAAAAATCTGGATTTAGTTCTATAATTCAATGCCTGGCGGGGTATTTGCCCGAGGAGTAGTTGTTCGAACGGTCCAGTACCACTAATTTATTAATACACGTGTTCGTTAAATAACTATAATAATTTTCAAACCAAAACACATAAATTTATCAGATGACAACTTATCTTAAATATTCTAATCAAAGACGCCTTTGATTCTTATGGATTTTCTCATTTTTTGACACTGTCAACATTTATCGTCAATTCAAAATTTGGGTTTCAAAATGAACAAAAATATTTCTTCACTAAATGATTTATTGTTGTTACAGAAGGAATAGGACTGTTACCGTAAACCCGTGCAACTTCGGCAGATTTTGGAAGTTTCTTACGTCTTCCCGGTTCTGTGCGATTTTGAATGATTTTTTTTTGTTTGGATTTGTAACATTATAACCGACAGCTACAAGTATCCCTATCGATTTTACTCAAAATTCTGAAAATACGCCGACGGTAGGTAAGTTAAAGAGGTGCCGAAGTTGGAGTCAATTTCGTGCAACTTCGGCACATCTACTAATTCTGCTTTAAATTGAAATTGAACGCATTCTAAGCCAACTTCGGCACCTTAAAATGTAAAAAAAAATATCTTTTTCAATATTATTGAAAAAAAAATTGTTTCACGTTGTTATTGTTTATTTTACACAATGCATACAAAAATATATCAGAAAACAAAAAGTAACATCAAAAAGACTAGAAATAAACGTAAATTCAGTATCTAAAACTTAAAAAACTGGTAGGTTAGGAACTTTAATCTTCATCATTGCACCTCTCGCAAACATAAGAGACTTCCTTGCTGCGCTTATTGCATGTGCCGCAAATCCACTTTTTGCACTGGATGCATTGAATCCAGTCAGGCTTTATGTGCCTACCATACCACTTGTCCTGAAGGGTACTACTCGGTACCGAATGTCTTCGACTTGCAGCTGCGAATGTAAGGCCATTTGCAATGTCCTCTAACGCCCTCTCTATTTTCTCTGGGTTGTAACGCTGGTAACTTCTTCCCCCAACAACTTTTCTGTTCCGTCTATACATTATTTTCAACTAACAACACTACTTAACACACTGTGACACATGCCACACTTAACCTCGCTGTCACCTAACCTTAAAAAATTGTAAACAATACAAAATGCGCGGTTGCCGAAGTTACACGCAATGACGAAGTTGCAAGGTTTTACGGTACTGAATTTAACAGAAGATATATTCGGACGAATTAGAAAATCCATAAGAATCAAAGACGTCTTTGATTAGAATAAACTAAATTGTTATGGATACCTAATCTGATCAATTTCTGGTATTTTTTGTTTGAAGATTATTAATTAATGTAATTTTTGCCTTTAATGCTTTAATAAATTGGAAAATTGTAGAGTTTTTGATATCCCCGTACGCAGACAAAAATAAACTTTCAATTGCTCCCTTTATAGCACCATTGTATTTGTAACTATACATGGGGAGCAGGAATCTCCAGAAACGTAATTACTCTTGTTATTATCCCATGTACACATAGAAGTTTGTCACTCGGTATGTCCCTAACCATATTTTCACCCGCGTCCTTTAGTAGTACTTCGTTTGTCTTTTTCTCGAACTTATCATCATCTTTTAGTTTCTCTAGATCAAGAAACCTTCTTCCGTTTCGTTTTTTCAAAATCTTAAATTTAAGATTGGCCTTCATAACCACTAGGTACCTTGTGATCACTATCTTTATCTGCTCCTGGATAACTTCTACAGTCTCTAACTTGATTTCTAAATCTTTGCCTAACGAGAATGTAATCTATTTGATATCTCCCTAGGTCGCTTGGCATCTTCCACGTATAGCGTGTCCTAACGTGATGGTGAAATAGAGTGTTCGCGACCGCTAGGTTATGTTTATCGCAGAACTCTATCAGTCTAACTCCCCTATCGTTCCTATTGCCTAATCCAAAGGGGTCAACTATTCCGCCTTCTCTCTCTATGCATACGACTGCATTGAAAATGAAATCTCCTACAATTATTAACACAACATGTAAAAAGATAAACAAAATGGAAGTAGAAATTACAAAAAATAGCAAGAAGAAAATTTTTAAAACAATTAACCACAAATAAATGCATTTCAACGTAATCATTAGTAATCTAAATGAGTATAAAAATATTACACTATACTTGTCTCTCATAAGCATAAAATCCAAGATCAACATTTCTGATTCATATCTTTATAATACTACGAAGGTTTGGGTGCATAGTAAATAGTATGAAGTACAGTTCTAAATATGGCCAGACATAATCCTTAATTTGCTAAGAAATGACAGTCAAGTTCAACGGTATCAACGTAACACGACTTTGACACACTTTACTCGGCCTTCAACAAGTTCATTTTCTGCTCGTTATTGTATGCAGATAGTGCAGCCGGAGAAAATAAAACATAATGCTGTAAAAAGTATATATACAATAAATACACAAAATTGTTTCACATATTTGCTTAAATTAGGTATAATAAATTATAAATTATTGGGTGGTCTCTATTTTGTTTCTTTGCAAGGCAGGCCTGATTTTTTTCTAAAATTTTATGTTTTTGACTGCATGGGCCTGCACAATAATCACTTTATAATATTAAGATGATAGACTTTGGTGAAATAATTCATTCGAAAATCAATTAAACCAATAACCACACACAGCTAGACCCTAGGTTTAAATTCGGCAAAGTTGCCAAATATTATGCTGACTAATGTCCTCAAAAAAAATCGAGATATTCTGAATAGTTCTCGTGAAAACTGGAAAAAACTCAAAAATTGCGTTTTCGTTTTTTTGGCTGTAACTTGTTTGTTTGACCTTGTATTTTCATTCTGTAAAAACTTCTAGATTGCCACTTTTTATTTTATATTTGATAAAAATATTACCATTTGACTACGGCGATTCGCTTTTGTTTTTTAATGATAAACTTCACTTTTTCTTATTGACAGGTGAACTAATCCGCGGTATTTTCCTGAATACAACCATGTGCTTCACGTTGCCTTTTTTCATATTTTTACAGTTTTTATACATTTTTGCCGATTTTTATTTCTGCGTTCTAGTTATCATTGCCAAAATCAGAAATAATGGGAGTTACCATGGAAACAAAATCACCTAACGTCAAATTACTAATTTTCGATTGCAACTTTTTTCGATTTGTGCCGCTTTCAATTTTTTTTTCGACGTAGCCAATGGTTGATAATGCTATCAAATAGAGAATAAAAAGTGGCATTACAGAATGAAAATGTTACAGCCAAAAAACGAAAACGCAATTTTTGAGTTTTTTTCAGTTTTCACGAAAACGGTTCAGAATATCACGATTTTCTTTTGAGGACATAAGTCATCATAAAATTTCGCAACTTTGCCTATGTACTAGGGTCTATTTGTTAAGATAACAGGATCCCCATGTTGCACACCGAATTTCAGACAGCCTTTATATATTACCAATAAATAAGTGAGATTCCAATGGTGATGTGATTTGATTCAGTTGTAGGTAAGTATAGCTTTTTCTCGTAGGCATATTTTTATAGTTACAATTACCTACAGTTTTAAGGGGTAACGAAAAATGTTTTAGGGCTTTTTTCGAATAGTCAGTATAGCGCAAAGAAACTTGAAGGTGGAAGATCCCTACGTTTTAAAAGGAAAGAAGAAATTTTGGAACATCTAATAACAGGGTTGCAATAAATTGCACTAAATTGGAAAAAAAACGCAAACGAAAAGAGACTGGCAGGCAACATAGACGCAGAAATAAAGCTATAAAATACATCTAGAAGTATTATTATTTTATGGGTATCATAAATAATTGTAAAAATTCTATTATTACGTAATGGACTGTAAGATAAGATAATGTACGTCATGAGGCACTTGATAGACAAGAATTTTCCAGTCCTACTATAGTTTCTTACAGTCATCTTTTCATATCAAATTACATATTTTTATCTGCATTATTTTAAGTGTGTAGGTACATGAGTCACACCGCTACAAATTTTTGAACCGTCTTTTTAAGTGCCCAAAGGAAATGTGAAAAAAGGATCAAATTACCGAATAAAATAATTACCTTAGATGTAATAAACAAATAAATACATAAAATAAGGCAAACTCAATGTCCACCTTTCACCTTATCTATACAACGAATTGGTGGCCGTTCCGTGCATCCCATTTCCGTACATGATGCACGTGTCGCGATACTGGAGATCATTTGTAAGAAACTGTCATTAGCAATAGTGGTAGTTGCGTACAGGTACAATCCCTTAGTGACCGTATACTCGGAGAGCATTCTAAGAATCACCCGGGTTTTTTACGTAGGTACCTGAACATAGAATTTTGGTTTTAGTCACATTTCGTGCGTTCCCGTTTCTTTCCAATTTTTTCAAATGTTAATGTTGTTGTTTGGGGGGGAGACTTAAACGCTCCGCTCCCTTCGCTAGCTCCGCTTGCCCACAGACCGGAAATAGTGGGCTGTGGAACCACTTTTTTGGCCGTATTCAGTGACGGGCAACTATAAAACGTTTTGTATGCCCTTATTGCTATAACGTGCTAGTCCGGTTCAGGTACCTACGTAAACAACCCGGGTGATTCTTAGAATGCTCTCCGAGTACACGGTCACTAAGGGATTGTACCTGTACGCAACTACCACTATTGCTCATGACAGTTTCTTACAAATGATCCCAAGTATCGCGACACATGCATCGTGTACGGAACTGTCACTGATTTCGCCTTGTACGGAAATGGGATGTACGGAACTACGACGATACGCTATATAACAAAATTAGATTTAGAACAGATGTTCACAATTTGAATATTCGAAGAAAATCCATATAGAGAGAAGTTAATCAGTTGGGTCCAAGAAAATTCAAATCTAAATTAAAACGTGATTTGATGAATAACCAATGAAACTTCTGTTTGACACCTAGTCCATAGCAATGGTTGTGTCATTCCCTCGTAGCATTTGCATTTTGTATGTTTATTTATTCATTTACTCTTCGTCTGTTCCCTTTTCTTCTGTTTCCTTTGTTTCTTTTTCTTCCTTTTCTACTTCTTCTTTGCCCTTTCATTTACACTTTTAAAGTTCAATTATTTATATATCTGTTGGGTTAAGTGGTAGAACAGCGTGTGCAGGAGCATTTTTTTGCACACAAGCTGAACGTCGCCCATTGTCTCATTGGGTTGTAATGTACAGGGTGTCCTATTTTCGTTGTGATTTGGAGGTTTCTCATAGGAGCAGCAGAGATGGATCCTTGGGGATTTCGCGAACCTGAGCTACTCTCTTGAGTATAATAGAAAGCTGAAACCAGAATTTGGATACTGTTTTTAGTTTTCGAGAAAAAAATATTGATTTTTATCGATCTTCAAAAATTCTCTACAATTCTTTTTGTACTAAGCAGACTAAAACTGTTAAGATTGATGCCTGTAGAACTTTTCCAATGAATTCAGTGGCGTACGTAGTTTGTTTCTAGGGAGCGTATTTGAATTTTTTAAATGGAAACCACAGCAGGCTTTGGTCAAGTTCGAAAAGTCTTTTTTAAGATATCAAAATATTTATACTCTTATCCCGACTTTTATATTGTTATTTCAAAAAACGGCAAAGATTTTTTTACTTTTTACCTTTAGAAAATATAAGATATGTTAGGTAGGTACATCCAAGATACCTGTGATTTTATGTTACTAACTTTTAATAACAACTAAAATAAAAGCAACAAAAACAGAAAAAACAAAGAAAACGAAGAAAAACAACAAAAACAACAAACAACAAAATTATAGGAACTGCTCAAATTGATTGTTTTTCAACACATAATCTACATTTTTTAGTTAATAGATTGATGGAATTAATTACACAAATAGGATGGGCTTGCAAATATCGGAAAGCTGCATGTGTTGCCTCTGCTAGCTCGGCTTGATTGTTGTATCTTCGTATGTATATTTTTTCTTTTAAAAATGTCGAAACAAAAAGGTCTAACATACTCAGATCCGGTGATCTTGCAGGCCACAATATAGGTCCATTTGTACCCTATTGCAGAATTGTATGCAGGGCCACCATCTTATTGGAAATATACCCTGTTTATGTTTATTAACGAAACATTTTCCAGTATCGCCTATGAATTAATATTCAGTAAATTAATTTATCTCAATTCCGTCAACAATTTGGTAGCTAGCTGGCCACCCAAAATAAATCACGAAACGTTAAATTCAAAACGTCCTTGCCTCTGACGTTCAAAAGTTTGGTGCTGATTTGTATCAGACCAATGACGCACATTATGCCTATTAAATAATCCTACGCTGCTTATGTGAGTTTCATCTGTCCAAATGACAGACCGCCTAAATTCTGGATTTTCTTGAATTTTATTTAAGTACCACCTACAAAAATTAAGCCTTCTTTCTTGATCTCCCGGGAAGAGATGGTGAATAATTTGAATTTTATATGGCCTATATATATTTGCCTTTTTTCAATATTTTTTGAACGTTTGATTTGGAACACCAACTTGTGATTTGGTTTCGCAAGAAGAAGTTTTTGGTGTCGCCTCAAGCAACGATGAAACATTTATTTCTTCCTCTTCCCTATTTTCTTTATTATAAATTTTGTTTCTAGGTTTATTGAATGACCCATAGTGAATTAAATTTGATTTTAATCTCGAAAACATCATTTTGCTTGGTTTTCTTCTTTCTGGGTATCTAAATTTAATAAATCCATGGATAGGTATTATACTGGAAATGGGTATCTAGGAATTTTTGTGTACCTGTTGAGATATAGATCGATTGATTCATTTACATTCTCACGACTTTCATTGAAAACCACAATTATGTCGTTTTTTTCGAAATTTGGTAATTTTGAAGTGCCATTATGTATAGTACATATACTAAGTATCTATTAATAAAACTAGCTGCATGCAACTTTTGCTAATGTATGTTAACATAAAATCACAGGTATCTTGGACGCACCTACCTATCTTATATTTCCTAAAGTTAAAACTTAAAAAGTACCAAACTCGTTGCCTTTTTTTGAAATAACAATATAAATATAATATATTTTGATAGCTTAAAAAAGACAATTTTGAACTAGACCAAAGCATACTATGATTTCCATGAAAAAAATTCAACTTTATGTCATAACTCAAAAAATACGCTCCCTAGAAAAAAACTACGTGCGCCACTGAATTCCTTGGAAAAAGTTCTATAGGAGTCAATCATAACAGTTTTAGTCTGCTTAGTACAAAAAGAATTGGAGAGTTTTTGAAAATCGATAAAAATCAACATTATTTTTTTTCTCGAAAACTACAAACGATATCCAAATTCTGGTTTCGGCATTCTGTTATACTCAAAAAAGTAGCTTAGATTCGCGAAAACCCCGAGGCTCTATCTCTGCTGCTTCTATGAGAAACTCCCAAATCAAAACGAAAATAGGACAGCTTGTAAACACGGTTTATATTTTCAGTATGTATATAATGTGTAATGGGCAATGAAGACGTTATTATTATTATTATTATATCCTGGATATACCTTCTTTTCATTTCCAATGAATTTGTTAGTTTGTTGAGATGCTACAAACATGGACCAAATAATTCTGATAGTGGAAGTAATAGTTTTGCAGATTTCCAAAACTTTTACAGTGATCAACGTTTTACCAAATATGACAAAAGATTACAGGTCATATTTGCCAAAAATTTTTAAGAAATCCTTCAAAAACTTCACAGTAATAAAGCATAGATGGTGTTGCTGTGAACAACGAAGTCTAACAGTTTCCATTTGCCATAATATAGAAAACTCTCCAATAGTTTTCTTTCTCATTAGAGATTCTGCCTCCTTAGAAACTTTAGAGTGGGATGAAGTGCAGCGGCTGTACAAAAATAAAATTCCAATAAATCCTCAAAAACTGTAGAACTTAAAAGAACTTTTTCAGTACATACCTCAAGCATATTATAAGCAAGGGTACCCCATTTTGGAACAGAACGATGCGAAAGAGAGTGAAACAGAAAATTCGGGGTCCGATGACGAAACTTAATAACTTTGTTTGAAATAGCAATGTTGTTTTTTAAAGAAAATATATAAGAACATTTCTTCATTAACTGTTAAACAATAAATACATACACAAGCACATGCACATACAATTCATACACATCCTGTATAAGTATATGTCAGTCATAAAGATCTGTTTTTGAAAACTGTCTTATGCCTTAAATACGACGAGACGCAAAGTGATTCAACACCAATAAATATTGGAATCTCCATTGGTCACTGCAATTTCGGAATGTATTAGTTATTAGTCAGAGAGCCAGAGTCCACTTATCAGATTCTTTCTCTCACTTAGTCATGTATGACTACTGGACACTTTAATTTATATAATGGATTTACATACGAGACATATAATAGTAAACATAAGTTGAGTCATACCTACTTCCTAGCATCCTAGCAGGAATTGATGTTCTGTGAAACTCCTCTAAAATAGGGACTCAGTCAAAAGATTGAAGGTAAAACCTGGGCAAAACCTGAAAGATCTTAAGTGAATTTTTAAACTAAAAAAGAATAGTGTTTTTGTCTTAATTACTTCCCGAGTTATTTACTGAAATAAAAAAGATTTTGTGTTCTTCCTCTAATAACCAAATTTTCTATACTCGGTAGCTATGCCCTTCGTAGTATGTATTTAAAATTTATGTACATATCTTTAAGGACGAAGGAGGGGAGACGTTCTGAAAACAAAAATTGCATTATTCTTCGCGAAGTACACATATAGCTTACAGACTTATCAGCGGGAATAAAACACGTCCGGCCTTGAGGTAAATGACCCCAAACTGACATAAAAATCTAAAGCAATAAATCAGAAATAACTTTGAAATTATCATACGAACTGTTTGAAAAAAGTTATCTACCACTAAAGATTCTGTTTTCTCGTTTAGATATCCTACATATTTCCTGTTTTTCTTATTTAGATATTTATAAAATGATGTTTTTCTTCACTTTGAAAATAATCCACTTCCGGAATACCCTTCAGTATTCTGACCACATGCCTTTGAATGTCTGAACAACCAGAAAATCGACGTTTTCTTAGGATTCTTTAAGTCTAGTTTAAGTTTTGATTGTTTTAAGTTTTTGCAAATAATTTATACTAACTACAAAATTCAAAAGAATCTATTTTAGTCGCCCCAAGCTATTTATTAATTCATAACCTGCCTCTACTGAATCATTCACAAATGTAAATTACTTTTACATCGAACAAGCCCGTCACGTCCATCACATGTTCACAAACGATTGACGTTGAATATTATCAAGACAGTACAGCCAAATGAAATTGAAAGCAGTTTCTATTTCGAGCAAAATTGTTCCATTTGCGTGTCCAACCGATTCGCCCTACCCCAATAATCGGAGAAGTGCGTGAGTCACACTGAGGGAAGTCCACCGAATGCACTAATCCACCCGAAAAATAGAATCACAAGGGAGGCACGTAAATGGGAAATAAAGGAGCTAAAACATGTAAACACGGTTTCACATTTAGAAGCTGGAAATTAGAAGGAAGAAATCTCACAATTTCAACTGAACTCCCCAAATGCTAATATGGAATTCCGGTAATTTATTTTTATCGCTCGTTTTGTATATTATATAGAGGGTGTCTCAAGCAAACCATTCATTAGAAGTTTATAAGTGTCCAATGGAAATATGAAAATATATAGCTTAACATAATTGAATCCGTCCTCCTCCAGGAAATTTTTTTCAACTGTCTACCACTTCCGGCTCTACCGGAAGTAGTTATTAACTCTGCTATTTCGCATGGAACGACTTTTGCTCCCATTGTGTATGTACTTATCTTTTCAGTTTTCGGCATAAACATTTTGGCAGCCAGCAAGGGCTTTGAAAATTCGCTATAATTTCTGTCTGGAATAAGACAAAAACGTGAATGATAATGCATAATGGAAGATGCATCTATCGGAGCTCGGAGGAATACTTTGAAACTCAATTTTTTAGCTACGCCCTCTGTTGTTGCAAGTAGGATATCTGTTGGTGGTCGAGTGGAGTAAAGTCAGGTGATCGTGCAGGCCAGGGTACTGCGGAATCACGGCTAATCCATTTATTACGAAAAACTTAATGTAACCATTGTCGAAGTCTAATTTGAAAATGTGCTGGAGCGCAGTTGAAACCACATATAATTTTGCACATTTCGGGCACAGGTTGGGTAAATTGTTTTAGAGGAAATTTAGAAAAATCGGCCCTGTTAGAGTTTCTTTTAAAAATACGCAACAAAGTTACCTAACTAAATCGATTTAAAACGGGAAATGTCTGAATTTAAGTTAAATGTGGAAATCTGAATAAAATTGTAAAAAATAACAGCGAAATTTTTAAGTTTCAATCTTAATTTCTGTAGAAACTGTCAATCGCGGACCCGGCAATGTCGGCATCAATTAAAAGGTTAGTAAACTGGCTATTAAATGTGCAATTAATATACAGGGTGTTCCATTTGCAATTCTTGAGAAAAATTCAATTACTGCTTGTTCACAATGGACGTAAGCGCAAAAATCGCGTAAAACGTATTACTAACGTAAAGTTAAACCTATGGCAATCCATGCTACTGTTCATAATGGACGTAACTTACGTTCCTCATACGTCAGTTTTACGGATAACGCAAGCACGCATCCAAAGTTGGAACATTTTCAACTTTTACGTGAATATTGCGGAAATGTAGGGTTTTTAAATGTTTTAAGCCTGTGATATCTTGAGTATTTCACCAGATCGTGTTCGTTGCCACTAGTAATAAACGTAAATAAGAAAAAGAGGTTCTTTTCTTACAAATTTTCAGTTATATCTTATATACCTCCATCTTTGACATATTTTTGGTACAGATATACATAGATATAGGTAGTAACGTGGTAACGCCGCTGGTAGTTTTTCCTTTATAATGGCCAAATGTAGATAAACCCCATCATAAGCTTTTAATTTTCAAACAGTGAACCCAAGAATCTTAAAGCAAACAAATTAGGTACCTGTCACAACAACCATCTTTGGAGTTTGCCAATTATTAGTTTACTATCTTGATCCTAACCCGGTAGGCTCCCTAATTTGCTTAGGATATTCCATTGTAGAAACTAGAAATCTGTACACATTGAAAAACATTGAAAGCTGCAAGAGAAACTTATTGCAGTCGTAAATTTTGGGCGGTCCTATCAACCATTTAACCACAGACTTCTAAGTGTGCGTTTAACAATGTCTGTTATCTTGTTTATAGAAAATAAGCCAAAGTATACATGGTATACAGTCCGAGCTCCGAGGGAGCCATATCTATTGAATAAGGGGGATTTTCTGTAGTAATACAATAAGTGGTCTGGAATTGTCGGAAATTTTACGAAAGCTGTTGCCTTGCTTGGTAGCCACGAGTGTAAATTTGACAGTTAAAAGATCACGAGCGCTTGCGCGAGTGATTTTCTGTCAAATTTACACAAGTGGTTAGTAAAAGCAACAGCTTGAGTAAAATTACCTAAAAATCCCAGACCACGAATTGTATTTAACAAGATTATTTTTTGAATCGAAGCTAGGTAGTTCAAAACGAAATTTTATTTCAATTAATTCACATACAAAGAAATGTGTTGGGAATATTTGACGTTTAGCAGGTACTAAAGTAACTAGATATATGTACATATATTATAAATGCACCTACAAATTCGCAACTATGGCAACTTATAAACAAGCAAAATTATCGAAAAAATTACCGTACGTAATATCACAAGAGAGTGAGAATAACTTGAAAATAATTCGACAGATTTTCGAAAACTTGTCGCCAGGCAATAGACACGAGAGCCCGTAGGGCTCGAGTGGCTATTGCCGAATGGCGACAAGTTTGAGTAAAATGTGGAGAATTATTTTCCAAGTTATTCTTACTGTCGTGTGGTATTCGAAAGGTTATTTTTTGACGTTCAAATGTGAAACAACTCTTCAATATTATTCTTTCAGTGTCACAATTTGCGATTAAAATATATGACATATGTCAAAACCAGAAAACAAGTCGTTTTATCAACAAAAGCAAAATACTAAAAAAATTCCCGCTGGGACAAGTTAGGTAAAAAATTCTCACTATAATAATGATTTAATTGGTCAGAATTAAACGCGTGATCAAAAATACTGTTCATTTATTGGAAAATAGAAACATCAAAAAATAACCGAAATAATACACGCTTCTAGACCCAAACGATGAAAAAAATAATCAAATAAATTGCATTCATTGCAACGTAAAGTGTCCTGCTGTTCTGTTTTGGTGGACTTGTTCTTTTTGACATTTTATCTCACGGTACTTATTTTTGGACTTCGGAGTAAAATTGACCTAATTCTAACGTCAACGTCAACTAGGTACGGGTACGGAATTTTATTTTTGGCAGGGAAAATTGCCCATGCTAAATAGATAGCAATACACCCTCGTATCTACCCTGAAACAGCTTTTCGCTGACAACTTTTCTTTTGATATTGATAGGTACAATGTGGAAATTGTGTTAGCAATGTAGCCACCAAATAGAAAACGAATTCCTGTCTAACTAAGCACGTAGGTTTTATCAAATATGAATCACGCTAACAGAATCATGCTTCTCATTCAATTTTCCTCATAATTATCATTTTCCCGTTCTGAAAAATTGGAAGATTCAAATGCACATAGGAGGCTGTGACATAATCTCGCTCAAGGTCACAAACCGCGAGGCCAAGACCCCGAGCATTGGTGAATCGAATAATTCTCCATACACCAACTTTTATTATCGTATTCACAAGTGCGGCATGCCTGCGAACATACAAGTTAGGTTAGGACAAAACCGCCGCTTGAATACAGCCAATGACGAGTCAATATTCGTTTTATGCCCATATATGGTAAGGTTTGTGAATGAAACGTGGTGGGGCTAGACGGACGATTCCATACCGGCAATCTCAAGGGGTGTAAGGAAGCTTTTCACCTTTTATGTTGTTTGTTTTGTTAAACAAAAATCACGTTTTGACAACGAATTAGTCATATTTACCAGTCAAAGTTCAATCTGTTCGATAGAGAAAGTTCTGATTTTTAGGCAACACCTTTAATTTTTGAATTGTTTTATTGATTTACCTGCGCAAGTCTACTCGACCGCCGCTTCCGTGAATTTGCAAAAGACCGGCATTTACAATCGTTTGTTGTACGTGTGCGCTTGTTGGAACTGCTGCCTACTTTCTCGAAACGGTAAGTGACAATTTTTTACCTAATCACAAATTGCAGGTAATAGCCAGGATATAAGTTGTTTAATTTAGATCGATAAAACACCGATGTTTGCTTTTGCAGAATGAACGTTTCCGTTCCGATTATTTTACGGTCTAGCCACCTGTTCTAATATCGTAAATTTAACTCGTTTTTCTAAATTTAAATTTTAACAAGTGGTTGAGTTAAAAATAACCGTCCCCGAGCCCGTTATCGGTTGTAATGCCAATGAATTTCTGCTGGATATATTTGGCAAACAACCGCAGTGCTATTAATGTTAAATAATTCCCAAATAAGCAACTAAACGGCCTTTAATTTAGAACATAAATAAATAATGCATTTTGCCGGCCGGTGCCCAAGTCTCCATTCTGAAATCATTGGGTTTTCCTCTACATTCTCTTGCCGATTCTTGGTAACGTAAGTCCTTTCTTGAATCATCCGAAGTGTGTCAGAACGAAAAGCGGGGCAAGCGGGGAATCGATGCATTGCAATGCCTTATATGGTAATGTTGCTCGCCATTGGTTCCCGTAAGCCTGATACTGCGCTAGTATTGTCGTTAGGCTAGGAGGGGAAGACCCGAGATTCCAGTTGTTATATAAAATCCCAGTACCAGTTTTTAGGCATCAGACATTCCAGTCTTGTGATAATACGCGTTTGTGCAGTCGCAGTTGAAACTGTACATCACAAATTAATTTATATATTTATACTTTTATATTAAAAGCCAAAAGTAAGTTTCGATTTTTTTTGGGTTTATTTTGAAGTGGTTATTATCGGGGTGTGGCCGTGTACAAGTGGTTTTTACGTGGAGTACTCGAAATAGAAGTGAATAAGTGGTATAACCGAGATTGGGTGTTGCCTTTTTGGATTACGTTTTAGTTTAAAATACTGTTTTCGTAAGTCAAGTCGTATTTTACTTATAAAATTTCGTATTAAACTGTTTCTGTGGCAACGCCCATTAATACCAATCAATTCGCCGTTTCCGTGACAACGGCACTTCTATTCCGTTCAGTAACCATGACTACGAATATTACGGCCAATCCGGTTATTGTATTTTGAGTTAGAACATAGTATTGGCAAATTTGTAAAATTTTGATATTGTTTTAGAACTACTAATCTAAAATGTGTGACGAAGAAGTAGCTGCATTAGTCGTTGACAATGGTTCCGGTATGTGCAAGGCCGGTTTCGCGGGAGATGATGCACCCCGTGCTGTCTTCCCATCCATTGTGGGGCGCCCACGTCACCAGGGTGTCATGGTTGGTATGGGACAGAAAGACTCGTATGTTGGAGATGAAGCCCAGAGCAAGAGAGGTATCCTTACTTTAAAATACCCAATTGAGCATGGAATTGTCACAAACTGGGATGATATGGAGAAGATCTGGCATCATACCTTCTACAATGAGTTGCGTGTAGCACCTGAAGAACATCCCGTGTTGCTTACGGAAGCACCTTTGAATCCTAAAGCCAACAGGGAAAAGATGACCCAAATTATGTTCGAGACTTTCAACACACCCGCCATGTACGTCGCCATCCAAGCTGTGTTGTCCCTGTACGCTTCTGGTCGTACCACTGGTATTGTGCTGGATTCCGGTGATGGTGTTTCCCATACTGTACCAATTTACGAAGGTTATGCTCTGCCTCACGCTATCCTCCGTTTGGATTTGGCCGGCCGTGACTTGACCGATTACCTCATGAAGATCCTCACCGAAAGAGGTTACTCCTTCACCACCACTGCTGAAAGAGAAATTGTCCGTGATATAAAAGAAAAGTTATGTTACGTCGCCTTAGATTTCGAACAAGAAATGGCCACGGCGGCTAGCTCGAGTTCCTTGGAAAAGAGCTATGAATTACCTGACGGTCAAGTAATAACCATTGGAAACGAGAGGTTCCGTTGCCCAGAAGCCCTGTTCCAACCGTCGTTCTTGGGTATGGAAGCTTGTGGTATCCACGAAACTACTTACAACTCTATCATGAAGTGTGACGTGGATATCCGTAAAGATTTGTACGCCAATACCGTACTCTCAGGAGGTACCACGATGTACCCAGGTATCGCCGACCGCATGCAGAAGGAGATCACCGCTCTCGCCCCATCCACGATGAAGATCAAGATCATCGCTCCCCCTGAAAGGAAATACTCCGTATGGATCGGTGGGTCAATCCTCGCGTCCCTGTCTACCTTCCAGCAAATGTGGATCTCGAAACAAGAGTACGATGAATCAGGCCCATCCATCGTCCACAGGAAGTGCTTCTAAGAAGCGCGAGCGCCTCGCCGTTGCTGCTACGATTTCGTCTGTTGTCTTACTGTTTCCATGCATTCCAGTTGTGTTGAAGTGGGGGCCGCGGTGCGGCTAGTTTTTTTTTGTGAGCGCGGGACTGCCATGTTTATTTTTTTTACTTCGTTTGTGTTTTTTACGATAACGGCGCCGGAATAAATGGTGGACGGCATCGTCGTGGAAAGCGACTCTTGCACTAGGCCAAAGTATTACTGTCTTAATTTTTTTTTGTAATAATTTATTCCATGTGCAGATTCAAGACTATTATATATTATTATTACTTTTAGGATATTAAATAATATGGGATAATCAAAATAAAAAAAATTGTAAAATTATAGTCGTTTTATTTATTGGGCAAAGAGATTGAATTAAAACATACCAATGTAGGGTGTTCCAGGTCTCGTTAACAAGACTTGTGGGGGGCCTGTTATGAATAAAACTTCGTTTCCGAGTTGAAATTGCAATTTTTTTTTAAATTTAGTAAATTGATACTGTACGCTGAAAAACTCGTCATCTTAAAGCAAATTATTTGATTGAAAATTTTTCTGTAATTTCCATTTTGGTACCTGTGAAATGTGAATATTTTTATCAAAAATGTGAAATTGAAATTGCAGGATTTTTGTTACAGAGCTTTCTATTAAACTGAATGCAATACGTTTATGTGAATGCAATAAATAGTAATGAAGACATGACAAAAACTGGAGTACCGCTAGGTTCGGTCCTAGGTCCGATTTTATATACAGGGTAATTCAACGTTCTGGAAAAGCCAACTGGTGCCTTTATTTTTGAAGTGAGGTATAAGAGATTTACACAAAAGTTGTTGCACTGAAAGATGTCTCTTTATTACAATTATTTTTTGCCATACAGCATGTCCCATATTTCTTGTATGGAAATCAACGTCTTTATTTCAAATGGAACACCCTGTATTTGACTTTATTTTATGATTGCTTGATTAATTTTAATGCGATTTTGTCTAAACTTCGTATTCTTTGAGTTATTGGCATTTTTATTCAAATTTTGACAAATGCAGAGCAATTTTGAATAATCAACTCGGGATTAAATAAAGCTGTAGCAATGATATTTTGGAGAAGTGAAAGCAAGATGTAGGAGTAACTGCCTTCATCGCTAAAACCAGAAAATATTGTACATGGTTTGAACAATTATATGACCAAATCAGAAAATTTCAAAACCCTGTAACTTGCTAATTTCGAATAGAAGTGTACATTTTTTGAACCATTATTGAACTTCCCATAAAATTTACTTTCACGTTATTATACTGCACTTCCCTATACCTAGAGTTAACAGTTTTTGAAATATTTGCAGTTCCTTGTAAAATGTGTCAAATCAGGCAACTCAATTGAAACAATATTATGTATTTTTAATTAGAAAGTAAAAATTGCATACTAGATCAATTAATTAATAGGTGATTCAAATTATATTATAAGCAAAACAAAGGACAAACCGATTTAAACCACCAAATGGGAAAAAAGAAAGGCTGAGTACTGATTTTATTATTTTTATAAGATGTGCATAATGAGTATGGTACTCACGGGACAGTACGAACAACTACTACTCAGGTAAGTATCCACGCCACTATAGAATTAAATTCAGATTTGTGCACTGACTTTGGAACATTCGTAGCTTGTCTGCAAAATAAAGAAAAGTTAACAATAAATATTTACAATATGTATTTACTTAAGGATTAAAACCAAAACAAAATCTAACGACAAACATTTTAACCGATTATCAATAAAGTAAAATGTTCAAAGTAGTGCCCATTTTCTTCTAAGCATAGTTGGGTTCTTCTTAGTTAGTAGTTGCTAACAATGGTGTAAGTAAGTTGGTATAGAAATATGGTAAATTATTTAAAAAGAGTAAAAAATAGATTTAATAGATTTGATGGGACATTTACTGTGAAATACCATACAGGAGATACAAAACGAAGGCCTACTGTTTATAAAAAAGTTTATAAAAAATATTTCAAAAACTGTTAACTCTAGGTATAGGGAAGTGTATAATAACGTGAAAGTAAATTTTATGGGGAGTTCAATAATGGTTTAAAAAATGTACACTTCTATTTGAAATTAGCAAGTTACAGGGGTTTTGAAATTTTCTGATTTCGTCATGTAATTTCTCAAACCATGTATAATATTTTCTGGTTTTAGTGATGAAGGCAGTTACTCCTACATCTTGCTTTCACTTCTCCAAAATATCATTGCTACAGCTTTACTTAATCCCGAGATATTGATTATTCGAAACTGCTCTGCATCTGTCAAAATTTGAAGAAAAATGCCAATAACTCAAAAATACGAAGTTTAGACAAAATCACTTATTATAACCTCGTACTAAAATCGATCAACTAATCATAAAATAAAGCTAAATACAGGGTGTTCCATTTGAAATAAAGAAGCTGGTTTCCATACAAGAAATATGGGACATGCTGTGTGGCAAAAAATAATGTTAATAAAGAGAAATCTTTCAGTGCAAGAACTTTTGTGTAAAACTTTTTATCTCATTTCAAAAATAAAGGCACCAGTTGACTTTTCCACAACGTTGAATTACCCTGTATGCAGGGTTACAACTAATTCAAGGGCCACTATGGGAATATTTGAAACCGTAATACATACAAGGTTGGTCAAATGGGATAAAAGTTGCGTAATTATGGGGACATCTCACACACATTTACAGATCTCGAAAATATTTCATGGATCACTAGATATAACAAGAAATGTGAAATTTGCCGATTTCTTTAATCTTAAATATCTTTTTTGCTATTAGAGATAGTGATCTGAAATTTGGTACCGTTGCATAAGCAAATATTCTGCATCTAATAGTAGTCATAATCTTCCTAAGCCTCCTAGTTTCTTCAGGGTGATAGTCAACTTTTGTTTTCCTTATGGGCGCCATATTGGTTTTTATTCATATTAAATAGACAGAAAAAATCTGAATACAATGATGCCAAACACATTATAAAAACTTTGAAAAAAAAATGCATATGTCTATTTAATGCGATTAAAAACCAATATGACGCCCATAAGGAAAACCCTGCAGAAACTAGTAGGCTTGGGAAGATTATATGACCACTATTAGATGCAGAATATTTGCTTATGCAACGGTACCAAATTTCAGATCACTATCTCTAATAGCAAAAAAGATATTTAAGATTAAAGAAATCGGCAAATTTCACATTTCTTGTTATATCTAGTGATCCATGAAATATTTTCGAGATCTGTAAATGTGTGTGAGGTAGCCCCATAATTACGCAACTTTTATCCCATTTGACCAACCTTGTATGTATTACGGTTTCAAATATTCCCATAGCGGCCCTTGAATTAGTTGTAACCCTGTATATGTTTTATATGTGCACATTTGCGGATGATACTGTAATATTATTCTCAGGCAAGCAAATAGATGAACTCCAGGTTGATTTATACATTTCCCGTTTTGATTCCTTAAAAAGAATTAAAATCTACCAGAAGTTTGTTGTCTCAAAGTCAGATAGTTGCGAAATAATTCCGCAAAGTCCACATTATGTTCTTGAGTATTTGTTACAGTGAAAGTACTCTATTTTGGTCTTTGAATCTGGTATTCTAATGAATATAAATTCATTTTTATCAACTCCTTACATCAGTTATTTGCATTTTGACGAATTCATCCCCCCGGTAAGCCCCTGTGACTCCAAGGATCGTCACTACCTAAAGTATCCTCTTTTGAAGACAAATTCTAGCTATAAATTTAAGTACAACATACCCTCATAAATAAATAAATATATTTCATTAGGAGCATTTTTATAGAAATTCATTAACGTCTTCTCTAGCAAAAACATTAGATTTCTTTAGTCTATATCCTTCGTTTTTCCTTTTTAAAAATGTCCAAAATTTTAAATACTGCGAAATGTCAATCTTCTTTAATAGAAATTGTGCTTTTTAGCATGGAATATTCACGCCATAAGCTATATGGTGATTTTAAAGCTTCGTTTCTTTCCACAAAAAACGCCAGTTCTTAGTTCTAGAGCACTTTGTGAATTTTATAATAATAATAATAATATATTTATTAGCTGTAAGCTAAATATGTACTTACACAATATTCCCATCATATATTTAATTAGAGTGAAGAATCTTCTATAAACTTACAAATTATCCTGCACATACTGTTTACAAAGATTCTTAAAAGATGATAAAATCGTATTACATTTTATATCAACTGGTAGAATATTAAACAAAACACAGCCCTTCACCAATACTAACTGATTTTGTGCAAATAAAGTGCCATAGCACTGCACATAAAAATCATTTCTATTTCTTGTAGTCTAGTTGTCTGATTGATACTCATCAATCTCAACACATCCAACATCCACTCAATCCAAGTATACCTACCTATCGCATTTCAAAATTATCCGCAATGCCCTGTTTTGCTTCACTTGTAATTTACGAAAATATTCGAGTGTGAACAGATTAACAATATATTTGTCGAGCAGTAACTAACATGTGGAAGCACAATAGTTTTATAAACAAGCAACCTTGACCATAAACTTAAGTTAACTCCTACTCGTTGTAAAACTCCAACTTTCTGGCTCACTTTATAACATAAATACCATGACTTTTAAAATTCAGTTTGTCATCCAAACAGGGTCGAGTTGAGTTTAACAAAAAGAAACAACTGTTATGTTTGGGAACGGTTAATGTAGAAACTTGGAAGAGACTCTTAAAGTCTTATGTATGGAGTACGGCATTATACGGGTGTGAAACTTGGACAATAGGAGAAGCTGATCGAAAAAGAGTAGAAGCGTTTGAAATGTGGTGCTACAGACACATGATGAAGATACCATGGATAGATAGGGTTAGCAATAGGGAAGTATTAGAAAGAGTTGGAGAAAAGCGAAAGGTATGGAAGACAATAAAGAATAGGAGAGATAGGATGGTAGGACACCTTCTAAGACACGAAGGAATAGTTCGCGACATACTAGAGTCAGAGATAGGAATAAAAAGAGGTAGGGGTCGGGATTTAGGTATGCGTCCAACCAGTCTTCGGACTGAAAACCTTATGATGATGATCCAAAATAATTCCCAAGTATTTCAGTTCCTTAACGACCACCAACCTGCTCCCATCCACATAAGCATCGCCCACAGGAACTATACTTTTATGCGAAACGAACATTACCTTGGTTTTACTCACATTAATAACTAAAGCATTACAGGACACAATAACTCCAGTTCCTCATTCAATACTTGTACAATGTAATCCACATCATCATGGACAAAGACAAAATACACAAGCATATCATCCGCAAATAGCTGTATTTTACATTTTTTGAAAACTTTAACTATGATGCCATTAACATACAAAATAAATAATATAGGTCCAAACACTGATCCTTGAGGAACTCCCCATTTTGATTCCTTCTCACTTGAAATACTTTCCCCATATTTCGTCACTTGAACTTTACCTACAAGAAAACTTCTGAACTAATCCAACACAACACCATCAACCCCAACACGAGCCAATTTCATCAATCGTCTCAAAAGCGCGCTTAAAATCCATGAATACCGCACCTATTATTTGCTTCTCAGAAATTGCCATCTTGCACTCATGTATTACAGTTTTCACTGCAGTCTCACACGATTGTCCCCTTCTAAAACCCGCTTGAGACTCTGAGAGAATGTCCTTCCAAATAATGCAGAAATTGGTCTTTCACAGCCAATTCCAAAACCTTTTCATAAGATGGGAGCATGTTTATTGGGCGATAGGAGCTTGCATCATCAGCATTCGGGATGTTCTCTACAGGAACAACCATCGATCTCTTCCATTTTGGCATACATAATCGGCCAATGGGGCAAGCTATTCGCAAAACAGTTGATATATTTCGCACAACTTATTCGTTGCGTGATGTAACAACACCAACAAGGTGTAGAAATATGCCCACCAAAGAAAATGTTGCTGCTGTTAGTGATAGTGTGAGCGAAGACCAGAATTTATTGATTCGTTGTCGTTCGGAGAAACTTGGGCTTTGTCCATCCGCTACGTGGAAGGTTTTGCGCAAAGATCTTAGTCTCCACCCTTATAAGGTACAATTGTTTCAAGAATTGAAGCCATATGCTCAGTGAATTGTCTTAAAATCAACTGCAAACTGATCTTCTGTTCTACCGCAAAATTTTGTTCAGTGATGAGGCCCATTTTTGACTTAACGGGAACGTTAATAAAGAAAATTGCCGGATCTGGAGTGAAAATAATCCTCTGAAATGATTCACCGCATGGGGCAGATTACACGTCGGTGGTATCGTCAAACCTTATTTCTTTCGAGCTGAAACTGGGGTGCACATTACTGTCAATGGTGTATGTTACAGAACAGTGATCAATGAAAAAATTGGACTGAGGGAATGCAGTATGTCCAAAAATTTGCCAAAAATAATTTTTAAATATTCATGATTCGTCATAAAATGATCTTTCGAATAATACCAAATAAATGATCATCCGGTCAATTAATATGTATTTCATTTTAATTTGAAGTTCTGTCATGCTCAAAAAAGCATCATTTATAAAAGTTGCAAAATAATGAAGATAGAAATCCTACCGATGTGATTGTTCCTATTTACAAAAATAAATTCATCAAAATTGTCACCGTTCGTTTGAAGGATGCATGATCTTGTTCAGCATAACGAAAAGTATTTGATAATGATTCAAAGAATTTAAAAGTTCTTATTTTTTGTTATTGAATTGATTGCATAATTTGACAAATAAATAAAGTGGTAAAAGTTGTTAAAGAAACGAAAGCAAAACATTCTTACACAACTTTTCATAATCACAGTAGCTAATAACGGACCTTACAGATATGCAAGTAGTCATTATCATAAAGTTCTCAGTCTGAAGATTGGTTGGACTCGTCCTCGATCCTCTCCTATCATGAGCTAACCTACGCATTTCCCTAAAATAGAACATCCTACATTCCCAACTATTTGAGAGCAGTAGTCTAATTTGGGCCTATCCCTACCTCTTTTTACTCCTATCTCTGACTCTAGTATGTCGCGAACTATTCCTTCATGTCTCAAAAGGTGCCCTACCATCCTATCTCGCCTATTCTTTATTGTCTCCCTTACCTTTCACCTTTCCCCAACTCTTTCTAATACCTCCCTATTGCTAAACTTATCTATCCACAGTATCTTAATCATGCATCTGTAGCACCACATTTCAAACACTTCTATTGTTTTTCAATTTGCTTCTATTGTCCAAGTTTCGCACCCTTACAATAACATACTCCATACATAAATCTTTAAGAGTCTCTTCCGAGTTTGTACATTAACCGCTCCCAAGCATAACAGCTGTTTCTTTATGTTATACACAACTTGACTCTGCGCTATTCTTTGTTTTTTATCTTGCAATGCAGTTCAGTGCTTTTCACAGACAAATTCAGAATGTGACAGGGTTTACCGAAAACAAAGAGGGAGGTATTCTCAATGTACCAGGGCGGAGCGAGTGAGCTATGGAGGAAGTTGCACTGTTGTGTGGGCAGACATTTCTGCCTACAACTATAGCGCACGGGTAAACGCAATTGTCAACTTTCGCACCTACTTAGTTGTATGCAACGTGTCACTTTATTGGGGGATCATGGGAAAAATAAGATAATTTTATTGAAAAAAAAACATCTGAGTTACTCTGAAAAATATTGGTGGCCTGGTTTCATTGCTTGCCAGTGTATTTAGAAAAGCAAAATTTAGTAAATAAATGTGCATATTTAAAACATTCCGTACATATTGTAATTTTACTGTTCTACTGGCACTTTGTTGTTGTGGCTCAGATTTGTTACAGAGCACTAACACTGCATGCTGCCGATTGTTCGATAGTGACGCATGAAAACAAAAGTAGCACGTGTTCAATGTGCTATGAACAAATGCACACATGGCTGCGCAATTTGTATAAAAAACAGCGCCACTGAAACTACAGAATATGATTTATGCTGTATTTAAAGTAGCAGAATCCTTTTTACTTTTCATTACTGTTTCTGCTTAGCAGTAAAGAACAAACCCCTTCTCCGACCTAAAGCGAAGGGCATTATCAACGAACAAGTGCAATGAAAAGAAATTGTTAATGAGCTAACGAATTTATTCAAAAACAACTATTCTAGCATATCTATTTACTTTCTTATAACCAGCTTTTATAAAAAATATGTATCACATTTCTATTACCTAAAACTTTAAAACTCTTTACAAAAATTAAATACTTTTTACGTCAAGCTTATCATTCAACTTATTGATAACATCCTTAAAAACTTTCGTAGTCACCGAGTCTGGCAATTCACTCAAACAAGACTTTCCCAAAAGCTTCCCAACCCTAGGATCAATTGGTAAAGTTCCCAAAAAATCAACTTTCACGAGTTCTGCTAAAGCTGCTCCACCGCCACTGCTAAATATGTTTGTGCACTCCGTACAATGAGGACAAACAAAACCACTCATGTTTTCAATAATACCCAATATAGGTATTCCGGTTTTTTTACAAAATGTCACTTCTTTTCTAACGTCCTCTATAGCCACTTCTTGAGGGGTCGTTACGAGGATAGCTCCATCACATTTCACACTTTTTAAGTTTTCCATTACTGTTATATGCTCATCAGAAGTGCCTAACAAAAGGCATTATTGATGAAGTAGTAAATGTAACTTGGGGAACAATATACCATACCTGGAGGTGTGTCAATGATTAAATAATCTAAATTGCCCCAGCAAACGTCGGCAAGGAACTGCTTAACCATCGACGTCTTCTTAGGCCCACGCCATACGACAGCGTTATTCCTGTTATTCAACAGGAAACCAATTGACATTACAGCCAAATTTTGCTCTGCATCTGCATACACAGGTATCCACCTAAAAATGTCATCCTATTAATGGCTTCAGGTGACATATTTTCATGAGTCATATTACCCTTCCGGTGCTTGGTGAACATCTTTATTTTCTAATTGCAATAGATAAGGAATGCTTGGTCCGCACAAATCTATGTCTAATAAGCCAACCTAAAGATAATAATCGTATAATTATTACACAAAGAACATGAATGAAAATTATAACCTTATAACCCATATCTTTTAAAGATAAAGCTAACTGCGCACTGACAGTCGATTTTCCAACACCGCCCTTGCCGGATAATATCAATATAACGTGTTTAACACCTTCCAACATTTTGAAAAGAACTTTTAAAACTATTTTCTCAAGCGCAAAATGACGCGGTAAAGTTTGGTTATTAAAATGACATGACATTAAAATTGACAGATGGTCCAAATCCATTGATCTAAAGTACCCCTGGATATAGGTTGGACTACCAAAGAGTAAAGTGCATGAAGTTCACCAAAAGTGGCACTCACAACTGTCACTTTTCATTCCAAACAAACACCCCCCCGTGCAACGGGCAGCGCTAGCCAATCAAACGGTATATATGAATTTAACTGAATGGAGGATAAGCTGCCACTGACTAAGTGGCTAGTGGTGGTTTATTTGGAATGAAAACTGCGTCATATTACTTGTGTAATATGTTTTGTGTTATATTAATAGAGCTGCATATTCTAAACAAAACGACACCTAAAACATTTTCTTCCGATTTCAAATAAACTATAAATATTATACTATACCTATGCGTCAAAATTCCATTTTCATAGTACGAAACAAATTATTATTTCTGTGTCTAAGACTTAATTCACATGCATCTGTTTCATTGGATAATTTTTGGCTGAAAGTGTTCTCATTGGTATAAATGCTTGTCATCACCAATGAGAACACTTTCGGATAAAAATTATCCGCAGAAAGGGATGCATGTAAATTATGCTTAAGAGAGAAAAAATGCCCTTAGCTTGATTAGAAATTTTTTGGCGGCGTTGACATTTTCTTCATTTCACAATTGATATCAAAATACATAGCTATTCAGTCAGTGTTATTTTCTTATGATTAAATTAAATTTCGGATGATTTAAGATTTTTACACTTTTCGCATTGTATGCTTACAAGCTGATTGATCATTTATGTGTCTACCATATTGGTTTTGGTTTTCATTTGGGCTTTAATTTGCATAATGTTTTATATAACCAGTATGCGTTAAGAGGCTTCGCTCAGCCAGATTCGGGCTAATTCTTCTTCCGCAACACATATTGTTAACTATTTCTACGTTAATTCGAATGTATCAGGCAGCTGTTTCTTGCTTTAACTCCGAATTTAAGTTTAGCAGCTCAGAATCTATGTCTGGTTGCCCGTCAGATAAGGGAATCACATCCTAAGAAAATAGTTAATTTCTTTATTTGTAACACTTCAAATCGTCCGAATCCAGCCGAGCGAATCACCCATAGGCATATTGGTTATATAAAGAAATTATGCCTTCAATGTTTAATCGTGCCAATGCTATATCCAGAGGATACTGATATCAGTGGTTTGAATAGACGATTTGAATCTTCCACGGCGCAGCCGCATGAGCCACGGTCGTCAAGGAAACAAGCAAATAACAAGTAAAATACAAATACGATTTTGAAGTTTGCGTTTTGAGTGATAGAACTGTCACCTAAATTTATTAGAAAAATGGTAAGTATTCTTTAGTTTCTGATATAAAATTCTATAAATAATCGTTTTTTCAGATTTTATCGCGAGTTAAACCAGCTTTAAATACCAATAAGAACTCTGGCCAAAATAAAAATCGCGTTAGTGAAGATCAAAAAAATTACCAGCAATTTGAAGAATATTTGGCTAAACGCGATTATACAGGTGCAATAACTCTACTAGAAGTAATAGAGTTAAGAAAATTGTAGTATGAATTTGTGAAATGGTTTGTTTTTAGTTCAAACAGCATCAAAATCAAAACGAAAATGTAGACTTATGGATTGCTTATTGTGCATTTCATAAAGGCGATTACAAGAAGGCTCTTGGTGTTTACGAAACTTTATATAAAAATAAGAATATTGAGGTTGATAATTTGGAAGTTAACTTGGCTTGCTGTTACTTCTACTTAGGTATGTAATGTGTTTGTCGTGCAAATCAGTAACTGCGGTAGCTGCAACAGTAACTTAGCCATTTTTAGTCCAACAATGTTTTAATTGTATTATTTTTTAAAATTAAGTGTTATTTTACTATTAAATCAAGGAATGTATGATGAATCGAAAGAAATTCTGCAAAAAGCAGCTTCTAGCGCACTAAAAACAAGACTAAATTTTCATTTGGCCCATAAATTAAGCGATGAAGATACTCTTATGGAATTTCACGAGCAATTGCAAGACGTATTAGAAGATCAGTTAAGTTTAGCTGCGATACATTATTTAAGGGCCCATTATCAGGAAGCTATAGACATTTATAAACGTTTGCTTTTGCAAAACAGGTAAGATTTAATTGTCTCTTTAAGAAGCATCGTAATGAATTTGATGAACACGTTAGGGAAAATTTAGCATTGAACGTGTATGTTGCATTATGTTATTACAAGCTGGATTATTACGATGTTTCGCAAGAAGTTTTGGGCATCTACTTAAACCAATATTCTGATTCTGTTATAGCTACAAATTTAAAGGTAGATGAAATGATATTTGGTGTGTAAATTTTTAGGATGGTTTTGTTTTTGTTTATTCATAGGCGTGCAATCATTTTCGTTTGTACAATGGACCAGCTGCCGAAAGTGAACTCAGAACTATTGTAGACCAAAGTGCAAGTGCTGGGTTTGGGCACGATTTAGTCAGACATAATTTGGTTGTTTTTCGAGATGGCGAAGGGGCAATGCAGGTCTGTAGATCCTTTGTGTAAGCCCTTAAATAATTAACCGCAGGTTTCCATTTCAAAAATACGTATGATAATGAATTTTGATAATGGCTAAAGTTGGTTTGATGATTGCTGGACTATTAAAAATTATATATACACTATGTCTTCGGATTGGGTTACAAAGAGGATGAAATTACTTACCTTAACTTCTCAAAAACAATCACTCTTTATAAAAAACACTGCAAAGTTACCAAACTCCTGTAGCACATTAGCACATATTTTTTATCCAATATGTTATATTACATAATTTTTACGCATTTTTTGGACTTATGCTCCATTTACTCAAATAGAAATAGCACCTAGTAATAGTAATAGTAATAGTTACCATCTTCGTTATGCCTCTTTTTGTTTCTTTTTTAAATTTGGAAAAACCGATTTTTTAAAGAAATTTGACTAAATTCAGTACCGACCTGAAAAAACTTTGAAACTCTTTCTTAAAATTTTCTAATTACTAGATGGGTAGCATTCCTCACCAGTACCATATGCAGCACTGAATTAAATAAATTTTTTAATGTAGTCAAAGTAATGAATATTTACTGTCGACTTTATTCATGATGTGGTCATTGCAGCTCGGCAAACCAAGGTTTGAGAAACAGTAGAGGCGGTGGGCATCTTTTATGTACGGGTTCAAAACATTTTGAGCAATAAGTTAAAGAAGTCAAAAAATTCCTCAAGGTGAGTTCCCCGGCTTCTGGCGGTTGATCAGAAAGTGTTCGTTTCTAGACGACGTGTCGTCTGACTTGCGTCTCTGTTATGAGGCTGGTCCTGAAAATTTTATACAAAAATTTATTACTACAGGTGAGCCATGGGTTCACTACTATCAGCCTGAATCAAAATAGTAGTCAAAAAAGTGGATGCATAAGTGTTCACCGCCTCCCAAAAAAGCAGTGGTTGTACCGACCTCTGGCAAAGTGACGGCTTCCGTTTTTTGGGACCTTCCTAGGGGCCAAATCATAATAAGATAATACTATTCTAACTTGTTAAGTGAAGAAATGAAGAAATTAAAAGAAAGCGTCCTGGAATGCTATCGAAAGGCTTGCTTTTCCATCAGTATAATGCTCCGGCACACACATCAGCATTTTCGATGGCTGAAATTGCTGGGTGCGGCTTCAAATTATGGTACCTCATACACCTTATTCACCGGATGTAGCCCCATCAGATGTCTATCTATTTCTGAAACTTAAAAAGCATCTGGGAGGGGACAAAGATTTTCGCCCAATAAAGGAGTTGTAGTAGCTGTAACGGAGTATTTTGCAGATGAAGCATTTTATCGAGCTTGAATCGTAGGATTACAGTATCGATGGACCAAGTGTAGAGACTTAAGAAGGGACCATGTTGAAAAATATTGTAACAAAAGTTGATCAGTAAACCGCCTTCTGTGTTAGGCCGCGCAATTTTTAATGTACCCTCGTATAAGAACAAGCAGGGTTTTTGTGAAGAGTGATTTTTTTGAGATTTTATGTAACCCCATCCTGGGACAAGCTTGGTAAACACAGGATATCCCACTCTTCCTTGGCCTGTCTTCCGTTACCCCTTCTCCAACTTCTTTTTGGTATTCTTCTAATTACGTGTCAGAGCAATCTTATACTTGATTGCATAATAACATTTACTGTATTTGGTATTTTATACAATCTTGCTGTCGACATGTCAACCTTGTGCCCATCACCATTCGTCTCGTAATTTTATTTCCGTTATCAATATTAGTTGTTAATTCCACTACTAAATATGTGATGGATTGCTTCTAGGTAAATTTGTATTACTTTGTGCCTACTATAAGGCCAAAATCCCTTGCCACATGTTCAAGTCAGTCCTTTCAGATTCTCCTTGATTCTCCACACATTATTACATCTTCCGCATAAGCCAGTACCTGGTATGGGCCATCGAAGATGCAGCCTGCAGACTTCAGTTTGCTCCAGAAAAGTATTAAATAATGTTGGGGCTATTGAACCACCTGGTCGTAATCCTTGGTAAATTTTTAAAGCTTTTTTCAATATTTTGAAGCTTGTAGCAATCCCAGCGTTTCCTATCTAGTTTTCATCTTTGACCTGTTTCGTGGGGATTTTTTTTTTTATTTTTATATTCACCAGGAGGTGGACCGAGTCTATATCTGTATGTCCACAGTTTCTAATGTCTAAAATGTTTTGCTTCTACCAAGATATGGTCTATTTGGTTAATCGTTCTTCCATCAGGACTCCTCCATGTACCTGTGTAGGTATTATTTTGTGTTCTAAGAAAGTTGCTTTAATTCATAGATCCTTTTCAGCTGCAAAGTTTAAAACCGTGTTGTAATATGTAAGATGTGATTGCCTGCATATGGTTTGCTTATATTTTCTTGGTCAACCTTTGCCTTCAAATCTCCATCAACCAATTTAACGTCATAAGCAGGTATATTGTTATATTCTACTCGAAGGGCATTTATTTCACTTCTTCCTCGCTGTTCCCTGGCTTGTATCTTCCTCCTGCGGGTGAATTTCTTTTATTATTACGTTCAACTTCTCTCTTTCCCGCTTTTCCATTTGTTCTTATCTCTTCTCTATTAGAATTATCTTTTCCATCCATTGTTTCTCCTTCCCCTTCATTTCTTCTTGTACCTTTCTAAATTCATTATTCTTATTAAACTCCATTTTTCATTTTCATATTAAATTTTTCACATTTTCTTCTGATGAACGATGAGCCATGCTAATCACAATTTCCTGTAGCTTTGTACTATTTTGTGGAGATCTTGTAACTTTCTTACTTTTCTCTGAAATGCCACTTGTTTTCTTTCCTACCCTTTGAACTCTTATCGTAATTTCCTTTTTACTGATTCCAAATGCGAGGAAGTACTCTGATCTTTCCCGTATTTCGCCTCCTGCTGCCAAACCGCCAAGAATGATGATATAGCAGTTGCAGGCGACGTTGCAACTTTGGTTCCTGTGTCTTTCCAACCTTTAACCTTGCTTTTATCTCCAATTTTTCTTTCTCAAATTCTATCCTTCTGTCAGTAGACAGATAGATAATGGATTTATTGTTTCCCATTTGGTATTACAATTCAAAATAAGCAAATACACATATAAATAAATGGAACAAACAAAAATAAATAATACTCCTCACACTTAATTTCAACCTGTCTAATTCCCATTTATATATAATCACCCCTATCCCTCTCCTTCCTTCCCCTCTGTTTCAATTCCATCCACTTCTCCCCTCTTCCGCTTTCCTCCAGCATCATCTCCACTCTCACCTTCTCTAACACATGTTCCCACATACCTTACACATTCTTCTGTCTTCGCTTTCCCAATACCTTCCACCTCTCATCTCATTTCCCAGTCTAAACCTTGCCACCCTTATTAACTTCTCTTCCCTTTCCCTACTTCGTAGATATCTCGGCAGTCCCGCTGTTCTTATTTCTTTGTTTTGTTGTTTTATCTTGATTGTCTTATCTTCTCTTCTTTATCCTGCACTTGTATTTGCCTGTCTCCCTCCTCTACCTCTCTCACCATGTTCCATCCTGCTGTTCTCAAGTTCTCCACTTCTTCTGCTGCATAGCCTCGCTCCTGACAAAATTTCTCTCTCCTCTCCTCCCATTTCGATTTTTCTCTTCCTCCATTCCGTAGCTCTTCCCAACACTGCCTGGCTACGCTACTCACCCACTTCTCTATGAGACTTCTTTCCCCCCCCCCCCCCCCCCTTTCCCGAATCTCATAATTTTAGTCTTCTCCGTGTTTAATACTAGTTCTATCCTTCTGTTAGTAATAATTCCATTCATCTTTGAATCCGCACTGAAAATATCGTCCTCTTCTGATCGCTACAAGTCTCTGCACAGTCTGTTCAACAAGTGTGTTAAATTTAAAGATATTCTTGGACCATCCCACAAACAGCTTCCTACCTTTTCGCCTAACAGAACCTGAAATTATTTTGTTAGGTATTTCCATCTCTAGTAGACGTAGTCCCAGAAGCTAGACTCAATTTGGTGATCTACCACATGAAACAAGACGATGTGAAAGAGGCGTACGATTTAATACAAGATCTTCAACCTTCGGTGCCCCAAGAATATATTTTGAAAGGAGTTGTTAATGCAGCGCTCGGACAAGATCTTAACTCAGTACGCTGTTTCTTTTACTACACATATGTTGAAGCAGTGTGGCATTCTTAAATTTTGTCTTCATTGATTCGGTGTTAAAATTTTACTTCATAATCTTCTGTTGTTAACGAACTATAAAATTTTGAAAATAGTATCGCTTATATCAAAATTCGTGAAGGGTGAATAACTCGGAAAATATCAATTCTTGCAATAGGAAATCCTCAACAAACTTCACCTAAAAAAAAGGTACAGAATTCCTATAATCATTTATAGGTGTTCCATTTAAAATAAGAACGGTCAATATGGTACAGAAAAAATGGAATACCTACCGTATGTAGTTAAAAATAATTCCAAATGTGCGATAAAGGCAATATTTAAGAATGCTGCACTGTGTGAGTAGACTGGTAATCTAAAAGATTTAATAGGTAGAACACATTAAAACAGCAGAAGAGTGCTTCAATTTAGTAGGGAGCTCTACGAGTGAATGTGACACTATTCACGGTCGACAGTGCATGGCCGCGGCTTTCTTCCTTGCTGGGCAATTTGAGGAAGTGTTGGTCTATTTGACTTCTATCAAGAGTTACTTGCATTCAGGTAGGCAAAAGCTGCAATTACGTTCCACCTTGTAATTTGCTGGACGTATCACAAATATGTAATTTCTATACTTTCTTTGCTAGACGACACCTTTAATTTTAATTTCGCCCAAGCGAAGACTGCTTGTAATCAGTTCAAAGAAGCGGAAGAGATATTTCTGTTGGTACAAGACCAGAAAATCAAAAATGACTATGTGTACGTTTCAAATTTAGCCCGTTGCTATATAATGAACAAGAAACCCCAGTCTGCTTGGGAACTGTATTTGAAAATGGACACTAGTACCGAAAGTTTCAATCTGTTGCTGCTCGTTGCGAATGATTGTTATCGTATGGGCGAATTCTGGTATGCAGCTAAGGCTTTCGATATGTTGGATCGATTGGAGCCGAATCCGGAATTTTGGGAGGGGAAACGGGGTGCTGTCGTCGGGGTCTTTCAGGTAAGGATCATTACTGAAAACTAAGAAGCCGAGCAAATAAGATTTTGGATCTATGTTTAGGGGGTTGTGGCCCTTAAATATCCGGTAGATATGGTGGGAGATGTTCTACAACTTCTTAGAACTAGTACCTCGAACCAGGCTGACCAAATTGCAAAAGTTATTCGTAAGTGGGCCAAGGAAAAGCGCGTTAGTGGTGTTTAAATGGTTGGCCATGTTTTTCTGTTAAATTGTATGAAAATATAAACAATATTTACTTAATAATTTACATAATACATAATTTAATAATAATTTACATAATAAAATAAAATGTTAAAGATGATATATTATTTTTAATACAGGATTAAGGTAATAAACAATTAAATAGGGGACATAAGCGCCTCCGTCATACGTCAGATTTTCATTCCAAACAAAACAAAAGCACGTGCCATTTGACGTTTATCGATATTATTTACAACGTCTTAAACTAGTTTTTCCAATATAATTATAGACGTTTTGCAGTGAAAACAGTTTATTTTCAATTTGTGTGTTGGGCTTACGAGTAAAAACTTGACAACAACTTAATTATATTTCAAAGGTTAGGTTAAAATGTTAGAAAGCACGTGGCTTTGTTTTGTTTGGAATGATAATCTGACGTTTGTGACGCGCCACTTATGTCGCCCATTGCCTCCAATTACTATTAGCCATCTAGCGGGGAAGGATTGAATCAAATGTGCACACACCAAGGCTACCAAGATTGTAGCCACAGAATGGTGATAGGGTGATCCTTCATCCAGTGTTTATTTTAATGTTAAAAGTGGTTTGCAGGTATTCTAAGTGAAACCACAGACAAAATTAACTTACAGACGGGCCATCTACGCAGTAAATTCGTTGCGCGGACTTGAAAGCAAAACGAACCGCCATATTGCTTTCTCTTCAACTGTAGTCTATTTTCTATTCGTTTCGGTAGTCCCCGATTGATGTCGCTCGTCTCTTATCTCAATTAGGGTCCCTGTATTTAGAGAGTACCGCAATCAATAGCTCTACTATGCTTCAGAACTGTGAGTAAACATGGCGGACTGCCGTGTCAGCAGCAAAATGTCATATGTCAGTCAAAGTCCAGCTAAAATGTTGGTTTGTTTGGTGCTTTATCGTCTTTTGTGTATCAGTGTTATATATTTCCACAATCTGGTCTGTAGTATTATTCCTCAACGTATTACAGTCAAATTTTATTTGTTTATGGATAAAAAATCAGAAGGTGAATCCGCAATTTGTAACACATGTCAAATATAAAATCTGACGTTCCGGCACAATTCAAATTGATCATTTTAGAATGACGTCACACAATTGACAGCTGGAGGGCACACATTTGTTTGTTTTAAAGCTTATTGGAGGGAAGAAGAGGATGAATAACAAAGCAGATGTTTGTGTTACCATTTGGCACCAAAAAAAGGGGCGTAACTTAAACTTTGTCGCTTTGCGCCGAGAATTGAATGAAAATTCTTAAAATGATATGACTGGTTGCACTATTGCAAACGTTGTTTCGTTATTTTGAGTTAAATTACACGAACTCTAAACATCACCACTTTGGCACCAAATCTGTTCAAATTTTGGTAACACTCACGTGTGTAATGTTGTTTATCCATGCTCAGCCCTCCAACAGAAAATGGCGGCCTGTCAAAATCAAGCCATTCTAGAACAGTCTATTTGGCGCCTGTTATTGTGAGTAAACATGGCGGAGATTGCGGTACTCTCTCAATACAGGGACCCTAATCTATATTAGGGTCCCTGTACAATTCAAATTTGGCGCCTGTTATGTGAGTAAACATGGCGGAGATTGCGGTACCCTAATCTAAATTAGGGACCCTAATCTAAATATTAATACCGCTAGTACAAGGTTTCACTAATAGATTATCCGACATTCCTACTTTAACTATTCTCTATTCCTGCTATATTCTCAGCACATAAAAATGTCTAAAAATGAATAAGAGTAGCAAGACTACAGGAAGCCAAATTTCATGGTTTATGAATGTGCTAAACAGTATTCTATGCTGTGATATTGTCCTTGTTTATATACATTATAGTTAGCCAATGAAGTCTATTAACCTTGACGCCTTTTAAAGAAGTACTCACATTTCCGCTAGATGGCAGACAAAGCGCGATCTGGAATTGTTTTGAGTTTCAAAAGTATAGATACGCACCTTCTTTGGCAGTTTGAGAAGAGATGTTTTAAATCTATTCATTGCAGATGGCGAACAAGAGTTTTGCATTAGCAGGTGGTCGTCGGTTTTTTGCACTTCGGTGATCAAAACACACCGCCAACTAATAAATTATGTACATAGCTGACAGCCGGCAAGCAATGTGATTTAAATGTTCTAGTCATTTTTATTACTTTATAATAGATATTTTATATCTTTCCCAACTTCAAAAACCGGGTGCTGGCAGATATCGGCCTCCTGTTCCACAAATAAATAGGTACATACTTAATTTACAAAATGAACAAAAATGAAAATTAATTAATTTGAGAGGAGCGGCACGGTTTTGGTTGAATGTCGGAGCCGCTCAAATAAATGGTTGGGTTAATTCTTACTTTTACCTATATTCGAAAAGCATTTCAAGGGACATTTTTGTTAAAACCAAACAAAAGCAATATGTGGAAAGGAATGCCCAAAAGGGATCAAAGCAAGAATGAGAACATGATTGTTTATTTCCAGGAAAAAAGTAAGTTTAAATAGAGATTTTTTGGTTTCTCTTTCTATGAGATAGTGGAACAGATATAGCCGTCGGACTATGAGAATTAAGCAGTTTCCTGATGGCAGGAGACCATGTTAACGAAGATGATTTATACCGTTTATTACCGTTAATTCGCTGGAATAGCATATATGCTATTCCGATTCCGGTTAAATGGACAAACTAGTAGTATTTTTACTAAATTGTTTACGTAGATTCAGGTCGTGAAATCAGAAAAGTAATTGAACTTGGGGTTTTCGCGTTGTCAACAAAAATACCTTTTCTTGATTGAACAACCTGTATATTTTTATATACATATTTTGAAAGCGAAATAAATTCTTAACAAATAATTTTCGTGAAATGTGGAATAAAGAAGATCTGAGCCATTTAAAACACTACATATTCAGGGTGTCCCAGAACAACGGGGCAATATTTCTGGAGCACATAGTTTGGGTCAAAATAACACTTAAATCGTATAAAAAAAAAATATCTGGGACGCCTCCCTTCGAAGCTATTCGCCCTTAAAGTCCCGAAGAAGGTTTCTTGCTGGTATAAGTGGTAACTTTCAAACTACTGCATCGAATGTTATAAAATTTGGACTGTAGACATAGTAAGCAAGTACCTGTGATCGAGTGACATGACATCTTCCATATCTTGCCTAGGAAGCCGGGGGTGGAACACCTCTAATGCTTTTCACCCCTTAACTTTTACGTTGATGCTTTTAATGAATTTGTAATGATATTTTTAAATTCCTCAAACAATTTTCTCCAAAAAAGGTACTCTTTCTTGAAACCGTTAAAACGACCCGTTCCCGAGAAAAAAAATGATACAAAGACATGCTTTATCATTTTTACTACACAAAAACGTATGCGTCTACAAGGTGCTCACTTCAAAAATTTATTGTAGCTGCTATTATGTTTGCAAAACCGATTGTTGATACATTTTCTCTTCATTTTCATTTTTTCACATGTTTCATGAAGTATAGTTTATATTTCATGGCCTGGCTTGTACAGTGCAACCTCGGTAATCCGAACTAATTGGGACTGGGCTAAGTTCGGATTACCGAAATGTTCGGATTACTGGAATTACGCTAAAAACACGCGAAATTTTGCTAAGAATGATATTCATTGTATTTAGTGAGAAAACTGGTAATAACATACGTATAAAATGTCTAGAAGAATATCAAAACAATTCTTGGACAAGTACAAATATGTAGGTATGTATGTTTAGGTATTTATGTACATTATTTATGTACATATTTTTTGCATGTTAAGTATAAGAAACCCGGCAATACAACATAAAATTTCTTTAAAAATAAAAACCTTCAGTATAAATATTTTTTGCGCACGTTTACGTTACGTTTACATAACCTTAAAATTTACGCGGAGAAAAAATTGTCAATTTTTGCCGAGATTTTTGCTTGTTTCAGTACACAACTGTTCGGATTATCGAGGTTTTTGAAGATTTGTCCGGATTATAGAGGTAACGTTTTTTAGACCAGCGGTTCGGATTACTGGAGGTTCGGATTGGCGCATGGTCGGATTAGCGAGGTTGCACTGTATAGTAAAAATCGGTAAAAATGATAAACCATGTCTTTGTATACATTTTTTCTCGGAAACGAGCCGTTTCAAAAAAGAGTACCTTTTTTTGAGAAAATTGTTTGAGGAATTTAAAAATCTCATTGCAAATTCGTTAAAAGCACCAACGTAAAAGTTAAGGGATGAAAAGCATTAGGGGTGTTCCACCCCCGGCTTCCTAGACAAGATACGGAAGATGTCATGTCACTTGATCACAGATACTTGCTTACTATGCCTACAATCCAAATTTTAAAACATTCGATACAGTAGTTTGAAAGTTACCAGCAAAAAACCTTCTTCGGGACTTTACTTCGAAGGGAGGCGTCCTAGAATTTTTTTTAATATGATTTAAGTGTTATTTTGACCCAAACTATATGCTCCAGAAATATTGCCCCGTTGTTTTGGGACACCCTGTATTGTATACAGCTATGTAGGTAGGCCCGTTTGTGCATCCCAAATTAAATCTTTTCTCCTCCTCTTCTGTACAAAAATATCCGTTTCGTTCCTTAATTTCCTGTATAATTTTGGGACGCACGTCCGGTTCGGCTATTCTTATCATCATCATAAGGTTCTCAGTCCGAAGACTAGTTGGACGCGTACCTCCACTGTTTTCTATCTTGAGCTAACCTACGCATTTCCCTAAAAGTAGAACATCCCACATCCCTAACTATTTGAGAGCAGTAGTCTAATCTAGGCCTACCCCTACCTCTTTTTATTCCTATCTCTGACTCTATAGTATGTCGCGAACTATTATCCTTCGTGTCTTAGAAGGTGTCCTACCATCCTATCTCTCCTACTCTTTATTGTCTACCATACCTTTCGCTTTTCCCCAACTCTTTCTAATACTTCCCTATACCTTATTGCTAACCTTATCTATCCATGGTATCTTCATCATGCGTCTGTAGCACCACATTTCAAACGCTTCTATTATTTTTCGATCCGCTTCTCCTATTGTCCAAGTTTCGCACCCGTATAATGCCGTACTCCATACATACGACTTTAAGAGTCTCTTTCTAGTCTCTATATTAACCATTCTCGAACATAACAGTTGTTTCTTTTTGTAAAACGCAACTCGACCCTGCGCGCTATTCTTTGTTTTATATCTTTTGTGCTCCTACCGTCTTGAGTTATTTTACTTCCTAAATAGCAGAAATCCGCGACCTCCTCTATCTTCTCATTTCCTATTTGTATTTCAACTTTAGTTCTATTTTCACATCCCCTACATACCAAAATTTTAGTTTTCTTTTTATTGTCTTTCATGCGGTAGCCCTGTGTCAAAACTGTTTCCATTTAGGTAATTCAAAGCCGCTCCTAATTCTTCTTTGCTAGATGCTAACACTGCTATATCATCCGCAAATATGAGCAAGTTAATAGTTTGACCCTGTACATCCATTCCTGAGGCTGTTCTGTCCTTAACAATATTAATCGCATCTTCGATATATAAGTTGAAAACTAGAGGTGACAATACACATCCCTGATGTCTCACTTCCTTCCGGATTCTACTTCCCTTCGTTCCTGCTCACATTCTATAACTGACTTTTGCTCCTTTTAGAGATTATGTATTATTCTTCTGTCCCTATATTTCATCCCTACCTTTCTGAGCACTTCGAACATCTTTCCCCATTTTACGTTGTCGAAGGCTTTTTCTGAATCTACAAATCCTATATAGACGCTCTTTCTCTTTTCTATCGTTTTTTCTATAATTACTCGTAAAGGTAGAATGGCCTCGTGCGTTCCTCTATTTCGTCTAAATCCGAACTGATCTATTCCTAATATTTCTTCCGCCTTTTTCTCCATCCTTCTTTGCATCGGCTATTCCCGTCCAAGAAATAATTAGGCGTAGCATGCGATAGATCGAAATTCATTTTTTATAAGCTTACCAAATCACACGTGTCCCAGTTTTCTAAAAGAGTAAACGGCATGGTGAAGATGTCGATATAGTCACGAAAATAATACGAAAACTCACTAAACAGCAATAAGTACCTACTAATAAAAATTTACAAAGAATATTTATTGATTTCGACACTTGCCTTGTTCTTCGGTCTGTTTTGGTTTATAGTGTAAAAGATGTATTTAGTGTTTTACTTTTAAATGGCTTAAAACGTCTTTATTTTAAATTTTAGGGTAGCCATTAATTAAGACTTTCTGTTAAGAATTTTTCTCTCTCCCAATATATGCAAAAATACATAGAGCGTTCCATTTAAAAAAAAAAGTTATTTTTGCACATAACTCGAAAACCTGATGTTCAATAATTGCTTTTCTGTTTTCGCCGACCGTAATCTATTAAGAAATACTACTAGTATGGTCATCAGGAATCGTGGCTCCAAAAATAACAAAGCTGTCAATACTGCCCCGCACCCCGCTAATTGTTAACACCCTGTATAGTTGTATTTTGTTTCATTGTAAGAAGTGAAGATTTTAGTTTATTGTGAAGTTCTACTGAATAGTTTTTTCATTCTTCGTTGTTCAATTTTTTACAAGAATTAGTCATATTTATGTACTGTTTAAGTATTTATTGCATCCATATCCTCAAACTAGGTATACAGGGTGGTCACTTTTACAATGTACACCATTGGAATCTTCTAAACCCGAAGAGATTCAGAGTTGGTCAAATGGTAAGAAAGTTGCACATTTTCATGCTCTTTAAGGATCTGAAAAGAAATTCTGGAAAGCTCTCGTTGTTCCTGAAATATCCTGAAAAAATTGAAATATTGCGTTTTCTTATTTCTTCCATATATTATTTATTACTCAAGCGAATGTGATGACCTTTGGCAGGTTTACATAAGTGGGTATGGGCTTTCCACTGGATGTTTCAAAATTTGTCTAAGCCTACTACATCTTCAAGTTTTCATGGTCAACTTTTGAATTTCTTATGGGCGCCATATTGGATTTTCATAAGGTTGGATAGAGAAAAAAAATACAATTTCAAAGATGTATCGCACATGGGTCATCTAACTTTCTGGAACACTAATTTCACTCTTTATCTACAGAATCTAGTTGCCATGATTATGAAAACTCAAAGATGTAGTAGGCTTAGACAAATTTTGAAACATCCAGTGGATAGCCCATACCTACTTATGTAAACCTGCCGAAGGGAATTACATTTGCTCAAGTAATAGATAATATATGGAAGAAATAAGAAAATGCAATACTTCAATTCTTTTCAGGATATTTCAGGAACAACGAGAGCTATCCAGAATTTCTTTTCAGACCCTTAAAGGGCATGGAAAAAGTGCACGTTTTCTGTAATTTGACCAACTCTGAATCTCTTCTGGTTTAGAAGACTCCAATGGTGTACATTGTAAAAGTGACCACCCTGTATAGGTATTTATCAATTTATCTAGTTTAGTAAAGTATTATAATTTCCAATTTTTAGAATAATTTTAATCGCATATTCCAAGAGACATCCTACCAAATATTTTGTTTAGGCCCCCTCAAAAAATTCATAACCCCCCCCTAAGTTTTGACCCTGGCTACGGCGCTGCATACAGATCCTCAAAATGTTTTCAAAAACGAAAGTTACTGGAAAAAACAAGTGCGCTTTTTGTTTTTCGAATAATACGTTAAAACGTCGAGAGTAAAACATCTTTTTGGGCTGTCTCTTAATTTTTATTTTTGGGATCTAGGAAGTAAGGCCATTCAAATAATTGGGGCTGGTATAGGTATGTGAACAAATTCGGAGATAAAATTGGACATAAAAAGTATTGTAAGTGCATAAATTTCATGCAGGTGTTAGTTAACCCGACAAGCGACAAAGCGTGCCGCTGTACCCTGCGGGAACATAAAAGCTTATTTGATATCTTATTCCGCAACGTCCCGTCGTGCCGGCCGGCGCCGTCTCGCCTTTCGCATCACCCCAGAATTAAAATCGCCGTGCCTGCCATCTGTTAAACAATAAAATCAACTAAAGTGCCACGATAGCAGATTGAAAACTGCAAGTTTACTAAGCGTATCGAGCCCCATCTAACCAGCTGCGTCCAGAACTAAAATACGTGGCGTCCAAAAACCGGCTTCCGATAAATTGCATTGGATTAGCAGACTAGTATATATGATAGACAAGGATATTGTTTAGTATATTCACGAACCATTAAAGTTAAGTCGGCTGCCTGTAGTAGGAACGTCAGATTACTTATTTGTAAAAGCGTAGACTTATTCAGTCTACGGTAAAAGCTTGATTAGACACTAATAGTAGCTACCGGTTGCATACAATACGCATGCGGCGTGACCATTACACTATATCAGTATATAACGTTTAAGTAATTCGTTCTTGGAACACATCGGCAACGATCTCGGTGGGTGTTCGGGTATCGTACAGAACTGCCGTGTTGGTCTCCTACGGCTAGACGAGTTCTGGTCCCGCACGGGTCCCGCATATTTTGTTTGTTTCTACATCATCTTTTTGCCAAAATATGCGTGTCTGGTGCGAAAGGGCAAGTAAGGGCTTTTTTTTAAATGCGTTCTCTGAGCTTTAGTTTTTTTTACACTTCCAAAATGCGTGCGCATGCGTATTGTATGCAACCGGTAGCTACTATTAAGGTCTCGTGCTTAATTAGAGATTAGACACTAGCCATGTTAATATTTAGATAAGAGACGAGCGACATCAATCGGTAGCTGCCGAAACTAATAGACTACAGTTGAAGAGAAAGCAATATGGCGGTTCGTTTTGTTTTCAATTCCGCGCAACCAATTTACTGCATAAGGTAATTTCGTCTGTGACCAAGGCTACCAAGATTGTAGCCACAGAATGGTGAATGGGTCATCCTTCATCGGGTGTTTATTTTAATGTTAAAAGTGGTTTCCAGGTATTCTAAGTGAAACAGAAGTTTTGGTTTACACCTCCCGCGGCAGATGGCGCTGTAAGTAACAACTGCGAACTGTCGTAGAAAATTTAAAAGCAATTTTGAATTTTGTGATTGGGTTGGTGCAGAGGCCATCGTCAGTACGGGCCGCATATTCATATCGAACGTAGCGTATTGCATTCCCAACTGTCGACTTACAGCAACGGGCGTATTTTCTGCTTATATACTATTTTTGTAAGCGTTCTCGCCAGCAAACCTTCGTGGCGCAGTGGCCGATGTGTCAGCCTACCAAGCCGCAACTTTGAGGGTTCGCACCTCGCCGTAGTTGTTTTTTGTTTTGATGATTTCACTTTTTTCTTTTGACCACAAAATCGTTTCTGGTCCAAAAGGACAGCTAGGGGATCGCCATCACGCGAGACAGACATCTGCTCGTTTGACATACCTCTCGCGCGTTGGATAGTTACTTCGGATTGCGATACGATACGTGAGTTATGAATATGCGTACGGGCCGGAGTCTTTACTTTACGCCATACGTCATAAAACAGAGAATTTACTAACTACAAATGTTCTATTATTTCGTTTTCTTATCTGGCAAGTTTGCTAATGGAACTACACAAACTTTTTTGCAATAAACCCATCGTGCTTTTATCTTTTCTCCTCAAATGAAATACTGCGGAATCAGACTCATTGTTTTCTACAAACGCATGAAATATAAATCATCAACATAACAAACTGTGGAGAAAATTGCAAGGAATAAAAAATCAATTCGTATCAGTATAATAAATAATTTAATTGAATTTTGCTACAGAAATAAATACATATTATCTAAACATTTTTCTTTCGAACAGTCATACATTTGTATTACGTACATTTTTTCTCATTTACACGTATTTTATAAGATTACAGTACTACATTCTGTTTGTCAAAAGAGTTGATTAAATTCTAACGTAAATAAAAATAAAAACAACGAACAGCTGAAACAAAAAAAATATTTTTTTTCATCACATCCAACCTTAATTTTTATTAATTTAATACATACCAAATATGTATGAACAAATTTATAACAACAAATACAATATGCATAATCAAAAAATATACCAACATACATATAATTAAATTTTCTCGAATAGGTATATAAAATTAAACAAAAAAACAAGCAACAGTCTTTTAACAAACAGAATGTTAACATTAAATTGGTAATTCGTGGTACATAAAGAGTGTGATTCCGGGAAATACCGACAAACTGATTTCCTCTGAAATCGTTACCAAAAAGGCACTCAAGGCAATGGAAATCTTTAAAAATTCAAAAAAGGGCTGTCTATTTATAATAAAGTGCACATAGTTCTTATAATAAAAAAACAATCTAACAAGCAACAATTATAAAAAAAGTGATTTTTCAGACGTAGAAGCACAGTCTACATGACAATAATTGACTTGACTAAAGTCTTCAATATAATCTTGTCGATATTTCCAGTACTTTTCCCTGATCAGAAACTCACGTAATCCAATCAAAGGTACATCTACCGCAACAAGTATGAAGACTGCAACTTGCTCTGCATCGCGGCTCATTGTATGAAAATGACTGAACGGATTTTAACGAATCCAACGGCAAAATTAAGAGAAAACAGTGGCGCTGGACAATACATAAAATAAGTGCAGGACACATCGCAGCTGCAGCCTTAAATGGTAATAAATTTGTTATCCTATCTAACTACGGGCGCCAAATCGCTGGCGCCATCAGAATACTTCAATGGTGTTCCCTGAAAGCCCGATATGTATATGGTACCGGGCGTTCTTTGGTGCCACTAAACCGAATAAGGGTAGTCCGCCAAATAAGCCTTAAGCGACGAGGGCAGTTCCAGCTGCGTATGAGGAGCGGGTAGCAACGGCAATTTGGGTTTCGCGGAACTCTGCAGCGCTTTATGAACCGCCAGTCTAGCGAGATGCTTCAAATTCGTCTCTTTCCGCAGCGGCTGTTCTATGTGGATCGAAGAGTACCATTTTCCTGCGGGGTCTATGAATCCGAGAGCCCGGTTCTGGCCCATTCGACTTTGCTGTACATAGTACTGAATTAATTCTACTACGCTCTGGAACAGAGGCATCTTATGTTGTAAATGTGATTGCGCGTCTAACCGAAAATACCCGTTAGAGTAATATAACCGCACTGAGGTTGGTCCACGATCAGTCTGCACACTTAAAGAGTACAAAAACTCGGGATTCGAAGAGTCTCTCACTAAAAAGGTACCGACTTTAGAGTCTTTTAACAATTCCTGACTTCTTTGATAAGAAATCCCTTCGTAGTACCAGCCGGACAGGCGAAGAACCCGCACGGTGTCGGACAACCGTTCCAACTCTCTCTCCGGTCGGGTGTCTTGGAACGGTATCAAAGGTGGTCCCGGGCACGATGGGATGATGAAAGTCAGAGGGATGCTCGGTGATACTTGAGGTGACAGACATGGACTCGTCGGGGTGAGCGCCGCGATGCCGCCGCCGCTGAGGACGTGAAGTGACCGTCGCGCGTTGCAACATGATGGTGCGGGCGTGCACGAGAACGCACGGAGAGAACACCCTGTGTTGCAATGCGGTGTCGGCGGACAGCACGAGAATGCGTGCTGGCACTTGGGGCATGTTGTGCTACAGCCTAACATTGCAGGCGAATGCCATGCCCGATCCAAACACACCCTGGAACAAGAAAAGTACCCATTAGTAAAACTGATCTTAAGAACTACAAACTATCGATGTGACAATGTACAAGAGAAAATTAGGTTATGTACAAATCACAAGTGACAGCAGGGTAGCAGACATATGCATTTAAACTATACCATTAAAATGCGAATTACCTACTCCCCGTGCGTTTTTTGCTTAGTTCAGAGCTAAGTTGATTGGGGAAACTGTCGATTTGAAAACTAGATGAATTTATGCATTTTACAAAAATAAAGATTTTCGGAAAATATTAAGAAAGAAATCAACACAGACGAACTCAACTGAAACATTGAATTGCGATAAATTATTGCACAAGTTTCTACTAATTAAATGTTGAAATAAATGTTTGAATTGTCGATTTGGAAACTTATATAAATTACTTGGTACTTAATGTATTTTACAAGAAAATAGATTGTCCGGAAAAAGATTAACAATGAAATCAGCTAAACTAAGAAATTGAATTAGTTTGCTACCCCTAAATGGGACAAGTGTAACTGGAAATATTTTCGATTTATAGAACAAGTCGAACCTAATATCTTTTACTTAAAACATTTTTTCGTAAACTTCCCCATTTTCAATATAAACTTATGCCTATGCCTTTCGCGAGAACACCCTGTATATTTTTGATCTGTAATTTTCTGTTGGACTCAATGCCATTAGGCTGTTGCATTTAAAAACCTGAAATTTTTGGTACATATTTAAAAATTATTCAATTAAATAAATTATTGTTAACGCCCTCTATAATATTAAGTAACGTTCACAAAAGATTGCGCTTTAATATTGTTTTATCAATGACATAGTGGTTTTTAAGTTAAGTCTGCATTTGTAAAATTTTATCTACGTAAAAAATTAAGAATTTAAAACGAATGATTTTAGACGTACAAATTTTTTAGACGTATACAAATTTTACCGAGAATACAGTGAAATGTGAAATGGGGGAAATACGACACTAGGTATATAAAATGACCGGCTATTTTAAGGTAAATTATGTACCTGCTAATTGGCAGAGGAAACTGGAATCCAGACAGTGACCTAAATTTCGCAGACAGACGCGTGAATGCACCGTCAAAACACAAAACTGACTGCCAGTCGAAACTAACCTTCTTTTAAAGGACAGTGCATTTAAATCCAAGAAATCAATATGAGAGTTAAAATTATTTTACTACGTGTACTATCTGGTACAGGTGCGAATTCGTACTTACTTGGAATTTATCATTGCAGATAAAAATATCAATGATTTTGATCGTCGTTTATATGCGTGTTTCAACAAGTGAGCGGAAAAAACTAAGTAGGCCAGTCCGGGATGCATTAAAATGAAACCACTGTTTTTGTATGCACCGTTAAATTTCCAATGCCAACGTGATTACTGTCACTAGTTTAGCGGATCTGAATTTTGCATCCGCAAATTTTACTTCGAACTAAACTTTGTCACGTAAGAAGCAATCTTGTTAAAGGAAAATAATGCTGTATCACTTTCGCAGAATCCAAATACCGTTGTTCTGAAATATTCAAATTAAATTCGCAAGAACGCGGTATTTTTAGAAAATCGTCACCATGTTTTTTTTTTATCTCGGAATGTGAACTTCATCTGTTCGGTTTTAGATAATATGTATCTTTAAAGTTTTTATAAACAACCGCGATAGCTTCAATAATTAATGTGATGTCTCCTCTGGGAAATAATTGAAATCGGAATTGTCTAGTCAAATTTCGCGCAACCTGTTGACCATTAATTTGTAAAAGTGATGAGACGCAAATCACGTAGGCAAACAAAAGTTTCGTCATGAAGATACACTCCTCAAAATTGTCTAAGAAACAAAACTATTATTCCAAAAATATTTTCGCCGCAACAATTACGTGCGGTGGGGATGATTGAATTTGGTGGTTCACAAAGTCAGGTAGAGGCCGAATTTGGAGTATTGCGAAGTGTAATGTGTCGATTGTGGGGACGATACCAGGAGACTGGCAATGTGGCCGAAAGACACGAAGGCCGTAGAAGAGAAACAACACCTGCCCAAGTCCGATTTATTATTATTCAAGCCAGGCGTAATGCATCAATTACGGCACGAGAACTTTCTGCGGATCTCCAAAATGTACATGCCGTAGCGGTTTCTAACCAGACCATGAAGTTGGTCTTCATTCTCGTCGACCAATAAGAGTACCTGCACTTCGCCACGGCAATCACGAAGCTCGTCTTAAATGGGTTGAAGAGCATGCTCAGTGGGGTGAAGCAGAATGGTCCAATGTTCTGTTTACCGACGAATCTTGGTTCGGATTTCAACCTGACAGCAAAAGAACGGGAGTGTGGCGAAGAAGTGGAGCCTTGGAGAGGACCAGGCACTCCCAGGAACTTCACAATTACCGAGGAGGGTCTGTGATGGTATGGGGTGGAATCGATTTGCCCATAGAACGGACCTCATTTGTCTGGATGGAGCCATGAACCAACGGCGTTATATTGAACAAGTTCTTGTACCTGTTGTGCAACCATATTCATATGCTGTTGGTCCAGATTTGGTTTATAAACAGGAAAATGCTCGTCCTCACATTGCCCATCAGGTACAAAATTGGTTTGAAGAAGGGAATATTGCCCTTTTGCCATGGCCTCCGCAGTCTCCCGACCTCAACCCCATTGAGCAAATATGGGATATGCTGCAGAGACAACTTCTTCCAGTTATGGCAAACGTTCAAGTCCGTTCAATATATCGTATGAAGTACAAATTTCAAAAAATAAACGTTATCAGAAATACACCTTTATTTTAATACACAAAGTATTATATTTCAATTAAATGTTTATTTTCATTATTAAACAAATAATGCAAAACATTAGGTATATCCAAGTTTATTTTTAGCCAATTTTGTACTAGACACGCTAATCAAATAAATAGTGTAACCTACTCACTTTGACTTGTATGATCAAAATCATATAATGAAAATTATTTTGAGCAGTGTATTAAAAGTAAAAAAATAAGGTTGCTCTATTCAAAGCAAATTTTCTATTTTCCTTAAATTTCTGGTAGACCATGACCATGGGGCACATTTTTGAATTAAATTAGTTGGACATTATTTATTGACTGAGTAAATGGTAGCTATTAGAAACGCTCGAACATTTAATGAAACCAAGGATTTTCGCTATTTTCCACCTACGTTCTGTCAATACGACTACTTAGAAAACATCATCGTTGAATCACCGTCTGTATTAAATCTTCATTTCGATTCATTATTATTCCGAGCAAGTAAACGCGACAAAAGCAAAATACACGAAGGTATGCTGTAATATTATAAATAAACGCTTCCAGGAGAAATTAAAATTAGGTACTACATATTTTGACGCCGCATCTAAAATCAAGCGGTGTGACAAAAATATTTTCGATGTGGTATTTTTAGACTTTCCTACTGAAAATCTTGCGTGTGCGTATTCCAATGAAATTCTTATTTAAAAGTACATATGTACTTCCTTACAGTCTTTTCTAGTTATCTTGTTATTTGTTAATACAGGATGTGAATAAATTGGCGAGAGAACTACACGTGACGATGCCAATCATAAAATTCTGGGTCGAAAATCTTCATACCAGAATATTGGACCATGCTTCCTCTGTCCGCAGGAACCATTTTAAAGAAACGTACATTTGACAATATTGGACCCACACAGGTGTAATTTAAGGATGTCCTGTAACTATGTCGCCATTTCCATTACAGTAACCAAATACCATGTAGATATAGTTGAACGTAAAATCCATTATTGGTGAACGAAACAGGAAAACGAAAATAAACAGAATCACAATACTTAATAACAAATACTAATGTCGAGAAAAGTAATGAAGATACAAAATTAGAAAAAAAAACACGTCAACTTGTAAATTTTGATACTTGTCAACGAGCTTGTCAAACTTTGGCGGTATAAAGGCAGGAGTACCCAATTTAGAGTCCCATCAGCAATCTAGAATAATTTATTATTGTACATCGCTACCATATGTATTTTTTACAATCATAGGTTAATGAAGAAATGTTTGAAACACGCTTTTGAGACTGAAAAACATGTGCGGAAAAATAATCTTTACAGTTCTTCTTTATTCTAATTTGTAGATCTTTCTGGCAACATATTGATACGAACTTTTGCCCCGTCAGCGACGCCCCTGGTGGTGACACATTATTTGTTTACGGCGAGCAGGCTTTGATTTATTACGGCGCGACCTTGTCGCTGTTTATGATTCCCGAAAAGAATAGTCTATCTCGAAGATTCTCATTCTGGAACAATGTTTGATCGATAATTTTCGAGAACCTTCTAAGACCATTATAAAATGGGAAGCAAGAAGCCGAGTGGACAGTCTTACAGTTTGAAGTCTGAAGTTTGGAAGCGAATGTTGAATGCGATAAGAACCGGGCGTTTAATAGTTCCGTGCGAGTATAAGTCTTGATACGCGTTTAGTGTCGGTACGGTACGCGAGTGCGAATTCTTTGGTGGCGTTTTAAGTGTACCGGGGCGTCTTCGTATGTGATTAACCGTCGGTTGAAGACGAGTGTTTTAGAGAGTTTAAACTGTGGACTTGTGTACTGTGGATTGTTTAGGTTAGGTAATTAATTGTCTAATTGTTCGCCTAATTGTTTAATTTTCACTGCTTGTGGTTACTTACTGCTTGTATATATTTCGCTGCTTATTGTTCAATTTGTTAATTTTAAGTTCTCAAATCATTGTAAATATTTGTACATATACATAAAGTCACTGTAAATAAAAAGTGTAAAATCGAAATACGTTACAACTGGTGTCAGAAGTGAGATTTGTGAGCCAAGAAGAGCGAAGAACGTCGTGGAAGCCGGCGGAAAATTGGAGAATTTTCTGGAAGTTGGCTGAATTAGTGGGAATTTCGACGTTGTTTGGACTCCTTAGTGACTGTTAGTGGTTTGAGACTTGTGTTTGCACTTGTGAGTGTTTATGCCCTTAACAAGAAGTGCTGCAGCGATGGAGCAGCAACTGCAAGCCTTTTTGGAAATGATGAAGAAGAATTTGGACGACGCAATGAAGACCAATCAAGAAGAAATGAGGAACAATTTAGAAGAGGCGATGAAGACTAACCAAGAAGTAATGAAAACCAATCAAGAAGAAATGAAGAACAACTTAGAAGAGGCGATGAAGACTAACCAAGAAGTAATGAAAACCAATCAAGAAGAAATGAAGAACCACCTTGAAGAAACAATGAAGAACAGTCAAGCAGAAATGAAGAAAAATCTAGAAGCAATGAAGAATAATCAAGAAGAAATGAAGTTAGCCATAGAAAGAAGTCAAGAGCAAGTAACTGAAAGAATTATTGAAGTAAGATCCGAATTAGAGACCCGAATCACAGAAGAAACACAAGATATAAGAAAAGTGGTGGATGAAAAGATAGCGAAGATGAATGAGAGAATGTCACAACTAGAGAAGAAGAAGACCTTGAAGACAGAAGATACTGGATTGGACGAAGAAAGAAGAGCTCCTGTTGTTAAGGTGAAGCCGCCTACATTTGATGGGAAGTCCTCGTGGCATACATACATCAAGCAGTTCGAGGCAGCGGCAGCGGCGAACCAATGGGCCAGTAACGAGAAGGCGGTGAATTTGGTGGTTGCTCTCCGAGGTGACGCCTTAAATATCTTGGATACCGTGACAGCAGAACAACAGGCTGATTATAAGGAGATAGTTAAGCGCCTGGAGATGAGGTATGGCCATCAACACCTCCAGCAAGTCCACCAGGCACAGCTAAAGGGTAGGTCTCAGCGCTCCAATGAGCAAACATCACGAGGGTACTCCAAGGTGCGGCAGCTGCATACCGAAGAACCAGACGAAGACCTGCTGGAAAAAGTTGTACAGAAACTTGCACAGAAACTTGACAGACGAACGGAAGACGACAACAATAATGGGGCTAGGAGGAGATGGCAAGAAAGGAAGAATTTCTTACGTTGCTGGAATTGCGGTGAGAAAGGCCATCTCCGCAACAGGTGCCGAAATGCAACCAGACGGCACGAGGACGAGGCTGGTACCTCCGGGTAACAGGGAAACTAAAGTTGACTAGTTTTGAGGGGCGAAAGCTGGTCCAATCCTACCAAGCCCCAGCACAAGATGTGAAAGTGTCAAGATTGGCTCGAGTTGGGGACAATTTAATGATTGATAGGATCATTGATGGCAGGAAGACCGAAATTACCATCGATACAGGAGCCAGTGACACCATAGTCAGAAAATATGTTGTGGCTGAGTGGAGAATTAGGCCGACCAATAAGAATATCCGATTGGTTACTGCTACCGGCGAGACAGCACCTATATATGGAGAGGCAGAAATCGACATAGGGATGGAAGATGTCGTCATTTCACAGAGAGTTCTTGTAGCCGACATTGTGGATGAAGTGATACTGGGCCTGGATTGTATGAAGAAGCACGGGATTGTGCTTGATGTTGGCGCCGGTATACTTCGAATTGGAGAAGAAGAGCTAGTAATGAGTTCTCCTGGGCGCATGAACTGTGTATACCGAGTGAATGTCGAAGAAGATGTCGTGTTGCCTGCCAGATCCGAAAACATCGTACGGGTCCGTGTGGATGGTGCTCCAAGCTGCTTGGTGGGATTGGTCGAGCCGATGTACGAAGAGGTGAAGAAAGGATTACTGATTGGGAAGACGTTGGTAAGACCTGGTCAACGTCCAGTATTCGTAAGAATAGCGAACATTGCCGAATTTGACCAGAAGATTTGCAAGGGTACGATAGTTGGTATGTGTGAGCCAGTATCTAGGATTGCCATGGTGAAAAGGAATGAGAAGGGAGAAGATCAGAAGATGTCCCAGACCAGTTTACCAACTCCCCTGGAAAAGATGGTAGAAGAGTGTTCCCAACATCTGGATCAGATACAGGGTGAGAAGCTGACTCAGCTTCTGATGAAATACAAAGATGTCTTCTCATTGCAAGATGGTGACCTAGGACGGACGGGAGTAATTCAACACGCCATTAACACCGGTGATCATACTCCTATTAAGCAAGCTCCTAGAAGAGTACCCCTGGCAAAGCAAACAGAAATGGACAACCTGATTAAAGACATGAATAGACAAGGGGTAATTGAGCCTTCTCAGAGCCCGTGGACTTCCCCTGTAGTGCTGGTGAGCAAGAAAGATGGCTCCACTCGTTTTTGTGTAGACTACAGGCGGTTGAATGATGTCACCAAGAAGGATAGTTACCACTTACCCCGGATTGACGATACCCTAGACACAGTGGCGGGTTCCAGATGGTTTTCCACCCTCGACTTGAAGAGTGGCTATTGGCAAGTCGAGTTGCATCCCAAAGATAAGGAGAAGACAGCGTTCTCTGCCGGAACTGGCTTGTGGCAATTTACGGCAATGCCGTTTGGGCTCTGCAATGCACCCGCCACCTTTGAGAGACTGATGGAGACAGTACTGCGAGGACTGCATTGGAAGACTTGCCTGGTATACCTCGACGATATCATCGTGATGGGGAAGACTTTCAATCAACACTTGAAGAACTTGTGCGATGTCTTCGAGAAATTGAGGCAAGCTAACCTGAAATTAAGTCCGCAGAAGTGCCAGCTATTTAAGAAACAGGTTAAGTTTTTGGGGCACATAATTTCCACCAAAGGAGTTGCGACAGATCCAGAGAAGACAGACGCAGTGAGGAACTGGCCTGTTCCGAAAGATAAACATCAACTTCGAAGCTTTCTGAGATTATGCACCTACTACCGCCGTTTCGTGAAAGGGTTTGCAGACATCGCGAAGCCCCTGCATCGGTTGACCGAAGATGGAAGGCCGTATGAATGGACGAAGGAGTGCCGAGGAGCATTTGAAGAGTTGAAGAAGGCTCTCTGTTCTGCTCCTGTTCTGACGTATCCGAGGCCTGGAGGCAAGTTTGTTGTGGATACCGATGCAAGCAATGTGGGCATAGGCGGTGTATTATCCCAAGAAGAGAATGGGGAAGAAAAGGTTGTGGCCTATTTCAGTAAGGCCATGTCAAAAGCTGAACGAAATTACTGCGTCACTAGGAGGGAGCTGTTAGCAATTGTGCGGACCATCGAGCATTTCCATAAATATCTGTGCGGGCAAGATTTTCTTATCAGAACTGACCATGCTTCCTTGAAGTGGTTGCTGCAATTTAAGAACCCAGAAGGTCAGTTAGCCCGTTGGATTGAGAGGCTGCAGCAGTACAACTTCATCATTCAACATCGGATTGGGAGAAAACATGGCAATGCTGATGCACTTTCGAGAAGACCTTGTCCGGAAGATTGTAAGTACTGCGTGAGGCAAGAGTTGAAAGAGCATGTACACCCCATCAGAAGAACATCAGAAGAACATCTGCAATCCTGGAGAGACGCCCAGCAGAAAGATAAGACCTTGGAACCTCTGCTAAGATGGAAAGAAGCTGGTAGAAGACCGGAGTGGATGGAAGTTTCTGACAAGAGTGTGGCCCTGAAGTCATACTGGGCACAATGGGATTCTCTTGTGATCGAAGACGGTCTTCTGAAGAGAATGTGGGAGAGCCCCGACGGAAGAGAGAGAAAGCCCCAGGCCGTGGTGCCGAAGGACAAGGTTCCGGAAGTCCTAGCAGAGGCTCACAATGGAGTGAGTGGGGGACACTTAGGTGTTAATAAAACCACGATGAAGGTCAGAGAGAGATATTATTGGCTGGGCTACCGAACAGACATAATGAACTGGTGCCGGAGATGTGATGACTGCGCGTCAAGCAAGGGACCCAAGACAAGGAGCCGTGGCAGAATGCGCCAGTATAATGTGGGAGCTCCATTTGAGAGGATCGCAATTGACGTAGCAGGTCCATTTCCTACATCAATTGATGGAAATAAGTACATCCTGGTTGCGACGGACTACTTCAGTAAATGGCCTGAGGCATATGCGATACCGAATCAGGAAGCCACTACTGTAGCTGAAGTACTGGTGAACAATTTCTTCAGCCGATTCGGTATACCCATGGAGCTTCATTCTGATCAGGGACGGAATTTTGAATCTGCAGTGTTCCAAAATGTTTGCAAGTTGCTGGGAATACGGAAGACCAGGACCACTCCATTACATCCCCAGTCAGATGGAATGGTTGAGAGGTTCAACAGGACCATAGAAAACCATCTGAGGATAATGGTAAACGAACACCAGACAGACTGGGACCGACATCTTCCACTGTTCCTGATGGCTTATCGATCGGCTGTGCACGAGTCAACCGGAAGAACACCTGCCAGTGTGCTATTCGGAAGGGAATTGAGGCTGCCAATGGATGTGTTGTTTGGGCATCCTGAAGATAGGCCAGTGCCTGTAGATGAGTATTCCCGGGAATTGGCAGAACGACTCGACGCAATTCATGAGGCTGTTCCGGATCGCATGCGTCTAGAGAGTAACCGAATGAAGACGCGGTATGATGCCCGAGCGAATTCTGTGGGTTTCCAAGCTGGCGATCTGGTGTGGCTTTATAATCCAGCCCGGAGGAAAGGACGATCGCCGAAATTACAGAAGAACTGGGAAGGGCCATACCGAGTACTGACCAGGATCAACGACGTTGTTTACCGGATTCAACGTTCTCCACGATCGAAGATGAAGGTAGTCCATCTGGACCGGCTTGCTCCGTACCATGGGAAAGAAGGAGATAATTTCTGATCGGGGCGATCAGTCTTTTAAGGAGGGGGCAGTGATACGAACTTTTGCCCCGTCAGCGACGCCCCTGGTGGTGACACATTATTTGTTTACGGCGAGCAGGCTTTGATTTATTACGGCGCGACCTTGTCGCTGTTTATGATTCCCGAAAAGAATAGTCTATCTCGAAGATTCTCATTCTGGAACAATGTTTGATCGATAATTTTCGAGAACCTTCTAAGACCATTATAAAATGGGAAGCAAGAAGCCGAGTGGACAGTCTTACAGTTTGAAGTCTGAAGTTTGGAAGCGAATGTTGAATGCGATAAGAACCGGGCGTTTAATAGTTCCGTGCGAGTATAAGTATTGATACGCGTTTAGTGTCGGTACGGTACGCGAGTGCGAATTCTTTGGTGGCGTTTTAAGTGTACCGGGGCGTCTTCGTATGTGATTAACCGTCGGTTGAAGACGAGTGTTTTAGAGAGTTTAAACTGTGGACTTGTGTACTGTGGATTGTTTAGGTTAGGTAATTAATTATCTAATTGTTCGCTTAATTGTTTAATTTTCACTGCTTGTGGTTACTTACTGATTGTATATATTTCGCTGCTTATTGTTCAATTTGTTAATTTTAAGTTCTCAAATCACTGTTAATCATTGTAAATATTTGTACATATACATAAAGTCACTGTAAATAAAAAGTGTAAAATCGAAATACGTTACAATATAATAACCTCTATAATAATTAAGACTTCATTTTGAAACTTTTGGTGTGCTTAATTTTTTCACTGTAGTAAGTTTGAGATCAATTTTTCGATTAGGTATGTCGCAAAACTGTATGAACAGTTTTTGACGAGAATTTTATCTAAAAACAGCTAGGAGATTGAATCATCGCTATTAACGATTACAGCCTTTACAGTAACAATAAAAAAATTTTATTTTTATGGCTCTCGTTGTATTGCTACATTTACTAACGTCATATCCTTCATTCATTCACCGACCTATCTCTGTTTTATCAATTAAAAGTGAACTCTTAAAAACCTATATGAAACGATAGCCTTCGCTTGTACTGATACATTCATTATACATAGGTACCTTATATAAACAGATATTTAAATATACAAGACGAGGAAAAGAAAACAGAAATATTTTAATTGGAATTGTGGCTAATTTTGTATTGTTTTTTGTGTTGGGCGTAATATTTATAGTAGGTAATGGAAATGGTAAAACCTCACGAGAGCAAAGACATGTTTCGAAGAAGATAAATAATTGATGTAATTCTTGCGTCATTACAGTTTTCCAGAAATCTGATGCAAGCGCCATATTCTTGCCGATATGAAATAGATTAAAATTAAACTTCCAGATATTGAAGTATAGCGCACATTTATTAACTATTGGAATTGATTCAAGGGTAGAATGTTCATTTCTACGGAATGACCTAGTCATATGACGAGCATTTTTGTAGTTTCCGTGAATAGCTCTAGCCACAGCGTATCATTATTTTATTTACGGCCTTTCGCTGACATGAATTTATGAATACATTGTTCGATTTATGTGGGTACCGCTAGTGATTGTAGGAACGAGGCCGCGGCCTACACGGCCGAATCGTCCCACAAACCCAATAATTAAGGTTCGATCAGATAAACTTACTTATAAATATAGGTATCGGTTATTTATTATTCGACAGCAACAAGTTCCAAAAGAAAAATGGAATGCACAAAAAATAATTGAGTATGTACAGGATTAATTCAATTGCCGTTACACACCTCCTTTCACTATGGAACACAATGGATTCAAATAAATTGATTGTTAATAACTCTTGATACCTATAGTAGAAATAGTGATGTAACTACAGCGGACAGATGCCATTTTACTCGATTTAAGACCTTTACAAGAAGTCAAATATTTCTGTCGCCGGGTTTTACTGGGGTTTAAAAGGGAGATTCGTCTTCAATGGCCGTTTCAAGAAAATGAAAATGCCATATTTATTTTCAAAATAACAGTCCGAAACTTCAAATTCAAATGCAGGTATTCCGAACAAAAAAAATAGAGAAAATCAGATACACATAACAAACCGCAGGCTTTTATCTACCACATGAAATTCGTTTGGAATAGATTGGTTGAAAAATAAGTTTGCTATTTGTCTTTTAGTAGATCCAGTCCAACAGATTTAAGTTGGTGAGGGCTGAGGGGTGGGGTTGCGACGCGTTGGCGCCTGCCACAGCCTGCATTTAACTCAGCGCAACTGTGGCGTGAACATTTTTGTACTCTTATGGGAATGAATATTAAATAATAAAAATTCAGTAAAAATCTGGATGATGTGGCGGTAAACGTGAAACAGTAAAACTGATAATTTCGTACAACTGTGGTTTTAACACATTAAGTAAGTTCAAATTAATATTTTTGTCGTTTAGTCATTTAATCATATCTGTCTTTTTAGAATTTGATGTGGGTGCGGGATTTGCCTGGACGTTGTGGTAGGGTGCATTGTTTACGACGACGACGGAATTCTTTGGTGAATTAGGAATCAACTTTTGCTGCAACCACTTGCCATAATTCTCTGAATTCATTTCTGCATGGTTATCGCTGGTTTTAGATCCAGATTTAAAATATTAACAAACATCCAGGTATACAGGGTGTCCTGGTAAAGGTGGGAAATCTCTCGGGTGCATATAGATTACACAAAAATAGTACCCCAAGTTCATATAAAGTTTTCTCCTACGACCTTCACCTGCCGAGATATTCTCCCTTAAAATGGAGAAATAAAAATAGTTTTTTTACATACAATTTTTATTTTTTATTGTATTTCGATAGGTAATTTTCATGGTGGCGTACCTAGTGATTGAATGTCGATAGAATAATGCGACCCGTTTTTTGATAGTGCATCAGGGGAGCAAGGGGTGAACTACCCTTTACCTTCTTAACTTCATATTTTTTAAGGGGCTGAATATTTTTAATTACCTATTAACTGCATTTTTTGTTTCCCCAGATATTTTGCTAATAAAAAGTTACTCTTGTTAGGTTTCGATAAAATGAAGTGTTTTCGAGAAAATAAAACTGAACAAGCAAGAGGTAGGTACCGAGTTTCTACGATTTTGGTTTTCATTTTTTCTGGTATTCGAAAATCCGAAAGCAATTTTTTAATGTAAATTTTCACTACCTTTCGCAAACTATTAAGGTTATTTTTGTACGACGTTTCGTCTGTTGTCTACATCTTCAATTTTTATTTTTTGTTAATACGGACCTGGAAATTGTTTAATGAATTTCAAAGAAATAGCTAATGTAGGGTCAAACAATATTTAAAAAATTCCTAAGAAATAATTGATTGAAATAGCTTTCGATTTTTTGATATCTTTGAAAATAATGCCAGAAAAAATAAAGACGAAAATCGTAGAAACACTGTACCTCTTGCTCGTTGAGTTTCATTTTCTCGAAAACGCTTCATTTTATCGAAACCTAACAAGCGTTAACTTTTTATTATTAAAATGTCGGGGGAAACAAAAACTGCGGTTAAAACTTAAAAATATCCAGCCACTTAAAAAATATGAAGTTAAGAAGATAAGGGGTAGTTCACCCCTTGCTTCCCTGATGCACTATCAAAAAACGGGCCGCATTATTTTATCGACATTCAATCACTACGTACGTTACCAAGAAAATTATCGAAATACAATTACAAATAAAAATTTTATGTCAAAAAAATTATTTTTATTTATCCAATTTAAGGGAGAATATCTCGGCAGGGGAAGGTCATAGGAGACAACTTTATATGAACTTGGGGTGTTATTTTCGTGTAATCTATACGCACCGGAGAGATTTCCCACCATCACCGGGACACCCTGTTAATTCCTCCAATCAGATATTGAAAAATTGCTCAAGTAACCATAGTATCGCCATATTGCTCTTGATGATGACAGATGTCAAATTGCATACCTAAATAGATATGTAAGTATATGTATTATATAATGCATAATTATGAAATGCTTTAGAACTCGCACCCTGTATAACAAAGGTGAGATATGCATTCCGAAATAGCACAAAAGTAAAGTTCTCGGAATAAATACTACGGCAATTTATATACCCTACTAGGAATTTTATATTGTTCCTTCTAAGAAAAGCCCAAATGTCTTTTGCCTTTATGTACGCAAAGCTGACAGCACCCAGACAACACTCTTCCTCGAATTTCTACCCGAACCTATACCTGCTCTCGTGGGTTCTTCCGAGTAACCCCCGTCCGCAGGTGTCCGGAGGCGCATTTCGACCTCTCCTTCCATTTCTTCGGTTTTACATACGAGGATACGAAGAATCGACTTGTTGAGATGCCAAGAGAGCTCGCACACATCTGCTGCACAAAGAAACCTTTATTCTCGTCTCTGTCTCGAGTTAAGTGAGCTCGGCCTGGGTTCCTGGAAGTCTGCTTCGCCGTTTTTTTCTAAGTAGAATTCGGTCGAGGGCCTCAAGTTGACCTGGACGCGCGCGAGTGCATAACTATGAGAAAACTTGTGGGTATTTTTGGCAGTTTCGCACACCGTAAGTCAGCCAGATTTGATGCATGCCAGGACCATGTAAAATTCCAATTACTTAAAATAATTAATAATGTCGATGTGTTATCAGGAAAAGTAGCACATCTCTATTTAATCGTCCCCGTTTTAAAATACATGGTGTACAATAAATTGGCACTTCCTTTACAATATGAATCCATAGGTAAATGTACAAAATCGTACTCATACATAAAATGCCCGTGAAACTCTTCTATTTCACAGTTCCAACGTAACCTCCAGTTAGTTAACATCTAGTGATAACGTAGATTTGCGTTTCTAACAACAATATTTTTGTTTTCTTTATGATGAGAGCTCGACATTTCTATGATTAGCCAAGAATATATGGATACAAATAAAACTAGGTACGTACGAAAATATCTGCATCCAGCATGTTACAATAGTAAATAGTACCTATATTACGCAACGACGTAACGGTAACGAGCATGGAAAGTGCCACATTTAGTATGGGTGCATATCACACGAGTGCATATGAAATACACTTTCTATAGAGTTATGTACACTATTTTTCCCACGACCCCTTAATAAAGTCAAATTTATTCACAAAACCGTAACTTTATTTTTAAGGATTGTTATCGTACGTAATTTGACGAGTACATTTTATTTTGCCGGATAAATTTTTATGTTTTGAACGAAACTTTGTTGCAATTTGCAATTTGACGAATCAAACTAACAGTCAGTAAGAGCCCGAAAGCCCAATCGGCATATTTTTGTACCATAGTACCATCCTGTTAAAAACAGCCTGTCAGTTTTAATATTTTCGATTTAATATTTTCTTGAGCAATCGGACAGGACATAAATAAGTATATCGGGATTTTTAATATTTGGTATGTATTCCGGCTACTCACTACGCGTTACTTTGCAAGTACTTGGCAAGTACTTGGGAATTAGCAAGTAGTGTGTACGATATGCGAGTACGACTCGGCTAGACTCGGCATGCTACTTGTACTTCCCAATTGAAGTCGGAAAACTGTCCAAAGTCAAAGAGCCCGAGTATTGTACTCTGCAAGTACTTGGCGGCAGATACACACTACGCCGTTACTTACTTAGGTATAATTCGGGCTGAAAAATTTAGTTGCAATGGAGTGATCGAATAGAACGACACTTTTATTTTTAGATATTTACTAGAGGGAACCGATTATCTGGGACCCCTAGCACAAATTGCATAAAAATAGGAACGAGGTTCATGATATCATGATGCGTGGAAGCGGATTCAATCAAAAATGGTGGAGGAAATGGAAGTTTCCATTCCCGAATTGGAAAAGAAGAAAGATTCCTTAATGGCAACATTTAGGAACTGTTTAAGTTTTACAATTATTGAAATTGCTCCTTCCGTTTCAGTATCATCCGCCATGATGAGAAGCTTTTTGACAAGTACTTGCACTTCCCGCAAAAGATGAGCATTCACCGTTTTTCCGCTAGTGTGTATGGTATACACATATACTATTCGGCAAGTACAAGTACTTTAACAAGTGAAAGTACTTGCCAAGTACCGCGTAGTGAGTAGCCGGCTTTAACCATTTGCTGTTAGCACACCTTTGCGCTCCGCACCTTGCGCTGTTATACTGAAAATCGGGTCATACTCCATTCTTCCAGTGGCTAAACCAACATGGTCTGATTCATCTTTAAAATAATGCACTAAACATTGAGAACCTTCTCCCCCACGCCATGCTAGTTCATGAAGTAATATGATAAAACTTTTTTTGCAGCCCGGTCGGCGTTTCTTCGTCGTGGCGTTTTGTCCTCAGTTTTGTCATTTTAAAGATTTCTTCTTTGTTTTCTTTTTTCTTTTGCAGTATTTTACGCTTTATAATATTTTAAATTTGGTGCAATTCTGGTATTAATACTTTTTATAAAGCAATCGACGTTTCGGCCCCGTTCGGGGCCTTTGTCAAATAGTATAAAACCGGGTATAAAACTATTTATACAGTAACTATGAATGTAAATACATATAAAAATTTTAGCACTTCTGATTTTGAAAAAAATAAAACATTTGGATTTTTTACAAAAGAAAAAGAAATATGTATTTAATTTAACAATAATAATAATAAGTAAGTAGCAGAGAGCAGGATTTACCCGAGGATTTGTTTTATTATATTACAGTAAATTTGACTTAAATTTTGTATGTCAATTCTATCATTTATAGAATTCTTTTTTTATATAAGTCATTTCTAAAAACAGTCGATATTTAAATTTTTTTTCTTGTTCTAAAATTTTGGGTTCATTAAATTCAAAAGTATGATTCTTGTTTTTCATGTTTACTTATTGCTGAATTACTGTTTTTGCATTTATGTTGTTTAAGTCTGGTTTCTAAATGATTTTTGAATTGACCATTTAATTTTGTATACGGTATGGGTTTTTATTAGTTTAGGAATGGGTGTTTTTAAATTAGAATATAAAAATTTTGTTATAATTTTTGTATGATTGTATTTTGCCAATAAGTTATTAAATAGGTATTGTGTGACATACCTTTAATTTATGATAATGAAATGTAATTTCTATATCTATGGGTATATTTATGTAGTGATATTACATCGAGAGAAATTAAATTGAAATTTTCTGTGATATAGAAATTTTTAGTTTTTTCCTCGATTTTTTCTTTAAAAAACCAGGAGTCTGATGTAAAATTCATTTTGTCCTGTAATGTTAGACAGAATGTTAGCTAAAAATTTTGATAATTTATAAAATGGGCTTTGAATACAAGAAACAATTGGTCTGAGAGGAATATTAGTTTTATGTAATTTTGGTAGGCCATATATCCGGGGAGGTAGAGAATTTTGAATTTTAGGTTTGCTACTGAGGTTTGGGGGAATGTTACAGTCATCAAGTAATTTAGAAACAAAATTATCCTTTGTATTTTGTTTTATAAAAAGTGTTATTATTAATGCCAGAATTTCACCAAATTTAAAATATTATAAATTATACTGGCACAACTTGAATAACAATTTTACGCTTTGTATTTCTAGCAAAATTTCTAGCATATCTGGGGAATTTAAAAGCGACATTTTTATTTAGTCCCATTTCGCGCGTTTCCGTTTCGTGCGTCGATGAAAATTTTCCCGTTTCATGCGTCATCCCAAACCTCTACCTGGCTTGAGTGCCGTTTCGTGCGCTGACTTGCTGATAATGCAGTGAGCCACTAATTCGAGTTTATCTTTACAACACAACGCTGTTAATAACTAGACTTCAATGCGGAAGTGTATGCTGATTTATCTCCTATTGTTTTCAAATGTTAATGTTTTTGTTTGGGGGGATACTTAAACGCTCCGCTCGCGTCGCTTGCCCATAGACAGGAAATTGTGGGCCGTGGAACCACTTTTTTGGCCATATTCAGTGACTGGCAACTATAAAACAAAGCAGTACGTTTTGTATGCCTTTACTGCAACAGGTACATGTTCAAAGTAAAGGGTATCGTTGTGCAACGCACGAACTGGTAGGTACTGCTTAATTACTCAGTAAATTCTTGACGCTCGAATCGGCATGAAAACAGGTAGAAACCCAAAAACGCACGAAACGGGAAGATACCCTATGAAAGGGTATAATCTCTAATGTTCTGTTAAAATCTTGTATTAATTCGGCGGTTTTGTTCCACATCATTTTAGTAACAGAGTCTTTATAATCGTCTTCTTTGCACTTTTTGATATTGTATCCCCATCAAAATATCGGTCAGTATTGTTGCTGCTTTATTTTCTTCAAGTTTGTAACCCGTTTCATCGCAAAATAATTGGAACTTCTTTGCACTTTTTGATATTGTATCCCCAGTCCATCAAAATATCGGTCAGTATCGTTGCTGCTTTATTTTCTTCAAGTTTGTAACCCGTTTCATCGCAAAATAATTGGAACTTACTGTTTCCATATCGAATTGTGATTTATCATTGTATTTTTGTATGCATTTCCTTTGATTTTCAAACTAATTTCGTTCACTGACGCTGAACTAAACCGTTTTTGGTTCATTTCTACAGTTTGCGATTAAAACATAATGACATCAAGACCAGAGAGCAGGTATAGTTTATCAACAAAAACAACATACTAAAAAAATTCTCGCTGGGATAAATTAAGTAAATTATCCTCACTACAATAATGATTTAATTGAACACAATTACATACGTGATCAAAAATACTGTTAAATGATTGGGAAATAAAAACGTCAAAAAATAATCTGTAGTAATTCAAGAAGTGGTCTGGAATTGTCGGAAATTTTACGAAAGCTGTTGATTTGCTTGGTAACCACGAGTGTAAATTTGACAGTTAAAAGATCACGAGCATTAAACATGAAACTTCAGTTTTTAAATCCCTCTGTCATTATTTGACAGAACATTTTCCGCTGTAATCACTTCCTCCTGCCTGAAGGAGGAGAGATAATTTCCGGAAATCGTCTCTGTTGCTATGGTAACCAAACAAATACAAAGCTTCTGATTGGCTGATAAATGTAAGTGTGAAATTTCCGAAATAATACAAGTCGCGGGACCCAAATGAAATGTTTCAATTGGCCAATTTGACGATGAAAAAAATAATCTATGTTATGGTAGGTATGTGTCAAAATTTCTAAGTAGCCCCCTAACTATGAGCATATTCGAAAAATTCCGGCTTATGAATGATGGTTTGATTTGTTCTCTTTCCCGCCAATTCATAAATGCCCAGTTCGTACCTATAAAATATATCGTAAAATATTTAGGTCTTCCATGGAACAAGCCATTAAACTTCCCTACCTTTTAAGAGATTTTTGTGGTAAGAAATTGTTAGATTTGAACAGAGACGTTGTCCGATATTTATTCAGTAAAAGTCAAAATTTCATAGCTTCCTACATTTGAGTGCCACATTATACATAAATTATATTCTGCCTTGCAATCACCAAAATCATAAAATAACCTGTTTAATGGTGTCGTAGGCGCATTATGGTTTCCATTTAAAAATATATATAATTTTTCATTATTTTTTTAACACGAACTATTTCCACAAATTCTTCCAATTTTAACCCAAATATCAACAAATGCGATAGAAAATACGTGTTATAAGTAAACTCCCAAGAATGTGCACTGCTAAACCTGTACGTCCAGAGTTAAAAATAAAAAATTCTCCGTACCGAACCGCGAAATTTCCGACGGGCGTCCGATTCTTTGATCCACGCACAAGCACGGGGCTACGTCACCGGCACTTCCTTGCCAAAATGTTACAGCTGACGTGATTTAACCGGTGAAAAATTGCGTTTGGGTGCTACATAAGCCGAAATACTAGCAAGTACCCCACGTAAAATACATATTAGATTAAAAATAGACGTGTTATACGTGAAACATTCTATTTTAAATTTTGTTAGATTCTATTGTAGTGTAGGTTCGTTTAGAAATTGTGCGCTATATGAGTTAATTGATGTGGGAAGTTAGGTACATGAAGAATTGGTGAGTCATTTTCGGAGTTGTTTACTATATTGGTGTTGACATCTCAAATGCCAAAATCCGTGTTTTCTTGTCCAACATTGTTTGTAGCCAATATTTTTCTGTGGCAATTTGGACTTGGAACAGAAGAATATATTGAAGTAATAAGCAATAGATATACAAACCAAAGAGAAAGTATAAATAAAAAAATGTAAATTATTATTTAGGTACATTTCTTTCACTATTCACTTGTTTTTCGATTTGCCAGTTTTTTTTATATAAATTAATTATTTTTGTGAATTGCTGGCAATACTTAATAAATAAACACTGTTGTAATCGACGTTTCGGCCCCGTTTGGGGCCTTTGTCAAGACAGAAATAAAAAACAAAAAAGGTGGCATATAAAAAAGACAAAAACTCTGTGAATGTTAGAACAGATATTCAAAATTTAAGTTAAATTTATATGTAGTAATATAACGTGATATATAATAACATAAATCCTGTCTGCTACTTAAATTAATGAAAGTGCCTCCGTAACCGGCGCCGGCTACAGTTTTATAGGTGTATTGTTGCCGGAGCCTGCGTCTGTCTGGTGCGAGAGGGCAGCTAAGAGGTCTGTTTAAAATGCGTATGCGTTGTATCAGTCTTTTTCGTTCCCAAACAGAAGCGTGCCGGCAACTATACGCAAGGCCGGCGCCGGCTACGGAGGCACTCCCTACATTAATATACATACATATATGTACAATTTTACCTATTTCATAATTTTATCAAAACCAAATTTGCTAAATTGTAATTTCTATTTTTAATTCTATATACCTACAGTGTGTCCCAGGATTGATGTTACAAGAGGTATGATTGGCTGAAAATTTTGTAATTTCAATTTGGTATTTTGGACTATGAATTCTTAATAAGTTAACCCCACACGCCAAAAGACAGTGACACAGTAAATAAACTCGACACGTGTTTCACTGGCAACATCAGCATCCTCAGGAGTTGAAGAAATTAATTTCGAACCAAGCAGGGCTTATTTCCAAAATACCAAATTGAAATTCCAAAATTTTCAGTCAACCGTACCTCTTGTAACATCAATCCTGGGACACACTGTAAGTATATAGTTACGCCATAAATAATTCTTATTGTTTAAAAATTTTATTAGATTTGTAATTTTTATACTTTGTACAATTTTCAATACTTAAATCTTGACAAAAGCTCCAAGCAGGGCCGAAACGTCGAATAGTGAGTATTTGTTATATTCTTAAATGTCAGAATTTCACAAAATTGGAATCATATCAATAAAGTCAATTAAGAAACTTATCAATACTTTAATCAATTATCTGCCAATACTTTTTTCGATCAATAAGCACTTAAAAATTATGTTCGTTGGAAACGTATTATTTGTTTTAGCAATTTTTCATTAAAGTACCGACTTCCCAGAATTCCTTGAACGCAGAAACAAACAATTCGCGGTTGCCTCTAGAAATAAAAAGGAAATGTTTGATGTACTTGCCGGAAATGAAGTTGAACAGCTATACACTCGATCAAAAACAGAATCATTATTTAAACTTGACTAACGATAATGTCAACGAAATCCGAGGTACGATCTGATCAGAGAAGCGAGAATATACAGTGCGTTTCAAGCATGTGACTCCTAATTTACAAATAAACGTATTAGGTTAAGTGTAGTTTTAAGAGTAGTGAACTTTTAACCTTTTCACGATAAATTCTTTATTGTTATTCCTGGCATTATAATTTATATCGTAGTCATAAATATATTTTGTCAGGAACTGATTGTATACACAGATATTATCAAGGATTTGAAGTACTTAACAAGTAAATGATATTCCTTTTAATGTTGTCATCATTTTAAACTTTCACAAGATTTCCTTTTAGTTTTCTTGCGTATCTCTTAAGTATTAACGCTTTTTAGCACCGCGTTAACTATGCCATCTACTTTTGTACAACAGATTTTATGGGCGAATACCCAGGAACATTAGGAGACAAAAATAAACAATCATAAAGTATGGCCAATCGCTACTTTTCACTACATGCTATATTATGTTTTGTGTGGTTTTCTAACGTCTTAAAAATAAACTCCGGCGTTTAAATTACCCGAGGATTTCTTAAGAGGGCAAAGCTTCCGTTGTCCAAACAAACAGAATGTGTTAACACGAGTAAAAAAATAATTTGTAGATCCTTATTTTTGGGAAGATGAAATCAATCATGTAGATTATGATGCGGATGTGAAAGTGATCCAAGGGTATTAATTTAAAGTGTCTATTGTTAAAAAATATTTCAGTTTATGATGTAATGCTGAAAGTGGACATTATCTGTTACCTACAGTAAAATTCTGCTTGATCTTTTCGTTGAAATTTCAAGTTGTGGGGTTATTTTATTTGTCAATTCTAAAAAGTCTCAGAAGTGTTCTTAGCGAGGGGTATTTCCGAGTTTTTAGTAGTTATTTAAAGACCACTGCTACTGCAAGTACTAAGCCTCGTACTAAGCTCAGTACCTCGCTCAGTACTTTTTACTCGACTTTGTACCTGTAGTGATTGCAGCCAAAAGTTCAACTTCGACGTGATTAACAACTTAAGTACCTATTTAGTTGTCAAGGATTTTATAAAAGTTTTCTGTAGTAGATTAAAGTAGCATCAGCAGAAATGGGTTGGTAGTTTTCCCAGTTTTCACGGAAAATTGTGTTTTTGCAAATATTCTCGCAACTTAATTTTGTTGACAGTTTGCGTTCTAGATATAAATTATATAGCTTTTGTTTACCTTTTTCTAAACCACTAGATTATATCTATAAGTTTTGATGTCGAAGCTTTGTTGTGTAGGTATAACAAGTATATTTGCGTAAGGTTTAGCTCCCGATTTTAAATATTATTACTTACTTTTCTTTAAAAAGAAATACTTGGAACCTCGCTTGGAACACAAGAGCGAATCATCAAGTAAATAGAAATATAGGTGTCTCTCAATAATTTTTCCGCGCGTGTCCTCTATGACCTAGACAAAATAAAACAACAAATTTCTGGTATTTCCCGAAATATAATTGCTATAATGTTGTGTTGACTTTGTCTTAAATATATACTTAAGTATAAAACATAATTTTTATACATGTAATTTTCTCGGAATGTCACAATTTATCTAGCAAATACGATATCAACTAAGATACCTGACTTTTCAAGTATTACCGTGAATTCGCCATTATCGAAGTTAGCAGAAACAAACCGCAAAAAGGACAACGTTGTAAATATTAGCAATAGGTACAGGGTGTGTATAAATTGGGGAAAGAACTACACGGGACGATGTCAGTCATAAAATTCTGAGTCGGAGATCTTAAAACCAAAATATTGGACCATGCTTCCAAAACACTGATGTATTCATCGGCATTAAGACGACTGGTTAAATGAATTGGTCCAACAACGCCATGATTTATTATGCCCAGCCAAACATTAATGGAAAATCTTCTCTGATGACAATATTGTCGATATTCGTGCGGGTTTTCATCAGCTCATTGGTGAATATGATGTGTATTAAATACACAATCTAATCAACATGCACTCGTCTTTCCAAAGAATACGTCTCAAGAAGCGATCATTGCCACGAATTCTATTTAAAATCGTGTTGCAGAAATTCAATCAGGCTGTTATCATTTTCATCTCGATGTTCATATACGTTAGAAACATGGTATGGATGAAGATTTTCTTGAGGAACCAAATGAACCGTCTTATTATAGGGAATATTAAATGTTGCAGATAACTGCCTGGTGCTAATGGAGGGATCTTCTTGTACTGCATACAAAATTTGCTCTTCCAGTTTTACTGTGGCCTTGGTCGACCAGAGTTGAAATTCCTCGGTACAAATGAACCAGTTTCACGAAGACGTTGGTCCAGCCTTCAAAATACATTTGCTCTAGGATGCCTCCGGTTTGGACAACGTACATGATATTCATGTTCTGTCATGTCGCCATTTCCATTAGGTACAGTAACCAAATACCATATACATATCCGCATAATCGTCAGCAACGAAGATTTACCATCTCGACTACCACAGATCCTAGCATGATGGAAAAGTACAAGAAGACTGAAAGTAGGTACTTATCTGTCATAAAATCAGGCGTCAAATGGTCAAATCAAACAAATGGAAATGTTTTGATTCGGTTTTTAACCGAATGGAAAACTCCGCAAAAGGCGACGATCAGTGTCACGTGTTCGCTGTTTTTACTCGTAATTCTGATCACCAGGCGCCTGTGATAACAGAGCAGACCTGATGGCATTACCGCATACGAGATAGCAGACGCAGCGGAAGCAGCAGACATAAGAAAATACACGTAAAGGCACACTTTTAACCTCAAACTTTCGCAACCGAATTCGGAAAACAAATTACGAAACAATAAAGTAACTCTTCTAAGAAATAAGCGGTGTAATCGATTAGTGCTATTACAATAATGCCTGTATTTTATTTGGTGATAAAATGTAGTTTTATATCGTACGTAGACTTCTGAGAATTCGAAGATAATGATTTTGTGTTCGTATTATTCAAGATGAAAGATCCTGTTGTAGAAAGAGATAGAGTCAGGGTCATTTACATCACAAAAAACCTCAATGCAGGCTAGCGTACCGTAAAGTACCAAATTTAGACTTTCTCTTACGTTAGAATACGTAAATTTCTTCGAATATAAAAGAAACTCATGAATATTTTAGGCCGTACGTCGTTAATACATTCCGTTCTATTTCTGCCAAAGTATTAATTAAATTTACATAATCTAGAACTTCCGCCGTTCTAGGTACATAACTTAAAACAAATCTTGCACATACCTTTAAAACAAATTGTATTCCGTTTCCTGCTACGATAACCCTCTTAACGACATTTTTGCTAGTCTTTTTTATAAATTAGAAAAATACGAGGCCCTGCCACTAAAACACTACAAATTCCGAAAAAAAACACTAACTAGTCCGTCGATTGCGTATAACCAAGCACATTATCGTCTACTAAACCGTTAAAAAAACAATTTCTACATTCGATTATTTTTGAGGTTATATCACTATCGCTTTTTCACATACGTCTAACCGCCACTAAACCGCTAGTGCGATTGGCAGCCCGAGCGGTTGTCTACAGTCAATTGTTCACCAGATCGCGAAAAGCAGGATGGCGGCGACCGAATTGAACTAGATAGAAAGAGATAGGGAGCGGACAAGCCTTCTGAGAATCTGGGAACGTGTTTTCACTTCACGTTAAATGATTCGCGTGGTGGGGATAGTAACGTATTTCAGGGAATCTCCGGTTCGGAGAAGATACGTATATATAGCCGCAGGCTAAACTTACTACTTGGGAGTGAATCAGAGATTCTAAAACGGTGGTAACGGCGGGTGGAGAACATTCTTTGAGTTTTAAAAGGAAGCGGTGTGCAGTGCTCTTGCGGACTGCGCCATCTTCAACATTATACGGCATTTTTAGGGCATTTTTTTCAAATCCACTTGGTCTGTACAGGTGATTCTTACGAAAGCGTAGAGCGGACATTGAAATAAATATTTTATAATTGAAAGATACATTTTATATTGTTACATAATTTTGTAACATGTATCTTGAAATCAAGTAGAAATGCAACTTCTAAGTGACAATTTTATATTATTGTAAGATAGAACTTGCACTCACGTATAATTGCAAGTTCCAACTTGCAATCAAGTATAAATGCATCTTCTAAGTGACAATTTTTTATTATTGTCAGATAGAACTTACACTTTCGTATAACTGTAAGGTCTATCTTGCAATCAAATATAAATGCAACTTCTAAGTGACAATTTTTTAATATTGTCAGATAGGACTTGCATTTATGTATAATTGTAAGGTTTATCTTGCAATTAAGTATAAATGTAACTTCTAAGTTACAATTTTGTATTATTGTCAGATAGAACTTGCATTTACGTATAATTGTAAGGTAAGGTAAGAAGTTGTACTTATGTATAATTGTAATTTGTAATTGGTAAACTTGGGTTTATACAGGGTGATTCATAACGAGTGTAAAAGATTTCTAGGGCTGATAGAGGAGGTCAAAACAATAAGAAAAAATCGATGAACGTATGTCTTAAAATTATTCCCAACAAAAATAGGGGGTTCAAGTTTCTCGAAAAAAACTGATTATTTTTAATATTTCCGAAACTAAGAAAGCTATTAAATTAAAATTTTAGGGACAATTTGTCACTTGCAGACCTCTATAATAAAAAAAAAATACTTTTATATCCGAGAATAATTGATTTTTTATGAACAATTTTTCAACCGAAAATTCAGATTTTGATGTTTTTACAAAATGCTGTTTTACTCGGAAGTTAACAGTTGTACGGAAAAAATCAAGAATACCTTTTTTCTTTGAAATTGAACGTATAATCCAAAACTTCAATCTTTTCTTTAGAAACCACAAACCAATGGTGTAACATCGTGTAAGCCAAAAGAAAGGATTCTCCAGCTTATTGCGGCGCCACTGGTGACAGTAGAAAAGCAAATCTTTTTAGGACGATAGAGGTTCACAAAGGACAATAGTCCTCAAAATAAGAATTCAATAGCTTCAGTAGATTCGGAGATATTAAAAAGAATTATTTTTTTCGAGAATTTTCTACACCCTGTATTTTTGTTGGGAGCGATTTTAGGACAGATGTTCATGAAATATTTTTTCTTGCTTTGACTTCCACTATCACCTCTCGAATAGTTTTACACTCGTTACGAATCACCCTGTATACCTACAAAACGGTTCAGTGCAAATTGTAAGTTGAATCTTGCAATTATATGTATAAATTTACCTTATATTTCGGTATAATTGGCAGATACAACTTCCAATTATACCTACGTGCAAGTTCTATCTTACAATAAATATAAAATTGTCACTTACACGGTGCATTTATACTTGATTGAAATATAGACCTTACAATAATTATACGTAAATGCAAGTTCTATTTGACAATAATAAAAAATTGTCACTTAGAAGTTGCATTTATACTTGATTGCAAGATAGACCTTACAATTATACGTAAGTGCAAGTTCTATCTGTCAATAATATAAAATTGTCACTTAGAAGTTGCATTTCTACTTGATTGCAAGATACATGTTACAATTATGTAAAAATGTAAGATGTACCTTTCAATTATAAAATATTTCTTTCAATGTCCGCTCTACGCTTTCGTAGATTCTAAATGCATAGGTATGCGAAACATTTCAGGAGGTGATACCGTGGCAAAAATTAGGGGGAGTTTTCTATATAAACATGCCCGAAAGTAGCCCCTTGCCGGGGGGATAACAACTTTTGAATTGTTATGTACACTCTCTATGAATTGGAATTGAATTGTTTGAATTGGAATTGAATTGGCTGAATTGGAATTGAATTGGCTGAATTGAAATGAATTGAACTGAATTTTTCGAATTGAATTGAATTACTTGAATTGAATTGAATTACTTGAATTGGATTGAATTATATTGAATTATTTTTGAATTGAATTGAATTGGTTGAATTTTGAATTGAATTATATGAATTGAATTGGCTGAATTAAAAATAATTGTGTCGAAATGAATTACTGTATTCTGAAATCCCAGGTCATGCAATAACTAAATGCTCGTCCCCGTGCTCGTCGAAGGACGTAAATATCCGAACAATATTCTTGCAAAATTTTAGTTGAATTGAATTACATATTTAAATTGTGTTGAATTTGATTAAATTCTTCATGAACTGAATTGAATTGAATTAAATTGGCCGAATTGAATTAAATTATTTGAATTGGATGGAATTATTTTTGAATTAAATTGAATTGGCTGAATTGAATTATTTGAACTGAATTGAATTATTTGAATTTAATTGAATTTGAATTGAATTGTACATACTTTTTGAAGTTGTTATGCCTCGCCCCTTGCCGAGTTATACCCCTTCAAAGTGTGGGGTTGAAAACAACTTTTTATTTGTTTCTGCACATTTGGAAAGAACTTTTTAAGTACACGGAATTATCTTATTAAAAAATGTGCATTACGCAGTTTAAGTTTAATTTACTGGCTTTCTTACCTATTCGATTTTTTGCATAAAACTGTAAAACGGATAGATTTCAAGTAAAGTAATAAAATATAATTAACTTTACATTTACAGAACCAGAAAGTTTATTATTGTTCAAATACTGACGAGCAAACTAAGCTAAAATGTACTGGAGGCTCAATTTCAAATTGGCTTTCCTCAACTTCTCGAATACACATCGCACAAGTTCTTTAAGTGCTGGTCGAATGTCTTCCCCATCACGATAATATCCTGGAGGTACGCCAGGCAAGTCTTCCAATGCAACCCTCGCAGTACTGTCTCCATAATCTTGCGAACAGTGGCGGGTGTCTTGCAGAGCCCAAACGGTATCACATATTTACGGTGTCGACGTAATACACTCGAATTGTTTTTTCTAGAATACTAGAGTCGCAGATTTTTTCATGTTCCAGAAAACTCTTCAAGGGCGTTTTTGGAGTTTACTCCTTAAGAAACGATTTTCAGTTATAGCCCGCGATACGGAAATTTTATGAGGAGTAAAATCAAGCGTTAACTATTGAGCGTTACGTTACGCGTTAACTAGTGAGCGTTGAAATTATGTACGTATCTATGGATACGGCTGTTTATGTCTGACTGTATGGAGCATGGAAATAGTGAAAATAGAGTGGCATAGAGTAGATATGACAGTTGGCGTTGTAAAGTCAGCATTTGCAGTGTTTGTATATATAATCTAACCCTTTCCTACCCTAAGGTGTAAAGGTGACACTAAATCAATTACGTATACACAAAATTAGTCCATCCTTTCCTATCTTTTGCTAACTTCCTTGCCGCTTCCCATGTTATATTTTTATCTTGTAAAATTTCCCCCACCGCATTATCCCACGTCTTCCTCGGTCTTCCTCTCTGTCTTCCGGCGGCAACGTTCATTCTGTTCAAATGCCCTGCAGTGCTTGTTCGGTCCTAAATTTGTGGAATCTTTTGATTTAATATGGAAAAACCTAATATTAAATACTCCAAATATTGCTTAGTGCCGAAGTGTGAATCAACGCCTATTCGAAACACCAGGAAAAGTATTTATTTCATTGCCAGTGGGATCGACGTTTACAGATTGTCACTTAATTACTGAATTTATAAACAATTTATATTTTGATGTAGTTGGACATATTCGAACATAAACCATCTGATAAATACACATTTGGATATAAAACTGACATTCGCGTGTACCCTAATTATCAAGTGCTTGAAGTTAAAATAATCGTTCGTATAAGGAGTAAACTGAGGGGTTGACAACTTATGAATTGTTGTGTACAGGCTAATGTGAATTGAATTCAAATTAAATTCGAATAGAATTGAATTGACTGAATTGAGTTGCATTATAAGAATTGAATTTGAATTGACTGAATTTTTTCGAATTGGGTTGAATTAAATTTGAATTGACAGAATTACTTGCGAATTGATCTGAATTGACAGAGAATTACTTGCGAATTGATATGATTTGAATTTGAATTGAATTGAATTTGAATCGTTTGAATTAAACTTGAATTGGTCGAATTGAATTTGAACTGTATATTGCGTGTCTGACGATTGAAAACATAATACGAAATTCGAAGCGACTGCTCGAGATTCTGTTTGCTTCTAGAAAAAAGGGGGGGGAAAAGCATGATTGACTGTGCAATTGTCATAGTATTTCGCAGCTAGCAGTTGGCTCCACATTAGCGTGATATTAGCAGACATAGAGAACAGAACTCGAGTAGAGGTTAATCTAGTTAGCTACCTGATAGTTTTGCTTCCGGGGTTCCCCCAATTTTCGCGTTTTGTTAGTTTTATGGTGTGCATGAAAAATTGGATATGGATCAGGATAAAGAAAAAAGCATAAGACAAAGCGAGGGAGAAAGGAACTAATCAATAGAATATGGACTTCGATGGAAAAGACTGTGCAATTAGGAGAGATACCATTTGATATAAAGTTTTTATTATATAGGTGCGGTTACGACACCTTTTTGTCACTGATAAATGCGGAAGAAAATTTCATAAGCGTGATAGAGGAATACTTAGCGGAAAATATCGGAGACATACAGGAAGAAATTAAGACTAAAGGATTGCATGAATTGCACTATATGCGCGTGAAAGAAAAATTTCAATTTTTACCAGGTGGGTAAAGTTCTTAATTTTTATAGTAGTACGTAAATTAATGGTGGTGCATTTTGCTTTCAGTATTGAATATTATTTTAGCCCTCATTCCAATAGTTGAGTTTGGAAAAAATTGCCGATTTCAATGGTACACGTTTCTGAATTTATATGTATAGGTACATACAAGGTGTTCCATTGAGCGTGTGTTGCAACCTTAGTTGCAACCAAGTTTGTTATTGTAAATGGAATGCTAAAGTGTCTGTTACTCGTTCAGAGCCCTTCCTAATTCTTCTTTGCTGGATGCTAATACTGCTATATCATCCGCGGATCTGAGCATATTAATAGTTTGGTCCTGTATATTAATTCCAGCAGCTATTCTGTCTTTAACAATATTAATCGCATCTTCGATATATAAATTGAAAACTAGCGGTGGCAAGGCACATCTCTGGCTCATTCCCCTTCGAATACTTATCTGCTTCTTTACGTTCCTGGCTCAAATTCTATAGCTGCTGTTCGCTCTTTGTAGAAATTACGTATTATTCTCCTATCCATATATCCTCCCTACATTTCTGAGCACTTCGGGCATCTTCCTCCATTTTACGCCGTCGAAGTTTTTTTCTAAATCTGCAACCTCTATACAGGGTGATTCAGAACACATACGCCAAACTTCAGCAGTTTATAGAGGAGCTCAATATAAGAAGAAAAGTTCCTATGGACATGCAACCAAAAGATACACTTAAGTAAGATACAGGGTGTTGAAGTTCCTGGAAAAAGAATGATTATCTCCAAAACCAAGGAAACCATAGAATTAAAATTTTTAGGGTACCTAACTGTCCTTTGTAGACCTCTATTATTAAAAAAAAATACTGGTAAATGGCATTTCCTGTTTTATAAATATTTCGATTGGTTTCGTCTTTTATTCAAATTTAATTTGAAATTTATTTACCTAACTGAGAAGTGAAAAGTCAAAAATGTTTTACATTTGCCGGCAACAAGGTTTACTGGGAATAAATAACTTAACTAGCAAGGCATGGAACCAAACTAAAAATTTAATTCATTGAATTAAATTCGAATTGCTCGAATTGTTCGAACTGAAGTTGAATTTGTTGAATTAAATCCAAACTTCTGGAATTAATTCTAATTTTTTGAAGTAATTCTGCATTTTTGAATTACTTCTGAATTTTTTGAATTAGTTCAGAATATTTGAATTTTCCTGAATTAGTTCAAAATGGAATTGAATTGTACGTCAATTTTTTAAGTTGTCAACCCCTCGGAGTAAACTCCAGTCGGAGCTGACACACACAAGTTTTTATTTGTACCAGACATTGGTATTTTTTGACTGCTTAAAGCAAACTAGCGTTTTTTTTAAGAAAAAATATACCCGGGTGCGTTAAAACTTTAATTTTCACTACGTTTCTCCATAGTCACGTTACCGTCTGTCATACCAACGCACCTGCATCCACTTGGAAATCCCACAACACAACAGCGTTGAAATTCGCGAGATATCATTTTCGTTGTCCATCTGAGAAAGTGTTCGTCCTGCAAACAGTCCTACCAATAAAATTCGACCCACTAAGATGACTATCCATTCAATTATAGTTAAAAGTTACTGTAGATTTGCATCTACTATAAAAGATTTTTTGATGATGTTAAGAAATAAGTTATTGTTTCTACAGTAATCATATGATCTGTTTAAGTCATCCTGTAATAGGACAGTAGAAGGCTGTCACCAATGGAAGTTGTAGTGTGATATTTCTTTAAATCACCAGTATACAAAATACAAAAATGTCAAAAGTACTTAAAACAGCCACTAACGTCATTGGTATAATTATTAAAAATAGTAATGGACCAAGATGCGGACCTTGGGTAACACCAGATAAAATTGACGTTTTATTACAAATAATGGGAAATTGAAAAAATTCTTGGGCTATATTCATTTGCTGATAAAATATTCCTAGATACATACTGCAATTCATCCAGGTTTTTAATGAGTTGCGGCATGGTTTCTTCAAATTAATTTTTTTCTGCTTCTATCAACTACCATCTACGTCAGCACGACGACGGATCAGTGGAATCTAATAGTGTATATGACTTGACTAAATTATCGATAGTTGTGTACAGCATTGGAAATCCCCCAAAAATTGGTATTAGTGACCCCGCCGAGACGAATCAGGTATTTTTACTTGTACTTTTTGTTCTTGCCGGCACATGGCTGTAAAAAGCGAAAATCTCGCCTTATCTGTTCATTTTCTGTACTCAAATATAAACCTTTTTATCGCGGGTATTGTTACTGGAAACTAGGTGAGTGTGTAAGCAATATTGTTAAATACACAAAAGTATTAATTTTCAGTTATTGAAATAGAATAGCGTCAAAAAATTGTAGTAATAGAAGCGTAAACAAAATTTATTGTTTATTCAAAAGCTAGGTATCACTTGCTGACGCAAGAAATGATCTAAAATCATACAAGAAAGATAACATGTTTATGCTTTATAGCAATTAACATTTTCGTAAGAATTTCACGAATATGCACTTCATTTAAGATGACTCTTCTGGACCACTTCGATTGGGATTTTTTTAATAAACTAAAATATTTTCATTCTCAGCTTGCCGGTTGCTTCCTAGTCAGACGGGTGTATACCAAGTCTGGTTAGTGTTGCTATTATTTTAAAAATGATCGTACTATGTTGCATGTTTTAAGTATGACTGCTTTCTGAATGTGTTGGTGAATGTATGAGTTTAGTTGGAGTTCCTGGAGATGTTGTGTGAACGTTGAGTGTGTGATGCCTGTCGCAGACATTATAAACGGAACAATACACACGTGCTCTTGTCGCCAGATTCTTTCCAGCTCTATTGCAAGGGGTGTATATTTTTCTATTTTTTCTGCGTATTTCTTTGTTATATTTACATCTGTTGGTATGGCTATGTCAATTAAATATGTTGTTTTCTTTATTTTGTCCTGTAGTACTATATCTGGTCTATTGCATGTAATATTTCTGTCTGTATGTATTGTGAGATCATAATATAATTTGTACTGGTTGTTGGTCTAGAACGTTGTTTGGTGTATAATTGTAGTAGGGCGTGTCGTCTGTTGCAAGATTATATTTTCGGGCTATTTCCTGATGTATGATTTTTGCTGCAATGTTATGTCGCTCAGTGTAAGCAGTTCCGGCTAAAATTTTACATCCTCCTGTTATATGTTCTATGTTTTCTTGGTGTTGATGGCATTTCCTGCACGAGTCATTTATTTCTGTGTTCTTCATTATATGTTTTTGATAGTTTCTCGTGGCTATCACTTGGTCTTGTATAGCAAGGAGGAAACCTTCAGTTTCCGGAAAAAGCTGACCTTTGTGTAACCATTGGTACGTGTTTTTCTTGCTGATGTTCTCATTTTTCATGATGTACAAATGTTTACCATGTAGCTTCTTCTGTGCCCACTGGTCCATTTTCTGTTCCTGAGTCTGTGTGTATGTTTCTTGTTGGTCATTGGATGATAGATTGAGTGGTGTGTAGTCTTTATCTGCCTTCACTATTGCACTGTGCAGTGATGTGTTCTTGTTGTGAAAGTAGTGCCTGAGTATTCTTATCTGTGTTGCATAAAGTAAGTGGATGTCTATCATCCCCCTTCCTCCTTCCTTCCTGCATATCGTTAGCCTTTCTTTGCATGCGTTAGGGTGATGTTTTCTGTGTCTTTTCAATTCTGTTCTCGTGAGTATGCTGATGCTGTCCAAATCCGTTTTTGACCATTTTATGACTCCAAAGGAATAAGTAAGTAAAGTCATGGCGAACGTGTTTATTGCTTTGAATAAATTTCTTGAATGCAGTTTTGTTTTCAATATGAGTGTTAGCCGGTTCTTATATTGTTGAATGAGTTGTTTCTTCACTATTGCATGTTCTATTCTTGTGTTCTGCTGGAATCCCAAATATTTGTAAGTTTCACCTTCTTGGATGTTGTCTAGTACTTGATTGTTAAGTGTTTCCACCGTTACCTCGTCTGCCCACTTTCCCTTTTCCATCGTCAGCATTTTACATTTACATATCCCAAATTCCATATTAATATCTGTGGTTACGTCTTCTATTATTCTTAAGAGCCCTTTTATCTGTGTTGTTGTTGGTCCATATATTTTAATATCATCCATATATAATAGGTGATTAATTGTATGTTTTGTTGCTCTTTGATGTTTGATTTGAAAACCATATGTTGTATTGTTCAAGATGTTTGAGAGGGGGTTTAAGCATAGACAGAACCATAGGGCGCTCAGTGAGTCCTCTTGAAATATGCCCCGTTTGATGTTTATACTTTCTGTATGTATTATTTTCACATCTGTGGTTAGGTGTAATGTTGTCTTCCAAGTTTTCATAATTGTGGAGAGAAAGCTTCGTATAGTTGGATGTATTTTATACATATATGCTCAGTACTTTTCTCAACTACGAATGTGGAACTGAATCAAAGGCCTTTTTATAGTCTATATAGCAAGCATGTAAGTTTCTTTGATTTTTTTCTTCTTGTTTCATAATAACACTGTCTATGATTAACTGTTCTTTACACCCCTGGCTCTTTTTCCTACTACCTTTTTGTTCTTCTGTTATGATGTTATTCTCAGTTAGGTGTTGTTCTATTTTCTTACATATCACGGAGGTTATGATTTTATATAAAGTTTGTAGACAGGTTATGGGCCGGTAGTTTGCTGGGTTCTCTGTTTCATTGTTCTTTGGTAGTATATATGTTCGTCCTTCTGTTAAAAATGGTGGTAATAGATGTGGATATTCGATCACTTTGTTTATTTGTTCCGTTAAGTGACTATGTATTGAAGTAAATTGCTTATACCAGAAATTCTGTATCTGGTCTGTGCCAGGGCTTTTCCAATTGTGTGTATTTTTTATTAGCTGTGTGAGTTCATCCGTTGTTATTTGGTATTCTTTCTGTTCCTGTATATCTCTATGTCTGTCTTCTTCTTCCCGTATCCACTTAGCTGCGTGATTATGTTCTGTGCTGTCTGACCATATGCCGCTCCAAAAATCGGTAATTTGCTCTTTACTCGGCGGTGTTATTTTAATCTCTTTCCCATTTGTCAACTTTCTATAAAACAGTTTTTCATTTTTTTTAAGAGTATGTTGTCTGCCCTCCTATCATTAGATTCCTTGTATCTTCGTAATCGTGCTGAATATACTGCAATTTTCTGTTTGTATGTGTCTAGTATCTCTAGGGCTGTCTGTTTGTTGTCTTTTAGTAGTTTCTCCAAGTGTTTCATTATTTTACTTGACCTATTTCCATTTAGGTATTGGGTGGTTCTGCCTATGTCTGCCCTTAGTTTATTTATATTATTTTCTATTCTTCTCTGCCAATTAGGTTTGCCAGCTGCTTTCCTTTCCCGCGGCTGGTGTTCTTGTATTTTTTGGCTATTACATGTTATAACAGTTGTTGCTGCGGCGTATACTATTGTGTGTATATCTTCGATGTTTCTCAAATCATCACTGTATAGTGTTATAATTTCTTCATTCATTACTTTAACAAGGGTATTAGTGTGCTGTTTATATCGCAGTCTGGGCAATACAGGTCTTTTGGCAGGATCACTATGTTTCCAAATCATCAGGTTAGCGTCCATTCTATTCTTTAAGTCTTGTTTCAAATCTTCCATAGTCAGACTGTTGCAACTATCCTTCTCTGTTTGCGCCTTGCTTGTATGTGAGTTTTGTGTTTCTTGTTTTTGGTGTGCTTGCTTTCCAGATATAGTTGGTTGTTGCATTGTTTGTGTTCGGTATGACTGTTCTCCCTGAGTTTCTAATTGCTGCATGTCGTTTTCATCTTCTTGAGTTTTTGCCACAGGCATATCATCTGTATAGTTTTCGCCAACATTCATTTCTTCTGCTATTCCTTCCTTTATTTCTTGTAATTCATGCGGTGTTAATCTCTTATTTTTCATGATAACGCGTTTCTGGTCCGCTAGTCTTTGTTCTGTGATATTTCCAGCTAACTCGGGGTAAAAGGTGACAAAAAGTCTATGTAGTTCGGTTCGGTATCCTGTTGTGATTTGTTCTAATCTTGTAGCGCGGTAGTAACAACGCATAACAGTGCGGTTCATATCATCTGTCCATGCCATGCGTTGTCTGGCAAGTCCTGCCTTAGAGGTTGCCGGTTGTCCCGACAAAACACGAGGGGCGGAATCCGTTTCCAAGCTATTGTCTTATTTTTGGTCGAGCTGTGTGTTCCCGCGACGTCCTCGACCGTTACGTCGCTCGTCCGAGGCTACTAAATGCTCTCTCTGCTCCATTGAATATGGGTGTTGCATTTTTAAGCTACTGCCAGCTTGCAGGGTGTTCACAGCACACCTCAGCAGAGCCCTGCCGTACCATTACTTCATTCGTGGTAGTGCCAAGGTGGGAGGATTTATGCTCTCAGTGGTCCTCTGGTCCATATAAAAAACGCTCATCTAACGGTATGGAAAAGTCAAAACGCATGTGAAAATATGTGTTCCTAGAATTAATGCCGACGTTTCTAAACCACTTTAGTTGGTTAATGTTCAAAACGTAATTTCCAGTGGTGGAACTAAAACTGAAAATTGCATAAATTTTAATATTAATATAACTGTTAATAAAATAGTAATACTGGGAAAGGGTGGGATGGCTTGAGTGCTTTTATGATCTAAAGAGCCTAACCATAGGTTTAATAACCATATTGGAGGGGTTTTTATTTGAGGAGACAGACTAAATCAAGTCCTTGAATGGGGGCAGCAGCCCTTTAACTAATCAGAGTGGCAGAGATCGTAAGGGTAGGTATGACACTATGATACACACAACTGCGATATGGAAGGCAATGGGAAATCACTATATTATTTTACAGCAAACCTTAATTTATGATGATGGCACTTTCTGGAGTAAAATATTCCGGAGGTAAAATATCCCCACATTCGAATCTCACGAATTTCACGAATTTGACCTAGAGAAACTAAAAGATGATGATACGCGCGATAAGTTCGAGAAAAAGACAAACGGAGTACTAAAGGGCGCTGGTGAAAATATGGTTAGAGAATGGCAGAATGGAATTGCATTAAAAATAGCTTAGATTCTTGCAGCTAGAGATATTTTGGGTCATAAACAGAATGAAAGTAGAAAACCCTGGATAACAAAACATATTGTGAGTTTAATAGAAGAAGGGCGAAAATACAAAAATAGGTTAGATGAAAGAGGGAAAGATATAAGGCGATCAAGTGGGAAATTATTCGGAAATGTAGGAAAGCGAAAGATTGATATTAAATGCAAAGAAGTTGAAGCGAAGTTCGAAGTAGGAAAGACTGATGAAGTATATAAAATAATTAGGAGAAATGTCAGAGAAATTGGATCTAGTAGCAAAAACCTTAGAAACGAGGCCGGTATTATCCTAATCGGAAGCGAGGAGAAGGCAGATGGGTGGAAAGAATATTTCGGAAATTTTTCATGCGGAACAAGAAGTAGAAGATATATTAAAAAGGGAAAGCAGTGTATAGGGGGAAACCGTAGGCTGCCCTATAATGAGATAAGAATTTGAGCTAGCACTAAAAAGTTTAAGAAACAATAAAGCACCAGGTATAGATGGCTTGCAGGCAGAAATCTTAAAGTGCGCCAAGAGGTAGTAGATCGTTTATTTAAACTAGTTAGCTGCATATACCAGACAGGCGAGATTCCAGAAGATTACAAACGGAACATCATAGTAACTTTGCCAAAAAGGAAAGGCGCGGATATGCGTGAAAATTTTAGAACGATCAGTTTAACTTCCCAGTTTTAACTAGAATAAATTGTGTAAAGAAGGATGGAGAAAAGAGTGGAAGGAATATTAGGAGAAGATCAGTTCGGATTTAGAAGAAATAGGGGAACGCGCGAGGCCATTCTAGCTTTATGAGTAATTATTATAGAAAAGAAAAAAGAAAATGGAAAGAGCTCCTATATAGGATTTGTAGATTTAGAAAAAACCTTCGACAATGTAAAATGAAAGATGTTCAAAGTGCTCAAAAATGTAGGGATGAAGTATAGCGATAGAATAATAATTCATAATCTATACAAAGAGCAAACGGCAGTTATAGAATTTGAGCAGGAACATAGAGAAGTAGATATCCGAAAGGGAGTAAGGCGGGGATGTGCGTTATCGCCTCTAGTTTTCAATTTATATATCGAAGATGCGATTAATATTGTTAAAGACAGAATAGCTGCTGGAATTAATATACAGGGCCAAACTATTAGTATGCTAAGATTCGCGGATGATATAGCAGTATTAGCATCCAGCAAAGAAGAATTAGGAAGGGCTCTGACGAAGTGGAAAGAGTTTTGACGGAGAGGGCTATGGTATGAAGATGAATAAGAAGAAACCAAAACTTTGGTGTGTAGGATGCGTGAAAATAGGACTAAAACTAAAATATAAATTGGAAACGAGAAGATAGAGGAAGTCTCAGATTTCTGCTATTTAGGAAATCAAATAACTCGCGATGGTAGGAGCTCTAGAGATATAAAACAGAGAATAGCGCAGGGCCGAGTTGCATTTAATAAAAAGGAACAGCTATTATGCTCGGGAATGATAAATGTAGAAACTCGGAAGAGGCTCTTAAAAACGTATGTATGGAATACGGCATTGTACGGGTGCGGATAGGAAAAAATTAGAAGCATTTGAAATGTGGTGCTATAGACGCATGATGAAGATACCGCGGATAGATAAGGTTAGCAACAGAGAGGTATTAGAGAGAGTTGGAGAAAAGAGAAATTTATGGAAGACAGTAAGGAATAGGAGAGATAGGATGGTATGACACCCTCTAAGGCACGAAGGCTTAGTTCGCGAAATACTAGAGGAATAAAAAGAGGTTCAACTCTTGGGGAAATGCGTAGGTTAGCTCAGGATAGGAAAGGATGGAGGTACGCGTTCAACCAGTCTTCGGACTGAAAACTCCATAATCCATATTTATATATGCGCGAAAGTGAGCGAAAAGTGAGCGCGAAAAGTGAGCGGGCCATAAACAGTAGTTATGGCCCATGGGCGATAATGGGTGTCATTATAAACGTCAAAGTATGTCAATAAATTGACATTTTTACGCTCGGTTGTGCAAAAAAATAATTTATGTTTCCTTCATATTGTAAAAAATTGCGAAATAAAATGGTTTAAGATGTTAACGACTGTGGTTAACTAATAAATTCACAAATCATTTGATGTCCAAAGGCCACATAAAATTGAGAAATTTACGTGTGTCAGGAACTATAAAAATTATGGGCAGCCTTTAATTTTGTAGGGCTTGTAGTTCGGTTTCAGAAACTTGAAAAATTTATTAATTTTGGGCGCATCTCCCATCTCCGAAAGTGCTTTTGCAGAATTTGCAGTGCAAGGTCTTCTTAATATTCCAACGGTACCACGTTAATATTATTCGAGATTCCAATATTTCCCCAAAAATTAAAATAGAATCAATTCAATAAATTCGTCTCACCTTCACCGCGTCTGGCTGTCGATCGCTCCCCCCGCACCTCCACGCTCAACGCGCTCTGCAGTTGTCTATATTCTTGCCCTAAAAATTGAATACGTTTGCACCAACACAGACCAAATTTAAAATTTGTCTAGTTTCCTTAAGAATTTATTCAATACAACAGCAAAAACTACAAAAAAATACAGTGCTGGCCAACACATGTTCGAATGGGGGTCGAACTTTTTCGGTGGTGGAAGCGTAATGATTTGGGGCAATATTACATACGAAGCAAAAACAGAACTTCACATCTGCAGACGCCGCTAATTCTCATCACGGATATCCTCCTTTAACATGTCGTGCCGTATGCACCCTTTATCGTGGTGGGTTCCTCTTAATGCAAGCTAATACCCGTTCTCACGTTGCGCAGCAGTACAGTTCCATGAACTTAAATCCGATCGCGCATGTTTGAGACATGTTGGGAAGAAGAGTCCCGGGCTCGATTTCCCCAATACACGCCGGTATTAATTTCAATGTACAGTCCAAAAGATTTAAGTTGGCTAGCGGTGGGGTTGCGCATTAGCATACTTTACGGATGCAATAAAATGTCTTGCAGTTCCATTGGCACAGGTAAGATTTTCAGTTACCGGTGAGCTTTTGAAAAGGTTGCGAACGTAAAGGTGTTTTACCTAGTCAAACATAGGAAATAGTGTACAGAGTGTTTTGCTATTTTAAAAGTGGAAAGTGCGAAAGTGAAAACGTCTGTTGCAACGGGCGTGTCTATTAGATCTATAGAGAGAATAGTTAGTGAAGGCAACACTAGCGCGTCGGAAAATAACGGCAAAGCGATCTTTAGAACACCAGGAAAGCAGCGTACAGGAAGAGATCCTTGACGACTGATTTAACGGAGTATAAGACGGGTGGTATACGTCACATCGTACACGAATTTCACAAGACTGAAGGTCGTCGTGTACCCTTGCAAAATTGAACCAAAAAATACACACCGAGATAGAATGGCATTGATCCCATGAAACAATGAGAGTTTTTGCGTAATATGAGGTTCAGGTGGAGAAGGACGCAAAATAGCAGGAAAGGCCTAATGGTATTTGAAGAAAATTAAATATTTCCGAAGTCAAAATAGACCGATTGTTTACCTGGACGAAACATATTTGAACAGTAGCCATGTCTCTTCGAATAATTGGACAGATGACTCGACCAAAGGACTATTTGCAAATATCTCTAAAGGTCAGAGATTAATTATTGTAAATGCCATTTGCGAAAAAGGCTTTATACCAGGATGTTTGTTAATATTTAAATCTGGATCTAAAACCGGCGATTACCATTCAGAAATGAATTCAGAGTTGATTCCTAATTTACCAAAGAATTCCGTCGTCGTAGACAATGCACCCTACCACAATGTCCAGGCAAATTCCGCACCCACATCAAATTCTAAAAAGGCAGATATGATTAAATGGCTAAACGGCAAAAATATTAATTTTGAACCTATTATGTTAAAATCACAGTTGTACGAAATTATACAGCATTATAAGAAGAGGTATATAACCTACCTGGACACTGTTTTACGTTTACCGCCATATCATCCAAATTCAAATCCCATCGAGTTAATATGGGCGACAGTGAAAAACAACGTCGCTGTAAAAATACTACCTTCAAATTGGAAGATGCGCAGAAGTTAGCGGAATATGAATTTAATCAAATAAAGCTAGAAGACTGGAAGAAGCGTTATGATCGAGACAAAATGAAGTGTTCGCAGACAATATCAGTGAAGTTGCTCCATTAATTATTTCTTTAGGTGACAGTGATAATAGCGATTCTGAAAGTGATGATTAAGACCTTCATTATTATTGTACTATTACATTTGCCTTTTTACATTCTGAATTACCTTTGGTACTAATAATTTTCTTAATACACGTTGAATATTATTTACCGAATTTTTAATCCTAAGGGTAAAAGAAAGTCCACGCCACTGTTGCATTGAGATAAATTCAGGCTGTGGCAGGCGTCAATGCGTCGCGCTTCCATTGCTCGCCAACATAAATCTGTTGGACTGTAGATGTCTGTATATTGTTTCTGTTTTCGTTTTTCTTTACTTTTGCATTATTATTTTTTGAAATAAAATTTGGTGAACTTGAGATTACTTTGATTCTTCAAGAAAAAGATACTCCATGTATACTTTTGCGTAACTGTTTAGACAGTGATGAGCATGATGGATGTCATAGGATTATTATCTCCAAATTTGAGGTATCACTAACACAAGTGATAATTTCCAAAAGTGAGAACCGTCACTGCAAGGTTCTTTAATAACTTTCAAATTCTCAATTAGTAACCTTATAAATCTACAATATAAACTCACAACCTTAATAAATCCTTTATAAAACTAACAGTTATTTGAAGTGATGAAAATTAATCATTGGACACGATGTCATATTGACACAGAAAATATCGCCCATTTGGCGAAAAAGCCAGTTTTTGATGTTGTTTTTGGCATTTTGGCATATTTTGAAAAAATGTTACTGGCACTTTTAGTAGCAACCCTGCACAATTTCTGAAATATTCAGCCCACTTTAATGCAGAATAAAATTTTCTGAGTAATCAACACCGAATAAAAAAGATTTCCATAAGTAGATATGTTGCACAGATTTTTGAACACTCTGTGTAATAATTGGGAAATATGTATTCTAAAAATGAGCTTTTTCTTATTTTGATTAACATACTTTTTGGCAGTAGGTACAATTAATTATTTTATTGTTGTAGTTTGAAATGTGGATTATTTTCGATAAGACCACGATGTAACATGAAAAGGCCCTGCTGGTAATTTCTTTAAACATTAAACAGTTCTAAAATATACCAAACCATTGTAAGCCTTGCTATGACAGGTAAAAGTCTACTGGCTTTCACATTTTTCAGCGAATTAAGGCGTCTACAGAATTCGAGAACTACGTACCTGTTTTATGTTACGAAGCCCAAAGAGGAAGTCATAAATATACCGGGAGTTTTAAGAATTATTTGTACAGTGCCATGCTATCTGTCAAACGCTTTGGAAAATTTTCTAATAATATCAATGCTAATATCAAAGTGGAGATAATTGCGTTAATGAACATGCATTGCAAAATTAAAAATAATGTAACTTTTAGAGGACCAGAACTGCCCGGGGGTATCAAATTTGGAAGAACAAGGAAATGATTTTATTGACTCCCTCTGGCAAAAGAACAACAATAACACAATACACAGTAATTCTTATTATCACACAAAATTGTTTAATGGTATATCACCACTTTATTGGTCTAATAAAAAGAAACTTAGCAACGGTAAACACTTATTTTCGGACAACCTGGGAATTATAAAATTTGTGTTTTTTATAAGTAAAAACGTGACAGAGCTATTTGTTCTGTCACATTGAAGTTTGTACCTCGTACATTTTGTATTTTCACATATTTTTTCAGAATGAAAACTAATAACTATTTGTTCTAAGAAAACTAGTTTCTGGAAATAGTTTAGCATATAATGTATACGTACAGATATTTTTTTATTTCTGATGAAACTCAATTAACGAGACAGTAATTATCTTTTTCCACTTACTGTAGAGTGCTCTGGTGATGTTAAATAAACGAACATTATTAGAATTGATTCCTAGCACCATCGCGATAAAAATGAATAATGATGTTGCACTATTTTTTATCTTTGTTCGTCTTCTTGTTAGGATATTTATGACGGTAAATACGCAGTAATTTCTTATGTTACCCCTTTTTTACCCATTTTCTAAGTTACCCGATTTTCTTTGAAAATTTTTTCTACAACAAATCTAAGACAGAATTTTACTTAAATTTCTTACGAGTATTCAATAAAAACGTTAGAAAAAGCGAAACTGTATTTTTTTATTTTTAAAATTCTATCAAAATCTTCGAATACAACATCTACACTAAATTTAAAGAAATATGAAGTTGTATACTCACGTCGTTCTGAATTTAAATATTAAGTGTATGTCGAACATGCAACTTTTTTCTGTAGCACTATTTTATATTTAAATTTTCTGACTTTTTTATGATTCATTGAAATAGCTTGAGCTTGGTAACATTCAATTTTAAAGTAAACTCATTTTACCCCAACCTGCAACTTTTATACCATGCCAAATTCTTTTCGAAGAAGTAATATTCTCAACCCTCCTCAAAACTTCGTAACTGATGTAATCTAAAAAATGTGGAGAAGAACTTGAAGTAAGTAAACACAATGCAATATTAACCAGTAATATTATTAATTGCTGCCCTGCCGCCCTATACCAAACTTTGAACGTAACGTATTAACAAAACATTAACAGCTTATAGTTTTCAGAAATTGTGGCTATATGCTTAACTCATAAAATTTATGAGCAGCAATTTAGGGCACAGTTCACTTCGTAGAAAGAAACGCTTAAGGGATGATATCAGTTTCCAGTTATTTAGGGGTACATTCAATAGGTAGGTTCTTCGTAGGATTGCTAAAGCAGTTTCGAATACAATGGACAGTGATAAAGTGCATTCTTGCCTCATTCCTTTCCGAATATCTACTTCTCTACGTTACTGCTCAATTTCTATAACTGCCATTTGCTCTTTGTGCAGTGAGGCTTTTATCGGCCGTTTCGCAGATATATGATAAACGCAAACCTTGAAACTATTACCAACAGTAGGAAAGTGAAGGTTGATCATCTTGAATCCTTGAAGCTTAGGTCGGAGAAACAGGAGCAATATTCATTCTGTCGATCAAGTGTTCGTATTGTAGGCGTCGCTGAGCAGAATGATGAGAACACAGTCGACCTGGTGTGCAAACTCTTCGTTGATAAAATGTCTTTAACTCTACCGGAATTGGTTATTTGAATCTAAACACACACTATTATTTAAGAAATGAGGCTTACTTAATAGACTTCATTCATAACACTGCCCCGTTCTTTAAAAGACTGATGGCCCTCGATCATAAATGGCATTTTACGCTCCCATGGTACGAAGTAACTGGTTTAGATGAACCACCTACATCTTTGAACGCGGAGATCGTCGAATTCGATAGACGACATCATTGACCGTAGTCGCCACCCGATACGGCTCCTCCCAATTCTTCTGCGATTTCGGCAATCGTCCCTTCTTCCAGCCACACTAAATCGCCCTCTTGGAACGCTGCCGAATTAGCTTGGGCGTCATATCGCGTCTTCATGCGTTCACCCCGAGGCGTATGCGTCCATCTTCAACCGATAGTTGGGTTCGATGGCATCTTATTGGCGTTACATGCTCTTTCTCTTGCCTCGCGCAGTTCTTGTGACTTTCTGGGAAAGGTTTTTTAGAAAATGCATCAGCATTGCCAATTTTTCGTCCTGTCCGGTGTTTAGAGCAACTCTTCCTCTTCGTCTGCTCATACGTCGACTCGACCAATCCTACCAGACTACTTGGAACACCTCCCACACAGACCCGCACGACGTTCTCGGATCTAACAAGCAATACATCTTTGACGTTCACTCGGCAAACACTCATCACCACTTCTTCCTCACCAATTCGAAGTACACCGGCGCCAACATAAAGCTCAAGCCCGTGCTTTTTCATACAGTTCAGGCCCAGTATCACTTCATGACGAATAACAACGCCTCCAAGCACTATATCGATCTCTGCCTCTCCATACACAGGTACCCTGTCCCCGGTAGAGCTAACCAGCTGGATTTTCGTAATGGTCGGTCCAGTTCTCCAATTTGGTACAATATCTTTTCTTACTATCGTATTACTGGCTCCCGTGTCGATGGTAATTCCACTCTTCTTACCATCAATAAATCCCTTAATCGTCAATCCATCTCCGAATCGAGCCGGTTTCGACATATTCACTTCTTCCACTGGAGCTTGATAGCACTGGGCCAGTTTCTCATTCCGTCTGGGAGTATTTCGACATTTACCCTGGAAATGACCTTTTTCTCCACAGCTCCAACATCGTAGGAATTTTTCCCTTCCATTCCATCTACTACCAGTCCACCTATTTCCGTTGTCTTCTTTTGATTTATCTAATCTCATCCGGAATTCCTCTACAAGTTTGTTTGTCCTGTTTTCATCTGGCTCGTCTTTCAACTGGAGCTGACGCAGCTTGGAATATTCCCTAGATGTCTGTTTTGCGGCCTCTGACAATGCCTTGTGTCTTGCCAGCTTTAGTGCAACTTAGTCTCACTATCTCGCACACCTTCGATAAAATTCTCAACTGCCAGGCTCTCTAAGAATTCCTCCAGGGCTGTTGGATATGCCAACCGGACTAAACGGGCAATATCGGCCTCAAATTCTTGTAAGGTCTCTTTGGAATGTTGAGAATTTCCTTTAAGCTGAGGCTGGTGCACTTGCTGGAGGTGTTGGTGACCATACCTCTTCTCTAGACGCTTTATTAGCTCTTTATAATCATTCTGTTGCTCGATCGTCACATCCTCCAGAATATTCATAGCGTATCCCCGCAGTGCAACCACCAAATGAATCGCTTTCTTCGTATTAGCCCATTGATTCGCCGCTGAAGCCGCTTTGAATTGATTAATGTAAGTATGCCACGAAGACTTGCCATCGAACGTAGACGGCTTCACTTTAATGGTGGCTCTTTTACCTTCTTCCATCTTCGGAGTCTTCCTCTTTTCTAGTTGAACCACTCTTTCATTTATCTTGGTTATCTCCTCATCCATCACTTTTCTAATTTCCTGTGTTTCCTCTGTTATTCAAGCATCTAGTTCAGATTTTATTTCACTAATTCTTGCGGATAGTTGTTCTTGGCTTCTTTTTATATGTAACTGATTTCATCTCTTCTTAGTTGTTCTTCACTTCTTTTCGAGTGTTCTTCATAGCTTCTTCAAGATTGTTTTTCATTACTTCTTGACTGCTCTTCGTTGCTTCATCTTGATTTGTCTTCATTCCTTCTATATTGGTCTTCGTCTCGTCCAAATTATTTCTCATTAACTCCATAAACGCTTGCAGTTGTTGCTCCATGGCTGCTCCACTTCTTCTCAACCGCATAAACACTTACAAATCAAAAGCTCAAGTTAAAAGTCACTACTAGCTCGTAGAGTCCAAAACGTCGAAATGTCCACTTAGTTCGGCTAACTTCCAAATTTTATGGTGTTTTCTACAGCTTCCCAGTCCCCCAAACCTCTCAAGCACTCTCTAGGGTAACCACAAACCCAAAGTACCTGAAACCAAGTTTCACAACTTCTAAAAAACTTCCACGACGTTCTTCGCTCCAAATCGCACTTCTGACACCAATTGTTACGTTCTTGCATCTATAAACCCATTTTTTTAAGAAATGAGGCTTACTTAATAGACTTCATTCATAACAATAGTATCCACGTAAGTGGTGATATGTTGTTTTGCGTAGGGACCGCAGAAGCAGAGGTCGTGGAGTATGTTTGTTTATCAATCAAAACTACAATTTTAAAACTGCACAATTAAATTTGAATATCAAATCATTTGAATATCTGCTAGTGAGGTTAATACTTCGTAACAAAGTTATTTTGCTGTGCGTCGTTTACCGTTCAAGTTTGGTGCAGGACTTCCAGGATTATGGAAAGGTTATGGTTGCTCAGTTTCGGACTCATGTGAATAAATTCAATTTGGTTGGATTTTCGAAATTATATCAGCAGTTGATAAGGATAAATTTGTTTTACTCAATTTGATAGAATTCTCGAAAACCGTCAGTTTAAGTCATAGAATTTTACTATCTGTTTTACATCATATTGGACTGGGAGGTGGTGCTCAAGAATTGTTTGCAAATGGTTTTAAAGATAGGCTACAATTTGTTCTTAGCAATAATCGGGTATCACGTCCCGGTTCTGTCAGTTTTGGTGTTCCACAGGAGTCAATAGTTGGCCCTCTTCTTTTCATATATTCATAAATTTATGTTTATTTCAACAGTTAAATATTGTTAGTACCATCTATACGCGGATGACACTCAACTGTTCTATCCATTTTCTTTCAATGAATATCTAGATTCATCAGCGACTCAAATAATTTTTCAGCAGCAGTCAAACTGCATTATTTGCTTATTAATCTAGTAAAATCGAAATTGTTGTTATTTGGGAAAAATATAATTCTGACTTGCGTAGTGAGGTCAGTAACAGATTAAATATTGTGCTGGATGGCGTTACATTGGAGTTATACGATAATGCTAAAATGTAAAAATTATTTATAACATCAGAAAATTCTTAGATTTTCGTTCTAAAGTAATATTGTGTGAACTTTTGGTGTTGTCACACTTTAATTTCCCTGATACCCTATATTCCCCATTTCTGGATTATAATCAGGTGAGGAGAATTCAAGTTATGCAGAATTTTTGCATGAGATTGATATTTGGAATTTCTTTCGGTGACAAACCTTTCTTGCAGAGATATTTAACAACCATTCCGTTTTTATATTCATCCATTTCGCAAAAATGGGCAACATCTTGTAACTGTATTGGTACTCGCTATTATTAACAACTTCTGCCTAATCAGACTTTGTTGGTAAATTTTTATCAAATTGCGTATAGAGTCTTGTGATTGACAAAGTATTCGGGTAAAAACCGAAAACTTGACGATTATTAGAAATGTGTTTTCAAAACATAATAACGATAAAAAATTTCCGGGGAATTAATTTATCTAATCTGTGAAACAATAACTCCAAACCGATTTTATAATACGTACGAGAAAAGTGATGTCATTAATTGGCAATCCCCTGCTTTTTAACATAAAAGTATTTTCCAGCAGAATTTCGTATTTAATTTCGTTGATCGGCAAGAGCGTTAGAAATTATGTGAAAAGCACGACAAGAAAGGGGTTTTAATTTTTTGTGACGAATACTTTTGGAAAAGTAATTTTTTAATTTTTAATTTCTTAAATAATAATATGTAGTATCTGTCAAAGACGACAAACAGATCGCACTGCAGTGTTCTGTTTATGTCTCCTGGTTTGTTTTGGCACTATTATTGTGGAAGTACAATCTTCTTCTCCCAGATGGCACCACACTCTGGACATTTTTAGTTCTGCCTAATCCCATTGTTACATTTTAAAATTTAAAATTGCTGCAACTGTTTGTTTTACTAATACAAATACAATAAATTTAGTCCTCAGACATCAAGATACGTTGTGAACGTCCAAAAACTTCGTCTCATCCACGATTTGGTTGTAAATGTTCATTTCTGCATTGAACCATTGCTAGTTTAAAATTTGCATCATTTGGAAATCGTGTAAGAGAGAAGCTAATGCAGTTGAGATATCAACTCCAAATTTAAGGGTGCGTATCTCCCTCCATAAATCTTTCATTTCTTCGGATTCGTTGTGAATATCCTCAGTGACAATAGTGGTTATACAAACCTAATGAATACTCGGAATCTGAAAAGCTGGCAGATGTGCCCTGTACGCATGGAAATACTGAGAAAGGAAGCACTCATCTTGAACGGAAAGGGCGCATCTGTTTCAAAACTTGAACTGTCAGTTTCAATAATGCCTTCGTCACCTGGCTGGATGTAGGGGTAGTAGAAATCTATCTGGGTAACATCGAACTGAATAGTGTCACATATGGGCGACGACAAGCAAAAGTGGCACGGGAAATAATTAATTTAAGGGCGAGTTGCCGACACTAAAATAAAACAAAAATTATTTCGTAATCTCCAAATTAGAAATTTACTCGTATATTTCTGAAATGTGCAATATCATAATATATAATCTAACATGAAATTGGCTCATGTTCTGATAGGTGATTCACAACGTCAGTTCTTTACTACACCAGGGGGCACCGAAATATTTTTAGCCTGCTGAGCTGTAGAAATAATGAAAATCTTAAAATGAAGAAAATATGGGATACCTAGCAAAAGAACGTCGAGAAATAGATATTCCGAATGGATGCGCGCTGCCACTATTAGTTTTCGATTTGTATTATGAAAGCGACCACTAATGTTATTTAAGAGCACGACACACCAATTTACTAAGAATGGGGGGGTTCAGGGGTTCGGACTTAGAGCGGACGCCAAAAACTATCTGGATAAGCAGGGAACTAGTCGACCAAAATAACACTGAGAATGAACTTGTTGCGTGCACTCCCTATTTCGGGATCGATTGACAGCTGAGCGACTTTGATCAGTAGTCGAAAGATAGACGAGAGCACGAGCTACGACGAAAAACTTGGAATGCAAGGGTACCGCTGTTTACTAATAACTTTTTTGTTTTTCTGCCGAAATTGAAAATTTTATGTGTTCTTACAAGCCAGAGGTTCAGTCTACTATTGCTATTAACCAGATTCTGAGATTTTCTTTTCAGGAAAGTTTTATTAGGTTCTATAAGCAACAGTTTTTCGCCCACATATAACATTCTCCTTCGTTTATTGTTTTCATATTTTTTAACAAATTTCAAAATAGCAATAGCAGATTTGTATTTTAAGAACTGTTTGCAAACAAAAACAACTTAATATCATTTATAGTTTTTTTGAAATATTTACAAACAGGCGAACGTCTACCGTGCTCCCAAAATTCCTGTGTGTGTCGGGCTCTTAAGGCAACTACTGAATTATTATACAGGGACAAACGATTAATAATGCTCAGAAAGTCGTGGGGTTTTGTTTTTTGGCACATGAAACAAGCAATGGCTCATTTTTAAACTACTGAACTAATTTGCCTTTATTTCCCAATCTTCTATCTAAAAAGTAGGTACATTTAAAAATTTTTAGGATAATTATTAAGCATCACTGCTACAATCTGTACTTTTTAATTGTCTTGCCTTCATAGTGTATTTCATAGCTTATAAAGCTTCAAACATTTTATTAAACAAGAAAATATCATTACTTAATTTATAAGTTGAATTAATGTGCTGCAAATTTTTACGTATGATGCTAATTGGAATTCTTGAAACTGAGACGAAACAAATTTGCCCAAAGTATTAACATGCCTTTGCATATTTGCAAATGATATTTTGGTGTGAAAATATAACACGTTACAGGTTAGTAACAGACTGTAAGTATCCAAATAATTAGTAAATTTCTTCTCATATCAGACATAAGAGAATTAAAAGCAATTAAATATTCGAATTAATTTCAGACGTCTAGCAAAAACATAAAGACTTGCAAAAAATAATTCAATTTTAGGGTTATACCACAAACAGATAATATAGGGAATAAGTAATTATTCCGTTCAGTATAAAAATACGCTAAACTAAAAATTGCGTGCAAGTAATTCGTTAGTTGTAAATGCGATCAGCACCGTTGGTGGGTAGGTGGGTATCGCGTAGAGTTTGTAGTGTGATGGCCTTGGACTGAGTGGGGTCGACTCCCGTAGAGGTTAGTTTCTTTTTCTCACTTGTTTACATTATCTTTTTTACAAAAATGTGTGTGTGTTATTCATTTCATAAATTCCATTGTTACAAGTTTTGACACAATATTTAACACGTGTTCGCAAATCACGTGGTCGCAATTTTCAGTTTTGCGTGCAGGTAGCGTACACCTAGACTCGGCCGTAAAAATAATAAATGCTCAGTAGAATGGCTTGTTGTTCAGTAGCATAGTTTGTAATTTTGTACATACGTTAGATCTGGTCAGACCAGGAAGGGCCGATTTGATAAAAATAAAAATATTTGTTCAAGAAAAGATTACAATACGTTTCCGATGTTCTCGGGACAAGAGTGACCAAAAATTAAGTGTAATTTTTTGAATGCGTTGGTATTTATACGCCAAGTTGATTTTCTGGTATGTGAGTTACATTGGGATAAGGAACTGTATTGATAGCATGCCGGATTGGCAAGTGAGAGGGAATTAAAAGTAAGTAGTCGTCAGAATGAGAGCAGAGGGGAGAAAGTGGAGGAGAATTTAAAATTTGAATTAACACGCTACCAAAATGTTCGAAACTACGCGTTTGATATGGAATTTTGTGTACTTCACTACAGCCTCCCAAAGTCCACTCATGCTAGGTGAATATGTAGGTAAAAACGACCAATTAAATACTTCATTGTTGAGACCAATAATTCATCAAGAGTATCAGTCAAATAGTGTCAAAGTCTTTCTAGATCGTCCTGGCTCCACAATAATTTTGACCATTATCAGAGTATATCTGTACGATAAGCAAATCGGCGTAAATACAAAAGCAAACGAATAAGCATGGTACATCACATTTGATGTTTTGCTTTATATTAAAAATTGAGAAGGGTGCATAAAGTACATCTGGTTTCTTAATCAATTGGGACCTCTTCCAACAGATCTGGCAGCTCTGTTTGAAGAAAATAGCTATAATCATCTCCATTTAATTCGCCGTGGTTTGCGAAATATTTAGTTTTAAAAGTTGGCGGATGTCATTTTAGACATTGAGTAGAATTTTAATTAATTTAATCTATCGGTTTGAGTTTTCAGTTTTAATAGTTTCATAAACGCTTGTCAAATAAGAAAGTACACAAAAAATTTAGAATACATTTCTTGTAGCAGTTGGATAAAAATAAAGAAGCTATAGGAGTGTGAGAACAAGCAGGATTTTTCACTAAGAGTGATTTTTTGAGGAGTGAAGATAATTATTTTTATCCTCTTTGTAACCCAATCCGGGGACATACTGTAAAGTGAATATCGCGGCTAAAATGTGCGGTTTTATGAAACGACTAAGTTTAAAAGTGAATTTATAGCATTCATAATTTTACCATTTATTGCAATAAATTACCTTCATTCATTAATTGCGGGAATTAATTCAGAGAAATTAACTTATCTTCAGCTCAGCCTGCGTCTTCAACAGCCAGACGACAGCCAGACAAACCTGTTGACGAATTATTTACTAACAGTTATAACGTTATAAGTTATGACTCCTCTATTATTTATTTACCTATAAGCAAATATAAATAAAAATATACACTGGTAAATCTCTTTGTTTTGCAATATCCTTTAATCCATAACCATACCCGCTAATTATTTTCCACAAAATTGAGTAATAAGCGACCTGAATTCACTTTCCAAGAACTCATTTTACATAATATCTATTATACAAACAGTCCGTTGAATCTAGACTGGTACTTTCTAATAATACACTTCGACGTACTTGATACATATTTGTATAAGCATAAGCCATGAATACGGAATTATTGCTCTTGTATAGACTCTTATACTTTACAAAAATACACATTACTAAGAACTGAAGAGAAACGCTCTTCCTGCGAAGAAAGGTTCAGTCGCATTCAAAATGATGACCACTTTTAAATAAGATGTGCCAGCGGACCCAAACATGTTCTTGTTCAGCGCGCTAGGCAGCGCTCATGGGAAATGCGTGAGGATCGGTTGCCTGTGTAGGTGTGCAGGGCATTTTGATATAACGTCTTATTGATGTAAGAAAGTGTATGTTGATATATCGTAATTGTTACACCTTATTTATAGTTTTCGCCTTTAATGGGAGTTGTAACACATACGTCTATGAATGAAATGGAGAGGGCTATGGCATGAAAATAAATAAATGTGAAAATAGGACTAAAATCAAAATACAAATAGGAAATGAGAAGATAGAGGAAGTCGCGGATATCTGCTACTTAGGAAGTCAATAACTCGCGATGGTAGGAGCACTAGGGATATAAGACAAAGACAGGCGCAGGGTCGAGTTGCGTTTAACAAAAAGAAGCAACTGTTATGCTCGTATGTATGGAGTATGGCGTTGTATGGGTGCGAAACTTGGTCAATAAGAGAAGCGGATCAAAAAAGAAAGAAGCGTTTGAAATGTGGTGCTACAGACGCATGATGAAGATTTCGTGGATAAACAAAAGGTTAGGAGCAGTTGGGGAAACGAGAAAGGTACACCTTCTGAGACACGAAGGAATAGTTCGCGACAGAAGGAGATATATATAGAAAGAGGTAGAGGTAGGCCCAGATCAGACTACTGGTCTCAAATTGTTGGGAATGTAGGATGTTCGACTTTTAGAGAAATGCCTAGGTTAGCTTAGGATAGGAGAGGATAGAGATACGCGTCCAACCAGAGTCTTCGGACTGAGAGCTTTATGGTTATGATACGAAAACAAGTTTAGGCAATATCTACATGCTAGCGGAAGATAAGGAGCTGGAAATAAAAGATGAACAGTACGAAAAATTAGCAGAAATACTGGAGAAAATACCCAAATTCCACCTGAAAATAATAGTGGGAGACTTTAATGCTGTTATCCCCTGATGTCGCGGGATTACCGGGAACCGGGGGTGAAGTTGAGACTGAGTTGCGCGAGGCGGTCGCGACAGCGCGGCATTCGCTCACAGGCATCGGTCCGGGTTATTGGGTTAAATCAATCAGTGGATTACGCAAACTGTATTACTATTATTAATAAAGTCTGTTGTGAAAATAAACGGTGTTTATTTTCGCATTACTTTACAATGCAAAGGTAGAAAGAGAAGAAATGTATAAAAATGTTACAGGAGAGAAAAGAAAACATATGGTGTCCAATAAGAATGGGAAAAAGTAATAGAGTTTGCCACAGAAAAATTGTTGAGAGTAATGTGTACAAATCTTTACCACAAAGACTTACATAAGACAACTTGGATTTCACCTGATGGAAAGAAAATCAGATAGATCATGTGTTGATAGAAAGGAAGCATATGAACAACATTGTGGACGTCAAGTTGTATAGGGGAGCAAATGCAGATTAGGATCATTTTCTTGTATAATGCGCGAAATTGAAGCAGCCTAGAACCACGAGGACAAAGAGTGATTAATTAAAGATATGTCCCACTTGAAGAACGATTAAGGGGAAACAAACCAGAGGGAGACCATATGATTGATGCAGAAATTGGAAATAAAATACTGGGATAATCTACAGCACAGGATATAATTATTTCAATCGACCAGGTTTTCACACTTAAGAGGATCTTGTGTAATAATAAATAATTGTGAACAAAATCTAGGACTGCACATGGCTTTTATAGACTTTAAGCAGGCATAATTACAGAGTAATCTGGAACAAATAATTTGAAGCGATGACATTGTTGGCCCAACACTGTTGGGGATCCCAGGGAAGATATTACAATTTACCAAAAAGGACTCTAGAGGGTTCCCGAAGCAAGGTGATAGTTAAAGGAAAGCTGTCAGTGCCTCTCGAAGTCAGGAGAGGGCGAAGACAAGATGACCCAATGTCTAGAGACCTGTTTAAATGTGCGCTAGAAATGGAAAAGAGAGAGCGAGATATGGGACAGTAGAACTATTTACCATTTAAGAAACCAACGCATTGCATTTGATGATGAGTTTATGAGTTAGTGTTGATAAGTAGATCTAAGTGGGGGGATAAGAGCAGAAAATGGATTGTGGAGTCTTTTTAATAATGCAACAAATTTTACAAACTTTAGGATATTAAATGTTCTGTCGAATATTTAACATAGTACGTAACTTTGAATAACTTGTCCGAAATGTTAAACTGGGTAGATGGGTGGGTGGATGGATGGATCGATGGATGGATAGATAGATGGATGGAATAAAAACAAGTCCTGCCACATGATCAGGCACAGAAACAGAGACCACAAGAAACAAAGGTAACCTGTTTGCATTGTTCGTGGATTTGAGAGAGGGCTTTGGTGCAATAGATAGAAAAATATTATGGAACGAGTTGGTAAAGCTAGAAATCGATACACAATTGAGGGAAAGGATCGAAGAAATCTATATGAAGACAATAAACGCAGTGAAAGTAAATGGGAGGGAGAGCGGACAGTTTTGGTCAACAAGGGTGGTAAGGCAGGAATGCTCGATGAACCCAAGCTTGCAGATATGTAGGAAAAATTAAAACTTGTCCAGGTAGGAGTGGCGGTTGTGGGGAAGAAAAGAGTTTGATCGCTGGCGCTGGCGATATTGTGCTTTTGGCAACAGATGAGACAGATGGGGACATTGTAAATGTATTTGCGCGTTAAATGAGCTTGAGATGAAATACAGAGAAGCTAAAGATCACGAGGTTCAGAAGAGGTGGGGACCAGAGAAGAAACTGGATGTGGGAAGGAACTTACTAGAGAATCTGAAGGAATTAAAGTATTTAATCATATCTGCCTTTTTAGAATTTGATGTGGGTGCGGAATTTGCCTGGACGTTGTGGTAGGGTGCATTGTCTACGACGCAAAGAACTCTCAGTGTTTCATTGGATCCATTCCATTCTAGCTCGGTCAGTGCTTTTTGGTTAAATTTTGCAAAGGTAACACGACAACAGGACCGGCCCAATTAAATTTCGCGCCCAAGGCTCCACATAACATTCCGCCTCCTCCCACACACACTTTCAGTCCCGCATTCAGTACATATTGTAGAATTTTGTAATATGTATTTTGCATTAAATAAACAAGAATAATTTACTAAAATTTTCCCATTACAGAATTTTGTAATTAACACAAAATGTGCCCATTATAGAAATTTCTAATTAACAAAAAATGTACATTGTAAAAATTTCTAATTATTAAAAAATGTACCCATCAACTCATTATAGAAATTTCTCTCGTCGAGCTTTTTGTAATTCAAACTGTGGGATACGCAACGACAGGACAGGAGATCGGTAGTACATGTGTGACAGAAACAGACATAGCTTTAGCAACCGCTTGGTACAGTCCAGCAGAAAATTTAAATAAGGATATTAGGCAAGGATATTAGGCAAATAAAGCTAAAAGATAGGTAAGTATGGTCACATATTTTATTTGGCTGTTAACTAAAATCCGAATGTACAATATTTGTATGGGAATAATGCTAAGATTTCCGTTAAAATTTGCCAGTTTTCAACGTCGTTTATTTTAACAACAGTGTAAATATGGCAAATAAAATAGTTATAAGCGTATTCTATCAACCCTCATATTTCTTTTAAACCATAATTCATGTCTATAAGTAATACACTTTTTGAGCTGGACTGCCTGTATTAACACCGTCTCAGAAGCGAGGAGAACGTTTCTTGGGTATTCGAATATCCCAGCCTTAACGGGTCTGCTAACGTCCATCGATTTTTTTTATTTTATTTATTATCCAGCAAATATGCATAAGTATAGATACCCATAGAGGTGGCAGTCATCTGTGCATGGGCCTGGATAACTAAAAATTTTATAAAAAGGAAATATCAAATGCCCTAAATAATTTGCAGCTGTCAAAGTTCTTAAATATTTGTAAATTTCTGAATCACTCTTCCATTATCTATACAATTTTTTTGCTTAATTCATCCCTTTTCTCTCCAAATCCATTTATAACATATAAAAAACTTCTATAAAAATTACAATAATTTGAGAAGCCAAAAAAATAATGTATTACTGACAGCATAGCAAAAATTGCTAATGATGCTAATCGATCTTGAACCATCGAAGATCTCAGCAATCACATCGCAAAAGCTTTGGTGGTTAAGATTCGGAGGGCACTTCAAAGCTGCAATATGCCGAGCGGCATAATTTGAAACAGGATGCTAGGAGCGTGATGGGGCTAAATACTGGACTGGCTGGTCTACTTCCATTTTTCGCGCTAAACTCAGGGCCATTGAGTATTTGTTTGGATTCAAGCGGGTCCTTTTTCTTTTTTTCTTCTAAAGTTAATTGTAATTTACAAAATTTTGCATTCGATGTGTTGTGTCCGGTGTCCCGTCAGGAAAAGTATATTTTAAGAAAATCCGCGATTACTAAGGAAAACAAAGGAATAATAGCACGCTAAAACGTTGGATATCTGCATTTTCAAAACATACTTGAAATTTAAATAAACATCATGCTCCTAGCATCCTATGTTTCAAAATATGCTGCCGGGCGGTATTTATTTATTGATTTTTTTAACGCTTCCTTGTCCGTTGTTTGATTATTGTATGGGAGTAAGGCGAAATATTTTTTTGATTTATTGATAAATATGAGGATTAATAATAATAAAGTACATTAATAATTTAACAACATACAACATTTCCAGTTAACTTGCTGTGTTGCTGACGCCCGAAGTTGCGCAGTTTTTAATTTCTCGGAAATGGCGGAATTCGGAAACCGCAACCTAATTATTTTTGATTTTTGGCGCCCCCGAGAATTTGCGCCCCAGGCCAGTGCCTGACCTGCACGACAACCTTTAGTCTTGTGAAATTCGTATACGATGTGACGTATATCAGTCGTCTTATACTCCGGTAAATCAGTGTTTCACTTTTCTCAATTTTAAAATAACAAAACACTCTGTATACTATTTCCTGTGTTTGTCTACGTAAAACACCTTTCCGTTCGCAACCCGCCATCTTACCTTTCCAAAAGCTCACCGGTAACTGAAAATTTTACGTGCGCCACTGGTACTGCAAGACATTATAGTATGCTAATGCGCAACCCCACCGCTCGCCAACTTAAATCTGTTGCACTGTATAGATACTATTTTTCTGCCGCGTTTCTCATGGATTTGTTAAGTATAAAAATCTGGCCCACTACGGATTGTCCCGCTCTAAACCCTGCTTGATATTGTCCAATTTTCTAATCAGCTTCTTTCTGTACTCTCGAATTAAGAAATTAAACTAGCCATTATCTTATATGTAACATTCAACAGCGAAATCGGTTTGTAATTTTCAACTCTAAGCGGGTTTCCTCTTTTTACTATTGGGCATATATGATAGCCATGTCCCATTGTTGTAAATTCTATATACCTATAGTACCTCATACCTCTTCATCAGCATGCTTACTAAGGGATAGAATCTGACCCAGGACCTCTATTTTTTCATCTTGTTTACTATTTCCATGAATTCTTCAAAACTAGAGATATTCTCCACGTTTGTTTTCTTCGACAGGTATCTTGCGATTTGTTTCTTGCTCTCACATTTTGTTCTCTAGTCGCTTTTGTTCTGACTTTGAACCACTGTACTCTTGGCGTCTTTCTCTCTTCTACCATTTTCCTACACAACACTCCTCGTAGAACCCGTCTTTTCCTCTGCCCAATAAATTTCCTTTCAATTATTGTCTTGCATCTTCTTCTAGGTATTATCATGACAGGTACAGTGTTAATGGAAAAATTGTTTTAAATATTTGGGTCTGAATGCAGAAATTCCGAGAAACAATTCCTACCAATGTTCGAATACCAGAAGTTCACCCCATATTGCATGGCAATTTATCTCCGCGTATGTTTAACAATTCATCGCATTCGTTTGGTGGAGGTGAATTTATGAATTCAACTATTTCACTAACCACTTTTTTCATTTATAAAATTAAATTTGTTCTGGGTAACTCGCGTCAACATTTCCTGCAGTAACTTCATAACAATGAATTTTATCCCCTTGTCTAGACTTATCCGATTACAAAAAAGAGAATGAAAATGATGCTGAATGACGGATCTCGTTTTCCATTCTAGGAAATCAGATCGCATCCATGAATTGCTCGTCTGCCCACAAAAAAACTAAATTGAGACCACTTCCTTATTAATTTCAACCTCATGCACCGGCTTGTTTAATTTCACAACTGAATGAACGTGGGCTCGCACAGTTGCTATTATTATTATACTTTTAACAATGAAAACATTTCCAGTTATTATAATTTGTTTATATGCTAGAATAATTTGTATGTATATAAATGGTCTGAGGTTAATAACAGTTTTTCTGAGATATACGGGGGCCCAATAATAATGTTCGGTCCATAGATCAAGGATAAGATTATTTCATTTTCGACTGGAAAGATCGTACCCAACTTTGTTACGTAATTCTTAATATTTATTTAGTAATCTCTTTCGTCATCAGTAAAAACGCAAGAAATTGTAGATTTTCTAGCATTTTATGTCATCTGGGATCAGATTCTGGACTGCTTGTTCGTGACAGAAATACCAAAGAAAACCATTGAGGCTTATTTTGAGTAACTAAAGAAAATTAATTAGAACGGCGCAACTTTCCTGGTGCTCCGTGCTTGTTCATGAAAAACAACACGCGTATTATGCCCATAAAACAATGAAAAACACTTGTAAGTTTTAGTTCTAACAGGAAAAACTTAAAAGTCTAATCCTCGGGCACTTCGTTTAGATTATAAACACGATGACAAAGATTGTGCAGCTGAACGATGATTCATGTATCAGATTAAAATCGGTAGATAATTATTATTTATATTTTTTTATAAATTTCTGATTTTAAAATCATTTTTTACTATACTTGGGCCGCCGAACAGACGGAGTGATCACCCTGCAAGAACGGCTCTAGCGGGGCCAATAGTAACTTATGATGACCGAATTGGAGTGATGCGACTTCGTTGGGTCTAAAGAAAGCGCATCACTGTGGTTCGGTTGTCCTAAATTGATAGTGGTCCCGCCTAGAGCATGTTCTTGCAGGGTGATCACTCCGTCTGTTCGGCGGCCCATGTATATTTGCTTTGCTTCTCAATTACATCGTGGTGCAACAATTAATTATACGCTGCAGTTACACATATTCTCGAGTCCAGTGACGGATTTTAAAAGTTTCAAATTATTAACATTAAATTTATGGTCCGCATTCCTCCAGCCCGAGCAGTCGTGTCGTGGCTAAGGGCCTGCACTGGAGTAAACTGCGCTGGAGTGTCCACTAAGCTGAACCCTCCGTTAAATCGTGTCTTATTAACGCGGGGGCCTTGGCGTAATCACCTAGGCCGAGAGGAGATAAGGATAACCCCTATAAAAGACCTAAATCCTATATTGGGGAGGTCCAGGCTGAAGGGATAGAAGATCAGTCAACACTGGACCCAACCTCGGGGCACCAAACAGTTGTATGTAGTCAAAAACCGCATTCTTAACTTGCAGTTGGATGAAATCTTTCACAAACCTTATCGTGTAACCATACCGATAGTGGGCGTGCAGTGACAATGGACAGAAGTCTAGAGAACCGTATGGAACCATCTGGTGCGCAGATGGGTCCAAAACTGCACAAAGCACTTTAGGGGGGGGGGGGGATCACTGGCAAAGGCCCAGGGAATTAAATTAATATAAACCTGGTAATCGTACTCCAGGCACAAGAAATTATATCCTTTACTGGATGGGGGCTCCTGGACTGAGGTAATCGTGGATGTTCATTAGTGGACCATCCAGTGAGAGTTGGAGAATTATTATATTCGGGAAAAGCTAGGATGAGATGGGCAGTAGGGCTATTTATGAGACACTGCCAACCACTCTGGAGTTAAGTACAATACTGATTGCGGAAGGTGTGAGGAAAAGGAGGAAACCTACCCCCATAAAAAATAATAATAATATGGTCCGCATCCATGACCATATTTATAATGAGCCTTGTGCTCTATAAAACGAGTTCAAATAAATCGAGTTAACACAATCAAAGATAAATAATATATTGTGAAATGTAACGGTTTTGATCCAGAAATGGTAAATAGGATAATTATAAAATGGAAAGTTCAAATGCTATTGCGAAATTCCAAATTCCATCGTCACCATCGACAGCTCTACCCATCATCTACTTCATGGGAGATGGGAGGTAAATTATCATCGCCACCAGCTTTCAACGATTGTTTGTGGCCCTAACATTAAAAGCTTACCAGGATCAGGAGTTCTAGGCCGTAATAGGACAAAGGCGTCTAACAAAGCTTCGATTTGTGCAAGCAATGTTGAGAATTGTTGAAAAATTAAGCAGGAGTCGCGCATAACACTTCTTAGATGATGGTTTAGTAGATTTCACACCAGCCTCCCAAACTCCTCCGAGATATGGAGAATAGGCTGGAATGAAGATTCAATTAAAATGAGATTAAGCGAGTTCATTTTCCAAATTTTTCTGTTTTTTGTTATTAAGGCTGGGATATTCGAGTACCCGAGAAGCGTTCTCCTAGCTTCTGAGACGGTGTTACTACAGACAGTCCAGCTCAAAAACTGTATTACTTATAGACATGAATTATGGTTTAAAAGAAATATGAGGGTTGGTAGAATACGCTTATAACTATTTTATTTGCCATATTTACACTGTTGTTAAAATAAACGAAGTTGAAAACTGGCAAATTTTAACGGAAATCTTAGCATTATTCACACACAAATTGTACATTCGGATTTTAGTTAACAGCCAAATAAAATATGTGAGCATTTTAAGACTATATTTGCCTAATTTCGTTATTTCAATTTTCTGCTGGACTGTCTGTACCAAGCGGTTGCTAAAGCTATGTCTATTTCTGTCTTACACATGTACTACCGATCTCCTGTCCTGTCGTAGCGTATCCCACCCTTAAAATTTACCTAATTCATTGAGCCCTGAACTCTCTCCAACGAAATATTTTCCGTTGTCTGATAAACTTTTATGTGACGTGTCCTGACGGACTGCAAAGCTACGCAGGCTTAATACAAATGCCTCCAAATTCTTTTTTAAAACATTCTTGCCATGTCAATTTTAGCAATATAATACGAGCAATCTTAGTTTAATGCTAAGTTAAAGGAAAAGCAATGCAATCTAAATTGTCTCAAGTTTTGTTTAGATCTACGACTCAGAATTCTGACTAAGAATTTCTCAACGGCGCTTAACAAATTTTCGGAATCGATGTTAAATTTCTCCTGTAACCTGACCTGACCTAACCATTCTACATTACAGTTATGATAAATCTATTTAGGATATTCTCGGAAAAAGCTGTATTAATGTGACACTGATAACCTCATAACAATTAAATCGTAAAAATGAGAAAACGTAATCTCTGACTACTATTTTATCGTTCATTCGTAACAAACATCATTTTTTTCCTAGAAGAGCAGATTTCGTATGCTGCATTGACGTCATTAAATCTCTATAATATTCTAATATTAAACATCCGAACTATAAAGCACTAAAAGCTTCGTTATTGGTTATGGCCTACAAGCAAACAACTAATTAAAATTAGCTCCGCTATATTCCAAATTCTTTTTTTTTTCTGCGGGGAATTTATATTATACAAAGGGATTTAAGAAATCTCTCCTACGCTGATAAGCAAGGCGGTTCAGGAATTGACTTAGGTACATAGAAAAAAGTGAAATTTGCCCTTAAATATTTCGCCTCTTTCTAACACCCCGCATTTTAAGGAGCCTGAGGACGGTCCTGTTCTGCCTTTATGTACCCACATGATTAAGCAAATAAATTGTACCCTCTCTTTCACCGGCGATTAATTTCTCGAAACTGTAACAATACCAGAGGGCAGGTCTGTTCAAGGAAATTTCATTAACTTTTTTCGTCCGTAATTAAAATGTTAAGTGAGCATGCTAGATATCTACGTTTTTTATGGTTTTACGGTGAATTTTTTTATACAAATAACTGCAGGACGTCGGTTAATTATTTATTTAATTTACGGTTTACGTTAATTATCTGTAGTGAATTGTATAGTAGAGTGACGAAAGAGATACACTTACTTATATTATCTGCTCAGAACATACAGGAAAATTAGATGTTTTTGTTGATACAATCTTGCATCTTAACAACAGATAAAAAGCTAATCGATAAATTTAAATTATAATACTTTTGAGGATGTGTTGACAGCGATAGGAAATAGCAATAATATTAGTCCCGATTTTACACGCTAAAGATGCTTAATTTAGTCTAAAGGTATATTCAAAATACATTGGGTTATGATATTTACCTACATTACAGTATAATCAGCAAACAAATGATAATTGCGTTCCATCAGACAATTAATATTATTTATATACATAAATATATTATAACTAATAGCAATAAAGGTCCTAATACACGCCCTTGCGGCACACCTACGTTCATGTCGGCACCACATTTCACTCTCGGCCTTTTAAATAGTTTTCAATCCCATGGGATACTTCAAGGCGCGACAGCTGCAGATGAACAGTGATTCGGAAGACGATCTGATAAAAAGATTTGTGGAGATTATTGAACAAACGAACGGAAGGCGACAAAGGCTATAAGGGGAACTGGTAGACGCCGACGTACTGCTGATCAAAATCAGCTGGTCCCATACTGCCAAGTCGCTAATTGGGCAGACCAGTGAAAAGATCCAACTGGTTAGTGCTGCTCGGGAAGCAACGCCTGTTGATTCCTAATAATTTACCAAAGAGTCAGTCGTCGTCGTAGACAATGCACCCTACCACATCGTCCAGGCAAATCCCGCACCCATATCAAATTCTAAAAAGGCAGATACGATTAAATTGTTCAACGACAAAAATATTAATTTTGAACCTAATATGTCAAAACCACAGCCGTACGAAATTAGCAAGCATTATAAGAAGAGGTAGGTATATAACGTGCAAGTTCGACACATTATTACAAGACCATGGACACACTATTTTACGTTTACAGCCATAAAGTTTTCAGTCCGAACGTCCGAAGACTGGTTGGACGCGTACCTCCATCCTTTTCTATCCTGACCTAAGCTACACATTTCCCCAAAAGTTGAACATCCTACATCCCTAACTATTTGAGAGCAATAGTCTAATCTCTGCCTCCCCTACCTCTTTTTATTCCTATCTCTGACTCCAGTATGTCACGAATTAAGCCTTCGTGCCTCAGAGGTATCCTCTCCTCTCCTATTCCTTACTGTCTTCCATAAATTTCGCTTTTCTCCAACTCTTTCTAATACCTCTCTGTTGCTAACCTTATATATCCACGGTATCTTCATCATGCGTCTATAGCACCACATTTCAAATGCTTCTAAACTCTCTCTACGCTCTACGGCCTCATCACTACAGTTAGAAGTGGGCATATACACCTGTATTATTACTGTTTTTACAGGTTTCGAATCTAACCTAACCATAACTACGCTGTCACTTTGCTGTAAGGAATTTTCTACACCCTGCCCTACTTTTTCCGTCTAACAAGTCCTACTCCCAAATTTCCTCCTAAACTGTGTGTTTTACTCTAAAATCTCCGCTCCAGAAGTCTCCAACTTCTGGCTATCGCACTTCACTAATACGAGTACCTACCACGTCTAATGCTAAGCTGTCCATCTCAATTTCCAAATTTTCTAACTTTCTCATTTGTTTCATGCTTCTAACATTCCACGCTCCGACTCGTGAGATGTTAGACTTATCATTGCTGATGACTCCCCCCGAAGCAGTAGTCCCCGACCGGAGATCCGAATGTGGTACCATTTACATTTTACCCCCGGAATATTTTACTCCAGAAGGTGTCATCATCATAAATTAAAGTACGTTGTAGTAGAGATAAAATAATGTGACGGTTTCCTGTTGCCTTCCACATCGCAGTAGTGCGTATCATAGTGCCATACCGACCCTCACGATCTCTACCACTCTTATTACTGAAAGAGCTGCTGCCCATTTTCAGGGACTTGATTTAGTATGTATTCTGATATAAAAACCCTTAGAATATGGTTAAACCCATGGCTCGGCTCTTTAGATCATTGAAGCACGCAAGTTATCCCACCCGTTCCAATATTACTAGAACTGCGTCAAGATACAAGTCCGTTGGGATAGACCATATCATCCAGATTTAAATCCCATCGAGTTAATATTGGTGACAGTGAAAAACGAAGTCGATGCAAAAAATACTACCTTCAAATCAGAATATGCGCGGAAGTTAGCGGAATATGAATTTAATCAAGTAAAGGCAGAAGACTGGAAGAATCGTTGTGATCACGTGATTAAGATCGAGGACAAATATTTAGAAAATGAAATATTGGCAGACAATATCAGTGAAGTTGAACCATCAATTATTTCTTTATGCGACAGTGACAGTGATACTAGCGATTCTGAAAGTGATTGGTAATGAAAATTCGTACAGCGTCCTGCTGGCAGTACTACTGCGTACTACTCGTCCTACCTACTTTAACTCAATTTTCGAGTCCAGTAGGACTAGGACAGAGAATTTTTTAAAATTTCCGCACGAAAAACCCGATGCTGTAGCTCTTTTATTACTAAAATGGCGAGCAAAATGGTGAGTGGTTATGAGGTATATGTTTTGGCTACGTATTTTGACGGGCCACATAGTGAAAATGCTTGGAGTAAATCAAAATTTTTTAAAAACTATAAAAATGCAAAATGTAAAGGTATTGTTAAATCGGTTTCTTCCTGTTCCGCGAGTGTCAAATGATACATTGATGATCAGGTGAGCCTTATCAGGCTGGAAGATTTACGCCTTGTGCAGCCAATAAATTATGCAGAAAAGGAATCGTCTACAATTTCCAACCAACAAGACGACCATTCAGGTAGGAATTTTACTGTAGTAATCCACGAATATCACACTGTCAATAATTGTAATAATTAGGTGGCCCTTTTTGTGAAGATAAGTCCTCCCCAGCTTTACTTTTCAAGTAAAATTCCTCAGAAAAACAAAAAATGTGACTCAAACAGACTCCATGGGTTTAGTCAGCGTAGTTCATTCACAAAAGGCAGAGATGCTATGCTGGAAGATTTACAACCTCTGGAGAAGAACACTCAAAATATATCGTCGATTCAGTCCAGTCGACATTGCACGTCTACAGGTTTGAATTTGACACGAATTTTTGTTGCTTATTTTTACAAGCTTAGAAAACAACAAATTGCGACGTTCTTATACCATGCGGTTTTTAGTTTTGTCCATTTTTATAACTATTATATGCCTACTTACTGACTATCTTTTAATGTTTCTAACAGCCGATTAAAAATTCCCGTCATGTTTATTTATTGTTAGACAACTTTCCAAAAAACAGTTGAATTATTTTGGCATTATAACCGAATATTTTGGCGGCTAATTTTTACCATTTTTTAAATTAGATTCCGAAGGTGGGGACTCACTACGCGTAATTTCACAGAAAAGAACTGTAAGGAAACGAAAGTCTGCCCCAAAGAAAGTACTGGAAACCGGTAAGGGCACTTCTTCAACAAAAAATAGAAAACAAAATCCGCAAAATAATAGAATTGTGACAAATAAAAATACTGCCATAAAAAACGTCCAGTTACTACGAAAATTATAACTATACAATTTCGAAAGAAAAAATAAAGTAAACCAATGTAATAATTCTACAATCCAAATCAACAATTCAGGGTCAGGTTCATCCTCGCCATCTTCATCAGATGAAGAGTCTGAAAATTATTCTGGCGATGTTTCTATTGAAAACGGAGCTAGCGATGCCATGGATGATAAAAATATAGCTTGTGATCGCCAGGCTGACGAAAACACGATTGCAGAACATGAAACGACTTGGAAATTTGCAGCTGCATGTAACATCAACTATTACAAAATGACTGCTGACGAGAGCATGTTTACCTGGATGGACGAGGAAGCCGCTTTGAAAATGGTATGCCTGCTGTAATGAAGATAAAATGGAAACCACAAGGTGTTGGATGTCAAGTCAAAACAATTGCAAACAGCTCGTATAATATTATAATTGGTCTTGAATTGAACGAAGGTAAAGATGAAATGAAGAACAAACCCTGGCAAAGAGAATATGGTGGTGGAACGGCCACCACGTTATGCTTGACGGAACCGTGGCATGGAACTGAACGAATTATCATTGGCGATTCGTGGTTTGGATCTGTAAAAACAGCCGTCGAATTGAAGAAGCGAGGTATGTTCTTTCTTGGCAACGTTAAAGCAGCAGACAAGAATTATCCCCTCGAGGAAGCCAAAAGAAGATGTCCCGCCGACAAAGGAAGTTTTGTTTCAGCAACCGCTACTTATCAGGATATACAACTCATTTGTGTGGCATGGAAAGACTTCAAAGTTCACACATTTGTGGGAACTTGCAGCACCACAAATGAAGGGCAACCAGCAAGAAAGCGTCGTTTCAATACCGATGGAACGCCGTATATAAAAGAGGTTCCACGTCCCAAACTCGTAGAAGAGTATTTCGAAGGCTCCCCTTCTATCGATGTCCACAGTCATATTCGTCTGGGTGGCTTGGCACTTGAGAGTCTTTGTTTCCATATTTGGAATTATAGAAACAAATACATATTTGGCCTTCAATTATTTTGTGATGAACATTACAGAAAGGTCTATTACACTCTATTACACTCTCTGAGCTCTTGATCAGGAATAAATTTGATGACGATACTGGTAATGTACAAAATTCGCAAGAACGACCAGCAGAAAGAAACTATTTTACGAGGAAGCCATACACTGAATCCTATAAATATAACGAATACATAAATATGCAGCGAATACAGAGGAAATGTATTGACTGTTCTAGGATAGGACGAACTCAACAAAAGGCAAGTTACTTCTGCGTGAACTGTGGACCTCGTGCAGTTTTGTGCAGTCCACAAACAGGTAGAGACTGCTTTTCGTACCACATTCAAAATTGAATTCCTGCATAATTATGTTTTTCTATTGTTTTTGCCGAAGTTGCATTTTTTTTGAATTTTGCTAAATTCTTATGTTACATTATTTTTATTTTTGATGTTGTGTTTTTTATATTACATATTATGTAATAACCACTAGTATTATTTAAATAAATTTGTTTCCCAATATTTTCTGAAAATAGCTTTTCTGACCGCCTGTCATTTTAATTTTTATTTCAATACATAAAATATAGCCCATACTACCGAAAGCAACCAGTACTGCGAGAACGACCAGTTATGGTAAAAACCCCTCTGTCACTGGGGGGCATTTAAAATTAATTTCCCAATTTAGGGAATTTATATAACCACGAGGAATATTCAAAGAAATGTTCCCAATGCCGAAATATTCCCAAAATGGAAATATTCCCTTTGCCCATCACTAATTGTCAATAAGTGTGAGTCACCAACGAAATGTATCTGGAAGAGATCTTGCACGTTCGATATGTTAATCATTTAACCGCAGCATTTGGATTGCCCAGAGCGGTGGTAAATAATTGCCCGAATGCAAGGAATTAGTTTAGTTTTGTATCAAAAAAATTCACAGCCTTCACAAAGATGCAACCGGGGGAGATATTGAAAATGACGAAAAAAACTGTAACCCTTGTGTGCATTTGAGATATTTTCGCATACGTTATAGCGTTTTAAATAACGCGCGCGGATTGAAATCTCTCACACTAGCCAGAGAAGAGAACAGACATGAATAAGCGCTCTCAGCGGTCCGCGCTGCCAATCGCTTGGCTTTGAACCCCGCTATGAACCGCTGCGCTGGCGCTCGGGGTCTCAACGCGTCACGTGGTGTGGCAAATGCAGCATTCACGCTTTTCGTTAATTTTATCCCTATATTAGGATACTAATTACATTTTCAATGTTAATACGAGCGATAAAAAGTGAAAGCCGAGGGTTGTGAGATATCGAGTCGACTTAATTGCATTTTGAGTTATGAAAATTGTTGGAGTGTTAGGTTATTGTTGTTGTCCATTTTTTGTCTAATTGTAATCGGTAAATCAATGTTATTTCTAATCACCAAAATATTTATAAATAGTTACTGTAAATAAAGTTGTGTTTTAAAATCGAAATATTTATTCCTATTCCAGTAGAACATTACTGCTTCTGATACTCGTATATCTATCTATATATATAAAACACAAAAAATGTTTCTACCTACCTACCTACCTACCTACCTACCTATGTCCGTTATAGACTCCGAAACGGCTGGACCGATGTTGATGAAATTTTCAGGCAATCTTCAGATTAGCCCAGCGGGTGTTCCTGTGAAGTTTGGTAGCGATCGGATCAACAGAATTTTTTTTATACGTTTATGTGAGGCCGGGGCGGTGCGCTATAATTTATAAAGTGACAATTGACAGCAAACGTCATTCGCAGTTTATCAAATTTCAAACGATTTTACCACAATTATTTCCTCTGAGGCAGCAACGCGCCGGGTACCAGCTAGTAGCTTATAAACAATTTTTCTATTAATTTTTCAATAGATCCCCACATATTTATGCGGGCCTTAATGCATCCACTCTCTTTGTATTTGCCATTTTCATGCATAGCACTATTGTTGATATTTTTAAAATTTTGGTAAAACACCATTTTCTAAACAAGGGCGCCCATAGAGAATTTTCTAGGAGGGGGCAAAGCAAAAATATGTGATGTGTATGCAAAAATTGTCAAGGATCAGCTTTTATCATAACGTTTTTTAATAAAATGGGAATGGATTTCGTCTGGACTATTTTTACGCGAATTAATTAACTTTCCACAGTTACAAAATCCTCTACTGTCAATTTTAATATTCAGTATTTTTCACATTTCGTTGGCTATTCTCCTAACTTTGTCCATTTTCTCTGTTTTTAGATTATACTAATTAACATATTTCTACAATTTTTGTTCTCTTTCCAGTCTCTATTAGCTTTGGTTGCAATTTCTCTAAAAAGTAATTCGAAACAAAGATATTGATCTGACATTAAAAGCGTCAAATTCTTCAGAAAATCTTAAATAACTCAAAACTCTTTAGGTAAGTGGTGATCTTATAAAAATGTATCCAGAATTACCCTCATTACTTTGGCCCGTCACGTTTACATGGGATAAGCTGTATACTTGAAAATGAAAGAGTTAAACAACTGCACCATTTGCCACTACTGCCTATAACAATGATCTAACGCTAACCTAATAACAGGATCGCCTTAATTTACAATAAGTGTTTAGCGCAACGTGAATAAAAATTTCCTCATTACAGCAGTACTCTACAGTTCACAGAGGTTATCATTTTATGCAATTTAATTTTTTCTTCATTGTGGGAATTATATGAGCGCCCGGGTTAGTAATTTCGCTCAATTAATCTGATCTATTCATGTTTTTGTTGCCTGAACTTTTCATTATTTCATTCATGATTCGCTGATATTTTGACATAAACAGACCGTTGAAAATGAGGCATTCATTTGATAACAACGCAGTCTAATTTGCTTTTAGTAAGTTGCTATAGTACCTTTATCCAGATAGTCAATCATACAAGTACTTTGCGGGCATTTTAAACTTTTAAGTCTTTAAACTGGCCTCTCACAAAATATGCAATCCATTTTTTACGGTTGCATAATATGAAATATTGATCACCAAAATCAAATTTACCCAGCAATGACCTCAGAAGGATGGTGGAACGAAAGTAATTTCTCAGAAAAAAAGAGAAAGAGCAGAAAATTGGTTTTATTAGAAAATTGGGAATACTAGGAAAGGAATTACACATTAAATTGAATAAACAAATAAAATAAAACAATGAAGTGCAACGGATTGTGAAGTGACCCCCCATTCTTTTATCTGCCATGTTGACTCGACAGATGAAATAGAATCACTTTGAAACAACTCTCTCAAAACTTCAAGACTAGCGATGGGATTCCTTCCTTAATATTTTTCCGAAAATCTTGTATTTTTGTAAAATATGTACACAATTAATTTAACTCTGTGTGTAGACTTTCCAACTTTAAGTTGGCTCAATTTAATAGATAAATGTAACATTATAGTTGCAGGACATCCTTAGTTACACCTGTGTGGATCCAACGTTGTCAAATGTATGTTTCTTTCAAATGGTTCCCGAGGATAGGGGAAGTATGGTCCAATATTTTGGCATCAAGTTTTTCGACTCAGAATTTTATGATTGACACATGATTGATCACATAAAAATCGCAGACCTCTAAAATCAATAATTCATGATTCTTGTTTTATTCTTCATCCAGAGGTGGTTGTTACGCATCAAGTTGTTAAACCGCGTAGATATACGAACTAAGAAACGAACAATTCCATGAAATTTTCTTTTCTAATGCTCCCCTACTTGGTAGATATAAGTACCGAAAACTTAACTCCCTTAATCTTCAACTTCTTATCTATGTGAAGCTGGATTTTCTGCTGTGGCTGCTTTAAAGACTAAATATATGGCCAAACTTCAAATGGAAAACGAGGTTAGGCTGTCAATGTCAAATATAAAACCCAACTTTGAAAGAGGTACTTACATAGAAGCAATTAGATCTATGTTTGATTTATTGTAAGATTTGTAATTTGTAATTTATGATACATAGGGACGATGTGGGTAGCCTCGGACAGCGGGTAGCCCCTGACAGTTCTAGTTTTCTTACTGAAAATTAAATGAGAGGCGTGATCATGTTTTCAAATTAATATATCATAAAATGTATCACAGATGTTTTCTAGTCCTAGTCGGTTTAGCAGTTTCGGCGCTTTCGCGCGAATTTCATCTTTCTGTGTAGGTACCTAATATTGCGAACTGTGTTGTGACTAATTTGGTGAGCATACCATATAAAGATTGCTTATCAATTACCACAATTTATAACATATTTTTCGCACTTTTGGAATAAAAAGTGCACTTCTTATATCTAATAATTTTAGGGACAAAAGCGTCACTTTTTATCCCTGAAATTCAAAACAGGGATAAAAAGTAAAAGGAGGGATAAAAGGTAAAAAGAGGGATAAAAAGTAAAAGTAGGGATAAAAATTAAAGAAAATGACGAAACTACAATACATTACATTAATAATGCATTTATTGTTACGAGTTTACAAGCAAACCATACAAAAAAATAAAATTAAAAATCCTAACTTATAGGTAAATCATAACAAAAAGACTTTTCATGTGGACCCTGGGAAGAGAGAAAAAAATAAATAAAGAAGAAAGAAAAGAAAGATAACAGCCGGAAAGACAGAAAGAAGAAAGGGAAGAAGGTAATGTGAAAAACGAAAAACTGTTCAGCAAATAACCACGGCAGGATTGAAGACAATTGAGTTGACCGAGGCTAAACTTTACCAAAGTTTTGAATCACATCAAAATCAAAACTTAAAAATCTATGAAGAACTTTTAAATCCTAATTCTTGTTGTAATAATTGTAAGTAACATTTATATCTACTCCACTACAATTGGCAAAATTGAATGATGGAGCCATCTGCTCATTATTTTTTTCTTGAATGAGGGTTCTACTCGCATTTTGTACGACGGTTGTGGATCTAGAATCGTCCGAATCACCAAATAACTTCTAAGAAATAAGGACACGAGTCTACGTATCATTATTGGCTTGATTATTAATGTCAGGTTAATAAGTTGTGCTCAGTAGTGCTGGAACCTGCTCGACCAAAAATCTGCTCAGAGACGTGTTTTTTGTTGTTTATAGATCTTTCCACATAACTCTCAGCTACAGTGGCACTTTTCCAACCTCCATGCCTCTTGAGCTGATCTACATTAGCTCCGGAATCTGCCAGAAGAGAGGCGGAAGTTCTCCTGAAGCAATGGCCGGGATATATCTAATTCGGCATCGGGCGGGTTCAGAAATTTCACAATTTTTTGTGGAAGATTACCGAAAGAATTTTTTCCGACTGGTTGTAGCCCGCATTTTCCTTTTCTATAATGTGTAAAAAATCTGTTGGTTTTTTTTGTTTTTGGCCTTAAATTCATATATTTCCTGCACGGGCAAACTACGTCCGTCACAGTGTTGCTGGAATTATTCACCACAAATGAACGATCTGTATGATTTTTTTAATTTCTGACGGTGACTAAAAGACTGGTACCCAAGTCCAGTGTCTTCACAAAGGAGCTGGCACACCTCGACACCTCGACATGCGCCTGCTACCCTGATAATCAAAGCAACCTAAAAAACATTAGAAACATTGTTTTTGATCAAAAACCCACTTTTTATTGCATGTAAACACCATAGTCCACAGCATAAGAAGTACAAAAAGTATTTCACCTACTTTTGTTAGCAAATGTTCTTCAACTAGTGCCTCTTGAAGAAATTTCTGAACTTGATCTGCGTCCAAAACAATGATGTCTTGGGTTTGTACCCATCGTTCTTTCTCTTCATAAATGCCAGTAGCTTCGGAAATTTGCTAATATCTAGATTATTTTCTATAATTAGCTTAGATTTCAGCATCAAGTACACCGACCATAATGTTGAAGCCTTGAAAGCTTTCGATTTCTTTAGAAAATATGCCAGCAGCACGTTTTCATCATAATTCTCTAAGTTTTTCCCCCCGCAATAGTTTTTAAACGTGCCAAACTGTTTTTGATACAGTTGCCTTGATTTTTCGTGTAAAAGTTCTGTTATAGCCTCATCAGCGGCAGCTTGAAAATCCATCTTCGCTTTGAATATTAAAAATTAAAAAAAAATCAGTTAACAGGACGATTATTGACATTACAATACTTATTTGTTCAATCCTGCCATAGAAACATGTTGCTTCACCCTTAGATACTATGCGAGAAACAGTGAGCGAAAGTACTTTCGTTCACTCTTATTACTTTCACTCACTCCATTTCTCAATAAAATTATAAAAATATTTTGTAGCAATACAATAAGTGGTCTAGAATTGTCGGAAATTTTACGAAAGCTGTTGCGTTGCTTGGTAGCCACGAGTGTAAATTTGACAGTTAAAAGATCACGAGCGCTTGCGCGAGTGATCTTCTGTCAAATTTGCACGAGTGGCTAGTAAAAGCAACAGCTTGAGTAAAATTACCTAAAAATTCCAGACCACGAATTGTATTTGACAAGATTATTTTTTGAATCGAAGTAAGGTAGTTCAAAACGAAATTTTATTTCAATTAATTCACATACAAAGAAATGTGTTGGGAATATTTGACGTTTGGCAGGTACTAAAGTAACTAGATTATACATTATAAATGCACCTACAAATTCGAAACGATGGCAACTTATCAACAAGCAAAATTACCGAAATAATACACGCTTCTAGACCCAAATGCAATGTTCCTATTGGTCAATTTGACGATGAAAAAAATAATCTGTAGTAATACAATAAGTGGTCTGGAATTGTCGGAAATTTTACGAAAGCTGTTGCGTTGCTTGGTAGCCACGAGTGTAAATTTTGCGCGAGTGATCTTCTACAAATTCGAAACTATGGCAACTTATCAACAAGCAAAATTATCGAAAAAAATTACCGAAATAATACACGCTTCTAGACCCAAATGCAAGGTTCCTATTGGTCAATTTGACGATGAAAAAATAATCAAAATTAATCATCCAAATTGACATGGCAATTTATGATGGTTTCTGTAAATGTTACCGGTAAAACCCGAATTCCGTGAAAACCCGTTTTAACTAGTTAGAACTAGAATTAACAAAGAGCCTTTGTGAAAACTAGTTTTCACTAGTCGAAACGCGAACTGACGGGACGTATTTGTAAAAACCCGAACAAATAATAATTTTCAATGGGTTTTGGGTTCTAACTGCGATTTTTAGTCAAAACTAGTTTTACCGAGTCGTTCGCTTGAGGGAACTAGTTTCAACTCATAGAATCAGTAAAAACCCGAAATACTCCATTCTTCGTAAGACAAGACGGTGTCACCAAGAAGTGCTGCTTCTTTAGCTAGTGGATCTGTGCAGGGCTAGGTATTTGCGTTGTACATGTAAGAAGCGATGCACAAGCAACATGTGCAAGTGTAAAAAAGCAAAGGTATTATGCAACTCGAAATGCCACAATAGCGAGCCATGCCGTGTGTCGCGGGAATTCTGAAGCATCCTGCTTAACATACGGAAAATTTGAAAATTGCGATTTCTATGCCCCCAAAGTGTTTTAAGGCTATTTCGAGTATCAGAACAAATACAATGTGCACCAGAGAAAGTTTTTGCATAATAATTTTCAAAGTTTAAACAAATATGAAAAATATTTCCAAAAATGTATCTCGTGTGGAAATCAACTCAATTTAAATGCAAGAGCACAACAAATTAAAATGAACAAACATAATTTTAATACATTTAAGAAAATACATTTTTCTTAAACATTTCTAATGATGGGATCGTTTGTAGATCTTGAAACCGGTTAAATAAAATAATTTGTTATACATATTGGTAGTGCGCGAAGTAATTTTTTTATTTAATTATTTAATTAATAAAGAACTAATTTTCTAGGTATTGTTGCAATGTTACTGCCTTTAATAACGTGAATAATTTTCTAATAAATCCATTTCCAGTTTAATTAAAAATTATAAAACGTTTAATTATGCATCTTTACTCATAGAAATCAATCGCTGTTCATTCAAAATAACAATAAAGGTAAAAAAATAACCACCATTGGATTCGAACCTACGTATGCTAGATGCCATGTCGGCCGTTCTGCGATTGAACTCACTAACCCATGGCTGTCGTGCTCTTTACACTAAGATGATTCCCTCGCGATACATTATTGAAAATATTTTGTTAAACTTTGAAAATTGTTACGCAGAAACTTTCTCTGGTGTACATTGTATGTGTTCTGATACTCGAAATATCTTTAAAATACTTCGGGGACATAGAAATCGCCATTTTCAAATTTCCCATGTTAAACAGGATGCTTCAGAATTCCCGGGACACACGGTATTATGAATATATTTTGTGTTTTTTAGAGTTTAATAAAACCTAAATTCAACTGAGTTTTTAATATTATGCAAAAGAATGCAAATTTCGGGTTTTTACTGATTCTATGAGTTGAAACTAGTTCCCTCAAACGAACGACTCGGTAAAACTAGTTTAGACTAAAAATCACAGTTAGAACCCGAAGCCCATTAAAAATTATTTTTTTTTCGGGCTTTTACAAATGCGTCCCGTCGGTTCACGTTTTGACTAGTTAAAACTAGTTTTCACAAAGGCTCTTTGTTATTTCTAGTTCTAACTAGTTAAAACGGGTTTTCACGGAATTCGGGTTTTACCGGTAACATAAATAATAAACTATCTCAATTGTTGTCAAAAAAATTTTATTTGTGTGCGTTTTAATAAATTTGGGCATACATTCAAAATTAATTAGATATTTATTTAATATTAAGTAGGTACTGTCAACATTTCTATTAGGTAATATGAAAATTTTTACAGAGTTAAAGCCAATACTTTTAAAAAATATAGCACTATGAAACTTACTTGCTATGTAAATAAAATTGTCTTCAACATATAGAATATGTGGATCACAAAGAAAATGGCTCGTAATTTTCTACCAATTCATTAAAATAGGCTAAGATCACTTCCTCCGTTATAAGGTGAACTTTCTTTGTATGCATCAAATCACGGAATTTTGTCAGCTCGTTCATATACCTTCCTTTAGATTTCTGAGGCAATTGTATGCAGCGGCATCAGCTTCTTTTAATATCCTCCGGTAAAATTAAATCGTAATTTTTTCCATATTTTCTCAGTAAAATCATATTTTAGGTATAAATTTAGCTGAAACGTACAAAATTGACTTCTAGCTTTTTTATTATTTATAGTAACGGTAACCGTAACAATGATGAAACACGCTTTCTATGTTATTAAGTATATCTGCCCAATTGTCGGACCAATTTGAATTATTAATTTTGAATATTTTTGAACAAATATTTAGTTCAGTGGCAGGATTGAACAAAACGTTTACAGCACTCGTGGAGAAACCGTTTCGCTCACTTATTTGCCTTTGCACACTCGCCTGGCGGCTCGTGTGCAAATCTGGCATATTGCGCGAGCGAAATTTTCAGTTTCTCCACTTGTAGGTACTGTAATATACTATTGTGTAACTAGTGCAAAAAGTGTATATTTGTTGCACGATGCATGAAGTTTGCAGCTCGAGACGAAGGACGAAGTCGAGAGCTGCAATCATGCTGAGTGCAACAAATATGGTTTTTGCACATGTTGCGCACAACATTTTTTCTACGATTGAATTAAATTTCTTTTTATTTCAAATTTTTATAAAACTAGTTATTTACTTGAGTGGTACTGGACCGTTCGAACAACTACTCCTCGGGCAAATACCCCGCCAGGCATTGAATTATAGAACTAAATCCAGATTTTATGTACTACGAGACCTCGTGCTGAATGCTACCCCAAACTTATCGTTGGGCTTGGAACATCCTTTGATCTCTACGTACTTTCCTGCTCAACTAGCAGTTAGTAAGTATGTTAGAAGTAAAGTTTTTCAATATTGCATGTTTCGAATGTGTATGGAAAACCGTAGACTACTGGTTTCGTCCTTTTGGAACTCATCAGTATGGTGCTTTGCCTTACACACTTGAACTACGCAATATTGCTTGCTGTAATTAGCAAGAGCTAATTCTTTGCCAAATTATGGGGCGGTTATGAGTGGTACTGGACCGTTCGAACAACTACTCCTCGGGCTGCTATTACTTACACCAAGCGTGTAAGTATATATACAGCAAGAAATATTGCGTAGTTCGAGTGTGTAGGGCAAAGCATCGTACTTATGAGTCCCAAAAGAAACCAGTGGTCTACGGTTTTCCATGCACCTTCGAAACATGCAATATTGAAAAACTTCTAACATACTTCCTAACTGCTAGATGAGCAGGAAAGTACGTAGAGATCTAAGGATGTTCCAAGCCCAACGATATGTTTGGAGTAGCATTCAGTACGAGATCTCGTAGTACATAAAATCTGGATTTGGTTCTATAATTCAATGCCTGGCGGGGTATTTGCCCGAGGAGTAGTTGTTCGAACGGTCCAGTACCACTAATTAATATTTAATGTTATCTATAAGTACCTATAGTTACCATGTTTATACGTACCTGTACTCAAATTACAAGAAAAAAATGTTATCCTTACACTTGTGTAGCCCCGATACAAGTTATTAAATGTTCGTTCTCATTTTCAAAATCCATACGCGTTCCATCAATTTAAATATATATCCTAATTATTTTGAGCAGTGTGTTTAGTTTTATGCCCGTTGTTTTGATTAAATATTTGCAAGTTTTAATTTCAAATGCACGTCCATTTATTTATTCGTAACCCAAATAAATCATTATACAATGTAATGATTAATAATGATAGTCCCGCATTTATACCATCTGAGGACAGTGTACGGGTAAGCAGGCTAGATGTGCTTAGTTTAACCCCAGTATATTGGAATGCACATTGTGCTAAGTACTACAGGTTGTACGTGTAAACTTAATATAAATGGAAAACTAGAATTTGGAGATTGATTTAGTTTCTTCTACTTTCTTGTAAGTCCGTCTCTGTGAGAATGAAGTTGACTCCCGTTCTCACTGAATCCGCGGGGCGTTTTCATAGTGACTTTGCTAATAGCAGAGCAATTTAACATAACCTTAGTAATGATAATGAGGTTCCTAGAAACTTGTGAGATCAAATAACTTCGCGGAATCATTAATAATGCCATATCTAATCTAAAATCAAACGCTACTGAAGCGAACGCAATAAATCTGATAAATATTTAACAGATTGCCGAATTATGGTAGGATTTTCTCACATTATTGGATTTAATTAGCTACATTATTGTTGGAAATGTGTCCATCAGAAATCAATATTCTTGCACGACCGGGCCTAAACGTCAATTTATTGACCGGGTTTGGCATTCGTAACGAGACTCATTATCCCCATATAGGGCGTAAAACTGCTTATCGCCCCTTAATTTTTCGGTTCCTTAAAATGGAAGTAGATAAAAATTAAACTATGCTGTATGGTGTGCCTCATGGAAGCATACTGGGGCCGATCCTGTTCACGTTGTAGGTTGTACATAAATATTCTACTGAATATTGAGGGATGCCATTTCACATTGCAGATAATACGAGTTTGTTAATATTGCGAGAGCCATATTTTGCATATACTCAGTTTTATTTTTCCTGGGTTCTGGGGAAGAAACCAGAATCCTTTTATCGGGTTTGTTGTACTAAACTTACATCTTTAGGTTACACCATTTCAAAAATTAATCCCATGCAAGCTTTTTTGTACAAGATCCTAGATTTCCGTGACATCACTTCTTTCATCCATTTCGTTATGATTATTGAATTTCTTACTTAATTATCTGTTGCCTTTTGATTTCAGATACTGGCATTCTAATGAAGATGCAGCTATATTATTCACGAGGTCAATGTCGGTAGCGCCCACGGAATAGTAAGCACCGACAGAGAATATACCGAATGCTAAGACAGAAGACACACTGGATCTCGCACCTTTCCCCTAGTAGTTCAGTGGAGGTCTATCTCCGGTAGTGAACCCAAACTGGATGACTGTCTCCGCCACTGGTGGAACGGCCAACTAAAATGACCCTTGAACGTCTCCTTCCAAGTAGGGACTTATAATGTGTATCAGTTTATTTCTGAGTGGCGTCTACTCGGAATTGAGGCGCGGATCCTTTTCTCGAAACAATAAAGCATGGCATCGATAGGGGGTGACGTGAAGCGTCGTCATAAATTCATTATATCGTGATGTCGTGAATTTCGTAGATACGAAAATACAGCACGCCGTCGGCTCATTAGTTATTTTTTCAGTTCCAGGAACGTTTCGCGCAATTTGAACTAAATAAAACCTGTCACGCTTTATTCCCATAAAAGTGGTCGCAAACGTCTTATTTTATTATTACAGGTTTAAAATTAGATGAAGTTGTGTGCGTAAGTGATTCATATTTCTGCAGATTGATTCTTTGTTGGGGGAGGTTGCGAGTTGATTTGTATTAGTCATTTTATAATAGGTACTGCATAACTGGTTGGTATGTCATTGTGTCACTAAGCTTTGTTACCTGTAACTTGTGGGATAGATATTCAAGCTGAGGGGACTTAATAGGACAATATTTCAGGCAAAAAATCCGAAATTTGGATGTATAATCAAGGATAATAGGTAGGTACCACAAAAAAGTGAGAATTTTTCGAGACTGCCTTGACGTTTTATAGTCTTGGAAAATTAGACACGAAATCGCCGTATTAACCCAAGAATTATTAAAGTTTTGAAAATTGGCAGTCGTTGCGAATAAAATGAAAAAGTTATCTCAGATATCGTGGTAGATTCATCCCTTAAAATTGGGAAGACCACCCCCAAGTTCGATCCATCGATGCATCGATATGCTGATATGAAAAACGTTCGCAATTAAATTTGCAACAAAAAAATGTAAGAATTTTTCGCATGCGCTGAAAATTAATCGTGCAAGAGCTCCTCGAAGACGAGTGTAAAACGGAGCGCACTGCTAAACACTCCGAACTACTAATTTTATGCAAAAATCAAGGCAGCCTGAATTATTGTTAAAGGGGTAGTACTTGAGAGCAAAAAGAAAATATACAAAAAGCTAAGAACAAATCTTCAAACCGCAGTTTCCTGCTATTAGTAGTTTTTGAAATATTATTGACCGAATTGTGAAGGCCGTTGACCGTGACGTCATACCGACATGCCGCCGACTCGCAGAGTCTGAGGAGTGCGCTAATTTCTTATCACGTCGCGTCTGAGTTCTGTGATTTTCGACGTGCCAGTTCCGATTCCATTAAATTTTGTAGATTTAAGTTATCTTTCAATCCGATGACGTTCGGTTTTGAACCAAGGTACAGCAAAAACGAATTAAGTGAGATGAAGGAGAAAAGCATGACAATCTACGTAACGACGAAAACATGACAAGAGTAAATGACACATCCTGGTGTAGGTGTGGAAATTGTGTTGCAATGCCAACACCAAAAGAATGTTAGTGTTGTGTTGAGAACACACTAGTAAATGTAGTCAGAAATGAAGACGCATGTACCTATTATATATCACGATGCATTTGAGTTTGGACTCTTTAAATATGTTGCGTCATAATATTATTTTAAGGTGTATTTCACATGAAGAAAAGCAAAGGTATTATGTTCTAGTATTTTGAAATGCACCTTCATGTATTTTTTTATTCCTTGAAAAGGTATTTGGAGGAGTCTAACAGATTGTGTCGTCACCTGGCCTACAGGAATTTTATTTCTTGGATTAACAGTTGGACATCAATTGGGCGTCATAATAGAATTGTAATTCCATCATGCGTGGTTAATTCAATTCGACAAAAGTACCCAGAAATAAACGAAGACTATATAGAATATTATGATGAGAATGATATTTTACCATAATCATTGGTGCATTTTATTTTTATATATAACAATGTTTTATTTTTTCCTTACTTAATTAAACTAAGGTTTCGTTTTAAATCTCCTCATTAAAATGTGCACTGCAAACTACATGATTGTGATTGGGCTTAAGATTATCCCTATTTATCTGACTTTTCCAGGCTTTATATCGCCGCGGCTCCTTTTCTTCTCTTGGGAAATTATGCAGCGTCACGTTAAAGCTTGCCGCCCACTTGTCCGTCACAGCACGGCACGGTCCGTCCAGTCAAAATTACGGATAGAATGAAAACAATGCAAATGAATGGACAGCCGCCCACTAGTACAGCATGGCACGGCCAAGCGTTGTCCATTCATTTGCATTGTTTTCATTCTATCCGTATTTTGACGGGACGGACCGTGCCGTGCTGTGACGGGCAAGTGGGTGGTAAGCTTAATGCAGCAGCGCGCGTGTATTCTTATGGCAGCGCGGCCACTCGAAGCCACCGTAATATAGAAAGCCTGTACCCTGCTCTGGTGACGTCACACGCGGTTGTAGATTTCTATCTGGCGAGCATATACTACGGGTAGAGTTTCTCGGCTTAATATTGGGAAATAGTAATTTTTATTTAATGAATTGTAATTTCGTAATTATATTACTGTCAATACGTTAAGGGAATGCAATTATCTAGGTAAAATAATCTATTAGTAGTTAAAACTTAAGACAAAACGGCACTGCAAAGAGTCAACAGCTTTGGTAAAAGAGTAGAAGTAGGTCACCAATTTCTTTGTTCTTATTTAGGTGTAATAGTATTCGCAAAGTCAATAATGTAGGGTTTACTAATTATATTGCCTCGTTTTATTAAACAAGTGTATTGAAGACAAATAAGGAGCCCTTAAATAAAAAAACTAATTTCTAGTTGGGCAAATGACTAAATTAATATATTCGGTGAATACGTAATTTTTTTTAATATCAACCCTAATTGTTCCCTTAAAAAACAATTTTATCAAACGCCGATTTATTCGATACTTTTTCTACACAAACTTTTATTTAATTTGAGCCGCTATTTTCCCTAAGTTCAACCAGCTATTACATAGAGAACTGTGCCCTAACAAACCCAAACATAGTAAATTGTTATAAGTAATAACTAAGCGCAAATCCGAGAGAATGTTTATAGAAAACTTTAAAAATAGTGCCTATTTCTGGTGTTTATAGTTGTTCTGTATGACGTTAACTTTCATTATTTGTTTTGCACGTATCTACTAGGTACTGAAAATTTCGCTCGCAGGAAATTTTGCGACGAATGCGACGTAACCGCAATTCGAATTTAGCTTGTCTTTGGGAAATTGAAACACGGACATTTTTTCACTTGTAGGAACGTAATTGCTCCTACACAAAGGAACGCAACAATATTTTGGCATCTAAAGTTGTAAAATTAGTTACTTGTTCAGTTATAATAAAAAATATAATATGTTGCCATTGCATTATTATCGCATTCTAATGCAGCAATACGAATAGTCGCGACCGGGAGCGCCTGGAGAGCCACCACCGTTTGTGACGTTTCATTCGAGGAGTGGGGCGATGTGCTAGGCTTTCTATATTACGGTGGCTTCGGGCCACTACTGGCCGCGCGATGTCGGTATGACGTCACACGCCGTCGATCAGTAACTTTGTTACCTCGCCGTTCAAAAACGAAAAGTCGTACCGGTCTGCGGTTTTTATATTTACTCTTAGATATTTTTGAAGTATTTTTAGACGTTTTCATGAAAATTTGGTATACTGTCCCTTTAAGCGGGAAATTGTATGTGGAATAGTCCATGACTTCTTCTTTTTCAGATTTTTTCCGATATTTTAATATTTTTACGATGCAAAAATTTAAGCGCGGGAGGGAATCAGATCCATGTTGCCGGGGAAGATGCTGGGGATTCGAAAAGAGCCCCACTCCTCTACGAGGACAATAAAAATGAACTCGTGCAGTTTCTAGGCAACATGCTTTCATTCTTGATGCATTGGCACATATTACATTCGATAACGCCGCAACTGAAGGGATAAACAAATAATATAAAATCGCCCTGGGCAACAAAACACAAAATTTAAACTTAAAAATATTTCTTTAAATAACAATAAAGATTGTATGAATTATTAGACGGAATTTTGCCGCTTCGTGGGTGAAGCTATACAATCCCTTTATTGGAGTGGATTAATCCCCATTACCTATTGTGTTTTTCTAAAGTTGTGATGTGTCGTGGCCTCCCACACAACTCTTCTCCACTCTTTTCTATCATTAATCTTCATGCTCCAATTCTCAACTTTCATGGTTCTCAAGTCCTCTACCACCTCGTCCCACCATCTCATCTTTGGCCTCTTTCGCCCTTTACCATAGCCTGGTTTCCATACTAACGATTTTCTTATCATTGTTTCTTCCCCATAGTCGGGGAGCAGACCGCCTGCGCCTGAAAGATGCGTTTTAAACACTATCTATACAACTCGAATACACACAAGAAAATGAAGCTGATTCTTATGTAAAATGATCTGCCGGATTCAAATTTTGAGGTCGCGAAAAGATCGGGAATTGCGAAAATGCCGAAAAATCGGTTTTTCGTAAAATTTTCCTAAATCAATTTTCGACCATTTTTAAAACTTTTCTCATTGTATTTCAGCAACGAAAAGAGTTGGAGATCTGTTTTTTTCGTGGAATATACACTGAAGTGTGCTGATCATCACAGTGTACTCACGTTGCCTCTACAATTTTCCAATTCTATGAAAAAAAATGGTTTCTTGCTAGACCACAAATTTGTGTAATGTATTTTTCATGCACCGGGCAAGTAATCTTATTTTTCGGAATAAACATATACATATGCGAGACCAAACGCGGACAAAGGCTCGAAATTATTTTTGGTGAAGAAACTAAATATTAATGTTGTTGCTGAAAAAAGCTACAGCGAGTTAAAAACATAAATAATTCCTTCGCGCTAGCCGCGCTGATGGGTTGATACGTAGCGACATGGGTTCGGGCACTTTTATACACACATCGCCAAAGCTCTTGGCCCCCTGAATTAATTTGAAACGTAAACAAATATAATTCTAACAAACATGTGGATTCAATTCTACATTTTATTGAAATGTTTTATCACATGTAAGGTTATTTTCATGGAAGGAGTACACGGCCAGGAATTAAATTTAAGAAAATGTCCGAATTTTTTTTTTAAGACCGAAGTCTTCGCAAAATGTGAGAAACGAAGATGTCAATAAGAAGTATGTCCTCCTCTGTTCTCGAACAAAACATTAATATGTCTGTATATTCCAATAAAAAGGTTATTAATGGCTTCCTGTGGTATGTTGTTCCATTCTTCTCGAGTAGCAACAATTAGCTCCTGAAGGATGAAAGGGGGGTTATATCTATTTAAAATGGCCTTTTTTAGTATATTCCACTCGTTCTCACAAGGATTCAAGTCAGGTGAGTTTGTTGGCCAATTCATTCTTTGAATATTCCCTTCCTGTAGCAAATTGGCAACCCTTCTTGTGCGGTGGGGCGTGGCGTTATCGTCCATAAAAATGAAATTTTCTCCAATGGAAGGATTATTGTTTGGATAATGTTTTGGACGTAAATGTTTCCCGTCACGTGAATAAGTGGAGTGCGACGACCATACATTATACCCCCCTCAAAACATTACTGTGCCGCCTTGGTAACAAACAACTTCTCTGGCAAAAGTAAGTCTTTCTTGTCGTCTCGATCCCCTAGAGACCCTTTCACGTCGATAATCACTCACTAACCCAATTTTTGTCTCATTAGAAAAATGATATACTTTGCTTTCAGAGATCTGCCTCCTACGGAAAACGCATTTAACTTTCATGTTAAAAGAGCTTTTTTACAGTGTGCTGTATATAAAACGGCTTGGCAAATAAGCCCAAATATTCCAAACATCCTGGAGTATGGATGGTACATGGATCGTGTTACTATAACACAGTTCTGTAAATGTAAAAATTTTACATGTTCTTTTCGATGTGCATGCATGAAATCTAATGTGCAATGTATAATATCATGTTTATGTGGAGGGAAATGCAATTTGTCGGAATAAAAAATACGAATGTTCTCGATATTAATGCAGCGTCTGTACGCCCGCACATAAACCACTACTACACAGCTTAGCGCGGCTAGCGCGCACGAATTATTTATGTTTTAACTCCCTGTAACTGTTTTCAGCAACAACATTAATGTTTCGTTTCTTCACCAAAAATAATTTCGAGCCTTTGTCCGTGGTTGGTCTCGCATATGTATATGTTAATTCCGAAAAATAAGATTACTTACCCGGTGCATGAAAAATACATTACACAAATTTGCGGTCTAGCAAGAAAACATTTTTTTTTTTCATAAAATTGGAAAATTGTAGAGGCAACGTGTGTACACTGTGATGGATGATCAGCACACTTCAGTGTATATTCCGCGAAAAAAACAGATCTCTAACTCTTTTCGTTGCTGAAATACAACGAGAAAAGTTTTAAAAGTGGTCAAAAATTGATTTAGGAAAATTAAAAATCGATTATATTGACGATAGCAGAAACTAAAAAGAAGGGTAGAGGATTACTAGAAACAGAGGAAGGGCACATTTTGATATATAGTGGAGTAGATTCAAATATGAGGGCGGCAGCAGGAGTCGGATGTTTAATACATAAAAAACTGGCGAATAAGATATGCAAATGGGAAGCGTGGACCGAAAGGATACTGATTGTCGAAATTAAGACCAGCAGCGAGGAATCGTGCAAGCAAACAATCATAGCAGTATATGGACCAAGTGAAGATGAGAAGATGGAAATAAAAGATAGATTCTGGGAAGAATTAACCAGGGTAACAGAACTAAGTAAAGGTACAATATTTATAGCTGGCGATTTCAACGCCAGGGTGGGCACAAGAGATCAGAGACACTTAACAATTATAGGGAAGCATGGAGAGAAAGTCAGAAACAATAATGGTAGAAGACTCCTTGATTTTTGCCAGCTAAATGACCTCATTATAACAAACACATTTTTCGAGCACAGAGAAATACATAAATACACTAGAGAAGAGCCCGGAGGGAATGAAAAATCCATAATAGATTACGTTTTAATTGGAAACGAAAACAGACGAATAGTAAAAGATGTAAAAGTAAGAAGAGGAGCGGAAATAAATAGCGACCACTATCTATTAGTAGCATATATAAGAGGATCAGGAATAGAAAGCAATGAAAGCCCAGGAGCTAAACGAAAGATCGAAGTTGAAACGATAAGAGCCTACAAACTGAAAGAAGAAGACATAGCTGCTCGATACGAATATATAATAAATGAAGAGTGTGAGAGGGGATTGAAAAGAGACGAGCATATGAACGTAGATCAGAGGTGGACACGTTTTAAGGAAATAATTATATAAAGTGCCAGAACGGTCTGTGGAGTATGTAAAACGGTTAAAGATAGGAGACAAACAGCCTGGTGGACACAAAAAATCAAAGAGCAAGTGAAGATAAAAAGAAAGCTTGGAAAAATCATTTAAGCGCCAGATCTGAAGAAAACTATGCCATATACAGAGAACATAGGAAAAAGGTGAAAGAAATGGTATTGGCAGCTAAAGAGAAATCATGGAAGGATTTTGGTGAGAAGATGGAAACAGATAGTAAAGCTAACCAGAAATTATTCTTTAAAACGATAAAACAACTTAAGAAGGGAAAAATAGATCAACCAATAAAAATTAAAAACAGATTAGGGCAAACTTTAACAGAGGAGGAGGATATAATGAATAGATGGAAGCAATATTTGGAGGAGTTATTGAATACTAGGCAAGTAGACCAAGTAGAATTGGAAAGCATTGACGAAGACGATGAATTTTTGACAACAAATGAGAACGAGGAAGAAATAAGCATGCTGGAACTAGAAGAAGCAATACAGGAAGTAAAGAACGGAAAGGCACCAGGCCACGACAAGATTACGACGGAAATGATTAAATATATGGGACAGAAAGGTAAAGAGCTCCTATTGGACATTTGTAATAAGGTATGGGAAGAGGACGAAATTCCCAAAGATTGGGAAATAGGAGTCATTTTGTCAATATACAAGAAGGGTGACAGTGGAGTCTGTGGCAATTACAGAGGTATAACTTTGCCTAGTACAGTAATGAAGATTTACGAGCGAATACTGGAAAAGAGACTTAGAAGCATTATAGAGCCAACACTATTAGAAACTCAAAGTGGTTTTCGTAAAGGAAGAAGCACGCAGGATAATATATTTGCAATCAGGCAAATAGCTAATAAACTACTGCAATCAGGGAAAAGATCGTTTCTCGCGTTTATCGATTTGGAATAAGCATTCGACAAGGCCCCACGAGTAAAAATATGGGAAAGTTTGAAAATGAGAGGAGTGAATAATAAATTAATCAGAGCCATTAAGAGTTTATATAAAAATAACATCGCTTATGTCATAAATAAAAATATGAAGTCAGATAAGTTTTCAATTAAAGAAGGCCTAAGACAAGGTGGAGTAATGAGCCCGGTGTTGTTTACTGTTCTAATGGATGATATCAGCAGAACATGTAATTGTAGAACAAGGAAGCTATGTGTGGGATATAGACACTTGCAGATGGTTAAAGCATCAGAATACGCGTTTGCCGATGATGTTGTTGTTATGGGTGGTAGTGAGCAGGATTTGCAAACAAATGTGACGATATGGAATGAGGTGCTAAAGCAATACGGTATGACAATGAATAAAAATAAAACAAAAGTGATGGTAATGGCAGAGGAAAGAGTACAAACAAACATCCAGATTGAGAACGTTCAAATTGAACAAGTAAGTCAGTTCGAATACTTGGGTATCATGATGGATGAAAAAAGTAAACAAGAAGTAGAAATAAGCGAGCGAATTGGAAAAGCAATGAAAGTTTATCACGCCCTAAGGAGAAGTTTTATCAATAAAAAGGAAGTGTCACGTCGAACAAAGATAAAAATTTATAAAGTAATATACAGGCCAATCCCTACATACGGGTGCGAATTATGGGTACTATCTAAGAGTCTAAAAAGTAAAATACAGGCAGCAGAAATGAAGTTTTTGAGAAGAATTCGTGGTATTACTAAGTACGATAAAAGAAGAAATGAAGAGATAAGAGAAGAATTGGAAGTAGACTTGATTTTTACTTTCATAGAGCAAAGACAACTTGCCTGGTGGGGACATCTCCAAAGAATGAGCTGTGATAGACCAGTCAAGCAGGTATGGGAAGCCAGGGCACAGGGGAAGAGAAGAAGAGGAAGACCAAGGGAGACGTGGGACCAGGTAATTGGAGGTATCTTGAAAAGCAGGCGCGTAACGTGGAATGAAGCAAAGGCAATGACAGTGAACAGGAAAGAATGGTGCAGATTCGTGTACGGATAAACATTTAGAAATCCACCCTACACCAGATGGTAAAAGGGAAAATGATTATATATATATAAAAATCGATTTTCCGGCATTTTCGCAATTCCCGATCTTTTCGCGACCTCAAAATTCGAATCCGGCAGATCATTTTACTTAAGAATCAGCTTCATTTTCTTGTGTGTGTTCGAGTCGTATAGAAGGTGTCGAATTAGAGCACCTTGCTCCCCGACTACCGCTTCATATTACATGCCCGAGCCATCGCATTCTTTGTGCCTTAATAAACTTCACTATATCTTCTCCCCCATTTCTTGTTCCAATTTCGTTTTGAATAACTGCACCTGACAAGATCACTATTGTCCACGAAGTTTTACCTGATTGTACCTAAAGTGTTTCTTTATTCCATCCTCCGTTTCATTTTTATAACGAAATTTCCAATTTTTTCATTTTTTATATACTTGTCAGTTTCAGGGCCGTACCCAGGGGGGGTTAGAGGGGTCAAACCCCCCCCCCACCGAAATACTAAAACGAGTACGTCATAACAGCAGCTGGATACGGAAAATTCGAAAATTTTCGAAATTTAGAAAATTGGCGGGTGCATTATTTTTCCAATAATTTGGAAGATGACGTGAATGGTCGCGGAAAGTTCTGCTGCGCTGCTGCGCTCTCCATTAATCCTTGTAATAAAACATTTTCCTCATTATTATTTTCGTTCGTCGTTCGTAAACTTATTTTTGAACTCACCGCTCTCAAAATGACATTTCGCGAACCCGACAGACAAACTCAAACATAGTGTTCGCGCACTAGTGCGCGAAATCTAGCAAAAAGCACTGGCCCTTTCAGGCTTTCTAGAAATAATTTGACTTGATAGCAATAAAGTTTGGTTAACAAAACGCCATTTCTCCAATTTGGATGTTGAAAATAGTGAAAGAATAAAGATAAATCGCTATTAATTCGATTGACACTTTGACAACTCAATTCAATAAATTAAACCAAATTCCATTTTCTACAATTGTCAAATGGAAATCTGTCAATGTAACCACTTGATTTTTTGAAATTTTAAATTGAAAACGTATAAGATAATAATTAAACAATTATGATGTTTGTTTCAAAAAATATTGTACGAACCTCGATGCGCGAAGACGTCTTCGTCGCCTTTGCGCGAAAAATCTTCTCGCACTCGTTTCGTAAATAACTATTAATACCATACCATATCGACAAATAAAAAATGATCTTAGGTGACTTTTATCATTATATTTACAGTTATCATTCAAGACGAAAAAGGTACGATGAATGGGACTCGGGGTCTACTATTATATTTTTATTTTCAGATACTAACCCCCCCGAAAAATAATTCTAGGTACGGCCTTGGGATGTAGGGTGTTATACTTTTAGGGAAATGCGAAGGTTAGCTCAGGATAGTAGAGGATGGGTAACCCCCCCCCCCGAAAAAAAATCTGGGTACGGCCCTGGTCAGTTTCATTAGGACTAGGAAATGTTTTCATCTTTATCCAATCTTCCAATACTCTCGTTCTCTTTTCTGGTAATAATTCGTTTTCAGATTCATCTTCAGAAGTTTCATATTCAGGGACAGTATCCATTCTATAATATCATTCCAATAGACTTTAATCCAGAATGGGATTATCTATAAATTAATTAACTTACGTATTAAATATTTAACTTTAACACTGTTCAGCACATAGGCTATAGCGCGGAGTTGTAGTTATAGGTTATGTATTTCTTGAGCTGTAATTTACACATTTATTGTGAATCAAATATTTTTAAGTACTGAACTGGTAAGTACATACCATTCTATTTCATAAATGAATTTACTACTTGTAAAAATGCAATTGCAATGATCAGATCTCAAATTTTATAGATTAAAATGTTTTATAGCTGTTCAAAAGAAATTTTACTGATCATGTAGTATTTTACCTTGAAATGTGAAATTTTTTTGGCCAATAAATGTTTTACTGTTCAGTCAACTGTAATACTTTATCATTCACTATTTACACAGTCAAAATGTTACTGATCAAAAAGTATTTATACTGATCAGTTAAATTATTGCGTTAATATCAGATACAGTTTTGCTGTGATCAGTTCGATTTAAAGAGTAGTGAATTGTCTTGGGACTATTAGAATGGTGTTGAATAATCTATGAAATACGAAACTTGAAACGTTGTAAAGGCCTCTTCACGAATTAAAAGTATATATTACTATATTAATTATTACAGCAGTTGGAAGGGTTGTAGAAAATTGAACTATCGGCGCAATTGCATTCCAATTTGACCACGTATAGTTTTTGGGGAGAAAATGGGATTTCAATGATATGATATATGTGGAATACAAATAAAACACATATCAGTATTTATATTGAGTTAAATTCTCATTTGTGTAAGTGGTTTGGTTGACGAAATTTTCAATATGGTGGCTTTTACACAACAACAGATTCTCTACATCAAAAAACACTATCTCCGCTTATGTAGCTGATGCTGTGAAAACAGTGGCCACGAGCTTAATGTTACAGTAAGACGATTGGAGAGCGAACTATGAGAATTTAAGGAAGACAACATATATCTTGAGAAGAGACTACTTGGGAAGAATGAACAATTAGAAATTAGAATAGTACATTAGGAGGAGAAATTAGAGATTTGTTGATATTAATGAGTCTAAAAGAGGTAGAAACGCGATAGAAACGTGACATAGAATTGGAAAAAAGCGTCAAAATAATCCAAGAGCGATAGTTGTAAAATTTAATAACTATAAATTTAGAGATATTGTTTTCCGTAATAAGAAAATGCTTAAAGGGAGTAAAATAGTAATAAAAGAAGATACGACAACTGGTGCGGACATCTTCAAAGAATGGGCTGTGATAGACCAGTCAAGCTGATATGGGAAGCCAGGGCACAGGGGTGGAGAAGAAGAGGAAGACCAAGGGAGACGTGGGACTAGGTAGTTGGAGGTACCTTGAATAGCAGGGGTGTAACGTGGGGTAAAGCGAAAGCAATGACAGCGAACAGGAAAAATGGTGCAGATTCGTCTACGGATAAACAATTAGAAATTCACCCTACACCAGATGGTAGAAGGGAAGATGATATTGTCTTCCGCAAGGATAACCAATATCAATTATTTCACTACAAATTTGTAATTGTAAAGAATTCGTCAGCCGTTGCCCTTCCTTCTCTAGGATCACATCGTCGAACTAAGAACTAACGACTAACACAACGCTTTGTTGCGAAACTTTCAATCCAGAACAGAAAACTCTATAGGTGTCTGTATCTCCTGACCATCTCCTGCGCACAGCTGTCCAAGTAAATGTTGTTTCTTGAATTTTCATTAATTTGCTGGCTTGCTTTATCCAGTGCCTCCCTGACCCAGATCTTGAAATTGAATTTGCATGACGTTTTACTGCGTCCGCTAATAACAAAGATAACCATGTTATCCCACGGTCGCTGTTATCCATAACAATTGTTCAATCCGTCATTCCCAATTCCACAAACTCTTTTAAATCTATGACGTACCCAAGTACCTAGAAAAGTAAATATAAACAAAAGCAAAAAATAAAAGCAAACACAATGCTCCACGCTCCGCTTGTTCACTCGCGTGCATATCTGAAAGCCATCAGACATTGTCGAGTTACTTAAACTACATGTAATTGTAATCGTGTGCACGTATGGCGACTTCCAGGAAGAGACCGAATGCCCCTTTTAAAGCCAGGTGTGCGTAATACAAGGAATATTATAAATGTGTTTCCAAACGCTGCAGGTGCCTGCTGCTATAATTACACTCGCTCACTAATACATATTATACGTATATTCTTAGAAATTTATTTATTATACCTACTTTATACCTAGCGTGCATTTATTATTAACTGCGTTAGGGAAATCGTGGGCTTTATTTATGCATGGCGTTATTGATAGTTGGATGGCGTGTAGTTGCGATCATTAAGTTTCAACAGGTGCTAGCCGAAATAGACGGTGCTCTACGGTCAATACTACAGAAAAGGAAAGCTAGCATTATGTACGTCCTTCTGTACTCATCAATACATTATTATGTAGTTGACTAGTTGTTATCACACGCTGATTTCTAATGAGCGAAGAGTTCTGAGTAGAACAAGGTCCACTAGTATTTGAATTTATTGATGAAAATGTTAAGGGTAGACAACCAAACATGTTACAGTCTTCGCATACGTACTGCTGATGCCATTTTGACATCCGAAACGTTGCTATACATTAATCGGAAATTAAACAACTGGCGAAGACGGGCTCATTCCTCATTGTCATACTATATTGGAGACCGCGCTGCATTTTTTGATTATGCCGTATACCCCCGGATGGGGCTATAGAGAGGGGAAAAAATGTAATTTCTCGGAAAAATCATCCTTCATAAAAGCCGGTTTAGAGTCGGCAATTTTCATTGCGCGCAACTTGCAATTGCTGCAATTCCTGCCATGCGCATGCGCCGTAAGCAATAAACTTCAAATTATTACTCACGGCGCATGCGCATGGCAGGAATTGCAAGTTGCACGCAATAAACATTGCCGACTGTAAACATCAGGACCCTGCTTGTTCTTAAACTCCCTTTGCACATATTATTTTTTATTCAACCGCTCCAGAAAACGTTTTATTAATTTTTTATGCGTTTTTAAACTAATGTTGACATTACAGTAAAAATTTATTTAATTCAGTACTGTATGGTGCTGGTGAGGAATGTTGCCGTCTCATCGTCATCCTAAAGTTCTCAGCCCGAAGACTGGTTGGATGCGTACACCCATCCTTTCCTATTCTGAGCTAGCCCACGCATTTCTTAAAAGTAGAATATTCTACATCCCCAACTATTTGAGAGCAGTAGTTTAATCTGGGCATACCCCTACCTCTTTTTATTCGTATCTCCAACTCTAGTATGTCGCGAACTATTCCTTCATGTCTCAGAAGGTGTCCTACCATCCTACCATCATACATCCTACCATCCCTCCACTCTCTCTCTCTCCTATTTTTTATTGTCTTCAACACCTTTCGTTTCTCCCCAACTCTTTCTAATGCCTCCCTTTTGCCAACTTATCTATCCATGGTATCTTCATCTGTCCCTATATTTCATCCCTACTTATCTGAGCACTTCGAACATCTTCCCCCATTTTACGTTGTCGAAGACTTATTCTAAATCTACAAATCCTACATCCGATTGTTCTTTCTATGTATTACTCGTAAAGCTAGAATGGCCTCGCGCGTTCCTCTACTTCGTCTAAATCCGAACTGATATTTCTTCCGCCCTTTTCTCCATCCTTCTTTGCACAACTCTAGCTAAAATTTTTGACGCACGGGAAGTTAAACTGAGTGTTATAAAATTTTCACACCTAATCCGCACTTTTCCTTTTTGGCAAAGTGACTATGATGTTCCGTTTATAATCTTCTGAAATCTCACCTGTTTGGTATATACAGCAAAAGAGTTTAAACGAACGCTGTCTTACCTCTTGACCTGCACACTTTAAAATTTCTGCCTGCGATCCATTTACATTTATTGTTTTTTAAACCTTCTAATGTTAGCTCAGATTCTTCTCTTATTATAGGTCATCCACTACGCTGATTTCCCTTTCTAATATATCTCCTAGTTCCTGTCCCGCATATAAGATTCCCAAATATTTCTTCCACCTATCTGCCTTTTCCTCTCTTTCGATTAGGACGTCTCCTGCCTAGTTTCTAATGTTCTTGTTGCTAGATCCAATTTCTCTGAAATTTCTACTATTTATTTTATACGCTTCGTCAGTTTTACCTACTTCGAACTTATCTTCCACTTCCTATTCCTATTTGTATTTCAGTTTTAGTTGTATTTTCAAATCCTCTACATACCAAAATTTTGGTTTTCTCTTTATTGATTTTCATGCCGTAGCTCTGTGTCAAAACTGCTTCCATTTCATTCAAAGCCGCCCCTAATTCTTCTTTGCTAGATCATCCGCAAATCTTAGCATGTTAATAGTTTGACCCTGTACATTAATCCCTGAGGCTGTTCTGTCCTTAACAATATTAATCACAGCTTCGATATATAAGTTAAAAACTAGAGGTGACATCCCTGTCTCACTCCCTTCCGGATATCTACTTCTCTTCGTTCCTGCTCACCTGTACCTAAACTACATGAAAATCTCTTACAATTTGTTATGAATTATTCGCGCCCCTTCACAAAATCTCGGACATATTCGATATTGATATGAATTGCCCCATAAGCGCCGCCCATGTGTCTGCGCCAGCGTAATTCAATGCAAATAAACAGTCAGCTGTTTTTATGGATTGACCTTGTTGTATGTTTATGAGTCCAGAAAGTTCGAATGCTAGAATCGATCCAATTCTAGTAGCTTCTATTTCCCGTGCGTTCTACGAAGAGTATTTATTGGGAAGTAAGAGACAGGGATGACAGTTTTGTAGTTTTGGTTTGGAGATGAGAAGAAAACGAAAATTTATAGATTCCGAATGCGATAGATTTGTGCGAGTATACGTTGCGAGAGTTACAGTACATGCTATAGTACATGCGTATAGTGTATTCTGACGTCTTGATGGCGGTACGTGCATAGTTTGTACCGGGGCGTTTTCGGTCGCGATTAACCACTGTTTGTAGAAGTGTTCTTAGAGAAGTTCGAACTGTTGATTTGTGTATTGTGGATTGTTTAGGTTAGTTAGTTGTTTGCGTATTGTTGTTATTGCTTGTTGTTGTTTGCTTGTTGCTTGTATATTTCGCTGCTTATTGTTAATTCTAAAATTTCAGGTTCAAATAATTTTTAATTGCAAATATTTGTACATTAGTCATTGTAAATAAATTGTGTTAAATACGAAATATGTTACAATATTATAAACTGCCTCTAAGGGGGACTATTTTATCTCCGGAATAGTTTACTCCAGAAGATGCCATCACTATAAAATTTTGGTAAACGTGGTGCCGATGGCAAAGAAAGACCTGGGCACTACTATTCCATAAAGTAACTTTCTGATTAATGACGTCGTTTTGGAGATATCAGTTGATAAACACGAAAGACTCCCAAAATTAATTCTTTTCTCAGGGTTCGAAACTGTTATGAGCTCACAGTTAAAAACTTCCGTAAATACCAACACTTGTTATGATTTTTTTTTCTTCAAACGTCAGAAAAACATAACATTTCGCGACTGTATACTTGAACTTAAAGTTCAACTTTACTGCCAAGGCAGTAAAAGTAACTTTTGCTGCCGCTCACGCCGACAGTAGTTGACAAATTTCCTATGATATTTTCAGCGATATCTGGATATTTTAAGATTTTAAGTAACAAAAAATTAAAAATTAGAAATGTCTTGCTTTTCTGACGTTAGAAGAAAATAGCTAATTATGTTGATTCTTAACCTATTTTCAACGTTTGAAGAAAAATAGCATGTTTTATTCGGAGGAAAAGTGTTTTTTTTTGTGTGTTGGCGGTCTCGCAAGCCTATACAGACTCATCCACTAAAAAGTGACACTTTTCCTCCTTGTAAAACAATTTACTATTACATATATGTTTTTCTAGACAAAAAGGTATAACGTTTACGTCAAAACTTACAAAAATTTGTTCAAAAGACGCTGCATCAAAAATTTTGAGTTGTGTCCGTTTGTACCGGGTGGCCAGATAAGAATGCAAAGTGCTGTATCTCAGAAGCTATTCATCATGAGTCTTGCGGTAAAAAAAATTATTACTAAAGTGGCCAAGAGAAGACCGTGGAAAATCTTTTCATATTTCCAAGATGGTCGCCAGGGGGCGTAACTGCCATCTTAAACTTTTAAAGTGATTTTTCACTGAAATCCACCTAGTAAATGTACCAAAAAAATATGTGTTTTTTAAAGATAAGCTTTATTCGAGTAATTCTTGTTTAACACTTTTTGACGTATCTGTTTAACGACAAGAAGTAGATCAAAATAGAAAAATGAAATTACTTGAACTTTTTCTCTATTTATGTTTTTCTTTACATCTGTCATTAATTAATAATAATTTTTTATAAACAGCAACGGTTACTATGATCACTTTCCTAACGACGTTTGACAACCAAACATTCCGCCCACCTTGAAAGATGGCAGCTTTCAACAAATTATAATTCAGTAAAAGTCTTTAAACAACGAAAAACACCAACCAACATTTGAACTTGAAAGTTATGGTTCCCCAGGAAGTACACAAATTTTGTTAATACTTCTTTTAATGTTGCCATTGGCAGTTTTGATCGTCACCACTCTCACAATTCCGTCTTCACCTGGATGGAGAGCGATAATCTGTCCTAGTCGCCATCGCTGAGGTGGCTGGTTATCTTCATGTATCAGTACCATAGCATTAGGAATACATAATTGCTTTGCATTTACTCGCCATTTGACTCGTTGTTGCAACGTAGGTAAATACTCCTTCCCCCACCTTCTCCAGAAGTGTTGCGAAAGTTGATCGATCCTTTGCCATCTAGATAGACGATTTGACTTTGCCTCGATGTAATCAGGTTCGTCGATTGACGTTATCGGAGCCCCGATTAAAAAATGACCGGGCGTAAGTGCAGAAAGATCATTTGGGTCTTCGAATAAAGGAACAAGGGGTCGTGAATTTAAACAACCTTCAATCCTCACTAGGAGAGTATACATCTCCTCATATGTAACGGCTGCATTTCCTAATACCTTTTTTATGTGTGATTTTGCTGATTTTATACCTGCCTCCCACAAACCCCCAAAGTGAGGAGATCTAGAAGGAATGAAATGCCATTTTATTTGGTCATTCATAAGAGATTCTGTTACTTTTGATTGAAAAGTTTTTGATTTCATTAACTGGCGCAATTCATTGTGGGCACCAACGAAATTTGTACCATTATCAGAATACAAATTTTTCACGTGTCCCCGACGCGAAGTGAATCGCTTTAGAGCACTTAAAAAACTTTCAGTTGTTAGGTCGCCGACTAATTCAATATGTATTGCCTTTGTCGCAAAGCAAATAAATAAAGCAACATAAGCCTTGACCATACGTTTGTTTCTAGTACGTGACTCTTTAATCATTATTGGACCTGCATAGTCTACGCCGCTATTTTGAAATGGCCTTGAAATTGTTACCCTATCAGATGGCAAATTTCCCATGATCTCTTGCATAAGCTTAGGTTTATATTTGAAGCAATTCAAACACTTATGAAGAATTTTTCGAACTTGAGTTCGTCCGGAAATTGGCCAATAATTTTCCCTAACTGCCGCTAAAGTAGCTTGATTACCTGCATGTAAGTGTCTTTCGTGTTCATGTAATATTATGATTCGTGTAACGTGATTATTATTAGGGAGAAGTATCGGGTGTTTTCTGTCATTTGAAATGTCTGCATTAGAAAGTCGACCGCCCACCCTGAGTACTCCAGCGGTGTCTAAGAACGGAGTTAACGAAATTAAACGATTTGATTTGTCAATTTTGTTTCGGGTTTTCAGCTGCTTGATTTCATAAAAATTCATTTTGTTGAGTGATTTTTATTATTGTCATTGCGCCTTTTCCAATTTCGGAACATAACAAGCTTTGTTTTGACCGTTCAGATTTGGGTATTCTACAATTACTGATGAAACGCAAGACATAACCGAACACTCTTCGCAATTTATTCCAAGTCGAAATGTTAACAAATGAATGTGCCAATGGATTGGGATCAAAAGAAATCGTTGTGAGTGTTATGTTTCCTCTTTGTTCAATATTTGTTTCCTTTAAGGATGGTTGTGGAGGCCAATCAATTTGTCTTTGTTTTAAGAAAAAAGGACCTTGCCACCAAATTGTTAAATTTGCTAAATTTGTTGGGTTTGTACCGCGTGAAATAATATCTGCAGGATTATTTTCTGAAGATACATGAGCCCAAAATTCAAAAGTTGTAAGTTTCAATATCTCAGCTACTCTGTGGGCAATGAAAGTTTTCCACGTATTTGGAGGCGATGATAGCCACGCTAATACTATTGTGGAGTCTGTCCAAAGGAAAACATGCTTGATCAAGCCCTTTAGAATTTCTGATATTTTATGATAAAGTTTCGACAACAGTAATGCTCCGCAGAGCTCCAACCTAGGAATTGATAACGTTTTTAAAGGTGCAATTTTTGATTTGGCGCATAGCAGGTGAACCTGATAATTACCTTCGTCATCGATAGTACGTACATACAAGCACGCACCGTACGCTATTTCGGATGCGTCGCAAAAACCATGGAGTTCGATTGAACTGCTAATTGTCCCGGAAGTGACGTTTCTTGGAATCTTTAATAAACAAAGATTGGATAACTCTGTTATGAAGTTGTTCCATGAAATTTGTATTTGAAGTGGCAATGTATCATCCCATTCGATTTTTAAAGACCATAACTGCTGCATTATTTGTTTGGCAGTTGTTAGTATTGGCCCGACTAAACCTAGTGGATCGAACAGTTTAGATATTGTAGAAAGAACGTTTCGTTTTGTAAATTTGACTGATTTATCGATTGGAATTACTTCGTAGGTTAACACGTCTTCCTGAAAATTCCAAGATAAACCTAAAGTTTTGATTTTTCCTTGTTTATCAAGATTAATGATTGAGTCTCCAGATGAACCGCTATTATCTGGAAGTGCTTCAACTACGTTAGAAGTCCACTTGCGCAATTCAAACCCTGCTTGTAAAAGACAACAACTTACTTGATCTCGAATTTTAACAAGCTCTCTGACCGAATTTGAACCGAGGAGACAATCGTCTACGTAAAAGCTGTTTTCGATTGCAGAACGTGCGAGAGGAAATTTTGACTCTTCGTCTATGGCTACTTGATTAATACATCTGATTGCTAGGTAAGGAGCGCAAGCAGTTCCGTACGTTACAGTAGATAAACGAAAAGTTTGCAATGGTAAATTTGGATCAGCACGCCAAAGAATTTTTTGAAATTCTCGATCTTCTTCGGCTACTAAGATCTGCCTGTACATTTTAGCTATGTCCCCAGTCAACACAAACCGATGCATACGAAACCGAGTTATTATTGAAAATAAATCAGGTTGAATGGTTGGCCCTACCATTAAGTTTTCGTTTAAACTTATACCTGTGGTGCTTTTGGCTGATGCGTCAAAAACAACACGAACTTTGGTAGTCGATGAATCTCAAAACACGGCATGGTGAGGCATGTAAAATTCTTTGTTTGATTCTGGTGCAGACAAAATTTGTGGAGCAAGTTCCATGTGGTTCAATTCTGCGTATTCGTTCATGAAAGTGCTATAATCCTTTTTCAATTCGCTATTTCTATTTAATTTGCCTTCAAGCAAATGAAAACGTTTCTCTGCAATTGATTTTGAATCACCGAGAGGCTTCGCAGTTTCTTTGAATGGTAATTTTACTACGAACCGACCTTCAGAGTTTCTTTTATGAGTATCCAAAAAATGTTGTTCGCATGCGCGCTCTTCTTCAGACCGAATGTCGCAATTTCGAATTTCCTCGACCTCCCAGAATTTCTGCATTTGCCGTTCAATCGTGGTTAAAAGGCAATTTTGACTCTTAGAATGATTTGATATTGAAGTATATATGGGACCGCCTATTATCCATCCCAATTCTGTACTCTGAATAATTGGTTGATCACGGCCTAAACGTATCTGCGGCTCTTCCTTCAAAAGATCCCAAAAGATTCCTGCTCCGATCAACATGTCGATTGATTTGGATTTATTAAAGTCAGGATCCGCTAACTTTATTGAACTAGGAATTCGCAATTGTGACACTGAAATGTATTCAGACGGAAGACTCTCAGTTAATTTCTGAAGTACTAAACACGAGATTTCCTTAGAAAATTGCTTTACCCTTGAATGGATTGTTACATTCGTTCTTTCGTTTACATTTATTGAACTTTGGTGAATGCCAGAAATTGATTGAGTTATGGCATGAGTGTGAATTTTCAAACGTTTGCAAACGTTTGTTGTTATGAAGTTACTTTGGCTACCTGAGTCTAATAATGCCCGCAATTCATGAATGCCACCTTCTGCGTCATATACGTTTACTAGTACTGTTGACAACAAAATTTGTGATGAATTAATCTGAGCTGTCAATGTTGATGAAGTTTGAATATTTGACGAAAGTGTTTGTGATTGAATTGACGTGGATGAATCAGTGTGCAATAAAGTATTATGTTTTTTATTGCAGACTCGGCAATTGGAGGATTTGCATTCGTTGACACCATGACCAGAACGAAAACAATTTGTACACAAGTTGAGTTTGCTAATTTCTGACGTTCTTGTAACGATTGGAAGTTTTCGAAAGGAATCGCATTTAAATATGATGTGTGAACCTTTACAGAAAATGCATGTCTTCCAGTTCGAGTGTGTAGTTGCTACATTGCATTGCGTTTGCTTACCTGGTTGCCTTTTGGTTATGTTAATTGATTTTGGTTCGAATTTTGTCTGTAATTCGAATTTTGACTGTGATTTTCCTGCGTACAATGTTTCTAAATAATTGCAACGATTATTTAGAAATTGTATGAGTTCTGTGAAGGTGGATGGTTCATCAGATGTATTTGACATTTCCCACTCCCTCTTTCTTTGATTGTCCAGTCTGGATGTGACTATGTTGACAAGAATAGCATCCCACTGATCAACTGGAAGATTGAGAGTCTTTAGTGCCCTTAGATGTTTGTTTACCGTGTCAATCAATTCTCTAAGCGCAGTATAGCTCTCACGAGTTAAATTTGGAAGTTCGAGAATAGCATTTACGTGATTACGAATTAAAATGCGTTTGTTTTCGAATCGTTCCTGTACTAATTTCCATGCTATTTCGTAATTGTCTTCAGTTACCTCCAACGAATCTATTACATTTGCGGCATCCTTGATTAGTGACGTTTTGAGGTAATGAAACTTTTGAATTTTTGCTATTGACGTTAAGTGTATCATTGAATTAAACAAATCTCTGAATTTTAACCAATCTACGTAATTGCCATTGAACTGGGGAAGATTTATTATCGGTAATTTGATGTTTTGAGGTATAACTAGAGAATTATGATTTACAGGATTTGTATGTATTGGTGTATTTTTCTCAATTAAAAACTTTTTAATTGTACCACAAATATGGAAATAATTATCCTCTATGTCTGCTATACTTCCGTTTGACGCGATTTCAAATCGATTCCACGACTCTGTTAACTGATTTAATCGATATTCGAGCTCGACAAGATTACTGTTGTATCCGCTCTCAAAAAATTGTTTAATTCGTGCAATTTGATCATTCATGCGATCTCCCGAGGAGGTATTAACAACATGATCGTTTAATTGTGATTGATTCTCTAAAATTAATGAAATGTTTGCTGAAAGATCGAAGAATTTTCGCTCAAATTCGTCGAATTCATGATCACTTATGTCTGGTTCTAAAATGCTTATTTGTGATTGCAAATTTTCGAAATGTTCATAAAAATGGTCAAATTTTTGAAACCTGCTTTTTAAGTCTGCAACTGTTTTATCTGTCCATTGTGTTGTGGTTGTGATGAAAGTATTTGTGCGTGTAAAAAAACTCTTAATGTTTTTACGATTTCTTTTAAGATTTTCTAGCGACATTTTTATTGTGTTATGTGCTGAACAAATAAAATGCAGCCGCTACATACACTGACGTGCAACACCCCCAATGAAAACACAAGGATATTCAAATGGATTTTCGTTTGAATTTTGAATAACGGAAATGATCAGTATGCACCACTTACCCCGGTCCGGGCGTTTATAATGGGTACCAGTTTGTTCGTTGTAGTGGATTACGACTACCTTCCGTTGCTTTTGTTGATATTATTGCAAATATCGCTTCTGTGGCTATGTGATCCGGGTCGAAGGACCATGTTTAACGACAAGAAGTAGATCAAAATAGAAAAATGAAATTACTTGAACTTTTTCTCTATTTATGTTTTTCTTTACATCTGTCATTAATTAATAATAATTTTTTATAAACAGCAACGGTTACTATGATAACTTTCCTAACGACGTTTGACAACCAAACAGTATCTATCAAAATGAAGTGGTGGGGGGTGATTCAATGTTCTTTTACATAAACAGCTGTAACTCCTAAACGACTGAACGGATTTTAACAAACTTGGTCTCGTTGGAATAATCATTTATTGCTCCATCAAACCCATCTTACCTGTGATATGTCTAATTCTTAGTTATGCCGCTAGAGCGCGTTTTTTGATATAATAACAGAAAATTGCAAAATTCTCTAAAAAATTAAATGCAATAATATGACTTTTTTCATAAAAACGTAAAGAATGATACCTAAATAGGCTAGAGAAGACCACATCTCGATATCTTATTCCTAGCCAAAAATATGGAAGAAAGAAAATTTAGTTATCATAAAATTTTAGAGAGACGCTATTACACCTTTGTCTTTTTTGAAGATTCAGTGATAAAATTTCATAATCTTATAATTTTTAAATAATAAAAGTATTCTTAGTTCAAACAATTAAGAAAAAACGTGTAGGGGCATAAGAAGAAAGACGGACCGATTTTGGCCACCCTGATCCCCAGAGCCCACCTGTTTGGACTTCTGTCTATGCGGGGTCGGTTAAAAGATATTGTTTACCAAATTCCACCAACAACGAGAGACGACATGAACATAGATACTGATACAAGAGGAGGTGCGTGAAGTTGGATTGACACATCTCTCAAAGCTAAGTTTTCTCATTTGCAGCATTTAGTGCTCAATTAGTGCTAATTTGTGCTGCGGTTCCCGTAATTTGTGCTCGTCAATTTTCCGAGGTATTAATAAAACTCTAAGGGTTAATCCAACTTCACGCTGATTAACCAATCTCTAATATTCCATTTTGGTTAGTGCAGTCATTTAGTGCTCAATTTGTGCTAATTTGTGCTGCAGTTCCCGTAATTTGTGCTCGCCAATTTTCCGACTTATTAATAAAACTCTATGGGTTAATCCAACTTCACGCTGATTAACCCATCTCTAATATTCCATTTTGGTTAGTGCAGTCATTTAGTGCTCAATTTGTGCTAATTTGTGCTGCAGTTCCCGTAATTTGTGCTCGCCAATTTTCCGAGTTATTAATAAAAATCTATGGGTTAATCCAACTTCACGCTGATTAACCCAACTTTAATATTCCAGTTTGGTTGGTGCAGTCATTTAGTGCTCAATTTGTGCTAATTTGTGCTGCACTTCTCGTAATTTGTGCTCGTCAATTTTCCGAGTTATTAATAAAAATCTATGGGTTAATCCAACTTCACGCTGATTATGGCTGGGATATATCAGCTTAGTTAGTCTATAAAGTGCTGCCACCTATCGCCCAAAAGTGTTTAGGATTATGCAAAATACAGTCAATTGATTTCTATCATAGGATCATAGCTGCAAACTCTTCAGACGGAACCTCTACAGCTTGGAATTTTCAAGGTTTTTTGCTTTAGCGGCAACCGGATAAATCTGGGAGGATTAGTCGGCGGTCCTATCTTTAAATTATTGTTTTCTATTTATAAATATGAGAATAAACTGAAGCGCCACCGCCATCTGTATTGCAGTGGCCACACTACTACTACTGTGAAACGTCCAGTTTGCTGTGCGTATCGGCCAAATATGCACAATATGAAGAGATTGCAATATAATTTTCATTCGAACATGCACGTTTAACGAAGTAACGTATCAAAACGTTCTTGGTAATTAATAAGGGTTAATTATCTTAAACAACCCTACTTTCTAATTACGATAAATATGTGTACAAATAGTAAAAAGGCGTCGAGTTTATGACGGATTTATGACGGAGTTTTCAATAATTTGAGGGAGATTTATTTAAAGCGAACGAAAAATATTAGGGACTATAAAAGTAGTGCGAGTCTCTAAGTTGCTCCTTTATTGATAATTTCTTTTTATTTAACGCCCTATCTACTTTAATTTCAGAATAGTGTAGAAATAAAAATGTGTCTACATGTCCCATTTTTAGTTCTCAAATTCCGCACCCTTAACCCTCCTCTAATATTCCAGTTTGATTGATGCAGTCATTTAGTGCTCAATTTGTGCTAATTTGTGCTGCAAGTCCTCTGAAATTTTGTTCCAATACGGTCGGACGTGCGCATTACTTAATGTCGGTAAAATGACGTTTAAGTACATCGTTATCGGCTAGTGATGCCAACGGTTTCGGTGGGTGTGCGGGTATCGTACAGAACTGCCATTTTGTTCTCCTACGGCTAGACGAGTTCTGCTCCCGTACGCACAGTGTTTCGGAAGCTTGGTTGCCAAATGTCGGTAGATTTCGGTTTTAAACAGGAAAACAATGAGTAAGAATTTTAAATAAAGCCATCGCCGCATAGGTGAAGCCGAATCGCGGCGCACGGCGGCTTCGATTTATTTTGGTTCTAGGTTTTTTAAAGTGAAACTTCTTTTGTCTCGGTAGAATAAGTTCCTGTGTTGGCAAATATCACGAAAAGTGAAACGAATAGAGGGGAGCAGTCTGAGAACACGGGCAGAGGAGAAAGGGAATATCGAACGCCCCACTTTTTAGTCACGCTCTCTCTCATGCTTCGTGCTCTTTCTCTAAGGCAAGCGTCAGTTGTCAGTTCATTTCTCTAATAACGTTGAAGCGTTGACTGATTATAGTCAATCAACGGTTGAAGTTTCACTTCTACCTCGTGTGGCGACCACGCACCCAGTTTGCATAACTATAATGTACCGCTGCACTAAAATGATACCATACGAGTTCCCAAAGAAGAAATGAAAAACGCAAAGGCGTTACGAATTATGATCTGCGCGCAATTTCCGGTTATTTCTTAATTGTATAATTAAAAAATGAAATTTCGGTAGAATTATATATCATTTCGGTAGATAACATATAAAATCGGTAGATCTACCGAAATTTCGGTAGGGTTGGCAACACTGCGTACGCGTTAAAACATTATGACCCTGGATCTAGCCAACCTCGCCTACTAAAATGCCGTTAATCGATACTTTGCGCAAAAAATAAGAATAAAACTCAAATGAGTGGATGTCTGACTGGCGTAATGGCGACCCTTATTTTTCCTTTTGGACCAGAAACCCATTTTTGTTCAAAAGAAAAAATCATCATAACAAAAAAGTAGAACTGCGGTGAGGTGATATATTTTGCTTGTTTTTACATCATCTTTTTTTCCAAAAAATGCGTGTGTCTGGTGCGAGGACAACTAAATGGTCTGTTTCAAAAATCCGTTCTCTCAGCTTTAGTTTTTTTACACCTCCAAAATGCAAATTGTGTTGACATTCTGTAATGCGCATGCCCGACCGTCTTCGAACAAAATTTCAGGAGACCGTCGGCCGGAGCAGTAGTCACTCCCTATAAATTAATAATGATTTAATTTGAACGCTATAAACGAACCCTTAAGACAATTTTAAAGTATTATTTCCAGATAAATAATTAAAAGGTTCTCTTACATTTGGCATTCAAATAAATAGAAATATGCATATTAGCTTAAACCTAATGCAAACCACAAACAACTTACTGCTTGTTTATAGCTACCTACGCCGGAGTTATATATGTCGTAGCCACATGGTGTAATCGGACATTTCACGAAATGTCTGTACAGATGATGTAATCTTTGAAAATTTGACATTTGAAATCAGTAAGAAGTCACAGTAAACCGATCGAGTGATGGCGAGCGGTGGAGGTGCGCACTAGACGTAGTTGCACTCTGCATCACCGCCTTCGTTTAGATTTATAATAAGGTACCCATGTCAATGGCTAGCGTCTAGTTTTAAGGTTCTGCTCGTGTTTACGGAAATTTGTAAAATGTCATTCACTATTAACTGTGTTATTCACAGTCAAGCACGAGAATATTTGTTTATCGTGTGTTCAATTACTTTAAGAATTTAAAAAGTGAGACGGACACATTAGCAGATATTAAAATTAAGACATGGGAAGTGATGGGTATTTCGGTAAGGAGCATCGAAAGAAGGGGGGGTAGTACACGAAACAATGGCGACGAACCCAAAACAGCAGAAGAGTGTTAACTGAGAAGGATGACGTGAGAGCTCTCCGAATATCATAATTTCACAAAATTCGATATTTTCGGAGTCAGAATTTGCGGGGCAGGGTATTGTATTTTACAACGATAAAAGGAACGAGAATCGTGATTCGTGAACGAATCGAAGGAATCGATTCCGAAAAAAGGATTGATTCCGATGAATCGACTCCTAAGAAGGAACGGTTTAGCCCAGCTCTACACTAAATGACATCACCAACCAAACTGAAATATTAGAGATGGGTTAATCAGCGTGAAGTCTGATTAACCCTTAGAGTTTTATTAATAAGTCGGAAAATTGACGAGCACAAATTACGGGAACTGCAGCACAAATTAGCACAAATTGAACACTAAATGACTGCGCTAACCAAAATGGAATATTAGAGATTGGTTAATCAGCGTGAAGTTGGATTAACCCATAGATTTTTATTAATAACTCGGAAAATTGGCGAGCACAAATTACGGAAACTGGAGCACAAATTAGCACAAATTGAGCACTAAATGACTGCACTAACCAAAATGGAATATTAGAGATGGGTTAATCAGCGTGAAGTCGGATTAACCCTTAGAGTTTTATTAATACCGCGGAAAATTGACGAGCACAAATTACGGGAATTGTAGCACAAATTAGCACAAATTGAGCACTAAATGACTGCACTAACCAAAATGGAATATTAGAGATTGGTTAATCAGCGTGAAGTTGGATTAACCCTTAGAGTTTTATTAATACCTCGGAAAATTGACAAGCACAAATTACGGGAACCGCAGCACAAATTAGCACAAATTTAGCACTAAATGCTGCAAATGAGAAAACTTAGCTTTGAGAGATGGGTCAATCCAACTTCACGCACCTTACAAGAGGCCATTCGTAGCCTGTCAAGAGCAGAAATTGAAGCTGCTGTAATGCCTACGCATGAGCGGCTCCAACAATGCATTGACTGTGATGGAAGATAGTTCCAGCATTTAAGGAGGCATTAGTTTTATTTCAAAATCGGTCCTTCTTTCTTCTTATGCCCCTACACGTTTTCTTAATTGTTTGAACTAAGAATACTTTTATTATTTAAAAATTATAAAATTATGAAATTTTATCACTGAATCTTGAAAAAAGACAAATAAATAAGACTAAATACCGGTGTAATAGCGTCTCTCTAAAATTTTATGAAACTAAATTTTCTTTCTTCGATATTTTTGGCTACTAATAAGATATCGAGATGTGGTCTTCACTAGCCTATTTAGGTATCATTTCACTACATTTTTATGAAAAAAGTCATATTATTGCATTTAATTTTTTAGAGAATTTTGCAATTTTCTGTTATTATATCAAAAAACGCGCTCTAGCTGCATCACTAAGAATTAGACATATCACAGGTAAGATGGGTTTGATGGAGCAATAAATGCTTTTTCCGTTCAGTCGTTTAGGAGTTACAGCTGTTTATGTAAAAGAACATTGAATCACCCCCCACCACTTCATTTTAAAAGATACGTCAGAAAGTGTTAAACACAAATTACTCGAATAAAGCTTATCTTTAAAAAACACATATTTTTTGGTACATTTACTAGGTGGATTTCAGTGAAAAATCACTTTAAAAGTTTAAGATGGAGGTTACGCATCCTGGCGACCATCTTGGAAATCTGAAAATATTTTCCACGGTCTTCTCTTGGCCACTTTAGTAATAAATTTTTTTACCGCAAGACTCTATGATGAATAGCTTCCGAGATACAGCACTTTGCATTCTTATCTGGCCACCCGGTACATGACAATGTTTTGGTACTGGCGCACGATGTGAGGACGCAAAAATCGCCCAATTCCAGTCAACTTAAGTTGTGCTTTCTACCGAATTAACGTCTTAATTAATTGTTGTTTTGTGCGTTATAACCCGCAGAAGGGGGTTTCTGTCGAAAGCTTCTACATCAACATGATATCGACAACTTCACACAATTTATTTTGGCTGGATAAAACGCTTCGATGTATCTGGTCTGCAATTAAAATAGAACATTTTTGAAACTGTTTGGGCGGCACTCCAACACATGACATTAAAATGCTGTTAGTAATCTATAACCCCTCTGAATTCTACGTTTACTTCTCAGAATTTTTGGTGCCAAAAGTAAGAGGACGTTTTTACGTTCGAAAATAATTTTTGTATGATGCGTTTTCTGACGACTACAATGGTTCTTGAAATCATATAAATGATGCCGTGTGGTCATTGCAAGTGAATTTAATGGACGTTTCTTAGAAGTACATTACATAAATTGTGTTTCATTTAGTACGAGCACCTACTAATTTTACGTAAGAAGGAATACGACGTTTAAATACCATGTAATTTCTCAGAATGGATAACAATAATGATTCAACTTTCTTTCAGTTAACTAGTATTGTATAAAGAAATCAGTTACGACGTCGTCGACCTTCCTTTTGACTGACAAAAAATATACTCAAAATTTTTGGAAGAGTATTTTTTGTTGAATTTATGAGACTGAAACTGGGTTTATTTAAAAAAATACAGATATCATCGTAACTTTAATTTCAGAGACATATTCATGAAAAGATTTGTTCATAATTTTACGTGTTGAAAAGTGGAAAAACCTTTTGGCTTATTGTACTTCTAAAGTTTTCACACTTAGTATCGAAAACATTGTCACCAGAAGTCAACTTGCATTTAATCGTGAACCGTATGGAAGTAAATTTATACCCATTGAATGCAAACGTAAGGCACAGGAGGTTATTTCCGAAAAACTTTCAAATATCATTCGATATGAGTTGGAAAGGATTCACCCGAAACCATCGCTTCAGCGGATGCAAATTACATCAGAAGAAATTTGTACAATTCGAGAAGAAGAGATTTTCCTGGACCAGTACCTAAAAAACCGTCTGGCGTTCCCGAAGCTGCAAAAAGTGTTGTGTAAAAACAAGCAAGGGCGAGAGTTTCGTGTTTCGTGTTCAAGCAACAATATTATACAGGGTAGTCCACTACGCGCGCGTCGGTCAATAGTCCCTTAACCATTGGACTTATGGGAAATTTTTTAAATAAAACTTGTAACGTTTCATCTTTGCTGCAACAGAAAATTATTTTCAAGTATACAGGCTGTCCCATTTCTTCTGCACTGCACCTAACTTGGCTTTTTTAAATGGAACACCCTATATTACATAGCATTTTGGAATTCTTTGTTGAATTTAAGTGTACTTTGTTAACCATACATTGGTCTAAGTCCCACAATTTCGGAGTTATTTAATGTTAGAAATCATCATTTTTCAAGTTTTGCCATTTATAACGTGTAAAAGGTTCGAGATAAAGAAAAATGGCTTACGTGTCCCTATCTTAGTTTTTAATCCTCTATCTAATGGGGCTCGAAAGTACTGCCTCCTGATTGGTCAAAAAATGACAAAAAGTTGCCAATCAGGAAGCAGTATTTTCCAGCCCCATTGGATAGAGAATTAAAAACTAAGATAGGGACACGTAAGTCATTTTTCTTTATCTCGAACCTTTTACAAGTTATAAATGGCGAAACTTGAAAAATGACGATTTCTAACATCAAATAACTTTGGGACTTAGACCCAATGTACGGTTAACAAAGTGGCACTTAAATTCAACAAAGAATCCTAAAATGCTATCAAATACAGGGTGTTCCGTTAAAAGAAATAGAGTTAGGAACTGCGCAGACGAAATGGGACAACCTGTATAATTGAAAATAATTTTCAGTTACAGCAAAAATGAAACGTTACAAGTTTTATTAAAAATAGTTTTCCATAAGTCCAGCGGTTTAGCGACTATTGACCGACGCGCGCGTTGTGGACTACCCTGTATAGTATCCCCGGATTGGGTTACAAAAAACAAAGAGGACAAAAAATGGTTATTTTTAACTTCTCAAAAAAAGTATTTGGGAGCCGTAGTCTAATCTGGGCCTAACCCCTATCTCTTTTTATCCCTCTCCGACTCTAATATATCGCGAACTATTCCTTCGTGTCTAAGAAGGTGTCCTACCATCCTACCATCCTATCCCTCCTATTCTTTATTGTCTTTCATGCCTTTCGCCTTTTCCTAACTCTTTCTAATACCTCCCTATTGGTAACCTTATCTATCCACGGTATCTTCATCATGCGTCTGTAGCATCACATTTCAATCGTTTCTATTCTTTTTCGATCCGCTTCTCCTATTGCCATTTGTTTCGCACCCGTATACAGTGTCGTACTCCATACATACGTCTTTACATGTCTCTTCCGAGTTTCTACATTTTCACACTTATCAGCGCCTTTTCTTTTTGGCAAAGCGACTATCTTGTTCCTTTTGTAATCTTTTAGAATCTCACCTGTCTCATATATGCGGCTAACTAGTTTAAATAGACGCTCTCTTACATCTTGACCTGCACACTTTAATATTTAAATTCTATTTTCTTGCATTTTCTAGCCCCCCTTTTAAGTTTACCTCAAACCAATGGTATATATTGATAGATATTTTTTCTGCGTGATATGACACTGAAAAAATGTACCTACTTTTGTTAGATTTTGGCTATTAATTTTTAACAAAATAGTCAATATTATTTTCTGGAAAAAGTAGTGGTTGCCATGACTGACAATTGAATAATTTTAATTGGGTAGGATTTAAGCGCGCATTACTTTTAGTATTTTCTGTAGTAATACAATAAGTGGTCTGGAATTGTCGGAAATTTTACGAAAGCTGTTGCGTTGCTTGGTAGCCACGAGTGTAAATTTGACAGTGTCAAATTTGCACGAGTGGCTAGTAAAAGCAACAGCTTGAGTAAAATTACCTAAAAATGCCAGACCACGAATTTTCTCACGTGGATCGTGTGTTGAGATGCATTCTTGATAAATCAATATAAAAATGCCTTATGACCTAACCTGACCTCCACCTGACAAAAGTAAAAGTACCTACCAAATTTTAATGCGGGAATATCAAATCTGATGCTCATTTCATTCTAAATCTAAATGATGCCCATTTAAATTGTTCCCATTTTAATTCTGTCCAGACACAGCAATAATTAATATCATAGAGCTTCAGTAATAAATATTCAATTGAAGAGAAAGTTTTTATTGGGTTTTTTATGGAGATTCAAGTTTACATCGCATACGAAACATATTTTCGAAGAAGTTAACAATAAACCTGTTCCACCCGTACCAACTGTTCAAAATATTATTAGAAAATTAGTAATGTAGGTTATGTGTATACAAATTAAAATAACCCAGAAAATTTGGCAATTAAAAGTTAACAAATATAAAGAATTCATAATAAATACCTACTCAAAGAAACCCTCATTCTGTACTGAGCAATACGCTAACATGCTATAAAAATAATTTTTAACATTCGCATACCGCCTATATCAGTAATTTGTGTACATTCTCTGAAAATTGCGTATCTGAAAGAATTAATATTTGGGGGGCGGATTTTATAAATTTTGGATTTAAGGTGACCCCTCAAAAATAAGTCGCATCAGGGTGCTGCTAAATCCACCGTTTCACAATTCAGCTGAAGAAAAGTTCGGGTTTTATTTATGGGTTATAATGCAACTGCTAACGAACGGTCAGTAATGTACAGTTTGTTTGTATTTTTGTCACGAATTGTAACAATCTCCTTCTGATGTTGTGATAGATCAGGGAAGGAAATAAAAGCGGTAACCAAGTTAAATTTAGAGAATTCACGTTGCGAACTCCATGTTTAAGCCTACGCAGCCGTAGAAGGGTCACATACAAAAATATGGAAATTTCGACAAAAATGTGGAAATTTTCACAAAAAAAGTAGAAATTTCGATAAAAATGTGGAAATTTCGATAAAAAAGTGGAAATTTTCACAAAAAGTAGAAATTTCTACAAAAGTGTGGAAATTTCTACAAAAAAGTGGAATTTTTCACAAAAAAGTAAAAATGTCGACAAAAATGTGGAAATTTCGACAAAAAAGTAGATTTTTCAACGAAAATGAGAAAGTTTCTGTAAAAACGTAGAAATTTCCATAAAATGATGATTTAATAGGTTAACAGAGAACGCAGTGGAAGTTAGCTCCAGCTGCAGATTCGAGATTAGAAATCTTACAGTGGGCCAAAGAAGTACGGAATGGAAACTTTTGAAACATATTAATATTGATCAAAAACTGTACGTCATTAATAAGTCCGTAAATATTCCTCTAACTAGCAGCTAAAGGGGTAAATTCAACCCCCTTAAATCATGTATTTTGGAATATCACGATAACCGTATATAACTCTGAGACTTCACAAAAATCATATTAAAAAGATTGACGTAAGAAAAGAATATAAACCCGATTTTCAAGTGATAAGGGGATGAATTCATTCCCAAATATTCAAGAGAAATTTGTAAATGCCGAACCATAACTTGTATCACTTTCAGGTTTTGCAGAAGAATCGTAGTAAACAAAACTAATTTAAGAAAAAAAATATGTAACCGAGATTCAGGGGATAAGGGGTTGAATCCAACCCTTGAAATTCAGGAAGAATTCGTAAATGCCAAACTGAAACTTGTATCACTTTGAAGTTTTGTGCAAAACACACTAAACAAGACTAACTTGGGAAAAAATATGAACCCGAGATTCAGGGGAGAAGGGGTTGAATCCAACCCTTGAAATTCAGGAAGAATTCGTAACTGCCAAACCAAAACTTGTATCACTTTGAGGTTTTGTGCAAAAATCACAGTAAACAAGACTAAGTGGGGAAAAAAAGATGAACCCGATATTCAAGGGATAAGGGGTTGAATCCAACCCTCGAAATCCAGGAAGAATTCGTAAATGCCAAACTGAAACTTGTATCACTTTGGGGTTTTGTTTGCTGTGATTTATGTACAAAATCTCAAAGTGATACAAGTTTCGGTTTGGCATTTACGAATCTTGGGTTCATATTTTTTCCCAAGTTAGTCTTGTTTACAGTATTTTTTGTCCAAAATCTCAAAGTGATACAAGTTTCAGTTTGGAATTTACGAATTCTTCCTGAATTTCAAGGGCTGGATTCAACCCCTTATCCCCTGAATCTCGGGTTCATATTTTACCAAGTTAGTCTTGTTTAGCGTGATTTTTGTACAAAATCTCAAAGTGACACAAGTTTCAGTTTGGCATTTACGAATTCTTCCTGAATTTCAAGGGTTGGATTCAACCCCTTGTCCCCTGAATCTCGGGTTCATATTTTGTTCTTAAATTAGTTTTGTTTACTACGATTTTTATAAATATTGAGGTATTGGGGAATGAATTCATCCCCTTATCACTTGAAAATCGGGCTTATATTCTTTTTTTACGTTAGTTTTTCTTAATACGATTTTTGTGAAGCCTCGTGATATTTCAAAATATGTATTTATTGATTTAAGGGGGTTGAATTCACCCCTTTAGCCGCTAGTTAGAGGAATATTTACGAACTTATTAATGACGTACAGTTTTTGGTTACCTAATATTAATATGTTTCAAAAATTTCCATTCGTTACTTATTTGGTCCACTGTAAGATTTCGAATCTCGAATCTGAAGCTGGAGCTCTAACTGTCACTGCGGTCTCTGTTATGTTAACCTATTAAATCATGTATTCTTGCATACCCATCATTTTATGGAAATTTCCACGTCCTTACAGAAACTTTCTCATTTTTGTCGAAATTCCCACATTTTTGTAGTAATTTCTACTTTTTGTGAAAATTTCCACTTTTTTGTCGAAATTTCCACATTTTTGTCGAAATTTCCACATTTTTGTCGAAATTTCTACATTTTTGTGAAAATTTTGTGGAAAATGCAAGGCAAAGTTTGTATGTGACCCTTCTACGGCTTCATTAAGCATATCTATACATCTATTTGTTGTTCATAACTTGCGCGCCGTCGGTTTCGTTTAATTCTATTATTGTTAATGATACTCGTATTTTAGTTAACTTCGCTGTGGTGTAAAAATGTAAAACAGTGTTTGCTCAATTTTAATAAATTTAGTTTTGTCTTAAACTGGCAAATTATTCCAAAATCCAATTATCCAAGTGTCCAAGAGAAAACAACAGTTCCTTAGAGGTAAACAAGGAACAACCTGTATAATTAAAATTGGACAATACAAGTGTCGTACAAAGCAAAACCAACCTTAATAGCAAAAATAATAAATTTACGGATATTATACACGATTTTTAAATTTAAAACGGCTGTTTGCGATTACGAGTAGGGTTGCCAGACGCCCCGATTTGGGCGGGATTGCCCCGATTTTTCAGTAGCTGCCCCGCTCCACGCCGAACTAACGAAATGCCCCGATTTTACAAATTCGTTCCCGATTATCCCGATTTTCTGGGACAAAAAAGGATACAACTGATAACATTGCATAGGTATTTATCATCTTAGAGACAGAAGCTATGATTACGTACCTCTCCATCACCCCACCATAAAAAGTGGGTGAGTACCGCCTTTTATATTTTGGGTGCCTTTCGTAATAAAAAGTTTATTTCAAAGTACCTACATTATTTCTATTCCTTCGTAAGGTATCCAACATATTTTTAAAACACTTTAAAATAACTTCCAAAGAACTTCATTTAAAAAATCCGGGGGAGACACTTGAAATCACTTAGTGCGATATTGGAAAGCTAAAACAGAACTTTTATTGAATGACCAATTCCCCGTATAGTTAAATGAAAGGAATTATATTTATTCTCAGTTTCAGAAAACGGGAGGCGTGTTCCGTTTCTCGGTAACGTTCCCCCGCTGTCGTAGGGAAACGAACCAACGGACGACTTCCTCAAAATACTTTCTCTTTATATTTATCACGAGTAATCGAGTCAAAACACGCGATCGCGACAGAACTGTATAATATTTAGAGCACTGGGTCATTATTAGGGGCGACAGTAGAGGGGGTCAGATTTCTTGGTATTCATAATAATATACTTGTATTCGTTATTAATAAATATCGGGTAGAACAGCGCAGCGATTCCGAGAAAACTCCCGTGGGTAATATTTTTAGACCTGTTCGGGCAACCGCACGCCAGCCGATCGGTGCACCGACATTCCTAGCGTCAAGTGCAAATGTCAGGTTTTACGAAATGCACATTGTTCAGAATTTTTTGCTAAAAATACTGAATTGAAGATTTCTTACGACGAATGGTATACCGCTTGCTGCAATTGAATAGCTTTATCGTAATGATCCATGGCTCATTTTCCATCCATATTCTCGCAAGGCTTTACCTACTCGGAACATTAGGGATCAACGGATATCCCCACTTTATTGAAGGAAAAGTTTCCTTGAGTCTTCCATCAGTTGCGAAATTTTATATTTGTTGTTCCTTAAAAGATGTCCCAGGTATTCTAAATTAATTTACGCTTCTTCATGACCTTGCTAAGGCTCCCCAACACTCCTTCATTGGGTATATTCAGTATATCATTTATTTCCTTATTGACGGCACAAGCTTCGGTACCATTGAGGGTCAGGAGGAAGCCACTCTTGCTATAACAGGTTCGGTACCTTCTGTTATAATATAAACCCTGTTGCATAAATAATTAGACAAGTTTTGAACTTCATTTTCTTCAGTAATATAAAGAACTAACCACTCTATACTGGCCGTTTCTTAATACATATTGTTACAATCATAGGTATATGTATATTAGGTATATGGATGAATAAGAGAGCGTGTAGGACGCCGATTAGCTCAGTGGGTTGGAGCGCGGGGTTAGAAACGCGGGGACCCGGGTTCGATTCACGGTCGGCGGCATTTTTACGGAGTTTAACAATATATTATATAATATATGGCTTGTAGAGTAGCCAAAATAGATAGGTAGATAATTTTATTTGTTGCCTTTTGGCTCACAAAGAACTTGATCTCCATAAAAAGTAATTTACAATGATTCATTCATACTATCTTAATTTATCTTTCTTCTCTTGCTCTCTTCACCTTTCTCATCCATTTCGCACCTCTTCCATCCTCTTCCTTCCATTTCCTCCCCTCGTGTGTATGCATTTTCGTTGTATGTGTCCGAGGGTCTCTTCCTCTCCGCACTTTCTGCAATTCCTTCCTCCCTCAAGAATCTTCTCGCGTTTTCCTCGTTTCCACCTCGCTATCATTTTTTGTCTGCTATTCTCTCTGTCTTCCCTCAAATACCTTGGCAACTCCTGTGTTCTTATCTCCTTACATTATGGATTCTCCTTGCATTCTCCTTGCATTCTCCAATTTTCCTCTCTGTTCTTGAATCTGCAAGTCTTTGTCCCTGCTGGTCAACTCCGCCGCCATGGGGCCTTGATCGTCTTTCCTGCTCTCTACCTCCTCCGGTGGATATCCATTTTCTTTCACAATATTTCCTCCTTTTCGCCTCCCAATTTGACCCGCTGTTTCTTTTTATTCCCTTTGGCTATTCCTCCAGCAATTTGTTCTCAGTTCCCCGTATACATTTTTTCTCGTATTTCATTGCTCTTTTTCCTGCTTCTATCCTAAACTTTTTCCTCTTGGTCTCCTCCAGCACAATATAACCTGATGTCTGTCTCTCCAGCCCCAACACCCATCTCATATATCTCTCTTGTACACTTTCCAGTTTTACCTGTTCTCTCCACCCCCATATCTCTGATGCATACAGTATCATCGGTTTGATTAGGTTGTCGAACAACATTCTTCTTCTCGTGAAGTCGTGTCCGAATCTTCTTTCCCCAATGCCCCATATTTGTACCATTGCTATAGGAGCCAAAATATAAAAACTTTTCATAATTCACCGATTCCATGATAATGGCCTAGGGCCTAGGTACTAAATATTTTAAAAACACACAACGAATAAAATGAAATAAATTTAGTTTTAAACAAAAAATAATGTTTATTGATTAAAACAGTTTTATAACAATAATTGTTCGAAGTGTCAGCCATCAATAATTTCAATACAAGCATTACATATTCGGTAGAGCTGGACCGATACCGAGCAAATTCCGATACCACCGATACTGGAAAAAATACGAAAAGTATTGTTGAGGTTGTTGAGATCCCACATCTAATTTTCATTTTGTACCCATCTCTATAGCGTAATCGTAATTTAGCACTATGGATGGACGCGCTGAACCTAAAAATTTCAATTTTGCAGTGCATGTACTGCATGTGGAAAAAATGTCAAAAGTGTGGAAACATTTCACTAAAAACGAAAAGAACAGAAGTGAAGCTATATGTAAGCGTTGTGGCAATGAATACTGGACCCATACTTGCTTGAAGTAAATAAACACATTTAATGAAAATCAAGTTTGTGAAAACATCCATCTCTTTTTTTTCTTATCGGAACGACTATCCCCTCCTTCCATCTTTCTGGAAATCCTTTGCCTTCCCATACTTCGTTACTTACTTTCTTTTCCCCTTTATGTATCTCTGATATTTTTCTATTCCATCCTCTGATCAATCTATCACTTATCTTTCTTCGTTGCTCCTGCTTCTTTTCCCTTTTTCTTCTTTTTTCTTCGCTGGTTGGTAATCCCATTTGTGTCCCTTTGGTAAGTGGTTTTTCAGTCCTTGCCAATTTTTCCACACCCCAGTATATCCCATTCCTCTATTTCACTCCAAAATCCGTCGTCTCTGTTTTTTAATCCATCTACATTCCAGAACCCCACCCTCATTTTTCTCTTTTCCTGTCTTCTCTTCTCGTATCGTTCTTATTTCAAACTATTCCCTCCCTCGCCGTTTCCAATGAATGTTCACCCAATCTTCCCACGTATGGTCTGTCATCTTCTGCTGGCTTATTCCTCTCATTCCAATCTATATCCATTTCTAGGTTCCCATTATCTCCTTGCATGTCCGAAATCATCGCCATCTCCTTTGCCACTGTCGTCATATTTCTGTCTGCTTCTACATTTATCAGTTTTTTTAAACCCTCGCATATGTTTTCGCATATCTGCATTGCAGCTTGTCTTCTCTCTTACCCCTTTCGTATTGCTTATCATTTATCGCGATTTTCCGGTAACCCACTCTCTTCCTTTTCAATTGCCTGAATCTTCGCTCTACTTCCTTGTCAGGTTATTCTATATATGTATATATATTCTTTTTTCTTCTAATTTTTTCTTATTTTTCATGATTTCATTCTTCTTGTCCCATGTCTCTATAGAAGCAACTGTCAGTCTTCTTTCTGGATTTTTTCCTATTACGCAAACCTCTTTTACTATTGCTCTCACTTCTATTTCCCTTTCTAACAATTCTTCGACCCTTTTTTTCATTACTTGCCCTTCCACGTTTGTTCTTTTTTCTTCTATTTTGTCGTTCCTGGTTCTACAGATCATCCTCCAGTTTTTCTGTTCTATTCCACAGCTGTCGCGTGAGTTAACATTGCCTATTGTTTCTCCTTTTCAAAATTTTTTGCTGGCTGTTCTAATAACGTCATGAAGTTATTCCATCCAACTTGTGAAAGTGCTGTATTGAAATGATGATGTTGTTAGATTAGTCCATAGATATTTTTGTCTTTTGTTTCATTTGTTTATTTTTAAGTTTTCCTATGTTTATTACCCTCTGCAGTTTTTTGAGTCCCACTTGGATTTGGAGACAACTATGAATTCTGATTTTCGGTCCCGGTTATGGTCGTGTAGTAACTAACGAGTATGTAGAAGAAGTGAAGAATGTGAAGGTGATTTTTAAATGATTTTTTCCTTGGTATCTTAGTCAATCCTCGTTTTAATTGAAGTCTTTCTACACAATTTTTAAATAAACACAAATGTTTATCATTCCGTGCCGTTTATTTTGTGTTAAACGCACTTAATAGTTTTCCACGAACGAGTATAATTTTTAGTTTTAAGTACTTATTTCGAAACTGCATGAAATAATGTCAGTGAACAATAACCAATATTTTTCTGACCTAGAAATGCAATACACACGCACAATTCCGCGAAATTAAAATTAAAACCATTTACATATTCAGTAGCGTAAAATCATTTTGCTAATTATGATAATATAAATTGTTTCGTATATACATAGTTGTGGAAAAATGCGCTCAAGGACAAGGAATATAACAGATAATATAATTTGTTCCTAGAAACCTGCTTCTGTATAGTTAGACAATGGGTTATAATTACGTTTTATTATCGGTACCGTCAAATATTGGTATAATTTTCGTCGCATTATATTTAAGACAGTAGGCACTTTTGTTAAGTATACACTTTGTCCATAAAACCGTTTTATGACGCGTAAACTTAATACCGATGTCTTGCAATATTGCAATATGGTTTAGGCAAAGCAAACTTGACTAAATCGATTGTCAGTTGTGGATGGAATATCCTTTACAATTATTAAGTCATAAATTTCCCTGATGACAAGTTTTATTCACTTTTAGCTGCGAACAAATAAAACTTTAAAGTGTAATGACGTGTGGATTTTTTAGATGTAGGCGTATAAATTGTTTTATTCAGAAATTAACCTTTAAAAGTATTTGTTCAAATATTGCATGTTTTGAATGTGTATGGAAAACCTCAAACCAACTGGTTTCGTCCTCCTGGGACTCATCAGTACGGTGCTTCCCCCTACACATTCAAAACATGCAATATTTGAACAAAAACCTGCTTAAAAGCACGTACGTACAAGGAGACAAATAATGATTGTTTCAAAGCCACCTTGGGTGGGGTAGCAGTCTGTAACGTCTCGCAGTACAAAAAAATCTGGATTTAGTTCTATAATTCAATGCCTGGCGAGGTATTTGTCCAAGGAGTAGTTGTTCGAACGGTCCAGTACCACTGATTAATACCAGATAATTACTCAAAGTAGTTGTCACTTGCTGATATCTGTCCAGAGCGCGGCAACATATATAGCAAGAGCAAGTTAAATTGCATGGTTTGAGCGTGTAGGGGGAAGCACCGCACTGATGAGTCCCAGAAGGACGAAACCAGTTGGTCTGCTGTTTTCCATACGCATTCAAAAATGCAATATTTGAACAAAGACCTGCTTAAAAGCACGTACGTACATGGAGACAAATTATGATTGTTTCAAAGCCACCTTAGGTGGGGTAGCAGTCTATAACATCTCGCAGTACAAAATACAATCTGGATTTAGTTCTATAATTCAATGCCTGGCGGGGTATTTGCCCGAGGAGTAGTTGTTCGAACGGTCCAGTACCACGGTTTAAAAGTAATTTTCGAAATTCAATCAATTATTGTGGATGGCCTTGGAGTTGTCCTTAAATAATCACCAGTATCTTTGTATCCATTTCCCGAGTAAGTTAAAAGCTTTTTAAGAGTTAAGAAACTTGCTCTCTAATGAGAAAACAGTGCTAAATCGAGATCATTTTTTCGTCAAAGTTTATTGTTGAAAAAGTAAAAGTATCGATAATTTTTGGTCCTGTCCAAATTCTACACATCATAAAGTTGTCAGTCCGAAGACTGGTTGGACGCGTACCTCCATCCTTTCCTATCCTGAGCTAATCTCTATACATTTAAATATGCATTTAAATGCAGGAACCGGCAAAGACAAGAACAGTGAAATTATCGGAAGATATGGGGGAAGAACGAAAAACGACAGTGGAGAAAGATCAATGAACTGTCGTGAAAATTTTTCATTGAGATTAATGAATGAGCTCTTCCAACATAGCATGATACATAACATGGTGTCAACCAAAAAGAAAACCATGTAGTGTGATATACTGTATAATCCAGAGACAGGAATCAAAATTGATGACAGATGTGAAGGTATGCAGAAGACCGGACGCTTTTATGTTAAGGGCTAAATAATTGTTCCCTACAGGATATCGTGCAAGGAAATCATGTAATGACAATATTTTTGTTCTGCAACAATTGTCGGTGAAGAGATTAGAAACCAATAAGAAACCCATCTTTTGTTTGTTGACTTCGAAAAGGCATATGGCAATGTCCCGATAAATAATATGCTTGATACCTTTTAAGGGAAGCTAACATTCATATAACTTACGTAAGAACGATCGTAAAGATATACAAACACTCTATGTGTGTAATAAAGATGGAATTACAGAACCATTTAGAGTAACAAAGGGATTGAAGCAGGGGTGTTGCTTATCTCCAGCTCTGTTTAGAATTTACATTCAAAGAATATAGATAAAATGGACGAGAATGGATCGAAATTGGAGACGACTGTCTCTTTACCTTACTGTTTGCTGACGATCAGGTGGTGGCGAACGATTAGGAAGACGTAGATTTATGGCAAGAAAATTGAAGGAGGAATTTGAGGGATGGTGTTTAAAGATAAATTTGGGTAAAACGGAATATTTGGTGGTTGGTGAACAACCTGAAGACCTAGATGATATTAGAAATGATACCATAAAATGTTGCAGAGAATATACAGGGTATCCCGTTCTTAAAAGACAAATTTAAATAGGTATGTGACAGAACTCGATATTTTAAGATGAAAAGTTTATATAAACATATGTCGAAACATTATTCCTAAGGGAGCTAGGCCCTTCCAAATAGAGACTCCGAAGATTGTCTTTCTATATTTCTCCAAAATTATTTAACATAAAATAATGAAATTTTGTGTTAAATCCATTTTAACTTACGTTAATTTTTGGTAATTACCTAATTACACTTATTTTAGATTCTGAAAAAAATTAAATCATATTTTAAGTAGTAATGAAACACTTAAGTAAAGGTAGCTATTTAATTAACAATGTTTTATAAGAAATAATACTTAAATTTTTAAATATGTACATAAATAAATTTCAATTCAAAGAAGTTGTTCAAAGTATCCACCATTTTGATTGACACATAATTGGCTTCTACGAGTAAGTGACTGCCGTACATTTGACAGATGCTGTGGGGTAATACTTCGTGCAGCATTTTCTATTCTTTCTATCATTTCTTCACAATTATTTACAGGTGTTGCATAAACCATGTCCTTAATGTATCCCCAGATAAAAAACTCTACGGGGCTATGCCACAGGTCCACCTCTGCCAATCCATCTTTGACCATAATTTTCATTCAACCAATTTTGCACAGGGCGAAAATAGTGTGCTGGACACCCGTCGAGTTAAAAGAAAAGTTGATTTCTTAAATTTAACGGCACGTTCTCAACAAAATCTTCGTGGTGTTCTTCTAGAACCTCAAAAAAATTTGACCAATAACCCCGTGTGGCAGAAATATGGTTCCAAAACGTTGTTTTCCACTATGCCCATCAATACTTTAACGCTGAACTTCCTCTGAAAACTTCTAGCACGCACAACATGAGGATTTTCAGTGGACCAAACCCGTAAATTATAGTAGTAAACAATCCCTCTTCTGGTGAAGCACGACTCGTCACTCCACAAAACTTTAATAAAAAAGTCACGATCTTGACCTAGTTTTTGGTTTAAAAATCTGTAATATGCAAGTCTTCTATCCTCATCGCCTGGATGTAACCCTTGCACTTGATGTAAATGATATTTCTTGATATATTTGCCTGCCTGGCTGCCCTTCGTATACTTATTCTGTTATTTCTTCTAAAAATATTTAAAATTTGCCTTTGACGCAAACCGTTCACCCTTCTCTAAATTCCACGTTCAGGTCCTCTTCGACTACCCAATCCATGTTGTCGAAAATGTCTATGGACACTGACAAAAGTGGTGTGGTGCGGTAGTCGACGATTTTGGTAGCGCCTGACATACTCACGTCCAGCTTCTCTTGAGTTACCGTTGGTAAAACCATAAACGAATTGAATATCGGCGGCATATTCTGCACTAGAATAATTAAATGGCATGCTTAACTCTGAACTAAAACTTCTTTGCAAGAACCCTGACAGACTGAGATTACTAACTTCACATACAAATAATTGTTTTTCCATAGCACCCTCCGAGAAAAACATACTTTTTTGCAAGAAAACTAACAACATAGCATTTTTTTCCTATGGCAACCTACGACAAAAAAAATCATTTTGTTTTTCGGACAGACTATACAATTGATTTACGAAGGCAACTTACGACGAGATACTTCAGTGTTGATACAAAAAAAACTTTTTAAATCCCTCTTTGGAAGAATGTTTCGATATAATGTAATCTTCTAATATATAAAAATCTCGTGTCACGGTGTTTGTGGTTGCACTCCTCCGAAACGACTTGACCGATTTTTATGAAATTTGTTTTGTACATTTGGTAGGTATGAGAATAGGTCGTAAAGTATTTTTCACCCTCCTACCCCCACCCCCCCATTTTTTAATCCCGATTTTAGTATTTTTGTATGAACAATCTACGACTTAACCGATTTCATTAATCTATTTTTATGGTTTCTAATACTTTGTAGGAGGTTCTTCCGGAACGAAAAATTAAGAAAATTGCACAGAAAATTGGAAAATTTGAGAAAACGCAACGACTATTTTAACTTCGCGCGTTTGACAGTCTGTACGTGTGTATGTCACCGAATTCCTCCTAAACGGCTGGACCGATTTTGATGAAATTTTTTGTGTGTTGGAGTGGGTCCCTGGATGGTTTACATTCACAATTGGACCCGGTAGGTGGCTCTGCAATCGGGTTCTAGGAATTTTTTTGAACGGCTGGACCGATTTTGATGAAATTTTTTGTGTGTGTTGGAGTGGGTCCCTGGATGGTTTATATTCACAGTTGGACCCGGCAGGTGGCGCTGCAATCGGGTTCTAGGAATTTTTTTGACGAAAATTTTTTTAATGAATGAAATTTTTTGTGTATGTTGGAGTAGGTCCCTGGATGGTTTACATTCACAATAATTGGACCGGGGAGGTGGCGCTGAAATCGGGTTCTAGGATCTTAAAATATCGAGTTCTGGTCACATATTTAAGTTTTTCTGTTTAAAAACGGGACATCATGTAGATACCTGGGAAGTTATATGACCCAAGAAGGGAAAACGGACAGAGATATAAGAAGCAGAATAGTTCAGGGACGTACACCTATTCTAGAATTAAATCCCATTCTATGCTCAACCAGTATAAAACTTAAAACAAAAATTGATATCTACAAGTCGATAATCGAATCCATTACAACTTATGGGTCTGAATGTTGGCAACTTACCATAAAAATAAATTGAATGCTGGGGAAATGGATTTCCTACGACTGGATCACATCAGAAATGAGGACGTCAGAGATAAAGCAAGTGTTCAAGATACCAAAGTGGAAAAAATAGAAACACGACAGCTCATTTAGTATGACCACGTTATGGGATGTGAAGATTGCCAAAGATGATAATGTTATAACCCAGAAAATAGAAAAAAAGAAGAAGAAGAAGAAGAAGAGGAGGAGGAGGAAGAAGAAAAAGACCCAGAACGTCGTCGACGAAGGGGATAGAAGAGAGTAAAAGAAGAAGAAATATAGAAGACGATGACTGGTGCGATAAAAACCGATAGAGAGTGAAGCGCGGGAAGCGGCCAATGCCGTAGGACCACCGCTATACATCTGCACCTAAATTATATGGACTTGGGGACAAGAATCATAATTTAAATGATTTGTGTTAATTCGGAGCTCCGAAAGCATCATATTATTTTCTTTTGGTGCAGACACGTTGATGGCATTTTAGCTTGTTTTAAAAGCACTGCATGGCAGTTAGATAATCTTCTACTTTAAAAAAATAACATTCACCCAAAAATTAAATTTACCAAAGAAATTGAAAATGATCACAATTTAAATATCTTCGATTTAACTATTTAAATAATATTTTTAAAAATCATTTCGATAGGAAACACAGGTACACAGATTATAACACTTTAACACTTTACTGTACTTTTATCTAAAAATAACTCAGAAAAAGAGTTAGAAACAATAAAAGTAGGTTATTTATACCCGATTGAAAAACGGATCCACGTACCCGATTGAAATACCTGGGTTGGGTAAGTATACTTGGCAAAATTTTTTGATTGTAGACTCGAGGTGCCCAACTTGGCTCGTGACATTGTTGAAAAATTCTCGACTGATCTCTCGTAATTTCTATGCCATGTCACTCGTAAAAATTGCTAGGCAACCTCTAGTTACAATTGAAAATTGTAGCATTTAAACCTTCCAATATTTTATCTCAATGCAGAAGATAAAACTAATACATTTTGTAAAACAGGTACATACCAACTGAAGTACTCTGATTGTAACAGTATTTATAATACCTAATGGTCAAACTGATAGATCAATTTATAAGATATGAGATCATTTCGTGTTGAGCAATAACAATTCAATCTTTTCGAAAATAATCGCAAATTTTCCACTTTCGAGGAACTAAATGATTGTACACGTTGGGAAAAATTTATCAGTTAAATATTTTAGGATCTATGAAAATTTATAAACTTAAGCGTGATCAAAACTATAATTTGATTTAATACAATATGATCTGTTTGAATTATTGTAAATTATTTGGACAGATAATTTTTTCAGGTTTTTTGTGGTGTCAAAGTAACTTGTTACAGTATTTTTGGATTCTAAGCATACCGTGGATTTTTGAGTTTGTTTGGTTCTCTTGGAATTCTGTTTATTTATATTTTTCAAGATTAGAAACAAATTGCTCTGAAGATGGGAAACAATTTCCTGAAAATGCGTTAAAGAGAGTGCCTTTTTAGGTTCTAACTCAACTATGTGCATAGACTACCAAAAAGTAAGTTATGCTAATAACTCTACGTTAAAGGTGTGCGAAATTGCACCCGACGACCGATTATTAAAAGAGCCCAGTTGAGAAAAGACCGTTGGAGCGACCGTTCTCAGAAGGAGATACCTATAACACCGTAAGGAATTTTCAAAATATTCAAGTTTATAACTGGGAAGGGGCGTGAGCAATTTGGACCGAAATCGATGGAAGCAAATCCTGACAGATTTTTTGCGGTAAATACTAACTTCTATTTTTAATTCTAACCCAAAATTTATATAAAGAGAATATCCTGGGTGAGATGATCCCAGTGAGAAAAACAAGGGTGTCCCTAATCTTTAAACTAAGCAGAAAAGCATTATTTACAAGATATCAAAATTGCCATTGGCAAGTTCTTGATTTTGTCAGTATTGGGATCAGTTTCTTTAGAGTCCCGTTCAAAAAGGCATACTATTTACACATCCATCGCCAGTTGCAATGTAATTATAGATGTAATACATTTGACTGCAATATATCTTCTTCGAACATTTCCGATAAATTTACTAATCCGGATTATTAACTAAATCGATCAGAAATGAGCGATAGTGATGAATGGATCGATGAGACGCAGCTTATGTTCTACAGATGAATCGGTGATTATTAGTCAGGCCTTTCAATTATAAAAGGCTTATAATCCTGTGTAGATTTCAATGAAGAATTCAGTAACCAGCCCAAAAGTTTTCACGCTAATGAAGTTTTGTTAACATCTAATGGTTCAAGGCGAGCTTTTGGTATTTGTTAAATTTATGACCTCTTGTATTTCTTTGGAGAATTGTGGTGAGTTCATGGCTTTCAATATAAACAGAATCTAAACACAGCAAAAACTAGACTAAATCGTTCTTCAGAACAAAGTGACACAAATTTGTTATGTCAGCAGTTGTCCCTGTAGGCGACCCCGAAAATTTGGAATGAATTTAAGTCTGACCTTTTTTGTTCCAGTATTTGACCTATAACAGGAATTTGCCACATTCTAGGCGAGCCCAGAAGTTAATATTGTTCTCAAGATGTTCTTGAAAGGGCGCAAGGGTCTCCTTTTCAATAAACGATTTAAAAAAAATGTAGTGATTTACGGAGTCTTTAGTCAAACTTAATGTCTCATTCAATTGTTGATTCCAGAAGATTACAAACAGGACATCATAGTAGCTTTACCAAAAAGGAAAGGCGCGGATAGGTGTGAAAATTTTTGAACCATCAGTTTAACTTCACACGCGTCAAATATTTTAACTAGAACTGTGCAAACAAGGATGGAGAAAAGGGTGGAAGAAATATTAGAAAATCAGTTCGGATTTAGAACAAATAGGGGAACGCGCGAGGTCATTCTAGCTTTACGAGTAATAATAGAAGAGACAATAGAAAAGGAAAAGAGCGCCTATATAGGATTTGTAGATTTGGACAATGTAAAATGGAAGATGTTCCAAGTGCTCAAAAATGTAGGGATGAAGTATAGGGATAGAGGCATAATTCATAATCTATACAAAGAGCGAACGGCAGTTATAAAATTCGAGCAGGAACATGGAGAAGTAGATATCCGAAAGAGAGTGAGGCAGGGATGTGCGTTATCGCCTCTAGTTTTCAATTTATATATCGAAGATGCGATTAATACTGTTAAAGACAGAATAGCTGCTGGAATTAAAGTACAGGGCCAAACTATTAATATGCTCAGATTCGCGGATGATATAGCACAGTGGCGGACTGGGCCGGCGGGACACCGGGAAATTTCCCGGTGGGCCGGTCGTAATTGGGCCGGCTGGCCATGTTCTACCGGTACTCACTCATTATCATTTTTTTTTATTCATTTCAACCAAAAGAATGGTTATGCTATCGACAATGTTTTCATACTGTTACGATTGTAATAGGCATCCCAACCATGGTTTTCATATTTGCTGCATACTGCATATTATTAGAAGCCCCCTACTCCCCCCACCTCAGTACGAACCGCCACGATCAAAATCCAAAGCAGTGCGGTCAGATTGAGGGCCTTTTATAAAGCACTTGCGACTAATATTTGCAGAAAATCGCTAGTCACCATTTGGACGATTTTTTGGATCGAGGTTGCTCTGCAATTTTAATGCGTCCTCAAGAAGAAAAATGGAACAAAACGCTTACTTTATTTACGTGCACTGCACCTGAGCGCCAGCGCCATCTCGTTTACTAGACTTACATGTTGCATCTGCCATTTTATTAGTTTTGCAGAAATTGAATTTTTCTGTATTGGTGTTTGCCATCTCCAATCCATCCTTTTTTACATTGGTAAGCCCTAAGCACCGTTCAATACAAAAAACCCAATTTTGGAAGAACAAATAAAATTGCAGATACGATATTTCTGCTAAGGAGGGCAGTAAATACTAAATTATAACTAAAGTCGTGAATAGAGTCCTCATTTATGCATAATTTAGGGGGTTTTTAGCGTGAATTCCTGAACCAAATAAGGCCACGCTAATTTTGAGAGCCAATAACTCAAATACTGTTAGCAAAAAGAAACATGAAATTTTAGCTGCACCTGCATAGGTTTATGTAGTTTATGCTGTCCCGTGTGAGGCCCTTTTCAAAGATATCATTCTTCTTTAGATTATTTTTTAAAAAAAAAACACTGCACATGGCCTTATTAAAAACTCCTAGTGGGGGTTTCTAATAAGGCCATGATATTAATATAGACGCCAAGTCATGAAAATCAACGGAACATATATTTCTGCAAATACAAACAAACGTGACAAATAATAACAACAAAATTAAAAATAAATATAAAAGTATAAATAAAAAGGAATTTCAAAAATAAGTAAAATAAATTGTTAGAAAATTTTAAAGCGTTTGGTAACTACATTCACAATCTGGACATATGAACGATATGCGGTCACCTTTCCTCAGACCTGCACACTCTTCGTAGACGTATCTTAAGCACACAATACACAGTCTCATGTCGCGCACAACATCTTCGTTGCACAGAAAACAGTACCAACTTTCCTCTTTAGTTTTTCAACCATTACCTACCGGTTTTTAAGGTCTTACTTGGTCCAGGATTGAATAAATCGCATACAACAACCTGCACCAGGCAAGTGTTTCTAACTGGCCTTATTAGAACCCAATAACATTGGCTTTATTGGGCTCACTTAACCTCAAACAACAAAAGTTCGTTAAATACCTTTTTGCAACATGACATTTGAAAACAAACTCGTGAACATGTTTTAGACTCTTACCTGAGTATGTACAGCCAAAAATAATCTTCGGACACTCTAATATTTTCACAAAAAAGCTTAAACCACCGACGCGGAAATTTACAAGCTAAACGAAGAACGAAGTACTGTAGAAACCCGTCTGATGGTAGGAAACTGTAATTTGAGAGTTGCGCGGTTTCATAAAAAACGGCACGGCCTTATTTGGACTACGGCTTTATTTGGTTCAGGTATCTTATTATACGACATTTATTTAAAGTTTTTAGCGCATACGATTCACGGTTCTAATTTGTAATAACCTCTGTTGTTTGTGATAAAATTAAATAAATGTTACTCGAAATGTTACCAAAACAAAAATTATAATTTAAATTTTTCATTTGATAAACACTTTATGAATCCTAACCTTACAAAGTACTACTAATCCAATTAAAATTTTTGTCTGACGCAATTTATAAAATACAATCTGGTATTTGGTTTTGGTCGATTTTCACTTCATTTTGGCCACATCTAGCAGCCAAACTGGCGACACGCGAAAATAAAATCTGGCCACAATGCTCCAAAGTCTGAGTCTGAAACTACAAACTAGCATCTATAGATAGGTGTGCAATTGTGATTCCCAATCCCGCGTCGACGCACGTCAAATGATTTTTATAAATGAACAATTAATGTGGAATGAGTGGATATCTGCCTCACGTGATTGCGATCCCTTAGCTGCCCTTTTGGACCTCACCGATTTTTTGTTCAAAAGAAAAAAAAATCATCATAACAAGAAATAACTACGGCAAGGTGCGAACCCCCAACGTTGCCAAATGGGGGACCGATACGTCAACCACTGAGCCACGAAGGTGTGATGGCAAGAACGTTTACGAAAATAGTATATCAGCAAAAAATACGCCCGTTGCCGTACACATGCTACGCGTGCGCTTTGAGTTGGGAACTTGGGAATCATAGTTGCACACCTATCTGTAGATACTAGATACTAATGAGTCTGAGATCTGAGTCAGTCTCTGTCTGAATTGATGTATGCTTTGCAAGCTGTTGTGTGAAAACATTCACATGCCCCTTAGCTATATTACTCTTATTTAATTATATTATTATTATTGTTATTTTGGGGCCGGTCCACTAGGACTTTCCCGGGCTGGCTAAATTTGCCAGTCCGCCACTGATATAGCAGTATCAGCATCCAGCAAAGAAGAATTAGGAAGGACTCTGAAAGAAAGCGGTTTTAACTGAGGGCTATGGTATGAAGATGAATAAAAAGAAAACCAAAATTTTGGTTGTAGGGGGCATGAAAATGGGAGTACAACTAAAATACAAATTGGAAACGAGAAGATAGAGGAAGTCTCAGATTTCTGCTAGTCAGGAAGTCAAATAACTTGCGAAGAATAGCGTAGGGCCGAGTTGCATTTAATAAAAAGAAACAACTATTATGCTCGGGAATGATAAATGTAGAAAGTCGGAAGAGGCGCTTAATAATAACGTGTGTATGGAGTACGGCATTGTACGGATGCGAAACTTGGACGATAGGAAAAGCAGATAGGAAAAAATTAGAAGCATTTGAAATGTGGTACTATAGACGCATGATGAAGATACTGTGAATAGATAATGTTAGCAACAGAGAAGTATTAGAAAGAGTTGGAGAAAAGCGAAATTTACGGAAGACAGTAAAAAATAGGAGGCCTTCTGAGGCACGAAGGTTTAGTACGCGGCATATTAGAGTCAGAGATAAGAATAAAAAGAGGTAGGGGTAGGCCCAGATTAGACAACTGCTCTCAAATAGTTGGGGAAAGAATACCTCTATGTTGGCATGTTGAGTTTTCTTGATTTGAATCATTGAATTATTCGTTATTCAGCACTATAGAAAAGGTATTTTGGACTTAAGATATAGAACAAGGTGTACCTTCAAAATTAATGAATTTACGGATATGCTGTTAACTTGTCTTAATAATTTGCAATGTCGCCCATTATTGTAAGTTTAGTATTTATACAGTTTTTGGGTACGATCTGAAGCAATTTTCGTCATTTTATTTAATACACTTGCCTACCTTTTAGGCTGACAAATTATATTGATTATTGTAAGTGCATATGGAGCGCCCAAACCACATTTCTTTTTACAATGAAGACACAGCTACCCCAAGTTACATACATTGTGCAGATACAGTGTGTCTGTTAAAGTTGTCTACATACGGAAAACTTTTATTATTAACTTTACGAGAAAAAGTTGCTCTTTACAAAAAGTTCTGCTTTCTGAGAAAATAATACCTATTAAACTGCTAAAACTTGAGATAGCATATACAGAGTGATCAGAAAATGAAAATATTCATAACTGATCTCAGAGAGAAGTACCATAATTTTTATTTTTGAGCAAAATTTTGCGAAGCATTTAAATAATTATTAATAATTTTCATTTATTTTGCAAAATACAAATAAGAAACGCTACATGTGAATAAGTGAAACAAACAAAAATCAAAATTTCAATACGAAAAGTAACAACGTCTGCCGGGCCCGCTAGTTAATAATAAAAAGTTTTCCATATGTAGAGAACTTTAGTAGGCACCCTATACAACCAACGTGTCCAAGATAAGGAGGGCCAGTATGGGGTTATTGGAAATGACGAGAGATACGGATTTGGTTAAATGGGAAAAAAGTTGTGTAATTAAAGGACCAACAAAATGGCTCCTAGAAATCCTTGATAAGATTTTCTGTTTTTGAGTTACATATTTTGAAAAAACTGAATTTATGGATTTTTAACTATATTTTTTTCTGGCTTTAATATTAAAGTTAGAGTGAAACTGACGAAACTTCTTCGTAGCAACGTTTGATGAAATTAAAGATTTCATTGCCAATTTTTTTATTCTACGTTTCGTCTTCGAGCAACCATCATCAACTTAATTTTTTTAAATACGGTCCTGATTTTCTGATGTCAAATTTTATTAGCCCTTTTTATTCTGAATTCAACAATGTACCACACATTATGGTTTAATTACGTTTCGACCCTTTTTTGGCCAGCATCAAAGAATTTTTAAGATACGGACCTGTATGTCTCATAGTTTTGTAAAAAATATGTACATACAGTATAAGTTTGGCAATTTTTAAGTGCACCACAAGAGTTTTACGAATCTGTTAGATGATACTAGCGATAAGCACCTACCCTACTCTAAGCATAGCGCATCTTGCAGTTTTGGAAAATCTTGTTCGTTTCTGATATCAGAAGAAAGCCCAACTAACTGTATTTCTTATAATTTTTAGAAAATTAAGAGAAATGCAGGTCCGTATCCTAAAAATTTCTTGATGATGGTCAAAAACGGGTCGAAACGTAATTAAACCATAATGTGTGGTACATTGTTGAATTCAGAATAAGAAGGGCTCATAAAATTTGGCATCAGAAAATCAGTACCGTATTTAAAAAAATGAAGTTGATGATGGTTGCCCGAAGACGAAACGTAGAATAAAAGAATTGGCAATGAAATCTTTAATTTCATCAAAAGTTGCTACGAAGAAGTTTTGTCAGTTTCGCTCTAATTTTAATATTAAAGTCAGAAAAAAATATAGTTAAAAATCCATAAATTAAGTTTTTTCAAAATAACTCAAAAACGGAAAATTATATCAAGGATTTCTAGGCGCCATTTTATTGATCTTTTAGTTAAGCAACTTTTTTCCCATTTAACCAAATCCGTATCTCTTGTCATTTCCAATATCCCCATACTGGCCCTCCTTATCTTGGACACGTTGTATATTAGACGGCGAATATACATACATATAAATAAACCCTCCTTTCAGATCTACTTTCTTGCATTTCTGATATCAAAGGATGCCGAAAGGGAATACATTTTATTTCGAACTTGGGTAGTGGCAATCTTCATCTAACAATTTGAGAAGTTCACGTCAGATTCATTTTTGCGTACGTTACTTATTTAGATAATAATAGTAGGCCCCATCTCTTTTAGAAATTTTCAATCTAGATACATTATAGAGCAAAATGGAGATCGTAAATATCACTTCCTACAAAAGGTGAGTGACCTTCCATACTAGCCGGAAGAGGAAGTGCATTAGCAAATCGATTTCCAAGTACGATACGTCCAGGTATAATGCTAAGGCAGGTCGGTTACGTGACTTTTTAATAACTACCTTGATTTTTATGCAAAAATAGACTTCTGAATAAAGCGGCATAAAAACGAGCAATTTTAAATATGTACATACCTATTCGTGGAGAATACACTTTCAACATTTTTAGACTCATTTTTACGTTTGGTCATAACTTGAGAGGATCAAGTGAATTAGAAACTACGCTGACTTTGTTTCCATAATTATGCAAGAAGCAATAAATTAATTTATCATTTCAATGCAGCGACGATTGAAAGTAACCAAACATCGTAAAACGTCTGAAATTACTGCTTCAAGACAATTGTTTCTCTTAAACCGTTAAAATTTAAGGAATTCCTGTAAGTACTAATATTTGTTCCAAATTATCTCTTTCGAGAACAAAACTGCATAGGAATTCCGCAAAACTTCTGTTTGTTTTGACTCATGGATTTCTACTAATCGTTAGCATCTGCAGAACATCGATGTGTCATTCAAGTACTAGGACTATTACTAAATACAATATACCCAATCCTTTCTAATTATTATAGTTTCGTCATTACATGATACATTAGGAAACAACCCACCATAATGGATACATTATGTACCGTATAAGCGTTACAAGAGTTTTACAAATTGGAAGCCTGCGTGAATATTAAATTACGTAACATAAGGGGAATGTAAGAAGAGTTTCTAAAAAATATGTTTCGTTCAACGCTAAAAACTAAATTTTGTTGAATTTTCTTCATTTTGAAAGGTCAACTACACTGCAGATTGCTAGAAAATCTAAGAAATTTCGAGTTATATTCTAAAACAGTTGTAGTGTAATTTTCCACGTTTCATTTATTTTGAAGCCCGTTACTGTGTAAAAGAAAGTGATAGAGATAAATGTTATTCCCTAATCGCTACCAACCCGTAAACTACAAATTTAATACTACACCTCCTTATTATAGTAAGTATAATACAAAACTCATGCACGCTTATGAACTTAAATGAAATGAGATGTTGGACGACCGCTAATACAACTTCCCACGGCTTACTAAAACACTTACCTACATGTCCTTGTATAACATATAATGTTAAAAAACTGTTAACACAGTATTTTGCACTATCCAGCATAAAAATAAACAAAACAAACCGACCAGACGAATGTTCCAACAACCAACCGGCTTCTTTGTTTTGCCTTTTCCACAAACAAAAGCATAGACCGTGAGTATTCCGGATGCTTCAGTCGTAAATGTAAATAACAAAATTGATGATGTGTCTCAAATAGTGTACCCTAATCAAAAAATCAAAATATTTCGTATACCTACAATATGCTTAATGTTGCTTGGCACTAGAATGTATTTTTACTAGAGTAACCCTCATACCGTCGCCGATGATGTTGTTTACGCAAGTACGCGAGTGTGATTCAATGGTTTGTTAGTAAAAAAGCCGCAGATGTTCTTTTATAACGATGACCTTGTAACCTTGTTTATTATGAATTGAATTGTGTAGATATTATCCAGAAGATTCTTCATCGGAGATATATAAAGGTAAATAAGAGGTCGGACGTTCAGTTACTTTTTATAGAAGCAACGGTGAGGAGTAAACCACGCGATGAAGACCAACTACGAAGTGATGAAGATGAATATAGAAGAAATGGACAGCAATGAACAAGAAATGAAGAACAACTTAGAAGAAGTAATGAGGAACAATCAAGAAAAAATTTATAATAATTTGGAAGAAATGAATAACAGCTAAGAAGACATGAACGCAGCTATAGAGAACAGTCAAGATCAGGTTAGTGCCAGAATCCCAGAATTGCTGAAATCAAACTAGAGCTTTTTTAGACCAAAGAAGAACCAGACGAAGACGTGATGGAAAAAGTCGTGGAAAGAGTAGAACAGAAACTGGACAGGCCATCCGAAGGCAACAGCAATAATGGAAGTCGAGGGGGGGGGGGGGCAAATGCATCCAGTTAGAACGAGTAGGCTAGTACCTCCGGGTACCAAGGAAACTAAGGTCGACCAGTTTTTGGGGGCGATAGCTGGTCCAATGCTACCAATCCCCGGTACAAGATGTGAAGGTGTCAAGATTGGCTAAAAAGACATTAATGCAGCCATAGAGAACAGTCAAGATCAGGTTAGTGCCAGAATCCCAGAATTGCTGAAATCAAACTAGAGCTTTAGACCAAAGAAGAACCAGACGAAGACGTGATGGAAAAAGTTGTGGAAAGAGTAGAACAGGAACTGGACAGGCCATCCGAAGGCAACAGCAATTATGGAAATCGGGGGGGGGGGGGCAAATGCATCCAGTTAGAACGAGTAGGCTAGTACCTCCGGGTACCAAGGAAACTAAGGTCGACCAGTTTTGGGGGCGATAGCTGGTCCAATGCTACCAAGCCCTGGTACAAGATGTGAAGTTGTCAAGATTGGCTCGAGTTGAAGATAGTCTGATGACCGAGGGAGTTATTGACGGCAAGGAGTCGAAAAATACCATCGACACGATAGGTAGGCGAGACGTTGTGTTCGATTGGAGAATTAGGCCGACTAATAAGAAGATTCAATTGGTTACTTTTATCGACGAGGCACCGCCTTTATATAGAGAAGCAAAAATCGACATGATGATCGAAAACGTCGTCATTCGGCAGAATTCTTGTAGCCGACGTTATGGATGAAGTGATACTGGACCTGGACATGGGATTGTGCTTGATGTTGTACTTCGAATTGGTGAGTATGAAACGGTGATGGGTTCTCCTGGACAAAAGAACTGTGCATACCGAGTGAATGTCGAAGATGCCGTACTGCCTGCTATGTCCGAGAACATCGTACGGGTTCAAGTAGAAGGCGCTCCAGGCTGCTTTGTGGGACTGGTCGAGTCAATGTACAATAAGAAACAGAAGTCGAAAGAATTACGAGGCGATATATTGGAGCGAATCATGTTACCAGTTTACTCCGTTAGATGAAATGTTAACTTGTTAACACAATCACAATTAACTTTTTGGTAGTCCATGTATAATATATAATTAAGTTTTTAGACTACTATGCTTTGTTCCAATAATATATAACTTATAATGCATTTTCTGGTAATTGCTCCCCATTTTCGAATGAATTTGTTTCTAATCCAAAAAAATATAAATAAACAGAATTCCAAAACAACCAAACAATCCCAAAAATCCATGATACACCCAGAATCCATTCTGAACTTTTGTATAAACTACATCCCCTGGAATTTAACAATTCAAACATAAAAAAACAACTTAATCAACGTAAAAAGAATTATAATAATAATAATTATATTCAACGTATTTTTCGACTTGGTTGTATGTTCCTTAGTTACATTTCGAATATTTTGGAAATGTCCAAAAAGTTTTTTCAAACCACCAAGTCGCTTGAACAGCTATAGGGTTATAGTTAAATTAAAACAAAATTGCAGGTATATAAAGATTATCTTTATTAGTCGAAGATCAACAAACGAATTATCAAATATTGCATTAAATATATGTAGGCAGGTACTTTACACTTATAACACTTGATAATAATAAGTCTGATAATCATCAATTTGTGTGAACATGATAGGTATCTACTGCTATCTAATTTTTAGGCGTTCTAGGAAGTCCACCACGTCAGAGTTCTTGGATTTGGTGTCCAAATACGGCGGTACTTATTATCAAAACATCGCCTAAGCATTCCATTTAGAATCGAGATATATACTCGTACATATACTGTGATATCGGTATGTGCATGAATTACGTTAAATACCGGACATAGGTATCAATTTAAGCAACGACAGGAATTCCTCACGAAAAATGTGAACGACTGGGAGTTGAACCCGGGTCTTCCATTTGCCGGGCAGCAAATAAAGTTTAAATTCAGTGTATTTTGTTGAAAGTTATGATTATGAATCCTTTAAATAAGATTACCCCACACACCAAGTGACACAGTAATTAAACTTGACATGTGTTTCGCTGACAACGCCAGCATTCTCAGGCGTATAACACGTCTTGAAAGATCGTTTGTAGGCAGTACCACCAGATCTGTTGTCTACTACTGAATTATCGACAAAATTGTCAATATTGACAAAGGTGTATATCGTGTATACCTAATAACGAAGGTGAAAGAAATTATTATGATTTCCTTATTTTTAATTCTGACCGTTACAATTTACATGCCTTAATTATTTGGGCTACATTTTCAGCAATACTGAACGGATTTAGTTGCGGTTTTCGTGGAACTGTAGTTAAAGTGATGCCTGGAATTATTGAATTGATTCACTAAGAAACACAAACTGAATTGGTTGATGGAATATGCCGAGTGAATTAAACCATATTCACAATAAAATTATCAGTGCTTCGGAATAATATTCTGGCATAGATTGCACTTCGAATAGGTACACCACTAAATTTTCGTTTCCGTTCGTAAAAATCGATCCCAGTAACGTTCGAAGTGAGTCCAAAATAATGCTAATTAATAATAATGAAAAAGCATTTATTGCTTCATCAAACCCATCTTACCTGTGATATGTCTAATTATTAGTGATGCCGCTAGAGCGCGTTTTTTTGATATAATGACAGAAAATTGCAAAATTCTCTAAAAAATTAAATGCAACAATATGACTTTTCTTCATAAAAATGTAGTGAAATGATACCTAAATAGGCTAGTGAAGACCACATCTCGATATCTTATTCCTAGCCAAAAATATCGAAGAAAGAAAATTTAGTTATAAAATTTTAGAGAGACGCTATTACACCGGTATTTATTCTTATTTATTTGTCTTTTTTCAAGATTCAGTGATAAAATTTCATAATTTTATAATTTTTGAATAATAAAAGTAGTTAGATCGAAGTTATCACCAGAGGTGGATTGGATGAGGAAGTCTATTTCCTTGGCCACCCCGATCCCCAGACCTCACCTGTTTGGACTTCTATCTATGGGGTCGGTTAAAAGATATTGTTTACCAAATTCCACCAACAACGAGAGACGACATGAAAATACGAATACAAGAGGCCATTCGTAGCCTGTCAAGAGCAGAAATTGAAGCTGCTGTAATGTCTACGCATCAGCGGCTCCAACAATGCATTGAGTGTGATGGAAGACAGTTCGGGCATTTAAGGAGGCATTAGTTTTATTTCAAAATCGGTCCTTCTTTCTTCTTATGCCCCTACACGTTTTTTTAATTGTTTGAACTAAGAATACTTTTATTATTTAAAAATTATAAAATTATGAAATTTTATCACTGAATCTTTAAAAAAGGCAAATAAATAAGAATAAATATCGGTGTAATAGCGTCTCTCTAAAATTTTATGATAACTAAATTTTCTTTCTTCGATATTTTTGCCTAGGAATAAGATATCGAGATGTGGTCTTCACTAGCCTATTTAGGTATCATTTCACTACATTTTTATGAAAAAAGTCATATTATTGCATTTAATTTTTTAGAGAATTTAGCAATTTTCTGTTATTATATCAAAAAACGCGCTCTAGCGGCATCACTAAGAATTAGACATATCACAGGTAAGATGGGTTTGATGGAGTAATAAATGCTTTTTCCAACGAGACCAAGTTTGTTAAAATCCGTTCAGTCATTTAGGAGTTACAGATGTTTATGTAAAAAAAACACTGAATCACCCCCCACCACTTCATTTTAACAGATACGTCAAAAAGTGTTAAACAAGAATTACTCGAATAAAAGTAGTTAGAAAATGACAATACTGGGCCACATCCCTGGCCGAGGCGGTTGACCGCCTCGGCGGGAGGAAGCCGGGCGCCCGTCTTTCTGGCTGAGGAGCGATGGGGCGCTCGAGCCAGCCCGCCAAGGCGGTTGACCGCCTCGGCGGGAGGACGCCGGGCGCCCGTCTTTTTGGCCGAGGCGATGGGGCGCTCGAGCCAGCCCGCCGAGGCGATCGGTCGCTTCGGCGGGTGGAAGCCGGGCCCCCCGACTTCTCCAGGCACCATCCACTTCTTGAAGGAAGCCGGGCCCCCGGCTTCTCCAGGTGCCATCCACTTCTTCAGCAGCGACTTCTGCGGCAGCCTCTCTCAGAAGAAGCGAGTGTCATTGCCGAAGAGCGCGCCCCCCAAGCCGCCATTTTGGGCCCCCTTGGTTGTGGCTCAGGCGCCTGCGCCGGGGCTCTGAAAGTACACGTGTTGCTCATTGTTCAGGCCAGTCCATCCAGGTGCCATCAATGACCAGAGGCTGCTGAAGGAGTCCTCGAGTAATGTCTTCAGCAACGGTGTCTTTGGGGCCTTTGGTTGTGGCTCAGGCGCCTGCGCCGGGTCTCAAAAAGTGCGCGTGTTGCTCATTGTTGCGCAATGGAAGAATGTTCTGGAAATGCTGATGCAATAGTATGCAGATGTTGCAGAATTAATGTTTTTTCCCCTTCTACGGTGAAGGAGTCCTCGAGTAATGTCTTCAGCAACGACTTCTGCCTCTGGTGTCTTTGGGGCCTTTGGTTGTGGCTCAGGCGCCTGCGCCGGGGCTCTATGAGAGTGGGCGGGGCAACAATGATAGAGGTTGTGGGCGGCATCCAATGGGTGTGGTTGTGGGCGGTAAGGTTCAACTACTGCTAGATGCCTTTGGATGTGGCCCAGGCGCCTGCGCCGGGGTTTTCGCAAACGTTCTGGAAATGACGCCGACCGGGATTCGAACCCGGGTCCCCGCGCACCGTAGCCCTCGCTAAAACCCACTGAGTAATCGGACTACCTACATGCCCGTCTTTTAAATCATCCATATATACTTAGGATTGTAAACAGAAGTTTCTCGGAAATTCCAATGGTTGCAATTGTTTATACTAAATAAATATTGATATCAAAGTTTAAGAAAAAAGCACGTTCGCCGCCGATAAGAGATGTTATAATTGTTTTTATTATGGGTAAAAAACCTTTCAACTCGCCGACAGGATTATGTTTGTTTAGGTTTGCTCCCACGTTCTGTATATGCACATACTACGTTGTAGACACTACAAGGTGACCCGTTTATTTGTTTGTATTATTACAATAAAATAACATTCTAGAACATTCGTCAGTTTGTTTATTTTGATACGTACTATGTTTTGAAATTGCTTGTTATCTTAATGCGTTTCGGACACGTGTGGGAACCATCTGGTGAGTGCTGGAAGTACTAATTGAGTGTCGGTAATATAGAACGCATGTAGATGAGGGCCCACTGCACACGCCCCCTTGCCCCGCCCACTTAGGTCATGGAGGGTATCAAATTAACCAGCTCGATGAGACAAATAGGAATCCATAGTTATTCTCCTACTTCAGAATTCTCATCAGATGTCTGTCTGTCTGTTTGTCTGTCTGTCTGTCTGTCTGTCTATCTGTCTGTCTGTGTCTGTCTGTCTGTGTCTGTCTGTCTGTGTCTGTCTGTCTGTCTGTCTGCCTGCCTGCCTGTCTGTCTATCTGTCTGTCTGTTACATCAGCCGTTCGTGTCAACAACAACATTCAATGCCAATGACGAAATTCGCATACCAATCCACCAACAAGACGTTTACGTACTGCCGCATCTAAGCTGCATCTACATAGAGGGGTTTTTCCTCTTTCTATTCTTGCTTGTGTCATCAGCCATGGTGTTTGCGAATAGAGCTGTCTGTGTCAACAGACAGCTGTGTCAACAGCTGTCTGGGTCAACAGCTGTCTGGTGTCAACAGACAGCTTGTCAAAAAAAATCACGCTTCTAGCATACATTTATTGGAAAGCACACAACAAATATTTCTAACATAATGGGGAGTATTATTCAGTAATCAATTCATTAGTTTAGTTAGTTCCCATGGAATACGGTAAATTATATAATATAATTTATTATATTAAAATACATTTTGTCAATTAAAATAATATAATACTGTTCATAATATGATATTATTATATTAAAATACATTTTATTCATTAAAATAATATAACAGTGTAATCAAACTCGTGACGCTGCTTATACATCGTTGACTGCAACAAGAGAAAAATACCATAATTAAGAAATTATACTAGTAAACAAATAAACAAACAAACAAAACAAACAAACAAACAAACAAACAAAACCTACAGACAAACTGACAGACAAACAAAGATAAGAAATTGTACTAGTAAACAAACAAACAAACAAACAAACAAACAAACAAACGGGCGGACAAACAAAGAAATAACTTCATTCATTATAAAAACAATTAATTTTCCACTACTAAAATTGTGAATCCAAAACTGGCACTTTTTATCTACTATCACTGCATATTAAAAAATCTAAATACTTTACTTACGATTTACAATATTGACCCAAATGACCACAAGTTCACTGCACGATTCCAACAAAATTATCTTGGTTTCTTTCTCCATGAATAGTCCAGAAAATAAAACATTTTCGGTTTCCGTTGCCATGTGCGATACATTTCCGCACATAATCATTTTGGGTTGGTTCTAAAGATAGAAAATAGTTTACAATTATGGAACAGATACGTGAGCTTTTTAACTACATATAATGAAATTATTATGAATGAGTTTTATTATGAATGAGTTTTATTAACAGAATGCTTGAACAATAAAAGAAATGATTACTGCAAATGGACTTACTTTTAAATTTTCCGGTAAATTTTGGTGGATAAAATGGTACAATAAAATATCTCCAACATCATCTTGGCCAATTACAACATCCATATTGGGAAACTAACTTTTACCGCACCTATTCAGTGGGAACCAACTAAACTATTGAAGTGATTACTGAATAATAATTCTCGCAATTATATTCGTTCTATTTATCTCGCAGCTTTTGCCGAGCTTGCAAAATTTTGGTAACATGCAGAAGTTATCAAAAACAACAATCAATCGAGTGTTTATGTTTCTGGCGGTGGCCTTCAAACTTTTTATGTTCTAGAATGATTTTATTATAATAATACAAACAACAGGGTATAAAATACTCGATCATCTTGTCTCAAACTTTGATAACAATAGTTATTTAGTGTAAACAATTGCAAACGTTGGAATTTCCGAGAAAAAACATTAATTCTGCAACATCTGCATACTATTGCATCAGCATTTCCAGAACATTCTTCCATTGCGCAACAATGAGCAACACGCGCACTTTTTGAGCCCCGGCGCAGGCGCCTGAGCCACAACCAAAGGCCCCAAAGACACCAGAGGCAGAAGTCGTTGCTGAAGACATTACTCGAGGACTCCTTCAGCAGCCTCTGGTCATTGATGGCACCTGGATGGACTGGCCTGAACAATGAGCAACACGTGTACTTTCAGAGACCCGGCGCAGGCGCCTGAGCCACAACCAAGGGGGCCCAAAATGGCGGCTTGGGGGGCGCACTCTTCGGCAATGACACTCGCTTCTTCTGAGAGAGGCTGCCGCAGAAGTCGCTGCTGAAGAAGTGGATGGCACCTGGAGAAGCCGGGGGCCCGGCTTCCTTGAAGAAGTGGATGGTACCTGGAGAAGTCGGGGGGCCCGGCTTCCACCCGCTGAAGCGACCGATCGCCTCGGCGGGCTGGCTCGAGCGCCCCATCGCCTCGGCCAAAAACACGGGCGCCCGGCTTCCTCCCGCCGAGGCGGCCAACCGCCTTGGCGGGCTGGCTCGAGCGCCCCATCGCTCCTCAGCCAGAAAGACGGGCGCCCGGCTTCCTCCCGCCGAGGCGGTCAACCGCCTCGGCCAGGGATGTGGCCCAGTATTGTCATTTTCTAACTACTAATAAAGCTTATCTTTAAAAACACATATTTTTTTGGTACATTTACTAGGTGGATTTCAGTGAAAAATCACTTTAAAAGTTTAAGATGGCGGTTACGCCCCTTGGCGACCATCTTGGAAATCTAAAAATATTTTCCACGGTCTTCTCTTGGCCACTTTAGTAATAATTTTTTTTACTCTATGATGAATAGCTTCCAAGATACAGCACTTTGCATTCTTATCTGGCCACCCTGTACATAAAAATAACACGCAAAAACTTTGATTGATGAAAGAAGTAAAAAATACGATCACCGCCACTGAATGTTGCAACATATATGTATTACATCTCTCTTACAAATGGCGAACACGTAGTGATCCATGGATGATTAAGAATTTCTCATAATTTACCGAGCTCTCACACGACAAGAATATTTAAGTTCTCTTCCAAGCACACATAGTATGTGTTTATTGACGAGCATTTTGGCGATAGATGGTGTTGTTGCAGTCACATGGACGTGTCAAATCTGCTTCGCTACTGTTTGTGTTATAAAGAATACTCACGGCCGACCAGTGTTGCCAGATTCCGGGATTTATCACAAATTTGGTGAATTTCAAGTAGTATTTGCGACACTTTTTGTTACGAACTCGCAAGTCGCAAATTTGGTGATTTTCACCTAATCAAGTTGGGATTAATAATTTTCTGCTTCTGCACGATGCACGAAGAACATTATTTTCCCGCTAACCGTAACCATAGCCAAGCCCATGTACCCGTTTCGCATTCTAGTAATCGCGGCTCGCGATGGGCATAACCATGCCGTGCTACGCTGCCGACCGGAATCCGTCTCGCACTGCGCATGACGTCACATCGAGGCGAAATTATTGGCGCGAAGTCTCCGAAAGATCCGGTTGGCGGATGTGTTTTTGCTTTATCGGCGCGAACGTTAAGTGACAAGTGTCAAAATGGCAAATTGTGCGATGGCTAAATGCCACAATCATTATAAGAACACAAAAGGCACAAACATAAGGTATTTTTCGTTTCCCAAACACAATGATATACAGAAAGCATGGATTATCGCATGTAAGCGTGAAGACAAAATCAATGTTAAACTTGGTACGCAAAAAAGTGCATTTGCATGGTTCATATCAATTTCGGATGCATAAAGTTTATTAATTACTTTTAGCAAGTATCTGAACTGCGCATCTTGAGGAATAATGTTTCGAAATCCCGTTCCAAGTGCGTCTTCTTGGAAACTATCTATTTATTATTTCGGCCGTGGATATTTTGATTAATTATGCCATTATGCGTTTAAATTTCTGTCTTTCGCCTGTACTATTACAGTAATAAACGCATTTCTACCTCGGAGTTTCAAGTTCTTAAGCAGTTTCTTATAGGTACCTATAAACGTGTCCAAATTCCTTCAAACCAAGAAAAATTTTCCTGTGTAATAAGTGTAATAATTCAGATCTTGCATTTATTTATTTATCAGTTCCATAATCATACATGTACAATATTCAGCGAGCCTGAGGCTCATGTTTTGAACACATTTCTACAATTCTGAGAAAAAAGTCCAAAATTTCCCCTGCCGAAAAATTGTAGCTGTCAAACTCTTCTCAATTAGGTAATTATTTTCTTCAATAAGCTCACCCCCATCCAAAATTACTCATCTTCATCTCCAACAATCCATTTCTTAATTTCCATACAAACACTTTTCTCAATTACTGTAATTTTCCTATTTAAATCAAACATTTTTCACTGCCAATTTGAAGTTTTATTTTGACACATATGTAGATCTAAGTAGGTATGTGGTTGGTGTCTCTCGAATCGCCGCGCCGCCTCGATTTTGCGTCATCGAAGTGGGAGGAGCAAGGAGCGATATATGCGCCGTAGCTTACCATTGTATTTATATTATGGGCATAACAGTAAATTCAGTGACAACGTCAAAATGGCAGATCGGTTTAGTTCAGTCAAGCTATTTATCTAGCAGTAAAGCTGTGTAAAATCGGTCTACCAATAGTAATTTTCTATTCAAATTTAGCGCTCATTTGTGGAAGGAGTTTTTATAGAATCTGTTGGATAAACAGCGTATAGATATAAAGGGTATTATTATTATTATTTAACCATTTCCTGGGCTGCGACTTTTTGCGACATCTAGTGACGGGATTTGCGACTTGCTCAAGAAAAATCTGGCAACACTGCGGCCGACCGACGTAAACGTAAACCCAGTAGCAGTCTACAGGTACGCAGATGCGCATATAAATATTGATGAATCACTTTGGAATTGTTTACATAGAAAGTCAGACATGGTCGGGTACAAAAAAGGAAGGTTTTTTGTGGCTTACAGTTCCTAGAACACAGAAGGGTAGGGACACTATAGTAGAAGTGGCAATGTTAAATTGTAAAGAAGTCTGTCAAATATTGAGAACTTGGAATTAGCCCATGAGGGGGAATTGATATTTTGTCAGGCTGAAATTATAAAATTGGATTCATATAACTTAAGTAATAAATCAATGTTTTCACACAAGACAGTGGAATTCGAAAATCAAATATTTGAAAACTACCAGAGCTATTCATTTGAAATTTGGGCTATAATAATTTATTGAAGTTTTTTACGAAATTTTGAATTTCTTACTATCACCATTGGCGTGGGGAGACCATATTTATTACCGAAACTATGTTACGCTACTGACTTACTCAGATATGTTGCAAAATATCTGAATCTTTTTTTATGTACAAGAAAAATCTCAATTTGATTTTTCCAAACAAAGCGTAGTTTGAGAGATAAATATGTAATTTTGTGTAACATGGTGCGTATAGTTCGCGTTTTTAAACAGTAAAGAGTTGTTAATATCGACGAGAGAACAGAAGAGAACAGAAGCAGATATTTTTTTAAGAAATTTCAAAGCCCTTTATCTCATTTAGTTGAGATTTTTGAACATATATGCTCATTAGAGATTTTCGCAATATTTTTAAGTATTCTATCCAGTTTGTTACTCTTGTTATAACAGGTAGGTACACACTTAGTTAGGTACCTTACAAAAAAATTGTATTTCTTAAAACTTTATTAGACAAAAAATAGTTTATAACTTTTTTTATGTTATTTTACTTTAATTTACAAATAAATGTTAATAAAGGTCCATATTAAAACAGTTATTATTATTATTTTGCCAGCATTTCACGAAATTACAAATTTATAAATGCGAAATTAATAATATCTTTTTGGAATGCCAAAAATCAAGTCATCATAATAAGGTTCTCAGTCCGAAGACTGGTTGGACGCGTACCTCCATTCCTTCCTATCCTGAGCTAGCCTACGCATTTCCCTAAAAGTAAAAAATCCTACATCCCTAACTATTTGAGAGCAGTAGTCCAATCTAGGCCTACCCCTACATCTTTTTGTTCATATCTCTGACTCTAGTATGTCGCGAACTATTCCTATTCCTATTCCGACTTCTTCTATCTTCTATCTTCTCATTTCCTATTTGTATTTTAGTTTTAGTCCTATTTTCACGCTCTCTATATATCAAAATTTTCCGAGAAAAAAATATACAAAGATATGGTTCATCATTTTTACTATACAAGCCAGGCTATGAAATATGAACTGCTACATGAAACATGTGAGAAAATGAAAATGAAATGAAAATGTATGAACAATCGGTTATGAAAACATAATAGCCGAGATAATAGCGGCTACAATAAATTTTCGAAGTGAGCACCTTGTAGACACATACATTTTTGTGTAGTAAAAATGATAAACCATGTCTTTGTATAATTTTTTTCTCCGAAACGGGCCATTTTAACGGTTTCAAAAAAGAGAACTTTTTTTTGAGACAATTGTTTAAGGAATTTAAAAATGTCATTGCAAATTCGATAAAAGCATCAACGTAAAAGTTAAGGGGTGAAATGCATTAGGGGTGTTCCATCCCGGCTTCCTAGACAAGATACGGAAGATGTCATGTCACTCGATCACAGATACTTTCTTACTATGTCTACAGTCCAAATTTTATAACATTCGATGCGGTAGTTTGAAAGTTACCAGCAAAAAACCTTCTTCAGGACTTGACCTTTAAGGGCGAATAGCTTCGAAGAGAGATGTCCTAGAAAAAATTTTTAGATACTTTAAGTGATATTTTGACCCAAACTATATGCTCCAGAAATATTGCCCCGTTGTTCTGGGACACCCTGTATAAGCTGAAAACTAGAGGTGACAATGCACATTCCTGTCTCACTCCCTTCCGGATATCTACTTCTCTTCGTCCATGCTCAAATTCTATATCTGCCGTTTGCTCTTTGTAAAGATTATGTATTATTCTTCTGTCCCTATTTTTAATCGATACCTTTCTGAGCACTTCGAACATTATTTTATACGCTTCGTAAGATTTTCCTACTTCGAACTTATCTTTCACTTTCCTACATTTCTGAATAATTTCCCACCTTTGTTTCCCTCCTTCATCTAGTCTATCTTTATATTTTCGTCTCTCGTCTATTAGAGCCACAATATCCCTTGTTATCCAGGTTTTTCTACTGTCCTTCTGTTTGTGACCCAGTATATCTCTAATTGCAGAACCTAAACCATTTTTTATGCAATTCCATTCTGTCTCTACGTCCCTGACAGTATTTTCATCCGCGCCCTTTAGGACTTCATTCGTCTTTTTCTCGAACTCATTGTGCGAATCACGGTCGTTTAGCCTCTCGAGGTCAAGGTGTCTCCTACCGTTTCGTTTTTTCATAATATATTAATATTAAATTTAAAATTAGTCTTCATAACCACTATGTTGAGATCACTATATCTGCTCTAGGACAGCTTCTGCAGTACCTAACTTGATTCCTAAATCTTTGCCTAACAAGAATGTAATTTATTTGATATCTCTCTAGGTCCCCTGGCATTTTCCATGTATAGCACCTCCTAACGTGATATTGGAATATAGTGTCGCGACGGTTAGGTTATGTTCATCGCAAAAATCTATCAGTCTAACTCCCCTGTCGTTTATATTACCGAATCCAAAGGGCCCGACTATTCTATCTTCTCTCCCTCTATTATCGACATTCTTATTTCTAGTTAGTAAAACATATACGTAAATAGAATAAAAACACTTAAAAATGTACAAAATTAACAAAATTCTACCACAAACTTACAAGTCAATCTACCACCTACAAAATCAGAAAGTGCAAAACAAATTTGTCAGTATAAAACGAAAACAACGACGCAAATTAATAAAACTTACAAACAAACATAAAAACAGCAAGTCAATTAACTATGGATGCAAACTATTGAAAGTAGTACATATATCGTTATTCGTTACTTCCTTCTGAAGAAATAAAATTCATTATAGATCATATTTGCCAAATTACCAAAAAATGATCATTTTATTTCTAAATTACTTAATGAAAATAACATTTCCTACATTGCGACATTAGGAATAAACTTCAAATTCAAGCAGTCTAACCGACATCATAGATTGTTGCCTATGATGTTGGAATTGTAACGTTTTAATATAATTTTAATTATTTGTATTAAGTGTACATATATTGAAACACAACTGCTTGGTTTGATTTCCATTTATTATCTGTGCAAAATAAAATATTCTACCTGCAAATACACACATCAAAAGAAAAAGGTTCATGCCAGAAAAAAGAAACAAAAAGTTAACATCCAAATAAATACACCACATCTCTTCCCCTCTAAATTAACAATATTTGAAGACTACAATAACAAAATAATTTTCTCAAAACTATACAAAAGTTCTCACAACAATCAACTAAATCATATACGAATTACATTACTTCCTCGGCCTTAAAAAATAACGATTTTCACTACTCATTTCAGACGGCGCTTCATTTACCGCGACATCTGATTCCTCAACTTTCGCATCATTGTTCGTTGTAGATACATCTTTATTTTCATCCGTTAGAGGTTGAGGGTACGGTAAAGAGGTACGTTTTCTAATTTGATCTGAATGACGGCGTACAACTTTATCCTCCCCCACCTTTACATCATACATCACATTGCCAATTTTATCTTTAATTTCGCCCGTGACCCAAGTTGGATGTTTCGGATTTGAATAACTTTTGACAAGTACAGGTGTTCCTGTTCCTAAATTTTTCGCGCAATCCGTTCCCTTATAATTATCTACTTGTCTTTGAATTTTATCATTAACAATTGCTTTATGAGATGGCTTTAAAAGCGAGAGTCTAGATTTTAAGTTCCGTCCTAACATCAACATTGCTGGGCTTGCGTTTGTGGTGCAATGAGTTGTATTTCTATAATCGAACAAATACCTATAGGTACAGTGCGCGATCTATATCTTTCCCTTCGTGAAGTGCCTTTTTAATGCACAGTTTAAAATTCTTGACACAATTTTCCGCGGCCCCATTACTTGGTGGATGATAAGGTGGTGCAAAAATATGTTTTACCCCATTACATTTCAAGAAGTAAGCTATTTCATTCGACTGAAATGGGGGGCCATTATCACTTACGAAAGTATCACAATTTCCAAATCTAGCGAAAACTGAACGTAGTGCATTTATAGTTGATTTTGCATCTGTATTCTTTAATTTAAAAATTTCTGGCCATTTCGTGTAAGCATCTGATATTATAAAATACTTTTCGTTCCGAATTGGGCCTAAAAAGTCCACATGTATCCTCTCCCACGGCCTTGTAGCCTGTGGCCAGGGGTGTAGGACAACTTTTGGAACGTTGTTTAGAAAACTGGCACACGTTTGACAGCTTTTACACATATTTTCAATGTCTTTGTCTATTGATGGCCAGTAACAAAAAGATCTACCTATGGACTTGCATTTATTAATTCCGAAATGGGACGAATGAATTTCTTTTAATATTATTTCTCTTAATTTTGTAGGAATGACAACCCTAAATCCCCATAGAATACACCCGTGTTCTAAATGCAGTTCATTTTTACGATTTAAATATGGCTTGACATCTTCCTGCAATCCTTTATCATCTGGTGGCCAACCGTTACTGCAATAATTATATACGTTACGTTTCATCTCGCTGCGTCTCTGTAGCAATCATTCTATAGGTTATCGGTAACGACTCCTCTAAATAAAAAATATGCCCATAATCTGTTGATTTTGAGTGAGTTTTAGGTAATGGAAGTCGCGACAATGCATCGGCATTACTATTATATTGAGATTTAACGAACTTTATGTCATACCGATAAGCCGATAGAATAATAGACCACCGCTGAAGTCTGCTATAGCAGCTAATTGTGGTATTCCCTTTTTATTACCAAAAATAGCCAATAGGGGTTTGTGGTCCGTAATTAGTGTAAAATGTACCCCTCCGGAGAGGTATTGATGGAATTTTGTGACTCCAAAAATAATGGCCAATGCTTCTTTATCGATTTGTCCGTAATTCTTTTCTGCGTCTGTTAAAGTACGGGACGCGTGTGCAATAGGTTTACTAAGTCCATTTGGGTATGAGTGTGAAATAACTGCCCCTAAACCATATGAACTTGCGTCGCATGCTAAGGTTATTGGCAATTCCGGATCAAAGTGAGCTAATAGTTTGGGTGATACCAATTCCCGCTTAACCCAATTAAATGCTTTTTGACATTCTCTATTCCAACCCCATTTGGCATTTTTTTTAAAAGCCGGAATACTGGACTTAATTGTTTACTACAATTCAGAAGAAACTTTCCGTAGTAATTTACCAACCCTAAGAAAGCTTGCAGTTCAGTTTTATTTTTAGGCACTTGCATTTCATTGATAGCTTTAACTTTTTCAGATGAAGGGTGTAGCCCATCTGCATCTATTGTGAACCCTAAATAACTTACTGATTTTTGGAAAAAACTACACTTCTCTAATTTTACTTTGAGTCCGCAATTAAACAAGGTTAAAAATACTTGCTTCAGACGAGTCAAGTGTTCCTCTTCATTTCTGCCTGTTATCAAAATATCATCCAAAAATACAATAACTCCCTTCATGTCTACGAAAAGTTGTTCCATTAATTTTTGGAAAATACTAGGTGCTGACGCGACCCCGTATGGCAGTCTATTAAACATGAAAAGGCCCTTGTGTGTATTAATGGTTAAAAAATTTTTAGACTCGTCATTCATTTCTATTTGAGCATACGCTTGAGACAGGTCTAGTTTACTAAAAAGGTTGCCCCCGCTTAATGTTGCAAAAATTTCCTCTATTTTTGGGATTGGATATTTATGAATATGTAAATTTGGATTGACCGTTATTCTAAAATCCCCACAGATTCTAACTCCCCCATCCTTTTTTATAACGGGAACTATGGCAGTAGCCCATTCACTATAATCTATCGGTGTTAAAATTCCTTGTTCACATAACCTGTTCAATTCACTTTCTACTTTAGCTTTCATGGCAAAAGGTAGGGGACGCGCTTTGCAAAATACGGGGACCGCGTTTTCTTTTAAATACAGTTTTGCTTGAAACCCTTTTAATTTTCCTAAATGGCCGTCGAAAACACTATGAAATTCTTTTATTAAATCATTAACTTTTTGATCATGAGCAGAGATAATCCCTGTAGCTATTTTATTTACCACCTCATTATTCACGATATTAATATGCAATGCGTGTATCCACTTTCTACCCAGCAACGCCGGTCCACCTCGCGGAATAATGTATAGTTTCAACCTTTCAACTACTTGATTGAATTTAACATTCACATTAATGAAACCCTTTAATTTAATTTCGTTTCCGGTATAGGATGATAAATTCAATTTTGAACTTACTATGACTAATTTGCTAAAATACATGTTATATATTTCTTCTGATATTAACGACACCGCAGACCCCGTATCAACTTCCATTCGTAGCTTAATATTTTCAATGTTTACCCTGACTGTGATAGGTCTATCTTTTAAGTTCTTCGAAATTACGGTAAATAAATTGGAAGATGAATCGGAGTCGGCATCGCTAGTATTCCCGTTTCCTATTTCCTGTCGCAATTCTGTTATTTCATCAACATAATAATTATTCTTACGAACATATTCAGATTTATTCTTGAAACAAACATATTTTAAATGACCCCTTTTTCCGCAATTTTTGCAGAATGCATTCTTATAAAAACACTCACTTTCTCCGTGGTTTTTACGTCCACAACACCTACAGGAACGTGCAGATGATCTCTCTGGTTTTTGTGCCGACGCCCGCTGTTCTTGCTCGACGCGTTTTTTCCTTCCCAAAAAACTGGAACTGGAGTTAAATTTTGAATCTTCGACATGGTTTATCGCTTGATTTACTGAACTCGATATTTCTACAACATTTACATTCTTCTCTGCCGCTTCCATAGATCTAGCCATTTCATAAGCCTTTGGATAATTTAATGTTTCTGCTTTTTCTGAAAATAATCGTTGTTTGATTAACTCATTAGACAGACCTGACCAGCTGATCACGCAAGTTTTTATTCAATGATTCTCCAAACTGACAAGTTTTTGCCAGTTTCTTCAATGCAGCATCAAATTGACCAATTGTTTCACCATCTTCTTGCCGTCTGTGATGTGGCGCTCGGCAATTACCGATGGTTGCGGGTGCAAATGGTAATTTACGATTTTTACCAATTCGCGATATGTTTTTTCTTCTGGCTTGACAGGACTACACAGATCCATCATTAATTCGTATGTCTCATCCCCAACTACCGTTAATAAGGTCGCCACCTTCATCTCATCTTCAATTTTATTCACAATGAAAAACTGTTCCAACCGAGGGACATATGTTTTCCAGTTTTTAGATCCCGGTTGAAATTCTCCGATTTTACCGACCGACATGTCAACTTTTATCCTCGTCGCCAAATGTAACGTTTTAATATAATTTTAATTATTTGTATTAAGTGTACATATATTGAAACACAACTGCTTGGTTTGATTTCCATTTATTATCTGTGCAAAATAAAATATTCTACCTGCAAATACACACATCAAAAGAAAAAGGTTCATGCCAGAAAAAAGAAACAAAAAGTTAACATCCAAATAAATACACCACAGGAATCTACATTTAAGACTCCTACTCATTTAAAGAAAAAAGTGGAACTTTCTTATCCATTATCCTCGAAAATGTCGATTTAATTTCTCGTCATAATATCACTTTACGCAAATATCCCAATAAGTCCTGCAGTTTTTACCATATAAAAAGATTATAATACAGTTGAACCCTACTTGAAGTTACTTTAACTACCACTTATTTCAAGTTTAAAGATATATTTTAAAACATGTGGCTATGTCATGAATTATCCCATTTCCAGAAGCATCGCCCAATCCGTTTTGGGAGATTTACAAACCACAGTTATTCCCAAATTATCTTTTAATTTCCCACTTTTTGTTAGATATGTAGATGATTGCCTCACTGCTGTCCCTCCTAGCATATATAATAAAATTCTTAATAATTTTAATAACTACCATTTTAAATTACAATTCACTCCTGAAATTGCAAAAATCAAATCAAATAATTTTTTAGGTTGTTAACTCAATCAACTCAATAAAAAAAAAAAAAGAGTAGAAGCGTTTGAAATGTGGTGCTACAGACGCATGATGAAGATACCGTGGATAGATAAGGTTAGCAATAGGGAAGTATTAGAAAGAGTTGGGGAAAAGCGAAAGGTATGGAAAACAATAAAGAGTAGGAGAGATAGGATGGTAGGACACCTTCTAAGACACGAAGGAATAGTTCGTGACATACTAGAGTCAGAGATAGGAATAAAAAGAGGTAGGGGTAGGCCTAGATTAGACTACTGCTCTCAAATAGTTAGGGATGTAGGATGTTCTACTTTTAGGGAAATGCGTAGGTTAGCTCAGGATAGAAAAGAATGGAGGTACGCGTCCAACCAGTCTTCGGACTGAGAACCTTATGATGATGATGATGAGCTCAATCACAATTTACTTTTTGATAATCTATGTACATAACTGTGTTTTAATAGTACTATGCTTCGTACCAATACTATATACAGGGGGTCGAAAATTTCAGTATTGCATGTTTCGAGTATGCATGGGTAACCGTAGACCACTGGTTTTATTATTCAGTTTTGAAGTCATTTAATACTAAGTATAAACATCATCTATAAAACCTTTATAAAACAACAACCAGAGAAAAGGAGGGGCAAAAGCTCAATACTTATTCGACTGCAAGGTCAGTCAAAGATAATAAGGAGCATACACAGTTTGTTAAATAATGCCCCCAATTGAAATTTATTTGCTCTGAACTACGCCACTGGTTTAGAAGTAGCGACGTACATGTGTATGTATAACTAATTCCTGCAAATTGTTTCTTTTGTTGATAATTTACTAGTACTCGGAAGAATTGTATACGTCATTCTTTAAGTCACATGATGTTTGAGTAAAAATATAGTTTTGGTTATCGCTAGCTCGTGAAGAAATGATCATTTAGCATAACACAATTAAAGGATAATTATATTGTAACATTATTTACCTGATGAATGGCAATCTAAAATTGATAGAACTTCTATCTATACCGATTTATTATCGATTGTAAAGAAATTGGTAATTATACAATGTATTGTATTAAAAAAATACCTAAATATAACATAAAGGTAAACATAAATAAACAATGGTTCATTGTTCATGAACATTCATAAATATAATAAACAAATTAAACAGAATTTACAAAAAACGCTGGCACGTTGAGTATAGGTAATGGTGTGGTTAGCATTTCTTGCAAGTTGGACCCGAAGACGGTCATTGTGGGTGGGCCAGTTCCATGATAATCTTCTTAAGCTTAAGATTTTTACTAAGTAGGAAAGGACCTGCAAATTTCCTGTTATCCTGATCATCATTACAGAAGATCTGCTCTTAAGCTTGCGTACTTTTCCAGTATTTCTGGAATAAACTGCTTGTGTTTGTGGTTGTTCTTCGAAATTTTATTCATCACTGTATGTTTTTAGAACTAGAGATTATGAGAAATTTCGAATTCAATTATTGTTGTTTTCCGTAATCTTTAATATTCTTAAAATTGTTAATTGTTTCTCCAAGTCTGTGTCAAATGGCAGCAAAGAATTCCATACAGTTAAGGACTTGGAGATTTTTCACTAAATTAACGTGCTTTGGGAACTAGTCGTTTCAGTTTAATAAAGAGATTATACATATAGTGCGTAGTTCCTCCATAACTCTATTGGAATTGGTGGGATTATTTGCTTTTATAAAAATGAAATATTCGCGTAGTTATATTATAGGCTACATTCTAAGGAACCAAAACATTATAAGAAAGTACGTATTCGTTTTTATTAATTTGACTTACGAATATTGCAAAAGATTTTAATAAGTACGTATTTTTGTTTAGTAAGATTCCGAATGTCATAAGTTGTACATTGAAATTAAAGAGTGATTAATAAACAATTTGTCTTTAGAAGTATTTTTTCAATATTGGATGTTTCAAATGTGCATGGAAAACCGTAGAGCGCGTAGACCACTCTTTTCGTTCTTTTGGGACTCATCAGTTCGGTGCTTTGCGCTACACACACTCGAACCATGCAACATTGCATGCTGTATATAAATATACTTACACGCTTGCTGCAAGTATTAGCAAGAGCTAATTAACCGGTGGTCTTGAAAAATTTCTAACATACATACCACCACTGCTAGTAGAGTACGAAAGTACGTAGAGATTCAAGGATGCTTCAAGCCCAATGATGTTTAGGGTAGCATCCCTTATGAGATCTCGTAGTACACAAAATCTGGATTTAGTTCTATAATTCAATGCCTGGCGGGGTATTTGCCCCAGGAGTAATTGTTGGAACGGTCCAGTACCACTCAATTTGCCCTTATTTTGTTTGACAATTCAATCAGGTTATGTGCCCAGCTAGCTTAACAGATTCTTAAGCAGTGACAATAGAATCAAAGTAAAGGAAGCTAAACATTCACCCATTTATTGATGAACAAAAGGGTGATTGGAAATTTAGAATTAAAACATTAATTGTCTAACTTGAAGTTCTGAGCATTACTGAAGAAGATACCGTGAAACCGGGGATTATGGGACAGTTTTTTCGGTTTTTGGCTAATATCACTTGACTGCATCCATATTTTCAAAATTTTGTGGTATCATCAGACTGGGGATTGTTAAAGCTTTCCAATAATCCCATAAACTTGTACACTCCGTCAAAAATAAGAAAGAAATTTTCAAAAATGTTAGTTTTATGAAGAAAATGAAAATGTGATTCTCGTCCCATACGTACATTTTGTAGGGTAATATTATATACACATACGAGTATAGGTATATATGTATTTTTTTCTTAATTTCTAATGTAATTTTGCGGAGGTGTATAGGAATGGAAAGCCAAATTTTTAAGACATTTAGGTATTGGAAACGAAAATGCAATCGGAGAACATATTTTTTCTTTCATAATTAAAAAGAACTTGTCCAAATAGGTACATGTCCCTTGCTTTTTCTTTTCCACCTACGGGACACATTAATCGAGAAAAAGTTGATAAAAATTGTCCTTGTGTGGTTGACGTAATAAAAGTCGGGATATATCTCTTTTTAACACACGAGCAGCATGCAGTTGCGAGGGGCGTGACGTCACTTTGGTTATTTGCCGCCGCATAAATTCTGCGGCGAAATGACAATGTTTAAGTGCTTCCTAAAATTAAGTCTTAACATTTTAATTATTTTTACGTTTATGTGTGGTATAATCTTCGGTTTAAGAGCAAAATTTTCTAAAAATTCTGAATACAAATGGTCAACTAAAAATATATTCTTGGGCAAAAAATGATCCTAAAAATCCAAAGTGGCAAAATTTACAACACAAAATTCTACCACTGTAGCTGGAACTGAAAACCAAACACATTGGATTAATCAAACTGCGCACCCCAGTAAAAGCGAAAGTACATACCTACATAATGGTTTTGGCATTTACCATTGAACATTGTTAGACAAACAGTGGTGCCCCTTGTTTTGTCTACTGACTAGTATGTTGATAGTTCCATGTTGGTTTTATCGCGAATGGTAGCATGGATTAGCTTGTGAATTCATTATGTGTAGAGCTTTCAAACACATGAGATGTATTTTGTTTTATTACATTAAAATCGTTTAACTGGACTACCCTTGTGTTATATTGAATTTTCCTAACAACATCTAAAAATGAAAAGGCGGCAATAAGTGCGGTACGCGATCTCCTGCTTACTGTTGTTCTTGGTGCGACGCATCCAAAGACTTACAGACAAGTCTTTGGACGCATCACACCTCAAACTGAGGTTTTACCTCATATGCAGATGCGGATGTGCATTTGAAGATGATGTGGACGTCAGTAATGGTGACACGGCAATAAGAAGAGCAACCATCGAATTTTTTACCAATATTGACAAAGGGACATCTGGAGTATTACAAAAAATGGAATGGTTACTCTCAACATCGGAAAAAATAAAATTGATAAGAAAACAATTTTAACACACAGTTAGGTATTTATACAAAAACTTAGTCTATCAAACATCAATATAAACAGTACAACATACGTCTAATAAAAATAAATTTATAGGTATTAAAATTAGGGACTGGTCAAAAGTATTGCTTAACAATGGCAATCGAGCATAGTCCACTAATAATTTGTATGAAGTTATTTCAACAACCTTAAAGCCAAAAATTACGAAAAGATAGGTACCTCATTTTATTATACAGAGAATTGGTATTGTAACAATCGGCTCTCTAACTTAACGCAATAACATACATCAACGAGAATATAATTCATAAGTCACTTGACGCGATTTGCACCAATAGAAATTAAAAATTTGCTTGGTTGCATAGCTATCACAGCGATAGTAAAAAACAAAAAATCTATCACCTTATTTTGGTCCGTTGCTAGGAACAGGATATTATTCAGACCATCAGAAAGTATTAAATAAATTTTATTTGTCAATTCTGATAGTTGATATGTGTCATATTTCAAATGTAAATTAAGTTTCATTCTTTAAATGTTTAATATTCATTATATTCTCTTGCCAAATATAACTCGTGCTATGATTAATTATCGAGGATATCACTCGTGAAACCGAAACAGGACATTCAACTCGTCCTTCGGATTCGTTGAATCTCCAGTTCGGTTTCAGCTCGTAGATATCATCGATGATAATCATAGCACTTGTTATATTACCTACGATAGTATATGTGGCTTATCACAAATAATTGACAATAATTAAGTGACATTAGTGACAAATATTTAAAACAACGCCTTCTGTGTTTATGATATTTCAGCAAAAGATGTGACAAATAATAGAGCACCGTTTGAATTACGGCCCATACGAAAATAAGACAGAAGAGTCACACAGAAATGAATAAATCTCATACCAAATAAGAGAAAGCGGTGAAAACAAAACTGATATCTGAATTAAAATATTGTATTTTTGAAAGTAATTATCATAAATATAACGAACATTTAACATCATTTAGTTTGAGAAATAACAATTCAAATTTTGCAAAGCATTTTTTCAAAAATAATCACAAATTTCCTATTCTTGAAGAAACTAAATTATTGTACACCTTGGAAAAAGGTTATCAATTAAATATTTTGGAATCTATAGAAATTTAATAAGTGGGACAGGACTAACGAATCACAGAACATCTCCTTGGTATTCAGGTCTAAATAGTGTCCTTGGTTATAGATAAGCTTGAGCGCCGAGTGTGAGGTTCACATGCTGAGTAAAGTGAAAATTACAGTCCATATACAAACCCAAATTCCTAACACACCACATACATTCGATGGTGCAGCAACCTTTGCCAAAGGAATTAGATGCGCTTGTTTCCATGTCCCAGGAAAATATGATTTACGTACACATTGATAATATTAGTCAAAAAATGATGAATATAAACATAACACAGAAGAATTACGGAAATGCTAAGGTTATCGCTGCCATACGCCTTGAATTTTATTGTTGCACAATATCGAGAACGGAGATCTCATCAACCCAACCAAAAGACAAGGGATTAGTGGTACCAGACAGTAAGGTAGAATAAAAATTCAGAAACTCCTTACTGGGGTTGATGCTCAGATTTGCAGGATTCCATAAAGTAAGAATTTAACGAATTCACGTTACTCAGGTTAAGTGGCAAATTATGCGATTCACGCATTCAACCTACTAAGTTCCTTCCACTTCTACCTAGGTGAACTTATAACTGAGATAGGCTTTCTTCTCAGAACGTTAGACAGATGCGGTAATATTCTCAATTGTTGGCTCCAGAGTACAGAGTTGCATCAAAGTCTACAAGAAATGAGGAAATAATCTGAAATCTGAGCATCCATAACAGTCGACTGACAGATGTTAGAAATATTTGCAAATATCAAATCAAAGAAAGAAAAAGATGAATCTGTCACTCTCACCGGTTCAGTTATAATTTGTGACTGGTTGAAAGTTTCAGTTACGGACTATAATCTGTTGTAAACTGACTATTACGCATAACATTAATATTAAAATCTCCAAGGCAAAGGATGCTCTGAAATTGAGAATACAGCTCAACATGTAAATCTTTGAAACATCTTAAGAAAGCATTATCCTCGCCATTCGGAGATTTCTATGCAACTTCAGTCACACGATCCACACCATCAACTCGCAATACAACCCACAAGCATTCCATATACTCACAACAAAGTTTTAACAATATCCGAAATAGCATATTACTGCGGACGTACATAGCAACGCTTCGACCCCTACCAGAACGATCAGTTCTCACCAACGAATATCCCTCCAACGCTACCACATCCTCACCAATGCCTTCTCGAAATCAAGTCTCAGTCACACATAAAACATCATAACTTGCTTGTCTTACAGAGGTAACTAAAGAGGCGATCAAACGCAGCTGTCAGACACTTAACGTTAACGTGCCCAACGTCCCGTGTCATGTGCCACAAGTGAAAAGAAAACAAAAGAAATGAATGAAAATGAAAATGAAAATGAAAATGAAAAACAATAAAATAAAATGTGGGTAATGAAACGAGCCGAAAGTCTCAAGCCACCCATGTCTTGTAATCTTCATTACCATGCTCTTCTTAACAACACATGACATAATTGATTACATTGAACAGAGACATGCAATGATCACTCTTTGACCAATGTTTTAATTCCAGCTACCTATATCTGCTATTCATCGTCAAAACCTTACGTTTTCGAAATTTTTCTTGAGCTTCGAGATCTGAACTCGAGATGCAGTCAGATCCTCGGCAATAACGTATTTTGCTCCCTAAAAATTCTTTTCTGCGACAGTACCTTCCACGTTGACCGAAAGGAAACAAATTTGACTAAAACGGGAGGATGTTCCCCCTTTTTAAACACAGATGTTCTGTGACATCGGTCATCATAAGGTTCTCAGTCCGAAGACTGGTTAGACGCGCACCTCCATCCTTTCCCATCCTGAGATAACCTTCGCATTTCCCTAAAAATAGAATGTCCTATATCCCTAACTTTTTGAGAGCAGTAATCTAATCAAGGCCTACCCCTACCTCTTTTTGTTCCTATCTCTGACTCTAGTATGTCGCAAACTATTCTTTCGGGTCTTAAAAGGTGTCCTACCATCCTTTCTCTCCTATTCTTCATTGCCTTCCATATCTTTCGCTTTTCTCCAACTCTTTCTAATACTTCCCTATTGCTAACCTTATCTATCCACGGTATCTTCATTATGTGTTTGTAGCACCACATTCTATGGCCCTAACCATATTTTCACCTTCGGCCCTTAGTACTTCGTTTGTCTTTTTCTCGAACTTATCGCGCGCATCATCATCTTTTAGTTTCTCTACTAGGTCAAGATATCTTCTACCGTTTCGTCTTTTCAAAATCTTAAATTTAAGATTAGCCTTCATAACTTCTATGTTGTGATCGCTATCTATATCTGCTCCTGGATAACTTCTGCACTCCCCAACTTGATTTCTAAATCTTTGCCTAACGATAATGTAATCTATGTATTTGATACCTTCCTAGGTCTCCTGGCATCTTCCACGTATGGCGTCTCCTAAGGTGATGGTGAAATAGTGTTCTCGACCGTTAGATTATGTTTATCGCAAAACTCTATCATTCTAACTCCCCTATCATTCCTATTGCCTAATCCAAGGGGGCCAACTATTCCGCCTTATCTCCCTGTACCTACGACTGCATTAAAATCTCCTACAATGATTACATTTTCGTGCGCCCTCCCAAAATCGAGCACATATTCAATTCAGTATAAACTGCGTCTACGGCCTCATCACTATAGTTAAAAGAGGGCATACATACCTGTATTTATTACTGTTTTTACAGGTTTCGAATCTAACCTAACCACAACTACCCTGTCACTTTGCTGTAAGAAATTTTCTACCCTCTGCCCTATTTTCTTCCGCAGAACAATTCCTACCCCTGAATTTCCCCCTATAGATAATGTGTGTATTACTCTAAAATCTCCGCTCCAAAAGTCTCCAGATTCTGGGCATCGCATCTCACTAATACCTACCACGTCTGCTGCTAACCTATCCATCTCAGTTTTCAAATTTTCTAACTTTCCTACTTGTTTCATGCTCCTAACATTCCACGCTCCGACTCATGAAATGTTACTCTTATCATTACTGATGACTCCCACCAAAGCAGTCCCTGCCCGGAGATCCGAATGTGGGACTATTTTACCTCCGGAATATTTTACTCCGGAAGGTGCCATCATCATAAATTAAGGTACGCTGTTGCTATTCTAAGGTCAAAATATTGTGGTGGTTTCCCGTTGCCTTCCACATCGCAGTGGTGTGTATCAGAATGCCATACCGACCCTCACGGTCTCTGCCACTCTAATTACTGAAAGAGCTGCTGCTCCTTTCAGGGACTTGATGTAGTCTGTCTTCTCAAATAAAAACCCCCCAATATGGTTAAACCTATGGTTGGACTCATTAGATCATTGAAGCGCGAGAGCCATCCCACCCGTCCCAGTATTACTAGAACTGCGTCAAGGTACAAGTCCGTCGGTCAATGTCATTAATATTCAAATGAATCTTAAGGTTGTCGCTGAAAATATATATTTTCTTCCACCCTCTCGTCAGCATCCTCTGGTAAACCAAAAATCCGTAAATTATTTCGCCGAGAGTATTGCTCTAAGCTCTAAGGCGTCAGCTTTATTTGCCAGAAAGCATATGAACTTTGTGTTCTTCTTACGAAGGGAATTTATTTCTATCTCATATTTTGAAAAACCTTCTTTCATCTGTGCAGCGACTTTGGTTATGATATCAACTATTATCTTCGTCATTAACTCTGCTATAGCCGCTGCTACAGTATTATTAATTTTACTAATTAATTATTTTGCGTGTTAGTGGAATTTTAAGATTTTTACTATTATCAAGATGTCACTCAACTTAGATTTCAGATTATCAACAATGACAAAACAGACACGTAACTCACTCAGAATACTAGATATTTTGGGAATAACTCTAATCGGACAACCTGCTCTACTGTCATTTCTTACTTATTCATTAAAGGGTGACATCTTTATCGTATTGATCCTCTCCGCAACATTATTGTCAACATTCCAAGAGCACCCAACATAGTGCAACGACACGCAACTTTTTCGTCCAAGACTAATGAATTGACTGCTTCCTCACGGTTTCTTAAAATTATATGAAGAATTACGTGTGAACCTCCCTCAACACTTAGAGACAAAATAAAATGTGGATTTCCAGGTTTGACTTATGCATTTTATGGCTTCATAAGCCTGTTAAAGACTGCGGTATTTTAATTTATATGGCAGTGAATGGCAGGTATTCTGCGCACCTCGTTTCTTAACGCTATATCTAGATGCATATTTGTGACGGGAATTCGCTTCACTATGAATAATATGGCGGCTGGTTTTCTGGAGAATTCATTCGCTTAATAAATGTAATGGATTTCTAGGGAACTCGGCATGCCTTCGTTAGATTCCTTCATATTATCTTTGTCTCGGGGAATGCACAACCAACCATGTACTCGTACATTAGAATTTCAACGCCTATGCACCTACCTATCCTATTTCAAGCACGATACATCCATGATGCACAAGCGAGCTGCAGTAAGAACACTTCAAACATTTCATGTTTAATGCCTTCAGACTGGAAGTAATCAAAAATGATGTAGATTATGACTTAAAGTTATACGACGTGTTAACTATGCATGCTTTGCAGCTCTCTGAAACTTTACATTCTAAAGTGCAGAATCGACTTGGAACTCCTTATTTTAAGAAAGCATCGTATAACTTATCAGTGCTGGTTATAGTATATTACGTAACAAGCATGGAAAATGACAAATTTCATACGAGCGTGAAATTTTATGCACGAGGCGTAGCCGAGTGCAGATATCACGCGAGTTTATAGGAAATACACTTTCCAGCGAGTTATGTACACTATTTTTCCCAAGACCCATTAAGAAGACAAATTTATTCATAAAACAGTAACTTTATTTTTAAGGATTTGTTGTCTATGTTAATAGATGTCAAAATTTCCAAGTAGCCTACTAACCTTACCATGAGCATAATATTCAAATAATTCCGACCGGCTCATGAATGACACGTTGATTTGTTCTCTTGCCCGCCAATAATTCATAAATGACCAGTAGTTCGTACCTAAAATATTTAGGTCTTCCACGGAGTAGCCATTAAAAGGTTCAACTTCCGCACCTCTTAAGAGAATTTTCTGATAAAGAAATTAAAAAAGACGTGACAGAATATTTATTCAGTAAACGTCAAAATCTGAAAGCTGACTACAAAATTAGAATGAACTGTGAAATTTTCAAAAATTACAGCACAGTTTTGAGTTTAGCACACGGGTAACGCAATTGTCAAGTTTCCGGCCTATTTTGCTGTATGCAGCGCGCCGCTTTCCTAGGGGGTCGTGGGAAAAATAAAATAAATGCACGGTAGTTTCACAAATCCGCATTAGTAATAAAATCCTTGCAATTGCTTCAGACGTGGCCGTCGTTCTTCAGAGGAATACAAGTTCGCTATACTTCTGTTTTGAACGAAATTTTGTTGTCCGGCATTTTGACGAATAAAACTGACAGCCAGTAAGAGGGCGAAGGCAACAAAATTGAGTTTTCAAAACAGAAATTTATCCAGACAAAATAAAAAGTTCGAATCTAATTCCGCTAGATAATTTAATGAATATGAGAGAATACGCACTATGGGAGACTCGATTTTTAAGCATTTTACAATCGAAAATACGACATACGTAGCTGAAGGTAAATAACAGTTCATAGGCGTGCGGTGTAGGTACCTACTGTCAAGTAAATGTCATAATATGGAAAACGCATAATTAATTTTATTCACAATCGGTTAGTAATAAGTCAATTGCCAACTTTTAAAAAGTTTGCAAGTAGGTTATTCCTGACTTCTACTTGCCGACCGGGTTGGAAAATTTTCCACCCTTGGGTGGAAAATTTTCCAACCTGAGAAATCAGTGTCTATATGATTTTATACTTAAGTATGTATTATGTAATAAACTTGGAATAAAATTTCATACAGTTTTTTCTGCGGTCTCGGGGAGTTCTGCTTGAGTGTATTGTGTACTCCAACTGACTGGCAGATATATTTTACCACCAGAAATGCTCTTTCATATTCAGTTATTTTATTGTCAAAAAAACGATGCTTGTCAGTTTAATAATTAATAAAAATACAAATGTCAATTTCACTGCCTACCAAGAATTATCGAAAGTGCATTGCTTAAATTTACTTCAATATGATGTGTAATATTGACATAATTAATAATTGTCAATTTCACAGCCTGCCAAGAGCTATCGAAAGTGCAATGTTTAAAATAATATGAAATATTTATTCCTTAATAATTGTTCATTAAAACTAATGATTGTGAATAAAATAGTATACATACCTCGCTGGAAAATTTCATTACAGCCTCGCGCTATAGATGACCGCGGCGCTTCGCGCCTTGGTCATCTATCTAGCCCTCGGCTGTAATGAAACATTTTCCACCTCGGTACGTAATATACTATTATAAACTTTTTAATGTTTTACCGTGTTTCTGATGCTTTAAAGATTAACTTGCGTACAGTTTCCAACGTCAAAGTATGTTCAGAAAGAAATGAGCCTTTGCTTAGTCCAGGAAAATTCCGGCCAAGGAAAAAGTAAAAAACCGAAGATTTAGACAAATGCCAAAAAATGGAAATTCGTAATGTTATATATAAACATATGTGTTCAAACTCTTGAAGAAGTTTCTACAACAGACTCTTTTTTTTCACAGACTACTTAACTTTAGACAATCAATAAATTGACGTTCACTTTCTAACACCCCACCATGGACACAATTTACAATAAACCCATATTATTGGTACAATAAGTGAATTTTTCCTTAAACAACGGCTTAGTCAATGAATCTGCCACCATATTTTCAGTCGGGATATGCTTCACTACAATTTCACCTTCTTCAATTTTCTCCCTTAAGAAATGATGGCGGATAGCAATATGCTTTGTTCTCTGACGATAACCACTGGTCAGAGCTAAATCAACTGATGCTTTATTATCACAATAAACTGTTGTTGGTTCAACAATCGCATTTTTATCCATTTCTTTTGCCAATTGACGTAACCAAAGCACTTCCTGAGTTGTCGCTGAAAGCGCCATGTATTCTGCCTCGGTGGACGAAAGTGCTACCGTTTTCTGCCTTTTACTGGACCACGAAATAGCACCTCCCTGGAAAAGAATTGCAGTTCCTGTGACAGAATGTCTGTCCTCAATTTGATTTGCCCAATCGGAGTCGCTGAAACAATCAAATGAGCCGTTAGCATTTTTACTGAAGGTCAATTTAAACTCCATGGTCCCCTTCAGGTAACGGAAAATACGTTTTACTAGGGTCCCTGTATTGAGAGAGTACCGCAATCTCCGCCATGTTTACTCACAATAACAGGCGCTAAATTTGAATTGTGCCGGAACGTCAGATTTTATCTCGGATTTTATGTTTGACATGTGTTACAAATTGCGGATTCAACTTCTGATTTTTGATCCATAAACAAATAAAATTTGACTGTAATACATTGAGGAATAATACTACAGATCAGATTGTGGAAATATATAACACCGATTCACAAAAGACGATAAAGCATAAGCACCAAACAAACCAATATTTTAGCTGGACTTTGACTGACATATGACATTTTGCTGCTGACACGGCAGTCCGCCATGTTTACTCACAGTTCTGAAACATAGTGGAGCTATTGATTGCGGTACTCTCTAAATACAGGGACCCTATGTTTTACGGCTGCCCAATGACCTCTACCGGGATTTCGATTGAAACGGCTGACATTGCTTGTTGCATGGGCTATGTCAGGCCGTGTAACACTGACACAAAAAAGCAAGCTTCCTACCGCCTCTTGATATGGCACATTTTCCATCTGTCTGGCTTCCTCTTCAGTCTTCGGTTCCATATCTTGAGTTAATTTTATGTTCGGATCAGCCGGTGTGCTGATTGTATTGCAATTACACATGTTAAACTTCTCTAGGATTTTTTTTATGTACATAGTTTGATCAATACACAAAATTTTCTTTTCTTCTTCTCTGGTTATCTTCATTCCTAATAGATGTGTTGCACTTCCCAAACCCTTCATTTTGAATTCTTTCTTCAAGCTTTCCTTTGCATCATTTAAAATATTCTCACTATTGCTCAAAATCATAAACATAAACATAAACTGCAATTATTAGAACAGTTTTCTTGTTAATTTTGTAGTAGATACACTGGTCAGACTGGGATTGTTTGAAGTTTAGTTTCTTTAAAACTTCATTTAAACGTTTGTTCCAGGCTCAACCACTTTGTTTGAGCCCGTACATAGCCTCCTTTAATCTGTAAACCTTATTGTCACCTTCCTTTTTAAAATACTCTGGTTGCTGAACATAAATTTCTTCAGTTAGGTAGCCCTGTAAATATGCTGTCGTGATATCCATATGGTTTACTATTAGGTCATATTTAACTGCTAATGCAAGCAAAAAACGTATTGATGTATGTCGCACAACTGGAGAAAATGTTTCGAAATAGTCGATGCCCTTGACCTGTGCACAACCCTTTACTACAAGTCTGGCTTTATATCTTTCAATATTTCCTGTTTCATCTCGTTTTGTTTTGAAAACCCATTTTGTTATCAACACCTTTTTGTCGCTCGGAGCAGTTACTAATTCCCAGGTACCATTTTCTAAAAGTGATTTCTTTTCAGCATCCATGGCCTCTTTCCACTCTTCTCTTTGAGAGCTCTGCAATGCTTCATCAACGGAGTTTGGATCATCTGACAAACTTTCTGTAGCAAAGTAACTGATGTAATCATCAAAACATTTTGGCTTCGGTGGACGGGATGATTTTCTTAATTCTTGATTATCAGGTGGATTATTATTATCTTCAGAATCTTCTGAGTGCTCTTCACTGTCTGTTCTTTCCCAAGAAGCATCTTCATTATTTGTTTCGGTATTACTGGGATTCGTTTGCAGAATTTTCATCTGGTGCATCCTGTAAAATCTCTTCAAACTCAATTTCTGCATGATCAATCGGTACTGAGGAATTGTTTTTCTTGGAAGAAAATTCACTTTCAAAAAACACAACATCCCTGGACTTGCAAATTCTTTTTGTTTCACGATCAATTAATCGGTAGCCCTTGGTGTTCTCGCAGTAACCCACAAAAATCATTTCCTTCGATTTGTTATCCCATTTCTTTCTTTTCTCGGATGGAATGTATCCCAGTGCTCTGCAACCAAAAACTTTTAAATTACTGATATTTGGTTTCTCACCTGACCAAATTTCTTCTGGCGTTCTTCCAGTGATTGAAGCAGGGGATCGATTTATTAAGTACACTGCCGTTGAGACTGCTTCCGCCCAATATTCTGTAGGTAGTTCAGCCTCAATTAACATACTTCTCGCTCGTTCTACAATTGTTTTGTTGGCTCTCTCAGCTAAGCCATTTTGCTGAGGAGTATACGGTGTGGTTGTCTCATGACGAATGCCAAACTTTTGTAACAGTAACTTAATCTGATCATTATCATATTCTGCGCCATTATCAGTACGGAGACATTTCATTTTTCAATTCGTCTGATTTTCCACATAATTTTTGAAATTTTCGAGTGTCTTCGGAACATCACTCTTCCTTTCCAAGAAATAAACAAATATTTTTCTTGAACAATCATCAATGAAGGTGATGAAGTATTTAGCCCCACCAATCGAAGATATTTCCATTGGACCGCATAAGTCGGAATGGATTCTGTGTAATGGTTCTTTCGATCGCTTGCCACTTTGTTTGAATGGCACCCTTTGATGTGTGCCTTTCACGCATGTGATACACGGAACATCACTACATTCTTCTAAACTATAACCAGAAACCAAATTTTTCTTCAGCAATCGCATATCTCTTCGATTCAAGTGCCCTAATCTCTTGTGCCATAGGTTACCATTTGAAAGCTCAACTGAAACCATTGCTAAATTCTTTGGTAGACAATCCACTTCATAAACACCATTTACTTCGGTAGCAGTAGTCAATATTTCACCTTTTGCTGATATAACTTTACATCCGCTGGGGCTAAAAATTACTGAATTACCATTATCCACTATTTTGCTTACTGATAGTAGATTCGCAGCAATTTTGGGTACATTTTTTGCTCTGACTTCATCTGGGAAACCATTTACTGTTACTGGAATTTTTACACTTCCAACTAATGCAACTTCCATTTTTTCTTTAGCTGCTGCCAAAATGCTTATGTCTTCACATGATTTTTTATCCTCTAACCATTTTGGATTTGCTGTCATATGAGACGATGCACAAGAGTCCAAATACCATTTTGAACTTACAATTTCTTCATTTATGGCAGACAAGGCAAAAAATGCTTTCGGATCACCCTTGGATTCATTTGTTTTCTTTTTATTTTTGCATTCACTTGCAAAATGCCCATGTTTGTTACAATTGTAACACCGTACCAATTCTTTCTTGAATTTTGTTTTTCTTTGGTATGACTTCACAACAAGAGCAGATTCTGATTCACTAGACTTGACCTTACCTTCTGACTTGACTTCTTGCAGTAACTTAGTTTTAATTGAGTCACTAGTGATTGGAGTACCTGAACTTTCAAGCCCCATGATCATCGGCTTGTACTCGTCGGGGAGGCCTGCCAACAATAATGTCCAGATCCATTCATCTTCAACCTTGAAGTTCAGCCCATTTAATTTGTGAGCCGTCGCGTCGTTATCACAGTGTTCACATAGTCGTCCACAGAACTACAGCTAGCCAATCGTGTAGTAACTAGAGTTCGTAACAGTCCGACTTTTCGCGTCAACCCGGAATCTTCAAATGCTTTATTTAATTTATCCCACGCTTCTTTGGCTGTCGTGGTATCTTGGATGTGAACATAGTTAATTGGGTCGATATACAGAATTATTTTAGCACGAGCTTTTGTAACCTTCTTCGCATCATTTACATAATCGTTTTCTCCGGCTACACAACCCCACAAATCTTCATGCTCCAGTAGAGCCTGCATTGCGAATTTCCAGCTACCATAATTTTCTCTGCCCAATAACTTAGCAATTGTCGGAGCATTTGCCTGAGCCATGTGCTCGATTTGGTTAACTTTTTCTTCAACACTAAAAATTAAACTGTATTGCACCGATATTCCTCTTAATTTGATTCTCAGGATCTCAGATACGGCCTGGGCCCATAACCTGTTCAAACTCTTGAAGAATATTTGCAATAAAATGTTATTTTTAACTCAAAATTATTCTTGTTTTATTTTTTATTAATACACTTGACAGTTTCTACAACAGACTCTTTTTTTTCACAGACTACTTAATTTTAGACAATCAATAAATTGACGTTCACTTTCTAACAATATGTCACAGCTGAAGTTTTGGCTCCTTCAATAATGGTATTTCTAGTAAAAGTTTGGCTGCTACACACGTATATCTAAATTATAAATGGCGTTGGGAAGACAAGCGATGGATTGGGTGAGCATTTTGTGTGAATTTTGGAAAAGGAAGATTGTAATAGATAATTGAAATTATTTATAAAATTATATTTGACAGCTGCGACTTTTTGGATTAATTTTTGACATTTGGATATTTTACAAAATTGTGCTAAAATATTCTAAATATGAGCCTCACGGCTCGTTGAATAAGTAGTACAGTTCTATTGTAAAACTTTTAAATAAATAAAATAAAATAAATATACAACATGTATGCACAAGGTAAGTTCATTTTTTAAATAGGTACTATGAACTCTCTAAAATCTAGAATTGCATCACAAAATATTTCTTAAAAATCTAAGTTTCTTTCATTTCTCGTTCTGCTGGTGCCATACCTACTAATTAATACATGATGTAACAGTTAAATTACCATATTTATATCTGTACCTGAGTAACATAAAAACACACGCCACTGCTTGACAATACACTCGACCTTGAAATGATTTGTGTCATAATGTAAGCAGTTGTGACGCACGCGCAAAGATCCATCATACAAACTGTAATTATCGCTTGTAATCTCCCTAGTGCTTGAATTATTTCAGAAAATGTTTTCAAGGTCTCGAATGTTGTGAAAATTATCCCGAGTCGAAGACGAGGGATAATTTTGAAAAACATTCGAGACGGTTAATAATTCAAGCACGTGGGGGATTCGGTAAGAAAATGTCACACCTAAATAACATTAAAAAGTAATGGCATTAGTCTGACATTTTTGTCATCGAAAAAACAATATGGAAATAAAATTTATTGTAAAGAAGTCTACGTATGTCAATCAAAAGTGCTATCAGCTGACGTGCAATCGTCTATTATAGAGTGTTTTTAGCAGTAAAGAATACCCTAAATAATTTAGGGATTAGTTTGGAAAAGATAACCAAGAAAGTATCAGAGAAGAAGTTCAGCATTAAAAATGAAACTTCAGTTTTTAAATCCCGCGTCATTAATTGACAGAAACATTTCCGCTTATTAATTTCGCTCAGGGCACCGTGGTGGATGAAAATTTCCGGAAATTTTTTGGGTTGCCGTGGTAACGAAACCAAAAACCAACTTTTGATTGGCTAAAAAAACGATGTATGAAATTTTCACTTATAATAGCCCAAGGGTCTTGATAATTCGAAATAACTTGATACATTTTCGAAAGCGGGTTGCTCGGCAACATCCCGACGCCGAAGAGAAACCCGCTTGAGGAAATTTATCAAGTTATTTCGAATTATCAAGACTCGAGGGCTATTCGGTAAGAAAATTTTTTGCCCAAAAAGAACAATTTGTTAAAAAGAAATTAAAATTGAAAAGAACAATCTTGGAAATGACATTTTGTGCAAAAAATTCGACAGCAGTGCAAAATAGACATTTTTCCGTTGCTATAGTAATCCAGATGACATAAGTGAAAATAGCCCATAAGCACTCTTCAGTTAAATGTTCTCCTGATTGGCTGTCTTTGAACACGTGACTGTAGATACACAAATTCTATTGGATTATTGTATAGGTAAAAAATTTTCGCTGTAATAGTTAAGGCTCACTTTTCTCGTTGTTATTCTGACAAAAACATCACGGCTTATGAGTTTTTATACATATTATGAATTAAATTATCATCATAATTATTTAGGGCCGTTTGGTAGGAAACTGAAAAAAGGCCCGGATTTAGGACCAGGATTAAAAATAAAAGTTCGGCATTCTCCATTAGACATCGCTATCACTCGAGCATTTCACGTCTTGCTTTTTCTATAAACGCAGAGGTCAAATGTTGATTTTTTTATTCTTAAAATGAAGTTTTCAGTCCGAACATATTTCCTATCCTGAGCTAACCTACGTATTTCCCCAAAAGTAGAACACCCTTCCTCTTCATCTATTTGAGAGCAGTAGTCTTATCTGGGCCTACCCCTACCTCTTTCTGTTCCTATCTCCGACTCTAGTATGTCGCAAACTAATCCTTCGTGTCTCAGAAGGTATTCTACCATCCTATCTCTCCTTTTCTGTATTTACTTCCATATAGGTAATCTTTTCCCCCACTCTTTCTATTACCTCCCTATTGCTAACCTTATTTATCCAATTTTAATTAAATTAAACTTTAAAATATGAACTTCAATTTAAATAAAAATTTTGTACCTTCGTTTCCCCTTCCCTTTCATTTTCATTTGTTTGTTTTGTTGTGTTCTTTGTTTCTAATTACATATTATGTACTACATTCGCAGTTTCTTGAGTTAGATTTTTCATTATTTTGCTTTATTTTTGTTAATGTATTTCATACTTAAAAGTGTGTGTATTTTTCTCGGTTCTAGTGTAAAATTATGAAAATTCAAGATTCTGCTGTTATTGAAATTAGTCAGGACTAACCGTTTTCTAGTTTTATTACATGTCTGAAGTGTGATTAGTTTGTAGCGGTTGCAAAAATTTTCAGATCGTAGTGACCATGGAAAAAAAAGATTCGCAAGTTACGAAGACGCAATGTTGCTGATGCTAGGCTTTAATATCTAGGAAAGCTTATCGCAGTTCTAAACTTAGAACCAAGAAGACGCTATTAAATTCATTCTGTTGCTTGCTTTTGTACTGTATAAATCGAAATTAAACATTGTATAATTTTGGAATAAAATTAAATGTTTTTAAAAACTATTTTCGGGAGTTGAATAACATAATTGGCGCAGTCGTAACGGATTCACGTGACCGCGGAAAATATACTTTCGCAGCGTGTCGGAAAAATAGTTTAGTTTTTGCGGTTGGATTTTTCATCCGAAAACGTGAAGAACGAACCTCCAGTCTACTACAGACGACAGCAACTCCCAACAGTTCGAGCAAAGAAGAATCGGAAAAGGAACAGGCAGAAACTCGGACTTCAAAGCTGAAAGTGCCATTTCTTTTTGCCTTTCCGGAACCCTCTGTTTAAGGACTTCCGAAAGATAGAGAAAATAAGTTTCGCAATTAGATTAAGAAAACTCAAACTGAAAGATAAACTGATTTTTTTTATCATTGTTATTTTACTTCATTGCTTATAAAATATAAAATAGATTTTAAATAAGTATACTAAGCTTGATGAGCTTAATTGAAGATTTAGCAAATAATTTTCATAATTTAGTAAATTTAAGAGACATTCCTGAAATTCCTAGTTCAAATTCATCAGAACCAGATTTAGAGACAATTGCAGAAATGGATAACCCACAAGTGCAAGTTAACTGGAGCCTTTTTAAATCCAGAATGGAAAATTTAAGACCATTTGATGGTGATAGTAACACCTTAAATAAATTTATTTCTCGTTGTGATGGTATTATAGCCAGTTATAGCGTTTTCAACGATCCTGAATTAAATTCTCATATTTTAGAGTGTATACAGGGTAAATTACTAGGAAAAGCTGAGGCTATGGTAGGTAACAGAGTTGAATTAAATAATTGGGAAAGTTTAAAAAATGCTCTGAAACAATGTTTCTCAGACAGACGCGATTTAGATTGCCTTGTGCAAGAATTAACAAGGACAAGACCGTATAATAATGAACACTTATTAAATTTTGGTGGTAGACTTCAATTGATTAGAAGCAATGTAGTTCAAAGAATAAGTAACGATTTAACATTGTCGCAAGAAGCAAAACTTTGCCAAATCGCACATTATGATAAAACTGCTTTAGATACTTTTATTGCAGGTTGTACAGGTATCTTAAAAAATAATTTGCATCTAAAAATACCAGCATCTTTAGAGGATGCTATGGCATACGTTAACGAGTTTGAAAATTTTGAAAGATTGTATGGTAGTTTAAACGAACATAATAAATTCACTCCTAAGGTCAATAAACCAAACCAATTCCAAAACTTTGTACTTCCTAATCACGCTCAACAAAACAGATTTATACCTAATTTCAACACACCCGCAAATTACTTTCAGAGATCAAACACAAACACTTTCAATCCAAACTTTCAGCAAAAACCAATTTGGTCCAATCAACCCATAAATATTAAACCAATACCACAAGCTCCTTGAAGATTTCCAACTAACCGAGAAGTATTCGGACCACCAATAAATGTATTCAAACCAAGACCGATACCGATCAATCAGCTTCCCAAGCCAGAACCCATGTCAACGACATCTAGATTTTCTACGCCAGGAAATCAGTTTCCCAAACCAGAACCCATGTCAATGACACTAAAAAACCCTTCACCAATAACAAGACAACCTTTCAATAATTTCAATCAGAGACCTCAATTCAATAATAATTTTAGAAACTACCAACAACAAAGACCAAATTATACATTTGAGGAATTATATTCCAACGAGCAGGAAGAAATAGATCCATCCCTAAATTTAAATGATCCTGAAAATATGCTGTATCAACCAGCAAACTCTTCTGAATTATACGAAGAATATCAACCCGACGAACAATATGTCCAAGACAGTCCCGAACAAAACAATGACTCAAATTTTCAGATCGACCACCAGACAGACAAATTACCTTGACAGAAATAAATATTTCTTCTAGCAATGCATTACCTTATGTCGAAATTTGTCAACCCAAACTAAAACTCCTAATTGACACTGGAAGTTCCAAATCAATAATTAAGCCTTCTATAATAGAAAAATTTTATCCTCACACCATATATCATTCTAACGCCACAATTAAAACAGCCATTGGTAGCAAAAATATCATGTATCAGGCACAAGTACCTGCTTTTCCCGAATTTCATAGCGTTCATCAAATTGATTTTCTATTGTTTGATTTCCACGATTATTTCGATGGAGTCATTGGATTAGAAGATTTAATTAGCATGAATTTTAACATAGATTTAATAAACAGGAAATTAGTTTCTGATAGCGTTGAAATTCCATTTAAATTTAGAAAACCTGAGGATACTGAATTTAATTTTTCAGTAAATCCAGATGAAAGAATAATAAAAAATCTCCCAGTTAGTATATACGAAGGAGATATTTTAGTCAACGAAACAAATTTAGGAGAACTTTACATCCCTAAAATTTTGACAAATGCAAAAAATGGTTATGCACCTATCGAAATTCAAAATTCTACAGATGAAACAATTTCAGTAACTTTATCGGAACCTATTCATGCTCACAAATTTCAATCTGAACAGTACGAAATGTACAAATTCGAGAGCTTTACTAACTCATCAGAACAATTAGACTTTCCAAAATTAGACACTCGACCAGACATTAAAAACCTTATTCGGACCAATCATATGAATTCTGAAGAAAGATCTGCTATAACCGATGTATGCAGAAAATTTTCTGACATTTTCTTTAAACCAGGAGACAAGTTAAGTTTCACCTCGAAAATTAAGCACACAATTAAAACGACAGATGAAATACCGGTTCATGGAAAATCGTATAGATACCCTTATGTTCATCGCGAAGAAGTTCAAAGACAGGTAAAGAACATGTTAGACGAAGGCATAATTAGGCCCTCATATAGTCCTTGGTCATCACCTATTTGGGTGGTACCCAAGAAATCAGATGCATCGGGAAAACAAAAGTGGCGAGTAGTAGTAGATTATCGAAAAATTAATGAGAAAACTATCGAGGACCGCTACCCTATTCCAAATATAAACGATATTCTAGACAAATTAGGTAGAGCCCAATATTTTAGCACACTAGATTTGGCGAGCGGATTTCACCAAATCGAAATGAGCAAATGTTCCGTTGAAAAAACCGCGTTTAGTGTCGATAACGGACACTACGAATTTTTGAGAATGCCCTTTGGTCTTCGAAATTCACCACTCACTTTTCAAAGAGCTATGGACGAAATTTTAAAAGAACTTCAAAATAAAATTTGTATGGTTTATATGGACGACATAATTGTTTTCAGCACCAGCTTACAAGAACACATCCAAAATTTAAAATTAGTTTTTTCTAAATTACGCGAAGCACGGTTAAAAATTCAATTAGACAAGTGTGAGATTTTACAGAGAGAAGTGGAATTTCTCGGGCATATCGTAACTCCCGACGGTATACGGCCCAATCCTAAAAAAATTGAAGTAATAAAGAATTTTCGGATACCACGCACTCAAAGAGAAATTAAATCTTTCTTAGGTTTACTTGGATATTACCGCAAGTTTATTGACAATCTGGCAAAAATTACAAAACCTATGACAAAATGTCTTAAAAAGGGTCAAAAGGTAGAACATACAAAAGAATTTATAGAATGCTTCAACACCTGTAAAAATTTATTGATTTCAGAACCAATTTTGGCATATCCCGACTTTGAAAAAACTTTTGAATTAACCACAGACGCATCTAAATATGCATTAGGTGCTATTCTATCACAGAACAATCATCCCATATGTTATGCATCCAGAACACTTTGTCCAGCAGAGATCAATTATTCGACCATTGAAAAAGAGCTCCTTGCCATAGTTTGGAGTTGTAAATATTTCCGTCCTTATTTGTTTGGCCGTAAATTTAAAATATACACGGATCACAAGCCTTAGTATCCCTTAAGGAACCAAACTCACGCCTGATTAGATGGCGATTGCGATTAGAAGAGTTCGACTACACAGTTGAATATAAAAAAGGAACTAGTAATCAAGCAGCTGATTATCTTTCCAGGAACCCACCTGACTTTGACTTGAATCCTTTGGAAACCCTTTCTCTTTGCAATAATTTAGGAGACATAGACGAAATAATCCAAAAAGCATTAGAAGAACTCGAACCACTTCCAGAATTAAAAGACATCACAGATTCTGAAATCCTAGATCCAAATTATACAAAACCTAAAATAAATATAATTTCCGATATCCAAATAAAACCCCCTGATTCAGTAATTCAAACAGAAGAGACCGATGATGAAACCGTTCATACATCAATTGAGAATCCAATTTTCACAATACCAATATCAGAACGACCGGTAAATACTTATAAAAATCAAATAGTTGTTACTCTCGGAGAAACTAATACCATGCACTTTAAAACAAATAAAATTTTCGAAAATTTCCGATACTATGTAACATTGCCAAAATTTGATTTAAAATATCATATTGTAAAATTCCTGAAAGAATACATAGATCCAAAACAAACCTATGCCATTTTCTTTAGAAATTCCTCCATATTAGAAAATTTTATAAGAACCATCCAAGATACTTTCAAAAATTCTTCGTTCAAATTTCTGCATTGCACAACATTTTTATCAGACGTAGAAACAAAAGACGAGCAAAATGAAAAATTAGAATATTATCATATTGGTAAAACATGTCATAGGGGTATAAACGAAATGAAAATGTCATTACCCTCTAGATACTATTGGCCGAAAATGGCGTCAGATATTGAAAATTATGTCAATAATTGTGAAACTTGTCTGAAGAATAAATACGACCGAAATCCCCCAGTGATCAAATTCAACCTTACCCCAACAACTTCCAAACCTTTTGATCATGTCCACATTGACACTTTTACTATAAATAACCAGGACTTTTTGACAATTATTGATACTTTCTCTCGTTATGGTCAAGCATACCCCCTAAATGCCGTCATAGGCATATCAATAGTTGAAAACTTGTTAAATTTCATTTGTCACCATGGATTGCCTCAAAAAATATCAACAGACCGTGGTACAGAATTTAAAAATCAAGATCTCGAAAACTTTTGTAAATTACACCGTATAGATCTGCACTACACTACTTCAAAAAATAGTAACTCAAATTCGCCAGTAGAACGATTCCATTCTACAATAATAGAACATTTCAGATGTTTAAGGGAAGAAAATAAAAATCTTTCATCCGAATCTTTAATGAAACGAGCAGTATTAGGCTATAATAATTCCATTCATAGTGTTACAAAATTTACCCCCTTTGAAATTATAAAAGGTCATATAAATACTTCAAATCCTTTCGACCTAAACGACCATATCATTATTTCTGACTATGTTCAAAATCATAAAGAAACAACTAAAAGGCTCTATGATAAAGTTAAGGAAACAAATCAACTAACAAAAGAGGTAGTTATTGACAAAATTAATGAAAAAAGAAATGAACCACCAAATTTTGCTGGTGAAAAAGTAGCTTACATTAGAACAAAGTTTAGAGACAAGAAATTGCCAAAATTCAAAAAGACGAAAATTACTGACGAAGATAATATCAAACTAAAAACAGATAAAGGAACGTATCATAAAAAATATAGCTAGAAAACCTAGAGTTAAATCAAAATCATTGTTACAGGAATCCGAATCCAACAAAAATGGGTCCATTGATCCTATTCCTGGTCCTTCAGGTATTACACGCCGATAGTACCGATGACGTTGAACTGACGACACTGGACAATCCTATTCTTCCTATACGATTAGGGAATAGCAGAATAATTTATAGGAAACATACTTTTTTGCATTATTTAGATTTAGATATAGTTATTAAACAATTAGCAGCTTTAAAGCAGAATTTCAATTCTATTAGAGATGACATCCACAAAATAAATACGTCAGATCCTACATCCTATCACGGTTTAGCCGAAAACATGCTCCTTCGTACAGAATATTTACTTCAAACGACACAACTTAAACTCGAGAACTTAGGCCCTCATATTCGCAATAAAAGAGGACTAGTTAATGTAATTGGCAAAATTAATAAATGGCTTTTCGGCAACCTAGACTCAGAAGATGGACAACACTATGACCAGGCTATTAATATATGTATTAACACAAAATGAGAAAATTATGGCACACGAAATGAATTTGCAAATTTCTCTTTCAAAAAGGCTAATTACACTGAGAGAAATTTTACAAAATATTTATACAAAATGTAGTTGCTGGGAACTTTTTGTATAGTATAACATTTTTATGTTCTATCATATTCAATATTTATACACTGCTTACAATATGGAATGTTTTTCATATTACACTTAAATTGTATTTGAGATACCGTATCCAGCAACACATTTTCATTTTCGAATACATTTACTCATTGCGAAAACGGAGGGTGTATCAGAAATCTAAAATAGAATATTCTTGCATACGCCAAGTTTCTTGCATAAGATACTATGGAAAAACAAATTTCCTTAAAGTGTTATTATCATTAAGACTCATTCGTATGGATTACATTTACATGCGATATACATACCTTCAAATTGCAGGCAAGACATACGACAAACATTAAGTAATATCGTTCATGACTTTGTAAATAATATACTGCTCAAATTGTAAGCATTACAACAACGACGTTGTAATTTAACTAGTTTTCGTTTATGATTGGTCGAAGCTGGTGCCACGCACCTGCGCAACACATCATAACTACCAAACGGTTGTTCTCTAGTTTTAACTTGCAACCTTTCCGTCTCATCAAAAGTCCAGAAGAGCTGTGAGTGTGTGTGTTAAGTACTGAAATCAATTGCAGTTTATTGCTATTGAAAATGGAAGACATGTTAAACCTTTGTGGATTTCAAGATTTGGTACCTATGTAGGTACATGTTGTCTTCGTCTTTATCGGTAAGTAAAATTTGCTGTGTTTTAGATGATGTATCCTTGCAACATCAGTTAGGCACCTACCTACATATTAATTTTCACGTTTATCATATTGCACTATTACTGTTCTCTTTATTACATTGAACTTAACACAAATAATGATTATTTCTGGAAGTCTTAAAGTAAATTACTGTAGGTTGTGCATGGAAGATTGTAAAAGAGGACATTTTTCTGAAGCTTAAATGTGTTTTACGAACAATTAATAATTAGCATAAAGTTAACATTGCCTAACACCATAAATGCATGCTTTTTTTGCTATACAGGGTGTTCATCATAAAGGTAAACGCTGTTGTATTCCACATCCTTCTAAAAAAATATAAGTACCTAAACAGAGCAACAACAATATTGAAATTTTTACATACATTCTGCTAAAACATCTACAAGTGTGCGCAAAATTCTTTATTAAATTCCAAAAAATTAATTCTTATATTACCTAGTAATTTTAAGTAGATTGCTATATTTTTATGACATTTTTGAATTCTCCGTGAAAATTTAGATAGGGTTGATTAAAAGATTAAAACGGGGTTTTCTTAAGGGGTATCATTTTACAGTATCTTATTTTCTTTACAGAAATACCTAGTTGTAAGATCTGCATCAACCATGGATAGAGGATAGAGGATCCATGGCATCAACCTAGAATTCTTCTTCTTAAACGTAAGCAAATTTTCAGATAAAATGTCTAATGTATGTTTAAATTGAAATACCCTGTATTACGTGCCTACTAAAATGAACCACCACCTCACTATTAAGAATGTTTTAAAAATATTGAGGTAGTCCAAGATAGAATATAATTTTTATTAATAGCCGTTAATGTTTGTACACTATACAAATTTATATTTTAATTTTTTATTTATTTGTCAATGATTACGTAGGTTGTATTTTTAAAACAAATAAAGCAGTTATATTTTCATCATGATTTTTTTTCATACCTTCCAGAATAATAATTGTACATAAATATTTTCAATTATCTCTTACTTTTTGTTAACTTGTCAATACACAGATATCGGAGTTAAGAAATAAGAAAGAGTAAAGTATAAGAAGCCGATCTACATAGATATTAAGAATATAACTAATATGTTATACAGAACTGTAAAAATGGTAAGTATAGATTGAATTTAACTGTATGATAGAAAACACATCCCGTAACAATTTCGGAACAGCCACAATATCGTATACTATTTCAACTATTAATTATTACAACAACTGCCTTGTATGCGCGAACTTCACAAGGGACATGTTTATATATTCTGTGTCGTATTCTTTGTCATAAAGTTATTACAGAATTGTTGTTGTAAAATATACAATCCGTTGTAGCTGGCGCATATATAGCAACAACATGTTGTATTGCATGCAACTTTTATGATATTACGGACAACACTTTTTTCTCAGTGTAGTAATTACAATAAAACCATTGAATTATTAAGTAATAACCAACAAAAATTAGAACAGGATTTAAAAATGGTTCAAAATTATGTTAAAAATACAGTTACAAGCTGGGGTACCTATATAACTTTTCAAGGCACAGTTTCACAAATAATTTTAGACTGTCAGAATTTAATAACATTCATAGATAATGTAGAAAATGCCATTGTCTTTTCCAAACTTAACACCGTTCACAATTCAATAATATCTAGCTTGGAACTAGAAGAATCAATAAAACATTTAAGTAAAATTTATGATGAAGATGAAGTTCCTAAATTTAAAAACATATTGACTTATTATCAATTCTTGGGAACCCAAGTAACAATATCAGGTTCAAAATTAATTTTTGCGATTCATATCCCTCTATTGACAAAAGAAGTTCTTAAATTTTTCCACCTACATCCTATAATCCAAAATCACCAAATATTCGTTCCAAAATACCCTTATGTGGCACGAGGAAATTCCAAAACTCAGTTCGAAAAGGACGTATGTCCTTCACTAGAAGAAACGTACTATTGTAAAGAAAATTTCGTAAGCGAGGACGCCTGCACCCGTCAACTTATTGATGGAAAATTTTCCGAAAATTGTCAAACATTACAACTATTCGTAGAAGAACCAATCATCGAACAAATTACTCAAGAAATTCTACTAGTTATTCCCGTTGAGACAATTAAACTTTTCTCCAAATGCAAAACTGATCAACACTTACAAATTTCAAAACCAACGTTAGTGAAAATACCAGAAAAATGTGAAATTCAAATCATGAACAAGACATTTAGAAGTAATACTGAAATGCATCAAGGTAAACCGCTTATCTTACCAAAATTGGAAATTGGAAACTTCAAAGTTTTAAAATCGTTCAAGACAACAAATTTAACAAAATTAAATCTGGAAGACCTACACCAAATAAACGAAATCGCGAAGCAGTTATCGCCAATACACCTTCAAGAAAATCAAGAAACGGAAACGACCTACATTTTCATCGTATTATTTGCAATAACTATTAGTGCCATTATTGTGTTATTCGTGTTCAAACTGAAGAAAAAATATTACAGAATAAACCATAATCAAGACAAGAAGTTGGAAATGGAATCCGTGGAAATTGAAATGGACAATTCCCGAAAAAATAAATCCGTTATTTTTTCATCTTAAGGAGGGAAGAGTTACGAAGACGCAATGTTGCTGATGCTAGGCTTTAATATCTAGGAAAGCTTATCGCAGTTCTAAACTTAGAACCAAGAAGACGCTATTAAATTCATTCTGTTGCTTGCTTTTGTACTGTATAAATCGAAATTAAACATTGTATAATTTTGGAATAAAATTAAATGTTTTTAAAAACGATTTTCGGGAGTTGAATAACATAATTCGCATTAATTTATTTGATATATTCGGTGACAGATACGTTATGCACTGTTTAAATAGCGTTTTTGCTTTCAGCACATTTTAAAAATTTTTAGTTATACCGTTGATTGAAGGAATATTCCTTCAATCAACGGTTATACCTACTTTAAACGGCAGCCTTAAGTATTAAGTATCTACTTTTTCTGCGGGAAATGAGATAAGTTGCGCTTTAAATATTACTAAGTACGTGGATCAGCAACTTTACAGCTCCAGGAAAAGTCCCGAAAGGCGAAAGCGTTGTCGTACCAGGTTCTCGAAAGTTATAAGAACTTTCAAGCATGCACTTTACCATTTTCTAAACATGCTTTACTATTTGGGCTCTACTACTACAGTAAACCGATCGAGTGATGGCGAGCGGTGGGGATGCGCACTAGACGTAGTTGCACTCTGCACCACCGCCTGCGCGCACTGACCCCCGCCGCTCGCCATCACTCGATCGGTTTACTGTTTTGGAAGCGCTGACATTTACCATGATAAGTATAACATACATTTAATTGTTTACTTTTCTATTATAAGCAAAATGGAACTTATACATGAACAGTGTTTTCCTCTATAAATTCACGCCGATTTGCATCTACATAATCTTAATTTCCTTACAGGCAGTTGCTAATGAAAGTTGCTCAATACGATCTAAAAATCACAAATTAGGTACACAAATAGACTTCCGAGTACGGAATGTCCGAGAGCGTTTTAATTCCAGGAGAATTTGATTATGACACAGGCGGCAGGCAGTGTGAGCATACGAGATAGAGTGCAGGACGAATTTTACCAGGAATCACCGTGGCCGCCGGTCGACGACCTTCCTTTAAATCGAACTCGGCGGTGGTTATCGCCTCCAAAACAAAAATTAATCTAACGTTTCTTCGTAGTATTCGACTGACCGAATAGTTAATGACTCGTCAAAATTCTAATTCAGACAGGCTGTGATGTTGATTGAAGTCTTCAGGTACAGGGTGGCCGATCTTCAATCTGTCTATCATGAAGAGAGAAAATATATTTTCTAAGCTCTAGTATTGTGCAATTTGAAATTTTCGAAAGATTTAGGGAAATTTGAAATAAGTACATACAGTGACAGCCATAAAGTCTGCACCACATGGAAAACTTTTTTATTTATAGGATTATTGGAAAACGGTTTTCGGCATTAGTTTCAACATGATTAATAACTAGAAAATTGACAAAAATATTTGTCATGTCACAACTGTGACACCGCCAAAATGTCATTTGAAATTTTAAAATGGGCCGAAATGCCCTTATTTATCAAATTATGGAAAAGTGCGATAAGGAAAAGTTATTTGTAATTACATTAAGATTCTAAATACGACGTTTGGTGAGACAATTTCAATGTTTTAATTTTTTCTTTTTTTTTTTAGAAAACGTCAAATAATATTTAAGATAGGTACCTAAACTATTTTCAAACAATATTCTCTTAAATTAAATATTACATTTCTGTATGTCTTTCTTCTCTTTCCATACATGTTATTGTCCTGTTGAAAAATTATTTGGTTACGTTTCTGAAAAATCTTTAGTATAAATAAATCTGCATTATTCACTTTTAATGTTTTAAATAAATTTTAATCGGTATTTTCAGTTTTATTTGTATGATCTAAATGTAATTTAAATGAACAATAGTTTCTTTAATATTTACGCCCATTATCCTGCAAAATTCCACTGTAAGGGTTTAAAATTGCTGAAAATAGTCCAAAATTGTACTGTTATTTTTCGTAAAAAAGGTTATTTTGCAAGAAATTAATTAATTTAAAAAATAAATGTAACATTACTGTATTTTTGCATTGAAATATTTCAAATTAACTCAACTGTAAACAAATAACACCCACACAAAAGGAAATGTTAAATATTTTTGGGAAAAAAAGGAAAAAACTAAAACATTGAAATTGCCTCATCAAATGTCGTATTTAGAATCTCAATGTAATTTCAAATAACTTTTCCTCATCGCATTTTTCCATATTTTGATAAATTAGGGCATTTCGGGCCATTTTAAAATTTCAAATGACATTTTGGCAGTGTCATAGTTGTGACATGGCAAATATTTTTGTCAATTTTCTAGTTATTAATCATGCTTAAACTAATACCGAAAACCGTTTTCCACAAATAAAAAAGTTTTCCATATGGTGACGACTTTATGGCTGTCACTGTATATCATTACGTTAGTCCCTCACAGAGAACGCTTACATGTAAATATTTTAGGCAATTCTCCATAACTAGCTAAATAGAATAAATGCACTTGATTGTTTCACAAATATATTAGCAAGTTCCTAATTATTTCAAAGTTTTCCCATAAATTCATTTTTTTACCTTTGTTGGAAGTGTGTAAGAATTTTGCATTGCCTGTTATGAAATACCAAAGGAATCAAAGACATTTTCAATTGAGGAAATAAATAAATTTTTATTGGAAGCACCCGATGAGGAATATTTAAATTGTTACAGGCCAATGACTGAATCGAAAACTTTCATTTGCGAGTATGTATGCTAATCATAGTAATAGCCGCACTAGTTACATAAATAACTATTACTTGTATTATTATTTGTTATTATTAATTTCTATACACTTTTTAAACTTAAAACTTTTGTTAAAACATTTGTTACACGGCGCAAAACTTGCCCAGCCACTGGCTACTTTCAGCACACGCGACACGAACCTGCTACACACAACGCACCTCTTGTGCACTCCACCCGCCGTGCTCTCCTCTGGCACGCGGGTTGCCTATCCCACTTCTGATATATTACACGGCGCAAAACTTGCCGCCGCCGACCGAGAGTCGAACCCTGCGCTCTCCTACTGAGCAATCGGCGACCTTACACGCCTTCTTTCTATTCATCCATTTATACCTAAGACTGTAACAGTTCGGCCCGTCCTGACAAGCTAGCCGTCCTCGGCTACCCCAGCCTCTGGCTACTTTCAGCGCACGCGACACGAACCTGCTACACACAACGCACCTCTTGTGCACTCCACCCGCCGTGCTCTCCTCTGGCACGCGGGTTGCCTATCTCACTTCTGATATATTACACGGCGCAAAACTTACCGCCGCCGACCGGGAGTCGAACCCGGGTCCCCGCGCCCCGAAGCCCTGCGCTCTCCTACTGACCAATCGGCAACCTTACACGCCTTCTTTCTATTCATCCATTTATGTTTGAGTATTCAAATAGTACGCCATCGAAAAAATATGAACGAACAGAACAAAGTAGGTACCTAACATACATTTAAAATAGAACAAGAACACAAAGACAAATTAAAGTAAAAATTGTTCATATTTTCTTCCTTGTGTGCGAATACAAGACATGCACTTTCTGAAAATCTTTAAAATTACTTATCTCAGTAACGGTAAAGAATTGAACGTATGTTCATATGAACTTGTTTGCTTAGAATGACGTTCTCTACTAGCAATTTTCTTTTGGCACACTTGAGGTGGGACATCCTGTATAGATGTCAATATTGCTAACACTGCATACATATTTTAATCCGATTCTATAATGGAACAAACTGGACCTCAATTGATAATCCTACTAACAATTCCCTTCCGAATATCCATTTCTACACAATCCTGCTAAAAATTCTCTAAAAAGCTGCTGTTTGCTATTTGTTATTTGCACAAAATTATGTATTACTCTTCTGTTGATATCCAGTGTGTTCACGCGAAACGAAAGAAAAAGGCAAAAGTTGTTAGGTTCAATCTTCTCTATAATTTGAAAGTATTTTCAGTTATACAGCTTGTCCCATTTAATTGTGGCATCCAAAAGTTACAATTTTTAAATGTAACACCCTGTATTTTGTCTGTTTCTCGAATCCGACACTTAACTATAAATAAAAATTGTAAGAAAACTATGATGGAGAAGAGAGTTATTCCACTTTGTTCGGCATATTCGACATAGCTAGTAGCAGTAGCAATAGCAGTAGTAGTAGCACTGGAATTGTATTATTTACACTTCGCTAAAGGATTCCTCTGGCATATTTTCTCTGAAAGGTGAAATTGGAAAAATATTAGTAAAATATTCTAAAACACACAATTCAAGAAAAAAGTAAACGTGTGCCATTTAAAAATTTCAAGTTATATGTGAAGTTGGATAATAGAAGTTTCCTCCTCCGCATGTCTGACGGTTTGAAGGAGACAAGGCATGCCCTCGATTAAATTACGTATTATGCTTTTGGTGGATGTTATTCCACTCTAAGTTTCTGTGTGTGGGTGGGGTAGACGTATGACTTCGTACACGTGGTCCTTTGGGGTTTAAGTCTGGACTTCGTGCTGGTCGATCAAATCGCGCAATTTACACCTAATATAAGTAACAGCTAACAATCCTCGCTCTGTGGGGTAGAGCGTCATCATGCATAAAAATTTTATTTTCTTCTATAGAACCATAGAACCGTCATGATTTTCTAAAACTTCTGAAATGTACGTATGTGCGCTACGAGTTTTGTGTTTACATAATTATTTAGATGTTTTTATGCATTTTTCTTGATTTTCTTAAACAGTTTTATCAAGAAATCCAATCTTCATTTCCCCTTCAGGAGTGGCGTAACATCTCAGAAGGAAGAATGTAGGGGTACTACTTGTAATGTTAATGGCTGTTCGACAAGAAATTATCTTCCAAAGTTTCTTGTACCTATTTATAAAAGTTTGAAACTTTCTGCAAGAAGGAATTAAAACGACATCAAAAATAAAGTAACTATCATTTATAATTTCTTTGTTATAAAATATTTCATTTATCAGTTCATAACAGTAATTACTTCCGTGAATGCACTTATTCCGTTCCAATAACGCCACCTTGAAAGTTTCAAATCAATTAAAAGTGTTCAGACTTCCCAGAAACCAGTTAACCATAATAAATTCGCTTGCAAAGTGAGTGTATAAAAATTGAAATGATTCCCGCAAGAATTTATTGTGCATAAAACCTTTTTAATAATAGGTTGTGCATACCAGACTCTAAAAGCGAATGCCACTTCTAGGTATTTATAATTAGCATTTAAGTACCTTGACCTGGCATATCATTAGGAGAAACTTACCTATACAGTGCGTTCAAAAATGAACATTTGAGAATTTTAGGACACATAGTACTCTCTAAAATAAGTCAAAAATTATTAATAAATATGCGCTTAGAATCGCATCTTATTGTCCAAGTTTCGCACTGGTACAATGCCGTACTCCATACATACGTCTTTAAGAGCCTCTTCCGAGTTTTTGCATTAACCGTTCCCGAGCATAACAGTTGTTTCTTTCTGTTAAAAGAAAATCGACCCTACTCTATTCTTTATTTTATTTCTGTAGTGCTCTTACCATCGCGAGCTATTTGACTTCCTAAATAGCAAAAATCCGCGACTTTCTCTATCTTACCATTTTTAGTTTTAGTCCTATTTTCACGCCCCGCCCTCTACATACCAAAATTTTGTTTTGTTTCATTAATATTCATGCCGAAGCCCTCTACCAAAACTGCTTCCATTTCGTCCAGAGCCATTCTTAATTCTTCTTTGCCGGATGATAATACTGCTAGGTATTAATTATTTGACCTTGTATATTAATCCCTGGAGCTGTTCTGTCCTTAACAATATTATTCGCATCTTCGATATACAAGTTGAAAACTGGAGGTGACAACGCACATCCCTGTCTCACTCCCTTCCGAATATCCACTTCTCTTCGTTCCTGCTCAAATTATATAACAACTGCCGTTTGCTCTTTGTGGAGATTACGTATTATCCTTCTATGTTTTGAGATTGGGTGGCAAGAAAACAGGGTGTACTGAAAAAAAATATTGCTCCTGAATAAGAATGCATTACTGTAACAATACTATAACAATGGACATCTTCAGGGCTGACACTGAACAGATAGGAATGGCCTCGGGAATAACATATTTGGGTTAATTTATGGTCAGTCAACCGGCAACGATTTGGATTGGAGGTTTCGGGTGACTGATTTTACAGGGTGCCCCATAACTGGCGCACCTCCTTCTAGGGAGTGTACTTTTGCCATGGAAACGTGATAACAGAAATTAATTGTCATAATTGTCAATCATTGTCTGTCAAAATATATTAAAACAACGATTACTTCAAAATTATTCTAATTTACGGGGAGTGCAACCACAATGCTGGGAGTATGCATCAAGGTTCCCTAACGGGCGACATGCAGATAAAAACGTAATTTTAAGACTGGTGCAACGAGAGCGTGAGACTGGATCTTTTCTTCCATAGTGAAATGCTGTAGGCGGACCTGGGGAGAACGTGCAAAATTTAGAAGCTGAAGAAGATGTACTTGAAGCTGTTGAGGAAGATTCCGCCAGAAGCGTCAGAACGATTGCGCGGTTGAGTGGGATATCAAGATCCATAACACATCGTGTCCTTCAAAGACACCCGCATCATCCATGTCATTACATCCGTGTTCAAGGTCTCGAACCTGTAGGTTATCCAAAACGATTGCGGTTCTGTAGATGATTGCTGCAACAGAATGATACTGATCACAACTTCTTTAAGAACACATTGTTTACGAATGAATGTTTTTTTCGAGGAAAGGGATGTTTAATGCACATAACTGACATTTATGGGGCATGAAAATCCTTTCATAACCACAGAACGTGTGTATAAACAAAGGTTTTCTCTGAACTTATGGTGCGGAATACTAAACGATCGTTTGGTGAGTTTTTTAAATAATTTCCTGATTTCCAGATCATAAATTGTTATCTAAATTTTGTTAGGTCGATCCCCATCCACTCAAGGAAAGGCTAAATGGTGAAAGGTAAGCCCGTTTCCAGGAAAACGATCTTCCTGAATTGTTAGAAGATGTGTATTTGAATCTCCGAGAACATATTATGTGGTAACATACAGCCTTCACGCTCTTACTGGCTGTCTGTTTCTTTCGTCAAATTGCCTGGCAACAAAATTTCGTTCAAAACAGAAATTTATCCGGCAAAATAAAAAGTACCGTCAAATTACGTACGAAAATAAATAAATGCCATAATTGACAAGTACCTTGTCTTATTTCCATGGCAACTAAGTACACGTTTGAAATCAACGCTTACTTAGCCTTTGTAAAACACCAATTCAGTGCTGCTTCCCTTATTGGTCATATTTAACAGCATCTTGCTTCTTTTCTATTTTATACACTTACTTTTCCTAGGAGAAGCACGACTTATGGGACACTCTGTACACCTCCAAGTGTTTCAATGGTAGAAGCCGTTGCCGCGATTGACAATGAAACTGAGGGGATGATTTGAATCGATTTTCTTCTTGTTGTAGAAAATATATACATATACAAGGTCGCAAGAACAAGGAATACACTTTCTGTGTGCAAGGGTCAATAAATCAATTTCTCGGAAACCGAACCTCAAGCTTAGGGAATCTATCGAAATTATTAAACACTCCCTTATTTCTAAACCCTGTATAACATCAACGCTTTTCTGAAACGGATTTCATCAGCTAGCACACATAAATACCTTAATAATATTGCTAGACCTGTTACTTTTATTGCATTTCCTGCAAATTTATTAAAACGACGTTCAGTTAAATAATTCAACCTCCACTATTACAAATGCAAATGAATGTTTCCAAATACCCATAAATTGCGAAATTATTTTAAGGAATTAAATGAAAAAATCTGCCCCTGTAGAAACTTGAAGAGACAAAGTATATCTATGAAATGGGAAATGATTATAAAAAGTGGTTAGTTGCGTATACCTCCATATTTTCCTACCCTGAATTAACCTGAAAGCAGAACGTCATTTTACAACCACAGTGTTGTTCTTTTCAGTGGATTTGGGTTTATTGTTGCAAATAAATTGAGTCCAAGGTTGACAAAGTTCAGTTTATTGAACAGAGTTTCACAAAAGGTACCTGTCAACATACAAAAGAATCAGTATCTAATTTGACAATTTTCAATAAATAGAATTATTCATGACTTTATACAATACAATCTTAACATACCTTTTGAATCTTTTGACACTCCTTGTTTTATTAAACAAAATTATAATTCGGAGCACGTTTTGCTTTTTGCCTTTCTATTTCGCTTTTTACGCTGTCTCATGAAAATTAACAAAAGTTGTTTATCACCTGCCTACTTACAAAAAAAAAATGAAAGTACAAATAAATACATGATTACCAACTTTGACTCTATATAAAACAAAAGTAAAGTGTGAAGTAAGGTTAGATTCAGGTCAGCTGTCAATTGATCAAATTTCAAAACTCCTCCTTGACCAATTTACAGCGGAGCGTCTCAAAGACTCTTCTGTTGAGTGGCTTTGTGAGAATGTCTGTAATCTGCTTGCTGCTCTCGACGTGTTGCAATATCACAGTGTTGCCAACATGTTGCTGAATGTACTTTCGTGGTATCTCAATGTGTTTCTTGCCTCTGGTTGTCTTTCCTTCGTGTGCATTCTGTAACATGTGAATGGCTGACATGTTGTCGACTTTCAGAGTGATCGGCTGATCACTTTCCAGGATACCAAGTTCCAGTGCAATTCTCTTGATCCAGCACACATCGTCAATCACGGACACCGCGGCTCGGTACTCGGCTTCTGCAGTTGAAGTCGCTACCAAACGCTGCTTCTGTGAGTACCAGATCACTCCTCTCATCACCAAAACTCCACTCGTCGACTGTCCTGTCTCAGAGTCTCCTCCAAAATCTGAATCTGTATATGCCACAAGTTCTTTGTCTCCTCCAAAGTAGATTCCTGCTGTCACTGTCCCTCTCAAGTACTGAAATACACGTTTTACCATCGCCTGATGGCTTTTCATGGGGTTGTTGCAGAATCGACTCAGGTAGTTCACGGCGAAGCTTATGTCTGGCCGAGTGATTGTAGCTAAGTACAGTAAGCTCCCTATCGCCTCGCGATAGTTGTTGTTTGCCGGAAGTGCCTCGTCGTTCTTGAAGTCTGTCTTCTTGGTGATCATTCCTTGCTCAATAGGTGTGAATACTGGGTTACACTGTTCGAGTTTCATTTTCCTCAAGATCTTCTCCGTGTAACGAGGCTGATTCACAAAGATACCATCTTTATTGATCTTGATTTCCATGCCCAAGTACGTCAACTTGTCCTATGCTTTCTTGCTGTATGTGATCTGAAACTCCTTGCTTATCTCCTTCAAGAGTCTGTATATTTCCTTTTCAACCTTCCCAGCTATCAATCCATCATCCACGAAGAGTGAGAGCATAATGCTCTTGTCCTTGTTATAGTAAATGCACGGGTCATCATCTGTGTTGATTAGGCCAATCTTCTTTTCAAAGTGTGTGGTGACCCTTTCGTTCCACATCCTTGGAGCTTGGTTGAGCCCGTAAAGACTCTTATCCAACTTGCAAACTTTCCTTGATCCATCGTCAAACCCTTCAGGCTGGTTCATATAGATGACTTGCTCCAGGTTTCCATACAAGAATGCCGTTTTCACATCGAACGATACCAACTTCATTTTCTCTGAAGCTGCATGACTTAGTAGTAGTCGAATTGATGCATGGCCGGCTACTGGGCTGAATGTTTCCGCGTAGTCCACTCCTTCCTTTTGTTCAAAACCTCTTGCTACGAGTCTGGCCTTGTATCTTCCGTCTGCCTTCTCTCGAAGTACCCACCGACAAGTGATTGGCTTCACTCCTTCAGGACAATCCACCAGTTCCCAAGTTTTCATTTCCATTAGCGAGTCGTACTCCTCCTGCATTGCCTGTCTCCATTTCTCATCTTTGAGTGCCTCGCTCACCGGGATGTCTTCCGTTTCACCAATCATGGCTACTTTTGCGCTCTTTCCTCCACGTCTGGAGTCAAGTACCCAGTCTCTCAGTCTCGGTGGTGGTTGTAAAGTTCGACGATCTCGCAAAATTTTCTTTTCTGGCTCTTCTTCTGGCGGTTGTGTCCCATTATCGTTGTCACTTGTCTCCTCAGCACTTTCTCCAGTTGTCCAGTTGTCCTCTTCTTCGTCTGACTCACTGCTGCTTTCTTCTTGTTTCTCAGGTGTGCCCTCTGTTGCCGATGTCTCAAGTTCAGTGCCTTGTCTCTGTCGTATCTTTTCCTCGTCAAAGATTACATTGTCTGAAGTGACGACCTCTCTTTTCTCTTTCATATAAATCCTATAGCAGGGCGAATCAATGTCATAGCCAACCAGAATTCCCTTTTCTGAGTTTCTATTTATCTTGCCTCTCTTCTGTGCTTGGGTCAGCACATAACATTCACATCCAAAAGGTCGCAGTTTCTCAATCTTCATTTTCCTTCCGAACCACAATTCTGCTGGACTCTTTCCTGGTACGTTGCTGGTTCCTGTCTGGTTGATCGTGAAGATTGCATGGTTCATTGCCTCTGCCCATAATCTCTCGTCCAAACCATCTGCTTGTATCTCTGCCCTGGCTGCCTCGACAATCGTTCTCATCTCTCTTTCCACCCTTCCATTTTGCTCTGGCGTATGTACATTCGTAAAAGTGTGAAAAATTCCCAACTTGTCCATCACCTCTTTCGTTTTTGCATTTTTCAGTTCCGTGCCGTTATCAGATCTCAGACTCTTCACTCTTCTTCCCAGTTGATTTTCTACAAATCTCAGGTAGCTTTCAATCTTCGCTGGGGCTTCACTTTTCGTCTTCATGAAATAACAGGTTCGGTAGTGAGTGAAATCATCTTTCAACATGAGCCAATACTTTGCTCCTCCTAGAGATGAGATGTTCATCTCGCCGGTGTCGACATGCACAAGATCTAATGGCTGCTGGGCTGTCTTGGGGTTGTTTGGGTGTGAAGATCGATGTTGCTTGCCATATGAGCACCCTGTGCACACATAATTTTTCCAGTCATCAACATACTTGATCCCTTTTCTTTTCAGTATGTCCCTCACATACTTCACGTTTTGATGGGCGAGTCTTTCATGCCATACTTTGATCGACTGGACCATCAAGCTTGTCTCTTCTTCTCTCCTGAGCATCATTTTGTACAAATTTCCTTTGCGCCTTGCTATTGCCACAATTTCCTTGCTGTCCTGTCAGTAAAAAGTTGACTCGTTTCCATTTGCCTTCTGTACATGTCCCTTGTCTAACATCTGACTTACTGAGAAAAGATTAAAGTTGAGATTTGGTACATAGATCACATCTTCAAGTACCACTGGATACCACTTTTGACCATCAAAAGCCTCCATATCAATGTTTCCGACTGCAACGCCATCCAGCCTGGTTGAATCTCCAATCACAATTGGAATTGGCTCGTCCAGCTCAGCAAGCTGTACAAACCATTCTCGATGAGACGTCATGTGTTGGCTGGCTCCACAGTCTTGATACCATGAAGTTGCCCTGTCCTGCGAAATGTCGTTGTCCACTGTCGAGAGTGCTGTGGTCAAAAAAACCCTCTTTAATGGTTTTCCATTTCCTGACTTGTTTCCTTCTTCTCGGGATGGACAATCCTTTGCAAAGTGACCTTTCTGCTTACAATTGTTGCACGAGTATTTCTTCTTGCAATACTCAATGTATTTTTGACATGCTTTTCCTCTGCACTCTTTGATCACGTGACCTTTCTTTCCACATTTGTAACATGCGAACTGTGACTTGTCCTGCTTGCTTGACGACTGTCCTTGTTTCTCACGTCTTGTCATGAGAGCGTTGCTGGCGCTGCTCTCTGCGTTTGTCGTCGGTTCCTTAAGTTGCTCGTCCTCAAGTCTCAGACGTTCGATGAGAGTATCTAAGTTTCTTGTAGGTCCCGTCACGTTGTTCCATGATGTCCTGAAATGCGCCAGTTTTGACGGTAAGACACTCAAGATCCTCGTCATGACCCAACTTTCTCTCATAGGATCATTTTCAGTTGACACTTCTTCAGCCAAGTCCATAATCTCCATACAATTCTCTACTGATGACTTGCTTTCATCATACTCAAAAGTAAAGAATTTGATTCGGGACGTTTCTAAAGTTACATCAATCAGTCTTTGTGCCATATAAACTAACTAATTTGTCTATCATGTCTTTGGCAGTTTTACAATTGGCAATTTTGTTCGCTATCTTACTGTTTACATTTAAACCTATCAACGTTTGAGCTTCGACATCTTTCTTTATCCAAGCTGAAACGTTTCCTTCTGACACATCACCTGTTGGTCTGACTTTCACACCTGTCACAATGTCGTACAGGTCTTTATTCTTAAGTGCTAGATTTAGTTTAAATCGCCATGAAATGAAATTGACATTTCCCTGACTGTAAGGATCTTGATTAAAACCCAAGAATATCAGTAAAACTACTAGGATTGTGGTAACAAACTGTATTGTCCATCTTCCCTCTACATTCTGTCATCTGTCACCCGCGACCTGCGGCCTGTTCACAATTGTATTAACTTAAAGGTTCATTCAAATCTTACACGCTGTTTTTTCTTTTTTTACAAAATATAATCTTTCAGTTTACTTGGAAGTTTTATGTCACGCTTAGGTCTAGTTATATTCATATTTGGTGTACACGTTTTGTTTGGGTCTTCTTCCTCCGGTGTTACTTCTTCTTCTGACTGAATTTCATTTTCACTAACCTCTTCTTTTTCAAATTCATTTCTTGATAGTCGTAAGTGTTTTCTGTTCCTTCTTATTTCCACTCCTCGAGTATCTTCTACCATATATGACCTGGGGGCAGGATGTTTCTTTATTACAATGCCCGGTTCCCAAATATTATTTCTCCGAATTAGTATGTTATCATCTTTGTTCAGTTCTTTAAGTTCTTTTGTGCCCCTTTTATCATAATAATATTTCTGTTGTACTTGTGCTCTTTTAAGAGCTGCTTCGATATTACCTGGCTTTTGGCGTTCTGTTTTTAGCAGGTTAGAGGAGACCGGCAACTTATCTTTCAGCCTTCTGTTATTTATCATTTGACTTGGTGATAGCCCTATTGCAATAATAGGAGTGTTTCTATATTCTAACAATCCTGAGTCTATGTCCGGACTTTTCTTTATGATGTTCTTTGCGATTGAGACCCCTTTTTCTGCCAGCCCATTGGATTGTGCGTAATTTGGACTTGAGGTGGCAGTTTTGAACCCCCATTCTGTGGCAAATTTCAAAAATTCAGCACTTCCGAATGGCATATTGTCTGACATAAATATTTCTGGCACCCCCTGTCTGCTGAAGACTTCTTTAAGAATGCTAACGATTTCCATAGCTGTTTTCGTTGTCAATTTACATATCTCCAACCATTTACTATATGAATCAAAAACTACTACATAGTCAATACCTCTATGAGTAGCTATGTCTGCTGATATTCTTTCCCATGGTCTTGTCGGGATCTCTGGCTGCTTTAAAGGCTCCTTCACGTTTCCATTTCCGAATTTTTCGCAAATTTTACAACTCTGTATTAGTTCAGTTATATGTTTTGACATTCCCGGCCAATAAAATCTCTCACGTGCTCTGGCCTTCGTTTTATTAATGCCAAAGTGATTTTCATGAAGCAGATTTAACATTCGTTTTCTCAGTGTTGCTGGTACTATTAATTTATCTTCAACGAAAAGGAGGTTCTCCCCTTCTGATATGTCGTGCTTGAACTTTCTATACCTTTCCAATTCTTTTGTAAGTTTTCCATTAGGCCAAACACCCAATTTTGTGTACTCTAATACCTTGCTAAGTGTTTCATCTCTCGCTGTTTCATCTTGGAACTCCTTTTTTCTTTCCTCTGTCATTGGGGCATATTTTGCAACCATGTGCACCAACACTTCCTCTTCCTGTTCTGCACCATCTGTGTCTTTAATAAAGTTTCTTGACAAAAAATCTGCTACAAACATCAGGGAACCTTTTAAATATGTTACATTTAAATTGTATTTAAGCGTTTTCAGTCGTAGGTTCTGCAGTCTTGCCGATAACTTATCAATGCTTTTCTTAAAAATTGCCTCCAACGGCTTGTGATCTGTTTCAATTATTATTTCACGTCCATATATATAATAATGAAATTTTGAGCATGCGTATTGGATTCCAAGCATTTCTTTTTCTATTTGCGCATATCGCCTCTCACTTTCTGTCAAACTCCTAGATATGAATGCAACAGGCCCTCCATTTTGTAAGAGACACGCACCTAGGCCTTGATGAGATGCATCGGTCTGAATTATTATAGGCTTTGTGCTGTCAAATATTTGCAAGACTGGGGCATTCGTAATAATCTTTTTTAAGTCATCTATCACCTGTTTATGTTCTTTAGTAAAGTTAAATTGTACATTTTCTTTAACCAGGATTCTTAATTGTGCAGTTAGCTGGGATAGGTTTGGGATGAACTTTGTGAGATACTTTACAAATCCCAAAAATCTCAATAACTCTTTTTTGTCAGCCGGATACTCACATTTATGTATTGCTTTAACAAACTTTGGGTCCATTCTAATACTGTTTTCAGATATTACGTGTCTGCAATACTTAACTTCTTTGCACCTATATTGAACTTTGTTGATGTTAAATTTGACGTTATGTTTAGTTGCTCTTTCTAATAGTTTTAATAAGTTTGTATCATGCTCCCGCTCATCCTTTCCGAACACGATGATATCATCAAAATATATTAGAATACCCTCCAAATCCCCAAACAGTTCCATATTCTTTTTTTGAAACACTTCGGGAGCGGAGCAAATGCCAAATGGCTTGATATCTCTTTGAAATTGATATCTACCAAATGGCGTATTAAAAGTGCAAAGGTCAGCGCTATACCTATCCAGTTTAATTTGCCAGAATCCTTCTTTCATATCAAATACAGAAAAATATTTCATACCTGAAAGATTTGCTATGATGTCTTCCGGTTTAGGTATAAGGTACAGTTCTCTTTTGATACCCTTATTCAGATCTTTAGGATCCAGGCAATTGCTTTTCAATGATCACTAGATTGTGAACCCATTCCGTTGGTTTGTCCACTTTACAGATGATTCCACCTTTTTCTAATCGGTTCAGTGTCGCCTTTAATTTTTCTCCTAGTGCTTGCGGTACACGCCTTGGTGGATTTATAACAGGCAGCACGTCCGGATTCATCTCGATGTGATATGATCCTGGGAAGGTGCCTAAACCTACAAACACATGCGCAAACATTTTTAACATGTCATCCTTTGAACTAATATGTATTTTCAGTTCATCTAGACGCTTAATTAACCCCAGTTTTACACAATCTTGTAATCCTAATATAGCATCTGACTTAACATCAAGTACACAAAAATTAATTACAGTTTTTTCACTTCCTGTATAGCAGTCTAACTTTGCACACCCTGCAGGTTTCATTTTGAAACTACTACCATAACCTACAATTAAGTTTTTACTAGGGCTAAGCATTTTATTACGTTTTATCCGATTAAACATTGACAATGGTAAACAGCTTATCTCAGCACCCGTGTCGAGTTTAAATTTGATGTCATGTCCTCCCACACTGATCACCTTTTCCCACACTTTCTCAGACTGGTTACAATTATTAACACCATTTCTTCTGCCGCTCTTGACTTGATAGATATACGAGTCAGGGATATTATGATTATCAGGATCCTCTTCACTACCTGTTTCTTCACTGTCAGTATTTTCTTTCTCTTGCACTTCATTTACAGTTTTCTTCTTAAAGTTTATGCATTTTTTTGCAAAATGTCCTTTCTTCTTACATATTGCACACTCTTTATTGAATGCTGGGCATTTTTTTATATCATGCGAATACCCACAATAAAAACAATCCTTAATCTTCTTTGTTTTCTTCTGTACTGCATTTATACTACTAGTTTCTGTCGACAACTCCTTTATTTGCAACTTACTTGCTTCTACTGCTCGACAATATTCAACAGTCCTTCTAAGATCTACATCAGGGTCTCTTAAAAGTTTTCCTTTACTTGCTTGATCTGTTAACATAAAAATTATCTGATCTCTGATTATACTTTCTTCTTGATTTCCATAACCACACTTTGCTGCCGCATTCTTAAGTTCAGTGAGATAACTGTCAAAGGATTGGCCCTCCTTTTGACATATTCCCCTCAGTAGGAATCTTTCATACACTACGTTGGTTCTAGGCTTACAATAATTCTCAAATTTCTGGATAAGTTCATCTAATTTAATGTTATCAGCATTTACCTTAAAACTGTTAAAAACCTTGAGGCCCTCTATTCCAACCACATTTAAGAAATAAGCAACTTTCTTCTTCTCTAATTCGGTTTCTGAATCTCGTCCAGATGCTCGGAGAAATATTGAAAATTGTTGCTTCCATAGGCTCCAATTTTCAGCTACGTTACCTTGGAGTGACAACGGTCCTGGTGGACAAAATACTGTATTTTGCTCCATTTTCTTTCTAAACTACTTTTAGGACACCTGACACCATGTAAGGATCTTGATTAAAACCCAAGAATATCAGTAAAACTACTAGGATTGTGGTAACAAACTGTATTGTCCATCTTCCCTCTACATTCTGTCATCTGTCACCCGCGACCTGTGGCCTGTTCACAATTGTATTAACTTAAAGGTTCATTCAAATCTTACACTGACTATCGTCACTTATCATCTCCAACTGAGATTTTACAGTATCCATTTTACTTTTAAAAATTTTAGGATTTGACTGACTTCTGACAATTTTTAAAATAAAATGAATTTACAGTCTTTCGTGACGATTTTCTGACTTAAAGCGACTTGCGTTTACGTTGCTCAACGTTGACTTGCTGTGCGATGACTGCTCCGATGTCGCTGATTTGTAGATTATGTCTGCTGTGCCGGTTCTGACGTTTTGGACTGCTTTCTCGACTTCACCGTCGCTTTCCTGACCTTGCTTCCAACAATAAAAAACCCTTTTACAGCTGCCCTGGGCCCATAACCTGTTGTTCTTTTCAGTGGATTTGGGTTTATTGTTGCAAATAAATTGAGTCCAAGGTTGACAAAGTTCAGTTTATTGAACAGAGTTTCACAAAAGGTACTTGTCAACATACAAAAGAATCAGTATCTAATTTGACAATTTTCAATAAATAGAATTATTCATGACTTTATACAATACAATCTTAACATACCTTTTGAATCTTCTGACACTCCTTGTTTTATTAAATAAAATTATAATTCGGAGCACGTTTTGCTTTTTGCCTTTCTATTTCGCTTTTTACGCTGTCTCATGAAAATTAACAAAAGTTGTTTATCACCTGCCTACTTACAAAAAAAAAATGAAAGTACAAATAAATACATGATTACCAACTTTGACTCTATATAAAACAAAAGTAAAGTGTGAAGTAAGGTTAGATTCAGGTCAGCTGTCAATTGATCAAATTTCAACAAGCCTACCTCTACTGCCTATGACGTAAGGCGAAAATACACGTTTCAGTTTGGTTAAACAATTTGGCCGATTCAACCAAATTGAACAGTGTGTTTTACCATTCAATGGAAATGTTCAACCGAATTGAACAGTGAAACGAAGTTGGGCGAATGTCTACTGTTAGGTAATAGGAACGACAGGAGAATTAGACTGATAGATTTTTGCGATAAACATAACCTAACAGTCGCGAACACTCTATTACGTTAGGAGACGCTATACATGGAAGATGTCAGGGGACCTAGGGAGATATCAAATAAGTTACATTCTTTTTAGGCAAGGATTTAAAAATCAAGTTACGGACTGCAGAAGCTATCCAGGAGCAGATATAGATAGTGATCACAGCATAGTGGTTATGAATACTAATCTTAAATTTCAGATTTTGAAAAACCAAACGGTAGGAAACACCTTGACCTCGAGAAACTAAAAGATTGTGATTCGCGCGATAAGTTCGAGAAAAAGGCAAACGAAGTACTAAAGGGCTAAAGTGAAAATATGGTTAGGGTAGGGACATACAGGCAGAATGGAATTGCATTAAAAATAGTTTATATTCTACAGCTTAGAGATATTTTGGGTCACAAACAGAATGAAAGTAGAAAACTCTGGATAACAAACGTCTAAAGTCTAATATTTGACCGAAATCCTGGGACACGTTGATTTTTGATTTTAATTGCGCATCTTATAATGTAAATTTCACCAATATTTTGTTAACGTGACTACGCGTTATGACGTCACAGTACATTTTTTAAATAGCAAGGTATGTTAAATTTTACATCATTGAATAGATTCTTTCGAGAGAAATTTAGTGCCGTTTTCCGTTTTTCAATATCTTTACATATTAGTTTTCGAGAAAAATAGTTTCAAACTGTAGGGACGTATACGTCCTAAAAATAAAACTGACCATTTTTACTTTGATTGGAAATCCAGTTTAAGTAAATTTCTTGCTACCACTTTGTTATTAACAAATTACTTTACCTTAAAAATTCAATTTTGATAATAAAAATACGTTTGTTTCATGGCTAGCTTTATTTTTATGACGTTTATGTCCCTGCAATTTGAAACTATTTTTCTCGAAAACTGACAGATATTGAAAAACGAAAATCGGCACTGAATTTCTCTCGAAAGAATCTATCCAACGCTATAAAATTTAACATACTTTGCTATTTAAAAAAATGCACTGTGACGTCATAACTCGTAGTCACGTAACCAAATGGTGATGAAATTGCATTATAAAGTGCGCAATTAAAATCAAAAATCGACGTGTCCGAGTATTTCGATCAAATATTAGACGTCAAGTTTTTACTGAATTTATTCCATTAGAAAGTTCCACCCTGTATATCGAAGATGCGAATAATATTGTCAAGGACAGAACAGCCTCAGGGATTGATGTACAGAGTCAAACTATTAACACGCTCAGATTTGCGGATGATATAGCAAATAAGAATTAGGAATGGCTTTGAATGAAATGGAAGCAGTTTTGATAGAGGGCTACGACATTAAAATCAATAAAAAGAAAACAAAAATTTTGGTATGTAGAGGGTGTAAAAATAGAACTAAAACTGAAATACAAATAGACTGGTTGGACGCGTGCCTCCATCCTTTCCTATCCTGAGCTAACCCACGCATTTCCCTAAAAGTAGAACGCCCTACATTCCCAACTATTTTAGAGCAGTAGTCTAATCTGGACCTACCCCTACCCCTACCCCTACTGCTTTTTATTTCTATCTTCGACCCTAGTGTGTCGCGAACTATTTCTTCGTGTCTCAGAAGGTGTCCTACCATCCTATCCCTCCTATTCTTTATTGTCTTCCATACCTTTCGCTTTTCTCCAACTCTTTCTAATACCTCACTATTGCTAACCTAATAAAACAATTAAATTTACATTAGTGATAATATAGTGTTACAGTTATAGTATATAAAAAAATGTAATCCCACAACATCAAAACATAAATATTAAGTAACACAATTTAGAAAGTTAAAAAAACTAAATCATTTTTCACTGCCAATAGTCGGGGACAGGCCGCCTGAAAGATGCGTTTTAAACATCCTCTATACAACTCGAACACACACAGAAAGTGATGCTGATTCTTATGTAAAATGACCTATCGGATTCGAATTTTGAGGTCGCGAAAATGCCGGAAAAGCGATTTTTCATAAAATTTTCCTAAATCAATTTTCGACCATTTTTAATACTTCTCTTGTTGTATATTAAGGTGGATCGAAAAATAACGTAAAATTACATTTCTTTTAATTTGATAACGGCCTGGTTGACAAAAGTTGCTAAATGCATTATAGAGGCCCGGTTTTTCAAAGAATCTAACACCGGATTAAGTCTGACACCGGCTTTGTTGCTATGCTACAACTAGTCAGAAGGCCGGTAACATAGCAACGAAGCCGGTGTCAGACTTAATCCGGTGTTGGATTCTTTGAAAAACCGGGCTGTGTTCCCCAAAAAAAAAATTTGGACTTGTTCTTCAGGTGCCCCACCCACTGAATATTATTATTATTTTTTTTTAATTTTTTTTGGCCCTATATGGAAACTTTTCTGGTATGAAAAGTATATGCATGAAAATTGGAGACGGTAGGAGTATTTTAGTAGGTGCCCCAGAAAATACCTTAGGTGGAGTAGCAGTCTGAAACGTCTCGTAGTACAAAAAATCTGGATTTAGTTCTATAATTCAATGCCTGGCGGGGTATTTGCCCGAGGAGTAGTTGTTCGAACGGTTCAGTACCACTAATTCACTTAGGTTTGTTTAACTAGATTGATAGGTTATGAATAAAAAATTAAATTAAGGATTTGCAGTGGCGTAACAAAGGATGACAGGGCCCGTATGCAAAACTGTTTAGTGTGCCCCCCCCCCCCGTGTTATAGAAATATTTTGAATGCGAGGTTTCAAAATTGGGAGCAACATAAAAGTTAAAAGCCTTTTTTTTATTTCACTGCTAAATACAAATAAAATAAAACCCAGATAAAAACCAACGTATGTATTACTATTAGCAAAGCCCTCAACTAAGTCTTTGGTATTCTTTACCGATGCAGCTGTATGCTCAATTGCTAGAACAGAAAGGTCATGTAGGCGAATTTGACTAGTCGAATTTCTCAAGTAATTTTTGATAATTTTAAGTTTACTAAATGACCTTTCTGCGGTTGCAGTTGTAACGGGAAGAGTCAAAAATAAAAGTAAACAGATTAGCACCTCTGGAAAGTCACTTTCTAGTAAGCTGTATTTTTGAAGCAATATATTTGTTAAGTCTCTCACGTTTTAATTGATAAGGTCTTTCACCATCGAAACCGCATTAACAAACTGAAATTAACATTTTTTACTAACTGCTTCCGAATATTTTAACTGTCACAGCAATCTACAATTTCGCTGTCTTTCATTCTAAGAAAATGTTTGGGTTGTAGAAATCCAAATATATTTGTAAGTCCATGGAAACTTTTGAAACGGTTTTCAAGTTGCTGGATAACTACGTCAGTTGTTAAATAAAACACATTAACCTTAATCCTTAAACAGCATTTCTGGAGTCAGAAAAAGTGTACGGAGTGGTGAGCCAAAAAGCGAGGTCCCACGCTTTGAATACCGTAGTCGGCGTCTTTGATAAGGACGCAAAACAATTAAAATCATAACAGGACACGACAAAAAGGGATACAATTAGAAGCAAAAAAAGAACATAGTTAAATATATAATTATTATATTACAACCAATCAAACCCAGGATCGAGCCCAGGAGAAATTCGATTCGAGGCTCTTTTAGAGGTATGGTCGGGTCGGTGTGGTCAAGGGCCCCCCTAGGTGTTGGGCCCGTATGCACCGCATAACAGGGCATACCCTTCGTTACGCCACTGAGGATTTGTAAACTAACGAACTAAGAAAACGAAACTTTATGTTCCAAAATAACCGCAAAATATATGTAGTTAATATTTTCTGCCTTGACTATTTGGTAGAAATCCATGATGAAATAGAAAATTACTATGCGTACTACCAATAAGTATAAAAATTATTTTATTGACCGGTTTCAAGATTCACAAACGATCTCATCATCAGAAATAATTAGCCCTTGAAAAAAAATTATTTGAATCTAAATTCAGATTTTGTGTTGAAAGATTTCATTATATTTCTAGATTCAAGCCGAGATCTTATAAATCCATCCCTTCTTTCTTCTCCACAAACAAGAGATGCAGCCTCTGTAACAAGTTTTACACATATCTTTCAGTCCCTTGTGTGTGGCATGGGAACCTAGGCACATTCAAAAATTGCGCTGATGCATCTCCATTTGATATGAAACTTTCCAAGTCCTCATCGGAGACGTGTATTAAAATTGGAGGCTCTAACCGTTTCACATCACCACCCCAAGAAATAATATCAGTATAATCAGCAGCTTCCATATTTATTACTGGTACACGAAATTTTCTGACAAGTGACGAATCCTTATTACTTTTTCTGGCAGCAATCACCCTACGGCAAGCAAATTTTCGAATAACATCCCTATCATCAGTTAACATTGCCAGAAGTAAATTCTCCACATGCGGAAAAATCCGTTCCTTTGAATGACAACATCCACTGTTTTTCTTAGGTGATCCGGCATATACCTTGAATACATTAGTTTCCCCAAGTGTCGAGGTCCTTCGCTGCACAATGATTTTGCTTTTATATTAAACCACATTGGACCGTATACCCTCAAAATATAAGTAACTAAATGTATCACATTTTCGGAAGGCTCTTCGGATGCCACGTAGAGTCGAAGGATTAGGTTTGCACTTGTCAGCCACCTGGAATGCACCACCGGTCCTGGTTGAATAGCAGCTAAATCTTGGCTACATTTTCCTGAAGATACCGCTTTTAACATATCAAACAAATATTGCTGATCCGTACTCAAAATATTCCTATCTACATCGAGGGAAATGGATTTCCCTCGATGTTACGGAATTTAGTGACAGGAAGCGTATGACAAGTTAGCACTGATTTACCTATGACACCAGAAAACGCTCTGGGACCTTGTGTGACACCATCAAGCTGAACTAAAAGGTATCGTAAAGGAAGTTCATTAAGGTGCAACATGCAAATAAGCCACTGCAGAGGCCGATTTAACTCATCTTCTAGAAGACTTTTACTCCTGCCTTTTCACCAGTATTGACGACTGTCCCATCGCAACCGACTGCTATAAGGGAATCAGTTGATATACCTTTTGCATTAAAAAAGGTTAATATTCCATCTTTGATGTTGGCCGCAGAACCAGACGAAATAGCCAAATGTCCCAGGTAAACGCAATTGGGTTCCTGTATCAAAGAAATGTGTTCTTCTTTGACAGTATCTCCAATATTTGTACACGCACTGTTTACATATACCAGAACAATTTCTACATGCGGCTAGAAAAAAATTAAAAATTAAAAATTTTGGGGTGGGTGGGGCACCTGAAGGGGATGTGCCTATTTTTTCTTTTTTGCCGAAAAATAATTACCTGTACATTTGGCAACTTTTACCACCCAGGCCGTTATAAAATAAAAAAGAAAAAAAAATCGATCCACCTTATTGTATATCATCAACGAAAAGAGTTAGAGATCTGTTTTTTTCGTGGAATATACACTGAAGTGTGCTGATCATGACAGTGTACTCACGTTGTCTCTACAATTTTCCAATTTTACGTAAAAAATGTTTTCTTGCTAGACCACAAATTTGTGTAATGTATTTTTCAAGTACCGGGTAAGTAATCTTATTTTTCGGAATTAACTTATACATATGCGAGACCAAATACGGACAAAGGCTCGAAATTATTTTTGGTGAAAAAACGAAACATTAATATTGTTGCTGAAAATAGTTACAGCGAGTTAAACACCAATAATTTGCGCGCGCTAACCGCGCAGATAGGTTGATAGGTAGCGGCATAAGGGTTCGCGCGCTTTTATCCTTGGTAATAAACACGTAGCCAAAACTCTTTGTCCCCTGAATTATTTTGAAACGTAAATAAAAATAATTTTAACAAATATGTGGATTCAATTCTACATTTTATTGAAATACTTTATCACATGTAAGGTTATTTTCATGGAAGGAGTACACGGCCAGGAATTACTTTTAAGAAAATGTCTGAATTATTTTTTTTGAAAAGACCAAAGTCTTCGTAAAATGTGAGAAACGAAAATGTCAATAACTAGAAGGCCCTCCTCTGTTCTCGAGCAAAACTATAACACGTCTGTGCATTCCAATAAAAAGGTTATTAATTACTTCCTGCGGTATGTTGCTCCTGAAGGGTGAAAGGGGGGTTATCTCTATTTAAAATGGCCCTTTTTAGCATATCCCACACGTTCTCACAAGGATTCATGTCAGGTGAGTTTGCTGGCCAATTCATTCTTTGAATATTCATTCCCTTCCTATAGCAAATTGGCAACCCTTCTTGTGCGGTGGGGCGTGGCATTATCGTCCATAAAAACGAAATTATCTCCAATTTCGTTTCACAATGGAAGGATGATTGGTTGGATAATGTTTTGGGCGTAAATGTTTCCCGTCATTGTTTGCGGCACGTGAATAAGTGGAGTGCGGCGACCATACAGTATACCCCCAAAACATTACTGTTCCGTCTTGATAAGGAACAACTTCTCTGGCAAAAGCAAGTCTTTCTAGTCGTCCCGGTCCCCTCCATACCCTATCACATCGATAATCACTCACCCAATTTTTGTTTCATCAGAGAAAATGATATTGCGCCACTGGGGTAAAAGCCAGCCCCTATGTTCCTGTGACCATTGGAGACGTGCGGTTATGTGTCGAGGAAGTGTGATGTATATAAAACGACTTGGTAAATAATCCCAAATATCCCAAACATCCTAGAATACGGATGGTACATGGAAGATTACGTTATTATGCCAATAACATTCACAAATAGCTCTAAACTCGATTGTGTTACAATAACACAGTTCTGTAAATGTAAAAATTTTACTTGTTCTTTTCGATGTGCATGCATGAAATCTAAATGTACAATTATCATGGTTATGTGAAGAGAAATACAGCGTTTGTACGCCTGCACCTAAACCACTCCCACACGGCTCAGCGCGCCTAGCGCGCGCAAATTATTGGTGTTTAACTCGCTGTAACTTTTTTTAGCAACAATATTAATGTTTCATTTCTTCACCAAAAATAATTTCCAGCCATTGTCCGTAGAAACCAGTACCAGATATCACGCGGTAAACACAAACACTATAATCTCTTGATAATACAGTTATACTGATTGCTCAAATGCTCTCGCATATGTATATGTTAATTCCGAAAAATAAGATTACTTACCCGGTACATGAAAAATACATTACACAAATTTGTGGTTTAGCAAGAAAAAATTTTTTTCCATAAATGGAAAATTGTAAAGGCAACGTGAGTACACTGTGATGATCAGCACACTTCAGTGTATATTCCACGAGAGAAACAGGTCTCTAACTCTCTTAGTTGCTGAAATACAACAAGAAAAGTAGTAAAAATGGTCGAAAATTATTGATATAGGAAAATTTTACGAAAAATCGATTTTCCGGCATTTTCGCAATTCCCGATCTTTTCGCGACCTCAAAATTCGAATCCAGCAGGTCATTTTACATAAGAATCAGCTTCATTTTCTTGTGTGTGTTCGAGTTGTATAGAGGGTGCCGAATTAGAGCACCTTGCTCCCCTACTACAAGAAACAATGTGTGTAATAGCGAATTTCTCTGCGTAGAAGTCCCTATTTTGGAAGCTGTTATTTTACAATTTATTGTTGCTTGATAAATTTGTTGCGTCAGTAAGGCCCCCATGCTTTGAATTTCTCCCTCATCATAAAGTTCTCAATCCAAAGACTTGTTGGACGCGTACCTCCAGCCTTTTTATACCTATCTGACCAGTATGTCACAAACTATTCCTTCGTGTCTCAAAAGGTTTCCTACCACTACCATCCTATCTCTACTATCTCTCCAATATTCCAAAATAATTTTCCACTAGTCGACGGGCACGTGAAAGTCGATAATTAAATATTTCTTGTCGTTCCGTTTAAAGTTTCAATATAGGTATTGGTTCTAATTATAATTGGAATCAACAATAGCAAACAAGATTATACTGAATGTGCGCTTGTAATGATTATAGTATTCTGATCCAGTACCTATTTTGGGGGCAGTGTATAACCAAATTGTTCGCCATCCATTGCCTCACAACAATTAGGAAAATTCCATAGCGAATTATTTTCCATTCTTCTACCGTTGTGGGTACCTGAAACAAAACAAATTAATTAAATAAATACCTAAATACGAAAAATATTAAATTTAAGGTCCACACATTATATATATATACATTTAAAGTGGAGAGATCAAGACATCAAGAAATAAAATATATAAAAATAACACCGAAACCACTTTGCAAAGATGTAGTGCGTAGACCGTGAAAGAAATATGGAATGAAGATTATAATTGTTTTCGGAAACTTCCTCAAATGACGGAGAGACATGAGAATAAGGTTTGTGATGACAGTGAGATAGAAGGTATTAATGAAGCAGAAATCGAAGATACAGATATTAACGAAAATACAATCTGAAACTATAAGAAATAATAGTGCCCGCAATGCAATGCAATGCAATCCTATTATCAAAAAAGTGATGGGCAAAAAGGTCCACTTCCCAAGTAGCATCCCTTGAAAGGGCAATCAATAGGCTTGAAAGAATTGCACAAGACACCAAAACTTCACAAGACACCAGCAGGCAGCAGCCGAGAAAATTAATTTGATTTGAATTGCAAAAGCCTGCCTGTGGAATTGAAAAATATTCCGCTTGACCGAGCTCTTGTTTGCCAAGAAATATTACAATCCGTTATGAAACAGGAACGTTAACCCATATAGCTCCACATACTTCAGAAAAAATCTCCCAATAGTACATTTTGGTACTTTATAGCATAAAGTTTTTAAAGTTCCAAAGGAATCACCTGTGGCATTTATCGCAGTGATTTGCAGCTTCAGTTTGGATGGAAGTACTTCCCTCAGAAGTTCTTCAAATTGATTTTCGGTCATAGGTAGATGATTTCTGCAGGCTTCTGGATCTTCCTCTGCCATTTCCACCGGTAAAGTTTCTGATACCCCTTTCAGATTTCGACGCATCACCCACTGTCTAGTCCACCAACATCGACGTCTTCTTTGAAGTTTTTTCTTCAATTTCTGACACTTCAATTAAATGCTCGCAAATTACTTCAACGCCGAGACCCGCTCTATTTCAAGTAACGACATTTTGCAAAGTGAACGCAAGATATCAATCTCATTGAAAAGTGTAAACATTTGAATTCAATTTCATTGCTTGAATCTATCTATGCAAGGCGTCTTCATCGTGCGCCTATAGTACCATATTCTAAGCGCCTCGGATTTTTTTGACCCGCTTCTCATATTGTCTAACTTTCGAACCCGTTTAATGACGTATCCCATACATAGGCTATTAAGGGTTTCATCCAAGTTTCCGCATTTACAATACGTTTTCTCTTAATGTTCTGGTTTAATTCGTAAAAATCGGTTCAATAATGTGTGCAATATAACAGATAAATGGTTTGCATATAGCAAACGCATTCTTTACTTGTACCTGTTCCATGTATGTGCTCTACTATTAATTGTTTCACAGGAAAACGGGCAATTTCGTCATCAAAACTGCAGAGTAATGGCGTTCCGCCTAGCAACCACAGTACCACAGCATAATACAGCAGTTAAAGTTCTTGGCGGTGTCTTTGAACTATTTTAGCTGGATTTGGTGACCTCCAACTGTAAGAGATTTACTACCGCGGCTTTTTATCAATGGATTTGACAGTGGTATTAACTCGCCGACAGACGAAAAAGAACACTTACGTAGCATAAAAAGTCGCGCGGGCTACGCTGCGCGAGCTAGAAAATTTAGGGAGAGCTGTTCTGCTGTATTATGCTGTGACAGTACGTTCAGGAAAACTTGTTTGTGCGCACGCTACGTCATTGTCCGTTCTCCAGTGAACGCATTATATCAATTGATTCATTTAACTTGAAAACTGTACGTAATATCAAAAAATGTTAATGTAATGTCTTCTAATTAGCAGTCGAAAGAAAAAATAATTACATTTCTTAAAATATTTTAAGACCGAGTAAATTAAACAAGCTTTAGAACATTTTTCAACCTATTTTTGAAACCGAAATTTCTTGGAACTTGAAGAACCAAAGGCCAGAATGATTTCATTCCGTTGACTGTTCTTTTATTTCTGGGCCATAGAAAAGCTGACAATTAGGTATATTCAGGTATTAATGAGGTGCAGTGGCCAAATTAATGTAGACTTTTGTAAGATACGTGGACATAGCTTAACCATAGATCTCAGGGCCCAAAATAAGGCTTTTTAACTAAACTTCCTTATGTTCAAATGTGCTTCAAAGAACCCTAGGATCAATTTGGACACTACATGATTTGACACTTTTGAGATGATCTTGATTATTATCATGAAACATGGCAACTCTTTCATCATTATAAAGTTTTCAGACCAAAGACTGATTAGACGCTTACCTCCATCCCTACGTTCCCAACTATTTGAGAGCAGTAGTCTAATCTGGGCCTACTCCTACCTCTTTTTATTCCTATCTCCGACACTAGTATGTAGTGACCTAATCCTTCGTGTCTCAAAAGGTGTCCTACTATCCTATCTCTCCTATTCTTTACTGTATTCATCGTTTTTCTCCAACTCTTTTTAATACCTCCGTCGTTTCTTTTTGTAAAATGGAACTCGATTATTCTTTGTTTTATATCTCTAGTCTCTAGTGCTCCTACCATTGCGATTTATTTAACTTCCTAAATACCAGAAATCTGCGACTTCCTCTTTTTTCTCGTTTTCAATTTGCATTTTAGTTTTAGTCCTATTTTCACTATTGTGATCACTACCTAAATTTGCTCCTGGATAGTTTCTGATTTCTAAAACGTTGCCTAACAAGAATGTAATCTGTCCGATGTCTCCCTATATGTCTGTTTCCTGACATCTTCCAGGTATAGTATCTCATAATGTGACGGTTTTTTTCAGAAAGATATATTAATTAGTGATTATCGGACTGTGTCGTGTACATTGTTAGCATTAAGTGCTCTTCTTAGTAAAGACACTTTACTTAGAAGTGTCGCACAATCGAGAATCGACCGCTAGAAAAGCATCTGTTTCCTGTCAAGAAATTGTATGCAATTTCGTGGTAATTTGCGTTTTGATAACATGTGCGAGATATGCACGTCGCAAATTATTCTTCTGTATAAATAAACAGAAATCACTCAGCGGGAGGGAGCGAAGAACATCTAAAGCATATAACGATATAACCCACACGCTCCAGGTATAATGATTCTCGGAAGGAATGTAATTTTTGTAAATTTCATTTCATGACTTCGCGGAAGTCCAGGAGGTATAATTTTGTCATTTGCACAAAAAACTGTCATTAGCGGGTTCAACGATCGTTTCCTTCATGCTTTACGGTCTCCAATTGCATACTTACTGGGTTACGGGTTTATAAGCAGTTTTTAAATGAAAGTCGAGGCAACGACCAGTGGCTCAGCATACAAGGGTGTGTCGATATAATTTAGTTCTATAGAAACAGAAACAGTAATTGCTTGAAGATTTTGTATGAATTTTTATGCCCTGAAAAGTGGGCATTATGAATCAGAATCCTCATTGTTTTCGAAACAATAATTTTTGAATTTGTAAGCTAAATTCATTTTAATTTTTTTCTAATGCTGTAATTTTAAAATTGTTCCGTCATGCATAAAATTTTGTATGCACCACGAGCGTAATTCGCTTCTACGACCGTCGGTGTGTTGTACTCCTCAGCGCTTTTACGATCTTTTGGTACATAAATAAATATTTTATTTATTTTTATTTTATCTCTTCACTGCTACAAAACGTGCCATTCTTCCGTGCTTCATCTAAAATTTATTATAAATACAACACATTATAATATTATTATTACGCATTAGTTTAAAATAAAGTAGATACAGGCTAACAGATTGAATTTGGCGAGCGATGGAGGCCCGACGCGTTGGCGCCTGCCCCAGCCTGCATCTAACTCAGCGTAACAGTGGCGTGGACTTTTTGTAGGTACTATTGGGAATAAAGATTAAATAATAAAAATTCAGTAAATAATATTCAACGTGGATTAAGAAAATGATCAGTACCTACCTATCGTTACCACAGGGTTGCCCATACAGGTTGGTCCATTAGTGCGGCGACGGCCTATATTTCTTGAACCATTCAAGGTATCAAAATGAAATTTTGCAAGTGCTTACTTTACTTTACTTTTGGTCTCTGACAATATTTAGGTCGATGACAGATTGTCATCTTCACCTTTATTAGCATGATATAAGATAGTGTGGTGGTTAGCCCTTTTGATGGGTGACTTGAAAATGGAAGTTAAAATACGTCCGCGTCCTTTCGGAGAAGGAGTCGCGGGCGCTTCGCCGTAGGGGCGAGATCGTCAATAGAGTAGTCGAGAGCCCTTTTGACTAAAGGGTTCGGATGTGATGCGGATTTATCAAAGATCTTGACAGCAGTGGATTTTGCGAACTTGATGATGCTCGGAATTTCCAGATCGGAATGAAGCTAAGCGTTGCGTACGAACAAGGGGGCGTCGGTGATCGTGCGGAGGACTTTACTTTGTATGATTTGGGGTTTCTTGAGGTGGGTAGCGGCTGCATAGCCCCAACAAGAGATGCCATAGGTGATAGAAGGTCGAATGACACTGGTGTAAAGAAGACGTTTGCACCTTAGGTTCAGGTTTGAATCCCTGAGCATGGGCAGAAGCCCTTTGATTGCCCCAAAACCGATGCGTTTGACTTTGTCTGTGTGGGCTGACCAAGTGAGTTTTTGATCGAACGCGAGACCTAGATATTTAGCTTCCTTTGTCCAAGGGACACGGAGGTTGTTGACGTAGACAGATAGTGGCGGAGGAGCTCTGCGCTTGCTGAAGAATATAGCTTGCGTTTTATCGGCATTGACGGCGATTTTCCATGTCTCCATCCAGTCGACGAGCTGATCGAGGTGCGTCTGCAGTCGAGTGACTGCTAGCTCGGGGCTTCTGCTCTGCGAAATCAGAGCGGTGTCGTCTGCGAACTGAGCGAATTCCATGGTGAATTCGTGAGAGATATCATGCGTGTACAGATTGTACAGCATAGGACCAAGGACTGAGCCTTGGGTAACTCCAGCTTTTACTGCCTTTAAGGTGGAGATGGCATCTTTGACTGAGACTTCGAATGTACGACGGTACAGGAAGGAGCGGACAATTTTGACGAGGCCTATTGAGAGACCTGCAGAGACCAACTTGTGTATTAAACCCTTGTGCCAGACTTTATCTAAAGCCTTCGAAACGTCGAGGAAGACGACGCAGGTGACATCGCGTTTTTCGAAACCAGTGGCGATTTTCTCAACCAGACGGAGAGCTTGAAGCTCGGGAGAATGCTCTTTACGGAAACCGAACTGCTCATTTGGAAGTAGCTCGAGAGAGTCTACTTCTTCCAAGAGCCTGGAAAGTACGATGCGCTCGTAGATCTTTCCGAAAGTGGACAGCAAGCTGATGGGGCGATGGTTGGAAGGTTGGGTGAGATCTTTGCCAGATTTGGAGTCGGGAAAATAGTTCAGGCGCAGGCAAGCGTTGATGATATTCAACAACTTGACCTGGGCTTTCTTGGGCATACGCTTTACGGATAGATTTGTGACACTGTCACGACCTGGTGCTTTACGATTTTTGAGGGACTTTATGACAGAGTTCTGGCAGTGTGGCATGGGCGAGGCTGACCGGAGGACTATCGTCCACCAGCCGCACGTTGGCTCTGACTTGATCTAGGACATCAAGATCATCGTCGAAATCATTTAGCTGGCACTGGCTTTCAATACTCTCAGCAAGTATTTCTGCCTTTTCGGCATTACTGTACCCCATACCCCGGGTACCTTGCAGCGGGGGAATGACTTCCCTGCTGTTCCTTAGCGTCTTTGCTAATCTCCACATGCCATTGCGATTATTAGAAAGTTCCCTCATTTTGTTACCCCACGCTTCGTTACGAAAATCGCGCAGTTTTTGCCTGACCTGATTGTTTAACCTAGTTGCCTCGGCTTTGTCATTAGGATGCAGAGTCCTTTGAGCCACTTTTCTGGCTCGCCTTTTTTCCTGTGTGAGAAGAAGTATCTCGGCAGGAAGAACCATGGGGATATGATTGTGTTTTGCATCTAACCTCTTTAGTACAGAGGGCTAGTGCTACTTTGATTTCACCACTTAGAGTGGCGATTTCCTCCTCAACTTCCAGCAAAGAAGTTAGGGGACGTATGCCGGAAATGGTCCTGATGAGGACGCCGGGGAATTTTTGCCATTGGACGATGGACTTTACTATTTCAGTGGGCATTTCTGTTTCGGGATCGATGGTTATGAATATGGGATCGTGGTCAGAACTGAGGTCTGATACCACCGTGACGTCAACTGCAGCCGCGATATTTCTGCTGAGCAAGTGCTTAGGAGATCCCATGCCGCATCTTGTAAAATTATTTTGGTGTATACAGGGTCTTCACATTTTGCGTAACAAACCAAAGTTATATTCTTTTAAATGAAAACCCCCAATTTTATACATAATCACTTTCCCCACAACATTTCATGGAAAACGATATATCGTATTATGAGGTTTTCAGCAGGGGATGTTAAGATATTGCCATTTTAGTGTCAATGTGGACCCATCTTTGTGGCATTACTGACGCCCACTTACCGAAGCTTTCTAAGATTTCTTTATCGCAAATTCTGATGATACCTTTGCCACAGTACTTTGTAGTATACAACAAACGCATAATTGAGTTTTTTCAAGAATTTTAATTGTACATTTAATGATTTAATAGCCACTTTACTAAGCTGACAGTTCTACAGAAATTAAGATTTAAACTTAAAAATTTCACTGTTATTTTTTACAGTTTTATTAAGATTTCCACATTTAACTTAAATTCGGACATTTCCCGTTTTAAATCGACTTAGTTAGGCAACTTTGTTGCGTATTTTTAAAAGAAACTCTAACAGGACCTGTTTTTTCTAAATTTCGTGCAAAACAATTTACCCAATCTTTTCCCACTAGGTAACGATAAAAGCCAAATTTATCTCAATCATAATTTCTGCTGATTTTAAAATATTGATCTGTTCTCACTTTCGCAAAAACTCCAAATTTGAGAAGAAGAAATTGAAAACACAAAACAAAAGTACGTAGCTAAATTTATTGATTTAGAAAGTGAGTGGCTCAAATTTAAGTTTTCTTGGTTCTGGAAGATATTGTGATTCCGAGCTATTTTTATTCTTTTTGTTATATTTTATCACAATAATACTAATTTTCGGTGCACTCAATAAAAATGAAACCGATTTTACCTTCAAGAAGTAATTTGCATTGTTTGTGTCAGTGTAAATTCTATTGGCTTAGTTTTGCGTAGAAGTCAAATCTAAACATTTTTTTGTTTTGGGTGAAAAAATAGGGGAAATCCGAACAAGACCTGGCAATGCCTGCATCAATTAAAAGCTTAGTAAACTGGCTATTAAATGTGTTCCATTTGAAATTCTTGAGAAAAATTCAATTATTCGTAGATATGTTGACCATCCTGTATAATATAAAGTACTGTGACAAAGGTATTATCAGAATTTGCGAATAGAATAGTCTGTGAATCTAGTTCGATAAAGAAATCTGTAATTCTGTAAGTGGGCATCCAGTAGTGCCACAAAGATGGATCCACATTGACACTAAAATAACAATATCCCTGCTGGAAACCCCATAATTTTTCCATGAAATTTTGTGGGGAACGTGAATATGTGAAAAATTGAGAGTTTCCATTTAAAAAAATAAAGCTTTGGTTTGTTACGCAAAATAAACCTAGAAACAAAATTTATAATAAAGAAAATAGGGAAGAGGGAAGAGGGAAGAGGGAAGAAATAAATGTTTTATCGTTGGTTGAGGCGACACCAAAAACTTCTTGTCGCGAAATCGAATCACAAGTTAGTGTTTCCAAATCAAAAGTTCAAAAAATATTTAAAAAAGGCAAATATAGGCCATATAAAATTCAAATTATTCACTATCTCTTCCCGGAAGATCAAGAAAGAAGGCTTAATTTTTGTAGGTGGTACTTAAATAAAATTCAAGAAAATCCAGAATTTGGGCGGTCTGTCATTTGGACAGATGAAACTCACATAAGCAGCGTAGGATTATTTAACAGACATAATGTGCGTCACTGGTCTGATACAAATCAGCACCAAACTTTCGAACGTCAGAGGCAAGGACGTTTTGGATTTAACGTTTCGTGTTTTATTTTGGGTGGTCAACTAGCATACCAAATTTTTGATGGAAACTTAACGGGATTGAGATACATCAATTTATTGAATATTAACGCAGAGGCGATAATGGAAAATGTTCCGTTAATAAACATAAACAGGGTATATTTCCAATAAGATGGTGCCCCTGCACACAATTCTGCAATAGTTAGAAATTATTTAGAAAACCATTTTCCGGGTAGATGGTTGGGTACAAATGGACCTACATTGTGGCCTGCAAGATCACCGGATCTGAGTATATTAGACTTTTTGTTTGGGCATTTTTAAAAGAAAAAATATACATACGAAGATACAACAATCAAGCCGAGCTAGCATCAGAGGCAACACATGCAGCTTTCCGATATTTACAAGCCCATCCTATTTTTTAATTAATGCCATCAATCTATTAACTAAAAGATGTAGATTATGTGTTGAAAAACATGGCAATCAATTTGAGCAGTTCCTATAATTTTGTTGTTTGTTGTGTGATGTTTTTCTTGTTTTTGTTTGTTTTGCTGTTTTTCTGTTTTTGTTACTTTTATTTCAGTTGTTATTAAAAGTTGCTAACATAAAATCATAGGTATCTTGGATGTATGTACCTATCTTATATTTTCTAAAGGTAAAAAGTACCAAAATCGTTGCCGTTTTTTGAAATAACAATATAAAAGTATATATATTTTGATAGCTTTAAAAAAGACCTTTCGAACTAGACCAAAGCCTACTATGATTTCCATTAAAAAAAATTTAACTTTATGTCATAACTCAAAAAATACGCTCCCTAGAAAAAAAATACGTACGCCACTGAATTCCTTGGAAAAAGTTCTATATGGGTCAATCGTAACAGTTTTAGTCTGCTTAGTACCAAAAGAATGGGAGAGAGTTTTCGAAAAACGATAAAAATCAACATTATTTTTTTTCTCGAAAACTAAAAACGATATCCAAATTATGGTTTCAGCTTTCTATTATACTCAAAAAAGTAGCTGAGGTTCGCGAAAACCCCGAGGCTCTATCTCTGCTGCTTCTATGAGAAACCCCCAAATCACAACGAAAATAAGACACCCTGTACACACCAAAATAATTTTACAAGATGCCTTGAATTTATTGTTCAAGAGATATAGGCCGTCGCCCCACTAATGGACCAAAAAGTAAACTATGAATGTTTTATTTCATTTATTAATTTATTTACATTAAAGAGTATGCCATGTATAAGAGAGCACTTACTATCTCTTGAAGGATAATAACGAGTTGATTGCTATATGTGTACATGTACTTATATCTACCTAATGCGGCTTATTTTCCGAGAAATTTAAGGATGCCAACAAAATTAAAAGCGATTCTGAGAACGTACCGTTTTAATCTTGGTATTATAAGACTCGATGATTGCCTTCTATTTATTTTAGATACTTAAAGTGCGCCATCTGCCATTCTCCGGATTGGTGGCTATTATTATAATTTACTATTTTAATGAAATTGCATGTCTGCTGCGAGAAAAGCTAATTACGTACTTAAATAGTTTCCAAGTACTGTGAACTGTAAGATATCAGGGCATTGACGAACGATAAGGTGAGGGGCGTATTCTGGAAAGACGAGGGCTGCAAAACGATTTAGGAAGATTTGTGTTCCAAAATTTTCTAATGTTTATTTTTTTGCAGAATTTTAAATTCTAAAAATAGGAAATTGATGGAAAAATTCGTGTATAGCGTTATGCTTTTGAATATATAAGTACCTACTGCATTTTGATATTTTAAATCGGGAACAATTTAAATGAGCATTAGATTTGATACTCCCGCATTAAAATTTGGCACTTTTACTTTTGTTTTATGGAGGTCAGGTCAGGTCATAACATGATAATGATTTATCAAGGAGGCATCTCAGCACACAGTTCACGTAAGAGCTATTAAAATTAATGTGCAAGTTATTCATTTTAAATTTTAATGCTTATACTTAGACTACTTGCAATGGCTCCGTAAAATTTGCACCCCCACATCTGGAATAACAAGTTTCATAACCTTAGTATCTTACGTGACATATTGAACGAAACGAAAGCATTGCGTCGAAATCTCTATAAATCGAAAGAGTGCAGGTAAACATATAATATTAAAAGAACCCACAAGTAAGTAAATGTGTCGCAACTCCCCAGCATTCTGTTCCGTAAATCGAATGAGTCACGATATTACCAGATAGTCTGTCGCTTTGATTGTTCCAGTGATTTTTGGGTCAGGTTTCTCGTAAATTTAATCACGGAATTTTCACGAAAAGCAACAATACCCACTTGTTAAATCTGCGCCGCAAATTGCATTGCAGAAAGTGTAATTTTCTGAAACTTTTCCAGATAAGTAATTGTTTTGGCTTTTAACTTGTAAAAAGTAAAATCACGGGCAGTAATTGCGGATAGCCCCCTAGGATTGAGACTGACACCATGTCATACGCAGTCCCAGACATTTTTTCAGAAAATTTGATTTCAAAATAAAAATTCAAGAATTTTTGTAGGTAGGAATATAAAAGGTGGCGCACTGAAAACAGTAAATGCAATTTTATACCATTTAACATCATTTTTACGCAAAAAGCTCAGACACGTCGATGTTGGTTTTAAGGGAGAAATCTGAATTCCATGTTTTCATTCATTTAACTTCAACCCCTAAGCTGGAGGGGCAGCACCCTTAAATTTTTAAATGGAAGGTGGTGTCAAGATATAAACCGTTTGAAAGGTCTTTCAATTCTCTTTATAAGTTTTTTATTTTTTGAAATCGGACCACTGCTCTGAAAAAATTCACTTTAAATGGCATAAAATCGCATTTACCGGTGCCGGTGTCCTTAATAAATGTTACTTTTAAAGTGAATTTTCTCGGAGGTTAGTGGTCCAATTTTAAAAATAGAAAACTGTTATAAAGACAATTGAAACGCCTTTCATATTGTATGCAACTTGACACCACCTTCCATTTAAAAAATTAAGGGCGCTTTCCCCTCCCACTTCGGGGTTGAAGTTACAAGAATGAACACATCTAATTCAGATGTCCCCATTACAACCAAAACCAAAATCGACGTGTCCGAGCTTTTTTCGTGAAAATGATGCTGAATGGTATAAAATCGCACTTACTGTTTACTGTGGGCCACCCTATAGGTAACAAAATAGTTAAAATGATTTTCCAACAGGATTGACGGTCAGGTGAAACTGTCGAGTGGTGGAACGACACGCTATATAAGTAGACAGAAACAAACTGCAGCTTTGTTTATTAGTGGAGTAAATTTAGCGAAAAAGTGGTTTCTTTTAAGAGAAAAATAAGATTGTGTTGATCCACTTAAAACCGACATGTATTGTTAAGTGTCTAATGTACTAAAACAAATGACAATTTTTGACCTTCTCGGCATATCTCTCTCTTTTTTACTTCCGAAAATACGCAAAATATCGTAATTTAAAAAAATATACTTCTTAGCATAGAAACACTGAAACAGAATAATATCTTGGGAAGTAATTCAGGTACAAACACAAATATTTTCTACTTGAGGAGCTCACTTAAGAGTAACTTAAGTAAATTAAGGTCAGTCTGGGTTAGTAAGGTCGTAAATTGACATTTCGTTTATTGAACAATAGTATATACATTCCGTTTCACTGTAACAGATAGATGATGGCAAATTAATGTGCAAAACTGAAAATACTTGAATATTTTCCTTTCAATAGAACGCAGCAATTAGATTGTATTTTAAGAAAATCATCATAAACCTGCAAAGACTTAAAAGAAAACTTTCAAGGAAAATCTACTTTTTCTTTTGAAAAGTTGGACTTGGTATTTAAATATTGCTTTTAGGGAATGTTGCCTTTACGAGTTCAGTAGCGTCATATGAAAAATAAATTGGTAGGTCTCTAACAAGGTTTCACAGCCATGTAGGATCAAATCCAACAATCCGTATTTTTGATTTAATGTTTTTCAAACTTACCTACGTTTTATTGGTAATTAAAAGCATTATTAATATGCAAGAACAAAATAATTATGATTTGATACAGCAACTTCGTAGTAAAATCCACCAAGGAATTCTAAAACGAAACAAAATTCAAGGTGTTCCATTTAAAATAAGGAAACTTATCTGCATACAGCAAATATGGGGCAACTTGTATAGCTGAAAGTAATCAGTCAGAGCGGCTGGGAACAATTTTCTGTTTAACGATTTTTAGAATTTCCAGCTGTTTAGGATTTATCATGAAAATCAATAAAAAGAAAACTAAAATTTTGGTATGTAGATGGAGTGAAAATAGAACTAAAATTGAAATACAAATAGGAAATGAGAAGATAGAGGAGGTCGCGGATTTCTGCTACTTAGGAAGTAAAATAACCCAAGACGGTAGGAGCACTAAAGATATAAAACAAAGAATGGCCCAGGGACGAGTTGCGTTTAACAAAAAGAAACAACTGTTATGTTCGAGAACGGTTAATATAGAGACTAGGAAGAGACTCTTAAAGTCGTATGTATGGAGTACGGCATTATACGGGTGCGAAACTTGGACAATAGGAGAAGCGGATAGAAAAAGAGTAGAAGCGTTTGAACTGTGGTGTTACAGACGCATGATGAAGATACCGTGGATAGATAAGGTTAGCAATAGGGAAGTATTAGAAAGAGTTGGGGAAAGGCGAAAGGTATGGAAAACAATAAAGAGTAGGAGAGATAGGATGGTAGGACACCTTCTAAGACACGAAGGAATAGTTCGCGACATACTAGAGTCAGAGATAGGAATAAAAAGAGGTAGGGGTAGGCCTAGATTAGACTACTGCTCTCAAATAGTTAGGGATGTAGGATGTTCTACTTTTAGGGAAATGCGTAGGTTAGCTCAGGATAGAAAAGAATGGAGGTACGCGTCCAACCAGTCTTCGGACTGAGAACCTTATGATGATAGGATTTATCGAAGATTGACTCCATCTGTAGGTACAATAAGAATGCACAACGTGGATCATGGAAATAGTGGAAATGGAAACGACAATAGTTACGGTTAAATGATGAAAAAGTTGCGTCGTTTGGGGAATATTAAAGTGTGTCTTAAAAATCCTAAAAATCGTTTTTCGTTACATATTTCTAAGAAAGTAAATTTATGAAATTTTATTTTCATTGTTTTCTTCTCTTCCAAGACGTTTCGCTTGCGTGCAACTTAATTTTTTAAATACGGACCTGGAATTTTTTGCGGATTTTGGAAGCATTTTCTATTCTGAATTCACCTATGTAGGTATCACACATATAGTGGTCATTACTCGTAGAAGAAAAATGACCTTCCCACATTAAAGCTTGTCACAAATTGCAGTGAAAAAGTATTTTTAATATTTCAGTATTTCTGATAATAACGTAAAAGAAAAGAAAACAGAATTCCATAATTTTTTCTTAGAAATATGTATGTAGGTAACTGGAAAACCAAAAATATTTTTTGAGACTATGAGTCCGTTTTGATAGTACCCTAACTGTAATTTTTTCACCATTTAAGAGTCCGGCAAACCCCTTTTAAATGAATCTGAAAACTGACTTCGTAGTACTATGCTCATTTCTAAACGGTGAAAATTGAAGTGTTGAATTTTGGACAGTTTATAAACGAAACTTTATTTTATGTTTCTATAGAAAGAAAAGTTAAAAATTTTGTCTTAGAAAGTGTCAGTTCACTCATGAAATTGACCAACTTCACGCGTGCATAGCGCCAAGAGATTTACAGTCTTCGAAAAATTGTTTCAATAGAGACATAGAATATACCTTCTTCTACCATAATCAAGCTTTCGTGTTGCTAAATTTACTAGGATGAAGGTTTAATCGTGGTACAGCGAGAGCACTGCAACCGCAAAATATGCCTTGGTATGTATGTGCTGCCGCCGCGTAGCGAGTGAGCGTAAACTCAGAGCGGCGTTGTCACATTTACTAGGTACCGAAAGAGCGGGCTTTAAATGTGCGTTGTTCTTTTGTCCATAAATGTGTTTAGCGCGACGGTATTGCAACACAGCTGATAGTTTGCTTCGATTTCTAACGGATACCTCACCGACCCGATGCCCCGCAGGTGTAACTTTTGACCTGCTTTGTCGGACTCTTAACCGAATCCGCATATCAAATTTCACCATTTCAAATATCCCCATGCTGTGCATTCTTATCTTAGGAACATTGTATATAACAATAATATGTCAGTTTGGTATACAATTCAAAGCAAATTTAACTCCTGCTAATAGGAAAATCAAATCAAATCAAATCAAGAAAAAATAAACCCCCGGATTAGCAAAGTAGTGGTTTATTAAAAAATATTTCAGTAAATTAACAAATAAATTGTTAATTGCTTGGATTATTACCACATACTCGTATACGTTGTATTGCTATTAGACAAATTAAAAATTTTTGACGTGAAGGTACGTCACCAAAAAACAGGGTTATTTTTTACTCGAAATTATTTTAATTTTTTCGTCAAATATTACATAATTTGACCTCAAACAAAGTTATTTATTTTTTGTATTTTAAAAACAATACAAACTTGCATATGCGTTTCGCGCGAACATCCTGTATATTGGGGGCTTCCTCGACTTCGGTAGCATCTGCCAGGAAAATTCAACCGTCTGCCACATTTTTCTTTTCGTTTGATAAATGTGCACATTGTATCCTACTCCACTGCAGAAAATTATGCAGATATCTTTTTTGAGGTTTTAAGGCTGCGATATATCAGCTGTTAGTCTATAAAGTGTTACCACCTATCGCACAAAAGTGTGATTAGGATTATGCAAAATATACTCACAATCTATTATAATTGGTTTCTATCACAGCTGCAAACTCTTCCGACGGAACCTCTACAGCTTGGAATTTTCATAGTTTTTTGCTTTAGCGGCAACCGAATAAATCTGGGAGGATTAGTTGGCGGTCCTATCTTTAAATTATTATTTTCTATTTAGAAAGAAGAAAAAAACTGAAGCGCCACCGCCATCTGCATTGCAATGCACCACACTACTACTACCGTCAAACGTCCAGTTTACTGTGCAACTCGCCCAAATATTCACAAAATGGGGAGAGTGCAAAATAATTTTCTTTCCAACACGCCGGCCGAACCAAGTAACATATCAAGACGTTCTTGGTCGAAAATGAATAACGAATAATTAACTTAGACAACTCTACTTTATAATTACGACAAATATGTGTACAAATAGTAAAAAAGGTGTCCAGTTTACGACGGTTTTATGACGGATTTTTCAATAATTTGAGGGAAATTTATTTAAGGCGAACAAAAAATATTACTATAAAAGTACATAGTGCGAGTCTAAGTAGATCCTTTATTGATAAGTATTTTTTTATTTAACGCCCTATCTACTTTAATTTCAGAATGGTGTTGGAATAAAAACGCGATTAAGGGCCTTAATCGCTTGAAATTTGACGGCAGGCGTCTGCCGACGAGACGAGACCGTTTTCGTTTCATATTTGAAACAGATCGTGCCCTACCTGTGAAATTTCGCGTTGGTATCTTATTTTGAGGTTTTGGTCGTTTTTTTGTACACTTTTTAAAAAGTTTGCTTTGAAAATGCCAGTTTCCCGAAGAGAATTCTGAAAAGTTAATTTTCCGCATATTTAATTTTGGCTTATTAACCGCTCTGCGCCCTGGTATGCTTTATGTTTATGTTATGAGATGAACTCGTGTTCTTTTCAAAAATCAAAAAACTATGTACTTAGAGGTTAGGTGACCGATTACGAATGACTAGGGTTGCCACCTCTCCGGGTTTGACCCGGAGACTCCGGGTTTTGACAAATGGTCTCCGGTCTCCGGGTTACTACGTATGTTCTCCGGGTCAAACTGCATTTAACAATTACCAAAACAAAACAAAAATAATGTAATTCTTATACCAGAAAAAATAAATATTTGGCAACAGCGCAGCAATTTAAGCACGTTCCCGAGCAACAACCGCGCAATTTCGTCGCGAGTTTATGCACGTATGTCACGTTCATTGTTGCCAGATCTACTGTTTTAACAGTAGATCTGCTGCTTTTACCCTCAATCTACTGTTCTCCTGTTTTCACTCTGAAATCTACTGTTGTACAATGTTTAGCGGCAATCGCCAACACAGCACCAATCAGCAGACGTCAGATGTCAGTTGGGTGAAGTGAACTCGTCGGGGAATCCCAAATCCTCGTTTTTTACTTCATTTACTTGTTTGTTTTATATGTATCGTGTTTGAATTACATGGCAGTTCTCAATTGCGTTGTAAGTTGTAACTGTAACTTTCAAATATTCATATAGCAATACTGGTCGCGTTATACTAGTAGGTACTATTGTTGCCGTTGGGGCGATGTTCAATATCTTTGCGGCAAATTAGATTAAACTACTTTTAAGTGTTTAGTACGGTTTTGTTGTTTTGCTTTTAGTCAGGTACTTAGAGAAAGGCGAACAAAATGCTTTATTAAAAACATGCCAAAGTAAAACCAAATATGGCTTTAAGTTTAAATAAAGCAATAAATGAATATCGGTTAAGGAAGTTGCAAATGTATTTTAATTATTAAAGGGAATAAAAATTAGTTCTATTCAAGTTTTTTTTTTGGTCGTCAGTAAATCTCCGGGTCAAGCGACTTTTAAAGGTGGCATCCCTACGAATGACAGACGCTCGGCTTTATCATTTTGTTGGCGTTGGCACTTCAAACATTTTTTGATATCTCATTTTCTACGCGAGCTCTCAGACTAGTCGCGCGGCGCGAGTTATACCTGGTGCATAGGCAACCAATCTTTCAAGATGTAAACATTATGCTGCAAAAATACGTACAATAATTGATTTCTAATATAAATTACTTTTCTACAACAGCGTACTTTTTAAACAAGAATGCACACAAGATTCAAAAGGAAAATAATAAATACATCTAACTGCAACCTGTAGTAGTTTCCTTCCTTCATGGAAACGCTTTTCTCGAGAATGTTGTGAAAATTCAGAAACCTGTTTTTGAAGCATATCGAAAAATGCTCTTGGATTTTTTTTCCAATAAATTTGGGCAGATTGTCGGTCTAGAAAAATAATTTTAACTCCTACACAAACTCGAAAAAAACAGGCATTATTATATTTTCACAAAGGCATTAAAATACATGATAATAAAATTCCAAAATTCCTGTATCAAAATTCAAAATACACACGTCACTTTGTTGCCGTCATCATTATTGCATTATTAATGCCGAGAATCCGTTATTGGAACTTAAATATGATATAAGATAAGAGCAAAATTATCGCTTTTGCAGTGGAAAACTAAACTTTGGCATATTAACGATAAAAATGTCTTTCTTAATTTCTTAGTAGAACAACACTCATTTATATTAAAGGGAAAACCGGGGGGAAAACAGACCGTTATTATTTTCACTCTTTAAAAAAGGAAAAGTAAAAATCTGAGGGGAACTTCTCTCTGACTCTGAGGATAAAGGAAGTATCAGATTCCTGGTATTTAGGAAGTCAAATAACTCACAATGGTAGAAGCACTACAGAAATAAAACAAGGCGGAGCCCCATCCTGCTGGCACCACATACATAATGTGTTGTCTAACTGAAGTGGGATATCTTCCAGAAAATTAAAAAGTGTGATGTCTTAAAATTCGTAGTATTTTCCTGCATTAAGGTTTCCTTTACATTCATTTAAGGGCAGTAATGCGTTATTAACTAAACCACCCCAAACATTTACACTAAATCCCTGCCGAAAATTTCGTGATCTGACGACATGTGGATTGTCCAAGGGCCAAACATGGTCATTACGAAAATTATTAATCCCGTCTCTAGAAAAAGTGCACTCATCTGACCATAAAACTCTAGAAATTAAATTATTATCTTGAGCGTGTTGTTGGAAAATCCAATGATAAAACTGCTGAGTATCTCCAGGCTGCAATGCTCGTCTGTTCCGACGATGGTAAACTTTGTGAGAGCCATAAATTACTTGCCACACGTCTGATGCTAATTGCAGGATTGTCGATTACAGCATCGATAACGTTTTCTTAATCCTGGACGTTGCAGATGAATGGAACTTTGAGGACCCGCATGTTCCGGTTGGTGTCTCGTGTCTATCAGGAAATCTAATTCTGTATTCTCTCACTGCTTGACGAGCGTTTCCATTGCACAGTCCATAGACAAAAATAATGTCTGCATAGTCTTCGTTACAGAATGGATTCATTATAATTTCTTAGGTTTTTTTGCGAAATGCAAATTTAAAATAATAAAACGACAAACTGATGTGACAAATGTAACTGGCAAAGCACAATGACACAAGTAAAGAAAAACTTTAGTTTTTGATTGACATTATTAAATCTTAAATCATGCGTACTAAGTTTTTAGTCTTTAAAAACTTTCAAACATTAACTTCTGAACAAAAGGAAATCAGACATTTTTTTCACGACATTGCATCTACTTCCGTTTGCCAAAGCGTACTAAGTTTTTAGTCTTTAAAACCTTTAAAACATTAACTTCTGAACAAAACGAAATCGGACATTTTTTTCACGACATTGCATCTACTTCCGTTTGCCAAAGCTTGTAAAGAGGCTAACGAATCATCCTGTATTTCAGAGTAGGCAGTAATATAATCTGAGTGGGCCTCAACCTCCTTTTCTTACCATCTCCGCCTGTAGTACTTATATTGCAAACTAATTCTTCCTGTCTCACAAGTGTCCTATCATCCCATATTACTAAATACATAATAAACATGCAAAAATTTGTAAGTACCAGGTTATGACATTTTGATAGTTTTTATGAGTGATAAGGGCATCACTTTCAGGAAGCGTTTATATTCATCACTCAACTCTTATCTACCGATCGGCAAAAATTTTTGTATTTAATATTTTGTACCTATATCAAACTGTACCTAAATAAATATACAGTCATTGTAATGAAGTCTTTTTTGCCTATTTGTGGAAGAAATGAAGTAATAAAATTACGGCCGATTTCCTATCGTCACAAACTATCACTTTTTAAAAATGCTGGTAAAGTATTTTATGAATTTGTCACTTTCTTCAGTGCCTACCGATTAAGTACGGCTTCTATTTTTTGTATTATTTTCATATTTTTTTCTAGAGATGAACCTTATCTGATAAAGGTGTTTCTTTCTTACGAAATTGTGCATTTTTATTTAATTTCGTAGCTCACTGTCGGGAAACTGTTAAAAGCTATATGAATCGTTTTTTGGGAAATATTTATGCTCATTTTAATCATTTTCCTTATAAACAGTCCAGAAATTTACACGAACGACGAACGACAAACATTTGAGTTTAGTCATAGTATAGTATTATAGTCTTCTAAAATATAAAAATCGCTCTCCTCGAGCTCTGATTGGCCTTCCGCACATTTGTTTTTTGTTGCCCTCTAGAAGGAAGGAAGAATGGAATTGCATTAAAAATAGTTTAGTTTCCTCAGCTAGGGATATTTTGGGTCATAAACAGAATGAAAGTAGGAAACCCTGGATAACAAAACATATTGTGAGTCTAATAGAGGAAAGGCGCAAATATAAAAATAGGTTAGATGAAATAGGGAAACAAAGATATAAGGCGATCAAGTGGGAAATTATTCGGAAATGTAGGAAAGCGAAAGAGCAATGGATCGATGATAAGTGCAAAGAAGTGGAAAATAAGTTCGAAATAGGAAAGACTGATGAAGCATATAAAATAATTAGGAGAAATTTTAGAGAAATTGGATCTAGTACCAAAAGCATTAGGAATGAGGCAGGAGATATCCTAATCGAAAGCGGGGAGAAGGCAGATAGGTGGAAAGAATATTTAGGAAACTTATATGCGGGACAGGAAGTGCAAGATATATTAGAAAGTGAAAGCAGTGTAGAAGGGGATAACCTAGGGAGTCCTATAATGAGAGAAGAGTTTGAGCTAGCACTAAAAAGTTTAAGGAATAATAAAGCACCAGGTATAGATGGCTTGCAGGCAGAAATCTTAAAGTGCGCAGGTCAAGAGGTAATAGATCGTTTATTTAAATTAGTTAGTCGCATATACCTGACAGGCGAGATTCCAGAGGATTACAAACTGAACATCATGGTAGCTTTGCCAAAAAGGAAAGGCGCGGATAGATGCGAAAATTTTAGAACTATCAGTTTAACTTCCCATGCGTCAAAAATTTTAACTAGAATTGTGCAAAGAAGGATGGAGAAAAAGGCGGAAGAGATATTAGGAGAAGATCAGTTCGGATTTAGACGAAATAGAGGAACGCGCGAGGCCATTCTAGCTTTACGAGTAATTATAGAAAAAACGATAGAAAAGAGAAAGAGCGTATATATAGGATTTGTAGATTTAGAAAAAGCCTTCGACAACGTAAAATGGGGGAAGATGTTCGAAGTGCTGAGAAAGGTAGGGATGAAATACAGGGACAGAAGAATAATACATAATCTCTACAAAGAGCAAAAGGCAGTTATAGAATGTGAGCAGGAACGAAGGGAAGTAGATATCCGGAAGGGAGTGAGACAGGGATGTGCATTGTCACCTCTAGTTTTCAACTTATATATCGAAGATGCGATTAATATTGTTAAGGAAAGAACAGCCTCAGGGATCAATGTACAGGGCCAAACTATTAACATGCTCAGATTTGCGGATGATATAGCAGTATTAGCATCTAGCAAAGAAGAATTAGGAGCGGCTTTGAATGAAATGGAAGCAGTTTTGACACAGGGCTACGGCATGAAAATCAATAAAAAGAAAACTAAAATTTTGGTATGTAGATGGAGTGAAAATAGAACTAAAATTGAAATACAAATAGGAAATGAGAAGATAGAGGAGGTCGCGGATTTCTGCTACTTAGGAAGTAAAATAACCCAAGACGGTAGGAGCACTAAAGATATAAAACAAAGAATGGCGCAGGGACGAGTTGCGTTTAACAAAAAGAAACAACTGTTATGTTCGAGAACGGTTAATATAGAGACTAGGAAGAGACTCTTAAAGTCGTATGTATGGAGTACGGCATTATACGGGTGCGAAACTTGGACAATAGGAGAAGCGGATAGAAAAAGAGTAGAAGCGTTTGAAATGTGGTGCTACAGACGCATGATGAAGATACCGTGGATAGATAAGGTTAGCAATAGGGAAGTATTAGAAAGAGTTGGGGAAAAGCGAAAGGTATGGAAAACAATAAAGAGTAGGAGAGATAGGATGGTAGGACACCTTCTAAGACACGAAGGAATAGTTCGTGACATACTAGAGTCAGAGATAGGAATAAAAAGAGGTAGGGGTAGGCCTAGATTAGACTACTGCTCTCAAATAGTTAGGGATGTAGGATGTTCTACTTTTAGGGAAATGCGTAGGTTAGCTCAGGATAGAAAAGAATGGAGGTACGCGTCCAACCAGTCTTCGGACTGAGAACCTTATGATGATGATGAATTTAAATTGCAATTTAAAAACTTGCTATCAGTAATTTCGTGTATTCTTGTTTACTTGTATAGGTTATAGGTAATAAGGATGTGATTTGCGGGGAATAGTACAACAAAAAATCACGATTGCTGATAAGAAGCCATAAAATAAGAACATTTTATATCCATAAACAAGCTTGTTTATTTTAAAATTAATCAATATTTCCATTCTTCGAAATATTTTTTCAGTATTTTATTGAACAGTAAATATTGTTGTACCGCATATCTCTGGATATAATTATTAGAAATTGCATAGAACTAAAACAATGTTTTTTATGTTACAAACATGTTTTCACACATTTGAATAAAAGCCGGATAAAATTTTAAAAATCATTTAATGCAGTCAATTACGTTGCTCTTGCGTCTGTTTTCTACAATCCCTAAGGATCCGCTACATGTAGTTGAGAAATAAGAAAATTTTACATGAATATGTCACTTGCTAGTGCACAATTCTGTTTACCTATAAAAAGTTCGTTAGGCTAAGACCACAGAGGAGAGAAAGGACAGAGAAAGAGTAGAAGCGTTTGAACTGTGGTGTTACAGACGCATGATGAAGATACCGTGGATAGATAAGGTTAGCAATAGGGAAGTATTAGAAAGAGTTGGGGAAAGGCGAAAGGTATGGAAAACAATAAAGAGTAGGAGAGATAGGATGGTAGGACACCTTCTAAGACACGAAGGAATAGTTCGCGACATACTAGAGTCAGAGATAGGAATAAAAAGAGGTAGGGGTAGGCCTAGATTAGACTACTGCTCTCAAATAGTTAGGGATGTAGGATGTTCTACTTTTAGGAAAATGCGTAGGTTAGCTCAGGATAGAAAAGAATGGAGGTACGCGTCCAACCAGTCTTCGGACTGAGAACCTTATGATGATGAGAAGGATTTATCAGAACTTCCATTCTATAGTTTGCAGTTTGCAATTTTACAACCTTTATAAATGAAAATTGTTTCATTGGTAGATTTTATGCGCCATTATTCAAAACGCTAGAAAAATGATGAAATCGAACTTAGTCTTTTTCGAAAACGGTGTACACTAAACATATGACCTTTTGCAGAAATACAGGGTAGGCCACTACGCGCGCGTCGGTCAATAGTCGCTAACCCGTTGAACTTCTGGGAAATTTTTTTAAATAAAACTTGTAAGGTTCCATCTTTGCTGCAACTGAAAATTATTTTCAATTATACAGGTTGTCCCATTTCTTCTGCGCAGTGCCTAACTCTGTTTTTTTAAATGGAACACCCTGTATTTGATCGCATTTTGGAGTTCTTTGTTGAATTTAAGTGCTACTTTGTTAACCGTACATTGGGTGTAAGTCTTACGGCTTCGGCGTTATGTGACGTTAAGAATCGTCATTTTTCAAGTTTCGCCATTTATAACTTTTAAAAGGTTCGAGATAAAGAAAAATGACTTACGTGTCCCTATCTTAGTTTTTAATCCTCTATCTAATGGGGCTGGAAAATGCTGCTTCCTGATTGGTCAACAAATGGCAAAAAGCGACCTATCAGGAAGCAGTATTTTCGAACCCCATTAGATAGAGGATTAAAAACTAAGATAGGGACACGTAAGTCATTTTCTTTATCTCGAACCTTTTAAAAGTTATAAATGGCGAAACTTGAAAAATGACGATTTTTAACGTCACATAACGCCGAAGCCGTAAGACTTAGACCCAATGTACGGTTAACAAAGTGGCACTTAAATTCAACAAAGAACTCCAAAATGCGATCAAATACAGGGTGTTCCATTTAAAAAAACAGAGTTAGGCACTGCGCAGAAGAAATGGGACAACCTGTATAATTGAAAATAATTTTCAGTTGCAGCAAAGATGGAACCTTACAAGTTTTATTTAAAAAAATTTCCCATAAGTTCAACGGTTTAGCGACTATTGACCGACGCGCGCGTAGTGGACTACCCTGTATAGTGAAATACCGCATCTTAAGGAAGAGTATATTTTTAATGAACAGAAGTCAACATGCTTAAAAATATGCTTTATTTTTTTTTATCAAAAACGATCGGGACTTGCTCAAACAACTACTCCCCGGGCAAATACCCCGACAGACATTGAATTATAGAGCAAGCCCAGACCGACGATGTGTACTAGACGGCGGCAAAACAAAAGGAAATCTCACCTGCTATCTACTATTGCATGGATAAAGATTCCAACGTGCCCCTAGCGTACACACACAAAGCAGTATATATAGCCCTGCTGTAGCTTAATTATAAAGAAGAAAAGAAGTGTTTGGTTCATTCGCACACAGCAACTGTATATCATGATTTCACTCTGTTGCAGCTCATCAGTACAGTGCAGCTGTGTGCGAATAAACCCAACAAACAACTAGTCTTTAAAGGCGAGCAGGATACATCAGTAAGCGAACGCCAACTCAAAGAATTAGCTCTCACTCACTGACCGCCCTCTCTAGGACATTCCTATTCAATGTCGGAAGATAAAAATATCAAAAACCATCGGGACTTGTTCAAACAACTACTCCCCGGGCAAATATAATTCAATATAATATAATTCAATGCCTGTCGGGGTATTTGCCCGGGGAGTAGTTGTTTGAGCAAGTCCCGATCGTTTTTGATATTTTTATCTTCCGACATTGAATATGAATGTCCTAGAGAGGGCGGTCAGTGAGCGAGAGCTAATTCTTTGAGTTGGCGCTCGCTTACTGATGTATCCTACTCGCCTTTAAAGACTAGTTGTTTGTTGGGTTTATTCGCACACAGCTGCACTGTACTGATGAGCTCCAACAGAGTGAAATCATGATATACAGTTGCTGTGTGCGAATGAACCAAACACTTCTTTTCTTCTTTATTATTTTTTTTTGTTTAACCAATTTTTTTTACGAAAACAATCTCTTCCACAAGATCCATTCATTTCAAACAATTGTGCAAAATTTGAACATCGTGCGTTTTACCGTTTTTGAATATGACTTGAAATTGTAATTTTATGCACTGAATGGCGGCCTTAAGTAACTATTGTAGCAGAATAATGGAAAAATAATTATACTTTTCAGCAGAAATGCAGTTTGCATGTACCTAGCAGAATGTTAGTCAAAGAATCAGGTGTTAGCAATTTTATAAATCTCACAATATCTTCACTTTTGTAGCTTCCAGTATTTCATAATTCCCTCTTTGCCTGTCTTTACTGTCTTTTCTCAGTACTTTCCCCTGAAAAATTCTTAGCTATCTTTCCTCAGCTTGCATAAGACAAAGTACCTCCATGACATACATTTACTACTGGTCTTATAGTATACAGGGTGGGCCAATAGTGCATAGTCGGTCCATATCTCTGATTCTGTTCAAGATATCAACATGAAATTTTACGTGTGTGTGGAGAACCCACGGAAGTTTCTGTTAAAATTATTTTGATGTATACAGGGTGTTCACATGCTACGTACCAAACCAAAGTTATGTTTTTTAAACGGAATGCCCCACATTTGTTTACAAATTTGGATTCCACATATAATTTCATGAAAGTTGATATGCTACACGGTGGGGTTTAGAGCAAGCGATGTTAAGATATGGCCATTTTAGTACCAGTGTGAACCCAAATTTGTGGTGCTACTGACATCTGCTGGTCAAAGCTAACTATGATTTTTTTATTGGACACACTATTTGTAAAATCCATTAACACTTTTTCCAAAGTAGTTCATACTGTACAGAGTGGCCAACTTGCGCAAAATGGAGCTCCGTATATTATTTGCAGTTTATTAAGCTTTTGACTGATGCAGATATTGTCAGGTCTGCGACTGATAATTTAGACAAAAATAAAGATTGAACCTTAAGAACTGAGATTTTTGCCGATATTTTGTACCATTTTTGGGAACTTTCCGCCATTTTGCCACCCAAAACTCAGAAAAATGCTTACACTTTGTTTTTATAGAAAATTTAGCGAACAGAGTTTACACCGGCACAAGATTACTTCTCAAAAGGACGTTTTTCTTCCATGGCACTCCTTGTTTCAATTTATTCCTAGGTTTAATAAGTTACCATTTATTTAAGAATATGACCATGGAGAAGCAATCTGGCGATGAAATTTTTTGTCTCAATGTGAAATCAACTTCTAGAAACAAAATGGAATTCATATTTTGTGTCTTGGGTGCTAAAATATGGGAGAAACGAAAACGAATAAACTACCGGTAAAATTACTACATTTTAAAGTTCAATTTTCAATTCTACCGAAACCGTCAGTCGCAGACCTAACAATATCCACATCAATCAAAAGCTTAGTAAACTGTCTATCAAATATGGAAATAATGTATGGGATGTTCCATTTGAAATTTCTAAGAAAAAATGCATTTTGCGTAAGCTGTCCACCCTGTATGATATTAAGTTTTGTGACAAAAGTACTCAAGAATTTTACAAATAGAGCAGTCTGTGAACCTAGTCCAATAAAGAAATCTTAAATAGCTTTGACCAGTAAATGTTAGCAGCTCCTCAAAGTTGGATCCACACTGGCACTAAAATGGTAATATCTTAAAATCGCTCACTCTAAACCCCATCATGTAGTACACCATCTTTCATAAAATTTTATTGGGAATTCAAATATGTAAACAAATGTGGGGCATTCCATTTAAAAAAACATAACTTTGGTTTGGTGCTCAGAGTGTTAAAACCCTGTATACACCAAAATAATTTTATCGGATGCTTCGTGGGGTTCTCAACTTACGTGTAAAGTTTTATTTTTATACCTTTAATAGAACCAGAGGTATGAGCTGCCTATACACTATTGGCCCATCCTGTATATTCACATGTTCATGTCTGTCAAGCAACATTCTCCTATTACAAAAATATGCGCGATTTGCCGAGAGCAATCTTTCTTTCCTTTGTTTCACTCCTTTCTACTCGGATGCTGATTTTCATTCCCAAGTATCTAAAAGAGCTTACCTCTTCAGAACTATAACTTCCTCTATTTAACCGTGTTGTCCTGGTCGCTTTTCTTTGCAATTTCATGTATTATTTGATTTTCAATTCATTCTCAGATAATCCAACTGCCTGAATCTGGCTGTTTAACCCCCCTTGCAGGTCTGCAAACCCCCTTTTTTAAATAGCGGAACCATCACCTCCCCATTCTTTGGGCGTCATCTCTTTCTTCCACATTTCTTTTATTAGGGCGCAGATTTCCTTGAACAGCCGTCGCCCCTTCCTTGATCATTTCACAGCATATTTCATAAATCTCTGGCGCTTTCCCATTCTTTAAATTTTGTATGTGTTGCTTGATTTCTTCATTATGATGGTTCACCTATTTCTTCGCTTTCTTCCACATCATTACACAATATCCATACCGATATATCATCTGCATTCTCATTTAGCAACTCCTTAAAATTTTCCTTCCATAATTCCTTAATGCTTTGACTCCCATATAACATTTATCCCCCATTATTTTTCATTCCATGCACGTTCATTTACAGAGTCCCGTACAAAATTAAAATCATCTCTTTCACCTTCTATACAATTGTCATCGAGTTATTGACAATATCATCTAAAATCGGTCTGCAGTACAAGGCTGCCTTAATCGATAATTCAATTGAATTCATTCACAAAAACTTTCAACGGTACCCCGGAAAACATACAGTACTTATATTTCCTTTTCAATACTATGTAACATCCTAGACTTGTAGATTCAGGAAGAAATAGCAAAATAGATTCATTCTTACTTCCAAATTATGGTCTAGTTTACCAAATACCAACCAAACACTTTTCCATGGTTAATATATGGTTAATATATTTCATTCATTGTAGGTAAAAAAAAATAAAATGCCTATTAATTGAAATTTATTGAAATAAAAGAACTGTCCTGATCTTCTTCTTCTTCAGAATCACTAAACAAACTAAAATATTCATCGCTTTTCTTCTCTTTCTTTTCACCCAATTTCGCCCTTTTAATAGTGGGTAAATTATAATCGCCAACAGATTCATTATTAGTGGCATCTTTCTGTATTTTAATTGTGCGTAGCTTATTCCAACTCTCGTAGAAAGTTGCCAAAGGAGTTCCTGACGTTCTTATCTGTGACTCCCATCCCTCAATTTGTTTGAATTCTGATAGATTGAACGTCACTTTTTTGCGTTCGTTTTCGATAAACTGCGAATTTTGTTCCACTTTTTCTAATAGTTGTTTAACTTTCCTCGTATAGTTTGCGATAGAACACTTCTTTACAAATTGTTTCAACTGGTAAAAATAAATAATTAACATAGTTAGATACACATAATAGAAAGTTTTATTTAAATATTACCTGGACTATGCAAAATAGAGTCAAATCCGGAAAAGCGATGGTGTGTGATTGGGATGCTGTGTACTCCAAAAGTTGTCCGTAGACTGTATCAATGGTTGTGTCTTTAAAGCCGTTTTCGGAAAGTTGCGATTTGGAAAGTCTTAATAAACAGGTGAAATGCAAAGGTTTCATGGAAACCTTTTGGTGTTTTTTGTTGAAATCATAAGTGTTTAATACCTAAACGAAAACAGCAATGAATTTTGGAAGTCAAAAAACATTTTAGTTTTAAAAATTGCCCAGTGTTTACTCTCCTGAATTTTAAAGTTACTTCAGTGCTACTGTAAGTACTGGTTTTCGAACTAATTGTGTCACTGAAATTAAAGTTAATGTTAAAATCTGATGTACTGGAATTCCAAAGCGAAGGATTCCAAGAGAGCATTCTGGGCCCCACTATATTTGCAATATACAAAGCTGCACCGCCCATCAGAACATAGTCAGAGAACAAAGCTATCACATGATCTGCCTGTTGTTGTACCTGACTGAGACTTATCTTACTCCAGAAATTAGTGATGAAGTAGCAAATAAAGGGCTACAGTGTTGTTAGAGTAGACTCTGATAGCAGATTTACTTGAGGAGTAATGTGTCAACTGTGAAATATAAGGTCCTAGAGGTATTGGAAAATCAGAGAAACTACTGGATGCTGACATTGAGAGTATGTTATAAGTAAATGAGTTGTTATAACTGTTTCGGTCCCTTTTCGCATCTGCAGCTGGCTTTTTTAACAATGATGTTATAACTTCAGCCAAGTACAGCAGGATAAATTTTGGATCATAGAAGATTTTAGTTTGATTTGGAATTCTAGCAATTTTTATGTAAAACTAGCTGGTACCCGGCGCGTTGCTGCCTCTGAAGAAATAATTGTGGTAAAATCGTTTGAAACTTGATAAACTGCGAATGGCATATGCCGTTTGACGTTTGCATTTTCACTTTATAAATTATTTGCTGCCCGGTCCCGGTACGACATGCGCGGCACCTACTGTAAGTTAATCTTCAGATTAGCCCAGCGAGTGTTCCTGTGAAGTTTGGTAGCGATCGGATCAACATAATTTTTTTGTTTTGTGCGAGGCGGGGGCTTGATATGACACTTATCAACTGTCAGATTTGACAAATAAAATTTATTTAATACTTTCTGACGGTCTGAATTTTATTTGTCAAATCTGACAGTTGATATGCGTCATATCAAGCCCCGATTTCTCACAAAACCAAGAAAAAAAAATTCTGTTGATCCGATCACTACCAAACTTCACAGGATCACCCGCTGGGCTAATCTGAAGATTCCCTGAAAATTTCACCAACATCGGTCCAGCCGTTTCGAATAATTTTGAAACTGAAGTTAGAGTTATAGATATACCAAGAATTTCAGCGCATAGAAAGTGCTTATTCGAGATTGGTGCCAAAGCGACAAGGGTTTGTTCACAAATACGAAGCAAAAATGAGAATGTCGAAACCGCTAGAATTAAATTGCGTGAAATAAGGTTTGACTACACATCAACCCTTAGATGGGAAAACAGGAGTGTTCATAAACAATATTAGGCAAGTTTTATACAGGGTGATTGGGGAGGAACCCACCATATTTGGAGAATATGTTTAGGGGACCAAAACGAACAAAAAAGCCTAATAAACACATGGTCAAATATCAACCATTACAGAGATATTATTGAAAATAGTCTTTACCAAAGTGAATTAATCATATCACCATTGATGCCGATTCAGGCCTTGTAGTTGTTTTCAGTTGCTATTTTATTTTCAGTAGGCCATGCGAACAAAGTACTACTCATACTACTTGTAATTGGCACATTTATTTTGACTTGCGAATTCGCTTAGTCTCAGTCCATAGAATCTTTAGAACGGTGATCATGTTTCGCGGTTGATATTTTGCAATTTGGTAAATAGAAATCGCACATTTTACAAAAACATTTTGTCGAGCATTTTGTTCACTGGTGAGGCTCAAATCACTTGTGATGGAATAAATAAGTGTCGCAACGAACATTGCTGGTCAGATGAAAAATGCGCAGGCCACCTTGGAAAGCTGCTTTCAGCATCGATTTAGCATTAACGTGTGATGTGACATGATTAATAATCAATTACTTGGCCCAGTTGTGTTAGAAGGTCGTCTTAGAGGAGATAGATAGGTATTTAGAATTGTTAGAAAATGATCTGACAGATCTACTGGACGATGTCCCATTGGATTTAAGGCAAGACCATGTATGGGGTTATCATAAAGTAAGGGGTACAATTTAAATTCTTATATAGTTTTAAGAAATTAAGCTAGTAGCAAAAAGTAAACGGAATTTAGTTGCTTCAATAATGAAATCATCCGCAATTTAGAAAATAATTGTTCTCAAAATCAAACTCACGTAAACGTAAATTTAAACGATTTAAACCTTAATGACATGGATTTTCAAACAAGAATTGGTTTAGTGCAATGTTATTATGAATGAGTAGAAGAAATTACATTGCTAGATTTCGAAGATTTTAAGAGCACGGTTCTGTCAAATGAAAGCATACCATAATTTGATTAGCAAATTTGAAAGAACAGGGTCTGTAACTGACCTTCCGAGATCAGGAAGACCAAGGATTAGTGATGTCCAAGTTGCAGAAGTTCTTCAGGAAAATCAGAACTTAGTCAATACTAATCCGCTAGCAATCAGTAGTGTGACTGCGATAGCAAAACGATCGCAAAAGTCGTACAGCACGGTTTAGAAAATTTTACGCAAAATCCTAAAAATGTATCCCTATAAACTGCAACTGCTGTTTGAATTGAAGGAGTCAGATTTTGCTCTCAGATATGATTTTTCATTATGAATATTGTCTCAGATGGAAATTGAACCCCAATTTGTAAGAATGATTGGAGATTTTACAACAGCAAAGTGGAGGTCATATCAAATGTTTGCGGTAACCAGTGATGAACATAAGAAATCCCATTATGTAAGCAACTAAATTCCGTTTACTTTTTGTTATTGGCTTAATTAATTAAAAAAATATAATAAGTTAAATATATCCCTTACTTTATAATGACCTTGTACTTTCAGCATGACGGCGCCCCCATGCATCGAAGTGAACGGTGGTATTTTTGAAAATTTAACTAAGTAATTTCGGTTTTTGTATTTTTCTGTAATCGATGTTATAATTTACAATACAAAATAAACATTTTTTCCACTAATGCATTATAATTAATTCCTCGATTAATTCACTTAAGTAAAGACTATATTTTCAATAATATCTCACTAACAGTTGGTATTTGACCATGTGTTTATTAGTTTTTTTTTTATTGTTTTGGTCTCCTAAACATATTCTCCAAATATGGCGGGTTCCTCCCCAATCACACTGTATATAGCTTTGTTTAGTGAAACTGGTTTTCTTGAGAAAGTGTAATTCATGGTTTATTGGAAAATTAATACAAGAGATACACTTTAAATACTAGCAGGTAATACTGGTCAAGAGAAAAATGCATTTAACGTTAATGCTGCTTTGGTATGCCATTGACTCTGATCAGAATCTGGCCTACGTTTTAAGCACATTCATCATGGTAGACATTAAACATGGGATAGTCAACAATTTCCATTTGAAAAAAATGAAATAAAAATGTTTTCGAAAACCCATCTGAACCAATAATTTATCTTAGTACTATTTTGCTTCCTTATGGGTTTCCGAAGAATTTTTTATTTCTAATTTTACAAATGAAAATTGTTGGCTGTCTCATGTTTCTGTATATTTGACGTCTACCATGATTAATGTGCTTAAAACAGAGGCCGGATTCTGATCAGCATCATTGGCATACCAAATTAGCATTAACTTTAAATGCATCTTTCTCTAAAGCGGTACGTTTTAGGGACTCTCAACAAGTATACCTTTACAGTTAATCGAGTGCTCTTTCCATAAAACTAGTAATTGTTTTAAAATTTGTACCAGCGAAAAAACTACAATAAAAACAAAAGAAGGCCTGGGGTGAAAGTTGGCGCCCTCTATATTTTACTCAAAAGTAAGTACATAATATTGTTTAGCTACCCAAAAAACCTCCCTATACAAAATTTCACTGAAATAACTATAAAATTGCAAGAGAAATTATGAAAAAATTAAATAAAAAATTGTTCTTCGAAGGCCCCTAACTTTTTAAGGAAGCAGAATAATTGTACTATGATAAATTGGTTCAGATCGGTTTCTCTTGACCCAAGGAAGCTAGATTTGAAGTATGGCCCATTTTTAACTGGACACCCTGTATACAGGATAAAACACTGGATGAAATTTTGGTGGATGCGCCAGAACAAATATTTATAATTTTTTCAGAGACTCTGTGGTTATGTAAATTGTGGTATATTCAGGTTTCTATACAAAAATGACTCTCAAGCATCAAATAAAACTGAATAAACCTCGACATCTTGTTAGGTTTTCAACAGACATGCAAAAATGAAAAATCTGTTTTGTGGCGGTAAAGTTGGAAATGTTAAATTTCTTTCAGGCAATTCTGCTATCCAAAATTAATGTATTTGTATATTTCTTCATGAATTTGACTGCTCTGAATCTATTGATGTCACTTTCAACTCAACAGGTTAAATATATAATTTCAAGGATATAATTGAAAGATCGAACTGAACTTACCTCCAGCAAAAACGGCAAGATTGGTATGAAAACTCCAGTCTCCTTAGACAAATTAATCAATATTTGTGTTACATGCAACCTCAAAGGAAAATACTGCGCCGTAGGCACCAACTGCATCGTCCCCAAGCAAACTTGTACGAACGGATAAATCAGTGGCTGCATCTGTGCTTTATTGCACATAACGCCCAATAAAGTTTCCCATAACCTCAACGAATTAACAAACTGCCAATTATAAACAGTCTGTAAGTTCTCTTTCTTATTATCGACGATAGCGTTCCTCAAATGAATTGCCAACTGTCGTATATACAAGAAAACGTGTTGATAAGAAACATTCGCATCTAGGGTAAACATCTCCACCAAAGAACGTCTCATGAAGTTTATCCCAGGTAAAGACCCAGCACTGACGAATTTCGAGTTTTTAACGTAAGTCATGTACATCATTTTCAAAACGGTGTCCAGCAAATTCGTTTGTTGGTTGGTGGTCACACGTAAGATGCAGAGGAAAGCAACCACTCGGACTGTTTCTTCTGATGTCCCCCACAAATGGATGAGGCAGCGTATGAGAGACTTTGTTTGATTCGGGAAGGATACGATGAGAGAGGACATATAGTGTAAGTGTTTTAGGAGGACGGTGAGGATGTTTGTGGATGTTACACCACCCAGAAGCTAAAATAAAAATAAAAAGTAGTGAATAATGAATTCAATAAGTTTGTTTAAGAGAATCAGTCAGGACATAGCTGTTTATTCACTTTTTTTATGTACCAAAATTGAAGTATATAGGCGATCTTTCCCTTTTCCATTGTTTTTTTCTATTTGTATAATTACATAATCATAAAGCTAGAAAATGGCCTCTACTTCGTCTAAATCCAAACTGATCTATTATTTCTTCTGCCCTTTTCTTTCTTGCACAATTTTACTCAAAGTTTTTGACGCATGGGAAACTTGCGACTAACGATTAAGATGATGGTCATTTAAAATCGTGATGATGTCACATACAAAATGACAGTCACTTTGGGGCATATTGAAATTAAAACGTATATTATGAAGGAAATAAACGAAGTGAATTTTGTTACAGTATTATATGCTAGTGAAAGACAGATAATGGATTTATTACTTCTCATTTGGAATTACAATTTAAAATAAATAAATAAATGATAATTAAATGAAACAAGCAAAAGAAAAATAAACAAAAAATGCATAAAAATTAATAATGAATTTCCTGTGACAGTTGGATAAGCAATTGGGAGTTTGGAAACAAACAGGGGTTTTCATAGAGTGATTTTTTTAAAAAATTAAAAACAATTCTTTTTGTCTACTTTGTAACCCAGTCCGGGGACATACTGTATACCTGTATTACCATCTTTGCAGGTTTCGAATCTAACCATAACTACCCCATAACTTTTCTGTAAGGAATTTTTACACTCTGCCCTATTTTCTTCTTCATAGCAATTCCTACTCCCGAATTTCCTCCTACCCACCCTGTGTGTATTACCGTAGACTGTATTACTCTAAAATCTATAACTTCTGGCCATTGCACCTATCTGATACCCATGTATGAATGCTTTTCCATCATTTTTGACATTACGGTATGAGGTATAAGGATCACTTCTGCAACTTTCCACTGAGTAGGGAAATATTTTAGCCTGACGACTGCATTGTAGAGTTGTGTTAGCATAACAATTGCTTTCCGAGGTAATTGCTTCATGATTTCAGCCGTGATTTTATCATACCCAGGTGCCTTTTTTGGGTATAAACTTAAGAAAAACATATCAGAAGCTATGCACAACTTAACCGAAAGTCATTTCCGTGTAGGATGCGAAAATGAACAAACTAAATTGTACTCGATAAGATCGGGAGTACCACAGGGTAGTGTGCTTGGACCAATTCTGTATTTAATGTACAATGCAGATATACCTACACCTACAAGTAATAGTCTGATTATGACGACATTTGCTGATGATACAGCAATATTAGCTGTACACCAAGCACCGGATGAGGCAGCTGCAAAACTGCAGGATAGGCTAAGTAAAATTGAGAAGTGGGCTAAAAAGTGGCATATAATTAATGAAACAAAATCGAGCCACATAACATTTACCAAGTGTCATGGAAAATCACCGCATGTTACATTAGACAATAAACAAATTCCTATCATTGAATGTGTGAAGTACCTGGGCATGCATTTAGACAGAGGTTTAACATGGAGAACTCATATATGGACCAAATGGAAACAATTGGGCTTGAAATTTCGAAAACATTATTGGCTTCTTGGGCGAAAGTCAAAACTGTCAATAAAAAATAAATTACTAGTGTACAATGTACCAGTCTGGACATATGGCCTGCAACTCTGGGGAACAGCTTCAAAGTCAAACATTGCAATCATCGAAAGGTTCCAGTCTAAAGTGTTACGGCAATGTGCGATGCTCCGTGGTTTGTTACAAATAAAGATATTAGCAGTGATCTGGGGGTGCCGACGGCTAGCGAAATAGTTGTTGAGTGCAGTGTAAAGTATATACAGAGATTGGAAAATCATCAGAACGTACTAGCATTAAATCTAATAGATAATAGTGAACAAACTACAAACGTTTAAAATGCAAAACACCGCTGGATTTACAGTTTATCATAGGGGACGATTAATTGAACTTATGTAAATATTTTGTACAAAAACTAGTTTAAGGTAATCATATGGGGATAAATCTGTCGTTGGACAGAAACACAACATGTCATTTTTATAACCAACCTCAAATATGCTTATTGTTTGTATAGATTGCATATTAAATATAAAAAAAAATTATGAATGGTTACCTATCCACAATCTTAGATAAAATTTTAATATTAATTAGTGATACTGGACCATTCGAACAACTACTCCTCGGGCAAATACTCCGCCAGGTGTTGAATTATAGAACTAATCCAATCTAATACTAGATAATTACTCAAAGTAGTTGTCACTTGCTGATATCTGTCCAGAGCGTGGCAGTATATATAGCAAGATTAAATTGCATGGTTTGAGTGTGTAGGGGAAAGCACCGTACTGATGAGTCCCAGAAGGACGAAACCAGTTGGTCTGCGGTTTTCCATACACATTCAAAACATGCAATATTTGAACAAAAATTTTAATAAATCAAAAATCTTTCCGAACTGTCTTCTTCAGAAAATAAACCTTTATCGAAATCTTCATAAGTACAAGCGTTTTCAGGAATAGCTGTACCACAAGCATTCAGGAACACTTCACTGTTTTTATAGTTAGTTTTTCCCTCTTCAGAAAAGACAAATCGTCGTCTATCTCACGAAGTGTCGTATCTCAAAAATACCAGAATTTGAGATACGCCAACAGTAGACACAATTTAATGTGTTTTTTTATCTGACAAACTGTCGTATCTCTTATCCATATAGTTAACGAGAACAGGAACAGTCCGTGCTCGGCCTAACTCAAATAAATTTGAATTAATTTCTCATGAACTGTCGTATCTTGAGTTACGTCATTTCTTGAGTTTCATTTTGATTACTTTGTCCTATGTGACAATGTGTTGTATCTCACTTTCTGCATGTTGATGCATATTATTTCTTGTGATTTTAATTATTGGATTAAAGCAAGGCAATCAGTTGTTGTTTTGCTACCATACAGTTAGGTTTCATTCCTTTCAGAAATCATTATGGGTGGCTTGGTACTCTGGGACAACGGGAGAAAAAATGTTGTTCATTCTAGTAAACAAACTTGCTAAAAATGGGGTAATTGAAATAGGTGCGAAAGTGAAAATGTTTTATGAGAAATAATGGTATTACGGCCAAATTATTGACGTAGAAAGCAGTGCGTCAGTTCAACTTCAGAGGACTGAAGTGACGGAAATTAAGGTTTCCAAATCTCAACCAATGAAGATATTTTTGAAATCAAGTCATGTTCATAGTGAATACACTTCTATTACTCTGAAAAGGATTTCAAAAAATTGTACAGATATGTAACTTTTACCTTTGAATCATGAACTGTTAAAAATGTCAAAGGAAAAGTACGATGGTTCTCTTCCACACGATGAATAACATCGTAATTATTACCTTATCGAAATTTGGTTAATTTCTTTTAAGACTATATTTTAATAAATCATTGGAATTATGAAAGTTTATTTAATATTATCATCATAAGGTTTTTCAGTCTGAAGACTGGCTGGACGCGTACCTCCATCCTTTTCTATCCTCAGTTAACCTACACATTTCCCTAAAAGTATAACATTATACATTTGAGAGCAGTAGTCCAATCTGGGCCTACCTCTACCTCTTTTTATTCCTATCTCTGACTCTAGTATGTCGCGAACTACTCCTACGTGTCTTAGAAGGTGTCCTACCATCCTATTCCTCCTATTCTTTATTGTCTTCCATACCTTTCGCTTTTCCCCAACTCTTTCTAATATCTCTCTGTTGCTAACTTTATCTATCCACGGTATCTTCATCATGCGTCTGTAGCACCACATTACAAACGCTTCTACTCTTTTTCGATCCGCTTCACCTATTATCCAAGTTCAAGCAGTTTTGACGGAGGGCTATGGTATGAATATCAATAAAAAGATAACCAAAATCTTGGTCTGTAGGGGGCGTGAAAATAGGACTAAAACGAAAATACAAATTGGAAATGAGAAGATGGAGTGATTCACAGATTTCTGCTATTTAGGAAGTTAAATAACGCGATGGTAGGAGTTCTAGGGATATAAAACAAAGAATAGGGCAGAGCCGAGTTGCATTTAATAAAAAGAAACTATGTATTATGTTCGGGAATGATGAATGTAGAAACTCGGAAGAGACTCTTAAAAAAAACGTATGTATGGGTGCGAAACTTGGACGATAGGAGAAGCGGACAGGAAAAAACTAGAAGCATTTGAAATATGGTGCTATAGACGCATGATGAAAATACCGTGGATAGATTAGGTTAGCAACAGAGAGGTATTAGAAAGAGTTGGAGAAAAGCGAAATTTATGGAAGACAGTAAGGAATAGGAAAGACACGAAGGCTTAGTTCGCGACATACTAGAATCAGAGATAGGAATAAGGAGAGGTACGAATCCAACCAGTCTTTGGACTGAAAACTTTATGATGATAAAGATAGATAATTTCTTACCTTCAAGAGATCAGTAAAATACAACCTCAATAACGTCTTCACTTTCGGAAACCTCTTACACTTATGTGGGGGTTGTTTTGATCCTTGTGCCAGCCCCAAAAATCTCCTTATAGCTGGACCTAACTCCAATACACATAACTGTATGACACCATTAAACACAGAAGAACCTACAAATCATGAAAACAGAAAAAAATATTACCAACTATCAAAACACAATAAGTAATCATAAAAACGTACCATTAACTTCGTATCTATCCAGTTCCTCATCCCATTCACCCACTGAAACACGTTTTAAAGCAGCATGGAAAGCATGAACTAAGCAATTAATAGATTTATTTGTTTTATCAGTTTGAATTTCCGACTGCCACTTTTTCAGCATTTTTAATGTTATAATTCGACTATCTTTGTGAGAACTACCATCATCATTCTGCAAAATTCATGAATTACAAAACAATTATCGAAATTGCTGTGATTGATATTTAGTTCAAAAGTTCCGAATGTTGGTTCGAAACATTAAATATTAATACAGTATTTTACCTCAAAATCGCTTTCGTCACTAGCTACTTCTAATTCCCCACAAGGCTTATGAACCTCCTCTTCATCATCATCGTTTTCTTCATTATCCATTCCATCTTCGTCAATACCAGCTTCGTTCTCGGAGACACCGAAATTCAATAATTTTTTATCGTTCTCTTCTAGAAATTTATAAAAATCAGGATCAATTTCTTTTAGTTTTGCCAAAGATTTCTTATGAGTCTCTATTTCATCTTCACCGCTTTCCATATCTGAAGACTCGTTGGATTCGTCTTCTTCTTCGAACAAATTTTCATCTATTTCCGAACCAGATTCATCTTTACTTGAGTTAGTTTCTTCGTCATTTAAAAGTTTGGCATTAAGATAACTATCATCTTCTAAATCACCATCATTTTTATCTAATACATCGTCTTCGTAGTCGTTTTGAATTATCTCCTTTTTGGATTTTTTTTGTAGTTTTGGTTTACTTTTCTTATTTGTAATCACTTTCTTGTTTGTTTTGATTTTATTCCCACTATGTTTCTTCATTTTCGCTTTATTGTTTAACGTCCCCATTTGTTTAATAGTATTTAAATATTTAATGTTTAAAACTTTAAAAAGGGTTTCATGCGGTTTTGCAGGTTTGCTAAAATTTGAGGTTAACTTTTAAAAGTAAAAAGTAAGGTTAGTGCAGAATATGGATAACTAGAGGGTAACCATAGTGTAGAACCTTAGAGAAGACAAGAAGAGGAGGTATAACAAAGCAGATGTTTGTTTAACCATTTGGCACCAAAAAAGGGGGGGGGGGGGCTAGTCTCTTTACGCCGAGAATTTAACGAAAATTCTTAACGTGATAATGATAATTGCACTATTTCAAACGTTGTTTTCGTTATTTTGAGTTAAATTACATGAATTCTAAACAGTAACCTGGTTTCATCATTTTGTTTGGCACCAAATCTGCTCAAATTTTGGTAACTCTCACATGCAGGGCAAAGATCGGGCGTGCATATCCTGAATACCTGAATGTCGGTAGTACAGTTTCCTTCCTGAAAGTAGAAAAGAACGCCTCATAGGTTTCTTGAATCTTGTAACAGAGGCCGCATGCGGATTCAAAATATTAGTTTAAAAATTAATTATTTCATTAATTATATTGCCTGTTAGGTGATTAATATTACAATTTATTAATAAAGCCACTGAGCCACTGTACAAAATATGAGTGGCTTTAGGCTTTATCTCAGACAGAGTTGTCAAAGTTACTTTCAAAAAGTAATTAAATACTTTTTCAATTCCTTTTCATACAAAGTATTTTCAATTACTAAAGTATTTAAATACTTTGACTAGAAAGTAATTCAATTACCAATTACTTAAGTATTTTAATTACTCAAATACTAATTACTTTAAGAAGTTATTATTTAAAAATATTCTAACCGAAATAATAAAAAATAAAAAAAAAGTAAAATGCTTGTGGGCAGTAATAAGGCAATTAGTATCAATTTTCCTTTCTAAACACCAGTAACAAACTTCACTTACCTACCTGATCTGATTGCTATTGGAAGTAACCGTCCATAATCCCCGACTTTACATACCTAATCTACAGTCTACTAATTCAGATTTGGAAACAAAGAAGCTGAACATATAAATTTCAATTTTATGTAATCAAACGTTTAGTTTTTAAACTCGACAACAAAAATTCTCGACAAATGTAAAAAGGTGTTAGCCGTACATTCGGCGTAATTACATATTAAACCTAACTTTGAAAACTAGGAATTGCACCTCCCAGTTCTTTATTCCTACACAGGATAAATAATATGGAAACGCGATTCACTCTGCAACTGCAAACTGCAGGTTGTAACTTGCATCCATCAATAAAAAAGAATTGAATTACTTTTGAAAGTATTTACAAATACTTTTAAGTAACTAAATTACTTTCAAGTAATTAAAATACTTTTTTCAATTACAAAATACCAATTACTTTAGTAGAGTAATTGAAATACCAATTACTTTGTTCATGAGAAAGAAAGTATTTAAATACTAGTATTTAAAATACTTAAAGTAATTAAATTACTTCAAAGTAATTTCAATTACTAAGTACTGACAACTCTGATCTCAGACTACGGATAACAGATAACTAGAGGAGATGATGCCAATCGGCGCTATTCCACAATACGACAATACAAATGTAAACTTTTAAAACCGCAAACAAATATAAAATATGTTCCTTGATAAGCAAGTAAAATTAAGAACTAAATTAAGCATTTAAGTCTTTATGTACAATAAATAAGAATTATAAAAGTTGGCCAATTTATTCTCAACTTGCAAACCTAGTACGTGTAAATTTGACATGAATAACCTGTAGTTTTTCCTAGATTAAGAGCCCGGCACACCAATTTACTAAGAATCGGGGGTTCAGGGGTACGGTGAAGCAATTACAGTTTGAAAAATACTTCACGTAGAGCGCAATGCATATATCTACAATCTACACATATTATGATGTGTAACAATATCTGCGGACCTACAGCGGACGGCAAAAATTATCATAAGCGGCTAGCCATACCAATTGTACTTTGCTTCCCTGCCTTCCGCATGTGTCACAGCATTACATTATAGTTATTCCTTATTCGTCATATAGGTTTAAGGGCTTTGTTAGTCAATTCAGCGGCGACGGTAGGTAGGGAGCTGTCGCATAGAGCTGGTAATTTGATACGCTCAGCCCGGTTGGATCGCCTCCCATAAATGTTAGTTGTTACTGTCGCGTTTTTACTTGATCTTTTTTGCAAAAAATGCGTGTGTCTGGTGCGAGAGGGCAGCTAAGGTCTCCGTTTAAAATGCGGGTCTGTTTTAAAAAGTTTCCGCATGCGGAAGTCAGGGAAGCAAAGTACAATTGGTATGGCTAACGTCTTGTAAAATTATCTCGCTATCACGTGCCCAACGCGCAACCGCGTAAGGACTAAGGTTCGTGAAAAATTGCCGCGGACCTCTCTTGCTTCTCTTGCTTGTAGCTTGATCTTGGCTCTTGATCTTGATTATTTGATAAGGGTTTCTCAAAGGGATTTCTCAGATGGAAAGAGAAAGGCCAATAAAGGTAACTAATCGTACGTTACGTTTGAGTCCATTTTTGGGCGCTAACGGCATCCTGCACGCTGGTGGCAAACTCCGAGTTTTCTTACGAGAGGAAACATCGGATATTGCTCTGCTCTAAGCAACACTTAACTAAGTTGATCTTTAAATCTGAACATGACCGACTTTTGCTTTTACTAGCTACCATACGTGAAAAATTTTGGCCCTTCGGTGGCCGATGCCTAGCAAAGGTGACCGTCTGCAATTGCTTGAGGTGTTCTCGACCTAACCCAAAGCCTATAAATTTAATTATGGGAAACTTACCAGCCCGCTTTTGAAGTCTTAGGTGTTGACTACGTGGGACCGTATTTTATTTCTTACAGAAAGAGTCGCGGCTGCAAAATTTCGAAATGTTACGTGAGTCTTTTTGTATACGAAATCAATTCATTTAGAACTCGCCACGAGTTTGTCAGTGGAAGCCTTTATAATGACCTTGAGGCGCTTCTGCTCTCGAAGGGGTAAACCCTCTCGTATAATACTCTGACAATGGAACTAATTTCGTGGGCACTCATTCCGCTCTAAAGGAGCTCGGCAAGTTCTTAGCTAACAATGCCAGCGAGTTGACAAAGTCTTTCGCTATCGATATCATAGATTGGGCTTTTATCCCTTCTCACTCGCCACATTTCGGCAGTCAATGGGAGGCGTGTGTTTTGAACAATACTCACCTTACTTTCAAGGAATTCTATACCTTGTTAGTGCAGGTAGAGGCAATTCTGAACTCCAGGCCAATCTGCCCCCTCTCCTCTTGTCCTGACGATCTCCTTCCTCTAACATCTGGCCATTTTCTGATTGGGCGGCCCCTCGTGTCCTTGCCTAGCCCTGATCTGTGCAACTTGCCTGTGAACCGATTGTCTGCATACCAACGTTTGCAACAAATGTGGCACCATATCTGGTCAAAGGAGTATGTGAACGAATTTCAGGTTCGTAAGAAATGGAAAGCATCCAGCGGTCTGCTCAAGATTGGCGACCTCGTGCTAGTAAGAGAGGACAACTTACCTCCATTGTGATGGCAGCTTGGCCGGGTCGTACACCTCCATCTAGGTGCCGACGGTGTCGCAAGAGTGGCTTCTTTGAAGACAGCCCGAGGAATCATCAAGCGGGCATACTCTAAAATTTGCCCCTTACCTAGTGAAGAATAGCGTTATTGATTAGTGCGCGGGTCAGTAAGTGTTTAAGTGTTCATTGCCTTATTATATATGTACTTCTGTTGCGTGTTTTATATGTATTTTTAAGTACAGGATGGGCCAATAGTGCGTAGTCGGTCCATATCTCTGATTCTATTCAAGATATCAACATGAAATTTTGCGTGTGTGGAGAACCCCACGAAGCTTCTTTTAAAATTATGTTGATGTATACAGGATGTTCACGTACTACGAACCAAACCAAAGTTATGTTTTTTTTTTTATGGAATGCCCCACATTTGTTTACAAATTTGGATTCCTCATAAAATTTCATGAAAGTTGATATGGTACACGGTGGGGTTCAGAGTAAGCGATGTTAAGATATGGCCATTTTAGTACCAGTGTGAACCCAAATTTGTGGTGCTACTGACGCCTGCTGGTCAAAGCTAACTAAGACTTTTTTATTGGACTAGGTTCAGAGGATACTCTATTTTGTAAAATCCATTAACACTTTTTTCAAAATAGTTTATATTGTACAGAGTGTCTAGCTTACGCAAAATGGAGCTTTTCTCAAAAATGTTCAAGGGAACACCCCGTATATTATATGCAAGTTTGATAGCCAGTTTATTAAGCTTTTGACCGATGCAGATATTGGCAGGTCTGCGACTGATAATTTAGGCAGAAATAAAGATTGAACCTTAAGAATTGAAATTTTTTCCGTAATTTTGTACCATTTTTGGTGAATTTCCCCCATTTTGCCACCCAAAACTCAGAAAGATGCTTACACTTTGTTTTTACAGAAAATTTAGCGAACAGGAGTTTATACCGGCACAAGGAATCTCATTGCAAGATTACTACTTCTTGAAAGGATGGTTTTCTTCCATGGCACTCCTTGTTTAAATTTATACCTAGGTTTAATAAGGTACCACTTATTTAAGAATATGACAATGAAGAAGCAATCTGGCGATGAAATTTTTTGTCTCAGTGTGAAATCAACTTCCAGAAACAAATTGGAAATCATATTTTATGTTTTGGGCGCTAAAATATGGGAGAAACGAATAAACTACCGGTCAAAGTACTACATTTTAAAGTTCAATTTTCCATTCTACAAAAACCGTCAGTCGCAGACCTAACAATATCTACATCAATCAAAAGCTTAGTAAACTGTCTATTAAATACGGAAATAAAATATGGGGTGTTCCATTTGAAATTTTTAAGAAAAAATGCATATTGCGTAAGCTCCACCCTGTATGATATTAAGTTTTGTGACAAAAGTACTCAAGAATTTTACAAATAGAGCAGTCTGTGAACCTAGTCCGGTAAAGAAATCTTAAATAGTTTCGACCAGTAGATGTCGGCAGCTCCTCAAATTTGGGTCTACACTAAAATGGTAATATCTTAAAATCGCCCACTCTAAACTCCATCGTGCAGTACACCATCTCTCATAAAATTTTATTGGGAATTCAAATATGTAAACAAATGTGGGGCGTTCCATTTAAAAAAAATATAACTTTGGTTTGGTGCTCAGAGTGTGAACACCCTGTATACACCAAAATATTTTTATCAGATTCTTCGTGGAGTTCTCAACATACGCGTAAAGTTTTATTTTGATACCTTGAATAGAACCATTGATATGGGCCGACTACACACTATTGGCCCATCCTGTATACTTACATGTAGTCCATTTTGCACTTATCTATATGTATGGAAACTAGAAAGGTAATCCAAGTGCCCTTACCTCTTCTTTAATTTTTAAGAATACTTCTATACTCATGTTCAAAAAAAACCGGACAAACGTAAAAACATAGCAAACTGGGATATTTTCATGGACTATATAGGTACATTGTTAAAATATTATATTTTCCCAATATTCATAGGCAAGAAAAAACATTTCAACCAAATTAAAATTTAATTAAGGTTTCCAACAAAGAGAAATTGCATAGAAAGTTGAGAACATTTTTTAAATATTGTGCATGAGCTGTAGGTATGTACCTATCAATTATCTAATATTGTGATACCAACGTAACTTTTTATGTCAATGAGTACTTAATAACGTGTTGTCCCCCTGAGCACAAATAACCTCAGCAATCCGCATTGGCATGCTTCCGATGAGAACAGCGACTTCTCCTCAGTGGCGGCTATTACATGGGAGCACATGAGCACGTGAACCCCCGCGGCTCGACGACTTCAAACAATAAAATTAATTTTTATTATTTCTCTTCTCTACAAAAATTATTTTCTCATGCATGTTCATGCATGTACTCTTCACACAATTATTTGTTTATTACATTATCAATTTTCAATTGTCACTGACGCCTGATGGGATCTTAAAAAATTGTAATTATCCACGCTCAAATTGCAGTCTGCACTTCAGAGTAGTCTGTCTGTATGGAACCCCACGATGCATCCAGCCGAACATCCCAACATCGCACGTGCGATTGATTTGGGTATCTAAGGGGCGCGCAGCTTGGAGAGGGATCCAATGCTTTACGTTGATAAGTGCGCACAGTTTCAGTGTGCTCACCGGCGATTAATTGGTGCATTGAGAGAGTTTGTTTTACAATGGCTAGTGTTAGTACGTGCCATAATACAGTTGAAGAATTAAAAAAACATTTTTCGTCATTACCCTTGGCCAAGAAAATAAAAATTAAGGATTTAGGCAGGCCAGTGCCAGCGCTATACCTAATTATTTACTTCAAATTTGTACTGTGACTACAATGAATTTGAAAAGAGGTACTTTGTATAAGTAGGTAAATTTAGCAAACTGTACTTATTTAAAAAACATTCTGATCTCCCATTTAAGAAGTTTGACCTTGACAAAATTCGAATTGTAGCATCCGTCGCATTTTTTATTTTTCGCCCATTACTCGTGAACCTCCACGACAAAAACTCACTAGCCACCACTGCTTCTCCTTGATTGATCTGGTTCCATTCTTCAACAAGGGCCACTGTTAACTCCTGGACGAACTCTGGTGTTGGATTTCGATTCCTTACACGGCAACCTAATGAATCCCACAAATGCTCGATGGGATTAAGGTCAGGACTTCTCGCTGGCCATCGAAATCTGTTGATGCCGACCTCATCTAAATATTGAGTGACTACACCAGCAAAGGGTGGCCTGGCGTTATCGTGCATCAGGACAAAATTATCCCCGATAAATGGGGCAAATGGTGTCACATGATCTACCAGACACTGATTAATGTACCTATTGGCCGTGATTGTCCCGTTGTTTAAGACTACAAATTCCGTTTTGGCATGCATTGAAATTCCTGCCAACACCATTACTCCACCACCTCCAAATGGTGTTCTTGGGGACAAGCAACATTCGGCAAATCGCTCGCCTTGCCTTCTCCACACTCTGACGTCCATCTGATGACTTTACATTAAATATGGATTCATCAGTAAACAATACAGCACTCCACTGCTCAATGGTCCATTCGGCATGTTCCTGTGCAAATCGAAGACGTTCAACGCGATGGTTTCTTGGCAAATTTGGGCATGTAGCCGGTCTTCTTGGTATCACTAGGTCTTTCTGAAATCTTCTACGAACAGTTAATGTCAAATCCCATGATCATGAATGTTAGCAAATCGACGAGTGAGAAGTATAGAAGATAAGCGACGATCACGAAGAACTGATAATCTTAGGAAACGGTCTTCACGTTGAGTTGTTATGCGAGGACGACCTGACCCTACCCTCCTAGTGTACTCCTCAGTCTGGTAGAACCGCCTGATCGCATCATTTACAGTACTTTTGGCAGTACTTAACACGCTTCCGATATATCGCACACTTCTTCCTTCTTCAATGCTCATGCTACATCCTCAGGCCGCATGTTGTCAAAAACACCAAAACTAACAAGTTTTAAGTGATATTCAATTGTATTGACGAATACTTCATAAAACTAAGCCGAATAATAACTTTTCTTAAATGTAAAATTGTCTCCGAGAGTACAGAGAAAAATGTCAAATTTATTACGACTTGCATTTTTCTGCCGTCCGTCAATATGATACAGATTATTCAACGCCTAATTGAGTAAAACGGTTGCTGATTAACAACTGAGATATTGCACAATATTGATGGCTTTCAAAAGTTTGTAATTGTCCGGTTTTTTTTGAACACGAGTGTATTAACTTTTTAATATTTCTTGCAATTATCACTAAATTATCAGCATATACAATTATCTGGAGTTCCTTGTTAATTATATTTCCTTTTAGACCTGCCTTTCTCACTATGTATTCCAGGACAAAGTCGAACAGTGTAACGGCGAATGAATTTCCATGGCTAATTCCCATCACATATTCAAATTCATCTGTTATGCCTACGGATGTTTTAATTTTGGTTGATGTTCTTAATGTCATTTTAATAAGGTTTATTAGCTTTACAGGGATTCCATATTTTCTTAGAATGGTAAATAATGCTCGTGTGAAATCCACCTTTTTCGCTTTCTCGTCAGGTAAGGGATCGCCATAACACCAAAGTGGTCCCACATATTTGAATACATAAAGAAAAAATAAAGTAATCATCAGTAGTCACATCTTTCCTACAGTTGTCTCGACTGTCTATTACCAGCCGTTACCAGTCGACTAGCGACTAGCCATGGTGTTTCCAAAATACCAAATTGAAATTCCAAGCATACCTCTTGTAACATCAATCCTGGGACAAACTGTATGTGTATATGCTTGCGAGACCTGGGTGATGACTGCAGCTGACCACGATAGAATGATGGGAAAGAAGGATACGGAGATGCATTTTTGGTGGAGTCAGAGAAGAGGAAGAATGGAGGAGAAGAACGAAGAACATCCAAAGGCCACCAAAGGCGAGAATAACAAGACAGTCAAAAGGCAAGGATGGCCAAAACTGAAGTGGTATGATGAGGTCCTGCAAGATCTGAAGAAAATGGGCATCAGAAATTGGACAGTGAAGGTGAAAGACAAGCAAGAAAGAATAATGGTAGTATAAAGTCTTGGGCCTGGATGCCATGTCGGTGTTATTGACAATATCGTCTAAAATCGATCTACAGTTTGTTGATAATTCAACTGAATTCACTCACAAAAACTTTCAAGGAATAGCATAGTGTATTTTTTTCAATGCTATGTACCATCTTGAAGATAAAACTACATTTTGAATAAACTGTATAGAATTATTAGTTTGCAAAAGTAGCGAAATAGAATCATTCATACTTTCAAAATGATGGTCTTATTTGCCAGAGACGAGAGACCAAGAAACTTGGGTACCTTTTTTGACTTGTATGTAGACAAGTACAAATTTTCCGCAAACACTTTTCCAGATTAACAAATATTAAAAAAATAAATAAAATGTATATTAATACAAGTTTATTGCAATACAAGAATCACTGAACAAAACAAATCCTCCTACCAATCACCCAATTTCAAGTTCTCCACCAAGTCTTCCTCTCCATCATCATAATCAACAGGACCACTGTTATCTTCGATGGCTTTATTGTACTTCTTTCTACCTCTCTTAGCACACTGCGTCTTCTTCTCGTCCAGTTCTTCTTCCTCGGAATCACTAGGGAAGAGACTTATATATCCACTTTTCTTGTCTTTCTTTTCACCCTGTTTCACCCTTTTAATAGTTGGTAAATTATAATCACCAACAGATTCATTATTAGTAGCATCTTTTTGTTTTTTAATTGTGCGTAGCTTATTCCAACTCTCGTAGAAAGTAGTCAAAGGAGTTCCTTTCGTTCTTATCTGGGACTCCCATCCTTCAATTTGTTTGAATTCCGATAGATTGAACGTAACTTTTTTGCGTTCCTTTTCGATAAACTGCGAATTTTGTTCCATTTTTTCTAATAGTTGTTTAATTTTCCTCGTGTAGTTTGCGATAGAACATTTCTTTACAAATTGTTTCAACTGGTATAAATAAATAATAGATATAGTTAAATACGCATAATAGAAAGTTTTATTTAAATATTACCTGCACTACGCAAAATAGAGTCAAATCCGGAAAAGCGATGGTGTGTGATTGGGATGCCGTGTACTCCAAAAGTTGTCCATAAACGGTATCAATGGCTGTATCTTTGAAGCCATTTTCGGAAAGTTGTGATTTGGAAAGTCGTAATAAACAGGTGAAATGCAAAGGTTTCATCGAAACCTTTTGATGTTTCTTGTTGAAGTCATATGTGTTCAATACCTAGAATGAATTTTGGCAGTCAGAAAACATTTTCATTTTAAAAATTGCCTAGTGTTTACTCTCCTAAATTTTAAGTTATTTCAGTGCTACTGTACTGTACTAATTGTGTGACTGAAGTTAAAGTTAATGACAAAATCTGAAGTACTGGGATTCCAAAGTGGAGGATCCCAAGAGAGCATTCTGGGTCCTACTTTATCTGCAATATACAAACTCCCGCTTTCATCCTGACCTGACTGCAGGAGAACCGACCATCACAACATAGTCAGAGAACACAGCTATCACATGATCTGCCCGTTGCTGTGCCTGACTGAGACTCATCTTACTCGAAAAATTAGTGATGAAGCAGCAATAAGAGTAGACTCCCTTAGCAGATGATGGTGCTGTGAAAAATTTGCTACGCTATGCTACTTAGATCAAGGTCATTATCAGCATAGATTTGCTTCTAAGAAAATCGGATGCATTTGTCTAGTCGGCAAGTGTAAATTTTAAATAGCAAGGGCTCCAAGATTGAACCTTGAGATACACCCAGCTTCTACAACAGCAGGCTGAGAGAAGACGGAACACAATTTTACTTGCAGAGTTCTGAAACTGAGACAGGCCTGAAATAGAACCATGGTATTATCATTAAGGCTAATGTGACATGGGATAGATAACGTAATATCACGATCGATCGTGTCAAAAGCCATGGCAAAATCGAGTAGGGCCAAGACAGTAATAAGGTTGCCCTGGTTGACGGCAGTAATTATATTGTCAGTGGAATGGAAACCGAATTGAGTAATTAAGCTGGTTACTAAGAACTTCTTCAAAAATGTTCGATAGGCATAGTAAAATACTTGTCGGCTGAATGTGATTTAATTAAAGTGAGCTTGCTGGACTAATTACTGCTTGCTTCCATGATCAATGAATGTTATAAATTCTAAAAGTATTATGAGAGAGGTTAAGCTTAGAGTGAGATGGAGTGCGATACAAGTGAACATGTTATCAATGTTATCAATGCTGCGGATTTAATCAATGAACTGATTGATGTACAAATGAGATTTATTGTATGAAATGTTCAGATAAAGTGCACAAAACTGAAGATTGTAAAAATGAACAAAACAAATGGATTAATGGTTGCTTTGAGATTGAGATTGAATTTCTATTTAGATTAGCTGGCCATACACGTACATGCTTTCCTGGCAGATTAGCGCGGCACGCTAAACCTGCGCGATTGGAACGGGACGGACTTATCGCGTCTGCGTTCACTAACGTTAAAACCAAGCTGGGCACACACGAACATGCTTTCCTGACGGATTAGCACGGCACGAAAACCTCGCGCTGTTGAAACGGCACGAATGACGGTTTTGGCGCGGCGCGGGGAGTTTCGCAAAATCGAAATTCCTGTCGTGGCTGGTCGCGATGTAGCTTTTTTCAATTATTATTACACTCTGTCAAGATATTCAAATAAGATGCTAGTAGAACACGGAGAACATCAACAAAAACTAGCAATTGTGTGTGTCATGGTGTTCATTTGTGAAGATAAATGTAAAAAGAGAAAACGTAAACAACGGATTCGATCTAAAAGGTGCCTGATAGAAAGAGAAAAATACAGCAATGTGACAATTTTAAATGAACTGCGGGAAAATAATCCTGATGATTTTAAAAACTATTTACGAATGGACAGCAAAACTTTCGATACCTTATTAAAATTATTACATTCTCATTTAACTAGAAAGGATACTGTTATGAGAAAATCAGTTCCTGTCGAGGAAAGGCTGATGGTCACTGGTCACACTTCGATATTTGGCTACAGGTAGAAGTTACGAGGATCTTTTTCGATGGGTATTTCCGCTCAAGCTTTAGGATACATAATTCCAGATACGTTGTGACGTAACCTAAAAGACTAACGCCACAATGGAGGATCCTGCCGCAGCTATGCTCGAAGCCGAAGATGGGGTGGGCTAAAAACAGGAAATGGGCGCCAAGGAGTTGTTGGCTGATCCACTGTAGCCAACACACAACGACTACAACTCCTAAAAGCCGCTGGTACACAATAGGGCACAATAAAATAACAAAATAGGTAGGAAACCCAGATATGGCAATATCTGACAATATATATACATATATATAATAATAATACAAAAAAACAATTGATATCAACAAGATAATTATCAATGAATATATATAAATATAAAAAAAAAACCCAATGAACATAAACCTGGGTGAAATTTAGACACCCGGCACTAACGTTGCGCTAAAAAAGGGAAAATCAAAAATAGGCGCGGATGACGCGGTAAATACACTACATGAATGGAGCTCCGCACGCGCAGCGCACCGACGCACAGTGCAGTGAGCCTTGGACAATACTGAACAAATGAAGTTATCATTTTTTGATGGCAGTTCAACTTGACATTTTGAAGATTACTACTCACTAAACACTACGCAAAAGTCAATGCTACCTGAAAGTTTCAAATTTTTGAATTCTAGCTCCTTTCCTGCGGCTTTCGAGTTGCACGAAACTAAATTGTCTCAGGTTTTTCTATCTGTGCCATTGTCGGTCCCACAAAGAGCTACCCGCTCTAAGCAGTCAGCCAAAACAATTAAATACGCGCAAAGAAAACTGTTACACACTTTATTGTAAATCTTAAGAGGTTTCGTGTACATACGTGAAGAAATAAAAACTTGACAAGATGACAAGACAGACCGCCATTTACCCCGCTTATATGTCTACTGAACATAGGAACAGAATACCCTAAACTTAACAAATACAAGATGTGTCGCTACTACGAATTCTCAATCTCTTATAGACGTTACGCTTCTACAAATACTCCAACATCCTCCCACCTGAGGAACGGATGAATACAGAATGTTCCTCACAAAACAGAATTGACACAGTTAATTAACCTTACAATACACTGACAGCAAAACCTTAATTAAAACTAAAACAAACAGCATCGAAAAATTCAAAAATACAGAGAACAAGACAATTCAACGGAATCGTTTAGGTAACTTAACTACACGGCCGCCTCTCGTCACTCTTTCTACGGAATTGGATACTCTGCTTTTAGGGTTAAAATTAACCCCATTCCGCACTCCCGCACTCACTTCATCTGGTGCCCCTTCATCCACACCCGTTGAAGCACAGGGATCCCCAGCTGTATTAATCTCCGTAGGTGGAAACGCATCTTCAACCGAATCCCGAACACACTCCAACGGATATATTCGCTGCACAGGTCGCAACAGCTGCCCGCGAGCGGTACCAACACGCACTAAACGAACTTTACCGTCTTTTCCTACGCGCCCGAGTGGCCATTCCAACCGCTTATCATTATCGTTGCCGATAAGCACTATTTCACCGATGGAAATTTCTCGGGAATTCCTTGCACTTGACAGTTTCAGCTGGCCCAGATACTCACTGCGAAACCTACGTCGCAGATCGTCTCTCAGTTTCTGTTTATGGACCATTTTACGACAAAGTGAAGATCTATCGACAGCATCGCAGTCCGGTAGCCCAGTTTCGACCAGATCACGTAAAAACATTGCTGGTGTCAACACCGCTAATTCAGATGAATCACCAGACATATAGGTAAGAGGTCTCGCATTCATGATCGCCTCACATTCGCAAAGAAGTGTCGTCAGATCTTCGAAACTGAGACAGGCACGGCCTAACACTTTCCGCAATAAACCTTTCAAAATACCAATCAATCTTTCCCAGAAGCCCCCCCACCAAGCAGCCGTTGGGGGGTTAAAACGCCACGTTATGCGTTGCACTGACGTGTATTGTTTTATACTGTCCCAATCTAACTTCCGCAACGCGTTCTCGGCCCCGACGAAATTGGTTCCGTTATCACTATAAATTGTTTGTGGTCGCCCCCGTCTCGCTACAAACCGGCGAAGCGTTTGGATGAAACTGGGGGTCGACAAGGAAGTTGTTAATCCCAAATGCACGGCGCGATACACGGCACAAGTGAATAAACACACCCACGTCTTTTCTCCCGATCTCAGGTACAGCGGACCGGCAAAATCGACGCCAGTTATCTCAAAGGCCGAAGCATCGCGAACGCGATCCAGTGGCAAAGGCGGCGACTCCACTTGTTGTGGTTTGACATTGTGTCTCTTACAAACAACGCACCTTGAAATCACCGACCGCACGGCGCGTCTACCACCCAGAATCCAATATTTTTCTCTCAACAAACTTAACAGCCCCTGGGTACCAACATGGAGCGCCCTTTCATGAAGGTCGAAAATTAGCCTATGAACTAACGGGTGTTTCGCGGGTAACACAACCGGATAACAAAAATCCTCAACGTCCGCTCTTCTCGAGATCCGTGACCTTAGGCGAATTAAACCGAATTCATCGTAGAATGGATTAAGCCCACTCAAACGGTTGTCACTCACATCAGGGAAAGTCTCACTCTGAATTATTTTAAAGATAAAGGTCTCAGCTCGGCAAATTTCCTCAGTTACTAATTCCCCCACACGACGCTGAGAACCTCTCGCATTTCCAGTAAAACAGAAAATCCAAGCCACCATACGCACGATCTTATTATACTTCGAAAAATAGGTTAGATGCCAGACATCAGAACTGTAGCACAGCATTGTAGTAACTAATGACTTTCTTCTTTCCAACGCAATCTCTTCCTCGTCACATTCAAAATCTTCTTGCGGCCACAATTCAGGTTCTTCATAAAGCCATCTAGGACCCTCCCACCAGCTTGAGTCGAGTAGTTGGCGGGCTGAACAGCCCCGAGAAGGAAGATCCGCGAGATTGAGAGAGCCAGGTACATGCCTCCACGATTCGGCTGGAGACAGCATACGAATTTCTTTTACCCTATTCCATACAAAGGTCGCCCAGTCATCAGCACGCCGAATCCAGGAAATGACAGTGGATGAGTCACTCCAGAAGGTACATGGCATTTCACTTTTAAAGTTCTCTCGCACTGACGAGAGTAGCCTGGCTCCGATTGTTGCTGCCATTAATTCCAACCGTGGGATCGTCAGTTTCTTTAAGGGAGTCACTCTCGTTTTAGCAGCCAACAGATGTACAAATACTTTGTTATTGACGCTACCTCTTAGAAATACAACCGCAGTGTAAGCGTCTTTACTAGCGTCGCAAAAGGTATGCAGACTCAACTGTGCACCCCGAGTTCCAACACCAATCCATCTGGGAATCTCCATCGAAAACAGATTCTTGATGTCTTCCATCCAACTGAGAGAAGCTTGCTCAATGTCACCACTAACTGTCTCATCCCAGCTTAATTTTTCCCTTCAAAGTTGCTGCAACAACAACCTCGGCCATAAGGTAGCAGGGCAGGTAAAGCCAATAGGGTCAAATATTCGATGAGCCATTGAAAGTATCAGTCTTTTGGTTATTGCTTTACCCTGGATTTCATTAGCAAAATCTCCACTTATAGTCAACACATCGTCCCTAGGACTCCATTTCAAACCTAGCACAGAAACGGTTTCTTCATTTGGCTCTGCGTCCCGCGTAAACTCCCACCCTCGTAGGTCGAATTTCGCTTCACTCATTAGTACACTCGATTCTCTAACGAAACACTTCAACTCATCTTCGTCCGCGACACTGGTGACGCAGTTGTCGACATAGAAACTTTTCGACAACTTTTCGATCGTCGAGCGAGAATATGAAGCTCCTTCAGAATTACATCTTTCCAAACATCTAGCTAGGTGGTACTCTATGGTAGCCCCAAGGAGAAATGGACTACTACTAACTCCGAAGACTACTCTTCTATGACGATATACCTTTTCTTGCCCATCTGGCTCAACCCACAAAAATCGTAAAAAGTCCCTATCTGTTTCGTGGATACCGATTTGCAGAAAGGCCTTCCGGATATCCGACACAACCCCAATTTTTTGTTCCCTGAACCTCAGCAATACGGATGGTATCATTTCAATCGGGTTCACACCTTTTTCCAGACAATGCTTCAAAGAAGGTTTGTTTTTCTCTCTAGCAGAAGCATCGAATACCGGCCTAATCTTTGTAGTTGAGCTGCTTTCCTTGATGACGGCTCGGTGTGGCAAATAATGAGCTTGCTTACAGGACTCAGACGCTGAAACTTCTTCTATTATTCCTTCCTGTAGCCACTCCTTGAAAATAAGATCATACGACTCGAAAACTTGTTCATTTTTTAACTTCCTCACCGCTGTAGCTAACCTTTTCTTCGCAACAACGTAATTAGTAGGTAGTGGGGGGTGCCCGTCTAACCATGGCAATCTAATTTCATAACGTCCCTCTCCATCTACCCTAATCGTCTGCAAGAAGAACTCTTCAGCTGCTACCTCCAACTCTTCACGTGTCTTCCTTTCCGTAGGTTCGGTTATCCCCAAAACGTCCAGCCTCCACAAATCTGTAACAGCGGCGTCATTCACAAAAAGTGAAAAGACAGTCATGGATAAGGTGAGGGTCTCTTTGTCGGTGGGAATTTGGCCTAACAAGGTCCAGCCCAACAGAGTCTCCATCGCTACGAGTCCACACGGTAAAATGTGTCTTCGCCCGGTGTACAATTTACCGGCAACATCAGCGCCGATTAGCAATTCGATGGGTGCTGATTCGAAGACGTCACACAATTCAATATTGAGGGCTTTTAACTCTTCCATCCAGGGCCCATACCTAACAGGAGGTATCTCATTACAAATTACAGGCTGGTCTAATACTTCAAAGGTGCAGGCGTAATTGGCTGCGCACAAGGTGATTTCATAGCACTTATGCCGCTGCTCTGAGGTGTTTGATCCGCCAAACAACGAATGCACAATCTTTTCCGTGCGTTTGTGACTGTATCCAAAATGTTGAGCAGTTGACTTGAGTATATACGATCTCTGCGAGCCGCTGTCAATCAGCGCCCGCACTTCACGAAACCGAGTGCCATTTTTTAATTTAACGCGAAGAGTTTGCAGAAAAACCTGTGCGCTGGCTTGATTCGTGAGCGCTTGATCAGTCTGTTTGGCTTCAACATCACTGTTCCCGCTTCCCTTGGGTCCGACCTCAGTTCCATTTTTGTTACCGGGTGCCTCGGGACACATCAGGGTTACATGGGATTTACTGCACAAAATGCATTTCACGCGCCCGTGACACCTCCTGGCCGGATGCCCAACCCTTAAACAACGAAAGCAAGCTCCCTTCTCCGATAAAATGCCCTTTTTCTTTTCAAACGCCATTTTTTGTGCTTGGAAACAATTCCCACTATCGTAAGCCCCGTCACAGAAAACACACTTGCCGACTTCACAATTCATTAAACCTGCAGCAGTGGGAATTTTTGATTCGACAATTTTCTGCTTAAATTTCTTAAACCGGTCCTGCGCAGGCTCTGACTGAATTGAAATAAGGCCGAAACCTTCTGTAGCTAAAGAAATCCTCTGTTCGTTTTCGACTTCGTTCTTCAAAAAACGCATCAAGCCCTTCAATCTGCACTCGGTTGGTAATTCCTCTGCCTCCTGGTTTGTATCCAAATGACCTCTCCTCGATTCACCAGAAAACTGGTGTGACCGCTGCTAGACTCTCAGCAAATTTTCAGGCAAACACGATTCTATTAGAGGGAACAACATGGCGGCGCATTTTTCGGACGTAATTCCTAAAGTCTCAAGAGTCCGCAACTGTGTTTCTATTTTATCATATAGGGTAGAAGATCAAATTTATTTTTTGACATCGCATTATTCAAAATTAGTTTCAGAAGTTCACGTACATAGACCTCAATCTGTAGATCCTCTCTCCCGAATCTCGATTTTAACGCGTCAATAATCTTCTCATAATTTTCCTGCGCGGCAGGAAAACTTTCCACTAGTTGCCTGGCACGGCTTCCAGGCACAGTAGCCTGAATTAGATATGATATTTTGTCCCCGGCGTCAATAAAGGCATCTTCGTGTACCTTTCTAAACTGGGCCCAAAATGGCAGCCATTCCCGAATATCACCGCTAAACTTTTTGAACTCTATAGTGGGTAATTTAAATTTACGCCTACCTTGTATACTGGCGTCGCTTCCCGCTACAGACTGCCGTTCTAAATCGTCACCAGACCTCTCCTCTTGCTCGGAGCGGAAGTAGTCACAGCGAAGCCTCAAATCTATGAATTTCTTGTCGTACACATCACAACAGTCCATTTCAGCCACCAGTTCCTGTTCTGTTACGTTTTCTTCACACAGAAACTGTCCAATGTCCCTGTTCATCAGCTGCATGGCCTCGTACTTCTGCTGCAATATTTCCCACGCTATTTGGATTTGGTGAGCATCTCTTGTATCGTCTACCAGTAACTGTTCAAGCTCTTTCACGCCTGTTGTAAAAGAGGCACGAAGCACAGCGCGTTGTTTTCTTTTCGTTTCCATTTTACACACACCCCGTACCTTCCGAACTACCTCTGGAAATACAATCGCACGCCGAAACACTCAACGAACAGACACGGTAAAGCTTATCTGCTTATCAATGCAAAATTAAAATCACGTGCGCACCTCGTACCTTCCGAAATACCTCTGTAAATACAATCGCATATCGCACATCGCACGCCGAAAGTAGTCCTGTCACGGTCGCCACAATGTCGGTCCCACAAAGAGCTACCCGCTCTAAGCAGTCAGTCAAAACAATTAAATACGCGCAAGGAAAACTGTTACACACTTTATTGTAAATCTTAAGAGGTTTCGTGTACATACGTGAAGAAATAAAAACTTGATAAGATGACAAGACAGACCGCCATTTACCCCGCTTATATGTCTACTGAACATAGGAACATAATACCCTAAACTTAACAAATACAAGATGTGTCGCTACTACGAATTCTCAATCTCTTATAGACGTTACGCTACTACAAATTCTCCAACAGCCATAGTGAAGCAGTGTCATACTGACAGAAATAGCGAGTAGATTTTGATTGTTTGTTGCACTTGCACCTGCGCCTAATATCAAAGTTGCCAATCGAAAATTAGGTTCAATTTTCACTTTGAGGAAGGTTTTAAAAAAAACCATCAAATAACATTTCGTAGTTTCAAGATTTTCTCATAGTTATGATTATAGACTCTCAAATGCCGTTCAGTTTTGCTGCGTCCACTTGCGACCAAATTTTTCAAAAACATTTTTTCAGAGCGAGGTTACTCTTTCAAAAATGGTGATCTCATGACCGTTTGGTTTGAGGTCGACAAATCAAACCGGAAAGTCGCTGTATTTAATGAAATTTGTTCACGCCTGAACCTAACCGACTACAACAATGACGTTCAAGAAGAATTGACAAATGACAGACACAATAATTATATAGGGTGCGTCAATGATGCTGGGCGGAAGATACGTTTCTATTTGAAATGTTTTAGAGAATTCCAGAATGGGATGTTGCTTGGGACTAAAAAGCGTACGTTTTATAAATACCTTCATTTATACAAGGTTTCTCAAAAAGTAGTGACGAACCAACGTTATGCATTTTTTAAAGGTTCACCCAGTATATCATTACATATTTGGATTCTACTCGGAGAACCATGTTTTTTTATATTTTAAATTTTTACGTATCTTCAACTGTTTCCGAGGTAATGACCGATGAAAAATGAAAAAAATATATCTTTGGTTCGTGTCTATTTCTTGAATAACCCTGTATAAATGAAAGTATTTCTAAAACGTACGCTTTTTAGTCTATAGCAACATCCCATTCAATAATTCTCTAAATGCTCAAAAACATTTTAAATAGAGATGTAATCTTCCGCCCCTGCATCGTTAGCGCACCCTGTATAGTCATTGAGCAAGTAGCGTCGTGAAACTTTCCTCACACTTAGTTTATATGAAGCTCTACCGTATAAATTTTGTTTCTTTAAAATCCATTCAGTAAAACACGAGTTATTAATTTTGTCCGGCGCCTCCATACATTCACTGCACTGTGCGACGGGTCAATCGCACGCACGCTAACTACAACAATGTAATTAGTCGCAAACGGGAGTATCGACTGTTGCTAAATCTCGACACAAAAAATAGATATTACTATAAAGTCAAAATGGAATTTACAAACAGCAAAATTATTTACTACCCAAAGGACTTGTACCTTGACGCAGTTCTAGTAATACTGGGACGGGTGGGATGGCTTGCGCGCTTCAATGATCTAAAGAGCCGAACCATAGGTTTAACCATATTGGAGGGGTTTTTATTTGAGAAGCCAGACTAAATCAAGTCCCTGAAAGGGGGCAGCAGCTCTTTCAGTAATCATAGTGGCAGAGATCGTGAGGGTCGGTATGGCACTGTGATACACACTACTGCGATGTGGAAGGCAACGGGAAACCACCACATTATTATATCCCTGGTACAGCGTACTTCGAATTTATGATGATGGCACTTTCTGGAGTAAAATATTCCGGAGGTAAAATAGTCCCACATTCGGATCTCCGGGCGGGGACTGCTTCGGGGGGAGTCATCAGAAATGATAAGTGTAACATCTCACGAGTCGGAGCGTGGAATGTTAGAAGCATGAAACAAGTAGGAAAGTTAGAGAATTTGAAAATTGAGATGGATAGGTTAGCATTAGACGTAGTAGGTATTAGTGAAGTGCGATGGCCAGAAGCCGGAGACTTCTGGAGCGGAGATTTTAGAGTAATACACACAGGATCTGTAGGAGGAAATTCGGGAGTAGGAATTGTTATGCGGAAAAAAGTAGGGCAGAGTGTAGAAAATTTCTTACAGCAAAGTGACAGGGTAGTTATGGTTAGGTTAGATTCGAAACCTGTAAAAACAGTAATAATACAGGTATATATGCCCACTTCTAACTACAGTGATGAGGTCGTAGAGGCAGTTTATAGTGATATTGAACATGTGCTAGATTTTGTGAGAGGACACGAAAATTTAATAATTATAGGAGATTTCAATGCAGTCGTAGGCACAGGGCGAGAGGGCGGAATAGTTGGTCCCTTTGGATTAGGCAATAGGAACGATAGGGGAGTGAGACTGATAGAGTTCTGCGATAATAATAACTTAACGGTCGCGAACACTCTATTTCACCATCATGTTAGGAGACGCTACACGTGGAAGATGCCAGGAGACCTAGGGAGATATCAAATAGATTACATTCTTGTTAGGCAAAGATTTAGAAATCAAGTTAGGGATTGTAGAAGTTATCCAGGAGCAGATATAGATAGTGATCACAATATAGTCGTTATGAAGGCCAATCTTAAATTTAAGATTTTGAAAAAACGAAGCGGAAGAAGGTATCTTGACCCAGAGAAACTAAAAGATGATGATACGCGCGATAAGTTCGAGAAAAAGACAAACGAAGTACTAAAGGGCGCGGGCGAAAATATTGTTAGGGACATAGAGGAAGAATGGAATTGCATTAAAAATAGTTTAGTTTCCTCAGCTAGGGATATTTTGGGTCATAAACAGAATGAAAGTAGGAAACCCTGGATAACAAAACATATTGTGAGTCTAATAGAGGAAAGGCGCAAATATAAAAATAGGTTAGATGAAATAGGGAAACAAAGATATAAGGCGATCAAGTGGGAAATTATTCGGAAATGTAGGAAAGCGAAAGAGCAATGGATCGATGATAAGTGCAAAGAAGTGGAAAATAAGTTCGAAATAGGAAAGACTGATGAAGCATATAAAATAATTAGGAGAAATTTTAGAGAAATTGGATCTAGTACCAAAAGCATTAGGAATGAGGCAGGAGATATCCTAATCGAAAGCGGGGAGAAGGCAGATAGGTGGAAAGAATATTTAGGAAACTTATATGCGGGACAGGAAGTGCAAGATATATTAGAAAGTGAAAGCAGTGTAGAAGGGGATAACCTAGGGAGTCCTATAATGAGAGAAGAGTTTGAGCTAGCACTAAAAAGTTTAAGGAATAATAAAGCACCAGGTATAGATGGCTTGCAGGCAGAAATCTTAAAGTGCGCAGGTCAAGAGGTAATAGATCGTTTATTTAAATTAGTTAGTCGCATATACCTGACAGGAGAGATTCCAGAGGATTACAAACTGAACATCATGGTAGCTTTGCCAAAAAGGAAAGGCGCGGATAGATGCGAAAATTGTAGAACTATCAGTTTGACTTCCCATGCGTCAAAAATTTTAACTAGAATTGTGCAAAGAAGGATGGAGAAAAAGGCGGAAGAAATATTAGGAGAAGATCAGTTCGGATTTAGACGAAATAGAGGAACGCGCGAGGCCATTCTAGCTTTACGAGTAATTATAGAAAAAACGATAGAAAAGAGAAAGAGCGTATATATAGGATTTGTAGATTTAGAAAAAGCCTTCGACAACGTAAAATGGGGGAAGATGTTCGAAGTGCTGAGAAAGGTAGGGATGAAATACAGGGACAGAAGAATAATACATAATCTCTACAAAGAGCAAAAGGCAGTTATAGAATGTGAGCAGGAACGAAGGGAAGTAGATATCCGGAAGGGAGTGAGACAGGGATGTGCATTGTCACCTCTAGTTTTCAACTTATATATCGAAGATGCGATTAATATTGTTAAGGAAAGAACAGCCTCAGGGATCAATGTACAGGGCCAAACTATTAACATGCTCAGATTTGCGGATGATATAGCAGTGTTAGCATCTAGCAAAGAAGAATTAGGAGCGGCTTTGAATGAAATGGAAGCAGTTTTGACACAGGGCTACGGCATGAAAATCAATAAAAAGAAAACTAAAATTTTGGTATGTAGATGGAGTGAAAATAGAACTAAAATTGAAATACAAATAGGAAATGAGAAGATAGAGGAGGTCGCGGATTTCTGCTACTTAGGAAGTAAAATAACCCAAGACGGTAGGAGCACTAAAGATATAAAACAAAGAATGGCGCAGGGACGAGTTGCGTTTAACAAAAAGAAACAACTGTTATGTTCGAGAACGGTTAATATAGAGACTAGGAAGAGACTCTTAAAGTCGTATGTATGGAGTACGGCATTATACGGGTGCGAAACTTGGACAATAGGAGAAGCGGATAGAAAAAGAGTAGAAGCGTTTGAACTGTGGTGTTACAGACGCATGATGAAGATACCGTGGATAGATAAGGTTAGCAATAGGGAAGTATTAGAAAGAGTTGGGGAAAGGCGAAAGGTATGGAAAACAATAAAGAGTAGGAGAGATAGGATGGTAGGACACCTTCTAAGACACGAAGGAATAGTTCGCGACATACTAGAGTCAGAGATAGGAATAAAAAGAGGTAGGGGTAGGCCTAGATTAGACTACTGCTCTCAAATAGTTAGGGATGTAGGATGTTCTACTTTTAGGGAAATGCGTAGGTTAGCTCAGGATAGAAAAGAATGGAGGTACGCGTCCAACCAGTCTTCGGACTGAGAACCTTATGATGATGAAAATTATTGAAGTGACTATAAACAAAATGAACCAAAATCGCAATAGTGACTAAATTGACTGAATTGAATTTTAAACAAAATAAACTACTTAACTACGGAAATTATACTATGGCAAACAAAATTAAATTTTTTAAAAAAAGTGCTTTACAGATTTTGTTCAAAAATAAACAAACAGATGACCACAACACGCCGTGGCCAGGCAACTACATTAACAATAGCCGAACGAGGCGAAAGTTCGAACGTGTAACGGGGCACGTGGCTGAAGTTAGATTTGGATTTAGATTTGCAATTCGCGTTTTTACAGCGGTCCAGATAAATACTGCACAATTATATTCTAAATCATGTTTTTCAATTAAAATTAGTATTAAAGAACACTAATAATAATAAGCAAATGCACATAATGGACATTTAACAAATTTACGATGTACAGAAATGCTTAAACGAAGGGGATGAGATAGAGCAACCCTTATTTGCAAAACATTTCTTAAAATCTTAGAATCGCGAATTTTAAGAAGTATATTGCAAATAAGGGTTGCTCTATCTCAAGCCCTACGGCAAATTTGGCAGTGAGATTTTCATTGGACACCGACAGGGCATTCCTTTATCGTTTAGTACAGTATTTAGGTTGATACAATTAGAATCTCGAATTTTAAGAAATATTTTGCAAATAAGGGTTGCTCTATCTCATCCCCTACGGCAAATCTATCAGTGAGATTTTCACTGGACACCGACAGGGCCTTCCTCTATCGTTTAGTACAGTATCTAGGTTGATACAGTTAGAATCTCGAATTTTAAGAAATATTTTGCAAATAAGGGTTGCTCTATCTCAACCCCTACGGCAAATCTGGCAGTGAGATTTTCACTGGACACCGACAGGGCCTTCCTTTATCGTTTAGTACAGTATCTAGGTTGATACAACTAGAATCTCGAATTTTAAGAAATATTTTGCAAATAAGGGTTGCTCTATCTCAACCCCTACGGCAAATCTAGCAGTGAGATTTTCACTGGACACCGACAGGGCCTTCCTTTATCGTTTCGTACAATATCTAGGTTGATACAGTTAGAATCGCGAATTTTAAGAAGTATTTTGCAAATAAGGGTTGCTCTATCTCATCCCCTACGGTAAATCTGTCAGTGAGATTTTCACTGGACACCGACAGGGCCTTCCTTTATCGTTTCGGACAATATCTAGGTTGATACAGTTAGAATCGCGAATTTTAAAAAGTATTTTGCAAATAAGGGTTGCTCTATCTCAACCCCTACGGCAAATCTGGTAGTGAGATTTTCACTGGACACCGACAGGGCCTTCCTTTATCGTTTCGTACAATATCTAGGTTGATACAGTTAGAATCGCGAATTTTAAGAAGTATTTTGCAAATAAGGGTGCCTTTATCTCAACCCCTACGGCATATCTGGGAATTCGATTTTCACCGGACATCTACTGAGCCTTCCTTCATCATTTGGAATAAATCTAGGTTGATGCAGTTGAAAGCACGAATTTCACAAAAATTGCAATGGGGGTGGTTGTATCTCAACCCCTACGGCTTATCTGGAGATGCGATTTTCACCGAACATCTTCAGGGATGTCCTTCATCATTTGGAATAAAATCTAGGTTGATGCAGTTAAAAGCGTGAATTTTAAGAAATATTTGGAAATAAGGGTTGCTGTACCTCAACCCCTACGGGAAATCTGTTCTTCCATTTTTACTGAATATTGACAGGTACACCCTTTATCCTACAGATAAGAATCTGGGGTGAAACAGTTAAGAACGGGAATTTTAGAACTGCATTGCAAATGGGCGTGAGTGTATCTCAAACCCAAGGCAAATCTGATGATACGACTTTTATAGAACATCGGTACACCACTGGTACTCATATAGGGAAAAAACTAGTTTGGTGTAAATTAGGAATATGAATTTTAAAAAAGATTTCCTCAAAAGAGGAAACTATAGCTCAACCCCTAGGTACGTCGTATTTATGGTGTTGCAATCTAATTATCTAAATTTTGCTAAAAATTATTCTGGCGAATTTTTATTTGAAATTATTATTAGGTTCAAGTAATCCATGAATTTTGTACCTATATTACATTTTAAATGCATGTTTTAGTAAAACTTCAATTACCGTAGGTACTTCGTTTAAGCATTTCTGTACATCGTAAATTTGTTGAATGTCCATTATGTGCATTTGCTTATTATTATTAGTGTTCTTTAATACTAATTTTAATTGAAAAACATGATTTAGAATATAACTGTGCAGTATTTATCTGGACCGCTGTAAAAACGCGAATTGCAAATCTAAATCCAAATCTAACTTCAGCCACGTTAACGGGGCCACTTTAAATTCGATTTCAAGAACTTACTGTCTAGAAATAAATGCAATATTTATTTAATAAGAGTTACAAGTTGCATAACACTGAGATATATTGGAAAATTCAGAGTTTTTAAGGAAGGTTGACTAATACAAATTTCCACAGTGGAATCATTGCGTTTTTAATAAGCAAAGTAGGCACAGCCGCACGCGAACACTAAAAGGTTTAGGGAAAGTAATAGGGCGATTTGTACTCATAATTGTCGTTTCAAACGAAACAGTAAAGGCTACTAATGGGACAGACAGACAGATTGGCGGGAGCCACAACCATTTTCTTAGGTCTAAAACCGATTTAACAGCACGCATTTGAAGTAAGGATGATTAACCAAATTAATTTCATAAAAGGGCTATTGTCACGAATGATACTTAGTGAATTGCACAAACAAACAAATAAATCACCAGGGTCGGGGGGAAATTACGTTATTCCGTTTCCCAGGGTAACCACATTGTAGCCTATCGGAAATAAGCAACTAATCAGGATTTCCATGGGCGTTACGCCACAGCCTATCCGGGAAAGCAAACAGCCATGTTTTCCATGGAAACGGTGGTTGAGAGTATTAGGGAAAAGCACGCCTGTTTTTCATGGGCAGTGTCATGCAAGGTGATAAAAAGGGAAGGTCCAGGGGAAGTTAGTGGAAAAAAAGGAGTTGAACATCAGAAGTCATGTGTAACAGTCGAGGTAGTTAGGAATTAGCAAGGGCTAAAGACGGGTGGCAGTTGTGTTGAATAATTGGTGATGTAGAGTCAAGTAATTAGTTTGGTTTAAATTAATAAAGTGAAAAGTGGCACATAAGTTTTCTTACATATGGTAGAAGCAGAATTATTATGGTTATTGGAGTGGGCCGAAATAACTATCAAGTGAGAATAATGGGTGATCAACCGGCGTTGCATTCCTTCATCTTCATTAATTGTAGACTTGGATTATGGTTAACAGTATGGGTGAGCTAAGAGCAATTTGTAACATTTGTGTATTGATCTTGTATTAAATTGGTGTCTATAATTTTGTATGAATAACTGGTGTCGGTAGGCAGGATGTTAAATGTAGGAATTGATGCTTTTATGTATTTGATAGCACTTGGTACTTTATAACACACACTTGGAGTGGAAGTGTCGAGATATTGTATAGATATAGGGAATAAAGGATAGGGTACAAGGATAACTGGATTTCATTTCATGTAAGGAAAATTACCTCTAGCCCATGTGTAAGATCCGACAAAGGTTGTTATTGTACCTGTTACTTAACAGGATGTCAAGAACTCATTGAGGTAAGTTAAGATCTCAGTGTGCACAGACGAAATTCACCTGGCTGGTGTCATCCTGACGTTTCATTTAATATATTGTTTATTTTCACATTTTAAATAGGGTTTTGTCAGGTGAGCCCCGTCTGCCGTCACAAACGGACGGGCGGGGCGACGCGAAGTCACAAAAAAACGAACACAAAATTGACACAAAAAGCTGTGACAGGCGCTACATAAAAACCAGCCGTTGGACGCGATGTTCCAGACGGACAGGCGACGTAATAATCAAACTTTATATCTGACCTTCCAGATGATAAGCAGGTCAGCTGCTACAAACAAATCAGACTTGCAGCTCAGCACCAGGTGATCGGCGCTTGAAACATGGGGAGAGTCGGAGAGTGCAACAGGACCAAAGTTTGCACGAAAAAATCGCTCCCTCGAAAAAAATCGCTTCCCTGGAAAAATCGTTCCCTTGGAAAAACCCTAAAATGCCGAAAAGACAAATTAGAAGAGAAAATAAGAAAAAGGAAAGGAAAGGAAACAACACTGATGACTGAAGATTTAAATAAAAGATGAAAAATAAGACACTCACCACGTGGGGTTTTTCCTTGACAAATCCTGCTGAACCTCAAACGTGAATCTAAATCCCAAAAAATGGAGCAGATGACGATTTCTAAAACTACAATAAACCGACATCTTCAAGAGGTGTACCAAGAAAATCCCATAACTGGCTAGAAAACTTAATTCCACAAAACTTGGAAACACCGCCCACTCACGAGACGATCAACAGGAAGAGTGAAAAATGCCGAAGGCCGAAGCAAATCGGAAAACGGAAATTCCAAAAAAACCGCCGACTAATAAAATACAAGGTAGCCACATTTAAAACTACACAAGTAACCAGAAATACCCTAGATTACCAAATCGGGGACGCTCAATAAGCTGGAACTTAAAAATCTAAACCATCAATATTCTGGAATTTAAATTTCTGGACATCAAAAAGCTGGAATTTAAAAAGCTGGAACCTTAAAATACTGGAAACACAAAATGCTGGAACCTTAAAATACTGGAACGTAAATTCCTAAACCCTCAAAATACTGGAATTTTCAGGCGTGCGCAGTAAAATTATACAGTGGCCCAATATATCCATGTTCATTAAAGTCTTAGCCGTACTATACGGTCATTACCACTGAAATATATTAAATGGAAGATTAGAGCAGTGGGATGTGCGAGATTTTTTAAGGCCAAACTGGACCCTGACCATCTCAACTCTGCGGGACTAGAAATCATGCGCAGAACAACTGCTGTCGAACTGAGACGTCAAAATAGCTTATATAACCATACTCATAGATTAGAGACTTATGTAGATAAGCGACTCCCTGTATTTTCGCCGGACCAAATGGTTTAGTTACGCTTTATGGCACCAAGCGCTAGTATCGCAAACGCCGGGAAATTTGAATATAAGCTCCTAGTTATAATGAAATTTCTTTTTATTTTATACTTATAAAAATTTTTGTATCCAGTATTTGCTACTTTTAGAAGAACATAAAAATAGTAATAAAGGATACAACAGTTTTTTAAGTAGAAGTAAAATGTTATATATGGAATGTTTAAATAAAAATATTTTCAAAATTAAATTTATGTATTTTATAAATAATGTAACATTGACACAATAAACTACCTACTAAGAATTGTTTTATACAGTAATAATAAAGGCTACAAATTCCTTAAAAAAGTTTGCTTTGCCAAGTCGAAGAACTGTACTGCAGAGGTTAAGTGGCATTCGTTTTGGCGCTGAAATTATCAATGCTATATACGAAAGTTTATAAGAACCTCATAACAATAGGGAAATATGTGCATTTTCACTTTGTTAAGAGTTGTTTCCACATTTCTTCACAACACATTTTTGATACCCCACTTTTAAAGTCCGTTTTAAAAAATGTTTCACAAAAATCTTGCACAAAAACAACAGTAAATTTGCTCAAAGCTTGGTACACTCTCTAATCAGTGGTTTGGAAAAAAAAACGAGTGAAAATTCAAACTTTTACACGACTGGCAAACACAACACGCCAACACCAACCAAGAAATTGCAAATGGCGCACGAAGCATCACGAACCAAACAATTTCCAGATACCGGTTACCGGCAGTCCGGCAGAGATCACATTGAAACATAGAGCATATACTTTATCATATCTGTGGACTCTGGCCTTACATCAGCGCTTTTGTGCCGTCAAGCGTAACTAGTACTTCGTCCGAGTTTTCAGGATAGAGTGAACATAGCCTGACCATACTTCATTGTTCCTTGTTCCGTCCAGTGTTTTGCGTTCGTTTTCATGTGTTTCTCATTCTTGTCAGTGTTTTCCTGTTATTATTGTGACTTTGGAAAAGGTGACGTTATAACATTGTGTTTAGTTTAATCAGCAGAGAAGACAATCTGGTTGTTTCTGTAGTTAGTAGTGTTTTTATTTTCAAGCAAAATGAGTGGACAAAAATGTATGGTGCTGTTTTGTAAAAATAAGGGCTATATTCAAGGAATACAGTATTTCAGGTAAAATTTGTTAATTTTTTCAACCTGCACTTGATTATTCCAAATTTATTCTCTCCCTAGATTAACAAAGTCTTGTTATGAGTCGTGGATGCGAGCCTTAGGCAGAAATCCTGCAGATAATCTCAGTGATGAAAACAGAGTCTGCAGTGAACATTTCTTGCCTGATGATTTTCAAGATATTGGTGGCATTTTGAAATTAAAAGAAGGAGCTGTGCCAACATTGAAATTGAAAGGAATTAAACTTCTCGAAACGTTTCCCGCATCGTCAGTGTTTTTTTCGTAACATAAATAACGACCATTAATCGCTTTTGATTTTTAGATCTCAAGTTCTGGAATATACAACAGTTTCTACAACTGCACCAATACAATCATCCTCAGCACAATCTATTACTTCAGCAGTTTTGGACATTTCGTATGAATTAATTTTTTTTTAGAAAAAACCTTCCGGTGATATTTCTTTTCTCTTCTTTTAGTTCTCCAGAGTTACAGTCTGCACATTTAACTCAGTTTTCTGCACAATTTTCGAATGTATTGCCCAGTACTTCGACATTTCATAGCGTCCCTAACGTACCTGAAGGTTTTGTAGATGAAGGGAACTGGACAAAGCCAGAAAGGTAAAGTAGTGATAACTGTGTCAGAGCTTTATTGAAATTGTTTGTTGCGGTGTGTCAACAAGTAGCTCAGGACAATCAAGCGTACGTTTAAGGAAACGGAAACTAAAATTTACATCTTCAGATAGCGAGGGACTTACAGGAACCCCTAAGAAAATTCGCCAAGATGTTAGACGTATGCATACATATAGGTATGGTAATTGAAACTGTCGTAGAGAATTATTTAAAGTATATATGCAATCTTTAACTTGTAGTATTTCCCCAAGAAAATTTGTTAAGAAATTTATTATTATGAAGCAGCAGAAAGTTGAACTACAAAAAATCTTGAAACGTTCCAAGGAAAAGGTTCAAAGATTAAAGAAGAAAGTTGCAGACTTAAGAGATGTAGTATGTAGGCGATATCAAGAAAAAAGGTTTACTTTCCTATGATTCTATAGAAAATTTAGAAAAAACATTTTCCGGCATTCCATTAGCTGTTATGCAGCGTATGTTGATAAATGCAAAGTCACAAAAAAGGGAACAAAGAAGTATTCAGAGGAGCTCCGAAGTTTTGCCATGACTTTACAGTTTTACTCCAGTAAAGCATACAATTACGTCAGAGATACTTTTAATTTGGCTTTACCAGCTCCCTCGACAGTAAGAACATGGCTGAGTAACGTAAATTGTGAACCAGGCTTCTCAGAATGTTCATTTAATTCAATTAAATCAATCGTTGCCCAAAATAAATATAATGGTTTACAAACTATTTGTGCACTTATGCTCGACGAGATGGCGATAAAAAGACAAATTGATTTAGTTGGCCAGAAAGTTTGGGGCTACGTTGATCTTGGCACCAACATCCAGGATGACACATTAGCTTGTGCAACTGAAGCTTTAGTGTTAATGGTAGTTTCACTGAATAGCCACTGGAAGCTTCCGATTGCTTACTTCCTAATTCATTCGTTGACTGGTCACCATTAAAATATATTTTAACTTATAAAATGAGCCAGGACCACTTGGAATTATTTTTTTGTTCTGTAAGGTGTGTATTTTAGAATCATTTTAGAAACTGCCTGTAAAAGTAGCATCCTTTTTTAGATTTAAAAATGGTTGGAATAACAATCCAACAGCAGTGCAATTTTACCATACATACAAGAGGCTAGCAATTCGACACGATCTAAAAAGTGTTGGTGGGAACTGTGTAATGCAGGATAATACCACTATCCTCACAGTTTCGAGCCAAACCAAAACACCGCCAACTGCAATTACTCTAGACGATATTTCTTTGTGTAAGAAATATAATCTAGACGCTTCAGATAGTTTTGATATGGAAGATCATGACTACTCAATGCCGCTCTTACCAAGATGTTGTGGTGTACATCAGTGGATTTGTGGTCAACATGATAAAGAAAAGAGTCTGTTGCCTAACATGCCAGTCTGTTTTGGAAGAAGAAAAAAATTGTGGTGTTGATGACGCACATATGTCTTTATTAAACAAGAAAAATAAAGGAGGCTTAATTAGACCTTCGAATGACGTAGTCACTGTTTGTACGTTTACGGAGAAAAATATTAAGCAACTTTTAAATGTGACAGGTCAGTATACTGTGAATATAACAAAAGTTGGTGAGATACTTCTTTGTAATCTTTTTTATAGGAAATAAAATGCCAAATGAAAAAAATTTTGTTCCGGTATTTGTTCATAAATTGGCGATGAATATTTTTGAAGAGAATAAGACTTTTGTTCAACTTGATGAACATATTACAGACCACTCGCTTCTAGAAGAAAATCCAAAAATGAAGTTGATTTGATTAAAGTTGCAGTGTCATCATATTCTAGAATAAGATTTTATAATGTTGCCAAAAAACAAACGGAAATAGAGAGAGGTGAACTAATTAGAAAAAACCTAAGTAAGCAGATATTATTTGCCCACCAGTGAAGTTGTTTTGTGTTTATTTTCATTATCGTAATATACCTGCATGAATTTACTATTATTTTACAAGTTGTTTGGGGGAATACTGTGAAAAATTTAAACTAAGAGTGTAAATACATACAAGCTTTTTGGTAAAATGCTGCTGTTGTTTTAATTATTTGTACAAGGGTCTCAGATATGAACCGGAATTTCACCACCGTGCATCTAATATTGCACACAAATACCTATAAATGAGCAAAATTCTGTGTCTGGGAGCATCTGTAGTGGTTCGCAAAAATGATGTTCAATACATTATCTGATCAGTATCTCTTCATGAGTGAGAAAGTAGTTCATGTTGCACAAAGAAAAATTATTAATTTTCTTGTAAATGGAAAAGGAACGCCACTCTCATCACCCGATTACTGCCTGTACCTCAGTTAACATTGAAAGGAATGAGAACATCTGGAAAACCGGAGGATTACCCTTCTGGAGTACCACCGTATACATAGTGCAGACCTCTCTCCTTGCGATTTCCATATGTTCGGACTGCACAAGGAGGCTTAGGATGGCAGCGACTTGCATCGAATGAGGCGGTTACTGATTTTGTGCAAAACTGGTTGGTAAAGTTTACAAGAGAATTTTTTAAATCTGGCACATAACCTACACAAAAGTTGGTAATGGTAATGCTGTCCAAGGTGAATATGCTGAAAAATAAAAATGCTATTTTGACAATGATGAGTCATATTTATTTTTGCAACGACCCTCGTATATGAAACAAAAGTAAAATCACAAGCGTACCTACTTACATACTTTCTTCCCAAGTGTGACTACAATTATTCATTATTTCCCAGACATATTCTGCAAATTTGCAGTTTAAACGTTGAAGTTTTATTCCTTATTATCTATACAAGCCTCCATTACGTAATATACCGACCGAAAAATTAAAACAAGAAACAATTTTCCGGAAATATTGACCTTCAGTGTCCCGCCTTATCTTAAATCGAAGGAACATTGTATTGCGCAAACTCCGTAGTCCCGCTGCGCGAAGTACGTGTTGCCGCAAATTTCTAACATTGTTCTGCTTTTCCATTTAATTAATTTCAGTGCTCCGGGTAGCAAAAGGATCCGCTAGGATTCGAACTAATCCGCGAATACTAATGAAAACAAGGGAATAATAGCAGGCATTGGCAAAACCTAGTTGGGAACCACAAACAAAGTAGTTTGGCAAATCCTAGATGAGAAACCACAAGTAATTGGCAAAACCTAGTTGGGAACCGCAAGTAAAGTACATTGGCAAAACCTAGTTGGGATCTACAAGTCATTGGCAAAACTTCGTTGGGATCTGCAACAAAAGTAGTTTTTTAGCTCTTATGGGAGAATCAATGTTAATCGTGAGCCCGTACCTCCATAGCATATATCTACTCGAGAGCTTGCGTATGGTAACGGTCAATCTCTCGTTGTAAATCGGTAGGATTGTCAAAGGATAGCTGTGTGTTTGTACAGCATTGTTACGAGAGGTAATGATTTTGTTGTAGAAATCTTGTACAGACTCTGTTTTTTATTGGATAGAATTTTGTATAATTAATTCAAGCGTGCGAAGACTACGCTGATCTCCGTATTGCAATTTGAATGCCTCTTTGATTTCAGGCCAAGAGTTTTTGTTCTCGTTGAACAGAAAGTCTCCTGCTGAACCTTTAATTTTTAAAAGTAAATTAGAGTTAAATATGTGGTGTTGATTTTCTGTGACGCTAACACGTGGAGTAGCTAAATAATTATGTATAAAGCGTATCAACGGCGTGTATAAATCTAGAGCAGTGGTTCCCAACCTTTGGATACCGCGGACGCGCGGACCACCAAGGCAAACATATTATTCGTCGTGGACCACCTTCACCCAATCCTCTGTGCGTAAAAAAATGGAATAAAAAAACTGTTTAATTTATTATTTTTATTAGGTCTCGTTGTCCCATAGATACCTACACACATTATTAACAATAGGTAAGTAAGTATTTTATTACATGCAACAAAACATAAAACAAAGAAAACTAAATGTGACAGCTTATTTAATGAGATTTTTGCTCTTGCATTTTCTTCACTAGCTGCACAATTCTTGGGTGAATACTATTGCTCAGAGCTACACGCATATCATCGCTTGCATTCAACCGATTCCTCTGCTTATTTTTGATCAAGAGACAAGAGCAGACTAGAAAAGCCCTGTTCGCATAAGTAAGTTGTCGAAAATATAACAAGATATCGCAAGGCAGACTCACGAAGTTTGGGATAAGAAATCGCTTTCTTGCACCAAAATTCCTCGAGGTTACAATCGGATTTAAATGTATCCTTACAGTTGCTGTCGTTTTGCAATTCTATTACCTCTTCTTGGATTTCGTCAGGAAGCTCCCTAAAATTGACAGCAAAAGGGTTCCGGATCATCCTCCGGATAGCAACCATTTCGGCTCCATCACCGTGGACCTCCGGAAAGTAACAGGTGAATAATTCATCTTTAAGTGTCTTAAGGCGGCGCACGACGTTCGGTAGGACTTCGGCAGTGACGTGGGAATAATTTTCGTCGTCAACGAGAGCTTTCAGAGTCTGAAATGCTGAATAGTTATTCATCTCAACTTTATATATCCACAGTTCTAATTTTCCAATAAAAGCTCGAAGTTTATCTTCAAACACGAAAATGTTCCCGACGCCCTCGAATTTTATATTGCCTGAACCTTGCAGCTGCAAGTTTAGCTTGTTTAAATGAGCGAATATGTCCACGAGGTAAGCCAATTGCATCTCACATTTCCGTTCACAAAACTGCTCCAATAGATCATTCATTTTCTTCTCAGTTAAAAACAATTTCATCTCCTCCCTTAGCCCGTATAATCGTTCCAACATATTTCCTTTGGAAAGCCAACGAACTTCAGTATGAAAAAGGAGCATTTCGTGTTCAGAATCCAAGTCAGCGCACAGCTTTTTAAAAACACGCGTATTAAGTGCGCTGCTTTTGACTGTGTTCATAATTTGATAGCCAGTTTCATAGTAATAGCTAAGTCTTCTGGCAGCGTTTTCGAAGCTAAGGCTTGCCGATGAATGATGCAGTGCGTGGTTAAAGTTAAAGGGTTCTTCTCTTTCACCAATGTTGCCAGACCCGAGCGCGATCCTAGCATAGCGGGGGCTCCGTCCGTGCAAAAACCGGCAAGCTTTTCCCAGATAATCATATTCTCTTCAAAATAATTGTCGATTATTTTAAAGACGTCTACTCCTTTTGAAGTGGTTTCTAATTCTTTCGACAGTAATAGTTCTTCTTGGATTGTGTTGTCTTCATCCAAAAATCGGACAAAGGCAAGCAATTGGCAACACTGTGCAACGTCGGTGGTTTCATCGCATTGCAGAGCAAAATAAGGCGAACTCCTGATTTTATGCAGTAGTTGCTGTTCAATATCACAGGACATTTTCTCAATTCTCCCCTTCACAGTATTGTTTGACAGTGAAATTTCTTGAATTTTCTTCTTTGCTTCCTCACCTAAAACTTCTTCAACTGCTTTCAACAAACAAGGCTTTATTAATATTTCACCGATCGTGTGCGGTTTTTTTGATTTTGCAATCAAATGTGAAATTTCAAACGATGCCGATCATGCTTTTTCAGACAAAGCGAATCTTGTACCACTTATTCCAAGCTTCATTTTCTTCAAATTCTCTAATTTTCCCTTAAAAAATTCTGGCGGTCGATCACTCAAATTAGGATGAACAGTTTTCAAACGACGTTCCAACTTTGCGGGTTTTAACGCATCGTTGCTGAGAACGGTGGCACACACAACACACTGTGGTCTGGTTTCCCCGTTTACTTCAATTTCTGTAAACCCGAATTTGATATATTCGCTATCGTATTTTCTCTTTGGCGACGCCTACACTAGTTTAGTCAGTGCCTTAGCAACACCCGGCGCATGCCCAGCATCGCTATACGCGTGTGTCGACTGCAGCTCTCAAATTAAATTAAATATGTTCCGATCAAACATTTGAATTTTTAGCATTTTTGATTTTGTCTTTTAATTATGGAAATCTGTTTTATTTGCGTTTTTAAATTTTTTGTGAAGGGTCTCGCGGACCACTTTTGGGGTGCTCACGGATCATGTGTGGTCCGCGAACCACGGGTTGGGAACCACTGATCTAGAGAGATGATTACCTGGCTCAAACTCCGGCAAATCTCTTACAAGATCCCTTAAATCACGATCATTCATTGATATTGTTGGAACTACCGGTGGTGTAGCCATTATGTTGGTTAAAAAATGATTATTGTTACTAAAATGTTGCAAACGTGCCTTTCTCGGACTACGGTCTCTAATTATATTATTAGATTCAATTTGTATTTCAAGATCCGATTCTGAACTTGACATTAGTATTTAATATAAGAATTTTTTATGTAAATATGTGTAGAATTGTATAGTCTTAACATTAAATTATATTATTGTAACATAGAACAGTGGAAACCCAATAAAGTTTACGAAACAATAAGTGATAATTGTTCAATATTCAATACTCAAGGTATAAATGAAAATTGATAAGCAATAATCTTTTATGTAAAGGAAACAAAGATTTACAGGAGCGTGATCATTACGTTGTATGCCATCGTGGTGTCCTAAATGTTCTTTACTTGATCGTTGGTTGTTGTAGTGGAACCAATACCAAATTTGTCACGACAGTGGTTAGTCTTGGAGAAGATTCAACGTCTCTAGGTACTTGTAGAAATTCTGCACTGTGCCTGGATTCGAAACGTTGCCACTGTCCTGTCACGGTCGCCAGATAAATGCAAGTTCTTCGTGTTGGAGTTTTTAAAAACAATTTATTGAAATGATTTATAATATACTATTATTAATTAGACTTTAACACTAATTGAAAATATCAATAATGAAACAGAGTTATCAATGACAACACACGGTATACATGTAAAGGTGCCAAACTATGATAAAACAATGAATAAAACTGTATGGGAGATGAAACTTATATACTAAACATAGATGATAACAAAAGTGCAAATTCTGCATTTGGTATCCTGGAAGATGTCACTTAATTTACGGCTATTTCTTTGATTTCCTAAATAAATTATCAAACCTTCCCAAGAACGAACTCTTGAAAAAGCCACGCATAATTGTCCGTGAGTAAATATTTCTTTTCGGATATCAATTCCTATTTGATCAAATTTTTGGCCTTGTGATTTGTTAAGTCATTGTAAACGCTAGTTTAATGGGAAATTATTGTCGTCTTTTAAAAGTAAAAGGATAAACATTTTCACAGTACAACGTTATACGGTTAACGAAAACTATATCTCCATGTTTATCGCCCGTTAAAATTTTGCACTGTAGGATATTGTCTCCCAATTGTAAAATTAACATTCTCGTACCATTACATAAGCCTTCATTAATGCTGAGAGTTCTAACCAACATCACAATACAATATACTCTCAACTTCAACTCATGCGGAGGAAAATTTGGCGGGTTTAAAGTATTTAAATATTCAGGAAGAATAGCATCGTATAAATCTCTATTATCACAATTTTCAACACTATCCAAGTTTGTATATATTTTTTCTGTTTTTTATATCTAACAGTTCTACCACTTTTTTGTTAATGTCTTCAACGTCAGAATAGCTGATTATGTCATATCTATGAATCGCTTTTCTCTAATTGATTCCTCCATATATACGTTCAACGATATCCGAATTATAAATACATCTCTGTGGCAATTCTAAATTGCTATTCATATCGTTCAAAACTCCATCTCCAACATCCAATAAAAACTTGGTGAATTCTTGTTCCTGTGGTAGAGCCCGCATATTTTGTGTTTAAGAAAATTTACGGAAATAACTCCAAAGAGAACTAAATTTGATACTTAAATTCACTGTTTCACAGCGGGTAGCATTTATTTTAACTGGTAACAATTGTCAAAAATCTCGCAACACCATAATTTTTCCACCAAATGGAACATCACAATTCATAAAGTCTCGTAAGGTTCTGTCTATAATGTCTAAAGCATACCTTGGCGCCACAGGAGCTTCATCCCAAACAAAAATATCTACACTCCTTAAATAATCTGCTTCTTTTGAATTTTTCTTAAAGTTGGAAGATGAATCTAAAAACAGAGGAACAGGTAACCCAAACGTTTTATGAACTGTTCTGCCATGAGGAAGTAGTGTTGCAGCTATGCCCGTGAAGGCCATGGTACAAACAATTTTGTTCTTACTCTTCAGTAAGCTGTAAAGGGTTGTATAAACATAAGTCTTACAGGAGCCTCCTGGACCGTCTATATAAAAACATGAAGATTCAGAAATTGGTTCATTTATGTTAGCATCACATTTACCTAAAATAATATCTACAATTTCTTTCTGCTTCTCATTTAGGTGTTTATATTGTCGTGATCATATTTCTATTGCTTGTTCTTCATTTGCATATTCAATGTCGTGGCATGGTAGGAAACATTGAAAGATTGTAACCTTCCGCAGAAAGCATGGAACTAATTTGAATATAGGCTTTTTTGTCCTTCAGTATTGCTGTAACGTCTTTCATAATCTTGTGACATTGCTTCTTTAAATTCTTCCCACAATATTATTCCTGATAAATTGGTCGGCAATGCATTAAAATACGAATGAATAAATATCTCAGCTGTCTGGGCATCATCTAAATTTCAGCTTCATTCATGGCTCTTTTCCACTAGTGATGATCTTAAATAAGACCTAATTTTAAACACGCTGCTACATAAGATTCCTGTATTTCTCCGTTTACTGTTTTCAGATCTTCAAATCTGTTTGCTCATTTAATATGAAGTAATAGGTAATAATCGAAAATGAAATACTTAATTCAATTTGGCTGGGGCTTACGCAGTACATGCGTCCAATAACTTTGAACTGTTTCTGACTGCGTATACTTTTACAACGACAACAAACACGATACCTACCTGTGATAGTTCAGACGTATGCACGCACTTTTGGCGATCGGCTCCCGTACGTATTAAAAAGAGACGGAAACGAAAAATCTGACCTCGCTAGATCGAAACGGTACGTGTCTATTGCGCATTCTCCACGACTAACATCACTTTTATTAGATAGGATTTGCTGTGCCTTTTTCCGGGCGTTGCATCAGACAACCTCGTTTTTCCTCTCCAACTATGCGCGACACCCTGCGTAGACTTACTTTTGATGCATCGGCCAATCGCTCCTGTGCACAAGTTAAAGGCAATAGGGGACCATTATTTTCCTTCTCTCGAGTAAAGTATTCAAAAATATTTCGTAAAACTTCTCGACACTGTTTGGTAAAAACATTTCCAGGTATTTTTACAATTGGCAATCAAACTGACAGTTATACTTGAAGCCTCGTTTTCATGATGATAGTTTTTGTGATAGTTGCTATCATGATGGCAACTATTATACAAAATGTTACCGTATAGACAACACGATAGCCGCTATCCGAAGCCTAACGATAAATCAAGCCGGAACGTAGCGGCCGTGACGTATTAATCGTGGCCCACTCGGTACGGACGGTCGGTGTTCGTGGCGTGGAAATAATGCAAGTTTATCAAAATATTCAATAACAACAACACTTTTGAAATTTTTATTAAAAGAATATCTAATTAAATATACCTGAACGGTATAATACCATATTTTCCTATTTTAAACAAACATTTAACATTAAAAACCTACAGAACTTAAACTAAATATGTATTTAATAATATTAAATGAGCCCCATTCCGCATGAAGAACAAAACTAAAAAATATAGTAGAAAACATTCTCGGAAACAAGTCCTAACAAAATAAAATACACCCGCTAACAAAATGTTTACTGATGGAAGAAGATAAATGGGAGAACTACTTACTACGCATTTTTTTAATTTTCTTTTCTTTTGCTTCATTAACTAACATTTCATTGGAGGTAGGTAACATATGAATGATTATTTAATAAAGTATTGCATGAAATCTAATGTGCAATGTATAATGGTTATATGGTTATGTGAGGGGAAATGCAATTTGTTTGTACGCCTACACGGCTCAATGCGGCTAGCGCGCACTATAAATTTATATGTGTTTATTAACCCGCTGTAACTTTTTTCAGTAACAACATTAATGTTTCGTTTCTTCACCAAAAACAATTTCGAGCCTTTGTTCGTATTTGGTCTCGCATGCATATACTAATTCCGAAAAATAAGATTACTTATCCAGTACGTGAAAAATACATTACACAAATTTGTGGTCTAGCAAGAAAACATTTTTTTTCATAACATTGGAAAGTTTTAGAGGCAACGTGAGTACACTGTGATGATCAACACACTTCAATGTATATTTCATGAAAAAGCAGATCTCTTACTCTTTTCGTTGCTGAAATACAACAAGAAAAGTGTTAAAAATGGTCGAAAATTGATTTAGGAAAGTTTAGGAAAATTCGATTTTTCGGCATTTTCGCAATTTCCGATATTTTCGCGACCTCAAAATTCGAATCCGGCAGGTCATTTTACATAAGAATCAGCTTCATTTTTTGTGGGTGTTCGAGTTGTAAGAGGTTGTCGATTTAGAGCACTTTGCTCCCCGACTAAGCGATCCGTCCACGGCTGTGACGTCACAGCAGTGCTCCACGCGCTACATTCTGGCTTGTATTATCGTTCGGCTTCGCGCTATCGCACTGTCGCGATGGCGCTATCACACTATCTCGTTTGACTAGATAGTTGAGAGTACTCTCGTGACAGTTATGGAACTATCGCGTCTACTGTCACGTGTATACAAGACCGGCAGCGTGACAGTTCACTCTTCTATTTACTTTTTATGCGCTTTGTTATTGCTGCAACTGTCACAACAATGTTTTCGTGTAGACATCACACTTTCATGACAAAACTATCGAGGCGACTCTCATGAGAGTACTATCGTGAAAGAACTATCATCATGAAAATGAGCCTTTAAAGGCAATCATTTTTAATAAATTGCTTGGTGACCACTGGATATTGCAAAATAAGCATATTAGTACTGAAACCATTTTGTTTCACGCAACCATAGTAAGAAAGAGTGAGATCACTCGTGAAAATATTATCAAGTCATCTTACGGCAGCAATTAAAATTCAACAAATCCATTTTACAAAAGGGAGAAAGGCACATGAACGTAATGCGCAGTTTACTGCACACACAAGCCAAGATATCTGAAAAAACTATAGAATCTATGGCACACTAACCCTTTATGTCTATAGGAATTTTATCGTGCACGCAACTCCATTTTCATCATCTCGAAGGTCAGAAGGTCATCTATGTATGTACGGACCTTCCGAACAACCCTGGTAACTGGAGGAACTGATGCCAGTTTAACAAAAGGTGGTTCGGGGGCGGAACTCCCAGTGAGTCTATATCTTAAAATGTTTAATTCGTAGCAGATCAGTAAAGTAAATATTATCTTTATTTGTGTTAGATCTTCTAATAAATAAGACTTCAGACTCAACTAAACTTTTATTAAAGATCACTTGACATAGCCATCTTGTTTATTCCCCCCTATGACTACTACTGACAACATAACCTTTCACTCTATGGTAACATAAATACATAACATTTCTCCCCTCTTAAAACGAAACAATCTATTCTAAATACCTAGCGGGGCGCTTTATAACTGCTAGATTTTCTTAATAAGGGCTCTGAACTTATTTCCAAATCTGGCCCAACTACTTCTTCATTTCCCGTTTCTGTCACTTCATTTCTACTCTGTGCTTTTTCCAGGTCTTCTCTTTGCAGGTCGTCTTCTTTCTTTTGTTCATTATCTAACCCACTAATACTAATACTATTATCTATAACAGGTACAAATGGTGGAACAGAGGACGTCATTTCTTTAACATCTAATTTTCTCATTATGAAACATTATACTTAATGATTCTTTGTCTAGCTGACTATAGTTTTGCTCTGCTTTAGATAATGTAGCTGAGGCATATTGAATTGGTCTTTCATCACCTTCTGGAGTTATGTGAGCTAATACTGCTCCAACGCCATATGGTGAAGCGTCAGTGGCGGCTCCTGACTTTAGAACTTGGCAGTGCTCTAGAATGAAATCACCGCTCAGGGGTTGGGGGGGTCTGGCGGTTTCTCCCCCATAGTTTTTTTAAATGAAGTGCTTTAGAAGCCATTTTCAAACAAGAAATTTCACTCACCGCAATATTTAACGAAAATCCCAAATCCAAAAGGTTAAACTTTCGCACACAACTTTTACCGCGACCTTTCGAAAAGCTTTTGATACTTCGCACAGGCTTAGGACGTCCATTTCATTTTATTTCAAGTTTTTCGTCAAAAGTCATTTTTAACTGAATGGAGTATTACAACACAATAATAATTTTGAAAATCGCAAAAATCAGGCGACCACTTTGTTAAAGTTCACTCCACAATGTTTAAGTGTTGACTTTAACTTAATCAAACCACTAGCCATGCTAAGTATTGGAAATTTCAATATTTAAAAATAAACACGATAATTACTCCCGTTATAAGCAAAGCAAGGAGCTATCTCAGACCTAAATATGGTAAACAAAAACAATAAACACTGCCGCAGAAGTAGAACTCCGCGTCTCGTGCATCGCCCAACAGTGTGTGTGCTCAAACAGCGCTCCCAGACGAGCTATAATTCTTCCACCTAAAAGCACATACGACGGAATTTTCCCGAGTCGCGCCGATCTCGCTCCCATATCGAATATGCATTGGCCACACCTCAGTACTCGGACGGCTGAATGCGTGTGTGGTAGGCATTTTCAAAGACGACGCGGAATGCTTAGAGCGCGTACTATTTATTATCTCGCATAATAATTAATATATATTGAGGCAGAGATTCAAAAAGTTTTAAACTTATTAGTTTATAATTATAAGGTTTTGAACCTTTTATCAAAAAAGGTTAAAACCATATTTTTGTAGGGAGTGCGCGCGCACGAGCGCACTTATTAAGGAGCCGCCGCTGTGAAGCGTCACATGATAAAATAATTTCTAGGTCTGGGTTATATGGAATCAAAATATTAGCTTTTATTAAAAGCCTTTTACTTTTTTCAAAACAATCATTTGTTCTCTTATCCCAACGCCAAGGTATGTCTTTTCGTAATAAATGGTACAATGGCCCTACTTCTTTTGCTAACATTCCGATAAATTTCGAATAATAATGCAGCAAACCTAAATAGGACTGTAATTGTTGTTTATTTTGCGGAGTTGGTGCCTTTAAAATTGCTTTAATTTTATTTTCACACGGTTCAATTCCCTTTTCAGATAAAATATGACCCAGAAACTCCACTTTCTTTACAAAAAACTTTGACTTATCGACATTAATACCAACATTATATTCTTTCAGCCTTGCCATTACCAATTCTAATTTTTCTTTCATCTCTATTTCATTTTTTGCTGTGACTAAACAATCGTCCAAATAACAATGTACACCCTGTATATTTTTTAAAATTTGATCCATCACTGATTGAAACATGTGTGGTGCTGACTTAATTCCGAATGGTAGACGTTTATACGCAAACAAAGGTGTATTTATAGTTAATAATTTCTGACTATCTTCACTTACCTCAAGTTGAAGATATGCATTTTTTAAATCGATTACTGAAAATATCCTTCCCCCAGCCAAAGATGCAAAAATCTCTTCAGCTGTCGGTAGAGGGTAATACTGATTTTCAATGACTGGATTAATTGTCGACTTGAAATCTCCACATATCCGAATACTTCCATCTGGTTTCGGTACCACTACAATCGGACTCGCCCATGATGAAATTTCAACTGGTTTTAAAATATCTCTCTGGACTAAACTTCGTATTTCTTCCTGTACTTTATCTTTTAACGCAAAAGGAACCCTATACGGTTTACAAAATTTAGGCATACTGCCTTCTTTTACTTTTATGTTCATAACATAATTCTTAATGCATCCTTCTTGACTGAATACTTCTTTAAAATCTTGTTGTAACTGCCTTATGACTTGACTCGTAAAACTAGACTCTAAAACATTGTTAACATGGGTACATTTATCAGGCATAAAATACTTTTGCCAATTTGGCATGATGACATCTAACCAAGATCTACCTAACAAACATACATCACTATCATAATCTGCTAAAGTTAACTCAAATACATATTTGTTATTATCAAATATTACATTTACACTTGCTTTATGGACACTACGGTTTACAGATCCAAATAGGGTTTTTAATTTAACATTTTCTTTTCTTATTAAGACATTAGGACATAATTTTTTAAACATCTTAATTGGCATAATGCTATTTTCCGCACCTGAATCTATTTCCATTTTAACCAGACAGCTTTCGATTTTTAACTTAATAATTACAGGATTTGATTTCGACTCACTCACTAACACAGATTTAAACACTTCCTCACTTCTTGTCCAGTACGCATCTATTTCCTGCTCTTCGATCTCCTGATTACTAACTTCTTCTGCGTCAAATTCTTCTTCTTGTACATAATGTATCCTCTTCTTGCACAATGCTGCTTTTGCTGTATGGCCAACCTTTCCACATGCAAAACAAGTCCAATTTGCTGCAGGACACTTACTTTCATCATGACTTCTCGTACATCTAGAGCATTTTCTCCATCTTTTTTGGTTTTTACTTCCCAATACTGTACTTTCGTGACTTTTCGTAGGCTTAATTTGGTTACCATGGGAAAACTTACGATTGAAACTGACTTTATGGACTTCTTCAGGACCCATTGCTTTAGCTTGACCATCTGCTAACTCCACACTTGCCGCAATTTGGTACGCCCTCGCAAATGTCAGACCTTCTTCCGACAACTTTCGGATAATATTTTCTGATTTTAAGCCACATACAAACTTATCTCTGAGTGCTTCATCTAAGAAAGCTCCAAATTCACAAGTTTTTGATAGACTCTTTAATTTAACAGTGTAGGCTGTCAAATCCTCATCGACTTCTTGCTTTGATTTCCAAAATTTATACCTTTCGGCAATGACTAACCTTTTTGGCTTACAGTGTTTGACTAAGACTTCTTTTAATTGTATATACGTTTTGACACTGGGTGCAGCTGGTGATACTAAATCTTTGACAACTTCATATGCTTCACTCCCTATTAGGGTTAAAAACAATGCTACTTTTTTATTTTCTTCGACTTCATTGCATATGAATAATTGCTCCATACGTTCAATATATGACATAACATCCGTTTCTTTTGGCTTAAACGTTTCGATATTACCAATTAAAGACATTTTGATGACTTCTAACACGATTCCCACGTTCAAGGACAATTCATTTCTTTTTCCGACTACACTTGTGACTTTTCTTTTTTTTCTTGACTTTTATTTTCATCCTCGTCGCCATTTGTTAGATCTTCTAATAAATAAGACTTCAGACTCAACTAAACTTTTATTAAAGATCACTTGACATAGCCATCTTGTTTATTCCCCCCTATGACTACTACTGACAACATAACCTTTCACTCTATGGTAACATAAATACATAACAATTTGCATGTGGAAGCATCGCCATGCCAAATTACCTAATACATCCGCAGGTTAATTACTAGAAGCGTTGATTGACTATAATCAGTCAACGCTAGAAGTAAAGCCGTTTAGCTCATGTACTGTCTCTACATCACGGAACTGGTATGTTTATTTCTTTTACTTATTTTATAACTTGTTATTGCAAATACGCATCCAATTGCCCCAAAATTGTATTATTTATGGCCATCCAAATTTCTGTACCTAACATAATTCATATAATTATGTGGCGTAATAAAATATGTGTTGTTCCCTCGTTCTATTAAAAAAAGTAACTTTAAAGCACTTAAAGTCTTCTGTTCATTATAGTGTAGTGAGCACGGTTCTTATTTTAATAATTAAAATAGCAAGATGTCATTTCTCACCCTTCATTGTTACATTATTAAGACATATTCAAGTGATTACTCGGTTAATCTGCTATCTTCGGCATGGGAAATATGAAGAATAGTATATTTAGCGCATCTGTCAGGCTCATGGTAGCATCAACAAGAAACAGCAACATGGAAATAAAGAGATAATACCTGTTAGAGCAAATAAGTGGCAAAGGGTTACACTACTTACGGCGGGCCCTCCATCCGGTAGCATCCCCCGGGGTACGTCTAACACGAAGACTCTTCCAGGCGTCTACCAGATGCGACGCCAGCGGAAAAGGGACGTTACCTATAGCCCTATGGGAAGGTTATTACATTGCTCTTAACTAGCTCATATGAGTAGCTGCACATGTAAATCTTTATCTACTCTATTGGCTATTGTGATGATTCTACATCTACGCTAATGAATAACTCTACATATACCTACTCTATTTACAGGATAACTTTGGGGATAGGTACCATATCATATTCATTGCTCCTCTTTGGGAACTATTGAGTTTGTAATGACAAAACACAGTGGTGTGGTTAATACGTATAATAATTTGTATAAAAGTACAGTAAACATTAATAAAAGCAAACGACACGTAGCGGATGAAAGCAACTCGATGACTAAATTTAAGGAACAAAATCAAATCGAACTTAGGAACACAAATATCTTCATCGAGTGCGAAAGCAAAACATATGAGTAAGCTCGGCGGTTCTGAAACATAATACATAGCCAAAACAATAACATTCAAAGCACATTTTTACATCTCGAATATCTTATTCGAGATCAGTAACAATTTTCAAAGATTTCAACAAATTATAAAATACATTTTTAGATAAAGCTTTTGTTAACATATCCGCACACTGATCTTTAGAGCTCACAAAATCAACTTTTACATCACCTCGAACGCACACATCGCGCACAAAATGATATTTCACTTCAATGTGTTTCGTTCTTCTATGCAGTTCGGGATTCTGGCTGAGCTTGATTGCTGACTGGTTGTCCACGTTGATTTGAACAGGTCTTTGATGAAAACCTAATTCGTCAAGCAGGGAACGAAGCCACAAGGCTTCTTTGGTTGCAGCGGCCAGGGCGATGTATTCAGCTTCTGTTGTTGATAAAGCGACAACGCTTTGCTTCTGGGTTGACCATGTTACAGGTGCATCAGCTAATATGAAGATATAACCACTAGATGATTTTCGAGTTTCAACGCAGCCCGCATAGTCCGCGTCCGCGTAACCAAATAGTCTCAATTCACCGTCACTACTTTTGCAATACATTATTTTAAAGTCAATTGTTCGTTTTAAATAACGCATGATACGTTTCACCGCACGCCAATGTTCATCTGTCCAATTGTTCATAAATCGACTCACTTGATTTACCGCGAAACTAATGTCTGGTCGACTCACCGTAGCTAGAAAATTTAATGAACCGACAGCTTCACGAAAAGGTTCTTTCCTTACGGTATAATTATTGTCAGATGAAGATTCAAAATGTTGACCAGGTTCTGCAGGAGTAGACACTGGATTGGCGTCTTCCATATTAAATCTTTTCAGCACCTTCTTGATGTACGGTATTTGATGAATCGTGATTTTTGTATTGTTTGCATCACGCTCTATGTTCAGTCCTACAAACTGTTCTGCATCATCACTGGTAATATGAAAATCTTCTTGGAGATTGGATAGCATGTACCTACTCAATTGCTGTCACAGATTTTGAAAAAATAAGTCCATCGTCAACATATAAAGCAAGGTAAACTGTATTACTATCGAAATGTCCAATGAACACACACGAGTCACTTTTTAATTGTTGAAAATCATACTTGCTTAAGAAGTCAACAAATTTTCGATTCCAATTCCTCGATGCTTGTTTAAGTCCATACAAACTTTTTGTTAATTTACAGACATAGTCAGGATTCGTCTTTTCTTCGAAACCTTGAGGTTGCTTCATGTATATGTCTTCATCTAAATTTCCGTATAGAAAAGCAGTTTTCACATCAAAATGTTTGTACTGAAGATCTTCCTCGGTTGCTAATGCGAGTAAGACACGTATTGAATCATATCGTACCACTGGTGAGAAAGTTTCTTTATAATCAATGTTTTTCTGTTGAGTGAACCCTCTTGCAACAAGACGAGCTTTGTATCGGTTTGGATTTCCCTCACAATCTGTTTTGACACGAAAAACCCATTTGTTATCAACTAATTTGACATTTTCGGGCTTAGGAACCAAGCACCAGGTATTGTTTTTCTTTAGTGCATCTATCTCTTCTTCCATCGCTTCTTTCCATGCATCTGCATTTTCATCTACAATCGCGTCTTCATAAGAATCTGGAGAAATAATCGAGCAGTAAGAAACCGTGGGTCCATAATAATCGGGTCGTCTAATCGAACTTCTGTCCCTTAACTCACGAGTATTGCCTTCGTCTTCAGCAAATCTTTCTTCTTCAGCTTCTTCATTCTCTTCGTCGTCTGCAACTTCATATTCATCGTTTTCTTGAATCATTTCTGGTCGCATTTCAATTTCACGATCATAATTTCCAAAGTTTAATTGCACGTTTGCGTTTTCTTCTTTGTTGCACCGAAATTCTCCGAATTCATCAAAGCTAACGTCTCCACTGATGTTTATCGGGCCACAGACATCAGAGTGAATTATTTCACCTACCTTATTGACTTTCAATTTTGTGGAAGTAGGATGTGACTTTCGAGTTTGTTTTCCTAAATGACAAGTCTCGCAAAAGAAATCTTCAAAATCTTGAATATTTAGACCTGCAATGATTTTATTTTTTGCAATCTCTTTTAATGCATTTAAATTAATATGGCCAAGTCTTTCATGCCATAATTGTAGAGATGTTTTATGTGCTAAATTACATTCTGCGGTATGGCTAATTCTAAACTTCATATACCATAAATTATTTTTTCGGATTCCGACACATGACACATTTCCTTTGCTATCACGAAATTCGCAGTGATCTTTAAATGCATGATGAGTGAAATGTTTGTCAATCATTGCTCCCACTGAAAAAAGACTTCTTTTTAATTCCGGCACGTACAATACGTTCTCAATTTTCCTATCGTACCATTGACCTTCAACTTGCGCTTGAATATTTATTGTACCAGAGCGACAACTGAAATCTACGAAGGCGTAGAACGGCCAAGCTTATTTGTTTTTTTTAATTCGAACTTTAAACTCGGAATTCTGACTTTGAACTCAGAATTCTGACTTTGAATTCGGAATTCGTAGTTTGAACTCGGAATTCTGAGTTTGAACTCGGAATTCTGACTTTAAACTCAGAATTCTGACTTTGAACTCGAAATTCTGAGTTTGAACTCGGAATTCTGAGTTTGAACTCGGAATTCTGAGTTTGAACTCGAAATTCTGAGTTTGAACTCGGAATTCTGCATTTGAACTCGGAATTCTGACTTAAATCTCAGAATTCTGAATTTGAACTCGGAATTCTGACTTTGAACTCGGAATTCTGACTTTAAACTCAGAATTCCGAGTTTAAACTCGGAATTCTAAGTTTGAACTCGGAATTATGACTTCGAATTCTATTCTATTCTATTCTAACTTGAAATTCGGAGTTTGGACTCGGAATTCTGACTTTAAACTCGGAATTCCGAGTTTTGAACTCGCAATTCTAACTTTGAAATCGGAATTCTGGGCTTCAACTCGGAATTCTGAGTTTCAACTCAGAATTCTGAGATTAACCTCGGAATTCGTACTTTCAACTTGGAATTCTGAGTTTGAACTCGGAATTCTGCATTTCAAACTCGGAATTCAGAGTTTGATGTCGTAATTCCGTCATTGTGATCCACAGAACACCTTTTGCCGTGACTTTATTCACTCCCTTATTTTATTGACAGTTTACAGAAAACTGATGTGAGGTTTGAGCACTGATATAAATTATTTTATTTGAGTGTTTTTGAGATTCATACTTTTGCGTTGTGTTATTACTTTCGGTAAGTACCCTTCAATTTTGTTTTTGTAGAATAGTTTCCTTTGTCAAATGAGTATCCAATTTCAGAAGTTAAATAACATACCTAATGAAATAAGCGCACTTGGATCTTGAAAGAATGTTCGTAAACCTTTTTAACCATTCACTCTGTGTTTTTGATGAAAATGGCACTTTATTTTGTATAGTAGAATAGTTGCCATAATAAATAACACTTGCACTTGCAATGGTAGAGTGCATTAATGTTATTTTCACAAAGTTCCCAAAAATAAATATGTAAAACTAAATTTTCCCGTTGAACCATTCTGTCTTGGATGAATTTCGCACATGTATCATATTTTGCAGACGAGTTTTCCTGCATGAAATGAAGGCAAGGCTAATTAGTATGCAAATTCCATTTTAAAAACTATTTTATTTCTACTAAATAACTTGTGAAAATAACATTATACCTACCATTATAATCAATTCAATTCTGCACTGAATGTTTATTGAAATGGGGTGTAGGTACTGCCGAAGCCACCGTAATATAGAAAGCCTGTACCCTGCTCTGGTGACGTCACAGGTGGTTCTAGCTTTCTGTATGGCGAGCATATACTACGCCCAGAGTTTCTAGTTCTCGGCTTAATTTAATATTGTGAAATGGTAATTTTCATGCAATGAATTTTAGTTTTGTTATTATAGTAATGTCAATACGCTATGGGAATTTCAAAAACATGCATTTGTCTAGGTAAAATAATCCATTAATAGTTAAATGAAATGCATTAATTATGGAGTTCTAAGAAATGTAATAATGCCTTTGAATTATCATCACATTCTCATGCAGCAAAACAAAGAACCGACAGAAAGCACGCGAATAGTCGCAACGCAACAGGGAGCGCTTGGAGAACCACCACCCCGTTTTTGACGTAGCATTCGAGGAGTGGGGCCAACGTGTACAGGACTTCTTGGCGTAGTTTTGCCGTTGGAAACCAACGTTGGTCGGCCAGCCAGCGAGTGTCAGTTTTTCGTGTACACATCAAAAGATCTTGGCGCAATTGGGTACTTGCATGAATTTGGGATTTGGGCCTTTACGGTGGCTTCGGTAGTGCATAGAATTTTGGGACCTCATACCTACCTGCGTTGAATCACTGTCATGTGATTTTTTTGGGAATAGAGAATAGGTATAGTACCTACTCCCAACTTGAGAACGAGCAATAAGAGTGTGGCTTAAAAGTTGCCACTTTTCCATCAGCAATTGTTTTTGCAGATTTTATCCTTTTTGTTGCAGCTGTTAAATTACTAACCAAATACAATTATTACAGTTATTGCCAGGGTGGAAAAGTGACAAATTAAGCCTTACTCTTTTCTGTCCCTAGCTTGGGAGTACTACCTATAATACAACTGATTAAAGCTGCCGTCATAAAACACATGGCCTTAGTGATGGACCTCAAATATTTATACTTTTTCAATACAGTACTTATGAAAAAGGTATTCTTGTCTATAATAAACTGACACTGTTAGTGTGTGGCCAAATTTCATTTAAATATTTTTTTTAAGATTTTTCTTTTTTATTAGAGAATTTTCAAGTTGGCAACAATAATTTTTGGCTGGACTTGGGCTTGCAAATATTTATCAAATTGTACAAAATATAAATCATAGAAAAGAGGACGGGCTACAAATTAATTCCTTTTTTGTTTAGTGGTAATATAGGTAGTTATGGATGCTGATTTTGAGGACTTCCTGTACCAAAGAGGGATAGATGCCGACACCATCGATCGACTGAAACATGAGAAGGTAATGTATTTTTTAATGTACCTACCAAGGAACATAACTAGAGACATTTATTTGCTATTCGTTTTTACAGCATACTTCGTCACTATGTATAACATTTGGAAAATTCTTTTATGAACTCGAGTGTTACAATTTCCTTGTTAAGTAGCCAAAATTTATTTGTCTTGGATGCCGCCGACTTATAAAGCATTTGAAGACCCTCTAAATGGTTTGTTTGCCCTGCAAGATGTTTAAAATGGGTAACTGGACACTATATTAAATTTGTGGGATCTTTTCTTTTAATATCACAGTAAATGCTACCTTCATACATTACGTCTTGATAAAAGTTTCAAATTCATGACAAATAATTGTTTAAAACGCTTCCAAACATCCACTTTTTCAAACGAGATTTTCATTGTGGGCGTGATTTAAACCCAATGATGTAATCTGCGTTCACCAAGGAGCATGAATACAGGAACTCATAGGTCCGGTTGTTAAAAAAAGCCAACAACACCGGCTTCGTTGCTATGATTGGTTGTATCGTAGCAACAAAGCCGGTGTCAGACTCGGTGTCAGACTTAGTTTGTGTAACTTTTTTTAAACTGGAAATGAAATAAATCTAACAAAGACAACTTATTAGAGGAGTGTGTGGAATAGAAGAGACGACACTTTGGGTTTTGGTACATTTTTACAATGTAAGTGAAATGTCTGAGAAACATTTCCTCACAACGTTTGGAAATTTTGTTTTATAAACTAAAGCGACATTATGCTATTTTGCAAATAGGCAATTTTACAGATTCAGCGTAACATAAGACCATGTTTATATCTCGGGTTTTCATTCGAATTGAAATTCCATCGGGTGGTGTAATTTGGATTGAACTAGTTGACAGATGATATAGTTGCTAACCCGTTGCTAATGTCAACTAGAGTCTGCGTCGAGGAACTCATTCCTGAACATTTACACCAATGTATTTTGCGCATGTGCGACAGGTTCATGGACGAGTGAGATTTATAAATCAACAATTAACGTCAAATGAGTGAATGTCTGTCTAGCGCAGTGGTTCCCAACCGGTGGGTCGCGACCCCCAAGGGGGTCGCAATGACTTTTTGGGGGGGGTCCCAGACAGTTTCCTGTAGTATGTAGTAGAACACATTGTTCAATTAATTTATTAAAATATTAATATTTTTTTCTGCATTTCACAACACGGGCGAAGCTTTCGTTTCCAAGCTTGGAAACTGGCGACGCAAAGCAAATCATGGAAACTTTGCAATGTTTGAACACCTATGCCCAACGGCCGAAGCATCAGAGACAGGAATTGTGGAGGGTCTAAAAGAGAAAATTGATGATCACCTTCAATCCCTTGAAAATGAAATTCGATGTTATTTCCCCGAGCTGTCTGATCAAGAAGATGCAGTAGGAAGGAGCCCATTTCATGCATCATTATCATTGGATGTTGCCGACGTTCCTGATGATGTGCAGGATGAATTTTTATAGCTGCGAAATGATTCCACAGCTCGTGACCTACTTCAGGAAAAATCGTCGACTGAATTTTGGTGTGCCATGCGTCGTTCGTGCTACTTTCTTTCCGGGTACTAGTACCATTTGTTTCTACCTACCTTTGAGAATGTGGTTTTTCAACTCTTTTGCAAATCCAATCAAAGGCCAGAAATAGACTGGATGGTCAAGATGACATGAGATTGGCTTTGATGCATACTCAACCAAGAATTTCAAAACTTGTTACGCAGATGCAAGCTCAGTCATCACATATTTTTTTTTTAATCTTATATTTAGTTAGTAAATATCCAATATTTTTGTAAAATATTTCGAAAATATTTTTTTTAAATGCTTTGTTTCTTTTATTATTAATAAATAGGGGGTCCCGGACATTTTAAGGAAATCTAAAAAGGGTCGCGACTAAAAAAAGGTTGGGAACCACTGGTCTAGCGTGATTGCGATCCCCTAGCTGTCCTTTTGGACCTGACCGATTTTTTGTTCAAAAGAAAAAGTGAAATCATCATAACAAAAAAGAACTCCGGCAAGGTGCGAACCCCCAGCGTTGCGATGTGGTGGAATGACCCACCGACCACTGAGTCACGAAGGTATGTTGCCAAGGATGTTTACGAAAATAGTAGTAAGTAGAAAATATGCCCTTTGTCGTTGGTGTAAATGTTCAGAATGAGTTCCTTGACGCAGAATCTATAGTCTAATGTCACTTTGGTTACTTGATTTTTTGGTGGTTTAGTTTGAGTTCGAAGAGATTTGACCTAGCTTGGAACCTCTGTAGTGTGTATGTTCGTTATTTTCTTGTGTTGTGAAATAACAATACAGATTTTTTTTAGGTTATGTACCAAACTGATCGAAAACGGATCAGATAATTCTTTAGTGTACATTTATATGTGAAACGAAATCGGTCTGAACTGTAGGATTGACCTTTGCTGGACCCTAGATCGGGTCAGTTGGCTTGAAAGGAAGCCCATGATACAAATGTAGTTACCTATACAACGTGTCCAAGATAAAGATGTCTATCATGGGGATTTCGATAATGGTAATAGATACAGATTTGGTTAAATGGTGAAAAAGTTGCGTAAGTAAAAGGACATTATTTTGCAAGCGAAAAAATTTCAAAAATTTTTTTGGTTTTCAAGAAATCTCAAAAAACGAAATATTTCGATTTTCCATTACATTTTTTTCTGATGTTACTGTCATGGGTAGAACAAAAAAAAGAGCACTTCCTCACAGCAACTTTTTACAGACTATCTCAAGGAAATATCAGTTTTGCCGCCCGACGTTTCGTTCTCAAAAACCATCATCAACTTTATTTTTTTAAATATGGCCGTGTTTTTCCAGATGCCTTTTTTAAAAGTATTTTTAAATCTACGTACACCGATACATCACTTGCGACAGTTTAATTCCGTTTATAATTGTGAATTAAGTTCTACGCAAGATGCTATTTATGTTTAGAAAAAAATGGAAATTTGTTCGAACACTTCTTGTTATAATTAATTATGAGTTTTCTTTAGCTTCTTTCAAATTCAGGGCCGTATTTAAAAATTTGACAAAGCAATTTAGACTGCCAAAACTAGTTATAAACTGAATTAAACTATTACAATGTGTCAGTGTATGTAGATTTAAAAATGGTTTAGAAATAGGTATTCGGAAGAACAGGGCCGTATTTAAAAAAATGAAATTGATGATGATTTTTTGAGAACGAAACGTCGGGCGACAAAACTGATATTTCCTAGAGATAGTCTGCAAAAAGTTGCTGTGAGGAAGTGGTCTTCTTTTCGTTCTAGCTATGACAATAACATCAGAAAAAAATGTAATAGAAAATCAAAATATTCAGTTTTTTTGAGAATTCTTGAAAACCAAAAAAATTGTTGAAATTTTTTCGCTTGCAAAATAATGTCCTTTTACTTACGCAACTTTTTCGCCATTTAACCAAATCTGTATCTATTACCATTGTTGAAATCGCCATGATAGACATCATTATCTTGGCCACGTTGTATCGGTATTTCAAAATATTTTAGGCACTAGTTCCCTGAAATCATGAATATTTTATCAAATCTTTTTAACAGTATTTGTATATGTATATATAAATTATATCAAAGAATCACAACCAATGATCATCCTAAACACCTTAAAAATAGAGGTTGCTTATGACAGTGTAGGAATTTAATTGTTAGATTAAGTTTTGGTGGTACTTGTATATTAATATGAACTTTGCTTGTTTCAGGTTGATGTCGGAACAATAAATACCATGAATGATCATGATCTTCAACATTTTTTCCCAAAATTCGGAGATCGGCACGCTCTAAAGCAGTACTGCCGCAAGTTAAAGTCTACGTCACGTGAAAGTTTGATAGAAAAATTGAAGAACAAAATCGCCAATAAAGGTAGGAAAAGATGTAAAAAGAGTGATGATGAGCAAGCTAGTACCAGCAAGGAACTTGAAACTCAAAAGAGAAAACCTACTAGGATAATTGAACTTGGGTGGTTGTCAGATAATGTCCACATTAGAACAAAGTACGGTGGTGGTACCAGAAGGGTATCAATGTGCAAAAGTGCTCGAAAGCCTGAGTTAATAGAAAAAGCTCTGAGCTTATTTTTCCCAAATGGAGTTTCATCAAAAGGGCCCGTTGATCGAATTTGATTATGATTTATTAGATTTTAAGCGCAATGAATTTGATAATCATTTAACAGTAAGTGACATGTATGACATTACAGAATTAACTGCTTTAAGATTTTATTTGAGTACAAGAACTAAAGATGTCAAAACCATTACAGAAAATGAAGTAAATATATTTGTAGATAGTGCAAATGCAACTAGCGTTTCAGAAAATATAACCAATTATTATAACAGCCAATGCGACTTACTTGATATTGATTTAAACTCCCCATATGAGGACAGTTTGAATTTCGCTATAAGTAGTAATGTTTTAGCTACTTCGTCGACAGTATCAGTTTGTAGAAAACTCGTGCTTCACAGAGGCAGAGTTTACGAGGAATTAATTCAGGAATTTTTAATTAATCAATTCGAAGTCGAAAATTTGTTTTTAGAAATAGAATTTCTAATGACTAATGGGGAAAAGGAAACAGCATTGGATGGAGGTGGAGTATTAAGGGATGCCCTAAGCGAATTTTGGAAATATTTTTATGACATGTGTTGCCTGGGAACAGTATATAAAGTTCCATCAGTACGACATGATCACAATGAAAAATGGATAGCGATTGCGAAAATTCTGTACATAGGATATAAGCAGTCGAAGTATTTCCCTTCAAAACTAGCTCGACCTTTTGTTGAATATGTGTTATCAAAAAACTATACAACAGAATTAACTGAAACTTTCTATAATTAATCCAGGAAAATATGATTCTAAAATTTTAAGAAATGCAGTACAAAATTTTGATGAGGTGGACTTTCAAGAGTTGTTAGAAGTCCTAGATACATTAAATTGCAAACAGGTTGTTACAAAAACAAACCTCCATAAGATTATCAATGACATTGCGCATATAGAATTGATTCAACGCCCAATGTATATTATTGATATGTGGCACTCCGTCCTAAGGGGCAAAATATTTTCCTATGAGCTTATCGACATTTATGAAACCAAAATGACAACAACAAAGAATGTTCTTGCATTGATTAATTTTAATACGAAGCCGAAAGAATTGGAATTCGAGAAAGTCACGGGTTTTTTAAAAAAATTTATAAGGGAGGCGGAGCAGGATACTTTAGAGAGGTTTTTACGCTTCTGCACAGGAGCAGATGTTATAACTGGTGAGAATATCTATGTGGAGTTTATAAATACTACGGGAGTAGGAAGAAGACCTATAGCTCACACATGCAGTTGTACGATTGAACTACCTATTACTTACGAAAACTACAATGACTTTAAGTACGAGTTTTCTTCTATTTTAACTTCCAACATGTGGACCATGGATATTATATAAAGATCTGTGAGTACATATAACGAATTTTTGTATTACTTAAAGACTAATATATACAGTGGCGGCTATTACATGGGAGCACATGAGCACGTGAACCCCCGGGGCTCGACGACTTCAAACAATAAAATTAATTTTTATTATTTCTCTTCTCTACAAAAATTATTTTCTCATGCATGTTCATGCATGTACTCTTCACACAATTATTTGTTTATTACATTATCAATTTTCAATTGTCACTGACGCCTGACGGGACCTTAAAAAATTGTAATTATCCGCGCTCAAATTGCAGTCTGCCCTTCAGAGCAGTCTGTCTGTATGGAACCCCACGATGCACGCATCCAGCCGAACATCCCAACATCGCACGTGCGATTGATTTGGGTATCTAAGGGGCGCGCAGCGTGGAGAGGGATCCGATGCTTTACGTTGATAAGTGCGCACAGTTTCAGTGTGCTCACCGGCGATTAATTGGTGCATTCAGGGAGTTTGTTTTAGAATGGCTAGTATTAGTACGTGCCATAATACAGTTGAAGAAATAAAAAAACATTTTTCCTCATTACCCTTGGCCAAGAAAATAAAAATTAAGGATTTAGGCAGGCCAGTGCCAGCGCTATACCTAATTTACTTCAAATTTGTACTGTGACTACAATGAATTTGAAAAGAGGTACTTTATATAAGTAGGTAAATTTAGCAAACTGTACTTATTTAAAAAACATTCTGATCTCCCATTTAAGAAGTTTGACCTTGACAAAATTTGAATTATAGCCTCCGTCGCATTTTTTTATTTTTCGCCCATTACCATTACTCGTGAACCTCCACGACAAAAACTCACCAGCCGCCACTGAATATATATTTCTTGCAGAAACTCATCAATCATATGAAAAAAAGATTGACTAGTTTTTATTTTGGTTCACCTTTTCCATAAATAGTAATTCGTAAGCAGAGTAATTCAAAATTATGTTTCAAAATTTTGGTAGGGCATTCATAACAAAATGAGGCAAATATTTTTGTAATGTCCAGGTGCAAACGGCACCAACATACATTTTTCAGTAGTAGTAGCCCTCTTTGACCTCCAATCAAAATAAAAATAGCTTAATTTTTAGTTTTCAATTCTACTGCAATATCTCAACATAATTCTCAATTACTCTTAATACTATCACAATTTTTTGTGTCATATGACTGCTAATTAATGACTTAACTCATATTCAGAATTTCTTTTCAAATGAAGAAATTTTAAGTTTTTTACAATTTCGTTAATGAAGAATAATTTATTTTATTTTGTTATTTTCTGTACTTGAAGAAGCTTTGCTTTTGTATTTTATTTTGCTGTTATGAAGAATTACAATAGACTTTATGTAATGTTATTTTTTTATTAACTGCTTATTTTGTTACAATGTTTGTATGTTTTTTATTGTGTAAAATTTTCATAAAATACACACATATCTTGCGTATTGTTTTGATATATGTACTACATATTAAAATTTGGAAATATCACACTAGTTCTCCTTTAGAATCATTTGGGTGTTTATGAGAAAAATTGTTTAGTTGTTACACTCCAAATTACAATTAAGTGAAGACTAGCAGCAAAAGTGCCTCTGCAAGACGAGCATATGCATCTGCTGAGAAAAAATTAATAATTCAAGACGGGAAAACTTGATACCCACGAAGAGACATGTACAACATATTATAGGTATATCTCGAGGTAATTCACACAGAACTACTAGTAAACTCTCAAAAATTGAATTTAACATGTTAGGTAACAAAGTTAGAGACCAGATAGAAAAAGTAATTACAAAAAATACGTTGAACAAACTCAAAATTTAGAATTTCTCATTTGCAAAAACAAAAAAGAAAGCTTAAAGCTCATAAATCTCAGATCATGTTTTGTTAATCTGGTTGCGGTCCAATTTACAGACCCTGAAAATAATTTGTTGAAGGATTTAATTACAACGTACAATCACCACATTTAGATAAAAACGTAACAAAAAAAACCAAGCAAAGTCCAATTTCTGTCAGTCGACGCCAATCCCAACGATTTTGGTTTGTTCAGTACCACAGTCCAAACTTCTTCCTTGGCACTATGGTTCAGCTTAATTCCAGAAAAACTTCAGAATAAAACCTTTTTGTTATTTTCTATGATCTCCAACTCCGCGAGTTTCTTATCCATTCTTTCCCTTTTCTTTCCCGGTGCCATATTCGACAATGCACAGTATAATTTGCACAAATTTGAACGCTCGCTATCGTTTCAAGTTATGATTACTTTACATCAAATTAAATTTCCTTTGCACACTTTATGATATGCTAAGGACATTTGCAAAGTGTTCGTGTTCGTGTTATATGAGCGAAACAGAAAATCTTTGGAAGTACTTTGCAGTTGCTGCAAAGTGCAAAGTATGCAAAGTTGTTAGTGAAATACCTACATAGGCCCCAGACCATTAACATTGTAGATTATTTTGACATTTGCTGCACAGGGTTTGAGGTTAAGTTGTTTATTTCTAAGGCCCGGTTTTTTAAAGAATCCAACACCGGATTAAGTCTGACACCGGCTTCGTTGCTATGATACCGGCTTTCTGATTGGTTGTAGCATAGCAACAAAGCCGGTGTCAGACTTAATCCGATGTTAGATTCTTTGAAAAACCGGGCCTCAGTGTTTGTTTAATCTTTATTTAATAGGTGGTTTAAGAATTTATTTATATTTAAAAACTGTGTAAAATGGAAGAGAAAGTGTTAAAAATTAGTGTTGTTAACGACTTTTCTTTATATGGACGATTTAAACCATCTACTATCTGCCGGTTCTAGCGCCGACACACTCGCGCCGTAAATTGCAGTAGTTGTTGAATTTTAGTTTTAAACAAAATGACTGCATAAATAAATGCTTTTACAAGACAAACACCGAAAAAAAGCTGCCATTAAATTCACAAAAATTATTGAAATATCAAAAAATCTAATACATAATATAAGTATTATATCTGTAATTTTTGTAATATAATGCCCTATATTATTCCCTTAGGGAATAATGGAGAGGGAATAATGAACTATTATTCCCTCTCGTAAACCAATTAGAAAATAGTACTCGAATCATGGTTTCTGTGAAATTTTAAGACAACCATTGCAACGGTGACAAATAAAATGACTGTTTAAATAAATAATTGTGAAAAGTTAGTTGTGTCCGTTTTTTTGTTGCGATTTTGTGATGGAAAGTGAAGAAGAAGGTGAATTTTCCTGTAAACCACCAGATATTCTTGAAAAAGCAGAAACATAATCATCTCTGCCTTACTGCCGGAAGAGTCAAAACGTTTTTACAACAATGCGTAGGTACCAAAGCTTTATGGACTGGCGTATTAAAAAAAGACAATTTAATTCTCGGAAAATGTATTACTGGTTTACTTTGCCGAATTAAGCGAAAAATATAAAGCTTCTTCAATGTGGTCATTCTACTCCATGTTGAGAACTGTTTTGGTAATAAATCACGATGTGTACATTGAAAAATATGGTAAACTTCGTTCTTTTTTGAAAAGAAAATTGTGTTACAGATTAGTCGTGGATAAAGTATAGTATACAACTCGCTATAATGAGTGCTATTTATTCCCTCGGATGATTACACCCCTCGCTCGCTCGTGTTGTAACTTTCATCCTAGGGAATAATAGCACTCATTATAGCGTCGTTGTATAATATACTATTAATTTACGAACGACTTAATATAACACAAGTCAATTCAGTGTGATAAAACATTTATTTATTAATTTATTTAATTTACAAACCGACTTAATATAACACAAGTTAGTTCATTGTGATAAAACATTCTTTATTTCTTCTCTCAAAGTGATGTACAATTGTATGGACTCATACGGTTCATATGTTTTTGTAAGTCCAAGTTCTAATAATATAATATTACTGAGACTGAAAACGTCTTCATCACAAGGGTGACTTTGAAAAATGCATTCTTCTTGAAGAACATCTGTTTCAATTTCAGGAATATCAATTAAATAACTTTGTGCGTTATAAAGAGATGGCATCTCAAACATGATAACAGGTCTTCCAATAGGAGATCTTGAGTTTCTTGAACCCCTAATTTTATGAACATTTCATTGCAAAACAACTTCGTCTAGTTCATTCTAAAATATAAAAATTAATTAGATATGATCTGTATAGTTATACATAACGTTAAATGCTCACCTGTATGACTTCTGAAAAACAGAACTGTATTAAAGACTTGTCTAAATATGACCCGTCGAACAACCCTTCATCTCTAAGAATTTCGAAAACATTAATCCAATACTGTGCGTTTTGTTTTCGCAATATTGACCACCATGATTCAATTCTCTGGTTCGCTGTGCTTCTTCCATAAATAAAAGCCGGCATATGAACGTCTCTCTCCCTAAACATTTCAACTAATCCTGTTTGAATTTTCTCTACGGTTCCATTTTCTGTACCTAAATCGCTTCGAATAGTCTGAGGGCAACCGCCCAGTGCTTTAATAGATTTTAAATAGTATCCTGCTATCACTTTTGGATTGCTTGACGTTTGGCCCACATTTAGCCATATTATATGCCTTGAAAATCCATCGATGCAACCATTAATACAAATTCCGTATGGTTTTAATTTATCATAGGAATCCATGTGCCATAAATAATTGGGTCCCTTATTTGTATATTGTCTGCGTCGGAGTAGTTTTCTTTTTCGTATGTCCACTCCATGAGGATCTAATATGTTCAAAAGTTCTCTTACGACATTTTGTGTTACAACAATATCATTATGGAGACATTTTAAATGCATCCAGCGATAACCGTGCATCTGTCCAGACTTACTTATTTCGTTTTCCAAAAAGCTTGATACAAGTTCGATGGGAGTAAATTTTTTCCTTCGGTACAGATGCAGTTTATATAGAATTCTCCTCAAAGTGCGTTCACTGACAGATATATTATGTACAATTTTAAGATACGCGATAATTTCTTGCTGTTGCAAGCCCACAGAAAAATATCTTTTAATCAATCTTTCTTTTTGATTTACATGTGAATCTGATGTCTCATTATCCATACTTGTATGTGTGCAGGGCGATCAATAGTGAAGGATCACTTAAAATCAATAACTCCTTCAGCATTTAAACGTAATAATAAACTAACATACCTACTTACCAAACGAAAATCCAAAAAGACGCACTCAAGAAACAACAACTAGACCATTAGCCAAGTACTTAACTAACAAAACAGATAAGGTGTAGATACTCCGTACTATTTCCTTTGAAAATCTACGAAGAGTTTTTAGCTTAACGTCCGAATTCAGAATATAAACTCAAAATTTTGCATCTAAAGTCAGAATTCCGAGTTCAAAGTCAGAATTCCGAGTTCAAATTCAGAATTCTGAGATTTAAGTCAGAATTCCGAGTTCAAATGCAGAATTCCGAGTTCAAACTCAGAATTCCGAGTTCAAACTCAGAATTCCGAGTTCAAACTCAGATTTCCGAGTTCAAACTCAGAATTCCGAGTTCAAACTCAGAATTTCGAGTTCAAAGTCAGAATTCCGAGTTTAAACTCAGAATTCTGAGTTTAAAGTCAGAATTCCGAGTTCAAACTCAGAATTCCGAGTTCAAACTACGAATTCCGAATTCAAAGTCAGAATTCTGAGTTCAAAGTCAGAATTCCGAGTTTAAAGTTCGAGTTAAAAAAAACAAATAAGCTTGGCCGTTCTACGCCTTCGTAGAAATCAGTTTATCGTTGGCTATTTTTACTAATAATGGTTCCTTTAGCGGCTTAATATTAGTGAACCAGCTGTGCTGATTAGTCATATGACTACTTGCTCCGGAATCACAAATCCATTCCGATTGATCTTTCTCCGAACTTGAACTATATACTTAAACTGCTTATGTCACAAATATAAGCATTTCCGGTCCGACTGTGTGAATTTGAATCACCGTTATTTACTTTTGCTAATCGTTTTCTACATTCTCGAGCCCAATGCCCCTTCATTTTACAATAATAAATTGCAAGTAGTTTTTCTTTTTAGATCGTTCATATTAGATTTCTTTTTATAAACGGATTTTTCATCTAACTTAGCCTGAAGAGCCTGTACTTGCAAAGCTAAACGAGAAGTTTCATCTTCGGATTGCGACATTCGGGTCTCCTCTTTTAGTAAACGCGCTGTTAAATTATCTACGGTTTGTTGATTTGTAACTACCGAGTCCCACGCCGTTCTAAAGGCGTTGTATTTGATCGGCAAACTATTTATTATTTTTGACGTTCCTGCACTATCGCTTATAGTTTCATTAACATCTCTCAGCTGCTTGACAAGGGATTCAATTTTAGAAACATGCGCGGCAATCGAATCGCTTTCGTTCATTCGGTATTCGTAAAATTTTTGCCAGATTAGTTCCTTGGATAGTTCAGTTTTCTGTTCATGCACTACTATTAACTTTTTCCACATCGCGGCAGCCTTTTCACAATTTACTAAATTTTGGATCTGATCTTGAGAAATAGTAGTTAAAAGAATTACCTGTGCTCTGCAATTCTTTTCTTCCCAAGCTTTCCATTCGGGCGTCGACTGATTATCTGGTTCCATTTCAGTTCCATCAACAATGTACATCAACTTCTCTGCCCTGAGAAGTATGGAGATGCTGAATTTCCATAACTGGAAATTGGAGCCATCGAACTTAGTGATTTGAGCAAATTCACTATTTCTGGTTGCGGTCGTCATTGTCACAGCACTTTTTCACAGCAGATACGTAAAGTTACCACTTGCAACACATTCACTTAACTACCTAGGCGACCTCGGCCCATAACCTATTGAGTTTGTAATGACAAAACACAGTGGTGTGGTTAATACGTATAATAATTTGTATAAAAGTACAGTAAACATTAATAAAAGCAAACGACACGTAGCGGATGAAAGCAACTCGATGACTAAATTTAAGGAACAAAATCAAATCGAACTTAGGAACACAAATATCTTCATCGAGTGCGAAAGCAAAACATATGAGTAAGCTCGGCGGTTCTGAAACATAATACATAGCCAAAACAATAACATTCAAAGCACATTTTTACATCTCGAATATCTTATTCCTGCAACAGGAACCTCATTTACCTAGCTCGAGCTCTCTATTTGCCCCCGTCGGGGTAAAATTCTATATCTGCCCCCGTCGGGATAAAACTCTATATCTGCCCCCTCTGGGGTAAAACTCTATATCTGTCCCCTCTGGGGTAAAACTGTACATACCAAGCACACATAAGTAATCTGCCCTGGTTCGGGTAACTTTCCACACAAGCCCTTGGACACCCACTGGCTTGTTTCAGCACCCTTGTATATGGCTGCCCTGCTGCCCATTCCCAGAGTACACACGTAAGACCCCACTGATCCACTTCTGACTCACTGCTTATTGAAATACCCTCAACAAAGGTACACGCTTCAGCCACTATCACCATTCACCACAGAACTGTTCACTGCCCTATTCCTTAGTTTTGAGACGCATAGCCCTGCGACTCCCGTCAGACAGGTCGCACATTTTTCTTAAGTATGCAGGGTTGCCACTCATCCAACTGAGGGGTTAACTTAAACAGGCCGTGTTTTAATACTTAAGAGTCCGACAAAGCAGGTCAAAAGTTACACCTGCGGGGCATCGGGTCGGTGAGGTATCCGTCAGAAATTGGGGAAAACTATCAGCTGTGTTGCAATACCGTCGCGCTAAACACATTTATGGACACAAGAACAATGCACATTCAAAGCCCGCGCTTTCGGTACCTAGTGAATGTGACAACGCCACTCTGAGTTTACGCTCACTCGCTACGCGGCGGCAGCACATACCAAGGCATATTTTGCGTTTGCAGTGCTCTCGCTGTACCATGATTAAACCTTCATCCTAGTAAATTTAGCAACACGAAAGCTTGATTATGGTAGAAGAAGGTATATTTTATGTCTCTATTGAAACAATTTTTCGAAAACTGTAAATCTTTAGGCGCTATGCACTCGTGAAGTTGGTCAATTTCATGAGTGAACTGACACTTTCTAAGATAACATTTTTAACTTTTCTTTCTATAGAAACATAAAATAAAGTTTCGTTTATAAAAATTCAACACTTCAATTTTCACCGTTTAGAAATGAGCATAGTACTACGAAGTCAGTTTTCAGGTTTGCCGGACTCTTAATATCAATGACAGGGAAACAGTTTCCAATATTTCAGGGGAAATAAGCTATTTTTATTTTCCTGCCCTACAATAGTTTATAAATTTTACGTTACTTAGAAGATATTAATTTTAATATATCAAGCCTAAATTTTTTCTTAGACTAAAGAAATTCGTGTAACTTCTGGAAATTGTACGGAATAATCAGATTGTCTCGACTAATAAAGATAGGTAGGTACTATCATAAGTCTACATAATATTATAGCGATACAAATAATACCTAATTAATGTTCTGATCCATGAATCGCACAAGACGCATCAATAAATTAATGACATCGCCATTCCACTACAGAGACAATCTGCCCCTTGTACATTCTGCATTCGCGTTTTGTACTTATACTTGGGCCGCCCAACAGACGGAGTGATCACCCTGCAAGAACGTGCTCTGGCGGGGCCAATATTAATTTATGACGACCGAATTGGAGTGATGCGACTTCGTTGGGTCTAAAGAAAGCGCATCACTGCGGTTCTGTCGTCCTAAATTGATAGTGGTCCCGTCTAGAGCATGTTCTTGCAGGGTGATTACTCCGTCTGTTGGGCGGCCCAAGTATAATCACTGATTGAATGAAAGTTTGAATCTTTCCGATGAGAAAGTCCAAGGTGCCAAATAACAATACGGAATGTATAAATGCACAAATAAAAATAAAAACAGCAACACAAAAAGTACGGTCATAGTCACTCCTGAACAACATTTTTGGTTTAACTGTATTGAAAGAACGCATGTATATTTATGGATAAGTAAGTAGGTAGTAAATATATTAATCTGTTCCCTAGTGATTGTGAGGAAGAACAGGACGAGAATAAGACGCAGCGTGCGAAGAGAAGTGGAAAGGAGTTTAATTAAGTCATCGAGGATAACAGTAGACCTGTTGACGATGATGGAGAGGAAGATGGAGTGGAGAACTTTAAATTGAGGATTGTTAGAGAGGTTTTGTTTTGCGCAGTTCTTGCATTGCAATATGCAGTTATAACTCGACTACAACATGAGTCAGTTTGTCTCCTCAGGAACATCGGACCGCACGAGTTCACGCTTTCTCTATTTGCTTATATGGTGCATGACTAGTATGAAATTTCAGTAAGAAGCAATACTATTCAGAATTATTTAGACATAACCGTTTTGAGTTTAAATTGGCAAAAACTGAGTTCTCACGTACGTTACAATTTCTGTCATTTCGTAGAAAAAATTTAAAATAAATATTTGTTTTTTTTTTTATATGGAGATACCTATTGAGGTAATAATGGATAAAAGTGAACATTTAATTCGTAATAGACATATGAAAGAAACTAAAAATCTTTAAAATATTAAAGTAATAGAAAAACGACCAAAATATTACAACGACCTATCCCGTTGCGTCACCTTTTGTGACCATACAGGGGGGTTGCTTCAGTCGGTCGGTCGGCGGACTTCTGGTAGTCGAACTCTAGTCAGAGACAGGGTTCTCTCTTCTCTGGAACTATTGCAAAAACAAAAATAATACTCACGATGTAACTTAAACACACTCTATTAAATTAACTTAACTATATACAGAAAATTGAAATAAAACCAGAACGAATGTACAATAACAAGTTATTTACAAATTTAATCGAGAGAATGACAACCAGCGGTATCTGGCGGTCAAAGTCGGTATCACTGTATACACGAAGCGTGCGAGGGATAGATAACTTATTTCGCTCTTGGCGATGTAGCAATGAATGTAGGTTACCGATCGGGCACCCACATTCGGAAAATCACAAACCAAAATCAACGAAGGCATGTAAATCGTACTACCTTGTGCTTATTTACGGGGAGTAAATGTTGTTTCAGTGTGATGTAACGGATAGGGACTCTCGTAGTCTTTCGACGCAAGCTTTCCCTAATGAGTGAGCGGAGAAGAGAATTTTCCGTCTTTCGATTGGCACAATGGGGGACATAAGTGCCTCCGTCATACGTCAGATTTACATTCCAAACAAAACAAAAGCACGTGCCATTTGACGTTTATCGATATTATTTACAACGTCTTAAACTAGTTTTTGCAATATAATTATAGACGTTTTGCAGTGAAAACAGTTTATTTTCAATTTGTGTGTCGGGCTTACCTGTAAAAACTTGAAAACAACTATAATTATTTTTCAGAGTGTAAGCAATTTTCCCTATACCGGGTGATTCATAAAAACAAACACCATGTATATAGGAAAAGAAAGAGAGATTTATTGGTGAATTACTGGATTTCGCATATTAAGTGCTTAATAAACTTATGTCAGGACTAATGAAATTACATTCGTTTACTTTGCCAAGTCCAAGCCCAACTGTCCTCCGTTGTGGTGTTGAGGTGTTTGCCCATAATGCGTCACTGAAAATAAAGACATCTTTGAGCACATCTTTTCCAGTTCGCTGCCCCTACTACTAAATTGGAAAACTGTATTTACGAATGCATTTAATTCACTTTACTATTCATCATATTATTTCATTTATTTAAGTAATCGTCAAATAATGCTCAATAATAATTATATCAATTAATTACCAGCAACTGTTACACATGTGATTACGTAAGTAACTAAATACTCAGTAACGGGCATTAAGGAAATACCGCTCAAAATACCCTTATCATATTCTGTCAAAATTACTCGCACTAGTACTGAGTTGTGCAATGAGTACAAAGGGTTATGGCCGCTCAGAGAACTCGCTCCAGATACTAGGGGTGTCTCTTACTGCTAGGTCTGAGTGGTGCAATGAGTACAAAGGGTAATGTCCGCTCAGAGTACTCGCTCCAGATATAGCTACTTTAACACGGAGCGTGCAATGGACACTAGGGGAAAATAACACGCGCAGTATCCGCCCTCTCTGTTAAAGCTAGACACATATATAAAACACTCTGTATACAGGACACCAGTATCTGACTGATGCTAAAACAATAACTGTCGGTATCTGCACCGAAAAGTCTGTATCTGCACAGACTGTACATAACATAGTAAAACTTAGTCATCACATGCATGTCTAAAAATAGTAACACCAATCGACTTCATCATGCATTCGTATACTGGTAAAATAATAGTTAATTATGGTGCTCATAAAATAAATCCAAATAAAAGCCAAGCATGCAAAATACTTATTGTGTTGTTGGAACACACATTTTCATATTTTTGCCATATAGAACAAAACAGCAAACTAGACAAGATAATGTAAGATATTATAAAGTTTTTAAAATATTTTCATGTAGTTGTTATAATATTTGCAACGGTCGCTCGGATCGAATGTCACCATCACGTACTATTTCAGTTTAATGTTTAACGGGCGCTGACCGTTTAGCTATTAAGGAATTATTAGAACACATAATACGTGCCTTACACAAGGAAATCTATCTCGTCGGTTGGCATTCGATTCGAATATGATTGGCTTCTGTATTCTAGCCGTTTGGGTTATTTTTAAAAGGTATTGGTCACACCATGTTGGGGGGTGTGAATTTTGGAAAGTTAATATAAGGTAGTGTAAGTAGTAGGGAGATTATTCGGTAGTCTGCATTCAGTATTCGTAGTTAAGTAATAAGTGTAAAAGTCAAGTGTGTGTTAGACGGGTAGTCGGTAGTAATATAATTTAGTTGAAAATAAGTGTATTAAGTTGAATTGTGCGTGTATCGGTGCTTCTATTGTATTCAAGAGTTCATAATTATTAAATTCCAGTAATTCAGAAGTTGTGTTTGTTTCTTGAAAATCATCCTGACGATCATCTCATCAACATCATCATCGAGTACTTACACACATAGAGATATTCTATCAGTTTTATCAGAAGTGGGATACCAGATTGACAGTAATTTTCGTCAATCCGGAAGAATTCTAGTGAAGAATTCAAGTTGTTCTTGGTTCGTGACTTCGGGGAAGTTACGTGGCAGCGAGGTTCCAGGGAGGAATTCGTCGCGTAGTGCTGATTGTTGCTGGGAATTTCTGGGAGGAATTCGTGGCAGCTACCAAGTTCCAAGTTGAAGGATAACTTTGGGAAAGTTGTCGAGTTCAATGTCTGGGAGGAGTTCTCCGTTTTTGGGTTTCGCTGAAGCTACTGGCGGAAGCAATATAATGAATATGGAGGCCGCTACACCGTCTAACGATGAGCAGATTAGATCGCAAGAGGTCCTGTGTGCACCTCAGGTGAACACAGTGGGACAAAGAAACTTCAGCGTAATGCCGGATCTTACGCGGAGTTTGAGCACGTTTGATGGCAGTGGAGGTTATTCGGAAGCGATAAACTGGCTAACCGATGTAAAAACTATGGCTGGAAGGCAGTTTTGGGGCGAAGCTATATTGCTTGAAATGGCACGCCAACATTTAAAAGGGAGCGCGTTGAGTTGGTATCGTTATCATCAGACTGAGATATACACCTGGCAAGATTTCGAAGAAAAATTTAGAAGAAATTACGAAGACAGGCGAACATTAACTGAGAGGTTCCAGGAAATGTCCGCAAGAGTTCAGAGGTCGGGAGAATCAGCAGAAAATTATTTTTATGACAAGATGAGGATGTGCAAGGCTTTAAAGTTACCGTTTAGTGAGAGCAAGCAGCTAGTGATAACAGGTTTATGCAGCAAGGAAGCAGCAAGAGCTTTACTTCCAGTGCGTCATAATGATGAGCAACAATTGCTCGATGACATTCGCGAAGATGAACGGCTAGCGAAACAAATAGGAACGGGCGTGAAAACTAACGAACGGTTTAGTGGTGACAGGGGCGGTAAGGGTGAATTTGTGCGAAGACCACCCCTGACGCGGAACGTCGCACGCGCGGAAAATAGTGAACGCCGAGGTGAACGTGGTTCATATGTTTCCAAAGACATTGTATGTTTCAAGTGCAATGATCGGGGTCATTATGCCAGAATTTGTCCTAAAAGAATTACGACGGTGACGTGTTTTCGGTGCGGAAATAATGGGCATTTGGCACGTACGTGTACGGCAGACAATCCGGCTCCTAACACTTCACAAAATAACGGTCGTTCACGTCATCCAGAATCCGTTTCACATGTGGACAATAAATTACCGAACCTAAAGTATTATAAAGACGTGAAGGTTAATGGCAAGGTCGTACCGGGATATGTAGATTTAGGGAGTCAAGTTTGCGCGTTAAGGGAGGATTATGTATCTAAATTGAAATTGAATTGTGACTGGACTGATGAAAGTGAAATAACAGGTTACGGTGGAGCTCAAACAAAGACACTGGGTTCCGCGGACGTTTTGTTAGAAGTTGAAGGAGTTAATGCGCGAGTAAAGGTTTATATTGTGCCTTCGGAAATACAAGAAATTCCTCTTCTTGTTGGACACCCGTTCACGGAGCAGAGCCATGTTCGAGTTGTAAAAACGGCAAATGAATTGGTTCTAAGTGAAGTTATAGGGGATGAATTTGAAGAACCGTCGTCGGTAAAAGTTCCGCTGTGGGCGAAAGATGCCACTGTTATTCCTAATAATTTCTTAGGACATATTTCCGTTAAAACGACAGTTAAAAACACGGACTTGTGTATAGAGGGTGGTATGCGTGAAGTGGGTGGATTTATTCCAAGATGCATTATAAAAACTAACGATAATGGAGAAGCAGTAGTGCCAGTTTTAAATATTAGTGGCAAGGACGTTACATTAAAGAAAGACGGTAACGTAACTCGGGCAGAAACTTGCACCGAATCCAAATATGCAAGAGAAGTTAACGTAGAAGAAATTCGTAGAGATGAAGTGGATACTGACCTTGAGAGTGATGATGCCAATCAAGTTGTTGAGCTGTTAAACGAATATAAAGACATAATCGCAAGGAATATGAGAGAAATAGGTTGTACCAATTTGGTGGAGATGGATATAGAATTGACAGAAGAAAAACCGATTTTCTATAGGCCTTACCGAATGTCTTACAAGGAGCGCCAGCAGGTACGAGATATAGTGAACGAGTTGGAAGATGCTGACATCATTGAAGAAAGTGATTCGCCTTTTGCGAGCCCTGTGTTGTTAGTGCGTAAGAAAACTGGTGAAGTGAGAATGTGCGTGGATTATCGTGCGCTGAATAAAGTGACAAAAAAGCAGCATTACCCTTTACCGAACATCGATGATCAACTGGACCGTCTTCGTGGGAAACGCTTTTACACCACACTGGATCTCAGTAGCGGATATTATCAGGTGCCAATGTCAAAGGATGCAAAAGGTAAAACTGCTTTTATAACCCCTGATGGAGTTTATTGTTTTAAGCGCATGAGTTTTGGTTTATGTAATGCGCCAAGTGTTTTTCAAAGATTAATCAATTTAGTTTTAAATAATTTGCGTTATGATACTGCGTTAGCCTATTTAGATGATATTATTGTACCCTCAGAAACCGTTGAAGAAGGGTTGAATAAGTTACGTGAGTTGTTTGATAGATTTAGATATGCCAATTTAACTCTAAAATTAACCAAATGTCATTTTTTTAAGAAACGTATTGATTATTTGGGGTTCACTGTTTCATCTAGTGGTATCTCGCCGGGAGAAGGAAAATTGAAAGCTTTGGCCGAGTTTCCGGTACCTACCGACGTACATAAGGTGCGCTCATTTTTAGGGCTAGCTAGTTATTTTCGGCGTTTTATACAAGGGTTTGCTACGTTGGCGAGACCTATTAGCGATTTATTAAAAAAAAGGGCTACGTTTATCTGGAAGGATGCGCAGCAAAATGCTTTTGAGTCAATTAAATATAAATTAATGAGTCGGCCAGTTCTGAGTGTATATAATCCTATGGCATACACAGAACTGCATACTGACGCTTGTTCGCTTGGTTTAGGAGCAGTGTTGCTGCAACGGCAGAATGATGGGTCATTGCGACCAATTTCTTATTATAGTCGGAAAACTACTCCTGAGGAGTCCAAGTACCACTCTTATGAGTTAGAATGTTTAGCAATTATCGCGGCGTTAGATAAGTATCGTGTGTATTTATTGGATATACCATTCGTAATCAAAACAGATTGTAATAGTTTAAAGTTGTTAGCGAATAAGAGAGACCTCAATCCACGAATTGGCAGATGGTTCGTGAAATTATCGGAGTTTGATTATACCGTAGAATATCATAAAGGTGAAGACAACCGAGTTGCAGACGCGTTAAGCAGGAATCCGGTGGAAGAGGGTAAAGAAGTACCAATTACTGGCTTACCGATTTTAGGGATAACTATAAACGTTGATTGGGTAGCAGCGTTACAGAGGTCGTGCGGGGAAGTTAAGTCAATCGTCTTAAAATTAGAAGCGGGCGATGAAGCTACTCATCGAAAATTCACACTGTATAAGGGACGAGTATACAAAATTTCTAAGAGCGGAGTATGGAGATTATACGTTCCTGTTGATTTAAGGTATGACATTACAAGCGAAATGCATAAGGGGTTGGCACATCTAGGAGTAGATAAAACATTAGCGGGCATAAAGCAAACTTATTATTTTCCTAGAATGAGAGAGTTTGTTGCATCATACATCAGAAGATGCATAAATTGCATGTACTACAAATTACCTAGAGGGAAGCAGCCTGGGTTTCTGCATCCCTTAGACAAAGGAAATGTGCCTTTTCAGGTGGTACATATCGATCATTTAGGCCCATTTATAACAACAAAGAACGGTAATAAGCACGTGGCGGCAATTATAGACGGCTATAGTAAGTATTCTGTATTGAAGGCAGTTCCGGATGTCAGTACCGAATCAACCTTAATCTTTTTAAAAGAATTTATTATGCATTACGGGAGACCAGACAAAATTATCACTGACAGAGGAACAGCGTTCACTGCAAAATCATTTGAAGATTTTTGTGAAACGTACAACATTGTACACACAAAGATAAGTACATCCGTACCGAGGGCAAACGGGCAAGTTGAAAAGTTAAATGATATGATACTTCCTTGTATAGCTACTAGTTGTGAGGACGTAGAGGGCAGCGATTGGGATTCAAAAATCTGCGAAGTGCAATGGGCGATTAATAACGCGGTGCATAGCGTTACAAAACGAACACCGTTTAGTATAATACGTACTTACGAACGTGAGGGTTTCATTTGCGATCCTTTGGCTAGGGAAATAAAACAGGTAAATGAAGAAGTAGGCAATGTCGAACAAGAAGTTTGTATCGACACACTACTGGAGAAAAACAAACAGAAAATGTGCGAGCAGTTTAATAAACGTAGACGGGAAGCCAGAGTTTATCAACCGGGCGAAATAGTCTTAGTACGCGCGGAGGTGCCGTCAACAGGCCAAAGCCGCAAATTGTACCCCAAGTATCGAGGTCCATATGAGGTAGTTAAGCTAATAGGTAATGATCGGTATTTAATCCAAGATATTGAAGGCGAAATGCAAAGTGGAAAAATTTACAAAGGAATTATCTCCGCAGACAGATTGAAATTAGTAAGAGAAGGCAGAGATGATTCCTAGTAATAGAAGTAGGATATAGGTTTAGGATATTTAGTGTTATGTTACGATAGGATTAATTAGGTCTACTTAGGTATTTTACTGTGTGTCGTGTATCTATTGTGTTTTGTCTTTTTAACGTTATACTTAGTAGTTGTTGTTGTAGAATTAGACTATTTTTGAACTTGGTAGTGCAGGTTAGTTTTATTAAAGTGGTATAGGTAATGGTGTCATTGACGAGGACGTCAATATGGGTCAGGAAATGGCCGAAACTGTTATAATATTTGCAACGGTCGCTCGGATCGAATGTCACCATCACGTACTATTTCAGTTTAATGTTTAACGGGCGCTGACCGTTTAGCTATTAAGGAATTATTAGAACACATAATACGTGCCTTACACAAGGAAATCTATCTCGTCGGTTGGCATTCGATTCGAATATGATTGGCTTCTGTATTCTAGCCGTTTGGGTTATTTTTAAAAGGTATTGGTCACACCATGTTGGGGGGTGTGAATTTTGGAAAGTTAATATAAGGTAGTGTAAGTAGTAGGGAGATTATTCGGTAGTCTGCATTCAGTATTCGTAGTTAAGTAATAAGTGTAAAAGTCAAGTGTGTGTTAGACGGGTAGTCGGTAGTAATATAATTTAGTTGAAAATAAGTGTATTAAGTTGAATTGTGCGTGTATCGGTGCTTCTATTGTATTCAAGAGTTCATAATTATTAAATTCCAGTAATTCAGAAGTTGTGTTTGTTTCTTGAAAATCATCCTGACGATCATCTCATCAACATCATCATCTAGTACTTACACACATAGAGATATTCTATCATAGTTAAATTTAAATATACCCCAATGCAGCAGAAACAGGCGAAATTCACGGTCAGAGCGTGTCTTGTTTACATAAGGCTTAAGTGCCAGATGGCTTAAGATATGTTAGAAAAAAACTTACTTCGGCTAGGGGGAAGTAGAATTTGTTGTTTTAATATCGATTTCGACACAAAGAAAAAGTTCACTCGGCTAGTTATCGTGCAGTGGTGAACTTGCTGTGTAAATTGTGCAATTGTGGGTTTTTGTGCATTTGTGCATTTTTATTGGATTAGGGGTGAGTTTTCTCACAGAGCATCTTTTCTAGTTTATTAGAAAATATTATGGTTTAAATAAGAAATCATTCAGTCTGATATTTTTGAGAAACTGTTTTAATTAAACAAATAAAATGCATTCAGTTGAGTAGAAATATTTGTGGATATGTTTTGAGCTTGTGATCGCCGAATAGCGGTCCTCAGTTCTGTAGGAAGGGGTTGCCAATAATTATTTTACGTTTATGGCCAAACATCGATAGTTGTTAATATCTGGAGCGGGTCATAGCGCGGTTAACGTCCCTTTGTGCCCATTGCACTTCTCAGTATTAACAGGTTATGCTCGTTATTTAGCTTTGAAATAGAATTAGATACAACGCGCGGTAAACGTCCCTTTGTGTCATTGCACAATTCTATATTAAAGTAATTAGTATCTGGAGCGGGTTCATAGCGCGGTACACTCCCTTTGACCCCATTGTACAACTCAGTGCTAATTGTGAGAGCTAACAAAGTAATTAGTATCTGGAGCGGGTTCGTCGAACGGTACACTCCCTTCGAATCCATTGCACTACTCAGTGCTAATTGTGTGAATTAATAAAGTGAATGGTATCTGGAGCGGGTTCGTCGAGCGGTACACTCCCTTCGAATCCATTGTACTACTCAGTGCTAATTGTGTGAATTAATAAAGTGAATGGTATCTGGAGCGGGTTCGTCGAGCGGTACACTCCCTTCGAATCCATTGCACTACTCAGTACTAATTGTGATAATTAATAAAGTGAATAGCATCTGGTGGGGGCACATTGCGCGGTAAACTCCCTTTGGTGCCCATTGCACTCCCAGTGCTAAGCGGCACCCGTTACAATTGTTATTAGAGCACTTCAGGAGAGCATATTGCGCGGGAAACATCCCTTGTACTCATCGCACGGCCTGAAGATGATACGTAAGTGTCCGAAACGTTATCCACATTGCAAATCAGAATACATAAAGTTGAATAACATGCAGTAAAGGATACGTCTGATAATAATATCAACTCCTGCTTATTATTATGCATGTGTAACAAATGCTCGCTAGTTAAAGTTGCTCAGGTGTATTTTCCCTTACAGAGGACACCCATAAATGACCAACCAGGATCACCTCGGCAGATTAATACCTGACAATCTTAGAAAAAAATACATGTAAGGTAATTTAATGTTTTATTATATATAAACTTTGAAAAAAATTATTATTATTGGGGAAACATATTTTTAGGGTCTTACAACTTTTCAGAAGTGGGATCAGAATTTCATGTGACTAAATTTTCTGCCATCTGACCGGGGTGATCCAAACAAAAGGGGGTCAATAAAAAAAAAAGATGTTATAAAATGCATACAAAAATAAGTACCTATTTTGTTTTCACTTAAAGCTATCAACAATCGTACTGACAATGAGCAACCGCCAAAAACGTACACGACACGCTTCACCTGACAATGTCGACGAAATGCCTCAAACGAGTCGTGCTCGTCGCAGTGTTTCTGATACTAGCGCAGAATCGTCGATTGATCGCCTCACCGAAGTGATGGCAAATTTTATTAAATCGACGGAAAATCGTAGTAAGGGGAACAATAGTTCTAAGGGCGATGCGGTACCGACCTTTAACCCAGAAGATCGGGAACAAAATTCTGAATCGTGGTGTAGCAAAGTCGACGAGTTGCGCGAAATATTCGGCTGGGACGAAGACACTACCATTTATTTCGCTATGTCGAAACTTCGTGGAATGGCAGGCGAGTGGTATAAAGGGCTGCCGACTATAAAATATTCGTGGGTAGAGTGGAAGGAAAGATTACAAAAGGCGTTTCCTTCGCAACGCAATTTTCATGAGACCTTGAGGCTCATGATGAATCGTACTAAGCGTCCCGATGAAAGTTACTTAAAATACTTCTATGAGAAGTCACTTCTTCTCACCCAATGCAAAATTTTCGATACAGATGCAGTATCCTGTCTTATTGGGGGTATTAATGACGTAGTAGTCAAAACAGGAGCGATTGCTGGGGACCATCAAACACCAGAATCCTTGTTCAAGTATCTCAATACTCTAAAAGATCTCCCTGGACCGTCAAACCAATCACCCTATAAGAGGGTTGTAAATAAAGCAACCTTCCGTGGTAAACATGAAACTGGCAATTTGAAGAAGCAGGATAACAGGGTCTGTTTTAAGTGTGGAAAGCCTGGTCACTTTGCAAACGCATGTACCAACAGAGCAGATAACGAAAAAGACGAGAAACGGTGCACTTATTGTAGGAGACGCGGACATTTGGAAAAAGAGTGTTTCCGAAAGAAGGCAGGTAGGCCAAATGAGCCAAAGTCAGTAGCATGACTAAATACCGAAGACTTTAATAATACGTCACCGAATGAAAAATAATTTAAGGACCATTTAGTTAACGTAGTCGTAGAATGTAGGGATAGTTTAATCACTAGACCGACATTAGCATTATTCAACCCAGGTGCAGAAATTCAAGTTCACACCGATGCAAGTTCGCACGGTTTGGCAGGAATTTTACTTCAAATGCAACCCGATAAACGTTTACACCCTGTACATTACTATAGCAGACAGACTACAAAAGCAGAAAGCAAGTACCATTCGTACGAGCTTCAAACGTTGGCAGTGGTAGAGAGTCTAAAGAAATTTGGATTTTATTTAGTAGGTATAGAGTTTACGGTTGTTACTGACTGCAATGCACTAAAGGCTACAAGCACAAAGAAAGAGGTACTCCCTAGAATCGCAAGGTGGTGGTTGCAGTTACAGGAGTATACCTTTACCGTAGAGTACAGACTAGGTAATCGCTTAAAGCATGTAGATGCCCTGAGCAGAAATCCTTCAGCAAGTGAGAAACCTTCAGACGAAATATTACGTATTGAACAAGCTGACTGGGTTTTAGCAGGACAAATGACCGACGACAAAATAAAACATATTAGGGAAATTTTAACAAAACCACCGGAAAACGACTACGAACGTAATGTTTACAAAAATTATGCGCTAAGAGAAGGTAAAGTGTACCGAATTACAGCACGAGGAATACTTTGGGTAGTACCTCGCGGTATGCGACATCAGATAGTGAGAAGTGCACATGACGAAGCTGGACACTTTGCTGTTGAAAAGACGCTACAACCACTTTGTAAACATTATTGGTTCCCGAGAATGAGAGAATACTGATACGAACTTTTGCCCCGTCAGCGACGCCCCTGGTGGTGACACATTATTTGTTTACGGCGAGCAGGCTTTGATTTATTACGGCGCGACCTTGTCGCTGTTTATGATTCCCGAAAAGAATAGTCTATCTCGAAGATTCTCATTCTGGAACAATGTTTGATCGATAATTTTCGAGAATCTTCTAAGACCATTATAAAATGGGAAGCAAGAAGCCGAGTGGACAGTCTGACAGTTTGAAGTCTGAAGTTTAGAAGCGAATGTCGAATGCGATAAGAACCGGGCGTTTAATAGTTCTGTGCGAGTATAAGTCTTGATACGCGTCTAGTGTCGGTACAGTACGCGAGTGCGAATTCTTTGGTGGCGTTTTAAGTGTACCGGGGCGTCTTCGTATGTGATTAACCGTCGGTTGAAGACGAGTGTTTTAGAGAGTTTAAACTGTGGACTTGTGTACTGTGGATTGTTTAGGTTAGTTAATTGTTTAATCGTTCGCTAATAATTGTTTAAGTTTCACTGCTTGTTGTTATTTACTGCTTGTATATAGTTCGCTGCTTATTGTTCAATTTGTTAATTTTAAGTTCTCAAATCACTGTTAATCATTGTAAATATTTGTACATATACATAAAGTCACTGTAAATAAAAAGTGTAAAAACGAAATACGTTACAATACATAGAAAAATACATCTCTTGTTGTATATCTTGTATTTTTAATAAGAGAAACACCGGCCGAAAGGAAGGGTTTCTTCATCCCATGAAGGTTACTGAGCCCATGGGTACATTTCACATTGATCATTTAGGTCCATTTCCCAAAAGCAGAAAAGGTAATGTGCATTTAATTGCTGGAATCGATTCATTTACTAAAAGCTGTAAAGTCAACGAAAACGAAATATGTAATTGAGTATTTTAGAGATATATTTGCGACATATGGTGTTCCTAAAGTGTTAATTAGTGACCAGGGTAGTTGTTTTACGGCAAAATCATTTAAAAACTTTTGTGCGCAAAACAACATTCGTCACGTCGCTACAGCTGTAGCTACTCCAAGGGCTAATGGACAAGTAGAACGACTGAACAGAACGATCTTGAGCGCGTTGATGACATCAATTCTGGAGGAAGATTTATGGGATGGACAAATTCGCAATGTTCAATTTTCCATAAATAATGTCATAAATAAATCCACTAGTAAGACACCCAGTGAGTTGTTATTTGGTTTCACCCCTCGCGGGGGCACCGACCAACTTCTGAGAGACGAGATAAGTCAAATTCCGAATATTATTGAAGATTTATTACAATTAAGAAAAGGGGCAGCCGAAAAGAACACGCAAGCTCAAGCCAAACGAAAGGCAGCATTTGACAAGAAGAGGAAGCCGCCACGAAAATACAAAGAAGGTGAACTGGTAGTGGTTGAGAAAAGCACTCCAGCATCAAGTACAAGTAAGAAGTTAGTTTCCCCTTACGACGGACCTTTTGTTGTTACAAAAGTATTACCCAATGACCGGTATGTTGTTCAAGATATGCCAGGGTCACGACGAACGTTACGTAGCGCTAAGTACGACCGTGTTGTAGCGGTTGACCACATGAGGCCATGGGCACAGTCAGGTGGAGTTTCAGATGATACTGCCAGTGAGAGTGGAGAGGACGGGGTGGTGTTGTCAGATGATGATGAGGAGGAGGCAGACCACTAAGTGCACCTCGGGGCGAGGTGAACTTCAGGATGGCCGAATGTAAGATATTATAAAGTTTTTAAAATATTTTCATGTAGTTAAATTTAAATATACCCCAATGCAGCAGAAACAGGCGAAATTCACGGTCAGAGCGTGTCTTGTTTACATAAGGCTTAAGTGCCAGATGGCTTAAGATATGTTAGAAAAAAACTTACTTCGGCTAGGGGGAAGTAGAATTTGTTGTTTTAATATCGATTTCGACACAAAGAAAAAGTTCACTCGGCTAGTTATCGTGCAGTGGTGAACTTGCTGTGTAAATTGTGCAATTGTGGGTTTTTGTGCATTTGTGCATTTTTATTGGATTAGGGGTGAGTTTTCTCACAGAGCATCTTTTCTAGTTTATTAGAAAATATTATGGTTTAAATAAGAAATCATTCAGTCTGATATTTTTGAGAAACTGTTTTAATTAAACAAATAAAATGCATTCAGTTGAGTAGAAATATTTGTGGATATGTTTTGAGCTTGTGATCGCCGAATAGCGGTCCTCAGTACTGTAGGAAGGAGTTGCCAATAATTATTTTACGTTTATGGCCAAACATCGATAGTTGTTAATATCTGGAGCGGGTCATAGCGCGGTTAACGTCCCTTTGTGCCCATTGCACTTCTCAGTATTAACAGGTTATGCTCGTTATTTAGCTTTGAAATAGAATTAGATACAACGCGCGGTAAACGTCCCTTTGTGTCATTGCACAATTCTATATTAAAGTAATTAGTATCTGGAGCGGGTTCATAGCGCGGTACACTCCCTTTGACCCCATTGTACAACTCAGTGCTAATTGTGAGAGCTAACAAAGTAATTAGTATCTGGAGCGGGTTCGTCGAGCGGTACACTCCCTTCGAATCCATTGCACTACTCAGTGCTAATTGTGTGAATTAATAAAGTGAATGGTATCTGGAGCGGGTTCGTCGAGCGGTACACTCCCTTCGAATCCATTGTACTACTCAGTGCTAATTGTGTGAATTAATAAAGTGAATGGTATCTGGAGCGGGTTCGTCGAGCGGTACACTCCCTTCGAATCCATTGCACTACTCAGTACTAATTGTGATAATTAATAAAGTGAATAGCATCTGGTGGGGGCACATTGCGCGGTAAACTCCCTTTGGTGCCCATTGCACTCCCAGTGCTAAGCGGCACCCGTTACAATTGTTATTAGAGCACTTCAGGAGAGTATATTGCGCGGGAAATATCCCTTGTACTCATCGCACGGCCTGAAGATGATACGTAAGTGTCCGAAACGTTATCCACATTGCAAATCAGAATACATAAAGTTGAATAACATGCAGTAAAGGATACTTCTGATAATAATATCAACTCCTGCTTATTATTATGCATGTGTAACAAATGCTCGCTAGTTAAAGTTGCTCAGGTGTATTTTCCCTTACAGAGGACACCCATAAATGACCAACCAGGATCACCTCGGCAGATTAATACCTGACAATCTTAGAAAAAAATACATGTAAGGTAATTTAATGTTTTATTAGTATATAAACTTTGAAAAAAAATATTATTATTGGGGAAACATATTTTTAGGGTCTTACAATAATACTCAGTGAATCAACTCACCGGAATAAAGACAATTTGGCACTTCACAAATTAACACTTTTGTACCACGCACGTCTTCACATAAACTGTAAAGATTTGCGAAACAAATTCGGTATAAATACCATTATTACTTTTGCTTCGTCAAAATGAGATCATTCAATGGACATATAAAAATTACGTTTTCTTGGCTGTATTTTTCCGATCAACAAGTCGAGCACAAAAAGTATCAAATTTCAACGGCGACATTGAATTACAGAAACTTCGAGAAACTATAAATTAATGGCTTTATGGGCAATCGTTTGTTTGACAATAATTTGTTTATCTTAGAAACAGTCGCATAGTATACTAATTTTAAAAATTCCTTAAATTCGGCCATCCTGAGAAAACACCTCTACCCGAGGTGACTATCGCTTGCTGCCTGAGTCGTCGTCATCTGAAGTCAGAACCACTCCATCATCCCCACTATCACTAGCGGTATCATCTGAAACACCTCCAGGTATGGTCCATGGTTTCATACGATCAACTGCTACTACTTTGTTGTATTTATGTGAAGTACGTCTTGACCCTTCCATATCTTGCACAACATATCGATCATTGGGTAATATGCTCTTAACTGTAAATGGTCCAGAATACGGTGGTGCCAATTTCCGACTTGTACCGGTTGAGGCTATATTCTTTTCAAGTACTATTAGGTCACCTATTTTATATTTACGGTTTATTTTACGTTTTCTGTCAAAATATTGCTTTTGCTTATTTTGGGGGGAGGCAATTTTCTCAACAGCTTCTTTTCTGATATAAATTAATTCTTCAATTAGAGACGGAATCTGGGCAACTTCATCTTTTAAAAACGTATCTTCCCCACCTCTAGGAGAAAATCCTAATAGTAACTGACTTGGGGTTTTTCCAGTTGACTTGTTTATTACATTGTTAATAGCAAATTGCACTTGTCGGAGTTTTTCGTCCCATAATTCTTCTTCCAGTGTGGAAGTTAATAAAGCACCCAAAACTGTTCTGTTTAAGCGTTCAACAATACCATTAGCTCTAGGCGTTGCTACTGCATTTAATATGGATTTGACTTTATTTTGCTGGCAAAATTGTTAGAACTTCTTGGCTGTAAAACAACTTCCCTGATCTGATATTAATCTTTGAGGAACTCCATAGCTTGCAAAAATATTTCGTAGATAATCGATAACATATTTGGTTTTCGTGGTTTTAACTGCTCGTATAAATGCAAATTTCGTAAAGGCATCAACTCCAACTATTATATAAGAGTTTCCCTTCCGACTTTTCGGAAACGGTCCTAAATGATCAATATGGAAAGTACCCATCGGTTCTGTAGCCCTTATTGAATGCAAGAATCCTTCTTTTTTGCCAGTTTGTCTTTTATTGCATATGCAGGGTATGCAACATGAGATGTAACGTTCCACATAGTTCCGCATCCTCGGAAACCAATAATGTTCACATAAACGATCAAACGATGCAAAGTCTTTTCAACTGCAAAATGACGAAAGTTATCGTGAGCCATTCTTACTACTTGCTGTCGCATTCCTCTTGGCACAACCCATAATATACCCTTCACGGTAATTCGATACACTCGACCATCACGCAGTGCATAATTCTTATAAACTTCTTTATCTGAATCTGTTATTGGTGGTTTTGATAGTACTTGTCGTATTTGTTTAATTTTGTCATCAGTCAATTGTGCTGACAATACCCAATCGGCCTGTTGAATATGTAACACTTCTTCTTCCAGTGGAGTTTCACTATTAGATGGATTACGACTTAAAGCGTCTACATGTTTTAATCGAATTCCAGGTCGGTACTGTACGTCAAAGGTATATGTAGTAGTAATGGAATTAGGGTTGTGATAAACACGGACACATCTACTTTGTACGGGAGCTTTATTATAACTGGCAGCACATGCGTTGTATAATACTTAGGCAGTGTTGCCATATCTCTATATTAATATATCCCTGTTGCAGTATATTCTTGTAATTGCAACCACCATCTAGAAAATTCGTGGTAGTAGATCTTTCTTTGTACTCGTAGCTTTTAAAGCATTGCAGTCAGTAACAACTGTAAAGTCAATTCCTACCAGGTAAACTCGAAACTTTTCCAAACTTTCGACTACTGCCAAAGTTTCAAGTTCATATGCATGATATTTACTTTCGGCGGGTGTGGTTTGTCGGCCGCGTGAAGTTAGCCGGATATTTTCAGCACAAATAAAATAAGCTTGCTAATTCGTTAGTGCTTCGTTAGTGCTCATTTGTGCCACAAGATTTTTTTTTCGCCGGACGAAAAACTCAAAAATTATGACATGACGAAAATCTGCGGCTAACTTCACGCAATTTTTCAAAGCACAAATATGTCAGACTACTTGATTCTTTAGTGCTTCGTTAGTGCTTCGTTAGTGCTCCTTCGTGCCACAAGAATTTTTTTCTGCCGGATTAAAAACTCAAAAATTATGACATGACGAAAATCTGCGGCTAACTTCACGCAATTTTTCAAAGCACAAATATGTCAGACCACTTGATTCGTTAGTGCTTCGTTAGTGCTCCTTCGTACCACAAGAAATTTCTCGGCCGGATTAAAAACTCAAAAATTATGACCTGTGGCAACAACCTGCGGCTAACTTCACGCACTTTTTCAAAGCACAAATATGTCAGACTACTTGATTCTTTAGTGCTTCGTTAGTGCTTCGTTAGTGCTCCTTCGTGCCACAAGAATTTTTTTCTGCCGGATTAAAAACTCAAAAATTATGACCTGTAGCAAAAACCCGCGGCTAACTTCACGCACTTTTTCAAAGCACAAATATGTCACACCACTTGATTCGTTAGTGCTTCGTTAGTGCTCCTTCGTACCACAAGAAATTTTTCGGCCGAATTAAAAAGTCAAAATTTATGACCTGTGGCAAAACCGGCGGCTAACTTCACGCACTTTTTCAAAGCACAAATATGTCAGACTACTTGATCGTTAGTGCTTCGTTAGTGCTCATTTGTGCCGTAAGAAATTTTCTCGCCGGATTAAAAACTCAAAAATTATGACCCCTAGCAAAAATGTGCGAAACGCATTTATAATTCTGGAAATTTGAATTCGTACATAAACGCCTACGAACTTATCAATGAAAATATTTTAAAATTTATGGTACCTACTTCCGACTATACCGGAAATTGCTATCAATTTAACTTTTTAAATGGTCATATTTTTCACAGGATATTTCGATTCTGCTTGTGTTTATAGGGGGACTTTTATGATATAACCATATATTCATAAATTCAGCCATCTTCGAAATATTAATTATTTTTCGAAATTTTGCGGCTTTGCATCATGCTTTTTAAAAATATATTTTTCCTATATTTTTGGAATTGAAGAAGCGATATACATACACAACATCGTGAGTCACCGCTTGTACTTTTCCCAAGATACCTCTAACTTGTTTCAGATACATACAGAGTGTTGTTAACCTGATGTATTGAACAAACTTTAAATTTGTAGTAATCAATTTTCTTAAATGGAGCACCCTGTATATTATTTTGCCATCTAAAGCATAATGGTATTCTACTTCAAAAAGTCAAAGCATTCCCTATACCTATCTCTTATCGGCAGTGTTGGTCTTAGATAACCTAAATTTGATCTAGCTAGATGAGATAATAGATAAATGACCATTTATTAATCTAGATGAGATCATAGATATTTTTGACAAATTAATTTCATCCAGCTAATAGATAATTTTATTTAAAATTTATCTAAGATAAATGTCAGATAATATGAAAAATCTGCTGTGTAAATTTGAAACATGTTTTAGCCCAGGCATATTAGGGTTTGACCCTGAAATAAATTATGTAAATCTAAAAATCGGTAGGAATACTTTACTTAGTGTGCTGAACAACATACTAAAAGTCCTAAGCCGTCATGATGAAAAAAGGCATAGGCGGGTATTTCGGGTTTTATACAGAATATTATGCATATCGTGCGTTGCCGTCAATATATAACTTAATAGCTTTATATATCTTACTAGTCATGTATTTTATCTCAATAATAATAATAATAATAATAATAATAATAATAATAATAATAATAATACAAATAACGTGCCATAACGCCATCGGGCAGCGCGAAAATTTGACGCTGCAAACGCGCTGAGCTAATCGACGAAGAAGTTCACAGGCTACCCGTGGTTTTCGGCGGCGCATCGATCGCGAATCTGCACCGAGCTCTTTACTAGATAGGTATGCAACTCTACTAAATATTGGGGTCTAAGAAATTACATGGAGTTTATAAAAAAGCGTAATTAAAAGCAAACCAAGCTACCCAGGGTATTGAGATTGCACATGCAACTACTAATAATACTGCTGTTTATAGATTTACCAAAAAATTACGCGAAAATTCAGTATTGCCTCCAAAAACAAAACTAATTATAGCAGCACCTATTTTGATAACAAATGTCATGATGGAACATGCAAACAGAATTTTGTGAAGTTTCTGCAACCTTCATGCAAGTAAAGCATTTTTTTTAGTAAATCTAGGCACTGTGCACTTATTTGTAATAGAAATTATGAGAAATACTCACAGAAAGAAATTATTAAAAAGGATACTTCAGAAAGTTTATCACGAGGTGTCAGACGATACTTTCTCCAAATTTCATTTAAACCACACATTTATTTTAGTAAATCTAGGCACTCTGCACTTATCTGTAATAGAAATTATCAGAAATACTCACAGAAAAGAATTATTAAAAACAATATTTAAGGAAGTTTCTCACGAGGTGACAGCCGATACTTTCTCCAAATTTCATTTAAACCGCACATTGATTTTAGTAAATCTAAGCACTCTGCACTTATTTGTATTAGAAATTCCAAAAAATATCAGAGGAAGCCAATTATTTAAAGAAAGTTTTCCGACACAGTTTCAGTTGATATATTTGACGATACTCCTTCGATATGCACCAAGTAAATGGGAGTATCCCTGATATAGAACATTGCTTCTTAAAGGCACACCCTAAAAGTACAGAAATACAAGGAAAAAAGGTATTTCTGTTAATAAACTATTCCTCACACTTTTTCTAGATCAAGCTTTCCATTTCCTACTGTTATCGCAGCAAATCATTTACACAGTTGCTACGTTATGTTCTCAAAATACTATGAATATACTTGGAACCTCCAAAAAGAACCTGCAATATAAAACCACAACGAAAGTAATCTTGACGATATCCCTTCCGCAATCGAGTGTCGCGATACAATGTCTTCGCCAATTTTCTGTAACTTTCCTGCCAATCTAAGCCCATTGAACTCAAGTGTAATAATCATTACCAGAAATGTTTAAAGAACGGAATTATTAAAGAAAATATTCAAGAAATTTCTTCGGCTAGGCATCAGCTGATTTACTTGACGATACGCTTCCGATGTTTCGCAATGAATTAGAACTTTGTTTCGTAAATTCAATCTAAAAGCACAGATTTACATAAGATAAAAGTCAGCTAGCTATTCGTGTTATACCCTAGTAGTGGCCACTTCAAAAACATATTTCCGATCCCCACAAATCATCGACACAATTTCTATGCTGTTCACGAAATATGATTAATATCCCTCTAGCTAGCAACGTGTAAAAAGTACCTGCAAAATAAAAACATGTAGGTATAAAAAGTTTTTATTTACATAATAAGTGGGAAGTGGGAATAAAAGTATTTTTTGTTTTGGTACCTTCTTACCCACCAAATAAAAAGAAATCCACATTGCCGATAGAGCCATAGAGCCAGTCAAAACAATGAAGTTTCACAATAGATATAAATTTACCATCAGAAGATGACTGGGGTATAATAGAGGCCACCATAATGACGGCCATGTTAAGCTCGCTTCTGATTGCGGTTACCGTCAGCCAATAGGAAGTTATTCAGTGCGGCTTGGTCAACTACTTAACGAATTCCTAACCTATTTCCTTTATCTACGCCTAACCCTCGAACAAATATTTTAACGGTAGCTTTTAAGCAGTACTCGTATACCTAATAGAAAAGAAAATATTAGCCTACGTTTTCGGCGGATACACATTACCTTAAAATTAGTACTGTCAGTACTCTGGTACTCGCATCATCTCATCCAATGAAGGATCTTTTCGAGTAATTTAAAAGCAAAATTATTTTTTGTAGCAACCAGTTCTTCAGCTTATTCAATGCAATAAACACAAAGAAAATTGAAAAATGATGTAGCAAACAAAAGTACCCTACATAACGAGTTAAACTTGTCGGTCCGACGCTGGAAAAAAGCTAGGTTCCGAACGGATGTGAACACGAGACCTTCGGATCTCCACGAGAGCGCCGCGATGTTGAGCTAATGTCTATTCTCATTTGCTATCTTTAAGCTGTGTTATTTAAGATACTGTCATAATACACTAGAACAACTACCTAATTGAAAAATTAAAATTGTTCATAAATGAGTAGGTCAGGTTCATGAAATAAACTGAATACCTACCTACTTTATCTGAGAAGTCGTTCACCTTAAATCTTCCCTTCTTAGAGGTGTTCGTAAACCTAAAAGCAGCGGCCCACTTTGTACTTTAAAATTTAACATTCACGGCCCACGTAGGTGCCTACTTCGTTTCTTAAACGAAAATTTAAAAACCAATGAATTGCGGAAAGTGATCTGGATCTGAAACTGACCATCATAAAGAGTAAGTACCTAATTGAAAAATGATGTAGCAAATAAAAGTACGCTACATAACGCGTTTAACTTGTCGGTTCGACGCTAGAAAAAAATCGGATTTCGAACGGACCTGAACACAAGGCCTTCGGATCTCCACGAGAGCGTGGCGATATCAGACTACTTTCCGTTTCGATTTGGTGTGTATAAGCTGTGTAATTTAAGCTACTGTCATAATACACTAGGACAACTTTAATTGAAAAATTAAAATTGTTCATAAATGGGTAGGTCAGGTTCATGAAATAAACTGAATAACTTTATCCGAGACCTTAAATTTTGGCACGAATACTTGTTAGAGGTGCTGGTAACCTAAAAGCAGCGGCCCACTTTGTACTTTAAAATTTAACATTCACGGCCCAGGTAGGTGCCTACTTCGTTTCTTAAACGAAAATTTAAAAACCAATGAATTGCGGAAAGTGATCTTACATACAGCACACGAAACTTTTCTCGGTTTTTGACAGACGAAATTATGACGATTAGCTCAGCGAGCGCTGCTGCAATCCTCTCCCACGCTTTGCTTAATTTGCAGGCAACTACGTAGGTACATATTTATATGAACGTGGGCCCGAGATATTGAATTTTAAGCACCTACACTACAACTCTTGTTAGGCTTAAATCTTGAATACGGCTTGAAATTCGAGAATTTTGCAAGAGCGACTTTCGATTCAGAATTGTCCTCTGAGCGGGAATCACCGTTCGATGTAAAAATTTTCGAAAATTTTTTGAAAATCAAGTATTTCAAGATCGTCTGATTTTGGCAAATTCCGACTGCTCGATGATTTTCTAGTCTAAATCTCCAAGAAGGAGTCCCCACTCTCGATATTCGAACAAGAAAATCCGTCAAATCTCCGTTCTCTTCAATTTTCTAAAAAGTCGTCACCTGTTACAATATTAATACTCTTGTTAGGCTTAAATCTCGAATACGGCTTAAAATTCGAAAATTTTGCAAGAGCGACTTTCGATTCAGAATTGTCCTCTGAGTGGGAATCACCGTTCGCTGTATCCATTTTCGAAAAATTTTGAAAATCGTTTTTGAAGTCCAATTTTGGATTTTCGACTTCTGCACGCTTTTTGCTTTTGTAGTCTCCATCTTCAAGAAGGAGTCCGCTAGCCGAGGAAAATTAAAAATGTTCATAAACAAGTTAGACACCTTTTGGTGGTTGATGAAAGAAATCTAATAGCTGGATCTGAAACTGACCATCATAAAGAGTACCGACCTAATTGAAAAACGATGTAGGAACTAAAAGTACGCTACATAACGCTGGAAAAATTTTAGGTTTCTAAGCGGCCTGAACACGCGGCCTTTGGATCGCTAAGAGAGCCTTACGGTATTAGGCTACTTTCTGTTTTGATTTGGTTCGTTTAAGCTGTGTTATTTAAGATACTGTCATAATACACTAATTGAAAAATAAAAATTGCTCATAAATGAGTAGGTCAGGTTCATGAAATAAACTAAATAACTGTATCTAAAAAGTCGTTCACCTTAAATCTTGCCACGAATACTTATTAGAGGTGTTCGTAACCTAAAACGTTGATTGAGAAGGACTTCTCAATCAACGCCTAAAAGCAGCAGCCGACTTTGTAGGTACTTTAAAATTTAAAACTTCTATATTATATTGCAAAAGTTAGGTTAAGACGTTTTGAATAACACTTATAAATTTGTTTAAATATTGCATGTTTTGAATGTGTATGGATTCCAGACACATTCAAAACATGCAATAAGTATATATTTATATATTTAAACAAAGACCTGCTTAAAAGCACGTACGTACATGGAGACACATTATGATTGCGTCAATGCCACCTTAGGTGGAGTAGCTTTCTGTGACGTCTCGTAGTACAAAAATCTGGATTTAGTTCTATAAGTCAATGCCTGGCGGGGTATTTGCCCGAAGAGTAGTTGTTCGAACGGTCCAGTACCACTGATTAAGCGCTATTTCTACACAAGGGAACAAACAACAAACGCCACTAGGTTACCTGCTGTCATATCGCCATGGCCATGGTACACCTATGTATTTTAGTTACTTATCTAGTGCACCTTGTTAAGTACACAGAATCAATGACAGTTTGTTGTTGAGTTTTTGGTGTTGTGTATCGCTTATGTACAATACTGAAATAAAGAAGTGCTTACCTACTGCTTAGGATTATAATAATGTGTGTTGTTTATTGCTAAAAAGCCATGCAACTAAATAAACTATAACAATGAAATAGGTATTATGGGGAGAAGAATAAGTAATTGTTTTTGTTGGATCCTACCTATAGGTAGGTACCTACCAATTGGTAATTGGTAAAAGTTTGCAACTACCCGAACAACATTTGGGTATTTATTTCCCGATTGAAGGCATTTTTTACGTAGATTTACTGGACTAGGTAGTTCCCGCAAAAGTCAGATCAGCTGATATGATCCTGAGCTCCAGACCAAGTTCATTGTCACGGTCGGCCGATGCGCTGAAGGTCGTTCACACATGTGAGCATTTATTTATCCTATTGCCTTTTCTTGGATAGAAGCAAGTATATCCCAGAATGTCACATTCTTGTAGCAGCATTTATCTTGAAAAAATCATAAATTCGTTTTGGTCATAGCGTGAAGTACCTTGGCGATTTAAATTATCTTTTCCCACCCGGAACAGCTGATTGAAAATAGGTCATTGGGGTCGGCAGTTGACCTTGACATTGACAGAAAAGCGGACGGTTAGCTTGAAAAGTGCTTCTCTTAAAATAGATACAAGCCCTGAAATGTTTCTGAACATAGAATCAACGATAGAAGTATGTTGAAGTATGTACCTAAATTCTACTCCAGAATCCAAAAAATTCGTAGAAGGTAAGTAAAATTATCATTTCAGTGTACTGCAATGCCTAACCTCACTTTTGTAGGAAAACGACTTCTGAGTGGAAGCCAATTAATATTGTGTGGTATGCAGGAGAGAACGAGAGAAGTGTTAAACCATTTGTGGGAAATATGCTTACTAAACTGAAAAAGACGTTTTTTTTCAAAAATTTTACATTTGTTATGTGGAAGGGAATAAACAAAATATCAAACTGTAGTAGGGTTGCCAGATATTTAAATTAGAAAAGCGTGGCACCTGGACGGGGGGCAAGGGGGGACCGAAACCCCTACAAGGAGGGTGTCTACCCCGGATTTTTTAAATGAAGTTCTTTAGAAGTCATTTTAAAGTGTTAAAAATATGTTGGATACCTTACGAAGGAATAGAAATAATGTAGGTACTTTGAAATAAACTTTTTATTACGAAGAAGCACCCAAAATATAAAAGGATCCCTCACGCGTCTAGAGGCGGTACTTACCCACTTTTTATGGTGGGGTGATGGAGCGGTATGTAATCATAGCTTCTGTCTCTAAGATGATAAATACCTATGCAATGTCGTCAGTTGAATCCTTTTTTGTCCCAGAAAATCGGGATAATCGGGAACGAATTTGTAAAATCGGGGCATTTCGTTAGTTCGGCGTGGCGCGGGGCAGCTACTGAAAAATCGGGGCAATCCCTCCCAAATCGGGGCGTCTGGCAACCCTAAACTGTAGTAGCATTTTATTCATTCTTGAACGACATGTTAAATTAAATACGCACACCGGCTAAATCAGTATCCTTTCCATGATGCCGTATTTATTTGAATTATTTTATTATATACACTGCAAAATTGTTTAGTCGAGCAGAATTTTTTATTCCTTTGACAGTGTTTGCGCAAAATTTTAAATAATTTTCTTTTCCTCATCTAAACCCAATCCAGGAAGCATATTTGTAAACACCGGACGTGTTATCCATTTGTAAATGCCGACGCAGCTCCGATTCAATGCGTCTGCTACTTATTTGCTTTTTGTGAGCAGATACATATATTGAAGTAGAGGTTGAACGTGACTAGTCGCCAGTAGAAGCATGGTGTAGTAGGGAAAGCGGAAAGTTTTGGGTTCAATGCGTGAGATCCACGTTTTTTGCTGCTTTTTTCTGTCAGGTCGTCCCCCATCAGATGAGGTATTGTCGTAACACCAAAGCCGTCTGACTCAAAGACTTGTAGAGGGGACTTAGCTATTTACATTTTCGACTGAAGCACGGGGAGTACTCACAGTCTAAACGTTTGTGGGTGGAAAAGGCAAAACAAAACAGCCGACCAGTTGTGTAGTAAACAGGTGTCGCTGCGGAAACAGAATAACGCGGAACATTCGTCTGGTCCGTTGCTTGAATTTAATAAGAAACAACGCTACCTGCGACCCGCTGGCCTACGAACGTGTAGACTTCAAAACAAAATCAGCTGTTGCATAAGGATGCCAGGTCCATTCTAGAAGTCTTTGGTCTGACTTATTTAAAATAAAAAAAATTTGCCTTAAAAACTTATAAAACACCAATGCAAGCCCTTCGCTATCGTATATAGCATACCTGTCGGATATAACGTGTCCGCTATTTACGATAATCGCTTCGGTCTTCACGAATGGATAACACATCCGGTGTTTACGAATATGCATCCGGGAACATCCGTATACTGACGTCCGTGGGTCAGATATCAACGAGATTCAATTACCACAGTAATCTAATGCAATTAATGAGAGGTATTGGGCCATTTGAACAACTGCTCCTCGGACGATTACTCAATTACAGAAGTAAATCTAGATTTCGTGTACTACGAGACATCGCAGAAGCCACTTCCAACATATCATGGGACTAGGAGCACCCATGTGCCTCTAGGTACTATCGAGCTCATCAGCAGAGGTTTACGACAATGTTTCACTATTGCGTAGACACATACCTATGCTCCAAAATCCACGATATGCTGGAAGTAGCTTTCTGTAAGAAAATCTAATATATGTAGTTCTATAATAAATTGAATGCCTGATGGGGTACAGTACCTCTCATTAATCGCATTAAATTACTGTAGTAATTGAAACTCCCCGATATCTGACCCACGGGTGTCAGAATACATATGCACAGCGAGTTAACATTTCATGGTTCGAGTGTGTAGGGAATGTACCGTGCTGATGAGTCCCACAAGGAAGAAACCAATGTTTTTTATCTTCAAAGTATATTAAATTTTAAGCAAAATTGGTCAATATGTCCATTATTTTTGATGAAACTGCTGCAGAATAATCCAATTTTAGTTAAGTGGTAGCTAATAAACGCCTGTTGGTGTGCTTGGAGTTGAAAAATAATAGAATAAATAGCGCTAAAGAAGAAACATAATTATATTCGGAGCAAGTAGATCGATGAATTTTTAATTTCGAGCAGTGCGATTTTCTATTTATTCTGCAAAAGCATTTTTAAACCTATGTATCTAGATTTTAATGAAGGTTTTCTAGAGAAAATGTTAACAATAATAAAAGATATTACAGTTTCTGTATACATATTTGTATTAAAAATTCGAATAAATATGAAAATACTAGTAGACAAGGTTATTTTAATTTTTTAGATTGATAAACCTATGTGTGGGACAAGATAGAGCTTTATGATCAGAATTTTCCATCACTCGACAGCAGCGGTGCTAAATTTATTAACTAATCCACAAACGGTAATAAATATCTGGTCAACGTAGGGAACCATACTATATTACGTAAATCGGGAAAATTCTTAAAACACTTTAAGCATGTTTTAAGTACGTGACTGTACCTAGAGCAGCAATGGTTTCTTAAAATATAGCTTCACTTCACTTTCATTAACATATGAATTATCAGCTCTTGACACTAAATTTTCTTGCCCGTTTAGGAACTGAAATTAAGACGCACAATGTACCGAAGAATCTAATGATTTGTGGCTCTTCCGCACTGGTCAGTGTGTTCACTTTTCTACCTTTGTCAATCAAACATACGTAAGATACCATATTCATTAGATAAAAATGCATCTAAAGACCGTCCAATGAAAGGATGTCTTGACACTAATATAATTCAAACGGTGGCCCGGATAATCTTTTAATGGATTCGCTATACTTGTGCTCCAGCATCGTTCGTATGTAGTTCTGACGCTTCAGTCAAAAGCTCTACAGAGCAGCGTAGTTCGTGGGAGAAAACTTTATATGACTTGCCGCGTTATTTTCGCGTGATCTATAAGCACCCGAGAGATTTCCCATCTTTACCGAGGCACCCTGTATATATTTACTTCAATACACACTTCCAGTTTAACAGAGAAATTACTTCTCATCAGAAATATTCAAAGAAATGAAAGGGTTGGATGTGAAAGTATCGAATCCCCAGGCATGCTCACTGCAGGTGACTTGGAATGCTTGCACTATGCAGAACATCGGCATAGTCTGCTAAACCACAAAAGATCACATTACAGCCCTAAAACAAACTGCAAAATAATTATTAATCTGCTCACAAAACAGTTCCTGCTTTTATTTACATTTATTTACTCGGCCATATTGCATTGCTGACAGTTTGATTCCCCTGCCCCCTGCCGTTGACTGTGAAGTCCACAATCAACGCCCCTGCTCAACACCAAAAGAAAATTAATAATTTTTTCAAGATAAATATTGAGGTTTCATAAATTTAAATTAAAGTCGTCAATGGCTCACGCATATGCCCTTCTTTCTGTAGAATAAAAAATGGAAATAAGTCCAAGGATATGATACTTTCGGATTTTTTTCAACTTACTGCTCCCTACTACCCAAAAACGTGCGATTAGTATATATACGATTGGAGTATCCCTTACTGTTAGAAGCAGCATTAATAAACTGATAGAATGACAACAAGTTACACAAGGAAAGTAAGTCTGCCATGAAAAACAGCACCCTCCAATTTCCCCTTCATAACAAAAACCAGAAAAATTGAGCATGTTATATAACAGTAAACAGGACTTAGGATATTTATAAAAAAATATCTGAAATATAGGAAACTAAAACGGCCCACGCAGCACACACTTGCAACTCGTATGAAGAGTTCCGAGTTGTACAACCCAAGTAGATTTGACCGTCCGTCGAAACGATAATTGCATAGTCTGGGGCGTTGTCGTACAACAAATTGCGTAGTGTGTGGGCCCCATTATTAAACTTCTTGTTTTGCAGACATGCGCCATTATCTCTGTTTATCTGCAGTTTCAGGAAAAATGACCTATTTGGCACTTGAAGTTAGAAAAAAAAATTAACTAAGCAAAAAATGATGTTTTTTAATATTTAATAATACTTAGTGGAAATCACCGTTCGCTGTATTTACTTTCGAAAAAATTTTGAAAATCCAATTTTGGAAGTTCGTCTGATTTTGGAATTTTCCGACTGCTCGATGATTTTCTAGTGTAAATCTCCAAGAAGGAGTCCACTCTCGATATTCGGACAAGAAAATCCGTCTAATCTTCGTTCTCTTTAATTTTCAAAAAACTCGTCTCCTGCTAAAATTTAACACTCTTATTAGGCTTAAATCTCGAATACGGCTTGAAATTCGAAAATTTTGCAAGAGCGACTTTCGATCCATTTACGAAAAATTTTTGAAAATAGTTTTTGAAGTCCAATTTAGGATTCTCGACTTTTACATGCTTTTGTAGTCTACAACATCTTCAAGAAGGAGTCCGCTAGCCGAGGAAAATTAAGAATGTTCATAAACAAGTTAGACCAGGTGGAAGAAAGAAATCAAATAGCTGGATCTGAAACTGACCATCATAAAGAGTAAGTACCTAATTGAAAAATGATGTAGCAAATAAAAGTACGCTACATAACGCGTTTAACTTGTCGGTTCGACGCTAGAAAAAAAATTGGATTTCGAACGGACCTGAACACAAGGCCTTCGGATCTCCACGAGAGCGTAGCGATATCAGACTACTTTCCGTTTCGATTTGGTGTGTATAAGCTGTGTAATTTAAGCTACTGTCATAATACACTAGGACAACTTTAATTGAAAAATTAAAATTGTTCATAAATGGGTAGGTCAGGTTCATGAAATAAACTGAATAACTTTATCCGAGACCTTAAATTTTGGCACGAATACTTGTTAGAGGTGCTGGTAACCTAAAAGCAGCGGCCCACTTTGTACTTTAAAATTTAACATTCACGGCCCACGTAGGTGCCTACTTCGTTTCTTAAACGAAAATTTAAAAACCAATGAAGTGCGGAAAGTGATCTAAACATACAGTACACGAAACTTTTCTCGGTTTTTGACAGACGAAATAATGGGGATTAGCTCAGCTAGCGCTGCTGCAATCCTCTTCCACGCTTTGCTTAATTTGCAGGCACCTAGGTAGGTACATGAACGTGGGCCCGAGATGTTGAATTTTAAGCACCTACACTACAGCTCTTGTTAGGCTTAAATCTCGAATACGGCTTGAAATTCGAAAATTTTGCAAGAGCGACTTTCGATTCAGAATTGTCCTCTGAGTGGGAATCACCGTTCGCTGTACCCATTTTCGAAAAAAATTGAAAATCCAGTTTTTCAAATTCGTATAATTTTCACATTTTCTGACTTTTCGATGATTTTGTAGCCTACATCTCCAAGAAGGAGTCCACTCTCGATATTCGAACAAGAAAATCCGTCAAATCTCCGTTCTCTTCAATTTTCAAAAAACTCGTCACCTGCTAAAATTTAACACTCTTGTTAGGCTTAAATCTCGAATACGGCTTGAAATTCGAAAATTTTGCAAGAGCGACTTTCGATTCAGAATTGTCCTCTGAGTGGGAATCACCGTTCGCTGTACCCATTTTCGAAAAAAATTGAAAATCCAGTTTTTCAAATTCGTATAATTTTCACATTTTCTGACTTTTCGATGATTTTGTAGCCTACATCTCCAAGAAGGAGTCCACTCTCGATATTCGAACAAGAAAATCCGTCAAATCTCCGTTCTCTTCAATTTCCAAAAAACTCGTCACCTGCTAAAATTTAACACTCTTGTTAGGCTTAAATCTCGAATACGGCTTGAAATTCGAAAATTTTGCAAGAGCGACTTTTGATTCAGAATTGTCCTCTGAGTGGGAATCACCGTTCGCTGTACCCATTTTCGAAAAAGAATTGAAAATAAAGTTTTTCAAATTCGTATAATTTTCACATTTTCTGACTTTTCGATGATTTTGTAGCTTACATCTCCAAGAAGGAGTCCACTCTCGATATTCGAACAAGAAAATCCGTCAAATCTCCGTTCTCTTCAATTTTCAAAAAAGTCGTCACCTGTTGCAATTAATACTCTTGTTAGGCTTAAATCTCGAATACGGCTTAAAATTCGAAAATTTTGCAAGAGCGACTTTCGATTCAGAATTGTCCTCTGAGTGGGAATCACCGTTCGCTGGATCCATTTACGAAAAATTTTTGAAAATAGTTTTTGAAGTCCAATTTTGGATTCTCGACTTTTACATGCTTTTGTAGTCTACAACATCTTCAAGAAGGAGTCCGCTAGCCGAGGAAAATTAAGAATGTTCATAAACAAGTTAGACCAGGTGGAAGAAAGAAATCAAATAGCTGGATCTGAAACTGACCATCATAAAGACTAAGTACCTAATTGAAAAATGATGTAGCAAATAAAAGTACGCTACATAACGCGTTAAACTTGTCGGTTCGACGCTGGAAAAAAGTTGGGTTCTCAGCGGACCTGAACACGAGGCCTTTGGATTGCCACGAGTGCGTTGCGATGTTAGGCTACTTTCTGTTTTGATTTGCGGCGCATAAGCTGTGTTATTTAAGGTACTGTCATAATACACTAGGACAACTTAATTGAAAAATTAAAATTTGTTCATAAATGGGTAGGTCAGGTTCATGAAATAAACTGTATTTGAGAAGTCATTCACCTTAAATCTTGCCAGGAATACTTGTTAGAGGTGTTCGTAACCTACAAGCAGCGGCCCACTTTGTACTTTAAAATTTAACTTGCAGGACCCAAGTAGGTGCCTGCTTCGTTTCTTAAACGAAAATTTAAAGACCAACGAAGGGCGGAAAGTGATGCTTTCTACAATTCACGAAACATTTTCTCGGTTTTTGACCGACGAAATTATAGCGATTAGCTCAGCTAGCGCTGCTGCAATCCTCTCGCATGCTTTGCTGGTAACTTAATTTGCTTTTGCAGGCACCTACCTAGGTACGCGGGCCCGTGATGTTAAATCATCCTACTATAATTACGGTAGTTTAATTACTATGGCTCAAGTTGTTGAAGCAAACACGTCGGTCTCGTGCGAAAAACCCCGAGTTGCAGCCAAAAGGTTATCGGAACAAACCCCATCAGGGTCAGCTAGGACTTTATCATGGAACGACGCGAGGTGCAACTTTAAGATCATATTTCGATTAAACTAAAACCTGTACTTTCTTACTTTATCCAACAACACATCTGTTGGAAATAGTCTCAAAATTCTGTGAAGTTTCGAGATAATACCTACCTACTTCACAGGGAAGAATAAAAAGGGAACTACTTGTAACTGGGACTTATTATAGAAATAAAATGATATAATTGGAAGTCTTGTAATAAATAAAATATAATACATATTCACATATAAATACAAACCCGGTGAACACAATAAAGTGAGATAACTTGTCTTATACTAACTTTGGGTACATACAGGATGGTCCATCGGTTAGCAGCGGGCTTTCTATCGGCCAAATTACTAGAAATATTGAACAAACAATACAATTGAAACGCCGGGTAATAACCGATGAACCACCCTGTATTAAAAAACAGAATACAACATTTAAAATAAAATATGGCCCAAGAGTAGAAATAAATCGAACAAAAAATATGTACAAACATATTTTGCGCAGGCCTAACCTAATGGTACATATATACAGACATGTAAAATAATTAAATGCCGAAAGAAACAAAAACACAGCAAAAAAAAAACTTAAAACAATGCAAAAAACTAAAACACTGCAAAAAGCTATATACACGGTGTCCCGGTGAAGGTGGGAAATCTCTCGGGTGCGTATAGATTACACGAAAATAACACCCCAAGTTCATATAGTTTTCTCCTGCGACCTTCCCCTACCGAGATATTCTCCCTTAAATTGGAAAAATAATTTCTTTTACATACAATTTTTATTTTTAATTATATTTCGATTTGGTGACGTAGTGATTGAATGTCGATAAAATAATGCGACCCGTTTTTTGATAGTGCATCAGTGGAGCAAGGGGTGAACTACCCCTTACCTTCTTAACTTCATATTTTTTAAGGAGCTGGATATTTTTAATTTTTAACTGCATTTTTGTTTCCCCGAACATTTTGCTAATAAAAAGTTACTCTCGTTAGGTTTCAATAAAATGAAGCATTTTTGAGAAAATAAAACTCGACCAGTGTTTCTACGATTTTCGTTTTTATTTTTTCTGGCATTACATATTTTTAAAAATACCAAAAAATCGAAAGCTCTTTCAATAAATTATTACTTAGGAATTTTTTAAGTACGATTTGACCCTACATTAGCTATTTCTTTTGAAATTCATTAAAAATTGTCCAGGTGCGTATTAAGAAAAAATAAAAATTTTACAATGCATACAACTGACGAAACGCCGTATAAAAATAACCTTAACAGTTTGCGAAAGGTGGTGAAAATTTACATTAAAAAATTGCTTTTGGTTTTTCGAATGTCCGGGGAAAACTAAAAATGCGGTTGAAAATTAAAAATATCCAGCCCCTTAAAAAATATGAAGTTGAGAAGGTTAGGTAGTTCACCCCTTACTCCCCTTACTGCACCATCAAAAAACGGGTCGCATTATTTTATCGACATTCAATCACTACGTTCGTCACCAAGAAAATTATCGAAAAAGAATTAAAAATAAAAATTTTATGTAGAACTATTTTTATTTCTCAAATTTAAGTGAGAATATCTCAGCAGGGGAAGATCGTAGGAGAAAACTTTATATGAACTTGGGGTGTTATTTCCGTGTAATCACCCGAGAGTTTTTCCACCTTCACCGGGACACCCTGAATATATATATATATATATATACTGGTCCGCCGTATCTTGTGACATCCGGTAAAAATGGTGACGTTTCGGCATCCAGCCTTAAAAAAGCATATATGAAGAAAACAAGAATAAGACTTTCTGGAATTCAAGAGGGGGTGCCGTTTCGAGAAAAAAATATTAACCATACACATAATGAAAAAAATATTTGTCCTATCTCTTTGACATCCGTTGTATATCCATTATACATATTTATTTCACATGTCCTGCGACATCCGTGAAATATTTGCGTATCTTGTGACATCTTTACAGAGTTGCCATTTTCATAAATCATTTATTAAACAGGAGGTTATACCGCGGGCGTTTTCCCTATGCAACCCATGTATTTAACGCAGGGCAAGGATTTCCAAAATAAAATTAAGTTCTCTCAATATTCTTAACCGATTTTAATTATTGAAAAATTTTCTCGTTTCGGAAAATATTTTGCCTACAGAGAGTTATTTTCTCGTAAATTTGCATAACGAAAGGTAGCGCAATGTGAATGTGACTGGAATTGCGTTAACTGGGTGCATTAAAACAATTTTTTTCGGTTTCAAAGTTAAAAACTTGGAAAAAGGCCCATTGAGTTGCAATTTGTTAACTCTGCACATGCTCAAGGAATGGCTGAACTCGTGGCTGAATAATTTACTAAGTATTGGAAGATAAGTATAACCTCCTCTTAGGAGTAATAATAAGGACATTTCAAGTTTTTTTTCAAAGGAGGGCTATAATTGTACAACTAAAACTTGAACAATTTTGAGTGAGCATCAAAAATAGGTATAGAATAAATTCCTACCAAATTGACGGATTGTGTGGCTCTCCACTGAAGCAGCCTGCCAGGGAACAGGATGCATTTTTTTTATTTTATTTTAATTCATCATCATAAGGTCCTCAGTCCGAAGACTGGTTGGATGCGTACCTCCACTCTTTTCTATCCTGAGCTAACCTACGCATTTCCCTAAAAGTAGAACATCCTACATCCCTAACTATTTGAGAGCAGTAGTCTAATCTAGGCCTACCCCTGCCTCTTTTTATTCCTATCTCTGACTCTAGTATGTCGCGAACTATTCCTTCGTGTCTTAGAAGGTGTCCTACCATCCTATCTCTCCTACTCTTTATTGTCTTCCATACCTTTCGCTTTTCCCCAACTCTTTCTAATACTTCCCTATTGCTAACCTTATCTATCCACGATATCTTCATCATGCGCCTGTAGCACCACATTTCAAACGCTTCTACTCTTTTTCGATCCGCTTCCCCTATTGTCCAAGTTTCGCACCCGTATAATGCCGTACTCCATACATACGACTTTAAGAGTCTCTTCCTAGTCTCAACATTAACCGTTCTCGAACATAACAGCTGTTTCTTTCTGTTAAACGCAACTCGGCCCTGCGCTATTCTTTGTTTTATATCTTTAGTGCTCCTACCGTCTTGAGTTATTTTACTTCCTAAATAGCAGAAATCCGTGACCTCCTCTATCTTCTCATTTCCTATTTGTATGTCAACTTTAGTTCTATTTTCACATCCCCTACATACCAAAATTTTAGTTTTCTTTTTATTGACTTTCATGCCATAGCCCTGTGTCAAAACTGCTTCCATTTCATTCAATGCCGCTCCTAATTCTTCTTTGCTAGATGCTAACACTGCTATATCATCCGCAAATCTGAGCATGTTAATAGTTTGACCCTGTACGTTAATCCCTGAGGCTGTTCTGTCCTTAACAATATTAATAGCATCTTCGATATATAAGTTGGAAACTAGAGGTGACAATGCACATCCCTGTCTCACTCCCTTCCGGATATCTACTTCCCTTCGTTCCTGCTCACATTCTATAACTGCCTTTTGCTCTTCGTAGAGATTATGTATTGTATTTTAATTGAAAATTTAAATTCAGGCCTAAACCTACCATAAAATTAAATTCCTGGTGAACAAACTGCACCTTTCTTTATTACTGTTAGAATGTATCTTTCATTTTCATATGTTTTGGTATTACTTGCCTTATGCTGCGCCACTGTCTTAGAATTTATTTTGTTTTGTATACTGATAAAGCAGAGTTGTTTTTGGTTTGGTTCTTTTTTAATATTATTAGTTTTCTGGATGCAAAAGCACACGTGGCTATAAAATTTTCTGTGAACTTATAATTACATTATTTTACGTTTTGCATTCTTTTTCGTGTAATTACGCTCGTTCAGCTGAAGTTTACCGTATTATTTGACAGATTACGGCCCCAGATCACGGAAGTCTGGATGCTGAACGTTTAATTTGTGGTGAACGTGTTTCATCGGAAAAAAGTAAAAAAAAAGCCTAAGGTTAAATGTCTGTGTGACAATGGGTGATCGGAAGTGATGAATGTAAAAAAATATATTGTAGAAATTACCATCAATATAAGTTCCAGATGAAGTGTACATTAATAGCGAAAGGCTTCTATAGTATAGCCGATGGTACAGTAAGGAAACCAGAAGTTCCTGTTGGAGACGATGAAGCGCAGAAAAAAAATAGAAAAGTGGGTAAAATATGATGGGTATGTTAGTTGGGAAATGTTTATCGTCTAAAGATATTTTTGATCAACTAAATTCTATTTACGAACAAAAATCTGAAGCAAACGAAAAGATAATTGAGAGATTCCATCATTATAGCATGGATCCTAATGATACAATAGCTCAGCATATAACAAAGGTGAAAAATCTGGTCAGGCAAATAAAGGAAGTTGGAGAATCGTCAGTGACTCAGCTGTGATGACCCAAAATTCTTAGTGGATTACCTACAAAATACAGAAATTTTAGACAAGCTTGGCTGCCATTTGATGAAGACAGACAGACAATAACAAACCCAACAGCACGTTTTCAAGACGAGAAGGCCAACTTATCATCTGCAGAAGACTCAAAAAAGGCTATAGCAGTAGTGCCATCGAATTCTAAGAAAACCGGCAGTAGCCTCAACACAAAAGAAAGGTACAGAGTAAATGTAATATGTAATATGTTACAACTGTAGAGGTCGTGGTCACTTTGCTCGGGATTGTCGGAAACCGAAGAAAAATCTAATGAGAAGTAAAGATGGACATGTCTAAGTTAAGTATACAGGGTGTCTCTACTTAAGCTTACGTTAGGAATATCTCATGTGTTCCAGCAAACATTTTGTTTTGAAAGTTTGAATGCATACCTTACAAAATATGGCGGATTTAAAAAAAATGTTTGTGATTGCATTTTGGTGTTCCTTATTGAATTTGAAGGCCACTTTGTTAACCGTACATTGGGTCTAACTCCCACCGTTTCGGCGTTATTTGACGTTAAAGAACATAATTTTTCAGATTTTATCAATTATAACTTGGAAACGCTACGAGATATTGAAAAATGACTTACACGTCCCTATCATAGTTTTTAATCTATCTAATGGGACTGGAAAATACTGCTACGTGATTGGTTAAAAAATTAAGAAAATGATCAGTCAGGAGGCAGTATTAATGAAGCGTTTCCAGACCCATGTTTTTTCTTATCATTTTTCTTACTTTGACGCTAGGAATATGTTCAAGATGTATTCCGATCATTAAAGAAACACCCTGCATATACAGTGTGTCCACTTATTAGGGTTTTCCTCCCTCATAGCTTTATTAGGCTTTGTACTAAAAAATGTTCTTAATAAATGTAGTTAATATTATCTTCAGTTACTCTTTGGTAGAAGTTCATGATGAAATAAATAATATTATTATTTATTTCATCGTTCTTAATAAAGTTTTATTCTTTCTGAATTGGCTATAATTTAAAATTATTTGCACTTATACAGGCTGCCCAGTTCTTCTGCACACCGCCTAACTTCATTTTCTTAAACGGAACATCCTGTATTTGACTGCATTTTGGAATTCCTTGTTGAATTTAAGGGCCACTTTGTTAACCGTACATCGGGTCTAACTCCCACCGTTTCGGCATTATTTGCCGTTAAATATCATCATTTTTGAAATTTTATAAATAAGAGATAATTAAAAATACTTACATGTCCCGTATCCTAGTTTTTAATTCTCTATGTAATAGGGCTGGAAAATACTGGTCCTGATTGCTAATTTTTGTCATTTTTTGACCAATCGGGAAGCAGAATTTTCCTGCCTCATTAGATGGAGGATTAAAAACTAGGATAGAGACATGTACCTAGGTCATTTTTCAATATCTCGCACCGTTTCCAAGTTATAATTGTTAAAACTTGAAAAATGACTAGTTTTAACATCAAGAAAAGCCGAAACGCTAGGAGTTAGACCCAGTGAATGGTTAACAAAGCTGCCTTAAATTCAGCACAGAATTCCAAAATGCAATCAAATACAGGGCGTTCAAATCACAAATCGGTGGACTAGGTTTTTCTGTGCATTCTTGGAACATGCAATATTTAGTTAAACATAACCTGCTGATAAGCCAGTAAGTACGTAGAGGCACGTTATGAATATTTCAATGCTAGCTTAGTTGGGGTAGCATTCTATGACGTCTCGTAGTACACAAAATCCGGAGTTAGTTTTATAATCATTCAGTGCCTAGCGGTGTACTTGTCCGAGGATAAGTTGTTCGAACTGTCCAGTATCACTCATTTGTGAAATTACAGCAATTTACTCAAAATCACAAGAGCCGCCATTTTGAATGGAATCTATAGAATGGTTTCATACTTGGCTAAATTAAGAATTGAACGACCTTTAAAATTATTTGCAACATACCCCCCCCCCGCTTCTTCGTTAAAACAATTATGAAATTTGATGACCAGCTGACATCTTCGATTTAAACTAAGTGGTCATTCGCCAATTTTAACAGCAATTATCTCATGTTTCCGAAATGGTAGGCAGATCTGGTTTTCACCAGTCAATTTATTTTGTTCTAAAGTTTTCTATATGCCATGTTCCAAATGTCTCCCTATTTATGCAAAACAATTGCGCTTTTCGATTTCAAAAATCGGTGTTTTTTTTTAATGGAACAACCTGTAGGTATATTTTTAAACCATCAAAAAGCTAAGTTCATCTATTTTCCAAAAATGTACAATTTGCTGCATGTTAAATAAAAATGGGAGAGTTATTTAATTTTAAAAGTAGAATGAACTCATAAAAATTACCTCACGTATCAGATAAAAATTCATATGTTTAGATGAAAATGGGCAACATATTCATTTAGGTACTTTAAAATTGCAGCTATTTATTGAATTCTTAGCTGTTATTATTTGTAATGTTTTTCATTTGTTGATTAATTAAAAAAGTTTATTTTTCACGTCTGTCTTTAATTCATTTAAAATGAAGTAACCTATTTTTTATTTAATATGCAGCAACCTTTACATTTTTGGAAAGTAGAAGAATAATTCAAACTTGTCATTCTTTAATCATCGTTTGAAAAATTATATTTTTCGAAATTCCAGAGAAAGCGAAAGTTTCGCGAAAAAACAACACACGGGGCACTCTCGCACTGTTGTCAAGTTTCGGATGTCAGAAAGCGCGCCAAGTGAAACAAAAATGTCTACGTATAATACACGGATGTCGCACGAACTGGAACGTAGAATTTTGCAATATACAACACCAGCTCTCCTGCGCTCCCTCTATGCAATATACGTTGGAACTTAAATATACATGTCCAACTTAAAACACTGCATTTTGACATCCACCTAGAATTTCTTCTAGACCTTCCCGCCCCTCCTACAAGGCGATTTAACATAGAAAACGTTGTGACATCCGATTTTGGATGTCACAACGTCAATGGATGTCAAAGAGTTAGCAAAATTTTTACGCCTGGATGTCACAACGACTGGTGGATGAAAGTATATATATATATATATATACACATATAAGGATTATAAGGATTTAGTTTCGACTGTTGAGTTTATGTAAATATTAAAATTTCATTTGGGGACACAATAAAGTGTTGAACGCTTGAACCTAAAAAAAAAGAGTATTCTTTTAATACCAGACTGAATTCCCCAAGTGAAATTTTAATATTTATATATATACATATATAGATAATCACAAATCGTTTTACCACACAGTTGTGTAGGGATGCAAAAAACTAAAACACCGCAAAAAACTAGAACACCGCAAAAAAATAAAACGCCGCAGAAAACTAAAACACTGCAAAAAACTAAAACACCGCAAAAAACTAAAACGCAAAAACCAATAACTCCGCATTGCAAAGTAAACTACCGAATTACACCACAGGACCGTCTTGCTCTAGCCTTCTCCTTTCCGACTGCACCCACGCGTATAAAACCCTACCTGGACGACTTTTCAACTTATTTGCGTGCTCCTTTGCGATGCGTTCACATTCCTGCATACTGGGAAGTTTTTTGGTGCGGAAGCAGTTGGCAAAAATGCTAAGCATGAAGTGTTTCTCACGCGGAGTCCAAGGCAGCCGCCGCCGCACCACCCTGGAATGGGGAATTTGTTGTTTTGAAGGAGTTTTATTTCCTCCTGCATACTTTCTCTTTTTCTTTTGCCTCGCACGTTCTAATGAGTCCTCGCCATTGGCTGACGAAGGTGTAGATGAAGGTCCAGGTTCAGAGAAAAGTCCAGGTTCGGATGAAGGTCCAGGTTCGGATGAAGGTCCAGGTTCGGATGAAGGTCCAGGTTCGGATGAAGGTCCAGGTTCCACTGAAGATTCAGGCTCGCATGAAGGCCCGGGGTGCGTCGATTCTGCATCAGATAGGTCGCTATTGTCATCACCACCGTTCGCAGGCATGCTGTCCACATAAAGTTCTATTTCGTCTAATCTTTTATTTTTAAACTGGGAAAGATCGGTTTGACCAACGGCCATGAAGAACTTTGACAGCTTGGTTATGTGAGTTGTCAGTTCCGGTGTCCTGTAGTGCGCCTTGTGGACTTCCTGAAACGAAAACATCAAAATTTTCAGAAACGAGTGTTGGGAGGGCACAAAAAATATACTCACCACATCGTGGCCCATGAAATCAGCAATCTGCTGTATTTCATTGTCATTAAGATTTAACATTTGGCTCAGGGTGGCGACCTGTTTTCTCAACATCGTACCTCTTAGTCATATATATGTATATGTATATTTATATTATATATTTATATAATTGTGTTTTAAAGTAATACAAAAGTCAGTACTACAATAATGTAGTGAGCGTAACAATCAATATTATTATTCTAGGTGTACACCCTAAAACAATAAAATATGTATATAAAAGTTTAATAAATGTTTTAGATAAAGTTGTTTGGCTGGTGAGATCGTTAAAAGAGGGTCACCTGGTGAACAGACATATAGAAAGTGTCTTCACGAAATTAAAAATCTTTTGCAAGAGGCAAAGGAATAAAGTTGAACTTGCTCTTTACTATATTGTTTAAATATTATGTATACGCATGTATATTTAAACGCATACTTTTTCCAATTATACAACTTGTCCTATTTAAGGGTGGAAGACAAAAGTTGTGTTTTTTAAATGAAACACCGCGTATTTTATTCGCTTTTGGAATTCAACATTTAATCGCAAACAGGAATTCTAAGGAAAACCATGCTCGAAAATGTGGTGGGTACTTTTCAGGTTATTCCAGTTTTTAAGAAATTTTTGCCAATTGCAGGCCTTTACCTGAAATTAGATATAGCCAAAACTGTAACATTTATGAAGCTGAAATTTCGGAGAAAACTAGATAACAAAGGGGTGAATCAGTGGGTAGAAAACTTAAATTAGTGTACAGGGTGTTCACAATAATGTACTATTTTCATCTGACTTCAGACACACATAAACATAACTTGTGATTTTTAAATGGAATGACATTAATTTATGTTTTGCTGGAATTGTATTCCTTATCATTTTTACTAAAGTTGACATTTTCTTATTCATTAAACTTGAATGTGTTATTGCGTAATTTCAACTTTAACAGAAAGTGCCCCGGCGTGTTATGAAATACTTTTACGTATAGAAAAGTTTAAACAGTCACTTTAGAACCAATACAACTTTCCTTGTTAAAAAATTTCACAGCACACTGCGTTATTTTCTATTAAAGGTCAAATTATAGGCAATATCACATTCAAGTTGTGAACATCCTGTATGTTGAAATACACAAAAATAATATTATTGAACACAAATCTTTGACCTAATTTTTATAGGAATCTGACGCTCCTAAAAATTAAGCATTCAATTTACTACGAGATAATTGTATACTTTGAACACACCGTCAAAAGTTTATTTAAAACAACGGAAAAAATTTTTCTAAACAACGCATCAAATTTAATTAAAACAACGAATAAAATGTAATTGTCTAAAACAACGCCTCAAATTTTTGTTTAAACCCCGAAGAAAGTTTATGTGAGCACTCGCACGCCGCTCATCGAAATCTGCAAACAAAAGAAACATCGTTTATAAATAAGAAAGTGAACTAATAAAACTAAAAAAAAACAAAATATTCAGCAGTAACGTTTTGTTATAAGTGCAAAAGGGTAAAGGTGAAAATGACGATATTCACCAAGTTATGATTATTAGGGGCGCGAGGATGAACGACTGCTTCTTCTCCCGTTCCCTTTCGGCCTCCCATTGTCGTTCACGCTGCACGCTCTCTCTCCTTTTCTTCTTCTTTTCGGCCCCTCTTCTAGCGCCTTCTTACTATCTCTCTTTCTCGCTCCCTTTCTCGCGCCGTTTCTTTCTCTCTTTCCCGCTGTCTCTCCCTTTCCCTTTCCCGTTCCCGTTCTCGTTCTTGGAAGTCTCCTAGGGGAATTCTATAAAGTGATTTTTTACGAAACTTATAAACAGTGCGGAATAAATTCATTATTTCTGGAAATGGGAATTTCCAGATGGTTTCCTCGAATATGTCGACTCTCCTTTTTCCATGCACACTATTTCAGCTAGTTTACCAACTCACAGGATGATCGAAAAATAAATATTCGACAAAACTAACAACCTATTTTCCATCACTTTTTCTGTGTCTACACTTATATTTAGAGGGAATCTATTCCAAGTTGCTCTTACCTAAAAACTTAAAACTCCAACTTGTTTTGTTTCAGAGATATTAAATATTGAAAATGAGGATTTAACTGCGGCAAATTTCGGCAAAAAATGTGATTTACTCGAAAACCATAGGTAGGTAAGGTAAGTACAACATGAAATAGATTCCCTCTAAATTTGCGTGTAGAAACAGAAAATGCGATGAAAACTATGGGGTTCCATTAAAAAATATAAGTTTTGTCCGTAACTTATTTTTGGACCGACCTGTATATCAGTGAAGTAGCTAAAAATGTGGGCAAGGAAAAAAGAAAATTGACGTCCGATAAAATCCTCTGGAAATTGCCACTTCCAGAAATTATGAATTTATTCTACACAATACTGTATTTATATCCTGTATATCCAGATGCTTAACGCAAACCACCCAGTATTTCGTCGGAAAAGACGTGAAATTTATACCGCCCTTTCGATAGACAGGATACAAATAGGTTTAATATACAACAATAACATAATTCTGTTATCCATTAAGATACCTACTCATGAATATTAGTATATTACGCAAATACCTTTATCAGTTGTTTATGTTGAAGTTCAATAGGATGCGCCGCGTATGAATAAAACCAATGTTAAAATTACGCTGCATGAAGTTTGAACGAATTTTTATGTATTAAAAGTAAAATAAGTCGGCAATTTGCATTTTTATACATAGTGTACCATAAAATTTTCAACATGTGAGAACAATTTTTGTTATGAAAATTTTGGTAAAATATAATATTATTCTCTTAAATCGTTCATACATCTCCGATATCCTAAAAATTGACTTTGACTTAGGTATGCCACGTAACTGATTTGTCTGGAAAATCGGAAAGTTTGAAATAGAGTAGTAAAAAGTGGGCTAAACTGCTAAAATATTGAAAAAAATTATGGATGAAACTAAAAATTGCGTAAAATTGCGGTGGACGCCAATGTAAAAGTATTCAGGAGTCCCTCCCACCTGTAAAACCGATCCGACACGAATGATTTCCGAGTCCTGCTAAAAATGCAAAAATAATTCTTTCTCGAAATTGAAAAAGTGGCGCCACCTAAGCGGCAAAATTTAGTGCGCCCCAATAAGGCGACGATGCTGTCGACTATGGGAGCGAAAAGAGTTTTAGCGCAGCGCGGAGAGTTCCAAATTACTGCGCGACGTTCACCCTACACAGCACTTTTCTGGGTAACGAGAACGCCACCCGTATGTAATGTCAGCACAAAAAATGATGACCATGAGAAATAATTGAACTGTCCGTAACAAGCTGTAATGCGCCCCAATAAGGCGACGATGCTGTCGATTATGGGAGCGAAAAGAGTTTTAGCGCAGCGCGGGAGTTCCAAATTACTGCGCGATATCCACTCCACACAGCCCGCTTCTGGGTAACGAAAACGCCATCCATATGAATGTAATGTCAGCACAAAAAATGATGACCATGAGAAATAATAATTATTGAACTGTCCGTAATAAGCTGTAAGGAGAGTCTTCCGAGATGTACAACTCCCTCAACTTTCCTAAAACTGAGTATTCAGGAGTCCCACCCACCTGCGAACCGAACCGACACGAATGATTTCAGAATCCTGCTAAAAATGCAAAAATAATTATCTCTCGAAATTGAAAAAGTAGCGCCACCTACACCGCAAAATTTAGTGCGCCCCAATAAGGCGACGATGCTGTCGATTATGGGAGCGAAAAGAGCTTTAGCGCAGCGCGGAGAGTTCCAAATTACTGTGCGATGTCCACTCCACACAGCACGTTTCTGGGTAACGAGAACGCCACCCGTATGTAATGTCAGCACAAAAAATGATGACCATGAGAAATAATTGAACTGTCCGTAACAAGCTGTAATGCGCCCCAATAAGGCGACGATGCTGTCGATTATGGGAGCGAAAAGAGTTTTAGCGCAGCGCGGAGACTTTCAAATTACTGCGTGATATCCACTCCACACAGCCCGCTTCTGGGTAACGAAAACGCCTTCCATACGTAATGTCAGCACCAAAAAATGATGACTATGAGAAATAATAATTATTGAACTGTCCGTCATAAGCTGTAAGGAGAGTCTACCGAGATGTACAACTTCTTCAACTTTCCTAAAACTGAGTATTCAGGGGTCCCCCCACCACCTGCGAAACCGAACCGACACGAATGATTTCCGAGTCCTGCTAAAATGCAAAAATAATTATTTCTCGAAATTGAAAAAGTGGCGCCACCTACACCGCAAAATTTAGTGCGCCCCAGTAAGGCGACGATGCTGTCGATTATGGGAGCGAAAAGAGCTTTAGCGCAGCGCGGAGAGTTCCAAATTACTGCGCGATGTCCGCTCCACACAGCACGTTTCTGGGTAACAAGAACGCCACCCGTATGTAATGTCAGCACAAAAAATGATGACCATGAGAAATAATTGAACTGTCCGTAACAAGCTGTAATGCGCCCCAATAAGGCGACGATGCTGTCGATTATGGGAGCGAAAAGAGTTTTAGCGCAGCGCGGAGAGTTTCAAATTACTGCGTGATATCCACTCCACACAGCCCGCTTCTGGGTAACGAAAACGCCTTCCATACGTAATGTCAGCACCAAAAAATGATGACAATGAGAAATAATAATTATTGAACTGTCCGTCATAAGCTGTAAGGAGAGTCTACCGACATCTACAACTCCTTCAACTTTCCTAAAACTGAGTATTCAGGCCCCCCCCCCCCCACCTGCGAAACCGAACCGACACGAATGATTTCCGAGTCCTGCTAAAATGCAAAAATAATTATTTTTCGAAATTGAAAAAGTGAATTTAGTGCGCCCCAGTAAGGCGACGATGCTGTCGATTATGGGAGCGAAAAGAGTTTTAGCGCAGCGCGGAGAGTTCCAAATTACTGGGCGATGTCCACTCCACACAGCACGACAGCACGTTTCTGGGTAACGAGAACGCCACCCGTATGTAATGTAAGCACAAAAAATGATGACCATGAGAAATAATTGAACTGTCCGTAATAAGCTGTAAGGACTGCTATAATAAATTAATGCATATTTACTTAAGAGGATTGACATTGGGGTACTAAGAATTAAGTGCCGATTTTACCACTACAATTTGTTGTGATGAATTTGGACAAAGTAAAGTTGAAAAAAATTAAGGTTAAGAATGATAATTAAAAATAGTATTATTGCTTTTTTAACCGTTTGTATAGTTTCTCATTGACATTTTTTGTAACTTTTAAACGCAGCTTAATTCTATTTTTTAACCATTAACAAAGGCCCATGAAATTATTAATTATTAAACTAATTTTCTAAAAGCAGGATGCCATAATCCTTGCATGTGTTAGTAGATCGATATTATTTACAACGTCTTAAACTAGTTTTTGCAATATAATTATAGACGTTTTGCAGTGAAAACAGTTTATTTTCAATTTGTGTGTTGGGTTTACGCGTAAAAACTTGAAAACAACTATATGTAATTATAATTATATTTCAGAGGTTAGGTTAAAACGTCAGAAAGCACGTGGCTTTGTTTTGTTTGGAATGAAAATCTGACGTTTGTGACGCGCCACTTATCTCCCGAATTTGTGCATTGGCAAAACCTAGTTGGATATAAATAAACGCATCCCGCGCACCGCACTAGGCACTACATCAGGTTGCCCAATTTTACCCATTACACGATCACACGCTGGGACAAGTGAATACAAATATTTCACAGCAAGCTTTCCACCCCCTTGCAATTTTCGTACCGCATTTACACGTCAAACACCCTTGCACCCTTTCCCCAAGTCCTCTCTGCCACAAACACTCACCTAAACCAATTTATTCATGCTCCGATCCCCCTCACACCCTCTCAACCCCCCATAAACTTTGCATCTAAAACTACATACCTATTAACAACTAGGTACCTACCTAAGTACCTAACAATATAGGTAACTTAGGCTTACTTACCCCAACTGCGACTCCATTATCTGCACGCCCTAAACTAGAATCGAGACTCCACGCTGGACACCACGAAAGCCACACGTACATACTAACCTGTACTAACCTAGAAATCATATTTCACTTTCACAGCGACCTTGTGAAACCGATTCAACACGAATGATTTCCGAGTCCTATTCGCGAATAAATTTACCGATGGTGGCGCTGGCGAACGTCAACAGCAATGCAACAATGGAAGAAAAATTGCATTCAAACATAACCTCACTTTTATCGTCTACGTGCACAAAAGTAAGTTGCTGTTATAATTCTTAACTTATAAGTTATAACTTCAGTAACATTAGCCATGGAGGGCTGTAAGCCACAGATGGCCAACTGTAAGCGGTCAGTCAGCAATGTAAATTGCTGTTTTTGACTGTCACTCCAAAAAGAGAACCGACTCAAATGTACACTTTCATTATTTTCCTGCCAAAGACGGAGAAAGGTACTTAACTTAAAAATTCATGCCTTTTTATATCCAGTGTTCTCTTCATTCTGGTGGGGGACACCTCTGGTTCCTAAGGGGGCTCGTCGAAGTTTCTCCCGTCTTGCTCGGAAGCATTGGTTGTCCCCGAGGACTAGGTCGCTTTTCAAGGATGACAGTCAACTTGAGGAGTATCTAGGTACCTGAAACTTTGCGTACTTATTCTTTTTGTTTTGTAGAAATGCTTTATGATGTTTTTTTGTATGTACCTATTTTCAGCAAAAGGATCTTTTTGTTTACTTAAAAAGTAGCATTTTATTCAAAATTTCTAAGCGAAATAAAGCATCTTTTCTAAAATGACAAAGAAAAGTGAGGTTATAGCGCATTTCTACATACCTAACAAGAAGCTTAAGTGTGTAAAATTTCAAGTAGATACTTCGAAAGTTGACTATGAAGTCATTGGAAAACAAACACCTGGTTCTCAGGGACAATCAACGAGTTCAAGCGAGACGGGCGAAAACTTTGATAAGCCCCCGTAACTCACAAATGTATACCCTAGGTCAGTCACCTTATTGATGTGTGTTCAATACCTGTAAATGGACCAAAAAGGCAATTAAAAACACCAATTTGTTCATTGTTTTTTTATTTAGTTAACCTGCATAAATAATGCACCATGTATTTAAAATAGTTCTGTTATTTTCACAAGCAACTTTTCAGCAAAATTAGGATTAAAAGGCACAGTAATGTTTAAAAAGGAATCATCATTCACTGAACACTCCAAAGTTCCCAAAACAATAAGATGATTGGCATTTAATAATCGTTCAACTTTCAAAATACATCTGCTATTTTTGGTAGCTTCTAAATGCTTCATAACAGTAATTACACTTAAATAGCCCTCCATTGTAATTTATCCTATAAGAAATCCATATTTATGGGATAAAAAAGCACTGTACTTACTTCTACTTACTTGTTTACGGTGTTTTGAAGTGACAAAGTGAGGTTAGATTTCGGTAGCTGTGCAAAAATAATTATTTCTCGAAATTGACAAAGTGGCGCCACCTATGCGGCAAAATTTCCTGCGCCGCAATAAGGCGAAAATGCTGTCGATTACAGGAGCGAAAAGAGTTTTACCGCAGCGCTGAACGTTCCACTTTGCTGCGATATCCACGCAAACGCGCTGCGGTACGCAGATAGCGCTCTCGTAAGGCGGTGGGAGGATAATAATAATAATAATAACATTAATAACAATAATACCCGTCTGGGCACCGGGTTAGAATTGTCCCAGGGAACCCCCTGCCAGTCGTAAGAGGCGACTAAATGGGGCATCTGTCCAACAATTTCCACAACCCTTATTTCCATTTCCCATATAAAATATCCTTGAATCCCACGATCCTTATACCTGGCAGTAGGTATAAAATGCACCCCCAGTAATATGGAGAACAATGAAAGAGCAAAGCCTCGGAAACGAACGCTGCCTGAGGATCGTCAGGGCACATCTGGAGCCGGTGCTGGATGTTGCAGCATGCGAGCCACTGGTGACAGGATGTTGAATAGGCGGGCTCCTGTCGGTACACCCGAAACAACTACAGCCAATTCCAATAGTAGCAGTAATACCCAGCCACAACAAGCTACAACTGCCGACAGTGATTCTCAGGAAGATCTTGGGACCACTAAAGCCGGAACGAAAAGACAACGTAGAAAATGGAGCGATGATGTAAACCAGTTCTTACTACGTTGCTACCTGAAAACAACTAAATTAGAAACAGAACTATTAGGATACAGACAACAAATTCACAAAAGGTTCAAAGAAAAATACCCAGAATGGCAAAGCATAACTGAGCAAAGATTGGCAGACCAAATAAGAGTAATCCGCAGAAACAATATAATACCTAATGTAACGATAAAACAAATTGAAGATGAAATTAAAAACGAATTAAAGCAGGAGGAGAGAATAAACATATAAGAAACGGAGGAAACAGCACTGGAGCAGAGTGAATCTAAAGAACGAAGCTATGAAGCAGATGATGAGACGGCGGAGCCAACTAGGGAGCAAAACGCTGACACAGAAAAAGTCAATACGATTAAAGAAAGATTCGAAGAGATGCTCATATTGTACGGAGATTTACAACCAAGCGCGAGACCTTCTCTACCGAGAATACACACCTCAGCTAAACTTGCAAATACAATTCATATAATGAACAGCAATATATTACCTGGCTATATATGCAAAAATCACAGCTTGCAAGAAATACATACTCTGGTCTATACAGCAGCAATAACTATACTCAATGTAATGGGTATAAAGATAAAAGAAAACCAAGATCAATTTAAGAAAGGGAAAACAAGAAAACCGTGGGAAAGGAGATTGGTAAATAGGATAGAAAGAATATGAGCTGATCTAGGAAAGATACTGTCCGCAAAAAATACCAATAATAAAAAGAAGACTAAACACGAAATAGAGTACATAAAAAATAAGTACAAAATACACACAAAATGGGATAAAGAAAATACGACTGACATACAAATAGTAGATACTATAAAACAAAAATTGGCTACATATGTGTCAAGATTGAATAGATATCGAAAAAGTCAAAGAAGAAAAGAAGACAACAAGAATTTCATGATCAACGAGAAAAAATTCTACGCACAAATAACTAACAAACAATTAACCCCAAAAGAAATTCCAACAAAAGACGAGATCACCGAATTCTGGAAAACAATTTGGTCAAATGAAGCAGAACATAGAGAAACGAAGTGGCTAAGAGAAATCGAATACAAAGGTAAGAGAATGTTATATGATCAATTGACAACAGAAGATGTAGAGAAAACAATAAAGAGAACTAATAACTGGAAGGCACCGGGACCAGAAAAAATACAAAACTACTGGTGGAAAAAGTTAACCATCACACACAAATATCTAGCAGAAGAGTTTAACAAAATCATAGTAAACCCCAAGGAAACTCCCGCATTCCTTACGGAAGGAAATACTTACCTAATCCCAAAGGACCTAAACAATTCTAAAAATCCCGGCAAGTACAGACCTATAACATGCTTACCAACTATATATAAAATACTAACGTCTTGTATAAGCGAGAAGATTCATGAACACACCTCTGAGAACCACATAATATCGGAACAACAGAAGGGATGTACCCGAAACGCGAAAGGATGTAAAGAACAACTTATTATAGACTCCGTAATTCTGGGACAAACCAAGAAACAAAACAGAAATCTTAATATAGCCTACATAGACTATCAAAAGGCTTTTGATTCAGTGCCACACTCGTGGTTAATATATGTTCTACAGTTGTACAAAATCCACCCATCCATAGTGGACTTTCTCACAAGTATCATGCAAACATGGAAGACCACACTCATCATATCTACAGAAACACAGACAATATACATTAGAGACATAAATATAAAGAGAGGAATATTCCAGGGAGATGCGCTTAGTGCACTGTGGTTTACAATGGCAATAAATCCTCTAAGCGCACTTCTAAATGCAACTCAATACGGTTTTGAATTCAAAGAGAAATGGAAGACAACACACACTCTCTCACACTTACTTTACATGGATGACCTTAAAATATATGCCAGCAACGAAAACCAATTAAAACACATGATTAGTATTACCCACAAATTTAGTGAAGACATACATATGAAATTCGGTCTTGACAAATGCAAAACCATCAAAATACAGAGAGGTAAAATAACTAATGAAAATGAAACAGTACACTGTGGTATTGAACCAATGGCAATGGAGGAGAGATACAAATACCTTGGAATCAAGCAAGCAGTAACAATAGACCATACAGAAATAAAAACCAGCATTACACAGGAGTTTCAAAACAGATTAAAAACTATCCTTAAAACAGAACTGAATGGGAAAAACACTATAAAAGCCATCAACACCTTTGCCATTCCAATATTGACATATTCACACGGGATAATAAAATGGAGCGACACCGACAACGATAATCTCCAAAGAAAAATAAGAACAGCTTTAACTAAATACGGGGCACACCACCAAAGAGCAAGCACAGATAGAATGAAGTTGTCCAGAAATGAGGGTGGCAGAGGTATAATAGATATAAAAAACTTGCACAATAAACAGTTGGCCACGCTGAGAGAATACTTCTATCAAAAAGAGTCATCTCTCCATCAAACCATAACGAAAGCAGATAAGCACTACACTTCCCTTAACCTGGCAAATAAAAACGTGTTAACAGAAATAGAAACAAGAGAAGAAATAATTCGGAAATGGGCAGGAAAATCAGTTCACGGAAAATACTATCGAGAAATAACCGATAACTATGTCGATAAATATGCATCGAACAAATGGTTAGACCGAAGTAATTTATTCCGTGAGACAGAAGCCTTCATGATAGCCATACAAGATGGAGTCATCCACACTAGAAACTATCAAAAATATATAATGAAGATGCCGAATGTAAAGGATGAATGCAGAAGATGTGGTGAAAAAGGGGAAACAATAGAGCATATAATAAGCGGCTGCAGAACAATGCTACAAAGGGAATATCTAACAAGGCATAATAACGTAGCCAAACTCATCCATCAAGAGATGGCTCATCAAAAGCACCTAATAGAAAGTAAAGTGCCAAATTTTAAATACGTACCTGTCGATATCCTAGAATCCAACCAATACAAACTAACATGGGATCGTAGCATACTCACAGATAGGGAAATACCTGCAAACAGACCGGACATTGTATTGATTGACCACACAGCAAAATGTACTTACCTGATCGATATTGCAGTACCTAACTCGCATAACTTAAGAAAAACCTATAATGAAAAGATACATAAATACACGCAACTAAAAGAAGAAATAAAGAGAATGTGGAACCAACATGAAGTTAAGATCGTTCCTTTGGTTGTATCTGCTACAGGAGTGATACCTACCTGCTTACTTGAGTCACTCGACATCCTGCATCTGTCGAGAAACCTCTACATAGAAATCCAGAAAGAAGCCATCCTGGGAACATGCCACCTAACCAGAAAATTCATATCCTAACAGTAAAAAAAGAAAAAACAACAAAAACACATTTTTACTAACTGAGCCCAATCCCGCTGGTTTAATTGCCCCGGGATAGGTAGATGTACCCCAGTGTAAAAGCTGAGAACTTAAAACATAATAATAATAATAATAATAATAATAATAACATTAATGATAACATTAATAGTCTTTGTTCCAACAGAAGTTTATTTAGTGTTTGGAAAGAGCTCAAAAAGTATAAGCAAAATAAAAAAAAAATTACATGCAATATATTTTTATTTTAGAATAAAACACGAAAACTTAGTGTCAACAAAATGAGTAGAGCCGGAACCTAAAACAAATTATACATTCCTAGTCCGGTCCTTATAGAACACATAATGCAGCAAGTATTTCTTGTGCGGTTACGTACACTATTTCAAAGTCAAAAAAGCAATGATTCATCCATTGCCCTCTCACCAATACCCAGTCATTACGCATTTTAGTGTGGTACGTGACTGTTGTGTTTAAGTGATAGTGAAAATGAAACGCCAAGCGGCCTGAAAATTAGCTAACTTACAACGGAAAATGAGGAAAATGGAGGAAATGCTGGAAGAGATATCGTCGGAATCATCCGCAAGTAAGTATTTTTTTTTCTCTTCGTCACGGGATTGTCTCACTTTCCCTAAATATCCACATGACTTTCTGAGAGACTGGGCTCGTCTCCAGTGTTGATATAAATGTATGATGGAGCTAGGCTCGCTCCATTCGTACGGTATGCCAGGCGACTTTGCCGGCGTTGCTGTATCATGACTCACAGACGATGACCATTAAGTTTTCTTATTACGAAAGAAAATTTTTTTGACTGATCTGGGACTAGGCTCGTCCCAGAATGCGGTCGTCTTTATGTCATAATGCTGGCGCAATATTAAGGGATTTTTCTCTCCAGATGAATCCGTACCTGAGGAGCCATCTGTAAATAACAGGAGACGGAGGGTGCGTCGTATCAAATCTAGCGATTCAGAATTTGAACCTTCTAATGCACACCATAATCAGCAGTCTCAATTTGCCGATTTACTAGGCGCTGATCCTAAAATAGCAAAAACGTTGGGTGCGTCATTAAACACAGAACTAGAATCACGCTGGACAAGTTACCTGACAACGGGAGTGGAAAATGAGGTCAGACAAGCTGCAAAAACAAAATGGGCGACACCAGAGAATTGCGTTGCATTAAATGCTCCAACTGTAAACCCAGAAGTACAAGAGCTATTATCAGAACAACAAAGGAGACTCGACGGGATTTTATCAGCTATGCAAATGGACCTCGGTTCTGGCTTAGCAGCGTTAGGTAGTTCTATTGAGTTTATACTGTCCAATGCCAATGAACAGTTGAAAACCGATGTTATACCAAAATCGGCAAATTGCGCAAAATTAATAACGCATTCGCACTTTTTGTTGTCAAAACACCGTCGCCACCAAATTTACCCAATCCTAAACCAATCAATGCGGAAGGTGGCCACAAGCGCGAAAGTGGAGTCCATGCTGTTTGGTATCGATTTCTCTGAAAGGTGCAAAGCAGCCCAGGCGATTAAGAAGTCCAGCTTAGAACTGAAGACTGTCGATAAGAGTAATTCGGAAGTGCCGCGTCGTCGTCAGAGTGCTTTTTTAGGATCAAAACCGCCTCCAAGCTCAAAATTCAAAATACGAAACTTCCAAGCCCCTCAGCAAAGAGACCAAGAAGGGACCCGTCAGACACCGCGACAGAACTGGTATCACAATCGGATCAAGCAGCCAACGTCACATCGCAGGAATTAACGGTAAATATAGAAAGACGTTATGCAGGTCGTCTACGTGGCCACAAGCGCGAATGTGGAGCCCATGCTGTTTGGTATCGATTTCTCTGAAAGGTGCAAAGCAGCCCAGGCGATTAAGAAGTCCAGCTTAGAACTGAAGACTGTCGAAAAGAGTAATTCGGAAGTGCCGCGTCGTCGTCAGAGTGCTTTTTTAGGATCAAAACCGCCTCCAAGCTCAAAATTCAAAATACGAAACTTCCAAGCCCCTCAGCGAAGAGACCAAGAAGGGACCCATCAGACGCCGCGACAGAACTGGTATCACAATCGGATCAAGCAGCCAACGTCACATCGCAGGAATTAACGGTAAATATAGAAAGACGTTATGCAGGTCGTCTACGAAACTTTGCGCAGCAATGGAAACATATCACCAATGACCCTTTTATAATTAGGAGCATCATGGATATCATATCCCCTTTTTAGAGATACCTTTTCAGGATAAACCCTTGGCAGCAAAATCCTTTTCTGCCCAAGAGGTTAGCAATTATAGAATAGAAATCGATCGTCTCCTAGGAATCGGGGCGATACAGAGATGTAAATATAAAACGGGACAGTTCATTTCACCATATTTCTTGGTCCCAAAACCTAATGGTACACATAGATTTGTTTTTAACTTAAAATGTTTAAATTCGTTCATATCGCCGCCTCATTTCAAGTTGGACGATCACCGAACAGTTAAAAATATTATCACCCCTAATGTAATGATGGCCACCCTTGATTTAAAGGAAGCTTACTTTGTAATACCGATACATAAATCCCATAGAAAGTTTTTACGGTTTATTTTCCTACATACGATGTATGAATTTACTTGTTTACCATTTGGAATTTGTACGGCACCGTTTCTTTTCGCCAAGATTTTAAAACCTGCTGTACCTACAACATTTGAGGTCCCTAGGTTATGTATCGGTAAATTATTTAGACGATTTCTTTTTGTTAGGACGCAACAAAGCCGAATGCGAAAAGAATGTTCAGGTTACTGTAACTTTCTTGCAGTCATTAGGGTTTATCGTAAACTATGCTAAAAGCTCTCTAGTTCCTAGTCAGGATTGTAAATTTTTGGGCTTCATGTGTAATAGTTATACAAGCACCATTTCATTACCAAATGATAAAGTACTAAAGACAGTTAAATTAATTGACTCTTTTTTACTCTTACGATATTGTCGAATTAGAGACTTGGCAAAACTGATTGGCCATCTTATTTCTGTTTATCCTGCAGTTAAGTATGGCTGGTTGTACACCAAGCGACTTGAGAGGCAAAAGTTTTTAGCTCTAAAACAAAATTCAGGTAGTTATGAGGGTAAAGTTTATCTTACAAGTAAAGTTAAACGCGATTTATATTGGTGGTTAAAAAAGGTTCCGGTAGCAAGTGAAACCTTAAGGCCACGCACTTATACTACAGAAATTTATTCAGATGCTTCCGGCTCCGGTTGGGGTGTTTTCTGCAATGGGGAATCATCACATGTTTTTTGGACCTTTGAACAATCCAAAAACATATTAACTATTTGGAGTTGCTAGCGGCCTTTATAGGATTGCGGTGCTTTGCAAAATCTGTTAAAAATTGCTCAGTTCTCATGAGAATTGATAACACCACTGCTATATCATATATTAATCGAATGGGTGGAATGAAATACATAAATCTTACTAATTTAGCTAGGAAGATATGCAGTGGCATCTAGAGAGATTTGGATCTTTGCTACTTACATGGAATCAGTAAAGAATGTAGAGGCAGATGGGAGTCTAGGTCGCAGTCAATCGAGACGGAATACAGCTTACAATATCCTTATTATTCGGAAATATTCGATGCTCTTGGACCTTTTGACATTGATTTATTTGCATCCAAAATTAATGCAAAATGTAAAAATTATGTTTCGTGGAGAAGGGACTCCTTTTCTATAGCAGTAGACGCATTCACGTTAGACTGGTAAAAATTTCAGTTTTATGCATTTCCGCCCTTTCCGCTCATCACAAGAGTGTTACATAAAATAACTGCTGACAAAGGGGAGGGGGTCGTAGTAGTGCCTTTATGGAAAACACAGACCTGGTACCCAATATTTGTAAAATTAGCAGTTTCTGATTACGTGATATTAAAACCTAATAAACGTCTTTTATTGTCCCCACTTAGACAAGAGCATCCGCTGTGGCGATCACTTACCCTGGTGGCAGCGAGATTGTCAGGAAAGCATACAGAAATCGAGGCATACCAGAACACTCAATAGAAATCCTAATTGCGTCACTGAGTAAAAACACGCTATCGCAATATAACACGGTTTACTCCAAATGGTGGCAGATTGGACGGGACAAGGGCGTTGATGTATATAACCCAAATAGTAACAATGTTATACAATTTTTAAACCAAGAGTATAATCGGGGAGCTAGTTACTCTACATTGAACTGCTTTAGATCGGCAATAAATTTAATAATCTCCAGTAAAGTAGACGAACGGTTGATAAGTCGGTTCTTAAAAGGTGTTTTTAAGCTAAGGCCAAGCTTCCCTAAATATAACTTCACGTGGGATCCTCAAGTAGTATTAAATTATATATCCACGTTGTATCCTTTAGACTCTTTGTCCTTACAACTACTTTCTTTTCGATTAGTGGGATTACTAGCTCTCTGTACTTCACACAGAATACAAACGTTATCCAAGATTTGTATAGATAACATAAAAAGTATTAACAATAGACTAGAAATATTGCTCCCAATAATACTAAAGACATAAGACATCCACACCGACAGGGAATCAACCAAAAATAGTGTTACCGTTTTTTGTAAACAAACCAGCAATGTGTGTTGCATCAACAATAATGTATAAACATTCAGAAAACCGTAGCATTAAGGAACAAGACACCTGAATTGATTTTGACACATAAAAAACCGCACCATGCGGCATCCACACAAACAATGTCTCGGTGGATTAAAACAGTATTAAACAAAAGTGGTGTAGATACTCAAACTTTCTCAGCTCAAAGTACTAGACATGCTTCTTCCTTAGCTGCTCTGAGAGCTGGAATGGACATTGAGACCATACGACAATCAGTTGGATGGTCACAAAATTCAGATGTTTTTTTCAAGTTTTACAATAGACCACTACTATGGGGCGCCGTTTGTAAAGTTCGCATACATTAAAAAAACCGTGTAAAATGCATCATTTAAACTGAAAACAGGGAAGTTTACCTAGGTTTTATTCTACATTTATAAATCGCAAAGTTATTTAATTAAACATTTTGCCATTTATTATATTGCAAGACATTTAATAAATCACAAGACATTTAATAAATGACAAGTTATTTAACAAATCGCACGGTTTTTTATTTAAATGCACTGTGATATATTAAATTACCTGTCATTTAATAAATAGCAAGTTATTTATAAATATCGACTTTTTTGTACAAATAACTGGAGATATATTAAATAACTTGCTATTTATTAAATGACAGGTAATTTAATATATCACAGTGCATTTAAATAAAAAACCGTGCGATTTGTTAAATAACTTGTCATTTATTAAATGTCTTGCGATTTAATTAAATGTCCTGCTATTTATTTTTAACGCTGGTGTCAAGCGAGTTGGAATGAAGTACGATAGTAGTTCTAATCGTTCAAGTTCGGTCGTATGTTCTGTTCCGAGCTTCCGACTGAATTAGGCATCAGCACCATTGACTTCTAGAAGTCAATATCTGCACGAAATCCGAAATGTCATTCCTTGTAGGTCATCAGCCTGGTCTGTCACAAAGGCATATATTATATTGCATGGTAGTAAATGTGAATTTAATAAATTTTGTCTTATTTAAACTTAAAATTAATTAATAAGAAGGTATTTTTGAATTAATGGATGAATACATTTAAGATGGTAAACTAAAGTGAAGTGTTACATTTGTTTAATAAGGACGTATTTGTAAATAACAGATTTGTGTGACTGGTTATAATTTAAGTTTTTACGCGTTTTTTCCCTCATTTATTAACAATTAAGTGATATGCCCGTCTGGTGTTTAGTGGTAAGCTGCAGAAGCCGAAGTTAGAGGGACAAAATGAACTTCATTCGAAAGCATGTGTGAACACTCAGAAGAAATAGGTGGATAGCTGTCCTTAAGAGAAATTATTTATTAAGAATCAAATTGATCACAATCTGAGAATATTATGTAGCAAGTATTTTGTATAATATGTAACAGGTGAACTAGTAAGTTTGGACAAACAAGATTCTTTCACAGTCTATTTCTAAACGACAACCGAATACCGAAGATGTGAATGCCTAAAAGAAGAGTGAAGCTTATCATTTTTGTGTGTTAGTTGTATCTGGTGAAACGTAGCTTTTATCGAATAGATTTGTACAAAATAGCATGAAGCATGTAAGTTTGAATTTTACGTTCATACTTTTAGGTTTTTTCTTTCAAACTAAATTTTTCAACAAAATTACACAGTATTTAACGTTCATTAATAATTCCTAACAGAAAATAATGTTTGTATAAAATACTGTTAAGAGAATATAATAAATGTAGCATTAAGAGCATCGGCTTATGTTTCATTTCAAATGTAATTTAATATTTTGTTGAGCAGTGGTATTCAAAAATTGGCACAAATTAAACAATACTTAATTATTGTTTTAAACATAGTGATCCACGAAAAGAAATTTACCATGCAATTTAACCTCACTGAATCAACAAATCTGACAGGAATATTGTAAAACAGTGTAGCCACATCGGAAAAAGCTTTGTCATGTCCAGCAACGCAGTCACAGTGACAAGAAAGGGTTTCTCCAGTTTCCTGTGCAACCAGACAAGGGCCTAACTTTTTAGAATGCAACACATTTGTAACTAAGTACAATATATTTGCCTTGTATAATTAAACACCATAATTTTGTAATCAACCAACAACGTTTTCCAGTGCGTTTATGCTTTTATATGTTTGAGTAAGTAAAAAACTTTTTTATGAACAAAATTATTTATTGTATTAGATCTTTAGATCACAGTGTTACATTACAGTCTGGAAGATCATCTTCAATCTTGCACTCGTCAGAAAGTTTGAGTATATATTGAATAATGATCATCAGCGTCACCTCCAAAATTTCCAGGGGGGGGGGGGCAAGGCAAAATTTTCTTAGCATATAATTGATTGGTTTTCATTATAGTAATATAGTACCTACCATATGGTCATTATGTACCAAAAGCCACGGGGGGGCGGAAGCCCCCCCTGCCCCCGTTGGTGACGCCCATGATAATGATCTATTTTCATACTATTTATTGTATTCACATAGTACACAGCGTGTTGTGGGTCTACTAATGAAACATAAACTGCCTATAACTTATTTTATCTTTTATTTCTAATCATTTTTCCGTTCTTATTTTTAATAACCAAAGTTTTACTGACCAACATACAAACTCACTGACCACACACTTGCCCCTATAGCACAAGTTCAAAAATGCATATCCCATTCCCACTTATTCGTCGCTTAACATGCTTTAATTACTACCAAGAAAATTCACCCCCCAACCCTAAAATTAAGGGGGGTTTATTCTTGCATTTTTCCACAAAAAGTTACTGACCAACCATTAATATTTGCAGAAGAAGGTCCAGACTCTATACCTCACATAAGCATAATATCCTACAACTACTGCCAGGATCATCCGCCCTCCAACCCCAAAATTAAGGATAGTTTATTTTTGCATGTTCTCATAAAAACTTTACTGACCAACCATTAATATTTGCAGCAGATGGCCCAAACTCTATATCTCACATCAATATAATATCCTACAGCTACTGCCAGGATCATCCACCCTCCAAGCCCAAAATTAAGGGTAGTTTATTTCAGCACTTTTTCATAAAAATTCACTGCGACCGGGCACTAATATTTATAGTAGAAGGTCCAAAATCTACATCTCAGGTAAGTATAACACCACACAACTACTATACCTAAACTTTCTACTTTTAGTTTAGTATCAGTGTATGTAAATCTTATTCTTTGATAATCACCGAAAGGTGAAAACATATGTTAGAATTTACTTCAATATAAAGTGAAACAACAAAACCGAGTGTTTTTATTCTTATATTAGTTATGTTTCACCTAGTGCCAACCGTGGAATCAATTAAAGTTATTTTTATAGATGTTTTCATTTTTCATCCATCACTTGTAGCTGATTACTCCTGCAGCAGGGGCGAATTCGATTGATGGTTTGAGATGGACAATTCTCGCCAAAAACTTACATTTTCTTTTTCTCAAAAGTTAATTCCAAAAGTATATTAAACATACCTTCTGACGTTTGTTTGGGGGGGTTATATTAAGTTATTTTCGAGCCATTATTACAAATTTTGGGAGTTTTAATGCATATTCAGTTCATTTTGTTGACAGTTGTCAAGCTGAAGATTGCTTTTGTGAGGTTATATGTTCGGTTTCAACAGAACTACTATCGTACTTCATTCCAACTCGCTTGACACCAGCGTTAAAAATAAATAGCAGGACATTTAATTAAATCGCAAGACATTTAATAAATGACAAGTTATTTAATAAATCGCACGGTTTTTTATTTAAATGCACTGTGATATATTAAATTACCTGTCATTTAATAAATAGCAAGTTATTTAATATATCTCCAGTTATTTGTACAAAAAAGTCGATATTTATAAATAACTTGCTATTTATTAAATGACAGGTAATTTAATATATCACAGTGCATTTAAATAAAAAACCGTGCGATTTGTTAAATAACTTGTCATTTATTAAATGTCTTGTGATTTATTAAATGTCTTGCAATATAATAAATGGCAAAATGTTTAATTAAATAACTTTGCGATTTATAAATGTAGAATAAAACCTAGGTAAACTTCCCTGTTTTCAGTTTAAATGATGCATTTTACACGGTTTTTTTAATGTGTGCGAACTTTACAAACGGCGCCCCATACACTACAGCCTCCTGTTCAGAGGTTGTTTGCGGAAAAAATTATAAATGGACATTAGCATTATGCATTATGCATTATATGTTCTATAAGGACCGGACTAGGAATGTATAATTGAAGATTAAACGACTTACCTGTAAGGAGGTTCAATCGTAATTATACGACTAGTCCGGTCCGCATAGAACACCACCCCCCCTTCCCAAATATGCTCCCTTTCTTGCGATGTCAAGTACTAAAACGCGTAATGACTGGGTATCGGCGAGAGGGCAATGGATGAATCATTGCTTTTTTGGCTTTGAAATAGTGTACGTAACCGCACAAGAAATGCTTGCTGCATTATATGTTCTATGCGGACCGGACTAGTCGTATAATTACGATTGAACCTCCTTACAGGTAAGTCATTTAATCTTCAATTATATCTTGTTTTTCTTTCTTTCGTTTTAAGTATAATATGGTTGCTTACTTATATTTCGTCTTGATCATCGTCGACTTCAACTTCATTTACATTTACATTTACTTCGACCCCTGCAATGTATGCACATCATTGAGCAATCAAGGCCTGCAGTTCTACAGGAACACCGAGCCTCGCATTCAGATTTACACTCACAGGATACCACGCGCAGCAGTTCATCTGGCGCTGGGGGTAAGAGGGTTGTAACAGGCACTAATGTTTCACTACTTTTCTTCAAACCCCAGTCCAAGATGGAGTAGGTCTCAGAACTGTAAAGCTTCATGATAAATTTTGCTCCGGCAATTACAATGTCAGATTTTAAAGCTGACGAGTTATTAAAAACAGCAGCAAAATCCTGCATCTCTCTCCAGCTTCGACGAGCTCCGAAGCAGGATATATGCTCGCACTCTTGCCAGGAAAGCTGTCACTTCAAGCTTTGAATTGGCCACGCTTCCGCCCACAAGTGCTGCATGTGAACAGCATTCGCTGCGAACATATTTGCAGGTAGGAGATGTTTTTTGTTTTATAAAAATTGGGGCGTGATTCATTTCATTGCTTAAAATTTGTTTCAGGTTCAAGAATGGATGGGAAATTCACTTCCCTCAGAGGACTGGGGTTGGAAGAAAAGTGGTGAAACATTAGTGCCTGTTACAACCCTCTTACCCCCAGCGCCAGACGAACTGCTGCGCATGGTATCCTGTGAGTGTAAATCTGAATGCGAGGCTCGGTGTTCCTGTAGAACTGCAGACCTTGATTGCTCAATGATGTGCATACATTGCAGGGGTTGAAGTAAATGTAAATGTAAATGAAGTTGAAGTCGACGATGATCAAGACGAAATATAAGTAAGCAACCATATTATACTTAAAACGAAAGAAAGAAAAACAAGATATAATTTGTTTTAGGTTCCGGCTCTACTAATTTTGTTGACGCTAAGTTTTCGTGTTTTATTCTAAAATAAAAATATATTGCATGTAAATGTTTTTTTTTATTTTGCTTATACTTTTTGAGCTCCTTCCAATCACTAAATAAACTTCTGTTGGAACAAAGACAGTAGACATATAGCGTCGTTTCTGAACCAAATCGCTGTATTTCAAAAAATAACATGGCTTTAGACGGGCTAAATTACTACACAAATATTGCAGCACTATATTGTTCAAGAGAAAAATGACTTGATGTAATATGATAGCAGGTATCATGTTCAAGGTCATGTCAATGGCTTGGAGGTAGAAATAAGCGCTGTATTCCAAACGGTGTAGCTGTGTAGCAGCATGTTCAGAGAGACAGGTCTAGAATCGGCTGCATACTTTTAAGAGAAAGCGCTGTATTGCAAATAAAAGTAGAGCGTGTAATTCGATGATTCCTTTGCATTGCATTACCTATGTGAACATGACACTGTAGGTCGTTTGAAAGACAAAGATACAGAGGTTTCAAATTATTATGCTTGCCTATATTTATTCAAACTCTGTGTAATAAGATATGTCGCATCATATTCAAGGTTATTCAACTTCTGCTTCATGCTAGTATAAAATCTGAGTCATCATTTGATGTCTCCAGCGAATTTCAAATTATGCATGTCCAGAGTAATTTGTTATAATTGCAGTGCTTTTACAAGCGTCATATTTCACCGACGCCGGATGTGAGAAAATGATACCATAGGTTATTTGAAAGTCAAAGAATCAAACTGCAGTGCTTTTACAAGTGTCATATTTCACCAACGTTGGATGTGAAAAATGATACCATAGGTTATTTGAAAGTCAAAGGATCATGTCCCGGTAAGAGGGGGAGATTCGAATTACTTATATACGAACTGCTTAGTTTTCCATATCATTTATATAATCGAGAGTGAACAATGCAAAAATGTCCATACTCCAACAGCTTAACGAACAATCTTACATTAAACCCTACATAAATGCTCAATATCTCGAAGAAAATAAAAAATATGAAGTGGAAAGTTTCAGTACACTAAGCACCAAATATGGCGAGCGCGTAGTAGCAGACTTGGGGCAGACTCAAACAATTCTACCGCTGAGATTCCATAGCCTGTTTGCCGATGATCACCTAAGAAATTTCAACGAGGAAATAGAAAAGAAGGTAAAAAAGATTTACTTGATTCAAAAAGGTATCGTGGGTAGCACAGTGAATATAGAGTTTGAAGAAGAAGAAGTCAAGAATAATTAATTATAACGAACAAACAAGAAGAATTAGAAGTAAGACTTGAATCTTTTCTCAAATCGCTTAGAAAGCTTGCTCAAGAATTAGCTGTATACGAAGTGAGAAAAAAATTCAGCCGTATTAATTTAGATCCAAACCATAACAATGAAAACTCAAAGAAACCAAAAGAATTTTAGAAATAAGACTCGCATCTATCTTCCAATCGTTTAGAAGACTTGTGGGGAATAACGTATAATGTTAATCTTTCCAAAAAAATTGACAAGCAGTCTTACTTGCAAAATAACCAACCAACCAACAGAGTGCAGGAAGAATGAAAAAACTGTTCGTTTCAATTACAATATCCAAATACACTATGTGGATGCAAGAGATCCAAGCAGAAAAGGACCATGGGAGATGTACGCAAGAGATCGTGAACGGTTTTTGGAAAGAATTCGTAGAACTTCATTGATTTTGGAACCTATGCTTAAGGAAAGAATTATGTTATATAATTTGAATGCATCCTTAAAATTGTAAATCCACTCAATAAATAAACAGATGAACATGCTCATGTATTTTTTACTGCATTCCCTGAAAGTATAGAAAAACGAAGAGAAAGTAATTCGATTTCAACGGGTCTTAAGACTATGTTAGCGTGGTTCTGTATTGATTATCGATTATTGATAATCGATTATTGGTTATCAATTATTGGTTATTGATTGGTTATCAATTATTGGTTATTGATTGACTATCGATTATTGGTTATTGGTTGATTATCGATAATCTATTATTGATTATCGATTATTGGTTATCGATTATTGATTTCGATTATTGATTATCGATTTCGGTTATTGATTATCGATTATCGGTTATTGATTGATTATCGATTATTGGTTATTGATTATTGATTGATTATCGATTATTGGTTATCGATTATCGATTATTGATTGATTATCGATTATCGATTATTGGTTATTGATTGATTATCGATTATTGATTATCGATTATTGATTATTGATTATCGATTATTGATTATCGATGATTGATTATCGATTATCGATTATTGGTTATTGATTGATTATCGATTATTGATTATCGATTATTGGTTATTGATTGATTATCGATTATCGATTATTGATTATCGATTGATTGATTATCGATTATTGGTTATTGATTGATTGATTGTCGATTATTGATTATAGATTATTGATTATTGATTATCGATTATTGATTATCGATTATTGATTATTGGTTATTGATTGATTATCGATTATTGATTATCGATTATTTGTTATTGATTGATTATCGATTATTGGTTATTGATTAGCGATTATTGATTGATTATCGATTATTGATTGATTATCGATTATTGGTTATTGATTGAGTATCGATTATTGATTATTGATTATTGGTTATTGATTGATTATCGATTGTTGATTATTGGTTATTGATTAATTATCGATTATTGATTATTGATTGATTATAGATTATTGATTATCTATTATTGATTATCGATTATTGATTATCGATTATCGATTATTGATTATTGATTGATTATCTATTATTGATTATCGACTATTGCTTATTGATTGATTATCGATTATTGGTTTTAGATTATTGGTTGATTATCGATTATTTCTTATTGATTGATTATCGATTATTGATTGATTATCTATTATTGGTTATTGATTGATTATCGATTATTCATTATCGATTACTGATTATCGATTATTGATTATCGATTATTGATTATCGGTTATTGATTATCGATTATTGATTATCGGTTATTGATTATCGATTATTGATTATCGATTATTGATTATTGGTTATTGATTATTGGTTATTGATTGATTATCGATTATTGGTTATTGATTGATTATCGATTATTGATGATCGATTATTGGTTATTGATTGATTATCGATTATTGATTATCGATTATTGATTATTGATTGATTATCGACTATTGATTATCGATTATTGATTGATTATCGATTATTGATTATTGATTGATTATGGATTATTGATTATCGATTATTGGTTATTGATTGATTATCGATTATTGGTTATTGATTGATTATCGATTATTGATTATCGATTATTGATTATCGATTATTGGTTATTGATTGATTATCGATTATTGGTTATTGATTGATTATCGATTATTGGTTATTGATTGATTATCGATTATTGGTTATTGATTGATTGTCGATTATTGATTATAGATTATTTATTATCGATTATCGATTATTGGTTATTGATTGACTATCGATTATTGATTATCGATTATTGGTTATTGATTGATTATCGATTATTAATGATTGATTATTGATTATCGATTATTGGTTAGACACTTTAGATGACATATACGCAAATTCCATTTTAATTGCGATTGTTGGGACGATTTACTTAGAAATATACCGTACTCGCATTTATTTCAACTTACTCTAAAAATGGTGGGGCTGTTGTAATACGAGTATACAATTCAATATTAATGGTAATATCAATTTTCAACGTGTAATTCAATACGGCAGCATGAAATTTCGAGCTCGTCATTCAGTACAGTTGCATCAAGTTTCAAGCGTGATGATGAATATGTAATTTTATATTATGTAACCCTACACTCTCGAAAAATCCGAGAAACGTGCACGTGTTGTTTGTAACATAATACTCGTAATAATCAGGACTGTAATTTGATATTATTGCGTCAAACTATCCTCGATTCAGCACTATTTTCGTTGCTATAAATTAAACCAACGCGACGGTTCAGATTAGTCTCGATCGAAGTGTTTTGAAATTTCTGTGCGCTATATTGAGAGTCATGTCGACGGAAACGGTTTCAAATTTGAGCAGTAAAATGATCAAAGTTTACGATCGATCGTTTAAGCTGCTGAAGACATCTGACGCTGTTGACCGCTTTATTCGCCACATCAAAGGTGACATCAAATTGGTAAGAACGGCTATTAAAAATGCAATTTACCTCAAGAAAGCTGATGAAAACCCGTTTAGATTGGAGAGTAATTTAGCATTTCTCATTTTTCATTTGGAAAAATTAAAACAACTGAAAATTTCATTTGTCAAAGAGGGCGGTGGCTTATTAAAACGTCAAAGTCACTCGAATCTCAAATGGCGAAATGTTGAATCTTGTTTTGCTGGAAGATTGCAGACTGGCATCATAGCAAATTTAAAAGTAAAGGATCCACTCGTATTTTTAAATAAAGTATTTAGAAGTTTTGCGTACAAGATTAGAATTTTGGTGAAAGATTCCATGCTTAAAGTAAATGTTATTCTTACGGGAAATTTTGTCAAACCTCAAAACGGAGACGTTGATTTGAAGTCCTTTTCAACAAGAAATTCCAAAATTGACAGGGGAACAGATTTGAAACAGTGGTACAAAATCAATATTGTGGACGTGCTTATGACTAAATTAGAAGAATTTAGCGAAAAAGATTCTGGTTGGGCGCTTCTAGAAATATTAGGATTGAAAGTTAACATTAGCACTTATTGTCCGATAAAGGGTGGATATTCAACATTTGTGCGGCTTCCTGAATTCATTAAAAAAAACATGCGGTCGTTAACATAAAAAACGACGATGAATATTGCTTCCTTTGGGCCGTGACGTCAGCATTATTTCCCGCACAAAGTCACTCCGATAGAACATCTTCTTATCCTCCATGTTGGTCTGTTTTAAATTACTCTGGAATTGAATTTCCCATTTCGCTTGATGATGTCTCCAAATTTGAAAAGCTGAACAATCTCTCAATTAATTTATTTTGCTTGAATGACAAAGACAAGGTGCTACCCTTTCGCTTAAGCGAAAATTTCTCTTCTCACAGAGAAACCATCAATCTTTTGGTGCTGCAAGTTGATAACTCTTTTAAATTTCAACACGTAAATCGCAGCAATAAAGAACGATTATTTCATTATGCTTGGATAAAGAATTTCTCTAGTCAGATTTCCAAGCACGAGCACAAAAATTATGTGTGTTACATATGCTTAAATCACTTTCAAACAGACGAACGCTTGCAAAAACATATGAAGTACTGCAAACATTCAAATTCGTGTTCTATTAAATTACCGGAGAAGCCAGACAACTATCTGTTCTTTAAAAACGTTCACTTTCAAGAAGCCGTTCCTTTCTGTATATATGCCGACTTGGAGAGTTTGCTGGAAAAGTGTGACGGCTCGAATTCTTTTCATAACACTTGGAATTATCAGAAACACACAGCTTTTAGTGTAGCTTATTACTTCAAGTGTTCTTACGATGATTCTTTGTCTTATTTTCAAACGTATAGAGGCGAAGATTGTATAAAGTGGTTCGTTACAGAATTACAAAAAATAGCCAAGTTTACGAATGATGCGTTTAAAACGATTATTCCAATGTTCAATTTCGACAATCGACAGCATTCTGCCACCCGATGTCATATATGTAAGAAACCTTTTGAAGCAGGCCAAATTAAAATACGAGATCATTGCCATTTTACTGGCAGATTTAGAGGTTTGGCTCATCAAGGATGCAACATAAATTACAGAAATTCTCACGCGGTGCCTGTTGTTTTTCACAACCTCAGTGGATACGATGCTCATTTTATAATCAGAGAGTTGGCTTTGCTTATCCCCGGACATATTAAACTTCTGCCAATAGATAAAGAAAAATACATATCCTTCACCAAATACGTCGAAGGAACGAATGTGAACTTCAGATTTATAGATTCATATAGGTTTATGGCTAGCAGCATCGAAAAACTTGCGTCATATTTCGATGATGATAAGAAAGTAATTACTCGTTCTCTTTGTAAAACTGACGAAGAATTTAAAATGTTGACGCGGAAAGGAATTTTTCCTTACGACTATTTGGACTGTTGGGAAAAACTTGAATATGAAAAACTTCCTGAAAAGCAATCATTTTACAGCATCTTGCATGATGAAGCAGTTTCTGAAAGCGACTACCTGCATGCTTGTAATATTTGGCAAACATTTGACATTCAAACTTTGGGGCAATATTCAGACTTGTATTTAAAGACTGATGTTCTTCTTCTATCAGATATTTTCGAAAATTTTCGTCGAACGTGTTTGCAAACATATGCGTTAGATCCTCTTCATTATTATACCGCCCCAGGCTTAGCATTCGATGCCATGTTAAAGACCACCGACATACGTTTGGAACTTCTCACCGATGTTGACCAAATAATGTTTATTGAAAGAGGAATTCGAGGCGGGGTGGCTCAGTGCTCTAACAGATATGCCTCGGCTAACAATAGGTACATGGAGAGTTTCAATCCACACGAGCCATCAACCTTTTTGATGTATGAGTATCTCCCTTACGGAGAATTCGAGTTTCTCGAGAAAGAGGAAATCGATCAAACAGGTCTAAATATCTTAGACACTCCGGATGAGTCTGATGTTGGCTACATTTTAGATTGCGATTTTGAATATCCTTCCCACTTGCACGATCTCCATAGCGATTTGCCTCTAGCACCCGAACATATGGTCCCGCCTGTAAGCGAATCGGAGTCTAAACAAAAGAGACTACTCTTAACGCTGTATTCAAAAAAGAATTATATTATTCACTACAGGAACCTGAAGCAATATATTAAATATGGGTTAAAGTTAACTTGCATCAATAGAGCTCTTAGGTTTAAACAGAGTCCTTGGTTAAAAAAGTATATTGACTTGAACACCGAAATGAGACAAAAATCTAAAAATGATTTCGATAAAAATTTTTATAAACTCATGATTAATGCCGTTTTCGGCAAATGTATGGAGAATGTTAGAAAACACAAAACTGTACATTTAGTTACAAGATGGGAAGGACGCTTCGGTGCCAGGGACTATATTTCTAGACCAAATTTTCACAGTCGCACAATTTTTGATGAGGACTTGGTCATTATTGAAATGAATAAGTTAGAAATATGCATGAATAAACCCATTTATGTAGGCTGCAGTATTTTAGACATATCTAAAACGTTTGTTTACGGTTTCCATTACGGGTACATATTAAAGGAATTGAGCGACAGAACGAAGCTTCTGTATACCGACACGGACAGTCTCATATACGAATTCATTGATTTAAATATTTACGAAATTATGAAACGCGACGGTAATATGTTCGACACCTCCGATTATAAAATTGACAATCCTTTCGGCATCCAGTTAAAAAACAAAAAGATTCCTGGATTAATGAAGGATGAGAACAACATAATGTTGGAATTTGTAGGTTTGAGTGCAAAAATATATGCGTACACAGTGCGAGAAATGGATGGTATTTCCGTGAATAAAAAATCGAAAGGTTCCACAAAATCTGCAATGAGAAAAATTTCTATTGATGATTATAAAGATTCCCTTTTCAATTTTAAAGTGATTTCCAAAACCCAGCACCTCATACGATCAAAAAAACACGAATTATTTTCAGTTAAACAAAATAAAGTTGCTCTGAGTCCTTACGGTGATAAACGAATTTTAAGTTATTTCACAACTGATTCGAAACCGTGGGGATTCTCCGCTCCGGCATCCCGATAATGCAATAAAACGTCCATTATGCTCTCTGCATTTTGTATATAAATAGTGAATTATACTTCTCGAAAACAGTTCGAGTTTAAGATGTCGGTTCCACTTCACGCTCAGATGAAAGCGCGCTTGTATCAAGCAATAATTCGCATTCACGAACAATTTTTAACACTTTCCATTACTGGGCGTCCAGAGTTTCATAAACATTTAATGGTGAATAAAATATTAAATAAAATTAACATTGTTGTGCCAGACAAAGCCATTTACTTGGCTGCAATAAACACGTTCGTGACGGACAAAAATATCATTTGTTTGCTGCTTGATAAAAAAAGGAGTATGGACAAGCACGTCTGCGAGGTAATAGAAGCTTGTATTCGTGATGGATGTTGCAGTCTTAATTTTGCAAGGTTAAATTACATTTTGCATAAACATAATTTTAACTTCAATAATTTTCACAAAATTTACCTATTTGAAATATTGTCCGGTGAAAAATATAATGAAAGCTTTCAATGTAATAACACTTCATACGAGTTAGAAAATTTCGTTAAAAATCACACAAGTTCTCTTCAATGTGTTGATGAAGTTATTTGTGAATTAGCTTACAAGGCAAATGCTAAGTTGCTTGAAAATTTTATTGCTGTACTCAAAACTAAATCTTTTGCATTTAATTTCACGCCTGCCACAAACAAACGACACTGCAATATTGTCAAATGGTTGAAGCAAAATATTCGAAAGGGTGAGGAAGGTGAGAGTCCTCTGGGTTGGCACTGTGGACCAGATTCTGCTGTATGGCCCTCTACCACATTGGAGGATTATAAGATTACTTTGACATTATTAAACTGTTTATATTAGAAACTATGTGTGCAAATAAAACAATTTGAAATATTTTTTTGTTTTTATTTATTAACATTTGTATTCATTTAAATACCATTTGTGCAATAAGAATACATTCTCTCTTGAACATTGAAGCTTATTTATAAAATGTTCCATGCAGTGGAATGAATTTGTTAATTTATATTTACATTTTAACGTGCTTAAATTAGGACAGTTCATCGATTGCATGTCAATTACATTATTGGAATTAATCAACATTTTTTGAAGCCAAATCTTTTTTTCTAAACCTTTCACTAAAATTATTCGATTTGTTTCAATTTTGCTGTTAAAAAATCTGGACACTTCTTTGTGATTAATAATAGGTAAATTTTCATCGTGGGACGTCCAGGACAACCCGTGGATATTGCGAGTCAACCATTCCACCTGATTTCGAACCTGTTCTGAAAGACAGTAATATTCTATGGGCATAGAAACCATGTAATGCCAGAGTGAACCCTTGACCACATCATACACTGCAATTTCTCTGCACAAGAATTCCGATTTCCTGTACTGAAATCCTTGAACGTCTACGATGTACATAATTTATATAGTGCTCTTACTGCGTTCGTTAACGGATTGTAAACGATTAAACGATGTGCAATATAAGACAATAACAAGCTGTGTTTGCAGAAATATTTGCACTCGTTCTGACGAGAACAGTCGATGACTGCTAGAGGTGCCGAGTTGCGGAAATTTATAGGTGTGAAAAGAGGTTCGCACTCCCTCTCATAATATGACTCTTGAAACTGCACATACATTTCGTACAACGTAGCAAATAAGTTGGCATCGAAATTCAAATTAAGATTGTCATAGGGATAGCTTTCTGAATTCAAATACAGCTTGATGTTAGTTAACTTGCAATGATCGAACTTGCTGCAGTCTCTGAATATCTTATTTTTTCTGTCTCTTTGAAGCCCCACTAAAATATAACGTGGTTTTTCCAGCTGATTTGTAGTTTTCACTACCCAGGTGTGGCGTTGAGTTTCCTGCAATAACGGATACTCGGGCAGTTCCCATCCTCTAAATGCTACTTCTAATTCTGCATTTTTTGACATATAGGTTATGAGCTTCAATCTCTAAGCGTCTGCTACGGCTATGTGGGGTACTTTCCATAACACTTTCAGTAAGGTTACTTTCGTTGTTTCATCCTGGTTTTCGTTAACCACAGCATTGATATCCGAATTACTTCGTATTAATATCAGTTCTTGCCGCACATTTAAAACAATTTTCTTAAAGTCCTCGCAAAATCCTAGGAACATCCTAAGCGGAATGCTGACATTAAAATTCCCGTTGCTGTCGACAGTTGTAGAATTTTGCATCGGGAACCATACGGCGTTTTGCAATCGCACGCTCTCATTTGCGTTGTATGAAACGTATCCCTTCATTGTTGATGTTAAACCAGGATTCCTTACGCGATCTACCACAGATCCGCCCATTTCATATCTAATTTCATCGAATAAAAATAATATGCCATTATTTATAAAACGTGCAGTTTTCGAAACTGTTCCTTCAGCCGTCAATAGTTTGCCCTCAATGTACAAAGAACTACCCCAAGGTAACGTATACGCATCCTGTTGTTGGATGGGGATACGAATTTCATCATTATTTTGAAGCGATCTAGCTGCATACGGTTGATGTGTATGTTTCTCCGCATTTACTATAGCGTTGTCGAATACAGCTCTATCGCTTACGTTTAAAATTTCGCTATTCATTACTGGTCTTTCTAATAGTGCAGCGAATAATAAATTTGCAAAAATTTGATTTGCAAGCCACTTTCATTCTAATCCACAGCTTTTTTAATGTTTCTATTTTTCACTCGATTTATTTTTAATCCTAGCGATGTGAGAAAAGCTCGAATTGCTGGTGTTAGTTGAACCAAAGTATTGGAAAAACTGGCTGTATGTTTTCTGCCGAGTGTATTTATATGACCTCCAGTTCGACGTCTCTTCCAATTATCATAACGGATTCCCATTCTGAATCCTTTTCAAATGAAGTCTTACCGTTATCACTTCACCTCTGAAATTGATCAAGTGGCCGTTTTGATCCAGTATTTTAACTGTAATTTCGCTTATCTGGTTTGTGTTGATTGGTAAATAAATCACACTTTTAAGGGTTTCGGTTATTTTGAATCCTGCTGGCACTGATGGAAAGAATTCGTGTATGACATGTACTTGTCGACTGTTGACATATGATCCTCCCACCAAATTACATTCTACACATATTGCGCTAACTTTTACTATGTTTACTGGAGAATCCGATACATGTCGTTTATCTGGTTGAAGTTTACGCGATTCGAACCCCAACAGCCATGCAATCGAATCTTTCTTTGTGAAATCAATTTCGTAGTTGCATTTAATTTCACTACTCAGAGTATTATTATTTGCACGTATGTTCAAAATTACAGGAGGCTTTCTTTTCTTATTACTGTAAATAGTGTAAAAGTTTTTAGTCGGATCCAGCACATCGTTTAGCTCTCCCAAATTAGAAGTATCAGCTTCTATAACTTTTTCAAGTTTTTTAAAAGATGTTTGTAGAAACTCATTAATATTGTTAACTTCGTAAGATCCCTCCGGTATTTCAATATAATCACCATGTTGACCATAATAAAACTTGTTGCATCCCGTTTCTATATTCGGGAACGAATTATACGCTTCAAAGTTTCATCATCATAAGGTTCTCAGTCCGAAGACTGGTTGGACGCGTACCTCCATTCTTTTCTATCCTGAGCTAACCTACGCATTTCCCTAAAAGTAGAACATCCTACATCCCTAACTATTTGAGAGCAGTAGTCTAATCTAGGCCTACCCCTACCTCTTTTTATTCCTATCTCTGACTCTAGTATGTCACGAACTATTCCTTCGTGTCTTAGAAGGTGTCCTACCATCCTATCTCTCCTACTCTTTATTGTTTTCCATACCTTTCGCTTTTCCCCAACTCTTTCTAATACTTCCCTATTGCTAACCTTATCTATCCACGGTATCTTCATCATGCGTCTGTAGCACCACATTTCAAACGCTTCTACTCTTTTTCTATCCGCTTCTCCTATTGTCCAAGTTTCGCACCCGTATAATGCCGTACTCCATACATACGACGTTAAGAGTCTCTTCCTAGTCTCTATATTAACAGTTCTCGAGCATAACAGTTGTTTCTTTTTGTTAAACGCAACTCGGCCCTGCGCCATTCTTTGTTTTATATCTTTAGTGCTCCTACCGTCTTGAGTTATTTTACTTCCTAAGTAGCAGAAATCCGCGACCTCCTCTATCTTCTCATTTCCAATTTGTATTTCCATTTTAGTTCTATTTTCACATCCCCTACATACCAAAATTTTAGTTTTCTTTTTATTGATTTTCATGCCGAAGCCCTGTGTCAAAACTGCTTCCATTTCATTCAAAGCCGCTCCTAATTCTTCTTTGCTAGATGCTAACACTGCTATATCATCCGCAAATCTGAGCATGTTAATAGTTTGGCCCTGTACATTGATCCCTGAGGCTGTTCTTTCCTTAACAATATTAATCGCATCTTCGATATATAAGTTGAAAACTAGAGGTGACAATGCACATCCCTGTCTCACTCCCTTCCGGATATCTACTTCCCTTTGTTCCTGCTCACATTCTATAACTGCCTTTTGCTCTTTGTAGAGATTATGTATTATTCTTCTGTCCCTGTATTTCATCCCTACCTTTCTCAGCACTTCGAACATCTTCCCCCATTTTACGTTGTCGAAGGCTTTTTCTAAATCTACAAATCCTATATAGACGCTCTTTCTCTTTTCTATCGTTTTTTCTATAATTACTCGTAAAGCTAGAATGGCCTCGCGCGTTCCTCTATTTCGTCTAAATCCGAACTGATCTTTTCCTAATATTTCTTCCGCCTTTTTCTCCATCCTTCTTTGCACAATTCTAGTTAAAATTTTTGACGCATGGGAAGTTAAACTGATAGTTCTAAAATTTTCGCATCTATCCGCGCCTTTTCTTTTTGGCAAAGCTACTATGATGTTCCGTTTGTAATCTTCTGGAATCTCGCCTGTCAGGTATATGCGACTAACTAGTTTAAATAAACGATCTATTACCTCTTGACCTGCGCACTTTAAGATTTCTGCCTGCAAGCCATCTATACCTGGTGCTTTATTATTCCTTAAACTTTTTAGTGCTATCTCAAACTCTTCTCTCATTATAGGACTCCCTAGGTTATCCCCCTCTACACTGCTTTCGCTTTCTAATATATCTTGCACTTCCTGTCCCGCATATAAGTTTCCTAAATATTCTTTCCACCTATCTGCCTTCTCCCCACTTCCGATTAGGATATCTCCTGCCTCATTTCTAATGTTTTTGGTACTAGATCTCAAAGTTTATCAACCCCAAAGCGTACTCTGCATTTTCTTCGTTTAAATTAATTGGCGGATGCAAGTTTGCAGTTAAAATAGAACTATTTCTAGTCAAAGCAAATGTAAAAGACATGTTTCTTAACACTTGTTAATTACGTAATGAGAAAGTTTCCTCGCATTAATCTAATTATACAAAAATTTCAAACACAAATGTCCACAATTTACTGTATCGAATGACTGAAAAGTTGCGTGATTGTAATGAATTTTGCAGTCACCACGACCATTTAAATATTGTATAAGTTCTGTTGGCGGTCTCAGATTACCATAACTATCGAAATATGTTGCAGTACTCCCATGCTTCTTGTATGCAGTCCAGTGCGTACCAGTTCCTTTCTCATCATCCAGATTAATAATGCCACATTCTTTCATGCGAACTTTACGAGGCAAATTATTTCGCATAAATACACCACGGAAATATTTAATATTCAGCTTTTTAATGTATTTCTCTAAGTCTAAATTTGTTAGAGCACGTTTAGGTAATTTTATTGGTAGTTTTTTGGCCGAGATGGAGAGTTTAAAAAAAAAACCAGTCCTTTTTTATATGGTTTCAAATACAATCCTTTTCCCATAGCTATTGATTCCATCATTTTGTTATGACGAAGACTTTCATCCAATTTGTCTTTTGCAGATTTTGCATCACTAACAGCTTTTGCGATTCCAGCCGCACCGACGCTAAGTGCTCCGAGAGCGCTTAATCCCGCAAATATCGGTATTAACGGCAAGAAGCCGCCAGTTCTCGGCAATGGTATAATCCGCTTTGGCTTAATCCTTTTCCTTTGCCTTGCAGTCTTCACTGCTTTTACAGCAATTTTTATTGCATCACTTATACCGGCGTATTTGCCGTTTCTTAATGCAGCAGTTGCTTTTTTAGTTACGTCTGTAAACTTCAGAGCTCCACCAGTTTTCTTTATTTTGCGTTTACAACTACAACCCATACCCAATTTCAATTTCGTTTTCATAGCTGCAGCCACTCCCAATGCAGCAGTTTTCTCTCCCAAAGACGACTCGTTGGAATAGAACCTTTTTGCAGCTTTATCTGCTAAAATTTTATCTGCTTGATGTCGATTTGATAAATTGTCGGTTTCTGAATAAGCTAGATCGTGTGCCTTACAAGCTTCATCCAGACCATTAACGCCAATATCTCCTCGACGTAGTCTTTCTCTTAGTTTTGTTCCAGGTCCGCAAAACTTGTATCCGGGTATATGAAGTTCGACTGGTAATTTATTTATCACCGAATTTAGTAAACCGCCACCACCTTTTCTTTCGATTTTCTTTGAATCGCTTTTTAACTTTCTGCAGTGTTTTATCATTTAGACAGCACCAGTTCGATTCATATATTGGTACTGCACTATAGTTTGAAGTTATCTACTTATATATATATATATATATATATATATATATATATATACGTTCCAGTAACTTATGTAATCACATTTGTAGCCCTGTTGAAGACGGAAAATCCCGTCGAAATATAGGATGATTAAATTCCAATGAACTTGTTTCATTCCTGTAAATGACTGCTTCCCACGAAACAATCCAATCTATATATATATATATATATATACCCCAATCTACATTGTACAGAAGTTTAAGAAAAGTCATGCGTGTTATAAAGCAGACTCTTACTTTACCAATTAATAATCATGCATCAATTCGTTGCATCAATTCGTTGCATAGTTGTGGGGCCTTCAAACTGCGGAAAAACAAATGTTATGATTAGTCTGATAGAGCATCCTAATGGGCTACGATTTACGTGTATTCCAAATCGCTATTTCAACCAAAGTATCTATATTTAGAAAAATTATTGAAACCTATTAAAGGAATTAATTATTACACATTTAACGATTGCGAAAAAATTTTACGTCCATCGGAAGCCAAAAGAAATTCCTTATTTATATTTGATGATGTAGCCTGCGATAAACAATTTGTTATTCGAGAGTATTTCAGTATGGGTAGGCATATAAGGATGTGGATTCATTCTATTTGTGTCAAACGTACACTCGTATTCCCAAACATTTTGTTCGAGATAATGCAAACGTTCTAGTTCTTTTCAAGCAAGATGATATGAATTTAAAACATGTGTACGATGATCATGTTACTACAGATATGAAATATGATGAGTTTAAGAGTATGTGTAAAATATGTTGGAAAGATAAATACGGATTTTTGGTGATTAACAAAGATTGCGATCCGAACAGTGGAAGATATAGAAAAGGCTTCGATCACTATATATATCTTTAGGAGAACAAATCGATTTATATATCGAACGAACACTTGACTGGCAGCAGTATTTTGAAATAAAACAACAAAATCTGCTGTTTCTGAGCTGTACTAATTTGTTTAACAAGTGTACGCAAGTAGTGTAACGAATTCTTGAATATGATGAAAAATACTGACATAGAAATAAAGAAAAGGTTAATAAGCAAGATAAAGGATGTAAAAAGGAAACTAGAAGCTCTCAAAATTGGAGAACTTGACCGGGAGGAAGTATTTTTACCCATTACAAGAAGACTTCATAGCATTGCAACAAAACTTGATAACAGCAACGATTCCAAATATATTAAGAAAGAAGTTAAACAAGAAGAAAAAGAAGAAGACTACTTAAATTCTAATGACGAAGACAAATTAGACCTTTCTAATCAACCGAAATTTACATTAACTGAAGATGTTGATGATGATGATGATATGCGGGATGCTAGTTTAAACTCTGATCGGTCGGATAGTTCTGCAAATGTTCTTGAAACTAAAGTAAATGTAGAATAGTTTGGTGTGCTACCTCGAGAATACATAAATGAAATGATGACTGATAAGGAAAACAAATTCGACTTTAAATATGGAACACGGTTAGAACCAGAAACTAACCAATTTAAAATTGGAAATTCTGTTTTAACATTCGAAGATTCGGATGTAATTATTGCAGATGCAACATTCAAAGGAACTCGTGGTTTATATGAATTGTTGTTTAAGAAGCATCCTCTAGCTAGATTATAACGAAAAGGAGTTGAGAATCTACTTATCAATAGTTAAACACACCAATGCTCATAAACGTCATTATAAAGATGATAGTCAAATTGATGGAAACGCATCACTGAAATATAAAAAAATTATATCGCAATTAAATGTTGAACCGTCTACACCTAAAAAATCGTCTAAGGCACAGAAACCTCCCACAAAATTGGGATTCGGACAAAACATGATTATGGAAGTGTCAAGAAAGCCTGTAGACTATATATATTGGGATAATCCAAATGAACTCGTAGATCGTCTACGACTGTTAGTAGCTTCCCAACTTGCAGGCCATAGTGGTCACAGAAACGAAATCAATTCAATCATTGAAGAATTGCGCGAGGCTCAAATAATAACTTAAAATGAGTATTGACAAATTTGGTAGATACATAGGTCATCCAAGAGCAAACTATTCTGGAAATGTTGAAGACCTGCCTACTTTATTATAAGATTATTACAGAATTTTTATTATGATACAATTGTAACTTTTAAGATGAATTGTAAAAATTCTGTATGGATATTTCCCTATCGCTCGGCATTTATTGTGGATGTACGATATACAAATCCATCAAATGTAATTACTGTAATAAACGACTAAGAATTTATGCTGGATGATCTTAAAAATGTTATACTAAATTTTGGAGATAGTGTAACTTTTCGGGGTATAAATGATGATTGGGAGAATTTTTTCGTAGAGTTCATACTCAGATGTCCCTTGGTGTATGTTCCAGAGGACTAAGAATTTGCATAAAACATGACTTATTTGCAAGCATCTGAAATTAAACGTGACATTCTTAACGAATTACACAAAACTGCTCGAATTAATTTTAAACGGCGAAGAGTTGTAGTTAAAGGTTTGAATGATTTGTTCCAAGCAGACTTGGTAGAAATGCTTCCCTATGCAAAGGAAAATAGAGGACATAAGTATATTCTAGTAGTAATAAACTGTTTCTCAAAATTCGTTTGGTGTGAGCCTGTAAAAACTAAATCCGCAGTAGATGTTGCTAATGCTATGACAAAAATATTGAAACAAGCTGAGAAACCTCCAAAACACCTACAAACAGATATGGGAAAGGAATTTTATAATACTGTTTTTAGCACATTAATGAAAAAGTATTGTATTAACCATTATAGCGTTTATAGTACTAAAAAAGCTTCTATTGTTGAGAGAGTAAATAGAACTTTAAAAAGCATAATGTGGAAACGGTTTAGCTTGCAAGGTTCTTACAAGTGGTTAGATATGCTCAAGACTGTGGTCGAAACGTATAACAACACGATGCATTCGACTATACACTTGAAGCTCGCAAACGTTAGTAAGAAAAATGAAAAAGCTGTTTTGAAAAAAGTATATACTCACGTTAAGATGGTTGAAAAGAACGTAAAATATCGTGTAGGTGATCATGTCAGAATAAGTAAATATAGGGAAGCTTTCGAGAAAGGCTATACACCAAATTGGTCCAACGAAATATTTACTATAAAAAATGTTGTACGTACTTTTCCTACTACATACTTATTAAAAGATGAAAAAGGTGAAGATATACGTGGAGGATTTTGTGAAATGGAGCTGCAGAAAGTTAAACATCCTGATGTTTTTTTGGTGGAGAAGGTGGTGAGAAGAAAAGGGAATAAAGTATTGGTCAAGTGGTTGGGTTTTGATAAGACTCATAACAGCTGGATTGATAAGAACAATCACATTTAATTTTGTAGTAGGAATATAATAAAACTAAAAAATACTAAAAAATAAAATTGGTGTCTTTTATTTAAGTTTTGCATTTAACCAAAGAATAGTGTACAATGATGTATGATAGTAACAAAATTAAAGAGGCAAAAAACACTAGTGTAGAATAAAAATAAATTGGAATTCTTGCTTGATTCCATATAAGACATTTCCATTCTGATTCGGCTAAAGTTCCATTCTGGTACAAGTATCGTATTTTCGCGTGCACATGTGTATTATCAGACTTTTCTGCTCCTAATTCATTTACGAGGACTTCAGAATTGTTTAAGATATCTTCGTAAAACAGTCTCAATCGCTCAGGCCATTTCGGTGTATCCTGCTGATATGTATCACAACTTTCTGAAAACTTGATGCTGACAAATGCTTGAACTACTCCCTCAGGTCTTTGGACAATAAGATATTTTTCTGGAGTGATTGTTGCTAGAACCAGAGCTGCAATTACAATATTACTCATGTTTGTGATAAGAGTCCTCGAAATATTAGTATATTTATAAGACATTTTCTCCCTACCGAAAATATTCTCAGAAAATTTGCGATGATACCATTGGCTCTTTTGTCTGCCTTCTTGGCGTTGGTGAAATATGAGACTTGTAAAAGCACTGCAGTTTGATCCTTTGACTTTCAAATAACCTATGGTATCATTTTTCTAATCCGGTGTTGGTGAAATATGACACTTGTAAAAGCACTGCAATTATAACAAATTACGCTGGACATGCATAATTTGAAATTCGCTGGAGACATCAAATGATGACTCAGATTTTATACTAGCATGAAGCGGAAGTTGAATAACCTTGAATATGGTGAATATGGTGCGACATATCTTATTACAAAGAGTTTGAATAAATGTAGGCACGCATAATTTGAAACCTCTGTATCTTTGACTTTCAAACGACCTACAGTGTCATGTTCACATAGGTAATGCAATGCAAAGGAATCATCGAATTACACGCTCTACTTTTGTTTGCAATACAGCGCTTTCTCTTATAAGTATGCAGCCGATTCTAGACCTGTATCTCTGAACATCCTGCTACACAGCTACACCGTTTGGAATACAGCGCTTATTTCTACCTCCAAGCCATTGACATGACCTTGAACATGATACCTGCTATCATATTACATCAAGTCATTTTTTCTTGAACAATAAAGTGCTGCAATATTTGTGTAGTAATTTAGCCCATCTAAAGCCATGTTATTTTTTGAAATACAGCGATTTGTTCCAGAAACGACGCTATATGTCTACTAAAGACTATTATTGTTATTATTATTATTATTATTATTGAGATAAAATACATGACTAGTAAGATATATAAAGCTATTAAGTTATATATTGACGGCAACGCACGATATGCATAATAATATTCTGTATAAAACCCGAAATACCCGCCTATGCCTTTTTTCATCATGAATGTAAGACCCTAAAAATATGTTTCCCCAATAATAATAATTTTTTTCAAAGTTTATATACTAATAAAACATTAAATTACCTTACATGTATTTTTTTCTAAGATTGTCAGGTATTAATCTGCCGAGGTGATCCTGGTTGGTCATTTATGGGTGTCCTCTGTAAGGGAAAATACACCTGAGCAACTTTAACTAGCGAGCATTTGTTACACATGCATAATAATAAGCAGGAGTTGATATTATTATCAGAAGTATCCTTTACTGCATGTTATTCAACTTTATGTATTCTGATTTGCAATGTGGATAACGTTTCGGACACTTACGTATCATCTTCAGGTCGTGCGATGAGTACAAGGGATATTTCCCGCGCAATATACTCTCCTGAAGTGCTCTAATAACAATTGTAACGGGTGCCGCTTAGCACTGGGAGTGCAATGGGCACCAAAGGGAGTTTACCGCGCAATGTGCCCCCACCAGATGCTATTCACTTTATTAATTATCACAATTAGTACTGAGTAGTGCAATGGATTCGAAGGGAGTGTACCGCTCGACGAACCCGCTCCAGATACTAATTACTTTGTTAGCTCTCACAATTAGCACTGAGTTGTACAATGGGGTCAAAGGGAGTGTACAGCGCTATGAACCCGCTCCAGATACTAATTACTTTAATATAGAATTGTGCAATGACACAAAGGGACGTTTACCGCGCGTTGTATCTAATTCTATTTCAAAGCTAAATAACGAGCATAACCGGTTAATACTGAGAAGTGCAATGGGCACAAAGGGACGTTAACCGCGCTATGACCCGCTCCAGATATTAACAACTGTCGATGTTTGGCCATAAACGTAAAATAATTATTGGCAACCCCTTCCTACAGTACTGAGGACCGCTATTCGGCGATCACAAGCTCAAAACATATCCACAAATATTTCTACTCAACTGAATGCATTTTATTTGTTTAATTGAAACAGTTTCTCAAAATATCAGACTGAATGATTTCTTATTTAAACCATAATATTTTCTAATAAACTAGAAAAGATGCTCTGTGAGAAAACTCACCCCTAATCCAATAAAAATGCACAAACGCACAAAAACCCACAATTGCACAATTTACACAGCAAGTTCACCACTGCACGATAACTAGCTGAGTGAACTTTTTCTTTGTGTCGAAATCGATATTAAAACAACAAATTCTACTTCCCCCTAGCCGAAGTAAGTTTTTTTCTAACATATCTTAAGCCATCTGGCACTTAAGCCTTATGTAAACAAGACACGCTCTGACCGTGAATTTCGCCTGTTTCTGCTGCATTGGGGTATATTTAAATTTAACTACATGAAAATATTTTAAAAACTTTATAATATCTTACATGAAGCCGGCATAGGAGGGCTTAGGACTTTTAGTGTGTTGTTCAGCACACTAAGTAAAATATTCCTACCGATTTTTAGATTTACATTATTTATTTCTAGGTTTCGGTGAAATTTAATCTAATATGCCTGGGCTATTTGATCGCATTAAACGATATGATACATTTTTATTTAACTAGAAGTGTACATTGTACATACAGGTTGTCCCGGTGAAGGTGGGAAATCTCGGGTGCGTATAGATTACACAAAAATAACACCCCAAGTTCATATAAAGTTTTCTCCTGCGACCTTCCCCTGCCGAGATATTAAATGGGTATGAATTAATCAATCACCTAATTATTCCAGTTTTTGTTACCAGATAATCTAATTTGTCTTCAGAATAATTAATTTATCACCAAATTGCGATCACCAAACTATTTCAATATGAATACTCTATTTATTCATTTACGGCCTCCAGTAAATATGATTAGTTATTAAGTAATATAATTGGCCTCCAGAATAACTAATTTATCATCAAATTGTGATCACCAAACTATTTCAATACGAACGTCTGTTTATTCATTTACGGTCATCAGTAAACATGACGAATTAGTAAATTATCTAATAATTGCCTCCACAATAACTAATATGTCAGCAAATTGCGAACACCACACTATTTCAATACGGATATCTCTTTATTCACTTACAGTCCGCAGTACATGTGATCAGTTACTAAATTAAATAATCTAGATACCTAATTTGCCTTCAGAATAATTTATCGCCAAATTGTGAACCAAACTAATAGTTTTGTGACTCAATATAAATGAAACTTGATTCAATTTAAAGTTACCTGCTTAGGTATGCTGACTGACTGACTCGCTATCAAAAATAAATTTTAAAAAATTGGGAAATCAAATATTTATTCTGGAAAAAGTAATTTACCTACATATGTATTTGGGCGTTTGATATAATATGTAAGTAGATAAGACATGAAAACAATAATTTTATTATTGTATAATAAGTGCAGGCTTAGATTTGGTAGGACGTCCCCTCTTTCTTTTCTGGCCAATTGGTACATTTTTGGTCTCAGGAGGTGGATGCGCAAGCTTGAGGCGAATGGCCAGCCCCATAACATGTTTGCACATATATTGTTTATAAAATACGGGACAGTTACATTTTCCATTAATCCAGTCACCATTTTGGGGCAAAGCCACTCCCCATTTGCTGAAGAACTGTATCTTGTATTCATTAAAGTTGGTCCATTTGTTTTGAAATGCTCTTATTTTCTCAGCCTTGCCACCAGGCACGTCATAGTACTTAAAACTCTCATCGCTGCTTGTCAATATAACTGTTTTGGGCAATTTGGCCCATTGATAGGACCGGGTCCACTCTCTTAATGTTAAGGTTGGTGTTGTCGCGAAAACTCTATGTTGAGAGGTATTCAGATATTGCATAGACCAATGATTGACCATCTCGGTGGCAACGACTAAAAAACGTGATATCGGGAAACGTTCACGAAGGGTATGTTCGTCTTTTATGACCCTATTGAACGATTCTAGGGCATTGTTCGTTGCTGGCGATCCTAGATGAGCACCCAGATATCAATTACGGTTTAGAATTAGCCACTGTTCCTTAAAATATCGGATGAAGTCCATCTCATTCAGCCATTTTTGCAGAAATGCTTCTGCCGCTAAGTTGAATGTTTCGGGATCAGTTGCTACTTGCAAAGCATCTACATCGTCCAGTATACTTTTCTGAAACTCCTTTCTTGTAACTTGTTCTACGCGGGCTTGAATTTTTCTTTTGGCATGTGCCCAGCACATCCTCACTATGATTTCCTCCCCAAAAATTTCTATAAAGGCATTCTGGGTGGCTTTGGATGCATCACAAACCAAAACATCTGGTTGCAGGCAGTCTGAGAATACGGTTGAAATATTACTTTTTATTGCACCAAATAACATTCTGAAATCGTCCTTTTCCTCAGAAGTTGCCACTCCCAAGCAAAGCGGGTGAAATTTTTTATCTTTATCCGTACTTCCCACCACAAAAACTGGAAATCCCTGCCACACCAACTTATATGTGGCATCCGCATGAATTACTTTCACATTACGAGCTAACTGCAACAGAAATTTCGTTGATAGCACAAATCGGAACTTTGGTGAATCATTTTCATCAAGTATCTCATATGCAAGGACGTACACTTCATGTACATCTTCAGGAACAGTTGAATGAGACGATAACCAAGCTTCTAGTTGACCGAGACTTATTGTTGGGCTGCCATACTTCGCACGACGTCGATCGTATAAATAATTTCTTAATTGTGACATTTTAGGCAAGGTAAGGCCTTCAATTTTAGCCAAGTTACTCAGGATAGCTTTTGGTTTGAGATGCAAGTCAAATAATTTATTTATTTCTTCTTTAACTCTAGCGCTCAACCCATAATTAGAGTGCGTTTTTGATTCGTGATCATGTTCGGCATCTGTGCGGTACATTAAAACTGCATCGGAAGCTGCGTCAAAAAGCAAGTAAATCTGTGCCGCACATTGAGGTCCTTTACGTTTAACTTTGTTACATCTATAATATTTTTTCATACCTTCCTCTACTTCATGCGTACGTAGAAAAGACCAAGTATCTTCTGTTTTAATGGCTCCTTCAGCGTCTTTTACACTTTCAAACTTCTCCACAAATGTCCACACTTTATTTTCGGACCGTTTTTTCTTTGGTTGCACTACCTCCTCGTGCTCCGAGTCACCTTCCGAACTAGAAAAAAGTAATGGCACTTCATTCTGCACCGCTGATGAACGAGTCGATGGAGTTGCGACCCCTACACCGCTGCTTGATTCCATAATAGTAAATGTAGATAACACAAACAACAAATATGTAATTTTAATTCGTAGCAACTAAATAATAAATTATGGACCGCAAGTCAACACAACCGCAAAAGCTTGTCAACTAGTAGTGCTGGTCTCGCGTTGGCTCCGCCCCTTGCAAACCCTTCTTTGCTGCATTTTTCATTAAATTTGGGAATCAAAAGTATAAAATACCAACACTTCATATTCTTTGATAACTAAGTAAATTAACTGTTGCTACTATGATGGTGATCGCAAGAGAATAAAACATGGATAGTAATCAGGCGCCGGGAGTATTTTATTTGGTGACAAATCGGTAATTTTGAAAACACATTAGTTATTTCAATGCAAAAGTAGTTCTTTCGTGCACAGAACCGATTTCGAGGGGGCCAAAAAAGGCGCTTAATTATTTATTTAGTGTATGTATAGATTGTTGTTAATTCGAAGACAAACGTTAGGAGACAGTTCTTTTAATCCGAGATAAAAATAAATTTCTGGGATTAGGTTAGTTAGTTAGGGGATTGCGTTTGATAACAAAGAAGTATTCTGGTGACAATTTAATTTACCCCCATATTAAATTGGAGAAATAAAAATCAAAATCAGGCATTTTTACAAACCACAAAATAAATAAACTTTGTAAACATTAGAGTGATGTCATTTTTGTCATTGTGTCATTCCAAGAATGTAAAACTGGAAAGTTATATCGTCTACAGTTATATGCAAGTCGAATTATGTAGATAACTTTCCGGGGATAACTACTAATTTCATCTAAGATCAGATAAAGATAATGATGAAATGACATCATCTAGATGAGATGATAGATTCTATATTATTATCTAGATTATTTATCTAGATAAAAATATCTAGATAGTTTACAACACTGCTTATCGGTTTGTCGTTAGATATATCATCGATTTTCGGCAATTGCCTTATTTGAATACCTACCTATTATTTATTGAAATATTGAAAATATGGAAAACTTTCCTTAAATTTCTAATTTTAACATTAAATAATTGTTAGCTGACAATGGTATTTTCGGAGGTATTTTTGTAAAAATGTTGGCTACTACACAACATGTACCTATATAAAAATTATAAATGGCATTGGGAAAACGAGCGATGGAAGAGGAAGATTATAACAGAAAATTGGAAATTATCTCGGAAATTATTTATGAATCATATTTGGCAGCTGCAATTTTTGGATTAATTTTTGACATTTGGTTATTTTACAAAATTGTGCAAAAATATTTTTTGTGTTTCAAGCCGTACACGGTCTTGTACTCCTGCAGTATAATGGAATACCAGTGTAAATTGGTCCTTGTATCAATTCTTGAAACAAATGAATGAATAAAAAAATTGAAAGAAATTACAGCTCTACCAGTTTAATAAATTACTCAAACAAGGCAATATATGAAAATCGATCACAACAACAAATCGATAAGATATAGTTATAGGGAATTGTAATTTTTGAACTATTCTGTTTTAGGTGACAAAGTAATAGTTTCTTCTATTCGAAACAGTAAGTAGCAAAAAGTATGATGCAAAGCCGGAATTTTCGAAAATGGCTGACTTTCTGAATATGTGAATATTATTCGAAATTTGACATTGAGAGATATATTTATTGGCGATCGATAAATTGGTACAATTAATTGGCAAGTTTATATAATTATAACGATAAAAGCTGACACAGATCTACAAAGAGTGATAGCGCCTGTCCAAAGACAAATTGCTTTTCATCTTTGAGAAATTTGTATTTTTATTTACAATTTTAGTTTGACCAGTTTATTTGCAGTCAGTTAAAAACACTCTGAGCGGCAATAAATTAATGTGTAGGTAGTAAACCTTTTCAACCCTCTTGACCAGAGAATGGCCATCTGGTTACTTCTTTGTCCAAGAATAGGTACACAGTGCCAATGCCATTGCCAGTGCAGACTAAATTGCCTTTTCATTTTTATTTGTTCTATATAAATTTAAGGGACACTAGAAAAGTTATCTACCTAAGCATGAAACAAAAGAATAAGAATTGTTTTTTACAATTATTTTTATTATTCCCAAACTTTAACACGCACTTGCAACATTTATATCCTATAAAGCATTTATAGCACCAGAAAAAAATCGGTATGACTTCCATTGTATACATTGTGTCCTATGCATGGTCCTATGAAGTTCTCTACGTATGGGAAACTTTTTTATTATACACTTATGAAAAAAATCATAAAAACTCTGAATTGCCCAAAAAGCAAAATGCACTCCCAACATTCCAAAAATATCGAACAATATACACGGGAGATCAAAAAATAACAATTTTACTACATCCATTTTTGAAAATAATAAGAAATGTTACTTAGTAAAGTTATTCAGAATAAACGTTATGGATGATTATGAAATAACAGTCACCTATGATCAAATTTATTTTTGTGATTGCTGTGAAAAGTCCAAGAAATTAATTTGATCATAGGTGGCCGTTATTTCATAATTATCCATAACTTTTTATACCAAATAATTTTCCTAAGTAACATTTTAAATTGTTTTCAAAAATAAGGGTAGGTACTTTACTCTTGAGTAAAATTATTATTTTTCTATCTCCCCTGTATATTATCCTATATTTTTGGAATGTTGGGAGTACACATTTTGGTGTTTGGGCAATTCAGAACTTTTAATCAACAATATATTTTTCATAAACGGATAATAAAAAGTTTCCCATATGCAGAGAACTTTATAGGACACATTGTATAAAAGAAAGCTTTTAAATCAATAATTATCACCAAAGTTGACGGACATGTTTTTAAATGTTTAATGAGGGTAAAATTTATAACAATCAGGCGAGATTTTTGTTTCAACTTTTTTCATTTCTCTGATGATCTAGCAGATTTCGAAAGATCATGAAAATCACAGCCCACACGCACAACTTTTGAGTTTACAACAATACGAATCTGACCTTATCGCAAATACGCATTTTTGGCGGGAATACATATTACTTCCGTTTCTTTAAGGAACATAGAAGTAAAAATAGTAAGTATAGCCGGAAGTACCATAAACTTGAAAATATTTTCATTGATAAGTTCATAGGCGTTTATGTATGAATTCAAATTTCCAGAATTGTAAATGCGTTTCGCACATTAATTTGTGCTAGGGGTAATAATTTTTGAGTTTTTAATCCGGCGAGAAAATTTCTTGTGGCACAAATGAGCACTAACGAAGCGCTAACGAATTAAGTGGTCTGACATATTTGTGCTTTGAAAAAGTGCGTGAAGTTAGCCGCAGATTTTTGTCATGTCATAATTTTTGAGTTTTTCGTCTGGCGAAAAAAAATTTTGTGGCACAAATAGTGAGCACTAACGAAGCCCTATCGGATTATGTAGTTTGAAATATTTGTGCTTTGAAAAAGGGCGTGAAGTTAGCCGCAGGGTTTTGCAACAGGTCATAATTTTTGAGTTTTTAATTCGGCCGAAAAATTTCTTGTGGCACGAAGGAACACTAACGAAGCACTAACGAATCAAGTGGTCTGACATATTTGTGCTTTGAAAAAGTGCGTGAAGTTAGCCGCAGATTTTTGTCATGTCATAATTTTTGAGTTTTTCGTCCGGCGAAAAAAATTCTTCTGGCACATATGAGCACTAACGAAGCCCAAGCGGATTATGTAGTTTGAAATATTTGTGCTTTGAAAAAGCGCGTGAAGTTAGCCGCAAGGTTTTGCCACAAGTCATAATTTTTGAGTTTTTAATCCGGCCGAAAAATTTCTTGTGGCACGAAGGAGCACTAACGAAGCACTAACAAATGAAGTTGACTAATATATTTGTGCTTTAAAAAAGTGCATGAAGTTAGCCGCAGATTTTTGTCAAGTCATAATTTTTGAGTTTCTCGTCCGGCGAAAAAGCTTTTTGTGGCACAAATGAGCACTAACGAAGCACTAACGAAATGGCAAAATTATTTTATTTGTGCTGAAAATATCCGGCTAACTTCACGCGACCTGGTTTGTCTGCTGTAATAAGCTACAGGATGAAACTTTTTATCTGATTGCTCTTGCAACAATATACCAGCCAGTCCTTGAGAACTTGCATCAGTTTTCTCCATTCTTTTTCTTGACCAATAATACAGGAGATGAGTATGATGAGTTCGATTCTCGTACTATATCCTGCTCCACTAATTCATTAACCATGGTTTTAATGATTTGCTGTTCGCTATACGATGCTCGATATGGACGGTAAGTAAATGGGGCATCATTGTCAAGCTTTATTTCCAATTCCACAGATTTAGCACAACCTAGCTCACTAGTTGATTGTGCGAAACAATCTCTATATCGATTCAATAAATTTATTAACTCTTCACGGTATTTGTTATCTACAGGTCCGATGTAAATTTCATCTATCGGTAAATCAGGAAGATCTTGTGGCTCGATACGCAAAATTTGTTGATCTTCTTTTGAACTTTCCGGAACACATGCCCATCCACGTGCAATTGGCTTTGTTTTCGAAATTGTTATATCAGAGTCGGATAAATTAATTAGGGGTAACACACGGTATCTTCACCTGGTTTAATTGTTATGATTGTCCTTGGAATACAATATTCACTTCCTTCTTTTAAACGATAACTAGCTTCTACATAAATATCACCATTATAAGCACTATTCCTAGTGTCTATTACTACGTTAGTTAAATGATCCCTTAAAATTACTGTCGTCTCCTTCGTCCATAAAGTTACTTTTAGATTTTTCGGATAAATTTCGTCAAACTTGTCAAGAGTTCCCTGCGTTATTATTAAATTCTCAGAATCTTTTAGAAGCAATATCCCAGGTAATTCAGTAAATGTTCGTCCAATCAAGACAGGAATATTTTGAACGTAATCAGGGACAACATTTGCACTGACATCATCAACTGTCAATTGAAAATTACAAGTTCCTAAAGTTTGTGTCATCCCATTGCCATATCCTTTAAGATATACTGGATGTGTGGAATCATAATCTAATTCTAAATGGTTAACTTCACTTAAAGTAATAGTAACACATGAACTTCCAGAATCAATATAAGCTCTAGAAGGTTTAGTGTTAATGTAAATATTCTTAAAATACTTCTGGTTACATGCCATTTCTTTCTTCCCAGCTTGCTGTTCTAGTCAAGCAACTGGTTTCGAGATAATAGGTGTTCCTGCTTTCTTCAAATAACATTTTTGTTTACTGTGGCCCATTTTACGACAATAATTACAACGCAATTTTGGACGATCACATGCGTTTGCCATGTGTCCTTTTCAATTACAATTGAAACACACTTTTGGTTTGATTGCTGTGTGTTGTTTCAAATTTGGGAATTTAGGGCGCTCGCCGAACTTCTTAAAACGTTTTGCAAACACGTTAGGCCGTTGAACAGATACAGGCAGATTATTCAATGCACTCAAATATTGATACAGCGATACTTCTACGAGCACGGCTTGTTTAAGGCATATCATTACTTTCATCAGCTGACACTTGACGTGTTCTTTTATGACGTTTTTCCATTTTAACAGTATCTTTAAGAGAAAATGAAACACACCTTACTGCACTTGCATTTAAAAGTCAGTTTGTTTCGTAGAAAAATTATTTTATCTTTAATCATTATATCACCTCATTACTCAACACCAGACAAAGGGCACTTGGATAAGTAATTCTCAAAATAACACATGGAATTCTGATCCCACTTCTGAAAAATTGTAAGCAATTTTCCCTATACCGGGTGATTCATAAAAACAAACACCATGTATATAGGAAAAGAAGAGAGATTTATTGGTGAATTACTGGATTTCGCATATTAAGTGCTTAATAAACTTATGTCAGGACTAATGAAATTACATTCGTTTACTTTGCCAAGTCCAAGTCCAACTGTCCTCCGTTGTGGTGTTGAGGTGTTTGCCCATAATGCGTCACTGAAAATAAAGACATCTTTGAGCACATCTTTTCCAGTTCGCTGTCCCTACTACTAAATTGGAAAACTGTATTTACGAATGCATTTAATTCACTTTACTATTCATCATATTATTTCATTTATTTAAGTAATCATAAAATAATGCTCAATAATAATTATATCAATTAATTACCAGCAACTGTTACACATGTGATTACGTAAGTAACTAAATACTCTGTAGCGGGCATTAAGGGAATACCGCACAAAATACCCTTATCATATTCTGACAAAATTACTCGCACTAGTACTGAGTTGTGCAATGAGTACAAAGGGTTATTGCCGCTCAGAGTACTCGCTCCAGATACTAGGGGTGTCTCTTACTGCTAGGTCTGAGTGGTGCAATGAGTACAAAGGGTTATATCCGCTCAGAGTACTCGCTCCAGAAATAGCTACTTTAACACGGAGCGTGCAATGGACACTAGGGGAAAATAACACGCGAAGTATCCGCCCTCTCTGTTAAAGCTAGACACATATATAAAACACTCTGTATACAGGACACCAGTATCTGACTGATGCTAAAACAATAACTGTCGGTATCTGCACCGAAAAGTCTGTATCTGCACAGACTGTACATAACATAGTAAAACTTAGTCATCACATGCATGTCTAAAAATAGTAACACCAATCGACTTCATCATGCATTCGTATATTGGTAAAATAATCGTTAATTACGGTGCCTGTACTCACTCGGGTTTTAAATAAACCAACGATCGGAATATTTAGTTATTTTACTGACAAAAGAATACACAACATGTACTATCACTTCTTGGCTGCATACTGACCCTCTCTTAACATATCAGCTGATTGTATAAAATTGACATGCAGTGTAAACTCAATATACAGGGTAAATATGGAACATCCCGCGCCCCTTGAAGTAACACACTTCAACAATAACAATGAAAATTGCTGCTTGAGATAACAATGGCGATTAACATTATGTACAATAAGAAACATTTCTCAGAGACCTTGGTAAGTATCCAAGAAATAAAAATAGGTAAGTAAATATCTTTTACAGCAAAAGCAGGTAAGTAAATAAACAATTCTATAACTAAACTAAATAGAAATTTGCAGTAAAAACAAAACTGAACAATTTTCTGAAAATAAACAAATAAATTTTTATTCGCAAATTGGTAGCACATACACCTTTTTTGCACTTCGTTTATAAATACCTCGGCTTGTTTTTAGTGACACAACCCGCACAACACCATCACTGCCAGGATGCACTGCGATGACTCTAGCAAGACTCCACTTCATGGGCGGCAAGTTGTCCTCTTCTAGAAGAACCAGGGTACCTACGACGATGTTCTTTTCCTGGTTGACCCATTTGGATCGAGGTTGCAGCAAATGCAAGTAGTCACGGCTCCAGCGTTTCCAGAAATGCTGTTTAATTTGTTGTAGGTGCTGCCATCTCGATAACTGGTTGGTTGGAACTCCGAGGAAATTATTCTCTGGTGGCTGCAAAAGTAAGTCCCCGACGAGGAAATGTGCAGGAGTCAGGATGGAAAAATCGTTTGGATCAGACGACAATGGTATTAGTGGTCTCGAATTTAGACATGCCTCAATTTCAGTCAACAAAGTGTAGCATTCTTCATAGGTGAGTATCTCATTATTAGTTACTTTATAAAAATGTCTCTTTGTTGATTTGACAGCAGCTTCCCATAATCCTCCATGGTTAGGTGCTCTTGGCGGTATAAAATGCCAATTGATGTTGGACTGTGCTAAATTTGAAATTATGTCATCATTGTTTTCTGTTAGGTACTTATAAATTTCTTGTAAATCATTGTTAGCTCCTATAAAATTGGTACCGTTGTCGGAGTAAATATCGGAACAAACCCCCCTACGGGATGTAAATCTTCTTAAAGCTGCTAAAAATGCTTCCGTACTTAAAGAACTGAGTAACTCTAGATGAACAGCTTTACTGGCTAAACAGACGAATATTGCAATGTAACCCTTGATTATCGGTATTCTTCCTCTTCTTCTGTTCTCGCGAATTTGTATTGGTCCCGCGTAGTCCAACCCACTCCGTGCAAACGGTCTTGAAGGCTCGCAAACTCTAGCAGACGGTAAATCTCCCATAAGATAATTAGTAGCTCGGGGCTTGAAATGAAAACATCGTACACAATTCCTAGCTGTTTGTTTCGCTATGTTTCTCCCAGCTATTGGCCAATACTTATGCCTGATAGAAGACAATAATTGTTCATGTCCACAATGCAATAAGCGTTCGTGTTCCTCTTTAAATATCAATTTAGTCACGTGGTGATTAGAAGGTAGTAAATAAGGATGCTTATGATCGTCAGAAATATTTGCGTTTTTTAATCTTCCTCCTACTCTTAATAAATCTTGCTCATCCAGGAAGGGATTTAAACAACGAATATTACTTCTGCTTGGCACTCTTCCAGTTTTTTGTAAGTCATTTTTCGCTTCACGAAATACTTCATTCTGTACCATACTTATAATGACCGTTGTCGCCTTTTCTAATTCAGATGCTGTTATAGGACCTACGATTCTTTTGCCTTTTCTCAAGTTATGGACATATCTGACGCAGTAGGAATCACCCTTCTCAGTTTCTTGAATGATGAAATTCTAGTAAAAAGATCAGATTTTACGGTGGCAAAGGTGTAAAAAATCATAGGTTTTGTTTCTAAATCAACTTCCTCGTGTTTAGTCCAAAACTGTTTGGGCCACTCGTTTTCGCGATTTAACCACTCTGGACCGAACCACCATAATTTGTTGTTGATTAGGTCTCTTGCTATTTGTCCTCGGCTCAAACAGTCTGCTGGATTATCGTTAGATGGTACGTGTCTCCACTCTATTTGCTTATTCTGAATCAATCTTTGTATTTCGGCAACTCGGTTTGCCACAAACGTTTTTAATGAACTTGCTGTTTTTTGTATCCAAGTAAGTGTAATAGTCGAATCGGTCCAAAGGTAAGTGTGTTTGATGCGACTGGGTAAGGACTTGTGAACTAGGACCACTAATTTGGTAAGTAATAAAGCTCCACACAATTCTAGTCTCGGTAGCGACACAGTTTTTATAGGTGATACTCTGGATTTTGAGGTGATTAGATATGTGACTGACTCGCCTCTTCCGTTGGTACTTGTTGCGTAGACGGACGCTCCATACGCCTTCTCGGAGGCATCACAGAATCCATGAAGGATAATCTCGGTGCTCGCGTTTTTTGGGTTGACATTTCTGGGAATTCTTATTTTGTGAATGTCCTCTAAACTCTCGTAGTAATTCTTCCACATGCTATAAATGTGTTGTGGTACTGACTCATCCCAATGTAACCTTTCTATCCACAGTCTCTGCATTATAATTTTTGCCATTAGAACTACTGGCCCTAATAACCCCAAAGGATCAAATATCTGTGCTATCTTAGATAATATGATTCTTTTAGTGACTTTCTCATTGGAAATTAGGTTTATTGAATATTGTAACTCGTCGGTATGTGAATTCCAATATAAGCCTAATGTCTTTATTGCTTCGAACTTGTTGAGTATTAGTAAAGGATTTGACTCGCCTTCCTGTTCTAAGTGTTTAAGAACCTCTATATCATTAGTTCTCCATTTCCGTAGTGCAAACTTCCCCTTGGATAATAAACTCGTCAATTGTTGCTGCAATTCCTTAGCTTCCTCTTTAGTAGTTGTTCCTGTTAGCACGTCATCCATATAGAAATCACGGAGCAAAACTTCTTTTGCTTCGGGATATGCTTCTCCATCATCGATAGCAAGTTGTTTCAAGCATCGGGTTGCTAGGTATGGTGCACATGAGGTTCCATACGTTACAGTCTGTAACTCATAAACTGACACTGGTTCCTCGATATTTGCTCTCCAACAGATTCTCTGCAAGTGTGTATCCCTTTCTGAAACATTTATTTGCCTGTACATCATTGCTATGTCGGATGTCAATACAAACTGGTGAATTCTAAAACGTATGATGATATGTATTAACTCTTCTTGTATTGCAGGTCCAACCATAAGAACATCATTGAGTGATGTGCCTGACGTCGTTTGCGCAGATCCATCAAACACGACCCGCAGCTTAGTAGACAAACTCTCTTCTTTGACCACTGGATGATGAGGTAAGTAAAATATATTTTCATTTTCTTCATTAGGTTCTATATCTATTTTTCTCATATGATTTAGTTTTTCATACTCGGTTAGGAACTTTACATACTCTTCTCTTATTTTCGGTTGCTTTTCCAATCTCTTCTCTAGTGCGTAAAATCTGTGAATTGCTGCTTGCTTTGAATCCCCTAATACTAACCCAGCTTTCTTCGGCAGGCTAACAACAAATCTTCCGTCCTTATTTCTGCTATGTGTTACGTTAAAATGCTCTTCACACTCCATTTCTTCTGATGACAAGGGAATCGCATCACCATTTTCTTCCAACTTCCAGAATCTCTCCAGTTGTTGATCTACATGGCTGTCAGTTGACAAATAACAGTTGGATCTACTCTGCGAGGGTAGAGTTACATATAATCTTCCTGCAATTATCCAACCCAATAAAGTTTTATGCAGTATAGGTTGATTTTTTGCTAACCTTATTTGGCCTACTGACAGTAATCTCCAAAATGCGTCTGCACCGATAAGTAAATCAACTTGACCAGGAACGTGGAAGTTCTTATCTGCCAAATTTATATTTCTCGGTATATTTAAAGCTGCAATTGGTAACTTGACGTGCGGTAAGAAATCCGCAATCTTTGGCAATATCAAACAACTTAACAACATTTGAAAATTATTAAATTTCGATTTTATTTTTACTTCAGTTCGCTGATTTATTATTTTTAAGCTTTGATTTATTCCACTTATGGGAACATTTATTTTCTTAATTGGTAGCCCTAATTTTTGCGATAACTCTGTAGTTATGAAATTACTCTGTGATCCGGAATCAAGTAACGCTCGACATTCTTGCATGTTTCCTTTCGCATCCCAAATGAGTACTAAGGCTGTAGATAATACGACTTGATCCGCTACTCCCTCAACACAATGTGTACTAATACTCGTTTTCACCTGGACGTTCCCTGTATTTTCTTCGACTTGTACCTGCTCCTCGTGAAGTAAAGTATGATGTCTTCGCGCACACTTCTTGCATCGTGATGATCTACAGTTTCTTACAACATGTCCTTTTCTTAAACAATTAAAAGAAAGTTGTTTTTCCTTGATTAAATCTACCTTCTCAATCTTTGATAAGTTTGTGAATTTTTCACATTGAGTTAAGAAGTATTGTTGAGAACAATATTCACAGCTATGCTCAGATGATGACAGAACTACTCGCGACGATGACCGATTTTCTGGTTTTCGTATTTCTCTATTTGACTGGAATTCTCTTTCGGCCATCATCTGTAAGGTTTGACTACGATCTGTCAAGAACTCTAAGAACTTTGCTACGGTGGATACATCTTCTCTTCTAGTTTCTCTTTCCCATTCTTTCCTTGCTTCCGTGCCTATTTTCTTCGCTAAGGTATATAAAAGAATAGTGTCCCACTGTTTAACAGGCTGCTTCAACGACTCTAGTGCACTCAAATGGGACCTCACTTTATCTATAAATTGTCTCAATATGGCATGATTCTCTTTCGATATTGGTGTAATTTCCATTAATTCCTTCATGTGACTGTTTATTAAGAGCTTCTTGTTTTCGTACCTCTGCATTAACAAATCCCATGCAATTCTGTAATTTTGTGGAGATGTTTCCAAAGATTGAATTATTTGCAATGCATTTCCTTTTAATGTGCTCCTTAAATATTGGAATTTCTGGATATCCTGCAGTTTATCGTTAGTATCTACTGAAGAAAGAAAAGAATCTTTGAATAGTAACCACTGATTATAGTCACCATTAAAAGGAGTTAATTCTAAAGTTGGTAATTTTACTGATACTTCACTATCTTTATCTGTTCTAAGGCTTTGTCTGCGACTTTCTTCGTGATCATCTGAATCTTTCAAGAATTGTTTAGCATTAGCCACTAATTCGTAATAGCTATCTTCGAACCTTTTTCGTTCAACATTTTCTTCTAATTCTTCATCTGAATCTTCGGACATTTCTAGGTACTCAATACTACTTTGTACATCATCAAATTTATCGTATAATGCTATTATTTTATCCAATCTAACTTGTAATTCTGGTTTCTTTTCTACTTCATATTCCTCGAAAAATGTTCTAAATTTCGTTAATTGTGTTTTCATTTGACCTCTCTTCAAGCGAAGTCGTTTTAATTCAACATCATCTCCAGGCATTTTTATAGGAATAAATAACGTAAGGCAAGAAAAATAGACGGGACTTACCAACTAGCAAAAACGTGCGTGCTTCCGCTGCAGTGAAAACCAATACTGAACTGGACACCTGATGGACACCAGTAGTATCGCGCAGCAATCGTCCCACTACTTGGAACTGTTTCTATGAAAATATGGATGCTGCCTCGTGCCCACAAAAATTTGGAAATTTAACACTTTATTTTAGTTTTAACTTGTAACTTTCACTTTCAATTCAACTCTTATCCTGCTCAGAAGGACCAGATTATGTACTCACTCGGGTTTTAAATAAACCAACGATCGGAATATTTAGTTATTTTACTGACAAAAGAATACACAACATGTACTATCACTTCTTGGCTGCATACTGACCCCCTCTTAACATATCAGCTGATTGTATAAAATTGACATGCAGTGTAAACTCAATATACAGGGTAAATATGGAATAATAAATCCAAATAAAAGCCAAGCATGCAAAATACTTATTGTGTTGTTGGAACACACATTTTCATATTTTTGCCATATAGAACAAAACAACAAACTGGACAAGATAATACTCAGTGAATCAACTCACCGGAATAAAGACAATTTGGCACTTCACAAATTAACACTTATGTACTTCGCACGTCTTCACATAGACTGTAAAGATTTGCGAAACAAATTCGGTATAAATACCATTATTACTTTTGCTTCGTCAAAATGGGATCATTCAATGGACATATAAAAATTACGTTTTCTTGGCTGTATTTTTCCGATCAACAAGTCGAGCACAAAAAGTATCAAATTTCAACGGCGACATTGAATTACAGAAACTTCGAGAACCTATAAATTAATGGCTTTATGGGCAATCGTTTGTTTGACAATAATTTGTTTATCTTAGAAACAGTCGCATAGTATACTAGTTTTAAAAATTCTTTACAAGTGGTTACGTTGAAACGTCAGAAAGCACGTGGTTTTGTTTTGTTTGGAATGAAAATCTGACGTTTGTGACGCGCCACTTATGTCGCCCATTCCTTTCAGTGTAAATGATGGCTGTGTTGCGTTATGTAATAGCAAGGTATATTCTGTGCTAAAGAACTCTGCACTGTATTGGCACCCTAAGAGCGGCTGGTATTTCACCGCCTGCAACTTAGGTCTGTAATAAATTAGGCAAGCCTTTCGACTAACTGCCTTCACGTATGTTCGGGCCCACGTCCAAATTAGTAATCGGGTTTGTAAAACTCTACGTATTACGACGATGCACTCTCGAAGGTTTCGGTTAGCAACTATCAAGTATTTAACAATTCTATAGGCGGTACGACAATAAACATTTAATCTCATAAATGTTTACGTCTTCGGAGTGTACCCTAAACAGTTTCTACTGCGTGTCAACATTCGCAGGGAAATGCTATCGAGGCCTCGGCACGGTCGGTCTATATCGAGGCCAGCGGGATTCGACTTTTGGAAGAATTGCTGCGTGCGACGCGAACAGATTTCCCCCATCTTGCAGCGGCATCTCGCTTTGTACGAGCGGAGAAAATGATTATTCATTTGTTTGAATAATTGTTGCATTTTCTTTTGCGTCGTTACAATATAAACTGATTGGACATGGTTTATCAACTTGTTGTTTTAACTAACGATATTGCATATTCTTCTTGAGTATCTAAATAATTCTTAATTACCTGTGTACCTACATCTTTTTTATTTCTAAACTATTTTCATTTAAAATTCTTGTTTGATTTGTGCCAGTTTAAATTTTTAATATCTTTATATAAATTTTGTGAATTTCTGGCAATAAATAACTGTACAAGTAAAGTATATAATATATCGACGTTTCGCCCCCGTTCGGGGGCTTTGTCAGGATGTATTGAAAAGAAACGTGTAAAAAGATATAATAAAATATTTGACAAATTTTCTCTTTCAAACAATCAAAAATTATATGGTAACTATCTTGGTTTAGTATAAATAATGGTTCGACACTCCGAGAATCGATTTTCGTCGCCTTCTGCGCATGTGGACAAACTTGTTGAGAACCTCTGTAGTCAGGAGTGTCGGATTCTTTTCGCTTTGTGACACTGCCAATATGTCAATTTAGCAACGTCAATTTGTTGTTCTTTTCAGTGGATTTGGGTTTGTTGTTGCAAATAAATTGAGTCCAAGGTTGACAAAGTTCAGTTTATTGAACAGAGTTTCACAAAAGGTACCTGTCAACATACAAAAGAATCAATATCTAATTTGACAATTTTCAATAAATAGAATTATTCATGACTTTATACAATACAATCTTAACATACCTTTTGAATCTTCTGACACTCCTTGTTTTATTAAACAAAATTATAATTCGGAGCACGTTTTGCTTTTTGCCTTTCTATTTCGCTTTTTACGCTGTCTCATGAAAATTAACAAAAGTTGTTTATCACCTGCCTACTTACAAAAAAAATGAAAGTACAAATAAATACATGATTACCAACTTTGACTCTATATAAAACAAAAGTAAAGTGTGAAGTAAGGTTAGATTCAGGTCAGCTGTCAATTGATCAAATTTCAACACTCCTCCTTGATCAATTTACATCGGAGCGTCTCAAAGACTCTTCTGTTGAGTGGCTTTGTGAGAATGTCTGCAATCTGCTTGCTGCTCTCGACGTGTTGCAAAGTCACAGTGTTGCCAACATGTTGCTGAATGTACTTTCGTGGTATCTCAATGTGTTTCTTGCCTCTGGTTGTCTTTCCTTCGTGTGCATTCTGTAACATGTGAATGGCTGACATGTTGTCAACTTTCAGAGTGATTGGCTGATCACTTTCCAGGATACCAAGTTCCAGTGCAATTCTCTTGATCCAGCACACATTGTCAATCACGGACACCGCGGCTCGGTACTCGGTTTCTGCAGTTGAAGTCGCTACCAAACGCTGCTTCTGTGAGTACCAGATCACTGGTCCTCCTCTCATTACCAAAACTCCACTCGTCGACTGTCCTGTCTCAGAGTCTCCTCCAAAGTCTGAATCGGTATAGGCCACGAGTCCTTTGCCTCCTCCAAAGTAGATTCCTGCTATCACTGTCCCTCTCAAGTACTGGAATACACGTTTTACCATCGCCTGATGGCTTTTCATGGGGTTGTTGCAGAATCGACTCAGGTAGTTCACGGCGAAGCTTATGTCTGGCCGAGTGATTGTAGCTAAGTACAGTAAGCTCCCTATCGCCTCGCGATAGTTGTTGTTTGCCGGAAGTGCCTCGTCGTTCTTGAAGTCTGTCTTCTTGGTGATCATTCCTTGCTCAATAGGTGTGAATGCTGGGTTACACTGTTCGAGTTTCATCTTCCTCAAGATCTTCTCCGTGTAACGAGACTGATTCACAAAGATACCATCTTTATTGATCTTGATTTCCATGCCCAAGTACGTCAACTTGTCCTGTGCTTTCTTGCTGTATGTGATCTGAAACTCTTTGCTTATCTCCTTCAAGAGTCTGTATATTTCCTTTTCAACCTTCCCAGCTATCAATCCATCATCCACGAAGAGTGAGAGCATAATGCTCTTGTCCTTGTTATAGTAAATGCACGGGTCATCATCTGTGTTGATTAGGCCAATCTTCTTTTCAAAGTGTGTGGTGACCCTCTCGTTCCACATCCTTGGAGCTTGTTTGAGCCCGTAAAGACTCTTATCCAACTTGCAAACTTTCCTTGATCCATCGTCAAACCCTTCAGGCTGGTTCATATAGATGACTTGCTCCAGGTTTCCATACAAGAATGCCGTTTTCACATCGAACGATACCAACTTCATTTTCTCTGAAGCTGCATGACTTAGTAGTAGTCGAATTGATGCATGGCGGGCTATTGGGCTGAATGTTTCCGCGTAGTCCACTCCTTCCTTTTGTTCAAAACCTCTTGCTACGAGTCTGGCCTTGTATCTTCCGTCTGCCTTCTCTAGAAGTACCCACCGACAAGTGATTGGCTTCACTCCTTCAGGACAATCCACCAGTTCCCAAGTTTTCATTGCCATTAGCGAGTCGTACTCCTCCTGCATTGCCTGTCTCCATTTCTCATCTTTGAGTGCCTCGCTCACCGGGATGTCTTCCGTTTCACCAATCATGGCTACTTTTGCGCTCTTTCCTCCACGTCTAGAGTCAAGTACACAGTCTCTCAGTCTCGGTGGTGGTTGTAAAGTTCGACGATCTCGCAAAATTTTCTTTCCTGGCTCTTCTTCTTTCGGTTGTGTCCCATTATCGTTGTCACTTGTCTTCTCAGCACTTTCTCCAGTTGTCCAGTTGTCCTCTTCTTCGTCTGACTCACTGCTGCTTTCTTCTTGTTTCTCAGGTGTGCCCTCTGTTGCCGATGTCTCAAGTTCAGTGCCTTGTCTCTGTCGTATCTTTTCCTCGTCAAAGATTACATTGTCTGAAGTGGCGACCTCTCTTTTCTCTTTCATATAAATCCTATAGCAGGGCGAATCAATGTCATAGCCAACCAGAATTCCCTTTTCTGATTTTCTATTTATCTTGCCTCTCTTCTGTGCTTGGGTCAGCACATAACATTCACATCCAAAAGGTCGCAGTTTCTCAATCTTCATTTTCCTTCCGAACCACAATTCTGCTGGACTCTTTCCTGGTACGTTGCTGGTTCCTGTCTGGTTGATCGTGAAGATTGCATGGTTCATTGCCTCTGCCCATAATTTCTCGTCCAAACCATCTGCTTGTATCTCTGCCCTGGCTGCCTCGACAATCGTTCTCATCTCTCTTTCCACCCTTCCATTTTGCTCTGGCGTATGTACATTCGTAAAAGTGTGAAAAATTCACAACTTGTCCATCAGCTCTTTCATTTTTGCATTTTTCAGTTCCGTGCCGTTATCAGATCTCAGACTCTTCACTCTTCTTCCCAGTTGATTTTCTACAAATCTCAGGTAGCTTTCAATCTTCGCTGGGGCTTCACTTTTCGTCTTCATGAAATAACAGGTTCGGTAGTGAATGAAGTCATCTTTCAACATGAGCCAATACTTTGCTCCTCCTAGAGATGAGATGTTCATCTCGCCGGTGTCGACATGCACAAGATCTAATGGCTGCTGGGCTGTCTTGGGGTTGTTCGGGTGTGAAGATCGATGTTGCTTGCCATATGAGCACCCTGAGCACACATAATTATTCCAGTCATCAACATAATTGATCCCTTTTCTTTTCAGTATGTCCCTCACATACTTCACGTTTTGATGGACGAGTCTTTCATGCCATACTTTGATCGACTGGACCATCAAGCTTGTCTCTTCTTCTCTCCTGAGCATCATTTTGTACAAATTTCCTTTGCGCCTTGCTATTGCCACAATTTCCTTGCTGTCCTGACAGTAAAAAGTTGACTCGTTTCCATTTGCCTTCTGTACATATCCCTTGTCTAACATCTGACTTACTGAGAAAAGATTAAAGTTGAGATTTGGTACATAGATCACATCTTCAAGTACCACTGGATACCATTTTTGACCATCAAAAGCCTCCATATCAATGTTTCCGACTGCAACACCATCCAGCCTGGTTGAATCTCCAATCACAATTGGAATTGGCTCGTCCAGCTCAGCAAGCTGTACAAACCATTCTCGATGAGACGTCATGTGTTGGCTGGCTCCACAGTCTTGATACCATGAAGTTGCCCTGTCCTGCGAAATGTCGTTGTCCACTGTCGAGAGTGCTGTGGTCAAAAAAACCCTCTTTAATGGTTTTCCATTTCCTGACTTGTTTCCTTCTTCTCGGGATGGACAATCCTTTGCGAAGTGACCTTTCTGCTTACAATTGTTGCATGAGTATTTCTTCTTGCAATACTCAATGTATTTTTGACATGCCTTTCCTCTGCACTCTTTAATCACATGCCCTTTCTTTCCACATTTGTAACATGCGAACTGTGACTTGTCCTGCTTGCTTGACGACTGTCCTTGTTTCTCACGTCTTGTCATGAGAGCGTTGCTGACGCTGCTCTCTGCGTTTGTCGTCGGTTCCTTAAGTTGCTCGTCCTCAAGTCTCAGACGTTCGATGAGAGTATCTAAGTTTCTTGTAGGTCCCGTCACGTTGTTCCATGATGTCCTGAAATGCGCCAGTTTTGACGGTAAGACACTCAAGATCCTCGTCATGACCAAACTTTCTCTCATAGGAGCATTTTCAGTTGACACCTCTTCAGCCAAGTCCATAATCTCCATACAATTCTCTACTGATGACTTGCTTTCATCATACTCAAAAGTAAAGAATTTGATTCGGGACGTTTCTAAAGTTACATCAATCAGTCTTTGTGCCATATAAACTAACTAATTTGTCTATCATGTCTTTGGCAGTTTTACAATTGGCAATTTTGTTCGCTATCTTACTGTTTACATTTAAACCTATCAACGTTTGAGCTTCGACATCTTTCTTTATCCAAGCTGAAACGTTTCCTTCTGACACATCACCTGTTGGTCTGACTTTCACACCTGTCACAATGTCGTACAGGTCTTTATTCTTAAGTGCTAGATTTAGTTTAAATCGCCATGAAATGAAATTGACATTTCCCTGACTATCGTCACTTAACATCTCCAACTGAGATTTTACAGTATCCATTTTACTTTTAAAAATTTTAGGATTTGACTGACTTCTGACAATTTTTAAAATAAAATGAATTTACAGTCTTTCGTGACGATTTTCTGACTTAAAGCGACTTGCGTTTACGTTGCTCAACGTTGACTTGCTGTGCGATGACTGCTCCGATGTCGCTGATTTGTAGATTATGTCTGCCGTGCCGGTTCTGACGTTTTGGACTGCTTTCTCGACTTCACCGTCGCTTTCCTGACCTTGCTTCCAACAATAAAAAACCCTTTTACAGCTGCCCTGGGCCCATAACCTGATGTTCTTTTCAGTGGATTTGGGTTTGTTGTTGCAAATAAATTGAGTCCAAGGTTGACAAAGTTCAGTTTATTGAACAGAGTTTCACAAAAGGTACCTGTCAACATACAAAAGAATCAATATCTAATTTGACAATTTTCAATAAATAGAATTATTCATGACTTTATACAATACAATCTTAACATACCTTTTGAATCTTCTGACACTCCTTGTTTTATTAAACAAAATTATAATTCGGAGCACGTTTTGCTTTTTGCCTTTCTATTTCGCTTTTTACGCTGTCTCATGAAAATTAACAAAAGTTGTTTATCACCTGCCTACTTACAAAAAAAATGAAAGTACAAATAAATACATGATTACCAACTTTGACTCTATATAAAACAAAAGTAAAGTGTGAAGTAAGGTTAGATTCAGGTCAGCTGTCAATTGATCAAATTTCAACACAATTAATTGCCACTAAATAAATTTCAGGATTTAATTTCCAAGTTTTTCGTTAATGTAAAGTGTTTGAACACGAAAGTGTTCTTGCATGAACTATTTTGGTTTTTACGTAATGCCCAAATAGGTGTCACCTGCAAAACTGCTAATTTCCAGATCAGATTTCTAGATTTCTTGAAGTTTCAATTTCAAAGTTCATGATCTGGTCACAAATTTTCAATTTCTATTCCAAATACTATTTAAATTGTAATTTACGCTTCCAGGTATGTTATTCTTTTGATTTTCCCATAATTTATTCTCACATTGGAGCAAAACAACATTCAAATTCAACCAAAAATTTGGATCTTCCACAAAGTTTGACAGCAAATTCCTACTATGCTCGTAGTGTCGTTGACGGCTGACGGTAACCGGCGATTTAAGAAAAATACAGTAGTTCGCGACAAAACACCCCAGAGTTCCACATACTGACGTCAATGGGTGGTATGCATAAAAAGTAGTACATGCTAATACTTCAAGTATTTACTTCGCAAGTGAAGTACCTACTACACTATCGTAGTACTTACTGCCTTCGTGTAGTAGATACTATTATTTACAATAGTACATAGAAGTTTCTACTTCACCGTAGAAGCACCTACTCTACCTCTCGTAGTATCTACTACAAAATCCACAAATTATCGCTGCTTAGTAGTATCTACTTCAATTTCAGCGAAGTTGCTGTTTGGGAAACTTCTAATAAATTTTCTCTTGCAAAAATATTACCGCTTTTATGAATATAGGTAGGTAGGTACCTGCTGTAAAAGTGTGCAATGAAAGAAGAACATATGGGGAAGATGCATTTCGAAAATTATTCAGGTAGTTACTGCAAAATTTGTCCTTCAAAAATTATAATAATAATAATAATAATTATTATTATAACAATAACAACAACAACAGCAACAACAACAACAACAATAATAATAATAAAAATAATATAATTAATAAGTTTATTCCTTCCCTCAGTACAAAGCATTTTCATATGTATAACCAACAGACAAGTTTTTATAGAAGTCTATACATTCAAATTCAAAGACGAATAAACTTGAGGAAAAAAGACTACAACTCACTAAGTCAGAGCCGGAGTAAAATTCCAAAATAATTTGGAAACACGCATATTTAACTAAAAGAAGCACTAATGGAAAATACTAATTATCTATTCAACGAAATTCCTGACCAAGTTTTCCAAGAGAAGATAAGTAGAATTCAGTTTGAGGAGGTTCATTAAGACATCACGGGGAAATGATGTAATTCACAGACACATATTGGGACAAAAGTAAACAACTATGTATATTCCAAAGATTTACAACAGAGGACATCGGAAAACTTTGAAGAAACCACAATTCGACAGAGTCCATAGGAAGCTTTTCCTCGTCTGCACCTCGGCTGTGTTCAATATGCGTTAATCAGTTTAAACTTGTGTTTCACAGATTTCACCCTGTCTCGGCTGTTCCTATGTTGTCTCTGCGCTATGTTCAATGTGCGGCCGGCCTAACACCAGCCTGAGATGCTCCCGGTAGCTTATTCATATCTCACGTATCGTATCGAAATACGAAGTAACATAAAGACAGCTCATATCCAACGCGCAAGGTCGCTCTCGAAGTTGGGATATGGTACCTACGTGGTTTATGAATCGACAAATTGCACTAGTTCCTGTTCTACAGAACAAAACGCATTTTTGAAACTGACGGAGACCAGACACACGCATTTTTTGTAAAAAAGATCATGTAAAAACGAGTGTAAAAACATCAGCAAAAGAAACTAACCCCTACGGGAGTCGAACTCACCCAGCCCATGGACATCAAACTGCTAACCGTATGCGATACTTCCTTACCCGAAACGGCTGACGGCATTCACAAGTAACGAAATACTTAAACGAAAAGAATCATGTCAACAATCTCTTCAATTTTAATTTTTATATTATTAAATGTCTTTAAAACTTTTTTGTGTCAAGTTCCTTTTTCGTGTTATAATTAAAGTCAGCAGTTAGCTCTTTTAGTGCCTCCTCTTTTTCGTTTTTAACTTTTGGAATCTCTTATCAAACAAAATTTTATAATATTTTACAAGAAGAACAAATCAGAACCTATTCATTTATTTCTTCTTCGAATTCTTGTTCTCTTTTAGAATCGGAATTCATTTTAATGCATATAAGAAAAAACTTTTGAAATCGGCAGATAAAATAGGTTTAATTTGAATTAGGTATTTTGAAAAATGAACAGCTAAATTTGACAAGTCAAATTTTTTTGACTCCGACCCGTGGTAGTAGCCTACTTCAGTTTAATCAAATTTAGTAGCATGAAGTATATGCTTTGCATTGTAGTATACACTTCGTTTGTGTAGCATATGCTTTGGAACTGAAGTAGATACTACATACATAAAAGTAAATGCTACGAAGTAAATACTTCTTCATGAAGCATTAGCATGTACTACTTTTTATGCATACCACCCAGCATGTCCCATACCAGTGGCCCCCAAAAGCTGCGTAATGGCCAACCACCCTTTATACTAAACCAAGGGTAACTATGATGTAAATATAAAACTTTAGCACTTTTGATTTTGGAAACATTCGAATTTATGAAAAAGAAAAAGGCATATGTACATATTTTAGTTTAACAATAGTATTTATTAATAAGTAAGTAGCAGAGGGTATGATTTATTATATTACATTACAGTAAATTTGACTTAAATTTTGTATATCAATTCTATCATTAATAGAATTTTGTTCTTTTTTATGCAGATCATTTCTAAGAATAGTCGAGATTTTAATTTTTTTTCTTGTTCTAAAATTTTGGTATCATTAAATTCAAATGTATGATTATTGTTTTTCATGTAGGTACCTATTTACTTATTGCTGAATTAGTTTTTGTATTTGAGTTGCTTAAGCCTGGTTTCTAAATGATTTTAAGATTGCCCAATATATGTTTTTTCACAGTCTTTACATTTAATTTTGTATACAGTATGTGTTTTCATTAGTTTAGGAACTGGCGTTTTTAAATAAGAATACACCAATTTTAAGTTGTTATAACTTTTACGTGTTATTTGTAAGTTGTATTTTACTAATGATTTATTAATATTGTGGGACATACCTTTAATATGGTAATGAAATGTAATTTTTATTTTCTTTCGGTTTTTTACTATATCCGCATTATTTTGTAAAATTGGTTTATTCTATTTTTTATAATATTCATAATGAAATTTTTAGGATAGTTATTTTTTATTAAACAATTTAATACTTTTTTATTGCGGATTTTCTATATTGCGGGCTGGAGAGTTTAATTGCTCGGTCAGCTAAGCACATAATAATATAGACCAGTCAATTGGTGTTCAAAACTGCCGTTTTCGTAACAAAATTGGGGAAGCTTTTTTCTCAACGGTTCTATATGTTTTTTGGGGTGCTGAATCCGAATTTCAAGTTTGCTGCCTTGTAGGAGGTCGGCTTCACAACGGAAAACGCAAGAAACCTTTCGCAATTTTTTCAGTTTCTCGCATATATCTCGAAGACTATGCGTTTTTAGAAGATGACCATTCTATACAGAATTAAAGTAGACAAAATTTCCTACAAAATGCACTGATCAACTATGATTTTCTGACGAGAGATATCGGGGCTAGAGCGTGTAACGTTGCAAAAAGAAACACATTAGGTAATCAAGAATTGATTGTGTTTACTTTTAACGTTCTGACGTCACGCCCGGATCCCGAAGAGATGCACGTCACCTGTGTTCGTAGACACAGGTGGGAGACGCAAGCGCGCGCCAGTTGAGACGACCGTCAAGGGAGATGGATGGTAGTTGCGGCCGTTACTAATCTGACGTCCTGCATTTTGCACCCGGCACTACTCTTCCCGCTAGAAACTCGAAGTGACCCGCCGCCGAAGACCTCCCGCCACCACAGCTGACGTAGAAGAATCCGACGTCACACCGCTGATAAAAGTGGGTGCTCCGCCGAAGAGAATTCAGTATTTGGTCGCCCGGCCATCAGCCGAAACCAATACTCCCAGCATCCGGGATGATGCTGGCCGCCGATCCGACCTAGTAGTAATTGATCGACCGTTCCGACTTCGCCGTGTGATCAAACCGAAAGTAATTATTTTACCCCGTAAATATTTGAGTAAGTAACTTTGAATAAGTACCCTACCTCGTTCGTATCAAATAAATTCAATTTGTTCATGCTGGGGAATTGGGAGTGCTGTCTATGAAGATCGATCGATTTTCCCATCCTGTGTGGCCCTCGCGCCTGTAATGGGACGATATACCGGTGGAAATCGATCGCATCCGGGTAATGGGCGGCTCCTGGTGAAATCTTAAGATAGAACGAATTGATTATTTGCGACGGAGGAGCTAGCGGCGTTCCCCCAGGCGATTGCACTCGCGTGCTGCGACGAGAATTGCCCGTTGTCCCCGTCACGGAGTTGGCACCGTTCGGTGCTCCCACGAAATATCCGAGACCCCGTAAATATTCAGAATTGATCACTCGGCGGACCGCAAGCGTTCTATCTGGACACTCCGTAAAAACCGTGTTTTATTTCCCCGTAAATATCTCGTATTTTTGTATATATTCCGATTTATCAACTTAATTCTTTTAAGAATACTCCGTGAGAACCGCATTTTATTTCACTGTAAATAATATCTCGTATTTTGTATATAAATTCTGTTTTTATCCACTCAAGTCTGTTTATTCAATTCTTTCAAATGTAAATAGTTAAATTAATAGAGTACCGTTTCATTTTCCTTCTGTTGTGTTATTCGACGTTTAGCAATAGTAACATAATATTTGGACCCACCCTTCTGCGACTACGAGCAAAAGGGTGACCAACGTATAAGTCTTACCTGACCGTAAATACAACGTAAGAAAAACGTTCATAAGCGAACGATCCGACCAGCCTAAATATACAGCGTATCCCAATAAGTGATACCGAGGGGTACCGCTGCATATTTAAGGACCGCACCTAGAACGTCCAGAATTTGGCGTACGAAGTAAACCCAGACGAAATTTATCGTTGAATAAGTGACGTCCGAAATCCGGAGAAAGCAATCGTTGTAAGCGCGCTGAAAAACAGCGATTTTTAGCCCTTCTGTGAAAACTTCAAGAACGCCAACTCCCACCCCTTTCAACTCGAAAATTATACATGTTATCAACAAAAACCCTTATATCACGTGAAAGTACATTAAATTTCCTACAAGAGACGTCTCTAACATTCAATTTTCTCATAACGTGGGAGAGAGCAAAGCGAAAATTACGAAAAATGCCTTCCGCGCTCTATAGTCAAAACGGTCCCACCCACCTGTCTATCTCTCATCGGCGCTATACTTTCGATGTATTACGCTTAAAAGAAGTTGTTTTGAATGAATTGATGGCAAAGCATGTTTGATGAAAACATTAACAAATTATATTGATACGAACTTTTGCCCCGTCAGCGACGCCCCTGGTGGTGACCCACATTATTTGTTTGACGGCAAGCCGGCGTTGATTTATTACGACGCGACCTTGAAGTATGTTTATGTGTCGAAAATTCGAAGACTAGAAAAATCTCATTCTGGAACAATGTTAGATCGATAATTTTCCAGAATCTTCTAAGACCATTATAAAATGGAAATCAAGAAGTTTGAGAGACAGTCTTACAGTTTGAAATCTGAAGTTTGGAAGTTTGAAGCGAATGCGATAAGAACCGGGCGATTAATTTATAGACGGCGCGAGAACTATCGTGTATCGTGTATCGTGTATCGTGTATCGGTACGCGAGTGTGCGAATTCTTTGGTGGCGTTTTTAAGTGTACCGGGGCGTCTTCGTACGTGATTAACCGTCGGTTGAAGACGGGTGTTTTAGAGAGTTTGAACTGTGGTTTTGTGTACTGTGGATTGTTTAGGTTAGGTAATTAACTGTTTAATTGTTCGCTAATAACTGTTTAATTTTCACTGCTTGTTGTTATTTACTGCTTGTATATATTTCGCTGCTTATTGTTCATTTTGTTAATTTTAAGTTCTCAAATCACTTTTAATTATAAATATTTGTACATAGTCACTGTAAATAAATTGTGTATATACGAAATACGTTACAACTGGTGTCAGAAGTGCGATTTTTGTGAGTCAAGAAGAGTGAAGAACGTCGTGGAAGCCGGTGGAAAATTGAATAATTTTCTGGAAGTTGGCCGAGCTGAGTGAAAGTTTCGACGTTTTTGGACTCCTTAGTGACCGGAAGTGGTTTGAGACTTGTGTTTGAACTTGTGAGTGTTTATGCCAGTAACAAGAAGAGCCGCCGCGATGGAGCAGCAACTTCAAGCCTTTATGGAGCTAATGAAGCATAATTTGGAAGAAATAAGGAACAGCCAAGAAGCAATGAAGACCGGACAAGAAGAAATGAAGAGCAGTCAAGAAGAAATGAAGAACCACCTTGAAGAAACAGTGAAGATCAGTCAAGAAGAAACGAAGAGAAATCTAGAAGAAGCAATGAAGACAAATCAAGAAGAAATGAAGATTACCCAAGAAGAAATGAAGAACAACTTGGAAGAAGCAATGAAGAGCAGTCAAGAAGAAGTGAAGAAAAATCTAGAAGCAATGAAGAATAATCAAGAAGAAATGAAGAATAATTTTGAAGAAATGAAGTCAGTTATAGAAAGAAGTCACGAGCAAGTAACTGAAAGAATTACTGAAGTAAGATCTGAATTAGAGGCCCGAATCACAGAAGAAATACAAGAATAAAGAAAAGTAATGGATGAAAAAATATCGAAGATAAATGAGAGAGTTTCAGAACTAGAAAAGAAGAAGACCTTGAAGACCGAAGATACCGGACTGGACGAAGGCTGTTAAGGTGAAGCCGCCTACATTTGATGGGAAGTCCTCGTGGCATACATACATCAAGCAGTTCGAGGCAGCGGCAACGGCGAACCAGTGGGCCAGTACCGAGAAGGCAGTGAATCTGGTGGTTGCACTCCGAGGTGACGTCTTGAATATCTTGGATACCGTGACAGCCGAACAACAGGCTGATTATAAGGAGATAGTTAAGCGCCTGGACATGAGGTATGGCCATCAGCACCTCCAGGAAGTCCACCAGGCACAGCTAAAGGGTAGGTCTCAGCGCTCTAACGAGACCCTACAAGAGTTTGAGGCCGACATCGCCCGACTGGTCCGGTTGGCATACCCAACAGCCCCGGAAGAATTCTTAGAGAGCATGGCTTTGGAAAATTTCATTGAGGGACTGCGTGACAGTGAAACGAAGATGGCACTAAAGCTAGCTAGACACAAAGCCCTGGCAGACGCTTTGGCCCACGCCGTGGAGTTTGAAGCAGCGAAGCAAACATCACGAGGGTACTCCAAGGTGCGGCAGCTGCATACCGAAGAGCCAGACGAAGACCTGGTGGAAAAAGTTGTAGAGAAACTTGCACAGAAATTTGACAGACGAACAGAAGACGACAACAATAATGGGACTCGGAGGGGATGGCAAGAAAGGAAGAATTTCTTACGTTGCTGAAATTGCGGTGAGAAAGGCCATCTCCGCAACAGGTGCCGAAATACAACCAGACGGCAAGATGACGAGGCTGGTACTTCCGGGTACCAGGGAAACTAAAATCGACCAGTTTTGAGGGGTGAAAGCTGGTCCAATCCTATCAAGCTCCAATACAAGGTGTGAATGTGTCACGGTTGGCTCGAATTGGGCATAGTTTGATGATTGATGGAATTAGTGACGGCAGGAAGACCGAGATTACCATCGACGAGGCTGGTACTTCCGGGTACCAAGGAAACTAAAATCGACCAGTTTTGAGGGGCGAAAGCTGGTCCAATCCTATCAAGCTCCAATACAAGGTGTGAATGTGTCACGGTTGGCTCGAATTGGGGATAGTTTGATGATTGATGGAATTATTGATGGCAGGAAGACCGAGATTACCATCGACACAGGAGCCAGTGACACCATAGTCAGGAAAGATGTTGTGGCTGAGTGGAGAATTAGGCCGACCAATAAGAACATCCGATTGGTTACTGCTACCGGCGAGACAGCACCTATATATGGAGAGGCAGAAATCGATATAGGGATGGATGATGTCCTCATTCCGCAGAGAGTTCTTGTAGCCAACATTGTGGATGAAGTTATACTGGGCCTGGATTGTATGAAGAAGCACGGGATTGTGCTTGATGTTGGCGCCGGTGTACTTCGAATTGGGGAAGAAGAACTAGTGATGAGTTCTCCTGGGCGGAAGAACTGTGTATACCGAGTGAACGTCGAAGAAGATGTCGTGTTGCCTGCCAGATCCGAAAACATCGTACGGGTCCGTGTGGATGGTGCTCCGAGCTGCTTGGTGGGATTGGTCGAGCCAATGTACGAAGAGGTTAAGAAAGGATTACTGATTGGGAAGACGTTGGTAAGACCTGGTCAACGTCCAATATTCGTAAGAATAGCGAACATTGCCGAATTTTACCAGAAGATTTGCAAGGGTACGATAGTTGGTATGTGTGAGCCAGTATCTAGAATTGCCATGGTGAAGAAGAATGAGAAGAAGGAAGAAGATCAGAAGAAGATGTCAACGACCAGTTTACCGACACACCTGGTAAAGATGGTTGAAGAATGTTCCCAACAACTGGATCAGATACAGGGTGAGAAGCTAGCTCAACTCCTGATGAAATTCCAAGATGTCTTCTCATTGCAAGATGGTGACCTAGGAAGGACGGGACTAATTCAACACACCATCAACACCGCTGATCATACTCCCATTAAGGAAGCTCCTAGACGAGTACCCTTGGCAAATCAAACCGAAATGGACAACCTGATTAAAGACATGAATAGATAAGGGGTAATTGAGCCTTCTCAGAGCCCGTGGACTTCCTCTGTAGTGCTGGTGAGCAAGAAAGATGGCTCCACTCGTTTTTGTGTAGAGTACAGGCGGTTGAATGATGTCACCAAGAAGGATAGTTACCCCTTACCCCGGATTGACGACACCCTGGATACAGTGGCGGGTTTTCCACCCTCGACTTGAAGAGTGGTTACCTATTGGCAAGTCGAGTTGCATCCCAAAGATAAAGAGAAAACAGCATTCTCTGCCGGAACTGGTTTGTGGCAATTTACGGTAATGCCGTTTGGGCTCTGCAATGCACCCGCCACCTTTGAGAGCCTGATGGAGACAGTACTGCGAGGATTACATTGGAAGACTTGCCTGGTATACGATATCATCGTGATGGGGAAGACTTTCGATCAGCACCTGAAGAACTTGTGCAATGTCTTCGAGAAATTGAGGCAAGCTAACCTGAAATTAAGTCCGCAGGAGTGCCAGCTGTTTAAGAAACAGGTTGAGTTTTTGGGGCACATAATTTCCACCAAAAGAGTTGCGACAGATCCGGAGAAGACAGACGCAGTGAGGAACTGGCCTGTTCCGAAAGATAAACATCAACTTCGAAGCTTTCTGGGATTATGCACCTACTACCGCAGTTTCGTGAAAGGGTTTACAGACATTGCGAAGCCCCTGCATCGGTTGACCGAAGATGGAAGGCCGTATGAGTGGACGAAGGAGTGCCGAGGAGCATTTGAAGAGTTGAAGGGGGCTCTGTGTTCTGCTCCTGTTTTGACGTATGCGAGGCCTGGAAGCAAGTTTGTTGTGGATACCGATGCAAGCAATGTGGGCATAGGCGGTGTATTATCCCGAGAAGAGAATGGGGAAGAAAAGGTTGTGGCCTATTCCAGCAAGGCATTGTCGAAACCTGAACGTAATTACTGAGTCACTAGGAGGGAGCTGTTAGCAATGTGCGGACCATCGAGCACTTCCATAAATATCTGTGCGGACAAGACTTTCCTATCAGAACTGACCATGCTTCTTTGAAGTGGTTGCTGCAATTTAAGAACCCAGAATGTCAGTTAGCCCGTTGGATTGAGAGGTTGCAGCAGTACAACTTCATCATTCAACATCGGATTGGAAGAAAACATGGCAATGCTGATGCATTTTCGAGAATACCTTGCCCGGAAGATTGCAAGTACTGCGTGAGGCAAGAGTTGAAAGAGCATGTACACCCCATCAGATGCCATCAAACACGAATCCAAGTCGAAGAAGAACACCTACAATCATGGAGAGACGTCCAGCAGAAGGATAAGACCTTGGAATCTCTACTAAGGTGGAAAGAAGCTGGTAGAAGACCGGACTGGATAGAAGTTTCTGACAAGAGTGTGGCCCTGAAGTCATACCGGGCACAATGGGATTCTCTTGTGATCGAAGACGGTCTTCTAAAGAGAATGTGGGAGAGCACCGACGGAAGAGAGAGAAAGCCCCAGGTCGTGGTGCCGAAGGACAAGGTTCCGGAAGTCCTAGCAGAGGCTCACAATGGAGTGAGTTGGGGACACTTAGGTGTTAATAAAACCACGATGAAGGTCAGAGAGAGACACTATTGGCTGGGCTACCGAACAAACATAATGAACTGGTGCCGGAGATGTGATGACTGCGCGTCAAGCAAGGGACCCAAGACAAAGAGCCGTCTCAGAATGCGCCAGTATAATGTGGGAACTCCGTTTGAGAGGATTGCAATTGACGTAGCAGGTCCGTTTCCTACATCAATTGATGGAAATAAGTACATCCTGGTTGCAACGGACTACTTCAGTAAATGGCCTGAGGCATGTGCGATACCGAATCAGGAAGCCACTACTGTGGCTGAAGTTCTGGTGAACAATTTCTTTAGCCGATTCGGTATACCCATGCGGTATTCCAAAATGTTTGTAGGTTGCTGGGAATACGGAAGACCAGGACCACTCCATTACATCCCCAGTCAGATGGTATGGTTGAGAGGTTCAACAGGACCATAGAAAACCATCTGAGGATAATGGTAGATGAACACCAGACAGACTGAGACCGACATATTCCACTGTTCCTGATGGCTTATCGATCGGCTGTGCACGAGTCAACCGGAAGAACACCTGCCAGTGTGCTATTCGGAAGGGAATTGAGGCTGCCAATGGATGTGTTGTTTGGGCATCCTGAAGATAGGCCAGTGCCTGTAGATGAGTATTCCCGGGAATTGGCAGAACGACTCGATGCAATTCATGAAGCTGTTCGGGATCGCATGCGCCTAGAAAGTGACCGAATGAAGACGCGGTATGATGCCCGAGCGAATTCTGTGGGTTTCCAAGCTGGCGATCTGGTGTGGCTTTATAATCCAGCGCGGAAGAAAGGACGATAGCCGAAATTACAGAAGAACTGGGAAGGGCCATACCAAGTAGTGACCAGGATCAACGACGTTGTTTACCGGATTCAACGTTATCGAAGATGAAGGTAGTCCATCTGGACCGGCTTGCTTCGTACCATGGGAAAGTAGGAGATAATTTCTGATCGGGGCGATCAGTCTTTTAAGGAGGGGGCAGTGATACGAACTTTTGCCCCGTCAGCGACGCCCCTGGTGGTGACCCATATTATTTGTTTGACGGCAAGCCGGCGTTGATTTATTACGGCGCGACCTTGAAGTATGTTTATGAGTCGAAAATTCGAAGACTAGAAAAATTTCATTCTGGAACAATGTTAGATCGATAATTTTCCAGAATCTTCTAAGACCATTATAAAATGGAAATCAAGAAGTTTGAGAGTCAGTCTTACAGTTTGAAGTCTGAAGTTTGGAAGTTGCGATAAGAACCGGGCGATTAATTTATAGACGGCGCGAGAACTATTGTGTATACGCGACTAGTGTCGGTACGGTACGCGAGTGTGCGAATTGTTTGGTGACGTTTTTAAGTGTACCAGGGCGTCTTCGTACGTGATTAACCGTCGGTTGAAGACGAGTGTTTTAGAGAGTTTGAACTGTGGTTTTGTGTACTGTGGATTGTTTAGGTTAGGTAATTAACTGTTTAATTGTTCGCTAATAACTGTTTAATTTTCACTGCTTATTGTTATTTACTGCTTGTATATATTTCGCTGCTTATTGTTCATTTTGTTAATTTTAAGTTCTCAAATCACTTTTAATTATAAATATTTGTACATAGTCACTGTAAATAAATTGTGTATATACGAAATACGTTACAATATTTACAACATAATAGGTACACGACACTGAATATGAAGTTAAATAAGTATGAAATCTGTATGTATTAATGTACATGTGTCATGAAATGAGGGAAATTCGAATCCAGGATTGGGTCATCACTTCGAGTAGGTGCTCCATCTGGAAAAGAAAGAAGGCATTTAGTTTTAAAACATGGTTACAAAAAGCAAAAACAGATAGTGAACTATGGATGTACGAGTAGGGATGAAGAAATAACTGATGTCATGTGCCCAGTTATTTTAGTAGTCTCCGTTGGGTTGTTGGTGGCCCAGGCAAAGTTTTTTGAGCACTAGAAAGTCCTGGTGAAGGGTCTTGGGCAATGGAAGGTCCAGGCAAAGGGTAAGGGCCTGTGGAAGGTCCAGGCTGAACAGTTGAGTTGCTGTTCTTCAACTGAAAAATTGTAATTGAATGATTAATGATATAGAGAAAAATTGGTTAGTAAAGATGCATAATGCTCCAAATTCACACGAAGGAGACGACCTGCAGTACCACTGTCTTAAGCAGCTGAGGCGACAGAAGGTAATATTTTGCAGCATTATGCATCTTTACTAATCAATTTTTCTCTATAATATCATCAATCATTCAATTACAATTTTTCAGTTGAAGAACAGCAACTCAACTGTTCAGCCTGGACTTTCCACAATCCCTGACCCTTTGCCTGGACCTTCCATTGCCCACGATCCTTCACATAGACTTTCTAGTGTCCAAAAGACATTGCCTGGGCCACCAACAACCAAACGGGGACGACTAAAATAACTGCGCACATGACATCAGGTATTTCTTCATACATCGACAGTTCACTATACAACTTATCTGTTTTTGTAACCATGTTCTAACGCTAAATGCCTTCTTTCTTTTCCAGATGGAGAACCTACTCGAAGTGATGATCTGATGATCCAATCCTGGGTTCGATTTTCCCTCATTTCGTGACACATGTACATTACAACATACAGATTTCATATTCGGTGTCGTGTACCTAACATGTAAATATAATAATTTGTTAATGTTTTCATCAAACAAGCTTTGCCATCAATTCATTCAAAACAATCTCTTTTAAGCGTAATTCATCGAAAGTATAGCACCGATGAGAGATAGACAGGTGGGAGGTGGGAGGTGGGAGGGACCGTTTTGGTTGTAGGGCTCAGAAGGCATTTTTCGTAATTTTCGCTTTACCCCTCCCCCCTTATGAGAAAATTGAATGTTAAAGACGTGTCTTGTAGGAAATTTAATGTACTTTCACGTGGTATAAGGGGTTTTGTTGATAACATGTTTATTTTCGAGTTGAAGGGGGTGGGAGTGGGCGTTTTTGACGTTTTCGCAGAAGGGCCAAAAAAATCGCTGTTTTTCAGCGCGCTCTAGCGCCGATACCAGACATCAGAAAATCAAAGTTGACGAGTGCATTTTGTAGGAAATATTGGCTACTTTAATTTTGTATAGAGTGGTCATCTTCGAAAAATGTGAGGGGTGGATCACTCATTGTAATCCTCGTACACTCTATCAGTAATCACTATTGTAATCACTTGTAATCTCTGCAATCACTGTAATCTACTATTATCATACATGTAATCCATGTAATCCTTTGTAATCCTCTGTATTCCCTTGTAATCATGTTGTAATACCTAGTAATACTGAACATAAGAACATTTCATGTGATTCCGAGGTTGATTCCTATTTATACCCAAAATTTTTGCACTGAACAAATAATTGTCTTTGTTTTGCCCGAGGTTTTGCCAATGAAGAAATAGAATTCTAGTGTATATACAGGGTATTCATGAATGAAGTAGAATAAATGGTACCAGTGAATAGAGGTCGAATAGGTCTTTAGAACCATACCTTTATCCAAAGTTGCACCTGTGCGTAGTTATAGCCTCTTAAAAGTTACCGAAAAAATGACATTTTTATTTATAAATCCAAAATTCTTTAACACACAGAGTTCATACTACTTGGTACAGACACTTGTGTATTGATGGCACATATATTATGTACTATAAACTGTATATTTAAACACAATTTATTAACTCTTATTACAGGACAAAACTTAGCAGAACTTGTTGACATAAAACAAATTGCACATTCATTATTTTTTTAACTGTCAACTTTCATAACATACTACAACTCAATACTCAGTTTATTAGATAGTGGCGTTACACTCTCCCCCTCTGGGGAACGCTATGGACCCCCAGCGTTGCCCAGCACATTCCTCTTCGACACATTCGGAGGACGTCCACGTCTCCGTTTAGGCATTACTGGAGCTGGAACTGGGACAAGTTCTTCCCCAAAATTCTGAACTTCAACAGTAACTTGTATGTAGAGAGCCCACCTGGCCAATCTTCCTACTGGAATCTTCAAATGCAGCAACCATTGTAACGGTTGATGATCGGTGGCTATTGTAACTTCTGCCCCATCCGAGTAGGTTCTAAATTTGACTATGGCCCAAACAATCGCCAAGGCCTCACGCTCGGTCGTCGAATAGTTCTTCTCAGCAGAGGTGAGAAGACGGCTGGTGTACTCTATTGGACGTTCCTGATTGCCCTCCCCCTGGAGGAGAACTGCAACCACGGCATAGGAGCTTGTATCAGTTCGCAACACGTACGGTAGCATTTGGTCCGCCTGAATTAACACTGGAGCCGACACCAACTTTTCTTTTAATGTCTCAAACGCGCGAGCTTCCTCGTCACCGAACTTCCACGACGCGTTTTTCTTTAATAAATTTGTCAATGGACGCGCGGAAAAGTTTGTTATAAACTTACGAAACCAAGAACACAACTGGATGAAGGATTTTACCTGTTTCACGCACTGTGGAGGGTTCATGTCCTTTATAGCGGAAATCTTCTCTGGATTTGCCACGATTCCTTCAGGCGAAATCATATGGCCCACAGGACTACTCTAAGGCGATTCTCATTCTTTCCTTACATCTTTTTCCAACAGACAACCTATCTCATTTCGAAGGAAATCCGTCGATTTTGCTTATTGGTATGCGAGTTTCTTCAACGAAGTCATAGATAACTCCTGGAGATTCGCAAAAATACCAACATTTCTGAGGAAAATTTAGCACAATTTGGGCTTCCTCCAAAAAGTCTACACCCAAAAGTGTGTGATTAGCTGTTAAATGTGGGAGAACAGTGAACTTCACATCTAATGCTTTGCTTTTTATGTTTACACTGATATTAGTGAGTAAAATCTTTTCATTCTTGACTTCCCCATCCGCGTAAGGTATGTTGGCGGATGACTCAGAGAATTTATGGCCTGTCTGTAACAAAATCTGGTACAGTTTGTATCCAGCAATGCTAACTTGTGCACCAGAGTCTGCATATCTAACACCTTCAAATTCACCAATTTTTAATGGTAATAATGGTCGCGACATTGGAATCATTGACGACGAAAGAGACGTCTCGCAAAAACTGAGAGAATTTTCTCGAAGCGTTTCAGTACTGCTGGAAGATTTTGTTTCAACTTTTAAACTGTTTTCTTCAATTTTTCGGGCTTCGTCTAGTAATTCGGTAAACGAAGAAATTTTATTTCTTGGAAGTTCCTTCCTAATACGATATGCTAACAAACCATAAACCATATCGAGTTTTACATTTTCTGAGACCGTATCTGCCGGCAACTGTGCCAGTAAAGCACGGGCGTTACATACAAACACATCTGTATTTTTATCGCCTTGTTCGTGCGTGAAGAGTTCTCGGAAAATTTTGTATGGTGGCTTTTTCGGTCCAAACGTATGATGTAATTTAGCTACAGCGTCATCCCAGTCCGTAACCGAATCTTTAATGCCTTGAAACCATGTAGCAGCAATCAGCAATGTCTGTTAATAACATTGAAAGCCCTTTCACAGCATTTAAATTTGACACGTACATACACTCTTTGTATGTGAACACGGCATCTATAAATGCATTTACCTCTGAATTCACATTTCCATCAAAGCGCGCCGTACATTTCGCGAAGTTCCCCTGTATCGGTGCTGGCGGCGGTGTAACCTGGGTTTGTGAAGCGCTCGACGTATCTTGAGCTTGTTGGGTAAACATATTTTGCATGGTTTGTAACAATACTGCAAACTGTTCGTTTGAAATTGTGACGCCCTGCGCAGGTGGCTGTGCTGCAAACTGTTCGTTTGAAATTGTGACGCCCTGTGCAGGTGGCTGTGCTGCAAACTGTTCGTTTGAATTCATATTTTGATTGTTTCCACGGAAACGTTTAACGTACGCCCTTGTAACTGGCCTATTATGATTAGCCGTCTTGTTTACAATTATTAGGAAACTCAAAATTAGTTGGTGACAGTTTTGTCCGTCAAAGTATAAAATATTATGCACGAGAATAACAGTCCAACGTTATATGTACGACCGAATACGATAAACACCGAAAAGGAAGTATCCAAGCATCAGCGATCGCACGAGTCGAATTTTTCGTGAAATTAATATAAGCACTTTTAACTGTCTGTAGGTAGGTACTTACTGGAATTGTCCACAATATCACAATCTTCGTGCACCACGTCGGGGCGCCAGTATAAACTGTATATTTAAACACAATTTATTAACTTTTATTATAGGACAAATAAACTTAGCAGAACTTGTTGACATAAAACAAATTGCACATTCATTATTTTTTTAACCGTCAACTTTCATAACATACTACAACCAAGGCCCCCTATAACAAGGCCGTGTTCTAACAAATATTGCAACGTTGCTAAGCAGGCCGATTATAGTGACATTTTGTACTTCCACAAATGTGAGCTGTCGCATTTAAAACTTGATTCTAAGCAATTCTGGGTAAATTCTGCAATACACGCAAAGCAAATACTTATATACAGCTTTATTATGAGTACCCACAATCCATCGGCAATGTTAAAAATAGGCGCATCTTCTCCCGCTCCTTATAGAATTAATAATCCCTTTATATCTGTTGTAGATGCCAAATAAATGTTGTATCCCTGGTTGTAAAAGCAATTACACATCCACGACTGTTAGGAAGAGTATATTCAGTGTTTTCAGTTCCCTAAGCAGATTAAACCTATCGTATATACCGACGCCGTTCCTGCAATATTTCCAAATTTACCGTCATACCGTTGACTGATTATAGTCAATCAACGGTCATACCCTATTTCTCAAAAATTCCGTACAAACGGAAAGATTCAAAATTGAGAAAATTAGAAATTGAAGAGAACCAGATGAAGAGGTTGAAACTTATAAGGCAAAAGGAAGAAGAAGCAGATCAAATTAAAGATTTCTCGGCTTTGGTTAGTAACTTAAAAGCAAGAATCGACAGTGACGATTGGTGTTCTTATAATACTGATCACTACTGTTTGATTTGCCAGATAGATTGTGAAAGGGATAAAGTTCCAAAGATTAAGAAAAGTGTTCAAGTCAACAATAACCTGTCCGTGATAGTTTCTGTTGTAGCAAACATTTTGTTAAATAATTATAGTAAAATACGTCAATACGTGCCAATGAGGTTTCATCAAGTGCTGCAATTAAAAAACGCAAACTAACAATACTTGCGTAAATATGTATACTCCTACAAGATTATAGACAATAGGTTCACTTATTAATGTTAGAAATCAAATAAATGTCAAAATTTCTGCAGATTTTTATTTTAATTTACGAATGTCGCGTCACGTCAAGCGGACATTTCACGGCGCTTCCGGCCTTGTGATGGGGAGAATGCGACGCTGCAAAGTCGCATGGCCGCGGTCTTGTTATAGGGGGCTATGCTACAACTCAATACTCAGTTTATTAGATAGTGGCGTTACAGTACTAATATTGTTCATAGGTGACGCAGCAATCGACAATATCTACCATGTTTTCTCTATATTTTTTCTTGTCTCAATCGGTATGTGTATTAATTTTTAATTTAGGCAATAATTTTTGTGAAAAACGAATAAATACTTACGCAGTGATTTAAATGTTGTGCGGTTAAGCAAGCCTTTTACCAAAATCGTTGGTTAGGTAGGTACATTGGCAAAAAAGTAATCTAGTTAAGTAAACAAGTCAAATGCCACAATTTACATACGTTAAACTGGTTATAAAGTTATAATTATTTATTACCTGTTTAAATAACCCATTCTTGCCAAAGCAACCTGGTTTGCTTCGACATACAATATTTAAATCATTGCTTAAATATTTATGCGTTTTTCACAAAATTTATTGCTTAACACTTTGAGCGCCACATCGGACGGTAGCGACCGACACGCGTTCTTCTTATTAGGCCGCGTCGGTGTCTCGCGTCCGACGCATGGATAGAGGATCCTCTATCCATGGTCCGACGGTAGATAGTTGTGGTAACAGGAATAATAAAACGTGGCCTAGTAATAGAGCTCTAAGATTTCGTGTGTGGCCTGCTGAAATACACGAAATACACGATCGTCGGACGTATACGACCGCTACGACCCACAATTTTAAGTTTTGAATTTAATTATAATTGTTTTTTTGTTTTTTTTTATTTTCAAAGTAGGTACCTATGTTAGCATAATGTAAAATAAAAGCAACATTTATTTTTATTTCTAAATTGAATATTATAAATAAAATACATACAAAACGTAAAATGAATAACAAAAACTGTAGGAAAACGAAATATTACAAGCAAAAAACGGCAAAAATTTCTAATTTTTCTCTAAAAATATCTATAAAATCCTAAAAGGGGGTTTATGTATCATAATAGAATATTTTTATAAAAAAAATATGTAGTGGCCCAGTAGAAATGATCTAGATGGGGTGGTGCTCAAAGTGTTAGATCAAAAACATTGAAGTTACAAAAAATATGCAATTTGAATAGATGTATTTATTTATAATAAATTAATACACATACCGAATAAGATCAAAAAATATGGAGAAAATACATTGACATTGTCGATTGCTGCGCCACCTAGAGACACGCTTAGACAAAATATGTGTCATCAATACACAAGTGTCTGTACCAAGTATGAACATTGTGGGTCAAGAAATTTTGGATTTATGTATGAATAAAACTGGTATCTTCTCAGCAACATTTAAGAGGCTGTAATTTCGCAAAGGTGCAACTTTAGATATAAGTAGGTAAGTTTGCTTCAATCGACCTATTTTGACCTCTAGATTCACTGGTAGCAGTGAATCAGCCTATGCTCAGCCCGAGGCACAGCTGGGCACAGCCTTAATTAAAGAGTTTATTATTTTTTTCGTTGCAAGTTTGGCGTTTTCGAGGTGTTTTTTAAGTTTTATTAAGAATGTTATTGTTAATTTACTATTTAAGCATTAAAACTGTTCATTTTAACTTTCTAGCCTTTTTCATGTTTTAAAAATTTACTCGTATTCCCTTGTACTCTCCCGTAATCTCCTGTAATCTTCTATATTCGCCCCAAACTTCTGTAATCTGTTGTAATATTTGTAATCACCTGTAATCTCTGTAATCATCGGTAATCACGGATTACAAGTAATCCTCGTACATATTTCTTCGAAGTTATCCACCCCTCGGAAAAATGCATAGTCTTCGAGATATAAGCGAAAAACTGAAAAAAAGTGCGAAAATTTTGAGTTTTTTGCGTTTTTCGTTGTGAAGCCGACCTCCTACGTGGCAGCAAACTTGAAATTCGGATTCAGCACCCCAAAAAACATACCGTGTGTCCCGGGAATTCTGAAGCATCCTGTTTAACATGGGAAATTTGAAAATTGCGATTTGTATGTTCCCAAAGTGTTTTAAGAATATTCCGAGTATCAGGACACATACAATGTGCACCAGAGAACGTTTTCGTGCAATAATTTTCAAAGTTTGACAAAAAATATCAATAATATTTCCAAAAATATAACGCGTGGGAATCAACTTAGTTTAAATGCTACTGTAAAGACAGTATCAGTCTCGTCGCAATGGTTGAGTGAATTTAGTCGCTGCACCTGTTTCATTGCATCTAGCGGAAGGTGGTTCAAATCCAACTGCGCGGCGTAGCGATTTTTTTACTTGTATTGTTATTTTGAATGAACGACGATTGATTTCTATCAGTAAAGATACCTAATTAAACGTTTTATAATTTTTAATTAAACTGGAAATGGACTTATTAGAAAATTATTCACATTATTAAAAGGCTGTAGCATTGGAACGATACCTTGTGTTTGTGCTTTGTGTTCGATTCTTAAAGGAATAATTATTTGCAAATAATGGAGAATTTACGGAGGGAATTTTTACTTGAAAGTACTTACCGACAGCTAGCGAATCAGCGAATGTGCGTCGGGAATATTACAATAGGCTGGGCAAAATGGTGCAAAATGGAGAGCTGTTTGAGCACTTGCAAACCATCCCAATCGGTCCTTTTCAGGACCGCCACAAATATTTATTCGAGGGTTGATTTCAGACACGATGATTGCTTAGTAGCTGTTGTCAATGCCCGCAAATAAATGCAGTTATTGTTGCAAATTAAAATGAACAAAGTTTTAAAACCTTTAAGTAAATAAATAACTAATTTTCTGTGCTAATGTTACAGCCTTTTAATAATGTGAATAATTTTCTGATAGGTTAATTTTCAGTTTAATTAAAAATTATAAAACGTTTAATTATGCATCTTCTGATAGAAATCAATCGCCGTTCTATCTAAATAAAAATACAAGTAAAAAAATCGCTACCGCCGAGCAGTTGGATTTGAACCACCATCCGCAAGATGCAATGTAACAGGTGCAGCGACTAAACTCACTCAACCATTGCGACACGGTTGTTGCTGTCTTTACAGTAGCATTTAAACTAAGTTGATTCCTACGCGTTATATTTTTGGAAATATTATTGATATTTTTCGTCAAACTTTGAAAATTATTGTACGAAAACGTTCTCTGGTGCACATTGTATGTGTCCTGATACTCGGAATATTCTTAAACCACTTTGGGGACATACAAATCGCAATTTTCAAATTTCACATGTTAAACAGGATGCTTCAGAATTCCCGGGACACACAGTATATAACCACTGAGAAGAAAACTGCCGCAATTTTGTTACGGGAAAACCACCATTTGACTGGGTATGGTTCGGTTTGAGCGTTTGTCGGCGGCCGTCGACGGTCTATGAGGCGCCGTTTGTGCAAAAAAGAATTTTTTTAAATAAATAAAAAACATCCCGATAATTATTTTAGTTTCCTAATTTTGCAACAAATATAAATAATTATGTCACTTTTTCAATAAAATTTTTTAAAAAATTGAGAATTTTTTTTTTAGTTATAAAAAGAATTATATTTTTTATACTAAGAACTTTCATAAAATTTAATTCATTTTTTTTATTTTATATCTAAAACATTTAGGTATATAAAAAAAAAATATTTATAAAAAAAAAACATTTATATACCTATATTGAACTTGTCGGAAAGTTTTATTTATGAAAAAGATTTAGATATCAAAAAGATTTATATATTTTCGCCGCTTTTTTGTTCTTCCGCTGATAAACAGATGGCGCTGCTCGAAACTGCAATCTACTTTGCTAACAGAGAATTCTATTCGACTATACCAAGGCCTCCACGATACGTTGACAAGAGAAAGAAATTTTAGTTAAAAATGGTATAGTTGTGTATAGTAGAGCAAACGGTTGAGCCACACTCGCTCGAAACGACGTTCGCTCGAAACGACACTCGCGCGAAACCAAATGCGACATTCGCTCGAAACGACACTCACTCGAACTGTCAATATAAACGCAGATGGCCGACTACCATATGTTACAGTGATTCTCAAACAGTGGACAGCGCTACAGCTACAGCTACAGCAGCCGGTAATACAGCGTAAAAGTAAACGGTGACGTATTCGAGACTTCTGAAAGAGGCATATTCTTTGATGGCATTTCTGCAAGTACCATGTACTTTCTAAACAAAAAAATTGTTTGCATATGATATGATGGCGGGCAGTAATAGTACATGGTTTAATCGTGTTTTGCTACGGTTAATAGCTTGTAACTTGTAAATCAAGAAGTGAATTCTCTATAAAATTGGAAGAAAGTAGATCCAATATAATGTATTAAATTGCTGCGTTACTAGTTTATCTATACTTATTTAGCTTTTATTCGTTCCTGATGATCAAAGACATTCTATAGAACATCTTAGCTGATAAGTCTGCCGGAAATAAATATGGCAAGTTTATGTACCTAGATGTGCTCTCCATTTTAGGATTTAAGACGAACGATTATTCATTATTTCTCCATTCAGGCAAAGTGGTTAAAAAGAATAATAATTAAAAGTCGAGTGTAATATAAAGTAAGAGTTTCTTTTAGATAAACTGGAAGACCTCACGATTAAAAAACAAAACATGTACTTATCGAGCATAAATTTGCTGAAAAGAAAGGCTCGCATCCGTCATTATCTGAAGAAATAAATATATTAAGGCATTCCACGTACTTTTTGAATTCTTAAAATGATTGGGTAGGTAAGCTTTCCACTCTGCATTAAGTATCTGTAACAACCTTGATAATCGAAATTGTGATACAAAAACACTATGTACTTAACTACTTTAAAAGGAACTGCCAAATTCTGAACATGAAGCTAAAAAGAAAAAGACCTAAAATGCAAACTTTGAGTATCATTTTACTAATCAAAATCAAAAAATTTATATTAATGAATAAGTGAAATCAAAATGGCTTTACCTACTATACAAAATACAAACCCTAGAGGAGAGAAGAGGAGGAGGAGTAATAAAACAGATGTTTGTGTTACTATTTGGCAACAAAAAAAGGGGCGTAACCTCAATTTATTAGTCTCTATTCCGAAATTTGGAACAACAATTCTTAAAGTGATATGACTAATTGCATAATTCCAAACGCCGCTTTCATTATTTTAAGTTAAATTAAATGAATTCTAAACAACAACTTTAGTTTCACCACTTTGTTTGCCACCAAATCTTCTCAAATTTTGGCAACACTCCTGTGCAAGGTAAAGAACGTGCGTTCTGTATCCATACTCTTCCTTCAAGGTACAAACGATCGTCAAAATACTTTGAAGTAAATATGAACGCTACCTTGAAGTCCCATAGAAATTAGAGCGCTTATCTATATCCCAACTGGGTTTTGCCAAGTAGACCACTTCCACTTTCACGGGCTTTAATAGACTGCTAAACTTTATGCTACACATGTAAAAGCTTGGCTCAGTACCGAAACACGCGATGAGTTTTTGTTCGAATCCAAGCGGATCCTTTTTCTTTTTTCTTCTAAAGTTTGTTGTAATTAACAGAATTTTGCATTCCATGTGTTGTGATGTCCCGTCACGAAATGTATTTTGTTAAAGAAAATACGCGATTACTAATGAAAACAAGGGAAAAATGGCACGCTAAAACGTTAATTGGCAAAACCTAGTTGGAATATAAATAAACGCCATATTGGAATTTCAAGGATAGCGTTACGCCGACCGAGCGGGAAACTAGAAAGCGTGAGTCGTTTTGTCTTTTCATTTTGCAGGTGATTTGGTAGGGTATTTGGGAAGTGCCTCCAACAACTGTGTTAAAATGGAAATATAGTCGCTAACCGTGAACGTCAATATTTATACGAGTCACAGCTGATTTTTTTTTTAATTTTGAGCAACAAATTACCATGGAAAGCAGAACAAATTTTCTTCATAATCTGTTTCGTCGTGAATTTATGGAGTCATATTTTTTCCAGTGACAGGTTTTAAAAATTTATAAGAAAAATAACCAATAGACCTTTTCATTATAAAATTGCTGCGGCGCATGCGCGGTAGCTCCATGACAGTTTCGGACCATGACGTTTTGTTTGCATATGTTTATATAAATTCCTTGGTCTATACACGAATATTTTATTGCAAACGTGCCATATGAGTAGTAGTTCGGGACTAAAGTATAGAGCATCCAAACATTGTGCTTTTGGTGACTGCAACGGTGATAGCAGAATGGGTAGGCCAAGTTATCGCTTGGGATTACGATTTTATCCAATTCCCAAACACTGCCTAACACTGGGAAAAATCGAAGTTAATAACTGGGTCGGTGACCATGTGGAGGACTTGTTCCACCTAGATAAATTGTGTTGCGCGGATGAAAATGTGTAAGAGGCAAGATTTGAAATGGAAAAGTGTATTGAACGTTTCCAGGTTTTACGTCATTATTTATTAAGTCAATAATTATTTGTAGTTACATAATTATATAGGTAGATTTGTAGTGTTATGGTACCGAACACATACCCCGTTACTCTAAATTGGTGAACGTAGGAGATCACGGCGAACAATTATGACATATAACGTTCCGCTCGCTTCGCTTGATCTAAACCTGAAAATACTGAGCCATGAGATTCTAATTTTTGCAGACAATTTTTTAAATAAATATTAGACGGAACCACCGACCGAGGATGAACCTAGCCCCACCGAAATGGCAACCCGGCACGATAATGAGCCACAAAGGCTGGCTTCTGAAAGGCGACTGGAAGTACCGAGCATGATCGGCCGCCATATTGGTTCCAGCTTTGTACGAATTTGCAACAGGCGTGTCAAAGCCAAAGTTCGTTTATTTTTCTAAATTAAATTATTAAAATAAGTATGGCAAGTAACACGAATTCTAGTACACTATTAAATGTCAAGCAAAAAGCGAATGCACATTTACGAATTACTGTTATCCTATTACTTTTTTGGTTCATATGCATAAACGTTCTAGTACAGTAATAAATTACAGCTTAATAAATGATAATGACTGCGAAAAATGCATATAAGCATAAGGTAAATAAACGAAAATTTATTTGGATCTGTATGTTCTAATTTTCTGCTGCTGTAGAGACAAGTCACGGAACTGGAACGCTATACACTATATTACGAAAAATTGTTGACAACTCTGGTAACCTCACTTTCTGATAACGTGTAAATATTACCAAGATCACACAGAAAACTATTCTGTCTTCTGTGTCAAGATATTGGAATGTTCACCGTTGTAACAGAATAATTCTATGGTTGTGGTTTACTCAGCAGCCAGTTACGTGTACCAAAGAACATATAATATATTATATGTTCTTTGCTTGTACTTAATTACTCAGTCGTGTACCGCAGTGCTTATACACTAGTGACGGGACCCTAGTTTCATAGATTTCCTTCATAAAAGGAAATTAAGAGAAATTGTTAGAAAGACAACTAACTAAACAACTAACAAAACTTCATATATTTTGATACCTCATATAGGTACGTAATTTATTACCTATTTTATCCATAAAATTAAACTTCAAATGCTTTAAATTTACAGGAAGTTGGACAAAGCACCTAGGTAGCACCCGAATGTAATTTAAATACATTTCTGCAGATTGGAATACTGTCAGACAGGGAAAAAGGAAGTGAAGACCTTTGAATGAGAATATGTCGAAGTAAATATTGGATGTAGCAGATAAACTTAGTGACAGGTGATTGAAGAGATATTGATCAAAAACTAACTACAAATTTCGGTAAAACAAATGCAGGACATGCATATCCAAACTGTAAGAGCCGATTCAAACGGGTCCACATCAAAAGCGAACGCGCGCAATCGCCACCGGCTGCTAGCGCAGCGCCTGAGAGCGACTACAGGGCTACAGTGGTGGCCAGTGGCCGACTGACTGATTCGAGTTTAGTTGCTCAAGATGCCAACAAGTACTCTATTACAATTACTATTGCTTCTACTTTTGAAAAAGAAAGAACGCCGATGTATTCGACGTATGCATGTGTAGCCCCTGTTACTCGAAAGGGCGTTAAAAGGATTGTATCATACATTATATAAAGATCTGCGACAGAACGACAATTTTTTTTTAAATAGTTTCGTATGTCGAAAACATCATTCGATGAACTTTCAGAAAATGTTAGAAATGAAATTGTTAAAATAGATACAAACATGATTCAGGGATCTCGTTCACACTTTTTCATGACATTTTGAATGACTATCTCATGGATACTGATGGTTTTCTGTATAATATAATAATAGTAGCTTACAAAAGTGGTCAGTCGCTGTGGCGTCGTGTGTATACCCGAATAACAACCTGTGCATTTATATCGATGGCCTGTCGCGTGCGATATCCACCGGTGACACGAGTGAGCCACCGACCCGCCACTATCGCCTACTACCGCGACTGCAGTGGCCACTTATGCATGCACTGATTTAATTCTATAGATTTCAACAAGAAGCCAGTAGCAATCGCACGCGTTCGCCACTAAAAGTAGCCTCGTCTGCATCGGCTCTTACTACGATTACAAAATCACAGCTTCTGTATCATATTTTACAAGGTTTTGGGAAGAACTTCACTGTTTTTGTAATTACGTCAGTAAAAGCAAATAATGTACTTCTGATATGAAGTATATGTATGGAGATTGCATTTTTACTATTTAATGATAATGATAGCAACATTTTTGCAGAAAACTGTAATTTCAGAAATTGTGTAGTCAAATAAAATACTATTTTTTAACAAATGGTTTTATTTATTAATTTTAAAACAATTCAGGGTACAAGTTGGTAAGTCAAAGGCGTAGACAATGCTCGGAGACTGCTTCCTTCAGTCTCTTTTGCCTGAGACCAGTAAAACTTGCCAATTGAGTGTTTTTTTTGCATAACAAAATAATACTTAGTAGCCAATTTAAACAATTTTTCGCCTATCAAGTTGATAGGTAGCAAGAATGCATCACTTCCCTTTTCGTGGCTTTTTCATTCCCAAAACACTTATCGATGCTGCCAAGTCGATAGATTTTGTACCAGCAACAAATTAATGTACCTATTTGGGGAAATCTTCACTGGTCGTGGCTGGAACAATTAAATTTTGACTCTAAAACAACGTCTTGTTTAACGATTTTGATTTCCACAATTCCAGAGTAAACTGTTGAAATAGGTAGGTGTACTCAAATTGAACGTTCTAGCTATCTGTGAGCGTATTCACCTCCTTTCCAATATGTTGCGAGTACCTGTTGTTCTAGTGCTGAGTTGTGGCAGCTCTTCTTTTAACATTGCAACCGTTTTTGTACTGAATATCTTTGTCTATTGCAAAAAATTCCCCCCACAAATACTTTGGCATGCACTTCCTCTTCTAGACTCTAGAGGTTATGTTTTATACTTCCACTTAGCCGCGTTTAGGTTAACTGAACATGGTTTATTGATTTCATTATTGATTCTCTTCATTAAGTGAAGTTTAAATAATTATGTTAGAAAAAATTAAAGAAAATACCAATAAAAGCACGTCCATAAAGCATGTAGTACCACAGATTGAGAGCCACTGCTTATATGTAAATGTTCGGGTTCAATCGGGTGTGCGGTGTTTTTGACATTTCGAATGAATGTCGTTTCGCGGGAGTGTCGTTTCGACTGAACGTCGCTTCGAGCCAACGTCGTTTCGCGCGAATGACGCTACACCGAGCAAACTGTGGTGCTTGGGCACAAAATTGTTTTTATCAAGCGGCGAAAGTGCAGTGACTTATTTCAGTTGATATGCATGGAGAAGGAGAGTCTGCAAAAACATGATTCTTGTGGTTGTAAACACTTCTAATTACGCCACAAGCAGTACTAGGCACGTGTATTTTGGGTTGTATACGTTTCAGTGCTGTTTAACCATAAAATAGAGTAAAATTGTTTCCTTGTAAAGCCCATGATCCAGTTAATAGGGAAAAAAATGAACTATAGAGTCGCTGCAATCGTTTCAATTAGGACGGCGAAGAAAAGTATGTTATGTAAACAACTTACTTTCTTGTCATAATTTACTTGCTACAATCTTCTTCCCAAAATGGATTTCGTGTTAAGAATTGGTTATTTGTTCAATTATTTGGAGGTAAGCTCTACTTCTCGTTGCATAATAGAAGGGCAAGCAGTTTTAAATGCCAATGATATAATTTTATGCGGCATTAGAGGTTAGAAACTGAAATAGTGTTGTGTTATTTATTCTTTGTGTTTAAAAATCAGTGGTCTGCGGGATTATTCCACATGAACTAGACGTTTTTTTTTTCTGGAGGGTTCCGATGTGGATATAAGGAATGCAGTTGCAAAGCTGGAAAATCTTCACGGTGTGAGCATGTTGCTGTGTTACTCTTCTTGTGCACCAGGTTTTATGTATTATACTTACCATAAATGAGCTACAAATGAAGTGTATGCAATTTAATAAAAAAGCAAATTAAATTTTATTTATTTCTGTGTTTCTGGTGTTTGTGTAGGTACTTGGTCTAGGTCTGGTATTATTTATTGACTTTGAAGTACCTATTATGCCCTACTGACATTCAGTGCTACTGGAAAAAGGAAAAAGTCAATGCCTCTAAAAACTATGAACCATTTCCATTTAATTTTAGCATCCAAGCCTTACATTTATTCACCTTTTCTGTTAAACCGAATGAATTGATTTGTATAATAGTTACACTTTTTTTTCTTTAAAATTTGTGAAAGGATAGCTTGGATTCTCTTTCTTTCTTACTTTGACAATTAACCACACAGCAGGTAGTGTTACAACCGCTTCTTTTCGCCGCAATTTCCATGTTATTTATGCAAAATAATTACCAAACTATTTGCATAAATACTGTCAAAAGATCTATTATCATGGCTACCATACTTTTCGTAGTAGTACAAACTACACCCAGCAGGTGGCGTGTTGCTACATTTTCTTTCCCTATGTTCTATAAACGCCAAAACTGATGTTCCACTTTACGGTTCAATTCCGCTTAAAATGCCATAAGCAATTACATTCTGAGGTAAAAAAACCTTAGCAACTAACTGTCCGCCAATTAAGGTTTTGAAGGCGGATCTAAACGATTTTATTTGAATGACAACAAACGTGTTAGTCTTGCACTAGTAAACAAAGGGCAGCAAAAAAAACAGATAAATAATCATGTTCTTTAAACGAAAAATCACATCGTCTCTAGGAGGGCAGGGCTGACGAAAACATAGCAACGTCCGGCAGAAACGATTCGCGTCGCAAACTGGAACACCACCGTTGATTGATTCCCTCAATCAACGACACCACTCTTGGAGTACATGTTTCAGTGCAAAACTGTCTCCGTCATACGTCAGGTTTTCATTCTAAACAAAACAAATACACGTGCCATTTGACGTTTATCAGTGTTATTTACAACGTCTTAAGCTGTTTTGCAATATAATTATAGAAGTTTTGCAGTAAAATCAGTATTTTCAATTTTTTGTGTTGCGCTGACGGGTTTACGTGTAAAAACTTGCAAACAATTATTATTATATTGCATAGGTTAGATTAGATTAAAACGTCCGGCAGCGCATGGCTTTGTTTTGTTTGGAATGAAAATGTGATATTTGTGATTCATCGGAGCGCGTTATATTTTTCGCCTGAAGCCAAACTACTACTAATCTACAAAAACATAGTCGATTGTATCGAGATATTTTAATAATCGGCTAATTCGATTATTACATCTCGATTATTTCCATCACTGCTTCTTCAATCTACATCTATAATATAATGTTCTGTGAACTCTACCAAGCCCTGCCAACGCGCAGGGTAGCTCTATCCTTGTCGCACATTATGGCATCGGCTGCGAAGCAGAACTGGATTCGCAGCACTACGCGTGTTTTAATTCTGCAGTATATTAAATGAAATAGAAATAATTTTTTTGACTCAAGTTTTATTTTGATCTCGGTTTTATGTTGCAAAAAAGTGGAAGGTGTTCTCCCAGTTCTGCCTTGGTTATCTGCATATGCCCTAGTTGTAAAAAGTGCGTTCCTTTTATTATGTATTGTAGGTACTTACTTACCTACAGATCATGCACCGCTACGGCCTAGGAAATAAATAGGCAGGCAATTATACGTAGATTAATATATGAGTAGATTAAATTAAGTGAAGTAAGATTTTGGGTCTAAGAAAAAATAAAAACTGTGAATTGAATAATAATATACCAACCATACCAACTAAAAGTGCCAAAAATGTTAACCTGTTTAATAATCTCGTTTGAAATATTTAGAACAAAAATATTACAATTTTAAATCATTTAAGTATTCAAAAAACATCATTAAAATCTCGTTCAATAAATAATTTATTACATAGGTTGAACTTACGGGAAATTTTTTTAAATAAAACTTGTAAGGTTCCATCTTTGCTGCAACTGAAAATTATTTTCAATTATACAGGCTGTCCCATTTCTTCTGCGCAGTGCCTAACTCAGTTTTTTTAAATGGAACACCCTGTATTTGATCGCATTTTGGAGTTCTTTGATGAATTTAAGTGCCACTTTGTTAACCGTACATTGGGTCTAAGTCCCACAGTTTCAAAGTTATTTGATGTTAGAAATCGTCATTTTTCAAGTTTCGCCATTTATAACTTTTAAAAGGTTCGAAATAAAGAAAAATGACTTACGTGTCCCTATCTTAGTTTTTAATCCTCTATCTCATGGGGCTGGAAAATGGTGCTTCCTGATTGGTCAAAAAATGGCAAAAAGTGACCTATCAGGAAGCAGTATTTTCGAACCCCATTAGATAGAGGATTAAAAACTAAGATAGGGACATGTAAGTCATTTTTCTTTATCTCGAACCTTTTAAAAGTTATAAATGGCGAAATTTGAAAAATGACGATTTCTAACATCAAATAACTTTGAAACTGTGGGACTTAGACCCAATGTACGGTTAACAAAGTGGCACTTAAATTCAACAAAGAACTCCAAAATGCGATCAAATACAGGATGTTCCATTTAAAAAAACAGAGTTAGGCACTGTGCGGAAGAAATGGGACAACCTGTATAATTGAAAATAATTTTCAGTTGCAGCAAAGATGGAACCTTACAAGTTTTATTTAAAAAAATTTCCCATAAGTTCAACGGTTTAGCGACTATTGACCGACGCGCGCGTAGTGGACTACCCTGTATAATTTATGGAAATACCTTCCTAATTAAATACCGAAATATTTTACGGCACTGGACGTATAGGAGGGGCGTTTATTTATATCCCAACTAGGTTTTGCCAATGCAACATTTTAGCATGATATTATTACTTTGTTTTCATTAGTTAATCGCTGATTTTCTTTAAACAAATACTTTTCTTGTCCTCCCACCATACACAACACATGGAATGCAAAATTATATCAATTAAAAGTTTTAGAAGAAAAAAGAAGTATCCGTTTGGATTCGAACACAGAGTTGCTTACATCCAAATAGAGGACCTAAGTGCCTCCGTCATACGTCAGATTTTCTTTCCAAACAAAACAAAAGCACGTGCCATTTGACGTTTATCGATATTATTTACAACGTCTTAAACTAGTTTTTTCAATATAAATTATAGACGTTTTGCAATGAAAACAGTTTATTTTCAATTTGCGTGTTGGGCTTACGTGTAAAAACTTGAAAACAACTATAATTATGTTTCAGAGGTTAGGTTAAAACGTCAGAAAGCACGTGACTTTGTTTTGTTTGGAATGAAAATCTGACGTTTGTGACACGCCACTTATCTCCCCCATAGAGGGATAATGCCTCCTACCTGCGCGTTGAAAAATGACCCCACTACCGTTGACTACGGAGAAATAATTTTGCCAGATGCAGGGTAAGGGAACATGCGCTCTGAATTTGTTTGGTCTGTCATCTGTCATTTGTCATCTAAATGAACTAAAGTAAATGTGAAATGTCATTTGCCGCACGTCGTTTGCTATTTTTTGTATGAACGTTTGATTTGCGGTGAAATTGTTGAAATTTATCATACATTGATTGATTCTTTGAATTATTGTTATACGTACATTGCTACAAAAAGTAAATAAAGTTGGAGATGCCGCGTATATGTATGGTAGGTACCTTTTTGTAGCAGTCGATCGCCAGCGCCAGATATACGTTTTTTTCGATAAGTATACTGTTTGTTATAATTATTTTGAAGTAATTGCATGATTTATGTAAAACTGGGATAACTGTCTCATGTTACTTTTGTAACGTTGCAAAAAGAAACACATTAGGTAATCAAGAATTGATTGTGTTTACTTTTAACGTTCTGACGTCACGCCCGGATCCCGAAGAGATGCACGTCACCTGTGTTCGTAGACACAGGTGGGAGACGCAAGCGCGCGCCCGTTGAGACGACCGTCAAGCGAGATAGATGGTAGTTGCGGCCGTTACTAATCTGACGTCCTGCATTTTGCACCCGGCACTACTCTTCCCGCTAGAAACTCGAAGTGACCCGCCGCCGAAGACCTCCCGCCACCACAACTGACGTAGAAGAATCCGACGTCAAACCGCTGATAAAAGTGGGTGCTCCGCCGAAGAGAATTCAGCAGGGTTGTTCCAGACCATACAATTGTACTATTTTAGTACAATTGACTATATAGAAGTACACAAGTACCTCAATTCAAATTTCAGTACAATTTGGTCGTATTTCCACAAAAAATGCAAATAATTTTTTATGTTCTATGAAGTTTAAAATTTTACAGTAAGTTGGTAAAACAGGCTCACAGATGTCAAATTTATCAGTATTTGGTGATCTGTGGGTGGCAACTGTTGGCTTCATTCAGCGAGAATGGAAACGGCCCTGAGCCATGCGAAAGTCCTAAGATTGACCGATCCCAAGCGGTAGAGCAGACTGCCGGTTTTTATTTTCCAAGAGATAATGAATAAGTCTGTTATCTTACATTATATTGTTTTTATATCAAATGACACAGACTCGCTCCGGCCTAACGGCCTTCGCTCAATTGTCCTTTTGACCAGACAGATTTTTTTATGTAAAAAAATTAACGGTGGAATACAAAAAAAAGTACTCGACATTGGGATCGAACCCGAGCGCGCTGCATCACAAGCCGACAGCACTAACCACTGCGTCACACTCGCCGTCTGCGGCAGTTATCAGAAACTGGTACAAATAGTGAAAGGCACATAAATCTTGGCCAATCTTATGACTTTTACATGGCTCAGGGCCATTTCCATTCTCGCCTTCATTCAATGGTTAGCTGTGACCTGTTTGAAGCTTCATTCACATGCATACGATATACCGCGTCCGTTATTCAGGAACTACAAAACCACTGTTACATTTTTGTAGTTCCTGAAGAAGACATTAAAAATTTCCGAAAGCTTGAAAAGACAAAGAGTTTTTTTCTTAAAGGGTGCTCAGTGTTGGTATATTATGGAAGGGAAATGATCTTTTTCGAAAGAATCTTCCTCTCTTAAGTAAGAAATTGAAAGACAAATTGTCACACAACAACGGGATTTTTAAAAATCATGACCCTATTAGTCACCTTTGGAGGGGCTTCTAAAGCCGTCCCCTGCCACGTTCCACACTGGCGTTTGTTGATATCCCAATTAGGTTTTGCCAACTAGATCACTTCCACTTTCAAGCGACTTAGTAGTTAGTAGACTTAAACTTCTTTCTATGCAAGTAGTAGGTTTGGCTCAGCACCAAAAGGTGCAGGGAGTTTTTGTTCGAATCCAAGCGAATCCTTTTTCTTTTTTTCTTCTAAAGTTTATTGTAATTTGCAGAATTTTGCATTGAATAGGTTGTTCCGGTTTCCCGTCACGAAAGGTATTTTTTAAAGAAAATCCACGATTACTATAATGAAATCAAGGGAATGCTATAACATGCTAAAACGTTGCATTGGCTAAACCTAGTTGGGATAAAAATTAACTCCCCACCCTGCGCTGAAGAATCTACGGTTTACAAACAGTAGACAGTAGAGTACACTTTAGTTACTTTTAGTACAATATTCCCCCATAAACCAGTACAAGAATTTTTACTGTAGGAACAACACTGGAATTCAGTATTTGGTCGCCCGGCCATCAGCCGAAACCAATACTCCCAGCATCCGGGATGATGCTGGCCGCCGATCCGACCTAGTAGTAATTGATCGACCGTTCCGACTTCGCCGTGTGATCAAACCGAAAGTAATTATATTATCCCGTAATTATTTGAGTAAGTAACTGTGAGTAAGTACCCTACCTCGTTCGTATCAAATAAATTCAATTTGTTCATGCTGGGGAATTGGGAGTGCTGTCTATGAAGATCGATCGATTTTCCCATCCTGTGGGGGCCCTAGCGCCTGTAATAGGACGACATACCGGTGGAAATCGATCGCATCCGGGTAACGGGCGGCTCCTGGTGAAATCTTAAGGTAGAACGAATTGATTATTTGCGACGGAGGAGCTAGCGGCGTTCCCCCAGGCGATTGCACTAGCGTGCTATAACGGGAATTGCCCGCCGTTCCCGTCTCGGCGTTGGCACCGTTCGGTGCTCCCACGAAATCTCCGAGACCCCGTAAATATTCAGAATTGATCACTCGGCGGACCGCAAGCGTTCTATCTGGACACTCCGTAAAAACCGTGTTTTATTTCCCCGTAAATATCTCGTATTTTTGTATATATTCCGATTTATTAACTTAATTCTTTTAAGAATACTCCGTGAGAACCGCATTTTATTTCACTGTAAATAATATCTCGTATTTTGTATATAAATTCTGTTTTTATCCACTCAAGTCTGTTTATTCAATTCTTTCAAATGTAAATAGTTAAATTAATAGAGTACCGTTTCATTTTCTTTCTGTTGTGTTATTCGACGTTTAGCAATAGTAACATAATATTTGGACCCACCCTTCTGCGACTACGAGCAAATGGGTGACCAACGTATAAGTCTTACCTGACCGTAAATACAACCCAAGAAAAACGTTCATAAGCGAACGATCCGACCAGCCTAAATACACAGCGTATCCCAATAAGTGATACCGAGGGGTAACGCTGCATATTTAAGGACCGCACCTAGAACGTCCAGAATTTGGCGTACGAAGTAAACCCAGACGAAATTTATCGTTGTATAAGTGACGTCCGAAATCAGGAGAAAGCAATCGTTGTACTTTCACTGCTTTAAGGCTCACTACTGGAAAACGAGAGTCGTGGTAAGCTGCTATAGGAAGGAACACCGATGAACCCTTGAGTGAACAGAATGCAGTTTGTTCCCGCCACTTTGCAGAGGATGCTGTAGTGGTTACCGGCTATGTACGCACCGTGATCGTGATGCGCACGAGTGTCGGGAGTGGAGAGTGGTGGCGCGGCCGCGAGGGGTCGCGAGAGAGTAGTCGAGTCGGCTCCAGGGCTTGGTGGAGTATGGTCGTGTTGGTGACCGATAATATTACGACCTATCAGAATAATTATGGTTCATAGTTTATTGCCACGAATTTGTAATGTGCTATTGCTGCTGTGTTAAATAGAAGTTTGTGTTCGTTGCACTGTGTTTTTCTTGTATCACCGCAACCCGCGGCTCTGAAGAGAAAAAGGAGTCACAGCATTTTTGGCGCTCAACGTATAGGCGGTGAAGAAAAACATACGAGTGTATTAAATATTTATACGGTACTCTAAGTACATATAAATTAACAGACAAAATTTGGTGTATGGTAACAACGAACGTTGGAATTCTGAAGCGGAAAGAAGTATTGGGCTTCAAACGCAGGAGAGCTCTGAGCAGGCGTGTGGACGTAGTAGTGAACGATATCAATCCTTCCTTCCAAGCAGCGCGGCGGAGTATCTCGATCGACATTCGACAGGCGGGCGACGGCTAGTTGCTTCTTGCTTGAAATTAGTAAACGGTGAGTCAGACGCAGCTGCAAGATCTGCTCGACGCTGGAAAAGAAACAGGTGGGCGTTTAAATACATTCTTAAAGAAATATTGAGAAATAAATAAAGATACAGAGTGTTTTATTTTAATATTTTTGCATCGTGTTCCCTTGTGTGTATTTTTTTGAGATATTTTATGTACTAGCAACCGATGAAATTGTATCTTATGTTATGCCTATAGCAATGGAAGTTTACTAATGATAAATTTATTAGTTAATAGTACTTCGTTATTGTAAATTGTAATATTGGAATGCCAAAAGCGAAGAAAGTAAGTAAAGATAAAATGGCAGACGAAGATTTTTCCGAAGTTTTAAAGCAGTTGGCCAGCAATATGCTGTCATTACAGGAAACAGTTGGTGCTCTTGTAGAGCATAATAGGCTAAATGAGGAGAGTAGTAGTAGGGCATCTCCAGTTGTTGATAGAGTAAATGAAAGGTCATATATTGTAAATTGGCGAGAGTTGGGAGGTGCAAATCTAACTTTTTCACCTAATCAAAGGATGCAGCATCCTATGCAATTTTTGAAAAAACTTAAGAGACTGTTCGAGGAGGCAGGTGTTCCGGAGGGTAGTCAGGTAGGTTTGGCTATGAACTGTTTGAGGGGATCTGCAGCTGATTGGGCGGCGATAAAGGAACCTTCGTTTCGTACTTTTCAGGATTTTGAAACCGCGTTTAAATCTCGATTCTGGGGGGTGGAAAAACAGCGCGAATTATTTTTAAAATTAAATTACGGTCAGTTTAGCGAAGTAGGTAGTCGCGCAGATTATTTTTTAGATTTGGTGGGTCAAGCAATCTTTTTAGAAGAAAGAGTTTCGGACGCGCAGTTGGTTAAAATGATCGCAAGACATTTTAGTACAGAAATTGAAAGAGGTATCGTTGTAAGGGGTTTACAGACGATAGATGAAACAGAAGAATATCTTCGAAATGTTGACGGTACTTACCTGAACGCGGGTTCTAATAGGGACGATGTTCGTGAACGCGAAAAAAATAGGGGAAACATGGGACGACATCCAGTTGAGGCGAATCCACCGCCATGGAGGAATCGAAGACATTACGTGCCTAACTGTCAGGAACCGAGTAACACTACTAGAGGGGTAAGAGAAGAAGGAAACTCAGAAGCTACCAGGCCAAGAGTAGAGTTGATAACGAGATTTGGGGAAGACCCAATAGAATTGTTGAGTGAACCTGCAGACGAAGAGGAAGAAGAAGTTGTCTCACCAGTGATTAGGGCCAAAATGGGTAACCACCCAGTTAAGATATTAATAGATAGTGGAAGTGATATCTCAGCTATTTCCCAAGAATTAATGGATGGAATTTCCGATAGCGTGGGAGATATTCCAATGTTGCCAGTGACCAATTGCTCAATTTCGGTTGCTGTAGGAGGTAAGTCGGTAAGAATAAAAAGGCAGGTTTTGTTAACGGTTAACTTTGGGGAAACGGAGAGTGATGCTACCTTTCTGGTTGTACCTAAATTGAACCGAGAAGCCATCTTAGGCTGCGATTGGCTAAATAGTCACAAGGCCAATCTTAACTTCGAAGAGGGAGTAATCGAGTTCTTGGAAGGCGGAGAGAAAAGGCGGGTAAAGTTCGAATATAAGCTCGGGAAGCCAGATCACATGGCGATTAACTTTGTAAAATCGGGAACTCCGACGAAACGAGACAAGCAATGGGATTTGAAGGTGACGAGACACCAGTACACGGAGGAAGAAAGGAAAGCAGTAGTAGAAGATGCGAAGTTGCAGGAAACGGATAGAGAAAGGCTATTGGATTTGTTGCGCAAATACCAACATGTATTCTCGGAGTGTCCAGGTAGAGTTACGTGGTACGAACACGAAGTGACAATGGTGGATGACAGTCCATTTTATAAAAAAGCGTATCCAATTCCACTGGCTCACCGCGAAGCGGTGAAGGATCAGATTAAAGAAATGTTAGAGTGGGGGGTGATCAAACCGGAAAAGACGGAATATATTTCGCCGCTAGTTACGGTTACAAAAAAGGACAAGTCAGTACGTATTTGTCTAGATGCACGCTATTTAAATACTCGGATGACTAGGGATTACGTAGTCCCACCGAATCCGAACGAATTACTCCTTACCTTTAAGCAGGGTCAAACTTTTAGTACGATTGATTTGACAGCGGCGTATTGGCAGGTGCCGTTAAAACCAGAACATAGGAAATACGTGGGGTTTCTGCATGAAAGCCAGACCTATGTGTTCCAGGTTTTGCCATTCGGTCTGTCCACTACGTTCGTAGCTTTGAGTAATGTGAACTAAGTGCTTCACTTTTGGACTCCGTGGTCCGTGGATATACTCTACTTTAGTACCCACTCTGATCTTTGTTTGTTTGAGTAATGTGAACTACGTGCTTCACTTTTGGACTCTGTGGTCCGTGGATATACTCTAGTGCCCACTTTGATATTTGTCTCTTTGAGTAATGTGAACTACGTGCATCACTTTTGGACTCCGTGGTCCGTGGACATACTCTACTTTTTGTACCCACTGGGGAGATATTATTACGTACTCGTCTTGCTACCTTACTTATGGTATCTCTATCTTACTCTAATTGAGCCTCTACACTTTACTGTACTTGTTTATGTATCTACTACTACAGTACCTACTACATTTATCTAAACTATACTTGCGATCTATCTACCTTGGCCAATTATCTAATTATCTTACTTTCATAATGCACAAATGTAACTACAACTATTATTGCACATGCACCATAAAAATGTCTCGCGTCCCCACACACACGTGTTCCCCCGTCAAGCACTCTTTCATAACTCCCCGCTTTTTCCCTGCTCACTCTCGGGTTCTTGTTACATAAACATTCGGCAACTATACAGCGTGTCTCGGATAATAAAGGTTATACAATTTGTCTCATATTTGAAATTCACACCCCTACAGTTCGGCCAACCTGAAATTCTTGGTCCCCAAGAATAAAACAGCACTGAAGAATAACAAACCTTTATTAACATTAAACCAATGTTTAGTTAAATTGTTATTTAGTTAAATTGTCGTTGTAATTAACGCTGATGGAAATACTAATGTGTCTAATACTACCTATGTGTAGGTAACCTACCTAATATAATGTAATATATAATCTCTTAAGGTAAAAGTGCTAAATTAGAAACAAACAACAAAAAAAAAAAAAACTAATTAAATTAAAATTAAAATTACGATTAATTATTTATTTGTATCAGAAAGTTGGTCTGGAAAAGGCACACCGTCGTTTCCGCTATCGGAATCTGTATCGTCGGACACACCGCCAGACGGTACCCAAGTTTTTAAGCGATCTACCGGCATAACATTTTTATATCGTCTACCTCTCGTTCTATATGATCCGGGGACATCTTCAACTAAATATCTGTCGTTGGATAAAGCTTTTGTAATTATCATGGGTCCGCTAAATTTTGGCAATAATTTTCGACTGGTACCCTCTCCGTAGGGGTTTTTCTCTATTAAAACTAAGTCGCCTATTTTAAATTCAGGCGCTCTTTTTCGTTTCCTATCGAACGACCGTTTCATTATGATTTGGGAATTGTCTATTTTATTTTTTGCCTCTGCGCGAATAGCTCTCAAATCGGACTGTACCGTACCTCCTTTAGTTTTATTTGATTTGTTAAGACTGAATCATGAATGTTACTTGGATGGTATCCCATTAATAACTCGCTGGGTGTTTTGCGCGTTATTCGATGAATTGTGTTGTTTATGGCAAATTGAGTATTTGAGACTTCTTCGTCCCAATTGTCTGTGTGTGAATTGCAGACTGCAGTTAAGCTGGCCAAAATTGTTCTATTATACCTTTCTACCTGTCCATTTGCTCGCGGTGTGGCTACTGCATTCATGATGTGCTGAACGCCTATTTTAACGCAGAAACGTCTAAATTTTAGAGAAGTAAATGCGGCACCTCTATCGTCAATAATCCTATTAGGCACACCAAAAATATTAAATATTGTTTCACAATATCTAATGACATATTTTGTTTGAGTTGCGGTGACCGGTTTTAACAAGACAAATTTTGTAAATGCGTCTACAACCACTAAAAGATACTGATTTCTTTTTTTCGTTTTGTTGAAAGGACCTAAATGGTCTAAGTGAATAGTGTGAAAAGGGACGGCTATTTTCTCTATTGGGTGTAAATAACCTGCCTTTTTCCCACTCAGGGATTTTGCGTAAAGACAAGGGACACAACAAGTAATGTATTTTTCAACATATGCTCTCATTCTGGGAAACCAGTAATTTTCACATAGTTTATCTAGGGTTTTAGCTATTGAAAAATGTCCCAGTTTGTCATGAACATTGTGAACAACCTGACGTCTCAACCCTTTTGGCACTACCCACTGAATTCCTCTAATTGTAATTCTATAAATTCGTCCGTTTCTTAGCGCATAATCTTTATAAATTTTCTTTTCGTAGTCGGTTTCGGGGGGTTTTGAAAGAATGTCTCTAATTAATTTTAGTTTATTATCTGTCAACTGTGCAGATAATATCCAATCGGCCGGAGCAATGTGCAATATTTGGGGCGGGTTTCTGCTTAATGAATCTACATGTTTCATTTTGGTGCCGGGTCGGTGTTCAATAGTAAAATGATACTCTTGTAGCAAGAGCCACCATCTGGCTATACGGGGTACAAGATCTTTTTTTGTGTTAGCAGTCGTTAGAGCGCTGCAATCTGTAACTACTTTAAATTCTTTATCTATTAAGTAAATACGAAATTTTTGTAATGTCTCGACTACAGCCAGAGCCTCCAATTCATAAGAATGATACTTAGATTCTGGGGGTGTCGTTTGCCTACTAAAATAAAATACTGGTTTTAATTTTGCCTGGTGCTCTTGTAACATGATACCTGCTAATCCCACCCCACTTGCATCACAATGAATTTCTGTGGGTGCGGTAGGGTCGTAAATAGATAACACTGGCCTAGTTATTAAAATTGTTTTTAATTTGAAAAACGCTTCTTGTTGTTCAGCACCCCATTTCCAACTAACATTCTTGTGAGTTAGCACAGTCAACGGTTTCGAGATGATGGAAAAGTCTTTAATAAATTGACGGAAATAACTAACTAACCCTAAGAATTGCCTAACCTCGTGAACATTTGTGGGAATTGGGAATTTCTTTACGGACACCATTTTGTCTGCTCCCGGTCGAACGCCAGATTCGGAAATTTCAAAACCTAAATATGTCACTGTTCTCGACAGAAAATTGCACTTATTTATGTTTAAAGTTAATCCTTCATTTTGTAAGATAATGAATACCTTTTCTAAATTGATGATATGTTCCTCCACAGTTTCAGTTGCTATGAGAATATCATCAAGATATACGGTAGCAATATTATTATGGTGAAGTAAAATTTTGTTCATTAGTCTCTGGAAAACACTAGGTGCATTACAAAGGCCGAAAGGCATACGGTTATATTCGTACTGTCCGTCGGGAGTAACAAAAGCAGTTAGGTGTTTTGAGTTTTCGGATACTGGAATTTGGTGGTAACCTGAAGTCATATCAAGCGTAGTAAAATATTTTTTATTGTGGAGTTTGTCAATTTGGTCGTCTATCCTAGGTAATGGAAATCTTTCTTTTATAGTTTTCGAATTTAATTTACGAAAGTCAACGCACATTCTAGTTTCGCCATTTTTCTTTTTAACTAATAGAATGGGAGAAGAAAATTCAGACGCGGATTCTCGAATTATATTATTAACGAGTAATCATTTACAATGTCTTTTACCATTTCTTTTTCGCCGGAAGATAACCTATAGGGACGATACGAAAATGGAGCACTATCTGACAACTTTATATCAAGTTGTGCCGATTTCGAGACCCCCAATTCTGATAGAGACTGAGCAAAACAATGACGATATTTATTTAGCAGTTCTAACAATCTCTCAATTAATAACTGGTCATCACTCCCGCACTTAACGTCTTTAATATTAATTCTAGAAAGAGTTTTGTTAGTTTCACATACTTGTAGAATATTTGCCTCATTTTCGGGAGCACACGATGAAATTCTAACTAACGGATGTTTCGTCGAAATTTCTATATCATTGTCCGAAATGTTCATTACCGGTATGAAAGTTGACTCATTTACGTCGATAAGTAGATTAGGAATGAAATATTCTTGACCAAATTTCGATCTTAAACTGGACTGAATGAAATAATCACCGCTGTAACATAAACCCTTTGGTTCAACTTTTATCATACCAACATGGTTTGACGGTATCACGTTACATGACGTAGCCCATAGGGGAATCTTGGTAGAACTTGTACGATTTTTAATTTTACCCTCACTTATTGTTAAGGATGTGCTATCCTTATAAATGAGTACCCCAGGTAGATCAGTGAAGGGTCGGCCCACCAATAGGGGTATTGTTTGAAAGTGATTTGGAACAATGCTAGCAGAAACTTCTCTTTCAACGTTATCTATCTTTAAGATAAAATTAACGGAACCTAATGTAGAACATAGTCCGTTGCCGAAACCAGTTATATTTTGTGTATTAGTGAAGTCGATATCTAGTTTCAATGCCTCGGCTGCACTTTTAGACAAAGTTATGCAAGCACTGCCCATATCAACGTACGCTTTTATGTGATGTTCGTTAATGAAAGCGTCCTTAAAGTATTTTAAATTATCGTCACCCTGTAGTCATAGATTTTGTTTACTTCGACAGTCTTGGGTATAATGACCGGGCTTTTTACAATTTTTGCAGAACTTCTGTGTTGTTGATGCACATTCTTGAGCCTTATGGCCAAACTTGTGGCAAATAAAACATCTGCCTGATGAAAATCCTTTATTATGTTGAATTTTCCTAACAGCAAATTTGGGACGATTATTATGGAATTTAGAGGTTGAAGGTTGATTGTTATGAAACTTAAATGTTGGCGGTTGGTACTGATAGTTATTTGCTGTATTACTGACTTCACGGGAGCTATCGCAAGTTTTTAAATAGAACAATAATGATTCTGGTGTCTTATGATTTCCCGCTCTTGCAGCCGACTGAATGTGGTCGGACTGCAGTCCATTTATTATGCAAGAGACGGCCCTGTCACCCTTAATTTCTACATTTTGTAAGAGCGACAATTTTTCATAATAATACCTTAAGAACGTTTCATTTGGTCGTTTCTTTCTGGACAACATAGATTCCAACTCAGAGCAATAGTCGGTTTGCACGGGGAAAGCTTGGATGAGATTAATTTTCCATTCGTCCCAAGTGCATACTGCCTTAGTTAAAGAATTGTACCAGATTAGCGCAAGACCGGTCAGTTTTGAAATGGCATGATAAGTGGTGACTTTATCAGACCACCCAAAAATACTACGTAAATCGTCAACTTTCTTTAACCAAGTAATTACGTTTTCGCTTCTATTTTCCGGGTTAAATTGAGGTACGATGCTTTGATGGGACGAAATGAAAGTTTCTTTTTGGGTACTAGAGGTTTGAAAATGGGCTGCGATACCTTTTAAGAAGTTTACGAAGTCTGGAGAACTAGCTCTGGTAACCCCAGTTGATGTTGAAGGTTCCGATTCATGCTGGGGTGCTCGTTTTGGAACTGATCGTGAAATTGGACTTGAGTCGGCTACCTCGTCGTCAGAGGAAGATGATGACGATAAAATTCGACGATTCATTTTCGATCCCTGTTTTGCCTTTATGCAACACTTCTCACGAAATAAGTCTAAAAACCAACTGCCTTCTAGGAATGCAATATTTAAAATAACCTAATTTTTCGTTTTAAAACGTTCACACGTTTCCGAAGCCGATATCAGCGTCAACCGCAGGCGTAATGTAACATATATGTCCCCTAAAGATTAGTTGGGGCTGGTAAGGTACGACCACTTTAAGTTAATATAGTTCTTTTCAGATATCAAGGCGTGTGTGTGCAGTAATCTGCGCATTACGTTCATATGTCTTTCTCCCTTTTGTAAAATGGATTTGTTGAATTTTAATTGCTGCCGTAAGATGACTTGAGAATATTCTCACGTTTCTGTATTTGATCTCACTCTGTCTTACTATGGTTGTGTGAAACAAAATGGTTTTAGTATTAATATGCTTATTTTGCAATATCCAGTGGTCACCAAGCAATTTATTAAAAATTATTGCCTTTCAAGTATAACTGTCAGTTTGAGTGTCAGGTGTAAAGATGCCTGGAAATGTTTTACCAAACAGAGTCGAGAAGTTTTACGAAATATTTTTGAATACTTTACTCGAGAGAAGGAAAATAATGGTCCCCTATTGCCTTTAACTTGTGACCAGGAGCGATTGGCCGATGCATCAAAAATAAGTCTACCCTGCGTGTCGCGCATAGTTGGACAGGAATAACGAGGTTTGTCTGCTGCAGCGCCCGGAAAAAGGTAGAGCAAATCAAAATTAAAAAGTGAAGATGTAACTGATGTTATTTATTCCATGAAAGAAAAGAAATAACACATTACATTAAACATTTTAAATAACAAATTAAAAACAAAACAAATAGTGCGGATATTTCTGACACAAGTTTGTGGCGTTTATAACCAATAGCAGATTTAAGTACAAACTAGAAAATAACCGGTGTCTATTGTGTAAACGGGCTAATGTTGTGGGTAAAAGAATACATTTCTTGAGGGAAAACGTCAAACTCAAAATGCTCATTGCCGTGTGCCGTGTCCAGAGTCGCGGCTCACACGCTTGTCGCGGTTCCTAGCAACAGCAAAATTTTGGAAACTACTGAACTGCTGGCGGTTGCTTGGATAATCGGATATGACAGCGCAAACGCCAACAAATCTGAAAAATACTATATAAACAACGGCTCCATATCTAATGGAAATGGCTAGTGATTTGGGTCGACCAAGTTAATAAGTTGAAACTGAAACCAAATGGCCCCTTTTTTTGCATGTTTTCTTTTCCACAGAATGTATACTTATACCGCATAACATTTGAGCGTGGCCAAACTGCAGAGTGTTATTAATGACACTAGGGACCTCTATTTTTTTTGTCGGCCAGATTGTGTTGTGCTTTTCCTTCTCTCTCTTTATTTCAATTTTTAACCTTCGAATAAGTTAATATATTAATTGTGAACCCCACACCTGACAAATTGTTGGACCATTTTTTACTCAGAGAGTAGTTAGAAAATGACAGCCTCAGATACGAACCCCTTCGGAGCACATAGCGCCATCGAGTTCTCGAGGTGCCATCGACTTCTTCGGCAGTGACCTTGAAAGAGACCAGAGGCTGCTGAAGGAGTCGTTGAGTCATCCGAAGAAGTGTCTTCAGCAGCGGCATCTGCAGCAGCCTCTGGTGTCTTTCAAGGTCATTTCTGAAGAAGTGTGCATGTCTTCAGCAGCGTCTGGTCATTGTTGAAGAAGTGGTGTTCAGCAGCGTCCAGGCGCATGCGCCGGGGCTATTCCTCAGATCAGTCCATCGAGTTCTCCATCCACTTCAAGTGGGCGTGTCTGCAGCAGCCTCTGGTCATTGCCGAAGAAGTGTGCATGTCTTCAGCAGCCTCTGGTGTCTTTCAGGGCCATTGCCGAAGAGTGCACACCCAAGCCGCCATTTTGTGGGCTTTGGCTGTGGCTCAGGCGCCTGCGCCGGGGCTCTGACGCGTGCAAAGCACGTGTTGCTCATTGTTGCGCAATGGAAGAATGTTCTGGAAATGCTGATGCAATAGTATGCAGATGTTGCAGAATTAATGTTTTTTCTCGGAAATTCCAACGTTTGCAATTGTTTACACTAAATAAATATTGTTATCAAAGTTTGAGAAAGAAACAATAGATTCGAAGTCGATAAGAGATGTTATGATTTATTGTTTTTATTATGATGAAATATTAATAGCTAAGAACGTTCTAGAAAAACCTTTCAACTTTGCCGATAGGATATGTATATTTGTTTGGTTTGACTCCCACGGTCTGCATGCCAATAAGTGCATGTGCACTTAATATGTTCAAACTCTACAAGATGACCGAGATTATGTTATACCCTGTTGTTTGTATTATTACAATAAAATAAGAACATTTTCGAAGCTTACCGCCAGATAAATAAACAATGCTCAATTGATTGTTTTTTCTGATAACTTCTACATGTTATCAAAATTTACCAAACTCGGCAAAAGCTGCGAAATAAATAGAACGAATCTAATCGCGAGCATTTTATTCAGTAGTTAGTTCAATTGTTCAGTTGATTTCCACGGAATAGGTGCGGTAAAAGTTAGTTTCCCAATATGGATGCGGTAATTAGCCAAGACGATGTTGGGGATATTTTATTGTACCATTTTATCCTGCAAAACTTGCCGGAAAATATAAAAGTAAGTCCATTTGCAGTAATCATTTCTTTTATTGTCCTAGCAGTATGTTAATAAATCTCATTCATAATAGAAGTCATTCATAATAATTTCATTATAAGTAATTAAAAGCATACATATTATCTAATTGTAAACTATTTTCTATATTTAGAACAGACCCAAAATGATAATTTGTGGAAATGTGCCACACATGGCGTCAACAACAACAGAAAATGTGTTATTTTCGGGCCTATTCATGGAGAAAGAAACAACGATAATTTTGTTGGAATCGTGCAGTGAACTTGTGGTCAATTGGGTCAATATTGTAGATCGTAAGTAAAGCATTTAGATTTTTTTAATATTCAGTGATAGTAGTGTGAAATTGGGGATTTTTGATTCGCAATTTTAGTAGTGGAAAATTGGGATTTCTGATTCACAATTATTCTAGTGGTGGAAAATTAATTGTTTTTATAATGAATGAATGCATTTCTTTGTTTGTCCGCCCGTTTGTTTGTTTGTTTGTTTGTTTGTTTGTTTGTTTACTAGTATAATTTCTCATCTTTGTTTGTTTGTTCGTTTGTTTGTTTGTGTGTTTGTTTGTTTGTTTGTTTACTAGTATAATTTTTAACTATGATATTTTTCTCTTGTTGCAGCCAACGATGTATAAGCAGCGTCACGAGCTTGATTACACTGTTATATTATTTTAATGAATAAAATGTATTTTAATGGATCATATTATGAACACTATTATATTATTTTAATTGACAAAATGTATTTTAATATAATAAATTATATTATATAATTTACCGTATTCCGTGGAAATCAACTGAACTAATGAATTGATTACTGAATAATACTCACCATTATGTTAGAATATTAATTTGTTGTGTGCTTTTTCCAATAAATGTATGCTAGAAGCGTGATTTTTTGACATTAACAATTAGTATGATGGACACCTCCCCTCCATGACAAAAACAAAATTCTGGGAAGTCATGTTTACTTAAGTTCTGCCGAATTAAGCATAATGTTATCAGTTCGAATAATTAATGATTATCGAGCAAGATCAAAGACTTTCTCACCGATTTGTTCTGGAACATTCTATTAAACAGCGTTATAAAAATAAACTCATGAGTGTTTAAAGACCCTGTCAAAATAAACATGATTATCAATTCGAAAAATTTATGTTATTTGTTGATAAAGATCAAAGACTTCCTCACCGCTTTGGCACTAAATTAATTCGTAGAAGCCATAAAATTCAAGGTTTCTTCTGGAACTTTCGATTAACAAGGAGATAAGACGTGACACTTACATAAATTATTTGCACACGGCACTCAATTAATTCTTAGAAGCGATAAAATTCAAGGTTTCTTCTGGAACTTTCGATTAACAAGGAGATAAGGCGTGACACGCACGTAAATTATTTGCACACGGCACTCAATTAATTCTTAGAAGCGATAAAATTCAAGGTTTCTTCTAGAACAATCGATTAACAAGGAGATAAGACGTGACACATACATAAATTATTTGCACGCGGCACTAAAGTAATTCTTAGAATTGATAACACTCAAGGATTCTTCTGGAATGTTCTGCGAAGATAAGAATCTGTATAAATAGAGCGAGATTGGGTGGCATCCGCCAGTTGTTTTATGACCGTTCTATAGTGATAAAGCAGTGTTGACATTACGTTTTGAGTTTCAACAAAGGACATAATATTTTGTGGTGCGAGTGATTAGGCAGTATTGACGATGGAATCGCAATCTGAAATACAGACACTATCATCAGATATGGTGAAAAAATTATTTGAAGTAAGTTTGTTTTCACATATTCTTGCATGCGCTAATTCGAATAATAATTGACAGGTATGTGCTAATAAAAGGAGTTTGTCTGTGGAACAAATTCATTCTTTTTCGAAGATATGTAAGCGCATGCTCAGGACCCACTATAAATATTTGAAAACTGGTGATAAACTTACTCTCGGTCAGCGCAGACATGTAGAGTGTAACATATCAAATATTAAAGTGTGTTTAAATATAATACAAAACCAGAGGCACTTGGGTTCTGGAATTGCATCAAATTCAAATAAGAAGTGTTCTGGTCGAATTATTTGGAGAGACATCGCTTCGGCTTTTACCAGTAGAATAAGGACCGGTTTAATAATCAATAAGCGTCATACTGATCCAGATGCGTTCATTGAAGATTGTTACCATCTCATTAAGACGCGACTAAAGAATATATTAAAGAGAGAGGCTGCAGCAAAGGTCAACTTTAGCCTTTGTTGCACATTTAAACTGTGTGGACAAGGAGAGACTGCGGCTGAAGAGTGCAAATATTTTAATTCCAGCAATACAATAGTTACCGCTTCGTCTTTCTCTGATTCGTCCGAGATAGCAAATTGGTACAAGGAAGTAACGGATAAACTTAAAACCAAGGTACGTAATCAACTTATAATCTTAAGAGACCATATAGTTATTGATGTGTAAACATCTTAGTTCTCGGTAGTAGAACATCCTACATCGCTAATTATTTGAAAACAGTAGTCTAATCAATGCCTACCCGTACGGAAAACTACGTGATGTGGGGTATCAAATTAAAGGACTCGACGAGGGGGATCGGAATATGGGGGTGGTTTGCTTTTAAGGCTTGACTACAATATAAAATGTTTCTTATTGTTTCATTATAAGCGTACATTTTTTCATGAAACCAGTGCGTGACCTCATCTTCACAATTCAAAACGATACGAGCTCACTTGTTTACAAATCAATTCTTGTGTGGGCCGTGTCACTAACATTTTTTTGTTCATACTATTGCAGCTAGTGGAATTTTCTGCGAAAAACAGTGGCTGGTCCTTCACCCAAGTCATTTCGTTGGCCGTAAATATTAATAAATACAATCCACTGCGTGGTGGAACGTCCAGCTATTTACCACTGCCAGAAGTAATAGCTGCACGAAGGGCCATTGTCAATGTACGTAATACAGATATGGCTTGTTTTTTCCACGCTGTAGTTTGTGCGATGTATCCCGCAAAGCAAAATGTTAGTCTCGTGTCAAGTTATCCAAAGTATACGGATGTTTTGGACATCACAGGTATTTCCATTCCGGTGAAATTGACAGACATTTCCAAGTTTGAAAGACAGAATAACATATCTATTAATGTGTTTGGATTAGACAATAAGTGTAACGTAATTGGTCCTTTGTATTATACCGAGGAGAAACGGGAAAGGCATGTGAATTTATTATACATTACGAATGAGAATAATAGCATAGGGCATTACGCGTGGATTAAAGATATGTCGCGTCTATGCTCACCTCAGTTTTCACGACACGACGGTCGGATTCACGTGTGCGATCGGTGTTTAGTCACCTTTTATTCCTTGGAAAAGTACGATAGACATATGCCAGATTGCTCGGCAAAAAAGTCTCACGTCAAAATTACGCTACCAACGGAGGGGAATAATGACATTTTGCAATTTCAACATTATTGGTTTAAAGAGCCGGTGCCCTTCCTCATCGTCGGTGATTTTGAAGCATTCACCCGCCCAATTTCCGCATGTAAAAATGATCCCGACATTTCGAGTACGCTTGCATATCAGAAACACGAGCCGTATAGCGTTGCCTTTTACCTGATTTGTAACTATGACGATAGCCTGTCAAGGTTTGAGATTTATCGCGGAAAAGATTGCGTCAGCTGGTTTGTTTCGAAACTTCGAGAAATAGCTGCGGTTATAGAGCCAATAGTGACCGGAGACGTGGGTATGGAACCATTGAATGACATCCAGCTGCGTGAATTTCAAACGTGCAACATTTGCCACATGTGCGAGAAACCTTTTGGTTTACTGGAAGAGCGAGTGAAAGATCACGATCACATAACGGGGAAGTACCGGGGACCTGCGCATGCGCAATGCAATTTGCTATATCGAACTTGCAGATTCGTACCCGTATTATTTCACAATTTGAGCGGTTACGACGGACATTTAATCATAAAGGAGTTGGCCTACGACACGGAACCAATTGATCTACTGCCCATAACGATGGAAAATTACATTTCGTTTTCGAAAAAGATGGGTGGGGTTAAAATGCGCTTTTTAGACTCGTATCGTTTCATACCATCGTCCTTAGAGAAATTGTCGCAGAATTTGAATCCAAACGAGTACAACGTAACCAGAAGATACTTTTCCAATCCGGAAAATTTAGAGTTGATTTGTAGGAAGGGAGTGTTCCCATATGATTACGTGAACTCGTGGGAACGTCTGGAAGAAACCGAACTCCCACCGAAGAATGCTTTTTACAGTAAACTCAACGACAGCGACATTACGGAAGAGGACTATGCACATGCGCAGAAGGTTTGGCGGACATTTGGTTGTCAGACTCTAGCAGACTACTCCGACATCTACCTCAAACTGGACACATTAATTCTGACAGATGTAGTGAATAAATTTCGTTCCGTGTGTTTGGAAACGTATTCGTTGGATCCATTTCACTGTTTCACTTTAGCGGGATACACGTTTCAAGCAATGCTCAAGATGACAAAGGTCAAACTCGAACTGCTGACAGACGTGGAAATGATAAATTTTTTCGAACGTTCACTGAGAGGAGGAGTGGTTGTGGCAAACAAGAAATTTTCTAGAGCGAATAACAAATATATGAAAAATTTTGATCCGTCGAAACCGTCTAAATTTCTCTTCTACATAGATGCAAACAATCTGTACGGACACAGTTTGTCACAACCGCTGCCGTACGGAGGGTTTTCGTGGTTGGAGGACAGTGAGATTGCCGTGATCGAGCAACAGCTATTGGAGAAAAAATACACCTTATTCGAAGGGGATCAAGAGTATGGGTATGCGCTAGAGGTGGATCTGGAGTATCCGGAAACAATACATGACCATCACGCGGACTTCCCCTTCTGCTCAGAACATCGCACAACAGACCTATCTAACCAATCGAAACTGATGCTAACCCTTCACGATAAATCTCGATACGTTATCCATTATAGAAATCTACAGCAATGTTTAAATCACGGTTTACTGTTAAAAAAGGTTCACAGAGTTTTGCGATTTAAGCAGTCTAAATGGCTCAAACCGTACATAGATCTGAACACGAAATTACGAACAGAGTCCAAGGATGAATTTGAAAAGGATCAGTACAAATTCATGAATAATGCAGTGTATGGGAAAACAATTGAAAATATTAGGAAACGGCGCGACATCAAATTGGTGACGCGTTGGGATGGTAATTGTGGCGCGTCGTCTCTGATAGCAAAACCCAATTTTAAGAACTGCGTGATATTTTCGGAGAACTTGGTGGCCATTGAATTACAAAAGACAGAAATAGTCTTCAATAAGCCAATCTATGTGGGATTTTGCGTGTTGGAGTTGGCAAAAGAACTGATGTACAAATTTCACTACGACTATGTAAAAGAACACAAAAATTTAAATGCCTCGCTTTGTTACACGGATACGGACAGTTTTATTTACGAGTGCTGCACTGACGATTTATACGAAATAATTAGAGCCGATGCGAAGGATCATTTTGACACTTCCGGCTATCCCCCAGGGAATCCCTACAATATTCCGCCGGTAAACAAAAAAGTCATTGGCAAGTTCAAGCATGAATTGGATGGTAAAATTATTACAGAGTTGGTAGCACTAAAACCGAAAATGTACTCTATTCTGTGCGAGGACGACGCTATTGAAATTAAAAAATCCAAGGGAATCGGCCGTTCAGCAGTCAAGGAGTTGACGCATAACGACTATAAACGAGTATTATTTGGCAATTTGAAACTTCAGGCCACCTTTAATTCGATTCGATCGAAAAATCACGAGCTCTATTCGTACGAGATTAGCAAGAAAAGTTTGTGTGCCGAAGATGACAAACGCCACACGCTCGATGATGGTGTAAACACACTACCTCTCGGGCACTATAGTATTATGGACCAGAATAGTTTGTAAATAAACGCATGTATTTGATAAATTATCTATATTTTCAATAAAAATGTTCTATGTAAACAACTCCTGTTTTATTTATTACAAGTCGCCCTTATCTATCCACGAATTGTGTGAGTCATCAAATCCGAGCCACTTCACAAACATGCGATCGCCCCTCCTTCGCAATACCTTCTCAACCAGGTATGTGTCGGGGTAATTGGTCTTCAGCAGCTCTTGTTCGTAGAAACATCCCCGAATCGGTTGCCCTTGGTAATCTTCAAGATGGTACGTGGTTGGGTTCGTATGCTTCACCTTGACGATGGTGAACACCTCGGTGGTGTAGTTTGGAGTGTACCCCTTGCTGAAGACGTGCTTATACTTTGAAATGCGCACCTTGTCCCACAGCTTAAACTTTGTCTGCACCCTGACCGCTGCCGCCGCTCCAAAATTGAGTTTCGTATCCTTTGTGACATCAGCGGGGCGCATTCCCGTCACAGAATGCACTGTTTTGTTGTACTCGCCGACCAGTTGAGGCAGAATGTGGAGCCATCTGTGGTTGCCCTGTAAACTGAACAGTCTCCACATCTTCTCCTTGATGGTTCTGTTCCAGCGTTCCACGCAACTCGCCTTCTTCTCCGTGAACGTGGAGTAATGATTGATGCCGTGCTCGGTCATCAGAGCCTTGAAGCGTGCATTAAAGAACTCCTTGCCGTCGTCGGTCTGCAAATTCTTCGGTGATCGTTGTCGTTGCAGCAGAGGGGCGAACGCTTGCACCACATCCGATGCCGTCTTCGTCTTTAGGGGCACCGCCCACCCGTACTTGGAGTACGTGTCCAACACCATGAGAATGTACTTGTAGTTGCGATTCACCTTCGCGTACGGGATCATCTCCACCAGATCCGCTTGCCAGAGGTCGTCGAAACCGCGGATTATCACCTTGCGCCTCGGGAAGTTTCGTCGTGCGGGTTTGTGTAACTCGTCAATCAGCCCCTTCTTCTCATTCATTCCCCCACCAAATATTTGTCGTTTTGCAATTGCGCCAAACCTAATTCTAGCGCGTGCAGTCTATCACTGTGTTCGCGAAACAGCAACGCTACACTATCTCTGACCTTTTCCAGGTCTTGCTCGACTATTTCTAGTTTCCGGCCGAGAGGGGCCACCGCTCCTGTACGCACCGCGTGATCAATTGACAGTCCCAGTGCTGCAAATAAACTGTCCACGTAAGCTTTATTGGTAGCGTCGGGGTCTTCGATTGCGTTAGCAACATTGGTCAGACGCTTGTTGTCTATGTTATAGTCCCCGGACTGGGTCAGCAGGAAACCAACTCCAGGCGGTCCGCGCAGAACAAACGCCTGCGAAGATGCTTTCTTGGATCGTCCAACCAGCTGTCGTCCGAACTTGTCCACGGACATGATTGAGGCTCGCGCTGCTGCTGCTGCTCCCCTTCTTATACTATAACCCCCTCCTCCATAAGCTCTTCCACAATAGACGCAATCTCGTTGTCGTGTGAGGTGTTGCCGGCCGCTCTGGAGGCATGCAGCAAGTACAAACGTTGAACCAGTTCATTTATGTCATTCCAATACACGTACTCGCTGTTTTTATCGGTGACGCGCATCAACAGTCCACCACCACCACCCTCCTTTGTAAATCGTTTGATGATGCTCTTGTACTTGGTGCTGTTGGTGCCCCGAGTACGAGCTTGATCCCTGTATCCCACCTTGTGAGCATTCGTGGTCAGTATTATGTTCTTGTACGCGTTCAAATCACGCTTGGTGTAATTGTGCGGGTCTTTGTAGAAGAGCAGCTCGTAGAGACCGCTGGTGCCCGGATACCGTTTGTCCTGCACGTAGACATCGTCGTCGACAAACTGAATGGCTGAGTTTCCAATCATGAACGAGTCGCCGACATCGCCGGCTTGTCTTCTGACTCCGTACACGGTGTCCAAATCTCTGCGATTCTCATTGCGCAGCAGTCTCTCGATGTGTGAACTGACCTTGGGACCGGGCGTCGTAGGTGTAGGCGGCGGAGTTTTGTCATCGAAAGATGGCGCTGCTGCCGCTTCACCGTCCAGATCGATGAGGTCGTTGGCGAAACTAGGGGGCTGCGTCAGGGCGGGCGCTAGCGTTGAGGGTTCCTTGAGAGAGTCCAGTTTGCGGGTCATTTCTTGCAGCGGTTCGGTGAGTGGTTGGAAGCGTCGTCTCAGGCGCTCCTCGGCACTCGTTTGGATCGACTTGAGCGAGCGGTACTTGCGTCGAATGGCGTCAGCTGATTTGATAATCTCTTTGCTAAGCATCCGATCCTTTTTTCTCTTCCTATTCTTGCTTGTGTCAGCAGCCATGATGTTTGCGAATACAGCTGTCTGTGTCAACAGCTTCCCTTTTATATGATCAGGTACTGATCGAAGCCCCTCCTGTACCGCCCTTGATTCATATCGCTGTCCTTGTCTATCACCAGGAATCCGTACTTGGATGTCCAACATGCGGCGCAAGCTGAACGAAACACCGACCAGTCCATGTCGGTGTTCACGTGATCGTTGTACACGTGACGTAGGTTCAAGTCGTCCTGCTTGAAGAGAACAAGAAAGTTGACGTTGTCGCGTATCAGGTGTTTGGGGATGTGCGTGTACGTCTGACAGAGGTAGAAGCAGTCTGTGGACTTGTGTCTTCCCATGGCGAAATAGTCGCACATAACGTTCTGCTTGTCGCAGGCCACGTCGTCAAAGATGAACACGGAATTGGGCAGGGCGTTCTCGGGTGGCACGATGTCCGCGCAATCTCCGTAGGCAAAGTAGCTGACACCCGGCACCGCCCGCAGAATCTCCCCCAGCAGTTGGTACTTTGGTTGGTACAGGGACTTGGAGTAGACGTAGACGTTCTCGAAACGCAACCCGTTCGGTGCGCACAGCAGCGACAAAATCAAATTCGTTTTGCCACAGTTCGAGGGACCGCAGATGATGGATCTCACGGTGTCGGGGAAGAGGAGTCCGTGTTTGAGTCTCTTGTTGGCGGGTGGCTCGAAGCCTGCGCCGCAAACATTCATGACCGGTAAACTCTCCGATTGTTTCACGAACTTCATCGTCGTCGAACTAGTATATATAGACGCGTCGAAACCTTTTATACTCCAGTCAGTATGTCTCCGACAGTCAAACCACTTCGACGACGACGACAACCACGCAAGGGGAAAGGACTCTTAAACGATTTGATTGGAAAACTGCCGGTGGAATTGCACCTGCCCGGTTACAACTTCTGTGGTCCAGGTACAAAACTTAAGGAGCGATTGGCAAGAGGTGATCGGGGCATAAATCCCACGGACGAAGCGTGCAGATCCCACGACATTGCCTACTCGCAATCGAAGGAGCTCGCGAAACGACACGAAGCTGACCGAAGACTGGCGGACAGTGCGTGGCACAGGGTTTTGGCAAAGGACGCATCTCTGGGTGAACGTGCAGCTGCTTGGGCCATAACTAACGCAATGAAAGCTAAAGTCAAGTTGGGTATGGGTGTCGGCACCAAGAAGAAGAAGAAGACGGTCAAAGATCGTATTTCGCTCGGCAGAGTGACGAGAGAGGCGCGAGCTGCAGTGAAGAACACCAAGGATACGGTTATGGCGGTGAACAGAGCCCTGGCAGCGGCTAAGCAAGTAATTCGACGCAAAGAGAGGAAGCCGTTGCCGCGCGTCATCCCGGTGCCGAAGACTGGCGGAATATTACCCCTGATACCAATTTTTGCGGGTCTATCGGCTCTCGGTGCGCTAGCTGGAGGGGCGGCAGGTGTAGCTAAGGCAGTGAACGATGCTTCACAGGCCCGAAAAGAGCTAGGCGAACATCAACGCCACAATCAGACCATGGAGGCCATTGCTATGGGTAAACCGGGAAGCGGACTCTACCTGAAACCATACCGCAAAGGCTTGGGTCTGTACTTGGCGCCGGCAAAAAACCGCTACTGAGGCTACCGAGAAGACCACTCACCGACATCGATCTAAACAAGTACGCTTCAATCGATCTGAAAATTCCCCACTTCCGGGGAGTGTTCATGCGCAACGGCTTGCCCGCGGGGAAACCCAAACGCAACGAGTCAGCTATCGTCAATTTGGATGACGCAAGCGGTCCTGGCACCCACTGGGTAGCGTACATAAAGCGAGGGTCGCGCGTCCTCTACTTTGACAGTTTTGGCAACCTGCGACCGCCCGCAGAACTCGTTAAATACCTCGGTAGCCGCACCACCACCATACAGTACAATCACGACTGGGAGCAGAGCTTCAACTCACCTATCTGTGGACACCTGTGCTTAAAGTTTTTGTACAACAACGGCGGATCATGACCACCACCAAGTCTCTGACGGTGTCGTTGACGGGAAACAGTTCGGTCTTGAGCAGCAATTTTTTCCCACCTATCGAATTGGAGGACGGCAACTACGTGCTGGGGCTTGTACTGTTCCAAACCTTCAACTCGGTGCCGAACGTGGACGAATCAAACAATAAGTTCTATTATGGTAGCGGTGACGCGGAACTCGTCATACCCACTGGTTCATATGAGATCGAAGACCTGAACGAGTACCTGCGCAACAATTTACCCTCGGGTGATACCAGCTTTATTCTGCGCGCCAACAACAGCACCCTGAAGTGCGAAATTAAGTTCGGGAAACAGATAAACTTTGACAGAGACAACTGTTTGGCTTCTCTGCTTGGATTCAATAGACGCATACTTGCACCGAATAGATGGCACGAGTCGGATCTGCCCGTCAGCATACTGAAAGTGGACGTGATACGCGTAGAGTGTAACATCACCACCGGATCGTACGTAAATGGTAACTTAGTCCACACCGTACACGAATTGTTCCCCCTCGTGCCGCCCGGTTACAAGATTGTTGAGGTGCCCAGCAACGTAATATACCTGCCCATCACTCTCAACAGTATAGACAACGTGACGGTGCGCATTGTCGATCAAAACGGCACACTGGTGAATTTTCGCGGTGAAGAGATAATTGTCCGGTTGCACATAAAGAGACTATAAATAGCGAGGGAGGACACTCGCGTGGGCGCATTAAAGCGAGCATTATGGGCATAGCCTTTCGAAACAGGTATATAAGCGGGTACGTTGTTGGAACGGGCATCACTTGTGATTCAGAGCAGCAGCAGCAACAGCAGACAAGCAACAGTCCAGCTGTACACCACGCGAACAAAGCTCATCGACAAATCCGTCAGCTTAGCACTGATAGCAAAGCAATATTGACGTCCCTGGGATATCGACTGAAACAAAGGAGGAAGAGGACTTGAGTACCAAGAAGAGTTTGTTGTGGGCTTGGTTGAAGGGTATATTTACTTCTCACTGTCTTACGTCATCGGTCTGTCACGTGAACTTTATTGAAGATGACAAACATAAACGTGGATACTTTTCGTGTTCTGGACGGTGCTGTTTTGGACGAGTCCGCACGTCGCGTAGAGGTGCACGTGCATCAACCGTACGTGTCAACGACATTCAACGCCAACGATGAAATACGCATACCAGTCCAGCAACAGGACGCCTACATACTACCGCATCTCAGTTGCATCTACATGGAAGGTAGATTCGTGACGGGTGAGGGTGAGGGCGCCGCTGCCGCTCTCACAAACAACGCTTTCACTTCCCTGCTGGACGACGTCCGCTACGAAATCAATGGAGTGGAGGTGGATCGAACGAAGAACGTGGGCATCACGAGCACATTAAAGGGTATAGCTTCTCTGAATGAGGGTGAGGCGCGTGCGCTGGAGAATGCCGGCTGGACGACGACCGGTGATGCGCCGACCCATGTACTTGACGCGAACGGAAACTTTAACGTGTGCATTCCGGGAAGAATCCTACTCGGATTCCTAGAAGACTACCACAAGGTGCTGTTGAATGTGCGTCACGAGCTCATTCTGAATCGCTCGAAGAGCGATAGGAACGCCTTCGTGGGTAACGCAGCAAACACCAGGATCGAGTTGAGCAAGGTGCATTGGAGGGTACCGTATGTCTACCCCTCCGATCTGGAACGTCTAAATCTCCTCAAGATCATCGAAGACGAGAGAACGCTTCAACTGTGCTTTCGCAGCTGGGAACTTTACGAGTATCCGCTGTTGCCGCAAGCGACGAAACAGACGTGGGCAATCAAGACCGCAACACACTTGGAGAAACCGCGCTACGTCATTGTGGCCTTCCAGACGAATCGCAAGGGCAATGCGATCACGGACTCGAGCCAGTTTGACCACTGCAATCTGACAAACATCAAACTACATCTGAACTCTGAGTCGTTCCCCTACGAGAATCTCAATTTGGATTTCGCCACCGGGAAATACGCCTTACTGTATGAGATGTACGAGAACTTTCAATGCTCGTACTATGGAAAAGTTGGCGAGCCGCTATACGGCAGGGAGCAGTTCAAGAATCGCGCCCCACTCGCAGTCATTGACGCATCAAAACAGTCGGAAAGCATCAAGTCCGGTCCTGTGGACATTCGTCTGGAATTTGAGTCGAGCGAAAATTTCCCCGCCAACACAACCGCCTACTGTCTCATCCTGCATGACCGCATCGTCGAGTATACCCCCTCCACCGGCTCTGTCAAACGCCTGGTATAAAAGTCGCACAAGCACATCGTGCGCGCCAGTCTCGCGTTGGGTTTGTTCGCATGTCAACCATGGAGTACGTCGCAGACGTTCAGGGTTTCATGACTGCAGTCGGTGAATTCATATTCAAAGAAGTTTCACTCATTGCGTTGAATCATCGAGGCGGCGGCGGCGGCAGCAACTACCACTGGGTATTCAAGCCACCATTCGACCTGAACCAGTTGAGGGAGTGTGACAGACGTCAAGCTCATTGGTTGACACGTTTCTACCACGGCTTGAGCTGGAATTGTGGCACGGAGAACTACGACGACATCCGATCGAAGTTAAAGTCATCGGTGGCCGATTGTGATAGGATCTACGTGAAGGGTAAAGATAAAGTGTCTTGGTTGAAAAACGTGCTTCCCGACAACGTCGAGTGTTTCGACTTGGATTCGCTCAACTGCTGCCCCTCGCTAAAGAAACTTCGAGAAGAAAATTCCCGTGTTATTGAACCTTGCATTCAGCATTACGCAAACAGCAGCGCCATCTGTTCCGAAGTTAACGCTCAACTGCTGCGGAACTGGATCCTGAAATACCTGGAACCGCCAGAATTGCAAGAACATCAACCAGAAGAGCAAACTTTAACTCTGCGAAAACGTGTGGGGAAAGCCATTGGCAAGTTCTTTAACAATGGTGAGCATTTACTGCTAATGGATCCCACACACATAGCCGAACTGCCCAAGGAATTCCTAGAATATTACGTACATCCGTCAGACTTACGCAGATGTGTCGAACTGGGTATGTTAACCGAAGAGCAGAAGAAAAATATAAGTTCTCATGCATACACTTACTGCTACCATCACTGGGGATTTGAGTCAACAACATATGATTGCGACACTATTGATGGTCCTCCTCCACTACAGAAAGACTGCCAGTTTTGTAAAACAGGAAAAGATTAAACCTTTTAATATATTCACATTATTTGTTTATAGGTTAAATATGTTTAGCGTTATAGTAAATGCATGCTTACTATTTATACAAATTGTAGTTATTGTTTTAATTATTATATTGGCGTAAAAATATAAATTCAACAGTTTTTTATTTTCCTTCAAAACTTAGAACGTATTCTGGTAAACACGTAGAAGGAGAAAAAACATTAATTCTGCAACATCTGCATATTGCATCAGCATTTCCAGAACATTCTTCCATTGCGCAACAATGAGCAACACGTGCTTTGCACGCGTCAGAGCCCCGGCGCAGGCGCCTGAGCCACAGCCAAAGCCCACAAAATGGCGGCTTGGGTGTGCACTCTTCGGCAATGGCCCTGAAAGACACCAGAGGCTGCTGAAGACATGCACACTTCTTCGGCAATGACCAGAGGCTGCTGCAGACACGCCCACTTGAAGTGGATGGAGAACTCGATGGACTGATCTGAGGAATAGCCCCGGCGCATGCGCCTGGACGCTGCTGAACACCACTTCTTCAGCAATGACCAGACGCTGCTGAAGACATGCACACTTCTTCAGAAATGACCTTGAAAGACACCAGAGGCTGCTGCAGATGCCGCTGCTGAAGACACTTCTTCGGATGACTCAACGACTCCTTCAGCAGCCTCTGGTCTCTTTCAAGGTCACTGCCGAAGAAGTCGATGGCACCTCGAGAACTCGATGGCGCTATGTGCTCCGAAGGGGTTCGTATCTGAGGCTGTCATTTTCTAACTACTTCAGAGTATTCATGATACAGGGTGTACTGGTACACCGTTCCAATATTACCATAATAACCAACAATAACGTCTTAGGTTCCACAATTAATTTATTTATTCGAACAATACATTTCATTACTTCATAAATTATTGTTAGCTGGCTGGTGGCAGTAGAGAGCGAGAGACAGAGAGAACGCACACTCACACGGCTCGTGTAGAAGTCCCGAATAAAACAGCAACAACATGAAATTAGAAAGACAACCTGAGTGACAGTACAACCAATAACTACTGTGTACTTACAGCGGGTGGTCACCCGCCTTCGGTGACCCCCCTGGTGCAGTCATCTGGAATCAGCTTTAACTGGTGAATCTACTCTGTGACCTGGAGGTCGTCATCTCGGCAACTTTGTAAACATGGAGGCTACCATGTCCTTTGGGTATCTGCTAGTTAGGTACCTATTCCCTATGAACATATAGATTGCGTGTCGTTTGAGTACAGGTTCATTTGAGCTAGCATCTGCTAGCAATTACACAAGTAACAGGCTCATAACAACTATTACCCCTTTACTGATATGCGAGTACTTCGAGCTTTATGCTTTGGACTAAGTGTTCGTACGTTCGTAGCTTTGAGTAATGTGAACTAAGTGCTTCACTTTTGGACTCCGTGGTCCGTGGATATACTCTACTTTAGTACCCACTCTGATCTTTGTTTGTTTGAGTAATGTGAACTACGTGCTTCACTTTTGGACTCTGTGGTCCGTGGATATACTCTAGTGCCCACTTTGATATTTGTCTCTTTGAGTAATGTGAACTACGTGCATCACTTTTGGACTCCGTGGTCCGTGGACATACTCTACTTTTTGTACCCACTGGGGAGATATTATTACGTACTCGTCTTGCTACCTTACTTATGGTATCTCTATCTTACTCTAATTGAGCCTCTACACTTTACTGTACTTGTTTATGTATCTACTACTACAGTACCTACTACATTTATCTAAACTATACTTGCGATCTATCTACCTTGGCCAATTATCTAATTATCTTACTTTCATAATGCACAAATGTAACTACAACTATTATTGCACATGCACCATAAAAATGTCTCGCGTCCCCACACACACGTGTTCCCCCGTCAAGCACTCTTTCATAACTCCCCGCTTTTTCCCTGCTCACTCTCGGGTTCTTGTTACATAAACATTCGGCAACTATACAACGTGTCTCGGATAATAAAGGTTATACAATTTGTCTCATATTTGAAATTCACACCCCTACATTACGCCGTTGCATTTAGCGAAATTATCCTCTATTGATAAATTATTGCCCAAATCTTGTAGAATATGATGGTTTTTGATTTATAATTTTTGAATGAATATTAAGAAAGTTAGGCCATTAAATATAACATGGTGCATAATCTAGACATCTAGAGGCTCGCCACCGCTGCGTGAATCACTGGATACATCGCATTGCACCGCACCCCGCAGTCCACACGCGCGACCTTCTTCTCTTTACTTGTCTCACTCCCTCCTTATAAACCTATGCTATTTAGCTTCTTGCATACCTACACTATTACTTATTTCTGGCTTATAGGGATGAATTTATTAATCATTATTGCAGGACCTTTTTAATACAGTACCTAGAGGAAGTACATACCATAAGAAAGGGACAATTTATTAACAACGTAAAATTTAACTTGAATCTCTATTTCCTTTGACACTGTTAACGCATGAAATGCCAGTAAATTTTTCAATAAAATACAATGGGTTCCATATTTATTTCATGTATTGCAATAAATCTGTGTGAACTTTGATTTCCCACTTTCATCCAAACTTCCTGTCTTAACAATTCCTTGAAATGGGCAAGAAGAACTAGGACATCTGTGTCTTTGCAGTCTACTATGCATCTAGTACCTATATCCGGAGCTCTTTGCAGATAAAATATGTAGGAGGATTCTTGTGTCAGCTTCCTCGTGTCTAGATTCTAAGATATTATCAGCAAGTTCAAAATTAGATTTACTTATAATCCAAGACATTACTAAATCCCCCGCTGGTCGCAAACTGAATAGGGTAGTTCTTTGAAGCAAGTACCAGTTGCTGAGACAAAAAATTTGTCAATTGACCTTTGTTCAAATATTGCATGTTTTGAATGTGTATGGAAAACCGCAGATCAACTGGTTTCGTCCTTTTGGGACTCATCAGTACGGTGCTTTCCCCTACACACTCAAAAAATGCAATTTAACTTGCTATATAATTATGCTGCCGCGCTCTGGACAGATATCAGCAAGTGACAACTACTTTGAGTAATTATCTGGTATTAATTAATAGTACTGGACCGTTCGAACAACTACTCCTCGGGCAACTACGAGACGTTTCAAACTGCTACCCCACCTAAGGTAGTTGTCACTTGCTGATATCTGTCCAGAGCGCGGCAGCATATATAGCAAGATTAAATTGCATGGTTTGAGTGTGTAGGGGAAAGCATCGTACTGATGAGTCCCAGAAGGACGAAACCAGTTGGTCTGCGGTTTTCCATACACATTCAAAACATGCAATATTTGAACAAAGATCGTCTTAAAAGCACGTACGTACATGGAGACAAATTATGATTGTTTCAAAGCCACCTTAGGTGGGGTAGCAGTCTGAAACGTCTCGTAGTACAAAAAATCTGGATTTAGTTCTATAATTCAATGCCTGGCAGGGTATTTGCCCGAGGAGTAGTTGTTCGAACGGTCCAGTACCATTAATTGACTTTTATTGAAAGATGAGTGGATAAACAGGTGCCATTGTTGAGGTAGTGGTGTATCTATGCTATCTATTAATTTGCTTATTGGCGTTTCCTTACTTCTCTTTAAACGAGTTGAATCCTTAATTGAATTTTCATAATAATAATCAAAAACTAGGTCGATCATTTTAGCGTCGTATTGGTTTTAAAAAATAATAGATTGGAATATTTTCGCGTAGGTAGTCTCCGAAAGTTTTTGCTTTGGTCGGTTTTCCAAGAACTTGAACCACAGACATTCCGTCAAAAATATAACATGTTTCACCGGAGTTAATTGATGGCAAGACTTTAATGGAACTTTTGTAGGTTTCTATTACGTTACCTAGTGCACTTTTATTCGATGGTGTTGCTAACATTCCATTTGATGTTAGTGATGTTAGTGCCATAGATGTTGTTCTAAATAGGGGTAATTCCTAATAGATTGTACGACAAAAAGATGCAGCTGCAGAAAAAATGGAATATCCTGCATTGGTTCATGTTTTTGCATGGACCAAAAGTCGTGTAAAACCGCAGTGTCAAAGAGGAAATAGAGATTCAAGTTAAATTTTACGTTGTTAATAAATTGTCCCTTTCTTATGGTATGTACTTCTACTAGGTACTGTATTAAAAAGGTCCTGCAATAATGATTAATAAATTCATCCCTATAAGCCAGAAATAAGTAAGGCTATTATTTAAAGGGGCGGTACTATATTACAGTTTTGGTCAGTGCGAAAATACAAATTGTATGTTCAATAACAGATTGAGTGGTAAAATATGAGCAGTAAAAAAAGTGGAAACGAGGAGCAACATATCTTCAAATGAGTAGCTCAATAAATATTTGAATGCGTGAAAATTCAGTTGGGCAGTAAAATGAATAAAGGGGCAGTAACGCGTGTGCAGTCATAAAATCAGAATGGGTCTGTTAGAAATCGCGCGTACAAGTAGTACGCAGTACAAAATATGATCGGCCTTTTAAATGATACATACATATAATGTTTATTTAAGTTAGGCAGCGAAATAAAAAATAACAATTTAATTAACAATAATGTATCAATTCAAGAATCAATTGTACCCCTAACCACATAAATTTTGAAATACTATATACGCATTTCGGCAGCTAAGCTGCCATCTTCAGTAGCAGGGAAAAACCTATAGTAATAAAAATAGCAATAACAACATTAATGAAAAAAAAAAAAAACAATTATATATATGACAATAATAATAACAACAATATTGATGATGTGAAACAATGATAGTGACAATAACAACAATATAGGTCAGGTATTTTCTGCTCACCACTCCGAAAGAATCGAAGTGCACTCGATCAGCTCTCATGCGTATGCGTATATAGTATTTCAAAATTTATGTGGTTAGGGGTATGATTATTTAACCACAGTCTCTTACATCTTAATCCTTGATTATGACAGTTGACAAGGAAACTAAAATTGACAAAACAATACAAAGAATAATGATATCCATGAAAAAAGATAACTAGATAACTGAATTTCAGTATTTACCTACGGGGTATAAGAAAAACACAAAGGAAAATCGAATACCTCGTAGCTTGAAGGGAAAAAAACAATGAATTTAAAGAAAACCATATTGGAAAAAACAATAAATTCAATTGAAAAAACCTTCAAGTGAAATATCAGAACAGAAAAAACTAAATAAACAAAATATCCATGGAATCTTGACAACTGCCAACTGCTAATCTTGTAATAAACTCTGTGGTCAAGTCTATGTGTTCTGTCTTGACAACTGCCAACTGCTAGTATTGTAATAAACTAAAAAAGAGAGAAATAAGTCAAAAACGGCATAATGGCAAAAAAAAAATAAGTCGAGGATTAAGATGGAGAGACTCTTGTTGAATAATTAATTCAAGAATCAATCCTAATAATACCAATAATAAAAGTAATATTGATGACGATAATGATGATGAAAACGATGATAATAATGTCAATAATAAAACAAAAAGAAGAAAAAGAATCCCATATTGCCAAATAACCTCGAAGGTCCATGGTTTATATGGGCTAGCAAATAAACTGTAATTGATTATTGAACTAATGTCATAATGGCAATAAGAGAACCTGTCCCACCCAGACATGAGAATCATTTTGATCAAATAAACTAGATTGTATTAAATCTACTTGGTCATTAAGGCCCGGTTTTTCAAAGAATCCAACACCGGATTAAGTCTGACACTCGCTTCGTTGCTATGATACCGGCTTTCTGATTGGCTGGCTTCATAGCAACGAGGGCGGTGTCAGACTTAATCCGGTGTTGGATTCTTTGAAAAACCGGGCCTAAGTAAGTTACAATTTTTATCATTTTTATGTTTATAAATTTCTATAGACTCTAATATATCTAACTGATAACTACATGATTATAAGGAGATAGTTAAGCGCCTGGAGATGAGGTATGGCCATCAACACCTCCAGCAAGTCCACCAGGCTCAGTTAAGGGGTAGGTCTCAGCGCTCCAATGAGACCCTGCAAGAATTTGAGGCCGACATCGCCCGTTTAGTACGGTTGGCGTACCCAACGGCCCCGGAGGAGTTCTTAGAGAGCCTGGCTGTAGAAAATTTCATTGAGGGGCTGCGTGATAGCGAAACAAAGATGGCGCTGAAGCTAGCTAGACATAAAGCTTTGGCAGACGCTTTGGCTCACGCCTTGGAGTTTGAAGCAGCGAAGCAAACATCGCGAGGGTACTCCAAGGTGCGGCAGCTGCTTACCCAAGAACCAGACGAAGACCTACTGGAAAAAGTAATAGAAAAAGTCAGATTGAAATTGCGCAAAAGAACTGAGACCAACAACAGTGAGGGGACTGGCAGAAGATGGTGTGGAAGGGAGAATTTCCTGCGATGTTGGAGCTGTGGTGTAAAAGGTCATCTTCGTAGCAGATGCCAACGTACTCCTGGCCAGAACCGGTACGTGAAGACAGCCCCATCCAACCAAGCCCCAGTACAAGATGTGAATGTGTCAAGATTGGCTCGAGTTGGGGATAGTTTGATGATTGATGGGATCATTGATGGCAGGAAGACCGAAATTAACATCGATACAGGAGCCAGTGACACCATAGTCAGAAAAGATGTTGTGGCTGAGTGGAGAATTAGGCCTACCAATAAGAACATCCGATTGGTTACTGCTACCGGCGAGACAGCACCTATATATGGAGAGGCAGAAATCGACATAGGGGTGGAAGTTGTCGTCATTCCGCAGAGAGTTCTTGTAGCCGACATTGTGGATGAAGTTATACTGGGCCTGGATTGTATGAAGAAGCACGAGATTGTGCTTGATGTTGGCGCCGGTGTACTTCGAATTGGAGAAGAAGAGCTAGTAATGAGTTCTCCTGAGCGCAAAAACTGTGTATACCGAGTGAAGGTCGAAGAAGTTGTCGTGTTGCCTGCCAGATCCGAAAACATCGTACGGGTCCGTGTGGAAGGTGCTCCACGCTGCTTGGTGGGATTGGTCGGGCCAGTGTACGAAGAGGTGAAGAAAGGATTACTGATTGGGAAGACGTTGGTAAGACCTGGTCAACGTCCAGTATTCGTAAGGATAGCGAACATTGCCGAATTTGACCAGAAGATTTGCAAGGGTAGCCAGTATCTAGGATTGCCATGGTGAAGAAGAATGAGAAGGGAGAAGATCAGAAGATGTCAACGACCAGTTTACCGTCTCCCCTGGAAAAGATGGTAGAAGAATGTTTCCAACAACTGGATCAGATACAAGGTGAGAAGCTGGCTCAACTTCTGATGAAATATCAAGACGTCTTCTCATTGCAAGATGGGGAGCTAGGACGTACGGGAGTAATTCAACACACCATCAACACCGGTGATCATACTCCCATTAAGCAAGCTCCTAGAAGAGTACCCTTAGCAAAACAAACCGAAATGGACAACCTGATTAAAGACATGAATAGACAAGGGGTAATTGAGCCTTCGCAGAGCCCGTGGACTTCCCCTGTAGTGCTGGTGAGCAAAAAAGATGGCTCCACTCGTTTTTGTGTAGACTACAGGCTAGTTACCCCTTACCCCGGATTGACGACACCCTGGATACAGTGGCGGGTTCCAGATGGTTTTCCACCTTCGACTTGAAGAGTGGCTATTGGCAAGTCGAGTTGCATCCCAAAGATAAGGAGAAAACGGCGTTCTCTGCCGGAACTGGTTTGTGGCAATTTACGGTAATGCCGTTTGGGCTCTGCAATGCACCCGCCACCTGTGAGAGACTGATGGAGACAGTACTGCGAGGATTATATTGGAAGACTTGCCTGGTCTACCTCGACGATATCATCGTGATGGGGAAGACTTTCGATCAGCACTTGAAGAACTTGTGCAATGTCTTCGAGAAATTGAGGCAAGCTAACCTGAAATTAAGTCCGCAGAAGTGCCAGCTATTTAAGAAGCAGGTTAAGTTTTTGGGGCACATAATTTCCACCAAAGGAGTTGCGACAGATCCAGAGAAGACAGACGCAGTGATGAATTGGCCTGTCCCGAAAGATAAACATCAACTTCGAAGCTTTTTGGGATTGTGCACCTATTACCGCCGTTTTGTGAAAGGGTTCGCAGACATCGCGAAGCCTCTGCATCGGTTGACTGAAGATGGTAGGCCATACGATATACGAATGGACGAAGGAGTGTCGAGGAGCATTCGAAGAGTTAAAGAGGGCTCTGTGATCTGCTCCTGTTTTGACTTATCCGAGGCCTGGAAGTAAGTTTGTTGTGGATACCGATGCAAGTAATGTGGGCATAGGCGGTGTATTATCTCAAGAAGAGAATGGGGAAGAAAAGGTTGTGGCCTATTTCAGTAAGGCCTTGTCGAAACCTGAACGTAATTACTGCGTCACTAGGAGGGAACTGTTAGCAATGTGCGGACCATCGAGCACTTCCATAAATATCTGTGCGGGCAAGATTTTCTTATCAGAACTGACCATGCTTCCTTGAAGTCGTTGCTGCAATTTAAGAACCCAGAAGGTCAGTTAGCCCGTTGGATTGAGAGGCTGCAGCAGTACAACTTCATCATTCAACATCGGATTGGAAGAAAACATGGCAATTCTGATGCACTTTCGAGAAGACCTTGCCGGGAAGATTGCAAATACTGCGTGAGGCAAGAGTTGAAAGAGCATGTACACCCCATCAGATGCCTTCAAACCCGGATCCAAGTCGAAGAACAACACCTACAATCATGGAGAGACGCCCAGCAGAAGGATAAGAGCTTGGAACCTCTGCTAAGATGGAAAGAAGCTGGTAGAAGACCGGAGTGGATGGAAGTCTCTGACAAGAGTGTGGCCCTGAAGTCATACTGGGCACAATGGGATTCTCTTGTGATCGAAGACGGTCTTCTGAAGAGAATGTGGGAGAGCACCGACGGAAGAGAGAGAAAGCCCCAGGTCGTGGTGCCGAAAGACAAGGTTCCGGAAGTCCTAGCAGAGGCTCACAATGGAGTGAGTGGAGGACACTAAGGTGTTAATAAAACAACGATGAAGGTCAGAAAGAGATATTATTGGCTGGGCTACCGAAGAGACATAATGAACTGGTGCCGGAGATGTGATGACTGCGCGTCAAGCAAGGGACCCAAGACAAGGAGCCGTGGCAGAATGCGCCAATATAATGTGGGAGCTCCATTTGAACGGATTGCAATTGACGTAGCAGGTCCGTTTCCTACATCAACTGATGGAAATAAGTACATTCTAGTCGCGACGGACTACTTCAGTAAATGGCCTGAGGCATATGCGATACCGAATCAGGAAGCCACTACTGTAGCTGAAGTACTGGTGAACAATTTCTTCAGCCGATTCGGTATACCCATGGAGCTTCATTCTGATCAGGGACGGAACTTTGAGTCTGCGGTGTTCCAAAATGTTTGTAAGTTGCTGGGAATACGGAAGACCAGCACCACTCCATTACATCCACAGTCAGATGGTATGGTTGAGAGATTCAACAGGATCATAGAAAACCATCTGAGGATAATGGTAAACGAACACCAGACAGACTGGTACCGACATCTTCCACTGTTCCTGATGGCATATCGATCGGCTGTGCACGAGTCAACTGGAAGAACGCCTGCCAGTGTGCTATTCGGAAGGGAATTGAGGCTGCCAATGGATGTGTTGTTTGGGCATCCTGAAGATAGGCCGGTGCCTGTAGATGAGTATTCCCGAGAATTGGCGGAACGACTCGACGCAATTCATGAGGCTGCCCGGGATCGGATGCGCCTAGAGAGTGACAGAATGAAGACTCGGCATGATGCCCGAGCGAATTCTGTGGGTTTCCAAGCTGGCGATCTGGTGCGGCTTTATAATCCAGCCCGGAAGAAAGGACGATCGCCGAAATTACAGAAGAACTGGGAAGGGCCATACCAAGTAGTGACCAGGATCAACGACGTTGTTTACCGGATTCAGCGTTCTCCACGATTGAAGATGAAGGTAGTCCATCTGGACCGGCTTGCTCCGTACCATGGGAAAGAAGGAGATAATTTCTGATCGGGGCGATCAGTCTTTTAAGGAGGGGGCAGTGATATGAACTTTTGCCCCGTCAGCGACGCCCCTGGTAGTGACTCACATTATTTGTTTGACGGCGAGCCGGCTTTGATTTATTACGTCGCGACCTTGTCGCTGCTTATGGCTTCCGAAAAGTTCGAGAAATAAAAGAATTTTCCAATACTGGAATTTTCTAGAGATAGAACAATGTTCTATCACCATTATAAAATGGAAAGCAAGAAGCCGAGTGGACAGTCTTACAGTTTGAAGTCTGAAGTTTGGAAGCGGATGTCGAATGCGATAAGAACCGGGCTGTTAAATACGAACTTTATTCAGTATTACATAAGGTACAGATAATATGTATCTCACAACTACAGTTAAGCATAACCGGCACCAACCGCGTTCTGCCAAGCACTGGCTGGCCTGCTGGCCACCGCACACAGCTTCGGAGTTTTCCGAGGTCGCTCGGTGCTGCCATCTCCAACACTCCTTCCCCCAAAATCTTCCGCACTCGCGTATTGGACATAATCTGACAAGTAGGCGGGCGTTTTTCTCTCGCGAATGGATCTGACCGGTTTTATTGGTAATGGAGTACTTATTGGAGTACTTGGAGGTTGGGTTCTGCTCTCGTCCGAGTTCACTGAACTTCCTGGAACTACAGCTGATTCCTGGTGATTGTTTTGGGTCTGGGTTTCTAATATTTTTTCTTTTTCTGTGTGTCGACTTCTGAGCTGGTCCACGTGTCTTCTGAGGATACTTCCTAGTTCATCTTCCACCTCATAACTAATGGGCCCTGTTGATTGTCTCACGATTGCCGGCGTCCATTTTTGGGGATTGGTCGAGTAGTCTCGCGCGTACACCTGTTGTCCTTGCGAGAATTCTCTTGCCCTCGGGCTCTCAACTTGCACTAGATCTTCTTGCTCCCTATTTAGTTTCTCCCCGATTAAATCGGGATGCAGTCTGTCCAGATATGTCCTCAACCTTCTACCCATCAACAGTTCCGACGGACAGCATCCGGTAGAAGCAGACGGGGTAATGTGCTGTCGTAGCAGAAATCGAGAAATTTTTAATTTCCAGTTGCCTTCTACCAATTTTTTAAGGGCCTCTTTAGCTGATTGAACGCTCCTCTCAGCCTCGCCATTCGACCGGGGATTGTATGGTGCTATTGTCACGTGCCGGATTAGATTCCTTTTAACAAAATATTTGAATTCTTCCGCCGTGAATGCTGTTCCGTTATCACTCACGATCACTTCGGGAACGCCATGCGTCGCGAAGAGTTCTCTTAAAACGGCAATAGCGCAATCCGTTGACGTTGTTCTTACGTGTCTCACCTCGAGCCATTTTGAATATGAGTCTACTACTATAAAAAAAATCTGTCCATTCATTGGCCCAAAAAAATCAACATGAAGCCTGCTCCACGGCACTCTGCTATATTCCCATGGGTGCACTTTAGCACTCGGAGGCGCGTGTCTACTTTGTTGACATATATTGCACGTATTCACAACGTCTTCTATGTCCGAATCAATCCGCGGCCACCACACGTAACTTCGCGCTAAAGCTTTAGTTTTCACAATTCCCGGATGTGTATAATGAAGAACATTTAACACTTTTTCCCTCGCTTCCTGTGGAATTATTACTCTATTCCCCAAAAGCAAACAATTGCGGTACACTGACAATTCATTCCGGTGTCTAAAAAAAGGTTTCAACGCTTCGTCTACTTCCGACGGCCAGCCGCGCTGAGCTAAGTTTAAAACCCGTGATAACACCTTATCCTTTAATGTCATCTTCGCGATAACCTCGGCTGTTAAAAACGGCTCTGGAATGTTTTCTATCATTAGCACATCCCCGTATATCACCAATATCACCAATTTATCCCCGTTAATTTCTCTCGGTAGTCTGCTTAAGCCGTCCGCGCTACCTAGTTTCTTTCCCGGCACAAACACTAAATTAAAATCATATCCGTTTAAGAATAGATTCCACCGTAACATTCTTGGCGATAAAATCTCTGGCGTACTGTCCTTCCCGAAAATACCCAGTAGCGGTTTATGGTCCGTTTGCAACTCGAAAAAACGACCGTAAATATATGGATGAAATTTTTTTACCCCCGAAATCATTGCCAATGTCAATTTGAGCATAGTTTCTTTCACTTTTCGTTAGTGTCCGCGAGTGAAATGCTATTGGTGCTAATCTCCCATCATCTAACCTATGGCTTAAGACACAGCCCACTCCGAAACTTGAAGAATCGCACGTCAACACCAACTGCTTTCGTTCGTCGTAGTGTGTTAGCACCAAGTCTGATGTTATTAATTCCTTCAGCTCTTGCAATGCGCTATTTTCCTTTGGTCCCCAGTGCCATTTTACATTTTTATCCAGCAATCTATGCAAGGGCTCCGCAATTTTGGCCCGATCTTTTAAAAACGCACTGTAGAAAGATATGATTCCTAGGAACGCCTGTAATTCTTCTTTTGTTTTGGGTGTTTTCGCCGCCTTTATCGCTTCAACTTTTTCAGCTGTAGGGTGCACTCCTTCAGCATCTATTCGATGGCCCAAAAACTCCAAGGACGTAGCGTTGAATAGACATTTATCATTTTTTACTCGCAGGCCGTCCTTCGAAAATCGTCTCAAAACCTCTCTTAATCGGTACGCCAGTTCTTCTTCACTGCTTCCGACAATAAGGATATCTTCGAAGAATGGGAAAACCCACTGGATTCCTGCCAACCTTATATCCATAAAACGCTGGAACAAACTTGGTGCTACCGAAACTCCAAACTGTAACCTTTTCACCTTAAAAGCTCCTCGGTGTGTAATTATAGTCTGCGCATTCGCTGCCACTTCGTCCACAGATAGTTGCAGGTATGCCTTTGCTAAATCCAACTTACAAAAGTATTTTCCCCCCGCCAGCGACGCAAATAAATTGGCCACCGTTGGCATTGAGTACGGGTTCTTTTTAAGGGCTTTATTTAGTGTACATTTGTAGTCGCCGCATATACGAATGTCCCCGTTTTGCTTCACAACGGGAACAATTGGCGTTGTCCACACTGGATGTTCTACGGGCTCCAAAACTCCTTCCCGTAACAACTTATCTAATTCCATTTCGATCTTGGGCTTTAAAGCGAAAGGTACTCTCCGAGCCTTCATAATTATTGGCTGAACGTGGTCCTCAAACGTGAAGCTAATTGGAGGCCCTCTAAAATTTCCTAATTCTTCGTGAAAAACTTCCGGGAACTCTTCAACTACTCTTCCTATCATTGACCCTCCCGATGCCACCTGATAGATGCCCGATAAGCTAATTCCCATTGGTCCGAACCAGTCTCGACCCAGTACATTAGCACTTTTTTCTTTCGCCACAATTAAGTCTAGCTCGCACCTAGAATTATGGTAATCCACCCAAACCTTACATTTTCCAATAAGGCCAATTACTTTTTTTTGGTAATCGCGTAAAACAAGTTCAAAAGGTTCAATTTTGGGCCTCTCGTGCGCACTAGGCCACAAAGTTTCGAAATTCGCACCCGAAATTATTGTGAACGCGCTACCCGAATCGACTTCAAATATACACGGTTTCCCGTTCAAAAGTACCGTCACTTTTTCGGCGTTAACTGGCCGAATTAAATTTAGAAATGCGTCTTCTTCTTCTGATATAAAAATATCACTTGCATTTACAGTTTTAACGTTTTTATAATTATTCCTCGCACTGTCTCTATTTCTCTCCCGCTCGCGACACATGCACATAATATGACCCTTTTTCTTGCACGCCCGACACTCTGCTTCCACAAATCGACAATGGCTGGAATCGTGCCGGCCTCCGCAACGGAAACATGGTTTCGAAAACCCCGCGCTATTATCGTCGTTGGCTCGCGACGCTCCCCCTTGACCTCTAGCGTCAATTTTGTCCACTGATTCTGACACTGCCGGTGGAGCAGATCGCAGCTCCGTCACCTGCCGGGCAGATGCTTCTGCGGCCAGAGCCATTTCATATGCCCTTCTAAATGTCAAATCTGGTACTGCTAACATACGCCGCTGTAAATCTTGATCTGCCACTCCCCAAACCAACCTGTCTCGTAGCATCCGTTCTAACATGTTCCCATAGACTATGGGCCATAGTTACAGTGTTCTGCCAACTTCCGCAACTCTGCTGTGTATGATGCAATGTTTTCATTTTGTTGTTGTGACCTTCTACTGAATAAAAACGATTGCATCACCTCCGAAGGTTTGGGAGCGAAGTGCTCCGTTAACAAGTCCACAATTTCATCGAAACTTTTGCTTCCTGGGGTTCCTGGTGAAACTAGAGATCTTACCGTCTCATACGTGGCTGGTCCACAAATGCTTAGAAAAATTGCCCGCTTTTTCTGAGCGCCCACGATGTCGTTAGCTCCAGAAAGAATTTCAATCGTTCGACATACACAATCCATGCTGCTGGATCAGCTACATTAAAGGGTTCCAACTGTCCGAATCCCGAAATTCTCTGCGTACCGCTTCCGTTGTCTTGTCCCGCCTGAGCGCTAGCCATCATATTTATTTTAAATCCTCGTCGCCATGTGTTAAATACGAACTTTATTCAGTATTACATAAGGTACAGATAATATGTATCTCACAACTACAGTTAAGCATAACCGGCACCAACCGCGTTCTGCCAAGCACTGGCTGGCCTGCTGGCCACCGCACACAGCTTCGGAGTTTTCTGAGGTCGCTCGGTGCTGCCACCTCCAACACGGGCGTTTAAGAGTCCGGCAAAGCAGATCAAAAGTTACACCTGCGGGGCATCGGGTCGGTGAGGAATCCGTTAGAAATCGGAGCAAACTATCAGCTGTGTTGCAACTTGCAACACCGTCGCGCTAATTGGCACAAGAACAACGCACATTCAAAGCCAACGCCGTCTTGATATGAGAAGGCCGTGCTTAGAGCATATATATATCGCGTGTGACGTCAGCTCTGCCGGCCTGGCGCGAGGGCGAACTTCAGCTTCAGTGGCTGCAGACTCGTACGGCACGCGGTCGAGGCAGACGCAAACCGATGGCGATGCTGACGGGGGAATTATTTTTAGTGCAGAAATTGCTCTAGTTATGCAAAAATAAGTCTACCTTTTCAATTCTGATGTTTATTTCGTGGTAAGAAACGTTTGAAAGGTAAATGTTTCACTGAAATAATAGTCGGTCTGCTTTCAACGTTTCTTTATTAATTGCCCGATAAATGCTCTGTACCGGGTTGTAAGAGTAATTACAAAGCGTATTCAGAATACACCACTGTATTTAAATTTCCCACAAATGAGCACATGAAGAGTCGTTGGATAAATGCTATCCATCGTAATTTCGTGCCCGGAAAAGATGTGCAGTTTGTATAAAACATTTTGATTTCGTAAGAGAAGATATGTTATGTACTTTACATTCTTATTTCTGTTCCATTACGAGCACCTTATTAAACATTGTTAATTCATACCCAGTTGTTGTTAAAACATAATATGCCATTGGTCCAAGTACCTATCTATTATGCCTACATAACGTTAAGTTTTGTTAAAATTCTTAAGTTATTCTTTATAAAAATAAGTCTTTTTGATTAATTTAAAAGTTTATTTTCGTTCTTATGCATAAGTTTGTACTAGTGAATGCAATACCGGTTTTCGGTATACCGAAAAACCGGTATACCGGGCATATTCTTGGTACCGGTATTGATAAGAAAAATACCGGTATTTCGGTATTTCGGTATTTTTCATCATCATAAGGTTCTCAGTCCGAAGACTGGTTGGACGCGTACCTCCATTCTTTTCTATCCTGAGCTAACCTACGCATTTCCCTAAAAGTAGAACATCCTACATCCCTAACTATTTGAGAGCAGTAGTCTAATCTAGGCCTACCCCTACCTCTTTTTATTCCTATCTCTGACTCTAGTATGTCGCGAACTATTCCTTCGTGTCTTAGAAGGTGTCCTACCATCCTATCTCTCCTACTCTTTATTGTTTTCCATACCTTTCGCCTTTCCCCAACTCTTTCTAATACTTCCCTATTGCTAACCTTATCTATCCACGGTATCTTCATCATGCGTCTGTAACACCACAGTTCAAACGCTTCTACTCTTTTTCTATCCGCTTCTCCTATTGTCCAAGTTTCGCACCCGTATAATGCCGTACTCCATACATACGACTTTAAGAGTCTCTTCCTAGTCTCTACATTAACCGTTCTCGAACATAACAGTTGTTTCTTTTTGTTAAACGCAACTCGTCCCTGCGCCATTCTTTGTTTTATATCTTTAGTGCTCCTACCATCTTGGGTTATTTTACTTCCTAAGTAGCAGAAATCCGCGACCTCCTCTATCTTCTCATTTCCTATTTGTATTTCAATTTTAGTTCTATTTTCACTCCATCTACATACCAAAATTTTAGTTTTCTTTTTATTGATTTTCATGCCGTAGCCCTGTGTCAAAACTGCTTCCATTTCATTCAAAGCCGCTCTTAATTCTTCTTTGCTAGATGCTAACACTGCTATATCATCCGCAAATCTGAGCATGTTAACAGTTTGGCCCTGTACATTGATCCCTGAGGCTGTTCTTTCCTTAACAATATTAATCGCATCTTCGATATATAAGTTGAAAACTAGAGGTGACAATGCACATCCCTGTCTCACTCCCTTCCGGATATCTACTTCCCTTCGTTCCTGCTCACATTCTATAACTGCCTTTTGCTCTTTGTAGAGATTATGTATTATTCTTCTGTCCCTGTATTTCATCCCTACCTTTCTCAGCACTTCGAACATCTTCCCCCATTTTACGTTGTCGAAGGCTTTTTCTAAATCTACAAATCCTATATATACGCTCTTTCTCTTTTCTATCGTTTTTTCTATAATTACTCGTAAAGCTAGAATGGCCTCGCGCGTTCCTCTATTTCGTCTAAATCCGAACTGATCTTCTCCTAATATTTCTTCCGCCTTTTTCTCCATCCTTCTTTGCACAATTCTAGTTAAAATTTTTGACGCATGGGAAGTTAAACTGATAGTTCTAAAATTTTCACATCTATCCGCGCCTTTCCTTTTTTATAATTTATAATTTATTTTGCTTCAAGAGTTTGTGGTTTGTGTTGATTTGTTGTATTTTTCTACCTAAATTCTAAATTTGTTAATCTATCTTAAGATATTGTTATGTTATGTACTTGTTTACTTACTCGATTACACGTTCTACATATTCGAACACCCGAGTTCTCCTCTTTCCTGAGACTGTGTTCATACAGACAGTCCAGCTCAAAGACTGTATTAGTTATGGACATGAATGTCGGTTTAAAAGAAAGCTGAGGGTTGGTAGAATATGCCTATGCCTATTTTATTCACCATATTTTAACTGTTGTTAAAATAAACAAAGTTGAAAATTTTTAAATTTTAACGGAAATCTTTAGCATTATTCATACACAAATAATTGTGTCATCATCATAAGGTTCTCAGTCCGAAGACTGGTTGGACGCGTACCTCCATTATTTTCTATCCTGAGCTAACCTACGCATTTCCCTAAAAGTAGAACATCCTACATCCCTAACTATTTGAGAGCAGTAGTCTAATCTAGGCCTACCCCTACCTCTTTTTATTCCTATCTCTGACTCTAGTATGTCACGAACTATTCCTTCGTGTCTTAGAAGGTGTCCTACCATCCTATCTCTCCTACTCTTTATTGTTTTCCATACCTTTCGCTTTTCCCCAACTCTTTCTAATACTTCCCTATTGCTAACCTTATCTATCCACGGTATCTTCATCATGCGTCTGTAGCACCACATTTCAAACGCTTCTACTCTTTTTCTATCCGCTTCTCCTATTGTCCAAGTTTCGCACCCGTATAATGCCGTACTCCATACATACGACGTTAAGAGTCTCTTCCTAGTCTCTATATTAACCGTTCTCGAGCATAACAGTTGTTTCTTTTTGTTAAACGCAACTCGGCCCTGCGCCATTCTTTGTTTTATATCTTTAGTGCTCCTACCGTCTTGAGTTATTTTACTTCCTAAGTAGCAGAAATCCGCGACCTCCTCTATCTTCTCATTTCCAATTTGTATTTCCATTTTAGTTCTATTTTCACATCCCCTACATACCAACATTTTAGTTTTCTTTTTATTGATTTTCATGCCGAAGCCCTGTGTCAAAACTGCTTCCATTTCATTCAAAGCCGCTCCTAATTCTTCTTTGCTAGATGCTAACACTGCTATATCATCCGCAAATCTGAGCATGTTAATAGTTTGGCCCTGTACATTGATCCCTGAGGCTGTTCTTTCCTTAACAATATTAATCGCATCTTCGATATATAAGTTGAAAACTAGAGGTGACAATGCACATCCCTGTCTCACTCCCTTCCGGATATATACTTCTCTTTGTTCCTGCTCACATTCTATAACTGCCTTTTGCTCTTTGTAGAGATTCTGTATTATTCTTCTGTCCCTGTATTTCATCCCTACCTTTCTCAGCACTTCGAACATCTTCCCCCATTTTACGTTGTCGAAGGCTTTTTCTAAATCTACAAATCCTATATAGACGCTCTTTCTCTTTTCTATCGTTTTTTCTATAATTACTCGTAAAGCTAGTGTGGCCTCGCGCGTTCCTCTATTTCGTCTAAATCCGAACTGATCTTCTCCTAATATTTCTTCCGCCTTTTTCTCCATCCTTCTTTGCACAATTCTAGTTAAAATTTTTGACGCATGGGAAGTTAAACTGATAGTTCTAAAATTTTCGCATCTATCCGCGCCTTTTCTTTTTGGCAAAGCTACTATGATGTTCCGTTTGTAATCTTCTGGAATCTCGCCTGTCAGGTATATGCGACTAACTAATTTAAATAAACGATCTATTACCTCTTGACCTGCGCACTTTAAGATTTCTGCCTGCAAGCCATCTATACCTGGTGCTTTATTATTCCTTAAACTTTTTAGTGCTATCTCAAACTCTTCTCTCATTATAGGACTCCCTAGGTTATCCCCCTCTACACTGCTTTCGCTTTCTAATATATCTTGCACTTCCTGTCCCGCATATAAGTTTCCTAAATATTCTTTCCACCTATCTGCCTTCTCCCCACTTCCGATTAGGATATCTCCTGCCTCATTTCTAATGTTTTTGGTACTAGATCCAATTTCTCTAAAATTTCTCCTAATTATTTTATATGCTTCATCAGTCTTTCCTACTTCGAATTTATCTTCCACTTCTTTGCATTTATTATCGATCCATTGCTCTTTCGCTTTCCTACATTTCCGAATAATTTCCCACTTGATCGCCTTATATCTTTGTTTCCCTGTTTCATCTAACCTATTTTTATATTTTCGCCTTTCCTCTATTAGACTCACAATATGTTTTGTTATCCAGGGTTTCCTACTTTCATTCTGTTTATGACCCAAAATATCCCTAGCTGAGGAAACTAAACTATTTTTAATGCAATTCCATTCTGCCTCTATGTCCCTAACAATATTTCCACCCGTGCCCTTTAGTGCTTCGTTTGTCTTTTTCTCGAACTTATTGCGCATATCATCATCTTTTAGTTTCTCTGGGTCAAGATACCTTCTTCCGCTTCTTTTTTTCAAAATCTTAAATTTAAGATTGGCTTTCATAACGACTATGTTGTGATCACTATCTATATCTGCTCCTGGATAACTTCTACAATCCCTAACTTGATTTCTAAATCTTTGCCTAACGAGAATGTAATCTATTTGATATCTCCCTAAGTCTCCTGGCATCTTCCACGTATAGCATCTCCTAACATGATGGTGAAATAGAGTGTTCGCGACCGTTAAGTTATGTTTATCGCAGAACTCTATCAGTCTAACTCCCCTATCGTTCCTATTGCCTAATCCAAAGGGGCCAACTATTCCGCCCTCTCGCCCTGTGCCTACGACTGCATTGAAATCTCCTGTAATTATTAAATTTTCGTGCCCTCTCACAAAATCTAGCACATATTCAATATCACTATAAACTGCCTCTACGGCCTCGTCACTGTAGTTAGAAGTGGGCATATATACCTGTATTATTACTGTTTTTACAGGTTTCGAATCTAACCTAACCATAACTACCCTGTCACTTTGCTGTAAGAAATTTTCTACACTCTGTCTTACTTTTTTCCGCATAACAATTCCTACTCCCGAATTTCCTCCTACAGATCCTGTGTGTATTACTCTAAAATCTCCGCTCCAGAAGTCTCCAGCTTCTGGCCATCGCACTTCACTGATACCTACTACGTCTAATGCTAACCTATCCATCTCAATTTTCAAATTCTCTAACTTCCCTACTTGTTTCATGCTTCTAACATTCCACGCTCCGACTCGTGAGATGTTACACTTATCATTTCTGATGACTCCCCCCGAAGCAGTCCCCGCCCGGAGATCCGAATGTGGGACTATTTTACCTCCGGAATATTTTACTCCAGAAGGTGCCATCATCATAAATTAAAGTACGCTGTACTAGGGATAAAATAATGTGGTGGTTTCCCGTTGCCTTCCACATCGCAGTAGTGTGTATCACAGTGCCATACCAACCCTCACGATCTCTGCCACTATGATTACTGAAAGAGCTGCTGCCCCCTTCCAGGGACTTGATTTAGTCTGGCTTCTCAAATAAAAACCCCTCCAATATGGTTAAACCTATGGTTCGGCTCTTTATATCATTGAAGCGCGCAAGCCATCCCACCCGTCCCAGTATTACTAGAACTGCGTCAAGGTACAAGTCCTTTGGGAAGAAATAATTGTGTATTCGAATTTTAATTAAATGCCAAATAAAATATGTGAGCATACTCGCCGATGTTTTAGCTTTATTTTAAGACTATATTTGCCTAATTTCGTTATTTCAATTTTCTGTTGGACCGACTGTACCGAGCGGTTGCTAATGCTATGTCTATTTCTGTCTTACACATGTACTACCTGTCCTGTCTATGCGTATCCCAGCCTTAAGTTGATGATGTTGAACAATAAATTGTTTTGTTTTTGATTTTTTGAATGTATGACTTTTTTGTGTTAAATAGACCATTTTAAGGTAATACCGGTATAATACCGGTATTCCGGTATTTTATTTTGAAAATACCGAAATACCGGTTTTGAAATTTTGGTCCGGTATTGCATTCACTAGTTTGTACTTTGTCGATTTCGAAGTTGATTTGCGTTTATGCGTATACATATGTACTTAAAATGAATTCATTTATTTATATTAGTCTGTTTTTTAACTTTCACAGAAAATACATTTTCATTAGACTGATGAATTGCGTGTATTTCGTCTATTTCCCTGAAATACTTACTCGCCTATAAGTATACCTATTTTAATTGTTACAGAACGCTTTGGGAATGACATTTTATACAAATTACATTACAAATAAGCTTCAGGCTGTGTAAAAAATTATTTTGGAAACGAAATTAGTGTTGAAACGGAAGGAAATAAATGTAGAACCTATGTATTTCTTACGGACGCTTAGCCGTACGCGCGGTCCAAGTCGGCCGGGGGTCGTGACGTCACACTACGCTGAGCGGGGCCTTCTCATATCAAGACGGCATTGTTCAAAGCCCGCGCGTTCGGTACCTAGTAAATGAGACAACGCCGCTCTGAGTTTACGCTCAGTCGACACCGGGCGGCAGCACATACCAAGGCATATTTTGCGTTTGCAGCGCTCTCGCTCTACCATGATTACACCTTCATCCTAGTAAATTTAAAAACACGAAAGCCTGATTATGGTAGAAGAAGGTATACTTTATGTCGCCATTGAACAATTTTTTGAAAACTGTAAATCTCTTGGCGCTATGCACGTGTGAAGTTGGTCAATTTCATGAGTGAACTGACACTTTCTAAGATTAAATTTTTAAATTTTCTTTCAATGGAAACATAAAATAAAGTTTCGTTTATAAACTGTCAAAAATTCAACACTTCAATTTTCACCGTTTAGAAATGAGCATAGCACTACGAAGCCAGTTTTCAGGTTCATTTTAAAGGGGTTTGCCGGACTCTTAATAGTTCAGTGCCAGTATAAGTCTTGATACGCGTTTAGTGTTGGTACGGTACGCGAGTGCGATAATCCTGTGGTGGCGTTTTTAGGTGTACCGGGACGCCTTCGTATGTGATTAACCGTCGGTTGAAGACGAGTGTTTTAGAGAGTTTAAACTGAGAACTTGTGTACTGTGGATTGTTTAGGTTAGGTAATTAATTGTTTAATTGTTCGCTAAAAATTGTTTAATTTTCACCGCTTGTTGTTACTTACTGCTTGTATATATTTCGCTGCTTATTGTTCATTTTATTAATTTTAAGTTCTCAAATCACTGTTAATCATTGTAAATATTTGTACATATACATAAAGTCACTGTTAATAAATAAGTGTAAAAACGAAATACGTTACATAGTATTAAAATTTTAATGATAATGACGTTTGTTTGCTTATATTGCATCAAAAAACTACTGAAAACGTTCCCGTGAAATGCTCTCTCTCTATCTCTCACCGTAAATCTCTCAGAAGTTTCACTTCTATCACGTATACGTATACGGTGCTATACGCGCAATTTTTTAATTATACAATTAAGAAATAACCGGAAATTGCACACAGATCATAATTCGTAACGCCTTTGCGTTTTTCCTTTCTTCTTTAGGAACATTTTAGTGCAGCAGTACATTACAGTTATGCAAAAAAACCTGTTTAAAACCGAATCTACCGAAATATGACAACCAAGCTTCCGAAATATTTACGACTAGGGTTGGCAATCCGGAGATATGGCATTTTTGGCGTAAGGGAATTCTTTCCTCCCCCCAGCCCTTATCTCGTAAGTTAGATTAAAAAGTTATTAAACTAATTTGCAGGGTATTATTTATATTATATTATTATATTTATATTTTCTTTTAAAATTGTGCCCCTAGCAGGGAAAATTGAAAGTAAAAATATTCTTGGTGAATTTTTCATGGCCACTTTTATCTGAAGATTTTTTTTCCGAAAGCTGTAGGATTAATAGTTTCTAGGAAATAAGCGGTCGCCAACCTTAACCGAACACCCGGTACATATAGGTATTCAGTATTTATTCCAGCGAGTGAATTTCCTTGCCTAACTCCTGTATCATATTTAAATTCATCTGTCATGCCTACGGCGGATGTTTTAATTTTGGTTGATGTAATTTTAATAAGGTTTTTCAGCTTTACAGGGATTCCATATTTTCTTAAAATGGTGTATAATGCTCGTGAGATCCATCTTTTTCGCTTTTTTGCTGTCAAGTTCCTCGTCAGGTAAAGGATATCACCATAACACCAAAGCGGTTCCACTTATTTGAATACATAAAGAAAAAATAAAGTAATCACCATCAGTTGTCACATCTTTGCCACAGTTGTCTATTGCCAGGCGTTACCGGTCAACTAGTCACGACATTTCCATTTTGTATGTGCTGTTTGATTTCTTCATATGATGGTTCATCTATTTCTTTGCTTTCTTCCAAGTCATGTCAATACCGATACCTATATCATCTTGTTTTGTATTCTCATTTAGCAACTCCTTAATGTACCTATTACTTCCATATTTCCTTAATGACATCACTAGGATAGTGGCGGAGGTGATCAAAAATGGGGGAAAGAACTGAGAAGCAGGATTCTTAACCTAATTCAAGAAATGTGGACAATTGAGAGGATGCCGGAAGCATGGACGAAAGTCATGCTGACAACAAATTTTCAAGAAAGAGGACAGAAGAGTGTGCGGGAATTATTGAGGTATTCCTCTGCTAGACACAGTTTACAAGATTTTGGTCGCATTTATAAATATAAGGTTGAGATCGAAGACAGATGAAAAAATTGGTGAGTACATACCAGAATCAACAGATCAGTGATGTATCAGATTTTCACCCTGAAACACATTAATGTGTTATGATCACGGGATATCACTTTATGTCCTCTCTATAGATTTTAAACAGGCTTATTACTCAGTGAACAGACAGAGCTATATAGACCAATGGAAGAGATGGGTATATAGAGGAAAATAATAAATTTAGTGAAAATGATGCTAGAAGCATCCTCTGTAGTTAAAAAAGGACTAAGACAAGGTGCTCTGACCGAAGCACTTAAATAAAAACTGTGTTCAGAGAAACTAAGCTAAGAATCTATAAAACAGTAAGAAGACCCACCAACATATATGCTTGCGAGACCTGGGTGATGACTGCAGCTGACTACGATGGAACGATGGGAAAAAAGGATACTGAGATGCATTTTTGGTGGAGTCAGAGAAGAGGAAGAATGGAGGAGAGGAACGAAGAACATCCAAAGGCCACCACAGGCGAGAATAACAAGACAGTCACGAGGCAAAGATGGCCAAAAAATTGGACAGTAAAGGCAAAAGACAAGCAAGAAAGAAGAATGGTAGTATAAAGTCTTGGGCCTGGATGCCATGTCGGTGTTAGTGACAATATCGTCTAAAATCGATCTACAGTTTGTTGATAATTCAACTGAATTCACTCACAAAAACTTTCAAGGAATAGCATATACGTGGGCCGCCCAACAGACGGAGTGATCACCCTGCAAAAACGTGCTCTAGCGGGGCCAATATTAATTTATGACGACCGAATTGGAGTGATGCGACTTCATTGGGTTTAAAGAGAGCGCATCACTGCGGTTCTGTCGTCCTAAATTGATGGTGGTCCCGTCTAGAGCTCATGCTTGCAGGGTGATCACTCCGTTTGTTGGGCGGCCCAAGTATAGTGTATTTTTTTCAATGCTATGTAACATCTTGAAGATAAAACTACATTTTGAATAAACTGTATAGAATTATTAGTTTGCAAAAATAGCGAAATAGAATCATTCATACTTTCTAAATGATGGTCTTATTTGCCAAAGATGAGAGACCAAAAAACTTGGGTACCTTTTTTGACCTGCATGTAGATAAGTAGGTACAAATTTTCCGCAAACACTTTTCCAGGTTAACAAATATTAAAAAAATAAATAAAATGCATATTAATACAAGTTTATTGCAATACAAGAATCACTGAACAAAACAAATCCTCCTACCAATCACCCAATTTCAAGTTCTGTACCAAGTCTTTCTCTCCATCATCATTATCAAGAGGGCCACTGTTATCTTTGATGGCTTTATTGTACTTCTTTCCACCTCTCCTTGCACGCTGCGTCTTCTCGCCCTGTTCTTCTTCCTCGGAATCACTAGGAAAGAGACTTATATATCCACTTTTCTTGTCTTTCTTTTCACCCTGTTTCACCCTTTTAATAGTTGGTAAATTATAATCACCAACAGATTCATTATTAGTAGCATCTTTTTGTTTTTTAATTGTGCGTAGCTTATTCCAACTCTCGTAGAAAGTAGTCAAAGGAGTCCCTGTCGTTCTTATCTGTGACTCCCATCCCTCAATTTGTTTGAATTCTGATAGATTGAACGTCACTTTTTTGCGTTCGTTTTCGATAAACTGCGAATTTTGTTCCATTTTTTCTAATAGTTGTTTAATTTTCCTCGTGTAGTTTGCGATAGAACATTTCTTTACAAATTGTTTCAACTGGTATAAATAAATAATTGATATAGTTGAATACGCATAATAGAAAGTTTTATTTAAATATTACCTGCACTACGCAAAATAGAGTCAAATCCGGAAAAGCGATGGTGTGTGATTGGGATGCCGTGTACTCCAAAAGTTGTCCATAGACGGTATCAATGGTTGTATCTTTGAAGCCATTTTCGGAAAGTTGTGATTTGGAAAGTCGTAATAAACAGGTGAAATGCAAAGGTTTCATCGAAACCTTTTGATGTTTCTTGTTGAAGTCATATGTGTTCAATACCTACAATGAATTTTGGCAATCAGAAAACATTTTCGTTTTAAAAATTGCCTAGTGTTTACTCTCCTAAATTTTAAGTTATTTCAGTGCTACTGTACTGTACTAATTGTGTGACTGAAGTTAAAGTTAATGACAAAATGTGAAGTACTGGGATTCCAAAGTGGAGGATCCCAAGAGAGCATTCTGGGTCCTACTTTATCTGCAATATACAAAGTCCCGCTTTCATCCTGACCTGACTGCAGGAGAACCGACCATCACAACATAGTCAGAGAACACAGCTATCACATGATCTGCCCGTTGTTGTGCCTGACTGAGACTCATCTTACTCCAGAAATTAGTGATGAAGCAGCAATAAAGGGCTAGAGTATTGTAAGAGTAGACTCCGATAGCAGATGGTGCTGAGAAAAATTTGCTATGCCACTTAGATCATTCTGAAAGAGTTCAAAGGCACGAGGACTCACAAGGTCATCATCAGCATACATGTGCTTCTAAGAAAATCAGATGCATTTGCCTAGTCGGCAAGTGTAAATTTTAAATAGCAACGGTCCCAAGATCGAACCTTGAAGTACACCCAGCTTCTACAAGAGCAGGCTCAGAGAAGACGGAACACAATTTTACTTGCAGAGTTCTGAAATAGAACCATGGTATTATCATTAAGGCCAATGTAACATGGGATAGATAACGTAATATCACGATCGATCGTGTCAAAAGCCCTGGTAAAATCTAGTAGGGCCAAGACAGTAAGGTTGCCCTGGTTGACGGCAGTAATTATATAATTGTCAGTTATGGTGAGCGTGGCAATTTCACAGTGATAAGTGGAACGGAATCCGAACTGAGTAATTAAGCTGGTTACTAAGAACTTCGAAAATTTTCAATAAAGGGCATAAAACTGGAGATTGTAAAAGTGAACAAAACAAATGTATCAATCATAGCACTCATGATGAAATAGTGTATTTTTGGAAACTACACCTGTACTGTTGTTGCGTCTGACTAAGACTCATCTTACTCCAGAAATTAGTGATGTTGAAATAGCAATAAAGGGTTATAGTGTTGTTAGAGTAGACTGTTATGTAGTCAACTGTGAAAGATAGGGTCCTAGAGGTGTTGGAAAATCAGAAAAACTACTCCAGCTGATTAGTTCCACATCACTGACAATAATACTTGTGTCATCGGCAAAAGCAGTAAGTTGATAATCTTCAGTTTCCGGGCAAATCATTAATGCAATTAAAAATAAAATCGGCCCGAGTATACTTCCCTGAGGTACTCCGCATTTTAAATGAGCTAAATTTACCTGAGGTACCATAATATTCCAACTTATTTAACAAAATTTCGTGATTCACACAATCAAGAGAGATCGCAATTTTAGATCTCCACTTTTAAATAGAGGTACGATCAACGCAGTTTCTAAAGTAAAAGAGAAAGTACCGGTAGTGAAACAACCATTAAAAGTATTAACAGTATCTACTAAAGGAGCCATATTCTGCATATAGGACATATAAAGGATAAAACACTGGATGAAATTTTGGTGGATGCGCCAGAACAAAGATTCCCAATTTTTTCAGAGAATCTGGGATTACGTAAACAGGTTTCTATACAAAAAATTCCCTTCTGCGTCAAACAAAATTGAATAAACCTCGACATATTGTTTGGTTTTCAACAAACATGTAAAAATCAAAAATCTGTTTTGTTTTCTGCTGTCAAAAATTAATGGATTTTTATATTTCTTCATGGAATTGACTGCTCTGAATGTGTTGATGTCACTTTCAACTCAACAGGTTATATAATTTCAAGGGTATAATAATTGAAAGATCGAATTGAACTCACCTCCAGCAAAAATGGCAATATTGGTATGAAAACTCCAGTCTCCTTAGACAAATTAATCAATATTTGTGTCACATGCAACCTCAAAGGAAAATACTGCGCCGTAGGCACCAACTTCATCGTCCCCAAGCAAACTTGCACGAATGGATAAATTAGAGGCTGCATCTGCGCTTTATTGCACATAACGCCCAATAAAGTTTCCCATAACCTCAACGAATTAACAAACTGCCAATTATAAACAGTCTGCACGTTCTCTTTCTTATTAACGACAATAGCGTTCCTCAAATGAATCGCCAACTGTCGTATATACAAGAAAACGTGTTGATAAGAAACACTCGCATCTAGGGTAAACATCTCCACCAAAGAACGTCTCATGAAGTTTATCCCAGGTAAAGAACCAGCACTGACAAATTTCGAGTTTTTAACGTAAGTCATGTACATCATTTTCAAAACGGTGTCCAGCAAATTCGCTTGTTGATTGGTGGTCACACGTAAGATGCAGAGGAAAGCAACCACTCGAACTGCTTCATCTGATGTTCCCCATAAATGGATGAGGCGGCGGATGAGGGACTTTGTTTGATTCGGGAAGGATACTATGAGAGAGGACATATAGTGTAAGTGTTTTAGGAGGACGGTGAGGATGTTTGTGGATGTTACACCACCCAGAAGCTAGAATAAAAATAAAAAGTAGTGAATAATGAATTCTTTAAGTTTGTTTAAGAGGGTCAGTCAGGACATAGCTGTTTTTTCACATTTTTATGTACGAAAATCAAACTATATATGCTCTCTTTCCATTTTCTACTGATTTTTTCTGTTTCTATAATTATTCGTAAAGCAAATATCAGGACACATGGAAACGCAGGCCTCTGCACGCAGGATCATCCTGGGCGATTGTGTTCAAATCTAAAAGCGACTTAACAATAAAATAAAACGAACATCCTAATTCTACTTTAAAAATAATATCATTTCTTTGAAATCAAATAATAGAAAAATGAATAAAATTATAATTCTAATTCTTCACTTAAAAATAAAAGAACTGAATGCCTCATACACCAAGTGTATTAATTCCTCTTGATGCAACACAGACTTGTTGCAACCAATGTGAGATGATCGTCATTTATAAAATGATCACTGCCACGGCCACAGTCATATGACCGACTGACATCATTACTTGCCACGCGTCAAACTGATCAATTTCACTAAACAGATTGTTCTAAGACTCATGCATTTAATGTATAATCTTTCTGAGTTCTCTTCTTCAAAAAATAAACATTTATCGAAATCCTCGTAAGTACAGGCGTTTTCAGGAATGGCCTTACCCGAGGCCTTACCACAAGTTTTCAGGAGCGCTTCACCGTTTTTACAGTTAATTTTTCTGTATTCGAAAAAAAAACAATTATATGGGTAAAAGTATACTTGCCAGAAAACAAATTTAATGTAAAAGTTGGATTTCAGGTAGAAGACAAGAGATTCACTGTTTAAGGAAAAATAATTTCAGCTTACAGATAAAAAAATTGTCTAAAATGCAAAACTGTACCGTGGGTGACCTGTAAAATACCAAGTTATAAAGTAGTGTATCTCTCTGAATTCTTTCTTGTTGGTAAGTTTTTCCTTTTTTTTCGTTTTGCAGACAAATGCGATCACATTTTATAACTCACGCTATTTTCAGACTTGTATTGCACATATTTAAATAGGCCCACTCCCCCGCAAACAGCTAAATGTCTTTTGATGCTGACTGATACTCTTAATGGGAAGTGGTTTCTACTGATTGTTTTATTAATTTTACTTAGCAAGATAGATAATTTCTTACCTTCAAGAGATCAGTAAAATACAACCTCAATAACGTCTTAACTTTCGGGAACCTCTTGCACTTATGTGGGGGTTGTTTTGATCCTTGTGCCAGCCCCAAAAATCTCCTTACAGCTGGACCTAACTCCAATACACATAACTGTATGACACCATTGAAAACAGAAGAACCTACAAATCGTGAAAACATAAAAAAATATTACCGACTATCAAAACACAATAATCATAAAATCTTACCATTAACTTCGTATCTATTCGGTTCCTCATCCCCTTCACCCCCTGAAACACGTTTTAAAGCTGCATGGAAAGCATGAACTAAGCAATTAATAGATTTATTTGTTTTATCAGTCTGAATTTCCGACTGCCACTTCTTCAGCATTTTTAATGTTATAATTCGACTATCTTTGTGAGAACTATCATCATCATTCTGCAAAATTAATGAATTAAGAAACAATTATCAAAATTACTGTGAAGAGTTCCGAATGTTCATTCAAAACATTAAATATTAATGGGTACAGTTTTTACCTCAAAATCGCTTTCGTCACTAGCTACTTCTAATTCCCCACTCGGCTTATGAACTTCCTCTTCTTCATCATCGTTTTCTTCGTTTTCCATTCCATCTTCAATACCAGCTTCATTCTCAGAGACACCGAAATTCAATAACTTTTTGTCGTTCTCTTCTAGAAATTTATAAAAATCTGGATCAATTTCCTTTAGTTTCGCCAAAGATTTCTTGTGAGTCTCTATTTCATCTTCACCACTTTCCATATCTGAAGACTCATTCGATTCGTTTTCTTCTTCAAACAAATTCTCATCTATTTCCGAACCAGATTCATCTTTAGTTGAGTTAGTTTCTTCGTCATTTAAAAGTTCGGCATTAAGATAACTATCATTTTCTAAATCGCTACCATTTTTATCTAATACATCATCTTCATAGTCGTCGTTTTGAATTATTTCCTTTTTGGGTTTCGTTTGTAGTTTCGGTTTACTTTTCTTATTTGTAATCACTTTCTTGTTTGTTTTGACTTTATTCCCACTATGTTTCTTCGCTTTATTCTTTACCTTCCCCATTTTATTTAATAGTATTTAAATGTAAAGTAACAATATGCACTTGCACTTCCAAGATGTGTTATGTGCATGTGGTTTTGGTTTCGCAGAATTTGAGGTTAACTCTTAAAAGTAAGGTTAGTGTAGAACCTGAATGTCGGTAGTACAGCTTCCTTCCTGAAAGTAGAAAACAATGCTTCTTAGGTTTCTTGAATCCTGTAATAGGTGTCGCACATATATTCAAAATATTACAGTGTCTTTATTCGGAAGACACTGTACATAATATTTTTGTCCTACAAAATAGAAAACCGACTTCAATATACAATGAGAACATCATCAATGTAGTCGAAGTCAATTAAATACGCATTATTAAGGATAACTCAAAAACTACTGGTCAGATCTTGATCAAATTTATATGGGACCACAAGAGAAGCACCAGCTTTCAAATAAAAAAATAATCATCAAAATCGGTTCACCTAGAAAAAAGTTCTGCGGTAACACACATAAAAAAATACAGTCGAATTGAGAACCACCTCCTTTTTTGAAGTCGGTTAAATATTCGGAACTCTACAAAATACGGGAAAAATTGACGTAAAGCAAGTGGGTAAAATTAGAATTCGCTTTTTAACAACTTTTGTGAACAATAGATATTCGTACTTGGCATACGGAGAAAAGTCGACACTTGGCATCTTTCCGGAGAAAAAAGTACTAAACTGAAATTATCACATCCTTTTCTTTATAAAACACTTATAGGCTGTTCCGTGCTGTGATGCCCTGTTTCAAGTTTACGCAGAATGGAAAATGAGATTCGTAAATTTCAAATTTTACATGGATTTATAGTTGATAGGGTTCCTTTTATTCGATTAAAATAGTGAAAGACTTCTAGCACTTCCGGTTAAACCGGAAAAGCTGACGTACAGTTCAGTTTTAAATGGAACACTCTGAAAATAAACTAAACACAGTGGTTGGATCTGGAACTTTGGAGTAAATTCATCACGAATTCTTTATAAGTTAACCCCACACGCCAAAAAACAGCGACACAGTAATTGACCTCGATACGTGTCATGCTGACAACTTCAGCATTCTCAGAAGTATGAAGATATGTTCCCATTGTCAGCGAAGCACGTGTCGAGTTTAATTATTATGCACTGTTTTGGCATGTGGGGTTAACTTATAAAGAGTTCACAGCGATTCCCCCATTCCAACGGACTTGTACTTTGCCGTAGTTCTAGTATCTAGTACTGAAAAGGGTAGGATGGCTTGTGTGCTTCACTGATCTAAAGAGCCGAACCACAGGTTTAACAATATTGGGGGGTGAACAATTGCAAATAAAGCCAACTAGAACTATAGCGCCCACTTACCTTGGGAAAGATCAGGATAACTGGGAAACGCCTTCGAAAAGTGAACTGTACCTATCTAATGGTTTTCTTCGGTTTTTCTAACATGCGGGGTGCACACACACACACACGTCACGCTTGACTCGATGTTGTCACAAGAGTGTCCAGGTCAAGGCTCAAAGCAGGGTATTGGGTCGAGGTGAAAATATGCAAGCGTTCGTTAGAACAATAGTGGCGCAAGTAATAGTTTCTGGGCCTCTAACGAAAAATACGACTACTTTCAAAAACCAGCGGTAATCCGCGAAACTGAACATACCGCCCACCAAATAAGCCAGTGACTGACCTGCAGAAAGTAGTATTGACATTTGCTGTCAAAATGACAGTAATCAGTAAATATTAAAATTTAGCTTCATCGTCCACCTTCATCATTAAAACTAACTTATTAATTACTAATTGTTTCTGAACCATCGATAGAATCATGATTATTATTTTCTATATTTTTACGCTCAAACAAAAATACAAGCTAAAATTCTGACGTAACGTCAAGATACTGACACATCAATTTCAGCGGCCTAATTACATTTCCTAGCAATAACACCCCGCCTAAATACAAAATTCAGCGGCATCAGCCCGTTATTGCCAGGCGCTTTTTAGGCGGCTGAATCGTTTTAGGCCGCTGAAATTTTCTAATTTTAGGCGGTTGCTGCGCCTAAACCATTTTTTCATCTGCTTAATTTTTTAATGAGCGTGTCCATTTTATAGGCGGCTGAAAGTAGTGTTACATCATAATTTTGACATTTGTTGTCAAAATGACAGTAATCACAATCAGTAAGTATTAAAATTTAGTTTCATCGTCCACCGCCACCATTAAAATCATCTTATTTAATTACTAATTGTTTCTGAACCATTGATGGAATCATGCGATTATTATTATTTTCAATATTTTTACGCTCAAACAAAAATACAAGTTAAAATACTGACGTACGTCAAAATACTGGTACATAAATTTCAGCGACCAAATTAATTTTCCTGGCAACAACACCCCGCCTAAATCCAAAATTCAGCGGCATAAATTTCAGCGGCCTAAAACGATTCAGCCGCCTAAAAAGCGCCTGGCAATAGCGGACTTAACCCAGTACGCCGAATCCAGTTGAGCACGACTATTTATCTTTCCGAATACAGCCTCTTCCATTTGATTGTAAACGTGATTTTTGGAATTTTCATGTTTTCCAATCTTTCACCCAAATGCACAAGATCTTTTACACCCGTTTCGGGCCAAGTATTGCCGCCTCCAAATAACACACACGGAAAACAAAATAACGCATTCTTTTCGGTTACATCCACAAATCCAGTTATTTTTGGCATAAATTTTTCTAGTAAATTGTCGTTTTTAATTTTTGTCGGGGCTACTGCCGTAGGCTGAATAACTCAAGACCGCTTATATAAACGGACACGCGGTTTTTAACTTCATAGTAATTTATTGATAAATTTCATAGATGGCGCATACGTACAAAATTCATATTTCCAAGCTTGAGCTAGGAGAATAAAGGCAGGAACGCACTTGTGGTTCGCGGTCCCAGCTCATCTCGGTCTGTTCTAGTCTCGCTCGCGCTCTAGATGAATACTTTCGATGCTTTCAAATGTGTTCACTCACATTAGGCGTTCGCGTTCTAGGCTCGGTCCCAACGCGCTTTCTTCGCACACTTCATCGAGAATCTCTAGAGAACGAGACGCGCACGAGCCGAGATCGCGACCGTCAAGTATGCTCAACTCTGGCGGTCTCGGACCAGTGTGGCCAGATTTCTCAAAGCTTAGTCGCCAACCAGTCCATTTATCGCCCAAAATCGCAACTTTCGTTTATAACCTCACAAATAGATGGCGCGCGCAAAAAAATAATTTTTGTTATTTCAAATTATTTATTGTTTAAAAATTACAAAAGTTCACAAAAAATCTTGACAAAATGTTAGTACTTCATCAATGTCTTCAGAATTAGAAGCTTCAAAATTTTCTAATTAAAACACTGAAGTTGTATTATTATTATTATTATTATACATCACATTGGAATTAAATCTACATAACATATCTGCTGTCGGCTTAAAAGTTTTGCCAAAAAAAATGATACCGAATTATCAATATAGGGATGTTCGGATGTTAAAATCACCTTACTTTTTATGCACGTCACCGGCTTCATATCAGCACTGTTGCCACAAGAGTTTATGGTACTCAATTCCAGAATATTAAAATTCAATTTACCTCTCTAACTGAATTCAGTGGTAATAATTATCCATTATTTTCCACTTCTCATTCAAAATAGTTGATAAGGGACGCTACAAGCTCCTTACACCAACAATAACAATAACAACACCGATAATAAATAACCAGGAGCACTATTTTAGTTCTCAAAAGAACAGATTTTTACCGCAAAAGTTGATGAACACAGAAAACAAGGGTTTAAAACACCAAAAACAACAAAAGTTAACAAAACCCGACGCTTTCAGAATATCAGCTGTCAAATCAACCGGGAAACGTCAACAAATTAAGCGGCAATGATGCAACAAAATAGTGTTGTGTTTAGACATTCAAATATTTCTTTATTCTTTTTAGCACATTCAATTTATATGACTTGTCATTTTACGTAAGGCGACTCTCAATAGTTACATTTTGTGACGTGCATAAAAAGTAAGGTGATTTTACCTGTATTTAGTAGATACGGAGATTTGCAGTTTCCGAATAGAAAACGTATACCGTTATAAGTTATACATCTTATGTTAACGTGCAAGTATCCGGATAGCAGCATCCAACGAACATTCCGAATATTAATACATTCCGATTTCCGAATACCGGAATTCGGGAGATAAGTGGCGCGTCACAAACGTCAGATTTTCATTCCAAACAAAACAAAGCCACGTGCTTTCTGACGTTTTAACCTAACCTCTGAAATATAATTATAATTACATATAGTTGTTTTCGAGTTTTTACGCGTAAGCCTTAGGCACTTAGGTCCCGAATTCGGGACCTAAGTGCCTCCGTCATACGTCAGATTTTCATTCCAAACAAAACAAAAGCACGTGCCATTTGACGTTTATCGATATTATTTACAACGTCTTAAACTAGTTTTTGCAATATAATTCTAGACGTTTTGCAGTGAAAACAGTTTATTTTCAATTTGTGTGTTGGGCTTACGCGTAAAAACTTGAAAACCACTATATGTAATTATAATTATATTTCAGAGGTTAGGTTAAAACGTCAGAAAGCACGTGGCTTTGTTTTGTTTGGAATGAAAATCTGACGTTTGTGACGTGCCACTTATCTCCCGAATTCCGATTAGTCAAAAGTTCCGATTATTCCCAACACTACTGCGAATACGATTGCGAACTGCTGACAGCTGCACTGTACGCTGTTGCCAAATTGCAGTCGTCGGGTCCATACTTTCGATCTCGCCCAAGTGATTTTTCAAATCGCCCAATTTGCGACTTGCGATTTTTGCCAAAAACTGGTCGCAAAATTATGGCAAAAGTAGCCCAAATTATCGATAAATCGCCCAATCTGGCCACACTGTCTCGGACACGTCTGATTTGGCATTCGTCTATTTCCGGACGAAAGTCGGTAGGTGTCGAAAGTCTGTAAAAAACTTAATAATGCACGTTCACGTTTATTTTTTGTGCTATTGTGTGACTGAAGGGGTAGTTTGTGAAGTTTAAAAATGGATGACGAGAAGTTTATAATCTTAGTATAGGTGGAATACAACGCCTAAATTTTGTGTTCTGTAATTGTATATCTTGCTGAATATATTCTAACAATTCACTGAATTTTCCATAAGACATTCGAAAATATTGAAAAAATCGAGCGACATCCAATACTAATCTTTTAAATAAAGTTTCAAATTCACCTTCAGCACTTCTTGATAAGTTTATTGGGTGAATCCAAAATCTTTTGCGCCGTCTTCTCTGGCGCATTTAGTCATCTTCGTACATAAGAGTTAATAAAAATACGTCATCAGGCAACTCATTTCGACAGCAAGTGAAACTTTTGACGTTCTTATATCTTGAGTAGAACGCGACTAGCACGAGACGCGATCGCATAGTGTGCATACGCTGTGTGCAAGTGCGATCAGCTCGGCCTAGAACAGACCGAGACGCGCTCCGACCGCGAGTCACAAATGCGCAGTGTTGCCAACCTTCCTCGTTTGCATTATCGTACGAAGACGAAAAAATTATCGTATTTTGAACCAAAAGATCGTACGCGAGTAATTTTTTATATAACAATAGGTATAAGTATAATATAAACGCATACATAGTAGTTTTATTCAAATTTCAAGTTTATCTTCACTACAAATAATAAAATAAAATTTTTAATTCAAACAGTAATAAAAAACAATGCATTTAACAACAACAAAACAAACAATAATTATATTCCAAGCAAAATAAAAATAATGCTCTAAACTTTTTATATTCTGTAATAATACAATGTGTGAAATTGCCGGAAATTTTGAATTTCGTTTTGAAATATGTTGAAAGTTGCTTCGATTCAAAAAATAATCTTGTTAAATACAATTCCTGGTTTGGAATTTTTACAAAGAAAGGCTGTGGGAATATTTGACGTTTGGCAGGTATTAAAGTAACCAGATTATAAATGCACCTACAAATTCGAAACTATGGCATCTTATCAAGAAGTAAAATTATCGAAAAAATTACAGAAATAATAGGTCACGGGACCCAAATCCACATGACAGCAAGTATTCAGCCATTCAGCGTACGATACGAACTGCGAAGTTAGAATCACTTTGCGTTTGCATTGGCACCAACATTAAATCACGGCCAGCTCAAAAATTTAATGCCGACCACAGAGTTGCACATATACAAATAGAGGGATAATGCCGTGTTGAGAAGTTGACCCAAATTGAAACTGCGCAAGGGGTAGGGGAGCATGCGCGTAGTGCAAACACAGAGCAGGTACCAGAAAATTGTATTCAAAGCACAGGCGCGGCTTATAAAATTTTCAGGCCCTTTCACATATCGCAAAAGCCACTTAGAAGTAGTTCATTAAATAAAGTACTAACTTTGTAAAATATTGCTTGCATTCTATTTAGAGAGGATGTCAGTTCACCTCAAGATAATTATTTCGGAGATGAGACAATAATTCAAAGATTCTAGGCTGAATTTAAATGGGATTGAATAAAACTTGAATTGAATTACTTCAAGTTGTTAAGACAAGCCAGGGTTTAATTTTTCTTACAAAAAAGAAAGGGAGTAGGAAGCATATAATGATATAATAGATGACAAAAGTAAATAATTAAAACAAATTCAGTTACTTGGAAAGAAAACGAAATTATTTTTATTTTGATACAAAGATAATTAGGAACATATTCAACATGAACACGACCCACACTATTTACCTGTGGGCAGAATAACACAATAAATAAATAAGTATTGGTAATGATAACGAAACAAACAATGTATATACCTACATATACAGTTAATGCATTTTTATTGGCATTTTTGGTATTCAATCGTGAAGAATTTATTGACAGCTGATCAGGAGTGGAACCCAGGATCTTCCGTTGGTTAGGTGCCGTACAAATTGAGCTATCACAAATTCCAACAGGCAGAACTCCACCCGGTAAACAGAAGATTCTGCGTTTGACTCTCGATTACTATCGATACATTTTTCGGGAGAGAATGCCCTTGAGATACAATATATTATTGACTCATTATGCCACCAATAATCCCTCACGTCAATAGCAAAGCAGCTAGAGGCTGTTAAAGATGGCCAATAGGGAAACGGCTCTGACGATCCATGTTTTACAAAGGCTAAGTAAGCTTTACTTTCAAATGTGAGGCATTTTCTAGGGAGTGTACTTAGTTGTCATGGAAACGTGATAACAGAAATTAATTGTTAATTGCCGTATTGTCAATCATTGTCTGTCAAAATGTATTCCAACAATGATTACTTCGAAATGATTCTAATTTACGGGGAGTGCAACCACAATGCTGCCCTCATTCAAGTAGATGCGCCCGAGTTATGGGAAATCCTGTATAGTTATAATTTCGATGAAGTGCCACACTTTATTGAGGAAGTTACACATTGATCAATAGCCATGTTGCAAAAAATCCGTTTACTCCGAATTTCAAAAAAAAAATTCATATTCCAAAAATGTATTTTAATTTATTTTACCTGAATATAATGGCCATTGTTTACATCTTTCCGGGAAGTTAAACAGTTTTAAGCCCGGGTTTTTATATTTGCTTTTACGGCAGTTGAAATAGCTGCATAGATTACCAGACATTTTCGCCAAGCAAAAATCACAACTGAATGCTGCTCTGTATTTCAGATTGTTTTCTATTAGAGGCTTTTTTTTATTGGTGCAAAGTCGTAAATCATTCAAAGCATAGGTATAAATATTGGATGTACGACATTCTTCTTATTCTAATAAATACATTGGCAGACTTGTAAACGTAAGTCGGATCTTAAATAATACAATACTGGGGTTAAAATCTGCATGTGGTTCCAATTTTTTAGATAAACATGTTTAGCTTTATTTCTGTTTAACTTACGACGTTTAATACGATAGAGTGCGAAAGATGAATATGAGTCTTGCCTCTTGCAAGAGCTTCAGAACTATCTATATTTGCCTCTAGTGACATCTCAGAAATTTGTCAAAACTAACGTTTAAAAACGAAGTCATTGGTCCATTGGTGAGACGTCTTTAGTTATTCAGTCTAAGCCAGTAGGTATAAACGCATGTTTGATACATACATTAACATTTAAGCGCTTTGATTTTTTGAAGCAAACATGTGGTGAGTGTTTCGTGCGTATTATAGTGAATGAATTAGTACCTAGTTAATATTTTCTTGATTCACTGTTTGGTAGTAATTTATTTATGTTGAATTAATAAAATACTTTGCGTACTTCCAATGAAATAATTTATATGTAGTATTGACCGCTTTTAAGATTTAAAAATCTCATCAGAATATCTTTACATGAGGTAAAATTGTAAATAAATTAATATATGATACGTATCGTTATTTTAATTATTTGTATTGTTTTTTCAATTTTAGTTTCCTTGTAAACTGTTTCCTTAGTGTTATATTAATTTATTTACAATTGCACTTTATTATTACATTGATAGTACGCAAAGTATGTATTTTATTAATTTAACAGAATGAATTTCCGTGTTATAATTATTGTGAATTGCAGGTCCAGACAAGGCGGTGAACTTAATTTACCTGAATTTCGGCGGTGGTTCTCCACGCTTCCTCCGTCTGCTCAAAACTTTGTGGTAAGTACATGCTACCAAGAGATGGGCACGCGAATGTTGCGGGAGGAACGCGCCGCCATTATAGACGACATGGACTCATCTTTGGTGGAGGCTACCATATTGGTAGAAGATTGTAAATTGAGGGAATCTCCATCTCCACTAAGGATGAGTACTCCCTCCCTCCCTTCCCCATCTTCCAGCAGTAAAGTTGCAACGGTAAGTGTGTCAGTGCCTAGTTGCAGCGTACGACTGCAATATTTCAATATAAAATTAAGTAAGTTGTATTTGTTACAGCCTCCGAAGATAGCAAAACTGGTGGGGGAGAAGGAAAAGAGAATTGTAAAGAAAGGCGACCTTAGGGTGAGTGTTTATGAATTATTATAGATACGTTTGTTTCTTTGTTTAGAAAACGAATTCGTAAAAATATAATATTTTATTCCAGTAAAAAAGGAAAAGAGCCACACAATAGTCTGTTAATTTTAATTTTAATTTTATTTTATGTAATTTATTTTTAGTTCACTGTAAGTACATATATGAATGTAGTATAAAAATTAAAGGGCGATGGGGGGATAGCATGTTCTTTTGACGAGAATGTATTTACAACAGATTCGTTATTGGAACATACTGTCATCCGTTTACCGAATCTTCAGGACAACAGCCAAGCTAAGATTTGCTAAATCGTAATAATTTATAGTAACTTACTAGTATGTAACATTATTTCGGGTTCAGTAGAAAATAGGTGAAAATGGCAAACCGCGTCCGCCATTTTAATTTTTTTGAAGTGAAACTTCTTTAGCGGCACCTCGAAAATTGCCCGAGAATAGAGAGTAAAATTTCAAGGTCGCATCACGTTTTCGAGCATTTCGTTGCATGAGAGAGACGAAAAATATAACGTTGAGAGAAGGAGAAAGAAAGTCATACACGCATGAGTAGCAGAGATACCACGCGTTGTATAATGGGGAAAACCCGCAAATTTTGAAAATTATCCTATTGAATAGTTTACTATCCAAAACAAATTCCGCAATTTTCGTTTTTTATATTTGAGAGTTATTTTCGTAGGTAATATAACAAGTGCTATGATTATCATCGATGATATCTACGAGCTGAAACCGAACTGGAGATTCAACGAGTCCGAAGGACGAGTTGAATGTCCTGTTTCGGTTTCACGAGTGATATCCTCGATAATTAATCATATCACGAGTTATATTTGGCAAGAGAATATAATGAATAAGAAACATTTAAAGAATGAAACTTAATTTACATTTGAAATATGACACATATCAACTGTCAGATTTGACAAATAAAATTTATTGAATACTTTCCTGGTCTGAATAATATCCTATTCATAACAACGGACCAAAATAAGGTGATAGGTTTTTTGTTTTTTACTATCGCTGTGATAGCTATGTAACCAAGCAAATTTTTAATTTCTGTTGGTGCAAATCGCGTTAAGTGACTTATGAATTATATTCTCGTCATAATTAAATACGAAACGTGCATCACACTTGAAACACAATATTTGAATGACGCTATGACGTACGTGGCCTACAGATTAGGTAGGGATTTTAACATGCGCAAGCCGATCCGTTAGCACCCTGAGCCTCCGCTCATTCTTCGACTCCTCCCCACTTTATTCAGGGAGACGCGTTTTACCACGGCGCAACGGATAGGCCTCCTACGTCACAGAAAGCGCGCGTTTTAGCTCTCCCGGTTATGCTGCTTTTCTAGTTGCATGTTTTTCTTTTAGCACGGCACATAATCAAAATTTTTACGTGGTACGCGATACATATTCTATTTGTGCTTGATATTACAGTACTAAAAGTTATATATTCGATTAAGCGGGTCTTCCCCATTAATACTTACCATCGTGTTTTGTGATTATTTACGTTTTTTACGTTTGTATCCTGTAAATATTCGATTATATCCGTGAACAGTTATTATGTAATTATATTTAAAATATTAAAATTTTAATGATAATGACGTTTGTATGCTTATATTGCGTCAAGAAAACGACTGAACGGTCCCGTGAAATGCTCTCTCTCTCTCTATTTCTCTCTCAGAAGTTTCACTTCTATCACGTATACGCGCAATTTTTTTTTATTTAAATACACTAGAATCTCTGATATTTTAGATCTGCCCCTGAAACTTGTTTCTAGCAAATCCGCAAGAAGTCAACACTATGCGACGTCCGATATGCGTTTGAACTTTGCAGGTCCTGGCTGTTTACAAGTTAAGTATTTATTTGGGCAAAGAAAAGAAGTCAATTGTTCGTAGTGAAAGGTGAAGAATTCGCAGTGAAACCATGTCGTTTCTCGTGTCTACATACTGTTCGTTTCAAAGCAAAATAGGTATTAATAAATAGCTTCGCAATTTGCTAAAAAAAGCGCAACGCCCGATTAAATATGTACTCTTTTGGCGGTGACAGACTCCGAAAGCCAGCACGAATATTCAAAAATTCGCAAATAAAACCAAGGTCTTGATGATTATGTATAGGGAACGCGAAAATAGGGCTAAAACTAAAGCATATACATTGGAAGCGAGAAATCATAAGTAGCAGATTTCTGCTAATTGAGAAGCCAAGTAACCCGCGAAGGTAAGTGCGCATCCAAAGTCATCATAGTGAATATGACCTTATGGTTATGACTTTCGTATTACGCACCCCCCATTTTTTGCTTTGAACAAGTCTGCGTCCCCCTGACGTAATGTTGGATAGCGGATAAATACAATACGCAGGAATTTAAACTCGATATGGCGACATTAGCTGCTCCTACCGATGCGGTCGCGTGTGTTACTCTCTAACTATTATTTCGACGATGGGCACAAAGTAGTTGGAGTTCAAACGCTCGAAATTTTTTTTATTGATATTTACGTTCAGATGCAGTATGTATAGGTTTCTAATTGGAGGCAAACGTAAGAGTGATGACGATGAAATCTCAACTTCATCAAACACGCCCAGTTCTAGTAATAAACCTGTTATATAATGAAAAACACGAGAATATGATTAAGCGCACCTACTTAAACTTCAGTCTTACCAGCACTGAAGGAGGTGGTGAAGGAAAACCTCACCGTCTTATTTGCTTCCCAACATTTTGGCTGCGGATAGCATGAAACCTAAGAAATTGACAATTCATTAAGAAATCCTGCATCCTGCATATACCATATTCGAAAAACTTAACTCGCTTAATCTTCATCAAATACATATATTTGATTTGAGTGAAAGCGTCAATGCTTTTAAAAAAAAACTATTATGGAATAGCAAATTGAAACAAAACTGTTTTGGGATATTTCCCGCAATTTGTGAATATATCCAGAGTTACCCCCCCCCTCGGACGAGAATGATAAAAAGGTGTAGCTAATGACTATAGAGACTCATTTAGAAAACTTGAGTATTAATTTTCCGCGGTATTTGTTTGCAGAAGATTAAATTGCATGGTTTGAGTGTGTAGGGGAAAGCACCGTACTGATGAGTCCCAGAAGGACGAAACCAGTTGGTCTGCGGTTTTCCATACACATTCAAAACATGCAATATTTAAACAAAGACCTGTTTAAAAGCACGTACGTACATGGAGACAAATTAAGATTGTTTCAAAGCCACCTTAGGTGGGGTAGCAGTCTGAAACGTCTCGTAGTACAGAAAATCTGGATTTAGTTCTATAATTCAATGCCTAGGGGGGTATTTGCCCGAGGAGTAGTTGTTCGAACGGTCCAGTACCAGTAATTAATCTGATTGTATAAAAAATCTTGAAACCGGTCAAATATTTAAATAAAACGTTATATGTATATTGGTAGTTCGCAGAGTAATATTTGTTTCATCATGAACTTCTACCAAAAAGTAATAGAAGATAATATTAACTTATTGCTGTCGTTTTAATCAAATGTTTGCAAGTTTAAATTTGAAATACACGTAAATAAATAAATTCCTCTCGTTTTGTACATAAAAAGAGGCTCATGTCGTTTTTATCGTTTTAGTTTTACCCCAGATTTTATCTAACAGAAATAATTCTTCAAGTTTTGTCATTATCTCTTCTAAGACATCTCCCAAGATAAACCGAATGTGACAAATTAATTCAAACGCCTAATTTGCTGAATTAATAGTTGATAATATTGGAAAACTTGTACTAAATCCGAGTTTGAAGTTAAGTACACACCCAAATCACCCTAGAGCAGTCGGTATGTCTCAACCCATCAACCTTCTTATCGTACGCATATCCTTAAACACATCCGTCCGATTTCCTTGTATAAAATACACGGACAACTACTTAAAAACATGAGTTTTTAATGCCATTCAACAAGACACACACATAGGTACTCTACTCCTTGGTCCGCTTTCTAAGACACCAGTTCTTGCAAACAGGTGCAGCTTTACAATCGTCGACGGCAAGTTGTTCTTTCAGTTACTCAGTATAAGTCGCACCTCCGCGGAGTTAATAATAAAGAGAAAGGTCCTCCGACGCGCGAGCTCTGCAAGAAGTTAAATCGCGGGAAATTTGAAAAAAAAATATTGAAAATGCGGGGTGTTTCTGATTTTTTCGGTACGAACTGTAAATAGTGGCCATGTGGATTTATTAATCTCTAATTTCTTGTTCTTCTAACTGTTGGATTTATCTTGACTTGGTGATCAGTGATTGTATTTTTTTGTGCGTAACATGTTGCAGCCAAGGGAGTTATTTGATAGGGCGCTGTTGATAGCAGTTGTTCTAGTTCTTGTGGATTGTATAACAGGTAGGTCTGTTACAGTATAGAATATATTAACGCGGTAAAGACAGTTGTTTACATAATAATTTTCTTCCTACTCCCGGTAGGTATGTAAGAATGTTTCCTGTATTGAAACGCGTATGAGAGGCCGATTAATATTTAACTCGAACAAAAACGAGACCATATTTATTATTAGCTATATCCGGGAATTTACCTACTTAAATCTCTATAGGCACATAAATGCCTAGTTTTATTAAAAGAAAAAGAACTGACAAGCGAATACAATGATTGATTCCATAGACTTGGTAAGAGCCTCTTCGGGGATTATAATAATTATGAGGTTGGTTTCAATATGTCGTTATAGTAGGTATCTAATACTGTGGAATGGGTAAGATGGGTTGTGTGCTTCAATGATCTAAAGGGCAGAACCATCGGTTTAACCATATAATTGGGGGGTTTTTGATTGAGAACACAGACTAAATCAAATTCCTGAAAGAGGACAGCAGCTCTTTCAGTGAGATGCGAGTGTAGGAAATTTCATACAGAAAAGTGACGGGGAAATCAAAATTTCGGTATTTGGGGTGCGTGAAAATAGAGCTATAAAAGTAAAATACAAATCGGAAACGGGTGCGAAACTTGGACTGCAGGACAAACAGGGCGATTCCAAATTACTTCCTTAAATATTTATTTCATTTTTTGTATAAATCTATAAACACTTTGTTTAATTATAACAGTATCGGTACGCCCACCAGATTTTCGCTTTCCCTGACATATCCACGTCTTCAAGGTGTCCCACTCTAAATGACAACATACCTAAACGGCTGATCACTTTTGCAAATCCGATTAAAATTTTATATAAATTAGAACGTTGAAAAATTACAATAAAGAGAAGGCGAATTATAATTCAGAGCAAATACTGAATAATTAAGTATTCACGTTGCATATTTGACTTTTAAAATAATCAGGAATTTAACTATGTGGCATTTATAAACGGGTCTTACAAGTACCTACATAAAAAGATGCCGTTTTTGTTCTTCAATTTGTTAAACATTCGTTTCTTTGGTTTTAGCTAGAGGCACTAATCTAGGTACCTAACATGTTTTTAAAGTTATAAAAATGTATTTAGTGTTTTTAAAGGATTGTATCCTTTAGTGTTTATCCGATTTCAACCAAATTTTCCTCAAAAATAGACCACATTAGAGTCTACTTCATTTCACCGCCTTCAAATAAATTAATTGGAAAATGAAGAAATGATATTAATTATGTTTCTGAAAATTTTCAACAAAACCAATGCTTGTAGTGGAGACAGAGGTTGGATAAGATGTTTGCGAGGATGTTTGGGGGTTGAAGGGGGCATGTAACAATAAAGACTGGTTAGGAGAGTTTATGAAACCAGAGGTATTATGAAGAAAAATAGAAACTCAAAAATACTTAGAAAGAAGAACTGAATAAGGAAGCAGGAAACCCATAAAATGTGTATAAAAAGTAGAATGAAAGACAGTGCTATGGAAACTAGAACTGTGCCTGAAATGCTCTTATAAACGAAAATTGTGGGTATTTAAAAGTTCTCTTACTCTCGAATATATAGGCGTCTTGTTATGCAAATGGCTTCGTAACAGGCTCGAAGAATTTGGGTCAGTATTATGCCAAGTAACGCTATATCAGGAGAAGATATCACACTAAAAACATGAATTGACAATACAAATAAAAGTAATGAAACTGGCGTCTATTAAAAAAAGAATCTCTACGATCCGTTATGAAGGCACACTCGTATACCAAGTGGGTTCAAAAATAACCGTCTAAATTACGCCATGTGTTCGATGTAGGACACTGCGAATAAATGAGTTATTATTTGTTCGGATCAAACGAACAAAAATTGTACAGTATTAACCCAAATAAGTACTGATATAACAATTAATTAGCAAAGTTTCGTTGAATGAACTGAAGTGGCCTTCAAGCCATTCTGCATTCACAACAAAAACTAAAACTGAAAACAACGCTTTTTACTTCGGTATTCGTTATTGTCTGAAAATTGCTTGAATCATCAAAGTATCAACCGCCTTATCAACAATTGGAGACGGCAGAAAAAGTGTCCACCTACATCAATACGCTTTTATCGAATTTTACCGTAAAATTACCTAACTCAAAAGTGACGGGAATGGACTTCTTTTTAAGAAAGAAGTACATGAAAATAGAATTTTTCTAGCAAATTTAGCGACAATGAGCTTTTGTCCATATTGTGACCAAAGAACTAAGTTTTTTTTTCAAAAAAACTGCGTTCCTTCCGGGCTTCTTTATCATAAAAAAATATAGGATATATTTTTGAAAAGCCAAGAAAACTTTACTCTAAAGTAGTTAAAGGTAAAATTTAAAAAGGTAGATCTTTCAACATCATATTTGCGAAAAATAGTTTAATCTTGTCCTACCTCTACTTCAGGTTCTGACTGTTTTGGACCTAAAACTCCTCGACTAATTTATTAATTAATCTGAAACACAAGCTATTATACGTACATTTTCGTTGTTGTCAAGTTTGAAACGGGGATACTATTCTGCAGATTTGTAATTTGTTGGTAACCTCCCTCTCATGGAAAGTCGACCGCTAACACCCAGTAGCTTGGAGGTTTTCCTTCGGTAATTATAGACTTACCGTATAGGAAGTGAGCGAATTTTCAGCCAGCGCCACCATTTAAAAGTTTTGGTGGTACTGGGCTGTCAGATTTGACATTTATAATTTTTTGCAGTTTTAATTGCAACAGTATCCATTGCTTAAATTTACGCGGGAATGTCAAACTGACAGAGGTGTCACCTGCTCTGTCAATTTGACACTTAGTTACTACCAAAAGTTTATAATTGCGCCGCCTTGGTGTCGCTGCTAAGCAATATTCGCTCACTTCCTATAGGCTGGGTCACTGGATTCACAAATTGGATCAACTGTCAACAAAATCTAATCATTTCTTAATTAACTTATTTGTTTATTTAATAAAAAACACGCTGTATATAGAATTCTCTCCAAAGTTATCCCATAATTTATTGCCGGTTTGCCTTCTGAATAATTGTTTTAACTTCGATTCTAGCACTTTTATACATGTTGTACCTAGGCTTCTTCTTTCTTATAAATAATAATAATAATAAAAAAAGCGTCTTCCACCTATCTTTCTTTGGCTTTACTTTTTATTGAATTTCTGCTTTCCACCATTTGGTGTTCTTTGCGTAAGTGTTGGTAATTTTAGCTATTTCACAACTTTCTCTTGCGGCTTAGGATCTTTTTTTTCTTTCAATTGCCTGTTCCCTATTTATCCAATTTGGCATTATGTGTTCATTATCAGCTCTATTTGTACTAAATAATATCGGTTACTTCCTTTTCGTTTCTAAAATGCACTTCTCTGGTACATACCTATATGGATGTATTTGAGCATAAATTTTGTGTTAGCAGGGATGAGGTAGTTTACTATACAGGGTGTTTCAAAAAATATACAGATTTTTCTAGAGACGATAGAGTAAGCAAAAAGGAACATTTTTTGTCAATAAACTCATGTCCTCCTGGGTTTCGTTAATGTTCCAAGAGACTAGAAACATTTTTCACTCGCAGCTCGCGATTTCCTAGACGGTCGTTGGATTGGTCGGGGTGGACCTGTGGGCTGGCCTCCACGCGTTCCGTATCTCAACCTCATAGATTTTTTTCTATGGGGGCATTCGAAAACATTGGTCTACGAGACACCCGTAGAAAATGTTGAAGACCTTGCAGCAGGAATAGCAGTCGGGGCTGGAATAGTACAAGACAACCGAAACATTATTTGTTGATGTTCACGAATCGCTATCGAGACACCTCGAGCTTTGTAACCGTTAAATTGGAAGACAATTTGAATATTATTTGTAAATTTCTTTTTCTATTGATTTTTTCTTAATCATTATTGGGTTCTCTGATTTGGAGTTCAGGCAAACTTACTAGAGAAACTAAAAGATGATGATACGCGCGATAAGTTCGAGAAAAATATGAAAGAAGTACTAAAGGGCGCGGGTGAAAATAGAGTTAGGGGCATAGAGGCAGAATGGAATTGCATTAAATAGTTTAGATTCCGCAGCTAGAGATATTTTGGGTCATAAACAGAATGAAAATAGAAAACCCTGGATAACAAAACATATCTAATAGAGAAAAGGCGAAAATATATAGTTAGGGATGTAGGATGTTCAACTTTTGAGGAAATGCGTAGGTTAGCTCAGGATAGGAAAGGATGGAGGTACGCGTCCAATCAGTCTAAGAATTGAAAACTTTATGATGATGCAGAAATTTTATAACTGAAATATTTTGGTATTGAATGTGCCTGCGATATTTTTGTGAGATGAGGAAAACATTCAAAAGAAAATAGCTACACTGAAAAACTAAAAAAAATGTACTGGACTTTAGAAATTCAGGAAATTTTGAAACTTCAGAACTTATTTTTTTCAAAGGTAACAATGTACCTGTATGATTTTTATTACTGTGATTATGCATAAACTTCCCCGCAGTTAACGCAATAAATAAATGAACAGCACATATTACAGAAAATGATTCATTATCAAAATTTTGGGAGGGAATTTGATTTGGTTGATTTGTCATAGAATTTTGTTGAATCTTTTCCTTTTCTCCCATCAGGGCTGTTCTTATATTGCGAAGAGTCTCCGGAATGGGATTCCGCCCTCCAACACTACTACCCATCTCATTCATTTTAAACATGTGGTTTGTGACGAATTTCCATTGAGGTGTGTGCGCCCGAGTATGGTCCTGCATCAGAAGGAACCGGTCACCAATAATCGGTGCAAAAGGAAGAACAAGAATGAAGAATACCTGCTGTTTCTGCTGCAAGTGAACAAAACTTAGGACAATTAAATATCATTTCAATCTTATGATATTCTTGTGCAAAGTGGCGTCTCTCGACTTTGTGGTTTCTGAGTTGTCCAGGACCAGTGGCGGTTACTTTTTATTCATTCCAGTTCTACCAGTTTTTAATTTTATCTCATGGATAAATTTGATAGAGTTGAATAATGTAAGATAACCTAAGAGTGAAATATAAACTTTTTAAAGCAATAATCGCTTTTAAATACAATTGAACTGTCTCCAATTTATAAACAATTTATTTGCAGCTTATACTCTGGCAGGACAAGTTATATTAAAATCGTATTAAACTGTTAGAGAATTTCCTTGGTGCCCGAGCAAATTGTCCTTTTCTTTTCGACCTTGGGTCACACCTAGTTGTCATACAGTTTTCGTAGTCTACTTACTTTTAATAGACTCGTTCATGCCGCCAAACAATTAACATTCTTGGACAATTATGATTTATCAAGAATTTAATCTTTGTGTAAATATGGACAATTTTAAAATTATTCTATATCCACATTTTCTATACCAATTAGAAAAGTAGAAACCCGGTAGCATCATCGTATAAAAACAATATATTACCTACTTCTATGTGATTACATTGTTTAAATAACAGCATATTATAAGGATATTTTCTCAACACTTTCTCCATATACTCTGACTTAATAGAGTCGCAATGGAATCAGACATATGAAACAACAGGCTCTCTAAGTACTCATTATTTGTACATAACTCATGTCATTCTGATTTTCGTTATTTCATTTGTGGGTTACATACTCAACCAATTAAGCGCAGAAATTAAACAGTTTTAGGTGACCCGGCTGAGACTTTTTAACAAGCGTACATGTACCTAACAGTATTCTTATATAATAATAACGCAATCGAATAAACTTTATTTTGGCTCTTAGTAGATAGTTCTGTGGAAAATTCTTTCTTCAATATTCGTAAGCAGTGGAGGGTCGAGACTTGTTCACGAGAAATAAATTATTTATAGTCGACTATGCGATTCTTGAAACCAACAGGTGCAATAAAAACTTCCCTCAAATGAGCGCTAAATTTGACTAGAGGGTGCCATAAATGGTGAATGTGGGGACCTACTTATAAAAGTTGTTAACACAATCACTGTTTACTTTTTGGTAGTCTATGTACATATTGAGTTTATCACTACTCTGCTCCCTGCCAATAATAAATTATTATATAACATGCATTTTCGGAAATTTTCTTTCTATCGTCAGAGAATGTTTTCATTATTGAAAATTAATAACAGAATTCCAGTAGAACCCAGAAAACTTCAAAAACTTCAAAAAACGAACCAATTCAGAAGGACTGCAAAAAATAAATATTATACTTGGGCCGCCCAACAGACGGAGTGATCACCCTACAAGAACGTGCTCTAGCGGGGCCAATATTAATTTATGGCGACCGAATTGGAGTGATGGGACTTCGTTGGGTCTAAAGAAAGTGCATCACTGCGGCTCGGTCATCCTAAATTGATAGTGGTCCTGCCTAGAGCCCATGATTGTAGGGTGATCACTCCGTCTGTTGGGCGGTCCAAGTATAGTGATTTTGACATTGTTATTGACAGACATTTTAGTAAACCAAAAAAAATGAAAATTACCTACCTAAATGTTCGTTAAGTTTCGCATCCGTATAATGTCATACACCACACATACGTCTTTAAGAGTTTCCGAGTTTCTACGTCAACCGTTCCCGAGCGTAACAGTTGTTTCTTTTTGTTAAACGCAACTCGACCCTGCGCTATTCTTTGTTTTATATCTTTAGTGCTCCTACCATCTCGAGTTATTTTACTTCCTAAATAACAGAAATCCGCGACTTCCTCTATCTTCTTATTTCCTATCTGTATTTCAGTATTTTACACCCTCTACATACCAAAATGTTGGTTTTCAAGCCGTAGCCCTCTGTCAAAACTACTTCCATTTCGTTCAAAGCCATTCCTAATTCTTCTTTGCTAGATTCTAACACTGCTATATCATCCGCAAATCTGAGCATGTTAATAGCTTGACCCTGTACATTAATCCCTGAAGCTGTTCTGTCCTTAACAATATTAATCGCATCCAGGATATACATATTAGGGTTTCGCAAGACCAAGACAAGACGAGACTTACACCAGTCTTGGTATTGGTCTTGCATCCTCGTGTTGGGCTTGGTCTCGGTCTTGGTCTTGAAACCCAAGACCAAGACGAGAACCACATAGGTCTTGGTATTGTTTTTTCTTGGTCTTGTTTGATTTTTATGAGAGTATGAGAAATTTATGAATTTCAATGTTTCCACACCCACTTAAGGGGAGATAGTTCAAAAATAAGACGTACTATTTCATATTTGCATAATTTCGTAATTTTTTGTTCGGAAAATAATGATTCAATAAGTTGTACAGTTGACTGAATACAACTTTTGTATTTAGTTCATGGCTCTACTAAAATTGGTAGGTACATACCTATTTTGTGTTAAGATGTAATATAATAAACTGAATTTAAAAGCCAAAATGAAAGCTCTAAAAAATCATCCGACATCTGAAATGTACTTACTTCCCATAAAATTTATTTTATTTATCCTAGTAGAGATTATAGTATAAGGATATACAGTGTGATCATTTAAAACCGAACCACCTCAAATACCTAAGAAACGAATAGAATCGAGAATAGAATTATGAAAAACGCCGAGACACGTAAATTTATAACGCAAGGGGAACAGATTTTGATGTATAGTTGACGCCTGTAAAACCTACCCCCTAGCCCCCAGTCACCCTCACTTTAAAATCTCAAATGGCATCATATCGCTTGTAATATCTCATTTTAAAGGAAATCGAATGAGGAATACAGCAGCGATATTTATTTTTTAATTATCCTTATTTTGAGCTTTAAAAACTAAAATAAGGTCATTTCAACCTTTCAGTAAATAAGAAAAATAATGGGTTAAATTTGATACAAAATAAGAGTTAAACCTTGTAGATATCTGATAATAAACATTTCATACAAAAAAGAAGCTTTGGAATTTAAAACAGGAAAACATAAGTAGAATAATTTAAGGAAAATCTATCTAAGATGCTCAAAATGGGCCCAGATACATATTTGCAAAACAATAATGAAGCCTATATTCTCGAATTGCCTTCCTACATTCAGCAATGTTTGGGAGGGAATATTTCGGCATGTTTCTGATATTGTGCGCCTCAAATTAATTACATTTTCTGTGTGGGTTTGACACACTGCTGATTTAAAATAGCCCAAAAAGAGAAAATTTAGCAGTCTGAGATAAGGAATAATTAAAAAATAAACATCACTACTGTATTCCTCATTCGATTTCCTTTAAAATGAGGTGTCACAAGTAATATAGTGCCATTTAAGATTTTAAAGTGAGAGTGGCTGGATGTTGGGGTTTGGTTTCACCAACGTCAACTATACGTCAAAATGTGTCCCCTCGATTCATAAACTTACGTGTCTCGGCGACTTGAGGTATTTATATTCGTTCCTAAGATATTTGAGGTGGCTCGTTTGATGATCACACTGTATACTATGCTCGGTAGGCAGTCCAATTTTGCCACCAGTCGCGCATGACGTAGGTGCGAAACAGAGATTCGCTGGAAACACTTCTCCGTGCTGTGCGAACGCAATGATCAATGATGGGATGGTGTTAGTATTTTGTATTACGAGTAAACGAATTTTAAGCATTATTTTCAATTTTTGTTATGAAAAAATTGCAGTTGTTTTAATTAATTTTTCAATAAACTTTAAAATAACTGTCAAACATTTTCTAAAATATCAAGACCAAGACTTTCCCAAGACTCTTGCTCCAAGACTCTTGGTCTTGGAGGTTAAGTCTTGGTATTGGTCTTGGATCATTTATGTTAGTCTTGGTCTTTGTCTAGAATTCAAGACCAAGACAAGACAAGACCAAGACTTTTCTTGGTCCTGTGCGAAACCCTAATACATATAAGTTGAAAACTAGAGGTGACAACGCACATCCCTGTCTCACTCTCTTCTAAATATATACTTCTTTTCGTTCCTGCTCAAATTCTATAACTGCCTTTTGCTCTTTGTAGAGATTATGTATTATTCTTTTGTCCCTATATTTCATCCCTACCTTTGTGAGTACTAAGAAGATGTTCCCCCCATTTTACGTCATCGAAGGCTTTTCCCAAATTTACAAATCCTATATAGGCGCTCTTTCCCTTTTCTATTGTTTTTTCTACAATTACTCGTAGAGCTAGAATGGCCTAGCGCAATCTTCTATTTCGTCTAAATCCGAACTGATCTTCTCCTAATATTTCTTCCGCCCTTTTCTCCATCCTTCCTTGCACAGTTTTAGTTAAAGGAAAAAGGTTAAAAGGAAAAAGGTGATCAATTAGATATTTTAGTATTTATAAAAATTTATAAACATAAACATGATAAAAAATATTACGTACTTAACGAACAAATTGATTTAATACAATGTAATCTTTTTAAATTATTGTAAATTTAAATTACTTAGGTATTTCATTTTGATGTTTTAGGTTTCCTAAAATATTTATCTTTTGCAGTCTTTCTGGATTGCAAGAGTACCTTCGTTCGTTTTTTGAAGCTTTTTATAATTAATTTGATTTATCTAAACGTAAAGGAAGAAAAATATTTGCAGAATTTATTAAAATACGAAAATATTAATATATCTATTTAAACCCACTGCTATGGATATTACTCGGTTAGTAATATTCTTCGTTTATCCAAGTAAGAGAGTTAGTTGTATTAAATAAAGCAAAGTACCTACAGAATTTCCACTATAATATGCTTATTTAAAACTGAAGTAAAAAAATCAGAACACGCCACTGAGTAATTCCAGTTCAATTTTATAGAAATATATTTCGGAGGTTTCCCTCTTCTCTTAGGAATGAACGCTTATAATTTCTATTTATTTATGAACAATATGGCACACCAGTAAGTCTTGAAACTGTGGCCTGTGTGCACTTTTATTTTAAGGATCATATCCCTCGCATACTAGGTAGCTATGAATTCTTAATAAGTTAACCCCACACGCCGAAAGACAGTGATACAGTAATTAAACTCGACACGTGTTTCGCCTTTCGTTGACAACGTAAGTATTTTCAGGGGTTTTAGATTAATCTAAAACTTACACTACGCTGCTATAAATACCTACCTCCTACGCGACATACACAAACAAAATGAATCGATAAAAATTAATATTTAAAATTTTATTGACAAATAATTTATATCACCCTTTTATATCTTAAAGTTGACAAAGCCCCAAGCGGTGTCGAAACGTCGATTACAATAGTGTTTATTTATTAATTATTGCCAGCAATTCACAAAAATAATTAATTTATCTGCTTTGAGAAAAAACAATCTTTCTCTATCAATAGAGACATTTTATTTGTGTATATCGTGTAGGAGGGGAGGCAGCAATGTGGTGTGAGTTTTAGATTTGAATTAATCTTTCAACTCCTGAGGATGCTGATGTTCGTCAGCGAAACACGTGTCGAGTTTAATTACTGTGTCAGTGTCAGTGAGATTAACTTATAAAGAATTCACAGTGAATTTACGCCAAATTTCCAGATTCAATGTTCATGTTTCGATTTAGTCATTAAATTTAAAGAAAATATTTATTGAGGCTTTCGAAAGTTCCATTTTACTGCAGACTCTTGTGAAGAAAATCACTTGGGGTGGCAAATGTAATGTAACAAGGGGTACAAACAATCCAGAATTTTCGATCGGTATCTCAGAAATTGCAAGACCAGGACAGCCGTAAAACGGGCGTTTTTCAACGAACGACAAATTTCGCCCAAGTTTGGAAATTTTTGTAGCGTCTTTGGAACTTTTCAAAAAGTTAAACGTGGGTCGGGAAGATTCGTCGAGGAGTGGGGACCTGAAGTGGCCCGACCCTCATGTCGAAATGCAATTTCGAATGGGTCTGTAAACTTTATTAAAAATAACGCGCGTCTTGTTTGAGGGGAATGATTTTAGAATCTGAAGAGCCGGGCTAAAGGAATCCGTTATCAAACTTATCGTCTACGCTACTTTTCAACCGCAACCTGTATAAAAACTACCCCTAATTGCCTGATCTGATGTTTCGAAATGCAGAAATCGAACCCATTTTTGAAATTTAAATGAATATTAAATAAAGTTTAACGAACAAAAATTTCTTCCTTAGATTCCTCACTTTCAATTTTGCATTAAAACCAAAAATTATCAAATTAAAATCTCTCAAGCTCTATTCTCTACTTTAAACTAAATGCCGAGAGTTTGGCGGAACCCTTCCTCGCAAGCAAGTTACGAGCCGTCACTGTCAATATCCCAGAAACAAATAGTAATCGGTGGGATGGAAGCCATCCAAAGCCTAAGAACAGATTCAAGAATCAGAAACTTGATGAAAAAATACAAAAAAAGCTAAATGATTTCAAATATTTAAAAACAGAATGATTATCGAAGGAGACTATCTAAAGCAATTAGAATAAATATAGTATTCACCGATCTCTCTTTTTTGTGTCAAGTGCTAAACAAACGGTCTACAGGATATTATCTGCCAATAATTCCGACAAATAATGTGTTAGAATTCGTTAAATATAAAGAATGTGTTTGCGGTACCAGTCTTATGGCACACTTTGATCCGTTCGTTTCTAATGGAATAAAACTAAAGAAAGTTGTCCTGCGGGTAGATTTTGAATATAGATGCGAATTCTTGTTACCGCGTCGTACACGGAACGCAAAAGTTATACCTATAGATGAGAATTTTGTTTGCCAAAGTTTCACCAAACTTGAGAATATATCTAATTATATTTAAATAACTGTTTTAAAGTTGTTGGCATGATTTACGACTTACGAGGTAAATCACTCAGTAAATCATAAAAACGAGTAGTATTTTCCGCAGTATTGTTGCCTGCACTCTCCTAGTATTTCTTTCAAAGAGTTTTGTTCATCATAAATAAATAAATAATAAAAACAACAAAATATCTAAAAGTCAGAAAATTTATAAAAATTAATAAAAAAGACCAGTATTATTGTGGAAATGTAAGAGGAATGTTCAATTATCTAATGATGTACCAGTACAAAACAAATATTAGAGTTCGTTAAAAATTGCGGAAATAAAATCTGCAAACTTAATGCCAGTGATTGCAATATTCACAATACATTCAAGGCAAGCAAGAACATTTTTACATCAAACAAGGAAGACTATCAATACAACTTGTTATTTTCCCATGTCTGCACGAGTAAGTCAAAATGACAGCAATACAGTGCAGCGAAAACTAAAATTATACCCGTAACAAGAAATTAATGTTGTTCATTCACCGCGTACAGTTGACTACATAATTCATCCAATTTTCATTTATTTAATAACATTCTCGAGTGAGCATGAAATAATTACAAACTCATAAGTGATCAGCGGCACGTGAATCTGCAAGTAATAATTATTTATTAGAAAGATGATTGGCACTTGCAATACGTTTCGATTTTTGTTAAAATTGTCCTACAAAAGCTTATTTCTTTATCAAATATATGACGGGAAAATATAATTATCATTCGAATTTTAAGATATCTACAGTGGCGCCAGAAACTGTCCTGTTGTTCTTTGCTTTGATTTCCTTATTTATATATTGTATATTTGTTTAAATTTGTTGTGGAACATATACTCCAGCGCATAATCTATAACTGTTATTACCAACTTCTGTATCTTTTGACTCCTGAAGGATGCATTAAGATGTTTTCCAAATAAAATCATCTTTGATTTGATGTATGAATTCATTTAGACCTGTATTTATATTCGTTCTACTCACCTCTAATCATTTTCAGAAAATTGAAAATACAACTGCGTGTCATCTGCATAGAAATTATAGCAACACTATTTAATACATTTTTTGAACTCGCCGCTCTCAAAATGACATTTCGCGAACCCGACAGACAAACTCAAACATAGTGTTCGCGCACTAGTGCGCGAAATCTAGCAAAAAGCACTGGCCCTTTCTGGCTTCCTAGAAATAATTTGACTTGATAGTAATAAAGTTTGGTTAACAAAACGCCATTTCTCCACTTTGGATGTTGAAAATAGTGAAAGAATAAAGATAAATCGATATTAATTCGATTGACACTTTGACAACTCGATTCAATAAATTAAACCAAATGTCATTTTCTACAATTGTCAAATGGAAATCTGTCAATGTAACCACTTGATTTTTTGAAATTTTAAATTGGAAACGTATTAGATAATAATTAAAAAATTATAATGTTTGTTTCAAAAAATATTGTACGAACCTCGATGCGCGAAGACGTCTTCGGCGCATTCGCGCAAATGAAGCACTCGCTCCTTCGTCGCTCGTGCTTCAAACATTGCGCTCATGCGCGAAAAATGTCTTCTCGCACTCGTTTCGTAAATAACTATTACCATGACTAGCATACGTTAGACTCAGATGCCGAATTTACTCAATCGCCGAACTAACATTCAAGATTTCATCAATTGCCAAAATGATGGAGCTGCTAGTATGTGATCTGACTCGAACCTGACAAACTTCGGCGATTGAGCCAATTATGTAAAATGGTGACCAACACACCCCGATATTGAATAAAACTGACCATTATCTAAGGAATTTATTACATCATCAATGACTTATATCTAAGCGTTTTCACATCTATATCCTCCACGAAAACTAGACTTCCTGGCCGTCTAAAAAATTTTAGAGAACAGCGGGAGAATACTAGTCGGCCTAATATCTTTAAATTGTAAGGAGATTGCTTATCTTCGAAATGGAATTTACGAATATTTCGTGCATCAGAAAATACAGGGTGGAATTTTCTAACGGAATAAATTCAGTAAAAAAGTAACCGTTAACTTTTCAGCAAAATCCTTGGACATGTCGATTTTAGATTTAAATTGCACATAAGTATTTTAATGTAAGTAACATGATCATTACTCCACGTGATCACGAGTAATAACGTACCTCACACTTTATTTTTCAAATATGACACGGTAAAAGTTATACTTCGTTCGATAGCTTAGTTGAAAACAAATACGAGTCATTGTGAACTTTTTTGATATATCGGCATTTCGAGTAATAATCAGTTAGCTGTGGATCACTCTTATGGCTAGTTTTTGGAAAATTTAAGAAATGGTTATTTTATACGAGGACTTAGAAAGGCCACTGTAGCATTTTAATGCTATTCTGACTTCAATTCAGAATTCTTGACTTTCACTATGAAATTTCGATATAATCTCGAAAATTCCAGCTTAAATCGGAAGTTCAGACTTAAACTCGGAAATTCCTAATTAATCTCGAAGATTCCGACTCAATCTCGGAAATTTCGACTAAATGTTGGAAATTCCGACTTAATTTAGGAAATTCCCGCATAATCTCTGAACTGAACTTTGATTTTTAGGCTTAAACTCATAAATTATCTTAAACTCGATAATTCCTACTTAATGTGTGAAATTCAGGCTCAATCTCCGAAATTTCGACCGAAACTCTGAAGTTCGGATTTAAACTCGGTAATTCCGATTTAATTTAAGAAATTCCGGCTTAATCACGGAAATTCCATTCCTACTTAAACTAGGGAATTCAGGCTTTGTCTCGAAAATTACTTTTCAAACCAGAAATTTAAATAATAACGGGAATTTCCTAAATTAAATTGGAATTTCAGAGATTAAGTTGGAGTTTCTGAGATTAAGTTGGAATGTCTGAGATTAAATGTGAATTTCCAAGATTAATTGAAAATTTCCAAAATTGAGTCAGAATTTCCAAGACTAAGTCGGAATTTCCGAGTTTAAGTATGAACTTCCGAATTTAAGACGAATTTCAGATGGAATTTCCGAGACGAAGTCGGAATTTTCGAGATTATATCGGATTTCTGAGTTTAAGTCAGAATACAATATTAAAGTGCTACAGTGGGCCTTTCTACGACTTCGTAATTTAAGTCTTTCGGATCACTTAAATTTGCTGGAACATTGGCACATTTCGCTTTAACTTCAGCACCCATTAACTTCAACAATAATTATTTGTCAGCCACGGAGCTCTCTGTTTTGAAATTCAAACACCGACATAATATTCTGATTTAGAAATGCTGCCTTATCATTTAAGGCTACGGCCACAGTAGGCGACATGGTCGCGGCGACCTGGTCGCGTTGGAAAGTTTGTATCATTGAATCAAACAAGGCGACACGCGACCAGCGACAGCACCCTGAACGCGCCATGCAGCGTATTGTTCGTCAGGTCGCGGCGACCAGGCCGTGGACTAAGTCGTTCATGTCATATTTCACTCCACAGCTAACTATTTAAATCATTTAGAAATCTCTCATAGTTAAAATTTAAAAGTGTACGATACTGTACAAATTTTATAAACCTGACAAGTCTTCAGTAGTTGTTATATCACAAAAAATAGTGTGATTGGAAATAACAGAGAAGTTACTATCGATATTAAAATCAGATAATATGACAATATGATTCAGAAGAGTAAACGTCAGACGTGATTCTAGTTGGCTCTGTGATAATTCCAGTCAAAGTTAAAGATCCAGGGAGATTTAAATTATGCCTGGCATGAAGTGAGTTGTCCAAAATATCAATATTATTATCTCCTATGCATTCCAATGTGCAAAATGAAAAGTCTTAAACATGTTTTCTTTAACAAGTCACTGGCCAGCACTGAGTAAAAGCAAATGTTAGTTGCTCCCTCTAAAAGGCAATCTGAGACATTTTTACCGAATTTCAATGTGTCACTTTTATTCTATTTGATCAAATTATTGACATTTTATGTGCGCACTCATCCTTCTTGCATAATAAAATTGCATCAACCGCTTCAAAAATAGTCCCAGCTTTTATCTGCAGCTTTTACGTTATACAGAAGACGCATAAGCCTGTTGGGTCACTTTCTAATAAAACCATGTAACACATCAGAGCCAGGTGCTTCATCAAGTGAAATACCAATTGCGAAATAGTCTCATCTCGGTGATTTGATTCATATGACGGAAACTTTGAGTCGAATGCAGTCAAATAATCGGGGCATGAGCATCGGCGGTGTGAACAATCTCACGTACCGAAAAGTTCTTGCGAAGTGAGATTCATTGTGAATGGAAGAGATAGGCTTACACATCTATTTTTTTAAGTTCGTGCATTAATTATAATGTTAAGCGTATTAACAATGAAAGCAAGTTCATTTCTGTATTATTTTAATTATGATTGCACTTTACAGACAATTATGATCGGGAGAGCTTCATTGATTAATTTTCTTAATCTCGTGTACCTACTTTCTTCAAATTTTTTATTGACTTTTGTTTTCTGGACCGCTAGGAGACTTGGCAGCAAATTTTTTCTTTGTTTAAGCTTAGTACGATTCACGTTATAATAGTGTGAAATTCACATTTGAAATGGAACAAAATGGTTCAATCCCTTTTTTGGATGTCTTGGTTGTTAGGAACAGCATTGGCGGATTGGAATTTGATGTGTATAGGAAGGATACTAATATAAGTAGGTTTATTGTGAATGATTCACAACATTCAATACAACATAAACTTTCGGCTTTGCACTTTTTGGTCAACAGATTGTTGTCATTTCCTCTGTCAAAGGTAAGATATCAAAAAGAATTAAAATATATAAAAGATGTTGCGATTCATAATGGGTACACGACTGTCTTAGTTGATAGATTGATAAGCAGAATTAGACACAAAAAGTTTGTTAAGGATTCCACGACTTTCTCTATGTCACCTACTGAGAATAAGAAATATGTTAAAATTCCGTATAGTTTGGCACATACCAGAGGCTTGGAACCTATTTTTAAGTCGCAAAATTTATGTGTAGCATATACCGCTAAGAATACCATCAAGCAGCTGTTGGGAAATCCCAAGGATAAAGTAGAGGACAAGCAGAAGTCGGGAATTTATGAAATAAAGTGTAGTAGTTGTGACAAGAGTTATATTGGGCAAACAAGGCGTACAATCGTCACTAGGTTTAAGGAACATATGGCACATTTTAGATATAATAGAATTGAGAAGTCAAGTGTTGCCCAACATATCTTTGATACCGGCCACCCTGTACATGAGAAGGATCTTCGGCTTATGAGATCGGTATCGGACAATAGGGAATTAGACGCTTATGAGAGTATGTTTATTCGCAAGTATGAAGGTAAACTTATTAATTCAGATTTAGGTCCAATTTCTGATTCCGTATTGAAGATTAAATAGAAAATTACTATGCGTACTACCAATAAGTATAATAAATTATTTTATTGACCGGTTTCAAGATTCACAAACGATCTCATCATCAGAAATGGTAAATAAAATTGTAAACAAATTATTATGACAGTTGACAAGGAAACTAAAATTGATAAAACAATACAAAAAATAATGATATCCATGAAACATGTTAACTAGATAACTGAATTTCAGTATTTACTTACGGGGCATAAGAAAACACAAAGGAAATTCGAATACCTCGTACCTTGAAGGGAAAAAACAATGAATTTAAAGAAAACCAATTCGGGAAAAAACAATAAATTCAATTGAAAAAACCTTCAAGTGAAATATCAGAACAGAAAAAATAAATCAATCAATATCCAAGAATTCTTGACAACTGCCAACTGCTATTTCATCATGGATTTCTACCAAATAGTCAAGACAGAAAATATTAACTACATGATTCCGTATTGTTAGATGTCGTTACTGTGTAGGCGTGCAGGGTTTAACCAGAAAAATGAAAGGGTGCAGGGGTCAAGGTCTTCTTTATTGCAGTTTACTGTAGTTATTTGCTAGCCCATATAAGCCATGGACCTTCGAGGTTATTTGGTAATATGGGATTCATTTTCTATTTTTGTTTCATTCAAGTCAATTATCCTGAAGATAGGATATTTTAATTGAAACTGCAGTAAAGATGGCAATGGCAACCTTTTTGTACATTTGTGATAGTGAAAATAAGAATAGAGTGGTATAAAAATGAGCGTATGCCCGGATATTGAATTTTCTATCCTAGTGTGATTAATGTTGATGTCACAAGTAACGTCAGTGCTACGTCACTTTAAGTATATATTGGGGGATTGTCTCCGTGCGGAGTTCATTCTAGCTTGAGAGCTGATCGAGTGCACTTCGATTCTTTCGGAGTGGTGAGCAGAAAATACCTGACCTATATTATTGTTATTGTCACTATTGTTTCACATCATTATTGTTGTTATTATTATTGTCATATATATAATTGTTTTTTTTTGTTTTTGATGTTATTGCCATTTTTGTTTTTATTACTATAGGTTTTTCCCTGCTACTGAAGATGGCAGCTTAGCTGCCGAAATGCGTATATAGTATTTCAAAATTTATGTGGTTAGGGGTACAATTGATTCTTGAATTAAACTTAGTTAAATATTCAAAATGTCCAGTGTTTTGTTCTAAACTGTAATACAAATGGTAAGCGTGAGATCGGGTGATCTAGATGGTCATTATATGCACCTCGTTCTACTACTAATCCATCTATTAAGTTATCTCGTTACCTGTTAACTAAATACTCCTTTGAGATAACGAAGTGAGACCTTATTCCGTAGACGAATGTTTTTGGGAACTTAACGTATCATCTATTTCGCTACCATGTTCGATGAGTGACGGGTCTATGAGATGGTCCAGCACTTACAAATAGCTTTCACCCACAGCGTATAAAAAGACAAATGTTCTTGCGCTGTTTGGTCGATTAGTCGACTCGAAAAGTCGATTTTCTAGGTTCTAGCCAGTTTTTGGAATTTTCTTGGTTCATCTTCTGAAGACGTCTATTTATGGATTTGTGGATTTAGAAATCGTCGGCTGCTCCAATGTTGAATTTTAGTAGGATTTTGTCACGGAAAAATCCTCACGAGCCACGATGTAAACATGTTCCTTTTCGCCATTTATTTAAATCTTTAGTTATCGTTGATGTTTCATTTCCTTCTTCATATTTTCTTTTCTAATTTGTCCTTAACATTTTAGAGTTTTTTTGAGGTGGCACACGCTCCCCGTCTAGAAACTACACACGCCGTACACATCTGATGATGCTGAGCGTCAAGAGCGTCCAGCTTTGTAGCAGCTGGTTTACACCATCTTCTCCTTCTGTAAGGCCAGAAGTATTTATTTCTATTATTGTTGCCTGTCCGATTGGAACTTTGCGTTTAACGGTTGGCTATTATGCATCCGTTACCTGGCCACGGCTTGTTATGGTCACCTGTTTGCTCATTGGACAATTATTTTTGTCACTTTCATTAATTATTACTTCAGTTTTAGTAAGTTATTTTCGTTATTTTGTTCATTTGTCTTGGTTTAATAGTTTGATGATTTACCTAGTATAATAGTTTGACTTAAATATCTGTTTTTCTTGTCGGGATTTAGCAACAGTCAATACATACTCCCCTTTGCTTCTGGTAGTACTATAGGGAGAGTGCGTGTGATTGACCCGTCGGTGCGCTTGCACGTGCGGAGCTCCAACTAAAGACTTTTAGAATGGACCTGGCGTCCTTATGCAACATTTGATTTTGTTGTGAAGCCTACACGGTCGTTAGTCAGGGGGTCGCGGGGAGCGTTGTTTGTTATTATATTCAAGCAACGGACCAGGCGAATTTTCCGCGATATTCTGTTTTCGCGGAGGCACCTTTTTACTACACAACTGATCGGCTGCTTTGTTTTGCTTTTTCCACACACAAACGTTTAGACTATGAGTATTCCTCCTGCTTCAGTCGTAAATGTAAATAGCTAAGTCCTCTCTTCAAGTCTTTGGCTCCAACCGTGTAGTGTACTTACCGCGTCAACCGCGCCTATTTTCGTTTTCCTCCTTTTAGCACAACGTTAGTACCGGGTGGCGTATTTACTAAATATACCCAACGCTAACACAAGACACGCCTCCATCCATTGATCAAGAAAGCGACTGCTTAAATACTATTTAGTCAAATGCGATCGGCAACACCTTCGTGGCTCAGTGGTTAGGTGCGTCCTTAACAAAAGTGTAAGTCTAGCGGTTCGCTTATGGTAACTTCTATAGAACTCTACGTGGGAAAATCATACTGTATGATTAAACAGAAAAATCATAAAGCAAATCTAATTGCTGAATAACGAACGATATCAAAATCAATTGCCTTTTGAAGAGTCAAATAATGCGAAACTGTATGTGATAGCAGATAGGGTAAGGCAATAGATATTCCTATAATACTAACACGGCCTTTCCTGACAATTCTGGAGCGTCCTCGTTCCAGTTTAAAAGTTTGCCTGCTTCGGATTGATCATTTTTGTCAAGAGGGCACGACGGTGAATATTTGTCTCAAGAAAGCGAATTCATAACCAGAAAGTCGAGCAACTGAAGGATAAAGCAAAAGATATCAAAATAGTGTAATATTTTTTGCCTACCAGTGTTCATTATAAATACAGTTAAGAGATGTTTATCCCGCGAGCGATTTGTCGAGTTCGTCCGTATACGACTCATGTATTTCTCGCGTTGTCGGCGCTTTGCAAAGGTTTACAAAATACAATTTTGTGCTCTTAATTCTTAACCGATTTTAATTTTAAAAAGCTTGCTGGCATCGCAAAATTTTGAGCATGTTGCCTACATCGAGTTTTTTCTCATAAGTTTGCAGCACAAACGTAAACGTAAATGTGACTGAAATTGCGTTAATTTTGTGTATTTTAAATATCTTTTTCTTGGTTCCACTGTAAGAAAATTGAAAAAGCCGCGTGCAGGATTCAATTTCACCCTTTTAACTATGCACTAGAAAAATTTTACATTTTTAACTTGAAGAATGGCTTAATAATCTATTAGATTAGAAGGGCTGTTTTTCGCCTAAAACCGAGCGGTATATCCTCCTCTTAAGGGCGTCTTTTAAATATATGTTAGACTCAGATACCGAATTTACTCGATCGCCGAACTAACATTCAAAATTTAATCAATTGCCGAAATTATATTGCTGACTGACTAACCTGTCGAAAACATGACCGAATTCGGCGATTGAGCACATTCGACATCTGAATCTAGCACATATACGATGAACCATATAAAAAGAACCATATTAAAAGAAGAGTACCTTGTAAGCGAAGTCACTGTCACAGACCCGGATGAGCCACATAACAGACACCACTGGGATAGGAATCCCTTCCTAGAAAAGTCACCTTGAGGGTCACAGAATGGACATTGCCGCTGGGCTAGGTAAAATCACCGCCACAGTCATTATTTCGGCAGGTCAAGACAATACCCAGATTAGACACAGTACAGTTCATCGGGCACAGTCAGAGGATGGGTCAAACTTACGTCACCGCAACAGTTAAGATTGTTGACCGGACAGACAGATAACTAGATATCACAGTCCATTGGACACCATTCGCATTCGTAGGACCTGACCAGAGGTTTGGTGTATAATTTTAGCTCCCTCCACTCAGAACATAAATAAACAATCGATACCGATCCAGTCACCGGCTCACTGGATATTCCTATAATGTTAACATATAGAATAGAGGGATATACATGCAGCTTCCTAAAACTAAATGCCGTAATTGCAACTAACCAAAACTTGCAAGGACTGGGCAGAATGAGAGTCGTGTTTCAGCTAATCAGAGATGTTTTGGAATACACGAATAAAGAACAGAAAATCCTAGGGACATTTATGGTCCTATCTAAGGCCTTCATTACTGTATGTCCTAACACTTTTCTAATTATTATAATTTATTAGAAGTAATGAAAGTGAGGGGAAAAACTTTAGATTTAATGAAATCATATCTTCTAGACCGCAAACGGAGAGCTCCAGTTATAGGCGAGATTGTCTGCTTAAACCAGAAAACCATACAGCAAGGATTACCGCAAAGATCTATACTAGGTCCTCTTCTGTTTTTGATGTAAGTACCTACATACGTGAAAGATATACCAACTATTATAATACCACCTTCGCAGCTGACGCGTCAGTATTCACGAAGATAAATGCAAATGACAACATAGCCAGTAACACTGCAGAAGCACTTCAGGAATTTGAAGAGTAATTTTCAAAAAACCATTTAAAAGTACACAGAGTAAAAATTCAATCTACAACAGAACGTACGACAGTTTGTAGACTTAGACATCAAAAATAACAAGAACTGTATTTTGTTATACGTAAAAAGATAAAAAATTAAAGGGGCGAAAATTACATGAACAAAAATTCGACATGTGATTTTATTTAATTTTCTGTTAGAAACTTTTGGTAGAGGCCGGCGCCCCAATTTTTTATTTTATTTTGCTGCCGCTGGCGCTGTCCCAAAAGTTTTAAAGGCAAAACAACCTGACAGTTTAGTTCACAAATTTTTACACACGCTTTTACAACAGCAATGTAGATGAAATTAATTTTTTCATTGAAATGTGAGTATTCAACGTAAAAGTTAAGAGACGTGAAGATATTGCATGGGATTAAATACTTTGTTTATAATCCAATAAAACGTTATCGTCCAAAGCAAAAAGACCATTAGCTCAAGAAGCATGAAAATATGTTAAAGAAATGAACACATCAAAAGCATGTAACTAGCACTTTCATCGCAGAGAAAATTAATTATTTTATTAACGGTTTCATTATTCTAACATTTAAATTCTGACAACAAGAACATATCACAGCAAGTCATGGCGGTTACAAAACAATAATTATTGTTTTTCACGCAAGCATTTAGTGAATTTCTTCCTCCCTACCTACTTAGAACCCCACATGTTCCGTCCACGTGTTTTCCGCGCCTTTCCATTAGAATGCAAGAAAATATTTATGAATTCATCGTGTGAAGGTCTTCGGCATCCACATTAAAAACCATCCCAAAGATACGAACATAAAATGAAATCAAGTATGCGTTGTAAATGATTACAAAAACACCTACGAAAATACGCGTGACAGTCGATAACCTCACCTTTGGTGACTTTAAATAGAAAACGCTAAATTAATTTGATTTAAGTTGATCAAAATTTAGAAACGGTATAAAAACATTTATGGGATGATTGGCTATTTATTTGTTGTAATTTTGAACTTTCTAATCGTTTCTTTATTTATAATACGTTTTTTTCTGTTTATATTTCAAGCATTCATATTTTACGTCAGTAGGTTTGTCGTTCTTAAATACAGGGTGATTCATAACGCATATTGCATATTTCAGTATTAAATGATTTTTTTCAACTGCACAATTATTGTTAACTAACTGTCCTGCATTTTAAGTCACTGTGAGGTCCGGTATTAATGTGCTTTGGATTAATAGTAGATATCCGACAGTCTTCACCTATCATCAATCATTGAGAGATAGAAAACAGCAATTAATTGTGCCTGAGGTTACGATATACTTATCTTATAATACGCAGATTTCTCTAGACTCCACCTCTGACCCAAAAATTTTTACAAGCCTTAGGTTTGAACAAATATGTCCGTAATGTTGTGACATTCGAGACATAATCACTATTGTCATCGAAGACAATGGTATATGAAAAATTTATAGAATGAAGATTAAAAGTTAGATACACGTTGTATGACGAGTTGGTATCCACAAAGTGGGTATGTCACATGCATGAATAAAATATCTTAGGTTGGTACGCATCGTAATAGTATAAGACAACTGGATTTAAAGCTTATATTCCTCAAAATTCTTTGAGATAGACACTGAATGATTACAACCTCGGAAAAGTACCGTTGTACTATTAGTTTAGTAGGTACTCTACTACAAGCTTTGTTATGCAAATTTGATGCATGTACTTAGGTACATCCGTGTGAATATGGTCAATGCTATAATGGTTGGCACAGTAATCCATCATAAAGGAATACTTACTATACCATGCATTTTATTAACATTGGAAATAATCCAAAGCTGTCACTTTAATTTAAATTTCATTTAAAGCGAAGGCATAGCAAGTATACAAAACGTGATTATACAATTTTATGTTAAACTAGCGGGTACCCGGCGTGTTGCTGCCGTTTGACGTTTGCTCTGTCTGTCTGTCTGTCTGCCTGCCTGTCTGTCTGTCTGTCTGCCTGTCTGTCTGCCTGTCTGCCTGTCTGCCTGTCTGTCTGTCTGTCTGTCTGTCTGTCTGTCTGTCTGTCTGTCTGTCTGTCCGTCTTTCTTTTCTATTTATCTATATATCTATTTATTTATATTTAATTTATTTATATATTTATTTACTTATTTATTTATTTATTTGTACATGGCACGTAGCATGTGTTCATAGTACGCGCGTGACACAATCCGACTCCTAATTTCTACATTTTTTCATTTTATACACAGGAAACCAGAATATTTCCGAAATAAAAAGTAGTCTAGATTAATCTCTGAATAGTCCTTTACCTGATAATGAAAGTCTCATTAAATTCGGTTGTGTCATTTCCGAGATTAGCCCGGACAAACAAACAGACAGACAGACAGACAAAAAATTGAAAAATTCGATTTTATGTTTTGATAACGTGCGAAGAATCATAATGAGCTTAGAAAAAAGCATTTATTTCGAAATCACAGACAGGCACTTAAATTTTATTTATATGTATAGATTTATAGATGTATAGATAAAGGTGCACTAAAAATAATTTTGAAATTTGAAGCAGAAAAACCATTAACACGAGATCTAATTTATACTATGTAAATCTCTATGATGCAATGTTAATCAAATGCTGTATACCAGAGTACACGAATACCGGTATGTCAATGAACAAAGCGTTGCACATTATGACGTCAGATACGAAGTAAATTCGCTGTCACTGTTCGCTAATTTTTGCTTTACGCATTTGCTGACAAAATGATACTGCCTAGTAAGTATGAGCGTACCACTTTTGAACTGTGCTGTCCCAGAGTTTGATTGTTTATTTCTACGATCTAAGCAACCGGAGAAAACAAACAAAGGGATGTTGTTCGTAACCCTGCCACTGTTGAATGTAAAAGCAACATTTCATAAATAATTTGCCGAGTTACAGCTGCATTTAACAACCTACTTAAAGCATGGCAAATGGTTAAATTATTGAGTGATACAAAAACGGTAATTTGTTTGTCCGGTCGGCGGTTTAAAACATTGCAATCGCAAAATGAAAGTACGCCAAAGAATCATTAAAGAAATAAATTATTGCACTGAACTCTAAAGTAGATACATAATAAACAGTGTTTGCCGATTAATGACACGGTTTTCACGTTTGATCGTTTATTGAGGAAATGAATTTGGATGATAGTTGCAAGTTAGTAAAATGATTTTGCATAATAGCACGGCTACGTGAATAACTGATCTGCAGTAGCAATTTTAAATTTGCAAACTAATTATAAATATTAAGGCAACACCTTTGTATATTGCGGGCACGGAAATAGAAATAAAGCTCTAAATGGGAAGCGACAAGTTAGAGGAAGTCGCAGATTTCTGCTCTTTGAGAATTCAAGTAACTTCAGATGGTTAGGATCAAAAAAACAAAAGAATATTGCAGTACCTAGTTAACACAAGGAAAAAACTATTGTGCTCGAGAACTGTAAGATGCAGAAACTCGAAAGAAACTCTTAAGAACGTACGGCATTATACCGGTGCGAAAGTTAGACGATAGGAAAAACGGTTTGATAAAAAGTGGAGACGTTTGGAATATGGTACTACATCAGATGCATAATGAAAACTCCGTGCATAGATAATCTTTGGAGTGATGTGGCTCAATCGCCTGTATAGATTATTACATGCTGGTTTAGGGCTTCATACTGCTGTCGTTTTCCTGATGTTTTACCATCGTTTAGTACAAAGACGTCTAGAATGGACCTAGCGTCCTTATGGAACAGCTGATTTTGTTTTGAAGCCTACACGTTCGTAGGCAAGCGGGTCGCGGGGATCGTTGTTTGTTATTATATTCAAGCAACGGACCAAGCGAATGTTCCGCGATATTATGTTTCCGCGGCGGCACCTGTTCACTACACAACTGGTCGGCTGTTTTGTTTTGCCTTTTCCACACACAAACGCTTAGACTGTGAATATTCACCCTGCTTCAATCGAAAATGTAAATAGCTAAGTCCCCTCTATAAGTCTTTGGTTTAGTACACACCCTCGTCCTAGACTCGGGGCATTTGCCGTTGAGTCGGGTCGAATGTTGCAAAGATTTTTGTCAGAATCTTATATTTTTATTTGTGACTAAATTAATACGAACGCTGAACGCTGAACCGGTAATAATATAAAGTTAAATACACATTTTTTACATACATTTATTGCTTCAGTGTATGTCAATCCATTAATTTGTAACAAAATATGGAAACAAATCTTTTGTTAAATCTATTTTAAAAGACCTAGAACATCGTTTTTAGTATGCCTTGTGGCATGTCCTAATACATAAGCATTTCCATTTACGACAAGTATGAATAAACATAAGATAAGTATCGCATTTTAAGTATTTCAAAGCGAAACCCAAAAAGCGCACCCTAAAATTAAAATTCCGAAGGTTTAGTGCGAACGAGGGCGACCTGCCAAGAAAATCGAGTTCTGAAATTTGGTTTACTGACACAATAACTCAATTAAAGAATATAACAGTGTCGAGGAATGCACAGAACCTCCTAATGTGCATCCGTGAAACAAACAAAATTACGGTAGTTTTTTTGAGGCGCGATGAGTTGCGAATTATTTATTTTTAGGTCGCCGATCTAGAAATCATTCTGTTGCGGTTCAGATGGCTATAGCGAGTTTCATAATTATTGCTGAATGAGGAAAGTGCATAAATCTTAAAGCATCTGAAACTTGCCTACATTTTATTCGGAAAAAAACACTAATTTAATACCAGTTGTAAAATGTATAGTATGACAACATTTATAAAGAAAACATGCTCACCATGTCATTACACAGTTCAGTTAGTGTCCTGACTGTTTTTTTCATGTAAATGCAACATTGCAAAGTCCTCAGCATCCTCAGTTCTTGTAAAAGGTCAAGAAAATTGTGAATTTCTAATGTCAGAAGGCAAAAATTTAAGAAATAATAGTGCATTGACACAAGTGGGTACTATGTGTAATATTTAGGTGATTACTAGGTACGACAAACTTCTATTGTTCTAAGAAATTTTGCGTAAATTGTTTCTACCAGTAAGATTGAAATTCTTGAATCCTGCATTATTCGATTTGTAAGAAAAGTAATCTACACTCTATTCCTGTAAATGAAAGTATGCATACAGAAAAGAGACATTTTAAGAATTCTAGTCTGCGGCGCGCGAAATGGCGGTGAGCATAATATGAACAAAGACTGATACAAAAACGTGGGCTGATACGCGAATTTACCTATCAAGTTTGGCAAGTGTCACAAAGACACTGTCATTCTCAAACGCTTATAAAAATCAGATGAATTAAAAGTGAGGTAAAACGCACAATAGACCTTTTCATTTTGTTAGCGCGCATGCGCGCACATGCATGTGCAGAAGCACACTGACAATCAGCTGTTCTTAGTTTTTCGGACGAATGTCACTGTCAGGCCTTATAAACTTCGTGTAGAATATTCGTAAGTAAATAGTAGAAAGACGGAAAATTACAAATGTTAGTTCCCAGTGATATCCCTCGTAAAATTGTGAGGCTGAATCCCGAAAGCATGCCTGGCTCTTGCTTGAAATACGGGAATGTTAACCAACATACTTCAATCGTGCAGGTTTTTAATATGTAGCGGTGAAAATGAATCAATTTTTTAAAAGAAAACAGAGAAAAAGGATCTAATAGACAGGTGCGTATTTTTCTACAATGTATGTACACAACTACAAATAATTCTTATTTTAAAGACCTAACAAATAGTGACGCAGAACCTGGAAAAGTTCAATACACTTTTCCATTTCGAATCTTGCATCTTACACATATTTCCATCCACGCAATTTATATAAGAAGTGAGCGAATATCGCTTAGCAGCGCCTCACTATGGCGAGTTTATAAACGTTTGGTGGTAATTCAGTTGTCACCTGTCAGTTTAAGTTTTCCGCATATCTAGGCAATGAATATTATTGGTGTCAAATTAAGTCACACTATAAAAAATACAAATGTCAACAAAAATATGACAGCTCAATACAACCAAAACTTTAAATGGTCACCGACCCAGTTATTAACTTATTTATTTTCCCCAGTGTTAGGCATTGTTTGTGAAATTGATAAAATCGTAATCCCAAGTGATAACTTGGCCTAACCGCTCTGCTGTCACCGTTGCAGTCACCAAAAGCACAGTGTTTGGATGCTCCATACTGTTTTATTTCCGAACTATTACTAATTTTACACGTTTGCAATACAATTTTACTGCATAGATCAAAGAATTTAAAATAAACACTTTCAAACAATACAGGACTTTGACATTTGTCCGAAATTGTCATGCCGTAGTTTTCGATTTACTGGATTTTTTTTGCGTTCTGACATCAAAAACAGTAGAAGAGACCAGCCATCATTCAATGGATAAATATTTAAAAATTTATTCTCCATTGTATTTGAAATCGAGAGGAAGTGTTTGAAGTGTCATTTTGTCCATCAATATACCACAAGTAAAAACTACGTCTACTTTCGTCGTGGAATTAATTATGTTAAATACTTTAACGCTTGATGTTCCAGTCTTTATAGAAGTTTGAAAATAACACTGTGACCAATTATGAGTTTAATAAATTCATTGTAAATGAACCAAATTTAAATACATTGCGGTATTAACTGTACTTATACCAAAATCTAAGAAAAACGGAAAATTTGTTAGATATGCTAATGTTATATTTAATTACATAACGTGTTTTTTATGTAAACTAAACAAATTAATATAAGTATAATACGTAACTGAATCGACAATTACGATTAAATCACTGGAAAATCTATTTAAATTTTTAAGATAACTATCTTTTAAACTTCAGCGGGCACAGTTAATTTATTAATAATTTAAAGCATTTATTTTAGTTGTACAGCGTATTTTTGAGGTCAAAATAAATACAATAAAGATTAGCTAAAAATTTCCTTTGTAGCTGCAAATTTAAAAAGTAACTCCCTATTTGCATAAAGGGTTCTTTATTAACTTCAATCTTTCGAGTTTTTCAGCTTGAATTAGCATTAGAAAATTTATAAATAATAAAGCACAAGGTACAGACGTACTGCAAGCAGAAATGTTGGAGGTAAGGGATCGTTTATTAAATAAATACATATACAGCCAACTAGTTTTAATTTTAAACTAGTTGGGTGTATAATGTATATAAGATAGGCGATAACTCAGAAGATTACAAATGGAACATCATAGTCGCTTTGCCAAAAATTAAAGGCGCTCATAGGCGCGCAAATTTTTGAACGATAAGTTTAATTTCCTTTCTAGCTTTATGAGTAATTATTATATGAAAAACAATAGAACAGAGAAAGAACGCATATACATAGAATTTGAGATTAAGAAAAGGCCTTTGGCAAGGTAAAATAGAGGAAGTTTTTCGAAGTGCCCAGAATGGTGTAGATGAAATATAGGGACAGAAGAATAATACATAATCTCTACAAAGAGCAAAGGGCAGTTATAGAATTTGAGCAGGAACGAAGAGAAGTAGTTATTCGGAAGTGGGTGAGACAGGGATATGCATTGCCACCTCTAGTTGTCAACTTAAGTATGCATCGAAGATGCAATTAATGTTGAGGACCAGAGTAGCCTCAGGGATTAATATACAGGGCCAAACTATTTAATATGCTCAGATTCGTGGACTATACTCGTATAGCAGTGTTAGGATCCAGCAAACAAGAACCGGGAATGACTCTGAATAAAAGGGAAGCAATTTTGACAGAGAGCTACGGCATGAAGGTCAATAAAAATAAACCCAAAATTTTGGTATGTAGGAGCCGTGAAAATAGGATTAAAACTAAAATACAAATCGGAAACGATAAGATAGAGAAAGTTACATATTTCTGCTATTTGGAATGTCAAATAACTTGCTATGCTAGGAACACTGGAGATAAAACAAAGAATATCTACTGCATAAAGGTAGAACTATCCCCGAGCACATGTGCTGAGAAGAGACTCTTAAGAACTTATGTATTGAGGAAAACCAGAGAGTAAGGTTTAAATTTTCTTTAACGTCAATTTTCATAATTTTTGGACATTGATTAAACTAGTTATAGATTCCGTTGTTACTTTATTTTACCATGTTTCAAGTAAGTCTGCCAAGGAGGGATTATAGTAGGAGTCTGAAAGAGGTACTAGACTGAGGTTGAGGGAGGCAGAAGCGTTTAGGTACGTCATAGATACTCTGTAGTAATACAATAAGTGGTCTGGAATTGTCGGAAATTTTACTAAAGCTGTTGCGTTGCTTGGTAGCCACGAGTGTAAATTTGACAGTTAAAAGATCTTCTGTCAAATTTACACGAGTGGTTAGTAAGAGCAACAGCTTGAGTAAAGTTACCTAAAAATTCCAGACCACGAATTGTATTTAACAAGATTACTTTTTGAATCGAAGCAAGGTAGTTCAAAACGAAATTTTATTTCAATTAATTCACATACAAAGAAATGTGTTGGGAATATTTGACGTTTGGCCGGTACCAAAGTAACTAGATTATATATTATAAATGCGCCTACAAATTCGCAACTATGGCAACTTATTAACAAGCAAAATTATGGAAAAAATTACCGGGGGTAAATACATAAGAGATCATTTTTTATCGATAAATACATGTTTAATTGTATGAAAGTTTTATTGTCATGGCAAATAATCGAGAATCAAGATAGTGAAAATATCGCGAGAGCTTGCTCGAGCGATTTTTTCTACTTCCCTTGATTCGAGATTTTTTGCAGAATGGCAATAAAATTTGAATACAATTTGAAATGTATTTATCTTATAAAAAAATGATCTCGAATGTATTTTAGGGAGGTTAATACACAACTACATTATACGGACAATTTAAAACGACGTTGCAAGAAAACTCTAAAATAATATGACAGTGACAGTTGTCAAGGTAGAAATTTCAAAACTACCATTCACAGCATAGTTGATTAAAAGCAAGGCGCATATTTACCAGTTATTGGGAAAGCTAGGTAGTTTTCATCGTTTAAAATGACAGTTGATTGGTCGATTTTAAGAAATTGAAGAATTCTCATTGGCTCTTAGAATAGGCGTGTATTAACCGAAATAATACACGCTTCTAGACCCAAATGAAATGTTCCTATTGGTCAATTTGACGATAAAAAAATAATCATATAAAAAAACTTGTGTGTGTCAGCTCCGACGCACGACTGGAGTTTACTCCTTACGAACAATTATTTTAACTACAATCACTTGATAATAGGGTACACCGTGTACCGTACACGCGAATGTCAGTTTTATACCCAAATGTGTATTTATCAGATGGTTTATGTTCGAAAATGTCCAACTACATCAAAATATAAATTGTTTATAAATTCAGTAATTAAGTGATAATCTGCTGAACGTCGATCCCACTGGCAATGAAATAAATACTTTTCCTGGTGTTCGATTAGGCGTTGATTCACATTTCGGCACTAAGCAACATTTGGAGTATTTAATATTAGGTTTTTCCATATTAAATCAAAAGGTTCAACACATTTAGGAACGAACAAACATTTGCAAATGCTGACTTTACAACGCCAACTGTCATATCTACTCTATGCCACTCTATTTTCACTATTTCTATGCTCTATGAGGTCAGACATAAACAGCCGTATCCATAGATACGTACCTACATAATTTCAACGTGACAGGTAACGTAACGCTCACTAGTTAATGCTTGATTTTACTCCTCATAAAATTTCCGTACCGCGGGCTATAACCGAAAATCGATTCTTAAGGAGTAAACTCCAAAACTGAAAAACTTCGTATTGAATTTCAGATGGTGTTTACTGTGTGTAACACCGCGTTATTGGGAATTATTACGGTAGGAATTTTGACTTCTGTTATTTTTATTGTTTAAGAGTTAGGCAAATTCACTCGTAATAATGTCGGCGATGCATTCTGAATAACCGAAATTTTATTTCAAACATCATTCAGTGACCGAAACGTATATCATAAAGTATTCGTACACGAACATTGCCCATTGAAAGATAAAAGACCTTGTAACAGGCACAGATGATCGGACACAAGCATATGGAGATACCAACGGTCGGTCACGAAAGTAACCCTCTTGTAATAGATTAGTACCCCGATTAGTACCTACTAAAATACGACTATTATATAACCTATTTGGGTTTATTAGTAGGTTAGCACTAATGTTTTCTTAAATTCTTGCCACCGAAAGAAAGTATCTACTAAATATTAATCTTTCTCTCAATGGCCAAATTAAAGAACTTATTAACTGTGAGAATATTTCGTGACTTCCTTTCCTAATGTTTAGCAATAAATATTAATCACTATGCTAAATCGATAGATGCAATAATTATACAGTAAGATAGCTTGTAATCAGCAGCTTATGAAGAATGAAAGAAGCGGCTTGACTATGATTTGTGGTTGTAGCAGCGTCTGCAATTATTTAGAAAGGGTACATACAGGTGAAAGTGCAGGTATACATTATCTTTCAGTATCGACTGCGGTGGGTGCACCTTTATTTACTACGGCCGGCGCTTGGAGGAAGTTGAAGGAAAGTCGGCCTCAGAGATACCATTTCAGAAATCATGTAGAAATTTATTGATTTGTGTAAAAGGAAATGTTAATGACGATTTCCTATCAATAGGCAATTTATGTTTTTATAAGCGGTTAACTACTACTAATAAAAATTTCGACTTAAAGATACATCAGAAGACAATACAGTAAATGTTTTCAAGAGGTGGAATTTCGTTTTTTCTTGAAATCCCGAAACACGTCAATTTTTTAGTTTTTAAAGAGACAACAGTTTTTTACAAGTATTGGGAAAAAGTGAGCTGGCTTCGAATGAAATTAATAACCGCAATACTAGCATATGCATTGGCATTGTTCTCCGTGTTATGAGAACAACTTAATTTTCTAAGCGGAGTATCGTTTTGAATTCTCCCAAAAATGACTAAGTCTATTGTTTGTTAACATGTGTTTGATCTAGAAGACCCAGTTCCCACAAGCATTTTACCAAATTAGCAGAATTAAGGAAAACAACCGGTGTAACTGCGGCTCATTCATTTGAATGCAGTTGGGTACCTATGCATTTAAAAATTTTTGTGTAAAAAAAACCTCGAAAAAAACGTACAAACGTTACTTAATTTTAAGGATGCTTACTATTAAATTTCAGAACTAAATGAATATATTTCTTGTATCCTAAATACATTTTTATAGATCCATATTTTTAAACCGAATGTATTTAATAGCAGTGAACTAGACCATTATTTGCATGCACTATAATAATAATTTTTGAAACCGTTATATTGCAATAAACAGTTAAAGCATTTTGATTTTCGTCAGAATAAATGTAAAAAGCAACACGACTTTGTAAACGTATAATGGAAGATAAAAAACTCGCAGCAATGCGTGTGGTCAGAGAGCTGTTGCTAAATTCGTGATTTCCTCCAAAGCTGGTACCTACATTTATTCTTGAAATGAATCGTAATGTACTTGTGACAGATTGAACATAAGTATTTATTTGTTATAAATATTATGTCATGTCTTAAATTCGCAGCCTACATGTAGTGTGTTAGATGAACCAATGATTACTAATCATAATATCATAAAATTAAAGTTACCTTCGAATACCTAATATAATATAATGATAAATAATAATAATAATTGGATAAGAATAGACCAAAAAAGAAATTTATGTTAGGGCACACGAAAAGAAATGGTTTAATAAACAAGTGTTAGAAGGGATAAAAAAGAGAGATAACTATTATAAAAGGTTTATGTTAATACAACTCCATAATGACTGGGTAAAATATAAAGACCAAAGAAATAAAGTAGTAACGTTAATTAGAACCGAAAAGAGTCTGTACTTCGAGCAAAATGTAGATAATTGTAGAAGTGATTCTAGAAGCATGTGGAAAACTTTGAAAGAGATTATTGACAGAAAGAAAAATGACAATTATAGCGAAATAGGAATGAGTGGTCGCAGAATAAGTAACACATATGAAATAGCCAATGCATTTAATAAATATTTTAAAGAAAGTATAGAAGATTTGGTTTCTTCGATAGGTGATCTTGTCCTATATAGTTCAATTACAAAAAATGTAGATAATAGACTGTTTATAGATTTTAAACTAATTGAAAAGACTGATTTAAGATGGAATATATTTGAAAGAATATTACAATGAAATATCAAACATGCTAATTAATATAATTAACCTATCATTAGAAACTGGAACAGTGCCAAAGTTGTTAAAAGTGTCCACAATTATACCAATAAGAAAAGTAAAAAATACAAAAACAGTTGGGGAATTTAGGCCAGTAAATATGTTACCCACCGCAGAAAAAGTAATAGAACAAATAGTATACAGGGTGGCCCAGATAAGCCTTGACAACATTGCTATCTCACTTATCTTTAAAGGTAGAAATACGGTTAAATGGGGAAAAAGTTTTGCAATTTGGAGCCCTTTAAAATGCCCTCATAAAAATCGACTTCGCTCTGTTGGTTTCCTAGATATTTGAAAAAAAGGAAAAATTAACAATTTGGCTTTTTGTTAATAACTTTGTTATTTATTAACATTTTGATAATTTGTAGAAACAGGTTTAAATGGTTGTTTAACTTGCATATTTTACAGTACTCTAAGATTGCCTCCGACGTTTCATACACTTGCAGTCATCATCAGGTTTATTTTTCCTTATGGACGCCATATTGAATTGTTATGTCATTAAATAGCTTATTTTTTGCTGAGTTTAGCAACCTATAACAAGTTGATATTCTACCGAAAGTAATAGCTTCAGAAAATAAAATTAATATTAATAAAATTTAGTGGAAAAATTTAGTTATCCATGGAAAAACAACTTCATTAAGGAGTAATTTTGCAAGAATTATTACAGTTTTATTTTGTTTAGTAGAAATCAATGAAACACCCTTAATTTGTAGCAGTAGAAACTGTCAAAAAATAGTTTAGTGTTAAATTTTATTTGCCGCCCCAAGAAATTATAATTTCAAAATTGAAAAACAAAAAACATTAATAGAATAATAAAAGCTAGTTACAAAACAAACGTAAACAATTTACTTTATTGTCGCAAATGTTCAAACTGTGCGCCTTCATTCTCGATGCAAATTTGCACTCGTCGTACAATTGCGCTGGTAGCGTTCCGCGTCTTTGTACGGCTTATTTTTAGGCCTTCAATAACTTCATTGAATTGGAATCGTAAACCGTGGAAGTTATTGTACCTTAATTCAAGATTTTACAAGTAGACAGGCTGTTTTGTAAACAAAGAAAGTATGCATTGGGAACACCATCTTTAAAACTCAAAAAAATAAAACTTATTTCTAATTTCATCGTTAAGATTTTCTTCCTCACTTTCCTATTGTTTAAAAAGTTCAAATTTTGTAAAATTACATCTTCGTAAATCTATTTTCCAAGGCCAACTAAATTGTTGTCCAAAATAACAGAATTTTATTTTCTAAAACTATTTGTGCTGGAATAATATCCCATTTGTTATAGGTTGCTATTCTCAGCAAGAAATAATCTATTTAATGACATAACACTCCAATATGGCGTCCATAAGAAAAAATAAACCTGATGCTGACTGTAAGTGTATGAAACGTCGGAGACAATTTTAGGGTACTGTAAAATATGCTGGTTAAACAACGATTTAAACCTGTTTTTACAAATCATAAAAATGTTAATAAACAACGAACTTATTAAGAAAAAATCAAATTGCAATGTTTTCCTTTTTTCAAATATCTAGGAAACCAACAGAGCAAAGTCGATTTTTGTGAGGGCATATTAAAGAGCTCCAAATTGTAAAACTTCTTCTTCTATCTTCCATCTATCTTCTATCTATCTGTTTAAATCTCTCAATTTTTTTTAGGTGGCGAACTAAGGTCGAGAAAAATGTTCTTGGATCGATATGTTCCTACATAACGTCTAAGCTTCAGAAAAATGCCCTTAGATGGTACCTTTTTTATTAATAATTATTTTGACAACTTAACGCCTGTCTGTCTTTCTTTCCAATGCTAATCTGACTGTTAGACGTTACGCAGGAACATGTTCGAATCGGTACCATCCAAGAGCATTTTTCTGAAGCTTAGACGTTATGCAGGAACATATCCATCCAAGGACGTTTTTCTCGAGTTTAGTTCGTCACCTAAAAAAAATGGGAGATTTAAACAGCGAGTGGCTACAAAATTGAGTTTGCAAAACAGGAATTTATCCTGGAAAAATAAAAAGTTCGACTCAAATTCGGCTAGATAATTTAATGAATATGGGAATACGCATATGGGAGACTCGATTTTTAAACATTTTGCAATCAAAAATACGAAATTTGCGCAACATCGTCATGATAGCAAAAGGTAAATATTATCGCTGTAATATAGTTAAAGCTAACTTGTCTCAATGTCATTCTGACAAAAACATCACGGCTTACGAGATTTTATACATATGAATTAAATTATCAACAGTAATTTGAGGAGTACTTTTTATTTTGCCGGATAAATTTCTGTTTTGAACGAAATTTTGTTGCCAGGCAGTTTGACGAATAAAACTGACAGCTCAGTAAGAGCGCCGAGCAACATTCAGGTAAGGTACAGGTACATGTTCTGCAAGGCAGCGTAGGCTGATTGTCCCGTTACTTAAAAGTTCGTTTTTCGATGGATACGGAAGAAATTCAATCTGCTTCTTGTATTTTACTTATAAGGTTAGTTGGAATTTATTCTAACACCAACGTGAGTTGAGCAATTGTTAAGGAGAACTTAAACTGGTGCGTGGACAAAACTGTTTCTGTCGAGGTTTCTGTTCTCATGATATTCTTTCCATCGTTATAGTGTAAATTACTTCATTAACCATTGGCAATCCACATGAACAAATCAGTCATCAATTCAAGAACTATAGGTACACGTAGATATTTAGTTTTGATTTGATTACACACACCTGCGTTCTAGACAAATTGCAACGCGCAATGTGTCATTCATAATTGATATTAATAATAAATAGCCGTTCTCGTATCGTTTACTGTTTATTAAGTATACTGTCGTCCTCCAAGGTTACGCTGGTTCTTCTAACAGTACCACAGCATTTCAAGCTACTGTTTTAATGATCTGTTTGTTTCATAGTGGGCAATTGCAATTTTTATTACTTCTAGCCTACAGTACAATCGCACTAGGTATGTAGGTAATATGTAAGCGCTGTGCTGATGAACTATACAATATAAGCAGGATGATAATTGAGTAGGTAATAAAGTTGAATTGTTGTAAAATGTGCATTTACCTTCTTCCATTTTGTTAAATTCGAGTGCCCATTACCTACATTATTTCCGACTGATTTTATTAACACGAGATACTGTATTGGTAATAATGGTGATCACCTTGATTTTGAAGCAGTTGCGTTTTCGAGACAAATTAAAAGGAGCAACTACTTTCAAAACTGCTTACTGACATTGCATAAGCAAAAAGTTGCAACCTGGTAATCCAATATAGACACAAATTCTATTTAAATTAACCACTTTTTTATCAGTTTTATTTCATGTACTTTCAAGTCCTGCATGCATAGAAAGTATTACCTTGAATAGTAAGAATTCTTTCAGTTCCTAATAAATTTATTATTCTGTATCTTTCACTTCTTTATGTCGTTAAAAGAAAATGCAATTGCATACAGGTTGTAAAACACTTACTTCTCTTCAAATCTTTGCTATTTGACATGCATGCATTGTCTTCTCTGTTTAGTACATACTTGTTTAGCTTATCGTCAATGAGTAACTTTTTTAAGAAACTCGTGTTTTTTTGATGTAATTAATTCAGATGGTTACATGGCGTCAGACGCGGCTTATAAGAGTGCCTAGTCGTTTCTGGTAATTTTGGGGTACGTTACCTTGCCCCCCCCCCAGTTATGTTTTTTAAAACTTTTCTCAGAATTAACTTGCACGCACCTAGCACACCCTAGCACACACATAACTAAAGGTAGCACACCAATAGCTTAGAAACTACAGCAAATTGTTTGTGGGAGGGGTCAACTTAACGCTAGCTCCCCCCCAAACGATTTTCTAAAATTTTGTTAATATTAGATACTAGGGACCTAGCACAACCTAGTACACTCAAAATGATGTCTAGCACATTCCGGGAAATGCCAGAAAGTCTGCTCTCGAAAATAATTCTAGCCCCTCCCCCCAAGTAGATTTCCCAGTTTTTGGAAAATGTGCTTGATAGTACGGATGTAGCACAACCTAGCACATGCAAAATTATGTCTCGCACAGTCTAGAAAATGTCGGAAAGTCTGTTCTCGAGACATAATTCTAGCACCCCGCTATTTGATTTTTCAAGTTTTGATAAAATTGCTAGATAGAAATGAACCAAGCACAACCTAGCACACTCAAAATTATACCTAGCACATTCCGGGAAATACCGGAAAATCCGTGACCATCCCCCAATTGTTTTTCAAATCTTGATGAATATGCTAATTTTCGCATCTTGTTTCATAAAATGAACTGTTACGTTATACAACCTTGCATTTTTGATTGCTGGTTTTAATAAATGGTTTTGATCAGGGAAAAAATCGGTTAAAACCGGATGGGTTTTAAGTGAGGTCTTTTATTGAGCGGGAGAAACTTGTAACTTGTATAGGATAAAACTTCGGCGCCCCCCGATTTTTATATAACCGTTCAAAAAATTAGACTTTTCTTTTTCAAAGTGAGAACCGTGTGTAATTTTTTTATTGTGTATGTGACCACACAACACCGCTTAACCCGCTTAATCTATTTAACAGAAGCAACAGTTGCAAATTTCGTTTATAAAGATTTTGCCCTTTGTTGAATTGTTGATTTACCACAACAGTCAAATTGGTGATCGCAAAGAAATAAAAGCACATTGGTCCCGAAAAGGCCCGATTGTTATTTACAAATGTGTTTAAAATGGAATATCAAATGTTTGTGACGAGTGCGGGCTTTTTGAAATATCGTATGTTCGCGCCACAGTTAAAGCCCGTCCACATTTGCATCAGTAGCGCACGCACAGCATATGAAACTGAAAACCTCTGTTGTCTACGCGCATACGTCATGTAGTGTTGAGGATTATTAATTTATAAGTTATAGGTAGTGTTTACTTCCTCGCTAGCGTAGACGCGAACGTTATCATAGTAAGTTATACGTTATACTTACGTTTAAGTATTTCGTTAGTCGAAACTTCAACCAGCAGCGTCGGTAAATAGGTGGGTGTTGCATAGAACTGATAGTTTCGTATTCTCCGGCCGGGTGGGATCAGCTCCCGTAAAGGTTGTTTTTTTCTCTCACGTTTTTACATTATCTTTTTTGCAAAAAGTGCGCGTGCCTAGTGCATGGACAGCTAAGGGGTCTGTTTAAAATGCTTGTGTCAACTCTGGTTTCTGTTTTAAAAAGTTTCCGTCAGCAAAGTGGTCTGTTTTAGTTCCGAACTATTACTAATTTTGCACGTTTGCAAAAAAACTTTACTTCCAAAGAATTTAAAATAAACACTCTCAAACAATACAGGACTTTGACATTTGTCTAAATTTTTTTTTACTAATATAACCTCTTCGTTGGAAGAAAAGCGTGCAGATTGTCCGGCGACTGTGAGTCGAACTTCGTGTCCTTGAAATCTTGCATTCACACATTTTCCTTTTCTTTTATTCCATAGTAAATGTCATCGTGCAATAAACACGTTTATTGTAATTATTTTCTCGATAACCCATTTTTCGGTATTTCCCGTGGTGTGCTAGGTCTAATTGAGGGTGTTCTAGGTCGTAGTATCTAACAAAACCATCAAAAGTCTAAGAAATTTTCCCGAGAACCCATTTTCTGGCGTTCCCCGGGGTGTGCCAGCTCTAATTTTCGATGTGCTAGGTTGTGCTTGATCCGCAGTACTGCATTTGCAGATAAAATTGGTAAAAATCATTAGAGGGGGGGGGGGGGCAGCGTTAAGTTGGACCCACCCATCAAGAATTGATTGCGGATATCTTGCTATTGATGTGCTAGGTTTAATGAAGGGTGTGCTAGGGTGTGCAAGGTGTGCGCAAATTGACTGAGAGAAAATTTTGTTCACTAAAAATCGTCTAACGGCTTCCAGCGCCAATCCGTGGTGGCGTTCGGTACTGACTACTGAAAAGAAAAGTGACAGAAGTAGTAGAGGATAGATAACACAGTGAACAATGAATTACAAAAAATGCATGCTATCAAAGCTTGCTCGATATAATTACTCCAATTAAAGAGTCATTAAAACTAAAATATTTCGACGCATTAATTTTATCATAAAATCAAATTTACAACGCCCATTAAAACAAGAACTACTTCACTCATAAATAGGAGTAAAAGAATATCTTGAAACTACATCTGATACACAGACATAACGTGTTAATTATTGATGTGTGAATTAACTGTATCTTATTGATCAAGTTACGTTCTTGCCATTGCGTAAGGCCACAGCTAACTGTGATCCAGAAGATCCGTAGTATTTTGTACGTGCAAAACTTCGTCGTTGATTTTAAGAATAAACGCCTTTATTTGCAAAGGTCAAATATAAAATTATACTTCCGAACGCATAATAAGGTCCATTATTCAATGGCCTTTGAATAATGAGTCATTATCGACATTTTTTGAAGCACATCCGAACAGATGAAAGGGAACGACGTGGGGCCAAAGGCCTCGCGATTTCGCCCCGTGCGTTGCACAAAATGGGGGCAGAAAAATGATAAATCGTAAAGTTTTTTTTCAAAGCGAAAAATTTGTCGATCGGGATGAAATTTTCGACGGTAAGCGAAATACGGCACCATCAAATTAAGGGCAGTTTCTTATGCCGGTCAAACCGAGGGGCCCTGGGCACTTTTGAAAGCGGAATTCAACAGTCCCGTCGACCGGACCGAAGATCGCCAAGGGAAATAATTTTTCCCGCGAAACCTCGCAAATTTTTGTGGCCAAAAACATCGAAAAGGGGTATTTAACTCTACCGAGGGGGTCACAGGTGGAACGTGGTACGATATACGGTTTGAAAGAGGACACTCATTGTGGTCAGTCAACGTTTATAAGGGTATAGAAATTTGCATTAGAAAACGGCCAAAAAAATCCAGCGATAACGAAATCTTCTAAGTTCAAATAGTCAACTGTAAAATTTTCGTCGGAATTGCCAATATTTGTATGCTAGGGGTGACTTTCAGAAGCCACACCGACGCTCGTTTTCTTTTGATAAAGTTTACACTCCCTTTCGAGATTGCAGATCACCGCCACACCGTGCCATCCACCCCAAGATGAGTGCAAATATCAGAGTAGATTTCGGGATTTTACGTAAATTTTCTCAATTTCGCACTTTTTTGGGGTCAAATATTATCTCAAGGCAGATATTTTTAAACAGGTCGTTGGCCCGTTACGCTCACTTTATTTTGATGGCTTTAGACATGCCGAGAAGGGTTACACGGCGGTTGCAAGACGCCCTTAAAAAGTAGGTACGTTTTTTACGAAATTTTCCATTTTCTCAAGGCCGTATTTCTTGCCTGCGGGAGGATGGGCGTCTTTCGTCGTAAGAAAAATGTTCTCCGAAACTCGCTCTTTCGATATCCGTCGAGAAAATTGAAATCGGTCAACATTTGAAAAAGTTATTGAAGAAAAACAGCAGGTGTACATTTAATTTTTAGCTTACATTTGTTAGTCACCGGAGGTGAAGTTATTAACTTTGTAGTATCTTATAGCCCTTTCCAATTTTTCTTAAAAAACAATCTTCTGATCGCCAGTAGCGTCCGAAGTGTAGACTGCCTTTTTCGACCCCCATCACTTTTGCGAAAACTATCAGGTGTCTTGTAAAACGGTTCAGCGGGCGGATGCGTAATCCAAAAGATCGATGTTTATTTACCCTTGGAATCAAGTATAACTTTGGTGCGGTGCAATTCGGGGTTCTCTTGCTTCGAAAGTAAGTGTCCGGAAAATGAATTTGTGCCTTTTTTGAATGAAGCTGCGATGCTCTACATGACCGAGTGTTATTTTCCGCGTTGAATTCCTCCGCCCTCGTCGTAGGGTGCGAAATGTTAAGAAGTGCAACTTTTCAGTTTTTCCGCTTTAACATTTTTCGCCCAGATGTCAGGCTTCGACTGATGGAAAATAAACGGGCGCATCTGCCCGACCCACTTTCGTTCCTCCGAGGTATTCGGAAGGGGTCGCAAAAAGAATCCAAACTTGGACGATATTTTTCGCCATTTTGAAAAATTGACCTCTGGGTTGTCCCGTACTTGCATTTTTTGAGGTATTGATCTAAAATTCTGGATTATTCGTATCTCGGGTATCGGTAGAGAGGTCAGGCCGGGGATGGAAATGTTTCATCAACCCAATATTTCGGTATAATTTTATGGAACCTTTACAGATCTATTTATAGGAAAATTTTTCATCAGAAATGGAAAAGGACGATTCTTTTTTGTGGTCGAGACCGCCATTACAGCGGAAAAACTAAGAAAAACCACACTTTTTAAGAGCTGTATTTACGCTCCAATATCTTGGTATCTATAAGAGATATTGATCTGAAATTTGCATGAGCCGGTAGCCCTTTTAATTTACTACAAAACTGTGTCTTCGAAATCAGCCCACTTTGATTGTTTATAACAATAACTAAACATTTTCTCCGGCGACATTATTTTTCCAAGCATTTCTTCATATTCAAAGCGCTGCAGTTTAACTCCCGTATAAGATATTAAAAAAATTCTTGAATAGAAAACTGGCAAATTTGATAAGGATTATCTTCTCTCGATTTTGTATACACTTATCTTTAACAATAAAGTGACCAGAGTTAATTAAATTCTCCGATGCACCTTTCACGCGCTGCCGCTCTCGATCACCCTCCTGCGCTTCTCTCTCCGCGCTTCACCCGCGTACTGGTGATATAATACATACAGGGCCCACTGCGCTATGTACCTACAACATGCCTATCGTTGTTCGTCGTTCCAATAACTTTATTTTGGGTGGAATTATAAATAACGTGAATGAAAAGCTTTAGTCTTTTATTTGAACTTATTCCTGCATATCATCTTGTTCATCAAACAACAATTTATTTTGCACTTACATTCGGAAAAACAAAACATGCCCTCATTTTTGCACGCGCATTTATTGTTATTACAGTTTTTTTCGTTGCAGAAAAGACTGATTATTGTTCTAATATCTTGGGGAATTGGGGCCCTTGTGACAAATCGTGGGACCAAAATATCATATTTTTGCGTACCCAGCCATAATTGCTTGGCTCAAGTTTATCAATTATACCAATGTAGCAAGAAAGCTTGTATCATACCTATATCGACATGACAAATGCTCAGATCTAAATGAAATTATGCTCAAGCTAACAAAGAAAACACAAAAATCGACCAAAGAAATTCCTCCTACTGAGGATTCATTTTATTTTCATGTACATAGGTAGGTGGTGTTATTAAACAAAATATATGTACACTTCATTCACAGAATGGGTAAAACTTGAACTGTAAAAATTATCACAGATGGGTTCTTGGACCTGGGTAATGTAAAATTAATATTAAACTTTGGTATAATTGAATAATTACCTACCTACTTTGTGATAATTTTATCAATTGAAAGTTTTACTCAATTGTGGTCTAAATTAGGGAATGAACTGTATACTATGCGTATACATACATATTTATAGATATTTTTATACTACCAAGTATACCTCTGGATACTGAGTCACATTGGTATATTGATAAACTTGAGCCAAGCATTTATGGCTGGGTACGCAAAAATGATATTTTGGTCCCACAATTTGTCACAAGGGCCCCAATTCCCCAAGATATTAGAACAATAATCAGTGTTTTCTGCAACGAAAAAACTGTAATAACAATAAATGCGCGTGCAAAAATGAGGGCATGTTTTGTTTTTCCGAATGTAAGTGCAAAATAAATTGTTGTTTGATGAACAAGATGATATGCAGGAATAAGTTCAAATAAAAGACTAAAGCTTTTCATTCTTAATTCACGTTATTTATAATTCCACCCAAAATAAAGTTATTGGAACGACGAACGATAGGCATGTTGTAGGTACGTAGCGCAGTGGGCCCTGTATGTATTAAATCACCAGTACGCGGCTGAAGCGGGGGGAGAGAGGCGCGGGAGGGTGATCGAGAGTGGCAGCGCGTGAAAGGTGCATCGGAGAAGTAAATTAATTCTGGCCACTTTATTGTTAAAGATAAGTATATACAAAATCGAGAGAAGATAAGCCACATGAAATTTGCCAGTTTTCTGTCCAACAATTTTTTTAATATCTTATTCAGGAGTTAAACTGTAGCGCTTTGAATATGGAGAAATGCTTGGAAAAAGAACGTCGCCGGAGAAAATGTTTACTTATTGTTATAAACAATGAAAGCGGGCTGATTTCGAAGACACAGTTTTGTAGTAAATTAAAAGAGATATCGGCTCATGCAAATTTCAGATCAATATCTCTTATAGATACCAAGATATTGGAGCGTAAATACAGCTCTTAAAAAGTGTGGTTTTTCTTAGTTTTCCGCTGTAATGGCGGTCTCGACCACAAAAAAGAGTCGTCCTTTTCCATTTCTGATGCAAAATCTTCATATAAATAGATATGTAAAGGTCCCATAAGATTATACCGAAATATTGGGTTACTCTTTAAAATGACGCCTTTTGGTCAGCACGCCGCCGGTCTATGTCACTTGTCAATGCATAAATATATACCAAGAATGGCATGATGAAAAAAAACATAATTTTGATAGAGTTGTTATGATGTTCCATTTGTTAACACTGATTTCCTTCCTTATTAATACATCTCACGTATAAGTTTTCAAAAGAACCCGAAGGAACATGCTTTCCTTAAAAAATTTAAAATTATTTGAGGAAGTGTAATCGTCCGCAATGTAAAGAGACTTAACAAAAGGAAGTGTAAATAATAATTATACCTATCACAAGAGTACATCACCTGTCGTCTGTGAACTCATCATCCGTGTCTCAGACACGCAATACGTAACTTAAGTTTCTTCTATGACGCAATTACATAATTTTCTGTATCGCTAAACGGAAGTATTATTACCTGCAATTTATGCTACTTGCATGGATGCAGGAATGCGGATCACCCGCACTTTTTCATTTCTCCGTCGATTGTACCTACAGTCTGTTTCGTTAACTATTAATATTTATCATTCTAATCTTGAGTTAACAAACCGATAATCCATGTGGCGCAGCTGTAGTGGTCCACTTTATGAATTCCCATAATTGTGATCATTTCACACCGATACGCAGCAATGGCGGAGCAATTAATAACATGCGTGTCAATAAACGCTTTCTCATTCGAGCAGAAAACTTGATGAACTGAGAATTCCGGTACCCAGTCTATTGTACTCATATTTGCGGAAGTCTGCGGAACCGGCCACTTGTTTCACGGATATAAAAATAAAATGTAGGAGTAAGAATTCAATATATGAGACAAAGTATATATATATTTCTTTAAGCAAGACGAAGAACTGTATAATAGCCACAGATGGTTTATGTAACTTGAAACTCTTGAGAGGGAGAAAAGTTTGACATGCTAACAGTCGAGACGAAGACAAGGGGAGTTATGCGAAAGTGCGTGGCGCGAGAACACGTGTATGTGGAAAGGCGAGACACTTTTATGGTGCATGTGCAATAATAGTTGTAGTTATATTTGTGCATTATGAAAGTAAGGTAATTAGATAATTGGCCAAGGTAGATAGATCGCAAGTATAGTTAGATAAATGTAGTACTGTAGTAATAGATGCATAAACAAGTACAGTAAAGTGTAAGGGCTCAAATAGAGAAAGATAGAGAAGCAATAGTTAAAGTAGCGAGACGAGTACGTACTAGCAAGAGGCGGACCACAGAGTCCAGCGAGAAGCATGTGATTCTCAAAGGGGTATATAAACAAAGAAAGAGGCGGACCACAGAGTCCAGCGAGAAGCATGTGATTCTCAAAGGGGTATATAAACAAAGAAAGAGGCGGACCACAGAGTCCAGCGAGAAGCATGTGATTCTCAAAGGGGTATATAAACAAAGAAAGAGACGGACCACAGAGTCCAGCGAGAAGCATGTGATTCTCAATAATTAAAGGCCGAAACCATAGCATAAAGTACTCGAATAGCAGCAAAGAGAGTGTAGTTATGAGCTTATTATTATTGCTTATGTGTCCAGTTGCTAGCACGTACTAGCCCAAACGTATCTGTACTTATACGACACGCCAATCTATATGTTCATAGGGAATAGGTACCTAACCAGCAGATACCCGGAGGACATGGTAGCCTCAATGGTTACAAAGTTGGCAAGATGAAGACCGCCAGGTCACAGAGCAGATTCCCCAGTTAAAGCTGATTGCAGATGACTGCACCAGGGGGGTCACCGAAGGCACAGTAGTTATTGATTGTACTGTCACTCAGGTTGTCTTTCTAATTTCATGTTGTTGCTGTTTTATTTGGGACTTCTACACGAGCTGTATGAATGTGCGTTCTCTCTATCTCTGGTTCTCTACTGCCACCAGCCAGCTAACAATAATTTATGAAGTAATGAAATGTACTGTTTGAATAAATAAATTAATTGTGGAACCTAAGGCGTTATTGTTGATTATTATGGTAAAATTGGAACGGTGTACCAGTACACCCTGTATCATGAATAGGTACACCCTGTATCATGAATACTCTGAGTAAAATATGGTCCAACAATTTGTCAGGTGTGGGGTTCACAATTAATAAATTACTTTATTCGAACACATCAGAAGTAAATAATAAAGTGGCAATGAAATAATTATTGTTCTGTCGTGAAAAGAGAGAGAAGAGAAAACTGCATCACAATCTGACAAAAAAAAGGGGTCCTTTTCATAGTAACACTACAGTTTGGCCAAGCTCAAATTCTTGGTTAGAATATTAAAATGTGGTATTCATTTACGCTGAACAGGATACTTTAAAAATAAAGGGTCGGTTGTATTCCAGTTTTAAAGTATTTTAAGTTGTCAAGTTGACCCAAAGAGAGTAATTCTCAAGAAATATTATAGGGCCCTTGTTTATATTGACTTGGAAGTGGTTGTACCTTACCACCCAACTAATCTTCAGGGGACGTGTTATGCGTCTGTGTTTGACACTGATACCTACCCACTTCTAAAAACGTGTGAACGTTGAAATACTTCAGCAAGACACGAAATTCATTGAGTACGGAAAAGACAAAATGGAACATTAGACATACAATAATTAATTTTTTCCATTTAGGTAAATACTAAATAATAATTTGGTTATCAACAAATAAACCGTAATTTACAGGCCATCTGGTCTCATAGATCATAGAATAAAGGATATAAGCAGGTAGCAAATATTGTATAAATGATAGTTCTCGTTTCGTTTTCCTGTTATTAAGAAAAATAACAATAATAATATGTGAAGAGCACTGCTATGGCTTATTTTTGTCGAGTCTCAAGTTATTAAAATTTGATGTCACATGCCCTTGCCAGCGAATCTCTTGTTATGGGAATATCGCTTAAATGGCTGTTTGCATACAACATTTTTCTTTTTATCCTTAAGAACTCATCCGTTCTATGAGCTCGTGAGACTTAAGTAAAAATCGCCAGATATGTGGTAATGAACATTTTGAATCACAAGTCATTGATTTTTCTGAAAAAAAAGTATACGAGTGCAAGCCAGGTAAAGTGATAATTAATAAATTAAGCACTTTTAATCCTATGATTGAAAATACGCCTACAAAGTTGTTCTTTAGGGCACTCGGTTTATAGGTACAATTATTAAGTAAGCACTTAACTGTAGTCAAATATCTGACTCAGATTCGATATTTGGTTCCGCTACCACCTAATTACCAAATCCCAAAGTTTATAGCATTCTATTGGGAAGATACAGCTATTTCCAACATTCAGCTTAATTAAGAAAAATAAATAATGGCTCATTTTCATCTTTTAGCTTTGTAATGTGCTTATATATATTTCAGTCGTGCTGATCAGTTGATACCTAGGTAAGAACCTGCAAAAATTGTAAAACTGAAAAATATGCAACGAGGTTGTCAGTTAATAAAATTGGTAAATAACGAGGGAAATAAATAAGGATCCATTTTCGTATTGAATTGTGGGTTACTACCCCAGGAAAACAAATAAAGGGTGGAGATGATCAATCATCAATGATCAATCAATCAATGATCTGCTAATTAAGGTTTTCTGACTTTCTATCTTCTATCAATTAAAAGTAAAAGGATGCTAGTGCTGACATTCGCAAAATCGATTTTAAAGCGTCCTTTCACGACCCTAACAAAGAAAAAACTTTAAATGTTTTATACTTTCCTTGAAGTAATGTACCTACGTAGAAACTACTTATGAATGTTAAAATACCAGCTAGGTGGATTAGCATCCCGTGATATCTCGTGGTGAGTACAAAAAAAAAATACAACAAAAAAAACAATTAATTAATTAATAAAATAATAAAATAATAAAATTGGATTTAGTTCTATAAATCAATGCCTGGCGGAGTATTGTGCGAAGATTTGTTGTTCGAACGATCCCGTGTCACTTTCGTTAATCACAAAATTTTCCATTAGCCAGAACCATGGATACAGGATCCTCTATCCATGGCCAGAAAATATGAAGGCACTCGTGCCGTTACGGCTCTCTGCGGGTGACCCAGTGTCGTCCACAAATTAATAATGCAGAAATCTCACTTCCATTTACAATAATTTTTATACTTATTGTAACCGTATCTCACGGCGACAATTAATAATCATCCGTACCTATACCTACACATCTATCAGTTCTCAGCGGCATCGTTAACTTAACAAAAAAAAATTACAATTATTGTTCCACACAATTAAATACTTGTTTCTATGTAAATATTTTTCGTTTTCTCTAAACATCACTGTATCACGATAGGTATTTAGGTTTTGAAATACACATCTAAATGAGGTGTCAGATCCTGGACAATAAATACGATAGAGACCAGAAAGTATCTCCAGTTCTCAAAAACACATATTTAAAAAAAGATTAAGCTGCTTCCCGACCTAGTTAATTATTCCGGTTTGGTGAATAGTTAGGTAAATAGCCTCAAACGGTACGGCAAGACTACGCCAATGGTTCCTTAGACCTGAAAATCAGTAAGACACACTGACGACCCTCCTTAAATTTGAAAAGACTGAGCTCTTGGTTTCCGGTTACAATTAGGGTTATTGCCTGAAATGGTGCTTTTAATAATTATACATATTACTTCAGAGAGGCATGACACTTTTTGAATTAAAAAAAAAGGATAGGTAAATAAATAATTGATCGCTTTTATGAGTTCAATAACAATGTTCTATTTTGAATTTTCAAATTTGCAAATTGTTGGACCATATTTTACTCAGAGTATTCATGATACAGGGTGTACCTATTCATGATACAGGGTGTACTGGTACACCGTTCCAACTTTACCATAATAACCAACAATAACGCCTTAGGTTCCACAATTAATTTATTTATTCAAACAGTACATTTCATTACTTCATAAATTATTGTTAGCTGGCTGGTGGCAGTAGAGAACCAGAGATAGAGAGAACGCACATTCATACAGCTCGTGTAGAAGTCCCAAATAAAACAGCAACAACATGAAATTAGAAAGACAACCTGAGTGACAGTACAATCAATAACTACTGTGTACTTACAGCGGGTGGTCACCCGCCTTCGGTGACCCCCCTGGTGCAGTCATCTGCAATCAGCTTTAACTGGGGAATCTGCTCTGTGACCTGGCGGTCTTCATCTTGCCAACTTTGTAACCATTGAGGCTACCATGTCCTCCGGGTATCTGCTGGTTAGGTACCTATTCCCTATGAACATATAGATTGGCGTGTTGTATAAGTACAGATACGTTTGGGCTAGTACGTGCTAGCAACTGGACACATAAGCAATAATAATAAGCTCATAACTACACTCTCTTTGCTGCTATTCGAGTACTTTATGCTACGGTTTCGGCCTTTAATTATTGAGAATCACATGCTTCTCGCTGGACTCTGTGGTCCGTCTCTTTCTTTGTTTATATACCCCTTTGAGAATCACATGCTTCTCGCTGGACTCTGTGGTCCGCCTCTTTCTTTGTTTATATACCCCTTTGAGAATCACATGCTTCTCGCTGGACTCTGTGGTCCGCCTCTTTCTTTGTTTATATACCCCTTTGAGAATCACATGCTTCTCGCTGGACTCTGTGGTCCGCCTCTTGCTAGTACGTACTCGTCTCGCTACTTTAACTATTGCTTCTCTATCTTTCTCTATTTGAGCCCTTACACTTTACTGTACTTGTTTATGCATCTATTACTACAGTACTACATTTATCTAACTATACTTGCGATCTATCTACCTTGGCCAATTATCTAATTACCTTACTTTCATAATGCACAAATATAACTACAACTATTATTGCACATGCACCATAAAAGTGTCTCGCCTTTCCACATACACGTGTTCTCGCGCCACGCACTTTCGCATAACTCCCCTTGTCTTCGTCTCGACTATTAGCATGTCAAACTTTTCTCCCTCTCAAGAGTTTCAAGTTACATAAACCATCTGTGGCTATTATACAGTTCTTCGTCTTGCTTAAAGAAATATATATATATATATATATATATATACTTTGTCTCATATATTGAATTCTTACTCCTACAAAAAATACTTCTAAAGACTAAATACTTATTATAGTGACATTACTGTAAATTGTACTTTGTGGAGATTTTAATCTTCCCAATATCACCTGAGCGCGGGATACTGTAAGTCTCATGTGTAGTCCTATAAACTTTGAAGGTTTCCGGTCTATATATAGATCTACAGGGTGGGCCAATAGTTTGTAGTCGACCCTGTATATTAATCAACTTCTTGCAGTTGTGGACCTCACGGTCGCGTACCTTTTTATGCGTAGTAAATAAATAAATTGTATTCATATAAAGTGGACTGTAAACTTTAATTATATGAACTAAATAACAACAAAAAACACTTAAAACGAGACTTAAACTGAAGAAAACTATTATAATAGCAACGGTTCGCTATGAATGTCAGAACAAGACTGGTTAATATTGTAGAACTCTATACTGAATACACAGGATAAGGGTCGTAAAACGACCGGCACCCCTCCGCCCACATTGGGCCTTTCACAAGATGCCATAAATACCAATGGTATGACAAAGTAAAACTGAACAGACCCGTATCTCTGGTTCTATTCAAGGGTATCAAAATAAAACTATACATGTATGTTGAGAACCCCACAGAGCATCTGATAAAATTATTTTGGTGTATTGTATACAGGATGTTCGCATTCTGAGCACCAAACCAAAGTTATGTTTTTTTGCCCCACATTTGTTTACATATTTGAATTCCCAATAAAATTTTCTGAAAGATGGTGTACTACACGATGGGGTTTAGAGTGGGCAATTTTAAAAGATATTACCATTTTAGTACCAGTGTGGACCCAATTTAAGGAGCGGCTGACATCTACTGGTCGAAACCATTTAAGATTTCTTTATCGGACTAGGTCCACAGACTGCTCTGTTTGTAAAATTCTTGAGTATTTTTGTCACAAAACTTAATATCATACAGGGTGGACAACTTACGCAATATGCATTTTTTCTTAAAAATTTCAAATAGAACACCCCATATATTATTTCCATATTTGATAGACAGTTTACTAAGCTTTTGATTGATGTAGATATTGTTGGGTCTACGACTGACGGTTTCGGTAGAATTGAACTTTAAAGTGTAGTAACTTGACCGGTAGTTTATTCGTTTCTCCCATATTTTAGCTCCCAAAACACAAAATATGATTTCCATTTTGTTTCTGGAAGTTGGTTTCACATTGAGGCAAAAAATTTAATAGCCAAATTGCTTCTTCATGGTCGTATTCTTAAATAAATGGTAACTTATTAAGCCTATTCATAAATTGAAACAAGGAGTGCCATGGAAGAAAACCGTCCTTTCAAGAAGTAATCTTGCAATGAGATTTCTTGTGCTGGTGTAAACTCTGTACTCTAAATTTTCTGTAAAAACAAAGTGTAAGCATTTTTCCGAGTTTTGGGTGGCAAAATGTCATTCCTCAAAAATGATACAAAATTACGGCAAAAATCTCAATTCTTAAGGTTCAATCTTTATTTCTGCTTAAATTAACAGTCGCAGTTCGCAGACCTGCCAATATCTGCATCACTCAAAAGCTTAATAAACTGGCTATCAAACCTGTAAATAATATACGGGGTGTTCCATTTAACATTTTTGAGAAAAGCTCCATTTTGCGCAAGTTTGCCACTCTGTATAATATGAACTATTTTGAAAAAAGTATTAATGGATTTTACAAATAGAGTACGATCTGAACCTAGTCCAATAAAAAAATCATAGTTAGCTTTGACCAGCAGACGTCAGTGGCACCACAAATTTTGTGTTCACACTGGTACTAAAATCTTTTACTCTAAACCCCACCGTGTAGCATATCAACTTTCAAGAAATCTTATGGGGAATCCAAATATGTAAACAAATGTGGAGCATTCCATTTAAAAAAACATAACTTTGGTTTGGTACGTAGCACGTGAACATCCTGTATACACTAAAATAATTTTCAAATAAGCTTCGTGGGGTTCTCCACACACACACTTAAAATTTCATGTTGGTATCTTAAATAGAATCAGAGATATGGACCGACTACGCACTATTGACCCACCCTGTATAGCTCCACAGTCGAAACCATTTGCCTACGCAATTTTTACGTGATAAAATTTGAAGGTCGAGGGTTATATGTTAAGTTTATCTTCCAGAAAAAATATATTTTCTAACTTTTATTTTAAAATTTTTCAATTTTATACAACTAATACAACGAAATAATAATAATTATTAATAACAATAATGATGGAAAATTGATTGGTTTCCAATTAGATAGAAATCATAATGATTAATTAGGTTTAAAGTTTGAATAATTAATTACAAAAATGAAATTTTAATATATTACAGAGTTTCCTTTGTTTTTTTGTGTAACATTAGGTGCTCTCCAAAGGATAATTTTTGTACCATTGTCTGGTACTATGTTTGGTCCAGAATCGGTTGCAAGTTAAAAGTAATCTTCTTGGCGTTATGGTTTTGGTTCTTTTAGCGAGTAGTTTGGTGAAGTGAAAAGTCTTCCAGGGCAGATTGACTTATTTCACACAAGCCATTTACTTTCTGCTAGTTTTTCGCTCCTCCTAGACGTGTTTTAGAAAAAAACTGTATTATATTCTATTCTGCCTAAAGAGAAAAATATTTAGTACAGCACAGTTCGCAGGTTTTTGTTTTCAAATAATTTACCTGTTGCAATACCTTCGTTGTCCAATTCTTCTTTAAAATAGTCAATTCTGCAATTGATTGCCTCTCCGCCCCGCCATGTAAGTTCAACAGCAGACCAGATGGAGTATCCTCATCAAATGAATTTATAATGGATTGGTATTCACCTTGGGTAAAATCTTTGGAGCTTTGCTTCTTTTTAGTTTGATCCTTTTGTAATAATTTTCGTTTAGCATCACGAGCATTTCTCGCTTGTTGAAATAGTATATCTTTGAATGGATCAAATACTATATTATAATTTATCAAAATAAAATTGCATGTTTCAATTGTACATGGAAAAACCGTAGACCACTGGTTTTATCATCAGTACCGTGCTACACCCTACACAGAGTTTTATCTGCATTAAATGAACTCCGAGTATTACAATTCACTCTGGTGTTCAAGTGTTAACTGCAGGTACTTAATGGTTTCTTGGTAAGTACTTCTCAGGCAGTATTGCTTTAACTATTTGATGCGAAATTTAATGGTTGGTACCTAGCGGCAGCGTCACTTTACAAGACTTCAAAAAGTGTTGAGAAAAATTACATTGGGATTGTCTGAGCAGGGTGATTCTAAATATATACGAAATATTTCCGGAGGTGATGCCTTGGTAGAAGCTAAGGGGAGTTTCCTGTATAAACGTATGCCCTAAAGTACCCTCTCGTTGTGTTATACCATCCCAAGGAGTGTGGTTGTTACCAGAAATTTGGAAAGAAGAATATAAGAACTTCTTACTGCTACATTTTTAATCTCCTCCTCTTATTAGAATGAAATTTACAGTCCTATTTAGTTTTTTATTAGAAATTTTTGAAAACAAATAAGAAGTTGTTTTCAACCCTAGTTTAGGGCATAGGGTTATAATAACCCCCCCCCCTTAATTCTTGCCAAGGTATCACCTCCTGAAATGTTTCGCATATATTTAGAATGACTGTGTATACAAGGGTGGTAGTTACTATCAAGAAATTACGAATCACTGTACTTTCTTCAAACACCTGCAATTTTTGTTTAAAATATTACATAATTATTCATCTCCTGCCGTCACGTACACATTGCGAAATCTTTGTCTAATAAGACAACCGCAGTGTGCGTCTTCCTGCTTCTTTCCTGCGGTCTGAAAACTGTAACACTGCATTTACTTCACCAATGGTACGTGTCCCATGTGCAGATCTAATATTAGTTACACAACCGCGTTTTATTTGCTTTCATTGTTTTTGTCCAAGCGCACTTTTCATTTTTAACCATTATTTGTTATGCCATCTGCTTTCTAGTAAAAGTAAAAATTGTAATATGTATGTGTTTACGTTTCTGCACATTATTAATATCCCGCAAAGTCGTTTTTTATCTTTATTATGTTAGTTGCTGATAGTAATGTATGCCAGTTAGAAACTTCATTTGCACGATATACTGTAAATAATGTCTTGAATGCAATACTTGGTTTAACAATTTATAAGGTTTATTAGCATCAAATGCTATTGGAACGAGTTCAATGTAACAGTACAAGAAATGTCATTAAACAACGTTAATTCAAGAAGAAAGTAAGATTTTTGTAAATAAGTACCTAGTATGTATCTAATTAGCATTTATCTTTCATTTATTTTAAGTTTTTGAAATTATTTATTAACCTTGTCGTATTCACTCGAAGATCAGATTCTCTGTACTCACACCTCTGTTTCTTCGCTCCAAGTCCTCAAATTAGGAGCATTTTCATTACAGCGAGATAGAGAGGTGTGGCACACATGGGAGACTGGATTGGGATATCACTCTGACCACGAATATCCAGAAAATATTCCGCGGAGCCGGCAGTTACCAAGCTGAATAATATTTTCTCCGAAAATCAACGTATTTGAAACTTAATAAAGAGGGTGGCCAGTTCTAAGTACACGGTAGGTACTAGGGCTGGGCGATATCGATAATCGATCACAAAAGTAATCGCTTAATCAATTAATTTAATCATTTACTTATTAATCCATAGATCGATTAATTGGAAAAATCTGAAAATCAAAAAATCGATTATACGATTTCGTGATTAATCGATAAACCGTTTGAGTAATTGACTAAGTCGGTCGATCGATTGATTTAATCGAATCGATCATTAACGAAATGAAATAATCACACTTGACTAAAGTTACCTATATTTCTTTCCAAGCTAACTAGTACTCTTTAATCGTATGGTCTGTAGTAATACAATAAGTGGTCTGGAATTGTCGGAAATTTTACGAAAGCTGTTGCGTTGCTTGGTAGCCACGAGTGTAAATTTGACAGTTAGAAGATCACGAGCGCTTGCGCGAGTGATCTTCTGTCAAATTTGCACGAGTGGCTGGTAAAAGCAACAGTTTGAGTAAAATTACCTAAAAATTCCAGACCACGAATTGCATTTGAAAAGATTATTTTTTGAATCGAAGCAAGGTAGTTCAAAACGAAATTTTATTTCAATTAATTCACATACAAAGAAATGTGTTGGGAATATTTGACGGTTGGCAGGTACTAAAGTAACTAGATTATACATTATAAATGCACCTACAAATTCGAAACTATGGCAACTTATCAACAAGCAAAATTATCGAAAAAAATTACCGAAATAATACACGCTTCTAGACCCAAATGCAATGTTCCTATTGGTCAATTTGACGATGAAAAAATAATCAGTAAAAAATAACAGAATCAATAAGAATTACAATAAAAAAGAAAATTTATTTAACGCAAATAAAAATTATTTATAGAAAACATGAATATCCGGAGATATTCATGTTTGAAAAATCAACTGCCAACTTCTCGAAACCAGTCACTTGGGCCCTAATAAACCCCAATCAGTTTCTATCCGTTAGTAAGTCGCCAGTAAGTATTTGTTTGTAAGCCCAAAATTTTCGTTTGTAAGTGAAGCGTTTTTGAAATAAAATAGCCCAAAAATTCACTGCTAACTTCCCGGAAGCAGTAGCTTGGGCCCTAATCAACCTGAAATAGTTGCTATTCTTTGGTAAGTCGTTGGTAATAACTGAGACTTACAACGGCCCGCTCGCTTCGCTTCGCTCCGCTTGACCTTAACCTGACATACTTTTGTTAATAATGAGAAATAGATAGAAACCTGGCAGCCAAAGAAGACTTTATTTATTATTTCTCGCGGGGTGATGTCTTCTTTGACTGTTTATGTTAGATTGATATGCCCGGTTTTTATTTATTTCCCGTCATTCATTATATTAAGAATTTGATAATATATGTCGCATATTTCAACATTTTCCACATATCTTCCGTTTAATTTAGTTAATATGCAATTCATGACAGTATTTTTATATGGATTAAGTTTGGGTCGGTCATCATTTTGATTAGGAAAGTTGGATATGAGTAGGTAGTTCGCAAATTTTTCTGCGCCTGGGAGTCCGCAAATACCGTATACGACACTGGATTTCAATTTTCAAAATACGCATTCTCTGCTTTGTAGTTATAGAGAAAATGCCTCTACTCAGAAAAAGCGCAAGTCTTTGTTATCAAAGACAAACTCTGTCTACAAGTTATGAGTAATCGATATACCGATTAATCAATTTATCGATCGATTATTTCCCCAATTCCTTCAGAAGTGTTTCACCTTCTTCAGAGGTGGCTCAGTTTGTTACCCATCTTTGTTTTCGGACTCCAGATAAGTCGCCATAGTTGCTCGTTTTCTGCCCTCTTTGTTGTATTGGGAAGGTCATGTGCTCTCTGCTCGTTGGGTGGAATTCCATTTTATCACTCTCTTGGTCGGTCAGATGATGGGGTGTTAGATAAGGACCCCGAAACCGCAATTTTATATATAGAGTGTTAAGGATTATCGGATTTTCAGTTATACATCAGTTATGCATCGTTCCAACAATTTTTTTCAATAAGTTATGGTGGAAAGAATCAATCTGGAAGTATGTACTTTAGTGCTTTAGTGTACACGTACACAATGTATTTATCCACAAAGCCCCCATACAAAATCATAATAATCTCTCTCACCTTCCATTTCAACATTTTTGTTGGCTGATATGTCAATGTTATTGTCAATGTCAGATATAGATCAGATAGTACACTGTCTACAAATGGTCTTGTATGTAAAGCCCATGATTTTTTAGAGCGTTTGCTTCGTTTGGATATACGCCCTATCGTGTTTAAATGTTTTCTTTTACCAAAAATCAGTTACGAATAAATGGCATAAACGTAATGAAATTGCCTCTTCTATATGGATCACCCCGAACACCTAATAAAGTCATGGATATTGCAACTACCTTTCTTTTGTTGCAGTAGGCATCTCTAACGGCAAAAAGACAAATTTACTTAACATGCTGCTTCATGCAGTCGGTTGACCAGGCGAATAATTATTTACCTTCTGGTTGGTCAGTCTTGAATGGTAAAAACTTTATCGTACAAATCTTTGTACTCCACTTCATTATAATTTCGTCATCATTTAATTGCTTGTAGCAATGCATAATTAAAGTTTATTGAAGCATATAAAGTTCGTAATATCTGGGTTGTAAAAAGCGCTACCGGTACAATCAGAGAAATACAATTATTTATATTGTTTGGAAAAGAAATTTGTACACAGGACAATATTTTATGTAGTAAACTACCAATAGGTCAAGTATACACTGTCTTTGTCTAATTTAATTGTGAATTATAAATATTTCTATCCACGAAGTTTTTACGACTTCTGCGTTTACCAATGACCGCAGTTTGTGCTCGTTAAAATTGAATTAATCAGTTGCAAAAATGCAGTTAGTGCCGAGTTAGATATCGACCTTACCTCATTCCCTTTTTAATAAAGAAATTTACACAACAGCTATTATTTACATGACGATGTTGTAAAATGAGTTTTCGCAATCATTTTCCGGTTAATCTACCATCTGACATGAATGGGAGGAAGAAATTCTCTAGAGAAGCATTCTCAGTTGGCACACGCGATTAGAATTATTGCGATGCACAATCTGTAAGAGAACGTCAACGTGTATTTTAATCTGATCCTCTCTCGGAGACTTTTCTTTCTCAAATAAGTCACGTTTGAAGAAAAAATACTGCTGTAGTAAACAAAAATAATTGTTTCCAAAATGACAGCACTAGAGCAGAAATTGACGTATGAAGATTTAATTTTTGTGTGTTTTTGAAGAAATATACAGGTCTACAATAATGAGAAAAGTGCAAAAACTTACCCTATCTTGAGAAAAACGCATTTAGCTCTAAATTTATAAATTATAGTAACACCTTATTATCTGACACAAATGGAATACAATCATTTTAAAATGGTCATAAAATATGAAACTATACCAATAGGTTAATTTTTAATTTCTTTCCATCTAACAAATAGGTATAATTTCTAAAGTTCCATCAAAAGAATGCTTAAAATTGTTAGCAGATAATTTAGAAAAGTCTGATACAAATATAGTGATTAAAAATGAATTAGAAACTGCATTTGAAATTTGCATTGAACAACATTGTTTTCAATTTAGTAATAAATATTATTGTCAAAGTTCAGGTCTAGCGATGGGATCGCCTATAAACCCATCATCAGCAAACATCTTTATGTCAAATATGGGAGAAAACATTATTAATTCAGACCTCGGAAAACAACATATTTTCTTTTGGTACAGATACGTGGATGACATTCTAGCTTGTTTTAAAGGCACTGCAAGACAATAGGCAGGTTCGGTGATTTTCAAATTTCGTTAAAATTGATAGTTTGTTATACTGAAGGCAGTTATGTTGTTAATTTTTGTTTAAAAAAATGCCTTCGAGTGTGAGGCCGTTGCAAAGTTTTCCGTCGGTGCGAGGCTAGAAATCGTACCTTGCAGCGAGATTGGGCCGCGTGACGTCAGAACTTAGTATAACATACAAGTCCCAGCTTCAGCGCGCAGCAGTCCCATAAGTATTATGCATATGCATGTGTAGTTAAATTGTTAAATATTATTAACTGGTTCTAACTGGTGTTTTCTGTTTTGTACCCAGACTAATACATCGTACAGAACGCCAATAAAACGGAAAAAGTGGTTCGTTGCCGTCAGAAGGTAAATCGGCCTGCATTATCGATATTTTCGCGAGTTAGTTTATCATTGCAAAAATTTATAAAATTATCGGCTGTCATTGCAGCCATTCTGAATAAAATCGACCGTAATGTAAGGTATCGGTAGTTTTCTGGGACCACTTGGTAACGTGTTACGGTTAGCATAATTTGAAACACAGGATGCTAGGAGCATGATGGAGCCAAATACTGAATCGCCGTACCGTTCTCTCTCTGAACTAAAAAGGGAAATTTTATTAACTACTTATTGAATTTTACAATAATTAAATAGTACGTCATCCATCATCATAAAGTTTTCAGTTCGAAGACTGATTGGACGCATACCTCCATCCTTTCCTATCCTGAGCTAGCGTACGCATTTCTTTAAAAGTAGAACATCCTACATCCCTAACTATTTGAGAGCAGTAGTCTAACCTGCTCCTACCCCTCTGACTCCAGTGTGTTGCGAACTATTCCTTCGTGTCTCAGAAGGTGTCCTCCCATCCTAAAGGATATTTCACCTATTCTTTGTTGTCTTCCATACCTTCCTCTTTTCCCCAACTCTTTCTAATTCCTCCCTATTGCTAACCTTATCTATCCACGGTATCTTCATCACCCGTCTGTAGCGCCACATTTCAAACGCTTCTACTCTTTTTCAATCCGCTTCTCCTATTGTCCAAGTTTCGCTCCCGTATAATGCCGTCCTCTATACATGCGTCTTTAAGAGGCTTTTCCGAGTTTCTACATTAACCGTTCCCGAGTATAGCAGTTGTTTCTTTTTGTTAAACAAATATTACGTAGTTTTTTGATTCGCGTGAGTTGTATTTGCTTCCGTTTGATAATTTGCAATCCATTATAAAACTAAGCCGAGTTACTTTAGCAATAGAATTCTCAGCAATATCTGATTGAAAAATAAAACAGTTTTTAGGTATTTTCCTTCAATCAGGCAACACGAAAGAAAATTTATTCAGCGTTTTCATATTTTGCAAGGACACTCAAAGAAGTCAACGAAACAAAATGTCTGTAGTCAAATCGTTAAGGGGGGTGGGAGGGCGGCGTATACGATACGAATTCCGTGAAAATGTGAATATCCTTATCATATTTTACAGGAGCGTTTAGAGAGCCCAAATAAACTTATTACAAAGAATGAAATCGTTTGCCGTTAAACCGGGGGCGGCGTATACTATATGAATTCCGTGAAAATGTGAATATCGTTTTCATATTTTACAGGAGCGTTAAGAGAGCCCAAATAAACTTATTGCATATAATGAAATCGTTTGCCGTTAAACCGGGGGCGGCGTATACGATACGAATTCCGTGAAACTGTGAATATCGTTTTCATATTTTACAGGAGCGTTTAGAGAGCCCAAATAAAGTTATTACATGTAATGAAATCGTTTTCCGTTGAACCGGGGGCGGCGTATACGATACTAATTCCGTGAAAATGTGAATATCGTTTTCATATTTTACAGCAGCGTTTAAAGAGCCCAAATAAACTTATTACATATAATGAAATCGTTTGCCGTTAAACCGGGGGCGGCGTATACTATATGAATTCCGTGAAAATGTGAATATCGTTTTCATATTTTACAGGAGCGTTTAGAGAGACGAAATAAACTTATTGCATATAATGAAATCGTTTGCCGTTAAACCGGGGGCGGCGTATACGATACGAATTCCGTGAAAATGTGAATATCGTTATCATATTTTACAGGAGCGTTTAGAGAGCCCAAATAAAGTTATTACATGTAATGAAATCGTTTGCCGTTAAACCGGGGGCGGCGTATACGATACTAATTCCGTGAAAATATGAATATCGTTTTCATATTTTACAGCAGCGTTTAGAGAGCCCAAATAAACTTATTACATATAATGAAATCGTTTACCGTTAAACCGGGGGCGGCGTATACTATATGAATTCCGTGAAAATGTGAATATCGTTTTCATATTTTACAGGAGCATTTAGAGAGCCCAAATAAACTTATTGCATATAATGAAATCGTTTGCCGTTAAACCGGGGGCGGCGTATACGATACGAATTCCGTGAAACTGTGAATATCGCTTTCATATTTTACAGGAGCGTTTAGAGAGCCCAAATAAAGTTATTACATGTAATGAAATCGTTTTCCGTTGAACCGGGGGCGGCGTATACGATACTAATTCCGTGAAAATGTGAATATCGTTTTCATATTTTACAGCAGCGTTTAGAGAGCCCAAATAAACTTATTACATATAATGAAATCGTTTGCCGTTAAACCGGGGGCGGCGTATACTATATGAATTCCGTGAAAATGTGAATATCGTTTTCATATTTTACAGGAGCGTTTAGAGAGACGAAATAAACTTATTGCATATAATGAAATCGTTTGCCGTTAAACCGGGGGCGGCGTATACGATACGAATTCCGTGAAAATGTGAATATCGTTATCATATTTTACAGGAGCGTTTAGAGAGCCCAAATAAAGTTATTACATGTAATGAAATCGTTTGCCGTTAAACCGGGGGCGGCGTATACGATACTAATTCCGTGAAAATGTGAATATCGTTTTCATATTTTACAGCAGCGTTTAGAGAGCCCAAATAAACTTATTACATATAATGAAATCGTTTACCGTTAAACCGGGGGCGGCGTATACTATATGAATTCCGTGAAAATGTGAATATCGTTTTCATATTTTACAGGAGCGTTTAGAGAGCCCAAATAAACTTATTGCATATAATGAAATCGTTTGCCGTTAAACCGGGGGCAGCGTATACTGTATTCCATGAAAATGTGAATATCGATTTCAAATTTTACAGGAGCGTTCTAAACGCTATCCGGCCGGATAGGAGCAAAGTTAAAAATAAACAGTTTAATCTTAAAACTGAACTTTTATTTTTTATTACATATGAAATAATGGAAACGATATTCACATTTTCATGGAAATCATACAGTATACGCCGCCCCCGGTTTCACGGCAAACGATTTCATTATATGTAATAAGTTTACTCGGGCTCTCTAAATACTCCTGTGCAATATGAAAACGATATTCAAATTTTCACGGAATTCATATTGTATACGCCGCCTCCGGTGGAACGGCAAATGATTTCATTAGATGTAATAAGTTTGTTTGGGCTCTAAACGCAGCTGTAAAATATGAAAACGACATTCACATTTTCACGAAATTCATACCGTATACACCGCCCCCGGTTTAATAGCAAACGATTTCATTATATACAATGGGTTTTTTCGGGCTCACTGGGCGCTCCTGTGAAATATGAAAACGATATTCACATTTTCACGTAATTCATATAGTATACGCCGGACCCGGTTTAACGGCAAACGATTTCATTACATGTAATAAGTTTATTTTGGCTCTTTAAACGCTCCTGTAAAACATGATAACGATATTCACATTTTCACGGAATTCGTATCGTATACGCCGCCCCCGGTTTAACGGCAAACGATTTCATTATATGTAATAAGTTTATTTGGGCTCTCTAAACGCTCCTGTAAAACATGATAACGATATTCTAATTTTCACGGAATTCATATTGTATACGCCGCCTCCGGTTTAACGGCAAATGATTTCATTAGATGTAATAAGTTTGTTTGGGCTCTAAACGCAGCTGTAAAATATGAAAACGACATTCACATTTTCAAGAAATTCATACCGTATTCACCACCCCCGGTTTAATAGCAAACGATTTCATTATATACAATGAGTTTTTTCGGGCTCACTGGGCGCTCCTGTGAAATATGAAAACGATATTCACATTTTCACGGAATTCATATAGTATACGCCGGACCCGGTTTAACGGCAAACGATTTCATTACATGTAATAAGTTTATTTTGGCTCTTTAAAAGCTCCTGTAAAACATGATAACGATATTCACATTTTCACGGAATTCGTATCGTATACGCCGCCCCCGGTTTAACGGCAAACGATTTCATTATATGCAATAAGTTTATTTGGGCTCTCTAAACGCTCCTGTAAAACATGATAACGATATTCACATTTTCACGGAATTCGTATCGTATACGCCGCCCCCGGTTTAACGGCAAACGATTTCATTATATGTAATAAGTTTATTTGGGCTCTCTAAACGCTCCTGTAAAACATGATAACGATATTCTAATTTTCACGGAATTCATATTGTATACGCCGCCTCCGGTTTAACGGCAAATGATTTCATTAGATGTAATAAGTTTGTTTGGGCTCTAAACGCAGCTGTAAAATATAAAAACGACATTCACATTTTCAAGAAATTCATACCGTATTCACCACCCCCGGTTTAATAGCAAACGATTTCATTATATACAATGAGTTTTTTCGGGCTCACTGGGCGCTCCTGTGAAATATGAAAACGATATTCACATTTTCACGGAATTCATATAGTACACTGAGAAAAATTTGTTATCAAACTTTTTAATAAATCATATTTTCATTCAGTTTTTATTAATTTAATACTCTTTAGTGACAATTATTTATGCCAATTCAACATTTGTTATAGTATAACAAATGCAGTTTGTTGGTTTAATACCGGAGAAAAAAATATTTAATATAAATAAGTCTTAGTTTTCATAAATAAATTTCTTCTAGCAGAATACTGTAAATTATTCGTAACTAAGTATAATCCCTGAAAATAAATATTTAGTTCTTCTGGTGCTATACGTTCAAATATCTTTGATTAGAATAATTAAATACATATTAGAAAAGAAAACGTAGTTGTAAGGGTCGTCGTAGTAGTAAAGTTTAATTACTCGAAATATATTTAGTGGTGAGTACGAAATTTAGTCACGTCCATTTCATATTTGTTGTTATGCATTTAATCTGGGCTCCCTCCACAATACTGTGGCAAACAAGATGGTGCCGGTTCAGTATACTAACGCTTTCTAAGGTATTAGTGGTTGATATGTATATTTTTACAACATGTGTGATGAAAAGGCAAAGGAAATGTTAGAAAAATTCCAACTGGAAAAACTAATTCCTGTTTTCGAACGTAAGTATCTCAAACTTTACTTTTATACAAACAATCCCAGTAATGCTTATTGACCATGCATCGTAATAAAAGTATTGGAGTTTCAACAACAACTTTTGGTTTTCAGAAAATGAAAATGATATTACATGGGGCATACTTATGTTATTTCAAGACGATAATTAAAAGTTATGTCCGTCAATTGGTGTTCAAGCACTTTTAAGAAAAAATATGGAAAATTATTTCAATGAAGTTAAAGTACGTATAGATATTGTTATTAACTTTTGCAACATTCTAAATTTCTAACATATTTTTACTACCAATTTATAAGAATTGAAAATTGATGGGAAAGTAAGTGGATTATTTTGTTGCAGAATCATCGTTTACTTTATTTATATTGCTTGACAAGTTTTGTTTACGGACCTGTGTATTAATACTTATTATTTTATACTATTAAACTTTTAGGCGTTTAAAATTTGTTTTGTTGAATAATATCTACCTGTATATTTTTCCCACATAATAGAAAAAATATATAAAGTGTTAAGGCTGTAATTTACGGCATGTCCTCTATATGCAAAATTGTGCAAAACATAGGTCCATTGTCCGAAGTTGATCTACCAAATTACTGAACTGGTTTCAGCAAATCGAACGGCAAACTGAAATTCAAACTTTGACACCGGGCATGACAGAAATTTTGTGCAAAAATTTTATATGAAGGTATTGATAATTTCATTGTGAATATAGTTAACTCACGTGGCATATCCACAATACTATTACCATACTTGCAAATAAAATTCCTGCGAAAAATTTGTCATGTCCAGCGTTAAAGCTTGCTCTTTATTTCACCGTTCGATTTGTTAAAATCGATTCAGTAATTTGGAAGATAAACGTCATATAATGGGCCTATGTTTTGTACTATTTTACGTTATAGCGGACACGTCGTAAATCACAGCCTTAAATAAAACCCTAATGAAAACAACTAAATGAGACAAAACTACTATTAAATATTGACTTCCGACAATTAAAGGTGCCAATTACGTTCTAAATAAAATTTAATTCATACAACTATCATTTAATTGTAATTATTAAATTGTTTTTCAAGGGAAAACAAAAATTTAATTGTAGTAACTAAACCATTTAATACCAACTACTAAGTATGTTAAAAAACTTAGAGTAAATAATTTAATTCAACAAAATAAATATTTGTTCCGCCAAATACGAATAAATTATTTAATGGTCGCGACTAAATTTTAATTTTTTCAATTAAATCGTTCTTTCAGTGTATACGCCGGACCCGGTTTAACGGCAAACGATTTCATTACATGTAATAAGTTTATTTTGGCTCTTTAAAAGCTCCTGTAAAACATGATAACGATATTCACATTTTCACGGAATTCGTATCGTATACGCCGCCCCCGGTTTAACGGCAAACGATTTCATTATATGCAATAAGTTTATTAGGGCTCTCTAAACGCTCCTGTAAAACATGATAACGATATTCACATTTTCACGGAATTCGTATCGTATACGCCGCCCCCGGTTTAACGGCAAACGATTTCATTATATGTAATAAATTTATTTGGGCTCTCTAAATGCTGCTGTGCAATATGAAAACGATATTCACATTTTCACGGAATTCATATAGTATACGCCGCCCCCGGTTTAACGGCAAACGATTTCATTATATGTAATAAGTTTATTTGGGCTCTCTAAATGCTCCTGTAAAACATGATAACGATATTCACATTTTCACGGAATTCTTATCGTATACGCCCCCCCCCCCCCCCCCCCTTAACGATTTAACTACAGACATTTTGTTTCGTTGACTTCTTTGAGTGTCCTTGCAAAATATGAAAACGCTGAATAAATTTTGTTTCGTGTTGCCTGATTGAAGGAAAATACCTAAAAACTGTTTTATTTTTCAATCAGATATTGCTGAGAATTCTATTGCTAAAGTAACTCGGCTATAAAACTATGTATTAACTTGATAACTTGTCATTTATTTAGGTATACCTACATAAATGAGTAGGTATACGTATTAGGTATTAGGTATGTCGTATATGTATTGTAGGTATTGTATTACAGAGAACATTGGTGTACATATTTCACAAACAGAAGTAAGCAGGTATCTACAATCTACATACCTGCTTATAATGAATTATAAAAGGCATGTAGGTACAATTAACAAATTGTTCATTTTGATTTATGTATACTTATGCCGGTCTGCCTTCACACCACTGTTTTGAGCTTTTGAGGTTGAATGAAATTGGTGTTAGATGCAAAAAATCACAGATCATCACATTTACCTACGTATATGGCAAATTATGTGAATCGGACTACTTTTGATACCCTTGTTTCATCATTAATCAATTATATTGTCTTTGTTTTGTTTTCTTGACACCTCACTTTAAAAATTCAAGTTAGAAATAGTCCCAATAAGTATGTTGCGAGATAGGTACCTACCGCTTCGCGGGCATTCAAGAAAAGTGGGAGGAGCGCCATACGAAGCTCTGACGTCAAACCAATCACAAAGCGAACTAGCATGTGGGCGTGATAAGTTAATTTCTTTCCCTTATTACGCTGCAGAAAAAATTTTTTGAAAGAAATTTCGCCGTAAATCAATTACAATAACAATTATCTGTCATTTTCATGCCAAAAATATGTATCTTATTTTTCTCCGAACCTCCCTATTGGATAGTTTTCTAAACATTTTTAAAGTTTAAACAATAAATAAAATTTACTAAAGAGTTTGAAAATGATCATAAATACATTTCTTAGATTTAACTCTAATAAATAATAATAAAAGAATTATTTTCGATATCTATTTCTAGGAAACCTGCATATACAGATATAACACTTTCCTCAAATTAATTTCATCCTTATTATCAAAAAATATCTGCTTATAACTACTCATTGGTACATAGAGCCTTTGTGCTGTATCTTCATCTAAAGATAAGAAAGAAACAATTAGACACATTACAAGTAACTGCTATTGATAATGGATTCAAAATAGAAATTATTAATATGACCATTATTAGGTAATTAAAAATTAGTTATAACAGCATATAGACAAAAATGACGTTAAACCGTTCGTTTCTGCCCATGAGACTGGGTTTTTTGATTGTGGTTTTAGTTCGAAGGCATAAGTGTACTTCCAAATATTTCCTTGCAGCTCTGAGGTTTCGAGTTCACAAACCGATTGTTTCTATGGTACGTGCCTTCAATTCTTTGGCAAAAAGTACGTCCCGTCACTAACTTATGCACGCTCACATCGATCGGGAGAACGTGGAAGTCATGCCACTGGATTTCCCAGACCAAACCATCTATTGGAAAAAGTTATTCAGCCAGAATGAGGTGGGGTATCACAAATGTTGCCGCATTGAAAATTTCTTATCCTAAAAGTTTATTATTGACATTGCTAACCAAGATATTTACACTATTGAAACCTGTTACGAATAATGGCATGAGGGTTTTCCAAAGAAGAAACGTCATGATTATGAACAGTATTATACAGGGTGATTTTTTTATGTGGTGCTAACATGGCTATCTTTTTAATCTTAATAGATACAGGTTCGGTTAAATAGGAGAAAAGTTGCGACTATTCAAGCATAAAGAAGTGCCGTTTGCAGAAGTTGATTATCTCTTTTCGTTTTTGAGATAATCGAAAAAAACTCAAATTTTGGCTTTTACATTTGTGTTCATATTTTCCTTATTTGGCATTCAATCTTAATCTGCAAAAACTTTCTTGGGACGACTTTTCATCCTCTTTCCATTTGTGGTAGCAGAAAGTACCTGCCACGTTTCGTTTCTTCAGAATCATCATCAGGTTCATTTTTTCTTATGGCGCCATCTTAGATTTATTCACCATGAAATAGCCCATTTTTTTCTAAATAAAATGATATAACATATTTGTATGTTTAAATCGCATTTAGGCCCAGAATTTTAATAAAACATGATAAAAGTGGTTTTTCCATGTAATTACAATTGCCGTGAAAACAAAAGTTTATCTACTTTGTCAACTCGAACGTCAAAAAACTTTTTTAATACGATTGTGTTTTATTGGGTTACAATGGATTACTCTAATGACGAAAAGGTTGACATGTTATTTGTTTATGCTACTGCCAGAAGAAATGCTGATAACGCGGCTGCAATGCATCGCGAATCGTATCCGGAACAAACACAACCCCATCAGTGTTACTTTCGCAAATTGGAACGCAACTTACGCGACAATGGACAGTTTATGAAACCTGAAAGAAAAAAGGAAAATCTAGTCACGCAAATATGCGAAAATAATGAGCAAAATGTATTAGCATTTACCGAATTAAAAAATTTAGAAGGTAAAGATGTATCCCTGCGTGAAATTGAGCAGCATAGTAACGCTGATGGGGTTGTCTTCGTTCCAGATACGATTCGCGATGCATTGCAGCCGCGTTTTCAGCATTTCATCTGGCAGTAGCATAAACAAATAACACGTCAACCTTTTCGTCATTAGAGTAATCCATTGTAACCCGATAAAGCACAATCGTATTAAAACAGTTTCTTGGCGTTTGAGTTGACAAAGTAGATAAACTTTTGTTTTCGCGGCAATTGTGATTACATGGAAAACCATTTTTATCATGTTTTATTAAAATTCTGGGCCTAAATGCGATTTAAACATACAAATATGTTATATCATTTTATTCAGAAAAAAATGGGCTATTTCATGGTGAAAAACCTAAGATGGAGCCAAAAGAAAAAATGAACCTGATGATGATTCTGAAGAAACGAAACGTGGTAGGTACTTTCTGCTACCACAAATGGAAAGAGGACGAAAAGTGGTCCGAAGAAAGTTTTTGCACATTAAGATTGAATGCCAAATAAGGAAAATATGAACACAAATGTAAAAGCCAAAATTTTAATTTTTTCGATTATCTCAAAAACCAAAAGAGATCATCAACTTCTGTAAACGGCACTTCTTTGTGCTTGAATAGACGCAACTTTTTTCCCATTTAACCGAACCCGTATCTATTAAGATTAAAAAGATAGCCATGTTAGCACCACATAAAAAATCACCCTGTATATCCCATGTCTAGTAAACTGGACTTCATCAGGCCACAATATGTTTCTAATAAAATATCTACAGAAAAATTCACGGATACCTTTATGCTTCCAAATTGAACACAGCCCAGTCAAAAAATCTCAAGTTCATCAATAAAAGTCAGTGGCGTAACATAGTTGCAAAAAATTTTCAAACAACAAGAGGCTTACAAAGAACAATCACTCCAAAAACTATAATCTATTCGTAGAAAGTTCTGAGTAATCTTAGGACATATTTTCATAGGAACTCTTCTTATTATTTAGACCTCTATCACCCTCCGAATTTTTTATACGCGTTATGAGTCCATATTTATAAAACATTGTTTACATAAAAGAAATAAACTGAAACCAGCACTAACTGCGAGTATCTTTACGATGGGTATAGAACAAGCGCGAGTGTGGGTCAGATAACTAGCGGTTAGCGGTAGTCTGTAGGTCGTCGGGTGCCCCCCGGCCTAAGGATGTACACAGCAGATTCACGGCTCGTGTGATGCTTACCTTCCCGAACTGTGCCGTGGGTGACTACTTCATCCCACTGACACACTAATCGGTAATCGTGATGATGCTCCACGGTTATGGTTTCTTCGTTAACTATGGGAACGCGCAGGCGGCGTATTGATGATATTGTATGGAATTATTGTGCTGGATTGTATGATGCTGCAAAGGAATATGTTAGGTAATCATGTAGGAAATCATAAATTATTGAAGTTTGTCTGAAGTCTGAACAATAAACTATGCATTTAAAATTTGTTGACAATAATGCTCAAATAAATCGCCGTGATCTTAATAACGAGTGAAAGAAGAGTGACGTACGATGTCTGTGAATGTAGGTTTCCTAAAAATATCGAAATGATTTTTTGATTATTTATTAAAGTTCAATCTAAGAATTTTGATTTATGATCATTCTCAATTTCTTCGGCAAATTCTATTTTATTTTTATTTTTAAACGATTAAAAAATTATCTAAATGAATTGCACTGACTTTAAAACAATCTAAAATTTCATCGACTTATCTGTACCAAAAGAAAATATGATGTTCTTTCTCCTAGATCTGAATTAATAATTTTTATTCATCATCATAAAGTTGTCAGTCCGAAGACTGGTTGTACGCGTACTTCCATCCTTTCCTATACTGAGCTAAACTATGAATTTCTCTAAAAGAAGAACATCCTACATTCCCAACTATATTAGGGAGCAGTAGTCTGATCTGGGCCTAATAGAATGGCCTACTAGAATGGCCTCACGCGTTCCTCTTCTTCGTCTAAATCCTAACTGATTTCCTCCTAATATTTCTTCGGCCCTTCTCTCCACAATTTAAGATTCTTGACGCGTTTATTTTTTTGAAAGTTTTTCCGTAATAATCTAATAAACAGGAAAGGTGCGACTTTCAAATTTGGCAGTCATACTTTGTAGGTTATAACCATTATTTTTTGACAACAACTTCACTCCATTCCAAATACTCGATGATATTTTTTGGTACGTGAACTTTTCTGTCTTACGCCACTGGTAAATTTTAATGTCAGATTTGAAATCACCAATTATTTCTTGTCTCTGAATATTCATAAATATTTTGAATAGTTTTCGCGATATTTGATAAATTTCAGTAGGTACCTACAATGTACTGAACTTTTTGTCTGCTTACATTTTTGCCGATTCAAGTAAGAGACAGATTTGAAAATTAGTTCTGGCATTAGTTTAGTTGATTATTGTAAAAGAACCTTAAAAATATTAGAACTTTGGTGCCATTTAGTGGTCAAAGAAAGCGTTTTTGAATAATAGTTTATATGACAAACCCCTATCATTTAGAAAAATTCGATCTGTTCCTAAAGTTTATTGATTAATAACTGAGCCACCCTGTATGCTATTAGTAGGAAGCATAAGTAGTGTAAAGACTCAGACACTGTAAATTTCCTTTTTGCAATTACAAGGTGACTGATTTCAAAACCTCCTCTACACAGATTAGGAGGTGCCTAGTCTATTTCCAGTCACTACTCTTACCACCGATCTGTCATTATATCAGAAGAACCCCCCCATGGAGTTCTTCAAGTGTCTCCTTCGCCGAGTCCTTCATCTTTTTATAATAACCTTTTCGGAAGTCAGAAACTGCGCTACTTTTATTTATCTTATGCTTTTGAGGTAGCAGTACTAAACTCCGGGCCCCCATCAATTTTAGTGCTTTCTATTTCAACCCTTCGGCAACTGTCAAAGACTTGAAGCCTCCGTGAAGGTTAAGGGTGAGAATGTCCCCATCTTTATCGGGTGAGCGGTGTTGCTGACGTTCGTCGAAAACAGTGACCAGTGTAAGCTGTACCTAGTGAAAGTATTAGGAAATTAGCAATTTTTGCGGGAAACAGAATTTTTGCCAACTGTCTTCGTTGTTTTCGAATTCACAAACAGTTCTTCTCTAAATACGACATGCTCCCGTAATGCCCAGAATTCAAGCTGCCTATTGTACAGAATCGGGCGATTTTATAACGCAGATTTTGCTGTTATAATGAATTTGCTTATTTCTTAAAATATTTCATTAGAACAGGCATGAACCCATTAAGTTGAGAATTCGAATGTATTGTATAAATAAAGGAACCGGACCTGCATTCATAATTAAGAAGTTCCACTTATTGCTTCTAAGAGCAAATATTTAAATACAAAAAGGTTGTCAAACTCAAAGAAATAGGTACAGCGACCGCAACTAAACAATATTAGCATAAAAATAAACTCGTTATTATTTGCTATTGTCGTACATCAAAAAATACGACACCTAAAATTTAAAAGCTAATGTAATTTTCTATTCCATCAATTGTGCAAATAGCACACAAATATTTGTTTTGTAAAGCAATAGGTTATACTGCGAGAGTGTTGAACTATGTAAAAGCAATATAATTATAATCTCCAGTAAAGTTCTGAAGTTTGGCCAATTTCAACATTCGTGCAATTCAATATTTTTTGTCGCAGATCCTATCTCTATTTCCGTGAATTCTTCTAGAACAATAGGCATAATGGTCCTTAATTTACTCTCTACTGTGAAAGAGCTGATATAGTGAAAGGATAATGGTTCGTTGCATAACCTTGCATGTTGTTGCATATACATAAATACACACATTGATTTGTTACAGAGTCCAGAATCTGATATTCGAAGTATAATATGGGGAAAGAAAAGTTGTAACGAAAGAAAAATTGGAATTAATGGACGAAATTTATAGAACTTGTGTAAATTGTTAGTTTTCTTTATTAGAGAAAATTCTGGGAATTTGGAACTTAATAAAATTTCGAGAATGTAATAAGTATTTGAGTGGTCTCAAGCAAAATTAAAATAAAATCGAGAACAATCAACAAAGAAAACATGACAATGAAGTGAGAAATATTGTTACATTACTCTATAATAACGAGCCGACGACTCACATTGTAATATTATAATTAAAGAGTAATATGTAAATAAATAAATATAAATAAACAAATGTAAAATCTGATATGAAAATTTGACCGTGGTCCTAAAGGGGTGGGATCTATTTAATGAAAATATTTTCAAAATGCTACCATTTGACCCAAATTTGAATTAGGATATTTTTCATTTATTATTCAATTCAGTTGTAGTTTAAATTTTATCAGCTATTTTTATATTTTCATTGGACTTAATTTTGGATTAAATTTCATTTTCCTAGTTGCTTGTCTTTTTTATTGCTTTTACTTCGATGATTGTGATTAATAGAACTTGATTTTCAATTATCCTAGAGCATTAATGCCTGGAAACTAATACGTTTATCATGATACTAATCAACCACGGACTATTCTTCTAATCAATATTATTAACTACTTTATAAGCATGTAGATACCTACTAGTAGTTTTTAAATGCTAAAAACTAGAAATTTTGTAATTGAATGTACCCAGACATAATAATTTTGATTTGCTTGGATACGGTTGTTACCTTCGGTTACATACAGTAAGGAAAAGATGTTGTGACTCGCACAAAACTAATAATATCTCCTAAATGGTTTACATTAGCGAAAAAGACAGATTACCTTTTTTACATAAAAGATAGTGAAGATGTAAGATCAATATTCCACGTTATGAAAATTACAAAGCATTAAAAATAACATTAACATTAACATTAACTTTAAAAAGAACATTAACATCTGAGACCAAGATCAATATTCCACGTTATGAAAATTACGACATAAAAAATAACATTAGGTAACATTAACATTAATATTATTATTAAAAATAACATTAACATCTGAGACCCTCTGGATTGACCACTTACCCAATACCCGCACTAAAGATTTATCAAACCAAAAAATCTGTAGTAACACAAACAACTTAAGTCTATCGTTTCAAATTTTTAAAGTTAATGAGGAAACTTCAACTGCCTCTTAGATTTGTGCACTTCGATGGCCTATATCTCTCACAATAGTATCACACTTTATAGGGTTTGTCTTCATATTGTAACGTATTTCGTATTTACACAATTTATTTACAGTGACTTTATTTACAAATATTTACAGATAAAAGTGATCTGAGAACAAGCAATTTTAGAATAAACAATAAGCAGCGAAATATACAAGCAACAAACAAACAACAACAAGCAATAACAATTAAATTAAGAAATTGATTCTGTGTCCAGTTTCTATTTCTTCTGTAAATTTTATTTTTGGATGAATGCTGTACAAAAAATTTTGAAAATTGTCTAATTGTCTTGTTGTTCCTACATATCTATACTAAAATAGAATATGTTGTTTGCTTAATTCTGAAGTCATAATTTTTTCTTCAATATCTGACATGAAAATATCTCCCTACCTAATTGGTGAACCCATAGCAAGACTTAAATTTTGAGCATAAAATTTATTATTGAACTGGAGATGATTTTGTTCAATACAAAGTTGGAAAGCAGTAATATCATTTTTTGTAACAATATTAGTACCTACATATGTGATTTATCTGAAATGTTTTCAATTAATTTTACGCATTCATTAGGAGGAACATGTTTGTAACATCAAAAGAAACCCCAAAAGGACCCTGAAGGAATATTTTTATTTTTGATATTGTTAATTAATGCTAAAGAATTTTTTAAACTAAATTTGAATTTAAAATTTGTTGTATTTTTGAATATATCATTAACATTTTTAGCTACATTTCTTGTGGGAGCATTAATATACGATACTACTGGTCTTATAGGTGTATTAATTTTATGGTTTTTGATTAGTCCATATAATTTAAGGGCACATGCATTCATATTAATTAATTTTAATTTTTCATAATTATTATAAAACATACTGTTGCAATTTTTTAACCAATCTTTTAATTTTGTTTGAAAATGTTTTGTTGGGCCATTTTTTAGTTCAGTTCATTTTTCATTTAATAAAATTTTGCATCTTTGTTATATATTCATCTTTAGATAAAATTACTGTGGCATTGGATTTGTCTACTTTGGAAATTATCAAATTATCTTTATTAATTTTTCTTTAATATAATTAATTTTAATTTTATCAATTTTATTCATGACTAGCTTTCTGCACTGAAAAGTATGTATTATGAATTTTATTTCCAATATTCTGAGAACATTGTCCTTGTTTAAAGCTACTTCAATTTTTGAAATTAAAATTTCCGTTCTATTTATATTGTTTATATTGGGGTAAATTTTGAACCTTTTGATAGTAATTATGTTTCATTTAGTTACTGCAATTGATAAATTTGGAACTAAATATTGATTTCTTAGAATTTTCGTTATAGTTTGTTATAATTTTGAATAAAATTTGAATTGTTTAACTTTTTTCGTAAGGTATTTTTTATGTATGATTTTACTAATACTTTCTCTAATTATGTCATCTAAATTGTCAAACTCTATAGCGTATAATTTGTATGAAAGTTCAAAGTGTAAAACTTTAATGTAGTAATTTAATCGTATCTTTGTTTACCTATATTGGGTTTTACATTCTTCTTTCGGCCAAATTTTCTGGGCAGCTTTAATTGCCTTCTCTGCTGCAATCGTATTACTTCTTGTTGTGATAATGTACAGGGTGTCCTATTTTCGTTGTGATTTGGGGGTTTCTCATAGAAGCAGCCGAGATAGAGCCTTGGTGTTTTCGCGAACCTGAGCTACTTTCTTGAGTATAATAGAATATTGATTTTTATCGATTTTCAAAAATTATCTCAAATTCTTTTTGTACTAAGCAGACTAAAACTGTTAAGATTGATTCCTATAGAACTTTTTCCAAGGAATTCAGTGGCGTACATAGTTTTTTTCTAGGGAGCGTATTTTTTGAGTTATGACATAAAGTTAAATTTTTTTTAATGGAAATCATAGTAGGCTTTGGTCTAGTTCGAAAGGTCTTTTTTAAAGCTATCAAAATATATATATATATCATACACATTTTCTCAGTCAATACTAGATTCTCATTATTAAAAATATATACCTATATATATATACTTTTAAATTGTTATTTCAAGAAACGGCAACGATTTTGGTTTCTTTTTAAGTTTTAACTTTAGAAAATATAAAATAGGTACATACATCCAAGATATCTGTGATTTTATGTTAGCAACTTTTAATAACAACTGAAATAAAAGTAACAAAAACAGAAAAACAGAAAAACAGCAAAACAAACAAAAACAAGAAAAACATCAAACAACAAACAACAAAATTATAGGAACTGCTCAAATTGATTGCCATGTTTTTCAACACATAATCTACATCTTTTAGTTAATAGATTGATGGCATTAATTAAAAAAATAGGATGGGCTTGCAAATATCGGAAAGCTGCATGTGTTGCCTCTGCTAGCTCGGCTTGATTGTTGTATCTTCGCATGTATATTTTTTCTTCTAAAAATGCCCAAACAAAAAAGTCTAATATACTCAGATCCGGTGATCTTGCAGGCCACAATATAGGTCCATTTGTACCCAACCATCTACCCGGAAAATGATTTTCTAAATAATTTCTAACTATTGCAGAATTGTGTGCAGGGGCACCATCTTGTTGGAAATATACCCTGTTTATGTTTATTAACCAAAGACATTCTATACTAATAGACACCAAGATCCCATGTATTCAGCATACGTACCTTATTTCCAACATAAAAGACGTGCCTTTTTCTCTCCCACTTTTTCTACCTAATTTTGTCGTGTTAACGTCATCTCTCTTTCGGCAAAAAGTCAAAATTATTTTTTTTGGCGTAGCGCGCTAATTAAATTGCATGAAATTTAAACGTCACATCGCCTTGTCATTTGAATTTTTATTTTGCGTACGCGGGAAGAAATTTTTATTACTATCTACTGTTTATTGTTCTGTTTGTTGTTAAGTGTTTCTATTTTGTGTTTTTTTTTTTGAACTGGTACCTAGTTTAAGAAATGGTTTCATATTGTTGTGTTTGTGGAGCCAACTCAAAAGATGGTACCCTCTCATTTCACAAGTAAATTTCTTCAACACATACCAAAACGTACTAAAATACGGCGATTGTCACATTTAAGTAACATGGATTCTGGCAAGCACCCAAAATGCATTTCATTTTACTCGATGCTTACTCTCCTAAAAGATTTAATTTTCTCGTATCCAATTTGACAACTAGCACTGACAACTCGGAAAATTGTGAAATGAAGGTTACCCAGTGAATGTCAGATTTGACTTTTTGCCTTGAGAAAGATGCAAAATCCATTTTTGCATGCTCCAAACGAAAACAGAGAATATTTTCTTGTCGCACGCATGTTTTCAGCTATATTAAATTGCATCTTGGTATCTATAGAAATAGAATATCTTTGTTATTAACGGAACATTTTCCATTATCGCCTCTGCGTTAATATTCAATGGCTATTATTTAAAGGGGCGGTACTATATTACAGTTTTGGTCAGTGTGAAAATACAAATTGTATGTTCAATAACAGATTGAGTGGTAAAATATGAGCCGTAAAAAAAGTGGAAATGAGGAGTAACATATCTTCAAATAATAAATATTTGAATGAGTGAAAATTCAAGTAGCAGTAAAATGAATAAAGGGGCAGTAATGCTTGTGCAGTCATGAAATCAGAATGGGTATGTTAGAAATCGTGGGACAAGTACCTAGTTCTATAAATATTTACACAGTACAAAATATGATTGGTCTGTTAAATGATCCATACATATAATGTTTATTTAAGTTAGGCAACGAAATAAAAAATAACAATTAACAATAATGTAGATATTAAGAAAAAAAATACATTTATTGCACCATTAAAATTATTCAGTGCTAACGACTGAGACTTACAACGTTCCGCTCGCTTTGCTTCGCTCCACTTGACCTTAACCTGACAGATTTTTGGATAAAAGTGTCAGTTGTAAGCGTTTATAATGTTATTCTCTTCAAAGGTGCGCATTTTTATGGGAATAATATTTGAAACAAATAATATAAATGCTAACGACTGACACTTTTTAATATAAAAGTCTGTCAGGTTAAGGTCAAGCGAGCAGAGCGTCGCAAGTCTCAGTCGTTAGCATCAAAATGATGCATTATTCGATGCAGCATAACAAAAATGCTTTGTGGTGCAATAGAAGACGCAAAGGGATAAAGCAAAGTTAATATTTTTTTTACCTGTGAGGGGCTGAGTTCAGTATTTTAAACATTTCTATGAGAAAACGGGGAGGGATGCGTTGAATAAATTTAACGGTGCAATGCTAGTGTAATAGATCCAAGCACTCGCAACGCAGTGATAAGGTAATGAGCGAAACGACTTAATATTTACAGGCAAATCTTTTCAAATTGACCGCCCACGGTGCACTGTCGCGTAAGTTGCGCCCCTTTTAACAGAAGTGCGCCGCTCTTTTCAATGAAAATGACGTTCGACTTTGCCAAACGTCGAACTGCCCATTCAATCATTTTACAGCTCAAGTAATAATTGCACTGGACATTTATTTAATGTGCTGCTCGAGTAAGTTTTGAACTGCCGTTGTAGGATTAAATAACCGACCAAATTATTTTATATTGCTGGCCACGTTCTACTGCCACATTAAGTTAATTACCGCGAAAAAAGTTTAATACCGCCAGCGTGAATTTTTAACTGCCCGATGAAACTGCCTGGATGTTAAAACAACCGCCCAAATAATTACTTCCCATACTCAATAAATTAATGTATCTCAATACCGTTAAGTTTCCATCAAAAATTTGGTATGCTAGTTGACCACCCAAAATAAAACACGAAACGTTAAATCCAAAAAGTCCTTGCCTCTGACGTTCAAAAGTTTGGTGCTGATTTGTATCAGACCAGTGACGCACATTATGTCTGTTAAATAATCCTACGCTGCTTTTGTGAGTTTCATCTGTCTAAATGACAGACCGCCCAAATTCTGGATTTTCTTGAATTTTATTTAAGTACCACCTACAAAAATTAAGCCTTCTTTCTTGATCTCCCGGGAAGAGATGGTGAATAATTTGAATTTTATATGGTCTATATTTGCCTTTTTTAAATATTTTTTGAACTTTTGATTTGGAAACGCCAACTTGTGATTCGATTTCGCGACAAGAAGTTTTTGGTGTCGCTTCAACGAACTATAAAACATTTATTTTTTCCTCTTCCCTATTTTCTTTAAGTATTATAAATTTTGTTTCTAGGTTTATTGAATGACCCATAGTGAATTATATTTGATTTTAATCTCGAAAACATCATTTTACTTGGTTGTCTTCTTTCTGGGTATCTAAATTTAATAAATCGATGGATAGGTATTATAATTATTATACTGGAGATGGGTAACTAGGAATTTTTTGTGTACCTGTTTTGTTATTATCCATTGATTTATTTACATTCTCACGACATTCATTGAAAACAGCAATTATGTCGTATTTTTCGAAATTTTGATAATTTTGAAGTGCCATTATGTATATAATATTAATAAAACTAGCTGCATGCAACTTTTGCTAATGTATGTCAACAGATAATTATTCAGTTGTTAACATAAAATCATAGGTATCTTGGATGTACCTACCTATCTTATATTTTCTAAAGTTAAAACTTAAAAAGTACCAAAATCGTTGCAGTTTTTTTAAATAACAATATAAAAGTATATATATTTTGATAGCTTAAAAAAGACCTTTCGAACTAGACCAAAGCCTACTATGATTTCCATTAAAAAAAATTGAACTTTATATGTCATAACCCAAAAAATACGCTCCCTAGAAAAAAACTACGTACGCCACTGAATTCGTTGGAAAAAGTTCTATATGATTCAATCGTAACAGTTTTAGTCTGCTTAGTACAAAAAGAATTGGAGAGAGTTTTCGAAAAACGATAAAAATCAACATTATTTTTTTCTCTAATTTCTAAAAACGATACCCAAATTATGATTTCAGCTTTCTATTATACTCAAAAAAGTAGCTCAGGTTCGCGAAAACCCCGAGGCTCTATCTCTGCTGCTTCTATGAGAAACCCCCAAATCACAACGAAAATAGGACAGTCTGTACATAATATTTCGGAACAATCTTCATTCTTAAACATTCTTGATTAAACCAAATGTTTCGACTTATCCTTTCTCTGTTTAAGCTTAAGCTTTTTGTAGTCTTTCTTGAACTGCCGTGCTGGCATTTTTTATGTAGTTTATGTTTTCTTGAGTTACTTTTTGGTAGTAATTCATGTTGAATTAATAAAATACTTCGCGTACTACCAATAGAATAACTTATTAAGAGTATTGACCGGTTTCAAGATTAAAAATCTCGTAATCAGAATAGGTATGTTATTAATTCAAAATGAATTACTACCAAGAAGTAACTCAAGAAAACATAAACTACCTAAAAAATCAAAACTACCTGCCTAAATAATTTACAATAATGTAAACCAGTTAGATTGTACGAAAAAATCGACTTGTATACATATAAAAAAATTTGTTTCGGACGGCCACAGTGGCTCCTAAGGAGGCTGCCTGCACCCATTTTTAACCCTTTACCTAATTTCGTTTGTTGAGCACCTATTCTCATTTATTATTTCTTATTAATTTCGTGCGGGCGGCTGCAAACATTATTTACAATTAAGGCCAGCTCAACAGTTTACCTAGGAACACGCACCCCGGACCGCCTCGACTCAACACTTCTTCTGCTTCGTATTTGTGCCAAAACCCTGTACTTAAGGGTAGCAAGTGATAAAAATTTAAATAATTGTTTTTCGAATATACTTTAAAATTTGACAAAAATGTTGAAGCGTACAATCTAGACGTAGATAAATCTTTCATACTGTAGAAACAAAAATAAGTTATTGTGAATTTAATGTGGTAATTTTTACGTTCTTTGTTAAAAAATTGTGATATTTGCACACTCTACACCCTCTATAGTGTTCCTCTGAAACTACTAGAAATTTGTGAGAAAGTGAAAGTAGGTACGTGAGATAAGACGGAATACATAAACCCAACATCCACCCTGCAGTTAGTAGTAGTAGTAGTAAACAAGACCCACGGCTATGGATTCTCCGACTTACAAGTAATATTGTTCTTTCATGCAGAAATTTTCTTGGGTAAATTTGAAATTCCATATTTTACAAATGTATGGTTGAAATGCATAGACTATATATTTTCTGTATTTGACGCCTATAAATACAATATCGCAGATTTTTTTAATGGCAACCTGTAAAAATTGTAACTGGTAAACTGAAAATTTGAAGCCGCATTAAGTGCTATTAGCATTAGCAAATGTTGCTAATATACTCAGGTAGACATTGGTATAAAATTTCATCTGCCCTTACCTTGAAATTATATTATTTATACCTCCACCTACCTACCTACCTTGTCCAGAAGATTTTATTAAAAAGTAAGGTCAGATAGTGTCGTATTTACATTAGAATGTGACAGTTAAATAATTGGTGGATACAAGAATTTGTCATCGAACTTTTTTAGTGCAGGTTGGGTATTATACCTGAAACCGGCTGATGACGCCATAAAGTCGTCCGAGGTCTGCATAGCTACGCTGTTTTGCGGTTAAAATTCTTAGGAATAAAAATAAATATTTTAAATAAATCATCACAATGTTCTCAGTCCGAAGATTGATTGAACGCGTATCTCCATCCTTTCTTATCCTGCGAGCTAACCTACGCATTTTCCTAAAAGTAGAACATCCTACATCCCCAACTATTTGAAAGCAGTAAGTAGTCCAATCTGGGCCAATCTCCGACTCCAGTATGTCTCCTATTCTTTATCGTCTTCCATACCTTTCGCTTTTCTTCAACTCTTTCTAATACCTCCCTATTGCTAAACTTATCTATCCACTGTATCTTTTTCATGCGTCTGTAGCATCCCATTTCAAACGCTTCTATTTCTTTTAGATCCGTTTCCGAGCATAACAGTTGTTTCATTTTGTTAAACGTACCTAACTCGGCCGTGCGCTAGGCTTTGTGTTATATCTCTTGTGTTCCTATCATAGCGAGTTATTTGACTTCCTAAATAGCAGAAATCCGCGACCCTCTATCTTCTCATTTCCTAATTTGTATTTTAGTTTTAGTCCTATTTTCAAGCCCCAATACATTCCAAAATTTTGGTTTTCTGTTTATTGATTTTCTTGCTGTAGCCCTCTGTCAAAACTGCTTTTATTTCGTTCAGAGCTATTCCTAATTCTTCTTTGCTGGATGCTAACACTGCTATATCATCCGCGAATCTGAGCATGCTGATAGTTTGACCCTCTACATGAATCCCTGGGGTTGTTCTGTCCTTAACAATATTAATCGCATGTAGAGGTGACAACGCACATCCCTGTCTCACTCCCTTCCGGATATCTACTTCTCTTCGTTCCTGCTCAAATTCTCTTTGTAGAGATTATGTATTATTTTTCTGTCCCTATATTTCATACCTACCTTTCTGAGCACTTCAAGTATCTTCCCCCATTTTACGTTGTCGCAGGCTTTTCCTAAATCTACAAACCATACATAGACGATTTTTACCTTTTCTATAGTTTTTTTCTATAATTATTCGTAAAGCTAAAATGGCCTCGCGCGTTTCTCTACTTCGTCTAAATCCGAACTAATCTTCTCCTAATATTTCTTCCGTCCTTTTCTCCATCCTTCTCTGCACAATTCGTTTCGTTTAAGTATACTTCGTTAGTTATGAACACCGGCAGCGACTTCGGTGGGTAGGTAGATATCGCATAGAGTTAGTAGTTTCATATCCTTAGGCTGGGTGGGGTCAACTCCCGTAGAGGTTAATTTTCTTTTCTTACGTTTTTATATTATCTTTTTAACACGTGTTCGCAAATCACGGGCCCGCAATTTTCAGTTTTGCGTGGACATTAGCGTGCGCCTAGACTCAGGGTCTAGACCATAAACCAAACATACCTAGACGGTTCACGCGCATGTTAAGCGAAAATTGACACTCAATAGTTGACTTCTAAGATGCAGAGGGCAGGGTGATCGCGATTACCACCGACTAACGCATTTATAGAAGCCCTATTCATGGTCACATACAGCAGCGCCACTACTGCCAATTATAGGAACTTCTGTAGTCTTTATTGGATAATATATTTATTGACAATATAAATGTTGCCAATAACTTTGTAGTAATCAAGCCATCAAAACATAATATAAAAAACATTGTTTTGGATGGTTTGATTGCTAAAATGAAACATTGGCAACATTTACATTGACAACAAATATATCGATCCAATAATTTGGTAGGTACTTATGGTAATTTTATTGGTTTCTTTTTCTTTCAAACATACTCCAAATTTATATTGAATTTTATTTGTATAAAGTAAACTTTCTTAAACAAATCACCATAGCAACTACACTCAGATATTAAAAACATTGTTTAATTTGAATATTATTCTAATTTTGTTAAATTATTTAATAATTTTTATACTTTATACAATTTTTAATAAATTTTGACAAAGGCCCCAAATGGGGCTGAAACATCGAATATTAAATGTTTATTATATTTTTAAATTTAATATAAATACCTAATACTTTTTATGAATAATACAAATTGTATTGCAACTTCATACAGCTAAATTACTAATAAAGAAATAAAATAAAGTTCTTACAAAATATGAAATACTTTCACAATTTTTTTAAAATGTATTCTTTATTTATACAGGGTGTTGAAAAAGTTTAGAATACGTAACACCAGTAAATAACCTTGATGAGTTGCAGCTGCAGATTGAACAAAGTCGTCGAACAATTCAAAGAAAACTGGCGGGTTTTGAAAGGGTATGCAGATCCTTTCTAAGAAGATGTAGATCCTGTGTCCCTGTTGAAGGAGGACATTTCAAAAATCTTCTTTGATAATTATTATGTCGTGATGAATATTGAATAATAAACAAAATATTGAAATTAACTATCGAAAAATTAAATCGCTTATATCTCGGAAACGGTTGGTCTGCAGACCCATATTTATTTAGACTTTTTAACTTCCTGTTGATCATATTACGTGCCTTCCAAATATTGAAACCTCTTTTTTCAACACCCTGCATACTACACAGAATCCTTGAATTTCTGAGAATTCACCTGGATCGCACAGAACTTAGTCAGTAAGTAAATCATCTAATATTGTATCAACACTTACAAGTAATACTTAAAATCTAACTAATAACTAACTAAAATCAACACTTACATTTAAGATTTAAATTTATATGGCTCTCTGAAAATAGTAATTGTTTGTGGGTCTTTTATACATAAAATAAAATTTTAAAACCAAAATTTACTTTGCAGTAATTATTATAAAAGTTAGTTAAGGGGGCTTGCGACCGTCTTCTCCTGTCTCGCTCGGACTCGTTGATTGTCCCTGAGAACCAGGTGTTCGTTTTTCAAAGACTCCACAGCCAACTTTCAGAGTATCTACCTGAAATTTTGCACACTGAAGCTTTTTGTTGTGTAGAAATGCGCTATGATCCCAATTTTTTGTAATTTAAAAAAAAATGATCATTTTGTTTACTTAAAAGCTAGCATTTTTCTCAAATGTTGTATGTGAAATAAGGCATCCTTTTCTAAAATTATAAAGAAAACTAAGATCATAGCGCATTTCTACACAACAAAAAGCTTTATTGTGCAAAATTTCAGGCAGATACTCTGAAAGTTGGCTGTGGAGTCTTTGAAAAACGAACACCTGGTTCTCAGGGACAATCAACGAGTCCGAGCGAGACAGGAGAAAGTTCGACGAGCCGCCTTAAGATGAAATGATTAAAGTTGCAACTAAAATGAAATAAATAAATGCTTCTTGTGACAATGCGCAAAATAATTTCATTTTAATTTTGTTGTATTAACATTTTCTTGGAAAGATTTATAAATAAAATGGAAAATTTATTTTTAAATTTATATTCGACAAACGAACTATTGCTTAATATTTTGTTTCGCCACCCGACTATCTCTGACGTGGCCAGTTTGATGCTCTCAGAAAAGGATATGTGTTGTAAAATACTAGATTATTATGCAGGTTAAAATTTTATATATGCATAATTTAATAAACAACTGAACTTCTTAAAAAGCAAGGAAATACAAAATTTAAGAGAAACGTTTTTGCACCTGGTAATTCCTGAAGTTCATCAGTTTCCATTGAAATGGGTTGTTCTTGGAGAATTTGCATTTGCCCATCAGCTGTAAAATAGTTGAATTTAGTACCTATCACTTTTATCAAGAATGTATTTTTCTATTGAACAAGAAACTCTAATTTACCAGGCATATGCAAAGTTGGAACTGCGTCAACTGATAATCTACCAGACAAATAGGTAAATTTATCTTCAAAGTGACGGTGACAAATCCTTTCTTGTGGCACCATGTTCATAAGCATCGTAGATGCTACGAAATCGTTCAGCTGTTGTTTTCGGGTTTGGAAACTTGTGCAGAGGAGATACAGGTTTCCAACATCCCGGCACGCAGCAGTCCTTGATCGGTCCAGTACCACATCCACCTCCTAACAACCCGAACCTGTAGGTAAAGAAAAATATATTTCCTTCAATAATTATGCTGGAAACAAGAAATTGAAAAAGGGGCAAGAATAAACTACAAAAGTAAACAATAAATGAGTAAAAAATAACTATTATAAATACTTATGATATAGTAATAGGCACTGGAATAGGCAGGTAGATAAGAGCCTCTGAAATTTAAGAAGGGTGCAGAATTTCTTTTGTCAACCTACCTACCAAACTAACTCATAAAACTTTATTGGGGTTGTGTTGAAGTATGCATTTCTCAGAATAAAATATTCCTGTTTTAGCAGACACCCGCTTTGCTGATAAATTTACCTAATTTAGTGGTTAATTATAATCTTTTAGGATAGGAAAGAAACCTAGCACATAACAAAAATAAAAGTTTTACTAGATAAGAGGTACTTGGTAGGTACGCAGAGCGCAGACAATACACATTAAAGCAAAATTGGCTGAACTTAATAGAAAAGCATATTATTACTTACGATGTCAGCATTTTTTCCCTTTTTACAATTTATTAAGTTTTTGCTGAAACTCACTATCAACTTTATTTTAAACAACAGTACTTTAAAATTTTCACTGACTATAAACAACTGATAAAACTGGATGCTGAAGACACTTCAATATTAATAACTTTGGACACAAAAACAAAACAGAAAACACACCGCACTTAGCGTTCGAATTCAAAATGAACGGTTGAATCAAATGACAAGCACTGACAATTGCGGCGCGTGCGCAAAACTTTATTGTTGGCCCTCTGCATTTGGGAAGTGAACTAAATTTTTATTCAAGGTCATTACATAAGCGTGAAACGTCTAGGTATGTTTGGTTTATGGTCTAGACTGCGTTACTTATATAATAATAGAATTTTTTTATTTATCAAGAACGTTAATGCAAGCGATATTTTTAGTGAAAAAAATGCACTTGTGTGGTTTGAACAATGGAAGAATTTTTTTTAGTATGTAAACTTTTACGCATTTTAAGAGTTTAGTATTTAAAAGAATATCGCCGTATAAATATACCTACACCGCAAAGTTTAGTTTACCAGAAACCTACTGACACAATCTCATTTGGAGCAACTTTTTGTGAATATTGTGAATAAACCTGTTACCAAAATGCGACTTTTTGTTATTAGGTATACGAACTTAACTGAGCTTGACTGGCTACTTGTTTGTAGGTTTTAAACGATTTCTCACCATCCATAAATCCAACATAAATCTGATAATGTATGTTCTGATTTGTAAATTAACCACATGGAGTAAAATGCTATTGTATATAATATATTATTTAATATGCAATGCAAGTGTTGCCAAGTTGCTAATGAACATGTATTTGCAAGAATATAATATTATTATAAACACCAGCGACTGGAACTGTTCACACTCCGCTCGCTTCGTTTGCACGAAACCGGGTGGATTATGTGTGTAAAAATCGAATCAATATCAACAAAAATTAAGTTGGGTTGGTCATGGGGGTGCTGGTCAGTAGCCTGGGAACTATTATTAAGCGTGTGCTTTAAGAGGACCTCTTGTTTGCTATGCTTCATTCTGCTAATTTAAAACAGTTTTCTGGGACAAAATCTAAACTCTAGATTATACTGAAGCAAAGTTTAATTTAATATAAAATATTTTTGGCACATATTGAAACATAGAAGTTTGGAAACATACAACCATATTTTGTCATGAAGTTTTATGGGCACTTTTGTATATTTTATATAAAAAATAACTTGTGATAATAAAGTTGAGCTTCTCTAGCGAGCGGACGTGTTTTGGTGGGTTCAGTGGTAAATACTAAAAACGGTGAACTTTTTTGTGAACATCGTTTCTTATCTGCATTTTTATTCGATTCCCAGATCGGGAAATAGTTTTAAAATGTCAACAACGTGTGCTATTTGCAGCAATAAATTGCTGAAACAAAGCAAAAAGTCAATTAAGTGTTCCGAAAAAGGTTGTCAGAATCTAGCCCATTTGGAGTGTTTAGATGATGCAGAGATTGATTCATGGCAGTGCAGTGATTGCAACGAACCAACTTCTTCCCAGATTATGAAAGAAATACAATTATTGCATTATTGGTTGTGTCGGTGAATGGATGTCATGAAAAGATTGATGACAATGGCATGATTATAAAGAGGTTGGAGAAGAAGGTAGATGATTGCTGTGCAGGCATTGACGCATTGACAGCAAGATGTACCGTGTTGGAGAAGGAGAATGAGCAAATGAAGGCTGAATTCAATAAACTTAGTCAATATTCTAGATTGAATTGCGTCGATATCTATGGAGTTCCAGAGCAGAAGAATGAGAATATAATGACCACTGTTGCGTTTATATGTAAGGCACTCAACGTTGATGTAGAGGCCAGGGATGTAGATTGTTGTCACCGATTGCAAAAGGGACGGGACGCTGCCGAGCCTCGTGGAATAGTGCTCAAGTTTGTTTCCAGGTGGAAAAAGCAACAATTTATGGCTGCTCGTAGAGTGAAAAGGAACCTTACCGCCCAGGATGTTGATACAGCTTGGACCAACACTCAAGATGCCAAGCGCCCCATTTATATTAATGAATCGTTGACCACCTATAACAGGATGGTTTATAATAAGTGCCGTGAATTTAAGAGGAGTGCCAATGTGAAATATCTGTGGATAAGAGATGGTAAAATTTTAATGCACAAAACGGAGAATTCGAAGGTGTTTGTGATAACTACTGAAAAGGATCTTAACGATGTTCACTAATTCTAAAGTTATTGAATTTCTATTTGTATTCGATGTCAGTATATTGAATACGACTTTAAGTTGTCATGGTCACAGATGTTTTCTTTTTACGGCGTATTTTATAAATCTAGATGTACCTTATGTTTTTCTCGTATATGAATATTTTTTGTTTAATACTCAAAGTTTTGCTCTTTTTTGTTTATATTTGTATTGCCGTTCATTGCGGCTATTTGTTTGTTTGGTACTTCAAAATTCAAAATTATTCCTATTAGACACTTTAAATTTACAATTCATTTGCGACATATTCGTAAACTTTTTTGTGTTTTCGTCAATTTTTGGTTTGTTAAGTTGTCGCGGAAACAGATGTTTTCTATTTGTGCCATATTTCGCAGAGCTTTTTCTTTGGAATGTAGTTATTTTTTGTTAGTCACTCAAAATTTGTTTTTTTTATTTCAGTTTGTATTACTTATAATATTATCGTTCATTGTAACGTTCTGTTCGCTTGGTTTTACTGATTGGTTCTTATTAGCTTTTGTATATTCACTTTGTATTTGCAATCTATTTATAAGCTTTTTTGTATTTTTGCCAACTTTCGCTTTGTTTTCGTTTGAATTTTTTAATTGGTCAGGGTTATTATACAACATTAATTGTTTGGCAGGAAAATGCTTCTTAGACATTCTTTCTTTTCTCATTTATCTTATAACTATCTATATGTTTTTCTTATCAGTTTCAGATGGGTGATGTGCATGTTGGGCATCTTAATATACGATCTATTTTAAATGGTTTTCCTGAACTTAAAGACCATATACTGAGCAGTGACTATGATATAATTTGCATAACCGAAACATGGCTAAATGATAATTTTTACTACGGCTTGATTGACATACAGGGGATACATATTTGTGAGTATGAATAGGCAGGGCAGAGGCGGAGGAGTGGGCATTTACATTAAAAACTGTTTTAAATTTTCTAAAATTGACGTTATTCAAACACAATGTCTGGAACAACTTTGGTTGCAAATAATTTTAAATAATAAAACATATTGTTTTGGAGTAATTTACAGGCCACCTAACACTCCCCTACATAATTTTGTAGAAAATTTTGAGGAGACATTGTCTTCTGTGTTGCTGTCCGGTGACTACATTGTTTGTACTGGTGATATCAATATAGATCTTTTAGATTTTCATGGTAGGGGCACGGAGGACTTCTTTTCCCTTCTAAGCGATTTTGGTCTTAAACAATTAATTAATGAACCCACACGTTACTCCTTCAATAAAATGTCACTTCTTGACGTAATAGTCTGTTCTAATGACGTACTTGTATCTGACAGTGGGGTAAAGCACATTGGGCAATTGACAACTGACCATGAATTAATTTTCTGTGCTCTCAGTATTTGTAATTCGAAAATAAAACCGAGAATCATAACTTTTAGAGATTTTAAGCATTTTAGCGAAACAGAATTCACGAGTGATTTGGTAAGCACTTCTTTTGAAGAAATATTTTACTTAAATAATATAAATGACAAGGTAGCACGTTTTAATTCCCTAATATTAGATTTATTTAATAAACACGCGCCACTGAGAAAGTGTAAAGTTTCTAAACCACGATCTCCATGGTACACAGATAATGTAAGGCTACTGATCAATTTGAAAAATAGGGCGCTGCTTCGATTTAGAAGTACTAAGAATCCTGTCCATTATGAATATTATAAACAAATTAGAAATTTTGCAAATAAGGCTGTTTGTAGGGAAAAGAAGGCTTATTTAAATTATAAAATTCAAACTAATGCAACTAATGTAATATGGAAAGAACTTGCGAATTTAAATATATATTCATCTAGAAACCATAATGAAGTTCCTGATCATCTATTAAATCTTGATGCAATTAATGATTATTTTATAAATAGTGTAAAAGCCTACCCCAATGGTAATATAAATGATACCATTAATTTTTATCAAAATAATCATAAATGTGATTTTCAGGCAAAACTTTCATTTTCGTTGGTGACTTCCGAAAATATTTACGATATTTTACACTCTATTAAAAGTAATGCCGTTGGTTCCGATCATATATCAATAAGAATGTCGCTGTACTCTTGTCCGCATGTGTTACCGGTGTTAACTAATATTATTAATTCATGCATCTTAGAAAATGTTGTTCCAGTATTATGGAAAACGTCCTATGTGATGCCCATATCTAAAGTTGCCAAACCTCTTAATTATAAAGATCTTAGACCAATAAGCGTTTTGCCTGCACTGTCCAAGGTACTGGAAAGAATTATTTATATGCAAGTCAATAGACATTTGAGCAATTACAATATATTGCCTTCGTTTCAGTCTGGTTTCAGAAAAAATTTTAGTTGTACTACTGCATTAACTCAAGTTACTGATGATATTCTGAGGGCAGCTGACGAAGGTAAATCAACTGCGCTAATATTGCTAGATTATTCAAAAGCCTTCGACTGTCTTAATCAAGATATTCTGCTGTCTATTCTGTCGTATTCTGGGTTTAGTAACGATTCAATTGAATTCTTCAAAAATTATTTGTTAGATAGAAAGCAGTATGTCAAAGTCAATGATGGATTTTCTCTCGAAGGTGCCTTGGACAGAGGTGTACCACAAGGTTCTATTCTGGGACCTATTTTGTTTTCCATTTATGTATCTAATCTATACAGCTGTGTCGGGGGTTGTGGAGTGCATTGCTATGCAGACGATACTCAACTATATTACTCCTTTAATCCTTCAGATATTGTGCTTTCAAATTCCATCATTAATGAGGACTTAAATCTATTATTACAGGCGTGTCTTGACCATAATCTCATAATTAATCCAACTAAATCAACTCTACTTTTCTTCTGCAAATCTTCCATTCGGGATGATCAGATTGGCAAACTCAATATTTCTATAAACAATGTAAAATTGAACTGTGTTCAAGAAGCGAGAAATTTAGGAGTAATTTTAGATACTGATCTGCGTTTTAAAACTCATATATCTAATTGTATTAAAAAGTCATTTGGTGCCTTAAAATTAATATATTAAAATAGACATATTCTTGATCAAAAAACTAAGCAATTACTCTGTGATACTTTAGTGCTATCAAATTTTTCATATTGTGATGTACTTTATAACTCCTGCATAGATGCTCACTCGAGGCGTAGAATACAGTTAGTTCAAAATGCTTGTACCAGATTAATATGTGGTGTGAGAAAGCGTGAGCATATTTCACATAAGATTAAAGAAATTGGTTGGTTAAATATGGCCAATCGACGTTTGCTGCATTCGTGTGTTTTCTATTTTACCGTGGTCACTGCTCAGTCACCTCCGTATTTATATGAAAAGATCAGGTACAGATGTGATGTTCACAATATAAACATAAGAAGGAAATCATTAATTACCCCACCCTTGCACAGGACCGCACTCTTTGAAAGATCATTTACCTATAACATTAGCAAAATTTATAATAGTATTCCTAAAGAACTAAAGATGTTAAACCATAGCGGGTTTAAATTCAGACTCTTTAGTCAATTATTATCCCTCCAGTGAATTTATCGTACAAATTTTTCTCTTACTTTATTATATTTCTCTTGCATTTAAAAATATTATTTTCTTGTGTGCATCACCCGTCTCGTTCTTCTTGGGGAGGCTCATTTTAGTAATAACATAAGTTTTTCATTTTTGGGTTAAGTGGTAGAACATCTTCACGTGCTTGCATGTGTAAGATGAACTTCGCCTTTTAGTATAGATCATTGTAGTAATGATGTTTGTGCAATACCTGAGTGTTACTCGTATATCTATGCTAATAAAGATCTATTATTATTATTATTATTAAATAGGCGTGGTACCCACTTAAAGTGCATTACGGCGACAGTAAGAAGAACTGTAATTGCTGAAATTACGTAATTATAACCGTGGCAAAGAACTTAAGAAATTCACTCTTATTTTTTTGTAATTTAATTAAGTAATGCTTAAATAACATAATCTGTTTGATGTTATACAACGTTTTTACTTGGATGCAAATGTCACATGTAACTTTCCCAGACGGGAAGCATTTTTATAGACTCCTTAAAATGATGTAACGCCTAAGACATTGATGATATTGCAAAAATATAACGCCCAATAATATTACTCACGATCTAACAGATTCTCTTTAAGTGCCCATATAAGAAGCCCATTGTATTCGTGACAGTTTCGAAACCCCAGCAGCAGATTTCTCTGAGAAAATTAAAAAGAAAAATTTTCGTCTTGAATGGGGTCCTGCACATGTTTTAGAAACCGGCTTAAATAAAAGATTTTGTCATACTCATAAGAAAGTTTCGTTTTTTTTCTTCTTTGCAGATTCTTACGTTGAAGTCCAAATAAAAAATTAAGGAAATATTAATTATTATTGTTATAATATCTGTTTGTGAAGTAATATACAGGTAAAGTTGTTCTCAGTGACAAGCTAAAACTATTTTCAGCTATGCAGCTTGTCCCATATTTGCTTCCTTATTTTAAATTTCACTTCATTTTCGAATTCCTGGTTTGATTCTACTATGAATTCGTATATTAATATTTTTTGTCTAAACTTCGTTTTTAGAGAATATTGACAGATGATGCAGAGCAATTTTGATATTCGAGTATCTCGGCACTGAATGAAGCTGTATCAATAATATTTTGAAGTGATGAAAGCAGTATTGATGTAACAAAAAACGAAAATATCACACAGGATGCACAGTAGATGGATCAAGAACTTTGACGTAAATTCACTATGAATTCTTAATAAGTTAACCCCACACGCCAAAAGACAGTGACATGGTAATTAAACTCGACACGTGTTTCGCTGACAACGTCAGCATCTTCAGGAGTTGAAGATAACTAAATCTAAACTTACATTACATTGTTATAAATATCCAACTCCCACTTACTCAACCTCCACTCCTGGAGTGAAAGGGATCGATAACCTATAGGATTTCTCAGAATTTTGAGCATAAGAGCAATAAAATTGGTTTCTTAAGCGAAAGAGATCGATAAACCTATAGGGTTTCTTCGAGCTAGTATTGAATCCTCAATTAAGTACATACTTAACTGATTCCAAAAAAAGCATGATTAGGGGAACTGGGGAACGGTTGCACAAAAATTATCCGAAAATATTATTAAATATCATGGTTCTTTTCCCCGCCGCAAAAACCACTCTTAAACTATGAAAGGACTGAGGCAGAATGATTGTTTTTATCTTCAGGCAGACAAGGGTAACAAGGTTGTTATATTGGATAAAATTTATCCAATATAACAACCTTGTTACCCTTGTAATAGCCACATTACTAAAGAGTTAATAATTTAATAGAAAACGGTCCATATGTGAAAATTAACAAAGATCCTTGCCTAAAATGATTTCAAATACTCAGAAAACATTCAAACTATGCAATAAACTCATTACCACGGATATCAAACGTAAGCTACATGTGTCTAACCCAAAAGTACTTACCGAAGATCCATAAAGCAGGGAAAGCCGTAACGCCCATAGTTTCAGCTATAGATTCTCCTACTTACAAACTGTCCAAATGAATTTAATAACCTCGAGATCAAGCAGTCTAGTTTTTCAGTAAAGAACTCTAGAGTTTATAAACAAAATTCAACACATCACATTGCATGATAACGAATTATTAATTTCATTCGACGTCAGCTCACTTTTTCCCAGTGTACCTGTACCAAAGGCGTTGGAGTACTTGTATGAACTCCTTAATAAAAATAACATTGATGAACAAACTGTCGAAGAATATATTAATTTAACCAATTTCTGTATGCAGCAGAATAATTTCAAAGTCAGTGGATCATTTTTTCAACAAAGTGAAGGTACAGCCTCCCTCCTTTCATTGCAGAAATTTTCATGAGCAAATTTGAAACCCAACTGAAAGATGAGCTCCACAAAGGTGTGGGTGAGATATGTAGACGATATATTTGCCATTTTTGACACTAGTAAATGCAACATTGAAGATTTTTTGGGCGACTTAAATAGTAGATTCAATTCAATCAAATTTACCCATGAAATAGAAAGAGGATGACAGCTTCCATTTTTGGACATTTTGGTAATTAGGAAAGGCAGTAAGTTACAATTTGACATCTATAGGAAAGAAACCAGTACAGCTCGGTACATAACTCCAGATTCGAACCACTGGGAGTCAGCACAAAGAGGCTAGTTTAGGTTTTTTAGTTAATATAGACTGTTGAGTCTACCATTATCCGTTGAAAGATACCGCAAGGAAGTAAATACAATCAAAGATGTAGCGAGATGCAACGGTTTCGATCCAGAAATTGTCAATAGGTTAATTAGGAAACGAAAATTTAAAATGCTATTGCGAAATTCCACCACTTTAAATGGAGATAATAAAATAACTAAATTTATACCATATGTACCGCAGAACTAGAGGTATGAATACTACTTCCGGGAAAGCAGGCTTCAAAGTGGTTCACACTTCGAGCAATAATTTACAAAATCTACTTGGAAATGCGAAAGATAAAACGGAACCCATTCATAAAGCGGGAATTTACGAAATAGCATGTGGAAATTGCGACAAAAAATATATCGGGCAGTCAACTCGGTCTATTTTAACTCGCTTCAAGGAGCATCAAGCCCATTATAAGTACGGCCGCTCTGATAAGTCTAGCATGGCGTCACACGCTTTGGAAATGGACCATATATTCAATAGCAATAATCTCAAACTCTTAAAACCACGAAATATTAAATTTGATTTAAACGCCTTGGAAAGTATATATATATATATATATATATATATATAAAAATAAACATAGTTGTCTTAACAGTAATTATGGCCCGATTCCGAACTCAACCCTGTATAGATTTATCAGGTAGATAGAATTAAGACTAGCCATAAATATTTACCCTCCAGACCCAAGACAGGAATTTATTGCTCTCATGTTCAAAATAGTTCGACGAAACCCTATAGGTTTATCGATCTCTTTCACTTAAGAAACCAATTTAATTGCTCTTATGCTCAAAATAGTTCTGAGAAACCCTATAGGTTAGCGATCCCTTTCACTCCAGGAGTGGATGTTGAGTAAGTGGGGGTTGGATATTTATAGCAATGTAGTGATTTAGTTATCTTCAACTCTTGGGTATGCTGACGTTGTCAGCGAAACACGTGTCGAGTTTAATTACTGTGTCACACTGTCTTTTGGCGTGTGGGGTTAACTTATTAAGAATTCATAATCACAGGATATTTCTGAAATGTTAGCATTTTCTTGAAAAGAGTCGAATCAGGTAACTAATAAGTAAAAAGCAACCGAAAATTTTAGTTAAACAGCAAGAAGTAAGGGAAGTAAGAAATAAGGACGGGAAAATAGCAGCATACTTCGTAGATTTCTTAGAACCTTCTTTAATTAGAAGAATTGGTATGTCTATTTGAATTTTTTCAAATTCCTCCCAGAAGTTGCTAGTGGATTTGCAATTTGTATATGGAAATGATGTTCCGTTTTGTAATCTTGACCCCCACACTTGAAGATTCAGTGTTTCTTATATTTTTTATGCCTACTCAAAGTCTTCTATCACAAGAAAGCTTAAATTGGCTGCATTATTCCCATTATAAATTGCGTAATTTAACACTAGTTTCGTGAAAGTATATTAAAATGCACGTCTTTGTCCTCCAGAAAGCTGTATCAAACAAGCAGTAGATGGAATTTTCAATGCTTCACAGGTTCCGCAGTCGCCGCTTATTATAAATTCTGAACGATCGTCTCGAAAAAGTGTATTTGGCTCGTTGGAAGTGATACTGAGTCTAATTCGTAGTTAATGCACTTCTCGCTTGTTCTCGATTAAGTTTTTTTTTTTGTTTATATTGCTAAAAGGGAAATCATGCATATTTTATCGCAAAAAATAAATTGTTTAAGTTGGTTCGCGATCTTTAGTTTGGTTTCTAAATCACTTAATTTGCGACGAATAAATAACTAATAATATACAAAGCGTTCTCTTCACATGTACAAGACGGCAGTGTTGGTGAAAACAAGAATGAAAATTCCTGTAGTGAAACTCATGTTTAAATTAAAGTTTATTTTAAAAGTAAATATACAAGACAACACTAGGCGCGTTTTCCATAATTATATATGCTGTTAATTAAAGTTATAATAACCATTAGCAAATACAAAACAGGATTATTATTTGATATTGTTTTTTTTTTCGGAGAAAGTTCCGTGTTTGACATTGTTGTTCACCTTCTTTTAACGCTGCCGCCTGTGTATAAATAATGCCAAAGAATTACTGTGTATAGAAAATAACTTAATTGAAAGATCTCTTCCAGCGACTTCAATGATAGATTAGAACACATAAAAACTCACAATTAATCTAAACTCTTCGTTTCTCGTGGGTCACATGTTACAGAAATCAATGCGCATTATTTTATCGAAATTGTCAGGTTCCAGGAGGCAATAGAGTAAACAAGATGAAAGCAGTCCGATGTTGGCAAAAACTAACGCGACAGCAAATATGGTAAGGCGCTGTTCTAAAAGAGTAACTGGCATTTCTCGTTGAATGTGTCACTCACAAAAAAGTATCTAATGCCATGGCAAACTGCACCTTTTAAATATTTTATTTTTGAGGCAAAGAAAAATCATTCTTTTCTCAAGTTCACTGAAACAAGGAAAATGTAAAATTACTATTTGAATTTCGTTGGTTATTTTGTGACCATAGATTTCCGGGTAATAACACATAGCATTCTGTAATTCATTACATCTTGTATTTAATTTTACACTAAAACTGCAAAGTAGTCAATTACGACAAAATTGTGAATTTACAGGTCTTTAGTATTTTTCCAATGTAAAAATCATTGAAATGTGTAAATGTAGTCACTAAATTCTCACAAATTAAGTATTTTTTACATGTAAATTACCAAATTTTCGGGGGAATTTACTGGTTATATTTACTTTTTTATGTACTTTTAAAGTGTAAAATAACCATATACTAATAATTATATTCTGGAAAAATACATAATTTTCTCTGAAATTGCAATAAATAATACTTAGATGTGCACATTTTTGAAAATAATCATGATTATTTTCAAAAATTTATTTGAAAAAAATACATCTCTTCTTTCATTCCATAAAATATAAAAACACTCGTACAAAAATACATATTTTAACAACCTCCCTTACAACCTTATAATAACTGAGTAAGAATGAAAATAAATAATACTTAAATGTGATTATTTTCAAAAATTTATTTGAAAAAGATACATTTCTGCTTTCATGTTATAAAATATAAAAACACTGGTACAAAAATACATATTTTAACAACCTACCTTACAACCTTATAATAATTGAGCCATATTAGCCCCTCAAAAACTAGAAAACTTAATTATTGTAAATTTATAATACACAAAAAGTACAAATATGAAGAAATAAAACATAAACAAACCATTTGTTTTTATGTGACTCATCCGAATAATAAAAATTGCCGAAGAAACCAAAAGAATCTGAATCGCCCAACTAAGATACGATACAATATCTATACCGGGTGTCTCAGAACGTTTTACACAGGTTATAGCTCCAAAACTATAACAGATAACGAAATGAAACAAAAACCACTTTGTAGTGTTGATGAAGGAGTACACAAGTCCAAAAACATAACCACCCCCGGGGGTGGCCATCTCCGACAAACCACCCCCACTTATTTTTTTCAAATAGCAGCCTGTATATTCCGTGAAGGAATAAGACAAAAAAACAAATTCTCTGTCCAAGATTTTTTTGAAATTAAAAATTGGCCCATCAATGGTGGAGGAAACGGACTTTTTATTTATTTTTAAGTTGGCCATGGAATTATTAAAAAAGTTTAAACATAAGTTAAACAAGTAACACTAATAATGTGATAACGTAACCAGTTGATCAAATGTTCAAATTTCTAACCTGGGAAATAAATTTCTTCTAAGTACATGCCTAGGAGATTTAAAATATGATACTGCGGGTCTTAAAGGAACATTTAATTTATGATTTTTGATTAGATCATTGAGCAGTTGCTCGGAAAACGAAAGATCTGGGTTCGAATCCCGGTCGGCGCCTGTTTTACATTTTTCGTGGGGGAGGCCTTGTGCAGTTTTTCTTGACTGCTATGACCGATTATTCTCATTACTTTGCCTGTCTTTTGCATTCTAAAATTTCGTTAATTTTATTTTTGACTATGACCCGGTGAACTTCGTACCACCTAAAATTGAATAGGTCCGCCACGAACGCCATCTATTGAAAGCAGGGTAATAAAGACAGGTATCCGCACGGAGCGCTCGCTCATGGAATCTTTTCGTTGCCAGTCGGATTAGAGAGAGACAGAGCATAGAGGGGGCCGGCCGCAAAAGATTTAGTTAGCCCGCTTGTGATTTAAAACTCATAAAATTTGATAATAGGTAACTGGACTGAGTTTATACCGAGGTTTATACATTTAATCGAGATAGCTTACCGGATAGAAGAAATACTTTCATATAGTGGTAGTTTATCATTTCTATTTGAAGGCATATCTATACATGTATTCGATTTCATAATGAGTAGACGTTCATGTTATAATGGGTATGGGAAGGATAAATAAAATAACGCAAATTGAACTTGGTGAAAGAATTATTACTTTTTGGAATAAGTAGGTACCTACATATTTAGAACAAAAAATAAGCACATTATATTAGATCTTAAGTACTTTGTACCTACTTATTATAACACAAAAATAAGATAAACAGTTACGCTAATATGATTTCAATTCCAATGCATCTAAATTAAATCAAATTGTGATCTTCGAATACACATAGAAAAGGCGACGCAAAATATAAATATGTCTCACCAACTTGGCGTAATTGTCTAGTTCCTCAAAGTTAACCAAACGGTGAAAAAGGAGTAGGATAGTCTATTGCATTTTCCCATATGGTTACCTTTTTCGGCAACTGGACAATTTCGCCAAGTGGAGCGATATACAGGGTGATTAATAACGAGTGTAAAAGATTTCGAGGGCTGAAGTAGTTAGAAAATGAGAGCCTCAGGCCAGGCCATCGAGTTCTCCAGGTGCCATCGACTTCTTCGGCAGTGACCTTGAAAGAGACCAGAGGCTGCTGAAGGAGTCGTTGAGTCATCCGAAGAAGTGTCTTCAGCAGCGGCATCTGCAGCAGCCTCTGGTGTCTTTCAAGGTCATTGCTGAAGAAGTGTGCATGTCGTCAGCAGCGTCTGGTGTCTTTCAAGGTCATTGCCGAAGAAGTGGGCATGTCTTCAGCAGCGTCTGGTGTCTTTCAAGGTCATTGCTGAAGAAGTGGTGTTCAGCAGCAGCCAAGCGCATGCGCCGGGGCTATTCCTCAGATCAGTCCATCGAGTTCTCCATCCACTTCAAGTGGGCGTGTCTGCAGCAGCCTCTGGTCATTGCTGAAGAAGGGCCTCTGGTGTCTTGCCATTGCGCACCCAAGCCGCCATTTTGGGGCCTTTGGTTGTGGCTCAGGCGCCTGCGCCGGGGCTCCGCCTTCAGCTTCTGGTCATTGCTGAAGAAGTGGTCTTCAGCGGCCCCCCTGGTGTCTCTCATTCTGTTGGGCCTTTGGATGTGGCCCAGGCGCCTGCGCCGGGGCTGTCGCGTACAAAGCACGTGTTGCTCACTGTTCAGGCCAGTCCATCCTGGCCCCATCCACTTCTTCGGCAATGACCAGAGGCTGCTGAAGGAGTCATGTCTTCAACAACGGTGTCTTTGGGGCCTTTGGCCGTGGCTCAGGCGCATGCGCCGGGCTCTGGCTATGAGAGTGGGCGGGGCAACAGCCAATGAGAGTGGTTGTGGGCAGCATCCAATCAGAACTGATCTTGTTGTTAGGTGCTGCTGGGCCTTTGGATGTGGCCCAGGCGCCTGCGCCGGGGCTGTCGCGTACAAAGCACGTGTTGTTCAGGCCAGTCCATCCTGGCCCCATCCACTTCTTCGGCAATGACCAGAGGCTGCTGAAGGAGTCATGTCTTCAGCAACGGTGTCTTTGGGGCCTTTGGCCGTGGCTCAGGCGCATGCGCCGGGCTCTGGCTATGAGAGTGGGCGGGGCAACAGCCAATGAGAGTGGTTGTGGGCAGCATCCAATCAGAATTGTTGTTAGGTGCTGTTGGGCCTTTGGATGTGGCCCAGGCGCCTGCGCCGGGGTTTTCGCAAAAATAAAAACGTTGAATATATTTTTACATCAATATAATTAAAACTATAATCTGTATACAGAGTAGGAATGCGTGTATTTTCTGGGCAAATCGAAGCCCTGCAGCTTCTCATACCACTCTTCTGACCGATTCATTACCCGGTGTATACTCAACGATGCGGTCATGCAGGATGAGACAGTATGCGGTTGTGTTGGGCGGAAAATTCTCGCTCGACTCAAATTCTAGACGCATATCTATGGGTCCAGGCTTGATGCTTTCCGACTGCTTTGATGCGTCAATCACCACGATGGGCGCTAGATCCTTGAACTGTTCCTTGCCGTATAACGGCTCGCCAACTTTTCCATAGTATGAACTCTGGAAGTTCTGGTACATTTCGTATAGCAGGGCGTATTTCCCCGTGGAGAAATCCAAGTTTAAATTCTCGTAGGGGAAGCACTCAGAATTCAGGTACAGTTTGACGTTTGTCAGATTGCAGTGGTCAAATTTGCTTGAATCCGTGTCCAAATTCGCTTTGCGATTCGTCTGGAAGGCGACAATAACGTAGCGGGGTTTCTCCAACCGTGTTGCAGTCTTGACGGCCCACGTTTGTTTCGTAGCTTGCGGCAACACCGGATACTCGTACAGCTCCCAGCTGCGAAAACATATCTGCAACGTTCTCTCTTCCTCGACAATATTGAGAAGTTTTAGGTATTCAGCATCCGATGGATAGACGTACGGCACCCTCCAATGAACCTTGCTCAACTCAATTGTGGTGTCCTCGTTACCCACGAAAGCGTTCCTATCGTTTTTCGATCGAGTCAAAATGAGCTCGTGACACACATTTAACAGAATTTTGGGGTAATCTTCCAAGAATCCCAGCAGGATTCTTCCCGGGATGCACACGTTAAAGTTCCCGTTCGCGTCGATAAGGTGGCTCGGTGAGTCTCCCGTATTCGTCCAGCCGGCATTCTCCAGGGCACCTACTTCACCCTTATTCAGAGAAACTACACCCTTCAGTGTGCTCGTGATGCCCACGTTTTTTGTTCGATCCACCTCCACCCCGTTTATTTCATAGCGGACGTCGTCAAAGAGGAAACTGAGGGCGTTATTTGTTAAAGCCGCATTTCCGCCTCCTGCACCCTTGATGAACCTGCCCTCTATGTAGATGCTGCTTAGATGCGGCAGTACGTAAACGTCTTGTTGCTGGATTGGTATGCGAATTTCGTCATTGGCGTTGAATGTTGTTGTTGTCACGAACGGCTGATGTACGTGCACCTCGACACGGCGTGCTGACTCATCCAAAACAGCACCGTCCAGAACACGAAACGTGTCTACGTTTATGTGTGTCATTATTCAAATGCGGTTCCCTTGTTGAAGCACAAGTACTAACTGACAGCACCGTTAATTTTCTTGCTTAAATACTCTCCATACAACCGTGCGCATGCGCAGTCTTATTCTTGCTCGTGTCATCAGCCATGGTGTTTGCGAATACAGCTGCCTGTGTCAACAGCGTGTCATCAGCCATGGTGTTTGCGAATACAGCTGTCTGTGTCAACAGACAGCTGTATTCGCAAACAGACAGACAGACAGACAGACAGAGAGACAGACAGACAGACGGACCGACAGACATACAGACAGACAACTACTGATAAGAATTCGGAAGTAGGAGAATAACTATAGATTCCTTTTTGTCTCATCGAGCTGATTAATTTGATACCCTACATGATCTAGGTGGGCGGGGCAAGGAGCGTGGACGGGGGCGCGGTCAGTGAGTGGCCACCCCTAAAAACCACCCCTAAAATCCACCCCCAAAAATCACCCTCCAAAACCACCCCAAGAACCGCCCCTAAAAACCACCCCTAAAAACTACCCCTAAAACCACCCCTAAAACTACCCCCTAAAAATCACCCCTAAAAACCACCCCCAAAAATCACCCTCCAAAACCACCCCAAGAACCGCCCCTAAAACCACCCCTAAAAACTACCCCTAAAACCACCCCTAAAACCACCCCCTAAAAATCACCCCTAAAAACACCCCCAAAAACCACCCCCAAAAACCACCCCTAAAATCCACCCCAATATGCCGATACCTCTAGTCGAGTCCTTTAATTTGACACCCCACATGACATAGTTTTTACGTAGGGGTTAGCCTAAATTTAGACTACTGTTCTCAAATAATTAGCGATGTAGAATGTTCTACTACCGAGAACTAAGATGTTTGCATATATCAATCAGATGGTTCCCACACGTGTCCGAAACGCATTAAGATAACAAGTAATTTCAAATAAACAAACTGGAGAATGTTCTAGAATGTTTTTTTCCCACACGTGTCCGAAACGCATTAAGATAACAAGTAATTTCAAATAAACAATCAGAAGAATATTCTAGAATGTTATTTTATTGTAATAATACAAACAAACAAACGGGTCACCTTGTAGTGTCTACAACGTATTAAATGCACATGCAGAGCGTGGGATCAAACCTAAACAAACATATCCTATCGGCAAGATGAAAGGTTATTTCCCATAATAAAAACAATTATAACATCTCTTATCGGCGGCGAACGTGCTTTTTTCTTAAACTTTAATATCAATATTTATTTAGTATAAACAATTGTAAATTTCCGAGAAAATAAATATTAATTCTGTAACTTCTGTTTACAATCATAAGTATATACGGATGATTTGAAAGACGGACTTGTGGGCCGCCGATTAGCTCAGTTGGTTGGAGCGAGGGCTCCGGTGCGTGGGGACCCGGGTTCGAATCCCGGTCGGCGTCATTTCCAGAACGTTTGCGAAAACCCCGGCGCATGCGCCTGAGCCACGGCCAAAGGCCCCAAAGACACCGTTGCTGAAGACATGACTCCTTCAGCAGCCTCTGGTCATTGCCGAAGAAGTGGATGGGGCCAGGATGGACTGGCCTGAACAACACGCGCTTTGTACGCGACAGCCCCGGCGCAGGCGCCTGACCCACAGCCAAAATGGCGGCTTGGAAGACACCAGAGGCTCTTCTTCAGCAATGACCAGAGGCTGCTGCAGACACGCCCACTTGAAGTGGATGGAGAACTCGATGGACTGATCTGAGGAATAGCCCCGGCGCATGCGCCTGGACGCTGCTGAAGACCAATTCTTCAGCAATGACCAGACGCTGCTGAAGACACTTCTTCGGCAATGACCTTGAAAGACACCAGAGGCTGCTGCCGCTGCTGAAGACACTTCTTCGGATGCCTCAACGGCTCCTTCAGCAGCCTCTGGTGTCTTTCAAGGTCAACTGCCGAAGAAGTCGATGGCATCTGGAGAACTCGATGGCCTGGCCCAGTATTGTCATTTTCTAACTACTGGCTGATAATAATAATAAGAAAAACATCGATTAACGTATGTCCTAAAATCATGCCCAACAAGTTTCTCGAAAAAAACTGACTATTTTAAATATTTCCGAAACTAAGAAAGCTATTAAATCACGTCTTTGCTAGTTAAAGATCTATCTTTCCTGGGAATTTTCTTTCCCCATTGTTCCAGTTTGTTTTTTTGGTATAAAAAGCAACGAAATTTTATTAGCATTGGAGGCATAACCGCTATGACAGTTCGGTACGACACAGCACTTTCCTATTTTCACGTAACAGTAATAACACAACACCTGTCCTAAATAGTTACACAGACAGGTACCTAAATGAGAACATTATCACATTTGCTAAAAAGTAAAAACAACTCAGTAACTGCGAACAAGTGTCAGCTGCAATTTGACATTATTAGTTTAACTAATCTGTTTTATAGCATTATTGATACAATTTTGCCAAAAACTGACAACATTAAGTACCTATATTCAATAATACAATAACGACATATAATAAATCATATTACATATATGTAGTGATTGCAGAATTGCGAATAATTAAAATACAAGAGCTTAACACAGTAAACCCACATGAACTTCTGCACATAAGTTACATTGCCGCGCTCCGTCCTTTTCCATGCCTCTCGCTCGCACACTGACTACGACTTGGGTCCGCCACCGCATGCAGCACAGGAAAGCTCGTGCGGATACCTGTCTTTATTACCCTGATTGAAAGTAATCCGAAGTGCAAATTGCCAATTTCGATTTTTTCGATTTTTCGGCCGTTCCTTTGGGTTTTTCCCATCCTTTTTCCTAAACCACCCCAGTATTGAGGCGAACAAAACAAAAAAAAATATTCAAATCGGTCGAGCCATTCTCGAGTTTTTGCTAACTAACGCACACGGCAATTGATTTTTATATGCAATAGATAGATATGTACATCATCCGTTTTATTCCTTAACTTAATTAAATTTCTGAAATTAAAATTTCTGTACTATTTTTATTAACAATATTAACTGAAAATTTATAACTTTCTGAAATTAATTCTGTTTTATTTTTGTTAAATTTTGTATTATTGTAATTTGCAAATTTTGAATTAAATGTCATTTTAACAGAATTTTGATTGTCACTGATTATAATAATTTTGAATATTATTCAAACTTTCTAATTTTTTACAGTACCTAGTTAAGTTATCAATATACAAAATGTCCCGTAAGTAAATGGACACACACAGTAACTATGTGTAAATCAGGTCAAAATATGACGTGTTTAACCAAACTTATCTCTATACCAAATTGCACCCCTGGGGATATACAGGGTGTGTTTTTTAAGCGTCCGCGGAAGATTATGCCTAAATGACGAAAAATATAAAGAAAATATTTTAACTAACCCCACCTCATTTTTTACGCTCTATAATCTAAAAATGTTTTTACTTATACCAGGTTAGTCCAAATAGTTGGAATGATGGTCAACTTTGTTTTTTCTTATGGAATGTGCATTATTTAATTTTTCACTTGATTCAGAACAATATTTTAATGGCACTTTCTTAACATAATATTATAGTAATTTTCTTTCTTTTTTGAGATATTATTTTTTTTCTCGATATTTTGACAGTTACATCATACATTTTAAAAATTCATATTTCTGCACTGGTTGAAGATGGAATAATGATATTTTGGACAACGGTCCTCATGATAATCATGATTAACACTGTTTGCTCAAATTTTGTATAAAATATACGAGGAGCATTCAATAATTTATCAAATAAAAATCAGAGAAAACCATCAAGAAGTCAGTTTTTTCAAATGACGCCGTATATTTTTTATTGCTCCAATGGAAAGAGCAAAAAATTTCGCTTGGGCTCACCTAATAAAACAATATTGTTCCATGAGCATAATTTTTAAATATTTACAATATTGAAATTTTCATTTAAAAAATCAAAAATAAAGTTAGCCTTGTAAAAATACAGCCACAGAATATAAAACCCTATAGTAAAACAACAACAAAACTGTAGACATTCCAAAGCTACTATATTTTTGATTTTTGAAGGGAAAATTTTAATATTGTAAATATTTAAAAATTATAGTTATGTAACAATATTGTTTTATTGGGTCAGCCCATGCGAAATTTTCCGCTCTTTCAAATGGAGTAATAAAAAATATACCATGTCATTTGAAAAAGCGGACTTTTTTCTGGTGTTTTGTCGCTTTCATATGATAAATTTTTGAATGCTCCTCGTATATTTTATACAAAATTTGAGCAAACAGTGTTAATCATGATTATCATGAGGACCGCTGTTAAAAATATCATTACTTCATCTTCAACCAGTGCAGAAATATGAATTTTTAAAATGTATGATATAACTGCCAAAATATCGAGAAAAATAATTTTATCTCAAAAAAGAAAGAAAATTACTATAATATTATGTTATGAAAGTGCTATTAAAATATTGTTCTCAATCAAGTAAAAAATTAAATAATGCACATTCCATAAAAAAAAACAAAGTTGAGCATCATTCCAACTATTTGGACTAACCTGGTATAAGTAAAAACATTTTTAGATTATAGAGCGTAAAAAATGAGGTGACGTTAGTTAAAATGTTTTCTTGATATTTTTCGTCATTTAGGCATAATCTTCCGCGGACGCTTAAAAAACACACCCTGTATAGCCCTCTAAATTATCCGCTAAAATTTAGTAAAAAATTGATATCTTGGGAAGTGCTTGACTTACAGATTTCCAATTTTGTAGACAACTTGGGCACGTTGCAAGCCTTAGCAATATTAAGATGAAGTTATCTGAAGTAACACAAGGTGTTCATTGGGGGTGGGCCACCCCTAAAATTTATCTGTAAAAGTAAAAGTTTCATTTCATGTTTTGTAGAATTCAATTTCAATTTCAATTAATAGATAAAATTGTTGGGTGAAATTTTAGGGGACTCCAATGAACGGCTTGTGTTACTTCAAATAACTTCATCTCAATATCAATTGAGGCTTGCAACGTGCCTAAGTTGTGTACCAAATTGGAAACCTGTAAATAGATCAATATCTATCAAATTTTTTCCTAAATTTTAGTGGATACTTTGGAGGGCTATATCTCCTCAGGGGTGCAATTTGACATAGAGATAAATTTGGATAAAGTGTTATATTTTGACCTGATTTACACATAGTTGCTCTGCGCCCACTTACTTGTAGATTGTCAATATAAATGATACCTATATGTCATTTTAATAATAAAACTTTCAAAAAAAATCCAGGAATTCAAAATGAGATGGCATATGTATTGGCAACATGTATATTGTCAATTAATATTGATCGTGTATGGGTACCATTAGATAATGATTTACTGCGAATCTCCTTTTACAGAGGGTCCTACATTCTTCTTTAAGCCATATGGTTTGGGCTGCCTTAATTGATTTTCTTGACGCAATTTTCTTGCTTCTCGTTTTGATCTGAACGTTCATGGAAATAATCTTCATCCTAAGACATTGTTGATTAAACCATATTTGTTATGGCTTGTATTTCTTTTTTCAGTCTTATTTTCAAGAATAATACCGATTGAATGGCCGTGCTGGCAATTTTTGAAGTTTTCTGATATCTTGTTCTCTTGGAATTCTGTTCATTTATTTTCACTAATAGAAACAAATCTCTTCTGAAGATGGGTAGCAATTCCTGAAAATGCACAGTGTTAATAAACTAAATTAAATTTCTAGATTACAAAAATAGCTAACAAATTGAAAGAACTTGCGAATTTGTGTTGTTATACTTAGTTACAGCAGTAAAATATGCGAAATTATTTTATTATTTAAAAAACTTTCTGATTACGCTTGGTCCATAAAAAGAGTAGGCACAGTTCGCAATTTCTCAAAAAGCGGTTTTTCCCTAACTAATTCACATTCAATGACCAAGAACGCGTTCAGTGTCCGGCGCGTTTTCCAAACGAAGTAACAAAGCAACGGTAGTTACAGTTATCAGTGTCTCTCGAAGTCACTATGCTTATAGAGTGACATTTCCGTTAAGGTTTCAATTCCAATACACGCACGCAGCTTCCTATAAAGATGAAGCTAGGCCACCAGGACAAAAACGATTTCATATCCGAGTCTAACGACACCGCAGTCTGTTGCGTAAGACACTGGTAAAAAGTAGCGGATTTTTCGTAGTTTAAATTTACTCAAGCAATCATATTTTTGTGTATTTTCGATTTTAGCGTTTCAAGTAGAAAATAGAACAAATTGTTGTGTTTAATACTGTTTTCAGTGGCAGAGTAATTTTAGTTCAAATATTGATATTTATGATTTATGACCAGGAGTTGATGCAGCTAAATCACTTGGGTCTGAACTACCAGGTCAAGTGTTGCTTCTATTTGAGAGTAAGATTGTAGAATTCCTCACCGGTTAGTATTTTTTCTCCAATGACACGCAAGATTTGACTTAATAGACTTTATTCCTGCTTCCTACAGACCACCAAAGTGTGGGGCTGATGGAGGGTTAAATGCCATTCTGTTTTTTTCTATAGAAACTACTTTGTGTATCATTTTATTCAATCCTCAATCAGCACAAACGAAGTTAGATCCGCAATCACTGTACGAAGAGACACGGATGTCTTTACGTGCTATAAATCGACGAAGGGCTCCTAAGAAAACTTCAGAGCTAGTTCTAAATGAAGAGCTTTCTTGCTGAAGCTCATGATTCGTACGTTTCGGTTCCTCGATATTTACCAGAATCCAGAAGTGATAGTGAGAGGCCACCATAATCGACACCTGTACAGAAGACGGGTTTAATTTCAGGTATTACATTTGGTGATTGTAAACTTTTAAGACAAACTCGAAAACGACGAATTCAATGCGATAAATAGAGGGAATTACTTTCTCAGCAGACAATATTCAATAATTGAGAACTAGAAGATTATGTCAGTATGGGACTTTTATTCATGACTTTCACCTATAATGATGTGTCATTCTATGCTTTTTCGGGAGCAAAAGAGGATGTTTAGAACTAAAAGAGAGGTCGGACTGCGATAAGCTGCCACCGACTGAACTAAAAGAACTGCTATACACAACTCTACTCATGAAAATGAAATTCGCTTTAAATGAGCCACTTTGGATTTTGCTGTTACTTTGGAATATTTTGAACTACATATTACGTCAAAGACGGGCTTAAATGAATGGTAAATACGAGAACTAATCTTAATTAGAGAGGTTCCTTTTAAGTATGTGTGCCTATATGCATACAGTTCTACATTTTTGTGAGTAGACTATGTTTTTGGCTTTAATCACCGGTAATAAATACTAGATAGGAGCCTTGGAATCTGGACGGAAATGATTTATGTCAATTAAAGCTACGAAAAAGGACCAAGAATATGACAACATGAGACGTACAAGGGATTAACACGAAGTTGGTAGAAGTTATCAAAAAGGTGAAAAATGTATAGATGTTATTGTTCTGCTGGAAACGAAAAAGAAAATAGATAGATTTATACACCATTTCAGTGGGGTTTCCGAAAGGAATAACGGCAAAGCATGGTCTATCCTTGCCGATTAGAAAGAAGTATGTACAAGGAAAATGTAACTAACTTGAAAGCAATAAGTGAGAGATTTTAAAAATATATCTGAACATCTTTTGACGGAAAATGGCAATTTTGGTATACAGTGTGTTTGATTTTATGTGTCACAGCAGATATCTCGGATGTTGAAAGAATTTCAAATAAATATTATATATGAAAGTTATATATGAAACATAACTTATGAAAATCAGAAAAACAATTGAGCATCAAATAATTCAGATATAGCAAATACATTCAAAATTTTAAATGGAACGTACCCAGTGTTATTACGTATTCTAAAACTGTATGAAATTTCCTTCACAACGATATATCACATGTCATAGTTACCTAATCAATTAAAGGCACAAATCGATAATTAAGTAAGAACTGCACGTCTACATGACTTACAGTTTTGATCGAAAGAGTAGGCTTTGACAAGAATTGCTATCGCGTGAACTGTCAAATTAATTGAATAAATTCCTGCGTATTCTTTATTTTCATAACAACGGAGGTCACTTTGAACAAAAACTTTGGATTTTTTAACTTAAATTTTAAACTTAACTTTCCTACTAATTTATTTATTGTCACTTTCTTGTTGTTGTTGCTATGTCGTGTTTATGTTGAATAGTCTTAAGTAACATTGTATCATGTAGAAACAGACATCCGAGTTTCATTATTTTCACCGCCTACTCTTTCGAATGAAGCTATAAAGTCCGGTTTTTCAAAGAAACCAACACCGGATTAAGTCTGGCAGCTGGCACTGGCTTAGTTGCTATGATACCGGCTTTCTGATTGATTGTATCATAGCAACGAAGCCGGTGTCGTACTTAATCCAGTGTTGGATTCTTTGAAAAACCGGGCCTAAGTCGCGTAAGCGTGCAGTTGGTAGGTACCTACTTAATTATCGATTTATGTCTTTAATCGATTAGAAAAATATGACATGTGATATATCGCTGTAAAGGGAATTTCATAGAGATTTAGAACATGTAATATTACTGGGTACGTTACATTTAAGATTTTGAATGTATTTGCTATATCTGAATTATTTGATGCTCAATTGTTTTTCTGATTTTGATAAATTATTGAAAATAAACTGCCTAACAACTTTCATATATAACATTTGTTTGAAATTCTTACAATAGCCGAGATATCAGCCGTGACACATGAAATCAAACACACTGTATATGGATCAACGGATGACGAACCAGCAATGGTAAAAAAACACCTTCTTTGAATTGAAGAGTTCCAGATTGCGATAGTCGAAGTAGAAAATACGAAAGAAATAGTATTGTTGGGAGATTTCAACTGAAGAACGGGATCTAAAGTTGGAGATATACAGTGGTGGGACGATATGGTGAAAATTAGATCAATGACAATGGAGAGCGATTGACTGACATATGCACACAGAATAATTTGAAAATTGCCAATGGATTCTTCAAGCATAAAAACATCTATAAGTACCTATGTGTAGACGCAACAAACAAGACAATTAAAATCTGTTATTGATTACATTACAATGGTCCAAAAATCACCTATGCGGATCTTTGATGTACAGGGTATAATGACGAAGAAACACTGTGGATCAGATCACTATTTGCTTAGGACAAAAATTTATTTCGCATATAACCTAGAAAGCTTTAACGTCGAACGTACAAAGCATATGTACCAAAGAAGACTGGACCAGAAACTAGTAGAAGGAAGATACCATGATACAACACCCTTATATGAGTATATAAATCCATGATGCTGCGACTTCTGAAGCCCTAGGAGAAATAAAGAAGGTAAAGACAAACAGCAATAAGATATGGTGGAACAGCGAAAATGAACAGACAGTGAAAGAAAAGAAGGGAGCGTTATGTAAAATGGATGAACAAGAAAACTAGGGAAAACAGAATTGTGTACAAAAGGAAAAGAACCGAAGTTAGGAACTAGTTCTGGAAGGGTTGGAGTAAGAGATGTGGGGAAATTGACAGATGCATGAGATGCAATGCACTAAAGCATGGAAGTTTATTGAAAGTCTGACAAAAAAAAATAAGCTGTCATAATGCCAATAGCACCAAAAATATGGGAGACCTACTGCTTGTTACGGTGCAAATTCTCCGATTCTGTAATTTGCTTAATTCTGTTTTAAAATAGCCGGATTGGTAGGCAACCGCATTTTGCCTCCCTGGTATTTGGTTCATTAGCATTAGGGCATCCAAGTCCCGGGACCAAGGGGCCAATCGGGACTTCGGGACCTGACCAAAAAGTCCCGGGCCTAGTCCCGCGGTCCCGAATATATTAAATAGGCAAATTTTTATCTTATTTAAGATGTGAGTACCACGAATGTTGAATAAAACAACTGTCTAACATGAAAAGAAACGTTGCAACTTTTATTAGTGCATAACAACAAAATAAATATGTAACATAGAAACACAAAAGAAAAATGTACATAGGGTACATAAATAAGAGGAAATAAATATAAAAAACATACACGAAAGTTTTACATATAAATGAAACAAAATGAAATGTCCTTACGTCATTTGATTGAAAACGTGCTCTGTATTCTGTGACGCGAGCGCAATCTCCCACCATTTTCGGGACCACGGTAGGTCCCGGGACTAAAGCTGTGGTCCCGGGACCTCTTAAATCACATGTAGTCCCGGGATCCCGGGACTGGATGCCCTAATTAGCATAGAATTAGGGAGTTACGCTTTTTGCTGCTGGAAATTGCTTAGTTGTCTTTGAAATAAGCTTCTATTTAAAGTTTTAGCAATGTTTGTTTATAATCTATATTGTTTTAATGGTTAAGTTTAGATATATAGGTAAAATTTAGTGTTTGTAGAACCGTCTGGAACCGGAAATTCATAAAAAACGGAAATTGATATTTTGTTCTGGAATGTTCGACGCCTAACCTATATACGGAAAATTCTTCCTTGCAGAATAATTATCAAAGAAAGATCAGACTAAATAGTAGTGTCGGACAATTTGGGAATTGCATGTTTATCCGTAAAATATGATGGTAATCTTATTAATTCGAATTTGGGCCCAGTTTCTGATTCTGTAGCATTATATACTTATTGAATTTCAATTTTGACTCCTTGAGCATAGAACAGCACTAAAAACTGCTCGAAGTCACGTAGATATTTTCTAAATCATCGAGACGCCAATATCAGTGGCGGCTCGTGACTTTAGAACTTGGCAGTGCTCTGGAATGAAATCACCGTTCAGGGGTTGGGGGGGGGGGGATCTGGCGGTTTCTCCCCGTATTTTTTTATGACGTGCTTTAGAAGCCATCTTAAAACAAGAAATTTCACTCACCGCAATATTTGACGAAAATCCCTAATCCAAAAGGTTAAACTTTCGCACACAATTTTTACCGCGACCTTTCGAAAAGTATTTGATAATTCGCTCAGACTTAGGACGTCAATTTCGTTTTATTTCAAGTTTTTCGTCTCCATTATACATATATTTAGAAACCATATTCACTTTTAACTGAATGAAGTAGGTAAGTATTACAACACAATAATAATATTGAAAAATGCTAAAATCAGGCGACCACTTTGTTAAAGTTCACTCCACAATATTTAAGTGTTCACTTGAATCTGGAACGCAAATTCTGTACTAGCTTGCAAGTGAGCTTTGGACACTTCGTGCTTTCTTATTTTTTCATGCAAATGGTTCAAGTCAGTAACGCCTATACTACTCCAATTCTTATCCATATTTGGAGTAAAAAATAACAGGCATTGAAAACAAAAAAGAGAATTCCTTACCGTACATCCACATATCCATTTGTTTCGTTTGTAAATGTCGCTGGTGAAATGCCTGGTGAAAGACCGACCTTCCTTTTTCTTCGCACAAATTTGATTTAGTTTTAACTTTTAAAACCGGTGTCGGCCTACCTAACAGTTTTATTTCAATTTTTGTGCTCAAGTCCAATAATAAAAAGTTAATTTTAATAATATTGTCAATGGAATTTATGCCGCTATCACTACATAACACGCGCCACCACCACAAACTAAACCACTGGAAATTTCAATATTTAAAAATAATAAACACGATAATACAGCTAATTACTCAAGTTATAAGCAAAGCCAGGAGCTATCTCAAACTTAAATATGGTAAACAAAAGAACAACGCCGCAGAAGTACCAATTTCCGTATTATATTATGCATATGCTTAGCACAACCGCAAGGTTCGACTTCCAAGTGTGTACTGAAAAGGCACACGGATACGAGCTAAACTAAAAGCATATATGACGAATTTTCCTACGTCTTGCCGAGTTTTGCCGATCTCGCTCCCATATCGAATGTACGAGTACCACACCCCACAGTTTCAACACGCCAGACGCTACACTCGAACGCCAGACGGTTTGGATGTATTTGCACATTTGCACGTGTATTCTCTGCTAGGTATTTTGAAACTGACGACGCGGGATGCTTGGCTCGCATACTATTTATTATCTAAACGCTGGAGATTCAAAAAGTTTTAAACTTTAATTTGAACCTTATCAAAAAAAGGTTAACAGCAGTTTTTTGTAGGCAGTGCGCGCGCACGAGCGCACTTATTGAGGAGCCGCCACTGGCCAATATTTATTCAAATACAACTTGGTATCGCAAAAGGAATTACTGAATTTATGAACATTAGTTATTGAGGGAATCTAGGTTTGGTGCAGTAAATTAAAGGCATGAAGAAATTTATCCATCTGCAGTAATCAGTATGTGAATTAAGTACGAAATGCAGAAGTTTACAATCATCAGTATTCAGAATACATATTTTATATAACTACGGTTCCATACCGAGATAAAATCTTTCACTTTTAACCGCGATTTTGTCGAAATCGAACGGATTTATTTGCGAATCATCTTAGGCAACCTCATTTTCCTAATCCAGCGAAGCAGCTTGTTACTTTTACAAGAATATTTTCACTACTTTTAACAATGATTTACTGGAATTGTATCCAATGCGATGCAAACGGAAATCTTTGTTTTATAGTCTTCAAAAATCGTTTAATTCAAATTACATACGGACACAGGTGGCAGTTAGCTCATAATAAACTCTTGAAGTAGGTCAGCTGAACCTCGGAGAGTCGGTCAGCCGGTTCCGCTTCGGCTGCAAGTCTCAAAGAAATAATATTCAACAGCGAAAGATAGACTGGATATTCGTCTTAATAAACTGTATGGGAAAAAGTGGCTGACGGATGCCTTTTGCCTTCAATACCTACCGCGCATATTTAATGGATAATGGGACAGCTGAGCGAGAGGTTTTGGAAATATGCGTTTTTATAAACAATGAAGAATGTTAATCGTACCAGAATATTAACGTTCTTGTGAAATTGAAAAGTTGTTTGCTGGTTAAATTTCACTGATGGCAAATTTACGTTCTTGTAGGTAAATAGGCATGTGATAGATGTGTAGTTAGAAAGTGAAATTAATTTTATATATTCGTTCCGGATTCTTGGCATTTCTTTCTAATATTCTGATAGTCGTCGGCTAATATTTTTTGAACTCACCGCTCTCAAAATGACATTTCGCGAACCCGACAGACAAACTCAAACATAGTGTTCGCGCACTAGTGCGCGAAATCTAGCAAAAAGCACTGGCCTTTACAGGCTCTCTAGAAATAATTTGACTTGATAGTAATAAAGTTTGATTAACAAAACGCCATTTCTCCAATTTGGATGTTGAAAATAGTAAAAGAATAAAGATAAATCGCTATTAATTCGATTGACACTTTGACAACTCAATAGACTTTTTCATTTCGTTCTGTGTTCCTTAGTGCGCATGTGCTGACAATCAGCTGTTCTTAGATTTTCGGACGAGTGTCACTGTCAGCTGTCAGGCGTTATAAACTTCGTGTGGAATATTCGTAAGTAAATAGTAGAATACCAAATAAGGAGGGTGTTTGAAAGACGGAAAATTATTACAAATGTTAGTTCCCAGTGATATCCCTCGTAAAATTGTGAGGCTGAATCCCGAAGGCGTGCCTGAAAATTGAAATACGGGAATGTTAACCAAGATACTTCAATCATGTAGGTTTTTAATATAGCCGTGAAAATTAATCAATTTTTTAAAAGAAAACGGAGAAAAAGGATCTAATATAGGTACAGGTGTTTATTTTTCTGAAATGTATGTAAATAACTACAAGTAATTCTTATTTTAAAGACCTAACAAATAATGACATAAAACCTGGAAACGTTCGATTCACTTTTCCATTTCGGATCTTGCCTCTTACACATGTTTATCCAAGCAACATCATTTATATAGGTGAAACTAATCCTCACTTCCTCACATGGTCATCAACCTAGTTATTAACTTCGATTTTCCCCAGTAAAATTTTACCAAAGAATTATTAAACACTTTCAAACAAGCAATACCGCCTACCCCTCTAGGGGACATTGATACAAGACTTTGACATTCGTCCGAAATTGTCATGGCGCGTTCGCGCATGCGCCTCAGCATTTTTTTATAATGAAAAGTCCTATTCAATAAATTAAACCAAATGTCATTTTCTACAATAAATTGTCAAATGGAAATCTGTCAATGTAACCATTTGATTTTTGAAATTTTAAACTGGAAACGTATTAGATAATAATTAAAAAATTATAATGTTCCATTCAAAAAATACTGTACGAACCTCGATGCGCGAAGACGTCTTCGGCGCATTCGCGCAAATGAAGCACTCGCTCCTTCGTCGCTCGTGCTTCAAACATTGCGCTCATGCGCGAAAAATGTCTTCTCGCACTCGTTTCGTAAATAACTATTTAACCCCCAACAAAAAAGAGGGGTGTTATAAGTTTGACGTGTCTGTGTGTCTGTCTGAGGCATCGCAGCTCCTAAACGAATGGACCTATTTTGTTGCGTTTTTTTTTGTTTGAAAGCTGACGCGATCGAGATGGTTCTTAGCTATAATTTATATGCTTATTTTGCAATATCCAGTGTTCACCAAGCAATTTATTAAAAATTATTGCCTTTCAAGTAGGTGTAACTGTCAGTGATTTTGCATAGTTACGGTGGAGAAACCTAGCAACACCGTCATCTAATAACTAATAGAATGTTATAAAGATACCTATGTCAAGGAGTATTTGATCTCGTAATTAATATTGTGATGTTAAGTTTTCAAATTATTATCGTATGCACGTTTTTAATTAACCCGTACCTCCTAAACGAATGGACCGATTTTGATGCGTCTTTTTGTTTGAAAGCTGACGTGATCGAGATGGTTCTTAGCTATAATTTATGAAGATCTGTTCAGGCGTTTGATGATGTGTCGGGGGTTACTTAAAATTTTTAATTTTGATTATTCCATTATACACTGCTAATAAGTGTCACTAGATAAAAATGCAGACCTGTGACAGAAACATCTCTGGCAAAAGTATGTTTGCTCCAGCATAGAAGAGAATGCTTGATTGCTCCCCGCAACTTCGCCTTCTACGTATATTTGACCCCAAATCAATTGGGATTTAATTCGCAATGATATGGAGGCAATCGCAAAAGTTTGGTTTTGGTATTTTGCCCTCTCAACGACTAATTATGGACTAATTCTAGACTAATTCTGTATCAACAGCAACCCGCCTAACGAGATCAAGTAGTTCGTCTTTTACCATGTCTGGTTCATTTGGTTAGCCTTACTTGAATATCAGCTTTCTTCGTGCCCGAATTTAAGTCCTCAATTCTTCTGCTGGCACTATCATAGCATTTTCATCCAAGGGTCCAAGAATTTCTCTAAACCGATTCTCAAAAATATTACCTACTTGCCACCTCTTCATGATACTATCTCGTTTCCTTCGTCTCGAAGACGAAATCATGCTGTTTCTCGATAGTATATTTTTGGTAGCGGAAAGAGGAGATCATATGTGATCGGGTACTACAGTTTCAGAGTTGATTAATGAAAGGGACTCGAGTAACGACCGGCTAATCCCGAAGAGCACTTGAGGAAAGACATAAAACAGTGAGTCGACACGATGAAAAAGAGCTTCTCTGCCAGATACGATCCGTCTAACTAGACTTTCTGAACTATTGAAAGTACCTGAGTAACTGTGTATCGTTGCGCAGTGTGATTGACTGTTGTACACCAAGACCGACAGTAAACTACCAGAAGTAAGTGCCGGTGGTTAACTATTGTTGCTGTTAGGCTACCAATAATTAAACACACGTTAATTAATCCGTTGTAAGAGTATAACAGGCTTATTAAAATTCGTTCTGAAATTAGACTATAGTGCGGTGAATGTTCAATCCGATAATTCGCACAACTGAATGCATTCAGTGCAGTGAGGGTTTGCTCGAAAATTCACACGCCTCCATTCAGTTGGGCGATTGAAGGACAACGAGCACGGTTTCGTAGAAGAACAGTTAAACAACTATGTACGTGCTGGGTGCTGATTAATGGCCGTCCTAATACGGGATTGCACATGATAACTGAAAGTGTATCCCGATTGAATTGCACGCATTTCCTGTAAATATTGTTGTATTATACCGTTTTTGCCAGTCAAACGTACATAGTTAAAATAACAGAATCATTTTAATTTGTTTCCGCTTTATAATTTTCTTTGTATAGCAATAGAGAACCCAGCCCTTCTCCGTCTTAACGCTAAGGGCATATCAACGAACTAGTTTTCCATCCGATCAACCTAGGTGCAACAATTCAATCGTTAATAAGCTAACGACCATTTTTGGTGGAGCAAGTAATTCTTGTTGATCCATAATCCATAACTATTCTTATTTTCTATATTCACAAAATCCGATTTTTCAAAAATCTAATTATGTATTGAAAAATACCATTTTGTAAATTGAATGGAATTAACAACGTCAAGTTTGGTTCAGTCAAGTAAAACAAGAAAATTTTACGAAATTTTGGGATAACTTGATCAGATTCCATCAGTCATAAATTTCAAAATGTTGTCAAGAATAAGCAAAATTTTCCAAACTTTCCATAGAAATTTGTCAGATTCATCCAAAACTTTCAACTAAAAATTTTCCAATATTTTAGCAGACATGTTCAAATTCTTTAAAACTTCCGAATAATGATTGTTGACCAATTTTGACAGAAGCAGACCTAAGGGACGAAATTTGTACAAAAGTCCGCAAGAATTGGTAAAACGCTACAAAATTTGAATAAAAATTGAACAAAATCTTTAGGCCCTTGCTAAATTTCATCAAACATTGGTAAATTTTTACGGAATTTTGACAGAAATTAATCGAATTTCCTCAAAAATCGGCATTTGTTCAAATTTCCGAAAAGAACATCTTTTGGCAGAAATTGTTCAAATTTGGTTGAAATTGCTTATAAATTAGTTCAAGATACCTTGCAAACACGAAAAATGATAAGATTTTTCAAAATCAATGGCAGAGAAATTCTTTCAAAATTACCCAGAAATTCAGTAGTCACTTCTGAGCATTAATTTGTTCATAGGAACTTTTCTTCTTATTTTGAGTTTTCTATTTCCCCCGAAGTTTGGCACACCCGTTCTGAATCACCCTGTATGTCTCTCTTCACGCCCCATTCATTGGTTATGAATTTTGGGCGAATGTAGGAATATATAATACTATCCAGCATCTCATAGAAGACAAAGTGACATAAAGTAAATAACACCAGGTTTCATTCATCCATAGAAAACTAAAAACAATTTTCCAATTTGACTGTATTGACCATGATGTGTGTAGAGTTTTTCTTCTATTTTGCTTTAAGGCTGAAGATTGCTGAAGATTGCTGTAGTATTGTGTTTTTATGGAGTCCCGGCTGATTGATCTTCTAGCAATCGCTAACAAACTATTGTTACAGTTACTCCCAATATTTAAAATCGGAATTCATTCTTTTACCATCGTGATATACCACAACAAAGAATGTAACTATAATTGTAGTAAGTACCTTCCTACAAAGTACAATCATTGTTTTGCAATCTTTCTTATACGGAACAACGCGGTGAATCGTGAACTGGATGGCCGTGATCAAGCTTCTTTCATTGAACCACCGCCTCTAATACACTTTTCACTTTGTGATCATGGTTTAAACACGCAAATGCCAATGGGAAAATCGTTTATTATATAAGTGTCTTAATAATACACGCTGAAAGCATCGTCATCGTCTTTTATTGCTCAACAACAAATTCCAACAGATATAAGAATTATTCGTATCGAAAAAAACAATAAAATAAAAAGCGTCACACTTCCAATTCCTTAAACATTTTCAATGTTAATAGAGATTGTGGCAGTATCGTATGGCGCCATTTCTTTGACTGACTTAGTTTCTTGGTCACATACCTATGTCCAGGTGATAAGTTAACAAGAAAAAATTACTGCTCTCTATAGAAAGTCATTTTGTTAGTTTCTCATTTTTATCTACTAATAAAAGGAAGCAGTTTGTTAGTACTGGCGCTTACAAATCGGTACTCTGATTTTAAGCGAAATACGAATGGCAAATTGAGATCATTATTGTGCGCTTGCAACGAGAAATGACCTAGAAAAATAATAATACAATAGTTCTTACAACAGTCTTCGATAATTTGAAGAATGGACTCCCAGTGACTCAGCTCAATGAAGTCTCTCTTGTTCATTAGAACCATAAGAGAACTTCAAGACGGAAACTGTGTTATTGGGCGTAAGTTCACGTTGCACGGGCGTGTTTTATACTTTCATAATCAGCCAGTGCCTTCCAGGTATTGCTTGCGGAATTTACGCGTGTTTTCTCTTGGTACAGTAGGTGTATGTAACACGAAGATTGAAAATCTCACTTAGCGAAAGGGACTTTTCTCGACGATTACTTGACAGTAATTGCCGCGTTCGAAATGTCTATGGGAATCGGCATATTTAGCACCTTCTCTATTAATTTTGAAGATGAAAGTGTGACCTAATTAAATGACATTAAGTCTCGTGAGAAAAATGGAGAATTATGTTAGGCAAATGTATTAGAGCTCTTTAAATCCTGTATTGAACAGTTGTATGTTACAGAACATCATATCAGAAATAATGAATCTTGAAGGCAACAATAACAAATTTTATATTTCCAAATGGGTAGGTACCAAAGAAACAGAGTCCATTTGAGGTGAGCACAAAATCCTCCGTTGGAGAAATAGGATATACTTCTTTTGGACAAATGCTTAGGTACAGTCAGTAAAGGAAAGGAATGGAATGTACGCGTCTGACCAGTCTTCGTATTGAAAAGTTGATGATAATATGATATGTAATTCTTATTGACTTAGGTAACAGGAAAAGCTGTCTTATTTACGTTAGGTAGCTCAATAATAGTACTAGGGTGCGAATCATCACTACATCGTATAAAACAAAGTCGCTTTCTCTGTCCCTATATCCCTATGTATGCTTAAATCTTTAAAACTACGCAACGGATTTTGATGCGGTTTTTTTTAATAGATAGAGTGATTGAAGAGGAAGGTTTATATGTATAATAACATCCATTAAATAGTGGAGAAATACTTTTATTTTTGAGGTTTCTAATGTGATGTCGTAAATAATTACATTTTTTCCGCTTACATTGCAAACGCAGGCTGAACCCTACGAGATTTATCAAAATAATGTACTAAGTATTGTACACATTGAAAAGGTCTACAGAAAACTCCGCGATGGTATATGTCTATCTCTTATGGATATCCCACAATAACATTTTTTTGTCATTTACTTTTTACGACAAATAATGGCTAATTTTCGAAGCGATTTTAACCAATACAGCATTAATCCTTATCCAAATCAAAACTACTGGATCGATTTCACAGAGTTGCTTATATACAAATAGAGGGATAATTCCGTGTTGAGAAGTTGACCCAAATTGAAACTGCGCAAGGGGTAGGGGAGCATGCGCGTAGTGCAAACACAGAGCAGGTACCAGAAAATTGTATTCAAAGCACAGGCGCGGCTTATAAAATGTTCAGGCCCTTTCACATATCGCAAAAGCCACTTATAAGTAGTTCATTAAATAAAGTACTAACTTTGTAAAATATTGCTTGCATTCTATTTAGAGAGAATGTCAGTTCACCTCAAGATAATTATTTCGGATATGAGACAATAATTCAAAGATTCTAGGCTGAATTTAAATGGGATTGAATAAAACTTGGATTGAATTATTTCAAGTTGTTAAGACAAGCCAGGGTTTAATTTTTCTTTCAAAAAAGACAGTGAGTAGGAAGCATATAATGATATAATAGATGACAAAAGTAAATAATTAAAACAAATTCAGTTACTGAGAAAGAAAACGATATTATTTTTATTTTGATACAAAGATAATTAGGAATATAGTCAACCTGAACACAACCCACACTATTTACCTGTGGGCAGAATAACACAATAAATAAATAAATATTGGTAATGATAACGAAACAAACAATGTATATACCTACATATACAGTTAATGCATTTTTATTGGCATTCTTGGTATTCAATCGTGAAAAATTTATGGATAGCTGATCAGGAGTGGAACCCAGGATCTTCCGTTGGTTAGGTGCTCTACAAATTGAGCTATCACAAATTCCAACAGGCAGAACTCCACCCGGCAAACAGAAGATTCTGCGTTTGACTCTCGATTACTAGGAGAGAATGCTCCACAAATGAGCAGTAAGTGACTTAAGACCCTTCACTTTCTCTACAAATCTTTTAATTCTTCGTCTTGGTGTCCTTTCTTTCTGCCGTAACAACTTTTGGGTAGAGTGAGCTTCAATTACTGTAGATTTCATTTTCCTTGGACTCCAACTATAAATGGATCGATTATTTCGAAAAGGGCCCAGGTCTGAAAAACAAAACTTTTCAGGAAACGAAAAAAACTGAATATTTCCAGCAATACTGCGGAAAAAAATTCCTGTCTTGTACGATTAATGTACTTTGCTTCAGTAATCTAATAAGCAGTAAATGAGAAAATTTGAAATTCATTTCTTTCGGAAATTTTTTGATAACAATTTTCTGAGATGAGCCCTTTTCAAAATCAATGATAGAATCGATATACAAAATTTAAGTCAAGTTTACTGTAATATAATAAAATAAATCATACTCTCTGCTACTTACTTATTAGTATTATTGTTAAATTAAATACATATGCCTTTTTCTCTTTTATAAAAAATTCAAATGTTTCCAAAATCAAAAGAGCAAAAATTTTTAGATTTATATTCATAGTTACCGTATAAATATAAATACTATTTATTGTTTGCAAAATTTGTTCTTGTCAAATATTTTTATGTCAATTTTATATTTTATACTCGTTACTTCAATAAACCTTGACAAAGCCCACGAGCAGGGGCGAAACGTCGATTATCCTATACAATAATTGTATTTATGCCAGAAATTCACAAAATTTTAAATATTTTAATAACGAACAGCGGGTGCAGCCGGTAGTTTGGTTTGGTTTTAAATAATACGTTGTCCGGTTGTCCCTCCACTAAGCACTATAAACCACCATTACCACTATGACGTTTATTGCGAAAAGGCCTCATCTCCGAGAGTTGAGCCCTTTTCATAATCATCAGGCCTAGTTTTATGCATTAAACATGTCACAGATGAGCCGGTTTCGCTCTCAAACGATGAGTCGGCACCTAAAAATTACATTTCCACAGAAAATTAAAAATGTCCAGAAATCCGAGATGGGCCCTTTTCGAAATAATCGATTCAAATTAGGTACTTATTATTTACTGGTTAATACAAAAATACAGTGCTTACTAATACATATGATCCAGCCTAACCAATCGCCTTATTTTCTTCGCAGATCTTCGAAAACCTATAGAATCACTTGTAGAAGTATGCACTTCACCCTCATCTCTTCCCCTTTTCATAGCACCACTTGACATAGCACGGGATGTTTTAAGTGATATGGTACTTGCAAGTGACGATCTGCAAATACAAACTACAATACGTATCTGCATCCTCATGCGGAACAGTCTCTAAATTCATTTCAGATGTTGAAGGCCTATAATAGTCAGTAAACAATTATTGTTAAGTAATTATACAGACATTAAAAATAAACATACGCATCACTGGAAGTTGAGGGCTGTGAGACTTGTTTCCCAGATAGCGAAAGAAGTTCATCCATTTCAAAGCTGCAAAAATGCATTTGTAACAATATATAAGTAGGTATACTCAAGACGTACACGACTTTTACTAGAGATAAATATTGGTTTTTTTGGTTTCAATCTCAGTGTTGGAATTGGGTCCTTTTTCAGTTCTCCATTATTCAAGAAGGCATCCTCTGCAAAGTGGCGGGAACAAACTGCATTCTGTTCACTCAAGGATTAATCGGTGTTCCTTCCTATAGCAGCTAACCACGACTCTCGTCTTGCAGTAATGAGCCTTAAAGCAGTGAAAGCAACATTAGACAGTTATCCTAGTTTTACATATCATGCAATTACTTCAAAATAATTATAACAAACTGTATACTTACCGAAGAAAAAACGTACAACTGGCGCTGGTGATAGACTGCTACAAAAAGGTACCATAAATATACGTGGCATCTCCAACTTTATTTACTTTTTGTAGCAATGTACGTATAACAATTATAATTCAAAGAATCAATGAATGTATGATAAATTTCAACAATTTCACCGCAAATCAAACGTTCGTACAAAAAATAGCAAACGACGTGCGACAAATGACATTTAGTTTAGTTCATTTGGATGACAAGTGACAGACCAAACAAACTCAGAGCGCATGCTCCCCTACCCCGCAACTGGCACAATTATTTCTCCGTAGTTGGGTCATTTTTCAACGCGCAGGTAGGAGGCATTATCCCTCTATTTGTATATAAGCAACTCTGTGATCGATTTTAATCATTTTTTCAGTGAGTGACATAGGCTATATATTTTATACCCGTGCGAAGCCGGAGCGGGCCGCTAGTAGAGGATAAAGTGCGATCTCGATTTCTGAATAAATTATTATTGTTCCGCGTGACTCACGTCCTTGGTTTGTTAGTAAAGTGCTTCCTTCCTTCTCGTTCGTTTATACGAAAATAATTTATATCAGTACACACGCGGGATTATATTATTTGATTAGAATTGGCATTAATTTGTACAGCGCACGATCAATAATTTATTTTCATTTCTGCGCGGATCCTTTGCTTTAAATCATCTAAATTATTAGGTTTATTAGTGTAAACTAGCGATTTTATACGCCCCACAAAAAGAAGTTCGACGGTGTTCAATCTGATGATCGTGCTGGCCAATCCATCGGTCCTCGTCGTCCTATCCATCTATTAGAATAGAAAAAAATCTTTAAGAAAATTCCGTACTTTAGCGCCAAAATGGGGAGGAGCTCCATCTTGTTGGAACCAAATGTTTTGGTGGGGTACATCTCCATCTTCATTGCCAAGAACTGGAACTAACTCAAATCGCAGAAAATCCAAACACCAAAAGGCAGTCAAATTTTTACTTTTCATTTCCTCTGACGAATAGATTCTTGAGTCCACTATGGATTTCATTGCGACCAACATCTGCAATTATGTCTATTTACTGAGCCATTCAAGTCGAAAGTTGCCTCATCAAAAAATACAATTGTATTTAAAAAGCTTGGATTTTCTTGGCAGCGTGCCAAAATTGTAAACGCTGGTCTTGATCATCTTCGTTGAGTTCGTGTATCAAGTGCACTTTATAAGGGTGGTATTTTTCTTTTTTCAAAAACTTGCGTTCTTAATCTATTGCCGTATCCAATCATCTTCAAAACTTCTACTTTTCCTGTGTTTTACATATTTACATGTTTATACTAATAAACCCTTTTCATTTGGTTATTGCGTGTGCGCAGAAGTACTCTGACAATCAGCTGTTCTTAGTCTTTCCGACAAGTGTCACAGACAGGCCTTACTCGTAAGTAAATAGTAGAACACCAAATAAGGAGGGCGTTTGAAAGACGGAAAATTACAAATGTTAGTTTCCACTGATATCCCTCATAAAATTGTGAGGCTGAATCTCGAAGACGTGCCTAGCTCTTGTTTGAAATACGGGAATTTGAACCAAGATACTTCAGTCAGCAGGTTTTTAATATATAGGGGTGAGAATCAATCAAATTTTTAAAAGAAAAAGGATCTAATAGACGGGTACATATTTTTCTGCAATGTATAAGTACCGTAACTACAAATAATACTTATTTTAAAGACCTAACCAATAATGACGTAACCTAGAATACACTTTTACACATTTTCATCCACTTAACACAATTTATATATGTTTATATAGGTCACCGGCCCATTTTTGTTAACTTTCCCCGTGTTCGGTAGGGTTTGGGAAATGGATAAAGTCGTAGTCCCAAGCGAGCTTACCCGCTCTGCTATCACCAAAAGCACAATTTTAGGATGCTACTGAACTACTGTACTCATGTGGCACGTTTACAATAAAATATTGGTGAATAGACCAAAGAATTTATTATATAAACTCATGCAAACAAAACGCCATGGTCCTAAACTCTCAAGGCGCTATCGCGCATGCGCTTCAGCAATTTTCTAGGTATAATGAAAAAAATTCTATCTGAATTTAAACTTGTAACAAAGACAGTTGATTGTTTATTTTCCTGTCTAGATCATAATAATTTTTTCTCACTTATACAGCTGTTTAGACAAGAAATGTTTGCTTTACCCTTTAGGTTGTTAGAATTTTTAAAGAAATAATACTCTAAGTCTAAGTGATTCATTTACTGTTTTCATGTTCTGATCTAAATTTCAAAATTGTGTTTTTATGTGCATATTTCTCCAAAAGAAATGTTATGTGAGGTACTGATGGTTTTGTAAAGTTTCTAATTTTGGAAGTGGAAGTATTCAAATCCGAAGATAAAAGTTGGGGTTGTCATTTAAAAAAATATGATGGCGTCATTGCGCAAAAAGTGTTGATAAAAATTGAATTGTTGTGTCGGAATGTGTATTTTAAAACATATACCGGGTGGGGATTTAGTGTGTAATCGGTTCATATCTCTGGTACTATTTAAGATATCAAAATGAAATTTTACACGAATGTGGGGAACCACATGGAGCATTTCTGAAAATTATTTAGGTATGTACAGGATGTTCAAATTCTGAGTACCAGACCAAAGTTCTATTTCTTTTTAAATGGAAACCCCCACGTATCATTGCATAATATGGATTCCACATAAAATTCCATGAAAGTTGATATACTACATGATGTTTTTTGAGTAAGGACTGTTAAGATATTTACATTTTTGTGTCATTATGGTCCCAAATTTACGACGCTGCTGACGTCTACTGACCAAAGCCACCTAATTATTATATATCAGCAAGTGACAACTACTTTGAGTATTAATTAATGGTACTGGACCGTTCGAACAACTACTCCTCGGGCAAATACCCCGCCAGGCATTGAATTATAGAACTAAATCCAGATTTTTTGTACTACGAGACGTTTCAGACTGCTACCCCATCTAAGATGGCTTTGAAACAATCCTAATTTGTCTCCATGTACGTACATGCTTTTTAAGCATGTCTTTGTTCAAATATTGCATGTTTTGAATGTGTATGGAAAACCGCAGACCAACTGGTTTCGTCCTTCTGGAACTCATCAGTACCGTGCTCTCCCCTACACACTCAAACTATGCAATTTAGCTTGCTATATATGCTGCCGCGCTCTGGACAGATATCAGCAAGTGACAACTACTTTGAGTAATTATCTAGTATTAATTAGTGGTACTGGACCGTTCGAACAACTACTCCTCGGGAAAATACCCCGCCAGGCATTGAATTATAGAACTAAATCCAGATTTTTTGTACTACGAGACGTTTCAGACTGCTACCCCATCTAAGATGGCATTGAAACAATCCTAATTTGTCTCCATGTACGTACGTGCTTTTTAAGCAGGTCTTTGTTCAAATATTGCATGTTTTGAATGTGTATGGAAAACCGCAGACCAACTGGTTTCGTCCTTCTGGGACTCATCAGTACGGTGCTCTCCCCCACACACTCAAACCATGCAATTTAGCTTGCTATATATGCTGCCGCGCTCTGGACAGATATCAGCAAGTGACAACTACTTTGAGTAATTATCTAGTATTAATTAGTGGTACTGGACCGTTCGAACAACTACTCCTCGGGCAAATACCCCGCCAGACATTGAATTATAGAACTAAATCCAGATTTTTTGTACTACGAGACGTTTCAGACTGCTACCCCATCTAAGATGGCTTTGAAACAATCCTAATTTGTCTCCATGTACGTACGTGCTTTTTAAGCAGGTCTTTGTTCAAATATTGCATGTTTTGAATGTGTATGGAAAACCGCAGACCAACTGGTTTCGTCCTTCTGGGACTCATCAGTACGGTGCTCTCCCCCAGATGGGGTAGCAGTCTGAAACGTCTCGTAGTACAAAAAATCTGGATTTAGTTCTATAATTCAATGCCTGGCGGGATATTTGCCCGAGGAGTAGTTGTTCGAACGGTCCAGTACCACTAATTAATACTCAAAGCAGTTGTCACTTGCTGATATCTGTCCAGAGCGCGGCAGCATATATAGCAAGCTAAATTGCATGGTTTGAGTGTGTAGGGGAGAGCACCGTACTGATGAGTCCCAGAAGGACGAAACCAGTTGGTCTGCGGTTTTCCATACACATTCAAAACATGCAATATTTGAACAAAGACCCTGTTTTGTCTCAAGTATTATGATAAAATTATTTATAGATTTCAAAAATACAGCAGTGTGTGAACCTATTTCAATAAAGAAATTTTAGGTGGCTTTGGTTAGTATGCGTTAGTAGCGTCATAAATTTGGGTTCATAATGGCACAAAAATGTCAATATCTCAAAATTCCTTAGTCAAAACCATATCATGTATTATATCAATTTTCATGGAATTTTATGGGGACTCCATATTATGCAAGGACATGTAGGGTTTCCATTTAAAGATATAGAATTTTAGCCTGGTACTTAGAATGTGAACATTCTGTATATACCTAAATAATTTTGGGAAATGCTCCATGTGGTTCCCCACGTTCGGACGTTCGTACAAAATTTCATTTTGATATCTTAAATAGTTCCAGAGATATGAGCCGATTACACACTAAATCCCCACCCGGTATAATAACAAAACTAAGGATTTTTTTACAGAACTTTATCACCCCTTTGTATGTGTATGCAGCTTCTGTTTGTTGCTTGGAGGCAAACGGGTTGCCCACATGTTAGGGATGTTGTAAAAAATCCCTTAAAAAGCCCTCACTGGTTAGGGGAGAAAAATATTATTTGACCTAAAAGAATAATAATTCGTCGCAATTACAAGATTCAAAGATTTCTTCAAAAAATGGGTGCAAAAGTTAGTAGGTACATCCACATTACAAAATCTAGCCCAACCCGTAGATCCGTGTCTCGCTTTGATATGATAATCAAATGTGTTAATTCAAATTCCCTTTCTAGAAACTTTCATTTAATAATTGCCGGCAGTGCGACAAAATAAATATTATTCCTATCTACAATAAGAAAATGTTATCACCTAACAACGAAGAAAGTGCGTGTGTAGTTTCCTTCGATTTCGTCATCTAAAACCGGCGACAGTTGAAAGTCCTCAGTACAACACCTTCTTTTTTTCTTTAATCTCGACGAAGATCGACTTCAGAATAAGTTCAAGGTTCTTGTAGAAAATCGGCCGAAACTGGGTCAGATATTTAAAATGCCTGAAAAGGTAACCGATTTCCATTCATTATCGAACTCAGATACATATTTTTACTTTAGCCGCAGAAGCATCTCGTGAAGAGTGGTATTTCTCATATTGTTATATAAAACATAAAATAAAGAATATCCACAGAGAAGAGTAGCAATTAACAAAAATAAGCCACTACATAATATTAAGATTGGTAAATGCGGAAAATGTACGCCTTGATCACAAGATTATGTAGATGTCATACAAAATCGTAATAATCTTTTTCACCTACACAATCTCCATTTGATGTCACCTCAATATAATTAACAATATCAACCAAACCAATCTTCACAGTCTAAGGTTACTTTTGACGATAATTCTACGGCGCAGGGAAAGGGCAATTTGATTGTAAATGATGGGTATGTGTGTGGAGGAGCGAACACGAATGAAGAATTTATCCCGTAGTTGATTTTGATGCCGAGAAATTGCTTCTTGAAGTTTAGAAGTGAAGGAATTAATAAGATGACAAAAATATTGAAACTATCCCATGTATTGCACGAAATTTTCGTTGGGACACCGTGTATCTAAAAATTGTAAGGACGAAGATTAAAATGAGTTCTACAATTTGTTAACAGAAATTTTATTTTCAAATTTTTTAATTATTTAGGAATTTGTAAATGATTTTTAAAAATACCACCTCTATGCATTTTTACATTATTTTCGGATTGATTTAATTTCGTTTATAATAGGTATATGATGTTTTTGCTTTATAATTTTCTGGATATTTTTCGACTTCTACTTACAATGTGCCTATCTATAAATAAGCAAAACGTAAACCTATAAGCCTCAACGAATTGAAGTTACTTATTATACCTGAGTGAAATTTGTAATATTATCACGTACCATGTTGCCAAAAGTAGCTGTACCTATTCATTAATTTTTAAAAAATTCAATTTTGTTCATGAAAAGTTAAATGTTTCCTAAAAAGTTTCAGTGTAAAATTTTCATGAAATTTTACGTCTCCAGTTAACGGACAAAATTTTTTTATCTTGCTGGTTGATGTGAACAAAAATACTCTTTTTTAATAATGCACACCCTTTCTAGAACAACACCACACGCCACTGACTATGGCGTCATGACCTACTAGACAAGCACCGGTATTAAAGATTGCAAAAAATGTGAATAAATAATTTCCTCAGTTTCGAAAATTATGTTAAAAACTTTATCTAACCCCGCTATGAAATGTGACATTTTAAATGCATTTTTGACATTACGAAACGTCATATAACTGTCAGTTCATTACGTAACTAGTTATGTAATGAACTTTCCTTACATAACTAGTTATGTAATGAACTTTTACGTAACTGAATATTTAAAAGCAAAAACAAAAGTAAGAATTTATTACAGGGTATTATTGAATCTATTGCCAAATTCGCTGATTCTTCTATATCAGAAGGCATATCTACATCAGAATCATCCATTTTTGGCGTAATTTGAAATAAAAAAAACTCATCACTGACAAGTTATTTATAGTATCCATAGCAACGCCAAGATAAAGCGATGAAGTTGAATTTATTTGTACGGCTACAAGGGATGTTACATTATTTGGAGTAGCACAATTCTTTTTTATTTTAAAGCGGGGTTAGATAAAATTTTGTACTTAACACGTCATGAAAAGGCTAATTTTATTTGACTCATATAATTTGCAAAACTCGCTCACTTCGTTCGCTCGTTTTGGCAAATATTATATTCGTCAAATAAAATTAGTCTTTTCATAACTGGTTACGTGAATAACTATTACGTGCAGATATATTTTCTGTAAATTGAAATTTGCTTGAAATTATTTTTAAAAGTGACAATATTATTAAAATTAAAATAATATTTATAACAGTATCTAGACACCTTTCTAATGTGTTCTGTTTAACCTCACGCTCTGGAATATTTACCCGGTATTAATGGCACAAAAAGTTCGAATATTTAGTCGTTCACGGCGCATTAGTATATTAATAGGTATGGTTACCTAGAGGAGAGGTTTGTAAACGACTGCCATAAAGTGGGTCACGTTCTCCAGGTTTCCAGCTGTAATTGAAGTTGTTCCTCGCCTCACACCAGACAACGCGCATAACACGGAAGCCAGCGGCGGCTCCTTAATAAGTGCGCTCGTGCGCGCGCACTGTCTACAAAAATATGGTTTAACCTTCTTTGATAAAAGGTTCAAACCTTATAATTATAAACTAATAAGTTTAAAATTGTTTGAATCTCTGCCGCAATATATATTAATTATTATGCGAGATAATAAATAGTACGCGCTCTAAGCATTCCGCGTCGTCTTTCAAAATGCCTATCACACACGCAACCAGCAGTCCGAGTACTGCGGTGTGGCACTCTAAGGCAAATGCACATTCGATATGGGAGCGAGATCGACGCGACTCGGGAAAATTTCGTCGTATGTGCTTTTAGGTGGAAGAATATAAGCTCGTCTGGGAGCGCTATTTGAGCTCGCACTTACTGTTGGACGAAGCACGGGGCGCGGGAGTTGGTACTTCTGCGGCAGTGTTTATTGTTTTTGTTTACCATATTTAGGTCTGAGATAGCTCGTTGCTTTGCTTATAACGTGAGTAATTAGCTGCATTATCGTCTTTATTTTTAAATATTGAATTTTCCAATACTTAGCATGGCTAAAGGTAGTGGTTTGGTTAAAGTCAACACTTAAACATTGTGGAGTGAACATTAACAAAGTGGTCGCCTGATTTTTGCAATTTTCAAAATTATTATTGTGTTGTAATACTCCATTCAGTTAAAAATGAATATTTTATCTAAATATAGACTTTTGACGAAAAACTTGAAATAAAATGAAATGGACGTCCTAAGCCTGTGCGAAGTATCAAATGCTTTTCGAAAGGTCACGGTAAAAGTTGTGTGCGAAAGTTTAACCTTTTGGATTTGGGATTTTCGTTAAATATTGCGGTGAGTGAAATTTCTTGTTTGAAAATGTTTGAAAATGGCTTCATTTAAAAAAACTACTCGAACACACTTGGTTATAATTTTGTCAGCCGTCATCCATACTTCACGTTGTTAATCTTAGTTCTGCAATTTGAAAAAAATGAAATTGTTTCAATCTAGAAAAATTATAACTGCGCCACCGAATTCTTTGATGACAAAACTGTTTAAGAAGTTTAGTGGAAGTTTTTCATAATTTTTGTAATATGAAAGTTACAAATTAAATTTAAAATGGGCACCGAAATCAAATCATAGCAACAACAAGATGTCACGCTCTCCACTCGCAAAAAATGTGAACAAGCATAGACTGGCAGTCTAACCCAGGTCTTCCACTTGCCGGGCGGCTGGCTCTAACCAATAGAGCACATTGTGCAGATAAACTTGTCGTGGTTATGCCCATACCACATTGAGAAAATGTATATAGATGTCTAGAAATGACTGGGGTATGCACACCGCGATACGAAGCCCAGTTTTGATTGGTTACGTTCGACCAATGCAATGCATTCATTGGTCAACTGCTCAACCGATTCCCAACGAATTTCGTATATCTATGGTCGAAATAAAGACACTAAAAGTGTCGCTTGTGATAAGAAAATCAAAACTAATCCAGTGCAATGTTGCAATAATGATTGCTACAGTGTGTCTCATCAGTCCTGTCTGGACCCTAAAGTTGATTCAGATAAATGGTTGTGCACTGTGTGTAAGGAGCGGGAGCCGTCTGCTAGTGACTTGATGAAGGAAATACAGAAATTACTGGTAATCAACAAAAATATGACCATATCATTAAATCTGTGCCATGAAAAAATTGATGAAGCTAACGCCTGTGTCAAGAGCGTTGAGGCGAAGATGGAAAAATGTTTCGTCGAAATTAATCAACTCTATGATAAATGTGCTATTTTGGAATCAGAAAACCTTTCTTTGAAATCTAATTTGAATGATTTACATCAATATAGCCGTTTAAATAACCTCGAAATTGGCGGAATTCCTGAGAAACCTAATGAAAATGTACTTCTCGTGGTCACTAATGTTGCTAGAGCACTCGGTGTCTCCTTAGTTAATTCTGATATTGATAATTGTCATCGTGTTGGCCCTGTTATGAGTAAAGGGGTTTATCGACGCATAGTGGTTAAGTTTGTATCCCGTTTAAAAAAAGAGCAGGTACTTAAGGCCAGAAAAGTTAAGCGTGTGCTTTCCTTGCGCGACATCGATGATGATTTCAAGAACGTGGCGGAGTCTCGAAATACAGTGTTTGTTAATGAACACCTAACACCTCAAAATATGCTTCTTTTCAAAAAGTGCAAGGATTATAGGAATAAGGAAAATATAAAGTTTCTCTGGTTGCGGAATGGAAAAATTTTCATGCGGAAAACGGAAAAATCTAATGTGTTTTTGATAAAAAGTGAAAGTGACTTTCGTGATGTTCATTGAAATCTTGTTTTTATTTCATTTGTTTTTATTTCATTTTTTTGTTAGTCGACAAATTCTGGATGTTTTCGTTTCATTCTTGCGGTTTTTGCGGGTTTTTGTAAAATTGATTTTTTTTGATTTTTTTGATTTTTTTTTTCCTTTTTGTTGTAATTATTTTCGCAATCATTATTCATTTTCTGATAGTTATGTTTTATCATTGTACTGATTTACTATATTCAGCATGAACACAATAACTAGAATAACTAGAATTATGAGTTTGAATATTAGATCACTGTGTGCACATTTACTTGATTTTAAAGAACATGTTTTAGCGGAGGATTACCTAATTATTGGACTTTGCGAAACTTGGTTAAATTCTACTGTTGATGATAAGATTATTGAAATACAGGGTTACCGTTTGTTTAGAAGAGATCGCTGTGGAACAGGCGGTGGAGTCGCTTTATATATTAAAAATGAAGTTGATGTTCGTATAATGGATGGCATTGGCATTGGTGCTACTGAGCAGCTTTGGGTCAGAGTTGTGCTAAATGGTACTAATATTGCGGTAGGTATTATACAGGGTGTGTTTTTTAAGCGTCCGCGGAAGATTATGCCTAAATGACGAAAAATATAAAGAAAATATTTTAACTAACCCCACCTCATTTTTTACGCTCTATAATCTAAAAATGTTTTTACTTATACCAGGTTAGTCCAAATAGTTGGAATGATGGTCAACTTTGTTTTTTCTTATGGAATGTGCATTATTTAATTTTTTACTTGATTCAGAACAATATTTTAATGGCACTTTCTTAACATAATATTATAGTAATTTTCTTTCTTTTTTGAGATATTATTTTTTTTCTCGATATTTTGACAGTTACATCATACATTTTAAAAATTCATATTTCTGCACTGGTTGAAGATGGAATAATGATATTTTTGACAGCGGTCCTCATGATAATCATGATTAACACTGTTTGCTCAAATTTTGTATAAAATATACGAGGAGCATTCAATAATTTATCAAATAAAAATCAGAGAAAACCATCAAGAAGTCAGTTTTTTCAAATGACACGGTATATTTTTTATTGCTCCAATGGAAAGAACAAAAAATTTCGCTTGGGCTCACCTAATAAAACAATATTGTTCCATGAGCATAATTTTTAAATATTTACAATATTGAAATTTTCATTTCAAAAACCAAAAATAAAGTTAGCCTTGTAAAAATACAGCCACAGAATATAAAACCCTATAGTAAAACAACAACAAAACTGTAGACATTCCAAAGCTACTTTATTTTTGATTTTTGAAGTGAAAATTTTAATATTGTAAATATTTAAAAATTATAGTTATGTAACAATATTGTTTTATTGGGTCAGCCCATGCGAAATTTTCCGCTCTTTCAAATGGAGTAATAAAAAATATACCATGTCATTTGAAAAAGCTGACTTTTTCTGGTGTTTTGTCGCTTTCATATGATAAATTTTTGAATGCTCCTCGTATATTTTATACAAAATTTGAGCAAACAGTGTTAATCATGATTATCATGAGGACCGCTGTTAAAAATATCATTACTTCATCTTCAACCAGTGCAGAAATATGAATTTTTAAAATGTATGATATAACTGCCAAAATATCGAGAAAAATAATTTTATCTCAAAAAGAAAGAAAATTACTATAATATTATGTTATGAAAGTGCTATTAAAATATTGTTCTCAATCAAGTAAAAAATTAAATAATGCACATTCCATAAGAAAAAACAAAGTTGAGCATCATTCCAACTATTTGGAGTAACCTGGTATAAGTAAAAACATTTTTAGATTATAGAGCGTAAAAAATGAGGTGAGGTTAGTTAAAATGTTTTCTTGATATTTTTCGTCATTTAGGCATAATCTTCCGCGGACGCTTAAAAAACACACCCTGTATACCGCCCACCTAACTATAATTTTCAAGCTTTTCTTGAAGTTTTTGAAGAAAGTATTCATACCGTATCTTTAACTTGTGATAAAATAATCTGCTGCGGAGATTTCAATGTTGATTTCTTGCAACTTAATATTGGTAATACGCGAATGCTAAAAAACTTATTTGAATCTTATGGTCTCTCTCAGGTCGTAGGTCGTTGCTGAGCCTACAAGAGTGTGTGAGAATTCTTCTACTCTATTGGATTTATTTATTTGTAATTCTTCCCTCGGTATTCATAGCTGTGTAGTGTTGGAAAATACCTACATCGAGTCTGATCACTATCCTGTAGTTTTAAATTTATTAATAGAGTTTCCAATAAAACCACCAAGCACTCTTACCTTCAGAAATTTGCGCTCTATTAATAGACCAAATTTTTTGTTAGATCTTAGTAATGTCCCCTTCTATGATATATTCCACATTAATGATCTCAATTCAAAATTAGATAGATTCAATTTCCTTCTCATTGCATTGTTTGATATTCATGCGCCAGTGAAAACTATAAAAATTAGTAAGAAAAAACCTTACGCACCCTGGCTTACAGATAATTTAAAATTCTTAATGCAGTTAAGAGATAGGGCGTTACAGAAATTTAAGAGATCTAAGTTTCATATAGATTGGCAATATTACAAACAATTACGAAATTTAGCGAATTATACTGTTAGGCGAGAAAGAAAGGCTTATTTCAATTATAAATTACAGCGAGAAAGTTATTCTACGAAGGCGCTTTATAAGGAACTTGGTAAGATGAATATTTACAACAGTAATAAAAATACTGAAGTACCATCTCATTTACGCAATCTCAATGAAATAAATAAATTTTTTGTGACATCCTCCCAAAGTCAGGAGCCTCCGGATCGTGCAATTTTGGATAATCTGTTGAATGGTGTTAGGCCGGGAGTGGGTGAGTTGGAGTTTGCTTGTGTTTCTGAAGATGAGGTTTATCGAGCACTCTTGTCAATTAAGTCGAATGCTATGGGTAGTGATGGTATTGTCTTGGATATGTTGTTAATGTGTTGCCCTCACGTTATAAAGTATATCACTCATTTAATAAATTGTTCAATTGAAATTGGCAAATTTCCAATTAGCTGGAAGGTTGCACATGTTATCCCTTTACCTAAAGTTTCTAAACCTCAAGATTTCAAAGATCTTAGACCCATCAGTATTTTACCTGTACAAATTTGGAATCATATTAAATCTTATTCCTTACTTCCTATTAACCAGTCTGGATTTAGGCCTGGGCATAGCTGTGAGACAGCTTTGTTAACGGTTGTTGATAACATTGTACGAGCTACAGATGATGGTTTACTGACTGTTTTAGTGATGCTAGACTATTCTAAGGCCTTTGACCGGATTAATCACAAACTTCTTCTTGCAGTTCTACATAATCTCGGTTTCGCTGAATGTTCTATCAATTTGATGAGAAGCTATATTTGTGATCGTGAGCAGATTGTAAAATACACTACTGAGTTATCTCAACCTCTTGCTATTATGAGCGGTGTACCACAAGGATCTATTCTTGGCCCAGTTTTATTTTGCCTTTATACTTCTGCGTTCAAATATAGTTTAAATAATTGTAAATCCCACTTCTATGCCGACGATACACAGATTTATTTTTCATTTAGCGAGTCTGAAGTGAATATAGCAAACTTTATTATAAATAACGACTTAGAAGCCCTCTTAAATGTTTCAACAAAATATGGCCTCTCTATAAATCCGTTAAAATCGCAGGTTATGATGTTTGGACCTAGAGCTGCAAGAGGAAGATGCAATGCACAGCTAAAGATTACAATTAATAATTCGATTTTGAGTGTTACAGATAATGCAAAAAATCTTGGTTTATATTTGGATTCTGGATTAACTTTCGATAAACATGTAAATTTTATAATAAAAAAATCCTTTTCTAATCTTAAACTAATTTATAACGCATCTCATCTCTTCAACTTTAAAACAAAAAAGATTCTGTGCGAGGCCTTGGTGCTGACTCATTTGAACTATTGTGATACTGTATATGGACCTCATCTTCGGAAATACAATTGTAACAGATTGCAGCGTATTCAGAACTGTTGTGTAAGACTTGTTTGCGGCCTGAGAGGACGTATGAGTGTAACTCAGCATTTGAGGTCTCTTAACTGGCTCTCAGCTGCTCAGAGAAGGTATCTTCATGCCGGCTGTCTCTATTATAAGATTATTAAGCAGGAGATTCCTGTATATCTGTTCAAAAAAATAACTTTTCGTTCGCATATTCACAGTTTAAATACCAGGCAGTTGTCTTTTATTCAGATCCCTAGTCACGGAACTACACTTTTTCAAAGATCATTTTCATATAATATTTCTAAAATTGTTAATTCCATTATGCACATCTTTGTTAAATCATATTCTTATTTTAATTTTAAACAAAAGCTGAAACTTCATATCTTTCAAAGTAATTATATTAATGTATTCATATAAAGCACAATTTTGTCTTTTAATTCCGTTGGTATTTTTAGTTCTTTCTCGTTCATGTAAAACCACAGTTGTTTTGACATGTTTTGACATATCACATCATATCATGTAAAATTACATATATATATTTTTTTTAATTATTTGGGGTTGCATGGAAGAACATTCGTCAGTGATCTGCTTCGGGATTCATGGACGAATGAATGCATTACTTTTCAGTATTAGGTATTAGCAATTCAATTATTATTTCTTATTAAGTTTACTCTCACTCGTTTGTTCAATGTAATAATTTGTATATTATCTATTATGTATTCTACTTATATACATGTACCTGGTGCTGAATAAATTCTATTATTATTATTATTATTAGTTTAACGGTGGTTTGAAGGCAACATAATAGCAAAAAACTATTAGTCTGTGTTTTCAGCGGATACTCATTCCTACATTAGAATTAGGTAGTGCTATCAATACATATGATGAAGCGTTTTTTTGAAGTAATTTAAGAGCAGAATTCTTTTGTAGCTTTATGCAATGCAATAAAACAGAATTTAGAATAATTAAGTTTCTTTGGATAGGATTGCGCATTTCATGTTCCTGCGCTGCAACTTTTATAGTAGGTACGCTACAAACCTCGGACGAAGCAACAAACACGAACATCACAACAATTTTACAATTTGCACTAGATGCTAGACAAAAATGAGTGAAAATGGGCTTAGTATGGCGACCGCTATATACCCAAGTCATTTTATTCTATCCGCACTAACGTATGTCATTTATCCATTTCTTTTACGAAAGTTCGGTACCACATCTCGAAACTACGAAGGTGGTCATGGTCATACTCGGTCTACTATAGCCAAAGGTGATAGGCACATACTAATAAATCCGTTCATAACAGCCTCTCAACTACTAAATGCTCTCCGAGATGCTGAGGTGGTACAGAAATTTCTGACCAAACTGTGAGAAATCTTCTAAGAAATGCAGGCTTAAAGTCATATTCTCATATTACCCTGTAAGAAGACTTAACTTAACTGCAGACCAACTTAACCGCAGCACCACCAGAGAGTTTCGCACTGGCCTTCACGTTTCTGGTGCCCGTGACTTTATGGATCTGCAGTATTTACTGGTGCTAAAAATAAAAAAGAATTAACATTATAAAATATGTCGACATCAACTAAAAATGTTATTCACCTATAAGAGCTTCATTTAATATCACTTCCAAAGTCTCGGAACTCAACACTTGACCTTTCCAAAAGGGACCTTAACCTTGCAGAACAGCTATGGGTACAACAAATCCGGATTCTTGCATTTATATTCACGTCTTGTGTGTATGTGTGTGTTGTTGACATCTAAAAGTTCTGCATGCGAAATAATTTCTCCATGCCCAAGTTTGCATTTTAAAATTAAACTGTTTTCGTCAATTAAATTTAGCCTCTTTCTTGTTGCAGGCACAGAAAATTTCTACTCGCCAAGAAGAAGAAGGCAAGATGGAGACGGTAAGATAAGGAAAAAACTTTCTGGATAATTTTGGCTTTGATATCATAACAAAATCTTAAGCTTTTTTAACTTGAAGATATGTTTTAGATTTTACACTTTTTATTGAGATTTTGTCAAGATTTTGCTATCGTGCTTTTTGCAGAATTTGTATTAGTTATCATAACACTATCACATGTGTACAGCTTCTGATCAAGTTTTGTCAACCTTCACACTAACTCTTTTCCTTCTATAACTCACAATCTGAAATGTCAAATTTGCAATATCTTAGCGTTAGAGAAATTTCTGTATCATATTCATACCTGTCATCCTCAAAAATTTCAAGCAAAATATCCCTACTGATTTTTCTTAAAAACGTCCAATTGTGTCACACTTTAAGAGAGAGATTCTTGTGTAGACCCTTCTACATCAGATCACTACTTAGCAACGTTAAGAATTCTTTGTAAGTTTATTATATCCCACACACTAAAACAGTAACACAGTAATTAAATTCGACAAGTGGTTCTCTGATAACGTCAGCACCCTAAGGAGTATGAAGATTGGGTATCTGAAGCTCCAGCTTACACAGACGTAGAAATACCTTCCCACCTACCGACCTACCCGATTTAACTAGGGTTAATAAAACTTGAATTTCTTAAAATTCAACGGTAGGTAGGCAAGTTTTTATTACTTCTCATAAATAAATAATGTTATTTACCTCGAATTTGGAATTAGGTCATAATTACTTTTTCTATATTGCTATACCAGACAAGTTCAATAAATACTGGATGTTTTGAATGGGTGATCCAAGCCCAATGGTATGTTTGAAGTAGCATTCCACGATGTCTCGTAGTACACAAAAATCTGGATATAGTTCTATAACTCCTTGTCTGTCGGAATAATTGTTTGAATGGTCCAATACCACCCATAAGAAGGCATTTCACTGTCATAGGAGTTTATGCTTCAGAGGAATGAAAGAAGGAGGAAGCGACCTAATTCTACGACGCACTTCAAAACGTATCTGAATGCTAAAGTTGGCAGTAACCCCATTAGTCAAGGAGAATAAACGATCAATAACAATGACCACCTTCAACAACTATATTATTGCCAACAAGAAACTTTCATATCTAATTCAGGGCGTCCACGCGTTTAGAAGAGCTGATAATGGATCCTACCACTACATGGTTAGGGGCAAGATTACTTTCTGGGACCACATACAAAACTTACTTGCTACAAGATTACAGAGGCCGATGCTTATATTAAGACAAGAGTGGCACAATACATGGGAGAGCTACCTCCAGGGCTCCAGGAAATGGTATAGAAGAAGAATGGGATTCTCTATTGAGGTTGTACATAAGGCGGCAAGGGAGGTGCTCGGCAAGAGAAGAAAAACTCTTAGGAGGAGGGGACTAAAGATATAGACTGAAGAAGTTGGACAAATGTCATAGATAGGCATAAGTGGATTGATCACTACAAAGCATTGTGGTGGGGAAAACACCCTTATAAAGAGTAGGAGGAAGATGATTATTTGACCATACAGGACATGGTAGCGTTGATAATAATCATCATTGAGGAACTGGATCGTGCCCTTCGGAGACTCTGGAATAGGGAGGAAATTGGGACGGATCTGGAGGAAGGTCGTTCATGACATAGTTGAATCTGCCAAGTCATCCAAAAATCAAAGTTTAATTACTGTATCCCTGTTTTGGAGTGTAGAGTAAACTTACAAAGAATTCAGTTCCCGATCCAAACACTGTAGATATCCAACAACCATCAACGTGTTTGTTGTGCGACTTACTTGCTTATACCTCTTCACAAAGATTGCGAACAATAAGTTTCGCATAGTAATTATCACACTCGTTCGCAGTTCAGAAGTGAAATTATTGAACATTTAATGTTAAGTTGCTAAAATAAACAAAATTGTTAGTCATACAACTTTCTCGTGTATGTGTGTGGGAACTTTGGACATGCTTCGTAGATAAAGGAGTGGGCATAACAATGCTTGTAGTTACCAACAATGCACATTTTTAATAACTGAAAAATCATGTTTTATTAACAAAGAACAAAAACGTTAAATCAAACATAAATTGTTTTTGATAAAAAACGAGAGCGCCGCGTTAACATTACGATATGGCTTTGAAAAATACCTTTCTCTCACAAGACTTATTACCATCAATCAAAATACGTTATTTATAACAGTGATGGTTGCAAGTTGCGTGAATCTTTTTAACTGTTCTGCCTTGACATTTGTCGATTGAATACAAACAACAGCTATTTTAATTGACACCTCATCTAAAATTGCATAAATGGTATAAGGTAGAATTGCATTATTACTCAAGTATTTTGCTAAATATAGCTGAAAATGAATTGTTTAAGGCATATGTCATTGTCTTGTTTACGGGCAAAATAAAGTAGGTACATTGAGACTAAACTCGTAGCCTTTAACAGCAAGTATAGATACAAAACTAACTGCTTGTGGTTTGTGGACAGTTGAGAAAAACTTTCTCTACTGAAAACAAAATATAAGTAAAAACAGAAAAAGCTTCGGTGAAAAGTTTTTTATAACTTTGCCCAGTGTTATTCAAATACACAGAAAAAGTTAGGTGACTGTGCCGATTTAAATTTTTGGTATAATTGATTCCAACCATAATTACTTAAATAAGCAATATTTTAACGATCAAAAGAATTTACCTGAAGTTCTATCGTAATTATGCATGTGAGGTGTCCAGTCCGAAGTCATCACATAATTTAATACTACGTAAATGTTTAAAGAATTAGTTTGCGAGCAAATCTATCGAATGTACGACTTACTTCTAGCGTGGAAGTTGACGGGGGTAAGTAGAACGTTTGGCTTTTTAATTTGATGGGTAGCGTTTCCAGTTCGACAGTCCTGTCTGCCTGACCTGGCCGAAATCGGGACCTTATGAGTTGAACGTCTCTGGCGAGGCAGACATTTTCTGTTTAAAAGCACTTTTGGTTTTGAAACAATGACTGGCTTGGGCACTATTGGCTTGGATTTCTTCAAAGCAGTTGATGCTCGTTCCAAATTTTTTGTTGTCTTTACTCGAACTTCCAAATCTTTTCCGAACAAAAGAAGCCGTCCATAGAAGGCTTCTTTTACTGAGGGTTTGGCACTCTCAGTAACAAAAATCCCTCAATATTAGATTCAGAGAAATGCAAGTCGACCAACAATTTTCCAGTCGTTAATTTGCTTTATTATAAGTAATTCTCCCCCTTGCGTTTCTCGACCAACGCTGTACTTAGTGCTGAAAGGCAAGTACCAATTTGACGTTGAAACTACACAATCTGCTGGTCTCTGTCAGCGGCACTAGGTGACATGGCTAATTTCAATTTTAAATTAAGAACTGGGGCTTCCAAAGCAGAACAATTTGCAGGAGCAAAGTATTTCGTGCGCCGATTTATAATAACTGCATTTCTGTTGTGGCATTCTCTCACATTTGCGACGCTAGACGGTCCCACGCTTGATGAAGCTTTTACTGAGACTGAGCGGTCTAGCGGCCGCCAGGCGCTCAACTTCACCCGCTACCGCTTGGGTGTAGAGCACCTAGAAACACCAGGCATGATCGACCGCCATATTGTGTCCTACAGCCGACTGTTACCCCAGTATCTTGCCTACGAACCGGGCCGCTTAATAGCTATCACAATCGAATAAATTTTCGTTTATTTAACTGGTATTCAATGTTAGAGTCAGTAATAAGGATTTATAAAAGTTGTAATACATTATATTTGAATGTTTATGCAAGCGAACTAAAAAAATATGATAAGAGAATTCATGAGTGAATAGAATATACTTTTTTCTTCAGTGTCTATTCCTAAATCTATCTTAGTATCTCTTGCTAGTTACCATAAATAGTTTAGAAGTTTAATTTGGCAAAAATAAGTCAGCTTTAGCTTTGATACAGCTTTTGAAAATTCACACAAGGCAGGACACAATATGGCGGTCGATCTTGCTCGGTACTTCCAGTAGCCTTAGCTCGGGTGCGTGACGTATGTGGCAAATGCAACACATCATACCCTATACCAGGATACTAAGAACATTTTCAATGTTAAAAATTCACAGCCTTCGCAAAGATGCAACCGGGGGAGACATTGAAAATGACGAAGAAGATTGTAACCCTTGTGCGTTTGGGATATTGTCGCATACGCGATAGCATGTTAAATAATTATTCATGAAACACCTGCGCCGATGAATAATACATACTTTGAAAAATGAGCGCGTTGCGCGCGCCCATTATCAGGTCAATGGAAAATGCAGGTATCCCGCACAGCAGACAAACCATCCCTACATACCACCCCTGTAAACCACCCCTGTCGCGTCTCCTTTTAAATATAATTTTTTATCACAAAAATCTCTTAAAAGGTACGGCAGTTGAACATTTTAATGGCTACTCCGTGGAAGACCTAAACTACTACTGTTGCTATTTTGAAATTTGTTAAAAAATATGAAAACAATAAACGAAGGAGCATGTTATATGTGGGCGAAAAACTATTTCCTGAAAAGAAAATCTCAGAATCTTGTTAATAGCAATAGTAGACTGAACCTCTGGCTTGTAAGGACACATAAAATTTTCAATTTCGGCCGAAAAACAAAAAAGTTATTAGTAAACAGCGGTACCCTTGCATTCGAAGTTTTTCGTCGTAGCTCGTGCTCTCGTCTATCTTTCGACTACTGATCAAAGTCGCTCAGCTGTCAATCCCGAAATAGGGAGTGCGCGCAACAAGTTAATTCTCAGTATTAATTTGGTCGACTAGTTCCCTGCTTATCCAGATGGTTTTTGCCGTCCCCTCTAGGTCCGAACCCCTGAACCCCCCGATTCTTAGTAAATTGGTGTGTCGGGCTCTTAACAATAATACTTAATAAGTAAGTAGCAGAGAGTAAGATTTATTGTATTATATTACAGTAAATTTGAATAATTATTCATTCAATAAATCTACTAAGAAATGCATTCAGAGACGTTACCGTTATAAAACTAACAGATGCGGGCTATAAAAAATTAAAAAGATGCCGTCACATGCCGATGGAATTTGGCGAACGCCGCTGCTACCCTTTGAAAGTGGCCCAATGCTGCAGTACCGAGACCGAGAGAGAATCAGATTCCGAGTCTCGCAGCTCCCGTATGAAGTAGGTACAATATTTTTGTGTTGTTCTCGGGCCTCGGGAAAGTTCTCGATTCTCAAAAGTTCTCAGATACGAACTTCTCTATTCATTAAAGCATTCGATTCTGCCCATCGCTACTCAAAACTCCGAAACTCCGAATGAGTTACCAAGGGCGCGAGGGGTTAGGCATTATCGTACAGGCGACAAGAGTGGATTAAGGGGGGGGGGAGGATTTTTGGTCTTTGAAAATTTGCGCGTTAGAGTGTGAAATACTGATACTACGTTATAATCCATTATGTGATATCTTCGGACTGAATATCGAAACATGATTAATAAAGAATCATTAATTCTCAGTATTAACTAAGTTACCGCAGCATTCTTACTTTCAAATGGGCACAGTTAAAAAACTGAATTCCACATTGTCATTTTTCGAACTTGGTGCTTTGCTTTATAAATTAATCGCTTGCCAGTAGCTCTTTAGATGTATTTCCGAAATGTATAAAAACTGACTTCTCTCTTTCCTTTACTTAAACTTTAGATGTCACCACAGTTTTGCTTGTGGACAATCACGATCGTTCCTCCCTCGGCCGATTCCTCAACGTAAAACCGGATCTAGGTCTCATAATATCCACCGCCCGTACCTTCATCCAAGAGGGTGTCACCACCGAGTACGCCACTCAAGTACTCGGTACCACCCTCGACAACGGACGCCTATACGCACATCTACTGACTAAAAGCTCGAGAGTACTCTACGACAAAGATTTACCATCGAAAGCGCACAATGACTTTAACAGTAAAAAGTGGAACATTGACAAGAATTTGATCAACACGCAAAATTTTGTTAAGAATACTGACTTTATATCTCCTAACCATGTAGATACTTTCCTTGTATTTCCTACAACCAAACCAGAAGTTTATCAAGAGCAAATAGAACAGAATACAATACCTCTGGCTTTTAAAGCCCAAGAAAGCAGTGAAGAAGAGTTGCTTAAATCGTCACCTTCTAATAACCCAAGAGTACCAATTACCTCTAACCAAGAAAAAGATAAACTGAAGCGTTCTCAAAACAATGTAAAAGTCTTCCAAATTAACCCGCAAGTACGAGATATGAAAGAAAACTTATTTACCCCAAAAGAGTTCGGGTCAGAAAATGAAATAGCCAAAGAGAATTTCTTATCACCTTCAAAAGTAAAAGCTTTGGATAATTTACCAACATTCACCGTACGAAACGAATTCTCCCCAAGTGGTTACTCATTCTTAGGCGATCTACCAGTTTTCGACGTAAACACAGAACGCAGTAAACCCACAACAGCAGCAGAAAGAAAAGCCAAATTCCTGCTAAGAGCCGGCCTAGTAAAACCAGAACCCAAAGACTTAAAGACGGTAACTTACTCAGGCTTTGCAGATTTCACAACAACTGTCGGTGATACCGTCATAATCTTCTCTCCACACACATCAGAAGTACCAAAACCAGACAAAGGCCAAGTCACCAAAATATCTGTAGAACCAACCATCCAACCAACAGCATCGATTAAAACCCCCGAAGTATCGACATCGATAAAAACTTTCGTCTCTCAATCAGACATGGAAACAAAAACGGTAGAAGGTCACAAACTGAACGTGCAAAGTAAACTTCCAACGATGGTGATTGATGCAAAAGATCGGCATCGTAATAGTAAAGAGCAAGAAACAGAGCAACACGAAGATATGGAAGCCAAATCAGCGGTACTAGCTCATGAGCAACAGTTATCATCGAGTGAATCAACAATGTTACTCACCCCTGAAGCTATTCAACCCTCTGAAAGTCAACCACAGATGCTATCAACCCCATCAAATGAAGATATAGCGAAAATCATAGCATCTTTACAAGCTCAAGCTAAACAAGCAACAGAACCTTTAAGTAGTGCAGCTACAATTTTCTTTGACGACGAACCAGCCACCGAACCAACTACCCAAGAACCAAACGGAGGAGCCACTACCATATTCTTCGACGACGACTTACCAGTACAAGCCACGGGAGTCTTAGACGACGAACCTCACACTAAACAAATAACCACAAATCCTCCCACAACAACAGAAATTGATACCACTACGGAAAATAAAATAACAACTGAAAAACTTAGAGAAGAGACAACAACACAGAAAGAAGAAATCACTACCAATAAAGAAGAAGAAGATACCACAGTTCCGCAACAAATAGAAGAAGAAATCTTATGTACTGGAGTTAGTAAAGTTGTACCCCTCACCGAATACAAAACTTTAACCTACTTAACGACATTCTTCATTCCACAAGATGATTCAACAACGACTTCAATCAAATCAAATGAAGTAACAACTAGAGAAGTGAGTTATCAAACTGTAGCTTGCTACAACGACGATAGTATGTCAGAAGAAGCAAGACCAGCAACAGAAAAAGAAGAAATTACGACAATAAAACAACAAGAAGAATTATTGATAACGACAGAAGCAGACGATTTAGCAAACGAACTCATACCAACAACGGATCACTTATCAACTTTAGAGGTAACCACTGATAACGAACAGCAGGACACAACAACAACGGAAATAACAACAGAAAGACGCCACGTAACAGAATCTGAACCAGAAACTACAGAAACAACAACGGATGAAGGAGACGAATTAGAATTGATCTTCAAAACTCTATACACAACCTATACGTACCTGACAACATATTTCCAAGATCAAACCTCATCAGTAGAAAGCAGGATTGTTGTTACAACGAATGTAATAACTTCAACTATTGATCCTAGTGAACAACCATCAGATCCAGCGGTAGCTGGTCTATTTGCTCGAGATGAAGAAGTTGTAAGCTATAAATCAAGGCCAATATCGTTTGAAGATTTCGCTGAAATTTCTCCTTCGAGTGTAGGAGTAGGTAGACCAACTGAATCTCCGTCTTTGGACCAAGCGGAATTTGATGGCGTTTTGGAAAGCTATCCTGCTCAAGCTACTCCTGCTCTAGGTGATGATGCTGTATCTCATACGCAAGCGGCAGTTAAAACGTATTATACAACCTATACGTATTTTACTACAATATTTGTTGATGGCGAGACTGAGATCTCAAGCAGAACTGAAGTGTTCACGAACTATGTGACTCCAAGTGCTGATTTGCCTTTAGAAAGCTTGGCACCTACGAAAATACCCAGCACTATATTCAATAAAGATGATGACAGTGATAAAGAGTTCTTGAAGAATTTGAATATAAAATCTATGAATTCTTATAACAGTACCATACAAAGAAATAAACCTACTACTGTACGTGAAGAACAGACAAAAGATGTAGACTATAAATTTGATAATAATATACTTACTACTTCTGTTAGTAATAATTATGTAACTTTACAAAGAGCAACTACAGAAAGTGATGATATCTACTTAGATTTAAGCGACTATGAAACTATATCAACGATGGTAACCGACGTGCGCAGCAGTACTTCGGAAGGAGACAGACGGATTATAGATAATGTCGATAAAAGGAATGTGCTCGATGACCAAATAGTTTCAGAATCAAATAATGAATCAGAAATAATACCATCGCCTACTTTGTTACTACAAACTAGTTACACCACGTTCACTTACTTCACTACAATGTATCATGGTACTACTTCTAGCAATGTAGTGAGCAGATTGGAAACTATTACGAATATTGTCACTGAAACTATAACACCTACACATATATTGAGTCCTGAAGACTTAAGTCTTCCAATTACATACTTTACAACGTTTACATATTGGACTACTTTGTACAAAGATGGTTCTACGAAAATACAAAGTAGAGAAGAAACTATTTCTAATGTAGTTACCCCTAGTGCTGTTGCACCAACTGACTCCATAGTACATACTGTATCACCCATCATATCTACACCAGTACAAGAAGTAACACCTTCAACTTTACCAGAAGAATTGCTACCTTCTTCTATTGTTGATAAAGACAACCTAACAACCTACTTCACCACATACACCTATTATACTACTTCATATATAGGCGATAGTACTATCCTTAAGAGCAGATTAGAAACTGTCAGTAATGTTTTGAATAACACAGTAGAAGTGGACTCAAACCAAATCGGAAGAGCAATAAGTCTAGCGGCAAAACAAAATCAAATAGATAGTACCAGTATCGATTCAACTAAACCATCAAAACAAGCAAGTACTGGACTAATATCAACCATAGTTTCTTCTCAAATAAACTCTGACATAACAACTTTCTATACAACAGAAGTGATTGGTACTTACATTGATGGAGTGTATGCTCAGGTACTGGAGAGCGTATCAACAGTAGTTACACCAACAATCAAACCATCAGTAGTAGAGAAAACCACTAAACCCACAGGTGTTGTGAGTTTAAATCAAGGTAAAATAGTAGATGCTGATGGTATCAGTACTTTGTATTACACAACCCAAGCTGTTGGTGCTTACATAGACGGATCATACGCTCAAATAATTGCTAGCACCAGCTCGCTTAAAGTGGACGAAGTAAAACAATCAGAACATGCAACAGATCCACCAGTTTTGCACAGAACAGGACTGGTGCGATTAATAGAAGGTTCAATAGTGCAGGACAACACTACCACTTTATACCAATCGAAAGTACTCGGTACTGTAATCGATGGAAGGTACGCCCAAATAATCGAAAGTACTTCCAGTTTCATCGTCGGCAGATTAGCAAGTGCAATCAACCCTAGTACATCAAGCAATGAGATCTTACCGACACCCACTAAAGCTCCTGATGAAATCATACAAGCAACAACAACGCCAATATCACCTTCGCCTGTAGTTATAGAAGGTTCCATAAGCGACAGGGCTAAAACAGAAGAAGAAACTGCTACTGAAGAAATAGAAGACAGCGAGGATGACGATGATGGTGATAACAGCAGAACCAAATCGCGTCTAACTTTCCAAACTCGCAAGAGAACCTTCTCGCCTGTTATACGTCCGTTTGCTTCTCGCCCTAGACCTACATTCGCACCAAGCAGGAAGAAGGCTGGTCCTGGTAGCGCTACTACAATAACAAGAAGTGACTTTACTCCCACTATCACAGTAGTACCAGCTTCTAAACAAAGCAGATTTGGAAACAGAAACAAGAGTTCTGCTAATAATAATTCTATAAGTCCAACAGCTTCTAGCGGAAGGAGATTCTCAAGGCCTAAATCTAGCAGTGCTGTTAACGGTGGTAGCTCTAGTTCGTTTGGACGAGGAAGAAGCTCTTCAAAAATTTCCCCTTCCAGTTCTAGAGGAAGAGGGGGATTTAGATCTTCTGGTATTGCAACTTCACCAGCTAATCAAAGATCCAGTTCATCACGTTTCCGAATTAGACCGACACCAGCAGCGTCGCTAAATCGTTCACCTAACTCAAACGCTGTTACTCCACCGTCAGACGAAGAAAACGATTTGACCACTCAAATAACCGAGAATCCCACCGATGTGGTTGATGATAATGAAACTACGTTACCAATTTCAACAACCACCGAGTCTGTATCAAGGAGAAATAATCCTCTGTTATCAAGATTTAGAAGACCACCATTGGGAAGACAATCTACTACCCCTAGACCAACTACTAAAGGTGGAAACGGAAGCAAAGCAACTACGAGAAATGGAAACAGAGCAACAACTACTACTACCACAGGAAAACCTAAAACTTCTTATAATCGAGCTGGATTGAATAGACAAAGGCCAGCAAATGCTCTATTCCCTAGGAAAAATCTGTTCACTACAACTACAACACCCGCTCCTGAAGAAGAAGATTTAGAAGAAGAAGGGGCTGAAGAAGAAAACGAAGACGACACTGATTACGAAAGTTCTGACAGAGAATCGCAAACAGAAGTGGCACCGGACACAACCCCGTTGACGCGAAAGTCCAGAGGGTTTACTCCAGGTGTTAGTTCTGTTAAGATTAGACCATTCGCTGGATTAAAGAGACGTACTAAGAGGGAAAGTACTTATTCCAGGTTCCGAAGGCCAAATTACCGTAGTAGTAGTACTACTTCAACTCCAGTTCAAGAAGAAGTACCTGACACTGAAGCACCAAAAACTAACTTCAGATCTGGAAAGAACAACAGATTTTCAAGAAATCGGTCTAGTACTACACCGAATCCGAAACGGATAACACCCAGCAAGTCCTCAACACAAGGCAGATCGCAATTTACTTTAAGGGAGAAAGATAGTAGTACTCCTAGATCTAACTTTAGAAGACCGTCTTCGTCTCCATCACGGCACAGAACGACTACTTCATCTGGTGTAACAAGACCCAAGGCACCACGATTGAGGAACAATCAACAAACTGAATCCACAACTACCAGAAAATCTTCTAATGGAAGACAAAGTTCTAGAAGTTCCAGACAAAGACAATCTTCCAGACAGAGACCCTCATCCAGAGAACAAGTAGATTCTAATTTCGTTTTGCCAGATTTCGATGGTACCATTATTGTAACCCATCAAATACCTACTGAAATCACAATTCCTGTGGTAAATGGTAAAATTACTGAGTATAAGAATGTCATAACTGCTAAACCTAGCACTGAAGTTCTTGGACCCCAGCAGTACACCACTTCAATCAATGCTTTCGGAAAAGGTGTTACGGTACTGCTCAGTGAAGCTACTACGATAGATGGTAGCGGAGCAACTCAAATAACTCAGTTTGTATTGAACGAAACACCAACAACAAGCATCATTTTCACACCAACTTACATAAGAGGAAGGAAGACTTCATTTTCACATGTAGTACCAAGTACTGCTTATGGGGTAGAACCAGTAGTCAATACTATACAGCCGGCATTAGCTGCTCAAGCACCTCTTGCAAACATATTGCTGTCACAGTTGTTACTTGGTGGATTACAGCAACCAAATCCAGTTCTGGCACTACAAAACCAAGGAGTACCTCAGACACCAACCACAGAATACAAAGTAAGAACTACGACTTATGTAACAACAGTCACTAAAGAATCTTCAACAGTTATACCGTTGACTTTCAGAGGAAAAGAAATATTGACAACTATTATTGATAGCAGCGTAGAAGTTGTGACGGCTACCGAATTCTTGACCGACACCATCGTGGTAACACCTACAGTGCCCTTCCCTGTTGCCAATAACCAATTAAATAGTTTGCTGGTACCTCTTCTACTACAACAGCAGCAACAACCAATGAATCCAATAATAACACAGCCTGCAGATGTTTTCCAATTAAACACAAATGTACCACACGCTCTTCCTTTGATTCAAGAACCGGAAAGGATTAATTTGGCGATTAGTGAAGATTACTTATTCGATGAAGTTGAGGATAAAAGCGAACCAGTAGTTTCTGAAGAAGTCACTAAGGCTCCAAGGAGGAAGCACTCGAGGAAGAAACCGAAGAAACCTGCTCCTACTGAACCACCCAAAGAAACCAGTGTTATAACTTTGTATGTTTCTGGAAGAACTCCAGGGGAATTCAGTACGGTTTTATCGACAGTTGTTGTTGGTGAAGAAAGTAAGAGGAAGAGGGAAGCTATTTACATTCCTCTTGAACCATCTAAGAGAACAGAAGATGTAAAAACTATAAGTTACATAGATTCATATATTAGTCCCGGTACTCGGGGAGTAACCACCGAGAGTTTTGCAGAAACAGAGAGTTTAGAGAGCATAATAGGTGACGTAAGCAAATACGTAACAAAAGTTCCCAAAACAAAACCATCGAAAAAGTACAAACACAAATACGTGAAAGCTACAAGTTCCGGAAATGCAGAGGACACTTCCGGTAATTTTTTAGCCTTGTAGACCTTTATGAGGAAGCCCCACTCATGCCAAAGGTCGAAACGTTACCGGATGGGGGCGCTACTAACCAAAATGATGAAAATCACGTTTCGAGAAAAACCGGCGGTTTGATGAGAAGAAAAAGAAATGCCGAAGAAATTGCCACTGAAGTTCCCAAAAGAAGGCGGGTTGTTAAGAAACTTATTAGAATAGAGCCTATTTATAATAATCGTAATATTAGCATCACTGATGATTTTGAAATAACTGATAGAGTAACTGAGAGAGCTAGAAGAGCTTATCATCGGAAAAGGTTGCTTATCAAGAAGAAGAAAAGGAAAATAACTCCAGTATCGACTTCTCATCATAGAAGAAGAGTTGTAGTTACCAAGAAGAGACTTATAACTTCAGCACAAACGATCATACCTACAATTACTTATGAAAATTTAGACGAAGGAGAAGAGAGTACTGGCAATACTCTATCAGCAGAATATGAAGATATAGATGATCCCACAGATCCGGTTGAAGAACCGATCAGCCCTATTGAAGACTATGATTCAACAACAACTTTCACTGATTTTGATGAAGAAAGAAATGCATCCAATTCCAACCAGAACCTTCCTCTTTACGAACCTTTCTTCCCAGAACTCTCTGAAACCATAGACGACCCAGTGTTACTGTTAAAAACCACCGTCCTCTCCTCAATTGATTATGAAACTAAAACAGTAGTAGAAAGTAGATTGCGTACCTACACCTTCTTGATAACCAGAGTTAATGGTGACGACCAAGAAGTGACATCTACAACAGAAGTTAAACCACATACTAAGACGGTTGTCATAACACAACCACGGACTCAGTATACCACTCTGACGCTTTTAGACTTGGACTCTACGAAGACTTTGCCTTTTATACCACTTTCTGCCAATCCTTTCGTGGACTCCACTTCACAAGGTGACCAAGGTGAGTTGTTTTCTCTCTTTTGTAAATTATTTTTTAATTACTGTACAGTTTTGTATTGAAATGAATATTAACTTCTATTCTATAGAACCGGGAGGTACCTAAGTAATTGTAGTTGCTGTACATAAAAGTATGACTGTACAAAAAAGATTAAACTAAAACATGTTTTTGTGGGAATATAGAGGCAGGACGAGGGTTTGACGAAGCAAGACACAACCTGGCAACTAGGATAATGGCAAACGGAGTTGAAGTCATTGTAGCAGGAGATAAGAGTACTTTACCAGGAGAACCTGATGTTTTGAGAAAGCTACCGAGTTCCATCTACAAACCAGTTACGTTAAAACCTAGTACTCTGAGCGACCACATGATGATGGTGGTACCACAAGATAATTCAAACGTAAATTATTTGCTCTAAGTAAAAATGTGTCCATTTAAAAATTTTATCACCCTACAGATTGACTTTTCTTCCTCACTGTACCCAAACCAGTTCGTAACCAAAACTTGCCTAACAACTTTTACCTACTTAACCACTTATCTGGAGAGTGGCAGCACTGTAGTATCAAGCCACGAGAAAGTAATATCCAATATAGCTACTGAAGAAAGAAACACGGGCAAGATTCTTCCTACACCCAGCATGGGAATAATTTTAACACAAGTAATACACATTGTTAGTTATAATATGCCCTTACTAACTCATATTGGTTTCAGTACCCAAATTTGGCCGTTGGTGTTTTCGTAACAACATATACGTACCTCAACACAATCCTGGATGGAGAACAACCACTTGTTGTTACGTCAAAGCATACTGTATCCAACACAGTTACTGCACCAGATGATTATTTATCTCTTCTACTACCATTAGAGAAAGCATCTGCCCAAAGAGACACCAATACTTACTACAGTACCATAGCTTTGGAAAAAACCATAAAAGATGGTGATCAAACTAAAGTTATCAGTACCAACGAAGTTGTCACTCAAGTTGTCATAACTGAATCAGTACCGCAAAAGACGACTCCTATTATGACTTCCTATATTGCCTTGGACGTGGAAGGTCCTCCAAAGGATGGTTCATCAGATTATATAACAACAGATGTTGTTAAAACATACTACGTCACCTACACGTATTTACATACTGTTAAAGAAAACGACAAGACTGTGGTACATACAAATATATCCACCTCAAGCGATGTAGTTACAGAAAAAATATTTTTAAACAAGAGAACTTCACTCAAAACATCATCGCCAAGTGTCATTAATGAAACGCCTATAAATAAAAACAAGAAGAATGAACTCAAAATAAATCTGGATGATTTAAGAATTTTAGCAGCTAAAACCTACCTAACCACTTTCACATACTTTACAACTTTGCTGCAAGAAAATGACGATGAAACTTCTACTGTCATTAGTTCACACACTCGGGTAGTCCAGGATATTGTTACAGATACAATTAATCCAAACGAATTGGACAAGAAATATTTGACAGAGTTAAGGAAACAAATCAAAGAGGGTAGTACCTTACATTCACAATTGGCCACTTTAAACAATGGTCAGAAAGTCGAAATCACCCTAGTCAAAAGGCCTGATGGTGAAATTAGACCTACCAAAGTACTACCTATAGAAAAAACCCAAATGCCAGAGAGTACCACCGAATTCTTACCTTTAGCAGCTAGTGAATTTAGTAGTCCCAGTGTTATTACAGGATCGACTATAATTTTCTTTGATGACGAAGATACTGACACCAAATCAAAGAAAGCAACTCCAACTCTGGCGCCTAAACCGTCCAAAAGTACCAAAATACCAAGTAAAAACAATTTAAATTCGCTATTAAGTTCAGAAATCGTGAAGAAAACAAAAAATACGCTTAGCAAACCCACCACTAAATCCTCGAAGAAGCAAACAATATCGCCCACTAAATCTAGTACCATCCCCGTTGCTACCACAAATAAAGTAAAAGACGCAATTGAAAAGAAGCCAGCTAGTAAAATAGGAAAACCACCTACAAGCCAAGTGGGTGATCTACTAGGACTAGGATCAATAAACATAAATAGTCTCCAAGCCTTAACACCGGTGTTAAACGCGATGGCTGGTCTAATCCAAACCAACTTAAAATCGCCAAAAAGAAATGAATCCACAACCCCGAAATCAAACATGAAAACCGAAGAAAGGAACCCGCCAATACCCATCCCTGCAATTGATGCTCAAAATCGATCGCCCATTTATATACCAGTTGGTTCAATATCAGATGACCTTCAAGGGTCTGAAAGCCAAAATGTTCCTACTGTATGGAACAGACACAAGAATCATATTAATGTAGGCAAACCAACTCATGAAAGCCCCCTTTTGAATGGTGGGATCCCAATATCACCAGGAGAAGTGATCACAGCAAATTCAGATGTGATAGTTGGTAAGATTGGGAGGGTTGGTCCAAGAAGACCTTCAATACCTTTCGAAAAGGACACAGTAAATACAGCAAATGAAGAAGTGCCTATTGGGATGAAACCACCTCCAGTTCCTAATAAAATGTGGCCTAAGAGGCAACCAGAAGCAACTAATTTTTTGAAACAGCCAAAACCTGTTATCCACGTACCCAATAAAGATGACTATGTGGGACCTCCACCTCCTTTAGAACCCCCAAGAAATAACTACGACTCTCACAAACATATACCACTGCAAGAGTTCCCAAATACTTACGCTAAAGATCAAAACAACTACAACGTTAATTTCAACGTTGGCCAGCAATTAGTTTTCCAAGACAAGATACCCAATTTACAAGACGAAATCCAGAAGACTTATGAATTGACCAAAAACAATTTCCCTATTTATGCCCAAAAACACTATCTAGTCCAACCAAGTCCAATTCAAGAATTCAACCTACAACCATCTGTTCTTAACGAACCCTTAGTTTTCCCCGAAGTAATAGAACGTTCAACTGGTCAACCACTTTTAGTAAACCTCCAGCCAAGTCAGGTAGCCTTCGTAAACATCCCCCACAACAGAACCACAGCACTGATATATGGAGGATCCACTGAACCGCACAGAAACGGACAATATTTCGACGATCCTTCGCCCTATCAAGAACCACCTTATTCAGAAATCGATAATTATAAAAAACCTCAATTTACTGTGTACAATGTGCAATCTACAAGTCAAAAACAAGTAGGAGGTGTTATAAAAGTAGGGCCACATTTCGTAGACCATAAAATAGATTCACAAATGTCAGAAGGAACGAACGTTCCTTTGCAAATTAAACCATCTAAACCTGTAAGCAAAAGCGACAACGAGCAAAATATCAAGATGCAGGTGCCACCGATATCTTTTGGCATGATCCAACAAGGAAACGACATCACTGCCCATATAATCAACCACTCGCATCGCCCAGAAAGCTTCACGACATCCAAGAGGCCTTACAGTACCAGCACAAAACCTTTCTCTAACAACACAAGTTACACAAGGCAACCACTGAATTACAAACAGAAACCAAGACCAAATAAATCAGAGTTATTAGATTATATGACTCCTCCAAAACCACCGAAGAATTACGTTCCATTAACCACAGAAAGAACAAGTACTACTCTAAAGATTGAAGTGACTACTGCTATTAGAGGCACTAAAAACTCCAATCGCATACCGCTAACCCCCATAAACGATTTAGAAAGTATAAATAATTTGGTGAATCGTCCACATTTGGACAACTATGTCAATTACTATACATCGATAAAAAGCACTTACCAAAACAACGATAAAATCAAACCGACTGAGGTTAATGAACCAGGTGAATATGTCCAAGAATCTCAGAAGAGGCCTCTACGCCCAGGAGAAGTACCTATAGAAATATTAAGAGCTAAAATAACTCCTAAACCAATCCAGAATAGAACTTACATCGACAACAACATACCGTACCACAGACCAATTCTGTCCAATCCAAGACCTTTCGACAACAAACCAATTGTACGCCCGGAAAACAAACAGACGAATCAAATAAACCATTACGAGGACGGCACTATTGTCCAAAGTGCCGGACCATTAAAGCCGACAGAAAAATTAATCTACATAAGTTATAGACCTGATCCAATGCTGAACTACCCCCAAACTGAGAAAATGAACGAAATATTCGGCCTGAAAACGAGTACTCCAAAAACATTTGTCGTGTATTCCACACCGAAATTCACTGGGGATGTCAACAAGAACATTAAGAATTTTACCAGAGGTCAATATAGTCCAATGATAATTAATAACAAACTTGAAGTAACACCACTGCCAGTTAACAATAGATACGAACAAAAGCATAAGATAAAGACGCAAACAGAAAAAGGTTTTACTATACGTTACAAACAAACAACTCCTAAAACAACTACGGAAGTACCCATGATAATTAGTCAAGCAACACCGGAATTAAACACAGGAGAAATACCAATGACAAATCTTCTCAACTATAATTACACCAAAGCAAACGTGGACATCCTGAAACCGCCCCCGATGGTCATTGAACAACCACCTAAAGAACCGTCTCAAGATATGCAACCACCTAAAATAGAAATAAACTCTCCCAGTGGCGGCATTAAAAAAGTACCAAATGTGGAATCTCCTGTGTTTGATTTAGAAGCTCATGCCAATACTCCAAAACCATACATCCCTGAACTATCCGAAGAAATGGTACCACCTCCAAAGAGAATGACTGATGAAGTTGTTGGGTTACAGCCACCTACTACACACAGACCTATTGTTAATATAAGGCCAGTACTTACAAAGAAACCAATATTTTCTTTGGAACTTGATACTGTTAAAGAACATAAAATCCATCAAAGCACTACCAGACCTAGAAGGCCGACAACTCAACGCCCTGTCTATTATAGGAACAACACGAATATTGAGTGGACAACCAACAGACCATTCTATAGAAAACCTACTACTTTCTACACAACAGAAAGTATTATCAACACGACTTCTAAAGTAGTAACAAAAGTAGTGCCAGAAATTATATCACCATCGCCAACAATAAGAGCCAAACCAACTATGGAGGTTATTATTGGTTATCCACAAATAGAATTTAAAATTTCTTCTACAGAAAAGATCAGTACCTCTTCTAATAAAGAAGTACCTACCAGCGAAAATCCTCCTATACCAACCAAAGAAGATATTATCAATGTATCTCTACATCACGCTGGCAATGAAGTGAAGATAATTGATGATGAAACTTTGTCGCCTATTATAACAACTCCTTTGTCTACCATACAAGAAACCACTAAAATACTACCCACAAAATATATAACTTACACAAAAACTTCTACAGTTACGATAACAGAAACTGTAGTGGTTGAAACATTAGGTGGTACGCCTTCTACCTTAACAATTTTAGTGACGAAGACGGAGAAGTTAACTATAGTTGACACAGTTACAGAATTTCATACCTTAGTAAAACCAACTAACATTGTTGAAACTATAATATCAACCATCAAGCAAGAAATGTCTCCCCTTTATTCTCCTGATGCTTCTTATGGAAATGTTTCCCCGAGTTTTCCCATTCAACCCACAGTAGCCTTAAAACAGGAAGAAAGTGCTACCAAAGTTGTTGAAAGTGATGAAGAAGACTTGGAAGAATTTATTATCCATGAAACAGACCCACCATTGGTCGAAGATTCTAAAGAAGACAGTAAAGAATCCATATTTGTTGTAATGACTGATAAGAACCACGGTACCGTTATCCACGTCCCCAAAGAAAAGCCAAACGAAGTCAAATACGAAACTGGAAAAAGAGATGAGATGGTTCATCATAACGAAGCAAGCAACGTTTTATTAGGCGGTGTTTTAATAGCATCACCTCCGAGTTTGGAAACTCCAGATATCATACCAACTGATTTTACTACCAAATGCACACCAGAATGCCAGGCTTCTAAAAACGAATTATGCCAAAAAATGGAAGGCATTATGAGGTGCGTTTGCCGTCCAGGCTTCGCCAGAATGTTTCCTGATCGACCTTGTAAACGTAAGTACTTATAAATTTTTGAAATGTTGAATTGGTACCATGTTTTTTGTAGCTACATACACGTACAATGTAAAAGTGGGCTTGGAACGCTATGGACAACAAAATCTTCTATTTGAGGAAGAATTGAAGAGTCCCACTAACCCTAAATTTGCTAGAATGGCAGCTACTACCCATGAAGCACTTGATAGGATGGTCATGCAGTCGGACTTAAGAGACATTTACCATGGGGTACATGTTAGTTCGTTTGAGCCGCTGAAGGATAAGACGGGAGTTATGAACAACTTCTACTTACAGGTACCTAAGTCATTAATTTTATCTTGATTATTAACGTTGTAGTTGTTAATTTCATTAACTTGATTTGCCCGCAGTTGTCTGATAATACTGACGAAAAGCGGTTGGAAGATGTCTTCAAAAAGTACCTAAGAAGCAACAACTTCAGTCTAGGTGGTACCGAACTCTTTGCTTCTAAGGAATCATTAGACGATCTCAAGGCTGAAGATTTTGACGAGTGTTCCAATCCTCAGTTCCACGATTGTTCCGAACATGCTTTATGTTTCAATTTGAAAGGAACGTATACTTGTAGTTGCAAGGAAGGTTTCTCTGATCTTTCCGAGAACATTTTGTATCCTGGAAGACTTTGCTCGGCAGAGCTAATAGGTTGTGAAAAGTGTCATTACCATGGTACTTGTTATTCGAGGGGTGACGACCAAATTTGCGAATGCTTCCAATGGTACGCTGGTGAAAACTGCCACGTTAATTTAAAAGGTAATAATTGTGTTGGATAATAAGAGCAAGCCTTGATTAACTATTTCTAGTGCTTTTAATTGCGTTGGTGACTCTTGGAACTATACTGTTTGTATTACTCCTCGTTTGCATCATCATGACTTGCGCTCGTAAGAGGCATACTAATGCAGGTACTGCTAATGGGATGAGCTTTTTACCTCAGAGAGTCGCCATCCACACACGAGGAAGAGGAGCTTTAGATAGAAGAGCCATGATACAAGATACAAGTTCAGAGAGTAGTCAGTCTGAAGTCAGTGCGCCTCCTTACGTGGCAAAAGTAACCAACTTCGTTCAGTAAAATTCTGGGGTAATATTCACATGCTTTTTCAGAAACAGAAGAAACTTAAAGGAGCTTTGAAGAAACCGAGTAAATCAAATATGGATGTAGAAAATGGGGGCACAACAATTTCTTTCCCCGATCAAAAAGATCGTTCTTTAACAGTTATGATACCAAGAGCCAAATACCATCCTGCTCCTCCCACTTCACCCCTATTAAGCATGTCTACTTTTGATAAGAGGAAAATGTCTGCCGCGAGTAGTAATGAAGCAAAACTTTTGAGTTACCTCGATGCAGGACCTACCCCTAGCAAGGTAAAAACATTAATAGTTGAAAAATTTTTTTGGCTCATAAATATTTTTCAGTCTGATGCAACTAGAAAATTCAGCAATGCGCACAGTGATTCATTTTTAAATTCGAAAAGTAATTTGAGGAAAACATCAGGTAAGATTGGTTAGTCCAAAACTCCCATGTGCAACCTACTCGTAAATTATTTATTTTTATAAAACTGAATTTAAACGATTAGAAAAATATCATTCGATGTTGCCATATTTTTAGGTGCTTTAGTATCAGCTGGTTTCGAAGTTTCTGCCACAGTATCCGCTATAAATATGGGTACTTTGGACACGACCTGTGGTACAGAAGCGGACAGAAGTGAAAATGCCACTTTAATACAAAAAATTAGTGCTGATTTGCTGTCTAGCACAGGGACAAGGTCCCAGTTTAACACACTGAGGCAAAATCTTGAGTAAGTTTTAATACCAATTTTTTCATCTCTCCATTACCGATTCATCCTATTGTTCTGGCAAATAAATGATTATTTTTAAATGCAGAAATGAGGACGATGATGCTATGAACAACTGGTTGGACCTGAACCATCGGATAGCGTAAGCAAATTAAAAAAAATATATATTTAAATTTTGAACCTATTTTGGTTGCATTTCCAGAACGATATCTGAGGCGAGGTCCTGTGATGAAACGACTATTCCTCCAGTCACTAAGTCGTTTAGGAATGACTACACAGAGTCCAAGCATTCGTCACAACATCTGAATGATGTCAGTATTTATCTATAATTTTTTAATTTATAAGGAGTGCACTTTTTGAATATTACTATACGTTGCTTTGCTTATACGTTGAATGACTTGTACTGAACCGCTCGGACAACTACTCGTCGAGCAAATACCCCGCCAGACAATGAATTGTAGAACGAATCTAGATTTTATTGCAGTACGAGATATTACAGAACGTTACTTCAGACACTGGTATAGAAACATTCATAACGTATCTCTGCGCACATTACTTCAACGAACAAGGTTCGTTTTGTAGGTTATATTATTAAAGGTAGTTGCTATAATGTCCGTCTAATCAGATACAAATATAAGTATCCGTTCAGTCATCGTTCATCGTTCATTTTTGGTCGCTTTAATTCACTACTAAACTGACATCTTGTAAGCATACAGCGTGGCCCAGTGGAAAAATGCACTAGCTTGTTAACTCGATTTTGTGTTTTCCTCTAGTTTATTGTAATTTGAAGAATTTTGCTTCCAATGGGTTCTGCCTGGTCTCCGTCATGAAAGGGATTTGTTTAAAGACAATCTGCGATTACTAATGCAAAATCCGTATTAGTTTTGGACAGCTAAATATACTCGCCCAACTAGACGGATACTTATGTTTGACGGACAAATAGCCACTGCGTATATTAAATATGTTGCGTTCAGTACCGCTCATTACATCTAAACAAATCGTAAAGTAATTGGCCATATAAGCAAGTTAGTTGTGTATAAAATGAATGCAGCAAGCACTGCACTGATGAGTACCACAAGGACGAAACCAGTGGTCTGCAGTTTTCTGTAATTATTTTGAATGCAATAAAATTATTATACTTACGTTGAATGAAAACAAAAGTGAAATTGACGATAAGAATCAACAGAAACCAACCATATAGCGGATGGACTAATTGGAACACCTCACCCAATCAACAAGTTTTGACGGAAGAGAAGATACTTAACAAAAAGTATTCAGGAGAAGTAAGAAGATATATCGAACGCCAACGAAAAAGATCGATAAAACTTACAAGAGGCGAGAAGAAATGGAGCAGATTATGAAAAACTAAATGGGGGGAGATAATGGAGAAATTAAACCATGACAAGAACGAGGAATTCACTAAAAACGAAGCAGAAATAAGACAATTAGAGGAGGAGAGCTAGAAGATACCGTCGAGAAGTGGGAGAAGTGAAATAAGAAGAAAAATTTGTTCATTAAAGGGTTGCAATGTACAAAGGAAAACCAGATCAACAAAGTAGAAGAATTTATTAAGGCCAAGATAGAATCGAAGTGAGCCTAACTAAAGCATATAAAGTGAGCAGGGAAGAAAATAAAACATGAAGGTATTATAGCAACCATCAGCAGTTGGGAACAAAAAAAAATGTAAAAGATGGGTATACTTATATTGGAAATGACTTAACAAGGAAAGAACAGAAAATAGCAAGCGAAAAGAAAGCAACCAGAAATTAACCATAAATGGCGAAGTCTATGAGTGAGATAATAATACACGCATGCAAAAAGTCATATGGAATAACGATCACGAACCAGGCTGGGGAAAGGAAAAATGCTTCAGCACTAGATACGGGCATTTTGAAAATAATTCGCAGGGACGAATGAAACAAAATGAAAACAGTCGAGCACTGGACATTGTGCCAATTTTTTTGTTTCAACGCCAACTTGTTTTATAAATGTTTTAACGAGAGAAAATTAATACGTAAAACATATTTTAGATTTTAGTATTAGTAATTACTCCATCCTCCCGCCCCTAAAACTATGTCCATATCTCCGGTTAAAAAAATATATCAATCTGCGGTTTTTTATCTAATATATTATGTACATTCTTGTTAGGCAAAGATTTAGAAATCAAGTTATGGACTGCAGAAGCTATCCGGGAGAAGATATAGATAGTGATCACAACATAGTGGTTTTGAAGGCTAATCTTAAATTTAAGATTTTGAAAAAACGAAACGATAGGAGACACCTTGACCTCGAGAAAGTAAAAGACTGTGATTCGTGCAATGAGTTCGAGAGAAAGACGAATGAAGTACTAAGGGCGCAGATGAAAATACTGCAAAAAACTCTGAAGTTGCAAATTTTTATGGAAAAATTGAAAATGACATGCTCTGATAAAAGTTGGGGTAAATCTTACCTCCGCCACCCCCAGATTTGAGACGCCCCTGCTAAATTTTAAAAATTATGTTTACACCAAAAGATTCAGCATTTGGTACTTACACATTCCATCAAATTTCATAATTTTAACTGGACTTGTTTCGAAGATACTTAGAAGAAAACGTCTTCAGGCCTTCTCTTTTAGAAAACTCTAGCTCCCTTGCGAAGCATAAATATCGATATACGCTTATAGAAACTGTTTGTCTTAATTTTGACCACAGAACACGCTGGTAAAATATTGCACGCCAATTTCGGGCCACCCTGTATAAGTTGAAAACTAGAGGTGACAACGCCCATCCCTGTCTCACTCCCTTCCGGATATCTACTTCTCTTCGTTCCTGCTTTTGATTGTTATTGCTATCAACGAAAAGTTTTTCAGTGCACAAGGTAAGTACTCTGCAATAATTGTAAAAGTACATATTTCCAAAATTTGTGCATGGCGCATAAGAAGGCATAGGGTAAGGTTACATTTCGTGCTAACTGCGCGCGGTTTCTCCAATTTTCGAATGCATATTGCTACTCGGCGTCTCTCCCAAAAAATCAGGAGAGATGCCGATTTTATTTAGGGTGAGACGCCTCACCATTTAATCTATTTAATTTCAGAAATGCCGACTAAATACGTAAGAAAGTGCCCTAATAGGGGAAAATGGACTGAAGAAACGCTGCAAGCTGCTCTGAGAAGTGTAGCAGATGGAATGGATGTAAACGAAGCTGCAGATGTTTATCACATTCCACCACGAACTTTGAAACGCAGAGTTCAATGTAACAATTCTATAAAAGGGAGAATGTGTCCTGATAGTTTACCGGGTGTGGAAGCTGAAAAGAAAATGGTCATACATATCAGAAAACTGCAAGAAAAAGGATTTACTCCAACTAAACTGAAAGTTAGACACATGGCGTTTCTATTAGCAGACCAATTTAGAATACGGCAGAAGTTCAACAGAGCTGAGCTCTCTGTAAGAAAGGCGGAAACTTTATTCCCCAACAGAAGTTTTGGCATGAACCGAACTGCAATGGAAAAGTATTTTGAACTACTTTGTTCTATAATGAAAGAACATCAATTATTCGACAAACCTGCCTGTATCTATAACATGGACGAGACTGGACTGCAACTTAACAACCGACCAGGTGAAGTAATTGCTAAGAATGGGTCGAAGGTCGTATCTGTTTGACTGCTGCTGAAAAGGGGGAAATCATAACAGTTATAGGGTGCTGCAACGCAGAGGGTACATTTCTGCCCCCTGCGTGCATTTTTAAGGGAAAGAATAAAAAGCCCGAATTTGAGTATGGAAAGTCCGTTGTACATGTGTCAGAAATCAGCCTATATTAACACACATTTTTTTCGAGTGGCTTAAATTCCATTTCGTACCAAGAAAATATGCAGGAAAAGTGCTGCTAATACTAGACGGAAGTGGCTGCAGAACCACAAGATGCTGAACAAGATCGAGGAAGAAATTACATTGATTCAGAGGCATCTACATCTCTTACCACTGAGGTAGAAATGCCTGTAGTTCAAGCTGACGCCATTTCTACTCCTCAAAAAATTACCTCTGGAAAAGCATTAGACCTTGTGTCTCCTGTTCCTGTTTCTGTGCTCACAGTTAAAAGAAAATCTGAGCAAATAGCCCAGATATTAAATAGTGCAGAAGGAATGGAGAAACGCAACCAAACCAAAACCAAAACCAAACCAAAAGTTCAGCAATGTAAAGAAAAGATGGAACTGAAGACAAAAGGAAGTGGGGAGAAAAGGAAGTGACAGGAATTTCTAAGAAAACTTACTGCAAAAACGATCCCAAAATGAAAACAGAAAAAGAAGGAAGCAGTGTGTACACCGTCAGCAGTGGTTGCACGAAGGGTGCTCGAAATACGAAAATACGTGTGAAACATGTGTAAAAATACTTGTTAAAAAGAGAAAATAGTAAAAGAATCTCCACTGAAACGTTTCGGCATCTCTCCTGTATTGTGCGGTAGAGATGCCGATTTACATGGCCTCGCGGGATATTTTTTGCTGAGTTTTTCTTTCTTTCATAAAATGAGTATTATGTTATTTTTGAAGCCAAATAAATGGTGTACCTTAAAACACATTTTTCAGTTTTTTTTAATAATTATCGTCGTCTTAAAAAACGAGGAAGATATGAATAATCGGCATCTCACCCGGAATTACCCTATAGAACAGCCTAGGTTATTCCCCTCTATACTCATTTCCTTTACTATATATCTCCTAGTTCTTGTTCCATATACCTATAACATTCTCAAATATTCCTTCCACCTATCTGCCTTTTCCTCTTTTCCGATTAGTGTCTCCTGACTCCTACCTTGTTTCTAATGTTCTTGTTGCTAGATCCAATTTCTCTGAAATTTCTTCTAATTATTATTTTATACGTTTCGTCAGCTTCTCGTACATTGAACTTATTTTCCACTTCTTTACAATTATTATCAATGCAATTCCATTCTACCACTAGGTCCCTAACAGTATTTTCATCCGCGATCTTTAGTACTTCGTTCATATTTTCTTCTTCATAAAAATTCCTACTCCCGAATTTCCTCCTACCGATCCTGTGTGTATTACTCTATAAAATCTCCGCTCCAAAAATGTCTAGCTTCTGGCAATCGTACCTCGCTGATACGACTATGTTTAATGCTAAACTATCCATTTTAATTTTCTAACTTTCCTACTTGCTTCACGCTTCTAACATTCTGTGATTCCGTGCCTCCGACTCGTGAAATGTTACACTTCTTATTACTGATGCCTCCTCCCAGGGCCGTAACCAGAGGGGGGCCAGGGGGGGGGGCGCAGCCCCCCCTAACATACCTGTGCGCCCCCCCTGTACTTACACGTATAAACATACCACAAAGGCTGGCTAATTTAACATTCTTGGCATTTGGAAAAGAGCGAACAAAAAACGTTGGTATGGAAAAAGTGCTTCGAAAATTTAATGACAGTCGACATAGGGAACTGCCATTATTCTAGATTTTCTGTATAGTTGTATTTTGTTTTATTGTAAGAAGTGAAGATTTTAGTTTATTGTGAAGTTTTACTGAATTGTTTTTTTTCATTCTTCGTTGTTCAGTGTTTTACAAGAGTATCTATTAGTCGTACTGTTTATTGCATCCATATTCTCAAACTGTATATTTATCTACACTGCCGGACAAAAAAAAACGGCCACATGTTTTTATTTTTATTTTGAGGCTCTACAATATTTTTATGTTACTTACGCAAATAATTAACGACTGCCCTACTAGTAAGGAAAAAGAAAGTTTTAGCTGAATATTGCACCTTTCGCGTAAGCCTAAACAGCCAAATCAGCATTTTGACTCTTCATGCATCTTTATTGAAACATCAAAATCTTTTACCTTATTGGGCTGCTCTCTATTTTCTATTGGGTTTTCGGAGAAATTTCATTTGTAAATGTCAGCTTTTAACATTTTCCATACAATGCACCCCGGCGAAATTTGTTCACAAATTGTTGCTTTAAGCCACGATGGCCAAAGAGTGCGGTATATTGCTCAAGTGCTGAATATACCCCGCAACACGGTGCAAAATGTACTCTTGCGATTTCGTGAAACTCATGGGTTTCTAAAGAAGGTCGGATCTGGTCGTCCACGGACTGCGAACCATCAAGATGTCCGTTTTCTCCATGTTGCTGCGCTGCCCGATCGAGCATTGCCATCACCTAGGTATTCTTGCTGGACGGTTAGCCGATGTTCGAGGAGTGGCAGTTTCAGTCAGAAGAGTTCGGAAAAGGCTAAACGAATATGTTTTGACTTCAAGAAAGCCAGCTAAGGGTCCCCTGTAGACCGTAGAACATCGCAGAGCATGACTTGCATTTGCGCGACAATACGTAAATTGGGACGAACATCAATGGAAAACGTGCTCTTCTCGGACGAGTCAAGATTTAGTGTCAGGTCACCAGATGGACGTGAAAAGGTGTGGCGAAGACCAGGGGAGCGGTACAGTCAATGTTGTATATCTCCCAGGGTCAGTTTTAATGGTGGTAGCATTACGGTGTGGGCCGGAATATCTCTGAGGGCTCACACAGAAATGATTTTCATTTAGAATGGAACAATGACTGAACACCGATACATTGTTGAGTGCCTGGAACCCCATGTCACACCATATATGCCATTTATAGCGGACAATTTTGTGTTTTTGGATGACAACGCCCACCCACACGCAGCAAGAATTGTTACCGAGTACCGTGAAGAGGTTGGTATTGGATGTCTCCCATGGTCAGCCAATAGTCCAGACCTGAATCCCACTGAACATCTATGGGATCAGCTTGGGAAAAGGATTAGACGTCGCCAACCCCTACCAGAAACATTAAATGGCGCTTCAAGAAGAATGTGAAAAAATACCCCAAGAATCTATTGATAGCCTCATTTAGGGCATGCTACAGCGTTTAAGGGAAGTAATAAGAGTTTGTGGTGGTAACACCCATTATTAATTTGGTTCTACTAGTGTGGTTTTCCTTTTAATATTTTTTTTGTTTGTCTTTTCAAGTTCTTAAGTAACAGGTTGATCTCTAAAAGATACTTTTATTAGGTTTTTGTTGGCGAATCATTTTGTTTCTTGTTTTTTATTTATTGTTAAGATGAAAAGAATATAGTTAAATATCATTTCAAACCGTCCGTTGTTTTTTATTCACTAAAATAGTCATTCTGAGAGTGTCCGGTTTTTTTTGTCCGACAGTGTAGTTTAGTAAAGTATTACAATTTCCAATTTTTGGTATAATTTTAATCGCATATTCCAAGAGACATCCTACCAAATATTTTGTTTAAGCCCCGTCAAAAAATACATAAGTTTTGATCCTGGCTACGGCCCTGCCTCCTCCTGAAGCAGACCCCGCCCAAAGATCTGAATGTATGACTACTTTACCTTAGGAATATTACTCCAAAAGGTGCAATCATCACAAAATTGTATGCTATTCTAGGGACAAAATAATGTAGTAGTTTGCCGTTGCCTTCCACTTAGCAGAGTGTGTATCACAGTGCCACATCGGCCCCCACAGTCTCTGCCACTGTGATTACTGAAAGACCTGCTGCTGTCTTTCAGGAATTTAATTTAGTCTGTCTTCCCCGCTACCCCCACCCCCTAATATGGTTCGGTTCTTTAGGTCATTGATGCACACAAGCCATCCCACCCGGTTTAGTATTAGGCACTGGAACTACTAGACGGAGAGCTGGCTGCGTGTTATCTCATGTGATTTTGTCAAGGAAATTTCCACGATCAGAAAAGTTTAATGGCGAAGGGCGTCAAGAGAGTGAAGGTCTGGCTGCGCGCTGTGGGTGCATTCCTTTAGGTTAGAGTAGGTTAGGTTATGCGAAAACTGGAAAAATAAAATTATTTCAACAAGGCCAATTGTTTTATATTATTGAAAGTCTTGAAATAAAATGTAAATCTGTGAAATTGCCAGATCGCTAGGACAGGGGTGAGGTATTGCCAAACCAGTATATGTGTGTGTCAAAATGTGCGAAAATTAAGTTACTTATATCAACAAAGCTGAAATATTTTTAATAGTGTACTGTGATATCGGAGATTCCATAATGTGTAATGCCAGACTAAAATTCTGAGACGGACGCGGAACCAAACCACGAGAAAGAGCACACTATTCATTTAGTGATATGGATACCCCTGGATCTTGGTTTTCTCGTGGTCTGGTGCCGCGTCCGTCTCAGAATTTTAGTCTGGCATTGCACATTATGGAATCTCCGATATCACAGTACACTATTAAAAATATTTCAGCTTTGTTGATATAACTTAATTTTCGCACATTTTGGCACACATATACCGGTTTGGCAATACCTCACCCCCGTCCTAGCGATCTGGCAACTTCACACATTTACATTTTATTTCAAGACTTTTAATAATATAAAACAATTGGCCTTGTTGAAATAACTTTATTTTTCCAGTTTTGGCACAACCTAACCTACTCTAACCTAAAGGAATCCACCCACAGCGCGCAGCCAGACCTTCACTCTCTTGACGCCCTTCGCCATTAAACTCTTCTGATAGTGAAAATGTCCTTGACAAAATCACATGAGATAACACGCAGCCAGCTCTTAGACTATACGTCAAGGTACAAGTCCATTAAGAATGAAATAAAGAATGAGAAGAAAATATTGAAAAGAAGATGGGACACTTTTAAAAACTAATGATCAATCAACATCAACATAAGCCCAGAAAAATGCTAGGACAAAAAGCAAAATGGTGCAAAAAGTATTGGTTTGGTGAAAGATGTGAAGAAATGGTCAAATATGAATTGTATCTGATGAGATTGCTGGAGGAACAAAAAATAAATTATAGGGGCACATACAAGCAAGAACGAAAGAAAGCAGAAAAGTTTATTCGGAAAACTAAGAATGGATGGGCAAACTGTAAAAAGGAAGAAATAGGGGGCAGTAAGAGAAACAACGCGGGGAATTTTTATAATAATGCCGAACTTTTATTTTTAATCTTTACCATGAATCTCATCCTTTTTTCAGCTTCCTATCAAACCATCCTAAATAATTCTAATGATAAATAATTTACGTAGCTTAATTATTTGGGCTTGTTTTTACTGAACGGATTTAGTTGGGTTTTTCGTGGGACTCTAGTTATAGATACTGCCTGGAATTCGAATATAAAATTGAACTGATTTATTAAGAAACACAAACTGAATTCGTTGATAGAATATGCCACGTGAGTTAACCATATTTACAATAAAATTACCAAGAATAACATTCTTGCATACATTGTATTTTAAATTTTCCTCGAATTTTGTGAAATTTTTGGCATATATTTATATTTTATACAGTTATTTATTAATAAATATATGCCAGAAATTTCACAAAATTGGAAAAAAATTTAAAACTTGGACTGGTCCAAATCAAACAAGAATAATTGTATTTTAAATGTTAGTTCTAAAATTTTCTCTCAATGTTGCCGGTCGATTCGTAAAAACCGGCTGTGGACATCCTTCAATTCATATTTAGATACCTAATATACTAAGATACATGAATACCAAAAATAACTCGGAAAACCAATAATATTTTTAACGAACCAAATATATTTTTTAAGTATAGTACATACATAATTTGCAGGAGGCCAATACGATGGCAGAAAGGGATTTAGGCTCCACATTTCTACTACCCCATATGCACCTGTACAAACCAGAAAGGGTATGTGATTCACAACAACCCAAGATAAATTTTAGTTGTTTATATTTTTTAATTTCAGGGTAGCGATGCGTCAGGATTTGAGTCCATATAGTGTACCAACTTCAAGAGAATGGACTTACCTACAAAAAGTGTGCCTTTTGATTCGATTAATGCAACTTTTTTTGTTTTAATTGAATTGTTTTGAAGACTTTTTTATTATTTTACGTGTTTTATTTTACAGTTTTCGTTCATACTAAAAAAACTATGTCGTACTCTCGTACCTACTTTGTATAATAATTTGGCCATAACTTTATGAATGTATATATTCAAACCTATTTTATTATTATAAATACGACCATATTTTCTGCTATTTTGCATGCCAAAATTGTCAGAAAATGTGGGAAAAAATTAAAAAGTAATATTAATAGGTGGATACATTTTATAGGAAAAAAACTGTACATAGATAACTAGTATGTAAGTAATAATATTTATAATTAACCTATTCTGGTCTTTATGTAATGTTTACGAATAACGGGAAGAAGCAGAGTGCCAAAAAGATTTCACGAGTGTTATAAAAACTGTTAAACATGTAAAGTTTATTTTTTATAGTGTAACAATCTAGAAACTGTTAAAACTGTTTTTGTAACCAATACCGAGTTGGAAAAATAAATATCACTAATTATTCTGTCAACTTCGTGTTTCGATTTTGCCCTTACATTGTTTTGGGAATAACCGTAATTTGATATATCAGTTATATAAGTTTTGTGGGTTAAACCAATAAATAGTCCGAGGACATGAATAAATTTAAAAGGGGCACTTTTGATTGTACGTCATAGCATAGGTAGGTCACTCTTTGCTTCAGTGTAAGTGCAGCATTGCAAGGTGCACAGCATTCTTGTAAAACGTCAAAAAATTCAAAACTTTTAATGCCAATGTCAAATGCCATGCACAGCGTGAAATACTGTCAATTCTTTATAAGGTTACCCCACACGCCAAAACAGTTACCACTTACCACGTCTTTAGATGCACAGGTTTTACTAATGCGAACTTCGTAATACAAATTGAAATGGACATGTAAATAGTCCCTTAATGCGCATTTGAGCCTCCAATACGCATTACATAATGCGAATTAAGAATGTGGTTTTAACTTAGTCCTAGCGGTTAACAAAAAAACCCTACAAATTGTGTTAAAAGCGTGAAACTTGGTCGGCAGCTTAAATAGGTTAAATTAAGAGATTTTGCCCGCAGTACCCAAAAAAATACCCCGTAGGAGCAGCTCAGGGGCGGAATATATTCCAAGGGGCTTGAATTTCTAAAATAATTAAATAATAACCAATGTGGGCAAGTAATATGTCATTTTATATTGATTTGATATCGCTGAAGTCAATTTAAACCCTATTTATATTTATATTTATATTTATATTTATATTTTACAATTTTTTTAATATTAGCGAATTTAACAAAATTTTGAATTAAAATTGGAAATTTGGCCGCCATTTTGAAAATTTTATAGTTATAAAAAATATGGTTTAAATTGACTTCGACGATATTAAACCAATATAAAGTGACATATTACTTGCCCACATTGGCTATTATTTAATTATTTTTGAAATTCAAACCCCTTGGAATATATTCCGCCCCTGAGCTGCCCCTTAGTGGTATTTTTGGGGTACTTCGGGCAAAATCTCTTAATTTGACCTATTTAAGCTGCCGACCAAGTTTCATGCTTTTAACACAATTTGTAGGGTTTTGACCATAATTGTCCTTAACCGCTAAGACTAATACCTCGACTAATACCTAATGACATTTCACATCCCCTTCTATCTTCTATGCCTACCAGTGGAGATGGACAGAATAACTTATTTTATTGTTTCGATACAGATGTTTCGATTCAGTAAAAATGAGTCAGGTTAGTGTGGAATCCAAAATAGTTTCTATATTCTGACGCCGCGTCGCTAGTCACCTCTGTCTCTGTCGAGCAAAGCAAACGTACAAAAACATTGAACGAATCGACTCATTTTTAACGCTTCCAATCCGAATGAATTCAAATTGAATAACTGAATAATGTCGCTTTAATTTTAACTAGATGAACCCGTGGGCCACGCTCCACGACTTTTACGTAGTGGTGAATTGGTGTAGTAATTATACTTAAAACGTAGGTGCATCCCAGGTGCACCACAAAATATTCCCATAGAATATTCTTAAATAATTAATTGCGTTTAATTTAATACGGCAAAAACCATTCTACCTACGGGTGCGACGTTGAACTCCCCCAAGTTGAACTACGACTGCGAACAGCGCTGAGCAGATCCAAGCGTCCATCGGAATGATGTCGATGCAATTTTCTTATTTGCGTTAAAGAAACACCTGATCGAGTGCACGACCTCACCCATACGATCTCCGCCAGTTGAAAAGAGACCGAGCGACCGATATCCATCCCCACCCGTAAATTGTTGTGCCAGTTCGCTTTTAATATTATGATTTTTATAGAAAAAAATGAACAGACCTCGCATTTTACGCAAGTATCATAGGCGTATTGAAAATACCGACGCAACTGCTCGGTTTCTAAGATGTCCAACAAAAGTGATCTGTGCCGTTTCAAGTTGGTATATTATTGATACAATAAAATAAAAGAAATGATTTGTGACAAGCACAAGGCACATAGTCAAACTGACGCAATACGTAACATCGGTTTTGTACTGTTTGGACTTTTATTCCAACGCGATATCCCTCTTAAACGGTACTCGCGCTCGTCGTACCTTAGTTTACATCTGGCTAGCGCTCTAATATTATTATTATTAGCGGCCTCGACTGCGCGCGTCGCCGACAGAATGTAATGTAACAATCAAAGGAATTCGCTAAAATACCGACAGTCAAGTGGGAGCACTCGTGCTCGCTTTGAGCGGCTCTCGTCGTCCGCACTGACTAGCGAATGCTCGTGTTACATTACGTTACTTTACGGCGCTTTCCTGCTAGTCACTAGTCAGTCGCCGCCTTTAGAACTGAAGGGTAAACAGGCAAGTACACTGCTCAAAATTATTGTCTAAGGAACACAAATAATTTCCATTGTATGATTTTTATCCTACAAGTCAAAGTGAGTAGGTTACACTATTTATTTGATTAGCTTGTCTAGTACACAAGTAATAAAATTCAAAATTTTAAGTAACCCCCGACACAACGCCTGAACAGATCTTCATAAATTATAGCTAAGAACCATCTCGATCACGTCAGCTAATGTTCTGCATTATTTGTTTAATAAGAAAATAAACATTTAATTGGAAAACAATACAAAGCGGGTATTAAAATAAAAGTGTATTTATTTCTAATAACGTTAATTTTTTGAAATTTGTATTTAATACGTATTGCCTCCTAGGGCATTAATGACTGCCCGGCACTGCCTAGGCATACTTAAAATCAGCCTATCGATGAAAATAAACATTTAATTGGAAAACAATACATTGTGTATTAAAATAAAAGCGTATTTCTGATAACGTTAATTTTCTTTAAATTTGTACTTAATACGATGTATTGCCTCCTGGGGCATTAATGACTGCCCGTCACTTCCTAGGCATACTTAAAATCAGCCTATCGATTGCATCTTATAGCAAAAGGATTCGCTGCTCTCTCAATGGATTTTCAAATTCAAAACGGCCTTGAATGTTTGCCATAACTGGCAGAAGTTGTCGCTACAGCATGTTCCACACATGCTCAATGTGGTTGAGGTCGGGATACTGAGGAGGCCATGGCAAAAAGGCAATGTTCTCTTCTTCAAACCAATTTTGTACCTGATGTGCAATGTGAGGACGAGCACTGTCCTGCATATAAACCAAATCTGGACCAGCAGCATATGAATATGGTTGCACAACAGGTACAAGAACTTGTTCAATATGATGCCGCTGTTTCATGGCTCCATCCAGACAAACGAGGTCCGTTCTGTTGTGCAAATTGATTCCAGCCCATACCATCACAGACTCTCCTCGGTAATTGTGAACTTCCTGGAAGTGCCTGGTCCTCCCCAAGGCTTTGCTTCTTCGCCACACTCTCGTTCTTCTATCAGATTTAAATCCGAACCAAGATTCGTCGATAAACAGAGCATTGGACCATTCTGGTTCACCGCATTTAGCATGCTCTTCAGTCCATTCAAGACAAGCTTCGCGATTGCTGCGACGAAGTGCAGGTACTCTAATTGGTCGACGAGAATGAAGACCAGCTTCATGGATACGATTTCTGATGGTTTGGTCAGAAACCGCTACGGCATGTACCTACATTTTAGAGATCCGCAGAAAGTTCTCGTGTCGTAATTGACGCACTACGCCTGGCTTGAAGAATAATAAATCAGTCTTGGGCATGTGTTGTTTCTCTTCTACGGCCTTCGTGTCTTTCGGTCACATCTAGGGATGCTAACGATACATCGATACTTCTGAAGTATCGATACTTTCAACAAAAAAGTATCGATATTTGGTATCGTTACCTTACATGCGATACTTGTCTGATATCGATACTTTTAAAGCAATATCGAATGAACGATACCTGCTGTAAGCAATACTTATAGGCTGTCAAAAAAGTAGGACTATTAATGTTGATATGCTTAATAAATTGGAAAGGACTGTGGAGGTCTCAGATATTATTGATAAAGAGTTGGCGAATTCAACCTGTTCGTCAAGATCAAGTGTTTTATCTCAGCCCCAACTTCATTCATTAATCATTAGCGTCATCCATCCAAGTTTATTTTTGTTTTAATTTTGTTTTGTAGTGAGTTCAGAGGTATGTTTTATTATCTGAAAAGCTGTAATTATAAAAAATAAAGTTTACTTTCTTTTTACCAGTTTTAAGTTCTAACAAAACACCCTCAGTAGACATTTTACAGAAGCGATACCGATACTCCAAGGTATCGATACTTTCTTGTTAAGTATCGGGATGAGGTATCGATACTTAAAGCCAAAAGTATCAAATGATACTGGTATCGATACTTTCATTCGATACTCGACATGTTTTATTGTCCACCTTTCTTTGAATTTCAGTTTTTTTGGATAAATAAAATAAAAGTTCTTTTTTATCATGCTGTGGTAGGTACGATATCCAACATGGCGCTTTTTAATTTTGCTACGAATTGTTGGCGAAAATAATTTTGAAATAATATTTTTGTTCCTTAGACAATTTTGAGCAGTGTATTTATTACTGGTCTTAAATAATTCTATCTACCTGATAAACCTAAGCAGAGTCAAATTTGGAATCGAACCATAATTACTGTTAAGGGTGGGATACGCAAAGACAGGACATGAGATCGGTAGTACATGTGTAAGACAGAAATACACATCGCTTTAGCAACCGCTTGGTACAGACAGTCCAACAGAAAATTGGAATAACGAAATTATGCAAATATGATCTTAAAATAAAGCTAAAACATAGGTGAGTATGCTCACATATTTTATTTGGCGGTTAACTAAAATCCGAATGTACCATTTGTGTGTGAATAATGCTAAAGATTTCTGTTAAAATTTGCCAGTTTTCAACTTCGTTTATTTTAACAATAGTAGAGTTAGCGTGCTTGAAAAACTCGTCTAGAAATCATGTTCGCTGTACATTGAAAGGTAAAAATGTATCGAGTACGTTTTCGGTTGCTATTTGGGGTGCATAACGACCCCCTAAATTCGTCTGGCGATATCGATGTCCAACACACCCCCAGGGGGTAAAAACTGAAAAAACGAGATATTTAGAATATTTCATTTGCTATCCGGCCGTAAAAAAGTTTTTCTGTTCCGTCAAGTTATAAGCGAGTTATAACTAATTTCCCTTCAAAGTTTAACATTAGATGAACAGAAGAATATTTACTAAAATCGCTTGTAGTTCCATTATTATTCGTATTTCCATTTCTGACAAAATTGAAAAATTTCTAAACCGCGATAACTTTTTAACGACACAAGATATCGAAAAAATTCAAAAAGTAAATGTTGCAGTCTGATACTTTTGCAAAGCAATGGTTTTTGAAATTTTGAAATCGAACAATAAATAAGGAAGATATTGCCAATTTACACCAGGGATGTAAAGGTCGCCCCCGGGAAGCGCGCGCTCTGTCTCTACTTTCGCCCGTTTCCCATCTCATTCTGACGGGCTCCTCCGTGCCCCACCATGGCCCGCAAGCCTCCTAGTATCGTACTCGCCCATACCCAGCGCCGGCATTGTTTGTATTGGTGAAATGGTGAATAATAATTAATAATCAATTATCAATTATTTTCGTGCAATTTTCATGAATTTGGCATCAGAATGGAGAGTTCTTCATGTGTTACAACAGACGATGAACTATCACATAAATTTAAGTTAAAAATAAAACAATTAACGCGTGATGATAACAAATGTGTAATATGCAAAAAAGGCGGAAAACTGGAGGAATCTACTCTAAAAACTATGGAAACCATTAACAGGTCAATGAAAATGAGACTTGATGTGCAAACTTAATAAAGACCTGAGGGTGCTTAGTGATAAAATAAAAAATAAATAATTCGTGTAAGTTAAGGTGGCACAGAAACTGTTACTCCTCGTTTACAAGCCTGAAAAACATTTCCACGGCAATGAAATTAAAAGCACAAAGTAGTCAATGTATAGGAAATGAAGATGTAATCGAAAGAAAGACAGAAAGAAAGCCAACAAATTGCGATACCACAAACCTAATTTTAATATCAATTTATGTGTTTTCTGTCAAAAATTGACGAAGGGTAAATCTGTGAGCCAGGTGTTGACAACTAATTTCAGTAATAAACTTTACGATATAGCTACCGTTAATTATAACATTTTTAAAAAATTAACACATTAGATTGAATCGATGCTGAAGTCAAATACAACAGTAATTGTTTCTCGGTAGAGTGGACAATATATAGTAGCAAATCTGAATCTAATGTATCTTCTATGTGGGTGACTGTGCAAGTCAAAACGATAAAGGGAGTTAGACCAGACCTGGCAAAAAGTTATTGCGGAAATAAAGCACGGCATATCCAAAGGAAAAGTATGTAAATTCGCTGCAGTTTACGACCGATATGCGCTAATGGGTGGCAGCTTGAATCCGCAGTATTTCCTAATGAAACTGAAAATTTGTTTTAAGGAGGATGTCGATTTTGTCGAATTTTATAAAAGTAATGAGGGTACTTTAATGTACCCAAAATTACAAAATAATACTTATAACGAAGTTGAATGTTTAAGGAATCAGCGGAATTATTTACTTTTCCTTTGGATATGCCTTGCTTTATTTCCGCAACAATTTTTTGCCAGGTCTCGCTCCCTTTATTGTTTTGACTTGCACAGTCATCCATAGAAGCTACCTTAGATTCAGATTTGCTACTGTATTTTTTCCACTCTACCGCGAAACAATTACTATGGTATTTGACTTCAGCATCAATTAAATCTAATGTGTTAATTTTTAAAAAAGTTATAATTGCCGGTAGCTATGTCGTGAAGTTTATTACTGAAATTAGTTGTCAACACCTGGCTCACAGATTTACCCTTCTTCAATTTTTGACAGAAAACACATAAATTGATATTAAAATTCGGTTTGTGGTATCGCAATTTATTGGCTTTCTTTCTGTCTTGCTTTCGGTTACATCTTCATTTCCTATACATTGACTACTTTGTGCTTTTAATTTCATTGTCGTGGAAATGTTTTTCAAGCTTGTAAACGAGGAGTAACAGTTTCTGTGCCACCTTAACTTACACGAATTATTTAATTTTTATTTTATCATTAAGCACCCTCAGGTAAGTTTGCACATCAAGTCTCATTTTCATTGACCTGTTAATGGTTTCCATAGTATTTAGAGTAAATTCCTCCAGTTTTTCACCTATTTTACATATTACAAATTTGTTATCATCACGCGTTAATTGTTTTGTTTTTGACTTAAATTTATGTATAATAGTTCATCGTCTGTTGTAACACTTGAAGAACTCTCCATTCTGATGCCAAATTCACGAAAATTGCTGAAAAATAATTATTGATAATTGATTATTAATTATTATTCACCATTCACCAATACAAACAATGCCGGCGCGGCGCCGGGTATGGGCGATACTATGAGGCTTGCGGGCCATGGTGGGGCACGGAGGAGCCCGTCAGAATGAGATGGGAAACGGACGAAAGTAGAGACAGAGCGCGCGCTTCCCGGCGGCGACCTTTACATCCCTGGAGTAAATTGGCAATATCTTCCTTATTTATTGTTCGATTTCAAAATTTCAAAAACCATTGCTTTGCAAAAGTATCAGACTGCAACATTTACTTTTTGAATTTTTTCGATATCTTGTGTCGTTAAAAAGTTATCGCAGTTTAGAAATTTTTCAATTTTGTCAGAAATCGAAATACTAATAATAATGGAACTACAAGCGATTTTAGTAAATATTCTTCTGTTCATCTAATGTTAAACTTTGAACGGAAATTAGTTACAACTCGCTTATTACTTGACGGAACAGAAAAACTTTTTTACGGCCGGATAGCAAATGAAATATTCTAAATTCCTCATTTTTTCAGTTTTTACCCCCTGGGGGTGTCTTGGACATCGATATCGCCAGACGAATTTGGGGGGTAATTATGCACCCCAAATAACATCCGAAAACGTACTTGATACATTTTTACCTTTCAATGTACAGCGAACATCAAGATAAACTTTCACGTTAACTCTACTACAACAGTATGTAAATATGGCGAATAAAATAAAATAGTTATAAGCCTATTCTACCAACCCTCATACCTATTTCTTTTAAACCATAATTCATGTCTACAAGTAATACAGCTTTTGAGCTGCACTGCCTGTACTAACACCGTCTCAGAAGGGAGGAGAACACTTCTCGGGTATTCGAATACCTATTACACGAAAATTGCTACAAAAAATATGTCACAGGCCCATTACAAATACGGCCATAAATTCAATATTAATAATTTCACCCTCTCCAAGTCAGGGAATAATCAATTCGACCCTGTATCCTGTATACACGTTTATTAGGTAAGCAGATAGATTATTTCAGACCAGCAATAAATACTGGCCTACCTAACCCTTCAGTTCTAAGAAATCAATTTTTTTTTATTTTATTTGCGTATCTAGTAGTAGAGTAGGAGTAAGCAGGTACTTAGTGTAAGTTTTGGTTTTAGAAATTTTCAGACTCCTGGGGATGCTGCCTGCTGCGGAACACGTGTCACTGTTTTGTCGTGTGGTATAATCTTAGAAAGAATATTCAGTGTACTTTTTAATTTATTTGCGTTAAGAAGGCACTGTAATACCAATTCCTATTGCCAATCTTAATTGACGAAGCAAATAAATTTAAATTAATTTAAATTAAATTTTAAAGCCGCTACTGAAGTGTGAAGTGACAATTTTAAGTTTTGCCACTGAAAATGCCTATTCCTTTGGACACCTGATGGCGCTGTTATTTAAATAATAATTGTGTAGGTGTAGTCATTACTCGTTAGATAGAGGGGACTCTGTGAGAGGGATGCTTGCTGTTTCAAACATTTCCATTGCAGATTGCGTTCTCCAACTACCTGCCATCAGAGAACATAAACACAGAAATTGATATTAATATTTCTTAAGCTGCCATCTTGGGGATCTCCATTCCTACTTCAATGGCGGTTAAATAGTGAACTTCTTTCTTGCCTTATTGCAGAATGGTGAATGTTCACGTTTCAAATGTCAAACGATTATAACCTGTTGCGTCTATATCAAGTTTCAAAAAGTTAGTTGATTTATATTAACATTTTCTCTGAAAAGTTTCAATGCCAGTGAATCACTGGAAACTGAAATAACACAGTAAGTATCACTTTAAAAATGTCAAAAAGTTATTTCTGGCCATGTGACTTGCGTTTCGAGCAAATGCCTTGGATCATAAAAATCATTTATCAGTTGATAAATACTATCTTCTAAGATAATTGCATGCGTGAATTAGTCATAGCGAGGTCTTTATGATTCAAATTTTTATTTGAAGATCATGGATAAGTTGAGAAGAGTTCTTAGCGGAGATGAATCGTCACCCGATGAGGAAAGCGGGATAATGTCCCAGGTAAACGCACTGTTAATGTTGATACTTATTATTTTGAATAGTCATATTGGAAAACATAAATAAAATATATTTTGGTTTTCTAATTAATGAAAAGATTTGAATAGGTACCTACATATAGTCCATCAAAAATTAGGAACAAGCTGAATTTTGGATTTCAGTAGCACCTAAATTGATTGTAGAATCTAACAAAAAAAATGTGGGAGTACCCATGCTGCAACTTGCAAGAAAGTGGGAACTTGTAATTGACAAAACTTTTTTTCTTCCAAATATCTCCTTGAATAAGCGAAATACTGCAAAGCAGCCCAAAACAAAATTGTAGCCCATGAAATTCTATACACGAAAGGTCTCTACATTTTTTTGTGTACTGGTAATGGTACTCGCGTAACACGCAATTTTAAAGCTGCACTTTTGGGACGAGTATGGTACATAGGGGAACAAAAATCCCAGTAGCTTCTTTATTTTTTATCGTATAGAAATAAAGAAAAGAGCTTTTTTAAGAGGAATATTTCAGCTTTCAATTACATAATTTCATATACTTAATCTTATATACAATGGAAGTGCTTTCAAAATTTTTAAAACACAATTTCGACCTATGATCGCCAGTTTTGCATTATTTATCCAATATCTATGCCATACTGGCACCGCTGTCCCTCCAGTATCGACGTCGTTCTTTCGCCCATCTTACGTTTTGCATTTAATTAATTTCATTAATAGATATTAAATTAAAAAATGTTTACATTTTTTGCTCAAAAACCCACTGTGGGAGTGTTTCACAGTGCTGTACCGCACGACCGACACATGTGCGCAACATTTATATTGCGTTTCAATACAAGAAAAATTTTCTTTAAATACAGTTGTGTGTAAGAGCATCAGTAGTAATTTTTGTTGCACTTATATATGTTATAATTGCATGTTTTTTTTTTATGTATGCTGGAATGTAATTATGTTACCCTTCTTACACTTGACATTACTTACATAATGTCGTCCTTTACTCTAGTAGATGGCGCACAAATTTTACAGAAAAGCTTTTTTATCGGCATTGCAGTTCTCTGCATCTTGCATCAGTACCAAGACGCTCATTCTTCTTTCTTGTGCAAGTGACGTGCAACAGAAAATCATTGTTAATATTTAAATATTGGAAGTGTAGAGTGTCAGTGTGTGTTTAATTATGGGGAAACATAAAAAACACCGTCAATTGTCATCTGATACCTCCGACGAGACCGATGAGAGCCTTACGCTAAAATCGCAAATTAAGAGTTTGAAAAAAGCGCTGAAACAGGAGTCTCAGTTGGTTCCTCTTTGATACTGAAGATATCTCGATTTTAGAGCCAGTTTTCCAGTGTGACCAGCAGGACACTTTGGAGCCTTGCTTTCTCATCATTCTGATGATAGCGTTGCCAGTAAGGGGCACTACCTAAAGAAATTTTCAGCTTACATCGCCATTCATATGTGATAGCAACAGCGCCTTTCTATGTGATAGCATTCAAGGTGGCTATAATACTTGGCAGTTTGTTTTCATCTTTCTAAACACCCTTTAACCATGACTTTGTTTTCTCTTTAGGTACGTGTCATTGACTCTGCCACTTTTATATGCTACTTTTCCCAAAATTGTCCAAGTGGTCAGTGATGTCCCTCTTCAGACTCAGCTTCCAACTCTTTGGACTAATATTTTAGAGATTCTAGGGGATATGGTTGAAACAAAGCTCCAATGGAGGGAAGCCATTCATCCAGAAATTGCTGGCCGATGGAGCAACATTCTGACTAATGGTCTATCTCAGACTGCATGTTCGGAACTTTCACAGAAGTACTCTCCTGTGAAAAGTTGCCCAATGATGACAGCGCCCACAATCAACCCTGAATTAGCTGCTGCACTGGTAGAGATAGTTTTCCAGCGGGGCAATCGAATGGTTTCCAGCCAAAATCAACTTGGGGTTAATCTTGCTGCACTAGGATTGATCACAAATAAATTGCTTTTGTTGGAAAAAGAAAATCAGAAAACCAAAGACGTTTTCATCAAGTCTTGTAACAATGCATAATTAGAATGCCCGTAACATCCAACAAACTTGGATTGGCATTCATCGTTTTTCTCAGTTCCGCCGCTTCACAGAGAGAGAGCCGTGGCACATCCGTATGAAGAGAGAAAAGTAAGGAGCTATGTCACAAACATAAATAAACAAGAGCATGAGAAGAGTAGTGGTGGCAAATTGCCACTGCGGCGATCGTTTCGATGGTAGGAATGCGAGAATGACCGATCCTATACAAAAGTTGACTAAGGTAATAAATACGGCAAACATAGTTTGATAGTTGTTACACTGATACCAACAAGTCTCACAGAGCCACTCTTAATTCGAGATATTATATCAAGGATCTCAATTTCAAAATCAAAATTTCTAAAATCTCCTTAGATTTTTTACAAGATTTTCGTTACAGGCGACTCGATGTTAAGAGTACAGAATATAAGGTTATGATCACTAATCTGTGGTGCACCACAGGTACCAACCTCTCGAGTATCACCCTCCACTGATGTCGAAATGACATCGGGAAAGGTATATGTTCTGCCACAATTTGTTTAAGACCAAGTCTGTCACACAAATCTACTAATAAAGACGCAGCAGGAGACAGATACTGAAGAAGGTCAATATTAAAACCGCCAACACACATTAATTTATCGGCACTTGGAAGAATGTACGAATATCGTTTTCGAGAATTTCCAAAAATTTCGCATAATCAAAATTTGGCGGCCTGGCTTCCACACGAAATGATACAGTTTTGTTTTTGACATTTTAATTTTAACATTTATTCCTAGTTGTTCTATTTCGGGACTGGTATCAAGAATAGTGTAATTTATCTGAGATTTTATACCGGGTGGGGATTTAGTGTGTAATCGGTTCATATCCCTGGTCCTGCTTAAGATATCAAAATGATATTTTACAAGTATGTGGGGAATGACATGGAGCATTTCGTAAAATTATTTATGTATATACAGGATGTTTACATTCTGAGTACCAGACCAAAGTTCTATTTCTTTAAATGGAAACCCCACAAGTATTTGCGTGATTTCGATTCCCCATAAAATTTCATGAAAATTGATATACTACATGATGTGGTTTTGAGTAAGGACTGTTAAGATATTGACATTTTTGTGTCATTATGGTCCCAAATTTATGAATCTACTGGCATCTACTGACCAAAGCCACCTAATTATTTTTTATTTAGAGGGGTTTACACACTGCTGTATTTGTGAAATCTATAAATACTTCCACCATAATACTTAGTATTATTCAAGGTGGTTAAGTTATGCAAAAGGGAATTTTTCTCAAAAATTTCAAATAGAATACCATGTATATTATTTGCACAACTGACAGTCAGTTAACTAAGCTTTTAATTGATGTAGATATTGCCGGGTCTACTACTGATAGTTTCGGCAGATATTACGATTGAACATACAAATTTTTGAATTTCATTATTAGTTTATACTCTTTTTGGCGAATTCCCCTTATTCTGTTGCTCAAAACACACAATAATGTTTATATTTTGTATTTACAAATTGGTATCGATATAAAGACAATAAATCTTTTGTAAAATTGTTTCTTGATGGTTATTTTCTTAAATGTCTTTAATGTTCAAACAAGGAGTGCCATGGAAGAAAATATTATCTTTAAGAAATAATCTTGCAATGGGATTTCTTGTGTTACTGTAAACTTCATTTGTTAAATATTTTATAGAAACAAAATGCAGACCTTATTTGGAGTTTTGGGTGACAAAATAGGGGAGATCGTCAAAAATAATGTAAAACACAAAGGAAATTCTACATTTTTATAATTCAATTGTACATTCTGCCGAAACTTTTACTGGTAGACTTGACAATATCCACATCAATAAAAAGCTTAGTAAAATGGCCATCAATTGTACAAATAATATACATGGTGTTCCATTTGAAATTTTGGAGAAAAATTATGTTTCGCATAACTTAACCACCCTGTATTATCTCAAGTATTATGATAAAATTATTTATAGATTTCAAAAATACGGCAGTGTATGAACCTATTTCAATAAAGAAATTTTGGGTGGCTTTGGTTAGTATGTGTCAGTAGCGTCATAAATTTGGGTCCATAATGGCACAAAAATGTCAATATCTCAAAATTCCTTAGTCAAAACCACATCATGTAGTATATCAATTTTCATGGAATTTTATGGGGAATCCATATTATGCAAGGACATGTAGGGTTTCCATCTAAGGATATAGAACTTTGGTCTGGTACTTAGAATGTGAACATCCTGTATATACCTAAATAATTTTAGGAAATGCTCCATGTGGTTCCCCACATTCGTGCAAAATCTCATTTTGATATCTTAAATAGTTCCAAAAATATGAGCCGATTACACACTAAATCCCCACCCGGTATATGTAAATGACCACCCCTCCCCACGCTCACGCAGATCATACCCACACCTCGACCACATCCATAATGTCACAATTGTTTTAAAATCAAAATAATACCTTCTCACATGAAGAGATTACTCCCTCACTGCCCTCATTTGTCAGGGTTACACCCTGTTGCGACAATTTTAAAGCAACGAGCATCTTGGTACCGATGCATGATACAGAGAATTGCAATGCCAATAATAAAGCTTTCCTTTAAAATTTGTGCGCCACCTACTAGAGTAAAGAAGGGCTACGTATGTAAGTAATCTCGAGTGTAAGAAGCTAGCATAATCAATATCGAATTTCGCTTAATTAAGTTCGTTTAATTTACTAATAATTTTTAAGAGGCTGGCAATAAATTTCATTATTATTATTAAAAATGGTGAGACCTTTTTCGTAGAATTTCACCCTTCACAATTTTGCTTATTTACGAAAATAACTGCACAAAAACATTTTTATTCACAATCGGTTAGTAAGTCAATCGCCAACTTTTAAAAAGTTTGCAAGTAGGTTATTCCTAACTTCTACTTCCCGACCGGGTTGGAAAATTTTCCACCCGGATGGAAAATTCAGTGCCTATTTGATTTTTACTTAAGTGTGTATTATGTATTAAACTTGGAATAAAATTTCCTACCGTTTTTTGTGCTGTCTCGGGGAGTTCTGCTTGAGTGTATTGTGTACTCCAACTGACTACCAGACATATTTTACCACCAGAAATACTCTTTCATATTCAGTTATTTTATTGTAAAAAGACGATGCTCGTCAGTTTAATAATTAATAATAGTATATTATTATATGAGCGAGTATGACAACCATTATTCACGAAGATGATGTTTCAGCCCACGAGCCGAAGGCGAGTGGCTCAAATCATCTGAGTGAATAATGGTCATGATCGCGAATATAATACTATACTTTTTCTACACCTATTAAACAAATAAATTAAACTCAAATTTGATAACTTTAATGGAACACTATCATAATACATTAATTTTTATTTCTCAATAAATGGACTACGTGGTATTGAAATTTGTGCAGTTAGTAATATATAAATTTGGAGTTGTCCCTTCCATTGTTAAATTCTGCCAGTTTTAATGGTTGAATTGTTAGTTTGTACGGATTAGTGGGTACCTACTCGACCGAAGTGCATACGTTGGAAAACGTAAACAAGTAATATGGCGAAATACACTTGGCTGTCACCCGAGCGATTGTCAGCTCCAGCAAGAGTTGATCGCGGTCGATATAATATATCATTGGATCAGGGAAACAGTGATTATTGAATCTATATTTGTGATTGGCCGAAATTATGAAATCATAATTCACTACAGTGTATTATAGGTACGATAGTTCACGAAGAAAATCCGAATAATTGTCATATAATTAAATAGGTGTAGAAAAAAATATAAATGCCAATTTCACTGCCTACCAGGGGTTATCGAAAATGGAGTATTTAAAAAATAAAATGAATTATTTATTCCTTTATTGTTCATTAAAACTAATGATTGTGAATAAAATAGTATACATACCTCGCTGGAAAATTTAATTACAGCCTCACGCTATAGATGGCTGTGGCGCTTCGCACCTTGGTCATCTAGCTAACCCTCGGCTGTAATAAAAGATTTTCCACCTCAGTAAGTAATATACTATTGTGTCAATTACCCCGACTTTTTTGGAACAAAAAGAAACAACTGTTATGCTCGAGAACGGTTAATATAGAGACTAGGAAGAGACTCTTAACGTCGTATGTATGGAGTACGGCATTATACGGGTGCGAAACTTGGACAATAGGAGAAGCGGATAGAAAAAGAGTAGAAGCGTTTGAAATGTGGTGCTACAGACGCATGATGAAGATACCGTGGATAGATAAGGTTAGCAATAGGGAAGTATTAGAAAGAGTTGGGGAAAAGCGAAAGGTATGGAAAACAATAAAGAGTAGGAGAGATAGGATGGTAGGACACCTTCTAAGACACGAAGGAATAGTTCGTGACATACTAGAGTCAGAGATAGGAATAAAAAGAGGTAGGGGTAGGCCTAGATTAGACTACTGCTCTCAAATAGTTAGGGATGTAGGATGTTCTACTTTTAGGGAAATGCGTAGGTTAGCTCAGGATAGAAAAGAATGGAGGTACGCGTCCAACCAGTCTTCGGACTGAGAACCTTATGATGATTTTGGAAGTTGCAGCAGGGGTACCGCTGCAAGCTTTTTCTAATTTGATTCTACAATTAATTCACTACAAACAAAAAATTTGTCTACATTGACTGGACTACTACAAATTATCATCATAAGGTTTTCAGTCCGAAGACTGGTTGAACGCGTACCTCCATCCTTTTCTATCCTGAGCTAACCTACGCATTTGCCTATATTAATAAAATTAATTAATAAAATATGTTATAGTTTCTGGTTAAATTTACCAAATTTGACTGACAAATTTTTTATTATGGCCTGTCAACCTCAACAACAATAATAAGAAATAGGATGTTTATATTTTTTCTTCTTCTCATTTTTTTTCCATTTTTTTCGAGATCTAACATATTCTTTATATTGTTCCAGTTCAGTGAAAGCACGACTTTCAGCTGGTCAACGAGAGTAAAAGGCTTCTTAATATGCTTTGTAGTTGGAATATTATTATCCTTCCTAGGTTCCTTTGCCCTGTTTTTCACAGGGGGTCTCACGATATTTGCAGTATTTTACACATTAGGAAATATAATTTCGATCGCTAGCACATGTTTTCTAATGGGCCCATTTAACCAATTCAAAAAGATGTTTGCTCCAACAAGAGCTATAGCAACTGTAATAGTTCTTATTTCGTTTGGTTTAACGCTCTTCGCTGCTATTGGTGTAAGTTACTTTATGTCCACGTAATGAATTTTAAGTTCTTACAAAATATTTCTATTTTTCAGTTAGGGAAAGCCCTATTAGCACTGATGTTCATAATAATACAATCTCTCGCGATGACGTGGTATTCTCTGTCGTACATTCCGTATGCCAGAGATGCTGTTAAGAAGACTGTCGTGTCTTGTGTAGGATAGGTTTGTTGTATATTAAGTAAATTACTATAAGGAGATACAATAATGGTCTGTTGAGTACGTAATGTAAGTATTATTTTTGTATGTTGTACATTTAAACAAATAATAATAATTGTTCTTTTTAAGCTGTTTATTCGCTATATATTTATTATTGTAATTATACAATCTGTCCACACAGTGCTGTATTCTTAAATTATGCTTCTATTGCACATTTTAGAAAAAATAGTATATGTACATACATAATGTGTAAGAATTTATGTAATACACAACCAAGTATATTTTTCTCGAGCTTAGTTCGTCACCTAAGAAAAATTTGGAGATAAACAGCGAGTGGATCAACAAACGCATAGTCAAACCAAGCCCTAAATCAAAATTTTACAAGAGTGAAAAAAAATTTAAAAAAATGAACGCTTGATATAAAAACAATACCTCTTTGAACCATTGACATGTGCAGGGAAAATATACAGGGTGTTCCATTTAAAATAAGGAAGTTTTATACCTTACAGGAAAAAGGGTACAACCTGTATAGTGGAAAATAATTTTATTGTTTAGAATAACAAAAGTTTTCATCCAAAATGCGTAATAAAGGCAAAATTTAAGAATACATGCACTCAGTTTTATTCCTTTGGTTATATTTTCTCATTTAAAAGATTTTGCCATAATTGTAAATACAAACTTTTAAATATACATAATAAATAGTTTTATTTACCTGTTTTTACTACTAAATTGATTGAACCTTAAGGAAATTCTTGATATACGGCGTTACCATTTCACATTGCTTCAATTCTTTTGATTCTGGGCACTAACAAAATTTTGTCGTTTTATTAGAGGAGGGGGTGCAAATGTGGGAACATGAGGGTAATGTAGAAACGGCAAGTATTTCGACTGCAGAGAGCTTCACTCTAGCGGCGATTGCCGTAAACAGTCGCTCTCGGTCCTATCCGTCACCGCGCAGCGCTAGGAATCAGTCGGGCATTGTAGTTAATGATGGTGCGTCGATTTCTGTTTCGTGATTTTTGGGAAGTTTTTGGAGGTAAGTGTGGTATTATTTAGTCTAACTTATCATAGAGGTATGCGTATCAGAGTATTGGGAAAGGGAGGTATAGGAAAGGTATTGTTGGATTTCAATGTATCCATAAGCTAACGTTTTATTGATTTAACTCGTAAAATCCAGTTTGGCTAAAGTGCGGGTAACGTGGAAAGATGTGAATGAGGGCAATGTGGAAACGTATTTGCGATTTCTGCAAGTAGGACTTATATAATATTTTTGTCTGTTAACAACAACACTTTTAATCAAAACTTTTTTTACTTTGTAACTTTTAACTTTTTTAATTTTTGTAAGTTTGTAATCAATTAAAAAATTTTCTTGTATTTTTTTATCAACGAATAATGTTTTCTATAAATAAAAACATTATAAAAAGAATATAATGCTTAAAGTTCAATATTCCAGCATCTTTATGTGTTTACACATTGATTTACTGTAATTTTAGGGTGTTTCCACAATACCCGCACTTTTTTCAAAAATCGAAAAATGTAGTAAGTTAGCCAAATATCTTTTTTATTTTTTAAGTACATGGTTTTTTCACTTGTGACTTATGGTCCCCTATTTCTAACATTATAAGGCATTTGAAGGCAATTTTCCAGGTTCAAATAAAGATTCACTGATTTTTTTCAAATTAAAAACAAACTGGGTTTCCACATTTGCACCACCTCCTCTATGCATTTTAGAGAATAAGTTATATGAAAAACCCCTTCTTAGTTGTAGTTCTCCATACTTTACAATTATTTCAATCTATACAAGTTGTCCTATTTCTTCTGCACAGCACCTAACTTCGTTTCTTTAAATACCCCTTATTTTATTGCATTTTTGGATTCCTTAAGGCTATCGGAACGCTTGGAATATTTGAGGGATGTAACGTTCCCGCTGCCAATGGATTATTCCAACATGGTTTAAGATATTCGCATGATTATTTTTTTCTTGTTTCAATTAAACATAGATCTAGGACTGTTTGCTAATAATTTTCATTAAAAACCAGAAATTCAACTTTAAAATCTACTTCACAATCTATGAAAATCGGACATATTGTAGCTAGAATATTTATCACATTTTTCGTTTTTTTTAGAAATTATAATCGTAGAGTCATAGATTAGACTTTTCATTTTGACGATATCAAAAAAATATAATAAATTTTTGATAATAATGAAGTAAGCAATTGGCTCCTGCACCTCTGCATTCGCCTTTTCAAGGGCCTAGAGGTGGCGGTGTCTAGCGGCGATATGTTTACACTTCCCCGATTCAAGAAACAGGCGTGGCTAGTTTTTGAATGTATTCAGATATTATTCTTGGGGCCTATTTTTCGTATCGACGACCTTCCAAAGTAATTTCCGATTCTTCCTAAAATTTATTATTGTTACACATATGAGTTGAATATGCAGGTGCACAGGTATCCCATTTATCAGAAAAAGCGATTCATCTGTGTTGTGTAATTTAGAGAAAAATAGATACTCTCTTTGTTTTTAAATTTCCATAATTCAAATTACTTTACTTATATATGGCGTCTCATTTCTTCTGTACAGCAGATGCTAATCTACACAACTGGGATTTCTTAAATAGAACTCCTGTAATATCATCTCACTTTTTATTTCCCTTTTCGATTTTACTATATGATTGTGTAAGAATTGCATTCTAGACTGAACTTGTGAAACTGGGCATCTGTTCATCATTCTCAAAATGTAATTTTTGAAACATCCCTACGTTTGACAAAAATTTTAAAAGAAAACTGAAACACAAAAATATGGGGTTTAGTTTAGAAGCAACTTACTTCATGTGCATACTTAGTAAAATCGATCGAAGAATTAAAAAACGCAATATGTATAGTGTCCCATTTAAATAATTCGCCGAGTATCAACTCCCTTTGTACATAAAGTGTTCCGTACTGGCTAGCAAAGTTTCTGAAGCACTTATATCAGCAACCGCATCCTGAATCGATTTTGATAAAATTTATTTATTGCATAATTAGTTGCAATCGTGAAGACTACGAAAGTACCAAAATTCACGATTCTACTTTAAATAGTTCCCAATTGCGACAGGGGGACACAATTGACACTCCCCGCATGTGGTCGTACTGAACTGTAGAAAGATAAAAACAAAAAAAATGTTTCACATGCTCTAGTGTTGCAAACAAAAAATATCTTTTGACCCTTTTTCGATGTTTCGATGTATGAAAACCGCCCTAAATATGTGCACACAACAAACCATTTAGATTTGTCTGAGTTTGGGTCATTACATATGTGTCAATTATATTGTTGTATAGCACTTATAGTTCAGGAAAAAGAACACTGTGAGAGACAAACAGACATACAGACTGAGAGACAGATGGACGAACAGACAGAATGGTAAAACAAAGAGGGGTCTCTCATATAACTTCGCATAAATGGATAAATGGATCAACCTGTATAACAGATTCCCGAGGAGTGAATCACTGGTGGATTTCTTGTACACACTGCCTTCGGATTTCCGTCGCCAACCGGAGATTTCCATTGCATTAATACAGCATGTTAATGGCCAAATGAGAACACATAACACATCCTATGAGCACCGGATTGGACTAATTTCGTATAAAACGTTTTTAGACAAATAATATACGTCAACTTCCAACTACGTCTTCCGTTATTTCTGTTCTCTGCGTCATATCAGGTAAAATCTGTCACGGAATTACAATGGACAAGAAATTAGCCGGGAAAGGGAAGGTTTAAAATTTGTGTTGTCACAGAAGGATTGGAATTTGAACATTTAATGAACTGACTATTAAGAGTGGCGTGTGCCGTGGATTTTCTGTTGCAGTCAGATGTACACTCAACATGACAAAACATTCTTTACCGTTTAGGAATTTGGAACACCGGTTCATGGAAGTCTATTCCAAATGTTAGAACGTTATGGAAAAAAATCAGTTACAATACGTAAAGCGCTAAAAGAGGCTTTACTGAGCATGTCTGACTGCGGCAGATGATAACGGTACAAGTCATTATTAAGGAAATTTAGACTCAGCAAACCATTTTTTGTTTATTATTTTTTCCACAGCGCGGCTAGCTCTGGGGTACTGCGGCAGTACCCCAGAAGTAGGCAGTTCGATGCTCTCAGAAAAGAAAATGTGATATGACATGATAACTGAACCCAGAGAAAGCCACCGGAAGTGGCCAGTCAAAAAATTGAGTTTTCCGTTTTTGCAGTCTATTTTTGATTTAAGAAATATTGCAAAATTTTGTCAGAGAAATGCTATTAAAATAACTCTAACCACACGAACTTTTCGGTCAATCGCAAAACATACTTACCTAGTTTTTCTTTTTTACTTATAAGTAACCCACTGCGTTTTCTTGGGGAAACCAGCATCCCGAGACGAGTTTTGTTTCCCCGCCTATAATTTGGTTCAACGTTCCTTGTTTTCTATCAGGTACTCGTCGGAATATAAATACTATACTATAATATTCAATAAACCCCGCGTTTCGTCTGTAGCTTCGGTGTTGTGTTTGTTCTAGCTCAATTGAATGGAAAGCTCCGAGTCCTACTCAGTACGCTGCGAAATGCTCCCCCTAATCTAGCGCGCCCAGCAATTTTTGCATTCAGTGTCCGCCTACTTTGTACTTTTGGAATGCTACGTCCCTTCCGATACCACTCCGCAGTAACTGTTCGTCGGCGTTCCGACAGCCTTAATTCTAAGGTTGTGTATGACATTTCTTGCCTAAAATGCACAATTTTGACATTACCGCCATTTCTTTGAAAATTTTGACATTGCAAGGGAATTTTGAAAACTAAATATCCTTGGATCGAATGAAGTTGTAGCAGTGATATTTTTGGTGAGAACAAAAGAAAATTTCAAACGTCAAAAATATGCATTTTAGGCAAAAAATATCTGATACAACCTCATAATACAATCAATCAAATGATACAAAAGTGCAACAAAATACAGGGTTTTCAGTTAAAAAAAAGAAATAACCTTTATACTCAAACGAAAATAATTGTAAAGTATGCAGAATTAAAAATATTTTTTTCTGTTATTAATAAAATCTTGAAGTACATTAATAAACATGTAGTTTTATTTACCTATTTCTATCAAAAATTGGTTATTAAATTGATTTTTTGAACTCATGAGACAAAGAAAAAACATATTTATTTGCCTTTATTCGAAGTGTTCAGAAGATGAGGGTCGTCCATAAGATGCGCAAAATGTTTCTTACTATAATCGTACACCCCAAAAAATAGATAACCGCCTAATGTTATCCACGCTACCCTTGGTACAAATCCAGCGAACAATCTGTAACAAGAAACTTACAAGCAAGTACTTATATCTAAAAACTTCCCTTACCCTCGAAAACCTCGAGTGCGGTACACCAATTTAAACATCCCCATTATTTTCGTCGGTTTTTTAGTTTTAACATCCGCAAGCATTATCCTCGTCTTAACTACATCTAGGGGTGTTGTTATAGCTGCAGCTGCTCCTCCAGCTATAGCGCCACATATTGCAACTTCATGTGCATCTAAATGCTCCTTTTCCTTCATTATTCGGTACTCGTATTTTAGATATTCTATTATCGGAAATTGAATGAAAGAAAATGGCACTTCTCTGAGGACCGTTGAAAAAAATCCTCGGTACAGACCCTAAATTAAATTAATTACAACTTTGTTCAACTAATTTTACAACTTTCGATTGCTCTAATTAGAAACTCACACGTTTTAAGCCTGCTGTTCTATAAACTTGTCTAAAAATCATCCTCGACGTCAACTTAGCAGAAGTCTGTCTCCTCTGCTTGACAACTTCCATCGGTACTTTGACTATGCAAGCTACGACTTCACCAACTGAAGCTCCGGCCATAAACACGAAGGGATTGCAATAATCGGGCACCATTGGTAAAGCAAAATGTTTAAAAAATTCGTACGTACAAAAAAACAAAGCAGCTGTAAAAATATGTATATTTAATGAATAGCAGATGGAGAATTTTTTTCTTACAGCAAGGTCCACTGCCTACCATCTGTGGCCCTATCCCTTTGTAGATTCCTTTGAATCCCCCCGCTTTTTTGAAACCTTTTGCTGATTGGAGGCGAGTTTTCAATGTGTCAAAAGGATACAATATCACATCTACCGCCAAACCGGCCACACCACCACCCTATATGTACAGACTTTTTTTAAGTGACACATGCGAAATTAACATGGGAAAACACACTTTGCAAAAATCCTGCTACCCAATAGAATAATCCAACAAATTTATTCTTTAGAAAAATTTATTTTACTTCTGCTTTTTAATCTGGCTACAAAAATAAAGCAAGTCCCATATTCCTCATTTAGAGCCTACAGTTAAGTTTTTCATATCAATTATTTATGTAAAAGTTGTTCAGGTTCTCGCGCAAGAAAAATGGAAATGGTAATTGGAAATAACTATTGCATCCCGACAAGTTACTCATGCCAAAAAAGCTGAGGGTCTTATGGCTGCAGAACCTGAAGCCTCTGCCATAGCCTGTCCCAAGCCAGGGGGAGGGGAGGAGTAATAACCTCGGAAAAATAAACAGGATTCATCTGGCCGGGTGGGTCACGGGTAGGTAGCATTGTTTATTCTTTTCCTCAAACACATTGGCGTGCTATTTTGGGGGTCAATTAGTAAAAAAAATAATGAAAAATCGGGATAGTCATTGTTATACTAAAAAGATTGATACGATACGAGCAGTGATGATATTTCACATTCCATTATATGCTTACAAGGTTTAATTACATTATTTTTAAAGATAGATAATGCAGAAATTCATGCACACTTATGAACTTAACCTCAAGTGAAATGAAATGCTGGACGACTGCCAGTACAACTTTCTTCGGGATTACTAAAACACCTGTCTACACGTCCTTGTATAATATAAAATATCAAAAAACTATTAACACAGTATTTTGCACTATCCAACGTAAAAACAAACAAAGCAACCGACCAGATGAATGTTCCACGATATGCCGTTTCCGCAGCGGCACCTGTCCGCTGTTTTGCTTTGTCTTTTCCACAAATAAACGCTTAGACTGTGAATATCCCGGATGCTTCAGCTGTAAATGTAAATAGCTAAGTCCCCTCTCCAAGTCTTTGAGGCATGCAAGGCATTGCCACAAAATAACTAGAAATACTTAAGAGCCAAGTATCCGATTGTGAACATCAAGAGTTTTTTGGGAGGTGAGACGTGAACAACACGTGGCCGGGCGCTCGCGCAGGGTCGCACTCTGCTTCACTTGGCAAAGTTTTTATTTCAGTTTGTATTGAAGCTTGTAGGTAGTAATCTGAATCTGGTTCGGGTTGACATTTGAAGGGACTATGCAAATGAATTTTTATCTGTACATGCAGGTATCGTTAAAATGGAGGAGGATAACTGTAAATATAAGAGAAAAAAGACTAAATGATATTTACGTTCTAGAAGGAGCTGACATTTATGAGAGATTATTGTGATTACAACTATTTTTTAATTTTTGAAATCGAAGCATAAATAAAGAAGTTACAGAGAAAACATTTTAGCAAATTTAATCAAGGTACCCATGAAATAAAAGAGCCACAAAGAGAAAAAGATCTCTATCAATAAACAATTTGCTTTAAATGGAAGTTATGAATTAGTAACTTTCTTATTTGAAGAGTTAGGGTTGGTTAAATTAGAGAACTGACAGCGGGAAGTTTATATGTCGGTTGTAGCTTGATTTCAAAATAATTCATTAAAACTTTGTTTTCAGCATAATGTAGAATAAGAATAAATTTCTCTAAATTAAGTATATGATAGAATAAATTTATCAGAATATTTTTACGGGGAACAGGCATTTTACAAAACATTCATTCACATGTTAAGTTTCTATGTGCCGGTTTCAGGAAAAACATTACTGTTTAATATAAAAAAATATAACAAAGGTAGAGACAAAACTCGACTAGAAATATAATTTTTTCTGATCAAAAGTTTCTTTAGACTTATATCTTGGGATGGCTGCATACATATAAAATTTGCCAATATCACTGCCAGCCCCTTTCTGCCTACGCCACTGAGTAAAAGCCAATAAAAATTTGAACAAACAGGAACACGATGTATAATTGGTTGCCTACACGTTTGGCGTTTTATCCACGTCCAAAATTAATTTTTAAAAATTAATAAATACTTACAACTAAGGCTGCCACAAATAATGTGCTGGCATTTGGCGTATCGTCATCTTCCAGTAAATGCTTACTTTTGCTCAATTTATCATGTTCGGTGCTCATCTTTATAACTGTCAAACTTAAAATGTAAACAGTTTTTGTCTTCTGTTATTTTCTTCATTTACCCCGTAAAAAACTTCAAACTCAAAGGAGACATTATCGAATTTTTAGAAGTGCAGATTTCGTCAGATATACGAAAATTGTGAAATACACTAAATACTCGACACTAATTTGAACATGCCTTTACGTAATATAACCTCAAGATTTTGACAACCGATCAACCGTGTAAACAAACGAAAATGGGGCGAAATATTTTAAAAAGTAGCGTTGAAGACGCGTCTTTTAGTATTATTTTTCAAGTACGGCATAAATTTTCTACTTTTAACAAGCAGTCGACTTAAAATTGTTATTTTTTCAGATACTGTTCAGATGTATAACATTTATCTTGAATGCTTTTATTATAAGACACGTAGGGCAAGAAGTATTGGGTATTATGAATGTAAGATTACTTCTGCTGGAGTCTACAATACTATTCCTGTCTAGAGAGCCTATTTTGAAGGCTTGTTTGAGTGATACGAAGTCGCATAATTGGGCACAAGTCATAAACCAAGTTTGGCTATCGTATGTTGGTAACCCAGTAGGTAATGGACGCATAAATTCATCTGATTATTTATAGCGTACCCATGTCAGGGTTATTAGGCTGTGTGTTAGTCTATGTATGGTTAAACCTATTAAGCGCAACGGAAGATCAATATTTAAGCCAATATCGTATTGGCTGTTACGCGATGGCGTTCTCATGTATCATAGACCAAATAACACAGAGCGTTATGTTAGTAGCTCAAAGTTATTGTTTCGTAAAACTTAGGGTGAATTTTTATTTTATTCTGTAATGTATATGAAGGTGTTTAACAGAGAAATTTCAGGTAGTTTTCGATACACTCTATATTTTGTTGCGCACAGGAGTTTTCGTATTATTGGTAGTTAAAAGCCCAGAAAATGCGATAAATGCATTTTCTATAGCGCAAATTGTTTCGTCCACTGCATTTTTCTTGATGCATTACGGGTTTTTCACCTGGTATATACGTAATTTAAACGAAATTAAAGTAAGAAAAGAAGATATTATAGAAAATCATTCCCTGTTCAAAGACATGCAAGACTTTCCTTTCAAGTCTATCGGAGATTTTCTTCCGGGATTCATGGAAAATAGGGTAAAAGGATCTAAGTTGTGAAGTATTTCAGCTTTATTTCGATCATTTTTAGGAGGCACCATTCAATAAAGATCTCTGTATATTGACGGCCAGTTTTGCGAAACAGTGTGTGGTGAAGCAGATCCTCACAGAAGGGGAGAGATATGTTATGACCATATCGCCCCTATTAACATTCAGTCAACAATCTACGTATGATATAGTCAATAATTTGGGTAGTCTAGCTGCTCGGTAAGTTTATTTTTTATTATTTATTCATTTATTAGGCATGACATGACAAGTCCCAGCAACATCGGAGATATATTTTATAATTGAGTGAAATGTGATCATTTAAATTTGCAGTCTAATAAGTTATAGAACACTTTTCCAAGTAGGCAGTCTTTTAATGCTGCTTTGAATTTCTTCAGGTTGAGATCTTTTGTATATTGTGGTAGTTTGTTATACGTTTTATCAATAATTCCTTGGTCACAGTTAATCCTGTGGTATAGCCAAGTCAGGGTTGCCACTTTTCTGGAAAACCTGGAAATGTCAGGGAATTTAGAAATTTCAAAAATGGCAGGGAAACGTCAGGAAATCCTGTAAAGAGTCATGGAAATTTGCAATATTCTACTTAAAGTCATGGAATTTAATAATCTTCATATTTTTCTGTGTTTAAAAATTCAATTAGTCAAAATTAGTCAATAGAAATGGCAATTTTTCTATCTGTAAGAATTATTTATTATTTTTGTTACTTGAATTTTGTTTTTTTAAATGTCGGAGCATTCATTATATTTTTCATGTGACTCCTCAAATAATTTAGAATAAGTCATGGAATATTACAAATTTGGTCAGGGAAAACCTGGAAAAGTCAGGGAATCCCATATGAGAAATGCGGTGGCAACCCTGCAAGTCAACCAAGCCAAAATGCCACCAAAAATTACTAGAATGCATTAAAATGTAAAAAAAGCTTCACTGATAATAAAGATTAATTTTTAAAAAATGTTTACAGGGTGTCCCAGAACAACCGGGCAATATTTCTGGAGCATATAGTTTGGGTCAAAATAACACTTAAAGTACATATGAAAAGAAATTTTGCTAGGACTCTTCCCTTCGAAGTTATTCGCCCTTATAGGTTACTAGCGGCCCGCTCCGGCTTTGCACGGGTATAAAATATATAGCCTATGTCACTCACTGAAAAAATGATTAAAATCGATCCAGTAGTTTTGATTTGGATAAGGATTAATGCTGTATTGGTTAAAATCGCTTCGAAAATTAGCCATTATTTGTCGTAAAAAGTAAATGACAAAAAAATGTTATTGTGGGATATCCATAAGAGATAGACATATACCATCGCGGAGTTTTCTGTAGACCTTTTCAATGTGTACAATACTTAGTACATTATTTTGATAAATCTCGTAGGGTTCAGCCTGCGTTTGCAATGTAAGCGGAAAAAATATAATTATTTACGACATCACATTAGAAACCTCAAAAATAAAAGTATTTCTCCACTATTTAATGGATGTTATTATACATATAAACCTTCCTCTTCAATCACTCTATCTATTAAAAAAAAACGCATCAAAATCCGTTGCGTAGTTTTAAAGATTTAAGCATACATAGGGATATAGGGACAGAGAAAGCGACTTTGTTTTATACGATGTAGTGAAGTCCTGAAGAAGGTTTTTTGCATGTAACTTTCAAACTACTGCATCGAATGTTATAAAATTTGGACTTTAGACATAGTAAGCAAGTATCTGTGATCGGGCAACATGACATCTTCCGTATCTTGTCTAGGAAGCCGGAGGTGGATCACCCCTAATGCTTTTCACCCTTTAACTTTTGCGTTGATGCTTTTAGCGAATTTGCAATGACATTTTTGCTATACAAGCCAGGCTATGAAATATGAACTGCTTCATGAAACGTGTCAGAAAATTAAAATGAAATGAAAATGTATGAATAATCGGTTTTAAAAACATAATAGCGCCTATAATAAATTTTCGAAGTGAGCACCTTGTAGACGCTTACATTTTTGTGTATAGTAAAAATGATAAATCATGTCTTTGTATACATCTTTTTCTCGGGAACGGGCCATTCTAACGGTTTCAAAAAAGAGTACCTTTTTTGAGAAAATTGTTTGAGGAATTTAAAAATGTCATTGCAAATTCGTTAAAAGCATTAACGTGAAAGTTAAGGGGTGAAAAGCATTAGGGATGTTCCACCCCCGGCTTCCTAGACAATATACGGAAGATGTCATGTCACCCAATCACAAATACTTGCTTACTATGTCTATAGTCCAAATTTTATAACATTCGATACAGTAGTTTGAAAGTTACCAGCAAAAAACCTTCTTCGGGACTTGACTTTTAAGGGTGAATAGCTTTGAAGGGAGGTGTCCTAGAAAAAAAGTTATAGATCCTTTTAGTGTTATTTTGACCCAAACTATATGCTCCAGAAATATTGCCCCGTTGTTCTGGGACACTCTGTATATAGGGGGCGCTTCATTAAAAAAAAAAAAACGTAAAAGAAAAACAAAATCATAATTTTTACTTTTTCACTAAGTAATTCTTTCTGTTTGAACAGTTTTTTAGCTTCCTATCACTTTTGAGCCAAGATATGGCGTCATCGAACATTTTTTTCAATGAGACCGTATATATTTTTGTATTGCATCGGATAGAGGGTATTTTTCGCTACACGATGTGCGAAAATCGTAATAGGTTGTATAAGGAAAAAATTTAGAAAAAAAATACGAAAAGAGGGCGCGCTTCAGTTCAGTTGTGGCTGTGGCTAGGAAGCTGTTCTGTCAATGCATTGACAACTAGTTTTTAATTAGAAAAGGTAGTATGTTTGTATGTAAATGTAAATTTAATTCTGAAAAACTTATTTTCTTAAACCAAGAGAATAAAAATAAAAATAAGCTTAAAACAGGCCTTCTAGACCTATAGCTTGACAATCTTCTCCCCCTCCCCTCTGTCTCTGGCCTTGTCTCTCCATCCGTCAACGCCTTTCTCCTGCAGATCCTCCAATACTGCCTGTATCCACTACTTTCTAGGTCTACCCCTCTTTCGTCTGCTCTCTGGAGTTCTCCTCATCATCATCTTCGGCGTTCTTCCCTCGGGCATCCTTTCCAGGTGTTCCAGCCATCCCGTTCATACAAATTACAGGCTTCCTCATTACTTCTTCTTTCCCATCCATGCTCTGTCTTTTTACCTCCGTATATTCTCAGTATTTTTCGTTCCCATATTCCCAATTTCATTTGTTCACTTTTATTAAGTCTCCATGTTTCACAATCATATGTCAAGGTAGGTCGAATAACCATTCTACATATATTTATATTCTTACCTTGGTGTTTCTAGACACCTCTTGATTTCAGTATTGAATGGAAGGCACCCGCACATCTATTGATCTTATTCATTCTCTCTTCAATTGCTGTTTTCTCCTCACACCTATCCGTAGCCAGGGCCCCCAGATACGAGAACATCTGCCCTTTTTCAATTTGGATCTCTTCCTTATTCCCGTACACTCATAACTTCCATTACTCAACCGTTTCTTTGAGAGCATTTAAGGGCAAGCAAGAGGCAGAGGCCAGGACAGTTTTTGAAGTTTTATTTTTGGAGATGCGACAAAAGGAAACGGCGATAGATTCTGAGGCGATAAATTCGAGCGAGTATACGTGTTAAGTGTTTATTGTATATGCTTATAGTGTATTTGGCGTTTTGGTGACAGCACGTGCGTAATTTGTTTTCGCATTTGGTTTGTACCCATTTTGGGTCGTGATTAACTGTTATTAGAAAAGTTCGAGCTGTTGATTTGTGTATTGTGGATTGTTTAGGTTAGTTAATTGTTTTATTGTCTGCTGGTAGTTGTTTAATTGTTATTGCTTGTTGTTTTTTTTGTTGCTTGTATATTTCGCTGTTTATTGCTAATTTTAAATTTGATGTTCTCAAATCAATTTTAATTGTAAATATTTCTACATTAGTCACGGTAAATAAATTATTAAATACGAAATACGTTACAATATTATATACGATTTAGGTATCCAATGGGGAAAACCCGCAAATTTTGAAAATGATCCTATTGAATAGTTTACTATCCAAAACAAATTCCGCAACTTTCGTTTTTTATATTTGAGACTTATTTTCGTAACGAAACGTGCATCACACTTGAAATGCAATATTTGAATGACGCTGTGACGTACGGGGCCGACAGATTATGTAGGGATTTTTACATGCGCAAACCGATCCGTTAACACCCTGAGCCCTTGCTCATTCTTCGACTCCTCCCCAGTTTATCCAGGGATAATCCTTCGTGTCTCAGAAGGTGTCCTACCGTCCTATCTCTTCTGAGTTTCTACATTAACCGTTCCCGAGCATAACAGTTGTTCCTTTTTGTTAAATGAAACTCGGCCCTCCGCTATTCTTTGTTTTAAATCTCTAGTGCTCCTACCATCAAGAGTTATATGAAATCTGCGACTTCCTCTATCTTCTCGTTCCCGATTTGTATTTTAATTTTAACCATATTTTCACATCCTCTACATACCAAAATTTCAGTTTTCTTTTTTTTGATCTTCATGCCACAACTGCTTTCATTTCGTTCAGTGCCATTCCTAATTCTCCTTTGCTGGATGCTGATACTGCTATATCATCTGCCAATCTGAGCATGTTAATAGTTTGACCTTGTCTCTGTTAATCCCTGATGCTATTCTGTCCTTAACAATATTAACTGCATCTCTGATATATATATAAGTTGAAAACTGGAAAACTGTCTCACTCCTTTCCGAATATCTACATACATACTTCTCTTCATTCCTGGTAAAATTCTACAACTGCCATAGAGATTATGTATTATTCTTCTGTCCCTATATTTCGTTTCTAAATTAATATATTTTTGTATCGTTTTTAATTCTCTTAGATATTATGTTTAGAGAATCTGCGAGTTTATTTATAAATGTTTCCATTGAAACTTTATCATTTTTTGATGGTCTATATTCTACATTTATTATTACACTATTCAAATTATGTAATACTATGTGATAATTTATTTTTCTTCTTTTTAGTTTCGTATTTCGTCCAATTGAAACTAGCGCTTATTTTTATTTTACGCAGATGATTAAACGAGATGTACCTGTAGTGGAACAAGATCAGGTAAGCCGTAAATCAGATATTGCATAAGCAGAGTGTAAAAATTATTAGAAATAAAAACGGATAAATGAATTTTGTTTGCAGAAAAATATTTCTGAATCAGCGACAGTCTTAAGCCAACTATGCAAAGTGGTAGCAAGTATAGGACTTGTCGTTGTGATTTTTGGCCAAACCTACAGTTATACATTACTGTTTTTGTATGGTGGGAAGGCTCTTACTACTGACGATCTTCCTACGACGTTGCTAAGGAGTCACTGCGTTGCTATAGTTCTTTTGGCTATAAATGGTGTTACTGAAGGTTTCGTCTTTGCTACTATGAGCAATAAACAACTTGACAGGTAAATTAGAAAAATATATGAAGAATTTATTTAGTCGGATATATTTTTAGGTATAATTATATTATGGTACTTTTTTCGATATCGTTTTTATTGATCTCATATATATTGACAAGTATTTTGGGGCCTGTAGGCTTCATTATTGCCAATTGTGTCAATATGTTAGCTAGGATAATTCACAGGTAAATAATTGGAACCAGTTAAAATTATTTAATTTTTAAAAACTGAAATAAATTGTAGTATTCATTATATAAGAAATATGTACAAAAATAGTCCTTACAAACCTCTGGAAGGACTCAAGCCGGGATATTTATTTATAGGAATGTTGGTTGTTTCTTTTGTTGTTACCAAAACATCACAGGTACGTTGCATTTCTAATAGTATCATTTTTCTTCTAATGTTTGTGATATTTCTAGTCATGGTATGGTAGAAATGTGATAATGCATATAGCAGTTGGTGCGATGTGTTTCTTTGTAACCGTTGTTATATGGGTGTACGAAAATAAAGACTTATGGAAAATGGGCATTGATAAGTACAAAAGAAGAGTGTCGCTTAAATTTGATTGATTTATTTTATATTTGTTGGTATATAGTCTATCCATGGAGTGCGGCATTCTTAAATTTGGTCTTTTTTGGTCATTCTTCTAAAATTAAAATTATTTTTGGCTATACGGGTTGTACGAATCAAAAAGAGAATTTTTCAAATCTGTATCAATATAGAGGCAGTTCCATCATTTAAAATAAGAGCGTTTGCATCAATAGGGCACGCTGTATGTACATACCAGGCTGCGTGTTTTCTCAGGAAAATTAAATAGTTGTTTTTGAGTTTCCCATGACGATAACTGGCACGGAGAGGGCAAACAAGTTAATATTTTTACCGTATGTTTTTTTCGAGAGGTACATGGAAACTTAATATAAGAAAACACGTTTCATAGAAACCCTCTTCCACAGTAATAGAATCCGACAAATTTATTTTAGTATTCTTTAGGAAAAACTATTTTGCATCCATTGAAAATAATTTCTTGGTTATTGCTTGATTAATAATCAGTATGAAAACTTCACCTTGGTACTAAGATGCATTGGTTTGTTCATATCTCATGTCCTGTCCGTCTATCCAGCTTATAACTTAAGAAGGATGGGTCTCTGAAATATTGCACCCCCGGGGTTGTCGACCATAGCGAAGAACACTCGAGTGAAAGCTTTTCAGTAGGGACGGCAGCGCAGAGAAAAACTTGCGAAATCGGATGAAAATTGATTTCCAGAGGAATTTAACCATGCTGAATGCAATGATAACGGTTATTTTGAAATTATCGTTAGTAGTGGTGAGAGTAGCAATGCATAGCAAAAGCAGGCCAAATTGGATGACGATTAATATTTAGAGTAATTTAAACTTGCTGAATGCAACAGTAAAGATATTATTGTTTACATAACTTAAAGTGGCGAAAAAAATAGTTATTAAACAATTTAAATTATGACTTCTATGCAGACTAAATGGCCAATTAGTGATGCCTTAAAATGTGAATTTATAGCATATAGTGGTATGTTACTTGCCTCTGGGTAGAACAGTAAGAGTTCAATTCCCTGCCTGGCTAGCAAGTTTCTATTTTTATTTTTTTTAATGTGAGTAATATAATTTAAAATGAGATAAGGCTGGCTGTTATTTATAAGAAAATTAGGTTGTATAGGAGTATACAAAACAATATTAAAATATGTATTCCTTTCCAGTATTCTCAAAATAGAATCCTAGGAAGTTTCTTGTAAATATAAGATATCACATTAGTTTTACTTACTTACGAAGAAATTTCTTTAAAAATTTAGTTGTGTTGACCAATGAATATACAGGATGGACTAATAGTATGTAGTCGGCCCATATCTCTGGTTCTATTCAAGGTATCAAAATAAAACTTTACATGTATGTGGAAAACCCCATGAAGCATTTGATAAAATTATTTTGGTGTATACAGGGTGTTCATACTCTGAGCACCAATTATGTTTCTTTAAATGGACGCCCCACATTTGTTTACATATTTGAATTCCCAATAAAATTTTATGAAAGATGGTGTACTACACGATGGGGTTTAGAGAGTGCGAGTTTAAGATATTACCATTTTAGTGCCAGTGTGGACCCAACTTTGACAAACTGCTGACATCTACTGGTCGAAGCTATTTAAGATTTCTTTATTGGATTAGGTTCACAGACTGCTCTATTTGTAAAATTCTTGAATACTTTGTCACAAAACTTAATATCATACAGAGTGGACAGCTTATGTAATATGCATTTTTTTCTTAAAAATTTCAAATGGAATATCCCATATTATTATTTCCATATTTGATAGTCAGTTTACTAAGCTTTTGATTGATGTAGATATTGTTAGGCCCGCGACTGACGGTTTCGGTAGAATTGAAAATTGAACTTTAAAATGTAGTAATTTGACTGGTAGTTTATTCGTTTCTCCTATATTTTCGTGCATAAAACACAAAATATGATTTCCATTTTGTATCTGGAAGTTGAATTCACATGGAGACAAAAAAATTCGTGGCTAGATTGCTTCTTCATGGTCATATTCTTAAATAAATGGTAAGTTATTAAACCTAGCTATAACTTGAACAAGGAGTGCCATGGAAGAAAACCATTCTTTCAAGAAGTAATCTTGCAATAAGATTTCTTGTGCCGGTGTAAACTCTGTTCGCTAAATTTTCAGTAAAAACAAAGTGTAATCATTTTTCTGAGTTTTGAGTGACAAAATGGGGGAAATTCCCCAAAAATAGCACTAAGTTACGGCAAAAAATCTCAATTCTTAAGGTTAAATCTTTATTTCTGTTTAACCCCTTATTGCATGATTTTTTAAATTTTAGTGAAAAAAATAAATTAAGTGTCTTTTGGTGTGTTATTTACCCAAAAATTGTTTAAAAAAATTAATTATAAAATTTGGGCAAGTAATTTGCAAAAAAGAGGTTTGTGCCATATGTGGCACACACACCATGCAGTTGCGACATGGACATACTCTTATTTAAAAGTTATCATTGACTAATGTGATGTGTCAAAGCGTAGACTACGGTAGTCTACGGTCAAAGGGAAGTAGAATCAAAATAAAAAAAAACATTTTTTAATCATATATTCAGCAATAAAAAATTATTGGCACAATTAAATCTGATATTTTCCAGTTTAGTTTATTTTGTGTAGATGTCAGGGATTCTCTTTACTGTAGGAAGTGAATCAGAGGAATATCATCTTCACTGTCAGTATCTGCATCTGTTTCTGGAGATATGTGAGATATGTGAGCTAATCGGAGTCATTGGCCAGAATATCGCTATCGATGGGGTGCTCATCATCGGATAAATTATCATCTTCACTCACATTTCCATCTTGGAAATCAACTAAGACGGCATTTTCTTATCTCATAAAACATGTTGGGTCCCATTTTATTCTAAAATATACTATAATTAGAATACATTTCTAGGATCACACATTTCCGCTTTTACACACTCCGTTTCCTGCCATATACGGCACAAACCAATTTTCAAGTGTACATTGGTTCCAAAATGTCTTACCTGTTTGCCGTAGTAGTTATCCACTTCACATATAAGTACTGTAGTTTGTCAATATATTTTATTTTCTGACAAATTCTAACAATAAATACAATTACGGTGCAATATTTGGATGCGGTTCCAAGTCCATCAATTGACAAGTGACATTGACATTCAAAAGTAAAAATAAGGCAAGTAGGAGAAATCTGTAAGATATATTTTGTATACAGATCTCTGCAATAACCCTATAAATTCGCCTTGTAATGGTAATAGAACTATTTAGCACTAGGTGGCATTAAATAACAAGCTGAAAATGCTTTGTGCCATATACGGCACACCATGCAGTAAGGGGTTAAGTTATCAGTCTCAGACCTGCCAATATCTGCATCAATCAAACGCTTAATAAACTGGCTATCAAACCTGCAAATAATATACGGGCGTTCCATTTAACATTTTTGAGAAAAGCTCCATTTTTGCCCAAGTTGGTCACTGTACAATATGAACTATTTTGAAAAAAGCGTTAATAGATTTTACAAATAGAGTATCCTCTGAACCTAGCCCAATAAGAAAATCATGGTTAGCTTTGACCAGCAGACGTCAGTAACTCAACAAATTTCGGTTCACACTGGTACTAAAATGGCCATATCTTAACATCGCTTACTCTAAACCCCACCGTGTAGCATATCAAATTTCATGAAATTTTATGGGGTATCCAAATATGTAAACAAACGTGGGGCACTCCGTTTAAAAAAACAACTTTGGTTTAATACGTAGCACATGAACATCCTGTATACATCAAACTAATTTTAACAGAAGCTTCGTGGGGTTCCCCACACACACGTGAAATTTCGTGTTGATATCTTGATTAGAATCAGAGATATGGACCGACTACGCACTATTGGCCCACCCTGTATATATAAACAATACCTCTCCGAATAGAATAAAGCAAATTGAAACTCACCGCTCTAGCAGAGTGTTGAATTTGCACTGTCTGACCCAAAGACAAGTGCCATTCCACTGCGCTATTTCATTCACCCGTCTAATTGACGAGGATTCATAATTTATATTTTTTAGTAATTTTTTCACTGCTTGACAAATACAAATTTATTTTCAATGGACTTAAAATATTTCTTCTAAAAACTAATAGAAGAAATTTATTGAATTATGATATTAAGAAGCAGAATTTTTACAAAACATATTTGCCTGTGTTGATGGCCAAGTACTACTTCAAAAAAATCATATGGTACATAGCAGATGTGGAAAAGCCAATTTTATGTTTGTTTCTTATATTAAAAAACTTTTCCAAAATGTTTTCCTGTCATCCATATACACGTTTTTATTTCATTTTGAAGATGTGATGGTGTGATGTGAAAACAATGTTTTATACGAATTACAAACAGATATTTGAGAGTGAAGCTATCGATTTTGGAGGTAAGGAAACCGGTGTGTTTTCTGAAATTTTTCAGACGCACAGCAACGCTTTCACTTTTTGAGGTAAAATTATAAATAAATCATTTTATCATTGTAAAAATATAAGATTGCCCGACTGGCATTGAAAAGATAAATTATTGTCGATGACAGAGTACATTCTTCTTTCCCTAGGTCGCAGCACATTTTCACCAAATGCCACTAAATTTGTGCAGCACTATTCTTAAATGTCGCCTTTAATAAGTACATAAGGTTTATCTTTTGTCATTACCAAGTTATTAAATTTTGAAAAATCGCTTGTCAAAATTCGAAAAAAAATGTGAATAACTCAAAAACTATTAATTTGTGAAATGGAAAGTCTTGAACTAACATCTAAAATAAGCTATAGGATCCAAAAACAAGTTTAAGATGGTACAGGAAAAATGGTACACCCTGTATAGCCGAAAATAATTTTAACGTGCTTAGAAGCAAAATGTGCAATAAAGGCATAATTTCAGAATACTGCACTGGATGAATAAACAAATTGTTTAATAAATTATTATCTTTCTCGTAAATTCATTTTTTTTCTTTATCGAATAGACATAGCAGTTAAATGATGGAGCATATTCGACTTATTCTGGCCCGGTTTTTCAAAGAATCCAACACCGGATTAAGTCTGACACCGCCCTCGTTGCTATGAAGCCAGCCAATCAGAAAGCCGGTATCATAGCAACGAAGCGAGTGTCAGACTTAATCCGGTGTTGGATTCTTTGAAAAACTGGGCCTCTATAAACTACACTGGTGAACATAAATTTGGGGTCACTGAAAATTCAACTTTTCTTGGTATATCCAGGAGACCATTGCTGGCCTTGGTTCTCCAAGTTTTCTCCGTCATACCCTTGCAAGCCCATATGGCCCAGATAGCTTTGTTAATTTCTCCAGAGGGTACTGTAATTTAGTTTGGTGTCTAAGTTGAATATCCTGACCCCACAACCGAAGCCCCTTCAGATCCTGACCCCATTACTGTGGTCTTGAGTCTTGACAAGATTCAGTTCACCACTCTCCTCGTTTTCAGAGGCTCCAAAGTATGGATGATAAAGCCCCACCATGGGGACACCCAACCCGCTAGTCACGTCCACTCTGCAATAGATCGATCATTGCAAATGTAAAAAAATTCGTACTTCATCTATAACATTATTTATTTCCTAATAATTGTAAATTACAACTTCATATTATCCAGAATTGCACATTTTCTAAAAAAATGTATCACAAATAGTAAAACAGTCAAAATTTGTTGATTCCTAAAGTCAAATATGATTTACTATCGCAGATTCTGATAGATAGCGCAAGAAAGATCCCCGTTACTTTGAATCATTAACACCCGTTTGTCATTCTCAAATCGTATCACCGGACACCCATTCTGAGGTTCTAACTTCGCAGCTTGTTGGGCAATTACCGCAACTAATCCTGCTTTATCCACTTCAGCGTTTCCTTTAGCTAAAATCAGTTTGATAAGAATCAGAAGATAATTTATTGTTTACACTACATACATCCCCAACATAACCCTTTGCGATCAACAAGCATGCAACCTTCCACAGTAGAATCGCTAGCGCTGAAATTTAATATTATAGGTACATATAGGGATTAAAGTTTGCAAAAACTCAATAATTCTCTTACATTTCGTCTAAAACTCGTTCTAAATGCTTTTCCATACCGATGTTTTCACAAAATCTGAAAATGACAACTCCGTTGACAATTCAATGACATCAATAAAACGTCAAAAATCGGGGAACGGGGAATCCAATATTCTTATGTTGGCTACGCTATGAACTTCTACCAGGTGCGTACAGAAACTTTAGTAAATATTCACTGTTTATTAATAGAAAAATTCACATTTAATTAATGTTTTTGACAGAACTAATTAATTGCATTATATTTTGAGCCTGCTTCATTGTTGGCATGTCAATCATGCTACCTCTATACGTAAAAGCGCCCTAAAATCGTAAAATGTGTATTTTCTATACCTATATTTCTTTAACAAAATATAAATACTTTTCCACTTCTCTGATGTTCTTCAAACTGTTTTAGTAATCCACTGGCCCATTCAACTTGCTTTTCATTTGGTATGAATACTTCTTGGACTGTTGGCACTTGACCAGGATGTATGACTTGTTTTCCTGTATATCCCATTCTGGCACCTTCTTCGCAGTTCTTTTTTAAGCCTTCTAAATCTAAAATTCTCGGTTTCAAAAAATTGTACCAATTTATACGCGGCCATTTTGGTTCTAATCGTGACGCCATCATTACCTTTATACTGAATATAAACCATATCAATTGCTTGCAATTTAAACGCTTTTGCAACGAGTACCAGTTTCTGTCTTGCGTATAATATTTCGTTATTGCTTTCTGTTCTGGTTACCCCTAAAACAAATATTTAAAGTACAGATTTTTAAAAATTAATTGTAGTTATTACCAATACTGGCGCATAAGTCGTCACTACCGAATACAAGAGCACTAAGAGCAAATTTTCGTATTTTTTCTGATAATTCAACGGTCTTTTTACATATTTCTACCAAATTTATCATTGCTGTCGCTGATTCAATAAAAATTACAAGGTCAATATGTTTATTCTTTGGAATCAATTGATCGGCCCTCTCTGAAAACTATTACCAAACCAAGTTTTCATAAATAATACCGTAAATAATTATTCTAGTACCCATTGGATGTGTTCTATATTCTCGACTTTCGGCAGCAAAAGGGAATCTGGCAGGTTCTTAGCAGCCAGTAACAATGCTAAATCTTTTTCACATAAACCACTATCGATAGAATTAACTCTCAAACCCCAGTCAAAAGGTCTTTTCTTAAACGGTTTTCCAGTATCTAATACGTCCCGTATAGTATCTCTAGCAGCCTCCTTAGTTTGTTTAAAAAATAATGTTATTTAGTAAAAAAAGTTATCAACTTTACCTTCTTATTGATGGCAACTCCATCTTCGCAGTCCATAGCGATACTATCAACATCCAATCCGAAAGCTTTTTTCAATTTTCTTTTGTCATCTCCTGGTACATACATCATGGCTCTTCTTGGAGTGAAATGACGTACAGAATTCTGCAATACTTGCAAAAATAATAAACAAATTTTGACATGATGACGTCCTTACTGCATTTATTAAGTTTTTGTAAGATATTTTTATAATTACAACAGATGAGCGATGAAATAACATGTTTAAAAATCAATGTGCGTCTTGACTGCAAGATTTCCACGAATATTACGCCCACTGTCGGTACCGAAAGACATTATTTTAAAAAATAACCAACTTGAACAACAAACGCCATATTGCATTTAACGTCAAATTGTCAAATCGAAAAAAAGGTCGTTTCTCTGCCAGTACCTGTATTAATTTAAGAATTTCGGTGAGTACTCAGCGAGTGTCATAATTAGAATGTGAAGAAATAGTAGAATTCGCTTTCTTTGTTACGTTTGACCTATTAAATTAGCGGAAGTACAAAGATTTCGTTAAACATATTTTTTTATGAGTCACGAATTTGACAGTTGCATCCCATAAATATTTTGAAACGGGTTTGTTGCAGTTTTAGGATATGAAGTTTTAATTTAATTGGTGGAGTACTTCTTTAAAAAGTGAAATGGATAGAGGCGATCAACTTCATTTCAGCAGCAAAGAGGATGAAATTAAGTATTGGAAAGATTTGGCGGAACGGTTTGAACAAGAGTACGATGTCTGTACTTTGATGTAGTGTTTTTGAATATCAGTGTTTTTTTTAGGAGAGATTATGTACAAAGAGAGTTTGATGATTACACAACTGAGTCTCAGCAACTAGAAAAGGAATATGAAGCCACGATAGAGCAGCACGAGAAAACTATTTCCGAATTAAGATCTATAAATAATAAATTACAAAATGAATTAGATTCTATAAGGGTAAGTGTTTGTACAGTTATTATTGCTGGGCTCTTCAGCCTGTTCAGAGTATGGCCGATCTCTAGGAACTTCCTAAATCTATTTCTTGCGGTGGATCGGTCCCCATTCCACTTTCACTAGCTACTCACATTTGTTTGTGGCTGTTCCCTAAATCTGCTATCTTCCACTTTCTTCTATCCTTAACCTGTTCTTTCCAACTACTTCTAATGTTCTTAAATCATCCACATCGTTATACCATCTCATTCTGGTTCTTCCCCTTGTTCTGCTTTCGCAACCATCAATTATTTCCTTAGACGACAATGACGGTGATACTAGCGATTCTGAAAGTGATCATTAAGGCCTTCATTATTATTGTACTATTATGAGCTCCAACAAAGAGCGAAATCATGATATGGATATGTGATTGCTGTGGACGAACAAACCATATCATTTCTATTCCTCATTTTCTATGCTATTTTAGCAGGGCTTTACTGCTTTTGTGTACGCTAGGGGCATCGAATGGATTCTTCATTCCTACATTACTTAATAGTAGGGGATTTCCTGATGTGTCACCATTCAGTACATGCTTTCGTCAAGGACTTGCTGTGTAATTCAATGCCTGTCGGGGTATTTGCCCAGGGAGTAGTTGTTAGAGCAAGTTCGGGTCGAATTTTTTTTTTTAATAGTATTAAGACAAGTATTCAAATATTAATGATTATTCTGCAATAAATCACATTACATTTGTCTTTTTACATTCTGAACTACCTTTGGTTTTAATACACTGCCGGACAAAAAAAAACCGGACACATGTTTTTATTTTTATTTTGAGGCCCTGCAATATTTTTATGTTACTTAACCCTTTACCGCATGACTTTTTTTTTCTTTTCGAGAAAAAACAGTTAGAAATTTTGGTGTTATTTTCGGGAAAAATACTCAAAAAAATTATTTCGAAAATTTAAAAACAAAAATTTGAAAAACGCTCTTTGTGCCATGTTTGTCCCAACATGAGAAAGAAAAAAAAACAAAACGTACATTTTTAAATTTTTATTAATTTTTGAAAATAAACTAAAAATCGTATAAAAACGTAGGTAACTAAAAATTCCGTTAAAAATAGAAAAGAAAAAAGGTTCTGTACCATTTTTGGACTAACATGCGAAATGAAACAAATATTATTCAGTGTGGAATCATAAGAAGCAGTTTGCCATAAAATTGTCTTGGGTCCATCAGTAAAAATATTTTTTCTTATGGGCGAGAACGCAATTCAAGTGACAGAGGCATTGATAATCATTAGCAAAATAAGTACTTAAAGGATTCATTTTTCCTAAAAATTATCAATCCCTCTTCCACTGAAATATTTTTCTTGCGTATAATGCATTTGCCAGTTGCATGACGAATATGCTATTATCAAAAATGTTGACTCTAGCAGTAGAAACATTTTCGTACGTTGTCCCATGCACACCACAAATGCATGCTGGGACATAAATGGTTCAGAGCTATTTATTGGCATAAAGCTCCTGTAAATCAAAAAACAATAAGAGTACATACCTTCATAGTGATCTATATACTCTATACATCCATGCAATAATTTTTATAAGTCTACAATTGGCACACGAAATTAACCAAAACACCACAAATTCTACCGAATACGCTGTAACCAGAAAACGTGCGCGCACCAACTTGAAAGCATGCTGGAGCAGGGGGATAACTTAAATCGACTGCTGATCCTGGTGCACCAATTAAAATGCAGTGTTCCAAATATGGTACATTGCGAAATAAAGGTCTGGATTGATTTTAAGGACTTAAAATAAAATTAAAATTAGTTTGGGTCATATATGACCCCTGATGCGATAAAGGGTTAACTTGCGCAAATAATTAACGATTGCCCTACTAGTGAGGAAAAAGAAAGTTTTAGCTGAATATTGCACCTTTCGTAAGCCTAAACAGCCAAGCATTTTGACTCTTCTTGCATCTTTATTGAAACATCAAAATCTTTTACCTAATTGGGCTGCTCTCTATTTTCTATTGGTTTTTTGGTGAAATTTCATTTGTAAATGTCAGCTTTTAACATTTTCCATACAATGCACCCCGAAATTTGTTCACAAATTGTTGCTTTAAGCCACGATGGCCGAAGAGTGCGGTATATTGCTCAAGTGCTGAATATACCCCGTAACACAGTGCAAAATGAACTCTTGTGATATCGTGAACTCATGGGTTTGTAAAGAAGGTGGCTGCAGTGCATCTGAGCCTACGGACAGGCAGGCCCTAAGGGAGGAAAAAAAAAAAAAAGAAGGTCGGATCTGGTCGTCCACGGACTGCGAACCATCAAGATGTCCGTTTTCTCCATGTTGCTGCGCTGCCCGATCGAGCATTGCCATCACCTATTCTTGCTGGACGGTTAGCCGAAGTTCGAGGAGTGGCAGTTTCAGCCAGAACAGTTTGGAAAAGGCTAAACGAATATGTTTTGACTTCAAGAAAGCCAGCTACGGGTCCCCTGTACACCGTAGAACATCGCAGAGCATGACTTGCATTTGCGCGGCAATACGTAAATTGGGACGAACATCGATGGAGGAACGTGCTCTTCTCGGACGAGTCAAGATTTAGTGTCAGGTCACCAGATGGACGTGAAAAGGTGTGGCGAAGAACAGGGGAGCGGTACAGTCAATGTTGTATATCTCCCAGGGTCAGTTTCAATGGTTGTAGCATTACGGTGTGGGCCAGAATATCTCTGAGGGCTCACACAGAATTGATTTTCATTTAGAATGGAACAATGACTACACACCGATACATTGTTGAGTGCCTGGAACCCCATGTCACACCATATATGCCATTTATAGCGGACAATTTTGTGTTTATGGATGACAACGCCCACCCACACACAGCAAGAATTGTTACCGAGTACCGTGAAGAGGTTGGTATTGGATGTCTCCCATGGTCAGCCAATAGTCCAGACCTGAATCCCATTGAACATCTGTGGGATCAGCTTGGAAAAAGGATTAGACGTCGCCAACCCCTACCAGAAACATTAAATGGCGCTTCAAGAAGAATGTGAACAAATACCCCAAGAATCTATTGATAGTCTCATTTAGGGCATACCACAACGTTTAAGGGAAGTAATAAGAGTTCGTGGTGGTAACACCCATTATTAATTTGGTTCTACTAGTGTGCTTTTCCGTTTAATATTTTTTTTTGTTTGTCTTTTCAAGTTCTTAAGTAACAGGTTGGCCTCTAAAAATACTTTTGTTAGGTTTTTGTTGATGAATCATTTTGTTTCTTGTTTTTTATTTATTGTTAAGATGAAAAGAATATAGTTAAATATCATTTCAAACCGTTCGTTGTTTTTTTATTCACTAAAATAGTAATTCTGAGAGTGTCCGGTTTTTTTTGTCCGGCAGTGTAATTTTCTTAATACCCGTTGAATATTATTTACTGAATTTTTGTTATTCCTAAGAGTAAAAAAGCCTATGCCACTGTTACACTGAGTTAGATGCAGGCTGTGGCAGGTGTCGCACCATCTTAAATCTGTTGCACTGGTCTTGTTTGCCTAATCTCTCCCTCCCCCCCATCCATTTCCTTAGAAACTTTTATGAGTCCTGTCTTCCATCTAGGTACTTATGATTGCCATGCCAACTGCATATGCGATGATCTGTGCCATTTTTGTATTTATAGTTCCTTGATCTGCAATTCTTATATTTTCCAGATTTAGGTTGAATAGCACAGCTAATAAAGCATCTCCTTGTCTGACTCCTATATTAATATGAACACTTTCTCTTGTGTCCCTGTATTTTAACTACTGCATCTGTGGTCTTCATTGTTACTTTTATCATTTCAATTAATTTTGCAGGAATATTCGGATTTCTAATTTTTTTCAAACATGCTTTTTCTATGCTGTCAAGTGTTTGTTTGAAATCTGAATAATATGCAGTTCTATTTTAAAGTCATTGCTTTTTTCAAGGATAATCAACAGTATTAAATTCTAAGTTGTGCATTCTTTCATGTAATTCTTTGCCTCCATATTTTAGTAACTCTTCAGTTATATCATCCAACGCCTTTATTTTAGATGTTATTGTGCTTTAAAAATGTTAAAATTTTTTGTAGCTAAAATTTGAGCAATCGTGTAAGGAAAACGAAGTATTACAAAAAGACATAACGACGTTAAATTCAGAAAAAATGCAAATGGCGCGATATATACGAGAACTGGAACAGAAAAATGACGATCTAGAAAGATCGGAGAGGGCTGTGGGCGAGAGTATACAGGCGATAGAAGCGGCACTTAATTTAGCCATAGAAAGAAATGCAATTTTAGAATCGGAAGTTGATGAAAAAGAAACTTTGAAGGAGAGGTTGCAGCGCTTGGCTGATGAAACGAGAGGTAAGTTATATTGAATTTGCAGCGACGATTATGTATTATTAAAACGTTATTTTCATTTTTAGACCTGAAGCAAGAGCTACAAGTGAAGGAGAAGGAACGATGTCCAGATAATGAAAGACTACTGAATGGATATTCGTCTCCCCCGAAAATCGACTCGAATAGGCTTAAAATCGAAAACGAGACACAGACAGCACAGTCGCCGATAATACGTAAGCTGCACAAAACTTGTCAGTCACTAACATCGTGTTGTAAAAAGGCGCGTTATAATTAAGGATTTTCGTTTTTGCACCATACATTTCTCATTTGCATTCTTACTTTTTTATGATACAGTATTAGTAACAAGACTCAAAAAAGTGCGTGCCTTGCATTTGAAATTATTTTTTTGATTGTACTATTTAGTGTTTGTGTTTTTAGTTACGTATAAATTATGTTTTATACATTATATTGTAGTTTTCTTTTGTCAATAAATTTCATTTCATTAATTGTTTTGTTTTTATTTTCTGTGTTCTTTTTATTTCTGTTATTTTGGGTCTTGTTGCTTTTATGTATTTTTTATGTTCGTGTTTTTATTTTAATCCTTAATATAATGGTTTTGGGGTAAAATTGGGTGTTTTATTCGTGTCATTGTGATGAAAGGTTATTTCTACAGTGTTAAGGCGGGACTCCACCAAAACGACAATTGTCGGCGACAGTGTCGTCCACGCATGTTAATAATGAGTTTCGGTAAATTAAGAAAGTCCGCGACTTTTCATGTCGATGACCACAGTCGCCAATAATGTTGGCGGTTTCGCTCAGAGGCCGGTACACCAAAGAAAAACAATATTACCAACAAAGCTTACGACTTTGTTTTGAACACGTCTCCACCAGATGCCCGTCTCCCAAACGCTGATTTCTCTCTTCAACATTCAGTTTTCTAATAATTGGTCCAACTTTTTGCAACAGTACTTGGAAATCACACAATGACATTCGCATAAAATTTTTGAAACTCTGATCACATCGAAATTCATTTTTTAACGGGTCGTAATCGTCAGCTTGAAGGTCTTCAAACAAATCGGTTGCACTATATTTAAACTTTTTTTTTTTGTAAACTAGGGTGTACTCAGTACCGGTGTCGATGACATTTCTGATGCGAAATTACAAAGTAGGCAGCTGCCTATATAGTAAAATTGTCCCCGTTCTGCATGTTCTTGTCGACTGAATATAAATTTCGCATGTTTCGCCCTTTTCTGTTAAAACAATGAACAAGCCACGTTGTTGTTTTGTAATATTTTAAATTTGGTGAAGTTCTAGCATAAATAAAATTGCTATAGAAGTTAATCGACGTTTCGGCCCCATTGAGGCCTTTGTCAAGATTTATTTGTAAGTATAAAATTGACATAAAATAATTATCAAAAACAAATTTTTCCAAACAATAAAAACTTTATACAGTAACTATAAATGTAAATATAAGAATTTTAGCACTTGATTTTGGAGACATTTAATTTTTTTATAAAAGAAAAATGGTATGTGTATTTAATTCAACAATAATACTAATAAGTAAGTAGCAGAGAGCAGGATTTATTTGATTATATTACAGTAAATTTGACTTAAATTTTGTATATCAATTCTATCATTTATAGAGTTTTGTTCTTTTTTATATAAATCATTTCTAAAAACAGTAGAGATTTTAAATTTTTTTCTTGTTCTAAAATTTTGGTATCATTAAATTGAAGTATGATTGTTGTTTTTCAGATGTTTACTTATTGCTGAATTACTGTTTTTGTATTTGTTGTTTCAGTCTGGTTTCTAAATGATTTTTGGATTGACCTTTCAATTTTGTGTACAGTATGGGTTTTCATTCATTTAGGAATGGGCGCTTTTAAATTAGAATACAAAAATTTCAAGTTATAATTTTTGTGTGATACTTGTATACAACTATATACTTGTATACAAAAAAATATGATTCTATTATAGTTAGCTATGTACATTAAAATTGGTCAAATGGTATTATATAAAATATTTACAGGAAATTAAATATGATCAATACGATAAAATCTAAACGGTAATTATATACATGAGCGAATAGCAAACGATACTGGGTTTTGATAGCCAGGTATCGCAAGCGATTCTCTCCGGGACGGTTTCCTGGTAACTGCCTGTTATCCCGTGGGATGAATTATACTGAATATTCGGTATCTGGTTTACATCGCCGCACAGGTGTGCAACCAGGTAATGTGTAATAATAATAACGTTTATTTTTTTTTTTTTTAGCCAAGGCTATACATTTACAAACAAATCAAACATACAAAAAATAGCATAAACAAACATAATAATAATAACAATAGCTTCATTCTAGCATTGCTGCTGTACAGAAAACTGACAAAAAAAAACAATATTCAGATTCAATACTTAAATACAACAAATACAACAAATGACTCCAACCATAACAATAGCAATACCCCACCCACTCCAAACCTAAACCACGGCTTTGTACTTAACTTTTACATTGACTCAAGATTAAGTAAGAACGTACCTCTTGTTTAAATCTTTTAACGCTGTTCATTGATTTTATATAATCTGGAAGTTCGTTGAATAATTTTAATCCCTTACAGAATAGCGAGTTAGCAGTACATGCTTTGGTTAACACTTCGATATAATAATCACCCTTTTTTCTTGTATTATATTCATGAATTTGTGCACTTGTTACCAACTTCTCGCTTAAATATTCCGGTGTAAGACCCATCTTCATTTTATATATAAAGATCAGAGACTGCAATTTAATCAAATTTTCTACGTTTAACCAGTCCATTGTTTTGAGCATAATATTTATTTCTGTATATCTGTTACATCGAAGTATGATTCTCATTGCTTTGTTCTGTAACTTTTGTAAATTAGAGAGATCACCTTTTCTAAACATATACAAAACAGTTGGACAATACATAAAATGTGGCAACACAATTGTCTTGTAAATCTGCAGACTCGTACTCAATGTAACAGTACTTCTAAGTCGCTGAATGACTCCTATTTTTTGGGATATCTTTTTGTGTATATATTGTGCATGCTCAGAGAAAACCAGTCTGTCATCAATTACTATCCCAAGGTATTTAATTTTTTTCACCACTTCTATTTTCTGGCCATCAGTCAAAAAGATCACATCTTGGAGGGAAACTTTTTTGTTTGTAATTATCATCGCTTTGGTTTTATCAATATTGAGTTTTAATTTATTTTCCTTCAACCAATCACCCAGATCACTGAGCTGCGTATTCATTCGTTCGTTTATCTCTTCTATCCCTTGACCAGAATAATACACCAGTGCATCATCAGCAAACAGATGAAACTTACAGGCTCTAATCGTCCCCCCAATATCATTAATATATATATTAAACAGTAGTGGCCCTAACACACTACCCTGTGGCACTCCTATGTCAATTTTTTTGTTTTCAGACAAACTGAGGCCATACTTCACTCTTTGGGATCTGTTGCTGAGATAGTCCTCAAACCACATGATTACTGTGCCCGATAAACCCACTCCTCTTAATTTTTTTAAAAGCCTATTGCGGTGTAGATCGGTGATATACGATACAGCCACTCTCAGCGATCCATTAATCGGATGGCCATTAATTGTTACAAAATCAGGTGTATAATTGCTCCGAAATTCAACCGGACGGGATGTTCAATCGCTCACTGCATCAGTCGAAGGCAGACGTGCTATTTTCACAGCAAATGCTATTTTCACTGCATGTTTCAATCTGCTTTCGGCGTGTGCGAATTTATGGTTTGAACATCCACGGCTACCCGTAGAATTTCAGAACTAGCCTTCACCAGCCTATTATACCTCTACGCCGGATCAATTAACGTATATTTAATTATTGACAGCCTCACAGCCTCAATCATTAAATAACGGCATTTAATTATTGTATCGCAGCTAATCACTTCACGCAATGCAAGTCAGGTAGTCAGGTTCTCGCGATAATTCTGTAAGTTATTCGGAGAATGTCTGGTATGAGAATGCAGGATGAATGTCTGTCGAATGAATGCTGAGTGAATGTCGGTGACATCGCGTTTTGTAAATTCTTCCGCCAAACTTCGTGAACGGCCGGTCGGGGGTTCGGCTCCCCCCATCTGTCAGCGGCGTTCCATGTACCCTCTCTTTCAATTCTCTTCGGTTCAGGCGGCGATGTTTCATCGAACAAAATAGATAACGTCCAAACTAAGTTTGTTAGATCTACAGGCGGTTAATTATGCTTTGTTACAATTGTTAAATTACAGTAAAATCTCTTATAACGGACACGTCCAATAAACGGACGACCCTTTTAGACGGACACTTTCTGATAGTCCGGAATTCGGTAATAGGAAATCTCATATATGTTGATCTCTCTTGGCCGGACTCTCTCCTGGGCGGACACGGACACCAAATTTCTATTACAAACTGAACCGAAGTTCTCCCATAAGCGGACAGCAGGAGATTTCGAGCTTACGCGTTGGCAAGTAAATTATGCGCAGCGAGTATTTCCCCGACTCTCAAGCGTGAACAGACTTGTTCGTAAGTGTTAGTTGGTAGAACGCAATAAAAAAAAGTCTGAAAAACGTCACGTCTTAACACTTAAGGACGTTTATAATAAAGAAAAACTTAGTGTGAGGGACCTATCAAAACGTTTCAACATAGGAAAGACACAAGCAGCGGAAATTGTTAAAAAACGAAATGAACTGTTGGATAAGTGGCATTCTAATGACAATAGTGGTGTGAAGCGAAGTTTTTTGAAGGCAGAAGGTTTAAGCATAGATAAACAATGTTATGATTGGTTCATCAAAGCAAGAAGTAAAGGAATTCCGCTGTCAGGTTAGAGAGGTACATAGGGTGTTTTCTATGTTAGAATTGAAATTTTCAGGGCCTATTGTCAGAGCTAAAGCGAAGAATATTGCAGCAAGTTTGGGATGCCAAAATTTCAGTGCATCATCTGGATGGCTCGAAAAATTTCGTAAAAGACATAACATTACATTCAAAGCTATATCCGGAGAAGCCGCAAGTGTTAATGCTGAAGATGTGCAAAGTTTTATTGGTAAAGTGCCCTCTTTACTGAAAGATTATTCGCCAAGGGATGTTTATAACGCGGACGAAACAGGTTTGTTTTTTCGCGCGTTACCAGACAAGACTCTAACTTTAAAACACGAAAAATGTAGTGGCGGAAAAATGTCTAAAGAACGAGTAACAATTCTTCATTGTGTGAATATGGTTGGGGACAAGGACAAACTGTTGGTGATTGGAAAAGCGAAAAAACCTAGAGCTTTTAAAAACATTAGCGCCAATAATTTGCCAGTCTTTTGGAAAAGTAATAAAAAAGCATGGATGACGTCGGCTTTGATGGAAGAGTGGTTAAGAGAGTTTGACAGAAGACTGGGGTCAGAACGACGAAAAATTTTGCTATTTTTAGATAATGCATGTTCTCATCCAAGAGACATTCAGTTAAAGAACATTAGGGTTGCTTTTTTACCACCAAATTGTACCTCTGTTGTTCAGCCACTTGATCAGGGCATAATCAAAAATTTTAAAGTGTTCTATAGAACAATTTTAGTTAAGAATTTGTTGTCAAAAATTGACACTGTCGATAGTGTCCAAGATCTTGGCAAAGCTATCAATTTGTTAGATGCAGTTTATTTCATAAACTCTGCTTGGCAGAAGGTGACGAGGGAGACAATTAAACGTTGTTTTTGCAAAACCGGATTTACGTACAGAAACGATGAAAGCACTGTGGTATGCGATGATTTTTCGGGAGAAGATGATTTACCCCTGGCAGTTTTAGCTGAGATGTGGCGAAATACGGGAGTTATGGGCATTAGTACTAATGATTTGGGGGAATTCTTTAATATCAATGCCAATTTGATATTTGAAGATACTGACGACATTCTTCATGATGATGGTGGAGTGCAGGCAGAAACTGTGTACATTTCTGATCAGGAATCAGATGAAGAGTCGATTAATGCAGCAAATATTAAGAATTATCAACAAGCCATAGGGTCAGTAAGTGAGTTAAAAATATTTGTAAAAGATCGTGGGGACGCTAAGGCTCTACAGATGCTGTCAGATTTGCAACTACATTTTCAAGATTCCATGTTTAAAACGAAAACTTGACAGACCACATTGCTTGATTATTTTGGGGTGCCATAAGTCAGACGTTTATTGCAAACATTTGTTAGTTTCAAGTACATACACGTTTTATATATATATAATGTAAGAGAAAGATGTTTTATTTGTATATTATATACAAATTGTTGTTCAGACATTGTGACAATATAAAGATAAAAGTTCAGTCTTTAGTTTTCCCGTTTCCCATAAACGGACACCTCCCTTAAGCGGACAAATTTTTACAGTCCCGAAGGTGTCCGCCCAAGAGAGATTTTACTGTAAATACATATTCCTTTTTCTCTTTTATAAAAAAATTAAAATGTTTCTAAAATTAAAAGTGCTAAAATTTTTATACAGTTGATACCACTAATAACAACATTGGATATAATGACATATCGGGTATAGCGATGTAAATTGATAGTCCCGTTTGATTCTCGTATAGTTTTTAATAGTAATGTATTGGTTATTATGACATCCGAAATAATGACATATTGCATATAGCGACGGCTTTGACATAGATATTATCGCATATAACAACGTTCGCGACTGGTAATAAATACATCGAAGATCGGCTTAGGGAATTCCCTGAATCCGTGAGTGGACTCTGGAGATGATTCAGCTCATAGTTCATTAGTGCAGCTTGAAGACAGAATCTATGGTGCGTTTTTTAAAAACAGGTCATTCTTGCAAAGTGCTATTTCAGATTTTTTCAAGCCCACAGATAACTGATTTTTTGTTTATCTTGTGACTATACTTATATGTATTATTTATTGTTTCTTTGTTTTGCAATACATGTATTTGTACACATACATATTTTCATTTGTATTAAACCGAGCAACAGTTTGTAATATGTAAATATTACACTGCATATATTTTTTTTGGTAAGTAACCTATTATAGCGACGATCGGTTTTAGCGACGTGTTTTATTGGTCCCAGCTATGTCGTTATAACCAATATTTACTGTATTTACATTCATAGTTACTGTATAAATAGTTTTTATTGTTTAGAAAAATTTTTTTTTGCCAAATATTTTGTCAATTTTATACTTTATACTTGCAAATAAATTTCGACAAAGGCCCCAAACAGGGCCGAAACGTCGATTATCTTATATATTAATTTTATTTATGCCAGAACTTCACCAAATTTAAAATATAAATTATACTGGCACAAATTGAACAACAATTGTTTTTTTGATAGTCAGGTAGGTGTTTACGACAAATGTTTACGGAAACGTCAATAAAGGTCATCGACATTGTCGTCGACAATTTTGACAAATGTCTCTTTGGTGGAGTTCCACCTTTAAACGTTAATTACAAAATTTGTGCAATTTATTGTCTTAACTCCGGGAGATGTTGAAGCAAGACATTACTGCTGTCACGATGTCCGAGGAAGAATTTCTTGTCATGTAAGATTGTCGCAGTGACGACAGTGCATGACGGACATAAAGAATTGTATCCAGCCTACTACTTAATACTTAATAATGTTCTTATTATTTTTTGATCCTTTTATCATAATAACTTATGTGCCTTTTGCTGGTTTTATTCCTTTTTGGAATATTGGTATCAATTTTTTGTGTTTGATATAGTGGTGGTTAAATATTTATCTCAAAAACTACCAAATTTTAGACCTAGAGAAATTTATATAGGCATGTATAATCTAAAAAAAGTCTGGCATACAAAACAGTTGAGATTTTGAAGTTTTGTAAATGGATCGGGTAATTTCTAATACTCTGTGTAATGTTTTAAGGTTTTTAATGCTGCAACATTTCATCCTAGTCCTAGGTATTGCTTTCATTTCGCAAAAATATCACTGCTGCAGCTTTATTCCAACCCAAGATACTTGATACTCAAAAATCCTCTGCATTTGTCAAAATGTTAAAAAAATATGCACTCTGCCACTTAAGCGTATCTCTTGTTTCACCCTTATAAAACATTTTAGAGAAAAATGTTTATGAGAAATCCCAATAGATTTTTGATTCTTTGTTACACAAAATTATTTTCAATTACACAGGTTGCCTCAGTTCTGCACACCTCTAACTTTGGTTTTTTAAAATGGTACATGCTGTATTTAATTGTAACCTGGTCTTCCTTATTGTTTACATTTAAGAGTTTCTGAGATATAATAAGATAATTCCGGGAGAGATGTCCCAGTTTGTGTCACTTTTAACAGTTTCTTCGTATAGTGTTGAATGAGTTATTATTATTATTATTATTGTTTGGCACTACACCCGTTTGGGTTTTGGCCGTTCTCCAAAGAACTTCCCAAATCCTTTTTTGAGGTGGATCAGTCCCCACGCCTCGTTCAATTATGAACACCTCACATCTGTTTGTGGCTTTTTGCTCCCTCCACTATCTCCCTCCATCTTCTTCTATCCTGCGCCCGTTCTCTCCAATTATCCACTTTCAGTGCTCATTCATAACTCCATCATACCATCTCATTCTGGGCCTCCCTCTTGCTCGTCTTGTTCCATCGTTACGTATTATGTGCTTCAATATATTTTACTATGTCTTTTCCCTTTCTCTCTTCCACCACTTCAAAGTTCATTATCGGTCTATATTCATTTTCATTCATTTTTTCTTGAGTGTGTTATAATGTTCGTTAATTTAATCTAGTGTAAGTTCCGGTGCTATTGTTTCGAATTTTTACTACTTTCCAATGTAAATAATATTGCATGAGGCAAGCCAGAGAGGTTATTTTTTAAGTTGGGTATATCTCCCAGAGTTGCCTTAGATAATGTTTGCTCTAATTGCGAAATAAAAATTTTGAATTTTTCTGTTAGATCCCAGTAATAAAACGGGTTTACCAGATGACTATTCCATTGCCCCATCGCAGAAGATAATAGCTCTAAACATGGTGGGTCAGCTGTTAAGGAGAGTGGGCGTAAGTAAACTCTAATTATTATACACCGTTTCATTTTGTACATTTTTTTTTCTTTCGGGTTGGTAGATTTTTTTGTGTTAGTAGCATGTGCATGTGGGTGTTGCTTTCAGTTATCTAACTACCTCTGCGACCAATGCGGAAGGTTCAAATGTAAAGTCTGCCCACGTGTCGTAGATATTGCCAATAGTAAGACTTTAACGCAGGGCGGTACGCAATGAACAGGTATTAAATAATGTTTTTTTATTTATTATTGATAAGTTTATTTGGTTTTTTGCTATCGTTGCTTGTAGAACAGCTTTGGGTTCCGTAAGCTGCTAAAAAGTTTGTAAAGAATTTTTAATGTTAACAGATAACGTAATGCCCAAACTACTTTTCCTAATTTTTCCAACCCTACTGTAAAATCTTATAATTTTTGTAGGTCTGACTTTCCAAATCTATATAACGTCCTGCTGATGGCAAACTGGTCATTTTAGTGCTGAATCTCGCCATTCTAACATGTTTTTTGTACCAACTTATTAATGAAATCCCATTTATGCAATATGTTTTCATTTCAATTTAATTGGTCTTTCATGTTTTGTTAAAAATTCTTTATCAACTTTACAGCTGTTTATGTCTTTTTAATTTTCAATTTGTTTTGTTTTATGGGAGTGTTGTTTATTTGTGGTTTTGTAATTTTGGGGTAGTTTAATTTTGGAGGCCAATTTGGTGGTGTAATAAATTATCAATGGCTTTTTATTTATAAGTAGATTATGGGTACAAAACTAATAGATTCCTTTTACGTTAAAAAAGTATATAAAGTAAAGTAAAAAGCAACAAATTTTCATGGAAACTTGAGTGTTACGAAAGGCTTGTGTTATGGATTTAAATTTTGTAGTTATTCTTAACTTATGATTTGATCTTTCTCAAAATATTGCAGAATTTGGAAGCAAAAGTGGGGCACTCTCGAAACTGTTATCGTGCCAGTCATGGTGAAGACAATCGGTAAGTGTTATAGAATTATAAAGTTATTACACTGCATGATAAGTTTTTTAGCACAATTTTTATTGTGTGTTCTTGTAGATTTTATTTTTGTTTCGTAGTTTCTTGTTATTTTTATTTATTAATTTTTTTTATTTATAATGAGCGTTTAAAGATCTTTATTAAGTTATATGCTAATTTCCAACTCTGTTGAAGATTTGTGTTTTTGAATTTTTTTACTATTCTCTCTATTCTATTATTTTCATTAGCTGTCCACTTAAGTAACATACAGATTATTTCCAGATTATTTTCAAAAGAAAATCATACAAAGTTTGAATAACTATTATTTTTTGTGCTATTTGCAGAAGTCGACATTCAGTAAAAAGCAGCCCGTCGCCAGCAAGTTTCAGTCACGCAAAATGATCGTTAGTTGTCACTTAGACATAGTAACCAGCGCAACAGCATTAGCACTAAACAGCGCACCGACACAACATAAAAAGTAAATAAAAAATGCGGTTTAGCGCAAAATGTAACTGAAATAACTTGTAGAGCCGAATGGTAATTGTTTCGTTTTATGCAGTTACGCTGTTAAGAATAATTTTTTAAGTTCTTGCTGACTGTCGTACCACTTTGCTGCTGAGAAGGTGACGTTATTTTTGCTTCCAAGTGAGACACACTGTTATACCGTCGTCCATTAATTTATTCCTTTAATATATTGTACATATACTAAACGTGAATAATCAATTGTGATTTTTATTGTAATTGTTTTGTTTTTTGTTCTGTCTTTGTCCTTGCGGAAATAAACTTGTTCGTATCATTCTGCAGATGATACTGAAAAAAGTGGCTGTAAATAGTGGAATTATAAGTTATTATAGTAACTTTTTTGTGAGGTAGTTTTAGATATAATTGGGGGCTGGTTTTTGGTAAGAGTGTTAGAGGTGCTATTCATATTTTTATTAAAATTAATACTGTCACGTAGGTCTTTTTAAAACTGGTGGAGCAAAATCAGGTATTTCTTCAGGAAAAAGTTATATGAGAGACCGTTTTATCATACAAAATTATTTCGATTTATATAGGCTGTCCCGTTAGTTCTGTGTGGCGTCTAACTTTGTTTTCTTAAATAGAACACCAATATTTGTTCGCATTTTTGAATTCCTTAAATGATTTTACTACCAGGTTGTACAAGATGTTTTTTGCCTAGAACGTAAATTTTTAGTGTTAAAGGCATTTTTTTAAATTCTGACACAAGAATTTTGAAAATTAAGTTTCTTCGGATTGGACAAAGTTGCAGCAGTAACATATTGATGAGAAGCAAACAATATTTAGGAGAAACTGCCACTGCATTAAAAAACCTAAAATTTCAAGATCCCATAACTTTATTTTTCAAATTTTTACATCATAGTTTTTACATCATAGTTGTTGTCCTGGTTGAACACACTTTCAATTATGTATCAATGTCCCTACCTCTAAACTGAATACTTTTTGAGATAATCAACTTCAAATATCTAACCGTTTCTAATTCGAAAACAAAAAAATTAGTATTTTCGTATTTTTTCCAAATGGTACATGGATACATATCTTCTTAGAGATAATTTAAACATCTATTCCTTTCCGTGGTACCACATCCCCTAAGGAATATCACCGCTTAGGCACGCTTTCTAAGAATTTCATAGTTGCCTCTCTCACAATCCTGTTCCTTGCGATTACTCTGAAATTTCTCACGTTCATTGTTCTCAGGTTCTCCTGTACCTTATCTTCCAATCTTGCCCTTGGCCTTTCTATAGTACACAGCTTCCACTTTGATATCCTTCGTATTACTGCTTCCTTTCCACTTAATATGTGCCCAAACCACCTGAGTCTTTGGGCTTTTATAAATCTTACTATGTCCTGCCCTTCAGTTTCACTGAAATAGCTTCAAAAGTACACGAGAAAAAATGAAAAAAAAATAATTAAAAATTGTTCTTGGAAGGCTCATAACTTTTTAAGAAATGTACTAAGATAAATTGGTTCAGATCGGTTTCTACTTCCTCCATAACACTTTCTTATTAATTATTGTTTCTTCTGCACCCAGGATTCAATTGAGGCCATAATGATATTTCTCTATATTTTTCCACCTTTGTTCTGATTTCTTGGTCGTTGATACCTGTTCCCTTTGTTATTATGTTGTTTCTTCTATTTCTTTTATCCTGCTTTTACTAACAGGGATATTCTGTTCACCAATTGTAATTTCCTTTTCCTCCATTCTTCCTCTTTCATCTGTATCTCCTCCCTTAGTTTCTTCATCTCTTCTTTATTCTCTCTAAAGCCTTCAATAATTTCTTGCCTCATGTTCTTTCTGAATTCCCTTCAAAATTAAATCCATTTCTTCCTCTGCAATATCAGTTCTTCCTCTTTCTACTGTTTTTTCGCTGTTTATTTCAACCTCTTCTTTATTGCCTTTCCCAACTTGCGATTAATTTGCTCTTAAACGCCCTTTCTGCCCTTGTGCTCTTTTTCTTTAGGGCTGTTTTGTTCCCTTTTCCCCAGGTCTGCCAGTCATTTATCTTTCAGGTTGTAATAATTTCACCATTTGTACCATTTGTACTTAATTTTTTACCAGAAAAATCTCTTAAAAGGTATGGCAGTTAAACATTTTAATGTCTTCTCGGCGAAAGACCTAAATATGATAGGTACATAATGAATGGGGAAGACCCGCTTAATCGAATTTATAACTTTTAGTACTGTAATATCTGCACAAATAGTATATGTATCGTGTACAACGTAAAAAAGAAAAATATGCAATGAGAAAAGCAGCATAACTGAGAGAGCTAAAACGCGTGCTTTTTGTGACGTAGAAGGCCCATTCGTTGCACTGTCGTGTAACGCGTGTCCCTGAATAAAGTAGGAATGAGTCGGGGAATGAGTGAAGGCCTAGGGTGTTAACGCATCAGGGGATGTTTGACTTTTGTTCTATTTTGGAATGAATGTGTCCATACTCCATTTCGGTGTGCCCTTTAAAAAAAAATTGGTCAATTCGGTGCTGGTTTGGGTAATTATTTACTGCATGGGAAAAGAACTGGTTTTTCTCCAGATCCATCCAACATCATCCGACTTCTTCAACATTTTGATGGGGCATAATTAACTTATAAATGCAGATTACTATTTCATTAACTCCTCGGTTCCCATTCACTTCACCCCAAACAAAACATTGCCCTTCCAGAGTGTCTAAATATTATTCACCATTGTACATGGCCAACTTTCGCAAATAAAAAATCTGACCTACATGCCCTTTTGGTGTATCTAGTACAGTTTCAAAATCAAAATTAAAAGCGAGAATAGAATACCTACTAGTATTTTAATTTCTCAATATTGCGCTCAATTCAAGCCAAATCTTTCTTTGTAGATGTTGCTCTTGGCTTTCCATGTTTGCAATTTTCTCCTCTTCTGTAAGATTATCAAAAAACTGGATTGTTTTTTGGTCTCTGAAAGGCTAAATTGTACTCATTAAAAACATTCATGTATTTTTGAAGTGACTGTCTTCCCCTTATTTTCAGCCTACTTTTCCTTACACATCCTGCCCATAATACTAAAATTCATATTTCTTGTATGGACAATGGATAAAAGCTTGGAAATAGTTTTCGAGAATTTGTTAAACCTCGGGCTGTTTGATTTTTTAGTTTTTGTTCGATATTAAATAACAAACTGACGCTGCTCATTAAGTGTACCGAGGTTTCGAAAGTAAGTATAAATGCTGCTCCTTTGATCTTCAGTAATTTCTTTTGAGCAAAGGAGGTATTAGAAAGAGTTGAGGAAAGCTATTAGGCAAGGAGAGATAGGATGGTAAGACACTTTCTGAGACACAAAAGATTGGTTGCAACATATTAAAGTCAGAGATAGAAATGGAAAGAGGTAGGGGTAGGCCCAGATTAAAATACTGCCATCAAATAGTTGGGGATGTAGGATAATCTACTTCTGAGGAAATGCGTAGGGTAACTCAGGATAGGATGATGCTGAAATGTGCTTTAATTTTTCACTGATAAAAATGACACTATTCCATTTAAAAAAAATAAGTTTGGAGGTTTTAAAATATTTTAATTTGGTCATGTAACTGCTCATACCCTGTATAATATTTCTGACCTTTTATTACTAGAACAATTATTACTTCTAGCTATTACTTTTATCTCACCAAAATATAATCACTTTAATTATTGTTTTTTATCCGAACATATTTTAGTTTTAAAATCAACATCTGTCAAAACCTGACATAGAATAAAATATCAACAGGGGTGGGGGATATGTCTCATAAAGTTAATTTTCTCGAAAATATACAGGCTACATACAAAATGGCATGTAAGCTCCAGCATGTTGTAGGAGAGATGGGAAAAAGAATGAAATAAAATAATTCTCATTGTTATCTGCGTCCCTAAAAAGTGAAAATAAAAGGTAACTATAAAGGAATAAATAATCCATTTTATTTTTTAAATACTGCATTTTCAATAATTCTTGGTAGGCACTGAACTTGACATTTATATTTTTATTAATATTATTAAACTGACAAGCATCGTTTTTTTGACAATAAAATAACTGAATATGAAAGAGTATTTCTGATGGTAAAATATGTCTGGTAGTCAGTTGGAGTACACAATACAATCAAGCAGAACTCCCCGAGACCGCAGAAAAAACGGTAGGAAATTTTATTCCATGTTTATTACATATTGCATACTTAAGTATAAAATCAAATAGGCACTGAATTTTCCACCTGGGTGGAAAATTTCCCAATCCGGTCGGGAAGTAGACGTTAGGAATAACCTACTTGCAAACTTTTAAAAAGTTGGCAATTGACATTACTAACCGATAGTGAATAAATTTTATTTACTTTTAACATCCTTGTCAGATTCATTTTATGACTATCGTGATAAAGATTCTGCAATTTGTAAAATACAATTTAAAAGTTAAACCCCAATTATTTCAAGTTACTCTGTTTTGGAACAATAAAGGGATCTTGGTCCTTTGCAGAAAATATTTCGATTCCAAAAGATACGCTGAAATAAAGAAGTTGAATTCTCAAATTTACTTACATCTTCATATCACCAAGAAAAAGCGAAAAAGTCGAGTGATTTTGCTCCGCCAGCTGCTAACTACTAGCCCCGTTTAAAAATGTGTTAATCACGAAAATGCAATTCGTCTATACGTTATAATAATTTAGAGTTTTTTTAACGATTTAAATTAATGAATAATTTATTGTTAATTTATTAATGGCCCCAGCTTTTATATTAATAAAATCATTGTTGGGTACAAACTTTTGTATTATAGTTTAATTTATAATTTCTCTCATTCGATAATTTGATATAATTCCATTTTTAAATACATACAAAATAAGTTGTAAACATTTTTTTCACTGAAATAAACGCATTCATACACTGTACAAATATTTCAATTATCACAGAAGAGTTCCAGCGAAAATACCACGCACTGTGGGGCCCCAGGACACTGACGGATAACCGGCTAGTTCATCTTCTGAGGAACGAACGATGCTGGACCACAAAGGAGCCGATTTTAGGGTAGCATGAATGGCCAAGGGTTCTATTTTCAAGTATACGCTTCCTACAAAATACTTTGAAAATATGTACCCGTTTGCATTCAAGGTGAAGTACTTACCTGCTATTTTTGGGGAGCGCAGAAGCCACAAGGCGATTATATAAATTGGCAGACATTGCAGAGAATATCTGAGACGTACTAGGATACCATTTGCGACTTTTAGAGCTAAACGAAGCTGTTTGGAAAGAATTTATTACACACAATAATAAAATATAAACTAGAAATAAAACTTACAACCGTGAAAACAGTATAATATAATAACGTTGTGGGTAATAGAAATAATAATAGGGTAAAGCCAAGTGTTCCAATAAACAACTGATTGTGAGTATACTGGTGAGAATCAACCCTTTCACGTAGGGGGTTATATTTACGCCCTATAAACAGTCTCCAAAGGGATATTATGCCTTTTATTTGGAATCCGTATAGCCTGAAATTATGAATTTCTGCAACACTCGAAAAATAATGTACAGCAGAACTCCCATAGGTCGAACTTCCTTTAGTCGAATTTTTCCGTAACTCGAATAAAAGTGCTAGTCCCTACGCTAGACGCCAAATCACAGACATTTTATACTCCACAATTAAGAATTTCCATGTCTCGAATAGAATTCTGAAATTTTATTGAATTCCTAGTGCAACTTCCTCCCTGGTTTACAATTTTTATTGCCCCTAATTACAAAAAATTTCAAAAAAAGAATAGAAGCGTTTGAAATGTGGTGCTACAGATGCATGATGAAGATACCATGGATAGATAAAGTTAGCAATAGGGAGGTATTAGAAAGAGTTGGAGAAAAGCGAAAGGCATGGAAGACAATAAATTAATAGTAGGAGAGATAGGATGGTAGGACACCTTCTGAGAGACGAAGGAATAGTTCGCGATATACTAAAGTAGGTAGGGGTAGGTCCAGATCAGACTATTGCTCTCAAATAGTTGGGGAGATAGGATGTTCTACTTTTAGGGAAATGCATAGGTTAGTTCAGGATAGGAAAGGATGGAGGTACGCGTCCAACCATCAGTCTTAGGACTGAGAACTTATGATGATACAAAATGTTGCAATATATTGTCCTGCCGTTTTCCAGGCAATCTTCAAGGTAGGTAATCTTGGGTTTGTACCAAGTTTTACACGGGTTCCGTGTGTTTCAGTTTCAGTAACATTTTTAGATCAAGCGCATTTTTGTGTGTCTGGCAAAATTCAAAATAATTCAGCGTCTTGTCATTTTTTGTAGCTAAACTGGTAACGTGAACAAAATGATCACATAGAGGGCACTCAATTGGTAAATTATTTTGCAGCCAAGACTTGGTAAGCTGCAATATTTTTGTTCATGCATTAAATTAGTATCCTTTCCAACGCTTCCCAAGTTAATTCAAAAAATAATCCTCGTCTAATTCTGTTTGGGTCTGCATCAGTTCTTTCTTCATTATAAAATATTATAAAATAATTCTTATTAACAGTGAATCTCGGTCCCAACGGGTCAAGAAAAGCAAAATAATTTGAAACAGAAATTGAAGAAATCTTGTACAATGTGTAAAGTGTCTGCGATCTCAGTGGGTAGCTTATTTTATTGCTTTATTAAAAATAAGTAGAAATCAAGTTAGGGACTGTAGAAGTTATCCAGGAGCAGATATCAATAGTAATCATAACATAGTTTAATCTTGCTATATATGCTGCCGCGCTCTGGACAGATATCAGCAAGTGACAACTACTTTGAGTAATTATCTGGTATTAAATAGAGGTACTGGACCGTTCGAACAACTACTCCTCGGGCAAATACCCCGCCAGGCATTGAATTATAGAACTAAATCCAGATTTTTTGTACTACGAGACGTTTCAGACTGCTACCCCATCTAAGATGGCTTTGAAACAATCCTAATTTGTCTCCATGGGGTAGCAGTCTGAAACGTCTCGTAGTACAAAAAATCTGGATTTAGTTCTATAATTCAATGCCTGGCGGGGTATTTGCCCGAGGAGTAGTTGTTCGAACGGTCCAGTACCTCTATTTAATACCAGATAATTACTCAAAGTAGTTGTCACTTGCTGATATCTGTCCAGAGCGCGGCAGCATATATAGCAAGATTAAATTGCATGGTTTGAGTGTGTGTGGGGGAAAGCACCGTACTGATGAGTCCCAGAAGGACGAAACCAGTTGGTCTGCGGTTTTCCATACACATTCAAAACATGCAATATTTGAACAAAGACCTGCTTAAAAGCACGTACGTACATGGAGACAAATTAGGATTGTTTCAAAGCCATCTTAGATGGGGTAGCAGTCTGAAACGTCTCGTAGTACAAAAAATCTGGATTTAGTTCTATAATTCAATGCCTGGCGGGGTATTTGCCCGAGGAGTAGTTGTTCGAATGGTCCAGTACCTCTATTTAATACCAGATAATTACTCAAAGTAGTTGTCACTTGCTGATATCTGTCCAGAGCGCGGCAGCATATATAGCAAGATTAAATTGCATGGTTTGAGTGTGTGTGGGGGAAAGCACCGTACTGATTAGTCCTAAAAGGACGAAACCAGTTGGTCTGCGGTTTTCCATACACATTCAAAACATGCAATATTTGAACAAAGACCTGCTTAAAAGCACGTTTAGGATTGTTTCAAAGCCATCTTAGATGGGGTAGCAGTCTGAAACGTCTCGTAGTACAAAAAATCTGGATTTAGTTCTATAATTCAATGTCTGGCGGGGTATTTGCCCGAGGAGTAGTTGTTCGAACGGTCCAGTACCTCTATTTAATACCAGATAATTACTCAAAGTAGTTGTCACTTGCTGATATCTGTCCAGAGCGCGGCAGCGTATATAGCAAGATTAAATTGCATGGTTTGAGTGTGTGGGGGAAAGCACCGTACTGATGAGTCCCAGAAGGACGAAACCAGTTGGTCTGCGGTTTTCCATACACATTCAAAACATGCAATATTTGAACAAAGACCTGCTTAAAAGCACGTACGTACATGGAGACAAATTAGGATTGTTTCAAAGCCATCTTAGATGGGGTAGCAGTCTGAAACGTCTCGTGGTACAAAAAATCTGGATTTAGTTCTATAATTCAATGCCTGGCGGGGTATTTGCCCGAGGAGTAGTTGTTCGAACGGTCCAGTACCTCTATTTAATACCAGATAATTACTCAAAGTAGTTGTCACTTGCTGATATCTGTCCAGAGCGCGGCAGCATATATAGCAAGATTAAATTGCATGGTTTGAGTGTGTGGGGGAAAGCACCGTACTGATGAGTCCCAGAAGGACGAAACCAGTTGGTCTGCGGTTTTCCATACACATTCAAAACATGCAATATTTGAACAAATAACATAGTTGTTATGAAGGCCAATCTTAAATTTAAGATTTTGAAAAAACGAAGCAGAAGACCTAGAGAAACTAAAAGATGATGATATCTGCAATAAGTTCAAGAAAAAAACACACGAAATACTAACGGGCGCGGGTGAAAATATGCTTAGGGACGTAGAGGCAGAATAGAATTTTATTGAAAATAGTTTAGATTCCGCAGCTAGAGATATTTTGGGGCATAAACGGAATGAAAGTAGAAAACCCTGGATAACAAAACGTATTGTGAGTCTAATAGAGGAAAGGTGAAAATATAAAAATAGGCTAGATGAAAGAGTGAAACAAAGATATAGGGCAATCAAGTGGGAAATTATTCGGAAATGTAGGAAAACAAAAGAGCATTGGATTGATATTAAATTATATATCATAAAATTATTATAAAATAATTAGGAGAAATTTCAGAGAAATTGGATCTAGTAGCAAAACCATTAGAAACGAGGCAGGAGTTATCGTAATCGGAAGCGGGGAGAAGGCAGATAGGTGGAAAGAATATTTGGGAAACTTATATGCGGAACAAGAAGTAGAAGAAGATATACAGGATGGCCCGAAATTAGCGTGCAATATTTTACCAAAAATAAGACAAAATGATCCTATAAGCGTATACCGAAATATGCTTCGCAAGGGAGCTATTAGCTTTCTAAAAGAGAAAACCTGAGGATGTTTTCTTCTAAATATCTTCGAAACAAGTCCAATTAAAATCATGAAATATAATGGAATGTGTAAGTACCAAACGCTGAATCTTTTGCTGTAAACATACTTTTAAAAATTTAACAGGGGCGTCTCAAAGCTGGAGGTGGCGGAAGTAAGATTTACTTACCCCAACTTTTTTAAAGCATGTCGTTTTCAATTTTTCCGTAAAAATTTGCAACTTCGGGGTTTTTTTTGCAAAAAAAATATGCTCCTGTCTCGGTTAAGTATACAAACGAAGTTCTCCACTTCTTGTAGGAATTTTTTGTGCTCGATAACGGTGCCTCCTATCAAAACGAAACGAGCACATTTTTTTGCAAAAATCTCTGAAGTTGCAAATTTTTATGGAAAAATTGAAAATGACATGCTCTGAAAAAAGTTGGGGTAAATCTTACCTCCGCCGCCCCCAGATTTGAGACGCTCCTGTTAAATTTTAAAAATTATGTTTACACCAAAAGATTCAGCATTTGGTACTTACACATTCCATCAAATTTCATAATTTTAACTGGACTTGTTTCGAAGATATTTAGAAGAAAACGTCTTCAGACCCCTTTTAGAAAGCTCTAGCTCCCTTGCGAAGCATATTTCGGTATACGCTTATACAAACTTTTTGTCTTAATTTTGACCACAGAACACGCTGGTAAAATATTGCACGCTAATTTCGGGCCACCCTGTATTAGAAAGGGAAAGCAGTATAGAGGGGGACAACGTAGGCTGCCCTATAATGAGAGATAAGTTTGAGCTAGCACTAAAAAGTTTAAGAAACAGTAAAGCACCAGGTAGAGATGGCTTGCAGGCAGAAATCTTAAAGTGCACAGGTCAAGAGGTAATAGATCATTTATTTAAACTAATTAGCTACATATATGTACAGGCTGTCTGAAATTCGGTGTGCAACATGGGGATCTCTGTTATCTTAACAGCTAGACCCTAGGTTTAAATTCGGCAAAGTTGCTAAATATTATGCTGACTAATGTCCTCAAAAGAAAATCGAGATGTTCTTAATCGTTCTCATGAAAACTGAAAAAAACTGAAAAATTGCGTTTTCGTTTTTCGGCTATAACTTTTTTGTTTGACCTTGTATCTTCATTCTGTAAAAACTTTTACATTGGCACTTTTTATTCTCTATTTGATAGCATTGTCACTCATTGGCTACGTCGATTCATTTTTGTTTTTTAAAAGTCAACTTAATTTTTTCTTATGGGCGCCATATCTGAGAGGCAGGTGAGCTAATCCGCGTTATTTTCCTGAATACAACGATGTGCTTCATGTTGAATTTTTTCATAATTTTTCAGTTTTTATACATTTTTGCCGATTTTTATTCCTGCGTTCTAGTTATCTAAGAAAAAATCAGAAATAATGTGAGTTACCATGGAAACAAAGTCACCTAACGTCAAGTAACTAATAATTTTCGCTTGCAAGTTTTTTCGATTTGTGTCGTATTTGTTTACATTTTCCCCGCCTTGAATTTGTTTTTGTTTTGTTCATTTCGTTCATTTTCATATTTTGTGTTCCTAGGTTCCTGATGTTGTTATTGCTTCTTCTTTTACGTTTTTGAATTTTTTGTATTTCCTGAAAATGTTCCCTAACAAAGAAAAACGAGATATGATTGAACTCTATTGTTCGTTGAGACAGAATGAGCAATTTATTAGATTTCGATAATTTGCTATTAGGTTACTTTGTTTCCATGGTAACTCACATTATTTCTGATTTTGTCTTAGATAATTAGAACGCAGAAATAAAAATAAAAAAAATTTATAGAAATAGTAAAAATATGAAGAAAGTCAACATGAAGCACATCGTTGTATTCAGGAAAATAACGCGGATTAGCTCACCTGTCACTCAGATATGGCGCCCATAAGAAAAAATGAACTTGGCTTTTAAAAAACAAAAATGAATCGACGTAGCCAATGAGTGGCAATGCTATCAAATAGAGAATAAAAAGTGCCACTGTAAAAGTTTTTACAGAATGAAGATACAAAGTGAAACAAAAAAGTTATAGCGAAAAAACGAAAACGCATTTTTTCAGTTTTTTTCAGTTTTCATGAGAACGATTCAGAATATCTCGATTTTCTTTTGAGGACATTAGTCAGCATAATATTTGGCAACTTTGCCGAATTTAAACCTAGGGTCTAGCTGTTAAGATAACAGAGATCCCCATGTTGCACACCCAATTTCAGTCAGCCTGTATACCTGACAGGCGAGATTCCAGAAGTTCACAAACGGAACATCCTAGTAGCTTTGCCAAAAAGGAAAGGCATGGATAGGTGTGAAAATTTTAAAACTATCAGTTTAACTTCTCATGTGTTAAAAATTTTAACTAGAATTGAGCAAAGAAGGATGGAGAAAAGGGTGGAAGAAATATTAGATCAGTTCGGATTTAGAAGATATAGGGGAACGCGCAAGGCCATTCTAGCTTTACAAGTAATAATAGAAGAAACAATAGAAAAGGGAAAGAGCGCCTATATAGGTTTTGTAGATTTGTAAAAAGCCTGCGACAATGTAAAATGGAAGAAGATGTTCCAAGTGCTCAAAAATGTAGGGATGAAGTATAAGGATAGAAGAATAATTAATTCATAATCTATATAAAGAGCAAACGGCAGTTATAGAATTCGAGCAGGAACATAGAGAAGTAGATATCTGAAAGGAAGTGAGGCAGGGATGTGCATTATCGCTTCTAGTTTTCAATTTATATATCGAAGATGCGATTGATATTGATAAAGACAGAATAGCTCCTAGAACACGGTCAAACTATTAATATGCTCAGACTCGAGGATGATATAGCAGTATTAGCATCCAGCAAAGAAGAATTAGGAAGGGCTCTGAACGAAATGGAAGCGGTTTTTAAGGAGGGGTATGGTATGAAGGTCAATAAAAAGAAAACCAAAGTTTTTGTGTGTAGGGGGAATGAAAATAGGACTACAACTAAAATACAAATTGAAAACGAGAAGATAGAGGAAGTCTCAGATTTCTGCTATTTAGGAAGTCAAATAACTCGTGATGGTAGGAGCTCTACAGATATAAAACAAAGAATAGCACAGGGCCGAGTTGCATTTAATAAAAAGGAACAACTATTATGCTCGGGAATGATAAATGTAAATGGAGTACGGCACTGCAAGGGTGTGAAACTTGGACGATAGGAGAAGTGGAAAGGAAAAAAATTACAAGCATTTGAAATGTGGTGCTATAGACGCATGATGAAGATACTGTGGATAGTTAAGGTTAGCAACAGGGAGGTATTAGAAAGAGTTGGGGAAAAGCGAAATTTATGGAAGACAGTAAAGAATAGTAGAGATAGGATGGTTGGACACCTTCTGAGGCACAACATTATGCAAAAAGTGATTTGCGGTGAAAGTGCAGACGTTAATGAAATTGATTGTGAAAATTTAAAAAAAAATGTACTCCTTGAATTACTGCATCAATATGAACCTAAGAACATCTTCAATGCCAACAAAACAGGTTTATTCTTTAAATGTTTGCCCGATAAAACCTTGACCTTTAAGAAGCGCCAAGAGACAAATCGAAGCAAAGAGTGAATTACTGTTAAGTATGCTTGGTGCTGACATGGATGGGACATAAAAATTACAACTGTTTGTGATTGGGAAATCAAAGGACCCCAACTCCTTGCTGGTCATTTATCAGAATAACAGGAAGGTGTGGATAACCAATGATTTGTACGAGAAATGGTTAGTATCTCTTGACAGAAAGTTTGCTGCTCGAAAATGAAAAATGTTGCCCGGCTCACCCTACAATTGACGAAAAACTTATGTCCATCTGTGTCATATTTCTGCCTCCAAACATGATGTCCAAGTTACAACCCAAGGATCAGGGTATAATTAAGAACCTGAACATGAATTACTGGAAACGTATTCTACAACAAACTATCGCAACCATAGAGGATGGTAAAATATCAACAATAACTTTATTAGATGCCATTAGAACGTGGGATACAGTTGTCGCAATAGCAGCAATTCAGAATTGTTTTAAGAAAGCCGGATTCTCTCGTGACACTATCGAAAATGAAGATCATTGGTCGAATGAAGATGATCTTCTTAGCCTTGCAGAATTAAAGACATTATTCAAGAAATATGGCGAATCGGTATAGATGGAAATTGATGTCGCCATCAATGACAACATCGAAGTCGCCGAGTTTCCGACACATATGACATTCTGTCAAGTCTAAAACCTCAGCGGCTTGATTGCGAAGTATCCGACGGCGAAAGCAACGAGGAAATCGAGAACGAAAGTGCCGAGACCGCGATAGTAATTCCCACAACTAAACAGTTAGTGTTCTAGAACTTGAAATTTCTTCACCTCGATTTTTATTTAAAACCCCCTTAAGATTCGACTTATGGAGGTTCTCCTGTATATTCAACGATGTTGCTTAAGCGAAGTGCAAAAAGTTGGCATAAATAAAAACATTCTTACCTCGCAGCGTAAATGTAGATACAATAAACATGGAAACTCGCAAATGCTATAAGATCTGATACCAGGGCCGCTTGGTAACTTAATCCCAAAGCACCTGGTATAATCAAAAAACGTATTGCATATCGTAATAAAGGCTTAGAAGTATTCAAAAATGCCTCCCATAAACTGATGTGATATAAGAAAAAACTTCCTAAATTTTGGCTCAATTTATAGTTCAATTTTAGGCCTACAGGTGATCCCATAAGGACCACGAGTAATTCTTTTATTAATTCTATTAGATTCTGAAAAACAAATATAACTAATACATCGAGTAAAAAAATATTTATTACTAATAATTCACCTCTGTTGATACTGCAATGAATGTAAGAATCTGATGCTCATATTTAAAGAAATAGAACAGAAGCAGCAGACCAAAAATTAAGTCTGTAAATTTTGAAACGAGCGCATTCCCAACTTGGAGAGTAATTTTTTTCTTCGATTTCAAAGTAAGGAGGATCCATTTCCAAACAGTCACGTTACTTTCGAATTGCTGGATTACGGCTGAGTACGTATTTAATGGTTTAAGAAATTTTGGTATCTAAAACATGTTTCTTAGTACGTACTAATAAATTTAGAAATCTGCTACATACCTTTGATGTGAAAAACATCCCAAAACACAAGAAATTTAACACAATATCAAAAACATTGTTATGCCACGTTTTCTTTTTCAGACTCAAGCAATGGTTATTCTTTTTCTGGATTGCTTCTATTAAAGTCAGAAAATATTTTCCGTAATTTTCTGGGAATACCTCCAATGTTTCACATTGCAGAAACGTTTTGTAATCGTATCGGACACAAGTTAGACTGCACCTCGAATCATTATCAGACAATTCAAAATTACTAATACTGCATTTACCGCTGTCGGTATTTATATGTAAAAATTCCTCATTTTTCAAGCATTTTCCAAAGCCATTTTCCGGTGTCTTTTTGCTGCAATAACCGATACTGTTCCTACTGTCCCTAATAAGCTTTTCATTAGTCACAAAGAATACCAGACAATCTTTGAATTTCTTGGAGAATCCTTCTAGGAAGCCAATTTCTCCGTGTTGCAAATTATTCGGTACAAACACTAAAACAGAAATCGTCTCTTCTGACATTTTAAATTTTCATAACAAACATCCGCCATGACAGCTTTATTGTCAAATTTTGACAGATGTACCTTAGATCAAATAAGAATGTAGAGCATAGGATATAGGAGGCTGGTTTACATGAGGAAATCCATTCCAACTGTAATCGGACTAATTTATTGTAAACAAATCCCCGAATAAAATAACTAATAAATTTTCCCAGTTCCCCTAACTTTACCAGCTCACTTTGTAACTTTATTATTACTTGTGTTGGAGAAATACATAGTTTATTTTAAACGAAAATGGTGGATGTGATCGAGGAACTTTTTCAGAGTACTGTTTCACTATTTATTAGAAATTATGTGTCTGTGTGCCTGAAAAAGTAGTGACATACCTTGGGCACAGGTCTGTGCCTTGGGGTAGGGAAGTTTTTCGTTCACGTGCCATGCGCTCTTGACGCTTATCAGTGAAAGTTACGTATAACCGTTGATTGAGAAGTCCTTCTCAATCAACGGTATAACGTATAAAGCATCTTTCATCTTAACTTTTGCAATATAATAATTTATTGTAATAGTTCTCACAAGCATACGCCGTTTCCTCTGCAAAACTATTATAATATAATTACATAGCAAAAGAAGGGTTGAGTGTTTTGTAACTCGTAAGTGACACAGACAGATGTCAAGAGAAGGCGGCATTTGTTTTGTTTGAATCTTAGATGAGGGAAGAGTATGGATATACACAGTGGCGGCTCCTCAATAAGTGCGCTCGTGCGCGCGCACTGCCTACAAAAAACTGCTGTTAACCTTTTTTTGATAAGGTTCAAATTAAAGTTTAAAACTTTTTGAATCTCCAGCGTTTAGATAATAAATAGTATGCGCGCCAAGCATCCCGCGTCGTCAGTTTCAAAATACCTAGCAGAGAATACACGTGCAAATGTGCAAATACATCCAAACCGTCTGGCGTTCGAGTGTAGCGTCTGGCGTGTTGAAACTGTGGGGTGTGGTACTCGTACATTCGATATGGGAGCGAGATCGGCAAAACTCGGCAAGACGTGGGAAAATTCGTCATATATGCTTTTAGTTTAGCTCGTATCCGTGTGCCTTTTCAGTACACACTTGGAAGCTGAACCTTGCGGTTGTGCTAAGCATATGCATAATATAATACGGAAATTGGTACTTCTGCGGCGTTGTTCTTTTGTTTACCATATTTAAGTTTGAGATAGCTCCTGGCTTTGCTTATAACTTGAGTAATTAGCTGTATTATCGTGTTTATTATTTTAAAATATTGAAATTTCCAGTGGTTTAGTTTGTGGTGGTGGCGCGTGTTATGTAGTGATAGCGGCATAAATTCCATTGACAATATTATTAAAATTAACTTTTTATTATTGGACTTGAGCACAAAAATTGAAATAAAACGGTTAGATAGGCCGACACCGGTTTTAAAAGTTAAAACTAAATCAAATTTGTGCGAAGAAAAAGGAAGGTCGGTCTTTCACCAGGCATTTCACTAGCGACATTTACAAACGAAACAAATGGATATGTGGATGTACGGTAAGGAATTCTCTTTTTTGTTTTCAATGCCTGTTATTTTTTACTCCAAATATGGATAAGAATTGGAGTAGTATAGGCGTTACTGACTTGAACCATTTGCATGAAAAAATAAGAAAACACGAAGTGTCCAAAGCTCACTTGCAAGCTAGTACAGAATTTGCGTTCCAGATTCAAGTGAACACTTAAATATTGTGGAGTGAACTTTAACAAAGTGGTCGCCTGATTTTAGCATTTTTCAATATTATTATTGTGTTGTAATACTTACTTCATTCAGTTAAAAGTGAATATGGTTTCTAAATATATGTACAGTGGAGACGAAAAACTTGAAATAAAACGAAATTGACGTCCTAAATCTGAGCGAATTATCAAATACTTTTCGAAAGGTCGCGGTAAAAATTGTGTGCGAAAGTTTAACCTTTTGGATTTGGGATTTTCGTCAAATATTGCGGTGAGTGAAATTTCTTGTTTTAAAATGGCTTCTAAAGCACGTCATAAAAAATACGGGGAGAAACCGCCAGACCCCCCCCCCCAACCCCTGAACGGTGATTTCATTCCAGAGCACTGCCAAGTTCTAAAGTCACGAGCCGCCACTGGATATACAACAACCGCTCTTTGCCGTGCATGTGAGTGTTACCAAAATTTGAGTAACTTTGCGGTGTCAAACAAAATTGTGAAACCAGGTTACTGTTTAGAATTACCGCAATTTAACTCAAAATAATGACAGCAACGTTTCTAATAATGCAATTAGTCATATCATTTTAAGAATTATCGTTCACGTTTCGGCGTAAAGAGACTAAGAAGTTTAGGTTACCCCCCTTTTTTGGTGCCGAAAGGTTTGCTTGCATACATCACAAAATTGCTCGTCAGTCGCCACAAACGTAGAGGATTTTAATTGCAAACAAAACAAAGCCATTTGCTACCTGACGTTTTAACCTAAACTATGCAATATAATATTACTATTCTTATATTATACTAGATTTCAATATTTTACGCTTAAGACCAACACGCAAATTGAAACTAAATTGTTTTTACTGCAAAACTTCTATCTACAATAATTATATTGCAAAAGTTTTGTTAGATTGAAAATCTGCCGTATGACGGAGACACTTGTGTAGTGTATTGGAAATTTGAAGTTTGTGACAAATAACAAACTCTGTGGATCTACGCTGTGGATGCATGACGCATGATGTGGGGTTGTAGGTTACGTCAAAACGTCATATACTGATTAACATTAATTTCCAAAACAAAGCAAAAAGGATTCCCCGTGCCCCATATGTACATTTCCTGGTATTATTTTAATTGCGTGGCAGTCTATTTTTGATAAAAGACCAATTCTGTGACGTTTAAAAATTTAGTTTATCTCTAACTGGATGTGAAAATCATGGGTCAAATGAAGCAATAATTTTAGGAATTGCTAATGAATTCATTTTTTTTCTGTTTTGATATGAATCATTTGGTGTTTGATGTATCTTATCTACAGTGGTTTTACAGTGACTTTGATAGGTTTTTATTTTCTGATAATAAAATTTAGTACTTAAGTTACGTCCTCAAGTATGGTTATAAATTCAGATCAAGAAGAACTGATAAATCCAGTTGCCCCAGTAGCAGTAAGTATCCGAAATGTATAAGAAGAAATTTTTGGTCTATATTCTCTTTGTAGAATCACAATTCAGTAAATTGGGAAAATGAAGAAGAAATATCCGATAATTCTGTCGACACAGATCGATTATTATCATCCGTACGGAAAAGAACAAATGCTGTAGCAACAGAAGTCGATTCGGGATCGTTAAATGTGCTATCTGCTAAATACGAAGTAAGTTCTTTTATAAAAGTAGTTGTTGGAAAACAATGGACTGTGTAGTGTTAACTTGTTATTGCCTCATTGTTATTGTTATTTGTTTATTCAGTGACCATTGATATTTCTGACAGGTATATTTTGTTTTATTCTGACAGTACCATTGGTTGTTCTAGAGTTTAGATTATGACACTTGTGAGAATCATTTGTTACTGGACGAGGAGAGGAAAAAAGGATATAAGTTCATCGTTAGAAAAAATATAGCGAGATGGTTCATATTTTTATTAATCGGAATGTTCACAGGCATGATTGCTTGTGTCATCGATATTGCCATAGAAAGATTGTCTTTTTATAAATATGGGGCTTTAAGTGCATGTATCCTTCAACTGCCCTTTGAAAAAATTTAGGGCTTTAATTAGAAATGTTTTCCCTGCTGGATGAACACACTGTGTAAATACAGTAGAACCTCCATAAGTCGAATGTTACAGAGGCATTAAATAAAAATTGAGTTGAAGAAACTTAGAGTTCTAGAAAAGAAATTTTTAAAATTTACTATTAATTAATTAGCGTTTAATAAAGAAATCCGTAATTTTGCTTTGTATTTTGCAAAATTATTGCGCGGCTCTCTCTGGGACATTCTCACTTGCACACAAAAAACTAAAAATGTTTTTAAAACTATCACGTAACTGTTTAGTTGTGGGGATTATTATCACGGTTTCAGCATCTTCATTCTCGATTTCTTCATTGCCTTTGCCATCAGATGCTTCCCAATCAGTCACTGAGGTTTTAGCTGCGATGAAGTATTCTAAATGCTTTTTGAATTATGGTTTGCGTCATATGAACCTTGTAACAGTATTACTGGCTTGCCTTCACATTCTTCACAAACTGTGTATATTGTTAGCTTCCCCGCTGGACATCTTTTTCCTTAGGTTAAGATAATGCTCCCCACACTTCTTTCGTTTTCTGTTGTTTGGCCCGACTTCCTTTGGTGTATGAATTTATTTTGGAGTAATGTGTTATTCGAACATTTCACTAGTTTGTCTCGAATGTCCAGAATTGGTACTAGTCTTGGTAAATTTGGAATTATATAGAATCCATGAATTGACACGACCCCATCCCTCGGTATCATTGACTCATCTATCACTAGTGATTGACCTGCGATCATATACTTCTTGAAATTTTTAGTCAAGGGCTCAAGAAGAGGGCGCAGCTTGAAAAGTCTGTCTTGCTTATTGTCTAACAAATTATTTGTGAAGTGCCAACATTTGTGGTACATAGTGAGTCCTTCACCCAATATAAAAATGACAATATTTCATGAGATGTAGTAGGTTCCCACTATTTAATTCTGGAGTTCTTTCGCAAATTTTTAGTTTCTAGTGACGATGCAGCATACCTTTTTGTTTCATCCGCCACCATGTTAATTATTTAATCTGTAATAAACAATTTGAAAAACTCTAATGGAGTAGATTTGTTTAGAGGAAAATTTGATGATGTTCGGAAAATTGTGTCAAATAATAATATTTGTGAATTAGTTACCGAAGGCCAAGTTGCGGTAGCGCTGGTCATTATTTCTTCGTTTTCTTCTACAGCTTCATTGTCATCTTCATCGTTTAATTCTTCTGGAGCATCAGAGAATTCTTTACTTGGGGATCTAAAAAAAAAAGAAAAGGCGCGGATAGATGCGAAAATTTTAGAACTATCAGTTTAACTTCCCATGCGTCAAAAATTTTAACTAGAATTGTGCAAAGAAGGATGGAGAAAAAGGCGGAAGAAATATTAGGAGAAGATCAGTTCGGATTTAGACGAAATAGAGGAACGCGCGAGGCCATTCTAGCTTTACGAGTAATTATAGAAAAAACGATAGAAAAGAGAAAGAGTGTCTATATAGGATTTGTAGATTTAGAAAAAGCCTTCGACAACGTAAAATGGGGGAAGATGTTCGAAGTGCTGAGAAAGGTAGGGATGAAATACAGGGACAGAAGAATAATACATAATCTCTACAAAGAGCAAAAGGCAGTTATAGAATGTGAGCAGGAACAAAGGGAAGTAGATATCCGGAAGGGAGTGAGACAGGGATGTGCATTGTCACCTCTAGTTTTCAACTTATATATCGAAGATGCGATTAATATTGTTAAGGAAAGAACAGCCTCAGGGATCAATGTACAGGGCCAAACTATTAACATGCTCAGATTTGCGGATGATATAGCAGTGTTAGCATCTAGCAAAGAAGAATTAGGAGCGGCTCTGAATGAAATGGAAGCAGTTTTGACACAGGGCTTCGGCATGAAAATCAATAAAAAGAAAACTAAAATTTTGGTATGTAGGGGATGTGAAAATAGAACTAAAATGGAAATACAAATTGGAAATGAGAAGATAGAGGAGGTCGCGGATTTCTGCTACTTAGGAAGTAAAATAACTCAAGACGGTAGGAGCACTAAAGATATAAAACAAAGAATGGCGCAGGGCCGAGTTGCGTTTAACAAAAAGAAACAACTGTTATGCTCGAGAACGGTTAATATAGAGACTAGGAAGAGACTCTTAACGTCGTATGTATGGAATACGGCATTATACGGGTGCGAAACTTGGACAATAGGAGAAGCGGATAGAAAAAGAGTAGAAGCGTTTGAAATGTGGTGCTACAGACGCATGATGAAGATACCGTGGATAGATAAGGTTAGCAATAGGGAAGTATTAGAAAGAGTTGGGGAAAAGCGAAAGGTATGGAAAACAATAAAGAGTAGGAGAGATAGGATGGTAGGACACCTTCTAAGACACGAAGGAATAGTTCGTGACATACTAGAGTCAGAGATAGGAATAAAAAGAGGTAGGGGTAGGCCTAGATTAGACTACTGCTCTCAAATAGTTAGGGATGTAGGATGTTCTACTTTTAGGGAAATGCGTAGGTTAGCTCAGGATAGAAAAGAATGGAGGTACGCGTCCAACCAGTCTTCGGACTGAGAACCTTATGATGATGATGATGGGGATCTAAAGTCTTTATCTATCATCGAGTCATCAGAATCTTCTTCAAATTTTGAACTGTTTTGCATGACCACTCACTGTTATCGTAATTATGCAAAGAAACGTATTTGTCAATTTACTAGTATGCCGTACATGGTACTGACAAAAAATGAGTTGGAAGCAAATCCGTAGACAGTTTAGGGAACAAGTCCAGGCATGTGTACAAATCCCGTATATATTTGGATGTCCTAAAGTCTTCGCAAAATCTTGTGCATTTTCTCATCTGCGGAAAGAAAACAATAGATTCACGCAGAAAAATGATGAAATGGTGGAATAAAGAAGTCAAATCGAAAGTGAAAGAAAAGAAACAAGCCTAAAAAAATATATAGAAACAAGAGTTCAAGTAGATAGGAATAAATTCAAAGAAAAGAGAAATCAGGCAAAACAAACAGTTAAAGAAGCTAATATAAAAAGCTGGGAAGAATCGGAGAACAAATAATAAACAAGAATGATAAAGAGAATAATAGGAAATTCTGGAAAATATGTCAGGAACATTCCATATGGAAAAAGGAGTGAACCAAGGAGACTCCTTGAGCCCACTGCTTTTCATTATAATAATGGACAGAATTAATAAAAATTCTGACTTAAATAAGCCAAGAACGCTAGTGGGTTATAGAAAACTGAACCCAGTGTATATTAGAAGTTTGATTAATAGATATACCGTGTGACAAACTTCCATGTGTACATGGGGAAATAACATGGGCAATTACATTTTTGGGGATTCCTGCTCCCCATGTGTAGTTACAGTGGTGGTAAAGGTAGCAATCGAAAGACTATTTTTTTCTGCGTATGAGGATATCAAAAACTCTGCAATTTTCCAATTTATTAAAGCATTAAAAGCAAAAATTACACTAATAATTTTCAAATTAAAACACGGATATTCATCAGATTACCTATGACAATTTAATTTATTCTAATCAAAGACTCCCTTGATTCTAATTTCTAATTCGTCTGAACTGTCAACATTATTTATCGACAATTTAAAATTTGGGTTTCAAAATAAACAAAAATATTTATTCAGTTGAAGAAAAGGTTTTCATTGTGAAAACATTTTACGGCGGCAATAGTCTGCGGGTAGTCCCTGACTTATTTTCTGTAAAATTCAATAACAGTCCTATTCCTTCGTCATCATCATCATAAGGTTCTCAGTCCGAAGACTGGTTGGACGCGTACCTCCATTCTTTTCTATCCTGAGCTAACCTACGCATTTCCCTAAAAGTAGAACATCCTACATCCCTAACTATTTGAGAGCAGTAGTCTAATCTAGGCCTACCCCTACCTCTTTTTATTCCTATCTCTGACTCTAGTATGTCGCGAACTATTCCTTCGTGTCTTAGAAGGTGTCCTACCATCCTATCTCTCCTACTCTTTATTGTTTTCCATACCTTTCGCCTTTCCCCAACTCTTTCTAATACTTCCCTATTGCTAACCTTATCTATCCACGGTATCTTCATCATGCGTCTGTAGCACCACATTTCAAACGCTTCTACTCTTTTTCTATCCGCTTCTCCTATTGTCCAAGTTTCGCACCCGTATAATGCCGTACTCCATACATACGACGTTAAGAGTCTCTTCCTAGTCTCTATATTAACCGTTCTCGAGCATAACAGTTGTTTCTTTTTGTTAAACGCAACTCGGCCCTGCGCCATTCTTTGTTTTATATCTTTAGTGCTCCTACCGTCTTGAGTTATTTTACTTCCTAAGTAGCAGAAATCCGCGACCTCCTCTATCTTCTCATTTCCAATTTGTATTTCCATTTTAGTTCTATTTTCACATCCCCTACATACCAAAATTTTAGTTTTCTTTTTATTGATTTTCATGCCGAAGCCCTGTGTCAAAACTGCTTCCATTTCATTCAAAGCCGCTCCTAATTCTTCTTTGCTAGATGCTAACACTGCTATATCATCGGTAACAACAATAAAAAATTTAGTTAAGAAATTTGAAGATACTGGGAATCTTTCATTGAAAGAAGGTAATTTTTACTAATAAATTTACTTGATTTTTATTTAGATAATTCTGATTCGCTTATTATTATTACCTAGTTGCTAATTCCTTATTGTTCGCTAACTTAAATTTTACTGGGATTATGAGAAATTTAACAAGTGATAACGTGGAGTGAAACAAAACTAAAATTAATCTTATCATTTATTTTTTTAGTCGTTCCAAGAAATCTAAATTTTGAGGTAGAGGAAATGGTAATAGGCCTGATAACTGCTAGACCAACATCTAGTTTAAGGTCTATTGCCCTAGAATGTAATGTTTCAAGAGAAACTGTCCGTAACATATTAAAGAAAACAAATATCATCCCTTTAAATTCCAATGTCACCAAGAGTTACTTTCCTTTTGACGAAGAATCAAGGCAAACTTTCTGTGAAGAAATGCAAGAACGGGCTAATCGGGATCGCAGCTTCCTCTTATCAATTTGTTTTACCGATGAGTGTACCTTCACTTTAAATCAAGAGGCAAATTCACAAAACGTTAGGCATTGGGCCCAGGAAAATGCCAGAATAAATCTAGCCACTACAACGCAATACCATCCAAAAATCAATATTTGGGCAGGCATTTTTAATAATCGCATTATAGGACCATTTGAAATACAGGGAAATTTAAATTCAGAAGCTTATTTAGATCTTTCAATTAACCATATTGGCCCTGCATTAGAAGAAGTTGCACATGCGAATCGGGAGGTCTGGTTTCAGCATGACGGATACCCAGCACATTTTGGAGCACAAGTGAGGGAATTATTAAATGAAATATTTCCAGAGAGCTGGATTGGTCGAGGTGTGCTATAAACTGGCCAGCTAGATCTCCCGATTTGGCACCGTGTGACTTTTTTTTGTGGGGTCATTTAAAAAATAAGATTTATAAAACTCGTCACCCAAATATTGTTTCTTTAAGCAATGCTATTTTTGCGGAATGCAACTTAATAAACGATCGGCAACTTGCGAATGTGAGAAATTATTTCTATAATAGGCTGGGATACAGTCTGATACAGAATGGGGGTTTATTTGAATATTTGTTATAGTTATTTTTCTTTTTTATGTTACTTTAATTTCATTGTATATTAATAAGTTTTTGTCCTTACCTAGATATGAAATAAATAAATATTAAATTGCCAGATTACAAAAGTCATTAGAGCAAAATAAACAAATGTTGCCGCTTGTTAAATTTTTCATAATTGCAGTAAAATTAAAGTAATTTAATTTTTATTATTTCATTTTACTGGTTTAACATTTTCCCAAAAACTTTTTAATAGGTTAGACGACACCTACAATTTACCCTAAACTATGGACCAGCATTCACCAACGAAACATCCACACCAGTAATCAATTAATTGTCAACTATAGGTAATGACAATAATAATGTGAATGAGAATTATCTAAATAAAAAAACAAGTTTATGTATTAGTAAAAATTAACTTCTTTCGATGAAAGATTCCCAGCCTTCAAGTTTCTTACTAAATTATTTGTTGTTATACTGAAGGAATAGGATCGTTATTGAATTTTACAGAAAATAAGGCACGGATTACGCGCAAACTATTGCCGCCATAAAATATTTTCGCAATGAAAACCTTTTGAACTGAATAAATATTTTTGTTCTTATTCTTCTTCTTCTTTTTTATTAGCCTTTTGTCTATTTAGACAACAGCCATCTCCAGTAGTTCATTTTTAAATGTTGACTGTTCAGAAAATCCATAAAAATCAAAGACGTCCGTGATTAGAATAAATTAAGTTGTCATGGATAATCTGATAAATTTCTGTGTTTTAGTTAGAAAATTATTAATGTAATATTTGCTTTTAATGCTTTAATAAATTGGAAAGTTGTAGAGTTTTTGATATCTTCATACGCAGAAAAAAATAATCTTTCGATTGCTACCTTTACCACCACTGTAACTACACATGGGGAGCAGGAATCCTCAAAAATGTAATTGCCCATGTTATTTCCCCATGTACACATGGAAGTTTGTCACACGGTATGGACAGTGGAAGTAGAAAAAATGCAAATGGAGATAAATATAAATAAGAGCAGAGTAATGGTAATGAACAAACAATTAGAAAGAGTGGACCAGAATATTGAATGTAAGAATGTACCCCTAGAGGTGGTCACTAGATATGAATATTTTGGGGTTTAGGGCATAATAACGGAGGATGGAGGAATAGACTTGGAAATAAATAACAGAAGAAACAAAGCAAATAGAATACATTACTCTATAAACAATACAATCTTGGGAAAAAAAGGAAATATTGGAGAACATCAAATCGAAAATATACAGTCAAGTGGCCCCGCCATCACTAATGTATGCCAGTGATACATGAACGGCGCAGAGGAAACAGGAGCAACAATTGACAGCATCGAAAATGAAATTTCTCAGGAAGATTAAAAATGTAACAAACATTAAATCAAAATCAAATTAGAAATGAAGTTATAAGAGAACAAGCAAAACAGGAGAGTATAATGACAAAAATAGAAAACAAACAACTACAATGATATGGCAGTATAGAAAGAATGAGCCAAAAGAGACCAGTAAAAATGGTACATGATGGAGGGGTAGGCAGAGGAAAGAAGAGAGGTAAGCCTAGGAAAACATGGAAGAAGAGAATAGAGCGAATTGGAAACAGCGGGGGCAAATCACTGGCAGAGCTGAGTATAATGGCCTTAGACAGGAAGAATTGGTATAGATGGATAAAAGACAACCGGATCTGAAATCCGACGCCGAAAGGAAGAAGGAGAAGTGTAGAAGAAGAATTTTAAGTAAATATTATTCGAGATATGGAAATTCTTAATTCTGCAACTTCGACCAATGGAGCATAAAATGCCTGTGATTTGGTCTCCAGTTATGGAAAAAATTGATTAAAGGAAGTTCGATGTGTGGGGGTTCTACCGTATATTTTTTTATTCAATTTAATTTTGCTTTTTTTTGCACATTATGATTTCCTTAATGTAATATAGCTGTAGATAATTATGTAGCTGAGGGAAAACTGTACATACCCTATTTACAATGGATTTTATACAATGTTGTGCCTGTGTTCATAGGTTCTACCCTCGTAGCGTATGTAGAGGTTCGTATTCCTTTTGCCTATTTTAAATATAGCAAATTATATTTCATTTTCTTTAGCCAATTGCAGCCGGAAGTGGTATACCCCAAGTAAAATGTTACTTAAACGGAGTGAAAATTCCTAGAGTAGTTCGTATAAAAACGCTCTTTGTAAAAAGCGTCGGAGTAATCTGCTCCGTTGTAGGAGGGTTAGCAGGAGGAAAGGTGAATTGAGTTTAATATTTACTCTTTCCTCAGTTTAGAAAGCTCTGAAATAATTTCTAATACATTTCTCTGAAGGAAGGCCCGATGATTCATTCAGGAGCGGTTATCGCGGCTGGCATATCTCAGGGAAAAAGCACCACGCTCCAAAAGGACTTTCACGTGTTTGAATATTTCAGAGAGGACCACGAGAAGAGAGATTTTGTGTGCGGAGGAGCTGCGGCTGGTGTATCTGCAGCTTTTGGGGCTCCAGTAGGTGTGTACAATGACACTGTGCATGGTCATTGCAAAAAGACATGTGACATAACAAATATTTCCAAATGTGCGAACATTGTACATCTTTTTGTGGTGAACCATATGCTCCTTAAAACAAGTTTGCTTTTTGGACAAATTATTTTCCTTCTAGGTGGAGTGTTGTTTAGCTTGGAGGAGGGGACGAGCTTTTGGAATCAGAGTTTGACGTGGAGGACTTTTTTTGCATCGGTCGTCAGCACGTTTACTTTAAATTGTATTCTGTCGGCTTATAACGGTAAACCGGGAGATCTCGCTTATCCGGGTTTGTTGAATTTAGGAAAGTTTGACGATATATCTTATAGCTTTTATGAACTGCCCATTTTTATATTCATGGGGTTTGCCGGAGGCTTGTTTGGAGCACTTTGGAACCACATTAACTACAAGTTGACCGTTTTCAGGATAAGGTACGTGTTACCAAACCTACTGTTACTAACCTACGTATTTCCCTTGAAATAGAGCATCCTGCATCTCCAACTATTATTCCTATCTCTGCTTCTAGTATGTGTTTCGGAAGGTGTCCTAGCTTTATTGTCTTCCGTTGCTAACTTTCTCTCCCGCGGTATCTTCATCACGCGTCTGTAGCACCACATATAATATGCTTTTAATTGTTTGTTTTTATATGAATAAACAGGTATATGAGGAGCAGACCAATTAAAGTATTAGAAGCGTGCTTTGTAGCAGCAGTAAGTGCAACAGTTGGAATACTCATGATGTATTTTCTGAACGACTGCAGACCTTTGGGCCAGGACCCAACTAAATTTCCTACACAGGTCAGTACATTATTTACCACCCTATTGAATATAATAGTGAAATTTATTAAATGAAGTAATCGAAATTACTTTGAAGTATTTTAAATACTTTAAGTATTTTAAACATCAGTATTTAAATACTTTTTTCACGCGGGTAAAGTACTTGGTATTTCAATTACTCTTCTAAAGGAACTAGTATTTTGTAATTGAGAAAGTATTTTAATTGATTGAAATTATTTGCAAATACTTTTTAAGTATTTCGATTTCTTCGGATCGGTACACACCATGGATAGAGGATAGGGAAGGTAGTCCGACGACCGCTTGAACCGTGGCCCACGAGTATGGCTCGATGTTTTAGACAAGGACGGACAACTCCCCAGTCGTTCGAGTTTTACTCATACGGTTACGGGACAGAAACTATTACTTTATATGCAGAAAACAAATAAACATGATAACTAAATGTTATATATGTATATTGAATGATAGTGTACAATTCCAAAGAAAGCTAAGCATGAATATTATAAAACAATATAATCCTAAACACAGAAAATACGGCACCATAATACTATTAAACATTCATATTATTATACATTGCAGGACGTTCCTGTATTATTGCATAAATTTTTATTTTTACAAGAAGATAAACAATAAATCACAAACTTCTTACTCGATGGGTTTATTTTGTGATATTACAATAATCTTTGTATATAGCCAGAAATCCGGGAGGAAAATAATTTAAGAACGCTGTAATTCCGATCTTTTCTTATCGACGACGGCAGAATCCTTTTTTAATTTTAACTGATTTTTCGCTAGGCGCTTGGTAGAACATGATTAACTATAATATAAATAAATGCTTGAGCCGTGGGATCTTGCTGGCATGCGCGAGTGAGTAGTCGTTAATGCTCAGCAACAGTGCCCGCGGTTTGGCTATGGATGGGTGACTCATTTCTGCGCTGTGGCTAGGGCGCGCCTTGGATCGCCTATCCAGCTTTACCTAATGAGGTTTTCCAGGTTTTCCTCATTCTCGCACTAAATGGTGGGTAGAGTACTAACAACTGTAGGTCGTTCCTGTGACGCACCTGCGGCCAATAGTAATATGCCGCCTCCTCCGTCCCGCACAAGCTATTTAGTTAGCTTCTGGGGCTAACCTTAGGGTTAGTAGGAGTGAGTAGAGATATTATTATTATTATTATTACACTTGGGTAGGTTCTATACGTATATTTTATTTTATTTTTCTTTTATTTTTCCGAAACTATCGTCGAGTAAATAAAATATAGGTACGTAGAACCTACCCAAGTGTGTTTGTTTATATTATAGAATCCTTTTTTAGTTTTCCTTGTTCTTGCCTATAATACTGTTTCACTCTCATGCACGTATAATAAAAAACCCGTTAGCTAATATTTCGATGTATTTGACACTCAAATTTTACCGACCTATTTTCTTGAACTGAAAAGAAATCCTATAATGTATTCTCAAAAACATCAACAGAGGCAATATGTTTAAATAACACTTTTTCTAATTTTTTTAATAGACTATGAATAATTTTATTGGGATGATTCAGCCATCCTCTAGATCTCAATTCGTGTAGTTCAGCTTCAGGTGGTAAAGCGAGGGGCAGGTTTGGATTATAGACAAGCTATCCTGACAGAATTTACATTTTGACTCTTTGAAAAGCTTTTTGCAGATAGTTAATTGACGCGGTTCACAATTTTAACTTTAAAACTTGCCGAATAAGTTTCTAAGACGAGTTCGCGTATGACAACTTCTTAGTGTTTTTCGCACAAAACGTCATTTGTTAATTGTTTGACCACAAGAGGAAGCACACCACTTCACTCTTTTAATTTGTTGTTGGGCACCTTAAATAAAGACACCTTTTCTTTATTGCCTCTGTATAGCCACTATGGCATCCAGGTGCAAAACAGTACCGGCAGGACATTGTCAAAAATTCCGAATCGCAAAATCAGTGGCAAGATGAATGAGAACAACACGTTGAAAAATGAAATGAAATAATTAAAGAAATAGCACGATAGTTATATGTAGTTGGTGCAATGTGTACTCTTTGACAACTAATTTCTGATTACTGCTGGTGGGAAAAAGCTAAAAAAGCTTTAGTATCTACCATGGTATCTACACATTTATTGCCTCTTTAAGCGTGTCTAATTTAGCTACAATTGACACTTCCAGGACAAATTGTAAATAAAAATAAATTTATAACACAAAAATATATCATCTATAAAAGAAGGCTGTAAACTCTTTAAGGGGGGCATGTTGCCTATGCTAAAAACAACATGAACATGGCGTTGCTATTTCTAGTTTACAGGCCAAGCGGCACTTTCTACACAAAAAAGTTTTATATATTAATTGAAGTATAAAGTTGAATCTACAATTTCTCTATATTTTGCAGCCCATAAACTAAACGGTTATTGTTATTATTGTTATTAAACATTGGTCATGTTTCACGTTGTTTTGAAACGTCAATAAAGCCGTTGTGTAAAAACTCGCACAAAAAACTCATGCACACGTTGTAATTTAATGTATTAGCTTCAAAGTTTGACTAAGTTAAAGCAATTTGATAAACAGACTGATCAGATAAACTAGAAATTAGAAGTTGATGCACAAATCACGGTACTTCCATTTTCCAACACAGCTGTTGTTGATGTATGTAAGGAAACCTGTTAATTTGTATTCAGGACGTGCCTATTTTAGTTCAGCGTCTGCTTATTAGATGGCGCACGTAACTGTCATGGCTGCCTTGACAAAAATGAATAAACAAAAAGTTGTCAGCTGATTGCAGAGAAAACAACCTGATTGTACGACACATTGACACTTCGTTTGCAAAGATTGATATCGCTTTCAAAATCTACGTTTATGGTTGCTGTTAGGCAGTGGTACTCATTCTGAGAAGCTCTATGTTTAGATTCCTCTCAAAGTAGAATGTCCATGTTACACTGCGACGTATTTGTTGCTACAGATTTGTAAGGTTATGTGCTGCATTCAAAAAACTGAACTGAAAAGGCAAACGAAAAGCAAATTCAATTTTAATAGAAAGAATATGTGCCAAACAATTGTTGCATATTGTGGAAAGTTTTAGAAGTACCTACATTATTACTAAAAAAGTAAAAAAGGAGGTTTGTTCAGAGAAAAACTGCATGATTGGAATAATTGTTTATTGAATTTATTGAATCAGTTTCACTTAAAATTGATACACATTTTGTAAATAATAATTTCGCTTTTAGACTGTTTGACTACAGTGTACCAAGTAAGTACGTTACAGATAAATTATTATCCATGATCACCGATTCTGCATTAAATTTGTTGGTACAAAAATGAAGCTGATTAGAAATATACATGTGAACTTTTATTTCATCCACATAGACGAAAATTTCTGCCTCCATTGATGTTGAGGCACCTTCCCAATTTTTAAAGCACACATGTTCATCTGAGCTTATACATTTGCTCTCAGCTTTAGCACAAATCGAGCAGTATTTATTTCGAACGCCTATAAAAAGTAATTTTCCTGTTCTTCGTCCAATTATGACAGCCTAAAAGAAACATGAAATAAGTAAAGTTATAATGGAAAACTGATAATTACGTACAACGCCTGAAGCAGCATTGTTGTTTAGGTTTCTCAGATGGAAAAGATACATCCTTATCGCATGAACTGCATTTAAACACAAAAGTACTGACTAAGCCAGATCGTTTTTCCTCTGTAAGTTCCAATCGGCCACCAGTACATTTTTTGTTATGGTCATTTTGGAGATTTAAAGCCCTTTCTAAGAAATAATCAATTTCTACGACACGATATCCGCTTATTTTTGGTTGACGTTTTTCAGTTTCAATTTCCAAACTGTAGGCATATACTCTACAAAATGAAATTTAAGCTATTAGTGTTGCAATGTCAATATTTTACAAAACCAATTTTAAAATTTTAAAAATTGAGGACATTGACAACGGCAGTGGCCTGGATACTTACTCTTCATATTCTTGTAAAGAACCCCAAGCGAAGTCATAATTATTTGTTGATGTTGATGTAGTTGGTTCCAAAATATTGGGCTCATGCCTATATTTATGACAATACATCATTAAGAACATCATCAAGATTGACTCTGCAAATCTGACTATAAGTCTTCGAATATTCTACACGTTCTAACAGTCCCTCAAGTATTTCATTGACAAAATGTTCTGCAACTCTGTGTCGATACATACATAACATAGACTTACTAATGTTCTTAGCTCGCATAGTCTTTTTTCTTGGTTTGGATAAGAAAGTTTTCTTAGATTTCCCCATTTTTAGGCTAAAACCAAATTATATATATAACAACTTTTAAAACATAAATCTTTGAACATTTACCTTTCTGAAGCGCAATAAAAACCATTTTCTGTCTTGAAAAAGACAATTTTTTAATGCAAAATTGAACAAATTATTGCCAGTGACTATGAAATATGACCACTAAATAACTTCGCAATCAACACGACTAACGCAATGAAAGTGCCCGTCTTGACAAAGCAATTTTTAATGCAAAATTGAACAAATAGTACTGCAAGTAATGGAATGACTCCAGACTAGACTTCGTGCAAAAACGAAGTGCGATGTGCGAGTGCGAGCTGGCGGGCTAGCAGAACGCGGGAACGTTCATCTCATAAATCATAGGACCGGCCCTAGCTATTTTGCTCCTCGGGCAAAATTATGATTTTCCCGGCCCTTGGTTTACAGAACTGTGATCATTTTTAACCTGTTATTATGAATGAATTAATTATTATTAATTGTTTCCTCAAAATTTTACGAACAGGATCTACTACTTATATTTAATTGCGCCGAATTTTGCCAAAAAGTGACATAATAAAAAGAAATACCTCTTATAAATAACCGTGTTAAAGTAAACAATAAGTTTTCCAGGGTTGATTTTAACTGGCCACCCCTAAATCTTGCCAGCCCCCTTCAGCCGACCCTGTCTTACGAACGTCTTTAGACAAATATAAATTTTCCTCGGAAATTATTTCGCGGCAGCTGCAGACAGTACCCGCCGCGTCCCGCTTCCTCCGTGACAATTGCACATTCCAAAACACGAAATCGCACACGGTAACAACGGTATCTGTAATTCGAATCACGTGTCAATGCTACTAATAGCAAAACGTGCATAACTTTAGGCACAGATGGCAGCATGTCTCGGCATGCTTGCATTTGTCTCTCAGGAAGCGTGCCTCTCACTCTGGAATGTGCCGCCCTTAACAAGTAAGTGACCACTGCTAGTTAAGGGGGTCAAATTCTAAAAAAAGGTTTAGTAGGTACCTACACATTTATTGCCCCTTGAAGCATGCCCAATTAACTACAAATTTCACTCCAAGAAAAAATTTATTGTAAGTATATAAAAGTAGATTTACAATACCTAAATTTCTCAACGTGTCGAAGAAGGCTTTGCAGATCTAAGACGAATTAATTTGTGTTAGTTTTTATTGCTACGTGTGAGTAAAACAAACCAATTAATAATGTATCACCAATATATCGCTCAACTCGCCAAATTCTCATTAGATAAACACGTTGAGTGCCGGCCGTGATTCAAAATGCGGTTCGCTAGGCCCAAAGGACATTTTTTCAATATTCACATCTTCATTAGAATAAAACCACATTTTATTGTTTCTTTTGATATTTTGTTGCTAAAAAACTCGAAGAAATGCTTTGACGCATATGTGGCGGCACTGGCTCTGGACGTGTGAAGTACATTCTAAGGCCCATGTGACACGTGTGGCGTCACATCAGAAATGCTGCGTTTGCGGATATTATATAGATCAATGAATGAAAAAATCAAGGGTAGGTACCTAAATAAAATTTTAATAAAAAATATGGCATCAAGAAAATCAAATATAAAATATAAAAAAATAAGGATAGAAACTTCTCAAAACAACAAAAATGGTAACATGGAACAGGGAACGAAAATACATACAGAGCATAAAAATTGCCATAAAACGTAAATAACTAATATGGAACATAATTCAAAACAGCATCATACAAATAAAAAAACATGAAATTTTCAAAAATTCCAACACGAAAACATGGAAAAATAAATGAAACAGTATTCTGGCATGGAAATAAAAATAAAACACAAATAAACTAAACTAAATCATTAGGAATGATATTCTTCAAAGCATTCAATGCAAAAGCCAGGCGAATCGGGACAGGTTTTGAAATAAAACGTAGTATCAGTTCTCTTGTTAGTTTTGGCACACTGTCTGCACCTTTTTCGCATGCTCCTACCTTTTTCACTTTTGTCACATTTAGCTATGAAATGTTGAATAATAGGAGTTTCTACTTTTTTTTGTTGGATTCCCTGCTTGAATCTTCGGGCAACAATTCGTCAATTACAGCTAGCCGAAATTCATAAAAAGACATTTTTTTACTTGCAATTTTACTGAACAATTTGTAAGCGTTTAGCATCATCAACTCAATAAAATGTATGCCTAACTTCTTATACCAACGAATTGTTTTTCGAGCACTTGGATAGTAGGAAAGCATTTGATCCTGGTGATCTATTCCAGACATGTATTTGTTATACTCTGCAATTGGCTTTGGTTTGTCCTTTTTTTGCCCCCTTCTGTTTGTTGTTTCCACTTGTTCATTTTGATGTTCTGTGGAAATGTACAACACCTCTCGCTTATCGCGCCATTTTCCTATACCTACTCCATTTGTATATCTACAGATGGATTCGCCAACCCCTAATTTTGCCTTTGTAACATCCTGCGGATTTTCCTTTCGGTTACTTCTAAGGGTGCCGGTACTATACGTACTTTGCTGCAGTAGTTTATATGCCAAATCATAAGAATTATAATAATTATCCATGTAAAGCGAATGTCCTACGTTTAGTTTCCCTTCCATCAGATGCAAAACCACATTTGCAGCATGTCCTTTTCCCCCCATGTCATCCATTGCTCCGGTATAAACTGCAACTTTTATTATTGTTCCTGTCGGTTCCGTCAGCAAGTACAACTTTATTCCATACCGATGGCGTCTATTTTTTATGTACTGGCGAAACACTAATCTACCTCGCCACAAAACCATCGATTCATCAATACTTAGTTCCTTTGTTGGATAAAATATTTCTTTCATTTTATTATTGAAAAAATCTAGTACTGGTTGTATTCTGTACAATCGATCATTTGGTTTAGGTTCACCTGGTTGTGGGTTTCTGCTAAAATGTAGCGATCTCATAATAGACATAAATCTATTTCTCCCCATAAAGCTGTGGAAGCATGGTATACGGAATAAACGATGTGTTAGCCAGTAATCTTTTATTCTGGGTAATCGAATGTTACCCATGTGCAACAAAAGACCCAAAAAAATCCGCAATTCATGAACTGTCACATCCTTCCATACAGCCTCTCGTGATTTAGCTGAAACATTTGCAGATTTCAAAGCATCTGCATACACATTTGTTTCATTTACAATGAGTTCTAAGAACTCATCGGTTACTAATAAATAAAAAAAGTCAATTGGTTTTTGACTTTCTGGCACTGCGACGCATAACCCGGGGTTTCCAGTGAAAGGAATGTTTTTCAGGTTCGGTGGATGTGCAACCCAATTTATTGGGTCGGGATTTGACAATATGGGTGGCACATTTTGAATTATATCGTTATCTTCATCTCCAGTATCGTCATTATTTTCATCTCTAACCGGAATGTCATCGTCACTACTTTCACCATCACTATTACCCCATTCGTAGTCAGATACAGAGTCCTCATCTAGTTCATCATCGCTATATTCATCTAAAAGCTCATGCACGTCTTTTTCCGTTAAATCCGAAAATTTATATGTTTTAGAAAAACGGGCCCTCTTCTCCCTAGATGGTCCTGCAACTGCTTCATCCGCCATGGTCAAACGAGAACAAAATTACAGCAGAACTAAAACCGATTATATTTTCCGATAATTTTATGTTCAAACAACACGCCGGCACCAGATATAGAGCTCAACTGCCGGTCCAAGCTAATGCGATGACATTATACGCAATCTAGTATGTGACGACAATATGGCGTCATCGGCTCTTGCAATGAGCATGCGCCTGACGCCACATTGTCGGCAGTGGCGCTCAACGTGTTTTAACCAATAGATTTATCAGTACAGTTCGGCAAATTTACAGATAAATTGCTCAAATTGGTCGAAAAATCTTTCCGCGTATACCCATAGCTAATAAACATAAGCACGGCTGTATATCTATAAATACCTGATATAATTTTTGTCATAAAAAATCTGCTTTATTGCATAAATATTAAGAACCCCACGTTTGTGTTCCAAGCGGGTTGTCCGTCTCAGTCGTTACCCTCTCTGTCGCACACTGACCACACTCAAAGGCCACTGTGATGCGGCCAAAGCTAAGGTCGTCGGATTACCTTCCCTATCCTCTATCCATGGTACAAACTAATCAACAAAATTGACAAAATTATTTTTCGGCATAATATAAATGAAATTGTTACTATGTGAAATTTGAATAGAAAAGTTGAAATCTCGGACAAAACAAATTAAGCAGACAGAGAATAATGATTCACCTTTGCTTAATTTGTTTTGTCCAAGATTTTAATTTTCTATTCAAATTTCACATAGTGACAATTTTATTTATGTTATGTTTTCTTCTACTAATCCCCTTGTGCCTTTGCAGCGTCGAGAAACATGTGTCAATCCATCTCCTCCATTCTCTTCTGCAACTCCCCGCCATTCTCTCCATTTCTCTGACTGTTCTTCCGTGTTTCCCTCCAATTTCCGTTATAATCCTCGCTAGAGATTTTCTCGGTCTTCCCACCTCTTTCTCCGCAGCAAGTTTCGCCTTGTGTCTTGGTAGTGTTGGCAGCACTTCATCTGAGTGTAATATCATTGGTATTGCTATTTATTGTATATGTCTTGTTTCGTTTTTGCGTTTATTTCTTTCTTTCCCAGTACCGCCTTGTTTATGGCTTAGTACCCGGCTTAATATTATTATTATTCCTCCACATGTGAATATTGTGGTTTTCTGGTTTCTGCCTATTTTTATTTGTATTATTTTTGATTTTTGTGTATTTACGTACAATCCCTGTTTGTTAATTTCTTCTGCCCATATGTTTGACTTTGACTTTCAATCTTTTTATTCTGATTCTATTGTGTATTGCCTATTAGCAAATCGTTCCTTATGCAAAAGTTTATCATTTTTATTCCATTGCTGTTTCTTTCCTTTTCCCTGTAGTCCCCATACTTTCCACCTCCATTTCCTGGTCATTTCCTATCCTGGAATCACCAAACACCACAACATTTTCCGTCACCTCTCTATGCTTGTCCACTGTATCCTGTAGTTCTTTTTATGTTTAGATTTAATGAATAGGTAGTACCAAAGACGTCTAGAATGGACCTAGCGTCCTTATGGAACAGCTGATTTTGTTTTGAAGCCTACACGTTCGTAGGCCAGCAGGTCGTGGGGATCGTTGTTTGTTATTATATTCAAGCAACGGACCAAGCAAATGTTCCGTGATATTCTGTTTCCGCGGCGGCACCTGTTCACTACACAACTGGTCGTCTGTTTTGTTTTGCCTTTTCCACACACAAACGCGTAGATTGTGAATATTCACCCTGCTTCAATTGAAAATGTAAATAGCTAAGTCCCCTCTCTATAAGTCTTTGGGTAGTACTGGATTGTTCAAACAACTACTCCTCGAGTAAATATCTCGTAGTACAAAAAAACTGGATTTGTTCTATAATTTATTAAGGAAATTAGTTGCGTATAAAATGAATGCAGAATTCACTGCACTGACGAGTCCCACAAGGACGAAGCCAGTGGTCTGCAGTTTTCTGTAATCATTTTCAAGGCAACATATTTGGAATAACCTATAAAACTAATCTTATTCGTTGAAGTAATGAGCGTGATATTTCGTAGGTAGTACAAAAAATCTGAATTTGTTCTATAATTCAAAGCCTAGCAGAATATTTGCTCGAGGGGTAGTTGTTTGAACGATCCAGTACCACTAAAATAAATAAATAAAAATCCCCATTATGAAAACAAGCAGAATCTGCTGTGAAAATCATGGCCTTTCATTTAAAAAAATTAAGTTGGTATCCATTTTCTAAATATCTGGAAGTGCTATGACTGAAAATATTTTCATTGAAATGTTCATAGGCGTTTATGTCTGAATCGTCCTGTATATAGGGCATGTATTCTGCAAAAATTGTATAATAATATCGGCAAACCTGTTACAAATTGAAAATTGCCAATGTTGATTTAGAATTCCCGATATTGGCTCAATTTTAAATATTGGACAAATAAATAAATTCCCGATATTGGCTCAACTTTAAATATTGGACAAATAAATAAATGGGAGTAAATCCTTTCTGACTCAGTTCCCAAGAAACACTTTATCATAGTTGTTATTTATTTATGTAAAAAGGTTATTTTTTTAGCTTTTTTAAATATTGTGTCCAGATTCCATTTAATTATGTCCGCAAAATTGAACATGGTTTTTAAACATTCTTTTCCAGATGTTCTGCAGTGATGGCAAATACAATGTTCTGGCAAGCCTGTGGTTTCAGACTCCTGAGGCTTCCGTGAGATCGTTTTTCCATGACCCGCCGTTTACTCATAATGCTCGTTCTATGAGCATATTTGTCGTATTCTATTTTCTGCTCTCTTGTTGGACTTTCGGACTTGCCACGTCCAACGGCTTATTCATCCCCTCTTTATTAACTGGTGCAGCCTGGGGAAGACTATTCAGGGAGTGTTTGGGGTTTGTTATTCCTGTTGAGGTGAGATATATACTGGGTGGTTTAGAACTATGGAAAAACGAAGTTTAAGAACTGTGCATATCTCCTTAAATTTTGTTGGATAAATTCTAAATCACCTGGTATTCCGTAATATAAATAGCGTAAAATGTTTATTTGAAAATTTCTTTATAGAATTTAGCCCATCCAGGACAATATGCCTTAATAGGAGCTGCTGCCCAATTAGGTGGCGTTGTGCGCATGACAATAAGTTTAACAGTAATTATAATGGAAACAACAGGGACTATTTCTATTGGTTTGCCGTTAATTCTCACCCTGATTACGGCTAAGTGGACAGGAGACTTTTTTAACGAGGGCATTTACGATACTCATATTCAACTGAGTGCGGTACCTATTCTTCCATGGGAACCCCCTCCGTTGCTCCATAATATGTACGCCAGTGAAGTAATGTCACATCCTGTAGTAACGTTTAAGTCCGTTGAAAATGTAGGACATATAGTTGAGGTGCTGCGGTTGACTACTTACAATGGCTTTCCCGTTGTTGATCCGCCGTTGACGGACCAAGTAAGTTTTTACTTTAGTTCTTCAGCTTTTGCTTGAAGTGTGTATGTGCTTTTAATCGGTCAAGAAAAAATGCATGTTAAGAAAGTAATGCTATTTCGGTGTCTTTTTCCAAGTAAATATGCATAAGAATTTGACTTCAAGTTCAAAGGTACTTAAAAATATGTTCTTGTCAATACAGTATCGCTATAATACTATAAAGTAGAAAAAAGATATTAAACAGAACGACAAGGTCATGAAATATTTGAGAGAAGTAATTAAGACTATGCAGGAAGAGTGGTTGATAGAGTAGAAAAACCGGGAGAAGGAAAAAATACGCAATAACTTGGTTATAACTAGGGGTGTGCGAAATAATCGATTAATCGAAATATAATCGATTATTTGATAATAGATTTTACAATAATTGATTAATCGAATAATCGATTACTCAAAAAACCAATTATCTAATTAATCGAATAATCAATAAATCAAATTATTGATTAATCGATTAATCAGCTGATCGATTAATAGTTTATTTGATCAATTGTTCACTTGATTAATCTATTATTTAATTAAGCGATTAATTGAATATTTTGTTCCATCGTTTAATTAAATGAGCACTTTCTTATGGTAAGCTATTCTAGAGGTATTATTTTTGTTACTGATACATCGCATATTTATAATGCACAATATAAAGTCTCTGTCTTTAATGCATTAAAGACAGACTTTATATTGTGTGTTATAATTAGTAGAAAGCATAGTAATTGTGAAAACTCAATATGTCCGACCTAGTAGGCATTTGATTAATCGATTAACCAAATAATCACTTAGTCGTTTAATCAAACACTTAATCGATTACTTAAACAATCAGTAAGCAGATAGGTCAAACAATCGATTTAATGAAAATCGACTAACTGATTAATCAAATAATCGATTAACCCATCAGTCGATTAATCAAGTTGTTGGATAATCAAATAATCGATCAGCCGATTAATCGATTTATCAAATAATCGATTAATCAAACATATTGATTACTTTACAACAATCGAAAATCGATTATGAAATATAATAATTGCACAGGCCTAGTTATAACCTTATAACAGGAATTAAGGTGGAAACACACTGAGGAAGCACTGAAAAAGGAAATATTTTAGAAAAGGAGTTAAATATGCAAACAAAAATCAAAAAGGCCGATGAAATCGGTCAAGAGAAATGTATCGTGGAAATGAAGGAATCGAATGATATATTGATAGTAGGTAGTGTGACACTAATGCCAGACAGTTCCGGACTGGCCTTTTGCGTTCAGACAGTTTTAGGGACTTTTTGTCTAGAATATGGGGTTTTTTGGCTAAAATCTAGGGAATTTTGGGGAAATCCGGTGATTTTTGTGTGTTGGCAGTACGAAAGCTGTAATCCCACCGGATTTCGACAGATCCCTCGGTTTGTACCACCGCCGACCACCATTTTGTCACCGTTTGATGTTTCAACAACTATTCCCCGTCAGACGGCGTTGTCATCAAAATAAAAATTCAACTATTCTCCGTCAGACGGTGTTGTCGTCAAAATTAAAAATGGCGACCGACGCGGCGCCGCCTTGCCAATTGAAAAATTGACAGGTAAAAATTTGCAAATTTAAAAATTGACAATTGATAACTGTAAATATTGACAATTGACAACTGACAGCCTGTGTAAAGAAAGAATAATAGTTGGCGTTGTGGTTTTAAGATAAGAACCCCGGAAGAGTTCGCTTGAGGTTTAAAAATAGAACGGTATATACGAGGTGTAGTTTGTTTACGAGCAGCTAAATGAAAATGGCGGTCGCGAGACTTTATTTTCAATATATGGTCATCGTACGAGGGGGTATTGAGGGCACTTAGTTTTGCTATACACCAAAGAAAACAAACATGGCGGCGGCGGCCTCTTAACGAGGGTCCCCTTTGCGTTGTCAAAGTCACTTACCAGCTTGTCCCAAGAGCGTTTACCCCCCAAATAAGAAGCACTAAGGGGGCCCCACGAGCTGAGCGTTTACCCCCCAAACGAAGGGCCCCACATAACCTCAAAATTAATTCACGCACACACACGACCACCTCGGACAACCGCTGTCTTAATACTGAATAGTTCTCCTTACGAAGGGCCCCACATAACCTCAAAATTAATGCACGCACGTACACGACCACCTCGGACAACCGCTGTCTTAATACTGAATAGTTCTCCTTCGGCTATTAAAAACATGGCGGCTACATAGGCCAAGCATGGCGCGTCTACATAAAAATAATCTAGGTGTTTGACATCGGTGTGGTTTTAAGAGAAGAGTTCGCATGAGGTTTAAAAATAGACTGGTGTATACGAGGTGTAGTTTGTTTACGAGTCACTAAATGAAAATGGCGGTCACGAGACTTTATATGGTCATCGTACGAGGGGGTATTGAGATCACTTATCGGCTCCGTCAAAAACAAAATGGCGGCCTCTTAACGAGGCCCTCTGCGGTGTCAAAGTCACTTACCAGCTTGTCCCAAGAGCGTTAGCCCCCCCAAATAAAGTGGCCCACATAACCTCAAAATTAATGCACACACGTCCACCGTTGTCTTAATACTGAGTGGTTCTTCTTCGGCTATTAAACAATTTCAAAATGGTGAGTCACAAACCTGATGACGGCATCACCACCACAAGGTACTAATAATTCAAGCAGCGCCATCTGTCTTATTAATGAAAGAAACAATCATACGACTTAGAAGATTTTTATTTTCATAACAGATTTATAAGATGTATAAAGAATACGGTGGTACACCCGTAAGGAATACTATAATCGGGGAGCTCTGCAGGCCAACGGTTTTCTCACATCAAGTACACGGGGCTGCTCTGAAGGTAATGACGTAATCACGTTCACAGACACGACAGCAATACAAGCTGGTAAAATAGGTATCTGAAACAAAAACCCGGTGTTAGATATATAACAGCAGCTCCATTGAAGTTTCATCATCAGTTCATCTGTAATTCTCAACGAATCAACATGTCCAATACCTGCGATATTTGTCAACGGTCTTTTTTAAGACCAAGCAACTTGAAAAGACATCAGCAGCGTTGTGGGGTCGAAACAAAACCAAAACACGAATGTCCTCAGTGTGATAAGAAGTTTTCAAGTCTTGACTCTGTAAAGAGACATGTAAAAGGAAACCATCAACAGCCCACATTTATGATACAGTTCGACCCGGTCTTTAACAAAATGTTTCTTTGTGTGAGCGGCTTCCCCTCGGTGTACGGGGTCGAAAGTCAACGATTCCTCATAAGTCGCTGTATGAACGAGTTTAAGACGAAGTTGAACAAGCACACAGACAAAGACGTTGGGCTTGTCCGAGCGAAATTCAAGTACAATGTTAACGAAGAGGTTAAATACAAAGAAGTAGACATTAAGCCGACAGGCGACTGCTCTGATTTCGAGAAGTGGTTCAAGGATAACGTCGTAGAAAAAGTATGTGCAGCCATGATGAAGGTGGAACAAAATAAACTCAATACGCTTCTATTAATCTGCTGTCTGAAAGTCTACGTGACCGGTGCTGTGCCTCAAGAAACTCAGCATCTCACGGTTCAAGTAAATAACAGGGTTTACGAAATGGATGAAGACTGCAATTTTACATTTATCGCCGAGAAGTCGGAAGATATACCGGGGTTCAGAAATATGTAATGTGTTGTACTCGAAAATTAAATGTTAATGTAAAGGTGTAATGAAAAAATAAAATGTCATTAGCCTCCTACTTGTTTTAATTTAGATAGGGCTCCTGGCGCGTAAACAAATCAGTGATCCTCTATAATGATGATGTAACAATAGAAATTGTTTTAAAGCAGAAGTCAATTTGACAGGTTCTGACAAGACTGTGATCAAAGTCCTTCACTTCCTCTTACCTCTCTCTCGAGAATAGTACAAACAAAATATCTAAGCGGAAGATGACCGCAATTTAACCCGCGAAAAGCGTATACGGGAAAATATGCCCTGAGGCCCGTATCTTACGGAAAACTAGCACAAACCAGATAAGGCACCCGAATACCAAGAACTCGAACGTTTAGTGCGCTGCGCGCGCAGGAATATAAAAGAGACGCGCGGTTGCTAAGCCAGCAGTTCATCTGTACTTCTCAACGAATCAACATGTCCAATACCTGCGATATTTGTCAACGGTCTTTTTCAAGACCAGATAGTTTGAAAAGACATCGGCTACTGTGTGGTGGCGGTGGTTCTACAAAGCTAAAACACGAATGTCCTCAATGCGATAAGAAATTCTCGCGTGCCCACGATGCCGAACGGCATATCAGACGCACCCACGCAACACCAACCGGGGTTACGCCCAGTGACGCGGTTGAGAATAGTGTTGCGTCAGCGGCCCCCGCTTTCAAGGTCCTAGAGGAATACACATCGGAAAACACGAAATACAAGATCGCCCGCCGGAACATTGTATTTAAAATAAACGACATCCCCAAAAATACTGACGCCGTGAAATGGTTGAGGGCAGGGGTGGAAGGAGTCGTGAACCATGTGACGACCAACATGGACCCCTCTTGTAAGGCGGGATTCTCCTTCACCACAGTAGATGGCGATAAAGAGAGCCACCTGTCCTTCCGTAAAGCCGCCAATATAACGTTTGCCGACATTTGGGACATGGTATCGAAAATCTACCAAAGTAACAGCGAGGGCCTAAACACCGATAAATTCCGCCTGGGTGTCACCTGTATCGAGGAGCCGAGAGGAAGGGGGCGTCGGTACCCCAGCTATTACGACAATTTCGAAGAAGAGTGCCGGAAAAGACGGGGAATAGTTGTGGTAAATACTTGTTTAAAACTGTTTAAATTTCATCAGTCAAATAGAAAACAATATTTTGATCAAGCACGTTTCTTCTTTCAGATCAATAACACAGACAGCATGTGCTTACCTCGGAGCCTCGTGGTGGCCTTGGCGAAGGTTACCAAAGACCCAGACTATCAAAAAATTCGAAAGGACGTGGGCAAACTACAACGGAAGAAAGCTCTCGAGCTGTTAAGTGCGTCGGGTGTGGTTATTCCAGAAGAAGGTGCTGGGGTAGAGGAAATTAGAGGTCTTCAGGATTACCTTCAGGGTTACAAGATTACCGTATACGAGTACGGAGCCCACAACAAGATCTTCGAAGGGTCTGACTCACCGCAGAAGCTCAATCTGCTCTACCACTCGGGACACTACAACGTCATTACATCTCTTACTGCAGCGTTTGGGGCCGGGTATTTCTGTGACCACTGTAATGCAACGTATAGCGACAAATCCCGGCACCGGTGCAAGAAAATGTGCCCGTGCTGCCTACAAAACCCGCCGTGTGAGAAAACAGTAGTCGTGGTGTGCGCGGACTGTAACAGAGAATTCCGGGGACAAAAATGCAACGATAACCACCTCTCGGGTGTTTGTGCAAAGATCCGGAAATGCCCGAACTGCCTAAAGACCATACAGAAAGATCGACAACACCAGTGTGGGGAAATATTTTGTAAAATATGTAAGACGCATCAGGCGGAGAACCACTTGTGCTATATTCAGCAGGACCAGAGAAACCCGAACTTAGACGATGTGCTCTACATATTTTACGACCTGGAGACGAAACAAGAGATCACTAAAGCCGACGGGTCCAAAGTGCACGAGGTGAACCTGTGTGTGTTTCAACAGCGTTGTTCGATGTGTTTAACTTCAGGCGATAATCAAAATGTATGTGCTAGCTGTGGCATTAGGCGGCATATCATCAAACAGAGCCCCGTTGAACTTTTCCTACAGTTCGTGTTAAACCAGGCCAAAATATTCAAGAAAGTCGTTGTGCTTGCGCACAACGGCCAAGCCTTCGACCATCAGTTCATTTTGAAATACATCCTAGAAAAAACCAAGCACACACCCACCCTAATCATGCGCGGCACAAAACTAATTCTGATGCAGCTTAACCAGAAAATAAAATTCATCGACTCCCTCAACTATTTTCCTATGGCCCTCTCTGCACTACCTAAGGCTTTCGATTTACCGCCTACTTTCAAAAAGGGATATTTTCCTCATCTCTTTAACACACAGGCCAACCAGAACTATGTAGGACCCCTGCCCTCTGTTGAATTTTACGATCCGGGCTGTTTGAAACCCAAGGCCCACGAAGAATTTATGAAGTGGTACGAAGAGCATAAAGAAGACGTGTTTGATTTCCAGCGCGAATTTATAGACTACTGCGTGAGTGATGTACGGATTTTAACCGAAGCCTGTCTGAAATTCCGCAGAATAATGTTGGATCAATGCAACGTTGAACCGTACCTGGAAGCAACGACCATCGCGTCTGCCTGCAACCTGGTATTCAGGCGGAATTTCTTAAAGCCGAACACTATCGGTATTATACCCCGTAGCGGATATCGGGGAGCCGATAATCAATCTGAGATTGCACTAAAATGGCTTCTGTGGGAGGCCCATCAAAGGGGCGTTGACATCAAACACGCAGCAAACGGTAGAGAGGTCGTACTTAACGGATTGAAGGTGGACGGGTTCTGTGAAGAAACACGACAGGTTTTCGAGTTCCACGGTTGTCATTTCCACGGGCACGCCTGTACAAGCGCCGATCGCGATAGGCCACTGGACAACGACCCCGAAGACACCCTGAACAGGCGGCTTGAGAGAACTCAGAAGAAAACAGAAAGATTGAGGTCAGCTGGTTACGAGGTGATCGAAAAGTGGGAGTGTCAGTTCCGAAGAGAGTTGAAGGGAGATCCGGCCATTAACGCATACACGCAAGAGCATCCCCTGATACATCATACGCCGCTGGAAGCGCGAGATGCGTTCTACGGGGGCCGAACGGGGAACACCGTATTAAAGTACCAGGTAAAGCCCGGCGAAAAGATTAAATATCTGGACGTGTGCTCCCTTTATCCTTGGGTGTGCAAATATGGGAAATACCCGGTTAAGCATCCGCAAATTCACGTGGGCCATGACGCATGCTCAGAACTTGAGCTAGAGAAGACCAACGGGCTCGTTAAATGCAATATTTTACCGCCCAGAGATCTGTTCCATCCGGTTCTCCCCCTAAAGATGAACAATAAGTTAATGTTCACACTGTGCCGCACATGCGCCGAACAACTGAATCAGGGCGAGTGCACGCATAACAGCGAGAAAAGATCTTTGACGGGTACATGGGTGTTGGATGAGGTATTAAAAGCTGTTGAAATGGGCTACCAAATAGTGAAGGTGTACGAGGTGTGGAACTACGAAATTGAGAAGTACGACGTAACCGCGAACAGCGGGGGTTTATTTACGGAATTCATCAACGAGTTCTTAAAAATCAAACAACAGGCATCAGGCTGGCCTTCGAGCTGTAACACAGAAGAAGAGAGGAACAGCTACATTGAAGAATACTTAGACAGAGAAGGTATACAGTTAAAATATGGTGAAATTGCTAAGAATGCCGGCCTACGGGCTCTGTCTAAATTAATTCTAAACAGCTTCTGGGGTAAGTTTGGCCAGCGGGAGAACCAGCCGAAGACCGGGATAATCAACGAGCCGGCTGCTTTTTACGACCTGGTATCAAACCCATCCATAGAGGTAAATAATATTTTGGAGATAAATGAAGACACCCTCATTGTGAATTGGGAATATAAGGATGAAGCCTGTGATTCTCTAGCAACCGTGAACGTGTGCGTTGCAGCCTACACTACCACGCAAGCAAGGTTAAAATTGTACTCTTACCTGGAGAAGCTGGGTGACCGGATCCTTTATTATGACACGGACAGCGTAATTTACGTGGCTCGGGAATGTGAATACGATCCACCAACGGGCAGCTTTCTCGGCGACCTTACGGACGAGCTTGAAGACTATGGATCAGATGCCTTCATTACGGCCTTCGCCTCTACCGGCCCAAAGTGCTACGCATACTCCGTATATAGTCCTGTAAAAGATATTTACTACAATACCTGTAAGGTGAAAGGGATAACATTGAATTACGAAACCCAGAAACAAATAAATTTAGAGTCGATGCTACAAATGGTAGATGATTCCCGACCCATAACGGTGACGACCAAGAGGATTTTGCGCACTAAAGATCACGAGGTTATTACAAAAACCGCATCAAAGGTGTACAGGATAACGGCGGCAAAGAGACAGTTTAAGGAAGATTGCACTTCTGTCCCATACGGCTTCAAGAAACGAAAAACTGTGTAATTTTTACGATGTGTCTCCGTGATAAGTATTTTATGTAAATAATTCATTTTTATAGTCAGTATTTGTATGTAAATAGTTCAGTTTTATGTATATAATTCTCTTAAGTATTTTTATGTAAATAATTAACTTTTGAGTTATATTAACAGTGTGATTATATTATGTAAATAATTTGGTGTCTTTTCCTCGGACTTGTTGTAACACGGGGGCCCAAAAGTTGTTATACAGGGTTCAAAATAAAAGTTGTATTAAAATATTGAGTTTTATTAAGATTCATAGCGAATAGTTTAGAATAAAAAATATAACTTACGTAATAACAGCTTGAGGACCACACTTCGGAGACGCTTCATGGGTACCCTCTAGCGGCCTCTGTTGAGCCGGCCTCTCTCTCTCTATGGACACCATCTAGCGGCCCCTTCGACGCTAAAGAAAATTCGAAAAACCATCTCAGTCACTGATAAATGCACACAAAAACCGCTTACCTCAAAGTACATACAGAAGCTCGGAAGTTCTTGTGTCTAATATGCCGGTTATAGGGCAGATATACGATGAGAACGAACCTAATGGGTGGCCGCATGATGTCCAACCGGCAGTCGTTATCTACGTTCAATGATGTTACAGATACCATCACATTGACCATAGACAACGATTACCGGATAGTTTACTAAAATTATATAGCGGATCATTAGACGTGCCCGCTCAAGAGACCGAACGAACAGGTCAAAGAGACCGAACGAAGAGGTCAAAGAGACCGATCGATGGGGTCAAAGAGACCGATCGAAGGGATCGCATCAAGCGGTCGCTTCCATTCGAAGGGCTCAAAGAGACCGCTCATGCGCTTTCCCAAGCGATCGCTTTAAGCGATCGCTTGGGAAAGCCCTTGGTCGCTTGATGGGAACGCTTGGACCCATTCAAAAACCGGTTGACCGGTCGGTTAACCGGTTCGAAACCGGTTGGCCCGTTCAAGCGATCGGTTCAACGGGAACCGCCCTGTTCAAGCGCCCCGTTCCAAACCTGTTCAGAACCTGTTCAAAACCCTGTTCGAAAGCCCTGCTGTTGAAAAGTTTTGAAGATGATATTAATATCGGCGTTGAATCCGGCCGGTGGTTTACCCGCTCTTTTGTTTTTCAAATTTTCGTCTAAAGTATTTATGTAACGCTTTCTGAACCAATACAACAAAGCAATAAATTATGCAACCTCGCCCGGGTATTATTAAAACAAAATGCACCAAATCTTTCGGGTAATAGAGATTAAACAATTTGCAAATTTTTCCAATAAATATTTTATTTCAATTTTGATTTATTTATAGTAGGTCTTCGTTTTCGTCTGTAATGGAATTTATCACAACTATTACCTATTCGAACTATTTAGTAAAAACACTTACGCTCTATCTCTGGGGGCTTCGTTTCTGTGAAACAAAGTATTATGAAAATTTACGAATAAACCGGGCAATTAGAAAAATTACCGGATACGTGCGCCAGAAACACCGGTAACACCGGGTGCCTAATCAGCACAAGGTAACCCTCCCCCGGCGCTCCTCCGTTGTAGACCACAATACAGTGGTCTCGGCGAAGTAGAATGTCTTCAACGGGGACATAGAGTATTTTGTACTGAAATAACATAATATCAAACACTTTGGAAATTTCTATAGCTTTAACCTACTTCACCGCCCCCGGGCCCCGCATACACACCGCACAATTGGTTAATGAACGCTTCTAGAGAACACAAAAACATCAGCATTATTGAAGCACTAACAGAAGACTTTTTTAAAACCTACCCATTTTTTTGCGAACAGTTAAACACAAACTACGGAAAACTTGGATGAAACCTACTTTTAATACTTTTCCATATCATATAGGAAACCAGTCACGATTTCGTGGAGGAAGGGGTAAAGATTAAGAGTGTGCACTTTTTCTGCGTTTATCTAAGTCCGTGGTCGTTAGAGACACCCCCAGAGAAATTAGGAGGATGCGCGTCCTCTTGATATGAAAGAGGTATCTCAAAAAGATTATGACATCCTTGCAAACTTCGCGATTGACAGATTGTTAAACTATCATCCCACTCGTATATTCTAATAATATTGATACATTACAGTATAAAATTACCGTATTGAAGACCTGCGACATCTTCACGTGCTGTAAATAACCGCCCCACAGGTCTCTAAGACAATTACAAAAAAATATCATGTGATCTTATCGTTTGCAAATGTCTTGGAAATCTGCGAAGGTAGCTTTCCTGCTTGCCCATCAGGGTAAATTGTTTACATTCTTGCTTGGTCTAGTATAAATGTGCGACCCCGTTAATGTGACAATTAGTATAAGAGCATCACTAGTCGCTAAAACATCGACGTCTTTTGAGTTTGATCAAGATGCGCAATATCGTTATTTTATTTTACTTGCTAATGACTCATTCGGGGTGCTCTCTGCAAAATACCGCGGATGATGATGCGTATGTGTTATCGTATCTACAACAATATTGGGGCGATGATGATGATGGTGCCCTGAGAGCATCAAAACAATTATCGACGGATGAATTATCTTACGCTCTCTCTGTTTATCAAACATTTCACAAACTACCCATTGATGGCCAATTAAACGACGAAACACGTAAACTAATGAGTTTGCCGAGATGTGGGGCCCCTGATAATGAGTTTAGGGTCGAATATAGGTGGAACCGCACCAACCTGAGATGGAATTTGAAACATGACGACAACCTGACGTTCTCCGATAACCTGAGGGTAATGGCCGCAACATCAAAGGCGTTCGAGGTTTGGGCGGCAAATTCAACATTAACGTTCACGTATTCGCCTGGGGTAAAAGACATACATATAAGCATTTCATTGGAACCAACAAATCACGCCTATGTAATTACAAATCGTCCGTGCCAGTCATTCGCCAGTTTAGCTGTGTTGGGCCATGCTTTTTACCCAACATCTCCAGACCATGCTCAAGCGGCCGTAGAAATTCACTTGAACAAAGACGTTGACTGGTATTACGAGGCCAGCTACTCTCCAGCCCCCGAGGGTAAAACTAGTATTTTTGCCGTTTTGGTACACGAGATTGGACATACGTTGGGTATTAAACATTCGTCGATAAACGCTTCCGTAATGTATCCATATTATTATGGTTTTCGACCGTTAAGTGATGACGATATACTAGCAGTTCAAGAGTTATATCCGCCACATGGAAGAATAAAGGCCCAGAGCCCCTCGTATGCAACACCACAGACTTCAACAACTATCGCAAATACTACACCACTACCGCCATCAACTAGAACAATAAATACCAGTATGGAAAATTTGACTGAGGATTTATGTTCCATACGGACTATAGACACCTTTTTGATTATTAATCAGAGACTGTATGTATTTTACCGAAACTTTGTGTGGCCTCTAGATCTGGGCACCAAGAAAACCACGAAAGCAAAGCCATTACGCCTAACAGACTGGTTAAGATTTTTACCGCAGAATTTTTCTAAGGTGAACAGCCTGTACCAGAGACCTAATGGAGAGATTGTTCTGATCGCCGATGACTTCTTGTATATGATAGAATTTCCAAGTCTGCAACTGGTTGATGGTTACCCCGTTAGAGCCCACAGTATACTCGGTTTGCCGCGTAATAGCAGAATTCGGGCTCTCGTAAATACCTATAAGAGCCAAACGCTTATCTTCTATGACGACAACCACTATGTTGAAATAGACGAGTGTCCCTTTAGACCGAAAAAGTACGGAATCACCTCAAACGATTTTCCGGGTGTACCAGCGAAAATGTCTTCTGCTTTTCGATACACTAACGGCCTACTGTATTTCTTTAGCAAGAAGAATTATTTCGAATTCAACGAATTTTCTAAACGTCTTGTGAGAGCGGGGGAAAAGGATCTTTCCCTATTTGGGATAAATTGTCCCAACGAAAGTATTTTTCTCCAATTGAAAGCTCTTGTGTTAAGCCTGACATCCAGTCAACAGATGCAAATTGAAATTAACGAGGATGACCGCGAAGAAGAAGATTAATTCAGGCCTCGTTGTCGTATAAATGCCTATCTATATTTCGATAAACAGTTAATTTTGATACGCAGCGCTGCAAATTGACATAAACAAAATACCTGCAAAATATCATGTGATCCTTTTCGTTTGAAAATTGATGACGTCGCCATCGGTCCAAATTTTCAAACTGTTCAACGCCCCACCCATTTTCCTCTCTCTCTCGCTGAAGATCTGTGTGTCTGTCACATGCTACCAACGCCCTAGACTTTCCTCTTCTCCCGCTCTATGTCCAATTTCCTCTCTCTTATTGCCATTTCTTTCCGGTAGGTATTCTGCGGAAAACAAACACATACGTATTAGTTATAGTAAATGGAAATATAAATCCTGAAATAAAAAATGACCACCAATTTTAAGCCGTAAGGAATAATAATAATAACAAAACATACACGCATGTCATAAATAATCATTTAAAATCATACTTACATTTGTCGTTCTGTTTCTGCAACTCCTTCACTATATTTTTATAGTTTCTCCTTTCCTCTATTAGCCCCACAATATGTTTTGTTTCTTCGGCAAGACGGTCCAGGAAGACCTAAAAGCGCCTAATTAGATGCGGCTCCTTAGAATATTCAAACGCCTTGCAGTTGCTTTCTGATCAGGGATAAAAGTTTTCCTTTCCTTTCCAATAGGTATTCTGTGGAAAACAAACAAATAAATATTAGTACCTGGAAATACTATGTTGTAGTAGCCTGTAAAATAATGTTATAAAAGCACAAACACATATCCACAATCTTCAGACCGCACCCTGAATTGAAACTGTTAAAAATAATAAGTGAAATTTATCGTGGTTAAATAACCAGAGCATAAACGAAAATACAAACTGAAATTTATCAAAGACCCCGTACCTATAGCGACTTTGAAGCATTAACATTTCCCTGGTCATCCTGTATATCGAATTCGGAGCATAAACGAAAATAAGAGCAGCAAAAAATAATGCGTAATTTATTAAGTCTAAGGAATGTACTCACATTTTTTCAGCTTGTTCTCTGATGTCCTTAAAATCCGAAATGCCCAACGGCCCATTTTCGTAGAAGATCATACGGGGTGCCCTAATCGACTCTTTCTCCATTTAGTCATAAGATGTTCGAGGAATACCAATTCTCACCGTTTCTGAGGAAAACAAACAATTGCGTATTAGTTACAGAACGTTAAAATACAAATCCTGAAATGAAAAACGCTAAAAATGTGTCATACAAAATACTTACAACCTTTTGGCCACGCCCTGTATTTCTGAATTCAAAATGTCAAAAATACTAGTTGAAATTTACTATACCTAAAGACTCCTTATATCAAATTCAAAGCATTAACACATATTTAAAATTTTTCAAGCCACCCTGTATATCAAATTTTTAACAAAATGCGTCGGCTAAATAGTTATTACTAACCACCTCGTTTGAGCTCATTTATGTAAGGAAAAATATTATAGAATTACAACACTCACCTTATCTTTCTTCCAGGTTCGTCTTCTGGGTAAAATACTACCCCTTTCAGGTAAAAAGCCACACCTAGATACACAAACACACACTATACATTCACTCAAAGACTTGGTTAAAACCTAATACGGGGGTTTTGCTGGTGTGATAACACTTCTAGAGCAGGTTTCCTGTTGTTATCATATCCGGCGAGCGGCCCTGGAGAATATTTTGCGTTGGAATTAAAGGAACGTTCACACCCATAGCTGAAAATACTTCGCCATAATTATTTAAAAACCGCGGGTGTCGGATGTGTATCCGGCCGCGGTTGCTGTTGATAAGAAAATCTAGCGCGTGTCAATTCTTGTCGTTTTATGTCCGCCTATAAAACGCCCGTCTTTTGATTTATGTGTGTATTTTCAAAAGTTAAGCGTCGGTTTTCATGTCGACGGAGAGTTCGCATGTGCGTCTTAAAACACCGCCAATAATTTCGTTTACATAACATCTACGTGCAGAGTTTTCAACATTAAGCACAATGGCCCCGAGAGATGCACCTCGTGGATTTGTAACAGCAGTGCACGCTGTCTTCGGGGGCCCCGAGCCTGAAATACTCGACGTCACCATGGAGGATTTGATGGCTGATGAGGAAATGGACAGCGACGCTAGCACTGAAGAATTTTTACCTCAGCAGCCCTTCGGAGACCTGGGGGCTTGGCTCTCCTATTGCGAGACCATGGGCTACCCCAGCACTCTGTATGAAGTCCCCGAAAGTTATACGGTTTGTGTAACGGACTATTACTGGTTGGAATATGTCGTACGCGACACAACCACGGTGTGGGTGACAAGTGCTTTTTGGGAGGACCTGGAGCATTATTACAAAAAATGTTCGCTGTGCTCTACCGGTAACAGCGTAAGCATACTCGTATCATACCACGAAGAATTTTATCATGGCGGTGTTTGGAGCATCGTTAAAGATTGGTTATGCGGGGACAACCGCCCTTATTGTGCGGGGTGTGGTGTCCCGCTATTTACCGTCGAATTAGCAGACGACGCCGGCCGCGTAAAACAGTGTTAACTCAGATTGTGTGTTGTTTAATAGAATTTTAAAAGTGATACGTTGTCTCAAATACACCCTGTATAATTTTTCCTGTTTATCTATTTGTTGTAACTACATACCTGTGTCTTGGTTATTATTATTTTGTTTTAAATATTATTATTACATCAATATTATTATTGATATGCACTCTCCGTCGACGTGAAGACTGACGCTTAACTTTTGAAAATAAAAATCTTTTAAGTCGCATGATTGTTTCTTTCATTAATAAGACAGACGGCGTTGACTCCTAAATACAAACATAAATACAATCTTGTGGTTTCCTTCATTAATAAGACAGACGGCGTTGTTTGAATTATTAGTACCTTGTGGTTGTGATGCCGTCATCAGGTTTGTGACTCGCCATTTTAATAGCCAAAGAAGAACCATTCAGTATTAAGACAGCGGCTGACGTGCGAACATTAATTTTGAGGTTATGTGAGCCCCTTTATTTGGGTGGCTAACGCTCTTGGGACAGGCACATAGAATTCTTTCAGTCCGGGCAGCTGGCCCCAATTTGGAAAAGTACTTTTGACACCGCAGAGGGCCTCGTTAAGAGGCCGCCATTTTGTTTTTGACGGAGCCGATAAGTGATCTCAATACCCCCTCGTACGATGACCATATAAAGTCTCGTGACCGCCATTTTCATTTAGCGACTCGTAAACAAACTACACCTCGTATACACCAGTCTATTTTTAAACCTCATGCGAACTCTTCTCTTAAAACCACACCGATGTCAAACACCTAGATTATTTTTATGTAGACGCGCCATGCTTGGCCTATGTAGCCGCCATGTTTTTAATAGCCGAAGGAGAACTATTCAGTATTAAGACAGCGGTTGTCCGAGGTGGTCGTGTACGTGCGTGCATTAATTTTGAGGTTATGTGGGGCCCTTCGTAAGGAGAACTATTCAGTATTAAGACAGCGGTTGTCCGAGGTGGTCGTGTGTGTGCGTGAATTAATTTTGAGGTTATGTGGGGCCCTTCGTTTGGGGGGTAAACGCTCAGCTCGTGGGGCCCCCTTAGTGCTTCTTATTTGGGGGGTAAACGCTCTTGGGACAAGCTGGTAAGTGACTTTGACAACGCAAAGGGGACCCTCGTTAAGAGGCCGCCGCCGCCATGTTTGTTTTCTTTGGTGTATAGCAAAACTAAGTGCCCTCAATACCCCCTCGTACGATGACCATATATTGAAAATAAAGTCTCGCGACCGCCATTTTCATTTAGCTGCTCGTAAACAAACTACACCTCGTATATACCGTTCTATTTTTAAACCTCAAGCGAACTCTTCCGGGGTTCTTATCTTAAAACCACAACGCCAACTATTATTCTTTCTTTACACAGGCTGTCAGTTGTCAATTGTCAATATTTACAGTTATCAATTGTCAATTTTTAAATTTGCAAATTTTTACCTGTCAATTTTTCAATTGGCAAGGCGGCGCCGCGTCGGTCGCCATTTTTAATTTTGACGACAACACCGTCTGACGGAGAATAGTTGAATTTTTATTTTGATGACAACGCCGTCTGACGGGGAATAGTTGTTGAAACATCAAACGGTGACAAAATGGTGGTCGGCGGTGGTACAAACCGAGGGATCTGTCGAAATCCGGTGGGATTACAGCTTTCGTACTGCCAACACACAAAAATCACCGGATTTCCCCAAAATTCCCTAGATTTTAGCCAAAAAACCCCATATTCTAGACAAAAAGTCCCTAAAACTGTCTGAACGCAAAAGGCCAGTCCGGAACTGTCTGGCATTAGTGTCACACTACCTACTATTGATTCTAAGAGAAAAAGTGACTAAGGGGAAAAATATGTTTATAGATTCAGAGATGAATACAATATACCATTAGACAAATAGCGAAAACAGAAAAAGGTAAAGGTGTAAACATAAAAGTGGGCTACCAGAAGATTGAAATTAGTGACAAAGTATTAAAATTAAGTGGAAGAAGAGAGCAAAAGTGATGAACATTCCGTCTTCATCAATTCAACAATTGGAACTCAGAAATCGACTAGACAACGAAAAAGGAAAAAGAGAATGGAAACAAATAAAAATGAAGTGGAACAAATAAATGATAGACCAAGAGCCCATAGACCAAAAATTGTGCATAATAGGTTTACTCCAAAAATGCCTGAGATGTTGTGATTTTTGGGTCGTGGAGCACAGAAATGCCCATGCCGGTTTTTGTTTTTGGTACAGTGATGTGTGGCAGACCCGTAAATGTGTAAAAAAAATTGCTTAAAAAAGTATTATAGGTTTAGGACTGGGGTTTGCGGGAAGCGCTAAATAATAAAAAGTAATTCAGGGGACGCGGTTCGCTTGTTGTGAATTCTGGGACACTGACCCGCTGGAGGGGTCAAACTGTGTAAATAAATCACCCCAAAAAAAATCGTAGGTTTACGCATGGGGATTGGAGGGATCTCCTAATTTACCCCCAAACATCATGAATGTCGACTCCCATTCATTTTGGTTGGTACAAAGAGGCGCCACTCTCGCGACATTTTGTAAATTCACTCAGGTAAAAAAAATCATAAGTTTATGAATGGCGTTCAGTAACTTGTTTAATATAAACATACTGAGTGCGAAAATACATTCGCCATCGTTGAAAAGTGGTACAAAAGTCTTGCCATTCACGATAATTGATTGTGCACTGAAGCTTCGTTCCTACTGCGTGTAGATTACTGCAGTAAATAGAAAATGCAAGAAATTAAAAAAAAAATTCACAGACCTCGCATCTTACGCAAGTATCATAGGTGTATTGAAAATACCTACACAACTGCTCGGTTTCTAAGATGTCCAACAAAAGTGATCTGTGCCGTTTCAAAATGGTATATTATTGATACAATAAAATAAAAGAAATGATTTGTGACAAGCACAAGGCACATAGTCAAACTGACGCAATACGTAACAAAATATTAACGCATCCGTTTTGTACTCCACCGCGGTACTCGCGCTCGCCGTACCTTAGTTTACATCTGCCTAGCGCTCTCATATTATTAAGCGGCCTCGATTGCGCGCGTCGCCGACAGTATCTGTCGCATGTCGATACATTTTTCGTAAGATGAGTCCCATATACACACGCACCCAGAAGCATTTTCAATACTAAAATTAAAATGGTTCTATGAAACGTTTAGCTGCACATACCAAACAGGCGATATTCCAGAAGAATACAAACGGAACATCATAGTAGCTTTGCCAAAAAGGAAAGGCGCGGATACGTGTGGAAATTTTAGAACGATCAGTTTGACTCCCACGTGTCAAAAATTTTAACTAGAATTGTGCAAAGAAGGATGGAGAAAAGGGCGGAAGAAATATTAGGAGAAGATCAGTTCGGATTTAGAAGAAATAGGGGAACGCGCGAGACCATTCTAGCTTTACGACTACTAATAGAAAAAGCAATAGAAAAGGGAAAGAGACCCTATAAAGGATTTGCAGATTTGGAAAAAGCCTTCGACAATGTGAAATGGAGGAAAATGTTCGAAGTGCTCAAAACGGTAGGGATTAAGTATATAGTTAGGGAGCCGGTATAGTAAATTATGACTGTATTTTCTACCATGCCGGACATTATTAATCTTAATGCATGCAACAAGAGGAAGAAGAATATGACTATGAGAAAGTTGCATCTGTGTCGCACCACAGATGGCACTCTTAAGAAAAGTTTCGAATTGTCTGGCACCCACTCGCAACTATCTAATGTGTCTGGCATTGATATTTTGGCATTCTTCATAATACAAAAATTCAGTAAAAGAAAAATCTGTTGGTAGAAAATACGTCACGTGACGCTCCTGCTTAAGATAAGTTTGGGGTTCTCTGGCACCCACTCGCCACTTATAATGTATCTGATTCTTCTTTTACTGACTATTTGTATCATGAAGAATGCCAAAATATCAATGCCAGACACATTAGATAGTCGCGAGTGGGTGCCAGACGATTCTAAACTTTTCTTAAGAGCGCCATCTTCTGTGCGACTCAGATGCAACTTTCTCATAGTCATATTCTTCTTCCTCTTGTTGCATACATTAAGATTAATAATGTCTGGCATGGTAGAAAATACAGTCATAATTTACTATACCGGCTCCCTAACTAATAGGGATAGAAGAATAATTTAATCATAATCTACACAAAGAGCAAACGGCAGTTACAGAATTTGAGCAGGAACATAGAGAAGTAAATATCCGAAAGGGAGTGAGGCAGGGACGTGCGTTATCGCCTCTAGTTCTCAATTTATATATCGAAGATGAGATTAATATTGTTAATGACATTAGAATAGCTGCTGCAATTAATATACAGGGTCAAACTCTTAATATGCTCAGATTTGCGAATGATATAGCAGTATTAGCATCCAGCGATCCAGCAAAGAAGAATTAGGAAGGACTCTGAACAAAATGGAAGCGGTTTTGACGGAGGGCTATGGTATGAAGATCAATAAAAAGAAAACCGAAATTTTGTTGTGTAGGGGATGTGAAAATAGGGCTAAAACTAAAATACAAATAGGAAACGAGAAGATAGAGGAAGTCTCAGATTTCTGCTATTTAGGAAGTCAAGTAACTCTAGATTTAAGACCAAGAATAGCGCAGGGCCGAGTTGCATTTAAAAAAAAGAAACAACTATTATGCTCGGAAATGATAAATGTAGAAACTCGGATGAGGCTCTTAAAAACGTATGTATGGAGTACAGCAGTGTCCGGGTGCGAAACTTGGACGATAGAAGCAGATAGGAAAAAATTAGAAGCATTTGGAATGTGGCACTATAGACGCATGACGAAGATACCGTGGGTAGATAAGGTTAGCAACAGAGAGGTATTAGAAAAAGTTGGAGAAAAGCGAAATTTATGAAAGACAGTAAGGAATAGGAGAGATATAGGATGGTTGGACACCTTCTGAGGCACGAAGGCTTAGTTCGCAACATACTAGAGTCAGAGATAGGAATAAAAAGTGGTAAGGGTAGGCCGAGATTGGACTACTGCTCTCAAGTAGTTAGGGATATAGGATGTTCAACTTTTAGGGAAAAGCGTAGGTTAGCTCAGGATAGGAAAGATGGAGGTACGCGTCCAACCAGTCTTCGGACTGAAATCTTTATGATGAAGGGTGAAAATTTATAATTGCTTTCTTTCAAGCTTTCTAGCGGGCCCTTGTACCACCGTTCAATGATAAGGAATGTATTTTTGTACTCAGCAGGTTCATCATAATCAAATTCTTGAATGCCATTCATAAACTTATGATTTTTTTACGTAAGTTTTTTTTTTACAAAATATAGCGCCCCCCTGTACCAATTTTTTTTATCGGCAACGGTGAATACTCGACTTTTGTGATTGAAATAACTTGTCTCCAAGTTTTGAAGAGTAAACTTATGATTTTTTTACCTGAGTGAATTTACAAAATGTCGCGAGAGTGGCGCCTCTTTGTACCAACCAAAATGAATGGGAGTTGAGATGCATGATGTTTGGGGGTAAATTAGGAGGTCCCTCCAATCTCCATGCGTAAACCTATAATTTTTTTGGGGGTGTTTTATTTACACAATTTGACCCCTGTAGCGGGTCAGTGTCCCAGAATTCACAACAAGCGAACCGCGTCCGCTGGATTACTTTTCATTATTTAGCGCTTCCCACAAACCCCAGTCCTAAACCTATAATACTTTTTTAAGCAATTTTTTTACACATTTACAGGTCTGCCACACATCACTGTACCAAAAACAAAAACTGGCATGGGCATGCCCACTCGCCTTAAAAGCTATATCCTCAAAGTAACCAAATGAAACGAAACAAAAATAAATGAAAAGAAGCAAAGAGGATCAAGAAACGACAATATAGAGAGGCTTATAGAGTTTTGCTTTGAGAATGACTTAATAATAGGAGTGAAAGATATGTCAGATGTCTGCAACAAATGGTCTGCAGATGCGGGGACCTTCACTTGCTGATTGACGAAATGAAAATGAGAACATGTGTCAAGAAAATTAAGCAGCAAACTTTGGAGAGGAAGAAAAAATGTAACTTACAAATACTTAAAGAAAAAGAAGTTCAATAAAAATTGAATGCATGTGTAGAAGAAAAGCAAAGAACCAAATGAGGGAAACATAGAAGAAAAGTGGGTAAAATTAAAAGAAACAATACCCATAGCGGCAAAGGAACAATTGGGTTATAAAGAGAGGGAAAGAACACAATGAATAAGTGAAGACACGTGGAAACTAACTACGAGGAGGATACATATATGAAGTCTAAATGAAATGAAACAAAAACTGCTGTCGATATGAAAAATACAACCAAACAATATGAGGCCCTAAACACAAATAAAGGAAGGACCTAGAGGTGATTGAACGCATGCCAAAACAGGTAGAAGATGCAGCAGCATTAAACTATTCAGTGCGTCATTTGATGTCCTTGCGGCAACTCGTCCCATTGAAAGCCACTTGGGCTGTAGTGGAAATTAGGTAGGGAAACACAACGTAGGGGTCAAAACAGAAATTTATGTGACAAAATAAAAAGTACTCGTCAAGTTAGCGTTGAGAATTGGGATAGAAGATTATAAAAAACTTTATATAGACCAACAAGAAATAAAACAAGTGGAGAAATTTTGTTTCTTGAGATGCATCAAGTGCAAGGGGCGGAAGAGAAGCAGACATACCCTAAAGAATATAAAAAACATGACAAGCTTATGGAACATTGAAGAACATCTGGACATCTGCGCTTTTGACTAAACAAACTAAAATGAAATTACATATTTAACAGTAATGTGAAGTTGGTGCTGATGTATGGAAATGAAGCATAGTCAACATGTAAGAGTAACATAAGGAAAACCCAAATATTCATAAATAAATTCTTTCGAAAAATAATAAAAAACTTGTGTGTGGCAGCTCCGACGCACGACTGGAGTTTACTCCTTATATATATTTTAGCACTCAGGCCTAGTAGGCCCATGGCTTGATTAACCAATACTCTCCATTCCTTTTTATTTTCTGTTTTCTCCCTTCAATCTTCAATGCCTAATTGCCTTATATCCTTCATTACTTCTTCCCTCCACCTCGCTCTCGGTCTTCCTCGTCTTCTTCTGCCCCCTATACTACTTCCAAATTCAAATATTCTTTTTGGTGTTCTGTTTATTGTCATCCTCATAATATGTCCCAACCATCTCAGCCTTTGTGATTTTGCAATTCCCACTATATCCGGTTCCCCAAATAACTCCCTTAGCTCTTGGTTAGTTCGCCTTTCCCACACATCATCCACCTTTTTACCTCCGTATATCTTCCTCAGCACTTTTCTCTCTCACACTCCCAGCATTCTTTGTTCTGTTGATCCTAAAGTCCACACTTCACTTGCAAATGTCACAATTGGCCGTATAACAGTTTTATAAATCCTCAGTTTTAACCGCCTTGATATCTTCTTACTATGTGAAGCAGAATGGTCCAATGTTCTGTTTATCGGCGAATCTCGGTTCGAATTTCAACCTGACAGCAGAAAAATTAGCTTGTGGGGAAGAAACGGAGCCTTGGAGAGGACCAGGTACTTCCAGGAAGTTCACAATTATCGAGGAGGGTCTATGATGGTATGGGCTGGAATCGATTTGCATCATAGAACGGACCTCGTTTGTCTGGATGGAGCCATGAACCAGCGGCGTTATATTGAACAAGTTCTTATTGTACCTATTATTGTACCATATTCATATGCTGCTTGTCCAGATTTGGTTTATATGCAGGATAATGCTCACATTGCACATCAGGTACAAATTTGGTTTGATGAAGCGAACATTGCCCTTTTGCCATTGGCTCCTCAGTCTTCCGACCTCAACCCCATTGAGCATGTGTGGGACATGCTGCAGAGACTTCTTTCAGTTATGGCAAACATTCAAGGCCGTTTAGCATTTGAAAATGCACTAAGAGAGCTTTGGGCCCTTTTGCCACAAGATGCAATCGATACGCTGATTTTAAGGATGCCTAGGCAGTGCCAGGCAGTCATTAATGCCTGAGGAGGCAATACATCGTGTTAAGTACAAATATAAAAAAAGTACTACGGTATCAGAAGTACACTTTTATTTTAATACACAATGTATTGTTTTCCAATTAAATGTTTATTTTCATTATTAAACAAATAATGCTAAACATTAAAAGTTTATTTTTAGCCAATTTTGTACTAGACAAGCTAATCAAATAAATGGTGTAACCTACTCACTTTGAGTTGTAGGATAACAATCATACAATGAAAATTATTTGTGTTCCTTAGATAATCCTAAAATAGGATGTGTTTTGTGAATATGCTAGACTCAGATGCCGAATTTGCTCAATCGCCAAAGTCTGTCAGGTATTGAAAATATAAATTCGAGCACACAATTACGATGATTTACAATAATTGTGTTGTTAACATGTGACTAATACTAGAAAAATTAACGCAGTCACCGTGCTTCTAGATATTTTAAACTGAATGTTTTAAAATCTTAAAATAAACCCAATACTTAATATGAATAGAATTCAAAGTATGATAACTCTGGAGTTATAATTACGATGCCTGTAATTACGTGTGACAAAGAGAAGAGGACTACTGAAGAATAAATGGCGAAGGGAAATAAAAGAGGAAACGGAAAATGTGGGAATGTGTTGGGGAGAACAGAAAAAAATGTTGAGAAATAAAAAAGAATGGAAAAGCTTCATTGATGCTCTATGCTCCGTGATGGAGTAAATGGACCAAATATACATATGCATTCGCCGACTTTTCTGTGTACAACTAGATGGTCGAGAAGTCCAATCTTTGTTTATTTCCCTATAATAGCTTTAAATCGCGCTGTGATGGCAGGAACTGTAATGTTGTTGCACGATGGTCAGAGGCAAAGAATGGCTGGTGTAAGCCTTTCAGCGGGTATCCCAACTTCCTAACACTTCCACGAAACTGGTAGGCTAACTAGAAGACCAGGATCAAGGTGAAGAAGAACCACCACGCCAAGGGATGACCGTTTTCTTGTGTCCATGGCTTTACGAAATTGAACCACTATAATTTCGTTTTGAACTGGCCTCCAAGATGTCAGAAATGTTAACATTAAAGAATAGACAGTTAGGAGACGACATTGTTCTGCTGTCGGAAAAAAGGCTACGGGTCCTCCGCTTTTTCTTGATGTATGGATACTTAAGAAAGTTTTTTTATTGCTTGTCGTAGGTTCGAATTTGGAATTAGGCCATAATTACTATTAAGACAACTTTTATTTTTATAAATTGCTATACTTTCTAAGAAGTTTAAATCAAATTTATTATTATTTAAGAGCTTCAAATTATTAGCATGGTTTATGTTGTCCTATGTCTTGCACGCTGTACATACCTAAACATTTGGTAGCTCGTAACACCATGTTGGTCTGTACTGTAGAGTGAAGAACTACTAAACTTGGGAAGAACTGTTCTAATAAACCTTTTTATTGAGATGTTCAGTTTTGTTCTTCTAGTTTTGGGAAAGGATCCTATGCAATCCATTTTTCTCGTTTCAGTCAGAAGTGGTAACGTATGGTAGAATCCGAGGTCTCATATTGAGATCCCAATTGATGGTCCTGTTGAGGGAAAAGTTGTTCAATGAAACGTCCGATTCCTGGGGCCATATCTCCCTCAAAACTTTCTGGGACTCTTATCCCAGATATCCAAAAGTTGAAGTAATTTTTTAGCGAGTTAAAATTTTCTTAGTTTTGATTACATACAAACATTTTTAGGATCTTTCAATCTCCGATGATGAAAAAACGTATTTTATGGATTTGAGGCCTTTCATGAATCCATCTCCTTACACAGTTCTCCATGTAAGTTTGATGTAAATTTATTGGATGTATTTGTTCATGTTTTTACGAATTTTTAGTCTGCTTCGTTTCCGAGAATGTTCCGGTTATTTAGGGCGCTTGGTTTGAGGCACTTGCCTATTGTGAATGATTCAAATGAGGTAAGGCCTTTCTTCACCAATTTACGATTTACGATGCAAAACATGGGTTCATTGCCTGGCCCTCACCTCGAAAATTGCTGAACCGATTTTAATTAATCCAGCAGGGAAATGAGCCCATGAATTGCGGTTGCTGGACACATTGTAAATCGTTGCCTTTAATATAAACATTTCCTGTAGGTTATTGGGATGGTAACTCGTAAAGATCTGGCCAGGTACAGGGTGTGGCGGCATCGAGGCCAAATGGGTTTTGAAGAATTGCTAATATCCAAAGATTGTTGACAATAAATCATGTGTTCTGGGTCAATTTTAAGTATTTTTTATACCTAAGATTAATTTAACTGTGTTAACTATGTCGAATTTGATTTTTATTTAGCTACGATTTATTTAATGTTATTTCGAATAAATATATTTTTTATAACTAAATGAATGCAGTTGTTTTTAGTAAGTTCGTATTTTTTAAAATTTACTAAAATTTATAAAATTTACTTAAATTTATACAATCCATGCTCGGTGATTTGTGACTTTGCTTTAAGGGTTATGACAAAATGTTTTCTATAAAAATGTTAAGCTTCAGGGGTCACCATCTCATGACCTCGAGGGTGGAAGCCAGACGTAAACACAGCTGATGTGAATGCATTGGAAAAACAAATTCTAGGCCAGCATAGACGAATTTGTCTCCAGACTTTAAAAGTGGACACAAAATAATAAACATTCTCTGATGGCCGAAAGAAAATTTCTGAAAATTCATTTAGAAAGTGACTATACAGGGTGATTTTTTTTGACCGTGTATTAGAAGTATCTGGAGAACTAAAAGAGATATTGATTTGAAGTTTTGGCTGTGGCCGAAACCGGGTCGGATCTATTTAATGAAAATATTTTCAAAATGGTGGCATTTCCAGGAATACCGGAAGTTGACACCAACTTTGTTATCTTAAATGGAATGCTACCATTTTCTATTTTTTTTTTAGATTCCACGAAAAATTTTAATGTCAATTCAATAAAGGTTCGCTATGTCTAAAATTAATATTTTCGGAGATATAAATTTTTTTCTCAATATTTTGACAGTTGTGGTAGATTATGTAAACATTAATATCTCGATATCGTCTAGCAGTAAGATGTTCGATTTTTTATGGTGGCAAGACGAGGTGTTGGAGTTACTAATCAGGCAAACAAATTTTCAAAATCTATTACATAAAATTTTCTAATCAACGACATATGTTGATCGCACAAAAGTAGCAAAAAGTCATTTTTCTTAAGTAGAATGATACCATTTTCAATTGTTTTTTAGATTCCACGGAAAATTTTAATGTTAATTCAGTAAAGGTTCGCTATGTCTAAAATTAATATTTTCGGAGAAAGGATTTTTTTCTAATACCTATTTTGACAGTTGTGGTAGATTATGTAAAAATTAATATCTCGATAACGTCTAGTAGTAAGATGTTCGATTTTCAAAATCTATTACATAAAATTTTCTAATCAACGACATGTTGATCACACATTCATAAGTAGCAAAGAGTCATTTTTCTTAAATTGAATGATACCTATTTAAAGAAACAAATTAAAAAAAGTGAAAAAAAGTGAAAAAATGCGCATTTATGGTGTTTCTCTACCTAAAATGCATAGTATTTTAGATATTTGCTGTTTTCTTATTTCATCGATCAAAATTGAAGAGTGCCGCCTTCTAGTAAGTAGACCTTGGCTTGTAGACAAAACAAAATATTCACAAATTTCACAAATAATGTCTAATAAAAGCAATTGGTATTTTTTAGTAATTTAGTACGGTTGGTGTTTAACGAATAGGATATGGCAAATGATAATTATTCTTACTTGGATATTATGAATTTATTCAACATTCATGGAAAATGCGATAAAATAATTAACAGGACATACAGAACATTTAATGGAACATATCCTGAATTACCACCACTGAACTTATTTTAACTAAATAAAAAATAAGGTAGGTACGTGATAGTAAAACAATGTTAAAGAAACTGTTCAAAATGTAGTCCATTAACTTCTACACATTTAATAATTCGCTTATTTACGGCGTGTGTAGTAGCGCTACGAATTTCATGTGGATCTAAGCCTGCAAATGCTGTAGCAATTCTTTCCACCAATTCATCCCTGTTGTTGGGTGGATATTGATACACTTTATCCTTTATACGGCCCCAAAGATAAAAATCCAACGGTGTAATGTCTGGAGACCAGGCAGGCCAACTCCTTGGACCCAAACGTCGTATCCATCTATCTTCAAACATCTGGTACAGTTCGTTAGTAACTGCTGCAGAACAATGACCTGGCACCCCATCTAGTAGGTATCTAAAATACTATTCATTTTGGGTAGAGAAACATACATTGTTAAACGCGCATTTTTTCACGTTTTTTAATTGGTTTCTTTAAATAGGTATCATTCAATTTAAGAAAAATGACTCTTTGCTACTTATGTGTGATCAACATATGTCGTTGATTAGAAAATTTTATGTAATAGATTTTGAAAATTTGTTTGCCTGATTAGTAATTCCAACACCTCGTCTTGCCACCATATGAAATCGAATATCTTACTACTAGACGTTATCGAGATATTAATTTTTACATAATCTACCACAACTGTCAAAATAGGTATTGGAAAAAAATTCATATCTCCGAAAATATTAATTTTAGACATAGCGAACCTTTACTGAATTAACATTAAAATTTTCCGTGGAATCTAAAAAACAATTGAAAATGGTATCATTCTATTTAAGAAAAATGACTTTTTGCTACTTTTGTGCGATCAACATATGTCGTTGATTAGAAAATTTTATGTAATAGATTTTGAAAATTTGTTTGCCTGATTAGTAACTCCAACACCTCGTCTTGCCACCATAAAAAATTTAACATCTTACTGCTAGACGTTATCGAGATATTAATTTTTACATAATCTACCACAACTGTCAAAATATTGAGAAAAAAATTTATATCTCCGAAAATATCAATTTTAGACTTAGCGAACCTTTATTGAATTGACATTAAAATTTTCCGTGGAATCTAAAAAAAAATAGAAAATAGTAGCATTCCATTTAAGATAACAAAGTTGGTGTCATCCAACCAGAGAATGTGTGACTGAGCCTTGTTGTTGTACTAATATTTTCAACCGTGGAATGCAGAGCACTGATTTGCGATTTCGTTAATATAATCGTTCATTAAACTGTAATCAAATGTATGAACAACTGACCCTAAATAATCCAATAATTCACACTTCTTCAAATTCACTTTTCTATCATCATAAAGTTTTCAGTACGAAGACTGGTTGGACGTGTTCCTCCATCCTTTCCTGTCCTGAGCTAACCATTTCCCCAAAAGTTGAACATTCTACATCCCTAACTATTTTAGAGCAGTAGTCTAATCTGGGCCTACCCCTACCTCTTCTTATTTCTATCTCTGACTAGTATGTCACAAACCAAGCCTTCGTGCCTCAGAAAGTGTCCTATCATCCTATCTCCTATTCCTTACCGTCTTCCATAAATTTCGCTTTTCTCCGACTCTTTCTAATACCTCTCTGTTGCTAACCTTAACTATCCACGGTATCTGCATCATGCATCTATAGCACCACATTTCAAATGCTTCTAATTTTTTCCTATCCGCTTCTAAATAAGCGTAAATATCATACCAAATTGCGCTGGTATTCACTATCACACAAAACAGAATTGTGTTTATTCACAATCGGTTAGTAATAAGTCAATTGCCAACTTTAAAAAGTTTGCAAGTAGGTTATTCCTGACTTCTACTTCGTGCCTTGGTCATCTATCTAGCCCTCGGCTGTAATGAAAGATTTTCCACCTCGGTACGTAATATACTATTTCATTTGATTTCACGGCCAACTTGCTTCCTAAGAAAACGTGTAATTTCGACGCCATATTTAGTCCAAACATAAACTGGCACATCACTGCACTGCAAAGCAAATTTGTAGTAGAACTGTAGAATCGAATGGCATTAAAATTTATACAGGATGCTATACCGGAAGTGAATTTGGGGTGCTCTTTATACCAAAAGTAAATAAGGTTAGGGAGGTATTAGAAAGAGTTGGGAGAAAAGAGGAAGGTACAGAAGACAATAAAGAATAGGAGACACCTTGTGAAGCACGAAGGAATAGTCTGCGACATAGTCGGAGATAGAACTAAAAAGAGGTAGGGGTATGCCTAGATTAGACTACTGCTCTCAAATAGTTAGGGATGTAGGCAGTGATGTTCTCATCAATTTTTTCGAGGGTATACTACCAGCAAACCATTGTGTGCCTGATTTTTTGAAGGGGTCAATTTTATTTATATTTTTCTTATAAAAGTGATAAAAAAGTCGGTTAAGCTATGTAAATACCGGATGGGGATTTACTGTGTAATCGGTTCATATCTCTGGTTCTGCTTAAGATATCAAAATGAAATTTTACACGTATGTGGGGAACGACATGGAGCATTTCGTAAAATTATTTATGTATATACAGGCTGTTCACATTCTGAGTACCAGACCAAAGTTCTATTTCTTTAAATGGAAACCCCACAAGTATTTGCGTGATTTCGATTCCCCATAAAATTTCATGAAAATTGATATACTACATGATGTGGTTTTGAGTAAGGACTGTTAAGATATGACATTTTTGTGTTATTATGGTCCCAAATTTATGACGCTACTGGCGTCTACTGACCAAAGCCACCTAACAATTTTTTATTGAAATGGGTTTACACACTGCTGTATTTGTGAAATCTATAAATACTTTCACCATAATACTTTGGCCCGGTTTTTCAAACAATCCAACACTGGATTAAGTCTGACACCGGCTTCGTTGCTATGATACCGGCTTTCTGATTGGTTGTAGCATAGCAACAAAGCCGGTGTCAGACTTAATCCGGTGTTAGATTCTTTGAAAAACCAGACCTTAGGATTATACAAGGTAGTTAAGTTATGCAAAAGAGAATTTTTCTCAAAAATTTCAAATGGAATACCATGTATATTATTTGCACAACTGACACTCAGTTAACTAAGCTTTTAATTGATGTAGATATTGCCAGGTCTACTACTGATAGTTTCGGCAGATATTACGATTGAACATCAAAATTTTTGAATTTCATTATTAGTTTATACTCTTTTTGGCGAATTCCCCCTATTCTGTCGCTCAAAACTCACAATAATGTTTATATTTTGTATTCACAAATTGGTATCAATATAAAGACAATAAATCTTATTGTAAAATTGTGTCTTGATGGTTATATTCTTAAATGTATAACGTCTTTTTGAAGTCGGGTATAATGTTCAAACAAGGAGTGCCATGGAAGAAAATATTATGTTTAAGAAATAATCTTGCAATGGAGTTTTTTGTGTTAATGTAAACTTCATTTGCTAAATATTTTATAGAAACAAAATGCAGACCTTTTTTGGAGTTTTGGGTGACAAAATAGGGCAGATCGTCAAAAATAATGTAAAATACTAACGAAACTACATATTTATAATTCATATTGTACATTATGTCGAAACTTTTACTGGTAGACTTGACAATATCCACATCAATAAAAAGCTTAGTAAAATGACCATCAATTGTACAAATAATATTCATGGTGTTCCATTTGAAATTTTTGAGAAAAATTCTGTTTTGCATAACTTAACCACCCTGTATTATCTCAAGTATTATGATAAAATTATTTAAAGGTTTCAAAAATACAGCAGTGTGTGAACCTATTTCAATAAAGAAATTTTAGGTGACTTTGGTCAGTATGCGTCAGTAGCGTCATAAATTTGGGTCCGTAATGGCACAAAAATATCAATATCTCAACATTCCTTAGTCAAAACCACATCATGTAGTATATCAATTTTCATGGAATTTTATGGGGAATCCATATTATGCAAAGACACGTATGGTTTACATTTAAAGAAATAGAACTTTGGTCTGGTACTTAGAATGTGAACATCCTGTATATACCTAAATAATTTTGGGAAATGCTCCATGTGGTTCCCCACATTCGTGCAAAATTTCATTTTGATATCTTAAATAGTTCCAGAGATATGAGCCGATTGCACACTAAATCCCCACCCGGTATATTGACAAAAAATTGTTTCCGACACACATCCTCTTCCTTGTCTGTTTTTTGACATTCTTTAACTTTACCACGAAGAGTTGAATGTGCCGATCGATGGTCTTGCAGCCAAATTTTCACGTACGGCCGCGGATTGAAGTCTGCAAACGGAGGGCCATTAATGTTGTGAAACTAATGGCCAATGCTGGTGGCAAATCTTTCAAGCAAGTAGTGGTGGTGAGTATTGGCCAATAGTCTAATCGTCTCATAGCATCTTTCACATCAGCGTCAACTCATTGCCTCGTGAAAAACCAGCCTATACTAAGAATCATGACGTAGACGTAATGTGGGGTAGAGCACCTAGAAACAAGGCATGATTTACCGCCATTTTGTGTCCTACTGACAGCTTTTACCTGAGTAAACTGGGTTGTCGGGAGCATATTAGATCCAAATAAATTTTTGTTTATTATGTAATATAAAAAAATTCAAATGTTTCCAAAATCAAAAGTGTTATTTTTTATATTTACATTCATAGTTACTTACTGTATAAATACATTCTGCACAAAAATTACCGCATCACCTAATGTTTGTTTAATATTCTTAAAAAAAAATAATCAAAGGGATACACAAGTGTATAAAATGGGTTCACAGGTTTAAAGTAGTGATAATGCAATATAGTAAAAGGTTCGAAGTCAGGTTTGGTAGACGTAATTACAATATAAGTAGGGTTGCCAGATATTTAAATTGGAAAAGCGTGGCTCCTGGGCGGGGGACAAGGGGGGGAGGGGGCGGAGTCCCCCCACAAGGAGGGTGTTTCCCCCGGATTTTTTAAAATGAAGTGCTATGGAAGTAATATGTTAAAGTGTTTTAAAAATATGTTGGATATCTTACGAAGGAATAGAAATAATGTAATGTAGGTACTTGGAAATAAACTTTTTATTAAGAAAAAGCACTCAAAATAAATAAAAGGATCCCTCACGCATCTAGAGGCGGTACTTACCCACTTTTTATGTTGGGGTGATGGAGCAGTACGTAAACATATCTTCTGTCTCTAAGATGATAAATACCTATGCAATGCTGTCAGTTGTATCCTTTTTTGTCCCAGAAAATCGGGATAATCTGGAACGAATTTGTTAAATTGGGGCAATTCGTTAGTCCGGTGTGGTGCGGGGTAGCTACTGAAAAATCGGGGCATTCCTTCCCAAATCGGAGCGTCTGGCAACCCTAAATATAAGTATACAGGTGTTAAAAATTATAAAACTTTTATGCGACAATTTATTTCAAAGAATTATGAACAATAATTTTTATCACAATATTGGTTCTTAATATCGAACATTTCCCCCTTCTGCTCTTATTACAGCTTGCATTCTCCCTGGCATACCATCATAAAGATTTTGTAGGTACATATCGTTGGTCATAGTCTTCCAAATTACGTCCAACTTGTTTTACAGATCTTGTAGGGTTCTACATGGAATTTTTTGATGCTGATTTGTTCGTCCTATATAGTACCATACGTGCTCGGTAGAATTAAGGTCCGGGTTGCTCGCAGGCCAGTTCATTCTGATAATATCAACATCACGAAGGTAGTCGTTTATTATCCTGGCCACTTGTGATTATACATTATCATCCTTAAAAATGAAATTGCCACCTACAAAAGGATCATGGGTGACCCCATGGGGTTCATGAATGTCCCTTATGCATCCATCGGCTGTCAATCTCCTACCATTCACACCCACTAGTTCTGTGAGCCCATAAATAGAAGTTTCTCCCCCTACCATGATCGACCTACCTGCAAAATTTACTTTTTGTCGGATGCTACATTGAAAATAGCGAGCACGCAGCCGTTTGTAGACCGGCATACGTCTATCTGATGCATATAAACAAAATCGTGATTCATCGGTGAAGAGAACATTGGACCATTCTCTGATAAACTGTAATCGCACAACTCGATGTTCTCTAGCGAGGCATGGTCCAGAGGCAGAAATCTTTGGCCGTGTATTGTCTTCTCGGAGATGGTTTCTGATTGTTAGAACACAAATTTCAACATTTTGAGCAGCTAAGAGATCATTTTTAAGCATTAGAGCAGTACAGTGACTGTTCTTAAAGCTGTAAAGCTGTAACTCGCAAAAACCGATCATCTATATCTGTGGTAACTCTTTTGTGGCCTGTCCCTCCCTTCGGAAAAATTCTCCAGTTTATGTGTAATGCCTAACAACTCTTCATATAGCACTCTGTTGCACACCTAATGCATTAGGCACATACCTTTGACCTTTGACTTCGTCTTTCTTGAATCAAAGTTCCTGCTCTCACAGCTTCTTCTTCGGTCAAATGGCGTCTTATATGCTGACGACCTTTCATAGTGAACAAACAATCGCTAAATTATTGCAAACGAATACAAACCAAACAGAAACAAGCAACAAAAATAATTGTAACTACAAAAATAAATAAATCGGAGTTGATACTTGACAACGTTTAACATAAATGAACTAGAGAAAATAAAGAATGCTGTTTGCCAGGGCTCTAAATATCTCGTAGAAGAAACCACCTTGGAAAACAAACAGGTAATTTTGACTGAAATATACAGGGTGTCCTGGTGAAGGTGGGAAATCTCTCGGGTGCGTATAGATTACACGAAAATAACACCCCAAGTTCATATAAAGTTTTCTCCTACGACCTTCCCCTGCCGATATATTCTCCCTTAAAATGGAGAAATAAAAGTAGTTTTTTAACATCATCATCATAAGGTTCTCAGTCCGAAGACTGGTTGGACGCGTACCTCCATTCTTTTCTATCCTGAGCTAACCTACGCATTTCCCTAAAAGTAGAACATCCTACATCCCTAACTATTTGAGAGCAGTAGTCTAATCTAGGCCTACCCCTACCTCTTTTTATTCCTATCTCTGACTCTAGTATGTCACGAACTATTCCTTCGTGTCTTAGAAGGTGTCCTACCATCCTATCTCTCCTACTCTTTATTGTTTTCCATACCTTTCGCTTTTCCCCAACTCTTTCTAATACTTCCCTATTGCTAACCTTATCTATCCACGGTATCTTCATCATGCGTCTGTAGCACCACATTTCAAACGCTTCTACTCTTTTTCTATCCGCTTCTCATATTGTCCAAGTTTCGCACCCGTATAATGCCGTACTCCATACATACGACGTTAAGAGTCTCTTCCTAGTCTCTATATTAACCGTTCTCGAGCATAACAGTTGTTTCTTTTTGTTAAACGCAACTCGGCCCTGCGCCATTCTTTGTTTTATATCTTTAGTGCTCCTACCGTCTTGAGTTATTTTACTTTCTAAGTAGCAGAAATCCGCGACCTCCTCTATCTTCTCATTTCCAATTTGTATTTCCATTTTAGTTCTATTTTCACATCCCCTACATACCAAAATTTTAGTTTTCTTTTTATTGATTTTCATGCCGAAGCCCTGTGTCAAAACTGCTTCCATTTCATTCAAAGCCGCTCCTAATTCTTCTTTGCTAGATGCTAACACTGCTATATCATCCGCAAATCTGAGCATGTTAATAGTTTGGCCCTGTACATTGATACCTGAGGCTGTTCTTTCCTTAACAATATTAATCGCATCTTCGATATATAAGTTGAAAACTAGAGGTGACAATGCACATCCCTGTCTCACTCCCTTCCGGATATCTACTTCCCTTTGTTCCTGCTCACATTCTATAACTGCCTTTTGCTCTTTGTAGAGATTATGTATTATTCTTCTGTCCCTGTATTTCATCCCTACCTTTCTCAGCACTTCGAACATCTTCCCCCATTTTACGTTGTCGAAGGCTTTTTCTAAATCTGCAAATCCTATATAGACGCTCTTTCTCTTTTCTATCGTTTTTTCTATAATTACTCGTAAAGCTAGAATGGCCTCGCGCGTTCCTCTATTTCGTCTAAATCCGAACCTTTTTTTACATAAAATTTTTATTTTTAATTGTATTTCGATAATTTTCTTAGTGACGTACTTAGTGATTAAATGTTGATAAAATAATACGACATGTTTTTGATAGTGCATCAGCGGAGCAAGGGGTGAACTACCCCTTACCTTCTTAACTTCATATTTTTTAAGGGGCTGGGTATTTTAAATTTTTATCCGCATTTTTTGTTTCGCCGGACATTTTGCTAATAAAAAGTTACTCTTGTTAGGTTTCGATAAAATGAAGTCTTTTCCAGAAAATAAAACTCAACGAGCAAGAGGTACCGTGTTTCTACGATCTTCGTTTTCATTTTTTCCGGCATTCGAAACACCGAAAGCAATTTTTTAATGTAAATTTTCACTACCTTTCGCAAACTGTTAAGGTTATTTTTTATGAAGTTTCGTCTGTTGTCTACATCGTCAATTTTTATTTTTTCTTAATACGGACCTGGACAATTTTTAATGAATTTCAAAAGAAATAGCTAATGTAGGGTAAAATCATATTTAAAAAATTCATAAGAAATAATTTATTGAAAGAGCTTTCGATTTTTTGATATCTTTGAAAATAATGCCAGAAAAAATAAAGACGAAAATTGTAGAAACGCTGTACCTCTTGCTCGTTGAGTTTCATTTTCTCGAAAATGCTTCATTTTATCAAAACCTAACAAGAGTAACTTTTTATTATCAAAATGTCCGGGGAAACAAAAAATGCGGTTAAAAATTAAAAATATCCAGCCCTTTAAAAAATATGAAGTTAAGAAGGTAAGGGGTAGTTCACCCCCTGCTTCCCTGATGCACTATCAAAAAACGGGCCGCATTATTTTATCGACATTCAATCACTACGTACGTCACCAAGAAAATTATCGAAATTATCGAAATACAATGAAAGGGGGCAGCAGCTCTTTCAGTAATCATAGTGGCAGAGATCGTGAGGGTCGGTATGGCACTGTGATACACACTACTGCGATGTGGAAGGCAACGGGAAACCACCACATTATTCTATCCCTAGTACAGCGTACTTCGAATTTATGACGATGGCACCTTCTGGAGTAAAATATTCCGGAGGTAAAATAGTCCCACATTTGGATCTCCGGGCGGGTACTGCTTCGGGGGGGAGTCATCAGAAATGATAAGTGTAACATCTCACGAGTCGGAGCGTGGAATGTTAGAAGCATGAAACAAGTAGGAAAGTTAGAGAATTTGAAAATTGAGATGGATAGGTTAGCATTAGACATAGTAGGTATTAGTGAAGTGAGATGGCCAGAAGCCGGAGACTTCTGGAGCGGAGATTTTAGAGTAATACACACAGGATCTGTAGGAGGAAATTCGGGAGTAGGAATTGTTATGCGGAAAAAAGTAGGGCAGAGTGTAGAAAATTTCTTACAGCAAAGTGACAGGGTAGTTATGGTTAGGTTAGATTCGAAACCTGTAAAAACAGTAATAATACAGGTATATATGCCCACTTCTAACTACAGTGATGAGGTCGTAGAGGCAGTTTATAGTGATATTGAACATGTGCTAGATTTTGTGAGAGGACACGAAAATTTAATAATTATAGGAGATTTCAATGCAGTGGTAGGCACAGGGCGAGAGGGCGGAATAGTTGGTCCCTTTGGATTAGGCAATAGGAACGATAGGGGAGTTAGACTGATAGAGTTCTGCGATAAACATAACTTAATGGTCGCGAACACTTTATTTCACCATCATGTTAGGAGACGCTACACGTGGAAGATGCCAGGAGACCTAGGGAGATATCAAATAGATTACATTCTTGTTAGGCAAAGATTTAGAAATCAAGGTAGGGATTGTAGAAGTTATCCAGGAGCAGATATAGATAGTGATCACAATATAGTCGTTATGAAGGCCAATCTTAAATTTAAGATTTTGAAAAAACGAAGCGGAAGAAGGTATCTTGACCCAGAGAGACTAAAAGATGATGATACGCGCGATAAGTTCGAGAAAAAGACAAACGAAGTACTAAAGGGCGCGGGCGAAAATATTGTTAGGGACATAGAGGAAGAATGGAATTGCATTAAAAATAGTTTAGTTTCCTCAGCTAGGGATATTTTGGGTCATAAACAGAATGAAAGTAGGAAACCCTGGATAACAAAACATATTGTAAGTCTAATAGAGGAAAGGCGAAAATATAAAAATAGGTTAGATGAAATAGGGAAACAAAGATATAAGGCGATCAAGTGGGAAATTATTCGGAAATGTAGGAAAGCGATAGAGCAATGGATCGATAATAAGTGCAAAGAAGTGGAAAATAAGTTCGAAGTAGGAAAGACTGATGAAGCATATAAAATAATTAGGAGAAATTTTAGAGAAATTGGATCTAGTACCAAAAGCATTAGGAATGAGGCAGGAGATATCCTAATCGAAAGCGGGGAGAAGGCAGATAGGTGGAAAGAATATTTAGGAAACTTATATGCGGGACAGGAAGTGCAAGATATATTAGAAAGCGAAAGCAGTGTAGAGGGGGATAACCTAGGGAATCCTATAATGAGAGAAGAGTTTGAGCTAGCACTAAAAAGTTTAAGGAATAATAAAGCGCCAGGTATAGATGGCTTGCAGGCAGAAATCTTAAAGTGCGCAGGTCAAGAGGTAATAGATCGTTTATTTAAATTAGTTAGTCGTATATACCTGACAGGCGAGATTCCAGAGGATTACAAACGGAACATCATGGTAGTTTTGCCAAAAAGGAAAGGCGCGGATAGGTGCGAAAATTTCAGAACCATCAGTTTAACTTCCCATGCGTCAAAAATTTTAACTAGAATTGTGCAAAGAAGGATGGAGAAAAACGCGGAAGAAATATTAGGAGAAGATCAGTTCGGATTTAGACGAAATAGAGGAACGCGCGAGGCCATCCTAGCTTTACGAGTAATTATAGAAAAAACGATAGAAAAGAGAAAGAGCGTCTATATAGGATTTGTAGATTTAGAAAAGGCCTTCGACAACGTAAAATGGGGGAAGATGTTCGAAGTGCTGAGAAAGGTAGGGATGAAATATAGGGACAGAAGAATAATACATAATCTCTACGAAGAGCAAAAGGCAGTTATAGAATGTGAGCAGGAACGAAGGGAAGTAGATATCCGGAAGGGCGTGAGACAGGGATGTGCATTGTCACCTCTAGTTTTCAACTTATATATCGAAGATGCTATTAATATTGTTAAGGACAGAACAGCCTCAGGGATTAACGTACAGGGTCAAACTATTAACATGCTCAGATTTGCGGATGATATAGCAGTGTTAGCATCTAGCAAAGAAGAATTAGGAGCGGCTTTGAATTAAATGGAAGCAGTTTTGACACAGAGCTATGGCATGAAAGTCAATAAAAAGAAAACTAAAATTTTGGTATGTAGGGGATGTGAAAATAGAACTAAAGTTGACATACAAATAGGAAATGAGAAGATAGAGGAGGTCACGGATTTCTGCTATTTAGGAAGTAAAATAACTCAAGACGGTAGGAGCACTAAAGATATAAAACAAAGAATAGCGCAGGGCCGAGTTGCATTTAACAGAAAGAAACAACTGTTATGTTCGAGAACGGTTAATATTGAGACTAGGAAGAGACTCTTAAAGTCGTATGTATGGAGTACGGCATTATACGGGTGCGAAACATGGACAATAGGGGAAGCGGATCGAAAAAGAGTAGAAGCGTTTGAAATGTGGTGCTACAGGCGCATGATGAAGATACCGTGGATAGATAAGGTTAGCAATAGGGAAGTATTAGAAAGAGTTGGGGAAAAGCGAAAGGTATGGAAGACAATAAAGAGTAGGAGAGATAGGATGGTAGGACACCTTCTAAGACATGAAGGAATAGTTCGCGACATACTAGAGGCAGAGATAGGAATAAAAAGAGGTAGGGGTAGGCCTAGATTAGACTACTGCTCTCAAATAGTTAGGGATGTAGGATGTTCTACTTTTAGGGAAATGCGTAGGTTAGCTCAGGATAGAAAAGAGTGGAGGTACGCATCCAACCAGTCTTCAGACTGAGAACCTTATGATGATGACAATTAAAAATAAAAATTTTATGTAAAAAAAAATTATTTTTATTTCCCCAGGGGAAGGTCGTAGGAGAAAACTTTATATGAACTTGGGGTGTTATTTTCGTGTAATCTATACGCACCCGAGAGATTTCCCACCTTCACCGGGACACCCTGTATTACCAGTAGGGTTGCCACCTCTCCGGGTTTGACCCGGAGACTCCGGGTTTTGACAAATGGTCTCCGGGTCAAACTGCATTTAACAAAATAAAACAAAATTACCAAAATAAAACAAAAATAATGTAATTCTTATGCCAGAAAAAATAAATATTTGGCAACAGCGCAGCAATTTCAGCACGTTCCCGAGCAGCCTGCAATCACGCAATTTCGTTGCGAGTTTATGCACGTATGTCGCGTTCAGTGTTGCCAGATCTACTGTTTTAACAGTAGATCTGCTGCTTTTACCCTCAATCTACTGTTCTCCTGTTTTCACTCTGAAATCTACTGTTGTACAATGTTTAGCGGCAATCGCCAACACAGCACCAAGCAGCAGACGTCAGATGTCAGTTGGGTGAAGTGAACTCGTCGGGGAATCGCAAATCCTCGTTTTTTACTTCATTTACTTGTTTGTTTTATATGTATCGTGTTTGAATTACGTGGCAGTTTTCAATTGCGTTGTAAGTTGTAACTGTAACTTTCAAATATTCATATGGCAATACTGGTCACGTTATACTAGTAGGTACTATTGTTGCCGTTGGGGCGATGTTCGATATCTTTGCCGCAAATTAGATTAAACTACTTTTAAGTGTTTAGTACAGTTTTGTTGTTTTGCTTTAAGTCAGGTACTTAGAGAAAGGCGAACAAAATGCTTTATTAAAAACATGCCAAAGTAAAACCAAATATATGGCTTTAAGATTAAACAAAGCAATAAATGAATATCGTTTAAGGAAGTTGCAAATGTATTTTAATTATTAAAGGGAATAAAAATTAGTTCTATTCAAGTTTTTTTTTGGTCATTAGTAAATCTCCGGGTCAAGCGACTTTTAAAGGTGGCATCCCTAATTACCAGAAGAATTCATAATTCTACTGATGCGATAATTTTTGTGCGGAGTGTAGTTTTTATTGTTTAGAAAAAAATTGTTTTTTACAAATATTTTGTCAATTTTATACTTACAAAAAAATCTGGACAAAGTCCCCAATTCGTAATTCTGTACTCGCTCTTATTTCACATTTCATTCAGAAATCTATTGCAGTATATTTTATTAGTTGCCATACTTATTTTAATAATTTAATTTAGAAAAACAAACGAGCTTTGGCTTTGACACGCCTGTTGCAAATTCGCATAAAGCTGGAACCAATATGGCAGTCAATCTTGCTCGGTACTTCCAGTCGCCGGACTGCGGGGTAAACGTGCGATTTGCATGTTGCGCGGGCAGGTTTCGTGCGGTGACGATACGGCTTGAGTCTTGAAAGTATACGCCGTATGTCTAGAAAATCATTGGGAGTATACGGCATATATGGAGTATACCCTATGGGAACATCACTGGATGTAGGAAGTTCTAAGTGTAGGGAAATGTGTAGGTTAGCTCAGTATAGGAAAGGATGGAGGTGCGCGTCCAACCAGTCTCTGGACTGAGAATTCTATGATGTTCAGTATACCCTGTATCATAATATGCGCAGAGTAAAATATTATCCAACAACAGTAAAAAATCAATAATTTTCTAGAGAAAATCATGTTTATTTACATTAAACTTATAATATTATAGCACGTAATTTGTAAAAATATATCTATAAACAACTATAATTAATACATCTTAAAAAATCTTATCCAAACAATTCAAGGCACTCTTAAAAATTTAAATCACTCGTAAAACTGATTAATAAGCCTTAGTTGACACCCGGCCCTTGCGTGACTCATAACTTCCACTTTAAGTCGCCCCACGTGCTCTTTAAGTTGATTCACCAATGATCCCAAATCCGCATTTTCACTTTTCAACGTCTTCACTTTCTCCTCGAGTTTTGATATTCGTTCCAACTTCCGAGAACGACACTTAGAAGCTGCCAATCGATTACGCATTCTTTTCCTTTCTAATTTCATCCTTTCTTGGTATTCCATGTCGACGGGCGAAACTGGAGGCGAGGTGTTTAGGTTTGGAACGGTTTGGGGTTCTTCTTTGACTATTGGGGTGAATGGAAGATTGTTATGTTCCAAGTCTGTGTATATTTTTGAGTTGCTATCTGTTACTAAAAGTAAAATATCTAAAGTTAAAAAATGGTAGGAAAAGCTTCTTATACAACTACTCAAAACGAAACAGAGATACTTTTATATGAAATTCAATTTTAACAGGTTAATTACAATATCTAACACTTTTATTTTGATAATCCCATAAATAGACTAACCAGCAATGGGATGAAAACAAAAATCTGCATTTTACAAATGCAAAGTATTGTTAGGAACAAAGAATGGAAGTAGAAAACCCTGGATAATAAAAGATATTGTGACTCGAATAGAGGACAGACGAAAATAAGAAAATAGGTTAGATGAAAGAGGGAAAGAAAGATATGAGGCGATCAAACGGGAAATTATTTTCAAATGTATGAAAGCGAAAGAACAATAGACTGATAATAAATGCAAAGAGTGAAATATAAGTTCAAAGTATGAAAAAGTGACAAGAACATTAGAAATGAGGCAGGAGACATTCTAATCGGAAGAGAGGAAAAGTCAGATAGGTGGAAGCAATCTTTGGGAATCTTATATGCGGGACAAGAACTTGGAGATATATACAGGGTGAGTCACTAAGGCGAAATCGGCCTATAACAAGAGTACAGTTCAAAATGGGAGAAACTTTTTCAAATAAAAGTTTTTGAAAAATAAGTGCTTAATGAGATAAAAATATTTTCAAATATGGCGGACTTCCGGTTATACCGGAAATGGACACTAACTGTGTTATTTTAAATGGAACACCCTATATTCGTTTGCATTTTTGGATTTCTCATGAAAAATAAATGTCAGTTTGTTAATCAAACATTGGGTCTCAGTCGAACCGCTATGGAGTTTTTTAATTTTTTTTTTTAATTTTGACGTTTGCAGTAGTTGGCGCCATTTTGAATATCTTCGAAACGAAAGCACTTAGAGGAATGCGGTTTCGACAGTTCGTCTCTGGAAGTAACGGCCTATCACACACAAGTATAACATGGAATCATAACTTTTTCATTAAATGAAATTTATCCATGCCAATATTTACTAATTCAAACAGGAATAACTCTTTTTTTTTTAAATGGAATGCTACATTGATTCTCACCTCATAAGACGCAAAATTAAATTTCCTTTCTGATGATGTATGGTTGTTGGCATCTGTCACCAGCAGTTTTTAAGAAATTTGCGTTTTTCTGGAAATTTTGAATAATATCATGTTTATGCATTAACAATGGTTGACGTTTGGCGATATTGTTTTGTTTTGTCTTACAAAATGTTCGTTCCAAATCTTCTATACTATTTCCAAAACTTCAAAGATCATTAGATAATAACAGTAACAAAAATAAATTAATGTAATTAGATTAAATGTTCGACATAACCGCCATCCTCACGATAACAAACACGCAATCGTTTCAACAAAGAATTGTTCACATTTATCAACATATCTTCATTGATACTTTGAAATGCATCGCGAACTCGTTCCATCATATTTTTTCGAGTAGTTGGAGGTTCCCTGTAAGCTAACTGCTTTACGTACCCCCACAAGAAAAAGTCAAGTTTTGTTAGGTCTGAAGATCGCGCTGGCCAAGGTGTCGGACCTCCTCTTCCTATCCATGTGTTTGGAAATGCTGCAGTCAAGTGCTCCCTTACATCCCTCCCGTAATGTGCAGGCGCTCCATCTTGTTGATACCACATCTGTTGTATTGCAGCAAGTGGTAAATTGTCTAACATTTCTGGCAAATCGTTTTGTAAAAATTGTAGGTAGCTATTACCGTTCAAATTTCCATCGAAAAAATGTGGTCCAATTACGTATCGTCCAATTATGCCACCCCATACATATGTTGATGATCCAATGGCCTTATCCAGTGGGGATTGTCAGTACTGTAATAATGGCAGTTGTATCTTGAAACAAAACCGTTCTTATGAAATGAAGCTTCGTCCGTAAAGAGAACATGATCGAAAAAGTCATTTCGCTCCTGAAGTTTACGTAAAGCCCACTCACAAAATTGCAACCGATTGTTGAAGTCATTTTGATCTAGTTCCTGAACCAACTGAACGTGGTACGGGTGAAATTTATTTTTGCGCAGTATTCGAGATACAGAAGTTTGGCTTATTTCTAACTCGCGACTAATTTCTCTGGTACTTAAATGAGGATCTCAGACAACAGTAGCAGCTACTAAAACTTGATTTTCCTCATGTGTCACTGATTTTACACGTTCTTTCTTCTTGTATCCCACACAACCAGTTCGTTCAAACCTCTCTTTTAATTTTGCGAATGCCGTTACATTTGGATGTCTATGCTCGGGAAAACGTTGCGCATACATTCTTGAGGCAAGTAACGAATTTCCTTCTGCTTCACCCAAGGAATACACCATAGCAATTAATTCTTCTTGAGTGTACACTTTCAGTTTTCTTAATTGCGATATTTATTAAAATTGAAATCAATACACTCACTAATTGAACTCAAATTGCACTCTTACTTAACAATAATTTAATAGAAATGACATTTCGTTGGCAAAACAAAACAAAATCGCTGAACGCCAACTATTGTTAACGCAATAACACGATATTATTTAAAATTTCCAGAAAAACGCAAATTTCTTAAAAACTGCTGGTGGCAGATGCCAACAACCATACATCGTCAGAAAGGAAATTTAATGTTGCGCCTTATGAGGTGAGAACCAATGTAGCATTCCATTTAAAAAAAAAGAGTTATTCCCGTTTGAATTAGTAAATATTGGCATGGATAAATTTTATCCCAAAGGACTTGTACCTTGACGCAGTTCTAGTAATACTGGGACGGGTGGGATGGCTTGCGCGCTTCAATGATATGAAGAGCCGAACCATAGGTTTAACCATATTGGAGGGGTTTTTATTTGAGAAGCCAGACTAAATCAAGTCCCTGGAAGGGGGCAGCAGCTCTTTCAGTAATCATAGTGGCAGAGATCGTGAGGGTTGGTATGGCACTGTGATACACACTACTGCGATGTGGAAGGCAACGGGAAACCACCACATTATTTTATCCCTAGTACAGCGTACTTTAATTTATGATGATGGCACCTTCTGGAGTAAAATATTCCGGAGGTAAAATAGTCCCACATTCGGATCTCCGGGCGGGGACTGCTTCGGGGGGAGTCATCAGAAATGATAAGTGTAACATCTCACGAGTCGGAGCGTGGAATGTTAGAAGCATGAAACAAGTAGGGAAGTTAGAGAATTTGAAAATTGAGATGGATAGGTTAGCATTAGACGTAGTAGGTATCAGTGAAGTGCGATGGCCAGAAGCTGGAGACTTCTGGAGCGGAGATTTTAGAGTAATACACACAGGATCTGTAGGAGGAAATTCGGGAGTAGGAATTGTTATGCGGAAAAAAGTAGGACAGAGTGTAGAAAATTTCTTACAGCAAAGTGACAGGGTAGTTATGGTTAGGTTAGATTCGAAACCTGTAAAAACAGTAATAATACAGGTATATATGCCCACTTCTAACTACAGTGATGAGGCCGTAGAGGCAGTTTATAGTGATATTGAATATGTGCTAGATTTTGTGAGAGGGCACGAAAATTTAATAATTACAGGAGATTTCAATGCAGTCGTAGGCACAGGGCGAGAGGGCGGAATAGTTGGCCCCTTTGGATTAGGCAATAGGAACGATAGGGGAGTTAGACTGATAGAGTTCTGCGATAAACATAACTTAACGGTCGCGAACACTCTATTTCACCATCATGTTAGGAGATGCTATACGTGGAAGATGCCAGGAGACTTAGGGAGATATCAAATAGATTACATTCTCGTTAGGCAAAGATTTAGAAATCAAGTTAGGGATTGTAGAAGTTATACAGGAGCAGATATAGATAGTGATCACAACATAGTCGTTATGAAAGCCAATCTTAAATTTAAGATTTTGAAAAAAAGAAGCGGAAGAAGGTATCTTGACCCAGAGAAACTAAAAGATGATGATATGCGCAATAAGTTCGAGAAAAAGACAAACGAAGCACTAAAGGGCACGGGTGGAAATATTGTTAGGGACATAGAGGCAGAATGGAATTGCATTAAAAATAGTTTAGTTTCCTCAGCTAGGGATATTTTGGGTCATAAACAGAATGAAAGTAGGAAACCCTGGATAACAAAACATATTGTGAGTCTAATAGAGGAAAGGCGAAAATATAAAAATAGGTTAGATGAAACAGGGAAACAAAGATATAAGGCGATCAAGTGGGAAATTATTCGGGAATGTAGGAAAGCGAAAGAGCAATGGATCGATAATAAATGCAAAGAAGTGGAAGATAAATTCGAAGTAGGAAAGACTGATGAAGCATATAAAATAATTAGGAGAAATTTTAGAGAAATTGGATCTAGTACCAAAAACATTAGAAATGAGGCAGGAGATATCCTAATCGGAAGTGGGGAGAAGGCAGATAGGTGGAAAGAATATTTAGGAAACTTATATGCGGGACAGGAAGTGCAAGATATATTAGAAAGCGAAAGCAGTGTAGAGGGGGATAACCTAGGGAGTCCTATAATGAGAGAAGAGTTTGAGATAGCACTAAAAAGTTTAAGGAATAATAAAGCACCAGGTATAGATGGCTTGCAGGCAGAAATCTTAAAGTGCGCAGGTCAAGAGGTAATAGATCGTTTATTTAAACTAGTTAGTCGCATATACCTGACAGGCGAGATTCCAGAAGATTACAAACGGAACATCATAGTAGCTTTGCCAAAAAGAAAAGGCGCGGATAGATGCGAAAATTTTAGAACTATCAGTTTAACTTCCCATGCGTCAAAAATTTTAACTAGAATTGTGCAAAGAAGGATGGAGAAAAAGGCGGAAGAAATATTAGGAGAAGATCAGTTCGGATTTAGACGAAATAGAGGAACGCGCGAGGCCATTCTAGCTTTACGAGTAATTATAGAAAAAACGATAGAAAAGAGAAAGAGCGTCTATATAGGATTTGTAGATTTAGAAAAAGCCTTCGACAACGTAAAATGGGGGAAGATGTTCGAAGTGCTGAGAAAGGTAGGGATGAAATACAGGGACAGAAGAATAATACATAATCTCTACAAAGAGCAAAAGGCAGTTATAGAATGTGAGCAGGAACAAAGGGAAGTAGATATCCGGAAGGGAGTGAGACAGGGATGTGTATTGTCACCTCTAGTTTTCAACTTATATATCGAAGATGCGATTAATATTGTTAAGGAAAGAACAGCCTCAGGGATCAATGTACAGGGCCAAACTATTAACATGCTCAGATTTGCGGATGATATAGCAGTGTTAGCATCTAGCAAAGAAGAATTAGGAGCGGCTCTGAATGAAATGGAAGCAGTTTTGACACAGGGCTTCGGCATGAAAATCAATAAAAAGAAAACTAAAATTTTGGTATGTAGGGGATGTGAAAATAGAACTAAAATGGAAATACAAATTGGAAATGAGAAGATAGAGGAGGTCGCGGATTTCTGCTACTTAGGAAGTAAAATAACTCAAGACGGTAGGAGCACTAAAGATATAAAACAAAGAATGGCGCAGGGCCGAGTTGCGTTTAACAAAAAGAAACAACTGTTATGCTCGAGAACGGTTAATATAGAGACTAGGAAGAGACTCTTAACGTCGTATGTATGGAGTACGGCATTATACGGGTGCGAAACTTGGACAATAGGAGAAGCGGATAGAAAAAGAGTAGAAGCGTTTGAAATGTGGTGCTACAGACGCATGATGAAGATACCGTGGATAGATAAGGTTAGCAATAGGGAAGTATTAGAAAGAGTTGGGGAAAAGCGAAAGGTATGGAAAACAATAAAGAGTAGGAGAGATAGGATGGTAGGGCACCTTCTAAGACACGAAGGAATAGTTCGTGACATACTAGAGTCAGAGATAGGAATAAAAAGAGGTAGGGGTAGGCCTAGATTAGACTACTGCTCTCAAATAGTTAGGGATGTAGGATGTTCTACTTTTAGGGAAATGCGTAGGTTAGCTCAGGATAGAAAAGAATGGAGGTACGCGTCCAACCAGTCTTCGGACTGAGAACCTTATGATGATGAAATTTTATTTAATTAAAAAGTTATGATTCCATGTTATACTTGTGTCTAATAGGCTGTTACTTCCAGAGACGAACTGTCGAAACCGCATTCCTCTAAGTGCTTTCGTTTCGAAGATATTCAAAATGGCGCCAACTACTGCAAACGTCAAAATTTTCAAAAAAAATTAAAAACTCCATAGCGGTTCGACTTAGACCCATCATCATAAGGTTCTCAGTCCGAAGACTGGTTGGACGCGTACCTCCATTCTTTTCTATCCTGAGCTAACCTACGCATTTCCCTAAAAGTAGAACATCCTACATCCCTAACTATTTGAGAGCAGTAGTCTAATCTAGGCCTACCCCTACCTCTTTTTATTCCTATCTCTGACTCTAGTATGTCACGAACTATACCTTCGTGTCTTAGAAGGTGTCCTACCATCCTATCTCTCTTACTCTTTATTGTTTTCCATACCTTTCGCCTTTCCCCAACTCTTTCTAATACTTCCCTATTGCTAACCTTATCTATCCACGGTATCTTCATCATGCGTCTGTAGCACCACATTTCAAACGCTTCTACTCTTTTTCTATCCGCTTCTCCTATTGTCCAAGTTTCGCACCCGTATAATGCCGTACTCCATACATACGACGTTAAGAGTCTCTTCCTAGTCTCTATATTAACCGTTCTCGAGCATAACAGTTGTTTCTTTTTGTTAAACGCAACTCGGCCCTGCGCCATTCTTTGTTTTATATCTTTAGTGCTCCTACCGTCTTGAGTTATTTTACTTCCTAAGTAGCAGAAATCCGCGACCTCCTCTATCTTCTCATTTCCAATTTGTATTTCCATTTTAGTTCTATTGTCACATCCCCTACATACCAAAATTTTAGTTTTCTTTTTATTGATTTTCATGCCGAAGCCCTGTGTCAAAACTGCTTCCATTTCATTCAAAGCCGCTCCTAATTCTTCTTTGCTAGATGCTAACACTGCTATATCATCCGCAAATCTGAGCATGTTAATAGTTTGGCCCTGTACATTGATCTCTGAGGCTGTTCTTTCCTTAACAATATTAATCGCATCTTCGATATATAAGTTGAAAACTAGAGGTGACAATGCACATCCCTGTCTCACTCCCTTCCGGATATCTACTTCCCTTTGTTCCTGCTCACATTCTATAACTGCCTTTTGCTCTTTGTAGAGACCCAATGTTTGATTAACAAACTGACATTTATTTTTCATGCGAAATCCAAAAATGCAAACGAATACAGGGTGTTCCATTTAAAATAACATAGTTAGTGTCCATTTCCGGTATAACCGGAAGTCCGCCATATTTGAAAATATTTTTATCTCATTAAGCACTTATTTTTGAAAAACTTTTATTTGAAAAAGTTTCTTCCATTTTGAACTGTACTCTTGTTATCGGCCGATTTCGCCTTAATGACTCACCCTGTATATTAGAAAAGGAAATCAATGTAGAGCGGGATAACCTAGGCTGTCCTATAATGAGGGAAGAGTTTAAGGTAGTATTGGAAAGTTAAAAAAAAGCACCAGCGAGAGCACCAGGTATATGTAGATGGATTGCAGGCAGAAATCTTAAAGCGTGAAAGTCAAGAGGTAAGAGACCGTTTATTTAAACTAGTTATCTGTATAATTATTGTACTAGACAGGTGAGATCCCAGAAGATTACAAACGGAACATCACAGTCACTTTGCCAAAAAGGACAGGCATGGATAGGTGTGAAAATTTTAGACGGGTCAATTTAACTTCTTATGCCTCAAAAACTTCAACTAGAATTGTACAACGGCTGTAGAAAATGGCGGAAGAAATATTAGGACATCAGTTTGAATTTAGACAAAGTAGAGGAACACATGAAGCCATTCTAACTGTACAGTTATAGAAAAACAAAAGAGGGAACGAGCGCCTGTACAGATGTTTCAAAAAAGCATATCAAAAATTCTGGTGTGCATTCCTGATGTGAAAATAAGATTTTTTTTATATAAACATGGGTACAGAAATGCTTTATTTCCAAGATGCATGGTGTTGAAAGGGGAAGGCTATATATGTATATGAACTGTCAACTAATTCTCTATGCTGACAGCACGGTTTGATTGCTTTGTCACGGATATTGTTGGGTTTTTGTTCCCGCAGAGGCCACTCACAATTTTCTTTGTTTTCTTGCTTCAGAATGTTGGAGAACTAAGATTTGGTGAACGTTCAACACCCTGTATCCTAGAAACGAAGCATTTCTGGATCCATGTTCGTATAAAAAGAATCTTATTTTCACATTAGAAATGGGCAAATATCCCGCCAAGCATTGAATTATAGAACCAAATTCAGATTTTTTTCATTCTTCATTTGTGAACGTCAAATTAAAAGAAAAAAGTATTCGAACTGTCCAGTATCACTCATAGCTCCTACAAAATTGCTGATATATGATCGAAGAGCATCAGTATATTTACAGCAAGTTATAATGCATGGTTGGAGTGTGTAGACGTGTAGAGAAAGCACCGTACTGATGAGTCCCACCAATACAAAGTCAGTGGTTTGTGATTTTCCACGCACGTTCAAAACATGCTTTATTGAAACATCCAGACAAAACGCTGTTAGTAAAGAAGCAGTAGTAGAGATACATTATGAGTGTTCCACCTGATGTCCCAAAACCCACGATAAGACCATTATGCGAGATCTCTTATTACTAAAATCTGGATTCAACCCTATAATTCAATGCTTGGCGAGGTATTTACCAGAGAAGTAGTTGTTCAAGAGGTTCAGTACCACTCATCATCTTGGTGTCGGTTGTTTGTTCGCAGTTTCATTGAAATAAGACGAGGAATAAGGGGAAAATTAGAAGAAGCTGACTGCAGATATTACTCGGAATATTAATTTATAGTATCCGACAAAATAAAAATAAACCAGATAAAAGCATAAAAAGATCTACAACGAAAGAAGAGATCAAAACAGCGACTGATCATGTTTTTATGGAGTCGGAGTGGGATCAACAGAATCTGAACACTCAAAACCATATGATGAATCTTCCGATGAAGCCAATTATGTAGAAAGTGACAAATTCAAAATACACTGATCGAATTATTAAAGAAAATGAAAATGGGAAATTCAGAATCAGAACGAAGTTTTTGAAAGAAGAGTTCTTAAACATGTATCCTAAAATCAAAACCTCAATCAAAACATAAAGTTTCTTCTAAAAATGATCTCTTCTGATATCTCCGAGGCAGAGAAAGCTATTGAATTAAAATATTGAGGTTGACTGTCTTTTCTAGTCCTTTGTTGTTCTGGGAATTTTGCTTTTTTAGTACCATCAGTACGAGAAATACAGAGGAAGTACATACGGGAAGTATGAAGACTATAGAGGAAGTACGGGAAGTAAGGAGGATCTATGGGAAGTATAGAGGCAATACAAAATACTTTCTCGGAAGTATGTGAAGTATCGACATTTTGCGAAGTAGTGTACAAAAATTAGGTCAGCGAAATCTTGATGATAGAAGCAGATCGAAAAAAAGGCATTTGAAATGTGGTGCTACAGACGCCTGATGAAGATACCGTGGATAGATAAGGTTAGCAATGGGGAGGTATTGTAAAGAGTTGGGGAAAAGCGAAAGGTATGGAGTACATAGGAGGGATAGGATGGTAGGACACCTTCTGAGGCACAAAGGATTAATTCGCGACATACTAGAAGCGAAGGTAGGAATAAACACAGATGGGGTAGGTCCAGAACTGCTGCTCTCAAATAGTTGGGGATGTAAGATGTTCTACTTCTGGAGAAATGGGAAGGTTAACTCAAGATAGGAAGGGATGAAGGTACACGTCCACCCTGTCCATCCATGACATTTAAATGCATTTCCAGGAGTCTCTCCAACACTCCCCAAAAATAAACAAAAGAACTAAATTTTTCAGGATCACTTATTATGGTCAGAAATAATTTCAAGGAAATGTCTTAAAGGGGTGAATGGCAATTTAGTGCTTGACAGACACTTGGCAACAAAATCATTTACGTACAATAAAAAATGCTACGTTTGTCTCGTCAATTAACCTGTTAAAAACCACGGCTCGGCGACATTTAACATAACCCCATATCTCTACTTATTCTTGAGTAGCTCTACTTTACATACCTTGTGTATTACTCCCAAGATTCGAATTCGAATTGTGCAAGTTATTCAAAACATTCATGAACCCGCTCGCAAATTGTTCTTGTTCTTCGGTAACGTTCTTCGGAAACAATAAACCGGAGGGCGTTGGAGTATTCGCCGAAATACCGTTCTGTAAAATCATATTCTCCAATTCTGGCGTGTCTACTTTTAACATGTTTAAATCCGGGGTGTTTAAAACTTCAGTAGTAACCGGCAAAGTCAGGGAATTTTTCTTATCTTGGTTAAGGTCCAGCCGTAAACTTCGTTTCATATTCGTTATGTTTGTTTTCTGGTCACCGTTGAAGGGCGTACTCATCTTGACACTCTCTTTCAACCTATTCAATTGTTTTTGCACAACACTACACAACTCCAAGTGTTATTCAATTGTTTTTGAACAACTCCAAAGTTACTCAATTGTTTTTGTACAACTCCCAGCCCAACCAGGCCCAAAGATCAAAAAATAACTTGACAGGCAAAACAACAAGTGTCAGGAGAATGTAATAATGCAAATCAGATAATTCCATACACCTAAAAATAATATAATCACATTAAAAACAATTAATTACTAATAGGGGGTGTGTCAAAACAACAATTACGCGTTAAAATCAAAAATACTCACACTTTTGTTAGGTTATCGTTCTGAAATTTCGTAATCCACAAACACTGTCATGAGTCACGATAGTCGACAAATGTACTAGAACGCGTAGTGCCTTTATTTTTGAGCGAATAGAACTCTTGTTCTTGGAAAATAAAGCGCTGGAGAGCTTGTTATTGAGGGCGATGAGTCATTCCTTTCACGAATCCTTGGAAATTTTATCTTACGTCACGTTTTCCGACAATGCAGTTTCCATAGAACACTGTCACTGAAACAGATGAGTAGAAATATGATTTATAGTTAGAAGCGCCATCCGTTGTTCAATTTGAATATTAATAAATACCGATGATCGCGGGCAGGAACCTTAAAGGAGGGAAGAAGAGGAGGAATAACAAAGCGGGTGTTCTTGTTACCATTCGGCACCAAAAAAAGGGGCGTAACCTAAACTTCTTAGTCTCTTTACGCCGCGAATTGAACTATAAACCTTAAAATGATATGACTGATTGCGCTATTTTAAATGCTACTTTCGTTACTTTGAGTTAAATTACATGAATTCTAAACAGTAACCTGGTTTCATCACTTTGTTTGGCACCAAACATGCTCAAATTTTGGTAACACTCAAGTGCACGGCAAAGATCGGGCGTTACGTATCCATACACTTCCCTCATCTAAGGCAGGAACGATTTGAACGAAATGACTTTTTGTGACCTAGTGGAAGTTAGCGTCAGATTTAGATTTACTTTTCTCGTTTTTACAGTTGACCAAGAAAATATTGCCCATTATCATGAATTGCATATTTTTAAGTTAAAAAAGCGACCTTGTTGATGAAATCTGTAATTATGTCACCTTAAATCAATTAACCTATTATTAATAACTTTAGAAAACTGAGGGTTAAATAAGAATAAACAAGTGACGAGAAAATAAAAGTATGCCTACTCTGCATTTTTGGTAATTTTTATTGAATGCCTACTCGATTTGTGAATTGTATTGAAAACGCCTCTAGGGTTGAACTACCCCAATCATACACAAAGAGAAGAAAATGGCATAAAGAATATAATAAGAAAACTCAACTCATCAACTTGGACTTCGTTTCAAACGACGGGTTGAAAATCTTCTTTTACCATCGCATCAATGTTGAGTTCCTTTCAAACGAAGTATACTCAGCCCCTTTCAATACTCCGAGAGTCTCAACCCCCACTCCCCTCACGGCTTGAGCTACCCCACAAATAAGGAAAATTCAAAAATAAATCTTCATTTACCATTGTATCAAAGTAGACTTCGCTTCAAACGAAGTATACTAAGCCCCTTTCAATGACCCCAGAGTGTCATAGCCCCAGTTCCCTCACGACTTGAGCTATACCACAAATAAAGAAAATCGCAAAAATCAAAATCTTTATTTATGATTGTATCAATGTGGATTTCGCTTTAAACGAAGTATACTGAGCTCCTTTCAATGCCCCGAGAGTATCATAGCCCCAGTCCCCTTGCGACTTGAGCTATCCCACAAATAAGGAAAATAAAAAATTCAAAATCTTTATGATTGCATTAATGTGGATTTCGCTTTGAACGAAGGATTCTAAGCCCCTTTCAATGACCCGAGAGTATCATAGCCCCAGTCCCCTCACGACTTAAACTATACCACAAATAAGGAAAATGAAAAAAAGCGAAATCTTTATTTATGATTGTATCAATGTGGATTACGCTTTAAACGAAGTATACTAAGCTCCTTTCAATGCCCCGAGAGTATCATAGCCCCAGTCCCCTCACGACTTGAACTATACCACAAATAAGGAAAATCAAAAAAATCAAAATATTTATTTATGATTGAATCAATGTGGATTTCGCTTCAAACGAAGTATATTGAGCCCCGTTCAATGCCCCGAGAGTATCATAGCCCCAGTCCGCTCACGACTTGAGCTATCCCACAAATAAGGAACATCAAAAAATTCAAAATCTTCATTTATGATTGTATCAATGTGGATTTCGCTTTGAACAAAGTATACTACGCCCCTTTCAATGACCCGAGTGTATTATAGCCCCAGTCCCCTCACGACTTGAGCTATACCACAAATAAGGAAAATCGAAAAAATCAAAATCTTTATTTATGATTGTATCAATGTGGATTTCGCTTTAAACGAAGTATACTGAGCTCCTTTCAATGCCCCGAGAGTATCATAGGCCCAGTCCCCTTATGACTTGAGCTATCCCACAAATAAGGAAAATTAAAAATCTTTATTTATGATTGTATTAATGTGGATATCGCTTTGAACGAAGTATTCTAAGCCCCTTTCAATGACCCGAGAGTATCATAGCCCCAGTCCCCTCACGACTTAAACTATTCCACAAATAAGGAAAATGAAAAAAAGCAAAATCTTTATTTATGATTGTATCAATGTGGATTACGCTTTAAACGAAGTATACTAAGCTCCTTTCAATGCCCCGAGAGTATCATAGCCCCAGTCCCCTCACGACTTGAACTATACCACAAATAAGGAAAACCAAAAAACCAACATTTTTATTTATGATTGTATCAATGTGGATTTCGCTTTGAACGAAGTACTCTAAGCCCCTTTCAATGTCCCGAGAGTATCATAGCCCCAGTCCGCTCACGACTTGAGCTATCCCACAAATAAGGAACATCAAAAAATTCAAAATCTTCATTTATGATTGTATCAATGCGGATTTCGCTTTGAACAAAGTATACTACGCCCCTTTCAATGATCCGAGTGTATTATAGCCCCAGTGCCCTCACGACTTGAGCTATCCCACAAATAACGAAAATAAAAAATTCCAAATCTTTATTTGTGATTGTATCAATGTAGATTTCGCTTTGAACGAAGTATCCTAAGCCCCTTTCAATGCCCCGAGAGTATCATAGCCCCAGTCCCCTCACGACTTGAGCTATCCCACAAATAAGGAACATAAAAAAATTCAAAATCTTCATTTATGATTGTATCAATGTGGATTTCGCTTTGACCGAAGTATACTACGCCCCTTTCAATGACCCGAGTGTATTATAGCCCCAGTCCCCTCACGACTTGAGCTATACCACAAATAAGGAAAATCGAAAAAATCAAAATCTTTATTTATGATTGTATCAATGTGGATTACGCTTTAAACGAAGTATACTAAGCTCCTTTCAATGCCCCGAGAGTATCATAGCCCCAGTCCCCTCACGACTTGAACTATACCACAAATAAGGAAAATCAAAAAAATCAAAATAATTATTTATGATTGAATCAATGTGGATTTCGCTTCAAACGAAGTATATTGAGCCCCGTTCAATGCCCCGAGAGTATCATAGCCCCAGTCCGCTCACGACTTGAGCTATCCCACAAATAAGGAACATCAAAAAATTCAAAATCTTCATTTATGATTGTATCAATGTGGATTTCGCTTTGAACAAAGTATACTACGCCCCTTTCAATGACCCGAGTGTATTATAGCCCCAGTCCCCTCACGACTTGAGCTATACCACAAATAAGGAAAATCGAAAAAATCAAAATCTTTATTTATGATTGTATCAATGTGGATTTCGCTTTAAACGAAGTATATTGAGATCCTTTCAATGCCCCGAGAGTATCATAGGCCCAGTCCCCTTGCGACTTAAGCTATCCCACAAATAAGGAAAATAAAAAATTCAAAATCTTTATTTATGATTGTATTAATGTGGATATCGCTTTGAACGAAGTATTCTAAGCCCCTTTCAATGACCCGAGAGTATCATAGCCCCAGTCCCCTCACGACTTAAACTATACCACAAATAAGGAAAATGAAAAAAAGCAAAATCTTTATTTATGATTGTATCAATGTGGATTACGCTTTAAACGAAGTATACTAAGCTCCTTTCAACGCCCCGAGAGTATCATAGCCCCAGTCCCCTCACGACTTGAACTATACCACAAATAAGGAAAACCAAAAAAAACAAAATTTTTATTTATGATTGTATCAATGTGGATTTCGCTTTGAACGAAGTACTCTAAGCCCCTTTCAATGTCCCGAGAGTATCATAGCCCCAGTCCGCTCACGACTTGAGCTATCCCACAAATAAGGAACATCAAAAAATTCAAAATCTTCATTTATGATTGTATCAATTTGGATTTCGCTTTGAACAAGGTATACTACGCCCCTTTCAATGATCCGAGTGTATTATAGCCCCAGTCCCCTCACGACTTGAGCTATCCCTCAAATAACGAAAATAAAAAATTCCAAATCTTTATTTGTGATTGTATCAATGTAGATTTCGCTTTGGGTGGGGGTAGGAGGGTGAAAAATACTTTACGACCTATTCTCATACCTACCAAATGTTCAAAAAAAATTTCATAAAAATCGGTCGAGCCGTTTCGGAGGAGTGCGACCACAAACACCGTGACACGAGATTTTTATATATTAGAGGGAACTGGGGCTATGATACTCTCGGGGCATTGAAAGGGGCTGAGAATATTTCGTTCAAAGCGAAATCCACATTGATACAATCATAAATAAAGCTTTTGATTTTTTTGATTTTCCTTATTTGTTTGATAGCTCAAGCCGTGTGTATGATTGGGGTAGTTCAACCCTAGAGGCGTTTTCAATACAATTCACAAATCGAGTAGGCATTCAATAAAAATTACCAAAAATGCAGAGTATGCATACTTTTATTTTCTCGTCACTTGTTTATTCTTATTTAACCCTCAGTTTTCTAAAGTTATTAATAATAGGTTAATTGATTTAAGGTGACATAATTACAGATTTCATCAACAAGGTCGCTTTTTTAACTTAAAAATATGCAATTCATGATAATGGACAATATTTTCTTGGTCAACTGTAAAAATGAGAAAAGTAAATCTAAATCTGATGCTAACTTCCACTACGTCTTTTTGTGGACATTTTGTGAATTGTGAAACGAAACTCTAGTAATCTTATTTTTTATTTATCCGGTTTATAGGTGAATGATAGGTTCGTGATGATACATATGGGGTAAAATATTTTTGCTAGAAAATTAATTATCATATTATTCCGGCCTGTTAGCTCTATGGAAAACACACGTAGGTAATCGTAATGTTTGTTATCTTAAACATGCTACAAGGCTATACATTTTTCTAGAACATACCTATGCATAAAGAAACCGATAATGATGTATATTTTGATTTTTGATGATATTCCCTTTGTCTTATTTTCAAACACATCGTTATCTTTGTACAAAAGAAAAATAAATATTTTGTCTGTTTATAGTTTATTGTTTTTATTTTTTTAATAACAAGGATCAACGATGCGAGTACAATGATTACTGTCGCTTGCATTCTTTTGTTCTGTTTTTATTCCTTTTTGTGGATGGTGGCACCATCTGTGAGCGAGCGGAAGCGCTGCGATAAAGAAGTCATCGTGAGAACTGCACTAATCAAAGCACCTTTTTAATCAAGGTGGCCATGGCAGTGCCTTAATTTATAACTAGGAGCTCTGTCAAACGAAATGACTCTTCGTGCGCGTGTGAGTCCATCATCAAATAATATCACTCGAAAACAATAAACAAGGCTGTGAAAATACTCTATTTTATCGTAAATGTGATGTTAAGCTTGATGTGTCTCTTTATTTTTGCGTTTAAAGTGTTTAAATATGTGTAATGTACCGCCAAAGTTTTATCAAGTGTGCCGTCTTTGTTTATCTTGTCCCGAACGCACTGATAACGATGCGAGTTTGTCTATATTTGATAATGATAACGAAAGGAATATACCGAGGAAAATCATGACGTGTCTGTCTATACTGGTAGGTGATTCATAGATTTCCTAATAAATAAAATTAACCTCGACTCAACTCAGAAATCCCTATATTTTCTTTTATCTTTTGTTTGTGAGTTTGCCTATTTCCAGGCGACTTGATTGTGTGACACAGCTGCACCAATTTTCGTGGGGTTTATTTCGGGTGCTCTGCACTGATATATAAATAATATATTTTTTGTTTCTGTAACATCTGCTCTGCGTGGGCCGTTTTCTTAGTTGCATTGTGTGTTTATTACAGCCAGCCAGTTAGGTTATGTCCGTCTTTGAACGACTTAGAACACCTGCTTTACTTTACCTGTGCGCTTGGAAATGTAGAGAAAGTTTGGCAAGGAGCGGTGAGATGCCACCGATAAGATGGGGCATCGGTGATAACGAGATTTTCTTTGTGCCGTCATCCGCTCACTAACAGCAACATTCAATCGGAGCGGGCGCACACCAATTGCGCTCGTACCTCGTGTCAGTTTTTAAATGCCCCAAGGGTCTCGCTTTCAACGAATAAAAATTGTTGGATTTTTGTGTAGATATTAGTAAAAAAGCATGGGCAATTCAAATATTATTGTCCCTGACACAGAATGCCTTGATTTAAATATTTGTCACTAATGTCACTTAATTGTCAATTATTATTGTTATTTTTATTTGGACAATAATATTAATTTGAGTTGTAGAGTGCTCTATGATTTTGCTACCTATTAAGAAAATCATTTCCCAAATGAAAGTAAACACGAGAGTAACCATACATGATGTTCCATACAATCTGTCTCACTGTTTGGAATTCGCTTTTTTGAAGATAATAGAGAGTTGGTTAAATGGTGGCAAAATTGCGAAAAAAGGCAAAAACATTTTAGACATTTTAAACCATATTTTTGTTTATCGCGCTGAACATGAAGACATGGAGTAGGTACTTGCGAGCGAATTTGGTTATTCGAGTTACGAATCGAGGTAGATCAGATTTGTTGGTGGATTATTATCGGACACATTATTACGCCACTTTGCCCATATTTAATCGATTCTCTATCTCCTCAAGTAAGAAAGTTTTCTATGCTGAGACAGATGGACTGGGCGCACTGTAAAACGTCTGTACTCAATCGAATGAGACAAAAATTATGTAGGTATATGGTTCCATTCGAGGAACTTCGGTTATTGCTCGGTTCCATTTGAAAAATAAAGTTGTCGTTTTAAATTTTCCGGCTTGGTCATGTACCTACCTACCTACCTAGTTACTAATACTCTGTAGGTATAATACGAGGTATGTATAATAATATTTTAGGATTTTTACTGTGGTTAGAAGGATGAATTTAGCTTCCCAGAAACAAAAACTTTTACTTTGCAAAGAATGATGGAAAAGAAAACGGTAGAAATATTAGGACGTTGATTGACTATCAGTCTCGCTATCAGTAAATGATTAGGAAAATATCAGTTCGGATTTAGACGTAGAGAAATGGGACTGTTACCGTACTGTCACGGACTATCAAAAATTGTCAGATAATGTCACAGACTGTCAGGTACCTTCTGTCACCGGTACTGTACATCTACTGTCATTTTCATAAATACTGTTGTGGGACTGTCACCGAATTCTCGCAGGACTGTCGCGGAACTCTCACGGGATTCTCACCGGACTGTCACGAGACTGTCACGGGAGTGTCACGGGCTGTCGCGGGACTGTCACGATACTGTCAAAGACTGTCATATAATGTTACGGACTGTCAGGCACCTACTGTCACTATACTTTCATGGTGAGGTACACTTACTTACGACCGCGATTCGCCCCTCGATTACATATGTACTGATCGAGATAAAGCGGTGTGCGCTATCTTGTTGGAACCACAGTGGGGTTCTAGCTTCTACCATTAACAATTCTCAACTTAACCACTTAAAAATATTTTATAGCCTCGTTTATAAGTAGCACGTTGCGGAGTTTTCTTTTAAAGGTGACTTTACCGAGGACCTCGTCGAGGACTTTACCCAATATTACTTTCGATTTGTAATAAGTACGAAAATATCAGATTTGGGTATGTGGAATACTTTAGAAAAGTCGAGAGAAAAGTGTTGCTAAATTAAGAATATAATTCCGGCAAAAAATAAATGGTGTTGAAATTATGTATATAAAATAAGTGTGTTATTTGGAACACCTATCGGTACTGCTTCAACAGTGATCCCCAAAGAACTCGCCAAAGAATCAGTACGATAAAGGTTTCAGTTTTAGCCTCAGTTTTAGACCCGGTTTTATCTATGACAAATTCTATCTAAAGGTCTACATATTATGTCAAAAATTTCGAATAACTCAAAAACTTCAATATTTCCGAGTATGTGGCCTTCGTTTCAATTATTTCTATTTATATTTCTGTGTGGAATTTCAAAAACAAATAAAATATGGGATACTTACTTACTTATATCATTTAAAAAACTGCAACTTTGGTCTGCCATCCTTAACTGAACAAGCTGTACAAGGTGTCCCAAACTGGACGCGTTCTTATGGGAACACCCCTTATTTGAAGAGATAGAAAAAAATTAACCAAGGTGTCCGGAGCTCAAATTTAATGAGAAAACCACTGGCGCAAACAAAACTTTGCTATCTCTTATCGTTTGGCCGCTAGAGGGCGATTCTCAAATTTCGTCGATTTCTTTTATGTCCTATAACTTGTTTATTAATAAAGATAATTAATTTTGGTAAAAACTTTCTTAAGGCACTTTTTTCCGTAGAATCCATTGCAATAGGCAGTTTTTTTACAGGGCGTTTAGATTTTCGTGCACCACCCCAAACTCATTTTTTTTATATAGACCACCCTATATATTATGAGATTTTTGAAAAGCTCGTAAAATTTCCTAAATTTTGATGTATCACTTGTCATGTTTATATTAAAAACCATTAGCAACATTACGATTTAAAAATTAAAATATTGTGCCTATAGAAATCAAGATTGCCATGACTAATAAAATGACATAGGATGCTAACATGTTATGATTAAAACCACAGATCTAAAGTTTCATGATAAGATTACTCATAGTTATTATATTAAATTAATAATTCTTTAAATGTTGGTAATGGTTTTTAATATAAACATGACAAGTGATACATCAAAATTTAGGAAATTTTACGAGCTTTTCAAAAATCTCATAATATATAGGGTGGTCTATATAAAAAAAACGAGTTTGGGGTGGTGCACGAAAATCTAAACGCCCTGTAAAAAAACTGCCTATTGCAATGGATTCTACGGAAAAAAGTGCCTTAAGAAAGTTTTTACCAAAATTAATTATCTTTATTAATAAACAAGTTATAGGACATAAAAGAAATCGACGAAATTTGAGAATCGCCCTCTAGCGGCCAAACGATAAGGGATAGCAAAGTTTTGTTTGCGCCAGTGGTTTTCTCATTAAATTTGAGCTCCGGACACCTCGGTTAATTTTTTTCTATCTCTTCAAATAAGGGGTGTTCCCATAAGAACGCGTCCAGTTTGGGACACCTTGTACATACATATGTATAGCTGAAAATATTTTCCACTTACACTAAGTGTAAGAACTTACTGTTTCAAAATATTCCACTGATAGAGGCATTTTCCAGCTACTATCGAAGCCACCGTAGTATATTACGGTGGCTTCGCTACAACCCGAGCTACAATATAAGCCGTCATTCACGTTTTTGTCTTACCCCGAACAAAATTTACTGCGAATTTCTAGGCGAATTTCCAAAACGTTTGTTAGTGGCGAGCGAGGTGGCGAGGTTAGTGGTCAACGAAGTGGTCAACGAGGTGGTCAAAATTTTTATCTCGAAAACTAAAAAAGATAAGTACGTGTACAATCCGTTGGCAAAAGTTGTTAAAAATTCAACGCGGAATCCAGAAAAGTACAAATATACAGGGCGTTCCATTTAAAGTAACACAGTTGATAAAAGTATTTTGCCTCGATTTTGCCTAAGGAGAACGAATTCAACTATGTTAAGCTATAAAGTTTCAAATTTCCATTATAACGGGAACCCTGACAACTTCTAGTGAAAGGTTTGCGTGGGACACCGTGTATCATAAATACTTATGTTAAAATTATTTTTATTAATAAGTATGTATGAATGTAAGAAGTAACATTAACTTATTTAACATCTTCTATTGTCTAGTTTGTTTTTTTAGTTGTCCAAGAAATCGTTTATGCATTATAAGTTTCTGACGCAATTTCTTTCAAGGACTACTGTCTGTGCACACTTATATAGAATAAGGAGGTTTGTCTAGACTTAAAACTAAAAAGTGCAACTACCTACCTATGAGTTCTTGCCGAGGTTCTTGCAGATAAAGAACAGTTAGTGCGCCTATCCAACTCTCGAGTTGTGGCTTGTGTCTATTATTAAGGAGTCGTATGAAAGTTTGAAACACTCGTTGAAACACTCGTTGAAACACGAACCGTAGGCGATAGGCGATTGCTTTAATTCATCCGAGATCGATTATACAATATTCAGTACCTACGACATAACTAGAAAGAGGTATGCATTTAGGAAATGACAAAAATTACCTGAAAATAGTGAGGAATACTCGTCGGAAACGGTAAAGAAATACTAGGAAATTCGCTGGAATTAGAAATAGTAAAGGAATACCTACTAAGAACAGTGAGGAAATACTAGCAAATAGTAAGATACAGTGAGGAAATACTAGGAATTAGTAAAAAGTAGTGTTTAAATACTAAGAAATAGTAAGGACATACTTGGGAAATGGAAATGAATTGGTGGCAGTTCCGTACATCCCTCGGTACATCCCATTTCTGTACAAGGCGAAATCAGTGACAGTTCCGTACACGATGCACGTGTCGCGATACTGGGGATCATTTGTAAGAAACTGTCATTAGCAATAGTGGTAGTTGCGTACAGGTACAATCCCGTAGTTTACGTAGGTACCTAGACATAGAATTTTGGATTTAGTTCCATTTCGTGCGTCAATGAAAATTTCTCTATTGTTTTCAAATGTTAATGTTTTCATTTTGGGGGGGGGGGGGGACTTAAACGCTTCGCTCGCTCCGCTTGCCCACAGACCGGTAATAGTGGGCCGTGGGTCCACCTTTTTGGCCGTATTCAGTGTCGCGACACGTGCATCGTGTATGGAACTGCCACTGATTTCGCCTTGTACGGAAATGGGATGTACGGAACTACGACGATACCAATGGAAATATTTGGGACAGATTTTTTGCTAGTACCCAAGATGCGATTAGTCTCGCGATTAGTATTGTTCGAGGGGTAAACCGCTGAAAAAAAGTTGTACACCACAATTCCTTTTTATCCAGAAATTCCCCAAATTCCTTCGAAATTTCCGTAATTCCTTGGAAATTCCCCGCAATTCCTTGAAAATTCCCGTAATTCCTTGGAAATTCCCGCAATTCCTCGGAAATTCCCCGCAATTCCTTGGAAATTCCCCGCAATTCCTTGGAAATTCCCCGCAATTCCTTGGAAATTCCCGCAATTCCTTGGAAATTCCGGCAATTCCGCATGTACATTACACACATAAATTTACAACTGCCGCAAATAACATTCCCGATTGCGTACGTACGTACATCCATCGCATGCCTAATATAGTCATCATCATAAAGTTCTCAGGCCGAAGACTGTTTGCACGCGTGCCTCCATCCTTTCCTATCCTGAACTAACCTACGCATTTCCCTAAAAGTAGAACATCCTACATCCCCAACTATTTGAGAGCAGTAGTCTAATCTAGGCCTACCCCTACCTATTTTTATTCCTCTCTCTGACTCTAGTATGTCCTACCATCCTATCTCTCCTATCCTTTATTGTCTTCCATACATTTCACTTTTCTCCAACTCTTATTACTAACCTTATCTATCCACGGTATCTTCATCATGTACCTGTAACACCACATTTCCAGCGCTTCTATTCTTTTTAGATCCACTTCTCCTGTTGGCCAAGGTTCACACCCTCACAATGGCGTAATCTATACATACATCTTTAAGAGTCTCTTCCGAGCTTCCACATTTTTTTATTGAATACTTGTCGTGCAAAAATAACTTGATAAAGGGATGGTTTCCAAATAAATTTTTGAATTAATTGATAGAATTATTGAACTCTGTGTACCTACCTGCTTTGGAAAGTATGCGTACATTTCACGCATCACAAAGAGATTTGTATCTTACCGAAGCATTATTAATTATTGTGATATCTACTTTAAAGTGCACCTAGACACCACTGTATTCCGAAACAAATGAATTTTGAGAAAATAATTACTGCCATGCCTACAGTTCGAGTGACGGTTCCCGTTACAACAGAATTAAACAATGCAAATTTGAATGCAAATAAATTTTGCAGATGACTAACAAATAAAGGTGATGATATATTTGCAACAGAAATGGGTAAGTATAATAAAAATAAAAAAAAACAACGAAAGTCAATTCTTACAAAATAAAAAATAAAATTCGATTTTAACAAAACCATAACAAAATGGCAAGAGAGCGTCAGTTCTTACTTACGAAAAGGTACAAACTAAAAATTAAAACAAAAAAATAACACAACTTCTTTGAAAATGGCATTTGCTTACTTAGAAACTACCTACCTACTTTTGTAGATTTATACTGCTTATCAATTTTATCTTATCAGATCTCTGGAGTTGGAATGGTCCGCTGCTTATTAATCCAATAGGGCCGTAAAAGTTTTATTTTATTTTATAACCAGCTAAAGTGATACTTTTTGTGGCGAATCTGTAGACGTTTGACGGACGTACGAAGTGAGTCCGGCAAAACAGATGAGCCACAAAAAGGACTTTAGCTCCGTATAAAATATGCTATTTTTTCGGCAAACGTCGATGCACTTATCTAAATTCCAATTATTTTGCTTGCAAAACGGGTAAAAAATATCAATAGTGACATTAGTTATTTATTGTATGATACATTGCTTTTGATTAGGGTCAGTAAAAATTTTTTTTTAACAATTACTAACTTTTAAAAAGTTTGCAATTAGGTTATTCCTAACTTCTACTTCCCGACCGGGCTGGGAAATTTTCCACCCGGGTGGAAAATTCAGTGCCTATTTGATTTTATACTTAAGTAAGTATTGTAAAAAACTAGGAATAAAATTTCCTACTGATTTTTTTGGCGGTCTCGTGGAGTTCTGCTTGAGTGTACTCCAACTGGCTACTAGACATATTTTACCACCAGAAATACTCTTACATATTCAGTTATTTTAATGTCAAAAAACGATGCTTATCAGTTTAATAATTAGTAAAAATATAAATGTCAATTTCACTGCTTACCAAGAATTATCGACAATGCTGTATTTAAAAAATAAAATCAATTATTTATTACTTTATTATTCATTAAAACTGATGATCGCGGCGCTTCGCGCCTCGGTCATCTATCCAGCCCTCGGGTGCAATGAAAGATTTTCCACCTCGGTACTAGTATACTATTACAGACTTGTCAGTAAAAAAACTTTTTCCTGACTCCTGGTTGGTAACCACATAAGAAGTGACAGTTTAGTGTAGTTCATAGAGTCGCTAAAGCCATGTTTTTTTGACGTTTCCCGAACAACATATTTTTTCAACCCAAGCAACATCTTCATTTATAGGCAATAAACAGAGATCTAACTGTTCAGATAAGAATTTAATTTTAAATTCATTTCCAGAATTTTCTATAAATTGTCCAATGTACCGCGAAGCACGCGTAGTATGCGATAAACTGTTATTCAATGCACAACAATACGTTTGAAATACGCTGCCCGCCCAAAGTGAAACATAACCTAACTATTGCACTCTAACTACATACCTTTAATATTATCTTTAATATTAAAGGTATGTGACTCTACTGATCGACGAGAAACTTAATAGCGGTCCCTAACAAAAACTTGTGAAATAGGTATATTTGTCATTATTACCCGGACTAGCAAATTAAATAGGTATCTAATCAACCTACCTTTCATATTTTATATAAAAACACGGATTCAGAACTACACTAAGTATATACTGCATGCAAACACACTACTGAATGCATGTCTTAAACTTAATTCTCATTCCAACTGTTTGACGCGCAAGCGCAAATCTTTCCACAACATGTGGCAATTCCTCTAAATACCCGTCAATTCCTGACAATACCCACAAAATTCCTCGTAATTCCCGCAATTCCTGCGCAATTCCTCGCAATTCCTCTGCAATTCCTCTGCAATTCCCGAAATTCCTAGGAAATTCCTCTGCAATTCCCGAAATTCCTCGGCAATTCCTCGCAATTCCTGCGTTTTGTACACCAAAATTCCTCAGCGGTTTACCCCTCAGTATTGTTAAAGTCAGAATAGTCGCAGCGATTAATTATACAGGGCCAAACTATTAATATGCCCAGATTAGCGGGTGATACAGCAGTGGTAGAATCCAGCAAAGAGAAATTAGGAATGGCTCTGAACGAAATGGAAGCAGTTTTCGCCAAAACAAAATTATGCACTTTTACTTTTTCTACAATCGACAAGTTTTTGCTAAGAGAAATCCGTAGAAAAATCTAAATTCCAAAGATACTTATCACGACTATTTCATGAAACAGATCAGTCGAGTTCGTGTGCGCCGCCATCAGAACTTATCATCTCCATTGCTATTTCTTGGGTCCTCGACTTGCTGGACTGTATAGTTGTTTGTGGTCTGATAAAAACAAGTACATAAATATAAAGTATTTCGCTCAGGCATGCCGGCTCTAGACTGTTATCACAAAAGCAAATTATTCCTTATAAAAAGCAAATTTTATTATGGCCGAAAAATTCCATCGCATTCTCTGCAGTTGTCGGCAGTTGTTTATTGTTGTTTGTTATTGTATCTTATCATGTGAATAATGCAGGTTTTAATGTAAGTTTCAGGTAGTAAAATATTTAATGCTTCGAGTACCTGATGAAAGTTGTGGGTTTTGAATATTAAAATAAAAATTCAGAGACTATTTTTAGAAGGGATTGTGAGAAATGCTTGTAATGCTTCATGGTTTAGCTGATTAATACGAGGATTAATATGAGCAATACATTTTGCAGTTTCTAGATAAACAATTGATCGCAATTTATTTGATAAAGCTTCCGAAACCAGAACATATACATAGACTTTCTAATATGTATATACCTATCATCCATTTGAGATAGGTAGGTACTTCCGAGGATACTTCGTACATTATCCCGTACATTATTTTAAGGCTGTAATCATGTAATGTTCCTAACTCTCAAGAAAACTTGGTCAGAATATCGCCAAGTTTGGATTATACGGTGCCGATCTAGAGGTACCTAAATACACTGCTCAAACTAATTTTCATTTTATGATTTTTTTCCTACAAGTCAAAGTGAGTAAGTTACACTATTTATTTGATTAGCTTGTCTAGTACAAAATTGGCTAAAAATAAACTTGTAATGTTTTGCATTATTTGTTTAATAATGAAAATAAACATTTACTTACTTAATTGGAAAACAATACATTGTGTATTAAAATAAAAGTGTATTTCTGATAACGTTAATTTTTTGAAATTTGTAGGGGAAGGTGGGGCAAAAGCGGACAGTTAAGAAGAAAATTGTATACAGACGAAATGAACAATTTTTCTCTGATTCTAAACAATGTAAAGCACTTTAGTATACTTTATTAACAGCCTGTTACATACACAGAACATAAACTTAACTATTTAACATAAAAAAATAAATTAAACAAACTCTTGCAAAGTCCGGTTTTGCCCCACCCGTGGGGTAAAAGCGGACATTGAGAGGGGCACAACCGTCTTCTACTAAAATAGCTGAAAAGGAGAGTTACTTTCGAAATACACATTTATTGCACTTCTATTCATTTAAACTCTCGTTATCTAATTTAGTGCAGGACTCGTGTTTCCACTTTCCACATCCCAAACATTGAACCCATCGGTCACTTTTCTTTGTATCACTGTAATACAATTTGCAGTTTAAACAAGGTACATCGTCTGACGAATCCGAGGACGAATCTGATATGCTGGTGTTATCAGATAAAATCTCGCCTTCGTTTTCTTGCGGTTTCCTTTTCTTCTCTTTCTTATCTCGGACACTGTCCGATTTTGCCCCGAACGGTTTTGCCCCAAGGTTCATTTCGCAGAGAACAAAAATAGCTAACTACGTTTTTAAAAAATCAGAGTTTTAAAAGCGGTGTAATATTGACAAAACATCCGTTAACAATCATGCATACTACAAAATACATTAAAATAAAATATTCTTACTGTTTTTGCACATGCAGAGTATCGAAAAATAATATGAAAACACACGAAAATCACAGTTATTATTGGGTTATGTCACCAAATGAGCTCGAAGTCAAATCAAATTTTTTATGTTGGGACCACAGGAGACCTGTAACCCAGTTCCACTACAAATTATACAGATGTCGTCTTAAGAGGAGGTTATACCGCTCGATTTTAGGCGAAAAACGGCCTTTCTAATCTAAAAGATTACTACGCCATTCTTGAAGTTAGAAATGTGAATTGAATCCTACATGCGACTTTTTTCAATTTTCTCACTGTGAAATCAAGAAAAAAATATTTAAAATGCACAAAATTAACGCAATTTCAGTCATATTTACGTTCCACTGCATGTTACTGCTGCAAATTTATGAGAAAAAACCCGATGTAGGCAACATGCTCGAAGTTTTGTGATGCCAGCAAGCTTTTAAAAATTAAAATCGGCTAAGAATTGGTACACTCAAACAAAAAATGACGTAAATGCAATAAAAAAGTTTATTGTAACAATGAAAAAATTCATTAAAATTGGTCCGATGAAGAAATACATTGTCGGAATGAATACCATTAATCGATTAATAAACACATTCATTGGCCAATGTAAGGTTCATTGTATTTATGAATTTAATTCATTGGTTTTTGTTCTCATATTTTCGTTAAGACAATAACGTTATACATTGCAGTCATGTAGATCATACATTGAGCTAACGTACTACTTTTATGGTATTAATGTCGCGGATACATTCTACCAATTAACTTTGTACATTCATTGTATGCGCAGTATACCTTGGTTGAATTAACTAATTCATTGGCCCAATGTAAGGCTTACATTAATTTCATAAATATCATTTATTGTCTCAACGAAATGATTTATTGTACCAATGAATTGGTACAGTGAATCAATGTCCAACTTACATTAATTTCATGAATTATCGGGTTTATACATGCTGTCCATTTAGTATGCAAAAGGAAGATATCTCTAGTTCTATAAGAAATAAAAAATATTTTGTTTATAAAATGTTCTAGAGATTTCAAGATAGCACAACCTTATATTTTTAGGTTGTGTCAGCTTGAGATCTCTAGAACACTTATAGGCAACATATTTTTTTATTTCTTTTAAAACTACACAGAGAGGGTACTTATCTTTTTATCTTCGTTTTGAGCAGTAAACGGAAAATATTTATTACCGACCAGTTTTTTCTCTTGTTGAAGGATTCTTAAGTAAATTCCGAGTTTATAATTGACAACTCACTTTAGCAATATCAGTCTTGTACTTGTCTTCTATAGTTGGTTTTAAGTTGCTGTAATCTCTTGCAAGAAGAGTAAAAACTGCTGCTAAGGATTAAAAAGATACCTACATAGGGAAGATGAAGTAGGATACAAGGCAAAATAAGATAAAATCAATTTAAACACTTTTTATTCTATGTTCAGTTTATAGAAAAACTTAAAATAAAAACGTAATAATTAAAATACCATTTGAAGTTGATATCTAGAGAACTGTTTGCTTTTTAATTTTTTTAATTATCTTGTTTCTGTAGATATATCTGACTTACATACGTAACCTGCTACATTTTACAATAAAAGAGACGCCCAACGGCCAACTAACTAATCTTATGTTTAGTACCTACGAACATATTTTCGGATCTCTTCTGAACAAAAATAATATAATAAATATAAAGATGCCTTTGGATAAATACAACTAAATAAGAATTAACAAGAGTAAATTTTAGAAAACAACTATGAATGCATACTAAATTATCGGTCGCAATCATTTAACAATTATTGAATAATCTTAGAGATGTTTAAGGTGCTAGTGTACCCGTGCATTTTCAGCTACTTAGTTCCGGTCTAGCAAAACATCGAATTTAAATAAGCTGGGATGTTAGGAAATTCTGCAAGCAACATATTTCTTAAATTAATATAGAATAGGAGGGAGGATGTAGTGTACTTACCGAATATTTTTGAACACACACATCATATTCACCCCCTTGACACAGACTTTGAAATCAAAAATCACAGCAAACACTCCGAACACTGACGTAAACTGACGCTCTTTAAGCTGTCTTAACGGAAACGACGGAAACCAACGAAAATCAAACAGAAAACTTCGAAGAAAGCTAAGTTCCTATCGGAACACATCGGCATTGCTCGACTACCTGTTCGTTCATTGCGACAATGTATAACTGCATTGGTTCAAGGAACGGTCATATTAGCAAAATATTTGGTACATTGCGACAATGTACCCATTTATTGACCAATAAAAGTGTACATTGTGACAATGTACCCATTTGTTGACTAATAAACTTATACATCAATATTATGAAGTTGTGTTATTAATTCTGTTCATTAATTTAATAAATAAATTTATCAATATAATGAATATGTACGTTGGGCCAATTTAAAGTTTCATTGTAACAATGATTTGCCACATCAACTTTTAATAAACTGAATTTATAATATCAATAATCACGGTTATCAACTCATCAAAAAGGGACAGAGCGATTTTCGTAATACTAATGAAAAATTAATTGAGCCAATGAACTTTGAGTTAATAAACGACGTTTATTAATATTATGAACGGATTTTTTTTCAGTGTAACACAAAATTGTATTTTGTAAACCCTTGCAAAGAGCCGGCAACGCAAGAAATACATGGGCCTTTTACGGACAAACTCTACAAATCGCTCGCGGTGTATCCACAATAGAAAACAATACGTGTCCGTTTGTGCCCCAGGGCCCGGTTCTGCCCCACCTTCCCCTACATAATACGATGTATTGCCTCCTCGGGTATTAATGACTGCCCGGCACCCTCGCCTAAGCATAGGTACTTAAAATCAGCCTATCGATTGCATCTTGTGGCAAAAGGGCCCACTGCTCTCTCAGTGCATTTTCAAATGCAAAACGGCCTTGAATGTTTGCCATAACTGGAAGAAGTTGTCTCTGCAGCATGTCTCACACATGCTCAATGGATTTGAGGTCGGGAGACTGAGGAGGCCATGGCAAAAGGGCAATGTTCTCTTCTTCGAACCAATTTATTTTGTACCTGATGTGCAATTTGAGGACGAGCATGATTGTCCTGCAAATAAACCAAATCTGGACCAGCAGCATATGAATATGCTTGCACAACAGGTACAAGGACTTGGTACAATATAACGCCGCTGGTTCATGGCTCCATTCAGACAAATGAGGTCCCTTCTATGGTGTAAATCGATTCCAGCCCAAACCATCAAAGACCCTCTTCGATAATAATTGTGAACTTCCTGGAAGTGCCTGGTCCTCTCCAAGGCTCCGCTTCTTCGCCACACGCTAGTTCTTCCGCTGTCAGGTTGAAATCCGAACCGAGATACGTCGGTAAACAGAACATTGGGCCATTCTGCTTCACCCCATTGAGCATTCTCTTCAGCCCATTTAAGACGAGCTTCGCGATTGCCGTGGCGAAGTGCAGGTACTCTAATTGGTCGACGAAAATGAAGTCCAGCTTCAGCATGGATACGATTTCTGATGGTTTGGTCAGAAACCGTTACGGCATCGGCATGTACATTTTGGAGATCCGCAGAAAATTCTCGTGTCGTAATTGATGCATTACGCCTGGCTTGAAGAATAATAAATCGGTCTTGGACAGGTGTTGTTTTTCTTCTACGGCCTTTGTGTCTTTCGGCCAGTCTCCTGGTATCGTCCCCACAATCCACACATTGCACTTGCACATTGCACGTAACATTTCGTCGCGGGCTAAGTGTCGTCGATGCATTGTAAATTGTTGTCTTATGTTCAACACAAACAACTAAACTGACCATAATATGCTCAGAGATGAGGTGGAACAAAACATTATAAAAATCGAAATTTTTTATCGTCCACCTTTCTTTGAATTTCAGTTTTTTTTTGATAAAAAGAGGGGTGTTATAAGTTTGACGTGGCTGTGTGTCTGTCTGTGGCATCGTAGCTCCTAAACGGATGGACCGATTTTGATGCGTTTTTTTTGTGTGAAAGCTGACGTGATCGAGATGGTTCTTAGCTATAATTTACTAGCTGGTACCCGGCGCGTTGCTGCCTCAGAAGAAATAATTGTGGTAAAATCGTTTGACACTTGATAAACTGCGAATGACATATGCCGTTTGACGTTTGCTGTCAATTGTCACTTTATAAATTATAGCGACCCGCCCCGGCTTCACATAAACGTATAACAAAAATTCTGTTGATCCGATCGCTACCAAACTTCACAGGATCACCCGCTGGGCTAATCTGAAGATTTCCTGAAAATTTAATCAACATCGGTCCAGCCGTTTTGGAGTCTATAACGGACATAGGTAGAAACAATTTTTGTTTTATATATACAGGGTGTCCCGGTGAAGGTGGGAAATCTCTCGGGTGCGTATATATTACACGAAAATAACACCCCAAGTTCATATAAAGTTTTCTCCTACGACCTTCCCCTGCCGAGATATTCTCCCTTAAATTGTAGAAATAAAAATCATATTTTTAACATACAATTTTTATTTTTAATTGTATTTCGATAATTTTCTTGGTGACGTACGTAGTGATTGAATGTCTATAAAATAATGCGGCCCGTTTTTTGATAGTGCATCAGGGAAGCATGAGGTGAACTACCCCTTAACTTCTTAATTTCATATTTTTTAAGGGGCTGGATATTTTTAAGTTTTAACCGCATTTTTTGTTTCCCCGGACATTTTGATAATAAAAAGTTACTCTTGTTAGGTTTCGATAAATTGAAGCGTTTTCGAGAAAATGAGACTCAGCGAGAAAGAGGTACAGTGCTTCTACGATTTTCGTCTTTATTTTTTCTGGCATTATTTTCAGATATATGAAAAATCGAAAGCTCTTTCAATCAATTATTTCTTAGGAATTTTTTAAAAATAACCTTAACAGTTTGCGAAAGGTAGTGAAAATTTACATTAAAAAATTGCTTTCGGTTTTTCGAATGCCAGAAAAAATTAAAACGAAAATCGTAGAAACACGGTACCTCTTGCTTGTTGAGTTTTATTTTCTCGAAAACGCTTCCTTTTATCGAAACCTAACAAGAGTAACTTTTTATTAGCAAAATATCCGAGGAATCAAAAAATGCGATTAAAAATTAAAAATATCCAGCCCCTTAAAGGATATGAAGTTAAGAAGGTAAGGGGTAGTTCACCCCTTGCTCCCCTGATGCACTATCAAAAAATGGGTCGCATTATTTTATCGACATTCAATCACTAGGTACGTCACCACGAAAATTATCGAAATACCATTTAAAATAAAAATTTTATGTAAAAAAACTATTTTTATTTATCCATTTTAAGGGAGAATATCTCGGCAGGGAAAGGTCGTAGGAGAAAACTTTATATGAACTTGGGGTGTTATTTTCGTGAAATCTATACGCACCCGAGAGATTTGCCACCTTCACCGAGACACCCTGTATAGATGAAGATCTGTTCAGGCGTTGTGTCGGGGGTTACTTAAAATTTTTAATTTTGTTTATTTTTTAGCATGCTATGCTATGATATACAGCGAACATACATGGCGCATTTTCAATTTGCTACTAATTGTTGGCGAAAATATTTTTGAAATAATAGTTTTGTTCCTTGGACAATTTTGAGCAGTGTATATAACCATATTTTTCGTAAAGCAATCTGCCTTTAAAATTCCACGGTCTAATGTGGGACACCGTGTATAATGCAAGTACAATGCATCTAGAATTTAAAATCTAGGTATTTATCTAGGTATTTATTTTGGTTTAGACTGACTGTTTCTTGGTGGAAGTTCCGTAAGTTGATTTCTCTTTAAAAATGTGAACCGCTAGCATTTGAAGAAATTAAGTGTTAAACCGAAAAGCGGAAGATACTAATTAATTAAATTACCTGTCTGCAACTCTTGCAGATTGCAAGGTTCGATAAATGTCAAAATTTGTCGGTTTTACATTTATTATTTTATACATGCATAAGGTTTCTCATAGTGACATAAGTTGTTCTAATTTAAAGATAAAAAAATCTGTTCGATTGGTTGTACAAGATAGGTAAGTACCCTAATTGCATTTTTGTCTATTATGTAATATTTGTTTTTCTGCGCTGCAACAAGTATACAAGGTATTGTACAATTTCGATCTATTTGGAAAAACCCAGATGACGCGGAAGTTTTTAAGATAACTTAGTAATCTGGGATTTTGAAGAAAAAAGATAGACAGTCTAATGTATTTAGGTGAAAGCAATTATTAAAGTACAGCGTTGAAAATATGTTCCCAAATTAGTGTGTTTTCCAGATTTCTCTTGCTTCTTACAGAATATAAGAAATAGTTTGTCAAAGAGATGAGTGATTGTGATATGCCTCTAATTCAGGGCTGCTGGGCTTTCCTTTGTGATAGTGGACGAAACGTCGGCATCGCCAATCCATGACGCAGTCTTCGCCCGGAAGCCAATGTAACCATTACGACAATGGCCGCGGAAGCCTACAGCATCGTTTAGTAATATACTTATCAGCATTAAATGAATATTTACTTGCGGGTGACCACGCTAAGCAGTGTTCAGGTGTAACAAAGCAAGTAGAACAGGAGCGCGTCCCGAACGAACGAGCGACAAAAAACAGTGGGAAAGCAAAAAAGGTTGGCCACGGATAAGCCGAACCGGGCGGTAGCCGACGGACGACGTACCCATCTAACTGGGGACTAAGGAACTAGGGACAAGATCTGACCTTAGTTTGGATAATAAGGTGGACAGCTACTCCATGTGGTGTTCAGCAACTGCCAGCCTCCACGCTGTCTACGGCAACGACTACGACTGCGACAACTAACACTATGCGTACAACTGCGAATATGGGCCCTGTAGAAACAACACTAGCATCAAAATCTGCCCTCGTATTTGAGATACAACAAAAAGGAATACAAACATCGGTAAAACTAGGAAAGAAACATGCAATGGCAACAACAACAACAACAACAGACTAATGAAAACCTATTATAAAAATATATTCAGAAAACACATACCTGTTCAACAGAGGTATCAACTTTCAAATGTCAAATTTTCGACACGAATAGGAAGATTTAAATTACGTGCAATAATCCCATTTCACATGAACAAGAACAGTCCGGCGAACTCTTTAGAGCAAAACCAAAACTGGACCTTAAGTGGTGAAATAATAATCAATCCCGGACAAATGGGAAATGGAAGACCTAGAGGTCGTTTTCAGTATATTATTCACCAAGCCACACTATTAAAAATCTAACGTACAACAGCCACAGTCTTTTGCTAGAAAACAAAAACGTAAACAAAAAAACTAGACAAATAAAGATCAATCAAAAGAAAATCAAAATTTTGGTATGTAGAGGGCGTGATAATACAACTAAAACTAAAATACAAATAGGAATGAGAAGGTAGAGGAAGTCGCGTATTTCTGCTATTTAGGAAGTCAAATAACTCGCAATGGTAGGAGCACTAGAGATATAAAACCAAGAATAGCGCAGGGCCGAGTTGCGTTTAATAAAAAGAAACAACTGTTGTGCCTCGGGAACGGCCAATGTAGAAAGTCAGAAGAGACTCTTAAAGGCGTATGTATGGAGTACGACACTGCATGGGTGCGGAACTTGGACAATAGGAGAAGCGGATCGAAAAAGGATAGAAGCCTTTGAAATGTGGTGCTACAGACGCATGATGAAGATACCATGGATAGATAAGGTTACCAATAGGGAGGTATTAGAAAGTGTTGGGGGAAAAGCGAAAGGTATGGAAGACAATAAAGAATAGGAGGGATAGGATAGTAGGACATCGACACGAAGGAATAGTTCGCGACATACTAGAGTCGGAGATAGGGATAAAAAGAGGTAGGGGTAGGCCCAGATTAGACTACGACTCCCAAATAGTTGGGAATGTAGGATACTCTACGTTTAGAAGTAACGTCTCTGCTCTTGCAGGAAAATCAACCGCGACATGCTTTCGATGTGTTACGTCCGGTGTCCCGTCAACAGAACTTTTTTTAAAATCCGCTATTACTAAGTAATGAAAACAAGGGAATTAGCACACTACAGGAATGTTTACAGATGCCTGCTTTCTGCCCTTGTGACGCAATAGTATATTGTGTCGCGATAGAGAGGGCAGCAGGCGGCTAAGGGCCAGTAAATAATGCCTTTCTGCCTGTGTGACACACAACTGTTTTTCGCTTCGCATTAATCATTAAATAACTGTCTTGTTTTCTGTTTTGATTTAAACTGACGTTTAATAAAAATTATATGAAACGTCAAAAAAGTGCACAAATGACAGTCAAAGGTGTCCAAATTGTGATAAAAAACTATTAGGAGCGTTCAGAATTTAGAAGCTCAAGGGCAGAAAATCTAGCTTTCAGTTATTTTTTTAGGGTTGCTATGATTCATTTTCAGTTAGGCCAAGCGAAAAAAGAATATCGTCATTCACAGTTTCGATTCTTTTCTGAGTCCGCCATTCAGTAAAAATGTGATATTCGTGTTCATATTTCGACCTGGATTTCACTTTTGCCGCTTCTTCTAATATATTATCAGGAATATCGGGATTTTCCTCCAAATTTGAATCCATTTTAAAAATGGCATAAATTTCACTGACAGAAAATAAAATATGTATGTCAATTAATTAGTGGTACTGGACCGTTCGAACAACTACTCCTCGGGCAAATACCCGCCCCAGACCTGCTTAAAAGCACGTACGTACATGGAGACAAATTAGGATTGTTTCAAAGCCATCTTAGATGGGGTAGCAGTCTGAAACGTCTCGTAGTACAAAATATCTGGATTTAGTTCTATAATTCAATGCCTGGCGGGGTATTTGCCCGAGGAGTAGTTGTTCGAACGGTCCAGTACCACTAATTAATACTAGATAATTACTCAAAGTAGTTGTCACTTGCTGATATCTGTCCAGAGCGCGGCAGCATATATAGCAAGCTAAATTGCATGGTTTGAGTGTGTAGGGGAGAGCACCGTACTGATGAGTCCCAGAAGGACGAAACCAGTTGGTCTGCGGTTTTCCATACACATTCAAAACATGCAATATTTGAACAAATGTATGTCAATAATAAATTAATTGTTTCTTCTTTTTTGAACTTGTTCAATTTGTGCCAATATAATTTACCTATAATATTTATTTTAAATTTGGTGAAAACCGAGGTGAAAACACAGTTTTCTCGCTTGCTTTTATCCTCTTTAATTTTGCCATTTTAAACATATTGTTTTCAAATAATTTCTATTTTGTGAAAGTCCAAAAAGTGCATAGAAATAAATAGCAAATTTCCTGTAACAGTTGGATCAAAAATTATATGTGCTATGGGAGTTTGGGAACAAGCAGGGGTTTTTGTAAAGAGTGATTTTTTTGACAAGTTAAAAATAATATTATTTTGTCCTCTTTGTAACCCAATCCAGGGATTGACTGTATACTCGCTGATCGCTGTGATGTTTGTTAACCACGAATACTTGCATGAATACAGGGTGTATCTGATATGCTTGGCCAAACTTCAAAAGCGTAGTGTTTGGAACCAAGCAATGAAGAAAGTTCCTGTGTCCAAAAATGTACCCCTAAAAAGTCACAGCAATTTTAAAATCGATAAAATCAGAATAAGATTTTCACTACAACATATATGAGATTATATGAGTTTATCAAGAATGCTATGTTCATTATTTTTTTTGTTCCTTAGCATCCAAGTAACAGCAACATAAAAGTAATTAATTTAAGTTGCTTAAGATATTAGTTTTAAATTTTTTATATTTATTTGTGCCAATTCTTTATTTAAATTTATTAATTTTGTGAATTTATCGGCAAAATAAACTATTTTTTAAACGGTTTCATTTAGCTCGCTTTGTTTGTGTCTTGTGTGGGTCAAATCTAGTAATTGAAATTTTACCCCCTTCCTGTTAACCGATTGATCTGAAATTTGGTACACACCTTTAGTTGTGGTGATGATAATACAATTATGTATATTCAGTATCATTGTAAATCCAAGATGGCCGCCGCTACAAAATGGCTGATTAGATATTTTTTTTCAACTCCCTCAATATGGGTATCAAATGAAAGGGCCGGGGGGTAAACCGCTGGCGTAAAAATGTACACCATAAATCCTTTTTAAGGATATAATCTCTATAATTCACCAATAATTCCTGTAATTCTTTAATAAATCCCATAAATCCTCCGTAAATCCTCATAATTCCGCCGAATTCCTGTAAATCCTCCGTAATTCCCCTATAATTCCCATAAATCCTAAATAATTCCTGTAATTCCAATATGGATTCCTAAGATTTTCACGAGAATTTTAAGTACTTACTTATATAGGCTATTTACTATATGCATATTTACTTATAAGAGGATGCACAGTCAGCATACTGGGTGTTTGCTTATATTTTGGGATTTTTACATGGCACATGTCTTTCTTGATGCACCTATTTGAAGTATTTGTATCGAAAGATAATGAACAGAAATAATGAAAGTAGAAACTTAAAAGCCCATACTATAGAAATTTATAAAACTGTTCAACATGACCACCATTATTTTCTACACATACATTTTATCTTCTATGTAAAGCGAGAAAAACAATGCGGATTGATAATAAATGCAAAGAAGTGGAACATATGTACGTTCGAAGTAGGAAAAACTGACGTAGCGTATAAAATAATTGGGAGAAATTTCATAGAAATTGGAATTAGCAGCAAGAATATTAGAAGCGAGGCAGGTGACATCCTAATCGGAAGAAAGGAAGAGGCAAGGTGGAAGGAATATTTGGGAATCTTATTATGCGGGACAAGAACTAGGAGATAATAGAAAAAGAAATAAATGTGGAGGGGAATACCCGAGGGGATAACCTAGGCTGTCCTATAATGAGGGAAGAGTTTGAATTAGCATTAGAAAATTTAAAAAATAATAAAGCACCAGTAGTAGGCGGATTGCAGGCAGAAATTTTAAAGTCTGCCGGTCAAGAGGTAAGAGAGAGAGAGTCTATTTCGGGGTCTATTTAAACTAGTTAGCCGTATACGAAACAGTTGACATTCGAGAGATTACAAAAGGAAAAACATATTCGCTTTGCCAAAAAGGAAAGGCGCGGATAAGTGTGAAGATTTTAGATCAGTTTAACTTCCCAAGCGTCAAAAATTCTGGCTAGAATTTTGCAAGGAAGGTTGGAGAAAAGGGCGGAAGAAATATTAGGAGAAGATCAGTTCCGATTTAGAAGAAATAGGGGAACGCACGAGGCCATTCTAGCTTTACTAGTAATTATAGAAAAAACAATAGAAAAAGCCTTCTGCAACGTAAGATGGGAGAAAATGTTCGAAGTGCTCAGAAAGGCAGAGATGAAATATAGGGACAGATGAATAATAAATAATCTCTACAAAGAGCAAACGGCAGTTATAGAATTTGAGCAGGAACGAAGAGAAGTAGATATCCGAAAGGGTGTGAGACAGGGATGTGCGTTGGCTCATCTAGTTTTCAACTTATATATCGAAGATGCGATTAATACTGTAAAGAACAGAACAGCTTCAAGGATTAATGAACAGGGCCAAACTATTAGCATACTCAGATTCGCGGATGATATAGCAGTGTTAGCATACAGGAAAGACGAATGAGAAATAGCTCTGAACGAAATGGAAGCAGGAAGGCGTGAAAATAGAACTAAAACTAAAATACAAATAATAGGAATTGAGAAGATAGAGGAGGTCGCGGATTTCTACTATTTAGAAAGTCAAATAACTGGCGACAGTAGGAGCACTAGAAATATAAAAAAAGAATAGCGCAGGGCCGAGTTGCGTTTAACAAAAAGAAACAACTTATACTCAGGAACGGGTAATGTAGAAACTTGAAAGAGACTCTTAAAGACGTGTATATTGAGTACGGTACTACGGGTGCAAAACTTGAACTACAGGAGATGCGGATTGGAAAAGAATAGAATCATTTGAAATGTGGTGCTACAGGCGCATGATGAAACATCAAGGAATAGTTTGCGACAGATTAGAGTCGGAAATAGGAATAAAAAGAGGTAGGGGTAGGCCCACATTAGACTACTGCTCTCGAATAGTTGGGGATGTAGGATGTTATACTTTTAGGGAAATACGTAGGTTAGCTAAGGATATGAAAGGGTGGAGGTAAGCGTCCAACAAGTTTTCGGACTGAGAAATTTATGGTGATGTAAATTTACGGTAGAATCCGACATGAAGTGAGAATTATGGGCATATTTAGATTTAATAACTTCTACAATTTGTCGACGAATATCATCTAAGGTATTAATTTCTCGCAGATTAATTTCTGTTTCTTAGGAGCCCTTCTCAGAGCGTGAACTAACTTGTCTGGCAACTTACTGCGCATGTGCATAAATTGCTGCCAACGGTTATTTCTCTTGTAATTCCCAATAAATCCCCTATAATTCCTAATAAATCCCTTGTAATTCACGATAAATCCCAATAATTCTCCATAATTCCTTAAAAATTCCCATAATTCCTTATAAATCCCAATAATTCCTTTTAAATCCTGTAATTCCTACATAGTGTACACCATAAATCCCTAGCGGTTTACCCCCCGGAAAGGGCCTAACTAGTAGAACACAGTACACCATGAAATATTCAAAATCCAAAATGGCCGCCACCACAAAATGGCGGATGACTTTTTTCAATCCCCTCAATATGGGTATCAAATGAAAGGGCTTTAACTACTACAATACAGTACACCATGAAAAATGCAAAATCCAAGATGACCGCCACCACAAAATGGCGGATTACTTTTTTTCAATCCCCTCAATATGGGTATCAAATGAAAGGGCTTGACAAGTAGAACACAGTACACTTTAGAAAAATAATAACAAAACAAAAACAAACAAAAAAAACTAAAAACTTGAAAATAAAATAAGTAATTTTTTTTTTAAGTTAAACGGTTTTATTGTAAAGAAATATAATAATGATGCAGATAATGTACTAAAAGCTAAAAAATAGTTAGGTAGGTACCAGGTACCAGTCATCACATCACTCTCCTCATCAATCTGGAGCATTGATCAGATTAAAATAAAATCGTGGGGCGAGTCGAATTTTTATTATCTACAGTCAACCGCTCATATCATTATAGGTATGCTTTGGATGCATCTTCTCAATAGACAACATCGCAGAACGATCATTTACATATTTACTCAGGTTACGCTACGCCCCACGATTTTATTTTAGTCTGATCAATGCTCTAGATTGATGAGGAGAGTGGTGTGATGACTGGTACCTGGTACCTACCTAATTGTTTTTTTTAACTTTTAGTACATTCTGCATCATTATTATGTTTCTTTACAATAAAACCGTTTAACTTAAAAATATTTGTTTACTTATTTTTACGTATGTAAATAATCGACGTTTCGACCCTGCATATGGTCTTTGTCAAGATTTTTATTTAAAAATATATAAAAATGACAATTTTTCTAATAACACATGGGAAATGGCGAGGGAAATGGAGAATCGAATCTTTGGCGGTATCGAATGCGGTACTTGGTAATTATCTGGTATAGGACTGTCCCTCGGACTGTCCAGCTTGAAGCAAGAACTGCACGAAACACTTACTGAAAAGAACGACCTATTTTTCCGCTCGCTTTTTAATTTTTTTGTGTATTTGATAACTTTTTAATGTGGAATTCAAATAAATTGCCAGCAACTTATCTTTTCAGGTAAAAAGCTGCTGGCCTTACTGATAAAGATGAACACCATGTGTATAAATTTTAATAAAGTATTTATACGACATGAAGAATGCGCTATCAGTCTCTACACAGGCTGTGCAGCTGTTTTATAATATAATGATGATTACAGTCGAAGAGTAACCTTCGAGTTTTGTTGTTAGAAAGTACCTGGGCGCTTCTTATCTGCCGTTCTCGACCGTTGATCGCCATTACGAAGCGAGAGAAAAACTCCTAATCACGATCGTTGTTATGCTAAATTCAATAGAATTAGTCTCATGTATAATGGGAGCCTCATTTGAGAGAGAACAGGAGCATTGCCCCTAAACCACGGATGGCGTTTTATTTTTCCGTGCTAACTACTTCCATTGTCTCTGAGACGTACTACATTCAGTATTTTTTGATGTATTTGTTCGGTAGTAATTAATTATGTGTCTTTTGCGTGCAGAGGATATACTAGATTTGAAGCGTTTAAAAATGCACCGTAAATGCGCAGGTTTGCATTTCAACTTCTTTTTCCGAAATTTCACTCTATTCTGGCTTGTTTGGTGACACGGCCATAGTGATGTACCCAACTTTCGTTCATAGTTACAAGTACATATCAGTCGGTACCGAAAAAAAATCATTGTATTTGCGGGGGGAAGCGACGAGGTAGCTAGAGCGATATTGAAGGGGCCACTCTGCAGAGCGGAATATATGATAAAATAATTTAAATCAAGAGATCTGGCGGGCCAGTAAATGATGTTGCCACGACCAGTTCTTTTAGATATTCCCTAAAGAGTTGTCCAAAATGTGCTGGACAGCCGTCATGCTGGAACCAGATCTCCTGGTCTTCTCATGTAGGGCCAGTATTCCTTAAAAGTTCTAAATAATTTGCCGCATTTATATTTCGAAGTCCGATAACATGATTATTAAAAAATGCCTGCGCAATATCAGGGTTCGAAGCATATACGGGTGTTTCTAGAAGGTTGGGACAACATGCTACCACAGTTTCCTTTCACCAAAATATGTTGATTGAACCGAACATATCTCTGTACAAAGCTTCTTTATTGAAGCGTTATCGATGGTGAAAGTTCTTGAAAAAATATAATTTTTTTTTATACGTAACTTAAGACCGAGTTCTTCAATTGGAATGAGGGTTTGCAGGTGAAATTTTGGTTTGAAATGAAGTACATATAACCTTTTTATTTTTGAATTTTTGTTTAATGCAAATGGTAAAAACTAAGCCATTCACATCTTAAGAGCTCCATAATTTTTTAACTGTGGGTTGTATGGTCTTTAAAAGATATTTTTTTATTTTAACAGTTTTTAGTATTGAAAATACTTCTGGGCTCGTGTATATGGGACTCATCTTAGGAAGAATGTATCGACACGCGACAGATTCTGTTGGCGGCGCGCGCAGTCGAGGCCGCTAGCCAGATGTAAACTAAGGTACGGCGAGCGCGAGTACGTTGCAATAAAAGCGAGAATAATAGTCCAAACTATACAAAACGGATGCGTTAATATTTTGTTACGTATTGCGTCAGTTTGACTATGTGCCTTGTGCTTGTCACAAATCATTTCTTTTATTTTATTGTATCAATAATATACCAACTTGAAACGGCACAGATCACTTTTGTTGGACATCTTAGAAACCGAGCAGTTGTGTCGGTATTTTCAATACGCCTAAGATACCTGCGTAAGATGCGAGGTCTGTGAATTTTTTATCTCTTATTCGATTTCGTTATTTCCAATAGTTTAGTTAGAAAATTATTTTTATCAGTAGTGCGCCTCTGAAATATGCAAATAAATAAGGTAGCTGTTCTTTCTTAAGTAGCATTCACATTCACTTTCATCACAAATTGAATTCGAAATTTCATTGCTTGTCATACGCTTTTATACCTTACCATTTACATTCAAAATTCAACGTGAAATTTTCCCAATTTGACCTTGAAGTCGTGCAAGCGAAAGCTCCTGCTCGGAAAGGGCAAGCAAATACACCAATTTGTTCTGAAATTGTCATGCGCAGTTGATATTTCACGCAATGCGCACAATCCAAAAAGAAAGGGTTTCAAAATTATCTTGAATTCTTGGTAGTTGATGCAAGACTTGAGTGCATTTAAGTTTCCTTTCAATATATTTCAATTAGTCATGGGTAACTCGTAAAATTTTCGCGATCTGACTCTTCAGTTCAGCTCACAGACAGCGAGCCGCAGAACTGAACCGGTTCAAATGAGTCACATGGCTCGCAAAGAAACAAACGATACTCGATACAGCTTTCGCGACTCGGGAGCCAAGACGCACCCGAGAGCTGCATGCAATGCAAAGCATAATTATCCGTTCTATATTTTCGATTCGTACTTTACAGGCTGATTTAGTTTTTTTTACCACTCATTATGTATGTTATAATTAAGGTTATAATGAAAAAAAATTATTGTTTTTCACCACCACGCTTTATTTTATTTTTATTTTGTATTTCTGTTCCTGTACTTCTTATTTTATTACCTACATAAATTCTACATTGTAAGATAAAAATGTAGCTGTAACCTACAAATACAAAACACGAAAACACTGCAAATGCCCAATGAATACAACTTTCCCATCTTTGAATCAACGCTCCGTCAGAGTATGCAGCACCGCAGCAGCAGCCGAGCCGAGATAAATAAATGAGTAGACAGAAGCACTGAGCGACTGAGCCACAGGACCCGCGGAACCAGGCGCGGATCCAGGCGCAATTTAAGCAGGGGGCCATACAAAATATTTTGAGAAAAATTAGAGAAAAAAAAATCACATTAAAACATTTAATAATAATAATAATAGCATAAACAATAATAATATCATTAATAATTTATCGGTGTTATAAAATACATTACACAAGTATATTTTTATTATACATAAATATCAGAAGTGATGCTAATAAGGTAATAGTGTAAACACAAGAAAATTTAAATAAGTAATTCATATAATTTATAATAGGTATGTATGTCGTAGTAACTCAAAAAAGTTTTTTCATAAAGTTTATACATATATACAGGATGTTCAGTAAGGAATCTTGGCAATGGACGAAGATTTTAGAAATCTGAAAATGATAGGTTAGGTAACCTTTTTTGTAACAGTAAATGTGCACCATTTCATGAAATTTAAAACGTCATTTTTAAATTTCTAAAATCGATTTTTGAGATATTATGTGTCCCCAACCCATTATGCATTTATAACGTGAAGTTAAAGCTGTAAGTAGGTACTGGTGCTCATACTACTCGTAGAACTTGATGAGGAAATTGCAAAACTATTTGAAACCGATGCAGGTGGAACGTGTTTAAAAAAGATGTAATTGGGGTATGACTTTTCGCTTCATAGTTATTGTTATACCTCATACTGACACTTCACACCACTAATTGTTATTATTGAATTTTAATTATAAATAATATTTTATTAACTATGTGGGTACTTCAAGCACAATCACAAAGCACAAGTTGCCTGCTGTTATAAATACGTGCAAAAACAATACCTCCTGAAACTGCATGCTTACTGGATTGCCGGACAGAACAAAAACACAGATAGCTGCATCTTGCGCCCTCCTTCCTTCTATTAACTCACACTTTTGTTGGGCCTCATTATACTTTTTAAACATTGGGACCAAAGTAACCAAAAGCACCAAAAAATATTTTTTGTACCTAACTATCAAGTTCGAAGTCATAGTGCCACAATATTCGGATTCAAAATCCGCACAAAAAGAACTGATTGAAATTTAAGATCATTAGGTCACAAAAAATGTATCACAAAGTTCTACATCAAAGATCCTGAAGAAAATCAGTGTATTTTGGTTCAGTTTCAGAAAAATTGTCCTTTTTCATTTTACATTCAATATTCTAGACTTTATTTACACACTGTATAATGTAGCTAATAATATGAAAACCAAGTTTAAATTACTTTATGGTGCATAGACCTGTTAAGAAGTTTTTGAAGGCCGACTTGCCCTTGTCCCAAGCAATACTTTACAGAATTTGTAACGGAATTGCTAAAAAGGGCACATCTGTTGTACGTTAAATGAGAGAAACTTGCTTTACAATCCAAAGTTTCCAAGGAATTCTTAAAAATGATCGGATACTTCTTGGCCTGCACTCTAATAAACGCAACCCTCAAAAAAGAACAGGTCAACTACTATGCATCTGGTTTTGTTTGAATACTTTTTAACAAAAGAATTATTGGACTCATTCACAAGTTAAGATTTCATTTTCATTTTCTAGTCGTTGATTTATCAATAAACGTCCCCAAGTAAAACTGTCCGTTACTTTTTTCGCCTTTCTTTTCTTGTCGATTTTACGACCGCCGACCTAACTCGGTAACTCAGTTGCAAGGCAAATTTTTATCGGTCTCCGGCATTCCGAAGGCGAACAATGAAACACGGTCGAACGTATATTTGATAGCCAAAATTAAGTTTGTCTGTTTCCGTTTATTAAAATTTGAAATAAATAACTATGATAAGTTAGATACATAAAGAATAGGTTCACATTTATTAATTTGTTTTACCTATTGGAATTCAATATAAAGAGTAGACACATTTATCAAGGGAGGGGCCATGGCCCCCATGGCCCCCCCTCTGGATCCGCGCCTGCGCGGAACCGCGGAACCGCGAGCTGCGGCATCGAGCCATTTCATCCAGCATGACACACGCGTCGACTTCCAAACCCCTTATCAACGAACTACGCGCGCTGCGCGCTGTTGTTGCGAACCGCGAGCCAAATGCGCCGCGATGCGGATCTCTTCAGCTCAAGCAGCGAAGCAGATCTTTGAGCCGGTTCGATAAAGAGTTAGTTACCCATGACTAATTTCAATTCTATTTGTTAATACAAATTATTATCTTCCATAGAACATCTTGTAAAAAATACGAACATAACCTACAAATTTGACTTAACAAACTGGCAATGTAAAATGCTTCTTCACTTCCATCAGAAATTTAAGCCGATGTGAAATTGAATGTAAATGAAGCTTAAATGACATTGCTTTGTAATAGTGTTTGTAGAAAAAGTAGCTTAAGTTAAAATACACAGTGTAAGAATAGACTTGGCTTAAATTTTGTCACCTAATAATAGATCCTGTTCTAGCTGAATATGATATGGGTACAAGAGCTGCTCTTTCAAAACTCTCTATACAACGATTTTTGATACACCTACTTCAACGCCAATATTCCTGGTACTAAGAGATGGTTCTTTCGAAACAAGATCTAACATTTGTTCTTCTACACCAAAAAGCCCAAGATCGTTACCTATATAGCACTTATAGAGCTGAAATAGGCGCAGATTTATAAAACAATTCTATTGCCTAAACATTGTATTACTATTCTCAGAAGCACCTATAAAACAAATACCGAATGCCTCAGAAATGTTCTTACAACTGTTATGTAACTACTTATAAGTGACTTATAAAACTGATATATAACAGTTTCATCGGACTTATCGTACGACTATAGTTTTTATTAAAGCCTTAGAGCGAGTTTCATAAAACTGATTTGTTACTGTTACTTAAAGATCTTATATAAGCAGCCTGTATTCCCTATAAAATCATTTGCGCACTTTTTACCTGTAAAACTGCTTTGTTAGTAGCATTGGTAATTGTAAGTGTCTGAAAACATTTACAAAGTAGCCATAAAATGAAAATGCTTCTGTGTATATATAATGTACCTAGAACTGAAACCTGAGGAAGGCAATTAGTCATGTCGGAATAAGCCATCAACAAAATAGATCAATTTATGAACACAGTGTTATTTTACCCCTGAAGTCAAATTTTGTTGCGTCGAAAATTTTACTGTTAATGTTCACAGGTTGAAAAAAAAACAATGCGCCACAAAAATAACACAGATTTTTGGAAATTGATCGAAATATATTATAATATTTTTGCGTGATTTACTTGTCGTGCTGTGAAGTAATTTATACCAGTGATATTTTCTAACAAATGTGGAAACTAGTGACGTAATATTAGTAATTAGCTTGAGTTTCAAAAAATTATCAATTTTTCATTTACTAAGTATTATATTTTGTTCAAGATGGCCGTCGAAAACTGCATCAATATTTCTGTTAAAATATGGCCGCTTTGCTAGAAAGCATTAATAGCAATTTATTATAAAATCGCATTGGAACATTTTTGTCTTGCAAATGAAACGCATAGCATTCAATAGAACTAGACGTCCGCAGTAATTGGCACGAGGAACATTAATATAACTATATGCTATGTAAGAATTATAAAATCAATCTTATAAAACTGTTATTGAGCAGATTTGCCGTCAGAATCATCATTAAGACAACTGAAGAACAAGAACGCTTTATAAAAGCTTCCCGGAGCAGTTATAAAGCAGTCCCCACCTAAGCAAATCTCCCGCGCAGACCGCGCGATTGTTCCCAGCAAGCACAGTTCTCTTATAAATTTAAATTAAATAACTAAACCTTCATATAGATGATTTGTATATAGTAGCTTTTCAATTTGCAGATTTGTTTTTTTAAAACTTTTATGAAGACCATATAATGCCTACAGCATATGTGTTGCAATTTGTAGCTGTAAGAAAGTTCCGTGCACAAAATATAAAACAGTTTCATAGTTATTCCAAACTTTAGTTGCAAGAACGTTTTAACAGCTTTACTAAGAAAATATTTTTGTTACAAAGCACTATTTGCCCTATAAGTGATTTATAACAGCTGTGGGAAACCTTTATGAGACTTTTACAATACTAACGATGCGTGTTTTGTAGCTATCGTATTATTATGTCTATTGTCTATATGGCAAAATTATAGTGCAATTTTATCCTCGGTGCCATATTTGTACTACTAAAAGCTTTAAAGAAAATGCTTTATTGGCGCTGAATGGAGTAAATTGTGCAGAATATAATAATTGCTGTCAAATGACATAAGCTTTAAAAAGGCTTCTGCATAGCCTTTATGAAGCAAAAAGTTTCTTAATTGTTATATTATAGTTTTTCATATAACATTAATAAAGCAGTTTTATAATGGTTATAATGCGGCTCTTTGAACTGTATTTTACTTCTAAAGGACAGCTTTATAACTGTTTACAAAGCATAATTATAAAACAGCAAATGGCTTGTTTGTAGCAGCATTCCACAGCAAATATAACACCGTTATAAAACAATATTGCACAGGAAATCAATTATGCTATATAGCATAGGCTCAAAGAACATTCTTGGGACTTGATATAAGTCCCTAATACAGCAGCTTTATTGAAGGTTTTGTAAATGTTCTTAAAACGAAGTATGTGCAACTATTAGCATCTCGCAACTAAATAGTGGAAATGAAAGCTTTTATAAGAGATATAGTTAAGGTTGCAACCTTTATAAATCAATAAAAAACACTTCTATTTTCTAAATTTCAATTATACAGCAAGTGTGCTACTTGGGACATGAGGTGTCCTCACATAATGAAGGCGTCCGTAGTCAACTGTGGAAGGAGCAAAACGACTAGTTTTCCGAAGACGTCTTGCAACTCGAACAAACATCTTGTGATTCGGTAGACGGCGGTTAGGAAATCTTTCGCCATAACCCTTACAGATTCACGACTATTGCTTTGGCAAAATCCGTTCCCCAAAATACCACCGCACCCGTCTCTGCCGTGGTAACCCCGCTGCGAATCACAAGATAATACCAAAATAGCAAAATGCATTAGATATTTGTTTTATCCTATTAGAAATACCTAAAGATTTTCCTTTGTGGGGGTAGATAGACCTCGCTTATTTATCTGATTTGTTTGGGCGAAAAGTGAAATAGTGTTCGGGAGATGCAATAAGTAACAGAGCCTAATATCGAACATTCCACATCGTCCGATGTCGAAATTCCTCGCCAGATTCCTTTAATTAATTTGGTAGATGAAGGTAGGATAGTTCTTTCGTGTAGAATCAGTTAATTTAATTTTTTAAATCCATTTTATGCTTTTCTTGTAGAAGTGTTTCATCAGTTTGTTATTGTTTCGATTTGTAATTTTTATGTTTTCCGTTGACTTATAGAAGTTTTACCTACCAATTTATTTAGTTCACTAAAATAGTAGATATTCCCCCTAAGGTTGAATTTTGAAAATCGTTTTTTTGTAATAACTTTTATTAAACTCCGTAAAAATGTCGCCGACCGGGAATCGAACCCGGGTTCTCGCAATCCTATCCCGCGCTCCAATCCACTGAGCTAATCGACGTATCGACGACCTACTCGCTCTCTGCCTACTCGTCTATATACAGGGTGTGTCACGACGAGTTCCTATTAGACGTTTGTAGAGAAGCGCCCACAATAGAATTCTAAAAATTTATAATATCACGTTTTCCAATATTCTCTATTCAATGAGAATAGTGGCAACTTAATCCAACTTCCGCTTATACCGGAAGTGGCACCTAACTTCCTTATTTTAAATAGAACTACCTATTTTTTACACTTTCGGGTTCTCCATAAAATTTTAGATGGACGTTATGTAACATAAATGACCTCTAAATGTCAAAATTTCCAAGATATACGCTAGTTTTCATTTTTTTACAGTTGCGGGGTACTCTGGCATCTGCCACAAAAGAAACAAATTCAAATCGAAACAATTGCCGGCGGTAGCATTAATGACAAAGGTCTAAATTAAAGTTCAGTGTACTCAAAGTTTGAAAATACTGCGCACAGTGATTAGGATGCGACATTAAACTGAGAAATCAAAATATTGCCAGAATTCAACAAAATTAAATGGAACGCCCCCTTTTTTATGCACTTTTTGGATTCTACGGAAAATATTGGTTGGAGTTGATAGAAAACAGTAGAATCCAAAAAGAGCATAAAAAGAGAGCGTTTCATTCGAGGTTCCATTTAGTTTTTGTGAGTTATGGCAATATTTTGATTTCTCAGTTAATTGTCGCGCCTTAATTAGAGTTCTAAGCTCTTGGAAAAAAAACGGAAACTTTGGAAAAAACTGTTTTTTCGGTTTTTTTTCCTAGGCGTCGGAAAAATAGGCTTTTCTCGGAAAAATTGAATATCACCCATTAAAACACAAATTAATCATTTAAAAATATAATAAACATAATAACTGGCGAAATAAATCAAATCAAATATTATTTAACACAAACAAGTATAAAAATATAAATCAAATAAGTATTAAGTATTACAGAACAGAGATAGTCTATATTATTAAATTGTTGTTGAAAGTGGAACCTTGTCTTCCGAGTCCCAGTCTGACTCTGAATCAGAGTTTGTTTCTTCATCAGAAGAATCATTTTCATTGCCTGATTTTGTTTCCTCCTGTAAGTGTAAGAGAGGAAATGGTCTAGCACTGTAATTGCAAGCTTCGGTTTCAGCAAATTTTAAATTTGTTTGAACCGCAACTAATTTTTCGACTTTTTCGTGGGTCAGCCTATTTCTTATTATGAATAGTCCCAAGTCCCAACAGAGCAGATCGATTACATTGACAAGTCACAAGTCACACAATGACAGAAACAACAAACTTCTGAAACTGAATTAGGGGATTACCCGCCCAGACCCACAGACTGCAGCTGCTATAGAATAGTCACGTTCACGTAATAACATGTAAAATATAATAGAAAACGTAACGATCACTATATTTATTGAATAACTAAATAAAAATAAACGTGGGAATGTTAACATATACACAGAATAGATAGAAAATGTAGAAATATATTTTTCCAAAAGTTTCCATTTTTCCTTTTTTTTCCTGGAAAAAACCCTGTTTTTTTCAGAACTCCAAAATTTCCGGAAAATTTCAAACTCTGGCCTTAATCACTGTGCGCAGTATTTTCAAACTTTGAGTACATTGTTGAACTTTAATTTAGACCTTTGTCATTAATGCTACCACCGGCAATTGTTTTTATTTGAATTTGTTTCTTTTGTGGCAGATGCCAAAGAGTACTTACCTTGCAAGGCTGCAACTGAAAAAAGATTTGAAAACTCGCGTATATCTTGGAAATTTTGCCATTTAGAGGTTATTTATGTTACATAAAGTCCATCTAAAATTTTATGTAGAACCCGAAAAAAAAATTAGGTAGTTCTATTTAAAATAAGGAAGTTAGGTGCCACTTCCGGTATAAGCGGAAGTTGGATTAAGTTGCCATTATTTTCATTGAACAGAGAATATTTGAGAACGTGATATTAAAAATTTTCAGAATTCTATTGTGAGCGCTTCTCCACAAACGTTTAACAGTAACCCGTCGTGACACGTCCTGTATACCTATGACTGTAACACTTTTAAACGTTTCGTTGTAATTTAAAGATTGTTGGACCAGTTACACCCCGCATAAAAGCAGTAATTTTGTCCTGAAAATGTCTTGGATCGCTCCTCTAGGGTGACTTTAACAAATCATCCCTGTGAACTTCTACCTTCTCATTTTGAGGCTGTACAAATTTTTGAGTATTTGGTACTACTTTTGAATTCACTTGTATTTTTTGCATTAAAGAGTTAAGTACTCTTATTCTGCCCGCTAAAATGAACCGTTTCCGAGAAAAGAACATTTGAATTTACTTGGGAATGGGTTTGATTACAGACGACTAAACAAAGTTTAATTATTTTAAATGTTTTGACAAAAAATAACAATCACAACAAATCAAATTAAGAAGTCTAAATCTGATTAATTTTTTGCAGGTGACTGACAGTGACCCACTGCCCCATGTTATTTGTTTGAGATGTGCAGAGCATCTGGATTTGCTTTATGGTTTTAAGGAAACTGCGAGAAAAGCCGAAGACTTATTACATCAGTTTCTAGCGTACACCAAACAGCTACTCGGATCTTCTCAGGTTTGTTATTGCTTTCATAATATTCATGTTTTACCTATGGTTACCTAGAGGAGAGGTTTGTAAGCGACATCCACAAATTGGGTCACGTTTCTTATATGTATTTGAAGTTCCTCGCCTCTCACCAGGCGGCGCGCATATCACAAACGCCCCTATTTTAATACAGGATGTTATGGAAATACCAAACATAAATTAACATTTCTAAGAGAAAATCAAAAGATTATGGTGAAATTTTTTAATCAGTTGTGTTGCGATTCTAGCTTAGTGGCATCACCAACACGATGTTCATTAATAAAAGCACTTGAAAATTTGTTCTGAAACTTGATATTGCGTTGGATCCAAAAATTGTCTCAAAACTTGTTACCTACCTATGCGTTACGTTTAAATTAAGTGCTTGGCACGTTAGTGTGGCAAGAGCTGAATCATTCTTACAATTACAGATAATACCTAAGACAATACCGAAGTAAGAGCAATAATTTGTGCCCATGGAAATAAGTAACAGTGTAAAATGAATTACGCAAAGTAGGTACCTATACCCGCAGATAATTCGAATCTATATGTAGGTATACCATTATACTTAAATGTACTTATGTATATTATAAAAACTGGTCTTGATAAACAAATTTATATTTACGTTCCAGAAATGACTACTTTAATGTTGATCACCTCTGAGATATCGCTTGGGTGTTTTTTGCTATCCTGACCTTCAATTTGTTGTTAGGATTGATTGTTCGAGAGGATAACTAACCTGCAGGTCAAAAATAACATTTTGTAATGTAATGAAATTATTGTATTGTGGACATACCTGGTGAAATTAAATACCTACATTGTAGATAATGAGAATCTTCAAAAACCACAAAAAATAGTGAAGGTTTTGAAGGTGAGATTATTTTATGTGAAAGTATTAGGTAATATCAAGCGCAGCGTTTGATATTTGGTATTTTTATGACGCATAAATATGAATGAATCTAGGGATACTTAAGGCGGTCCCACACGATGCGGGGATTTGGCGAATGAGCGAAGGTTCGTGTACTAACTTCGACATTCGCCTAAGCTCCCACATTAACTGTTGGTTCAGAAAACATTTGGCTTTTCTATGTGCGGTGAATGTTCATAGGCCGCCTTAATATTAACAAACACCTGACAAATATGCGGTAATTCATCACGAATCCTGTAGGAGCTGGAGACGAAGGTACGCGACGCTACTTCACGGTCCTTTGCTTCGTGTCATTGTAACGTTGCAAAAGTAAACACGTTAAAGAATCAAGATGATTCGTGTTTACTTTGGACGTTTTTACGTCACGCCCGGATCCCGAAGAGATGTGCGTCACCTGTGTTCGTAAACACAGGTGAGAGAAACAAGCGCGCGCCATACAAGATCGCCGTCAAACGAGATGGATGGTAGTTGCGGCCGTCACCAATCTGACGTCATGCATTTTGCATCCGACTCTACCCCTACCGCTGGACATCTAGAAGTCATCCGCCGCCGAAGCCCCCACTAACCGCTTATAAAAGTGGGTGCTCCGCAGAAGAGAATTCAGTATTTGGCCGTCCGGCCCTCAGCTGGAACAAATATTCCCAGCATCCGGGATGATGCTGGCGGCCGCTCGCCGCATCCGAAATAGTACCTGATAGGCCGTTCCGACTTGGCCGTGTGATCAACTGAAAGTAACCTACATGTAAATATTTGAGTAAGATAATTTTGAATAAATGCCTGGTGTTCACTTGCTGTTATCGTAAAAGATATCACCAATTAAACATTTCCCCAGTCACAAGCTGACTGGCCTAGCTTGTCCGTGCCCAGTGAGTAGTAATATGTTCAAACCCCGTAATTAGGGACCTGTACAGTGAAGGTTAAATCGATTTCTCAATCTTGTGCGACAGCGTCTATGAATGAGATGACAGGAATCGATTGCACCCGAGTAACTGAGGGTCAGTGGTGACATACGGAGGGCGAACGAACTATTTACTTGTCACGAATATCCTAGCGGCACCGACGTTCCCCAACGAGATCGCAATCTGGTTGCTGAAACGAATATTTCGCACCAAAGCCCGCCTAGGAGTCGGCATATTTTATTGCTATTACGGATACTCCGAAGCACCGTAAAAGTTTAGTTTTGATCATACGACGCATCTAATGTGCTATCAGGAATACTCCGCGAGAAACGCATTTTATTTTCATGTAAATATTTTGTGTCTATAGTCAGTTTTTCTTTTACCGTTTTAAAATGTATATATAGTTAAAGTAATTGAGTCCGTTTATATTTTGTTTATTCTGCTTATTATTTCATCGACGTTTAGCAATAGTATGTAATTGAACACGCCCTTCTGCGACTAAGAGCTTAAGGTTGAACAACGAATAAATCTTCCACCGACCAGACCGTACAGGCAACGCCGAACACGTTCATAAGCAAACGTGCAGATCCTCCTAGATATACAGTGTATCCCAATAAGTGAGACCGAGGGACACAGGTGTATGTTTAGGGGTCCGAACCGAGAACGTCGTGGTATCAGTGACTTCCGAGTAGATAAGAACAAAGTAATCGTTACATCATTTTACCGACAAGGCGCGGGAAATAGACGAATAACGAACATTCGGCGAAGTTAATCTCCCACACACTACGCGAAGGATCACGAATGGTAAACGTTCGTCGAATATCCGCATTGTGTGGAACCGCCTTTAGAAGCCATCTTATAGCAGGTACAGATGAGGTACTGAAATTTCGTTCTAGCGGCCGATTAATTGTCGTGTATGCCTGAAAACTACCTACTGCCAAATATGTATACCATCGAATTGTGTAGTAGTATACCCCCAAATCGAATACAAGGTACCTACAAAGTACTCTACGAAATCAGAAATGATGGCTGCTCAATAATGACCTCAACTTTGATCCAAGCTCTCGTAATAAAGTGTTAGAAATATTAAAATAAATTGCATTCTTTTTTCATATTTATAGACCCTTACTTTAATCCAAAAATCGCCGCACATGATTTAAAGGGATCGGGATGCGTGACGTAGCCAACGCCAGACTCCGCCCGTTTTTCTTTTCTGCCCCAGACAATACTTCACAAACAAAAGTAAACATTTCCCATGCAGTTCTCTTTGAGTAAAACGTCTTCTGAAGTTAATTGCAAATATTCTAGAACATTCGCTATTATGCTAATTTTTATCCTTAGATCAGTTCTTCGCTTTACACATGCTATAAAAATATCTATTTATTTATTTCACGAATGAATCATGGCAAGAGGTGACTCCATTGTAATATTAACTCACTTCTGTTTTTTGCTTTGTTTTTCTTCATTATTTAAGTTTTTTTGCAATAAAGCATATTGGCATACATCTATTTACATCTGGATCTTATCACATACAAAAATTTATAAAAATATTTCAAAGTGACATACGATATGCAGTATTATTCAACAATTTAAAAACTTGCGTGAAATTTAGGTCAGTTTTTTCTCAACATTTTAAAATGATTTTCAACCAAACTATAATTGCTTTTTATCTCCAGAAGAATTTTTTTCTAGTTTTGAAAAATATAAATAAACAGAATTCCAAGAGAACCAAAAATAATCTCAAAAATCCATGGCGTGCTTGGAATCCAGAAAGGCTGCAACGAAGAAATTATGAATTACTTTGACATTAGTATTAATAATTGTTATTGACGTCATGGGAATCCTAAAAAAACAAAATTACCCGCCTAAATAATTTACAATAATTTAAACAGATTAGATTATATCAAATCAATTTGTTCGTTAAGTAAGTTATAGTATTTATCATGTTTTTGTTTATAAATTTCTGTGTATTGTAAAATATCAATCTAACAGGTAACCTTTTTCTAATGCATACATTAATTTACTGAGTAATTTAGTTTCTTCAAGAATGAGAATTTGTGATTATTTTCGAAAATATTATTTGCAAATTTACATTCAGTTACAATTAGTTTTATCTTTTGCGTTAACTAAAATATGAGGTAGAATATTACAGGGCCTAATTTATGAATAAAATGTTATATGAATGTGGGTGTTGAATTTGGAAAAAATCATTTTCTTTAATTACTAATTAAATGCACGCAATAAATTCATGATACTCCCTTGAAAAACTTGTCATCTTAAAGCAAATTATTTGATACAGAAAATTGTCGCATATTTTCCAGCGGCGGAGATTGGGGGGTACTTATGAATGTCTATTAAAAAAAGTGTTGCGGTATTGAAATTTTACGAATTTTGTTACAAATCTCGAAAGAACATTCAATTTTATCTAGAAAAGGATGCAGCGTTTTCAAGAAAAACCGAAATTTCTGATTGAAATTGAAAGGACAAAAATTCAATCAAAATCTGTATAATTATTAATTAATTAAAGATAATTAACGATTTTGTTTGAATATTTTTGGAATCTGCAATTTTCTATTTATTTTACCGTGGGTCTCACGTAATGAAAAATCATGCATCACGATTTGGCTGCCAATCAGCAATTTCGGGTTTTCTTGAAAATTCGGCGTATTATCGAGTTCTGACAAGAGGACCTTTTCAGTGTAAAATTAAATACTCTCACGATTTTGAGCAAAATTCCTGAAATTTTAATTCCACGATATTTTTTTGATTATTTTTTTCATCGTCAAATTGACCAATAGGAACACTTCATTTGGGTCTAGAAGCGTGTATTATATCGGTAATTTTTTCGATAATACCACTGTTGATAAGTTGCCATAGCTGCGAATTTCTAGGTGCATTTATAATGTATAATCTAGTCACTTTAGTACCTGCCGAACGTCAAATATTCCCAACAGATTTCTTTGTATATGAATTAATTGGAATGAAATTTCGTTTTGACCTACCTTGCTTCGATTCAAAAAATAATCTAGTTAAATACAATTCGTGGTCTGGAATTTTAAGGTAATTTTACTCAAGCTGTTTGCTTAGTAACCACGAGTGTCAATTTGACAGAAAATCACGAGCGCTTGCGCGAGAGATTTTCTGTCAAATTTTCACGAAAATTTCCGACCATTCCAGACCACTTATTGTATTACTACAGATAATAACATTCATAAGTACCCCGCCACCCCCGCCACTGGAAATCACTGTATCAAATAATTTGCTTTAAGTTAACAAGTTTATTAGCCCAGTATCACGAATTTATTGTTAGCGGTTATTTAGTAATTAAAGAAAATTATTATTTTATTTTAAAATTCAACGTCCTGTATTTCAGAAATGAGGCGTTTTATGATCCACATTTATATAACATTTCCTACATAAACTGAAGCTCTGTTGTTTGTAAAAGCCCCGCTAATAAAACCTGGGACACCTTGTATATTTTTTTTTATAAAATACTGGCAATTTTTTCAGAAACATTTCCTACGTAAATTAGTGTTAAATTAGATATATATTTTTTCTCTTTTAATATAAAAACCCAAATGTTATTCAAAATCAAAAGTACTAAATTGTAATTCCTATTTTTATGTTTATATGCATATACAGGGTATCCCACGACGACCTTACACGATTTGTATATAGAAAAGTATATATAGTAGAATTACATAAATTTGCACAAATAGGTAATCGAGGATGCTCAATTCGACTAAAATATTTTTGATTTTCTGCGACTTCCGGTTATACCGGAAATAGACACGAACTTCCTTATTTTAAATAGAATGCCCACATTTTTATTACCGATTTAGATTTTTGGTCGAATTTTAAGGTCACCTTATGCAAAACATCATATTATGTGTAAAGTGCACCCTCGTGGAGATATTAGACGTTAAAAATCGCCATTTTTCAAATTTCATCAATTATAACTTGGAAACGGTACGAGATAAAGAAAAATGATTTTAAAATTCGACCAAAAATCTAAATCCGTAATAAAAATGTGGGCATTCCATTTAAAATAGGGAAGTTGGTGTCTATTTCCGGTATAACCGGAAGTCGCAGAAAGTCAAAAATATTTTAGTCGAATTGAGCATCCTCGATTACCTGTTTGTGCAAATTTGTGTAACTCTACTAAACACACTTTTCCATATACAGATCGTGTAAGGTCGTCGTGGGATACCTGTATAGTTACCGACGAGTTTTATTATTTAAAAAATTGTAGTGACAAATAATTTATGTGAACTTTTTACATTTACTTCTACAAATGAATCTTGACAAAGGCCCCAGGTGGGGCCGAAACATCGGTTAAACCTGACCTGACCTGACCTACTGCCAGAAAACCGCAGAAATTCGCAAAATTGAAATAATTATTAATAAAGTTTTCCAGTTTTAGTTTAAGTAATCTTTTTTAGGTAAATTACGCTGACATTAGATTTGTCTTATGCTTTGCCCGAATAACACAAGTTTAGAAACAGCTCTAACTTGTCCTAGCTCGTTTTCAGACCACTGGCAAAAGTTCACTCCCCAATTATCTTTCATATGGAGTTGATTAAGTCAAGGTATCACTCTGTCACTTCCGCTTTCTACCTTTCTAGAGAAATTACTCTCTGACTGGAGGTATGCCACAAAATCTGGTTCAAGACAAAATATGGAAGTAGATAAGGGGTTGATATGGCCAGACATATTTCCAAATGGGGCTATGTTATCGAAGGGAAACAACTATACAGTAGTCCATCAAAAGTTCTTGCTGTGCATGCACCGTATGTGTCCGGCTCGGTGTCCGGTATAAAATAGAAAAGAAAGTCAGCGTTATATAAATTACATTTTATTTAGAATCGGAAAGACATTTTGGTATCGTTTGTTTATCAAAATTTGAATTACACGAAATATTCTAAATTATACGTTGATCAACATGGTATTTAACACCTACGCTATAACATTTAATTTGATATTTAGCAGAAATATTCCTAGGTAGATTAACATATGACGTGGACTCCAGTCCTACTAGCCAAATAACAAATAACAAATGCTAATGCAACAAAAACATATTCACTTATAAATGGCAATATTGTCGAAGAATTCTCATCCTGTACTATAAGCACAATAGTTGCATCAAAAATGACCAGCCACCTGCAACAAAATTAATTCATTTTAACGTCATTATCCTAAATAAAGTGCTAGAGACGCGCTAAAGTATACCTAATTTTCAACACCTTTAAGTCAAATGAAAATTCGGAACTTTTAAGCGTGCCTCTAGTATTTTATTGAAATCATACGTTCGTGTTGATGGGATTGTAGATCACGTTGCTGACGAAGGGGTAGTTTCTGGTTCTCCTATACGCCCTATATTTCGACCAGCCAAGGAATATCGCCATTAACATAGCCAGGATGAGGATGGTGCTCATTATGATCAGGGACACACGAATGGCATTGAAGTGTGTGTACAGTTCTGCTGCTCTTTGTCTGTTCGTAGTCGGCTGCAAAAGTATTTTAACAAGATAACTGTTAGAGACACTCACAACTTTTATATTCGGATTTGGATAGGTCACTTCCAAAATTAGAAACTTTACAAGAAAACATCAGTACCTCGCATGACAATTTTTGGAGAAATATGCATACAAGTTCGAGACGCAAATTGTCGGGTGGGATCTTCTTTGGATGCTCATATTTGATTCGTGTGCCAGGTTTCTAGCTATTTCTCATTATTAACAAAATGTCAGGTTAAGGTCAAGCGGAGCGAAGCGATGCGAGCGGAGCGTTGTAAGTCTCAGTCGTTACTAACGAATAGCAACTAATTCAGGTTGATTAGTGCCCGAGTTACTGCTCCCGAGAAGTTAGCAGTGGATTTTTGGGCTAATTTATTTAAACAATAAGTACTGCAATTTCAAACGGAAATTTCAGGCTTACAAATATACTTACTGACGAACGGAAACTTATTAGGATTGATTAGTGCCCAAGTCACTGCTCCCGGGAAGTTAGAAGAGGTTTTTTGGGTTAATTTATTTAAAAAACGCTACACTTACAAACGAAAATTATGAATACAATATGACAGATTTAAGTTGGTGAGGGGTGGGATTCCGACGCGTTGGCGCCTGCCACAGCCTGCATATAACTCAGCGAAAAAGTGGCGTGGACTTTTTTACTCTTGGAAATAAATATAAGTAATAAAAATTCGGTAAATAATGTTCAACGTGTATTAAGGAAATTATTAGTACCAATTGTACCTAATTCAAAATGTAAAAAGACAAATGTAATGTGATTTATTGCAGAATAATCACTAATATTAGATTCTTTGTCTTAATCCTATTAAGAAAATAAGAGTACAATAATAATGAAGGTCTTAATCATCACTTTCATCAGAATCGCTAGTATCACTGTCACTGTCGCCTAAAGAAGTAATCAATGGTTCAACTTCACTGATATTGCCTGCGAATACTTCATTTTCTAAATATTTGTCCTCGATCTTAATCGCGCGATCACAACGCTTCTTCCAGTCTTCTGGCTTTATTTGATTAAATTCATATTCCGCTAACTTCCGCGCTTCTTCCAATTTGAAGGTAGTATTTTTTGCAACCACGTTGTTTTTCACTGGTCATATTAACCCGATGGGATTTAAATCTGGACGATATTACTGTAAACGTAAAACAGCGTGTCTATGATCTTGTAATAATGTATACCTCTTCTTATAATGCTTGATAATTTCGTACAACTGTAGTTTTAACATATTAGGTTCAAAATTAATATTTTTGTCGTTTAGCCATTTAATCATATCTGCCTTTTTAGAATTTAATGTGGGTGCGGGATTTGCCTGGACATTATGGTTAGGGTGCATTATCTACGACGACGACTGAATTCTTTGGTAAATTAAGAATAAACTTTTGCTGCAGCCACTTGCCATAATTCTCTGAATTCATTTCGGAATGGTAATCGCTGGTTTTAGATCCAGATTTAAATATTAACAAACATCTAGGTATAAAAAGCCCTTTTCGCAACCGACTTTAATTTACTATAATTAATCTCTGATCTTTTGAGATATTTGCAAATAGTCCTTTGGTTGAGTCATCTGTCCAATTATTCAAATAGACATGGCTACTGTGCAAATATGTTTCGTTTAGTTTTCGTCCAGGTAAACAATCGGTCTATTTTGAGTTCGGAAATATTTACTTTTCTTCAAATTTTCTTCAATGTTTTTCAATTTGTACTTTCCTATTATTTTGCGCCCTTCTCACCTGAGCCCCTTTTTATGCAAAAGAACTCAATGCTTCATTGGGTTGATTAGGGCACAAGTGACTGCTCTCGGGAAGTTGTCAGTGGATTATTTTCTGTCAGGGGTCTTATGAAGAATAGTGAAAAGGCGTAAGCTCTAATTTTTGTTGCGCAAGGTGGAACGAGGTTACTTAGATAATTTGCGTTGCTTAAAAAAAGTTTTGTGGCGGTGGGGGGTGGTGCAACTTAACTGTAGCCCCTCCCCCACAAAGAAGTTGACAGTTTCTCAAACAGAAAGGCGCAAGCTTTAATTTTTGTGGCGCAAGGGAGTGCAATTGAATAAGCATACGAGTGTCAAAATTTGGAATGGGTGGGCAACTTAACAGACACTTTTATCAATTAGTGCAAATATGGCTCGTATAAATGAACGCGAAAGAATAGAAATTTTGATTATGGTTGGATACGACGACAGATTAAGAACTCGCAAGGAAGTTAGTTATTTGTTATTTAATCAAGAGAATCCCGATAGACCTATTGCAAGATCAACAGTGAGTGGATTAGTTGCAAAATATGCTGAAACTGGAAGTGTAAAAGTTTTACCACGAGAAGGAAGAAAAACACTAAATAACAAAATTATGAATTTTGTTGGGAACTTTATCCACCACTCTGCAGAAAACAAAATGGAGGCGCTTCCGGTTATACCGGAAATCGAAACTAACATTGTTTTTTCAAATGGAAACCCCTATTTTTTATTCGAGTTTAGAATTTCGCTCACTTGATTGCGTATGATGAACCCATGTTATAACTTATCTGTCATAGTTTTTGACGTATGTCATTTATTCTGTAAAAAATGCTCATTGCAGAGGTCTATTCAAAAATTCATGTCTCTCTTACTGTCAACCCAAGAGAGGCAAAAGGTTTTTTTCATCGTTAGCCCAAAACTTGAGGTGTCTTTTATTATGCCCCTTGTTGAGAAAATTGTCTTGTTTGACACTGCAAAAAAACTTTGAAAATGTCAACGACAATATTTCAAAAACTCAATTTTTTCAAATGGCAAGTACCTGCCTATTTTTATATCGTCATCCGATAAAAAAATAAATTTTAAGGGCGCTTTTATTACCCTTTCTTATGTCTATTTCCATTACTTAAGGAGATATTTAGGTTTTTGAGAATTTTTTATCGCACATATCGTCTTTGCGAGCGGCTTAGTTGGCCATGAACGTAAAACAGTTGCGGCTACTGGCACAACTTTTTTTAGTTGTCAAATTGATAGTTTTCTTGTACGTCTGTTACAGGTAACTCAAACTATCGAAATGTATCACTACCCTAATAACGGTGTCATTTTGAATCTATTTTCTATTTACGGAAGCTGTAATAAAATAGTGGAAAGAACCTGTCGTGAATTTAATTTGAAATATCCAGAGTTACCTCCAATGAATAGAAAAAAAAAATTATGTCTTCGCCAGAAGTTCACTCTTACTGGAAGAATAAATCCTCTTAGAAACAGGATTAACGTGGTAACCGGAGGTGAAGAAAATGAAATTAATGTTTTGGGATATTTTGCCGCTTTTCCAAGAGCATCGATAAGAGCGGCCGCCAATGATTTGGGATTGAGCTATTCCTCAACTCACAAGATCCTGTCTTTGCATAAACTTCATCTCTACTCCTACTCTACTCCTACTCTACTTCAAAAACTCCGGCCAACGGATTACCTAAACGGATTGCTTTCTGCGAAGAACTTTTGGTCAAAATACAAGAGGATGAGAATACATATTCTGAAACGGATTACCTGGATGGACGAGGCCAAATTTGCTCAAAGAGGAGTATTTAATAGAAGAAATCGTAATTTTTGGGCCACCGAAAATCCTCATTTGGGCATAGCAGTGGAAAATCAAATCCCGAGTCAAATCCAGTTTTCAATCAATGCTTTTTGTTCGTTGTTGGACAATTACGTGGCATAGTACAAGTATCAAGAAAATTTAAATGGGTAACGTTATTTGCAAATTATTAGCAATTTTGTTGAATTTTTTTAGACATTTTGCGTTTGCGAGAAATGATTAATACGTGCTATCAAATGGACGGCGCACCAGCACATTCTACAGTAGCCGTAGATCGGAAACTCAGAGATTTGTTTGAAGATAGGTGGTGGGGAAACAGAGGTCCGTGGCTTTGGCCGCCCCGTTCGCCGGACTTGTCACCATTTGACTTTTACTTGTGGGGACGAATCAAAGAGGAAGTGTACCAAACAGAACCCAGAACTCTGGAAGACTTGACTAACAGGATTACGCACGCTACGAACTCTCTGGATCGACATGAAATAAGAAGAGCCACAGACGAAGCCGTTCAGAAACGTATTGAATGTTTGGACCTAAATGGTGGACACATTGAGCATATCTTGTAGTCTTGTTATAAATTATTGCCCTAAGCTAATTTCATAAATAAACCGTCAGTACCAAACCAAATTGCTCATTCTTCAATAATTGAAACTGCTTCTGGTTTGATTCAGTATATATTGTTATAGCTACGTGAAAAGAGAACTATCAATTTGACAACTAAAGAAAGTTATGACAGTAGCCGCAATTGTTTTACGTTCATCGCCAACTAGTCGCTCGCAAACACGATATTTGCGATAGAAAATTCTCAAAAAACTTAAATATCTCCTTAAACAATGGAAATAGACATAAGAAAGGGTAATAAAAATGCCCTTAAAATTTAATTTTCTGTCGGATGACGATACAAAAATAGTAGGGTTTCGCAAGACCAAGACAAGACGAGACTTACACCAGTCTTGGTATTGGTCTTGCATCCTCGTGTTGGGCTTGGTCTCGGTCTTGGTCTTGAAACCCAAGACCAAGACGAGAACCACATAAGTCTTGGTCTTGGTATTGTTTTTTCTTGGTCTTGTTTGGTTTTATGAGTACGAGAAATTTATCAATTTAAATGTTTCCACACCCATTTAAGGGGAGATAGTTCAAAAATAAGAAGTCCTATTTCATATTTGCAGAATTTCATCATTTTTTGTTCGGAAAATAATGATTCAATAAGTTGTACAGTTGACTGAATACAACTTTTGTATTTAGTTCATGGCTCTACTAAAATTGGTACATATTTTGTGTTAAGATGTAATATTATAAACTTAATTTAAAAACCAAAATGAAAGCTGTAAAAAGTTACCCGACATCTGAAATGTACTTGCTTCCCATAAAATTGATTTTATTTATTCTAGTACAGATTATTTAAAAACGAGCCACCTCAAATATCTAAGAAACGAATAGAATTATGAAAAAACGCCGAGACACGTAAATTTATGACTCGGGGGGACATATTTTGATGTATAGTTAATGTCTGTAAAACCTACCCCCTAGCCCCTAGTCACCCTCACTTTAAAATCTCAAATGGCATCATATCGCTTGTGATATCTCATTTTAAAAGAAATCGAATGAGGAATACAGCAGCCATATTTATTTTTTAATTATTCCTTATTTTGAGCTTTAAAAACTAAAATAAAGTCATTTCAATCTTTCAGTAGATAAGAAAAATAATGGATTAAATTTGATACAAAATAAGAGTTAAACCTTGTAGATATCAGATAATAAACATTTCATACAAGAAAGTAGGTAGCTTTGGAATTTAAAACAGGAAAATATAACTTGTAGAAAAATTGAAGGAAAATCTGTCTTAGATGCTCAAAATGGGCCGTTATTTGCAAAACAATAATAAAGTCTATATTCTCGAATGCCTTCTTACATTCAGGAATGTTTGGGAGGGAATATTTCGGCATGTTTCTGATATCGTGCGCCTCAAATTAATTAAATTTTCTGTATGGGTTTGACACACTGCCGATTTAGAATAGCCCCAAAAGAGAAAATCTAGCAGGCTGAGATAAGGAGTAATCAAAAAATAAACATCACTGCTGTATTCCTCATTCGATTTCCTTTAAAATGAGGTGTCACAAGTAATATAGTGCCATTTAAGATTTTAAAGTGAAGGTGGCTGGAGGTTGGGGGGTTGGTTTCACCAACGTCAACTATACGTCAAAATGTGCCCCCCTCGATTCCTAAATTTACGTGTCTCGGCGAATTGACGTATTTCTATTCGTTCCTAAGATATTTGAGGTGGCTCGTTTTTAAATGATCACATTGTATAGTATGCTCGGTAGGCAGCCCAATTTTGTCACCACTCGCGCATGACGTATGTAGGTGCGAAACAGAGATTCCCGGGAAACACCTCTTCGTGCTGTGCGAACGCAATGCTCAATGATAGGATGGTGTTAGTAGGTACATATTTTGTATTACGAGTATACGAATTTTAAGCATTACCTATTTCCAATTTTTGTTATGAAAAATTGCAGTTGTTTTAATTCATTTTTCAATAAACTAAAAAATAACTGTCAAAAATTTTCTAAAATATCAAGACCAAGACTTTCCCAAGACTCTTGCCTCAAGACTCTTGGTCTTGGAGGTTGTCTTGGTATTGGTCTTGGATCATTTATGTTAATCTTGGTCTTGGTCTTGGTCTAGAATTCAAGACCACGACAAGACAAGACCAAGACTTTTCTTGGTCTTGTGCGAAACCCTAAAAATAGGTACGTGCCATTTGAAAAAATTGAGTTTTTGAAGTTTTGTCGTTGACATTTTAACAGTCTTTTGCAGTGTCAAACATGACAATTTTCTCAACAAGGGGCATACTAAAAGACGCCTCAAACTTTGGGTTAGCCATAAAAAAAACCTTTTGCCTCTTGGGTTGACAGTAAGAGAGGTATGAATTTTTGAGTAGACCTCTGCAATGAGCATTTTACAGAATAAATTACATACATCAAAAACTATGACAGATAAGTTATAAAAACTTGGATTCATCATACGCAATAAAGTGAGCGAAATTCAAAAATCGAATAAAAAATAGGGGTTTCCATTTGAAAAAACAATGTTAGTATCGATTTCCGGTATAACCGGAGCGAGCGCCTCCATTTTGGAAATACAGTAGTGTCTGCTTATAACGAACCTTGAAATTGCACAAAATATGGTTCGTTATAAGCGGAGTTCATTATAAAAGGAAATACAAACATTGCTATTAATTATGGGCGTGTTTTTAGCACTTTCATAAATGGTTCGTTTTAACCAGTAATTCGTTATAAACGGGTTCGGTATAAGCGGACACTACTGTATTTTAATTGAATTGGACAACGTTGATTATGGCCGGGTTCCAAATTTTAAATCTCGATTTCAAATTGAAAATCTTCTAATGGGCACGTTAAAAAAATCACGCTGTATTTAGAAATACATAAGTTTTAGTGCACTGGCATCGAATTTGTTTGTACTGGGCAACTCGGTATTGTTTTCTTATAGAGTTTGGCAACCAGTTCGGATAAGAGAAAAAAGCCAAAACAGAATGATGCATTTGAAAATTCCAACAGTTTTGCTTCTTACCATACCTGATCTGTGCAAACGTCATCTTTCAAAGAGTAAACTTGGGTGCTGGTTAACTTCCAAGAATCTAAACAGTACGGACCATCCTTGTCTGCTTTAATTGCGTCAGGTAGTTTCGTAGTGATGTTATACAATTCGCATGTGCAAAGTAGCTGGTTGCCATTTATTTCGAATACTTTTAACTGCTCCCAAGGCAAGAGTTCTGGATCCAAATTAGATAATATATTCTCATTCAAGTACACCTATAAAATAAATTTTCTAATATATTGCGCACGAACATTAATAAGATTTTTACCTCGCTGATCGCTGGATGACTTCCCCCAAAAGCTTCTCTATCAATTTCTCTCAAGTGAAGACATTGAGAAAGCCTAAGTACTTGAAGATTCTTCGCTGGCACGAAGGTGTTGCCTCTAACATACGTCAGCTTTGTTAGATTGTTTGCAGATAGTTCTTTTAAGTGACCTAAACCTGCAAAGCCGTACACAATTTTTATAAAAGATGGATAATGTTTTGCCATAAAGATATTTATTTTGAGTAATCTTTAATTATTTCGTTTATAAATGCTAAGTTTTGTCTCACAATTTTAGCATCCGTCCTCGGAAAAGTAAAGAACCAAATCCAATAAATAAATTACAGAATATGATGAGCACTTCTAGCTCATGGTAGAGATATTAATTAGTGGCACTGGACCGTTCGAACAACTACTCCTCGGGCAAATACCCCGCCAGGCATTGAATTATAGAACTAAATCCAATTTTTTTTTTGTACTACGAGACGTTTCAGACTGCTACTCCACCTAAGGTGGCTTTGAAACAATCCTAATTTGTCTCCATGTACGTACGTGCTTTTAAGCAGGTCTTTGTTCAAATATTGCATGTTTTGAATGTGTATGGAAAACCGCAGACCAACTGGTTTCGTCCTCCTGGGACTCATCAGTACGGTGCTTTCCCCCACGCACTCAAACCATGCAATTTAACTTGCTATATATGCTGCCGCGCGTTGTTTGTGTTTTAAAGCCTAGAATGGTGTTACATCTTATAAATAAGTATGAATAAGTTATGGAATCTTATCTACTTTTAATAGTAAAATAAACAAACAAACACCAAAATCCCAAATTATAACCACAAAATTTGAGAACTAATTTATGCGTGAATCAAGCAACTAATGAACGAACTGATCGCGCTCATTTTGCTCCACCAATGGGTATGGACATGGCGTTCTTCATCTAGATGAATGGTTCTTCATCTAGATGAAGAACGCCATGGTATGGAGCATACGCAATGGACTCATTTTATTGGTAATTCCGCTTAACACGTCACAGACTGACTACATTTAAAATGTAAGTACCCTAAAATTGATATTGTCCCCTAAATATATGAAAATATTGTGGTTTTAATATGTAGATATCTTAAATACGATAGACTATAGGATAGGTTATATAGTCAGCTTGCTTATACACCAAAAAATGTGTTGGAATTTCGAAAGAATTTCACTTCACTACCTTGGAAAGTGGCATCCGTCAACTCAATAATGGGATTGTGGTCCACGAAGAGCCTTTCCAAACTCTCTGACACGAAACTGAGAGTGTCCGGTACAAAATCTAACTCATTTCGTGATAAATCCAACTCTCGAAGACTCTTGAAATGATTAACGGCTTCTGGAGTTAAATCGGTCAGTCGGTTATTGGCTAAATTAAGAATCTAAAAGTGAAATTTGGTAAAAATTTTAAGTAAAACTCTCCTATTCTGGTTTTGTACCTGAATGTTGGGCACTGAAGCCAGTGCTAACTGAGTAACTGGATCCAGGACTCTGAAATCGTTTCCTTCCAAGTTTAACACCTCTAAGAATGGCGTATGTTCGAACACATCCTTTTGTAGGCTGTGTATCTCATTGTAAGCCAGATTGAGATATTTCAACGCTATTGGCTCGTACATCGTATTGTTATAGGGCCCTTTGAAGACGTCGGCTGATATTTCACTACCTTTAAGTGGTAAAAAGATATTATACTGAAAACAAGTAACTCAAATAACTTACTTTGCAATAAATTATAACTCAGATCCACATACGTAACGTTCACGGTACTTTCAAAAAGCCCAGTGCCCAAAGATTTAACTCCGCAATGATCGAAGTTGATTTTGATCTCAGCGTCGCTTCCGGGGAGTGGTTCTAGTGTTCCTATTTTGTTGTAACTGAAAGTGGCTACCAATTTTGATTGATGTTCGGGCCATTGACTGAGGGTTTTACTGAAGCCTTTCTCGGCACAATTTAGGGTTAATGTTTTTGTGATGTTTGACAGGATGCAGCTGCATCTGGAGCAAATGTCCGCTGAATTTTCATATTCAACTTCGGCTGCGGTCTGGGCTGCTAGGTAGAGGATTGTTGTTATAAGTATGACCTGTAATACAAATGGTTGAGGTGCATTTCAGTCTTTGACAGACAGTTTATTACAAATTAAATTCATAATTTAGTGGGAAAATTATAATTTCAAAATTGAAAAAAAAGATTGATAAAATAGTGAAAAGTAGTTATAAAAGCAACCGAAAACAACTTATTTTAGTGTCGCAAAAATGTTCAAAATGTGCGCCTTCAATCTCGGTGAAAATTTGCGCTCGTCGTACAAATTGCGCCGGTAGCGTTCCGCGTCTTGTTTGGCTTATTTTTAAGCCTTCAATAACTTCCGGGGGGTTATTCACGTGGGAAGTTTGGTGTACACTATAAGGAAGTTCGAAAGGAAGTTTGAGGAAGTCTGGGGAAGTTTGAGGAAGTCCGAGGAAGTCTGGGGAAGTCCGAGGAAGTTTGGGGAAGTTCGAGGAAGTCTGGGGAAGTTTGAGGAAATCTGGCGAAGTTTGAGGAAGTCTGAGGAAGTTCGAGGTAGTCTGGGGAAATCCGAGGAAGTCTTTGGGAAGTTTGGGTAGTCTTGAGGTAGTCTAGGAAGTTTGGAGTTAGTCTTGCGAAAAATCTCGTGAAGTTTGGGATATTTAAAAACAATATGCGCAAACCATAAATATTCAAATATGTAATATGTTCTGTTTGTATAATTATGGAATGTTCGTCTAACATTTTATCGCCATGTATGTGTTAAAATAATGTCACGTATTGGCAAATTCCCAGGTCCCCAGGTATACCTAAGCCAGAATACTTACCTATGTGAGTATATCTATATTATCAACCTAATCCTACTGAAGCATAGTAGGTAAAGTCACACTATATCCAGTGGTTTCTGCGACGCCGGTGTTGTGGTTCAAGATTTGCTTTTCATGCATATTGCGCGGCCAAGTGTGCTCTGGTTCACATGCTATTTTTGTTTCACGCACCAGCACTAAACCATCGTGTTCGGCTGTGAGTTTAGTGAGTTTATTAATCCCAACTAGGTTTTGCCAATGCAATGTTTGGCGTGCTATTATTCCCTTGTTTTCATTAGTAATCGCGGATTTTCTTTAAACAAATACCTTTCGTGGCCACCAGACACAATACATGGAATAGAAAATTCTGTAAATTACAACAAGCTTTTTAGAAGAAAAAGAAAAAGGATCCGCTTGGATTCGAAGAAAAACTTCCCGCGCGTCTTTGTAGTGCCCGCGCCTTTCCGTACTGCGCCAAACCTGTTGCTCGCATGGCATGAAGTTTAACATGTATTAAAGCGCGTGAAAGTGGAAGTAGCTTACTTGGCAAGGAAAGCGCCGACACCGTAGTGAAATTACTGTATACTGTGGTAATAGCTATGGTCGAGGTTATTTTCAGTCATTTAAAAAGGTATAGATATACCCCGAGATATATCTACCTACATAGACTCAATTTTAACAAAGCGGAGCGGCGCATTGTCTTTGAGGAGGAAGTCGGCGTGCTTCACGCGTTTTGGGTATCTTCCCGTTTCGGACGTTTTTGGGTTTCTACCTGTTTTCGTGCCGATTCGAACGTCAAGAATTTTCTGGGTAATTAAATAGTGCCCGTTCGTGCGTTATAGGTACTTGATGCAATAAAGACATACAAAATGTACTGCTTTATTTTATAGTTGCCCGTCACTGAATACGGCCAAAAAAGTGGTTCCACGGCCCACTATTTCTGGTCTGTGGGCAAGCTCAGCTCGCGAAGCGAGTTGAGCGTTTGTCTCCTCCCCCAAAAAAAACATAAACAGTATTTGAAAACAATAAGAGCGAAATCAACATACAATTCCGCATTGAAGTTTAGTTATTAACAGCGTTGTGTTGTAAAGATAAACTGGAATTAGGGGCTTACTGCATTATCAGCAGGTCAGCGCCCGAAACGGCACTCAAACCAGATAGAGGTTTGGGACGACGCACGAAACTGCACAAATATCATCGACGCCCGAAACGGGAACGCACGAAATGGGACTAAACCATTTGATGAGGCCGACTCCGATTTGTTTATTGTGGGTGATAATTTATTTTTCAACTACTGTCACTGAACTGAATTCATAATAGTTTACAAGTTTTTAGTTCATGGGGAAGGTAGTACTGTTCGTTTTTCCGAGTTAAACACGTTCTTGTGAGATTATTTCGAAATTTCCTTTCACGTTACAATGGATGCTGATTTGGTTACATTAAAAAAATTAAGTTATGGAGGTTCTGAATTTTTATATTTGGCTAGGTACACTGGGTGACCACGAAATCAGGCTCACCTCTAAGACATTTTTGTTTGTTAAGATATTAATTTGAAAATTGGGAAACTTAAGATAGATAAAGCTTTATTGTAATAAACATACAAAAGGTACAATGTTCGGCTATGCCGATCTTCCACATGTCCTCGATAAAAATTGCAAAAATACAGACTACAACAATCGCAATAGTTAAAAATAACGAACTCTACACAACATGGTCATTGAGAAGTACAATGACATCTAAGTCTCAATTTTTTAGCAATATTTTCTAACACTTCCGGTTTCACCGGAAATTAACTGAAAATGCAATTTTTGAATGGGACTCCCTGTATATTTTTGGATCCAGTGAGTCATTCTAAACACTTTTACATCAAAAATTTAACAGAAAAATTGTTTGGGTGCAACTTAAATTTGTATCTAGACAGCCATGACTGAAGAAAAATGTTAATTTAGAATCCTAAACTAGCGTAAATACAAAATCGTTAAACCAGGCCAACTGCTTACTAACTTTTTGTAATTGGTTGAGTAGACGTTGGTTTATAATTTGTTAGTTTTCATTTGTTTTTAATAACTAAATACAAAAAAATGTTTCATGAGTTTTTTTTTGACGAATACCACCATGAGCCATCATTGTTCTATTTAAAGAAACCGACTATTATTTCTGAAAAACCGTTTCTGAGATTTTCAAATGGCTCGACCAAAAAATGGTTGGCTTAATTTGATGATTTAGTTTTTATGCTAGTTTGGGACACAAAAATTAGCGATTTTTATTCAATCATGGCCATCTAGGTACAAAATTGAATTTCAAACTAAAAAAATATGTTGTTTTTTATTTAAATGTGGCAGTCTATGGTATCTAAAATAACTCGCCGGTTCCAAAAATATAAATATAGGTATACAGGTTGTCACATTTAAAAATCTAAATTTGGGTTCACTTTCGGCAAAACCGGAAGTGTCCGAAAAACTTAAATGCGTCTAAATAATATAGATTCGCAGACTATTTAAGTACTCCAAATTTCAAATGAATATCTTAAGAAACAAAAAGTTTTAGGGGGAACCTGATTCCATGGTCATCCAGTATAATTCCTCACACCCGGTAGAATATTTCTATTTCTTTACTATTACAGAGATTACTCCTAGATATTGTTTCCATGTTACCAAGATATTACTGTGTCAGTTTCGTCTACATCTGTCAAAATCTTAAAAAAAAAAATAAGAAAAACAGAGTTGGGTTCTACGCAGAAGAAATGAGACAGCCTGTATCAGGGAAAATAATTTTGTATAATAGAGAATCATAAATCAATGGGGGTCTCTCACGGGGTCTCTCATATAACATTTTACTCTAAATTGTATAAATAAAGGTGCTATGGAAGAATCCCGCACCCTGTATACAAGGTATCTCAGAAAAGCTACACTCAGCTACAGATTCCTGAGGATAGAAAGATTTAACTCAATTTAACATTATACACAAAAGTCCATCCGTGCCGAGATAGGGCGCTCTGCTCGGCGCTCTGAGTGGGGGGTCAACTGGAGTAGGTTGACTTACTGACTTTATTTTACTATTCCAATATGATTTGTAGCACCTTTGACTTTGATGAGAATTGGTATACAGACAGTTTATTTTTTAGGAAACCATAGTCCCTTTCGGCTGAGAACACCAATGATTTTTTTGCAATTTGGGATTTTTACCCTTACTAAATTTAGCTATTATGCCCTAAAATAGTATAGGGAATGTTATCGAATTTATTGCATTCGGCTTTTTAATACCTACCTATAGAATTTTTGAAAACAGCAAAATTTATTAAAAGTCAAAACGAGAGTCAAATCAATTCCTAAATAAATTAATTTTTTTCCTGTCACCAAAAAAAAATATCATCGACGCACAGTGGTCCGAAATTCGAAAAATCTGGCCAAAATTCTGAAACTTTCAGAATGAGTGGGTAATAGGCAGGCATTTACGGGAAAAATAATAAAAAAATTTAATTATTGAATAGGGGGTGAAGAAAATGTGAAATTATTTAAACAGATAAATTTGGATTTTATTTGCAGTAAGTAAAGTTTATTATTGTTGTTATTATTATTATTATTACATAAGTATTTAGTGGTACTGGACCATTCGAACAACTACTCCTCGGGCAAATACCCCGCCAGGCATTGAATTATAGAACTATAAATCCAGTTGGTCTGCGGTTTTCCATGCACATTCAAAACATGCAGTATTTGAACAAATTATTACATAAAGCAATATGTGCAAAAAAATTGTATTACAAACATACATACATACGTTTCAAAACAACCGCGTCTGTTATTAGCGAACGATAAAGTTTCGCTATGCGTCCAGACTAAAAACCAAAAAGTCCATGCCTATTTTTGCCATGGTCAGATTCGAAAATTTAATAAACTGCGGAGTAAAAATTGATTAAGTACACCAGATCAAGTATAAACTGTAACACATCCTAGAAATAATCGATAGCTACAGAGCTTTAAAATCAACTTAGCGTTAAATGAGTCAAACACCTAACATATTAATGTTTGAAGAAATAAAAGCTAAACAAATAAATAAATACATAAATAAATAAATACACCATAAGCAATAGCCAGCGAAACTTCATACATCACGTCCCATTTATTTATTGATAACGAAAGACTAACTTCAATTACGTTTCTCTAACACCATGCACGACGAATTTAAAATATACGAAAAATAGAGGGGGGCAGCTTGGGGCAGCTAATTTTTTTAAAATAATTAGTACACATATTAAGTTATATTTTGAGACCAATTTTAAACCTGGACACCGAAGGACATTTTTTGAAGCTCAACTTGAATTATTGTGAATTTCCCATGATTAATCAAATAATTCAATAATGATTTTCTGTTAATAAAGATAGCAAATTTATTAGAAAAATACACTCAAACAATATGTCATATATCGAATTATATTCTCCATGTTTCATTTAGAAAATTCTCTTCGCCACAAACAAAAAAATCTATGTTATACAGCACCACGTTTTTAACACACGCTTTGAACGCACTAGAACTGACCACTTCCGTTGTCTACTATCAAGTAAACAAGTACAGAACATGAATAATATTGTCCGCCCCATAAACAGGGTTTATTACCCTTCTGTTTTGTACCGGTTTCAGGTAGTTTTTATGAACTTTGTAATTTCCTATTTTGGCCGCGTTTTCTGCATTTCGGACCACTGTGCGACGCCCTGATAAATAAATGGTAAAAAAGTAAGGGCGTCCTTAAAAAAATAAGCATACTGTGTATTAATTGTTACCAAACTCATAAATAACATAAATAAATAACATTCGAATACAAAAATATTTGTACCTCAATTTATACCAAATCCAAAGTTCGTAAGTCAACCAGTTCCGGTTACTTAAGTTAGCCCTGTTCAGAGGGTTCTATTTCGGTAGGGATGCATTTTTCTATAAACATAAATAGAGTTAAGTAAATCACATTATTTTATCCTTAGAAGTCTATAGTTAAGTGTTGCCCCACCTTTGCTGAGACGCCCTGTATATCAAGATACGCATATATGTATATGGTAATATTTATTACAGGTACATAATCTAATCGCGTGATACATAACTACCAATCCTGGATATAGCTGATGCTGAACTGAATTCATATATCCATACAGTGTATTAGTTTATAGGAGTCATTGGAGTTCGACTACGTTAGCATTAGCCACCCGTTCGCGCAAAATTAATGCCGTCATAATGGATCACCTGTAATTTCGTTTTTTAAAGAAATTGACAATGATTTAAATGTGTGTGCTGTAGCAGTAAAGCTGAATTTCAGTTAATCGATAGAGGCTCAGAAAATCATAAGAAGTCTTAGGAGATTCGTGGCCGAGTTCGTGGGAGTCTGTGTAGTCTCTGTAAGACGGGGGAGTCTCGAGGAAGTTTGGGAAGTTTGGAGGAAGTTTGGGAAGTCTCGAGGAAGTTTAGGAAGTTTCAAGAAAGTTTGGGAAGTCTCAAGGAAGTTTGGGAAGTTTCGAGCAAGTTTGGGAAGTCTCGAGGAAGTTTGGGAAGTCTCGAGGAAGTTAGGGAAGTCTCGAGGAAGTTTGGGAAATATCGAGGAAGTTTGGGAAGTCTCGAGGAAATTTGGGAAGTCTCGAGGTAGTCCGGGTAGTCCCGGGGAAGTCCGGTAATTTTAGGGGAAGTCTGGGAAGTTTTTGCTAGGAGGAAGTTTGGTGTACATATTTTTCACCGTGAATACCCCTCGATAACTTCATTGAATTGGAATCGTAAATCGCGCAAGTTATTGTACCTTAATGCAAAATTTTACAATTAGACAGACTGTTTTTTAAATAAAACTAAAAAAATAAAACTTATTTCTAATTTCGTCGTTAAGATTTTCTTTCACATCTTCGTCTTGTTTAGAAAGTTCATATTTTGTAAAATTACATCTTTGTAAATCTATTTTTCCAAAGCCAACTAAATTGTTGCACAAAATAACAGAATTTTATTTTCTAAAACTATTTGTGCTGGAATAATATCCATTTGTTATAGGTTCGTTGCTATACTCAGTAAAAAATAAGCTATTTAATGACATAACAATCCAATATGGCGTTCATAAGAAAAAATAAACCTGATGATGACTGCAAGTGTATGAAACGTCGGAGACAATTTTAGCCTAAGATAGAATGCACAGCATGGGAACAGGAGACTACGATAGATACGAATTCTGTTAAGTGTTAAATGGTGAAAAAGTCGCACAGTTGGGGGGCTATTAAAACGTTCTTTAAAAAAATCTTAAAAATTGTTTTTCATCTTCGAATTTTGTTTTATTTTTTCACGTTATTGTCAGAAATAGCGAAAAACTAAAAATACGTATGCATTGCAATTTGTGAGAAGCTTTGGTGGCATGTCACTTACTTTTCTTCTACGACGTTTCGCTTCCGTGGAACCATCATCGACTTAATTTTTTCAAACAGGGACCTGAAATTTTTGGGGGATTTTAGAAGTCTTTTATTCTGAATTCACCTATGTATTACACATAGTGGTTAAATTATATTTTAAGCTAGTTTTAGCGATTTTAAGGATTTTTTAAAATGCTGCCATTGTCGTAGAAGACATTTCCACATTAAAGCTCCTCATTAGAAATGACTCAAAAATGAAAACTGTTTTTTCATATTTTCAGAGGAATTAAGAGATGCATAACGACTACGAATAGTGGGATATCGAAGAACGATCGGCCGCAGGTACCTACATATTTATAGTGCTATAGGGTACAACACCGTGCTGGTAATCAAAAACTAAATAAAGTAACTTCAGATAGGTATCCATAGTGTGAATCACCGTTTCGCGTGAAACATCTAGACAAGGATAGAAGATTCGTGGTAGAAACGAAACTAAGAATAAGAATGAAATTAAAAGACTTAACTATCGAAATTCATAAATTCTTTCCGTTTTCTCAGACTTGGCGAGTATTATTTAACACCCCAATTCTTTAAATTAATTGATATAAATACCTTTCTATCCATATTTTTGTTGGTAAAAATCACTCAGAACTATAAGCTGACTAGCACGCACATTGTAAAAGTTATTTAAAATTGTCGCAGTAATAACTGTATCACTTATCTCTATGTACCTAGAGTTAATTAATATTTTATTTTTACAACTTCACAAATTTCCACTAACTGATGATTTCGAAGAACATTCATTCCACTTAAAAAGTCAGGAACGCGGGCGTAAATTTGATTTTTGAAACGGCCACAGGTAAATCGGTTTTTCGTAGAGATAATTTGCACCTATGTATGTTTCATTTTTAATCAGCACTCTCGCAGCGATAAATGGTGATAATATCCGTTATCTTTTGATTCTCTGATCCACTTAAGTTTTGTAAATATTGCACAGTTTTCATATTTTCATCGTAATTGGTTTTGGAGGGATTTTCTCGAAAAACGCAACTAACCTGTTGACGAGCTGAACGGTCAACTGGGAGTTTGAATGAACCACGTTTTGAGTCATACACATATCCATTTCATTGTTATTTAGTCTAGGAAGGAACAAAGAAATATTCAGAGGTTTCTAAGTAATTCAAGAACGATTTGTAATAGCCTGATTATTACATGTTTTGTAGTGGCTATCGGTCGGTTTGTGGGAGTTTGCTCGCTCATTGAGAACTTGTTAGTACCTTTTGAGGAGTAGGTATTGAGGAATTCTGAATATTACAACCAAGGTTTCTTTGTCATGCTAGAGTGTTTTAAGTTACATAATTTTAATTACTAAAGTGTATTCATGTCTATTTATCCTATTCAATTTCGATATTTTGTGGATATTTTTCTAGTTTTGTACTTTTCAAACACATTTTTTAAGGGGCCACATGTGTCCGAAGGTCGTGAAGTTCAGGATAGGTAAAATGCCCTTTATATCACCTTTACATTTTTATACCTTTGCTATAGTTTACAGGAGGCCCTTGGAAATAACGTGTTTCATGTTATAAATATAAAAAATATTAATTCTAAACACTGCAACACTGCCTTAACCAATGATAAGATACGATTTGCTTACATGGTGGGAGAAATTCAGCCAAGCAAGGATAAAAATAGAGATGTTTGTTAAAATACCGATAGTTCGATTGTTTTTACAGAATATTGTTGAATTTTTGTATTAAATTAATAATACACGCACTTTAATTAAAATAAATGAAATGTTTATTTCGCATTAAAGTGATACATTAGTGGATGATGTGCACAAAACAAAAGAAACAAACAAAGGAATAATAAAATTGGATGTTTTGGCATCCAACATTTTAAACTTTTCAAGAAGGTTTCGGATGTACCCTTTTTGACTAATAGTAACACTCCCATTTTCACGATCACGCACTATGTCTAAACCGACGAATTGCTGAGCATTATTTACGGTAATATCAAAGTCCTCTTTTAGTCTCTCGATTAATTTATCGATTGCGGATTGTGAAGATGACATCACTAAACCATCATCTACGTAAAGAGCTAAGTAAATTTCAGTGTCTTCAAATTTTCCCACGAAAATACACTGATCACTTTTCAACTGTCTAAATTTGAATGTCTTTACAAAATTTACAAATTTATTGTTCCAACAACGGGAGGCCTGTTTCAACCCGTATAAACTCTTTTTCAACTTACACACATAATCTGGATTGTCCTTATCTTCAAAACCAGGAGGCTGCTGCATAAAAATGTTCTCATTTAAATCACCGTATAAGAAGGCGGTTTTCACGTTTCAAGTCCAAGTCTTTTTCGGCCGCGAGCGCGAGTAATACACGGATAGAGTCGTAACGCACCACGGGAGCAAAAGTTTCTTCATAATCAATCCCCTTTTCTTGCGTATAACCTTTTGCCACTAAACGCGCTTTATAGCGAATCACGTCTCCGTCACTATTTGTTTTTACACGGTAAACCCATTTATTGCCTATCAATTTCACGTCTTCCGGTTTCGGTACTAAAATCCAGGTTACATTTCTTTGAAGAGCATTTATTTCTTCTTCCATAGCAGTTTTCCATTTTTGATTTTCATCACAACTTACAGCTTTTTCATAACTCTCTGGACTCAATATTGAAGAGTACACTGCTGGTCCATAATAATCAGGTCTTCTTAAATTAGTTCTATCGCGCAATTCTCTTTTATTATTTTCTTCTAGAACTTCTTCTTCTTCTTCATCATTTCCTTCTATAACGTCTTCTCTCCGTTTTCTTCAATAAAATCTTCATTATTTGTTTCTTGCTCATAATTTCCAAATTTTAATTGTACATCTGACTCTGTTGTCTGCTCTTTGTTATAGAATTCGTTCTCATTGAAATTTACGTCACAACTAATTTCAATTCTTCTTTTGATACGATCCCATAAGCGATAGTTTGCTGAGTGTCCATTATATCCAACAAACATAAGCTTTTTGCTCTTTGGATCCCATTTCGTTCGAAATTGCGGAGGTATTGCAACATATGCAGCGCAACCAAAAACTTTAAGGTGTTTCACATCAGGTTTTCTTTTAAACCATTTCTCAAACGAACTTATTCCATTTTGTTCATTTGAAAGAGTTCTATTCAAAATATACACGGCGGTATTTATAGCTTCAGACCATAGTTCTGATGGTACTTTTGCATGTTGCATCATTGATCGAGCACACTCAACAATGGTTCGCATTTCTCGTTCTGAGCTTCCGTTTTGTTGAGGGGTATAGGGAGCAGAATATTCGTGAATTATTCCCTCTGCTTTTAAAAACTCATCAAATTCTCGATTGTTATATTCTGTGCCATTGTCGCTTCTTAAAACTTTTACTTTGTTTTCTGTTTGAGTTTCCACTAATAGTTTTAACTCTTTAAATCGGTTGCACACTTCCGATTTATGCCGCATAAAATAAACAATCCTGTATCCAGTTGAATCATCTTTGAAAACTACAAAATATCGTGAGCCACGCGGAGATTCAACGCTCATGGGTCCACACACGTCGGAATGTATCATCTCACCTGCATTTTCACATTTTGTTCTTAAAGAGGTATGATGTGATTTTCGACATTGTTTCCCAAACTGACATGCTTCGCAAAAATGTTCTTTATCGTCATCAATTTTAAGATCATTAAATATGTTACTTTTCTCTGCTAATTTTAGCCTGCTAAAGTTTATATGTCCGAGTCGTTCGTGCCATAATTTTAATGACTCACCGTTCGATAAGTTACATTCAACTTTCGGCTTCACTTTGAGTAACATATACCACAAGTTGTTTTTTCTTTTACCAACACAGGAAACATTACCGTCTTTATCGCGAAATTCACAATCATGCTGAGACGCGCTATGTGCAAAATTTTTATCGGTCATGGCGCCAACTGAAAATAGACTTCGATTTAGCTGCGGAACATACAAAACATTTTCCATTATTCTGTCGTACCATACTCCATCAACCAAGACTTCTAATTCAATTGTACCTTTACCAGTCGCTGCAATTACTTTATCGTTAGCAATTTTTACTGATATTGGTTCCTTCAAAGTTTCCAATTTTGAAAACCATTCTCTCTGAATGGTCATGTGCATAGTAGCTCCAGAATCACAAAGCCATTGGTACTGGTCGTCATCTGTACTTACGGAATAGAGGGCAGATACGTCACAAATGTATGCGTAATTAGTGTTGCTTGTACTTGCATGTTTATTCTTATTTTCAAGGCGTTTCTTGCATTCACGTGCCCAATGACCTTTGACTTTGCAGTAGTTGCATTTCGTATTTTTCTTTATCTCTGCAATTGATTTCTTCCCTCTGTATTTATCAATTTTGTCGTTGCGGTCCTGACTATTTAACTTTGCTTGAAGAGCTTCAACTTGAAGTGCAAGACGTGCAGTCTCATCTTCAGTATTTGTCATTCTCATTTCTTCTTTTAGAAGACGAGCAGTTAAATTATTTCTAGTTTGTTCATTTGCTGTAACTGAATCCCACGCTGTTCGGAAAGCATTATACTTTTGTGGAAGACTGTTAATTATTTTTGAACAGACTGCGCTTTCACTCAAATTTTCCCCGGCATCTTTCAAATGCTTGATCATTGTTTCCACTTCGGAAATATGTGTCGCAATTTTCTCACCGTCTGCCATTCTATAGTCATAAAATCGTTGCCATAATAGTTCTTTTGAGATTTCGGTTTTCTGTTCGTGAACGGACAGAAGTTTCGACCACATTGAAGCCGCATTATCACAATTAACTAAGCATTGTACTTGATCTGGTGATATAGTAGTCAATAATATTACCTGAGCTCTGGAATTTTGTTCATCCCAGGTTTTCCATTCAGTGGAGTTTTTATCTGAAGGTTCTTTTGAAGTTCCATCTACAACACCAAGTAGCTTCTCTGCTTTTAGAACTATAGACACACTAAATTTCCATAATTGGAAATTTGTTCCATCAAATTTTATGATATCAGCTCTTATTGCCGATGCTGCCATTTTCTGACACTTTAATTTTAATTACCGAATTTAACTTGCACTGGGGCACACTTCCAGCACAGCTTTTCTTGTTGGGTGACACTTCCAACAACTTTATTTAATTCCCGCACTGTTTCTTTTTAATTGTTGTGAATGGGGTACACTTCCAAACACCTATGAACGCGATTTGTTTTGAGCACTATTTTTGTTATTGCGTCGACCTGGGCCCATAACCTGTTGAATTTTTGTATTAAATTAATAATACACGCACTTTAATTAAAATAAATGAAATGTTTATTTCGCATTAAAGTGATACATTAGTGGATGATGTGCACAAAACAAAAGAAACAAACAAAGGAATAATAAAACGTAAAACGACAATAAAACGGTAATTAAAGCAAAATAATAATTCAGTTGCGACGACGTAATTTTAGCAACGGTCTTCGCGTCGAGTTTCGAATACTGCCTATCGATAACTGATTTAAAAAAAAAAATAATAAATCTGTATGAATGCAAAGAACAGAAGTCGCTTGGTATTACGTCATCTCTTCCAGACGATGATTAAAAATAGCACACTCTGCAAACCTTTAACCAAATCATATTTTGAATATAAATTCAACAGTTTCGATATTAATTATCAATAGTTGGCCACCTCTAACTGTCATTATGACTCAACAGTTTCGTACACGCACACATAATAATAATTATTCGGTTCCGTTCGTAAACTGCATCTTTGACGTTAAATATCGCCTTTTTTCAAATTTTATCAATTATAACTTAGAAACGGCACGAGATATTGGAAAATAACTTGGAAGTAACCTGATTGGTAATTTTTTGTAACGTCAGATCACACATTGCACGAATAGTAACTGAATATCTGTGGATGAGGTTGGCATTCGTATATTTGATTGGCCAGCATGCAGCACGGATCTTAATCCTATAGAGTACCTCTGGGATCAGCTTCAGAGGCATATTCGTCGGCGTCCAGCCATGCCAGAGACTCTTCAAGAGTTACGCTTGGCCCTTCAAGAATTTGAAGTAATTCCTCAAATGTGCTTAGCAGATTTGACTAACTCAATGCCACAACGGTTAAAAGCTGTAATTCGGGCTCGAGGAGGACATACACGATACGGACAGGAAGCAGGAGTTGTTTTAAAAAAACTGCAACAATTTTTTACACATTAGAAAAAACGTATTTGTTGTGTTTCTGTTATTTCCTTTCATTAAATTACCTAATTTTGTGTTAATTAGTCTTCTTCTCCTAATCTTTGCATCCCATATCACCAATAAATGGTTCTTCAAGCCAATACCACTGTTAAGTTGAATTAATGAAAATTTAAGTGCCTTTTTCAAACATTTCCGTGTGGCCGGTATTTTTGGCGGTCAGTGTAGTTAGTGGAGGCAACGCTAGCGCGTCGAAAAACGACGGCAAAGCGATCTTTAGAATGCCAGGAAAGAAACGTACAAGGAAGAGTTCCATAACGACTGTTTTGCCGGAGTATAAGACGACTGATATACGTCACATCGTACACGAATTTCACAATACTGAAGGTTGTCGTATTACCCTTGCAAAATTGAACTAAAAAATACGGACCAAGCTGGAATGGAATGGATCCAATGAAACACTTAAGAGTTCTTTTGCGTAAAATGTCTTTTTACATTCTGAATTACCTTTGGTACTAATAACTTTCTTAATACACGTTGAATATTATTTACTTATTTTTATTATTTAATGTTTATTCCCAAGAGTAAAAAAAGTCCACGCTACTGTTGCGCTGAGTTAGATGCAGGCTGTGGCAGGCGCCAACGCGTCGCAACCCCACCACTCGCCAATTTAAATCTGTTCGACTGTACCTCTCAACTTTTATTCCATGACTTTGAGCTGACGTATACGAAGTATTTTAGCAAAGAATTCAGCGATTATGAAGGAGTCGATTTTCGACAAATTATCTGACTTAGCTTTAAAATATCCTCCTTCCGTCATAATTACCAGTTCTTAATGAAATCAATTTTTATTTTGCCGGATAGTAGTTAGAAAATGACAGCCTCAGGCCAGGCCATCGAGTTCTCCAGGTGCCATCGACTTCTTCGGCAGTGACCTTGAAAGAGACCAGAGGCTGCTGAAGGAGTCGTTGAGGCATCCGAAGAAGTGTCTTCAGCAGCGGCATCTGCAGCAGCCTCTGGTGTCTTTCAAGGTCATTGCCGAAGAAGTGGGCATGTCTTCAGCAGCGTCTGGTGTCTTTCAAGGTCATTGCCGAAGAAGTGGTCTTCAGCAGCGGCCAGACGCATGCGCCGGGGCTATTCGTCAGATCAGTCCATCGAGTTCTCCATCCACTTCAAGTGGGCGTGTCTGCAGCAGCCTCTGGTCATTGCTGAAGAAGGGCCTCTGGTGTCTTGCCATTGCGCACCCAAGCCGCCATTTTGGGGCCTTTGGTTGTGGCTCAGGCGCCTGCGCCGGGGCTCCGCCTTCAGCAGCTTCTGGTCATTGCTGAAGAAGTGGTCTTCAGCGGCCCCCATGGTGTCTCTCATTCTGTTGGGCCTTTGGATGTGGCTCAGGCGCCTGCGCCGGGGCTGTCGCGTACAAAGCACGTGTTGCTCACTGTTCAGGCCAGTCCATCCTGGCCCCATCCACTTCTTCGGCAATGACCAGAGGCTGCTGAAGGAGTCATGTCTTCAGCAACGGTGTCTTTGGGGCCTTTGGCCGTGGCTCAGGCGCATGCGCCGGGCTCTGGCTATGAGAGTGGGCGGGGCAACAGCCAATGAGAGTGGTTGTGGGCAGCATCCAATCAGAACTGATCTTGTTGTTAGGTGCTGTTCAAGATCCCTACACTCTAGGTTGTCTGGTAAGTGTGCGGTAGTGGGGGTGCTCCCACCACTTACGCGTCACTCGGAGGAATGAAATTTCCGCTTGTTTGCAGATAGCCGTAGATAGCATTGTTCGTGTATGTAATGGACGGTGTTTGGTACATACTTTTAGTGACGTAGGTTCATAATATAACATACATATTGGATTTTACGTATTTGTGATTTAGACTTTGTTACTATACCCACATGTAGTGTTTTATTACTAGTGCAGTATTCTTCCGTGAACAGTGAGTCGGGAGATTTAAGCAAATATTATGTAGAAAACCTTTTATTTTGGTTTCTTTATCAGATGGGAGGCAGTCACTGCGCCGTGGCCATCTGCAAAAATTATTCAGCTAAAGCTAAGGCAGCCCAACAAAATATTTTGTTTTTTCGGTTTCCGAAAGATATAAATATTCGGAAACAATGGATACAAAAGTGCCATCAAAAATACAAATTCAAACCCGAAAATAGCCGAATTTGTAGCCAGCATTTTACCAGGCAAGATTTTGAAGATGATATGAAGGCACATTTGTTGAACACCAACCCGAAAAAATTAAAAATTTCAGGTAAATAGGGAATAAGTTTATTACTTGGGTTCCAAGTACAAAAGTCTAGTATAGTAGGTATATAATGGGTGTGAAGATTTTAACAGTACCTAGATTATTTAGATCTTTTAACATACTAGAACTTGAAAGGAAAACATTATTGTTTATTATCATTTTCAGCGGTCCCATCTTTAAATTTGTTGCCAGCATCAGATACCTCGTCTGACGTCCGAATTCATTCTAAAACATCTAGAGACGAACGTGCACTTGCCAAGAAACAAAAGGAAATCGTGAAGACTCTTCTCGTTAGCGAAGCTCCTGTGGAAGCGGAACTTTTGGCAACATTGCCATCATCAAGTCAAGAAAGCGAGTTCGACATTTTAAAAAGGCACTGTGATACCATCACTAAAGAAAATGCATCTTTGAAAAAAAGTTGGGAAGAAGCACAAATAAAAATATTTGATTTAAAAAATAGAAACCTTGAACTGGAAAGAAAAATTAAAAGTCAAACGTGTGATAGCGATATTACCTTCACCACGAAAGTGGCTGAACTTTTTGCCAATTTTTTAACTCCAAATCAAATAAGGGTTGCATTGAAGAAACAAACCAAGGCAAGATGGAACTCGGAAGAAATAGCAAGAGCGTTCACAATACGATATTTCAGTCAACGTTGCTACATTTATTTGCGTGAAACCTTGAAGTATCCATTACCTGGCCTGTCAACTCTGCAAAGCTGGGCATCTAATTTACAATTACGGAACGGCCTGCTAAAAGACGTATTACGGATACTAGAGACCGCGGGTAAACTGAAGACACATTTGCAAAGATTGACCGTACTCTTGTTTGATGAGGTTAAAGTTGCGTCAACATATGAATACGACCAGAAAGCTGATGATATTATTGGTCCTCATACATACATGCAGGTTATAATAGCCAGAGGTCTTACCGACAATTGGAAGCAACCTGTATATATAGGATTTGACACGAAAATGACAAAGAACCTGCTGGATGCAGTTGTCACTTCACTCCATACCATTAAGTATAACGTGGTGGCGTGCGTATCAGACTGTGGTGGAGGGAACCAGGGCTTATGGACTGAATTGGGCGTCTCTGTTGACCACACTTCTTACAACCACCCTGTTACGCAAGAAGAAATCTATTTTTTCCCTGATGCACCTCATCTTCTAAAATTAATCAGGAATTGGTTAATTGATACCGGTTTTATTTTGAGCGATGGAAGAATCATTTGTAAAACGCCTCTCGAAGAATTGGTAACCACTACAGATACAGAAATTAGTTCGTGTCATAAACTGCAAGATAAACACCTTACCTGCAAAGGACCTCAAAGGCAAAATGTTCGCGTGGCTGCTGAATTACTGTCACATACCACGGCAACTGCGCTTAAGAGGTATAGTTCGAGCAATAAACAGCAAGCAGACGATCTCAGTGATTTTATTGATATGATCCAGTCATGGTTTGATATTATGAATTCGTATAGCCCAACGGCGAAGATTCCAACTCAATTACCCTATGGAAAAAGATTAGAACAGCAAATAGCAACTCTAAATCAAGTCAAAGAAACGTTCAGTGGACTGCGTTGTAGAGGAAAAAATGCCCTTCAAGTGTTCCAAAAAGGCATCATTATTTCGACCAATTCTATGCAAGCATTATTTTCAAAATTAGTCGAAAAATACCAAATCTCTTACATTTTGACGCATCGGTTAAATCAAGATGCACTGGAAAATTTTTTTTCACAGGTATAGGCATTTTTTTAGTACTAGGTATATAAACTTCACGGCCAACCAAAATTATTTTGCTCTTGTAGATAAGGACCAGAGGTGGTTTGCACGATCATCCATCTCCGCTTGAAGCTATATACCGAGTTAGAATGATACTCCTCGGAAAAAATCCAGGAATCGTTCAGTCAAACACCAATTTCCAACATCATGAGGGATTACACTCCGAGCAATATGTTGTCTCTAGTGCTCTTAAAGAAGCTAAAATTACTAAGCTGCAACTTCCCGAGGCACCCCGCCTTGCTTTAACAGAAAACAAAGAATCTTCAGATTCCGAAAGCGTTTCCTCAAGTAGTGGAAGTTCTAGAAATACCCCAATAGAAGCTTCTTTAACGCAATCAGAAGAGGACGGTCTATGTTATATTGCTGGATATCTGGCAAGAAAGCATCAAAAGGAATTTCCAAACTTGGGATGCTACACTTACAAAAATGAACCCATAAATTTACATTCATACAGTATGCCGCCATGGGTATCAAGCTTGTCATTTGGAGGTCTCACTCAACCTTCAAATTCTTGGTTACAATCTGTTAAAATACTGGAAACATATTTTAAGAAGCTCCATAAGGATTCTTTTTATTTCAAAAATCAAATAATTAAAAGAACTGCTGCCTTTTTAACAAAGAAAGTGGCAGATGTAGATAAAACTCTAATTCGGTCCTTCAGTCGACAAAGGGTTTTTATGCGAATGAAATTCTTAACAATAATGAAAAATAAAACTGCGTTGAAACGAAAAGCGGCTGCTGAAGACTCTGACGTGAGAAGAAAATCTCTAAAGAAATTTAAAAAAATTGTAAACTAATTTAATTCTAGTTTGCTTAAGAATATAATAATATTACATTTATTTGTATTTTCTATTCATAAATAAAGTAGGTGGTATAAGCATGTAATTTCATTCTTTAATACAACTTTATTATGCGCTTTCCCCAGCCTTTTCCCCATTATAGGTAAGTAGGTACGTATTCCGCGCGTAATTCAATTTAAAAGAGCCTGTGTCCTTGTCTGTGTGTGTGTGTTTAATCGCGTCAAATTGAAATGAGACGAGCATTTATAATTACTGTAGGGCTCATTTCAACACAATATAAACCCCAGAATCACCGATATTAATTCAAGGGTCGGAATAAAAGCCGATTTCAAAGAGTTTATTCTGGGTAAATACCGCGCCTCCCGCTCCGGTCATTCCTCCGTGTGACGCGTCCTCTGCTGCAGTCTTATTGGCCGAAACTTACCAGACAACCTAGAGTGTAGGAATCTTGGGTGCTGTTGGGCCTTTGGATGTGGCCCAGGCGCCTGCGCCGGGGTTTTCGCAAATATAAAAACGTTGAATATATTTTTGCATCAATATAATTAAAACTATAATCTGTATACATAGTAGGCATGCGTGTATTTTCTGGGCAAATCGAAGCCCTGCAGCTTCTCATACCACTCTTCTGACCGATTCATTACCCGGTGTATACTCAACGATGCGGTCATGCAGGATGAGACAGTATGCGGTTGTGTTGGGCGGAAAATTCTCGCTCGACTCAAATTCTAGACGCATATCTATGGGTCCAGGCTTGATGCTTTCCGACTGCTTTGATGCGTCAATCACCACGATGGGCGCTAGATCCTTGAACTGTTCCTTGCCGTATAACGGCTCGCCAACTTTTCCATAGTATGAACTCTGGAAGTTCTGGTACATTTCGTATAGCAGGGCGTATTTCCCCGTGGAGAAATCCAAGTTTAAATTCTCGTAGGGGAAGCACTCAGAATTCAGGTACAGTTTGACGTTTGTCAGATTGCAGTGGTCAAATTTGCTTGAATCCGTGTCCAAATTCGCTTTGCGATTCGTCTGGAAGGCGACAATAACGTAGCGGGGTTTCTCCAACCGTGTTGCAGTCTTGACGGCCCACGTTTGTTTCGTAGCTTGCGGCAACACCGGATACTCGTACAGCTCCCAGCTGCGAAAACATATCTGCAACGTTCTCTCTTCCTCGACAATATTAGGTATTCAGCATCCGATGGATAGACGTACGGCACCCTCCAATGAACCTTGCTCAACTCAATTCTGGTGTCCTCGTTACCCACGAAAGCGTTCCTATCGTTTTTCGATCGAGTCAAAATGAGCTCGTGACACACATTTAACAGAATTTTGGGGTAATCTTCCAAGAATCCCAGCAGGATTCTTCCCGGGATGCACACGTTAAAGTTCCCGTTCGTGTCGATAAGGTGGCTCGGTGAGTCTCCCGTATTCGTCCAGCCGGCATTCTCCAGGGCACCTACCTCACCCTCATTCAGAGAAACTACACCCTTCAGTGTGCTCGTGATGCCCACGTTTTTTGTTCGATCCACCTCCACCCCGTTTATTTCATAGCGGACGTCGTCAAAGAGGAAACTGAGGGCGTTATTTGTTAAAGCCGCATTTCCGCCTCCTTCACCCTTGATGAACATGCCCTCTATGTAGATGCTGCTTAGATGCGGCAGTACGTAAACGTCTTGTTGGTGGATTGGTATGCGAATTTCGTCATTGGCGTTGAATGTTGTTGTTGTCACGAACGGCTGATGTACGTGCACCTCGACACGGCGTGCTGACTCATCCAAAACAGCACCGTCCAGAACACGAAACGTGTCTACGTTTATGTGTGTCATTATTCAAATGCTATTCCCTTGTTGAAGCACAAGTACTAACTGACAGCACCGTTAATTTTCTTGCTTAAATACTCTCCATACAACCGTGCGCATGCGCAGTCTTATTCTTGCTCGTGTCATCAGCCATGGTGTTTGCGAATACAGCTGTCTGTGTCAACAGGCAGCTGTATTCGCAAACAGACAGAAAGACAGACAGACAGACAGACGGAGAGACAGACAGACAGACAGACAGACAGACAGACAGACAGACAGACGGACCGACAGACATACAGACAGACAACTACTGATAAGAATTCGGAAGTAGCAGAATAACTATAGATTCCTTTTTGTCTCATCGAGCTGATTAATTTGATACCCTACATGATCTAGGTGGGCGGGGCAAGGAGCGTGGCCGGGGGCGCGGTCAGTGAGTGGCCACCCCTATAAACCACCCCTAAAAACCACCCCCAAAAATCACCCTCCAAAACCGCCCCTAAGAACCACCCCTAAAAGCTACCCCTAAAACCACCCCTAAAACCACCCCCTAAAAACCACCCCTAAAAAACACCCCCAAAAACCACCCCCAAAAACCACCCCTAAAATCCACCCCAATATTCCGATACCTCTAGTCGAGTCCTTTAATTTACACCCCACATGACATAGTTTTTACGTAGGGGTTAGCCTAAATTTAGACTACTGTTCTCAAATAATTAGCGATGTAGAATGTTCTACTACCGAGAACTAAGATGTTTGCATATATCAATCAGATGGTTCGCACACGTGTCCGAAACGCATTAAGATAACAAGTAATTTCAAATAAACAAACTGGAGAATGTTCTAGAATGTTTTTTTCCCACACGTGTCCGAAACGCATTAAGATAACAAGTAATTTCAAATAAACAATCAGAAGAATATTCTAGAATGTTATTTTATTGTAATAATACAAACAAACAAACGGGTCACCTTGTAGTGTCTACAACGTATTAAATGCACATGCAGAGCGTGGGATCAAACCTAAACAAACATATCCTATCGGCAAGATGAAAGGTTATTTCCCATAATAAAAACAATTATAACATCTCTTATCGGCGGCGAACGTGCTTTTTTTCTTAAACTTTAATATCAATATTTATTTAGTATAAACAATTGTAAATTTCCGAGAAAATAAATATTAATTCTGTAACTTCTGTTTACAATCATAAGTATATACGGATGATTTGAAAGACGGGCTTGTGGGCCGCCGATTAGCTCAGTTGGTTGGAGCGAGGGCTCCGGTGCGTGGGGATCCGGGTTCGAATCCCGGTCGGCGTCATTTCCAGAACGTTTGCGAAAACCCCGGCGCATGCGCCTGAGCCACGGCCAAAGGCCCCAAAGACACCGTTGCTGAAGACATGACTCCTTCAGCAGCCTCTGGTCATTGCCGAAGAAGTGGATGGGGCCAGGATGGACTGGCCTGAACAGTGAGCAACACGTGCTTTGTACGCGACAGCCCCGGCGCAGGCGCCTGAGCCACATCCAAAGGCCCAACAGAATGAGAGACACCAGGGGGGCCGCTGAAGACCACTTCTTCAGCAATGACCAGAAGCTGCTGAAGGCGGAGCCCCGGCGCAGGCGCCTGAGCCACAACCAAAGGCCCCAAAATGGCGGCTTGGGTGCGCAATGGCAAGACAGCAGAGGCCCTTCTTCAGCAATGACTAGAGGCTGCTGCAGACACGCCCACTTGAAGTGGATGGAGAACTCGATGGACTGATCTGAGGAATAGCCTCGGCGCATGCGCCTGGCCGCTGCTGAAGACCACTTCTTCGGCAATGACCTTGAAAGACACCAGACGCTGTTGAAGACATGCCCACTTCTTCGGCAAAGACCTTGAAAGACACCAGAGGCTGCTGCAGATGCCGCTGCTGAAGACACTTCTTCGGATGCCTCAACGACTCCTTCAGCAGCCTCTGGTCTCTTTCAAGGTCACTGCCGCAGAAGTCGATGGCACCTGGAGAACTCGATGGCCTGGTCTGAGGCTGTCATTTTCTAACTACTCCTTATAAATTTCTGTTTTGAACGAAATTTTGTCGCCAGGCAATTTGACGAATAAAACTGACAGCCAACCTTAGCGCTCTTGGCTGTCAGTTTTATGAGTCAAATTTCCAGGCAAAATAAAAAGTTCGAGTCTAATTCGACTAGATAATTTAATGCGTGTGAGAATAGGCATTTGGGAGACTCGATTTTCAAACATTTTACAATCAAAAATAGGAAATTTGCAACGTCGTCATGGTAGCAAAAGGTAAATAACATAATTATCTTTCTCTTGTCCAATGATATCTTAACCGCATGAGTAAATTCTTCGGTGATTTTAGACAGACATTGAATAAGAAAAATAATTGATGGGGGTTCATTTCAGAAATATCCTGATTCTTAATAAAAATGTGTATGCAGAGCTCTAGCAAATTATTAATATTTTCGAAACTAACTGCAATAAATTAATGAAATTCATCTTCGCATAACTATCCCCAGTTGGCTAAGTACACATGACAAGTTTTCCGCCAAAACATTTACAGGGCGTGTGCAAATTATTGTTGGATTAATATTAATTCCAAAATTATGCTCTAATTTTAAAAGGAACACTATTTTTTACTACATTTTCGAATTTTATATAGAATAAATTTTTCCAAAGTTAAACCATTTTACAGACATCATCATTTTTCAACAGAAATATGTGGTAAGGTATGCTTTATTTACAGAGATATGTCTAACGTAAGCTTAAATTGAAAGCGCCTGTATAAGTATTTTTTTTATTTTCTCTACAGGGTTGTTGGAAACGAGTAGATATATACTGATGTAATTTTTTGAAAGTAAATGATTTAGTATGTATTAACGAAAATCCCAGTAGGTACCTCTACAAGAAAAATTATTGCAGAAGATTTGGGTTATCAAATATCAGTAGGGCAAACATATCCTGACGAGAATCAAAAAAGAATAACTTTCTGCCGTTGGTATACATATGTACCGTGTATTTCAAAGTAAGCGATAAATTAAAAATTTATATCTGACCGCCAGTGGCGCCCAAAATGAAAACGGGAGTTTCGGATCTACCCCATTTCAGAGTACGAAATTTTTATTTTTCTTTCTTATAATAATATAGAGAACGGTGCAACCAAAGACCTTTGAAAGTATCAGATTTTGTGTGAAGCCAATGTGACTGTGGGGCAGGGGGTTACGGGAAATATTCTTATTGTTTTCCTCCAACACCGTTATAAACGAATACGCTACGGTAGTACTTGCGCTCACCCAGTCGATTGCTTTGTTTACTTCATGACACAATCCAACAGTCAGTCATAAAAGGTAAATAGCTGGGTTCTTAGTAACCACATGGGTACATCAGTAACTGGCAGTTACCATTCCTTATTTTTTAACAAATATGCCATAAAAATGTGGAAAGAGACATGGAAAAATTAGTACTTTCAGTACTTGGTAGTACAGAAATGTTGAATAATGATTTCATTTTTCTTTGGCGACAAGAAATTAAGTGCATTTTTTATTTTTTTCCAGGAAAAATTGGCCCTCTCCACGGCGATGTTAGAATCAATAATAAACGCCTCGTCTTTAAGTCAATTTCAAAAAACATCCGTCATTCAGGACTTAAAAACAAGCATCACAAATCACAACATAAAACCGGAATCTCCTGAACAACCAACCACCTGCAGAACTGAATCCTTAAGGACGATGCCACTGCAGCCAACTGAACAATCAACAGCAAACGTCGAAGAAGATTTTTCTATGACAAGACACCATAAAGAAACAGAATTTAGGTTAATAATTAATGATCATTTACCTGGTGTATGTATGGACGAGAATAGGGTGAACACCCCTCCTATGGCACATTCGGGACCAGCTACTGATTTAACACATTTTAAAGATAGAAGAAGGGTTCGAAGTAGAAGTCCTGATGCAAGCCTAGAAAGTCCAGAAGAACCCGCAGACTTAAGCCAAAAGAAGCCTGAAAATGTTACATGTGTGCCTGAGATTGATTATATAAAAGAAGAAGCGATTGAGGGAGGTTCGGATTACAGTTCTGACCCGGAGAGACTTGAGGTGGATATGACCCAAGAACACTCGAACTCGACCACAACAAGTGCCAACTCCCCAACCCCCGACAACCAAAGCGAAGACGAAACCGCGCTCTGGCGTGCCCTCTCCCAGAATGGGCATTCTGCCGCATCTCCTTTATCGGGCGAAGCCAGCCAGTTACTTAGGAAACTTATAACCTGTCGAAAATTAGGAATGAGCATCACTCCTGCCCCTCCAAGCAAACCTGCCTACACGTACAGTGAAGCCCGGACGAAACACGATATGGGCGTTGATAACATTGTTGGAAAGACGCAAGGAAGACGTAAACAGAGCTTCCCGACGAAAGCTGCCTCGGTGGAAGAGTGTGTACCTAGGGAACCGAGTCCGGGACGAGAGATGGAGGTGGAGAATGATTATGTGCCTGATTTTACGGGGAGCAATCCTTGGTGCAATTTGCAGATTGTAAAAACGAAGGTTTGTAACGAACTTTCTTAATTGATTCAAGTTTTAAATGTTAATTTAGTTGGGAGCTCTCTAGATGTCCTTTTCCGCACTTTTTCTATTGAATTCTCTGTTGTGTATAAAGGCACTTCCTTACGGGTAGTTTTAGGGAAAAGTATTAGGCAACTTTTTTGTAGAGAATTTCAATCTCATTAATATTGGTAGTGACTCTTTTTTGTAAAAAGTTGACTGTTTTGGAGAGACTACCGAAGCTTAATTTGGTCGCCATTTTGGCAATGTAGCAGCTGAGGGGTAGTCTTTTTTAAACTGACTCATGACTACCATAGACCACCACAGAATATAAAAATCAGAAGGATTGTGAATACCACTAATGTGAATATCGAAGACTTCCACTAAGATTACCAGAGTAGCAAAGACTGCTAGTAAGGCTACCAGGAAATACCAGTGAGACTACCAGTGAATACCAAAGACTATCACTTTGACTACCAGAGAATACCAAATGCCAAAAACCAGAAAATATAACAGACTGTCTATAAATAAGCCTGTGACTACCAAAGCGAATACAAAAGACTACCAATTAAAATTATGTGAAAGCATCAAAGACTTCCATTAAGAGTATCTGAGAATTCCAGGCTACCAAAGTCTGCCAGCGAGACTGCTATCATAATGCACACTAGACTACAATGCCAAAGGTTGTCAGAATACCAAAGACTGCCATTAAATTAACCAGAGTAGAAAAGACTGTTAGAGAATACCAAAGACTGCCAGTGAGACTAACAAAAACCAGCACTACTATAAACAAAAGACTGCACTAAGACTACCAGTAAATACCAAAGCCTACCACCTTGTCTACCAGAAGGAATACCAAATTATCTCCTTCCCCATGGTGTGGAGCAAGCCGCTCTAGATGAACCACCTTCGAACGCGAAGATCGCCGAATCGGATAAATAACAGTTGATCATGGTCACCACTCGATTTGGCCCGACCAAATTTTCCTGTAATTTCGGAGATCGTCCTTTCTTCCGGACTGGATTATCAAGCCACACAAGATCGCCATCTTGGAAACCCACCGAATTAGGAGGATCTGGGAATACTCGTCTACATGCCCAAATAACACATGCATTGGCGATCTCAGTTTCCTCCCAAATAGCACTCTGGCAGATATTCTTCCTATTGACTCCTGCACAGCTGATCGATACTAGGGCTGTGCTTAAGAACCGGGCGCCCGATTCCGACATCGACGGGTACCAAGACTTCCCGGTCCTATTCGGGTACCCGGTTCCGACATCGGGTCATAGTCTGTTCTAGGTTCTAGTACCCGGAAAGGAAATACCCAGATTCGAATGTAAATCGTATTCGACTCTCTGGGCACCCGGTTTTGTGTTCTTTTGGATATCTGCGGCACTCTCTAAATAAAACCTCAAAGGGTGCCGACGGTTAACGGCGACACCAATATGTTAATCTGTCTGTGGTTTTCTTTCGTCTTTCTAGGCATTTTAACTTTTCGAATTCGACACATTAGGAAAGAACATTGCTCCAGTGCAATGAATTATTTACGAAATAATTCTTATTTATATTATTTAGATGTAGGGATTATTATTTAAACCAGGCGCAAAATCCTAAAGGGCAAACTTTCGGCCGCGGGGTGATACTAACCATAGCATCTTGCCTAGACCTACTATGCTGAAATCCTAAAATTGAGGTAATTTCATTTGTGCTATTAAATTGGGTATAAGATCCAACTTACGGAATATGAAAACTAGGTGCAGAATTTTTATAGTGAAATTTTCTTACTTATAATCGGGTATACTCGGTAAATCCAGATACCCGTTAAACCATGTATTTAAAACCGAATATTCGGAATTTTGGTTACCCGGATATCCGGTACATAAGTATCTGATTTAATATCCGCTACCTGGGAAATTCGGGTACCCGGATCCAAGTATTCGCAATTTCATATACACAGATCCGGGAATTCACGATTTCATGTTCCCGGGTACCCGATTTAATAATACCCGCTACCCGGGCGATCCGGGTACCTGGATTTTATAGAACCGGGTACATGATTCAAGAAATGCCGAGTTACACAGCCCTAATCGATACGTCATCAGAAACAACGGAATATGGAACACCACCTGGAAAAACAATAAAACTCTTCAACCGATAAAATAAACCATGTTGGTCTCAGTCTGTCTGGTGTTCGTTTACAGTGATCAGATCAGGTTGATACGATCTGACTGGGGATGTAATTTGTCCTGGTCTTTCGCATTCCCAGCAACTTGCACACATTTGGAACACCACAGCCTCTAAGTTTCATCTATGATCTAAATGAAGCTCCATGGGTATACCGAATCGGCTCAACAAATAGTTCACCAGTACTTCAGCCAAAGTGGTGGCTTTCTGATTCGGTATCGCATATGCTTCAGGCCATTTACTAAAGTAGTCAATCGCAATCAGGATGTACTTGTTTCCATCGGTTGATGTGGGGAATGGACCTGCCATGTAAATAGCAACCCTTTCGAATGGAGCTCCCACATTGTACTGGCGCATTCTACCACGTCTTCTTATTTTGGGTCCCTTGCTCGATGCGCAGTCGTCACATTTCCGGCATCAGTTCATTATGTCTGTTCTTTACCCCAACCAATAGTATCTCTCTCTGACCTTCGGTGTTGTTTTATTGACACCTAAGTGTTCTCCACTCACTCCATTGTGACTTCCGCAACCTTGTCCGTTGGCACCACGACCTGCGGCTTCCTCTCTCTTCCATCGGTGTTCTCCCACATTCTCTTCAGAAGACCGTCTTCAGTCACAAGAGAATCCCATTGGGCTCAGTATGACTTCAGGGCTACACTCTTGTCAGAAACTTCAGCAAGGTCTCCCCTTAGCTCCCTTCTATCTCAGCAGAGGTTCCAAGGTCTTATCTTTCTGCTATGGGTCTCTCCAGGATTGTAAATGCTCTTCTTCGACTTGAATCCGGGTTCGATAGCATCTGATGGAGTGTATATGCTCCTCCCGCGTTTGCAGCACACAGTACTTGCAGTGTTCCGGGCAAGGTCTTCTCGATGATACGTCAGGACAGAAGCAGAACAAAGTGCCTGCTTCAGCTCTTTAAATGCTTCTGTGCACTCCTTCCACTCATGGTCTACCTTCCTCAGTCAACTGACACAAACTCTTTCATGGGACGACGCTGACGGTAATTGTGAATAATTCGAGGAAACTACGAAGCTGATACTTGTCCCTCGCTACTTGTCCATTCTTTATTGCGTTGGTCTTCTCTGGATCTGCTGCAACTCCTTGGTAGAGATAATGTGTCCGAAAAACTTAACTTGCTTCTCAAACAGCTGACACTTAATTTTAAATTGACTTGCCTTCACTTCGCGAAGACATAGGATCTTCAAGTGCTGGTCGACAATCCTCCCCATCACAAAGATATCGTCGAGGTACACCAGGCAAGTCTTCGAATGCAGTCCTCGCAGTGCCGCCTCCGCCGGTCTTTCAAAGGTGGCAGGCTGGCAGGTGCATTGCATAGTCCACCGTGAAATGCCAAAAATCAGGACTGGCAGAGAATGCCGTATTCTCCTTTAGAATGCAGCTCGACTTGTGTCCACTCTTCAAGTCGATGGGTAAGGTGATGTCATTTAATCGCCTCTAGTCTACACAAAAACGAGACCAACCATCTTTCTTGCTCACCAATACTGCAGGGGATGTCCACGGGCTCTACGAAGATCTCTAGTCAGATTGTCCATTTGTTTTGCTAAGGGTACTCTTCTAGGAGCTTACTTATGATCATCGGTGTTGGATTACTCCCGTGCATCTTTCAATGTGAAGATATCTTGGCATTTCATCAGGCTCTGAGTCAGTTTGTCACTCTCAACTTGGTTTAGTTGTTGGAACCGCTCTTCTAGTCGTGGCTGACTTTTTCTGGTCTTCTCCCTTCTTCTCATGCACCATGGCGATCCTAAATACCAGTTCACACATGCCAACTGACTTACACTTTCAGATCTTTCGGTCAAATTCGGAAATGTTTGCTATACTGAACGTTGACCAGGTCTTCCCAATCAGTAATCACTTCTCAACCTTCTCGTACATCGACTCTACCATTCCCACCAAGTAAATGGGGGCACCTTCTACAGTGACTCATACGATATTCACTTGTCATGATAGCCAGGATATTCCTAAAAAACCGACCGACCTGCAGCCAATTACGCCTCCATCGAAGATTTCGGACACCGAAATTTCTAAATAAATCTGATTCATAAATAATAATAAATAAGGCCATAAAACATGGTTAACCCTTGTAACAATATCATTTAGGTAATAATTTTTTAGGGTGGGTCAGGGATGACTAGGAGAGTTGATTTATCGTGCACGAATTGCGGTACTCAAACGACAACTATTTGGAGGCGAAATATCAAAGGCGAAATGGTTTGTAACGCTTGCGGGTTGTACTTCAAATTACACGGGGTGGATAGGCCTCACACCATGAGGAGAGACACGATACACACGAGACGCAGAAGGCCTAAAGCCAGCGAGCCGAACAGAGACAAGGAACCTTTAAGAAGTACGTTGATGCGTATTATTTTTTTGTGAGTTAATATTTGTTTGCTTTTAGTGATCATGCCTAAAAAAGTGAATACAAATATTGAATCGGACACCAACGATATGCTTACGGCGCTAAGAAGACAGCTTCAACCTCATTTAGTTATGGCACTGCAAGGGCACAAAAGTATGAACTACACCAATATGCAGGTTTGTATATCTGATAAATTTTATAAACGCTGAAAATAATTTGATTGATAATTTTTTGCCAGGCTGCCAATTATGTCCCCCTCTTGCCAAAACAAGGTTCTCCCGGTGGATCTGCTGCGGAAGCAGAGTCCGACGAGGAGAGCGTCACTGATCTGCCTTTGAATCTCGTGTCTACCCAGATGACTGAAGCAGAGACGCACTGAGAATATTTAAGGGTTTTGTGCCGTCCTTCCTCTTCTAGGCAGCTAAGCACTCTTAACATTACTATTACGCTCTCTAAGTACTTACATGAAACAAAGTTAAATTAATAATACTCAAGTTTTTAACAAGGAATTACTTAAATCGCAGATAAATTTTCCGCAGGTCGACGAAAACCACAGGATTTTTCGGTTACTCCTAGATTCTGATCAGCGTTAAGTATTCAAAGTGTTCTGTCGAAAGATTTTGTATAAGATTATCAGTAATCAGTGATTACAGAAGTTTTTATATGATTACTGAGATTATATAGATTACAGAGGATTACGGGTGATCATAAAAGGTTTAAGAGGATTTTAAAAGATTGCAACAAATTACAAAATATTACTGAAATTACAGAGAAGTACAAACGATTAAAGGTGATTACAAAATATTTCTGACGATTTTAAGAGATTACAGAAAATTACACAAGATTACACGTGTTTACTGAGATTGCATAAATTATAGAAGATTACAAGTGTTTACAGGTGATTAAAAGACTTGAGGGGATTTTAAAAGATTACAACAAATTACAAAAGATTTCAAGTGACGGTATTGAATACAGTCAGCATTAAGTATTGAAAGTATTCTGGGGAAACATTTTATAAAAGATTACCAGTAATCAGTGATTACTAAGAAAAAATATAGATTTGATTACAGGTAAGTATAAAATGTTTCTGCGATTTTAAAAGATTGCAAAAGATTACACGTAACGAAAATGTATTAACGAGTGCCAATAGATGTTGTCACTTTTCACAATATAATTAAATATTAAAATTGTAAAAGATTACGAGGGACAAAGTATGGAATACAGAACATTAAGTATTTAAAATTATTCTGCAGAAACAATTTATATGCGATTACTGATTATAAAAGATTACAGCAAGTTACAAAAGATTACATGCAGATTACAGGTAACGAAAAATTATTAATGCTTGCTAATGGATGTTCCCACTTTTTACAATAAGGATCAAAATAGCAAATGATTACTGATATTACATAGATTGCAAAAAATTACATGTTGGTTACTGACATTGCGCAGAATATAGGTAGCAAATAATTATTAAATCTTCCTAATCGATGTTTCCACTTTTCGCAATAAAGAAGTATCAAAATTGTAAAAGATTACAAGTAACATTATGGAATACAAAGTCAGCATTAAGTATTTAAAGTTTTTTGCCGATTTTTTTGAGATTACTAGTAATCAGTGATTATGATTACATAGCCTCCAGGGTATTACAAATGATTGTTGATGATTATAAAAGGTTTCAGGGGATTTTAAAAGAATACAGGAAATTACAAAAGTTTGCATGTGATTACTGACGTTGCATAGTTTACGTAGGATTGCAAATGATTACAGGTCACTGTAAAGGATTTAGGGGGAGTTTCAAAGATTACAGCAATTACAAAAGATTACATGATATTACTGAAATTAAAAATGATTCCAGATGATTATAGAAGATTATAGAGGATTACAAATGGTTATAAAATATTTATGGAGATTTTGGAAGATTAAGGCGAATTACGAAAGATTACATTTAGTTCATGATATTACGCGGAGAAATTATTACCACTTTTCACAAGAGTCGAGTATTAAAATTGTAAAAGATTACACTTGACTAAGTACGGGATACAGCATTAAGTATTAAAGTTTTCTGTCGAAAAATCCAATCAGATTACCAGTAATCAGTGATTACTGAAATTTTAGAGGATTACAAATGATTACCGATGACCATAAAAGGTTTGAGAGGAGTTCAAAAGATAAGAGCAAATTGCGAAAGATTACGTGCTTACTGAAGTTGCATTATTGGAAATGACTGTAAAATATTTTAGGGGATTTTAAAAGGTTACGACAGATTTCAAAGATTACGTATGTTTACTGAAATTACAAGTGATTACTGGTAGTTATAAAAGGTTTAGGGTGATTTTAAATATACAGAAAATTACAAAAGATTACATGTGATTACTGAAATTATATAGGATTATAAATGATTGCAGGTGATTATAAATGAATTGTAAAAGAATACAGCAAATTACAAAAGATTACATGTAGTTAAATTATTATCACCTGCTGATGGATATTTACACTTTTTAGTATTAAGTAATTATTTAAATATTAAAATTGCAAAAGATTACAAGCGTCTGAGTATGGTGTATGGAGTAAAAAGTCAGCATTAAGTATTATGCCGAAAAATTTTATAAGAGATTACTCTTAATCAGTGATTTCTGAAATTACACAGAAGACATAGAATTACAAATGACTATAGATGATTATAAAAGTTTTCAAGAGATTTTAAAAGATTCCTGCAAATTACAAAAGATCACATTACATGACATTACATGGATTACAGCAAATTATAAAAGAACACACAAAATAAGTGGAGGATTCCAAATGATTACAATGGATTGTAAAAGTGGTCCATCCAAATTGTCAAAAATCTGTACCTTATCCGTATTCCGTAGTTTTGAGAAGAAACTAATCAGAACTATTCTAGTGAGATCATTTAGATTAATGCTTATACCTGATCAGAATTTAGACTAGAATCATCAGTTAAAAGGAATTATGAGTAATAGAAAAACTGTGAGTAATTTTTCCCTCTCATGTCACCAATTGTGATATTTACAACTATAAATACCGCCCCCCCCCCAAGTGATGATTTTTTTTCATTATTATTTTAATTGTACGTATTTTTTGTGTCGTGTTTTACGGGCAAAGTATAACCAAACTTCGCTTAAAATGCCAGTACCTTACCTGTGTTTTTGTTTTAATAATTTATAATTCTCGCCAACGTCGATATATATATTTTGTAGCGTGGAATACTCATAATTTTTAAGTTCAAGCGGTACATATACAGTGTGTCGCAAATTTAACGGTTGCTGCTACTCCCATTAAAGTGACAAAGTTAGATTTGGGACAAACTGTATACTCCTGTCATATGTATTTTTTCTTGTGTCTTTAATTGCGAATTATTTTTTTCGCACTTTGTCTTTTGACGCAAATTAATTTATTTATTATTTAATTGGAAATTCTCTGAGGTTTTTATATACTCTCTATTTTTTATAGTCGGGTAGCTTTATATCGGTATTATTTTACCTTTCTAACAAGACCAGTAGTATGTCAATAAGTATTTTTTAACATATAGTTTGTCTGCTATTTTTTGAAATGGTACAGCCTGTATATATTATTGCGTTTTTGAATATTCTAATCGATTTTAGTATGAAGTTGTATACAACGTTTTTCGTCTAAATTGGATAGTTTTTATGTTGCCAGCGTTTTGAAGATTTTCACAGTTGCGGCAAATTTTGAAAATTAAATTTTATACAGTGTATTGCCAATAACACATGGAAAATTTTATGACTTTCTCATGTAATTACTAATACCATGTATAATATGTTCAACTTTTGAATACTCCAATACTTACTGTTTGATATTGTCTATATGTACATATACTACCAAAAATTCATTGGTATAGTTATACCCAAACCGTTGATTGAGAGGACTTCTCAATCAACGCCCAAACTCGAGATATTAAATTTTCTGCACCTGTCAATATCTTTAAAAAAATACCCGTCACTTGAAAACTAAGTAATTTAGCCAAAAATCGTCTTGTACAAACTCATGCTGAAATCGTTTAAGGAATCCAAAAATACAATAATATACAGTGTTCCATTTAAAAGCATGGACAGACTGTATATCGATTCAGACCGGCTTAATCTGTACATATTTACTCGGAATAACATGAACATACTTTTTTGGTTTGTTTGTGGTTGGAATAACGTATTAATTATTATACCGGACCGTAACAACCAGTTGATATTTTGTACTTTATTTATATTAATGTTAATATTAAGTTTTTTTTTATATATATAAAGTTTTAGTGTTAGCGTGAACTTTTATACTCTTTTATTTGTATTGGCTTCATTTTTTTTTTGTTCTTCTTTCGGTTGGAGCTGATTGTTGTTTTCTTAAAAAGCTCCTGTATTATTTTATAACCGTTTAGTTTAGTTAGTAGTGTTGTTACCAGTGATGCAAAATTGGATTACAGTTCCAGTATTACAGGATTTTTTTTGGTGTGCCTTTTAGTAGATGAGCTATGTTCACACTGCATCTTTATTTAAAATCTCGTTATTGGCGCTTGATGGAATGTATCCAAATTTAAGCAATTTGAGCGAAAATCTTAAAGGAAATTTATCAATTTCTGCGAAAATTTAAAGGTATTTCTCCAATGTTGGTCTATTTCTGTCAACATCTTGAAAAATCGCCAATTTTCGTGTCAAAGTTTGACCAAAGTATTTTGAAAGAATTTAAGGGGTTGCTGTAAAAATATTGAAAAATGTTATCAATCTTATAAATTTGAAGGAATTTAGTCCCTTCAATATTTTGAAAAACTTGTCACTTTGAGATTTGTCAATTGTCAACAATGTTGGTCAAAATGTCGTGGGGATTTGATCCACTTCTGAAAAAAATGTGAAATTTATTCAGTTTTGATTAAATTTCGTGAATTTTGTCAATTACATACTTTCAATTCCAACAATTTTACCAATGTTGTGATTTAATTGAATTTTGATCTATTTCTGTTCAACTTTTAAACAATTTTTTCAGTTTTAGTCGGAATTTCGATTAAACATTTCTGTTAAAATACCTATTGAAAAGAATTTCCATTTTTTTGTTCAACATTTGAAGGAATTTGTCCAAGTTTCGGCGAATTCACTGAATTTTGAAGGGATTTGCCCAGTTTTTAGCCTTTGATCAGAAATTCTGTCAAAATTATTGAAATTTCTTGAAAAACTTGATGTCAAAATTTTTAAGAGTGAATAAGTACTAAAAACATTTAATATTAAAATATTTAACACTGGAAAGCATTAAATATTAAAATATTTAATACTGAAAACACAGAATATTAATATTTTATGCCTTAAATTAATATTGACTATTGGAAAACATTGAAAATTAAAATATTGAATATTCTCCGAATTTTGAGGAAATTCGTCCGTTTTGGTACTTTGATTAAAATTTCTGTCAAAATGTCGAACATTTTGACAATATTATTGAAATTTGCTTAAAATTATCAAGGCATTTGAGTAATATTTCAGTTACAATTTTGAAACATGTAGCCAATTTTTGCTGACAGTTAGGATGGATGTCTCACTTTAAATAGGAATTACGAAAAAATTAAAAATTTCCGTCAAAATATTGAACAATTCTACAATTTTGAATTGTAACCAATTGAAACCAAAATGTAACCAACTTTTGACGATCGTTCGGAGTAATATGCGTACTTCCAATCTATTTCAGTGGGATTTTCAAAAGAAGTTCAATTTCTGTAAAATTATTAAACTATTCTACTAGTGTTTCTTGAAAGTTTGGATGAATTAGTTCAATTTTATGGGAATATGATCAATTCGTGGCGAAATTTTACCATTTTTTGTTGAGTATTTGAATGACATCTAGCTCTGTGGGAATTTGATTGTTTCTTTAAAATTTTGAAAAATTTTATCTGTTGTCGAAATTTTGATGGTACCAATTTTCCTAAAGTTTAAGCTGTCCTACTTTAACAATTTTTATGGAAATATTGAAAATAATTAGGTACCAATTTTTTGTTCAAAGTTTGGAGAAATTTGTCCAGTTTTGATACTCTGATTAGAATTTCTGCCAATAAGTCAATAAGTTCAGTATTTTAGAAATTGTTGAAGGAGTATTCAATTTTACTCCAAGTTTTGTGGACATTTGATTCATTTCATATTTCAGTTACAATTTTGGAAAACGTAATGAATTCTTGCCGTAAGTTTGGAGGAATATGCACACTTCCGTTCTATTTCATTGGGAATTTCGAAAAAATTAAGATTTCTTTGAAATTATTGAATAATTCTACCTATTTTTATTGCAAGTTTAAAGGAATTAGTCCAATTTTATGGGAATACGATTTATTCCTATCGAAATATTCAACAAGTTTGAAAATTTGATGGATTTGTCAGGTTTTATGAAAATTTAATGTAGTCAAAATTGGGAAAAATTTAATCTACTTTCGAAATTTTGAAGGACTGCCCAATTTTGAACATTGGAAGGCTTGAATATTGAAAAACTTAATATTAAAATATTGAATGCTGCAAAACATTGAAGTATTGAATTTAATACTCAAAAACATTGAAAATTAAAATACATATTGAATATTCGCCGAATTTTTAGGAAATTTGTCCATTTTAGTCCTTTAATTAAAATTTGTGTCAAAATGTCGAAGATTTTGACAAAATTATTGAAATTTGCTGGAAATTATGAAGGCGTTTCTTTAATTTTTTGATAAATTTAACCAATTTTTGCTGTAAGTTTGGAGAAAAATGTGCAATTTCTGTGGGAATTTCGAAAAAAATGTACATTTGTCGAAATATTAAATAATCCTACCAATTTTTGTTGGAAGTTTGAAGGAATTCGTCCAATTTTATGGAAATTTGATCAATTCCAGTTTCATCAAAAGAACGTGGTCTAACTTTTGATAAATTGGGTCTAATGTTAAAATTTCAAAGGAATTTATCCAAATTTGATTTTTGAGGATTTTGGCAATTGTTGAAATTTTAAAGGAATTTGTCACTTTGTTAAATTTTACTCAAAGTTTGCGGTCATTTTATTAATTTCAATCACAGTTTTGGAAAATGTAATCAATTTTTGCCGACAGTCTATTTCAGTGGGAATTTCGAAAAAAATTGTCAAATCATTGGACAATTCTACCAATTTTTGAAATTTTGGAGAAGTTAGTTTTGCGAACATTTGATCAATTTTCTATAGAGGAAATTCATCCAACTATGTTCAATCGAGGCAATATGAGCGTAGCTCATCTACTCCCAATTTTCTCGAATATCTAAACGGTTATACTTAATCAAGAGCATCTAGTGTAGTGATAACCTGTAGTATTAACACTGCGAGTGATATTTCTGTATGTATTTAATACTTTTAACGTTATTTTGATAATATTAACTTATTGAAATCCAAAATCAGTATTGTATACCTTTTTTTATACTTAAGTTAATATTGCCGTAGGTGTTAGTCGTATTAATTGATTTTATTGAAATTTTGGCAGCTTGTTTTCGTTATGGTTTTCAGCTTTGTGTATGGGGTGCTTGCAAAAAGTAGATATTGATCAAGAGAAGATGATTTTTGGAAGCACTCTACAGATTGTTATTAATTGTTACAGTTGTTGAATTTATAAAAATGATCAGTTACAAGTTCTTTACAAAGAATACCGGTTTTACACAAGTTACGTAAAGAGATTAGGATGGTTGTGATCAATTTGATGAATTAAAATTCAATTTTCTAGCGAGATTACGTAAATTTTGCTGGGTTTTGAGTTTCTTCAAATGAGATTTGATGGATTTATTGTCTTATGAGGAACAAGTGTTTTCAATGGTAGATGTTATAATGTAATGCCTTTCGAAATTGGCGTATTTTTTTACAAGAAATAAACATGGCTGCTAATATTACAGAAGTGTATTTTTGTTATCCAAATCTTAATTTGTCCAAAAGGAGGGGACAATTGGAATGCATGTGTTGAGAAGAGACCCAGAAAACTTATTCCTGTATTGACGCAGTTTACAACTTATTTTCAAGCAGTTCAATTGAGATGTTGAACAACATTGAATATTAAAATATTGAAAAACATTGTATATTAATATCTTGAATTGATTAAAATATTGAATTCATATTTTGAATATTAAAAAAAAATATTGAATATTAAAGTATTGAATACTTAAAAACATTTAACATTAGAAAACATTGAATTTTCAGAACCATCGATAAGGATATTTCATATTTAAAAACATTGATTATATTTTGAATATTGATACATATTGAATATTAAAATATTGATTAAATATTGAATACTGAAAATTATTGAATATTAAAATATTGAATATTAAAAAACATTGATTAAAATATTTTTATTGGGAAATATGCGATGTTAACATTTTGAAAATTCAAAACAACAAATGTGAAGTAATGTATTTAATACTGAAAAACTTTCAGTATTGAAAAACATTGAATTTTGGAAATCTTGGATATTAAAATATTGAATATTAAAAATATTGATTGAAGTATTTAATATTGACAAAACAAAATAATGAAATATGGAGTTTCGTTTCACTTAGGGGTAAGTAAGGTTAAAATACAGTGACGAAATAAGCATAAATATGCAGGGGCGAAATATTCCGTGCACTAAAATTACCTTAAGGGTAATTTTCCAAATCGACAAAAGTTTCGAATTTAACCTCTTAGTTCGGATGACCAGAGTATAAAGTTTCTTCTTTGTGAGGATTCGATTGCCAAAAAAACGGGAAATGCGGGTTTTGACAAATTTTTGTGCCGCTCTCCCACAATCCTCCAAAATGAGGTAAGGCCGGTTGAAGTTTTATTCTAGGGACCCACTCAGGCAAAGAGTTTAATCTTATTAAGTGAGAAAAGAACGACCATATTAAGATGTGCAGGAAAATAAGAGTATCAGTGAGATAATGATGCTGACGGAAGGCTTTTACGCATCAGAAAGGGGCTAGGATGTGATTGGATCAGAAGGTCGAAACTCGAGAACTACGGAATATGAAATCAATTCTTCTGGAAACAAACCGTGCAGCGGGATTTGCAGGACTGAATATTGAAGAACTTGTTGAAGGTTCAAAAACGTTTGATTAAAATATTGAAAAACATTGATTAAAATATTTGATATTGACAAATATGGATTAATATTAAAAGAAATTTTGAATATTAAATCACTTTGAATATTAATATTGAAAAACATTGATTAAAATATTGAAAACTGAAAAACATTGAAGGAATAACTAGAAATAATCCCTTAAATACTCATACATACCGTCTGGGTATTTTACAGTACCTACAGAGTATGTATGTATGTTTCCAACGAAGCTGTTTAAGGCACCTGGAACAGAAGAATAACAGACAGTAACATAATATGGAACTTCTTTATTCACAAAACATGTACCTGTACAATAGTATCTACAAGAAATTTCAAATGAACCGAATAATAAATAAACAAAATTTACTACAGGCAATGAAACAGCTATATAAATCAGAAAGAAAACCTTAAATATTTCAAGCACCCAATAAGATATCAATTCAGTCTTAATTTCAAGACAAAAATGCGCTCATACATATAAAACACATCATCATTAGAGGGATATTCGCAAATTCAGCAGTTCATGTTGGAATTACGATGAAATTAACAAATATTTTCGAATTTTGCTGCAATGTCTTGAATTCATTTCGAATATTTAAAATAATCAAAAAATTCGTAGAAAAATTTGCCGAATTTTGAATGTTGCAACTTCAGTTTTCACTTAAAAATTTCAAGCTCTTTCAAGTTTTAGCATATTGCAAATACCCCTTTAAATGAACCTTCAGACATAAAGTGTTTTATGCACAAAACACCCCACATTGTATAATTTACAAATTACACTAAGAAAATCACAAATATACATACGTCAAAAATATAAAATTTATACATCGAGAGAAACACCCTAAAATTTTATATAAAAATTATGCATACATTTAGGCACATATCCTGCCCAACTTATCACGAAATTTTCCCAAACATCCCACCAAAACAGCTGCAAGAGTTCTGATTTAACTTTTCACATTAGTTGAAAAAGATGCATTCAACTGTATTATTTAAAGTGTCATAACTCATAACTTCAAAGAGCCTCACCATTCACACAATATTTTCTTGTCACATACATATTACTAACTAAAATAAGTATACATTCAAATCAAAGCATTATGTACATTTTAAAAAATACAGGCAGTCCCATGTTCAGAGTTACAATACGGTAGTAGTTGCAGATATAGGCTCTGTTTTATTTTTGATTTTATTATACAGAGGGTAATCAAATACAGGTGGTCCCATTTAAGAAAATAAAGTTATATGCTGTAAAAACAAATGGGACAGTCTATATAGATGCAAACAATTTTATATGATAGAGCATCAAAAGTGGGACTCATATAACTTTTTTCCCTAAAACGCATAATAAAGATGTAATAGAAGGCATACTAAGCCAGGTAAAGGTCAGTGGAGAATTTTGCTGTACACTTATGAATTTGGGGAATTAAAAGGCGAATTTAAGGGGATCAGTGTGAATTTACATGTATTTATGAGAATTCTTAGAAATTTATGTGAGTTTAAGTAAATTAAAATGAAGGGAATTTGCTTGTGAAAAAGGGAATTCGGTGTACAAATACAAAATGTCACCAGCGACTTACCAACAAGAAATTGTGGTATACCCTCGAGAGAAATTTGGGGGAACTTGTGTAAATTTACAGGTATTTATGAGAATTCATGAAATTTATGTAGGGCTAAATTCTTGTATAAATTCGCATAAAAAGAAAAATAATGGGAATTTGCAGAATTTCAGGTAAAAAAGGCGACTCAGTGCACGAAAAGTCGTAACTGATTTCATCACAGGAAATCCATGAAAGGAATTTACGGAATTATAAGGCGAATTTAAGGGAATTTATGGAAATTAAAATTAAAAATTATGGGAATTTAAGGATTTTCTTGGTAATAGGGGGATTCAGTGCACAAAATGCCACCAACGACTTCCTCACTTGAAATCTCGTTATACAAGATACATTTAAATGGACTTAAGGAATTAAAATCGAAACTCAAAAAATTCAACTTGAATTTATACAATTTACGGGAATTTAAGGGAATTCCTGGAATTTATGTAAAATCAGGAGAATTGGGTAAATTTTTTGGTTAAAGGGGAATTCAGGGTACAAAATGCCACCTCTGACTTGATCATAATATTTTATAAATACAGTCTGTCCCATGTTCAGAGTTACAATATTGTAGTGACTACGAACATGGACTCCCCTTTATTTTCAATTGTGTACAATAATTACTTTCACTTATACAAGCTGTCCCATTTCTTCGGCACAGCACCCGACTTTGTCTTTTTATGGAACACCTGCATTTGATTACATTTTTGAATTCCTCATTTCATTTTATTACCTACGAGGTTACACTTAAAAGGTATATGAATATTTTAGGTGTTCCCAGCATTTTTTTAAAAGATTTTGACAGTTGTAGAGGAAGTTTGAAAATTAAATATCTTCGGATTGAACAGAACTGAAGAAATGTTGTGTGTAACAGGGAATAAAAATTGAAGTGGGGGCCTCTTATATTGTTTTCTAAAATACCTGTATGATAAAGATGAAGCAGAAGAAATATTAGGTGAGGTGGTGGTCAATGAGAATTTTGCTGTGCACTGAAAAGGAATTTAGGGAATTAAGATGTGAATTTAAGGGAATTCGTATGAACTTATATTACATTTATAAAGCCATTTATAATTCATGTGAATTCATTGAGGAATTTAGGGAAATTAAAAAGAAAAATGATGGGAATTTAGGGATTTTCTTCGGAAAAGGGGGATTCAGTGCACAAAATGTCACCAACGACTTCCTCACATGAAATCTTGGCATACAAGGTACACTTAAATGAACTTTAGGGAATTAAAATCGGAACTCAAAAAATTCAACTTGAATTTATACAATTTACGGGAATTTAAGGGAATTCCTGGAATTTTACGAAAAATAAGGAAAAAAATTAGGGAACTGAGTAAATTTTTTGGTAAAAGGGAAATTCAGTGTACAAAATATCACCTCTGACTTCATCATAATATTTTATAAATACAGGCTTTCCCATGTTCAGAGTTAAAATATTGTAGTGACTATGGACATGGACTCCCCTTTATTTTCAATTGTGTACAATTACTTTCACTTATACAAGCTGTCTCAGTTCTTTGTCTTTTTATGGAACACCCGCATTTGATTACATTTTTGGATTCCTCAGTTCATTTTATTACCTACGAGGTTGTACTTAAAAGGTAGATGAATATTTTAGGTGTTTCCATAATTTTTTTAAAAGATTTTGACAGTTGTAGAGGAAGTTTGAAAATTAAATATCTTCGGATTGGAAAAACCTGAAGAAATGTGATGTGTAACAGGGAATAAAAATTAAAGTGGGGGCCTCTTACTCGTATATTGTTTCCTAAAATACTTGTATGATAAAGATGAAGCAGAAGAAATATTAGGTGAGGCGGTGGTTAATGAGAATTTTGCTGTGCATTGGAAAGGAATTTAGGGAATTAAAATGTGAATTTAACGGAATTCGTATGAACTTATATTACATTTATGAAGCCATTTATAATTCATGAGAATTCATTGAGGAATTTAGGGAAATTAAAAAGAAAAATGATGGGAATTTGGGGATTTTCTTGTGGAAAAGGGGAATCAGTGCACAAAATATCAACATAGAAAATTTCGGAATACAGTTGAAAGAAATTTACGGAATTCAAAGCAGAACTCACGAAATTAAATTTGAATTTAAATGTATGAATTCACGGATATTTTTGGAAATTAAAAAGAAAAATCAGGAGAATTTCTGGAACTTTTTGGCAAAATTGAAAATTCAGTAAACCGTGGAAAATTTTGGCATACATTTGAAAGGAATTTACAGAATTAAAAGCGGAATTAGATTTTAAAATTCAAATAAATAAATATCCAAATTCATGGAAATTTGTGGCAAATCTTGGGAACTAAGAATATTTAAGGCTGATGAAACAGAGACTGTCGGCAGGGGAATATATCAATATACTCCGGTATACAGGGTGATTCTAGATTTATGCGAAACCTAAAGGGGAGCTTTCTATGTAAACTTATACCCTTACGCCAAGTTACACCCCTCCAAAGAGTCAAAAACAACTTTTTATGTTTTCACAAATTTGGAAATTTGGGGAACATAATCTACTCGCATGAGGACCCCTTATTGAAAAGGCAGCTTTGCAGAGGTAGAACTGTAGAAGTAGAAGCCATGCTTAATGAAATTGAGGAGGATTCTAGCTTGTCTTGTGAGCTACGAATATTTCCAAGAGAATGTTTCAATACTTCAGGAATATTACTGAAATATTCGCGTATCTTAAAACTAATATTCTCCCAGGTCTGAAATTTAGGCGAATATTTCAAATAATTTTCTAATATTCCCCTAAAGAAACTATTATACGTGGAATTATCCCGCCAAAACTGACATGGGGAGTAAGGACTTTATTCACACCGTTGATCAGCCGCTGGGCCAAGAATGAGCAGTCGTTTTCGAAGAGCTGTTGCGCTCTCATGTAGAGATGCGCCCTCATGCCCTTCCTGGACTGAGGAGGGGGGGGCATGGAGGCAGGGTTGAAACGTGGTTGGGAGGCGCGCCTGTAAAGAAGCTGCAGGGGTATCTTTCGATGATTTAAGAGATAGCATTGTGCTATTCGAAACACACCTGGTACTTTGCAATGTGTTTGTCAGTCATTACCAAGAGTTGCAATTGGCGGCGGACATTTCGAACAATTATTCTTATAACTTTATTTTATTATCAATAAACTTTTTGGTTCTGTAAAGGTAATGTTTCTATCGAAGGGAAACCACCACCTATTTTATATACACCATACATCCTTCTATACCAAATATATCCCCTTATACATCCCAATACATCCTCGTACATCTCCGTACATCCCTATACATCCTTGTACATCCCCGTATCTCACAACGGACTTAAAAAAACGCCAGCGGACATCCGATGAACCCAGATGGATTGTAATAAAGTGGATACTTAAATAGGTAGGTGTATGTATGATGGAATTTTCAGGGGTTAAATCAGTGGGTTTTGCTGCTTAAGTAAGTTTCCTAATGCACATTTTTAAATATGATAATTCTGCCTACTTAAAAAGTTCTAATAAAAAACTAAACGGGGTTGCAAATAGCAAATTTCACTAATTTCACCCCTTTCTAACACGCAAGGAAAACTGAAAAAAGCAGTAAATCCTGAAGTGAGTAGATCTGTTACCCAAATTTTACTTACATGCTTTTCTCCAAATTTGTGAAAACAAATAAAAAGTTGTTTGCAACCCCACTCTTTGGGGGTGTAATGCGGCAAGGGGGTACTTTGGGGAATAAGTTGTTCCCCTTAATTTTTGCCAAAGTATCACCTCCTGAAATATTTTGCGTGTATTGTATATCGTGATATCGATATTTTTTTAGTCGATATCAATATATATTCATCAATAGGTACATATTATATATGTAGATATATCGATTAAATTTTCCAGGCCTACTTGCAACTAGCCTCCTTGAAAAACAAGACATCTATTCGAACCTGGGACAGCGTGCATAAACCTTTTAAACAAATGGAAATAATTCACTAAGAAATTAAAATATCAGCTTAAAAATTGCATTTTACTGTTACACTTTATATCACATGTTTAAACACAAAATAAGAAGTAATATAAACAATTTAATGTTACATAAATTAAGTATTCGTCTTGGCTATAAAATTCCGTCAGTCAATCAGATAATTCCACAACACATTATTTATCATATTACTGTATTAAAAAGATTATTTATATCTCCTAAAGGAGTCAAAAGAAATAGAACTTGTCCCGACTATTAGTATAGCATAAAGGCATATAGCACCATCGAGCAGTACAATTGCGGGAGGGTTCACTTACCTGTTACAAGCAATTTAAATACCCCCCGAAAATATTTCTGAATGTAGTCCAGTTTTAAAGGCTCTGAACGTAGGTTGCGAGCAACAAGGATCAAACTTCCAAATCAGAGTGGCGTTACTACATCCCTGCATGCTATGCTATTATTAGGAAAAAATGCGTCATATCAAATTTTAATAAAAAATCACATGTAGCCAAATTATCAATATTTTTCCTGAGGAATGGACAAAATTCATACATCGACGATTGTTCGTTCTCGTCTCACACCCACGTTACACAATTTCTGAATAATTTACAAATTACAATCAAAGCGCCACCTTTTCTACAGTATCACAAAAGCCTCCCCCGATCCCCGATCCCCATCCAGTTTTGTTCACCTGGAAAAGGTAAATTTCACATTTAAGACACTATTTAATATCGAATATCGATATTGTACGATATATGTATCAATATTTATCGATACTCCAATATATCGGTATTCTGACATTTATCGATTATACCTACCAGTATTACCTAATCGATACTCTGATAGGTATATCAATATTCACGTATATCGACATTCTGATATAGATATATTTATCAATATATCGATACTTTGATATTTATCGATATATCTGTATTTATCGATACTCTGATATATCAATTTATCGATATTCTGATATACCTACTGATATTTATCAATATACCGATATTTATCGATAATATTCTTCCCTTAAAATGTTACCCTGTAGGCTAACACCCTTATAATTTGTAGAAACCAACGAAACAAATTACGTTACCCAATCAAATCACCGATCCGTCAATCATCTTGCTTTATCAAGAGCCCGGTGCACTCCTTCTCCTTCGAAATGTTCTGATTCGCCTGATCGTTCTCGTACTCCACGAAATCGTCAAACAAACTCGGCCACGCTTCATTATCGTCGTACGAACTCAAATCGTCACCGACCACTTCGGAGAAATTGAGAAACATGCACCACGTATCACACGATATGCCGCGCACGCACTGATGGCTCTGCAAGAAAGCCAGCCATCGTTTCAAAATTGGAGGTTCGCGCACTGTAAAAACAAGTCTCCACAGAAGCACCGCCATGTCCGTCGGTAGAATCCTCTGGCCGGCGGCCGAATCTCGGCCGAAACGGAACGTGAAGCGGTAGAGCTCTTTGAAGAGCTCGGGACTCTGTGCCACTTCTTTGACTATTTCCGGAAGACGCTGTTGGATGCCTTTAATGGAATCCACTCTCATGGATTTAAGGCCTGTGACAAATTCCGCACGGGTGAAACGACACATTTGCTCCGCGTTCAGCTTCCAGGCCAGAACGAGGACTCGGAATTCATCGGGAGAAACCTAAGAATGTCTTTTAACGAGGGAAGAGGCAGAAATTTTAAAACATACCTGCAAATCTTTGCAGAGCTGCTCGATCCCTTCTGCCAACATAGTGTCCTCATTTTCATCCTTATATTGATCGAACAGAGAATTCAACTTAAAATCGGCTACTTTGCTGTCGACAGTTCCCATTGCTGGTGCAGACTTGGAGAAAGCTCTCTTCGAACATGGATAAAACAGGTTTATAGCTGTTGCAGACTCTGGCGCAACAGTCAGGTGATTTCCGTTACTCAAAAGAGCAGAATCTGCTAAAGTAGCTGACGTTGATATAGGCACGTGACTCGGAGCAGCATATAAGAGAGTCTCGGGCATTTCTGGACAAGAAAATCACATTTTTATTTTTTACACAGTAAATTGACATAATAGACAATAATACGGGTTTAGATATCGGAGAGGCACTCGAGACTCGATTTTCTCAATAAGACAGATCAGATTACTCACAAATCAATTAACAAAAATAAGGAAATACATATACAATGATTCGTAGACTTGGAGAAGGCTTTCTGCCGAGTAAGAAGACAAAATATAAGGAAGACATCAGAAAAGAGACAACTGAAGGAATAAAGGCAATATATAAAAACAATAGAAATATTGTCAGAACAAATAATGAAGAATCCAAGAAATTAAAAACAGAATTAAGAGTTAAGCAAGGATGCATTCTGAACTTTTGCTGTTTTCGGCTGTGATGGATGATGCTATTAAGGAGCCAATTTATACACACTCTGTATTGGCTTTTATAAGGGTTCAACGAAGCAGATGGCCGGGACACATTCAGAGGCTACCGCAGGAGAGAATAACAAGAGTAGTGCTACGAGCAAGCCTCGCCGGAGTCAGGAGACGAGGACGGCCAAGACTGAAATGGTATGATGAGGTCCTGGAAGACCTGAGGAAGATGGGCATCAGGAATTGGATAGTGAAGGCGAAAGACGGGCAGGAATGGAGAATAGTACAAAAAGCCTTAGGCCTGGATGGCCTGTAGGAGTTACACAATATATTTACATACATTGCCTACAATAGTGGTTCACAAACTTCTGTACCTTGCCTCTTGGTGATTAAACGTTTCCGGATTACCTCTCTTAAACAGTACGGATTCCATAACCCCATAAAGCAATGCCGGACAGTTTGAGAACCACCAATTAATCCACGGTAATGCATTTTTCTCACCTTCTTTGTGACAGTTCTGAGAGTTGTTCTCTATTGCCCCAGGCGGTGGCTCCTTGAAACAAGTTAGGCAGTTGCCCATTGGAGGGGCCCGAACACAGCCAGCGGTGTATATTATAATAATTGAGGGTTTCTTGCATTGCCCGACTTCAGCTTTACGCAGTACTAACAAAAACTTGGCTAATTCATCTAAAAAATTACGATTCAAAGCAGGCACTTACCTTGAGAATGTTATCTAAATACTAATTGCTAGACTGTTCTTCAAATTAGCAGCGACTTCTTGATATGTATTGGAATTGGAGACATATTTTTGACGTTTGACAGTACATTTTGTATTCTAACAAGTATCTTTTAGGAAAATTTGTGCAGTTTGTGGATGGAAAGCACTGTAATGGACTAGATTAGTGTTTAACTGTAACTGTATAGTATACAAAATAAAACTGACAAAAATTCGCCAGCGCACTGCAAGTTTCGACAAGTCAAGTTCCCTGGTTCACTCACAGCTGACTAAGAATGCGTTCAGTAATTTATATTCAATTAACTTACTGTAATATTGAATTTATCAGAAGCTATCGATATCAAAATTTATAAATAACATTGGGCCTTGAGTTGTTAAAATAGTCCCTTTAAAGTTTTTGAAAGATTCATAAACATAATACGATATTAAACGAGTAAAGCGACTTGAATTTTGGAACATATTTCTAATAAATTGACAGTTCTCTGACAATGACAATTGTCAAGTTCACCATTTTGCCATCTAAATCGATTTTGTCCTGTTCGTAATCATGGGTTTTGGTGATTATCCTGCGGAATATGACCCAAAAATTCACGGTCCGTACGATCCAGCTCGTTATTATGGCAAAGGTGAACCTAAATTTACTTTTTTCCATAATATATTTGCCTATTTATCCTAGAATATTTGGTCGCGCATTACATAATCATGTTCGGTAATAATTGAGTTTCTTTTCCCAGCGGATACTCCTTTTGGTCAAGTAAAATTGAGTGAATTGGGATCTTGGTTTGCTAGACGCAGGAAGACTCCAAATGCTGCTGTTGCAGCAGTTAGTAGAAGTAAGTATCGTTTAAGAAACAGATTTTTTTCAAGTAACGAGGGTGTATTGCTATGTTCTTGGCCTACTACAGGAATATTTCAGTGGGAACCAACTCTGGTGATTACAGATTATCATAATTTTTTTAGGTTGGTGGAGATGGCAGCATAAGTACATGCAACCAAAACGTGCTGGAATGGCAGGATACTTTCAAATAATATTTGCTTCTATGGCTTTCTTCTATTCGATTAATTACTACAAGCTCAAGCGCCATAGGAACTACAAGTACCACTAAACCGGTGATCCGAATAGTAACTTTCAAACACTGCTAGTAATTCTTGTAAAGGAAATAAATAATTTTTAATTTCATTTTATGTCAACTTATTCTGTATAAATAAAGAATTATTGTTGTAGTCATCTATAAGTTTTTATTCATTTATTATAATCCTATGAAAACAAAACGAAAAAAGAAACGGTACAATAAAAGCGCAGCTCTGAGTAAATTATTCTTTAACACACGGCTCCTTTTTTGGAGGCTTTTTCGAATCTATCGGACACGTCCTTCCAGTTGACGATATCGAATATGGCTTGCACGTAATCAGCACGCACGTTTTTATATTGCAAGTAATAGGCGTGTTCCCATACATCAATGCCAAAAAGGGGGACGAGTCCCGTCGTTGCTTGTAACGGGTCTTGGTTGCTACAAGTAACAATCCTCAGAGTTCCTAAAAGTGGGAAAAATTGAGCAAAAGTGGCAGTATTGTGCAAGAAGCTTGCTTAAATTCAAAGCGGTCGTCCGAAGTCGAGGACACACTTGTTTTGAAAACTCTTTTCTATGTAAAATCACCCGCTGAATTCGAATCCAGAGGGCGCCCATTCATTTGGGACGGCCTTGGCCCTGAAAAATGCATTTTTTCGTAAAATTTCGAAAAATTGAAAACTAACATTTCAGTTTACATCGTCATATCTTCATTCTGGAGACAGCTAGTAAGCTAATTTTTTTTGAAATGTTCTCCAGGCATTTTTGATTGCAAACCTCTATACACAATTAACTTTTGAAAAATAACTACGTCAGATATTTGTAATTTTCTACACCACGTCATTTTTGTGCATCTTAATTTTCACCACGCGAGAAAGTTTTTTATTGAAAAAGATAGATACCTATTCAATCGAAATAATTTGTCGTGAAAAGTCAGAAGTTTTTAGTGAAAAAATCATCTAGATATCTGCAATACTGACCGAGTTACAGCAATTAACAAAATATTGCTTCTTGCGCTTCGGCATAGTGTTCTATCTACTCTACGCATCTACCTACTCCGTGCATCTGCGGGCAGATAATCTCCGTCATATATGCGGGAAACTCGTGCAAATACCTATTACTTTTCTTTGACAAAGTAACAAAACAGTTTCCGATGTAATGAAGTTTATGTTTAATTGTTTACAAATAACTCACCATAACAAACTGTAAAACTGTTCTTTATTTTTCAAATTCTGCGACAGACATACACTAATTCTATGTGTTTTTGTACCTGCCGCCAGGGCCATTTCTAGTGAGCGGGGAATGCGTGTCAAACACGCAGGCGGCCAGTTTTTGAGGCGGCACGCGCGGAGAACTTCATATTATGCAGTTACAGTCAACTCCCTCTAAGTCGGCATCTCTGAAACTCGAATTTTCCTTTAACTCGAACGATTCGCATAGCAACAGCCACCAGCGCATTATTTTACCTTAAAATGCCATCCTCTTACTCAAATTCCCTAAGTCGAATTTTCTTTAACTCGAACAAATTAACAGACACAACTGCGAAACATTGCATGCATACCACTCCCTGCAAGTCAAACAGTTTGTTTTGGCGTGATTTTACTGTTGAAAATTTGGTCGTTTGCGCTTGGTACTTCTAATAACGGTGTGTTGTGCTTAGTCAGCTTCTGGGTTCCGATATGTAATGCAGCTTACGTTTGACAATTGACAGTATACGACAAGTGCAGCCATGCTGTAGATATTCTCTTAATTTTATTCTTTCTCTTTAACTCAAACTTCCTCTAAGTCAAACAATTCGAGCTGGCAACTAAGAGTTCGACTTAGAGGGAGTTGACTGTACTTCTTACAACTTACATTGTATTTTTTATGCATTTCGATGTAGATCTTATATCAAATTTATGTTACGCCCATGTATGGAGTTGAAATTTTTTGTATTCCTATTTTGAGAAACAACATACAAAAACTTTTTAAAAAATGAATCTTTTTCTTCGAATGAGGAACGGTATAGGGGTGCAGATGAACAGTGTTCGTTAGCTTGGGTTAGGTTGAGGGCGGCAATCCGGCAATACGTAACTTGACACTCAGGCTAGTCTTTGAGGCAGCCAAGCGGTCAGAAACGGTCCTGCCTGCTGCCTTGAACAATGTGTTATATCCATTTTCAGTTACAGCTTGAACTGTTTCTGCTGAATCATTCATCTGACAAATTATGCACAAATCGAGGGGTTTACCACTAAGGAAATGGTTGGGACAGGGTCATAAAATAGTATTTCCGAAATAGTGAGAAATGGTGCAGCGAAATACTAGGTTATAGTCTAGAAATAGCAGGAAATACCCAGGAAATGGTAAAGAAATGGTGGAAATATTCAAAGAAATACTGGAAATAGTCTGAGAAATACTGGAAATACTCAGGGAAAAGTCGTGGAGCGTAGCCCACGGGTCATCTAGTTTTAGTTATGTGTGCATTGCTCAACAAAATATTTTAGGGTATACCGCAAGGTATACTGTCATTTTTATGCAATTTGTGGGTCTATAGTTAAGAAATAGCAATTGATTTCAAGAGGGAACCACGAACCACAGTATTTAGATCAAAAGGGCTTAAGCGAGGGCTAAAGAGCTTAAAGCTCAGCCCAACAATTACGAGAATGAAGAGGAAGAAGGGACTAGAAGCATTAAAACTCGCACTGACATGCCTGAACCTTTCTTTGCGAGTTTCTTGGGCTTCCGAAATTTGTTTGACGGTTCAAGTTTACACATGAGAGCGGAAACACAGGTTGAGATACCCACCTTTGATATTTTTTGAAACAACTGTTTTTCGGCAATTCCGGGATATTACTGCGAAATATCGATAATTTATTGTAAGATTTTTACAGTTCTAATGGTAACAACGGTTATTTGGGGGAACATATTACGAAGGGTAGGTACGCAAGATCCGAGACAAGATCGATGCGGGGTGAATTAAACTGAGCTCGAAATTGAGGGGTAATATCGAAGTTAATATAACTATCGTGTCCAAAACCTTGTCACATAATTATATTTGGAATCTTTCAAATGTTGGAACTCTTGGTTTATATCATGGATAGAGGATAGGGAAGGTAATCCGACGACCTAAGCTTTGGCCGCGTCACAGTGGCCTTTGAGTGTGGTCAGTGTGCGACAGAGAGGGTAGCGACTGAGACGGACAACCCGCTTGGAACGCAAACGTGGGGTTCTTAATATTTATGCAATAAAGCAGATTTTTTATGACAAAAATTGTATCAGGTGTTTATAGATATACAGCCGTGCTTATGTTTATTAGCTATGGGTATACGCGAAAAGATTTTTCAACCAATTTGAGCAATTTATCTGTAAATTTGCCGAACTGTACTGATAAATCTATTGGTTAATATCTAATGAGAATTTGGCAAGTTGAGCGATATATTGGTGATATATTGGTGATACATTATGAATTTATTAATTGGTTTGTTTTACATACCCATAGCAATAAAAACTGGCACAAATTAATTCGTCTTAGATCTGCAAAGTCTTCTTCGACATGTTGAGAAATTTAGGTGTTGTAAATCTACTTTTATATATGTACTTACAATTTTTTCTTGGAATGACATTTGTAGTTAATTGGGCATGCTTCAAGGGGCAATAAATGTATAGGTACCTATGAAACCTTTTTTTAGAATTTGATCCCCTTAACTTACTTGTTAAAGAGTTTAGAGCCTTCTTTTATAAGATGATATATTTTTGCGTTATAAATTTATTTTTATTTACAATTTGTCCTGGAAGTGTCATCTGTAGCTAAATTAGACACGCTTAAAGAGGCAATAAACGTGTAGATACCATGGTAGATACTAAAGCTTTTTTAGCTTTTTCCCACCAGCAGTAATCATAAATTAGTTGTCAGAGTACACATTTCGTTAACTACATATTACTATCATGCTATTTCTTTAATTATTTCATTTCATTTTTCAAAGTGTTGTTCTCATTCATCTTGCCACGGATTTTGCGATTCGGAATTTTTGACAATGCCCCGCCGGTACTGTTTTGCACCTGGATGCCATAGTGGCTATACAGAGGCAATAAAGAAAAGGTGTCTTTATTTAAGGTGCCCAACAACAAATTAAAAGAGTGGAGTGGTGTGATTCCTCTTGTGGTCAAACAATTAACAAATGACGTTTTGTGCGAAAAACACTTTTTTCTACACCTATTTAATTATATGACAAGTATTCGGATTTTCTTCGTGAAATATCGTACCCATAATTCACTGTAGTGAATTATGAAATCATAATTCACTGCATTTGGCCAATCAGAAATATACTTTCAATAATCACCGTTTCCCTAATCCAACGATATTTTATATCGACCGCGATCAACTCTTGCTGGAGCTGACAGTCGACCTGGGTGACAGCCAAGTATCGCCATATATTATAGTTTACGTTTTCCAACGTATGCACTTCGTTCGAGTAGGTACCAATTAATCCGTACAAACTAACAATTCCACCACTATAACTGCCAGAATTTAACAATGGAAGGGACAACTCCAAATTTGTATATTACTAACTGCACAAATTTCAATATATATTCCTAGTAAGTAGTTCATTTATTGAAAAGTCAAAATTAATGTATTATGATAGTGTTCCATTAAAGTTATCAAATTTGAGTCTAATTTATTTGTTTAAAAGGTGTAGAAAAAGTATAGTATTATATTCGCGATTATGACCATTATTCACTCAGATGATTTGAGCCACTCGCCTTCGGCTCGTGGGCTCAAACATCATCTTCGTGAATAACGACTGTCATAATCGCTCATATAATAATATACTATTTTAAAGATGTCATACTTACGCGAACTCGTCATAGAAACTTATTCGGTAAGTTTTAAAGTTAAAATTGTGAACCGTGTCAATTAATTATCTGCAAGAAGCTTTTCAAAGAGTCAAAATGTAAATTCTGTCAGGATAGCTTCTCTATAATATCCAAACCTGCCCCTCGCTTTACCATCTGAAGCTGAACTACACGAATTGAAATCTAGAAAATGGTTGAATCATCCCAATAAAATTATTCAGTCTATTAAAAAAATTAGAAAAAGTTTTATTTAAACATATTGCCTCTGTTGATGTTTTTGAGAATACCTACATTATAGGATTTCTTTTCAGTTCAAGAAAATAGGTCGGTAAAATTTGACATTTGAGTGTCAAATACATCGAAATATTAGCTAACGGGTATTTTTATTATACGTGCATGAGAGTGAAACAGTATTATAGGCAAGAACAAGGGAAATTAAAAAATGATTCTATAATATAAACAAACACACTTGGGTAGGTTCTACGTATATTTTATTTACTCGACGATCGTTTCGGAAAAATAAAATAAAAATAAAATAAAATATACGTAGAACCTACCCAAGTGTGTTTGTTTATATTATAGTTAATCATGCTCTACCAAGCGCCTAGCGAAAAATCAGTTAAAATTAAAAAAGGATTCTGCCGTCGTCGATAAGAAAAGATCGAAATTACAGCATTCTTAAATTATTTTCCCCCCGGATTTCTGGCTATATACAAAGATTATTGTAATATCACAAAATAAACCCATCGAGTAAGAAGTTTGTGATTTATTGTTTAACGTCTTGTAAAAATAAAAAATTATGCAATAATACAGGAACGTCCTGCAATGTATAATAATATATGAATGTTTAATAGTGTCTTATTTTCTGTGTTTAGGATTATCTTGTTTTATAATATTCATGCTTAGCTTTCTTTGGAATTGTACACTATCATTCAGTATACATATATAACATTTAGTTATCACGTTTATTTGTTTTCTGCATATAAAGTAATAGTTTCTGTCCCTCCCGTAACCGTATGAGTAAAACTCGAACGGCTGGGGAGTTGAGCCAAGCGGGTTGTCCGTCTTTGTCTAAAATATCGAGCCACACTCGTGGGCCACGGTTCAAGCGGTCGTCGGACTACCTTCCCTATCCTCTATCCATGGTTTATATTCAAACCTCGAAATAAATAAATAAATAAATACGGTTTTGATTGATTAAAGTTATGTAATATCCCGGGACTATTTGCCCCGATTTGCCGGCTTTTCAGTATCCATTTTAGTCATCTAAAATTGTCGGTATTTAACTGTGGTAACCATTCGCAATAGGGAAGTATTAGAAAGAGTTGGGGAAAGGCGAAAGGTATGGAAAACAATAAAGAGTAGGAGAGATAGGATGGTAGGACACCTTCTAAGACACGAAGGAATAGTTCGCGACATACTAGAGTCAGAGATAGGAATAAAAAGAGGTAGGGGTAGGCCTAGATTAGACTACTGCTCTCAAATAGTTAGGGATGTAGGATGTTCTACTTTTAGGGAAATGCGTAGGTTAGCTCAGGATAGAAAAGCATGGAGGTACGCGTCCAACCAGTCTTCGGACTGAGAACCTTATGATGAACCATTCGCGAATTGCAAGAATATCTAGCATTTTTTGAACACATACTCGAACACATATTATTCTAGTTATTGTAAATATTGGTAAATATCATGTTACGTATGTAGATCTCGATTTAGGCAGGGCGCGAAAGTGGTCCGAGAGGTGACGGACAGTAGCATTGTTATTATGTTTATTGTTTTTGCATTTTTATGAAAACCACGACCGTGGGGGCCAAAATTTGAGTTAATTATGCCAGGAAGGGAAATTAAGTTTTATCAATTTAGTAACATACTTAGTAAGCAATACTTAAATATTAATTAGAAAGGTTGCAAAACACACATCCAAACTAGGGAAGAGTTTCTAACGCATCATGCATACTTATATGGGGTATCCAAAATTAAGTGTCTACCATTGGTAACTTATTATTGGACGTTCAAGGTCGGTTAAATGGGCAAAGAATTAGTGTTTTTCATGAAGAATTTTATTCTCTTTCAACACTTATAGAAATATATAGGGCGTTCCATTTAAAACGTTGTTTATGTGAAAATCGCGAAAATGCGATGTTCACCATATTTTTCGTAATAAAAAATACTAATTCCTCAACTAATTCTTTGCCCATTTAACCGACCTCGTAGGTCCAAAAATATCAAAGTTGGCAATGATGCGCACTTAATTTTGGACACCCTGTATAACTTAACTTTTTATAAATTTTTAAAGAAAATGGGCGTTATACTTCAAAATTTAATAAATTGTATAGAGGTTATTTTTCAAGTGACGTTTGTAATCGTTTATATCGTGACCCATTTTTATAAATTCAATATTCAACAATACAAAAATTAAATGTGCAGTAAATTATTTCGCAAGAAGAAAATAGGTAATGTATGCTCTTTTTGTAATAGTAAAAGGCGAAGTAAAAGGTACGAATTGAATGAAACTGTAAAAAATACTCTGGAACACTGGAAATACTTGGAAATGGTGAAGAAATACACGGAAATGGTAAAGAAATACTAGGAAATGCTCTGGAAATACTTAGAAATACTTAGAAAGTTAATTGTGTATAGAGGTTTGCAATCAAAAATGCCTGAAAAACATTTAAAAAAAAATTTGCTTGCTAGCTGTCTCCAGAACGAAGACATGACGATGTAAACTGAAATGTTCGGAGTTTTCAATTTTTCGACAAATTATGTAAAAATGCATTTTTCAGAGCCAAGGCTGTCCCAAATGAATGGGCGCCCTCCGGATTCGGATTCAGCGGGTGATTTTACATCGAAATCAGTTTTCAAAACAAGTGTGTCCTCGACGTCGGATGAACTCTTTAAATAAGCGCTTTTTGAGATGGCTGGTCCCCGACTAGTATGTGCTTCTAAAAAATGCCAATCCTCTTAAAACAATCCGTTTTAAGGAAATTTTTCGAAATTTCAAAATTTTGTGTGGATGTTTTCTGCGTTAAAACAACCTCGATGTGCTACATTCAGAATTTCTTGGTTGGTTACAGCTCATAGCAAAGGACTAACCTGTTTTAGGAACAATTCCTAACCATCCCCAACCAGATCCTTGAATAGCAATCGTAGCAGCACTCAGCTCCTTCCTTAAATTCTCCATGTCACCAAAATCCTTTTTTACAGCCTTGCAGAACGCGTCACTTGGATCAGTCTTTGTTGGAGACAAATTTTTCCAAAATATAGAATGGTTAATGTGGCCTCCTCCATTGAATTTAAGAGCAGGTTGTAACGAAATTATAGTACTAAAAGAAACTTATCGATATCGATACATACTGTGGATCAGTAATCATGGCTGGACAAGCTACTGTTAACAGATAGCTAAGCTACCGGCTCTGTTTTATTAAATAGTAGCTTAACTACCAAAGTATCTTCTGTCTAGCTCTGTTTAAAGTAAAGTAGGTACCTTATATCATTTTTCTCCACGGCAGCCTTTAATTTTTCTTCTGCAGCATTTAGATTTGTAACATAAGCTTGGTGATGCTTACAGTGATGCAAATTCATAATATCTCTGGAGATAATGGGCTCAAGGGCTTCATATGGATAGGGCAAATCAGGTAGCTGATGAACATTGCGGGTACCAGTTCTGCAAGATATAGGTTATGTCATTCTCGCTCCAGATACTTATTTGTAATTATTATTTCTAAATATCCTATGCCTTTTAATCTTCTAGACTTGAGTAAAAGACAAAAATAAAATAGTACTTACTTGATAACATTTGAAGTCAATCGTCTTATAGCGAACATTATATTTTGTTATCTTATATTCGACAGTTAAAGTTATTATTGGCAATGAAATTATTAAATAATGAAAGTTTTGCTAAAATAGAGCAAAACAAAATGCAAATTATTAATTATTACACAATAATTAATTATTCAGTCCGTCAAAACACTCAAAATTCTAGATTTTTAAAAAGTCGACTTAACAGATTCCTAAAAAGCTGCAGTAGCCAGTAGGCAGTATAAATCCTGTCAGTTAAGATCAGATATTGGACGACAGATGGTACTACCAACCGGGAGCTATATGAAATTGAAAGTGAAGCCTCTCAAGATTTCTAGACAACCCACAATACTTACGTATCTCCTTCTCTTTTTAAGTCAGTCTATTCTTTTTTCTTTGCACTCTCAAACAAAGAGCCGTTTGACTTGGTTAAGTGAGTAACAGGCGAGCTGATATTTCTAAATTTTAATACTTACACTTGCTTTTTCAGACTCTTCATTCAAGGAATCAATAAAATATGTACACAGTATGACAAACTTCCATGTGTACATGGAGAAATAACACGAGTAATTACGTTTTTGAGGATTCGTGCTCCCCATGTATAGTTACAATGGTGGTAAAGGTAGCAATCAAAAGATTATTTTTTTCTGCATATATGAGGACATCAAAAACTCTGCAACTTTCCAATTTATTAGAGCATTAAAAGCAAAAATTACACTAATAATTTTCAAACTACAATACAGAAATTTATCAGATTATCCATCAGTGTCTTGGCGCCCAGGGCAAACATTTAATTTTGCGCCCCTAATACATACCACCATCCATGAGGGTATAATTACTTTATTAGGTATTCCCAATAAAAAATTTTTCATTCGGATGAATTTTATTCCCCCACCATTATGCACAAACGAAAAGTGCGAAAGATTGATGATTATAGTATAGGTAATTTTACACGTAATTTTACGTGACAGAACACAGAAAGCGTCCTGTTAATACCTTGCCAGGGAAGCTGGACAAAACTTCTAAAAACGGGACTGTCCCGGAAAAAAACGGGACGTCTGACAATCCTACTTCTTGCGTTCCTCCCCGCGTTTCTCTTTTTTCTCTTAACTTTTCTTTTTGAATTGCGTCCCTGGTGGCTTTTTTGGCGGCAATATTTTGTTTCAAAGTTTCATATTTGATAATAAATTATCGTTGATTGTGAGGGACTTCTCAATCAACGATGATGTTCATTATTTCCAAAGACTTACAGACTGGACCTAGCGTCCTTATGCAACAGCTGATTTTGTTTTGAAACCTACACGTTCGTAGGCCAGCGGGTCGCGGGGATCGTCGTTTGTTATTATACAGGGTGAGTCATAATTAGGTGTAGAAAATGTAACTGAAGTTTCTTTAGGCCAAAACAAAGCAATTACCCTACTATACCTTAGTACCAAAATGCTTCCTTAAGAAGATACAGGGTGTTGAAAATGTTTTTAATATTTTTTTGGATAATTTGAAAATACACCAAAATAAAAAGAAAATGATAGAAATGGAAAACTACAGCAAATGCTCAAAATATCTACCTTCGGCCGCAAAGCATACATGGCACTTGCTATTTATTAAAGTGTTGATGAATTCCATTTGCAACCTCTAGAATTCTTTGTTGCAACTGTTCCCTGGTGCTAATTACCTCACGGTAAACAAGTTGTTTTAAAAAACCCCATACAAATAAATCCAGCGGATTTAATTCGGAACTCCTAGAAGGCCATCACAGGACCAAACCGGCCAATCATCTACTACCATTGAAATTCTGAACGAATCTGCTATTGTAAGGAGGTGCACCGCAGCGGCGGCTCCTTAATAAGTGCGCTCGTGCGCGCGCACTGCCTACAAAAATATGGTTTTAACCTTTTTTGATAAAAGGTTCAAAACCTTATAATTATAAACTAATAAGTTTAAAACTTTTTGAATCTCTGCCGCAATATATATTAATAGAGTCCATTAGTGTAACGGCGAAATCAAAGCGCGAAATTTAAGACGCTCTCCTAAGAGAATAGTTGGACAAAATTTTTCAATGCATTTTAAATGGAGGTTAGATGACCTTGCACTTCACATTCTATTTTTACCTTTCATCCTGATTTCTTAGCATTAAATCAGTATATGGCGATTACTATGAAGCCTTTTTTCGCCGTTTGTCTTGTAAAAGCATTTATTTATGCAGTCATTTTGTTTAAAACTAAAATTCAACAAACTACTGCAATTTACGGCGCGAGAATGTCGGTGATAGAACCGACGCAGTAGATTGTTTAAATGAAGTCGTTAACAACACTAATTTTTAACACTTTTTCTTCCATTTTACACTTTTTAAATATAAATAAGGACTTAAACCACCTACTTTCTAATATATAAAATTCTCGTGTCACGGTGTTTGTGGTCGCACTCCTCCGAAACGGCTGCACCGATTTTTATGAAATTTTTTTTGTACATTTGGTAGGTATGAGAATAGGTCGTAAAGTATTTTTCACCCTCCTACCCCCACCCCCTAATGTGTAATCGCGATTTTAGTATTTTTGTATGAACAATATCCAAATAATTGAAATTTCTTTTGTACATTTGGTAGGTATGAGAATAGGTCGTAAAGTATTTTTCACCCTCCTACCCCCACCCCCCATTTTTTAATCGTGATTTCAGTATTTTTGTGTGAACAATATCCAAATAATTGATTTTTTTTGTTCATTTGGTAGGTATGAGAATAGGTCGTAAAGTATTTTTCACCCTCCTACCCCCACCCCCCATTTATTAATCGCGATTTTAGAATTTTTGTATGAATAATATCCAAATAATCGAATTTTTTTTGTACATTTGGTAGGTATGAGAATAGGTCGTAAAGTATTTTTCACCCTCCTACCCCCACCCCCCATTTTTCAATAGCGATTTTAGTATTTTTGTATGAACAATCTATTTATATATATTAATGAATCCCTATTTCCCTTGGTCACGCCATAACTTGAGAACGACTTAACCGATTTCATTAATCTTTTTTTTGTGGTTTCTAATACTTTGTAGAAGGTTCTTACGGAACGGAAAATTAAGAAAATTGCGCAGAAAATTGGAAAATTTGAGAAAACGTAACGACTATTTTAACTTCGCGCGTTTGACAGTCTGTACGTGTGCATGTCACCGAATTCCTCCTAAACGGCTAGACCGATTTTGATGAAATTTTTTGTGTGTGTTGGAGTGGGTCTCTGAATGGTTTACATTCACAATTGGACCCGGTAGATGGCCCTGCAATTGGGTTCCAGGAGTTTTTTGAACGGCTGGACCGATTTTGATGAATTTTTTTGTGTTTGTTGGAGTTGGCACCTGGATGGTTTACATTCACAATTGGACCCGGTAGGTGGCGCTGCAATCGGGTGTTACTGAACTCCTCCTAAACGGCTGAACCGATTTTGATTAAATTTTTTGTGTGTGTTGGAGTGGGTTACATTCACAGTTGGACCAGGTAGGTGGCGCTGCAATCGGGTTCTAGGATTTTTTTTAAAAACGGCTGGACCGATTTTGATGAAATTTTTTGTGTGTGTTTGAGTGGGTCCCTGGATGGTTTACATTCACAATTAGACCCGGTAGGTGGCCCTGCAATCGGGTTCTAGGATTTTTTTTCGGAAATCTTTTTAATGTCGGGCAGGACAACGTCTGCCGGGCCCGCTAGTATTAAATAAAAATTAAACAATAAATAACCCGGAGAAATAAACATTTTAGCTTCAAACCCTGTGCAGCAAACGTCAAAATAATCTCCAAGGTTACTGGTCTGGTCTGAACGCGACATACGTTCTTTTCTAATATGTACTGTGCTCCGTTTTAAAATATTTCTGAAATTAAGTTGTATTTTAAGTTGTTTTTGAAAATGTAACAGCTGAAAAGAGCAGTCTATATGTCACTTGCAGAATCCCCGTTAAGAAATGCACTGAATTTGAATAATCAGTGTTTAAAATCTATGTCCCATAAGAGCTCCATGTTAAGAATTTTGAAGTAGGATAGCCCGCGAAACTAGTAACATAACCTAACTAATGGACTCTATTATTATGCGAGATAATAAATAGTACGCGCTCTAAGCATTCCGCGTCGTCTTTGAAAATGCTTACCACACACGCATCCAGCTTTCCGAGTACTGAGGTGTGGCCAATGCATATTCGATATGGGAGCAAGATCGGCGCTACTCGGGAAAATTTCGTCAAATTGTGCTTTTAGGTGGAAGAATTATAGCTCGTCTGGGAGCGCTGTTTGAGCACACACACTGTTGGGCGAAGCACGAGACGCGGAGTTTGTACTTCTGCGGCAGTGTTTATTGTTTTTGTTTACCATATTTAGGTCTGAGATAGCTCGTTGCTTTGCTTATAACGTGAGTAATTAGCTGCATTATCGTGTTTATTTTTAAATATTGAAATTTCCAATACTTAGCATGGCTAGTGGTTTGGTTTACTTAATGTCAACACTTAAACATTGTGGAGTGAACTTTAACAAAGTGGTCGCCTGATTTTTGCAATTTTCAAAATTATTATTGTGTTGTAATACTCCATTCAGTTAAAAATTACTTTTGACGAAAAACTTGAAATAAAATGAAATGGACGTCCTAAGCCTGTGCGAAGTATCAAAAGCTTTTCGAAAGGTCGCGGCAAAAGTTGTGTGCGAAAGTTTAACCTTTTGGATTTGGGATTTTCGTTAAATATTGCGGTGAGTGAAATTTCTTGTTGGAAAATGTTTGAAAATGGCTTCTAAAGCACTTCATTTAAAAAAACTACGGGGGAGAAACCGCCAGACCCCCCCCCCTCAACCCCTGAGCGGTGATTTCATTCTAGAGCACTGTCAAGTTCTAAAGTCAGGAGCCGCCACTGGTGCACCGTCAAATCATATCCATTTGATGATAAAAATTCAAATTTTTACTACAACACCTTTAATACACATTTGAATCTTGGAATACATTTTTCTCGAAAAGGAAGCATTTTGGTACTAAGGTATATTCGGTTAATTGCTTTGTTTTGACCTAAAGAAGCTTTGGCTGAATTTTTTACACCTCATTATGACTCACCCTGTATTCAAGCAACGGGCCAAGCGAATGTTCCGCGATGTTCTGTTTCCGCGGCAGCACCTGTTTACTACACGACTGGTCCGCTGCTTTGTTTTGCCTTTTCCGCACACACACGCTGTGACGTTTTGGGTTGTCATTATTAACATTTTTGTCATTATTATTAGATTTCAAGTTCACCGCATTTTATTCATCTTTTCAACAAAAATCTGTACGAGAGCAAAACAATTTTTACTTATATTTTCTTCTTTCATTTCTTGTATTGAGCATAGATTCTCGGCAGTAGCGTTTGGGAGATATAAAATTCAATTTTCATTCGTTTGATAGTCTTTTGCTGGAGTAGAAGCGACTATTGTTAATATTATATTTTATTATAATACCAAATTGTTGGATTACGGTCAATTCTACTTTATTGGGAATTCGTTTGAATAGTTTGAAATTTTAAGTAGACGAATTCCTCATTAATTGAATTATTAGCAAAGAATATTGAACGATTGCTATATTCCGTATTTTCCATTTAAATTTTGTCCCTTAATAAAGGTAAAGTGATACTTTATTTATAATATTTCTATTTTATACATTTATTAAATAATTTTAGGGTCCAAGTGTCCAATTGTTCAGTTATTCAGTGGACAGTCGTACCGATTTTGAAAGCAACCAATCATATGAAATATATATAACATCTAAATTTGTTTCATCAGCATTTCATTTATTGAAGTCGTGCAGAAAATATCCGTCACCTGTGGATCCGAAAGATAAGCTACCTATTTGTTTTCGTTTTCTTTCGCTAGAACCTTTTGCACTATAGTAGTAATAAAAATACGTTTGTTCGTTTTGAATTTAGAATATATTTTCTCCGTACTATATTTGAGTCTGAATTGATTTGATTTTTGATGCAATACCGTATGGTCATTGTCATTAATTAACCAACATCAATCAGTCTCTTTAGCTTTTCAGTCACCTCAGTCATTATTTTTTTTTTGTTATGAACTTTGTGAACCGTGGTGCACCTGGGGAATTATTTTGAATCATTTATTTGCAGGCAGATATTTACAGAAAATATATTAGGTATAATAGTTCGAATAGGTACTTGCTTTTAGAGCCTATTCTTTTTGCTTTCGTTTAATTTAGATTGTTGTATTAAATTGAGTACTTATTTTTGATTATAGTTGAGTGGGTACCGATTACTTATACCCACATTTTCTTTATTTCACCGTTATTGGTTGTATTTACGAGTTTGTACGATATCGTCGAGACAGTGGCGGCTCCTCAATAAGTGCGCTCGTGCGCGCGCACTGCCTACAAAAAACTGCTGTTAACCTTTTTTTGATAAGGTTCAAATTAAAGTTTAAAACTTTTTGAATCTCCAGCGTTTAGATAATAAATAGTATGCGCGCCAAGCATCCCGCGTCGTCAGTTTCAAAATACCTAGCAGAGAATACACGTGCAAATGTGCAAATACATCCAAACCGTCTGGCGTTCGAGTGTAGCGTCTGGCGTGTTGAAACTGTGGGGTGTGGTACTCGTACATTCGATATGGGAGCGAGATCGGCAAAACTCGGCAAGACGTGGGAAAATTCGTCATATATGCTTTTAGTTTAGCTCGTATCCGTGTGCCTTTTCAGTACACACTTGGAAGTTGAACCTTACGGTTGTGCTAAGCATATGCATAATATAATACGGAAATTGGTACTTCTGCGGCGTTGTTCTTTTGTTTACCATATTTAAGTTTGAGATAGCTCCTGGCTTTGCTTATAACTTGAGTAATTAGCCATATTATCGTGTTTATTATTTTTAAATATTGAAATTTCCAGTGGTTTAGTTTGTGGTGGTGGCGCGTGTTATGTAGTGATAGCGGCATAAATTCCATTGACAATATTATTAAAATTAACTTTTTATTATTGGACTTGAGCACAAAAATTGAAATAAAACGGTTAGGTAGGCCGACACCGGTTTTAAAAGTTAAAACTAAATCAAATTTGTGCGAAGAAAAAGGAAGGTCGGTCTTTCACCAGGCATTTCACCAGCGACATTTACAAACGAAACAAATGGATATGTGGATGTACGGTAAGGAATTCTCTTTTTTGTTTTCAATGCCTGTTATTTTTTACTCCAAATATGGATAAGAATTGGAGTAGTATAGGCGTTACTGACTTGAACCATTTGCATGAAAAAATAAGAAAGCACGAAGTGTCCAAAGCTCACTTGCAAGCTAGTACAGAATTTGCGTTCCAGATTCAAGTGAACACTTAAATATTGTGGAGTGAACTTTAACAAAGTGGTCGCCTGATTTTAGCATTTTTCAATATTATTATTGTGTTGTAATACTTACTTCATTCCGTTAAAAGTTAATATGGTTTCTAAATATATGTATAATGGAGACGAAAAACTAGAAATAAAACGAAATTGACGTCCTAAGTCTGAGCGAATTATCAAATACTTTTCGAAAGGTCGCGGTAAAAATTGTGTGCGAAAGTTTAACCTTTTGGATTTGGGATTTTCGTCAAATATTGCGGTGAGTGAAATTTCTTGTTTTAAAATGACTTCTAAAGCACGTCATAAAAAAATACGGGGAGAAACCGCCAGACCCCCCCCCCAACCCCTGAACGGTGATTTCATTCCAGAGCACTGCCAAGTTCTAAAGTCACGAGCCGCCACTGCGTCGAGAACATTTTTGTGTATATTAAATTGTATGCTCCCGTACAGTTATTTCACTAGTTTCATTTTTTTTGTGCTTTTCTTTATCCTTCGTAATTTAGATATTTTTAAGTGTTTAACATCTCTGGCAGATTTCTGTTTAAATTACGTGGCGCCTAGGCTTTTATTTACTTATTTGGACCGCACACCAGCTCCGCTGAGTAGGTTTGGGTCAGAGTCTGCCAGAGTACTGGTAACTTTGGGAAATTACTTTTTTTTTAATTGCTTCGTTAGTTTGATTATAAGTGGGCGTCGCAAATTGGCACCCTAAACGTGGGGCCGCCTTTTTTTTGTTTATACCGACTTGTGTTTTTTTTCTCTAAATTAAAATTTGAATTTAGTTAGTGCTTACTTTTGATAATACTTTAGTGTTGTGATTTTGCACTGACGTGTTTATTATACAGTGAGTTGTTTAGTGAGAAATATTTTTGGTTTTCTTTATCAAGTTATTTTGCCAATATATTCATAATGGATTCTCGTATACATCCGAGTTATTTAAATAGAGAAGAATTAGAGTACGAATTAAAGTTTCGTGGTGCTGATACCACTGATATGGATATTGCTCAAATGCGAGGTAGTTTACGTTCGTTTTTGACAATGGAAAGTCACAACCAATCAATTAGTTGTCCGAAATACGCTTTTAAGCTTGAAGATGAGTTAGATGCAATTCAACATAGTTACGATAGTTTAACCCAAGCAATATATTCTTTTACTGGTTCTAAAACTGATCAACGCTATAGAAAATGTCAATCGAGACTTGCGCATTTGTTGGGAAGGATCGACAGATTCCCTGTAGACTCTGATGAAAAAGTTTTGAAGCATCGAGGGCATTGGATAGGTAAAATCACGGCCTTAATCGATAAGTTACATAAATCTGTTAGGCGTAAATCATCCGTGGTTGCCGGAATTGAAGTACCGCCACCTTTTCCGACGGTAGCTGCTGCAACAAATGATGGAGAATCTGACGACACCGAATCGTCTGAATCTTCGACTGCAGAACCTGCTGCTGCTTCTTCTCCTATCGCATCCACGTCTTCCAAGGTTAATCGTACACAACCAGTTTTTAAATGGAACTTAAAATTTTCTGGAGATGTAAAATCCATCACCGTGACACACTTTTTAGAGCGCGTGGAAGAGCTTCGTGTAGCCAGAGGTGTATCCAGAAATGAACTTTTTAAATCCGCAATCGATCTATTCGAAGGGAAAGCCTTGCTATGGTATCGCTCAGTGAAAAACAGATGCAATGACTGGGAAGAACTTTGTGAGTTACTGCGTAAACATTACTTACCCCCGGATTATTATACTAGATTATTTCAAGAAATCCTGAATCGTACTCAGGGACCGAATGAAACTATAGTGGAGTAGTGTCAACGTTATTTTCTCGATACGGAAAAGTGGGTGCTGATGTCCAATTAGACATACTTACCCGTAACCTTTCGCCATTCTATACCATGAACTTACCTGAAGTTACTACTTTGGAGGAACTGGAACGGGAATGTTTGAAATTGGAAAGGAAGAAATTTAGAGCCGACAATTATCGAGCACCGCCGAAGTATCATCTTTCTGCTGTTGAACCTGAAGTTGCCTGCCTTGATGGGCCATCTAATATTGCAACTTTGGATGCTGTCCGAGTTACACCTAACCAACAAAATATTACGTGTTGGAATTGTAATAAGTTTGGTCATCACGTGCGTAACTGTAATGAACCAATAAATCGTCGTTGCTATCGCTGTAATGAACCTAATTATACAATACGTACCTGTCCTAAATGTAATCCTATTTCGGGAAACGAGCACCGGAGTTCCTAAGCGGTCGACGTAGAAACTCTAAACCCTTGTGCAGTTCGACCAATGTTGAAAATGAAGTTTCCGGAACCAAACACCAGGCTATTCTGGAATATATTCTACAACATTCTGGGCCTGATAATCGTCCATACCTTGAAGTGAACATCATGGGATATCGTCTTTTGGGTTTGTTAGATTCTGGATCCACCCGTACAATCGTAGGAGGACCTGGATGGGAAATTCTTAAAAGTTTAGGACTGGAGCCATCTTACCGCGAGTCAGCTTCATGTGTAGTTGCTAATGGTGAGCAGTGTGAAAGCTTGGGTGCAGTGTTGGTGCCCATTGAATTAAAGGGGAAGGTTTGTTTGTTTGAAGTGCTTGTAATACCATCTCTTAAACAACACTTGTATTTGGGTATCGACTTTTGGAATGAAATGGAATTTATTCCCGACATTCGAAGTAACGAGTGGCGTTTTGCGACTAGTTCGGTATCGCCGTCTCTCGCTGCCATCTCTGATGAAACCCATCTTAATCTTGAACAACGTCAAGCTTTGGCCAACTTACTTGAAAATAAATTTAAAACTGTTGAAAATTCATTAGGACTGACCACCTTAGCGGAACATAAGATCGTTGTAAACTCTGAACCAATCAAGCAGCGATACTACCCGGTTTCACCAACCAAACAGAAGTTAATTGATGCTGAAATCGATAAAATGTTAGCTGATGACGTCATCGAACCATCTACTAGCCCTTGGTCATCACCCGTCCTTCTTGTACCCAAGAAAGATGGAAGTGTAAGATTCTGTGTGGACTACAGACGCTTAAATGCTGTAACACGTAGAGACGCTTTTCCCTTGCCATATATTTCTTCTATTTTAGATAGTCTGAGAGATGCCCGTTACCTTAGTAGCATCGATATTCGAAATGCTTACTGGCAAGTTCCCGTAGCAAGGGATTCCAGAGAATACACAGCATTTGCCGTCCCAGGACGCGGTTTGTATCAATTTAAGAGGATGCCCTTTGGATTGACTAATGCTCCGGCTACCTTTGAAAGGCTTATAGAATCCGTTTTGGGTATTGATCTTCGTCCTAACGTGTTTTGTTACCTGGATGATATCGTGATTGTGGCCCCGGACTTTGAAAAACACCTGGAGATTCTCGGAAAAGTATTTGATCGTCTCTCTGCCGCTGGTTTAACAATCAACCGAGAAAAATGCTCTTTCTGTCGTCCTCAACTTAAATATCTCGGCTATGTGGTAGACAAACACGGTCTCCATGTCGATCCTGGGAAAGTTGACGCTATTCTCCGCGTACCTTCTCCTGTTAATTCGAAGCAAGTCAGAAGTTTTGTTGGACTTGCTAGCTGGTACCGTCGCTTCGTGCCGCAATTTTCAACCGTTGCTGCGCCGTTGACTGAACTTACTAAGAAGTACAGACGTTTTGAATGGACTGAGGCTTGCGAGAATGCTTTTCGTACCCTTAAGCAGCATTTGGTGACTGCCCCGATTTTGACCTGTCCGGATTTCCAGCGAAGATTTTATCTGCAAACTGACGCGTCAGCATATGGACTTGGAGCTGTGTTGACACAGATATTCGAAGATGGCGAGAAAGTTATTTGTTTTCTGTCAAAATCTCTTACCCGTCAAGAGAGAGCATACTCTACAACTGAAAGAGAGTGTTTAGCCGTTATATTTGCCGTTGAAAAACTTAGGCATTATCTTGATGGAATTCACTTTACCGTAATAACCGACCATTACTCACTTTTATGGTTAGATCGCCTCAAGAATCCAACAGGAAGACTTGCTCGATGGGCTGTTAGATTACAAGCTTTTGATTTCGATATCATACATCGTAAAGGTGCCGATCACGTTGTTCCAGATTTTCTTTCACGCTCCGTACCAGAAGAAGAACCTCCTGTAGTAGAAGTCGTTACCACCGACGTGGACATCAAGGATCGTTGGTACTTGAAGATGCTGAAGAATGTAGAATTTCTACCGCATAAATATCCATCGTGGCGAGTAGAAAATGGCACGCTATTGAAGTACTTCCCTGTTAAGATTCCCGAACTTGCTTCTCCATCTGATTCTTGGAAGGTCGTCGTTCCAAAGGAAAAACGTAAACAGTACTTGCAACAACATCATGATATACCTACCTGTGGTCATTTAGGAGTTTTTAAGACGTACTGGAGATTGCGCGAACGATATTTTTGGCCGAAAATGCGTGCTGACGTAGCACAGTATATTCGTAAATGTGAAACTTGTGCTCAACATAAACCCTCGCAACAAGCTCCAGCTGGACTTATGGGTATTAGATCCGAAGTTAATCTGCCTTGGGAGGTAATCAGTTTGGACTTCATCGGTCCACTTCCTCGATCATCTAAAGGATACTGTTACTGTCTGGTAATAACTGATTATTTTTCAAAATATGTTCATGTTTGTCCTCTTAGAAATGCTAATGGAAAATCGTTAGCCCGTTGTGTTGAAGAACACATATTTTTAGTGTTTGGCGTTCCTGCGATGATTATCTGCGACAATGGTCCTCAGATGAGAAGCTCTGAGTTTCGCAACTTATGTAATAAATACAAAACGAAGATTGCGTTTACTCCTCTTTATCACCCTCAAGCAGACCCGACTGAACGTACCAACAGAACAATGAAGACAATGATATCATCGTATGTGAAGCAAAATCATCGAAAGTGGGATGAAAATTTGGCTGCAGTTAGTTGTGCTCTTCGAACTGCCAAACACGAGACTACCCAGTACAGCCCTCATTTTGTGAATTTTGGACGAGAATACACAAGTTCTGGAGATGGATACGTACACCCTGTGCCTAATCCAGAAGATAACTCTGTCGAGAAACGTAGAATTGGATTTGTGAAGATGTTTGAAGTTATCCGTAACAAATTACGCGACGCAACTATTCGCCGTAAACATAATTATGATTTAAGAAGACGTGAAGTAACTTACAGCGCAGGCCAGACCGTTTGGCGAAGAAATAAAGTCATATCAGATGCTGCTAATTTCTTTTCTGCAAAGCTAGCTCCTAAATATGTTGGACCCTTTACTGTGGTTCGGAAGATTGGCTCTGTTTCATATGAGTTACAAGATGTACGAGGAAATCCAGCTGGTATATGGCATGTAGAAGACTTGAAACCCGCTTTTGTTTCATAGAATACTACGCCGGTGTGTGAGGCGAGATTGGATCACACAATTGTTTGGGAACCGTTCTATCCACAATAGCAGGATAGATAAGAACGCCGGTGTGTGAAGCGAGATTGGATCACACAATTGCTTGGGAACCGTTCTATCCATCATACCGGGATAGATGAAGGAAGCTGGTGTGTGAAGCAAGACGTTAAAAGGGTCACACAGAAGAAAGGGCACCCATTCCTTGAAAGCTGGAATATTGTTGGTCCTTAATCAACACAAAAACTTTTCGTTAATTTAGTGTAGTGTATGTATAAACTATGTGTTTGTCGGTAATTGGGAATTACCTCTTTCCGATTGAGGGGGGAGTGTGACGTTTTGGGTTGTCATTATTAACATTTTTGTCATTATTATTAGATTTCAAGTTCACCGCATTTTATTCATCTTTTCAACAAAAATCTGTACGAGAGCAAAACAATTTTTACTTATATTTTCTTCTTTCATTTCTTGTATTGAGCATAGATTCTCGGCAGTAGCGTTTTGCGAGATATAAAATTCAATTTTCATTCGTTTGATAATCTTTTGCTGGAGTAGAAGCGACTATTGTTAATATTATATTTTATTATAATACCAAATTGTTGGATTACGGTCAATTCTACTTTATTGGGAATTCGTTTGAATAGTTTGAAATTTTAAGTAGACGAATTCCTCATTAATTGGATTATTAGCAAAGAATATTGAACGATTGCTATATTCCGTATTTTCCATTTAAATTTTGTCCCTTAATAAAGGTAAAGTGATACTTTATTTATAATATTTCTATTTTATACATTTATTAAATAATTTTAGGGTCCAAGTGTCCAATTGTTCAGTTATTCAGTGGACAGTCGTACCGATTTTGAAAGCAACCAATCATATGAAATATATATAACATCTAAATTTGTTTCATCAGCATTTCATTTATTGAAGTCGTGCAGAAAATATCCGTCACCTGTGGATCCGAAAGATAAGCTACCTATTTGTTTTCGTTTTCTTTCGCTAGAACTTTTTGCACTATAGTAGTAATAAAAATACGTTTGTTCGTTTTGAATTTAGAATATATTTTCTCCGTACTATATTTGAGTCTGAATTGATTTGATTTTTGATGCAATACCGTATGGTCATTGTCATTAATTAACCAACATCAATCAGTCTCTTTAGCTTTTCAGTCACCTCAGTCATTATTTTTTTTTTGTTATGAACTTTGTGAACCGTGGTGCACCTGGGGAATTATTTTGAATCATTTATTTGCAGGCAGATATTTACAGAAAATATATTAGGTATAATAGTTCGAATAGGTACTTGCTTTTAGAGCCTATTCTTTTTGCTTTCGTTTAATTTAGATTGTTGTATTAAATTGAGTACTTATTTTTGATTATAGTTGAGTGGGTACCGATTACTTATACCCACATTTTCTTTATTTCACCGTTATTGGTTGTATTTACGAGTTTGTACGATATCGTCGAGAACATTTTTGTGTATATTAAATTGTATGCTCCCGTACAGTTATTTCACTAGTTTCATTTTTTTTGTGCTTTTCTTTATCCTTCGTAATTTAGATATTTTTAAGTGTTTAACATCTCTGGCAGATTTCTGTTTAAATTACGTGGCGCCTAGGCTTTTATTTACTTATTTGGACCGCACACCAGCTCCGCTGAGTAGGTTTGGGTCAGAGTCTGCCAGAGTACTGGTAACTTTGGGAAATTACTTTTTTTTTTAATTGCTTCGTTAGTTTGATTATAAGTGGGCGTCGCAACGCTTAGACTGTGAGTATTATTCTTGCTTCAGCCCTAAATGTAAATACTCCCCTCTACAAGTCTTTGATTATTTCAATGTAAAAAACATCGGTTGACCGAAGATGGGAGGCCGTATGAGTGGACGAAAGAGTGCCGAGGAGCATTTGAAGGGTTGAAGAGGGCTCTGTGTTCTGCTCCTGTTTTGACGTATCCAAGGCCTGGAAGCAAGTTTGTTGTGGATACCGATGCGAGTAATGTGGGCATAGGCGGTGTATTATCTCAAGAAGAGAATGGGGAAGAAAAGGTTGTGGCCTATTTCAGTAAGGCCTTGTCGAAACCTGAACGACATTACTGCGTTACTAGGAGGGAGCTGTTAGCAATCGTGCAGACCATCGAGCACTTCCATAAATATCTGTGCGAGCAGGACTTTCTCATCAGAACTGACCATGCTTCCCTGAAGTGGTTGCTGCAATTTAAGAACCCAGAAGGTCAGTTAGCCCGTTGGATTGAGAGGCTGCAGCAGTACAACTTCGTCATTTAAATTCAACATCGGATTGGGAGAAAACATGGCAATGCTGATGCACTTTCGAGAAGACCTTGCCCGGAAGATTGCAAGTACTGCGTGAGGCAAGAGTTGAAAGAGCATGTACACCCCATCAGATGCCATCAAACCCGGATCCAAGTTGAAGAAGAACATCTACAATCCTGGAGAGACGCCCAGCAGAAGGATAAGACCTTGGAACCTCTGCTAAGATGGAAAGAAGCTGGTAGAAGACCGGAGTGGATAGAAGTTTCCGACAAGAGTGTGGCCCTGAAGTCATACTGGGCACAATGGGATTCTCTTGTGATCGAAGACGGTCTTCTGAAGAGAATGTGGGAGAGCACCGACGGAAGAGAGAGAAAGCCCCAGGTCGTGGTGCCGAAGGACAAGGTTCCGGAAGTTCTAGCAGAGGCTCACAATGGAGTGAGTGGGGGACACTTAGGTGTCAACAAAACAACGATGAAGGTCAGAGAGAGATACTATTGGCTGGGCTACCGAACAGACGTAATGAATTGGTGCCGAAGATGCGATGACTGCGCGTCAAGCAAGGGGCCGAAGACAAGGAGCCGGGGCAGAATGCGCCAATATAATGTGGGAGCTCCATTTGAGAGGATTGCAATTGACGTAGCAGGTCCGTTTCCTACATCAACTGATGGAAATAAGTACATCCTGGTTGCGACGGACTACTTCAGTAAATGGCCTGAGGCATATGCGATACCGAATCAGCAAGCCACTACTGTCGCCGAAGTTCTGGTGAACAATTTCTTTAGTCGATTCGGTATACCCATGGAGCTTCATTCTGATCAGGGACGGAACTTTGAGTCTGCGGTGTTCCAAAATGTTTGTAAGTTGCTGGGAATACGGAAGACCAGGACAACTCCATTACATCCCCAGTCAGATGGAATGGTTGAGAGATTCAATAGGACCATAGAAAACAATCTGAGGATAATGGTAAACGAACACCAGACGGACTGGGACCGACATATACCACTGTTCCCGATGGCTTACCGATCGGCTGTGCACGAGTCAACCGGAAGAACACCTGCCAGTGTGCTATTCGGAAGGGAATTGAGGCTGCCAATGGATGTGTTGTTTGGGCATCCTGAAGATAGGCCAGTGCCTGTAGATGAGTATTCCCGGGAATTAGCAGAACGACTCGACGCAATTCATGAGGCTGTTCGGGATCGCATGCGCCTAGAGAGTGACCGAATGAAGACGCGGTATGATGCACGAGCGAATTCTGTGGGTTTCCAAGCTGGCGATCTGGTGTGGCTTTATAATCCAGCCCGGAAGAAAGGACGATCGGCGAAATTACAGAAGAACTGGGAAGGGCCATACCGAGTAGTGACCAGGATCAACGACGTTGTTTACCGGATTCAGCGTTCTCCACGATCGAAGATGAAGGTAGTCCACCTGGACCGGCTTGCTCCGTACCATGGGGAAAGAAGGAGATAATTTCTGATCGGGGTGATCAGTCTTTTAAGGAGGGGGCAGTGATACGAACTTTTGCCCCGTCAGCGACGCCCCTGGTGGTGACACATTATTTGTCTGACGGCGAGCCGGCTTTGATTTATTACGGCGCGACCTTGTCGCTGTTTATGATTCCCGAAAAGAATAGTCTACCTCGAAGTTTCTCATTCTGGATCAATGTTCGATCGATAATTTTCTAGAATCTTCTAAGACCATTATAAAATGGGAAGCAAGAAGCCGAGTGGACAGTCTTACAGTTTGAAGTCTGAATTTTGGGAGCGGATGTCGAATGCGATAAAAACCGGGCGTTTAATAGTTCCGTGCGAGTATAAGTCTTGATACGCGTTTAGTGTCGGTACGGTATGCGAGTGCGAATTCTTTGGTGGCGTTTTAAGTGTACCGGGGCGTCTTCGTATGTGATTAACCGTCGGTTGAAGACGAGTGTTTTAGAGAGTTTAAACTGTGGACTTGTGTACTGTGGATTGTTTAGGTTAGGTAATTAACTGTTTAATTGTTCGCTAATAATTGTTTAATTTTCACGGCTTGTTGTTATCAACTGCTTGTATATATTTCACTGCTTATTGTTCATTTTGTTAATTTTAAATTCTCAAATCACTGTTAATCATTGTAAATATTTGTACATATATATAAAGTCACTGTTAATAAATTTATTGTAAAATCGAAATACGTTACAGTATTATTTACGGTTTTTCTCTGTTTTGTAAGGCAGGCGAAGCTTAAAATTGCGCCCCCGGGAGCTTGCGCCCCTGGCGGGTGCCCCGGTTGCCCTGCCCTAGTTACGACACTGTTATCCATGACAATTTATTCTAATCAAAGACGTCTCTGATTCTTATGGATTTTCTAATTCGTCTGAACTGTCAACATTTACCAACAATTTAAAATTTGGGTTTCAAAGTGAACAAAAATATTTATTCAGTTGAAGAAAAGGTTTTCATTTTGAGACTCAAATTTTAAATTGTCCATAAATGTTCACAGTTCAGACGAATTAGAAAATCCATAAGATTTAAAGACTTCCGTTATTAGAATAAATTAAGTTGTCATGGATAACCTTGTAAATTTCTGTTTTAGTTTGAAAATTATTAATGTAATTTTTGCTTTTAATGCGTTAATAAAATGGAAAGCTGTAGAGTTTTTGATGTTCTCATGCGCAGAAAAAAAGTTCTCTTTCGATTGCTACCTTTACCACCATTATAACTATACGTGGGGAGCAGGAATCCCCAAAAACGTAATAACCCGTGTTGTTTCGCCATGTTTGTCACTAGGGCTGGGTTGTCGTATCGATACACTTAGCCGTATCGAGGAAACGATACATCACGAAAAAAATATCGATATATCGGAATTCGATACGTATCGGAAAATCGATACGTATCGGCTTTCGATACGTATCGGCGTTCGATATGTATCGGCGTTCGATACGTATCGGCTTTCGATACGTATCGGCTTTCGATACGTATCGGCGTTCGATACGTATCGGCTTTCGATACGTACCGGCGTTCGATACGTACCGGCTTTCGATACGTATCGGCGACCGATACGTATCGGCGTTCGATACGTATCGGAGATCGATACATACCTGATGCTGTGGATCGGTATGTATCTAGTATTGATAGTTATCACCGTTTAATGCCTAATGCGCGTCAACACGTTTTACATCGGTTTTTATAGATCTTGGAAGTTCCAAGAATTAGGAATGGCTTTGAATGAAATGGAAGCAGTTTTGACAGAGGGCTATGGCATGAAAGTGATCTATGGATATTGGGTTGTATGTATTTTGTAGCTGTAGTAGTCAAAGAATACGTACAGTAACGTATGTCTCAAAAGTTTTGGCACAAGTTACTTTATTAAATTTTAATGCACAAATATAATTTTATTTACATTTTAATTATATGCAAGAATTAACAAGATTACAAACAACAAAATCAACAACTCGAATTAAATGAAGGGGTCCTTGCTCCTCAACAAGGCGTAACTTTCTGCGGACATCCAGCATTAGGTTTTGGACAGCTTCGACATTTATCTCTCTAATTTTTCTATAGATTCTACGCCTTAACTGCTCTTCATTTGCGGCTTCCCATCCTCCACCGTAGATCATTCTAGCTAAAAGTGCCCAAAAATCTTCGATTGGGCGAGCCTGGGGTAGGTTAGGGGGTTATCGTTTCTCGATACAAAAAATGGTATGTTCTGAGCGTTGAGCCAATTATGAGTTTCTCGTGCGTAATGGCAAGAAGCTAAGTCTGGCCAAAACATTATGTCTTCTTCAGCATGATGCTCGTGAATAAAGTCAGCCAATTTGGTCAGACAGTTTTGAATATAGCGCTGACTATCTAGTGCTTCGTCCCTTACCTGTCTCATAATTATAAGGCCTGGATATTCCTGCAGTGCAAATAGCGCACCAAACTAAAATTTTGTCGGCGAATTTCGCCTTTGCTTTATATTTTACATTGTCTGAACAGTTTTCTACGTTGTCGGTATAAAACTCATCATTTCCCTTCATCTCCGAAATTGCCCAGCGTAAAATACCTTTCATCGTCCATAACAATGATTCTGTCGTTTGCAAAATGGATCCCCCTTAATGCCCGACAAGATCGTGGTATCCGTGCCGACTGGTTTTCCGTATATTTAGGGCATTTTTTTTCGTTTTAGATATTCTACACCATTTCTGTGCAATTCTCTTAAAACTGTGTCCTTAGAAGCGCGATACTCACGTGCCAACTTTCTGAGAGACACTTCAACTCTATTTTTAGCTCTTTTCACCAATATGTCTGCTCTGGCTCGAGTAAGAATGCTTGGTCTTCCACTTTTTGGTAAATTTAAGCACGGTATACCTTGCTCATACTTAGCTATTGTACGATAAATGGTACGGCGAGCGATATTTTGATCTTCAAATATGCGTATTATTTCCGGTTTAGGCATCCGCCCAACTAAATTGTAAATACTTTTCCGAAGATCTAATTTATAAGACATTTTAATGCAAATAATTCTTAAAATTGAACTGTTACAATAAAGATAAGTCATTTAAGAATTTTTGTTTTCAAAGCCATCTTGATGTTTTATCATTATCGCCTATTTTAACCCAACTGAATGTTGTGCCAAAACTTTTGAGACATACGTTAGTCCAACTAGATATCTGACAGAAAGTCTAAAGTACAAACGGACTACCCTCAGTTTTGGTATTCCCCGAACAGAATGAGTGTTGTCAGGCGTGTTCACTGTGTGGTACAATTTGTTTCATAAAACTTATTGTGATACTTCTTTATTGTCTAAAAGCGGGTAAGTTTGCACTATAAGTAATAATTATTTATGTGTCCGTACCTTTATGTCCTGTCAAAACTCGCATAATGGTTTTAAATTTTCATTTTGCTATTCGTAGTGTTGGACATTATTTTACTCAGAGTATTCATGATACAGGGTGTACTGGTGCACCGTTCCAATTTCCAGTTTTACCATAATAAAAAAACAATAATGACTTAGGTTCCACAATTAATTTACTTATTCAAACAGTACATTTCATACATTCTGAATTCAATTCATTAAGTCTTTCTAAAAGGAAATTTCACAGGACCAACAATACTTATCGGGCGGAAATTTCCGACAGAATAAATTGTGTTTTGTGCACCTACAGATTTTGCCGGTCACGAAATTTACAGACCAAGTTTATTGTCACTGGGCCCGGTTAGTTAGGAATTTTCTTCTAAGATCGACCTATTTTATTTGTTTACTCCAATTTATAATTGGTGCCTATTTGTCATTCTGCAGTTTGCAGTATGTCGGCAACAAAAAGCATTTTTTGGGAATGTTTTGAAAAAGAAAACAGACACAGCGCTAAATGCAAGCTGTGTCATAAGACAGTAACCATCAGTGGAAACACTACAAATCTCAAGACACACCTGAAGAGACATCACCCTCTTCGTTTTTATCAAATAGAGAAACAAAATTATCAGAGCAGGTATTAATAAATTTAAAATAACAAATCTTTTGGTTGTAACACTATTCTGTTATATAGGGTGGATCGATTTGGAGGTAAATTATGGTTATGGGTATGAAGGAGTGTAGATACGTAAAAACCGTACACGCAGTCTCGTGCCAGTTTTTCGAGACAAATTCAATGGCTTACATGAATTATGTATTTATCACGTCATTTTCGAGTTACAAGTCAAAATTGATTTTCGCCTGATCCGAAAAAACTGTAACTTTGTTAGTATTAAAAATTTGAAAAACGTTTATCAAACTTCTTAAAAAAATTTGTCATTCAAAGTGTTTCACATTTTTAGTAATACCGAAGTTACAACAATATTTTGACTTATAACTCGAAAACGACTTAATAAATTCAAATTCTTGTTCACCATTGAATTTGTCTCGAAAAACTGGGACGAGGTTGCGTACACATACCCATCATTTACCTCCAAGTTGCTCCACCTTGTACTCTACTTAACAATAAGTGGCTCATTAATCCAATTGCAAATGCAGAAAATGCAGATAATTTTTTAAAGCGAAGATAAAAAGTAAACGCGAAAGTAAATATTTAAAGTACACTCATACAAATTCCAGGGCGACAGAAGAAGATAACATACAAAACAACAAGAAGAATCATCAGCATCTGAAGAAGTTGCTGCGAAGAGTGATAGAAATACAGAAGAGACTGCTTCGGTTGCGGTTTCATCCTCGCCGGATACTTTAAGACCAAAAATTCAGACGCGCATACATAGTTTTCGAAATATTTCTTCATCAGTTCAGGAAAGTATTACAAATGCACTTTCTCGTTTCATAGCAATAGATTTACTTCCTTACTCGATCGTGGAGAAGAAGGGTTTTAAACAATTTATGCAAGTTTGCGTACCATCATATAAAATTCCAAGTCGTAAAACGATGACTGAGGTGAAAATTCCGCTCTTGTACCATTAAATCAGGGAAAAAATCGAAGTTCTTCTACATGAATGTGAATTTGTTAGTTTAACAACAAATTCTTGGACTAGTGTTGCTCAAGAACCTTACGTAGCTGTTACAGCTCATTTTATAACAAACAATTGGGAAATGAAGACAGCTTGTCTTGCTTGCAGTTACATGGCTGACGATCAGGCTGGACAAAATTTATCTGAAATTATTACAACTACGTTGGAAGAGTGGCACATTGATTTTAGAAAAGTGGTGTGCGTCACCACAGATCACGGCTCCAACATTTTATTAGCTGTAAGAATTTTAGGCCTTTATGGCAAGCCGTTTTACTATTTAATCCATTGTTTATTATACATCAAAGGATATTTGTTATATGTAGAATTTTTATTATCACTTTAAAACAGACATTGGATTAAAATTATGGTTTAACAAACTGAATTTTATTAAAAATATGAGTTTACAAAAATTATTTCAATTTATGTCGAAATTGACAAAAATTAATTAAAATTATCTAAGAGATAATTTTAAATACGGATTTAAAATTATCTCCCAGATAATTTTAATTTAGACGATTTAAAATTATGTGACACATAATTGTAATTATTTATTTTAAAATATCATTTAGATAATTTTAAATAACCTGTATTAAAATTATCTGTGAGATAATTTTAAATCTATAATTAAAAATATCGTTCAGCAAATTTTAAATCCCCTGAATTAAAAATATCTCAGAGAAATTTTTAATTCCAGATAATAGAAATTACCGCCCTCTACAATTAGCAAACGTTCTTAAAAAGTTTGTTACTGTGTGGAACGTTCTTCCATTGACAACTGTTTGCTTTGAACATAACCACAGACTATTGATCATTTTAGAATGACGTCACACAATTGACAGCTGGAGGACACACAATTGTTTGTTTTAAAGCTTATTGGAGGGACGAAGAGGATGAATAACAAAGCAGATGTTTGTGTTACCATTTGGCACCAAAAAAGGAGCGTAACTTAATCTTAGTCGCTTTACGCCGAGAATTGAATAAAAATTCTTAAAATGATATGACTGGTTGCACTATTGCAAACGTTGTTTCGTTATTTTGAGTTAAATTACATGAACTCTAAACATCACCACTTTGTTTGGCACCAAATCGGTTCAAATTTTGGTAACACTCACGTGTGTAATGTTGTTTATCCATGCTCAGCCCTCCAACAGAAAATGGCCTCCTGTCAAAATCGGGCCATTCTAAAACAGTCTATTGTGACATAACCTTAACCTTACATGATTTAACATCTCCATATGAATGCTCCAGCGGGAGAACGCGAAACTACAGTACTGCAGACCGACGTACACAGGCAAACACGGAATTTAACGTGATTGTCTTGCGTTAGAGGGCGGTAATTTCCAATATCTAGATAATTCTAATTCAAAAATTAAAAATATCTCCCAGATAATTTTATTTCAGAAGATTTAAAATTATCTAAACGATATTTTAAAATCAAGAATGATAAATATCAAACAGATAATTTTAAATCGTCTAAAATAAAATTTTCTGACACATAATTTTAAATCCAGAATTAAAAATATCTTTTAGATAATTCTAATTCACACTATTTATTCCATATTTGTAAAAAAACATTCACTATATCGTTTATTAAATTTAAAATATGGATTTAATACTTTCGTTAAAATTGAAATGTCGTTTAGATAGTTTTTCTTCGTTGGTTTTAAAATTGTCTAAACCATATTTTAAGTTCAAGAATTGAAATTTTTGTGCAAGTTATTATAAATTGCCTCCATTTTAATGAAGAATGTCGTTTAGATAATTTTATATCAATCGAATTAGTATTATTTGAATCATATTTTTAAATTAGGAACTAAAAATTTCTTTGAGGTAATTGTAATACACCCACATTAAAATTATCCAAAAGACATTTTTAAATTATGAATTTCAAATATCGGTTGGAGTTTCTTGCTACCTATTCCGTGTAATACAATGGGAAATTGTTCAGTTTTAAAATATCGTCGAGATAATTTTAAATGGTCTGAATTAAAATTATCTAAACGATATTTCTATTTCTTTATTTTCAATTATCCCACAGATAATTTTAATTCAAGCGATTCAAAATTATCTGAACGATATTTTAAAATAAGGAAATAAAATATATCGTTTGATGTATAATAAACAATGGATTAAATAGTAAAACGGCTTGCCATAGGCCTTCAACATGTTAATTGCTTTGGTCATTCCATTAATACAGCCGTTAATAGATCATTCAAGATTGAGAAAATTGCATCGGCGATTCAAAAATGCAAGAAGATACAAATGGCATTTTCTCATAGCTATAAAATCAACAAAAATTTGAAACAAATCCAAGAAAAATTACAATTGCCCACAAGAAAATTTCCAAGTTTCTCGCCTACTCGATGGTGGTCATTACTCAAATTACTAATTATGTGTGTGGAACAACACTTAGCACTGATTTCGTTGTTATCTGAATACAACAACGGAAAATATAAAAATTGTATTCTAACACAATATGAAATTGATTGTTTGAAGGAAACTACAGTTTTCATGAAAGAATATGAATTAATATCGTCGCATATGTCATCTGAGAAAACAATAACGTTGTCTACAATTCTACCAATTACACAACGAATAATAATCAAAATTGCATATGAAAAAAATTAAAACTTGTCCCAGGACTCTGAAGAGACAAATATCGATTATGTGGTAGATTCAGAAACATCATTTGAAAATAGTCCTACAACTATAACTGAACAGCTTGCTCAGCCTATATACAATATTTTAAAAGAAAGGTATTATGATAACAAGGAGACCTACCTATTTTTAAAAAAAGCGACGGTATTAGATCCTCGATTTAGAGATTTCACAACTCATGATATGGAAGATAGAAAGACAGATATTCGAACTGAAATGTACCAACATTTATCAGAGACGCCTGAGGGACAACCAAAAAAACAAAAATTATCTGGTTTGGCTTTCTTACTGTCAGAAAGCAAGAGCCAAACATATACTCCGGATTACCAAATAGACACCGAAATACAAATGTATTTTCGAAACGATCCTATAGATTTAGAAGAAAATCCATTAGATTGGTGGAAACTCCACGAGAAACAACTGCCTACTCTTACGAAACTGGCAAAAAAAATACTTATCTGCACAAGCCACGAGTGTGCCGTCAGAACGTGTGTTCAGCAAAGGGGGATTGATCATAGAAGACAGACGAGCATCCCTAACATCCAGCTACGCTGAGCAATTAATTTTTCTTTCAATGAACGAGAGCTACATTTTATAGGTTTGGAATTTTCATTGTTACTGTCTTTGTTTTTTAGTAATCCTTGTAGTTTTCAGTGATCTATTTATAGGTTGTTCGTTTTGGAGTCCCCACTTCAATTTCGTGTTGAGTTAATATTTTACTTTGTTATTTAAGATTTTGTTAGTTACTGTTTTATACTGTTTAGCTTATCTTGAATATAGTCTGTTTCATGGGAGAACGCTCAATTTAGTTATCAAATTCGGTCAATATTAATGACGTCAAACATCAGTTGCGGTTTAAGTGATGTATGATCGAGCTAGGAAACTATCAAAAGCGCACCGTTTGGACATTGAAGCATTTCCGTTACTTATCGTACGCCGCAAGCTTACTTTCTGTTCTCCCATGAAACAAATAATAGGTATTATACCTTACACCAACGCCTGCCCCAAAGCAAGCCGTGCTGCAGCTAGCGTAACGTCACAGTAAGAGACAAACGCCCACAACGAATTTATTACATTTATTGTAGTTTCTCACTTAACTTAACGGGGAAACCTTCCTTATCCAGGGGGTTGTTGGAGTTGTAGAATAAAATATTTTGATTTATTACATAACTCAATACCGCGGCATTTGACAATCCAAAAGGGTTTGCCGAAAGCGGCCGCTTCTTTTGAAGCCACCTGCATTACTATCGCCGTCTCTCTGTCGATGATTGCAAAATAAGCTATTTTTTAATGTTTAGTTATTAGTTTCAGTTTCGTTTTGGCTCTATAAGAGCACGCACGCTCCCTCAAGGCTTTTTTATTGTTACATATTATAGTAAAAATAATTCGGAAATTGTTGTGTGCATTGTTCATGTGTTCAACAAATGTGTGTTCAGTTATTTTATGCCAATAAAGGAAGAAAGTAGAAGTTGGTAATAATTGTTGTTACCACCCGCCCTCTCAAGAATTCCAAATCGCAGCGAAACAACTCCACAACTCCACGCAACCAATATTTTAACTTCGAACCAGGAAATCGAAGGGAGAATAATTCACAAAGCCCCAAACTCGCACAAATTTATGTGGTCCTTCGAGCCGGATGTGCTGTGATTTGGAAATTGCTCATCACATCAGGAATTATTAATCATCATTCGCATAGCTCAACAAGCTGCTCGCATCTCGCTGGTAACTGGTACTGAAAAGAATCGGTGCAACACACGGATTCTTCAACGGCACGTCGCAGGTCCCAGGTTTGCAGTGTCCGACTGAAAGTTTAAGGTCAGATCTTTTCAGTTTTTTGTGTCTCTGTGATAATAAGGTGTTGCTAGTGTTGTTGTAAGTACTCTTTGAAATAATATAAAGACCCTTTTCAATAAAATTGACACTAGAAAGTAAAAATGGAAGGTTTTAAGAAAAAACGCTCACAAGTTAAGAAATCTATCACAAGAATTCAAACTTTTGTTAATGATCATGTAAATGATATTAATATTGATGTAAATGAATTTGTTATACGTGAAACTCATTTGATACAGGCCTTTGAGAAGTACTGTGCGATACAAGACGAAATTGAACTTTTAGATGAATCACTGGCAGACGATAGAGATGAAACTGAACAGAAATATTTCACACTTTTATCTAAAATAAAAAGTAAAATTAAACCTTCACAAGTACAAGTACAAGTACAACAGCAACAGCAATCATCCTCTCTCGTTGAAGGGTTAAAAGTCGAATTACCCAATCTCAATATTCCTGTGTTTACGGGGAAGTACTCTGAATGGAACGCTTTTAAAGACATTTTTCACGCATTAATAGATAGGCACCCACAATTAAGTAACGTACAAAAATTCGCATACTTGAAATCATTTTTAAAGTTTGAGCCCTTAAATTTGATAAATGATTTACAACTCACTAACGATAATTATCAGGTAGCTTTTGAAATTTTGTGCAAGAGATACGATAATAAATTGGCAATAATGAATAATCATCTCAAGTGAATGCTACACACGCCTGCTTTGACTCGAGGTGACGCAATGCAATTACGAGAGTTTATAACAAATGTAAGACAGCATTTCAATTCTTTAAAAACATTGAACGTACCGGTTGATCAATGGGATTTGATATTAGTCTTTCTACTCGTAAAAAGGTTAGATATTCATACACAAAGGGCATATGAATTGGGAAAAGAAAGCGCTGCGCTTCCAACATTTGAGTCCTTCATAGCGTTTTTAGAAAAAAGGTGCACCGGTTTAGAAAATGTTTCAGCCCAAGATCCTAGGATCAGACAAAGAGTAACGCACTTTGTGAATGAGTTCAAGCCCAAACCAATTGATTCACAGAACATTCGCAGTTCTTATCACTGTCTTTATTGTAAGGACACAAATCATACAATTTACAGATGTTCGCAATTTACAGCGCTCCTACTCGATGAAAAAACGCATTTTGTACAGGAAAATAGATTGTGTTACAATTGTTTTGGTACCAGACACGGTGTTTCCCAATGTCAGTCAAGTGGCTGCAGAATTTGCAATAAAATGCACAACACTCTACATGTAGATAGATCACTCGCTCGAGAAAGTTCAGAAACTAAGCAAGTTCGCAAGGATAACGCTCAGGTTAATAATCGCATAAATACTCGCCCAAACAATCGCCCAAATGTACGTATGGAAGGTTCCTCAAACACTCGCTCTGATGTTCACTCAAACACTCGCTCTGATGTTCATTCAAACACTCACTCAGACTTTCATCCAAATACTCACTCAGATGTTCACCCAGTCACTCGCTCAGATGTTAGGTCAGTCTCTCACTCAACCACGCATTCTCAAAATGAGCAAAATTCTCATTTAGCGGTAGAAAATACGGTACTATACGTAAACAGTAAACTTAATTCCCAAGTTTTATTGGCTACTGTCAAGGTTAATTTAATCGCAAAGGACGGTAGAAGATTTGAAGCTCGCGCACTATACTTGATGGGGGCAGTCAAATGTCATTTATCACAAAAAACTTAGCTAACCGTTTACACTTAGATGATTTTACGCAAGAAATAAGTATTGGTGGGATCGCAAATTCATTAACACGGGTCAATGAATTAGTGAACGTAAAGATGGAATCGCAAGTGCAGTTGAAAGAGCTGAAGAAACTCAATATTACTTGCGCAATATTGGATGAAATAACAACACTCTTACCTCATACAGAAGTAGATACTCGTAATTTCAAAATTCCCGCGCATGTCAAGTTGGCAGATTCCGACTACCATTTCCCATCAAAAATCGACCTACTCATTGACGCAGATTTATATTACGATTTACTGCACGGGTGTGAAGGCAGCCACATCCACACTTTGCATTTCCAGCAACAGACCGTGGCTGATCGCACGGATTTGTATGCGCTAAAAATTCATAAATAGAAGTCGAATGCACGTTTAAAAATAATTTAGATAATATATCGTTATCTATTATAGTCCATTCCCACCACCAGCGAAAAAATTAAAACTCTAATAAATTATGGTAACAAAAATAAAATTCGACATATAAATAATTACTAAAATCAGACCGTCGGAACTCTAAACAATTTTAGAACCACCCCCTTCGAGATCGTGTCATGAAAATAACCTTGCTTGATAGTGCAACATATTGCCTTTCCACTAGCATACAAAAGTTGATTGTCACCCCCGTCATAGGGGTTGAAAAACAATAAAATTCAACATAAATATTTACTGAAAACAGAGTGTCGCAACTTCAAACCGTCTCAGAACCACCCTCTTCGAGATCGTGTCAAGAAAATAATCCTGCGTGATAGTGAAACACATTGCCTTTCCTCTAGCACGCAAAAGTTGATTGTCACTCCCGTCAGAGGGGATGAAAAAAATAAAATTGGACATATAAATATCTACTGAAAACAGTCCGTCCCAACTCTAAACCCTCCCAGAACCACCCCCTTCGAGATCGTGTCATGCAAATGACCCTGCGTGATAGTGAGACATATTGCTTTTCCCCTAGCACGCAAAAGTTGATTGTCACCCCCGTAAGAGGGGTTGAAAAACAATAAAATTCGACATATAAATATTTACTAAAACCAGACCGTCAGAACTCTAAACCCTCTCAGAACCACCCCCTTCAAGATCGTGTCATGAAAACAACCCTGCGCGATAGTGTGATATATTTTCTTTCCCCTAGCATGCAAAAGTTGATTGTCACCCCCGTCAGAGGGGCTGAAAAACAATAAAATTCGACATACAATTATTTACTGAAGACAGACCGTCGCTATTCTAAACCCTCCCAGAACCACCCCATTCGAGATCGTGTCATGAAAATGACGTTGCGCCATAGTGCGACATATTGCCTTTCCCCTAGCATACAAAAGTTGATTGTCACCCCCGTCAGAGGGGTTGAAAAACAATAAAATTCGACATATAAATATTTACTGAAAACAGACCGTCGCTACTCTAAACCCTCCCAGAACCACCCCATTCGAGATCGTGTCATGAAAGTGACCTTGCGTCATAGTGCGACATATTGCCTTTCCCCTAGCATGCAAAATTTGATTGTCACCCCCGTCAGAGGGGTTGAAAAAAAATAAAATTCGTCATATAAATATTTACTAAAACCAGACCGTCAGAACTCTAAACCCTCTCAGAACCACCCCCTTCGAGATCGTGTCATGAAAACAACCCTGCGTGATAGTGTGATATATTATCTTTCCCCTAGCATGCAAAAGTCGTTTGTCACCCCCGTCAGAGGGGTTGAAAAACAATAAAATTCGACATATAAATATTTACTAAAACCAGACCGTCAGAACTCTAAACCCTCTCAGAACCATCCCCTTCGAGATCGTGTCATGAAAACAACCCTGCGTGATAGTGTGATATATTTTCTTTCTCGTAGCATGCAAAAGTTGATTGTCACCCCCGTCAGAGGGGTCGAAAAACAATAAAATTCGACATATAAATATTTACTAAAACCAGACCGTCAGAACTCTAAACCCTCTCAGAACCATCCCCTTCGAGATCGTGTCATGAAAACAACCCTGCGTGATAGTATGATATATTTTCTTTCCCGTAGCATGCAAAAGTTGATTGTCACACCCGTCAGAGGGGTTGAAAAACAATAAAATTCGACATATAAATATTTACTGAAAACAGACCGTCGCTACTCTAAACCCTCCCAGACCCACCCCATTCGAGATCGTGTCATGAAAATGACGTTGCGTCATAGTGCGACATATTGCCTTACCCATAGCATGCAAAAGTTGATTGTCACCCCCGTCAGAGGGGTCGAAAAACAATAAAATTCGACATATAAATATTTACTCAAAACAGACCGTCGCTACTCTATACCCTCCCAGACCCACCCCATTCGAGATCGTGTCATGAAAATGACGTTGCGTCATAGTGCGACATATTGCCTTACCCATAGCATGCAAAAGTCGATTGTCACCCCCGTCAGAGGGGTTGAAAAACAATAAAATTCAACATATAAATATTTACTGAAAACAGACCGTCGCTACTCTAAACCCTCCCAGAACCACCCCATTCGAGATCGTGTCATGAAAATGACGTTGCGTCATAGTGCGACATATTGCCTTACCCATAGCATGCAAAAGTTGATTGTCACCCCCGCCAGAGGGGTTGAAAAACAATAAAATTAGACATATAAGTATTTACTGAAACCAGACCGTCAGAACTCTAAACCCTCTCAGAACCATCCCCTTCGAGATCGTGTCATGAAAACAACCCTGCGTGATAGTGTGATATATTTTCTTTCCCGTGGCATGCAAAAGTTGATTGTCACCCCCGTCAGAGGGGTTGAAAAACAATAAAATTCGACATATAAATATTTACTGAAAACAGACCGTCGCTACGCTAAACCCTCCCAGAACCACCCCATTCGAGATCGTCTCATGAAAGTGACCTTTCGTCATAGTGCGACATATTGCCTTTCCCCTAGCATGCAAAAGTTGATTGTCACCACCGTCAGAGGGGTTGAAAAACAATAAAATTCGACATATAAGTATTTACTAAAACCAGACCGTCAGAACTCTAAACCCTCTCAGAACCACCCCCTTCGAGATCGTGTCATGAAAAAAACCCTGCGTGATAGTGTGATATATTTTCTTTCCCCTAGCATGCAAAAGTCGATTGTCACCCGGTCAGAGTGGTTGAAAAACAATAAAATTCGACATACAATTATTTACTGAAAACAGACCGTCGCTACTCTAAACAATCTCAGACCCACCCCATTCGAGATCGTGTCATGAAAATGACGTTGCGTCATAGTGCGACATATTGCCTTACTCAAAGCATGCAAAAGTTGATTGTCACCCCCGTCAGAGGGGTTGAAAAACAATAAAATTCGACATATAAATATTTACTGAAAACAGACCGTCGCTACTCTAAACCCTCCCAGAACCACCCCATTCGAGATCGTGTCATGAAAGTGACCTTTCGTCATAGTGCGACATGTTGCCTTTCCCCTGGCATGCAAAAGTTGATTGTCACCCCCGTCAAAGGGGTTGAAAAACAATAAAATTAGACATACAATTATTTACTGAAAACAGACCGTCGCTACTCTAAACCCTCCCAGACCCACCCCATTCTAGATCGTGTCATGAAAATGACGTTGCGTCATAGTGCGGCATATTGCCTTACCCATAGTATGCAAAAGTTGATAGTCACCCCCGTCAGAGGGGTTGAAAAACAATAAAATTCGACATATAAGTATTTACTGAAACCAGACCGTCCGAACTCTAAACCCTCTTAGAACCACCCCCTTCGAGATCGTGTCATGAAAAAACCCCTGCGTGATAGTGTGATATATTTTCTTTCCCCTAGCATGCAAAAGTCGATTGTCACCCCCGTCAGAGGGGTTGAAAAAGAATAAAATTCGACGTACAATTATTTACTGAAAACAGACCGTCGCTACTCTAAACCCTCTCAGACCCACCCCATTCGAGATCGTGTCGTGAAAATGACGTTGCGTCATAGTGCGACATATTGCCTTACCCATAGCATGCAAAAGTTGATTGTCACCCCCGTCAGAGGGGTTGAAAAATAATAAAATTAGACATATAAATATTTACTGACGGTTAAATTCAATTCTTCTCCCCCTCTGACGGAGTGCCAACCAACGTAAGCAATCAACGGTAAATAAAAGAAGCTGCACTATCACACGAAGATCTTTTCGCGGCACGACCTCGAAATGGGTGGTTCGGAGAGGGTTTAGAGTTGCAACGGTCTGTTTTCAGTAAATATTTATATCTTGAATTTTATTGTTTTTCAACCCCTCTGACGAGGGTGACTATCAACTTTTGCTTGCTAGGGGAAAGACAATATATCACACCATCACGCAGGGTTGTTTTCATGACACGATCTCGAAGGGGGTGGTTCTGAGAGTGTTTATAGTTCGGACGGTGTGTTTTCAGTAGATATTTATTTCGAATTTTATTTTTTTTCAACCCCTCTGACGGGGGTGACAATCAACTTTTGCGTGCTAGGGGTAAGGCAATATGTCGCACTATGACGCAACGTTATTTTCATGACACGATCTCGAATGGGGTGGGTCTGAGAGGGTTTAGAGTAGCGACGGTCTGATTTCAGTAAATAATTGTATGTCGAATTTTATTGTTTTTCAACCCCTCTGACGGGGGTGACAATCGACTTTTGCATGCTAGGGGAAAGAAAATATTTCACACTATCACGCAGGGTTTTTTCATGACACGATCTCGAAGGCGGTGGTTCTGAGAGGGTTTAGAGTTCTGACGGTCTGGTTTTAGTAAATATTTATATGTCGAATTTTATTGTTTTTCAACCCCTCTGACGGGGGTGACAATCGACTTTTGCATGTTAGGGGAAAGAAAATATATCACACTATCACGCAGGGTTTTTTTCATGACACGATCTCGAAGGGGTTGGTTCTGAGAGGGTTTAGAGTTCTGACGGTCTGGTTTTAGTAAATACTTATATGTCGAATTTTATTGTTTTTCAACCCCTCTGACGGGGGTGACAATCTACTTTTGCATGCTATGGGTAAGGCAATATGCCGCACTATGACGCAACGGCATTTTCATGACACGATCTCGAATGGGGTGGGTCTGGGAGGGTTTAGAGTAGCGACGGTCTGTTTTCAGTAAATAATTGTATGTCGAATTTTATTGTTTTTCAGCCCCTTTGGCGGAGGTGACAATCAACTTTTGCACGCTAGGGGAAAGGCAATATGTCGCACTATGACGAAAGGTCACTTTCATGACACGATCTCGAATGGGGTGGTTCTGGGATGGTTTAGAGTAGCGACGGTCTGTTTTCAGTAAATACTTATATGTCTAATTTTATTGTTTTTCAACCCCTCTGGCGGGGGTGACAATCAACTTTTGCATGCTAGGGGAAAGGCAATATGTCGCACTATGACGAAAGGTCACTTTCATGACACGATCTCGAATGGGGTGGTTCTGGGATGGTTTAGAGTAGCGACGGTCTGTTTTCAGTAAATATTTATATGTCGAATTTTATTGTTTTTCAACCCCTCTGACGGGGGTGACAATCAACTTTTGCATGCTATGGGTAAGGCAATATGTCGCACTATGACGCAACGTCATTTTCATGACACGATCTCGAATGGGGTGGGCTTGAGAGGGTTTAGAGTAGCGACGGTCTGTTTTCAGTAAATAATTGTATGTCGAATTTTATTGTTTTTCAATCCCTCTGACGGGGGTGACAATCGACTTTTGCATGCTAGGGGAAAGAAAATATATCACACTATCACGCAGGGTTTTTTTCATGACACGATCTCGAAGGGGGTGGTTCTGAGAGGGTTTAGAGTAGCGACGGTCTGGTTTCAGTAAATACTTATATGTCGAATTTTATTGTTTTTCAACCCCTCTGACGGGGGTGACAATCAACTTTTGCATTCTATGGGTAAGGCAATATGTCGCACTATGACGCAACGTCATTTTCATGACACGATCTCGAATGGGGTGGGTCTGAGAGGGTTTAGAGTAGCGACGGTCTGTTTTCAGTAAATAATTGTATGTCGAATTTTATTGTTTTTCAACCCCTTTGACGGGGGTGACAATCAACTTTTGCATGCCAGGGGAAAGGCAATATGTCGCACTATGACGAAAGGTCACTTTCATGACACGATCTCAAATGGGGTGGTTCTGGGAGGGTTTAGAGTAGCGACGGTCTGTTTTCAGTAAATATTTATATGTCGAATTTTATTGTTTTTCAAACCCTCTGACGGGTGTGACAATCGACTTTTGCATGCTAGGGGAAAGAAAATATATCACACTATCACGCAGGGTTTTTTCATGACACGATCTTGAAGGCGGTGGTTCTGAGAGGGTTTAGAGTTCTGACGGTCTGGTTTTAGTAAATACTTATATGTCGAATTTTATTGTTTTTCAACCCCTCTGACGGGGGTGACAATCAACTTTTGCATGCTACGGGAAAGAAAATATATCACACTATCACGCAGGGTTGTTTTCATGACACGATCTCGAAGGGGATGGTTCTGAGAGAGTTTAGAGTTCTGACGGTCTGGTTTTAGTAAATATTTATATGTCGAATTTTATTGTTTTTCAACCCCTCTGACGGGGGTGACAATCGACTTTTGCATGCTAGGGGAAAGAAAATATATCACACTATCACGCAGGGTTGTTTTCATGTCACGATCTCGAAGGAGGTGGTTCTGAGAGGGTTTAGAGTTCTGACGGTCTGGTTTCAGTAAATATTTATATGTCGAATTTTATTGTTTTTCAACCCCTCTGACGGGGGTGACAATCAACTTTTGCATGCTAGGGGAAAGGCAATATGTCGCACTATGACGCAAGGTCACCTTCATGACACGATCTCGAATGGGGTGGTTCTGGGAGGGTTTAGAGTAGCGACGGTCTGTTTTCAGTAAATATTTATATGTCGAATTTTATTGTTTTTCAACCCCTCTGACGGGGGTGACAATCAACTTTTGTATGCTAGGGGAAAGGCAATATGTCGCACTATGACGCAAGGTCACTTTCATGACACGATCTCGAATGGGGTGGTTCTGGGAGTGTTTAGAGTAGCGACGGTCTGTTTTCAGTAAATATTTATATATCGAATTTTTATTGTTTTTTCAACCCCTCTGACGGGCGTGACAATCAACTTTTGCATGCTAGGGGTAAGGCAATATGTCGCACTATGACGCAACGTCATTTTCATGACACGATCTGAATGGGGTGGTTCTGGGAGGGTTTAGAATAGCGACGGTCTGTCTTCAGTAAATAATTGTATGTCGAATTTTATTGTTTTTCAACCCCTCTGACGGGGGTGACAATCAACTTTTGCATGCTAGGGGAAAGAAAATATATAACACTATCACGCAGGGTTCTTTTCATGACACGATCTTGAAGGGGTGGTTCTGAGAGGGTTTAGAGTTCTGACTGTCTGGTTTTAGTAAATATTTATATGTCGAATTTGATTGTTTTTCAACCCCTCTTACGGGGGAGACAATCAACTTTTGCGTGCTACGGGAAAAGCAATATGTCTCACTATCACGCAGGGTCATTTGCATGACACGATCTCGAAGGGGGTGGTTCTGGGAGGGTTTAGAGTTGGGACGGTCTGTTTTCAGTAGATATTTATATGTCCAATTTTATTTTTTTCATCCCCTCTGACGGGAGTGACAATCAACTTTTGCGTGCTAGGGGATAGGCAATGTGTTGCACTATCACGCAGGGTTATTTTCTTGACACGATCTCGAAGGGGCTGGTTCTGAGACGGTTTGAAGTTGCGACACTCTGTTTTCAGTAAATATTTATGTTGAATTTTATTGTTTTTCAACCCCTCTGATGGGGGTGACAATCAACTTTTGTATGCTAGGGGAAAGGCAATATGTTGCACTATCAAGCAAGGTTATGTTCATGACACGATCTCGAAGGGGGTGGTTCTGAAATTGTTTAGAGTTCCGACGGTCTGATTTTAGTAATTATTTATATGTCGAATTTTATTTTTGTTACCATAATTTATTAGAGTTTTAATATTTTCGCTGATGGTGGGAATGGACTATAATAGATAACGATATATTATCTAAATTATTTTTAAACGTGCATTCGACTTCTGTTTATGAATTTTTAGCGCATACAAATCCGTGCGATCAGCCACGGTCTGTTGCTGGAATTGCAAAGTGTGGATGTGGCTGCCTTCACTCCCGTATTTACTGCTCCCAGGAATAATAAAATTAGGGCAGTACCTAGTAAATGTTGTTTTACAAATACGAGTTCTGTTCTCTGCACTCTCGACATCCATGAAATACTGAACAAATTTTGGCAGTTGGAGGAAGTAGCTTTTAAACGTGTTTTATCACCCGACGATGCGCTATGGAAACTACTCGTATATTTTCTACTTCTACTAAACGATTAGAAGATGGCACCTTTCAAGTAAATTTGCCCTTGATTGAAGACAACGCTCACGAGAAACTAGGTGTATCTTTTAATGTTGCTGCCCAAAGATTCTCATTGTTAGAAAATAGATTTAAACGAAATCCAAATTTGTTCGGGGAATACAAAAATTTCATAGATGAATATGTAGCACTTGGTCATGGGAAATATGTACCTTTGGAAACAAATCTCAATAGATATTTTCTCCCGCATCACTGTATAATTCGCGAGGCGAGCGTTACTACTAGATTAAGAGTAGTGTTTGACGCTTCGATGAAAACGTCCACCTGCTTCTCTTTAAATGATATCATGCTTAAGGGTTTCCCAGTTCAAGAAGAACTGTTTGATATACTCTGTCGATTTCGTACGTACCGGTATGTATTCATTGCTGACATTGAAAAAATGTATCGGCAAATAAGGGTAAATCCAACTCAACGATTTCTCCAAAACATTTTATGGCGCGAAAACCCAACGGAACCCTTAAGGTGCATCGAGTTACAAACGGTAACATATGGAACTAATTCAGCTCCTTATCTTGCGACCCGTTGCTTAGTGCAACTGGCAGAGGAGGAGAAACTTAGATTTCCATTAGCTTCATCAGCTATTCTCAAAAACTGTTATGTAGATGATTTCTTAGTCGGAGCAGACACCATTGACGGTTTGCTTAGACTGCAAAAAGAGCTCTCTCAATTATTACTCTCAGCAGGGTTTTCTCTTCACAAATGGTGCTCTAACACTGATTATCTTCTCGAAGTTATTCCTCCCGATAAACGCGAATTTGTAGATGTACCCATTAAAACAGAAAATTCCAGTTCGAATACTAGTAAGGTGTTAGGCGTCTTGTGGAATCCTAATGCGGACAACTTCAAAATGTCTGTGCCCACAACCGAGTTAACCGTAGTTCCAACCAAAAGATTTGTTCTATCATGCATAGCTAGAATGTTTGATCCCCTGGGAATGATAGGCCCCATAATAGTCGTGGCAAAGATCTTTATGCAAAAACTTTGGTTGAACAAGATGGATTGGGATGAACTCCTGCCCCAAGATTTGCTGGCTGAATGGACTGTGTTCGCAAAAAATCTGATATTGGTACGCGATCTAAAAATTCCTCGCTATTTATTTGTACATGACGACCTTGTCGAATTACAAATACATGGATTTGCTGACGCATCGCTAGTTGCATACGGTGCATGTATTTACGTACGAGCCCTTTATCGCAGTCAAAGGGTGTCTTCTACACTCTTATGTTCTAAATCCCGCATTTCACCGTAAAAGACCATTACACTCCCTCGATTGGAACTCTGTGCCACACTTCTCTTATCAAAACTGACCAAGAGAATCGTTACAGTTTTCTCACATACCATCAGCAAAGTTTTCTTGTGGACTGACTCTCAAATAGTACTATGTTGGCTCAATTCTCATCCCTCTCGGTGGTCCGAGTTCGTCGCAAACAGAGTCTCTTTTTGGCAGCGATGCTCAAAATTAAAACAGGCCTTTTGGACTAGGTGGTCTAAGGAATATTTGCACCAGCTCCAACATAGGCCCAAATGGCGTCAAATAACGCGAAACTTAGAAAAGGATATGCTAGTTCTAATTAAGGATGATGGCCTTCCGCCTTTGAAATGGTCTTTGGCACGGGTGATTGAAACTTTGCCCGGTAAAGACAAACAGGTTAGGGTAGTTAGAATTAAAACGAAGGATGGAATATTTGTCCGTCCAATAACGAAGTTATGTCCATCATCATCATAAGGTTCTCAGTCTGAAGACTGGTTGGATGCGTACCTCCACTCTTTTCTATCCTGAGCTAACCTACGCATTTCCCTAAAAGTAGAACATCCTACATCCCTAACTATTTGAGAGCAGTAGTCTAATCTAGGCCTACCCCTACCTCTTTTTATTCCTATCTCTGCCTCTAGTATGTCGCGAACTATTCCTTCGTGTCTTAGAAGGTGTCCTACCATCCTATCTCTCCTACTCTTTATTGTTTTCCATACCTTTCGCCTTTCCCCAACTCTTTCTAATACTTCCCTATTGCTAACCTTATCTATCCACGGTATCTTCATCATGCGTCTGTAACACCACAGTTCAAACGCTTCTACTCTTTTTCTATCCGCTTCTCCTATTGTCCAAGTTTCGCACCCGTATAATGCCGTACTCCATACATACGACTTTAAGAGTCTCTTCCTAGTCTCTATATTAACCGTTCTCGAACATAAGTTGTTTCTTTTTGTTAAACGCAACTCGTCCCTGCGCCATTCTTTGTTTTATATCTTTAGTGCTCCTACCGTCTTGGGTTATTTTACTTCCTAAGTAGCAGAAATCCGCGACCTCCTCTATCTTCTCATTTCCTATTTGTATTTCAATTTTAGTTCTATTTTCACTCCATCTACATACCAAAATTTTAGTTTTCTTTTTATTGATTTTCATGCCGTAGCCCTGTGTCAAAACTGCTTCCATTTCATTGAAAGCCGCTCCTAATTCTTCTTTGCTAGATGCTAACACTGCTATATCATCCGCAAATCTGAGCATGTTAATAGTTTGGCCCTGTACATTGATCCCTGAGGCTGTTCTTTCCTTAACAATATTAATCGCATCTTCGATATATAAGTTGAAAACTAGAGGTGACAATGCACATCCCTGTCTCACTCCCTTCCGGATATCTACTTCCCTTCGTTCCTGCTCACATTCTATAACTGCCTTTTGCTCTTTGTAGAGATTATGTATTATTCTTCTGTCCCTGTATTTCATCCCTACCTTTCTCAGCACTTCGAACATCTTCCCCCATTTTACGTTGTCGAAGGCTTTTTCTAAATCTACAAATCCTATATATACGCTCTTTCTCTTTTCTATCGTTTTTTCTATAATTACTCGTAAAGCTAGAATGGCCTCGCGCGTTCCTCTATTTCGTCTAAATCCGAACTGATCTTCTCCTAATATCTCTTCCGCCTTTTTCTCCATCCTTCTTTGCACAATTCTAGTTAAAATTTTTGACGCATGGGAAGTTAAACTGATAGTTCTAAAATTTTCGCATCTATCCGCGCCTTTCCTTTTTGGCAAAGCTACCATGATGTTCAGTTTGTAATCCTCTGGAATCTCGCCTGTCAGATATATGCGACTAACTAATTTAAATAAACGATCTATTACCTCTTGACCTGCGCACTTTAAGATTTCTGCCTGCAAGCCATCTATACCTGGTGCTTTGTTATTCCTTAAACTTTTTAGTGCTAGCTCAAACTCTTCTCTCATTATAGGACTCCCTAGGTTATCCCCTTCTACACTGCTTTCACTTTCTAATATATCTTGCACTTCCTGTCCCGCATATAAGTTTCCTAAATATTCTTTCCACCTATCTGCCTTCTCCCCGCTTTCGATTAGGATATCTCCTGCCTCATTCCTAATGCTTTTGGTACTAGATCCAATTTCTCTAAAATTTCTCCTAATTACCTCTATAAGTATGACTATAATAATTGAAGCTTGGCGCTTCAATGGGGGGGAGGATGTTGCAGTCGTAGAATAAAATATTTTGATTTATTACATAACTCAATACCGCGGCATTTGACAATCCAAAATGGTTTGCCGAAAGCAGCCGCTTCTTTTGAAACCACCTGCATTACTATTACTATCGCCGTCTCTCTGTCGATGATTGCAAAATAAGCTATTTTTTAATGTTTAGTTATTAGTTTCAGTTTCGTTTTGGCTCTATAAGAGCACGCACGCTCCCTCAAGGCTTTCTTATTGTTACATATTATAGTAAAAATAATTCGGAAATTGTTGTGTGCATTGTTCATGTGTTCAACAAATGTGCGTTCAGTTATTTTATGCCAATAAAGGAAGAAAGTAGAAGTTGGTAATAATTGTTGTTACAACCCGCCCTCTCAAGAATTCCAAATCGCAGCGAAACAACTCCACAACTCCACGCAACCAATATTTTAACTTCGAACCAGGAAATCGAAGGGAGAATAATTCACAAAGCCCCAAACTCGCACAGGGTAAATAGTTTTTCTTGTTGTTGTTCGTTTCTGGTTCCAATAAGTTCCTGCTCACGTTTCTTGTTTTGTGTATTGTTGTGTGCATTCGGATTCACGTTTGCCTGGCTACTTTTCCAGTTGTTTTTGTGTGACATTTTGGAGTAGCCACATCAACATTGCTTTGTAATTATGTAATTTAGTAAGCAGTGGTTATGTTTACAAATATAATGAGGGGACAAAGTTGTATTTATAGTGCTGTTTTGCATAAATAAGGGGCATGCCAGGAATACAGTATTTCAGGTAACATTACGTGATTTAGTTGTTTCATCGACTCGTCCAACGAAGACTACAGTAACCCATTATTTATTATTTTTAATCAAGAGCAAAAATCGTATCATTACGAGAAACGGCTTGTTTTATAGTTCAAACTAGTAGTTTCCTTTTTTTGTTCTGACAAATTTATAAGTGAGTTAGGTACTGTGGTATTCGTCCAAGAGATATTGAAAATTACAGTTTAAACGTTGTAATTGTGCAAATAAACTCATACAGTTCTCTATGTAAACCGTAATTGTCGATCAAAAATAAAAAAGGAATTTTTGAAAGTAGTATTGAACGTAAATTTGAAGTTTCGGCGCTACATGCAGGTTTGATCTGGGGCAGACGTTGCTTACACCTACAGCATATATTTTAATTTGCTCCCTTTGGAGTTATCTTTTGTGTGATATTTTTAAGTTTTTACACGTTGTGTGTCTTACTATTTTCTAACGAAATAAAACCGCTTTGATCTTGATTTCTGATTTGAAAATAACCTTCATATTTCAGTCACACTCGCCTGATATTCCAATAATAATAAAGGGAGTGACTACTGTTCCGGTCGACCGCCGCCTGAAATTGTGTTCGAACACTGTCGGGCATGCGCATTACAGAATGTCAACACATTTTGCATTTTGGAAGTGTAAAAAAACTAAAGCTGAGAGAACGCATTTTTGAAACAGACCATTCAGTTGACGCCTCATCAGACACACGCATTTTTTGGAAAAAAGATGATGTAGAAACAAGCAAAATATATCAACCCGTACGGGAGCAGAACTAGTCTGGGGGAAGGGAACAAAATGGCAGTTCTGTACGATCCCCGCACACCCACCGAAACCTCTGGCAGTGCTAGCCGATAACAATGTACTTAAACGCCATTTTGCCGACATTGCGTAATGCGCACGTCAGACCGTCTTGAAACTAAATTTCAGGGGAACGGCGGCCGGAGCAGCAGTCACTCCCAATAATAAACAATAATTTCCCTAGTGCATAAGTAACTATTAATAGGCAGGTGGTACTTAAAATCAATTAATATTTGCCAGGTACCAATTTTCGATACGGTTGATTATGAATGACAAGCGATACACGATACGTATCGGTAGACGACATCGATTTCTATTCCATTATCGAGTACCAAAACATGTCAATTCGTATGGAATATCAATATATACTGAAAGCCGATACGTATCGAGCGCCGCTACGTATCGAAGGCCGATACGTATCGAAGGCCGATACGTATCGAAGGCCGATACGTATCGAAGGTCGATACGTATCGAAGGACGATACGTATCGAAGGCCGATACGTATCAATCGGCCGATACGTATCGAATGTCGATATTGCGATACGTATCGAAAATCGATATATCGATACGTCTCGATACATTTTCCGTATCGAAAATCGATACATAAATTTGTGTATCGCCCAGTCCTATTTGTCACACGGTAGGTATATAAAACTCATCTCACGTAAATGTATTTTCCTACGACCCCCTAGGAAAGCAGCACGTTGCATACAGAATAGTAGGCCGGAAACTTGACAATTGCGTTACCCGTACAGTAAGTAATTTTTGCAATTTAACAAGGTTTCTTTTATAATTAATATGTGATATTTATTACAGATTTTCATGTCTAACTCAGAAATGTCATGTTGTACGACTTCTGAAGTTGAGGAAGCAGCCAAAGCAGCGGTTTCTAATTTACTGTCAACCAAGTTGAGCAGTATTTATAAAGCCAAATACGAAACATTCATAAACTGGTGTAGTAGAAACATGTGAAAACTTACTCGGAAAGTGAAATGTTGGCATATTTTTCTGAAATGGTAGCTACACAGAAAAGTAAGAGTTCAACAATCTGGTCAAGATATTCGATGATTAAATATCAAACATGGAGTAGACGTCAGTAAATATTCAAAACTACGTGCATATTTAATAAACAAAATAATAATAATAATAATGATAATAAATGGCCTTTATTTAAGTTTAGTAGACAGAAAATTAAATTACAAAATGAAACGTAATCGCCCATGGCGAGATTCAGCTTGAGTGGATACAAGGATTCACCCAGCTGTTCTTCCATCTAACCACGGAAGAAAAATAAGAGGAAAATAGATATAGAGTAGTGGATAGAGAAGCGAAACAAACAGTAGAAGATAGATAGACAGAGAAGAAAGGATATAAGACGTATTCCAAAACACAATACCAAATAAACCCAAGTTGCTGCACATCGATCCGAGGTTCAGTCACTGCCCACCCAACAACAAGGTGAACATCTTACTCGAAAAACTTTTTATAGTACGAACAATTCTGATGGACACAGGTACAGAATTCAGAATTTTTGTAATGTTGTAGGAAAATGAGCGCTTAAATATTTGCGTGTGATGCAAAGGAATTGTCAAGGTTCCCCTGAATCTCACGTTCAAGTTGTGCACATCGGTTCTAAATGTAATACGCTCAGACAAATAGGGAGGATGCTTATGCAAAACAATCTCAAAAAATTTACGGGCCGAGTGTAACAAGCGCTTGTTCTTCATACTCAACCATTTGATCTCTTTAAGTTTATGACTAACGTGCTGATACCGACGAATGCCAAAAATTAATCTTATACAGGAATTTTTAAGTTTTTGTAATCTGTTGCAATCAAACGCAGTTAGGCTATGCACCAAAAAAATCAAGGGTCTTTACTACAGAACAATTTGAACGATTTGTGACTGAAGTTCATGACGAAAAATATTTGGGAACGAAGACAAGTTTTCGACTAAAATGCGAATATAAACAAATTTTACTACAGTATTTAACTTCTTTCAGGTTGTTTTGATATTTAGAATCTCCGGGGCATGTCGATGCGACGAACTCGTCAAAATGAAGACAGAACACATTGAAGACATGGGACCACGCAAACGAAAGCGTACCTTTTTTTAGAATTTGTTTTAGTTCGTCAACTGTTGCAGGAATAGTATAGCATTTTCTGGGATGTGGTTAGCCTTCAGGTTCGGCGCGCAACTATTGTGCAATGCTGCACAGTTTTTGTATCATTCATATGCCTCAATTTACGCTATTGATTCACCGCAAAAAATGATGACATCAAGTGGTTGACGTACAGGGTAGTTTTTGCTCTATTTTCTGTTGTAGAATTTTTTGCGAATGCCATAGGGGAAAACTTTTCAGGGAAAAACTTTCCCCTGTGGCATTCGCAAGGGATTCTTCAATAGAAAATAGGTTAACCTAAAGATATAAAAAATCGCTAACAGATATATTGGTAGAACTCAAAAAATTTCTTTAATTCATCATGAATTTATACCAAAAAGTTAACGAAGAAAATGTTAACTACATACACGTTTTAATAAATTATTCTTGACAAAGCCCCTAACCAGGAGCGAAACGTCGAATCTTATACAATATTATACAGTTATTTATTAATAAATATATGCCAGAAATTTCACAAAATTGAAAAAATTTGCATACAATCTAGTTTATTTAAACTTTTTCTCTCTGTACTGTTTCAGTGTCTCATTCCATTGAAATTCGTACACGGACGAGTTTTCTTGTGATTATTTTCGAGGATTTTATTGACAATGATCAATTTTTCATAATTTTTTTCTTCTGTCAAATTCTTATTTATATCTCATTATGACAACCAAACAACAAAACATGAATGCGAGCAACACAATAATATACAAATTCATTACAGATTAGAAAGAACATTCTCTTATATACTTTTTTCTGAAGTTTTAACTTCTCTTATTGCCATTATGACATTTATCGACTCATTTCTCTTTTTTTAGTTTATTGCAAGACTAGCAGTTGGCAGTTGTCAAGAATCCGTGGATATGGTGTTTATTTAGTTTTTCTGATATTTCACTTGAAGGTTTTTTCAATTGAATTTATTGTTTTCTCCTAAATGGTTTTCTTTAAATTCAATGTTTTTTCCCTTCAAGCTACTAGGTATTCGAATTTCCTTTGTGTTTTTCTTATGCCTCGTGCCTCAGGTGAATACTGAAATTCAGTTTTCCAGTTAGCTTATTTCATGGATACTTATCATTATTTTAATTAATTGTCTTGGGTCGAATACTTTGAGAAAATAAAGATCGTGTTGAACTAAAAAGAACTTGTTTATTCTAAGATTATAACAAATAACTCAAAAATATGTGTCCACAATAATAACAAAGTCTGAATAATATAAGTTGGCGTATGATTGAAATAATCTACGCATTATGTTAGTCTGATGTCTCTCTCGCACTCAATCAGTTGATATGGCTGCTAATTATCAACGTAAGATCAAATAATCAAGATTTTCCATTGTAACTCTTTATTTCACTCATTCTCATTTTTAATGTTGAATAACAATGTATTTGTACGTCTCTGCTTGTTTCGTTAGTCCCAAAAGGTTATCATGGAAACTAGTATTAGTGTCACAGTACTGTCAATGTCGAAACAAATTAGTTCACATGCATCTGTCAACCCATACGCCAAGTTATAATATTCAGACTTTAGACGTTTAAAGCAAATACAATGACGTTTAAATGGAAAGTAGTTCACCTTCCAAAATAGAGAGGGCAATGCACGGACTTCTCATATTATGTTCAAAATATAAAAATGTCAGGACTTCTGTCAAATCGTCCACTGGCTGCTCACTCGATCTGAAAATTGAGCACAATTTTTAAAATAAAAAAATACGTGGTAGAAGTGAAACTTCTGAGAGAGATTTACGGTGAGAGATAGAGAGCATTTCACGGGAACGTTCAGTCGTTTTTTTGGCATCGCGAAACCTGTGGAGTAGAAAAACGCATGTGAAGTTATGTCATTTAATCGTATGCTTATATTATCGTGTTTTGGGGAGAAGGTTTGTTGAAAAGAACAGTTTAAAATGTCGGTGAGCATTCGTGCTGGAAAGTCTCATTACTGTCAGTTTAACCTAAAAATTTGAACCGCCCACGACATACAAATTAATTGACATATATTACTTACAAGTATTACAGTGATGAGTAGATATTGTTTGCTTGCTCAGAGGTAATGTCTCTCTCACCGGCTGATGCGTTGTAGTAATTGGCTTATAACTCGCTTCTTTCTATCTGTGATCAAACACGTGGCGTCAAGCATCATCATAAGGTTCTCAGTCCGAAGACTGGTTGGACGCGTACCTCCATCCTTTTCTATCCTGAGCTAACCTACGCATTTCTCTAAAAGTAGAACGTCCTACATCCCTAACTATTTGTGAGTAGTAGTCTAATCTAGGTCTACCCCTACCTCTTTTTATTCCTATCTCTGACTCTAGTATGTCGCGAACTATTCCTTCGTGTCTTAGAAGGTGTCCTACCAACCTATCTCTCCTATTCTTTATTCTCTTCCATACCTTTCGCTTTTCTCCAACTCTTTCTAATACTTCCCTATTTCTAAGCTTATCTATCCACGGTATCATCATCATGCGTCTGTAGCACCACATTTCAAACGCTTCTACTCTTTTTCTCCTATTGTCCAAGTTTCGCACCCGTATAATGCCGTGCTCCATATATACGATTTTAAGAGTCTCTTCCGAGTTTCTGCATTAACCGTTCCCGAACATAACAGTTGTTTCGCAACTCAGCCCTGCGCTATTTTTGGTTTTATGTCTTTAGTGCTCCTGCCATCTCGAGTTATTTTACTTCCTAAATAGCAGAAATCCGCGGCATCCTCTATCTTCTCATTTCCTATTTGTATTTCAATTTTAGTTCTATTTTCACTCCCTCTACATACCAAAATTTTAGTTTTCCTTTTATTGATTTTCATGCCGTAGCCCTGTGTCAAAACTGCCTCCATTTCATTCAAAGCCGCTCCTAATTCTTCTTTGCTAGATGCTAACACTGCTATATCAATATCATCCTCAAATCTGAGCATGTTAATAGTTTGACCCTGTACATTAATCCCTGAGACTGTTCTGTCCCTAACAATATTAATCGCATCTTCGATATATAAGTTAAAAACTAGAGGTGACAATGCACATCCCCGTCTCGCTCCCTTCCGGATATCTACTTCTCTTCGTTCCTGCTCAAATTCTATAACTGCCTTTTGCTCTTTGCAGGGATTATGTATTATTATTCTGTCCCTATATTTCATCCCTACTTTTCTGAGCACTTCGAACATCTTCCCCCATTTTACGCTGTCGAAGGCTTTTTCTAAATCTACAAACCCTATATAGACGCTCTTTCCCTTTTCTATTGTTTTTCCTATAATTACCCGTAAAGCTAAAATGGCCTCGCGCGTTCCTCTATTTCGCTTAAATCCGAACTGATCTTCTCCTAATATTTCTTCCGCCCTTTTCTCCATCCTTCTTTGCTTCTTTGCACAATTCTATTTAAACTTTTTGACGCGTGGGAAGTTAAACTGATAGTTCTAAAATTTTCGCACCTATCCGCGCCTTTCCTTTTTATCAAAGCTACTATGATATTCCGTTTCTAATCTTCTGGAATCTCGCCTGTCAGGTATATGCGACCAACTAATTTAAATAATCGATCTATTATCTTTTGACCTGCGCACTTTAAGATTTCTGCCTTCAAGCCATCTATACCTGGTGCTTTATTGTTTCTGAAACTTTCTAGTGCTAGCTCAAACTCTTCTCTCATTATAGGACACCCTAGGTTGTCCCCCTCCACACTGCTTTCGCTTTCTAATATATCTCGTTACTTCCTTCAATTCAAGAATCAATCGTACCCCTAACCACATAAAATTTGAAATACTAAATACGCATTTCGGCAGCTAAGCTGCCATCTTCAGTAGCAGGGAAACCCTATAAAATAATAAAAACCTTTAATAAAAATAGCAATAACATTAATGAAAAAAAAAATAATTATATATATGATAATAATAATAACAACAATAATGATGATGTGAAACAATGATAGTGACAATAACAATAATATAGGTCAGGTATTCTCTGCTCACCACTCCAAAAGAATCGAAGTGCACTCGGTCAGCTCTCAAGCTAGAATGAACTCCGCACGGAGAAAATTCCCAATATATACTTAAAGTGACGTAGCACTGACGTTACTTGTGACATCAACATTAATCACACTAGGATAGAAAATTCAATATCCGGGCATCGCTCATTTTTATACCACTCTATTCTTATTTTCACTATCACAAATGTACAAAAAGGTTGCCATTGCCATCTTTACTGCAGTTTCAATTAAAACATCCTATCTTCAGGATAATTGACTTGAATGAAATAAAAAGAGAAAATGAATCCCATATTACCAAATAACCTCGAAGGTCCATGGCTTATATGGGCTAGCAAATAACTACAGTAAACTGCAATAAAGAAGACCTTGACCCCTGCACCCTTACATGTTTCTGGTTGTGATAGTGAAAATAAGAATAGAGTGGTATAAAAATGAGCGATGCCCGGATATTGAATTTTCTATCCTAGTGTGATTAATGTTGATGTCACAAGTAACGTCAGTGCTACGTCACTTTAAGTATATATTGGGAATTTTCTCCGTGCGGAGTTCATTCTAGCTTGAGACCTGACCGAGTGCACTTCGATTCTTTTGGAGTGGTGAGCAGAGAATATCTGACCTATATTATTGTTATTGTCACTATCATTGTTTCACATCATCATTATTGTTGTTATTATTATTATCATATATATAATTAATTTTTTTTTTCATTAATGTTATTGCTATTTTTATTAAAGGTTTTTATTATTTTATAGGTTTTCCCTGCTACTGAAGATGGCAGCTTAGCTGCCGAAATGCGTATTTAGTATTTCAAATTTTATGTGGTTAGGGGTACGATTGATTCTTGAATTGATTATTTAACCACAGTCTCTTACATCTTAATCCTCGTTACTTCCTGTCCCGCATATAAGTTTCCCAAATATTCTTTCCGCCTATCTGCCTTCTCCCCGCTTCCGATTAGGACATCTCCTGCCTCATTTCTAGTGCTTTTGGTACTAGATCCAATTTCTCTAAAATTTCTCCTAATTATTTTATATATGCTTCATCAGTCTTTCCATCAACTTCGAACTTATCTTCCACTTCTTTGCATTTATTATCGATCCATTGCTCTTTCGCTTTCCTAAATTTCCAAAAAATTTCCCATTTGATCGCCTTATTTCCTTATTTCTCCCTTTCATCTAACCTATTTTTATATTTTATATGTTTATATTTATACATGGCGTCCCAACGAAAACTTGTACCCCCGTAAAACTCAGCAAAATAAACGTTTTGACAAAAATCCAAGAACACGTCGATTTTTATATCAAAGGGGACCAATTTTTATGCAATAATCATTCTTGCAACTCTAGCCTTGTGCGAGGGGTAGGGACCCCCACCAAATTTTTAAATGGCACGGGGGTCAAATGATCCCTACTTTGGAAGGGTTTTTCATTACTTACACAACCGTATTTGTTTTATTCAATTCGATCAATTTGTTACCGAGAAATTGCTTCTTGAAGTTTCCAAGTTAAAAAATTAATAAAGCACGAAAAGGTTTAAACTGTCGAATGTATTAGAATGGAAAAGTAACAAAATCAAGTAAACTAATAAGAATAAAAAGTAAGAACAAATGAACATCAGAACAAATGTCAAAATAAATTTATTCGTCACAGTATAAAATCGTGTTTATTTACTAAATCAAAATGGTATATTCCAATAGTTGCAATTTACTTTCGTAATGTAAGATCTGGATTTGAATCCAGAATGTATTATTGTATAACAATTGGTGGAGGTCATTTCGAGCAATACATTCGATAGTTTAAACCTTTTTGTGCTTTTATTAATTTTTTAACTTGGAAACTTCAAGAATCAATTTCTCGGTAACAAATTGATCGAATTGAATAAAACAAATATGGTTGTGTAAGTAATAAAAAACCCTTCCAAAGTAGGGATCATTTGACCCCCGTCTCATTTAAAAATTTGGGGCACAGGGCTAGAGTTGCAAGAATGATTATTGCATAAAAATTGGTCCCGTTTGATATAAAAATCGACGTGTTTTTGGATTTTTGTCAAGACGTTTATTTTGCCGAGTTTTACGGGGGTACAAGTTTTGTTGGGACACCGCGTGTATGTTTTGTTATCGATTGTTTTCTACTTTCATTCTGTTTAACCCAAAATATCTCTGCTGAATCTAAACTATTTTAATGCAATTCCATTCTGCCTAAAATCCCTAACAATATTTTTACCTGCGCCCTTTAGTACTTCGTTTGTCTTTTTCTTGAACTTATCGCGCGTATCATCATCATCATCGTCAATCAACTACATATTTAGAATTTTTTGACGTCATTCTCATTAAAATTTTAATATTTTAAATATACTTACATAATAACTGTTCACGGATAAGTACCTATAATGGAATATTCACAGGACACAAACGTAAAAAACGTAAATAATCACAAAACACGATGGTAAGTATTAATTATACAACGCGTGGTATCTCAGCTACTCGTGCATGTATAACTATCTTTCTCCTTCTCTCATACGTTATATCTTTCGTCTCTCTCGTGTAAAGAAATGCTCGAAAACGTGACGCGACCTTGAAATTTTACTCTCAATTCTCGGGCAATTTAGTCAGTCTTAATTCATCTTCGCCCGATTAAGTTCGTCTTAAAGCTAATTTACACGGTGATAGTAACTCGTACGAGTCACTAGAACCGAGTACTACTCGTCTCGTGTGAACTACCATTCTAGTTCTCGAGTGGAGTGCTGGCCCAAATGTTAATGCGAGTGGAGTGAATAGAAAGCAATCCTATTTACTGGCGCGAGTACTCGGTTCTAGTGACTCGTACGGGTTAAGCTAGGGACACATTTCTCTGACGTGTTGTGTTGTGTTGTGTTGTGACGCAACGTTGTATGGATCATACAGCATAAATCGCATGTAATTAAACGGGGCGCGTGCACATTGCTCTGACGCTACGCGCTGTGTTGTGTTGTGTTGTGACGCAACGCGATCCCTTCTTTCCAGATTTTCGTTGCATCGCGACACAACACATCAGAGCGTCAGAGAAGTGTGCACGGGTCATTTCGCTTAAAAATATGGATGAAGCTGTCTTAATTGAAAAAGTTACAAATTACGAATGTTTATTCAACGTGAATTCGAAGAATTACCGCAATGAGTGTATGCGGCAAGAGACGTGGGAGGAGATAGGCAGGGAAATGAATTCTACAGGTAAAACAACAGAATTTTTACTTCACTTGTACTTACATATAGTGTGGAAAAAAGTATAGAAACAGTTCTATAAAAAGTTCCCGGTTAATCGGGGACGAAAACGCTCGGTGTGTACATACTGGAGCTTTTGAGAAATGGGGTAGCACCAGTTTATCAAACGTTGCGTCACAACACGACAGAAACATGTGCACACGGCGAGTCACAACACAACACAACACGACACGACACAACACAACACATCAGAGAAATGTGTTCCCAGCTTTACTCGCACCGTGTAAATTAGCTATTAGTTTATAGCCAATCCAATTTATCCTGATTTAGTTCGTCTTAATCCATCGTTGACCTTCGTTTTGGGGTGACCAGTATTGAGATATGTACAAATGTACATATTGAGATCATGTTAATTCAATTACCTATTTTTCTTATTGGTTTAGATTTGTTATTGCGGTTGTTTAGGGATGTCTTGAGGGTGTTAATGGTAACCTATTTTAAGTTATCGTCAGCAGTTTATAATTAATCTATTTTAGTAATATGTGTAAATGTAAAAATTTTTTTTGTAAAATGTGGTATAGGAAAATAACAAAAATATCTCGACATCCTAATGGATGTTACTTGGCTAGCCAATAAAATAATGTCTAAAAAGTTGTCCTCCTTTATCCTAATAAGAGAAGAAAGTCTATTTTATTTAAATAGAATCAAAAGCAGGAAAAATCGGAGCACGCCACTGTTATTTTGGATGTTTCCTCCTACTTCTCTTAGTAATTTTAATAATTTCTATTTATTTATGAACATAATAGCACGCCAGTAAGTCTAGAAACTATGCTTGTGTGCAGCCTTCGGGCGCTACCCAAGAAGTTCCTCATCATAATTTTCTCTTCAGTATCCATAAGGATAAGAAAAAATAACAACATATTTAAGAAGGCCATTGATTTTGCTCTAAACTTGTTTTAAATTTTTTTGTATTCCTTATCTGTATTTTCCCCAAGGCCTAGAGGGGATTCTTGCATGATTTTATTGAAAATGTTCCATTTCTTCTACACGTTGTTCGATTGTGGCCGCTTCCAGATGTTCTGATAAATTGCCAAAGGTCATGTTTTTGGACGGTTTAATTTTTGCGTTTAAAATGCCACCGATTGCTTCAAAAAATTTACCTAAAAGTACTTATAACATGCGGGCGATTTTTTGTTATAACATAAACGGAAATTAATTATTTTAGGGCTATTACCAGTCTCGTGGAGGATTTAAATTTTAACACAACATATAAGAATGTTCATGTTTCGACAGAGCGATTTGATCCAAACATAAAATTTTGATGGCAGTAAGTGAGACCGGGAAAATTCTCACTTCCGAATTCTAATTTATATGTAGGCAACCAGTTGTAAGTAGTTGCTTTTCGGGTTCCGGTATTGCGGGTAACTATTAACGGTGTGCAGTGAACAAAACAGCCGGTCGATCATGAAAAAAAATAAATGTGTCTAGCGTCCCGAGAAAGGGACCGTAGTTCGGTACCGACTTTAATTTTGATGTCATATTTGTGTCGGCATTAACTGTTATTTCACAATTAATGCGCCCTTCAATCGTCAAAAAGTTAAAAATGAAATATTGAATTATGCTTGTATAACCGTATAGGTTTGCCGTTGTTAACTTTTTTAGATACATGTGTCTTTTGAGTTAAGAAAGAGGTATTTATTTATGTTTTTCGTAAAATATAACAATTCTAATCGTAACTTTTTCAGGAACCAACATTTTATTTAGGTACTTATTTGTAACAAATGTGTACTTTTTATTTTTCAAGAGAATTCTTTTTAATTTGGAATCTGCAGGTAATAACGTTATTGTTAAAAATCTGTAATAATTTTAATCTATTGCTTTTCAGGAAAGAAATTTAATTGTTTATTTATAACATTGTTTCTTTGGATATTTTGAGAGGCAATCATATTATATTGGTAAAATGTAAGAACTCTAATTTCACTTTTTTCAAAAATCAACACTTTAGTTAGGTACTTATTTTTTAACAAATATCTTTTTAAGAAACTGTTTCTTCATTAGGGGTGAAAGGTAATAGTTTTATTGTTGAAATGCTGTAATAATTATTATAATATGTACTTTGTTTTTCAGGAAACGCTCAGTTCTATATTTGATTTTATTCTTTGGATATTTCATGTTATTGGTAAAGTGTAACAATATTCAATTTTAGGTTTCTCAGGAACCAATGTTTTAGTTTCCTATTTTATGAGAAATACTTTCCATTTTTTTAAAATTTGAAGTCTATAGGTAAAAACGTTATTGTTAAAATGTTGTAATAATCATAATCCTTAATTTCAAGAAACAATATACCATTTAGTTTGTTTTTATTGCGTATTTATTTATTATGTTTTATTTTCAACATCTATCTGAAATGTGAATATAATATTAAGCGTATAAAATGAAATGAAATGGAAGGGATTTTCGGATTTTCCAGTTCGTTTTTATAAAAGGCCACGAAACACCATTTGAATAGCTATTTTTTAAATTTCGAAAGTGCTAAATTAACTAATTTGTGACTAAACTGTTTCCATTTAAACAAAGTGCCAAATTATTGAACGTTAGCGACACTTATTTTGAATAACATCATGCTAAATTAGAGTACCGATAATAAAGAGCTGCGTAATAATATGCAAATAACTATGTCTGCTTTCACCATCGGGCATCTGATAATTTCAGAACATTAAAAGAACAAATACCATTTGTTAGCATATATTTCATAATTACAAAAACCTATTTACATATTTCACAAGTTTATAAATAATACTTTTTTTACAAAAATAAATATTTTACACGCTTAAAACATAACATTCGTAATACTGGTATAAAAAATACTTAAAAACCTACTTTAATATCACATTTTTTTCAAGTTTAGCTCAGCTTTTGGGGAAGAATATTTTATTGGTTCATTTGAATAGACCAATCACAATCAGTCATGGATACCAACCTACTTATAGATGACTAGTTGCTAATTCCTTTTAAACCCCCCCAAATAAATGAGTAACAAGGCAGAAAGTCTCACACTTTAGTAACGGGTATATCACGCATATCTTTATTCGTAAACCTGGGCCTTAACGCTTTATTCCAGTTCTTAAAAGTTTTAGAAGAAAACACCCACAAAGCCGCGAAAATCGCGCTCAGAAACCTCAGTCCAACTTTAACAACTATAGCGGTCGTTGTGTGGAAAAAGTTACATAAAAGGCACACAAATAAAGGCAAACAAATGCCTAAACTAATAATTCCTAACCTATAAATTAGCCTCTCTAGTTTAAAAGGTGATCTACCGGCGTAGAGATACACCATGGCGCGACGCACGTTTTTCAAGGCCACGGACGTCAGTACAGCTAAGACCGAACCCATCGCGACAAAAGCTAACTGTACACTCACTAAAAAAACATTATCCACTTGGCACAACCCCGTAAATTCGTTTTTTTCAACTTCGTTCATTAAAAGGGCGTATATTATGGCGAATGAAGTTAAACACCAAATACCAGCATGGAGACGGCACGAAATTTTCTCTATCGCTTCCGTGGACCATTCTTTGGCGGCGCTGAGGAACCAGACCAGGCAGAAAGTGCACCACCACAACGCAAAGGAGACTTCGCAAAAGAGGATTAACAGCGCAGCTCCAACACAGGCTAGACTGTCCGAAGGTTTTTCAATTACAGTTTCACCTGCAAAACAAATCATTTCAAATTTCGATGCAACAATGTTTCGATTGTTAGAGTAAATTACCTGAACATGTGAGAGGTCCGAAAATCCATTTCATCAAGTAGATCACAGATGTGATAAAGCCACATACTATGAGATACAGGATCGGGCGTGCTGGCCACCGAAAGCGCTTAGGCTGGATCATGAATGTCAAAAGGGCGAAACTGGTGACGAAGAAACACACGACTGACCAAACTGCCGTCCACACCTGCAAAAAATCATTCATAGTACAACTTGAAGACAAAAGGCGTTTCAGTTATTTACCTCAAAAAGAACAAAATCCTTTTTCATCACTGACTCTTCAGTTCGACAAAGTTTCAGACATTTGTCGTCATCAAAAGCTTCCCCTGGTGGACAACGGCGCGTAATACTAAGGCCATGGATACGATTCCAAGAAGAGGTGTGATCTGTTGGAAGGTGACTTTCATCTTCTGGAGGTTGCATGCACAAGCTTTTGGGGGGCTCTGGGAATCTACGATAAAAATTATTTTTGTTATTAATATGGAACGCGATTGCTTTTTGTCGCCAATTCTGTTAGAACGTGGGCAATTCAAATACTAGAAAGTATTGACTTGAATATTTGTCGCTAAATCGTCCACGTTAAGTTTAACTGATCTTACCTGGAGCAATCGAGTTCTGCAGGCCATGTAAGACCCGCTGCTTCTAGAGCTGGTAGACAATCCGTCCTGACATCTTCGCAAAACCCTCTGCAAGCTGGCACAGCACTTGGAGCATCCTCCGAACATAGAGGAACGAAAACGGAACACATGAAGAGTCGAAGAAAGGGAGAACATTTGTGTTCCAACAACCCATCGTATTTTTGAAGCTAGAACAAAGGAAAAGTTCGTTAATTGTTGAAATTTGGCGAATTGCTACATTAAATAACGAATGTTTCAGTTTATATTATTACATCTCTAAGTGACAAGATCAAATTTGGTAGGAGTGGGATACTCGCTTTGTCAGGAAAGGCCGATTGTTAAGATCAAACTCATGAGCAACATTGTTACTGATATATTCTTTAACAGCTGCCAGGTCTGTTTAATGTTAATTCAGACAGTCTCGTTATTTAACTGCCATGTCTCGTAAAACCAAACTTGATGTTTCGTCTTAAAAAACACCTCCGGGAAAATTTTCGGTTTCATAGTCACGTCCGACCATCTCTCAAAGTAATCGAGTGTAAATGTTTAATTTTTTGTGTAAATAAACGAAAACGTCTTCGAAGCCGAGCCGCCGTTTGCTTTTTTCTTAAATGTTAATTATAAAAGCCTCTTTGATGTCGTCCTTTGTGAACAATAACAAGTTTTTGTTTCTAAAAACAGAAACTCCTAAGAGGAATTCCATCCGTCATGGCAAAAAGCAGTCGGGCTCGCATCAAGATCAAGACTGGCTGAGACTACGAGCCACTGTTGCCAATATAAACAGAAATATAAAGTTTCTTGGTGATAGACAAGCCTGAAAATTATAAATTGGGCAATTTTTCATGAATCTCATATAGTTTATTTCTTTTTGAAATGTGTTTTCTAGTTCATCGTACTGAATAGAAACTAGTTTCAATTCTGCAGAATTTGATTATGGAATTTTAGGGACAGATTCTTTTGTCGCATTGTCAACTCATGGTAAGAGACGTAAGATGGTCAGAATATATTATAAAAGAAGAATCGATCACAAGGTCTTTAACGATGCCGACATTTCGTCCACTATCATCTCAGGGATGCTGAGCTGGCAGTGAACTGGTAGGACTAAGATCTGGGGGCTTATTTATGGTCAGTCAACCGGGAATGATTTGGACGAATCGCTCCAAATCCGAACTTCTCGCTTTGAAGAGAATCAAGTCCAATTCCGAGTTGGTCATTCTCCCGACAGATAAGGGTAACACCACAGTCGTTTCTTGATCGAGTTGCTTACGACGTTAAAATTTCCTCACTTCTCCAGGATCGTAATACGTATCGGTCCATCTCTCGTAATCCCATGAATCGTCTGCTTACCACTGTCACTTCAACCATAAAGTAATCGGGTCTTCCTCTTGAAGTTCAGAATAAACTCGTTCCTGGATTAACTGTTCCGCCGAGGCTCTATGGTCTCCCTAAGATACATAAACCCGGATAATCCTCTTCCTCCGATTTTAAGTGCGCTTAATTCCCCTACTTGCAAACTTGCCAGGTATCTCACTTCCATATTAAAATCGTTTGCAGAGAAGACAGACTCTTTTATCCTTACCTTAATTCCGAACATTTTGTCGAAAAATTTAACGAATTGAAGGGGGAGTCTCGAGATATCCTCGTTAGTTTTGACGACGAATCCCTATTTACCAATGCTCCTATTTTGGATTCTATCGTAACCACAAACAGCCCCTAACGTCCAATGGTTCTTCATCAGATTTGGGCTCTCTCGTTGAAGTATGCCTCACTTCCACATATATCCCGCTTTGTGGACAATTCTACGAACAACTTTCAGGTGCCGCCATGGGTTCTCCTTTGTCCTCTGATGGTCGCCAACATCTTCATGGAGCCTTTCGAAGAACAGGCCCTCGAATTTTATAGTCTTAAACCCAAATGTTGATTCAGGTATGTCGATGATACTTTCGTAATGCTAATATGGCCACATGGTCGTGCCACTTTAGATCAATTCCTAGGCCATCTCAATAGTCATCACCCCAATATCCGGTTCACCATGGAGGTTGAAGCCGAAGGAAAGTTGCCCTTCTTAGATGTCTGGCAAGTCGTAATCTTGACTCGGTCATTCGGTCTACAGGAAACCCACTCACACTGACCGTTACCTCAATGCGTTATCTCATCATCATATCCCTCCAAAAATTTCAGTCATCAACTCTCTTGTTCACCCCTTCACTTCTCTGTGGTTGCGAGAAAAGACTTCAAACAAATGGTGCCTTTAGTTTCGGCGGAAAGAGGCTCCCTCATGACCACCGCTATGGCAGTCTCTGCTGATGGAAATAGTCTGCCACCGTTTTTCGTATTTCCACACAACTATTATAAAGGGCATTTTATCCGAGATGGCCCACCAGGAAGTATGGGTAACGCAAATCCTTCAGGGCGGATGGGTTTCGATTCATTTGATTTTTTTCATGGCTTTCGACACCCTGAATCATGAAATATTATCGTCTGAATTAAAGTGCAGTTAACTTAATTTCGAGTTATTTGAGTAACATAAATGAACAATTTTCTAAGGAAAGCAGCGATGTGTGTGGTGTGCCGCAAGGTTCCATACCTGGACCACTATTATTCACTTTATATGCTTCTGTTTTTGTATCAAGGATTAGGTTCACCTTGCTTCTCGCAGTATCAATTGAGATTTGAGAATTGTGTGATGCTGCCGAAAATCATTCATTTATTACCATAAGTAAGTCTAAAATGTTATTGTCTGGTAACACCTCAGGTGGTGTTAGTCGAAATGAAGCATTGGATCCGTTAGTAATTTCTAGAAGCAAATTTGCTTTTGTGCCAGCTGCATTAAGTTCGTGGCTAATTTTGTTAAAATCTGGCAACCCTGTAAGCCTATACGGTCAAATCAAAGTAGAGACTGACGAAGACGAGCGGCTGTCGCAAAAGAAAGAGAACTCGATCAAATCTGAACTTAGCGGAAGCAAGACAGACCGAAACGTATAACGATCTTGCGACTGACAAGAGGAAGTGAGATAGGCTCGGTATATATATGTACGTCGATGCGCATTGTTTAGGCTCGTACACGTCCTTTTGTAGAACCGATTCAGTCAGCCAATGACCTTGGCTTGCTTTATGGCGAGCCGCGGATTCGTAAAAAAGGCAGTTTGTCTTTTTCTTTGGTGGATTTGGAATGATTTTGGACCGTCATGTCGCTGGAGCAGTGGCGGCTCCTGACTTTAGAACTTGGCAGTGCTCTAAATAGAATGAAATCACCGCTCAGGGGTTGGGGGTGGGTCTGGCGGTTTCTCCCCCGTAGTTTTTTTTAAATGAAGTGCTTTAGAAGCCATTTTCAAACATTTTCCAACAAAAAATTTCACTCACCGCAATATTTAACGAAAATCCCAAATCCAAAAGGTTAAACTTTAGCACACAACTTTTACCGCGAGCTTTTGATACTTCGCACAGGCCTAGGACGTCCATTTCATTTTATTCCAAGTTTTTCGTCAAAAGTCATTTTTAACTGAATGGAGTATTACAACACAATAATAATTTTGAAAATTGCAAAAATCAGACGACCACTTTGTTAAAGTTCACTCCACAATGTTTAAGTGTTGACTTTAACTAAACCAAATCACTTGCCATGCTAAGTATTGGAAATTTCAATATTTAAAAATAAACACGATAATGCAGCTAATTACTCACGTTATAAGCAAAGCAACGAGCTATCTCAGACCTAAATATGGTAAACAAAAACAATAAACACTGCCGCAGAAGTACAAACTCCGCGACTCCTGCTTCGCCCAACAGTGTGTGTGCTCAAACAGCGCTCCCAGACGAGCTATAATTCTTCCACCTAAAAGCACATACGACGAAATTTTCCCGAGTCACGCCGATCTCGCTCCCATATCGAATATGCATTGGCCACACCTCAGTACTCGGACAGCTAAATGCGTATGTGGTAGGCATTTTCAAAGACGACGCGGAATGCTTAGAGCGCGTACTATTTATTATCTCGCATAATAATTAATATATATTGCGGCAGAGATTCAACAAGTTTTAAACTTATTAGTTTATAAATTATAAGGTTTTGAACCTTTTATCAAAAAAGGTTAAAACCATATTTTTGTAGGCAGTGCGCGCGCTCGAGCGCACTTATTAAGGAGCCGCCGCTGCGCTGGAGGTGAATATAAATTTCAGAGAAACTTCTATTGATTTCTAAGTACATTCATTCCTACGAGGTTAAATTAATCTGTTTTGTAGCCTATAGGACACTTAACATTAACATTTTGAAAATCAAAATATTTTACTAGTCAACATTACAGATGTTTCATGAAAAGTTTAGACTGCGAAACTTTTCAGAAAAGATTGAAAAGTTTCACTGGCAAAATGAATTTTTTTGAATTAATTATTATAAGTGTTCAGCTGCTTACATTGGTATTGGTAATAAGTACAGGATGGTTCATTTTGGGTGCAAGTATGGGCGATTTCGTAAACTATCACAGTTAGAAAAAAAACTAATGGCGCAGTCTCGATCTCTTTTTATGAACTTTGCTCAGTGGCACGAACAAAATTTTGCGATCGCCTTTCGTTTTCAAGTTATGGGACAAAATTGCCTTTTTCCACATTCTGGAGACTGCTTATATCTCGCTTATTATTACAAATTCTGGGATGTTGTAAAGGCATTCTCAAGACACTTTTTTGAGTAGATTGCAGTGGCGTAGTCACATTTGTATTTAAGGTTACGGTTTTAACATGCACAATACCAGAATATTATAGGTATGTGCATGCCCTGCACTTATTAGACAATACGGACAATACGTTGCTTCTACAATTTTCCAATTTTATGAAAAAGATGTTTTCTTGCTGGACCACAAATTTGTGTAATGTATTTTTCATGTAGCGGGTAAATAATCTTATTTTTCGGAATTAACATATGTTAATGCGAGACCAAATACCGACAAAGGCTCGAAATTATTTTTGGTGAAGAAACGAAACACTAATATTGTTTCTGAAAGAAGTTACAGCGAGTTAAACACAAATAATTTGTGCGCGCTAGCCGCGCTAATGGGTTCATAGGTAGGGACATAAGGGTTCGCGCGCTTTTATCCTTGATAATACACACATAGCCAAAACTCTTGGCCCCTGAATTAATTTGAAACGTAAACAAAAATAATTCTAACAAATAAGTGGATTCAATAATTCTACATTTTATTGAAATGCTTTATAACATGTAAGGTTATTTTCATGGAAGGAGTACAAGGCCATGAATTAATTTTAAGAAAATGGCCGAATTAATTTGTTTTGAAAAGACCGAAGTCTTCGCAAAATGTGAGAAACGATGATGTCAATAACCAGGATTTCTTCCTTTGTTCTCGAGCAAAACATTAAAACGTCTGTATAATCCAATAAAAAAGGTTATTAATGGCTTCTCTGCAGTATGTTGGTTCATTCTTCTTGAGCAGCAACAATCAGCTCCTGGAGGGTGAAAGGGGGGGTTATCTCTATTTAAAATGGTCCTTTTTAGCATATCCCACACGTTCTCACAAGGATTCATGTCAGGTGAGTTTGCTGGCCAATTCATTCTTTGAATATTCCCTAACTGTAGCAAACCCTTTTTGTGCGGTGGGGTGTGGCGTTATCGTCCATAAAAACGAAATTCTCTCCAATTTCGTTGAGGAGGTTTGCGGCACTTGAATAAGTGGAGTGCGGCTACCATACATTATACCCCCCAAACAATACTGTTCCGCCTTGATAAGGAACAACTTCTCTGGCAAAATTAAGTCTTTCTTGTCGTCGCGGTCGCATATTTGTATCGAGCGTATGCTATGCATTCCCAACTGTCGACTTACAACAACGGGCGTATTTTCTACTTATATATTATTTTCGTAAGCTTTGTTGCCAGCACACCTTCGTGGCTCAGTTGTCAATGTGTCAGCCTCCCAAGTCGCAACGTTGAGGGTTCGCACCTCGCAGTAGTTATTTTTTGTTATGATTTCTCTTTTTTCTTTTGAACAAAAAATCGGTCAGGTCCAAAAGGACAGCTAGGGGATCGCCATCACGCGAGACAGACATCCACTCATTTGACATACCTCTGCGACCACGGTCGCCTGATACGAAACTAAGTTCGGCATTTGCCAATCTGCGATAGCATACATAGGTACGCTCGATACGAATATGCGTCCCGGTCCCCTTCAGACCCTTTCACCTCGATAATCACTCATTAACCCATTTCTTGTCTCATCAGAAAAATGATATTGCACCACTGGGGTAAAAGCCAGCCCCTATGTTCCTGTGCCCATTGGAGACGTGCGGCTATGTGTCGAGGAAGTGTGCTGTATATAAAACGGCTTGGAAAATAAGCCTAAATATCCCAAACATCCTAGAATATGGATCGTACATGGAAAATGGCGTTATTATGCCAATAAAATTCACAAATCGCTCTAAACTCTATCGTGTTACAATAACACAGTTCTGTAAATGTAAAAATTTACTTGTTCTTTTCGATGTGCATGTATGCAATCTAATGTGCAATGTATAATATCACGGTTATGTGAGGGGAAATGCAATTTGTCTGAATAAAAAATACAAATGTTCTCGAATTAAAGCAGCGTTTGTACAACGCCTGCACCTGAACCACTAATACACGGCTCAGCGCGGCTAGCGCGCACAAATTATTTGTGTTTAATTCGCTGTAACTTTTTTCAGCAACAATATTAATGTTTGGTTTCTTCACCAAAAATAATTTCGAGCCTTTGTCCGTATTTGGTCTCGCATATGTTAATTCCGAAAAATAAGATTACTCACCCGCTATATGAAAAATACATTACACACATATGTGGTCGAGCAAGAAAACATTTTTTTTATCAAATTGGAAAATTGTAGAGGCAACGTGAGTAAACTGTGATTATCAGCACACTTCAGTGTATATTCCACGAAAAAAAACAGGTATCTATGTAACTCTTTTCGTTGCTGAAATACGACAAGAAAAGTATTAAAAAGGGTCGAAAATTGATTTAGGAAAATTTTACGAAAAATCGATTTTCCGGCATTTTCACAACTTCCGATCTTTTCCCGACCTCCAATGGCAAAATCGGTGGTCTCGCACCTCTTTCTTCCTGCAGAGCTCATCTTACAAAAATGAGTCACTGCCTAAAGGTGTAAAGCACTGAGTAACCTTAAATTACAATTTTTGAATTATATTTTGGGAAAGTTTTCAGAAACTTAAGAAGTTTAAAATTTTCTTGAAATGAAATGGAAAGTTTAAAGTAAAACTTTTCGTCTTTAACATCTGTAGTCAACATAGTCAACTGTCCCCCAGGTGCAAAAATTATTTCTTCATAGAAGAATAAAATCAAGGATTGTATAGATAGATATAGTGGGGCCAAATAAAAAGTACAGTTTACTTAAAAGTTTAATCTTCCATCTACATACGCTCGTTCGCCACCTGTCATTGAGATTTTAACACTCTCATAAAAGGAAGAGTAAAGAAGCGGTAAGGAACCTATGTTCTTTTATCTGACAATAATGAGCGTTTTTGTGATTGTAAAAAAGGTATGTTTTAGAACTCAGTAACACGGGGTTCGTGACTCATGACTAGTTTTTATTACGCCAGACGAAGTGTTTAGTGTATAGATGTATAGTGTTGAAACATCCGATCCCAGTTTTCCTCTGACATAGGGGTCGCGTGTTTGGAAGGGTTAGACTGAAACTTATTTAGTGGAATAGATTGGACAAACCTGAATTATAGACTCAAAAGGTTGTTGTTATACTCGGAAACAGTATGGATTGCCCAATAATTTCTTCTCTTGTCCTAATATTCTGCATAATATTTGGAATTCATGCATAATTTTTATGAAGCGTTAAGAGGACGACCTGTTTGCCGTTGGATTTTATGAGCAACGGCGTTAGGGATTAAAAGCATTTTCCAGGAATGCAGAAAACACGTTCGTTGCAAAATTTCCCTGGAGTAATTATTGTTCTAACCTCCGTGTTTGTTTTCGCTGCTATTTCGCAAATATGCATATGAGTGGCGTATTTATAAAATTTGCTACCTACGTTGTTTAGTATTTTGCAGGAAAAGATCTGGTGCAGTGACGCGGGTTTGATTTGTTTATAAAAAAAATTGAGGTTTCGCTTCGAATGTGGAAGCAGATGAAAGGCTTACTTTGTTTATATAGATTGCGCGATAGGAGCGAAGTGAGGTGAGACCTGAGCCACTCTTGACACGTCCTAAAAATAGGTGTTCTAATAAATAACTTTTTATCTCTGTATATATAAATCGAGTTTTAATGCAAGTGATTCGTATCACGCTTTCAGTACACCACCTATTTCAATGTTAACAGAGAGCTCGAATCGAGGCTAAATGGTTCTTTCCAGAAACTGAAAATGTTAATTTTAATGAGTATTATATTTTTAAGCACGTTCGTTTCCAGGAAAGTGAGGAATAGATTTTACTAGCGAACATAAAAATAAGATTACTTTTATTTTTGTATAATAGATATACAGGATGTTTCAAACGTATCTAATGTGAATATAAATATAAATAGCCCATAAAATTTGTTTGGTACTTCTCCGTTTTATTCGAAATATTTGAAGGCAATGAGTTCAACACAGGGTGTTTCAGGAATGCACTGAGATCGTATCAGGACTGGATTACTCTCATGAAAATATGGCAAAAGTTCCCTATAAAGCTTGGAAAGAATTTTCTTTATTTAAAAGTGCAGAATTTTTTGTAGTGATCCATATTTTCTAATTTTGGAGCAAATTTATTTTTAGATCGAAATAAAATACCTAGCTTTCCGTTTAACTGAAACTACTGTTACACGGCGCAAAACTTGCCGCCGCCGACCGGGAGTCGAACCCTGGTCCCCGCGCTCCGAAGCCCTCTGCTCTCCTACTGAGCTATTCGGCGACCTTACACGCCTTCTCTCTAACCGTCTACATATACTTATGATTGTAACAGTTCGGCCCGTCCTGACAAGCTAGCCGTCCTCGGCTACCCCAGCCACTGGCTACTTTCAGCGCTCGCGACACGAACATGCTACGCACAACGCACCTCATGCGCACTCCACCCGCCGTGCTCTCCTCTGGCACGCGGGTTGCCTATCCCACTTCTGAAATGTTACACGGCGCAAAACTTGCCGCCGCCGACCGGGAGTCGAACCCGGGTCCCCGCGCTCCGAAGCCCTCTGCTCTCCTACTGAGCTATTCGGCGACCTTACACGCCTTCTCTCTAACCGTCTACATATACTTATGATTGTAACACTACTGTTTTCTCTTGGACGGACCTAGTATATGTATAATAGAATTATATTATTACTGAATTTGAGCAGGAACGAAGAGAAGCAGATATCCGGAAGGGAGTGAGACAGGGATGTGCATTGTCACCTCTAGTTTTCAACTTATACAGGGTGAGTCAATAGTGCTATATTCTCAAATAGCTCTTAAGCGATTGAAAATATAAGAAAGTTTTATGGATGTAAAAATGCAAAATTATTGTTTATACAGCTTGTTCCAACTCTGCTGTAGGGCATCTATACAGGGTAGTCCACTACGCGCGCGTCGGTCAATAGTCGCTAAACCGTTGAACTTATGGGAAATTTTTTTAAATAAAACTTGTAAGGTTCCATCTTTGCTGCAACTGAAAATTATTTTCAATTATACAGGTTGTCCCATTTCTTCTGCGCAGTGCCTAACTCTGTTTTTTTTAAATGGAACACCCTGTATTTGATCGCATTTTGGAGTTCTTTGTTGAATTTAAGTGCCACTTTGTTAACCGTACATTGGGTCTAAGTCTTACGGCTTCGGCGTTATGTGACGTTAAAAATCGTCATTTTTCAAGTTTCGCCATTTATAACTTTTAAAAGGTTCTAGATAAAGAAAAATGACTTACGTGTCCCTATCTTAGTTTTTAATCCTCTATCTAATGGGGTTCGAAAATACTGCTTCCTGATAGGTCGCTTTTTGCCATTTGTTGACCAATCAGGAAGCAGCATTTTCCAGCCCCATTAGATAGAGGATTAAAAACTAAGATAGGGACACGTAAGTCATTTTTCTTTGTCTCGAACCTTTTAAAAGTTATAAATGGCGAAACTTGAAAAATGACGATTTTTAACGTCACATAACGCCGAAGCCGTAAGACTTAGACCCAATGTACGGTTAATAAAGTGGCACTTAAATTCAACAAAGAACTCCAAAATGCGATCAAATACAGGGTGTTCCATTTAAAAAAACAGAGTTAGGCACTGCGCAGAAGAAATGGGACAACCTGTATAATTGAAAATAATTTTCAGTTGCAGCAAAGATGGAACCTTACAAGTTTTATTTAAAAAAATTTCCCATAAGTTCAACGGTTTAGCGACTATTGACCGACGCGCGCGTAGTGGACTACCCTGTATATTCTTACATTTTCCAATTCAACGCTTAATTCTGTTAATACTTTTTCAAGACCATGTGAAAAGTGTATAGTTTTTGAGTTATAATTTTTTTTCAAAAATTTTGACAGTTGCATGATCTATAAAAAAATGTGTTTTTTGATGTGTACTACTTGTTATTTAATTTTTTTTTTATTTAATCTAAAAACCCTTGTACCGTTAGGTGTTGGGTGATAACAAATTACATGATACATTTTCACATTCATTCATATATCTTTTCCCTTTCCAAATCTTCCTGTCTTGGGCTGTCTGCCTAGCTTCACTCCAGTTGATTCCCCTCTTTTCTGCTGCGTGGCGCACTTGTTCTTCCCACTTCAATCTTGGGCGTCCTACTTTATTTTTTCCCTGCACTCTAACTTCATATATTTGTTTTGCATCCCTGTCTTCACTCATTCTATGGAGGTGTCCCAGGCATACCAGTTGTCTTTCCTCTATTGCTTTTGTAACTGGTTTCATGTCCAGCCGGTCCATAACTATCGAATTTCTTATTCTGTCTCTTCTTGTGATTCCCTTTATTTTCCTTAGAAATCTCACTTCTGTAGCTGTAATTTTACTTTTAACTTGCTCTGAGACTGTCCAAGACAAGCAGCCATATTATGTGAGCGTGGGTCTTACTACTTTTTTATAAACCTGTGTCTTTATCATTTTAGGAATCTCTTTTTTTCCTAGAAATGTCGTTCGCAACATATAGATTCTTCCAGCCTTTCCTATTCTCTCGTTTATTTCTTTATCTATTTTACCGTTGTCTTCGATAACTGTACCTAAATAATTATAACTTTTAACTTGTTCCAATACTGTTTCTTCTAATCTTATATTCTTATTTTTCTCCTTGATTGCTAATATCATTGACTTTGTTTTATTAGTATTTATTTCCATATTTATTTTCTTCAGTTCTTCGTGGTAAATTTCTAGATTATTTTGTAGTTTTTCTACTGAGTCTGCTATCAATATCATGTCATCAGCGAACATTAATTCCTGTAGAGCTATTTTTTTTCATATTCCAGTTTCCTACTTCCATTTTACTTCCTTTTGATTTACTTCTCTTTATGGCATCATCTATAATTATAGAGAACAAAAGGGGCCTCAATACACAACCCTGCTTCAAACCTATGTTCGACTCAAATACAGTAGATTCATTATTGTGGGATCTTACTACGTTCCTGTTATTTCTATATAGTGCTTTGATCATTTCTATCATACCTTTCTCAATTCCCCTCCTTTGTAAGCTTTCCCAAACGTCCTTTCTTACTACTCTGTCAAAAGCTTTCTTCAGGTCAATAAAACAGATATGCATTTCTTTTCCCTTTCTCAGCACCTTTTCTGCTAGTTGTCTTATTATAAATATCAAATCTTGCGTACTTCGTCCTTTTCTAAATCCATGCTGTGTTTCTTCTAGCGATGTTTCTAGTTCTTCTCTTAGTCTGTATTCTAATATTCTTACTTTCCCCGGTATACTTGTTATCGTAATCCCTCTATAATTGGTGCAATCCTTTATGTCTCCTTTCTTATACATAGGGAGTATTATTCCTAAATTCCAGTCATGAGGAATCTCTTCTTCCTTTAAGATGTTGTTCATCAAATTGCATAGCCTCTCCTTTCCTGTAGTTTCCATACATTTCAACATTTCCGCAGTGACCTCGTCTTTTCCGGCGGCTTTGCCAGTTTTAATTTGTTAATAGCTATTGTGATCTCTTCCATGGTTATTGGCTGCATGTCCCTTCTGTCATCATATTCTAATTCTATTTCTTCTTCTTCTTCTTCTTCTTCTTCATATTTATCTTCGTCCCTGTTTGTTTCTGTCAACTCTTCGAAATATTGTCTCCATCTTTCCATTATCGCCTTTTCTTCCGTCAGTACATTCCCTTCTTTATCTTTAAGTGTACTACTTATCGAATTGAAATTTTGGTAACCGTTTGGTGACCGTTTCAAAAGAATAAACATAATATTCCACATAATGTTTTAAAAAATGCCCTATGCTGAGAAAAATATACTGGCATAACTTTCTTATTTTAAATGGACAGCTATATAATTTTTGTAATGCCTTCGAATTCCCCACCAAATATGTTAGGTACTACTTTTGCACACGCACTTCCCCATACTCAGAAATTGCCGTTTCGCGATATTTGCAAATAAATTTAATATTTTGTAAGAATTTATGCAGATGGATAGAAAATGATTGCAATAGAAAACAAAATATTACCTACCTACATGTCAAGTTATTTGCATACTTACTTTAATTTTTTGAGTTGTATCGTTGATTGAAGGAATCAACGGTATCACTTAAAACAGTTTCAAAGTTTCAATTTCCAAATTAATATAAACTTCTTTCAAAGAGAATTAAAAGATATGCTATATGCACTCGGGGAAGGTGAACAAAATAATTTTATGGCTTCAAGACTGTATTCTCAAAAATTTCCCGAGAGACGCCAACCGCCCATATTTAGTTTTAGAAAACCATTTTCTTTTTTTGCAAAATGAATTCCAAGGTTTTATAGATAAACTTCCACTTAATGTTTTGAGAAGATTATGGCTCCAACAAGATGGGACTCCTCCACACTATAGTCTAATTGTTAGAAACCATTTGGATGCTTTGTTTCCTGATAAATTTATAGGTAGAGGGGGACCAATATCACGGCCACTCCCGATCTCACAAAATTGGACTTCTTTTTGTGGGGTTATGTGAAGAATTTAGTTTACCCAACAGCACCTACCACAAAGGAAGACACGACAGTGCGTATGTTACAAAATGTGTCCAATTCATTTTTACGTAGAATAGAAACATGTATTCGTTGTAGCGGTAGACACATTGAGCATATTTTGTAAAATCATTTATTGTTTGTGTTTATTACGGTTTATTACATTTCGTAATGCCATTCTCAAATTACATAACTTTTAGTAGGCACTGCTCTCAATCTTCAAAGCAAAAATGTTTTGTCTAGCAAATGTTCATTCTCGGATTTTCTGTGGTCCGGTGCCTGCAATTTTGCATATTGGGCCAGTTGTTCAACGTAAACGTGGACTCGTCGGTGGAAGAAATTGGTGATAAAGAGTTTCGGTCGTTCTTTGCACGTTGCACGCAGAAAAAATGTATATTCAACGGTTACACATTAGTGGATAGAAAATTAGTGTATTATGCAATACCTATAGGTAACTACAACTTGTTGATTCTTTTACAGCCCACAGTAAACTGTTCGAAAACTGGAAATATCCTTAATCCAAATGGGCCTCATTTTACAATGTTTACACGGGCCCCAGCCCATCCGTACAGAACGCTAACACCGTCAATATAAATTTTATTGCCGGTGAGCCGAGCGCTCCGTACTTTTATTACCTTTCGAAATTTGTGATAGACAAACAGGTGTGGAGAGTGAGAGAGCTATACAGACGGGAGAGGCCAAATACCGGCACTGTGTAGGTATATCTGCCGACAAACGGACAGAGATAACAAGAGATAAAACTTGCCGATACTGTAATATCAAGCCTTCAAAGTCGCCGATGAGTTTACTGCGTCTATAAATTTTTATGTTCCCGATGGGTTTTTACAATTTTATAGCGTTTAACCCAATTAGGTAATATGGCTGTGCCGAACTGTTACAATGGAGCATTTGTTTCTATGAGAGCCTTAGTCAAATTGAAGAGTTATGTAATACTCTATTGACACTAAACGTTCGTAAGTGAATGACGTTGGGTCATGAAAAAGTCTAGAATAACTCTGCTAATATTAATATGCAGTGTGCATAGTAAGTCTCATGGGCTACATTTGGGTTTGTGAGGTAAAATAAATAATAACAATAGATCTTCCATTTCACCATGCTAATCTCTATTTGTTTTATCTTTTATTGTATGTTCCGATCTTCTAAACAAAACAACAGCAATATGTATTTCAAATTATTGTTGACCAATTTTCTTTCCTATTTTGACAGTAATTCTTTATTTTGATTTACTCTATAGGTACTTTTATGCGATGAAATTCTTGACAAATAAATAAAACAAATGCTGACATGCTGTGCGATATGCATGTCGTTTGTGGTCTGCTGAAAGGTCCCCAGCCGTGTAATATCGCATCATTCAATATTTGCCCGTCTTCATCAACCATAAACGATGGTCAGTCCACAGTTTGGTTTAAATTAATTAATTTTTTTTCTGGGGCCATCTGAAAGTCTCTGGTTTATAAGACCTCGATTGAAAAGGTTGACGAATTAACGGGTCGCATTGTAGCATTTTATTTTACTCGAAAACTATCAGTTTTATAAATTAATGAAATGTTTCGAATACACTTAGAATCACCCTGTATAATAATACAATTTTATATTCATTGTAGCGTGGATACCGTATTGCTCCGATAGTCTTTACGACTGCCCTGTGATGTCACGATCATATTTCAATATTGGAATCTTTCGTTGAATGATCACATTTTATTGCCTACTAGAGCGGTTTGAATTTTAAACGGTTTCTTTATGGATGAATGAATCTCATTTGACATTAGCTAAGAGAGTTGGAACACATTTCCATAAACGATTTTAAAGTCATTTAAAGCGTAGGTATTTATAAGCAAACTGAAGTGGACATGTCCACATTAGTGTGGAATACCATTTTGGTTTTTCCTCAATAAAAATAAGAAATAATTTCCTGATAAACTTTGAGGAGAATTTTCCATTGCATCGGAATTTATTAATATTAAAGGCAAAAAAACATTAACCTAACAAAAGATATAGGTAGGCACATTATAAATAAATATAATATAGCGATAAACGAATTATAATGATAAAAAAGCACAGATATTCTGATACAGAAAACAAAATGATAAGTCTTTATTAACAAGAACAAAAAGTTTCTTATCATAAAACAGAAATATACAGGCAGTAAAGAGTATCAGTTGAATTGGATCAATCTGTGAAATTCACGAATTGTTAAGAAACAATAACTACAAAATTTTCAAGTTTTTACGAAAAGTTTCACTCTGGTATCTTTGATTGAAAAACTGTAATATCGAGAGGTTGTTATAAGTACCAGGTAAGTACAACTTTGAGGTAACGAGACTAATTTGAAAAACTATTTTTTAACAAAAGCCAAGAAGAAACAAATCAATTTTATTTAAATTTTCATATCTCGCTGGTTGCTGTGAACGACAAACCACTTTTTTAATATCGCACACCCTTTCTAGAATATCACCGCACGCCACTGCCAATATACTATATAAATTACACTGAAATATTTTTAAACCCCATTATTCGAGTTTTATCCAGCATAACTGAGCAGTGTGTGTCAGACGGCATAAAATGCTTTTAGCGGTAAAACATGAAATAAAAGTTGTTATTATCGCCTTATTGCGATCGCAACTACTTGCACGTACTATGCGATTGTCGTTTGAAATGAAGCCGACCGGAATGAGTAATAATTGACGTTAAAAACGACAGTTGTTGCCAAGTTTACAATTAAAACCTGTTTGTCGTTGCTTTTTATCGGTAATAGGAACTAAAAAAACTCAGACGTATAAGATAATATGTTACATTGTATGCATCAGGTGATGATCATATAAGTGCTTAATAAATCATCCCAATATAGACTGATGATTTCAGACTTTCGCCAGTGTGGCGGTAAAAGTTGTATATAAGAATAATAATAGACTATTTTTAAAAATATACAAATTAGAAATTAGATGAAAAACTATTCTACAACCCAACCTCCTCCAGTTTAAAAAATTAAAAAGTGAAACTGCAATAAATTATAAAAAATGAGTATCAATTAATTTATAAATTTTGGATTTAACGACTGATAAACATTTTGTTGGGATATATCAATTGGTTATTTTAGTATTTCTTACAAAATACTGAAGGCAATATGAATTTTTATACCGTCGACTAACGATAACCGCCATGCGTTATTAACCTAAATTGGCTTTGTGAATTCTTATACTTGTTTTTGGATTAAGCGTTTAAAGCAATGATTATAACTGTTTCTCGAAGTATTTTTAGGTTTAAATAGAATTATTTTGTAGTTTAAACTGTTGTTTTCTTTTCTTGTGTCCATCTCTTAAACTTATTGTGTTTTGATTCTTTTTTTAGTTGTGTGTTGTTTGTGTTTTAAAGCCTAGAATGGTGTTATACTTAAGTTATACATATTCTGAAAATAAGTTATGGAATCTTATCTACTTTCAACAGTCAAATAAACAAATAAAACACGAAAATCCCAAATTACACCATCAAAATTGGAGAATACTAATCTCTGTGGTATGATGGATTTTGTGATCGAATGGCCAGTTATTTTGATTACTTGATTTTCGCCAATATATATGAGGCGCCGTTTGTGCCATAAGTATTTGTAGTAAAATAATTAAAAAGATGACAAAGAAAGAAGAAAAATGTACATGAAAAAAATAAAATGTGTATTAAGGAAATATTTTTCAGGAATAAAAAAAAATCGTGGAAATATTTTTTTCACTCTGCCAAAAAAAGATTTCACGGAAATTTTTTTTTCTCTGGGAAAATTTTTGTCGCTGGAAATATTTTTCTTACGGAAAGATTCTTGCGCGCAAGGAAAAAAATATTTTGTTGGCTGTGCTGTGTAGATTTTTTGGGCTGGTGAAATATTTTTTCAGCTTTCGTTTACTCACGCATGATGGCGCTAATGTGAATCAGAGATCGCAATCCAGCAATGTTGCCACATTTGCTGTTACTTTCAATGCGATCTACTGTTATAAAATTTAAATGTTCTGTGTTGTAAATAGTTCAAGTGTTTCAGATGATTCACGTACGTCTCATAACTATGTAAGACAAACTTACCTACCAAAGTCTGTGTTGATTTGATTTTTTTCAGTTACGTTGTATTCAGTTTAGTTCGTAAGTACGACATGTGCAACTTAGCTACTAAGGCAACTAGTAAGTTGCTCTATTAATAATGAACCTATCGCGTTTATATCCCACCTAGGTTTTGCCAATGCACAAATTTAAACCGTTCTGATTGGTCAGCTGCATACGTAGAATGATTAAAAAAATGGAATTGAGCTGCGTCTAAAGGTTTCTAAAAATGTTAATGAGAAACTATACAAACCGTTAAAAAAGTAATACCTAATACTTTTTTTAATCATCATTCTACTTATTTTTTTAACTTTACTTTGTCCAAATTCATCACAACAAACTGTAGTGGTAAAATTGGCACTTAGTTCGTAGTACCCAATGTAAATCCTCTTAACTACTTAAGTAGGTAGGTATTAATTTATTTTAGCATGTTAAAAATGGGAAATTTATAGGAATAGTAGAAAGTTCGCACTATGTGGGAATATATTTTTGTTCTTTAATTTAAAAATTTATTTTATTCTGAAAATGTCCTTCAATCAAAATATCAAAATATGGTAGGTAATTTGGTAAAATTATTGCAATATTCCAGAGATTGGCAAAAACCTACCGTCCTTTATCTCATTTTAGAAAACAAATATACAGAAAATTTGTTCCTAAATTAAGAGTTATGCTAAAATTTCAATGAAAAGCACAATCTAAAAAACACAAAATAAGTAATTGTATTATTTTCTCATTAAGCAAATACAAAACATTAAAATTGTGGAGGTGCAGATATTTAAAATGAACAAAAATGAATAGAATTATGTAATTACTTACAATACATTTTATTTGAATTATAGTTGTTGTCAATAGAAGTTTGAAGTGAATGGGGACGTTTTCTCTTTGCCTCTCTTTTCTTCTTAAAATATGAATGATCATAGGATTTCTTGAGAGGTCGACCACTCTGCAGACATTTTCTTCCACCGCACTTTATCCTTCTTCGTATCGTAATATGATATTTTGAATGAAGGACATTTTTACAATAAAATAAATTTTTACATTAAAGAACAAAAATATATTCCCACGTGGTGTGAACTTTCTACTGTTACTATAAAATTTATATTATTATGTTTTCTCATATGTGTTTCCATATGAGTGATTTTCGAATCAGTTCCTGACGGTCCTTTTCCGAAAAAAACGACTATTTCCAAATGTTTTTTTTACTATGTTTTTACTTATGAATAATCTCTTGCGAAAAATCATTATGTTTGAGTTGCCAAATGCTGACTGGAAAATCGCTCATAAGAAAACACATATGAGAAAACATACAATAATGAAACTAAATTTCTAAAAACAAAATGCCATAATCCTTGCATGTGTTCCTAGATTAGGGAGTAAGCGTTTTTTCAGTTCTTTCGTCACGCAGCTACGTATGCAGATGCAGCTGACGAATCAGAACGCTTTAAATTTGTGCATTGGCAAAACTTAGTTGAGATACAAATAAACGCGTACCTATCGGCAATCGAACGTGTTCGGTGCTCCATTTCATGCCTTGATCTTGATTCCTTCATTGCTTATATTTTGTGTTCAGTGGTGCATTAAACCTACAGAACAGAGCACTGCGCAACTGCGCATATGAACTAAACTGAATACACTATAACTACTAAACAAATCCAACGTAGACGTTGGTATTAATTTTTGTCATACCTAGTTAAGAGGTGGTTATACCGTGAGCGATTTGTAGAGTTTGTCCGTAAGAGGCCCATGTATTTCTTGCGGTGCCGGCTCTTTGCAAGGGTTTACAAAATACAATTTTGTGTTACCAATTCTTAACCGATTTTAATTTTAAAAAGCTTGCTGGCATCGCAAAACTTCGAACATGTTGCCTACATCGAGTTTTTTCTCATAAATTTGCAGCAGTAACATGCAGAGGAACGTAAATATGACTGAAATTGCATTAATTTTGTGCATTTTAAATATTTTTTCTTGATTTCACAGTGAGAAAACTGAAAAAGTCGCATGTAGGATTCAATTCCAACCTTTTTACTATGCACTAGAAAATTTTCACATTTCTAACTTCAAGAATGGCGTAGTAATCTTTTAGATTAGAGAGGCTGTTTTTCGCCTAAAATCGAGCGGTATAACCTCCTCTTAATGCGATGTACGTGAATTATCTAGTACCACCTAGATTATTTACAACACAATAAAAATTTTGAATTTTACAGATTACAGTCCCACCCATCAGAAAATAATGGCAACATTGCTGGATGGCGATCCCTCAGTCACGTTAGCGCCATCATACGTAGGTAAACGAAAGCTGAAAAAAATATTTCACCAGCCCATGAAATCTACACAGCCAAGGAAATATTTTTTTCTTGCGCGCAAGAATCTTTCCAGCGACAAAAATTTTACCAGAGAAAAAAATTAATTTCCGCGAAATCTTTTTTTGTCAGAGGGTGAAAAAAATATTTCCGCGCGATTTTTTTTTATTCCTGAAAAATATTTCCTTAATACACATTTTCTTTTTTTCATGTATGTACATTTTTATTTTTTCTTTGTCGTCCTTTCACTTATTTTACTACAAATACTTATGGCACAAACGGCGCCTCATAAATATACCTGCTTTAGGTAAATTTCACATCTTCGAAGATCTACTCGAATGATTGGATATTTTCTCGGATATTTTATATTGTTCTGTATTTACACCTATCTCTATATTTTCTGCAATACAGTAGTTACGTGTAATATTTTTTTCTGAAAGTTTCTTAAGCAATTCTATTGGGTCGTCCAAGTAAGGCGTACGCCACTTACTGTCAGCACATTTTTTATTTCCTCCTTGACAAGTTTTTGAGAAAATAGTCTTGTACTCATACCTGCTTTAAAACCATTAACAGCAAACTCTTCCTTAAAAAATATTTTACAATTCGCAGATTCGCCTTCTCTCCAAGCGAGTTCGCATGAAAATATTTGAAAAATCTTTTTTGCAAGCCCGATGTCATCTTCATTCCATTTTTTGACCAATGCAGTGTTTGCTGTTTATTTGAAGACGAGAAACTTGTTTTCATTTTTTCTGGCATGGCTTGCAACTGCCTTCTTTTTGTGTTACGAGCATCTCTTGCTTCTTGGAAATTTATTTAGGTGAAAGGGCCAAAAATGATGCCATACTCATTACTCATTTTCGCTGTAACGTTACACATATCTATTCTTAACGATCACTTCTTTGTAATCTTCTCAATCGGACATGGTGAAAGCAGAGTCTTCTAAAATTTCCAATAAATTGTAACTCAGCTACACAAAATTCTCTGAATGGGGTCGTTGCACTAAATAGAAAATCAATATAATTTTGGTAGAAATAAGTAACTAGGTTACTAGGTGTTTAATGGCCTTCTGGGTTACATTTATTTACTCACCAATAGCCCAGAATTTAAACAATGGCGATTTTATCACGAAGCGCGCCTTCGGAGAATTAAACAGAAACACGTGCTGCCCCGGTTACGTCATTAGCTTAGAAGCGCTTGTGATTGGTTATCTGAATTGATGTTTTGTTACCCAGAAAGCTAAAGTTTCGTGGAGTTTGAGTCGGTAAAGTAGGGAGCAATAATGTTGGGAATATTCAGAATTTGACATTTGGATATTTAATATTTTTATTTCTATTGGGTGTATAAAAAATACTTCTCTGTTGTTTATTTATGTGTTTTTATTCCTATTTATTGTGTCAATTAGTATATTTGTGCACGGAAAATGGAGAAAGGTTTTCGTTAAAGCCGACTCAGACAATTTACCGGTAGTGAGTAGTGAAATGATTGACAATAATTATTATTTATTCAATTTGGACTATTTCAGTGCTGAAATGAAAAATGTTAAAACGAAACGGTGAGTGCTTCATTTATTTGGGAACTAGACAAACTGAAAAACAACACTGGACACTGTCTGTCAAACAGCTCGACTGCAGTGATTGTTTATCAATTCAGTTTGACGCATTTATGCTTGCAAACATAAAAACAAACAACGGTTGTGCTTTTTGGCTAATATCGACACTTCCCGACATTGCCCCGGGTACGTCATCATTTAAGAGGCTTGAAGGGCCAGCGTCTTAACTTCGATGCTCGTTTAGATGCCTAAAACGTTGGCTGTGAGAAAAGTAAAAAAAAATACGGGTCAAATATTTTACGAGAATCTTCGGGAAAATATGATTTTTTAAAATTGTGCTTCTTTCTGGGGGGTTGCATTTTCTATTTCATGATGTATTTCTATAGAAGTTTTGTGTCCGAAACGATTCATTTTATAAAGAATCAAAGAATGACAAGGAAAATATGACGAATTTATTTATTGACACAAAAGATTTCCCTACCGTGGGTGGGCATACTGAGACTACCGTTGTCCCCCCCGGTTGTCCCTAATTGGCAAGATTCTTCTGGTCAAGCAAATACTTCAAATTTTCAGTCGAGTGCTTTTTAAGGAACACTTGTACATAGCAAATTTCATCTTAAAACTTTCCAGGGTTCTAAAATAGATACTACCTTGAACTAAAAGATACAAATAGTTGAAATAAGTATAGATTACAAGAACTCACCGGACCGAATGAATTCTTCCCCGAGCTGGAAATAAGCACCTTGAAAACCTATTCAGAATTCTAGGAAAAAATTAATCCCTAACTACAAAATAATAACAATCGGCGTTTGCCGACCATAGGGTGGCGTGTCCGTCCTCATCCGCATATCTGCGAGCAGAGAGGCGGTGCAGACGGACCCTAATAACAGGGCGGTTCGGTAGAAGGCGCCGAGTCCGAGACTTGATTACCTCTCTTGGTAGTCGTACACCTCCCTCCGGGGGCCTTGTATACAACGTGTACGACATGCCAGCAACAAAGCCAGCACACAATAGGTGAGAAAATGATATGTGGATCCCCGTCGGGTGAGGGGCCCATTCAGTCTCTCTGTGACGGAGATCAGGGTCTCGGGTATTATTGTCCTATTCTTCACGGGCTTTATTAATGTCGGTTGGTAAGAATTAGCTACGGATAAAAAAACAACCGGTTTCATCCGTGGAGAATACGCGCTTTGATTGCTGCTCCGTATAAGACGAATCGTGCATATTTCAAATTCTTGAGGAAGTTAGTGCGTGACCTGCATGAGGCTTCTATTCAAAAACAAAATTATATTTTTCTTCTAGGACTGCATATACGGTCAAAAATACTACCGTCGAGACTACCGTTGTACTTATATATCAGTCGGCTGCAATTTGGTGGTGAAAGCACCCGGCCAATGGTGTCTGCCAATTTCGGTCACAAGTCATACATTAGGTACTATCAATTGTAGAGATTAAACTAAACTTTATTAAGGCTGCGGTATTCGAATACCCAAGAAGCGTTCTCCTCGCTTCTGAGACGGTGTTAATGCAGTCACTCCAGTTCAGAACTGTTGTATTACTTATAGACATGAATTACTGCTTAAAAGAAATATGAGAGTTGGTAGAATAGGCTTATAACTATTTTATTCGCCATATTTACACTGTTGTCAAAATAAACGAAGTTGAAAACTGGCAAATCTTAACAGAAATCTTAGCATTATTCACACACAAATAATTATGTATTGTACATTGGGATTTTAGCGAGGATTTTAGTTAACAGCCAAATAAAATATGTGAGCATACTCGCCGATGTTTTAGCTTTATTTTAAGACTATATTTGCCTATTTTCAATATTTCAATTTTCTGCTGGATTAACTGTACCAAGTTGTTGCTAAAGCTATGTCTATTTCTGTCTTACATATTATGTACCACTGATCTCTGTCCTATCTTTGCGTATCGCACCCTTAAATAAAATTGTTGTTGGTTGTTATTAAAAATTTGGCTGTCCTTGTTTTTATCATATGGATTATGCATAAGGAATATTTAAAAAATAATACCGATTACTGGAATCGATACTGAATATAAGATTTTTCTTTCCGCCGCATACTTATTTTTCGATAAACCATCAATTTTACGATTCAATTCGGATTCAATGTTCAGCGATGAATCTTTTTTCAAATAAGATACTCCGGCAGTATAAAAAGTAGCTCATCCGGTTCTGTCCCAGGTTCGAACCCGCGCTGTGGAATTCAGAGTAGTGTTGTTCCTACAGTAAAAATTCCTGTACTGGTTTATGGGAGAAAATTGTACTAAAGTATACTCTACTGTTGGTAAACCGTAGATTTTGTAGTGCGGAGTGGGGTGCGGCAGGGGACGGCTTTAGAAGCCATTTTAAAGCATTTTCAAATGAAACTGATAGGGCCACTGATTGTCTTTTTCTTATTTGGGAGAGGAACATCAATATTTCTTCGAAAAAGAGAAGTTCCCTTCCATAATACACCAACACTGAATTCACCTTCTGTAATGTATCAATTACTAATATCAGCAATATTGTTCCTATGCCGCAAGATATTTAAAAAGAAAACTTGGAAACGTTGGAGTCGGGATATTTTCAAAAAGAGGAAATTACAAGGAGTATATCTGCATTTCTGCATATCAGAGATGCTGATGTGTGGATGCACTATCTCGTACGTCTATAGCAATTCTATCCTATCCAATTTTATCAAGCTTTATCGAAGTTCTTTACTAATGTATAGATTCTAGGTTTTGTATTTTCACCAGTGGCATCCCTGCAAGGTACTAAAACTGCGTTACGCTACTGGCTTACACAGGTAAGTTACACAATACCAGAACCCTCGCCAGAACCTCCGTTTTATTTACCAGAGAAAATCTCTCTTTGATTTTTCCGTACAAAAATTAGTTTCAGAGAAAAATAATTTTCGGTAAGACCCACTCCGCAGTCAATGGTTTTTGCAACAGCAAAGTGTGCTTGAAATCGAGGTGGCGTGTAAGTTCTCAAAAAGAGAACAAAATAGTCGAAAAATGATTTTGTAATGACATAAGCAGATTTTTAGCACCTTGTAATGGCAGCTCGCCTTGCATCCGGAAAATACCAACGCAGGTACCCAGAAAACAACAGCCATCTCATCCAGCATGTAGTTATACATTTCAAAGACTACGAGATACCAAATCAACCAACAGCGAACAGCTATACATCATATAATGTTCATAATGGACAAGTTAATGGGGAAAGGGAAGAAAATGTGATCGATTCAGTTCTTCACAATCCCGCAATTAGCACTCGACGCATCCATATACAGGTGGGCCAATAGTGCATTGACGGTTGATATCTCCGGTTATATTCAAAATAAAATTTTACATGTATGTGGAGAACCTCGGATAAAATTATTTGTTTACATTATGTTCAGCTCACAATTGAGACAAATAAATTTCATTGCTAGATTGCTTTCTCATGGTCATATTTTTAAGATTCAATCGGATTCAATCTTTATTTGTTTACATTTTCAGTCAAAATCTTAATTAACTGGCTATCAAATCTGCAAATAATATACCTATAGGGTGTTCCATTTAAAATTTTTGAGAAAAGCTCAATTTTGCACAAGTTGGCCGCTCTATACAATATGAAGCATTTTGGAAAAAGTGTCAATGAATTTTACAAATAGAGTAGTCTGTGAACTTAGTCCAATAAAGAAATCTTAGCTATGATCGGCAGACATCAGTAGCTCCACAAAGTTGAGTTCACACTGGCAGTAAAATGGCAATATCTTAACATCGGTTACTCTAAACCCCACCGTACAGTATATCAACTTTCATGAAATTTTATGGGGAATCCAAATATGTAAATAAATGCGGGGCATTCCTTGCATTACATGCCTAATAATAATGAAATGCAGGATTTTTCGAAACTCGAAGAGGAAAATTAAGGACCGCATACAGTGTGATAATTTTGTTCAAAAATGTAAAATACATTTTTTTGCCGGTAGGGCTTTATTGCCGAGTTATTAGACTTCAAAGTTTCTGCTTGTGAACAATTTGAAGAGGCAAAACAAGATTTTAGTTGCTTTGCTGAACATGCAGTTTTCTAAAGAGGAATGGACGCAGACATTATTTTTGTGTATGGTTTTCGTGTCGGTAACGCACTAGTGTAGCTTATAGGAGATTCTCAAACAGATGACCACAATCTCGTCGAGTGTTTTCGGACACTTTTCAAAGGCTGCGAAAGTTTAGAATTGGTACTTAATTCACGTATTGGTGCTAGCGGTCCTACCCCCGAAATCATGTTTCTGAAGATGAAGAATTTTTGTATTATTATATGTACGCTCCTTCATTTTTCGCATTGCATTTTCAACCTACAAAAAATTTACTTGAAAAATATTATTAATGTTTTGCGGATGTTTTGTCATGTCCTAGGTCATGTCACTTCACTCATGGCCTACTTTTTATATCGTGTAATTCATGGCTTGGTATTAGGTAATTATTAAAGTTGGAAATTATTCACATGCAGAAATTTTGAAGTCCAATAACTTGGAAACAAAGCCCTGGCAAAAAATGTATTTTGCGTTCTTGGACAAGAATATCACGCTGTAGACGTTCCTTAATTTTTCTCCTCGAGTTATGAAACATCCTCGGAAACACCCTTACCGCGGGGTATACCATTTGCTGTTTTGTCGATGTCAAACATGTACGTTTATTCACTTCTCGAATTATTTTGCACTCACCCTGCATAAAGACACGAAAAGAAATTGTATCTAAGTATACTACCAAAGGCATACATACCACGACCCGTACATACATAATATTTAATGATACCTAGTATAAATTTAGAAGTTTTTATTTATTAGAATCATTTTTGGTTATTTGGTAAAGAAATTTGTTTTCTGTTATGAATTCGATTTTGTGTTAACGTTTCTATTATGCACGAATTTGGATTTATTTGTTTTTGTATAAATTGGATAGGTACCTAATTTTTACGTTTGGCTTGTTAGATGAACGACATTTGTAAAGAATAAAAATATGTGAGAAAATAATATTTAAAGGCTGCACCACTCGAAAAAACTCGAGAAAAACCCATTTTTGGGTACAGGAATGATCATTTTTGCATCATTTTGAAGTTAAACTTTGAATGTTGTAAAACAGGATAAATACCGCAAGACATTTGGCGCCATTTAAAGGCAATACTAATAAAAATAGATTAACTGTCATAAATAATAACCTGACTCAAATAAAAAAAAATGCATAAAAGCAACACAAATTAATGTCAAACGTCCATAATAGCATTTTCTCGTTCTCTGGTGTGCAAATACAAATATAAGTAAGTAGTAACAACACAACTGCAATTAAAAACATCGAACAAACGGCAACTTTCTAAACTCATTAGGTAATTACAAATCGATAATGAATTAATTCATGTTAATTCATGCAAATCACTTACTGCGCGACCATGCACCACGAACCACTCACGGAATCATGGTATGTACTCATATTTGTAGTATAAAGTATTTGCATGTATACTCATTTGTTGTATAAAGTATTTGTATGAAGATTATACCCTGTGAAAACAGTGGCGGGGACAAGGAAGGTTGCTGACATAACAGACACCGGACCTCAACCAGTCAGATTATCAACCAGTTTTGTTCGGCATATAAGATTAGTGGATTCCCAAAATTTCACTCTATTACTACGTAGGTAGATACATAAGTTTCGGAGACATCGAACAAAAACAATTTTCAAGAGCCCAGCTCCCTTAGGAATCATTTTTGGACCTATATTCATTGAAACTTTTTGCGTTATTTTTGAGCATAGATTCTGTTGGTAAAGTCTGGCAGACTAAGTTTGGGACACCCTGTATAGGCAATATTATAATCTTGTTTATTTGTTAAATTTAGCTGAGAAGTGAGAACAAATTCCCTCCATCGTAAGCAGGAGTGGCGCCGACCCTGTTTCATTCATAAAACGCAACATCAACTTCCAACTTCAGCAAACAGAAGCCACCTTTGTTTTCTATCATAAAGCGACTGCTCAGTGACAGAGTACATCAATTAGCGCCGATTTCAGAGAAATAAAAATACAAATGGCCTCATAAACACTGAATTACTCACCCCTTCTATGGCATCTCTTTGTTTATCATGTCCTAGCACGTTCGGCATGACAGTGGTGTTGTACTTGAGATGTTGACACATGGGCGCCGTAATACGTTCACACCGGCTTGCCAAAAGAGGGTTGACCACCCCCATGGTGGCCCAAATGAGCCAGATTACTCCTAGATGCATTATAGTTTCCGTAAAACTATCATTTCTATACCGAGAAGTTAGAAAAACGCGCACTTTTCGAAACTTCGCATACTTATCGTCAAAAAAACTCAAATATGTAATTTTGTTCCGATTTCCCTCGAATAGCAATACCAAAAACTTGGAAAGTTTGAACTCAAACCTGAAACGCGTTTGTACTGCAGACGCACGCAACACAAATGAATGCCGACCATGCAGCGCTCGTCCACAAAACAACCGCTCAGAGCAGATAAAACTTGGTGAAGTGGCCCGATAGTTGGTGCCGAGTATTGTCGAACCAGTTCGATAAAGTAGCCAACAAGATCGGCTGAACAGATAAAAAGGTCTTTATTATAAATTTGATGAGATATGTTCAGAAGATTCACTAGCGCCTAGGTATGCAAAATTAGTCTGAAATGAATCTGCAATTAATAGAATGGATGAAAGTTTAAAGCACAAGCCGTAGCAGATTATTTTAAACCAAATGCAGGGCTCCGAGAATTAATTATTTTGGAGATGTTTCCCTTGTGGAGGGTTGAAACTTTCAAGAAACATATAATAATGTTTGGGCTTTCGGGAAATGATAGAATTTTAGGCAAATACTTATCGCGGCTGGCGAAAATTACTATTCAGGACGGCGCGGCGTCGAAAAATTTAGACCAAGTTTTGATCTTTTACGACCCTTTCTGAACATTTCAGAGAGATGAAAGTGGATCGGGTGGATGCACCCGTTTATTCCCTATCAGCGGCCACCCGATATGTTACGTTAGCGCAATTTACAAAGATTTTACAGCGGAATAACTGGAACGTTGCACTTTTTAAAGTTTCGCACACTGGGGCGGAGACCGAGGGATGAAAAATAGCACTTGGTCATGAGCACCACAGTTTCTTCCAGGAAAAGGGACAAATTCATTTTCGGGACACTTACTTTTGAAGTGAGAGAACCCCGAATGTGTCCCGACCTTAAAAAATGGATGCTTGATTCTAAGGGTTAATGGACCCCTACGGGAGTGTCGAATTCGGGAATAATATTGTCTCTTGCGTAGCGCATAGATTCGTCAAACCGAAATTCATTTCACCCTGTAGTTTTCTTAGAAATGTATAGGGGGTGTAAAAATGCAACCTTCATTTAGTACGTCGCTGACGGCCAGAAGAAATTTTTTCTAGAAAAGCAATAAAGGACTGTTGGATAGTATAAAGTCTATATTTTCATCTCCACTCATTAACAAAAGTATGGGTTGAAAAATAAAACGGTTACGGCATCTGGAAAAGGCCATATATGGAATGTTCATAAGCGAAAATGAACCCAGAACCCACTCTCGTTTTTCGTTAATAATTTTCTCAAACGTGTACCGATTTCAATTTTCTCGACTGATATTGGAAGAGTAAGTTATGGAGAACCCTATTCTTATCGTGAAACATATGGAGCCTCCAGCAGGAAAGGAAGACGGCCTTATGAAAATGAGCGACACCGTGAAACACATGTTTTTTAAGAGGGACTTACAACCCCCGTGTAGCATTTTATGGCAAATGTAAAACTCTGTTTAGAAAGTGAACGCTACAAGCCTTCGGACAATGCAAAAACGTTTGACCAACATTCACATTTGGCCGTCCAAAAAATTAACTGAAAGTACGAAAAATTGAGTAAAATCTTGAAACCTACCCCGACATTTTTACTCGTAGTGGTGTGGAGACCCGAGGTGGGTGCCATCTGCATATCGAAATGTAATTTTGAAAGCGCCCTTAAACTTTATTAAAAAATGATGCGCCCCGGGGTGGTCTGTGAAAGTCACCCCGAGCATAGAAATATTATCAATTTCTCTGAAAGTTTGACAGATGGACGCCCAGTGTAAAAACTTTATGCATGTCGAGGTCAATGACGGAAAGAGAATTTTCCTATACTCTCCAATTTTAGGTTAAAATTCTTCTAGTTGTCGTCTATTTCGCTTATTGTTTTACCAATTATTTAATTCAAATTATATAAATTATCTGTCATTTCCCAACGCCATCTTTAATCTTCCGTCAACCGTTGAAGAGCAACCATTTCAACTGTCTATTAAATTATGTAGCTAACCTAAAATTAGTATATTTAATTTCAATAAATTGTTTTATTGCCTTTATATATTTGTTGTAAAACAAGAAAAACATGGCAATGAAATAAATTCATACCTACAACTTTTGCGCCCGCTGTCTTCAATTTCTATGTGATAAGGTAATCGGCCGGCATAATCCCTGATTAAAGTTATCTTTATACCTTGTTATTTCAAAGCCTACAAAGCAACATTTTATCATTGTACGTTTTCGTGTAATAAAAATTTCACGCGTTCCTCGTAAAGTCATAATTTGTAAGTTAAATTGAATATTTTTAATTTTCCCAGTTTTAGCAGTAAAATATGCCAACGACTTGATTGCGCTTGGTAGAGCTAGGTCGGTAGAAGCAAAAGCATGAGGAATGTAACCGCTGGATCAAAGTAAGCCGACTTTACAGCGCTATTACAGATATATCGACAGCGATACTACGGTGAGATAACAAATGGACTCATTTTCGTAATGCCTTTATTACTAAGTTCAATAAACATCAAGCGGTTTCATATCAATAAAATAAATAAATTCTCATTTAGAAGACGAAAATACTATTTACATTTCACCTTGAAGTTTGGATATTGCGATTTTATTATTAGTTTTAAAACCCGTGGGTTTAATTCACTAGGTAGTGGGGGTTTTATTTAAATGATTAGCTATCTATCTTTAATAATATTGATGTCCTGTTCGGTACGTAAATTAAAAACTAACGCACATCGATGTTTTGTTCTTTTCTGAATACCCACTTCTCTACGTTAATGCACAAATTCTAATGCATAAATTATGTATTACCTATTTTTCAAATAAATGAGTTCCCCAAATTGAGGAAAAATTACTGGAACGTCACAGGTTTTACAATGAGAAATAAAGTGCTGTGTTTATACCTTATACTTTCCATCAGCCTTTATGAATTTCATTTTTGTGCTTTTTGTACATATCTTTACAAGTAAGTTATCAATTTTAGACACACTTCAAACCATGTAGCTACTTCATTTAAGTGATATTAGATAATAAATTTTATTATAGTATACTTATATCTAAATTTATACAATTTCGAAAAATCCCTCTTCAAAAGCAATACCTATAAAAAATTTGCGTTATCTAGTAAACCGAAAACAAATCCTTGACAAATGTGTTTTTGAAGAGAGTGATATTATTAACTTATGTATCATTTTGAAGACTTGGGTTGAAAAATTGAAAAGATGAAAGTACATATGAGCCAAAAACCACTCTTGCTTTCATTATTTCTATTTTTCAAAATATTTACCAACACCCTAACTGAAATTATATACTGATCGGACCCTGGCAATAAAAGAGTCCCAGAAAGTAAACCATAAGCTCCAGGTTAACTTTTTATAGCTTTGCCTTTGCACTGCAGAGGTAAAAGCAATAAAATATGGATACCAATTATTTATCTTTGAATTTTAATGCCGATGTTCTCGTCGGCAATAAAATTTAATAAAATCTATTGTCATAAGTATCCATTGTTCATAGTAACTACATAATAATTGGTGTTAAAACCCAGTGGCGTATCTAGATGAGAGTAGAAAGCAGTAGGCGGTAGGGGTTCATGATTTTTTTTTCTATAAAAATTGAATTTTTCATACTGTCGTTTTCTTGGAGGTATCTGCATTTTAAGAGATATGTACTGTTTGTATGAAAGTTTTTTGCTCTATAAATTCCTTATTTCATAAAATTATTGTATTATATTATAGTGTTTCATTCATTTTATATTGCACCCGGCGGTTTTTCGTACCTAATGGAAATTTACATAAAAGCTGCAACCATGGGCGTCGCCTCCAAAATTTCCAGTTTGTGGCGAAGCGATATTTATTTAAACTTTTTAACTTGCTTTTGATCGTATTACATGCCCTCTAAATATTGACACCGTTTTTTCAACACACTGTATAGAGGGTGTCCCAGAACAACAGGGCAATATTTCTGGACCATATTGTTTGGGTCAAAATAACACTTAAAGTATGTATAATTTTTTTTTCTAGGTCGCACTCCTTCCAAGCTATTGGCACTTAAAGGTCAAGTCCTGAAGAAGGTTTTTCGCTGGTAACTTCCAAACTACTGTATCGAATGTTATAAAATTTGGACTGTAGACATAGTAAGAAAGTATCTGTGATCGAGTGATATGACATCTTCTGTATTTTGTCTAGGAAGCCGGGGTGTGGAACACCCTTAATGCTTTTCACCCCTTAACTTTTACGTTGATGCTTTTAGGGAATTTGCAAGGACATTTTTAAATTCCTTAAACAATTGTCTCAAAAAATGTACTATTTTTTGAAACCGTTAAAATGGCCCGTTTCCGAGAAAAAAATTATACAAAGACATCGTTTATCATTTTTACTACACAGAAATGTATGCGTCTACAAGGTGCTCACTTCGAAAATTTATTGTAGCTGCTATTATCTCGGCTATTATGTTTTCATAACAGATTGTTCATACATTTTCATTTCATTTTCATTTTCTCACATGTTTCATGTAGCAGTTCATATTTCATAGCCTGGCTTGTATAATAAAAATGATGAACCACATCTTTGTATATGTATTTGTTTTTCTCGGAAACCGGCCATTTTAACGGTTTCAAAAAAGAGTACCCTTTTTGAGACAATTGTTTAAGGAATGTAAAAATGTCATTGCAAATTCGCTAAAAGCATCAACGTAAAAGTTAAGGGGTGAAAAGAATTAGGGGTGTTCCACCCCTGGCTTCCTAGACAAGATACGGAAGATGTCATGTCACTCGATCACAGATACTTTCTTACCATGTCTACAGTCCAAATTTTATAACATTCGATGCGGTAGTTTGAAAGTTACCAGCAAAAAACCTTCTTCAGGACTTGACCTTTAAGGGCGAATGGCTTCGAAGGGAGGCGTCCTAGAAAAAAATTTTTAGATACTTTAAGTGTTATTTTGACCCAAACTATATACTCCAGAAATATTGCCCCGTTGTTTTGGGACACCTGTATATACATTTTTTGAATGGACCCACATAATTTTGAGTGACGTCTTCCATGTCGAATTTTCTCTCGAATCTTGCTGTCTCTAAAATTAGTTGGTAGTCGGTAGTTTTCAAATATCAAACCACCCCTAATGATTTTATTTGAAAAAATAAAGAATTTCGTAATTTTGAATAGTCCTGGCATGTATAAATAAATGCAATAAAAACTTTGCCAATTCGACGTTTCGGCCACGTTTAGAGCATTTGTCAATATTTATTGAGTAGAGTTCAATTGATCAGAGAAGAAGGCCGTATTTTTAGTCACGACGCGACGGGTTAGTTCGTGGCATACTAGGGGCGGAGATAGAAATAAGAAGAAGTGGGGGTAGGCCCAGATGAAACCACTGTTCGCAAATGGTTGGGGGCCCAGGATGTTCTACTTTTTGGGAAATGCTCAGGTTAGCTCTAGATCAAACACAAAATTTTTGAACTTTTTGTGAGAAAGACTTACTGAAAATTGCAACAAACGCGCGCTACTGCCTTTCTTTCATCTCGGCCTGTTATTTACATCTGCCACAGAGGACGTAAAATGCGCCAAGCCGCGGCATTCGATACGCGTTCTTCACTTCAAAGCAAAGGATGTTACGAATGGTCAACGACCATTTCCAATAAATTAACAAAAAAATTACAAAAACAACAGACACTTCCGCGTTTATCTGTTTGAGGCCGTAGGATGAAGAGATGAAACGAATTGTGTGCGTGTAGGTTCAATATTGTGTTACATGCTCGCGTCGGAATAACAGTGATTATTTTGAAAAAAGAAATATAGCTGGTATTATATTTTTGTATCGGCGGTTAAACGGTTGAGCAAATTATCTTTTGTAAGTTATACCACAAACCTGATTTTTCCGAGGGGAAACAACTGCCAAAATTATGTACACCATAAATCCATTTTCCGTGAAAAAATCCAAATAAATCTCAATAAATCCAAATAAATCTAAATAACTCTAAATAAATCAAAGTAAATTCAAATAAATCTAAATAAATCCGAATAAATTCAAATAAATCCAATTAAATTCAAATGAATATAAGTAAATCTTCGGACTTCTTATCAAAAAAAACTGAGAAATAGTAGGTATCTATTTGATTTTCTTCCAAATAAGTTTAATGAGTTGGGCGAAGAATAGCTTTTGCTAGCTTCTGTCACTTCTCAATAAAGACATTTATTATATTAACATTATTATTAATATTATTAATGTTATTATAATTATTAGATTCTCTACGATCAGAAAGAAGTGTATCAGATTTTGCACTAAAATCACATTGAAATCAAGATTTTTATTCAATAATACATATATAGGATATTATTATGCTGTTAACAAAATATAGATTCTAGAACAAAAGAAAAATAAAACAAAACAAAAATCTATCTCATAACATTATAAGCGTCGCATATTTTTTTATATTGCAAATCATCTAAGAAAAATGTTTCCTCGGAATTAAACGCAATCGGACCAAAAAATATGAATTCTTTTTCAACAGTTGTAATGTCAGGTTTTTTCGGCCACACAAACATTTTCTCACTATTCCTACAGTTTTTCAAAAATGTCATAGTATAAGTTGGTTCTTTTGTTGTACTATTATTAATTTCATTGATCCGTCCCACATACCATCTCGGTTCATAATAAACTGCGTAAAATTGATTTTGTTTGATTGAAACAGGTTCATTTCCTTCTTTGTCGCGTTTCTTGTTGATTTCATCGCATGATTTCTGAATTGTTTCACCAGCGTCAAAATTATCTGGAGTATCGGAAAATGATTCAGTATCTGTGCTATCATCATACCTGATAAATAAATAAATACATAAATGTTTAATACGTTTAAGGCAAATAATAGTAATAACCATACCTGATGCTCGTTTGCTCATCTGAAGAGGATTCCGATGTATTCTCATCATTGCACTTTTTTTTCTTAATGTTACGGCCAACTTCGTAATTGGGTTTCTTTCTGGTTTTACTTTTTTGCAACTTTTTTGTGTTACACCTTATGTCACACATAACTTTTGTAGTGGATGCTATTTTATTGGCATCCGATGATTTCGAAGCTGTAATAAATCTTCTTAAACGATCCGTACTGACTTTGGTTTTAGAGTCTTCCAAAAGCCAACACAAAGATGACTTCTTGATGACAGCGGATTTAGCACCCATCGTTACTTTGACAAATGGTCCCATTTCAATCACATCTTCAGACTGTGGGAAGTTCAAAGAAAAGTCTTTCATTATTAGATCTTCGCCAACTCCCAAAGATGAAATATCACACACATCCTCCCATACATTCTTGTATAAGTCGCTATAAGTTTCTTCCGCGGTTTCTTCATTTTGAGAGTCTACCGGCAATAAGTTCATAACATCCTGATTGTCATCGTCTGCAATAAATATCAAGTCACTGTCCGGCGAGTTGTCCTCTTGATTTTCAAATGTATTCAGGCTACTCGTATCTGTAACTGAAGGTATTGAAATGCACTTCCAGCTATTGTGTTCAACAACCATGCCAAGATTTTCGGTACATAGCATGACATCTTTAAGAGCTTTTTCTACTACATTTTTTATGGAATCGTCATCTAGGTTTTTCAAATCAGAAGTTACACATAATCCCAAATTTTTAGCTGAATACTTTATTTGTTCTCTTGGAAACACTAAAATGTCTTTCAAATCATTCAAAATATTATTAACTGCTTTGATTCTATCCAAACGTTGAATAATGTCTTTTATGGTGTAGTTAATTACCGTTGAAAAAGTCGAAGTCATGGATCTCGTGGTTCGGAAAGTTTTTTCGCAAGTTTGGCTACTGAAGAGGTACGGAATAAACATGTCATTAGTTAACAGCGGATTCTCTCGAAAGTTTATAACAATGTTAATTAACGCATGAGCATTCAGTTCAAAACATGTATAACAATTCGCAGTGATAAAATTGTTAGCGAGCTTATAGCTGGGATGATCAGTAAGCCATCTGCGCCAAATTCGAAGAAAAAATACACAGTACCAGATGTTATACAGTCTCTCTTTGATATCCAAGTTTATATCTAAAAATGACGCTGCTGCGAAATGCATTAATTTCAGATAGCAACGGGTGCCTTCAGTTTCTGGATTTAGTTCTAATAGTCGGATGACTTCCTCTGAACAAATTTTTCTGGCAGCTTCGAAATTCATCTTATCTTCAAGTTTTAAATCCGTTGAAGTTAAAAAGTGTTTGTCTTTTGAAAAATTTGAAATTAAATTATGTAGGTGATCTGTAGAAATAACAAACTTTCCCATCGACAACTTAATTTTAGGATTCAAAAATCTGGTTCTCATCTTTGTTAAAATGTGAACAGTATCTTGGACGTAAGAACTTGAATATGCATCATTTTTATTATATCCTGCTTGGTACCAATCCCAGGAATAAGTTCTCCCATGCATTGCTGGAGGAGGAAGCAAAGCACTTTCGCGCATTGCCTTTAGTAGGCGACTATCGCCATCAGAAGAGAACCCCAATATCGATATGCCGCGGCTTTCAGAATTCTTCTTTATGTTTTTCCAGCGTTGTAAAACATCATTAGAATTGAACCTATTGTCAGTACCGTAAACAGAAAGGCAGTACGCTGGTGCAGATTTGGACAAAGGTTGAGCCATTATAAGGTACGCATAATTTGACTTAATACCCTTTGCAAAATGTTCTTGAATTGTTTTTGCCGACGTGGCCAGAAATGCATCAGTTTTGGGTAATCCGTCGATCAATGGTAATGTGAAACCTACCAGTTTATTTGTCTTGGGATCGTATTCGATCCTTCCCGTTACCCTAGTGGCATCTTCGCTAATCCATATTACTTTTGGTAAATTTCTCTCTTCTAGAAAATTAGCAAGGCCATCATAATCAAAGACTCCTTCCTCAATTTTCTTGTTGTTATTGACAACGTAATTGTTCAACGTACTGATCGATGGTAAAACACTTTTCATATTTGCGTAAATCGTTTGATATAACAGTTTACCTCCGACATAAAATAAATACAAGGAAAATTTTTTAATTGTTTCGTCAAAAGTATTCCTATGATTTGAACGGTTTGAATTCACAGCAGAAATGTCAACCAACATTTGCAAGAGTTGGCTTCTTGATCTTCTAATATCTTCATTTGATAACTTTTCTAATGTAGCTTCCAAATTTAAACCGATTTCTTCGTTTTCATTTACGATCTTTTGAGTCACTTTGTCTATTTCACTAATTAAAGAAATAAATGATGTTATAAGCGGTTGATTATCGACTTGACGTTCCCGTTTTCTTCTGTTTCTTTCGTTTCTCTGATATTTAGCAGCCAACCATTTACTGGAACCCGCAGATGACGATGATGAAATTTGAACACAATTTGATCCTTCTGCAATAATTTCGTCTACTTCATATTCATACTCGACCTCAGGATGCCCAGGCGGGAGTGTAGGAACTTTCATCTCATTAAATTCAACTGTCTGTTCTTCGGACTCTTCCTTTCCTCCATTATAAACCGCATCAGCATGAACCTGGGCATGGGTAATTATTTGATTACTTAGAATCCGTATTTTCGGTTTTTCAACTTTAGTAATTTTAATAAACTTCATTAATCCTTGCTGATTTCTTTTTGGTGTAGCGTGAATTACTGTAGTGCTTTCCGGATCATTTTTATTCTTACAGTTTTCATTCAAATGTTCACTTAAATGCTTATGGATATTACCGTAAATCCATCTTTGCGAATAATTTTTTTTAGCGGCAGATTTTAAAATTTTATACGCTGATTTGCAGTAACATCCAATTATGCAGCATAATTGGTTGTTATGTAGTAATTTTGTTTCAAACGTGATTTCGTCGAATTTTTCATTGAAATATTCACGTTGATCAGCACTACATTTACCTAATAACCACTTTTTCAATGTGCGTGACACTAGCTGTTTCTCATCTGTTAAGTTGACAGCTCGGTTGACAACATTGACAACTTGGTTGCCTGCTGGAAAAATAGCTCGTAAGAAATAAAACTGAAAATAACACGAAATTTACCTGTATCTGAATTAAGAGTGTCGTTATTTGAAGTACTCTTTGAACTTGTCGTTAAAGCAATATCAGGTTCGATATCAGTCTTAGATTTTTCATTCTGTGATCTTTCTTTGAAAAAATTTGAAATTAACATTATCAACTTTTTATGTCCTTGTACAAACTTAAAATTTTCTGGTTTTCTGTAGAAGATACCATAATATTGTTCGTATTCATCTTTGGGAATTAAATCAGGTGCTGTTTCCACCATAAATTTTTCCATTTGCAAGAAATCATCTTCACATATATTTGCAATTATTTTAGGATCAGTAAAACCATTTAATTTTAAAACGTTTTTCAGCGATGTGGGTAAAGAGATCTTTAGAATACTTTCAGCTTCACTTAAGCTGTCCGAAATCATTTGGGTGCTGGGGGCAAAATAAGTACTTGAAATTATTCAAATCAAAAATTATTAAAAGTGAGATTGGCATATTGGAACTGTCCCATGACGAATCTATTAAACATGATTATTATTGACTGAGGTATATACTTACATATTCTAATAGAACACGGAACAGAATTATATTATTAATTAGACACTACCCGTGCGCATTATATGCAAGTTCTTTCTTGTCACTGGCGGTTGGCAACACGATACGTGAATAAGCGCATGCGCGAGAAAAACCGTTAGGTATAAATAAATCTATAATAAATCCAAATAAATCTAAATAAATCCAAATAAATCCATATAAATCCAAATAAATCCAAATAAATCTGAATAAATCAAATAAATCCAAAGAAATCTAAATAAATCCAAAACATTCGAATAAATCCTCATAAATCCTTGTATGTGTACACCATAAATCTTCAGTTGTTTCCCCCCCGGATTTTTCTGACACGTCTATAAATTTCCGGTGAACTTATTTTCTCCTTAATCACGCAATTCAGAAGGTGAGAGCCACGATAGGATAGTAAAGGCGGCTTCACACTACGATGTATTACCTGTATATCTGAAAATGTCAGAAAAATTACTTGAAGTTTGTTAAGAGTGCCTCTATTACTTTATTACATACTTTATTGCCTCCCAATAAAACATGCCACTAACCATAGACAAGGGATGATCAACTGATCATTCTTGTATCAGAATGTCCCATATCGTCCCATCTCTCCTATTCTTTATTGTCTTCCACGCATGTCCCTTTTCCCCAATTCTTTCTAATGACTCCTTATACCCACATATAATTTATTATGGTGTTGAGGCTGTATAGAGGCAGTTTATAGTGATATAGAATATGTGCTAGATTTTGTGAAGGAACACGAAAATGTAAGAGATTTTAATGCAGTTGCTACATGGAGAGAAGATGGAATAATCGGTCCTTTTGGATTTGGTAATAGAACGACACGGGAGTTTTTTTCCCCTTAGGGCCTGCCTGCCCGTAGGCTCAGATGCACTGCAGCCACAAAATGGGATTATTGTGCTAACCCTAATTCTAAGTCACACGGTCACACCCATTCCATGATCTTGGTGCCTTGGACCAAACGGTACAAGTCAAACATTGAATGCGTGAAAAATTCTTCCGGTTCCATCAGACATCGCCCGAAAATTCGCTGCCCCTTTTGGACTAGAGCTTCACATCTGCACAAAATGTGCATAGCTGTCTCCCGTTCCTTATTACACAAGCGGCAGTTAAGGTCTCCGTAATATTTGCCAATCTTCCACAAGTGTTCTTTAACGGTCGTGTGTCCCGTTAGGAAGCCTGTTACGATTCTAATTTGCATCCTACGAAGGCAAAGTAGTTCTGAGCATCTTTTCCTGCAAGGCCCGTTTATATACGACTTGCTGTGCCTGTGTCCTGGAATCATGTTCCAGTAATTGTGATGTTGAGCGCGAATCCATCCATTTACTTGGTGTCTGACGGCACTCTTAGTTATGCCTAGGACAGGTTCCGGTCCAACGAAAGGATCGTTGGAGCCCCGCTTTGCTAGCTTATCGGCTATCTCGTCCCCTATCAGCCCACAGTGACCTCGAATCCAAAGCAGTCTCACTGCGTTTCCCATGGCTAGGATATTAAGTTGCTCGAAGCATTCCCACACCAGTCTGGAAGACATCTTTGGGCTCATAAGAGCCTTCAAAGCTGCTTGGCTGTCTGATAAGATAAAGATCGCCTGATTTTTGTAGCCCCCTTAATGTTTTCCCGCGCATATTGTAGTATCCCGTAGACCTCTGCTTGAAAGACAGAGGCATATTTGCCCAGAGAGGAGCTGAGTTTCACTCTTGGTTTATCTCCAAACAGTCCTGACCCAGCACCTGTGTCAGTCTTAGAACCGTCGGTGTACCAGATTAGACTGCCGGAAGGTATGCTGTTCAGAATTTGGTTCTCCACTCTAGGGTCATCGATTCACCTTAAAGAGTGGTTGTGTGGTGTTCTTGGGGACCATGTAATCCGTCCTCATGTCAAGCATGGGATCCTTTATGTCCTGAATAATGCTAGTGTGCTCTGTACCCAGACGGACACGGTAAAAAGAAATTTGCAGTCTGTAAAATTTGCAGTCTGTATAGTGCCAGTCTCGCCTCCCGCTGTATCACGAAGTGGAGAGGGGGAAGGTCCAGAAGAGTCTCTATGGCTGCAGTTGGCGAAGTCCGCATCGCCCCTGATATCCCTAGGCAGGCAAGCCTCTGAATTTTGCCTAGTAGTTACCTGTTTGACTTTGGGCCACCATGCCAAAGCTGCATACATTATTCCTGGTCTGACCACTCTGGTGTACAGCCAGTGCACCATTCCTGGTCTTAGAACCCAATTTTTGTTATATGTTCGCCTAACTACTGCAAGAGGAGTTTCCGACTTTCTGATTATTCTATAGATTTGTTGGTTCCAGGTAAGTGTTGAGTCCAGTATGACCCCAAGATACTTGACCTCCCTTGACAGTGGGATCTTTTTACCACGGAGATATAGAGCTCCAAGAGCCTCTATATTTCTCTTTCGCGTAAATGGAACTATTGTTGTTTTTTTCTGGCCTTCCTTTTCAGTCCAGGCTGCTAGAATACTCAGGGCCATTTGCATACGTTCCCTAATGGTACTACTAAATCGTCCCTCGACTGTGATGACTAAATCATCTGCATATCCTAGGGGAGAATATCCTTCATCGCTGAGTTTCCTAAGCAGTCCGCCCATAACTAGGTTTCACCCAAGAGAAGATAGAACTCCACCCTGCGGACAACCACCTGCCACCCTGTCTGCCAAGGTCTCATCAAGCTGTGTAGTAAACACCACTCTATCCCTCAGCATGCAGTCTATCCAGCTGCAGCACAAAGCCTCTAGTCATGTTTGGCCTATGACTTTGGAGATACTATTGAATGATGTATTATCGAACGCTCCTTCTATGTCCAGAAAGGCGGCTAGGAGGATTTCTTTGTTCTCCAGCACTTTCTCCACTCTCCATGTAAGGTGATGTAGAGCAGTTTCTGTAGGCATTCCTGCTCTGTATGCCAACTGGTTTTGATGTAGTGGCCTGTTTACCAATACATCAGGGGAGTTAGACTAATAGATTTTCCTTATAAACATAACCTAACTATGGCAAACACTATACTTCAACATCACGTTAGGAGACATGGAAGATGCCAGGAGACCTAGGGAGATATCAAATAGATTGCATTCTTGTTAGGCAAAGATTTAGAAATGAAGTTAGGGACTGCAGAAGCTATCCAGAAGCAGATATAGATATAATGATCACAACATAGTGGTTATGAAGTCTAATCTTAAATTTAAGATTGTGAAAAAACGAAACGGTAGAAGACATCTTGACTTCGAGAAACTAATAGATTGTGATTCTCGCGATAAGTTCGAGAAAATGACGAACGAAGTACTAAAGGCGAAAATATAAAAATAGGCTAGGTGAAGGAGGGAAACAAAGATATAGGTAGGGCTGTCAAGTAGGAAATTATTGGGAAATGTAGAAAAGCCAAAGAACAGTGGATTGATAATAAATGCTAAGAAGTGGAAAATAAGTTCGAAGTAGGAAAACCTGACAAGCAGATTTCTGAAATTCTCCGAATATATTTCACATTAATGACACGATTATGGGCAAGCTGCTTACAGTTTTATTTTTTTGTGTAGACCACCGCGTAGCTGCACTCAGTAGCTTGCCAATGACACCTCACGCCCGATGCTCGCTGGTTACTACTACATCCCGCAGTTTTCAATTGCATCTTGTCATGTTAATTATTATAGTAAATGCGCTTACTATAGGGCATGTGGGTGTAGCGGGGACTAGTATCAAAGATTATGGCTTCTAACAGATCCTTCATTCTCCGTATGGTCCAGATATGGCTCCCAGCGCCTAACAAAGGCAAAATCTGTAGTACGCGGACGGACTGAACAAAACCATCGCGCATAGTTGTTTCTATCTCCGTCACACCAAAAATGAAGACTCCCACCAGCTCTTATTAATACCAAAATTAATTAAAATAATACATCTAGTGCGGTTAAAGGTCAGACATAATGCACGGCCGCATTGTGTAATCTGCTAGCACAAAAGAACATTAATATAATGCAGCAAGCCAAAAGGAAAAAGAGGCATAACTCCCAGGCATGTGCATCTTCGTTTTTCGAAACTACAAAGAGTCTTCCGAAAGACGTTACGCTTTCATCTCAACAAAAGACCATGATCAAAATTAGTCATCGTGCTCGCTTCGGAAATAATGGCCACAATCCATTACAGTCCGAACAAAAAAAAAATATCATTGTCACCCCAATCATGTAACTAACAGTTCTGTGCCAATCAGAACCTCTCGATTACTCTGCATTTTTTTTCGCATTGTACAAAGAAGGCTACTTTTGAGCGGGACTGTACTTTATGCACGGTGTATTACGATATTTCATTTTTTTTTCGCTTCCTTTGATTCCAAAGATTATTAGTGTAGCCATGAGGGCATTGGCGTGTGTACGAGCAAGACAGAGACGGAATTAAAATGAGACGCAGGCATCCAGAAGGGTAATTACGAACTATTAAAGTTTTACACATCTTTCATGCCGACAGCCGGTTTGTACGGGAAGAATCGGACGACTCAAAACTTGTTTTGCGAGTTCACAGAACAGTTTACAGCGACAATAATTTTGATATCAACTGTAAACTTTGTAGTGTGTATAACCCTTGTTTATACAGGGTGATTCAGTTTTAGTTTTGATATCCTCGGGAATCAATAGAACTGCCCAAATAAATTAGGGCGTTCCGTTAGAGGGCGCTAAGTTTGATATTTTTTTAGATTCTATTCAGCTAGTACAGAATCTATTACCTGTAAACTGGCCACCTAGTTCTCCAGACCTGACGTCCTTGAATTTTTTTCTGTGGGGCACTTTGAAAACTATTGTTTATTCGACGCCAGTTCATAATGAAGCGGAGTTGTGGAGATGAATTCAAAATTCTGGGTAAATTTTTAATAATAATCCATAAATTACGCTAAATTTGCAATTTAACTTCTTGCGACGTATTAATCTCTGCATTGAACAAAACGGTAGTCATTTTGAGCACCTTTTATAAATATTTATTTCCAAATTAGATAATTTATTTATTTAATAGACTATAACATTGTATTTTTCTCAAACATTTTTTTCTATTTTCAATAAAATAAAATTAATAATCTTCTGTGTGTACGTCTTAAACAAAGTTGGTCTTTGCAAATAACTGTTTCAAATCACATGAAAATTTTTATTAATTTTCTTTAGGTGACAAAATTTAAGCCAAGAACTTTGACCATCGATAATGCTTCAACCAAGCAATTTTGAATAGAGATATATTGCGTCCAATCAATATATTTTGGTGTCAGAAAACACCCTGTATAGTAATATTTGGCCAACCTTATGGAGAAACTGCTTAACATACATATCTCGTTGAGCATCTCGCCCTGTATGTATTGTTAGAGAGTAACTCCCATTCAGTGCCTATGGTTGTGATTCAATATTTGTAAAGTCGACAGATTTTTTTACGTCATTTGTGCTCAATATTGGTGATCGTAAAAATAAGATAATGTGACGTGCATTGCGTTCACTGATTACTGTGAACCAGACTACTACTACTGAAGAAGTACAAAACGGCAAGTGATCAACAAAAATAGGTAAGGACGTCATATTCAAGAACTTCGATTGGCCAAAGCTGACATGGGGGTCTTTACAGTTTAATATAAAAGCCAGGGAGTCATTTTCATTTGACTCAAACGAGACCTTCGTTACTACAGGCCTGCAACTGCGGGCTTTAAACGGGATATGAGTCATCACTACTAGGCGTATTTCGCCCCGTAGTTGCATAAGAATATGAATGATTTTCTAACATTTTCGCTGAATTTTATTACATTTCAGTAACAAATTACATACTTTTCTTTTGTGGTAAATGTTTAATTAAAGGTATTTATACCTAAATATATGCGTGTAACTGTCCTCAGTAGGTTGTAATAATCGTAGAAGTGCAGCGAAATTTCTCCGTCGCCAAAATAATTTATCATCTAATATCTCCAGAACTACCCACTTTAAGAAACTGAAATTTTAGCCACATATAAAGCTACCGTTTCCGAAGACGATGGTGTCAAAAACGAGAAGAAATTTGAAACGGACAGTTAGAAAAAAAATATTTACGTGCGCATGTAATTTAAATTGCAGTGCAAAAAGTGACAATCGAGAAACTTTTTCATTATGAAAGATAGACATTACTATGTGCGGTAGTTTTGTAGTTTATGAAATGAGCTATCTTTTTTATTTCAACGAAATTTTAAAATTTGCAGTACTTTCAAGAAAATCGGTATCCAAAACGAAGCGCGCGGCAGCTATAAAACACTCCACTGTGTTGCCCGGCTGCATATTCATATCGAACGTATATTGCCCAACAGACGGAGTGATCACCCTGCAAGCATGAGCTCTAGACGGGACCACTATAAATTTAGGACGACAGAACCGCAGTGATGCCCTTTCTTTAGACCCAACGAAGTCGCATCACTCCAATTCGGTCGTCATAAATTAATATTGGCCCCGCTAGAGCACGTTCTTGCAGGGTGATCACTCCGTCTGTTGGGCGGCCCAAGTATATCGTATTGCATTCCGAACTGTCGACTTACAGCAACGAGCGTATTTTCTACTTATATAAATACTATTTTCGTAAGCGTTCTTACCAGCATGCCTTGGTGGCTAAGTGGTCTATGTGTAAGCCTCCCAAGCCGCAACGTTGAGGGTTCGCACCTCGCCTAGTTCTTTTTTGTTTTGATGATTTAGGTAACTTTTTTCTATTGACCAAAAAATCGGTTCTGGTCCAAAAGGACAGCTGGGGGATCGCCATCACGCGAGACAGACATCCACTCATTTGACACACCTCTCGCGCCTTGGATATGTTACTTCGGATTGCGATATGATACGTGAGTTATGAATATGCTGCCCGGTTCGGAATAGGTACATAAAGAATTTTTACTAGCGGCATCGGCAGCGCGCTCCGTTTTGGATAACGATTTTCATTGAAAGTACTACAAATTTTAAAATTTCGTTGGAATAAAAAAGATAGCTCATTACTTAAAGTACAAAAATACCGCAGATAGTAATGTATATCTCTCATAATGAAAAATTTTCTCGATTGTCACTTTTTGCATTGCAATTTAAATTACATGCGGAGGTAAATATTTTTTTCTAACTGTCGGTTTCAAATTTCATCTCGTTTTTGACACCATCGTCATCGGAAACGGTAGCTTTATATGTGGCTAAAAATTCAGTTTCTTAAAGCGGGTAGTTCTGGAGATGTTAGATAATAAACTTTGAAGACGGAGAAATTAGGCAGTTTCACGTTTCGCTGCACTTCTACGATTATTACAACCTACTGAGGACAGTTACACGCATATATGTAAGTATAAACACCTTTACCACAAAAGAAAAGTAATTTGTTACTGAAATGTGATTAAATTCAGCGAAAATGTTCGAAAATCGTGCATATTCTTATGCAACTACGGGGCGAAATCCGCCTAGTCGTGATGACTCATGAATTCGATGTTCGGGCCTGTAGTAACGAAGGTCTCGACTCAAACCACTATTACCAAGTTTTTTCTTCAGAGGTGTAAATAATTAGTGTGTTATCAAGAATAAAGTTTTAGTTGACGTTACATACAAGTTGTTATTCTTCAATACTACCAACCAGCATTGTTTATCATGAATCAGCTTTTTGCAGAAATTTCGGTGATCAAGAGCTTCGATGAAGGGAATGAAAGACGTGTAAGTGGCTGCATAAGGCAGTTAGTTAATCAGTCAGTTCTTTTAGGAAGTGATTTTTACGGCGCGCGAAGGAACTTCTTGTGCGTAATAGTGAATACAAGGGCGATTGGGAACGACACCGACTGTCATTTAGGAAAGTGAGTTTGAAGAAGTTAGAACTGTGTTCAATTGTTTATCGATTTGTGTTTAGTGTTTTGTTGCTTAAATGGTTATTCTAAATTCATGTATTCAAATTACTTATAAATTGTAAATATTTGTAAACAGCCACTTGTAAATAAGATCATTACATCGAAATACATTAAAACTGGTGTCAGAAGTGCAAATCAGTCGATTAATTCGATCAATCGGTTTCTTGATTTATCGATATCTCAATTAATCGATATATCTACTTATATTACTTATCCAAATATCGATAAGTCTTCGGATTAATCAATGTATAGGTATCGAAATTATGATTAATCGATACAAGTATTTTATGCGATTAGTCCGTATTACGATCGATCGTAAAATCGATATTAATTGATCGAAAGAATCTTTTTCAAAAATCCAAAAGTTAATTTACTTTAAATAAAAAAAAGATTGGAGCCAATATATCAAGCAGTTTCCGAGATACGATACAAAAGTTAACAGAAAATAACTTTTTTAGAAGATGCGGCTTTAAGTAATTTTTCGTAAATTAAGGTTACTCCGGGTCAACAATGTGGTAAAAGGTAAATACGGTATAAAGAATAGTGTCAGTTTGACGTGGTTCTACGCCACAAGATAAAATCGGTACTATTTTGAGGTACCTACCTAATTTTCACTCCGATGTATAATTTTTTACTCTTCATTGTCCAAAATAAAATCTGAGTAGAAAACCGCAGTTATTATATACCTATATAAACCACTCGTCCTTGGCATACATTTACAAAATAAGTTTGTAGACGTATAGGTACGGTCTTTCAATTTGCAATACTACTTACACTACTTACATGCATTTATGCACGTATTTACCTACAAGTAAGCTCTGTATTGTTTACAGTTTGTACTGTACAAGAAATTATTCCCATTGTTATCTGAAAAACGGCACTCCCTAGACGACACAGCTCAATTTATTTTAAATTTTAATAATAAATAATAACATCCATCGGATTTCTTCTTGGAAATAAAGTTCGGTCTTTGTTGTCTGAGAGAACCATCTCCACTTCCTCGTAATTTACTTCACCATGATTACTGGCCTGAAGTTATAATTTAGCAAAATTGTTCCGTCTCGTTTTTTTGTTCTTTGCCGCAAATAATTAACCGCCTAGCTTTTAATTCTTTTAATTGAGATGCACCAAGTACTTAATGAGCATTTTGAACGGAGAGTTTACTTGTGAAAGACGCTCTTAATTGAGTCGTTATTTCTGCTGTTAGCTGTTATATAATATTTCAGAGAAACGTGTCTATATTACCCACGCTTAGACATAATTTCATGTATGAGGGGGTATGTCTATCTAGTTGGCTAAAGCAATTTTCCAGTTAATACAGAATATTACTAAACGTAAAACTTAATGTTTCTCCAATCAAAACAAATTATATAATTCTTGTTTTTGTTTAAGACTTCATTTTCTCAAAGTAAAATAAGAGAATTACAGTGTATTTGAAATGAATGATCTAATACGCCAAGATATCATCTGATATTTTGGAAGACAAGTAAAATTTAACACATTTTATAGAACGCGACCGCATGTGCTGGTGATATTAATATTAAGTATTAATCTCTCAAAATTTGAGGAGTTGGGGAAAAGATACTTGCATGGAAGACAACAAAGAATGAAAGATAGGATGGTACGGCACAGACGTAGAGGCCCAGATCCAACAACTGTTCTCAAGAAGTTGGGGACGTGGGATGTTATACTTTTGTGTAAACGGTTTTATTGTAAAGAAACTTAATAATGATGCAGATAATGTACTAAAAGCTAAAAAATAATTAGGTAGGTACCAGGTACTAGTCATCACAACACTCTCCTCATCAATCTAGAGCATTGATCAGGCTAAAATAAAGTCGTGGGTAGGCCTGCGACTTTTTTCGATATATCGATATTGATATCGATATATCGAATAACGATACCGGAATGTCGATATTTTGATATATCGATATTTCGATATATCGATATATCGATATTTCGATATATCGATATGTCGATATTTCGATATATCGATATATCGATTTAGCGCGGTGTCGACGTTTTACAATGATTTTAATAACTTCTGGTACCGGAAACCGTTGAGCCTACGTCGAGTTTTTCCAAGTAAAGTTTGCAACAGTAAAACCTAAAACATAGTTGCAATGTGAAAGTGACTGAAATTACATTAATTTTATGCCGCATGTAGGATACAATTTCAATCCTTTAACTGTGCCCTAACTTGAAGCATACTTGAAGAATAGCTGAATAATTCTTTAGATTAGAAGCGTTGTTGTTCAGTATAAGTTCATTGTGTCTCTATGTACTATTAACAGCAAAAGCGGTCTTCCACTTTACGGTTCAATTCCGCTTAAAATGCCATAACCAATTACGTTCTGAGGTAAAAAAAACCTTAGCAACTGTCCGCCAATTTGAAGGCGGATCTAAACAATTTTATTTGAATGACAACAAATGTGTTAGCCTTGCACTAGTAAACAAAGGGCATTCATCAAAGTATCGAGATCGGATAACGAAAAATCACATCGTCTATGGGGAGCGGGGTTGACGAAAACATAACAACGTCCGGCACAAACGATTCACATCGCAAACTGGAACTAACACCACTTTTGCTGATAATAGTACATACGAATAGCGAACAAGGTTTGCTTAGAATAAATAGATCAGATCAAACATTATTTTGATGTAAATATACAGGACAGCCACCTGGTGTGGTACTCGAACTTGCCCGAACATTGTTGGAACTATCCAGTATCATTAGAATCTCATAAATAATAATTAATGAAGTCGGTATATAAGTATGTTTCGTTCTTAATATATAGAGCTGTACCGTACTGACGAGTCCTAAAAAGGACGAAACCAGTTGTCTTTGGTTACCCTGGTCATTCAGAACGAAACAATGCTTGGTCTTATTTTTGGTTATATGACTACAATAAAAAATCGTACTTAGCCATTTTTCAAACTAAGGGGCCTCCTTTCAAGTATAGCTGGCGGGGTGGGGAGGCCCCAAATTCTAATCACGCCACTGAATTCAATATTGTTTGTGACCTGGAGTTTTAGCTTTGTCTTATTATCCTTCAACATGCAGCCAAGCCTTCAGGTGACAATAAATTACTCCCACCCTAAAATTTGTCTTATTTTGGAGAAGAATTAATGGACTACTTACATCAAAATGGAAAGTGTGACAATTACAGGCAGGAGTAAGACGTTTCATAATGAGCACGGAATATTTCTTTCTGATTGATAGAGGCATTGGCCGACATATTGGGTCTCCCTACTGGGTAGGGGTAAATACATATTCTAAAACAGAAATGAATAGCTGAATAGCTTCTTCCATAATGCATGCGGTCGTGTGGGAACCTAGCAACTCTGCCTAATTTTTGATATTATTCGTCTTACGTTTAGTAACAAGCACCAACTTTTACGTTGGACAGTTTTCTAAGAAATCAATATAAGAGTTTTCCTCCTGTTGCACACTTTTTTGGACACGCACTGTATAATTATCTATCAAAATATCGATATTTCGATATGTCGATATAACGATATGTCGATATTTCGATATATCGATATTTCGATATATCGATATATCGATATTTCGATATATCGATATATCGATATTTCGATATATCGAAATATATCGATATTTCGATATATCGATATATATCGATATCTTTTTGATATCGATATTCGATATCAAATTTTCAATATCGCGCAGGCCTAGTCGTGGGGCGTAGCGTAACCTGAGTAAATATGTAAATGATCGTTTTGCGATGTTGTCTATTGAGAAGATGCATCCAAAGCATACCTATACTGATATGAGCGGTTGACTGTAGATAATAGAAATTCGACTCGCCCCACGATTTTATTTTAGTCTGATCAATGCTCTAGAATCTAGATTGATGAGGAGAGTGGTGTGATGACTGGTACCTGGTACCTACCTAATTATTTTTTAGCTTTTAGTACATTATCTGCATCATTATTAAGTTTCTTTACAATAAAATCGTTTAACTTAAAAATGTTTTTTTACTTATTTTATTTCAGACGTAAACAAACCTGTCAAAGGTTGAACTCCAGACGGCAACGTATAGGGAGACTCGCCGAAAGTTTGCTAGGCAAAGGGTATAGCGTGTTTAGCACTTGGTTCACGACAATAAAATGATTATTAATTAATTCAACTTTATGTTTTAATGTAAAGTGCAGTGTAATGTAAAGTGCTTATATCAGGTATGTCTGAAAGCAACTTTCTTCTTCTGTATATTTGATGTAGCAGCATATTGTAATACAAAGTCTACTTAAAACGTCGTGAATTCTAAAATGACAAACGGTCGCACTTATTACTGACTTCAAGTCTCGTAGCTCAATAAAAAATGCATAATTAATTATTCTATTTAATAATAATCACGTATCGTGTTTATTATGTTGTATTCGAGAGGAAGCCCAATGGGGGCACTCTTAGTCATATAAACTTTAACGTAGGCTGAGATGGCGGGTCAGTTCAGTTAGTGACCCATCTAGAATTACCATTATAATAGATATCATATTGGTTAAATCCAACCACATACCTATTTCTGCTTCATTACAAAGCCATAACCTGTAAGGAAAACGCTGATAAACTTTAAAGAGACAACCTTTAACGAGAGCCGTTTGATTGTTGGTAACAAATTATAATAAATACATTTGAATTTCGATAGAGAATACTAAACACTTTTTATTTATGATTAATGCAAATGGTAATCGCAATCTGATTTTGTACCAAAATGATTAACGATAATTTAATAATACTTCGAAAGTAATGGAGTCTGTAATAGCATAGGTAACACACAACGTAGGTAATAGAAGATCACGTGGCCACTTCGACAAGTATCTAGATTTAATTAGGTTAATTAATCAGAAGGTAGATAGACAGGTGAGTATAAATCTGCAAGGGTGGGGTAGGGTCCGTTACAGTAAAGATTCAACACCCATCTTATAGTGTCGGAGGACAGCATTATTCGCCTAGATATCATCGTCTCTTTTATTTTTTTGTCTTCTCTTTTCTATTTTAATTTAGCGCTTACACTTTTCTGTATCTTTTGCCCATGTAGTAGTATGGTAATAATCAAGTCTTTTCGTATTTTCCGCTTCTTTCACTCTTTAGTAATTATTATTACTACTATTACATGATATTTTTACTTAAATTCTATTTTCATTAGTTAATGATTCATGTTTTTTTATTCATTACTTCCATGTTCCGTATAAAGAAATGGAAGTATTGTATTACCGACAAAAATTCGTGTTCGAGATAAGGTCAGATTCCCATTGTACCAACTTCAAACTTCGAGTAAAAGTGTTTTTAGCTTCGTGACTGTGCGTGCGTGGGTGTGTTTATGTGTGTGTGGGTGTGTGTGTGTGTGTCCGGATTTCTTTGGGGTTCGATAACTGCCGTAAAAACTAACCGATTTTAATAAAAATTTTTTTGAAAAGTGCGTCTCAACGAGGATTTTGGTAATAATTAAATTAGGCGTTCATTTGTCATTAACATTTTAATTCTTCAAAAAATATTATGGCTAAACTACTAGAGATATGAAAAAAAAGTTTGAATAAAAAATGTTGCGTATTTTAAGGCTAAAAACTTTTGTTACTATCAATTTTGCCCTAACTCAATTATTTATTAAGTTATTTATTAAGTTATTAACCATTACAGTATGTTATCCAACGAGTGAGTTATAACCGTTGTCATAGAAACATATGATACCTACACATAAATAATGCGCTCTCTGGGATAAGTAGGTAAAATATAAATTTGACACTTCTGTGTCATAGCAACCTTGATGCTTTAACCGAAATTTTCTGCAGTAATACAATTAAGTGGTCTGGAATTGTCGGAAATTTTACGAAAGCTGTTGCTTTGTTTGGTAAGCACGAGTGTAAATTTACACGAGTGGTTAGTAAAAGCAACAGCTTGAGTAAAATTACCTAAAAATTCCGGACCACGAATTGTATTCAACAAGATTATTTTTTGAATCGAAGCAACGTATAGTTCAAAACGAATTTTATTTCAATTAATTCATTACAAAGAAAGGAGTTGGGAATATTTGACGTTTGGCAGGTACTAAAGTAACTAGATTATAAATTATAAATGCACCTACAAATTCCCAACTATGGCAACTTATCAACAAGTAAAATTATCGAAAAAAATTACCGAAATAATACACGCCACGGGACCCAAATGAAATGTTTCAATTGGCCAGTTTGACGATGAAAAAAATAATCTGTAGTAATACAATAAGTGGTCTGGAATTGACGGAAATTTTACGAAAGCTGTTGCGTTGCTTGGCATCCACGAGTGTAAATTTGACAGTTAAAAGATCACGAACGCTTGCGCGAGTGATCTTCTGTCAAATTTACACGAGTGGTTAGTAAAAGCAACAGCTTGAGTAAAATTACCTAAAAATTCCAGACCACGAATTGTATTTGACAAGATTATTTTTTGAATCGAAGCAAGGTAGTTCAAAACGAAATTTGATTTCAATTAATTCACATACAAAGAAATGTGTTGGGAATATTTGACGTTTGACAGGTACTAAAGTAACTAGATTATATATTATAAATGCACCTACAAATTCGCAACTATGGCAACTTATCAACAAGCAAAATTATCGAAAAAATTACCGAAATAATACACGCTTCTAGACCCAAATGAAATGTTCCTATTGGTCAATTTGACGATGAAAAAAATAATCTGATTTATCTTTGACGAAAACATAGCAACGTACGACATAAACGATTCGCATCGCAAACTGGAACACCACTTTTGGAATTTATAGTACGTATCTATGGATCCGGCTGTTTATGTCTGACTGCATAGACCATAGAGCATGGAAATAGTGAAAATAGAGTGGCATAGAGTAGATAAGACAGTTGGCGTTGTAAAGTCAGCATTTGCAGTGTTTGTTCGTTCCTAAATTTGTTGAATCTTTTGATTTAATATGGAAAAACATAATATTAAATACTCCAAATATTGCTTAGTGCCGAAATGTGAGTCAACGCCTATTCGAACACCAGTAAAAGTATTTATTTCATTACCAGTGGGATCGACGTTTAGCAGATTGTCACTTAATTACTGAATTTATAAACAATTTGTATTTTGATGTAGTTGGACATTTTCGAACATAAACCATCTGATAAATACACATTTGGGTATCAAACTGACATTCGCGTGTACCCTATTATCAAGTGATTGAAGTTAAAATAATCGCTCGTAAGGAGTAAACTCCAGTCGTGCGTCGGAGCTGACACACACAAGTTTTTTTATTTCCTTGGTTGAGTTGAAAATTAGGTGTGCATTTACATATTTATTGTAAACTAGCGGGCCCGGCAGACGTTGTCCTGCCTAAAATTACTTTTCGCATTGAACTTTTGATTCATTAACCAAATCATTTACTCAATGTGAAACATTTTTCTGATTACGTTTATGTTCAACCAAATATATCGTTCCTATCGTCAGTTATGATCGCGAGTGCATACAAAAAATTATGATTTTGACAGTTTGTCCGAATTTCCCGACTTACGCCTATCCATATCATATAAAAACCCAATAGAAAAAAGCACTTTCAGTTTTTTCTGAGTTTTCCAATTTTCCGGGCAACTTTTCCAATTTTTCGTTCCCTAAAAACCTCATTTTCGAAAAGAATTAGCCAAATCGGTCCAACCGTTAAGCACTTTCAGTTTTTCACGAATTTTCACATTTTCCGGTGGATTCTCCAAAAATTTTCTTTCATACAAACCTTGTCCTGACAATTACGATCACAACAAAAAAAATCAGCCAAATCGGTCCAGCCGTTAAGCACTTTTAGTTTTTCCCGAATTTTCAAATTTTCAGTTGGATTTTCCAAAATTATGATTTTTACAGTTTGTCCGAATTTCCCGACTTACGCATATCCATATCATACAAAAATCCCATAGAAAAAAGCACTTTCAATTTTTCCCGAATTTTCCAATTTTCCGGGCAACTTTTCCAATTTCTCGTTCCCTAATGCCACGTTCGGCCTCTGTTTTGTCGACGTTCCAAATTATTTTGTGCGTAAGCTCCAACTGAGCGCGTCGAACTCGCCTGTACCCGTTGTTCCGGAGTCATAATGGATCGCGCTTGAGGCTTAAGAAATTCTTATTCGACTTGGCTCCAAACGCTGTCTACGCTCATCGTCAGTCTCATTGACTCGACGATCATGTAGTTGGCTTGCTTTGCGCGTACGCCGACCGATATTTCGACGCCTCACTGGTGGCATTTTTTCCAAAGAAACACCAAATACATGATCACCACCGATAACACACTGACAATTCAATTTTTAGAACTGTCAAACTGAACGTCACATTTTTGCTTGTCAAACAGATTTTCATACAAACTTTTACCATCCAAATTTTCTACTTTCCCGGTGGATTTTCCAAAATTTTCTTTCATACAAACCTTGTCTTGAAAATTACGAACACAACAAAAAAGAAATCAGCCAAATCGGTCGAGTCGTTCTCAAGTGATGATCTTACATGCATGTGGCAATTGATTTTTATTTATACATAATATAAATGTACGCGCTGAACTCCGTCATCTGCAGCTTGTTGATGCATTTTGTTATTATTTGTGTGTAAACAGTTAGGAATAAAGACTATTAATATTATACCCTCGAACAAGACGATTGGCTGTACAATGTATAACTTAAGTTGTGTAAAATTCGGTTCATTTTTCATAACTAAAAACAGAAAATTCAGCAAGCAATGAAATAAGAGTGGGCGAGACACTATGAATGACAAAAACTCAATTAAGTTTCCAACAAAATCGAAAGTATCGACGTCCAAAACGAAAAACTGTCTGGTTTTCGCTTTTTGCTCAATAATCGACTTTTTTCCGACGCAATTCCGCTAGGAAATCAAATATTAGCTCAGATCCTTTTATATGTAGAAAGTTTGGTGTGGCTTTCAAAGTGTCACAAGAAGCAGACAAACAAAAGTTTCTTATCCACGGGTCACTTGATTTCGGTTTATGTTAAGATTTATTACAATTTCACTTGTTTTTGAGCCGGCGCATTGCCTTCCGTTGACAAATAAAAGACACGGGAGTTTTCTTTGATTTTGAAATGATACGGGGTTATGTAAGGTTGGATTCCTTCATTGGGAAAAAACTTGAATGCGTGATTACGTTATTTTTGTAAGGACTTTTTGCGGTTAAACTGTTAAAGCACGTTCACGCTTTTGGGACCGTTGGTTAATGAATGCTGCAGCGGAACACGAAAGCATAGTGATGCCACTGAGCAGTGGCGGCCGCTTCAGCAAGAAGAAGAATATGGGGATATTTAATAATGGAAATAATGTTCACAATTTTCAACATTCTTATACGTTTGAATTCTTTATAATATTTCATGTTTGTAATAAACATGTGTTCATAACACATGCTCTGTATTTTTGATTCATTACCGACCAGGTTTCTAGGGAAGCCACATTGATAATCCCCTATGATTTCGGCAAACTTGTGCAGACGATTTCTAATAGCTGTTGCTAATACTTTATAGATGGTGTCCATGAGTGCTAGCCTCTGCAATTATGGAACTGCACATTTTCTCCTTTCTTATGAAGTGGCATTAGTACTGCCTTCTTCCATCCTTCCGGCACCTTCCCTTGCCTCCACACCTCCTTTAATTCGTAGATTCCTTCTCGTAACACTTTGCGGCACTGTTTTATAAGCTCGGCAGCGATTATTTCCCCTACTGAGAATTTCTCCACTTCTTCTCGCTCATTTCCCATCCTCTCTCTTTCCTTCCTTCGTTTAACAGTTCCTCAAAATATTCCTTCCATCTGTTTAACATCTACTCTTCTTCTCCTATTAGGTTTCCCTTTTTATTCATGCAGAAAACCATCCTTTGCTGAGGTCTTAAACTTATTGGAAAAGATTATACGAGAAAACTGAATAAATTCCATGGGTCTGATAACAACTAGAAGTCTTCAATGAATTCCATATGCAGATGATGTTACTCTTTTGCCAAGAACTTAAAAATATTTTCAGAAGTTTGGAAAATGTGGCGAGGAAAGCAGGTCTACAATTAAATGAGGAAAAGACTAAATATATGATAATGGGTAAAGCTACAAGAGCACGAAGGAACAAGACAGATTTAGAAGTTATGCAAGTCGAGCATGTGGATGTGCACAGTGTCATCTTATAACGGAACATGGCTGCATCAATAAGGAGGTATTTAACATGAAAGATGCAGAATGTTTAGGAACGTGGAAAAAAATTTCTTGGAGAATTTTCGGAAAAATCGACGAAGGCTGGCAGAGAAGAACAAATAAAGATTCAAAGATTCAAAGAAGGCAACAAAATTAGTAGATTTTTTGAAGGCACAGAGAATGAGATGACTGGGACACCTGGACTGTTAAGAAGGCTCCAGAACAGTGAAACTTGTTTTAAAGGCGAAGCTTGGACTGGAGAGAAGAAAGGGTTGCCCGAGGATGTAGTGAGGGAGGATTTAGAAAAGAAGGGAATAACAAATTGGAGGGAAAAATCGAAAGACGGAGAAAAATGGAGAAGAATTGTTAAGCAATGGGTCTAAACGGTATATCGTTTGAGATAGGTCAGATTTCTAAAAGGCATATTAATGAGCACCAAATTCTACAGAAGTAAGTACCATTTTTAAATCTACCGCATCTATACTTTCAAATAAGATAGACTCCAATGGTTGCCCTCCAATTAGAATCACCCTGTATAGTTTCTCTCTTTAGGTAAGTTTGATCAGTTGTGGAATATTTCATTGTATTTCATAGTTCTATGCAAAATCTCAGGTTATTTTGTATTTTTGTGTAACACACAAACGGTGTTGAATTTTTTGAAAAAGTTTAAAAGTCTGTTTGAATTCAGAAAACGTATTAGTCACAGTAAACGGAGCATTGGTATCGGCTTACACCACAAATTTTATATAAAATGTTCTTATGCAGTTTTCTTTTCCGTCGGTCATAAGTATAAAACTCATGTGCCGCCAGTGGAGCGGTCTGGGTTGCACATTTTTAGTAGAAAAAAATGATTAGTTTTTAATTTGCCCATCGTAGTTTTTTTTATTGGGCCCGTCTTTTCAGATGTTCCGGATTATCTTAATGATCTTGACTGGTTCGGTGCAGATTATTATCAGTGGTGTAGCTACTGGGTCCTCTGGGACCCGGTGTCGGCAATGACTTAGGCGCCGAAGACGCCGTACAACAGACAACGTATAATTTCTATTTATAAATACAATTTACGATGGAAAAAATTATTCCAGAGAATATAATCTTTTAGTGTCGTCACCATAAAAAATACGGTATGCCAATATGCTATCGCCTAAAGAGAGACGTGTGACAAGGGCTGTTTATTTTTTGCATTTGATATTGGTAAAATCGGCGCTTTGCTCAGCGGCTCCGTGTTAAGATATTTTATGATGTATAGGAAAGGAAAAATATTTATTTGATCTTTTAGAAACTAATTATGAGTATAAACAGAAGCCTACTTAGTGGTTGAGAGTATCACAAACGCCGACTAGAACAAGACGTGAAAAAGTCGAAAATTGCCAAAATTAGTAGATAGCTTAACGCCCGCTCAAACCAGTTCTTCTTCGTCATCGTCATCCGGCATTCCACCACAACCGTAATCCTCCAAAGATGACCCCAAAGAAATCGAGGCATTCAACATGTCACATGTCAAACACAGATCATATAGTGTTGAATCTACTATTACGTCAATACCACCTAATACTTCGACTTCGACATCCATAGGAAAAACAGGGCACAACTTCTTTACCTGGAGCTTCTAGCCACACAAGAAGAACAAGATGTTCTTTGCGCAAGTAGTAACTACCAGCAAACAAATTAAACAATACGCAAATAATTACCTAACCTAAACAATCCACAGTACACAAATCAACAGTTCGAACTTCTCTAAAACACTCTTACAACTTACAAACAACGACCGAAAACGCCCCGGCACACTTAAAACGCGACAACAAAAATACGCACGTACCGACTCCGACACCAGACACAAAACCAAACGCATGTACTGTAACACTTAAGTTGTATAGGTACTCGCCCGCATCTATCGCTTTCTTCGCATCTCAAAACCAAAATTACCAACTGTCATCCCGGCCTCTTGCTTCCCAATAAATACTCTTCGTAGATCATTCGGGTATTGGAATATTGTTCCAGAATGAGACTGCTCTATCATTAGAACTTTCTGAACTCGTAAACAAACAACAAGGTCAACGCCATAAAAACATCTGCGGCTTGCTGATAAACAGCGTGACTCATAACCAGGAGCGTCGTTTGCGGGGCAAGAATTCGTATCACTATCCCACAGATATTACTCATTACCCAGAAATCAATAAAACATTGATCAGCCTCAAAGTTTCATTAAAAAAATTGTTGTTAAATATAGCTTAAATATTGTTTCGACTTACTTACAATCTAAGAGCTGCGATATGATGGAAGCTGCGAAAGTTGGCCGAAAGTTGGTGCGTTGAAAACGCCTTTTTGGGGATACAGATGAAAATAGTGCTACCCGGCGTTATTCAGCCTAGCTACGCCACTGGTTGCTATCAAAAAGACCTAGGACAGAACCGGCAATAGAATAATGAAAGAAGAAAGTTACTTTACCACAGAAATATTGGTTTATTGCATTAGTTTAATAATATTCTAGAAGAATCTGTTATTATTTTGTTATTAAAAGTTTTGTTATGATTAAGAAATTACTTTATAAATATTACTTAATGAGGGACTTAAGCAGTTGTTTGTAATCAAGTACAAAGTGTTCATGGGGTCAATGATAAAAGAAATTGAAAGTTTGGCGAAGCTTATTAAATTGTAAATGTATTGGTTTCGTGAAATAAATCGGCATAAGGTAAAAATATATATATATACCGGGTGACCACGAGATCAGGCTCACCGCTATAACATTTTTGTTTTTCAAGATATTAATTTGAAATTTGGGACAGTTAAATGGCATGTAAATCTGTATTATTTGGAACAGTTAAAATTTTTTTGGCACTTCCGGTTTCACCGGAAATGAACCAACATTCGAATTTTTAAATGGAACAGCCTGTATATTTTCACATTTTTGGAACCATCGTGTCATTCTAGATACGGTAGTGCCACTTTTGGGTAAAAACATGACCATAAAAAATTTTTGGACGCAAATTAAATCTTGCATCTAGACATCCATGACTGAAAGAAAACCATTAAGTCGGGGACCTAAACTAGTGTAAAAACAAAATCATCAAATTAGGTCAAGTAGTTTTTCTGCTACAGCCATCTAAAAATCTAAGGCACAGTTTTTCGGGTATAAGTCAATTTTTTTAAATGGAACCATGATGGCTCATCGAGATATTTCGATAGAGCTATTTTTTACCAACCATTTGATATCAAACACGATATCTTTAATTCAAAAATACTCTGAGATATCTTTTTCTTTGTAGCTGCTAAATAGTAAAACAAGTGAAACCTTTTTTTTCTCTAACATTTATTATCAACAGTAAACGTAGCATTCTTCCCTGCTTCATCTAAAATCTAAGTACACAACCTCTTTTCATTAAAATTTATTATTAATACAACAGATTATAATAAATTTTAGATGAAGCATGGGAAGAATGCTACGTTTACTGTTAATAATAAATGTTCGAATAAATGTGTAAGTTTTCACTTGTTTTACTCTTTAGTAACAGCAAAGAAAAATATATCTCCTAGTATTTTTGAATGAAAGATATCGTGTTTGGTATCAAATGGTTCGTAAAAAATAGCTCTATCGAAATATCGCGATGAGTCATCATGGTTCCATGAAAATTGACTTATACCCGAAAAACTGTGTCTTAGATTTTCAGATAGCTGTAACAGAAAAACTACTTGACCTAATTTGATGATTTTGTTTTTACACTAGTTTAGGACCCCAGTCATGGATGTCTAAATCCAAGATTTAATTTGCGTCTAAAAATTTTTTATGGTAATATTTTTATCAAAAAATGGCACTACCGTATCTAGAATGACACTATGGTTCAGAAAATGTGAAAATATACAGGTTGTTCCATTTAAAAATTCGAACGTGGGTTCATTTTCGGTGAGACCGGAAGTGCCAGGAAAATTTTTACTGTTGCAAATAATACAGATTTACATGCCATTTAACTGTTTCAAGTTTCAAACTAATATCTTGAAAAACAAAAATGTTATAGGGGTGAGCGTGATTTTTTGGTCACACGGTATATACATTATATGTATATAAAAATGGCAATAATTTTTTATAAATTTTTTATACTTTTCCTTACTAAATATATCTTGAGATCTTGACAAAGACACTAACCACTGCCAAAACGTCGATAAAAAAGTATATTTATTTTTACCTTATGCCAATTTATTTCACGAAACCAATAAAATTGGAAATTTGGACTTGAAGAAATCTGTGGAAATCTTTGTGAAAAATACAGTTTTTAACGTTTATTGTCAATGTCAAAAATGTAAATTTAAGACATCAGTTTTAAAAGTAATTTAATTTTAACACTAGTGTTGCAGTTTGGTTTCCAGGGGTAGCTGCACAATTTACTTATGGATGACGTCACACGCAACATGTGCTGGCCGGAAGCGTTTTACCCAACACAAAGTGGAGCCAAATAAATAAATATAATATGATTATAGATATAAATATGGGCAATAAAAAATTATTGATGTAACCTGACTCATTTTAGCCTGGTGGATTAATTTATGGCATATATTTTTATTGCAAGTATCCTATTGTAAATTAAATAATTTATAAGATCTTTGAACTCGCTGGTTATATATTACGATGTAAAATAAGGAGGCACTCAATAAAAAAAATAAATATGTCACACCTGAAATATAAACATAGTATTAATGAAATTAATTGTATATTTAAAATTCCCGCGTTGTTGTTGAATGCAAATGTTCTATGTTTTTAAAGGGAAAATAGTTCATTGCTTTCTGCTGATGCTATGATTTGTTCTTGGGCATGCTCCGTTTAACCCAATCTTTGATTTGTTTCAGTCTCTTCTAGCTCAAGGATCTTATTTTTACTACTAATCTCTCTCTCTGTTTTGTCTTCTGTTCCATCTTCCTCTCCTTCTTTTGTTAGTTCCTTTGCTCTTTGATAGTCCCTTTCTTTCCCCAGATTCTCAAAAATTTCCTCTTGCCAGTTTCTTTTAAACATATCCTCATCAGTTCTAATCCCATATATTCTTCACAATCGTCATCGGTGTCTACATATTGTGGTTCTATACAATCATCTGACTCAGTGTCACTACTCAGTTCTTTACTTCTCCCTCTTGGTTTCGCGTTCTTTTTAGGTTTCTTATTTCCCTCTTTATTATTTTTCTGCTTTTTCTGCTATCTGTTGCATTTGCTTTCAACTTCAGCCTGATTATGTAATAAAACATTCATGATCTGAGCAGCCGTGATGACTTCTGCTCAGTTTCCACTTGTCGTCAGAAAGGTTTCCTACTGCATTTGCATTTTCTACATTATTGTGGTGAGATGCTGTCCAACGTTTCCTAGCATCTGGATCATATTTTTCTGCAGGTACAAAATTTCTGTTAAAAGGAATAGTGCCACCTTTTCTAAATCCACTTTTGATTACGTCTGAATCAAGTTGCTTCCATGTTTCTCCAAATAATAAGGAAAACTTCTTTTTAGGAAGAAGACTGCCAGTATGTTTTCATTGCCAAATGCACAACTTCTGGTCCAGTTTCACCTTTAATGATTTGAAAACCGAAAGATCTAGGGCTTGTAGTAAATGGCTTGTATGTGGGGGCAGTTTTAAAATATGAATGTATGTTGTTGTCTTGATCTTGAGTTAACTACACAACTTTGTCCGTTACATGTGCAGAATGGCCATCATATTGTAATAGCATCACCGAACGTTCTTCACCTAATGCCGGTAGCAAAGTTTTCTTAAAAAAGTTGAGAAATGTCTCAGTTGTCATCCAACCTGGGAAGCTTCCTTCCTCTTTTTCAAAGTCGGGAACTCAACTGCTCCATAAATTAACACCCTTAAAAATGATTAATGGGGGAGCCTTTTCACCTGCTGCGCTTGCTGTTGCCAAACAGGTCCTTAATATTTTTTTCCACTACCACCAGTGGTCCGTGACGACGCTTTGCCTTTTTGTAAAACAATTTTTGTTTTGGACGGATCAGTACACACCCTAATTTCATCTAAATTCCAAATTCTATCAGGCATTTCATACAGACTCATATCAGTTACTTATTAATTATTTTTTATATAATTATTTGTGCCATTTTTTTAAAATAATATTTTAATAATTTGTGAAATTGATGGCAATGTAAAACAATTTGTATAAAATGTCAACGTTTCGTTCCCGGTTGGGAACTTTGTCAAGACTTTATTGAAAAAACGTATAAAAATGTGACAAAAATTTTTTCTTAATAAAATTGTAAATAACAGTAACTATGAACTTATGATTAAAAATAGAAAATATGTATACTTAGCACACTGGATTTGGTAAAATCATATTTGCATGTTATTTCTTCGTAAAAATTTTGTTTGTCCATTTTCCAGTAGGTATATGTGGGTATCTTCTTAAAATTAAGTCTTCTTACCAAACTTCTTAGAGTATTTAATTTTCTTAGGATTTTCTTTTCTTCTTTTAATATTCTTCTAAATTCTTGTTTCTTGAATGTAAAATAAATCACTTATTTCTTCAAGTTGTTTATAATTTATATAATTATTTGTGCCATTTTTTTTTAATAATATTTTAATAATTTGTGAAATTGATGGCAATATAAAACAATTTGTATAAAATGTCGACGTTTCGTTCCCGGTTGGGAACTTTGTCAAGACTTTATTGAAAAAACGTATAAAAACGTGACAAAAATTTTTTCTTAATAAAATTGTAAATAACAGTAACTATGAACTTATGATTAAAAATAGAAAATATACTTAGCACACTGGATTTGGTAAAATCATATTTGCATGTTATTTCTTCGTAAAAATTTTGTTTGTCCATTTTCCAGTAGGTATATGTGGGTATCTTCTTAAAATTAAGTCTTCTTACCAAACTTCTTAGAGTATTTAATTTTCTTAGGATTTTCTTTTCTTGAAACAATTGTTTTACATTGCCATCAATTTCACAAATTATTAAAATATTATTAAAAAAAATTGCACAAATAATTATATAAATTATAAACAACTTGAAGAAATAAGTGATTTATTTTACATTCAAGACACAAGAATTTAGAAGAATATTAAAAGAAGAAAAGAAAATCCTAAGAAAATTAAATACTCTAAGAAGTTTGGTAAGAAGACTTAATTTTAAGAAGATACCCACATATACCTACTGGAAAATGGACAAATAAAATTTTTACGAAGAAATAACATGCAAATATGATTTTACCAAATCCAGTGTGCTAAGTATATTTTCTATTTTTAATCATAAGTTCATAGTTACTGTTATTTACAATTTTATTAAGAAAAAATTTTTGTCACATTTTTATACGTTTTTTCAATAAAGTCTTGACAAAGTTCCCAACCGGGAACGAAACGTTGACATTTTATACAAATTGTTTTACATTGCCATCAATTTCACAAATTATTAAAATATTATTATTAATTATTGTGATTCTCCTTATTGTCGTTTTTCTGTTTCGTCCACTAACAATGGACTTTACGACAATGTAAAATGGAAGAAAATATTCGAAGTGCTCAAAAATGTAGGGATGAAGTATAGGGATAGAAGAATAATTAATAATTTATACAAAGAGCAAACGGCAGTTGTAGAATTTGAGCAGGAACATAGAGAAGTAGATATCCGAAAGGGAGTGAAGCAGGGATGTGCGTTATCGCCAATTTATATATCTAAGATGCGACTAATATTGTTAAAGACAGAATAGCTGCTGGAATTAATATAAAGGGCCAAACTCAGATTCGCGGATGATATAGCAGTATTAGCATCCAGCAAAAAAGAATTAGGAAGGGCTCTGAACGAAATGGAAGCGGTACTGGCGGAGGGCTATGGTATGAAGATCAATAAAAAGAAAACCAAAATTTTGGTGTATAGGGAGCGTGAAAATAGGCCTAAAACGAAAATGCAAATTGGAAACGAGAAGATAGAGGAAGTCTCAGATTTCTGTTATTTAGGAAGTCAAATAACTCCCGATGGTAGGAGCTCTAGAGATATAAAACAAAGAATATAGAATATAGGGAATGATAAATGTAGAAACTCGGAAAAGGCTCTTAAAACGTATGTATGAAGTACGGCATTGTACGAGTGCGAAACTTGGACGATAGGAGAAGTGGATAGGAAAAAATTAGAAGTATTTGAAATGTGGTGTTATAGACGCATGATGAAGATACCGTGGAGAGATAAGGTTAGCAATAGAGATGTATTAGAAAGAGTTGGAGAAAAGCGAAATTTATGGAAGACAGTAAGGAATAGGAGAGATAGGATGGAAAGACACCTTCTGAGGCACGGAGGTTTAGTTCGCGACATATAAAGTCAGAGATTAGGAATAAAAAGAGGCCCAGATTAGACTACAGCTCTCTAATAGTTAGGGATGTAGGATGTTCAACTTTTGGGGAAATGCGTATATTAGCTCAGGAAAGGAAAGGTTGGAGGTACGCGTCCAGCCAGTCTTCGGTCTGAAAACTTTATGATGATGCCGTAATGCGAGGGAGTGGTTGGACGAATACTTGCCAAATAGATGGATTGGTCGCGGCGGTTCCATCTTATTTTTGGGGTTTCATTAAAGGAAAAGTTTATGCTTCCATCAAATGCTGCGACGAAGTTAGGAATAGAATTAATGCATCCGTATTAGAAACCACCTCGCAAAAACTTGAACGAGTGATGCAAACTATACCACAAAGGTTACAACTGTGTTGAAAAAAAACTATTTAATTTTTCAATCAGATATTGCTGAGAATTCTATTGCTACAGTAACCCTGCTCTTGTTATAACTGTATCATTAGACTTAGACATGTCCATGCACGGTTTTGCAAACTCACTGATTTCAATTTATTGAAACAGTTTCATATTATGATGATTTTATGATCCCAGTAAGTAATTGTTTTATGAATGGCGACAAGATAATAATCGTCTAAGTAGGTACCCGTAAGTGAAACCGCCCGCACGTTCTCAAGAATTCTGAAGTAGCAGCAATACGTAACGCCGCAGGAGCTAACGGACCGTGAAATGTGAAAAACGATATGAAATGTTAACACCATTTAGTTTACTTTTTTTCTTCTGTCAAAACGAAAGAGTTCTAGATCACAGCACAAAGAGCAAAACAATGGTGCCAGGAGAAAGAAGGTGGTGGTGAAAACTGCCGATAGCGATGTTGCTTCATTTTGGTATAAAAGACAAATACTTATACAACGAATTCAGTCAATAAACAGTATTCAAATCAGGTGTAGCATAATGAAGATACAGGTGAGATATCAGTTCTGTCTCTTTTGATTATTTGATTTGAAGTGATCTGTGGTGCATCAGTGGTGACCAATTCCGGTGGATTATTTTGCATTTTGGGCTGAGTATTAATGATTTGTATAAATTAAACAACTGTGTTGGAAAAATTGAAAATTTTACAAACATTTCTATCATTAGAAAATAGTGTACCATTTCTTTATTTGTAATGATCTATTTGATTTTTAAAAGAGTAAATAAATAGAACAATTATTTTTAACACATTCTGGGACTTAAAACTACTTGGAAGTCCTAGAGAAACTGATCAAATTTTTTCCGCTAAAACAAAAATTACAAAACCAACACCATTTCTAATACAACCAAAAATGACTTGCAACACTGCTATACTTAAAATAAAGTAACCTCTAAGTACAAAATTAAAGTTACCGAACTTGTAAAAATGATTGCAGATTGTTAGACAATATAAACGATAAAAAGTAGACCAACAGCCAACAGATTTCCTAGTTTGAAAATTTTGACGCTTGTCGAGCTAGGTTTAAAATTAATCTGTTAAAGACGCTGAGCTTTAGCAAAATACCTAACATAATATACAGGATGTTTTTTTATATGGTGTTAACATGGCTATCTTTTTAATCTTAATAGAAACAAGTTCGGTTAAATGGGAGAAAAGTTGCGCCTATTCAAACATAAAGATGTGCCGTTTGCAGAAGTTGATTATCTCTTTCCGTTTATGAGAAAATCGAAAAAAAAATAAAATTTTGAGTTTTACATTTGTGTTCATATTTTCCTTATTTGGCATTCAATCTTCAATCTGCAAAAACTTTCTTGGGACGACTTTTCATCCTCTTTCCATTTGTGGAAGCAGAAAGTACCTACCACGTTTCGTTTCTTCAGAATCATCATCAGTTTCATTTTTTCTTATGGCGCCATCTTAGATTTTTTCACCATGAAATAGCCCATTTTTTTCTGAATAAAATAATATAACATATTTGTATGTTTAAATCGCATTTAGGCCCAGAATTTAAATAAAAGATGATAAAAATTGTTTTTCCATCTAATCACAATTGCCGTGAAAACAAAAGTTTATCTACTTTGTCAACTCAAACGTCAAGAAACATTTTTAATAGGATTGTGTTTTATTGGGTTACAATGGATTACTCTAATGAAGAAAAGGTTGACATGTTATTTGCTTATGCGATTTAAACATACAAATATGTTATATCATTTTATTCAGAAAAAAATGGGCTATTTCATGGTGAAAAAATCTAAGATGGCGCCATAAGAAAAAATGAACCTGATGATGATTCTGAAGAAATGAAACGTGGTAGGTACTTTCTGCTGCCACAAATGGAAAGAGAATGAAAAGTCGTCCCAAGAAAGTTTTTGCAGTTTGAAGATTGAATGCCAAATAAGGAAAATATGAACATAAATGTAAAATTCAAAATTTTATTTTTTTCGATTATCTCAAAAACGAAAAGACGGTACTTCTTTATGCTTGAATAGACGCAACTTTTCTCCCATTTAACCGAACCTGTATCTATTAAGATTAAAAAGATAGCCATGTTAACACCACATATAAAAACATCCTGTATAAAGTCGTCTCAAAAATTTCATGAGCAACGTAACCATTTGTAAAAGCAGTTTTTTAAATGGAACATTATATTTTTGGCGAGTCGGATGCGTAATTAAATTATATACTGGGACCCATAAACTTATATTTGTAACTATCTGATTCATGATCACATAAATAAAACCTAATTTGTAATCTGAGAGAAAATCAAATTGGTCAACTTTTCGTTGAATATCAGCTGTAAAAATTAAAAAAAAAATACATTTTTGATTAGAATGCATATCTTATTCTCAGTATCTTATTTAGGTCTTAGTATACTTTTCTATTAAGTACAAATTTTTCTGTTACAAACCTTTCACATATAGGTAAAAATCAATCAACTATAGAAGGCCACACAGTTAGTAGGCAACCGTATAAAAAATTACCTACCTATCGTGTCTAATCGGCCACAGACATACTTAAAACCATGACAAAGCCAATTATTAGAGGATTTTAGGTTCACGAACTTTTACTGTTAGCCAATTAACCTAAAAACTCGCTTATTGTTGAAGTTCTTCGACAAACTCTTTAAAACGATCATGCAACATACCAAAAATTTAAAAATAGCTCACAAAATGTAGTCCATTAGTTTCTTATATCTTGCTCAATGTTAGGTACAAAAAGTCCCAAATTTTATTACTTCGCAATGAGTTTCGCCCATTTTCAGATAGCGTTGATAGTCCTAATCGGGGCAACCTGGGTCTCGGCTGCCGAGAGTAAAGACAAGAGACAAGTTGGTAGTACTGTAATTAATAAAGCGGAGGACCATCAAGGGGCAGAAACTGGTTTTGGTCATCATGTAGCAGCCAGTGGTAAATACTTCCAGTAAGTACCAAATCGTAATATAAGAATTTTAAATTTAAAATCTATGGTTTAAACAATTTGGGTGCACGCAGGGATATGTATATGGCCCAGTTGTCACCGAAGGAATTAGAATTCGGACACGTCTGCGAGACTCCGGACGATTGGGAGCAGCGATTTGAAAAAATCAACGTGGCAGAAAGTACTCATCAGGGAAAGGTTAAAGAAAAGAAAACTTATACGCTTCTACTTCTGCTCTTATGTCCTTTATGTCTTAATGCTTCTTCCTCAGCAGCTTCTTACAAATGGCCCAAGATACTTGTAAACATAACAATTTTTTCTTTTCTGATAACTTTCATCTGGTTACTATAAATACACAGCATGGTGATCTTAATTTCTTAATACCAAAAGGATCTGACCCGTTCTAGCTTGCCTCTTCAACACGTTGTATAATCTTAAACTGTCAAATGTGAAAGCTATTGCGCGTCAGAAACTTTCTGGCAAACAAACCGCCTAGCGCTGCTTTTTTTCTAATTTGTGTTTTTTACTAACAGATATACGCATGTGCCTGCCAAAGATCACTATGAATTCGGACACAAAAGGGGCAACGAACATCATTTCATCGAAAAACACGAGAAAGCCCATCCCCATGCCGGCGAATTCAAAACTAAAGTAAATAAGACATCTTGACACTATTTCTTCAAATACTAACACTATAACAAAGAAATCTGTTTCTTTTGTGGTAAAAAGGGAAGTACAGGTTTCTTTCGAAGAGATGTTTTTAACTAGTACATGCTACGTAGGTACATAATTAAGAAGCTCTTTTTGCTTTTTGCATGCTATAACCAATCTTGCAATGGAATGCTTGCAAAGTTCCTGCTCAGGATAATGTTTTCCTTTTTCCATCTACTTTCATTCGATTTTTGTTTTACTTATACTAAATTCTTTCTACGATTCCCTGAGTAACTAGTAATAACTTTATCAGGACTACCGTTGCGGCAGGAAGTGGTAATGAGGACTTTTATCGTCCTCCTCGCGTTTTATTTATAATTATAATTTAATTTATTTATGAAGTTATTTAACGGTTTAATTATATACAAACATGCAATTATAACAAAATTAGCGTTCTTATTTGAGAATCTAATCGTCAATTAAAAACTTAATGTAACTGGTACAATATACAAAAAACTTAGGCAGCAGTAAACATATTTAATGATCTTAAAATATCCATTTCTATTAGGTATTGATAATTATGTATAAGCATTTTTAACATTAAAGAAGACTGACTTCTTCTATCTTCTCGTTTTCGTTTTATATTTTAGATTTAGTTCTATTTTCAAGCCCCTACATAACTACGAAAATTTTGGGTTTCGTTTTATTGATCATTATGCCGTAGCCCTTTGTCAAAATTGCTTCCATTTCCACTTGGCGCTTTTCTGTTTTTTAAACTTTCCAATGCTAACTTAAACTCTTCCCTCATTATAGGACAGCCTAGGTTATCCCCCTCTACGCTGATTTCCTTTTCTAAGATATTACCGCATTTACAGGTTTCGAATAAATTTAACCTAACCATAACTACCTTGCCACTTTTCTGCAAGAAATTTTCTACACGCTGTTCTATTCTTTTTGCTATAACAATTCCTCCTTCCGAATTTCCTCCTCTGATACAAAAATTCATTAAATTATTCCTAAACTTAAACAAAGTCTGATATGCATACTTATCCTATTTATCATCCCCACAGGTGAGGTGGGGAGACAAGCACGGAGGGTATGGCGAACACTACTGGGACTACAACCACGCCGGTCACCACCACGACGGCAGTGGTGAAGAAAGCCAGCAAGAACCAGAATACGCAGCGTACGAAGAATCCAAACAAGTCCCCAATTACGCTGTACAAGCCAGTACCAACAAATTTACCGCCCTACCAGCGGCATCTCTTCGAGGAAAGCGAGAACCCGGTCCTTCTGAGGACGCAAACGATGATGTAGAGTTCATTAATGAGAGAGCGCGCTCCCTGGTGTTGAGCGGTCAAAGCGGTAAGCACGGCGGCAACTATAGAGCGGAGCCTTCCTTCGAGAGAGGAAAGAGAGAGGGCAGCAGCGGAATCGATGGAAGGAATCTGGTTTTCGAACCTAGCACCGGATTGATCGTGGATGAAAAGACAGGTGTCGCTTATAGATTGCAAGCCGTGAATTACTAAACCGAGTCAAGTTGAATACTGTTGATTTTTTATATTTTTGGGAATGCTACGGGTTGATGAGGAACCCCGAAGCGTTTGCTTGAAAGTCTGTTTTTTATACGTTTGTACTTTTGTTATCTAGTTATATTGGGTAAAAAATAAAAATATGTATTGTAAACTACTTCTTGTTTCTAATTTGCCAGTTTCGATTTCCTAGCTAATCGGATTCGCTTTTAATCCCCTGAGGGGGGCAAGGGTAAAAATTTGCCGTTTTGAGATTTTTCTCAATTAAAAGTTGTCGTAATCAGTTAAAGTTGGGGTTTAAAATAGGTATAAATAATGTAGCAGTGACTTTTGGCGTAGACTGAATACGTATGCGCCAACAGATGGCGCATACGTACAAAATTGATATTTCCTAGCTTCAGCTGCGAGAATAAATATTTTGTCTCTCCGGTCGGCATTTGGATATATTTGCGTGTGGCAAATCAAACAGCAAGCGCCAGGGTCAGCCTCAGTACGGCTGAGTATAAGAACGTGCCAGTAATTGCAAACTAAGCCCAACATTTTTAACATTTTTATTCTTTGTGGAATATAATTTATGAATCTCAAATTAAATTATTATAAAGTACCCTTAAAAGCAGAACACCTACCTTTTATTATTTATAAATAGGGGCATAAACCGTGGTTTGTTCAGGAGTCAAACAAAAGAAGTGGGCAACATAATTACGAATAAATTAAGAAAGTTAGTGACAAACATTTTAACTAGGGCGTCCAAAAGTGAGAATTAAAAAAATATCCCAAAAACCCTTAATTTTAGTTAGAGATTGTACCAGATGTAATACTATTAGAATTAATCCTAGATTTTAAAAATGTAATCCTATACAGGATGTTCCATTTAAAATAAGAAAGTTGATAGCCATTTCCGGTATAACTGGAAATGCCAGAACGCCAAAAATATTTTACTGCAAAAGAACATTCTCAAAAATCCATAATTCTAAATTTTGGAACCAACGGGTTAGCTGTGAATCTCACAAAAGGTAGCTTTGGACTGCAGGTCGATTTTAGACCATATTCACATAGCAAAGATTGTGTAAATATAAAGTGAAAAGGATGATAATGGTTTAGTATATGGACAAGATAACACAAGAAAGATATGAAATTGATAAGAATCAAAGGATAAAAGTTAAAGAAATGGTGGCTAACGAGAAAACGGAAGCCTGGAAGAGTTCGGAGAGAAAATAGAAAAAGACAGTCGAGGAAACCAGAAATCGTTATACAGGGTGTTGAAGACTTTGAGGAAAGAACGAAAAAACAGTACAAATTAAAAAAAAGCAAAGGAGTATTTCAACTAGAAACGAATGAAATAATGAAACACTGGAAAGAATACTCCGAAGAGATGTTAAATAGCAATGATATCCATGGAGAAAAAGAAGAAGAGGATGATGAGGATGATTCAAAAAACAAAATAACGATGAACAGGAAATAAAATCAGAAGAAGTAGTTGATGTAGTAAAATGACAAGAAGAGGCAAATCGGCAGGCTATGATGAGATTGGAGTGACTGATAGAACTGTACAATAAAGTTTGGAAAGAGGAAGGAATACTAAAGGACTGGGGAGGTAAGAATATTTGTGCCGGTATTTAAAAATGGAGGTAGAAGTGATCGTAACAACTACAGAAGCAAGGGTTGAAATCGACGGGACCCAACTGGAACAAGTGGAGACCTACGAATATGTGTTAGGAGTCCAACTGCAAGGGAATGGGAAGCAAGATGTAGGAATAAGCGAAAGAATAGGGCCAGCAGTCCAGTTGTCAAACACTGAACAGTATATTCAGTGAAAAGGAGGAATCTGTAAAAGCAAAACTTAACGTGTACTGTGATGTTCTTTACATCAAATGTTAATTGTTAATGTTTTATTGATAATATAACTGGTAATACATTTACGTTTAGTAATAGCTAAAAACTAACATGTCAATTGTCAAAAGGCTATTCTGGAATCTTCTTCTGCTGTGTCTCTCATCCCGGAAAACTGTTACAAACACTATATTCTCTCTTCATCTTCAGATTCGTTTTCCATTACATAATCTTGGAAGCGCTGAGGCAAACGGTGTTGTCTTCGCTTGGGTTTCAAATAAATTGACTGTTCGTCAACTAGTGGCAATTCCTTTTCTTCCGTTGCTTCGAAGCCTACTGTTTGGTGTTCCCTGGGTGTTGGTGGTCCTGTGGTGAGGCGAGGTGGTTCTTCTACGTTTTGGTTATTTTGAAGGTTTGGATTGGAAAAATGTTTAAAAAAGGAAGCATTTCTGGTTATTAGGACGTTGTCTCTCTTGACAGTTATTTGAGTGCCACATATTTTAGTAACTGCATATGGATATGGATTATAGTTTGGAGTTAGAACATTTAATTGTTTTTGCTTACATCAAACTAGATCTCCAAGTTTAAAATTGTGTTCTGCAGTTCGTCTCTTTTCATTAGCATACTTATTGGCCTTCTTTATTTCTTTTCGTTCAGTATCCTGTTCTGTTATCATTGGCAGAAAGTTGTTTATTGGTCTGTTGTAGATTAATTCATACGGTGATTTCTTGGTTGTTAAATGTGGTGTGCTAAGATAGTTTGTCAAAAATTGCTGTATTTGTGATGTAAAATCGTTAGTTTCAAAATTTGCACATATTAGAGAATGTTTTACAGTCTTGACAAATCTTTCTACAAAACCATTGGCTTCAGGCCAATATGGTGTTACTTTATGATGTGTGATGCCATAGTTGTGTAAGAATTCTTGGAATGTGTTGCCATTAAATGGGGGTCCGTTGTCAGATGTTAAAACAAATGGTATTCCAACCAAGGCAAATACTTTTTCTAGTACTGATTTTACATGTATGAATTTTGTTGAGTCTATTATTTCAGCAAAAGGAAATCTTGAAAATTCATCTACAATTAATAGAACATATTTATTGTTTGGGAAAGGTCCTGCGTAGTCTATGTCGATATTGATGAATGGCGTATCTGGTAAGTTTCGAACAGCTCTGTGTTTTGTTGTATCGCATACTTGACAGGCATAACAGTTTTTTATTTCTTTTTCTGTGTATTTATCAATATTTGGAAACCAAACTTTAGAATGAATTAACTGTTTTGTTCTCACTAGTCCTTGATGTCCCTTATGAGCAAGTCTTATTACTTAATTTTGAAGGGAGTGTGGAATTACAATTTGTCGATTTCTTAGTATAACTCCATTGTGTAACGTGAGCTCTTCTTTAATTTTGTTAAAAGGAATTAGTTATGGGTCGTTCCAGAGTGTAGATTCATGATCATTCAAAGCACAAATAAGTTTTTGAAAAGTTTCATCTTGTTTTGTTTCATCTTGAACCTGCTTTAATGTTATTTTATTTGGTAAATTGTTGGTCAATATGAAATTTAGATAATGGATCATTTTGTTTTCCTCTTTTCCATCAGTTTGTACCATGGGGTGTCTGCTTAAATAGTCTGAGGGATTTCTTTTGCCATCCTGATGTACAACATGAAAATTGTATGGTTGTGTTTTCAAACACAAACGTTCAATTCTTGCATTTGGAAGTTTTGAAGTTTTTGTTAGAATGCTGATTAACGGCTTATGATTAGTATGAATGACAAGAAAATCTCCTTTTAGATAAAGGTCAAAATGCTGGAGTGCCCTATGGCTAGCAGTTCTTTTTCAATTTGACTGTACTTCTGTTCAGTTTTGGTAAGTGTTCGGCTTGCAAAGGCAATGACTTCTAGTTTTTCGTTGTGCTCTTGAGAAAGGATTGCTCCTAACCCTGTTGGTCCTGCATCTACATGTAAGTGGCTTAAGTGATGAGGATCAAAATATGTTAGTTTAGGAGCTTCTACAAGTAATTTTTTGATGTTATTAAATTCTTGTTGGTGTCTTTCTGTCCACTGCCATGATGTGTCTTTTAAAATAAGTTTTCGGATGTTCGTCGTATGATTTGCTAATTGAGGTAAGTAGTAGATAAATGACAATACTGGATACGAACCCGTTCGGAGCACATAGCGGCATACCAGGCCCCTCCCGCCGAGATGGTCGATCGCTTCGGCGGGAGGAAGCCAGGCGCCCGTCTTTCTGGCCGGGGCGATGGGGCGCTCGAGCCAGCCCGCCGAGATGGTCGATCGCTTCGGCGGGAGGAAGCCGGGCGTCCGTCTTTCTGGCCGAGGTGATGGGGCGCTCGAGCCAGCCCGCCGAGATGGTCGATCGCTTCGGCGGGAGGAAGCCGGGCGCCCGTCTTTCTGCCACAGGCGATGGGGCGCTCGAGCCAGCCCGCCGAGATGGTCGATCGCTTCGGCGGGAGGAAGCCGGGCGCCCGTCTTTCTGACCGAGGTGATGGGGCGCTCGAGCCAGCCCGCCGAGATGGTCGATCGCTTCGGCGTGAGGAAGCCGGGCCCCTCCGGCTTCTCCAGATGCCATCCACTTCTTCAGCAGCGACTTCTGCGGCAGCCTCTCTCAGAAGAAGCGAGTGTCATTACCGAAGAGGGCCTTTGGTTGTGGCTCAGGCGCCTGCGCCGGGGCTCTGTTACGAGCAAAGCACGTGTTGTTCAGGCCAGTCCATCCAGGTGCCATCAATGACCAGAGGCTGCTGAAGGAGTCCTGTCTTCAGCAACGGTGTCTTTGGGGCCTTTGGCAGTGGCTGAGGCGCATGCGCCGGGCCTCTATGAGAGTGGGCGGGGCAACAGCCAATGAGAGCCAATCAGAACTGATCTTGTTGTTAGGTGCTGTTGGGCCTTTGGATGTGGCCCAGGCGCCTGCGCCGGGGTTTTCGCAAAAATAAAAACGTTGGATATATTTTTACATCAATATAATTAAAACTATAATCTGTATACATAGTAGGCATGCGTGTATTTTCCGGGCAAATCGAAGCTCTGCAGCTTCTCACACCACTCTTCTGACCGATTCATTACCCGGTGTATACTCAACGATGCGGTCATGCAGGATAAGACAGTATGCGGTTGTGTTGGGCGGAAAATTCTCGCTCGACTCAAATTCTAGACGCATATCTATGGGTCCAGGCTTGATGCTTTCCGACTGCTTTGATGCGTCAATCACCACGATGGGCGCTAGATCCTTGAACTGTTCCTTGCCGTATAACGGCTCGCCAACTTTTCCATAGTATGAACTCTGGAAGTTCTGGTACATTTCGTATAGCAGGGCGTATTTCCCCGTGGAGAAATCCAAGTTTAAATTCTCGTAGGGGAAGCACTCAGAATTCAGGTACAGTTTGACGTTTGTCAGATTGCAGTGGTCAAATTTGCTTGAATCCGTGTCCAAATTCGCTTTGCGATTTGTCTGGAAGGCGACAATAACGTAGCGGGGTTTCTCCAACCGTGCTGCAGTCTTGACGGCCCACGTTTATTTCGTAGCTTGCGGCAACACCGGATACTCGTACAGCTCCCAGCTGCGAAAACATATCTGCAACGTTCTCTCTTCCTCGACAATATTGAGAAGTTTTAGGTATTCAGCATCCGATGGATAGACGTACGGCACCCTCCAATGAACCTTGCTCAACTCAATTCTGGTGTCCTCGTTACCCACGAAAGCGTTCCTATCGTTTTTCGATCGAGTCAAAATGAGCTCGTGACACACATTTAACAGAATTTTGGGGTAATCTTCCAAGAATCCCAGCAGGATTCTTCCCGGGATGCACACGTTAAAGTTCCCGTTCGCGTCGATAAGGTGGCTCGGTGAGTCTCCCGTATTCGTCCAGCCGGCATTCTCCAGGGCACCTACCTCACCCTTATTCAGAGAAACTACACCCTTCAGTGTGCTCGTGATGCCCACGTTTTTTGTTCGATCCACCTCCACCCCGTTTATTTCATAGCGGACGTCGTCAAAGAGGAAACTGAGGGCGTTATTTGTTAAAGCCGCATTTCCGCCTCCTGCACCCTTGATGAACCTGCCCTCTATGTAGATGCTGCTTAGATGCGGCAGTACGTAAACGTCTTGTTGGTGGATTGGTATGCGAATTTCGTCATTGGCGTTGAATGTTGTTGTTGTCACGAACGGCTGATGTACGTGCACCTCGACACGACGTGCTGACTCATCCAAAACAGCACCGTCCAGAACACGAAACGTGTCTACGTTTATGTGCGTCATTATTCAAATGCGGTTCCCTTGTTGAAGCACAAGTACTAACTGACAGCATCGTTAATTTTCTTGCTTAAATACTCTCCATATAACCGTGCGCATGCGCAGTCTTATTCTTGCTCGTGTCATCAGCCATGGTGTTTGCGAATACAGCTGTCTGTGTCAACAGACAGCTGTATTCGCAAACAGACAGACAGACAGACAGACAGACAGAGAGACAGACAGATAGACAGACAGACTGATAGACAGACAGACGGACCGACAGACATACAGACAGACAACTACTGATAAGAATTCGGAAGTAGGAGAATAACTATAGATTCCTTTTTGTCTCATCGAGCTGATTAATTTGATACCCTACATGATCTAGGTGGGCGGGGCAAGGAGCGTGGCCGGGGGCGCGGTCAGTGAGTGGCCACCCCTAAAAACCACCCCTAAAAACCACCCCCAAAAATCACCCTCCAAAACCACCCCAAGAACCGCCCCTAAAAACCACCCCTAAAAGCTACCCCTAAAACCACCCCTAAAACCACCCCCTAAAAACCACCCCCAAAAACCACCCCCAAAAACCAACCCTAAAATCCACCCCCATATTCCGATACCTCTAGTCGAGTCCTTTAATTTACACCCCACATGACATAGTTTTTACGAAGGGGTTAGCCTAAATTTAGACTACTATTCTCAAATAATTAGCGATGTAGAATGTTCTACTACCGAGAACTAAGATGTTTGCATATATCAATCAGATGGTTCCCACACGTGTCCGAAACGCATTAAGATAACAAGTAATTTCAAATAAACAAACTGGAGAATGTTCTGATAGGCTCTCATTGGCTGTTGCCCCGCCCACTCTCATAGAGCCCCGGCGCATGCGCCTCAGCCACTGCCAAAGGCCCCAAAGACACCGTTGCTGAAGACAGGACTCCTTCAGCAGCCTCTGGTCATTGATGGCACCTGGATGGACTGGCCTGAACAACACGTGCTTTGCTCACAACAGAGCCCCGGCGCAGGCGCCTGAGCCACAACCAAAGGCCCTCTTCGGCAATGACACTCGCTTCTTCTGAGAGAGGCTGCCGCAGAAGTCGCTGCTGAAGAAGTGGATGGCATCTGGAGAAGCCGGGGGGCCCGGCTTCCTCACGCCGAAGCGATCGACCATCTCGGCGGGCTGGCTCGAGCGCCCCATCACCTCGGTCAGAAAGACTGGCGCCCGGCTTCCTCCCGCCGAAGCGATCGACCATCTCGGCGGGCTGGCTCGAGCGCCCCATCGCCTGTGTCAGAAAGACGGGCGCCCGGCTTCCTCCCGCCGAAGCGATCGACCATCTCGGATTGCTGGCTCGAGCGCCCCATCACCTCGGCCAGAAAGACGGGCGCCCGGCTTCCTCCCGCCGAAGCGATCGACCATCTCGGCGGGCTGGCTCGAGCGCCCCATCGCCTCGGCCAGAAAGACGGGCGCCCGGCTTCCTCCCGCCGAAGCGATCGACCATCTCGGCGGGAGGGGCCTGGTATGCCGCTATGTGCTCCGAACGGGTTCGTATCCAGTATTGTCATTTATCTACTACTGAGGTATAAATTTGTTGACATAGTTTATCATGCCCAAAAAGCTTCTTATCTCAGTAGCTGATGTTGGTGGTTGTAGATTCAAAATTGTTTCTATTTTCTCGGGGTCATTTCCGAAAACATATCCAAAAAAATTTATTTTTGTCGCGTTAAAAATGCATTTGTTTACGTTTATTGTTAAATTGTAGTTCCGTAAGATTTGTAGGACCTGTCTAACAGCACTGTCATGATCAGTTTTTGACTTGCCATAAATCAAAATGTCATCGCTGATGTTTATTTTCGTTACTGGTGAAAGGGTTTGTCTGATCACATCCTGGAAAATTTCTGCTGCTGTATTAATGCCAAAATTTAGTCGCTTATATCTGTATAGTCCAATGTGTGTTGCAAATGTTGTTATTATCCTGGATTCTTTTGATAGTGTTAGCTGGTGGTACCCATCTTTCAGATCAATTTTACTAAAGAATTTCGAACCATTTAAACGTGTTATAATATCGTCTATTGTTGGTGTTATATTGCGAACCCTTTTGATTGCTTTGTTTGCTACTCGCATGTCAACGCATATTCTGATAGCTTCTGAATTGTGCGGTTTAGGTACGATGACTATGGGTGAAACCCATGGGGTTGGTCCTTCAGCTTTCTCAATGATATCATCGTTTAGTAGGCGGTTGATTTCCTCTTCAACTTTATTACGAAAGTGGAAGGGTATTCTTCTGTTTGTTTGTGCAACTGGTGTTACAGAGTTGTCAATGTGTAATGTTACTTCTTTATTTTTCAAATTTCCCACACCCTTGGTGATTTCTGGAAAGTTTTGTTTGATGTATTCAATATCTATTCTTTGGTCAATGTGTTGGCATGAAACCTGAACTAGTTGAAGGTCTTTTGCAGTATGGTAACTTAAAAGTGATTCTGCTTCACCTTCAACTACAATTATATTACTTGTGGTTTGTTTATTGTGGTGTTTGAAAGTGCCTAAAAATTTTCCCAATATATTTAGTTTTGTATTTGAATTATACGGATAAATGCTTGTTGAATCTGGGGATAGATCTATGTTGTTTAATTTCTTGTAAGTCGTTTCACTTATCAGTTTCACTGAAGACCCTGTGTCAATGATAAAACTGGTATATGTATTGTTTAGCTTTAACGAGACTCTAGGTAAGTTGTTAATTTGATTTATTCTGATGTGAAAAGAGCTTCTAGAGCTGGTGTCTGCATCGTTCGTTGTTTCTTGTCTGTTATAGTGAACCCTGTTGTTTTCTTGGTGTGGGAGTGTATCTTGTTGACGACTCCTGCGATGTGTTTGTTGCTTGTTGTTATAATATGTTGCTGATAGGCAAACTTTGCTGAAATGACCTCGTTTGTTACATTTAAAACATACATTGTTTAATGCCGGACAACTATTGCGTCCTTCTGCATGCCATTTGTTCCCACAATTCTTGCAAATTGTTTTATGACTCTTCTCTTCGTACCATTTATGTTGCTGGTTGTTGCTTCTGTTCATGTTGTTACCGGTATTATATTTGTTGTCTGTTGATCTTCTAATTTTATTGATAGTTTTTGTTGAGTGTCTTTCTTCTAACTGAGTCAGTTGCGCGTTCGTTACCTCCAGTGTTCGACCCTTTGTTAGGAGCTGATCCAAATCTGGCTGTTCTGTTAATGCATATTTTCTTAATTCTTTGTTGTTCGTCTTGAGAATAATTTGGGCTTTGATTTCATTGTTGCAATCACTGAATTTGCATGTTTGGGACAATTTTAGTAAGCGTGCATAAAACTGGTCCATGGTTTTATCTTGTTCTTGTTTTGTTTCTCGAAATTTGAAGATTTCGAAGTCTACGTTGACGTTTGGCTTAAAATAATTGTTTAGTTTACTTTTGGCAGTTAAAAAGGAATAAGACTCAGGAGTAGGAGGATCAGGAAGGGAGAGATACATATCATAGCAATCCTCACCCATCATATGCAATAAGATTGCAGTTTTCCTTTCTTCATTCGTGATTCCGGCTGCTATCAGATAGTTTTCTAGTCGCCCCAACCATCTATTCCACCGTTCTCCAATGTTGTGGATATCAGTTTTTAAATAAAATGGCAAAATACCTGGTAAACTGTTCATTTTTCTTCACTTTTTCTTTTAGCTTTGTGGACACGCCCTTTGTTGATTTATTACGGTGGCCTTGTTCCACACCTTTGTTTATACCCAGTACTCGTCGCCAAATTATGTGATGTTCTTTACATCAAATGTTAATTGTTAATGTTATATTGATAATATAACTGGTAATACATTTACGTTTAGTAATAGCTAAAAACTAACATGTCAATTGTCAAAAGGCTATTCTGGAATCTTCTTCTGCTGTGTCTCTCATTCCGGCAAACTGTTACAAACACTATATGTACAAGTCGATCTTCTGGGTTTCTGTCCTATTCTGACATACGGGAGTGAAAGCTGGGTGAGGACAAGAGCCATGAAAATGAAATACCTAAGTATCTAGTAGAGTGAAGGGCATTACAAGAAGAGGCGGAGTGAAAAATATTGTGAGGAAGGGTAGGCATTTGATGAGAATGAACGACGTAGACCGGTGAAGAGTGCGTGGCAGACCAGAGTTGTCGCGTAGATTGTATTTCGAATAAGTATAGTGCGAAAGTTTTCTCTTAATATTTCGTTTGATTCGTAGAAATCGATGCGGAAATTTTCGAGTCGTGCACAAAATAATAGACCTGTGTCTTGCACATAGTGCAAGCATCGTAAATCCCGTTCTTAATTGCTCTAGAATGAATAGGTTGTAATCTCGGTGATGGGTACAATAAATACTTAAACACTCCTGAAGATTTCAGTCCGCTAGCTTATTGATGGAAGTGTCGAAGATTCTTGAAAATGCATGTAGGCACGCAGGCGTGCGATTGATTTTTCATAATAATACAAATAATAATAACAATAATAACATTAATAATGACGATAGTGTACGGGTAAACATGCTGAATTTATCCTCGGTACATTCACAGTGTTTTAGGGTTGAGTGATCAGATTCAATACGCCGAATGCTCTAACTGAAGTAATACCTTTGTGTAATTGTAACTTTTGAAACTACTTTTACTTTAATCTAGAATCTCTAGTCTGTAATACCTAACATAAAGTGCAGAGAAAAGAGATAATATGAACATTTATGTACTGCAAACTTCTGAAAGTTTTATAACCCCGCGTTCCTGCACTTTATCTAACCAGTAAATTTTTATTTGATAAAAGTGTGGTAGATTGTAATGTTTGTTCAGGCTCAGGGCCGCACAGCTTAAATTTTATACAGGAAAATGAATGAGTTCAAAGATTAGTGTCTGGTTGCATGTGTTTATACGTGGCCGCATACAGGTGATTAGTGAAATTATATTCTCTTCAATAAGATTTAGGCATAAGTATAATAATTACGTCTTTATCAAACTACAAACACAAATATACAAGTATATTAATTGGCGCAGTCGGTGGGACATATTTCTTAAATTGAATTAAATGTCGATTCAACAGAAAAGAATATTGACAGCCTACAATTGGAAATTTCTTGAGCTACGGTCCTGTTGCCAAGAAAATGCTTGCCAGTAAGTTGCTTAACATTTACATGATAAATGACCCTCCTGAGTATTGCTAGACACCATCCTATGCATGGCAAGCTTCCTAACTTAATGTTATATTGTTATAGTTTCAAAAGATTCAGCTGACGTGATAATGCAGGTTTGAGCTTACTTACTTATTAAGTTGCTGCATCAAGCGCAGTTGAAGCAGTGGCAGACTTGGTTGCGTCAATATTTAAATTGTTCTGTCGGCGTACGCAAAGTTACAGTGTTCGAAAATTGAATGAAGCACTTCAAAGGTGCGGTTTTAACATTGTTTCCGTCTAGTTCCTGAACGGAATATAGAATTATGCATAGTTTTTTACCTTCCACTGCAGCAATTGTAAAGTACGTGGTGAGATCCTGCTAGAAATAAATTTAGAGTCCTATTTGTGTCAAAAAATTAAACACCTCATAAAGTAGTTGATAATGGATTTTAAAGGGATGAATAAACTATGAATCATTCATACGAAACATTTTTTGTAATGCTGTACGTGTTGGAGTTATTAAAGAAAAAAGTTTTGGTGATTTTTAATTTCTCATCTCTGATAGTATGACTAATTTGGCAACACTGTAAACATACTTCGAATACACTCCCAGAATACACAACTTTTAAGTCTAACATGCCTCATTCTATCTGTTGTCGCGGCTTATTTGGAACCCCGAGGGCACCCTGTATAGTAATGGAGGTGCAAATATAAAGTCGATAAAGTACGATCTCGATTTGTGAACAAATTGTTATTGTTTCGCGTGACTCACCTCCTTGGTTTGTGTATAAAGTGCTTCGTCGGTCTCGTTCGTCTGTACGAAACTAATTTATTATAGACGGTTAATTCCAGTAATGCACAAGGGGTATTTCATTTAAAAATGTGTGATATGTTTATAATAAGTTTATTATTTTGAACACCATGCAAGCTCGGTCCAGAGCGCGGCAGCATATAAGTATAGCAAGATTAAATTGCATGGTTTGAGTGTGTAGGGGAAAGCACCGTACTGATGAGTCCCAGCAGGACGAAACCAGTTGGTCTGCGGTTTTCCATACACATTCAAAACAATATTTGAACAAAGAACTGCTTAAAAGCTCGTACGTACATGGAGACAAATTAGGATTGTTTCAAAGCCATCTTAGATGGGGTAGCAGTCTGAAACGTCTCGTAGTACAAAAAAATCTGGATTTAGTTCTATAATTCAATGCCTGGCGGGGTATTTGCCCGAGGAGTAGTTGTTCGAACGGTCCAGTACCACTAATTAATACGAGATAATTACTCAAAGTAGTTGTCACTTGCTAATATCTGTCCAGAGCGCGGCAGCATATATAGCAAGATTAAATTGCATGGTTTGAGTGTGTAGGGGAAAGCACCGTACTGATGAGTCCCAGAAGGACGAAACCAGTTGGTCTGCGGTTTTCCATACACATTCAAAACATGCAATATTTGAACCAAGACCTGCTTAAAAGCACGTACGTACATGGAGACAAATTAGGATTGTTTCAAAGCCATCTTAGATGGGGTAGCAGTCTGAAACGTCTCGTAGTACAAAAAAAATCTGGATTTAGTTCTATAATTCAATGCCTGGCGGGGTATTTGCCCGAGGAGTAGTTGTTCGAACGGTCCAGTACCACTAATTAATACGAGATAATTACTCAAAGTAGTTGTCACTTGCTAATATCTGTCCAGAGCGCGGCAGCATATATAGCAAGATTACATTGCATGGTTTTAGTGTGTAGGGGAAAGCACCGTACTGATGAGTCCCAGAAGGATGAAACCAGTTGGTCTGCGGTTTTCCATACACATTCAAAACATGCAATATTTGAACAAAGACCTGCTTAAAAGCACGTACGTACATGGAGACAAATTAGGATTGTTTCAAAGCCATCTTAGATGGGGTAGCAGTCTGAAACGTCTCGTAGTACAAAAAAATCTGGATTTAGTTCTATAATTCAATGCCTGGCGGGGTATTTGCCCGAGGAGTAGTTGTTCGAACGGTCCAGTACCACTAATTAATATGTTATCTAGTAATCCTCAAAATATCAGTACCTACGACGATTGAACGCAACGGAATTATTCGTGCGTGGGAGTTCTTCCACGACTCGGTTGCACATAATTGGATATTGTGGTTCAGCTTTTCGATTACGCCTCCCTCGTCCGATATAGGTGTCTTCCCAGTAATTTTTAATTTCATTCATTTCATGCGGTGAATCTTCTGCTATAGTCTCAAATGCTTCAATAACATCTTCAATTGATACAAAAGACAAAACTCAATGCTAAAAGCATCTTAACATGAATTCGAAAATTTTCGTCAAGTTGGTACATTTGTGTCGAACCCAGTTCTTATACTTTACGCCACAAACACTAACCCAGATGAAATAACCACTTACTACATTGACGCTGTTGAAACACGACACACTGCATTTTGAATTGCTTTCTCAAATTCTGTTAAACACTAAGCGGTTGGAATGATGGTCTTAAATTATGGATCTTTTTTCTAAAATCCTAACATAAGAAACTTTACCCTTATTTTGCATTAAAACGTAAATTAAAGGCAATGCTGAGTTGCCAACAAGAGCATAAACGGTAAATACCTGATGATAAAACATTCCGGTGCAATTTTGAAAGTTCCATCAACGGACCAATGGCAATGCTCCTCCAGTGTCTGAAGGTTTTCCTCTGTACCAAACATTAATGTTGGATTCGCGTCGTCGTTTCTTGAGTACCAAACCAGAAAATTTCCATTTCTTGATGTTATTTTCAGATTATCTGCAACGACAATAACGTCAATATTTGTTGGATTTGTAAATGGTTTGGGTTCGCTGTCTGATCCTTTCTATGGTTTCTTGGGACGATGTATAAACTGACAAAAGCATGGGCGCTTCCATCGAAGTGCCATTTGTAGAGGAAAGTCGCCTAATATGACGATAGTTCCCAAATATGGGGTACCGCGTTTTTGGCCATATTCCATTTTTGCCACTTGTTGAATTCATTGCTATCGACTTTATTTTGCTATTCTCCTATATGACCAACGGTGTTACTACTTTCACCATTTCTCCACCAGGTGGCTTCAAAAGTTTGTATACATCTGAAACGTTAGTGAGTGCGTTGTTCCTGCGAGTGTACTCAGTATTAAAAGTAAGTATTTTAAGTTAGTTTATTTGCATCGGATAGTAAATTTTGCGCAGTTTATTGTCTTGCATGTGACATTTTAGAAAACGCAGCAAAATCTCTGCGAAAATGCTATATAACCAAACAATCATTAATTTGTTCCTAATATGGGGTACAACAGAATGCCTAATTTGGGGTACCCCATATATGAGGAAATTATTTTTTAATTCGATGGAATAGCAATGTCAGCATTTTTATTTCTGTGTATAATGGGAAATACATTATTATTATTATAACCGCAAATCATGGAATAGAGAGCAAATTTTCAATAATACTGCCCAAAACATTTTTTTTTAAGTTTTGACAGCTTATTTGTTTCTCTTTTGTTATTTTGTTTACATATTAATTTTATATTGGAATAAAATGTTTTGTTTATTTTGAGTTGATAATAGAAACATTTTTTCAAAATATTGTTTTGTGAGTATAAATTCTTAATATTTAGGGTACCCCATATTAAGGACATGCATAAACTTAATATGGGGTAGTAAGTGACAATTTATTTATTGCACATCTCCCTCATTTTATTTGTTTTTGGTCTGTTTTATAACACAATGCTCAAAGACAAACAAATTTAATGCTTGCTAGTGAAAATTCTCCAAAAACATAGTTACAACAACTTTGGAGCAATTTGAAAAAAAGTACCCCATATTAGGCAATTTTCCTCTACACTCACGAATTATTTGTCGAGGTCATATACCTATTACATTATTACAAACAACTCCCCATTCCTTGCATGTGCAAAAAGCGTGACAGAGAAAAGGCGATAGAAATAGTATATTCTACTTCGTCGTTTATATTTGTTAGATGCATACCAAGCATGCGCAAGTAGGTACGTTCGGTGGACGGTTGCGACTTATGCAGATTTTGTATACATCTGTCTCTTAATGTCTGGTACGCTTTCGGAGCGTAATGCAGACCCACTGGTCGAGGTTTTCCAGCGCGGTTCTTGCACGGTCACGTATGTTGTGCATAGCCTATTTTGCTTGGCATTTTGGTGGGTTAGGTCGAAGCCGAACGATAAATCAACCCGGAATGTAGCGGCCGTGACGTAGTAATCGTGGCCAACTATGTGGACTCTATGTTATGGTAATTTTTTTTCCCGTAAGAAAAACCAGAGGATTGCAAATTTTCAAGTAGACAATCTAAGAAATTTCGTAGTTATGGCAAAAAATGGAAATAAAATTGTATTATTTGACCTGTAGAATCTCCAGTTAACGGATCTGGCGTTGATGATCGAATGCAATAAAAAGGTGCCATATATATAACATATATATATATAACAATTCAAAGAATAAGCAAACAATATAGGTACAGTAATGAGCAACAATTTTACCATAAATCAAACGATGTAGTTTTCGTATGACATTTTTAGTTCATTTGTGTGACAATTGACAGATCAAACAAATGTAGAGCGCATGCTCCCCTACGCCGTAACAGTTAAAATTATTCTCCGTAGTTGGGTAACTTTTCAACGCTCAGGTAGGAGGTATTATCTCTCTATTTGTATTTAGGCAACTCTGTGATTAAAGCAAACCCAATTTACATAAAATTCCCAAGCAAAACTTCTGGGCCACGTGAAAAGCTGTTAACAATTACTTATATACGTTGGGCAGCTTTTAAAGTTGGAATAATAGACTGGCACTGTGGTATACCCTTGTCAAAACCAAGTTGTACTCTATGAATAAAAAAACTCCGTAAATGGGCCATGAGAAATTGTATTAGGTACCTAGCGAGTTCCCGACGGATTATTTGTAAACAAAAATAATAAAATTCCTATCTCATTTCCTCATTGCAGCTCTAAGTGTTATGCGGTAATAAAATCGACGACAAGAGACGTTTCCACAAACATCCAGAGTCCAGCACAGCTGTCATAAAACTGGGAAAACACTTGATGGCTAATAATGTCATAATCTTAACAGCTTTGTCCGGCACCCGGTAAGTAAAGCGATTTATGTAATAAAACCAAATAAATTTCCACGGTCGTAAAACCCGAGCATTAAGCAAAAATAAATTTCGATTTTAATGGTTTACACATTGAATGGAACAACTTTCTTGACAAACAAGTAAGCCCGTACGTCTTTTCCAGGAAGGCATCAAAATAAATCAGTTATGCCATTAGAAATCTCAACGCTAGAGGATACTATTGTACAGAATAAGAAATGCAAACATGCATACTAACAACTTGGTTTATCTATCTATAGGTTCGAAAGGAACTTTTTTCGGTTAAAACCTGCTTAACAGCAATATTGTAGGCAACTCACAGTGCGAATTAAGGAGTACTAGTACTGACAGTTGCAACGAATTAAGTATATCTAAATCGTATGCAGTCGCAATGGTTTACGTTGGTTGGGTCTAACTGGATGAATAGCAGAGTCGCACTTCGGTGCCTCTCGGACATAAGCAGCTTGTGTTCTTAGTTTCTGATTAAAATTATAGAGAGAAATATCTGATAAGAGAGTGGGGCGATCCAATTTATTTTCTGTCTGACCTCTCTACTGAATTTAAACGTATAAAGATTGATCTTCCGAGTTCCTTATAATATAATATTAAACCGAGTTCTATGGGATGAACAGAGTAAAGCAAATGAACTTGTTGAATTTCGGGTTGTAAAATCAGTTTTTATTTCAGAACTTTAGGTACACGTATGCAGACATCCCTGCTTACACTTCAACTACTACTCTATGAATACAGCTAGCACCACCTAGTGTTTATAACATAAAAAAGAAAATGACAGATATCAGAATTGCAGGCATACCAACACCTCCCTTCAATTCTGGTATTTTCCAAAAAGATAAGTACTAAGTACCTTCACAAAAAAAATATTCTTCAACGCACGAACATAATAATAGGTATCTATTTCTAAACATTTCCAACAAAAATAAAAAATCTGTAGATTATATTCTACGATTTACAATGTGTTAACATTTAAAAGATCTCTAAAATATCGAAATTTAGGACCTGGCAATTGTTTTGTAAGCATATCTGCCTGTTGCTCATCTGTTTGAATATAAAATAGCTTCACTTTATTTTGAGCAACACATTCTCTTACAAAATGGTATTTAATATCAATGTGTTTGCTTCGTTTCGATTCCAAAGTTTTCTGTTTGTTTTAGGTATCTCAAGACATTTTTTAAATGATTCCAATGTTCATCACAATGTCCATTTTGGAACTGACTAAAGTATGTAACACTGAAACATAGGTCAGGTCTAGAGCCTAACATTATATACATTAAACACCCCAAAAGTTCACGATAGGGCATTCTATTATGCATAATCCCAGACTTCACTGGTAGTTGCAAATTCCTCTGCATAGGTAAGTCGGCGAGTTTACACTCGTACATATTGAATTTCTTAAGAACCTTTTTAATTAATTCTTTTTGACAAATATACAACTCATTGCCAACTTTGCTAATTTCTAAGCCCAAAAAGATTATGTTCTTGTTTTTAAATTCTTTCATCTTAAAATCTTGTGACAATTGATTTTTAATACATTCTAATTTTTCAACACTCTTTGAGAATAGGATTATATCATCAACATAAACTAAGAGGAAGGTATCGTTATTAAAATATAAGCATGGATCCTTTTGTGAACGTTTCAAGCCTAAATCAGTCAGTTTGTTATGAAACAGTGAATTCCAGCATTTGGGGGCTTGTTTGAGCCCATACAAAGCTTTGGTTAACTTACACACAAGACTGGGGTCTTCCCCATGTCCATCTGGCTGGTACATGTATACTGGTGTATTCAGTGTTCCATAAAGAAAAGTAGAACTTACATCCAGTTGTTGTACATGTAAATCAAATTCAGTGTACAATGATAATAACACTCTGATAGTAACCATTCGGGCTACTGGTGCGTACACATTTTCATCTAACGAACACTGCTTAAAACCACGCGCAACAAGACGTGCCCTTTTTAAAACTTTTCCATCAAGCACTTTTTCGCGAAACACCCACTTTGAATCTATAATTTCGACATCTTCAGAAGGTACAACTAACTCCCAAGTTTGATTTTTCTGTAGTGAATTCAGCTCCTCTTCAATCGCTGTCTTCCATCCATCAACACCGAGTGCTTCTCTGTAACTTTGTGGTAAATCTGAAATCATATTTCCTACCGATAGCGCTGCCATTAAATTTACTCCAAATTCTGGGTCGGACTCAACATCGTAGTCTTCTAAATACTTCGGCAACCGTCTATTCCTCATACTTCTTCTTGTATCTGTAGTTTCGTCTGTTTTTCCAGAATTTTCATTCAAGTTTTGTCTCTTTTCCTCTGTTGTTTCTCTCACAATTTCTTCTCTTTCTTCTTTCATCTGATTCTCTTCTTTTTCTTCGCTTAGTTCTATGGGTAATTTCTGTTCATTTGTTTCATCAAACACAATGTTTCTCCCTAGGACAATCCTTTTATTTTCTTCATCCCACAACCGATAGCCATTATCTGTATAGCCTATCATGATGAGTTTCTGACTATGCGAGTCAAGTTTGGATGTGCGATCTTCTTTCGGAATCAAATTATATGCATTTGAACCAAAAAGTTTAATTTTTTTCATATTTGGCTTTTGTTTATGCCAAATATCAACTGGAGTTATGTTCTTAGGCAGTACACTTGTAGGTGTCCGGTTTGTGAGAAATACAGCAGTTCTCACTGCTTCACCCCACAGGGACTTATCTAATTTTGAATCAAAAATTAGGCATCTTGCCTTTTCCATAACAGTACGATTGTACCGTTCTGCAACTCCATTTTGTTCTGGATTTCTGGCTATTGTATACTGACACTTTATTCCATTTTTTAAACAAAAATCCTTCAATTCTGCTGAGATGTACTCACCACCGTTATCACATCGAAAACGTTCAATTTTTGTGCCAAATTTTGCCTCTACTTGTTTTACATATTTTTGAAAATATTTTAGAACTTCACTTTTTTTAGTCATTAAGTAACATACTGCAAAATGGGAGAAATGATCAATAAAACTTACGTAATACAGCTTTCCATCGTGTGTCGGAGGGTTAATTGGTCCGCACACGTCACTTGAGATCACTTCCAGAATACGTTTGGCTTTTCTTTCCTCTGGTATTGTCTTGAAGGGCATTCTGGTCTGTTTCCCCTGTAAACATACCTCACACACACCAGGCGATGGAAAAAATGAAGAATGGACCATTCTCTTGTGTAACAATCCCAAGTTTTCTGTTGTTGTATAAGCCGTATCACAATTTTCTGACAACCGTAATGTAACAATGTACAGATTTCCGAACAATTGACCTTTAAACATAACTTCACCATTTTTCATTACAAGAACTTCTTTATTTTTAAATAAAATTTCGAATCCTTTCTCTTCAAGTTTTCTAACCGATAGTAAGTTGTGAAGTAATTTTTCACACATCCACACATTTTTCATGCAAATACTTCTACCATTTTCTGCTTTTAAATTAAGGTTACCTTGCTGTGTGGCTTCTATTGTTTCTCCTCTTTTAGCTACACTTATTGCATGTGAAATCATCTCCTTGTTTTTCAAAAACTTTCCTGTTGTTTTATTTACAAGATGGTTTGTGGCTCCGCTGTCGATGACAAACTTTATTTCTTTAGGGTTTTTCTCGATACACGCTAGTAAATTATTCGAAGTCAGAAATGAAATAGCATCTTCATTTTCAGAGTTTTCCGCTAAATTTACCTTTCCATCTTTCTTCTGACTTTTTGGACATTCAAATTTCCTGTGACTCTTATTTCCTTTCTTAATCCATTTTTTATTATTCAACCTCTTTTTGTATCCTGAAAACGCTGCCTCATTGCTACTACCAACTGCTTGGGTTTTTGCTTGCCTTGACTCTTCCATGAGCAGCTTATTCTTAACGAAATCAAGTGTTACCTTTGTTTCGTCCTGGCAGAACATGATGTCAATAGCCGTTGTGACTGCTTGGTACGTTTCAGGCATTGCAGATAGCAACTGCGACACTATTTCACTTTGTTCCATTTTTCCACCTGCGCGTTTCAGCTCATACACTGTCTGTTCAAACTCTGTGAGAAAAATATTTAAAGCTATTCCTTCAGTAAACTTCAAACTTCTAAGCTTTTTCTGCAGTTGAACTTGCGTTGAAATACCTTTTTTCTGGTATGTACATCGAAGAGCTTCCATAATTTCCTTTGCTGTGGTCTTGGGTTTTATCATTTCCAACATTGAATCGGACAAACATTGCACGATTATATTTCTTGCTTTTACATCGCACTTTTGAAATTTCGCAAGGTCAGCAGCATTTGCCGGTGGGTCAGTCTCTAGAACTTCTAAGACTTCCGCTTGTTCCAGTATCAATTTCACACGGAATTCCCAGTTTGAAAATCCCGTACCATCAAACGATTTTACGTTCAGTACTTGGTTATTCGAAATGGCGGCCATGTTGACAATCGAAAACTTTTCGACGCACACAACACGAAAACAGGCACCAAAACAGTTTCCCAATTTCTACCGTTTTTACAACTTCCCGTTCCTATAAAAATAGTTCAAAATGCTTCTGGGCCCATAACCTATGGGATGAACAGAGTAAAGCAAATGAACTTGTTGAATTTCGGGTTGTAAAATCAGTTTTTATTTCAGAACTTTAGGTACACGTATGCAGACATCCCTGCTCACACTTCAACTACTACTCTATGAATACAGCTAGCGCCACCTAGTGTTTATAACATAAAAAAGAAAATGACAGATATCAGAATTGCAGGCATACCAACAAGTTCAGCTTGCAGCTGCAGCTTGGCGGATATTAAATCTTGGTATAATATACTCTTAATCACATACGGATAACTTGAGCAGTTGACAAGAGATAATGTCACCATTCATCAAACGTAAAAGCAATGCTTTTATTAAAAATGAATCCCATATACAGGCTGTATTATGTTAATTGAACCATGGAAAATTATGTAGAGAAATTTATGTTACATTAATGAAAATATGTTTTTAATTATCAAGCGATAAATAATTAGCGATTTTTTTGAAAAATGCAATTTACAAGTAGGTAGGTTCTATTTGAATGTAACTAAAATATTTGGAGTCACGTTAAACAGTGAACGGAATAAAGCAGTTGTATTATGGCACTCTGGGCGTAGACTGAATAACTTAAGTACTCAACACGCCTCACCAATGCCTTGGTTTTTAAACGTTAGTTTTGACAAATTTCCGAAATGCTACTACTGGCAATTATAGGTAGTTCTGAAGTTTTTGCAAAACGCATGTTTATCTTTTGTACTCTATCGTATTAAACGTCGTAAGTTAAACAGAGATAAAGCTACTGGAACCTAGAAATGTTTATCTAAAAATTCAAATTTTCGCTGCCAAATTGTATCATCTAAAATGCGTCCTACGATAGCAAGTAATCCAACGTATTCATTAAAATAAGAAGAGTGACGTAAATCCAATATTTATACCTATGCTTTGAATGATTTACTACTTTACACCAATAAAGAAGTACAGAGTCGCATTCGGCTGTGAATGTTTTGTAATTGACATTGACAGATGTCAAAGAACGTGAAGCGTTTGTTTATTTGGAATTAAAACCTGATCTGCCTCAAGATTACGTCACTACTTTTGTAGTCAGTTTTTTCAAAAATATTGCACTCTTACTACATAGAGATTCATCTAACCTGTTGGTTAAAAGTTTATGGATTTATTAGCAAATTTCCCAAAATTTGGAATTAGGGGTTTTCGAGAATGTTATTTTGAAGTAAAATATTTTTTTACTTTCTGACATTTCAGGTTATGCTGAATATTTTGGGATATTTCATGTTTATTAAATTGTCGATTTTATACGTATCTTTGTTAAAATTTTTGTCACTGACTTTGTTAATTTATTCTTAATTATGTTGCCCATTTATTTTGTCTGACCGTTGCACAAACCAGGGTTTATGCTCCTATTTATAAATAAAAAAAGGTTGTTACCTATGTGAGTGTTCCGTTTTTAACGGTACATAATAATAATTCAATTTGCAATTTATGAAATATATTCCACAATGAATAAAAATGTAAAAAATGCTGGGCTTAGTTTGTAATTACTGGCAAGTTCTTTTACTCAAAGGCGTACTGAGGCCGACCTTAGCGCTTGCTCTTTGAGTTGCCGCATTAGAAATTCAAACAGATCTTGAACACACCAGAAATAAAATCAACAAAATTTTATCCCTACTATAAATTTAGCTAAAAATGATAATATACCTAGGTATTTAAAAATATTACAAATTTTACTCTCAAATTTGGTTTCAGAAATTTATTAGATCTTATATACGCAAAATAAAAGATAACACTATACTAATAGGTTCATTTTTAGTTTCTTTTGATGTAACAAATATGTTTTCTAATGTTCTACCCAAAGAATGCTTAAAATTGTTAGCAGATATTTTATAACTGCATTTGAAATTTGTATTGAACAAAATTATTTTCAATTGAATAATGAATATTGTTGTCAAAATTTTAGTTTGCTTTAAGGCACCGCAAGACAGTTGGATAATTTTCTAAATTTTTTTAAATAATACTTACCTATTCATCGAAAAATTAAATTTACTGAAGAAATTGAAAATGATCATAAAATAAATTTATTAGATTTAACTTTGATAAACAATAATCGAAAAAATCATTTCTATATTTTTAGGAAAAGCACGTACACATTCATCACACTTTCGTTAAATTAATTTCAAAGCCTTTACTGTTCCTTTATCTAAACCTAACTTAGAAAAAGACTTAAGTAAATAGAATATGAACATTAACGAATTCAAAATAGAAGTACTTAATAGAATAATTAACAATAAAAAATTAAACATCACTTATAACAGCATATACCCAAAATTTTCAGATAAAAATAGATACCTATTAAATTTTGTCATATAAAATACGTATGTAGGAAATGTTTCTGAAATAATTGCCAATATTTTATCAAAAAACAGCATATATGTAGCATTTAAACCTTTCAATATTTTATCTCATAGTTTGTTTAATGCAAAACATAAAACGAAAAAAAAAATGTAGAACAGGTAAATACCAACTTAAGTGCTCTGATTGTAAGAGTATTTATATTGGGCAAACTGGCAGACCTATTCATACAAGATATAATGAACACCCTACATCCCCAACTATTTGAGAGCAGTATAGTCTGATTTCTATTTCTATCTCATATTTTCACGTCCCCTACACACCAAAATCTTGGCTTTCTTTTTATTTATTTTTATGCCATAGTCCTCTGTCAAAACGGCTTCCATTTCATTCAGAGCCATTCCTAATTCTTCTTTGCTGGATCCTTGCACTGCTATATCATCCGCGAATCTGAGCATGTTAGTAGTTTGGCACTGTACATTATAATTCCTGGTGCTGTTCTGTCCTTAGCAATATTAATCGCAGCTTTGATATAGTAAAGAGTGATTGTGTTGACAACTTAGATCCAAAATTTTTTTCTCTAGAACGATAGAATAAATTTGTTTTATTATAATTTTAAACGCAATAGTCAACTTAAACTTCTATTTTCGAGAAAGAGAAAAAAATTTCGGAAATAATTCAAGCACGTGGGGGATTCGGTAAGGAAATTTCACACCCAAATAAAATAAAAAACGAATGGAATTAGTCTGACTTCAGTTTTTGAATCCCGCGTCATTATTTGACAGAAAAATTTCCGCTTATTAATTTCGCTCAGGGAACCGTGGAGGATGAAAATTTCCGGAAATTTTTTGCGTCGCCGTGGTAACGAAATCAAAAACAAACTTCTGATTGGCTAAAAAAGCGAGATGTGAAATTTCCGAAATAATACACGCTTCTAGACCCAAATGCAATGTTGGTCAATTTGACGATGAAAAAAATAATCTGTAGTAATACAATAAGTGGTCTGGAATTGTCTGAAATTTTACGAAAGCTGTTGCGTTGCTTGGTAACCACGAGTGTAAATTTGACAGTTAAAAGATCATGATCGCTTGCGCGAGTGATCTTCTGTCAAATTTACACGAGTGGTTAGGAAAAGCAACCATTGCAAACATTGCGCTCATGCGCGAAAAATGTCTTCTCGCACTCGTTTCGTAAATAACTATTAATGGTTAATAACTTAATAAATAATTGAGTTGGGGCAAAATTGATAGTAAAATTTTTTTTGGTCTTAAAATACGCAATATTTTTCTCAAAGTTGTGAAGTTATTGTAATACGAATCTGACCTTATTTTGGACTTTTGGACACGAATTTTTGTCGGTACTTTGTAATAAGTATATTTAACAACTAAGAAAATTCCAACTCATGTACTACGTTTTCATTGTTATACTGAATTCGAACTGAGGACGCCTAACGTGTTCAATACTTTACTTAGTATTCAAATCTTTTTGAAACCACATTCAATATTTGATTGAAATTGTGATATTTGACATAAGTTAGCTATAAAAAAAAGCAGGTACGTCATACATCACTTGTGGCAACTGTCAAGGCAGCGTTTTGAGTTATTTGAAAACATTAAAAGTAAAAAAAGAATTAATTAGCAGATTGCCAAAATATTCAATCCAACTTATGTAACTTTACAGACACATTTTTTTACAGTTATGTCAGCCGGAACCAGTTTTCATTTCTACATACGTTAGCATAGGGTATTCAGTACCAAATGAATACTGAGTTCGAATTCAATACCCCACTTTTGTAAAAAGTGTTTCTCTACTAATTACTACCGTCAATTAAAGTGGGATGCGACACCCACATGCACTTAAAAATTTGTAACAAAAAAATTAAACTCTGGAATATGTTTAAGCATTTCCATGTTTTCCATACAAGTAAACAAGACTGAAATATGCGACTCGGTGTAGTAGGTAGTACCTTCCTTTTCTACGTAGCTGTGTAGCTTTCAAAATTAATTATGTAACAGATAATATGAATCCTTTCTTCATGCATTTTCACTCCACAAAATTGCGAAAATGCACTCCATTTGCATATGAACTCACGAACACACTTCCCTCTAAAATTCTCGCAATATGTTTTGTCTCATTCGAGACTCTCATATTGCATAGTTTGAAAACATGAAATATGCAATTACTGCTTATTCATATGCGTAATCCAACCGCAGTTTACTAAATAGAGTGAGAGGGGAAGATGGCGTCGGGTCATGATCTCGCAATTGGGTCCATAGCCATGGTAGCAACCAGTCTTGATCTGTCCGCCGCGACGCCAGCACGTGAACGCTTTCCTGCGTCGCCCAAGAGCACGCGACGAAGCCGCGCTTCAATTTAGATCAACTGGATTCTGAGTAGCAGCTTCTTTGTTGCACTTTCTGTTTGGTATAAAAGAAGGGTAAGTTTTATGTTGGAATGGCGTGAGAAAGAGAGGAAAAGGATTCGTGATTCAACTGAAAATTTCTGCAACTTAAGGTCATGATTGTTAGCATCCTGATGTAATAGGGTTCCATTTAAAATAGTGAAGTAATTTCAGTTTGAATTTCATGATATTCAGTAAAAATTATTGGTGGTACAAGTTGGGCAAAAATATAAATGAATTACAGCGGCGTTGAATTTCCGCTTTTCCCGTAAAATATTTTCCGAAATAGAGTGGTAATTAAATATCTCTTTAATTCTTCCGAATAGTAATTTTGGTCGTTTCCAAATATTTTGGCACTCGGCTAAATCAACGTCACAGTTAGCAGTAATATAAATTTCGTTTTCTGTATAATCAACATTACTCCGAACTTTATTGGCAATCGAACTTATAAACCTGACAATGGAAAATGAAGGATGTAAAAGAACATCCTACATCAACAACTATTTTTGAAAACAAATAGATTGGTCGAGTGCAGCGAGATTCGAATTTAGTGCCGAAAGCCTTGGAGAGGAGTTCAGCCTTCAGTGGCACAAGAATGAGAGCTTTCGTCTTTTTCAAGGTTTAAAAATACTGTGGGAACTCTTTATAACATTTAAAATTGCTGAACTGCAGCTACAATCCTTTCCAGGAATAAAGCCTGGCTGAAGTCGAAGACCGTTAATTAGTAACTCTCTTCAGTACCTAATAAGCTTGCGACATATATACAAATTGAATATCTAGTTAAACTAGTTTCCATAATTGCACACAAAAGATGGAATTTCATTCAGGTCAAAATATTGTACAATAATAGATAAATGATGCAGTTAGTAAAGTTGCAAAAGAGAAATGGTTGAATACGGAACTCGATTATTATTACGGTAAACGTATAGTTTATTAGAAGCAGAGGCGTACAAATTGTACCTAAAGTTTATATAAAGGTTAGGTACTTTAGGAAATATGGAATGCCGTAATTTTTGAGGAGAGTGGAGGTCACCAACAGTGCCAAATGTCTGAGAAAAGTTATGGCTAATAAGAGGAAATTAATAAGGTTAGAAGTCTGTAACCATCACTCTAAAAAAACTGTTCATGCGATGAGAAAATTAACAGACTTCTTGCCTAAAATTATTTTAGACACTCAGAAGACATTTAAATTTTGCAACAACCTTATTTCCTGGGATATAAAAAGGGAGTTGCACGTTTGTATTGCTTATCGAAAATCTATATACCTATAGTAGGGAAAGCTGAGGCACCCATAGTTTCGACTGAGGATTCCCCTACTTACAAATTGTCCAAATGGTTGGCCAATGAGTTTAATTACCTCGTAATTAATCAGTTCAGTTTTTCGGCAATTCATTCATAACATTCGACGTCAGCTCACTCGTTCTCAGTGTACTTGTACCAAAGGCCTTTGAGCACTTGAATGAACTTCTTAGTGAAAATCAATTTAACCAATTCCCGCCCCGTCCTCTAAATCACTATGCAGCTTCCTCTAGATTACTATGCACTATGCTATCACCACGTTATCAATTTAGAGTAAAAAAACTCGTTGCTCGAACGCTATTTTACCATGAATGGGAAAAGAGGTAAAAGTATTGGTGAGAGTGATAATTCAAACTCAAGTAATTCAAATTTGTTCGAAAGGATTAAGAGATTAGAAGAGGACTTACATTTCTTTGAATCTAATATTCGAAGATTTTTGTTACTGAGAGTGTCGACCCATGAGTAAAAGAAGCCTTAACTGATGCTCCCATAGACGACTTTGTTCGATTTGAAAGAATGAGTAAAGGCAACAAAAAATTTGGAACGAGCATCAACTTCTTTGAAGGAATCCCAGCCGATTGTGCCCAAGCCCAAGATAGAACGCCGAACGGGAAACGTTCCACTTATCTCCCGTCAACTTCCACGCTAGAAGTAAGTCGTACAGCCGGTAGATCACGTTTTTTAAATATCAGCCTGGCAATAGATCACAACAGATAAGGTCACTCTTTCCTGGATCAGGGTACATAATTCCTTTTTATATTAAGTCCATTCAAAAAATTATACAGTTAGGTAAGGGAAAATCTGTAAGTGACCACAGGGCATTTTCTGTGTACAGGGTGTCCTATTTTCGTTGTGATTTGGGGGTTTCTCATAGAAGCAGCAGAGGTAGAGCTTTGGGGTTTTCGCGAACCTGAGCTACTTTCTTGAGTATAATAGAAAGCTGTAACCAGAATTTGGATATCGTTTTTAGTTTTCGAGAAAAAAAATAATATTGATTTTTATCGATTTTCAAAAACTCTCCAATTCTTTTTGTACTAAGCAGACTAAAACTGTTAAGATTGATTCCTATAGAACTTTCTCCAAGGAATTCAGTGGCGTACGTAGTTTTTTGAGTATTTTTTGAGTTATGACATAAAGTTGAATTTTTTAAATGCAAACCGCAGCAGGCTTTGGTCAAGTTCGAAAGGTGTTTCTTTAAGCTATCAAAATATATATACTTCTATATTGTTATTTCAAAAAACGGCAAAGATTTTGGTAGGTACTTTTTACCTTTAGATAATATAAGATAGGTAGGTACATCCAAGATACCTGTGATTTTATGTTAGCAACTTTTAATAACAACTGTATCAGTCCCCTTAAGAAGTGAGGAACAATTGGATCATGAATTGGAAACTTTCGTTAAGAACATCCAACAAGCTGCATGGGATAACACCCCATGAATACCAACAACTTAAGGAACAAAAGTAATAACTACCCGATGGACATAAGAGAACTCATCTCTGAAAAGAGAAGTCTCAGAAGAACCTGGCATCAAACTAGAGCTCCATTGGACAAAACTAGACTGAACAACGCTACGCAGAAGCTTAAAAGACGAATTTAAACATTTAAAAACGAAATGATAAATGGCTATCTAAGAGAATTGTCAAATAACAGCAAAACTGACTACTCACTCTGGAAAGCTACTAAGAGACTAAAACGACCGATCCTACAGAATCCACCAATAAGAAACTCCGATGGTAGTTGGGCAAAAAGTAATACTCAGAAAGCCAATAGGTTTGCCGAATACCTCGAAAGCACATTCCAACCGGATGAAGGTGAGGATACATTGGACTGGGAAAATATTAGTAAAGAAGAAGGTGAAATCAGACCCACTACTCCAAAAGAAATTGCGACTGAAATTAAAAATAACATCAACCCAAACAAAGCTCCAGGATATGACCTAATTACTGGGGAGATTCTAAAACAACTCCCTAGGAAAGCTATAGTCAAACTTACCTATCTCATCAATGCCTCGTTTAGATTGAGATACGTACCTAAGATATGGAAAGTCGCGTAGGTAATAATGATCCCTAAACCTGGAAAACCACCCAATAACGTCTCATCCTACAGACCAATTTCCTTACTACCTGTAATCTCGAAACTGTTTGAAAAGATATTTCTTAAAAGGCTGAAACCCATAATAACGGAGAATAATCTAATTCCACCGCACCAGTTTGGATTTAGAGAAAATCATTCAACTATAGACCAAGTCCATAGAATAACAAATATAATCGAAAGATCATTAGAAGAAAGAAAAGTTTGTTCCACAATCTTCCTTGATGTAACACAAGCTTTTGACAAAGAGTGGCACGAGGGTCTTAAACACAAGCTGAAGAAGACGCTGCCAAGACAATATGCACAATTATTGGAATCATACATTTCAGACAGGGCTTTTAGAGTTAAACAGGAAGATGTTTATTCTGAAATAAAGGAAATTAAAGCAGGAGTACCTCAAGGCAGTGTACTAAGACCTATCCTTTATATACTATACACTTGCGACATTCCTAAATTAAGGCATGCCACAATAGCTACCTTTGCTGATGACACAGCAATCTTGGCTGTGGGAAAGGATCACCAAGAAGCAGCAGCAAATCTGCAAGGATCTATTAATCAAATCATTGACTGGACCAAGCGGTGGAGAATTAAATTGAACGAAAGTAAATCTGTTTATGTCAATTTTACAAATAAGCGCAGACAACATGTTCCTGTCAGCATAGGTGGTGCACAAATATTGCACTCTAATACAGCAAAGTATTTGGGCATTACTTTGGACGCTAAGCTAAGGTGGAAAGCCCATGTCAAAACGAAAAGAAAAGAACTTGGCTTAAAATACAAGAAAATATACTGGCTATTGGGTAGACAATCCACCCTATCTATCTACAATAAAATCCTAATATACAAACAGATCCTTAAGCCCGTATGGACATATGGCATTCAGCTGTGGGGTTGTGCCAGAAAGACCAATGTTGACATCATTCAGCGCTTCCAGAACAAAGTACTAAGGAATATTGCCAATGCTCCCTGGTACTTCAGAAACAGTGACCTCCATAGGGATTTGGAAATGGACACCGTTAATCAAACTATAGAAAAATTCGCCCGAAGTCATGAACAGAGACTTCGTCATCACGTAAATGTCGAGGCCATCCAACTCCTAGGCAATGTAACCTTAGTCAGAAGACTCAGGAGGACCAAACCCTTTGAGTTAGTGCAAATGTCAGCGTAAAAGCAGAACAAAATGATAATATATTAATGTACTCTTAATGTATACGCTAGAATTAGACTAAGGACTGCTATTGAGCAAGACCTTAGTTTTAAGTTTTTGATGTAGTAAATTAGGTTTGAACAATATTACTCATTGATCAACTTTTGATCAGATTGTAATCTTATAATACCCCCAAAAGGTATTTATAATAAAAAAAATATATTTTTTGAACTTTTGTGATTCGATTTCGCAACAAGAAGTTTTTGGTGTCGCCTCAACCAACGATAAAACATTTATTTCTTCTTCTTTCCTATTTTCTTTATTATAAATTTTGTTTCTAGGTTTATTGAATGATCCATAGTGAATTAAATTTGATTTTAATCTCGAAAACATCATTTTGCTTGGTTGTCTTCTTTCTGGGTATCTAAATTTAATAAATCGATGGATAGGTATAACCTATTAGGATTTTTTTGTGTGCCTGTTGAGATGTAGATCCATTGATTCATCATTTATATTCTCACGACATTCCTTGAAAACAGCAATTATGTCGTATTTTTCTAAATTTTGATAATTTTGAAGTGCTATTATGTATACCTATACTAAGTGTATATTAATAAAACTAGCTGCATGCAACTTTTGCTAATGTATGTAAACAGATAATTATTCATTTGTTAACATAAAATCACAGGTATCTTGGATGTAGGTACCTACCTATGTTATATTTTCTAAAGTTAAAACTTAAAATGTACCAAAATCGTTGCTGTTCTTTGAAATAACAATATAAAAGTATATATATATTTTGATAGCTTAAGAAAAGACCTTTCGAACTAGACCAAAGCCCAAAGCCTACTATGATTTCCATTTAAAAAATTCACCTTTGGCATAACTCAAAAAATACGCTCGCTAGAAATAAACTACGTACGCCACTGAATTCCTTGGAAAAAGTTCTATATGAGTCAATCATAACAGTTTTAGTCTGCTTAGTACAAAAAGAATTGGAGAGTTTTTGAAAATCGATAAAAACCAACATTATTTTTTCTCGAAAACTAAAAACGATATCCAAATTCTGGTTTCGGCATTCTATTATACTCAAAAAAGTAGCTCAGATGCGCGAAAACCCCGAGGCTCTATCTCTGCTGCTTCTATGAGAAACCCCCAAATCACAACGAAAATAGGACAGCCTGTACATTGGCAATTTCTTATAATGGGGAGACATTTTAAAGTGTAAGTCTGAAAAAATGACAATTTATTACAAATTTTCTTTTATTCCATTTAGCCTATGTACTAATCTCCGAGTTTCCGATCTACGGTTCTACAATAAATTTTGCATTTTATATTTTTATACCAAATAAATCTTGACAAAACCTCCGAACGGGGCCGAAACGTCGATATTTATATAGTTATACCAGTTATTTATTTATTTAATGCCAGAAATTCACAAAAATTGGAGAAAAAATTAAAATTTGAATTGGCACAAATTAAGCAAGAATAGGCAAGAAAGTGAATGAAATTCAAAAATAGAATAAAAAATAGGGGGTTTCGTTTAAAAAAAAACAATGATAGTATCGATTTCCGGTATAACCGGAAGCGCCTCCATTTTGTCCAAATTTCAAATCTCTAGCTCGATGTCAAATTGAAAATCTTCTAATGAGCATGTTAAAAAAGTCACGCTGTATAAACAGGATGGGAAGCTTTCAGTGTGCGATTAAAGATCATAGCTAGGAAAGTATGGGACTGGTGCGAAGTTAGGAATTTATGAATTTTTGCCAGTTATATTAGTTCTTTATATAACGCTGAAGCTGACAGTCAAGAATGGCAACTTGCAGATTTTGCTTTTAAAAAAATCACAGACAAATTTGGGGATCCTGAAATGGATTGTTTTGCCAGCAAATATAACAAAAAATGCTAGAACAATGTTTCGTTATAGATGCCTTCACTATATCCTGGAAAGGATTTTCTCACATTGCCATTTCTTTAATTTTAAGAGTTCTACAAAAAATTAAAAACGATGGTGCAAGCGGCATTGTGGTCGTGCCCAACTGGAATACTCAGATTTGGGATCGTCTATTTTACTCATTGTTAATAAAAGATTTAATACTTTTAGAATCTAATTTTCGTTTGCTTCAACCTTCTGACAGGAATCCACATCCTTTCCCTGATAGCAGGAAAATTATCCGGTGTCTCTTCAGTTCAAGATGTATGAGCGAAATGTCGTTACGGATTTTCCTAGCATCAAGCAATATAAAGCGGGTTTGCTTCTTCCCTTCCATAGCAGACATTTTCATGAGTAAATATGAAACCCAGCTGAGAGATATATTTGTGGAATTTGGCACTAGCAAATGTAACATTGTAGATTTCTTGAGCTATTTAAATAGTAGATTTGTAGCACTTGCAAAATTCGCAACCAATTTTCAAGCGTTCTGGAACCCTCACACTTTCAATTCCTCAAACATAGGTGGCTTTATGACCGCTACTGGCAAACAAGAAACTGCATCTACGTAGAAAATTGAAAATTAACTATTCGACCAACCATCACATTTGAATCGGTGTATGGGGATCCAACGTTGATTGCCATATTCATAAGATCCAAATAATTCAGAAGAAATCCTTATGACATTATTGACTGCACCATGGCTTGCCTAAAACGATCAAATGCATGGAGATTTGGAATTTAAAACAATTAAGACACAGGCTAAATGGGTAACAAGAAAACTGATTAACACGGCGGGAACGTACACAAACACACATCCACATTGGTAGGATGTAATATCTTTGTATGCGAAATTCGATTTGATTTTACAGAAATCATTCCCCGAGGACCACAAAGACCCCAAATAACTTGAATAATAAAGCACGATGGTAGACGTCATCCTTTTTTAAACTTCTCCAAATCCTGCCTAACTTATACCCGTTTCATAAGTAAAGCAGTGACTTCATGATGTAAAGGATTTTAGCTGTTAGTCTCCACTGTTTAATTATGTATCCAGTTGACCCATTTGGAAGAGGAATCTGCGCATTAAATGCAAATTCCTCGGTAAATAATTAAATTTCCAGCTTCGGTTAAAGTGTATTAAAATACACATTTTACATAATATTCTCTCTCGAAAGCATTTTTAATAAAGTTGTGGGAAGAAAATGCTTTCTTTTGATCTCTTAAAGTACACACCCTAATCATCAGTTCATGCGAGTTAAATGTAAAAATCTTGGTATCTCACAAAAATATAATTATATTACAAACTTCTCGTTAAGTTGAATCCCCGGATGCTTCTTATTGTATTAGAACAAGGGAAGTAATTCGGGAATTATGGCGAACGCAAACTTTTACGTGAAAGTTTCATAAATTTTGTGTGATTTGCCTCGGGCGAGAGTTTGAAGTAAAGGAATAACAAAGCAAGAAACTTAGATACGAGAGAAATTGAACTAAACAAGTCCTCAATTCCATAAGCTCAGCTGAATATTTCATGCCTGTTACTGAATATACATATAAGGATTGGTATTTCGATTTTTAATTATAACTTTTTCAGCGAAGAGCCTAGAGATTTTGTTCATTTCTTTAACAGTAATTTAAAATATGTATTCTAAATGTATAGGTATTATTTTATTCCTAGTACAACGTACTTCAATTTATGAAGGTGGCACCTTCTGGAGTAAAATATTCCGGAGGTAAAATAGTCCCATATTCGGGTCTCCGGGCGGGGACTCCTTGGGGGGGGAGTCATCAGCAATGATAAGTGTAACATCTCACGAGTCGGAGCGTGGAATGTTAGGAGCATGAAACAAGTAGGAATGTTAGAAAATTTGAAAAATGAGTTGCATAGGTCAGCATTAGACGTGGTAGGTATTAGTGAAGTGCGATGGCCAGAAGCTGGAGACTTCTGGAGCGGAGATTTTAGAGTAACAGGATATGTAGGAAGAAATTCTGGAGAAGGAATTGTTATGCGGAAACAGTAGGGCAGCATGTAGAAAATTTCTTGCAGAAAAGTGACAGGGTAGTTATGGTTAGGTTAGATTCGAAATGCCCATTTCTGACTATAATGATGAGACCGTAGAGACAGTGATATTGAATGTGTGCTAGATTTTGTGAGAAGGCACGAAAATTTAATAATTGTAAGAGATTTCAATGCAGCTGTAGGCACAGGGAGAGAAGGCGGAGTAGTTGGCCACTTTGGATTAGGCAATAGGAACGATAGGGGAGTTAGACTGGTAGAGTTCTGCGATAAACAACCTAACGGTCGCGAATACTCTATATCACCTTCACTTTAGGAGACGCTATACGTGAAAGATGCGAGGAGACCTAGGGAGATATCAAATAGATTATATTATCGTTAGGCAAAGATTTAGAAATCCAGTTAGGGACTGTAGAAGTTATCCAGGAGCAGATATAGATAGTGATCACAACATAGTGATTATGAAGGCCAATCTTAAAATTAAGATTCTGAAAAAACGAAGCGGAAGAAGGTATCTTGACCTAGAGAAAATAAAAGATGATTATACGCGCGATAAGTTCGAGAAAAAGACAAATGAAGTATGTACTAGGGCGCGGGTGAAAATATGGTTAGGGACATAGAGGCAGAATGGAATTGCATTAAAAATAGTTTAGATTCCGCAGCTAGAGATATTTTGGATCATTAACAGAATGAAAGTAGAAAAACCTGGATAACAAAATATATTGTGAGTCTAATAGAGGAAAGGCGAAAATATAAAAATAGGTTAGATGAAGGAGGAAAACAAAGATATAAGGCGATCAAGTGGGAAATTACTCGGAAATGTAGGAAAGCGAAAGAGCAATGGATCGATAATAGATGTAAAAAAGTGGCAGATAAGTTCGAAGTAGGAAAGACTAGTGAAGCATATAAAATAATTAGGAGATATTTTAGAGAAATTTGATCTAGTATCAGAAACATTAGAAATGAGGCAGGAGATATCCTAATCGGAAGCGGGGAGAAGGCAGATAGGTGGAAAGAATATTTGGGAAACTTATATGCGGGACAGGAAGTACGAGATATATTATAAAGCGAAAGCATATTTACTCAGAGTATTCATGATACAGGGTGTACTGGTATACTGTTCCAATTTTACCATAATAACCAACAATAACGCCTTAGGTTCCACAATTAATTTATTTATTCAAACAATACATTTCATTGCTTCACAAACTATTGTTACCTGGCTGGTGGCAGTAGAGAACGAGAGATAGAGAGAACGCTCATTCATACGGCTCGTGTAGAAGTTCCGAATAAAACAGCAACAACATGAAATTAGAAAGACAACATGAGTGACAACCAATAACTACTCTGTACTTACAGCGGGTGATCACCCGCCTTCGGTGACCCCCCTGGTACAGTCATCTGGAGGTCTTCATCTTGGCAACTTTGTAAACATGGAGGCTACCACGTCCTCTGGGTATCTACTGGTTAGGTATATATTCCCTATAAACATATAGATTGCGTGTCGTTTGAGTACAGGTTCATTTGAGCTAGCATCTGCTAGCAATTACACAAGTAACAGGCTCATAACAACTATTACCCCTTTACTGATATGCGAGTACTTCGAGCTTTATGCTTTGGACTAAGTGTTCGTACGTTCGTAGCTTTGAGTAATGTGAACTAAGTGCTTCACTTTTGGACTCCGTGGTCCGTGGATATACTCTACTTCAGTACCCACTCTGATATTTGTTTGTTTGAGTAATGCGAACTACGTGGTTCACTTTTGGACTCCGTGGTCCGTGGATATATTCTACTTTAGTACCCACTGGGGGGATATTATTACGTACTCGTCTTGCTACCTTACTTATGGTATCTCTATCTTTCTTTAAATGAGCCTCTACACTTTACTGTACTTGTTTATGTATCTACTACTTCCGTACTACATTTATCTAAACTATACTTGCGATCCATCTACCTTGGCCAGTAGAGGTGGACAACATAGGGTGTCCTATAATGAGAGAAGAATTTGAGCTAGCACTAAAAAGTTTAAGAAACAATAAAGCACCAGGTACAGATGGCTTGCAGACAGAAATCTTAAAGTGCGCAGGTCAAGAGGTAATAGGTCGTTTATTTAAACTAGTTAGTAGCATATACCTGACAGACGAGATCCCAGAAGATCATTATAGCTTTGCCAAAAAGGAAAGGCGCGGATAGCTGTGAAAATCTTAGAACCATCAGTTTAACTTCCTACGGGTCAAAAATTTTAACTAGAATTGTGTAAAGGATGGAGAATATATAAAGAGCAAACGGCAGTTATAGAATTTGAGCAGGAACATAGAGAAGTAGGTATTCGAAAGGGAGTGAGGCAGGGAAGTGCGTTATCGACCCTAGTTTTCAATTTATATATGGAAGATGCGATTAATATTGTTAAAGACAGAATAGCTGCTGGAATTAATATACAGTGCCAAACTATTAAGGCTATCGGAACGCTTGGAATATTTGAGGGATGTAACGTTCCCGCTGCCAATGGATTATTCCAACATGGTTTAAGATATTCGCATGATTATTTTTTTTTGTTTCAATTAAACATAGATCTACGACTGTTCGCTAATAATTTTCATTAAAAACCAGAAATTCAACTTTAAAATCTACTTCACAATCTATGAAAATCGGACATATTGTAGCTAGAATATTTATCGCATTTTTCGTTTTTTTTAGAAATTATAATCGTAGAGTCATAGATTAGACTTTTCATTTTGATGGCATTAAAAAAAATATAATAAATTTTTGATAATAATGAAGTAATCAATTGGCTCCTGCACCTCTGCATTCGCCTTTTCAAGGGCTTAGAGGTGGCGGTGTCTAGCGGCGATATGTTTAAACTTCTCAGATTCAAGAAACAGGCGTGGCTAGTTTTTGTATGTATTCAGGTATTATTCTTGGGGCCTATTTTTCGTATCGACGACCTTTCAAAGTAATTTCCGATTCTTCCTAAAATTTATTATTGTTACACATATGAGTTGAATATGCAGGTGCACAGGTATCCCATTTATCAGAAAAAGCGATTCATCTGTATTGTGTAATTTAGAGAAAAATGCCAAATAGATACCCTATTTGTTTTTAAATTTCCATAATTCAAATTACTTTACTTATACATGGCGTCTCATTTCTTCTGTACAGCAGATGCTAATCTACACAACTTGGATTTCTTAAATAGAACTCCTGTAATATCATCTCACTTTTTATTTCCCTGTTCGATTTTACTATATATGATTGTGTAATGTTAGAAGCATGAAACAAGTAGGAAAGTTAGAGAATTTGAAAATTGAGATGGATAGGTTAGCATTAGACGTAGTAGGTATTAGTGAAGTGCGATGGCCAGAAGCCGGAGACTTCTGGAGCGGAGATTTTAGAGTAATACACACAGGATCTGTAGGAGGAAATTCGGGAGTAGGAATTGTTATGCGGAAAAAAGTAGGGCAGAGTGTAGAAAATTTCTTACAGCAAAGTGACAGGGTAGTTATGGTTAGGTTAGATTCGAAACCTATAAAAACAGTAATAATACAGGTATATATGCCCACTTCTAACTACAGTGATGAGGTCGTAGAGGCAGTTTATAGTGATATTGAACATGTGCTAGATTTTGTGAGAGGACACGAAAATTTAATAATTATAGGAGATTTCAATGCAGTCGTAGGCACAGGGCGAGAGGGCGGAATAGTTGGTCCCTTTGGATTAGGCAATAGGAACGATAGGGGAGCGAGACTGATAGAGTTCTGCGATAAACATAACTTAACGGTCGCGAACACTCTATTTCACCATCATGTTAGGAGACGCTACACGTGGAAGATGCCAGGAGACCTAGGGAGATATCAAATAGATTACATTCTTGTTAGGCAAAGATTTAGAAATCAAGTTAGGGATTGTAGAAGTTATCCAGGAGCAGATATAGATAGTGATCACAATATAGTCGTTATGAAGGCCAATCTTAAATTTAAGATTTTGAAAAAACGAAGCGGAAGAAGGTATCTTGACCCAGAGAAACTAAAAGATGATGATACGCGCGATAAGTTCGAGAAAAAGACAAACGAAGTACTAAAGGGCGCGGGCGAAAATATTGTTAGGGACATAGAGGAAGAATGGAATTGCATTAAAAATAGTTTAGTTTCCTCAGCTAGGGATATTTTGGGTCATAAACAGAATGAAAGTAGGAAACCCTGGATAACAAAACATATTGTGAGTCTAATAGAGGAAAGGCGCAAATATAAAAATAGGTTAGATGAAATAGGGAAACAAAGATATAAGGCGATCAAGTGGGAAATTATTCGGAAATGTAGGAAAGCGAAAGAGCAATGGATCGATGATAAGTGCAAAGAAGTGGAAAATAAGTTCGAAATAGGAAAGACTGAAGAAGCATATAAAATAATTAGGAGAAATTTTAGAGAAATTGGATCTAGTACCAAAAGCATTAGGAATGAGGCAGGAGATATCCTAATCGAAAGCGGGGAGAAGGCAGATAGGTGGAAAGAATATTTAGGAAACTTATATGCGGGACAGGAAGTGCAAGATATATTAGAAAGTGAAAGCAGTGTAGAAGGGGATAACCTAGGGAGTCCTATAATGAGAGAAGAGTTTGAGCTAGCACTAAAAAGTTTAAGGAATAATAAAGCACCAGGTATAGATGGCTTGCAGGCAGAAATCTTAAAGTGCGCAGGTCAAGAGGTAATAGATCGTTTATTTAAATTAGTTAGTCGCATATACCTGACAGGCGAGATTCCAGAGGATTACAAACTGAACATCATGGTAGCTTTGCCAAAAAGGAAAGGCGCGGATAGATGCGAAAATTTTAGAACTATCAGTTTAACTTCCCATGCGTCAAAAATTTTAACTAGAATTGTGCAAAGAAGGATGGAGAAAAAGGCGGAAGAAATATTAGGAGAAGATCAGTTCGGATTTAGACGAAATAGAGGAACGCGCGAGGCCATTCTAGCTTTACGAGTAATTATAGAAAAAACGATAGAAAAGAGAAAGAGCGTATATATAGGATTTGTAGATTTAGAAAAAGCCTTCGACAACGTAAAATGGGGGAAGATGTTCGAAGTGCTGAGAAAGGTAGGGATGAAATACAGGGACAGAAGAATAATACATAATCTCTACGAAGAGCAAAAGGCAGTTATAGAATGTGAGCAGGAACGAAGGGAAGTAGATATCCGGAAGGGAGTGAGACAGGGATGTGCATTGTCACCTCTAGTTTTCAACTTATATATCGAAGATGCGATTAATATTGTTAAGGAAAGAACAGCCTCAGGGATCAATGTACAGGGCCAAACTATTAACATGCTCAGATTTGCGGATGATATAGCAGTGTTAGCATCTAGCAAAGAAGAATTAGGAGCGGCTTTGAATGAAATGGAAGCAGTTTTGACACAGGGCTACGGCATGAAAATCAATAAAAAGAAAACTAAAATTTTGGTATGTAGATGGAGTGAAAATAGAACTAAAATTGAAATACGAATAGGAAATGAGAAGATAGAGGAGGTCGCGGATTTCTGCTACTTAGGAAGTAAAATAACCCAAGACGGTAGGAGCACTAAAGATATAAAACAAAGAATGGCGCAGGGACGAGTTGCGTTTAACAAAAAGAAACAACTGTTATGTTCGAGAACGGTTAATATAGAGACTAGGAAGAGACTCTTAAAGTCGTATGTATGGAGTACGGCATTATACGGGTGCGAAACTTGGACAATAGGAGAAGCGGATAGAAAAAGAGTAGAAGCGTTTGAACTGTGGTGTTACAGACGCATGATGAAGATACCGTGGATAGATAAGGTTAGCAATAGGGAAGTATTAGAAAGAGTTGGGGAAAGGCGAAAGGTATGGAAAACAATAAAGAGTAGGAGAGATAGGATGGTAGGACACCTTCTAAGACACGAAGGAATAGTTCGCGACATACTAGAGTCAGAGATAGGAATAAAAAGAGGTAGGGGTAGGCCTAGATTAGACTACTGCTCTCAAATAGTTAGGGATGTAGGATGTTCTACTTTTAGGGAAATGCGTAGGTTAGCTCAGGATAGAAAAGAATGGAGGTACGCGTCCAACCAGTCTTCGGACTGAGAACCTTATGATGATGATGATGATTGTGTAAGAGTTGCATTCTAGACTGAACTTATTGTGAAACTGGGCATCTGTTCATCATTCTCAAAATGTAATTTTTGAAACATCCCTACGTGTGACAAAAATTTTAAAAGAAAACTGAAACACAAATTATGGGGTTTAGTTTAGAAGTAACTCTCTTTGTACAAAGTGTTCCGTACTGGCTAGCAAAGTTGCTGAAGCACTTATATCAGAAACCGCATCCTGAACCGATTTGATAAAATTTATTTATTGCATAATTACATAGTTGCAATCGTGAAGACTACGAAAGTACCAAAATTCAGGATTCTACTTTAAATAGTTCTCAATTGCGACAGGGGACGCAATTGACCGTAGCCTACCAACCTGACCTGACCTGTCGGTAGGCTACGCATGTGGTCGTACTGGACTGTAAAAAGATAAAAACAAAAAAAATGTTTTACATACTCTAGTGTTGCAAACAAAAAATATTTTTTGAGCCTTTTTCGATGTTTCGATGTATGAAAACCGCCCTAAATAATATGTGCACACAACAAACCATTTAGATTTGTCCGAGTTTGGGCCATTACATATGCGTCAATTTTATTGTTGTATAGCACTTATAGTTCAGGAAAAAGAACACTGTGAGAGACAAGCAGACATACAGACTGAGAGACAGACGGACGAACAGACAGAATGGTAAAACAAAGAGGGGTCTCTCATATAACTTCGCATAAATGCATAAATGGATCAACCTGTATCACAGATTCCCGAGGAGTGAATAACTGGTGGATTTCTTGTACACTGCCTTTGGATTTCCGTCGTCAACCGGAGATTTCCATTGCATTAATACAGCATGTTAGTGGCCAAATGGGAACACAACGCATCCTATGAGCACCGGATTGGACTAATTTCGTATAAAACGTTTTTAGACAAATAATATACGTCAACTTCCAACTACGTCTTCCGTTATTTCTGTTCTCGGCGTCATATCAGGTAAAATCTGTCACGGAATTACGATGGTCAAGAAATTAGCCGGGAAAGGGAAAGTTTAAAATTTGTGTTGTCACAGAAGGATTGGAATGAACTGATTATTAAGAGTGGCGTGTACCGTGGATTTTCTGTTGCAGTCAGATGCACACGCAACATGACAAAACATTTTTTACCGTTTAGGAATTTGGAACACAAGTTCATGGAAGTCTATTCCAAATGTTAGAACGTTATGGAAAAAAATCAGTTACAATACGTAAAGCGCTAAAAGAGGCTTTACTGATCGTGTCTGACTGCGACAGATGATAACGGTACAAGTCATTATTAAGGAAATTTAGACTCAGCAAACCATTTTCTGTTTATTATTTTTTCCACCGCGCGGCTAGCTTTGGGGTACTGCGGCAGAGTACCCCATAGGTAGCCAGTTCGATGCTCTCAGAAAAGAAAATGTGATATGACATGATGACTGAACCCAGAAAAAGCCACCGGAAGTGGCCAGTCAAAAAATTGAGTTTTCCATTTTTGCAGTCCATTTTTGATTTAAGAAATATTGCAAAATTTTGTTAGAGAAATGCTATTAAAATAACTCTAACCACACGAACTTTTCGGTCAATCGCAAAACATATTTACCTAGTTTTTCTTTTTTACTTATAAGTAACCCACTGCGTTTTCTTGGGGAAACCAGCATCCCGAGACGAGTTTTGTTTCCCCGCCTATAATTTGGTTCTACGTTCCTTGTTTTCTATCAGGTACTTGTCGGAATATAAATACTATACTATGATATTCAATAAACCCCGCGTTTCGTCTGTAGCTTCGATGTTGTATTTGTTCTAGCTCAAAGTGAATGGAAAGCTCCGAGTCCACACTCTGTACGCTGCGAAATGCTCCCCCTAATCTAGCGCGCCCAGCAATTTTTGCATTCAGTGTCCGCCTACTTTGTACTTTTGGAATGCTACGTCCCTTCCGATACCCCTCCGCAGTAACTGTTCGTCAGCGTTCCGACAGCCTTAATATGCTCAGGTTCGCGGATGGTATAGCAGTATTAGCACCCAGCAAAGAAGAATTAGGAAAGGCTCTGAACGATATTGAAGCGGTTTTGACGGAGGGCTATGGTATGAAGATCAATAAAAGAAAACCAAAATTTTGGTATTTAGAGGGAGTGATAATAGAAATAAAATTGAATTACAAATAGGAGATGAGAAGATAGTGGGGGCCGCGGATTTCTGCTATTTAGGAAGTAAAATAACTCGAGATGGTAGGAGCACTAAAGATATAAAACAAAGAATAGCGTAGGGCCGAATTGCATTTAATAAAAATAAACAACAATTATGCTCAGGAATGATAAATGTAGAAACTCGGAAAAAACCTTATTATGTACAATACGATGTTAGATTTTTACCATTTCAGAGTAGATATTAATTTATTTTGTTTAAATTTTTTTTTAAAGTAAGTGAGCTTAGTTGTCGCCACTACCTAATTGTTGAAATGGGTTACTATTATACAGAGTACCTACTAAAAATTTTGTGTGAAATTCAGAAGATTATAAGTGCTTTAAAGTTCCTTTTTATATGCGACGATTCATATTTTATCACATCACATAATTCTATTCTATTCTATTCTATTATATTCTATTCTATTTACAATATTTTTTGTAAAATTTTCCCCATATCTATCTCGCACATTTTTCAAAATATTTCACTTTTCATTTTTCTGTGCAATAAATTTTGTAACTTGGCACTGGAAAAATGTTTCCAAACGCTCTTAATTTTGTTTTGCATTCAAATTCTATGCTGCAAACAAATAATGCGAGTAAATCTTGTTGTTGCTTTGCAGAAAATGCTTATTATTTAACTGTACTGGAGAGTTTCACCATAGATTAATTGATTTAGATAGATGTCTCACGTAAACATATCCTATGCATACGAGAGTCCCCACTCTTGTATAGAAATCCAAGTGTTGGATGGAGCTGCCACCACAACTCACGGTAAATGCAGAAACTAATTTGAGTAGCGATGAAGTCGGGCCTGCTGTAAATTGCAGATGGCGTAAGCAAAGTTCAGTTTTTATTATTATAACCAGATGGCGGCAAGTCTGGCCTGATGTAAACGTCACCACTCAACTCCGTAAAATTTATTACTTTTAGCGGCTAGGCGGCTTCCCTTTGATACATAAAAGTACAAGGAACTCCGTACTTCAAAAGCAGGTGTTCCTTTTTATTTATATTCTTGTACTGTCTTTCCCTTTAGCAATGAAAAATACAAAAAAATGTATTTGTTTATGGTTTTAATTGGTAATAGTACCTACTAAATAAATTCTGTACTGCAAATTGTTACCTGCCCTCTGAAGAGGAAATACATTTTTTTTAAAGAACATTCTTTTTAAATTATTAGAAAAGTTAAAATCTGCCAAGTATCATTCAAATCGAAAAATCTACTTTTATCAAATTCACTGCATGCGTGTTTCCTAACGCATAATGGAGTTTATTATTAATGGGCTGAAGACAATGAAAGAATAGGTATTATAATATACAGGGTGTCCCACGCTAGCGTATTTCCTCCATAACTCAACAGGAGTTGTAGATATCGAAAAATGATTCAAATGAAAGTTGCATCCAATCAAACTCACTCCTCACATTATAAAATTATTTTCTACTATGCAGGGTGTCCCATTTCTTCTGCACAGCGCACCCTGTATCTGATTGTATTTTGGAATTTATTATTGTTTGTTGAATTTAAGGGCCACTTCGTTAACTTGACGTTAAAAATCGTCATTTTTCAAATTTCATCAGTTACATATAACTTTGAAACGGTACGAGATAAAGAAAAATGACTTACATGCCCCTATCTTAGTTTTTCATTCTCTATCTAATGGGTGTGGAAAATACTGCTTCCTAATTGGAAACTTTTGTCATTTTTTTGATCAATCATGATGCAGTATTTTCCAGACCCATTAGATAGAGAATTAAAAACTGAGACAGGGACATGCCGTTTTCCAAGCTACAATTGATTAAATTTGAAAAATCACGATTTTTAACGTCAAATAATGCCGAAACCGTAAGAGCCAATGTATGGTTAACAAAGTGGCCCATAAATTCAACAAACAATTCCAAAATTCCATCAGATTGCAGAAAAGTTAGGTGATGTACAGAAGAAATGGGACAACCTGTATAGTCTAAAATAATTTTATAATGTGAGGAAGTTGATTGGATACAACTTTCATTTGGATCATTTTTCGATATCTACGACTCCTGTTGAGTTATGGTTATGTTGAGTTAGCGTGGGACAGCCTGTATGTATATTACCCAGGTTGCTGTTTCGTGGAAAACGTCAAATTTATATTTACTTGTCGGAATGCCCCGAAGAGGTACCGCTAACAGGTATCGTGTTTAACAATGGTGTGGCGCGACACTGACCTAAGTAACAAGAACAAAGCGGGCAGCATCAGTCATAACCATAACTAAACTGCCGCTTCCCACCCTTGAACCCTTGCTAACATAACATACTTTAGCTCTATTTGTTCGTGTCGACGAATCCATGATCCATGTAATCGGGAATGGTCTACTCAACAGTTTGGCACATTCACATGTCCTGCTACCCTATCACTGATAAAATGTAGTTCTTCGAAAACGAAAACAAGTGTTTATAAACAAAACCAGGTGGAAGGAAAATTACTTGTTACACTGTATTTTTGTAAAAGTTCATCACTTATTTTTTAATATGTTTAGTTTTCTGCTTGAATTTGATTCACTGCACTTATTATTTTCGAATTTGATGTTCTTAAACAGCTTGACTCTTATTAAAATGTCAACAAAATATTGTCTGTGTTGCGCACAATCACTTACTAACCAGTTTCTGCATTTTAAGTTTACTTTTGAGTGTACGGCAGACATTATCAATTTTTTTATGTGCAAGTCGCACTTATGCTCTTCATATACATCGGCAAAAGTTTCCAGTGCTACTGTGGTTACGTACACAACTTCTTCTGATGGCCGTTGCAAATATTTAATATAGTCACCAGCAGAAAAATCTTTAAATGACAAAAGTATTTCATTTGCTTATATGGCATTAAAGACTTCTGGCTTACAAAAAATACTTTCGCACACTAGGCAGGGGAATTTCTTTAAAGTTTTGTACACTAAGTATCCGGCTACATACACAATTGAACATTCTTCTAATGAACTCAAATTGTCTTTCTGTATTTTTTCATCTTCGTCATCGGAATTACCTGCACAGAAAAGGTTACTGTTTAACAATTCTTGCGTGGATAACGACCAACGATTGCCGGAAATAATTAAAAATATGCTTAACTTCCACAGCAGGTACCTAAGGTTATAATAAGTATTATAACATTTAATATTAAATACGTGAATCTATACAGGATGGCTCGAAATTAGCGTGCAATATTTTACCAGCGTGTTCTGTGGTCAAAATTAAGACAAGAAATTCCTATAAGCGTATACCCAAATATGCTTCCCAATGGAGCTATAGCTTTCTAAAAGAAAAGGCCTGAAGACGTTTTCTTCTAAGTATCTTCGAAACAAGTCCAGTTAAAATGATGAAATTTGATGGAATGTGTAAGTACCAAATGCTGCATCTTTTGGTGTAAACATAATTTTTAAAATTTAACAGGGGCGTCTCAAATCTGGGGGTGGCGGAGGTAAGATTTACCCCAACTTTTTTCAGAGCATGTCACTTTCAATGTATCCATAAAAATTTGCAACTTCAGAGTTTTTTGCAAAAAAATGTGCTCCTGTTTCGTTTTGATAGGAGGCACCGTTATCGAGCACAATCGATTCAAAAATTTCGCTGCATGCCCAAAAATTCCTACAAGAAGTGGAGAACTTCGTTTGTATACTTAAACTAGACAGGAGCATATTTTTTGCAAAAAAAACCCGAAGTTTCAAATTTTTACGGAAAAATTGAAAATAACATGCTCTAAAAAAGTTAGGGTAAATCTTACCTCCGCCACCCCCAGCTTTGAGACGCCCCTGTTAAATTTTAAAAAGTATGTTTACAGCAAAAGATTCAGCATTTGGTACTTACACATTCCATTAAATTTCATGATTTTAACTGGACTTGTTTCGAAGATATTTAGAAGAAAACTTCCTCAGGTTTTCTCTTTTAGAAAGCTAATAGCTCCCTTACGAAGCATATTTCGGTATACGCTTATACGAAAATTTTGTCTTATTTCTGACCACAGAACACGCTGGTAAAATATTGCACGCTAATTTCGGGCCACCCTGTATAGGCCGATATTAATGATAGCCATTAAAGCAAATTAAAAAACGATGAAACTAGGGTTGCCACCTGTCCTTTTTTGAAAAGTACACACCTTTTTTCCAACAAAATGTCCTTGCCGCTTAGGTATGTCCTAAAATGTCCGTTTTACAAAACTGTAAGTACCCCTTACCTCTATTCTTCTAAATTAAATTATTCGCAGCGGCACGGGCAAATCTTTTTGATTTATAAACTTGACCGTCGACTTGACCACTCTCAGAAAGTATTTGCATAGAATAAAATAATATGTAAATATTATAAATATGTAAATCAATTAATCTATGGTATTTGTGAGATAACTGGAAACCTATTAACCAAACTTTGTTTATTGGCATATAATTGTTTAAACTTCATGTTAATCTATATGACCGCGAGAAATTAAAAAAATTGCCTGCGGCGCATCTTGCTTGGCAAAAAGGTGGCAACTCTAGATGAAACTATAATTCTCACTGCAACTGCATTAATCATAGTTAGAAAAATAGATACTATTACCGAGCATAAAAGAGTTAAAATAATTACCAATACTGCCATCTTCATTCAAATCTGAATCTTCGTCAAATTCTTCTAACTGTACAGAACTAAAACCGTCATTGTCATGCTCAGCAAATGACTCGGTGTCAGAGATGTGCTCAAATTCGTTTAAAATTATATCAAAAGCATCATCTGGAGAGCAATTAGTAGTTCTTTTGTTGGCGACATCAATGAACATTTTGTGCTGCAAGTTATGTCGGAATTTTTTGGCGCTGGGATTTGGATTGAAACCACCTCGAGCCCGAATTACGGAAAAAAGATTTTCAATCGGATCTTGATTTACAAATGCCGTAAAGAAAAATTTAAAATTTTCGGACTTTAGATCATCCCACATACCGAGTATTGAATTTATTGTGATGAGTAGTCCATCAAAACAATGAATGTTTGTTTTTTCACGTCCATTGGTATTAAAAATTTTGAATGTGCTTATCCAGGAAATAGCTTCTATGAGGGTCGCGTCAACTCTTGTACTGTAGATAGATAACGGGCATTTGTATGGGTTAGAGCTATTCAATGTTTTACTGTTTAAACAGTCCATAACATCATTCATGTTCTTAACAAATTTCGCAGTACTGGCTGCTGTCAGCGATGTAATTTGTTTTGAACGAATTCCAGTTCGTAAGGCCGCAAACATGCTATTACTAAAAATTTGAGATGCATAACTAACTTTCATCCTTTGAAATTTGTTAGGATAAATATGAGCATTCGTTATTTTGGTAAGTGCCCTTGCTATCTTGCTCTTTTTGTCTATTTCGTAGGCATTTTTTATGTCGTTCCATGAAACTAGTTTACCTTCTACAGAAATATCATTACCCAACAAATTATTACGAACGCTCTTAATGAGATGTGGAGCGTCATAAATCCAGTATACTTTTGCATTGTTGTGTAAGAAATAACATTGATCTTTACTAATATTTAGTATATTTGCCGCCCCTCTGTTATTCGGTCCTTGGTCGCATACCAGTGCTCGTACATTAAGTCCAATAGATGCTAACGTGTCTAACGCTTCTAGAAGAAGTGTTTTCAGATCCTTACTTAACATAGGACCAGATGAAAGGAAGTGAGCAAAAGGTATTTTCCAATTATGGATTACCCCTCGAGCCATAAATACAGTAGCATGGTTAGCCAATTTTGGTTGCCTTCCCACGGAACCTAAATCTTGGAATCCCTCAATAAAATCCATGGGCGAGTTATATTCCAATTCTTTTCTGATCATCATCTCATCGAATATGATAACGCAATTTTTTGCTTCATCTGGCATAAAAGTAACTTTCATCTGTAGTTTTTTCACAATACTTGTTCGGAATCCTGTCCTCAAACGATAAACTTTTAACCAACGTAAAACAGTGCTAGTTCCAGGTAATTTTAACTTCAGCCTATCGCGTAGGTGTCGATACGCGCTGGGAGAAGTGTAATATAAAGACAATGAAAGCACTCGTTCAGCGTTCGTCCATTTTTGTCTCTTCTTGTGTGCAAACTGCATTTTCAAAAATGTTTTTGCATCCCCCTCTTGATCACCCAACAATTTTTCTAGAACACCTTGTACACTTAAATTAGACAATTTTTTTCGCATTCGCCTGTTTTGTAACCGTAAATGTGCCAATTCTCGACGCATTTCGTTATATTTAAAAGTAATAATTTTCGTTTGTGAAGATTTGTCAAGTTTTATACCAGGTAAGGATGGTATAACTCTTGTGATTTTCTTGGGCGAGGGCATGTCTATCATTGCTTTCAAGTGCTCACTATCAGATGCATTCAAGTCTAATGGTTCTTCATCAGGATATTCTAATCGTCTTCTTACTGGCGCCTTTTCATGATACGTCTGCTTTACTGGCTTAACATGTCCAACAGGGGACCACGCTATTGCTATTGTACTTTCTTTCGGAATTACGTTTTTTGGGGAAAGCCGCGTAATTTTTTGCGGCGTTGTTTGTCCAGATTTCGATGGAGAGATACGGTCAGTAACCTAAAATTGTTATACATAGATCAACTTGTTTCGGAAAGTGTCATTCTGAGGTTTAGGAAGCACAGATCAGGTCAAGTCAGAAAATGCAGGTATACTTTGGCACAGAAATATATGCATTAAATTGTATAGGTCAGGTCAATGTTGCGTTTATTGCTTGCATTTAAATTGACTGTAAAGCGGCGTTTCTGCATGCAATGATTACTGGCGCCAGTGCGAGACTTTCGTCACTACAGGCCCGAACGTCGAATTCATGCGTCATCACGACTAGGCGGTTGTTAGCATCGTTGATTGACTATTGAATAATCAGTCGACGTTAGCATTTAGCGGCATAGGAATGCGCACGATTATCTCACATTTTCACTTCACTTCGTCGAAATAAAAAAGATAGCTCAGAACTACCGCAGATAGTAATGTCTATCTCTCATAATAAAAAAGTTTCTCGATTGTCCCTTTTTTTTGCACTGCAATTTAAATTACATGCGCACATAAATATTTTTTTTCTAACTGTCGGCTTTAAATTTCTTCTCGTTTTTAACACCATCGTCATCGGAAACAGTAGCTTTAAATGTGGCTAAAATTTAAGTTTCATAAAGCGGATAGTTCTGGAGTTATTAGACGATAAACTTTGAAGACAGAGAAATTACGCAGGTTCACGTTTCGCTGCACTTCTACGATTATTACAACGTACAACCTACTGAGCACTGAGGGCAGTTACTCGCATATATTATGTAAGTATAAATAGCTTTAATTAAACATTTACCACGAAAGAAAAGTAATTTGTTACTGAAATATGATAAAATTCAGCGAAAATGTTAGAAAATCGTGCATATTCTTATGCCACTACGTGGAGAAATCCGCCTAGTCGTGATGACTCATATCCCGTTTAAAGCCCGCAGTTGCGGGCCTGTAGTAACGACGGTCTCGGTCAAACAAAGTGGCGAAACCAGGTTACTGTTTAGAATTCATGTAGGTAATTTAACTCAAAATAACGAAAGCAACGTTTGTAATAGCGCAATTAGCCGGATAGCGACATTTTTTACAACTCATTTCAGCGCACTTCGTATTCATATAAAATTGTAAATTGTCTGTTGGAAATCAGGAATATCCATGTGCGAGACCCCAGCTTGGGACATTTTACAATTGGCAGGTCTTCAAAAATGTGAAAGAAAAAAGGTACCCTAAATCTTTTCAGTGCCCCTGTCTTTAGATTACATTAATTAATTAAATCATAAAGAACAATAAATTACTCGAGGCCGAGGTCCTGATCAGCTTCAGATCAGAGGAAGACGTTTTAAATATGTTTAAAAAAGAAGCTCTACTTAGTCATTTCAGCTCGTTTGAATCTAAGTAGGCCTACTTTCCAAACACTTTCAGAACCTCTGCCTCTGCTCAGGGACTGTTCAGAATCTCTACATCGGGTATTTTCTCGTTTTTTATTATGTAATTAATAAGTTGAATCATAAGGCAGAGACGTTGAAAAGATTTAGGTTAACTTATTTGTTCTTTTAAATTTTTGAAGACATGCCAATTGTAAAATGTCCGACGCGGGGTGGGCAGAGGACAATTTTCCTGTTTGCCATCACACAAACTAGGTACCAAATTTACAACCTCTGCCACACGCTAAAATCATTTGAAAATTGATGTCACTATCCGGCGTACTAATATATCATTTTAAGAATTTTTTTTCAATTCTTGGCGTAAAGAGACTAAGAATTAAGAAATTTAGGTTACACCCCTTTTTTGATGCCGACCGATAACACAAACATCTGCTTTGTTATTCCTCCTCTTCTTCCCTCCTCTAAGACTCCCACTTTTGCATTATTAATCATACTTACTTTTACGATATTCACGTCCCCACACTCACAATATTTTTTTGGAACAGCATTTTGGTTAAGTTTATTTAAATTTGAATTAGTGAAACACTGTGGCAGAAAATGTTCGTTGCACAAAAGTCTGTTACATATTTGACCGTTTTCCAAAACGTCAAACAACTGTACATTTCCGCTGTTTAAAACCCATTTCATTGCCCTTTCTTTATCTCTCGGAAATGAAAAGAAGCATTTATCTTTATTTTTTGCTCTGTTATTAGAACAGTTCAAATATTCACACTTAGTATGTACCATGATGGTAACTTAATTTAATACCAAGTTGTAAGCAATTTCTTCTGTGAAACGACTACATACCTACTAAATAAAACTGAACATTTTGTCTGGTCAAAGTCTTTCTCTTTCCAGAAATTACAATCAAGTAATCTATTTCTAAATAATTTTTAAGGCCTTTCCGACTGAAATGATAAAGACCTGCCGCCAAACCATAATTTATTCTCATAAGCAGGACTGCTATCGACACGTGTTTGACAATGCCGATTTGCCGATTGTGTTTGAAAATGCCGACAGGATGAGCAGAGATTATTTTTGCTATCAACCTTTTAGTTTGTAAATAAACCATTAAAATTTTACAGTTATCTTTAATACCACCAGTAGCTATCATGTCGACCGCGAACAGGTGTTCAGTAGTAGATGATCATAGGTGGCAATAATGTAGCCACCGTGCAGTGAATGCCATAAGAACAGCGCCACCCCGTGGCAAACTTAATTCACATCTTCAATGCATTTAGCATACGGTGATACTTCTATACATATTATTTTATTCTATGGTTTCACTATTTGCTGTCGACTTCAAAACTGATCCTTGACAGGGTAGAAATTCGATGGAGCTGTTCATCCACGAAATATTTATTTTAGAAATATGAATTCAAGCTTGGTGATATTTACACAATAATTCGAAATAACAAAGATAAATTTCCAAATTACGACTGGTACACAATTCAACAGAGTTTGTTGTGTAAATATTGGTTTGGAGAAATTCATGACAGCGTCGGTGGTCCATATTTTATCAATCAGTTATTGATAATGTACGTTGTTTAGATTTGGAGTTCAAATGCCTGCTAATAATACAAATTAATATTTATGGGACTGCACGTTTTTGTGTAGGTTCTAGACTTAGTTCAGGTTTATTAGTAATTATTTTGAATTAAATTTGTCTGTTTTAATGAATAAAGTTAGTAAAAGAGTAAAAATTGAATAGATGATGGTATTATGCCTTCTAAGACGCGAAGGATCTGATCACGGAGATGGAACAAAAAGATGTAGACTACTGTGCACAAACAGTTTAGGATGTTCTACTTTTGAGGAAATATATATTATAGCTGTGTGTATATTATAGCTGTGGGCATTAAATGGAAATTCAGCCTGTATAATATTCTAATATTACCATAACGCCCTTCGTCGACTATTTATCCTCACAGTAACCGGATCAACCCTCTGCTAATTAAGCATTAAACCTGTGCATACCTTCCAGCGATTGGGTTATTTTGAATAATTGATTCGATCATCTACGTCATTGTCAGCTGCTTGATGGAATATGAACCTGTGACTGTACGGTGAAATGTGTGGAATTAATTGCCTTAAAAAGGGGTTGTATGAATGAATCGTCCATGTGAAAATTACGGGTATGCAAATTTTCTTTGATTTCAAGAACAATTTCGAATAGGTTTTAGTTTTCGTGATGCTTCACCGAAGAAGCGATATTTTTAACTAAACTACGTGTGTTTTAATGCAAAATTGACGAACCTTATATCATGCTCTCAACTTTTCTTTTGTAATTTTTACTTGACTTTAATTATTTGTGGGTTCTCCAGTATTATTATTATTGGATTTTTTTTCATTTTATTTCAGGCAATTTAAAATTCTTGAATATTAAGCAATTTAAGAAAACATTAAATAATATTTTACAAACTCCCATTAATGATTCAGTGCTCCTCTTGGTGTCGGAGGACTGCATTATTCGGCTACATATCACCTCCATTTTTGTTTATTTTCTTTTTATCTTCTCCCTTCTAATTTTAATTTAGTGCTAATAGTTTCTTGTATCTTTTGTCGCTGTAGTACTGTGGTAACTATCAACCGTATCGTCTTTTCCTCTTTTAACTTTCGGTTTCTCAACTTTTTGATTTCCCTTTGTGATGTCTTTCTTTTCTTTGTTTTTCTTTAGTAGGTAATTATTATTATTGCATATATAACATAGGTCAAGAAGTAAGAGAGCGTTTATTTAAACTAGTTAGTCGTATATACGAGGCAGGTGAGATTTCAGAAGATTACAAAAGGAACATCATAATCGCTTTACCAAAAAGGAAGAGCACGGATAAGAGCGAAAATTTTAGAACGATCAGTTTAACTTCCCACGCGTCAAAAATTTTAAACTAGAATTGTGCAAAGAAGGATGGAGAAAAGGGCGGAAGAAATATTAGGAGAAGATCAGTTCGGATTTAGACGAAATAGAGGAACGCGCGAGGCCACTCTAGCTTTACGAGTGATTTTAGGAAAAACAATGGAAAAGGGAAAGAGGGTCTATATAGGATTTGTAGATTTAGAAAGGTAGGGATGAAATGTATTGATAGAAGAATAATACATAATTTCTACGAAGAGCAAACGGCAGTTATAGAATTTGAGCAGGAACGAAGAGAAGTAGATATCCGGAAGGGAGTGGGGCAGGGATGTGCATGTTCATTGTCACCTCTAGTTTTCAACTTATATATCGAAGATGCGATTAATATTGTTAAGAGAAGAACAGGGTCAAACTATTAACATGCTGAGATTTGCGGATGATATAGCAGTGTTAGGATCTAGCAAAAAAGAATTGGGAATGGCTTTGAATAAAATGGAAGCATTTTTGATAGAGGGCTACGGCATGAAAATCAATAAAAAAATCAAAATTTTGGTATGTAGAGAGCGTGAAAATTGAACTAAAACCAAAATACAAATAGGAAATGAGAAGATAGGGGATATCTACTATTTAGGAAGTCAAATATCTCGATATGGTAGGCGCACTAAAGATATAAAACAAAGAATATCGCAGGGTCGAGTTGTTTAACAATAAGAAACATCTATTATGCTCGGGAACGGTTAATGCAGAAACTCTTAAAGACGTATGTATGGAGTACGGCATTATACGAGTGCGAAACTTGGACAATAGGAGAAGCGGATCGAAAAAGAGTAGAAGCGTTTGAAATGTGGTGTTACAGACGCACGATGAAGATATTGTGGATAGATAAGGTTAGCAATAGGGAGGTATTAGAACGAGTTGGGGAAAAGTGAAAGGTATGGAAGACATTAGAATAGGAGAGATAGGTACAAAGGAATAGTTCACGATATACTTGAATCCAACCAGTCTTCGGACTGAGAACCTTATGATGATGATAATATTTATTACTTAAACGGCCCACATACTATGCAACTTGTTGTACGACAAGTTGTACAACGGTACAACCCAAGCAGATTCGTCCGTCGAAACGATAATAATTATTGCATAGTCTGTGGCGTTGTCGTTCAACAATATGTGAGCAAAATACTAAGCAACTTGTTGCACCGATTGTCTGTCCAATCTGCAGTACAACTTGTCGTACAACAAATTGCATAGTGTGTGGACCCCATTAAATTCTATTTGCATTATTTATTAGTTATTGATGCATATTTTTTATGTCCATAATTCAATGATTTCGTTTAATTTCTTTTCTTGATCGAGTTGAAAAACAGGTGTGTACGCCGTAACACATTATGTTGTCCCACCTTGAACCACTTCAGAAATAGTGACAGCAAACTTTTAGTTGGGTACAGTAGACGATTCTGGTTGATTATAAGTTGTAGAACAGACGACACAGTAAACAGCTGTTGTTTCTGATAACAAAACTCGGACTTGTAATCTGTAAATAATTCTTTTACATGGCAAAAATTAGAATTCAAGATTTTTCATATGCCTCATTGAACTGGACAATTTGGTTAGCATAACTTTTATGACATTTTGATCCTAAAGACATTTCGGTAAGCCGTAAAGGTAATTACATGAACCGATTTCGCGGTGCTCCTTAACATAAAGGGTTTTAGTTCCAAAGAAATTATTAAATGTATTTTATGACTGTGAACTTTAACGCAAATAATTGTGTCTGTTGTAATTAAACTCTGTAACGCTGTTGTATGGTTACGCACTAATAGATTTTCTGTACGTGAAATGCTTGTCCTGCAGGATGTAGTAGTTTGATGATTTGAACATTTTCAGTTGACTGCGAAAAGCGAAAACCCGTTTCGAACTGTTGGTCAGGGCCTACTACAGATAATACAGATAATGCAGAATTTTAAAATACTGAAAACTGCAGGAAAATCGTTTTAATTGGAACTATTGCAGTGAGAACTACTATACTCGATGTGTTGCATTATGTATAAATATGTAATTTCGAACATTCCTAAACAAAAAACAAGGTTCAAATTTTTTAAAATAAAAGTTAAGCACGACATGAATCTAGGTAATTAAGAGGTAATAATTTACATATATGCAGCAGAAGCCTTGAAAAAAATATGATTTGACTCTTTGACTGGTTGGACGCGTACCTACCTCCATCCTTTCCTATTCAGAGCTAACCTACGAATTTCCATAAAAGTAGAACATCCTATATCGGGTGTACGAATAAAAAGAGGTAGGGGTAGCCCCCGGGGTGCATATTCGTATCGAGCGTAGCGTATTGCATTCCCAACTGTCGACTTACAGCAACGGGCGTATTTTCTACTTATATACTATTTTTGTAAGCGTTCTTGCCAGCACACCTTCGTGGCTTACTGGTCGATGTGTCATTCCTTCAAATCGCAACGTTGAGGGTTCGCACCTCGCAGTAGTTCTTTTTTGTTATGATGATTTCTCTTTATTCTTTTGAACAAAAAATCGGTCAGGTCCAAAAGGACAGCTAGGGGATCGCGTTCACGCGAGACAGACATCCTCACATTTGACATACCCCTGCGACCACGGTCGTCCGATACGAAACTAAGTTCGGCATTTGCCAATCTGCAATACGCTACGCTCGATACGAATATGCCCCCGGGGTAGCCCTACTTCTTTTTATTCCTATCTTCGACTTTAGTACGCCGCAATCTAAGCCTTCATGTCTCAGAAGGTGTCTGGTATATACAAATAACTAGTTTAAATAAACGTTCTCTCACCTCTTGACTTGCACACTTTAAGATTTCTGTCTGAAATCCGACTAAACTCCGTGCTTTTTTGTTTTTTAAATTTTCGAATGCTAGTAATCAGTGGTACTGGACCGTTCGAACAACTACTACTCGGGCAAATACCCCGCCAGGCATTGAATTATAGAATTAAATCCAGATTTAAAATTGAATGGTTTGAGTGTTTAGGGGAAAGCACCGTACTGATGAGTCCCAGAGGGACGAAACCAGTTGGTTTGCGGTTTTCCATACACATTCAAAACATGCAATATTTAAACAAATATTCTAATGGTTAGGGAGCCGAAATGGTAAATTATTGCTGTATTTTCTACAAAGCCGGACATTATTAATCTTAATGTATGCAACACGAGGAACAAGAATAAGGATATAATAAAGTTGCATCTGAGTCACAGTGCAGTTGGCGCTCTTTCAAAGTTAGTGGTTAAATTAAAATTTGCTATCGACATATTTTCTGCGAACAGATTCTTATTTTACTGACTCTTTGCATCATGAGGAATAGAATACGAAAATAATACTGTCAGATATATTACAAGCCGCGAGTGGGTGCCAGAGAACCCCAAACTTATCTTAAGCGGGCGCGTCGCGTGACATATTTTCTATCAACAGATTTTTCTTTTATTGACTGTATCATGAAGAATGTAAAAATATCGATGCCAGACACATTAGATAGTCGCGAGTGCCATACGATTCCAAACTTTTCTGAAGAGTGCCATCTGCGGTGCGACTCAGATGCAACTTTCTTATAGCCATATTCTTGTTCTTCGAGTTTGATACATTAAGATTAATAACGTCTGGCATTTATAATCAATCCACTATTCTTTCGTTTTCCTATATTTCGGACTGCTTTATATCTCTGTTTCCGTCCTTCATCTAGCTTATTTTTATATTTTCGCTTCACTTCTATTAGAGTCGCCAAAATATCCTTTGTTATCCAGGGTTTTTCTTTCTGTTTATGATTCAAACCATCTGTAGCTGCAGAATATAAACTATTTTTAATGCAGTTCCATTCTGCCTTTACGTCCCCAACAGTATTTTGATCCGCACCCTTTAGTACTTCGTTCGTCTTTTTCTCGAACTTATCGCGCGAATCACAATTTTTTAGTTTCTTGAGGTTACTGTTTTCTACCGTTTCGTTTTTTCAAAAGTTTAAATTTAAGATTAGCTTTCTTAACTACAACGTTATGATCACTATCTATATCTGGTCCAAACGAAATAATTTTTCAGTAATAGGCGATCCTAAGACTACAGATTAAAAAATAATTTGGTACGTACCTCTTAAAATTGGCATGTATTCCCTTAAGTTTTAGGCACTAAGGACGTCTTCTATACCTTAATCCGGCATTTCTGCACTACAGTGTTACTTAAAAGCCCAAAACGACTTAATTCTTAATTCGATACATCCAGTAAGTTTAAAATTTGAAAAAGATAAAAGGCTGCAGATAACAAATTAATTCTTACTTAACTCCCTATCGAGCTTCAACGAATTTCGTTGTCTTCTATCAAATACGAGGCTATTTTTAATTGAAAGCTATTACTTACATAAATATAAAAGCCACCTGGGTTTTCCTTATTCTCAATATCGATATGAATTTTTGCCCCGCGAGCGACGCTTCTGGTTATGAGTCACGCTGTTTGTCAGCAAGCCGCAGCTGTTTTATGGCGTTGACCTTGTTGTTTATATATTAGTCCAGAGAGTTCGAACGCTGGAACCATACTAATTCTGGTAGCTACTATTTCTCGAATGATCTACGAGGAGTATTTATTGGGAAGCAAGAGGCCGGGATGACGGTTGGTAGTTTTGGTTTGGAGATGAGAAGAAAGCGATAATTTATAGACTCTGACTGGGATAGATTTGTGAGAGTATTACATGCGAAGATTTACAGTACATGCGTATATTCTGCGGCGTTTGATGGCGGTACGTGCGTGGTTTGCTTTCGCGTTCTTTTCGGTCGTGATTAACCGTTGTTTGTGAGTGTTTTTAGAGAAGTTCGAACTGTTGATTTGTGTACTGTGAATTGTTTAGGTAATTAATTGTTTAATTGTTTGCTGGTAGTTGTTTAATTTTTATTGTTTGTTGTTGTTTGTTTGCTGCTTGTATATTTCGCTGCTTATTGTTAATTTTAAAATTTCATGTTCTCAAATCACTTTTAATTGTAAATATTTGTGTTCAATATGATATGTTACAATATTATGGAACCGATCAACGAAGCTGACGGAGTAAAAAATATACGTCGAGCGCCAGGCTTGCCATTTTCTAACCCTCTAAAAACATTTGAAGTTCATATCGTGTTTGTTGTATGCGCTTATGTATCTTTAAATAATAAAGCACTAACCTATCAGAACTGTTTCTGACTGTCTGGGTTCCAGATCTTTGTCCATACATTTCCATCTCAAGTGGAAAATGAAAATTTAATTTTTTATTCCGTTTGAGTAAGTTAGATAGCGTACTAAATTTGAAAGAAATTATGTGTCGAGTTCTGGGGAACCTGTAAACAGTAGAACCTAGGGTGTTAAACGTATAAGGCTCGTATAAGCTAAAAATTTTGTAGGAAAACGTATGCTCTATCTTTGGAATATTTTATGACATCAATGCTCATATCAATCATAGTTTCCTTTACATCTACTGACTCCATATAAACCAGAATATATTTACAGTCACCCACATGTCTTATAAACCGTTCTGAATTTCAAGATCGTATTTTTAGTTAGGCATGTTCCGAAATACCGCCGATTAATATATTCATCAATATGCACGATCCGAACATTTTTCAGGATTGTTTTTGTACTCGATCCACACACACTGCTAATCCTATTATTATGATGGACAGATGTTTACTTCGGTGAAAAATGTATCTGCTGAATCCTTTCATTCAGTGAAATAACTTTGAAGTGTGTTTTAGAACGCGCAACGCATTAATTGATTACAGTTTACGCAATGCTGAATTCTGGGTGAAATATCTTCTTCAACCACCTATTATAAAGAGATTTATAGGCCCGAAGCTGACCTTATAGGGTCGGGTTAGGCCATTCAAGAGTATCAGGAACGATAAATGAAGCTATAATGGTAGTGAGCTTTTGATTCAGTATTATGTCTATTCCCTTCTCGCCACAAGTAAATCATTCTAAAGTTTCTCATTGAATCCCTTGGTCAACCTACAAACTACGGTTCTCACGTTACTTTCAGAGCTCGGCTAATGTGATTGCCGAGTTCATTTTATTAAAGGAAAGTTAGACAAAAAACTTGTGTGTGTCAGCTCCGACGCACGACAGGGGTTTACTCCTTACGAACTTCAATCACTTGATAATAGGGTACACGTGAATGTCAGTTTTATACCCAAATGTGTATTTATCAGATGGTTTATGTTCGAAAATGTCCAACTACATCAAAATATAAATTGTTTATAAATTCAGTAATTAAGTGATAATCTGTTAAACGTCGATCCCACTGGCAACGAAATAAATACTTTTCCTGGTGTTCGAATAGGCGTTGATTCACATTTCGGCACTAAGCAATATTTGGAGTATTTAATATTAGGTTTTCCATATTAAATCAAAAGATTCAACAAATTTAGGAACGAACAAACACTGCAAATGCTGACTTTACAAGGCCAACTGTCATATCTACTCTATGCCACTCTATTTTCACTATTTCCATGCTCTATGCAGTCAGACATAAACAGCCGTATCCATAGATACGTGCATAATTTCAACGCTCACTAGTTAACGCGTAACGTAACGCTCAATATTTAACGCTTGATTTTACTCCTCATAAAATTTCCGTACCGCGGGCTATAACTGAAAATCGATTCTTAAGAAGTAAACTCCAAAAAGAAGATTCAAATCAGGAAGGTCTTGTAGGGTTTTGGAATTAATGCGTAGTAAATCCTTTTTTAATATTATGTCAAACATGTCAAATTGGACATCTCGAGTCTACAATAGACAAATATTATTAGGTAAATTCTAAACTCGAATGATATTCGTCATGACTATTTCACGAAAGGAACCACAAAACTTAGGTATGCAACGATGTTTTCTGGTCGGACGTCAATTATGCAACGATATCGGATCGGTTTCGGTGATAGTATACAACGACGCTTCCTGGTGACGCTCTGGAGCCAGATATACAGCGCGCTCTTTCGATTTCGGTATCGGTATCTGGTACGCTCTGTATATCTAGACTAATCCGATCGTTACCTTTGTAACGATATAACGGGGTTGCATCTGGTCAGGTCGGGATCGTCGATAATACCCTTTGCTCAATAGTCGAAGAAGGGAGGGTTCGTTATTGCTTACTAAATGGTGAATTATAAAACATAAACAAATTAAAATGGTTTCTATTAATATAACTATTTACATTTTAAACGGAATATGAAACGGATATTTACAAGAATATATATACATGAAAATAAATGAGAAATTTTTTAGTATTAAAATCAGGACGGTACTGTAACCGGTTTCTCGAGTGAGTAGCGCACGAGATCTGGGCTAGAGGCCTAGCTCGTGGACTATTCCCTCGGGATCAGCTATCACTTGAATACGGGTAGTCTCGTCGTATGATTAACTGTTCCGGATACTTGCGGTTTCGTAATAGCACCTATAGTGCGACCGGCCGGGGTTTCAAGTCGGGGATGTACGTCAGAACACCTAGGGTGTAATCCCGTGCGAGACAGGTTTATTATTTGGCGTGCACAAGCTTTATAACTGACGGGACCACCCCAGGACATATGCAGATTATTGTAAGAACCATCCGCTGCACATCGACAAGGCTGTGTAATCCGCCGCAATGAATGCAAACTATGTCGGTTCTTACTTTCCTGCACCTGTACTGGTAAATGGACCTACCTAATTAAGTCAGCTACGCTTCCGCTACAAGTCAAGTAACTCCGGTATTGTTAACTTAATTATTGGTAGCCCTTCGGCTTCGATAATTAAGTACTAGCGATGAAGACTTGGGTATTTATTCTTCGAGAATAAATCGGATACGGGAATGAACAGAAAATCACACGGCGTGAATTAAACTCGTTCAAGCGGACTGTCGGTTAATATTTATCGGACGCGGGTGGAGAGAATTCGTCTTCGCAAACCGGTGAAGAAGATTCTTCCTGGACCTCTGCTGTGTGGCTCCTTTTATAGCCACCCGAATAGGTTCGGCGGTCGGCGGTCAGGCTCGCCTTCCTACCATCGAAACGCGTGACGTGCCACCACCACTCTTCTCGTGCTCTTGTTTATTTACGATCGTGGCGTAGCGGCTTGCGTTTCTCTCTTCATCTGGATATGCCACGGCTCTCGCTCCGTGACGCGGTTGCAATAGAGAGAACAATTATGAATGCTAATCCAAGTCTGTTGGATGTAACCAGCATTCCAATTATGCATTGTTACAGGTATTAAATGAGAAAAATGCAATTGAATTTTTGGAGTTTACTCCTTAAGAATCGATTTTCAGTTATAGCCCGCGGTACGGTAATTTTATGAGGAGTAAAATCAAGCGTTAACTATTGAGCGTTACGTTACGCGTTAACTAGTGAGCGTTGAAATTATGCACGTATCTATGGATACGGTTGTTTATGCCTGACTGCATAGAGCATGGAAATAGTGAAAATAGAGTGGCATAGAGTAGATATGACAGTTGGCGTTGTAAAGTCAGCATTTGCAGTGTTTGCTCGTTCCTAAATTGTGGAATCTTTTGATTTAATATGGAAAAACCTAATATTAAATACTCCAAATATTGCTTAGTGCCGAAATGTGAATCAACGCCTATGCGAACACCAAGAAAAGTATTTATTTCATTGCCAGTGGGATCGACGTTTAGCAGATTGCCACTTAATTACTGAATTTATAAACAATTTATATTTTGATGTAGTTGGACATTTTCGAACATAAACCATCTGACAAATACACATTTGGGTATAAAACTGACATTCGCGTGTACCCTATTATCAAGTGATTGGAGTTAAAATAATCGTTCGTAAGGAGTAAACTCCAGTCGTGCGTCGGAGTTGACACACACAAGTTTTTTTTATTAGCAATGTCAGACGTTGACTTCTCTTATACTGGTTGTCCAAAAATTAGGGTGCCAGACTTAGGTTCTACACCCAAAAGCACGAAAACAAGTTTATATAAGGCGAAGATGGTTTTTTATAAATATTTTCGTCACTTTTGAATATTTTTAAAACGATTTTATTCAAAAACGGTGGATCCTATGGGAAGGAGACAATTAGACATTTTTAGTAGAGGATGTCCAAATTTTCAAATTTTTGTTTCAAATTTGGAAAAAGTCTTCACAGAAAAAAAATGGGGCAATTTTTTTCCAGGCCATCCCCACAGTTTTACCCAACCCTTAAGAATCTTAAACCATAATATATAATATAATGTAATGTAATGTAATATAATATATTTCAATTTTGAGTACATTTTGCATAATTTTGGAACTAGACGCTTGTAACTTCGGTTTGGTAGAACCGAATTTGGCAAAGTTGGCCTCGACGAAAGTAGCTCTGTGTCTTTAATCATAAAGTTTATGTTAAGTCCTTTTGGGTTCTATATTGATAGCTAGCGGACGCTATTTGAAAGACCAGCAAATTATTATAACCTAGCTAAGGAGATAACAAACGGATTACATCCCCGCAAGGCAAAGATTTAGAAACCAAGTTAAGGGCTGCAGAATCTATCCAGGAGCAGATATAGTGATCACAACACAGTGTTGATGAAGGATAATCTTTAATTTAAGATTTTATTACAAAGAGTTAGGGAAAAGCGAAAGGTGTGTAAAACAATAATAGGATGGCAGGATACCTTCCGAGACACGAGGGATTAGTTCGCGACATGCTATAGAGTCGGAGATAGGAATAAACAGAGGAGGGCCAGGCCCAGATTAGACTACTGTTCTCAAACAGCTGGGGATGTAGGATGCCCTACTTCTGGGGAAATGCAGAGGTCAGGTCAAGATAGGTAGGGATGCACTGAAAACTTTATGATGATTAGAAGAGAAGGTGATCCAATTGTGCTGAAAATGCGCAATAAAGGTATAATCTAAGAATGTCGCACTACGTGGATAAGTTTTAAGAATAATAATAGTGCGTTAGTGCGTCTCTTTGTACTCGTAAAGGGTTTAAAGCCGAGTGAGGTGGTTTTATTTGTTGTAAAAAAGTAAACCGTATAACCTTGATCAACACGAATGGAGAAGGGTCGGTACATCAAAGAAAAATGTATATTTGTCTGTGCTCGGTTTAGACAGTTTATTTTTGCGCGAACAAGAAATACTTCGCGAATATTTAATCGAAGAACGGGCATATTTCATGAAATTATTCAATATTTTTACGTCATAGGGGTATCTGTTACTGTATTCTTTCGTTTATTTTTACTGACATTTTATACTGCAATTGAAGGCAGGTTTGTGCTGTTATAAAGTTAGATCTTTATCGCCTTTAAATTTAAATAACTGGAGACTGGGTATCGAAACATTGCAGAGATATTGAGGTGTAAAAACGGAATTCTTATACGACTATGGCCTTTGAGTTTCAAGAGTAACACTGCCTGTCGAGTGTTTTTCATATGAACATGAGCCATGAGGATAAAAAAGAACGGGACAATAAAATTGCTCGATATGAAATTGGATAAAATTGAATGCGTTTCCCGCCATTCTGTTTTTTCGGCTTCTTTTAAAAACTTGTTTATTGATTTACCCATTGAAATCCATTTTACATTCAACTAGAGGGTGCTGAGAAGAATTCGCAAACTCACCTTCATCGATACAACAGATTAATGTATCCTTCAGTAATAATTTACCAATAAATAAATCCATGGAAAGCGTGAACGGGAAACTCCTTTTTGATTTATATCGTTCGCAACTGAGTTGTTAATCCAGACATTCTTACAACAACACCTGAAACTGAAACTCCCACTCAGATCCCGCCTGTCTAAACGAATAATAAACAGTAATTGCCGGAATATAAGAGATCGATAAGTGATGAGAGCACACTCATTTTAAAATTACATCGAAGTTAATTTATATTCTAGGGAGTGCTTCCAACTTTTAAATTGTTACATTAATTATGATGGAAAAAAGGACGAAAGGTGTCATTTGCAATTTTGTCGTTTGAATCTGTTCAGAACCTTGGACCATCGATTAGCTGCAAATCGGAATTGCAATTTCGCAATTAGTCTTGGGAAATTTTATCGATATCGATATAAAGTGAAAAAATATCGATTTATCGGAATATCGATATATCGAAATATCGATGTATCGAAATATCGATATATCGAAATATCGATATTTTTTAATATCGATATTTTTTAATGTCGATATTCGATATTAAATATTCGATATCGCCCTATTGTCAATGACCAACTGTAACTCTGATCAAGATATCAACTTCAACATACCCACTCCGTAAGTGCATGATGGTGGCGGTGGAGTGATGGTTTGGGAAGACATAGTTTCGTACTGATCATCACATTTTTGGGAACACCTTAAATGCTCTTGGATAAGGAGTTAAAATAACAAAAGAGCACGTTTCTGATGCTAAAACAATAACTTTAAATGTGCTCAGTTTCTATTTTTGGATAAGAATAAATTACGTAAATTATTTATCCTTTCTTATTAACGTTTCATTGAAAGTTTTTACCACTTTGTATGGAAGATTTGGCAGCATTGCAATATCGGAGTAGATAAGCAACACTACTTTTGGGCCAAAATCCCATATATTTTCTTACAAAGGCACATTTTAGATTTTAGCGTTAAGACCACTTTGGTATCAGCTATTAAATAACAGCTTTCACAAGAATATATTTAATAGTAAAACAAGGATTACAAAATTGACAACTTCTATACCTATTTATAATGTCAAAAGTGTGAGAAATACGGGAGTTTGAAGCCCGGCAATGCGTAGCGGTACGGGTTGTAACACTTTCAGTACCAATAGAATACGAAATGGCGAATAAAAACTTTATATCTCCTCAAAGTACCTATTAAGAAAAACTTTTTACTACGTGGAAGTATACTGTAAAACGAATTTCAAGTTTGCACCCGTAAATAATTGAATTTATTGGCGTAAGTTCTAAGAATAAAATATGTAGTTATATTAGAAACGGGGAAACTAAAATAAGTAGTATACGTTTTACGATGCACTTTCTGAAGTGCTGAAAATGCATAAAAACATTTCATTTCTTCGTAAAATGCAACAGATGGCTTAGTCTTTTGAAGTAATTTGTGCGCAGTGGTGGAGCGGAAGCTTTGGTGTAATTTCGCTCTGAATTTTTCCAAGCTAACCCAAGCCAAAATAGTGTCAATGTTAAATCCGACAAGGGTTTCGCTAACAACTTTAAAAGAGCAACGTTCGTCTCTAATTGTAGAGGATTGAATTGAATGGAGCTATATACTTCTTTAAGTTATGCTATGCGAGTTGATTCTTTGATTTTGAACTCGGTTTTCAATTTATATACGAAAGAGGCGAATCATATGATTCGCGATATAATACCAAGGCCGAGTGGCAGCAGCTATACAAGGAAATAAGTAAGTATTAAGCTCGAGAATTCCAGACGCAGGAACTCTAATGAAGCCCTGAAGAATGTACCTACATTGATTATTACTGACTTATTGTGCATGCAAATTCTTAGGTAAGATAGCAAAACTATTCTCATTTGAGTTCAGTATCTCAAATAATAGTAATGGGGTGCGAATAGAAGATAAAGTACAAATTCGATTGCTAAACAAATTGTTATCATTACAGGTGACTCACGTCATTGGTTTACTTCTTTTTGTGTGTGATTTTTAGATGCGTGTGTCGTTTGATTAAAAGTATCATATTTCGTAACGATTTTATAAATATTTATCTTGGTTTTGCTGCTATGATTATAATATGTATGTAGATTCTGTTTGCTGTTTGGCAGCAAACAGGTTATCCACATTTTAGGGATGATGATTGCCGGTTATTTCATAGTCTATAGTGATTCCCATTCTTTTAAAAATAATTGTTGTTTATTACTGTACGTAAGAATTGTTATGAAGAAGAAAATAGGGTACAGTGTCGAAAATTTCTTACAGAAAAGTGGCAGGGTTGTTATGGTTATGTTAGAATCGAAATCTGTAAAGACGGTAATAATACATGTGTATATGCCAACATGAGGCTACAGAGGTAGTTTATATTTGTGAATGGGCATGAAAATTTAATAGTCGTAGGAGATTTTAATGCAGTTGCAGGTATACAGGGAGAGAAGCTGGAATAATTGGTAAAAGGACAGGGAAGTCAGACTGATAGATTTTTGCGATAAACATAACCTGACCGTGGAATATAAGTTCGAAGTATAAGGAAAAACCGATGAAGCGTATCAAATAATTAGGAGAAATTTCAGAGAAACATTAGAAACGAGGCAGGTGACATTCTAATCGGAAGAGAGGAAAAAGCAGATAGGTAGAAGGAATATTTGGGAATCTTATATGCGGGACAAGAATTATGAGATACATTAGAAGAGGAAATCAATGTAGAGGGGGATAACCTAGGCTGTCATATAATGAGGGAAGAGTCTGAGCTAGCATTAGAAAGTTTAAAAAACAATAAAGCACCAGGAGTAGACGGATTTCAGGCAGAAATTTTAAAGTGTGCAGGTCAATAGGAAAGAGAGCGTATATTTAAATTTTTCTGGAAACAGTATGCATGGCTAATCTTCAACTCAGGGGAAAACATGTTATAAAGTCTTGAAATGGTGTATTGAAAACTTCTTTCGAACAGGACAGTCCTGTGCAAAGGGCAATGAGAGAAATGAGAAAGTAGGTACCATAGATATTCTTTTTGTATTAAAACTTAAATATTCTCTGTGAACAGCCACTTTTGATGGATTTGGAAGAAGGTGATGTCTTTCAGCAAGTATCAAAATGCTATTCAAGGCTGTACAAATTTCATTGTTTGCTGAGAGATACTTATGAAATGGAAATGAATGGTAAACTTGAATGTCGTCAGCGTACAGGGTGACCCAAATTGGGTGCAAGTATTGCGTATCTTGGTAAATATTAGTGATAGAAAAAAACTTATAAAGCACTTGCAAACTCTTTTTTTACGTTCAAGTCAATGGTGCAGAGAAACTTTCGAAATTATTTTTCATTTCCGAGCTATGGATGAAAATTGAGTTTCTTGACATTTAGAGGAATGCTTGTATCTCGCTTATTGTAAGAGATGGTGAGATGCAATGTAGACATTCTTAATGCACTTTTTTGAGTAAAATACAGTGGCGTAGTCAACATTTTTATATTGTGAAGGGTTTTATGAAGGGTTTCGGAACTGCGGGCCAAGCTTTGTAATTTAAAATGGCGGCCATATTTGATTTTCATTTCGTTGAATAGAGGAATTTTTTCTGCTTTCAACAATATACACGGTGTCCCAACGAAAACTTGTACCCCCGTAAAACTCGGCAAAATAAACGTTTTGACAAAAATCCAAACACGTCGATTTTTATTTATTTAATTTTATTTTATTCAATAATCATTCTTGCAACTCTAGCCATGTGCGGGGGGTAGCGAAGCGACCCCCCCCCAAAATTTTTAAATGGGACGGGGGTCAAATGATCCCTACTTTGGAAGGGTTTTTCATTACTTACACAACAGTATTTGTTTTATTCAATTCGATTAATTTGTTACTGAGAAATTGCTTCTTGAATTTTCCAAGTTAAAAAATTAATAAAAGCACAAAAAGGTTTAAACTATAGAATGTATTGCTCGAAATGACCTTCACCAATTGTCATACAATAATACATTCTGGATTCAAATCCAGATCCTACATTTCTCAAGACCTCAGGAGTTATTAGCCGGCATTCTTCTTTGGAATAAACCATTTTGATTTAGTAAATAAACACGATTTTATACTGTGGCGAATAAGTTTATTTTGACATTTGTTCCGATGTTCTTTTGTTCTTACTTTTTATTCTTATTAGTTTACTTGATTTTGTTACTTTTCCATTCTATAATGCATTCGATGGTTTAAACCCCCCCGCACAGGGCTAGAGTTGCAAGAATGATTATTGCGTAAAAATTGGTCCCCTTTGATATAAAAATCGACTTGTTTTTTGATTTTTGTCAAAACGTTTATTTTGCAGAGTTTTACGGGGGTACCAAATTTTCGTTGGGACTCCGTGTATGGTTCGACATAATACCTGACTTCAATAATTACGGAGATATGACGAATTTTCTGTTTTAAACATAAAACATATATGATGTTTCACAGTCATAGCCATCTTATGTTTTGGACAGATATAGGTAATAATAATTATCCACATCGTCACTATTTTTTAAATTGGTATAAATATTTATTTATAACAATCGAGTTAAAATATGCATGTAATGAATGAATAAATACATACATATCAAATTTTTATCACAAATAGACAAACAGAATGATACTATTATTATATTCTAAGCAATAAACATGCCAATTCAGCTGGCGATTTATATTTTGAATGGTATCTTGAGCGTCGCCTATCTCATCCACAAATATTAAGAAGATTTGAGAACATTTTTATTAATTTTAGACCTTAAAGCAGCAGAGTCTTCTGAATATGAACGGATGAAGTTGCTGACGCTCGGGATAGCGGGCAAAATATAAATCGGCAGCTGCGTTGGCATGTTTGTTGCTTAGAATATAACACTCATCATATTATATTTCTCCAAATTAGAAAATTCAATTTTGTGTTAATGATGCACAACAATAGCACTAACAATAATTGTTGAAATGTCAAATCATACATAAAAGTCAAATGCTGTGTTAGTTTGTTTCATCATAGCCACCTTATGTTTTCGACAGACATAGTAATTATCCGCATTAATTAATGAAACAGAAAATTCGATATAGCTGCGTTAATATTAAAGTTAGATATTTATATCAAACTATATATTTCTGAAATCAGAAAAAAATTCTCCATTCAACTGTGTGAAAATCAAATATGGCCGCAGTTTAAAATTACACAAGTTTGGCAGGCAGTTCATAAACCCTTCATGACATTAAAAATCTGACTACACCACTGAATTTTACTCAAAAAAGTACATTAAGAATGTCTACATTGCATCCCACCATCTCTTACAATAAGCGAGATACAAGCATTCCCCGAAATGTCAAAAAACTCAATTTTCGTCCATAGCTTGGAAATGAAAAACAATTTCGAAAGTTTCTCTGCACCATTGACTTGAACGTAAAAAAAGAGATCGTAAGTGCTTTATCAGTTTTTCTCTATCACTAATGTTTACCAAGATACACCATACTTTCACCCAATTTGGGTCACCTAGTACACGTGCAACTGGGAGAAGCATACTTGGAAATCTGCGTGTATAAATTTTGAATAATAAAGGACCCGATAATGAGCCCTGTGGAATTCCAGACTCGACTTCTACTGTGAGATACATCTCCTGCAAGCTTTGCATATTGAAATCATCCAGTTAAATTATTAATATGAATAATGGTATCGCATGCTCTACTGGAATCAAGTTAATTTAGAATGCCTCAGCTACATTTTGTGCCCTGCTCTATCTATAAATCGCTCCAACTAGTTCTCTGTTCCTTTTACAATCCCATATTCTTGCACCACATTTATCAGATCGTTCTCCTCAGTAAAGAATGCGTTCGGATTCAACTAAAAAATATAAATGCAAATCTGAAAGGCGCCCAGAAATAATTTCATCGCCGCTATAAATCATACTTCCTAAAATAAAATACATGAGCCGCATTTTCGCAATAATAACCTCTGCGGAGTGTTGCTTTTGCTTACTCACTTTCCCCCTACATTTCGTATTAAGGGTGGGATACGCAACGAAAGGTCAGGAGATCGGCAGTACATGTGTAAGACAGAAATAGACATAGCTTTAGCAACCGCTTGGTACAGTCAGTCCAGCAGAAAATTGAAACAACGTAATTAGGCAAATATAGTCTTAAAATAAAGCTAAAAGATCGGTGAATATGCTCATATATTTTATTTGGCTGTTAACTACAATCCGAATGTACAATTTGTGTGTGAATAATGCTAAGTTTTCCGTTAAAATTTGCGAGTTTTCAACTTCGTTTACTTTAACAACAGTGTAAATATGGCAAATAAAATAGTTATAAGCGTATTCTACCAACCCTCATATTTCTTTTAAACCATAATTCATGTCTATAAGTAATACAGTTTTTGAGCTGGACTGTCTGTATTAACACCGTCTCAGAAGCGAGGAGAACGCTTCTCGGGTATTCGAGTATCCCAGCCTTAAAGGTCCGTAATCGAAGTCGGTAGGGAAGACGTTTTTTGCCGCTAAAACTCAGGCGAGAATGATTCAGTCACGTTCTTGAATAATGATGCCGGAATATAGGAATAATTTATGAGATATTATTTCATCATTTTTGGGTAGATGGTGCTGTTATTTACTATGAGAATATATATATATTTTACCCTGAACGGCTGTTGCGGGTTTTAAATAATGTAGGTATTTAACGCAAGCGTTAGTCGGTTGTCACATTTGAAGAATTTGGTATCTGTTGCATTTATTACTTAAATGTACACGGTTGAAAAGACGAGCGTTATTTAATACTTTGTGCCTCTGATTTAAGCCGAGTTGGAACTTGTTTCAATAATTATTTTAATAACGTTCCACCTCAATAAGATTTGGCAAACGCTTAGCCCAGACGGAATTTTACCGCATTAAATGTGCATATAAGAACAAAAACCAATGCATTATGCATCGGACAAGCGCGGAAAATGATTTTATATTTTTTATTTGAATTGAATATACGAGTATCACGAAAGACAATAAAATTGTACGAGTTCTGCGACTACGATTATTTCTAATAGAAAATGATTGTCATCCATAATATAATACCCTTTTGTCGGAGCAAGAAAATCCATTTTGCCCTTCCGCATGCTTGTCATCGGCAGTTTCAACTGAAAGCATAATAGTTAAATTTCATTGCTTCTGTCTCGAGATATTGCGCGTACCTACTATTGAAAAGTGTATTAGTCCTAGCGTTTAAGAAAAAAACCCTGTAAATTGTGTTAAAAGCATGAAACTTGGTCGGCAGCTTAAATAGGTCAAATTAAGAGATTTTGCCCGAAGTACCCTAAAAAATACCGCTAAGGAGCAGCTCAGGGGCGGAATATATTCCAAGGGGCTTGAATTTCAAAAATAATTAAATAATAACCAATGTGGGCAAGTAATATGTCATTTTATATTGATTTGATATCGCTGAAGTCAATTTAAACCACATTTTTTTATAACTATAAAATTTTCAAGATGGCGGCCAAATTTCCAATTTTAATTCAAAATTTTGTTAAATTAGCTAATATTAAAAAAATTGCTAACTATATAAGTAACATTTTTATTTAAATTGCAATCTCTTAATTTGTTCTAATGATATTTTTTGGTATCCCCAAAAATTTCAAAATGGTTGCCATTTTTGAAAGTAAAATTTATTTTCGGTATACCTTTTGGATATGGATGGACGAACTGAGGGTATTATAGACATTTTATTTTTTTGTTTCTCTTTTTATTTAACTTGTCAACAATTTGTTTTTGAGTATAACTATATACATACAGGGTGTTTCACGACGAGTTCCTATTAGACGTTTGTGGAGAAACGCTCAAAATATAATTCTGAAAATTTGTAATATCACGTTTTCAAATATTCTCTATTCAATGAAAATAATGGCAACTTAATCCAACTTCCGCTTATACCGGAAGTAGCACCAAACTTCCTTATTTTAAATACAACTTAATTTTTTACACTTTCGGGTTTTCCATAAAATTTTAGATGGACTTTTTGTAACATAAATAACCTCTAAATGTCAAAATTTCCAAGATATACGCGTGTTTTCAATTTTTTTTACAATTTCAGGGTATTCTTTGGCGTCTGCGGCAAAAGAAACAAATTCAAATCGAAACAAAACTCCAACTAAAATTTTACGTAGAATAAAATAAATAAATGTCAAAATTTCCAAGATATACGCCAAAGAGTACCCTGCAATTGCAAAAAAATTTAAAACTCGCGTATATCTTGGAAATTTTGACATTTAGAGGTTATTTATGTTGCATAAAGTTCATCTAAAATTTTATGGAGAACCCGAAAGTGTAAAAAATTAGGTAGTTCTATTTAAAATAAGGAAGTTAGGTGCCACTTCCGGTATAAGCGGAAGTTGGATTATTTACCATTATTTTCATTAAATGGAGAATATTTGAAAACGTGATATTACAAATTTTCAGAATTATATTTTGAGCGCTTTTCCACAAACGTCTAATAGGAATTCTTCGTGACACACCCTGTATGTATATAGTTATCTTCAAAAACAAATTGTTGACATGTTAAATAAAAAGAGAAACAAGAAATAAAATGTCTATAAAACCCTCAGTTCGTTCATCCGTATCCAACAAGGTATACTGCAAATAAATTTTACTTTAAAAAATGGCAACCATTTTGAAATTTTTAGGGATATCAATAAATATCATTAGAATAGGTTAAGAGATTGCAATTTAAATGTTATATATTTTGCAATTCTTTTAATATTAGCGAATTTAACAGAATTTTGAATTAAAATTGGAAATTTGGTCGCCATTTTGAAAACTTTATAGTTATAAAAATATGGCTTAAATTGCCTTCAGCGATATCAAATCAATATATAATGACGTATTACTTGCCCACATTGGTTATTATTTAATTATTTTTGAAATTCAAGCCCCTTGGAATATATTCCGCCCCTGAGCTGCTCCTTAGCGGTATTTTTTAGGGTACTTCGGGCAAAATCTCTTAATTTGGTCTATTTAAGGTGCCGACCAAGTTTCTTGGTTTTAACACAATTTGCAGGGTTTTGGCCAGAATTGTCGTTAACCGCTAAGAATATATCGAATTCTCCCAAAATCGACGATAATAGTGAGTTCTTTATACAGGGTCTTTATGCAGCCTACATTTATTTTCCTCTGTCAGATTTTTTAACGCTTTGTAAATTAATTCCCGATTTGGTTTGCTGCTGTGAGTTTTTAACAAACTTTTGGCTGCTCAATCATTTCCCAAAATTTTACATTCCGTTCTTTGTAATTCATATTGTTTTCTTTTGAGCTTCTTGCAAGGTATTTCCGCCACTGTTTTTTCTTCGATTTCACCTGATATCTTATCCCGTTGTTTGAACATCGAACATCGAACTACTGTCATAAATATAACACAGTAACAAATATAACAAATATAACACAGTAACAAATTAAATTAAACTATTAATTTAACTATGTTCAAATCAGGTTTGATAAGAAGATTATGTACAAAATATTTAGAGGGAAAATTAATAGTAGGTCTGTTAAGCGGTATGTACTCGTACAAGTTAATCAAATTAGTGATTCGCCGGGACCAGATAGACAATAACCTTGCGCAAGCGAACCTCTCATGGAATTCTGGGAGAATGATAAAAACATGTCGAATGCCCGACGTACGATCTGAATATTGGTTTAGTTTTCTGGGGGTTTCGTTGTAGCGTAAAAATGTCGTTCAGTCGAGGGCTATAAATGGGATCTTTGTTGCCGCACCAGAGTGCAATCCCTTCGCGGATGCGACTAACCAATTTGTAATAAATAAGTCCTAGCGTATACCAGCTATGTACCTCTAGATTTGGGCGAGAATCGGTCACCACAGGTGGCTATGATAATGACCAGCAGAGAAACCGTAATTAAATGGTCTCTACCTTTGCCAGAGGTCTTCGATTTAGATAGTCTTATCTGTATAACCAATAAGCTCCAACCACGTTGGCTGGATAATGTTTAATTATTGATAGCTAAGCTATAACTATAAAAGTAACCATCGGACACTTACGTGAAAACGGTAGCGATATATATATCTGCAGATCGTACGGCGAAACGAGAACGTTAGTCCTTGTTCACAATGGACGCAAATGCAAAAATTACGTAAAACGTATTAGTAGCGTAAAGTTGAACTTATTACAATCCATGCTACTGTTCATAATGGACGTAAATTTTACGTTCCTCATGCGTCAGTTTTACGGGATAAATATTGCGTTTACGTAATTTTTACGTTTACGTCCATTGTGAACAAGCACTTACTCACTGCGGTTAAATACGTCAGTCTTGAGAATTGGAGGCGGAAAATGAATTCTGAATCTGAATGCGAATTAAATTTTGACCATCAGGACAGTCGCTTTCATAAGACTGGTGGAGGGCTGATTCTGCGGTCTTCTTCGGGATTTTCCAGCGGAGAATTGGTACATCGCGTCACAGTCGGGTCGTGCGCAATCATTTGAGGTCGTCTGTCTCCCTTCTCAAACTGCGCGCGCTTGCTTCTCCCATCCGTATGTACGTATATGGTCAACATCAGACTCGTTCCCCTATTTCTTTTTTTCTGGGAGCCTGATACCTGTAGCGGCTTCGCAGAACAAATTGTGAATGCCAACATGTTCTTTTACTCAGTTGTTGGCAGTTGGAATATCGGCAGACTATAGCAGTACCCGGCACAATAAACACAGTTTTTTAAAAAAATACCCTTTTAGCACTAAAAACTGTTGCGTGATATAGGTACCATATTTTCTTGTGATAATGGGAATCGCCATCAGAATAAGTCTTTTATCACTGTGTTCATTATAGCCGAGATCATTGGTTACGGCATTATCTAAAATTAGTATTTCTGTTATATTTCATACCGATTATATCGATGTTTCTTACTGACCAGAAAGTAAATACCTATCGATATTTTCTCACCTCTATTGGTGACAATCGACAATAAAAGACAAATTTGAATCATGAATAACTTTCTGGGAGTGGACATTTCTTTTTAAAACGAAATTCTAAAATTACCATACAAAAAGGTACAAATTCCGAAGGCATGTAAGAATAAAAGTACAATTCCTAACAGAAACCTGGAACAAAACGTAAGAATCTGCGAGGAGACTAAAATGTTCGCCTCGGGACACGATTCTCTATTGGGGTTAGGAATCCCGCAATATTTATCTGTTGGCGGGCTGTAATTTTCCCGCCGCAGTCACGTAGGAAGAACTGATTCTTTTCCTGCCTCCGTAACCCACCGACCTTAATATGAGAGAAAGAACAGTTTCCCTATAATTTATTTCGTGTAATATCAACACGCGGACGAAGTTTCTTCTGGAAAACTCATTATGTAGTAATTAGGTAATTACGTGGGCAATTTTCCTTTTTTTCTTTGGAGGAATAAACATGAAAGCATTACTCTGAGATTATGATAATAAATTTCAATTTGGTATAGTGCAATATTTTTGAGAGTACATTATTATCGGGTGTAAATACATAAGAGATCATTTTTTTATCGATAAATACATGTTTAATTGTATGAAAGTTTTATTGTCATGGCAAATAATCGAGAATCAAGGTAGTGAGCTCGAGCGATTTTTTCTACTTCCCTTGATTCGAGATTTTTTACCGAATGGCAATAACATTTGAATACAATTTGAAATGTATTTATCTTATAAAAAATGATCTCTAATGTATTTTAGGGAGATTAATAATACACAACTACATTATACGGACAATTTAAAACGACGTTGCAAGAAAACTCGAAAATAATATGACAGTGACAGTTGTCAAGGTAGAAATTTCAAAACTACCATTCACAGCATAGTTGATTAAAAGCAAGGCGCATATTTATCAGTTATTGGGAAAGCTAGGTAGGTTTTTATCGTTTAAAATGACAGTTGATTGGTCGATTTTAAGAAATTGAAGACATCTCATTGGCTGTTAGAATAGGCGTGTATTAATCAGTAAAAAATTTACAGAATTCGCCACCAAACAAACTTCTGACACATAGGAAATGATCGTATTTATCGTATGTACTTAATTGGCGAGAGCTTTTTCGCGCTCTTATTGACTGACAGTTTTTTTCGTCAAAACTGGAATTTATCCAGACAAAATAAGTCTCGAGTCTAATTCGGCTAGATAATTAAATGAATATGAGAATACGTGTATGGGAGACTCGTTTTTAAACATTTTACGATCGAAAATACGAAATTTGCAACGTCATCATGGTAGCAAAAGGTAAATAACATAATTATCGTACGTAATTTGAGGAGTGCTTTTCATTTTGCCGGATAAATTACTGTTTTGAATTAAACTTTGTTGCCAGGCAATTTGACGAATAAAACTGGCGTAGGTATCAGACTGCGTGGCAATGGAAAGATACCTAAGCGATTACATTATTGTACACAAACAATGTCTGTACAATCACAAACACTTCCCAGCGCTAGTGGAAAATTACATTGAATTTAAACATTCTTTGCCACTAGTCACTAGTCAAAATCGAAAAATATATTGCAGTGCAGTGTTCTGTTATATATCACCTGGTTAGTGGCGACCGTCTGACCACAATCGTCGAAGTGCAATCTTCTTCTCCCAGGCAATAGCATATTCTGGTACATTGTTAATTACTACTACATTTTGTGCGCTGCATCCCTCCCTTAACTAGTACAATTTCGCAAATACGAAAATATTTGGATTTGATAAAACAATTATTGAACTATGGTCGAACAAATCCCGGTAAGGCCGACTGTTAAGTTTGACTGTTTACGTTTTATTTATGCAGAACATTGACACAGTAATTAAACACGACACGTGTTTCGCTGACAACGTCTAAATCTAATCTTACATTACATTGCTCCACTCCTGAAGTGAAAGGGATCGATAAACCTATAGGGTTTCTTAGAACTATTTTGAACATAAGAGCAATAAAATTGGTGTCTTAGAACTGGAGAGTAAGTGTTTATGGCTAGTCTTAATTCTATCTACCTGATAATTCTATACAGGGTTGAGTTCGGAATCGGACCATAATTACTGTTAAGACAACTACGTTTATTTCTATATATCGCTACACTTTCCAAGGCGTTTAAATCAAATACCTAATTTATTATTTCCTGGGTTTAAGAGTTTGAGATGATTGATATTAAATTATGGCCCATTCCCAACGCGAGTGACGCCATGCTAGACTTATCAGTACGAACGTATTTGTAATGGACTTGATGCTCGTTGAAGCGAATCAAAATAGACCGAGTTGACTGCCCGATATATTTTTTGTAACAATTTCCGCATGCTATTTCGTAAATTCCCGCTTTATGAATGGGTTCCGTTTTATCTTTCGCATTTCCAAGTAGATTTTGTAAATTAGTGCTCGAAGTGTGAACCACTTTGAAGGCTGCTTTCTCGAAAATAGTATTCATATCTCCAGTTATCTGTGGTACATATGGTATTTTTATAAATTTAGTAATTTTATTATCCCCATTTAAAGTCGTGGAATTTAGCAATAGCATTTTAAATTTTCGTTTCCTGATTAACCTATTGGCAATTTCTGGATCGAAACCGTTACATCTCGCTATATCTTCCTTGCGGCATCTTTCAACGGATAATGGTATACTCAACAGTCTATTAACTAAAAAAACAAAATTAGCCTCTTTGTGCTGACTGTAGTTGTTCGAATCTGCAGTTATGTACTGGTTTCTTTCCTATAGATGTCAAATTCTAACTTACTGTCTTTCCTAATTACCAAAATGTCCAAAAATGGAAGCTGTCCTTCTCTTTTTCTATTTCATGGGTAAATTTGATTGAATTGATTCTACTATTTAAGTCGCTAAAAAAAATTTCAATGTTACATTTACTGGTGTCAGAAATGGAAAATATATCGTCTACATATCTCACCCACACCTTTGGAAAACACGGGAGCTTATCTTACAGTTGGGTTTCAAATTTTTCCATGAAAATTTCTGCAATGAAAGGAGAGAAGCAATTTCCCATGGCTGTACCTACACTTTGTTGAAAAAATGATCCACTGACTTAGAAATAATTCTGCTGCATACACAAATTGGTTAAATGAATATATTATTTGACAGTTTGTTCATCAATGTTACTTTTATTTAAGGAGTTCATATACAAGTACTCCAAAGCATTTGGTACAGAGAGATGTCCTCAATCAACGGTACAGATACACTGAGAAAAAGTGAGTTGACGTCGAATGAATTTAATAATTAGTTGTCATGCGATGTGATGTGTTGAATTTTATTTATAAACTCTAAAGAGTTCTTTACTGAAAAACTTGACTGCTTGACCTCGAGGTTATTAAATTCATTGGCAGTTTGTATGTAGGAGAATCTATAGCTAAAACTACGAGCCTTACCTTTTTGGATGAAATAATAGAGACGTATAAAATGTCCCCTATAATTTAGAAAGTGGTAATTGTAATGTAAGAATATAATTTTTGTCTCGCTCTGTTTTGGATTACAACTAACGAATCGAGTTCAGATAATGTAAAACCTGGTAAAATGATACACAGCTGCACTAAAAATAGATCTACCCTTTTGCCTTTAACATTATCACGGAAAATAGCACTCGTTATCCATTAACCGAACTATTGCATTTCACTCTTCCCAATGCTTCTTGTAATACTACACTTCTCGAAAACTAAACTAGACAATGCAACAATTTCTAAAATTTTATTATTTAAAAGGATACATACTACATCCTATTTTCCTATCGTTGCAATCTGTGACCCACACAGTTTAAAATTACCGCCTTCAATATTCTTCTCTACTTATACAGGGTGTCCAAAAATTAGCTTACTATATCTAATGCTAACCTATCCATTTCAATTTAAATAATAGAGGTCTACGGACAGTCGCCCTAATTTTTCTTAAATTCAATGGCTTTCATGGTTTCGGAAGTAATCTTTCTTCTTCAACACTCTGCGTAAATGTTAATTGTAACTTTTGGTCCATGTTCATAGGAACTTTTCTTCTTTTTTGGAGCTCCTCTATAATCTTCTGAATTTTGGCGCATCCGTTCTGATTCAATCTGTATGTATTATAAATTGGACAATAAATGTTTGTCTGTGCCAGCAACTTACAATGATTATCAGCACAGATATCTGTACCTGTCACTTGCAAGGGAAATTATTCAAATATCGGAAAAGGCAATAAAACATACCTTGCTGACGTCGAGAAACAAATAAAAACATGGAAAACTCGGATGCATCGGATTCGGAGGCTGTTATTGAAAACACATTAAACAGAAATTGAATCCGCTGTTTGTGTGTACGCCGTAGGCAAAATGGGTCGATCAAGTAGATTTGTATTGGGAAATTTCAATTTATACTCGTGCTGAATTATTGGGAAACTCCATCGGCGGTAACAGAATTTAAGTGTATTAACTCTCTCAAATGAAATGAATAATAAAGACTAATAAACTGTAATGATGGAGCATCATCATAAAGTTGTCAGTTCGAAGACTGGTTGGACGCGTACCTCCATCCTTTCGTATCCTGAGCTAACCTACGCATTTCCTCGAAAGTTTAACATCCTACATCCCTAACTATTTGAGTGCAGTAGTCTAATCTGGGCCTACCCCTGCCCCTTTTTACTATCTTTGACTCTAGTATGTCGCGAACTAAGTCTTCGTGCCTCAGAAGGTGTCCTACCATCCTACCTCTCCTATTCCGTACTGTCTTCAATAAATTTCGCTTTTCTCCAACTTTCTCTAATACCTCTCCGTTGCTAACCTCATCTCTCCACGGTATCTTCATCATGCGTCTATAGCAAAACATTTCAAATGCTTCTAATTTTTTCCTATCCGCTTCTCCTATCGTCCAAGTTTCGCACCCGTACAATGCCGTACTCCATACATACGTTCTTATGAGCGTCTTCCGAGTTTCTACATTTATTATTCTCGAGCATAATAGTTGTTTCTTTTTATTAAATGCAGCTAATCCCTGCGCTATTCTTTGTTTTATATCCCTAGAGCTCCCACCATCAGGAGTTATTTGACTTCCTAAATAGCAGAAATTTGAGACTTCCTCTATCTTCTCGTTTCCAATTTGTATTTTCGTTTTAGTCTTATTTTCACGCTGCCTACTCACCAAAATTTTGGTTTTCTTTTTGTTGATCTTCATAACATAGCCTTCCGTCAAAACCGCTTCCATTTCGTTCAGAGCCCTTCCTAATTCTTCTTTGCTGGATGCTAATACTGCTGTATCATCCGCGAATCTGAACATATTAATAGTTTCGCCCTGTATATTAATTCCAGTAGTTATTCTGTCTTTAACAATATTAATGGCATCTTCGATATATAAACTGAAAACTACAGGCGATAACTCACAACCCTGCCTCACTCCCTTTCGGTTGTGTATGCCAATAACTATTTTGTAAAATTTTACCTCATATTTTTAAAGTTTGATTGCTAGCAGGTGAACTTTAAATTGAACGTAATGAAGTGTGACGTGACAATAGCTTTTATATGAGAGAAAAGTAATATACCTGAAAGATATCCCCGAGGGGCAGAGTAAAGATGATATTGTCACATCAGAGTATACTTTCCAGTTTAATAAAGGAAGTTTCTTAATATGTTTTGATATACAGCTAATTGATACTTGATGTGTATTACTTAGTGAAAAATGTTCATTTTCGGCCTTATTTGTTGAGGATGGAGTAAAGATTGTGTGGAATAACCAATATTGCTAATGTTCAGCAATCAGAAATTGTTCTTTCAATTCATGTTGCAATTAAGGCTAATTTAATTAGGGCCGCCCAACAGACGGAGTGATTACCCTGCAAGAAGGTGCTCTAGCGGGGCCAATATTAATTTATGACGACCGAATTGGAGTGCTGCGACTTCGTTGGGTCTAAAGAAAGCGCATCACTACGGTTCGGTCGTCCTAAATTGAAAAGTGGTCCCGTCTAGAGCTCATGCAGGGTGATCACTCCGTCTGTTCGGAGGCCCAAGTATATAGTCAACGGTTTCTGTGAACCACCTTTTATAAAAATTTTAAACAAAAGTAATATTAACAAGCTAAATTTAATGAGTAATAATACAAGCTATAAATGTTCGCAAAAGACTGACAGGTAACAGGACGAAACCAAAAGGATCAAAGAAATGTTCAAGATGGTGGTCATGTTAAGCTGTGCCCTAAAGTGACATAAGGACAAATTAGAAAAGAAAATACGAAAAAGGGAATGAAGCAACAACGATGAGTACAGATTTAAATATATACATTTAAATACATGATGGCGAGGGTTTTTTGTAGGCAAATTCTATACTGAACCTCAAGCGTGAGTCAAAATCCAGAAATGGTACAGACGGCGATTTCTAAATTCACACAATCGACGGCTTCAAGAGGTGATCCAAGAAAATCTCAAAACTGAATGGAAAATTTAATTTCACAAAAATTGGAACCCCCTTCGCTCACGTGAACGGAAATCGAAATTTCCAAAAAAAAAAAACGTCGACTAACTATTACACGTAATACAAGGCGGCCCCATTCGAAACTTCAATAATGACCAAAAATACTCTAGACTAGATTATCAAATTTACCAGATGCCTCAACGTTCACGGAGCAGTTAATTGTACAAATGAAAGCTTAAACACATTTTGCAAACCATCATCTTCATCATAAGATGCTAACACTGCCATATCATCCGCAAATCTGAGCATGTTAAAAGTTTGATCCTGCACATTAATCCCTGAGGCTGTTCTGTCTTTATAATAATATTAATCGCACCTTCGATATATAAGTTGAAAACTAGAGGTGACGATGCCATCCCTGTCTCACTCCCTTCCGGGTATCTACTTTTCTTCGTTTCTGCTCAAATTTTATAACTGCCGTTTGATCTTTGTAGAGATTATGTATTATTCTACTGTCCCTATATTTCATCCCTGTCTTTCCGAGTACTTCGAACATATTCCCCCATTTTACGTTGTCGAAGAGTTTTCTAAATCTACAAATCCTTTATAGGCGCTCTTTTCCTTTTCTATTGTGTTTTCTATGGTTACTCGTAAAGCTAGAATGACCTCGCGCGTTACTCTATTCCGTCTAAATCCGAACTGATCTTTTCCTAATATTTCTTCCGCCCTTTTCTCCATCTTTCTTTGCACTTTTACGTATTCTAAAACTGTATGAAATTTCCTTTGCAGCGATATATCACATGTCATAGTTATCTAATCAATTAAAGGCACAAATCGATAATTAAGTAAGAACTGCACGTCTCCATGACTTCAGAGTTTTGATCGAAAGAGTAGGCTTTGACAAGAATTGCTATCGCGTGAACTGTGAAATTACTTGAGTAAATTCCTGCGTATTTTTAATTTTCATAACGGATCTCACTTTGAAAAAAACTTTAGATTTTATTAACTTAAATTTTAAACTTAATTTGCCTACTAATTTATTGTTGCTTTCTTGTTGTTGCTATGTAGTGTAGGGTTGAATAGTTTTATGTTGCCAAGCTAGTATTAAGTAACATTGTATCATGTAGAAACAGACATCCGAGTTTCATTATTTTCACCGCTTACTCTTTCGGATGAAACTGTAAGTAGCGTAAGCGTTCAGTTGGTAGATACATAATTATCGATTTATGTCTTTAATAGATTAGATAAATATAACATGTGATATATCGCTGTAAAGGAAATTTCATACAGATTTAGAACATGTAATATTACTGGGTATGTTACATTTAAAATTTTGAATGTATTTGCTATATCTGAATTACTTGATGCTCAATTGTTTTTCTGATTTTGATAAATTATTGAAAATAAAATGGCTAACAACTTTCACATATAACATTTCTTTGAAATTCTTACAATAGCCGAGATATCAGCTATGACACATCAAATCAAACACACTGTATAGTTTCAAAATCAAGCAAAGTTTGCTAATTAAATTTTGTTAAAGACAATGTGATCCGTTGTTCAACTACTCAGGATTCCGAAATGGTTACATTAAGTTTCAAAATTCCAAAATTTAAACCGGGAGCTGTACCTAGTGTGTTTCCTAATTGTCCGCGTAAGGCTTGGTTTCCTCGAACAGCCCGTCGCAGAGAACCGACAGTGTGTCGACCGAAATGGATCACGGCATGGACAACAAAAAATTGGTTGCACTTTTAATGTTAGAAGAGGAAGAAGAAAACGACATATAAAACTTCAAATAAGCCAGCGGATAACTTATTTTCGTGCCGTAGTTCGGAGTGCGCATTACTGTGGAGAGAAGATTGTTTGGCAACGAAATAAAATTTCGTGAATATTTCTTGATTTTCACTATCAAATCTTTGTAACTTTTACCGTTTGCGTTATATACTTAATGGTGGATGTTACCTCACCAAGTCTATCAAGATTTCATTATCTTCTGCAAAAAATTTTTTACTCATTTCAGAAAATTTTGTGTTAAAATCTACGGTAAAAATACAAATGCGGACTGTGTTCAGCCGAGCAATTCCGTTGAAATCAAACTCGATAAATTCGAACCTAGAGGTCGCCTGTACGCTCAGCTAAACGGACTCGAAGAAACCAGTCTAATTTAAATCCTAGAGTACAATAAAATCGTCAGATCGCGGCGGTCGACAAACTGTAGGTTTTTCGCGATAGAATATTCGAGGAAACCAAGCCTTAATTATATGTCCACAAATATCCACTATCGTTCGAGTAGTAAGGAAAAATTAGAAAAAGTTGAGCAGAAAAATTTCGAGCGTTCCATATAGAACAGAGTAAAGCGGAATTTGAAGCATATGAAAATTTTCTTACTGTTTTGAATTCATTAAATTTACCCACAAATTGGTACAAAGTTATAGGTGAAGAAAAAGTAACGTTCTTTATTAGTAAATTCTCCAGGGCCTATGATTAGTTACTCATTTGTAATAAATTCTTCATTGCAAGTAAAAACGTTTTGTTACGGGCAAGAAATTTCGTTTTCATTCGACAACATCAAAATTCAATTACAACGACTAAAACTAATGAAATCACAATTTTATTATCTGAAATTGACAAATCCTATCTAATAAAAGTGATGTTAGTCGTGGAGAATGCGCAATAGCCATGTACCTATCGTTTCGATCTAGCGAGGTCAGATTTTTCGTTTCCGTCTCTTTTTAATACGTACGGGAGCAGATCGCCAAAAGTGCGTACGTCTGAACTGTCACAGGTAGGTATCATGTTTGTTGTCGTTGTAAAAGTATACGCCGTCAGAAACAATTCAAAGTTAATGGACGCATGTACTCCGTAAACCCCAGCCAAATTGAACTATTCCATTTTCGATTATTATTACTTCATATTAAAGGAGCAAACAGATTTGAAGATCTGAAAACAGTAAACGGAGAAATACAGGAATCTTATATAGCAGCGTGTTTAAAATTCGGTCTTATTTAAGATCATCACGAGTGGAAAAGAGCCATGAATGAAGTTGAAATTTGGTATTTGGATGATGCCCAGACAGCTGAGATATTTATTCATTCGTATTTTAATGCATTGCCTACCAATTTATCAGAAAGAATTGTGGGAAGAATTTAAAGAAGCAATGTCACAAGATTATGAAAGACGTTACAGCAATACTGAAGGACAAAAAGCCTATATCCAAATTAGTTCCATGCTTTCTGCGGAAGGTTACAATCTTTCAATGTTTCCTACCATGCCACGACATTGAATATGCAAATGAAGAACAAGCAATAGAAATAGGATCACGACAATATAAACACCTAAATGAAAAGCAGAAAGAAATTGTAGATATTATTTTGGGTAAATGTGATGCTAACATAAATGAATTAATTTCTGAATCTTGATGTTTTTATATACACTGTCCAGGAGGCTCCTGTAAGACTTATGTTTATACAACCCTTTACAGCTTACTGAAGAGTAAGAATAAAATTGTTTGTACCATGGCCTTCACAGGCATAGCAGCAACACTACTTCCTCATGGCAGAACGCAGTTCATAAAACGTTTGGGTTACCTGTTAAGAAAAATTCAAAAGAAGCAGATTATTTAAGGAGTGTAGATGTTTTTATTTGGGATGAAGCTCCTGTGGCGCCAAGGTATGCTTTAGACATTATAGACAGAACCTTCCGAGACTTTATGAATTGTGATGTTCCGTTTGGTGGAAAAATTATGGTGTTGCGAGGAGATTTTTGACAATTGTTACCACTTAAAATAAATGCTACCCGCTGTGAAACAGTGAATTTAAGTATCAAATTTAGTTCTCTTTGGAGTTATTTCCGTAAATTTTCTTAAACACAAAATATGCGGGCTCTACCACAGGAACAAGAATTCACCAAGTTTTTATTGGATGTTGGAGATGGAGTTTTGAACGATATGAATAGCAATTTAGAATTGCCACAGAGATGTATTTAAAATTCGGATATCGTTGAACGTATATGTATATGGAGGAATCAATTAGAGAAAAGCGATTCATAGATATGACCAAATCAGCTATTCTGACGTTGAAGACATTAACAAAAAAGTGGTAGAACTGTTAGATATAAAAACAGAAAAAATATATACAAACTTGGATAGTGTTGAAAATTGTGATAATGGAGATTTAAACGATGCTATTCTTCCAGAATGTTTAAATATGTATTTTAAACCCGCCAAATTTTCCTCCGCTTGAATTGAAGTTGAGAGTATATTGTATTGTGATGTTGGTTAGAAATCTTAGCATTAATGAAGGCTTACATATGTAATGGTACGAGATCGTTAATTTTACAATTGGGAGACAATATCCTACAGGGTAAAATTTTAACAGGCGATAAGCATGGAGATATAGTTTTCGTTAACCGTATAACGTTGTACTGTGAAAATGTTTATCCTTTTACTTTTAAAAGACGACAATAATAATTTCCCATTAAACTAGCGTTTGCAATGACTATTAACAAATCACAAGGCCAAACATTTGATCAAATAGGAATTGAACTCCGAAAAGAAATATTTACTCACGGACAATTATGCGTGGCTTTTTCAAGAGTTTGTTCTAGGGAAGGATTGACAATTTATTTAGGAAATCAAAGAAATAGCCGTTTAGTTCAAAACTACGCTTTCAGATAATTATATCAGATGTAAATTATTCTTTAATCAATAATGCGTTTCTTTGAAATCATGATTCGACTAGGGCAGTGAGCGCGCGTAGCGCGCGAGACGACCTAGTGTACTAAATTTACTATGACAGCCGAAATACTCTTTTGCGTCATGTTTCCGCTCTAATAGATACGATAAAATCAGAAGAAAACGAATATGCTTTAAATTTTGTAAGCCAGCAATTAAAACTGCAATCATCTGCTAAAGAAGGATTCCGGTACTCAAATGACACTGTAATTTTAACTTCTATAATTCAATTAGTTACAGATTTTTAAGAGATTCTAATATATTGATACGGACTAGGCCGTGGGATCTTGCTGGCATGCGCGAGTTAATGCTCAGCAACAGTGCCCGCGGTTTGGCTATGGATGGGTGACGCATTTCTGCGCTGTGGCTAGGGCGTGCCTTGGATCACCAATCCAGCTTTACCTAATGAGGTTTTCCAGGTTTTCCTCATTCTCGCACTAAATGGTGGGTAGAGTACTAACAACTGTAAGTCGTTCCTGTGACGCACCTGCGGCCAATAGTAATATGCCGCCTCCTCCGTCCCGCACAAGCTTAGCTTTGCGGTTCTCTATTAACTGATTCGACGTGTGAAGAAAAACGAATTTCTCTAACCTATGCAAAAAAAATTATTTAAATTATTATATGACACGTTACCTACTTTATAACTTGAAGAAATTCGTATAAAGCCATATTTAGATTACAAAGGAGGGAATATTGTTGGTAATGCTTGCAATAACAGTTTTTTGACAAATTCTGCTTTCGTATTCATGATATCGGGTTTGAAAGAGGTTGTACGTATAAGTACAACTTGCAAAATAGACTGTCAGTTTATTTAGACACCGTAAATCTTGTAGAACCACCAAAATGTCAGCATATTATTATAATAATAATGTTTAATGTGTACGTGGCGTATGCAGCCGGCACAGCGGTCGACGACTTACGCTGGCGTCATGTGGGAGCGCTCAGGCCTTGTTCTCGGTGGTAACGGATAAACGATAAACCCAATCAGACTACCAAGATAACAAGACTTAAAAATATTTCCAGAAAGTTCAGTACTCAGACAAATTGAAGGCAACCCAAACAACCCAAACAAACAATAGGGCAAAATGAAAGATTTGGCAAATTTACCAAAGTAGGTACATCGGTAAATGAAAAAACAGGTCGGGAATATCGTCATTGCCAGAGTCATTTATAACATTTCACGTTTTAAATAAAATTGAAATTCACAACTCGTCGAATGTTGCAACTTCCACCACATTGCTTGATGCAAATATAACGGATGCGCAGGAAAAACAATTATTTTTTTAATTAAACCGCCTCTACCTCGCGCACCTAAACGTTTCTATAAATAAAAAAAGTTCAGATTGCACCCCTTTTCAAAGAGCCCTCTTCAGCAGGCCACTTACATAATTAAATATCCCGCATCCCATTAAAAAAGTGCAGCAGAGCGGTATTACGTTCTGGTTCACTTGCTGAAAATAAACGGGAAAATAACCGGCCGAAATGTGTAAATATGAAGGAAGCAACGAGGGAAAACGTACCAATTTTACCGCTTTAATAGTTGGTTCCTGAGATTGGGTTAATTACATATTAAACAAGAAGGTCGACTTGTACTTCGCTTTCCGGTAAAATGGCCGTTACTTCAGAGAATGAGGCTAATATCGCGGATATTAAATTTTATCGGCGATATTGTTACATTGTCTGTACTTCTATACTTTGCTATTATTGCTAATAAAGGCCAAGCGCGTGAGATTTAGATACATAGTACATTATAAGAGTTAACAGTTAATCTAAGCAATCGTAGGAAATTTTATATAAGTAGGTATAGGAAATATTCATAAACATAGGTAGGCTAGCTAATATGCGTAGGTATTGAAGATGCGATCCCACAAGTCCCTAAACTACTGGTACGATAAGTAATTAAGAAGTCTTCAATGATTACACAATAGGAGGATCTGAGCGGGATTGCGGCTCAAGTCGAAGATAGAGTGAGTAAAAATCGGAGTTGTCGGCTGATCCACCAAAAATTTATTTACTCAAGCACAGCTTCACGGGCGCAGTGCGCCGATGGATCAATCTCATTCTACTTACAATGCAATTAGACGCAAACGGGAGTATCGGCTGTTACTACATAAAAATAGATTGTATAAGAAAATTGAATTACGAGAAACCGAAGTAAAGCTTATTAAGTGACTAAGAAAGCAATTATTACATAAATAAGTTATGGAAATAATTAATTAAAAATAAAAGAATAATTTCTGATAAAATGAAAAAACTAAGTGTACAAATTTTAAGCATACCAACGCATCTATGCGACAAAAACATCTAAATCTAATAAGTAATACAAGGTATTAAATTAGCGTAGAAGAAGAATGGGTGTTGGACAAATTTGGCTACATAACAAGATGACCCCATTGAAATTTCAAAAATATCCAGAAATATCAAAGGTTCACGGAAAAAAATATCAAACAAAATGTTACTACAATATTGTAGTCTCTTTCTTGTACGAAGGGCTAACACAATTATAGCATTAATTGTAGTACTGTGTATGTAAATTAGATAGTCAATATCGCAGAAAGTACTAAGAAATTATAGTTATCTGTTTGCGCCACTTACCACGATAATCGTTTCAGAAAGTACAATCTTTGAATTCAAATATTGGTAAACTTTGTTGTAAAAAGTATGTAGTGTTTCACGAAGAAGTTTGTTTTACAGGATGCGACAAGCTGCAAAAGAAGTTGAAATTTTTGTAACTTCTGTTACTACAAACCATCGGAGATTTTTGCTAACAATTTTTATATTAAATACAACGTTGAGTAGGACTTATAGATATTATTTGTTCTATAATACAGAAAAAATGTTAAAAGATTTACTACTTATTTCGAACTACTATATATTTTTGAAGCAAATTTTACAACGCGCGATTTAAAAATTGTAATGTGTCAACCGCCAAGCGACAACTCTGCACGTCTGCACCTGCAGCAGCGAGCACTTGGTCAGCCTGCCAGCCAGCAGTTAGCAGTCATCGGCAAAAAGAATATGAGGGGTAATCCTTTTGAAATTTTAAAGAAAAGTCAATTTTTCCCTAGTTTCTCGCTTTCTCAGATCTGCATCTGTCTCTACCCATCTTTTGGATCTAGAGATGGACGAATACGTGAAAACAAGTTAAGTGCCTTCGGTTTACTGGAAAAATTAGGCGATACTTTCAATGGTAAGTGCAATATTTTTATCCAAAATTTGGATTCCAAATACCTATCTATACTATATTATCTATATTAGGAATGCATGTTTCCCATTCTTGCTAGTGTACTTGGGGTAGCCACAATTCTGTTTTTGCATGTTTCAGTAAGTTGTATGTAGGTAATTTCCTCAAAACTCAAATTGCCTAGATAATGCTTATGTTCTCCAAATGACTTTCTTTATCATCTAATATAAATTTTGACAATTTATGTACATACTGAAATAATGTGATTAAATTTTCAGTAATTTAACTAAAACTGAAAACAAAATGGAGTTATCATATCATGCAATATCCTGTATTTCCAGCTCACGCCATTTTTGCCATTTTGGTTTTATTAATAATTCAAACAGCACTACTTTCTGCTTTGTAATATTGTCAGATTCATTTTCTTTTGTAGTAGATACCAGTATACTTAATTTTAGCACTTAAATTATCTGCAATATTTCTAAAATATATTTTTTTCAATTATAGAACATGAAATAGAGGAGGAAGCCTTTTTAACAGTATAACTGAACAGGATAGATACAGCAGGATTAATTCTAACGCTGGGAGTGAGAAAAAAATTATAAACAAATTCACCAGGATCTTCTTTCAAAGGTTTGGATATTTCCAATATGCTTTATGCAATATCTACGAGTTTCAAAATGAAAACTATACAGGGTGAGTTTTTTACATTTTAATTTAATGGGCTGTCGACAGGAATCTGTTCTCTATTTCAGATGTTGGGCGCTGATTACACTTTGCTACTTGTTTTCTACTAATTTACTATTGTTAAAAAATGTGTATATATCTTTTGTACTTATCTAATTTATTTCTTATGTAACATATTGACTAATAAAAAATACTTTCGAAAGAAAATATTTCTTATTGGAAGACCTGTCTATTATTATAAATTGTACAAAAAATTTATTGAGGGCATTTTATACAATGCCAATAAAATTTAGTAATATTTACTACAAAATTATCTTATTTTTGCAACATTTAAATGCAAATTTTAATTCATAAAATTTAAAATCTATCATAACAAACATCAAAAAATAATACACGGTCATTAGTTACTTCATATTCACTTTAGTTAAATTTACTACAAAATATAATAAATTTTTCCAATTCAGTGTAACAATGATTACAATCTATGTGGTGCATAGGGCGGTAAACCTATTACTACAAATATTTAGTAATTATTGGCACAAGCTATACTTAGTTCATATAGCACAATAAATTGTAGTAAAAAGTTCAACAATCAGCTATTTGTAATACATTTTTTTTTCGGTGTTCTCAAATCTACGAAATTTTCTCAAACTTGAAAATTTCTTACATTTCGGGAGAACCCCAGATTTCATTCAATGCGTATCCCCAATTCACCCTGAAAAACTTTCAGTCATCTTGTTGTAAAATCCGAGTGCAAATGACTATCGAGCGAATGACAAGGGACAAGTACACTTGCAGCTCACTCGACTCAATTCCGATAACAAACAATGCCAAGAGTGGGATTTTACCTAACAACTCTTGTTTTGTACCGGAGAAGTGAAGTAGAATAGCAGAATCTGAAAAGAAAATGAAACAAGAATAAATTGCTTTTCAAGCCCATGACTAAATATACTTCTTCGAGTACGATTGAACAACTTCGACTTAAATGTAAGACGAAATAAAATCAATCATTATAAGAACAGATTAGTAGATAACCTATGTTTATTTTGGACCAAGATCTCATGTATTTTGTTATGGCCGTGAATTTTAACGAAAGTAATTCGTGCGCAGGTTTGTTAAACCGTGAACTAACAGGCTAGTGCAAATAATAATACTGGGAGCGGAAGCGTCCATAGCGTGCTTTGAATCGCGTAGCATAACGACAAAAACAAAATAATGTGTCAGATGACAGTATCGTTCTGTTGTCAGTGAGTTGTCATTTCTAAACATGGAGAGATTCAGTGTAGGACAACGTGCCTTCGCAATAGAGACCTATTTCACAAATAACGATTGTCTTGTTGCCACAGCGCATATTTAGACGACGCTTCAACTTGGGTCGTCATGGAAGAGCACTGGATGGTCGCACAATTAAATGTTGACAATAAGGATGTAATTGAAAGTCCGAGCGGAGCGGAGACCACATGAGCTTCTCAACAAAGAGGGCAAAAAGTGAGCACCAAAGGGACTTGTCCGAAGATGGGTTAAAACTGAGACACCACTGAAGGAGGTGACATAGCGGATTAAACATTTCTGAAGGAAGTGGAGAAAAGTCTGAAAAGGGTACTATGGGAGCTTCTCAGAAGTTCATAAACAAAATGGGTTACACATTGAGACATCCCTGAAGAAGGTGACACAGCGGCATAAACACGCCTGAGTGAAGTGGTGAAATGTGAAAAAGAGACCATCAATCTCTCGTCGAAATGGAAAAATTAACTGCTTAACGATGCAGGATCTTCGTCAGAATTACAACATTTTGCAAACACAGATTATGTCGGATGAAGCTCGCTTTGTGTGGTTGTGTAAACAAGCAAAATATGCGTTACTGGGGTGATGTAGATCCACAGCAACTGTTCATGAAATCCCTGCACGCCGCGCGCGTCACAGTATGGTGTTGGGGTTGCTGCTTTTGGTGTAATCGGACCTTCTTTTTTTGAAAACAATCAGGGCCAGACTGTGACTGTCAACAGTGTTTATTCACAATCGGTTAGTAATAAGTCAATTGCCATCTTCTAAAATGTTTGCAAGTAGGTTATTCTACTTCCGGACCGGGTTGGAAAATTTTCCAACCCGGGCGGAAAATTCAGTGACTATTTGATTTCATATTTGAGTATGTATTATGTAATAAACTTGGAATAAAATTTCCTATCGTTTTTTCTGATGCGGTCTCTGGGAGTTCTGCTTGAGTGTATTGTGTACTCCAACTGACTACCAGGCATATTTTAGAATCAGAAATACTTTTTCATATTCAGTTATTTTACTGTCAAAAACAATGCTTCTCAGTTTAATAATTCATAGAAATATAAATGTCAATTTCACTGCCTACCAATAATTATCGAAAGTCCAGTATGTATTTAAAAATAAAATGAATTATTTATTCCTTTATTGTTCATTAAAATTAACGATTGTGAATAAAATAGTATACATAGCTCGCTGGAAAATTTCATTCCAGTCTGGCGCTTTAGATGACCGCTGTAATGAAACATTTTCCACCTCGGTACGTAATACACTATTGCGTACCTTGTTCACTAGTTTATTTAATTAAAAAGTTTGACACGCAGCTAGTAAGTTGGTAATTTATCAGCTTAGATTTAGAGATTTAGTACTTATGTAATTTCTTGGAGGGATTTTCTACATTTTTTGATTGTAGCCCCTGTGACGGAAGGCCCACGATGCACTTTCCTTTTTGCGTTTTCTTCATGATGTCTGGCATTGCTTTGTATGAGAATAAATTTTCCATTTAGATGAGAGATTGATGGTCTCTCTTTTCATATTTCCCCAATTCCTTCAGAAGTCGCTGTGTCACCTCCTTCAGGGGCGTCTCAGTTTGTAACCCATCTTTATTTTGCACTTCGGACAAGTCCCTATGGTGCTCATTTTTTACCCTCTTTGTGGAAAAGCTCTTGTGGTCTCTGCTCGTTGGGTGGTTTTAAATTTTGTCACTGTAAGTATAGTCTTAGGATGCTTTGTATCTGTTTGTATCTTATTTATGTAGTTCTTGGTCAGTCTGATGATGAGGTGTTATATAAGGACCCCGAAACCGGTAACCAATTTTAAATGTAGTGTAAGGGATCATCGGACTTTTAATTATTGCCTAAATAAATTCGATTATGGAACGTTTCAACAATTTTATTAGAAGTTTCAATAATTCATTTTTAAAACTTGCAGTTAACCATACTTTATAATTATAAAAACTTCCAATACTTTTGGATATCTTCTTTGTCAATATTTTTTTAGAATTTGCCACCTACATTTTTCTTCTTAAATTAATAGAAGAAATATATCTAGTGCCTGCAGTCGACCTTTGTAGGATAGCACACGCACAACAGTTTCTAAATAATTCAGGTAAATACATGCACTTAAAATGTCTATACTTATAGAACGTTCCCGATGGTGCCAAATTTTGAGACAAAACTGCAACATAATGAACCCGTTGGCCATTTGGCGAAGTTGAGGGTATAGCTCGACCGCTGACCTTAGTACTCGTAGCAAGACACTAAGGCCCGGTTTTTCAAAGAATCCAACACCGGATTAAGTCTAACACTGGCTTCGTTGCTATGATACCGGCTGTCTGATTGGTTGTAGCATAGCAACTAAGCCGGCGTCAGACTTAATCCGGTGTTAGATTCTTTGAAAAACCGGGCCTATGAATTCTTAATAAGTTAACCCCACACGCCAAAAGGCAGTGACACAATAATTAAACTCGACACGTGTTTCGCTGACAACAGCAGCATCCTCAGGAGTTGAAGATTAATCAAAATCTAAGCTTACACTACATTTCTATAAATACCAACCCCCCACTAACCTTTAACTGCTAAAGTAAAATGAGTCGGCAATCTATAGGGTTTCTTAGAACTTTTGGAACATGAGAGCAATAACATTGGTTTCTTGGAACTGGAGGGTAAGTATTTATGGCTAGTCTTAAATTCTATCTACCTACCTGATAAATCTATACAGGGTTGAGTTTGGGGTCGGACCATAATTACTGTTAAGACAACTGCGTTTATTTTTATATATCGCTATACTTTCCAAGGCGTCTAAATCAAATTTATTGAAGTTTACTCCTTAAGAATCGATTTTCAGTTATAGCCCGCGGTACGGAAATTTTATGAGAAGTAAAAAAAATTCAAGCGTTAACTAAAAATGAGGTGTTGCGTTACGTTATCTTTCACATTGAAATTATGTATGTATCTATGGATACGCCTATTTCTGAACAATAAACAAAATTATCAAGTGATTGAAGTTAAAAAAAAAATACTGGCAGATATGGAAAAACCTAAGAACGTCTTTGTGCAATAATTTTCAAAGTTTAACAAAAAATGTAAAAAATATTTCCAAAAATATATCGCGTGGGAATCAACTAACTTTAAATACAAGTGTAAAAAGCAGAACAGCCATGTCCAAATGGGTTAGTGAGTGTAGCCGCATGACCGCCGAAATTGCATATAGGCTACGGAAGTTCAAATCCAACGGCGGTCATTTTTCTTTTTACTTATATTGTTATTTTGAATGAACGGAGATTAGCTTCCATCAGTAAAGATGCATAATTAAACGTTTTATAATTTTTAGTTAAACTGGAAATGGACTTATTAGAAAATTATTCACATTATTAAAGGCATTTGGGTATAAAACTGATATTCGCGTGTACTCTATTATCAAGTGATTGAAGTTAAAATAATCGTTCCTAAGGAGTAAACTCCAGTCGTGCGTCGGAGCTGACACATAAGTTTTTATTTCCTAGGGTTTGAGATTATTGGTATTGAACTTATGGCCCGTTTCCAACGTGTGCGACGCCATGCTAGACTTATCTGTAAGGCCTTACTTGTAATGAGCTTGATGCTCCTTGAAACGAGTTAAAATAGACCGAGTTGACTGCCCGATATATTTTTTGTCGCAATTTCCCCATGTTATTTCGTAATCTCCCGCTTTATGAATGGGTTCGGTTTTATCTTTTGCATTTCTAAGTAGATTTTGTAGATTGTTGCTCGAAGTATGAACCATTTTGAAGCCTCATTTATCCTCATTTAAAGTGGTGAAATTTCGCAATAGCATTTTAAATTTTCGTTTCATCTATTGACAATTTCTGGACCGAAACCGTTACATTTCGCTATATCTTCAATTATGTTTACTTCCTTGCGGTATCTTTCAACGGATAATGGTAGATTCAACAGTTCAAAACTACCTAGGCTACCTAGCCTCTTTGTGCTGACTGCAGTGGTTCGAATCCGCAGTTATGTACCGAGCTGTACTTGTTTTTTTCCTATAGATGTCAAATTCTATATTACTGTCTTTTCTAATTATCAAAATGTCCAAAAATGGAAGCTGTCCTTCTTTTTCTATTTCATGGGTAAATTTGATAGAATTGAATCTACTGTTTAAGTCGCTCAAAAATCTTCAATATTACATTTACTAGTGTCAAAAATGGCAAATATATCTTCTACATATCTCACCCACACCTTTGGAAAATATGGGAGCTCATCTTTCAGTTGGGTTTCAAATTTGCTCATGAAAATTAATTTTTAACAAAATTTGCTAAAATGAGTATCATTTCTTACCAAACAACATAAAAACCAGACCTCTAAAATTAAGGATTTTATCTGTTCTTTGTGATGACTTTGGAGTCGAACATTCATCGTTGTCGTTTCATTCTTCTTCCAGGTGGTTGTCAGGCGGTAAGGTGTTAAACTACGTTCACGAACTAAGGAACGAAACGGCGGTATTCTTGAACGACGAGGGTCACAAGCATGCAGACCAATTCCATGAAGTTTTATTTCTAATGAAGCTCGCCAATTAAAATATTCTTAGGCACTCAACAAATTCTTTATCTTCTTGGTACCTAGTTCGTCTTTTCAAAGGGGCGTGGCCAGTGAATACGGGTAAGCTGTATATCGAAAGCATTTAGAATCACCACTTCATCATAAGGTTCTCAGTCCGAAGACTGGTTGGACGCGTACCTCCATTCTTTTCTATCCTGAGCTAACCTACGCATTTCCCTAAAAGTAGAACATCCTACATCCCTAACTATTTGAGAGCAGTAGTCTAATCTAGGCCTACCCCTACCTCTTTTTATTCCTATCTCTGACTCTAGTATGTCGCGAACTATTCCTTCGTGTCTTAGAAGGTGTCCTACCATCCTGTCTCTCCTACTCTTTATTGTTTTCCATACCTTTCGCCTTTCCCCAACTCTTTCTAATACTTCCCTATTGCTAACCTTATCTATCCACGGTATCTTCATCATGCGTCTGTAACACCACAGTTCAAACGCTTCTACTCTTTTTCTATCCGCTTCTCCTATTGTCCAAGTTTCGCACCCGTATAATGCCGTACTCCATACATACGACTTTAAGAGTCTCTTCCTAGTCTCTATATTAACCGTTCTCGAACATAACAGTTGTTTCTTTTTGTTAAACGCAACTCGGCCCTGCGCCATTCTTTGTTTTATTTAGTGCTCCTACCGTCTTGGGTTATTTTACTTCCTAAGTAGCAGAAATCCGCGACCTCCTCTATCTTCTCATTTCCTATTTGTATTTCAATTTTAGTTCTATTTTCACTCCATCTACATACCAAAATTTTAGTTTTCTTTTTATTGATTTTCATGCCGTAGCCCTGTGTCAAAACTGCTTCCATTTCATTCAAAGCCGCTCCTAATTCTTCTTTGCTAGATGCTAACACTGCTATATCATCCGCAAATCTGAGCATGTTAATAGTTTGGCCCTGTACATTGATCCCTGAGGCTGTTCTTTCCTTAACAATATTAATCGCATCTTCGATATATAAGTTGAAAACTAGAGGTGACAATGCACATCCCTGTCTCACTCCCTTCCGGATATCTACTTCCCTTCGTTCCTGCTCACATTCTATAACTGCCTTTTGCTCTTTGTAGAGATTATGTATTATTCTTCTGTCCCTGTATTTCATCCCTACCTTTCTCAGCACTTCGAACATCTTCCCCCATTTTACGTTGTCGTTTTTTCTATAATTACTCGTAAAGCTAGAATGGCCTCGCGCGTTCCTCTATTTCGTCTAAATCCGAACTGATCTTCTCCTAATATTTCTTCCGCCTTTTTCTCCATCCTTCTTTGCACAATTCTAGTTAAAATTTTTGACGCATGGGAAGTTAAACTGATAGTTCTAAAATTTTCGCATCTATCCGCGCCTTTCCTTTTTGTCAAAGCTACTATGATGTTCCGTTTGTCATCTTCTGGAATCTCGCCTGTCAGGTATATGTGACTAACTAATTTAAATAAACGATCTATTACCTCTTGACCTGCGCACTTTAAGATTTCTGCCTGCAAGCCATCTATACCTGGTGCTTTATTATTCCTTAAACTTTTTAGTGCTAGCTCAAACTCTTCTCTCATTATAGGACTCCCTAGGTTATCCCCTTCTACACTGCTTTCACTTTCTAATATATCTTGCACTTCCTGTCCCGCATATAAGTTTCCTAAATATTCTTTCCACCTATCTGCCTTCTCTCCGCTTTCGATTAGGATATCTCCTGCCTCATTCCTAATGCTTTTGGTACTAGATCCAATTTCTCTAAAATTTCTCCTAATTATTTTATATGCTTCATCAGTCTTTCCTATTTCGAACTTATTTTCCACTTCTTTGCACTTATCGTCGATCCATTGCTCTTTCGCTTTCCTACATTTCCGAATAATTTCCCACTTGATCGCCTTATATCTTTGTTTCCCTATTTCATCTAACCTATTTTTATATTTGCGCCTTTCCTCTATTAGACTCACAATATGTTTTGTTATCCAGGGTTTCCTACTTTCATTCTGTTTATGACCCAAAATATCACTAGCTGAGGAAACTAAACTATTTTTAATGCAATTCCATTCTTCCTCTATGTCCCTAACAATATTTTCGCCCGCGCCCTTTAGTACCTTGTTTGTCTTTTTCTCGAACCTATCGCGCGTATCATCATCTTTTAGTTTCTCTGGGTCAAGATACCTTCTTCCGCTTCGTTTTTTCAAAATCTTAAATTTAAGATTGGCCTTCATAATAACTATATTGTGATCACTATCTATATCTGCTCCTGGATAACTTCTACAATCCCTAACTTGATTTCTAAATCTTTGCCTAACAAGAATGTAATCTATTTGATATCTCCCTAGGTCTCCTGGCATCTTCCACGTGTAGCGTCTCCTAACATGATGGTGAAATAGAGTGTTCGCGACCGTTAAGTTATGTTTATCGCAGAACTCTATCAGTCTCACTCCCCTATCGTTCCTATTGCCTAATCCAAAGGGACCAACTATTCCGCCCTCTCGCACTGTGCCTACGACTGCATTGAAATCTCCCATAATTATTAAATTTTCGTGTCCTCTCACAAAATCTAGCACATGTTCAATATCACTATAAACTGCCTCTACGACCTCATCACTGTAGTTAGAAGTGGGCATATATACCTGTATTATTACTGTTTTTACAGGTTTCGAATCTAACCTAACCATAACTACCCTGTCACTTTGCTGTAGGAAATTTTCTACACTCTGCCCTACTTTTTTCCGCATAACAATTCCTACTCCCGAATTTCCTCCTACAGATCCTGTGTGTATTACTCTAAAATCTCCGCTCCAGAAGTCTCCGGCTTCTGGCCATCGCACTTCACTAATACCTACTACGTCTAATGCTAACCTATCCATCTCAATTTTCAAATTCAAATCAAGTAGGAAAGTTAGAGAATTTGAAAATCACCACTTAAGATGTTTAATTCAATGAGCCACATATATCTTCCCTTACTTCTGAGACTGGTGAAAGTCTTCTTGAAGAATGATACATTACAATTATTATAAAGCATTGCCTTTGTTTCTAAAGTTGCATAATTGGTTTTATGTGTCCAACTAATTAATTACAGTTGAATTAATGATTCCATTCCTGATATTTACATTGTGTTGAAGTTACAAAGCGCTTTCGTTTTCTACGTCTGTTGAAACTTTCCTGCTTATTATGCTGTTTGTAAAGGCTTTAATACTTCATCTCAGTCAGTACCAAACATCCATACTTGTAATTCAAATATGTATATGTACAAATCTATTTGTAAAGAAACTTTGATTTTGTTGCATTAATGCCTCTAGAGCTTTAATGCCTCCCGCAAATGTTAGTTTATGAAAGATGATCTTAATTAACAAAAAAGGTCCATACATATTCTGCACACTAAAAATTGTGAAACTGCCCTCGTGAACAGTTCACTTTATTTGCATGCAGCTCATACTCGTAAACTGCACTCAAACTTGATCGATAGCGTCATCTCTACGTGAACAAGTAGTAAAACAGACCTACATGCTCTAACGCAAATGGAAAATCGCGGAAGCGCCTTGGATTTACATCCGATAATTTTCATCAAAAATGCGATGCATAACCGCTGCTGATGTTGCAATAAAAGCTGAGGAAATTGCCCCATACTGATGGATACAGTCGATATAATTTTACATAGTATGTAACATTTCAATATTTTAACATTCTCCCTCATATATAAACCAGATTCATTTTTTCTTATTTTGCTTGAACACAAGTAACTCCTCTGCTCATCAAGATATCCATCGCCACTGCATCCCATGTCTTTATAGCGCTTCTTTTCGATTTTGTTCTTTGCATCCTCGCCTCCCATACTCTTCACTGGTCTTAAGTGTCCAGACCATCTCAGTTGACAATCTTCTATTTTATGTATTATTGGTTCTACCTCCAATTCCCCACGTACATCACTATTTCTTATTCTAGCTCTTCGGGATGCTTTGTATTCTACTCTTTATACTCCTTGTTAAGGTCCAGTTTTCACAGCTGAAAGTAAGAATAGGCACAAACATAGTTTTGAAGATGCTCATTTTTACCATTCACGATATCTCCTCCCCTCATGATGCGCTCTCAATTCTCCGAGCTATTTCCCCATCCTGTTTCCCTCTATCATTAATATTCACACCTTAGTATTTGAAGGTACGTACCAATTCCAGCTTTTTCCATTTATAGAAATATTTACGTTCCCTTCCGTTTTTCCTATTACCATAATCCTAGTCATTTATCATCATTTATCTTTAAGTTTCCTTTAGGGCTACATTCCAAATACTAGGATTTTGTATGGGTTCGTCCTCGTTTTCTGTTATTGTTTGTATACTGTTGGATGTTGAAAGTAGTTTTGTTTAGTTGTTTTTGTTCTTTGTTCCTTCTGTGGGTACCCTGTTTTTGGACACTGTGTAGGTCTGTATATTAATAAAGTTGATTATTATTGGAGTTTACTCCTTAAGAATCGATTTTCAGTTATAGCTCGCGGCACGGAAATTTTATGAGGAGTAAAATCAAGTAGTAACTAAAAGTGAGGCGTTACGTTCCTCTGCGCAACGCACCGCGCGCACCTTTCACATTGAAATTATGTATGTATCTATGAATATGTATATTTCTGTACAATAAACAAAATTATCAAGTGATTGAAGTTAAAACAATCGTTCGTAAGGAGTAAACTCCAGTCGTGCGTCAGAGCTGACACACACAAGTTTTTTTTTTAAATTATTTTTAAACAAATTGTTATTGTAACGCAGGACTCACGTCCTTGGTTTTTTGGTAAAGTGCTTCCATCCGTCTTAGACGCGTGTAGTTTTTGACTAAAAATGTCATATTTAGCAACGATTTTATAAATATTTTTCTGGGTTTTTTGCTTGTATACTGTATATATGTATGTAGCTTCCGTTTGCTGTTTTGCGTCAAAAAGGTTTAGGCTAGGCATATTAGGATTCTCAGAGGAAAGTTTTGCTATAGTTTTTATTTTCTCACCCTCTATGTTTTTTGGGCCGCTGAATACGAATTTGAAGTTTGCAGGCAAAAATTTGGCCCGGAACTTTGTTTTTTAGCACTTTTTGCCCAAATTTTGGCACTATTCTCAGATTTTGGCCTATATCTCAGAAAGGAAGCGTTTTTTCGACAAGCGCACTCCATACAAAATTAAAGTAGACAAAATTTCCTGCATTTTTCATATATCACTTTTTTATAAGATTAACCATTCCACCGCTAGAGCGCACAAAAAAAAAACATATTCCCGGACCCAGTATACCTTATACATGAATAATGAATATAGGGAAAGTAATTGAAAAAATGGAGACAAACGAATGAAATTCAGTTATTACTAAAGTAGTTATGTACAGTGTATTATAGTCAGTAGTATAATTATATACTCATATCATTATAATGATAAATGTTGCGAATTATGAATGTCGCTGCCGTCATAAATTGAACTGCCTTTGTCATCTGAAATCAACCGGGGGCTATTATGGAATCGAAAGTGAAGCCTCTCAAGATTTGGACAACCCACAATACTTACGGATCTCCTTCTCTTTTTAAGTCAGTCTATTCTTTGCCCTCTCATACAAACAGCCGTTTGACTTGATTAAGTGAGTAACAGGCGAGTTGATATTTCTAAATTTTAATTCTTACACTTGCTTTTTCGGACTCTTCATTCAAGGAATCAATAAAATATATATAAAACCACGGCGAACTCTATTTACCAGGCGAGAGTGTGGTAGTGGGAGACGTGACGTCAGCCGTCCGCAGCCGTCTGTGGTATTGATACGATTTGCACGTGTATACGAGTAGAATTTTTGCAATCAATTGTTTTAAAGTGCCTATTTTGATAAATAAATTTTCTGTGGGGTGTCTAACTTGGTGTCGCATATTTTCGTGCGATTTGTTTTTTCGAAGAACCTGGAAATTATTTTTACCGAAGTACAGAAATAAAGGAGCGCGAGATTAATAGTATTAAAAAGCAATTATTGGAAGAATCTAAAACACCGAAAATATTATTTTAAACTTTGATTGCTTCAAAAGGGATCTGCCATCAAATTTAAACAAAAAATTTATAATACAGAAAATGACTTGCAATAAATTAGAATCTAAGTGAAAAGCAAAAAATCCAACTGTTATTTACCGAGAGCTGTCTGAAAATCTCGTACCGAAAATTTATGTTGGCGATAAGAAATTCAAATTATTGCTGGTAAAATATTTCCTCATTTAATATTGTGCAACAAGTTATAAACACAATGTGCAATATCTTATTGCCCAATTATAAAAAAATAGGAACGATCAATTGTCAGCGCAGAAAATGAATGCTGATATCCGCAAAAGATACAAACTTTAAATTAGATCTGTTAATATTTACCTATAGCCTATAACGTATATAATTGTATAGTAGGATTTTCTCCCACTTACACCTATACGTATTTCTTTGTTAATAACCATGTTAATAACTACATATACCTAATATTTAAGTCAAAATTACAAATAATTTTAATAAATGTTATATATCGCTTTGTTTGTAGCTATATTTTATTCTGTTGGTATGTCTTATTTCATTTTATGTTATGATTATAGTTAAATATTACCATAAGTACCTATTTCTGACATTAGAATAAAATATGGTTTCATTATAACAGCGTTCTTTTAAAGAAAGGCGGAAAGAATAATTTCTTCAATTAATATTGTGCTTGGTGTATCGCATAAATGTTTTAAATAACTCAAAATTCGAAATAATTGGTGAAACGTGCGTTATTTCCATAAGGCTCCATAAGATACTCGGACGGCTGACGTCACACGGAACGTGTGAAGTGGGGGTTGCATTCTCGCCTGGTAAATAGAGTTCGCCGTGATAAAACTCATCTCACGTAAATGTATGTGGGAAATCATTTTTAATTTAGGTTGCGTAGGGTTAAGTCAGTTAGGCGGGGAGTAGGGATAGGCTCTGCGGGATGTAGACGAGTGGAAACGCTAGCGCGCCGGCAAGGGGGACAAGCGGAGTTCGTTGAACTGGCAGTCGGTAGCAGGGTATGTTCACTCTATCCTGAAAACTCGGACGAAGTACTAGTTACGCTTGACGGCACAAAAGCGCTGATGTAGGGCGAGAGTCCACAGATATGATAAAGTATATGCTCTATGTTTCAATGCGGTCTCTGCCGGACTGCCGGTAACCGGTATCTGGAAATTGTTTGGTTCGTGTTTCGTGCGCCATTTGCAATTTCTTGGTTGGTGTTGGCGTGTTGTGTTTGCCAGTCGTGTAAAAGTTTGAATTTTCGCCGGTCTTTTTTCCAAGCCACTGATTAGAGAGTGTACCAAGCTTTGAGCAAATTTACTGTTGTTTTTGTGCAACATTTTTGTGAAACATTTTTTAAAACGGACTTTAAAGTGGGGTATCAAATATGTGTTGTGAAGAAATGTGGAAACAACTCTGACGAAGTGAAAATGCACATATTTCCCTATTGTTATGAGGTTTTTATAAACTTTTGGATATAGCATTGATAATTTCAGCGCCAAAACGAATGCTCTGCAGTACAGTTCTTCGACTTGGCAAAGCAAACTTTTTTTAAGGAGTTTGTAGCCTTTATTATTACTGTATAAAACAATTCTTAGTAATTTATTGTGTCAATGTTACATTTATAAAATACATAAATTTAATTTTGAAAATATTTTTATTTAAAGATTCCATATATAACATTTTACTTCTACTTAAAAGATTGTTGTATCCTTTATTACTATTTTTATGTTCTTCTAAAAGTAGCAAATACTGGATACAAAAATTTTTATAAGTATAAAATAAAAATAAATTTCATTATAACTAGGAGCTTATATTCAAATTTCCCGGCGTTTGCGATACTAGCGCTTCGTGTCATAAAGCGTAACTAAACCATTTCGTCCGGCGAAAATACAGGGAGTCGCTTATCTACATAAGTCTCTAATCTATGGAGCCAGGCTATGTTCACTCTATCCTGAAAACTCGGACGAAGTACTAGTTACGCTTGACGGCACAAAAGCGCTGATGTAAGGCCAGAGTCCACAGATATGATAAAGTATATGCTCTATGTTTCAATGTGATCTCTGCCGGACTGCCGGTAACCGGTATCTGGAAATTGTTTGGTTCGTGCTAATCTATGTTCGTGCGCCATTTGCAATTTCTTGGTTGGTGTTGGCGTGTTGTGTTTGCCAGTCGTGTAAAAGTTTGAATTTTCACTCGTTTTTTTTCCAAGCCACTGATTAGAGAGTGTACCAAGCTTTGAGCAAATTTACTGTTGTTTTTGTGCAAGATTTTTGTGAAACATTTTTTAAAACGGACTTTAAAAGTGGGGTATCAAAAATGTGTTGTGAAGAAATGTGGAAACAACTCTTAACAAAGTGAAAATGCACATATTTCCCTATTGTTATGAGGTTTTTATAAACTTTCGTATATAGCATTGATAATTTCAGCGCCAAAACGAATGCCACTTAACCTTAACCTCTGCAGTACAGTTCTTCGACTTGGCAAAGCAAACTTTTTTAAGGAATTTGTAGCCTTTATTATTAGTAGGTAATTTATTGTGTCAATGTTACATTATTTATAAAATACATAAATTTAATTTTGAAAATATTTTTATTTAAACATTCCATATATAACATTTTACTTCTACTTAAAAAATTGTTGTATCCTTTATTACTATTTTTATGTTCTTCTAAAAGTAGCAAATACTGGATACAAAAATTTTTATAAGTATAAAATAAGAAGAAATTTCATTATAACTAGGAGCTTATATTCAAATTTCCCGGCGTTTGCGATACTAGCGCTTGGTGCCATAAAGCGTAACTAAACCATTTGGTCCGGCGAAAATACAGGGAGTCGCTTATCTACATAAGTCTCTAATCTATGCTCGGAGCAGAGATGTAGTCATTCGGTACTTCGTATTAACAATAAATTAAGACGTAAAGACTGAAGATTGTTGTGGCGGTCGAGACGCGACTGTGCCGGTAAAGCATCTTCATTTTATTGCGACGAGAAGACGAGATTGTTAAGTTGTATGTGCCGATTGAAGGATTGAAATAAATTGATTATAACTGTGCCGTGGTTATAATTCGTAATCGTTACCGCGAGAAGCCGTGGGTGTCGATAGAGCTATTCCCGCTTATCAGCATAATAACTGTGTAAAACTTTTATGTTACTCCATTGTTATCAACGTTACAGTGTTATTTCCATTTATTAAACTTAAGTTAAAGTACCCGGTGCCATCTTATTCAACCCTAGACAAACTTAAGAAAAACCTACATGTATTTTCAAGTACATTATTTATTTAGCATGTTATTTTACACGTTGATTTACAACTTACGAGCATATCACTGTATGATAGAAGTAAATATACAGGTCGCAGCCGTTAAATTTCAGAGGAAGAACAAAAAAAATCAGCAGTGTTAAATAACTAAGGTTTTGGTTAGGTAGTATTTTAAATACTCATAAAAAATTTTTACGCTCGAAAAATATCAGTTTAGTTTTGTATTTTGTACGAAACCTAAAAATATTGGCAAAGTTAGGGGAGATCGAGGGTCAAGCATAAAAAAAATACAGAAACATAGTGCAACGTAAGGCAAATAGCAAAATATTGAGCTTAGAATTATTTGCTATGTACATATTTAGTATTTCTCTACTATGTGCCAATTGCTATAGGTACCTACCTACAGTGTTGTGCATTATCTAGATAAATCATCTAGATAAAATTTTGTTATCTATCATCTTATCTAAGATGATACTGTAATCAATTATCTATCATCTCATCTTAGATGAAAAAACCGGTTATCTGGAGGTATTAGATAACAGATAATATTTCGAATAGATCGAGAATAGATTTTCAAACGAAAAAATTCGTAGCTTCATAAAACGCCCAAAATCCCTGGAAATGCCTTTTGTTTGATTTTTAATAAACTATATCTTGAAGTTCATTAGTTTATTGCCGGACAGAGCCAAAATGGAATTAGTACATTTATTTTTTTTTATGTTATTATTTTATGTCAAATTAGTTGCTTAGGTAATTTTTAAACATCATGGATATAATGATACTAAAAAATAGAAGTGATTGATGCGCCTACTACCATAACTACTACTACTATTTCAGATGCCTACTATTATAATATTAAAAACACATTATTTGGTAAAAACAATAATTCTGTCCATACCGGCCGCCTTGAATGTTTCAATACAAAAGTAAAAAAAAAAAAAAATACAACAATTAAATTGTTCAATAATTATCATTCACTGTTCAACAACAAACATAGTTTATTTACCGCCCGTTTCACTGAACCGGTGGATGTTTTGATTGTCACAACACGCACAACACCATCAAGTCCAGGATGCAGGTCCGTGATGATTCCCATTTTTCATAACATTGGAGGTGTTGGTTCACGTAGAAGGACGACTGCTCCTACATTCCAGTGTGATTCGGTTGGATGTTTCCATTTGCTGCGCTGTTGCAACAAATTAAGATAATCGGAGGACCATTTCTTCCAAAATGACTGTTGCAATTGTTGAACAAGTTGGAACCTTGAGAGTCGATTGGCAGGAATATCCGTGAAGCATGGTTCCGGAATAGTGTATAATGAGTCACCAATTAGGAAATGGGATGGGGTCAAGGAAATTGGGTTGTCTGGATCAGTGGATAATGGTATGAGCGGACGAGAATTAAGTATTGATTCGATTTGCGTAAATAAAGTGTGCAATTCCTCGTACGTTAATATAGTATTTCCTATTATCTTGTGCAGATGTTTCTTAGCTGATTTAATTGAGCTTTCCCAGATACCCCCGAAATGCGGTGACCTAGCTGGAATGAATTTCCAGTTTATCGATTGGCTGGACAGGAAATTCGAAATGTTTTTATTATTTTCATCGGTGGAATACAAAGTAAACCATTCTGATAGAAGCTTGTTAGCTCCAACCAGATTAGTGCCATTATCTGAATAAATCGTATGGCATAAACCTCTTCGAGCTATAAAACGCTTTAAGCAGGCGATGAATGCTTCAGTACTGAGATCGCTGACAATTTCTAAATGTACAGCCTTTGTGCTGAAACATATAAAAATACAAAGATATGCCTTGTAAGTTTTTTGTCCTCTGCCCTTGCCTTGGCGAACTATAAAAGGGCCTGCGAAATCAGTGCCACATGTTAAAAAAGGGCGTGATGGAGTTACCCTTGATTTAGGCAAATCTCCCATTATGGGGTTTATTATATGACTGTTTATACGTCTGCATATGGTGCAATCTCTGATTATTTTTTTAACTGACGAAAGACCTGAAATTGGCCAATAATTTTGTCTAATGGCATTTAAAACTACTTGAGCACCAGCATGCAAATACTGAATATGAATGTGTCGAATTATCAAAGTGACTAGATTATGATTCTTTGGCAAAATCAAAGGAAATTTATGATTGTATGGCAAATTTGAATGTTTCAATCGACCACCAACTCTAAGTAAATTGGATTTATCGAGGAATGGGTTCAGTGACAATAGTGTGCTTTTACATGGTAGCTGTTGGTTATTTTTGAGATTACTGATTTCCTGTGAAAAAACTGACAATTGAACAGCTTGTATTAGAAATAACATGGATTCGTCAAGTTCATTAACTGTTATTGAACCCGATATGCGAGTTTCAGGAGAAACTCTACAATTGGAAACGAATCTGAGAACAAATGCAAGAATTCGTTTTAGTCTGCTTAAATGTGAATATTTGTTTATTAATTGTGAAATGAATTCTATATTTAAACTTGAAACTAATGATATTTGATGATTTGATTTTAATTCTGGCAAATCCGCTGCAAATTGTGTTAAATTCGAAATTGGCCAGTAAGAAAAATCTTGTGATAACCATTGGGGACCGTGCCACCAGAGGTTTGATTTTGCTAATATTTTTGGTGAGACTCCTCGCGAAATAATATCCGCTGGATTGTCATATGTGCGAATGTGTCTCCATTGATGGATCTCAGTGGATGACATTATTTCTGTTACTCGATTAGCAACAAATGTTTTTAGTTGATTGGGAGATTTTGCTAACCAAGCTAGGACTATTGTTGAATCAGTCCAGTAGACAAACTCATTGATTGTTATGTCAAGTTGTAAAATTAACTGTTTCACTAAAGTAGCAGACAACAGAGCTGCACATAACTCTAGTCTAGGCAGTGTTATTGTGTGAATTGGTGCAACTTTACTCTTAGCACACAATAAATTAACAAAATGATCGCCATTGGCATTGGTTGACCTGAGATAAATACAACAACCATAACTTGTCTCACTTGCATCTGCAAACGCATGTAACTGAATATAAACTGATTTATCACATAAAACGTACCTGGGAATAGAAATATGTGTAAGATATTCGAAACTTAATTTGAAATTGGACCATATTGTGAAAAGTTCTTGTGGGATTGATTCATCCCAGTGTATGTTCAGTTGCCATAACCTTTGTAATATGATTTTAGCTGTTATTGTGATAGGCCCAATTAAACCAAGAGGATCAAAAATCTTGCTGATTGTAGAGAGAATTACCCTTTTTGTAACCTTGGCTGTAGTTGATTCAAATTGAATGGGAAATTGGAAATGATCTAATTCGGAGTTCCAACTCAACCCTAAAGTTTTTGTGGTTTTTAGTTCGTCATTGAACTGCATTGTAGTTGCTATATCAGGAATACCCCCTAAAAGTCTATAATCGTTTGATACCCATTTTCTTAGAGAGAATCCTGCAGAAATAAATAATTTATTTAATTGGTTAATGATGAGTGCTGCTTGATCAAATGTATCCACGCTCGCTATTAGATCGTCTACATAAAAACAATTTTTTATTATCTTGCTAGTGTCGGGATACATAGCTTGATTATCTAATGCGATTTGCGTAAGACATCTTGTTGCTAAGAAAGATGCGCATGAAGTACCGTATGTGACAGTGTTTAACTGATAGCATTGAATTGGATCGCTGCGATGTTTGCGCCATAAGATATTTTGATAAATTCTATCATCTGGATGAATTAGCACCTGACGGTACATCTTTTCACAATCACTGGTGAAAGCAAATTTATGTAAGCGAAATCTGATAAGAATTGTTATTAAATCTGGTTGAATTGTTGGGCCAATTAATAATGTTTCGTTTAAACAGATATTTGATGATGTTTTGCATGAACCATCAAAGACAACACGAATTTTGGTTGTACTACTCTCAGCCTTGAAAACTGCATGATGTGGGAAAAAATAGGCCCTGAATTTTTCCTTCTCAGTATACTGAACAGGTGACATGTGGCCTAGCTGTTCATATTCTGACAAGAAATTTGTATACTGTTCCTTTAATGTTATATTACGTTCAAAACGATTTTCAAGCAGAAATAATCTTTTTGCTGCTGTATTGTATGATTCTCCTAACTCACTTATGTTGTTTTTAAATGGTAATCGAACTATGAATCTGCCATCTTTGTTTCGAGAAGTGGTTTGAACGAACAATGATTCGCATGGATTACTTGGATTTAAATTTGCGTTACTTATGTTGATTTCTTCTAGTTTCCAAAATTTAGAAAGCTGATCGTTTACTGATAAACATGAAATTTTACGCTGATGAACATGAATCCTTTGTTGACTGAATTGCCCTGCTATGACCCAACCAAAATGAGTTTTTTGTGCTATGGGATAGTGTTTGCCTAATGAAATTTTACCTACACATAGTACCTTGAAAAATACTTCAGCTCCCAACAAAATGTCTATATTGTTGGAATGATTAAAATTTGGATCTGCTAACTGCAAGTCAGGTGGTAACTTAAAGTTATCAATTCGAAATGATTGTTGAGGCAATTGCTGAGTAATTGATGGAAGGACTAAACAAGAAATGTTACAACTAAATGCATTTATTAATGACGACAATTTTATTTGAGCTTCTCTATTTACCGCTGATGTTATGCTATTTATTCCAGAAATGGGAAAATTGACCTTAAGTGTTTTAACACCCAAAATTCGAAGAAAACCTTCTGTGATAAAATTGATTTGCGAAGCTGAATCTAGTAGTATACGACACTGAATTTTGTTTCCATGTATGTCATGAGCATAAGCTAATGCTGTTGGCAGTAAGACATTTGTGATTTGTTTGTTGGAACAATTAAGACCTACTGGAAATATTTGATTATTATTTGATGAATTTGTTGATTCTTGAGGAAGATTATTGCTTGTTGTTTTACTCAAGTGTAAAAGAGTGTTGTGAGACTGGTTACATATTTTACATTTATATGTTGATTTACAGTCCCTTGTGGTATGATTAGATCTGAAACAATTCTTACAAAGTCTTTCTTTGGTGACCTCATTAATGCGGTCTGGTATTGATAATTTTAGGAAATCTTGGCACATAAATAAAGGATGATTTTGTTTGCAATAAAAGCATGTTGGTTTTTTAATTGTAATGTGAGTGCTACGATGTGACCTTTCAGGAACTGATTGTTTTTTAGGTACTTGGAGCGACTGTAAAAATTGACAGCGTTTCATCAAAAAATTTGCAAGTTCCTTAAAAGTGGGTGTATCTGTTAAGTTGGATTTTATTTTCTCCCATTCTCTTTTTGAAGAGACGTCTAATTTGGAAGCTACGAGATGCACTATTATAAGGTCCCAATGCTCTGTGGGAACTTGAAGCTTTTTTAATGCTCTCAAATGTTTTAATGTATTGGTTAATAATTGCTGGAGGGAAATATGAGATTCTTTCAAAACTGGTTCTAAATCGAACAAAGCCTTGACATGATTGTTGATTATTAATGGTTTGTTTTCAAACCTATCCTTCAACAAACCCCAAGCTATGGGATATGTTTCTGCTGATACCTCCAAAGATTGTATTACCAAGGCTGCATCGCCTTTTAAGGAAGACTGCAAATAGTGATATTTTTGAATATCAGATAAATCTGAATTTTTATCGATAAGTGAATTAAAAGTGTCATGGAAATTAAGCCATTGGTCGTAATCTCCCGAAAATGTGGGAATTGATAAAATAGGTAAATTGACACTGGAACTGCCTGCTCGAGGAGTATATGAATTGCTATTAGAGTTATCAGTTCTAAAATTTATTGTAATGGAATGTTTTAAATTTTGAATAATTTTGATTGCTTTCGATCTTAAAGAATAGAACAGATTTTCAACATATTCTCTTTCATTTTCATGATGAGCTGTTAGATCGGATGGATCATAAGATTCAATATCACACTGAATTATATTAAAATCATTTAATAAATTTTCAATACCTGACAAACGAATTTCCAATTCAGTTATCGTTTCTGGATCTTCCATATTTACTTTTTCTACATAGGTTTTAAATCGAGTGAGAGAACACTTAATGACCCCACGTTTTCTAACAAGTGCCTTTAACTCATCATCGGCCATGATATTCTTTTGTGATATGTTTATTATGATGCGAAACTATTTTGTACTAACACTGTGAAGACAACAGGAAATACACTAATATTTTTAAGCAGCAATGCAATTGTTTACATTTACGCACATGAATATGATGGATATGTTTGGTATGTTTGATTGATATGCTTGATCTGTATGTTTTATATGTTTGGATAAAGGAGGGTAAGCTTTTTATTGATGACTCACGTGGCTGCCCAACGCAGTGTGTATGATAGACTCTTCCGACTGTCTTGATATTTCGGCTTCTGTATTTGCTGGATGTAACATCCGGCTCGAAGGACCAAATTTGGAAATGCCTTTTGTTTGATTTTTAATAAACTATATCTTGAAGTTCATTAGTTTATTGCCGGACAGAGCCAAAATGGAATTAGTACATTTATTTTTTTTTATGTTATTATTTTATGTCAAATTAGTTGCTTAGGTAATTTTTAAACATCATGGATATAATGATACTAAAAAATAGAAGTGATTGATGCGCCTACTACCATAACTACTACTACTATTTCAGATGCCTACTATTATAATATTAAAAACACATTATTTGGTAAAAACAATAATTCTGTCCAATCCCTCTTTTTCAGCAAATTTGTTTTATTTAGGTCGGCATATTTGTAAGCTACATTAAGGTTATTATTATGCCTAATAATTTACAATTACAATATCACAATATGGGATATACAGGGTGATTTTTTTAAAGCGCACATTAGAAAATTTTCGACTTCTACTTGGAACTTGGAACCTAGCCATAATCGACGATTCCGAGACGAAATCAAATATTTACAGGATGACGTCACTCTTAAAAATGGCGGGAGTAGACGCCATATTTGTTTTTTTTAAATGACAATCGGCCATTTTGATTTCATATTTGAATTCCGCATTTAATTCCTAGTACAACTAACCAAATTGTCACTACTCATCTGTCATACTTTTTGACATATGCCACATTTTCTCTTCAAATTTTCAGATGCAAGGGTTCATTAAAAAATTTTTATCTCTTGAACCGCTGAAGATAAGTCGATGATTTTTTTTACTTCGATTCCCTAAGCTCCAAGGAATGTTTTGATTGATAACCGAAGTCACAACGAGTTTGCCAGCGGTTGCTACAATTTTTTGAATACGGGCATCGGAAAATGTCAAAAACTCAATTTTTCAAATGGCACGTGTCAAATTTTATGTCATCGTTATTGATTAGGGGATAAATTGCCACCCTTGCGGATCCCGGTTGCATGCAATACGCATGCGGCGTGACCATTACACTTTATCAGTAAAATGACGTTTAAGTAATTCGTTATTGGAAAACATCGCCAACGATCTCGGGGGGTGTTCGGGTATCGTACAGAACTGTCGTGTTGTTCTCCTACAGCTAGACGAGTTCTGATCCCGTAGGGGTTTGATATATTTTGCTTGTTTTTACATCATCTTTTTTTCCAAAAAATGCGTGTGTCTTGTGTGAAAGGGCAAGTAAATGGTCTGTTTCAAAAATGCCTTCTCTCAGCTTTAGTTTTTTACACTTCCAAAATGCGTGCATGCGATCCACATGGGTGGCGCGAGTTATCTCTTCCTCACCGTTTGATGTAAAATATAATTCTAAGGAGAGTTATGTAAGCATGTGCTATACCTAACTCCAATCGTTTTGGAGCTATTTGCAGTTTTTGAGTAAATTGGTGTCAAAAAGTATGACAGATAAGTAGTGACAATTTGGTTAGTTGTACTCGGAAATAAATGCCGAATTCAAATATGAAATCAAAATGGCCGATTGTCATTTAAAAAAAACAAAGATTGCGTCTACTTCCGCAATTTTTAAGACAGACGTCATCCAGTAAATATTTAATTTCGTCTCGGAATCGTCGATTATGGCTAGGTTCCAAGTTTCATAGCTCTAGCATAAGTAGACGTGCGCTTTAAAGAAATCACCCTGTATATTCTGGAACCCGAAATCCAATACTTATGTACCTAAACTAGTTTAAATTTATAAATAAAAATACCTGTCGTGAATTTTTCTACGATTATCTATAGAATTATCTAGATAATTATACTTCATCTATTATCTTTATCTAGATTATCATTTGCTAAATCATCTTTTATCTGTATCTAGATAATATTTTTCGTAATTATCTGTTATCTTATCTAGATAAAAAAACGGTTATCTGCGCACAACACTGCTTACCTATTATTTTAAAATGAGAATCATCACCATAAAGTTCTCAGTTGGACCCGTCCCTCAAACCACTAGGGTTTCGCACAAGACCAAGAAAAGTCTTGGTCTTGTCTTCTCTTGGTCAGACCAAGACCAACATAAATGATCCAATACCAAGACTTAACCTCCAAGACCAAGACTCTTGGAGCAAGAGTCTTGGGAAAGTCTTGGTCTTGATATTTTAGAAAATATTCGACAGTTATTTCTTAGTTTATTCAAAAATTATAACACCTGCAATTTTTCATAACAAAAATTGGAAATAATTCTTAAAATTCGTATACTCGTAATACAAAATACTAACACCATCATTGAGCATTGCGTTCGCACAGCACGGAGAAGTGTTTCCCGCGAATCTCTGTTTCGCACCTACATCATGCGCGAGTGGTGACAAAATTGGGCTGCCTACCGAGCATACTATACAGTGTGATCATTTAAAAACGAGCCACCTCAAATATCTTAGGAACGAATAGAAATACGTCAAATTGCCTAGACACGTAAATTTAGGAATCGAGGAGGACACATTTTGACGTATAGTTGACGTTGATGAAACCAACCCCCCAACTTCCAGCCACCCTTACTTTAAAATCTTAAATGGCACCATATTACTTGTGACACCTCATTTTAAAGGAAATCGAATGAGGAATACAGCAGGGATGTTTATTTTTTAATTATTCCTTATCTTAGCCTGCTAGATTTTCTCTTTTGGGGCTATTTTAAATTAGCAGTGTGTCAAACCCACCTAGAAAATGTAATTGATTTGAGCCGCACAATATCCGAAACGTGCCGAAATATTCCCTCCCAAACATTCCTGAATGTAAGAAGGCAATTCGAGATTATAGGCTTTATTATTGTTTTGCAAATAAGTGGACCCATTTTGAGCATCTAAGATAGATTTTCCTTAAATTATCCTACAAGCTATATTTTCCTGTTTTAAATTCCAAAGCTTCTTTTTTGCATGAAATATTTATTATCTGATATCTACAAAGTTTAACTCTTATTTTGTATCAAATTTAACCCATTATTTTTCTTATTTACTGAAAGGTTGAAATGACCTTATTTTAGTTTAGCTCAAAATAAGGAATAATTAAAAAATAAATATCGCTGCTGTATTCCTCATTCGATTTCCTTTAAAATGAGTGAAGTAATTTGATGCCATTTGAGATTTTAAACTTTAAAGTGAGGGTGACTGGGGGCTAGGTTTTACAGACGTCAACTATACATCAAAATCTGTCCCCCTTGTGTCATAAATTTACGTGTCTCGGCGTTTTTTCATAATTCTATTCGTTTCTTAGATATTTGAGATGGCTCGTTTTTAAATGATCACAGTGTATATCCTTATACTATAATCTGTACTAGAATAAATAAAATAAATTTTATGGGAAGTAAGTACATTTCAGATGTCGGATAATTTTTTAGAGTTTTCATTTTGGTTTTTAAATTAAGTTTATTATATTACATCTTAACACAAAATAAGTAGGTACCAATTTTAGTAGAGCCATGAACTAAATACAAAAATGGTATTCAGTCAACTGTACAACTTATTGAATCATTATTTTCCGAACAAAAAATTATGAAATTCTGCAAATATGAAATAGAACTTCTTATTTTTGAGCTATCTCCCCTTAAGTGGGTGTGGAAACACTGAAATTCATAAATTTCTCGTACTCTCATAAAATCCAAACAAGACCAAGAAAAAACAATACCAAGACCAAGACTTATGTGGTTCTCGTCTTGGTCTTGGGTTTCAAGACCAAGACCGAGACCAAGCCCAACACGAGGATGCAAGACCAATACCAAGAGTGGTGTAAGTCTCGTCTTGTCTTGGTCTTGCGAAACCCTACAAACCACTCCTATGCTGAGCTAACCTACGCATTTCCCTAAAAGTAGAACATCCAGCATCCCCAACAACTATTTGAGAGCAATAGTGCAATCTGGGTCTGTCTCTAGTATGCCGCGAACTATTCCTTCGTGTCTCAGAAGGTACCCTACCATCCTATCTCGCCTATTCTTTATTTATTTATTATTAATTTTTATGAGAACATAGCATAAGTTTTTAGACTGGGTAAACGAGTTGTAAGTGTAACAGAAGCACTAAATACAACAGAAACAGTAATAATTATACATTACAAAATAAAAGAGTTTTCGTTTCTGGAGCAAAGTGGCGTGTTCACCCAGTATTTTCTCAGCAACCTTCGTTACATAACTACTAAGTCTAATTTTCAAGTACGTTTCAGCTATTTTTTAATCAGTTGCACTTCATGTAAATCCTCAACCAATTTTCTTGCTTACCCATGAAACGATAAGTTACTACCTGGCTGCTGAAGGCTTTTACAGTCGTGAGCAACGCAAAATATCATCATGGCACATAAAAATCTGCTACCTGTGCTAAAACACCTGATAAGCTCTTCGCGTTAGAAAAGGATGGAGATCCGTAAGTGCTACGGGTTGCAGACACAACAGATATGCCTCAAAAAGTTTTCACGGAGTAAACTACAATGGGACTATCATTGTCTGGAACAAACATGAGATGTTATTTTACGGATTTATTAATAGACGAGGTGAGCAGTAATCTGCACATGTTTACTGTTGAAGATACTGTTGTACATACCTTCGTTTTTCAAGGAACTGTCACATCCTCTTCAGTCCGTTCATCTATTCTCCTTATGTTTCAGGTGGTGGGGGGTCTGTAATGAACAGAAGATATAGGTCAGCTTGTACATTCATATTAATTACTTCAGACAGGTACATTTATGCTCCAAGTGTGTGATTGTCGTTTTTGGGGAAGGAAATGTGGATTACCTTCGTCCTCCTTGTCCACAGTTTCTTCGATGGTCTCAACAACCGGGGAGAAGGTGAAGCCCAGTTCGTCCTGTACTTCGACGTCGAATGGTCCGTCCTCAAGGGTATTTGTGAGATCTGTCTCGATTGTCACGATGTTGCAGGGCCCCTCACAGTTGATGCACAGATTGGTGAAATTTAGGTTTGCTTTTTTGCAGCTACATTTTTTTTGCACGGGTCTTGACGCATCTGCATGACACCAGACGCAGCGGGGTTTTGTAGAGAGGTGATCGGTTAAAGGCAATTTGTTGCTCGTTTCCGACCCCAATCTTCGGCATTGCTGCATCTGGTGATACACCCTAAAACTGTGCTGTGTAGCTGCAGCAGCTGATGGTGATAATACAGCTATTTTTGATGAGGCCTTGAAACAGGGACTCCGGAACTCCGGAAGCAGGGGGGGCTCAAAGTAGAAAGTAATAATAATAATAATAGCAATAATAGCACCATTAATAATATTATATGAATACATATAATCTTTAATAATAGTGGAAAATAAAAATAACGCACATTTCATAAAATAAACCTCGTCAAAACCTCAAAACGTCAAACTGTATTCGGGAAGTGTTGCTCAGATCAACATTTCCAAAATACAGTTGAGTTTACAGTTGATTTACTCAGCTCTTCTTTGCATATTTGACCACTACCCAATATTTTTTTCAGGGGGGGCTCAGCCCCCCTTTACGCTACCCCAGGAGGGACTCAAGCCCCCTCGCCCCCCCTCCCCCCCCGGTTCCGGTTCGGGAAGTGTTGCTCAGATCAACATTTCCAAAATACAGTTAAGTTTACAGTTGATTTACTCAGCTCTTCTTTGCATCTTTGACCACTACCCAATATGTTTTGCAGGGGGGGCTCAGCCCCCCTTTACGATACCCCAGGGGTGACTCAAGCCCCCTCGACCCCCCCGGTTCCTGAGTCCCTGCCTTGAAAACTGCCCCCTTATAATTAATGTACATCAGACGGTTTATCGACGGTTCAGTCCTTCCTGTGTAGCCGTACACGTTAACCAGTAATCTCTCCCCTGCTGCTGCAATGCTTTCTGGAGTTGCCTCAGGGTTTTTGAACACACTTACAACATCGGCAAGGTGGGGGTTTTTGGTGAGAGTATTCACAAACTTTAATTTCACTTGGTTGTAAGGTGCTGAAGTCGTATCACACCCACTCATTGCGTGAGGAAACATGATGTGATCTTTAATTCATAAAATAACATCTCCTGTTTGTTCCAGATGATTAAGGCAGTCCAATTTATGACGGCAGCGACACTCATCATTCACAATATTTATTATTATAATGATATGAGTATACGTATATTATACTACTGACTATAATACACTGTACATAACTACTTTAGTAATAACTGCATATCATTCGTTTGTCTCCATTTTTTAAATTACTTTCCCTATATGTATTCATTATTCAAGTAAGGTCTACTGGGCCCGGGAAAACGTTTTTTTGGTGCGCTCTAGCGGTGGAATGGTTAGTCTTACAAAAGAAGTGATAAATGAGAAATGCAGGAAATTTTGTCTACTTTAATTTTGTATGGAATGGGCTTGTCGAGAAAACGATTCGTTTCTGAGATACAGGCCAAAGACTGAGAAAAGTGCCAAAATTTTGGAAAAAAGTGCCAAAAAAAACAAAGTTCCGGGCCAAATTTTTGCTTGCAAACTTCAAATTCATGTTCAGCGAACCAAAAAACATAGAGGGTGACAAAATCAAAACTATAGCAAAACTTTCCTCTGAACCCCCATTTTTTTCCTAATATGCCTAGCCTAGTTACCCACGTTTTACGGATGACTATTTCCGGGTGTTTCATAGTCCTGTGAATCCCATTATTTTAAAAATGATTATGATTAATCACTGTATGTTTATGCCCGTCTGAAGGTACTTTGGTGAATTAGTGCATATGTACAAGGTGTCCCAAACTGGACGCGTTCTTACGGGAACACCCCTTATTTGAAGAGATAGAAAAAAATTAACCAAGGTGTCTGGAGCTCAAATGTAATGAGAAAACCACTGGCGCAAACAAAACTTTGCTATCTCTTATCGTTTGGCAGTTAGAGGAGAGGGCGATTCTCCAATTTCGTCGATTTCTTTTATGTCCTATAACTTGTTTATTAATAAAGATAATTAATTTTGGTAAAAACTTTCTTAAGGCACCTTTTTCCGTAGAATCCATTGCAATAGGCAGTTTTTTACAGGGCGTTTAGATTTTCGTGCACCACCCCAAACTAGTTTTTTTTATATAAACCACCCTATATATAAAATTTCCTGAATTTTGATGTATCACTTGTCATGTTTATCTTAAAAACCATTAGCAACATTTAAAGAATTATTAATTTAATATAATAACTATGAGTAATCTTATCATGAAACTTTAGATCTGTGGTTTTAATCATAACATGTTAGCATCCTATGTAATTTTATTAGTCATGGCAATCTTGATTTCTGTAGGCACAATATTTTAATTTTTAAATCGTAATGTTGCTAATGGTTTTTAATATAAACATGACAAGTGATACATCAAAATTTAGGAAATTTTACGAGCTTTTCAAAAATCTCATAATATATAGGGTGGTCTATATAAAAAAATGAGTTTGGGTTGGTGCACGGAAATCTAAACGCCCTGTAAAAAAACTGCCTATTGTAATGGATTTTACGGAAAAAAAGTGCCTTAAGAAAGTTTTTACCAAAATTAATTATCTTTATTAATAAACAAGTTATAGGACATAAAACAAATCGACGAAATTTGAGAATCGCCATCTAGCGGCCAAACGATAAGAGATAGCAAAGTTTTCTTTGCGCCAGTGGTTTCTTCATTAAATTTGAGCTCCAGAAACCTTGGTTAATTTTTTTCTATCTCTCCAAATAAGGGGTGTTCCCAAAAGAATGCGTCCACTTTGGGACACCTTGTACGAACTGTATTCGTCTTTATCATTTTCTATACAATCTTCGTTCTTCGTTGGATGTCATATAAATATTATTGACAATAACAGGTGCGGGATTACAATATTATATTGTTACGTAGGTATTAACACAATTTATTTAGCAGTGTCTATTTTACAAACATTTACCCTTAGGCCCGGTTTTTCAAAGAATCCAACACCGGATTAAGTCTGACACCGGCTTCGTTGCTATGATACCGGCTTTCTGATTGGTTGTAGCATAGCAACAAAGCCGGTGTCAGACTTAATCCGGTGTTAGATTCTTTGAAAAACCGGGCCATAGAATGGCTTGAGTACATACAATTTATAATTAAGAATAAACAACGAAATAACAAATAATTAACACTAAACCCAACAATTCACAAATCAGCAGTTCAAACTTCTCTAAAAACACTATTTTAACGGTTAATATCGCCTCAAAACGCCCCGTTATACACTACAACACGAAATGCATCGTCAAAAATCACTATAATACCGCATGCAGAACGAACTATCGACGATTTACTGGGAGTATCACTTTCTAATTATATCACTTTTTCCTCTTGTCGCATCACTAAAACTGTCAACTCGGCTTCTGGAAGGTACTAATCACCGGCCTTTTTCGACTCATAATAAAAAACAAGGTCAATGCTATAATAAACAACTATATGTTTATTTGCGTTGTATAATCCTTCGCGTAAATAATATGGGCGTCGCTTATGGGGCCACTCTCTCTCTCTCATAACAATATTATACACAAACAATATTTGTAGGGGATTCACGTAAATTTTGGCTACTCCTCCCCTTATCTATCTAGGCTTAAGACTTCAGTTAAAAAATGCAGTGAATAATCTAAGCTAAGCGGAGTAGGCGCGAATGTATGATGCGGCGTTATCTTTCAACGACAACAAACATATTGTGACGTAGTGTACCTATCTTCACACTATCTGAACGCAATTGTCGAAGTGCAATCTTCTTTTCCCAGATGACAGCACATTCTGGACATTTTTAATTAGACCGAATGCCACCGGCGCATTTTGTGTGCTCCACTATAAATTCCGCCCTTAAAGACAGAGACTTCTTCTTATTCATTATCAATCTATTGTTCGTTATCTTTCCCATTTCCGAATAATTTCCTACATCTTATATTTCTCAAACAATATTATGGAATCTAAGCAAATAAGTTTCTCGCATTGTAACCCTAAAATTCATTCCGGCACGCCCTTGAGTGCGATTTTCACGTAGTTACTTTCGCTACCTACACAAAAACAAAAACATTACACCGCGGCAACGGCGAATCAGCTCGAGTTAAGCATAAAATAAACCCTGTCTAGATTGGATTAAGACGCGAGTCGGGGCGGATGTCTTGAATAACATATCGAGGGGGTTGGAGGTCAACCCTCTAAGTTAACTCACTTGTTGCTACACACACAGCTTCTCCCGTCAATATTCCGAAGCAGCTGGGGATAAATTGGTCATAACTTAACTCGGGGCTTAACATTGTGGCTCTCTTCTGTCGGTTCGGATGAAATTACTTGGAATCCTTTGAAGTGGTTTCGTAGTCGCAGGGTAAGTGAATTATGTATAGGATTTGGGACGATAAGAGCTTTCTTAATGTAGTTGGTTACCAGCATTACTTTTATACGAATTAAGAAACTATCCTTGCAGAGCTTGAAACGTTATTTTTATCGTTTATTCTCTATCTGGCCATTACTTGATTATTTAAAGGTCAGTTGCTCAGTTTTTCTTGTAATTTGTACAAAACATTTAACATCACCTGTTAAAGAATTGCGTAGACATAAAAAAATCTGAACACTCGAATTACCTCTAGCTTCTGTAATTGAAAATACACGGCAGTAAAAGAGGACCAATTGCAAAGCATTGCTATAAAAGTGATCCTCTATTAGGTGTCGTGCGTGTTGCTTACTGTTAACCTCCCTGAGAAATAGGATTAATCTGATTTACGACCTTGTTTACACGACGCCGTGTTTATTGTTTCCTATATAATTTTCGTTATCCGTTTTTTCTGGAACATTAGTTTACTAGTAAATTTAGAAAAACTTCAATATGCACAGTTTTAGGTTTTGTATGGTGCAAGAATTACCTCCGCACGACGCTGATCGTGGAACTGTTTTGTGTGAATTTCTGCTGGTGAAAGTTCAAGAAGACAACACCATCATAAAGTTTTCAGTCCGAAGGCTGACTGGGCTCAAGCATTTCTCCATAAATAGAACATCATACATCCACAGCTATATGCAAACATTAGTGAATCTGGGCTTACTTCTACCTATCTCATGCGCTATTAAATCGCGAACTAATCTTTCGTGTCTCAAAAGGATCCTATCTCTCCTATTCTTTATTGTCTCCCATACCTTTCGCTTTCCCCCAACTCTTTCTAACCCTATCTATCCATAGTATCTTCATCATGCGTCTGTAGTACCACACTTCAAACGCTTCTATTTTTTTCTGATACGCTTCTCCTATCGTACAAGTTTCGCACTCGTACATTGCCCTACTCTACACATACGTGTTTAAGAGTTTCCTCCGAGTTTCTACATTTACCGTTTCCAAGCATAACAGTTGTTTCTTTTTGTTAAATGCAACTTGACCCAGTGTTATTCTTCGTTTTATATCTCTAGTACTCCTACAATTGGGAATTGGGTACTTGCATGAATTTGGGATTTTCCGAAATTATAATCTTCGGGAGGTCAGAAATACATTCCCAAAGCAATTTTTCTCCGAGCCTAGTAGAATTCAAATTATCGGGGAAAAAATATTTCCTGCTAAATATGCTTATGGCGCCATGTGTGAATTATTTAAACTATACGGTGACGTCAGTATGACACACCTATGCATTCCTAAATCGAAATGGCCGCTTCCGGTTTAGTTGACAGCTGTCTCGTAAGTCTTGAAATTGTTTGGTGTGTACGTTAATGGTGTTTGCTGGGAGAATGGAACTATGGTGGAGCTCAGTAGCAATTTGTTGTTAAAAATCCATTATATTTTATAATTCCCAACTGTGAATAGGTACAACAAAACCACTTCTAACCTCTAAACTCTACTACCTATCGTGAACGCGGCTATTTTAAGATTGATTATGGGATTCTGCTTACAAGAAACTTCTGCGGATATTTTACAGATGGATTTGTGATATTCGTACTAGTTGTGAAATAACAACAACGTGGACACAAATGAGTGAAACGAAAATTCTGTGCTTGGCTAACCTACAACTGTCACTGTATGACAGAGCTCAGGGCAGCCACGGTGAAAAATTGAAATCTGAAATGTACTGATGAAATACACTAATAATTAATTTATTCTTCTTCTTAACTTATTTCCAGTGTTTAACTGTGCATTAATAAAATATTGATACTGCTCAGTAAAGTAATAACATCCAATTGAAGCCCTGATAATGTGATACAGTTAGGCGAGCAGGGACAACAGACGCGGAATGTTGGCAATAGGCAAAAGTAGCACGTCAGGCTGTGACGACAGCTAGATTATGTGACGTAAATACGACTGCTCGAGGCTAAATGGCCCACTAGCGCGTGCTCCGCGATTTGAAATTAAAAATGAAATTATATTCTTATTACTACATAAAATAGTCTCATTTTATACGGTCACGATAAACTTAACACATATTTGCAAAATATGATGAAAAAAGTGCCAGTTTAAATTTATGCAAGTACCCAATTATTAGAATTCCCAAATATCTTTTCGTTTCCGATTTGAATTTTTGCTTTAGTCCTATTTTCACGCACTCTAGATAACGAATTTTTTTATTGGACTTCATCCCATTGCCCTCTGTTAAAATTGCTTCCATTTCATTCAGAGCCATTCCTAATGCTGGATGCTAACACTGCTATATCATCCACGAATCTGAGCATATTAACAGTTCGGTCCTGTATATTAATCCTTGAGGCCATTCTGTAATTAATATTAATCGCATATTCGATGTACAGTCACCACCAAAAAGTGGGCAACAAATGGGAAAAATGTTTCGAAATTGTCAATATACAAGAAGTGCACTGAGAAAAAGGTTTATTTATATCAATGTGAATTTTATTTCTGTGAAACAAATGGTAGACCTGCATACATCGAAATTAGTATGTCAGTTCAATTCACTAAATCATCTACTTGGAGATTATATTTCAACTAATTTTGTAATTTATTTGACAGAAATAAATCACAGAGGTTGTTAAAATATATTCGTTACTTGTGACAAGTGAATTATATATCTGTAGCTACCAAACTATTTATTTGTCGGAAATAAATAATGTATTTTAAAACAAAACTCCATCATTTTTTCTCTCATATAAATTATGAAATGAAGTGAAATAAAATCTCCAAGTAAGGGTTACAATTCCTTAATTGAACTATGTACAGTTGTTTAAACTTTTATTAATAAATCATTAGCAAAAGTACAATAATAGCTGAAACAATACAAGAGAAAAGTATATATTGTTTCTTCTTGGTTTTCCCTGAAATCCAGTGTCCTTTTGTACGGAGTGGCTTAACAGATATCAGCAAGAACTTGGACCGCGCCATATAGCGTCGGATAGCTCTCACTACTTGACGCGCTGGGGCGGCTGGTTAAGTAGAGCGTCAGCTGACATATTTATAATCCTGAGAAATAATATATATTTGCCACAAATAAAGGTACCAAATCAAGCATTTCATAATGGGAGATATACCAAAAAAGTTGCGGTAAATAAGGTGTATCTAGAAGAAGTAATTTTTGGTTTTTAACAAGTCACTGTTATTCTACAGTCATATTTATTTGTTGTGAATTACCCATTTTTCTCATTGTGCGGGTTTTCGGAAATATTTCGGAAATGAATTATTTAACTGAAGAAACTAATATAAATTGAATCGGTGAAAGGAAGAAGGGTTCAAGTGCAAATCTGCTAAAACCTGGCAAATAGAAAATAACTGTGTAGCATTTTAATGTACCATGTAGTTAATATTTTCAATGTTCACTATTTGGTAGAAATTCATTATGAATTAAAAAAATTACTTTGCGTACTACCAATATAACGATTCATTAAAATATATTATTTGTTGTATGTTAGTTGAAATAAGTTTGTGATTAAATATTATTTTTGACAGTCATAAAAATTATTGTTTATTTGTACTGAATAATTCAACTTTCACAAAAAGGAACTGATTCGACTATTTCAAATGACTTCTTAAAGTAACAACAAAAAATTACCAATGACTAAGTTTTCTTCTAATTTAGTATATTTTTTTCACAATGTTCAGTTAAAATTTTTTATTTAGTTACAAAATAATACATATTTCAAATAACTTTTATTACTGAAATTTTTCTCTTTTTTTTTCTTTTTTGTATGTAGATTCCTATAAAATATTTCAAACAACTTTTATTACTGAAACTTTTCTCTTTCTTGTCTAATAAATATATTTTTCGCAATTATTAAAATTAATAACAGATCAGATAACGGAAGTCACGTGACAACTTTTGTTTAACCCTTTTGCATTTTTTAACCACCTCTGATCGTCAGGGTTTAAATTTTCGAAAAATTGTAATTGAAAATTTTTTGCCTTTGACGGTCAGTGTATAAGTTGAAAGCTAGAGAAGACAACGCACATCTCTGTCTCACTCCCTTTAGAATATCTACTTCTCTTCGCTCCTGCTCAAATTCTGTAACTGCCATTTGGTCTTTGTATTATTCTTCTAGTTTTCTTCGGTTACCGACTTTCCTTGACATCGATTGCATTACTTACGAGTGTTTTGTAATATAGTCTCGAATAATCGGAAGACGTTTAAATAAAGTCAGATTAAAAGAAAGCTGCGAAAAAGAATCTCTAGCATGCCAAGAAGTATGGATGTGGCAATTAGGAGTAGAGGAAATTTAACCACTGTTAGTAGTAACTTTTGGGTTTTTGCTCATAGTACGAACTTTTCTTTTCTTATTTTGAGATTCTCTACTTTCCCCTGAAATTTGGCGCACCCGTTCTCAATCAGAGTTATTTTTAAGCTGAGATTTTCATTTTAAGGGGTGATTCCTTTAGTGGCAATGAAGCAAAATCCATAATATGGGAAGGAAGTCAAAAGTCAAAAGAAAATACATACATGTTTATTGTAAGTCTCTGCGAAATAATCCCGCCCTTCCACTTTGATGTCACGCCTACAGAAATTGTTCGAACTTGTCCCCGTTTTGGTCCACACAAAATTGCGCGCGTCCCAGCTACGCGTCTGTGCATGCTCGTAACAACGATAAGAGGCTTCCGCGAACTATTTCGGATGCATATACGATTCATGCTATCAGTTCTTCGCTAGTTTTGAACACAACACTCTTCATCCATCCCAACAAGAAAAAAACCAACGGGTGATCTTGGCGGCCACGCAACATGTTCTCCGCGACCGATCCACTGGTTAGGGAACTGTTCATCCAAAAATTCTCATACTTCACGCCTAAAATGAGCCGGATCCCCATCGTGCAATAACCACATGTTGCCTCTTACATCTTCTAGTAAACCAGGGAGAAAATGTTGCAAAAAATGCAAGTAGTTGTCGCTGTTTAAACGGTTTGGTAAAGTAAATGGTCTCATTAACATGCGATTTACAATGCCTGCCCACACATTAACGGAAAATCGATCGTAAAAGTTACTTCTTCGTATAGCTCGAGGATTCTTTACAGCCCAGACATGTCTGTTGAGGAAATTATTATTTCCATCGCGGGTATACATGACTTCGTCCATCACTAAAACCGATCTTAAAAATTTTTCATTGTTGGCTTTTTGCTCTAAAAGCCCTCCCATTTCTTGCCCCTTCTCAAATATTTCTTCCACCTATAATGCCATCTCCACCCTTCCGGTTAGGATGCCTGCTGCCTCATTGATAATGTTCTTGCTGCTAAACCTAATTTCTCTGAAATTTTCCCAAATTATTTTATATGCTTCGTTAGTTTTTTCTACCTTCACTTGTTTGCATTTATCAATCCATTGTTCTCTTGTTTTCCAGCATTTCCTATTGTTCGTATCGTATCCTATAATGCTTTATTCTCTTCCACATATTTATTTTTTTCATAACCTATCGCCACGCGTCTGTAGCATGTATCTTCACATTTGAAATATTTCTCCTATCGTCCACGTTTCGCAAAACTTACTCTGTATAATAAATCCGGAGGCTATTGTATTTTTAATAACAGGGCAGAAGAGGGTAGAAAAATACGTAAGCTCAATCATACTTAACTACTGGGCTACAAAAGCTTAAGGGGGCGGGGCTAATACTGGACCCAACCAGAAGTATAGGTTAGGGCACAATCAAAAATTGGAAGAGACGAATGGTAAGTACTTAACAGGACTCTAGTACATGAAAATGCTCCACAAGACTTCTATACGGGTGCGAAACTTAGACAATAGGAGAAGCGGATCAAAAAAGAATAGAAGAGTTTGAAATGTGGTGATACAGACGCGTAATGAAGGTACCGTGAATAGATAAGGTTAGCACTAGGGAGGTATTAGGAAGAGTTGGGGAAAAGCAAAATGTATGGAAGACAATAAAAAAAGAGGAGGGATAGGATGGTAGGACACCTTCTGAAACACGAAGGAATAGTTCGCGACGTACTAGAGTTGGAGATAGCAATAAAAAGAGGTAGGGGTAGGCCCGGATTAGACTATTGCTCTTACATAGTTGGAGATGCAGGATGTTCTACTTTTAGGGAAATGCGTGGACTAGCTCAGGATAGGAAAGGCTGGAGGTAAGTACGCGACCAACCAGTCTGAGAACTTTATGATGATGATTCTTACTCAGAATCGACCCCAAAAACTACCACTGTATGTGTGGTAAAGTTACATTTTTTTAGAATTACCATAGCTGTTTGAGCCCCTTTGGCACATATAAGCAGATTTCGTTTTTGGCTTATCGCATATTGAACTGCTAATACCTTTGAAGTTCTGAATGTGAGTACGCTTTTATTTCTGATGGAATAGTGTATGAGCCCACGGGACCAAAACTCTACAAAGCCAACTGAGCGATAGTTTATTTATGAATTAATTCGATTAACATGCAAATAATATTCAGAGTGAACTCGCACAAGCTTAAAACGCTTGCCTCGAACCACTCAACTGACTATTTCACGCATATTTAACCGGAAAATACGATGAAAATCCGAGTAATCCTCTGATAAAAGGGAACAACCCATTTACGGCTCCAACCCCGCAGAAAAATTAAGTGGAAATCTCGACGGAAGTTTACAGGTTATGCGGGTAAATAATTGCAGATGTCATGTTGGTAAAGGAAAGGCCAAGATTTAGAGGTCAGATGGGATGCTATGATAGGATGCGGACGGAGGTATCTAATAACATCCTTTGTGTAGGGGTGGAAGTTTCTAGATAGTGGTTATTGTTGTTGAAGGTACTTATAAAGGACAGTATCATGCTAAGACGCTTATATTGATACTGTAAATCTTCTCCCTTTCAATATATTATGGCTAGTCATTTAACCTCACTAAGCTATTTTTCTACAGGGTGCTGCTTTTAAAAATAAGACCGTTAAATACAAGTTTTATTTCTGTTGGAACTGTAGATTTGAATCCTTGCCTTAAGAGTCGGACAAAGCAGGTCAAAAGTTACACCTGCGGGGTCGGTGAGGTATCCGATAGAAGGCGGAGCGAACTAACAGCTGTGTTGCAACACATGATTTTTTAATCACATTTATTGGCACAAGAACAACACACATTCAAAGCGCTCGCTTTTCTTAACTAGTAAATGTGGCAATGCTGGTCTGAGTTTACGCTCACTCGCTACGGAGCGGCAGCACATGCCAAGGCATATTTTGCGTTTGTAGTGCTTTCGCTATAATACGGTTAAAGCTTCATACTAGTGTTAGCAACACGAATGCCTGATTATGGCAGAAGAAGGTATATTTTATGCCTCTATAGAAACAATTTTCCGAAAACTATAAATCTCTTGGCTCTATGCACGCGTGAAGATGGTCAACAAATAAATTTAAACATTCAAATTTTAAATACAGTAAACCGATCGAGGGATCCGAGTGGTAGGGGTTAGTGCGCGTAGGCAAGTTCCTGCCCAATCGTAACGTAATTGGCACAATAACACAATAACACAAGAACATAAAATTTTCTTCTAGCCATTTGCCATTAGTAAACAATTAGGGATAAATCCCACTTCTCCCTAGGGCGTGAACTAGAATGAAACTTTGACCCTCCGATATATTGGCGAACAATCCCTTTGTTGTCTCATCTGTCTAGTTCTTAGAAGCGGTATGTCCACTGTACAGGTATGTTTCTTCCAAAAATACTATGGGCTGGTTCGGACTCCGAAAATATAGAATTTTCTGCAAGTATGATATTCGAAGAACTATCAAGTAATTTTTCACAGTTAACACTCTTCTGTTATTTTAGTCATTTGAATCCCATTTTACCCAGAATTGTCCCGAGCGAATCATTGCATCCATTCCAGCTTAATTCTTCCTTTAATTTCTGGTTTAACCGTCCTAATGCCACACGACATCCTTCTGTTTTGTGAAATTCGTAAATTATGTGTCGAATATTTTCGTACACTGGCAGATCTGTAATTGGACTTTTTCTTGGACGCTTCTTCCTTGGAGTTGAAATATTTGCTTCGCCATTGTTTCGCATACTACCTTCACCTTCTCCATATCACTCTTTCGATGCTCCTCACCGAAATACCCGTCGCTTCCGATGTCTTAATTTTAATATTTGCCAATATATCCGTCCCACTTTTTAGATTCTTAAAGTAATAAATTAACACACGATAAACAATTTCTCGTGCTTGACTGCAAATAACACATTTACTAGTGACAGACATTTTACAAATTTCCGTAAACACGAACCGTAAACTAGACAGTACGCCACTGACAGTGGTACCTTAATGGAAATCTTAAAGAAGGCCGTAGTGCAGAGTGCAACTACGTCTATTTCGCATCCCCACCGCTCGCCATCACTCGATCTAACACTATCCGAGGCTTCTTAAAAAATATGCGAGGTAAACTGCTTAATTAAAATGCCCAAGCGATGGTGTTGTCCTTTGAGAGAGAGAGAGACGGAGAATGGTAGCCGCTTGCTGCCAGAAAGAGGTTATGTTTTGGTAAACATGTGTGATGTTTTCCCTTTGAATAACTTTTGAAAATACTTGGGAGGTGGTGCAACTACTGGGTGTTGTACTGCTTGAGACAGGGATATCAAGGATTGCTTGGCTTAGTTGGTCTGCCTCATACCAGTGAAGTTTATAATTGGTGAGAAACATGAGTGCCTGCTTGAATTGTGAAGAAACTAAACCAGGATACTCTTGTGAAGAGTGTGAGAAATGTCTGCTTCAGAAGTGAAATGTATGGCGTTGGGATGGAGGCTTGTGAAATTTTGATGTCCTGGTTGTGAAACAATGGACTAAAGAAGACATGATGGTGACATGATTCTTAAATTGGAATAATTAGAAATTGTCTTACATAAAGTTGTTGAAGAACTCAAAGCTGAAATTAAAATGCTGGTTGTGGCACAGTCGAACTCTAGTAAAGTTCAACCACAATATTCTGACATACTAAAGGACAACAAAGAAACTAGTCACCCGTGAGAATAATTCAAGAAATACCAAGAACATAATGAAGCAACAATTGGATTCGGGCAAAATAGCAGTTAGGTATATTGCTAAATTATTATGGTGTCGACTTTGACAGAAACTTGGTTATCATCTGATTATGAAAGCAAACACGCGGAAATACCTAATTATATACTTTTGAGAGAGGATAGGTACCGATTAATCGGTGCAAGCTAACAATTCAACCACTAAAACTGCGAGAATTTAGCAATGGAAGGGACAACTCCAAATTTATACATATTTTACTAACTGCATAAATTTAAAACATCATCTTCGTGAATAATGGCTGTCATAATCGCTCATATAATAATATACCATTATCCGTGTGACAATAGTGTACGGTATCGTCCTGGGTTTTATGTGGAACTATTCAAAATTATGACAATAAATTTATGCCAAGAATTTTAAATTAATAATTATAAAGAATCACATTTTATTTGTTAATTTATGTGTCGTAAAAACGCTTTCTATTTTACGTAAAATTTAAACGATAACCCAATACATTGTGGTGCAGCACCTGCCATTGCCATGAAAATACCGCACGAGCACAAAAAGTTATGGGGTGACACCCTTGCCTTCCTTCTAAAAGGGACGCTAATGATTTTAATAACCAGGATTGAACCAGCGCATCTTATTTAGCTTGAAAAACTAAGTATGACTAATTTTGTCAACTTATCTTTCATCGTTCTTCAACCAAGCTCATTAATTCTGGTTCTGATTAATTGATAATGACAAAACAAACAAAATAATCTCAACGCTGCCTCTTATTACTGAATTCCTCGAAATGCCAAATACATTAGCAAACTGATGCTTCTAAAAGGACAATCGAATTGGAATCGTATTACACGGCTACTTTCGTATTGGAGATCTTTTTCCAAAACACTCCCTAGTTTGACCTTTGAATAATTTCCGTTCCACACAAGCTGTTAGGTACATTAGAGAAAAAAATTGTTGCCAAGGAGTGAAAATGCCCATATCCACTTTAAAATCCAATAACACTCGATGAGGTCATTAAATTCTCAAGAGGAAATAAAAAAAAACTGGGGTAGAAAAAAGACCGAAGTTATAACAGTCGATCAGAAAATCCCCCGAGTTTATTTAATAAACGACCGGATACCGTCCGTCCCTACGTATTCCAGACACATCCTGGAAGTTTGCCGGGGTCAGTTTATCTTTTACGGCTCGTGTTCCAGAGAGTCCGGGCGTTATATGTTCCGTTTTGCGTCACTATTAACGGAGGAAGCGATGGTTGATCATCTCCGGTTACAAATCCCGACAAATTCGGTTAATTATAAACGCAAGCGGCTGCGGAAATAGGACATTTGAATTAAATAGAGGTCTATTAGACGGAGGGATGAATGAGGAAGGTGAATTTGGGGGTGTTGAGTTGGGTAAAATGGTCAGATAACTAATCGAGAAAATTAGAAACTAGCATTGGACTTGGTATTCTCTGATTTGTTGAATCGGTAGTTGGAAAAACTTTCTGAAACTTTCTGTATTAGAGTATCAGAGACCTGCTCTTTCGTAGAATATACACTGAAGTGTGCTGATCATCACTGTGTACTCACGTTGTCTCTACAATTTTCCAATTTTATGAAAAAAAAATGTTTTCTTGCTAGACCACAAATTTGTGTAAAGTATTTTTTATTATACCTACTTACCCGAAAACACCTCATTTTCATCTGTGTTTACAATAAAGTAAAGGTGACATTTTTAGAACAGCGCACGGAAAAAAATTCTGTGCGCTGTTTCCGTGCGCCAAATAAATAACAATGGGGGTTACGTTCAGAAAATAAAAAATGATTAATGTTTCTATAGCAACGATATATTTATTATTGACATTTTATTTTCTGTCAGTGAAATTTACTTGTGCCATTTTTAAAAAATTTACTCAAATTTGGAAGAAAATCACGATATTTTTTGTTTATGTTGTTTTCAGGTAGGTATAATAAAAAATATCGTTCATTACACGTCCAGAAATGGATTTTCCGTTCTTGCGTGACTCACACGAGAAAATCCTTATTTTCGGACTGGTAATGAAATATACTATTTCATGTACCGGGTAAGTAATTATTCTATCTTCTCTCCCTGCACCTACAACTGCATTTAAAGTCTGCTACAATTATTAAATTTTCATGCCCCTTCATAGACTCTTCTAGCATATGTTCGATATCGCTATAAACTGCCTCTACAGCCTCATCACTATAATTAGATGTGGGCATATATACCTGTATTATTACCGTCTTTACGGGTTTCGAATTTAACCTAATTATAACTACCCTGTCATTTTTCTGTAAGAAATTTTCTACGCTCTGCCCTATTTTCTTCTTCGTAACAATTCCTATTCCCGAATTTCCACCCATCGACCCCGTGTGTATTACTCTAAAATCTCCGCTCCAGCTTCTGGCCATCGCACCTCACTGGTACCTACTATGTCTAATGCTAACCTATCCATCTCTATTTTCAAATTTTCTGACTTTCCTACTCTTTTCATGCTCCTATAAAAATCAATAAAATGATAACCAAAATACAAATAGGTGAGAAGATAGAGAAAGTCGCGGATTTATGCAATTTGGGAAGTCAAATAACTCGATATGGTATTAGCGCTAAAGGTATAAAACAAAGAATAGCGCATCAGGGTCGAGTTGCGTGTAACAAAAAGAAAAACTGTTATGCTGAGGAATATAGAAACTCAGAAGAGACTCTTAAAGACGTAGGTACTTATGCATGGAGAACGGCTTAGTACGGTTGCGAAATTTGGACAATAGGAGAAGCGGATCGAAAGAGAATAGAAGCGTTTGAAATATAGTGCTACAGACGCATGATGAAGATACTGTAGATAGATAAGGTTAACAATAGTGAGGTATTAGAAAGAGTTGGGGAAAAGTGAAAGGCATGGAAGACAATAAAGAATAGGAGAGATAGGATGGTAGTTCACCTTCTGAGACACGAAGGAATAGTTCGCAGCATACTAGAGTCGAAGATAGGAATAAAAAGATGTGAGGGTAAGTCTAGATTAGACTACTGCTCTCAAATAGTTAGGAATGTAGAATGCTCTACTTTTGGGGAAATGCGTAGGTTAGCTCAGGATAGGAAAGGATGGAAGTACGCGTCCAGTCAGTCTTCGGACTGAGAACCTTATGATGATGTTTAATGTAATTTTGTTCATGTTGTAACTATGCAAGAATTTATTCTAATAAATTAATAGGCATTTTCCCCGCTCATTTTAATCGAGATATCAGCAGGTAGTTTAATGCTAAGATATGTTCACGACGCATTCAGCTCCCTATCGTCACTCTCCATCCACATGGCCGTTCGACAAAAGGACAAGCGCCCACCGAATTGATAGCACTTCCCTCACACTACTTAAGCGTTGTATATGTTACGGGCATAGTGAGTAATCGGGCAATGTTAACAATGCCCGGGCAACGTGGACCAGACCTTACCGGACCTGACCAGACCGGACAGCGGGCATTGTGTACATTGCCCGGGCATTGTTAGCATCGCCCTACTTTCTCACTTTGCCCGTAACATATATATTACTAGCACGGTGTGACATTGAAGACGATCGCGTTTATCGGATTAAGTGCCGACTGTCGTACCGCCGTTATTATTGAAGACCATAGTGCAAGAAGGCGGATAAATGCAAAATCTTGAAAAATGAGATTATTGCAGAACTAAGTTTAAAGTACGCCATTTTGATGGGATGAAAAATGGGTAATAATTGGTATATTTATGGTAATATTAAGTTAAAGTCAGAAATATACAATATGCTTAATCATCTGAGCACCACTCCAAAAAATAAATAAAAACTTTGTTTAGCCTCCCCTCAAAAATGTGCATATTGTAACTCATTCCCTTCAGGGTTTTCAATTAGTAAATACCGAGGGGCAAACCGCTGTGGAAGTTTGGTGTACAGGTGTGTGGAAGTTAATGGAAGTTCGTGGAAGTTGGTGGAAGTCAGTGGAAGTGAGTGGAAGTTAGTGGAAGTCAGTGGAAGTCAGTGGAAGTTAGTGGAAGTTAGTGGAAGTTAGTGGAAGGCGGTGGAAGTTAGTGGAAGTCAATGGAAGTTTCTGGGCATTTACGCATGCGCTGTAGTTCTAGATGGTCTGCGTATCGTCGGCCGTATTCGTCGAGAGTTGAGTAGTCTAGACTAGTTTTTGGACCTTTGCTTGCATAGTAACGGTAAATTTACATTAGTTTATATTTTCTATACAGGTGGGCCAGTAGTGCGTAGTCGGTCCATATCTCTGATTCTATTCAAGATATCAACATGAAATTTTACGTACAAGTGGAGAACCCCACACGAAGCTTCTGTTAAACTTATTTTGATGTACACAGGATGTTCACGTGCTAAGTACCAAACCGAAGTTACGTTTTTTAAATGCCCCACATTTGTTTGCATATTTGGATTCCTCATACAATTTCATGAAAGTTGATATGCTGCACGTTGGGGTTTAAAGCAAGCTTTGTGGAGCTACTGACGTCTGCCGATCAATGCTACCTAAGATTTTTTTATTTGAATAGGTTCAAAGTATACGCTAATTATAAATAAAATCCATTAACACTTTTATCAAAATACTTATTCAAAACACATATTGTACCGAATGGTCAACTTGCGCAAAATTGAGCTTTTCTCTAAAATGTTATGTGGAACACCCCTAATATTATTTGCAGATTTGATAGCCAGTTTATGAAGCTTTTGATTGATGCATATATTGGCAGGTCTGCGATTGATAATTTAGGCAGAAATAAAGAATGAACCTTAAGAAATTAGATTTTTGCCGTAACTTTGTACCATTTTTGGGGAATTTCCCTGATTTTGCCACCCAAAACTCAGAAGAATGCTTTCACTTTGTTTTTACATCAAATTTAGCGCACAGAGTTTACACTGACACAAGAAATCTCATTGCAAGATTAGGTACTTCTTGAAAAGACTGTCTTTTTCTTCCATGGCGCTCCTTGTATCAAAAATTTATACCTAGGTTTAATAAGTTACCAAGTATTTGAGAATATGACCATGAAGAAACAATCTGGCAATGATTTTTTGTCTGAATGTGAACTCAACTTCCAGAAACAAAATGGAAATCATATTTTGTGTTTTGGATGGTAAAATTTAGGAGAACGGACCTATCAGTCAAATTAATACATTTTAAGGTTGAATTTTCAATTCTAAGGAAACCGAGACCGAAACCGTCAGTCGCAGACTTAACAATATCTACATCAATCAAAAGCTTAGTAAACTGGCTATCGAATATGAAAATAACGAGGAAAATAACATATCGGGTGTTCCATTTGAAATTTCTGAGAAAAAATGCATATTGCGTAAGCCGTATGATAATAAGTATTGTGACAAAAGTACTCATGGATTTTACAAATAGAGCAGTCTGTGAACCTAATCCAATAAAGAAATCTCAAGAGAAATCTTAAATAGCTTCGGCACTAAAATGGTAATATCTTAAAATCGCTCACTCTACATATAAACCCCATAGGCCCGGTTTTTCAAAGAAACCAACACCGGATTAAGTCTGACACCGGCTTCGTCGCTACGATACAACCAATCAGAAAGCCGGTATCATAGCAACGAAGCCGGTGTCAGACTTAATCCGGTGTTGGTTTCTTTGAAAAACCGGGCCTTAGTGTAGTAGGTAAGGTATACATCTTTCATACGCTGTCGTGTGACCATCCTGTATACACCAAAATAATTTTATCAGATGCTTCGTGGAGTTCTCAACATACGTGTAAAGTTTTATTTTGATACCTTGAATAGAACCAGAGATATGGACCGACACACACTATTGGCCCAACCTGTATAATGCGTAGATATATTTTTCCGAGTATTTTTCTCTTTATAAGGCTTGATCCATAACGAGTGTACAAATTTCAGGAGATACACCTAGGTCAAAATAAGAAGAAAAGTTGTATGAACATAGAACATAATGCATGTCTTAAAATTACTCTCTACTAAGATACAGGGTCTAAAAAAATTGTTACTTTTTGATAGGTATCTAAGAAAATCATTGAATTAAAATTTGTAAAATTGTAAACCTCATTTGTTCCAAACATTTTTGCTTTTGAAATGCTAAATGGAATTGCAAGCAGTTTTAGAACAATCGATTGTTAATTTTTTTGCGATTGTGAGCGGTTAGGCAAAATGCTATTTTATTCAAAACCTAAAGAGTTATACGAAAAAATCATTTCTTCGCTTCCAAATGTCAAGCTCTAACGGATTATTCAGTAATATATTAATAGTATACAGGGTGATTCACGGAAACTGTTAGCTATAGATATTTTCTCATACAATACAGTTACAAATCTAAAAAATTAGATTCGGGCGTAAATGCCTAGGAACTTTTTATTTAAAATATTTTAAGTCGTGGCCCTTCCGGTCGACTTCCGGTTATACCGGAAATGTTTACTAATTTTTTTTTAAATGGAAGCCATATTTTTGACAGCAGATTTCCATTTTGCTTGTTTTTATATTCAAAAAGTCATCCATTCTCGAAATATTAATTATTTTTCGAACTTTTCCGGCTTTGCATCTTACTTCTTAAAAAAATATTTTTGCTACGTATTTCAAATTGAATCGTGAATCACCACTTGTACCTTTCCCAGGATGCTTCTAATTTACCCTAATCTGATGTTATGCCAAACAAACTTTAAATTTGTAATGTCAACTTTCTTAATATGTAGAACATCTTCTATATTATTTCACCACCTGAAACAGAATGGTATTCTACTTCAAAAAGTATAAGCATTCCCGATATCTACCTTTTATCGATTTGTTATGATCGATTTTGATAAATTGCCTTGTTTGAGTAATTTACCCGGTAATTTATTATACTGGTAGAGCTGAAATTTCTCACAAAATAATTTGTTGGTTAACAACTATTTAATGTTAAAATTCAGAATTTAAGGACATTTTCCATATTTCAAATAAACCCTCAATAATTACAATTCTACCAGTTCAATAAATTATAGGTACCTACTCAAATGAAGCAATTTTTTTCGACTATAACGATAAATCGACAGGAAATAGATATGGGGAATGTTAAACTTATTGAAATAGAATACTATTCTGTTTCAGATGACGAAACAATATACGAGGTGTTCTACTTAAGAAAATTGACTATAACAAATTTAAAGTTTGTTTGATACAACAGATTAATAACAGACCATAATATGTGTCTTAAGCAAATTAGACATATCGTAGGAAAGGTAATGTGGTGACTTACGACGTGGTGTATATCGATAATCGGTACTTCAGTTCGAAGTAAGCAGCACAAAGATATTTTTAAAACGTATGAATTTGCCTCGGAATTTACCCATTTAATTCGAATTCAGTCATTTAATAAATATTTACATTATACAGAGACGTTATTTCCATATTCACTTCAGTGAAATTTTTAATCGCCAAACGATTTTTTCTACATTTTTGCTACATTGTTGTCTAATTCGTATTTCGTTAGATTAAATGATTTTTATTAACCTCTTCTTGGTGAAAAGTAGAATACTAAAGAAGGGGAAGTGCATGGAAGTCAGTGGAAGTGCGTGGAAGTCAGTGGAAGTGCGTGGAAGTTAGTGGAAGTTAGGGGAAGTTAGTGGAAGTTAGTGCAAGTCAGTGGAAGTTAGTGGAAGTTAGTGGAAGTTAGTGGAAGTCAGTGGAAGTTAGTGGAAGTCCCATAAAAATGGAAGTTTGGTGTACAAAATTTAGCCTGCGGTTTGCCCCTCGGTAAATACTTGATATTTATCAACCAAAGCCGCCGCTAGTGTGCCATCGTAGTAACTGGGGTTATACAGATTGTAGTACTAAACCTGGAATTGAGCAGGAACGCGAATGAAGGGGCATATTCTGATAATACGTAAAAACCGGTAACTGATTGGTGTTAATCGAGTAGGCTAACAAAATCTATTACAAACCTAAATTTGAAGGCAGCGAGCACCAGCCGCGTTTGGGATTACATCAGGGGCAGAGTTCTTTAGTATATGATTTAACGGCTTGCACACGAATAAATAACAACACCAACACAGAAAAGAATTGCGCAATTTGCGCAAGCCTGGTATTCTAATCTCCGAACAGTCGTTAGGAAAAGTTCGCAAATCGAAAGACTGTGCGAGTCCCTCGCTATAATATTAAACGTCGAAAACATCGTTTATTCCCAGTGAATAACCATAATTAAACTACGGTCGACATCCGGAGTGGAGATTTTGTTGATACTTTGTAACGTGCCAAAATGACGCTACAAAAACAAAATATTAAACTACTATAGGTCCTTACAGATAGAGGCAGCGCGGTCAGTCTATACGGAGTGTTTGTAGGGGTGTGCCAAGCTGAAAAAATCGAGGGCGCCACGTGATTTTTCAAATCAAACTGCATGGACTCTACTTACACACTAAAATCACGAAAAGATACGTGAAGATACCTATAATAGTCGAAAATAAAAGAAGCAAAGCACTCATATTTAAATGTATGTAATTATGGTCAAATTCACTAGTAACTACATAAACAAGCGTGTAAGTACCCACTAGGTGCAATAAGAAAATAAGCAATAATACCTGAAAAATGAAAATTACAAGTGCAACAAAAATAATAGGCAAATTTATAAAATAATAAATTGACCAAGATAATATAGGGTCGCAATGCCGTGATCTAAGTCAGCGTACAGGGCTAAAAAACCAAAATGAAATCAGACGCAGACGACGCGATGACGTACGGCGACATCAGTAAGTCACATACTCAGTAAAATCAAGTGACACCGAATTTAACCGCCAGATACAGCTAGTCATACCTATTTCGATTTGAAAGTGTATGTATTATTTTTATTGTACATACGTTTTAGTCACTATTGATTTTATGTAATGTATAGTTAAAAGAATAGAGTTTGTTTATTTTCATTTTAGTATTATTTTGATTTGATTGGCAATAGCTCCAGAGAACCCTTTTCTCCACTCGAGTTTAAGGGAATTATCGACGGTCAGAAATCCACCGGCCGATCGACCGAAGCAACACCCTGTATAGTGGCTAAAAGCTCATAACAGGATAGGTCGTTGTAATGTAATGAAATTTTAACTTCAACTTCCCTGATTCTTTTACTGAATATTTTTTGGATTAGCCAATTAGCATTGGCCGTTGAACAATTTACCTTTATATTTCCTTATTTCCTTATTTACTATAACCTATTTATAGCAACCATATTTTTTATCTCAATATTTACAAATTTCTTTTAAATAAATCATGCAATTAAATTATTTCCAACCATAAATCTCGTAAAATGCCCCACCCCAACCTCCCCTTTTACTGAAAAGCTACAGATTGTAACTAATTAATATTTTTAAGTCCAGATCTTTTAATTCCTCAAGATGAAAGTAAAAAGTTCGGTCTTTTGAGTTTTTCATTGAAACAGAAAGAGAAATTCCTGCGAGAGGAATTTTTTTCATCAGACCCAACTTTGTGAAAGCATTTTCTTGTTTCGGATGTCTTAAAAATCGCTCATTTGCAAGATGATACAGAAATTGCTGCCAAATTAAAAAATAAGTTTTAGTCAGTAGATTGAATACCCAATATAAATCCAAAAAGTGTGTAATTTATGGTCGATCAGAAATGCCGCAGTCGTGACTAGAGTCTGTTCAGAATAAGAAAAGGTCAGGGTCGTCACTAGTCAGTGACGTAACTGCGGGACAAAAATTTAATTAATACTAACCAAAACGTGTTATGTTATACTTACGAATACGACCACTTAATGTGATATTAGAAATTGAAGCAACTTTTCTGTTCTCTTGATGTGTATTACGTCACTGTGAAGTGGCTGGCCTATTATTCTGAATGGAATGTACATCTGGGTTTAACATCAAGCACTTTCATAAAGAGAATAAGCGGATAATGTGGAGTCTAGTGTTAGCAAATGCTGCTTATCTAGCTGAACACATTTAAGCTTCGGAAATGTAACATTTCAGAAACTAAATACTCCGACAGTTCCCTGCAAACAAAGCGACGTTAATTCATTAATTTGTCTCTAGTCTAGACGACAAGCGAAATTATATGTTGGAATGCGGACTTTGCAATTTATCCAATATTAGCGAGGTTCATGCAGTTACAAAATTCCCTGTCGAGTACTAGTAATTTCCATGATATTTCACCTGTATGTTGGTACCTATTTGAAAAAAATGTGTGAAAAATGGAAGACGCAGGAGACACCATAGAATAAAATAGTTAGAGGTATAAGCCCAGTGTAACCTATTATTCCCAAATAATTGGTGATGCAAGGTGTCCTGTTTTCAGTGCGTTTGCAAGGAGTTAGTTCAAGATGCCGATAACAAGTATAGACTGAAAATATTTCAATCATTTTCAGTACGCGCTGGATACAAAAAATAAAATATTTTCATTGTGGTCTCTTAATAGTACAGAGCTCAAGGGTACAAATTTTCATTTCAGATTGCAACTTGTTGCAATCTAAAACTCATGTCTTGACTACAGTATATCCAAAAACTGTCAAAAATCGAAATGTGCAAAAGGGCATTACACCCAAAAACTGAGTTATGCACACTGGCGTAAAGAGCTAAAAATTGCTATCGTTTGGCATCAAGATCATTAAATTATTTGTGGCGCTTCTACCTCTAAAAATTGCTGAAGAAACAATTTAGTACGCAGGCCCTTACGGGAGAAATATGTATGTTTGAAAGCTGAATATCTGCGTTCGAATGCCGAGAACATTTGCAAAATTTCGGCAATTTTTACATTTACATCGCGATAACTTTTAAGTTAACCCCTAAATCGAAAAATTTTGTTCTTTACAAAATCTTGTACGCTTCTTTCGGAGTCTGATGGTTCGACATGCAGATTTTTATCTTTTACATGTATTGAGTTGTGTAACTATATATAGAAACATGTAAGAAGCGCGACCGATCGCCACTGATGCCAATATGCGTCCCCACCTCGCTGCGCTGGTTTGCATCTCACTTTTCGCCGTAGCTCTGTCTCCGTCTTGCTAAAAGATATGAAAGTAAAGTTACTTACAATTTACAAACTAATTTTCTTTCGAAGTATCGGTCTGACTTTCGTCCTCGGCGGCAAAACTGACAGTTTTGTGGTACCTACCTATAAGTATTCTTGCACAATTTTTGTGCCATACACTTGCAAGCAGTTATGCAGGTTTGTTTATTTTTCCTGCAAGAATTCACTTTGCTTCCACAGTCTGCAATAAATTACCAGATTTACGATTGAAGTCAAACAACTTTGATCAGTAATACCTACCTTTCTTACGTCCACATTTATTTAAAATATGTAATACCTATAATCGGTTGGGAAAGGGGGAAGTGTCATTAAAATTGGTTGGATTCTGCCGTCATCTTCTAATATCCATCCGAACTCTTCCAAACTTGGTAGTTCTTGAACTGGTTGCAGGGCATTTGTCCAGTGTGCATAACTGGATGCAATACCCTTTTGCACATTTTAATTTTTGACAGTTTTTTGATATATTATAGTCAAGACATGAACTTCAGATTGCAACAAGTTGCAGGTTGTAACAACGATTCCCCTACCAAAGTGAAAATTTGTACCCTTGAGCTCTGTACTGTTAAAAGACCACAATGAAAATGCGTACCAAACGCATTTTACTGCGTCATTGCAAGCATTGAGCACTCTACTATAAACAACTAGCTGTGTACCTAATTGTTTTGCATCCTTTATGTCTTGCAAAAGGATGCACTATTTATTTAATACCGGATCTTCGTAGCAGCGTAATTTAAATTGCCATTTAATCGTTTCAAAATATTTGCGCATGAAGAGCTACGGAGAGAAGTGTCGTTATAGACGGGTATTTATAATTCCCTTTTTGTGTTTTTAGCAACATTCCTAATGAAAACAGTTTCTTATTTTTATAATAAAATTTCCATTCTGGTAAAGACAACTTTTTACTTTATTCTGGAACATTTATGGAAATTTTATTTCTTTGGGCGTGGATGCAGTGACTTGTTCATGAGAGAGAGATAGAGTTATGCCAAAGAAAATACTAACTCTCCGAATAAGTTTATAGTCTGCTAGAACAGTTGTACAATCGATTAAATGACTATACGTCCAACACTGTTAACCGAAGAATTAGTTCTTCGCCTTAAATTTTTGATCTAGGAATAATTTTTTTTGTATGATTGTTTAAGGAACTAATAAGTTCAGTTGAACCAAATGTCTTTTCCAAATCCCCCCTCCCGCAGTCTAAATAAATTATTTAAGTCTGACCTTACTGGTTTTGTCGCCCCTGTACTAGCAAATCTTCAAACTGATTTCTACAAGAATCTAAATTCAATTGTCTTACGACATACGACATACTTAAAAACGTCAACTCTGTTTTCATGGCTCCATAATCGCGCTAGTGATCTGGCAATGCAGAATTAGGTTCTTAATTTGCTTTGGGTGCGGTGATTTTTCTGTCATACAATTTCACAGAACCATAAGTTCAACTAGTCGGCACTTGCATATTTCAATAATCCACGACATCCTGATTTTATTACATTTTCATACCCAGACGGCGCGCGTGACTACAGTGCCTGATTTTATTATAGGCTCTTATGGAAATATCAAACATAAATTAACATTTTTACGAGAAAATCAAAAGATTAGGGGAAAATTTTTTAATAACTTGTCTAAAATGAGTTAGTCAAAGAAGATCGATTTCAGTGGAAATGGAACAAAAAATTGATTATTGGAAAATCAGTCGCGTAGGAATAATGTAGTTATTTATGGCATTGTGGAAATGGAAGATGAAACGTGGGATGATACCGAGAAATTAGTTGAAGGATTTACAGTGGATAACTAGAATATAGTGATAGGTGCAGGAGCAATCGAAAGGGCGCATAGGATTGGTTTTTCAAAGAATAAAAAGAGGCTGATTGTTGTAAAGTTCGGCAAATTCAAAATTAAAGACCGGTTGGTTAGAAGTGGTCGAATGCTTAGAGGTACTCCATATGCCATATCGGTGGATTTTTCTAAAAAAGTCAGACAGGTGAGAAGTGCTTTGAAACCATTACTCGATAAAGCCAAGGAGGCGGGAAAAAGGGCGTACCTAAGTTACAATAAAATAGTGATTGATAGGGGAAAACTTAATTATCAACAAGCCATGCTGGGGAGTAAGCTGATATGAAATTCCAGACTTGTGCAAGATGAAGCAGTGGTAGACCTAAATATGCCAAAGAGAAGGGGGCAACGGAGTAGGCAGCAGAAATAGGAGGACGAGCGACGAGGGAATGAATCGTGTTGTGTGTTTTCTCAGAATATTAAATCTTTAAAAAATGAATGTTTGTTTTTGGAGGTGGCGTTGATGGAACTGGCTAAGTGAGCTGGATTCAGATGTGGATGTGGTATGTATCTCGGAGCACTGGATGAGTGGGGGTGAGTTGAGTCTTATCTCCTTTGGGGATTATTATCTTTGCTCTGCATACTGTAGAACCATAATAGCATATGGTGGTGTAGCAATTTTTATTAAAAACAACCTCCTATTTACTCAATTAAAATTCGAAACGCCTATAGTAGAACAACATTTAGAATACACTGCAATAAGAAACTAAATATGTATATATAATTATAAATGTCTATAGGATACCGGGAAATGATACCGATCTGTTTTTTGATTTATCATTTGAATTATATTATGTCCAAAATTGTTATAGTGTGCGGTGATTATAACATAGATCTTGGTGTAATGTTTGTTAATACAACACGATTGTTGGGGATTATGAGTGTGTTCAATTTAAAACCTTTAATTCACGAATGTACAAGAATCACTAAAGAATCACCAACTACGATAGATAATATTTTTGCGGATATGAGCGAGGACTGTGATTCGGGTAGGTATTGTGGAGCTTTGACTGGTGGATCACAACGGGCAATTCCTCAAATTCAAATTTGACACTCCACGCAGAATTGAGCAGGTTGGCGCCAGGGAACTTTTTGGAGCAGGTTCGAGAGCTGGATACAGTCTGTAAACTGGGACCCGGTTTATTTCTCTGATGATTTTGACGATAAGTTGGAAGCATTCTATGATTTCGTTTCGCCGCATTTTGAGAAGGCTTTTCCTGAGCTGCCTGTCAGACAAAAACAAAATAGAAATTCTTGGATCACGAAATGAATAAGGATTTCATGTAAAACAAAGTGAGGCCTGCTTTTATATCGCAGATATAGTGAAGATTCGGACTTCCACAACTACGTGCATACATATCAAAAAATATTAAAACGCACAATTGCCTTGGCCAAACAAATGGAGGCGAGCATGCAAATTTGCGATTCGACAAATAAAGTCAAAACAACATGGAAATTGGTCAAGCAAGAGTGTAACAAAAACAAAATAAAAACTGAGACGGTTGCTGAATTGGAACATGAGAGAAGCGAGAAATATAGCTAATACTTTAGTAGTTTGTCTGTTCAGGTTCTTCGGGGTATATCGACTCATAACAGTAACCCAATTCAACACTTAAGCAACTGTAACAAAAATTATAATTCATTATTTTTAGCACCTACTACAGAATGTGGAATTAAGAAACTGGTAGCTGAATTTGAAAATAAAAAATCTGTGGGAGTAGATGAGATACCAATTTCAGTAATACAACAAAATATTGACATTTTTAAAGGACCGTTGTGTGATATTTTTAATTGCTCTCTCAGTACCTACCGGAAAAGTTCCAAAACGATTTAAAATAGCACTGATTGCACCCATATTCAAAACTGGTGATAAAAAATTAGCAAAGAATTATAGACTAATATCTTTACTTCCTACAATCTCAAAAATTCTGGAAAAGTTAATATGTATTAGTCTAAATGATTTCTTGGAAAAACATAGCATATTAAACGATTACCAATTTGGATTTAGAAAATACAGAAATACTCAGTCAGTAGTTTTTAATTTCCTAAAAATAATATAATAAATTTTTTAGAAGAAAAGTTGCAGGTGCTTGGAGTATTCTGTGATTTGTCCAAGGCATTTGATTGTGTAAATCACGAAATATTATTAGGAAAGCTAGAATTCTATGGAATTCGAGGATTGGCGTTAGAATGGTTCCGATCTTATCTGTCTGATAGGGAGCAGATGGTCAGAGTGCGAGACATGTCGGGAAGTGTGACTTCTGATGTTTTTTCTGATGCGGTGACTGTATTATGTGGTGTACCTCAGGGAAGCATACTGGGGTCGGTCCTGTTCACGTTGTATATAAATGATATTCCATTGAATATTGAAGGATGCTATTTTACTTTATTTGCAGATGATACAAGTTTGCTAATTGCGAGTGACGATCTTGTGTAGCTCCAAAATAAGAGTGAAATCATTATAAGAGAAGTTTTAATGGTTTTGTGCAAATCAGTTGGCATTTAACGTGAATAAATCTTACAGTATTTTATTTAGTTTCTTCTCAATTTCGAATAGCGCTATATTGACTTAGTGGGTGTCACATCCGTAAATAACACAAAGTTTTTGGGTATACACGTGGTCAGTGATCTGGGCTGGTCATCTCATATTTCGGACCTGTGCTCTGTTCTTAGTTCTGCAATTTTCGCTATTGGTACTATCAAGAAACGAATTACTTTTGAAGCCTGTAAGAGTGTGTACCATGCTTATTTTGAGAGTGTCATGACCTATGCCATGACAGTGACAAATTTGTGTATTTTCAAATTGAGCCAACATAATACATACCTGTAAAACAATCAGCACTCCTTACACAAACATTCCGAAATGCACGGCCATGCCACTCGGAATAAGGATAGGTTGGTATTACCTAAGTTTACTAAAACAAGAAGTCAGAAGGGACCACTATAGGCTGTAATAAAGATCTTTGAGAAGTTGCCCGTTTACATAAAGACTACTAGTAACATCAAAGTATATAAGAGACGGTTGAAGGTTGAAGTAATTCCTACACGCCAATACGTTCTATAATATAGCAGAGTACTGGGCATCAAGTTTTTCGGAGATCCCCTAATGCTCTCGAGGGCTTTTGTGATGCATGCCAAAATGTCAAGTATATAAAGTTAATCTTGTATTCATTTGTATTTACTTCTTTTGTTCAATGTTGTTTAACTTAGAAATAGTTTCTTTTTATTATTGTTTTTGTGCAGATGTTGACGGCATGGATTTCTTTTTGGGAAATAAAATTATTATTATTATTATTATTAAGACTCAAGTTTCTGCACCTGGAATTAAATTTTTTCATAATAAAGCAGGTGATATTGTTACAAATTTGAATTACGCGCTATGTCATTAGTTTGACAACTCCCTTGTTTTAATCATCTGTCAATCTGGTTAAGGTTTAAATTTTTGTACTTTTTACGTTTTATTCACGAAATCAAGAACAGACTTACATCAAATAATTTGTGGCATCAAGGGGCAAAATGTTTTATTAACATTGAATTCGTTTATAACAGGTATTTAAAAAATACAAACTTATTACCTATACCTATGGTGACCATATGTACTTATTTTAGTAGGACAGTACTTTCTTTGGGAACGATGTCCTACTGTTCTTAATGGCAGGTAAAGTACGTTAAAATGTACTTTTATTAATTCAGTAATCAGACAGCCAAATTAAATAATCGCTTTTTGTTTTCCGATGCAGCCTAATAATAAAAATAGTAACTCTTTCACGCCACTGCACGTTCGTTTGTTTGCAGAGCAATCAGGAGTAGGCGCCACGAGTGCCGCATTTTGAATTGCACCTAAATCCTAAGCTTCGATCCAGATCAAGGTCACATTTTGTCATTTGCATATTTTTTGATACCCGACCGCCGGCGTATTAATAATAGTCAGTTATAAACGCAACCAACAGCGTCTCGTGGTTAGGTAGGGATCGTATAGAGTTTGTGGTTTGGTATTCTCGGGGTGGGTGGGGTCGACTCCCGTAGAGGTTGTTTTGTTTTTCTTATGTTTCTACACTACCTTTTTTCCCAAAAAATGCGTTTGTCTGGTGCCCCGTCAGCTAAGGGATCTGTTTAAAATGCGTTGTGTCAGTCTTTTTGGTTCCCAAATAGAAAGGCGCACGAACAAATGTGACCTTGAGCTGGATCGAAGCTCAGGATTTAGGTGCACCTCACATTGTGATGGCGCAGCAGCCCTCTCTATGTATTATTATTATTATTAATTATTTCCTATGTCCTTTTTTTTCCTTGAAAAATTATGGTCACCATACCTATACCAGTTTTGATACCAAATAGAAAACAGATCAAATTGATACGCCCACCGACACAGTGCGGTAAAATTCGAAGTGCCTTGTAGTCATCACGCATCAGTCATCAGCGATAAAATAATGATAAAATGCAACTCGGACACACTTATTTTTATAGTCATAATTTTGTCAGCCGTCACTATCATCCATAGTCATATAAATAGTTGAAATTAAACAAGTTCTGCAATAAAGGTACAAACCACTTGTATTTTCAAAGTATTTTCATATTTAACTTACCTTTGAGACTTAAAACAAGTTTATCCTACTTTAAATAAGAGTTAAGATTTGACATTTGACATCCGAGCATAACCTAAATTATTATTTTAATAGGACTTTTCATTATAAAAAAATGCTGAGGCGCATGCGCGAACGCGCCATGACAATTTCGGACGAATGTCAAAGTCTTGTATCAATATCCCCTAGAGGGGTAGGTGGTATTGCTTGTTTGATAGTGTTTATTAATTCTTTGGTAAAATTTTACTGCAAACGTGCAAAATTAGTAATAGGTCGGAACTAAAACACTATGGAGTATCCAAGCATTGTGCTTTTGGAGACCGCCAAGGAGATAGCAGTGCGGGAAGGCCAAGTTATCGCTTGGGATTACGATTTTATCCATTTCCTAAACCCTGCCTAATACTGGGAAAAATCGAAGTTAATAACTAGGTTGGTGACCATGTGAGGAAGTGAGGATTAGTTCCACCTATATAAATGATGTTGTTGGATATAAATGTGTAAGAGACAAGATTCGAAATGGAAAAGTTTATTGAACGTTTCGAGGTTTTATGTCATTATTTGTTAGGTCTTTAAAATAAGAATTACCTACTTGTAGTTACATACATACATTTCAGAAAAATACGCGCCTGTACCTATATTAGATTCTTTATCTCCGTTTTCTTTTAAAAAATTGATTAATTTTCAGGTTTATATTAAAAACCTACATGATTGAAGTGTCTTGGTTAACATTCCCGTATTTCAAGCAAGAGCCAGGAGCCAGGCACGCCTTCGGGATTCAGCCTCACAATTTTACGAGGGATACCTATCACTTGGAACTAACATTTGTAATAATTTTCCGTCTTTCAAACACCCTCCTTATTTGGTATTCTACTATTTACTTACGAATATTCCACACGAAGTTTATAACGCCTGACAGCTGTCAGTGACACTCGTCCGAAAATCTAAGAACAGCTGATTGTCAGCACATGCCCACTAACGAACAGAGAACGAAATGAAAAAGTCTATTGCCGTGAGATTTCAACACAAAATTAGAAATATTTTCCAGGCGAAATGGATTAAACAAATTATACGACTTTTGCACCTTTTTTTCGGTTATTTAGATCGAAAATTGACGTCAAATTTGCACGGACGAGGTTGACCAGTTGAGAGTTTCAAACTTTTATAATTCTTAATTATTATTATTATGCATAAACGTTTAAATTGTTAATTTTACTTGAATATTAAAGAGCAATTTTACATTTATTTACAGTTTTAAAAGTTTAAATGGGAAAACTTATAGGCTATATAGGTTACCTAGGTATAGGTACGTTAATTACACGTATTTTTGCGAAAATAAAAATAAAACTTACAAAAAATTATGTTATACCACTCCTTTATAATAATTAAAGCGTCCACAGAAATTTTTGGAACAATTTCATTGCCTTACATTCAGAAATATCGAATAAAATTCTTGGACGCACCGCTTAACTCTTAATAATAAACAAAATTAAAAATTTTAAGTAACCCCCGACACAACGCCTGAACAGATCTTCATCTATAGGTATATGTATATATAAAACAAAAATTGTTTCTACCTATGTCCGTTATAGACACCAAAACGGCTGGACCGATGTCGATGAAATTTTCAGGAAATCTTCATATTAGCCCAGCGGGTGATCCTGTGAAGTTTGGTAGCGTTCGGATCAACAGATTTTTTTTATACATTTATGTGAAGTCGGGGCGCAGCAATTTTATTCAGACGCATCCGCCCGAGTCCCAACGCCCGACCGAGTCCTTGTGTTAAGAAAGTGTAAAAGTGTAAAAGAAACTAAAGCTGAGAGAACGCTTTTTTAAAACAGACCCTTCACTTGCCCTTTCGCACCAGACACACGCATTTTTTGGCAGAAACAAGCAAAAAATGCGGACCCTTGCGGGCGCAGAACTCGTGTAGCCGTAGGAGAAAAATATGGCAGCTCTGTGATATACCCGAACACCCACCAAGATTGGGGCCGGTGTCTTTCAATAACGAATTACTTAAACGTCATTTTGCTGATATTGTCTAATGAGGGACTCGGTCGGGCGTCGGGACTCGGGCGGATGCGTCTGAATAAAATTTCTGCAGCCGGGGGCGTGATTTCTAAACATCATGGACTTGTGAATGCAATGCGCCTTATTGGTTAAATTATAATCCCGCCCACTAACGGAGGTTTAAATTTATTTTGGCGGCATTCTACAAACACATGTGGCATGCTTACCTCGTAGTTATGTAGTGATATTTTTCATGTTATACTTATCTATATTAAGGCTCGACAATAATAACATCAACTAATAACCACACAATAAAAAATTTAGTTTATCAATACGGGTTTATTAATTAGGTACTTACATATACCTTACCTACTATACATTATAAATTATAAACTTGAAACAAAAATATTTTTTTTAAAACTAGACTACTTTTTTGAGTGTGTCTTACCTAATGCTATATTATTATCAACACAATATTGTAAAGAATGTGGGGCAGGCCCTTTTTTGCTGGTTTCAGATATCCCACGTGCTTTTTTTGGATCAGTTGCTTCCGAGTAGCAGTGATCTGAAAGTCTATTTCTCTTTGATGGTCTGCCACTCTGCAACGCTTTTCGCCCAGCAAGTTTACTCTTTCTCCGAGACACAGCTGTTGGTTGAACTCCAATAGTTTTTCCTCCTTGTGTATTTTTGCCTTTTTTAATAAGTGGCATTCCTGCACCAGTGTACTTGCCAAATGTGTGCAGTGCACATATTAAGGAGGAATTAGTTTTACAAGAATTAAAATTTTTTATAAATTGGCTAACAGGTTTCTTAAATTCTATATAATTTTGTTCATATTTTAACATTATTGCATTAACAATTTCATTGAGCTGATTTCTAACAGTACCTGTATTTGCACATTTTACTACCTCGTCATCAATTTTGTCAATTTCTACTGGTTTATCTTCATCGCAATTTTCTTGAATATTTGCTAACATTCTTTGCTGATTAACTTGATCTGCCTCTATCCTGTTTAATTCTTCCAAATCCTCATACCATCCCTTTAAACTACATTCTTCCCCTGTTACAACTTTATGAAGTAGTTTTTTTAGACTGCTATCAACTAATGTTGGGTGAAATTGCTGTGTTAGTAGATTGAACTTTTGAACCACAGCAAGTTGATGTTTGCAAGGTGCCCCTACCTTTCCTATGTAACAACTGCAAGACTCCATTTCATAATTGACAAGATATTGGTTGTCGTTTGATTGAACCTTATATAAGTAGCAACCCACCTTTTCACATTCTAGGTCAATAAGCTTTGTTTTATCCACATAATACTTGTTTTTATTTTTAGAACCTTCCCACCGTCCATTAATTATATCCATAATTTTTTTAAAATAGTAATGTTCAAAAGTTGATGTTACATAGTCAAACAATTGGACAATACTGAAAGCTTTTGTTCTTAAAAGAATTTTGTCTTTCAAAATTCTAAAACTGGCTTCACAGTAGTTATTGGTTTCATTTCCTCTTGTCAGATATTCTTTTCGATAACACATAGCCCAAATTGCTGCAGAAGAGTGTAAATTTTGTAAATAGTGTTTGACTTTACTGTTACTGGAGACACATTGCAATTGAAGTAGTTGATCGTATTGCTTAACAAAATCTTCAATTTCAAAACTATTTAGGGCCAAGTTAAAGGAGGTATAAATGCAGACTCGATCATTTTTATTAACTGCATTTTTCGAGTCCCACAAATATCTCATTACTGCCTGCAGAACATGAAACTTGCATAAAAGTAATGTAGAGCTACGGAAGCATGCTTGAAGAGCATTTCTTTCAGCATCTGAGTCATCGGTCATAATAATTTTGGGATAACTAAAGCCATAAAATGATTTTTTTGGCAAGATATTTATTAATAAATTAACTCCTTTACTAATTGATGATTCGCTTTCTGAATATAAAAATACAACACCTAATGGTAAAGCGCCAACACAGGACGGGCAAAGAAACAAAAATACTCGTGTATTATGCCTGTCCATATTCCCTGAAGAATCGACGAACATAATCTCACTTGAAGCTTTAATATTTTCGTGGACTCTTTTCATTATAGGTGAGCATATTGCAACTGCCATGTTATCCTCTGCTTTATGGATAGCTGCACAAATATCCCCACATCTTTTATTGTACTCATTTATAAATTTTTGTAGAGATAAAACCATTTCTAATCCTGTAGGTTCCCCATATTCTTTTTTGAAGATGCTGTAATATAGGTCATAAACCCATTTTTGAGAGGGGCATTTTTGTCCATCTGCTACAACCTCATAATAATTTTCACCATGCTCTTCTAAAAGATTGTCCTTAAAAATGCTTAAAGCTGTTGATGGAGAATGTCCCTTCTCGAATAGCACTTTAAAATTATTTTCCAGGTCTCGTGATGGAGGACGATACTTTAATATTGTTGAAGCATATAAAGGATGATTGTGAGTATGCCTAATGTATACTTCACAGGGGTATTTTTTAAGATCAGCATCTTTACTTCTAAAAGAATAGGTATCATTAAATATATAGAAAAAGTCAATATTAAAAATTAAAAAAAAAACTACATCAATGAGGAACGAGTTTTTCAGGAACATTATTTTTGTATTTACAAGTTATTATTCCACTAATATTTTGCTATTCCGCATTCATACAATTACTTGTCAATGATATTCCAAGAGACGAACCTTTTCATATTTGAATTTTTTAAAGTTACTGTAATTTTTGCTGTACATTTGGTATGTTTTAAATGTGGAGTGCTTCCTTTTGAGGGCCTTGTATTATGCATACATCTATATTCCTTCTGCAAAATAAATAACGTGACTATAGTACCATGCTAACAAACAAACAGCCAAATACCTATATGCTCTCCAATTAAATTATTTACTTAAAACTCTATTAACATGCATGATTTTCCGGAAGATTTTGACAAATTAATGTCCCCGTCAATTAAAATATTAAAAAATCTCTTTGTACCTGACACTTTATAAAATTCATTCACCTTGAATATAATTTTCTGTGTATTATCTTGATATGTTTGAAGAACTCTTAAAGTAATATGATTTTTGTTCTCAAATTCTTTAACCCAAGATATTACTTCTTCCTTGGTATTCACATTTAAACGGACAACAAGTGACATTCCATTTCCTGTATGATGTTCTGCCTTGAGAATTTTGAAATCATAATTTTCTGGCAAAAGCTTTTCAGCCTACAAGAGAAATTGGTAGAAAAATGACCTAAACTACTAACAAACAGGTATGTACTATACTTACTGGAACTGTTATAGGTACAGCAAAGTTTTTCGATAGCACTGTTTTGCTGTTCATTTCTAGCTCGTTTCCATTCGGTTTTTTTTAAATTTAAAAGTGCCAAACAACAGTACTAATTATTATTAGTGATATTCATTAATAACACTTTCTCGACTTGTCACTGTCAACGTGTCAATCTCAATTGTCATAATCAGATCCTAACCCACGTGACCGCTTTCAGCCAATAAGATACAATCCCTTCACAAGTCCATGATGTTTAGAAATCACGCCAGCCGGGGCGGGTCGCTATATTTATAAAGTGACAATAGACAGCAAACGTCAAACGGCATATGTTATTTGCAGTTTATCAAGTTTGAAACGATTTTACCACAATTATTTCTTGCGGTTTCAAATTGACATAACTAAGAACGATGCCACGCGATTTACATTGTGGAATAGCGGCGATTAGCATCCTCCCCTCTCACGTAATTAGATAATAGATACCATTGCAACATCAAGGAAAGTAACAGAAAAATTAAAAGTCATCAACGAGCTGGGGCAACTCATGGCTGGTGTCACATTTCGTCGCAGACCTGGAGTGCCGTTTGTTATTGAGCGAACGGTAACGGTGAGACAAATGACACTGTGTTGGATATTTAGCGAGGCAATACAAATAGAGATGGTCACACAGAGTTACATTTTGGGGACCACCTGAAACTAAACAAAATTTGGGAAGATCTTTTTAAAAATGGATCTTTGATGTCAAAACTACTGTGGGAAAATAACGGATGGCAATAACTGGAAACAGGGAAGCATGAAAACAATTAGAAAAGGCCTATCAAATGTTGGATGAAAGAAGGCCGAAGAAGAAGAAGAGAAGTAGAGGTAAATTAGTAATTTTAACATTCTGAAGCTCCTCCAGAACGGTTTACGTGGTACGACCGTGCACGGTTGACAAGCTGTCATGACTCATGAAAAGAATTCTGGTAAGGGCCTGAACTAAACCGAATTGATATGTTTGCATGCTCGTATCTCCAACGTCCGCAGTAGGTATTTTCCAGCCGTACTAACCGCATAACTTGTTCGCAAATTTCATTATCTTGATCCCGAGGTGAAATTCCGTAATATTTAGAAACTTTCCGCCGGGGTACCGTAAGCTAATTTAAAAAAATTAATTATTTAAAAGTTCTGTATGTTTAGTTCCAACCTTGACTGTTAAAATTTATTGTGCGCCAGAGTAGTTCATAAAAGGATGTGACCCTTTCATTATGTTTTATACTGTAGCAGTTTTAAATGAAAATGAAAGGTTTCGGGAGATAATATCAGGGCTTGTTTGCGAAGTGCTAATACCGAAAAGAGAATTTAAATGGGTCTAGCGTCATTTTATAAAGTATATATCTCTCCTGGGAGTTTCGGACGGACAATCTGTTAGTCCTGTGATATATAAAGTCCTTTTATGTTTTCGCTTTTCCGTTGAAAGGTGTTATGGAACATAAAAAGTGGGTTTCTGCACAGGAAGTAAGTATCGAAAATCACGATAATCAATAACAATTTTGATGGTTTGTCATTTTTCTTTAGTAGAGTTTCGAAATTTTCAAATGACCGGTATAATTTATTTTCATTAGCTTCGTCTCCATCAGTTTTCTCTTCAAGAAGAAGCTCCCTCCCGGAGATACGAATGTGTGGCAAGTTTACCTCTGGAACGTTTTACTTCAGAGGTTGTCATTATCAGACGTTTGAACATACGAAATAAATTCAGTTTGTTCTTTCTGAGATAGCGAGTTTCACGTGTGAGAGGTTTTCTCGTAAACAGTGATTGGTTAATACTTTGTACGATGTCGGTTTTGAGATGGCAGTGAATGGTACATTAGAGTTTTAAATAATCATACATCGACCATTTTTTTTTGTTAAGGGGCCTTTACGAAATTTCCACTGATTTGAATTTAAATCAAGGTTTAAGACATTTTGCAAGTACAAAAAACTAGTAGTGGGAGCAAAATAATTATCGATTGTAATCAAATTAAAAAAATTGAAATTTGTAAAGTAAAATGAGATGACGTTAAAAATTTGGAAACTTCTCAGGCTTCAAACTTGATTGTCGCAAGAATTCTAGAATGCCTATCAATTGCAACGTTCGCAAAAAAGTTACAAGTGCCAGAAATAGAAAACCATACGGATTACCAATGAGTCCATAGAAAGTATAAGCACTAAGGATGAACTATGTAAAGTATTAGGAGAGATGATCAAGATGAGAATATGAAAATTTCTTGAAAACATCAAATGCTACTCGTAGCTATTAATCAATTTGGCTTTACAAAAAAACTTTAGTTGCAGGCGCACTAATCAATTTGATAGATATATTCATATTGGTCTCGATTAGGGTTGCCAGAAGCCCCGATTTGGGCGGGATTGCCCTGATTTTTCAGTAGCTGCCTCGCGCCACACCGAACTAACGAAATGCCCCGATTTAAGAAATTCGTTCCCGATTATCCAGATTTTCTGGGACAAAAAAGGATTCAACTGATGACATTGCATAGGTATTTATCATCTTAAAGACAGAAGCTATGTTTACGTACCGCTCCATCACCTCACAATAAAAAGTGGGTACCGCCTCCAGACGCGTGAGGGATCATTTGATATTTTGGGTGCTTTTTCGTAATAAAAAGTTTATTTCCAAGTAGGTACATACAGGACAGTATTTCTAGGGAGTGCTTCCGTAGCCGGCGCCGCCCTTGCGTATAGTTGCGGGCGCGCTTCTATTTGGGAACGAAAAAGACTGATACAACGCATACGCATTTTAAACAGACCCTCTAGCTGCCCTCTCGTACCAGACACACGCATTTTTTGTAAAATCCTAAACTCGAAAAACTAACCTCTACGGGAGCCGATCCTACCCGGGCTAAGCATTCCAAATTACCAGTTCTATGCGATACCTCCCTACCTACTGTCGCTGCTGGATGTGTTACAACTAACAAGGTACTTAAACTGCCCTATTATTAATTCGTTATGGAAACCGGCTCCAGCAACAATACACCTATAAAACTGTAGCCGGCGCCGGCAGAAGTTTTTGAAAGCAGTGTCAATGTAGCATCAAAATTAAAAGATCGAGTTGGGTTAAATTTTTAGGCGTTCTAGTAAATTGTCATCTGAGCTGCAAAGTCCACATTGATAAGATTAATAAGTTTAGAAAACTGTCACCTGTGTTCGTAGGCACAGGTGGGAGAAGCAAGCGCACGTCATACGAGACAACAGTCAAGCGAGATGGATGGTAGTTGCGCCCGGCACTAATGTGACGTCATGTATTTTCATCCGGCTCTACTCCTCCCGCTAGAAATCTGGAAGTGAACCGCCGAAGCTAGGCCGCACTCTCCGCTTATAAAAGTGGAGGATCCCGAGAAGAAATTCAGTACCTGGTCGTCCGACAAGGATCTGGCCCCTGCGGTATAACTATTCGCTGTCATGCGCAGTTAGGTTTTACGTGTTGTGATCAGCAGATCCCAGATCAGCTGTTTGTTTCAACTCGGGCCTGTTTTATTTGACCACATAACCTAAGTTTATGTTTTGTTTTCATGTAAAAATTAAATTAGTTAAATGAAGAAAAAACATAATATATGCGAGTTAAGGCACGTTTAACAATGCCAAAGTTGGAAGTCCCAGAAAAAATATGTTGTCATTATTTATCATACCACCACTAGGCATACAGAATCGCAGGATATTTCTATAACATCTGAAGCAATATAATTCAGAATCGCAGGATATTTCTATAACATCTCAAGCAATATAATTCACAACATTCGAAGTTTTCGGTATGGAAAACTGGTGTAGAAAAGGAATCACAAATGCACTTTATTTTACAAGGATCAAGGAATGACATTGTATCTTTTGTGATAATTAGGAAATATGTGATAGGTACAGAAACGATCAGTTGAAATTGAAAGTGGATGACATTGTAAACTAGGCAGGTAGTTACTTTCGCACACAAATAAATTATACGATTAAATTTCGTGCCACACATAATATAATACCTACAATTCCTTTGCACTGATTTTCTTGATGACAAATAAACACTCGTAAACTTAACTACATTTATTATTTCCCTTGTATAGCTTGTACAGATTGCTTACAGAAAATGCACTTTGATTTGAATGTTGAAGAACAGAGTACCTAATTAACTAGTGCGACGAATAACAGTAGTGTCTTGATAATGACGCTGAAGAACTAATAATCCTCCAAATTAGGGTAGCAGTAAGATTTTTTACAATACAAATACAGTTAAAGAGGTAATCGAAAACAATTTGAAGTTCAATGATGAAACAAATGACAACAAAGATATTTTTACTAAGGGTGTAGGTACTATAAATTCCAAAAGTGGTGTTCCAGTTTACGACGCGAATCGTTTATGCCGGACGTTGCTGTTTTCATCAGTCCCCCCCCCCCCCCTCGCAAAGACGATGTGATTTTTCGTTAAAAGAACAGGATTATTTATCTATTTTTTTGCTGCCCTTTGTTTACTAGTGCAAGGCTAACACGTTTGTTCTCATTCAAATAAAATCGTTTAGATCCGCCTTCAAAATTTTAATTGGCGGACAGTTGCTAAGGTTATTTTACCTCAGAATGTAATTGGTTATGGCATTTTAAGCGGAATTGAACCGTAAAGTGGAACAGGAATTTTGGCGTTTATAGTACATGCGTGATTTTCTATTGTAAATACATGATATCATAAAAACAGAAACGAAATAGAAATATACAATAGCTTGATATGTTATGTAAGTACATATTTAATTAAGTAAACTAAATGCAATATTATTACTTTCATCTTGAGTAGGTTTAGATATAGGATTTTTTCGCGTTCCCTTCTTTTTCGTACTAAAAAGTCTCTGATGATCTATTTTTTTGTTGTGCGGTACAGGGGCTTGTGTGTCTAGAAAACTATTAGTCGACAACTTTAATGCAGCTAAGGTTGGCTCAACTCTGTCCAGTGCTTTTGCCATAACTTCAATTTCTTCTTTGCTTTTAATATTATTTAGGATGGAAAGACATCTGTCGTGCAACTGTTGTATTTGTCCGGCAAGGGATTTTTGTTTCGGTCGTTTAGGTTTTGGGTACATTGTTTCAAAAATTGTTTCCATTTCCATCTTCTTATTGTCCATGAATATTGCCAGATCTCCGTTTCCTGCATAAATGTGTAATTTAGAAACGAAAACAAAAATGTAATAATACAGTATTCTAGATTCACTTCTTGATGTGATACCCAATTATAAATGAGAAAGAAAAAAAATCATATTTGGAATATTTAGTAGTTTTATATACTAGATATATTTTAACGTGCTAGGTACTTATTTTTGTTTAAAAAAGTAGGTAGTCTTTATAATTTTGCATCAATTCAAGTGAGCACGCATTGCACTGCACTAAATATCTGATTAAAAAGAGTATATGTAATCCCAAATGTAATCAAAGAACCACAACCTATAGAATAAAATTAGGGGAAACAAAAAAATGAAACTAAAATGCGCCACAGCTACCCTTAAAGATTCACATTCTACATTTAATACACACACCATAATACCACATCTTAATAAATATGTACCTGTAGTAGATTTTCACCGTAGCAGCTGAAAAATTATTATGGGTCAGATATTTACAAAATAAATAATTTAAGGAAGAGTTTCGTATGTAACAGTCTCCGCCATTTGCGGACCTCTATAAGGTACAATAGAGGGCCGCAATTTGCGGACCCCGAGACTCTTCCATAATTTAATAATGTGAATAACATGTGGTCCATTATGAATAGAAATAAATTGTACCTTTTTCAACTTCAGACAGCTGTTGTGGACGTGATTCTTCCAACTTTTTGTATTTGCACAGCAAATGTATATGTTTGCACATATTCCATCGTATTGCGGAATCAATGCAACTACATGAATATCTGTGAATGCACTTTTCACAATGTGTGCAAATCAACTGACAATCACAGTTGTTGTCATTTTCGTATATATTATATATTTCGTTTGAAGATGAAGAAACAATTTGCCAAAAATCACCTGTTTTGGTTATTGATTGCGGATCCAATTTGTCCCTGGTCTGGTGTCGTTTACGAAGATCTCTAAGTTTTGATGAAATTTTTCCTTTGCGGGGAGAAGGCAGATAGGTGGAAAGAATATTTAGGAAACTTATATGCGGGACAGGAAGTGCAAGATATATTAGAAAGTGAAAGCAGTGTAGAAGGGGATAACCTAGGGAGTCCTATAATGAGAGAAGAGTTTGAGCTAGCACTAAAAAGTTTAAGGAATAATAAAGCACCAGGTATAGATGGCTTGCAGGCAGAAATCTTAAAGTGCGCAGGTCAAGAGGTAATAGATCGTTTATTTAAATTAGTTAGTCGCATATACCTGACAGGCGAGATTCCAGAGGATTACAAACTGAACATCATGGTAGCTTTGCCAAAAAGGAAAGGCGCGGATAGATGCGGAAATTTTAGAACTATCAGTTTAACTTCCCATGCGTCAAAAATTTTAACTAGAATTGTGCAAAGAAGGATGGAGAAAAAGGCGGAAGAGATATTAGGAGAAGTTCAGTTCGGATTTAGACGAAATAGAGGAACGCGCGAGGCCATTCTAGCTTTACGAGTAATTATAGAAAAAACGATAGAAAAGAGAAAGAGCGTATATATAGGATTTGTAGATTTAGAAAAAGCCTTCGACAACGTAAAATGGGGGAAGATGTTCGAAGTGCTGAGAAAGGTAGGGATGAAATACAGGGACAGAAGAATAATACATAATCTCTACAAAGAGCAAAAGGCAGTTATAGAATGTGAGCAGGAACGAAGGGAAGTAGATATCCGGAAGGGAGTGAGACAGGGATGTGCATTGTCACCTCTAGTTTTCAACTTATATATCGAAGATGCGATTAATATTGTTAAGGAAAGAACAGCCTCAGGGATCAATGTACAGGGCCAAACTATTAACATGCTCAGATTTGCGGATGATATAGCAGTGTTAGCATCTAGCAAAGAAGAATTAGGAGCGGCTTTGAATGAAATGGAAGCAGTTTTGACACAGGGCTACGGCATGAAAATCAATAAAAAGAAAACTAAAATTTTGGTATGTAGATGGAGTGAAAATAGAACTAAAATTGAAATACAAATAGGAAATGAGAAGATAGAGGAGGTCGCGGATTTCTGCTACTTAGGAAGTAAAATAACCCAAGACGGTAGGAGCACTAAAGATATAAAACAAAGAATGGCGCAGGGACGAGTTGCGTTTAACAAAAAGAAACAACTGTTATGTTCGAGAACGGTTAATATAGAGACTAGGAAGAGACTCTTAAAGTCGTATGTATGGAGTACGGCATTATACGGGTGCGAAACTTGGACAATAGGAGAAGCGGATAGAAAAAGAGTAGAAGCGTTTGAACTGTGGTGTTACAGACGCATGATGAAGATACCGTGGATAGATAAGGTTAGCAATAGGGAAGTATTAGAAAGAGTTGGGGAAAGGCGAAAGGTATGGAAAACAATAAAGAGTAGGAGAGATAGGATGGTAGGACACCTTCTAAGACACGAAGGAATAGTTCGCGACATACTAGAGGCAGAGATAGGAATAAAAAGAGGTAGGGGTAGGCCTAGATTAGACTACTGCTCTCAAATAGTTAGGGATGTAGGATGTTCTACTTTTAGGGAAGTGCGTAGGTTAGCTCAGGATAGAAAAGAGTGGAGGTACGCATCCAACCAGTCTTCAGACTGAGAACCTTATGATGATGAGTACAATTATTCGATCATACAATTTATCACGTACAAATCTCATAAGGGCATGAACAGATTTGTCTAGCCTTTTGACTTTCTTCCCACCTAAATATATGTATTTGACCGTGCGGTGCATACGTTCAATATGCATGTTTGTGTTAAGTTTACTGTGCAACCTGTAGCAATATGCCCATGATTTGGTTTTCTTGACATAATTGTCCTTAAAATAAGTGCCAAACACAGATGTCTCAAAATCATTCAAAAGATTTGTTAAAAATTGCGGCAACATGCGTTCAAAAGCTATAACGTCCGATTCTTGCAAGAGCGTTCTTAAAGTTTTGTATACTTCAGCCTAAAAATGTACAAGAAGCTAATAAAAAAGTCAGTAATATATAAAATAAAAATACATAAACCTGTTTATCCTTTGAGCTGATCAAACTGAGTTTTCTTCTCCACGCCTTGTCCACGTGCCAGGTACAGTACAAGCTGTAGGTAATGAATGGAAGATAGGTATTAATGTCATTAATTAATTAATGTCATTAATTAATTAATGTCATTAATACCTAATGTTGTAACGTAACTTACCGAAACTCCGGTTCTGTCATTACTTTTGACCACGCATTATAGTATGCCTCTGCCATGTCTGTCATAAACTCAGTTGTTCGAACAAGACCGCATTCCTTTTTTACGCATTCGAAAAATATTTTAAACATAATTTCATCACTTCGATTAGAAATACAAAAGGCACATGGGAATCCTTCCCTTAAATTGTCTAAAACCAACAAAGTATGGAGTTCAAAATCATAGTTATTAATTCCAAAAGTTCCATCCAAACATATGCAGTCTTGCGAGAATGCCTTAAAAACACTTGCTTGTCCTTCATTCATTATGATTAGAGCGAAGTCCTCATTTTTCAGTTGAGGATATTCGTCTAAAATGGTGTTTTGAGGTTTATAGAAGAGAACACTGTTGTTATCTGCATCATTAACCCAAGCATCCAAACTGACTGCATCATCCTGATGCCTTACTGAGGCGGATTGTAGACTAAAACTTTTTTCTATATTATACAGATCTTTTTTTGTCAAAAGATGTAATCTTTCCAACGATGAAGAAGGTGATATACTGTCACGGATTGAGTCCAATATTACATTAAATGGAATTCCAGTTGCTATTTTTGTAGCAAGGTTTTTTCGTTCTGTAGGTGTTAGAAACAGATGGGCCAAATCATTGCCATGGCCAACGTGTGTTTTCACAAAATTTACTGAGCATTTTTTATCTTTTTCTGAGACAACTACACTTATCGTTGCATTTAGTTTTTTTGTGCCTTGTGTTTTAATGTGCCGCAATCCTTTACCTTCACAATTGTAAAATCCTGAACGGTGACATATATAATTAACGGTGCCATTTCTTGGTCCTCGTTGTAAAATAAAATGCGTTTGTGATTCCTGTTCTACGCCAGTTTTCCATACCAAAAACTCGTCAAATGTTGTAAATTCTATTGCTTCAGATGTTATAGAAATATCGTGCGATTCTGTATAGTGGTGGATCAGGTCTTTATGATAAATGACAACACAATCACATAAAACACATTGTTTTCTGCGACTTCTATCTTCGCTTGTATCCAACGAACTGTGGTTTTTCTTAATATGGAATTTTAAATTAGCCTTATGACTAAAATTTTTCTTACAAACACTACACGTGAACGGATAACTCTTAGCTACATTTTTGTCTGGATGGCATTGTTTAACGTGCCTCGTTAACTCATATATTCGCTTGTATGTTTTATTGCAATCACTGCACTTAAAAGGCATATTTTTTGTTGTCTTTAAAATTATTTCATATGTACATGAAAAATAAAAAGAAAACAAACTTTAAGGTTGTGTTCAAATAAAACGCGCGACCCGGGTTCAACCAAACAGCTGATCACAACAAAACCACAGAAAAAGGAAACTCCCTCTATGTAACAAAACCATGGAACACGTAAAACTCAACTGCGCATGACAGCGAATAGTTATACCGCAGGGGCCAGATCCTTGTGGTCGTCCGGCCCTCAGTCAGGACTAGTACTCCCAGCATCCGAGATGAAGCTGGCCGCTCCGATCCGAAACAGAAGTACTTGATTGAGCTTGCCTAAGTTCGCCGAGTGATTAACTGATATGCAATAAATAATTTTGAGTAAGTGCCCGGTGTATGATAGCTGGTATTGAAGAAATATTAACTATCAAACACAACCTAGTTGCGAGTGGATTAGATCCAGCTTTGCGTAGCGAGGGAGTAGATGCAGTAGGAGCTAAGGGTGTTTGCTGGTGTGGGTTGGATCGATTTGGCAATCTCGTAGTGACATAAGTCAACGAACGAGACGACATACCGGCGGGAATCGATCACACCTGGCCGAACCGGCGGCCTTTAGTACAATCCAGCTGTAATACCGTTTATTTCCCCGATGCGTATAACCCGGTGATATTCCAGAGGAGATTGTACTCTAGGGCTATCACGTAAACTCCACGAAACCGATGGTAATTCAGGTTGATTATACGACGAGCCCGTGGCGTGTCTAATCAGGATACGCCGCGAAAGCCGAATTAATTTTCATAAGGAAAACCCATTCAATTTCATGTAAATACCAATTTTGTTGTAAATATTCTTTTATTCTTTTATTCTTTTATTCTTTTCATTTTATCTTGTATATAGATACAGTAATAGAATCCCGATATAATTTTCTTATGCGTTGTTATTTTAACCGTCGTTTAGCAATAGTAAAAGAACCCAACCCTTTCTGCGACTGAAAGCTAAGGGTAGCAACGAATAAGTCTTATACCAACTAGATACAACGAAAGAAGTTGTTCAAAAGCGAACGACCAGATCCCTGTAGATATACACTGTGTCCCAATACGTGATACCGAGGGATACAGCTGTATATCTAAGGGCCCAAATCCAGAAACACCGCCGAGGATTAGGATACGTCATTGTACCAGTGACGTCCGAATTCAAAAAAAAGAGACTATAGCAACGTTGTATAAGTGGCGCCCGAGCAGGGACATTTTCAACGTTGTATAAGTGGCCGAAAAGAAGAGATAAAGTAATCGTTGTATAAGTGGCGCCCGAGCAGGGACATTAAATTCGTCTTCCGTTAACTTCCGCGCATCTTCTAATTTGAAGGTATGAATGTGGTATTGTTTGCAGCGACATTGTTTTTCACTGTCACCCATATTAACTCGATGGGATTTAAATCTGGATGATACGGCGGTAAACGTAAAACAATCTGTCCATGGTCGATGGTCTTGTAATAATGTGTCGAAATTGTAGGTTATAAACCTCTTTATGATGCCTATTAATTTAGTACAACTGTGATTTTAACATATTAGGTTCAAAATTAATATTTTTGTAACCGGCATTTACAATAATTAATCTCTGACTTTTAGAGAAATTTGCAAATAGTCCTTTGGTTGAGTCATCTGCCCAATTATTCGAAGAGACATGGCTACTGTGCAAATATGTTTAGTCCAGGTAAACAATTGGTCTATTTTGACTTCGGAAATACATATTTAATTTTCGTCAAATAAGAAATATGAAGAGACCTTATATCGTGTTTTTCAATTAGGACTTTCCCATTACTTTGCGTCCTTCTCCACCTGAACCCAATTATTCGCAAAAGAACTCTCCATTCCATTCTAACTCGGTCCGCATCTTGTGAAATTCGTGTACGATGTGACGTATATCAGCCGTCTTATACTCCGGTTGTACGCTTCTTTCCTGGTGTTCTTAAGATATCATTGCCGTTATTTTCCGACGCGCTAGTGTTGCCTTCACTAACTATTCTCCCTATAGATCTAGTAGACACGCCCGTTGCCCTTATCAGTTTCTGACATACTTGTCCAAGTTGTCTGGTTCTGATTTAAACTTTTTCTCCGTAGAGGTCACGTAAACTTCGTCGTCTAGATGGGAGTCTAACGGCAACCGACTCACCCTAATCACTATCTGAATGCCTTATCTTATTATAATCTCTTTAAAAAGATATTAGTCCTTCCTTTTTCGTCGTGCATACGTAGCACGGGTTAGATACAGATACAGGTCATTAAATAGTTTTCTCGGAGAACAAAGTTCTTGCCCGAACAACCAACTTCTGTAATAGGAAGTTTAAATCATCAAACAGCATCTCAATGTGAATTGAGGCAACGCTGATGTAAAAGTAATGAAAAATTCAACGTAATTCCGGGGAAAATTGTAATTTAGAAATACACTATTTCGTAGAACGACCAATGGATTGTTTGATTTAACTTCTAGCGAATTACAAATTTAATATTGACATACCTCTATACGTTATATTGTCGCATCTAGGTCAGCAGGGGGGTTTTGTTGGGGACCGGGGGAAGGATTAACTAATAAGCCTAATGTCCAGTATTCTTCGGTTTACTTATAAAACTGCGTATGGCTTGAAATTTACACTTTCGGAATTTAAAACAATGAAAACAAACAAATTTAGAAACAAACAAATTAATAACCAAACAATAATCGAACAATTTCATAAACAATGATAATCAAATATTTATAAATCTAACTTACGTTTCTTGAATGATCGGGAATGTCACATTACTTAGCAACCTTCTTCTGCTGACCCCATGACGCGACTCCCGTGCCGCGATCGCACATCCGTTCACCTTTGTAATTTCTGTTAATGCTGCAGTTTACTTCAGCAATGAATTTAAAAAGGAATTGGAATTATTATTATTTATTTATTTAAACTTGAATGCAGCAAAATGTAAATTTAGAATGTTCTAAAATGTTTCTGGGTTAAACTATTGCAATATGACACTTCCGCCCATCCTGACAAAGCCCTTCGCCTGAAGGGCTGAAAGGTTTTTAAAAAATAAACAACAAAAACTTATTTCAACAACAGTTTTTCGGAAACACCGTATAGTTTTTATTCTTTAACTGTTCAGTTCATTGCCTAGTACCTAGCTATTTTTCGTCCACCACTTGAAGCCCTGTTTTTCTTCATTTTTCTTCGTTTACTTAATGATGTTGGTTGGTCACTTTATATTATATTATATTATATTATATTATATTATATTATATGATATGATATGATATGATATGATATGATATGATATGATATGATATGATATGATATGATATGATATGATATGATATGATATGAAATGATATGATATGATATGATATGATATGATATGATATGATATTATATTATACACTCATGGACAAAATTATCGAATATTTTAAAATTTCCATAAATTTTCTTTTAAAAAATAAATTCTGATGAATCAATGCACTTAAACACTTAGTACTAGAAAGAACAGCTTACTTTACAAATCTAAAGTGAACAATTTTAATTATTTATGAGAAGAAAGTATAGAAAAAAATTGAATGTTGATTGTTATAAAAATTAATGAATATTTATTTGAAACTTAATGCTATTGGGATGATACATACTAGTCTTTTAATTGAAATAAGAGTGTAGTCAGTAACGAGCATTCCCTCCTCGAGCTCTAATTACTGCTTGCATCCTTCTCGGCATGCTATTAATTAAAGTTTGAATGTTTTCTTGAGGAAGAAGGAAGTGCATTCCATTCCTCTTGTGCTGCAATCCGAAGCTCTCCTCTTGTAGTTGGAACGGGATTTCTTCGTCGTATGCGGCATTTTAGCTCATCCCACAGGTGCTCTATGGGATTTAGGTCTGGGCTATATGGTGGCCAATCTAATTTTGTAATCTGAGCGTCATCAAGGAAATCATTCACTATGCCAGCTGCATGTGGACGAGCGTTATCGTGCATTAATACGAATCTGTCGTATCCAATATAGCCGGCATATGGCAAAACATGATCTTGCAAGATGTTTTCGATATATAGGTCACTTGTCATTCGTCCAATCACTTCCACGAGCTCGGTGCGACCCTCCCAACTAATACCTCATCCCCAAAGCATTATGCCACCACCTCCAAAACTAACCCTCTGTATAAGGTTGCAGGAAGCGTACCGTTCCCCAATTCTTCTGTAGACGTGGTTTCGTCCATCTGGCTTCCATAACTGAATTCTAGTCTCATCGGTGAACAGAATATTTTTCCACTGCTCGAGATTCCAATGAACATGTGTTCTGGCAAATTCTAATCGACGAGTTCTGTGGTTTTGGAGAAGACGTGGAACTATGGCAGGTCTTCTTGGCTTTAAACCTGCTTCTTTTAATCTTCGTCTGATTGTTTTCGAACTAACATTAACTTGTCTCACATTTAGTAGCTCATTTCTTAGACGAGTGGATGTGAATGTGCGATTTCGTGTGCAACTGAGTATCAAAAAACGGTCATCAACTGCTGTTGTACATCTTTTGCGCCCTTGACCGGGTCTTCTTCTGTAATTTCCAGTCTCTTGATACCTCTTTAAAATTGTTGATACTGTAGATTGACTTTTACCGAGACGTATAATTGCGATAGTGTTTTGCCTATATCCTTCGTTACATAGAGTTACAATTTGAACCGCTTCAGCTTCAGTGCAACGTGGCATATTGTTACCATAAATGAGTGGAATATAATACAACTCACTATAACTGTCTTAACTTCACTATGAACAACTTAATTCACCACAATTCTAAAATTTATGTAAGGAATGTTTGATGATAAAATAATGTACGATTGACAATAAACGCCATTAATGTGACTTATATATCAAAATACTTCAAAAACAATTTAATACACCAGCCTACTAAATAAATAACATCAACACATGTACACATACAGTTTGTATGATGGATCTTTGCGCGTGCGTCACAACTGCTTACATAAATATGATACAAATCATTTCAAGGTCGAGTGTATTGTCAAGCAGTGGCGTGTGTTTTATTTTGCTCAGGTACAGATATAAATATGGTAAATTAACTGTTACATCATATATGAATTAGTAGGTATGGCACCAGCAGAAGAAGAAATGAAAGAAACTTAGATTTTTAATATACAGTGCCCGTCTAAAGTCCGTTCCCCCCCTACTAATTTTTGAACCATTTGACGTACATCAATGAAATTCGGCACAAGGTAATCGCAGGTCACCATATATTTTTTGACGTAACAATGATAGCTGTCAGTCTCAAAATGGCGGTCGGGCGCCATTTTCAAACAAAATTTTAAATGGGAGGGAGGGTCATATGACACCTCGTTTTAAAGGTCTTATCGAGTGCAATGTCATACTAAAACATGGCGTCGATGTCTTTTGTTTAATTTTTAAATTTTATCATTTTTCTAACGAAATTTTTGTTCTAATTTGTAGTGAAATCTCTTAATGAAGTCTACCAATAAGAGGAGAAAAGAGAGTTTATTAAGGAAAAACTACCGCTAGATGGTAATTTCTTCCAGTTTCTCCAAAAATCAAAACCGCTTCAAATTTATCGTCTAAGCTACGAGCCATGGTCACACTTTTCCTAAATGACGGAACTAAACATGCCACATTTGACAAGTAGAACACAAGATGTTACCGCGACAACGAATTTTGTTTCTAATACAAACGTGATTGAGAGCAACATTCATGGTTACTTAGAAATTTGATTAGCCACCATTTTGTAACGTTTTCAGGTATCGACGCCATATTTTAGTATGATATTGCACTCGATAAGACCTTTAAAACGATGTGTCACAAGACCGTCCTTCCCATTTAAAATATTTTTTCAAAATGGCGCCCGACCGCCATCTTGAGACGGACAGCTGTCATTAATACGTCCAAAAATATCTTGTGACCTGTGACTACCTTGTACTGAATTTCATGGATGTACCTCAAATAGTTCAAAAATTAGTAGGGGGGGAACGGACTTTAGACGGGCACTGTATATTTTGTGATGTAATTCTAGATTTTAGTGAGTTTATAGTACATACCTATTTAAAAAATAAACTTACCTTGTGCATACATGTTGTATATAACATTACGAATTTCCATTTTTTGGCATTCGCGGCCGGGATTTTCCTGGACTAAGCAAAGGCTCATTTCTTTCTGAACGTACTTTGATGCTGGAAACTGTACACAAGCTAATCTTTAAAGCATCAGAAACACGGTAAAACATTATAAAAAGTTTATAAAATTAATTCCACATTATGACATTTACTTGACAGTAGGTACCTATACCACACGCCTATGAACTGTAAAGCTGAATGACGCTTCGACATCACTTCATATAGTCGCATTTGTGTTCCGCTCAATATTGTATTATGAGACGTATGTCTTACAACCAAATGACATACGTCGATACATTTATATTAAGGAATGGTACGGGCTAGCAGTAGGCGCGTATGTCTTAACTAATTTTATACACACGCAAAGACTCATCATACAAAGTATAAGTGATATTTTAAAATCATCCTCAAGTTTTTGTGATAACAAAAAATATTCGATAATTTTGTCCATGAGTGTATTATATTATATTATATTATATTATACTAGCGGCCCGCTCCGGCTTCGCACGGGTATAAAATATATAGCCTATGTCACTCACTGAAAAAATGATTAAAATCGATCCAGTAGTTTTGATTTGGATAAGGATTAATGCTGTATTGGTTAAAATCGCTTCGAAAATTAGCCATTATTTGTCGTAAAAAGTAAATGACAAAAAAATGTTATTGTGGGATATCCATAAGAGATAGACATATACCATCGCGGAGTTTTCTGTAGACCTTTTCAATGTGTACAATACTTAGTACATTATTTTGATAAATCTCGTAGGGTTCAGCCTGCGTTTGCAATGTAAGCGGAAAAAATGTAATTATTTACGACATCACATTAGAAACCTCAAAAATAAAAGTATTTCTCCACTATTTAATGGATGTTATTATACATATAAACCTTCCTCTTCAATCACTCTATCTATTAAAAAAACCGCATCAAAATCCGTTGCGTAGTTTTAAAGATTTAAGCATACATAGGGATATAGGGACAGAGAAAGCGACTTTGTTGTATACGATGTAGTGATTACATTATATCATACAGCTTTTATTTGAAGTGTCCATAACTGTTGTCTGGATAAGTGATATTTGGTGTAGTAGGTTGAGATTCTTCCATTTCTTGTATCGTTGCTGCTTTATGACAGGTAGAAATTTTGTTTCCCAGAATTAGCTTGATACATGTAAAATGTAAAGAAAAAAAATAATTAGGATAAATTTCGAAACTAAAAAAATCTTAAACTATGATGCATCATATTACTAACTCTTAAGTAATGACTTAAGAGCCGGGGGATCTTGCTGGCATGCGCCAGTGAGTAGTCGTTAATGCGCAGTAGTGCCCGCGGTTTGGCCATGGATGGGTGACTCATTTCTGCGCTGTGGCTAGGGCGCGCCTTGGATCGCCTATCCAGCTTTACCTAATGAGGTTTTCCAGGTTTTCCTCATTTTCGCACTAAATGGTGGGTAGAGTACTAACAACTGTAGGTCGTTCCTGTGACGCACCTGCGGCCAATAGTAATATGCCGCCTCCTCCGTCCCGCACAAGCTAGATAGGTAGCTTCTGGGGCTAACCTTAGGGTTAGTAGGAGTGAGTAGAGATATTATTATTATATATATTTAGCTAGGTACCTAATCATTATCCTGCCCGGTGCCTCCACCATGTGTCGCATCTGTGCCGGCAGGGGGGTTTTATTGGGTGTCAGGAAAGGATTAACTAGTAAGCCTAATATCCAGTTTTCTTCGGTTTACTTATAAAATTGCTCATGAATTGAAATTTACACTTTCGGAATTTAAAAGAATGGAAATAAACAAATAAACAAACAAATAACCAAACAATAATCCAACAATTTCACAAACAATGGTAATCAAACATTTATAAATCTAACTTAGGTACGTTTTCTGGATGATCGGAACTGTCCCATTACTTAACAACCTTCTTCTGCCGACCCCGTGACGCGATCACACATCCGTTCACCTATGTAATTTCTGTCAATGCTGCAGTTTACTTTAGCAATGAATTTAAAAAGAAATTGAAATTATTTATTTATTTAAATTTGAATGTAAAATGTAAATTTGGAATGTTCTAAAATGTTTCTGGGTTTCTGCACGTGAAACTTTTATTACACTATTTGATACTTAATTCCTTTGTACAATTCAGGGATGTAAAATTTAACCCGCATTCAGGACCTGATGAACCTGAAAAGCGAGGTGGAAATGTCACACCGGAAACACTACCCTTCAGCTCGTAAATTATCCCTTATTTCACCCTGCAAAAAGCTGTCATGTCCCCTTAGGCACGACATCTGCCGCATCAACAGACGCATCTCACGTAGACATTTTTCCACTATGTATTTTCTTTGAAGATTTACTTTTAAGGAAATGATTAATTGCACACAAGAGGTCATTGTTCTGGAAGATACTTTGCGACTTTGTTGTCTTGTGTTAAAGTGCATTGTAACTTATATTTCATCAAGTTTCAGGCAGGTAATTAATTGCAGACGCGTTAGATATTTGGGGTCGGATTAAGATGTCAGTTCCATCAGTGTTATTATACGAGTAGGATGCTGTTGGTAGGATTATAGCCTGTGATGAAGCAACTCAAATGGCAGCACAACGGAGAACGTGGCGAAAATTTTCATTTTAAATGCGACGTATCAGAGAACAGAACAAATTCAGTGAAAATTAGTTGGTATGTTATTTTTTATTCGACTGCACGCACAGTAGTGCGTGCTCCCACCGTGCGCCAGTACCAAAATATTACTCGGCGTGGTGACTATCATTCAAAACCAAAGGAAGTCAGGATCGTACATACAATCTTGGAAATTAATATTTTCGTTGCAACTTTTATGTAGGTAATTCTTGGCAAAATTACTTAGTTTCACGAATTCTACAAATTGCTAAAATAAATGCCTGAACTTCGAGAACATCTTTCCAATTCGAATATAACAATCTTGTTCTGTGGCCCATCTGTTATAGTTTGTTAGTTGCGTCTGCTTGGTCTACCAAAAATTATTTCTATAGCACTGGAAAGACCTGGAAGCTGGAACCCTTAGTTATTTTATGATACTTATTCAAACCATTTTCTTCCGTGGGAGTAGGTAGGTACACTATATAGGGAACCCCCCTCTCCTTCTTTTCCATAAGAGCCCATGTTAAAAAGCACCACCGTGGTGCATTGCACGACATTGGAAAATGTGGCGCGCATGAAGACGACCACCAGGTTCAACCAAGAATGATTATTTTAAATGATCTTGAAATGAGTTCATACAGCTGTATGACCCTTCCTATACGCGCCACATTTTTCCAAGATCCCTGCATAAAACTATACGCCTATTAGGAATGACCTCTGACCTCGGTGCATAGATCCCCGAGTTTCAAGTAACCTAAAATCAGCTCATACAGCTGTATGACCCTTCCTATGCATGTCACAATTTTTCCAAAATCCCTGCATAAAGCTATACGCCTATTAAGAATGACCTCTGACCTCGGTTCATAGACGAAGACGACCACCAGGTCCAGTCTTGAAGACATCCACCAGGTACATCCATGAAGACAGCCACCAGGTACAACCATGAAGACGACCCCTAGGCACACCCACGAAGACGACCACCAGGTCCAGCCTTGAAGACATCCACCAGGTCCAGACATGAAGACGATCACCAGGTACAACCATGAAGACGACCATCAGGTCCAACCATGAAGACATCCACCAGATCCAGCCTTGAAGACATCCACCAGGTACAGCCATGAAGACGACCACAAGGTCCAGCCATGAATGAATGAATGAACCCCCGAATTTTTAAACAATTTTGAAATGAGCTCATACAGCTGCATGCCCTCACGTTTTTCCAAAATCTCTGCATAAACCCCTATACCGTTCTGGAATGACCTCTGACCTCCGAATTTTTAAATAATCCTAAAATCAGCTCATACAACTGTATGACACTCCTATGCGCGTCACATTTTTTCCAAAATCTGCGCATAAAGCTATACGCCTATTAGGAAGACCTCTGACCTCGGTTCAATGACCCCGGAATTTTAAGTAACCTAAAATCAGCTCATACAGCTGTATGACCATATCTATGCGCGTCTCATTTTTCTAAAATCCCTGCATAAATCTATACGCCTATTAGGAATGACCTCTGGCCTCGGCTCATCGACCCCCGAATTTCAATGACTCTGAAATGTGCTCGTGCAGCTGTATGTCCATTTTCCGGTGTGGTGCAATGCACCACGGTGGTGCTCTTTAACATGGGCTCTTATGGAAAAGAAGGAGGGCGGGGGTTCCCTATATAGTCTACCTACCTACTTGTGGGTATTTCCAGGTTCTTGCCTTTTTAATTTTGATTAGGGAACCATTCAGAAATAAATAGGGCACAGAATCAAAGAACAATTAGAAACTACATTAGGAGAAACACAGATGGTAGGAATAGTAAAGATTTTACAGAAGAGCGTAGGATCGAGTTGTGTTGAACAAAAAAAATAACTATTAATGCAGAAATTCGGAAGAGACTCAAAAAGGCGTATGTATGGAGTACGGCATCGTACGGGCACGAAACTTGGACAGTAGGAGAAGCGAATCGAAGAAGAATAGAAGCGTTTGAAATGTGGTGCTACCAGACGCACGAAGCGCGACATTCTAGAGTCGGAGATAGGAATCAGAAACGGTAGGGTTAGGCCCAGATTAGACTACTGTTATCAAATAGTTGGGGATGTAGGATATTCTACTTTTAGGGAAATTCGTAGGAAAGGATGGAGGTACGCGTCCAACCAGTCTTCGGAATGAGAACTTTATGATGATGGTTTTTTTCTGCAGCATAAACTACGGGCAGAACAGAAATATTGTTGTCGGGAGAAGCTCTGTATGTGTAAAATAAGCCTACAGACAATTTTCATAAAATTTGTCCTAAAATAAATCTAGACAATGAAGTCTAACGAAGCTTATTTCCATTTTATCTGTAGTTTCGCTTTTGTATCTTTCAGGACCATGAGGTACTGTTCAAAGCAAATTGGAGCTATACGTCCCTTGCTGATATGTGACGATAAAATATGTGACTGCCTAGTAACAAGCAAAATATATGGAAAACTAGCGGACCCGGCAGACGTTGTCCTGCCCGACATTAAAAAAATTTCCGTAAAAAAAATCCTAGATGTAAACCATCCAGGGACCCACTCAAACACACACAAAAAATTTCATCAAAATCGGTCCAGCCGTTTTTAAAAAAAATCCTAGAACCCGATTGCAGCGCCACCTACCGGGTCCAACTGTGAATGAAACCATCCAGGGACCCACTCCAACACACACAAAAAAATCATCAAAATCGGTCCAGCCGTTCAAAAAAACTCCTGGAACCCGATTGCAGCGCCATCTACCTGGTCCAATTATGAATGTAAACTATTCAGGGACCCACTCCAACATACACAAAAAAATTTATCAAAATCGGTCCAGCCGTTCAAAAAAATTAATAGAACCCGATTGCAGCGCCACCTACCGGGTCCAATTGTGAATGTAAACCATCCAGGTACCCAATCCAACAAACAAAAAAATTCATCAAAATCGGTCCAGCCGTTCAAAAAAACTCCTGGAACCCGATTGCAGCGCCATCTACCTGGTCCAATTGTGAATGTAAACCATTCAGGGATCCACTCCAACACACACAAAAAATTTCATCAAAATCGATCCAGCAGTCCAAAAAAATTCCTAGAACCCGATTGCAGAGCCACCTACTGGGTCCAATTGTGAATGTAAACCATCCAGGGACCCACTCCAACACACACAAAAAATTTAATCAAAATTGGTCTAGCCGTTTAGGAGGAATTCGGTGACATACACACGTACAGACTGTCAAACGCGCGAAGTTAAAATAGTCGTTACGTTTTCTCAAATTTTCCAATTTTCTGAGCAATTTTCTTAATTTTCCGTTCCGTAAGAACCTTCTACAAAGTATTAGAAACCACAAAAAAGATGAATGTAATCGGTTAAGTCGTTCTCAAGTTATGGCGTGACCAAGGGAAATAGGGGTTCATTTTTATATATTTTTATATATTGTATTGTATATATTGTTCATACAAAAATACTAAAATCGCTATTAAAAAATGGGGGGTGGGGGTAGGAGGGTGAAAAATACTTTTTCTACACATATGTATGAAAATAGCAATTTTTCAACTGTCTACTCTGTATGGAAGTGACATTTTTTTACTCTAGAGATGAAAATATTTTCATCTCTAGAAGTGAAAATGAAAATGTCAAATTTATAGTTTTAATAATGGATAAAAGAAACACTTTCATTTAGTAGCCTGCGTATGTTACCTAGCAACGACTAAATAAATCTATATAAATAAAAATCAATTGCCACATGTATGTAAGATCATCACTTGAGAACGGCTCGACCGATTTGGCTGATTTCTTTTTTGTTGTGTTCGTAATTGTCAGGACAAGGTTTGTATGAAAGAAAATTTTGGAAAATCCACCGGAAAGTCGAAAATTTGGATGGTATGTTTGTATGAAAATCTGTTTGACAAACAAAAATGTGACGTTCAGTTTGACAGTTCTAAAAATTGAATTGTCAGTGTGTTATCGGTGGTGATAATGTATTTGGTGTTTCTTTGGACAAAATGCCACCAGCGAGGCGTCAAAATATCGGTCGGCGTAAGCGCAATGCAAGCCAACTACATGATCGTCGAGTCAATGAGACTGACGAAGAGCGTAGACAGCGTTTAGAGCAAAGACATTCTATACTAATAGACACCAAGATCCCATGTATTCGGCATACGTACCTTATTTCCAACATAAAAGACGTGCCTTTTTCTCTCCCACTTTTTCTACCTAATTTTGCCGTGTTAACGTCATCTCTCTTTGGGCAAAAAGTCAAAATTATTTTTTTGGCGTAGCGCGCTAATTAAATTGCATGACATTTAAACGTCAAATCGCCTTGTCATTTGAATTTTTATTTTTCGTACGGGAGAAGAAATTTTTATTACAGTCTACTGTTTATTGTTCTGTTTGTTGTTAAGTGTTTCTATTTTGTGTTTTTCTGAACTGGTACCTAGTTTAAGAAATGGTTTCATATTGTTGTGTTTGTGGAGCCAACTCGAAAGATGGTACCCTCTCATTTCACAAGTAAGTTTCTTCAACACATACCAAAATGTACTAAAATACGGCGATTGTCACATATAAGTAACATCGATTCTGACAAGAAGCACCCAAAATACATTTCATTTTAGACTTACTTACTTACTTACTCGCTTAATAATTTACTTCAGCAGCTTCCTACTTATTTTAAAATACCTACGCTACATATTAATTTCTAAGACCATTTTCAACATGCCTACAACTCGATGCTTACTCTCCTAAAAGATTTAATTTTCTCGTATCTAATTTGACAACTAGCACTGACAACTCGGAAACTTGTGAAATGAAGGTTACCCAGTGAATGTCATATTTGACTTTTTGCCTTAAGAAAGATGCAAAATCAATTTTTGCGTGCTCCAAACGAAAACAGAGAATATTTTCTTGTCGCACGCATGTTTTCAGCTATATTAAATTGCATCTTGGTATCTATAGAAATAGAATATCTTTGGTTTAGAGCCAAGTCATATAAGAATTTCTCAAGCCTCAAGTGAGTGCGATCCATTATGACTCTGGAACAACGGATACAGTCGAGTTCGACGCGCTCAGTTGGAGCTTACGCACAAAATAATTTGGAACGTCGACAAAACAGAGGCCGAACATGGCATTAGGGAACGAAAAATTGGAAAAGTTGCCCGGAAAATTGGAAAATTCGGGAAAAACTGAAAGTGCTTTTTTCTATGGGATTTTTGTATGATATGGATCTGCGTAAGTCGGGAAATTTGGACAAACTGTAAAAATCATAATTTTGGAAAATCCACCGGAAAATTTGAAAATTCGGGAAAAACTAAAAGTGCTTAACGGCTGGACCGATTTGGCTGATTTTTTTTGTTGTGATCATAATTGTCAGGACAAGGTTTGTATGAAAGAAAATTTCTGGAAAATCCACCGGAAAGGACCAATTTGGCTAATTCTTTTCAAAAATAAGGTTTCTAGGGAACGAAAAATTGGAAAAGTTGCCCGGAAAATTGGAAAATTCGGAAAAAACTGAAAGGGCTTTTTTCTTTTGGATTTTTGTATGATATGGATAGGCATAAATCGGGAAATTCGGACAAACTGTCAAAATCATAATTTTTTGTATGTACTCGCGATCATAACTGACGATAGGAACGACATATTTGGTTGAACATAAACGTAATCAGAAAAATGTTTCACATTGAATAAACGATTTGGTTAATGAAACAAAAGTTCAATGCGAAAAGTAATTTTAGGCAGGACAACGTCTGCCGGGCCCGCTAGTAATTAATAATTTGCATTGTGAGGGTTCGCTTATAATTTAATAACATTTTAAATGGACTCAGAAAGTTAATACTGTGAATCTGCAGACCCCCAAATATACATACATATATGTGTAGAAAAAATAGCATTTCCTACTCGAGATGAAATACGTTTTTTTCGTTCGTGAGATTGCCCCACTCGCTTCGCTCGTGGACAAATTCTCACCTCACGAAAAAAAAAGTACATATTTTCATCTCTTGTTGTAAAATATACTATTACGACCTATTCTCATACCTACCAAATGTACAAAAAAATATTCGATTATTTGGATATTATTCATACAAAAATTCTAAAATCGCGATTACAAGATGGGGGGTGGAGGGTAGGAGGGTGAAAAATACTTTACGACCTATGTAGTCTCATACCTACCAAATGTACAAAAAAATCAATTATTTGGATATTGTTCATACAAAAATACTAAAATCGCGATTAAAAAATGGGGGGTGGGGGTAGGAGGGTGAAAAATACTTTATGCACAACCGGGCGCAGCAGGCCACTTTAAATGCTTTGTTTTAGGGCTTAAAGTGTCATTTTATTATTGACAGCTATATTGCGGGCTTTTTCTACACATAGTTTTTACTCAGGCAACAAGTTCATTGTCGCTGCCTTAGCCGCTTCCACAACTTCCGGTGGAGTGCAAGAACTGAAATCTTCATCACTTTCCATTGTGAAATAATTAAAACACTTCAAAAGTTATTTTTTATGTAACAGTAGGTACTTAGGTTAGCGTAGGTAAACGAATGCATAAATTTACAATATGGCTGTCGTTGTTTACGGCGTCTCTATGGTTATTTGAATGAATTCTTAGTTGGGAATAAAGTCAAGTAGCTGTCAGTATGACTTTATTTTTACGCAACGCAAAAATTTATCAAAAACAATTCTTATGTAGTATTTACAAGTAAGATGACCGGTTGTGCATAAAATTTTGTATACACCTCGGGCACAATTAGCGTTTATGGCCAGACGCCTCAGGCTCTAACACGAGTCGGGCCATAAACGCCTGTTTGTGCCCTCGGTGCATAAATAACTATTACGACCTATTCTTATACCTACCAAATGTACAAAAGAAATTTCAATTATTTGGATATTGTTCATACAAAAATACTAAAATCGCGATTAAAAAATAGGGGGTGGGGGTAGAAGGGTGAAAAATACTTTACGGCCTATTCTCATACCTACCAAATGAACAAAAAAAATTTCATAAAAATCGGTCCAGCCGTTTCGGAGGAGTGCGACCACAAACACCGTGACACGAGAATTTTATATATTAGAAGATTAAGCGACTTATTTTCAATTACTTACTTACTAGAGATGTGGACTTCCTAGCAGGTGATAATTTGAACTGTGACTTTACAAAGTAGGTGGGTTCTTATTAGATAGACAGAGCGAAAAGCGAAGAAATTGGTAGGTTGTTAGACATTGCTAGTTTGAAAGTTTCTCAAAACAAAGTTAATGGGTTTTTCTTCACAAAAGGTTTTTCCTAAATATGTAAGAGAAATTATTCTCCTATATCTCACTAGCAAATACTGAAGACTTTGCAGTCATTACGTGGGCAAATTTTAGTCTTTGCAATTGTATTTCCCATTGTTAGGAAATTTGAAGGTTACACTTTAGGATCTCTAGTTTATTTCACTAAGTTGCTTTAGGAATGTTCTGCACATTGCAACTGTTCACCCCGGATAAGATGCTTCTACGCGTTTAAAAAACTGAAATCTTAAGTACGCCACTGAGGGATCTTAGTTTAATCTCTACTACTGCCAGAGCAAAAACTTCTTTTCATCCATCGTCTGAAATAACTTAGATAGATCTCCAACCCTTAAGAAATCCAAGCTTATTTAAAATCAAACAATTTGTTCTGGTGTTTTCCGCTTGTCTCGCTGAACTCAGAAGACATTTTTCAGACGTCCACGTCGCAACGGGGTGCTTGTACCTCCTTTTAGCTTAACCTTCTCGGAGACAAACCGGAATTTAGATGTAAATTCTAACTGTACAAAACAAGAAACCTACTCTCAATCATCGTGACAGCAGGATTGCTGGTTTAGTTTTTAGGGTGTACGTGGATAAATTCGGTATTTGGCTGTGGATTATCCCCCAGCGTTCGTGGTTACTCGTAGTTTCTTTCACAGAGCGTCAGACAATTTATTTAATGCTAGGTAGGTATATGGAACAAAAAAAGTGTTTTCACTAAAATTACGTTAGTACTAATTCGAAGTTACCCATATAAAGCAACTACATAACATAACATAACAAAACAAAGTTGAAACAACCTATATGTACCTATATTAGTTTTTTAGTTTTTTTAGTCTAAGTTGCTTTAGATCTCAAGGAAGAGAGGAAAGTTGTGGATAGTGATGGTATATTAGAAATTTTGAAGGGAGTATATATTAAGTCCTGCTGTGACTAAAAAGGTAGAGCTTTTCGCTTCCCTCGGTTATTAAAAAAGCTTTTGTGAATATCGATTATTAATTTGAACAAACATTACCTAATTTGGATGCATAAATACCATACGACGAAAAATCCCTTCTTGTTGACGTTGTTCATGCCATACATTATTTTGAATCTACCTTTTTGTTTCAGTATATTGTATTATCTGGGCTCCCAACGGTGGACAATGGATGAAATATGGATGGGGAGAACCGCATCATCTTGAATGTCGGTGGAATTCGGTACGAAACGTATAGGGCAACTCTGAAGAAGATTCCGGCTACTAGATTATCTCGTCTTACGGAAGCCCTAGCCAACTACGATCCTATACTTAACGAGTATTTTTTTGACAGACATCCTGGAGTTTTTGCACAAGTACTCAATTATTACAGGTGATATATTTTGATTCTTGATTGGTTGTTTAGATATTTAAAAAAATAAGGTTATATATGTTAAAAAGGGACATCTATAGTCTGGCAAGGCCAGTGTGATTTTTCCTGACAGTTTTTAAAGCATTATACCTTTGAGGTAAAAGATGTTGCATTTAAATTTTTTAATTCTGAGTAGACGATTTTCTGGCCATTTTTGTCACAAAGTTTTCCCTACCCCTTGTATCATACGTATGTACATCCTCAAACTTATTTAGAATACCAGTCAAATAATTAGGTATTGAATAGTAGAAATTCTGTGAACAAGAACAAGCAACAAGCACAATATACAATGCAACAAGAACAAATATCCCTTTTACCAATTAAAAAGTTTTCAACGTTTCACAAACTGGTGTATACATGTTATACTTCAGTATTGCCCTCGCAGCTCTGTTTTGCAGAATTTGCAGCCTTTCTAAGTGACTTTGGTTAGCCATGCATAAAATAGTGCTGCAATAAGGAAAATGAGGCAGTAATAGAATTAAAAACCAACTTTCTAGTGTTAACAGGCAGAAAGGAAATTTACTCGTCTCAAAACTCTGTTTGTTCGCATTTTTTGGAGATGTAAGCAATATTGATAATGTAAGAATTTCCAATTCGGTGTCAGACACCTCGTTAATATACAATAGAGACAAAACCGGTCCCAATATATTACCCTGAGATACACCTACGTCACTTTCTTTCTCACTCGATAAAGTATTTTCTAACCGAACTTTTTGTTTTCTTCCTGTAGAGTAGCTTCGAAACCGCCGGAGAACTTTTCCACTAAATGCCTGGAAAAATTTTTGAAAATAACACAAGTTTTAGGTTGACGACTTGTTTTTAGCAAAGACAGATCCTTGAAAATGTTCTGTGATTTCACTGAGCCTCTTCGTGTTGTTACATTTCCAATATCTTTTGTTAAAAACTCCTTATTTGCGTAATCTAATTCATAAAAAACTTTCATAGGTCCTGATTTGAAATATTCAATTTGTCTTAAGGAACCATAATGAATTTTCTTGAAAGTATAACTTGGTACATCTTAAATTTGTTTTGCTTGTTTACTTCTGGGAATATTCGAAGCAAACCCAAAGAACAAAATATTTCTCGACCTTTGAGGTTTAATAGAAATAAAATTAAAATTTTATATGTAGTGGACGCGAAAATAAGACTAGGACCTTTAGGCACACAACAGCAAAAATATGGTAGGGCCATGTAGCATTTAACAAAAAGAAATAACTATTAGATAAGCTCGAGAATTTAAAATGCAGAAACTCGGAAAGCAACCTTAAGAACATACGTATGAATCACGGTGGACGTGTGGAATGATTAAAAAATTAGGTGTCTGGAATATTGTAGGAACTACAGACTCATGACGAAGACACTGTACGTAGATAAGGTTAGCAATAAGATGGCATTAGTTTGGGCAAAGAGACAATAAAGACAATAAAGAATAGGAGATATAGGGTGGGAGGACACCTTCCGAGATACGAAGGAATAGTTCTCGACGTACTAGAGTCGGAGATGGGAATAAAAAGAGGTAGGGGAAGGCCCAACTTAGACTACTTCTCTCAAATAATTGGGTATGTAGGATGTTCTACTTTTAGAGAAATGCGTAGGTCAGTTCAGGATAGTAAAGAATGGAGGTACGCGTCCACCCAGTCTTCGGACTGAGAACTTTATGATGATGACAGTTTAATCTTTATTTTTGAACGTATTGATTTGATGCGCAATGCATTTTTATATGCGTATTATACTCTGTTTGCTTATTGTGTTTTTCTTAGATTTCGGACCGCTTTTCTCTGTTGTTACTTATTCTAATTCCAAGATACTGAAATCCATTCAGCTGTTCAAACTCATATTTGCCAATTATTATTCTCGTATTCTTCCCGTTGTTTTCTGACTGTCGATCATCATCATTCTTCATACTGTTTCTATTTTCCCAGAACCGCTTCCATTATTTTCCTTCGAATTATAATCCAGTCGTTGGCATATGCAGCCATCTCTCCACATTAAAAAGAACAACAGTGTCGTACACAGTATACGATGGCGGCAGATGATCTTGGAATAAATAGCATATAAAAAGTTGAGGAGAGCGAAACGTATGAACTGTGGAAGTTTCAAGTGGAAATATTTTTTAAGGCACACGGTTTATATGGAATAGTAGAAGGATCCGGCCAGCAGAAGAAAGATGCACAAGCACAAAAAATAATAGTTCAGAGAGTGAACAAAGGGCTAATAACACAGCTGATAATATGTAAAACAGCAAAAGAAATGTATGAAAAGATTTGTGAGATATTTGGTGGCTCAGAAAATAGAACATTGTATATAGATTAAATCAATTAAAGCAAATCATCGACGACGATATGGTGATTTCCGAGGTGATTAAGAAAATAACACCTCAAGTTCATATAAAGTTTTCTCTTACGACCTTCCCCTGCCGAGATATTCTCCCTTAAATTTGAGAAATAAAAATCATTTTTTTTAATAAAATTTTTATTTTATTATTTATTTTTATTATTATTATTTTATTTACCTTCTTAACTACATATTTTTTAAGGGGCTGGATATTTTTAATTTTTAACCGCATTTTTTGTTTCCCCGGACATTTTTATAATAAAAAGTTACTCTTGTTAGGTTTCGTTAAAATGACGCGTTTTCGAGAAAATGAAACTTAACAAGCAAGAGGTACAGCGTTTCTACAATTTTCGTCTTTATTTTTTCTGGCATTGTTTTCAAAGATATGAAAAAATCGAAAGCTTTTTCAATCAATTATTTCTTAGGAACTCTTTAAATATGATTTGACCCTAAATTAGCTATTTCTTTTGAAATTCATTAAAAATTGTCTAGATCCGTATTAAGAAAAAATAAAAATTGACGATGTAGACAACAGACGAAACGTCATACAAAAATAACCGTGACAGTTTGCAGAAGGTAGTGAAAATTTTCATTAAAAAATTGCTTTCGGTTTTTCGAATGCCAGAAAAAATTAAAACAAAAATCGTAGAAACACGGTACCTCTTGCTCGTTGAGTTTTATTTTCTCGGAAACGCTTCATTTTATCGAAACCTAACAAGAGTAACTTTTTATTAGCAAAATGTCCGGGGAAACAAAAAATGCGGTTAAAAATTTAAAATATCCAGCCCCTTAAAAAATATGAAGTTAAGAAGGTAAGGGGTAGTTCACCCCTTGCTCCCCTGATGCACTATCAAAAAACGGGTCGCATTGTTTTATCGACATTCAATCACTAGGTACGTCACCAAGAAAATTATCGAAATACATACAATTAAAAATATACATTTTATGTAAAAAAAAGATTTTTATTTCTCCATTTTAAGGGAGAATATCTCGGCAGGAGAAGGTCGTAGGAGAAAACTTTATATGAACTTGGGGTGTTATTTTCGTGTAATCTATACGCACCCGAGAGATTTCCCACCTTCACCGGAACACTCTGTATAAAGTTGAAGATCGCATAAAAATACAGGAGTTTGATGATATTCCTAAAAACTGCGAGACTTGCATTGAAGCAAACAAGATTACCATTTAGAAGTCAGCACACACGATCTACGAGATTGCTGATACTGATACACACAGATGTTTGTGGTTCTCTCGAGACTGTCACATGGGACGAAAATAAATATATGTATCCAAATAAGTGCGAAAAAATTTAAGAGGCGATTCCTTGTTGAAAATTAAAAGGTGTGTTTGATATAAACAAATCCTCATATGTCCCTCCCTTAGAAGTTACGCTCCTCCAAAGTGGGAGGTGGAAATTAGGTTTTTATTTTTTTGTCTAAATCTGAAATAGCTAAGGAAATGAAATTTGGTGGAAGGTTTCTAATGTTAAAAAGGCTACTTTCGAATATTTTCTTGACCGATCCATATTGTTATAAGTAGAAGGAACTCGCAATCCCTCTTAAGGGGATAGTTCACGCTCTTGGATTCTGAGATTTTAGTCCGAAATACACTAAGACACATGACACTGATTTTTAATATTAAAATAGAGAATGTTCTTCCTGTCTTTTCCCCCTCCAAATTTCCCCTAACTCCAGCAATCCTTCTCATTCTAACGTTCTGAAGCTAATATACAAGCGTCCTTATTGCTGGATAACTTCAGTTGCCTACGGGCGCGCCGACAAAGGGTTTTGAGTGACAGCGGCTTGTAATTTATTGCTATCTAAGGGTGCTGCTAGACTAAATTTTCTAGTAATTCTGTAAATAAAGTAACATCTACACTAGAAATAATTAATTTATTAATGTTACCTAATTATATTCAAGAAAGTCAATAATAATATTATTATTCACTAAATACAAAGAAACATTATTTTTATAAAAAGCGAACATATTTTTTCTACTAATACTAACACTACTGTGAAAATAATTAATTTTCAATGAAGCAAGGCTGTCCTTTTGAGTTGGGTAACAAGAATTTCCAACAGTAGGTACCAATTCTTGGGCTGAAGAAGTATTCCAAAACTTGGCCCTTCTTGTATCGAGGAAATACTGGCAAATTCATACAGGGTGGACAAAATTAAGCTTACACCATTGGTAATTCGATTATTATTGAACCTACGAGGTTGGATCAATGGGAAAGAAGGGCGCGAATGAAAATACTGTTAGGGAAGGACGTAAAGGCAGAATGGAATTGCATTAAAAATAGTTTGCGTTCTGCAGCTAGAGATACATTGAGTCACAAACAGACTGAAAGTAGAAAATCCTGGATAACAAGGGATATTGTGACTAGGGTTTTCAGAATTCGGGATCGGGATTCAATTTCGGGATCGAAATTTAGAATCCCGGGATCCCAGGATTGAATCCCGAACCCGAAATTCCGAAGTTGAAATAGGAAACACTACTATTTATACCTAATAAACACCCTGAACAAATTTACGTATTTTCACAAATACAATCGGCGACCAAGGAGTGAGCCGGTGATTTACCGGATTATTTTCGCACGCGGTAGTGCGGCGCCGAAACCGATCCACGGCGCTAATAGAAACTTGTAAGGTCATGGGCGTAACGCCCTGTGGGACACAAGAACAATGTCGCAATGCAGAAAAATTCCTTTTGCGTAAATGAATATTTCGGTATTTTACCGGGATCCCGGGATTCGGAATCTCGGAATTCCCGGGATCGAAAACCCTAATTGTGACTAATAGATGAGAGACGAAAATATAAAAATAAGTTAGTTGAAGGAGTGAAACAAAGGTATCGTATAAATCGGTCAAGTGGGAAAATATTCGGAAATGTAGGAAAGCCAAAGAACAGTGGCTTGACAATAAATGCAAAGCAATGGAAGATAAGTTCGAAGCAGGAAAAACGTATAGCATAATTAGGAGAAATTTCAGTGAAATTGGATCTAGCTGCAAGAACATTAGTAGCAAGGCAGGTGACATCCTAATCGGAAGAGGGGAAAAGGCGGATAGGTGGAAGGAATATTTGGGAATCTTATATGCGGTACAAGAACTAGGAAATACATTAGAAAATTAGATCAGTGTAGAGGGTGATAATATACCTATAGGCTGTCCTATAATAAGAGAAGGGTTTGAGCTAGCATTAGAAAGTTTAAAAACAGTAAAGCACCAGGTGTAGACGGATTTCAGGCAGAAATTTTAAAGTGTGCAGGTCAAGAGGTAAGAGAGCGTTCATTTAAACTAGTTAGCCGTATATACGAGATATGTAAGTAAGATTCCAGAAGATTACTAAAGGAACATCATAGTCGCTCTGCCAAAACGGAAAGGCGCGGATAAGTGCGAAAATTTTAGAACTATCAGTTTAACTTCCCACGTATTCGTATGGAGTACGGCATACAATAGGAGAAGCGGAAAGAGAAAAAGAGTAGAAGCGTTTAAAATGTGGTGCTACAGACGCATGATAAATATATCGTGGATAGATAAGGTTAGCAATAAGGATAGAGGTATTAGAAAGAGTTGGGGAAAAGCGAAAGGTGTGGAAGACAATAAAGAATAGGAGAGAGGATGGTAGGACACCTAAGACACGAAGGAATAGTTCGCGACATACTACTAGTCAGAGATAGGAATAAAAAGAGGTATGGGTAGGCCCAGATTAGACTACTGTTCTCAAATAGTTAGGGATGTAGGATGTTCAACTTTTGGGGAAATGCGTAGGTTGGCTCAGGATAGAAAAGGATGGAGGTACGCGTCCAAACAGTCTTCGGACTGGGAACCTTATGGCGATGATTGTTAATAAATTGTAATCAATCAATAAAAATAATGGGTAGGTAGGTATCGTCTTTTACTACAAAATTTGACATATTTTTCGGTTGCGCATTTTCTTGTTTTCGTTTATTTTCCGTTTACTTCTATCGTGCATCATCACAATTAAAAAAAAAGAATTTTGAAAATACAATAATTTAAAAACACATTTCCATACAGACCTGCATTTCCGTTTTGGATAAGGGTTAGAAGGATAACGTCTCGACTTCTTACATTTTTTTATATTTCCCATCGCCAAATGAATCTAATTTTAGTTGTAAATGTAAATACCTACCTGTTTCAAGAAAATGCTCTTTTATAAAAATTAAAATGGGGGGGGTTTCCAAATTATTCTGTTTGACAATTCTCAAAGAACTTGAAAGGAGAAAATAGACACTCATAAATTATAGGCTTTACTTCTCCTACATTGACGGTCTAATACGCGACGTACTACGCCATGCGTTTTGAGGTCAGGGTGGGGAGTCCATCTTCTTTGAATAGCATTTTACTCCAAAGAATTTTGCGAAAACATGAGTTTGTATTTCCGGTCCTGTGTGAAAACTATTCATCCAATCTTAACGATTCTATTTTTGAATCATAGATAAAACTACCAAGAATGAGCCCTACCAAGGACTTTACATATCATTAACATTTAATAAGCCAAAACCGGTCGAGAATGTGGGTAATTATTTCACTTATTTTAAATAATCATTTAACTATTAAAATATTTAAATGTATCCAAAATATTGGTAGGGCTCATAGAGTAACTCTTTCTTGATAAGTAGGGACGAAAAAATAGAAAATATTTTAATCCCATGATTTGCAAGAGCAGAACTACGAAGGTGCTGTAAATGCATGGGTGCACTATCCCCTTAAGCAACTTGGCAGCCGCCTACTGCTTTTACTTGGAATTTAATTCTTTCAGTGCATGATGAAGTTAATTATTTTTTTCTCCGAAAACTATTGATTTTACAAAAACAGCAAAAGAGATACGAAAGTTTTTCAATGAATGGAGCTTTCTAAGGCATATTTTTAAACAATCAAATTCTTACACGTTAAAAATGTAAAAAGTTAAAAAGGAAAAAATTAAGAGGAGTTGCGAGTTTCATCCACTTATAACAATATGGATAGGTCAAGAAAATATTCGAAAGTAGCCTTTTTAGCATTCGAAACCTTCCACCAAATTTCATTTCCTTAACTTTTTCAGATTTTGAGAAAATAAATAATAAAAACCTAATTTCCACCTCCTAAGGGAGGGACATATGAGGATTTTTTTATATCAAACACCTCCTTTAATTTTCAACAAGGAATCGCATCTTAATTTTTTTCGCATAGAATACCACGTTATAGAGGGAGAAAGAGAAAAGAATGTAAAAATACCCTGCATAAGATGTGACAACGGTGGCGAATATACAGTGACAATCATAAAGTCTGCACCATATGAAAAACTTTTTTATTTGTAGGATTATTGGAAAACGGTTTTCGGCATTAGTTTAAGCATGATTAATAACTAGAAAATTGACAAAAATATTTGCCATGTCACAGCTATGACACTGCCAAAATGTCATTTGAAATTTTAAAATGCCCCGAAATACCCTTATTTATCAAAATATGGAAAAATGCAATAAGGAAAAGTTATTTGTACCTAATTACATTGAGATTCTAAATACAAAAACCAAAAACATTATTTGCCATAGCAGCAGTCAAGAATTATCATTTAATGACGTTTGAAATGAAAGCAGCATTTCTTTATGGAGAGTTAGAAGATTATGTCTACATGAAAATACCTACCAGAAGGTTTTGAAGAGGAACAAAATGTAATTTTTCCACTAAAGAAGTCTTTATACGGGCTGAAACAAGCTCCACAAAGATGGAATAAAAAGTTCGCAGGCATAATGCAGGAAATTGGATTTGAACAAACTAATAATGAACCATGTGTTCTCAAAACTGAAGATGCTTCAGTAATAACAGCTATTTATGTTGATGATGGACTGACCATTGGAGAAAAATGGGGAAAAATGAAACAGGTAATAAAGAAAATAAATGAAATACTTGAAGTAAAACTCTACGAAGAACCTAAAACTTACCTTGACATGGAAATAAAGAGAAGTGAGAGTGGGATATGGTTGTCATAGGAAGGATACACGAAGAACATTCTGGAAAAATATAATACGAAAGATTGTAAGTGGGTATCAATACCACGTAATAATGTTGAAGTGAGAGAAGAGTTAGAAGCAGAGGTCAAGTTCCAATACACAGAAGTTATTGGAAGTCTACTGTATTTATCAACTAGAACAAGACCAGATATTGCGCATACAGTTTGGAGCAGACATATGGAAAATCCAAATAGATAAGATGTAGCATCGGTAAAAAGAATATTGAAATACCTAGCTGGTACATTAGGAGATCATATAAATTTTTTCCACCAAACGGAACATCACAATTCATAAAATCTCGTAAGGTTCTGTCTATAATGTCTAAAGCATACCTTGGCGCCACAGGAGCCCAAATAAAAACATCTACACTCCTTAAATAATCTGCTTCTTTTGAATTTTTCCTAAAGTTGGAAGATGAACCTAAAAACAGAGGAACAGGTAACCGAAACGTTTTATGAACTGTTCTGCCATGAGGAAGTAGTGTTGCTGCTATGCCCGTGAAGGCCATCCATGGTACAAACAATTTTATTCTTACTCTTCTGTAAGTTGTAAAGGGTTGTATAAACATAAGTCTTACAGGAGCCTCCTTCTTCTTTCTGCTTTTCATTTAGGTGTTTATATTGTCGTGATCCTATTTCTATTGCTTGTTCTTCATTTGCATATTCAATGTCGTGGCATGGTAGGAAACATTGAAAGATTGTAACCTTCCGCAGAAAGCATGGAACTAATTTGAATATAGGCTTTTTGTCCTTCAGTATTGCTGTAACGTCTTTCATAATCTTGTGACATTGCTTCTTTAAATTCTTCCCACAATTCTTCCTGATAAATTGGTCGGCAATGCATTAAAATACGAATGAATAAATACCTCAGCTGTCTGGGCATCATCCAAATTTCAGCTTCATTCATGGCTCTTTTCCACTCGTGATGATCTTAAATAAGACGTAATTTTAAGCACGCTGCTACATAAGATTCCTGTATTTCTCTGTTTGCTGTTTTCAGATCTTCAAATCTGTTTGCTCCTTTAATATGGAGTAATAATAATCGAAAATGAAATAGTCCAATTTGGCTGGGGCTTACGGAGTACATGCGTCCAATAACTTTGAATTGTTTCTGACGGCGTATACTTTTACAACGACAACAAACATGATACCTACCTGTGATAGTTCAGACGTACGCACTTTTGGCGATCGGCTCCCGTACGTATTAAAAAGAGACGGAAACGAAAAATCTGACCTCGCTAAATCGAAACGGTACGTGTCTATTGCGCATTCTCCACGACCAACATCACTTTTATTAGATAGGATCCAGAAATTTCTGAAATTAAAAATTGTTGTTTCTCGGATTATGCTGGGGATCGTAACACGAGGCGATGGACCTATTCCTTGGTGCTCAAAGAAACAACAGTAGTTGCAACTATTGTCTATGGAGGTGGAATTCATATCAGCAGCAGAGTGTTGTAAACAGGTTATCATCATAAAATTCTCAGTCTGAAAACTCGTTGGACGCGTACCTCCATCATTTTCTGCCCTGAGCTAACCTACATGTTTCCCCAAAAGTAGAACATCCTACATCCCTAACTATTTGAGAGCAGTAGTCTAATCTGTGCCAACCCCTACCTCTTTTTTAGTATATCGCGAACCATTCTTTGGTGTCTCAGAAGGTATCCTACCATCCTACCCCTCCTAAGTATTTAACAACTGTGATATTCTGGTAAAAACTGCCAAGTTAATTTGCACTCTGTACTTTTATTTGTTTTCAACTGTTTTGTTACTTCGAAGAAAGACTAAAATCGTTTGGTGTGCCTTATTTACCCAACATGGGAACAGTTGTGGAAGTTCTAAAATCGTGAATTAAATGTTCAAGTAAGGAATCTTGATTAATATCATGATATGCGAACAAAATAGCATTTTATAAATAAATTTTTCCGAAAGCTTCGTTATATGTGCAAAAAACCCAAAATGTGCGGCACATATGTCAAGCTTCAATGTCTGCCAACGCCATTTTGTGCCTTTTTAAAAAATAAAGGCAAGTGTAAGATGTGAAATAGTCTGAGAGTGATGAGGGAGAATAAAAATGGTATGAAGGTGCTGTAAACATTTTAATGGAGAACAATGAACATAGATGTTTAAGAGCGACTCTACAAAAGCTACAAAAGGTCAGAAAGAATAAGAAATGAAGTTCCATTGGCCTGAGGAGATATTTTGTTGCATAGAAGTTTACAAAGATATTCTGCAAAGCTGCAGAGGCTTGTATATAAATTTTCAGCAGTTTAACGATAAATAAAGCTAATTAAATTTTCCAGTAAATGAGCAAAGATTTGATATCAAATGTATTACATGCTTTGCTTTGCAGAAGGTTCAAGCTCTGGGACTACAGTTTTTTGATAAGTTGCCAGCGCTTTGATCACAACACGTTCCAAAAGTTTCGGCAGCGTATAAAAATTACAAACTTTGTCAATTACAAGTTTCTTTGAGACGTGCTTCTTTTTTTCTAACCTAAATAAATTGAACTCGTGGTTCCAGATTAATTTGTAAATAATGCGTAGGTATCTCACGCAGACCGAGATCGTCCAAACATTTTCTTGCTTATTTATTCGATTAGGTAACACTTTTCCATAATTAATATTTCTGATATTCTTGGCCTGTTTATATTCGGTACACTCGGGTAAAGTCGTGTCAGAAAGAGCCGTCATGTTGCAAAAAATTGTTGTTCTTGGCTCGCCTGTTGAATGAAACACTAGCGGCGTTTGTGTTTAAGGCCGTGAAATACAGAAAAAAATTTGAATCCGGTCAGCGAGAAAAAGTTCTGACAGATATAGCGCGTTATTGAATTCTCGGAAGTGCTCCATATTATCGAGGAGGTGTGTTTTGGTATAAGAGGAAAATAAAAGTCCGTTTATATTCCTTGACACTTCCTATTTATTTGAAATAAATATGGTCCCTCCCAATTCTTCTGTAGTTTCGGCGGTCGTCCTTTCTTTCGTGCTGGATTATACAGCCGCACTAAATCGTCCTCTTGGAAACCTACCGAATTAGCTCGGGCGTCATATTGCGTCTTCATGCGGTCACTTCATCTTCAACCGGTAGTTGGGTTTGATGGCAGTTCTTGCGACTTTCTGGGCAAGGTATTCTAGAAAACGCATCATCTTGTCCGGTGTTCGTCTGCTTATGCGTTGGCTCTACCAATCCTACCAGACTACCCAGAGCACCTTTCACACAGACCCGTACGACGTCTCGGATCTAGCAGGCAATACAACATCTCTGACGTTCATTCGACAGACACTGTTCTTCTGCCCAAGAGAACTCATCGCCAGTTCTTCCTCACCAATTCGGAGTACAAGGGCGCCAACATCAAGCACAACCTCATGCTTCTTCATACAGTCCAGCCCAGTAACACTTCATCCCTAACATCGGCCACAAGAACCTTTTGCCGAATAATAACGTCTCCAAGCACCATGTCGATCTCTGCCCCTCCATAGACAGGTGCTCTCTCACCGGTAGTAGTAACCAATTGGATCTTTTTATTGGTTGACCTAATTCTCCAATCAGACACAACATCTCTTCTCACTATTGTGTCACTGTCTCCCGTGTCGATGGTAATTTCAGCCTTCTTCCCATCAATAATTTCATTGATTATAAGACTATCTTCCACTCGAGCCAACCTCGACACCTTCACTTTTTCTATTGGGACTTTGTAGTATTGGACCAGTTTCTCATTCGGATTCTGTCTGGGAGTATTTCGATACCTACCGTGAAGGTGACCTTTTTCTCCGCGGCTCCAGCATCGTAGGAATTTCTCCCTTCCATTCCTTTTTCGACATCTACCCTGGAAACGACCTTATTCTGCGCAGCTCCAACATCGTAGGAATTTATCTCTTCCATTCCTTCTATTACCAATCCACTTATTGCTGTTGTCTTCTTTTGATTTATTAAATTTCAGCCAGAATTTCTCTACAAGTCTGTTTATCCTGTCTTCTCTGGCTCGTTTTCAACTGAAACTGACGCAGCTTGGAATATCCTCAGGATTCCTGTTTTGCGGCCTCATACTCCAAGGCATGAACCAGAGCATCTCAATGTCTTGTGCCTAGCTAACTTAAACGCAAGATTGGCCTCTCTATCTCGCAGGCCGAATCTCGGTGTCTTCTTCATAGCATCTTCTGAAGAAGACATCGAGAACGGAGGCCTACAAACCAAAATTATTATTAGTGATTAAGAACCTTAATTACCAACAACGATTTAACACTTATGAGGTAAATAAATAAATAAATAAAGGAATTGTTGTCTTCTCTAATGCCGAGGCTGTTACACAGCAGATGTTCACGAAAAAACTAACCTACATTTCATCTGGCAGACCCCTATAAAGACAATAACCACCCTTGCATAAAACCATTGCTAACATTCTGCGACTACTACTTTTTTTCCATAATTCCTGCCTCACTAGCTACAGAGAACCGCTCAAGAATATATCCCACAATCCCATAAAAAAGCGGTTATACTGCTTATTGCTTTCCTTATCAAATTATTCGTGAAGAATCAACGGCCCATATAGTTTTATTTTGTTTCCAGAGAGAAATTATATGAAGTTTCCAGCGAAGGAAAATTTATAAATAAAAAAAGAAAGACAGCAATTTTTCAAATCCAGTATAGAATCATCACAGCGTAGAAAATTCCATATGTATGTATGAGTACATAAACGCATATGTTCGAGAAGATCTCTCTGGAAATAAGAGATTCGATGTGAAAAACAAAAGGGAAGTAAAGTGTACAATAATGAAATTCACGCCTGATTTGTCACAGAAAATGACAAAAAGACTTCGAAATCACGTCCAGAGGCAAATAATATAAGGTTTATACTGTTTTGAGTATGGATTGCTTCAGTTCGTAAATAGGTATTCTCGTGAACAAAAATATTCGATATCAAATTTTGAGATAACCATAGGAGTTACGTTATGTTGCTGAGGCATTTCAAAACGTAAATTGAGTGTTAATTTTTGGGGGAACATTTTACTTACTGAGAAGTTAAAGTTCAGTAACAACATAATTTTTATTTTGGTGGAGGCGCCGGTACATACACAATGGGTTCCAGACTCTCGTGGATCTTGGATACTGACCGTATTTGAAGAGATCTGCAACAATTGAATTATACGTTCATTACTTATGCATAATTCAACGTCCATTGGAAAAGTGAAAAATCGTAAACAAATTTTCTTGGAGCAAAAATTTGTCGATTTGGATGAAACTTGCGAGGGTAACTCGCGCGTCCGTTGTCACTCTCTCGATTTTTCATCCTCCTCTAAAACACCCCGTATTCAAGCAATAACAAACTCGATGTACCTTGATCTCTAATATATGTCCCACTAATCTCAGAAATTTGCCGGACGGATCGGATCGCAAGCTCGGGAATTTGTTCGACGACAGGTCCTTTAGATCTGTTCGGGTGAAGGACGACCGACATACGGCACCACCAAATTAGGGGTATTTTTATACCAACCAAACCGAGGGTTGCGTGGTAGTTTTGAAAACATTTTTCAACAGGCCCGCTGTTCGGACCGACTATACCTATCCAAACTCGCCCCTCTCAGACCACAGTTACTAAGGAAAATAATTTTTCTATCGAAAATTGCAAATTTTTGAGCAAAGAAAGTACGCAAGCGAGGGACCAAACTTGCTCCTTAGGACTGAAAGTGAAAAGTCGCGCGGGGTATAGTTCGAAATCATCCTCGCCCAAACATCCATGTGTCAAATATTCCGTGAAATTGCCAATATTTCTATGCTCGTAATGACAAATTCCAATTGTAGTTAATATTTTCTGTCTTGACTATTTGGTAGAAATCCATGATGAAATAGAAAATTACTATGCGTACTACCAATAAGTATAATAAATTATTTTATTGACCGGTTTCAAGATTCACAAACGATCTCATCATCAGAAATGGTAAATAATTTGTTTACAATTTTATTTACCATTTCTGATGATGAGATCGTTTGTGAAACCGGTCAATAAAATAATTTATTATACTTATTGGTAGTACGCATAGTAATTTTCTATTTCATCATAAATTCCAATTGGTCGAGAAAACCACAAATATACCGGTTTTCTTTATGAATACTTACCTACGTTTTCCAGGTTTTTCTATCTGGACTCTCTATTCGCGGCTTGAATCAAGCCTTATAGACCGGGGGGCAAAGGAACAAAATGCTTGAACATCTGAGGCCGTTCGGCTTCACATTTATTTGATAGAATATAGTTTGTACGACGCAGTACCCAGCGTCAGCCATGTCGGTTCGGGTGGGTTTGGTTGTGAGGGGGCTGCCAACATGTTAAAAAAAATTCTGATAAAAATGATATGAGGCCTGCTCAGATTATTCTCACGTGCAATAATTAGTAACACGTCATTATCAAAAAAGGTAGTCAGCCATACCGGTATAGGTGGAAACTGCGTCAGCTAATTATGATAAGTATCGAAAACTAACAAATTATCAAACAACATGAGGTCGCGCCATCTTTTAATAGATGATAGTACTGGTTCGTATATGCACAAAAATAACTGTCAGCCAGTTGCTTTTAGGTGGAAAAGTCGTCAGCCACCACTATAAATGTGCCGCGCCACGACTCCATGTTCCAGTATTGGGGCTTAGCGCGCAGCGAATAATTGCTGTAGCTGACACTCACGAATCGAAGGCTGACTGTGCAGTCAGTTATGGTACTTTATTTATTTTAAAAAATCGTTCATTACTTAAATAAATACAATTATAGAACTTATATGTATATGTACATAACATATATAGAATTGTATTTATTTAAGTAATGAACGATTTTTTTAAATAAATAAAGTACCATAACTGACTGCACAGTCAGCCTTCGATTCGTGAGTGGAGAGATTGTCAGCTAGAGCAATTATTCGCTGCGCTCTAAGCGCCAATACTGGAACATGGAGTCGTGGCGCGGCACATTTATAGTGGTGGCTGACGACTTTTCCACCTAAAAGCAACTGGCTGACAGTTATTTTTGTGCATATACGGACCAGTACTATCATCTATTAAAAGATGGCGCGACCTCATGTTGTTTGATAATTTATTAGTTTTCGATACTTATCATAATTAGCTGACGCAGTTTCCACCTATACCGGCATGGCTGACTACCTTTTTTGATATTGACGTATTAATAATTGCACGTGAAAAAATTCTCGGCAGGCCTCATATAATTTTTTTCAGAAATTTTTTTAACATGTTGGCAGCCCTCTCACAACCAAACCCACCCGAACCGGCATGGCTGACGCTGGGTATTGCGTCGTACAAACTCTATTCTATCAAATAAATGTGAAGCCGAACGGCCTCAGATGTTCAAGCATTTTGTTCCATCGCCTCCCGGTCTATTAGGAGCGGATGTTGAATACAGGTAAAATCACCTTACTTTTTATGCACGTCACAAAATGTAACGATTGAGAGTCGCCTTACGTAAAATGACAAGTCATATAAATTGAATGTGCTAAAAAAGAATAAAGAAATATTTGAATGTCTAAACACAACACTATTTTGTTGCATGATTGCCGCTTAATTTGTTGACGTTTCCGGTTGACTTGACAGCTGATATTCTGAAAGCGTCAAGTTTCGTTAACTTTTGGTGTTTTTGGTGTTTTAAGCCCTTGTTTTCTTTGTTCATCAACTTTTGCCGTAAAAATATGTTCTTTTGAGACTAAAATAGTGCTCCTGGATATTTATTATCGGTGTTGTTATTGTTATTGTTGGTATAATGCCCAAGTTCTTAAACAGTCGGTGTAAGGAGCTTGTAGCGTCCCTTATCAACTATTTTGAAAGAAAATTGGAAAATAATGGACCCTTATTACCATTGAATTCAGTTAGAGAGGTAAAATGAATTTTAATATTTTGGAATTGAGTACCATAAACTCTTGTGGCAACGGTGCTGATATGAAGCCGGTGACGTGCATATAGTAGGCTATTTTCTATGTTGACGATTTGCTCATTTATTCCAAATTTCCGGTTGAACACGTAGAACATATGGCGAAAATTTTAGAAAAAATTAAAACCGCTGTGTTGACAATAAATTTAAAAAAGTCGTTTTTTGCTTGGAATAGTGTAAACTTTCTGAATGAAAAATCATGTCTTGGTATACATTTTTTTTTTCTACGAAACGGGCCGTTTTAACGGTTTCAAATAGGAGTACCTTTTTTGAGAAAATTGTTTAAGGAATTTAGAAATGCCATTGCAAATTCTCAAAAAGTATTAATGTGAAAGTTAAGGGGTGAAAAGCATTAGGGGTGTTCGACCCCTGGCGTCCTAGAAAAGATACGGAAAATGTCATGTCACTCGATTACACATACTTGCTTACAATGTCTACAGGTCAAATTTTGTAAAATTCGATACAGTAGTTTGAAAGTTACCAGCAAAAAAAACCTTCTTTAGGACTTGACCTTTAAGGGCGAATAGCTTCGAATGGAGGCGTCCTAGAAAAAAATTATTCATACTTTAAGTTTTATTTTGACCCAAACTACATGCTCCAGAAATATTGCCCTGTTGTTCTGGGACACCCTGTACACATAATGTCAATGCCAAAATGCATTTTGAATTAATATTACCTACTGTTTAAATGGAGTTTTGAAATTTTCTAATTTGGTCATGCTATTGCTAATACTCTGTGCAATATTACAATTATTTTATATCTTTGACTAAGTAAGTCTGTTCAGAATTCCTGCTCAAGGTTAACTTTTGGTGTCCGGAGGCGTCAGCCAATTTTATGCGAGTTGGAGGAAGCGATGTGGTGTAAAGTTGAAAACCGAAGACACTGTATTGGTAATTATTTTTTTGCCTTTTCCCGCTATTTTTATTCAAAAGAGTTATGAATAAGCCAAGTTTTTAGATACTCATTTACACCTCACGGTTTATTCGCATCATCAAAATAATTAATTTACATCTTTGCAAAGCTGAAATTTCGAAGGTAACTACGTCTTTTATAACATTAATACAAGCAACTTTCTCGTTGCCTATCTTCTCATTCTACACCAGTCGCTTCAGAATAATATTAATGAAATTATAATCTTGTAGTGTGCAAATTTGTATCTTGTATATTTCGTTAATCTTCCGTGTATGCGGCCTGTAGTTAAGGATATTTCTGGTAACATTATACATGTAAACCACCGTAAGTTAGACGCAGTTTATTCACCAGTAAATTATGCTGTATATGCGTGATATTAAGGTCACATGAATAATGGAGAAACTTGTATCCAAACCATAATTGCAAGCATTTTATTAAATCAGCATGAAGATTTTATTTTAAGGGTGCAACTTTCGCATAAGCGTAGACTGAATAACTCAACACGTCCCACCAATGTGTTGGTTTTTAAACTTTAGTTTTGACAAATTTCCGAGATGTCATTAAAGGCAAATATAGGTCATTCTGAAGCTTTTGCAAAACGCATGTTCATCTTTTGCACTCTATCGTATTAAACGTCGTAAGTTAAACAGAGACAAAGCTACTGGAACCTAGAAGTGTTTAACTAAATAAGTGTAACCACATTCTGATTTTCACTGCAAAATTGTATCATCTAAAATGCGACCTTCGATGGCAAGTATGCCAATGTATTTATTAGAATAAGGAGAATGACGTAAATCCAATGTTTATACATACTTTGAATGATTTACGACTTTACACTAACAAAGAAGTGCCGCTAATTTAAACTTAATCTGAAGTACAGAGCCGCATTCAGTTGTGACTGGGGTGGTGAAAATGTCTGCTGCTGGCAATTTATGCTGTTATTTCATCTGCCACAAAAGTAAATATAAAAACTTGGGGTTGAAACTTTTCAGTTTTCACCCCACTACTGCATTCTTATAAAGGACAGACTGTAGGCATTTAAGAGGAAGATCGACTTCCAGATATATTTTTTATATATAAAATTTAAGTTGTCTTTATATTAAACTGTTCCAACCACTGCACGATTGAAAATAAACTGTATCCACTGCAAAACTACTACAATTATATTGCAAAAGTTACGGTAAGATATTTTGTAATTGACACTGACAGATGTTAAGAGCACGTGACGCGTTTGTTTATTTGGAATTAAAACCTGATCTGCCTCAAGGTTCCGTCACTACTTTTGCGGTGAATTTTTTCCAAATATTGCACTCTTTCTACAGGTCGATTCAGCTAACCCGTTGGGTTCATTAGCATTTTTTTTTAAATTGGAATTAGGGGTTTTCGAGAATGTTCTTTTGAAATAAAATATTTTTGACTTTCTGGTACTTTCGGTTATACCGTTTCGCTTTTAACAGTAAATAATAATAATTCAATTTGCGGTTCATAAATTATATTTCACAACGAATAAAAACGTTAAAAATGTTGGACTTGGTTTGTAATTACTGGCAAGTTCTTATGCTCAGACGTACTGAAGCCGACCTTGGCGCTATATCTATACTATATTGTCAGAAGAAAGACAACTTCTCTTTGCACGTACAATATTTTTAGCTGCAGAGAATAGGAAAATACCCTTTCAAAGGGCGTGGAAGTCGCTGACCAGCACCGATAACTTCACGACCAATTTTTCCTCTGCTTGTCACCACTTAAGTGGGCATCTTGCTCTTGAAGATTTTCTTATTACTATGTAACAAAGCATAATTAACCGCCTGCAGATCTAACAAACTTAGATTAGGCGTTATCTATTTTGTTCGATGAAACAAGTGCACAGATGAGAAGACGTCACGCGTCAATGAACCGAAGAGAGTTGAAAGAGAGGGTACCAGTACCGCGCGCCGACAAATGGGAGGAACCGAACGCCCGACCGGCCGTTCACGAAGTTTGGCGGAAGAATTTACAAAACGCAATGTCACCGGCATTCAAGGGACATTCACTCAGCATTCATTCGACAGACATTCATTCTGCATTCTCATACCAGACATTCTCCGAATAACTTCCAGTTTTATCGCGAGTACCTGACTGCCTTACTTGCGTCTCGTGAAGTGATTAGCTGCGATACAATAATTAAATGCCGTTATTTAATGATTGAGGCTGTGAGGCTGTCAATAATTAAATATACGTTAATTGGTCCGGTGTAGAGGTATAATAGGCTGGTGAAGGCTAGTTCTGAAATTCTGCGGGTAGCCGTGGATGTTCCAACCATAAATTCGCACACGCCGAAAGCAGATTGAACATACAGTGAAAATAGCATATGCCGTGAAAATAGCACGTCTGCCTTCGACCGATGCAGTGAGCGATTGAACATCCCGTCCGGTTGAATTTCGGAGCAATTATACACCTGCTTACGTAACAATTAGTGGCCATCCGATTAAGGGATCGCAGAGAGTGGCTGTAACGTATATCCCCGATCTACACATCACCTGGTTGCACACCTGCGACGTAAACCAGATACCGAGTACACAGTATAATTCATCCCACGGGACGACAGGCAGTTACCAGAAAACCGTCCCGGAGAGAATCGCTTGCGATACCTGGCTATCAAAACCCAGTATCGTTTGCTATTCGCTCATGTATATAATTACCGTTTAGATTTTATCGTATGGATCATATTTAATTTCCTGTAAATATTTTATATAATACCGTTTGACCAGTTTTAATGTACATAGCTGACTATAATAGAATCATATTTATTTGTTTCCCGTGTGTATTATTATCTCCGTATAGCAATAGAGAACCCAGCCCTTCTTCGACTGAAGCGAAGGGTATATATCTTTCGACGAATAAGTTTTCCAACCGACCGACCGAAATGCAACAATTCGATCGTTCATAAGCGAACGATCCGAAATAATATAGTATACAGTGTGTCCCAGGACGCACGACAAAAATAAATTGCACCTTAGTTATGATTTTGGTCACTTTCATCCGTGTAGCAATTTATGATTGCCTGATACTATTTTCGCGTGAATAAGCTATTCATTTACCGTATTGATAATGCGAATAAAATCGAACAATAGATTTCATCCCACTGAATAATATCCGTCCATATTGTTCCCATTTTCATTTTTCTGTCACACATTGTAATTGAATTTTTTTGTCACAGAACCGGGAAACTACATTATCCGACGAACGTGTGCGGTCCATTGTTCGAAGAGGAATTGGAATTTTGGGGTTTGGACTCGAATCAAGTGGAACCCTGTTGTTGGAGCACGTATAGTGTACATCGTGACACACAGGTGAGTGACAGGGTCGCCCGAAAATTGCTAGTACATATTGGGTTGTCATTCATATTTGTCCTCGAGCTGTGAGAAAGACAATCTTTCAAACATTTTTTTTATTCGTGTCGGGCTGGGAAGGGTGAATACAATAGAGTACACACGTTCTTTCTCATTGGTGTGAGAAAGAGGGTGTATTAATTATTAAGATAAACTTCGAAGTTATTTTGTTGTACGTGCATAGCAGGTGCATCCGAATAGAAATACAAGCAAGGTAAATTTAGTCTCATTATTAGAATGGTGCTCGAGTAAGACTAATAAGTCTGGAAGCGTGCACATAGCACAAAATTACTTCACGCTCGCCAAAATCTATTGCTTAATAGAGTCACTCTGGAGAATTAAACTGAATAAATACACAAGACTTGTGTATGTGTATGTATAAGCCAGTTACAAAGAGTAGGATTAGTTACAAGATTTCAAGCTACGTCTTAAATATCTGTCAATAGATGAAAGGCAGTGGCGGCTCCTGACTTTAGAACTTGGCAGTGCTCTGGAATGAAATCACCGCTCAGGGGGAGGGGTCTGGCAATTTTCCCCCGTAGTTTTTTTTAAATGAAGTGCTTTAAAAGCCATTTTAAAACATTTTCAAAGAAAAAAATTTCACTCGCCGGAATCTCAAATCCAAAAGGTTAAACTTTCGTACACAACTTTTACCGCGACCTTTCGAAAAGCATTTGATACTTCGCACACTTCGTCAAAAGTCTATATTTAGATAAAATATTCATTTTTAACGGAATGAAGTATTATAACCCAATAATAATTTTGAAAAATGCAAAAATCAGGCGACCACTTTGTTAAAGTTCACTCCACAATGTTTAAGTGTTCACTTGAACCAAACCACTACGACTAACCATGCTGTTGGAAATTTCAATATTTAAAAATAATAAACAAGATAATACAGTTAATTACTCACGTTATAAGCAAAGCAACGAGCCAATCTCAGACCTAACCTAAATATGGTAAACAAAAACAATAAACAATGCCGCAGAAGTACCAACTCCCGTATATATGCTTCGCCCAACTGTAAGTTTTAAATTTTAAGTTACCAAGTGTGTACTCAAACAGCGCCCCAAGTCCACCTAAAAGCACATACGACGAAATTTTTCCGAGCCGCCCCGATCTCGCTCCCATATCGAATGTGCATTTGCCTAGAGCGTCGAACAGATCCACACCTCACAGTACTCAGACGGCTGGCTGCGTGTGTGCTAGGCATTTTGAAACAGACGACGCGGGATGCTTAGAGCGCGTACTATTTATTATCTCGCATAATAATTAATATAATATTGCGGCAGCTAAACGCTGGAGATTCAAAAAGTTTTAAACTTGTTAGTTTATAATTATTATAAGGTTTTGAACCTTATCAAAAAAGGTTAAAAACATATTTTTGTAGGCAGTGCGCGCGCACGAGCGCAGTTATTAAGGAGCCGCTCCTGATTGAAATGGCATGTTTTAAAGTATAAAGCAGTGGCGGTTCGTGCCTTATTTACAAGGAGTAACTCTGTCAAAAACAGCTCAACTCTCAGAATTTGGGGATAAATTTATAGTCGGCTAGTCGACTACAATTAATAGTTCAAGTGGATTTATTCGATTAATCGACATATCCTAATTCCTGCAACCACTGTTATAGGTAAATTAAAATTATTATAACATGGAGTAAAAATTGTAAAACATAAAATACAGTAAAATACACCTCCATAGTGAAATTTGTGCGTTTTTATCATGCATTCTTGTTACTATGAAAATTCACTAGTAGGTATTGTTTATCCAGTGATCCTATATAGTATCTCTATGCACAAAAGGAAGTTCCGGTATTATGGTAATCAACTATGACTTATCTACCTGTGGACTTAACTACACATTTTAAACGTTGATATAAAATATTACCTCAAAAAGTTACAGCAGTTACTCAGGGAGAAATAGAAGGCAGTACTAGAACGAGACCATAATAGTAGCTCCCGGTTGCATACAATACGCATGCGCACGCATTTTGGAAGTGTAAAAAACTAAAGCTGAGAGAACGCATTTTTGAAACAGACTATTTACTTGCCCTCTCGCACCAGACACACGCATTTTTTGAAAGAAAGATGATGTAGAAACAAGCAAAATATATCAAACCCCTACGGGATCAGAACTCGTCTAGCCGCATGCGTATTGTTTGCAACCGGGAGCTACTATTAAGGTCTAATGTACTAGAGGGCACGTACCGCAACAACGCGGGAATTTCAAATATACGATTAATCACATTAATACCTACTTTGTTTACATTAAGGCAAAAATAAAACAAATGCTTCTTAAAAATAAATGTTTATTAAACCTACTTTACATAGATGTTCTAAGATAATTGATCGTTGATATTACAATAACTGAAAATCAAAATAATGGAACAACCCGTATATCACCACCTCTTTCGACAGACAATTTCATTCAATAACTCCAAATCCGAGTCATATTTCTTTCTCAATTGCTTTTCTAATAACATATTTGAAAACTTAAGTAACAGAACTAAAACTTCTGTATTTAACTTAGGTACTTCTGTAATTACAAAAATAACCGAGGTAAAGGGGATGGGAACTTTAAGTGAAACACCCTGTACACATATTATGAAGATGGCGTTGCGTTTACATAATTAATTGGGCATTAGTATGCCTGCGATCTTACCTATAGTTTTTCAATTTTATTGCCAAATGACGATAATATCTATTTATTCATACGCGAAACACCTTTGTAGAATATGGTTAGTCATTTCGACAATCAGTTATCAGCCTGCTGCGCAAGTGGACAAACCGCTCGTCGACAGCATAGTGACAGTTCACAGCATTAGCTGATTGAAACGGAAGAAATGACAAAAGAATTTTCCGCCGTTTTCTTCGTTGACATAATGTTGCACTTGCTTTAGGTGATCGACTTACCAATTTCAATTTTAACATAATGCCAAAATACGTCTCGATGGTCAAGTTTCCAGATTTCTTTAAGTTCAATTTCCAATTTGTAAAACAAGGCCACAAATTTTCAGTTTCTTCATTTCTATTTCAAGTTCAACATAACTCGTATTTGTTAATTTAATTTTTCCATAGTTTTACATTTTCGGTGTGAAATGTAGCAAAACAGATACGTAATTGGAAAATCTGGCAAAAGTTTGACAGTAAGTTAATATTTCACTGACAATGGCAATTTCAGGAAAACACTGCAGTTTCGCTTACTGACGCCACAAAGATCACTACCAGCGATTCCCAAAAGATGATGATCGAAGTGACGAGTAAAAAACATTTAATAGATGTAAAATAATTTTTCCTAAAGGGTGGTAGAATAAATTTGGTGAATTCCATAACTGGGGAACAGGATTTTTACAAAACGTGTTTCATCATAGTAATTTTTACACGTACCACTCGAAGAAAAAATGCAGTAGAAAAATATTAATTTGCTTGACCCCCCACTCACCGATCTCTGCATTCGTAATCGTAGCGACAACTCACGACAAACATTTGTGCCAGCAGTCAACACCTTTATATACAATTCCATTCAATATCAAAAAAGTGCAGGTCCATTTTTATGCACAGATGTTTCAAAAGGTGAAAAGCATTCACCTTACATATTGTATAGCACTGACTTTCATTTCTATAGAATCCTTCTCTCGCGAGTAAACCTGAATGAGGAAGTAAAAAAGTAAAAACGCCATTCAGCGAAGCGGGCAATACTTTTCACGTAGGTAAGTATGGAAGTGGCCAGCTTTTAGCGGATTGGCAACAATACAAAAACTCTGAAATTCATCAGCGACGCTAAGCCCACAATATCCATTCAAAAGATTTGCTCACTGCTGTTGTATTGTAAATTGCTTTTGAGGTATTATAATGGCGACCAGGTCAGAAATAAGGCTTATTGTTTATTTTGGTATGAGACCTATATGTAACATAAAAGATAGGCAGTTGTTGACGCCAGTTCTCAGTTTCCTTTAGCTTTATACTGGGTGTTTTACAATGCGAGGTTTATGCTGAAACTGTCTGTCAATCATGTAAGTATCCTAAAAAGTTATTGCAGACTGAGAATTTGCAAATTGTTCGAGAGGGGAAATGTTTTAGCCGTAGAGAGTGGTGATTTCGGGTGACAAGGTGTGCAGTGGGGTCAAAATACGCTTTTTTCTAAGTATTTTCGAAAATCCGCAAAATTTCATAATTTTAAAATATGTGTTTTTTTAGAAAATACAGCATAATATCTCGAGAAATAATTAAGATACCTACAAACACGATCCTTTTTCAGTTGAAGAGTTGACTTAAGAACGCTACACACCGTACCATCCTAGTTTTTAAAAGTATAATATTTTCTTTAAAAAATCCTCCCAATTGTGTAATTTTGTATTTCATGCAGCTCAATTATAGATATATGTGAAAATATTCTTTATTGAGGTACTTGGTGCACACATTAGTCGAGTAAAGCATTGATCTGACTCATGGTCGGTAAACTGAAATGGTTATCTCATACTGCAGCTTGTAGGAAAAATATTGCGCGGGTGGGCGGAGCGATTACTACGTCACTCAGAATCTAGGCATGGCGGTGGGATATAGCGACGACTGGCAAATTTTCGTTGTTTGGCTTATTATCGTACACCAGCTGGCCTGTACACTATAAATTTGTATTATATGCTCGTAGATTATTCTGTATCATGACAATGACAATTCAGTATTCCTCTAAATTAAACCAAGCGCAGAAAACTGCGGTGTTATCGCCGAAAGAATTTGATTTTACAACAAACATTATATTTCTGTTCGCTATCGTCCAACATTCTGCTGGCGTAAGAAATAGGTTTATCATTTGGTGGTGTTCCTTGGGATAGAGCGCGACATTATCTCTTTTCGGGTACAAGGTATGGGAAACTTTTTGATGGCTCTTATTTTGTCGGGGTTAGGTCGTACTCAGCCTGGAGTTGTTACGTGCCCAAGATACTCAACTGCTCTGTGTAAAAATTCAGATTTATCCAATTGAATTTTGAAGTTACTAAAACGTAGTATATTGAAAATTGCTTTTAACCTGGTTACGAGTTCCTCTAGTGATGTGCTTTAGATAATAATATCATCTAAGTACACCGAATATGATTCATTATGTAAACCTCTCAACACGCTATTCATCACTCTCTGAAATGTCGAAGGAGCATTTTTAAGACCAAATGGCATTCGCTTGAATTGAAAATGTCCACTCTCAGTTGTGAACGCGGTTATTGGAATATCCTCATCGTCTACTTGAATCTGGTGGAAACCACTAGCTAAATCTAAAGTTGCAAAATAATTTGCTAACTTATCTGAAATATACGTTATGTTTGGTAACGAGAATGTATTGTCAGTTATCTTTTCGTTGAGCTTTCTATAGTCAATTACTACTCACCATTTAAGTTTTCCAGATGCATCGATCTTTTTTGGTACTACCCAAATAGAATTTAGTGAATATTGGTGTTTCATATTTTAATTTGATTTTATGAATGTGTTATGCTGTTTGTAAAACTGGGTGATATAATAGGTATTCACAATAAAAATATCAGGATAATTCAAAAATAATTTTTATATTTTTTCTTTCTCTTCTTTATTACAATGGTTAAGCCCGATATTTTTCAAATTAAAGGTTCTCATGAGTTTGCTCCAATTCATTATCTACATCAATTTTTCCAATAAAATTTACGCTTATCATATTTACTGGTTCTACTTCCAAAGGGATTTTTGAATGTAGGTTTTGCTCGTTCTTCATTGCTGTTTACTACAGTTGTTGTAGTAATCGCAAAATTATTTGAAATGTTCACTATAACTTTCGGCATTTCTACACCTTCAAGTTTTTGATAATATAAAATATCCATGTTTCACAGGAATTTTCACAACTTGTTCAGTGCTAGGTTGAACTTGAATTAATTTGAATTTTCTGCAGATTGTATTTCGGTGTTTTGGGTTTCATAAGCGTATTCGTTATAATATTCTTTGGTGTATTCTTCTTGGTAGTACGCCTGTGAATATTCGTCTGGGTTACCTGGGATATCATATGTTTCCTGATGAAAATTAGTATTATCAGTTTCAAAGGGGTTTTCGAATTCTTCATTCACATTTTGAGCATACAATTGTTTGGTCTTTGAAATTTGTGGATTACTTGTTACCAAAGGTGTAATGTATTTAAGTTACTAAGTATTAATACTGCTTCAATGCGCAGGCCAAGTATAAGAAGAATACGCATGATCTTTTCGGTCAGCATTAAGCAGTCACTTTTTGGGAATTTATGTGTATGTATGTGCTCTGTACAAATTACCTAATGAATGTTAAGTTAATAGCTAACGTGGTTCTTCTCATTATTATCTACTCCAAGTAGATATGACATTGGCGACGAGTATGGGATAGTTCACTAGCGGATGAAAAACTGAGTGCATGTGTTAAAATTGAGAAAGAAGAACGCCGGTACTGGTGGAAGAAAAAACTAACAGTGGGAAGTAGCTGGAAAATTAAAACACAAATACGTAGGATGGCTTCAATTATGGGAGTACAACACATCTTTGATGGTAAAGTAAATAATTGGTATATACATAAGAAACGACTGGAACAGTTTTTTGTGACAAATGAAATAATAGATGCGAACATAAAACGAGCAATTTTATTAAATGGATTGGTTGAAGACACATACAAATTGTTGGATGATTTAGTTTTACCAAAAAAGGCTGAAGAAACAGCGTATTTACAATTAATAAAAGAATTGGATGGTTATTTTTTACATGAAAAACTAACGATGGCAGAAAGGTACAATTTTTATTCAACAAAAAGATTTCAAGGTGAATCTTTTGCAGAGTACGCGGCAAGGTTAAAGAGTTTAGCAGCTGACTGTAAATTCGGAGAATGGTTAAAGATAGTGCTACGGGATAAATTCGTGACGGGATTAGAAGCTGGTCCGGTGTTAGACAAGTTATTGCAACAAGATGAAGAGGGTCTCACATTATAAAGGGCGGTGCAGTTGGCACAACAAACAGAAACTGTTTCTTCCGGTTTTGGAATCCAAGAAGGTCCAGCAGCTGTTCCAATAAAAAAGGAACCAGTTGATTTTAATCTGTTATCGTCCGGTAGAGGACGCGGAAGTCGACCATTTCGACAACAGCGAAGTTCTCCAGGGACAGCAAGAGGAGGTGGTAAGCGATATATATACAAGAAAAACCAGGTATGCCCAAAATAAATGTGTGTTCGCGATGTGGAATGAATAATCATTCACAAGAAGAGTGCAGTTATCGGCAATTTCGTTGCCATAAATGCGGTATGTTGGGTCATTTGCGGAAAATGTGTAAATTTAAAAGAAATGTAAATTATATTGTATTTAATAAAGACGAAAGTTGTTTTTAGAATGATGATGATTGTAATCAGAATGAAACTGTTGATTTTTATGACGATCATGTAACTAAAGATGTAAATAATGGTTTATTTCATTTCAGCAGATAGTTCGCACTTTAGACCAATTAAATTTGATGTTGGATTGAATGGAAGACGATTTTTTGTAGAGGTTGATAGCGGTGCTGCTATGAGCATAATTTCAGAAAAAAATGTATTTATAGGAATTCAAAACGGTAGCGTTATCAGACACTCAAGTAGATTTGGTAAGTTATGTTGGCGAGAAAACTTTTCCTGTGGGGAAAATAAACATCTCAGTTACGTTTAATGAGGACAAGCGCGATTTAGAGTTTTTTGTCATTAAAAATGGTGGACCTCCATTATTAGGGAGAAACTTTTTACATGCTTTTAATATAGGATTTCGTGAATTAAATTTTATTGATTTTTCTGTGAATTCACTAGGAAAAGATTTTCCAAAGGTATTTTCAAGTGAGTTGGGAACGTTTAAGAATTTTCAAGTAAGCCATCGGCTGAAAAATAATGCTATTCCAAAATTTTGCAAGTTTAGACCGTAACCTTTCGCTATTAAGCCTAAAGTAGAAGCGGAAATAGCACGTTTGGTCACAATGGGAGTATTGGTCCCGGTGGAAAATTCAAACTGGGCATGGGCTACACCTATTGTACCAATCTTAAAAGGTGACAAAACCATAAGAATTTGCGGTGATTACAAGGTAACTATAAATCCTGTATTAATTAAAGATATTTATCCACTACCCAGGATAGAGGATATATTTAACAAATTAAAAGACTGCGAACAGTTTTCGAAAATTGATTTGAGAAACGCGTATCAACAATTAGTGTTGGATGAAAAAGCCCGTGAATTAACCACAATCACAACACATCGAGGATTATTTCAATACACTCGATTACCATACGGTATAACAGTGGCTACGTCTATTTTCCAGCGGATAATGGAAAACCTGCTGCGAAACGTGGACGGTACGGTTGTATTTTTGGACGACATTTTAATAACTGGAAAGGACAAACAAGAACACTTAGGTAGAGTACGACTAGTTTTAAAAAAATTAGAAGAAGCGGGATTAACAATAAAGTTAGATAAATGTTCATTTTTTAAAAATACTGTAACATATTTGGGATATCGGATTACAAAAGTCGGTTTACATAAATGCGACGACAAAATTTTAGCGGTCAAAAACGCGCCCGTTCCTTTAGATGTCACGCAATTAAAATCATTTTTAGGTGTGGTCAATTACTACCACAGATTTGTACCTAACATGTCCGATATTTTGCATCCTTTATAATATGAATTAACAAAACAAGACAAACCGTGGAACTGGACAGGTGGATGTATGGAAGCTTATAATAAAATTAAAGAATTAATGTGTTCGGATCAGGTTTTGGCTCATTACGATCCCAAATTTAAATTAATATTAACAGTAGATGCTAGTAGTTACGCATTAGGGGCTGTTTTATCCCAGCGGTATCCAGATAAAACTGAGCGTCCGATCGCACATGCGTCAAAAACGTTAACAGACACGGGAAAAAGATATTCACAGATTGATAAGGAGGCATTAGCAATAGTGTACGGGGTTAAAAAATTTCATCAGTATTTACAGTGATAACATGCCATTAGTTTCAATTTTTGGTCCAAAATCAGGAATTCCAATTATGTCGGCAAGCCGACTACAGCATTATGCATATTTTTTATCATGTTATGATTTCAAAATTGAACACGTAAGATCGGCAAGCAATACGGCAGATTTTTTATCACGACTACCTACCCTTAAATTCGATTGAATTCGATGTACAGGAATACAGTTATTTAAATTATTTTGCGGATAATTCGGATTTACCCATTGAAATAAACGAAATACAACAAAACATTCAGACAGACGAAGAATTAAAACAAATTTTTGAATTTTGCTTGAACGGGTGGCCAAATAAAATAGATAACGATAGGTTGAAGCCATATTTTAATAAGCGTAAGAGATGTATTTATGTAGGGTTATCGTGTAATAGTACCTTGTAAATTAAGGGGAAGGGTCTTGCAAGAATTACATAAAACGCACTTGGGGGTTGTAAAAATGAAAGCGCTCGCGAGGTCCTACGTATGGTGGCCTTCACTAAACGATGAAATTGAAAAAACTTGCAAGACTTGTAATAGCTGCGCGCAATACAGATCAAACCCACCGAAGGTACCTTTGGTTCATTGGCCTATACCTAATGGTCCATGGGAACGAGTACATTTTGACTTCTTAGGACCCTTTCATGGGAAAATGTTGCTTGTTGTCATAGACAGTTTCTCAAAGTGGCCCGAAATTTTCATAATGCAATCAACTTCAGCAAGTGCAACCATAGAAAGATTAAGGGAGGTTTTTGCACGATTCGGGGTACCTGGTGTCGGATAACGCTGTATTTTACATCAGACGAGTTCGAAAGTTTCTTAAAATTAAATTGTATTAAGCATCTAAAAAGTCCACCATATAATCCACCATCAAACGGAGAAGCTGAAAATACAGTAAAAACAGCAAAATCCTTTTTACTGAAGGTAATATGTAGATTCAATAAAATATATTTTGCAAGAAGCATTAGCAGGTTTTTACTAACTTATAGAAACACAATGCACTGCACTACGGAGAAAACACCAGCTGAGTTAATGTTGGGTAGATGTCTGTGAATGAGGCTAGATGCCATCAGACCTTTTACTGAATCAGAAAAAAATAAGCACGTTTTAGAAGCAAAAAAGAATATTCTGAAACATCAGAATAGACAAAAATTTTACTTCAACGGGAGTAGAAGGGTTGCTTTCTCCGTAGGGCAGACGGTTAGAGTTAAAGACTATAGAAAGGCTAAACCGATTTGGTCAACAGCCAAGATAACAGATGTTTTAGGAAAAAACTTATATAGAGTGAAATTGTGCGAAACAGAATTACAGTGGACTAGACATGCAAACCAAATTACGAGTTATAGTGATGACACTGTTAACATGGATGCGTCAGCTGCTGATAAAACAATATCCGCAGATCCAGAAGTTAAGGAAGATATTATTACTATCACAACGCGCCCTAAAAGAAACATTAAACCACCGGACAGACTAGTTTATTAAATTGAATTTATGTTTTTGGGTATGGAATGTAGATGTTATTAGTTTATTTAAGCGGAGGAGAGTGTAATGTATTTAAGTTACTAAGTATTAATACTGCTTCAATGCGCAGGCCAAGTAGAAGAAGAATACGCATGATCTTTTTGGTCAGCATTAAGCAGTCACTTTTTGGGAATTTATGTGTATGTATGTGCTCTGTACAAATTACCTAATAAATGTTAAGTTAATAGCTAACGTGGTTCTTCTCATTATTATCTACTTCAAGTAGATATGACAAAAGGTGATGTGAGAAATTATTATAGGATTGGGGTTTACAGAAATTTGGTTGTGTTGGTCGGAATCTTATTTGGGTGTTTAAAGTGTTAGGCAAAATTTAGGAATATCGAAAGTTTTCTTGCTCGATAAAAAGATTCCATAGCCTTTTCAAGACTATCAGGTATCCTTCATCTCATGTTATTTTGAGGCCACAGATAAGGATCTTTAAAGCCAAATCGTTATAATTTTCTAGGCGAACACGTTTTTCCTCATTCATAATTGGAAGTATTGGGAATAATTAGACTACCGGCACCGTGACATCGCCATTGTTGAACTATCACTGCCACTTGCACTTATTCTATTAAATCTGTGAACTATACTTGGGCCGGCAAACAGACGGAGTGATCACCCTGCAAGAACGTGCTCTAGCGGGGCCAATAGTAATTTATGACGACCTAATTGGAGTGATGCGCCTTCGTTGGGTCTAAAGAAAGCGCATCACTACGGTTCGGTTGTCCTAAATTGATAGTGGTCCCGCCTAGAGCACGTTCTTGCAGGGCGATCACTCCGTCTGTTCGGCGGCCCAAGTATACTTCAATATCACCTTCTGTCATAAATTTCTTAATGAAATTAAAACTGTCACTTTTACACTACTCAAATATATTGTTGTATTTCATAACTTTACTTTCTTTCAATAAAAAACTATTTTACTGTAATTCAGTTACTTAATTATCTTTCTTAATTATTATCACAAAAAATTAAACTTAAACTAGGAATTGGAAAAAATTGGAAACGAGTACTTCCAGTAACAAACTGATCATTGCTTATATTTTGGTCCAGCTACAGATTATTCATACCCAGATAGGAAGATATGAAGCTTTCGACAAATGTTAGGTGGAGAGGCAAAAGCAAAGGAAAAGTTAGGTTTATAGACACTGATGGTGTCATTTGATAGTTTTCCCCCCAAAGTTAAATGGGTTTCTCCTTTACACTAAATTTGAAGAACAAAACTTTAACGACAGTAATAAAATAAAATAATATAATATAATATAATTTATCATCTCGATAGAGAATACTAAACACTTTGTGTTATTTGATTAGTGTAGATTAATGATAAGTTAATAATACTTTGAAACATATGATTTCTTAACTTTATTTGTGTATATTATTAACGCATCCACGCTTGTGAGCCCTTATTATCAAATTAATTGGGTCTGTAATGGCATTGGGTAATAAACACCGTAAGGAAATGACGATCACGTGGCCAATTCGATAGGTTTTAGGTAAATTTTAATTAGGCTAATGAATCAGCGCTGAGCAGGTACAGGTGGGTGCAAGGGTGGTGTAGGGTCCATTACAGATCATATTATATTAATTGTTGATTCGGAGGAAATACTAGAAATAACTAGAAATAAACTTTGAAACAAGAGTGTTTTGTAAAATTTCCATAAGACGCTGGGTAATTTTGAGGTTGTTTGTGTATACCCTACCATCGAATATTGTGTAAAAACATGGTTAAATTTTCACCGCCTTAAATTCTGATATTAAATCAAAGGCGCAGTTGATTTTCTGGGTTATGTTTATTGAAAATTATGAACCTCGTTCCCCTTCGCTCGTTAATCTTTATTTTTGTTTACCTGGCTCTGCCAATCAATTTTCTTTGTTTGAGAAAGCTTTGTGGATGAACTGGCGGCTTGTATCCCTTTATACTTTCTGATCCAGAACTTACTTGGTAAGATTCTGCCGAAAATGTTGAAATCAATCGGCATTGTTAAAAATAAAAGTTCAGCATTTCAAAATCAGAGGTCGCAGAGGGGCGAAAATAGGACTAAAACTGCTGTATGTTTATAAACATCATGGAAAGAAAATAGTTTTTTTATTACTAAGAAGAGAAAAAGGAACCTTTGGTAAAGAATAAATAAATAAAAAATATTCAATTTGTTTCCAATACAAAATTAACACATTAATTTATGAGAAAGAAATTTGATTTACAAATAAAAAAAGAATTTAATTTTTTTAGAAAGTCTCTAAATTCAGTACATACGTATTTCACAAACAGAAATAGATTTTTTAAGTCTACAAGCTCGTCGATTATTGAATCAAATAAACTGCTACAGAAATAGAAAACGACGATTTATAAATGGAATTGTAAACTTATTCTAAAATTGTGGTTTGCGCGTATAAATTTAGAAGGAAGAGAAGGAAAGTATAATCATAATTTTAAATTGAGAATACTGTTTATTTTAACCAGTTTGTTTCTATTACTATAATGCGTCGTTTATTTTCTTAGATGCGTATAGCTTTCAAATTTGTTGAAACATTGCCTTCTTTTATTCAAAAGGAAAACAGAATATTCTACTTCTAAAGAGTTTTTAAGACTTCTATGTTGAGCATGTTACCTTTAAGAAACTGGAACAAACCAGTTACGTATTATCTTTTGTGCTGTGAGAATAATATTTATTTCCTTCAAAATGTTAAGATTGGACTCTGAGATTCAACAGCTTGTGATGTGAAATCTCAAGACAAGTTTGAAAGATTGTGTATAACCAAACACATAAAGTATAGTCTCTGTTGATTCTTCTTCTTCTTCGAAAACCCTTTTGCAAATTAGGTTCTGTTCACTGTTTTCTTTATTTAATCTAGTCCCCTATTAACCAGGTTTTCCTCGGTTTGCCCCTGTCTTTCCGCTTCTTTTCTTCTCCTTCTTTTTGGATTGACAGAAATATCGACTTAACCGTGACAGTATTTCCTAGCCATGTTAAGTGAAAATATTATTTGATTACAATTTAATATTGTCAGTATATGTACTTTTCCCTAATGCTTTTATTTTTTCAGGCAACGTTGGCGATTTTAGACAAACTTGATATCGACTCGGAGAAGCCCAGCGATGAAGAGGTGGCTCGTATGTTCGGATACGAGGAGGCGTACCATGCGGGTACTCTTACGGCTTGGCAAAAGCTCAAACCTAAAGTTTGGGCCGTTTTCGACGAACCGTATTCTTCCTCGTCGGCCAAGGTACCCCCGCACAACGTCCACCACAGAAATGTGATTGTTTTTTTCTAACAATACTAATAATATATCGAGTAGAGTAGCATTGTAGAGAGTACTTGTAAAAGCATGACTCGGTTTAAATCAACTCTGATCTCCTTAGATAAGTTCTTGGATTAGGGTAAAAGTATCAGTTGTTGGAATGTTGTTTTATTTATTTATTTATTTACAAGAACATATTACTTAAGGGTGTAATGTTGCTAACGGGCCAGAAAACCTAGAGAGAGTACCATCAAGTTCGTACTATAGACTGTAGACGTACGCTGCCAATGTGGTGTAAAGAAAAGTCTGATTTATGAGACACCTGCTCTCGATTAGCGTTGTAATCCCAAGGGAGCGGCAAATACCGCGCCGCTTCTTTAATCTTAAATGCAATAATGTTAATTTCCAGCATTACCTTATAACTCATACCTCGCGTTCTGTTGGGATATTTTTTTGAATATTTAGGAATCTCCACCACAAACTTAAAAATTTTTAAAAACGGGGTTGGGTCTGCGAGTAATAAGCCTGCAATTTATTTTATGTATAAGTCTTTATAAAACACGGGGTTGCAAAAGAGTGCTCAGTGTCAATATTGTAAAAATACGTGATAAATGTATCTTCTAAATAATGGATAGGAACTCGGATAAAAAGTCTAGAAAATATCCGCCTGCTTCTACAAAAAGACAATTTTAAAGAGCGTATGCGCAAGGTTCGTGAAGCTAGAAAGTATGCATTTTTTATTACAGTGCGGCACCCAGGGATAAGCCTATCGTTTCTTCTATTGCATCTTATACATTTTAGAGAAAAAGCATATACCGGGTGTCAACGAGAGCATGTAACATCCCGCCATTTGTTTACTTTTTGAAGTACACTTTGGCAATCCGCTGTAAGTATTATACTCCTAAAACCCCATATTTTTATGATATTTGACATATCTAATTACTTCCGGTTAAACCGGAAGTGACATCAACTTTATTATGTTAAATAGCAATATATCATTTTTTTAAGACAGTTCGATAGGCCTTTTTATTCTCTTGACAATCATGTATCATACATACCCAAAAACTTTATATTTTTGACGTCAGAGGGCGTTAAATGAAAAAGTCACGTTGGCTGTGAATTTGACGATATGAGCCTAATTTTAAACGTTTTAATGAATTAAACTATTAATTCTAACAGACTGTTTTAATGTCCATGGAAAAATTTTTGAATTTGAAGCAGTACATCCTTTATTTTTTTAAAAATAAGGTTAACATGGTCGTTTTAAGTGTTTTGAAAAATGGAATTTAAATTAGTAATTGATAATTGTATTGCACTTTTTATGCACGAATTGTGAGGACAATAAACTGAAGTTCTAAAAACAAGAAAATATTAGCACCTTGCAATTTAAAATTTCAGGAAAAACTCGGTTTCAAAAACTATTTGAAATTTTTAAATTTTAAATACCTATTCTAAAAACAAGAAAATATTAGCACCTTGCAATTTAAAATTTCAGGAAAAACTCGGTTTCAAAAACTATTTGAAATTTTTAAATTTTAAAAATTCGTTTTTGAAACCGAGTTTTTCCTGAAATTTTAAATTGCAAGGTGCTAATATTTTCTTGTTTTTAGAACTTCAGTTTATTGTCCTCACAATTCGTGCATAAAAAGTGCAATTCAATTATCAATAATTACTAATTTAAATTCCATTTTTCAAAACACTTAAAACGACCATGTTAACCTTATTTTAAAAAAAATAAAGGATGTACTGCTTCAGATTCGAAAATTTTTCCATGGACATTAAAACAGTCTGTTAGAATTAATAGTTTAATTCATTAAAAAGTTTAAAATTAGGCTCATAACGTCAAATTCACAGCCAACGTGACTTTTTCATTTAACGCCCTCTGACGTCAAAAATATAAAGTTTTTGGGTATGTATGATACATGGTTGTCAAGAGAATAAAAAGGCCTATCGAACTATCTTAAAAAATGATATATTGCTATTTAACATAATAAAGTTGATGTTACTTCCGGTTTAACCGGAAGTAATTAGATATGTCAAATATCATAAAAATATGAGGTTTTAGGAGTATAATACTTACAGCGGATTGCCAAAGTGTGCTTCAAAAAGTAAACAAATGGCGGGATGTTACATGCTCTCGTTGACACCCGGTATAAGAGACCCCTCCCCACTATATTTTCTATTCTGTATTAAAAAATAATGTCGTGTAGTTAGCACTCGTCAAAATAAGTCAGAAAATCTATATTATAAACATTATATTATTACATTATGCATTAAAAATAGATTAGATTCTGCAGATAGAGATAGGTACTTTAGGTCACACACAGAATGAAAGTAGAAAATACTGGATAACAATGGATGTTGTGACTCTAATAGACGAGAGCCGAAAATAGAAAAATAGGCTGGATGAAGGAGGGAAACAAAGGTATAAGGCGGTCACGTGGGAAATTATTCGGAAATGTGGGAGAGCGAAATACCGCTGGATTGATAATAAATGAAGAAGTGGTAGATAAGTTCGAAGTAGGAAAAACTGACGAAGCCTATAAAATAATTAGGAGGATTGCAGGCAGAAATTTTAAAGTGTGCAGGCCAAGAGGTAAGAGACCGTCTATTTAAACTAGTTAGCCGTATATACGAGACAGGTGAGATTCCAGAAGATTATAAAAGGAACATCATAGTCGCGTTGTCAAAAAGGAAAGACGCGTGAAAATTCTGAAGTTTAACTTCTCACGCGTCAAAAATTCTGACTAGAGTTGTGCAAAGAAGGATGAAGAAAAGGGCGAAAGAAATATTAGAAGATCAGTTCGGATTTAGACGAAATAGAGGAACGCGCGGGGCCATTCTAGTTTTACGAGTAATTATATAAAAAACAATAGAAAAGGGAAAGAGCACCTATATATAGGATTTGCATATTTAGAAAAAATCCTTCGACAACGTAAAATGGGGCAAGATGTTCGAAGGGGTCAGAAAGGCAGGGATGAAATATAGGAACAGAAGAATAATGCATTACCTCTACAAAGAGCAAACGGCGGCAAACGGCGGTTATAGAATTTGAGCAGGAAAGAAGACAAGTAGATATCCGGAAGCATAATTTGAAACAGAGGACGCTAAGACCATGATGGGCTAAATACTGAGCTGACTGGTCTATTTATAAAATCAAATAACTCGCGATTGTAGGAGCACTAGAGATATAAAACAAAGAATAGCGCAGGGCCAAGTTGCGTTTAACAAAAAGAAATAATTTTACGAAAAATCGTTTTTCCGGAATTTTCGCTATTCCCGATCTTTTCGCGTCCTCAAAATTCGAATCCGGCAGGTCATTTTACATAGGAATCAGCTTAATTTGTGTGTGTGTGTGTGTGTGCGTGTGGGTGTGGGTGTGTGTGTGTGTGTTCGAGTCGTATAGATGTTGTTTAAAATGCATCTTTCAGGCGGTCTGCTCCCCGACTACATATAAGTTTCCCAAATATTTTTTCCACCTATCTGCCTTCTCCCGCTACCGATTAGGATAACCCCTGCCTTGTTTCTAACTATATTCAATTTCTCTGCGCAAGACAATGGTATTTTATTTTATAAGGAGCTAAAGAGACACTTTTTGTGGCGAATGTGTAGATGCACTTTAGCTCCGCATAAAATATGCTATTTTTTTGGCAAACGTCGTTACACTTATCTAAATTCCAATAAACATGATTATATTGTTAGAAGTTTTTCAATATTGCATGTTTTGAATGTGCATGGAAAACCGTAGACCACTGGTTTCGTCCTTTTGGGACTCATCAGTACGGTGCTTTGCCCTACACACTCGAACCACTCATAACCGCCCCATAATTCGGCATATAATTAGCTCTTGCTAATACTTATACCAAGCGTGTAAGTATATATAAAGCAAGCAATATTGCATGGTTCGAGTTTGTAGGGCAAAGCACCGTACTGATGAGTCCCAAAAGGACGAAACCAGTGGTCTACGGTTTTCCATGCACATTCGAAACATGCAATATTGAAAAACTTCTAACAATACTTACTATCTGCTAGTTGAGCAGGAAAGTACGTAGAGATCTAAGGATGTTCCAAGCCCAACGATATGTTTGGGGTAGAATTCAATATGGATCTCGTAGTACATTAAATCTGGATTTAGTTCTATAATTCAATGCCTGGCGGGGTATTTGCCCGAGGAGTAGTTGTTCGAACGGTCCAGTACCACTCATGATCATATTGTTTGCAAAAACAGTAAAAAATATCAATAGTGAGATTAATTATTTCTTGTATGATAGATCGCTTTTGATTAGTGCTTGTGTTGCTATTATAGGTAGGTAACATAATATTATAGATGGATAACTCCAGTAGGCGGCGGTAGGACCATGTTTGACAGCGCCAAACGGGAAGTGTAAAGAACTACCCAAACTAAATCGGTCCAGAGGACATTGAAATTTCCAGATTTTTTTTTTATTTTACTTATAGAAAGCCTGTCATTTCTGTGCGTGTCTTGCTACGAATATTTGGCAATGGTTCGTGTGATATTTTTAGACATGGATAACTCTACCGTGCCAGAACACAGAAATGATCAAGTTTGAGTTCGATACCTGAAAGCAGAAAAGCAAGAAAGTAAAAATGCAGTAATATAAACATAACATTTATTTTTCAAATGATAGAATTTAACAAACTAACAAGTAAGCATCAAATAAATAAAACATCAAGAACTTAACTGTGTAGGCAGGAAATATTAGATTAGACAAACAACTATAAAAAGTAAGGTTGATTGAATACAAAGCAATACACAAGAACAAGAAAATATAGGTGACCTTCAGTTTACCTTGCAAATCAATTGTAGGCAAACTTATTTATTTTTTTCTCCTAAATGGTTTTCTTTAAATTCAATGTTTTTTCCCTTCAAGCTACGAGGTATTCGAATTTCCTTTGTGTTTTTCTTATGCCTCGTAGGTGAATACTGAAATTCAGTTTTCTAGTTAGCTTATTTCATGGATACTTATCAATATTTTAATTACAAAATTGTCTTGGGTCGAATACTTTCAGAAAATAAAGATCGTCTTGAACTAAAAAGAACTTGTTTATTTTAAGATAACAAATAACTCAAAAATATGTGTCATGACATGACTCTTCATAAACCAGACACCACATAGACATTTAACGCAAATACAATGACGTTTAAATGGAAAGTAATTCACCTTCAAAATATAAAAATGTCAGGACTTCTGTCAAATCGTCCACTGGCTGCTCACTCGATCTGGAAATTGAACACAATGTTTTAAAATAGAAAAGTTGCGGGGTATATATTTGTGCTGTAGCATGGCAACATAACCAACATGAATATAATAAGGTGACAGATTTGGAATTTGGATACTACCCTTTGCGTTTTGTGCATTCCGTGCTACGCTGAGTAGATATGCTATGGAGGTACGGGCTCACATTTAACATTGATTCTCCCATAAGAGCTAAAAAACTACTTTTGGAGGGGTTCTGAACTAGGGTTTGTCAATTACTTGAGGTTCTCAACTAGGGTTTGCCACTTGCGGTTCCCAACTGGGTTTTGTCAATTACTTGAGGTTCTGAACTAGGGTTTGCCACTTGCGGTTCCCAACTAGGTTTTTACAATGCGTGCTATTATTCCCTTGTTTTCATCCGTAATCGCGGATTAGTTCGAATCCTAACGGATCCTTTTGCTACCCGGAAGCCAGTAGTGCCGCTGGTAGGTCACACTGCCTCATGCCGGTAAGGCAGATTCCTGCAACGTCGTGGTAGAATGGCCCCAGACCTTAAGCCTTCGCCCCGCTGGAAGGCGACCCTAAGTGGGATTCGACAGACATAAATTCAGCGCCGCCGCCCGCAATCTCAGATAACTTATCTATGCGCGCGTGTTGGCTACAGGAGTCATCTAGCGGCCAGTTCCTGCAACTGCCAGGTTTGTACCATCAACGCCACAGCCGGCGTTCGCGTCGGCCCTTACGTTAAAGCTCTAGCTCCCACCCTGGGAAATCCGGAAAAGGTAAATAAACACCCGCAATTTTGCATTTTATGCCTTTTTGCCCCCCAAATCGAGCTCTTACGGGAGAATCAATGTTAATAGTGGTCCCGTATCCCGGGCCTACATCCTAGTTGACGCAATTATGACGTCAGCGTCCACGCAGACGCCAGCGTTTGCATCAGCGCAACGTTAATAAAACACAAGCAATATCTTGGTCTGTTCCACTCTTTCTCGAAGGAACGATGACTAAAACACAGTTTAGTATATTATGTTGTTATACCGGCCCTAACGTTAGTGCCAAATAGGCTTTAACTCATAAGGAACGGAAGTAGCGCATGTGAGGAGAATCGGAATAAACAGTTATTTCGCCGCGATTACTATTGGTTACAGACAGCTGGCCCCTATGTCAAAGCCAGCCCCCCCCCCCCCCTCAACCCCCCTTCCGCGGTGATTTGAGTATGGCGTAACCAAGACGGAGCAACCCTGACGTCACATGTGGGCGCTTTCGCGATACGCACCCAAACCGCCACGGCTACGTCACCCAAGATGGCCGCCACCGAGCAGCCAAGTTGGCGGCAGCGTTCAGCTTTTGTGAATGTGAGAAGGTTAAATAAAACACTGTTGCGTATTATCTTTATTGGAGCATATTACACAAAAGACCCTGTATGTCCTGACATGATGCAATTTTATTGAAATTGTTTACTGGAATATAATACCCTGTATGTAAGTACTGCGAAACGATGAGATCTTATCGGACAAAGGACTATAATTAAATAACGCCCCGTATGTACGCTATACAACGAACCAACTTGCAGGGTGAATCAGTTGACGATAATTTTCAGATTAATGATGGCGGACACCGTCCAGCCTGCAACACATAAATATAAATTAAATAAAAAATAATAAACAGAAACCGAGACACGAACGAATATTTCGCAACGTACTAGAGTCTAAGATAGGAATAAAAAGAGGAATAGGTAGGCCCAGATTAGACTACTGCTCTCAAATAGTTGGGGATGTACGATGTTCTACTTGCAGACTAACGATAGCGTGACAAAATAAAAGCACATACCAGAATTTCGCTCCTGAAACCCTTCCAAAAACATTTGCTTCACGATGGAATAAATACGTTTCTGTTTCAAAGTTGATGAATTTACGTACCGTGCGGGGGCGGCATACTAGATTACCTGCGTGCATTTTACCTAGAAAATAACCTCTATTAGTTCGTTGCAATACATTTGTAGATATGAATCACAAATGTCACGTCAATTTATTAGTATATGACTAGATGAGAAACATATCAATTAACCCTGGTATTTAATAAATGTGGCTAAATAAAACACTGTTGCGTATTATCTTTATTGGACAACACAACAGACCCTGTATATCCTGACATGATGAAATTATATTGAAAATGTTTACGGGAATATAACACCCGGTATGTACCTACACAACGATGAAATTTTATCGAACAAAGTTGTATTGGACTATAATTAAATAACACCCTGTATGTACGATATACGACTAGCCAACTTGCGGGGGGGGGGGGGGAATCTGTTGGCGATAATTTGCAGATTAACGATGGCGGACAGCGCCCAGTCTGCAATACATAAATATAAATTAAATAAAAAATAATAATAATAAAAGGGAAAAACTTTTCGATGCACGAAGGAATATTTCGCAACGTACTAGAGTCTGAGATAGAAATAGAAAGAGGGATAGGTAGGCCCAGATTAGACTACTGCTCTCAAATAGTTGGGGATGTACGATGTTCTACTTGCAGATTAACGATAGCGTGACAAAATAAAAGTACATACCAGAATTCCGAGCCTGAAACTCTTCCAAAAACATTTGCTTCACCATGGGATAAATAAGTTTCTGTTTCAAAGTTGGTGAATTAACGTAAGTACCTGAGGATCCGTGCGGAGGCGGCATAGAAAATATCCACAATGCATTTTCCCTACAAAATAACCTCTATTAGTTAATTGCAATGCGTAGAAATGAATAAAAAAATACATCTTCAATTAGTAAGACTAGGTGAGAAACATATCAATAAACCCTCGTATTTAATAAATGTAAATTATATTTTTCACCAAATTAATTCGGATATACGTCGTGTAAACATTTGACAATCCTCACTGTCCTTAGTAAGACTAGGTGAGAAACATATCAATAAACCCTGGTATTTAATAAATGTAAATTATATTTTCCACCAATTAGTTAATTGCAATATGTAGATATGAATCAAAAAAATACAACTTCAATTAGTAAGACTAGGTGGGAAACATATCAGCAAACCCTGCGGTATTCCATAAATGTAAATTATAATTTATTGTTGTCCACCAAATTCATTCGGATATACATACAACAAACATTTGACAATCCTCACTATCCAAAAATTATTATGATCGTGTATAATATTTATAAATAGGAACTTACCTGTGTCTAATTATTTCGGGGGATCACTCATGTAAAATTTTGGGCACGATATATTGCCATGTTCTACTTGTACGAGTAGATTAACGATGACGTAACAAAATAAAAGTAAATAAAAAAAACTTTCCGAGACACGAAGGAATATTTTGTCACTATAGATTGCCTCATGTAACCACTGACCACCACTAGATCAAATCTCGTGAGTTACTCTCCGAATATTCATATTAGCACATCAGTTGGTATCATTTATGAAAACTAGGTGCAGAATGTTAAAAATTTACTAATCTGGACGTTCTTTTATAACGTATTCTTGCGCAAGTTCGGCGTCTGCAAAGCCATAAATTACACATGGGAATGCTATTCTTTGATATAGGTACATGATGCAATGTGGCCAAATTAGTAGAATCGACGCGTTATTATTTTAATGAAACATAAACAATAATAAATTCATGTCCGAATTGAAAGTCTTATCAAAACAAATCATTATTTAGATTACCGAAGACACCCTGTGGGTAATAAAAATGACAATTTATAATGCTGACTCAATAAATAATTTCTGTTTAGGTATTTTATGTATGTCAGATCTAAAATTAATTCTGGAACATCATGAATCAAATAATGTTAAAATACAACAAGACCGTCTACTTAAATTCGTAAGGAATGGGGTGCGAGGGGGTAAACGATTATCTATACGACAAAACCGTGTACTTAAATTCAATTAAGTTCTTCCATTGTGAGCGAATATTATACCTGCTGTATGTTGGTTACAAATAAAAGTATTGTAGCTATATATTATGTAACTGCTAGTACCTACCCTGTATAATTATTTTGCGTTTCTAAATTTAGCCCATATCATAGACTTATGTGCATACACATGTAAGAAATTGTTGGCGCACCTTCTATAAGAAATGTTCCTGGGAGTTGTTTTGCATGTTGTCACGTATGGGAGCGATAAGGAGCTCCTAACTGGGCGACAAGAGGACGGGATTCATTCATTGAGAATCGGGCGCGGTCCAGGTTTATAATAAAATCATATCAAGTATCATAATCATTTGTTAAACTTTTGTGCCGAATATATTTTTTGGGAACTTTACGTAGTGTGGTTTTAGTACCTTCTTACACACATATACACAACTAAATATTCCCGCTTTACTTCTGATACCCGAGGCACGAGGGCATAAATATTTCGCAACATACTAGAGAACCTATATTAGTTCATTGCAAATACATACATGTATGTAGATATGAGTCAAAAATGCAACTTCAATTTAGTAGTATGACTAGGTAAGAAACATGTCAGAAAACCCTGGTATTCAATAAATGTATTTTATTTCCATCAAATTCATTCGGATATACGTCCTATATAAACATTCGACAATCCTCACTGCCCTATGACGTAACAACATTTCTTAGAAGACGTTGTCAAATATCTGACGGGTGAAGTTATTGTAAAACATAATTTGATCCGTTTGCTGAAGCCGCAGGAATAATCTTATGTAAATAAAATATATGTATACCTGCTGTATGTTTGTAACAAATAAAAGTAACTGCTAGTAAGTACCTACCGTGTATAATATTTTATTTTGCATTTTTAAATTGACCCCAAGAGATTAGTATAATAACCACTATACACACATACACATCCCACGCAATGCTCTAAAGTAAAGTAAATAAATAAGGACGCCGAACTAGTATCTGTAGGTACCTACCTTAAGTTTGTCAACTCAAAAGAACCTCATAAAAATTAATTGTGTATAAACAGATCTGGAAATGCATAGTCTTATGTGTATATACAACTAAATATTCCCGCTTTATCTCTGTTACTTAATGAAGCATGCGAAAATCTAAACAGAAAAATTCTTACGTTCACGTACTTCTATCTACTTACCTTAGTATCAAACCCAGAGAGATACTTGAAGATTGTGTTGAATAGTCTCCATGCTTGCTAAAGGGATATCTATTTATTCCAAAGACTGGTTCGACGTACCCCACACTTTTTTAGGTGGGTACATAGTTGTATAAACCGAAATTGCATTTTTTCTACTTACTAATAACTGAATATGAGTGTGCTTTTTTTCTACTTATACAGGTAAATTCTAGGGAGCCGTCAAAGAAGTCGCTCGCATGTGCGTGGGAAGTTTTAAAATTTGTGATTAGGACTCAATGAACTATACAGTTTCATAATATTATTCCTTTGCGAACTAATGTTTGTTTTGATAAAAATTGCCAAATACAAACATGATTAGGTATACCCATATAATTATTCTGTAACATCTGCCCATATATGGTAATTTAAAGAACTCGCGGACATTTCGCTTGACCACGCACGAAGTGTAATTAACATTCATTTACCACCGTGGGCTACGGTAATTACTAAATAGTGCTATTCTTGTGTTTTCAATTTTATGAGTTATAGCACATGGACAGACTTACGTGTTGTGCTTTAGGTGGTCTGGGATTCACCCTTCCATATAATAATGCCTATTTATGCCTATTTAGATATATTTATGCATTTCAAATCGAAAATTCTAGAACATTAAAATAATTTTCAAAAGTTTTCATATGAGACAAAGTAGGGGCGCCGAAATAATATATTAGAGTTGTCACCAACAGCAGACGCCACCGTCGGAATGAACGTTCATGCTAAATGGGCGTTAACCCACAAGAGTAGTAAAATTATGTCATGTGGGGTATCAAATGAAAAGACTCGACGAGGAGTATCGGAATAAACAGTTACTTCGCCGAAAAATGGCCGCCCACCCGTAAGCCCTGTTTCGGACAAACGTAGGACACCATCACGGCGTTAACCCATAATGGAGGTAAAACAATGTCATGTGGGGTATCAAATTATAGGACTCGACGAGGAGAATCGCAATAAACAGTTATTTCATCGCAAAATGAACGCCCACCCGTAAGCCCTGTTTCGGTCAAACGTAGATCATCATCATACCGCTCCGCCACTCTTATTCCCTTATGGTCGACTGACGTCATGGGTTGAGATGCCACTTCCAGCCAAACCGGGTCTGCGGTTTTGCCAATGCGCTTTACTTGCGGTTCCCAGCTAGGTTTTACCAATTACTTTCAGATCCCAACTAGGTTTTGCCAACGCACTTTACTTGCTGTTCCCAACTAGGTTTTGCCAATTACTTGCGGCTCCCAACTAGGTTTTGCCATTACGCTGAGAGGGCTCTTGCCCTGTGTACTAGAATCTGCAATATTACCAAGCGGACTTTTGTAACACATTGTATGTGTATACAGGTGTATACACCTGTATGTACTAACAGATGTAACACAAAGGCCTTGTATATACGAGCAGATAAAACACAAGTGTCCTATATGTACCCATGCTATGTGCCCCTCTGGAATCGCATTACATGATTGACACAAATTTTGTTCCCAACCGCTGGACCAATCAGAAGACAGGAACAAGATGGCCGCCATTGCAACGTGACGTCAGCGCCCGACGTCAACGTCCACGGGGCGTTCAGTGCAGCGACAAGTTTAGACAAGGCTTAAAGCCCGCGTGGACGTTGACGTCGGGCGCTGACGTCACGTTGCAATGGCGGCCATCTTGTTCCTGTCTTCTGATTGGTCCAGCGGTTGGGAACAAAATTTGTGTCAATCATGTAATGCGATTCCAGAGGGGCACATAGCATGGTACATATAGGACACTTGTGTTTTATCTGCTCGTATATACAAGGCCTTTGTGTTACATCTGTTAGTACATACAGGTGTATACACCTGTATACACATACAATGTGTTACAAAAGTCCGCTTCGTAATATTGCAGATTCTAGTACACAGGGCAAGAGCCCTCTCAGCGTAATGGCAAAACCTAGTTGGGAGCCGCAAGTAATTGGCAAAACCTAGTTGGGAACAGCAAGTAAAGTGCGTTGGCAAAACCTAGTTGGGATCTGAAAATAATTGGTAAAACCTAGCTGGGAACCGCAAGTAAAGCGCATTGGCAAAACCGCAGATCCGGTTTGGCTGGAAGTGGCATCTCAACCCATGACGTCAGTCGACCATAAGGGAATAAGAGTGGCGGAGCGGTATGATGATGATCTACGTTTGACCGAAACAGGGCTTACGGGTGGGCGTTCATTTTGCGATGAAATAACTGTTTATTGCGATTCTCCTCGTCGAGTTCTATAATTTGATACCCCACATGACATTGTTTTACCTCCATTATGGGTTAACGCCGTGATGGTGTCCTACGTTTGTCCGAAACAGGGCTTACGGGTGGGCGGCCATTTTTCGGCGAAGTAACTGTTTATTCCGATACTCCTCGTCGAGTCTTTTAATTTGATACCCCACATGACATAATTTTACTACTCTTATGGGTTAACGCCCATTTAGCATGAACGTTCATCCCGACGGTGGCGTCTGCTGTTGGTGACAACTCTAATATATTATTTCGGCGCCCCTACTTTGTCTCATATGAAAACTTTTGAAAATTATTATAATGTGCTAGAATTTTCGATTTGAAATGCATAAATATATCTAATTAGGCATAAATAGGCATTATTATATGGAAGGGTGAATCCCAGACCACCTATAGCCCAACACGTAAGTCTGTCCATGTGCTATAACTCATAAAATTGAAAACACAAGAATAGCGCTATTTAGTAATTACCGTAGCCCACGGTGGTAAATGAATGTTAATTACACTTCGTGCGTGGTCAAGCGAAATGTCCGCGAGTTCTTTAAATTACCATATATGGGCAGATGTTACAGAATAATTATATTGGTATACCTAATCATGTTTGTATTTGGCGATTTTTATCAAAACAAACATTAGTTCGCAAAGGAATAATATTATGAAACTGTATAGTTCATTGGGTCCTAATCACAAATGTTAAAACTTCCCACGCACATGCGAGCGACTTCTTTGACGGCTCCCTAGAATTTACCTGTATAAGAAGAAAAAAAGCACACTCATATTCAGTTATTAGTAAGTAGAAAAAATGCAATTTCGGTTTATACAACTATGTACTCACCTAAAAAAGTGTGGGGTACGTCGAACCAGTCTTTGGAATAAATAGATATCCCTTTAGCAAGCATGGAGACTATTCAACACAATCTTCAAGTATCTCTCTGGGTTTGATACTAAGGTAAGTAGATAGAAGTACGTGAACGTAAGAATTTTTCTGTTTAGATTTTCGCATGCTTCATTAAGTAACAGAGATAAAGCGGGAATATTTAGTTGTATATACACATAAGACTATGCATTTCCAGATCTGTTTATACACAATTAATTTTTATGAGGTTCTTTTGAGTTGACAAACTTAAGGTAGGTACCTACAGATACTAGTTCGGCGTCCTTATTTATTTACTTTACTTTAGAGCATTGCGTGGGATGTGTATGTGTGTATAGTGGTTATTATACTAATCTCTTGGGGTCAATTTAAAAATGCAAAATAAAATATTATACACGGTAGGTACTTACTAGCAGTTACTTTTATTTGTTACAAACATACAGCAGGTATACATATATTTTATTTACATAAGATTATTCCTGCGGCTTCAGCAAACGGATCAAATTATGTTTTACAATAACTTCACCCGTCAGATATTTGACAACGTCTTCTAAGAAATGTTGTTACGTCATAGGGCAGTGAGGATTGTCGAATGTTTATATAGGACGTATATCCGAATGAATTTGATGGAAATAAAATACATTTATTGAATACCAGGGTTTTCTGACATGTTTCTTACCTAGTCATACTACTAAATTGAAGTTGCATTTTTGACTCATATCTACATACATGTATGTATTTGCAATGAACTAATATAGGTTCTCTAGTATGTTGCGAAATATTTATGCCCTCGTGATTCGGGTATCAGAAGTAAAGCGGGAATATTTAGTTGTGTATATGTGTGTAAGAAGGTACTAAAACCACACTACGTAAAGTTCCCAAAAAATATATTCGGCACAAAAGTTTAACAAATGATTATGATACTTGATATGATTTTATTATAAACCTGGACCGCGCCCGATTCTCAATGAATGAATCCCGTCCTCTTGTCGCCCAGTTAGGAGCTCCTTATCGCTCCCATACGTGACAACATGCAAAACAACTCCCAGGAACATTTCTTATAGAAGGTGCGCCAACAATTTCTTACATGTGTATGCACATAAGTCTATGATATGGGCTAAATTTAGAAACGCAAAATAATTATACAGGGTAGGTACTAGCAGTTACATAATATATAGCTACAATACTTTTATTTGTAACCAACATACAGCAGGTATAATATTCGCTCACAATGGAAGAACTTAATTGAATTTAAGTACACGGTTTTGTCGTATAGATAATCGTTTACCCCCTCGCACCCCATTCCTTACGAATTTAAGTAGACGGTCTTGTTGTATTTTAACATTATTTGATTCATGATGTTCCAGAATTAATTTTAGATCTGACATACATAAAATACCTAAACAGAAATTATTTATTGAGTCAGCATTATAAATTGTCATTTTTATTACCCACAGGGTGTCTTCGGTAATCTAAATAATGATTTGTTTTGATAAGACTTTCAATTCGGACATGAATTTATTATTGTTTATGTTTCATTAAAATAATAACGCGTCGATTCTACTAATTTGGCCACATTGCATCATGTACCTATATCAAAGAATAGCATTCCCATGTGTAATTTATGGCTTTGCAGACGCCGAACTTGCGCAAGAATACGTTATAAAAGAACGTCCAGATTAGCAAATTTTTAACATTCTGCACCTAGTTTTCATAAATGATACCAACTGATGTGCTAATATGAATATTCGGAGAGTAACTCACGAGATTTGATCTAGTGGTGGTCAGTGGTTACATGAGGCAATCTATAGTGACAAAATATTCCTTCGTGTCTCGGAAAGTTTTTTTTATTTACTTTTATTTTGTTACGTCATCGTTAATCTACTCGTACAAGTAGAACATGGCAATATATCGTGCCCAAAATTTTACATGAGTGATCCCCCGAAATAATTAGACACAGGTAAGTTCCTATTTATAAATATTATACACGATCATAATAATTTTTGGATAGTGAGGATTGTCAAATGTTTGTTGTATGTATATCCGAATGAATTTGGTGGACAACAATAAATTATAATTTACATTTATGGAATACCGCAGGGTTTGCTGATATGTTTCCCACCTAGTCTTACTAATTGAAGTTGTATTTTTTTGATTCATATCTACATATTGCAATTAACTAATTGGTGGAAAATATAATTTACATTTATTAAATACCAGGGTTTATTGATATGTTTCTCACCTAGTCTTACTAAGGACAGTGAGGATTGTCAAATGTTTACACGACGTATATCCGAATTAATTTGGTGAAAAATATAATTTACATTTATTAAATACGAGGGTTTATTGATATGTTTCTCACCTAGTCTTACTAATTGAAGATGTATTTTTTTATTCATTTCTACGCATTGCAATTAACTAATAGAGGTTATTTTGTAGGGAAAATGCATTGTGGATATTTTCTATGCCGCCTCCGCACGGATCCTCAGGTACTTACGTTAATTCACCAACTTTGAAACAGAAACTTATTTATCCCATGGTGAAGCAAATGTTTTTGGAAGAGTTTCAGGCTCGGAATTCTGGTATGTACTTTTATTTTGTCACGCTATCGTTAATCTGCAAGTAGAACATCGTACATCCCCAACTATTTGAGAGCAGTAGTCTAATCTGGGCCTACCTATCCCTCTTTCTATTTCTATCTCAGACTCTAGTACGTTGCGAAATATTCCTTCGTGCATCGAAAAGTTTTTCCCTTTTATTATTATTATTTTTTATTTAATTTATATTTATGTATTGCAGACTGGGCGCTGTCCGCCATCGTTAATCTGCAAATTATCGCCAACAGATTCCCCCCCCCCCGCAAGTTGGCTAGTCGTATATCGTACATACAGGGTGTTATTTAATTATAGTCCAATACAACTTTGTTCGATAAAATTTCATCGTTGTGTAGGTACATACCGGGTGTTATATTCCCGTAAACATTTTCAATATAATTTCATCATGTCAGGATATACAGGGTCTGTTGTGTTGTCCAATAAAGATAATACGCAACAGTGTTTTATTTAGCCACATTTATTAAATACCAGGGTTAATTGATATGTTTCTCATCTAGTCATATACTAATAAATTGACGTGACATTTGTGATTCATATCTACAAATGTATTGCAATGAACTAATAGAGGTTATTTTCTAGGTAAAATGCACGCAGGTAATTTAGTATGCCGCCCCCGCACGGTACGTAAATTCATCAACTTTGAAACAGAAACGTATTTATTCCATCGTGAAGCAAATGTTTTTGGAAGGGTTTCAGGAGCGAAATTCTGGTATGTGCTTTTATTTTGTCACGCTATCGTTAGTCTGCAAGTAGAACATCGTACATCCCCAACTATTTGAGAGCAGTAGTCTAATCTGGGCCTACCTATTCCTCTTTTTATTCCTATCTTAGACTCTAGTACGTTGCGAAATATTCGTTCGTGTCTCGGTTTCTGTTTATTATTTTTTATTTAATTTATATTTATGTGTTGCAGGCTGGACGGTGTCCGCCATCATTAATCTGAAAATTATCGTCAACTGATTCACCCTGCAAGTTGGTTCGTTGTATAGCGTACATACGGGGCGTTATTTAATTATAGTCCTTTGTCCGATAAGATCTCATCGTTTCGCAGTACTTACATACAGGGTATTATATTCCAGTAAACAATTTCAATAAAATTGCATCATGTCAGGACATACAGGGTCTTTTGTGTAATATGCTCCAATAAAGATAATACGCAACAGTGTTTTATTTAACCTTCTCACATTCACAAAAGCTGAACGCTGCCGCCAACTTGGCTGCTCGGTGGCGGCCATCTTGGGTGACGTAGCCGTGGCGGTTTGGGTGCGTATCGCGAAAGCGCCCACATGTGACGTCAGGGTTGCTCCGTCTTGGTTACGCCATACTCAAATCACCGCGGAAGGGGGGTTGAGGGGGGGGGGGCTGGCTTTGACATAGGGGCCAGCTGTCTGTAACCAATAGTAATCGCGGCGAAATAACTGTTTATTCCGATTCTCCTCACATGCGCTACTTCCGTTCCTTATGAGTTAAAGCCTATTTGGCACTAACGTTAGGGCCGGTATAACAACATAATATACTAAACTGTGTTTTAGTCATCGTTCCTTCGAGAAAGAGTGGAACAGACCAAGATATTGCTTGTGTTTTATTAACGTTGCGCTGATGCAAACGCTGGCGTCTGCGTGGACGCTGACGTCATAATTGCGTCAACTAGGATGTAGGCCCGGGATACGGGACCACTATTAACATTGATTCTCCCGTAAGAGCTCGATTTGGGGGGCAAAAAGGCATAAAATGCAAAATTGCGGGTGTTTATTTACCTTTTCCGGATTTCCCAGGGTGGGAGCTAGAGCTTTAACGTAAGGGCCGACGCGAACGCCGGCTGTGGCGTTGATGGTACAAACCTGGCAGTTGCAGGAACTGGCCGCTAGATGACTCCTGTAGCCAACACGCGCGCATAGATAAGTTATCTGAGATTGCGGGCGGCGGCGCTGAATTTATGTCTGTCGAATCCCACTTAGGGTCGCCTTCCAGCGGGGCGAAGGCTTAAGGTCTGGGGCCATTCTACCACGACGTTGCAGGAATCTGCCTTACCGGCATGAGGCAGTGTGACCTACCAGCGGCACTACTGGCTTCCGGGTAGCAAAAGGATCCGTTAGGATTCGAACTAATCCGCGATTACTGATGAAAACAAGGGAATAATAGCACGCATTGTAAAAACCTAGTTGGGAACCGCAAGTGGCAAACCCTAGTTCAGAACCTCAAGTAATTGACAAAACCCAGTTGGGAACCGCAAGTGGCAAACCCTAGTTGAGAACCTCAAGTAATTGACAAACCCTAGTTCAGAACCCCTCCAAAAGTAGTTTTTTAGCTCTTATGGGAGAATCAATGTTAAATGTGAGCCCGTACCTCCATAGCATATCTACTACGGTGCCGACCGGAATCCGTCTCGCACTGCGCATGACGTCACATCGAGGCGAAATTGGCGCGAAGTCTCCGAAAGATCCGGTTGGCGGATGTGTTTTTGCTTTATCGGCGCGAACGTTAAGCGACAAGCGTCAAAATGCCAAATTGTGCGGTGGCTAAATGCCCTGAAGCATAATAAAAACACAAAAGGTACAAACATAAGGTTTTTCGTTACCTAGAAACGTGTCCAAATTCCATCAAACCAAGTAAAATTTTCCTGTGAAGTGTAATAATTCAAATCTTGCATTTGCGCTATTTGTTTGTCACATATTATGTAGATCTAAGTAGGTATGTGGTTGGTATCTCTCGAACCGCCACCTCGATTTTACGTCATCGAAGTGGGAGGAGCAAGTAGCGATATGCGCCGTAGCATACCATAGTGTTTATATTATGGTTTTGTGTATGTTTCATAAAATTATCTTGAGACTTATTTTTAACAGCATTGTGCATTGGATTCTTGACAGTATCAAGAGTCTTTAAATTTGTTAATTAGTGTATTGTGGATAGTAAATACTCTCTATTTTACCAATATAATGTGAGTAATTTTTAATCTGATATTAATATAGTGATAAAGTTTTAAAATTCTTGTATATCCATTATTGATGTAGCTGATTCTGTTTAAACATCACCTCCTTCACACAATAAAATATGTCATACATCATTTGTTACATTTTTTAAAACGATTTTAAACGTCAAAAGAAAGTAAACTTCAAAAGTGAAATATTAAAAGTTCCCGCTTTCCGTCCGTTAAGGCATTCTCAAACCGACGCGACGCGGGACAGCGGGAACGGGAGCGGCAGCGGGAGCGTCGCGGGATAGAAACATATGGCGGGATATTGTAGCGGGAAGTTGTTTCGGTGTGCATGGTACAATATCCCGCCATATGTTTCTATCCCGCGACGCTCCCGCTGCCGCTCCCGTTCCCGCTGTCCCGCGTCGGTTTGAGAAGGCCTTAATTCTGCTTCCAAACATCAGACGGCGCTTTTAGCAGTTCCCATATAATATATGTGAGTTGTCTGTCTGTACTGTTTAATTTGTGTGACTCTTCTTTTTGACAGACTTATTTTTTAGTTATTTTTCATTATCACCAACAGACAATATAAATTTACCATAGAAATAAATTTGTTTCACACACAAGGGTCCCTAACACACATTATAGCCCAACACCCCCACTTGAACCAATATTCATTTTTCTCCTTCAAACTTCAAACCAATCTCTCTGCAATACAAGTCTAATTTTTTTCGAAACACAGGTTTCGTGAGAGCATCAGCTGTCATCTTTTCGGTTGAAGCACTTATTTCTTCACTTTCAATCTTCTCATGCAAGAAGAGGTGGCGCACATCAATATGCTTGGTTCTTTGGCGATAGTTTGATGTTTTAGCCAAATCGATCGCCCCTCTGTTATCGCCATTGAAATCCCCTGGATCGAGTTCAATGGTTATTGCATAATATTTCCGCGGCTGCCTCAACTGCATGTGGATCGATTACTTTTGCCAACGCTCTAAGCCATAGAGCTTCATGACATGCTGCTGATAAAGACATGTATTCAGCCTCCGTTGTCGAAAGTGCCACAGTTCTTTGTTTTTTGCTGGCCCATGAAATCGCACCTTCTTGCTTAGTAAACACAAAACCAGTAACTGAATGTCTATTATTAATTTCATTTGCCCAATCTGCATCACAGAATCCTTCTATAATCCCCTCTCCATTAGTTTTAAATTGAAGCTTTCTATTTTGGGTTCCCTTCAGGTATCGTAAAATTCGTTTCACTGCCACCCAGTTTCTTTCAGGTTTCTGTAAAGCTTCTTCCACGGTTAAATAAAATACAAAATCTTCCATTACTCTTGGCTTCGGCTGTCGATTAGATCTGCGAATGCCTTCTTCAGGTACATCACGAATTGATTCATCAGTTTCACTTATTTCTTCCTGGTACATATGCTTCATCTGATTCACTTATTACATCATCTTCTTCTTCAACTTTGTCATCCTCATTGGTATCTTCACTCAAAACTCAAACCATCTCTTAACAACTTCATACTTTTTCTATTATTAGATGCCCTAATCTTCGGCGCCAAAGATCACTGTTTGACATTACTCTTGAACACAAGGCTACTTCTCTAGGTTGATTCAGCTTAAATACTCCATTTTCTTCATTTGCTGTCTCAATCAGCTCTCCTTTCTTTGCCAATATTTTACATCCTTCTGCACTGAAATTTACAGTGTGTCCGTTCTTTACAATCTTGCTAATGGACAAAAGATTCGCGGTTATGTCTGGCACATACAATACCTCCTTCGCTAGAACTTCGTCAACGAATTATTTGTTAACAGTGGAATTTTAACGTTTCCTATTTCTTTAGCTGACATTACTGTGCTATCTGCTGCTGTGATTTTTCTCTCTTCATAAGATTTTACCTCCTCAAACTACTTTTTACTTGCAGACATGTGCGTCGATGCACATGAGTCGACGTTCCATTCATCGAACTTGGTTTTGTTTGAACTATACAGAGCATAAAATGCTTTAGGTTTACTATCTTGTTTTTGTGCAGTTTGCTTGATGCTACCCTTTCTGTAACTCGGCCCTGCGTCATTCTTTGTTTTATAACTCTAGAGCACCTACCATCGCGAGTTATTTGATTTCCTAAATAGCAGAAATTTGAGACTTCCTATATCTTCTCCTTTTTAATTTGCATTTTCGTTTTAGTCGATGTTTTAGTCCTATGTTCACGACCCCTACACACCAAAATTTTGTTTTTCTTTTTATTGATCTTCATACCATAGTCCTCCGTCAAAACCGTTTCCATTTCGTTCAGAGCCCCTCCTAATTCTTCTTTGCTTAATGCTAATACTGCTATATCATTCGCGAATCTGAGCATATTAATAGTTTAACGATGTATATTAATTCCAACAGCTATTCTGTCTTTAACTAGTTCTAGTGGTTAACAAAAAAACCCTGCAAATTGTGTTAAAAGCATGAAACTTGGTCGGCAGCTTAAATAGGTCAAATTAAGAGATTTTGCCCGCAGTACCCAAAAAAATACCCCGTAGGAGCAGCTCAGGGGCGGAACATATTCCAAGGGGCTTGAATTTCATAAATAATTAAATAATAACCAATGTGGGCAAGTAATATGTCATTTTATATTGATTTGATATCGCTGAAGTCAATTTAAACCATATTTTATTTATATCTATAAAATTTTCAAAATGGCGGCCAATTTTCCAATTTTAATTCAAAATTTTGTTAAATTCGCTAATATGTATTAAAAAAATTGTAAAATAAATAACATTTGTATTTAAATTGCAGGCTCTTAACCTGTTCTAATGATATTTTTTGGTCTCCCCAAAAATTTCAAAATGGTTGCCATTTTTGAAAGTAAAATTTATTTGCGGTACCTATACCCTGTTGGATATGGATGGACGAACTGAGGGCATTATATAAATGTAATTTTTTGTTTTTCTTTATTTAACATGTCGACAATTTGTTTTTGAAAATAACTATATCGTGTGTCACGACGAGTTCCTATTAGACGTTTGTAGAGAAGCGCTCACAATAGAATTCTGAAAATTTGTAATATCACGTTTTCAAATATTCTCTATTTAATGAAAATAATGGCAACTTAATCCAACTTCCGCTTGTACCGGAAGTGGCACTTAACTTCCTTATTTTAAATAGATCTAATACCTAATTTTTTTACACTTTCCGGTTCTGCATAAAATTTTAGATGGACTTTATGTAACATAAATAACCTCTAAATGTCAAAATTTCCAAGATATACGCGAGTTTTCAATTTTTTTTATAGTTGCAGGGTGCTCTTTGGCGTCTGCGGCAAGAGAAACAAATTTAAATCGAAACAATTGCCGGCGGTAGCATTAATGACAAAGGTCTAAATTAAAGTTCAGTGAACTCAAAGTTTGAAAATACTACGCACAGTGATTAGGATGCGACATTAAACTGAGAAATCAAAATATTGCCAGAAATCAACAAAATTAAATGGAAAGTCCCCCTTTTTATGCACTTTTTGGATCATACGGAAAATTTAAGTTGGAGATATAAATCCAAAATGTGCATAAAAAGGGGTCGTTCGATTTAATTTTGTTGAGTTCTGGCAATATTTTGATTTCTCAGTTTAATGTCGCATCCTAATCACTGTTCGCAGTATTTTCAAAGTTTGAGTTCACTGAACTTTAATTTAGACCTTTGTCATTAATGCTACCGCCCGGAATTGTTCCGATTTCAATTTGTTTCTTTAGCCGCAGACGCCAAAGAGTACCCTGCAACTGTAAAAAAATTACAGAAAACTCGCGTATATCTCGAAAATTTTGACATTTTGAGGTTATTTATGTTACATAAAGTCCATCTAAAATTTTATGGAGAACCGGAAAGTGTAAAAAAATTAGGTATTAGTTCTATTTAAAATAAGGAAGTTAAGTGCCACTTCCGGTATAAGCAGAAGTTGGATTAAGTTGCCATTACTTTCATTAAATAGAGAATATTTGAAAACGTGATATTACAAATTTTCAAAATTCTGTGTGGTACTGGACCGATTGAACAACTACTCCTCGGGCAAGTACCCCGCCAGGCTTTGAATTATAGAACTAAATCCAGATTTTGGGTACTACGAGATCTTATACGGGATGCTACCCCAAACATATCGTCGGGCTTAGATCTCTAAGTAGGTACTTTTCTGCTCTACCAGCAGTAGTCTTATGTATGTCAGAAGTTTTTCAATATTGCATGTTTCGAATGTGCAAAGGCAAAAAGTTTGTGTAACAAACAGATATCGTTCCAGCAGTTCTTGTCAAAATAATTAATTTATGTTAATAATTTATTTGTAGTTTACACTTTCTGAGTGCCGGTTTTTGTGTTTTATTTTTAATGTTTGTTTTAATAAATGTGTTGTTGCCTGGTTATTTAGAAATTAAATATGAAATTAAAACTATTTGGTCCCAAAAATACGGAAAACAGCAACAAAAACGTAAAATTAAATTGTTGACTACCGTATCTCAGCAACCAACGGAGCAGGGTATATAAATTCTAATGGCGTATTTGAAATCTGTAAGCCAAATAATGCCGTAATACCAATTTTCAGCTAACCAGTTGGAATAATAACGGATTTATTGGCGTTTATTAAAAATAAGGATTTTCAGATTTTTCCGGATATTTCAAGAACCGACGGAGATATCATTTCGTTTTTACCAACCGCTTATACACCAGTTTACGCAACTTTAATCTCCTCTAACCGACCCCCTACCTTCCATAGTTTCCAAAATACCATGCGGGTCAATCCGCATAAACAGAATATGCAAAGTAAGATACAGATAAATTTGAAGGCTACTGATTCTCAGCAATTTGGATCGGCTCGTGTGCTTGTGTCTTGTAACAGAATTTCCTATCTTCCCCATGAATGTTCATTCATTTTGTAACTGGCTTGTATTAAGAAAAAGCAAGTCCCAATAATTGGGGCTTTAGAAGAGGCGCAACTTCTTGCCAACAAAGGCAGCAAGAAACATATAATTTTCACATGTTACATATTACATGGTGCATAACAGCCATTGTGAATAACAGTGCAGTGATTCCATTAAAATAATTATTACAAAGACTCACGAATAAAGCTTTAAAAATATTCCATAATTACCATAATAGAACATGCACCAAACAAAAATATTCGAATGGACCAACCTGCAATTGGAAGAAATTGTTTTTTACATAATGTAATTTGTATGTATAAAAGTATTGCGGGGAATATAAAACACTACCACACAGAAATTGATATTTCTGCGAGGACCAACAAAGGACGGGACCAGTGCAAACGCAATAAGGACTACAACTCCCTACGAAAACAAATGAAAGTCTGTCAAAGCTACAAGAAGTTCAATAAAATCGGAGACATCAAGAAGATTTTTGATTTTGGGTTCTGAAAATTCTTAACAAAAAATGTTGTGAATTTTATGGAGAATTCAAAATTAAGGTATAATTTATAGAGTTCTATTAAAAAAATTAAGTACACCGGTACACTTCGCTGTATAAAAAATATTTTAAAAATATTACTCAATATCATCCCTACATTTATATTCCCACATTTTTTAATCTCATGAATCATTAAGAAATAAATGAACTTCGTAGCATGACAGGCTCACCTTGTATACAAAACAATCTTTGGTATAAATTTACTCTGATACTCTGATACTCCTCACACAAGCCCGGTATCTTAAGAAATAAACGGCATAATTATTTAAGCGATACTAGTCCGTTCGAACAACTACTCCTCGTGCAAGTATCCCGCCAGACATTGAATTATAGAAATAAATTCAGATTTTTGTGTGAACCACAGAAATCACAGAATGCTACCCCAAACATATCGTTGGACTTGGAGTAACACTATAACAATAAAATAAAGTAGTGTATACTTGAAAATAATTTTATATCGTAGCTCCCATGCAACGTCGAAAGTTTTGCTGATAGCGTAGACGGCTTCGCCAATATCGACCGTTCAGCACGAGTTGAGGCACCCTGTATAACAATAAATAGCTTTGAGTAGCACACACTTTTAATATGTGACACCAGAGACAACCAGTTAAAGCCGAGTGTAGTTTGCCCAGTAAAAATTAAATACAGGGTGACCACACGTTCTGCTCTTATTGAATAGGGCTTATGTTTAAAGAGTTACGAAAATAATATGTTTGATACAAAAGCTGCTTGGATTTAAATTCTGTATTTCCCAAAATTATTTAAAAATTAAAAGTATATAGGGTGCACGCCTTCTAAGGTACGATATGTAACTTCGTTTCTTTAAATAGAACGTGTTACTGTTCATTGTTTTTTTGTATTCTCCATGTAAAAATAACCTGATTTTAGTGAGGCTGTAATATAGAATTTTTAAGTCGTTTTCGCAATATTTGGGTTTTACTGATCGCATTTTGGAGTTCTTTGTTGAATTTAAGTGCCACTTTGTTAACCGTACATTGGGTCTAAGTCCCACAGTTTCAATGTTATTTGATGTTAAAAATCGTCATTTTTCAAGTTTCGCCATTTATAACTTTTGAAAGGTTCGAGATAAAGAAAAATGACTTACGTGTCCCTATCTTAGTTTTTAATCCTCTATCTAATGGGGCTGGAAAATGCTGCTTCCTGATTGGTCAAAAAATGACAAAAAGTGACCTATCAGGAAGCAGTATTTTCGAACCCCATTAGATAGAGGATTAAAAACTTAGATAGGGACACGTAAGTCATTTTTCTTTATCTGGAGTCTTTTACAAGTTACAAATGGCGAAACTTGAAAAATGACGATTTCTAACATCAAATAACTTTGAAACTGGGGGACTTAGACCCAATGTACAGTTAACAAAGTGGCACTTAAATTCAACACAGAACTCCAAAATGCGATCAAATACAGGGTGTTAAATTTAAAAAAACAGAGTTAGGCACTGCGCAGAAGAAATGGGACAACCTGTATAATTGAAAATAATTTTCAGTTGCAGCAAAGATGGAACCTTACAAGTTTTATTTAAAAAAATTTCCCATAAGTTCAACGGTTTAGCGACTATTGACCGGCGCGCGCGTAGTGGACTACCCTGTATAATATTAATAAAACTAGCTGCATGCAACTTTTGCTAATGTATGTCAACAGATAATTATTCAGTTGTTAACATAAAATCACAGGTATCTTGGATGTACCTATCTATCTTATATTTTCTAAAGTTAAAACTTAAAAGTACCAATATCGTTGCCGTTTTTTGAAATAACAATATAAAAGTATATATACAAGGTGTTTCTAAATTGAGTACCATAAATTTAGGAGTTTGTAGAGAAAGTTAAAATAACACTAAAACGTTTATATAGTTTTGTACAAAAACGCCTCCCTTCCAAAATACAGAGTGTTATAATGTCGACTGGCGTATCAGTTATTTAGCTATATCTGTAACTAAAGCAGCCTGAGAAATCTAAATTTTTGTGGGCAAGTGCTACTCAAAACTACAGATAATCCAGCAATATTTTAAGTGTAATACGACAATTCAGTGGCGTAGGAAAAGGGGTCGTGTAATACCTTTTTGTTAATAAAAAGTTTGAGGTTGGGTTTTCTGGAAATATCGTTTAATTTTTAGATTCTCTAATCAAAATACTACAAAAAATATTCTCTTTTTAAATATCTCTAAAGTCGTTTGTTTTTGAAATATTTGTGGTTTTATGTAGCAGTGCTCATGAGAACTGAGTTATTACCTATTTATGGTTGATTTGCGAAAAAAAATCGCATATGATTGCTACATGTTTTTGTAGGTACCTTCGTAATTTATACCTGCAAGCACTTCTAGATGATTTTGTTATCAAGTTTTACATAACTAATGATAATACAGCCCCGAATACAGCAAAACAAAGACAATATTTTAATAGCACTGCCACATAAAATCGTGCATATCTCGAAAACGAGAGATATTTAAAAAGAGTATCTTTTTTGCAGTATTTTAAATAGAGAATCTAAAAATAAAACGATATTTTCAAAAATCCTAACCGCAAACTTTTTATTAACAAAAAGGTATTACACGACCCCTTTTCCTACGCCACTGAATTATCGTAATACACTTAAAATATTGCTGGATTATCTGTAGTTTTGAGTAGCACTTGCCCACAAAAATTTAGATTCCTCAGGCTGCTCTAGTTACATATATAGCTAAATAACTGATACGTCAGTCGGCATTATAACACCTTGTATTTTGGAAGGGACGCGTTTTTGTACAAAACTATATAAATGTTTTAGTGTTATTTTAACTTTCTCTACAAACTCCTAAATTTATGGTACTCAATTTAGAAACACCTTGTATATTTTGATAGCTTAAAAAAAAGACCTTTCGAACTAGACCAAAGCCTACTATGATTTCCATTAAAAAAAAAGTAACTTTATGTCATAACGCTCCCTAGAAAAAAACTACGTACTTCACTGAATTCCTTGGAAAAAGTTTTATATGAGTCAATCGTAACAGTTTTAGTCTCTTTAGTACAAAAGGAATTGGAGAGAGTTTTCGAAAAACGATAAAAATCAACATAATTTTTTTCTCGAAAACTAAAAATGATATCCAAATTATGGTTTCAGCTTTCTGTTATACTCAAAAAAGTAGCAAGTGTATTTTTTTAGTAAAATGCAAATATTGCGAAAGCGACTTAAAAATTCGGTATTACAGCCTCAATAAAATCACATTATTTTTACATGGAGAATAAAAATAAGCAATTAAAAATAACACATTCTGTTTAAAAAAACAAAGTTACATATCGTACCATAGAACACGAGCACCCTGTATACTTTGAAATAATTTTGGGAAATGGAGAAGTTAAATCCAAGCAACTTTTGTATGAAACATATTTTCGTAACTCTACAAACGGAAGCCCCATTCAGTAAGGACAGAATGTGTGGCCGCCCTGTATATTATGTCCACTATTCAGAAGATATATTGGGTTGACGTAACAAGAAAATGTTTCCTTGGTTTCGATCGCTCTTTAAATCAGCCTGTCAGCGCTGAAGAGGTTCTAGGACAGGATTCTAAATGATTTCGGGTTCTACAGACAGAAAACAGACTGTCTGGCATGGCTTTCACCTAGAAATAATCTTTTTGCGGCACTAGTCGAGAGCACTCTGACTTTCGTAAAGGACAGGGAAGAATGAGCGTCTTTATTTTTGATATCCTTAACAAATTTAACATCCTTTAAATATCTAGCAATTATGTGCAATTATGTGCAAATCATAATAAAATTCCCAGTTTCAAAGCTTTAAAAATACCTCATTCTGATTACACGTAAAGTAAAGTTACTTAGAAATTATTTCCCATAATTTCCAAAACTGAAGACCTTATCGCGAATTGACTAATACAAAAATATGCAATGATCCAATGTTTATGTGTAACACCAGTTCCATAATAGTATATTATACACGAGTTTATAATGAATGCTATTATTACCGAGGATGAAGTTTACAACACGAGCGAGTGAAACGAGCGAGTTTTGTAATCATCCGAGGTAATAAAAGCATCATTATAACGAGTTGAATACTATACTTTGTCCACGACTATCAAAACAGATTCCCAGAAAGAATTTACCTTCATTTCCCTTCTCCAGTGTAAGAAAGATTCATACATACGCTCTCAGGTATAATTTTCTTTCCTTTTTGGGCAATGAATCTAATGAGACAAGTTCTGCAGCTTCTTTTATTGCTGGTGCTGTTAAAGAAACCTCGTTTTCACTCTCACTACTCATTATATCTTCTTTTTTAGAACATGCATTTCAAATTAAAAGCAAACCATGCTGATTTGACGTTTCAATTTGAACTGACACATCGCGATCGCGGCCTACTAAATAAATGTAAAAAAGGGTCAAAGCGATGTTCCTATTGGTGTAGTGTATTTACTATATTCATTAATGACTGCAGTGATTAATGTATCTAATTATGATTGAAGAAACACAAGAATAAAGAGTAAATTATAAGATAGTCGTGGACAAAACAAGTTTATCCAATTTAAAACTATGTATTTGCAGTCCAGAAATATTTAAAGTTATTTGTGTTTTGTTTGGACATGTCACAGCATAATACAATAGTTAACGGTGTCTTTGAACTATTTTAGCTGCATTTGGTGACCTCCAACTGTAAGTGATTTACTACCGCGGCGTTTTATCAATCGGTTTGACACTGGTATTAACTCGGCGACAAACGAAAAAGAACACGTGCGTAGCCTGAGATATTTCGCGGGCTACGCTACGCGAGCTAGAAAATTTAGGGAGAGCTGTTCTGCTGTATTATGCTGTGGACATGTTCTGTTAAATTTATTTGTTACTTTTCTGATAAAGTAAACTCGCTTCCTTAACCTTATAAGTTTTTACTTCTTTCTTTACTTAACGCAACTGATTTATTATCTAATCTTTAGTATGTATTGCATGTTCCTTAGATTTTGTCATCCCCTATCATAAAATTTTCGTGTACCCTTAATTCTGTGCTCTTCAATTTCAGATAGTGGCAAGTGTATCAGTATTCTTCATCACAGTCTCAGTGTTGTCGTTTTGTCTGAAGACGCATCCAGGGATGAGACTTAGCTGTTCGTTTAACAAATCAGATGTAGAAAATTATTCAATTCCAATCGTCTCACCCGCTGTTGTTGACAGTTCAATAGACTGTACGGAACCCCTGCCGTTTTTCCTTGTGATAGAACATGTCTGCAATGCATGGTTCACTTTCGAGATGATCGTCAGATTACTTGTAAGTAACATGCTCTTGAACTTTGTTCTTAATACAATCACTATTTACACTACCTTGCTATATAATATAAAAATTTATTGTTTTAAATTTATTTTCTGGATATTAGGTATCTAATCTTCAGATTATTATTATTTCGAATGATAATTTAATTCATATGTATAAAATCTCGTACGCCGCGACGTTTTTGTCAGAATGACAGCGAGAAAAGTTAGCCCTAACTATTACAAGCGATAATTTTTAGTATTGAAAATACTTCTGGGCGCGTGTCTATGGGACTCATCTTACGAAAAATGATCGACACGCGACAGATTCTGTTGGCGGCGCGCGCAGTCGAGGCAGCTAATAATCAACACATATTAAGTGGGAGAGGTTATCACATCTGGACTTGACCTGCACAACAGCCGGTACGTGCGTGACGTCACTCGGTGGGCGCTCTCCGTATATGCAATTGAGCAATTTTCGTTCATTGTTGCATTATAAATTGACAATGAGGTGATTAATAAAATCAAGACAGCCTTTACCAACTTTTATTTAGCTAATGCTCTAGTTTCACATTCTTATATCCATCAGCGTTCTGTTGTTTATTGCCTTTAAGTCCATGGTAGGTGATCCCTCCGTAGCCAGCTCGTTCTCTGCGACATTTAGTCTGTGCTCTTCTTGAATTTTGATATGATAGGTTTCAGTTGTGATCTGGAAGCATTTGTAGAGCATTTTTACATATTCAAGTCTTGTTAATAAGTACTTACCTTTCGGTTCTTCCAGTTTTGACTGTGTCTTAACCTAACTTCTGGTTGGATTCAGTATTTGTATTTGCACCTCTCTAGGTTTTGTAACACTGTAGTTAGGTATGATTGAGCTTACGTATTTTTCTATCTTCTTCTGTCCTCATTTTTAATCGTTTCACCATTTATTCTATTAATTAGTGCACCTTTTCCATTTGTTTACATTGTGTTATCAAGCTGTCATGCTTTCGCGGGTTTTCCCTCGGTTGACAGCGGTCGTGTCATTGACCTTACGCTCATCTCGGCGCGGATCAGTGGCTCGTTATTTATATTTCTGTGGGGCAAGCGATTTTCTCTTCATATCTCCCTTCATATTCCGTTTCATCACCCTATTCTTGTATATTCTGCTATTCCTCGCCTTTTCTTACTACCCCTGATTGTCTCTTCTTGTAATTCACTCTCTTTCTTTATGACTTTTCCAGTCTATTTTTCCCCGCCTCTGGCGTGACCGCGATTCTGGTGGATTTTGAATTTACCGGCTGCATTCGGTCTTCTTTTTTGAAGTCCCCCTCTCGGGATAGATAAAAAAGGGTCTTCTAGTAACTTCCGTAGAGATCAGACGGGTTTTCTCGAGTGTAATTAGCCTTGTGTTCGGCTCTCTTTAATTGAGGATTTTCTCTCGTGATACCATAGTTTGTGGCGTGCGATTTAGTACCGTGTGGTTTTGGAAAATCGCCGCCCGTCCACATATTGTGGGATTTTCTTCTGATTTCGGAATTTTCTGGGTTTAAAAAAACCCTCGCCACGAGGTAGGTCATATCTTTCCTTATTTTCATTATTCTAATGTCGCTTTCGCCTTGCAGGTTTTTTTTGTAGGGTTCAGAGCATAGCATAGCTCCCCTTTTGAGAGTCCCGGGATAGTTTATTCTTGGAAGTTTTTTTCCTCCGTCTGTGTGCGGTGTACCGACGTTGTGAGTTGCGGCCGCCTTTTTCTACGACGCCGACGTTTACCAGCGAGGTCGATTATAAAACGCTGATGATTGTAAGATCAGATTATTTAATTTTCGTTTTCTTCGCCATTCTGGAAGCCTGTGACGTGCGAACCTCTGCGTGGTTGGAGATCACCGTGGTCTGTGCATGCGCTTTAGCTTTTTCGTGCAGCTTTCTTTTGCATTTAATTAAATTAACTGTTTATTTTTAATTGTCTAATTTAATTGCTTATTGTAGTGCAGTAGTTAGCTTATCTTAGCTTAGTTTCATGTTACATTTTTTCACTGTACTTATAGCACTTTGTTTTAACTCACTATTAGTCATTTGTTTTTTTGTTTGGTGTGACGGGTTGCGCTGCATCGTCCGGGTTTGGCTTGTTCGCGCGATTGTTTCGGTGAGCCGTCTTCGCGTCGGGGCCCTGTCGCGTTTTCGGGTTCCGGAAAGGTCAGCGCTTATTTTGTTCAGTATTATAGTTTCCCGTTCGGACGAGGCGACGTTGGCCGCGTTTGCCGCACTTGAATTACATCCTTATCATATTCATTTATTTAGTAGTTGCCTAGCAATTGTTATTGTAGTTATTGTAGTTTAATCGCGAGTTTGGTTGGCACGAATTGCCGCTTGGTATAGACCACGAAGTAGGTAGGCAGAGCATTCCTATACGCAGTGGTTGTTATTCACTCACTTTATATTATTTCTATTTTTTTAATTATTATATCCTTTAATATCTTTATTTTGTTTTTTTTCCTAAGAGTACCCCGTTGTACCTTGGCCTCCTTTAGAGGTTGTGGAGGTTCGAGCTATAGACCTGATAGGTAGGTTCTGAGCAACTTCTTGGAGCCCATTTATCAATTTATTTCTTTTTACCCACTCCCATCTCCCTGGGTCGGTCGGCCAGGTTCTACCTGTTTTCCTTTTGTTGCACGTATTTACGTAACATCATCATTATTTTTCTTTTTCGTAACATTATTGTTGCAAACTGCTACCGCACATTACATTCCAGGCATTATAAGTTTGTGGATAGAAGCACTTACAATTTTAAAATTATAAACACAGCTCTAATTCAAAATCGCGCGACACAATCTCGCCTTAAAAACACACGTTGCGTTAGCGATCCAGCGTGGGTCGAGCCCACCGCGCTACGTCACTCACACCCGCTTGCCCGTTTCACCAATATTTGGCCTTGATCTTAAACACGTGATCACAACGCTTCTTCCAGTCTTCTGATATTATTTGATTAAATTCATATTCCGCTAACTTCCTCGCATCTTCTGATTCGAAGGCAGTATTTTTTTGCAGCGACGTTGTTTTTCACTTTCGCCCATCTTTACTCGATGGGATTTAAATCTGGATGATATGGCGGTAAACGTAAAACAGCGTGTCCATGGTCTTGTAATAATGTGTCGAACTTGTAGGTTATATACCTACCTCTTCTTATAATGCTTGATCATTTCGGGCAACTGTGGTTTTAACACATTAGGTTGTGGTAGGGCGCATTGTCTACGACGGCGACGGAATTCTTTATTAAACTAGGAATCAACTTTTGCTGCAAACACTTGCCATAATTCTCTGAATTCATTTCTGAACTTAAATCGATTGAACAGTGTCTAAAAAGTTTAGTGATAATAAATATATTAAAAGAAATTGAACTACGCGTTGTTCTGCTCCTAAACTTCATACTCATAACTAAATTAGTAAATGAGAAAAGCCTTCACTTAACTTGTCAGTCTGAAATAACTAAAACTTGTAAGTGAACCCTCATTTTCATGAAAAATAATGGCATCCTTGCTTTGAAAACATTGCCATTGACATTCTGTCATGAGATGGTATTATTATGCTTAACGTTGGATTGAAATTTTTGAAATTGTTATACTATTTCTCTTCATTTGTGAAAGTTTGGAAACTAGTTTATTCGATCCTGAACAGCATTGAATGAATCTGGAAAAAAATCGCTGAAATTCAATTCTCTGCTTGACACGTTACACAAAACAGGCGATTCGTGCATGGGTGTGCTGACAAATCAATGCGGGCTTGTGCCGCATTCAACACACACTGGATGACAAAAACTAATTAATTTCAGTGCTATGACACTGATGTACCAATCAGCACTTTTTTATTTGCTTTCCTTTAATTTCGCCAGCCAAATTAGAGGTAAAATACGGGTAAATGCAAACAACTTCTTTAACAATAATAATTAGGTATTGCGATTTAAAACTTTCATCCCTCGATACCCATAGTTTTTACATAATATTACTAATTAATACAATCTTTATTACAGTTTCGAGAAACTGTTTCTCGCATTTACAAGAATTAGATGCCACATAGGTATAATTTTTACCTTCTCTATGAGTGTTAGATTACAAAGAAGGCCACAGAAATTGCCAAACATCCAAGACTGTAATCCGCAGTATCCATTATAATTTCTTTTCCACCGAATAAGATTCAGCAACAGAAGCGAAGCATTTGATTCTGACGGGCTGACGATCTGACAAAATTCGAATGCCCTAGAGCACAACAAAGACGCTTCCATTTATACCCCGTTCAAAATTCTGCAGCACCTTGGACGGAATTCGTCCAGGGAGTGATAATCCGCAATGTTTCCACCTCATTTGCAGTCATGAAGAGGCGTATACTTTATAGAATTCAATTGTCACATTATGTAGTTAATATTTTCTGTCTTGACTATTTGGTAGAAATCCATGATGAAATAGAAAATTACTATGCGTACTACCAATAAGTATAAAAATTATTTTATTGACCGGTTTCAAGATTCACAAACGATCTCATCATCAGAAATGGTAAATAAAATTGTAAACAAATTATTATGACAGTTGACAAGGAAACTAAAATTGATAAAACAATACAAAAAATAATGATATCCATGAAACATGTTAACTAGATAACTGAATTTCAGTATTTACCTACGGGGCATAAGAAAACGCAAAGGAAATTCGAATACCTCGTACCTTGAAGGGAAAAAACAATGAATTTAAAGAAAACCAATTCGGGAAAAAACAATAAATTCAATTGAAAAAACCTTCAAGTGAAATATCAGAACAGAAAAAATAAATCAATCAATATCCAAGAAATCTTGACAACTGCCAACTGCTAAACTTGAAAAAACTGCGAGGTCAAGTCTATGTCGTTCTGTCTTGACAACAGCCAACTGTTAATCTTGTAATAAACTAAAAAAAGAGAAATAAGTCAATAAATGTCATAATGAGAGAAACTGTAATACCGACATCCAAAAATTAAGTTTACAAAAGAAATAGAAACTGAACATAAAATTAATTTCTTAGATTTAACTTTAATAAATGAATATAATAAAATTAATTTCGATATTTTTAGGAAACCAACATATACAGATATTACTCTTTCATCAAATTCATTTCACCCCTTTTGTCAAAAAATTTCTGCTTATAATTCTATGATACACAGGGCCTTTACAGTACCGCTATCTTTGGATAAATTGAATAAAGAACTAAACATAATTAGAACAATTGCAATAAATAACGGATTTAAGATTGAAATCATCAATAGAATCATTAACAATAAAAAATTTAAAATTGCTTGTAACAACATATATCCTAAATTATCTAATGATAAAGTTACCAAATTTTGCAGGATTACTTATTTTGGAAATATTTCTGAAAAGATTGCCAGTATTTTAAGAAAAAATAACATACAAGTCACATTTAAACCATCAAATATATTATCACATATTTTGTTTAACAGTAAAGACAAAACACATAAACTTGACCACACAGGTGTTTATCAACTAAATTGTTTAGACTGTAACAGTATATATATCGGACAAACTGGCAGATCTATACGTATTAGGTACAATGAACATTTAAGGTCATTTCGTTTAAAAAATGATCGTTCAAGTTTTGCTAATCATTTCTTCGATAACAATCATCAATTCCCTCCTCCAGAAAATACTAAATTATTGTTTAATTTTGTAAAGAGTTATCAATTAGATATATTAGAGTCTATAGAAATTTATAAACATAAAAATGATACAAATTATAACTTACTTAATGACCAGGTCGATTTAATACAATCTAGTTTATTTAAACTTTTGTAATTATCTTTTGATCAAAATTATAATTCTCAGGTGTCGGTATTACAGTTTCTCTCATTATGACATTTATTGACTTATTTCTCTTTTTTTAGTTTATTACAAGATTAACAGTTGGCTGTTGTCAAGACAGAACGACATAGACTTGACCTCGCAGTTTTTTCAAGTTTAGCAGTTGGCAGTTGTCAAGATTTCTTGGATATTGATTGATTTATTTTTTCTGTTCTGATATTTCACTTGAAGGTTTTTTCAATTGAATTTATTGTTTTTTCCCGAATTGGTTTTCTTTAAATTCATTGTTTTTTCCCTTCAAGGTACGAGGTATTCGAATTTCCTTTGCGTTTTCTTATGCCCCGTAGGTAAATACTGAAATTCAGTTATCTAGTTAACATGTTTCATGGATATCATTATTTTTTGTATTGTTTTATCAATTTTAGTTTCCTTGTCAACTGTCATAATAATTTGTTTACAATTTTATTTACCATTTCTGATGATGAGATCGTTTGTGAATCTTGAAACCGGTCAATAAAATAATTTTTATACTTATTGGTAGTACGCATAGTAATTTTCTATTTCATCATAATTGTCACATTGTATTATGCGTCAACGTAAAAGATGCGTGCGGAGAATAGCGACACGTATTTCTCAGCTCTTTGAGAGTCCGACAAAGCAGGTCAAAAGTTACACCTGCGGGGTTGCGGGTCGGTGAGGCATCCGTTAGAAGGCAGAGCGAACTATCAGCAGTGTTGCAACACATGATTCTTTAATCACATTTATGGACACAAGAACAACACACATTCAAAGCCCGGGGCGGCAGCACATACCAAGGCATATTTTGCGCTTGTAGTGCTTTCGCTATACTACGATTAAACCTTCATCCTAGTAAATTTAGCAACACGAACGCCTGATATGATAGAAAAAGGTATATTTTATGCCTCTATAGAAACAATTTTTCGAAAACTGTAAATCTCTTGGCGCTGCACGCGTGAAAATGGTCAATTTCATGAGTGAGCTGACACTTTCTAAGATTAAATTTTTGACTTTTCTTTCTATAGAAGCCTAAAATAAAGTTTCGTTTATAAACTGTCCAGAATGCAACACTTCAATTTTCACCGTTTAGAAATGAGCGTAGTACTACGAAGTCAGTTTTCAGGTTCATTTTAAAGGGATTTTAAAGGGACTGGCGCACTGCGAGAAGTGTGGTAACGTTCCACGGAGTTAAACAAGCAGTAAACTCATTTGAGGCATACAAATCACTGGGACCAGAAGGGAGTCTTCCAATCATGCTGCAGAAGAGATCGGACCTTCTGCTGTTAAAAGTATGTTTGCTATTTAGGGCCAGTCTGGCTCTAGGTTATCTACCAAAAATATGGAGACTTACCAGAGTAGTATTCATACCAAAAACTGGTCAGATGAACTACTCTCAGGCAAAATCATACAGGCTTATTAGTCTTGTGGCATTTCTGCTTAAGACAATGGAAACGCTGCTCGACAAGCATATAAGGGATGATGTATTGCTAAACAGGCCAATACATCAAAACCAGTTAGCATACAGAGCAGGAATGTCTACACAAACTGCTCTGCACCACCTTACATGGAGAGTGGAGAAAGAGCTGGAGAACAAAAAAATCCTCCTAGCCGCCTTTCTAGACATAGAAATAATACATCATTCAATAGTATCTCCAAAGTCGTAGGCCAAACAGGACTAGAGGCTTTGTGCTGCAGGTGGATAGACTGCATGCTGAGGGGTAGAGTGGTGTTTACTACACTGCTTGATGAGGCCTTGGCAGTCAGGGTGACAGGTGGTTGTCCGCAGGGTGGAGTTCTATCTCCTCTTGTGTGGAACCTAGTTATGGACGGACTGCTTAGGAAACTCAGCGATGAAGAAAATTCTCCCCTAGGATATGCAGATGATTTAGTCATCACAGTCGAGGGAAGATTTAGTAGTACGATTGGGGAACGTATGCAAATGGCCCTGAGTATTGTAGCAGCTTGGACTGAAAAGGAAGGCTTGACCATTAGTACAGAAAAAACAAAAATAGTTCCATTTGCGCGAAAGAGAAATATAGAGGCTCTTGAACCTCTATATCTCCGTGGTAGAAAGATCCCATTGTCAAGGGAGGTCAAGTATCTTGGGGTTATACTGGACTCAACACTTACCTGGAACCAACAAATCGATAGAATAGTCAGAAACATATAACAAAAAATGGGGTCTAAGGCCAGGAATGGTGCACGGGCTGTACACCAGAGTGGTCGGACCAGGAATAATGTATGCAGCTTTGGCATGGTGGCCCAAAGTCAAACAGGTAACTACTAGGCTAAGGCTAAGCAAAATTCAGAGGTTTGCCTGCCTAGGGATAACAGGGGCGATGCGGACTTCGCCAACTGCAGCCATAGAGACTTTTCTGGACCTTCTCCCTCTCCACTTCGTGATATAGGGGGAGGCGAGACTGGCACTATATAGACTGCAAAATCCTTTTTACCGTGTCCGTCTGGGTACAGAGCACACTAGCATTATTGAGGACATAAAGGATCCCATGCTTGACATGAGGACGGATTACATGGTCACCAAGAACACCACACAACCACTCTTTCAGGTCACAATCGATGACCCTAGAGTGGAGAACCAAATTCTGAACAGAATACCTTCCGGCAGTCTAATCTGGTACACCGACGCGATGGTTCTAAGACTGACACAGGTGCTGGGTCAGGACTGCTTGCCGATAAACCAAGAGTGAAACTCAGCTCCTCTCTGGGCAAATATGCCTCTGTCTTTCAAGCAGAGGTCTACGCGATACTACAATGTGCGCGGGAAAACATTAAGAGGGGCTACAAAAATCAGGGGATCTTTGTCTTATCAGAAAGCCAGGCAGCTTTGAACGCTCTTATGGGCCCAAAGATATCTTCCAGACTGGTGTGAGAGCAACTTAATATCCTAGCTATGCGGAACGCAGTGAGACTGCTTTGGATTCGAGGTCACTGTGGGCTGATGGGGAACGAGAAAGCCGATAAACTAGCAAAGCGGGGCTCCAACGATCCTTTCGTTGGACCGGAACATGTCCCAGGCATAACTAAGAATGCCGTCAGACACCAAGTAAACGGATTGATTCGCACTCAACATCACAATTACTAGAACATGATTCCAGGGCACAGGCACAGCAAGTCGTATATAAAGGGACCTTGCAGGAAAAGATGCTCAGAACTACTTTGCCTTAGTAGGATGCAAATTAGAATCGTAACAGGCTTCCTAACGTGACACACGACCGTTAAAGAACACCTGTGGAATATTGACAAATATCACGCAGACCTTAACTGCCGCTTGTGTAATAAGGAACGGGAGACAGCTATGCACATCTTGTGCAGATGTGAAGCTCTAGACCAAAAGAGGTAGCGGATTTTCGGGCGAAGTCAGATGGAACCGGAAGAATTTTTCACGCATTCATTGTTTGACTTGTACCGTTTGGTCCAAGGCACCAAGATCATGGAATGGGTGTGACTTAGAATTAGGGTGAGCACAATAAACCCATTTTGTGGCTGCAGTTCATCTGAGCCTACGGGCAGGCATGCCCCAAGGGGAAAAAAGAAAAAAAGGGGTTTTGTCGGACTCTTACCTAATACCTGGTGGTAACATACAATTGGAAACTGATTTTGCCATGCACTATATGGGCAAGTTACCTCTTGGTCCAAAAAGTAGGAAGAAATGCTCAGTAAACGACTACATTTGGCACGTTAGCTTTCTATAAAAATTTTAAAATAGAGACTATTTTAGTGTGACTGAAGATTGGTACAGTTACTCAGTTTTCAGGATAAATGGATCAGCAAAACGTTTATAAAATTATTTTCTATGTTGATTTCAGAGATATTTGATCGGCACTCACTAGTTATTCATACGGCAGTGCGTGTAATACGACAAAATTAACAGATACCGTTTTCATGGTGTTGCAAAATTCAGAGTTTGGGATTAGAGAGCGAATTAAAAAACAATGAACTGTATTAATATAATTTCATGTAGTTAATATTATCTTCAATTACTTTTTGGTAGAAGTTCATGATGAAACAAATAATATAATTTCAGTTCAGACGAAGCTGGTGACTGTTTTACATTTGATTTGTTCACTGATAAACGGATAAACCAAACAATGCAGATGTTGACAAATGTAGTAGGTATGTGTAGAACTTTTGCAGAATTTGGTGCTCTCTAATATGCCATTGAGAAATCTGATCTATCTCAATCGGTATGGCCGAAAGACAAAAATGCTCTTTTCGTTTCGGCCATGTGGCCTCGTATCGGAAACGTTTGTTGGATACACTATTAGAGCACTTTTTAGTGCTCTATCTTGAAAAAGTTTCGTTTAGGTCAGGCCATCATCAGCTTTATTTTTTCTTATGGACGTTTTTACGTTTTACGTTTTACGTTTTACGTTTTACGTTTTACGTTTTACGTTTTACGTTTTACGTTTACGTTTTTGTTGAAAGAAGCATATTTTTCTGATTTCATGGACTTGCCCGTAGAAAAATAAGAAAAAAATAAAAATCTGGAAAAGTGTAAAGCACGCGAACTAAAGACAATACACTAACTGCCATAATTTAATGATACTTAAGGCAACATAGCGTTTTCATTTGAAAAATTATGTAACGTGGAAACCTAATGTTCTTCGAAAATATGCGCCCCAGAAATAGCACCCAGAACATTTAACATGTTTGCTAACATTACAATAAACTGTTTCCTGTTTGTTTTCTTCCAATGTCCACTTATTTTTGCAAAAAAAATTTGTTTTCCGACTGCAATGACCACAAGGCAAGTTGTATATCAGTGAAATCAGAAAAATATACTTCGTTCAATAAAGTGCAAAGTAGAAGTGGTGCGCCAAGAAAGACTAAAGTTCATGATGGCCTGATCTACACCAAACGTTTTTCTGCAAATCCATAAGAAATGCTGGTAGAGCTCGAAAAAGTGCTTTAATAATGTATGCTTATCTTTCCGATATATCTATGGTCAAATAGTCGAACCACACGACAATAACAAAAAGAGCATTTGTTAACTGCATGTTATTGCGAACCAAATTCTGCAAAAGTGCCGAATTTAAACATACTTTCTATAATTTCCAGGAAAGGCGCGGATAGGTGCGAAAATTTCAGAACCATCAGTTTAACTTCCCATGCGTCAAAAATTTTAACTAGAATTGTGCAAAGAAGGATGGAGAAAAAGGCGGAAGAAATATTAGGAGAAGATCAGTTCGGATTTAGACGAAATAGAGGAACGCGCGAGGCCATCCTAGCTTTACGAGTAATTATAGAAAAAACGATAGAAAAGAGAAAGAGCGTCTATATAGGATTTGCAGATTTAGAAAAGGCCTTCGACAACGTAAAATGGGGGAAGATGTTCGAAGTGCTGAGAAAGGTAGGGATGAAATATAGGGACAGAAGAATAATACATAATCTCTACGAAGAGCAAAAGGCAGTTATAGAATGTGAGCAGGAACGAAGGGAAGTAGATATCCGGAAGGGAGTGAGACAGGGATGTGCATTGTCACCTCTAGTTTTCAACTTATATATCGAAGATGCTATTAATATTGTTAAGGACAGAACAGCCTCAGGGATTAACGTACAGGGTCAAACTATTAACATGCTCAGATTTGCGGATGATATAGCAGTGTTAGCATCTAGCAAAGAAGAATTAGGAGCGGCTTTGAATGAAATGGAAGCAGTTTTGACACAGAGCTATGGCATGAAAGTCAATAAAAAGAAAACTAAAATTTTGGTATGTAGGGGATGTGAAAATAGAACTAAAGTTGACATACAAATAGGAAATGAGAAGCTAGAGGAGGTCACGGATTTCTGCTATTTAGGAAGTAACATAACTCAAGACGGTAGGAGCACTAAAGATATAAAACAAAGAATAGCGCAGGGCCGAGTTGCGTTTAACAGAAAGATAAATAGCTAAGGGCACGGGGATGCAGCCAAAGGATTGAGGAAATGAAACTCCCTTTACCACTTATTCAAGCTTTCGGATTTATTTAAATCCTTCCTCAGGAAATCTAGCAAACACAAACAATGCAAAAGTCAAAATAGGAAATAACAATCTAAAACTGAAACAGACTTACAGTGATGTGAAAGATCTTACACACATAACGCAAGACAAGCTGAGCTCATCCAGAAAGGACAAGAAAAACGTCCGGATGAAAACATGGACACAAAACTTATAATCCACTAACATCAAACAGGTGGCAAACTAATATAACCTTATAAACAGTCCAATGTAAACTAGTCCGTTATAACAATGTAACAGACACAATATTAAAACAATTATCAAAACAAAATGTATAAATAAAACTTCTATGAAAGTAAGTCAAGACGCACGCACGTCAAATTTTAAAATTAATCTAACCTAACTTATTTTCCGGAAACCGAAAAAACGGTCGGAACATGACAAGTGACAGAGAAAATCCTAAACCAAACATAAGGAAATGAAAAGTCCCTATGGTGGATGATTACCAACTCAATTGATAAAAGGAGGGAAATATGAAAATGGGAGCAACGATAATACATAATACAACAAGTCTACTAAGTGATATAAACCAATAAATCTCTAAAAAATTAAGACATATGCAGCACAGAACTAATGCTAAGTAATTACCTATCACAAAAATGATAGGAAAAAAAACAAATAAGGAACACTCAAGGGTCAATGACCTTTCAGTGAGTGAGGCATATGAAACAGAGAGAAAATCCCAAGGACAGGAGAGGGCCGGAAGGACAACCAGGAGAGGCGACCCGAGCAGCTAGGAGGCCCGCAGCACGAGGGGGTACTGGAATCAAACAGACCAGAAGAGTGAGAAAACCCCTAGATGGGTATGGAAGGAACAGTGTTATCTGCGATAGCCTGCAGAGAATTACCGAGAAGATGTAGTAAATATATGTAAATATTGCTCAAATTTTCGGTGTCAGTGCGTCTATTCATGCTATTATGGGTATCAATAAATAACATTTCGAGGAAAAGACGTTTGCGAAGTTTATCCTCCTTGATTAAGATAGAAACATCATCAAAGTTGGCTGTATGATTCGACTCAATACAATGTTGGGCCAGAGCACAATTACCCAGAGATCTCCTGACATCACTCCTGTGGGAGGCTAGACGAGCACTCAGATACTGACAAGTTTGCCCTACATAGACCTGGGGGCAGTCAGAACAATCAACTTTGTACACCACATTGGAACTGCGAAGAAGGGGGATGCGGTCCTTAGGGTTGCTAAAGAGATTAGCTATTTTAAAATTATATGAATAAACTATTTTTAGATGGATCTCATTTTTGATTACAGAGTTTATATGATGAGATAACTCTTTTATATTGGGAATAGTGACATAGATCTCACCTGGAAGACGTTCACGGGGTGAGATCTATCGCAGATAACACTGTTCCTTCCATACCCATCTAGGGGTTTTCTCACTCTTCTGGTCTGTTTGATTCCAGTACCCCCTCGTGCTACGGGCCTCCTAGCTGCTCGGGTCGCCTCTCCTGGTTGTCCTTCCGGCTCTCTCCTGTCCTTGGGTTTTTTCTCTCTGTTTCATATGCCTCACTCACTGAAAGGTCATTGACCCTTGAGTGTTCCTTATTTGTTTTTTTTCCTATCATTTTTGTGATAGGTAATTACTTAGCATTAGTTCTGTGCTGCATATGTCTTAATTTTTTAGAGATTTTTTGGTTTATATCACTTAGTAGACTTGTTGTATTATGTATTATCGTTGCTCTCATTTTCATATTTCCCTCTTTTTATCAATTGAGTTGGTAATCGTCCACCATAGGGACTTTTCATTTCCTTACTTGTCACTTGTCATGTTCCGACCGTTTTTTCGGTTTTCCGGAAAATAAGTTTGGTTAGATTAATTTTAAAATTTGACGTGCGTGCGTCTTGACCTACTATCATAGAAGTTTTATTTATACATTTTGTTTTGAGAATTGTTTTAATATTGTGTCTGTTACATTGTTATAACGGACTAGTTTACATTGGACTGTTTATAAGGTTATATTAGTTTGCCACCTGTTTGATGTTAGTGGATTATAAGTTTTGTGTCCATGTTTTCATCCGGACGTTTTTCTTGTCCTTTCTGGATGAGCTCAGCTTGTCTTGCGTTATGTGTGTAAGATCTTCCACATCACTGTAAGTCTGTTTCAGTTTTAGATTGTTAGTTCCTATTTTGACTTTTGCATTGTTTGTATTTGCTAGATTTCCTGAGGAAGGATTTAAATAAGTCCGAAAGCTTGAATAAGTGGTAAAGGGAGTTTCATTTCCTCAATCCTTTGGCTGCATCCCCGTGCCCTTAGCTATTTATCAACTAGACAGCCGTGTCTATCGTCAACTTTATTTTAACAGAAAGAAACAACTGTTATGTTCGAGAAAGGTTAATATTGAGACTAGGAAGAGACTCTTAAAGTCGTATGTATGGAGTACGGCATTATACGGGTGCGAAACATGGACAATAGGGGAAGCGGATCGAAAAAGAGTAGAAGCGTTTGAAATGCGGTGCTACAGGCGCATGATGAAGATACCGTGGATAGATAAGGTTAGCAATAGGGAAGTATTAGAAAGAGTTGGGGAAAAGCGAAAGGTATGGAAGACAATAAAGAGTAGGAGAGATAGGATGGTAGGACACCTTCTAAGACACGAAGGAATAGTTCGCGACATACTAGAGGCAGAGATAGGAATGAAAAGAGGTAGGGGTAGGCCTAGATTAGACTACTGCTCTCAAATAGTTAGGGATGTAGGATGTTCTACTTTTAGGGAAATGCGTAGGTTAGCTCAGGATAGAAAAGAGTGGAGGTATGCATCCAACCAGTCTTCAGACTGAGAACCTTATGATGATCTATAATTTCCAATATTGAATATTGTTGTATCGTAAGTGTATAAATTGTGGAGCCGCTAAAAAATTAAAAAATAAATCATCATAGTTCTTAGTCCGAAGACTGATGGTTGGACGCGTACCTCCTTTCTTTCCTATCCCGATCTAACCTATTTCCATAAAAGTAAAACATCCTACATCCCCAACTATTTGAGAGCAGTAGTCTGATCTGGGTCTACCCCTACCTCTTCTCGAACTCTGTTTAATACCTCCCTATTGCTATCCTTATCTAGCCACGGAATTTTCATAATGCGTCTGTAGCATCACATTTCAAACGCTTCTATTCTTTTCCGATCCGCTTCTCCTATTGCCAAAGTTTCGCACTGCCGTACTCCATATAAACGCAACTGGACTCAGATAAGTTGCTGAATTTTGAGCAGAGGGTAGATTTTTTTAGCAGTGCAAGTTGAAAAGATTAGCAAAGGACTCGATAGTAAGAATGATGAGTTGGAGCAGTAGGTACTCCCGAAGATGCAATTTGCGGGTATTTAGAATTGCCGAGATTCCTGATAAAAATGCCGATGTGTTATTGTGTAATCTTTTCTGGGATACATTGGGCTGTTCGGTGGAAGTTCGCGATTTAGATAGATCACATAGATCAGGAAAGAGAGTCTCGGGTCAAAATAATTGCTAGGTTCGTATCCTACAGAGTCAAATCGGAAGTTTTAAAGTACAGAAAATTGTTGATAGGGTCTGGTGTGTCTATTGCTGGGGATCTCGCTAGGTTTCGGTAAGAGTTATTTAGGGAGGCTTCAGTGAGGTACGGTAGAAATAAAGTGTGGACCTGGTAGAATCTTGTGCAATAAAGGTGATAAAGCGGCCATGATCGAAAATTCCAAAGATTTACTATGAGTGCTATAATTTTTGTAGCTATAGGTATCTATATACAGGATGAGTTTTTATATTTTCACTACAGGGATCTTGGAAACAAGCAGAGATAGAAGGTAGGTTAAATGAGGAAAGAAGTGCAGTTCGTTGAGCTTAATAAATAAGCAAATTCAAATTTTCGAAAATTTGCATAGTCTGCTAGATAAAATGGAAAAATCAAATTTTGCGAGATTTAAAAATATTTTCTAGCCGGCTTGTAACACAAAATATGAAAAAATGCCAAAGGAAAAAGTTCTACAGAATTAGACTTAGTACTATCTCAAATAATCAAAAGTTGTATTATACCAGTCGTGTTCGAGAAATAATGCAAACTTATGTTTTTTATATGGAAATCATATGCGACTATGGGCACCACAAAATAGGATATTTCTTGCTGATTTCGGCAATATATCATATCCCATGTTTATTACTAGACGTTAACAACTCTAAAGTTGCTCAATTTACTTCTCTGATTGAACTGTTTGGCCTAAAACAAATCGTGGATCAACCTACTAGAACTACAGCCACGTCCTCAACATTAATTGATTTGTCTCTGTGTCCCTCGAATTGTGAAGTTGTTAGTAAGGGTATACTTAATACATGTTCCGAGTATCTCTGACCACGAACTTATTCATGCAACTTTCACTTTCTTGGAGGCATTCTCCAGCCGTTAAGACTTATCTATAGATATAGAGATTTTAGAAATTTTGACAAAAACCTTTCTGGGGCTGATATGTCGCGATATTTGAATATTCCTGAATTGATGAGTAGGGTCAGTGTAGATAATAAAATCTGTTATTTTACCCTTCATTCTCTTTTCAATAAGCATTTGGCAATGGTTACTTCTCGTTGCACTAGGCGTCCTGCTCCGTGACTGACAGAGACCATTGAAGTGATGATTGCTCTTCGAAACAAGGCACATGCAAAATTTAAGCGAACTCGTTTACGCGAACATTGGGAGTATTACAAGAGTCTTACGAATGGTCCTATTAAGAGGGAAAAGAAGGCTTTCTTCGAGTATAATTTGCTAATTCTGGTACTAATAGTATTTGGAAGTCTTTTAAAAAATATGATCTCTTGGGGTCAGAGTCTTGTGATATTCATCTGGTGAATTGGGTGATGCCAAAACTATTAACAATTTCTTCATTAATTTTGTTCCAAAACTTCACGTTGACAACGATGCACTCATCTCATTTTATTGTAATAATTCAAATAGTAGTAACAAATTAAATTTCAGACTTCTAGATGAAAATTGTATATTGAACATAAAATCTTCATTGGGCAGTGGTGCAGCTGGTGATGATGGTCTTAACATTAATCTAATTAAACTATGCTGTCCATACATTATGCCGTTTCTTGATCATATTATTAATTCTTGTATTTTGGCCAACTATTTTCCCAACGTTTGAAAACGTGCTATTGTCATTTCGGTACCTAAGATTAAATATCCTTCGATGATCAATCATTTACGTCCAATAAGTATACTACCAGTTCTGTCAAAGATATTTGAGAAGGTGATATATCTCCAATTACTTGAGCATTTAACGCAGGAGTCTATAATTCCAGAGCAGCAGTTGGGATTTAGAACCAGCCACAGATGCACTACGGCATTGTTGGCGATAACGGATGATATTTTGAAGGCCATCACGGATTAGGGACTGAGCAATGTCCTTGTCTTTTTAGACTACACCCTAGATCACACTGTTTTACTTTCAATTTTCTTCATTTTGCTGGTCTATGTGAGAATGCCGTTCAGTTGATCACAAACTATTTGACTGCCAGGAGTCAGAGGGTGCTCATAAATGGCGTATTTTCTGACCCGCTTTTTATAGGTTCTGGTGTTCGACAGGGTTCAATTCTGGGCCCACTTCTTTTCACCCTATATATTTCGAACTTTGTAAAATCTATAAAACATTGTATATCTCACTTTTACGCGAATGATACCTAGCTCTACTATTCTTTCTTACCACATGATGCAATAACTGCTGCAAACAAAATCAATGAAGATTTTGAAACAATTTCAAACGTGTCGGTGCAGCATATGCTTTTCTTAAATGAAAGTAAGTCGAATTTAATAATTTTTGGTAAGGGGGTTGCGTCTGGTCTACTTTCCGAATTTCCTGATATTGTACTAAATAAGAAAATCTTAACGGGCTAACTTTTCTTTGACCAATGCATTCGGGTGCCCAACTGACTCGCCTGCTCATCCCGCTGCGCCCCCTTCGCTTTTGCTGATTTTGGAAGTTCCCTATTTTGTTCATGCCGGAGTGTAAACTTGTTCGTTCTTCATTATGTATATACACTTTTTTTGTTCTTTCGGGTTGTTTGAACTTTGCCCAATATTACCAATATATGTTTTTGTTTTTTTATTTGTGTTTGCAATTTGTGGGTAATAAATTCCATTTATTATTATTATTATTATATCTCTAGTGCTCCTACCATGGCGAGTTATTTGACTTCCCAAATAGCAGAAATCCGCGACTTCCTTCATCTTATTCCTATTTGTATTTTAGTATTAGTCCTATTTTCATGCCGCCTACTACCAAAATTTTGGCTTTCTCTTTATTGTATATTAGTCTCTGAGGCTGTTCTGTCCTTAACAATATGAATCGCACCTTTCCAAGTCTATAAATCCTTTCCCTTTTCGATTGTTTTTTTTAATATAATTACTCGAAAAGCTAGAATGGTCTCTCGCGTTCCTCTACTTCGTCTCAATCCGAACTGATCTCCTATTATTTCTTCCGCCCTTTGCACAGTTATAGTTAAAATTTTGGACGCGTGATCGTTTCACACCTATCCGCGCCTTTCCTTTTTGGCAAAGAAACAATGATGTTCCGTTTATAAACTTCTGGAATCTCAATACGAGTAAACAGCTAACTAGTTTACAGGACGGCCTAGGTTGACCCCATCTGCACTGATTTCCTTTTCAAATATTTGATGTGAAAACATCTTTAGCTGTCGGTAGGGGCTGCGGAAGATTTCGAGTGTCAGACGTATGTAACTCACGTGTGTGTGCGGAGATGAGCGCGCTTCTCACGCACACGGTAGCGCCTTGATGTGGGGCTGTACCAATGCCTCACGAAGGCATTGACTGTACGTTTGGGTGGTTGCTGGGGATAGTGTTTGAGGGTAGTGTTTAAGGGCTGTCTTGGAGTGATTTTTAGAGGTTGGTTTTGGGGGTGTTTTGGGAGTGGTTTCGGGTGGTGATATTTCTTTAAACTTGCCCTCTAGGCTTAGGTAGGTGTGCAAATTTTCAAAACAGCTTAAATTGAAGGACCCTGTATAATAATCACTTTTTAAAAACTGGTTACTTAAGTGAAGTCTCTCTCCCTCGTCATTTATCAGTTTAGTTATAAGTAAGTTCAGATCGTAAAAGTAATCAATGTAATGAATGACTTCCAGCGGAGAACGTTTGAACTCTTAGAAGTTGACTCGTACTTCAGGAAATTGAATTATACAAAAATTAGATTTACCCTTTCCTATGAGAGGAAATCATAAAGCAGTCTGAAAATTGTCGTAACTTTCCGACGGTGCAGTGAAATAAATTGTTCGTTTTTATTTTCAGGTAGCCCCAAATCTTGTAGAATTCCTCAAGTCACCGGTTAATATAATAGATTTCATAGCAACCACTAGTTTTTACATTGATCTAGTAGTGGTAGCAGATAAATCAGAACTATTAGAATTCTTCAGTATTATACGAATTTTAAGACTGTTCAAATTGACCAGACATTGTCCTGGTTTAAAGATTCTTATACACACGTTCAAAGCATCAGCCAAAGAACTTGGACTATTGGTGTTTTTCTTGGTGCTTGGTATTGTTGTGTTTGCTAGTTTGGTTTACTACGCAGAAAAATTACAGGTAATATTATACAGTTGATAGCAATTATTATGCCTACTGTATGCTACTATTGTGCTGTTTTTAGAACAACCCAAATAACAGCTTCAAGAGTATCCCAGAAGGACTGTGGTGGGCCATCGTTACGATGACTACAGTTGGTTATGGAGATATGGCTCCGAAGACTTACGCAGGGATGTTCGTAGGCGCCCTATGTGCTATAGCTGGAGTTCTTACTATTGCACTTCCTGTACCTGTCATAGTTTCCAACTTTTCTATGTTCTATTCTCACACTCAGGTAATTGAACGTTAAGTGACAGGTGATTGTACGTCTTCTTGAATATTCTTATTAACAGGCTAGATCCAAATTACCAAAGAAGAGACGAAGAGTGCTGCCAGTCGAACAACCAAGGAGAAAGAAGACTGAAGGTGGTGCCAATCGAAGGATGAATGCTATTAAGCACCATCACCATACTACAACTGTATACAAAGATGCGTTCGGAAATGCCAAAATAGGTAGGTTTGAATTTAATTTAATTTATTGCTACAAACTTAAGCAATTTAAGTTTTCCTCTGCTCATGACGTTGATCTGCCTTTTAAACACGAATTACGAAGTTTTGGGAATGACTGAATGAAATGGATTCATTCTGAATAGAAAACAAATTACTTTTGACGGCCTTGCGAGATAGTAGTTATTTTTTCATCTGTGGAGGTGTTGCGGTTACAGTCTGGTTTACATAATTACATCAAGGCATACTCTAGGATAGTTCAAAATCCAAAAAGGACGGGCACTAAAATTTAAAAAATTAGTTATGTACAGGGTCGTATAGATGGAACACGAATGTATTCTTAGTGCATATTTTTTAGAATGATTAAAAAATAATAATACAACGTGTCCATGATAAGGAGGGCCAGTATGGGGATATTGGAAATGACAAGAGATACGGATTTGGTTAAATGGGAAAAAAGTTGTGTAATTAAAGGATCAATAAAATGGCTTCTAGAAATCCTTGATATAATTTTCCGTTTTTGAGTTATTTTGAAAAAACTGAATTTATGGATTTTTAACTATATTTTTTTATGACTTTAAAGCGAAACTAACAAAACTTCATCGTAGCAACTTTTGATGAAATTAAAAATTTCATTGCCAAATTTTTTATTCTACGTTTCGTCTTCGAGCAACCATCATCAACTTCATTTTTTACGAATCTGTTAGATGATACTAGCGATAAGCACCTACCCTACTCTAAGCATAGCGCATCTTGCAGTTTTGGAAAATCTTGTTCGTTTCTGATATCAGAAGAAAGCCCAACTAACTGTATTTCTCATAATTTTTAGAAAATTAAGAGAAATGCAGGTCCGTACCCTAAAAATTTCTTGATGATGGTCAAAAACGGGTTGAAACGTAATTCAACCATAATGTGTGGTACATTGTTGAATTCAGAATAAGAAGGGCTCATAAAATTTGACATCAGAAAATCAGGACCGTATTTAAAAAAATTAAGTTGATCATGGTTGCCCGAAGACGAAACGTAGAATAAAAAAATTGGCAATGACACCTTTAATTTCATCAAAAGTTGCTACGAAGAAGCTTTGTTAGTTTCGCTCTAATTTTGATATTAAAGTCAGAAAAAAATATAGTTAAAAATCCATAAATTCAGTTTTTTCAAAATAACTCAAAAACGGAAAATTATATCAAGGATTTCTAGGCGCCATTTTATTGATCCTTTAATTACGCAACTTTTTTCCCATTTAACCAAATCCGTATCTCTTATCATTTCCAATCCCCCTCCTTATCTTGGACTTAACTTAACCCTCAGTTAGGCATGTGGTCTACAATCGTAGACCATTTTAGTTTTACTATAAAACATATCGTTTTGGCATTTTGAAGGTTGGTACTGAATTAGGTCTACTGTCTGCGCTATTTTCAATGATATGTACTGTTTTGACGTCAACAATTCAACATATCCGTCTGTTTTGTGTAGGTCAGTAAGAACACCGCTACCTGAATTTTTCAATGTTTATTGACAATCAATAGTAATTTGCCTAAATAACAACTTTCGTGCTACTTTGGAAATAAAATATGTAATCTACATAACAAAACATAAACAAAATTATTTGAAAACATCAAAAATAGAAAATGGGGGTGGAACGTTTGCGTTCTCCAATAGGGATTGAACTCGCCGAAATTAAAGAATTTTCGATCGATCTTCAAAATGTGGTCGGACCAGTTCCACAGCACACTTCTCAAGAAAGTCTTTTGGTTTCACTTTTTCTTGGGGATGGTTTGCCTTATGCACGCAAAGAACATTTAAGCTATAAATGCGCAGTAGATCATAAAATACGATCATTAGCCAACAGCGCGTGTTTTTCGTGACATCATAGTTTTGGCATAACTGATCTACCATATCTAATCCGATTTTAGTACGGTCGTAGTCAGTCACCATCTGTCATCTCCTGTTTCTTCATCAATTGCATCGTCATGGTGCATGGACTACGTCATTACTACTGACCTGGGCAGTATGACTCCAGAGTGCTTGGAAGCCGAAAAGGGACGACTTTTCTTCTAGATTCTTCTTGGACAGGAAATTCCGAGGAACTTTGCGTCTATTTTTTCGTTAGATACCTATATACAGGGTGAGTCAGGAGGAGAGGGAAATATTTTGACAGGTGATAGTGTCGACCATTTCAAATGAAAAAGTTTATATGGACATGGTTATTATTCTTAGTAGTTTCGGAGATACAGTTGTTTGAATTTTGTTAAATAAAAATTAATGAACTGTTACGGTCGCTGCAAATGTCCAAAAATTAAACCTTGGACTTCAATGCACTTGTCAACTCACTTCCTAAGATTGCGTGTTGAACCTCTGAGTGCAACTTGCCTGGTCCTTATACAAGTAGCCGCATCCAAAATACGAGCAAACAATTATTCTCCTGTATCTGGTTTTGTTTTGTAAACTTCCATTTTCAACCATCCCCATAAAAAATTATCTAAGGGCGTTAAGTCCGGAGATCGTGGGGGCCAATGAATCTGCCCACCACGATAAATTCATCGCCCAGAGAAGGTTTCGTTGAGGTACTGAGTCACTACACAAGCAGTATATGGCGGAGTTCCGCAAGCTGATAGTACATATTCATACACCATATCGGAATGCGTAAAGATTTCTGGCATAAAACATCCATAAAACACACACTTGTCACCAAACCTGTCAGTCGCTAAATACTTATAAAAAATAAACAAAAAATGGCACCAGAAGGAACTTGATCAGTTATTTTCAAAAAGCTGTATCTCCGATACTATTAAGAATAATAACCCTGTTCATATAAACTTTTTTATTCGGAATTGTCGATGCTATCACCCTTCAAATTATTTCCCTCTCCTCCTGACTCACCCTGTAGATACGCAAGTTTTTTCCTCATAAAATTTTCGGCAAGTGATAGAATACTGAACCGATTGTCCGCAGGTAATATTTCGATTAGTACCTGCAATTGCTTCCACCAATCGCAGAGTGATGTCTTCGCCGTTATTACTGAATTTGTGTGGATTTTCGGGTTGAATTCTCACATAAGTTTCTAAATCGAAAGTGTAGGAGGTCTTTGCATCTACCAGTGAGAACGTCTTCACGCGCCCTGAAAGTCAATAATTGCTTAGACATCTTGCAAGAAATCGGAACCTCTTTTCGCTCATTATCAGGTAGCCATGCTCCCACTCCTTTGGAATTATCCCAAATTTTTAAGACCTTGAATATCCGGAACTGGAGTAGCATACACCAAAGATTTTAAATGCCCCACAGAAAAAAGTGTATTGGATTAAGGTCCGGTGATCTCAGTGGCTATGGTTGATTTGGTGCTTTTGGTCCACGGCCTACCCATCTATTGGCATGCTCTATTTAAGAACTCTATTTAAGAACTCACAGCACAGGTAAATGGTCTTGTAGGAAAAGGTAGTAAGAGTCTGCTGTTACTCTTGGAGGGAGAAAAAATTGGTCGATAAGAAATTCACCAATGTTTCCCACCCACACGTTTAAGGAAAATTGATTTTGATGCCAGGTTTTTTGAATTACAGGAGGATTTTCGTCGCACCAGAAGTGGTTGTTATGAAAATTTGTTATTGCAGTTCTGGAGAAATTTGATTCGTCAGTAAAAAGGGTGTTAGTAATAAATTGTGGATGTTCTATTAATTTTCTTAGCATCCATCGACAAAACTCTAAGCGTTGTGGAAAATCGCGCGGGAAAAGTGCCTGTACTCTTTGGATATGGTACGGATGCAATTATTGATAGTAAAGCAAAATTCTTAGTACCGTTTGATGGCTTGCGTTTACCACCTGAGCAATATTCTCCTCGTGCTTGTTTTTGAATATTCCTCAATTTGTCGTTCCAGTGCAGGTGTTCTAATTGCAGGTCTTCCGATAACGTTTGTATTTCTTTCAAATGATCAAGTGTCATTGAGACCTTGATGTATGTTTGAGAATGTTGCAGAACAAGGCTAGCATCACCATTTGCAAACCCTACAGAAAATGCATACTTGCCATTTCAAAATTAGTATAACACATTGTCAAGGGTAAAAGATTAAATTATTATTTGCAGAGGCCGTAAATAGTATAACGACAAAAAATTTCTATGTACTTATAAAAGATTCAGTAAACTGTCAAGCAGCTGGTTTTTCTTATATTTTTTTGTTTCCAATGATATCTTGATGTAGTCATTGTCTTGTGTGTTAAAAATCGCGAGAATTGGACTTTACTGATACGAGTACCTTCGCAACGTACCGAGACGGGGTTTTTTCGGGAATTATTCTTCGAACTTTCGAGAACACATTACAAATACCAGGTCGGCTGCCGCGACCCTCACCCCTCCGGCCGGTACGAGTGTAAACAGTTGGGTAAGTTTTCATCATTTAGATCGAAAGTTGCAAATTTCCGTACTTTCCATTTAAAATTTCTGTAACTAAATTTTGAAAAAGTAGAGACCTTTTTTGTACTATTTATTATTTAATACCATACGCGAGAGATGGAGGCGAATAATTCCTTCCCAACAGTTAACATCACAATCGATACGAAAATTACAGACTATAATATAAAATACAGGATATAATTTATTCAAATGTGGATGTTAGTATAAAAGCATAAACAGAATTTTCAATAATTGGCTCCGTTTATCCAAGCGTAAATTTCTGACACGTGGAAAACACTGATGCATACTTGTTTGGGCATCAATGGTCTCATGAGAGAATAGAGTACTCAATAATTTGTACGTGTTTCGCATAATACAGAAGCTGCTGCCGGAGTATTAACTCTCTGTTAATAGTTGGTAAATTGGTTTCAATCCCACTACAAGTGATATTGAATGCATTGTACTGCAGACCTGTAGAATATTTGATAGCAAGTAACATGTTCTGGATTATTAGATTCGTAATCATTATTACCTAGTTGCACTGCATGACTGCATAAGAATATTGATTTTTATCTAGTGTGTTGTATGTTAGCAGCGTTGAATGTCATCAACAACCAAAAATTGAATGGTAAGGACCTTCTGTTATCGACTGGATTATATATAGCCTTTTTTATTTCGATTCAGAAATTTGAACGATATAATAAAATATTTTATGTTTTCTTTCATCCCTTTTTAATATAACTGCTGCATTAAAATTTAAATTGCTTTGATCCCCATGGAAAAATATTAAGAATTATTCAAAATTTGTCTGGCGCATGAATCTACCACCTCGTGGGTAATAGCGGAACCAAAAGAAAGTTTCAGGAAAATCGATTGTGCAGTCTCGGGAAACAGGGCTACTAGGAGATTCCAAACTTTCTTTTGTACTTGATTCGCACATTTCACGTATAGATGGCGATGACATTTCGTGGAAGTTGTAGATGCCAAGATATTTAGTTATTTCAAACATGTTGGGTACAGATTGTTTTTTCTGCTAAATTCACAACTTTGCAGTCAGTATTTCTAGTAATTCTTCCATTATATTGTAATTGTAATCAAATAATACCATGCTTTCTTTGCGCCAATGAGGAAATGGCAGACTCATACTGATGATCACCCAATTCTTTTTTGCTGTCTGCTTGCAAATATCCACCAACGATCGGGTACAATCGAAGTTCTGGTAAAGATGTCCATGATAGTGGAAGGCCAACAAACTTTTCAACTTTCGGGGCGGAGGAGTAAATTTCAGAAGAAGCAGAACACGCTCATATACACGGTGTCCCAACGAAAACTTGTACCCCGTAAAACTCGGCAAAATAAACGTTTTGACAAAAATCCAAAAACACGTCGAATTTTATATCAAAGGGGACCAATTTTTATGCAATAATCATTCTTGCATCTCTAGCCTTGTGCGGGGGGTAGCGACCCCCCAAAATTTTTAAATAGGACGGGGGGTCAAATGATTCCTACTTTGGAAGGGTTTTTCATTACTTACACAACCGTATTTATTTTATTCAATTCGATCAAATTGTTACCGAAAAAATTGCTTCCTGAAGTTTCCAAGTTAAAAAATGAATAAAAGCACAAAAAGGTTTAAACTATCGAATGTATTGCTCGAAATGACCTCCACCAATTATTGTCATTCAATAATACATTCTGGATTGAAAGCCAGATCTTACGTATCTCAAGACCTCAGGCTTTATTAGCCGGTATTCTTCTTTGGAATAAACCATTTTGATTAAGTAAATAAACACGATTTTATACTGTGGCGAATAAGTTTATTTTGACATTTGTTCTGATGTTCTTTTGTTCTTACTTTATATTCTTATTAGTTTACTTGATTTTGTTACTTTTCCATTCTAATACATTCGATAGTTTACACCTTTTTGTGCTTTATTAATTTTTTAACTTGGAAACTTCAAGAAGCAATTTCTCGGTAACAAATTGATCGAATTGAATAAAACAAATACGGTTGTATAAGTAATGAAATATCCTTCCAAAGTAGGGGTCATTTGACCCCCTGTCGGATTTAAAATTTGGGGGGTCACTACCCCCCCCCGCACAGGGCTAGAGTTGCAAGAATGATTATTGGATAAAAATTGGTCTCCATCGATATAAAAATCGAAGTGTTTTTGATTTTTGTCAAAACGTTTATTTCGACGAGTTTTACGGGGGTACCTACAAGTTTTCGTTGGGGCACCGAGAATATCCAGCGGGTTGGACCACTGTGTATAATTTATTATTGTGCTAGGTCGGCTTTTAAGGGAACAAAAAGTTTTGTACAAAATCTGTAAAACGAAATGTGGAGAAAAAATGCGGTAGGGAAGGTTTGATCTAAGGGCGCGCGCGAAATTTTAAAAAGTGCATATTTTTGCTACCTCCCCATTAAAGTCACCCCAATTGCCTGGATGCAGAAAATCGGATGTTGACCGAAAAACAATGAACGGCCGCGTCCACTCTCGGAACATATTTCTTTGACATCGTGCGATAAGAAAGAGCCTTAAAATAATTAATTTACATTTGTGTTGGTAAATTTCTTCAAGTCAATTGAAGGCACCTGACTTGTTGCCGAAATAGCTGGGAACGACCATAGACAAACAAAGGTGAAGAATTGGGGAAAGAACCTATCTCAAATAATAGAAATTTATAAATTTTGCGAAGTTATTGGCAAGAAATAAAATATTTTTTGTAAATAATCGACGTTTCGCCCCCGTTCAGGGGCTTTGTCAAGATTTTATGTATAAAAGTATAACAAATGTGGCCCATTTTTTTCTAATAAATTTAAATAAAAATATTGGCACTAATAATAATTTTATAAAATTAAATAATAGAAATAAAATGTCACCTTTCTAAAGGTGACGTCCCCTAGTATTTTCGTGTAGAAGATGATTCCTATGTAATGGCAAAAATTGGAATTATTTTTTATCCAATTTTAAGCAACAGATTCTTATACATACTTGCATATGCCGGGCGCAAAGTCAGAAAATGGCCAGTGGATGTTTCAATACTAGGTTTGGACATTCCGTTGTATGCAAGCGACCGAACCTAATGCGAAATACCCAAACTTAAACACGGGGTTGTTTTATGGGTTTTACATTTTTTGCACAAAAATCTAACAGGTTAAGTTCAAGCGGAGAGAAGCGAAGCGCTATAAGTGCCAGTCGTTAGCGTTTATAATAATATTACTCTCTTCAACTACGCATTAATTCTAGCTTTGGATATTTCCCATTTGCCCAATCTTAGTTTTGGTCGTTTGCGTACGGCCAAAGTCCGAAGGCGGCGGGATATATTTCGAGGTTTGTTTGTAGCGGAACGTTCAAACCCGGAATTGGTAAAAAAATGGCAAAAGACCATTTTCCGACTTTTCGCCCAACATATACACGTAGTATTTATGTCCTAAGACGCTTTTCTATTGCGACACAGAGTTAAACATTTCCAAAACCAGCCTTTTCTATATACCAATTTCAACAAGTCGGTACTTGAAAATTAGCATCATCAGGCACCTAATTGAAATCCCATGTGAATGTACTACACACTTACGTTATCATCTGGTGACGTTCAACGCTAAAGATCATGGATGATCTATACAGTACATTTTATGATTAACATTGCATCATAGGGATTTATATAGCACTAATGGGCCCGACAGACGTTGTCCTGCCCGATTGCGGGTCCAAATGTGAATGTAAACCATGCAGGGACCCACTTAAACACACAAAAAATTTCATCAAAATCGGTCCAGCGCAGCCGTAAAAAAATTTTAGAACCCGATTGCAGCGCCACCTACCCAGTCCACTTGTGAATGTAAACCATCCAGGGACCCACTTAAACACACACAAAAAATTTCATCAAAATCGGTCCAGATGTAAAAAATTTCTAGAACTCGATTGCAGCGCCACCTACCGGGTCCAACTGTGAACGTAAATCATACAGGGACCCATTCAAAAACACACAATTTTTTTATCAAAATTGGTCCAGCCGTAGAAGAATTTTTAGAACCCTATTGCAGCGCCACCTACCGGGTCTAATTGTTAATGAAAACCATCCAGGGACCCTCTTAAACACACACAAAAAATTTCATCAAAATCGGTCCAGCCCAGCCGTAAAAAATTTCTAATAATCGCCACCTACCGGGTCCAATTGTGAATCTAAACCATCCCTGGACCTACTCAAACACACACAAAAAATTTGATCAAAATCGGTCGAGCCATTCTCGAGTTTTTGCGAGACTAACGCACGGCAATTGATTTTTATATATAAGAATAACTTTGATCGCGGTTGCAGTTTGTTTGCTGCAAATTTCAAAATGATTTTTAATACCCTACACTTTTCATTATTGATAATTATTATTTTTAGACACCCCCATAGTTTTTCAAATGTAAGAAGTTTCTAAATACAGGTGTCCCGGCGAAGGTGGGAAATCTCTCGGGTGTGTATAGATTACAGGAAAATAACACCCCAAGTTCATATAATGTTTTCTCCTAGACCTTCCCCTGCCGAGATATTCTCCCATAAATTGGAGAAATAAAAATCATTTTTTTAACATAAAATTTGTATTTTCAATTGTATTTCGATAATTTTCTTGGTGACGTACGTAGTGATTGAATGTCGATAAAATAATGCGGCCCGTTTTTTGATAGTGCATCAGGGAAGCAAGGGGTGAAGTACCCCTTACCTTCTTAACTTCATATTTTTTAAGGGGCTGGATATTTTTAATTTTTAACCGCATTTTTTGTTTCCCCGCACATTTTGCCAATAAAAAGTTACTCTTGTTAGGTTTCGATAAAATGAAGCGTTTACGAGAAAATTAAACTCGACGAGCAAGAGGTACTTACAGTGTTTCTACGATTTTCGTCTTTATTTTTTTCTGGTATTATTTTCAAAGATATCAAAAATTCGAAAGCTCTTTCAATCAATTATTTCTTAGAAATTTTTTAAATATGATTTGACCCTACATTAGCTTTTCTTTTGAAATTCATTAAAAAATTTCCAGGTCCGCATTAAGAAAAAAATAAAATTGACGATGTAGACAACAGACGAAACGTCATACAAAAATAACCTTAACAGTTTGCGAAAGGTAGTGAAAATTTACATAAAAAAATTGCTTTCGGTTTTTCGAATGCCAGAAAAAATGAAAACGAAAATCGTAGAAACACGGTACCCCTTGCTTGTTCAGTTTTATTTTCTCGAAAACGCTTCAATTTATCGAAACCTAACAAGAGTAACTTTTTATTAGCAAAATATCCGGGGAAATACGGTTAAAAATTAAAAAAATCCAGCCCCTTAAAAAATATGAAATTAAGAAGGTAAGGGGTAGTTCACCCCTTGCTCCCCTGATGTACTATCAAAAAACGGGTCGCATTATTTTATCGACATTCAATCGCTAGGTACGTCACCATGAAAATGATCGAAATACAATAAAAAAAATAAAAATCTTATGTAAAAGAAACTATTTTTATTTCTCCATTTTAAGGGAGAATATATCGACAGGGGAAGGTCGTGGGAGAAAACTTTATATGAACTTGGGGTGTTATTTTCGTGTAATCTATACGCACCCGAGAAATTTCCCACCTTTACCAGGACACCCTGTATAAAGGAAAAGCAATATAATATTATGGTTTTAGCTTATTTTAAAATTTATTGAAGTTAGCAGGCTATGTCCACTAACATAAGTAAATAAATAATAGGTACAAAGCTGCCACTTCATTTTGGAAACTTCGCCGCAAAATGATCGCCCGTGCGACCTCTGACATAAGTAGTAACAATTTTCACTTTTTCTTCTGATATATAAATAGTATGTTATACACGAGTTTATAATGAATGCTATTATTACCGAGGATGAAGTTTACAACACGAGCGAGCGAAACGAGCGAGTTTTGTAATCATCCGAGGTAATAATAGCATCATTATAACGAGTTGTATACTATACTTTGTCCACGTCTATCAAAACAGATTCCCAGAAAGAATTTACCTTCATTTCCCTTCTCCAGTGTAAGAAAGATTCATACATATGCTCTTAGGTATAATTTTCTTGGTTTTTTGGGCAATGAATCTAATGAGGCAAGTTCTGCAGCTTCTTTTATTGCTGGTGCTGTTGAAGAAATCTCGTTTTCACTCTCACTACTCATTATATCTTCTTTTTTAGAATATTCATTTCAAATTAAAAGCAAACCATGCTGATTTGACGTTTCAATTTGAACTAACACATCGCGATCGCGGCCTACTAAATAAATGTAAAAAAGGGTCAAAGCGATGTTCCTATTGGTTTAGTGAATAATATTCATTAATCACTGCAGTGAATAATGTATCTAATTATGATTGAAGAAACACAAGTATAAAGAGTATGTTGTAAGATAGTCGTGGGCAAATTGTATTTTCACGTTTTGCTTACATAACTTCGCTTAAAATTAAATTGAAATTAAAGTGACAGCTAGTTATCTACCCGAATTCTGGGAAATTCCTATGAACTCAGCGGCGATCGTGGAGACCGCTGACTCCATACATTTTTATCTTTCTGTTGTACTTGCAACTATAGATGTTGTTTTACATTAGTTATCTACACTTAGAACGAATAACACTTGTAATTCTTGTTTTAATAAAGAACGGTCCAAACTTTGTCAATAAAATATTTTTTAAAAAGCAATTCGGCCGAACCGAAAAGTTAATTGGCGCAGTCGGTAGGATTGCCGAAGAGATCGATATCTCTTTTGTCTCTACAATTAATCGGCAATTCCGGAAAATTTGTGAAACTTCGAAAAATTTCCAAAACTCGCTAATTTTGGGAATTGTGAGATCGGAACGGCAAGGATTGTATTAGTGGAGTGTTGTTGATCGATATTGGCAGCAATTCACAAGAGGACGTGGTTCAATAACCTCATCTTGCGGACCCAAGGACCAGGAGCGGACTCGATAATCTGCACCACCCAAGGGACACCATATGTTAGGCATCGGCATTGTTTGGGCATTAGTGTAAGTACATTTCAGTCTACCAAATTTTTGCTTTGTACATTTAATTGCATTTTATGCACGTTTTTGTTATAACTATATGTCCCTAGAATCAATCGACGAAATCGTCGATACATTTAATAATTTGAAATTGGTAGAATCGTCAAGACAAATAAATAGTAATAGTAACAGTAACATAAATATTAGTTTAACAAATATGGCTCAAAATCAATTTAATCTACAGTATTTAAAATGCGTGCCAGAGTTCGACGGAAATCAGACGGAACTCCAAAGGTACTTAACCACTAGCGAGTCGATAATTAGCAATTTTTACGACACACAAAATCCACAAAATTTCATGAACTCATTCATTTTAAATTCTTTAGTTAATAAGCTTACAGGAACTGCAAAATTAGTAGTAAATATTCAGAACGTAGGAAGTTGGTTGGAATTGAAGCAAGTACTAACTTCACATTTTGCAGACCAAAGAGATGAGCCATGTCTAAATAGAGATTTGGTTCTTTTTAAACAAAATTCTGGGGAAACGCCCAACAGTTTTACGACAAGTGTTTACATCTGCTTAACACCATTTGTTGTTACGTAGATTCTCATGAACATACGATTGAAGGCAAAGCTTGTAAGGGCGATTTTTATAAAACCTTAACGTTGCGCACATTTTTAGCAGGATTAAAAGATCCTTTAGGAACAATAATTCGTGGCATGAGACCGCGTGATTTGAATGAAGCATTACAGTTAATCACCCAAGAAGAAAACCTGCATCACTTCAAAAATTACAATTTACCGCAGAATCAAGCTAAATTTAGACCTGTTATACAAAAGCAAATACCGAATACCCCATTTTCAAGTTTCGCACCACCATTTTCAGCACAAAATTTCAGACAAACTTTTAAACCAAATTTTGTGACACCAATTTCGTCACAGAATTTCCGACCGAATTTTAACTCAAATTTTCGGCCAACATTTCCTACAGGCACACAAAATTTTAGACAGAATACTGCGGCTCCGAGGCAAAATTTCCCATCGCAGCCAATAAATATTCAACCCAAAGTGAACGGTGCACCCCAAAAGTTTTTCACCAATCAACAGGTGTTTAATCAACCAGGACCGTCGAATAGGAATCCGAATGTCTTCAAGCCCAATAAAAATTATGTACATAATTATAATCCAACACCTATGTCAATTTCAACCGGTCGTACTTTTAGACCTAGACCGGTAGTAAACCAACAAAGACCGAATTTCGTTAGCGAGGAATTATTCAACACGGAAAGCGACCAATCGCAAAATCAAAGATATATAATCGACGATCAATATGACCAAAATCTCCAATACGTCGACGACATACAAGACGAGAATGCTCAATACGTTGACGAGACGCCCGAAGAAATACCTTCTGACCAGTCAAATTTTACTCAGGACCACCCCAACGAAAACTTGACATAGTAGAATTTCATAACGTGGACTATAACAAACTACCATTCATCTTTGTACCAAATCTAAACCTTAAACTTTTAATAGACACTGGTAGTTCTAATTCGTTTCTAGACCCTAGCTTGGCTTCGAAATATTTCAGTAAAAACATCAAAAACGACCCCATAGTCGTGACATCTGTTCTTCAACAAGAAATAATACCACAATCTATCGAGATACCCCCTTTCAAATTTCTTAAACTTCCTGAACAATCTACTATAACATTTCACCTTCTTAAATTCCATAATTATTTTGACGGACTTATTGGTCTAGACATTCTCCAAAAAATTGAAGCAAATTTAGATCTTGTAAATTCGATGTTAAGTACTCCAAATTGTTCTATCTCTTTGAATTACATCCGCTCAAATAAACCTCCCCTTCTTTCCTATTCAATACCACCCCGTACACAAAAATAATAAAACTTCCTGTAAACGTCCCAGATGGAGATGTTACCATTCCTTATACACAAATTCACGAATGTGAAATACCGGAGACTTTGACATCATGTAAAAATAATTTCGCACTTACTTCAATACTCAATAGTTCTGAAAAAACAATAATTAATTTTAGCATCTTTGATCCAATCCAGGTAGAAAAATTTAATGAAAGGCAAGCTGTTGAATTATTTAACGCCGAATTTCATGAATTTCGTAATAAAAAAGGAACAAGTGACAATAAACTAGATTTTTCTAAATTACGTCTTGATCATTTAAATATCGAAGAGGGAAAGGAACTCTTAAAACTGTTTCAGCAATATTCAGGCCTATTTCATAACGAAAATCAAAACCTATCATTTACCAATCAAATAAAACACCGCATCAAAACAAAAGACGAAATTCCCGTTTACACAAAAACGTACCGTTACCCATTTGTGCACAAGGAAGAGGTGCAAAAACAAATTAAAACCATGCTGGATCAGGGCATCATCCAACCTAGCGAATCGCCTTGGTCATCACCTATCTGGATAGTGCCCAAGAAATTGGACGCTTCCGGTAAGAGAAAGTGGCGTGTAGTAATCGACTACCGTAAACTAAATGACAAAACTATAGACGATAAATACCCATTACCTAACATTACAGACGTACCGTAAAACGGGGTAACTCCGACAGCGGGGGTAACTTCGACACGCATATTATTATGCACGTTTTTTGCATAAAAATTGGCTTTTTTCGGTTATCCATTGGTTTTTTATTATTTTTATATTTGTTTATTACATTTTATGGTATTATAATTATAATTATCATTATTGCTATTTTTTAAATTGTTTTTATTATTATTTTTAGTTCAGTTTAGTTTTTTCTCCGTATTTCACATAGATAATTTTTTCTAAGATGCCACGCACCTACATCAAGAAGCTGGGAGGTAGACCTTACCTCAACTACAAAAAGGAGAACATGGAGAAAGCCATTGAAGCTGTAAAGAACGGCATGCCCAAATTCAGAGCAAGTCAAAAGTTTAAGGTTCCAAGAACAACGTTGATCGATAAAATTAGTGAAATTCATCCTTTAAAACCGGGTCGTCCATGTGTGCTGACTCTCGAGGAAGAACAGCTAATAGCAAAAACTCTTGGTGCAGTAAGCGACTGGGGCTTCCCCATGACACACCAGGATATTCGTCAAGTTGTGGCAAAGTTTGTGACGAAGCAAGGCAAGGACGTTCCGGGATGGAAGAACAACGAACCAGGTTTGGATTTTATAAACCAATTTGCTGCAAGAAACAACCTGTCAACCCGTTTAGCTTCAAATATTAAACGTCAGCGAGCTGCCGTAGGTAAACCGGAACTAAAAGAATTTTTTGACAACATTAAAGACATCTTGGAAAATGCGTTACCAGAACACGTCTATAATTATGACGAGACTAATATCACCGATGATCCTGGTGCAAAAAAGTATTGGTGCCCAGAGGAACAAAGAGAGTCGAGCGAGTTCAAGAGCACTCGAGGACATCGGTGAGTATAATGGTTTGCGGAACGGCTAAAGGCATCCTTCTTCCACCCATGGTGGTCTACAAAGCCCAACACTTGTACGAAAATTGGACGGCAGGAGGTCCTGCAGGCACCGTTTATGAAGTCACGCCAAGTGGATGGTTCGACATGACAACATTTGAAAAATGGTTTTTCGATATTTTGGTTCCTCACATAAACGCAAATAGCACCCCAGAGCAAACAAAGATTGTCATTGGAGATAACCTTGCTTCACACTTTTCCCCTCGTGTCGTCGAAGCAGCAATAGCAAATAATATCTACATGACTCCCCTGCCTGCAAATTCAACGCATTTGATGCAGCCTTTAGATGTAAGTTTTTTCGCTCCCATGAAGCGAAAATGGCGAAAAGTCCTAGATTCATGGAGAAAGGAGTGTCGTCGAAAAGGAAACATCCCAAAACAGCAGTTTCCAAACTTGTTGAATCGATTGTGGTCCAGTATAGAAGACAACGCTGCCACAAACTTACAATCTGGCTTTAGGGCAACAGGATTAAGCCCCTTTGATCCAGAAAGAATTTTGGCAAAAATACCTGGAAACGATTCGTCTTCCGAGAGGTTGCTAGATTCCAGTTTACTAGATTTTCTAAAAGAGTCCAGAGGATATTCTAAAGAACAGCCAACGGTTCCCAAAAGAGGAAAGAAAATAGCAACAAGACCAGGTCAACAAATGCAAATGCCAGTTGCAACAAGCACTCCATCCCACTCGGGAGCTGAAATAGAAGAAGTTGATTTACCGGAAATTCCTCATGTTGAGACAACTCCAACCACGTGAAAACCAAAGAAAAATCTGAAGGCAAGGCTCCCTAAATCTCTGAAAAAGAAAACCGTTGATCCTGATGAACCTGGACCATCGAGGGCTAGGCAAAATAGGAAAACAAAAGAAGTTGCCAACACTGATTCTGATTCTTTTTGCTCTGTGTGCAAATGTTCTTACTCACATTATTGTGACGACAGAGACTGGATTTGTTGCGTTTCGTGCTTAAAGTGGGTATGCGGCATTTGCAATCTTGGCTCCAAAAACCCTCAATACGAATGCCCTGAATGCAATTGTTGTTCCAATTGTCTCATACAGTTCTCCGAGTACGCGAATCAAAAAGCGTGGATCAAGTGTGTCACTTGTAACAAGTGGGTTTGTGGACATTGCAACGGGGGTTCCAAGCAAGCCGGCTACGAATGTGCCTCATGTGTCGGTGACGATTAAAAATGTGTTCCTAACTTGTTCCTATATTCTTAGCATATTTTGAATATTTTTTTACTTTTGTTACGTTGTTTAAAGAGTTTTTGTTTAGATAAAAGAATGTTATTTTAGTTTAGATTTATATGCCAAATATGCCTTACCAAAGTTGTTCGAAATAAACGAGTTTATGCAAGTATTGTTTTTAATGTCCCATTATTTAGGCCTCTAAGACTGTTAATATTACTTCCGATTGATTATTTATAATATTTTTTTACTTTTTTGGTGTCGAAGTTAACCTGGAGCAGTTTAACTTCCACAGTACGCTTAATTATGCATGGTGTCGAAGTTACCCCCAACACGGGGTAACTTCGACACAAAAAGAAACAAAAAAAAGGGTGAAGGCAGGGTGGAGGGAAAATAATATTTTCAGTAAAAATAGCCAAGGCTTCAATTGTTACAATGGCGCATGAACCAAGGTTCTCAAGGACATAGTTTCCTTTGCAGAGCAACAAATATGCCCAAAACCTGTCGAAGTTACCCCGTTTTACGGTACTCGACAAATTGGGAAAGGCGCATTATTTTTCCACAATCGATTTGGCCTCAGGGTTCCATCAAATCGAGGTATATCCCGATGATGTCCCAAAAACAGCTTTCAATACGGAAAACGGGCACTACGAATTTAAGCGTATGCCCTTCGGTTTAAAAAATGCACCAGCTACGTTCCAAAGAGTGATGGATAACATCCTCCGAGGAATTCATAACGAAAAATGCCTAGTCTACCTAGATGACATTATAATTTTTTCGACATCTCTGACAGAGCACATACAAAATTTAAAAGAAGTTTTCGAACGTTTGAGAAAAACGAATTTCAAAATTCAACTCGACAAGTCAGAATTTTTTCGTAAAGAGGTCGCATACTTAGGTCATATTATTACAGAGGACGGTGTAAAACCAAATCCTGAAAAAATTCAAGCTATCAAAAAATTTCCAATCCCAATAACTCAAAAACAACTTAAGAGCTTTTTAGGACTTCTCGGTTATTACCGAAAATTTATCAAAGATTTATCTAAAATTACTAAACCATTAACTAGATGTCTTAAGAAAGGTGCAAAAATAGAACATACTAAAGAATTTATCAACTGTTTTAATATTTGTAAAGACCTACTAATGAACGACCCTATTTTACAATACCCGGACTTTGACAAACCTTTCAATTTGACTACTGACGCAAGTGACTTTGCTATAGGCGCTGTACTATCACAGGGTCCTATAGGTGGCGACCTTCCTGTGGCTTATGCCTCGAGAACTTTAGACGACAGCGAACGAAACTACTCGACTATCGAAAAAGAACTACTTGCGATCGTCTGGGCAGTTAAATATTTTCGACCCTACTTATTCGGAGTTAAATTTCAAATTCTTTCTGATCACAAGCCACTGCAATGGCTCTTTTCTCTTAAAGAACCGAATTCAAAATTAGTACGCTGGCGGTTAAAGCTAGAAGAGTACGATTACGAAATCAAATACAAAAAAGGAAAATTAAATTCAAACGCGGACGCACTATCCAGAATTGAGATCCACGTGAAAGAACAAAATAAAAACACTAACGATTATTATATCGACAATTTCGACGAAAACCTGTTACCCGGAACTTCAAAACAAACCCGAAAACCCGACGACTCCGAATCCTTACAAGTACAAGTAGACGAAGACGAACGTGACGACCTGACCGTACATACCAACGAATCCGAAAATCCCATAGTGGATATTCCGATAACAGACACACCAATCAACTACGCAAAAAACCAAATAATAATTACGAAAGTTCATCACTTTCCTGCAAAGGTGAAAATTCAGAAATTATTCGAAAATAAACAGAGACTATACGTCCAGGTATCTTGTGACGAAGACATTATAAACTTTGTAAAAGAATATTTGGCACCCAATGCACTATACGTTATATATTTCGAAAATAATAAATTATATGAACCTTTTTGTGAAATTATACGCAAAACTTTTAAATATCCGTCGTATAAGTTAAAGCGCACTGTATCCAAACTAGTTGATGTTGAAGATCCTGACGAAATTGAAAATGTAATCAAAAACTACCACGAAGGTAAAACAAACCATCGCGGTATCGATGAAACAGAAAATCGAATTAAACAAAAATATTATTGGCCTCAACTCCGGAAAACTATCCAAAAATTTATAAATCACTGTGAACTTTGCAGAAATTGTAAATATGACAGACACCCTATAAAAGCTAAATTCAATATTACACCTACACCTACAAAACCTTTCGAAATTTTACACATGGATACCTTTCAGGTGGAAAAACACAAGTTTCTGACACTTATCGACACATTTTCCAAATACGCACAAGCTTATGCACTAAATACTTTAAATTCAATAGAAATTGTAAATTCACTTTTAATATTTTTCACTCATCATGGCATTCCGAAAACAATCACCATTAATACAGACAATGGAACAGAGTTTAAAAACTCTGTTATAAAAGAACTACTAAGCCTCCATAAAATAAATTTACACTTCATAACACCACATCACCCGGAATCAAACAGCCCTGTCGAAAGGCTACATTCAACACTTTTGGAACACATACGTCTATTAAATTCACAAAATTTTGATGATGAGACAATACAAACGAAAATGATGTACGCCATTCTCGCATACAATAATTCATTTCATTCAGCGACAAAACTAAAACCAGTAGACATAATCAGTGGACACATAACTACCGAAGACCCATTTGACCTAAATTTAGAACACGAACTTTTAAACGATTATGTTGCAAAACATAAAAATGCGACCCAAATCTTGTATTCGCACCTAAATTCTAAATTGCATACAGAAAAAGAACGAATAATTTCCAAAATAAACGAAAATCGCGAGGATGTAGAAATCGAAGAAGACCAAGAAATAAACGAAAAGAACTACTCGCGAAACAAATGTGCTAACAAATTCAAAACCACGACAAAAGTGAAAAACTATGACCCACTGCGAAAAGTTTTGACGACTAATGACGACCGAAAAATACACGTGACAAATATCAAACGACCACCAAAATTACGTAAAAGAAAAATTTTAATTTCAGGTTCGGACTCCGACTAACACTCGGACATGGACAAGACCAAGACATTACCATCGAAGATTTAAACGATACTCCAGGACTTTTAATAAACAAATTGGGCAATGCAAAGTTGAGACAATATGATAGGAAATTGATATTTTACAGGGATCTAAACCCTATAATTTCAGAATTGAAAAAATTAAACATTTATACCTTAAACCTTTATACCAATTTATCAAGAAATCCGAATTATGAGAGAGAATTATCAAATTACGCAAAGATATTAAACACTACAAAATTTGCGGTTGAAAGCAAAATTTACGAAATCTTACCTATAAGTAATATTTATAACCAAAAATCGAAAAGAGGAATAATTAATGGCCTAGGCTCTGTATTCAAAGTTATTACAGGGAATCTAGACGCAACAGATGGTGAGCATTTTGAGAACTTAATTAAGCAATTAAGTAACAACCAAAATAAGCTCCAAAAACAAATTTTAGAAACTCATAGTATTTCCAATACTTTAATACAAAAGTTCAACGACAGTCTGAATCAAATCTATCATCACGAACTTGTGCTACAGTCAAAATTGTTAATTATACAGACTTACATAAATGACCAAAACCAAACAAACATTTTAATTACAATAAAAGATTTTATTTTTCAACTTATAAACATCTATCAAATAATTCTACAAAAACTACAAGATATAGAAAATTCTATAGCGTTTTCAAAATTACAAACGTTGCATTCAAGTATAATTACTCAGAACGATCTCTTCGAAGAGATTGCCAAATTTAAATTGGATTCAAATCAACTACCATTCACACTTAATTTGGACAACGTATACCTATTCGAAAAATTGGCTGAAGTAAAAAGCTATATTTACGACAAGAAAATTACTTTTATTATATCTATTCCTATCACATATAAAACTGATTTCACGTATTTTCAGTTACTCCCACTACCTAAACAAATAAATCATGACCTATCCTTATTTTCGACAATTATACCAACTTCAAATAATATTTTATACTCTGAAATTTACTTTGCATACGACCCAATCAAATGCACCAGACTCCAAGAAGAATATTTCTGTAAACATGCCAATTTGAAACAATTTCCACACTCCGAGAACACCTGCGAGATGTCAATCTTAACCATGAAGACTTCAAATGAAAACTGCCATGTAATAGAAGCTCCAATCACCGAATCAATAACTTTTCAAATTCAAAACTCTAATAAATGGATTGCAATATTTCCAAATACCACTCAGTTAAAATTAGACTGTAACGATCATCAATCACAAAAATTAGTTCAAGGAACATTTTCATTAGTAATCCCACAAAATTGTCAAATTCAAACACCTAAAGAAATTCTAATAAATCAAGAAAGAATCCTAAACAAGATGGACACATTTCAGTTCGAAGTCAAGAACCCGAAAATATCAAGAGCAAACTTAAATTTAACAGTAGAAGAATTCAAGAACAACTTCAAGAACTTCCCACTTTTCAGAAACAAAATAGAATACATTGAAGAAGTATCAACCAATCAATCGTGGAATAAATTGTGGATCACATTTACATTTGTCTTAATTTTTATTTTTATCATTTATGTATGTTTCAAGTTTGGGAATCGAATATATCAGAAGAAAAGAAAAATGGGAAACGTGGAAGAAATCATCAATTTGCCCAACGTACCCATACCGGTCCCTAGGGCCAATTCTTAAGGAGGGAGGAGTTATCTACCCGAATTCTGGGAAATTCCTATGAACTCAGCGGCGATCGTGGAGACCGCTGACTCCATACATTTTTATCTTTCTGTTGTACTTGCAACTATAGATGTTGTTTTACATTAGTTATCTACACTTAGAACGAATAACACTTGTAATTCTTGTTTTAATAAAGAACGGTCCAAACTTTGTCAATAAAATATTTTTTAAAAAGCAATTCGGCCGAACCGAAAAGTTAATTAGCTTGTCAGTGGGCACAGCTTGCTAATTTATAAAGAAACGTTTAATTGAACTAAAATTATCTAACAATTTTTCGTTCTATTTAAAAAAATTAACTTCTGTTATTTATATCGTTTAAAAAATGATGTGAGTTAAGTGTGTATCAAAAATATTATTTGAAATTATTGATGGAAAAACCATGTATTCCTCTATGATGCAATGTTAATAAAATGCACTGTATATACCTAATTCACTTCATATTTTCACAAAAGACGATCAGTCAGGGGAATGTAGAGAAAATTTGCAGTAAATGATATGGTTTACCATTACCTACCTACATAATATCAGAAACATTAAAAATTTTAAAATTTATCGAAATGCTCCTTTTTCTGTTTTCCGCGTTGCCGAAAAAATGTAATTTTGAATTTGCCCTGTATTCACGTATAAATGATACATGTATGGTGGATTTCTACAATACTTTTTATCTGCGTGTATGATTCAATTATATTCAATGTTTCCATTTCCACCTTTTATTTTTACTGATATTAGAAATTACAAGATTTATTAGGCTATTTGTGTCATACATTACTACTAAATTTTATTAATTAAATAAAAGGGAAAGGAAAAATTAAATTGAAATTTTCGTGGATATAAGGTTTTACTTCTTTCTTTAAATGACCAAGAATTTTTAATGTAAAATTCGTTGTGGTCTATGATGTTGGATAAAATGTTGCACCAGGTGGAACTTTGGCGTAAAATCACTATGAATCCTGAGGATGCTGACGTTGACAACGAAACAACGAATTCACAGCAGATAGAATGTTTTCACAGTTTGTAAAATACACTTTAAATACAAGAGGAATACAGTTTGATGTTCGGGAACACTAAACGAAAATAAACTACATACTTTTCGAATTATTTTGGGATTTATCCTAGAATTTTACCCATTTTCCCCAACAAGCATTTCGATTTTCAACTTCGTAATAAGTACCTAATCAAATATACGTATTTTTGCCAAAATAAAGTTTTCTTTGCATATTTCATTAACTAAAAGTGGACGTTCAAGCAAATCGATATCGCCTGCACGTAACGAGTATCCCAGATATGTAATTACTTACTGTATCAAAATTAATTCCATTGCAACGAACCTTGTAGTATGGGTACCGCGTAATAAATACCTCCACATCGCCGTGAATATTTCATATTATTTTGAGGAATAGGAGTCGGAACGTCTTGCACGCTAGTTGCGAAGTAAATTTATTGGTTCTCCGATAAGATTCATTTGATATTCAAATAGTTCATATTGTACAGCTGCAGTTATTCGTGAGCGCCGTGGATTTAAGATACGCGTGCAACCACCATAAATTATTGTTAATTCGTTTGCATATTCCGGGACACGGAAGGACATCTTCACAATAGTTCATTCACGGTAACATTAGAAAAGCCCGTATTCTTCTTGGGCATACCAGAATCCTAGTTATTTCAGTAGCATGAACTAAGGTTATCATATTACCCCATAAATGATAATCTAAGGGGTTGAGGTTTGGTGATCAGGGTGGCCAAGAAATAGGTTCATTATAGCCCATCCATCTACAGGAAACGTTTCACTAACCACGCCCTAACATGCCATCCTAAATGAACTGGCGCCCCATATCGTTTTGGTAGTACGTGTTCTGCCAAATGAAAGCGAAAGTGAAGCATCTCAAGATTTAGACAACCCACAATACTTATGTATCTGCCCCTCTATCCTTTGCCCTCTCATACAAACAGCCGTTTGACTTTATTAAACAGGTAACCGCCGAGGTGATATTTCTAAATTTGAATACTTTTTTCTGACCCTTCAGTTAGGAATCAATAAATACGAGTATAACTAAAACTAGTCTCACGTAAATGAATTTTCAAGTACCAGGATATTTATTTGCCACGTTATTTTGCGCGTTGATTTATAACTTATGTACTTATGAGCATACCATTTATCAAGGAAGTAAATATACAGACCTGCAGTCGCTTGAATTTCAGAAGGGACCACCAAAATTCCAAAAACATAGTGCAACGAAAGGCAAGTAGCAAAATACTGAACTTAGAATTATTTACTATGCACTTAGTATTTTCTTACTATTATTTTAAAATGACAACCATCATCGTAAAGTTCTCAATCCGAAGACTGGTTGGACGCGCACCTCCATCCCCTCCTATCCTGTGCTAACCCACGCATTTCCCTAAAAATATAACATCCTACATCCCCGTTTATTTGAGAGCAATAGTCTAATCTGGGCCTGTCTCTGGCATGTCGCGAACTATTCCTTCGTATGCCAAATTATTTCGGGTCGTTAGCTTTTTAACGATCGAATTGTTGCATCTCGGACTGTCGGATGGGAAACTTATTCGTCGATATTTATGTAGATATGCCCTTCCCTTCTGTCGAAGAAAGGCTGGAATCTCTATTATACATGTATATATAATGCTATACGGAGAAAATAATAAACACGGAAAACAAATAACAATGATTCTATTAATTTAACTATGTACATTCAATCAACGGGTAAAACGGTATTATACAAAATATTTACAGGAAATTAAATTTGAACTTCTTATGGTAAAGTCTAGTCGGTAATTATTCTCGTGAGCGAATAGCCAACGAATACTGGGTTTGGGACCAGGTTCACAAACGATTCTCTCCGCGCCGGTCGTCCCGTAGGATGATTTAAATTGTGTACTCGGTGTCTTGATTTACGTCGTCGCACGGATGTGCAATCCAGACGGATCCCTTAATAGGATGGTCATTTATTTCTACGTAAGCAATTGTATAATCTCTCTGAAACTCAACCGGACGGGATGTTCAATCGTTCACTGCGTCGGTTGAATGGAGATGTTGTGCTATTCGCACCGCAACAAAATTCATTCAACTAGTACGAGTTCTTGATTTGAACATCCACGACCCCCGTAGAATTTCAGAACAAGTCTTAACCAGCCTATTATACCTCTACACCGGACCAATTAACGCATATTTAATTACTGATAGCCACACAGCAACAACAATTAAATACCGGCACTTACTTAGTGTGGAACAGTAAATCACACCACGTTACGTAGGATAGGTAGTCAGGTACTCTCAATAGTTCAGAAAGTTAATCGGAAAATGTCTGTTATGAGAATGCTTTCAATCTCCGGTTGACACGGGGTTTTATTATTTCTTCGGCCGTTCGTAGACTCGGCTCCTTCCATGTGTCAGCGCGCGTTCTCTGTACCCTCTCTCAGCTTTCCTTCGGTTCATTGCCCTACGTGACGTATTTCCATATGCTTCTTTTTTCTTAGGCCTTGCGATATTTTATTTGATTCGGCCGAACAAAATAATTAACGTCTAACCTAAGTTTGTTGGATCCATAGGGCGTTTAATTATGCTTCGTTACAAAATAATATCTAAACTATCTCTAATATTAATAAACAACACGTTCGCACTTGATATAGTGTGCCATGGTCTTCTCTGTCAAGTAACTGAAATGACTTATGTTTCAAAATGCATTTTAATCAGTCGTAATAGTATATTATTATATGAGCGATTATGGCAACCATTATTCACGAAGATGATGTTTGAGCCCACGAGCCGAAGGCGAGTGGCTCAAATCATCTGAGTGAATAATGGTCATAATCGCGAATATAATACTATACTTTTTCTACACCTATTAAACAAATAAATTACTCAAATTTGATAACTTTAATGGAACACTATCATAATACATTAATTTTTATTTTTCAATAAATAGACTACTTACTAGGAATATATATTGAAATTTGTGCAGTTAGTAATATATAAATTTGGAGTAGTCCCTTCCATTGTTAACTTCTGGCAGTTTTAGTGCTTGAATTGTTAGTTTGTACGGATTAATGGGTACCTACTCGACCGAAGTGCATACGTTGGAAAACGTAAACAAGTAATATGGCGAGATACACTTGGCTGTCACCCGAGCGATTGTCAGCTCCAGCAAGAGTTGATCGCGGTCGATATAAAATATCATTGGATCAGGGAAACAGTGATTATTGAATCTATATTTGTGATTGGCCGAAATGCCGTGAATTATGATTTCATAATTCACTACAGTGAATTATGGGTACGATATTTCACGAAGAAAATCCTAATAATTGTCATATAATTAAATAGGTGTAGAAAAAATAATATTAGATACAGTTCAATTTTTAAAAGAAGCATCTTTCGTCATCTACTATATACGTATGAATTAAGATCGAGGCGTATGTTGTAGTTGTTTCTTCTCTCAATGACGGCATTCTGAGACGTAACCGTCGACGCAGATACTTGTCAAACAAACGTCAGAAACGTAAATGTCAGCAAAATGTTAGAAGTTTAAAATTACGCCCTAAAGTGATGAATATTTTAAATTGAGGTACTAATTACTTACTAAAATCAAGAAAAATTGAGTAATAGGGAAAATCAAGAAAAAAATTCACGTAGAAGGTAAGGTAGGGAGTTAGGAACTCAACGGTCTTGACAGATAAATTATATATTTTAGCATATGCACAATATGAAAAAGTAATGAAGTTAAACAATAAGTAAAAGTACAAATAGCTGCAAGGATGAGGCTCACGCGTCGATGGGGTCCTGTAGAACGGAAACCAGGTTCTTCGGTCTTCTGGAATACAGTAAACAAGAAAGAAAAGAATGTTATATTGTTAGCTATTATGTAGAAGCAATGATTTTAATGTTATGTAGTATTACAAAGTTACATACGATGGGTCTATGGATTTGCAATATTTAACCATAATAATATATCAAACACAAAAATAATATAAAACTATACAAAAAATTGGTTAAGTGGGAATCAATTCCCGCATGATGGGTTCTGCACATACCCACATTAAAAAAGATTTTGTCTAATCTACAATATTATAATCCGTAAATGTATGGTGTTCAGTCAATAAATTATTATTATTTGTCGCTGTCATTCACTTCATTTGAAAATACAGCTGTCAGTGGCAATAAAAGGGCACTGTTTCCTTTTTCAGCTTTAAAATAATCGAGCAGGGATAGCACTATTTCCTGGCACTTCGAATTCAACATATGACCTCTCACGCTTAAGGAAAATTCCGTAAAATGTAGAAATTTTTAATATTGAACTTAACCTAAAAACTTACCGATTAAGTTTTCTTTGTAACCAATATGAAATTGATAGATTTCTAAACAGCAAACGGAACAACGAAACAAATCAAAACGGCAGTTATATTAGGACAACTCGAATAAACTCAAAATCCCCCAAATATAACACAGTCGACGAACAAACTAAATTCACACGGCGCCGTCGCTGTAGATGCCGACATTGACATTGACAGATTGACACTGACAGTTGGAGTTGCCACGGACCATATGCGCTACGACGGTATTTAAGCAGTTGTCTTTGTCATCATTACGCTCTTACCATTAAGAGTCCGGCAAAGCAGATCAAAAGTTACACCTGCGGGGCATCGGGTCGCTAAGGAATCCGTTAGAAATCGGAGCAAACTATCAGCTGTGTTGCAACACCGTCGCGCTAAACACGTTTATGGACACAGGAACAACGCACATTCAAAACCCGCGCGTTCGGTACCTAGTAAATGAGACAACGGCGCTCTGAGTTTACGCTCAGTCGCTACGAGGCGGCAGCACATACCAACCCATATTTTGCGTTTGCAGCGCTCTCGCTCTACCATGATTACACCTTCATCCTAGTAAATTTAGCAACACGAAAGCCTGATTATGGTAGAAGAAGGTATACTTTATGTCGCCATTGAAACAATTTTTCGAAAACTGTAAATCTCTTGGCGCTATGCACGCGTGAAGTTGGTCAATTTCATGAGTGAACTGACACTTTCTAAGACAAATTTTTTAAATTTTCTTTCAATGGAAACATAAAATAAAGTTTCGTTTATAAACTGTCAAAAATTCAACACTTCAATTTTCACCGTTTAGAAATGATCATAGCACTACGAAGTCAGTTTTCGGGTTCATTTTAAAGGGGTTTGCCGGACTCTTAAAGGGTGGGAAAGACATGATTATCATTACTGTTGCTTTTCAATATGTGATGCACGACAATAACGTTTGTCGTAAATCGACAATAAATTCGTTACGAAAGTTGCTTCTTTTAAAAATTGAACTGTACTTATCTGTTTTGATGCCAATTTGAAAGTGTGATTCTACAATGTGAAAAAATTAATTTCTTGTATAGGAGTTTTGGGTAATAGATATTTGAGGGTCATTCTCTCAAAAACGGTTGAGTTTAGGGGTGTTCAAGTTTATACAAAATAGAGATATGTAATCTATAATAGAAAACAAAAACTGTAATATAAAAATTATATGCAAAGGGTGTTTCAAAATGAGCGCAAGATTTAAATTTCTTGGCATTTTCTTTTAATCAAGGATGCTGGAATAAAAATTTTACAATTGTCGAGTAGACGCATTGCGATTATCAGTCATGGAATGCAACACGATCAAAGAGTGGATTTTAATAGTGAAAACGTATCTAAAATATGGTGAAAGTTTAGCGGTCGCAGAGTGCGTGCAATTTTTGGTCGACGAAATGCACCAAATTGTTCGACAGTTAAGAGACTGATCGAGAAATTCCATCGAACTGGCTCGCTTGAGAACGAGAAATCATCAGGTCGAACTCGGCCAGGCCGGTCCATCGAAAATATTGCCTTAGTGACTGCAAGTGTTACTGAGAATCCAGGCACATCGAGTCGCCGCCGGTCGCAGCAACTGGCCAATTCGACAAGCAGTTTACAGCGAATTTTAAAAAAAGATCTCTAGCTGCATCCTTATAAAGTCCAATTGACTTAAGAACTTAAGCCAGGTGATCAAGCCAACGCCGTACTTTTGTCAACTGGGTGTTGGGGTGGAAGATGTGCGAAAAAGTAATCAGGAACTTCTCTAAAATAGCAAGAGTGTGCCAGCCGACTCTTTGCGGTCATTTGTCGGATGTTCTATTCCACACATAATCGCCATATGTATACTTCATATTAGAATAAAAATATTTGCAAATCTACTGGAGTAAATGATGTGTTTTATTGAAAAAGCATATCTTGCGCTCATTTTGAAACACCCATTAGTTAATATTATCTTCTATTACTTTTTGGTAGAAGTTCATGATGAAACAAATAATATTGCTCTGCGAACTACCAATATATATTGGTAATTAAAAATTATATGGTTTCATTTAAAAAAATTAAGTTATGGGGTGCTGAAACAGAAAAAGTTGGTCCAGTCTTACACTACCGCATCCCTCTTTGACGCACCCTTAAATGAAATTTAGAGATTGTTAACTTTAACAATAGTCAGTGCAATAAAGTTTATAACAACATAATGTAAGTACTATAATATTTATTTATTGATGCGCTTCTGCTTCCCAGTACTCCTATATCATGTTGCGAAAAGTTCAAGACGGGCAACGAAGAATCCCATCCTGCAACCCCATAATTTATAAGACACAAAAGCTAACCAAACCTCCAAGGAGTGCTTTCCTTTCGAATCGAATGTGTGCTTCTGTACTTTGGTGCATAACCCGAACTAAAGCAGTCACGCAAAATCACCCCCCAAAACAAGACCAAGAATTCACCGAGGTCCGTACGATATTCGACAAACTTGCAGCTACTGCTACTTATTTAATATAAATCGATCGCAGAAATATGTTTGTTAATATAATTTTCTGCGCAAGCGTTCGTGGAATCAATATCATTCTTGTTTGTAATGAGTTAGTTTCGTGATTTTACGGCGGAGCACTTTTTCACGGGGCAAAATTTGTATTCAAAAGTTCGCCGAACGAAAATACACGTCGTAATTTAATTTGAGTCCGGAACAATGGTGGTAAATTTGAGCGAGTTGAGATTTATAACTGAGAACGGTACGGGAATTTGAACATCGATATCAGCGTTTATTATGTTTTGAAGGCTGTAGAATAAATGCCGTTATACAGACTGGGGTTGCAAACCTAGCAACATAGGTAAATCTGATGCACTTATGTACTTGGGGCAATATAGTTCAGAATGAACAGGGCAATGGTGAAGAATTGTGGCATTAGAGCTTAGACTTTAGAGCTGCATTCGAAATACAATCTACACAAAAATGTCAGTTTTGGGCAAGCAAATGTACCGAAACAAGCAGACTTTAAGGCGCTATATTTCGGTTGTAGAAATACCTACAAGAATAATAAGCTTGAATATAATATAGAACTGCATACAATAACATAAACGCGAACTTAAAACAATGAACAACTTAATGCAAACTCAGCGCCAGATAGTAGCTGACTGTTACTTAACCTGGACCCGCTCAACTTATCTAGATGTGTCCTATCTCCGAATCCAGACATCCAGAGTATACGCCTTCTAGATCTTACGAGAACGCGTGGCCCGTCAGCGTCAGCCGTCGCGTGACCGCGTGACTCGTTGACTCTAGATTGTTCCGGCTCCAACACTCCTCCTCAACCGGTCGCTCGTCGTCTTCACCCTCATCATGGTTCGTCCTTCCATCAACCACACCCAGTTTCTCCATTCACCATCTATACTTAGGTCCAACGAGTCCCTTTGTCAACACGCCCGCTGGCGTTTGGTCGGACGCAGCATATTTCAATTCAATCATACCATGTTAAAGAACATCTCGAATGGAAATATGTCTTACGTCGATGTTTTTAGTTCTCGAGTGGCCTCTTGGTTGTCGCAATCTATTAGGGTTCCTTTCTATGATCCTGTTCCGCACTCGCTGATGAACCTGTTCAATTGGATCGCTTCCTATGTTGCTTCTGATAAACCCATATACGAGTATTCCGGTTTCGTGCTAGATAGCGCTACGGTTTTCTGTTTCTTCGCTTTCCAACTTACAGCATCATGAATGAATGCATAACCCGTGTATGATCTTCTGTCAGAAATTCAATTCCATGGGGCAATGTGCCCTTTAAGTAGCGCGGGATGCACTTTGCAGCCGTCCAGTGTTCCTTTCAAAAGCACGTATAGAACTGACTAAGAGAGTTCATTGCGAAGGGTATGTCTGGTTTTGCCTCCACTGCAATGTACTATAAACTCCAAAAGTGGTGTTCCAGTTTGCGACGCGAATCGTTTATGCCGGACGTTGCTATGTTTTCGTCAGCCCCCCGCCCTAGACGATGTGATTTTTCGTTAAAAGAACATAATTATTTATCTCTTTTTTGCTGCCCTTTGTTTATTAGTGCAAGGCTAACACGTTTGTTGTCATTCAAATAAAATCGTTCAGATCCACCTTCAAAACTTTAATTGGCGAACAGTTGCCTCAGAATGTAATTGGTTATGGCATTTTAAGCGGAATTGAACCCTGAAGCGGAACAGCAATTTTGGCGTTTATAGTACATGAGAGATCCGGTCAACTCTTGGTATGGTATGCCATACTCTCCCGCATGGAGTCATCACTAAATTTTTGACTCAAATCGATTGACGTGATGACAAGCTTGAAATTTGTTTTCCAGAATCTCTTCAGTACTTCCCTGATATACCCTTTTTGTGAGATGATGATGGAATTTTCTCTCGGAGCGAATTAAAATCCCAGGCAATTTCCCCCCAAATCATTCAGTTTAAACTGATTCGTTAGCTCATTCTTGAATTTAGTCATCCATGTGGGGTCGTTTGACGCAACGATCAGGTCGTCTACATAAGCAGTCATTAGCAACAATGGCTCTCTTCTTTTAGCGCTATATACACATCAGCGATTTAGCAACGACTTTTCTTCTCTGCATGGTTCCATCGAGGTTGTACTTGTTTCTGCATACGACTCCGCTGTTCTTGGGTCGTTCCATCAGCTTCCAGGTCCCGTTCTTGAGTAACGCTTCAAACTCCTTCTTAATAGCCGTTCTCCATTCTTCCGACTCACTTCCGCGGATGGCTTCTTCAATTGGCATTTCGGCGACGAACGCAAATTCTTTCGAAGAAATTGAATCCCCAGATGCATCTTCACCTTCGCCTTCGCACTAATCACTCTCTCCGTTTACAGCCTGTGCATACAACTTTCGTGGCCTTCCACGTTCTTCGGTTCGCACCAGTCGAGGTCTTCCGCCTCTGTTCTAAATTAATAACGATTAATGTTTAACGAATCAAATCAGTTTTTTTACTATAAGTTTTATTAAATAGATTCAGACATTTACAAAAATAACTCACTTTCCTGATAGGAACAGAATAACAAAAAGTAATAATACCAACCTCAGCACAAAAATCAGCAAAAATATACATATATTTCCAAAATTTCGACCATAATATAGCACAATTTTGTTCTTCTTGAAGGACAAATCCATCATTCGGAACTCGCAAAATAACGCACTTATTATAAACGTTTTTTTATGCCAGATATACAATCAGCTCAAGACAAACCAAAGGTTAGAATTACATGCGTTCACGAATGCCTCTGGATTGGTGTGTAAATATCAGGTGACGCTCTCCTGATAAGTCCTTGTTGGTCGAATTTTAACACACGTTTCTTTCGCCCAAACAAATGGTAATGACATTTGAACTTCAGTGTTGATTTGTTCAGAGCAAGTATGTATTACTTTGTACCATATATAATAATTTCATTTCGTATAAGAAAAATGTAGTTTCATCCAAACAAATATTTTTTTACAAATTGCTAACTATTAATTGTGTGAAATTAGCAGCAGTTTTATTAAATCAAACAAATGTCAGAAATTCAATGCAAATAAATGAATACCTTTTCGCAAAAAAGTTCGTTAGCTTGATAGAAACATATTCTTCTTGGAAGAAAAGAACTTTATTTGCATCAAGCAAAATCTTGTCGTATGAACTGATTTGTTAAAATCAAGACAACCTTTTCACTTTTTTGGAGAATGCGAATTTAAGTAACTTTCATAAATTGAGAACTTTAGTTTGCCGCAGTTGTACTGCACAATTTTGAGAGAATTCCTCTCTACTTAGCGAACATGCCTGTTTCCCTGTCGAGTTTCAATGTGCAAAGCCGTCTCGATCCCTTTCCAAGTTGAATTAATACCGTCCCGCCTAAACGAAAAGTAATAATCTTCTTTTACTAGCGTTGGTTGAAAAAAAGATTAAAATCTTTACGAGCATCTTGAAAGAAATAATGGCCCTTTGTGGAACGTTGGGGGGTATAAAAGGATGGCAACCCTGTGTTTGTTGAGCGTTCCAGAGTCTGTCAGTTAATGACTCGAAGCTGTTATCGTTTTCATTGTTTTCACGATCAACCCTTAAAAGGTTTACAACTCCTTCTGAATTAGCTTGATAATATTGATGTTCTCTCCCTACAATCACATAAAATTAATGGATTAAGTCCAGTTGGAGAAATACGTAGTTTTCCGGTTTTAATGCAAAAATCGTAAAAGTTCATTATAATAACTTAAATGAACAATCTCAAAAAATAATTAATACTTAACAAGTGACTTAGGGAAATCAATATTTTTTTTTATACATCAAAATGATCAGAAAAGCAAATCCAATAAGAAAATGGCACACATCAAATATCGTCCCATAAGAAAAACAAAATATAGCTCAGAAACAATTGACGATAGCAAAAATCTGAGAACGGCAAAAAAAACTTCTCAAAAAAGTGTCTTAATGATGTACAAAGATCAAATCCCTAAAATAATTACGAACACAATTATTCAGTAAATTAAATATTACAGTTTTTCACCATTTTCACATTCGTATTGAACTAACCTCAAAACGTTGAGCTAAGTTGTTTTTAACATTTTCGAATTTTAAGAAATTTTGCAATCAGTATAGATTATACTCTAGGGTGTATAATTATCATAGACAGTTGGCAGTAACCTACAATAGTGTCAATTTGATAGATATTCGTGACTACCAAACCAATATTTTTGTAAAATTGCCAATAATAAACAGATAATTGTTTTAAGTGTTCTTTTGTTATGTACAATGAACATGGAAGTAATGTATTAGTTAGGGAGCCGCAATGGTAACTTATTGCTGTATTTTCTACCATGCCGGACATTATTAATCTTAATGTATGCAACACGAGGAACAAGAATATGGATATAACAAAGTTGCATCTGAGTCGCAGTGCAGATGGAGCTCTTTCAAAGTTAACGGTTAAATTAAAAGTTGCTACTGACACATTTTCTGCCAATAGACTCTTATTTTACTGACTCTTTGCATCATGAGGGATGGTAAAATAATACTGTCAGATACATTACAAGTCGCGAGTGGGTGCCAGAGAACCCCAAACTTATCTTAAACGGGAATGTCACGTGACATATTTGCTACCAACAAATTTTTCTTTTGCTGACTCTTTGTATCATGAAGAATGCATAAATGACACATTAAACCGGCGCCACACTATGTGGCAAACTAGGCGAACATTTGTGATTCGTGGAGTTCGTCACATAGTGTGCATGGTACGACGCATAGCAAACTACGCGAACGTTCGCGTGCGTCGAGGTTCGGACAGAAGTCGGTAAACGAGGCCCGAGTCAAAGAGACATTTGGACAAGTGCATACAAAATGCATACCCGCTACACACTATGTGGCGAATGTTTGCAGATTCGACATCAACCCAAATAGTTTCATCTGAACTTTTGTTGAGGAAACAATACAACCAGGAGTGCAATAGTAGTGTCATTTTCAATTATTTAACTGTTTACGAAAGATATTTCCTTATTTGTGAAATATTTACAGAAATTCTATAAATGTACCAACTAAATTGTCCGTTTGACTTATGTTTTTGGAGCATTCAGCACTAAGTCCTAGGTTGATTAAAAATTTATTTTTTTTCGAATAATACCCCTCCCACAAGATAGGTATACCTATAAGTATAAACTCAATTTAAGTAAAGCATTATCCTACAAAGCCATCTTAGTCAGAATGTAAACTCCATTCATTAATTATAAGATGTTACCTCATACAGTCCAGTGGCGTCATACAATGTAGACGTTGACAAACCGCCAGTTTGTTATGCACCATGCTTCTAATAGATATACTTAGGCCGCCGAACAGATAGAGTGATCACCCTACAATCACGAGCTCTAGGTGGGACCACTATTAATTTATGACGATCGAACTGCAGTGATATGCCTCCTTTAGACCCAACGAAGTCGCATTACTCCAATTCGGTCGTCATAAATTAATATTGGCCTCGCTAGAGCACATTCTTGCAGGGTGATCACTCTATCTGTTCGGCGGCCCAAGTATAGTCGCGAGTGGGTGCCAGACTATTCCAAACTTTTCTAAGGAGCGCCATCTGCGGTGCGACTCAGATGTAACTTTCTCATAGCCATATTCTTATTCTTCGTGTTTGATACATTAACACTAATAACGTCTGGCATGGTAGAAAATACAGTAATAATTTACTATTGCGACTAACTAACCATATGGTTCTCCATGCCGATTTTTTAAATGGAAGAAATTCTGTACAGGTACCTGCATTTTTGGATTTCTGGATTGATTTTAATATTAAGTTATGGCAACTTTTTCGAATAAATTAAAAAATTTTTGAGGTATTCTTAAAATTATACATATAGTTAAAATCACCTTACTTTTTATGCACGTCACAGGCTATATATCAGCACTGTTGCCACAAGAGTTTATGGTACTCAATTCCAAAATATTAAAATTCAATTTACCTCTCTAACTGAATTCAATGGTAATAAGGGTCCATTATTTTCCAATTCTCCTTCAAAATAGTTGATAAGGGACGCTACAAAAGCTCCTTACACCGACTGTTTAAGAACTTGGGCATTATACCAACAATAACAATAACAACACCGATAATAAATAACCAGGAGCACTATTTTAGTTCTCAAAAGAACAGATTTTTACCGCAAAAGTTGATGAACAACGAAAACACCAAAAACAACAAAAGTTAACGAAACTTAACGCATTCAGAATATCAGTTGTCAAGTCAACCGGGAAACGTCAACAAATTAAACGGCAATCATGCAACAAAATAGTGTTGTGTTTAGACATTAAAATATTTCTTTATTCTTTTTTAGCACATTCAATTTATATGACTTGACATTTTACGTAAGGCGACTCTCAATCGTTACATTTTGTGACGTGCATAAAAAGTAAGGTGATTTTACCTGTATGTAATATATGTATATCTATTATAAATAACCAAATAGAAAACTTCATAGGTAACTTAATTTTTTTAAATAAAATAAGGGGTGGTATGACATTTAAGGTCAAGAATTTCTGTTTTCAGTGTGTTTTTCCGTAGCTTGTCGATGGGAGATTTAACAGAAATATGGAGCTTCTCGCTGATTCCATTCTGAGAAAATATGAATTTATATCTGCATTTCTATTGAAAATCTTTTATATAAAAAGAGATTGCTTCTGCAGAATTGAGATATATTAATTTATCAGAATCGACTCCTTCTCAGACGTTCTTCTTTCTGGTCAGACGGGAAATTATCATGCTTTTTGAATTATCCTATGAGGTTTTTACTTTTAACTTTAATTTTATTCCTATAAACACCTAAATCCACGTTTTTAGTTGAGTGTGTGAAGTTTCATTTTCGCACATCAAAATAATAATAAGCAGCGTTTTACGCTCGTAAATATGCCCTGACTGATTCTTTCAAGATATATTTGAGAATCCTCCACTACTGACTCACCCTGTATATAAAATAATCTGTTTCAAAACATAATTTCCCCGCTTTGAGATACAAATTTTATTCCAGGTAACGTAAACGGTGTTAACGTAATAGGACTTACACTACAAGGCCCCTCTGTACCTAGTATAGCTGTACTGCATCACAACGGCCCCTATAAAGTTGATTTGGAAGCGAGTAACCGAGGTAGTAAGTGTACGAGGGGGATGCAGTATTTATTGCCCCTGAATTTAGATAAATGAAGAAAGTGGGCTTTGTGCTGTCATTAAACATCTAAAATAGAATAAATACTGCACATCTCTGGTAGTATCGTAATCGTGGATTTAAATCTTATTTGCAGCGCTCTGTATCGTGTTGCTTTGTAAGCTGAAAGGCACCAGTTCAAGCAGATAATTTTTGTTCTATGCTATGTTCTTGCCGAAAGCTTTTTTTTATTTTCCTTAAGAGCTGTCCACGAATTTCTCAAACGAATTTCTGTTTTTCTAGATGACGGTGTGGTTTCTGGTGACGAACTAGTAACTTCAGAAACTCGCGCTTCGTCTGGATGCTTAGATGTCCTTCCCTTACAACCCCGTTACCTCCCCAACTTTGAGAAACACGTCAATGGACGTGAAACTCGTTCGGAACCGCGAGATCTTCCCCCAAAACTGGTGGAAGCTGAATTGGGTTTGGCCAGTGTTCCTGCTATGGCCATAGGAAGTTCCACTGAAGTCCTCTTCAGCATTGTTGAGAATCAAGCGGGTTTGAGGAGGAAATCATTTTTGGCGAGTTCTCCCAAGTTGCCACCGATGATAGAAAGGATTGATCACAGAAAAGTGAATGAGGAAAATGCGAAGAAGTCTCCAGATTACGAATTCATCAAGAGTCCAAGCACAGAGATGACCAATCCATCGGATCAGTCGAGTCCAACTGTGCCAAAAGATCTGAGTTGCGGCAGTTTTTGCTCAGACGGTAGAAAATCGTACGAATTTGGTCAATATTATGATGTTTAAAATGATTCCTTTTGTGGAATATTCAGAGCTGTTAAGGAGTTTTGTAAAAAATATCAGAGACAGTTTTAAATTTCGTAATTCTTTACTGAAAGTTATAGGGGGTGTAGAAAAATAATTTTGTTCGTTTTAAAATGCTGATGTTTGATGTATGAATTTGGGTTCAATCATTCTCTTAAAATTCGTATTTATTAGTTAGTATGTATATTTTTATATAATTATTAAGAAATAAAGTAGATCTGTTGTACCGTTTTGTTTTGTTCCTACACGTAAGACTGATGGAATTTACGAATACTTGCAATAAGGTGAATAACAATAACAATAATACAACGTGTCCAAGATAAGGAGGGCCAGTATAGGGATATTGGAAATGACAAGAGATACGGATTTGGTTAAATGGGAAAAAAGTTGTGTAATTAAAGGACCAACAAAATGGCACCTAGAAATCATTGATAAGATTTTCCGTTTTTGAGTTATTTTATGGATTTTTAACTATATTTTTTTCTGACTTTAATATTAAAATTAGAGCGAAACTAACAAAACTTCTTCGTAGCAACTTTTGATGAAATTAAAGATTTCATTGCCAATTTTTTTATTCTACGTTTCGTCTTCGAGCAACCATCATCAACTTCATTTTTTTAAATACGGTCCTGATTTTATGATGTCAAATTTTATGAGCCCTTTTTATTCTGAATTCAACAATTCATTATGGTTTAATTACGTTTCGACCCGTTTTTGACCATCATCGAGAAATTTTTAGGATACGGACCTGCATTTCTCTTAATTTTCAAAAAAATATGAGAAATACAGTTAGTTGGGCTTTCTTCTGATATCAGAAACGAACAAGATTTTCCAAAACTGCAAGATGCGCTATGCTTAGAGTAGGGTAGGTGCTTATCGCTAGTATCATCTAACAGATTCGTAAAACTCTTGTGGTGCACTTAAAAATTGCCCAACTTATACTGTATGTACATATTTTTCACAAAACTGTGAGACATACAGGTCCGTATCTTACAAATTCTTTGATGATGGCCAAAAAAGGGTCGAAACGTAATTAAACCATAATGTGTGGTACATTGTTGAATTCAGAATAAGAAGGGCTCATAAAATTTGGCATCAGAAAATCAGGACCGTATTTAAAAAAATGAAGTTGATGATGGTTGCCCGAAGACGAAACATAGAATAAAAGAATTGGTAATGAAATCTTTAATGTCATCAAAAGTTGCTACGAAGAAGTGTTGTCAGTTTCGCTCTAATTTTAATATTAAAGTCAGAAAAAAAATATAGTTAAAAATCCATAAATTCAGTTTTTTCAAAATAACTCAAAAACGGAAAATTATATCAAGGATTTCTAGGCGCCATTTTATTGATCCTTTAGTTACGCAACTTTTTTCCCATTTAACCAAATCCGTATCTCTTGTCATTTCCAATATCCCCATACTGGCCCTTATCTTGGACACGTTGTATAACTTTATTTGCAATCTAGGATATTTAACAAAAGAAGGAAAAAATAATTATAAAAATATAGATATTGCAAATCTTAGGGAGAAGTTCAGATAAATGCCCAAAAAGCATTCCCTGTTCTACCACTTAAACCCTGACAATTACCAAATGAACAAATTAATGCAAATCTAAGAATTTCGAAACATATGGCTATAAAAATAAGAAATTCAAAAGCTGAAAAAACTGATGATATGAGATAAAAAGAAACGGGTAATCCTATAAGTAGTACCGGATACGACCCTGGAGGATTCAACTATAAACTAACTGAGACTTAAATTAACGGAAGGGTGAGTATCTCGCAGCCATTTCCTAAACTGCTTAACATTGAACATTTTCACATAAGATGGTAATTTTTTTGTAAATTTTGTAAATGTTCCGAGAAAATGACCTCCGTAACAATGATGTGTGATGGATAGGTGGAGATAAGGAGTTTCTAAATCATACATTATTGTGTAAATCGATTTGAAAGGTTACTCTGTTATATAAATGGGGAGGGGTGGGGGAGGGGGGAAGGTGTGAAACTATAATACATTTAAGTATCATCAGCGTATATATCAGAATTGGAGAAACAAATATTATCCTATCTAATAAAAGTGATGTTAGTCGTGGAGAATGCGCAATAGACATGTACCAATGTACCTATCGTTTCGATCTAGTGAGGTCAGATTTTTCGATTCCGTCTCTTTTTAATACGTACGGGAGTCGATCGGCAAAAGTGCGTACGTCTGAACTATCACAGGTGGGTATCATGTTTGTTGTCGTTGAGTCGTTGTAAAAGTATACGCCGGCTGGGGCCCCAGCCAAATTGAACTATTTCATTTTCGATTATTATTACTTCATATTAAAGGAGCAAACAGATTTGAAGATCTGAAAACAGTAAACGGAGAAATACGGGAATCTTATGTAGCAGCGTGTTTAAAATTAGGTCTTATTTAAGATCATCACGAGTGGAAAAGAGCCATGAATGAAGCTGAAATTTGGATGATGCCCAGACAGCTGAGATATTTATTCATTCGTATTTTAATGCATTGCCGACCAATTTATCAGGAAGAATTGTGGAAAGAATTTAAAGAAGCAATGTCACAAGATTGTGAAAAACGTTACAGCAATACTGAAGGACAAAAAAGCCTATATTCAAATTAGTTCCATGCTTTCTGCGGAAGGTTACAATCTTTCAATGTTTCCTACCATGCCACGACATTGAATATGCAAATGAAGAACAAGCAATATAAATAGGAACACGACAATATAAACACCTAAATGAAAAGCAGAAAGAAATTGTAGATATTATTTTGGGTAAATGTGATGCTAACATAAATGAATCAATTTCTGAATCTTCATGTTTTTATATAGAGTAGGGTAAATGTGGTATATATGCCCCACCTAAGCACAAACAATTTTATCAGCGTTTCTATTAATGAAAATCGCATAGTGATGGTGAAATTCGGTGAAGCAGTATTTCAAGAAACTTTTGAAACATGGAATTATACCGAAATTTATACTAGAGCCTTCGTTAATAATTAGTAAAAAATTTGCTACCATGTGGGATAAATGCCCTTTTGATGGTATTTATGCCCCACAATCAGAGTGTTTATGCCCCACCTTTGAGTTATGCCCCTGCTCTTTACAATCAATATTTAGGTATTGACAAACTTCAATAGAGTGGTACTGGATCGTTCGAACAACTACTCCTCGGGCAAATACCCCGCCAGGCATTGAATTATAGAACTAAATCCACATTTTGTGTACTACTCTTTTAATAATTGCTTACAGCTTCGGTAAAGAATTATTCTTTACGTTGGCTTCCCCAACGCAACTTTCTTCGTCCTATTCAACTCAAGTCGTCTCCTAAGGGTCCTGGATGAAATTTTAAATTTCCGGGATGGTGCATTAACTCAAAGAGTCTTAGACTTTACTCTCTCTATATCACTTTGCAGATCTTCTTCTGACCCTTATGCACGAGGACTTGTGTTCTGTTTGCGAGTATGCTTTCAGTTATGAAATGAAAATAGGTAATGCATTTTCGGACCCATATTGCGTCATTACACTGCTAAAAAATAAGCGGCATGTATCCTCCTTCGGATCGGGGCAAATATCCTCCCGATGATTATTTGTGTGGGTTAAATGCCCTACTGCAAATTTAAAATGTGCGCCCAAATTACGGCGTTTTCTTAACCTCTAAGACAAGTACAAAGCAATACCAATATATGAAAAGAAAAATTACCCAGTGAAAACATTTCTTAGTGATTTTATAACAATTTCACGAGGTGCCTACGTGACCCAAATTAAGCAAGCGCTTACCACTTTAAACAATCAAACTGCCGGGAAATAACACACCACACATACAGTTACGGATTTAACTGACGTACTATACGCGCCTTGCCACTAGATGGCTGTTTGTTAGTTAGATATTAACGTGGGGCATATATCCTCGAGGGGCATATATGGTACATTTACCCTATAGACGGTCCAGGAGGCTCCTGTAAGACTTATGTTTATACAACCGTTTACAGCTTAGTGAAGAGTAAGAATAAAATTGTTTGTACAATGGCCTTCACGGGGATAGCAGCAACACTACTTCCTCATGGCAGAACAGTTCATAAAACGTTTGGGTTGCCTGTTCCTCTGTTTTTAGATTCATCTTCCAACATTAAGAAAAATTCAAAAGAAGCAGATTATTTAAGGAGTGTAGATGTTTTTATTTGGGATGAAGCTCCTGTGGCGCCAAGGTATGCTTTAGACATTATAGGCAGAACCTTACGAGACTTTATAAATTGTGATGTTCCGTTTGGTGGAAAAATTATGGTGTTGCGAGGAGATTTTTGACAATTGTTACCAGTTAATATAAATTAATGCTACCTGCTGTGAAACAGTGAATTAAATATCAAATTTAGTTCTCTTTGGAGTTATTTCGGTAAAATTTCTTAAACACAAAATATGCGGGCTCTACCACAGGAACAAGAATTCACCAAATTTTTATTGGATGTTGGAGATGGAGTTTAGAACGATATGAATAGCAATTTAGAATTGCCACAGAGATGTATTTATAATTCGGATATCAATTAGAGAAAAGCGATTAATAGATATAACCAAATCAGCTATTCTGACGTTGAAGACATTAACAAAAAAGTGGTAGAACTGTTAGATATAAAAACAGAAAAAATATATGCAAACTTGGATAGTGTTGAAAATTGTGATATTGGAGATTTAAACGATGATATTCTTCCTGAATATTTAAATACTTTAAACCCGCCAAATTTTCCTCCGCATGAATCGAAGTTGAGAGTATATTGTATTGCGATGTTGATTAGAAATCTCAGCATTAATGAAGGCTTATGTAATGGTACGAGATTGTTAATTTTACAATTGGGAGACAATATCCTACAGTGCAAAATTTTAACAGGCGATAAACATGGAGATATAGTTTTCGTTAACCGTATAACGTTGTACTGTGAAAATGTTTATCCTTTTACTTTTAAAAGACGACAATTTCCCATTAAACTGGCGTTTGCAATGACTATTAACAAATCACAAGACCAAACATTTGATCAAGTAGGAATTGATCTCCGAAAATAAATATTTTCTCACGGACAATTATACGTGGCTTTTTCAAGAGTTCGTTCTTGGGAAGGATTCATAATTTATTTAGGAAATCAAAGAAATAACCGTATAGTTAAAAACTACGTTTTCAGGGAATTATATCAGATGTAAATAAATTATTCTGTAATCTGGCAATAATGCGTTTCTTTGAAGTCATGATTCGACTAGGGCAGTGAGCGCGCGTAGCCGCAAGATAGATCCTTGGGGTACTCCCGAGGTTACAACCGGTGGATAAGATGAACAACCACCCATTCTAACTCCTTGAAATCTATTTGCCAAATAATTTTTAATCATAAGAATAGCTAACGTGTCCATACCAATAAAATGTAAAATAGAGGACAAAAGTGAATGGTTTACTGTATAACACGGTTTGGTGTAGTCAAGTAACACTAAAATAGTTAGGAGACCCTTATCCGCAGCTCGCAGAATGTCATCAGTCTCGTTTAGTAATGCAGTAGTACAGCTGAAGTTCCTACGAATCCCAGATTGACAGGTAGGCAGAATTTTAGGGGTTGTTAAATGATCTTGGATTTTTTCAAATATTTTGGAGAGGCAGGATCGTAGGCGTTTCATTTCGGTAGTAGTGGTGATTTTAGGAATGATGCACACAGTAATTAAACACACAGTAATTAAACCCGACACGTGCGTCGCTGACAACGTCAGCAACCTCTAAATCTTATACTACATTGCTTTAAACACTTCCATCCTACCCGACGACATGCACAAATAAAATTAATAACATAGGCCCAATATTTTTTCTTCATTTCTAAGAAACCAAAATTTTATTGCGTCTATGTTTCAAGAGTTCTAAGAAACCCTAGGTTTATCGATTCATTTTATTTTATCGATTCATTTATTTGTGTATTGCGGGTAGGAGGGAGGTATTTAAAGCAATGTACCTAGTATGACGAGTATTGAGTTTCATTACTGTGTCACTGTTTCAGACTAAACCACTGTAGTAAATTTAGACTTAGTAGCTTATTTCCTGAAGACATTAAGAACTTGATATTCTCAATTATCTAAGGAGAATGATTGCCTATTAGTAATTATTACCGCTTCTAAAGGTGCTCGTCTATCAATCAGTTCCATAATAGAATAATTATTAAAGACATACATTTTCTCTTCAATTGATTCAAATTAAATAATAAATTTCCAGTTCATGACGAAACTGAACCAAATCAAAGTTATTAAAAGATCTATAAGTTAGTATAAGCGAATTGAACAACTTTTTGAGATTTTACTAAAACACGGAACTGTATTAAGTCGTGATACGATATATCAATATTAACTACAGTTGGATCAACAATAATTTCCGGTTTGGAAGTAATAATATGGTCAACGAGACTCATTGAGTTCTGAGCAACACGTGTGCACTCTGTGGGCTCTCACTAAACAGAGTAGCATCACCCCTAACATTCTAACAATGTTTATCAAATCCACATTAGTATCGCTCATAACTACAATGTTCTCACAAACTGGCAGACACGTTCTTATAAGATTACATTTCATAAAAATGAACTTGGTACTGTAACGAAAATATGCCACTGCTTCAAAACGTACATCAAGTTAGTAAGGACAGCATCTCTCAATTGTGTCTTAGTGTCATTGCTATGTTCATGTTAGCGACGACATGCTCCAATTGAAATAGTACATTTCCCCATACTTCTACGACAGAGGCAAAAATGTAAATTTGTGTGACTCAAGTTGTGTTGCATAGTAGATATATTGTTTAGGGATTCCTCATATGTGCGCATTGCGCACGACAATCCCATGAAAGCAAAGCATCAGAGTTTGTCTACTGTTTACATCTCCTCTCTCTCCGCCAAATACACGAAAAAACACCAAATTTAAGATGAGATGTATTTAAAAAAGAAGACGAAAACGAAGAAGAAGCTGAAGGAGCAGGAGAAGAAAGAAGAGTAGGAGAGAATGGAGAAAAATAAGAAAAGGAAAAGTGGTCTACCATAAAAGAACATTAAACATTGCACACGCACGCAGTAAATAAGCTTCCTTTAGGGGGAAACTAATGTGCAGTCAATATGCAACCCCAAAATGTGGCACAGTCGTTAAACGGTATGATTTCATTGTTTATTTTGAGCACTAAATCAGTCGTAACTACTTCTATTATATTGTCGTTACCAAACACGATCGCACTCGATTTTTAGGATCAGACAAAAATGATGTTAGATTAACAGCCTCAGGTGAAAGTGTCAGTAGAATTTAAAGATTGTATCGAAAGCCTTAGTAGCCCAGTCAAATAGTGGTTTTCTCGTGACAAAATTGGGGAAGTTTTTTTCTCAGCGGTTCTATATGTATTTTGGGGTGCTGAATCGGAATTTAAAGTTTGCTGCCATGTAGGAGGTCGGCTTCACAACGAAAAACGCAAGAAACCTCAAAATTTTCGCATTTTTTTCAGTTTTTCGCTTATATCTCGAAGACTATGCATTTTTCGAAGATGACCATTCTATAAAAATTAAAGTAGACAAAATTTCCTACAAAATGCACTGGTCAACTTTGATTTTCTGAAGATAGGTATCGGCCCTTCTGCGAAAACGTCAAAAACGCCCACTCCCACCCCCTACAACTCGAAAAATATACATGTTATCAACAAAAACCCCTATACCACGTGAAAGCACATTAAATTTCCTAGAAGAGACGTCTCTAACATTCAGTTTTCTCATAAGGTGGGAGGGAGCAAAGCGAAAATTACGAAAAATGCCTTCTGCGCTCTACAGCCAAAACGGTCCCTCCCACCTGTTCTCTCATCGCATCCGCGCTATACTTTCGATATAATACGCTTAAAAGAGATTGTTTTGAATGAATTCATGGCAAAGCATGTTTAATGAAAACATTAACAAATTATATTTACAACATATTTATTAGGTGAACGACACTGAATATAAAGCTGAATATGAAATCTGTATGTATTAATGTATATGTGTCATGAAATGAGGGAAAGTCGAACCCAGGATTGGGTCATTACTTCGAGTAGGTTCTCCATCTGGAAAAAAAGAAGGCATTTAATGTTAGAACATGGTTACAAGAACAGATAAGTTGTATAGTGAACTGTCGATGTATGAAGAAATACCTGATGTCATGTGCGCAGTTATTTTAGTCGTCCCCGTTTGGTTGTTGGTGGCCCAGGCAATGTCTTTTGGTCACTAGAAGGTCCAGGCGAAGGGTATTGGGCAATGGAAGGAGCAGGCAAAGGGTCAGGGGCTGTGGAAGGTCCAGGCTGAACAGTGAGTTGTTGCTGTTCTTCAACTGAAAATATTGTAATTGAACGATTAATGATATTATAGAGAAAAATTGATTAGTAAAGATGCATAACTTGAAATTCGGATTCAGCACCCCAAAAAACATATACCGTGTGACAAACTTCCATGTGTACATGGGGAAATAACATGGGCAATTACATTTTTGGGGATTCCTGCTCCCCATGTGTAGTTACAGTGGTGGTAAATCCAAAGATTATTTTTTTCTGCGTATGCGGATATCAAAAACTCTACAACTTTCCAATTTACTAAAGCATTAAAAGCAAAAATTACATTAATAATTTTCTAACTAAAACACAGAAATTTATCAGATTATCCATGACAACTTAATTTATTCTAATCACGGACGTCTTTGATTTTTATGGATTTTCTGAACTGTCAACATTTAAAAATTAACAAAAATATTTATTCAGTTCAAGAAAAGGTTTTCATTGTCAAAATATTTTACGGCGGCAATAGTTTGCGCCTAGTCCATGCCTTATTTTCTGTAAAATTCAATAACGGTCCTTCGGTATAACAACAAATAATTTAGTAAGAAATTTGAAGGCTGGGAATCTTTCATCGAAAGAAGTTAATTTTTACTAATACATAAACTTGTTTTTTTATTTAGATAATGCTCATTCACATTATTATTGTCATTACCTATAGTTGACAATTAATTGATTACTGGTGTGGATGTTTCGTTGGTGAATGCTGGTCCATAGTTTAAGGTAAATTGTAGGTGTCGTCTAACCTATTAAAAAGTTTTTGGAAAAATGTTAAAGCAGTAAAATGAAATAATAAAATTAAATTACTTTAATTTTACTGCAATTATGAAAAATTTAACAAGCGGCAACATTAATTTGCTTATTTTGCTCTAATGAATTTTGTAATCTGGCAATTTAATACTTATTTATTTCATATCTAGGTAAGGGCAAAAACTTGTTAATATACAATGAAATTAAAGTAACATAAAAAAAGAAAAATAACTATAACAAATATTCAAATAAACCCCCATACTGTATCAGACAGTATCCCAGCCTATTATAGAAAGAATTTCTCACATTCGCAAGTTGCCAATCGTTTATTAAGTTGCATTCCGCAAAAATAGCATTCCTTAAAGAATCAATATTTGGGTGACGAGTTTTATAAATCTTATTTTTTAAATGACCCCACAAGAAAAAGTCACACGGTGCCAAATAGGGAGATCTAGCTAGCCAGTTTATAGCACCGCCTCGACCAATCCAGCTCTCTGGAAATATTTCATTTAATAATTCCCTCACTTGTGCTCCAAAATGTGCTGAGCATCCGTCATGCTGAAACCAGACCTCCCGATTCGCATGTGCAACTTCTTCTAATGCAGGGCCAATATGGTTATTTAAAAGATCTAAACAAGCTTCTGAATTTAAATTTCTCTGTATTTCAAATGGTCCTATAATGCGATTATTAAAAATGCCTGCCCAAATATTGATTTCTTGAGGGTATTGCGTTGTACTGGCTAGATTTATTCTGGGATTTTCCTGGGCCCAATGCCTAACGTTTTGTAAATTTGGCTCTTGATTTAAAGTGAAGGTACACTCATCGGTAAAACAAATTGATGAGAGGAAGCTGCGATCCCGATTAGCCCGTTCTTGCATTTCTTCACAGAAAGTTTGCCTTGATTCTTCGTCTTGTTGACCTTGGAATTTAAATTGATGATATTTGTTTTTTTTAATATGTTACGGACAGTTTCTCTTGAAACATTGCATTCTAGGGCAATAGACCTTAATCTAGATGTTGGACTAGCAGTTATCAGGCCTATTACCATTTCCTCTACCTCAACATTTAGATTTCTTGGAACGACTAAAAAAATAAATGATAAGATTAATTTTAGTTCTGTTTCACTCCACGTTATCACTTGTTAAATTTCTCATAATCCCAGTAAAATTTAAGTTAGCGAACAATAAGGAATTAGCAACTAGGTAATAATAATAAGCGAATCAGAATTATCTAAATAAAAACCAAGTAAATTTATTAGTAAAAATTACCTTCTTTCAATGAAAGATTCCCAGTATCTTCATATTTCTTAACTAAATTTTTTATTGTTGTTACCGAAGGAATAGGACTGTTATTGAATTTTACAGAAAATAAGTCACGGACTACCCGCAGACTATTGCCGCCGTAAAATGTTTTCACAATGAAAACCTTTTCTTCAACTGAATAAATATTTTTGTTCATTTTGAAACCCAAATTTTAAATTGTGGATAAATAATGTTGTAATGAGTTTTAACGGCATAGCAGTTAAGAGAACTACACAGGAGGCTCTCTCTCACGAAAAATGTGAGAGAGAGCCCTGTGTAGTTCTCTTGACTGCTATGCCGTTAAAACTCATTAATATATTCATATCTACAGTCGTTAAATTAATATTTGGATAAATAATAATGTTGACAGTTCAGACGAATTAGAAATTAGAATCAAGGGAGTCTTTGATTAGAATAAATTAAATTGTCATATGTAATCTGATGAATATCCGTGTTTTAATTTGAAAATTATTAGTGTAATTTTTGCTTTTAATGCTTTAATAAATTGGAAAATTGCAGAGTTTTTGATATCCTCATACGCAGAAAAAAATAGTCTTTCGATTGCTACCTTTACCACCTCTGTAACTGCACATGGGGAGCAGGAATCCCCAAAAATGTAATTGCCCATGCTATTTCCCCATGTACACATGGAAGTTTGTCACACGGTATAACCGTCGAGAAAAAACTTCCCCAATTTTGTAACGAAAACGATAGTTTTGAACACCGATTGACTGGACTATAGAACCAAAGCACTTTTATCACCTTGCGCTGAGAAAACATAATCTGTAATTTCAGAAAGTGCAGTGGTACAACTACTTTATCCCCGTCTAAAACCCGATTGCCTCGAGGTTAGTGAAAATAATCCAAATGAATACTAAGCTGTACCTCTATTACCTTTCCAAGAATTTTTGGAAAAACAGGCAAATTGCTTATGCATCTAATATCACAAAAATGAAAGTCTCGGTCCGCTGTTAACAAAATCCACATGTTACTGCAGGAAACTTCGGGAAAAATTTTAAACTGCAAATTTGCCCTGATGTACCACCACCCCTGGTAGCACTATCAGATCCTGACCGTGAATAATCCTCTGAAGGTATAGCAGTATCATCCACATCCTCCTGCAACCAAGTTTTGCTGGAGCAAATTACAGCATAATCAGCATGCCATAAATGGCCACAAAGCCTTCAAACGAAGAAGTTAAAGATCTTACGTTTATGTGTTCAATACCAATAATAAAAAATATAATTATGTAAGATGTACAGTTCAGCGTCGGATAGTAAAAAACGTGAATAAAAGAGGGAGTAAAGGTAGAGAAAAATCGAACATGCCATAAATGTTTATCAGTCGGTAAGTACAAAACTACAAGGCAAACAGAAAACAAGATAGATATTTAAATACGACATGAAAGTTGGAAGAAAGAGAGAAAAGTATGCATAAATAAAGAACAGGAAAAGCAACGAACAAATAAAATCTTCTATCCTAATAAAACTATATGAAAATTCAGAAAATAATTCTAAAGGAAGACACAAATGCGAGGTAATATCACTTTTCCACTATATCAATGATAGATTGGATTCTATTGCATGTCCGAAACACTTCTCAGCATCTGAAAAATCAAAACTGAGACAAGGACCCTAGTATTAGCAATAAATTTGGAAATTTCATGAAGATAGAATATTATTAACTTGGTAATCCAACGCATGTTTGATTAGCCAATTAAGAGTCCTCATTTTCGAAATTTGAACCAGTTAGAAGATATTACAGTGAAAAGAAAAGCAAGGTACTATATTGCTACTGATGAAAAGAGCATTAGGTATATTGTATTACCGCTGTCATACTTAACCCAGGAGAGTTTTTGGGAAAGTTTTGTATTTTCAGAAGTTTCAATATTTTGTTATAGAACTGTTTCAGCGAAAAATATAAATTACCTAATTAAATTTTGTTTAACTTTTATTAGCTATTATTTTTTTATACTTGAAGAGACAATAGGAAGCAAACCCGATTTTAACATTTTTATTATAAAAAATTTGAATTAATCAAAATTTTTTCGTTGGATTGCCCTGCCGAATACAACTCGTGGCCCTAGTATTTTGGCCCACTTGTTGTATTATATTGTATGATAATTATTACGATGTTAACAAAAAAATTCACACATACTGAATTAGTTTTCATCGCTGCCCTTTATTTGCATGAGATATTTTTGAATTATTCTGGCACAAATTGAACAACAGTTTTAAACAACACATGAAGGAAAAGTGTACAAGAATCTCAAGAAATTATAAGAAATTTATTTAATCATACAAGAAAGTATAAGAAAATGAACAACTACTATGGACAAACAAATTTTTACAAAGAAGTTACACATAATTTCGGTATGCAAGTCACAAATATTTTAAAACATTTTTCGAAAGTAAATATGAAACTAACACATCTTGAAAATAATAGAATTTTTTTTTGTTGAAGTGCTGAGAGCATGATATTATTCCAAATTTTTTAGATTATATAAACCCCAAACAAATTAGGTAGAAATTCTTAATGAGTTTAATAACTACCATCCTAAATTACAATTCACTATTGAAATTTCAACAAAAATCAAATAAATTTTTGGTTTTAACTTCACATAAAATGAAAAATTCAATACAGACTGAATGGTACACTAAATCAACTTTGTCTAGCCGTTATATTTGTTCTAATTCTGAACAACCCACTTGCCACAAAAAGAGTATTGTTATGTGTCTAGTTGACCGAGCAATTAAACTTTCCAGCCCACAATTTAGAAAATCCGCGATAGAAAAAGTATTAAATTGTTTAATAAAAAATAACTGTCCTAAAAATTTCATTGTGAAAATTATAAAAAATAGAATCCACCAATTTTACAATAATAATACCGATAGTAAAAAACAGAAAGAAAATAGAAATTACATTTCATTACCATATATTAGAGTTATGTGACACATTGCATACAACTTACAAGTATCAAACAAAAATTATAACAACTTAAAATTTTTGGATTCTAATTTAAAAACACCCATTCCTAAACTAATGAAAACCCATACTCTATATAATCATACTTTTGAATTTAATGATACCAAAATTTTAGAACAAGAAAAAAATTTAAAATCTCAACTATATTTAGAAATGATTTATATAAAAAAATAACAAAACTCTATAAGTAATAGAATTGATTTACAAAATTTAAGTCAAATTTACTGTAAATAATAAAATAAATCCTGCTCTCTGCTACTTGCTTATTAGTATTATTGTTAAATTAAATACCTACATATTCCTTTTTCTCTTTTATAAAAAATTAAATGTTTCAAAAATCAAAAGTGCTAAAATTTTCATATTTACATTCATAGTTACTCAAATAGTTTTTATTATTTAGAAAAAATTGTTTTTCCATTTTACCTATAAATCTTGACAAAGGCCCCGAACGGGGCCAAAACGTCAATTATCTATATAGATGGTATTTTTATTTAGGCCAGAAGCTCACCAAATTTAAAATATAATAAATTATACTAGCACAAATTGAACAATAGTGATTTTTAGAATGACAACAATGAAATATTATAACTTCCGGTTTATACTCACCATTAGTTGATCATGTTTAATGAGAAGCTGTATGAAAAGTGTGACGGCACGCAACTGGGATTCGAACCCAGGTTTCCCACTTTCCGGGAACTTTTAATTAAACAAGGACCACAATGTTCGCACTGGTGTTAATGACCAAGGTCACTTTTACCACAAAACTCGATCTGCTACAACCTGATTGGATATACAGTGCCCATCTAATTTCCGTCTCCCCCCCTACTAATTTTTGAACCATTTGAGGTACATCCATGAAATTCGGTACAAGGTAGTCACAGGTCACAAGATATTTTTTGACGTATTAATGACAGCTGTCAGTCTCAAGATGGCGGTCGGACGCCATTTTGAAAAAATATTTTAAATGGGAAGGACGGTCATGTGGCACCACGTTTTAAACGTCTTATCGTTGATTGACTAATAATTGACTAATAATCAGTCAACGGTCTTATCGAGTGCAATATCATACTAAAATATGGCGTCGATATCTGAAAACATTATAAAATGGTGGCTAATCAAATTTATAAGTAACCATGAATGTTGCTCTCAATCACGTTTGTATTAGAAACAAAATTCGTTGTCTCGGTAACATCTTGTTTTCTACTTGTCAAATGTGGCATGTTTAGTTCCTTCATTTAGGAAAAGTGTGACCATGGCTCGTAGCTTAGACGATAAATTTGAAGCGGTTTTGATTTTTGGAGAAGCTGGAAGAAATTACCATCTAGCGGTAGTTTTTCCTTAATAAACTCTCTTTTCTCCTCTTATTGATCGACTTCATTAAGAGATTCCACTACAAATTAGAATAAAATTTCGTTAGAAAAATATTAAAATTTAAAAATTGAACAAAAGACATCGACGCCATGTTTTCGTATGATATTGCACTGGATCATCATCATAAGGTTCTCAGTCCGAAGACTGGTTGGATGCGTATCTCCACTCTTTTCTATCCTGAGCTAACCTACGCATTTCCCTAAAAGTAGAACATCCTACATCCCCAACTATTTGAGAGCAGTAGTCTAATCTAGGCCTACCCCTACCTCTTTTTATTCCTATCTCTGACTCTAGTGGCATCAGGATGGTTCCTGCCTATATTTCAGGATGGTTCCTGCCTGTATTTCAGGATGGTTCCTGCCTGTATTTCGGGGTGGTTCCTGCCTGTGGTTGCTTTAGGAAGAGTTCTGCCTGTACGTTCAGGATGACTCTTGGTTCACCTGTTATTTGCTTTGGGATGGGTTCCTTCTGCTATCTCAATGCACCTCACATATTTTATCTACGTTCCTCGCCTTACTTGCTTATATATTGTATGTATACTTATTGTCCTTAGGCGATGAAGTCACTCAATCTGAAAATGATGATACTCAATCTGAGTGACCTTGGTCCTGTTTGCCACCGAGGACGGGTCATTCATCAGGATTGGCCGAGTGTTAACGTGACATGGGCAGTGTCATTTTCTTGAGCAGTGCATCTACGAATACATCTTCATCATAGAAGTGGCTTGTGTTATTGTTTAGTCTAGAGGGACTTGTGTATTATTTAGACTGTAGCACAGAGAGGAGGGTATCAGGCATTGAGATGTGGGGAAAAACGGTATTCTTGCTTGAACACTGATACTGTACACTGTGTAGTTATTAATCTTATATAATATATATTTTATTGAGATATCTACTTAATAAAGTTGTTACTGGTTGTTAGTTAGTTTACTGGATAAGACCTTTAAAACGAGGTGCCACATGACCCTCCCTCCCATTTAAAATTTTGTTTCAAAATGGCGGCCGACCGCCATCTTGAAACTGACAGCTGTCATTAATACGTCAAAAAATATCTTGTGACCTGTGACTACCTTGTACCGAATTTCATGGATGTACCTCAAATGGTTCAAAAATTAGTAGCGGGGAACGGACTTTAGACGGGCACTGTATATGGTTCCAAAATAAAGGGCCGGTTGATGCCAAAAACCGTATAGTCTCGTGCTTGAAACTTTACATCAAAACCTAGCGCGGTTTCTGGAGTCCGGAATTTTAATTTTCGACATTTAGGCGAACGTATATAGTGCAACAGTTTTTTGTTATTTTGAGAAATTATAAAGAAAGTATTGTTAAAATATATATACCTACCTGTTAGTGTTGCTGCGATTTTCATCGACTGCAAATGTGAGGTGAGTGTTTTAATTCTTACTATGCATGATAAATATCTGTATCTCACCGATATATTTTATATTACAAAAATTTAATGTCAATATGGGGACAGAGACTGTTGTTAACCTATAAAATCAAAATTTTTTATGTTGACTTAGACCTTAGAGGCTCCCTAAATTTTTGAATTTAGGGAATATAATGTAAATTTTGAAGTATTACTTGCATAATAATGTTTCCACTTTCCACTAGATAGTCAGTCACCTGATTATTTGTTACAGGTTCTACAAGTTTTTTGTCCAAACACATAACATCATCTACCATTTTATTTAATACAAACCGTAGTGAAATAACTTTATTTGGTGTTATAAATGAAAAACTCCTCAATTCCTCTTATGGAGTATTACCTTTTTTGGAGGTATATACCCTAAAATCCATTGGAATTTTTCTATGTTGCGCCACTGGTTAAATTTAATCTTAAAACTGATTTACCCATTTCCCTTCTTAACCAACAGATTTTTCCTCTTACGTCTTTTCGATATTTAACCTCGTTTTTAACTCATTCATTTTTTAAACTTAATTTTCAGTCTGACCTGACCTTGTTATGGAACGGGTGTAATTATTTTCTGAAAGCAAAACTTTGTCCGCGAAGTGCGTGCGTCAAAACCATAGGTAGTTTACGCAAGCGGCATGGGGGTGGTGGCGACAGCGCGCTACCGCTGTTCACCCTCCTCGCCAGTTCTAACCGTGTCGTCCCGACGCGTCCACTCAAAGCAACCTGACGAAAATAAAGCCGGCGCGTATGTGATTATCGTTTTTTGTTTGTGTTTCTGCTTTAGGAAAATCTGATTTAGTGGCTTTCGACGGTACTAAATTTAGGGCGGGAAAAGTCTAGGGGGGTTGGTGTGGTGATTTACAATAAGTGGTTTAGTTATTGTTAATTATGAACCTTGAGACAGTTTTCTGTTTCATTTAGTTTGTTGGTATTGAGTTAGAGTGTTTTCGACGTTTACAAGATAATTCCTGTTACAGGGAAAAGGTAACGTTTCCTTTGTTTAGACTGATGTTATTCAACAACCCAGTATTGAAATAAGCCTTTATGCATTACCATTCATTTTTCAAGATATTCTTAACTGCCTCTTTGTCTTAATATGTAATATTTTCTCAGATAAAACTGATGTTTTTCTGCCCAAAAAGATTCAACAATTTATCTGAAAGACAGCTTTAAAAGTATTTTCCTGCATGTTTTTTTCAGATGTAGACTACGTGGAAGAGGTTGACATTACCGTAATATGTCGATTGGATGATTCTTGGTCTATGCCTTGGGAGGTCGACGAGACATCTCTTCAAAAGACAAAAGGTAAGCTGTATTTATAAGTCACCCTCAAAATGTCATATTTCGTTCAAAAATGTTTCTAATTCTTCTTTGCTAGGTACTACCGCTATCATTAAACTTGTATCTCAATTTCGGCTGCCTTTTTATCTTTAATAAATTTAAAATTCTTTATAGATTATTAAAATAAATTCGAAATTCGAATTAAAGTCCGGAATGCTACCTAACAATTTAAACTATTACCCCAAAGATAGAAATCTAAGGGCTTTAGGTCCGGAGATCTTGCTGACCAGTTCCAAGGTTCTAGGCATCTAATCCACCTGCCTTCACATGTTATTAAGTTGTTGATCCAACTCCCGACTGCAATGAGCTGGCGCCCCATCAAGTTGATACCAACATTTTCTTAACACGCTCAACGGCACGGCACGTCTTCTAAAAAGTCTGTTACCACGGTTCTTAAAATATTCAAATAAGTTTCGGCAGTTAAATTTTCATTATAAATGTGATAAACTAATCGGTTGTCCATTAACAAGCAAAAAACATTAAAACTAAACTTCACTTGAAAATTTCTTGCACAAGTCATATGCTGTTTTTGCAGAGCCCAAAAATGTTTATTTTTGAGATTAACAATAAATACCCTCTCTGGAAAATTTAGATTCGTCAAAATTTTCGTTTATATTTTACTGATATTCATTTTACGGATATTCATTCATAGGTACTGATTTCATTTTTATTAATGATAACGCCCGCCGGCACGGCGCTAGAATCACCAATGAGTAGTACCTGAATGAAGTCTGCATGGTGCGTATGAACTGGTCAGCCTGCAGTCCTGACCTGAATAGCATAGAACATTAATGGGACAAGCTAGTAGGTATAGACAGATTAGTGCGCGTGTTCCCCGTCCAAGCAGCTTGGTAGAGCTTGTTGCACCGCTTGAAGAAGAATGGGGTCAAATTGGTCAGGGTGTATTTCGCTACCATACCGTGTGACAAACTTCTATGTGTACATGGGGAAATAACATGGGCAATTACATTTTTGGGGATTCCTGCTCCCCATATGTAGTTACAGTGGTGGTAAAGGTAGCAATCGAAAGACTATTTTTTTCTGCGTATGAGGATATCAAAAACTCTGCAATTTTCCAATTTATTAAAGCATTAAAAGTAAAAATTACACTAATAATTTTCAAATTAAAACACGGATATTCATCAGATTACCTATGACAATTTAATTTATTCTAATCAAAGACTCCCTTGATTCTAATTTCTAATTCGACTGAACTGTCAACATTATTTATCGACAATTTAAAATTTGGGTTTCAAAATGAACAAAAATATTTATTCAGTTCAAGAAAAGGTTTTCATTGTGAAAACATTTTACGGCGGCAATAGTCTGCGGGTAGTCCGTGACTTATTTTCTGTAAAATTCAATAACAGTCCTATTCCTTCGGTAACAACAATAAAAAAAATTAGTTAAGAAATTTGAAGATACTGGGAATCTTTCATTGAAAGAAAGTAATTTTTACTAATAAATTTACTTGGTTTTTATTTAGATAATTCTGATTCGCTTATTATTATTACCTAGATGCTAATTCCTTATTGTTCGCTAACTTAAATTTTACTGGGATTATGAGAAATTTAACAAGTGATAACGTGGAGTGAAACAAAACTAAAATTAATCTTATCATTTATTTTTTTAGTCGTTCCAAGAAATCTAAATGTTGAGGTAGAGGAAATGGTAATAGGCCTGATAACTGCTAGTCCAACATCTAGTTTAAGGTCTATTGCCCTAGAATGTAATGTTTCAAGAGAAACTGTCCGTAACATATTAAAAAAAAACAAATATCATTCCTTTAAATTCCAATGTCACCAAGAGTTACTTCCTTTTGACGAAGAATCAAGGCAAACTTTCTGTGAAGAAATGTAAGAACGGGCTAATCGGGATCGTAACTTCCTCTCATCAATTTGTTTTACCGATGAGTGTACCTTCACTTTAAATCAAGAGCCAAATTCACAAAACGTTAGGCATTGGGCCCAGGAAAATCCCACAATAAATCTAGCCACTACAACGCAATACCTTCAAAAGATCAATATTTGGGCAGGCATTTTTAATAATCGCATTATAGGACCATTTGAAATACAGGGAAATTTAAATTCAGATGCTTATTTAGATCTTTTAATTAACCATATTGGCCCTGCATTAGAAGAAGTTGCCCATCCGAATCGGGAGATCTGGTTTCAACATGACGGATGCCCAGCACATTTTGGAGCACAAGATATGAAATAAATAAGTATTAAATTGCCAGATTACAAAATTCATTAGAGCAAAATAAACAAATGTTGCCGCTTGTTAAATTTTTCATAATTGCAGTAAAATTAAAGTAATTTAATTTTTATTATTTCATTTTACTGCTTTAACATTTTCCCAAAAACTTTTTAATAGGTTAGACGACACCTACAATTTACCCTAAACTATGGACCAGCATTCACCAACGAAACATCCACACCAGTAATCAATTAATTGTCAACTATAGGATAGGTAATTACAATAATAATGTTAATGAGAATTATCTAAATAAAAAAACAAGTTTACGTATTAGTAAAAATTAACTTCTTTGGGTGAAAGATTCCCAGCCTTCAATTTTCTTACTAAATTATTTGTTGTTATACCGAAGGAATAGGACCGTTATTGAATTTTACAGAAAATAAGGCACGGACTACGCGCAAACTATTGCCGCCGTAAAATTAATATTTTCACAATGAAAACCTTTTCTTGAACTGAATAAATAGTTTTGTTCATTTTTAAATGTTGACAGTTCAGAAAATCCATAAAAATCAAAGACGTCCGTGATTAGAATAAATTAAGTTGTCATGGATAATCTGATAAATTTCTGTGTTTTAGTTTGAAAATTATTAATGTAATTTTTGCTTTTAATGCTTTAATAAATTGGAAAGTTGTAGCGTTTTTGATATCCTCATACGCAGAAAAAAATAGTCTTTCGAATGCTACCTTTACCACCACTGTAACTACACATGGGGAGCAGGAATCCCCAAAAATGTAATTGCCCATGTTATTTCCCCATGTACACATGGAAGTTTGTCACACGGTATATGTATAAAAATATATGACATAATATTAATAACTTTGAGATAAAATTGAACTTTCAAATAACACACAAAAAACATAATAATTTTCTAAATGACAGAACAAATATTCAAAATTTAAGTGCCAATTTATATATTAAACCAGAAACAACAAATAATAATGAACCGATCGAGACAGACATGAAGAGAACAAGTTCTGTCTTTCCCAACCAATAAAGTGATGTAATTCCCCCTAAACAAAAACATATTTCTTGTTTGGTTTATCTTACGGTGGAATAATTTTGATTATCAACGTGACCCGGAAATTTATGTAAACACGGAGAAATTTCAGCGAGGAAATTTAATATTCCCTAGTGATATACTCATGTTAAAACTGTGGGAAATATAATGAAAAACAGCTTTCATTCATTACCGAATCGGACGCAGAGGAACTTAATTGGTAAATAAAAAACGGCGGGAGCCATATTTATTTCGATATTTAAACCGCTGTCCACGATGCAGGATTTCCTCTACCAAAGTTGGCGTTTGATGAGTTTGAAAATTTGTTTCCAGAAGAAAAGTCGCTGCCCACTAAGATTTTATGTGTATTGAAACCAGTGATGTAACGTCAAAAATAAATCAGTAAATGAATACAAATGTTGTATATGCACCTAGGAACATCAAAACAGAACTGTCAAATTGATGTTATATCATACCTACATTTCATACTGACGTGCGACTGAAATTTAAAAGAAACCAGATGTTTTGAGTTTCTTTTGTTTGTAGTTTATTCTGCCCACTTGTCTAGTCAAAAATAAATCTCAAGGGTGTAATGTTCTGTTATATTTGCAAGCGTTCACGAAATAACTAACTGAAACAAAAAGCGTTGTTCGATTTTGGTCAGATGAATTTTAAATGAAATATAAAGATCAGTTTTTCCTGCGACAGAGCATTTTGTGGTCTAAAAAATGCCGCTATTGGAGAGGCAACATGCCCCTACCTTCTCAGTTAAGAAAAAACTCCCTGTCGCAGCCTGTAACACCATCACTTTATTTTTTTGTTATTTGCACGTGAGTTGTTAGACACGGCGGGATGTTTGGGTAAAATTTTCAATACAATTGCGTACATTAATTATTTAGGCGTTTTACTGGGATCGTCGCTAGCATCTAGCACAGATAAAACTTTATGCACGAATGTGCGGCACAGTCAGTTAGTAGAGCGGTCAACATGTATTTACAAATGGACGGAATAATATAATTATTCTTCTACTATGAAAGCGAATAATTTGTATTTTGTCTTGGGTAAGTTCTCGTATTTAAAAGTTTATGCTCTTACGTTGATATATGCTTTTTACATTACCTACATAATTAGTTTATTAGGTAATGGGGAATGTATGAAAATAAACTATCATACGAAAATACAAGACAATACTTTTTCCGACTGTTTCATTCAAGTATTTGAACTGATGCATATAGTGGCATTCAATTTAAGCTTACATTACACATATTACGGCTATTATAACAAATACTCGCCTAAGGTTAGGAGACAAATTCTCACACTTTTTATTATCTTCATCACAAAGTTCTCAGTCCGAAATCTGCTGGGACGCGTACCTTCATCCTTTACTATCCTGAGCTAGCCTACGCATTTCTCTAAAAGTAGAAATCCTGCATCCCCAACTATTTGAGAGCAGTAGTCTAATATGGGCCTACCCCCAAATCATTTTATTCCTATCTCTGACTTTAGTATGTCGCGAACTATTCTTTCGTGTCTCAGAAGTTGTTTTACCCATCCTATCCTTTCTATTGTTTATTGTTTTCCATACCTTTCGCTTTTCTCCAACTCTTTCTAATACCTTATCAATCCACGGTATCTTCATCATGCGTCTGCAGCACTACATTTCAAATGCTTCTATTCTTTTTTGGTCCGTTTCTCCTATTGTCCAAGTTTCGCACCCGTACATCTTTAAGAGCCTCTTCCGAGTTTCTACATTAACCGTTCCCGAGCATTAGGAACCTGCTGCTCCTGAAACCCGCTGTTGGGTCATTGAATCTTTTTGTGTCATCGGTAAATATAGTATAGGAATTTTTGTTTAAAATGGTCTCTCCACGTTCTTATTTGACTTCTGCGAACTTCGTACCAATCTCTTGCGGCACTAACTAAATGAATTCGAGCCGTTTCTAGCTTTACCTCTTCCGGCCACGCATGTAAAAGTTCACAACTATTTAGTCATCTATGGACTCTCTTGGATCCTGCTCTAGGGTTCCATTAAAATTTGATAAGTATCGCTTTGGCTAAATCGGGCATGACATGGTAACTTGAACTCGCCGATTGACTGTTTTGCAAAACGCTCGCTAGCAAATTATCATTCCGACTACGACTTTCTTCTAATTCTGACGGAAGGTTTATTACCGCAGTCATTTGTTGTTGCAACGCTGTCACTTCCGGCATAGTTGCATTTGAGGGCGCTGTTGTGTTTCCACGTTTGTCTCACTGAATCGATCGTGCTCCGATTCTGATGCTGAGCTCATCGCTTGCTCTGTTTCAGCATCAAATCCGCCATCTCGATCTAAATTTTCCATGTTGAATTTCTCAGTTTTCTCTTCATTTTCGCGAAAGATCCCACTTCTGAATTGTTAACTGCTTTATCTACTCCTATTAGATTATATATTAATTAATCAACTGCTTCTGAGCAATTAATAGTATACATAAACAAATAGCGTGAATTATAATAACTCACAAGTGAGTTATTTCACCTTCGTTCCTGATTCGGCGAAATGGAACAGTCCATTATTGTCGAGGGGAGGCAGATGACTTGACATACCTAAAAAGTTTGAAGTTTTCAAATACATTTAAGTAATAATTGTGCTAAAAAGGATGAATTGTAATGGTAAAGATGAATTATTATGTACCTACACCACAAGAATTAAGGCAAGTAGCTAATGTTACAATAGAAAGTACTTACTAACTGGTTTGGGTACGATAGAACTATAAATTTTATTCGCAGTATCTGTTTTTGAGAATCATTAACGTACCCCAACCAGTTAGTAGTTCTACGACATATATGCAACAAATACAAAAAGAAGCAATAAAATTGCATAATTCAGTCCCACATATTCAGTTTGCTGGCTGTTAAACTATACAATTAATTTCATTAATAAACAAAATGAGTACTTAATTATTTAATAAGAATTTCCATATCCTTGTAACTGATAAGATTTGTAAATACATATTTATTGTTATAGTCGTAGATAAAGTATAGTCGAGGATTGACCACTCCGTAATTTTGGTGTACAAGATGATGCAAATGTCTGCAATTGTCTTGTAATTGTTTGAAATTTTTGCAAATGTCTGCAATTTTTGCAATTGTTTGTAATTTTTGTAATTGTCTAGAATTTTTGCAAATGTCTGCAAGTTTTGCAATTGTCTGCAATTTTTGCAATATTGTCTGTAATTTTTGCGCTTCAAATTTACAAGGTGTTTGCTGTTTTAGATTAGCCTGGGTTATGAAAATTAATTAATTTTCGTAATGTGACTTAACGGTTGTTATTTTTGTATTGATGTAAATACTTAACAATAATTTTTATGTTCACATCTCAAAAATAAATTAATTTGTTCTCATAGCCTTGGCTATTCTCGGGGCTATTCTGAAACAGCAAACGCCTTGTAAATTTGAAGCGTTATATCTCAAATACTATTCAAGATATCATCAAAAATTAAACTATCCCAAAATTGTATTGAAAAGTCCTATCCGATGAAGTGTCACTCATCATAGGGTGCTATTTGAAAAAAAAATTAGTGACGTTATAACTCGAGGTCATATGACCGTATGGCGATAAAACTGACACCAGAGTGTGGGCAAACGACGTATCCGAGCGTGTTCTAGAAAAGTAAAAATGAGGCTGTAAACGAATTTATGCGTTACTTCTTTGACACACTGTATAATTAGGGTGGTTGCTAGGTCTTTACCACACGCAACTGAAATTTGCAAAATTAGCCGTTGTAGGTGAGGTTTGAAATCACCCAGGGATGGTAAAGACGTTATACCACCTGAATTAGGTATATACGACTTTTTATTTATGACCGAGAATAATTTAAAAGCTAGACTTATCGTAGAAATGATACACATCCAAAAAGACAAAAATTATTTAAATGGCAGACCTGACATTCAAAATTTAAGTGACAAATTATTACGTAAATCTGCTCTCTACCACTTGATTCTAATTTAACACATGTACCTACATTTATTTCCTTTTTCATAGTTATCAAAATCAAGTGTGCTAAATATCATTTCTATTTTTAATTTTAGATTCATATATTTACTGTTATTTACAAATTTTATTAAGAAGAAAAAAAAAATGTTGCATATTTTTTATAAGTACTTTATACATTTTTAAATAAAATCTTGATAAAGCCCCCGAACGGGGGCGAAACTTCGATTTTTACAAAAAGTATTTCAATTTCTGCCAATAAATTCACGAAATTTATAAATATAACCGTGAAATAACTCATAAAAACACATTTTTTTAAAATAAATATATAAATATGTACGTCACTTCACTAAATGACAATCAGTGTCATGCTCGGTGTCATGGCAAATGTCATAACAATCATTCATGTATTTGTTACTACAGAATCCAACCAGTGCAATAAAATCACATTGCACTCAAAATAGTGAGGTAAACTCCTCGGTAAACTCCATATTACTGCACGGTTGTAGATAAAATTTCATTATTCAACGTGTTGAGTAACGATTCATGGTAACGATTCAATGGTTTATGGGCAATAAAAAATTTCTGAATTTATTATTCACAGGTCCGGCCAATCAAATTTCAGTTGCAGCATATCGAGGATGCTGTAACGCAAATGCCATCGTTTTCTAAATATCAAAAAAGCTAGCCCTGAAACCCTAAAAGTGCAACTTTGAGTTTCGTAGAAAAAATATAATGTTCTACTCTCAGTTCTACTCGAGCGTTGAATATTATTAATTCAATACAGTAGGGAAGTTAGAGAATTTGAAAATTGAGATGGATAGGTTAGCATTAGACGTAGTAGGTATCAGTGAAGTGCGATGGCCAGAAGCTGGAGACTTCTGGAGCGGAGATTTTAGAGTAATACACACAGGATCTGTAGGAGGAAATTCGGGAGTAGGAATTGTTATGCGGAAAAAAGTAGGACAGAGTGTAGAAAATTTCTTACAGCAAAGTGACAGGGTAGTTATGGTTAGGTTAGATTCGAAACCTGTAAAAACAGTAATAATACAGGTATATATGCCCACTTCTAACTACAGTGATGAGGCCGTAGAGGCAGTTTATAGTGATATTGAATATGTGCTAGATTTTGTGAGAGGGCACGAAAATTTAATAATTACAGGAGATTTCAATGCAGTCGTAGGCACAGGGCGAGAGGGCGGAATAGTTGGCCCCTTTGGATTAGGCAATAGGAACGATAGGGGAGTTAGACTGATAGAGTTCTGCGATAAACATAACTTAACGGTCGCGAACACTCTATTTCACCATCATGTTAGGAGATGCTATACGTGGAAGATGCCAGGAGACTTAGGGAGATATCAAATAGATTACATTCTCATTAGGCAAAGATTTAGAAATCAAGTTAGGGATTGTAGAAGTTATCCAGGAGCAGATATAGATAGTGATCACAACATAGTCGTTATGAAAGCCAATCTTAAATTTAAGATTTTGAAAAAAAGAAGCGGAAGAAGGTATCTTGACCCAGAGAAACTAAAAGATGATGATATGCGCAATAAGTTCGAGAAAAAGACAAACGAAGCACTAAAGGGCACGGGTGGAAATATTGTTAGGGACATAGAGGCAGAATGGAATTGCATTAAAAATAGTTTAGTTTCCTCAGCTAGGGATATTTTGGGTCATAAACAGAATGAAAGTAGGAAACCCTGGATAACAAAACATATTGTGAGTCTAATAGAGGAAAGGCGAAAATATAAAAATAGGTTAGATGAAACAGGGAAACAAAGATATAAGGCGATCAAGTGGGAAATTATTCGGGAATGTAGGAAAGCGAAAGAGCAATGGATCGATAATAAATGCAAAGAAGTGGAAGATAAATTCGAAGTAGGAAAGACTGATGAAGCATATAAAATAATTAGGAGAAATTTTAGAGAAATTGGATCTAGTACCAAAAACATTAGAAATGAGGCAGGAGATATCCTAATCGGAAGTGGGGAGAAGGCAGATAGGTGGAAAGAATATTTAGGAAACTTATATGCGGGACAGGAAGTGCAAGATATATTAGAAAGCGAAAGCAGTGTAGAGGGGGATAACCTAGGGAGTCCTATAATGAGAGAAGAGTTTGAGATAGCACTAAAAAGTTTAAGGAATAATAAAGCACCAGGTATAGATGGCTTGCAGGTAGAAATCTTAAAGTGCGCAGGTCAAGAGGTAATAGATCGTTTATTTAAACTAGTTAGTCGCATATACCTGACAGGCGAGATTCCAGAAGATTACAAACGGAACATCATAGTAGCTTTGCCAAAAAGAAAAGGCGCGGATAGATGCGAAAATTTTAGAACTATCAGTTTAACTTCCCATGCGTCAAAAATTTTAACTAGAATTGTGCAAAGAAGGATGGAGAAAAAGGCGGAAGAAATATTAGGAGAAGATCAGTTCGGATTTAGACGAAATAGAGGAACGCGCGAGGCCATTCTAGCTTTACGAGTAATTATAGAAAAAACGATAGAAAAGAGAAAGAGCGTCTATATAGGATTTGTAGATTTAGAAAAAGCCTTCGACAACGTAAAATGGGGGAAGATGTTCGAAGTGCTGAGAAAGGTAGGGATGAAATACAGGGACAGAAGAATAATACATAATCTCTACAAAGAGCAAAAGGCAGTTATAGAATGTGAGCAGGAACAAAGGGAAGTAGATATCCGGAAGGGAGTGAGACAGGGATGTGCATTGTCACCTCTAGTTTTCAACTTATATATCGAAGATGCGATTAATATTGTTAAGGAAAGAACAGCCTCAGGGATCAATGTACAGGGCCAAACTATTAACATGCTCAGATTTGCGGATGATATAGCAGTGTTAGCATCTAGCAAAGAAGAATTAGGAGCGGCTCTGAATGAAATGGAAGCAGTATTGACACAGGGCTTCGGCATGAAAATCAATAAAAAGAAAACTAAAATTTTGGTATGTAGGGGATGTGAAAATAGAACTAAAATGGAAATACAAATTGGAAATGAGAAGATAGAGGAGGTCGCGGATTTCTGCTACTTAGGAAGTAAAATAACTCAAGACGGTAGGAGCACTAAAGATATAAAACAAAGAATGGCGCAGGGCCGAGTTGCGTTTAACAAAAAGAAACAACTGTTATGCTCGAGAACGGTTAATATAGAGACTAGGAAGAGACTCTTAACGTCGTATGTATGGAGTACGGCATTATACGGGTGCGAAACTTTTACAATAGGAGAAGCGGATAGAAAAAGAGTAGAAGCGTTTGAAATGTGGTGCTACAGACGCATGATGAAGATACCGTGGATAGATAAGGTTAGCAATAGGGAAGTATTAGAAAGAGTTGGGGAAAAGCGAAAGGTATGGAAAACAATAAAGAGTAGGAGAGATAGGATGGTAGGACACCTTCTAAGACACGAAGGAATAGTTCGTGACATACTAGAGTCAGAGATAGGAATAAAAAGAGGTAGGGGTAGGCCTAGATTAGACTACTGCTCTCAAATAGTTAGGGATGTAGGATGTTCTACTTTTAGGGAAATGCGTAGGTTAGCTCAGGATAGAAAAGAATGGAGGTACGCGTCCAACCAGTCTTCGGACTGAGAACCTTATGATGATGACAGTGGTACCGTTGCATTCAGAGTTTTTCGTCGTAGCTCGTGCTCTCGCCTGTCTTTCGACTACTGATCAAAGTCGCTCAGCTGTCAATCGATACCGAAATAAGGAGTGCACGCAACAAATTCATTCTCAGTATTAGTTTGGCCGACTAGTTCCCTGCTTTTCCAGATAATTTTTGTCCAGCGATAACTAATGGGAGCTATTGCACTGCAAAACATAAATCGTCAAATAGGTGCAAAATGGCAAAACGAGTGAGATTTTCTAAAAGAAGGTTCATTCAGGAAGTGTTAGCCCATAGTCCGTTTAATTGGAAAGTTATTCGCAAGAATTTTACAGAAGTGTGTGGCAAATCACTTTGGCGTTTTCTGCATCCTCACTATATCTGAATGCGATATACGGTCATGTGACTTTAGCGTTTACAGTATTTCTAAATAATGCGATAACTCCCTAATAACGTTCCGAAATAACGTTACGTAAATAACTACCCTAGAGACCTGGACGGGTCGGGTTCGAAAAATTAGGCCCGTGCAGGTCTCTAAACTACCCATCTCTAATATAAATGGCATAGATTAATTGATTTATTTTATTCTATGATAAATGGTCTCAGTCCGGTCCAGTTTTTTAGAACTTCTTCATATTACAAAATGTAAAAACTAAAAGGGAAATGGAAATAGGATCAATCAAATTCATTCTTAACATTGCATTGCCCTATCATAATGGATGGCTTAAGCGAACCCCACCCCATCGGGTCTCAGAAAATTTACAAATAATTTTAAACTTTGCTCCCATTCCCTGGGCGTATTTTTCAATATTTGAAAGTAATTTAAAATTCAAAGTTTCATAGAAAAAACATAAGCATAATATAGATAGAATAACAAAATAATGCATGGTAATAACAAAAAATAATTTTCTAATCTCATGAAATTTTTCCAAATGTGTGTAAATGCCTGCAATTGTTTGTAAATGTTTACAATTGTTGGGAAATGTCTGCAATTGTTTGCAAATGTCTGCAAATGTTTGCAATTTTGCAATTGTGTGCAATTTTGCAAATGTTTGCAATTTTTTGCAATTGTAATTTTGGTGTACACATTTTTCTTCAGTGGTCAACCCCCCGAGTATAGTATTCAACTCGCGGTAATGGTAATAACTCACTTGATGAATTACAGCACTCGCCTGCGGCTCGTGCTGCAAATTTCATCTGCGTGAGTTATTACCTACATTACCGCTCGTTGAATAATATACTATTATTTGACTCTTAATAAAACAGTTTGGGTTGTCGATAAAAACTCGATGTTAATAGTAAAACTAATTATTAATTCTCGATATAGAACACGCTACACTCTCTTACACAGTCTCCAACTCTACTCCCCTCTCTCTCGCTCTTGTTATCCTATTCTCTTACATTCTATTCTATAGAATTACTTATTCTATAGAATTACTTGTAGTCTTCAAAATCAAACAAAGAATAGACGATACCGTGCACAATATGAAAGCTCAAAGTATGAACATTACTAAAAATTCATGTTAGGTAGGTACCTATTAAGCATAAGTAAAAATTGGAATGTGTATCAAATTCATCATTTTTTTATTTAAGTTGTCAAACCATATTTCTTGAAAAATCAGGAAAGAATGTTTTATCTGTTAGCGATTTTTATTTCTTTAGGTTAACCTAAAGAATAATTGTCGAGTCATCATTCTTCAAAAATCAAACAAAGAATAGAGCGAATAGACGATACCGTACACAATATGAAAGCTCAAGGTATGATCATTACTAAAAATTCATGTAGTCAATTTTTCTTTGTTAACTTTTTCTTTAATTCATGATGAATTAAAGAAATACTTTGCGTACTACCAATATAACACTTTATTACAGTATTTGACCGGTTTCAAGATTTTAAACGTCATCATCAGAAAATGTGAAATTGTAAATAAATGACACTGAGGGAACAGTTGACAAGGAAACTTAAAATTGACTATTCCACTCATCGAATTTTAAACCAATCCAAACTCGCCATTTCTGAATATATTGATGTACAGCAGAAAAAGTACCTGCTAAAAATTTTATCGAGGGTAATAAGCCAATGAACGGTTAGCATTCACCAACAGCGGCAAAATTTTAAAGTTTCCTGGACTACCAGGTCGTTGTCTAACAACCACGGATTTCTGTGCCAGCAACTCAATTTATTCACATCTATTTGACATCACTAATAAAGTATGGTTAGAATCATACCATTAATGAAATACATCTATCTCAACTAATAAAGCATAGGTTTGAATTTAGTGGATTGTTTCCTGAAATAGTCATGATGAATATCATTCGAGCGTAGATTTTACCTGGCAAAATTTGTCAGTTGTACACTCGAGGTTCCCAATTTCTTTCGTGACATTTTCAAAAATTACTCGATTAACGTCTCGTAATTTTTATGGAAAATGTCTTGGTTTAGTATAAAGGGTGGTTGGCCATTACGCAGCTTTTGGGGGCCTCTGGTATGGGACATACTGACGTCAGTATGTGGAAGTCTGGGGCGTTTTGTCTCGAACTACTGTATTTTTCTAAAATCGCCGGTTACCGTCAGCCGTCAACGACACTACGAGCATTATTTGCTCGTAGCAACGGCATACTAGGAATTTGCTGTCAAACTTTGTGGAAGATCAAAATTTTTGATTGAATTTGAATGTTGTTTTGCTCCAATGTGAGAATAAATGATGGGAAAATCAAAAGAATAACATACCTGAAAGCGTAAATTACAATTTAAATAGTATTTGGAATAGAATTGAAAATTTGTGACCAGATCATAAACTTTGAAATTGAAACTTCAAGATATCTGGAAATCTGATCTAGAAATTAGCCGTTTTGCAGTTGACACCTATTTGGGCATTACGTAAAAATCAAAATAGTTCATGCAAGAACACTTTCGTGTTCAGGCACTTTATATTCACGAAAAACTTGGGAATGAAATCCTAAAATTTATTTAATGGCAATTAACTGACGTTGCTAAATTGACATATTGGCAGTGTCACAAAGCGAAAAGAATCCGACACTCCTGACTACAGAGGTTCTCAACAAGTTTGTCCATATGCGCAGAAGGCGACGAAAATCGGTTCTCGGAGTGTCGAACCATTATCTATACTAAACTAAGAGAAAATGTCACTCAAGAAATTGACAGGCAACCTCTCGTGACAACTGAAAAATTTTTCCGGCAAAATCTAAGCTCTTATGATATTACTTATGACAAAACAATACAATTTGTTAGGCTATAATGTGTGTGAACCAATTTTATTTCTATGGTAAATTTATATTGTCTGTTAATCTGTTGGCGATAATGAAAAGTACCTAACTAAAGAATAAATCTGTCAAAAACTGTAAAAAGAAGTCATGTCATGTTATTATTGTCGACACATATTTTCGGGTTATTTGTTATAATCTTAAAATAAACAAGTTCTTTTTAGTTCAACACGATCTTTATTTTCTCAAAGTATTCGATCCAAAACAATTAATTAAAATAATGATACGTATCCATGAAATAAGCTAACTAGAAAACTGAATTTCAGTATTCACCTACGAGGCATAAGAAAAACACAAAGGAAATTCGAATACTTCGTAGCTTGAAGGGAAAAAACATTGAATTTAAAGAAAACCATTTACGAGAAAACAATAAATTCAACTGAAAAAACCTTCAAGTGAAATATCAGAAAAAACTAAATAAACATTATAGGTATACATATATCCATTGATTCTTGATAACTGCCAACTGCTAATCTTGCAATAAACTAAAAAAGAGAAATAAGTCAATAAATGTCATAATGGCAACAAGAGAAGTTAAAACTTAAAAAAAAATTATATAAGAGAGTGTTCTTTCTAATCTGTGATGAATTTATACAGTGAGGTCCTAAAGTTTGGAATAAAATTCATAATTTCTTTTTTATCAACATTGAATGAAATGAATGAATGAAATGCTCGGACACCTCAATTTTTATTTTCAATTTAGAATTTTGTAAGGGATATGTAAAATATACCAGTTGTCCCATTTTCATGTACAGCTGTCAATGTCAATTTTCTTAAATGGAACACCCTATACATTTTCATATTTCTGAGTAGTCCATTGAAAGGCAATTTCATAAATGTGGCATTTGTTACCTTTTACTTCCATGGTTATCGAGATATTAACACTTGAATTTAGAAATTCGTCAAAATTAGAAGCAAAAAAAAGCAAAGTATACCTCACACAACCATATGACATCAAAGATTTATGAACGAAAATACGAAATGAAATTCGGAGAATCACGCCTGAAGTTATTAGAAATGTTCTTTACGAATTCGAGTACAGTTTGGCTATAGCTTAGCAATTTCTTGGAGCTCACACTGAACATTTAATTTAGATTATTTTTGATGTTAATTACTTGCTTGTGTTTTTACTCAACATTGTTTGTTATTTCGTGGTAGTTTTGTAAACCTAATTTCCAATCTCGGCAATCTCTAGCTTTTGTAGAAGTTCAGATATCCTAATTCTAATTTTGAGGAATATCTAAATTGAAATGTTAATATCTCGATAGCCATAGAGGTAAAAGGTAACAAATGCCACATTTATGAAATTGTTTTTCATTGGCCTACTTAGAAACATGAATGTATATAGGGTGTTCCATTTAAGAAAATTGACATTGACAGCGGTACATGAAAATGGAACACCCTATATATTTCATATGTTCCTCACAAAATTCTAAATCGAAAATAAAAATTGACGTGTCCGAGCATTTCATTGAAATATTAATAAAAAAGAAATTATGAATTTTATTCCAAACTTTAGGACCTCACTGTATTATTGTGTTGCTCGCATTCATGTTTTGTTGTTTGGTTGTCTTGACGAGATATAAATAAGAATTTGATGTAGTTAATATTTCCTTCGTTAACTTAACTTAATTCATGATTTAAAGAAATTCTTTGCGTACTACCAATATAACACCTTAATTCAAACTAGATTGTATTAAAAATTGGAATGTGTATAAAATTCATAATTTTTTTATTTGGTGTCAAACCATATTTCTTGAAAAATCGGCAAAGATTGTTGTATCTGTTAGCGATTTTTTTCTTTAGGTTAACCTATTTTCTGTTGCAGAATCTCTTGCAAATGCCACAGGGGAAAGTTTTTCCCTGAAAAATTTTCCCCTATGACATTCGCAAAGATTCTGCAACAGAAAATAGAGCAAAAACTACTCAGTACGTCAACCACTTGATGTCATCATCGTTTTGCGGTGAATCAATAGCGTAATTTGAGGCATATGCAGGATACAAAAAAACTGCACAATAGTTGCGCGCTGAACCTGAAGGCTAACCATATCCCAGAAAATGCTACTATTCCTGCAACAGTTGACGAACTAAAACAAATTCTAAAAAAAGGTACGCTTTCGTTTGCGTGGTCCCATGTCTTCAATGTGTTCTGTCTTCATTTTGACGAGTTCGTCGCATCGACATGCCCCGGAGATTCCAAATATCAAAATAACCTGAAAGAAGTTAAATACTGTAGTAAAATTTGCTTATATTCGCATTTTAGTCGAAAACTTGTCTTCGTTCCCAAATATTTTTCGTCATGAGCTTCAGTCACGAATCTTTCAAATTGTTCTCTATACTTGGGCCGCCCAAAAGACGGAGTGATCACATTGCAAGATCGTTCTCTAGCGGGGCCAATATTAATTAATGACGACCGAATTGGAGTGATGCGACTTCGATGGGTCTAAAGAAAGCACATCACTGCGGTTCGGTCGTCCTAAATTGATAGTGGTCCCGTCTAGAGCTCATGTTTGCAGGGTGATCACTCCGTCTGTTGGGCGGCCCAAGTATAGTAAAGACCCTTGATTTTTTCGGTGCATAGCCTTCATTATTTTGTTTTTTAAATATGCACGTAGTTTTGAATATTTATTGACGTCTACTCCATGTTTGATATTTAATCATCGAATATCTTGACCAGATTGTTGAAGGCTTACTTTTCTGTGTAGCTACCATTTCAGAAAAATATGCCAACATCAACAATACACTTTCCGAGTAAGTTTTTACATGTTTCTACTACACCAGTTAATAAATGTTTCGTATTTGGCTTTATAAATACTGCTCGACTTGGTTGGCAGTAAATTAGAAACCGCTGCTTTGGCTGCTTCCTCAACTTCGGTGGCGTACAACATGACATTTCTGAGTCAGACATGAAAATCTGTAATAAATATCACAATTAATTATAAAAGAAACCTTGTTATATTGCAAAAATGACTTACAAATTTCTTAAACCAAATTACTCGATTACTTTCCTTTTTTCTATTTAATTTGTTTTTCTACACCTATTTAATTATATGACAATTATTCGGATTTTCTTCGTGAAATATCGTACCCATAATTCACTGTAGTGAATTATGAAATCATAATTCACTGCATTTGGCCAATCAGAAATATACTTTCAATAATCACCGTTTCCCTGATCCAATGATATTTTATATCGACCGCGATCAACTCTTGCTGGAGCTGACAGTCGACCTGGGTGACAGCCAAGTATCGCCATATATTATTGTTTACGTTTCCAGCGTATGCACTTCGTTCGAGTAGGTACCAATTAATCCATACAAACTAACAATTCCACCACTATAACTGCCAGAATTTAACAATGGAAGGGACAACTCCAAATTTGTATATTACTAACTGCACAAATTTCAATATATATTCCTAGTAAGTAGTTCATTTATTGAAAAGTCAAAATTAATGTATTATGATAGTGTTCCATTAAAGTTATCAAATTTGAGTCTAATTTATTTGTTTAAAAGGTGTAGAAAAAGTATAGTATTATATTCGCGATTATGACCATTATTCACTCAGATGATTTGAGCCACTCGCCTTCGGCTCGTGGGCTCAAACATCATCTTCGTGAATAATGACTGTCATAATCGCTCATATAATAATATACTATTACATGATATCCATTGCAACCATACCGTGCGCACTCTAGTCGGAAAAAAATAACCAAGTTTAGTTCTTTACCCTTCTCACATGGCACTAGTGAGCATGTCATTTTTACCCGGGAACTAGATTTAAAATTTGTGTCAGAACATAGTTCACGGGGCGTTGCATTTTAGCGCTGGGGTTCCTTACAATCGGCGCGAAAATGGAGATTTTGAATTTATGTACTTTTTTAAGAAAAAATCGCAAACAAACGGATGTTTTGTACAAATAATTTATTTGTCATAATTTAATTTTAGCTTGTCCCTGTAAATTATTATTATACCTAATGGTTATATGGGTGCTGTGTTCCGAACTGTACGCAAAAAAATCTATTAAAAGTATGTTTTCCTACATATATTGCTTTGCATGAATTTCAGCAGTATAAAAGCGCATGAAAATGGAAGTAGACCAGTCAGCTCAGTACTTAGCCCAGCGTCCTAAGCGTCATCTGTTTCAAATTATGCTTCCGAATATCTACTTCTCTTCGTTCCTGCTCGAATTCTATAACCGCCGTTCCTCTACTTAGTCTAAATATGAAGTGATCTTCTAACATTTCTTCCGCCCTTTTCTTCATCCTTCTTTGACGCGTGAGAAGTTAAACTGGTCGTTCTAAAATGTCCTTTCCTTTTTGACAAAGCGACTATGATGTTCCTTCTTCTGGAATCTCACTTGTCTCGTATATACAGCTAACTAGTTTAAATAGACGCTCTCTTACCTCTTGACCTGCACACTTTAAAATTTCTGCCTGCAATTTATTATTTTATACGCTTCGTCAGTTTTTCCTACTTCGAACTTATCTTCCACTTCTTTGCATTTATAATCAATCCAGTGTTATTTCGTTTCCCATATTTTCGAATAATTTCCCACGTGACCGCCTTATACCTTTGTTTCCCTCCTTCATCTAGCCTATTTTTCTATTTTCGGCTCTCGTCTATTAGAGTCATAATATCCATTGTTATCCAGGGTTTTCTACTTCGCTTGGCAACGGGGTGGTTATAGCTCATTGAATAATGAACTTTATTAAGCATTCGGAAACGCACAGGTAATGAACGTATGCTTACAGATAAAAGAGGCTCAATGCAGTGAAACATATTTAGCAACAATTTCATGTTTAAGTTAATGTCTTCTAATGAGCGTCGTATATTATAATCAGAATCCTAAAGAAGTTACGAGCACAAACAAAAGTTCTCCCCCCTCATTAACACGATATATGTATATGTATATACATACGTTGTGTACTGTAATAATTAAACAGGTGCTTTGTGCGTGGTGTTTTGTTCTCATTTTACAAAGGAAACCAAACGCGGCAGTAGTAATCCACTTAAGAACTAGAAGCTTTCGTTGTTCGGAACTTTACTTCCCTGTTTCTTATACCTTCGTAGATAGGTTTAATGCTATATCATGAATTCTACATGAGCGACGTGCGACGGAACCCAATCAAAAGATCTTAATGTCGTGTTGCTGGCGGTGCGTCGAACGAGAATCCGAGTACATTCATCAAAATGTCAAAATTTATACAGGTCGCTGGGGGTGACATACACGAGGCAACACGGAGGCGTGAAGATATTCATAACGAAGTTTTCATGAAAAAACTTAAGCGCTCTTTTAAAATGGAAAGGACGTAATGAATACATTAATACAGTAATGTTTTTCCTTATGTTATCAAAAAAATTTACATTACCTATGCATTTTATTTATTATTATTATTTTCTTCAAAATCAGGATCACGTGCATAACAATTAGAAATCACTTCATTCCAATAGCCCATACAAAAAATATCTTCGATTTACGATTTACGATGCGTTTACCATATTATGCAAACATAGTTCTTTTATTTTGTGCTCATCTCGAAAATTACTGAACCAATTTTAAGTTGGAAATAAGGCATTTCTTTCTGAAATTGCAAAAATACGAAGATCATAGTGCATATCTAAAAAACAAGAAGTTTAAGTGTACACAATTTTCAGAAACACTGCTAATTTTATTGTGAATATGGTTAATTTGTGTTTTTTAATAAATCCGTTGAACTTCATTCTCGAAAATCACAACTTAATCCGTTCAGTTTTTTCAAAGAAACCCAAACAATGTAAATTATTTATTAAGAGAATTATCTAGGATGGTTTGGTAGGTGTCTGGAGGAAAAAGATGATATGGTTGATATGCCGTCCACTTCCATCTGGCCCATGTGCTTCAAACAAATGTCGATCCTCAAAGGAAATTTTTGAAATTTCAACATTTTATCAGAGGAGGTTTTCTGCGTCAAACAACCTTGATATGCTACATTGTGAATTTTTTGATTTGTTACATCCAATGAACTCTGGGCGCGGTTATTCACACTATTTGTGGACGCCATGATGAATATCCCATTAAAAGCGACAATTATTGGAGGAAAACTTTAACACTCCAGTTGTTCACATTGCGGTCCGAATATGGGAAAATCGCAAGGAGAGAGGTTTGGTGGATCTCCAGAAGTTTAATCCTCTGGTTTTCCAGAATGTTGGTTTCAATCTTTTCAATGTTCTCTGAAGTACATGATACAGTAATCGGGCGACGAGATTGGCGTTCGTTTTGCACGTTATTCCTATCATCGCGAAATCTCTCAGCCCAGTAGTAAATTTGTGATTTTTACAAGGTTTGATCACCAAATTGTTGTTGCAGCCTAGTCACAATGTCACCGCTCATTTACAAGAAAACGAATTTATTGTTACTCTTTGGGCAACAAGAACACGAACTACTTTCCCACTCACGTTAACAGATACTGATCAGATAATTATTCAACATCACTTGTTGTTGCGAACTACCACATACGCTCCCAGACAACTAGGATTTCGCTCACTTATATTTGTTCACAATATTAGGTGCGCGGCGGTGAAATTCCGGTTCATATCAGACTTGACTTATCTAGGGTGGAAGGCTATATAGGCACTAAAAACCAAAAGTACCGCCTGACGAAATAGGATCAAGTGTGAACTTTTTTCCTTTCCAAGAACATATGAAATTTGAACTCGAATTTTGAAGATCTCATTTTCACGACTTTTCATTGTATCAATGAACTCGTTCATCGGCTGAAAATCAACGATTTGATTCATTCATTCAATTAACTTTTTGAAGTGAAACTTCTTTTGTCTCGGTAGAATAAGTTCCTGTGTTGGCAAATGCGAGTGTTACGAAAATTGAAACGAATGGAGGGGAGCAGTCTGAGAAGAAGACGGGCAGATGAGAAAGGGAATATCAAACGCCCCACTCTTTAGCCACGCTCTGTCTCATGCTTCGCACTGTTTCTCTCAGGCGAGCGTCAGTAAAGCGAGGACACAGCGTTTCAATTCTCGTAACGCCACAAAGCGCTTGGTTAGAAGCATTAAAATTCGATTTATTCTTTCATTATTATTATTTTGATACGGACAATATTTATTATCGATTTTTGTATTGGAAGTGCGATTGGTAGTCTATAAATTAATGAGTTTTAGATTTGAGTGAAGACATGGAAGTTGATGCATAAAGATATATTTGAAACTCATAAATGCATACACTCCAATCATCTGTTTACCCTACAAATTTTTCATTCCTCTAATAACGTTGAAGTTTCACTTCTATCGCGTGTGGCGACCACGCTCCCAGTTTTCATTGTATTTATTTCAATTTTGGTTCAGTACAGCAACGGTGTAAACATATACAGGATGTCCCGGTGAAGGTGGGAAATCTCTCGGGTGCGTATAGATTACACGAAAATAACACCCCAAGTTCATATAAAGTTTTCTCCTACGACCTTCCCCTGCCGAGATATTCTCCCTTAAATTGGGGAAATAAAAATCATTTTTTTTACATAAAATTTTTATTTTTAATTGTATTTCGATAATTTTCTTGGTGACGGACGTAGTGATTGAATGTTGATAAAATAATGAGGCCCGTTTTTTGATAGTGCATCAGGGAAGCAAGGGGTGAACTGCCCCTTACCTTCTTAACTTCATATTTTTTAAGGGGCTGGACATTTTTAGTTTTTAACCACATTTTTTGTTTCCTCAGACATTTTGCCAATAAAAAGTTACTCTTGTTAGGTTTTGATAAAATGAAGGATTTTCGAGAAAATAAAACTCAACAAGCAAGAGGTACAGTGTTTCTACGATTTTCGTTTTTATTTTTTTTGGCATTCCGTATTAAGAAAAAATAAAAATTGACGATGTAGACAACAGACGAAACGTCGTACAAAAATAACCTTAACAGTTTTCGAAAGGTAGTGAAAATTTACATTAAAAAATTGCTTTCGGTTTTTCGAATGCCAGAAAAAATGAAGACGAAAATCGTAGAAACACGGTACCTCTTGCTCGTCGAGTTTTATTTTCTCGAAAACGCTTCATTTTATCGAAACCTAACAAGAGTAACTTTTTATTATCAAAACGCCCGGGGAAACAAAAAATGCGGTTAAAAGTTAAAAATATTTTGCCCCTTAAAAAATATGAAGTTAAGTTGGTTGTTCATCCCTTGCTCCCCTGATGCACTATCGAAAAACGGGTTGCATTATTTTATCGACATTTAATCACTATGTACGTCACCAAGAAAATGATCGAAATACAATTAAAAATAAAAATTTTAAGTAAAAAAAAACTATTTTTTAAATGATTTTTATTTCCCCAATTTAATGCAGAATATCTCGGCAGGGGAAGGTCGTAGGAGAAAACTTTATATGAACTTGGGGAGTTATTTTAGTAAAATCTATACGCATACCAGAGAGATTTCCCACCTTCACCGGGACACCCTGTATATGATCGGTACTCGGTTGTCCTCGACAGTAGTTGGTTGTTTGGTTCATTGATAGTACGTAAAATTTCCTAGATTTACTATTGGGTGTTCAGACGGTTTTTTGAATATTTTGTGCTAATTCTTGTGCTCTTAGTGATTTGAGGTTTTAATAATTCATAGGTGTCCATGTCAAAAATTCAAACACGACCTGTTCATCAATTTTATTTCTTCGGATTATTAAGTATTGTTGCTGTCTGATAATCGCATTTTTGACTGTTACGTGGAAGTTAAATATGTTGTTTGAAATGAACAAATTCTTGGCCTTGTTGAAAGATACGAGCTTTTTGACGTTACTGCTGCCGGAGGAAAACAATGCACGCCGCACCGTTTCCCGCTCCCCTCTCGCCCAGTATCATGTTGGCTTCAGGCGTAACAAAGTTTAGTGAATTAAATGTAGAGTCCAAAGAAGTAATATGTGGTTGGTTACAGCCCATTGGTCAATACATAATGAATCATTATTCAACGGGCTGTAATCAATCAAAATGTTTTTACTTAATGCAGCATATCCAGGTTGTTTGGCATAGAAAACGTCGGCCAATAAAATTTTGAAATTTCGAAAATTTTCTTTAAAACCAATGTTTTTAAGAGGATCGACATTTTTCCTCATTGTTCATCATACGTTTTAGGTGTTGTAGGACTGAGTGCTGTTGTTCGCCGGATCCGAGTTACCAACGCCTTGACGCCCTTAACCGATTTTTGTTTGTTTTTAATCGAACCCCCAACTTAATTGAGTTTAGCCTGGAACCGGATACCTTGTTGCGTTAACCAGTTGTATGTTACGTAACAATACCTCCTGGGTTTGTTGATAAAGTGCTTCCAGCCTTCTCGTTCGTCTGTACGAAAACAATTTCTTTTTCTGCGTGATGCTTAGAAGCATGCGAATTATATTATTTGGTTAAGAATTGCGCATCTCGTAAGGATTTTATAAACTTCCTTCTTTGTTCTCCTGCTGTAATTGTATATGTACATTATATTTATATACATAAAGTAATGAGTTTTTAACGGCATAGCAGTCAAGAGAACTACACAGGAGGCCCCCTCACGAAAAAAGTGAACCAGGCGCCGACCGGGATTTGAACCCAGATCTTTCGCTTTCCGGGCGGCTGCTCAAACAAATTGAGCTATCCGCACCACGACACATCAAACGTGAGAGAAAGGTCATATATAGGTAGCGAAGGAAGATGGTAGTAACAATTAAAATTCTCACAATTTACCAACAAATTCCAACTTTTGGATCTGATGCAGTAGTCGCACTATTTTAGTGCTTCGTAAATACAGATGATCCCCGAAGGATAAATTGTCAGTAATCAGAAACCAAGCCTAGTAATTATACAAATATTAAATTATTATAACGACTGCAGATATGAATATACATAAAGTAATGAGTTTTTAATGGCATCCCAGTCAAGAGAACTACACAGGAGGCTATACTCACATTTTTCCATCCAATTGGCTAATATCCTTTTCAATAAAAATACTTATAAGTACCCTTCCATCTACGCCACTGAAAACATTGAACGATAGATTTCATTGTTGACCTATCTGTATTCAAGTATTAAGTGTTTTGCCACAATATCGGGACTTTAATTCAAACAATTATTTTTATATTAACTAAAAATTAAAGGAAAATGTGTATTTCAACCCCCTGTACTCATAAATGAGGCATTCTAAGACCTATGTTTAAAGGACCTTTTTTCTTGAGAAGATCTTGCATCAACTGCTAAAGTCCTGCTACAAAAAACTGACTCACCCTGCATTTTGCAAAAAACAGAAAAAACATTTGAAAAAGTTATTTTTAATTTGAATGTTCTATTTGCTCTAAAAATTCCAATCCACACTAGACATATTTATTCAAGGCTAGATGCCCGGTCACGAAATCGTTTTCTCCATTTTTAAACTTTATTTTGCAGCAAAAACCTTCCAAATTTGCGTGAAAATTCTTGAAAAAAATATGTCTATATGAACAAAGGTATATTATCTTGAAATTGTTTGTAAGACTTTAAATAGAAACAGAAATTTTAAAAAAATTGGAAACTATTGGGTTTACACCAAATTTCCCAGCGTTCAACAATAATAAACCGATTTATTTTTTCAAAAATCTCTGAAAATAAGGTCAAAAAATGGAAAACAAATTCCAAATATTCCAGCAAAATTCGCTGAAGTCAATTTGTGGTATGTGGTACGTCGGGACGGATCGAAAGATGTAGCTCCGCCCATCTATTGCTTGTCGGCATGTCAAACGCGGCCCGGTGTTTGCAAATATTTCTTTGTAGAGCCGCTTGAGGATTCATAATTTTTATTCTTTGGGATTATTATTATAAAGCCACCACCCCATTACTTTTCAGAATGTGCAGTTCCAGTACATATTTTGTTGCCCGTATAGGTAAAACCCTTACTTGTTCTGACAGTGTTTTAAATTTTAAAATATATTATATACAGGGTGTCCCAGATAAGCCTCGTCAGCATTGCTATCTCACTTATCTTTAAAGATAGAAACATGTTTAAATGGGGAAAAAGTTTTACAATTTGAAGCTTTTTAATAAGCCTTCACTCGGCTACGCCTCGTGCAGAAATCACGCGAGTTTACACGAAATACACTTTCCATCGAGTTATGTACACTATTTTTCCCACGACCTCTTAAGAAGATAAATTTATTCATAAAACAGTAACTTTATTTTTAAGGATTTGTTGTCTATGCTAAAAGATGTCAAAATTTCCAAGTAGCCTATTAGCTTACTATGAGCATAATATTCTAATAGTTCCGACCGGCTCATGACACGTTGATTTGTTCTCTTGCCCGCCAATTCATAAATGACCAGTTCGTAGACACTGAGTAAACATTAAAATGTTCAACTGACACCTTTTAAGAGATTTTTCTGATAAAAAAATTATTAGATTAAAAAGAGACGCGACAGGATATTTATTCAGTAAACGTCAAGATCTTAAAGCTGCCCACAAAATTTGATGAACCTGTGCGATTTTCAAATATTACAGCACAGTTTAGAGTTTAGCGCACGGGTAACGCAAGTGTCAAGTTTCCGGCCTATTATGCTGTATGCTGTATGCTGTATGGGAAAAAAAATACCTAGGTAAATAAATTTGCTCTAAAATACAAAATCAGATCTACGCCTGTTACTTTGAGAACCTAAATAGAAAACTGATTTATTGACATTTTTATATAGCAAGAAACCTTACAAATTTAATATCACAGAGCTGTCAAATTCGACACTTCTGTTGTACATGGGTACGTATCCTCTAAATCATGGAATATTTTGTTGGTTTAAAACTGCTATGTGTTCACCCCGTACTGATAGAAATATTGTTTCATTAAATCAAGCTTGTGTCTGAGATAGTTTAGGAGATCCCAATGCGTTCAGCTATCATTGCATCTATCCAAGGCCCAGTATTTACTCTATTTTGATGATCATAAAAAATACTCACAAAGAAATCTTTTATGCCCGGTGCCGCCAGTCCACGTGGACTTGATAAGTGTCTGTCACTGCACCTGCTAACCAATCCGCAATAGTTTTAGGCGATAAAAGAATCATACATTGCAAGAGAAAAGTTTTGGTGGGACTTCTTTCTCTATCCTCTTTCCTTGCAAATAAAAATACAACCAAATCACTAGACATATGTTGATACTAAATCAGCAGAAGTAGTGCAACGCCCCTTTCAAATCGAACTCTGGTCTACCTGGGAGTCTAGCCTTAAAAGTAATATTTGATTTATAAAGTTGCAGTCTGCCTTCCCATCTACAATCGTGCATTCTGTAATTTATTCACCTTTTCCATTTCAACTTCCAACGGAAAATTTTTTGCTCTAAGAATGCTAATGTGTAAGAAAAAATAGATCATGGTAGAAAGAAATAATCTGACGGTACCTTAGTACGTAAGTAAACATTGTGTTCGTTTACAGAGTCCCCATACAAAAACATAATGAACTCTTTCACCTTCTATACAATGTTATTGACAATATCGTCTAAAATCGATCTGCTTAATGAAGCATGGCGCAGCAGTGACGATTCCCAATTTTTTTAAATGGAACATAATGGTGAGCTATAGTTGCCTCTCATAGTATACACCGTTTCAGGATGTGTGCAGGATTTTTGATTTGCGATGTCAGATTCTGCTACCTAGAGAGCTGCAATAGTTGAAGATTTACTATCCTGCAAGCCCATAGAAGAAAGTGCAACTACTACGGAGGATTACAAATGATCCCAAATTTTCAGTGCAAATTTGCATTGGAAGGGATTGTTCTGGAATTTTCCCGATGTATGTAGTTAATAACATAAAAGTCTAAAATTAAGGACTTTGTGATGACATTTGGAAGCCGAACATTCATCATTATTGTTTTATTCTTCATCCAGATGGTTGTCACGTGGGGAGGTGTTAAACCGTGTATACGAATAATTAAGAAACGAAATAGCGATATTCTCAAGCGACGAGCATGCAGAACAATTCCTTGTAAAGCTCCCGACTCCCGTCCCACTATCTAAGAACAGCTGGAATACGCGTTTTATGTAAAACCCGTAATTTTTTAGAATGTTTGCTTCGTTTATACGTGGGTTTGGATAAACGCCCTACTTTCCTTCTGACTAGGGAAACAAAATAATGTTTTAACATTGAAAATGTTATTAGTATCCTAGTATGGGTATCATATTCATCGAAAAGAATGTGTTGCATTTGCCACATACGTCACACGTGAAATCCGAGCGGTAGCGGTTAAAGTCTGCTGGTTTGTATCGGCACAATAAGTTTTGTTAACTAAGGTAAATGGCCCTAATTCAGACAGCGTCCCTAATTTCGGCAGTGTATTGAAAATACGCTAAAAATAATAAACCTGTAAATAATACTAGTACTCTGAGTAGCAAATTAAGTACTTCCAATTAACACTCTTAAAGCAGTTTTCTGCATTATCGGAGGCGCAGTTGCTCTATGGTATCGAAAGTCGTGCCAACTGTGCGGCAACTGTCAGTCGCGATGTAGAAGTGTACGAAAGTGGCGTCAACCTTCTTAAGGTGAGTAGAAAAAGCACTAATTTCGTGGAGGCATTTTCAATATTCTGGTCAAAATAATCCTTCGTATTGTGTAATTTGTGGCTTTTATATACCTTAAAGACCACCTGTAATACATAAATATAAACGTATTTTACACATTTACGTAGTTTTTCATGATGTTGGATTCATGTACAACAAAACTTTACATGTTCTTAAATCAGACAATATTGTGTCGGATCTAGGAGCATGTCCAAAAATTACAAAATCAGTTTATTTCCTTCTGGCACTAAATATTATCCAGTGTTCTATCCCTTTCTGGGATCAGGGCATGATTTTGTGGCTTCGGTCGTAAATCAGACAGGGTTGTCTGAATTATGTGCAGAAGGTGTCTGATTTAGGTTCACCTTGTAATTAAATTAAATTCAATTGTTTGTACGTTATAAGTATTAATGAAAAAAATATTTTCACACGGTATTTATTTACTTACAATATAATTCCCTCTAAATCAAGGAATGTCAGAATAATGTTCGATGAATAACAGATTTAGAGCCACTGTCTGAATAATGGTCTTAAGGGTGTCGGATTTCCGGCCACTTTTCAATTTCTGCTGTCGGATTTAGGTTCAAAAACAGACATGAAGAAAAATAGTTTTTCTCTGTACTATATGTCAACTTTTCAAGAATAAACTGAAAGACTATATTTTAGAAAGCCTGAACTACACGACTAAAAAAACATTTTCAGTTATTGTCATAGGATCAGGAGTGTATTCAAGGAAAATCGACGCAGCCAACCTTAAAGTGTCTGAATTAGGGTCATTTACCTTATAAAAAAATGTATTCTGCCCTACGCTATTGCCCAACAGCATAATAAATCTAACTAATTTGCACTATCTATAAACTCATGCCTTTGTCTATTCGAGTTAAACTACTGCAGAAAATTCGCTGGAACTAAACTAATAAACTTCCAGACAGTAGCTGCTAAATTAATTTGCCTAACTTGTATTTGGTTAATGCCACAGAATGTTGACGTGAACTGTTCAACTTTGGCACCTGGTTAGTTTCAAACTGGAGGGTCACATCTTCGTGTGCTAATCGACTCGTAGTGTTTGCAGAATTTGCATGGAGAGCGTAGGCAGGCAGTTATAATTGGTTAACGAAAACTTACTTCATTTAAAATATTCGTAGTTGAAATGTACAAAATGAAGGTAAAAGTGTACCTTGGAAGTGTAGATTACTAGCTCTATCTGACTTTGAATTTATATAGTGTACAATTCAATTCAATTTTAGCCAGTTCATAAAATTCAAGTTAATGCAAACTTGATCAGCAATTACGGAAGTGGATCGATTCCAAACTAAGAAAAATAAATGAAAAACTGCTTCAGTTTTGTCAAATTTTGGTAATAGTACATTACAATACAAGTGGAGAAATTGAGAATTTCGCTCTCGCATTCTGCAAATACAATTTTGATATGAGAAATAATAATAATTCAATATAAAGAAAGTTGTCAGGTTGTGTTGTTACGTTGCTATATGGTTAACATTTTTCAATCAATATTTTTACGCGTGTTAAGATTAAATTTGTTCATTAGCGGGTAAGTTTAGTGCTATGTTTTTCAAATTATGGAATGTAACCGACTGATTTATTTGTAGGCTTAAAACTTTGTTCGCGGTTTTAAAAAGCAAATCAAAAGGTTATACGAACCTAAAAAGGCGAAAACATTCGACAAAAAAGACAGAAAAATTAAACAATAATCAAAAAATAATTTCGATATTTTTAGGAAACCTACGTACAAAGACATCACACTTTCGTCGTTTCGTCTAACTTATATCGTCCTTATTTTCAAAAAAATTCTGCTGCTTGCAACTCTAAAGCTAACTTAGAAAAATAATTAAACACAATAAGAACAATTGCTATTAATAATGGATTCAAAATAGAAATAATTAATAGAATAATTAACGATAAAAAATTAAAAATTAAAAATTACTTATAATAGCATATACCCAAAATTATCAGATAGGTAAAGAATATATTAGATTTTGTCGTATAACTTAGGTATTAAATGTTTCTGAAAGAATTGCCAGAATTTTATCAAAAAACAGTATATCAGTATAGTAGCATTTTGTAGAACCTACCAATTAAAATGCTCTAATTGTAACAGTATTTATATTGGTCAAACTGCTAGGCCTATTCATATAAGATATAATGAACATTTAAGATCATTTCGGTTGAGGAATAACAATTCAAATTCTGCAAACCACTTTTCGAAAATAATCACAAATTTCCTATTCTTGAAGGAAGTAAATTATTGTACACATTGAAAAAAGTTATCAATTTATTAGATATTTTGTAATTTATAGAAATTCATAAACATAAACATGATAAAAAATATAACTTACTTAACGAACAAATTGATTTAATACAATCTAATCTTTTTAAACTATTGTAAATTTGAATTATTTATGTAGGCAATTCTCCGAGATAAAGAAATATATTAATTTTAAGGCCGTGCCTCCGCTGCCGGCAACGGTGCCCGCTAAATAAACTAATGGATGCCGGCGCCGGTTGTCCGCTCAATGTTGGCTCCGGATGTCGGCAATGGCCCCCGAAAAATAGACCTCAGGCTGCCGATTTCCATTTCTGTATTGCCACACATTTTATTCGTTCGGCTTATTAGTCTCGACTTTCTCTTTCTATTTTGTACCTAACACAGCTGTTCTCAACCTGTGGGGCGCGCCCCCTTGGGGGGGCACGACATAACGGGAGGGGGGGGGGGGGCGAAGACGTGAGGAGGATGAAGCAAAAGTCGTAAAGAAACCTTATATTTAAGTAAATTTTGCAATTCATGGAGGAATCTTAGACTTGTAGCGATGCAGCAGTGGCAGACCAAAATAGACTTCGTATTCGTATTTTATTAGTACTCTAATAGAACGGTTGGAAGGGGGGCGCGGTTAAAATTCCCAAATACCCTAGTTAATAATAACTCAATAATAACCATATCGCGAGAGAGGAATACTGTATTTTATCTGCAAGAATTCGTAGACAGTTGCACTATTAAGATTAGATTAACTAGGTACCTACTTATTCTGTATGTATAAACGTGCAGTTACAGAGTAGCCTTTGAAAAAACGTTTCCTATTATACCGGGTGGGAATTTAGTGTGTAATCGGTTCAAATCTCTGGTACTGCTTAAGATATAAAAATGAAATTTTACACGAATGTGGGGACCACATGGAGCATTTCGTAAAATTATTTATGTATATACAGGATGTTCACATTCTGAGTACCAGACCAAAGTTCTTTTTCTTTAAATATCAAATGTAAAACCGCAGTTGGAAAGAAAACATAACGTGCTTTCGGTCTATGCGAAAACGTTCGACCTACATTATCACTTGCCCCCCAAAAAATTAACTGGAAAGTCAATTGGTAAAATCTCGAAGTCCACCACGATATTTTTGCTGGACGTGGGATGGAGACCCGGTCGAGGACTATCTGCATTCCGAAAAGCAATTTCGAAAGGGTCCGTAAACTTTGTTAGAAAAGAAAGCGCGTCGGAGCGGTCTGTGAAAGTCACCCCGAGCATAGAAATTGACACATTTTTTGCTTAGGACTTGATTGACGGAGTAGTAGTAATAAATTAATATAAATTTGACGTTTTCTGCGTCAAAAAGACCTCGATATGGCGCTAAACGCAGTTCGAACTTTAAACATTAAGCTGCGCGTTCTTATTTAGGTGTTTTGTGATCGCAACACTGTTTTAATTCGTTTGTACAAATGGCTCTCAGATATCCTGACGATACGCTGTGCGGACGGGCTCTTCTGATGCTCGCCCGGACAAGTCAGTCAACTGACGGTACGCAATGCATGTGAAATAGTTCATTCAAAACAATGGCCCTAGTCATCAGGACCGACCATCAGGACTGATGATCAGTCGCATGTGAAACGGCTCTAAGTCTCGAACACATCCGTCGCTTTCCGTTGACATTAGATCCAATTGTCCCGTTCCTGCCGAACTATAAGGATTTACTGCTGACTAAGAAGATTTATTAGGCAGTGACTATTGTCTCATTTTATTGTTGCACTAACTCCAGGCGCAATTAACTGCATTAATTGTACTTGTTCCACTTGCTGCTTCACATTCTATATACTCTCTGATGTCTCGCAGACGAACCAGCTAACTCGAATTGGTATCTCAGAATCGATTTAAATTTAACCTGCTTCGTTTAGTAGGTATATCAAACAAGAAATAAATTTAGTTATGTTATGTGTGTGGGACTTCTATTTGTATACGGTCGAAGATCCATTTTAGAGTTCATTTAATGTAATTATTTGTCGGCATACTAGAGAAGGTGAACATTTAGGCCGTTAAAAATATAATAAATTGCAGGTTACTAAATTTAAGAAATCATCGAAAATAATCTTAAATAAATCATAAGTTTGGCTTCTTGTAATTTATCTAGTAAAATTCATTGTTCCTTTACTATTGAATTATGAGAGAGTTGGTAATATGCTCATTAATGCTCTCGAAACATTGTTCCAGTTGGCAATGTAAAACTCTTTGTGTATACGTTGATGACGGATCCCTGTGGTCTGCCATATCTCAAAGTTGTGTTGTGTTCCTTTGTTATTATACCTGTTAATTCAAAACTTCAGTTTGCGGTACGGCGAGCGACTTATGTACGTACAGTACCTACAGTCTTTCGATTTACGAACTTTTCCCGATGAATGTGCGAAGCTCTTTTTAGTGTTTCGCTGCACTTGGCTTAACCCTAAACGATGCCTGATGCCTGCTCGACAAGGTATTATTTATTAAATACCGGCATTTACGCATTATAAGAACGTCCCTTCATTGGTATATCCGGGACAATTTCAATATAATACTATAGGATATGTTTAACCCCACCCCTGCAGCACAATATGACGAGCCCGCATTGGTTTTATATTGGTCCAGCATTGTAAATTGGACCAATATAGACTTTAGTTAACCCATATTGGTACTATATAAACTTACCGTTTTTATGTAATGTAGGATACTAATATTGGAATCATATAGGGTCGGGATAGAATTTGCCCTTGCAAATAAAACAATTTAGCCACATTAGATATGATTATGATTTTACAGCATTTCTCGCCCAAAAATAGCATTCTAAAGGAAAAAAGCAGTATCAATACTTTAGGTAATACTGGTGAGTTTTATAAAATTGCTATTTTGACTAAAAACAATCCGTGAAATACCCATATCTTTCTTGACATTGCGGCTTTGTGATGTCATTATATATTTTACTACCCGAATAATAGACATTGAGAATTTCAAATTGGGTCAATATTGGCCCAGAATATCCAATTGAAAGTAATTAAAATCTATTAACCTTGTCATTGACTGTTAGTATGAGAGTAACATTGCTGGCGGACATGCGCACCGAAAATTAATGGCTCCAATCATCAAAGTGTTTTGTCAACATGTAAATCATAGAATACAACCAGAATAATATCTCTTTGTCGGCAGTTTTGATCTTTTAAAGCCGATTTCAGCGGACAGCCGCCATTACCTTGGGTGGCAGAAATGAAACATGATATGATCTACGTTTTATTGTGGAAGCAAGATATAAAGCAAGTCAGTCGCCCAGCATAATGGCTGCCGCGATGCTTACAAGTGATGCGCGTACTTTTTCCAACATCATGACATTTTATTCTGGTTATTCTGTGACTAAACTATATTGTAGTTAACGGCGTACATTCGAGCTTTGGCGGTTAAACTGTTCAGTGACGAAAACAACGTTTTTGTGTTTAAAATATTAGTTTTTCAGTTTTCCTAACTATAGGGGAGTATTTTCCTTTAATTACATTTTATAAATTAAAGCAGTTTTCATTTGAAAATAACTGCTGTTTTAAATTTATTATCTATCTAACCTATAATTCTTAAGTGATCGTTAGCGAAATATCTTTTATGGAGCTTCAGTAAATAGTCTGGTGAACACAGTATTTTGTGAGGCATCTGAATTGATCATATTCAAGTTATGTTTCCTATTAATTCTGTTCACTAAAGTAAAAATACTCGTTGCCCATTAGGTATTCCCCCAATGCTGGTTCGATATAAGGCCAATATTGTACCATTGTTGGTCTAAAATTCAGATTCTGTCCTTCCAAATAAATATTTTTTACAGCTTCTATTATCTCACAATGCCGCAAATATTCGGCAAAATATAGGCATAAGAGAAAGGCAATGGACGAGTTATTCTCCATTTACTTTGATCTGAATCATGATGAAACTCCCATGCAGGTTGGCGAAAATGAAGTGGGAAGATTTCAAACTTCTCTCACGGGTGATAACGACGTTTTAATCAATATATTTTCTTCTGATAAAGAAAATTGGGAAATATATGACAGAGAAAATGAACCAAGACTGAATAACAAAGACGAAGAAATAACTGACAACTCAACTTTCACAGTATCAGATAATAATTATGAAAACGATCTGAAATCAGATAATTCCTCGGATTTGTTGGTGTTTTTGCGAGAGTGGCCAAATTTTACTCAATTACGCACTCGGCGCTTAATCATCTTCTTAAGGACGGAATGACCGCTTACGTTTAAATTTACCAATTTATTGATGCCAGAACTTTACTGAAAACAAGAAGAACAGTTTTGTTATTGAGCGAATGAGTAACATAGCCGGAAAAACTGGCAAGTTTATTTATTTTGGAATTGCAAATAATTTGAATAGGTTTTTATTATGCGATGTAGTTCTTTCAATTTGCATTTAATTTTCAATGCTGATGTCTTATATTGAATATTCAGGAGCTGTGAGAAAGAGACATCTTTTGGTTTAAGGAAATTTGATCACATATCTGCTAAGTTTGCTCAGTTGTTCTGGTTGAATATGTCTAATAGAAGAAAGCATCATTTGGCTGTATTCGTGAATAAATTGTTAATTACGGGTACGCCTGTTTATCTGGCTGAATGCTTGACATTTCGCAAATCTCTCCATGGTGTAAATTTGAGACATGTTTGTTCTTTGCATTTGCCTCGACATCGGACATCACTATTCCGGAGGTCATTTATTTACAGTTCTGTGAAGCTTTTTAATAGTTTGCCATCTGACATGAGGATTTTATCGCCAGGGCAATTTAAGTTGAAATCTAAGCAATATTTTTTCAAGCGTCAGTCAGCAGCGATATAGAATTTGTTACACATCCTACATCATGATGCCCATACACAGATAGATATAAGTATATATATATTTTTGTTTCTTTCTTTATTTTGTTTGATTATGATTAGTTTTTGTAACTTAGGGCAGTTGTGTGAGTTTTGCAGTTTGTCCTTTGCTTCTCCTCGCTTTTTTTTTTTTTTTTTTTATTGTGTTTTCGGTCATGCGGGTGCCTCAAATGATAATTTTGTCTAGGTAATTGGGTTAAGTGGTAGAATAGTCGCTTAGACTAAACTTCGCCCAGCCACAATTAGTTTTTTTTTTTTTTGTTTATTTTGTACTTTGATTGTGGCAATAAAGACCATTTATTATTATTATATAATAATGAAAAAGTCCATTGAATCCTGTTTAGCTTGCTCTTCGGATTGGGATGGTGGACGGAAAGACAGAATTAAAAAGCGTCGTGAGAATACGTCACAAGGAAGTGAAGAATCTTATTAAAGTGTTTAGTTTTTTTTGTATTTCTCTTATTAGTATTATTTTTGTATTATTATTATTATTTTTCAGTTATACATTTTATGAATAAATACTTTTACTTTCCACAACAGACAACATTTTCATCGCCTATCTCCTATATTGGGACCATATAGGTTCTAAAGAAGTGCAGTAGGATACCTATATTGATAAAATATTGACTGTTAATATTGGCCGATATTGTAAACGTCAGATTAATCAATATCGAACCGCCATAGTATAACTACATTGGAACAATCTTGTTTTAAAATACCTAGCCAATATTTTAATACAAGATTGTGCCAATATAGCTTTTCGGCAGTGGCTCTATATTGATTAATCTGACGTTTACAATATCGGCCAATATTAGCAATTAGTATTTTACCAATATAGCTGTGCTACTGGGGCAGGTATTGCGACGAAAGAATGGAAGCGGTTTAGGTGTCTTGGTAACTTGGAATAATGAATCAATCTGCGGCGGCTAACATCAAATCAACCCAACGTACCCAACCATTCACCAGTGTGATCCCGTCTCCTTAGGCCGCATCGCCGCATAATATGAAACGAACACATGCATTCTGCACTCTCTGTAGCCGAAGTCTATTGTACTCTGTCAAACCCTACCCATACACAACATCACAGTAATTATTCATGTGAGATAATGCCAACGTCTCACAAAGCATTATTTTTGTTTTAACATTTAACATGTTACGACTGCTGTATATGAACCTCGACTAGAATATGATTTTTAATGACGTTATTTACGTAATAATAGAAATGCAGATCACAATCAATGTACACCCCACGATTTGTACACATAGGTATCCATTCCTGCTAATAACATAACTTTAATTAATCAGTGGTACTGGACCGATCGAACAACTTACTCCTCGGACAAATACCCTGCTAGACCTTGAATTATTATAGAACTAAATCCAGATTTTTTGTACTACGAGACGGCACAGAATGCTACCCCACCTAAGATGGCTTTGAAGCAATTATAATGTGTCTCTATGTACGTACGTGCTTTTAAGCAGATCTTTATTTAAATATTGCATGTTTTGAATGCGTATGGAAAACCGCAGACCAACTGGTTTCGTCCTTTTGGGACTCATCAGTACGGTGCTTTGCCCTACACACTCGAACCATGCAATTTAACTTGCTATATATGCTGCCGCGCCTGTACAGATACCAGCAAGTGACAGTTACTTTGAGTAATTATCTGGGAGTAATCAGTGGTACTGGACAGTTCGAACTACTACCCCTCGGGCAAATACCGCGACAGGCATTGGACTATAGTGCAAATCCTTGACGAGAGCCAGGAAACCAGCCTACCAGGTAATGAGTTTGCTTCGTGCCCCTAGTGTTACACATAAGCAAAAGGCCTTCTATGGCAACAACAAAAGAAGAATAGAAACAGTTTGGTTTGTTTGCCCACTGCAACCTCATATCATGATTTCACTCTTGCTGGAACGGGCAGCACCGATAAGCGAGCGCCAACTCTTAGACATTACTTACCATGTAAATCGACCCGAACTTGCTCAAGTAACTACTCCTTGGGCAAACACCCCGACAGGCATTGAACTACGGAGCAAATCCTTGACGAGAGCGTGTACTGAACGGCCTTTTTTCTATGTTACGCTTGTATTTCAATTTTTTCTATAATAGACACTGAAACTGTTGGTTGATCTTGAAAAGTTGAATACAACAATATAAATTTTTCATTCGACAATTTTTTCATAAAATACCCTGTACAATCGAAACGCAGTACTAATTTGTACGATGGATCATATAATATGTTGTTATGTTTGTATACTTCGTAAAAATGATAAGAAACACTAAGTTGCTTCCATTATTGCCCGCAACGTGCGAACACGAACAATAATTCACAAATCTTATACATATTTATAAGAACTGAAGGTTTTGCACGATAACAAATTTTATACCAGGTCAAGATTTTTTTATTACGTCGTAGTTTGTGATTAAAGAATAATTCTCATGAAGAAATGAAATGTCGTGTACATACCAGACATCAGCAAGATAAGAGTCCTGATCCATTTATTTTAGAATAGCTTCTGAAACGCACAGTGGTTGGATCGAGAACTTTGACGTAAATTGACAATGAATTGTTAATAAGTTAACTACACACGGCCAAACATAGTGACACAGTAATTAAACTCGTTTCGCTGACAACGTCAGCATCCTCAGGAGTTGAAGATTAATCTAAATCTAAACTTACACTACATTGCTACAAATGCCAAACCTCCCATTACTGAAGTCGAGTTTAATTACTGTGTCACTGTCTTTTGGCGTGTGAGGTTAACTTATTAAGAGTTCATAGTAGTTTCTGAAACGAAAGATCTACTTTTACCCCTATTTTTATCAACATGAGGTGCACTGACTCCTAGATGGGGTTTCGGTCGGTGATTTGCGTAGCAGCATCAGAGTGCAATCCCTGTGGGGAACGCCACTAGGTTATGCGTCGCAAATAAGTAATCAGTTCTTCCTTAAGATTTCACCAGGGGACGGCGGTTACACAGGTGCAATCGGTTTCTGCCGTAAAAACGCCCCGTTCCAGATCGAAGTCACACGGGATTGCGAAATCGATCTAACCTTCACCAGCCCCCCGGCATGAACACATTACTACTCATTGGGTACGCATAAGATACTATGAATTCTTAATAAGTTAACCCCACACGCCAAAAGACAGTGACACAGTAATTAAACTCGACGCGTGTTTCGCTGACATCGTCAGCATCTTCAGGAGCTGAAGATTAATCTTAACTCCTGGCGAGTGGGCTTAACTTATTAAGAATTCATATTGAATTTATGTCAAAGTTCTTGATCTATCTACTGTGTGTACGCATAAGATAGACCAAGTCAGTTTATGACTTGGTAGGTAATGTTTAATTGTTGATATTTCAGCAATAACAGTAATTATTAAACACCTGGCACTTACTCAAATTTGTAAGACGGTGGATATCAGTGGATCACACGGCGAAGTCAGGAGCGTTCAATCAGGTACTTCTAGTTCGGACGTGAGAAGAAGAATCTCCATCCAGTAGTGCGGTCTTCTGTGGAGGGGATATTGGCGGCGGTGTGACGTCGAATTTTCCTACGTCTCCTTGGTGCCATGTGCAGAGATTCATCGCGAATCCTGCCTATTTCGCGAAGGTTACGTCACGTTGGAGCCGTGTGCGGAGATTAATTCGGGAATTCCTATCCTCTCGCGTGACGTCCGTCGCATCTGGGGCTTGCTCACTTCTTTCATCGATGCATGCGTATACGGACGGATTTTCAGTATTTCCTTATCTTTTGATTTGTAGGTAGCGGTCTCGTAGAACAATTACAAAATAATAATAATAACAATAATAATAAATGGCTTTATTGCTAATCCAAGAATTCAAACCTACATACAATGTACAAGTCTTTGGGTGACAAACGGCGAAGTTTAGCTCCTGTATGCAGGGCACATCTACATGCAATTGCTACTCTTTCACTTAACCGCAAAATAACAAAAAGCGTGATGGATGAGTTCGAGAGAGAAGCGTAGAAATCATAAAAAAGAAAAAGAAAAAAACAAAATAGGGAATGAAACAAAAAGAAAATACAAATGCATCAGTATATCCCGTCAGAACAGAATAACCAAAATGAGATAAGAAAATGAAAAATTAATAGAAATTGAATGTCAATCTAAGTTTGTTAGAGTTTTTTGGCATTATCTCTGTGCATTGTTACAATGTGTTCTAAGAATGCGAGTGTTACTCTAGAAGTGCGATAGGTTTTAAACGACTAGTCTTATTGTATTAGTGCAATTCGTAATTTCTTTTTCTTTATCTAGTTAATAAGCGCGCTATAATATGCATTAGGATCGAATATGTTTAAGATATTCATGGCAGATACAACTTTAACGAATGCAATTTACCTTTAACAACCCAATTTGCCTTGTAAAACTCGTAAACCTGAGACAGTGGGCGGAACTTAGAAGACAACACGCATAATATCTGCATAGCAAACTAGTGTTTCATTATAAATATGCATGCAGAGAGTTCAGGACACTAAAGCACACAAAACGGGAGGGTTTAAATCAGTTTAGTAGTTTGTGCAAAGGACTCCCAAAATGACCGAATTAACATCGAGTTTCAAGGACCTATTGAATCCAACTAGACCGTCTGATAAGCATTTCTTTGTGACACCCCTCGCATCGGGGATACCTCAATGAATGTTAAATTGGAGAACCTTTGAGAGGATGGGAATTCATTGAGCTGCTGCCAATGAAAACTGACGTTAGCTTATGCTTGTTTCGAGGCTTGTTTATTTGTAAGTTTGGATAGCCATCAGAGTTGGAGCTGAAGACGGATGTACTTTATTTCTTTTTATTTATTTATTAAACTAGGGAAATGTAGTGCGCGAGACTAACCTCTTATATTTACACATTTCCTTAAATACCTACCTACTTATTATGACACAAAAAATGCAGAATATATAATTAATTATTAAATAAAAAATTACTTCGCGTACTACCAATAAGTATAACAAAATTATTTTATTTAACCGGTTTCAAGATCTACAAACGTTTGTAAATAAATAAATAAAAAAAATAAAAAATAAATAAATAAAAAATTACTTCGCGTACTACCAATAAGTATAACAAAATTATTTTATTTAACCGGTTTCAAGATCTACAAACGTTTGTAGATCTTGAAACCGGTTAAATAAAATAATTTTGTTATACTTATTGGTAGTACGCGAAGTAATTTTTTATTTATTTATTTTTTATTTTTTTTATTTATTTATTTACAAACGTTTGTAGATCTTGAAACCGGTTAAATAAAATAATTTTGTTATACTTATTGGTAGTACGCGAAGTAATTTTTTATTTAATCATGGATTTCTACCAAATAGTGAAAAGTGAAAATATTAACTACATGCAGAATATATAACTTAACTTAAGCTTAGCTAATGTCTTCCCCATCGCGATAATATCTTCGATTTACACCAGGCAAGTCTTCCAAAGCAACCCTCGCAGTGCTTCCTCCACACAAAAACGAGTCGAGCCATCTTTCTTGCTGACTAATACTACAGGGGAAGGCCACTCCATGTCTACGTATTTTTCTAATCAGGATATCTATTTCAGATTGTTTTTCCAAGAGGGTTATCTGATGGGAGCGTGATTAACGTTCATCTTAGGTGCCCATTTCTTAAGGAGAAAACATCTTGCTATTTCGTCAGCAGTTGGGTGAGCTTCTCACTCTGCACCTGTCCAGTCCAAGTTGTTCGGAACACTCCTCCACCATTTTGTCCAGTGGAGTTGGTAAATTCGTCGCTGACATCTTTTGGTTTTCACCCTTCTCATTCTTCTTTATTAACGTAATTCTCGATAGTGGTTCACAAATACCAACTACGCTTGCAGATTTTTGGTCATACTTGGCGATGTTCGCTACTCTTACAAACACTTGAAATTGACCTTGTCTTACTAACGTCTTTCTAATCAGTGGCGCCTACTTCATTTCCTCATGCATCGATTCGACCAGTCCCACCAAGCAGCTGGGAGCTGCGCAGGCCCGTACGATGTTTGTTTCCTCTTCCGCAAACCACCACTAATCAGTTTCGCTTTCCTCCCTACGCTTATGGATAGTGGATATTGCTTGATGTTTTTGTGTTCCATTCCAAGTTCATTATCGATACCACCTTGGTTTGGCTGCTAAAATCGGTGCCGCTTTTGGTTCAAGAAAATGAATTCAGCCTTTTCCACTCGAACGAAGCCGTACCAGCAGACCAGCAACCCGCTGTAATTAAAATTTTATCCGGATCGTTTGTGACAAACTTTATAGTCGAATTTGAGTAGATATGCTACGGATGCTTTGTAACGTTGCAAAAGTAAACACCTTGATTAATCAAAATTGATTAGTGTTTACTTTGGACGTTCTGACGTCACGCCGTGATCCAGAAGGAAAATGGATGGGAGAAGCAAGCGCGCACCGCTTGAGATTTAAAACATGCGATAGCGAAGGTTTGCACACGTCGCATGTATGACGCGAAGGATCAACGTCACAATTGGTGCAGACGGCACCAATGCCCCCGCTGGAAAATCTCGGAAGAAGACCTCAGAATCCACCCCCCCCCCCCCCGAGTCTTATAAAAGTGGATGCTCCAGAAGGCAGAAGGCAGTACTTGGCCGTCCGGAAATCAGCTGGGACCAGGGCTCCCAGCATCCGAGATGATGCTGGCCGCCGACTTTCAATCCGCTTTCGAATTAAGAATCCTTCAGATTCAGAATTCATTCACCGCCGCCGATTCTCAATACTGACTTTATTTACCCGCAACGTACTGAGTAACGTTCTCGTTTCGCCGTTCGATCTGCAGATATATCCTCCGCTACCGTTTTCATGTAAGTGCCTATATGGTTATTTATTGCTAGCTTGTCTAGCAATATTTAAACATTATCCAACCAACGTGGTTGGAGCTGACTAGTTGTACGGCAACGGGTCTACCGAAATCGGAGCTCTCTGGCAGGGGTGGGAACCACTTAATTACGTTTTCTCCGCTGGTTATTTATAACCACCTGGGATTTCTTTGTGGTGACCGGTTTCCACCAAAACCTGGAGGCAGCCGGTGTATGGTAGGACGTATCCATTACATATTGGTTAGCGGCCTACCCGAAGGGCTTGCACTCTGGAGTGCGACACCGTGGATCCCCTACCTAAACCCCCGACTGGAGTGTATTTCAATACTGCGACGTATCGTCCAGAAAACCAGACCTATATTGTACAGATCGAACGCCGGACGTTCGACGTGTATCAGGACACCAGAATTCAATGAGAGGTTCGCCCGCGGCGAACAACTCATTTAATTATTAACTTGTAGCGTACAGACCGTTTGACAGACCGACTTGAGAATCTGAATTGCCGCGAAGTCCTGTATTAATTGTCACTGTAAATATTTTGTATACTTATATATAATTTAGTCAACTGTAGTGTAAATAGTTAAAGTAAAAGAGTTGATTTTAAGTTGGTCCTGTGTTCTATTTATCATCGTTTAGCAATAGAGAACCCTACCCTTTCTTCGACAAAGAGCTCAAGGGTATTGTCGACGATTACATGTCCAGCCGACCGTATCCAGGTTTAGTTGGTACCGAAAGTAAGATAAAAACTACCGTTGCACAACAAAAGGCATAAGTATCGTTGCAGCTTGGGAGCAAAATTCCATGTTATTTCTTGTGGAGCTTCGGTTTGCAATTCAAGGTCATGGCGTGACGTCATCGGCTACCATCAGACCAGTCGGTAAAGCAGATTTCTGCAGCGCAAGCCCACTGCCGGTCAGTCGACAAGACAGGTAACGCGAACTCGACGTCGACTCCCGCCCGCTCAGCTCGACAAAGCCTAACAAATTCAGCCGGAAATTTACAAAAAAACGTCTCAATTACTGAGTCGAATGAGTAATAATTATTTATTTTACTACGATAAGCAACACGGCGCGATAAACTTTGCATGTGCCACTGTACGAGTTCAGACTTGTATAATCGTGTCTGGCAGCTTCTGAGGTAAAGTCACAGCAGCAATGCGCAAATAATCCTGTCACTGCACGTTTGACTCCGGGTAAACTCAGGGTGACTCCAGGCAAACTCCGGGCGACTCCGGGAAACTCCGGGTAATGTCTAGAAGTATTCAGGCTTTGTTTTGGAGCTGTCTTCGCACACTTCACTGATGGTCTTCACAAACCTTGCTGCTGGTCTTCGAACACCTCGTTGCTGTTCGCATACCTCGTTGCCGTCTTCGCATACCTCGTTGACGGCCTTCGCACATCTCGTTGCTGTTTTCACATATTTCGTTGCTGTCTTCGCACACATCTACCCGTTGGTGATAAGGGAATCAAAGGTGCTTTTACCGACTTATACCAACATAAAAAATATGTAACTCAAACGTAAATTTTGATGGAGTGTAATTATCAATTCTAAGAATGTTTGCATATCAGCAACTTCCAGCAAGTTCGTTCTTGCAAATTACGATAAGATGCAACAAAAGCATGCAATTGGTTTATGCGTGAACAGTTTAATAAATTCGAGGAACTCTTCTGGGAAATCCCAGTGAACATTATGTATGTAGTTACTTATTATCAAAATTTCAGTCGGAGAAAATCCACTCAAGCAGCTAATTCTAATTTCCAAGGAATAAGAAACAATGTATCTTCTCTTAAGTAAGTATGTGTTCTCGGATATTAATATAATTGTCGCTGCATGTGTAGGTTTTCCCCGAAGTAGACGTATTGAAAATTATACTTCATCAGAATTTACGTTTGAGTCAAGTATTTTTTTTGTTGACATAAGTCGGTAAAAACACCTTTGATTCCCTTTTATCACTAACGGGTAGATGTGTGCGAAGACAGCTACGATGCGTGCGAAGACAGCGACGAGGTATGTGAAAACAGCAAAGAGGTGTGCGAAGGTCAGCAGCGAGGTGTGCTAAAACAGCTCCAAAACAAAGCCTGAATGCTTCTAGGCATCACCCGGAGTTTCCCTGGACTAACCCGAAGTTTTCCCGGAGCGTACCCGGAGTAACCACAAAGTCCGTTAGCAATTGTGTCACCAAACAGGTATGCAAATATAAAACATTGTATATCATACGAAGTAACTTCAGAAACCGTGCACTAATTGAGGCGCTTTTTTGTAAATTTCTGGTTGAACTTGTTCGACTTTGTTGTGCTAGGCGGACGGACATCGGCATCGGGGCGAGCGCATAGAACCGGTCTGAAGTTAGCTCGCGTCACCTGCCTTGCCGACTGGCCTGAAGTTGACTCCCGCTGCAGAAATCTACCTTACCGACTGGACTGAAGGTAGCCGATGGCGTCACGCGATGACCTTGAATTGCAAAGTGAAGATCCGTTAGAAATAAGAAATAACAAGGGATTTTGCACCCAAACATACATAGCATATCCACTAATTTGATAGGATATATAAAATTGCAGGTCCAATTTGTTACAGAATTGAAAGTGTCACTTCGGCAGAGAGTAAAACAGAGCAGGACTTAATTTAAACTTCGAACTTTGATGTTTCAAGTCATAAAGTTTTAATAACCGCTTGATAGTGCAATGTATGATAAAATGGTGGCGAAAGATTGTAGTCCATAGCGGACGCAAAGTACAGAATGCGGTAGTGAAAAGAAAATAGTAGTAACAGAATTTTTATTACCTTTCAATAAAGTTCTCAAGTATCTGCTTGATTCCCATAGAAATAATAATAATAGAGATTTTATTTACTGCGTACACAAACGTTCATTAATCATTATACATATTTACTTGCGTTTCCCAGATATTGTTGAAGAATGTTAAATTTTTAGAAATAATGGCGAATAGATTTTTCCATACCTAATAGTGTTTAGACTAGCCTAAACAACAAGAAAGAGAAGTAGAAGGAAGGATTTGAAAGCATTTTATTTGCTACAGAACCATAAACCACAAATACTATACCGGGTGCAGCGTTAACACATTTTTCCATTTCCTACCGTCGAAAGTCGAAATAATACCACAATTACATTACAATCAAGCAGTTCAATACGCCTACTACTAAAGAGAATGCCTGTGTTATTGTAGAAACGAAACATGGGGGAATTCGTTTAAATTTAATTAATAGGAAACGCATTATACGTCAAACGAAACTGATCGGATTTTGATTATAAATTCGGGGCGTATAAAGTCCGCATTGTTATGTAAAATCGAGCCACAGTTCACCCCATATAAACCCCCACAAACTCGATCTATTACCGTTAGATTAGCGTAATGGATTTTTTTACAACAATATCTCATATAACGGCACTCCGAAACACATTTTATCGGAGCTCACCCGATATCGAATTTCATAAAAATGGACGGGAAAAACGTCGCGGGGCGAATCGATTAGGAAAATGTCCGCCCTCACACCGAAAACGTTTTCTATCAAATTTAAAATTAAAAGAGCACAGAGAGGGAGAAGTCAATTCAGTTTTCCACCTTTTTAATTTATGCCACGGGTTAATTTAGTGCGCCGTGAAAGTTACAAGTGGGGCAACCCTTTTTGGGGTCGTCATTTAATTTATTACCTCTTTTTGGGAAGAAGGGGAGCTTTATGTATTCTGAACAATATTTTTTTACGTGTGAGCACTCTTTATTTGGCGGATAATCCACACATTCATCAAATTAACTTTATGATTTATTGTATTTTATGACGGAGAATGCAAGAAGCGACTTTTATACTAATGACCACTTTTTCATCAATCGTTATACCCAATGAATCGACTGGTGTGTTTAAATACCTACCTATATACATTGCCGGACAAAAAAATCCACTCTCAGAATTACTATTTTAGTAAATAAAAAACAACGGGGGGGAGGAGGGTTTGGAATTATATTTAACTATATTCTTTTCATCGTAACAATAAATAAAAAACAAGAAACAAACTGATTCGTCAACAAAACCTAACAAAAGTATTTTTTAGGAATCAACTGTAACTTAAGAACTGAAAAAAACGAACAAAAAACTATTAACGGGAAAAGCACACTAGGAGAACCAAATTAATAATGGGTGTTACCACCACGAACTCTTATTACTTCCCTTAAACGTTGTGGCATACTCTGAATGAGGCTATCAATAGATTGTTGGAGTATTTGTTTCTATTCTTCTTGAAACGCAATCCTTAAGCCATTCGAACGCTGTTCAAATTTTGATCAGAGATTAACCTCTGATTATCTTTCAAACCGGTTGTTCAAAACTTCCAAGCAGCTACTTGATCAGAGATTAACTAATCTATGATTAAACTGTGATCAAAGTATGGTTAAGTCGAATGCGGGTTGTTCAAAGCTCTGATCTCTGGTTAAACTATGATCAAAGTGTGATTAACTTGAACGCTGTTCAAGCTGTAATTAAAGCGTGGTTAAATTGACAGTTGCGAACGGCAGACTCTGAATTATAAAACTTTTTTCGTAAAAAAATCATCAAAAGGTAAGTACATGCAAAGAAAAACTTTAATTTGTAAATCCTTTTACTATTTTATTGAGTATTTTATCTGTTATTTGTGATTTTATCGTCAAAAATATTGCTAACCTAAAATTGACCGCATGCTGATATGTTTTCTTCAAATTTGTATAAACGCGCAGAAAATGTAAACAAATTGTGATAATGACTTTGAATGCAACATTAGTTTTCCTATAAATTTAGGCTGTCCAATTATTGGAATACGCACCATCCACCTATACCACTATATCCACCTATATCACTATATCACTTGCAACGGTTAGGTATGTCTTTTTTATCGAAAAGTCGAAAGTCCTTATACCTAGATGCGAAATTCACAAATTTGAAATACTAAACAAATGCTTTGAAAAATGCTCTTTCGTACTTCTGGTTGATTCTGAAGGAATTATTACATTAGTAAGTTCTTAGATATTACGGTCATAGTGAGCAATACGGCCATCCATCTGAAACCTCGACCAAGCGTCAAAATGTAGTAATGTAATGTAGTAATGTAGTAATGTAATGTGAATACTTTAAGCAAAATACCTCAATATTTTATATCTTGGTATTTATTTACATTACAATCGTCCTTTCCCAAAAATGCTTACTGCTGTACTAAACTGACCAAATCATGTTTCTCTCGCTCTGTGAAGTTTTTTGTCCTCTTATCCATCATAAACGCACTTTTGACACGCCAAACACAAAAAAATAAATTGAAATTAACAAATAAGTTGTTTGAGTGACAGCGAACTGTCAATCGTCAAATAAAATTCAAGGGATCGTATCTTAGCAACGTATGGTGCATTTGAACTAAAGCAAGTTAATCTGAGATTAGTTAATCACAGTTTGATTTTCGTACGAACAACCGGTGTCAGATTTGATCAATGGTCAAATTTAACCAGTGATTAGTTAATCTCTGATCAAATGGAGTTCTGAACAACCGGCCCTTAATGTTTCTGGTAGGGATTGGCGACGTCTAATCGTTTTCCCAAGCTGGTCCCACAGATTTTCAATGAGATTCAGTTCTGGACTATTGGCTGGCCATGGTAAACTTCCAATGCCAACCTCTTCACGGTACTCGGTAACAAATTTTGCTGTGTGTGGTGTGTAAACAAAAAATTGTCCAGTATAAATGGCATATATGGTGTGACATGGAGTTCCAGGCACTCAACAATGTATCGGTGTGCAGTCACTGGGTGGTATGCATAAAAAGTAGTACATGCTAATACTTCCAAGTATTTACTTCGCAAGTGAAGTACCTACTACACCATTGTAGTACTTACTACCCTCGTTTAGTAGATACTATTATGTACAGTAGTACATAGAAGTTTCTACTTCGCTGTAGAAGCACCTACTCTACCTCTCGTAGTATCTACTACAAAATCCAAAAATTATCGCTGCTTAGTAGTATCTACTTCATTTTCAGCGAAGTTGCTGTTTGGGAAACTTCAAATAAATTTTCTCTTGCAAAAATATGACCGCTTTTATGAATATAGGTACGTGCTGTAAAAGTGTGCAATGAATTAAGAACATACGGGGAAAATGAATATCGAATATTATTCAGATAGTTTCTGAAAAATTTGTCTTTCAAAAATTATAATAATAATAATAATAACATCAACAACAACAATAATAAGAATAAAAATATAACTAATACTTTTATTCATTCCCTCAGCGCAGAGCATAGGTATAACCAACAAGCCAATTTTTATAGAAGTCCATACATTCAAATTCAAAGGCGAATAAACTTGAGGAAAAAAAGACAATAAAACTCCCTGAAACCTGAGTAAAAATCCAAAATAATTTGGAAACACTCATATTTAACTAAAAGAAGCACTCATCATCATCATAAGGTTCTCAGTCCGAAGACTGGTTGGACGCGTACCTCCATTCTTTTCTATCCTGAGCTAACCTACGCATTTCCCTAAAAGTAGAACATCCTACATCCCTAACTATTTGAGAGCAGTAGTCTAATCTAGGCCTACCCCTACCTCTTTTTATTCCTATCTCTGACTCTAGTATGTCACGAACTATTCCTTCGTGTCTTAGAAGGTGTCCTACCATCCTATCTCTCCTACTCTTTATTGTTTTCCATACCTTTCGCTTTTCCCCAACTCTTTCTAATACTTCCCTATTGCTAACCTTATCTATCCACGGTATCTTCATCATGCGTCTGTAGCACCACATTTCAAACGCTTCTACTCTTTTTCTATCCGCTTCTCCTATTGTCCAAGTTTCGCACCCGTATAATGCCGTACTCCATACATACGACGTTAAGAGTCTCTTCCTAGTCTCTATATTAACCGTTCTCGAGCATAACAGTTGTTTCTTTTTGTTAAACGCAACTCGGCCCTGCGCCATTCTTTGTTTTATATCTTTAGTGCTCCTACCGTCTTGAGTTATTTTACTTCCTAAGTAGCAGAAATCCGCGACCTCCTCTATCTTCTCATTTCCAATTTGTATTTCCATTTTAGTTCTATTTTCACATCCCCTACATACCAAAATTTTAGTTTTCTTTTTATTGATTTTCATGCCGAAGCCCTGTGTCAAAACTGCTTCCATTTCATTCAAAGCCGCTCCTAATTCTTCTTTGCTAGATGCTAACACTGCTATATCATCCGCAAATCTGAGCATGTTAATAGTTTGGCCCTGTACATTGATCCCTGAGGCTGTTCTTTCCTTAACAATATTAATCGCATCTTCGATATATAAGTTGAAAACTAGAGGTGACAATGCACATCCCTGTCTCACTCCCTTCCGGATATCTACTTCCCTTTGTTCCTGCTCACATTCTATAACTGCCTTTTGCTCTTTGTAGAGATTATGTATTATTCTTCTGTCCCTGTATTTCATCCCTACCTTTCTCAGCACTTCGAACATCTTCCCCCATTTTACGTTGTCGAAGGCTTTTTCTAAATCTACAAATCCTATATAGACGCTCTTTCTCTTTTCTATCGTTTTTTCTATAATTACTCGTAAAGCTAGAATGGCCTCGCGCGTTCCTCTATTTCGTCTAAATCCGAACTGATCTTCTCCTAATATTTCTTCCGCCTTTTTCTCCATCCTTCTTTGCACAATTCTAGTTAAAATTTTTGACGCATGGGAAGTTAAACTGATAGTTCTAAAATTTTCGCATCTATCCGCGCCTTTTCTTTTTGGCAAAGCTACTATGATGTTCCGTTTGTAATCTTCTGGAATCTCGCCTGTCAGGTATATGCGACTAACTAGTTTAAATAAACGATCTATTACCTCTTGACCTGCGCACTTTAAGATTTCTGCCTGCAAGCCATCTATACCTGGTGCTTTATTATTCCTTAAACTTTTTAGTGCTATCTCAAACTCTTCTCTCATTATAGGACTCCCTAGGTTATCCCCCTCTACACTGCTTTCGCTTTCTAATATATCTTGCACTTCCTGTCCCGCATATAAGTTTCCTAAATATTCTTTCCACCTATCTGCCTTCTCCCCACTTCCGATTAGGATATCTCCTGCCTCATTTCTAATGTTTTTGGTACTAGATCCAATTTCTCTAAAATTTCTCCTAATTATTTTATATGCTTCATCAGTCTTTCCTACTTCGAATTTATCTTCCACTTCTTTGCATTTATTATCGATCCATTGCTCTTTCGCTTTCCTACATTCCCGAATAATTTCCCACTTGATCGCCTTATATCTTTGTTTCCCTGTTTCATCTAACCTATTTTTATATTTTCGCCTTTCCTCTATTAGACTCACAATATGTTTTGTTATCCAGGGTTTCCTACTTTCATTCTGTTTATGACCCAAAATATCCCTAGCTGAGGAAACTAAACTATTTTTAATGCAATTCCATTCTGCCTCTATGTCCCTAACAATATTTCCCCCCGTGCCCTTTAGTGCTTCGTTTGTCTTTTTCTCGAACTTATTGCGCATATCATCATCTTTTAGTTTCTCTGGGTCAAGATACCTTCTTCCGCTTCTTTTTTTCAAAATCTTAAATTTAAGATTGGCTTTCATAACGACTATGTTGTGATCACTATCTATATCTGCTCCTGGATAACTTCTACAATCCCTAACTTGATTTCTAAATCTTTGCCTAACGAGAATGTAATCTATTTGATATCTCCCTAAGTCTCCTGGCATCTTCCACGTATAGCATCTCCTAACATGATGGTGAAATAGAGTGTTCGCGACCGTTAAGTTATGTTTATCGCAGAACTCTATCAGTCTAACTCCCCTATCGTTCCTATTGCCTAATCCAAAGGGGCCAACTATTCCGCCCTCTCGCCCTGTGCCTACGACTGCATTGAAATCTCCTGTAATTATTAAATTTTCGTGCCCTCTCACAAAATCTAGCACATATTCAATATCACTATAAACTGCCTCTACGGCCTCATCACTGTAGTTAGAAGTGGGCATATATACCTGTATTATTACTGTTTTTACAGGTTTCGAATCTAACCTAACCATAACTACCCTGTCACTTTGCTGTAAGAAATTTTCTACACTCTGTCCTACTTTTTTCCGCATAACAATTCCTACTCCCGAATTTCCTCCTACAGATCCTGTGTGTATTACTCTAAAATCTCCGCTCCAGAAGTCTCCAGCTTCTGGCCATCGCACTTCACTGATACCTACTACGTCTAATGCTAACCTATCCATCTCAATTTTCAAATTCACTCATTCAAAGCACTCATGGAAAATATTAATTACCTATTCAAGGAAATTCCTGACCAAGTTTTCCAAGAGAAGATAAGTAGAATTCAGTAGTTAGAAAATGAGAGCCTCAGGCCAGGCCATCGAGTTCTCCAGGTGCCATCGACTTCTTCGGCAGTGACCTTGAAAGAGACCAGAGGCTGCTGAAGGAGTCGTTGAGTCATCCGAAGAAGTGTCTTCAGCAGCGGCATCTGCAGCAGCCTCTGGTGTCTTTCAAGGTCATTGCTGAAGAAGTGTCCATGTCGTCAGCAGCGTCTGGTGTCTTTCAAGGTCATTGCCGAAGAAGTGGGCATGTCTTCAGCAGCGTCTGGTGTCTTTCAAGGTCATTGCCAGGCGCATGCGCCGGGGCTATTCCTCAGATCAGTCCATCGAGTTCTCCATCCACTTCAAGTGGGCGTGTCTGCAGCAGCCTCTGGTCATTGCTGAAGAAGGGCCTCTGGTGTCTTGCCATTGCGCACCCAAGCCGCCATTTTGGGGCCTTTGGTTGTGGCTCAGGCGCCTGCGCCGGAGCTCCGCCTTCAGCAGCTTCTGGTCATTGCTGAAGAAGTGGTCTTCAGCGGCCCCCCTGGTGTCTCTCATTCTGTTGGGCCTTTGGATGTGGCTCAGGCGCCTGCGCCGGGGCTGTCGCGTACAAAGCACGTGTTGCTCACTGTTCAGGCCAGTCCATCCTGGCCCCATCCACTTCTTCGGCAATGACCAGAGGCTGCTGAAGGAGTCATGTCTTCAGCAACGGTGTCTTTGGGGCCCTTGGCCGTGGCTCAGGCGCATGCGCCGGGCTCTGGCTATGAGAGTGGGCGGGGCAACAGCCAATGAGAGTGGTTGTGGGCAGCATCCAATCAGAACTGATCTTGTTGTTAGGTGCTGTTGGGCCTTTGGATGTGGCCCAGGCGCCTGCGCCGGGGTTTTCGCAAAAATAAAAACGTTGAATATATTTTTACATCAATATAATTAAAACTATAATCTGTATACAGAGTAGGCATGCGTGTATTTTCTGGGCAAATCGAAGCCCTGCAGCTTCTCATACCACTCTTCTGACCGATTCATTACCCGGTGTATACTCAACGATGCGGTCATGCAGGATGAGACAGTATGCGGTTGTGTTGGACGGAAAATTCTCGCTCGACTCAAATTCTAGACGCATATCTATGGGTCCAGGCTTGATGCTTTCCGACTGCTTTGATGCGTCAATCACCACGATGGGCGCTAGATCCTTGAACTGTTCCTTGCCGTATAACGGCTCGCCAACTTTTCCATAGTATGAACTCTGGAAGTTCTGGTACATTTCGTATAGCAGGGCGTATTTCCCCGTGGAGAAATCCAAGTTTAAATTCTCGTAGGGGAAGCACTCAGAATTCAGGTACAGTTTGACGTTTGTCAGATTGCAGTGGTCAAATTTGCTTGAATCCGTGTCCAAATTCGCTTTGCGATTCGTCTGGAAGGCGACAATAACGTAGCGGTGTTTCTCCAACCGTGTTGCAGTCTTGACGGCCCACGTTTGTTTCGTAGCTTGCGGCAACACCGGATACTCGTACAGCTCCCAGCTGCGAAAACATATCTGCAACGTTCTCTCTTCCTCGACAATATTGAGAAGTTTTAGGTATTCAGCATCCGATGGATAGACGTACGGCACCCTCCAATGAACCTTGCTCAACTCAATTCTGGTGTCCTCGTTACCCACGAAAGCGTTCCTATCGTTTTTCGATCGAGTCAAAATGAGCTCGTGACACACATTTAACAGAATTTTGGGGTAATCTTCCAAGAATCCCAGCAGGATTCTTCCCGGGATGCACACGTTAAAGTTCCCGTTCGCGTCGATAAGGTGGCTCGGTGAGTCTCCCGTATTCGTCCAGCCGGCATTCTCCAGGGCACCTACCTCACCCTCATTCAGAGAAACTACACCCTTCAGTGTGCTCGTGATGCCCACGTTTTTTGTTCGATCCACCTCCACCCCGTTTATTTCATAGCGGACGTCGTCAAAGAGGAAACTGAGGGCGTTATTTGTTAAAGCCGGATTTCCGCCTCCTGCACCCTTGATGAACCTGCCCTCTATGTAGATGCTGCTTAGATGCGGCAGTACGTAAACGTCTTGTTGGTGGATTGGTATGCGAATTTCGTCATTGGCGTTGAATGTTGTTGTTGTCACGAACGGTTGATGTACGTGCACCTCGACACGGCGTGCTGACTCATCCAAAACAGCACCGTCCAGAACACGAAACGTGTCTACGTTTATGTGTGTCATTATTCAAATGCGGTTCCCTTGTTGAAGCACAAGTACTAACTGACAGCACCGTTAATTTTCTTGCTTAAATACTCTCCATACAACCGTACGCATGCGCAGTCTTATTCTTGCTCGTGTCATCAGCCATGGTGTTTGCGAATACAGCTGTCTGTGTCAACAGCGTGTCATCAGCCATGGTGTTTGCGAATACAGCTGTCTGTGTCAACAGACAGCTGTATTCGCAAACAGACAGACAGACAGACAGAGAGAGAGACAGACAGACAGACAGACAGACAGACAGACAGACAGATAGACAGACGGACCGACAGACATACAGACAGACAACTACTGATAAGAATTCGGAAGTAGGAGAATAACTATAGATTCCTTTCTGTCTCATCGAGCTGATTAATTTGATACCCTACATGATCTAGGTGGGCGGGGCAAGGAGCGTGGCCGGGGGCGCGGTCAATGAGTGGCCACCCCTAAAAACCACCCCTAAAAACCACCCCCAAAAATCACCCTCCAAAACCACCCCAAGAACCGCCCCTAAAAACCACCCCTAAAAGCTACCCCTAAAACCACCCCTAAAACCACCCCCTAAAAATCACCCCTAAAAACAACCCCCAAAAACCACCCCCATAAACCACCCCTAAAATCCACCCCAATATTCCGATATCTAGTCGAGTCCTTTAATTTACACCCCACATGACATAGTTTTTACGTAGGGGTTAGCCTAAATTTAGACTACTGTTCTCAAATAATTAGCGATGTAGAATGTTCTACTACCGAGAACTAAGATGTTTGCATATATCAATCAGATGGTTCCCACACGTGTCCAAAATGCATTAAGATAACAAGTAATTTCAAATAAACAAACTGGAGAATGTTCTAGAATGTTTTTTTCCCACACGTGTCCGAAACGCATTAAGATAACAAGTAATTTCAAATAAACAATCAGAAGAATATTCTAGAATGTTATTTTATTGTAATAATACAAACAAACAAACGGGTCACCTTGTAGTGTCTACAACGTATTAAATGCACATGCAGAGCGTGGGATCAAACCTAAACAAACATATCCTATCGGCAAGATGAAAGGTTATTTCCCATAATAAAAACAATTATAACATCTCTTATCGGCGGCGAACGTGCTTTTTTCTTAAACTTTAATATCAATATTTATTTAGTATAAACAATTGTAAATTTCCGAGAAAATAAATATTAATTCTATAACTTCTGTTTACAATCATAAGTATATACGGATGATTTGAAAGACGGGCTTGTGGGCCGCCGATTAGCTCAGTTGGTTGGAGCGAGGGCTCCGGTGCGTGGGGACCCGGGTTCGAATCCCGGTCGGCGTCATTTCCAGAACGTTTGCGAAAACCCCGGCGCATGCGCCTGAGCCACGGCCAAAGGCCCCAAAGACACCGTTGCTGAAGACATGACTCCTTCAGTAGCCTCTGGTCATTGCCGAAGAAGTGGATGGGGCCAGGATGGACTGGCCTGAACAGTGAGCAACACGTGCTTTGTACGCGACAGCCCCGGCGCAGGCGCCTGAGCCACATCCAAAGGCCCAACAGAATGAGAGACACCAGGGGGGCCGCTGAAGACCACTTCTTCAGCAATGACCAGAAGCTGCTGAAGGCGGAGCCCCGGCGCAGGCGCCTGAGCCACAACCAAAGGCCCCAAAATGGCTGCTTGGGTGCGCAATGGCAAGACACCAGAGGCCCTTCTTCAGCAATGACCAGAGGCTGCTGCAGACACGCCCACTTGAAGTGGATGGAGAACTCGATGGACTGATCTGAGGAATAGCCCCGGCGCATGCGCCTGGCCGCTGCTGAAGACCACTTCTTCGGCAATGACCTTGAAAGACACCAGACGCTGCTGAAGACATGCCCACTTCTTCGGCAATGACCTTGAAAGACACCAGACGCTGCTGACGACATGCACACTTCTTCAGCAATGACCTTGAAAGACACCAGAGGCTGCTGCAGATGCCGCTGCTAAAGACACTTCTTCGGATGACTCAACGACTCCTTCAGCAGCCTCTGGTGTCTTTCAAGGTCACTGCCGAAGAAGTCGATGGCACCTGGAGAACTCGATGGCCTGGCCTGAGGCTCTCATTTTCTAACTACTGAATTCAGTTTGAGGAGGTCCATCAAGACATCAAGGGGAAAGAATGTAATTCACAGGCACATATTGAGACAAAAGTAAAATGGTAAACAACTATGTATATTTCAAAGATTTATAACAGATGACATTGGAAAACTTTGAAGAAACCACAATTTGACAGAGTCCATAAGAAATTTTTCCTCTTCTGCGCCTCCGCTGTGCTCAATATGCGTTAATCAGTTTAAACCTGTGTTTCACAGATTTCACTCTGTCTCGGCTGTTCCTATGTTGTCTCTGCGCTATTCTCAATGTGCGGCCGGCCTAACACCAGCCTGACATGCTCCCGGTAGCGTAAAGGCATTGTTTACTACGGTGCAACGTAACACCAAGTTGCATCATAGTAAGGAATGGCGAAATTAACCGCGCTTTTGCTTTGGCGATCTTTACTACTGTACAACGCAGCACCCAGTTGCACCGCAGTAAGGAATGGCGAAATTAACCGAGCTTTTGTTTTGACAATCTTTACTGCGATACAACGCAGTCGGATGTCCACATGGCAAGAAATCATGCGAGGATCTGCGACCAATTAGGTTCATTCATTTGACGCCGCGCCGCCTGAACTTGTGTTTCGCAAGTTCGCGTGGCGCTGTCAGACTAACCGACGCCGCTAGTAATTTTGGAAAAATGCTTACATTTTACATTAATCGGTATTAAATAAATTCTTATTAAATAAAAATCATCAAATAAGCACGTTATAGTTATTTACGTAACCAGTTATGAAAAGACTAATTTTATTTGACGAATATAATATTTGCCAAAACGAGCGAACGAATTGAGCGAATTTAAGAAAATCGCAATTTTCAGTTATAGCCAGATATTTCGGAACTTCCTGTAGATATCATGGGTTTCTCGGAGGCATTTGAATGAGCACAAAATAGCCCAACTTTGGTCTAATTTAGCCGACCCTGTATCTCTTACCTTTTCGAATATCCCAATGGTGAGCCACTGAAAAGTGGCCACCCTGTATAGGTTAAATTATGTGGCCCACTCTGTACCTGAACGTGTAAATGTGAATTTGAGTTAGTGCTGTTAATTTTAATGTTTACGTTCAGAACATTATTTCCAATTAAATTAAATGAATCCTTCAATTAAAAAAAAAATTCAACTTCAATGCTTACTAAAACTACACTACAGCTTAGGGTGGTGTTGTACCGCAGTAAAGATTGCCAAAGCAAAACTGGCGTTAATTTCGCCATTCCTTACTGCGGTGCAACTGGGTGCTGTGTTGTTCCGCAGTAAAGATTGCCAAAGCAAAAGCGCGGTTAATTTCGCCATTCCTTACTATGATACAACTTGGTGTTGCGTTGCACCGTAGTAAACAATGTCTTTACGCCTCCCGGTAGCATATTCATATCTCACATATCGTATCGAAATACGAAGTAACATGAAGTCGGCTCATATCCAACGTGCGAGATCGCTCTCCAAGTTGCGATATGGTACGTGGTTTATAAATCGACAAATAACACTAGTTTCTGTTTTAGAGAATAGAACGCATTTTTGCAACAGACCGCTTAACTGACGGAGACCAGACACACGCATTTTTTGTAAAAAAGGTAATGAAAAAACGAGTGTAAAAACACAAGAAAAAGAAACTAACCCCTACGGGCGTCGAACTCACCCAGCCCATGGACATCACACTACTAACCGTTTGCGATACTTTCCTACCCACGGAAACCGCTGACGGCATTCGCAAGTAACGAATTACTTAAACGAAAAGAATAACGAACAAACTTAGTGTTACTTCGGATTGCCACACGATTCGTGAGATATGAATATGCCTCCCGGTACGCTATACAGCACTGGATTATTTTATGTGTTCCATAGATTATAGAATTCTTGCTGCCACTCAGACAAAATATATTTTTTTGTTTCATGTCTTAACATTTTTTCAATTTTAATTTTCATATTGTTAAATTTTTAAAACTTTTTTGTGTCAAGTTCCTTTTTCGTGTTATGATTAAATTCAGCAGTTAGCTCTTTTAGTGCCTCCTCTTTTTCGTTTTTAACTTTTGGAATCTCTTATCAAACAAAATTTTATAATATTTGACAAGAAGAACAAAGCAGAACGCATTCATTTATTTCTTCTTCGAATTCTTGTTCTCTTTCAGAATCGGAATTCATTTTTATGCGAATAAGAAAAAGCTTTTGAAATCGGCAAATAAATTAGGTTTAATTTGAGTTAGGTATTTTGAAAAATGAAAAGCTAAATTTGACAAGTCAATTTTTTTTGACTCCGACCCGTAGCAGTAGCCTACTTCAGTATTTAGTAGCACGAAGTATATGCTTTGCATTGTAGTATAAATTTCGTTTGTGTAGCATATGCTTTGGAACTGAAGTAGATACTACATATATAAAAGTAAATGCTACGAAGTAAATACTTTTTCATGTAGCATTAGCATGTACTACTTTTTATGCATACCACCCATTGTTTCATTCTCAATGAAAACCAATTCTGTGTGAGTCCCCAGAGATATTCCGGCCCACACCATAATGCTACCACCATTGAAACTGACCCTGGGAGATATGCAACATTGACTGCACCGCTCCCCTGGTCTTCGCCACACCGTTTCACGTGCTCACGTGCTCTTCGTCCCAATTTACGTATTGCCGTGCAAGCGCAAGTCTTATTCTGCGATGTTCTACGGTCAACAGGGGACCCGTAGCTGACTTTCTTGAAGTCAAACCATATTCGTTTAGCCTTCTTCAAACTGTTCTGGCTGAAACTGCCACTCCTCGAACATCGGCTAACCATCCAGCAAGAATAGGTGATGGCAATGGCAATGGCAATGGCAATGGCAGCGCAGCAATATGGAAAAACGGTAATCTTGATGGTTCGTAATCCGTGGACGACCAGACCTGACCTTCCATGCAAATCCATGAGTTTCACGAAATCGCAAGAGTGCATTTTGCACTGTGTTACGGGGTACATTTAGCACTTGAGTAATATACCGCACACTTCGGCCATCGTGGCTTAAAGCAACAATTTGTGAACAAATTTCGGGGCACATTGTATGGAAAATGTTAAAAGTTAACGTTTACAAATGAAATGTCACCAAAAAACAATAAAAAATACAGAGCAGCCCAATAAGTTAAAATATTTTGATGTTTCAATAAAGATGCATGAAGAGTCAAAATGCTGATTTGGCTGTTTAGACTTACAAAAAGTACAATATTCAGTTAAAAGTTTCTTTTAACTGAACGTGAATTATTTGCGTAAGTTAAGTTGCATAAAAATATTGTAGGGTCTCAAAATAAAAATAAAAACATGTGTCCCGTTTTTTTTGCCCGGCAGTATATTTAAAAAACATTTGTGAAAATGTGAAAATCGAAAACATTTTTTTAGAGTCAAAACTCTACCGAACGGGACGATTTCGCGAATTCGTCGCTTATCCGCCGAGACCCTCGAGATTTTTCCATGTCTGCTAAAACACCCCGTTGTCAAGCGATAACGAAGTTGGTGAACCGGAAGAGATCGAAACTATTCCATATATCGCACTTAGAAGAAATTAAGGGTAGTTTTCCATACCGGCCAAACCGGGTGGCGCGGGATAATTTGGAAAACGGATTCCGATTGCCCAATCGTTCGGACCGAAAACGTTCAAAAATTATGTTTCATTTTGATCGACCAATGTTTAAGGGTAGAAATTTGCGTTTGAAAACGGTCAAGAAAAATTTTCGACGATCGCGAAATCTTTCGCGTTCAAACACCCAACTGTGAAATTTTCGGCGAATATGTCAATATTTGAATGCTGGGGTGACTTTCATAGACCACCCCGATGGGTATTTTTCCCACAGTCCGAAGGAACCTTCGGTGCTCTATGGGATCCAATATAGAATTTCGCGCTTTATCCTTCCAGCCCCTTTTCGAGATGCGAAACAATAAAAGTGCAACTTTTCAGTTTATATTAAAATTGTTACAAATTACCGACAGGTGGCAAATCGGTCGTCGGCTGATAGAAAATAAACAGGCGCATCAATTAGATATTTTAGAATATATGTATAGAAGTTTATAAACATAAGCATGATAAAAAAATATAACTTGCGTAACGAACAAATTGATTTCTCATAGATTACGCATAGGTACAACTTTCGAAATTTTTATCCGCCTAGTAAGTTTCTCATTACACAGAAATGCACTATGGTCTATCTTTTTAACGTTTACAAAAAAGTTTTTTTTACTTTCTTTTTTTTCTGAAACCACAAATAAACTGAGATGACATAACATTTCTGCATTTTTTAAGGAGCTTAAGTATGCCAAATTTCAGGAAAAGACTCCGAAAACCAAATATGTAATTTATGAAAAAGTAATACTTAGTTTTCATTGGCAATATTCGTGCGGGGGCGAGACAGTTGAAATATCGCAAAAACCGCTTAAGATTGAAATATCGGAGCTTTTTGGCATAAATAAGATCCAGTTAGGGTAAGGTTGCCCATATTGAACCATTTTTAACAAAAGTTGCTGTAATTTGCGAAAAAAGCAAAAATCGTTTGTTTTACAACCAAAATATGTGTTGGACACGAGGTTGGACATTAATACGCTTATTTATGCTATTCAACAATCTTTAACGAACTTCATCTCATTTACACACACAATTTCTTGTTGACTTTCAAATTATTCAACATGGGAAACTAGTTGCACATGTTGAACCACTGGTATCCGAAAATGAACCTGCATTGTAAATATGGGTTGCATTTCAAAAAATTATAAGTTTTTAAATTCTAGTTAACCAGACAAGAGAGATTCCAGAAGATTACAAACGGAACATCGTAGTAGCTTTGCCAAAAAGGAAAGGCGCGTATAGGTGTGAAAATTTTATAACTATCAGTTTAACTTCCCACGCGTCAAAAATTTTAACTAGAATTGTGCAAAGAAGGATGGAGAAAAGGGAGGAAGAAATATTAGGAGAAGATCAGTTCGGATTTAGAAGAAATAGGGGAACGCACGAGGCCATTCTAGCTTTACGAGTAATAATAGAAAAAACAATAGAAAAGGGAAAGAGCGAAAGAGGGAAAGAGGTTTGTAGATTTGGAAAAAGCCTTCGACAATATAAAATGGAAGATGCTCGAAGTGCTCAAAAATGTAGGGATGAAGAATAAATAGGGAAAGAAGAATAATTCATAGTCTATACAAAGAGCAAACGGCAGCAGAAACATAGAGAATTAGATATCCGGAAGGGAGTGAGGCAGGGATGTGCGTTATCGCCTCTAGTTTTCAATTTATACCGGGTGGGGATTTAGTGTGTAATCGGTTCATATCTTTGGTACTGCTTAAGATATCAAAATTAAATTTTACACGTATGTGGGGAACGACATGGAGCATTTCGTAAAATTATTTATGTATAACCTATACAGGATGTTCAAATTCTGAGTACCAGACCAAAGTTCTATTTATTTAAATGGAAACCCCACAAGTATTTGCGTGATTTCGATTCCCCATAAAATTTCATTAAAATTGATATACTACATGATGTGGTTTTGAGTAACGACTGTTAAGATATTGACATTTTTGTGTCATTATGGTCCCCAAATTTATGATGCTACTGGCGTCTACTGACCAAAGCCACCTAATTATTTTTTATTGAAAGTGGTTTACACACTACTGTATTTGTGAAATTTATAAATACTTTCACCATAATACTTAGGATTATCCAAGGTGGTTAAGTTATGCAAAAGGGAATTTTTCTCAAAAATTTCAAATAGAATACCATGTATATTATTTGCACAACTGACAGTCAGTTAACTAAACTTTTAATTGATGTAGATATTTCCGGGTATACTACTGGCAGTTTCGGCAGTATTATGATAAAATTATTTATAGATTTCAAAAATACAGCAGTGTGTGAACCTATTTCAATAAAGATGTTTTAGGTGGTTTTGGTTAGTATGGGACAGTAGCGTCATAAATTTGGGTCCATAATGGCACAAAAATGTCAATATCTCAACATTACTTAGTCAAAACCACATCATGTACTATATCAATTTTCATGGAATTTTTTGGGGAATCCATATTATGCAAGGACACGTAGGGTTTCCATTTAAAGAAATAGAACTTTGGTCTGGTACTTAGATTGTGAACAACCTGTATGTACCTAAATAATTTTGGGAAATGCTCCATTTGGTTCCCCACATTCGTGAAATTTTCATTTTGATATGTTAAATAGTTTCAGAGATTTAAGCCGATTACACACTAAATCCCCACCGGGTATATCGAAGATGCGATTAATATTGTTAGACATTATAGCTGCTAGAATTAATATACTGGGCCAAACTATTAATATGCTCAGATTCGCGGATAATATAGCAGTATTAGCATCCAGCAAAGAAGAATTAGAAAGGGCTCTGAACGAAATGGAAGCCGTTTTGACGGAGGGCTATGGTATGAAGATCAATAAAAAGAAAACCAAAATTTTTGTGAGTAGGGGGCGTGAATATAGGACTAAAACTAAAATACAAATTGGAAACTAGAAGATAGAGGAAGTCTCAGATTTTTGCTATTTAGGAAGTCAAATAACTCGCGATGGTACGAAGCCACCGTAATTATAAAACAAAGCATAGCGCAGGGCCGAGTTGCATTTAATAAAAAGAAACAACTATTATGCTCGGGAATGATAAATGCAGAAACTTGGACGAGAGGAGAAGCGGATAGGAAAGAATTAGAAGCATTTGAAATGTGGTGCTATCGACGTATGGTGAAGATACCGTGGATAGATAAGGTTAGCAACACAGAGGTATTAGAAAGAGTTGTAGAAAAGCGAAATTTACGGAAGACAGTAAAGAATAGGAGAGGTAGGATGGTAGGACACATTTAGAGGCACGAACGTTTAGTTCGCGACATACTAGAGTCAGAGATAGGAATAAAAAGAGGTAGGGGTAGGCCCAGAAAAGACTACTGCTCTCAAATAGTTAGGATGTTCGACTTTTGGAGAAATGCGTAGGTTAGTTCAGGATAGGAAAGGATGGAGGTACGCGTCCAACTAGTCTTCGGACTGAAAACTTTATGATGATGAAATTCTGAACGTATACTGAATCAAATCAATCAACAATTGCAGGAAGCTCATGTAGCTGTAGATGGTCCGTTTGTTTGCCGGGGTGTGTATGCAGGGTGGTTTAAACTACCGTATTTCTTCCGTAGGTCTCTTAATTATTGATATCAGAAAACATAAAATATTTCTTTCTAGGAAACTCGCGCTCGGCACATTCGTATTTTTAAATGATATCCTAAAAATCAACTTTTTAAAACAATTAAAAATTTTTCAATAACCGTGTGATAGCCATAGGGACTTGAGCGAAGGATTCAAAAACCCAGAAAAAATATGGGCATTCTGTAACAAATATGATGCGTTCAAAAAGATTAGACCCTTGGTTTCGTCCTTATGGGATTCTTCAGTACATTTCCTTCTGCATTCATTTTATATGCAACTAACTTGCGTCGATCAGGTATGGGCAAACGCGAGTTACATCATCAATTGTTTAGTATGCTAACGTTGTCGAATTTAATTGCTGTTTTACTGTTTTTAGCGTGTGCGGGGTTAACTTATAAAAATTCATAGTAAAATTTGTTCATTCAAGTTCTGTATCACCCACTATATCAATGGGTTTTCAATTTAAAAATAAATTATACTCATAAGAGGCGCATTGGGTATTTTTATTGGGAGAAAAGCGTAATACAAAAACGTTTGTAATTTGCTAACTTTATACAAATATTATTCTGAAAAAAACTTCAGCGCATCGTATTTACCAAGGTTCTGAACAAACACCATCGACGAAATTGAAATATTTGGAAAGAAATACAAAAATTGGCCCGATAACTTGTTTACATTTCCTAGAACTAATATTTGTTCACTACATTCGTATCTATACCCTTTAGCTACTTCGACGTTTTCTTGAAACGATCATGAAACATGTTTACATTTCTACCGGAAAAATCGCCCGATTCCATGTTTGAGGCAAAGATCGTGTGTGTGTGCCATCGCACTAGGGTTGCAATATACATTTGCGTTCAGCAGTTTTTCCTCATTTACATATTGATCTTTCTATTTAGAAGCGAATGAAAACTGGGTCGATATTTCAGCTCACTACAAATTAAATGAACTTATTTTACAAAAAAATGAGTGTCTTTCTTAAGGAATGAACATACAAGGTGTACCACATAAGCGTTTTTTTTTGTTACACCTTTATTGTGTATTTTAGAGAAAAATGTCATATGAGAGACCCACCTTAATTTATGATTCTTTGTTCTCTAAAATTATTTCTTCTGCACAGTACTTAACTTCGTTTTTTTTTAAATGAAACACCCTGTATTTGATATGATTTTTGGATTTTACTACTACTATGAAGTTACTACGAAGTTGTCAAGTTGTATAAGAAAGTTTTTGCTTACAATTAATATTTTTAGTGTTAAAAGCATTTTGCTGAAGATTTTGGCAGATGCAGAGGGGTTGAACAAAGTTGTACCACTTAATAATATTCTGAAGAAAATGAAGCAATGTCTAGGAGAAACTGTCGCTGCATAAAAAAATCAAAAATATCATGTAGAAAATTAGCAATTGCATGGTTAAGTTAGAAAGTCCTAATATTACTTATTTAACGGAACAAGTTGATTTAATACAATGTAATCTTTTTAAATTATTGTACTTAAATTATTTAGGTAGGTAACTTTAGTTTTTTAGGTTTCCTAAGATGACTGTCAATAGTAATGTCAGTCACTATACGCTGTTTACTCAACAGATGCAGTAAATGACATTTGTGGGAGTGACTTGATTGCGCAGTAGAGGTTGTGTAAAAGCCAGCTTCACACGCTGCAAATTAGAAGACGTTGCAGAATTCAGAAATACCTCGTTTAAAACTGTTGAAGAACTTAAACAATAAATGTTAAGAAAAATTCAAAAATGTAAAATAAAAAACTTTTATAATAATTTGTTCGAAAAATTTTAGGTATAATAACAAAACAACTACACATATCTATCGAAAATTTAGTTATTTGCATGTATATTACCTGCCGCTTTTGCAGTAAATGCGACGTTTTCTGACTTGGTGTTGTCAGGATTTTGGTCAGCATAAATTTACCCAAAATCAGTTAAGACTTACAGCTATTCGTATTTACTAATGTATTCACAAAATCCAATGAACTAATCAATGCAAGTACGAGTATTTAAAAATACTATATTATAAACTGAATGGAGATAACAGTAAATTCAGTGACAACGTCAAAATGACAGATCGATCTAGTTCAGTCAAGTTATTGCGTACGAATAAAGCTGTGTAAAATCGGTCTACCAATAGTAATTTTCTATTCAAATTTAGCGCTCATTTTTTGTGGGAGGAGTTTTTACTGCATCTGTTGGACAAACAGCGTATGTATAATAATTACTTTTTTGGCGTGCCTTGATTTGTTTTTTGAAGTATCTAATACAATATCTCGTAAACTGATGTAAGAAATCCAAAAATGCAATCGAATACAGGTGTTCCAATAAAAAAACGAAGATAGGTAACATGCAGAAGAAATTGGACAGCCTGTACAAACAAAACAAAACAATTTTGTGTCAAAATTCGATAGGGTTCCCCATATAACACCTTTCTCTAAAATGTTAGTAAAGGTGGAACAACAGAAATACACTTAGGTGGCGCACCTGTATATTATGTTCATCGTAATGTTCAAATTCTAAATCTTAACACTATTAACCACGTCTTCGTTATAAATTGAAACCTAGTGACAACGCGCATTCGTCAGTCACTTTCTTCCAAATATCGACCTCTCTTCGTTCCTGCCATGGATAGAGGATCCATGGTTCCTGCACATATTCTATTCTAATTGTTATTCGTAATACCGTAGACTGAATAACTCTGTCTAAGGCATGGATCCTCTATCCATGGTCTAAGGTAATACTGGATCTGTCTCGAACGTTCGTCTATTTCTTCCGTCCTTTTCTTTAGCTACTTTTACACAATATTGTCCTTGCATGAATTATAATTTTTCGTCAGACAATGAAAATTGGTAACATTTTATGTTTATTTATTTACGTGATGTAGCAGCTAAAACGACGACCTGTTGGTCGTGATGTCACATTGTATCAAATGTTGCTGTGTTTACATTTGCCCGCACGCGCTGCCCCATGCAGAGATTGTGTATCTATGTTATCGTAGTTTATATTGTGTTAAAATTTGATAATTACTCAGATTTTAAAATAAATTAGTTTAAAAATGACGGAGTAAAACTTTGTGAGGAGTCAGTCTGATAATTTACAGAAGGTAGGTACCTATTCATTCTAATGGTCTTGTATTTTCGGCACGAATTCAAAGTTTTTTTGTTTTCCACACACAAAGATCAATCAACTAACAAAAAAACGCATAGACGAGTAAAATTAAATGTTGCAGAAAATCACAAGGCGTCGATTCAAATAGCGAAAATTTCGCACTTGCTCTTCCATCGCTACCGTGAGATAAAAAAAAACAATTTTAAAGAAAAAATCCTATACTATATTTACACAAAAAAGATTCAATGACCCAACAGTCGGTTTCAGGAGCAGCAGGTGCCCCTATCTAAAAAAAATCTATATTTCAACATCTTGTGTTCTTATGAAAATGAGGATCTAACCTTTGCGAAATCATTAAATCCGAGCGCAGTTTCTTTTTAAAACGCTTTACTGACAGAGCCTTTAATTCGTCACTGAGTCCATTATATACCAGATATCTAATACGAGAACCCTTTTTCATAGAATGATGTATGGTGACAAGGAGGCGTAATGCGACCTCTAAACCTTACATTCAACGTATAGACATGACTACTAAATCTAACTTTTTGGTATAAAAACTTTGGGCACTTTTCCAATAATTTCTTGTGGTATAAACAAGACTGCAAGGGAAATCTACGATTGTGCATATTCATTTAATTTGTGAGAAATTCTGTCAAACTTATAAATATCGAAAATCAGTCTCCTACATGAATTTTGAGCCCTCTGTCTCCGCGCCGAGCAATCCCGTGTGATGGCAGGTCCATAAATCTCACTACAAAAGTTAAATTGGGAAAGAACAAAACTATCACCTAATAATGCTTTTACCGGAACCGGTAAGCAATGTCGATGAGGATAAAACAATTTTAAATTCATATAACAAAGTCTAATGCACTTTGAAACCTGCTCCCTATATCCGAAGGTGTTATCCAAAATCAACCCCAAACTCCTTGCCTCATTTTTCAATGGAATCAAAGTACCGCTTATAAACAGCTCAATATTTTGAAAAATGGAACTGACCTTACGTTTAATGCCAAAGACAAGTGATACGGTCTTACTAGGATTAATGAGCAAGGAATGCTGGCCTTACAAATCACAAACGCACTCCAACTCCCGATTAATAATATTTACTGAATTTAGGTGATCTTCTGGTTTGAACGAATAATACAATTGCGTATCATCAGTAAACGATAATAACTTGCAGTGCTTAACTTGTCTGAGTAGATAGGACGTGTAGATAATATATAGTAAAGGCCCCCAAGACGGATCCCTGAGGAACTCCTCTATTAACTGGCCTAAAGGCAGAATATTTTCCATTCAAACGTACAGACTGCTCCCTCGCACTTAAATAACTTTGCATCAGGCACACAGAATCATGGGATATGGGATATATCGCAATATATTTATTAGAAGGGCCATATCAATTTTATCAAATGCCTTGCTATAATCTAAAAAAAGCTTGATAATTTTGTTTATTGTACAGAAATATACGTATCCATAGATACATACATAATTTCAATGTGAAAGGTACGCGAGGTGCGTTGCGCAGAGGAACGTAACACCTCACTTTTAGTTAACACTTGATTTTACTCCTCATAAAATTTCCGTACCGCGGGCTATAACTGAAAATCAATTCTTAAGGAGTAAACTCCAATAAGGTTAAAACAGATATCATACCACTATCAGTAACCATGTCATCAGTAAGATGCAGCAAAGCTGTGGTACAGCTAAACCCAAATTGCGTATCTGGTAAAATATTATACTTAGAAAGGTGACTTCTAATTTGAAATTTAAGAACTCTTTCCAGTATCTTGGACAATACCGTTAATATTATACATATAGGTCTCAAGTCTTTGCATTCAAGCGGATTTTTAACTTTAGCCAGAGGCAATATGATGCCAGACTTCCAATCAATAGGAAAATATAACTGGGCAACACAATTTTATCATATCTAGTGTAATACTATCAATACCTTGTGCATTGCTCTTAATACTGTTTATAATTTTCAGTACACAGGCTTCATTCACAGTGTGAAATGCAAGAACTTCAATATCATTTTAAAAAAGACTATTCTGAAAAAAATTTAAAAGAGTTTAATTTGTTGAAGTTTGTGGTATAGAATCAAGAAAAAAAATATTTAGTTCATCAGGACTGTGGAAGTTGGTCAACGCACTTTTTGCTTTATTAATACCTAATTTTCTAAGTTCAGCCCACGTGCTCTTAGGATTTTTTTTATTATACAAGAATTGGAAATATGACTTTTTCATTTTTAACTGCCTGTGTGGTGAAATTCCGCAAACTTTTGTAATACATACTCCAACCGTTGTAATGACCTAGATCTCTTGTACCTAGAAAAAGCTTTATCCCTCATCCCCATCATTAATTTAACATTTTCTGTAATCCACGACAATCTCTTCTTAGTGATTCTAAATGTTCTAATTGGAGCATGTTTATCAATAGTACTATTAATTTATGTAAGAAGTAAAAAACCGTACTTTCTCGTCAACAATTGCAAGATAAAAAATGGTTTGCCACGGTATACGCCGCAAACCAGTTTGAAAAGAATCAACTGAGAACAGTCTGTAATCCCTAAACGTCTTAAACATGACAGGAGAGCAACTATTCACGCTATGCTACATCTTACTAATTCGTGGTCAGCAAACACCCAACCACCCACACCCACTTCTCTCACACTATCCCGGTCAGAAATCAAAATGAGATCCAGAAGTGCCCCAGGCCCGCTTCCGTTATACGCACAGGCCTTGAAATTATTTGAAACAATCCTAAAGATTCGGTCATATTTAGAAAATAAACAGAACTCGGCCTGTTCTGTTGCAGCAAACCTATATTCATGTCTCCAAGGCAACACATCAAGTCAGAAGCTGTAAGTGACATCACACAAGAATGCTCAAGCACATAACAAAAATATTTGTAGGTAGTATCCGGAGGTCTGTAAGTTACACCAAACGCAACAGAATATTTATTAAAGCAAATACGTATCTACAACTGTTCAATGTCCCTACTGTAATGTTTGTTGTATTCAGAGCAATTATTATTTATTAAGATAATAGTACAACACACAAGAGAACTTAATATTCATTTCTGGTTCATACTGGCGTGGTTTTATATCTACTAGTTTTTAGTTATTTGTTTTTGTGGATCTTCAAAATAGGTACAAATATAAAATAAAATGTTAGTTTCCAACAATACACCTATGTATATCACACGCCCTTTTTATAATAAAAATTAAATTAATTTTGATACCTAATATAAACAGAATACCTAAACTTAAATTACATTTAATCTTACAGGTGGTTTGCTGATACGTCCACTTCGAGTTACAATTTGCGGGATACCTTCGTTATCTAAAGCTGTATTTTCGGTAGGAGATTTTGAAACAGGAATGATAGAATCTTTATCAAGAGACTTTCTGTTATTGGATAATATAATTGGAGTTGATTTTTGAGTTTCCTCACATTTTTCTCCTCCTGGTGATTTTGATCTTCTCAGTCTTATTTGTTGTCTGTTTCTCCTATATGCTGAATCGTTTATTGACACGATATAATCATTTGGTCCTGATTTTGCTTGTACTACACCGGGATTCCACACGCGTGTTTTTTCTTGTATCAGCACTTTTTGTTTAGGTTGAAGTTCTGGTAGTTTCTTTACATGTTGGTCAAAGAATTCTTTTTGTTTAATTTGCCTGCTTTCCAATTTCTTTCTGAAACCTTTTGTTGGGAATTCTGGCCTCAGAATTTTGTTTGCAACAGATAGAGTAGTACGCAATCGCCTGCCCATTAACACAGAACTAGGCGAAGGTAAATCCTGTTTGGGGGTAATGTTATAATTTAGAATAGCCAAAAATGGGTCTTCACCAGTTTCATATGCTTTTGTAAGTAAGCCTTTGGCTGTTTGAATGGCTCTCTCTACCATTCCATTTGAGCGAGGAAATTTTGGACTTGAAGTGTTCAACTCTATATCATATTTTTTTGCAAAATTTTTTCCTTAACTTTATCTTTTAGAAAAATAGGAATTTTTCTCGGTGAACATGCACGAGGTATTGCATTTTCTTTTAAAGTAATTTTATATTCTCTGTTTACCTTTCCGATACCCGAAAATACAGCTTTGTTTTTGTAAAGTATTTCTTGTAAGTCTAGGGAACGTACTTCGCAAACATTACTTTTTACCTTACATTTTACAATTTTTAGCTCATTTGTAGCAATTAAACCTAAAATTGAACAAGATGGTGCTGTATCTTTCAAAACATAAAACACAAAGTTTTTGTTTATTGTATCAAAACAACAGTTTAGATTGATCTCACCAATAATATTAATTTTATGACCAGAGTATGAAGACAGAGATGCTGAAGTATATTTGAGCTCACTGACTTTAAGACCTAATTTTTCAAAATCACTAAAATTCAAAATATTTACCTGGCTGCCAGTATCAATTTTTAGTTTAATTTTACAGCCTTCTATGTCTATACTCTCTAGCCATTCTATAGAATTAACTTCAGCTTTACACACAGACCATACGACATGATCTTCCGCGTCACTTTCTACCGTGTCGTCTTCTTTTACTTCGTCCACACGTTTAGTTAGACAAAATTTCCGAAAGTGTCCTTTCAATTTACATTTGCTACAATAACGATTCCATGCAGGGCACTTACGTCGATAATGATCGGTACCACATCGAGAACAGCTGTTCCGCTTACCTCCACCACTGCCATATTCAGCACTTCCTCCAGTTCGAGAACCCGAACTCGACTGATTTTGTAGTTGTTTTTCACCCTGGCGCCATTTTTGATTCTTCTTATGTACAGCATCTATCGATCCACTTACCGATACAGTATCTTTTGATTTTTCTTTTTGTGTTGACATGCTGTTTTCCATTGATCTAGCAATTTGAATAGCGTCACTTAACTTTAAATCGGGATACTGTAGCAGTTTTTCTTGAATTCTTGCATCCTTAATTCCTAGCACAATCCGATCTCTAATCAACACATCTTTCTCTTGAAATTCACACGTAGATGCTAGTTTTCTCAACGCTGTTATAAACTGGTCAACAGTTTCACCTGGAAGTTGGTCCCTTTTAAAAAATTTGAAGTGTTCATACACTACGTTTTTGATTGGATTGCAATAGTTATCGAATTTGCCTATGACATCGTCCAGTTTGTTAGCATCTTCGTCTTGGTTGAATTCGAAAGTATTATATATATGCAAACCTTCATCACCCAATAAGTTTAACAATATTGCTACTTTAACGTTATCCGCTGTAGTTGTTTTACCGCTGGCTAACAAATAAAGATTAAACTTTTGTTTCCATAATCTCCAATTATTTGTGATATCTCCGGAAAATACTAAAACTTCAGGGGTTTTGCTTTGTTCGGCCATTTTACAATTTTATCACCTTGTGTTTTCTTTATTTTCTATTTATCTTCTGTCCTCTGAAAGCGCACTTTCACCGCTGCCACCATGTAATGTTTGTTGTATGATGTTAATGATAACTCGTAATCACTTTCAGAGCAATTATTATTTATTAAGATAATAGTACAACACACAAGAGAACTTAATATTCATTTCTGGTTCATACTGGCGTGGTTTTATATCTACTAGTTTTTAGTTATTTGTTTTTGTGGATCTTCAAAATAGGTACAAATATAAAATAAAATGTTAGTTTCCAACAATACACCTATGTATATCACACCTACTGCTGGCTATAGTCGTAACTAAGAATATCTCCCTGATGAGAATGCATACACCTCCCCCTCGACCATCCCTGTCGCATCTAAATATTCGATATCCAGAGAGAACTATCATATAATCAGGAATATCAGAGGTCAACCAGGTTTCAGTTATAGCCAACAGATCAAGATCATGAGTCGCTAAGTACCTACTCCCTCAGATCGCCCAGTTTCGGCATTAGGGAGCGGATATTAATGCGAGTAATTTTCATATCACAAAAAGCAAAAAAAATTAAACAGAAAAAATAAAACAGAAAACAGAAAATACTACATAAAGGGAACTAGAAAACAAAGTGCTTCAATTCAACGTTTAAGATTTTCAGTACAATTATATATGTTGACTAAAGAACGCAAACTGACGCCTTTGTTTCCCTCTTTCATATAATCTATTTTTATACTTTCGCCTTTGCTCTATTAGACTCACAATATGTTTTGTTATCCAGGGTTTTCTACTTTCATTCTGTTTATGCTGCGGAATCTAAACTATTTTTAATGCAATTCCATTCTGCCTCTATGTCCCTAACCATATTTTCACCCGCGCCCCTTAGTACTTCGTTTGTCTTTTTCTCGAACTTATCGCGAATATCATCATCTTTTAGTTTCTCTAGGTCAAGATACCTTTTTCCGCTTCGTTTAATACCTGCCTATCCATCTCAATTTTCAAATTTTCTAACGTTCTTACTTGCTTCATGGGGCTTGGATATACGCCCTATTTTCTCGTGACAATAATAATAGGTATGTTAGCTTGAAGTGGTTGTTGGCCCAAAAAATTGTTTCAATTAGAATACACTGTACTTATTGTAACAGCGACAGTATGCATTTTATATACAGTTTTCCCAGCTAAAAATGTTTAATTTTCATTAAAAATTAAGGTTTTAGAAGATTATCATTCTGTCCAATTTCATAAAAGTTTCTTAAAGCTTGGCCTAAAGCAACAAGGAGAAAGAAAACTTGACATTCTAAAAACGTTAATTTAAAGCATTTCCCAGATAATTAAAGTTACTCTCCTTCATACAAAGTTAATAAAGCAAGTCTTAATTAAGTCTGTTTACAAAGTAAAACACTTCAACTTTTTAATTATGAACGAGACACTTACACGTGATTCAGCGACGATGAAGCCTTTTGTTTCTGACTGAAAAATGATCTACTTATCGCTATCGAGCAAATCTTCAGAGAATGAATTTCAGGTTCGAAAAAAAAATTCATTTCAATATGGAAAGAGAGCCTGAGAGGACAATTCACGTTTTGATTTATATTCCGAATTTTATAATTATGGTGCGTCAATATTTCTGTTATAGTTCAATTTAAATTTGTATTTAAATATACTTGATAATTTAATTCCATTACATAAAATCTCATAAAATGTGATGTTTTTGTCAGAATTGACAGCCAGAAAAGTTAGTCCTAACCATTACAGCGATAATTTTTAACCGACTTCAAAAAAGGAGGTGGTTCTCAATTCGACAGTATTTTTTTATGTGTGTTACCTCAGAACTTTTTTCTAGGTGAACCGATTTTGATGATTATATTTTTATTTGAAAGCTGGCGCTTCTCATGTGGTCCCATATAAATTTCATCAAGATCTGACCAGTAGTTTTTGAGTTATCCTTAATAATGCGTATTTAATTGACTTCGACTACATTGATGATGTTCTCATTGTATATTGAAGTCGGTTTTCTATCTTGTAGGACAAAAATATTATTTATTTACCTTTTGCTACCATGACGACGTTGAAATATCGTATTTTTGATTGTAAAATGTTTAAAAATCGAGTCTCCCACATGCGTATTCTCATAATCACTAAATTACCTATTCGAATTTGACTCGAAATTTTTTCTCGTTTTTTAATTTGCCTTGATAATTTCCTGACTTACTGGCTGTCAGTTTTATTCGTCAAATTGCCTGACAACAAAATTTCCTTCGAAAAAGAATTAAATCCGTCAAAATAAAAAGTACTCGTCAAATTACTGTTGATTATTTTTATCAATAATTTTAGTTGTTGATAGGTAAGTTGTCATAGTTGCATTTAAAATTTATAATCTAGTTACTTTAGTACTTGCCAAACGTCAAATATTTCCAGAACCTTTCTTCCAATAGACTGTTTTAGAATGGCCTGATTTTGACAGGCCGCCATTTTCTGTTGGAGGGCTGAACATGGATAAACAACATTACACACGTGAGTGTTACCAAAATTTGAACAGATTTGGTGCCAAACAAAGTGGTGATGTTTAGAGTTCATGTAATTTAACTCAAAATAACGAAACAACGTTTGCAATAGTGCAACCAGTCATATCATTTTAAGAATTTTCATTCAATTCTCGGCGTAAAGCGACTAAGTTTAAGTTACGCCCCTTTTTGGTGCCAAATGGTAACACAAACATCTGCTTTGTTATTCATCCTCTTCTTCCCTCCAATAAGCTTTAAAACAAACAAATGTGTGCCCTCCAGCTGTCAATTGTGTGATGTCATTCTAAAATGATCAATATGAATTAAATGAAATAAAATAATTGTCGTTACCTAGTTCGTTTTGAACTACGTTGCAAGGCGCTCGTGATCTTTTAAGTGCCAAATGGGCAACTGGACGACTATTATTCGGAATATTGAAAATTTGGATGAAAATATTTGACCCCTATTTTTGGGTTTTTCTCTGTGCTTCATTTTAAGGCAGAAAAAAATATTGAATAATTTTGCCATGCATAATTGACGTCACGCGTGCAGCCGATAATGTCATATGTAACCTGAAATCATTATTTGTACTTTTCTAATAAATTGCGAATTATTTAAATTGTATACATGAAAATGAAACATTTGCAAAACACAATGACTGTACCACCTAAAATTATTTCGAGAAAACGGAACTGAAGAACTAAAAACACTTTCGAACTTAGCTCTGAATTATATGACAGCACAGCGGTTTTGACGGGAAGTAGGTTATTCGTATTTTATCAGCTGTCCTGAAGTCACTTATGACGTTTGCATATCCTTTACTTGCTGCTTTGACATCTGAATCTGACGTGCATTAGGGTAAAACAAGCAAATAAAAAAACAGGCCCTCGAAAATTACAAGCGGAAATTAGACAAAAAATGATAAAATTTACAAATAAATAGAAATAATATACCTATAAAAATAAAGCGTTTTGGTGTTACATTTTGTTTAATTCACATTTTTTAATGATTTATTGTGGGCTGCACAGTTTTTTTTTGTTTAGAATCAGGTCCATTGTTTAGGTACTTTATCAACGTTTTTGTTAGCTAGATTTAATCGATTCCATCAATGTTATATAGATTGATGTATCCCGTTGTATGTAGGTAAATGAGCGCAAACTCTGAATCCAATTTTCCAAGCTGATGTCAAGTGTTCGTCAAAGACCGCTATGCATATGCGCGTAGGCTCACCATTATGCTTACGCCATGGTTTTGAGTAATGGCACGCAAACGAAAAAACTCGTTTAAAAAAGTTGATCGTTGGAAGCATTTTAAACAACTATGTATTATTTTTTATAAATTTTTAACTTTTATCAATTAGTGTCCAGTTGCCCATTCCAGACCACTTATTGTATTACTACAGAAAATTTTATCAGTAGAGAAAAATTAATGGAACCTGGTAAAAATCCCACAAAACAATTTTAAACATTTAAAACCAAAGATTGGTTAAAAAAATTGCAATTGTATTTTTGAATGTCAATGTTATGTATTTACACCTAAATTATATGGACATTCCCCCTCCATAAAACCACTATAAAACTATCAAAGGATTGAGATAGACAGATGTTTTTAGGTAGTTTTTATCATCATAAACAGATGAAGACATGAAGAGAACAGCGAATAACTCTCTAGAGTTTATGAACAAAAATTGTCTTATACCGCAGATTACTTGTTTGATTGTTTATATTTTACACTTTAAAATAATATGTTTTGTCCACGACTATCTTATAATAATAATAATAATAATAATAATCTTTATTGACGTTACGTAAATATACAAAAATTATGCCAAACAAAAAAAATATATATGTAACACCAAACGGCGAAGTTCATCTCGTGCAAAAAGAGAATTGCACAGATGCTCTTCCACTTAACCGAGCATCGGAAGAAAGAAAAAGAAATGCAAAATTAACAATAACAAGTACACATATTATAACTAAATGAACTCATGAAACAATAATAATAATAATAATGATGAAAATCATGAATAAAACGTGAATAGAAATAAAAGGGTTGCTCTCGAAGAAAATGCACACCAAAAAGAAAATCTATTGCCGTTGTAGGAGTTGGGCGAACATCTTTGATTTAAATTGATTAATATTCAATACCTTGAGCTGTCTAGGAATATCGTTATAAAGCTTGCTGACATTAAATGTGAAAGATGATTACAAAACTCGCTCGTTTCACTCGCTCGTGTTGTAAACTTCATCCTCGGTAATAATAGCATTCATTATAAACTCGTGTATAATATACTATTATGCCTGGAAGATTTCAGTTTTAATAAATATTTTAGACTGAGTTTTTTAAGGTTTTACTTAAACATTTCCTTGTATATAACCTGCGCTTTGCTGTCCTGAACTTAGTAGCGTCTAAACTAAAATATGATTACAAAAAAAATTAACTAAAGGTAATCAATTTGAAGCGGCGAAGCGAGAGTACACTATTTTTCAAATTAATTTACTAATAAGTTCTTCCGATTATTATCTAAAATTTTGAAGTAAGAATTTCCGTTTTCATAACCTCTAAACACTTTTGTAAATTAATCTTTGAACAATCCAATTTGATTCTATGCTCTAATAAAACTTTATTGAGGGCAAGACGATCAGATTCCCTCCGCTCCTTCCATAAAGTGATAAAACAAACGTTACAAATCCTTCTTAATCTCGTAGCAACGAACGAAATTTCAGATCAGTTTTAGTTTGATGATAGGGGTAATTTCTACCATCCCTTTTACGGATTTTATCTGAAGTGCAGTTAAGTAACTACACGTCTCTACTTAGAGCGACCGTAAAAGTCTGAAAAGTCGAATGGCTTCATTGAGTGGAGCGATCGTTTTATAACTTTCATTCCGTGCAAAACTTTTCTTATTGATTGAACACTGCGCCTTATTCTTGCAGAAATGGTTGGTTTTCACTGCACAACACAGTGGCGGCGTGTGAAATTTTTTAGTGCAATTCCTCATCATCATAAGGTTCTCAGTCCGAAGACTGGTTGGACGCGTACCTCCATTCTTTTCTATCCTGAGCTAACCTACAATTCCTACTAGAAATTCCTACTAATTCCTACTAGAAATTCCTACTAGAAATTCCTACTAGAAACATAATTTATTTGTAGATCTAGAGCACGCTACATTCCGTTAGTTTAAAAACAGAAGCAACAAAAAGTATGCATTACAAACAGGTTAGGTTGGATCACCCTGGAGTATAGAACGGTGTTTAACATTTACTGGAGACTTAGACTCGTAAGCAGCAGAATTATTTACAAAATCTGCTTGGAAGCGCCAAGGAAAAAATTGAACTCATTCATAAAGCGGGATATTAATCCTTCCATCTACACCACTGGAAACATTGAACGATATATTTGAATGTTGAACTATTCTTGAGAGAAGTTCTGCTACAAAAAACTGACTCACCCTATAGATGTGCGATGCTTGGGCATATGGAGTAAGAATGTTCGTCTTATAGTAGCATTGTGTAGTGTACATGCTTCTCAGTGTCAAAACAAGACTACTAAATAAACAGGACTACCACTATTTAGAATAGAGTGCACAAAGGCAACCACAAGGTGCCTCTCCTGTTAAACATATTAGTTGCTTAAATTTATTTTTGATATGTATACCGTGTGACAAACTTCCATGTGTACATGGGGAAATACCTAACATGGGCAATTAAATTTTGGGGATTCCTGCTCCCCATGTGTAGTTACATTGGTGGTAAAGGTAGCAATCGAAAGACTATTTTTTTCTGCGTATAAGGATATCAAAAACTCTGCAATTTTCCAATTTATTAAAGCATTAAAAGCAAAAATTACACTAATAATTTTCAAATTAAAACACGGATATTCATCAGATTACATATGACAATTTAATTTATTCTAATCAAAGACTCCCTTGATTCTAATTTCTAATTCGTCTGAACTGTCAACATTATTTATCGACAATTTAAAATTTGGGTTTCAAAATGAACAAAAATATTTATTCAGTTGAAGAAAAGGTTTTCATTGTGAAAACATTTTACGGCGGCAGTAGTCTGCGGGTAGTCCGTGACTTATTTTCTGTAAAATTCAATAACATTCCTTCGGTAACAACAATAAAAAATTTAGTTAAGAAATTTGAAGATACTGGGAACCTTTCATTGAAAGAAGGTAATTTTTACTAATAAATTTACTTGGTTTTTATTTAGATAATTCTGATTCGCTTATTATTATTACCTAGTTGCCAATTCCTTGTTGTTCGCTAACTTAAATTTTACTGGGATTATGAGAAATTTAACAAGTGATAACGTGGAGTGAAACAAAACTAAAATTAATCTTATCGTTTATTTTTTTAGTCATTCCATGAAATCTAAATGTTAAGGTAGAGGAAATGGTAATAGGACTGATAACTGCTTGTCCAACATCTAGTTTAAGGTCTATTGCCCTAGAATGTAATGTTTCAAGAGAAACTGTCCGTAACATATTAAAAAAAAACAAATATCATCCCTTTAAATTCCAATGTCACCAAGAGTTACTTCCTTTTGACGAAGAATCAAGCCAAACTTTCTGTGAAGAAATGCAAGAACGGGCTAATCGGGATCGCAGCTTCCTCTCATCAATTTGTTTTACCGATGAGTGTACCTTCACTTTAAATCAAGAGCCAAAATCCCAGAATAAAATATTTGGGCAGGCATTTTTAATAATCGCATTATAGGACCATTTGAAATACAGGGAAATTTAAATTCAGAAGCTTATTTAGATCTTTTAATTAACCACATTGGCCCTACATTAGAAGAAGTTGCACATGCGAATCGGGAGGTCTGGTTTCAGCATGACGGATGCCCAGCACATTTTGGAGCACAAGTGAGGGAATTATTAAATGAAATATTTCCAGAGAGCTGGATTGGTCGAGGTGGTGCTATAAACTGGCCAGCTAGATCTCCCGATTTGGCACCGTGTGACATTTTCTTGTGGGGTCATTTAAAAAATAAGATTTATAAAACTCGTCACACAAATATTGATTCTTTAAGGAGTGCTATTTTTGCGGAATGCAACTTAATAAACGATCGGCAACTTGCGAATGTGAGAAATTCTTTCTATAATAGGCTGGGATACTGTCTGATACAGAATGGGGGTTTATTTGAATATTTGTTATAGTTATTTTTCTTTTTTTATGTTACTTTAATTTCATTGTATATTAATAAGTTTTTGTCCTTACCTAGATATGAAATAAATAAGTATTAAATTGCCAGATTACAAAATTCATTAGAGCAAAATAAACAAATGTTGCCGCTTGTTAATTTTTTCATAATTGCAGTAAAATTAAAGTAATTTAATTTTTATTATTTCATTTTACTGCTTTAACATTTTCCCAAAAACTTTTTAATAGGTTAGACGACACCTACAATTTACCCTAAACTATGGACCAGCATTCACCAACGAAACATCCACACCAGTAATCAATTAATTGTCAACTATAATAGGTAATGACAATAATCATGTGAATGAGAATTATCTAAATAAAAAAACAAGTTTATGTATTAGTAAAAATTAACTTCTTTCGATGGAAGATTCCCAGCCTTCAAATTTCTTACTAAATTATTTGTTGTTATACCGAAGGAATAGGACCGTTATTGAATTTTACAGAAAATAAGGCACGGACTACGCGCAAACTATTGCCGCCGTAAAATATTTTCACAATGAAAACCTTTTCTTGAACTGAATAAATATTTTTGTTCATTTTTAAATGTTGACAGTTCAGAAAATTCATAAAAATCAAAGACGTCCGTGATTAGAATAAATTAAGTTGTCATGGATAATCTGATAAATTTCTGTGTTTTAGTTATAAAATTATTAATGTAATTTTTGCTTTTAATGCTTTAATAAATTGGAAAGTTGTAGAGTTATTGATATCCGCATACGCAGAAAAAAATAATCATCTTCGGATTTACCACCACTGTAACTACACATGGGGAGCAGGAATCCCCAAAAATGTAATTGCCCATGTTATTTCCCCATGTACACATGGAAGTTTGTCACACGGTATGTTATGGTAATTGTGTTTAATCCGGCAATTATACATAATCACCACGAAATTTGGCGAATATAATATTTTTTTAATATTTACAGTAATTTATCAAATTAACCGGTTTTTATATTTAATACCCGCAACTTAATGGTAAATAAGCATGTAAATGGTAATCATTGTCCAGACAATTCAATAAAAGTGCCTTGTAAATAATAGATAAAAGATGATCCAAGATTGAACCTTGTGGTGCCCCCTCGTGCACCCCCAAAAGTAGCAACATTGAACTAGAGTCTAGTTCATTAATACATATTAATATATTGTCTAGTTACTAGACAATATATTAATATTATTTTTTGTTCGCTGAGAACGATTCTGCAGGAGAACCCAAAACAATTAAATTTTGAGTACTCTAGTAAAACAATAGCATCATAATTTATTACGGAATTTATAATAATAATAATAATAATAATAAATGACCTTTATTGTTTCTCAGATACAATACAATAGTTATAAGAATATAACAGGATTTAAAAAAAACAACTGAGGAACAAAAGGGCGAAGTTCAGCCGATATGTTCCACAAGAGGTCAAACACATCTACTCTTCTTCCACTTAGCCCTACAAAATAAACAGAATTAAATTAAAAAAAAACATGAAGCAGAGGTGAAAAATAAATTCGATTTAAAAAAAGAAATGGTGCGTACATACAATTAGTTCAAAAAAAAACGAAAAATAAAGTTGCTTCTACCCATCCTGATTCGCGACCAAAACATTGCGAGCATAGGCAATAAACTTAGATATAGACAATGACTTCACCTCGTTTGAGAGTTTGTTATAGGTGTTGACAATATTGTATGAGAAAGACCGGTGAAACATTTGCGTGCTGTGTTTAGGCATATCAAAATTACATTTGCTTCTAACATTTACGTTGTGAATTTGGTATCTAAATTGCAATTTAGCAAATAAATATTCAGGACAGTCGAGCGATATGATCTTGTGGTATACCACAGCAGCATGTAGCTCCCGCCTGTTCTTCATATTTAACCATCCCACCTCCAGAAGTTTAAGTGAAATGTGCTCATATTTCCTAATTCCAAAAATCAAACGAAGACAGGAATTCTGCATTTTTTGTATTCTGTAAGAATCTGCAACTGTGATGCATTTGTTATAAATACAATCGCAAAAATTAAAGTGAGAAAGAACTAGAGCATCACAGAGAATAATCTTTGCCGTTTGAGATAGATATAGCCTGTTTCGAAAAATTCGTTTTAAATTAGAATAAGACTTCTGAAGTGATTTGGAAACGTGAAAGTTGAATCTAAGCTCACTGTCCAGATATATACCCAAATTTTTGACACATTGATGAATTTTCAAGGGGGTATTATTAACATGTATAGAAACACTTTCCAGTAGAAAATCTCTCACACCAGTCTTACTAAATAGCAGAACTGTGGATTTGTCCGGATTAATTCCAAGTCCGTGCGCGACAGAGGTCTCAACAAGTCTCCTAATATCCTCATTCACATCAACATTAGCTGTGGCTACCACATTATGCGCAAAATTATATAAAAGCTGTGTATCATCAGCGTAGAGGTAGTAGTTACATTTATTTACTGACCTGTGGAAAAGGCAAGTATACAAAATATAAAGAAGAGGTCCTAAAATAGAACCTTGAGGGACCCCACTTTTCAAAGTTAATGTGTCGGATCTTCTGCTGTCCAGAGTGACATATAGCTTCCTATGAAGAAAATATGACTCAAACATACGAATTGACAGGAAATCAAAACCTACATATTTTAAAACAGAAAGCATAATGTCAAAATCGATGGTATCGAAGGCTTTGGAATAATCTAGCATTACTAAAATTGACGATTTATTATTATCCAGTGCCCTAAAAATATCATCGGTGATGTTTAAAAGCGCCGTCGCGCAACTATGATTTGGGCGAAAGCCGGACTGGTTTCTGTAAATTATACGGTGTTTATTTAAAAATTTTCTCATTTGTAATTCCATTATTTTTTCTAACACTTTGGATAAGACGGGAGTAGTTAGAAAATGAGAGCCTCAGGCCAGGCCATCGAGTTCTCCAGGTGCCATCGAGTTCTTCGGCAGTGACCTTGAAAGAGACCAGAGGCTGCTGAAGGAGTCGTTGCGTCATCCGAAGAAGTGTCTTCAGCAGCGGCATCTGCAGCAGCCTCTGGTGTCTTTCAAGGTCATTGCTGAAGAAGTGTGCATGTCTTCAGCAGCGTCTGGTGTCTTTCAAGGTCATTGCCGAAGAAGTGGGCATGTCTTCAGCAGCGTCTGGTGTCTTTCAAGGTCATTGCCGAAGAAGTGGTCTTCAGCAGCGGCCAGGCGCATGCGCCGGGGCTATTCCTCAGATCAGTCCATCGATTTCTCCATCCACTTCAAGTGGGCGTGTCTGCAGCAGCCTCTGGTCATTGCCGAAGAAGTGTGCATGTCTTCAGCAGCCTCTGGTGTCTTTCAAGGCCATTGCCGAAGAGTGCACACCCAAGCCGCCATTTTGTGGTCTTTGGCTGTGGGTCAGGCGCCTGCGCCGTGGCTGTCGCGTACAAAGCGCATGTTGTTCAGGCCAGTCCATCCTGGCCCCATCCACTTCTTCGGCAATGACCAGAGGCTGCTGAAGGAGTCATGTCTTCAGCAACGGTGTCTTTGGGGCCTTTGGCCGTGGCTCAGGCGCATGCGCCGGGGTTTTCGCAAACGTTCTGGAAATGACGCCGACCGGGATTCGAACCCGGGTCCCCACGCACCGGAGCCCTCGCTCCAACCAACTGAGCTAATCGGCGGCCCACAAGCCCGTCTTTCAAATCATCCGTATATACTTATGATTGTAAACAGAAGTTACAGAATTACTATTTATTTTCTCGGAAATTTACAATTGTTTATACTAAATAAATATTGATATTAAAGTTTAAGAAAAAAGCACGTTCGCCGCCGATAAGAGATGTTATAATTGATTTTATTATGGGAAATAACCTTTCATCTTGCCGATAGGATATGTTTGTTTAGGTTTGATCCCACGCTCTGCATGTGCATTTAATACGTTGTAGACACTACAAGGTGACCCGTTTGTTTGTTTGTATTATTACAATAAAATAACATTCTAGAATATTCTTCTGATTGTTTATTTGAAATTACTTGTTATCTTAATGCGTTTCGGACACGTGTGGGAAAAAAACATTCTAGAACATTCTCCAGTTTGTTTATCTGAAATTACTTGTTATCTTAATGCGTTTCGGACACGTGTGGGAACCATCTGATTGATATATGCAAACATCTTAGTTCTCGGTAGTAGAACATTCTACATCGCTAATTATTTGAGAACAGTAGTCTAAATTTAGGCTAACCCCTACGTAAAAACTATGTCATGTGGGGTGTCAAAATAAAGGACTCGACTAGAGGTATCGGAATATTGGGGTGGATTTTAGGGGTGGTTTTTGGGGGTGGTTTTTGGGGGTGGTTTTTAGGGGTGATTTTTAGGGGGTGGTTTTAGGGGTGGTTTTAGGGGTAGTTTTTAGGGGTGATTTTTAGGGGGTGGTTTTAGGGGTGGTTTTAGGGGTAGTTTTTAGGGGTGGTTTCTAGGGGCGGTTCTTGGGGTGGTTTTGGAGGGTGATTTTTGGGGGTGGATTTTAGGGGTGGTTTTTAGGGGTGGCCACTCACTGACCGCGCCCCCGGCCACGCTCCTTGCCCCGCCCACCTAGATCATGTAGGGTATCAAATTAATCAGCTCGATGAGACAAAAAGGAATCTATAGTTATTCTCCTACTTCCGAATTCTTATCAGTAGTTGTCTGTCTGTATGTCTGTCGGTCCGTCTGTCTGTCTGTCTGTCTGTCTCTCTGTCTGTCTGTCTGTCTGTCTGTTTGCGAATACAGCTGTCTGTTGACACAGACAGCTGTATTCGCAAACACCATGGCTGATGACACGCTGTTGACACAGGCAGCTGTATTCGCAAACACCATGGCCGATGACACGAGCAAGAATAAGACTGCGCATGCGCACGGTTGTATGGAGAGTATTTAAGCAAGAAAATTAACGGTGCTGTCAGTTAGTACTTGTGCTTCAACAAGGGAACCGCATTTGAATAATGACACACATAAACGTAGACACGTTTCGTGTTCTGGACGGTGCTGTTTTGGATGAGTCAGCACGCCGTGTCGAGGTGCACGTACATCAACCGTTCGTGACAACAACAACATTCAACGCCAATGACGAAATTCGCATACCAATCCACCAACAAGACGTTTACGTACTGCCGCATCTAAGCAGCATCTACATAGAGGGCAGGTTCATCAAGGGTGCAGGAGGCGGAAATGCGGCTTTAACAAATAACGCCCTCAGTTTCCTCTTTGACGACGTCCGCTATGAAATAAACGGGGTGGAGGTGGATCGAACAAAAAACGTGGGCATCACGAGCACACTGAAGGGTGTAGTTTCTCTGAATGTGGGTGAGGTAGGTGCCCTGGAGAATGCCGGCTGGACGAATACGGGAGACTCACCGAGCCACCTTATCGACGCGAACGGGAACTTTAACGTGTGCATCCCGGGAAGAATCCTGCTGGGATTCTTGGAAGATTACCCCAAAATTCTGTTAAATGTGTGTCACGAGCTCATTTTGACTCGATCGAAAAACGATGGGTAACGAGGACACCAGAATTGAGTTGAGCAAGGTTCATTGGAGGGTGCCGTACGTCTATCCATCGGATGCTGAATACCTAAAACTTCTCAATATTGTCGAGGAAGAGAGAACGTTGCAGATATGTTTTCGCAGCTGGGAGCTGTACGAGTATCCGGTGTTGCCGCAAGCTACGAAACAAACGTGGGCCGTCAAGACTGCAACACGGTTGGAGAAACCCCGCTACGTTATTGTCGCCTTCCAGACGAATCGCAAAGCGAATTTGGACACGGATTCAAGCAAATTTGACCACTGCAATCTGACAAACGTCAAACTGTACCTGAATTCTGAGTGCTTCCCCTACGAGAATTTAAACTTGGATTTCTCCACGGGGAAATACGCCCTGCTATACGAAATGTACCAGAACTTCCAGAGTTCATACTATGGAAAAGTTGGCGAGCCGTTATACGGCAAGGAACAGTTCAAGGATCTAGCGCCCATCGTGGTGGTTGACGCATCAAAGCAGTCGGAAAGCATCAAGCCTGGACCCATAGATATGCGTCTAGAATTTGAGTCGAGCGAGAATTTTCCGCCCAACACAACCGCATACTGTCTCATCCTGCATGACCGCATCGTTGAGTATACACCGGGTAATGAATCGGTCAGAAGAGTGGTATGAGAAGCTGCAGGGCTTCGATTTGCCCAGAAAATACACGCATGCCTACTCTGTATACAGATTATAGTTTTAATTATATTGATGTAAAAATATATTCAACGTTTTTATTTTTGCGAAAACCCCGGCGCAGGCGCCTGGGCCACATCCAAAGGCCCAACAGCACCTAACAACAATTCTGATTGGATGCTGCCCACAACCACTCTCATTGGCTGTTGCCCCGCCCACTCTCATAGCCAGAGCCCGGCGCATGCGCCTGAGCCACGGCCAAGGGCCCCAAAGACACCGTTGCTGAAGACATGACTCCTTCAGCAGCATCTGGTCATTGCCGAAGAAGTGGATGGGGCCAGGATGGACTGGCCTGAACAACACGCGCTTTGTACGCGACAGCCCCGGCGCAGGCGCCTGACCCACAGCCAAAGACCACAAAATGGCGGCTTGGGTGTGCACTCTTCGGCAATGGCCTTGAAAGACACCAGAGGCTGCTGCACTTCTTCGGCAATGACCAGAGGCTGATGCAGACACGCCCACTTGAAGTGGATGGAGAACTCGATGGACTGATCTGAGGAATAGCCCCGGCGCATGCGCCTGGCCGCTGCTGAAGACCACTTCTTCGGCAATGACCTTGAAAGACACCAGACGCTGCTGAAGACATGCCCACTTCTTCGGCAATGACCTTGAAAGACACCAGACGCTGCTGAAGACATGCACACTTCTTCAGCAATGACATTGAAAGACACCAGAGGCTGCTGCAGATGCCGCTGCTGAAGACACTTCTTCGGATGACGCAACGACTCCTTCAGCAGCCTCTGGTCTCTTTCAAGGTCACTGCCGAAGAACTCGATGGCACCTGGAGAACTCGATGGCCTGGCCTGAGGCTCTCATTTTCTAACTACTGACGGGTAAGATGCTTATAGGACGAAAATCCTTAAAATTATCTGGTGATTTAGTCTTCGGGAGAGGTATTACACTTGCACATTTCCACAGATCAGGAAAGACCCCGCGACTGAGACAAAAGTTGATTATGTGCGCAATGTATGGAAGAATAAATGGACATGATAATTCCAGCATGCAAATACTAATACCATCGCAACCGACTGATTTAGTTGAAATATTTTTAATAATTTTTAAAATATCTAATTCTGTACAAACAGAAAAATTAAATTTGTCATTTAGCAAGTTGGGAGCAAAAAGATTGTTACTGTAGAAAGAAATTGTATCAGTCTTGTTGGAAATTACTTGTCTGGGGAAATTCACGAAGCTATTTGCGATTGCATCAGGATCCTTTAGAGCAGCTGGAATATCAGATGTTACCTTCTCCTGCAAAAAGCCAAGTTTTCTTAAAGATTTCCAGATAGAATTGGGATTTTTGTGTAATTCAAAATTTATGAATGCTTTCTTTTCTTGCTTAACTGCAAAAGTGGTGTAATTTCTAAGAGATTTATAATAATCCCAATGTATAGGATTTTTGCTTTTTTTATATTTTGCGAGAGCTCCGTCACGCAATGACATTAAGAATTTTACGTTCGGTGTGAGCCAGGGTGCTTTACGTCTAGAGATTCTAACAGTGCGTACAGGAGCATGGAAATTAAATAATGTCAAGAGCGATTCTGTTAGGAACTTTACTTTTGAGTCAATACTAACGTTATCAAAAAAGTTTTTCCAAGGAATAGCCTTCAGTTCTGCCAAAAATTGATTATAATTGAATTGTTTAAAGTCTCTGTAACTGAGGAAAAACTGAGAAGTCCCCTCGGAACGGAAAGGCAACACGCAGTACACTAAAGAATGGTCAGACACACTATGAGTATCAACTACACCCGACTCAACAACGTTAAAATCTGATGGAACCAGAATCAAATCAATAAGTGACATGGAAAGTGCGCTGATTCTTGTAGGTTCCGTAATGATTTGCTCATATCCGAAAGACAATAACAACTGTGTAAATAAAAGATAATTTTGTTCGTTAGGTTTTAAATAGTCGATGTTAAAGTCGCCCAGACAAACCGCAAAATCGCATAAAGATGTAAATGCTGAAAGTGATTCCTGAAGTATGTCTAAAAACTGATGATATGCAAATTCCCGTCTCCTGTACACGTTACCTACAATAAGTCGCTTCTTACTGACCTTGATCTCAATCCAGACACCCTCCATAGCTCCTGTGCTGATTTCCGTTCTAACTACAGAAAATTGATATTTATTCTTAATGTATACCCCTACACCACCACCCCAAGTCGCAGTCACGCGGTCAACTCGACAAAATTTGTAACCATCAATGTCTACATCTTCAGTTAATGTATTGGCAGACAACCAAGTCTCTGAAACTCCAACAACATCAAAATCACGCATCAGAGCAAGTTGTTTAAAGTCATCAAAATTACATAAAAGTGAACGAACATTTAAATGAGCTAGTTTAAGATTACTCATGTTTAATTAGAAGGGAAATGTAACAACGTGAAACCAATTAAAGCAAAATACAACAACAAAAAAAATCATATGAACAGTTTCAAAGATGAAATCAATTAGCAAATAACTGTAAAACTCATCTAGGTGCATATCAAAAATATAACATAAACAAAACTGTAAATTCACCCTAATGCACATCATTGAAATCTCGAATGGATGTAATTGTGAAGACGCCTGAATTATCAGTCTTGCGCATAAAAATCCTCCCATTCTTTGTCCACAAGTATTTGATGTTGTTATCCCTCTTGAAGCTTCTGCAGGAAGAAAACAAAACCCTATTCAATTTCGTGAGAGATTCATTAACAGATATCTGCTTATCCGCCTGAGAACATGTTTGATGCAGCTGACACGGTGCTATAAGGTTTCATACATCCAGATTGTCGAAGAGGAAGTAGATTGTGATCAGAGACATAATGGAATCTGTTAAAAATAACTTTCTCGAATATGTTGGACAAAGTTGCCAGCAAACTTATAGGGCGCAGATCCGACTAGCTACGTAATTTAGAAATTTTAGGAAGAAGAGCAACCAACAAAAGTGATAAGTGAACAATAATCTCGCTTATTGATGACATTCATAAAATCTAATAATAATAATTACTGAGGAACATCTCCAAACTTTGATAACATATTATTAATTCATTACATTCTTGCCTAATGGACATCATTCACGTCCTCGTTCACGTCAGCAAGAAATTTTATAGAAAATATATTTGACTTTATTATCTATCATCCGCATCAAAATTTTCCCGTTCCTCGTCCAAAGATATTTGACATGTTTAGCTTTTCGTTTTAAAGAGCATCAGCCTCATTACAAATACGTCCGTACACATAAGTTTAGTATGACCTCGCACGCGTGGACTTTAAACTAAGTATTTGTAACTTATTGCAAAATACAATTTTCACTTTTTTCATCAAACCAAAGATTCAACCCAGAAACCAGATCACGTCGTTACCATCAATCTCTGCCAATAAATCATATTCTTAAGTTCAATCAGATTATAGCTTTACTGCAGCTTAGCCACTCCCTTCACGTTTTCGCCATTAATTTGCGAAAGTAATATTTCACAAGAGAAATTGTTCAGGAACAAGGCTGTCAGTTTCAGCAGTCTGGGTAACGGCGAATACGAGTTGACGAAATAATGAATCTATTCGAACGCATCTTTTGCCGGATCCGTCTCATTATAAAATTTGCGAAACACTAATTAATCAGGCGAAGTTCAGACAAAGGTTGCGACGGGGAATTGTATCTATACAAATGCGGAAAAGGACAAAAGGGCGGACGACTGTTTTTCAGTCATGGATTGAATTACTCGGGCTGTTAATGTGAACTCGCCGCATCTAGGACGAGCGCAAAAAATATGCTCGGACGGGTTGAACCAGTGAATATATAGTTGAGTAGAAACGTTATCCTTTGAGGGCAATTCAGGGGTATCAAATCGGTTCCATAAAATGTGTTCTCTCTTTGTGTTACTGTAATTATTTGCGCAGTGTCTGGCAACTGCTCGAAATCAAAGAACTTGCGCTCAAGCTTCTACACACTAAAAAAAAACTTAAGCTTATTTTAACTCGAAAACAACACAATTCCTTGTTAATCCAGGTCCTCACATACTTGTGCTAATTAATTATTATGTTAATTTAGTTTACCTAAAAGTATAAATTATTTGTTACCAGTTCTGCATATTATTGTTAAGAATATATTGGTTCTTGATCGACAGAAAGAAAAACAGCAATTTATTTCTTCCACTTCGGTTCCTACCGCAATCAGCGGCTGATACATTAGTAAATCGCATAGTAATTTTCTAAATATATCCTAAATATTCTAATGATAAAGTTACGAAATTTTGCAGAATTGCTTATTTTGGAAATATTTTTGAAAATATTGTCGGTATTTTAAGAAAAACAACATACAAGTCACATTTAAACCTTCAAATATATTATCACATATTTTATTTAACAGTAAAGACAGAACACATAAACTTGACCACACAGATATTTATCAACTAAATATTGTTTAGACTGTAACAGCATATACAGGGTGAGTCAGAATGGGCGTGCCAAATTAAAATGGATGCTAGAGGAACTCCAAATAAGACGAAAAGCTTATATGAACATATGTTCTAAAGCGACTACTAACAAAGAATCAAGGTTTGAAAAATTTTAATATTTTTTTAAATATCGTAATCCGTAATGTAATAATTGATGTGTTTTCTCGTGCTTCTTGTTAGTTTTGTTAGTGTTATTCTTAATAAACTATTTGTTTCAATATTCACTTTCCTTGCATATCGATGAAGCCATTATTGCATTAATGAAAAATTTCAGTGCATGTGCACGATTTCACAAAAAGCTATTTCATTCAAAACTAAGCATATTACGAAAAATAAATAAATAAACGGCCTACCCCGGAGCAACGCTACTGATGGAGTTAGCAGAGCAATTTTTTTTTGAAAATTAGAACTTGGCAAATTAAAACGACACCTTAAATTTCAACTCAATTAACTTTCCTAGTTACTAAGATACTAAAAAAATATTTAGAAAATATTAAAATTTTTACACCCTGTATCTTTGTTAGTAGTCACTTTAGAACATAGGCATGTTCATATAAACTTTTCGTCTTATTTGGAGTTCCTCTAGCACCCATTTTAATTTGGCACGCCCGTTCTGAATCACCCTGTATATCGGACAAACTGACAGATCTATTCGTATTAGGTATAATGAACATTTAAGATCATTTCGTTTAAAAATGACAATTTAAGTTTTGCTAATCATTTCTTTGAAAACAATCATCAGTTCCCTCCTTCTTCTAGAAAACACTAAATTATTGTTTAATTTTGGAAATAGTTATCAATTAGATATTTATACGAGTCTATAGATATTTATAAACATAAAAATTATAAAAATTATAACTACTTAATGAGCGAGTTGATTTAATACAATCTAGTTTATAAACTTTTGTAAATATTTCTCTTATATACTTTTTTCTTGAGTTCTAACCTCTCTTTATTGCCATTAACACATTATATCTTGTTTCAAGTTTATTACAAGATTACCTTGATGTTAACAGTTTTCAAGATTCCATGGATGTATTGTTTTATTTAGTTATTTTTCTGTGCACTGGTATTTCACTTTTAGGTTTTTTACCAATTGAATTTATTGTTTTTCCCAAATGGTTTTCTTTAAATTCACTGATTTTTCTCTTCAAGCTACGAAGTATTCGAATTTCCTTTCTATTTTTAGTTTTTCTAATGCCTCGTAGATAAATATTGAAATTCAGTTATCTAGTTAGCTTATTTTTTACTGTGAAGATCTCATGGATATTACTATTTTAATTAGTTGTATTGTTTTGTCAATTTTAAGTTTCCTTGTCAACTGTTAAACAGTGGATAGGTGGAAGGAATATTTGGGAATTTTACATGAAGAACAAGGACTAGGAGATATTATTAGAATAGGAAATCAGTGTAGAGGGGGATAACCTAGACTGCCATATAATGAGGGAAGACTTTGAGCTAGCATTAGAAAGTTTAAAATAGTTATTTACGAAACGAGTGGGAGAAGACAATTTTCGCGCATGAGCGCAATGTTTGCGCGAATCCGCCGAAGATGTCTTCGCGCATCGAGGATCGTACAATATTTTTTGAAACGAACATTATAATGTTTTAATTATTATATAATACGTTTCCAATTTAAAATTTCAAAAAATCAAGTGGTTACATTGACAGATTTCCATTTGACAATTGTAGAAAATGACATTTGGTTTAATTTATTGAATTGAATTGAGTTGTTAAAGTGTCAATCGAATTAATAGCGACTTATCTTTATTCTTTCACTATTTTCAACATCCAAATTAGAGAAATGGCATTTTGTTAACCAAACTTTATTACTATCAAGTCAAATTATTTCTAGAAAGCCTGAAAGGGCCAGTGCTTTTTGCTAGATTTCGCGCACTAGTGCGCGAACACTATGTTTGAGTTTGTCTGTCGGGCTCGCGAAATGTCATTTTGAGAGCGGTGAGTTCAAAAACAATAAAGCCCAAGGCATAGGTGGATTGTAAGCAGAAATTTTAAAGTGTGCAGAATATCTTGAAGATATCTCTTTATTCTTCGGCCAACTACGCAGTGTCAGATTGACAGATATTTCCTAATAAAATCGAGTCTTGTGAATAAAAATTTTAAATTTTTTTGGGGGCGTCGGAACATAAATTTGTTAAATTTTGAGTGTCTGGTTTACAAAAGCGAGACAAATACAAATAAAGCAATACTAAAATTATTTGCTTTTACTCATTAATTTGAAACTGTACGTTTAACATGTAGAAATTGACTAAACAATTCCCTGTTTCTCATTTGTATTCCACGGAGGCGGCCACTTAACGATTTACAAGTTACGACCTTTGAATACCGGTCGGATTTCCATTTCCACTTTATTTCATTATTTGTGAGTGCACTCGAAAAACTCGGACGTTTCCTAGATTATTACGATTCATTCCGACTGACAAGAAAAACGTATAATCGGATTTTTGTCTTCCGCCGACGACGGGGACATCTGGCAACTCGCCGAAATCCAATTATTTCCGGAAAACATCCCCGTTTACATCTCACTTCCATACAAACTACAGAGAACTAGACACACGAGAGAAAACGCCACATAATTTATGAAAAAGCCCGCTCGTAAAATTAATCTTCCGCACGCCGCCGCTGAAAGATTGCCGCACGGTGTTTTGCGGAAAATTCGGGGGCAACATGTCGGGGTGAGTTCAGTCACGTGTGGTGGTTTATATTAAGGTTATACCTGAGGTAATTCCACCGTCAGTTGTACTTAATCGGGGGTATAACTCGCTCTGAAAAATACACCGAAACGACGCTGAAAACTGAAATGAAGACTTTTTATGTGAAATATGCTTCGTAAAAATATGTAAATGGCTGCAATATTGCTGGAGTATTTTTGGCGAAAGCAACTAAACGTGGTATATTTTGCAGTCGGGAAAAATTTAAATGTGTATGTGACAGATAATAGTGCAAGTGACGCTTGAAATCCTGTGCTAGACAAAGCACTACTTTATTGTCTGACATGTTTATTACTTCCCGTCTTTGTCTGGTCGAGGCGTTAACGTGAAAAGTAACCGGGCTTTCCAGCGTCTTGGAAACAACGTTGCGCTGAATGGTACTTGAAAACAATCTACACATGTTTACGTGAAACTTGTAGAATTGCAAAACTTTACTGTGCCATGCAGTTCATAGCAAGACTACAAAATAAATAAGTAAATAAATAAATAAATAAAGCATTGTTGTGTCTTAAAATTTCAAACAGAACGTAATGACTGAAATAATTGATAAAAAGGTAAAAAATTACATTTTTGTATATTTCAACAGACTCCAATTATTAGCAAGCAGTGAAAGGTTAGCTAGATCCATGGCTACTACACTGAAGTGGTTGCCTCATACTGCAATTTATGGGGAAAACATTGCACGGGGGTGCGGGGCGATTACTACGTCACCCAGAGACCAAGCCTGGCAGTTGAGTATAGTGAGGACTGAAGTAAATTGCGGTCGCTTGACTTATTATTCTACAGCAGCTGGTCTGTTTACTTCATGTTTGTATTATCTGCTCCTAGATTATTCAGACTTAGGCTAACGACAATTCACTATTTCTCTAAATTGAACCAAACGCAGTGTCGTTGCAAAAAATATTTGATTTTAGAATAAACAAGTAGACGGCAGTTTTTGACATTTAAGGAAAATTATTTATTTCGGATTAAAATGCCTACGTTGTTGAATAATCTTTTCAAATATCTCACGAGACGAGATTTTTTTTCAGATTACTTTGGTATTTCACTATAAGTTAGGCAAATTGCAGTCAGCAAAAACACGTGACGCGGAATAGAATCCTGATGACAGCAGAATTGGTTAATTCACTTTACGTAGGACGATTTTGAATTTGTTAAAATAGCAAAACTGCCAAATGCACTTCCTAATAGAAAAGCTTTGATTCTAACAGGTAGGTCTGAATTTTCTCACAGTGTCGAACTTTTCGAGGTTAGATCATTAATTGCTCTATAGTCCGCTTGATGTCAACGGAACAACATTCTTGCAGAAATGTCGCGGTCAATTATATACAGGATGAGTTTTTTTTTTTATTTTCACTACAGGGATCTTGGAAACCAGCAGAGATAGAAGGTAGGTTAAATGAGGAAAGAAGTGCAGTTCGTTGAGCTTAATAAATAAGCAAATTTAAATTTTCGAAAATTTGCATAGTTTGCTAGTTAAAATGGAAAAATCAAATTTTGCGAGATTTAAAAATATTTTCTAGCCGGCTTGTAACTCAAAATATGAAAAAACGATAAAGGAAAAAGTTGTTCAGAATTAGACTTAGTACTATCTCGAATATCAAAAGTTGTATTATACCAGTCGTGTTCGAGAAATAATGCAAACTTATGTTTTTTTAAATGGAAACCATATGCGACTATGGCACCACTAAATAGGATATTTTTTGCTGATTTCTGCGATATAACATTGTCCATAATTATTTGAAAAAAAAAATTCTGTATTAGAGTATAAAATGCATGAAGATAAAAAACAATCGGTAACTGCAAGATACATACTTATTTAATTTTTTCTTTTTTTTTTGTTTTCCATGGATAACTTGGATATTTCATTAATTTAAAATTGAAAAATGCTTATAACTCCTTCATTTTTTAAAATAAACATTAATAATGCAAACTTAAATGGAAACCATATGCGACTATGGCACCACTAAATAGTATATTTTTTGCTGATTTCGACGATATATCATATTCCATGTTTATTTTAAAAAATGAAGCAGTTATAAGCATTTTTCAATTTTAAATTAATGAAATATCCAAGTTATCCATGGAAAACAAAAAAAATGAAAAAATAAAATAAGTATGTATCTTGCAGTTACCGATTGTTTTTTATCTTCATGCATTTTATACCCTAATACAGAATTTTTTTTTCAAATAATTATGGACAATGTTATATCGCAGGAATCAGCAAAAAATATACTATTTAGTGGTGCCATAGTCGCATATGGTTTCCATTTAAGTTTGCATTATTTCTCGAACACGACTGGTATAATACAACTTTCGATTATTTGAGATAGTACTAAGTCTAATTCTGTACAACTTTTTCCTTTGGTATTTTTTCATATTTTGTGTTATAAGCCGGCTAGAAAATATTTTTAAATCTTCCAAAATTTGATTTTTCCATTTTATCTAGCAGACTATGCATATTTTCGAAAATTTTCATTTTCTTATTTATTAAGCTCAAAAAACTGCACTTCTTTCCTCATTTAACCTACCTTCTATCCCTGCTGGTTTCCAAGATCCCTGTATTGTAGTTCAAAATGTAGTTCAAAATGTAGGTACAGTAGGCGCTCGGTTATATGAACACTTCATTATATGAACTACCCGCAACAGTGAACACGCAATGTAAAACATATCAGAGGTTCTGTAGAGTTAACAGCGTTAATCTCGATTAAGTGAACAGCAAGGTTGGGTTTCCAGTGAAAACCCAACAACTGGACCAAAATGTCATCCGTGTAACAGAACTCTACTACAGGTCTAGTCTGCTGTCTTCAATTATTGTATCTTCAAAATCTAGAGATATGTCTAAACTTCTAAAAGAATTAACAATAATTAAGGATGCTGTCATTAATCTTTCTCTGGCATGGAGTAGGCTTCAGGCTGACACGATTAAGAAGTGCTGGAAAAACATGCTGAATTTTATTGAAAACGATGATGATGAAGAGAAGATCCAGAAGAGGATATTCCACTTAGCACTTTGAAAGAAAAGTACAGAAGTGAAACAGAAGAGCAAGTGCAAGAATTAGTCACTTTATTGAATGAAGTGGATAGTCAGGTAAGCACAAATTTTATTTGAAGTTTCTTTAGAATTTAGTGGAAGAGAGGACATTCAAAAGTGGAACGATGAAGATCACGTAAATGACCAAGATAGTGACAGTGACGACAAGTGTTGGCCATGAAGATCATGCAGAAATAAGTTCCTCTGGAGCTGTGGATGCATTTAATACAGCTATTCACTGGCGCGAAATAAACATACACGACATTGACGAATTGCTGGTTCTGCGAAAGTGCAGAGATAAAGCACTGCAGAAAAGTTTAGCCGCGAAGAAAGTGCAACAACACATTACACAATACTTTAATAAAGTGTAACATGCCAATACATTAATGTCATTTTGATAATAATATACTTTTGATTATATGAACAATTTGATATTATGAACACCCCTCGTTTGTATTAATTCACATAATCTAGCGCCTACTGTAGTTAGTAATACAAATTGGTGATAATGAATTGAAAAAATGTTTATTTTAGGTTATGTCGTACTACCGTGTTAGGTATGGGACTATTTGGTACTTCTTTTGAAATAATAATTACAACAGTGACATCTGATAGTCACGGTCTTTTCACGTGATAAAATCTACTTTATATAAAAAGATATGCATGTGCATGAACGCAATATTAATATTTATATGTATGCACTTATGACAAAATTTTAACTACAGAATACAAAACATTTCTCAAACTGTAGATATCAAAGGGCTTCCTACCTCTTTCCCTCACTAAAAATGGAAACCAGGAAATTAAATTCTGAACTGACTTCTGGTTTTGTTTCGACAAGGCCTTCAGCATTTTCGAATTTACGCGGTTAAAAATTATACTGTTTTCTGTTTAGCACCTTAGAAACACTGATTTTGGCTATTTTTCACTTTAATTTTAATAAACTTGCGGTAGCACTACTAACCAACTTACAAGTTAAATGTAAAAATTAAAATCGAGAAGCCATTACAATTTGACAGTCGTAAAATGCAAACGGAATAGGAATTCGACTGTTGCCAGAGACAAACCAAACAAGGCTAGCTAATATTAGAGAAATTCGAGATAGAAAGGACTACGCTAGGGGACGTGGAGCTCTGACAATGCGAAAAAATGTCTATCTAACAAATTTAATAATAATGCACTATTTTAGGCATATGGTAAAGATAATTAACGTAACAAAATAATAAATATAAATTTGTGCACAAGAATAGGTAATGAAAACAAATACCCGGCTAACTTTCCAAATAACTTAAGAGCACGATGTATGAAACCCAGACGACGTTAGATTGGGTCCACCAACGAAAGGTAGCTTTCTTGTGTGTTATGGTCCAGTAGAGCACAAACGAAATAATGCAGCAGGCTTGGCTTCCAAATATCACACATAGCTTCGATCTCTACTGGTAAATACTAAATACGGCTTCCAGATATTCAAACTATACTTGGGCCGCCGAACAGACGGAGTGATCAACCTGCAAGAACGTGCTCTAGCGGGACCAATATTAATTTATGACGACCGAATTGGAGTAATGCGACTTCGTTGGGTCTAAAGAAAGCGCATCACTGCGGTTCGGTCGTCCTAAATTGATAGTGGTCCTGCCTAGAGCTCATGATTGCAGAGTGATCACTCCGTCTGTTGGGCGGCCCAAGTATAGTTAGCGAAAGGACGCACCGATAAACCAGAACACCATTACCAACAAAACATAACAGGTTTCCCTAGTGGAGAAATCATATTTTGAAATTTTCACCTAGAAAATACAGAATATAGAATCAAGTTTGAAATCCTTGTAGGTAACAAGCCAGAAGATATCTATCACCTTAGAAGTAAGAACTGGCACTTTTCCGCTAGAGTAATAGATGGCACTCAATATACTACTGATAAACCCAAAATTTAAAATATTATGTAGATAACTGTGAAGTTACCTGTAATAAAATTTCACTCGCGGAAAATTAAATAAAATTTATGGCGTCGAGGAGAAATACATAAAACCCACTTCATGACCAAAAGGTAACGGTGTGGTGTATAGTATAAGGGAAACGCCAAATTACGAATCAAAAGTGGCTACCCTTTTAGAGGATCCAGCAAACAGTGAAATCAAGAACAATCCGGTTAAGAAAGTGGAGAGGACAGTTGCTGCAGCTACCCAAGCATCTACCATACCGAAGGAGCGCCATCGCCAATTAATTAGGAGTGATTCCAGGATACCTCAGCTGTACTGCTTACTCAGCGTTGCCAACCCATCAGCGCAAAAAATCCGTGCTAGGTTTAAATAAGATATGTATTAATGTACAGAGCCGTCTGCGGACTGCCATAAGCAGTATGAAATCAAAAAGCAACATTCGACAGTGATGTCCATAAGGAAGAAATGAAAAATATTGATGCTGAGATCACTAAAAGCTAATTACTAACTACTTCAGTTCAACATGAAGAATACATGATAAAAATAAACCTTGCATCGGAATTCCAAAATCCGTAGAATATTGTTGCTTATCGGAGAATCCGTAGGCAGAGAGCGAAATCCGTATATCTACGGATAAATCCGTAGGGTTAGCAACGCTGTGCTTACTGAAGATTCATGAGCCAGTAACTCCATCGAGGCCGATAATTAGCGCACTAGGATCAGCTACCCATTCGTTGGCGCATCACCTAGCACGTTCCTTCGCTGGACTTGTGGGAAACACAAAACATCACATTCGGAACTCGGAACATTTCATCGAGAAGATTGCAGTCAGAGGATATCCTAGTGAGTTTCGACGTCACATCCCTATTCACCAAGGTGCCGACGGACGAAGTCATCACGGAAGCTTGGCGGATTTGGCACGGTTGTACATTCACTCTACCTTCTTCGCCTTCAGGGACGAGTTTTACGAATTTCCAAAATTTCGGAAAGGGCGCAAGAATCTAGAAGGGCCTGGAGTGCACAAGGTGTCCCAAACTGGACGCGTTCTTATGGGAATGAAGAGATAGAAAAAAATTAACCAAGGTGTCCGGAGCTCAAATTTAATGAGAAAACCACTTTCGCAAACAAAACTTTGCTATCTCTTATCGTTTGGCCGCTAGAGGGCGATTCTCAAATTTCGTCGATTTCTTTTATGTCCCATAACTTGTTTATTAATAAAGATAATTAATTTTGGTAAAAACTTTCTTAAGGCACTTTTTTCCGTAGAATCTATTGCAAAAGGCAGTTTTTTTACAGGGCGTTTAGATTTTCGTGCACCACCCCAAACTAATTTTTTTTATATAGACCAACCTATATATTATGAGATTTTTGAAAAGCTCGTAAAATTTCCTAAATTTTGATGTATCACTTGTCATGTTTATCTTAAAAACCATTAGCAACATTTAAAGAATTATTAATTTAATATAATAACTATGAGTAATCTTATCATGAAACATTAGATCTGCGGTTTTAATCACAACATGTTAGCATCCTATGTCATTTTATTAGTCATGGCAATCTTGATTTCTGTAGGCACAATATTTTAATTTTTAAATCGTAATGTTGCTGATGGTTTTTAATATAAACATGACAAGTGGTACATCAAAATTTAGGAAATTTTACGAGCTTTTCAAAAATCTCATAATATATAGGGTGGTATATATATAAAAAAAATGAGTTTGGGGTGGACGCCCTATAAAAAAAACTGCCTATTGCTATGGATTTTACGGAAAAAAGTGCCTTTTTACCAAAATTAATTATCTTTATTAATAAACAAGTTATAGGACATAAAAGAAATCGACGAAATTTGAGAATCGCCCTCTAGCGGCCAAACGATAAGAGATAGCAAAGTTTTGTTTGCGCCAGTGGTTTTCTCATTAAATTTGAGCTCCGGACACCTTGGTTAATTTTTTTCTATCTCTTCAAATAAGGGGTGTTCCCATAAGAACGCGTCCAGTTTGGGACACCTTGTACAGCATACCATGCACCTGTGGGTAGGTGAATATTGGACAGAGAGAACCAAAGTTATTATATAGGAAGTTGCCTAATGCCCGTAAAGCGCTGTAGCACCGCGTGAAGTACGAGTGGGGGAAGCATGTGACGTCAGCGATGGACCTCGGCCGCGCTCCGCAAGCATACTTGTACAGAGGTCTGCATGTGTTTCCCCATTCCCACGCTTTATGCATGCCTTTGTTGGCATAAATTTATGTATAACCTGCGTTGTTATGAAGTTTCATCGTTCTGCAGGGTGTAAGTAAAGGTCCTAAAGGTACGTACTTACCTACCTCAAATTCCCGCGCTAAATTTCCGACACTTGTTACTTCCGTAGGTAGGTAATTGTAAAAACGGCGGATCATTTCATTGAGAAATAGTCAGGTTCAAATTGGAATTTCATTCATTCGATACTTACGTACTTTCACGGATTCTATTGTTTCTTCTGGGCGTGGGCCTTACTATTTCTGGTATACCTAAAATTTATTACTGAAACTTAACTACCTATATGGATAGGTAATTTGTAAAATTTAAAGCAAAAATGATCGTATTTTAATATAGTAGAGTAATTTAGATTTTTGAATTAGCATTGGTAACCTAATAAAGTTAAATTTAGATTGAAAATGAAATCGCCCTCGATGCCGTTCAATTTTAACTGGAGATGATTAAAATAACAGTATACCTACTACAAACTAACAAACCTACTTGCCTAATATCATTCCCGAGACTAATCTGGAAGTGTCTATTAGCTAGGTACGTACATAAGTACTGAATTTTGGGCATTCATTGATTCATCACTCATCATGGCGAAGAAAGTGTATGTAGGTACCTACTGAAACAGATGTTCACCGAAATTTAGTTTTTGGGTTAATAATAAATAATTATTATTGTTGTGGATCTTCCTTTCGTTCGATTAAAGGAAACGCAAAAGTTTTGATACGTATTTTATATTTTAATATAATACAAAGATCGACTGCTCGCTACGCGTTCTAAAAAGGGAGTCTTTTTTCTCATCTTCACGTAAAACAGATACACGCACACACAGAATTCTTATCTCTAAAATATAAACACATGGCTCGGTTCTATATACAAGAATATGTACAAGGTGTGTGGAGTTTCTATAATTATTTTATACCTAACGATTTATTCCACCGTTTTATGCGCTCCGCTTATCGGCTAATGTACGGCAGGAAATTGCGGTCCCGCGGTGACGTCAATTTCCGATCGCTGCCGACTAAGAACGAACCTCGCATTAGGCAACTTCCCATATAATAACTTTGAGAGAGAACGACATATCAGCATGGGGCTAAAGGAACACATCCGCCATACCAAGTAGCACCACTGGGACAAGTCGGTCGTCGCAGAACATCGCGCCGAGACGGCTCATGAGATCAAGTTCAAAGATACCAGGATTTTGAGAAAGAAGGCGCGGTTCTGACCTAGACTATACAATAGTGCTGTACGTCAGATCCGGATTTTTTTCAAATCCGGATTAGATCCGGATCTGATCCGGATTTATCAGACAGCGAAATCCGTATCCGGATCGATCCGGATTTGGGTAAGTGATATCCGGATCTCGGATCCGGATCTTTGAGCCGGATCTCGGATCCGGATCTTGGAGCCGGATCTCGGATTTGAGTTCCAGTGGGTAGCGTCGGCATTAGAAGCTGCATCAAAGAACAAAGGAAAGCCGACTTTTTGGTCGGTGGCTGTATCAGCTTTGTGGCGGCTTTTTCTATCTATCACATAAATGATAGCGGTGAAATTTTGAGTGCGTTTTTTATTGTTGTTTGGCAAATGTTTTGGGAGTTATTTTTTATGAAATAATAACGTCGCGTTTTGTATCAAAATATAAAAAAATGCTTCATTGCAATATGTACTAGGTACCGTGAGACACCATGGTTCCATTTAAAAATTCTTATTCCCAAACTTTCGAAATTTTAAATTTAGTTGATGATTTGAATCCAAAATTAACGTTTCTTGTTCAAGCATTGCTATCTAGATACAAAATCTAATTTTCAGTTAAAAATTATTTAAGTTAAATTTTTTGTCTAAAGCACACCAAATTTCAAATTAATAGGTACCTTAAGGAACAAAAATGATATAGGGGTGAGCCTGATTTCTTGGTCACCCGGCATATTGATCGTGTGTAGGCCCCTTTAATATATTTAAGGTACATATATTTTTTAAGACAATATTAGGATAAAAGGGCATATTTGTTTTTAGAATGAAATTAATTTTTTGTTGCAAATTTTATCTCTATTACACCTATTTCCCAATGTACTTTCTATTTTCTTCATTTTTATTAAGTAATCTATACTGTCTTCAGAAAACAACAATTTTCAGAACCAGATAGCGAGATCCGGATCTGACACCAGGATCCGAATCCAAGATCCGGATTCAAGATCCGGATTCAAGATCCGGATCCAAGATCCTAATCCCGAGATCCGATATCCGGATCCGGATCTTATAATAAAATCCGGATCCGGATTTTTTCTAAACGGATCCGGATCCGTCAAAATTTATGGATCCGTACAGCACTACTATACAACGAGGCGATATAGATCCAGAAGGAGCTGGACAACTTCAACAGGGACCGAGGAATCGAAGTACCGCAGATATGGAAACCGCTCATACGTGAAAAAGCAGCCAACTGTTCATCGCACGTGACTCATCAGTCATCAGGAGGATGTATAGATTATATGTGACTGCAGAGCTCCAAAGAATGGATCTAGATGAAGTCTGGTTTGAACAAAAATTATCTCGATTCTTTTTACACTCGCACACGGACCGAAAACAAGACAGTCGTCATATCCGGTGGATGTGTAAGAAATGATTTAACTGCTAACAACACAGTAAGAGGCAATAGAGTGTGCTAAAAAACAATAAGTGCTAAGGAACTCGCCCACTTCTTCTATCACGAAATTAAACGCTCGAACTTTTCACTTTAATAATTCTTGAGCATCTTTAATGGAAACAAATTACTTGCCAAAGTGATCTTTTATACTCCCCTAATTTCAGCGAGGAAGTAAGTTGTAAGTTCCTTTAAAACAGTCTACGAAAATGCTTATTAATAATAACTTTTTCATGTGATAACAGATTATATAAATCGTCTTCACAGAAATCTTGGAACAATTACCTTAATTCTGCCTTTTTGTAGGGAGATATTTACAGCGAAAACGTGCCATGGGGAACTTGCACAAGACAAATTATAGCAAGTTAAATACCCACCTACGTGGGCGAGCGTCTTAACGACAGCAAGCAGAACTTTGTGATAAAGAATGCTTTAATTCGTACTGATACTGTGACATCGAAATGTCTTGTTGATTATGGGATATAAAAGTACAAAAAGCTATTGTGCTATTTTTGTATCTAGAAGATTGCTTTAAGAGCCCGACACACAGGAATTTTGGGAGCACGGTAGACGTTTGCCTTTGTAAATATTTCAAAAACTATAAATTATATTAAATTGTTTTTGTTTGCAAACAGTTCTTAAAATGCAAATCTACTATTGCCGTTTTGAAATGTGTTAAAAAATATGAAAACAATAAACGCAGTCGCTTGTTACAAGTGGCGAAAAACTGCTTTTTATAGAACCTAATAAAACTTTCCCGAAAAGAAAATTTCAGAATCTGGTTAACGGCAGTAGTATACCTACTGAACTTCTGGCTTGTAAGAAGACATAAAATTTTCCATTTCCCCAGAAAAACAAAAAAGTTATGAGTAAACAGCGGTACCCTTGCATTCGGAGTTTTTCGCCGTAGCTCGAGCTCTCGCCTGTATTTCGGCTACATACTGATCAAAGTCGCTCAACTAAGTCAGCCAATACCGAAATAGGAAGTGCGCGTAATAAGTTCATTCTTAGTATTAGTTTGGCCGACTATTTCCCAGCTTTTCCAGATATTTTTTGCCGTCAGGTGTAGGTCCGCAGACATTGTGTGTTGTAAACTTCATCCTCGGTAATAATAGCATTCATTATAAACTCGTGTATAATAAACTATTGAGCAGTGTATTTGGCACAATGGGTGGTATGCATAAAAAGTAGTACATGCTAATGCTACATGAAAAAGTATTTACTTCGTAGCATTTACTTTTATGTATGTGGTATCTACTTCAGTTCCAAAGCATATACTACAATGCAAAGCATATACTTCGTGCTACTAAATACTGAAGTAGGCTACTACTACGGATCGGAGTCAAAAAAATTGACTTGTCAAATTTAGCTTTTCATTTTTCAAAATACGTAACTCAAATTAAACCTATTTTATTTGCCGATTTCAAAAGCTTTTTCTTATTCCCATAAAAATGAATTCCGATTCTGAAAGAGAACAAGAATTCGAAGAAGAAATAAATGAATGTGTTCTGCTTTGTTCTTCTTGTAAAATATTATAAAATTTTGTTTGATAATAAATTCCAAAAGATAAAAACGAAAAAGAGGAGGCACTAAAAGAGCTAACTGCTGAATTTAATCATAACACGAAAAAGGAACTTGACACAAAAAAGTTTTAAAAATTTAACAATATGAAAATTAAAATTGAAAAAATGTTAAGACATGAAACAAAAACATATATTTTGTCTGAGTGGCAGCAAGAATTCTACAATCTATGGAACATATAAAATAATCCAGTGCTGTATAGCGTACCGGGAGGCATATTCATATCTCACGAATCGTGTGGCAATCCGAAGTAACACTAAGTCGGCTCGTTATTATTTTCGTTTAAGTAATTCCTTACTTGCGAATGTCGTAAACGGTTTCCGTGGGTAGGAAAGTATCGCAAACGGTTAGTAGTTTAATGTCCATGGGCTGGGTGAGTTCGACGCCCGTAGGGGTTAGTTTCTTTTTCTTATGTTTTTACACTCGTTTTTACATTATCTTTTTTACAAAAAATGCGTGTGTCTGGTCTCCGTCAGTTAAGCGGTCTGTTGCAAAAATGCGTTCTATTCTCTAAAACAGAAACTAGTGTTATTTGTCGATTTATAAACCACGTACCATATCGCGATCTCGCACGTTGGATATGAGCCGACTTCATGTTACTTCGTATTTCGATACGATACGTAAGATATGAATATGCTACCGGGAGAATGTCAGGCTGGTGTTAGGCCGGCCGCACATTGAGCATAGCGCAGAGACAACATAGGAACAGCCGAGACAGAGTGAAATCTGTGAACCACAGGTTTAATCTGATTAACGCATATTGAGCACAGCGGAGGCGCAGAAGAGGAAAAATTTCTTATGGACTCTGTCAAATTGTGGTTTCTTCAAAGTTTTCCAATGTCATCTGTTATAAATCTTTGGAATATACATAGTTGTTTACCATTTTACTTTTGTCTCAATATGTGTCTGTGAATTACATTCTTTCCCCTTGATGTCTTGATGGACCTCCTCAAACTGAATTCTACTTATCTTCTCTTGGAAAACTTGGTCAGGAATTTCCTTGAATAGGTAATTAATATTTTCCATGAGTGCTTCTTTTAGTTAAATATGCGTGTTGCCAAATTGTTTTGGATTTTTACTCCGGTTTCAGTGAGTTTTATTGTCTTTTTTTCCTCGAGTTTATTCGCCTTTGAATGTGAATGTATGGATTTCTATAAAAATTGGCCTGTTGGTTATACCTATGCTCTGCACTGAGGGAATGAATAAACGTATTAGTTATATTTTTATTCTTATTATTATTATTATTGTTGTTGTTGATGTTATTATTATTATTATTTTTGAAAGACACATTTTCCAGTAACTATCTGAATAATTTTCGATATTTATTTTCCCCGTATCTTCTTCATTCGTTGCACACTTTTACAGCACGTACCTATATTCATAAAAGCGGTCATATTTTTGCAAGAGAAAATTTATTTGAAGTTTCCCAAACAGCAACTTCGCTGAAACTGAAGTAGATACTACTAAGCAGCGATAATTTTTGGATTTTGTAGTAGATACTACGAGGGGTAGAGTAGGTGCTTCTACAGCGAAGTAGAAACTTCTATGTACTACTGTACATAATAGTATCTACTAAGCGAGGGTAGTAAGTACTACAGTGGTGTAGTAGGTACTTCACTTGCGAAGTAAATACTTGAAGTATTAGCATGTACTACTTTTTATGCATACCACCCAATATTTAAACGACATTTGCAAAAAAGTAAAAATGCTACAGCACAATTACTTATATCGAAAATAATCCCAACACCCCCTATTATCACCATAATAGTGACGCGATTGGTCGAAACGAAAAATATTAAGCATTTCATTGGTTCTAGAAAATGTCAAGAAATAATCATGGGAAGTTCCAAAACCTCCTAAACGTGATATGTGAAAGTCGTGATAAACCGGATTGATCCCGGGTAGAGTAAAATGTGCTATTTTTCAATATTGTTACTACTGAGGATGGCAACTTAGTTGCCAAAATAAGGATACAGTTTTTTAATTTTTATGCTGTTTAAGGGATCATCTGATTTTTGAATTTATAATTTAACCATAATCTGTAACATCTTATGGTTATGGTGCATTTCAATAACTAACCCCGTTTTCTTTTATTCTCTAGGTAAGAATGGAGCAAACCTGGGATACGTTCGACGGAATTAGTGGTAAGCTTGGTGTAATTTTGATTCGTTTTTGAGATCGCCTCGTCTTTCCGTGTTTAGCATAATTCATTGAAAGATACTGCAAAGAACTAAACACAATAAAAATTTAGTGAAATGTAACGGTTTTGATTCCAAATTTAAAGTGTTTTTGCCAGATTGCATTGGTGACGGATAATAAACTTAATGTTAATAATTTGAGACTTAGAGTCCACCAATAAGAAATCAGACTTAAATTCCTGCCTTAGAAGGTTCTCGGATTTACAACACTATATTTCCCTCGAGAAAAATTCTGTTGACATTACAATATTCTTCTCGCCCCAAGAGATACTCAGAATCAACAGGCAATCAGCAGTTTCCCAATCCTCGTTCGCGCATGGAATAAAGTTACAACGTTTTGGAAAAACTAAAAGTTGCCTTGATTTTTGAAGCGACACAAAAAAATTTGTTACAAAAGTTGTTGTTCTGGAGGTTCTCTCTTTACTAAGATTACTTTTTGCCATACAGCGTGTCCCATATTTGTAGTGTGAAAATCAACTTTTTTATTTTAAATGGAACGCCCTGCATTTGATCTTGTTTTCAGATTAATATATCGATTTTGCTACGAGGTTGGGTGAAGGGAGTTTTGTCTAAACTTCATAATATACTTTGAGTTTTGTAGGAAAACTTTTCTATTTCACTTCAAAAATAAAGGCAATATTTGACATTTCCAGAACGTTGAATTACCCTGTATAAATAATAAACACCGGTCAATGGAACCACAAGGTGACACTTAAAGTTATTCCCAGAAAATGTTTTCCAGCTGAGATCTAAACCATATGACAACGCAGCAACTTCCACCCCAGGTAGGAAATTCGAATTTTATTAGTAGTCCGCTGTTGCTGAACTTGTAAAATGCAATATCGTTTTTAACCGTTAAACGAACTCTTAAGTGTCTTGTTGTATTTAAAAGGACGTGTCTAGAGTACCGAATGCGGGATCGCTTAAAAATTTTAAAATCCCTAAGAGGTGTGGCCTAATGACGCCGTTCGGGATTTCCCCGAAATATTTGTAATCCCGAGCGCGGGATCGCCAGTACGAAATTAAAATCCCCACCTATTTCCACTGCGACTAAAAACAAAAACGAGGAATCAGCAAAAATTATTTATTTACATGTATTTCTAAATAAACAAAATATGTATAATAATGGAACAAAATATTCGATATTTTATTTACTCGCTCTTTTTAACCTATCGCCGTTTGATTCTTGCCTCTAGGTCTGCCTCGACTTTTAATGGGGTTCTGGAATTTTTCTTAAATTAATATTGAAAGTACAACAAAAGTTACTGACAAAGAAATGTTTTTCAGGTCATCGACATTATAAATGTCTTCTTGAGAACATAGTTGTCTATCATTATTTCCACTTGCAGGAACAATGCTATCTGAGATTACAGTAAGCTGCTCAATCTCTTCCTGGTTTTCAATAAAAATAATTATAGGTTATTGGCCTTCATTGTTTATCTGTTTGCTGCTGATCTTGTGAATCATAGTTGATGTGAACGGTATAAGCTTCAAAACGACTACTTCATCATGCTTTTGCCAATGTGTGCGAATCGTACTTAAAATGTCCATTCTTTTTTCATATTCACTAGTAGAAACTTCACTACATAATGTAGCTAGTTCCAAGCAGATTGCCTGAGCCTTCTTAAATTTTTGATGTGAGGTTGCATGAGAAACGGATATTTAGCAAAACATTTTCTTCTGTACGTGTGTATGTCAACGAATTCCTCCTAAACGGCTGGACCGACTTTGATGAAATTTTTTGTGTGTGTTTGAGTGGGTCCCTGGTTTACATTCACAATTGGACCCGGTAGGTGGCGCTGCAATCGGGTTCTAGGATTTTTTTGACGAATTTTTTTTAATGTCGGGCAGGGCAACGTCTGCCGGGCCCGCTAGTATATTATAATGTTCTTTGGTATTAATTACCCATCGTGATTTCTGCTGTTCTTAGAATATAATTGTTAATTTTTGGGACGAAACGCCTGCCCATACTTTATGTAATAGTACCGTAAATCGAGTTAATCTTTGACCACCTTATACAAATTACAGGCATGGTACTTCGCGGATGTTATCGTTTTCGCATCCCGTTTCCAACATTGCACTCCGTTTTCTTTTTCAAATAAATCAATAGCATCTTTCAGTTCTTTATCCGAATTAAACGTGTCTTTTATGTTTAACGCCATTATAACTTGACTTGTTACCTACTCGTACTAATTCTCAGCAAAACAGTTAGAGGCGTCACATGGTTAACCTAGCTTTACACAGTAGGTAAACACACAAGCACCAGCGAACACGATATCCTTGTACCTACGACCTACGAAGAAACATGCACGTTCAGGATTTTAATTTCGTACTAGCGATCCTGCGCTCGGTACTACAAATATTTCGGAGAAATCTCGAACGGCGTCATTAAGCCACACCTCTACAGGATTTTAAAATTATTAAGCGATCCCGCGTTCGGGACTCTAGGCACGTCCTATTTAAAATAAAGAAGTTTGCATACTGCCTGTATCAAAAATGACTGCCATAATTTGCTATCCTTCCATAGGTATCAGATTTTACTTAACGGTGCGACTATATGTCCGCCGTCGGCATTGTGCAGTGGAAATTAGAAGTCCGCCTTTTTTTCTTCCCCAGGGCCTGCCTACCCGTAGGCTCAGATGCACTGCAGTCACAAAATGGGCTTATTCTGCTCACCATAATTCTAAGTCACACCCATTCCATGACCTTGGTGCCTTGAACCAAACGGTACAAGTCATACACGGAATGCGTGGAAAAATCTTTCGGTTTCATTAGACATTGCTCGAAAATTCGCTGCCTCTTTTGGCCTAGCGCTTCACATCTGCACAAGATGTGCATAGCTGTCTCTCTTTCCTTATTGCACAAACGGCAGTTAAGGTCTCCGTAATATTTGCAAATCTTCCACAGGTGTTCTTTAACGGTCGTGTGTTTACTTTGTTTACTTGTGTTTACTTTTTCCGTCCACTGATCTCGTATCTGGTTTACATTATTAATGGTCTACCTGATGTCCTTTACCGCTTCGGCCCCTATGGGGGCCACGCTCGACACGCAGCCCCGCCATCTTTTGGAATAAATATTTTTTTCATATTAATTGTGCAATTTTATTTTTGACCAAACCGATCCAGGCGGAATTTATAACCAATAACCTGAAATCCGCCGTACGGCAGAATTTGAGCATCAAATGTCACTGTTTCGCCGTCGGACGGCAATAAAATCAATATCTACTGCATAATTCCGCCGCACTTGCGTAAATGATTACACGTCCATCGATTTCTGCACGTACCTATGATGAAAACTTCCACCGGACGGCGGAATTCTAATTTCCACTGCACAATGACGCCGGCGCGGCGGACATGTAGCCACTCCGGTTATTTAATTCGCATGATCGGATACAGATAATGAACTTTTCGGTCACATTGCGTATAAACGTTCCAAAAGTAATTTGCGTTTCTTAAAAATAGTCCGCGTCTTACAGCGTTGAAAAGCCGCATTCATGTCCCTCCATCTCAAAGTAATATCTTTACAAAACGTGTTCTCAAGACGCTTTCGTCTCCGAAAATGACAATGATTAGACGACATTTGATGCGATATGATTTTTCCCCGGCGCGGCGCTGGCACGGAAAGCAGAATGTTGCTCCGGTTATAAAACCTTTCAGATGCTGGATACGGGCCAAATCCGCCTTCACATGTCGTTCGTTTGTTGCACTCTTTGTTCGGATTCTTTGTAGTTCTACGTTCGAAAATGAGAAGTTATATATGAGTTTTGACGAGCTATATTAGAATTTATTGGTTCACGTATTTCTTGTGACACGTCACAAGAAAAATATGTTACGTTATCGAATTTTGGTGAAATTTTTTAAAACTTGATATCGTAGGGCTTTAGTGTTCATAAAATTATAAAAATAAGCAAAATAATTCAAATACAATTCAACAAAACAAAATGACCTACCACACAACTGCACAAACATAAAAATCGGTATGGAGAACCATACATGACTTCCATGTTCATTATATTATAACAAAATAAAACTTAAAACAAATATCTGTTTATTATTGACAACTATAAGAAAGATTGGTTTAGTAATCACGAGTAACTATCAAATTGACACTATTGTAGATTACTGCCAACTGTCTATAATAATTATAAACCCTAGAGTATGAACTATGAGTATATCGACGTATCTAAAAGAAGAAACATTTTTGCAAAATTTCTTAAAATGTGAAAATGCTAAAATATTTCATCTCGCTGACGGATATTACGTTATTGGTCATGACTAGGTTTGTGTGCACCCTTCGGGCGCAACACAGGAATCTCCGTATCACAGCATTTTTCATCCAATAATGAACTTGAAGAAAAACATTTGCAAAATTTAAGTTTATAACACAATCACTATTTACTTTGTGGTAGGCTACGTATGTGAAAACTTTGCAAAATTTCTTAAAATACGAAAATGTTAAATATTACGGCGCGTTGGCGGATATTACTCGATTAATTATGACTACCGGGTGTCCAGTTAAGGTTGGCGACCGGCTATATCTTAGGAACTATTCATCCAACAGCTATCGGAAAAATCTTCTAATAAACGTGGCCATAAAAATTCACCAAAAATATTTGTAGCTTTCAATTTTCCCCGCTAGGGGGCACAATTAAAAAAAAATAGACAATCGCATTTTCTTTAAAAATTCAAATGGAAATGTAGGTATCCTTTAGCTTTTCCAAAATCTCCTTGTAATACCCTGCAAATTTTTGATCTAGCTTACAAAACAAGGGGCTGGGGGTGGAAAGAATTTCCTTGCACCAAAAATGCCATAGCTTCGGATTGTTTGAACCAATTTTGATGAATTTGGTCTCGTTGGAAAGGGAATTCATAGCGTAATAGAAATCTGCTTTTACACTTTCATTTCATTTTACGAGGAAGCCGCCAGATGGCTTTATTTCGAAACGAAATAATTTTAAATGGAATGTTATATTTTTTATAACATGGTGTTATTGCACGTAGAATTAAGATCAAAATTCCTCAAGTTGTTATCTATTTTAAAACGGAAGTTGTCATCAAGAATATGGTTTAATCAAATCTGAGAGCATAGGTACCAAATTTTCTCAAAAAATGTAGATGAAATGGTACATTTTCATAACATGCTGTTATTATACTTAGCATGAAGAACAGAATGCCGCAAACCGAAAGTTCCTATCTTTTCTCAAACGTAAATTATGATCAAAAATACTGTTTAATCATATCTAATTGCATGGATAATTTTAGGAAAATAAAATTCTTGAAAGAATATTTTGGTGTTTTTGTATCTCTCATCAGACAGGATTATACGAAATATTACAAGCAACGAGCAATCCTTGGAAAATAAAAACAGATGCCTGGTCATAATATTGTCAGTAATTGTTGCGTTTAACTTAACTATTAATTATTAGTTAATTTAAATTCTATTTCAGTGTCTTTTCTTCGATAGAATTTATTATAACTTTTTAAACAATATCTTACTCCGTTGACATGCTTGCGGTGTTTTTCAAAATGAAGAAAATGCCTCGCGAGCATACGCTTTAAGAAGGCATTTTTTCCGAAAATTTTTCGCTAGTCTGGGTAGGCGTTTGAGGGAAACTGGGCAAGTTAAACCATTACAAGTTAACAACCGACATTTAAGAATATGAGGAACATGTGGTAAAAGTGCAACGATACTTATGTTTTTTGTTGTGAAACGTTAGTTTTTATCTTACTTTCGGTACCAACTAAACCTGGATACGGTCGGTTGGACATGTAATCGTCGACAATACCCTTGAGCTCTTTGTCGAAGAAAAGGTAGGGTTCTCTATTGCTAAACGATGATAAATAGAACACAGGAACAACTTAAAATCAACTCTATTACTTTAACTATTTACACTACAGTTGTGGCAACCCCGCATGCCCAGAGCCTTCCTGTCTGCATTACTCCAAAGGTTGGCCAAATTATTTAGGAAGACCCTGTACGGGATAACTTTGCCAAACACATTCGTATGAGAGCTTTAATAAGATGGTAAATAAATAGTGATAGGGTTCGAACCTTGAAGTTTCGTTAGGACCCTCAAGCTTATGCCCATTCGCAGTTAGAGAAATCGTGCGTCTTACCTTTCCTCTTCGCGCCCCCTAGTCACCTGGATCTGTGATAATCCTCTTTTGGGACACTCACCGAACACAACACACACTTTCTTTGTTTTACCCGAGCGCGCTCTCTCCGTATTTAAGTCACTATCGCGATACACTTCGTCACTAGGAAATTTGGGGAAGGTAGATGGACTTCTGAATGAAAATGCACTCTTGGATTCCAAAAAAAGAGATTTATTTGGAATTCAAAAAAAGAAAAAAAACTATTACTTCGTGAATTTACTGCAGGATTTTTAGTCAGTGGCAAAGACTTTAAATTACTAAGTTCTGGCAAAATTTGGAAGAAATTTGGATAAAATTATTGAAAATGTACTCTAATTAAATTAATCTCAAATTATTATTCTGACTGAATAGTCCAGCAAAACTCGTGGAGGCTGAGGAAAAACTCGAATATTTGACTCGCGCAACTTGGTCACTTTCGATATCTACTTGGATCACAAAACGAAAACACAAAACTCACTTGAATATCAAAGGCGCACAACAAGACCAACTTGAATATCAAATAGCGAAAAACAAGACTCACTTGAATATCAAATAGGGAAAACAAGACTCACTTGAATATCAAATAGGGAAAACAAGACTCACTTGAATATCAAATAGGGAAAACAAGACTGTCCTCTCGGACTGAGGCAATAATATTTATAACTTTTGGAAAAATTGGGAGGGTCTCTAGATGACCAGTCAGAAATCTTTTCTCCCCCGATTAGGGGTATATTCGAAAACGGGGTGGGGTTTTATGGTAACTTGTCCATCTCTGAACGAGCATCGGATTTGTGACCAATAAGGGTTTCTTCTTGAATCGAACTGGTTTAAGGGGGGTGGGTACTGATGCTTTGTACTTAGATCCTACATCTAACAGGGCGTGATTTCTCTTAAAGTAATGCTGGTTGCATATCCATCAGACACTTATTTACTCAAATTAGCTTTTTAGGCCACTTTCTGACATTCTAAACTTTACATTACTTTACTATGGGATTCCAATCTAAACATGAGGCGACCTGCGAAAATAGAGTAAAATATCCCATGAAAACATCTCTCGCCTCCAACAACACAAAACACATATATAGAACAGAAAATGGCAAATGGCACTAGATTTAACAATCAGTAACTTATCAAACGAACAACATTGGTGAAACATTTATATAACACATCATACCTTAAATAAACATAATATAACACAAATTTAGCGCATTCTCTCAATTAACCCTGTGGAAAATATCGCTATTGCCTTTGTACCCAATGTTACGTTCTTTACCCCCTGTTGTGGGGACAGCAAGGCGCCGGATGCCGGATGGCTCGGTGCCCGTCACATTCATGGGCGCGACGAATTGGTTTAAGAGCACTTGACTTCTAAAGACAACTGACATCTGAATTTACGATATGGATTCATCTTTTGTTTGTTCAGGAAACAGACCTAAGGACTTGACAAAAGGTTTTCAGAGAATCTTGTTAAAAAGGACACACATGTGCGAAAGTTTCAGTTCATTTTCAAAAGACGCGTATCGAATTACCTCTTCCGTTTACGAAGCTCATTGAGACTTTGTCGAATCCCCGCTGCGAATTTTAGAAAATTACTGACATCACGGGATGCGAACTGGGCAGTACAATTTATGAAGATGGATATCTCTTGACGGTTTAACGGTCGAATACTGTCTCCAAAATCAGGCTTTAATCTGGCTTTAATAAATAGTAATAATTCTGGGAATTCTCGTTTTGTTACACAGTTGAGTAAATTATATATATACAAAATATTTACAGCAGTGGCGGTTTCTCCTTAAGGTCAATTGGTCAATGACCCTCCTAAAATATTCTAATCAAAACCATAATTTTAATTAAAATATTTTTTGTCTAACAGTCTCAAATTTAAAATCCTCAGCGGACTGCATTCGCAGCAATACTAGAAATAGCCAAGCGTCAAGCCGCGCTGCGCGCTCGCTAGCAAGCCGGGACATTATTCACATTGACCCTGCACAGCTGTTATGGCTTATGGAGAAATGCATGTAAAGAAGAACAGTGATAGCAGATGGCGAATTCTTGTGTGGAAGTGAGAGTCACATTTTACTCCTATATCTCCAACGTGGTCAATGTCCCGATGACAACTGCGCAGAATCGAGTTTAGTTCAACAGTATTCAGTTATATTTTCTCTGGATCTCAGTCTCTGCTCAGTTCTTCTTAGATAGCAGGCGGGAAATCTTTCTTTATTGTCGCGGTTGTGAACTGTGATAGTTGTGAAGTTCTGATCGTTGAGAAATTTTGTGTGTGTTTAGCAAAACAAGATGAGTGTTGTTGAGGATATATTTGCCTTAAAATCAGCTGGAACATTAAATTATGAACGCCGGCTTGAAAAGAGGGAAAGTGGACGGCCGAAACCAAAACTGAATTTGAAGCAGACAACAAAGGATAAAGGTAAAAATGTCCAAAGCTATTTTAAAAAATCGATGTACAATTTGTGCGACTGGATTTGTGGATGCAGTGTTAAAAATGCGTTCTTTTGCTATCCGTGCTTATTATTTTCAATGGATGCTATATGGGCTAAAAATGGACTAACCGATATTAAACATTTAAAAGACAAAAATAAAAAGTATGCTTCTTTCCGTACTCATATAAATTGTTCAGTTACGCCAGTTTAGGGCGTGTACACATAAGACAGCAACTTTATAGTGTGTATCACAAAATCAGTGCACGACTTTAATGAATGAATACTTAGGTATATTTTAAACAAATTAATTGATTGTGTAAAATTTTGCGGAGTCTTTGAAATTGCATTGCGCGGTTATGTATACAGGGTGGCCCGAAATTAGCGTGCAATATTTTACCAGCGTGTTCTGTGGCCAAAAATAAGACAAAAAGCTCCTATAAGCGTACACCGAAATATGCTTCGCAAAGGAGCTATAGCTTTTTAAAAGAGAAGACCTGAAGACGTTTCCTTCTAAATATCTCCGAAACAAGTACAGGTAAAATTATGAAATTTTATGGAATGTGTAAGTACCAAATGCTGAATCTTTTGCTGCAAACATAATTTTTAAAATTTAACAGGGGCGTCTCAAATCTGGGGGTGGTGGAGGTAAGATTTACCCCAACTTTTTTTACAACATGCCGTTTTCAATTTTTCCATAAAAATTTGAAACTTCAGAGTTTTTTGCAAAGAAAATGTGCTCTTGTCTCGTTTTGGTAGGAGGCACCGTTATCGAGCACAATCGATTTAAAAATTTCGCTGCATGCCTCAAATGTCTCAAATCTGGGGGCGGTGGAGGTAAGATTTGTGGGAACACTCCCTTCCTACAAATCAACTCTAAATTTTCCGGATTGGAAAAGTATCTTCTGGTTACGTTGTACTCGTTTGGATTCAAATTCTGCGCCAATTTCTCTAAGGACGATGGTATGAAACGATACGAGTCTAAAAAGCGCATTTTAACCCCACCCATCTTTTTCGAAAACGAAATGTAATTTTCCATCGTTATGGGCAGTAGATCAATTGGTTCCGTGTCGTAGGCCAACTCCTTTATGATTAAATGTCCGTCGTAACCGCTCAAATTGTGAAATAATACGGGTACGAATCTGCAAGTTCGATATAGCAAATTGCATTGCGCATGCGCAGGTCCCCGGTACTTCCCCGTTATGTGATCGTGATCTTTCACTCGCTCTTCCAGTAAACCAAAAGGTTTCTCGCACATGTGGCAAATGTTGCACGTTTGAAATTCACGCAGCTGGATGTCATTCAATGGTTCCATACCCACGTCTCCGGTCACTATTGGCTCTATAACCGCAGCTATTTCTCGAAGTTTCGAAACAAACCAGCTGACGCAATCTTTTCCGCGATAAATCTCAAACCTTGACAGGCTATCGTCATAGTTACAAATCAGGTAAAAGGCAACGCTATACGGCTCGTGTTTCTGATATGCAAGCGTACTCGAAATGTCGGGATCATTTTTACATGCGGAAATTGGGCGGGTGAATGCTTCAAAATCACCGACGATGAGGAAGGGCACCGGCTCTTTAAACCAATAATGTTGAAATTGCAAAATGTCATTATTCCCCTCCGTTGGTAGCGTAATTTTGACGTGAGACTTTTTTGCCGAGCAATCTGGCATATGTCTATCGTACTTTTCCAAGGAATAAAAGGTGACTAAACACCGATCGCACACGTGAATCCGACCGTCGTGTCGTGAAAACTGAGGTGAGCATAGACGCGACATATCTTTAATCCACGCGTAATGCCCTATGCTATTATTCTCATTCGTAATGTATAATAAATTCACATGCCTTTCCCGTTTCTCCTCGGTATAATACAAAGGACCAATTACGTTACACTTATTGTCTAATCCAAACACATTAATAGATATGTTATTCTGTCTTTCAAACTTGGAAATGTCTGTCAATTTCACCGGAATGGAAATACCTGTGGTGTCCAAAACATCCGTATACTTTGGATAACTTGACACGAGACTAACATTTTGCTTTGCGGGATACATCGCACAAACTACAGCGTGGAAAAAACAAGCCATATCTGTATTACGTACATTGACAATGGCCCTTCGTGCAGCTATTACTTCTGGCAGTGGTAAATAGCTGGACGTTCCACCACGCAGTGGATTGTATTTATTAATATTTACGGCCAACGAAATGACTTGGGTGAAGGACCAGCCACTGTTTTTCGCAGAAAATTCCACTAGCTGCAATAGTATGAACAAAAAAATGTTAGTGACACGGCCCACACAAGAATTGATTTGTAAACAAGTGAGCTCGTATCGTTTTGAATTGTGAAGATGAGGTCACGCACTGGTTTCATGAAAAAATGTACGCTTATAATGAAACAATAAGAAACATTTTATATTGTAGTCAAGCCTTAAAAGCAAACCACCCCCATATTCCGATCCCCCTCGTCGAGTCCTTTAATTTGATACCCCACATCACGTAGTTTTCCGTACGGGTAGGCATTGATTAGACTACTGTTTTCAAATAATTAGCGATGTAGGATGTTCTACTACCGAGAACTAAGATGTTTACACATCAATAACTATATGGTCTCTTAAGATTATAAGTTGATTACGTACCTTGGTTTTAAGTTTATCCGTTACTTCCTTGTACCAATTTGCTATCTCGGACGAATCAGAGAAAGACGAAGCGGTAACTATTGTATTGCTGGAATTAAAATATTTGCACTCTTCAGCCGCAGTCTCTCCTTGTCCACACAGTTTAAATGTGCAACAAAGGCTAAAGTTGACCTTTGCTGCAGCCTCTCTCTTTAATATATTCTTTAGTCGCGTCTTAATGAGATGGTAACAATCTTCAATGAACGCATCTGGATCAGTATGACGCTTATTGATTATTAAACCGGTCCTTATTCTACTGGTAAAAGCCGAAGCGATGTCTCTCCAAATAATTCGACCAGAACGCTTCTTATTTGAATTTGATGCAATTCCAGAACCCAAGTGCCTCTGGTTTTGTATTATATTTAAACACACTTTAATATTTGATATGTTACACTCTACATGTCTGCGCTGACCGAGAGTAAGTTTATCACCAGTTTTCAAATATTTATAGTGGGTCCTGAGCATGCGCTTACATATCTTCGAAAAAGAATGAATTTGTTCCACAGACAAACTCCTTTTATTAGCACATACCTGTCAATTATTATTCGAATTAGCGCATGCAAGAATATGTGAAAACAAACTTACTTCAAATAATTTTTTCACCATATCTGATGATAGTGTCTGTATTTCAGATTGCGATTCCATCGTCAATACTGCCTAATCACTCGCACCACAAAATATTATGTCCTTTGTTGAAACTCAAAACGTAATGTCAACACTGCTTTATCACTATAGAACGGTCATAAAACAACTGGCGGATGCCACCCAATCTCGCTCTATTTATACAGATTCTTATCTTCGCAGAACATTCCAGAAGAATCCTTGAGTGTTATCAATTCTAAGAATTACTTTAGTGCCGCGTGCAAATAATTTATGTATGTGTCACGTCTTATCTCCTTGTTAATCGATTGTTCTAGAAGAAACCTTGAATTTTATCGCTTCTAAGAATTAATTGAGTGCCGTGTGCAAATAATTTACGTGCGTGTCACGCCTTATCTCCTTGTTAATCGAAAGTTCCAGAAGAAACCTTGAATTTTATCGCTTCTAAGAATTAATTGAGTGCCGTGTGCAAATAATTTATGTAAGTGTCACGTCTTATCTCCTTGTTAATCGAAAGTTCCAGAAGAAACCTTGAATTTTATGGCTTCTACGAATTAATTTAGTGCCAAAGCGGTGAGGAAGTCTTTGATCTTTATCAACAAATAACATAAATTTTTCGAATTGATAATCATGTTTATTTTGACAGGGTCTTTAAACACTCATGAGTTTATTTTTATAACGCTGTTTAATAGAATGTTCCAGAACAAATCGGTGAGAAAGTCTTTGATCTTGCTCGATAATTATTAATTATTCGAACTGATAACATTATGCTTAATTCGGCAGAACTTAAGTAAACATGACTTCCCAGAATTTTGTTTTTGTCATGGAGGGGAGGTGTCCATCATACTAATTGTTAATGTCAAAAAATCACGCTTCTAGCATACATTTATTGGAAAAAGCACACAACAAATTAATATTCTAACATAATGGTGAGTATTATTCAGTAATCAATTCATTAGTTCAGTTGATTTCCACGGAATACGGTAAATTATATAATATAATTTATTATATTAAAATACATTTTGTCAATTAAAATAATATAATAGTGTTCATAATATGATCCATTAAAATACATTTTATTCATTAAAATAATATAACAGTGTAATCAAGCTCGTGACGCTGCTTATACATCGTTGGCTGCAACAAGAGAAAAATATCATAGTTAAAAATTATACTAGTAAACAAACAAACAAACAAACACACAAACAAACAAACGAACAAACAAACAAAGATGAGAAATTATACTAGTAAACAAACAAACAAACAAACAAACAAACGGGCGGACAAACAAAGAAATGCATTCATTCATTATAAAAACAATTAATTTTCTACCACTAGAATAATTGTGAATCAGAAATCCCAATTTTCCACTACTAAAATTGCGAATCAAAAATCCCCAATTTCACACTACTATCACTGAATATTAAAAAAATCTAAATGCTTTACTTACGATCTACAATATTGACCCAATTGACCACAAGTTCACTGCACGATTCCAACAAAATTATCGTTGTTTCTTTCTCCATGAATAGGCCCGAAAATAACACATTTTCTGTTGTTGTTGACGCCATGTGTGGCACATTTCCACAAATTATCATTTTGGGTCTGTTCTAAATATAGAAAATAGTTTACAATTAGATAATATGTATGCTTTTAATTACTTATAATGAAATTATTATGAATGACTTCTATTATGAATGAGATTTATTAACATACTGCTAGGACAATAAAAGAAATGATTACTGCAAATGGACTTACTTTTATATTTTCCGGCAAGTTTTGCAGGATAAAATGGTACAATAAAATATCCCCAACATCGTCTTGGCTAATTACCGCATCCATATTGGGAAACTAACTTTTACCGCACCTATTCCGTGGAAATCAACTGAACAATTGAACTAACTACTGAATAAAATGCTCGCGATTAGATTCGTTCTATTTATTTCGCAGCTTTTGCCGAGTTTGCTAAATTTTGATAACATGTAGAAGTTATCAGAAAAAACAATCAATTGAGCATTGTTTATTTATCTGGCGGTAAGCTTCGAAAATGTTCTTATTTTATTGTAATAATACAAACAACAGGGTATAACATAATCTCGGTCATCTTGTAGAGTTTGAACATATTAAGTGCACATGCACTTATTGGCATGCAGACCGTGGGAGTCAAACCAAACAAATATACATATCCTATCGGCAAAGTTGAAAGGTTTTTCTAGAACGTTCTTAGCTATTAATATTTCATCATAATAAAAACAATAAATCATAACATCTCTTATCGACTTCGAATCTATTGTTTCTTTCTCAAACTTTGATAACAATATTTATTTAGTGTAAACAATTGCAAACGTTGGAATTTCCGAGAAAAAACATTAATTCTGCAACATCTGCATACTATTGCATCAGCATTTCCAGAACATTCTTCCATTGCGCAACAATGAGCAACACGTGCTTTGCACGCGTCAGAGCCCCGGCGCAGGCGCCTGAGCCACAGCCAAAGCCCACAAAATGGCGGCTTGGGTGTGCACTCTTCGGCAATGGCCCTGAAAGACACCAGAGGCTGCTGAAGACATGCACACTTCTTCGGCAATGACCAGAGGCTGCTGCAGACACGCCCACTTGAAGTGGATGGAGAACTCGATGGACTGATCTGAGGAATAGCCCCGGCGCATGCGCCTGGACGCTGCTGAACACCAATTCTTCAGCAATGACCAGACGCTGCTGAAGACATGCACACTTCTTCAGAAATGACCTTGAAAGACACCAGAGGCTGCTGCAGATGCCGCTGCTGAAGACACTTCTTCGGATGACTCAACGACTCCTTCAGCAGCCTCTGGTCTCTTTCAAGGTCACTGCCGAAGAAGTCGATGGCACCTCGAGAACTCGATGGCGCTATGTGCTCCGAAGGGGTTCGTATCTGAGGCTGTCATTTTCTAACTACTGGGGGCATTGGTGCCGTCTGCACCAATTGTGACGTTGATCCTTCGCGTCATACATGGGACGTGTGCAAACCTTCGCTATCGCATGTTTTCCATCTCAAGCGGTGCGCGCTTGCATCCATTTTCTCTCTGGATCACGGCGTGGCGTCAGAACGTCCAAAGTAAACACTAATCAATTTTGATTAATCAAGGTGTTTACTTTTGCAACGTTACAAAAGTTCTTGCTTACGTTGAAGCTAATCCCCATTTAAGCATAAGGGAAATGACAAGAGATTAGGGATTATCTCGGTCTGTTGTGCACGAGATTTTAAGAAATCAAAGAATGCATCCATACCATGTACAACTGCACTAAGCCCTAACGCAGTTAGATTTTGATCGAAGGTTGGAATACTCAACAAGATACAAGAACGCCCCAATATTCTTTCAAAAATTTTATTCACGGACGAGGGTGAGGTAAATCTTCATAACATACATTATTGGGCAGCAAACAATTCGCACTGGATAACTGAAATTGATAATCAGAACAAGTTTAGCGTGAATGCATGATGCGGCATTGGTGATGGGAAGATAATTGGTTCTTTCATATGTGATCAAAATTTAAATGGTGATAGATATTTAGACTTTTTAAGAAACCACTTGCTGCCGATACTTCTGGAAAATGTGTCATTAGAAACCCGTTTCGGCATGTGGTTTCAGCACGATGGCTGCCTTACCCACTTCGCTCGTAATGTTAGAGAATATTAATTTTGATACTCAAGATACTCAGTTTCCCAACAATGGATGGGACGAGGTAGCCAATTTCCATGACCTCCCAGATCTCCAGATCTGACTGCACTGGACTTTTATTTATGGGGAAGGGCAAAAGACCTTGTACATGTCTGGGAGTTTGTATGATGGGATCGTGACCACTATTATTGATGATGTGTTGCATCATTCCCGTCTGTTCTAGGTCACCATCTCTCAACGAGAAGACATCTTTATATTTCGTCAGTAATTGTTTCAACTTCTCACTCTGTATCTGGCCTAGCTCTTGGGGATACTCTTCCCCCATCTCTTCCAGGGGCATCTTCTCGTCTTCACTATTTTCCTCAGACTTCTTTATCATCCCAATTCTCGATACTTATTCGCAGGCACCACCCAACGTATACAAACACTGGACGTTGACCAGGTCTTACCAACGTCTTCCCAATCAGTAACCCCTTCTTCAGCTTTTCGAACATCGTCTCCACCAAACAACTGGGTCACCTTCTACGCCAACCCGTACGCTGTTCTCGGAACTGGCAGGCAATACATTTTGTTCGAAGTTCACCACCAGTTCTCCCTCACCAATTCGAAGTATACTAACATCAACATCAAGCGCAATACCGTGCTTCTTCTTAATAATCTAGGTCCAGTATCACTTCATCCATAACATTGGCTACAAGAACTCTACCGAATGACGACGTCTTTTATCATCGTATCAATTTCTGTCTCTCCATGTACAAGCACTCTTTTACCGGTAGCAGTCACCAACTGGATCTTGTTATTGGTCGGCCTAATCCTCAAATCGGACACAGCATCTCATCTCACTATCATGTCGTGTCACTAGCTCCAGTGTCGATGGTAATTTCAGACTTCTTGCCGCTTATAAGACTCTCAGTAATAAAACTATCTTCAATTTGAACAAATCTTGATACATTTACTTCTCCTGCAGGGGTTAGGAAGAACTGGACCAGCAGTTACCCTTCAAATTTGATCGATTGCAGTTCGCGTGGTATTCAGAAGTACCAACTTCATCCTGGTTTCACCTGGAAGTATTTCTGTATTTCTCGACCCAATTCCTTTATTGTTGTTCTTGTTTTCCGCCCGTCTGTCAAGTTACTGTACTGCGTTTTCCACAACTTTTCCCGTGGGTCTTTGTCTGATTCTTATTTGGTCCGCAGCTGTCGAGCCTTGGAGAATCCTCTAGATGTTTGCTTTGCGACTTCATACTCCCATGTGTGGGCCAAACCATCTGTCAATGTCTTAAAAGCAAGCTTAAACTGTCTGTCATGTAGTCTTTCAATGAAAATCTCCACTGTCAGGCTCTCTAAAAATTCTCTGGGTCTGTTGGATATGCCAGCTAGAACTAAAAGGGCAATGTCGACCTAGAATTCTTCTTTCGTTCCACAAAAACCCTCAGTTGTTGTTACATCGCTTATCCAAGTCTTGACACCGACGGGCGACAAGCAATCCTTTATCGCCCTAGAACGCTAATAGTTATTTACGAACCGAGTGCGAGAAGACATTTTTCGCGCATGAGCACATTTTTTGAAGCACGAGCGATGAAGCAGCCAGTGCTTTATTTGAGCGAATGTGCCGAATATGTCTTCGCGCATCGAAGTTTGTACAATATTTTTTGAAACGAACATTAGAATTTTTAAATTATTACCTAATACGTTTCCAATGTAAAATTTAAAAAATCAAGTAGGTACCTACATTGACAGTTTTAATAAAATTGATTGTTACCAATTGTGAATAGATGGCGCTTGCCAAAGTATGAATCGAATTAAGAGCCATTTATTTTTATTTTTTCAAAATTTTCAACATGCAAATTGGAGAAACGGCGTCTTATAAACCAAACTTTATTATTATCAAGTCAAATTATTTTTAGAAAGCCCGAATGGGCAGTGTTTTTCGCTTATTTTCGCGAAATGTAATTTTGAAAGCGGCGAGTTCAAAATGAGTCTATGTAATAAGGCAGTCCAGAACACGTGACCCTGGACCTTTGAAAATGGCGTCGTGAGGCAAACAAACCACTGTCACGCTTGTATTTTCAGTAGTTTTTGACATTTTGTTGCTGATTTTACGCGTTTTTATGGAAAAATTGTAATATGGGTGGTTACAGTGAATACTTGCAGTTCTTATTATCAAGCTAGAAAGACGCGAACGCAAGATACTTACCAAAATTGCATTTTTAAGTGACAACTACTTTGAGTAATTATGTAGTATTAATTAGTGGTACTGGACCGTTCGAACAACTACTCCTCGGGCAAATACCCCGCCAGGCATTGAATTATAGAACTAAATCCAGATTTTTTGTACTACGAGACGTTTCAAACTGCTACCCCACCTAAGGTGGCTTTGAAACAATCCTAATTTGTCTCCATGTACGTATGTGCTTTTAAGCAGGTCCTTGTTCAAATATTGCATGTTTTGAATGTATATGGAAAACCGCATGTGTATAGCAAGTTAAATTGCATGGTTTGAGTGTGTAGGGGAAAGTATCGTACTAATGAGTCCCAGAAGGACGAAACCAGTTGTTCTGCGGTTTTCCATACACATTCAAAACATGCAATATTTGACCAAAAACCTGCTTAAAAGCACGTACGTACACGGAGACAAATTAGGATTGTTTCAAAGCCACCTTAGGTGGGGTAGCAGTTTGAAACGTCTCGTAGTACAAAAAATCTGGATTTAGTTCTATAATTCAATGCCTGGCGGGGTATTTGCCCGAGGAGTAGTTGTTCGAACGGTCCAGTACCACTAATTAATACTAGATAATTACTCAAAGTAGTTGTCACTTGCTGATATCTGTCCAGAGCGCGGCAGCATATACAGGATGGGCCAATAGTGTGTAGTCGGCCCATATCTCTGGATCTATTCAAGATATCAAAATAAAACTTTACGCGTATTTGGAGAACCCCATGAAGCATCTGATAAAATTATTTTGGTGTATACAGGATGTTCACACTCTGAACATCAAACCAAAGTTATGTTTTTTTAAATGGAACGCCCCACATTTGTTTACATATTTGAATTCCCAATAAAATTTTATGAAAGATGGTGTACTACACGATGGGGTTTAGAGTGAGCAATTTTAAGATATTACCATTTTTGTGCCAGTGTGGACCCAACTTTGAGGAGCTGCTGACATCTATTAGTCAAAGCTATTTAAGATTTTTTTATTGGACTAGCTTCACAGACTGCTCTATTTGTAAAATACTTGAGTACATTCATCACAAAACTTAATATCATACAGGGTGGACAGCTTACGCAAAATGCATTTTCTCTTAAAAATTTCAAATGGAACACCCCATATATTATTTCCATATTTGATAGACAGTTTACTAAGCTTTTGATTGATGTAGATATTGTTAGGTCTGCGACTGGCGGTTTCGGTAGAATTGAAAATTGAACTTTAAAATGTGGTAATTTGACCGGTAATTTATTCGTTTCTCCCATATTTTAGCGCCCAAAACACAAAATATGATTTCCATTTTGTATCTGGAAGTTGACTTCACATTGAAACAAAAAATTTTATCGCCAGATTGCTTCTTCATGGTCATATTCTTAAATAAATGGTATCTTATTAAACCTAGGTATAAATTGAAACAAGGAGTGCCATGGAAGAAAACCATCCTTTCAAAAAGTAATCTTGCAATGAGATTTCTTGTGCCGGTGTAAATTCTGTTGGCTAAATTTTCTGTAAAAACAAACTACGCATTTTTCTGAGTTTTGGGTGGCAAAATGGGGGAAATTCCCCAAAAATGGTACAAAATTATAGCAAAAATCTCAATTCTTAAGGTGCAATCTTTATTTCTGCCTAAATTATCAGTCGCAGACCCGCCAATATCTACATCAGTCAAAAGCTCAATAAACTGGCTATCAAACCTACAAATAATATACGGGGTGTTCCATTTAACATTTTTGAGAAAAGCTCCATTTTGCGCAAGTTGGCCACTCTGTATAATATAAACTATTCTGAAAAAAGTGTGCATGGATTTTACTATAGTTCTTTTCAGATATCTTGGCGTGTGTGTGCAGTAATCTGCGCATTACGTTCATATGTCTTTCTCCCTTTTGTAAAATGGATTTGTTGAATTTTAATTACTGCCGTAAGCTGACTTGAGAATATTCTCACGTTTCCGTATTTGATCTCACTCTTTCTTACTATGGTTGTGTGAAACAAAATGGTTTCAGTATTAATATGCTTATTTTGCAATATCCAGTGGTCACCAAGCAATTTATTAAAAATTATTGCCTTTCAAGTATAACTGTCAGTTTGATTGTCAGGTGTAAAGATGCCTGGAAATGTTTTTACCAAACAGTGTCCAGAAGTTTTACGAAATATTTTTGAATACTTTACTCGAGAGAAGGAAAATAATGGTCCTCTATTGCCTTTAACTTGTGACCAGGAGCGATTGGCCGATGCATCAAAAGTAATTCTACGCAGCGTGTCGCGCATAGTTGGAGAGGCAAAACGAGGTTTGTCTGCTGCAACTCCCGGAAAAAGGCAAATCAAAATTAAAAAGTGAAGATGTAACTGACTGTAACTCCATTTAACCAAAGTCAATAACCGGTTCGACCGTCCAAGCTGCATCTTCGTTGGTAGTATTAGACGCCGGATGACCTAACGCAAAGCGTATAATAATATTTCAGTACGGCAGGCAATGGCTGTCCCCTTGCTCTGTTCTACGCATGAGCTTCATTGGGGTGCAAAATTATAGCCGTAAAATTGCGGTTAATAATGTGTATGTTTCCGGAATCTCCGGTTTTATCAGGGGATGGGCCCGTGTAATTTATGATAGTACTTTCAGGCTTATATTCGGAAGACGTTATGAGGTTCATAACTAAGCGAACATTCACTTTCGTAGACGAAAATAAAAATTATTTGTTAGGAGATAATTAATTTAGATGAAACTAGCTTTTAGAACATGCCGCAGTCGTGTCTACACAAAACCGTTGGTAAGTCTGCAAGAAGGTACTGAGCGATCGTATCACTTGAAAGAAAACAACATACATACCAAAGAAAATAATAAACCCAAACGACACAAATAAAAATTCAATTACTTTGCCAATTTTGTTGGCGAGTTTCCCTTTTGAGTTTTCCGCTGAATGAATATTTTGTAGGCTTCAATTACGAAATCAGCGCTAAGTTCCTCGTCTTGTTTTGGTTAGGAAACTCGCATCAACTGATAATCCTTGTAATCTGCTAAGTAATTAATTATTTAAAGACTTTGAAATATCAGACTTCTTAACAGGCTCAGTCTGTCTTGGCACTTGGCAGAAAGCTTTGTTGGAGTGAATATAGTGGTCCGCCTTTTTTCCTCTGATTAAATTTAATTTGACAATTACAGCTTTCTACCTTAACGTAAACGAAAGTAACATATTTATGTATGTCTATGTCAGCTGGTATAACATTAAATATTTAATTGAATTTTTAAACTACTATGTTTCGTATCAATAATATAGGTACAGTGTGAAACAGCTGAAGTCCGAACATGGTGATTTAACGTTGGTTTTCTTGTAATTTCCCTATTAATTTGGGCTAACTTGCAATTAATGGTTTCTGCCTTTACTTGATGAACAGGAACTGATACATAATAATAAAATAAGTAAAAACAATTTTTAAGTTAAACGGTTTTATTGTAAAGAAACATAATAATGATGCAGATAATGTAGTAAAAGCTAAAAAATAATTAGGTAGGTACCAGGTACCAGTCATCGCGCCACTCTCCTCATGAATCTAGAGCATTGATCAGACTAAAATAAAATCGAGGGGCGAGTCGAATTTCTGTTATCTACAGTCAACCGCTCTTATCATTATTATAGGTATGCTTTGGATGCATCTTCTCAGTAGACAACATCACAGAACGATCATTTACATATTTACTCAGGTTACGCTACGCCCCACGATTTTATTTTAGTCTTATCAATGCTCTAGATTGATGAGGAGAGTGGTGTGATGACTGGTACCTGGTACCTACCTAATTATTTTTTAGCTTTTAGTACATTATCTGCACCATTATTAAGTTTCTTTACAATAAAACCGTTTAATTTAAAAATTGTTTTTACTTATTTTATTTTCAAGTTTTCAGTTTTTTTCTTTGATTGTTTTTGTTTTGTTATTCTTTTTCTAAAGTGTAATGTGTTCTACTTGTCAAGCCCTTTCATTTGATACTCATATTGAGGGGATTGAAAAAAAGTAATCCGCCATTTTGTGGTGGCGGCCATCTTTGATTTTGAATTTTTCATAGTGTACTGTGTTCTACTAGTTAAGCAAAATTTGATACCCATATTGAGGGGACTGATAAAAAAGTAATCCGCCATTTTGTGGTGACGGCCATCTTGGATTTTGAATTTTTCATGGTGTACTGTATTCTACTAGCTAAGCCCTTTCATTTGATACCCATATTGAGGGGGCTGAAAAATCTAATCCGCCATTTTGTGGCGGCGACCATCGTGGATTTATAATGATACCGAATATACATTTGCTATTACTATTACTATTGCTATTGTGGGAAAATATTTAATAATGGTAAAAAATTTAAATCTAATTGGTCGTTTAATATGGCATTTGATTTTTTATGTTTATTAATTTCTAACGTATCTAATAAGTTTAATTTTGTGCCTTTGTTTTCTATATGTAAAATTTCGTAATTTTCATTGAAAGCGCATGATTTTCTGCAATTAAATGAGCTGCATATGTGGGATCAGTCTTCTTGTTTTTGAAACTCTGAAGATGTTCTGTGATTCGTTTTGCAAATGTTAGTCCAGTTTGTCCCAACTAACTCTTTGGGCAAGATCCACATATTCATTTGTAAACTCCCGATCAAAGTTTATTTTGACTTTATTATTTTTAACGATTTTTCCGAAAGAATTATTTGTCTTGAAAGCTAATTTGTAATTTGGGTGTTTGAAAAGTGAATTTAATTTATAAATTTTTGGTCCAAAATATGTTAATACCTTGCATTTTGTTTAATTGTCATTAATCAAAGGATAAACTTATTTTATTGCTTTATCTTTTGCTTGATTTGACAACAAGTTATCAACCATATCCAATTTCTAGCTGTTATTGATTGCAATTTGTCTAATATTGGTGAGTTCTTGTTCAAATTGATCAGGTGAAAGAGGAATATATAATAATCGATGTGGTTTCTTATATTTCAGCACCTGCCTACAAAATTTCCAATAAAATTATATATATATTATTAAGACTTTTACCAATTCACGTAATTTATTCTATAAAAAATTCATCAGTTAATAGACGAAATTAAAGTGTCCACATACCTACCTACTAATACAAGACTTGTTTCCTTTGATGTAGGGGATGGTGGGGTATAATGATCCTTTTAGGTAAAATTATCCTCTCTAATTTTTAGAAAACTAGTGGTGCCATCTAACTAACCATGACAGCATGTTATAGTTGAAGTGTTCTATATTTACCTTCACTAGAGTAAAAAAATGTCACTTTCATGTAGAGTAGACAGCTGAAAAATTGCTATTTTCGTATACATATACAGGGTGTTTCACGACGTTTTCCCGCCACTTAAGGGGTGTATTCTAGAGGTCATTTTAAGCAAAAAAGTTTCTATGAACACGGGTCCGATTCTCAAAAATAAGCCAGATATGGGAAACTTTAGATTTTTCTGTTTTTGTAATTTTTACATTCCATTTAATTTGTCAAACATTAACAAACTTTATTAAACACAATTACAATTGCAATTACCTTATTAAACACAACTAAAACTACATTTAATTTTAAAAACAATAACATTGTTATCAAAGATAGCCGTGCACTGTGCGAAAGTACAAAAATCTAAAGTTTCCCATAACTCGCTTATTTTTGAGAATCGGACCAGTGTTCATAGGAACTTTTTTGCTTAAAATGAGCTCTAGAATACACCCCTTAAGTTGCAGGAAAACGTCGTGAAACACCCTGTATGTGCAGAAAAATTATATTTTATGTCAACACAAAACCATAGCAACAAACGGTAAAAAGAGGGCGTAACTATAGTAACGAATATAAGCCGTGCTTTCGGTCATTTTACGCACGGCCGTGGGAAAGAACCCGCTTTTTTCCCCTAGGGCCTGCCTGCCAGTAGGCTCAGATGCACTGCAGCCACAAAATGGGCTTATTGTGCTCACCCTAATTCTAAGTCACACCCATTCCATGATCTTGGTGCCTTAGACCAAACGGTACAAGTCATACATTGAATGCGTGGAAAATTCTTCCGGTTCCATCAGACATCGCCCGAAAATTCGCTGCCTCTTCTGGTCTAGAGCTTCACATCTGCACAAGATATGCATAGCAGTCTCCCGTTCCTTATTACACAAGCGGCAGTTAAGGTCTCCGTAACATTTACCAATCTTCCACATGTGTTCTTTAACGGTCGTGTGTCCCGTTAGGAAGCCTGTTACGATTCTAATTTGCATCCTACTAAGGCAAAGTAGTTCTGAGCATCTTTTCCTGCAAGGCCCCTTTATATACGACTTGCTGTGCCTATGTCCTGGAATCATGTTCCAGTAATTGTGATGTTGAGCGCGAATCCATCCGTTTACTTGGTGTCTGACTGCACTCTTAGTTATGCCTGGGGCAGGTTCCGGTCCAACGAAAGGGGCGTTGGAGCCCCGCTTTGCTAGTTCATCGGCTTCCTCGTTCCCTATCAGCCCACATTGACCTCGAATCCAAAGCAGTCTCACTGCGTTCCGCATGGCTAGGATAAGAGCCTTCAAAGCTGCCTGGCTGTCTGATAAGATAAAGATCCGCTGATTTTTGTAGCCCCTCTTAATGTTTTTCGCGCACATTGTATTATCGCGTAGACCTCTGCTTGAAAGACAGATGCATATTTGCCCAGAGAGGAGCTGAGTTTCACTCTTGGTTTATCTCCAAACAGTCCTGACCCAGCACCTGTGTCGGTCTTAGAACCGTCGGTGTACCAGATTAGACTGCCGGAAGGTATGCTGTTCAGAATTTGGTTCTCCACATCGATTGTGACCTGAAAGAGTGGTTGTGTGGTGTGGTTGGGGACCATGTAATCCGTCCTCATGTCAAGCATGGGATCCTTTATGTCCTCAATAATGTTAGTGTGCTCTGTACTCAGACGGACACGGTAAAAAGAGTTTTGCAGTCTGTATAGTGCCAGTCTCGCCTCCCCCTGTATCACGAAGTGGAGAGGGGGAAGGTCCAGAAAAGTCTCTATGGCTGCAGTTGGCCCCTGTTATCCCTAGGCAGGCAAGCCTCTGAATTTTGCTTAGCCTTAGCCTAGTAGTTACCTGTTTGACTTTGGGCCACCATGCCAAAGCTGCATACATTATTCCTGGTCTGACCACTCTGGTGTACAGCCAGTGCACCATTCCTGGCCTTAGACCCCATTTTTGCTATATGTTCGTCTAACTACTGCAAGAGTAGTTTCCGACTTTCTGACCATTCTATCGATTTGTTGAATCCAGGTAAGTGTTGAGTCCAGTATAACCCCCCTAGACACCACGGAGATATAGAGGTCCAAGAGCCTATATGTTTCTCTTTCGCGTAAATTGAACTATTGTTGTTTTCTCTGGACTAATGGTCAAGTCTTCCTTTTCAGTCCAAGCTGCTACAATACTCAGGGCCATTTGCATACGTTCCCTAATCGTACTGCTAAATCTTCCCTCGACTGTTATAACTAAATCATCTGCATATCCTAGGGGAGAATATCCTTCATCGCCGAGTTTCCTAAGCAGTCCGTCCATAACTAGGTTCCACACAAGAGGAGATAGAACTCCACCTTGCGGACAACCACCTGCCACCCTGACTGCCAAGGTCTCATCAAGCAGTGTAGTAAACACCACTCTATCCCTCAGCATGCAGTCTATCCACCTGCAGCACAAAGCCTCTAGTCCTGTTTGGCCTACGACTTTGGAGATACTATTGAATGATGTATTATCGAACGCTCCTTCTATGTCCAGAAAGGCGGATTTCTTTGTTCTCCAGCACTTTCTCCACTCTCCATGTAAGATGGTGTAGTGCAGTTTCTGAAGACATTCCTGCTCTGTATGCTAACTGGTTTTGATGTAGTGGCCTGTTTACCAATACGTCATCCCTTATATGCTTGTCGAGCAGCTTTTCCATTGTCTTAAGCAGGAATGACATAAGACTAATGGGCCTGTATGATTTTGCCCGAGAGTAGTCCGTCCGACCAGTTTTTGGCATGAATACTACTCTGGTAAGTCTCCATATTTTTGGTAGATAACCTAGAGCCAGACTGGCCCTAAATAACATACATACTTTTAACAGCAGAATGTCCGATCCCTTCTGCAGCATGATTGGAAGAATCCCGTCTGGTCCCAGTGATTTGTATGCCTCAAATGAGTTTACTGCTTGATTAACTCCGTGGAACGTTACCACACTCCTCGCAGTTCGCCAATCATCTCTTGTTGCCCTGCTTCCAGGTGCATCTAGCCCCTGGTCCCTCCAATCGTGGGTGGCAACATCCACGGTATGTGACCCAGGGAAGTGTACCCGAAGTAGTTCGGTCATTGTTTCACTTCCCGTGGTTGTGAACTTATCACGCGCGTATCATAATCTTTTAGTTTCTCTAGCTCTAGGCCAGGATGCATTATTCGGCTTCGTTCTTTCGAAATCTTAAATTTAAGATTTGGCTTTACTTTTAAAATAAAATCGTGTTCCACTGTGAATTTTTTATTCGATTTAAGTTCCGCTCCAAAGTGACCCTAAATAATTTACCTTCTAACAAATTATCGTAAATACAAACATTCTAGGAGATCCGACCTATACCACGATGCAAAGATTACTGCCGAACTGCCAATTTGAAATCTGATCGGAGGCTACTTGCGTTCTCTCATAGTATAAGCATATATATAGTATGCTCGATAGGCAGCCCAATTTTGTCACCACTCACGCAAGACGCTTAAAGTGCGAAGCAGAGATTTGCGGGAAACACATCTCCGTGCTGTGCGAACGTAATGACGCGGTGTTGTTGTATTGTTGTTGTATTCGTTTAAGCATTATTTGCAATTTATGCTATGAAAAAAATTGTGTAACATTAAGTTAAAATGCCTGGTTGTGTTGTAGTGAAGCGTGGGAATTTCCACTGCAAGACAAAAGGTTGGTACCTCCGTGTTAAGATACGCAAAACGCCGGGCGCCGGCGCCGTTTCAAATTTTCTTCAACTCAGGTTTCCTAATTAATAATCCCAGATTTATTCTGTATCCGGCTCGATTTGGACCTAATGTGTTGTATAAATTACCAACTAGGCGAAGGTATATAAAGGTATATAAAGTACTTACTTCAAGTTTCCAAAGATTAGCGAACTGACAAAGCAATGAATTGCAGCTTGTCGACGAGATGATAAAATAAATTTTAAGAATGGTAAGTGGTGAATAATAGGTATTTATCTAATACTAGCGGGCCCGGCAGACGTTGTCCTGCCTAAAATTACTTTTCGTATTGAACTTTTGATTCATTAACCAAATCGTTTATTCAATGTGAAACGTTCTTCTGATTACGTGTATGTTCAACCAAATATGTCGTTCCTATCGTGTTATGATCGCGAGTGCATACAAAAAATTATGATTTTTACAGTTTGTCCGAATTTCCCGACTTACGCCTATCCATATCATACAAAAATCCAATAGAAAAAACACTTCCAGTTTTTTCGGAATTTTCCAATTTTCCGGGCAACTTGTCCAATTTTTCGTTCCCCAAAAACCTTATTTTTGAAAAGAATTAGCCAAATCGGTCCAACCGTTAAGCACTTTCAGTTTTTCCCGAATTTTCACATTTTCCGGTGGATTCTCCAAAAATTTTCTTTCATACAAACCTTGTCCTGACAATTACGATCACAACAAAAAAAAATCAGCCAAATCGGTCCAGCCGTTAAGCACTTTTAGTTTTTCCCAAATTTTCCGGTGAATTTTCCAAAATTGTGATTTTTACAGTTTGTCCGAATTTCCCGACTTACGCATATCCATATCATACAAAAATCCCATAGAGAAAAGCACTTTCAGTTTTTCCCGAATTTTCCAATTTTCCGGGCAACTTTTCCAATTTTTCGTTCCCTAATGCCACGTTCGGCCTCTGTTTTGTCGACGTTCCAAATTATTTTGTGCGTAAGCTCCAACTGAGCCCGTCGAACTCGACTGTATCCGTTGTTCCGGAGTCATAATGGATCGCGCTTGAGGCTTAAGAAATTCTTATTCGACTTGGCTCCAAACGCTGTCTACGATCTTCGTCAGTCTCATTGACTCGACGATCATGTAGTTCGCTTGCATTGCGCGTACGCCGACCGATATTTCGACGCCTCACTGAGTCACTGGTGGCAATTTTTCCAAAGAAACACCAAATACATGATCACCACCGATAACACACTGACAATTCAATTTTTAGAACTGTCAAACTGAACGTCACATTTTTGTTTGTCAAACAGATTTTCATACAAACATACCATCCAAATTTTCGACTTTCCCGGTGGATTTTCCAAAATTTTCTTTCATACAAACCTTGTCCTGACAATTACGAACACAACAAAAAAGAAATCAGCCAAATCGGTCGAGCCGTTCTCAAGTGATGATCTTACATACATGCGGCAATTGATTTTTATTTATATAGATATACAGGGTGGTCACTTTTACAATGTACACCATTGGAATCTTCTAAACCCGAAGAGATTCGGAGTTGGTCAAATGGTAAGAAAGTTGCACATTTTCATGCTCTTTAAGGATCTGAAAAGAAATTCTGGATAGCTCTCGTTGTTCCTGAAATATCCTGAAAAAATTGAAATATTGCGTTTTCTTATTTCTTCCATATATTATTTATTACTCAAGCGAATGTGATGACCTTTGGCAGGTTTACATAAGTGGGTATGGGCTTTCCACTGGATGTTTCAAAATTTGTCTAAGCCTACTACATCTTCAAGTTTTCATGGTCAACTTTTGAATTTCTTATGGGCGCCATATTGGATTTTCATAAGGTTGGATAGAGAAAAAAAATACAATTTCAACGATGTATCGCACATGGGTCATCTAACTTTCCGGAACACTAATTTCACTCCTTATCTACAAAATCTAGTTGCCATGATTATGAAAACTCAAAGATGTAGTAGGCTTAGACAAATTTTGAAACATCCAGTGGATAGCCCATACCTACTTATGTAAACCTGCCGAAGGGCATTACATTTGCTCAAGTAATAAATAATATATGGAAGAAATAAGAAAATGCAATACTTCAATTCTTTTCGGGATATTTCAGGAACAACGAGAGCTATCCAGAATTTCTTTTCAGATCCTTAAAGGGCATGGAAAAAGTGCACGTTTTCTGTAATTTGACCAACTCTGAATCTCTTCTGGTTTAGAAGACTCCAATGGTGTACATTGTAAAAGTGACCACCCTGTATACTCTTTGTCAATTGCCATTACATGTGTAGACACATGTAATGTAAAGCTATTTACAACATAAAAGTTATGTCCAACTTAAATAATTAAGATTTGAAATATGTAATTATTATTTATCAGGTACCTGTACCTGCCTAGGTATACCTACCTAACATTATTTTTGTAATGAAGCCATTTCCTCACTTGTGTTACAATTTACTTTTGTAATGGTATGCATACATGCCAATTTTCTCTGTTTGATAAATGACGTTTTATTTAATGCGACTAAGATAATATAATTAGAAAAATAAGAGTTCTAGTTTGTTACTTTTTATTACTAACTTTATAAAAAATAATAACATGCATGTTATTGCATGCAATAACATTTTTCGAAATTTTGTTGAGGATCGGTATTGCAGTCTTCTACAAAGTTGTTTTAGGTAGGTACTTTTGATATCTCCCATTCTGTACGAAATTAATATTTTAGTTAAAAAATCCATTTGTGATTCACAGTAAAGAGGCATTTGAGCATTCTTGCAATTGTTTTCAAATTTTAATTTTTTTCATATAAAACCGGCTTTCATATGGCCACACTGCGTACATGAAGTTTGCTAACTTTCATTTCTTAAAAACTGATTGCATAATAAATTAATTCCTATGTACTTTCGAAGAACGAGATTTTAAAGATGCTTTTTGACTTAAAATTGTAATATTTTTGTTCTAAATATTTCAAACGAGATTTTAAAACAGATTAACATTTTGGCACTTGTAGTTGACATGGTAGGTATATTGTTATTCAATTGAAGCAAATTAAGTGTTTTTGTTTTTCCTAGACCCAAAATCTTACTGCACTTAATTTAATCTACGCATAATAATTAATCTACGTATACTTGTCTGCCTACTATTTCCTTGGCGGTACTTACATGATCTGTAAGTAAGTAGGTAGTAGGTACAATACATAATAAAAGAAACTCACTTTTTGCAACTACGGCATATGCAGATAACAAAGACAGAACTGGGAGAACAACTTCCACTTTCGGGCAACATAAAACCGAGACCAAAATAAAATTTCAGTGAAGAAATTTATTTTTATTTCATTTAATATACTGCAGCATTAACGCACACGTAGCGCTGCGAATCCCGTTCTGCTTCGCAGCCGACGTGATAATGTGCGACAAGGATAGAGCTACCCTGCGCGTTGGCAGGGCTTGCGTTCTCCCACTTCAAGAGCCCAACCCCACTTCGCGCATTAGCGGACAGCCTCTTCGTTCGTAATCCCCTGTCCCCTGGATCCCCGGAGATGGTGAAAAGAAAGTTAAAAGGCACCTTAAAAGGTGAAGCAGAAATTGCAAGAAAACCGAATTGTTAAATCACCATATACGGTATATGATTGGTGGTGTAAAAACTCAGTTATGATTTAACTGAATTATGTAATTCAATTTTCTTTCTTGAAAACGTTTAATTATTGTACTTAAACTAGTTTCGTGAGATAGGTAGTATTGTCCGGCTTCCCTGCTCCATATGTTACCCGAACAGAGTGACAGCGCCCCGTACTTGCGTGTCATGTATTAAATGAATAATTCATCCCAGCTTTACCGCGCAAAAACGGCCCGAAATTCGCCGTGATTTATCCCCGGGAAACTGAACATCAGTCAGGAGACGGAGCCCAATAAGCTGCGTTGTGCCGCAGACAACTGCTTGTATGCCAACTGACCGAACAAGAAACTTGTTTAACAAATAGAACCCATGTACCTGTCTTTGGATAATTGAAAGACACTCCATCAATCATTGCTCGGGGTGGTTTTTTGGATCAGCAACCGACTGGATCTAATGGAAAATCGATGGTCTTGGTAGGGACGCGACGAGACGATGCATACTATGTGTGCGCGAATATTTTCAACGAAGAGATAACTTTAATGAAGCTCGGTTTTTTATCTGGGTCGGGCAAAAACGGCCGTGAGAAAAATTCTCGTTGAAAGGAATGTTGCATTCGATTATAGCCCGAGACATTTCATTTTTAAATGTACCATACAGCGTGCAACAAATCATTTACGACGAAAGAATGATTCTCATATGGACAAAGCAATAATTTAAGATGCGTTTTGTATTTGCTTATTAATTAAAGTTTTTATTAAAATTCCTTTGACGGTGTAACTGAATTCGTGCAGTGTTTACAGAAAACAAAAAGGATGCTGAATATGCTGCTTACATTTAAAACTTTAGCTTCACGTTTCTCTTGGTAGAAGCTGCAGCTGCTCCAATAGTATGCATTCTCTTTGAGGTGCACTTTAAACACGTCTGAAACATTCGTATATTTTTCTTATTGCTTCTTCTGCTTCGACACACAGACCTTACTTTCAAAGATGTGATAACCGAAATTACAGTGCTAATTTGAAAGGTAGAAACTCAGGCTGTATTATTTGACCATATAAGATCTGGCGGCTCATAATTTCCAAAGTCAAAAATAAGCTTTTGACATATATACGTACCTTAGGTATGTTTAACGAATACATGAAATTTTAAATACAGAAGTAATAATTTATTAATTCATTCGTCAAAAGTGCCGTATTCCAGCTTTGAGTGAACGAGGGAAACGAGCACGGCAGAAAACCCTCCACTATAATTCTTATACATACAGGATTCTGAAGTATACTGTTAGTTATGAAAAGTATTTTTTTATACTCAAACAAGGCGATTCAAAAATTGTGCATAGCCTACTTATTTCATAAAACACTAACACCACGGATTCTTCGTATTCGTCTTCTTCGTCCTCGTCTCCTCCTCCTCCTCCTCCTCCTCCTCCTCCTCCTCCTCCTCCTCCTCCTCCTCCTCCTCCTCCTCCTTCGTCTTCTCCTTATCTTTTCTTCTTCTATTATTCAGTCGCTAAAGAAATCCAACTTTCTGCCCATTCATTTGGTGGTCGAGCTTGTTTGGTCGCTTTCGTACTGGTCGTCCATGTTTGCAAATGTTTCTACATGGATGTTCCAATTTTCTCTTCTTGTCTTACTCCACTTGATCCATATAGTCCCCTGCTTTCCGTATACGAATCATGCTCCATAACTTTATCATTCTTCTCTCAGTAATTTTCTTTTTTGAGTTAATGGCGTTTTTTGGCCTTGTATGCAATGTGTTGTTCTGGGGTGGTTTCTTTTGTACCGTAAAATATTTATTTTTGTTTTTCTTTGCTAGATCTTTGGTCCTGTCATCGAACCAAGGTGTTTCGTTGCGCTTAGACTTTCCTTTTACCTAATGCTTCTTCTGCAGATTGCAACATAAGATCTTTAAGTTCTTTCCAACCTTCCTCTGCTGTTCATTGTTTTTATTCTGAAGCCTCTATTTGACCCTGGATTGGTACAGTTGTCTAGTTCTGGGGTGTATTAATTTTTCAACACAATTTTTCCGCTTTCCTTAATTTCATTTGTTTTGCTCACCCACCCTCCTCTTTTATCCGGTCTGGGGACCGGCAACGGCGACGGCGACAATCCACTCCTCAATTACCATTGACAAAGTTCTTGCATATTAATAATGCTTTTAATTTTATATAATTATTCGTGTCAATTTTTTTATTAAATTTATAAATTTCGTGAATTATTCGGCAGAAATTGAAAAACTTTTTGTAAAAATCTACGTTTCGCCCCCGTACGGGGACTTTATCAAGATTTTATTTAAAAATGTATAAAGTATAATAAGTGTGACAATTTTTTTCTTAATAAAATTTGTAAATAACAGGAACTATGAATCTAAAATTAACAAGGCCTGAACAGATCTTCATCTATATACCTATACAAAACAAAAATTGTTTCTACCTATGTCCCTTATAGACTCCAAAACGGCTGGACCGATGCTGATGAAATTTTCAGGAAATCTTCAGATTAGCCCAGCGGGTGATCCTGTGAAGTTTCGTAGCGATCGGAACAACAGAATTTTTTATACGTTTATGTAAAGCCGGGGCGGGTCGCTATAATTTATAAAGTGACAATCGACAGCGAACGTCAAACGGCATATATCATTCGCAGTTTATCAAGTTTCAAACGATTTTACCGCAATTATTTCTTCTGAGGCAGCAACTCGCCGGGTACCAGCTAGTAAATTATAGCTAAGAACCATCTCTATCACGTCAGCTTTCAAACGAAAAAAACGCAACAAAATCGGCCCATTCGTTTAGGAGCTACGATGCCACAGACAGACGCACAGACACACAGATACGTCAAACTTATAACACCCCTCTTTTTTGTCGGGGGTTAAAAAAGGAAATAAATGTACATGTACAATAAATTAGAATCAAATAGTAGAGAGCAGATTTACGTTATTACGTTATGGGGCGCCGTTTGTAAAGTTCGCACACATTAAAAAAACCGTGTAAAATGCATCATTTAAACTGAAAACAGGGAAGTTTACCTAGGTTTTATTCTACATTTATAAATCGCAAAGTTATTTAATTAAACATTTTGCCATTTATTATATTGCAAGACATTTAATAAATCACAAGACATTTAATAAATGACAAGTTATTTAACAAATCGCACGGTTTTTTATTTAAATGCACTGTGATATATTAAATTACCTGTCATTTAATAAATAGCAAGTTATTTATAAATATCGACTTTTTTGTACAAATAACTGGAGATATATTAAATAACTTGCTATTTATTAAATGACAGGTAATTTAATATATCACAGTGCATTTAAATAAAAAACCGTGCGATTTATTAAATAACTTGTCATTTATTAAATGTCTTGCGATTTAATTAAATGTCCTGCTATTTATTTTTAACGCTGGTGTCAAGCGAGTTGGAATGAAGTACGATAGTAGTTCTGTTGAAACCGAACATATAACCTCACAAAAGCAATCTTCAGCTTGACAACTGTCAACAAAATGAACTGAATATGCATTAAAACTCCCAAAATTTGTAATAATGGCTCGAAAATAACTTAATATAACCCCCCCAAACAAACGTCAGAAGGTATGTTTAATATACTTTTGGAATTAACTTTTGAGAAAAAGAAAATGTAAGTTTTTGGCGAGAATTGTCCATCTCAAACCATCAATCGAATTCGCCCCTGCTGCAGGAGTAATCAGCTACAAGTGATGGATGAAAAATGAAAACATCTATAAAAATAACTTTAATTGATTCCACGGTTGGCACTAGGTGAAACATAACTAATATAAGAATAAAAACACTCGGTTTTGTTTTTTCACTTTATATTGAAGTAAATTCTAACATATGTTTTCACCTTTCGGTGATTATCAAAGAATAAGATTTACATACACTGATACTAAACTAAAAGTAGAAAGTTTAGGTATAGTAGTTGTGTGGTGTTATACTTACCTGAGATGTAGATTTTGGACCTTCTACTATAAATATTAGTGCCCGGTCGCAGTGAATTTTTATGAAAAAGTGCTGAAATAAACTACCCTTAATTTTGGGCTTGGAGGGTGGATGATCCTGGCAGTAGCTGTAGGATATTATATTGATGTGATATATAGAGTTTGGGCCATCTGCTGCAAATATTAATGGTTGGTCAGTAAAGTTTTTATGAGAACATGCAAAAATAAACTATCCTTAATTTTGGGGTTGGAGGGCGGATGATCCTGGCAGTAGTTGTAGGATATTATGCTTATGTGAGGTATAGAGTCTGGACCTTCTTCTGCAAATATTAATGGTTGGTCAGTAACTTTTTGTGGAAAAATGCAAGAATAAACCCCCCTTAATTTTAGGGTTGGGGGGTGAATTTTCTTGGTAGTAATTAAAGCACGTTAAGCGACGAATAAGTGGGAATGGGATATGCATTTTTGAACTTGTGCTATAGGGGCAAGTGTGTGGTCAGTGAGTTTGTATGTTGGTCAGTAAAACTTTGGTTATTAAAAATAAGAACGGAAAAATGATTAGAAATAAAAGATAAAATAAGTTATAGGCAGTTTATGTTTCATTAGTAGAGCCGCAACACGCTGTGTACTATGTGAATACAATAAATAGTATGAAAATAAATCATTATCATGGGCGTCGCCAACGGGGGCAGGGGGGGCTTCCGCCCCCCTGGCTTTTGGTACATAATGACCATATGGTAGGTACTATATTACTGTAATGAAAACCAATCAATTATATGCTAAGAAAATTTTGCCTTGCCCCCCCCCCCCCCTCCCTGGAAATTTTGGAGGCGACACTGATGATCATTATTCAATATATACTCAAACTTTCTGACGAGTGCAAGATTGAAGATGATCTTCCAGACTGTAATGTAACACTGTGATCTAAAGATCTAATACAATAAATAATTTTGTTCATAAAAAAGTTTTTTACTTACTCAAACATACGAAGCATAAACGCACTGGAAAACGTTGTTGGTTGATTACAAAATTATGGTGTTTAATTATACAAGGCAAATATATTGTACTTAGTTACAAATGTGTTGCATTCTAAAAAGTTAGGCCCTTGTCTGGTTGCACAGGAAACTGGAGAAACCCTTTCTTGTCACTGTGACTGCGTTGCTGGACATGACAAAGCTTTTTCCGATGTGGCTACACTGTTTTACAATATTCCTGTCAGATTTGTTGATTCAGTGAGGTTAAATTGCATGGTAAATTTCTTTTCGTGGATCACTATGTTTAAAACAATAATTGTATTGTTTAATTTGTGCCAATTTTTGAATACCACTGCTCAACAAAATATTAAATTACATTTGAAATAAAACATAAGCCGATGCTCTTAATGCTACATTTATTATATTCTCTTAACAGTATTTTATACAAACATTATTTTCTGTTAGGAATTATTAATGAACGTTAAATACTGTGTAATTTTGTTGAAAAATTTAGTTTGAAAGAAAAAACCTAAAAGTATGAACGTAAAATTCAAACTTACATGCTTCATGCTATTTTGTACAAATCTATTCGATAAAAGCTACGTTTCACCAGATACAACTAACACACAAAAATGATAAGCTTCACTCTTCTTTTAGGCATTCACATCTTCGGTATTCGGTTGTCGTTTAGAAATAGACTGTGAAAGAATCTTGTTTGTCCAAACTTACTAGTTCACCTGTTACATATTATACAAAATACTTGCTACATAATATTCTCAGATTGTGATCAATTTGATTCTTAATAAATAATTTCTCTTAAGGACAGCTATCCACCTATTTCTTCTGAGTGTTCACACATGCTTTCGAATGAAGTTCATTTTGTCCCTCTAACTTCGGCTTCTGCAGCTTACCACTAAACACCAGACGGGCATATCACTTAATTGTTAATAAATGAGGGAAAAAACGCGTAAAAACTTAAATTATAACCAGTCACACAAATCTGTTATTTACAAATACGTCCTTATTAAACAAATGTAACACTTCACTTTAGTTTACCATCTTAAATGTATTCATCCATTAATTCAAAAATACCTTCTTATTAATTAATTTTAAGTTTAAATAAGACAAAATTTATTACATTCACATTTACTACCATGCAATATAATATATGCCTTTGTGACAGACCAGGTTGATGATCTACAAGGAATAACATTTCGGATTTCGTGCAGATATTGACTTCTAGAAGTCAATGGTGCTGATGCCTAATTCAGTCGGAAGCTCGGAACAGAACATACGACCGAACTTGAACGATTAGAACTACTATCGTACTTCATTCCAACTCGCTTGACACCAGCGTTAAAAATAAATAGCAGGACATTTAATTAAATCGCAAGACATTTAATAAATGACAAGTTATTTAACAAATCGCACGGTTTTTTATTTAAATGCACTGTGATATATTAAATTACCTGCCATTTAATAAATAGCAAGTTATTTAATATATCTCCAGTTATTTGTACAAAAAAGTCGATATTTATAAATAACTTGCTATTTATTAAATGACAGGTAATTTAATATATCACAGTGCATTTAAATAAAAAACCGTGCGATTTGTTAAATAACTTGTCATTTATTAAATGTCTTGTGATTTATTAAATGTCTTGCAATATAATAAATGGCAAAATGTTTAATTAAATAACTTTGCGATTTATAAATGTAGAATAAAACCTAGGTAAACTTCCCTGTTTTCAGTTTAAATGATGCATTTTACACGGTTTTTTTAATGTGTGCGAACTTTACAAACGGCGCCCCATATTACGTCACTGTAAATTTGACTTAAATTTTGAATGTCAGATCTGTCATTTAAAGAATTTTTGTCTTTTTGGATGTGTATCATTTTTAAGATAAGTCTAGATTTTAAATTTTTTTTCCTGCTCCAGAATAGTAATATTATTAAAGTCGAAATTATGTTTGGTATTTTTCATGTGTTTACTGATTACTGAATTACTATTTTAGTATGTATGTTGTTTTAACCTAGTTTCAAGATAATTTTTGGTTTGCCTAATGTATGTTTTATTACAGTTATTACCAAAGACTTGTAGAGGGAACTTAGCTATTTCTATTTACGACTGAAGCAGGATGAATACTCACAGTCTAAGCGTTCGTGTGTGGAAAAGGCAAAACAAAGCAGCCGAGCAGTTGTGTAGTAAACAGGTGCCGCCGCGGAAACAGAATATCGTGGAACATTCGCCTGGTCCATTACTTGAATATAATAACAAACAACGCTCCCTGCGACCCGCTGACCTACGACCGCGAAGGCTTCACAGCTTCACAACAAAATCATATGTTGCATAAGGACCCCAGGTCCATTCTAGAAGTCTTTGGTTATTACAATTAATTTTGTAAACGGTGTGAGTTTTAATTAATTTTGGAATTGTGGTTTTCAGATGAGAATATACCCAAGAAATTTTATTATTAAAATTATAGAAAACAGACTAGGTACATCAATTTTATAATATTTTAATAATTTGTGAACTTGATGGCAATGTAAAACAATTTGTATAAAATGTCAACGTTTCGTTCCCGGTTGGGAACTTTGTCAAGACTTTATTGAAAAAACGTATAAAAATGTGACAAAAATTGTTTTACATTGCCATCAAGTTCACAAATTATTAAAATATTATTTAAAAAAATGGCACAAATAATTATATAAATCAATTTTATAATAACAACAATATTAATCAAAATCAAAAAGAACCAAAAAACTGCATTTCTTTACCGTATATAAAAGACATATCACACAATAACTTATTAATGAAACTTAATTTTGTAATTGCTCACAAAAAGCATATAATCTACAATTTTTATATTCTCATCTGAAAACCCGAATTCCAAAATTAATGAAAACTCACACCGTATACAAAATTAATAAACTGTAATAAAACATACACTGGACAAACCAAAAATCATCTTGAAACTAGGTTAAAACAACATACATCACCCTGCAAGAACGTGCTCTAGCGGGGCCAATAGTAATTTATGACGACCTAATTGGAGTGATGCGACTTCGTTGGGTCTAAAGAAAGCGCATCACTGCGGTTCGGTTGTCCTAAATTGATAGTGGTCCCGCCTAGAGCACGTTCTTGCAGAGTGATCACGGCAGACGTTCGCCTGTTTGTAAATCACTACATCGTATAAAACAAAGTCGCTTTCTCTGTCCCTATATCCCTATGTATGCTTAAATCTTTAAAACTACGCAACGGATTTTGATGCGGTTTTTTTTAATAGATAGAGTGATTGAAGAGGAAGGTTTATATGTATAATAACATCCATTAAATAGTGGAGAAATACTTTTATTTTTGAGGTTTCTAATGTGATGTCGTAAATAATTACATTTTTTCCGCTTACATTGCAAACGCAGGCTGAACCCTACGAGATTTATCAAAATAATGTACTAAGTATTGTACACATTGAAAAGGTCTACAGAAAACTCCGCGATGGTATATGTCTATCTCTTATGGATATCCCACAATAACATTTTTTTGTCATTTACTTTTTACGACAAATAATGGCTAATTTTCGAAGCGATTTTAACCAATACAGCATTAATCCTTATCCAAATCAAAACTACTGGATCGATTTTAATCATTTTTTCAGTGAGTGACATAGGCTATATATTTTATACCCGTGCGAAGCCGGAGCGGGCCGCTAGTATTTCATACACTATAAATGATATTAAATTGTTTATGCTTGCAAACAGTTCTTAAAATACAAATCTACTATTGCTATTAAGAAATTTGTTAAAAAATATGAAAACAATAAACGAAATCGCATGTTACAAGCGGCGAAAAACTACTTTTTATAGAACTTTCCTGAAAAGAAAATCTCAGAATCTGGTTAACGGCAATAGTACCTCTGGCTTGTAAGAACACATAAAATTTTCAATTTCAACCGAAAAACAAAAACGTTATGAGTAAACAGCGGTACCGTTGCATTCGGAGTTTTTCGTCGCAGCTCGTGCTCTCGACTACTGATCAAAGTCGCTCAGCTGTCTATCGATCCCGAAATAGGGAGTGTGCGCAACAAGTTGATTCTCAGTATTAGTTTGGCCGACTAGTTCCCTGCTTTTTCAGATAATTTTGCCGTCCTCTCTAGGTCCGTACCCCCGATTCTTAGTAAATTTGTGTGTCGGGCTCTTAAGAAAAAAATTGTCACATTTTTTATACTTTATACATTTTTAAATAAAATCTTGATAAAGCCCCCGAACGGGGACGAAACGTCAATTTTTACAAAAACTTTTTCAATTTCTGCCAAATAATTCACAAAATTTATAAATTTAATAATGCTTTTAGTTAGATCTATAACAAAACGTAAATTTTAAAATCATTATATTTTTAAATAAAAAAAAATACTAATGATTTATCTTCTAAAAGACCGCGGTTGTTGGAACGTGGATCAAAATGTAACGCGAGGTTATATTTAATTCGGCTTTCGTTTCTAGGGTACTGATTTCGTGATTGGTTGTATCATAGCAACGAAAGTCGAATTAAATGTAGCATCGCGTTACATTTTAATCTCCGTTTCAATAACTAAACCGACCCTAAACATTTTAGACATAAGCATGTCAAAAATTTAGACTTTTGTCTTAGTCTACGATAAGGAAACGTAATGACGCTTAAGAAAATATTTCCTCCACAACACGCAACTCCACGAATTAAATTTACGACCATGAAAATATTCAAAATGAACCCTTGCAACCTTTCCCTTATCTGGACATAAAATAAACTCGGTGGGGTACAATAGTATTATAAAATGACTGGAGCACACCCTCAGAATGAGTAAACTCTAACATGGAAACCTTTTACCTACCTACGTAATATTTTCATGAAGTTACGATATTACTTTACTGGTTATAATAAATTCATGTACCCATTTTTAATTATGCAATCTCATCTTTAGTTTATAAGGAGTAAGGAGTCATGGAGTGGATGGACCTGGTGATATTCAATTTATGCTGGAGCAGACCAGCATTATCTATCATGAAGTTTTTAGTTCGAAGACTTGGTTGGACGCGTACCTCTATCCTTTCCCATCCTGAGCTAAGACAACCTGTATTCTAGTCACACAATTTTCGCACTAAAGTATTATTATCTAAAATCGATTCTTCCTAGAGACTTCTCTTTAAGTATTTAGAACCCAACGCAAAATACCAAGACAGACATTCGACTCATACTTTAATATTTAGTAGCATTAATAACAGATCTTAAAAAGGACAACATGTTACCTATAGGAAGTTATACGAAACGATACATAAGTTATTCAAGAAGGCCGGAATGGGGTCCGTCTCTGTTGCCAACAGGGCACAAGCTGTCATGAAATATTCAAAATGTGCGTAGTGGAAGTTAAACCATTAAGTACATCGGATTGCTTCGCTCCCCATGTCCATCAATAAGAAATGAACGTTATAAGCCATTTTTCTCTTCGGCCTCTGCGACTTGCGCGGAATTTCAACTATTTTGTTATAGTAGGTTGCAAGATATTTGACCCTAACACCAGATTAGATTTAAGTTGGCGAGCGGTGGATGCGCGACGCGTTGACGCCTGCCACAGCCTCCATCTAACTCAGCGCAACAGTGGCGTGGACTCTTTTTTACTTTTGTAAATAAATATTAAATAATAAAAATCTAGTAAATAATATTCAACGTTTATTAAAAAAATGCAAATGTAATATGATTTACTGCAGAATAATCATTAATATTAGATTCTTTGTCTTCATTCTATAAAAAAATAATAGCACAATGAAGGTCTTAATCATCACTGTCACTGTCGCCTAAAGAAATACGTAATTTTAATGGTTCAACTTCGCTGATATAGTCTACGAACGCTTCATTTTCTAAATATTTGTCCTCGATCTTAATCACGTGATCACCACGCTTCTTCCAGTCTTCTGGCTTTATTTGATTAAATTCATATTCCGTTAACTTCCGCCCATCTTCTAATAATTTGAAGGTAGTATTCTTTGCAGCGATGCTGTTTTTCACTGTCATCCATATTACCTCGATGGGATTTAAATCTGGATGATCTGAATGATCTTCTGCGACACTTTTAGATTTATTATTTGCTGTATCGAAACATGTTGCCGATGTTGGTGTCTGCGACCCAATGTTGTCTGACCATCTGTTAATATATTGTAAGTATGAAGCCGCTAGACGCTCTCAGACGCAGCATGTCTCTAACTACAGATTACTGAGTGGTATCGATTTCGATAAGTTTTTGAGGGACTTGGAATCGGTTTGCTGGCACTGCATTTGTCAAATTGTAAATACTGAAGACAAAATAGTATTTTTAAATTTTAACATTATTCATTTATTTGATAAACATGCACCTGTAAATTACTCGTTGCAGAAGAGAGTTGCGTATACTCCTTGGGTAACAACTACTATAAGGAAGATGCAGAAACTGCGAGATGATGCTCTGAGAATGCATAAGCTCAGTAAAATGCCTGCACATTGGGACTATTATAAGCAACTCCGCAATTTCACCACTGCTGCGATTCGATCAGAAAAAAAAGGCGTACTTTAAATTTCGTAATTGTTCAAATAAAGATATGTGGAAGGAACTAAAAAAGATAAACATTATAAAAGATAAGCGTAAATCACTGCCGGAGTCTTTGAAAAACCCTGGCCGCATTAATAATTATTTCGTCAAAAATTGTAATGGTAATATCCTCTGATCCTGACTTACTTAATTATTATAACTCTCATGTCGTGGAACATGTTGATAACGCTTTCAAATTTAGTTTAGTTTCGGAGCATGATGTATTGACGATAATTAAAACTATTAAATCTAAGGCTGTAGGAGTTGATAATCTGAATATAAATTTAATTTGCGATTATCTTACTTCCCGTCACTCTGGAAAACAGACCCCGCTACCAAAAGTTCCAGTTCCCTCGGAGCTTGGCCACCTCAGGTCCATCAGCGTTTTGCCGGTCCTATCTAAAGTTTTGGAGAGGATTATGGACTCGCAATTTAGAAAGTTTCTGCATACTTATAGTATATTGCCTCCTGAACCGTCAGGTTTCATACCGGAGTATGGTTGCGCATCTGCAATGTCCAGTGTGGTGGACGACGTCCTTCAGGCTATTGATTCCAACAGGCTGACTATTCTTGTAATGCTGGATTACAGTAAAGCCTTCGACAGCAGTCTGTTAAAATCGACAATGTTTTTTCCAGTCCTTTTTCAGTTGTTTCAGGCGTGCCTCAGGGATCTATTTTGGGACCTCTGTTATATAAGGTATACACATCAAATTTTTTCAAATCCTTAAAGCATTGTGATTATCATTTGTATGCCGATGACACACAATTATATTACTCGTTTCTTGAGTCTGAAATTCAACAAGCTAATGATAATTTAAATTCCGACTTGAATTCCATAACATCTGTATCAGAAAAGCATGTTTTGCGCATTAATCCTGATAAGTCTGCGGTCATGATGTTTGGAAGCGAAAACGGTAGACGGCGGTGTTTGCCGAACATGAGAGTGTGCATAGATGGAACTGTAATTTCTTTTGTTGACTCGTTTAGGTACCTGGGTGTGATTTTAGATACTAAACTAAATTAATATACACTCTAAGCATAAGTGTTAAAAACAATCTTTGTGATGATGCACTTGTTCTGTCACATTTTAATCATAGGGAGCGTGCATTGGCAGCAACAGCGCCATCGTTAGTTAGTTTCTTGCAATTGGTGGGTGACAATCACAAATTAAAGTGACAGATATTACCGCAAACAAACGTGCAGCCAAGCAAGTAATTGGATGCATATTATTGGTAAATTTCAATTAAAAATGCCAAAATCTAGACGAAACTGCTGTGTGGTTAATTGCTACAATACAGAAGCGGTATGCGAAGGATCGAACATAAAATTTTACGCGTTTCCTGGGCGTCCATGGGAAAAAGAAACTAGGGAGAAGTGGATTCGCGCTATCAATAGAAAGAAGTAAGTACTCGTACCTACCTAAGTAGAAAATGGAAAAATAATCCATTTAACATTATGTATGTTTTCATTTAATATATTATTTTAATATACTACAATTTTTTCGGTTTAGGTTAGGTACATAATATTTTTTGAGGTTATGTTTTATAATTTTTGAGAAAAAAATAATGACAAGTTGTTAAGATTAAATAAATTATAAAATAAACATATTTTGTGTATTGTGTGCTAAATATTTTTCATAAACTTATTTTTTAGCGAAGAAGATGGAACTATGTGGATCCCCACTAAAAACAGTAGAGTGTGTAGTGTTCACTTTGTCGGAGGCAAACGAAGCACCATAGCAGGCCATCCAAACTATATACCTACAATATTTCCATCTACGTACAAAAAAAGGAGCATGAAAGATGCTGATGTGTGTCGATTTGAGAGAGCTTTGAAGAGGATTAAAACACAACATTCTGCACCACCAAAAGGTGCTGACGAAACACAGAGTTTTGAAAACGATGTGATCAATGCCTCTTTCTCCGAGACAAAATTTGTTTCCGTGTCTGTACAAGTAAATATGGATTTTGACGACGGTGTTTTCAACTTTTATAGTAATTCGGATAAAAATAATTTAAGCACACAGTGCACTATTACCTCAAATTGTGTAAGTAAACCTACTGTATCTCATAAATGTTGTGGGCCATCCAATACTGTGGAAATTTGTAAAGGGTTTCATGGGTTTAGTAGTATTCACAAACAATCTGATTTAAAATGTTTAACAAGTGTATCATTTGAAACTTTTGATTTGTTATTGTCACTATTACTTCCAGATATGTCTATACTTTTAAGTCAAAGAAATGTTTTATTGCTCTTCCTAATGAAAATAAAGATGGGGATCTCATTCACAGCATTAGGTTTACTGTTTTCAATACACAGAACTACATCGGCAAGAATCTTTTTGAATGTTTTAGAAATTCTAGTCCAAAAAACAGCAAACTTTGTATTTTGGCCAAGCAAACTATCGGTTCAAAAATGTATGCCTCATAGCTTTAAGTTACATTTTCCAAATACTAGAATTATAATTGATTGTACAGAGATGAAAACAGAATTACCAAATCGCGTAGACAACAGGGTATTTATGTACTCGTCTTACAAGAGCTCACATACTTTTAAATTTTTAGTAGGTGTTACGCCTAATGGTTTTATCGCATTCAAATCAAAATGTTGTTACGTTCCATAATTTCGAAAGGTATCAGCTGTTAAAATATTTCAGAGTTTCGTTCGGAGCTATTAATTTTTCTTTAATATTTTCTTGCTAAACGGTAAAAAATGGTTCACTACCTACTCGTATCGAGGTTTTGGCCGCATCGTGTCAGTAGTCTGGATATGCCGCGTGTGTAGGCTTGCTCATTTTTAAACGAAACGTTTATTCGTTCTTAATTGGATAAAAGGAGCAAAGCTACGTAAATTAGATATACTTCAGTTGTTTATTTAAGATCAATTGCTTATTGATTTTGGTTGTGGAAGTAATCTAACCACTTTGTGGGATTAGTTACGCTGGTTACCAGACGACTGTAACGAATTCCGTTTTTGTCATTTTGGGCCCTCCTCAGAGGTAAACTATTCAATTTATTAATTATTTTATCGAACTATGAATCATATTTAATCTTTTAGGGTTTTACTTCTGGGCAGAAGTAACATTAACGCTAATCATATGTCCGTTTTCTTTCTCGCCTGTGTCGCCGAGAATTTGTGATTTTGGAAATTTAGTTGAAGAATATTTTATTTGCGGTATTCGATCGCCGCATGCTACTTCTTTGAAGGCCAACAAAAACTCAGATAAGCTGCTTGTTTATTATTGTATTTTATTTTTACTTTCAATTCACATTTATATTTTCCAATCGTAGTCTTAACTAGTTTTTTTTGTATTGATCCGTAATTTCAGAATTTCATTAAGCAAAAGTTTTTTTTAATAGCTACCAAATATTACTATACACTGTGTGATAATTTACTCTTTGTAAACCTTGGGGTAAAGCGCTGTACACCGTGGTATATAGGTACCCATCTACCTGTCTCTTTTGGTAAGCTATTCTGGCGACCTTTTTTTTGCCTTCAGCATAATATTTTGTTCTTACCAATTTAAAACGTACTGTGACACTTGCGATAATCGATATATTTATATTAAGCACTCCTTTAGACCTTACTTCACTTTGCACTCATTTGATTCAATTTGTAATTATCTCTACTTGTACTTTGTTTATTAAAGCCTCTGGCTCCGTTCATGCTCTGGAATTATGCGCTGTTTTATTATATGACAACTGATACCGTTCGTAATTTGGGTACTCCAGCGTTAGAGTATTGTAACCCCTGTATAATTGCGTGGCGCCTAGGGTACATTTACTTTTTTTTTCTGTTTGTGGACCGTCACACCAGCTCCGTTGGGTCCAGCCGGGTTGGGGGTTGCCTTTTCCATTGTGTGGGGGTGTCTTTCAGTAATCATAGTGGCAGAGATCGTGAGGGTCGGTATGGCACTGTGATACACACTACTGCGATGTGGAAGGCAACGGGAAACCACCACATTATTCTATCCCTAGTACAGCGTACTTCGAATTTATGATGATGGCACCTTCTGGAGTAAAATATTCCGGAGGTAAAATAGTCCCACATTCGGATCTCCGGGCGGGGACTGCTTCGGGGGGAGTCATCAGAAATGATAAGTGTAACATCACACGAGTCGGAGCGTGGAATGTTAGAAGCATGAAACAAGTAGGAAAGTTAGAGAATTTGAAAATTGAGATGGATAGGTTAGCATTAGACGTAGTAGGTATTAGTGAAGTGCGATGGCCAGAAGCCGGAGACTTCTGGAGCGGAGATTTTAGAGTAATACACACAGGATCTGTAGGAGGAAATTCGGGAGTAGGAATTGTTATGCGGAAAAAAGTAGGGCGGAGTGTAGAAAATTTCTTACAGCAAAGTGACAGGGTAGTTATGGTTAGGTTAGATTCGAAACCTGTAAAAACAGTAATAATACAGGTATATATGCCCACTTCTAACTACAGTGATGAGGTCGTAGAGGCAGTTTATAGTGATATTGAACATGTGCTAGATTTTGTGAGAGGACACGAAAATTTAATAATTATGGGAGATTTCAATGCAGTCGTAGGCACAGTGCGAGAGGGCGGAATAGTTGGTCCCTTTGGATTAGGCAATAGGAACGATAGGGGAGTGAGACTGATAGAGTTCTGCGATAAACATAACTTAACGGTCGCGAACACTCTATTTCACCATCATGTTAGGAGACGCTACACGTGGAAGATGCCAGGAGACCTAGGGAGATATCAAATAGATTACATTCTTGTTAGGCAAAGATTTAGAAATCAAGTTAGGGATTGTAGAAGTTATCCAGGAGCAGATATAGATAGTGATCACAATATAGTTATTATGAAGGCCAATCTTAAATTTAAGATTCTGAAAAAACGAAGCGGAAGAAGGTATCTTGACCCAGAGAAACTAAAAGATGATGATACGCGCGATAAGTTCGAGAAAAAGACAAACGAGGTACTAAAGGGCGCGGGCGAAAATATTGTTAGGGACATAGAGGAAGAATGGAATTGCATTAAAAATAGTTTAGTTTCCTCAGCTAGGGATATTTTGGGTCATAAACAGAATGAAAGTAGGAAACCCTGGATAACAAAACATATTGTGAGTCTAATAGAGGAAAGGCGCAAATATAAAAATAGGTTAGATGAAATAGGGAAACAAAGATATAAGGCGATCAAGTGGGAAATTATTCGGAAATGTAGGAAAGCGAAAGAGCAATGGATCGACGATAAGTGCAAAGAAGTGGAAAATAAGTTCGAAATAGGAAAGACTGATGAAGCATATAAAATAATTAGGAGAAATTTTAGAGAAATTGGATCTAGTACCAAAAGCATTAGGAATGAGGCAGGAGATATCCTAATCGAAAGCGGAGAGAAGGCAGATAGGTGGAAAGAATATTTAGGAAACTTATATGCTGGACAGGAAGTGCAAGATATATTAGAAAGTGAAAGCAGTGTAGAAGGGGATAACCTAGGGAGTCCTATAATGAGAGAAGAGTTTGAGCTAGCACTAAAAAGTTTAAGGAATAATAAAGCACCAGGTATAGATGGCTTGCAGGCAGAAATCTTAAAGTGCGCAGGTCAAGAGGTAATAGATCGTTTATTTAAATTAGTTAGTCACATATACCTGACAGGCGAGATTCCAGAAGATTACAAACGGAACATCATAGTAGCTTTGCCAAAAAGGAAAGGCGCGGATAGATGCGAAAATTTTAGAACTATCAGTTTAACTTCCCATGCGTCAAAAATTTTAACTAGAATTGTGCAAAGAAGGATGGAGAAAAAGGCGGAAGAAATATTAGGAGAAGATCAGTTCGGATTTAGACGAAATAGAGGAACGCGCGAGGCCATTCTAGCTTTACGAGTAATTATAGAAAAAACGATAGAAAAGAGAAAGAGCGTATATATAGGATTTGTAGATTTAGAAAAAGCCTTCGACAACGTAAAATGGGGGAAGATGTTCGAAGTGCTGAGAAAGGTAGGGATGAAATACAGGGACAGAAGAATAATACATAATCTCTACAAAGAGCAAAAGGCAGTTATAGAATGTGAGCAGGAACGAAGGGAAGTAGATATCCGGAAGGGAGTGAGACAGGGATGTGCATTGTCACCTCTAGTTTTCAACTTATATATCGAAGATGCGATTAATATTGTTAAGGAAAGAACAGCCTCAGGGATCAATGTACAGGGCCAAACTATTAACATGCTCAGATTTGCGGATGATATAGCAGTGTTAGCATCTAGCAAAGAAGAATTAGGAGCGGCTTTGAATGAAATGGAAGCAGTTTTGACACAGGGCTACGGCATGAAAATCAATAAAAAGAAAACTAAAATTTTGGTATGTAGATGGAGTGAAAATAGAACTAAAATTGAAATACAAATAGGAAATGAGAAGATAGAGGAGGTCGCGGATTTCTGCTACTTAGGAAGTAAAATAACCCAAGACGGTAGGAGCACTAAAGATATAAAACAGAGAATGGCGCAGGGCCGAGTTGCGTTTAACAAAAAGAAACAACTGTTATGTTCGAGAACGGTTAATATAGAGACTAGGAAGAGACTCTTAAAGTCGTATGTATGGAGTACGGCATTATACGGGTGCGAAACTTGGACAATAGGAGAAGCGGATAGAAAAAGAGTAGAAGCGTTTGAACTGTGGTGTTACAGACGCATGATGAAGATACCGTGGATAGATAAGGTTAGCAATAGGGAAGTATTAGAAAGAGTTGGGGTAAGGCGAAAGGTATGGAAAACAATAAAGAGTAGGAGAGATAGGATGGTAGGACACCTTCTAAGACACGAAGGAATAGTTCGCGACATACTAGAGTCAGAGATAGGAATAAAAAGAGGTAGGGGTAGGCCTAGATTAGACTACTGCTCTCAAATAGTTAGGGATGTAGGATGTTCTACTTTTAGGGAAATGCGTAGGTTAGCTCAGGATAGAAAAGAATGGAGGTACGCGTCCAACCAGTCTTCGGACTGAGAACCTTATGATGATGGGGGTGTCGGGCTTTTGTAAAGATTTTGAGCGTCGCAATTGGCGCCCAGCGTGCAGGCCTTGAGTTTAACCTATTTAGTGTGCGAAGCGAAGTATTTTGAAGTGTGCCTACTATTTGTGATTGTGAAGTTACATTCTTTTTGCGTCTTGTGTGCTTTGATTATATTTTTGATATTATCTTGTTTGGTGCGGATTGGTGTTTCGCCTTTTCATTTCCCAATCTTTTTGTGTTTTTCCTTGTTGTTTTTGAAACTGAATAGTCATGGAGTCGCGTTTGATACCGGAGTATCTGAAGAAGGACGAGTTAGCTTACGAGCTCGTATATAGAGGTGCCAATCCTGCTGAGATGGATGTTCAAGAAATGCGCGGATGTTTGCGGTCACTCTTGCGAATGGAAGGATTGAACCAGTCACTTAGGTATCCTAAGTATGAATTTGCTTTGGAATCTGAAGTGGGAGCCATTACAAATAGCTACACTGATTTGGCGGAAAGTATTAATAATTTTTCGGGTACTGCAGCAGATACATCTTCTCGTAGGTATCAGACCCGCCTTTCACATTTATTGCAGCGCGTTGATAGATTTCCCTATGAGGTGGATGACAAAATTTTGAAAGCACGAAGCACTTGGTTATCTAAGATTACTGCTTTGATGGATACTTTGAATAGGGCTACCAAACGTAAGTCTGTTCCCGATCTTAGTGCGCCTGTGCGTGCACATAGTAGCAAAATTCATAGTTCTGATGAGGAATCCGTCGAGGAGCCCGATGGTGATGTGCGTCCTATGGTACAGAGTATGTCTAAGTCTTTAGCATCAGGTTCTCACCCTCGTTCACAGCCAGTCTACAAATGGAATCTTAAATTTAGCGGTGACCCGAAATCCATCACTGTTACGAATTTCTTGGAACGAGTTGACGAACTTCGTATAGCTAGACATGTTTCCGACGACGAACTGTTTGCGTCTGCCATAGATCTTTTTGAGGGGAAAGCTTTATTGTGGTTTCGCACAGTAGTTCACCGATGCAGTTCTTGGAGAGAGTTGTCTGCCCTTCTGAATAATCACTATCTACCCCCTGACTATTTCACTCGATTATTCCAGGAAATATTGGAGAGAAAACAAGGAGTGAATGAGCCAATTGTGGAGTATTTAACATGTATGACCGCGTTATTTTCTAGGTACGGAAAAGTTGGAGCTGACGTTCAGTTGGATATTATGATTAGAAACTTAGCGCCGTTTTATACGATGAACTTGCCCGTTGTGACGTCATTAGGACAGCTTGAAGAAGAATGTTTGAAGCTGGAAATAAGAAAGTATCGAGTAGAAAGCTACCAGAGTCCTTCGACTAGAACTTCTCATTTAGTTGAACCTGATTTAGCTTGTGTTATGCCTGCTGTTGCTGTAGCTCCTGTTCCTGTCGTGGATGAGATTAGCGCTTCTTCTTCAATCCGCAGGCCTTCGCAATTTCGAGTGAATTGTTTTAACTGCAAGGAAGTTGGACACGTGGCCCGCAACTGTCGTGCACCCATTAATAGGCATTGTTATCGTTGTCAGGAGCCCAATGTGACTATTCGTACTTGTCCGAAATGTTCTCCTCAGTCGGGAAACGAGAGAAGGAGGTTTTAAATGGTCGAACTGATTCCTCCTCTGTCTCTTCTAATTCGACCACATCTTTTATTAACAACAATAATAAAGTTTTGTTGGATTTTATTTTACGCCATGCTGCTAAAGATCAACGTCCCTATTTAGAAGTGGAAATTCTTGGTCGCCGTGTTCTTGGATTATTAGATTCTGGAGCTTCGTGTACCATAGTTGGAGAATCTGGCTGGAAGCTTTTTCGCCAATTAGGCTTTGAATTGGATAAATCTGGAGTTAGCGCTTGTACTGTCGCTAATGGAGCCACTTGTGCCGCTGTGGGAACTGTTTTAATTCCTATGAAACTCATGGACCGATTGAAACTTATCCAAGTGTTAGTTATCCCTACTTTGTCTCACAATTTAATTCTAGGTGCTGATTTTTGGCGCGAAATGGGCGTTGTTCCTGATTTACGACGTAATGAGTGGCATTTTGCTGAAGATTGTGCTCTGCCTGACATAGCTGGTATTTGTAATGTCGACGATCTTTCTCCGGATCATCAAAAATCTTTAAATGAATTGCTTGATGCTAAATTTAGATTAATGGGTTCGTCTCTGGGCCGTACCGATGTTGTCCAGCATGAAATTGTTACAGACGCCAAGCCTATTAAACAGCGTTATTACCCAGTTTCTCCCGCGAAACAAAAATTAATTGATGCTGAGATTTCTAGAATGTTAGACGAAGAAGTGATTGAGCCTTCTAGGAGCCCTTGGTCTTCACCTGTTCTGTTAATTCCAAAAAAGGATGGTACCCAGAGGTTTTGTGTCTATTATCGACAACTCAATGCCGTTACTAAGAAGGATGCGTATCCGATCCCATATATTTCTTCCATTTTGGATAGTTTGAGGGACGCCCGTTTCTTAAGTTCTCTGGATATTCGTAGCGCGTATTGGCAAGTGCCCGTAGCTGAGTCCTCGCGCGAATTCACCGCATTTACGGTCCCTGGACGAGGACTTTACCATTTTAAGCGCATGCCTTTCGGACTAACTAACGCACCAGCTACCTTTCAGCGCCTGATTGATAAAGTTTTAGGAGCCGACCTCCAGCCTCACGTGCTAGTTTATCTGGATGACATTGTTGTTGTTTCTCGTGATTTTGATACCCATTTGGATATTCTTGCTAAAGTGTTTGATAGACTGTATGATGCAGGATTAACGGTTAGCAGGGAAAAATGCCATTTTTGCCGCCCCCAGTTGAAGTATTTGGGCTACGTGGTAGACAAGCATGGCCTTCGTGTTGATCCTGACAAGGTAAATTCCATTTTACAGGTGCCTTCGCCCAAGAATGTGTCTGAAGTTCGAAGATTTCTTGGTATGGCTAGTTGGTATAGGCGCTTTATACCAGATTTTGCGTCAATTGCTAATCCGTTGACTGCTCTTACGAAGAAGAATCAGAAATGGAGTTGGACCGACACTTGTGATGATGCTTTTAGGACCCTTAAAAATCATTTAGTGACCGCCCCTATTTTGACATGTCCCGATTTCGAAAAGCCATTTTTTCTGCAGACTGACGCCTCCTCGTTTGGATTGGGAGCTGTTTTATCTCAACAGTTTGAGGAAGGTGAAAAGGTCATTTGTTTTATTTCTCGTAGCTTGACTCGCCAAGAGCGTGCTTATACCACAACTGAACGCGAATGTTTAGCTGTAATCTGGGCTGTGGAGAAGCTTCAAAATTACTTGGATGGTATACATTTTACGGTAGTTACCGATCATTATTCCTTGCTTTGGTTGGATCGTTTGAAGAATCCCACTGGTCGTCTTGCGCGATGGGCTGTTCGACTGCAGGGATTCGATTTTTCTATTGTTCATCGCAAGGGAAAGGAGCACGTGGTTCCTGATTTTCTATCTCGATCTGTTCCACTTGAAGAGTCTGCGAAATTTGTTGATGCTGTTACACTTCCTTGGCCGGATGTACGGGATTCTTGGTACAATAGAATGTTGAAGGATGTTGAGTTGAATCCCAATAAATATCCATCCTGGCGTGTTGAGGACGGAAGTTTGCTGAAATTGCTACCCTCAAAAATTCCACAGTTGACTTCTTCTCCTTCAGATTCTTGGAAGATAGTCATACCCAGAGAATAGAGGTTAGAGCTACTTAAAAGCCACCATGACGTCCCTACTGCAGGTCATTTAGGAGTCTATAAGACTTATTGGAGACTGCGAAATCGTTATTACTGGCCGAAAATGAGAGCAGATGTGGCAAAATACATCAAGCGATGCGAAATATGTGCCCAACATAAGCCAGAACGCAAAGCACCAGCTGGTCTCATGGGAACCAGACCAGAAATCATTTTACCTTGGCAGATGATTAGTCTCGATTTTATAGGACCATTCGTACGATCTTCAAAAGGTAATTGCTACTGCCTTGTAGTAACGGATTACTTTTCTAAATTTGTCCTCGTGTTCGCCCTAAGAGCTGCCACTGCCGCTGCTGTGGTTCGTTGTCTTGAGGACCATGTATTCCTTGTTTATGGTGTCCCATCGTCCATAATTTGCGACAATGGTACTCAGTTGAGAAGTCGTGATTTTAGGAACCTCTGTGAGAAGTATCGCTCGAAGCCGCACTACACTGCTCTATACCACCCACAAGCTGATCCTACCGAACGAACCAATCAGACTGTGGAAACTATGATATCTTCCTATGTCAAAGAGAATCACAGAAAATGGGATGAAAACTTATCTTCGCTGAGTTGTGCAATTCGCACCGCAAAACATGAAACGACTGGATATACTCCCTACTTCGTTAATTTTGGAAGAGAATATGTCAGTTCCGGAGATGGATACGAACACCCTATACCTAACCCCGAAGAGAATACAGTTGAGAAGAGAAGAGTAGGATTTGCCAAGATGTTTGATGATGTTAGAAATAAGATAAGGGATGCTGCAGCCAGGAATAAGCGTAGATATGACCTCCGACGACGACCCGTGAGTTATACGGTCGGTCAGAGGGTATGGCGTCGTAATAAGGTTTTGTCAAACGCAGCTAATTATTTTAGTGCCAAACTTGCGCCAAAGTTTGTTGGACCTTTCACGGTTTTTAGGAAAATAGGTTCCGTTTCTTATGAATTGAGGGACGTGCGAGATAAACCTGCTGGTATTTGGCATGTTCAGGATTTAAAGCCTGCCTATGTTGCATAATAATGAGCGCCGGGGTGTGAGGCGAATTGAGGGTCACACTGTTGCTAGGGTACTACTGAAAATCTACAAGATCAGGATCGAGAACGTCGGTGTGTGAGACGACAAAATTTTGGGTTGCACAATTGCATGGGAATCAACATATTCCACGAGATCTGGATTATTTCGTGTTCCAGAACGAAATATTGTGTTAGTGTTTAGTGATGTGTTATATATTAGTGTATTGGTGATGGGTTATATTTGTCGGTAAATTTCGGGAAAATTCACCTCTTTCTAAGTGAGGGGGGAGTGTTACGTTCCATAATTTCGAAAGGTATCAGCTGTTAAAATATTTCAGAGTTTCGTTCGGAGCTATTAATTTTTCTTTAATATTTTCTTGCTAAACGGTAAAAAATGGTTCACTACCTACTCGTATCGAGGTTTTGGCCGCATCGTGTCAGTAGTCTGGATATGCCGCGTGTGTAGGCTTGCTCATTTTTAAACGAAACGTTTATTCGTTCTTAATTGGATAAAAGGAGCAAAGCTACGTAAATTAGATATACTTCAGTTGTTTATTTAAGAGCAATTGCTTATTGATTTTGGTTGTGGAAGTAATCTAACCACTTTGTGGGATTAGTTACGCTGGTTACCAGACGACTGTAACGAATTCCGTTTTTGTCATTTTGGGCCCTCCTCAGAGGTAAACTATTCAATTTATTAATTATTTTATCGAACTATGAATCATATTTAATCTTTTAGGGTTTTACTTCTGGGCAGAAGTAACATTAACGCTAATCATATGTCCGTTTTCTTTCTCGCCTGTGTCGCCGAGAATTTGTGATTTTGGAAATTTAGTTGAAGAATATTTTATTTGCGGTATTCGATCGCCGCATGCTACTTCTTTGAAGGCCAACAAAAACTCAGATAAGCTGCTTGTTTATTATTGTATTTTATTTTTACTTTCAATTCACATTTATATTTTCCAATCGTAGTCTTAACTAGTTTTTTTTGTATTGATCCGTAATTTCAGAATTTCATTAAGCAAAAGTTTTTTTTAATAGCTACCAAATATTACTATACACTGTGTGATAATTTACTCTTTGTAAACCTTGGGGTAAAGCGCTGTACACCGTGGTATATAGGTACCCATCTACCTGTCTCTTTTGGTAAGCTATTCTGGCGACCTTTTTTTTTGCCTTCAGCATAATATTTTGTTCTTACCAATTTAAAACGTACTGTGACACTTGCGATAATCGATATATTTATATTAAGCACTCCTTTAGACCTTACTTCACTTTGCACTCATTTGATTCAATTTGTAATTATCTCTACTTGTACTTTGTTTATTAAAGCCTCTGGCTCCGTTCATGCTCTGGAATTATGCGCTGTTTTATTATATGACAACTGATACCGTTCGTAATTTGGGTACTCCAGCGTTAGAGTATTGTAACCCCTGTATAATTGCGTGGCGCCTAGGGTACATTTACTTTTTTTTTCTGTTTGTGGACCGTCACACCAGCTCCGTTGGGTCCAGCCGGGTTGGGGGTTTCCTTTTCCATTGTGTGGGGGTGTCGGGCTTTTGTAAAGATTTTGAGCGTCGCAATGTTACGGGGGTAGAGCTAGTGACTCTTATATAACAGTAAATTCAGGTTTGTTGCAATTATTAGAAAAAGATGATGTTGTTCTGGCTGATAAGGGCTTTCCCGGTATAAAAACTACTTTTGCTGAAAACAAGTATGTTTTAGTAGTAATGCCACCAATTCTTCATAATCGCAGATTTTCAGTGTCTGAAATTGCAGATACCTATAATGTAGCTAGCGTAAGAATACATGTAGAAAGGTGCATCCAAAGAATAAAAATTTATAAAATATTACAGTTCATACCAAAGGATTTGTTTAGACATGTAGATGATATTGTCCATATTACCTGTGTTTTAGCAAATTTCTTACCTCCTATAATAAAGGATAAAAATTAAATCATTGATAGAATTTATTTATTTTTCGTTGATATTTGTTTTACAATTTCTGGTAAAAAATATGAAAAATAAAACTTTTCTAACCGAAATATTGTTTCATTTAAAAAAGAATCATCTCGCCGTACACCAACAGTTACACAATATATTATTCTTGTAATAGAGATATTTTACATTAATAACTCCCGGTTCCACAATTAATTTGTTCTTGCAAGAAACGGGGCACTTTATTTCTAAGACTTTCTCAATTTTTGACCTATTTTTTGAAATTACCAGTCCATCTGGACTGGCACAAAGCCAAGGGTGTGCGGTATGTATAATTAATCCGGTTTCAAGAACTTCTACTTGATGTAACTCACAGTAACGCTCCAATGCATGCTTTTCTTTGACAGTTCCATAATTTAAGTTACTATGAAATATTTTTACTTCTCGTAGTAAGGAGTCTCCCAATAATTTCTCATTTCTTGTTCTTAAAATCCTGTGAGCTTTCAATGAAGCAGAGATTCTATACTTCCTCAGGCTTGTCCATAAATAGCTTTTTGACTGACTGATAGTTTCGATAGCAATTTGGATAATAAAGTCATTAATACTTGCAATATTAGTGTTATAAAATTGACTTTCTTCAACTGTTAATGTCACTGCAAGTGTATAGTTCCTGTGCACACAAGTATTATATTGGTATCTTATTATATCGAGCATTACTTTTTGTAGTGTTTTTTCTATCGACTTTGTGACAACATTATATACAAATTCCCTTAGTATTGAATCAACTATTGCATTGCTTTCAGTTCGTACCTCTTCCTGCAGTATGGACTTCATAGGACAATTCCACTGCAGAAAATTAACCAAATCTTTGGGAGGAACAGGTTTAATATTAAGTCTTCGTCTTTTTGAAAACATATCTGACACACACTTCCCCTTCGAGTAAATTTCTTTCCCTGCAAGTAGCAAAATGATTGTAATTGCAAATGGAACGTTTCATCAAACTGGCTTTTACCTCCAGTACGTTTTGCTGGTTTGCCCCATTCTTGGTGTTGAGAGGTTTTGCTTCTTCCAGTAGATTTATTACAAAAATGTAAAACTGCAAAAATATGCTTGCATGTACCTCCTTCTCCTGCAGGGCATTCGCAGTTACCATTTAAAAAAAAACGATTTTGATTAATCTGCAATGTAACCTTAATTTTAGCGAACTTTTTTACTACTTATGTTTAATTTTAGGATTACATTTTTCAAATATGTATTACGTAAATATAATAGTCACCTCAATTTGCACTTTATAAGGCCCAGCAGTCACTGATGACAGAACATATCCTGTGATAATTGTTGATTCTTGGCAAATTCGTAATTCTTCAACTTTTATAACATGGTTAGCTTCAAAGAGCTTCAAACCTTTGAGAATTGCAGATTTTCTTCCATGTTTGTAATTTATTGTTTCAAAACCGTACTGTATGACAATCTCATCCATTTCACATACAAATAAAACCAAATAACTAACGCAAAACACCTATGACTAACATATGATTTACTGTCAGATTGTCACCATCATTTTGCCAAATCGCCCGCCAGGGGTCACTTTTTCTCAAGGACGCACGCTCCCTATTGCGATGAGGTTTACGGGCCGTACCTGGGCGTTGCAGATGTACAACGGATCCAAAGAGTTCAGAAGTCTTGTTTGAGACTAATATTTGGTATTCGACGGCGGGAGAGGGTGTCGCACAAATTGGGGGAGTTAGGGTGGCTCAGTATGTTTAACAGACGGAAGCTTCACTCCGCAATATTTTATTACAAAATAATTCAGACTAGGACCCTCTCGTACATGCATGATAGGATCAGGTACAAGATAGACGTTCATAATATTAATGAACGGAGAAAACATTTATTAACGATTCCTCGTCACAGCAAGGAAATTTTCAAGAGGTCATTTACCTACAGTATCGCCTCTTGCATTAATCGCCTAGATATGAACTGTGTTCGCTCGTCCTGCTACAAATTTCAGAGAAAGCTCAGGGAGGTCTTGCTTAATTAATAGTCAATAATTTGTCTTCCTTTGATTCCCCGCTATATTCTGTGTTCTCAGTTCTTAAGTGACCTTTTTGTTTTTCTTCTTTCTCTTTTTCTTTTTTCCTCTTTTCTTTCCTTATTTTCCTTCCTTTCTTTCAAATTTAGCTTTAGTGTATTTATAAGTATTAAGTAACAATAGATAAGGTGGGAGGGGCAGACCAGCGCTCGACTTTAATATCGAGAGGCCGATCTCCTTACCTATTATCTGTATCAATTTTCTTTGCTTCAAATAATGTAATGAATCTTTGTTGGTGCAGATAATAAAAATTATTATTTTTATTATTATTATATGGTAGTAAACGTAAAACAGTGTGTTTATGGTCTTGTAATAATGTGTCGAATTTGTAGTTATATACCTCTTCTTATAATACTTGATAATTTCGTACAACTGTGGTTTTAACATAAAGTTCAAAATTAATATTTTCGTCGATTAGCCATTTAATCATATCTGCCTTTTTAGAGTTTGATATGGGTGCGGGATTTGTCTGGACGTTGTGGTAGGGTGCATTGTCTACGCCGACGACGGAATTCCCTGGAAAATTAGGAATCAAGTTTTGCTACTACCACTTGCCATAATTCTCTGAATTCATTTCTGAATGGTAATCGCCTGTTTTAGATGCAGATTCAAGTATTAACAAGCATCCAGGTATGAAGCCAGTAGACATATACAGTCGTTTCTGGACCAAATCGCTGTATTTGAAAAAATAACATGGCATTAGATGGGCTACATTACTACACAATAATATTGCAGCACTATATTGTTCAAGAGGTCAATGACTTGATGTAATATGATAGGTATCATGTTCAAGGTCAAGTCAATGACCTGGGAGGTAGAAATAAGCGGTGTATTCCAAACGCTGTAGCTGTGTAGCAGCATGTTCAGAGAGTCAGGTCTAGAATCGGCTGCAAATGTTGGTTGTTCCGGACAAACATGGACAAAAGTAGGTCGTCCTCAGAGTCATAGTCATAGTCATCAATTATAGCGTTGTATCCTACCACAACACTAACCTACCTCAATTACACCGCACATGTGCTTTCTACGGAAATATGAAATTTTAAACCGACTGCAGTGTTAAATATAAAGTAATGGGTAATAATCGGGCATAGCAGACAAGGAAAACTACACAGGAAGCGTCGACCGGGATTCCAACCCAGATCTTTCGGTTTCCGGGCTATCCGCACCCCGACACACTACAGGGGTTTCCTGTGTAGCTTTCCGTGATTGCTATGCCCGATTATTACTCATTACCTTCTACGAAACGCATGTTCGGCGGGAAGTCTGAACACTTTGACTGAGTGAGGGACGAAGATGTTGCCTGAGCGCTGCATTGCGAATTCGACCTACCAAATAACCATAAGTGTCCATATACGCCTGTAGAACAAATTATGTTTCCCAAGAGCAACAATGCCAAATAAAGAGGTTAAATCAGGGGATATGATGAAAATATTCTTTAAACTATCCAACGGCCAGTGGCTTACAAAATTAAGTTTATAACTTTTGTGAATTTTTTGGCAAAATTGAAACTTCTTTTTATACTTTATACAATTTTGAATAAAACCTTGATAAAGCCCCCTAACGGAGGCGAAACGTTGGTGTTTTACAAAAAGAAGTTTCAATTTTGCCAAAAAATTCACAAAAGTTATAAACTTAAAGAAAAAAATTGGCACGAATAATTATATAAAATTATTTACAAAATTAAGGTTGTACTTTTATACCACACATTTTTACGAAAACTAGGAAGTGAAATGGAATTCGGTACGACAGATTTATGCGCCGTGCAAGAGAGAGTATTTCCCGAATGCCGAACCCCCGTATGGGTTCATTAACCCTTAGAATCATGCGTTGCGGGTGACATTCGGGATTCTCTTGCTTCAAAAGCAAGTGCCCGGAAAATGAATTTGTGCCTTTTCCTGAATAAACCTGCGATGCTATACGTGACAAAGAGCTACTTTTTACGTTTCATCTCTCCGCCCCCGTTCCAAGGTGGGAAATGTTAAAAAAATGAAACTTTCAGTTTCCCCTCCCCTTAAAATCTGTACAAATTGTCCTTAGGTCTTGCGTCGGCTGGTAGAAAATAAACGGACGCATCCACCCGATCCACTTTCATCCCTCGGAAATGTTCAGAAGGGGGCGCACAAGAATTCCAAGTTGGACGAAATTTCCCGCCTCTTTAAAAATTTGGTCTTTTTATGGCGTCCTGTATTTACAGTTTTGGAGATACCGTTTTTAGCAGAATTTTTTAAATTTGATCAATTTTTGTATTTGCTTTCTAATTATCCATAATTTAATAGGAATAATGTAATAGTTACCATGGAAACAAAATTGGCAAAACTGGCAAAATTGGCAAAATTTGCAAAGATGTATAGTTTTTCACGAAGAAAAGAAAGTGTGGCTAAAATGTGTTATTGTTTTACACGTCAAATAAAATTTTGTATCACTTCCAATTTAAGAGAAAACTTTCAAAGCACATTTTTAATAAATACAAAATAATTTACAATACAGATTAAAAAAAAACTTGTGTGTGTCAGCTCCGACGCACGACTGGAGTTTACTCCTTACGAACGATTATTTTAACTTCAATCACTTGATAATAGGGTACACGGGAATGTCAGTTTTATACCCAAATGTGTATTTATCAGATGGTTTATGTTCGAAAATGTCCAACTACATCAAAATATAAATTGTTTATAAATTCAGTAATTAAGTGACAATCTGCTAAACGTCGATCCCACTGGCAATGAAATAAATACTTTTCCTGGTGTTCGAATAGGCGTTGATTCACATTTCGGCACTAAGAAATATTATTTGGAGTACTTCATATTAGGTTTTTCCATATTAAATCAAAAGATTCAACAAATTTAGGAACGAACAAACACTGCAAATGCTGACTTTACAACGCCAACTGTCATATCTACTCTATGCCACTCTATTTTCACTAGTTCCATGCTCTATGCAGTCAGACATAAACAGCCGTATCCATAGATACATACATAGTTTCAATGTACGTAACGCGTTACTTTTAGTTAACGCGAAATGTAACGCTTGATTTTACTACTCATAAAATTTCCGTACCGCGGGCTATAACTGAAAATCGATTCTTAAGGAGTAAACTCAAGTAAACCACCTCCTTCTTGAATACATAAAAGAATTTTTCTTTTAAAATTATTTATTGCCCGAGAGATATATATTTTTTTGAGAATGCTCCTAAGACTGTTTATTACTGCATTTCTCAAAGCTTCCGCATTTATGAAATAATGTTTATAAATTATATTTCTTAATTTACTCCATAAAAATAAATCTAATGGTGTGTTAGATCTAGAGACCCAGCTTGCCAGCTCATATCGCTATGGGTCATTATGCACTTATCTAGAAAAACCTTGGAGTACCACTCCCACTTCCCTCTTATTACGCGGGAGCCCCTTCTTGCTGTCACTACATATCCCTTAAGTGCGCTTAGCACTGTATTTAAAAATTGCCGGTACCTTTCTCCATTTAATGTTTCATTGTGTGAGAGGCTAATAAAATAAAATCAAAGTAATGAGATAAATTTAATTAACGAACCAAAGTAAACAAAATATAAAATACAAAACTAATATAAACAATACTTCAAAACTAAATTTATAAACTTTAACAAAATACAGGGGTGCTCGTCAGCATAACTGGATCCGTTCTAGAAATAAAGAAAAACCGCAGTAAGCGTCCGTGCCCCATTATAAATTCTTATTTATCATTCCACTTAATATTTGTCAGAGAGTGATATAATATATTCGTATGATTATATAATATTCATGGTCGAATTTGGAAACGAAGGGTAGAACTCGCAACGTTTAGGTAGATCATCTTTTATAGTTGACAAGCGATGGTACTGAGGGGTGCAATGGGCAGTAAGGGCTAGACACGCATTCTGCCCTCTCCAGAACCAACCTTCTACGCAAAGGGCTGAACACGCATTGCGCTATCTCGGCTTAGCTTCTCTCTACAGCTAGTAATTTAAGTAGATCGTCTTTTATGATTAACAAGCGATGGTACTGAGGGGTGCAATGGGCAGTAAGGGCTAGACACGCATTCTGCCCTCTCCAGAACCAACCTTCTACGCAAAGGGCTGAACACGCAATGCGCTATCTCTGCTTAGCTTCTCTCAACAGCTAGCACTAAGGTGTACAATGAGCTCAAAGGTTATGGTTATCAAGCGATGGTACTGAGGGGTGCAATGGGCAGTAAGGGCTAGACACGCATTCTGCCCTCTCCAGAACCAACCTTCTACGCAAAGGGCTGAACACGCAATGCTTTACTTCACTAAAGAGCTAGTACTAAGGTGTGCAATGAGCTCAAAGGGCTGAACACGCATTGAGGTCTCTTCAGCTACTAGAGTTTGGACATTTGTATGACTACTGGTACTTACGAAGAATGCAATGGTCACAAAGGGCTAAACTCGCGATGCATTCTCTCCGTTAAATACCGTTTACAAAATAAACCACACCCATACGAATATCTATTTTAGATGAATTAATCAACGGTCACTAATCGGAAATTAATTTATATAAATCGCATAAAACATGCAAGAATACTACAATAGAGTTAAGACGCTTAGTGAATAAACTCACCTAGTTTTCTTGCAAATTAATGCCAAGGCACAAATTAGTCAAACAATAAATATTTAGAGAACTGTCAGAATATTCAAACAATTCGACCCAGCAGACCCCAGCTCACTGAATACACGATATCAAATAAGAGAACAGGATAAATCATTTCATAACAACCGAGCGTTCAATATTTCGCTATTAAAACCAAAACAAAGCGGTCTATCACAAGAGCTCCAGAATTTTACATACTTTAAGTATATATTTTTAGTATGAAATATTAATAATTAATTTTGCTCTTACAATTGAATACATATGGTCCGAAAATCTGATCTCGCCACATACCCACCCAAACATTAATGCCAAATCGTTGTTGTGGCTTTACTTGTTCATTTTAGCTGGGGAGTGTCTCTTGACCATATTAATTCGCCAGTTCATATAATAATGTTTAAAAAGGTTTCGTCTTCCTGAATTTTTTCGTTTTACCAAAGACAATATCGTAAACGCCTTTCTTCATCACCCGGCGTTAAAGCATGGCTGATGCGGATTTCATATGGTCTAAACCTCTCTTTTTTTAGCAACCCGTGAACTTGTGTACGCGGTAATTCTAAATTTAGTTAGGGAGCCGCAATGGTAAATTATTGCTTTATTTTCTACCATGCCGGAAATAATTAATCTTAAGGTACGCAACACGAGGAACAAGAATATGGATATAACAAAGTTGCATCTGAGTCGCAGAGCAGATGGCGCTCTTTCAAAGTTAACGGTTCAATTAAAAGTTGCTACTGTTAGAATTTAATTGGAATCTTCGATTGTTTTCGTTTGTAGTCAATTAAACTGTCAATATTCCATGGCTAACTCATTTTCTTTGAGAGTTTTTGTTTTTACTTTAAACTTGATTGTTTTGAAAAAACCGGTGTCAATGTCAAACCATGGCATATCATTGAATTCGTAATTTCAGCCACTCCAAAAGAATGGGGAGCCATTTAAAGAAATGAACGATGGCGACACAGTGCGAAATCAAAAGACTATCGAAAAACGACAATAAATTATTAAAAAAGATGCATCTTCAAAAAATTAGGTTGGCGTGTCCAAACTTTTTACTGACTATGTACCGGGTGGGGATTTAGGGTATAATCGGTTCATATCTCTGGTACTGCTTAAGATATCAAAATGAAATTTTACACGTATGTGGGGAACGACATGGAGCATTTCGTAAAATTATTTATGTATATACAGGGTGTTCACATTCTGAGTACCAGACCAAAGTTCTATTTCTTTAAATGAAAACCCTACAAATATTTGCCTGATTTCGATTCCCCATACAATTTCATGAAAACTGATATACTACATGATGTGGTTTTGAGTAAGGACTGTTAAGATATTGACATTTTTGTGTCTTTATGGTCCAAAATTTATGACGCTACTGGCGTTTACTGACCAAAGCCACCTAATTATTTTTTATTGAAAGGGGTTTACACACTGCTGTATTTGTGAAATCTATAAACACTTTCACCATAATACTTAGGATTATTACATGGTGGTTAAGTTACGCAAAAGGGAATTTTTCTCAAAAATTTGAAATAGAATACCATGTATATTATTTGCACAACTGACAGTCAGTTAACTAAGCTTTTAATTGATGTAGATATTGCCAGGTCTACTACTGATTGTTTCGTCAGATATTACGATTGAACATAAAAATTTTTGAATTTCATTATTAGTTTATACCCTTTTTGGTGAATTCCCCCTATTCTGTTGCTCAAAACTCACAATAATGTTTATATTTTGTATTTGCAAATTGGTATCAATATAAAGACAATAAATCTTACTGTAAAATTGTTTCTTGATGGTTATATTCTTAAATGTATAATGTCTTTTTAAAGTCGGGTATAATGTTCAAACAAGGAGTGCAATGGAAGAAAATATTATCTTTAAGAAATAATCTTGCAATGGGATTTCTTGTGTTAATGTAAACTTCATTTGCTAAATATTTTATAGAATCAAAATGCAGACCTTTTTTGGAGTTTTGGGTGACAAGATAGGGGAGATCGTCAAAAATAATGTAAAATACTAATGAAACTCTACATTTTTATAATTCAATTGTACATTCTGTCGAAATTTTTACTGATAGACTTGACAATATCCACATCAATAAGAAGCTTAGTAAAATTACCATCAATTGTACAAATAATATACATGGTGTTCCATTTGAAATTTTTGAGAAAAATTCTGTTTTGCATAACTTAACCACCCTGTATTATCTCAAGTATTATGATAAAATTATTTATGGATTTCAAAAATACAGCAGGGTGTGTACCTATTTCAATAAAGAAATTTTAGGTGGCTTTGGTTAGTATGCGTCAGTAGCGTCATAAATTTGGGTCCATATAATGGCACAAAAATGTCAATATCTCAACATTCCTTAGCCAAACCACATCATGTAGTACCTATATCAATTTTCATGGAATTTTATGGGGAATCCATATTATGCAAGGATACGTAGGGTTTCCATTTAAAGAAATAGAACTCTGGTCTGGTATTTAGAATGTGAACATCCTGTATATACCTAAATAATTTTGTGAAATGCTCCATGTGGTTCCCCACATTCGTGCAAAATTTCATTTCGATATCTTAAATAGTTCCAGAGATATGAGCCGATTACACACTAAATCCCCACCCGGTATAATAGTTAATGCCTTTCCGTCGCATCGCATCCAGGCGGCTCGTTCCATGTTTCGCGTTCGGATTACGGCAAAATTCTCAAATATTTTCAAACTTTGCTCTCATTTCCTGGTCTTACTAAAAAAAAAATAATTCATTCGTTAAAAAATTGATAAAAAAAATTGTCTGAACAGAATGTCCGTGTTTCAAATAAAAAAGAACTTTCCCCGTTATCTATTTTTACCTGAATTATTGAAAATAATTTATTTTGGGAACAGTATTTGCTTGCAACTTTCAAAGTTTTGCATGAAATGTCTGTCCTATTCCTCTCGATGTGTAAAAATAAACTAAATCTCTCCCCATACATGAAGTGCTTTCGCCACTATCTGGAATCTCACCCCGAGGTTATTACACACAAGCCAAATTTGTTCTGCTCACTGCTGAGTTCTTTACATCCTTAGGGCTATAATCAGAATGAAATATCTGAGGCAGAAGGGGAACGAGCATTCGTGCCACGGGACAATTTGCGGTTTGATGCGGTGGACGTTTCTGTGACGGTGGTTTGCGTTTAATGGGTCGCTGAAATTGTCGCGGTTTTAAGTTTATTATGTAGCTGATTAATTTTTGGACGCTGGTGGGAAGAAAATTAGCGTGAAATGTTGAGCGTGATGTTAATTTGGACAGAACTTCGGATGGTTTAACTCTAACTTCCATTTATATGAAGTAATCAGAAGAACTTAACTTATCGAGAATTTTTAAATTCAAAACGGAAAATAGTCACAGAGATACAGGTGCGTGAAGTTGGATTGACCCATCTCTCAAAGCTAAGTTTTCTCATTTGCAGCATTTAGTGCTCAATTTGTGCTAATTTGTGCTGCGGTTCCCGTAATTTGTGCTCGTCAATTTTCCGAGGTATTAATAAAACTCTAAGGGTTAATCCAACTTCACGCTGATTAACCAATCTCTAATATTCCATTTTGGTTAGTGCAGTCATTTAGTGCTCAATTTGTGCTAATTTGTGCTGCAGTTCCCGCAATTTGTGCTCGCCAATTTTCCGAGTTATTAATAAAAATCTATGGGTTAATCCAACTTCACGCTGATTAACCCAACTTTAATATTCCATTTTAAATTTCCAAATTTTGTGAAATTGTCAAATAATGAAGTAGTGCTGTACGTCAGATCCGGATTGTTTTCAAATTCGGATTAGACCCGGATCTGATCCGAAATCGATGCGAAATCCGTATCCGGATCGATCCGGATTTAGGTAAGAGATATCCGGATCTCGGATCCGGATCTTGAAGTCGGATCTCGGATCCGGATCTTGGAGCCGGATCTCGGATCCGGATCTTGGAGCCGAATCTCGGATTGGGAATCCTTTTCGCTGCGCTGGTGCTGTTATTCTCTTATTTGAGTTCCAGCGGGTAGCGTCGGCATTAGAAGCTGCATCAAAGAACAAAGGAAAGCAGACTTTTTGGTGGGTGGCTATACCAGCTTTGTGGCGGCTTTTTCTATCAATCATATAAATAATAGTGGTGAAATTTTGAGTGCGTTTTTATTGTTGTTTGGCAAATGTTTTGTCAGTTATTTATGGAAGAATAACGTCGCGTTTTGCTTCAAAATGTTCATAAAAATTACTTTATTGCAATACTGCCATAGACTAATCATAAGTATGATTAGTCTATGAGCCACCGTGGTTCCATTTAAAAAACAAACTATTACTTACCGAAAAACTACTTTCGAAATTTTAAATTTAGTTGATGATTTGAATCCCAAATTGACGTTTTTTATTCAATCATTGCTGTCTAGACACAAAATCTGATTTTTAGTTAAAAATTATTTAAGTTAAATTTTTTGTCTAAAGCACACCAAATTTCAAATTAATACCTTAAGGAACAAAAATGTTATAGGGGTGAGCCTGATTTCTTGGTCACCCTACATATTGATCGTGTAATATTTATTTATGGTACATATATTTTTTAAGACAATATTATAAGTGCATATTTGTTTTTAGAATTTTCAAATTTTTTGTTGCAAATGTTATCTCTTTTATTATACCTATTTCCCAATGCACTCTATTTTCTTCATTTTTATTAAGTAAACTATACCTACCGTCTTCAGAAACCAATATAATTTTCAAAACCGAATAGCGAGATCCAGATCTAACACCAAGATCCGAATCCAAGATCCGGATTCAAGATCCGATATCCGTATCTTATAGTAAAATCAGGATCCGGATATATCCGGATCCGGTTTTTTTTAAATGGATCAGGATCCGTCAAAATTTACGGATCCGTACAGCACTAAAATGAAGAGATTGCAATATAATTTTTATTCGAACATGCACGTTTAACGAAGTAACGTATCAAAACGTTCTTGGTCGAAATTAATAAGGAATAATTAACTTAAACAATCCTACTTTCTAATTACGATAAATATGTGTACAAATAGTAAAAGGGCGTCGAGTTTATGACGGATTTATGACGGAGTTTTTAATAATTTGAGGGAGATTTATTTAAGGCGAACGAAAAATATTAGGGACTATAAAAGTAGTGCGAGTCTCTAAGTTGCTCTTTTATTTATAGCTTCTTTTTATTTAACGCCCTATCTACTTTAATTTCAGAATGGTGCTGGAATAAAAATGTGTTTACATGTCCCATTTTTAGTTCTCAAATTCCGCACCCTTAACCCTCTTCTAATATTCCAGTTTGACTGATGCAGTCATTTAGTGCTCAATTTGTGCTGCAAGTCCTCTGAAATTTTGTTCCAATACGGTCGGACGTGGGCATTACTTGATGTTGGTGAAATGACGTTTAAGTACATCGTTATCGGCTATTGACGCCAACGGTCTCGGTGGGTGTGCGGGTATCGTACAGAACTGCCATTTTGTTCTCCTACGGCTAGACGAGTTCTGCTCCCGTACTGGTTTGATATATTTTGCTTGTTTTTACATCATCTTTTTTCCAAAAAATGCGTGTGTCTGGTGCGAGGACAACTAAATGGTCTGTTTCAAAAATCCGTTCTCTCAGCTTTAGTTTTTTTTACACCTCCAAAATGCAAATTGTGTTGATATTCTGTAATGCGCATGCCCGACCGTCTTCGAACAAAATTTCAGGGGACCGTCGGCCGGAGCAGTAGTCACTCCCTATAAATAATGATTTAATTTGAATGCTATAAACGAACCCTTAAGACAATTTTAAAGTATTATTTTCAGATAAATAATTAAAAGGTTCTCTCACATTTGCCATTCAAATAAATAGAAATATGCATATTAGCTTAAACCTAATGCAAACCACAAACAACTTACTGCTTGTTTATAGCTACCTACGCCGGAGTTATACATATATGTCGTAGCCACATGGTGTAATCGGACATTTCACGAAATGTCTGTACAGATGATGTAATCTTTGAAAATTTTACATTTGCAATCAATAAGAAGTTACAGTAAACCGATCGAGTGATGGCGAACGGTGGGGATATGCACTAGACGTAGTTGCACTCTGCATCACCGCCTTCGTTTAGATTTATAATAAGGTACCCATGTCAGTGGCGTAGCGTCTAGTTTACGGTTCTGCTCGTGTTTACGGAAATTTGTAAAATGTCATTCACTATTAACTGTGTTATTCACAGTCAAGCACGAGTCTATTTGTTTATCGTGTGTTCAATTACTTTAAGAATTTAAAAAGTGAGACGGACACATTGGCAGATATTAAAATTAAGACATGGGAAGTGATGGGTATTTCGGTAAGGAGCATCGAAAGAATGTGAAGGTATTGCACGAAACAATGGTGAAGCAAAGTTTTTAACTCCAAGGAAGAATCGTCCAAGAAAAAGACCAATTACAGATCTGCCAGAGTACGAATTGTACAATATTCGACAAATAATTTACGAATTCCACAAAACGGAAGGGTGTCGTGTGACATTAAGACAGTTAAACTAGAAATTAAAAGAAGAATTAGATTGGAAGGTATGCAATGATTCGCTCGGGGCAATTTTGGGTAAAATGGGATCCACATGGCGACGAACCCAAAACAACAGAAGAGTGTTAACTGAGAAGGATGACGTGAGAGCTCTCCGAATATCATAATTTCACAAAATTCGATATTTTCGGAGTCAGAATTTGCGGGGCAGGGTATTGTATTTTACAACGATAAAAGGAACGAAAATCGTGATTCGTGAACGAATCGAAGGAAACGATTCCGAAAAAAGGATTGATTCCGATGAATCGACTCCTAAGAAGGAACGGTTTAGCCCAGCTCTACACTAAATGACATCACCAACCAAACTGAAATATTAGAGATGGGTTAAACAGCGTGAAGTTGGATTGCGCCACAGATTTATATTAATAACTCGGAAAATTTACGAGCACAAATTTCCGGGCTTGTAGCAAAAATTAGCACAAATTGAGCACTAAATGACTGCGCCAACCAAACTGGAATATTAGAGATTGGTTAATCAGCGTGAAGTTGGATTAACCCATAGATTTTTATTAATAACTCGGAAAATTGGCGAGCACAAATTACGGGAACTGCAGCACAAATTAGCACAAATTGAGCACTAAATGACTGCACTAACCAAAATGGAATATTAGAGATGGGTTAATCAGCGTGAAGTTGGATTAACCCTTAGAGTTTTAATTAGTGATACTGGACCGTTCGAACAACTACTCCTCGGGCAAATACCCCGCCAGGCGTTGAATTATAGAACTAAATCCAGATTTTTTGTACTACGAGACGTTTCAGACTGCTACCCCATCTAAGATGGCTTTGAAACAATCCTAATTTGTCTCCATGTACGTACGTGCTTTTAAGCAGGTCTTTGTTCAAATATTGCATGTTTTGAATGTGTATGGAAAACCGCAGACCAACTGGTTTCGTCCTTCTGGGACTCATCAGTACGGTGCTTTCCCCTACACACTCAAACCATGCAATTTAATCTTGCTATATATACTGCCGCGCTCTGGACAGATATCAGCAAGTGACAACTACTTTGAGTAATTATCTAGTATTAATTAGTGATACTGGACCGTTCGAACAACTACTCCTCGGGCAAATACCCCGCCAGGCGTTGAATTATAGAACTAAATCCAGATTTTTTGTACTACGAGACGTTTCAGACTGCTACCCCATCTAAGATGGCTTTGAAACAATCCTAATTTGTCTCCATGTACGTACGTGCTTTTAAGCAGGTCTTTGTTCAAATATTGCATGTTTTGAATGTGTATAGAAAACCGCATACCAACTGGTTTCGTCCTTCTGGGACTCATCAGTACGGTGCTTTCCCCTACACACTCAAACCATGCAATTTAATCTTGCTATATATACTGCCGCGCTCTGGACAGATATCAGCAAGTGACAACTACTTTGAGTAATTATCTAGTATTAATTAGTGATACTGGACCGTTCGAACAACTACTCCTCGGGCAAATACCCCGCCAGGCGTTGAATTATAGAACTAAATCCAGATTTTTTGTACTACGAGACGTTTCAGACTGCTACCCCATCTAAGATGGCTTTGAAACAATCCTAATTTGTCTCCATGTACGTACGTACTTTTAAGCAGGTCTTTGTTCAAATACTGCATGTTTTGAATGTGTATGGAAAACCGCATACACATTCCATACACATTCAAAACATGCAATATTTGAACAAAGACCTGCTTAAAAGCACGTACGTACATGGAGACAAATTAGGATTGTTTCAAAGCCATCTTAGATGGGGTAGCAGTCTGAAACGTCTCGTAGTACAAAAAATCTGGATTTAGTTCTATAATTCAACGCCTGGCGGGGTATTTGCCCGAGGAGTAGTTGTTCGAACGGTCCAGTACATACATACAGCTAAGTTTTCTCATTTGCAGCATTTAGTGCTCAATTTGTGCTAATTTGTGCTGCCGTTCCGGTAATTTGTGCTCGTCAATTTTCCGAGGTATTAATAAAACTCTAAGACCAACTGGTTTCGTCCTTCTGGGACTCATCAGTACGGTGCTTTCCCCTACACACTCAAACCATGCAATTTAATCTTGCTGTATATACTGCCGCGCTCTGGACAGATATCAGCAAGTGACAACTACTTTGAGTAATTATCTAGTATTAATTAGTGATACTGGACCGTTCGAACAACTACTCCTCGGGCAAATACCCCGCCAGGCGTTGAATTATAGAACTAAATCCAGATTTTTTGTACTACGAGACGTTTCAGACTGCTACCCCATCTAAGATGGCTTTGAAACAATCCTAATTTGTCTCCATGTACGTACGTGCTTTTAAGCAGGTCTTTGTTCAAATATTGCATGTTTTGAATGTGTATAGAAAACCGCATACCAACTGGTTTCGTCCTTCTGGGACTCATCAGTACGGTGCTTTCCCCTACACACTCAAACCATGCAATTTAATCTTGCTATATATACTGCCGCGCTCTGGACAGATATCAGCAAGTGACAACTACTTTGAGTAATTATCTAGTATTAATTAGTGATACTGGACCGTTCGAACAACTACTCCTCGAGCAAATACCCCGCCAGGCGTTGAATTATAGAACTAAATCCAGATTTTTTGTACTACGAGACGTTTCAGACTGCTACCCCATCTAAGATGGCTTTGAAACAATCCTAATTTGTCTCCATGTACGTACGTACTTTTAAGCAGGTCTTTGTTCAAATACTGCATGTTTTGAATGTGTATGGAAAACCGCATACACATTCCATACACATTCAAAACATGCAATATTTGAACAAAGACCTGCTTAAAAGCACGTACGTACATGAAGACAAATTAGGATTGTTTCAAAGCCATCTTAGATGGGGTAGCAGTCTGAAACGTCTCGTAGTACAAAAAATCTGGATTTAGTTCTATAATTCAACGCCTGGCGGGGTATTTGCCCGAGGAGTAGTTGTTCGAACGGTCCAGTATCACTAATTAATACTAGATAATTACTCAAAGTAGTTGTCACTTGCTGATATCTGTCCAGAGCGCGGCAGTATATACAGCAAGATTAAATTGCATGGTTTGAGTGTGTAGGGGAAAGCACCGTACTGATGAGTCCCAGAAGGACGAAACCAGTTGGTCTTAGAGTTTTATTAATACCTCGGAAAATTGACGAGCACAAATTACCGGAACGGCAGCACAAATTAGCACAAATTGAGCACTAAATGCTGCAAATGAGAAAACTTAGCTTTGAGAGATGGGTCAATCCAACTTCACGCACCTCAGAGATACTTCAGAAATCCAGAGATCCACCTTCGTCATCTTGTAGTACATAACATCTTAATTTAGTGCTATAATTCAATGCCTGTCGGGGTGCTTGTCCGAAAAGTAATTGCTCGAACGGTCCAGTACCACTCATCTCGGCTGCATAATTCGACAAATAATTAGCTCTTGTTAATACCTGCACCAAGTGTGTAAGTACATATAAAGCAAGTAATATTGCAAGGTTCGAGTGCGTAGGACAAAGCACTGATGAGTCCCGAAAAGGCGAAACCAGTGGTCTACGGTTTTTCCATGCACATCGAAACATGCAATATTGAAAAACTTTTAACGTAATTCTTATGTCAAATCACTATGTTCGGACTTGAGCTCTGTCACACGGTATAACATACAACTTTCTTCAATGCATTTTCTGGAAATTGCTTTATCTATTGGTGTGAAGCACTAGTATAAAAACTCAGTTATGTCAGAATATGAATTATTCATGTTAATACACGAATCTTGAGAGAAAAAGTCTCGCTCTCAGCATATTGAGATGTAAGCAAGATAATTCATCAAATCCCGTGAAAATTTCTAAGTTTAGAGAATTAGTTCGGAAAAGTTTTGTGAAATAAAAGTCGTGTTTGACATGAAGAAGTAGGTAGATACGTTTTTACAAATAAGTATAGAAAGTTTTCCTGCTGTATCAATGGAAGCCAATTAATCTAATATTTTATTAATATAATTTTATTTTGAACCTATAAACCTGCATAAAAGATTTTTTTATATTAGACCACTATAAACACCCATATCGAAGTGGTCACGTGATCGTCTTTTACCTACGTCGTATGTTACCTAACTACTTTCAGCTACAGCCCAGGTGACTTTGGATGAGATGAGTTCCCGAAAGGACTTTAGATGACGCATCGAATAAGTTCAATCAATTTGTTTCTCAAAATGACACACCACCGAATACTTTTAAATGATTTATTTGAAAATGTAATTAGAAGACCTATTTATTTGGACATTCTAGTGATTGAATAAGTGTCCTAAGTAGGGGATGTTCCTATTTCAACTTAGTTGTTAATATTAAATCGTTTCAACTTCAACTTGATGGTAACACTGTTAATTGGTTTTAGAATGGATCCTATACGATTTGCCTTAAACCTTTAGGGTAGGACTTTCCCTTAGGAAGACCTAGGCATTCGAAAACCCTTCCACTAATGACATATTTCATAACTTCCACATTAAGTAATAATAATAGGGTTCTTGCAGGAGCTACTAATTTACATAAAAATACCTTAATACTATCGAGATTTACTTATTCAACCAATTTAAAAGAAAAAAATATATTATTTGTGCGTTTAAACAACAAATTAAATTGATTAAATTCGTCTAATTTCGTCTGTAAGCACATGGCGCAATGATGCCCTCCTATTGGTTCGCGTTACTTGACGTCATCCGACAATACATACAACACGTGTTTACATTCGGCAGCCGGCATTTTCATACGATTGTGCGTTGAGGTATGGTGCTGTGAATTATTCGTGTACCGTGGCCGGTATGTTTTGAATAATTGTGTAAAACATTTATTTAATCTTTGACCACGACTGACGAAGGTTTCAATAAGGCTCAGTCCGACAACTTACCAAAAATGGACTCCTTAATGATTGCGGAATTTTTCGCAAACAGCCCTTTGTATACATCTGCAGAAATTCGTGGAATAAAAGGTGAGAGGTAGGTAACTTTACAAAAAAATGTTATTTACTGCTACCTTCTTTTGGTATACTGTGTATTAGATTTGATACCTACCAAACATTAGAAGCATATGTTCTACCTCAAGATCGGTAATTGAAAGCGTCTGTCAGGCCTCTGATATTGCACTGCCATGTGCACGCGCGTCCGATACGAAGTTTAGTTCAGCAAAATGTTGCGTCCGATGCAGGGGGTATTTCAATAGTCCCGTCGAGCAACCAAAAATGTATCATTAAATACACACACAAAAAAATTAAGCTGATTCTTATGTAAAATGACCTGCCGGATTCGAATTTTGAGGTCGCGAAAAGATCGGGAATTGAGAAAATTCCGGAAAATCGATTTATCGTAAAATTTTCCTAAATCAATTTTCGGCCATTTTTAATACTTTTCTTGTTGTATTTCAGCAACAAGAGTTAGAGACCTGTTTTTTCGTTGAATATACACTGAAGTGTACTGATCAACACAGTGTACTCACGTTGCGTCTAAAATTTTCCAATTTTATGAAAAAACTAGTTGTGAACGCATTGACAGAACAGCTTCCTAGACACAGCCACAGCTGAACTGGAGGGCGCGTTTGGCGCGCGCACGCCTTCTTTTCGTAATTTATTTCTCAATTTTTTCCTTATGCAACCTATTACGATCTTCGCACATCGTGTAGAGAAAAATACCCTCTATCCGATGCAATACAAAAATATATACGGTCTCATTGAAAAAAATGTTCTGTGACGTCATATCTCGGCTCAAAAGTGTTTAAAAAAAACCGCCCCATCAGTTTCCTATGAACCATCTCTGATATACGTATGCAAAAATTCAGCAAAATCTGTGGAGCCGTTTTCCCGTAAAAGTGCCAACAGACATACACACATACATACGGACGGAAATGTGCCACCTTGCCAAAAAGTCTTAGAATGACCTGAAACGTCCACATTTGATGAAAAAACACCATGGTCAAAAACGACTATCACAATAGCTACCTAGCTTAGGCTAGGAAGCTAAAAATGTTTTCTTGCTAGACCACAAATTAGTGTAATGTATTTTTCATGTACTGAGTAAGTATTTTTCGGAATCCAACATAAACGTATTATGCGAGACCAAATACGGAAAAAGGCTCGAAATTATTTTTAGTAATAATTTAATTCACACGTATAAAATCTCGTAAGCCGTGATGTTTTTGTCATAATGACAGCGAGAAAAGTTAGCCCTTAAGCCCTGGTTTTTAAGAACTTTCCCCCGACGCAATTGCGCCGACACTCCGTCGACGCACTGCGCTGACAGACTTCGCTGAAATTAAACCTGCATATTTGTTTGTTGCTAGTTGCTAAGTTTCTGCCGTTCAAACAGGGACAGACTTAAAATACAGCAAATGGAATTCCGTCGACGCAAGGGCCGTGAATAGTCGAAAGGAATTCCTGTTGTGCCTCGGGTGCTTAGTGAATGTTCCAAATTAGTGTTTAAATCTTCATGCAAACCAAAACAATTATTCGCGAATTGATGGTGAACCGTTAGCTTTCCAAACAAGATAGATCCCAATGATGGCTCTGTATATGAGTTGTTCTATATAGGAAAAGGCGGCACCAAACTTTCTGAAAATTTTCCGCAGCGGCGAGTGTGGGGCAGAAGCTTGCTCAAAGATACCGTAGGATAAACACTTAACTATCATCTACCCCTGAGTTCTAAGAATTCCAAGTGCATAATTATATCAATAAAACAAATAGAAACCGTATTAGAAACAAATCGATCGAACTCCGTAAATCTATTAGCAGTGACATTAAAGCGAAATATACGGATGGAATGCAATATAGCTACAAAAGGTCACATAAATCATAAAATGTGCATTTGCTTGGACACTTCCAACTAATTTCACGCTTCAGTTCGTGCTGGTATACACAGATTCTTCAATTTAATGATTTATAGAAAATTACAATGTTTTCACTGTTGTTGGCTGATATGATAATTCTTAATCCGCTCAGTAGTTTTAAATACCTTATACTGAGTACTTACCTATATTGTAGAAAATTCTACTACTTCAAATATTATGCCTTTTACGTAAAAGGTTCCTAACCGAAAATATTCCCTCTTTCTCTCTATATTACATCCAAGTAAAGTTTCCAACCTTTTTTCATTCTCGTTGGCTCGTTGTGAATTCATCCATCTCTAGTTCGAGACGATTGAGAATCAGAACGTTCTTTCTGAAAATGATTCATCAAATAGTCCCAGTGTATTCACTGAAGTTCTAAATCAACTGAAGAGCACTACGATGAATCGGGAATACAGAAAACTATGCTTCAATCCGATATAAGGGGATTGAAATTCAAATCATACACTGCTGTGAAGTCGTATAGCAGTCAGCGCAATAGTTTTTTGCGTTATATTTCCGAATGGAATGGAACGGTCGAAATTTTAAGTTTAAGTTTAATATGAAACTGAGATTTGTGAACCTAAAGGCTCCATACTTTTAATAGATTCTCGGGATGTCCTTAAGTCACAGTTGTTTTTATTTAAATATTATTCGCACTGTAATCAAAAGATATATGTATTAATTAATTAAATTCGAGATTGACAATTCCCGACGAAATAACCCCAGAAAACCCGAGAGTAGCATATAACATCTGTGACGTCATCCGTCTGTAAACGGGAAGCGGCTGTTTCCAGTTTACGATTGTCCCAGTAGCCAGCGTGGATTATCGAAGATTTAATTTGTGGTTTGGCCAGTGAAATATTAACAATGAGTACTTATTATTGGTGTTTCGTGCATGTATGTGAAAATACCAGCATCAAGACACCAGAAAAATATTTTATTCGCGTTCCTACTGACGAAAAACGTTGGTTCTATGCTGCAAGACGTGACTACAAATACGTTTCTAAAAACAGTATTTTTATGCTTGTGAAAATCATTTTAATGTAAGTACCCAAACATTCTAAAATTTATAAGCCTTTAATGTAAACAATGAACTTAACCTAGTTAAAATACAAAAATACGGCCTTACCTAAAGTTCATTGTTTTTGCAATAGAGTACCTAGTGCAAAAGGCTGTCGAGCTGTCCCGCACGATGATCAACAGTTCAACTTGTTAGAAATTGTATAGTTGGCTGCAAAATGTCATCACATAATATAAAAAAGTTGTTATTGAGAAACAACATTGTAATAAAAAAATCACGTTGTCAAAAATATCTTACAAGACAAACAAATAAGTGAGGTTGTGGCATTTGACTGGTCTGTTGAAAAATGTATATTCGCAAACGAAATTGAAAAAAATAGCATAAATAGCCTAAAAGTACATATCGTGAAACCCAATAAATATGGTATAAGTATTAAATCTAATACACTGTATACCAAAAGAAGATAGCAGTAAATAACATTTTTTTGTAAAGTTACCTATCTCTCAACTTTTATTCCACGAATTTCTGCAGATGTATACAAAGGGCTGTTTGCAAAAAAATCCGCAATCATTAAGCAGTCAATTTTTGGTAAATTGTCGGACTGAGCCTTATTGAAACCTTCGTCAGTCATGGTCAAAGATTAAATAAATGTTTTACAGTTTTACCGTTGACTGATAATTAGTCAATCAACGGTTTTACACAATTTTTCAAAACACACCGGCCACGGAACACGAATAATTCACAGCACGATACCACAATGCACAATCGTATATGAAAATGCCGGCTGCCGAAGGTAAACACGTGTTGTATTTACTATCAAATGACGTCAATTAACTCAAACCAATAAGAGGGCGTCATTGCGCCATGTGCTTACAGACGAAATTAGGCAAATTTAATTTATTTAATTTGTTGTTTAAACGCACAAATAATACATATATTTTTTTCTTTTAAATTTGTTAAATAATTAAATCTCCATTGTATTAAGGCATTTTTATGTAAATTAGTAACTCCTGCAAGAACCCTATTGTATAGTAGATTCCGCTTGATCCAGATTTTGTTCGACTGAAGGTCGATAATTTTATACCTCTTATTATACATAATTTTCGATTTGACAAAAATTTTATATTATTGGGTTTTGTAAAGTTTTCAATTGGATATGGTTTGAAGACGTTGGACTATAGTTTTACTTGACTCGTATTAAATTGGGTAGTTCACTCAAGAAATTGGGTTGACTTAGTCTAAATCAGATAGTTTTCCTGTTTGGAACCATTTTCCCATGTTATTTCTTATCGAGCTTCATTTTGGCGTTCAAGGTCATCGCGTGACGTCATCGACCAACTTCAGACCGGTGCCATCTTGAGTGTAACTACCTCCAGAGCGGCACCGGCCTGTAGTTGGTCGATGACGTCACGCAATGACCTTAAACGCTGAAATAAGAAATAACAGGGGAAAATGGCCTCAAACAGGGTTATCTATAGGTACTACTTCCGTTAAGTTCGGGAATCATTTCCAAATATTTATTTTTTAGGAGTGGGTTATTATTCGGCATTTTTAAGTTGGGTATTGATAGGAGATATGGGATCTTGAACAATTCATAGAGGATAAATCTGAGTCAGAATCTGAATCGATTGATATATCAGTATTGCAGTCTATAATAGAACCTTTAAAAGACATAAGTTGCATTCACACCAAAATCAGTTATCTGTCAGTATGCTTAGAAATTGCACAACGATGTTCGTTCGGATTTCTTCGCAGTTTGCCGAAACTCACGAAAATCGTTATAAACGAAATCGGTATTCTTTACGTTAATGCGGTTTTGACAATCCTACCGACTGCGCCAATTTTGAAAAATATTTTTGCTTAAGTTTGGGGCGATTTAAGATTTATGCATTTTCTCCATTGATGATTATCTTATCTGATACGTGCATGTCGTTGTTACATTCTCCCACGAAAATATTTAAGAATTCATAACAATATAGTAAGGTTTAATAGACCGGAAAAGATAGCTTGAAATTCAACTCGAATGATAAATGGACCAAATGTTCCCTTCTTGCAGCCATCAATCCAGGTATGGGTTTATCGCGTTTTTATGGACGAAAGTGCTGTCAATAACGGCACAGGTGCATGTAACTATTCCCAACCACTTTACTATACCCTACTTTCTTCCCCGTCGAACAGTAGATGCGGTTAACTGACCGTATTTCATTCTGTCTTGACGTTATTTGTGAACCTCATTTATGTTGTATGTTCCGTGAAATCCGGTGGGAACAAAGAAAGTTCAACAAGGTCATACGCTGAATTCGCTTTAAAATAAACAGCTTTTTTAAAAATTAAGTTCGTCATAGAGTCTTGCAGAGGTAGCTGATAGAAAACAGGTAGAGCGCCTTTAACCCGAACAAACATATTGATGATTATTTCAGTGATGAACATAAACTATTTAATTTGAATTGCACAAATACCTTTTTTAATTTGGTATCGAAAACATTTTGAGGATATGAGTTATTCATCAAGCCTCTCGAGTAGGCACTGCTGTCAAGGAATAAAATGTTAGAGACTGTGGTTAAATAATTAATTCAAGAATCATTCAGACCCATTACCACACAAAATATGAAATACTATACCGTGTGACAAACATCCATGTGTACATGGGGAAATAACATGGGCAATTACATTTTTGGGGATTCCTGCTCCCCATGTGTAGTTGCAGTGGTGGTAAAGGTAGCAATCGAAAGACTATTTTTTTCTGCGTATGAGGATATCAAAAACTATGCAATTTTCCGATTTATTAAAGCATTAAAAATTACACTAATAATTTTCAAATTAAAACACGGATATTCATCAGATTACCTATGACAATTTAATTTATTCTAGTCAAAGACTCCCTTGATTCTAATTTCTAATTCGTCTGAACTGTCAACATTATTTATCGACAATTTAAAATTTGGGTTTCAAAATGAACAAAAATATTTATTCAGTTGAAGAAAAGGTTTTCATTGTGAAAACATTTTACGGCGGCAATAGTCTGCTGGTAGTCCGTGACTTATTTTCTGCAAAATTCAATAACAGTCCTATTCCTTCGGTAACAACAATAAAAAATTTAGTTAAGAAATTTGAAGATACTGGGAATCTTTCATTGAAAGAAGGTAATTTTTACTAATAAATTTACTTGGTTTTTATTTAGATAATTCTGATTCGCTTATTATTATTACCTAGTTGCTAATAACTTATTTTTCGCTAACTTAAATTTTACTTGGATTATAAGAAATTTTTTCTACACCTATTTAATTATATGACAATTATTCGGATTTTCTTCGTGAAATATCGTACCCATAATTCACTGTAGTGAATTATGAAATCATAATTCACTGTATTCGTCCAATCAGAAATATACTTTCAATAATCACCGTTTCCCTGATCCAATGGTATCTTATATCGACCGCGATCAACTCTTGCTAGAGCTGACAATCGACGCGGATGACAGCCAAGTATCGCCATATTATTGTTTACGTTTTCCAACGTATGCACTTCGTTCGAGTAGGTACCAATTAATCCGTACAAACTAACAATTCCAGCACTAAAACTGACAGAATTTACCAATGGAAGGGACGACTCCAAATTTATATATTACTAACTGCACAAATTTCAATATATATTCCTAGTAAGTAGTTCATTCATTGAAAAATAAAAATTAATGTATTATGGTAGTGTTCCATTAGATTAAAGTTATCAAATTTGAGTTTAATTTATTTGTTTAATAGGTGTAGAAAAAGTATAGTATTATATTCGCGATTATGACCATTATTCACTCAGATGATTTGAGCCACTCGCCTTCGGCTCGTGGGCTCAAACATCATCTTCGTGAATAATGACTGTCATAATCGCTCATATAATAATATACTATAACAAGTGATAACGTGGAGTGAAACAAAACTAAAATTAATCTTATCATTTATTTTTTTAGTCGTTCCAAGAAATCTAAATGTTGAGGTAGAGGAAATGGTAATAGGCCTGATAACTGCTAGTCCAACATCTAGTTTAAGGTCTATTGCCATAGAATGTAATGTTTCAAGAGAAACTGTCCGTAACATATTAAAAAAAAAACAAATATCACCCCTTTAAATTCCAATGTCACCAAGAGTTACTTCCTTTTGACTAAGAATCAAGGCAAACTTTCTGTGAAGAAATGCAAGAACGGGCTAATCGGGATCGCAGCTTCCTCTCATCAATTTGTTTTACCGATGAGTGTTACTTCACTTTAAATCAAGAGCCAAATTCACAAAACGTTAGGCATTGGGCCCAGGAAAATCCCAGAATAAATCTAGCCTACGACGCAATACCCTCAAAAAATCAATATTTGGGCAGGCATTTTTAATAATCGCATTATAGGACCATTTGAAATACAGGGAAATTTAAATTCAGAAGCTTATTTAGATCTTTTAATTAACCATATTGGCCCTGCATTAGAAGAAGTTGCACATGCAAATCGGGAGGTCTGGTTTCAACATGACGGATGCCCAGCACATTTTGGAGCACAAGTGAGGGAATTATTAAATGAAATATTTCCAGAGAGCTGGATTGGTCGAGGTGGTGCTATAAACTGGCCAGCTAGATCTCCCGATTTGGTACCGTGTGACTTTTTCTTGTGGGGTCATTTAAAAAATAAGATTTATAAAACTCGTCACCCAAATATTGATTCTTTAAGGAATGCTATTTTTGCGGAATGCAACTTAATAAACGATCGGCAACTTGCGAATGTGACAAATTCTTTCTATAATAGGCTGGGATACTGTCTGATACAGAATGGGGGTTTATTTGAATATTTGTTATAGTTATTTTTCTTTTTTTATGTTACTTTAATTTCATTGTATATTAGTAAGTTTTTGTCCTTACCTAGATATGAAATAAATAAGTATTAAATTGCCAGGTTACAAAATTCATTAGAGCAAAATAAACAAATGTTGCCGCTTGTTAAATTTTTCATAATTGCAGTAAAATTAAAGTAATTTAATTTTATTATTTCATTTTACTGCTTTAACATTTTCCCAAAAACTTTAATAGGTTAGACGACACCTACAATTTACCCTAAACTATGGACCAGCATTCACCAACGAAACATCCACACCAGTAATCAATTAATTGTCAACTATAGGTAATGACAATAATAATGTGAATGAGAATTATCTAAATAAAAAAACAAGTTTATGTATTAGTAAAAATTAACTTCTTTCGATGAGAGATTCCCAGCCTTCAAATTTCTTACTAAATTATTTGTTGTTATACCGAAGGAATAGGACCGTTATTGAATTTTACAGAAAATAAGGCACGGACTACGCGCAAACTATTGCCGCCGTAAAATATTTTCACAATGAAAACCTTTTCTTGAACTGAATAAATATTTTTGTTCATTTTTAAATGTTGACATTTCAGAAAATCCATAAAAATCAAAGACGTCCGTGATTAGAATAAATTAAGTTGTCATGGATAATCTGATAAATTTCTGTTTTAGTTAGAAAATTATTAATGTAATTTTTGCTTTTAATGTTTTAATAAATTGGAAAGTTGTAGAGTTTTTGATATCCTTATACGCAGAAAAAAATAATCTTTCGATTGCTACCTTTACCACCACTATAACTACACATGGGGAGCAGGAATCCCCAAAAATGTAATTGCCCATGTTATTTCCCCATGTACACATGGAAGTTTGTCACACGGTATACGTATTTCGGCAACTAAGTTTCGGAAAAGAAACTGCTGTGACAAAATTCTTGTGTACAGAAATTCATCCTTTCAACAATAAAATACTCAGTGATTAACGTAACAAAATTTCAGATTATTTTGAATTCAAAAATTCTTATCATCTTCCCTCCCGGAGTTACACCTGACCCGATTCACCCTTCCGACTAATATAGAAAATCGCCTTTGTGTTGAAAAATAGAACATCTCGTAACCGAGACGTCTGGATATTTCGGGGTGCGAGGCAATAAAACGTGGGAGAAGCTTTTCCGAATCTGACATTTTTATCGATATAACGCAGGCATCAATCGCGAATATGAAACTGTCACTGTAACAGATAGGGAAGGGTAGAAGCACAAGGGCTATAAATTAAGAACGTCATATTGTTGGCCGATAACCATTCTTTCAATTCCTTTGGAATTCGATAGAGAAATTGGAGAGGAAGATTCGTCGTAAAATAAAGTTCTCATCATTGAATATTATGTTCAGCATACAGGTGACTCAGAATTTACTTATATTAAAAAATTGAATGGGAAACACGACAGCACAAAAAAATAAGAAGCTTTTCAGAAATATTTACTTGCACACAAAATGCTGATAATAAAGTCGATGCAGCATAAGCGGAATGTAAAAAGTTTAAATAAATAAATAAGAACAGATGATGGCAAGACAAAATATGTTTTTAAAAGAAATGCTTTCATTTTTAAATAAATTCCTTTATTAATTATTGCTCTAAGATTTTTAATTAAATATTAGAAATTTGGTACACCCCTCCGATCCAATTTTATATATTATACAACGCAAATTGTTGTGGAATTATGCTAATTCAATATTAACAGAACTGATAATAAAAAGACAAACTTTTCTAGATTTTCACACTTTATTTTCAATAACATAACAATTGTCTCGCCAACACAGTGGCTTCGTCAGGTGTTGGTACAGACTAAACTAAATTTTACAGTGGGAGAGTATTTATACCTAGAACTTACAATATTATGGTACTATTGTTATAGTGGAAACACGAAAAATTTAAATCTAATTATTGGCCGTTCAATATGACATTTGATTTTTTAAAAAAATATTAGAAAATGAGCATAATAGAAACCCATTACAAAATTCGGAAATTTTAAATTTGCTAACCATAATGTTTAGAAGTTTAGATGAAAACTATTTTTAGTTTGATAAAAAAGTGTACAGTGCAAAGAGGGTGTTATTATGAATAATCCCCCGAGTCCATAATTAGCTGAAATATTTGTGAATCAGGTAGCAATCAACATTCACAATCACTATGAATTCTTAATAAGTTAATCCCACACGCCAAAAGACAGTGACACAGTAATTAAACTCGACACGTGTTTCGCTGACAACGTCAGCATCTTCAGGAGTAGAAGATTAATCTAATTCTAAACTTAAATTACATTGCCCCACTCACCCAACCTCCACTACAGAAGTGAAAAGGATCGATAAACCTATAGGGTTTCTCAGAACTAATTTGAACATGAAAGCAATAAAATTGAATTCTTAAGTGAAAGGGATCAATAACCTATAGGGTTTCTTAAAACTATTTGAGCAATAAAATTAGGGTCTGGAGGGTAAATATTTATGGCTAGTCTTATTCTATCTACCTGATAAATTTATACAGGGTTGAGTTCGGAATCGGACCATAGTTACTGTTAAGACGACTACGTTTATTTTTATATATCTCTATACTTTCCAAGGCGTTTAAATCAAATTTGTTATTTTCTGGTTTTAAGAGTTTGAGATTATTGCTATTGAATTTATGGCCCGTTTCCAACGCGTGTGACGCCCTGCTAGACTTATCAGTGCGGCCGTATTAGTAATGAGCTCATTACAAATACGGCCGCAGTCTAGCATGGCAATAAATTCAATATGAATAATCTCAAACACCTTGAAGTTGACGAGCCGTACATTTTGGATTACGCCAAGCATGCAACGGTCTTGTGCCGGTGTTGTTTTCCGACCATTTCCGCGATGTTGGTTTCGAACATTCCCATTAGCTTGATAGCGTCGCCATAAGCGGCTTATGACACTTTCTGACACTTGAAATTCCTCCGAAACCTCAACTTGGCGCCGATCGGCTTGTAACATGCCTACTGCTCACAGCATGTCGTCTCACGTCAAGTGACAACGTTCCATTTGGAAAAAGACTTAAATAAATGAAAATCTAAGACTTAAATCGACTTAAATTTGACCGAAATTAACTCCACTGTACTCACTGGATGTAAATTTCTATCAAAAACAAAGTTTTTCTATAATGTAGCATTCGCGCCATGGTACCTACATAACTTATGAATAAATGTCAGGGTAAAAACAAAGGAAACGACAGAGCATCATGGGTAACGTTTTTAAAGACCCTTTGCTCCATCTGAATACATAAAGTGCATGTAGGTATACAAGCTTTTAACCGATTTTTAGATTTTTTAGAATATCCCTGTACGGTTTTGAGTAGTGTATTTTGGACAAAAATTAATAAACTAACTTAACTTTTCAAACACTCAAATTACAAATTAGCTTTCAAGACAAATCATTCTTTAGGAAAAATCATTAAAAATAACAGAGACAAAACAGATAAAAACTTAGATCGGGAGTTTACAAATTAATATGTGGATCTTGCCCCGTGGGACAAACTGGACGACCATTTGCAAAAAGAAGAAGACCCATTCCACACATGCAGCTCATTTAATTGCAGAAAATCATACTTCCAATGAAAATTAAAAAATTTAAAAAACAAAGGCACAAAATTATGCTCATTAGAAGCGTTAGAAATTAATAAACTTAAAAAATTAAACGCCATATTGAACGATCAATTAGATTTAAATTTTACACCATTATTAAATGTTCCCAAAATAGCAACAGTACCATAATATTATCAGTTCCAAGTGTCGTCTTCTACCGTAAAATTTAGTTTAATCTGTACCAACATCTGACGAAGCCACTGTGTTGGCGAAACAATTGTTATGCTAGGCAAGTTTGTCATTTTATTATCTGTAGTAATACAATAAGTGGTCTGGAATTGTCGGAAATTTTACGAAAGCTGTTGCGTTGCTTGGTAGCCACGAATGTAAATTTGACAGTTAAAAGATCACGAGCGCTTGCGCGAGTGATCTTCTGTCAAATTTACATGAGTGGCTAGTAAAAGCAACAGCTTGAGTAAAATTACCTAAAAATTCCACACCACAAATTATTGTATTTAACGAGATTATTTTTTGAATCGAAGCAAGGTAGTTCAAAACGAAATTTTATTTCAATTAATTTACATACAAAGAAATGTGTTGGGAATATTTGACGTTTGGCAGGTACTAAAGTAACTAGATTATACATTATAAATTCGAAACTATGACAACTTATCAACAAGCAAAATTATCGAAAAAAATTACCGAAATAATATACGCTTCTAGACCCAAATGCAATGTTCCTATTGGTCAATTTGACGATGAAAAAATTATCTGTAGTAATACAATAAGTGGTCTGGAATTATAGGAAATTTTACGAAATCTGTTGCGTTGCTTGGTAGCCACGAGTATAAATTTGATCTTCTGTCAAATTTACACGAGTGGTTAGTAAAAGCAACAGCTTGAGTAAAATTACCTAAAAATTCCAGACCACGAATTGTATTTAACAAGATTATTTTTTGAATCGAAGCAAAGTAGTTCAAAACGAAATTTTATTTCAATTAATTCACATACAAAGAAATGTGCCGGGAATATTTGACGTTTGGCAGGTACTAAAGTAACTAGATTATACAGGTAGAGTTTTTTTTATTTTCACTACAGGGATCTTGGAAACAAGCAGAGATAGAAGGTAGGTTAAATGAGGAAAGAAGTGCAGTTTTTTGAGCTTAATAAATAAGCAAATTAAAATTATCGTAGTCTGCTAGATAAAATAGAAAAATCAAATTTTGCGAGATTTAAAAATATTTTCTAGCCGGCTTGTAACACAAAATATGAAAAAATACCAAAGGAAAAAGTTGTACAGAATTAGACTTAGTACTATCTCAAATAATCAAAAGTTGTATTATACCAGTCGTGTTCGAGAAATAATGCAAAGTTATGTTTTTTTAAATGGAAACCTTATGCGACTATGGCACCACTAAATAGTATATTTTTTTCTGATTTCGGCGATATATCATAGTCCATGATTATTTTAAAAAATGAAGGAGTTATAAGCATTTTTCAATTTTAAATTAATGAAATATCCAAGTTATCCATGGAAAACAAAAAAAAATTAAAAAATTAAATAAGTATGTATCTTCAAGTGAATCACGGTGGCGTAGTAAACCTTCAACTTGCAGTTGCCGATTTTTTTTTATCTTCATGCATTTTATACCCTAATACTGATTTTTTTTTCAAATAAGTATGGACAATGTTATATCGCAGAAATCAGTAAAAAATATCCTATTTAGTGGTGCTATAGTCGCATATGGTTTCCATTTAAAAAAACATAAATTTGCATTATTTCTCGAACACGACTGGTATAATAAAACTTTTGATTATTTGAGATAGTACTAAGTCTAATTCTGTACAACTTTTGCTTGATCATTTTTTCATATTTCGTATTACAAGCCGGCTAGAAAATGTTTTTAAATCTTGCAAAATTTAATTTTTCCATTTTATCTAGCAAACTATGCAAAATTTTCGAAAATTTGAATTTGCTTAATTATTAAGCTCAGAGAACTGCACTTCTTTCCTCATTTAACCTACCTTCTATCTCTGCTGGTTTCCAAGATCCCTGTAGTGAAAATAAAAAAAAAACTCATCCTGTATATTATAAATGCACCTACAAATTCGCAAGTATGGCAACTTTTCAACAAGCAAAATTATCGGGGGGTAAATACATAAGAGATCATTTTTTATCGATAAATAAATGTTTAATTGTATGAAAGTTCTATTGTCATGGCAAATAATCAAGAATCAAGGTAGTGAAAAATCGCGAGCGATTTTTTCTACTTCCCTTGATTCGAGATTTTTTGCCGAATGGTAATAAAATTTGAATACAATTTGAAATGTATTTATCTTATAAAAAAATGATCTGGAATGTATTTTAGGGAGATTAATACATAACTACAATTTAAAACGACGCGACGTTGCAAGAAAACTCTAAAATAATATGACAGTGACAGTTGTCAAGGAAGAAATTTCAAAACTACCATACACAGTATAGTTATTGGGAAAGCTAGGTAGGTTTTTATCGTTTAAAATGACAGTTGATTGGTGGATTTTAAGAAATTGAAGAAATCTCATTGGCTCTTAGAATAGGCGTGTATTAATCGAAAAAATTACCGAAATAATACATGCTTCTAGACCCAAATGAAATGTTCCTATTGGTCAATTTGACGATGAAAAAAATAATCAGTTCTATTAATTAAGGATTTACATCAAGTAAAGGCAGAAACCATCAACTAATTCAATATTACCGCTTGTCCTTATTGGTTTAGATCTGTTATAGGGATGTCTTGGAGGAATGAATAATAGAAAGTTATTGTCAACCGTTTTTAAATATTTTTTTTATTTGTTTACATGTTAAAGAACAAAAATATTTGCTAAACTTCTTAAAATACCAAAATATTAAAACATTTCGGCCCACTGATGACTATTACTGTGTTAGTCATTAGAAAATAATGTTCTAGGAGTTGTCTTCTTTATACCTTATTAATTTAGTCTTGTGATTAGAAATATCATTTATAGTTCGGAGTAGGTACACTAAATCATTTACTTTTACACAGATCTTATCGCATTTGCATTTAGATTGACTTTCATCACAAGTTAAATTGCATATTTGATTGCTAATCATTTACATTCGCAAAATTCAAGTTCAAATTTTCCCAATTCGACCTTGAAGTCGTGCAAGCGGAAAGCTCCTGATTGGAAAATCGAAGCAAATAAGCAAATTAGCTATTAAATTGCCAATCGCATTGCACATTTCAAATTTCACGGAATGTGCACAAACCAAATATAAACGATTAAATAAAAAATTACTTCGCGTACTACCAATAAGTATAACAAAATTATTTTATTTAACCGGTTTCAAGATCTACAAACGATCCCATCATCAGAAATGTTTAAGAAAAATTGTAAACAAATTATTATGACAGTTGACAAGGAAACTAAAATTGACAAATTATAATGATGTCCATGAAATAAGATAACTAGATAACTGAATTTCAGTATTTACCTATATAAGAAAAACACAAAGGAAAATCGAATACCTCGTAGCTTGAAGGGAAAAACCAATGAATTTAAAGAAAACCATATAGGAAGAAAACAATAAATTCAATTGAAAAAACCTTCAAGTGAAATATCAGAACAGAAAAAACTAAATAAATAAAATATCCATGGAATCTTGACAATTAATTTACAAAAGTTTAAATAAACTAGATTGTATTAAATCGACTTGATCATTAAGTAAGTTACAATTTTTATCATTTTTATGTTTATAAATTTCTATAGACTCTAATATATCCAATTGATAACTCTTTACAAAATTAAACAATAATTTAGTATTCTCCGGAGGAGGGAATTGATGATTGTTATCAAAGAAATGATTAGCAAAACTTGAATGATCATTCTTCAAACGAAATGATCTTAAATGTTCGTTATACCTAATACGTATAGATCTGCCAGTCTGTCCGATATATATGCTGTTACAGTCTAAGCAATTTAGTTGATAAACACCTGTGTGGTCAAGTTTATGTGTTCTGTCTTTACTGTTAAATAAAATATGTGATAATATATTTGATGGTTTAAATGTGACTTGTATGTTGTTTTTTCTATGATACACAGGGCCTTTACAGTACCGCTATCTTTAGATAAATTGAATAAAGAACTAAACATAATTAGAACAATTGCAATAAATAACGGATTTAAGATTGAAATCATCAATAGAATCATTAACAATAAAAAATTTAAAATTGCTTGTAACAATATATATCCTAAATTATCTAATGATAGACTTACCAAATTTTGCAGGATTACCTATTTTGGAAATATTTCTGAAAAGATTGCCAGTATTTTAAGAAAAAACAACATACAAGTCACATTTAAACCATCAAATATATTATCACATATTTTATTTAACAGTAAAGACAGAACACATAAACTTGACCACACAGGTGTTTATCAACTAAATTGCTTAGACTGTAACAGCATTTATATCGGACAGACTGGCAGATCTATACGTATTAGGTATAACGAACATTTAAGATCATTTCGTTTGAAGAATGATCATTCAAGTTTTGCTAATCATTTCTTTGATAACAATCATCAATTCCCTCCTCCGGAGAATACTAAATTATTGTTTAATTTTGTAAAGAGTTATCAATTGGATATATTAGAGTCTATAGAAATTTATAAACATAAAAATGATAAAAATTGTAACTTACTTATTTGTTACTACTTCCATGGAACATCCTGTCAAAAATACAAACATAACCTACAAATTTGTGATAAGCGTTTTTTCACTTAAAAATTGTAACTTACTTATTTGTTACTACTTCCATGGAACATCCTGTCAAAAATACAAACATAACCTACGAATTTGTGATAAGCGTTTTTTCACTTCCATCACAAATTGGTAAATAATTCTCATAATAGATAATTTATATTGCTTAAATATTTGGGCCTCTTCTTTGAAAATGCTGGTCGGATTTAGAAAATTACCAGTATTTCGGAATAAAATTTTTGATTTGAGTTTATATGGAATACAGCGTTAAAATTTTTCTTTAATATTCCCGTTTGATGCGTGATAATCGGTTCATTAATCTTGGAGATTTGTACTAAATAAAATGTCCATGTTTTGCTTAAAGTAAACGCTTTGTTTCAAATTTACTCGTACCTGGAAAATCGAAAGAGATCACCACTGGTAATCAGTCCTATAAACTAGAATACCTAACTCCTCTTATATATATGTAGTCTCGTCAAAACGGCTCACTTGGCACATCGATAGTCCACTGTTAATTTTCTGTAAACTGTGCTCGATACGCGCAGTCAGATCAATCCACAGGCGTGTTTGTGAACCCCAATCAGAAGCGTAAATTGTCAAATGGTTGCTATGGCGTCACTCACATTCAGCCGACATATTGCATTTGCATCCGTTTTCATGTAAAAGTGCGACATTCGAAGTTTACCTATAACAAACTGATAGTGATATTTAAGTTTGAAATAGAAATACATTTTATCATTTACCTACAATGACGTTATTACTTGCATCAAAGTACCTTGTTATGCAGCATTAAAATTTATACCAAGTTATCAATGCCAAAGAAATTTGCACAAAAATCTGAAAGCAAGTGTAGGTATCGAAATATTTTTTTAACTGAGAATCACCATGAATATTTACATCTCAGCGCTTTCAACAGACTCTTGAGAACTCAATATTGAACACGGTATTTAAATATGCACAAAGACCGCACGACCAACCCCTTCAAGAGGGAGGGTGTAACATTTAACATTCCAAGGCCGTAATTAGCTGAAAGTGGGAAAATTTTACAAGTTTTGTTTCGGCCGCGAGTTTCTGGAGAGAAATTAAATTTATGGTTTTGTAAAGCGAGTAATTTTTTAAAAGGGGAGAGTTAATTTTGTTCCTGATTAAGATTCGTCTCGGTTTGCAGTTCTTCGAGAGGAGATATAAGACCGAGAATAATAATATCTATACTTATTACATTATGCATGAGAGAATATACAGATGTCCTAACTCGATATTGGTTAAAACGTAGGCGCTATCAAAAAAAAACTTTATATAACAAAACTTTTGGTGTTTCATCCCAGCTCCGACCTAAATAATTTTCAAACAGCTTGTGCCATGTAAATGGAATCGGCATGTATTTGATTTTTATACGACTAGGTCACTGCCCTAGTCGAATCATGACTTCAAAGAAACGCATTATTGCCTGATTACAGAATAATTTACATCTGATATAATTCCCTGAATTTATTCTATTCAGTAAGCTGTAAAGGGTTGTATAAACATAAGTGTTACAGGAGCTTCCTGGACTGTCTATATAAAAACATGAAGATTCAGAAATTGATTCATTTATGTTAGCATCACATTTACCCAAAATAATATTTACAATTTCTTTCTGCTTTTCATTTAGGTGTTTATATTGTCGTGATCCTATTTCTATTGCTTGTTCTTCATATGCATATTCAATGTGGTGGCATGGTAGGAAACATTGAAAGATTGTAACCTTCCGCAGAAAGCATGGAACTAATTTGAATATAGGCTTTTTTGTCCTTCAGTATTGCTGTAACGTCTTTCATAATCTTGTGACATTGCTTCTTTAAATTCTTCCCCCAATTCTTCCTGATAAATTGGTCGGCAATGCATTAAAATACGAATGAATAAATATCTCAGCCGTCTGGGCATCATCCAAATTTCAGCTTCATTCATGGCTCTTTTCCACTGATCTTAAATAAGACCTAATTTTAAACACGCTGCTACATAAGATTCCTGTATTTCTCCGTTTACTTTTTTCAGCTCTTCAGATCTGTTTGCTCCTTTAACATGAAGTAATAATAATCGAAAATGAAATAGTTCAATTTGGCTGGGGCTTACGGAGTATATGCATCCAATAACTTTGAATTGTTTCTGACGGCGTATACTTTTACAACAACAAACATGATACCTACCTGTGATACGCACTTTTGGCGATCGGCTCCAGTACGTATTAAAAAGAGACGGAAACGAGAAATCTGACCTCGCTAGATCGAAACGGTACGTGTCTATTGCGCATTCTCCACGACTAACATCACTTTTATTAGATAAGATCACAACCTAGAATTTTAAGTATGACACATAATTCTTATACCACCTCTCGTTTTTTCTTCGAAGCAGCCGATTTCCTCTTCTACCTCCTTCACCTGTTTCCACATGTCCCGCCTTCTTGGCCAGAAAACAAAGCACGTCAAACAATCTGTTCTCGTTTCTATTCAATTGCTTCCTGGTGTTATGAATCCTTTCCTTCAGCAGGGTTCCACTGGCTGTCGGCTGTCCTCGGGATCTTTTGCGGTGAGGGATATGCTTTGAATGTGATGCTTTACCTTTAGGAATTACTTATTCATCCCGGAACCTCATCAGAAAAGTCAATTGTGGTATTTTATAATCTACTGAGAATTTCTGACATAAATGCTCTTAGCGTGCATAAGGTAACCATCCTCAAGAAAAAGTGAAACGCAATGACTTTCTTGAGAAGTGTGCTTTGGAACTGATCCGACCACAAATTGCAGTGCGAACGAAAGTTCTTCAATTACCAAAATAAATTATTGGGGAACGCAACCTTTCCACCCCCACTCCCCTAATCCACGGCGGAATTATGTCGAATGGCCCACGGACTAGAAATAGGTCATCTGGAAGATCTTGCGTGAAATGCGGCAAATTTGCTTGCAAGGACCACATGAGAGACAAATTGTAGACGACTGTTGTAGACCACGCGCCTAACAGACGGTTAAAGTATTGCCGCTTAGTTTATAGACTGCAAAATATGCGAACGTTGTAGCCTCCACTTCATACTTCAATTTATGTATATTTTTTTGTAGAAATGACAACGCTATATTCCTGTTACTTTTAGCGAATGAGCATGCAAATTGTTTGTCAAAGTACTATTATTTTTTTTGTTGAAAATAAACCCACCTTAGATGATCTTATTTGGTGAAAATTTTAAGTTAAACTAGGTACATAAACAAACAGATTTTATATTTCAATTCGCTTGGTACAGTTCCTGGAAAACGCAATCGCAGTCCATGGATCAAGGAAAACACCAAATTTTATTTTATTGGAAAACAATACATTGTGTATTAAAATAAAAGTGTATTTCTACTAATGTTAATTTTTTGAAATTTATGCTTAATACGATGTATTCCCTCATCGAGCATTAATGGCCGCCCGGCACCGCCTAAGAATACTTAAAATTATCCCATCGATTGTATCTTGTGGCAAAAGGGCCCACTGCTCTCTCAGTGCATTTTTAAATGCAAGACGCCCTTGAATGTTTTCCTTAACTAGAAGAAGTTGTACCTGCAGCATATCACACACATGCTCAATGGGGTTGAGGTCGGAATACTGAGAAGACCATGGCAAAAGGGCAATGTTCTCTTCTTCAAACCAATTTTGTACCTGATGTGCAATGTGAGGACGAGCATTGTAACAATGCACAGACGTAATGCCTAAGAGTTCTAATGAACTTAGAGAGGCATTCCGAAATTGTTCTACGAGACCGTTACTGGTAACGGAAAGCCCCGATCAAAAGGATAAATTTGCCAGTATACGCATATGCACCGATGAAAGAATGAAACACGCTACACGTGCGACTGACGTCACGCGAGATGATAGGAATTCCCGAGTTACTCTTTTGCACGCTGCAACTCTTGACTCCCACTTTTACGAGATGGCAAGAATTCGTGCTGAATTTCAACCCGCCACCACAGCTTACGTAGAAGAATCCGACGTCAAACCGCCGCCGAAGCCCCCCACTTTCCGCTTATATAAGTGGGTGCTCCGGAGAAGAAAAGGCAGTATTTGGCCGTCCGGCCCTCGGCTGTAACAAATACTCCCAGCATCCGGGATGATGCTGGTCGCTGACATCCGACCTACTAGTACTTGATCGACCGTTCCGACTTCGCCGTGTGACCAACTGATAGTAACCGTCCTTTAACTTTTGAGTAAGAAACCGTTGTAGTAAATTCTAACCAGTCGTAATTTGGCTGGCCTATCTGGTCCGTATCAGATAAGTAAAATATGTTCATGCTGGGGAATTGAAAGTGTCTGTCTATGAAGATTAGATCGATTTGCCTATTCCTGTGTGGCCCTAGTGCCTGTAACAGGACGATATACCGGTGCAAATCGATCTCTTCCGGGTAATGGGCGGATTTGGTGAAATCTTAAGGTAGAACATTTACTTATTTGCGACTGAAGAGCTAGCGGCGTTCCCCCAGGTAATTGCATTCGCGTGCTTTGACGAGAATCGCCCCCGAAACCCGGCTCGGAGTCGGCACTGTTCGGTGCTTCCACGAAAACTCCGAGACACCGTCAATGTTCAGTTTTGATCACACGACGAACCGTAGCGCACCATCAGGATACACCGCGTTTTATTTCCATGTAAATAATAAATATCTGGTATTTTTGTAAATATATATTCTGTTTTTATACATTCAATTCTGTTTTATCGATTCAATTCTTTCAAATATAAATAGCTAACTTAATAGAGTACCGTTTTATTTTGTTTATGTCTTGTTATTCGACGTTTAGCAATAGTAATATAGTAATAGGACCCGTCCTTCTGCGACTAAGAGCATAAGGGTGATCAACGACTAAGTCTTACCGACCTGACCGTAAATACAGCTCCAGTAATCGTTCATAAGAGAACGAACCGACCCGCCTATGTATAAGTGATACCGAGGGATACAGCTGTATATTTAGAGACCGAATCCAGAAGCACCGTTTCTGAACTAGAATACGCCATTGTAAAATTTGGCGTCCCCGAAAAAGACAAGTAATCGTTGTAGCATTGTCCTGCATATAAACCAAATCTGGACTAGCAGCATATGAATATGGTTGCTCAACAGGTACAAGAACTTGTTCAATAACGTCGCTGGTTCATGGCTCCATCCAGACAAATACCGTCCGTTCTATGGTGCAAATCGATTCCAGCCCATACCATCACAGACCATCCTCGGTAATTGTGAACTTCCTGGAAGTGCCTGGTCCTCTCCAAGGCTCCGCTTCTTCGCTATACTCTCGTTCTTCCGCTATCAGGTTGAAATCCGAACCCAGATTCGTCGGTAAACAGAACATTGGACCATTCACCCCATTGAGCATACTCTTCAGCCCATTCAAGATGAGCTTAGCGATTGCCTTGGCGAAGTGAAGACCAGCTTCATGGAGACGATTCCTGATGGTTTGGTCAGATACCGCTACGGCATGTACATTCTACGGCCTTCGTGTCTTTCGGCCACATCGTCAGTCTCCTGGTATCATCCCCACAATCAATACATTACGCTTCGCGATACTCCAAATTCGGCCGCTACCTGACTTTGTAAACCACCATAGTATTATTAAAAATAGAAATATGCCGTTTGTCAAAAATACTAGAGATAATTTTGAGCTACCAGTTAGGTATAAAAAATTTCAATATATATTATCGTAACACAATCTGGATTTCGTTCTTACTGCAATGCTATGGCTGTGACTTGTGATATAATTACTGCTGCAGACATCTTTTTGTTCTTCCCGTCGATGAAACACTATGCCAATTATTAAGTGGGATACTATAATATTATTTACCGTGTCATAAATAAAAATATCGCTCATCTTGCAAATTTTCTTTCTGCGGCGGAATCCTGGATTCTGTAACCACCCGAAAGTATCCTTAAAGTCTCTCAGCTGTCGGTTACGCTAGCTAGATGAGAATCGCGATCGTTTATCTCAATTAAGCGCCTGAAAATCTTCCCGCTTTAGCGTCGTTTTTGCCAGCACCACATTAATAGTGTACTATTTCTTAAAGGTAACCCATTAGTGTGCTTAAGACTTGGGTCCCTTAATAAATACTAATAATAGACGGAACAGTTACTGTAAGTGCCTAACCAGACGGTGGAGTGTTTCTTGTCCCTGTACTTTGGGGGATGAACGAACGCAATGCAGATACTTTGAGATCACTCGAGTGTGAAGCATCCCTAGAGTACCAAACATAAAACAACGCTGCACACTACCGCCCGTAAATGGGTGTTCATGTATTTTTGTGTTATAATAATTACCATCATCTAGGCGGTAATGGTTTATAGCTTTCGTACTTTTAGGAATAATTAGGAAATTTCATAACGAAAAACTCTGGACTTTAGAACCTTAAAGTTTAATTATAATTACACAGAGACAAAATCGCAAACTGCTTACAATCACATCACAAACTCTAAGTACTGAACCTCAATTATTGACTTTATGGAAACTTCAATCTATTGAGATAAACAACAACAAACGAAACAAGAAACTTTACTCTCGCGTAGGCAGACGAACTGGTAGAATTGCATATGTTTCAGCAGGTAGTTCGCCAATTGTGTAATAAAGACTCTTGCCCGCAGCACCCAGTCGAATCATTGTCTGATTCGCTGTATGGGAGGAGCATGGAGCCGCAAAAGTAATTTATGGCAAAACTACTGCATCGTGACTATTTAATGAATACTATATGAGCCAAAAGCGTTTCATGACTTGTGCAATTAAAATTATCAAATCAAGACGTAGGATACAAATGCTAACCGCAAAGTCTAAAAAACGCAAAAAATATAATAAAAATACTAGCGCCAAATAAAAATTGCAATCCACGAATGATGAGTATTTATTTATTTATTTATTTATTTATTTATTTATTTATTTATTTATTTATTTATTTATTGACGATCGCCGATACATAATATACCGTGTGACAAACTTCCATGTGTACATGGGGAAATAACATGGGCAATTACATTTTTGGGGATTCCTGCTCCCATGTGGTGGTAAAGGTAGCAATCGAAAGATTATTTTTTTCTGCGTATGAGGATATCAAAAACTCTACAACTTTCCAATTTATTAAAGCATTAAAAGCAAAAATTACATTAATAATTTTCTACCTAAAACACAGAAATTTATCAGATTATCCATGACAACTTAATTTATTCTAATCAAGGATGTCTTTGATTTTTATGGATTTTCTGAACTGTCAACATTTAAAAATGAACAAAAATATTTATTCAGTTCAAGAAAAGGTTTTCATTGTGAAAATATTTTACGGCGGCAATAGTTTGCGCGTAGTCCGTGCCTTATTGTCTGTAAAATTCAATAACGGTCCTATTCCTTCAGTATAACAACAAATAATTTAGTGAGAAATTTGAAGGCTGGGAATCTTTCATCGAAAGAAGTTAATTTTTACTAATACATAAACTTGTTTTTTTATTTAGATAATTCTCATTCACATTATTATAGTATTTTTCAGATTTGTTGGCGATTGCGCTGCCATATCCGATTATCCAAGCAACCGCCAGCAGTTCAGTAGTTTCCAAAATTTTGCTGTTGCTAGGAACCGTGACAAGCGTGTGCGCCGAGACTCTGGACACGGCACACGGCAATGAGCATTTTGACGTTTTCCCTCAAGAAATGTATTCTTTTACCCACAACATTAGCCCGTTCACACAAAAGACACCGGTTATTTTCTAGTTTGTAGTTAAATCTGCTATTGGTTATAAATGCCAAAACCTGTGTCCGAAATATCCACTATTTATTTTGTTTCTAATTTGTTATTTAAAATTTTTTCATGGAATAAATAGCATTCCTTACTTCGGTTTTAATGCTGTCAGTTACATCTTCACTTTTTCATTTTGATTTGCTGTGCGTTTTTCCGGGCGTTGTAGCAGACAAACCTCATTGTTCCTCTCCAACTATGCGCGACTCGCTGCGTAGACTTACGTTTGATGCATCGGCCAGTCGCTCCTGGTCACAAGTTAAAGGCAATAGGGGACCATTATTTTCCTTTTTTCGAGTAAAGTATTCAAAAATATTTCGTAAAACTTCTCGACGCTGTTTGGTAAAAACATTTCCAGGCATCTTTACACCTGACAATCAAACTGACAGTTATACTTGAAAGGCAATAATTTTTGATAAATTGCTTGGTGACCACTGGATATTGCAAAATAAGCATATTAATACTGAAACCATTTTGTTTCACACAACCATAGTAAGAAAGAGTGAGATCAAATACGGAAACGTGAGAATATTCTCAAGTCATCTTACGGCAGCAATTAAAATTCAACAAATCCATTTTACAGAAGGGAGAAAGACATATGAACGTAATGCGCAGATTACTGCACACACACGCCAAGATATCTGAAAAGAACTATATTGTCATTACCTATAGTTGACAATTAATTGATTACTGGTATGGATGTTTCGTTGGTGAATGCTGGTCCATAGTTTAGGGTAAATTGTAGGTGTCGTCTAACCTATTAAAAAGTTTTTGGGAAAATTTTAAAGCAGTAAAATGAAATAATAAAAATTAAATTACTTTAATTTTACTGCAATTATGAAAAATTTAACAAGCGGCAACATTGTTTATTTTGCTCTAATGAATTTTGTAATCTGTCAATTTAATACTTATTTATTTCATATCTAGGTAAGGACAAAACTTATTAGTTAATAATACATATACAATGGAATTAAAGAAACATAAAAAAAGAAAAATAACTATAACAAGTATTAAAATAAACCCCCCTTCTGTATCAGACAGTATCCCAGCCTATTATAGAAAGAATTTCTCACATTCGCAAGTTGCCGATCGTTTATTAAGTTGCATTCCGCAAAAATAGCATTCCTTAAAGAATCAGTATTTGGGTGACGAGTTTTATAAATCTTATTTTTTAAATGACCCCACAAGAAAAAGTCACACGGTGCCAAACCGGGAGATCTAGCTGGCCAGTTTATAGCACCACCTCGACCAATCCAGCTCTCTGGAAATATTTCATTTAATAATCCCCTCACTTGTGCTCCAAAATGTGCTGGGCATTCGTTATGTTGAAACCAGACCTTCCGATTCGCATGTGCAACTTCTTCTAACGCAAATGTAAAAGATCTAAATAAGCTTCTGAATTTAAATTTCCCTGTATTTCAAATGGTCCTATAATGCGATTATTAAAAATGCCTGCCCAAATATTGATCTTTTGAGGGTATTGCATTGTAGTGGCTAGATTTATTCTGGGATTTTCCTGGGCCCAATGCCTAACGTTTCGTGAATTTGGCTCTTGATTTAAAGTGAAGGTACACTCATCGATAAAACAAATTGATGAGAGGAAGCTGCGATCCCGATTAGCCCGTTCTTGCATTTCTTCACAGAAAGTTTGCCTTGATTCTTCGTCAAAAGGAAGTAACTCTTGGTGACATTGGAATTTAAAGGGATGATATTTGTTTTTTTTTAATATGTTACGGACAGTTTCTCTTGAAACATTACGTTCTAGGGCAATAGACCTTAAACTAGATGTTGGACTAGCAGTTATCAGGCCTATTACCATTTCCTCTACCTCAACATTTAGATTTCTTGGAACGACTAAAAAAATAAATGATAAGATTAATTTTAGTTTTGTTTCACTCCACGTTATCACTTGTTAAATTTCTCATAATCCCAGTAAAATTTAAGTTAGAGAACAATAAGGAATTAGCAACTAGGTACTAATAATAAGCGAATCAGAATTATCTAAATAAAAACCAAGTAAATTTATTAGTAAAAATTACCTTCTTTCAATGAAAGATTCCCTGGCCCGGTTTTTCAAAGAATCCAACACCGGATTAAGTCTGACACCGACTTCGTTGCTATGATACCGGCTTTCTGATTGGTTGTAGCATAGCAACAAAGCCGGTGTCAGACTTAATCCGGTGTTGGATTCTTTGAAAAACCGGGCCCCTGTATCTTCAAATTTCTTAACTAATTTTTTTATTGTTGTTACCGAAGGAATAGGACTGTTATTGAATTTTACAGAAAATAAGTCACGGACTACCCGCAAACTATTGCCGCCGTAAAATGTTTTCACGATGAAAACCTTTTCTTCAACTGAATAAATATTTTTGTTCATTTTGAAACCCAAATTTTAAATTGTTGATAAATAATGTTGACAGTTCAGACGAATTAGAAATTAGAATCAAGGGAGGCTTTGATTAGAATAAATTAAATTGTCATAGGTAATCTGATGAATATCCGTGTTTTAATTTGAAAATTATTAGTGTAATTTTTGCTTTTAATGCTTTAATAAATTGGAAAATTGCAGAGTTTTTGATACCCTCATACGCAGAAAAAAATAGTCTTTCAATTATTGCTACCTTTACCACCACTGTAACTCACATGGGGAGCAGGAATCCCCAAATATGTAATTGCCCATGTTATTTCCCCATGTACACATGGAAGTTTGTCACACGGTAGATACATAAATAAACATGCATATTACGCGATCGCCAATAGCAACGAAATTCAGTCACCCCCAAACGAGGTTCCTGGTCTTCCATTTCGCCGAATGCTAACCACTAAACCTAAAACTAAACTGAACTCAAGATTACAGTAACACTTTAACCCGCAAAAGCGATCAATTTAAATTAAACAATTATATAATAGCCTATGGAATAGAGAGAAAAAAAAGAAAAAAAAGAGAAAGAAAGAGAAAGAAAGAGAAAGAAAGGCGAGAAAAAAGAGAAATGGAGAACTACAGGAAGAAATGCGCATGTCATTGTTGCCTCAATAAATCAAGCTTCAAACGCATTCCAAAAGTCTTGGTTCCACAAGCAAAGCTGTATACATGAAGACTATTCATACAATCAGCAATGTTATAACTATCACATCGTTTAAAAGTTCTTTGCGGTGATGTGGAATGGTCAATAGATTTTTCCTACGAATATTTAAGTTGTGGACATCCGTTCTGAAGGTCAATTTTTCATAGAGGTATGGGGGAGTTTTAAATTTAATTACATTGTAGAAGAAGCAAGCAGAATGAAGAAATCGTCGGTTATACATACTCAGCCAACCCAGGTCAAGCAGTCTGTGCGAAATTCGCTCCCGACGTCTCGCTCCAAAAATTAATCACAAACAAGAATTCTGAACTCTTTGAACACGACGCACATCAGCACTATCCAAGCAGGGACCATAAACCACATCACAATAATTGAAGTGCGACAGGACCAAAAACTCGCACAACATAACTGACAAACGAAGAAATATTGTTAAAGATTAATTATTTTCTATGCAATTAATTTCCCGTTTTCAGAGACAAATACTAGAACAGTTTTATTGATTTCAATATTATTTGCATATTGTGCCGTTGATAGTTTTTGAATGTTATAAAACTGATAATAGTCAAAAATTACTTATTGAGTGTTACAATTTTATTAGATGAATACCTAATAATTAGTGGGTAATGAGAATTCCATTATGCGTAATGCGTTTACGTATTGATGTATAAACCAAAACCAATTAACTGTCACATAATTTAGATGTCAGAGATAGAATTTTAGGTGCAATTACATCAGTTCAACAATAACAATCCTGCCAAATGTGTATAATCTAGTAATATCACCCTTGTCAGTTTAATGGCTTCACAGGATGACATTATTATGAAGCCCTATTTCTTGCTTAAGGACAATCTAGATCTGAAAGCCCTCTAACGTGAGATTGAGATTAATTTGTCAGGTGTCACTTATGGTTATACAGAGCGACTTGCCAAATACCGTTTTCCATTGCAGAGGTCTTTGAATAATATCGAACAGAAAAAAGTTTGAGTTGCCTTTCAAAGAGATGTTTCGAAATTTTTTTTTCTCAATTACCCCTCACTTTTTTGGAAGTTGCAACAGGGGTGCCCCTGCAAACTTTTTTTATTCGATTCTGCAATAAATTTACTATAGAAATACAATAATTCAGATTTTTGTTGGGTAGAAACCTATAAAAATTTTAAAAATCGAATTTCAAACATTTGAATGAACTAAACTTGCAGAACTTAAACTAAAGTGCCAGCGTCAGCAAACACATGCAAGTAGGTGGTATGATGTTGTGTCAATACCCGTTTTATTACCCTCACCCCATTACTACCATCCCGTCAGATATAATGCCGAAACCCATAGGAATTTAATTACACATTGTATTATCCTGAGTTGGCCGAAGAATGCGGTCACAGCTTCACACCTTCCAACGCATTTCCCGGACGAAGCTCATAACTTGGGAGAAGAGGATGAAACGGTAGCCTGGCGGTTTTAAAATACAAACTTTACGACAAAATTATGAGGGAAATGTTTGTTTCAGATCGTAAAGTGAATGCAGACTCCATTCCCTCGGTGGAGAATGTTATGCGGGCGCTTTTCGCTACAATGATGGACGAAAATTGTTAACTAACTAAGCATCTTTAAGTTATTTAGTTTATGGTTTGCGTGCAAAGCAGATTACGTATCGATGACAGTTCACAATAATGCTATGAATCAAATAGGAGCAATCAAATTCCAGCTTCTTAGAACTGAAGGGTAGCCGGGCAAGTATTTATTGCTGGTCTTAATCAGGTATACCTGATAAACCCATACATGGTGGAATTTAGAATCGGACCATAATTCTGTTAAGGCAACTGCCTCTATTTTTATACATCCTTATACTTTCTAATTTGAAAATTGAGATGGATAGGTTAGCATTAGACGTAGTAGGTATCAGTGAAGTGCGATGGCCAGAAGCTGGAGACTTCTGGAGCGGAGATTTTAGAGTAATACACACAGGATCTGTAGGAGGAAATTCGGGAGTAGGAATTGTTATGCGGAAAAAAGTAGGACAGAGTGTAGAAAATTTCTTACAGCAAAGTGACAGGGTAGTTATGGTTAGGTTAGATTCGAAACCTGTAAAAACAGTAATAATACAGGTATACATGCCCACTTCTAACTACAGTGATGAGGCCGTAGAGGCAGTTTATAGTGATATTGAATATGTGCTACATTTTGTGAGAGGGCACGAAAATTTAATAATTACAGGAGATTTCAATGCAGTCGTAGGCACAGGGCGAGAGGGCGGAATAGTTGGCCCCTTTGGATTAGGCAATAGGAACGATAGGGGAGTTAGACTGATAGAGTTCTGCGATAAACATAACTTAACCGTCGCGAACACTCTATTTCACCATCATGTTAGGAGATGCTATACGTGGAAGATGCCAGGAGACTTAGGGAGATATCAAATAGATTACATTCTCGTTAGGCAAAGATTTAGAAATCAAGTTAGGGATTGTAGAAGTTATCCAGGAGCAGATATAGATAGTGATCACAACATAGTCGTTATGAAAGCCAATCTTAAATTTAAGGTTTTGAAAAAAAGAAGCGGAAGAAGGTATCTTGACCCAGAGAAACTAAAAGATGATGATATGCGCAATAAGTTCGAGAAAAAGACAAACGAAGCACTAAAGGGCACGGGTGGAAATATTGTTAGGGACATAGAGGCAGAATGGAATTGCATTAAAAATAGTTTAGTTTCCTCGGCTAGGGATATTTTGGGTCATAAACAGAATGAAAGTAGGAAACCCTGGATAACAAAACATATTGTGAGTCTAATAGAGGAAAGGCGAAAATATAAAAATAGGTTAGATGAAACAGGGAAACAAAGATATAAGGCGATCAAGTGGGAAATTATTCGGAAATGTAGGAAAGCGAAAGAGCAATGGATCGATAATAAATGCAAAGAAGTGGAAGATAAATTCGAAGTAGGAAAGACTGATGAAGCATATAAAATAATTAGGAGAAATTTTAGAGAAATTGGATCTAGTACCAAAAACATTAGAAATGAGGCAGGAGATATCCTAATCGGAAGTGGGGAGAAGGCAGATAGGTGGAAAGAATATTTAGGAAACTTATATGCGGGACAGGAAGTGCAAGATATATTAGAAAGCGAAAGCAGTGTAGAGGGGGATAACCTAGGGAGTCCTATAATGAGAGAAGAGTTTGAGATAGCACTAAAAAGTTTAAGGAATAATAAAGCACCAGGTATAGATGGCTTGCAGGCAGAAATCTTAAAGTGCGCAGGTCAAGAGGTAATAGATCGTTTATTTAAATTAGTTAGTCGCATATACCTGACAGGCGAGATTCCAGAAGATTACAAACGGAACATCATAGTAGCTTTGCCAAAAAGAAAAGGCGCGGATAGATGCGAAAATTTTAGAACTATCAGTTTAACTTCCCATGCGTCAAAAATTTTAACTAGAATTGTGCAAAGAAGGATGGAGAAAAAGGCGGAAGAAATATTAGGAGAAGATCAGTTCGGATTTAGACGAAATAGAGGAACGCGCGAGGCCATTCTAGCTTTACGAGTAATTATAGAAAAAACGATAGAAAAGAGAAAGAGCGTCTATATAGGATTTGTAGATTTAGAAAAAGCCTTCGACAACGTAAAATGGGGGAAGATGTTCGAAGTGCTGAGAAAGGTAGGGATGAAATACAGGGACAGAAGAATAATACATAATCTCTACAAAGAGCAAAAGGCAGTTATAGAATGTGAGCAGGAACAAAGGGAAGTAGATATCCGGAAGGGAGTGAGACAGGGATGTGCATTGTCACCTCTAGTTTTCAACTTATATATCGAAGATGCGATTAATATTGTTAAGGAAAGAACAGCCTCAGGGATCAATGTACAGGGCCAAACTATTAACATGCTCAGATTTGCGGATGATATAGCAGTGTTAGCATCTAGCAAAGAAGAATTAGGAGCGGCTTTGAATGAAATGGAAGCAGTTTTGACACAGGGCTTCGGCATGAAAATCAATAAAAAGAAAACTAAAATTTTGGTATGTAGGGGATATGAAAATAGAACTAAAATGGAAATACAAATTGGAAATGAGAAGATAGAGGAGGTCGCGGATTTCTGCTACTTAGGAAGTAAAATAACTCAAGACGGTAGGAGCACTAAAGATATAAAACAAAGAATGGCGCAGGGCCGAGTTGCGTTTAACAAAAAGAAACAACTGTTATGCTCGAGAACGGTTAATATAGAGACTAGGAAGAGACTCTTAACGTCGTATGTATGGAGTACGGTATTATACGGGTGCGAAACTTGGACAATAGGAGAAGCGGATAGAAAAAGAGTAGAAGCGTTTGAAATGTGGTGCTACAGACGCATGATGAAGATACCGTGGATAGATAAGGTTAGCAATAGGGAAGTATTAGAAAGAGTTGGGGAAAAGCGAAAGGTATGGAAAACAATAAAGAGTAGGAGAGATAGGATGGTAGGACACCTTCTAAGACACGAGGGAATAGTTCGTGACATACTAGAGTCAGAGATAGGAATAAAAAGAGGTAGGGGTAGGCCTAGATTAGACTACTGCTCTCAAATAGTTAGGGATGTAGGATGTTCTACTTTTAGGGAAATGCGTAGGTTAGCTCAGGATAGAAAAGAATGGAGGTACGCGTCCAACCAGTCTTCGGACTGAGAACCTTATGATGATATGATGATACTTTCTAAAGCGTTGAAATCAAATTTATTAATCCCTGGCTGTAAGAGTTTCAAATTATTGATATTGAATTTATGGCCCGGAATTATCTGTACGTCGTATTTGTAATGAGCTTGATGCTCCTTAAAGCGAGTTAAAATAGACAGCGTAGACTGTCCGATATATTTTTGTCGCAATTTCCGCATGCTACATATTTCGTAAATTCCCGCTTTAAGAATGGATTCCGTTCTATTTCTTCGCATGAGAGATTTTCGACGAGTGACGATGCCTTGCACATCAACTTGAAATAGAAAGAGAAGGACAGCTTCCATTTTTATACATTTTGATAATTATTAAAGATAGCATACTTATTATAAATTGGCAACTATAGAACAGAAACTTGTACACCGCAGTACCTATACATTATTATGACTGTAGATTCTAACCAATACGGTCAGCACAAAGATCAATGAGGCTATTTTTGGATTTTTAGTTAATAGACTGTTGAGTTTACCATCCTCGAAAGGTACCGCACGGAAGTAAACACAATCAGAGATATAGCGAAATATAACGATTTCGATCCAGAAATTGTAAATAGATTAATTAGGAAACGAAAATTTAAAATCTTATTGCGAAATTCCACAATCTGGCAACCAAATTAATAGAATTATAAAAATACCATATATTCCGCGGATAACTAGAGGGCTTTGTTACAAACACAATTTCAAAATGGACAATCATAAGGTAAATAGTACCTACATACAGAAATCAAAAAATTTTAATTTAGTCGTTACACATGACAAGTGCGACAGCATTGCTAGCAGAACTTGTAGAGTTTTTAACGAAACTTATCCAAATTTACCACCGATGGACAAAACTAAATTTAGAAGTCTGGAATCAAATTTTGTTCAATGTGGTAAACAGAATGCAAGAAAGATGCGACGTGGTTGAACTCTTAAATTATAGATAAAAAATTATGTATGTACCTACCTAATGTTGACCATCAACATCCAGACACTGTGCAGCACGTGAAGCGACGCCGTCTGTTGTTGCACTTCTAACTTCTGCAGGATCCAGGTTCACAAATGCTGCTCTCACGCGTGTCCCGAATTCATTCCTCGTGTTGATTACTGTTGCAGTAACTTAAGCCTTGATACGTCCTCAAAGGTAGAAATCGAGAAGATGGCTGTACGGTCAGGAAACTTCGCTGGCCAGTCCGTCGGGCACAACTGCCTTATCCACATGTCTTTGAACGTATTGGTAAATTGCTGATATACTCCCTGCGTGCAATGGGCTCCAGCCCCTTCCAGTTGTTACCAACATCCCCATCTTCTTGGATTTTCACCAGCAAGTATTCTCACAAAACAATTCTACGGGCAGCGTCCGTCTTGTGGATGTAGTCCTTGCACCATACAAAACTTAAAATTGTGCATATAGCGGCTTCTCAAAATTCTCTGCTTCGAATTCCTGCTGACACCCAAATCCTCCTCAGTATTGCTGATAAATATGTATACGCGGACAAGACATTCATTTCTACTGAACAAATAAAGATTTATTATTATTATTATTATTAAATAATAATATTCTCCGCCAAAAAATAGTGAAACATTAAATTTTTTCAGCGGTCAAAATTCATGAAAAGAAAACGAAATGAGATAGCGAGACATGAATATGCCCCTTGTGCATGACAGCAGTGTTGCTTTTTGCTAATAATTTGCAGAAAATGAAAAAATAATACGCAATTCACTCGTCCAATTTGCCCCTTTTATTAATCTTTGTGAAAGTCGTTGTTTAAAGCAGGTAACAGCTAGTTGGAAAACTTAAGATACTTTCATAATTATACTAGGGTGTTATCTCACGTTGTATTATAAATTACTATCTCGACAGAGCAGACGTAAAATACAGACACGAATGTGTTAATTTATTGTATAACAGCCTCGGGGAATTGTTTGTTGAGCAAACAGAGTGGTTAAGAATTAAGGGTAGCAAAATTCCTCTATTGCAATTCTATTCTAGCCCCCCTCAAAACTGTCATAACTTACTTTCTTGTTTTATTCAACATCCGCCAGCTCCATGGGATCTTTTTGGCGACCTTCTGTTTCATTTAAGTCTTCATAATATCCATTGCCTATGCCTTATACGTTCAACAAATTTTCGAAATATCCTCTCAATCTCCCCGTTATCTCAATCTCCCTCGCATGAATTGCCGGTCCTTAATTTGTTTAATCGTTTGTTGTATTGATTTGTACGATAGTCTTGTTCCGTCTTTTCATCAAAATCTTCCATCACTTTATTTTTGCCTCAAGAGCATCTCAGGTGCACCACAGAATATTCTTAAAGAATTGATTGCATTTAATTTAATACAGCAAAAAACCATTCTACCTACGGGTGCGACGTTGAACTATGACTGCGACCAGCGCTCAGCAGATCCAAGCATCCATCGAAATGATGCCAATGCAATTTTCTTATTTGCGTTAAAGAAACACCTGATCGAGTGCACGACCTCACCCATACGATCTCACTTGAATCTAGCCGTCAGATAGGAAGATCGACCTTCAGTTGCCGAATAACGCTAGTGTTCCCGCCCCAGACCTGACACACGCATTTTAAACAAAGCCCTTAGTTGCCCTCTCGCACCCAGGCACACGCATTTTTGGCTAAAAAAGATAATGTAAAAACGTGAGAAAGAAACAAGTCTCTACGGGAGCCGATCCTACCCGGCCCGAGAATACCTAACTACCACTCTCGTCACCTACCGACGCTGTTGGTTCCGTTTGGAACTAACGATGTACTTAAACGAAAGCTACTTCGGCTTCGCGCGTGGGATCTCGCCCGATCTTCATATCTGACGACTAAACTCAAATTACGATCTAAGCCAGTTGAAAAGAGACCGAACGGCCGATATTCCCACCAGTATTTTAAGTGTTTTGCCACTCCTCTTTTTCTTGTCAAGTACTTCCAACGCACTTTATTTTTAATTTCAGTTTTTGTTTCAGTTTCTTATTTTCTACTTTAAAAGCATTCTTGCAATCCCTGCACTGCTGTTGTTCTATTTTAATGTGATTAACAGATGCCGTCAGATCTTATACAGAAATTATGAGTAAGAAGTTAATTAAAAATTTTAGACGTTTGTAGTTCTTACATAATATTATCAGAAATAGTTCAGTAAAATATTAATAAAATAGCTATTGGGCTGCGAGTTTTATTTTTAAAGCTACATATTTCACCAGGTTCTTGAAATATTCCGGAAGAATTACGTTCTTAACAGCATTGTTGAATTTACTACAAGATTTTTTGAAGCAGAAGGAGTTCTTGTAATTCCATTATATGACTTATTGTCCTCATTGTAACCCAAAGAAACACAATAGGTACTTGTAATTTAATATTTCTGGTGGACCGCAGTTCCCTAATCAAGTCTTACCCTTGTCATTTGTGGTCTCTCCAACCACCACGAAATTAATCTTACTAATTCAATGCCTCGTGTACGCGATTCCGAGCTCTCCTTTCGCAAAAAATACAAAGAGAAGTATGTATTTTAAAATTAATTCTCGGGGATTTGTCGCCTTATTCATATTTTATGATTCTGTTCCGTTTTAATATTTAAAGGGCACCTAAAATTCGTTTAAACCGCGAAAGGAAGTAGAGTACATTATATGATACCTATTCTCCCTATTCTTTTTTGCAAGGTCATGCTCGGTGTGTTTGTAATTGCGGAGATACTGGATGAAATGCATTATCTGCCCACGGACTCTTGTACTGGTATGCATCCGGTATTGTACCTAATTTATTTATCATCTGAGCCGCCGTGCAGTTCACGAGCATAATGAAACTTTCTGGTTTACAGTGAGCTGTTGTAATTTTATTCTAGACTAGCTGGTACCCGGAGCTTTGCTGCCGTTTGACGTTTGCTGCAATTTTTAAATTATGTTGAAAGGAAAGAAGATATTGTAGAATTGCAGAAATATTCTTTCAAAATAATACATTTCCCGGTACGACACGCGCGCCACCTACTGTAAGTTAACAATTCCACATAAACTTCATTACCTCGGAAACTGTTTTATCACTTTGTCAAAGAAAAGTAATAGGTATTTGTTCGAATTTCCCGCATAATTATGACGGAGATTAGCCGCCCACAGGCGCAGATGCACGGAGTAGACAGATGCGTAGAGTAGAGATAGAACACTATGCCGCAGCGCAAAAAGCAATATTTTGTTAATCGCTGCAACTCGGTCAGTATTGCAGATATCGAGATGATTTTTTCACTAAAAACTTCTGCATACTTTTCACGACATATTGTTTCGATTGAGTAGGCATCTATCTTTTACAATAAAAAAATTTCTCGCGTGGTGAAAATTAAGGTGCACAAAAATGACGCGGTGTACAAAACTACAAATTTCTGACGTTGTTATTTTTCAAAAGTTAATTCTGTATGGAGGTTTGCAATCAAAAATGCCTGGAGAACATTTCAAAAAAAATTAGCTTCCTAGCTGTCTCCAGAACGAAGATATGACGATGTAAACTGAAATGTTGGGAGTTTTCAATTTTTCGAAATTATACGTAAAAATGCAGTTTTCAGGGTCAAGGTCGTCCCAAATGAACGCGCGCCCTCCGGATTCGGATTCAGCAGGTGATTTTTCATAGAAAACAGTTTTCAAAACAAGTGTGTCCTCGACTTCGGACAAACTCTTTAAATAAGCGCTTTTTTAGATAGCTGCTCCCCGACTATCTATATCAATCCCTGAAAAGTCCTTTACCTGATAATGAAAGTCTCATTAAATTCGGTTCAGTCATTTCCGAGATTAGCCCGGACAAACAAACAGACAGACAGACAGACATACAGACAAAAAATTGAAAAATGCGGTTTAATGTTTTTTGAACTCACCGCTCTCAAAATGACATTTCGCGAACCCGACAGACAAACTCAAGCATAGTGTTCGCGCACTAGTGCGCGAAATCTAGCAAAAAGCACTGGCCCTTTCAGGCTTTCTAGAAATAATTTGACTTGATAAGAATAAAGATAAATCGCTATTAATTCGATTGACACTTTGACAACTCAATTCAATAAATTAAACCAAATGTCATTTTCTACAATTGTCAAATGGAAATCTGTCAAAGTAACCACTTGATTTTTTGAAATTTTAAATTGGAAACGTATTACCTAGATAGTAATTAAAAAATTATAATGTTCGTTTCAAACAATATTGTACGAACCTCGATGCGCGAAGACGTCTTCGGCGCATTCGCGCAAATGAAGCACTCGCTCCTTCGTCGCTCGTGCTTCAAACATTGCGCTCATGCGCGAAAAATGTCTTCTCGCACTCGTTTCGTAAATAACTATTGGTAACGTGCGAATAATCATATGAGCTTAGAAAAAGCATTTATTTAGAAATCACAGACAGACACTTCAATTTTATTTATATGTATAGATTTATTTATTTATTTATTTATTTATGCATTATGTATATGGCACGTAACATGTGTTCATAGTACGCGCGTGACACAATCCGACTCCTAATTTCTACATTTTTTCTATTTCTATACAGGAAACCTGAATATTTTCGAAATAAAAAGTAGTCTGAAAAGTCCTTTACCTGATAATGAAAGTCTCATCAAATTCGGTTTAGCCATTTCCGAGATTAGCCCGGAAAAACAAACAAAGACAGACACTTCAATTTTATTTATATGTATAGCTGTATAGATTTACAATACTGAGGGCAGTGTTTTGGCAATAAATTGAGGTCTGAAGGTTGTGTTTCGTCCCCATGGCTAACCGTGAAATACTTCTCTTCTGCATTGAAATAGTGCATACCTTGATAAGTCTGTTTAAAAAAAATGTGATGTACAAGTTGTATAACCCAATGGACTATATTCTAAACTCTTAGAATGACTAGTCAGTTGCGATCGGCTTGACGATGACTTGCAGGATTCCATAATGACACAGCAGGATGACTTGCAGTTATTGGATTGTTCCAAACGTACATGGTACTGCTCATTCTCACTAATAATCTTGCATAAACTGCATGTACGTATAATTTCAAGGAGAAATCTTTAAAGGTGCTTTTCGTCTTTAGAATAATTGTCTTTCGTGTTTATAAATTTAGTGCCGTCTATTCCCTATTCAAGTGCGTATGTCGTATTCAATGGGCGCAATACGTCATTCCGCGAGAAACCTAATCAATCGTCTGTAATCAACATAAATATGTATCTCATCATTAAACTTTTTAAACGAACTAAACAAGACGTTGACCAGACCAAACGTTGTAACATGAAATCGGGTAATTGTTGGATTGAAGTGAAAAGGACATTCTCCGTAATGACCGAAAATTTCATTCATATACAGGAATTACAGAAATTAGAGAAATTTCTTGAGAATAAGAAGTATGAAGCCAATTTGAAAGTGTGATGTCTGTGTAGGTAGGTTTCCTAAAAATATCTAAATGAATTTTTGATTATTGTTTATTAAAGTTAAATATAAGAAATTTATTTTATGATCATTTTCAGTTTCTTCGGAAAAATTTATTTTTGGATGAATATTATTTAAAAAATTTAGAAAATTATCCAACTGTCTTGCAGAGCCTTTAAAGCAAGCTAAAATGTCGTCTACGTATCTGTACCAAATAAAAATATGTTGTTTTCCTATAGATCTGAATTAATGTTTTTTTCCTTAATATTAGACATAAAAATGTCTGCTCCCATCGCTTGTCCTGAATTTTGACAATATTCATTATTCAATTGAAAATAATTTTGTTCAATACAAATTTCAAATGCAGTTCAAAACTATCTGCTAACAATTATCTTAAGCATTCTTTAAGTGGAACATTAATAAACATATTTTTAAATCAAAAAGAAGTAAGAGTGAATTATATAACAAATCCAGATATCACAGAAAATTATTCCAGACACTGGCATTGAAACATTCATAACGTATAACAAGGTTCGTTATAGGTTATATGAAATACCTATGTTGGGGAAATTTCTTTCTATCATAAGAAGTTTCTAGTATTGAAAATAAATAGCAGAATTCCAGGGGAACCCAAACAACTTCAAACACAAACCAAGGCACGCTTGCAATCCAGGAAGACTGCAAACAATTATTATTTTTAAGACTGAGATTATTATTGACATACCTAATCTTAGGAAACCTACAAAATTCACACCGTTGTCGCACTCTTGAAGGCTGACAGTTTTTATCGTCAAATTGCTTGATAACAAAATTTTGTTCAAAACAAAATAAAATAAATAATATAAAATAAAATAAAAAAATTTAATAAAAATAAAATAAAATTGAATTGAATTCTTATGTATAAAATGCCGACAGCCGTGATGTGTTTGAAGTATGACATGAGGACAGCGAAAAAATTAGCCCTAACTATTACCGCGACAGTTTCCCTCAAAATGTAGCGACCAATGAAAACGCAGAATTTTACAGATTGGAGCCAATCACAGCAAAATTACAGCGAAAATTCACCTGTAAATGTAAAAAATGACGGCGATAATTCAGCTCTAGAAACGTCAGTTGTTCTGATTAAATTTAAAAATAAGTGTACCTTTTTTCTAGAAATTGTCCATTACAACACCATTTGTGCTTCAAAAATAACAGATAATTCTTCATTCAAGGTTGTTGTTTAGAAACTGCACTCGCTCATTTTGATCGTTGTTTGTTTGTTTGATTGTTTGTTTGTTTTGTTTGTTTGTAGGCAACAAGCTTTCATGCAGAATTATCGATGCACTGAATAATAATAATAATAATAATAATGCCTTTATTGACACAGCTCGGTTACAAAAAAAGAGAAAAGTAAATGGATGCGAAAACAAAATAGAACTTGTGCCAAAAGGTGCAGGATCAGATTGGTAGCCACAGTTAGTGATCACCATCTGGTCTTCTTCCTGAACCCGTAACAAAACAAAATGAAAACCTTAAACTACTTACAAACTAGACAAAAAAAAGAAACAGTAGTAAACAAAAATATAATAATATAATAAAATAAGGTAAACATCTATTCACATAAATATATCTATGCCGCCCATGTAGCTTCTATCGCTGATTCAGCATCAATTGCCCGCGATGTCTGAATTTAAATGTTGACATGGACAAACCAGCAAATAATGCTATAGGCAAAGAATTCACCACCTCGGGAAAGTTATAAGTATATGATCTTTCAAATATGGAGGTCTTATGCAGTGGCAGCGTCAGTAAGTGCTTACGCCTGACATTTATATTATGTACATCAGTGCGAAACCGTATTTTCGAGTAAAGATAAGGTGGACTATGCAGGGTCAAAATTTTGGTAAAACTGGCAGGTTGAATGATGCAGACGCCTGTCATACATGTTCAGCCAATTTGCACGCCTCAGTAAGTGAGAGACTCTATTTCTACTCCGAATGCCATAAACAAATCGCAGACATCAGTTCTGTACCCGCTGCATACGTTTAATACTAACTTGGTCAAGATACGGACCAAACACATAGTGAATTTAGACAAAACCAACGTGTCACACAGAAGAAGCCGTAATCTCGCATTCAAAACGTGTCTATTGGCATACAACAATCTCAAGCAACCCAGAGCCAGCTGACATTGCTTTACAACGTGCGTACGGAACCTAAGCGATATGTCAAGTACCACACCCTAACTCATTGCTTCTTCAACAAATGGCAGGACGCTACCAGAAAGCTCAACTCGTAAGGCCTCCAGAATCAACCTCCGACCACTACCCCTACCAAACAGCATTACCAATGACTTCGCCGGATTAAGTTGCAAGCCATGTCACTTGGAGACCATAACCAGGTTGTTAAGATCAGAATTTATCTTTAAGGTAGCGTCCCGCACGTCTGCAAGACCAAATGTATAATAAATTTGGGTGTCATCAGAATACATATTTATGATATTTGCAATAATTCAAGTCAAAATTAAAACAGCTAGTATATATAAGATAAAAAAGTGGTCCCAGAATAGATCCCTGAGGAACACCCTTCTTTAAGTAAAGTAACTCTACATCCAACCTCTGAAACCTGCCCCGTAAGTAATCTGATAATAAAGCCAATGCCAGCAGGATCTATTCCAATAAAATGGAAAATGGCCAACAGTATTTTGTGACCAAGCATATCGAATGCTTTAGAGTAATCCAACAACACCAAGGCAGTGAATCTATTGTCATCCATACCCCGTAAAATATCGTCGGTCACCTGTAATAGAGCGGTACCACAACTATGATGCGGTCTAAATCCAGACTGATGTAAGGGTATAACACTGTACCTATTCAAGTGTTCCATCAACTGTGTTTGAAGAAGCCTCTCCAATACCTTCGACATACAGCACAAGATCGTGGTAGGTCTTAAATCTTTAAATTAATTTGGATTCAAACACTTTGGAATAACTAATACACGACCCTCCTTCCATATATCTGGAACAACATCCTGCACAATGCAAACATTTATGATATGAGACAAGTATGGAACCACTGTAGGACAGCACAAACCAATCATATGAACACTAATTCCATCGCAACCAGCCTCCGAAACCTCGATCTCTGTAACCAACCGAAAATCAAAGCGTGACTTAACATTTTCCTTAATACGACTAGAGTAAAATTGAACGAAGTCATTTGCACTATCCGTGGTCGGACCTACAGAATCAAGCAAATATCGATTGAAGAGATCAGGAGAGCTCAAGTGTGAAGGTAAAGCTTTATGTTTTTTATCAATTATATGTAAATCTTTAAGGTCTTTCCTTACATTTTTACCCCCACACCTCCATTCAAGATACGCCTTCTTCTCCAGTCTAACAGTCAGAGTAACACAGTTGCGCAACATCTTATAGTAGTCCCAGTGAAATTTAGGTATGAGAATAGGTCGTAAAGTATTTTTCACCCTCCTACCCCCACCCTCCCATTTTTTAATTGCGATTTTAGTATTTTTGTATGAACAATATCCAAATAATTGATTTTTTTTTTGTACATTTGGTAGGTGTGAGAATAAAGTTTTTTCACCCTCCTACCCCCAACCCCCCATTTAGTATGTTTGTATGAACAATCTATAAATATAAAAAACGGCTGGACCGATTTTGATGAAATTTTTTGTGCGTGTTGGAGTGGGTCCATGGATGGTTTACATTCACAATTGGACCCGGTAGGTGGCGCTGCAATCGGGTTCCAGGAGTTTTTTTGAACGGCTGAACCGATTTTGATGAAATCTTTTGTGTTTGTTGGAGTGGGTACCTGGATGGTTTACATTCACAATTGGACCCGGTAGGCGGCGCTGCAATCGGGTGTTACTTAACTCCTAAACGGCTGGACCGATTTTGATTAAATTTTTTGTGTGTGTTGGAGTGGCTCCCTGGATGGTTTACATTCACAGTTGGGTCCGGTAGGTGGCGCTACAATCGGGTTCTAGGAATTTTTTTGATGAAAATTTTTTTAATGTATGAAATTTTTTGTGTATGTTGGAGTGGGTCCCTGGATGTTTTACATTTACAATTGGACCCGGTAGGTGGCTGTGCATCGAGTTCTAGGATTTTTTTTTGAATGGCTGGACCTATTTTGATGAAATTTTTTGTGTGTGTTGGAGTGGGTCCCTGGATGGTTTACATTCACAATTGGACCCGGTGGACCCGGTAGGTGGCGCTGCAATCGGGTCCCAGGAGTTTTTTTGAACGGCTAGACCGATTTTGATGAAATTTTTTGTTTTTGTTGGAGTGGGTACCTGGATGGTTTACATTCACAATTGGACCCGGTAGGTGGCGCTGCAATCGGGTGTTACTGAACTCCTAAACGGCTGGACCGATTTTGATAAAAAAAATTGTGTGCGTTGGAGTGGGTCCCTGGATGGTTTACATTCACAGTTGGATCCGGTAGGTGGCGCTGCAATCGGGTTCTAGGAATTCTTTTGACGAAAATTTTTTTAATGTCGGGCAGGACAACGTCTGCCGGGCCCGCTAGTATACTATAAAAATCAAGTCTACCATATGCGAATTCTCATATTCATTAAATTATCTTGCCGATTTAGATATACTCCTGGTTTTGAATATTCAGTTTTGTTGCCTGTCAGCAATTTGACTGTTATCCCAAAAGCGCTCCACCTGACAGTTTTCTTAGCCAAATTGCTCGGCAGCAAAATTTTCTTTAAAACAGAAATTTGTCAGTCAAAATAAAAACCCCTCGTCTAATTATAGTCGATAATAATGTTATTTGCCTTTCGCTACCAAGATGACGTATTTTTTCTGGTAAAATGTTTAAAAATTAAGTTTCCCATATCGGTATTCTCTTATTCATTAAATTAGTCTGCCAACAATAATTTGACTTTGTCTAATTACAGTCGATTATTTTTTGACGTTTCGTAGAACCAATGAAATGATTTATCGTTTCATATATTATTATAGCGAGCATAATGGGCTTATGATTAATAGTGTATATAGGTAGTTTTTCCTGACTGGCAAATCCATGTCGCGATGTTCGTTCGGAAAGCGATGAGCATTACACCAATATTACAATAATCTCTAAGAAAAGAAGATATGGCGGTAACAAAAACTTTAATTTTAAAAATTTAAAACTTGGTAGGTACTCCTAGTGCAAAGATTTTTTTTCTTTTATGAATTATAAATAGACACCTACATCGGCGACAAACAATGCTCAGAAGCTTGGAAATTCATAAAATCATTAAAAAATAACGGAAAGGAGAGGGTACCAATTCAAATAATAACGGACGATCAATGGGTTCAACACTACCGAGACTTGCTTACCGAAGAAAGACAGTAATATATGGAGGAAACCAGCCCAATAAGTGTACAAAGAGAGCAAGTCATGGTGGATGGCAATGATGTTATGAAAGCGATTAAAACGTTGAAAAATGGTATATCATGTGGCCCAGAAGGTGTCTATGCAGACCTACTGAAAAGCGGAACAATAAAATTATTTGGCTTACTAACGCATATATTCAACAAATGTCTAAATGGACAATAAGTTGCCTAAAGAATGGAAAGAAGCACACATCATTTCAATTCATAAGAAAGGAAGTAAGGACAACTGTCAAAATTACCGAGGTGTATCCATAACAAGCACAATAAGCAGACTGTATGGAAGAATACTTAGAGACCTTGTCGAAAGAGAATATACGGAGGAAGAAGAGCAGTGTGGGTTTCGAGGAGGAAGATCTTGCAACGACAATATCTTCTGTTTGAAACAGATAATTGAAAGGATTAAGCTGTAAGAGACTGCTACTGAAGATGGCAGCTTAGCTGCCGAAATGCGTATATAGTATTTCAAATTTTATGTGGTTAGGGGTACAATTGATTCTTGAATAGATAATTGAAAAACGAGTAGCCACCAACCAAGAGACTCATATTCTGGTAGTAGGTCTAACTAAAGCATATGACAACATCCCTTTATGCAAATTATGGGAAACTTTGGCTGATACAAATATAAACCACACGATTATCAAAGCCATACAAGATCTATATGCGGACTCGAAATCCAAGATTAAAACCGGTAAGAGACTATCAGAACCTTTCAGAGTGACTAAAGGTTTACAACAGGGATGTTGTATCTCACCCACACTATTTAAAATTTATGTCAAGAAAGCTCTATCAAAGTGGGAACAAAAATGTCATGGAATGGGAGTACCTCTGGCAAATACGACAGTATATACATTACAGTTTGCGGACGATCAGGCGGTGCTGGCGGGCGACAAAGAGGATCTGGAATATATGACCAGAAAACTTAAAGAAACATATGGGGAATGGGGTCTATCGATGAACATACAAAAGACAAAGTACTTATGCATAGGTGATCAAAAGAGCAATCTGCGGATTAACGACAAAGAAGAGATAAAAGGATGTGAGGAGTATAAATATTTGGGGACTATTTTTGACAAATCTGGAACTGATGACAAGGAAATAAGAGCAGGAATCAACCAAGCAAGGAAGGCGATTGGTTGCTTGAACAGAATCTTGTGAAGCAAAAACATCACAAAGAAACGGAAACATAACATATACAATTCTTTAATTAAAACAACCCTTATGCATGGAGCGGAAACGTGGAGACTGACGGAGAGGAACAGGAAAAGAGTGGAGGCTGTAGAGATGGATGCTTTTACGACGAGCAGCGGGAATATCAAGATTACAACATAAATAAGAAATTAAGAATTGCTCGGACGAATGGGATTCGAAGACACAGCCATTGGAGACATCGAGAGGAAACAACTTATTTGGTACGGTCATGTACAGAGAATGGACGAATCTCGACTGCCCAAGCAAGCCATGAACTGGACCCCGGTGCAGCACAAGAAAAGAACTGGAAGAAGGAATAAGAAAAGCAATGAGCATCCGTAACCTTCAGGACGGCCAGTGGGAGGACAGGAAGCGGTGGAGTATAGAAACCGGACAACGTCGTCGAACGTTCTAAACCGACTACATATATATAATTATACTTTTCTCTTTGAGTAAGGAAAACTAGCAGGTATTTCGTTAGCGATGTGGCATGAAACTAACGTATTAAATTACCAACCACGCTCTTATGCATTACTTATAAGACTTTCTATATGCCAATTTCTAGGTAAGACCCAACTTATAAATAATTCCCTAACTAGGTACTTTGATTTACCTTCGCCACAACTGAGTTAGACGTCGACACAGGGGCGATCAATACTAATAATTTTCCTCGACTGGGGGGTTGGACCGGCGGGGCTTATAGAGCAATTAGTAATTTTCAGCCCGAGTACTGGGGAGTACAATCCGGTTAATTCCGAAATTTCCGGTGAGATCGTTCGGAGGAACTCTGGAGGGAGTTGCCGTGTAGCTCTATTGTGAACATTCGCCAGGAATTGACGGCTTACCGACACACTCCCTGCACGAGGTGACATTTAATACGGATGTAAGGGTGAATATAGACGACCAAATTTCTATGAGGATAATCTGATAATTAGTCTTAGTTGCGTAATGTGAACGGAAATGACAGACTCCAGGAATTAACTGAAATTTCGCAATTATAGCAGAATAAGTTAGAAAATTGGCTGTCTCTTCTTAATTTAGATCTTGGTGCTGCTTTTATCCAGCAATAATATGCAACAAAATGCATGAATTCCTCATAGTTATACAGTTTGTTCCAATAGCGCAACATTGGGGTATTATGCTTTTTGATGCGTTTTAGAAAAAAGAATTATGAGAGATCCTGTTGGTTGTGTTGAAGAATAACAACTTGTAAATGCAACTTAAACTTTATTCTTGATAACACACTTTTATTACAAATCGGAAAACTTAAACTTTATTCTCATTCTGAACGTATGTACAATATTTACAACTTAAAAACTGAATTATGACCACTACCAGGAACGCAGTCTCACGCCTTGTACTCTGAAGATTAATAGACTGGGATATAGTGACCAAATGCATACTCAATTACCACTACCGGGTATGCAGTCTCACATCCCGTTCCCTGAAGAGAAACACTTGGAAATAGTGGTTTTAGTCGAATGACTAAATTGTTACGGCAGCTTCGTTTCTTTTATATTAAACTTAAAAGTCCACTTCACCCAAGTCAACGTTGCCTAATCGGAGTTCTTGCATATTACGTCAGGATCTATTTTTGTGAACCAGTGTTTGTACTTGAAATATATGAGGCGGCCCCGCCTGACGAATCATGTCCGGTCTCCATTCTGTTGAACAGGAAAGCTCCACCTTTCCAGTGGGGCTACAGTTGCGCGCGACTTAAGACGCTACATGCGACACTGCATGAAATTACTCCAGTACTTTTAGCGCTGCCGTATGGAATGCCTCGCCCTCTTTGTTATTTTTACGTTCGCACAAATTATTGTTCATAACAGATCCCTGTACAAATTATTATCATCTATACAATTTGTTCCATTTCTTCTTTCCTTCACGTATATTAAGGTTTTCAAAGAAATTGCGGTAATGTTGAAGGAACAATGTGTATTTTGGCAGGGCCAATATGTATAATTATGAGTGATGGGATGTATACTTTGGAAGAATTACTGTTTGTTTGGGAAAGATCAATGCACCTATTTTTAGGATCTAAGTTTGGTTAACTGTTTTTGGAATAGGGATGAAGTTTGTAACGATGCAAAAGAAAATGCAACAATTATTCAAACAAATGAATAGGGTAAATAGGGTAAAACTCAAATGTCGGCACTCGACCATCGATTGGCACACTTACTTTTAAACTGTATTAATAAAGACAATAAGCCAAATATCTAAAAAAAATTTTTTTTTTAAATTTTGCAACATGTCCCCTTTTTAGTAAACGACTGCGTGTGATCCTTAAAACTAGTATGGCCGATGTTTTGCGTGTTTGTTGTGGTGACGTTGCCAAACAAGGTAAGATTTTAAGTTTTTCGTAAAGATAGTGCAATGTTTAAGCGCTTTGTAACCTATGGCAATTCTTGTTATATATAGCACAAATTGTTACACACTTTTAGTGACCTTATTAGTTTTGTTTTAGCATAATTTCAGTAATAAGAATTTCGATTTAGCACCAATTTATAGGGTGCCAACATTTGGAAAGCACAACTTAAGAAATCTAATTATTGGCATCGGTGCCGAAATATAGAATTGGAGTTCACTTTATTGTTCCTAACATTGGCGCCCCAACAGTAAAACTTAAAGTTAGGTACCTACTTAGGTACGTAGGTATTTACCTAGGTACCTAATTTAAAACGCTTTTTTATGATTTTGTAAGTATTTTGATTCAAATAAATGCTTTTTTTAATTCTGTTTTTATATCTTAAATATAAATACCTAGGTAGGAACTTAAATCAAAACATTAATTATGGAAGTGCAGGTAATCATTTAAAGTAGGTATTAACATTCAGTTACCTACCTAGATAGGATTTTCCACAAAATATTTGGTGCCAATAATTGGAAAATATATTATGCCAATAAATAGCGTTTGAGTGCCAATAATTGGAAAAATGCAATTTTTAACAAATTGAATTAAATTTGGCTTTAGCAGTCAAGATATGGTTACAAAAAATTCAAATAAATGGTCTTAAATTGATAGATATTCGGGAAAGATACATATAAACCTTATGGAATGCACCTTATTATTTTAGAGTTAGTTTTATTAATACGATTCCCTTAGAGTGCCAATCATTGGGTAGTTTACCCTAATCATTTTCTCCGTTCGTACAAAGCGAGATGCCGCATCAAAATGGGGGAAATCTGTTCGCGTCGCACGCAGCAATTCTCCTTCCAAAAGTCGAATACCGCTGGCCCCGATATAGTCCGAACGCGCCGTGACCTCGACAGCACTTCTCTGGGAGTGTTGACACGCAGTAGAAATTGTTCAAGGTACACTCCGAGGACGTAAACATTTATGAGATTAAATGTTTATTGTCGTATCGCCGATAGAACTATTAAATACTTTATAGTTGCTTACCGCAACCGTCGATAGTGTGTCGTCGTAATACCTAGAGTTTTACAAACCCGATTACTAATTTGGAGGTGGGCACGAACATACGTGAAGGAACATTTTCCAATAATCCGTAAACGCAGGTAATCGATTAGAGCTAGTCGAAAGGCTTGCCTAATTTATTACAGACCTAAGTTGCAGGCGGTGAAATACCAGCCGCTCTTAGGTGGTAAATACAGTGCAGAGTTCTTTAGCACAGTATATACCTTGCTATTACATAACGCAACACAGCCATCATTTACACTGAAGGGAATCGTTCCAATCGAAAGATGGAATAATTCTCTTCTCCGCACATTCATTAGGGAAAGCTTGCGTCGAAAGGCTGCGAGAGTCCCTACCCGTTACATCACAATGAAACAACATTTACTCCCCGTGAATAACCACAAGGTAGTACGATTTACATACCTTCGTTGATTTTGGTTTGTGATTTTCCGAATGTGGGTGCCCGATCGGTAACCTACTTCGCCAAGAGCGAAATAAGTTATCTATCCGTCGCACGCTTGGTGTATACAGTGATACCGAATCTGACCGCCAGATACCGCTGGTTGTCATTATTTTGATTAAATTTGTAAAAAACTTTTTATTGTACATTCGTTCTGGTTTATTTGAATTTTCTGTATATAGTTAAATTAATAGTGTGTTTAAGTTTCATCGTGAGTATTATTTTTGTTTTTGCAATAGTTCCAGAGAACCCTGTCTCTGACTATAGTTTAGGGTATCTTTATCGACTGAAGCAACACCCTGTATGGTCACAAAAGGGAACGCAACGGGAAATGTCGTTGTAAGATTTCTTGTCTGGTTTGTTTGGTATTGTATTACGATTTGCATTTTGGACATTTTTGTAAAGTTATTAATCTTTTTAAATTGATAAACAGTTTTATTTTAGAGCTTTATTATAGTTTAAATACAAATTGCTTTTTAAGAAAGTCGGTCGCTGTCGAAACGGCAGTAATTTGTCAGCTCTTTGTCTGATGTAACTTAACGACAAAGAAATTGGTCAAAAAACTTTTTGTTGCACTTTATAAGTACCTAAAGGTATTTTTTAGTCATCAATAAATACGATAATTTGTAAAATACACAGCAGTATGAAATCACTTGTGGGTCTTTTAATAGACGAAGAGTTAGATGCAACTAATCGCTATTGCTATTGGAGTTTGTGAGTAGCGTCTTTACCACCAGAAACACCACAATTTTAAAGTCGTAATCTGCCGCGCAATATAAAATCCATCTCCCAACCAAAGGTATCTATACTTCAGTGTTTGTAAAAATTTCATTCATCCAACTAATCGAGCTTGAGGGGGTTAAGGATACAAATTTTTATCTTTAGGAATTTTATCAGCTGGGGATAGTAGCTCCAAAAAATTTCAGTTTGCCGCATTATTTTTTCACCTGTGATAAAATTACATAATTAATTATTATTTATTAAGCATGCGTTTTAATTAGAACGCGCTTTGTGCCACCTTGTATAATACAACACCGCAAATGAACTTTAAACACTTAACACGTATACTCTCCCGAGTTTATCCCCTTCGGAGTCTATCGCTTTCTTCTCACCTTGTCGCATGTCCAAGACAAAAACACAAACTGTCCACTCGGCCTCTTACTTGTGTTTTTATACCCTCGGAAGAAAACACGAGAAATAGGTTCCTTCTGGAAATCGAACTCTCCCGACTCATAATAAAAAAAAACAAGGTCAACGCCTCAGAAACAGCTTTCTGTTTATTTGCGTTAAATCATGGTCGCGTAAACACAAGGGCGGCGCTTGTGGGGCAACCCGTAACAATATTTTCTTAAACTATAACCCAGCGGAAGAGCGATTCCGCCCACACGCTCGACAGTGGCGTGAAAAGGACGCACCGAGTACCACGCAGCCTGTTTTGATAAACACAGCTTGTTGATTGTATATACATATCATCTCTTCCCGAAATTCATTTCATTCACCGCTACTCGTCTGTTGCCAAACGCTTACTCCCTCTGCCCCTTCTCTCCACTGTGTTCTAAACCAATCACGGTATTTCAATCAAAGCACATTTCCGTAGAAATCCTGTGCAGTATGATCACAGTGAAGTCCGTCGATATGTCGCCTATACTTGGGCACATCGGAAGAGTTAAAACTACAGTCTTGATTTCAGCAAACTCCTCCAGTCCAGTGCGTCGACGGAGTCAGACAGCGAACGTCGCGACGAATGTCCTAATGCTAAGTAAACAAGGACGTAACAGACCCGGCATATTCCGTCATCGTATACTTTGGCCTTACTTCATCTATGACAATTTAAACGCGGAAAATTACCTGGCCCTTTTAGAAGAAATAATTACACCTTCTTTACGGAAAATAGAGTAAAGTCTGGAGCAGCACGTACTGTTTCAGCAGGATTTTTGTCCAGTTCATTCTTATATCGCTGCCCTAGGCCACTTTCAAAAGAATTAGGCGGGGTGGATAGGCAGGAGTTGTTCCGGTTCAATCTTATTTTAGCATCAGAATATAGAACTCATAAAGTTTGTAGTTATTTTATTCTTTCATTTTACATCAGCTACCTTTTTAAAGTAGGGCTGTGTATTGAAAACGGGTACCCGGGTACCAGGTACCGATATCGAAGGGTACCCGATTACAAAAACGGGTCGTACCCGGTTATAATATCCGGAAAATGACTGTAATTCATACCCGGGTACCCGGTTCTAAAATACAAATTCCAAAAATTTAAAATTTTTCATGCACAGCAGTGCGTAGTGAAAGCTGATGAAGAAGAAGATGAAGATACCGAAGAATCGTAATGTAATCGCCGATAGTTACTCTAGCCGTAAATCCGCACACAGCACAATTTATACAGCATATCTGTGTCACTGCACTTCCTTAATAATCCAGCAGGTTTTATAATATTACAATTATCACCTGCTTCTCATCTTTATTATTCTCGTTTTACCACATTAGCATTGCCATTAGTAATTTGGTTGTCTACACCCTGCGGTCGTCATCTTCGTACTTAAAAGCGGGGATCCATAAATTTAATGTAAATTTACTTCTACGCAACTTTCTGTTCAACTTTACCTGGTTTTGACACCTTTTCAATTAATTCCAGGGTCCAGCCACGGCCATCTTAAATTAACAGGCCGCGAAGTAAGAAATCTGGCAACATTGCCTCCAGGCCGGGAAATTTTGCACATAGCCGTTAACAGACGTGTAGTGCGCGCTGTATACTTGCCTTTAAATGATGAAAAGTCGGAGTACTATAACGTTAAAAAGTTGTGTTGTCCAAAGTACATTAAGTGTAAATTGTGTAGTGATTATTTTTATGTGCGTGACAATCGTTTTCTATGTAAGGAGTATTACAACACAATAATAATTTTGAAAAATGCAAAAATCAGGCGACCACTTTGTTAATGTTCACTCCACAATGTTTAAGTGTTCACTTGAACCAAACCACTACCACTAGCCATGCTATTGGAAATTTCAATATTTAAAAATAATAAACACGATAATAGAGCTAATTACTCACGTAATAAGCAAAGCAACGTGCCAGTCTCAGACCCAAATATAATAATAATAATAATAATAATAATAATAAAGACTTTATTGCTGAAATTACATAAGAAAAAAAAAATAACTTAAAATATCAAATTCAGCAAAGGGCGAAGTTCAGCTGAACATTCGTGAATGTCCCGCTGCTCTACTTAACCCTTAAAATACAAAATAAATTCGAGAGAAAAAGCGACACGCGCTGAACCCACAAAGGACAACAATAAACTCACATGGATATACATACATAAATTTCGGTCAAAACAGCAAAGGTAAAAAAAAATCATAATGAGATATGAAACAAAACAAATTCTAAGTTTAAGGTAATATATTAATAACAAATTAACTCAATTTAGTCAAGGCAAACAAAAAAAAAAACGTGGAAATCAAAATGAAAATGAAAACAAACCAGCAAAAAACTATAAACAGAAATGAAATAGAAATGAAACAGAGCCATGGCAAAATATGAGAGCCATAAAATCATCACCCAAAAACTTGAAACTGCTCAGCGAAAAGATCACGACGAAGTGTACTCTTAAATGTGATAAACTGTCGAGACTGTAATAAGTATTTATTGACATATTTATTGAAAACTTTTGAAACACAATATGAGAACGATCTTTCAAAAACAGATGTACAGTGACACGGTGGCGTAATCAGACCCTTAAATCGAATGTTAATATTGTGGACATCAGTTCTAAATTGAATTTTGTTGTACAAATAAGGCGGAGTTCTTAACTGAACTATTTTGTAGTACGCACATGCCGAGTGATGTAGTCGTCGGTTAGACATATTCAACCAGTTCAAATCATGCAATTTATGCGATATATGTTGGCGCCTTGTAATACCAAAAATTAACCGCATACATGCGTTTTGTATCATCTGGATTCTATGTGAATCCGCAAAAGTAAGGCAAGGGCCATAAACCACATCACAAAAATTGAAATGAGATAGGACAATAGAATTACACAATTTAATCTTTATTTTTTGATTTAATATTGATCTGTTCATGTAAATAATTTTTAAATTTACATAAGCTCTTTGGATACATTTGGATATGTGTTGACTAAACCTTAAATTATCATCCATTATTAATCCCAAGTTACGAACCTGATGTACAAGCGGCAAAGGAGAAGCACCTAAATTTATTTTAATTTTATTTATTAACTTAGACCGCAACTTGTTCCTCCCGAACACCATAAAAGAAGATTTATTTGGGTTAATGTTGAGGCAGTGCTTACGGGCCATTTCGGTTAACATGTTCAAATCTGTGTTAATTCTATCCATAGAAGTATAGAAAGAGTCCTCCGGAAAAGAGTAATAGAGCTGAGTGTCGTCAGCATACATGTGACAGGAACAGAATTTAAGACACGATTGCATTTGAGAAGTATATACTGAATATAGTAATGGACCCAAAATAGATCCCTGCGGGACACCAGTATTTAGTTGCTTGGAATTCGACAATTTATCCGAGACTTTAACAATTTGTGATCTATCCATTATAAAATGTTTAATTAAAGTAATGGCTGCAGGGCCAAATCCGCAAGAATTCAAGACGCTCAGCAACAAACTATGACTGATGGTATCAAATGCCTTCGAATAATCCAGAAGAACGAGAACAGTGAGTTTATTTTGATCAATTGCTGTGAGTATATCATCAGTTACCTGCAGTAGTGCTGTAGAACAACTATACCCAGCTCTAAACCCTGACTGCGTTTCAGGCAGCAATGAATGGAGAGCAAGGTACTTTCTCATTTGGCAATCCATTATTTTCTCTAATATTTTTAATAAAGCAGGTAGCACACTAATAGGACGCAAATCTTTAAAATCAGTTGGTCTGGCTATTTTAGGTAATGGATATACTAACGCTGTTTTCCAACAAGTAGGAAAAACACTTTCTTTTAAACAGAAATTTACAATGTGAACTAGTACAGGCAAAATCTGAGGACAACACAGTTTAATGAATTTAATATTGAAATTATCTGTTCCAACAGCATTTGAGGAAATTTTAAACAATATATTTGACACAGTTTCTTCCGAAACTAACTCGAAGACAAATTGATCCTGTTTGTTAATACGAGAATTACTATTATAAAAATTTATCAAGTCATTATCTGGATGTAAGTTTGTATTAACAGAGTCTATGAAAAAATTATTTATTCTTTCAGGTTCCCGTAATTCTTGCGGAATTATGAATTTTGGCTTACTATAGACTTTCATCAATTTTAAATCTTTCCACATGGTCTTAGAGTTTCCCATCTTCAAACTATGCTCAAAGTAAGCCTTTTTTTCCAACCGAACTGTTTTTGTTGTTAAATTTCTTATATCTTTGTAATAGTTCCAGTGTTCAATTTTACTAGTTTGCTTATATTTGGTCAACGCTTTATCACGCAGTGACATCATAAATTTTAAATTCTCTGTCAACCAAGGACACGGCGGCTTAGAAAATCGTTTACATTTCTCTGGAAAATTATTATTCAATAGATCAATCAATATTCGATTAAGAAGATCAAGTTTATTATCGATCGTATCCAAACGATAAAGATTATGCCATACTATTGAATCTAATTGTAAAGTGAAAGCTGCAGCTTCAAAATGTGCAAAGTCTCGGTATACAATTTGTCTGGGGCCAACTTTATCATATTTTAAAACTAGATTGCAAAAAATGAGATTGTGGTCGGACGAGTGATACCCATCTTTAACACCCGATTGTTCTATTCTAGATTTGTTGCTAGTTAAAATCAAATCTAATAACGTAGCTGTAGAAGCTGTAATACGAGTAGGTTCTGCAATGATTTGGGTGAGGCCATGCATATCCAGCAGATCAAGAAATTTATTGCAGGTGTTGTTAAAACTTAGTAAATCTATATTAAAATCACCAACAACCAGCAGTTCACTACAAAAAGGTAAAACCTGTGAGACAGAACTCTCAAAGCAACTAAAGAAATTAGGAATGTCAGTTTTAGGGGGTCTATAAATAACACCGATTGCAACATTACATTTAGGAAAAGAGAGAACAACCCAAAGTTGCTCAGTATTCTCATTTATGGTCGACTCTTTAATAATTCTATAATGTATATTACTTTTTATGTACAAACCAACGCCTCCCCCACGGCTCCTTTTTCTGTCATTTCTTAAAAACGTATAATTTTGAATGTCCACAACATTGCAGGGCAAGTCCGACGACAGCCATGTCTCACTAACCGCGAAGACATCGTAATCAGCTGACAGAATCAAATCACGAAATTCAATAAAATTTCCGCACAATGATCTAACGTTTAAATGCGCTAGTCTTAACAAACCCATCTAATAGGTAATGATGTGTGACGCCACAGATAAAAGGATTCTAAATATTTGAAAATATATTGCCACGGCTCAAAAAATACAAAAAAAAAATCTGAAATTGGCAAAAAGAAACATAAGTAAAAGAATATACTAGCTGCTATAAATAACATAAACAAAAAATGCAATACTTCCGAGAGCAGCACAAAAATATCGAAATTTCCAATCATTATAAATTCATCTCGTAAAATGCCAACTTCCAATACACATTTAATGAACATCAAGAAAGTCCCTGACTGACGTCACCGCATAAACCCTGCTCCCATCGGTTGCTCGCATAAAAATTTTACCATTCCTAGTCCATAAGTACTTCAAATTATTAGCCAGTTTGTACTCCTTTGCCTTGGCATACAACTGTCTATTAGCTCTAGTCAAAGATTCATTCACGTATATTGGAGAATTCCTGTCCCCCGTCAAGCTGGACAAGCACTCCGGAAGATCTCCAACAGTCAAATTTCGCTTCACCTTACGACACTGCAAAAACTGGTTCTTATCAAATCGTCGAACGAATTTCACTATTATACCAGGATTAGCGGCATTATTAACAAAAACAATAAACAAAAACAATAAACAATGCCGCAGAAGTACCAACTCTCGTCTCCCGTTCTCGCGTATATGCTTCGCTTAACTGTAAGTTTTAAGTTACCAAGTGTAGGTGTGTACTCAAACAGCGCGCGCTCCGAGACACCTAAAAGGACATACTACGAAATTTTTCCGAGTCACGCCGATCTCGCTTCCATATCGAATGTGCATTTGCCTAGAGCGCCGAACAGATCCACACCTCACAGCACTCGGACGGCTGACTGCGTGTGTGCTAGGCACTTTGAAACAGACGACGTGGGATGCTTAGAGCGCGTACTATTTATTATCTCGCATAATAGTTAATATACAGTGTGAGTAAAAAGTCTGGAACTAATTCGATAAAAAATTCAAAAACTCAAAGAAAATGAGTTAGCCATGGAATATTGACAGTTATTGATTGGAAACGAAAACCATTAGTCTCCAATTAAATTCTAATAGTTCAGCATTGTTTTGTAGATTTCCGTTTGTTCTTTACCCTAATCATGAAAAGTCGAACTTGCCAAACAATACTTAGAGTGCTCTTGCACACTTATGGTCCGGAATTATTAAGACCGAATTTTCCTCAGCAGATGGATTGGTATGAGAGGTGCTATTGAGTGGCCTTCACGATTCTCCGACCTTATCCAATTAGATTTTTTAATGTAGCCCGACAAGAAAAAATGTAGTGTGGTAAGGTCGGAGAATCGTGCAGGCCACTCAATAGCACCTCTCCTACCAATCCATCTATTGGGGAAAATTTGGTCTTAATCATCCCGAACCATAAATTATTTATGAATACCAGCAGAGAATCCGCAACGAAATTAGAGCAATTAGACCAGACACCCTCCTGTTCTCCAGGAATTTAGATTACGACTCCTGTATTGCCAAGAAGTACGTGGATGGCATGATCAAAGACTTGTAGAGGGGACTTAGCAATTCATTCGCATGTAATAGGCAAATGAACCGCTGAAGTGGTCTGCCTAAATGTAGTTCAAAGCATCGAATCACGCCGTTCTTGCAGCCGGTATTAGTAGCTGTTCCATCGCAACCAACGCAAACAATATTATCAGAATCCAAACCCTTCTGTGAAATAAAATTTATAATAGCATCAGATATGGCTTTACCGGTTCCAACAGGTGGTGTCACATGACCCAAGCAGACAGATCCTGGTTCACAAAGGATGGAAATATGTTCTTCCGTTTCTACCTTCGAATAAAAATGTTTATCTTTTTTCTGTATGTTAAGAGTTTTGTCTTTCCTGCCATCGAAATATATACCTTTCAATTCAACCGTAGAAAGTTTTCCGTGATGATTTTTCCTTGCTTTCGATAGTGCTCGTCTAATTTTATTCTTATCAATTACGAGGGAGTTGTCCTCAGGCGTAATAAGCCTGACGTCTTGTAGCACGGCAGAAGCGATTGCAGCTGCTGATCAATTTGATACCCCGTATCGATCACAAACTTTCGCTACAGATGGTAGCTCTAATCTATTTCTGTTCGTAACGGATTTTGACGGTTCTTGGGTTTTTGGTAGTTCTTGAGGTGTTGAGCTTGCTCCAGGAATATTGGGTTTCATAGTTCTTGGTAGCAGTATGCTTGAGGTAGTCATACAATCTGCCTTACTTGTAAGTTCCGTCTTAGTAGCTCTGGGTTCTTTCTTTTTCTTTCCAGTATTTTTTGCAGTCTTTCGGTTACCTCCTCATCAATCACACCAATTGCCATTTTTCTATTAGTTCTTTAGTCGGTGAGGAACTTCTGTTCTAACGCTGGTACTTTGTTTGATCTTACACACGTGCAAAAGTTGAAGGAATCGCACTTACAAGCTGCGATGTCAAACAATTTGGATGCGGCGTCAGTAGTAAAGTTTGCAACCTTTTCGTCATATTTACTGTTTCTTTTGCTCCTAGGGAATCGAATTAATTTTATATAAGCGTCGTAATAAGTTTTCACCATGTTTGAAACTCGGGTGTGGATTCCCAGATTTTCTCAATTCTTTTCACAACAATCATTAAAACTTCTGATTTAGCTGGTTGTTTTCCTTTATTTGTTTCTATTAAATATGTTCTTGTGTGAAGAATGCGCTTTATAACGTCTTTTATATTAGGTAATTTCCTCAGATTTAGGTCAGAATACGCACCAAAAAAAGGGGAAGTCACTGCAGCACGCCATGCCCCAAAACTCATGTTTTTGTCGGTAATAAAAATGTTCTTAGACGTGGACCTAAATAAAAACAGTGTTGATGTCAAGTTAAATCTTAATAAAACATTTACCTATAAAAAACCAAATACACTCCACTTGTTTGCTACCTTCAGTGTTACCAGTTCGGACTTCGCGGTCTGTTAATTTAAGATGGCGGTGGTCCAGCGTAACAATGTAAGTCCTTCGAGCACCTATATACTTACTCTATCTATTTTACCTCCTCCTGTAGCTAGTATTGTTACCCTATAGTTTCATTTGTGTTACTTTTTTTCTTTGTAATGATCGTGTCTTTATTTTCCTTGTCATAGTTAAACTTATATAACCACACAAATACCTACGTTTTATTAGAAAAAAATAAAGGAAATGGAGGGAAATCAAGGAATCCTTTTCTGCCTTAAATTTAAATGTCATTTCTTAAGAAAATAACCCCTGAAAATCCCGAAGATTAATGGTTAAAGTCGATTTCCTTAAGATTATGTTAATCCGATTTTAGTTGATCGATAATCCCTTTGTTCTCGAAAGCTCAGGGTTTAAAATCTTAATTTCGATTAATTATGGAACGCTTAGGAAGACGTTTTTATTTGGATATTTACATATCTTTAAAATAATGATTTTTTATATTTCACATAATTTTACAGTCTAAACGTATAAAACCAATACATTTTTTCGTGCTGTAGGTATTGTGGATTTAGAAAAATTGTTTGTTTATACTACAGCGGGTAGGCAACTAACGTTGTCAGCTAAACATTAATAAACATTTCTAAATGCCATCTCATAGAAATTGAATAAAAACGTAGAAAAGTAGATTTTCTGAATGGAGTAAACTAGTTTTCGATTTAGGTATACAGAATGATTCTAAATTGTCTGTCAAAAATTTGGCAGATAATGAAGGAGAGCTAAATATTTTTTTTAAAATTTCAGTTTTTAAAAAGTTTTGGATCCTGAAATTTTTACAAAAAATGTTTATTTTTTAATTTATTAGATAATGCAGCGAATATCTGTTGGTTAGTTGAGCAAGTTTGACTTGAAGGGCACTTGCACAAAAATATGAAACTTCCGAAAAACGTCAAATTGAAAAGTTGTTTCTATTTTAATTTTATGCCGATATACCAGATTTGAACAAATTTTTAGAATCTAAATTTTATCTCCAATTTTTTTAATGCCACTTTTTTGCTCATTCAAATTCAACTAAGATAAATACGATTTTTAAATAAATATCGAGGTTTAATGAACTTTTAAACAATGTAACAGATAACAACAAAAAATTAAATTAATGCATTAACAATAAATAATGAAACGAAGGATTTATTGCATCTCTGTATGTCTTCCATTGCGTTCGATGCAAATAATTGTTCGCCTTGAGACGTCTCTGTCCGAGTTTCTCAAAAATTGGGGAGAAATATTTAATCCATCCATTTTTGATATATCAAAAATTCCTCCACCCTATTGAAGTAATCGGGTTTATCTAATACCACAATCTTTTTGTCTGAGACCTTCAATGATTTCATAGTAGTAATTATCTTTCAGTAATTATTCAGTAATTACCTATCTGTTATCGTTTACATTCTCAGTAATTTGTATTTTGCATGCGCTCCTAATAGGTATGTATAAATCTTTTCCATCAATTGTTTTTGTTGCAACTTAAGTTTCGCTTCAGTGCTTCTCCTTTTAGCTCATAACTGGCGCAAAGTTTTATAGTACTTATCAGCTTGTATATTACTTATAAAACCCACCCTGACCTCACCGTGAGTATCTCGGTTCCTTATCTATCCTTATTCAACCCAAAACTTTGTTAATATGTAATATAATTAATTATCGCGTACAAACTTGGATAAATCCGCAAGACGACGTGAAAAACGCCACTAAAGAAATCACATTACCATTCGAAATGAGCGCTCATTCTCTCGGTTTAGAGCGCTAATCTGAGTTAAACTTCGTCGAATTGAATTTTCTATATATTTGCATTTTCTTTCTCCTTTCCACAGCCGAGCATTGTTTCATCCACTCGAAGTTGCTTGAAGCACATAAAAAATGGTTAGGTACTTTGTTGTATTAGCTTGTACTTTTCTTGGTTCTTTTTTCTTGCAAAGCTTGTCGGGCAACAAACGTTGCGTACACACTTGACAGATATTTCATCTAGCATGTTGAGGAAATTACGATTTTTCGCACTTAACAAGTTGTTAAAGCTTTCGATATCGTCGGCTGCGATACGAAAAATTATAGATTTTAACTTTTGAAGGACGGCAGACTCTCATTTACAGAGCTCCGCGGTGGGGATCAGGTTGCGAGACGATGCGAGTGCCAGTGAACGATCCAGTGTTTCTAGTCTTTTGGAAACAATTCCTTTAATTACCATCCGACTTAAACAATTTTATTCAAGCCGGTAAACTCAAAGAAGTCAAGCACATGCAATATTCTGATGGCAGGTAATTTTTAATATATTTATGCTGTCTGCCAGATAAGTGAAAAGATTACGGAACGTGATTTGGAGAAAATCGCACTATTGTGCAGGGCATGTCCCTAAGAGTGATTAATTTTTTGTTTATTATTTATTAAAGCTAAATCTAAGAAAATTATTTTATGAGCATTTTCAAATCTTTTCATAAATTTTATTTTTGAATGGTTATTACTATATTGCAAATTATCCAAATGTCTTGCGGTGTCTTTAAGACAAGTTAAAATGTAATCGAGGTACTGTACTAACAGAAAACCTGACCTGACCTGTATAAGCTTCAAATTACTAAAAGCCTTCCTGATACAACTTTTGATATGTGTCTTAAACCTTAAGTCCGTATCTATCATTTAGATTCATTTACACAATTTAACAAAGTATCACCAATTTTAATCCTAAGTAAATTCGCCCGACTTGCACGAACTGAAGAAGACCTGCCAAACAACATTAATACAGTTTTGTCAGGGTTAATTATTAAATTATGATTTAATGAAGCTTGAACTAGCGAGGCTAAATCATTGTAAAATTATAAAATTGTAAAATTGTAAAATTGTAAAATGTCCGAAGCTGAAAAGGTATTGTAAATTTGCGTATCATCAGCACAGCAATGCACCTTGGAGCTCAGTAAACAGTAAACACCACAGCATCTGTATTACCACTAAGAAGATTGTTAATACAATTAATGTAATAATCATTTATTTTATCAGCATCACTTAGATGTGGTGGAATTTGATTCGATTGTTTACTTGAAACAACATTTAGTTTTCCCAACTCTTTCCAGAGGTGTTTAGAACCGCACACTTCTAGTTTAGAATTTAAATAAGCTTTTTTCTCATTTCTGATGGCTGTTGTTGCAAAATTCTTCAGTTGTTTGTAATTATAGCTGAAGTGTTCAATTTTGGCAGAAATTCTGTATCTCGTAAGTGCTTCATCTCCCAATTTCATCAGAAGCAATAAATTGTCAGTCAACTAAGGAGCTGCAGGTCTAGAAGTTCTACGGGTTACGATAGGCGCATTTTTATCGAAAATATTATTATTTATAACTAATGAGTTTAAGAAGGAGACCTTTTCGTCAAGATCTTTTCTAAAATTAACCAAATTGAAGAGTTTAAAATCTCTAAAAGTTACGTAACTAGTGCAGGACAGTTTTTTCTGCAAATTCAGCTCACAACTAATAAATTCATGATCCGTTATTAATTGATGATAATGACATACCCGATAACTGCGAACATATATTATCAAAGCAATAAGAGACATTTCAGTTATTGAATATCTAGTTGGCTCTGTTATTAATTGTGACAACCCGTAACAATCCAATAATGAACTGAATTTGACAGTGTTTGAATTATGCAAGTCTAATGCTGACCGCACACGATCAATATTATTGACAATAATATTGACAATATAGTTATTTGACCAATCAAAATACGGTATTATAGGTCAAATCATGATATTGTCAATATTATTGTCAATAATATTGATCGTGTGCGGTCAGCTTAAGAGGTCAACATTCATGTCTCCGGCACACACAAATTGGTCACAAGACAAGACTATTATTGAAAAAGTCTCCTCCAAGTTTTCCATAAATTCATCAAAACATGTGTTTGGAGGTCTGTAAAGTACTCCTATCACGTATTTAATCTTACCTAACCCCTAACGCTATCCTAATCCACAATTGTTTCAGAGATGGCCCCTGAGCTACGTCAATCTGAGCGCAAGCAAACGAAGCTTTAATATAAAGCCACCTCTATACTCTCGCGATCTGCTATTCAAAACCCGTATAAGATCTAATAAATTTTTAAACCAACGTATCCTAGTTTTGTTTGCATTTCGGAAATGCGAGAAGAGGTGAATTGTTGAACAAAAACAAAATGAGGAGTCCCTCATCTGAAGATTAACTCTTCTTCCTTCATTTTCTTGTTTGTTAAAGAAATAATTATTTAAAGTGGCATATTCTTTTTACTGAAATTACCGAGTATTCAAGTGTAATATGAGTCTCCTGGCTTCACCCGAAAGTGTCCGAAAAGTGGCGACTATACAATATTTAATATTTGGTTCTTCGCTTCTCTTCGCGCGAGACGACGTCGCCTGGTTGCTCTGGAGACTTCTTGAGCGACGGCTCTTCACTTCGCTTGTCCACACTGATGCTAATTTACTGTGTTGTTTCGTTTTTTGAGTGCTTTTTCATACTTCTAACGTTGTTTATTTATGTTTTTTTCGAATTTTATCGTTGTTTTTTACAGAATTCTATCGTTCTGTTGTGAATTTTGAAAGCCGAATAAAGGTTTTTGCCTAAACTGTATATATTGTCATTCTTACGGCCTAAATTGGCCTTTTTATTGACTTAATTTAGCTCCTATTTTCATACTTTTTATTACCTAAAATCCGGGCTCTACTCATTTCCATACTCGCATAGGAAATGAAAAGATAATTCATTCATGCATTCCGTTCTCTAAGCGTTTCTATAGCTACTTATCTTGTTCTGTATGCGACTAAGGTCCGGTTTTTCAAAGAATCCAACACCGGATTAAGTCTGACACCGGCTTCGTTGCTATGCTACAACCAATCAGAAAGCCGGTATCATAGCAACGAAGCCGGTGTCAGACTTAATCCGGTGTTGGTTTCTTTGAAAAACCGGGCCTAAGTATATCTTCAATCGCGTAGAAAACGTAATGCCATCTTAAGAACTCCATTGCCTATGCAAACACAGGTAAAGGGCTGTTCAGATAGATAGTAGTTTAGTAGGTACATACACAAAGATTATAGCTGTCGAGGGTAAACGTAAACAATAGTTATGGGTTATATAACCTTAAATTCAAAATTTCCTCACCAAGTGAAAGTAACGAAGAACAAACAGATTAAAAACAGTTTTTGTAAAATTTAATGGAAAAATAATTTCAATCTTTAATAAACTATACAATTTTCGTATTAAGAGAATAAATCAGGTATAAATGTGTTTGTTATTCGTTCAATAACAATAAGACCTACAAGGTGCCAAGAATTTAAAATGCAGAAAAACTTTTAGGTTAGGTACCAGGTACAACTGCTGTTAGGATGTCTACTTGGATATGATAATGAACTGCAGTTAAATGTAAAAGAAGGTACACATCACTCGTGCTCCTTCACAAATTGTTTGCGAATATTAATTTAGTAGTAACAGTCTTAATAGTGTTTGAGATTCTCATACGATGTTTATCTGATGTGTTTCGAAACTCAAGTATTGTGTTCACAAATTTAATTTGATAAGTAAAGGCTTCTCCAAACCAGAGCAGTCGTGGCTGCGGCGGTGGTGTTCACATGCAGCCCATCTTATGTGAGAAAAAACTCGCACACGAGTCACGGGGAGAAATTTGATGCAGCATGCAATACCAGGGTAAGACATCGGTTAAAACTTTTGAATTGTTTTCTTTCTACAATGCTACATGAACTTTGTAAAAAATTAGGTTTTCATAAATTTTATCTTTCTCTCGGTAAGAGACTATAATGTATACAACGTGTCCAAGATAAAGATGTCTATCATGGCGATTTCGACAATGGTAATAGATACAGATTTGGTTAAATGGGGAAAAAGTTGCGTAAGTTGAAGGACATTTTGCAAGCGAAAAAATTTCAATATTTTTTTTTCAAGAAGTCTCAAAAAAACTGAATACTTCGATTTTCTATTACATTTTTTTCTGATGTTATTGTCATAGCTAGAACGAAAAAAAGAGCACTTCCTCACAGCAACTTTTTGCAGACTATAATAATAATAATAATAATAATAAACGGCTTTATTCCCATTGCAAAGCTAAACAAACAAAATGCATAAAATTATGAAAAATATGAAAAATATAAAAAAAGGACTATGCAAAAAGAAATATATATCATATTCATGACTATAATAATGATTATAATAGTAACTACATCGAAATTAACATATATAACCCACCGTACCGAAAAGTAGTAGAAAAAATGGAAGAAGAAAAATATATAAGAAGTCAGAATAAGAAAACAACAGCAGAATGAAGAGAAAGAGAGGAGGAAGAGGAGGAATAGGAGGGGACGACGACAACTTGAAACAAACGAACACATCGGTGATATGATAACAATTAATGCTGACCGATGAATAGGTGCGCTCTAACACGTGCACGAAACTCTCTCAAACTTCTACTCTCGCCAAAATCTTCACAAAATGCATTAAAAGCCCTAACCGCGACGAATGTGAAACTCCGTTGAAATAAGGCAGAGGAATGGTGTGGCATGGTCAAGTGATTCAGATAACGCAGAGCCAGAACACAAGCTTTTCAATCAAATACACAGGATAACCAACACTCAACAGCCGATACAGAAAAGTAAGAGATTGAAAGATAACTATATTTTCAAACCGCAACCATTCCAATTCGTTGATCTTCGATGATACTCCTCTGTCAAACTTCCGCATGTCAAACACAAATCGACAGCAAGTATTCTGAACAAGCTGCAGTCTGCGCCTATAAGTAGAATCCAGGCAAGGATAAAACATAACTATACAATGATTAAATACAGACATGATTAATGACTCGCATAATTTTTTCCGTATCTTAAAATTCAGTATATGTCTATTTGAGAAAAGAGTTTTCATGCGAAAAAAGCTGTTTTGAAGCAATTTACCTACATGCTCTCTAAATCGTAGTTTTTCATCGAAGATGACACCCAAGATTTTGGCAGTGCTAGAAAATTCCACAAGTTCATTACCGACACGTATGTGAAGGTGATTCCGCAAATATTGACGCTTGCCTCGTGAACAAAAAAGGATGGCTGTTGATTTATTAGCATTTATTAGCAAATTATGATTTAGTGAATAGGTGTAAAGTGATAGTAAATCTTCATTTATTAGAAAATCTGAATGCTGGACTTCAGAGGGATCAAAAAAGTGTAAGAGCTGTGTATCATCAGCGTACGATTGAAGAGTGGAATTCAAAACACAATTTCCCATATCTGCCGTATACAACAGAAAAAACAATGGTCCAAGGATTGATCCCTGTGGCACGCCCGAAGTAATAGACCCAATAGTAGAATGTAAATTATTAACAATGACGTACTGTATTCTGCCAGACAGATACGACTCGAAAAACTAAACAACCGAATCTTCAAATCCGTAAAATCTTAATTTTGCACACTATAAATTGTGATCGATCATATCAAACGCTTTAGAGTAATCGAGAGCGACACAAGCAACAGCTACACCCTTGTCCAAAGATCCTATTATGTCATCTGAAAAATTTATCAAGGCTGTAGTAGTGCTGTGACCCTTTCGGAAACCAGATTGGAATATGGGCAAGACATTGTATCTATCAACATAAGCCATCATTTGGCCGTGTATAATTATCTCTAAAACTTTGCTTATGACAGAAAGTAAACTAATAGGTCGCAAATCAGCTGTCGATGAAGGATTATTTACTTTGGGCACGGGGCACACTCTCGATATTTTCCATGTTTTGGGGAAGTAGTTTGACTCTAAACAGCAGTTGACAATATGCGTTACATGATTAATTATCGTGGGAATACACAGATTCAGCATGTATAATGTTATACCATCGTGGCAGAAGTGTTAGACTTAATACTACGAATCTCCCCAGAAACCAAATCCTGATCAACGAGTTCAAATCTGAAGGAACAACTGTCATTGAATTTATTCACTTGATAGAATTGAATGGTGTCAGTAAACGGTAAACTTGGCTTGAAAATGCTTATAAAATAATCATTTATTAACTCTGCATTCTGAAAACATGGAAGGGCAGAATCGTAATTATTCTTCTGTTTTGTAACTACTTGCATATTATTTAAATTTTGCCAGAGTCTTCTTACATTTCCTTGATTTTGCAACCAGTTCAAATAAGCTTTCTTTTCTCTACGAATTGATGAGAGAGCAAAATTGCGCATGAACTGATACGTTCTCCAACTTCCCCGAGTTCTTTGTTGTTTATATATAGTATACGATCTGTCCTTCTCCCTCAAAATCATCCTCAATGCATCAGTTAATCAAGGTGACGTCGGTTTGCTAACTCGCTTTGTAACAACAGGGGCATGGAAGTTAAAGAGGTTTATTATATTATCACTGAAGAAACCAACCTTTTCATCTATGTTAGGGATATAATATATGTTGTCTCAGTTTATATTTGATAAATCATTATGAAAATTATTATAATTAAAGTACTTAAAATCACGAAATGTAACGAATCTTTGGATAGATTTTGGCCGCTTAAATTTAAATTTACAAAAAGTTAATTCGTGATCACTGATCATATCGGCGTTCGCAACCCCACTACTGCTAACTGTATTAAGATCGTTCACAAAAATCGGATCCAAAAGTGTAGCTGCTGTACTCGAAAAATGGGTAGGCTCATGAATTACTTGAGAAAAACCATACGAATCAAATAAATTTATAACTCTATCGCCCCCGTTAAACAAATCCACATTGACATCTCCCAAAATTGTGGAAGAGTAATATTCAAAACTTTCTCGACACCACTAATTAAATTGTCAACACAAGATCGTGGAGGACGATAAACAGCTCCCACAACATGACTCAAACCACAAAACTGAAATTTTATCCAAATGTGTTCAATGGACTCATCCACGTCATCAAGCTCACCAAAACTTATTAATTCAGAACGTATGCATAGCCTAACAAAAATGCCAACACCACCACCCCTGCCATACTCACGGTCCTTTCGATAAAACTTGTAACCTGGTACCGATATATTTTCCAAAGCAATATTCTGCGTAAGCCAGGTTTCAGTGACTGCAACGTCATCAAAGTTGTGCTCACGAATCAGTTCGGAGAGCTCGGTAAGTGTGGGCAAAATAGATCGTACATTGAGATGTGCAATACTGAAATTATACAAGTCAGAGTCAACATAAGCCATCAAGGAAAAGCAAACACAAGAAAGAAATAAGAAAACAAGACAAAGAAAGACAAATAAAGATTAAGTAAGAGCAGGACAATCGAAGAAGAAAAACAAAGTAATAGCAAAAGAATAATATATAATTACATGTAGGTATGGACGTGCACGGAAAAAGAAAACATGGAACATCCGGCTCCCAGTACATGAAATAATACAAATAAACAAAAATATAACAAAAAAACCCCAAAAATGTAAACAAGCGCACAGTTTCAACGTTAACCACCACCGTGGAGCTCATCGTTGGAGTGGAACTTCCTAATGGTATCGTTTTCCTTAACCAGGATTGCGCCATCTCTAGACCAAACATTACTAAAACCAAACTTGTCGACGGCTTCCAAAAATAACTGATATCGGGCCGAACAAAGGTCTTCTTTTATATTATTCGAATGCTTCAATGCAGACTTCTTATAAAAAATCTCAAGGAAATATCAGTTTTGTCGCCCGACGTTTCGTTCTCAAAAAATCATCATCAACTTCATTTTTTTAAATATGGTCCTGTTCTTCCGAATGCCTATTTTTAAAGTATTTTTAAATATACGTACACTGATACATTGTAACAGTTTAATTCCGTTTATAACTAGTTTTGGCAGTCTAAATTGGTTTGTGAAAATTTTAGATACCTCCCTGAATTTGAAAGAAGCCAAAGAAAATTCATAATTAATTATAACAAGAAGTGTTCGAACAAATTTCCATTTCTTTCTAAACATAAATAGCATCTTGCGTAGAACTTAAAACTGTCCAATTATAAACGGAATTAAACTGTCACAAGTGATGTATCAGTGTACGTAGATTTGAAAATACTTTTAAAAAAGGCATTCGGAAAAACAAGGCCGTATTAAAAAAACGAAGTTGATGATGGTTTTTTGAGAACGAAACGTCGGGCGGCAAAACTGATATTTCCTGGAGACAGTCTGTAAAAAGTTGCTGCGAGGAAGTGCTCTTTTTTTTTCTTCTACCCATGCCAGTAACATCAGAAGAAATGTAATAGAAAATCGAAATATTCCGTTTTTTTTGAGATTTCTTGAAAACCAAAAAAATTATTGAAATTTTTTCGCTTGCAAAATAATGTCCTTTTACTTACGCAACTTTTTCCCCATTTAACCAAATCTGTATCTATTACCATTGTCGAAATCGCCATGATAGACATCTTTATCTTGGACACGTTGTAGGGGAAGGTGGGGCAGGACCATACGGGGTATAACAGTACGGATAAAAATCTCGTTTGAACGGGGTTCCATCTGTGATTGAAGGTGGTGAACTTCAGTAGACGGGGTCTGTTATATAGGTAATGTAATACAGCGCTCGTGCGTACCACGTAAACGACATATTGGGCACATGTGAATGTTTTGTCATGCTGGAAGTTATTTTCTAAGGTTCAGGAATTGTGCAAACATAAGGTAGGGTTATTTTATACTGTTTCTAATAATAAGCAGTCATTCATACGTGCATTTTCTATAAATTGATATAAGAACATGGTTAAAAATAGTGAGGCATTAAATGTAGTTCGAATCTTAAGTGCAAGGGGTGACGTGGGGCACAATCGGGTGGGGCACAACCGTACGCGTGCAAAGGACAAGAAGCATACAAAGAAACGAGCAAAAGTGGGTAGTTCCGAAAGCGAAGATGATGGTAGTGATTGTGACACATGACACTCTTTGCCTGAATTGCAAAGAAAGTTATATCAAGACTATGCCTGAATATTGTAATGAAAGTTACAGTAAGACTAAGAAACCTGGAGGGTTGGGTGCAATGTTTGGAATGCAGCAAATGGAGCCACGAAATCTGCACAGGCTTACAGGATGAAGATTTAAACGACTACAAATGCGATGCATGCCTATTCATGTCTATCGATTTAGGCACGATCAAATTTTTAGTCCTGAATAGAATATACGGTTACGCCCCAGGGTATGGGGCACAATCGGTTTTTTCGATAGTGGAGAAAAAATTTTTTTCCGTTTTTATTTTTGATATTTGTAAATGTTTTATTTTGCTGTTGCATTTCCATAAGTGTAGCCAATGTACTGTCAAATTCAGGAAGTTCTTAATATTACAACTTTTGAATTATTTGATTTTTTTGTTAACCGACCGGTTCTGCCCCACCTTCCCCTATATGAGTAAAAAGTGAACTGGAATTTGAGAAAGAAAGAAATTATCCTGATATAAGAACAGACAGCTGATTGTTATATAGGCGAAGTGAGATTATGAACTATCAATAAGTAACTAAAAATGCAAGTTGCAATACAGAGATGCGGACAGAACTAATTTTTAATCATTTATTTACTATTCACATTGCATTTTAGTGTACGTTTAGTGTAATAAGAAAATGTTTAAAGATGTGTAGATAGGTGATTCTACATTAAAATTTATCTACATATCAAATTATGATTTTGGGGATTGTGTATATCAGAGAAAGATTCTATAGGGGCCTGGTGATTCAGTTTAGTTGCTGGGCAAACCGGAAAGAAGCCACAGTAATGAAAATTAGACTGTCCGCATTGTTCATTCTGTTTGTGGTGTTTATTCTCCCGGATATTGAACACTACACATCCCATCCACCACAGAATATCAAAACAATACGTAGTAAGACATTGTTTTGAGCTTTATAGCATTATTTGGATTATGTACATTAGAAACATTACCTACACAACTCTTGCAAATTTTTCAGAAATAAAATACAAATTTTCTAAACACTCTGATTTTATTGGCTATGTCGAAAATACACAAGAAATCTGAAAACTAATTTTTAAAACTCTTGAATAAATAACTGCTCATGTTGTCATATTCTCATGTTCTGAATTTAACGCCTCACTACAATATATTTAGGTATACTTCAATCGTCCATATCGTAACTCAAAAGAAAATGCAAGTTCATCTAGTTTAACATAAGTTCATATCACTTCATTGTAATTCCAACGGTCCATCGACGTTGATAACAAATTTCGTAAATAAATTAAGTTTTCTAAAATAAAAGGTATGCACTGTATAAGCAAAATGTGCAAGAATTCATTTAAAATAAATACCTACCTACCTACCCCCTCTAAAAATCAGCAGTTCAATTATCCATTAGAGATTAGATAGTTAATAACATAGTTATTATTGAAAGTCCACTTCTAATTCTAATGCATTTATCATTCTTCTGTGCTTACAACTAAAATTTTTTCACTTCAAATAATGATTTTCCATTTCATACACTGTTATTGAGTAATTTGAAAGCTTATTGTTGAATTCTGAATGCAATACTTAATACAATGTTTATCTTGTATTCTTCCAATAATAAGTTACACCATATTTTGCTCCAATAATAAATTATATTTAGGTTATAAACATCACGCATTTTCGACCTATTTTTTTGTTTTGAAACTAACCTAAACCGCTTGACGTCTGCCCATACCACGACCGTGTCTATACCGTCTTTATTTTGCCATACGACGTATTGGATGTAGAAAACGGCTAGTGCCGAACGCATTGTGTTGGTTGCACATTGTGTTCGATGGAGCCATCTCCTTCTACCCACCGCACACTGGCGCGAAGCGGTGCGGGGCGAAGTCAACTGGTTGCTCGGTATAAATTCTCGCGCGACAGCTCTTCGCTTCACCTCTTCGCGCGTCGCACCAGTGTGCGTGCCATTTGATGTACTTTTCTCTGGCGAAAGAAATTCTCTTCGCTCCGCTTCGCCTTTAACTTCTTTCTTAACGTGCGCTAGTGAAGAACAAAACTCGCCAGGTCTTGAAATTTGTCGGCGTTTATAGATAAATAACCCTTTTATTTTAAACTAATCAATTTTATACAACGAAATAATAATTATTAATAACGATAATGATGACATATTGATTGGTTTCCAATTAGATAGGTTTAAACTTTGAACAATTAATAAAAAACCTGCAATTTTGATATAATACAGAGTTTTCTTTGTATTTCTGTGTAACATTAGGTGCTTGATTATTACTTGAGGTCGCTGTGACACATGAGGTCGAAGTTAAGGCAGACACGTCGGTGGTAAAAATTGGCAGAGTATGACTATTTCTCATTTTTTGAATTACCTGTGTTCAAATGATGATCAGGGTTTAATTGCAAGTATGGTCTTGCGGATTGGATTGGAGTGTCCAGTTATTTTTATGAGTTCTTGTTCTTCAACGCCGTGTTGGGGGAGATTGCTCACTGCAGTTGCTCGGTTCGAGTAATTTGTTATTTTAATTCTTTTAGTGTCTGATCCAACATTTTTAGCAGTATTTTTTGTCCATTTAAAAATTTTCTTTTGTCCCCAAAGAACAAATTTTTTACCATTGGACCAGAATCGGTTACAAGTTAAAAATAATCTCCTTGACGTTATAATCTTGGTTCTTTTAGCGAGTAGTTTAGTGAAAAGTCTCACCGGGCATATATTTTCGTTTGATTTATTTAACACAAGTCATTTACTTTCGACTAGTTTTTTTCGCTCCTCCTTGACTTGTTTTAGAAATGTATTATTTTCAATTCTGCCTAAAGGGAAAAATATTTAGTTCTTAGTATTTTATTTTCAAATAATTTACCTGTTGCAATACCTTTGTTGCCCAATTCTTCTTTAAAATAGTCAACCATGCAATTGACTGCCTGTTCGAATCGCCATGCAAGTTCAAGAGCAGTAATTTGGTAAAATTTTTGGATTTTTGGATTGGTATTCATTTGGGGTAAAAGCTTTGGTTTGGAGTTTTGCTTCTTTTTAGTTGGATCCTTTTGTAATAATTTTCGTTTTGCATCACGAGCATTCCACGCTTATTGAAATAGTACCTATAATACTATCTGAATGGATCAAATACTATATTATAATTATCAAAATAAAATTTTGTAGTTTCTTTGATGTAATGTACCACATTGTATTGATAACAGCCTCTTTGTAATCTGTTCCATCGACTTTTTTCACATTAAACGCATAATCTTTCATAATATTCGCAAGATTTTCAATTAATGTACTTTTATTTAAAACGTGCCCTTTTTCTTTATAAAATTCAGGGAACTGATTTCTAACGAATTTGTGAGTTTTCTGGGTATTATTGGGGGTAGAGTTTTCAACTTATTGATTAATTTCCAAATTATTGAAATCACCAAAACGTTGCATTTTTAAATCGCTTCATTTCTGGCACGCGTCGCAAATTATTGTAGGATATCGTGTAGGAAAGTTTGTATTCGCAGAAACGGTTACTATGGATACCATACCAATCGCTGTCAAACTAACAAATATATTTGTTCACGACTATCTTACAACATACTCTTTATACTTGTGTTTCTTCAATCAAAATTAGATACATTATTCACTGCAGTGATTAATGAATATTATTCACTAAACCAATAGGAACATCGTTTTGATCCTTTTTTACATTTATTTAGTAGGCCGCGATCGCGATGTGTTAGTTCAAATTGAAACGTCAAATCAGCATGGTTTGCTTTTAATTTGAAATGCATATTCTAAAAAAGAAGATATAATGAGTAGTGAGAGTGAAAACGAGGTTTCTTTAACAGCACCAGCAATAAAAGAAGCTGCAGAACTTGCCTCATTAGATTCATTTTTCATTGCCCAAAAACCAAGAAAATTATACCTGAGAGCATAGGTATGTATGAATCTTTCTTACACTAGAGAAGGGAAATGAAGGTAAATTCTTTCTGGGAATCTGTTTTGATAGTCGTGGACAAAGTATAGTATACAACTCGTTATAATGATGCTATTATTACCTCGGATGATTACAAAACTCGCTCGCTTCGCTCGCTCGTGTTGTAAACTTCATCCTCGGTAATAATAGCATTCATTATAAACTCGTGTATAATATACTATTTAAAATAATGTAATTGAATTAAATTGCTTGGAAACGCATACATGGCTTTAATATGGATAGATTTATAGTTAACGTTAATAAAAATAACATGTAATTGATGAAAAGTGTCTAAATTCTGCCTCGATTAATATTAAATTCGCTCAAAAAACGTATCTAAAAGCTAGGTTCGGTATTATCACCGTTAAATTTTAGCAGAAGCTGTGAGCTGTTTTATCAGTGCAATTGGTTGAATTTCACATTTCTCGAAATTTGATTTGTTATTAGTATGTATATGGCTGGAGACAATCATACTAAAATCCTTGTCGCACTCCATAAAAAATAAATGAGCTCTAATTGGAAAGTTAATCCGAATAGAATCGCAATTGCATTATTTCGTTTGTGGAGCAAATAGCAAACTGCAATACCTATGAGCTGAGAATTTAATTCAGTTTAAATGACATTAAACCTTCCTAACGCGTAGCGCATGAACATTCCCCCTTTTTGGCCTTTCGCCTGTTCCCATTTTAGTGTGTATTATTATTTTTTTATTCGCTATCAACTGCTTTGATAATCTTGGACTAGAAAAAAATACCTCCGCCCTTCTTAGCCTACACCCTTATTTCAATAAAGAAGAGAAAGCTGAAAACATAGAACCGTGACTTTGAAATACTGCGTCGCCGTGTCAATTCAGCAAGCAGTACATTAAATTGTCACCCTCTGCGCGAGCCCTTTCACCTGCTCGCGGAATCTTGGCAATGCGAAAGCAATAGACCAAAAAGAAATATCGAACAAAAATATTGTCTAGCTGCGAATACGGAAAAGTACACCCCCGACTATAACTGAACTTGCGCACAATATTCACGTTTAACGATCAACCCTCGCCTCTCGTTCTTCCCTTTCCGCTTTCCCATATTCCGTCCTCGCCTGTTCGCTATTTTTCTATCAAGTCAATTTATCTACCTCTCCCTTTGATTTAAGTCTGTCGAGTGGATATAAATGACCGTACACGGATTGCTAATACCGCCGACGTTTACTATGGACCCCATTAAAGCCATAAATTTACGCGAGGGTGCTAAAAATGCGATTGGCCCACTTGTTGACTCTCGCTTGTTTGAAGTTAAGTAATGCATTGTGTTATAGCAAGGCGTTAAATTGTAATCCATCACAACTAGGAAGCACTAACTTGAAAAGGTCGTGCCCTTAAAATAAGTTCCTGGGTTTTAAGCTTCAATAAGTCTGAATTCACTTCAAAACTAAAAATATATTACAAATGGGTCTTAATACAGAGTGCAAAACCCTTTGGAATGTGATAAAGGAGGTTAAAATAATACAGAAAGTTTCTACGAGAATATGCTTTAAAATTACTCGAAAAAATGATAATCTCTGAAAAAACAAAAAGCTATTGACATAATTGACCATTTCCTTCCGCCATATTTGACAAAGTTATGACGTAACTGTAATGCGAAATATCGACACTAATATTTCCGAAACTGACATTTTGTTTCAAAGCACTCTTGCATTTTTATGGCCTACAGTTTTAGAAGTTAAGAATTACATATCAGGATGCTCTAAAGAGGCAAAGTATTCTGTAAATAGGACACGGTTCGTTATCAGAATTAATAACAAACCTAAGGTTCTCGCTGTAGAAAAGATTGTAACAGGACGTTTTCATGTGATCTGCCGCAAATAGTAAATTAACGTGTTCAGTTTTTAAAAAATTGTACAAAAAATAAAAGTTCGAAATTTAGAAAGGTTATATTTTTAGACGAAAAGTTTATATTTTCAAGTGGAAGTCTATCAAAATCTTGACAAGATGTAAAAAAAATGTGGCCCATTTCATTATTTTACACGTCGATTCTTCAACTTGTTCCAGGTGCAAGTTTAGTCAAAATCTAACAGTTTGAATTATAATAATTACATGAATTGGGAGTTGTTTGAAAGATGGCTAAAAGAACAGTTGGACGGTCCATAGTTAATCATATTAGGCAATGCATCGCATCGCTCAAGAATCTTAAATAGACAACTTAATTCGTCTTGGCGAAAAAGTGATAGGTAAATTTCGTGAATTTTCTTAAAGTACCACCTACAAAAATTAAGCCTTTTTTGTTGATGTCCCGGGAAGAGATGGTGAATAATTTGAATTTTATTTGCCTTTTTTAAATATTTTTTGAACTTTTGTTTTGGAAACACTAACTTGTGATTCGATTTCGCGGCAAGAAGTTTTTGGTGTCGCCTCAACCAACGATAAAACGTTTATTTCTTCCCTATTTTCTTTATTATAAATTTTGTTTCTAAGTTTATTTTTCTAAGTTTATTTTTATGACCCATAGTGAATTAAATTTAATTTTAATCATTTTGCATGGTTATATTCTTTCTGGGTATCTAAATTTAATAATCGATGGATAGGTATCATACTGGAAACGGGTATCTAGGAATTTTTTGTGTACCTGTTGAGATATAGATCCATTGATTCATTTACATCCTCATGACATTCGTTGAAAACAGCAATTATGTCGTATTTTTCGAAATTTTAATAATTTTCAATTTTGAAGTGCCATTATGTATACAGGGTGAATCAGGAATCCTTCTATGTATTGGTATTTTTGTTATTTGAAGAGCTAAAAAGTCGGTTAAATGAGAGAAAAGTTGCACTATTTTGGGGCCATCTTAAACCTACTTTCAAACTTTCAAAAATTTTCACGGCTTTCTAGATATAATTAAAAAATTAAAATTCCCATTTTTTTTCTTTTGTTGATAACTCAACTGTGGTTTGTGCAAATGGCTTGAAACTTGGAATGCTTACACAAAAGAACGTTGTGCATCGTTTGGTGACATTGGCAGTGCAGTGCGATCTGTCATTTTTGCAGAGCGACAGTCAACTTTTTTTTTTATTTATGGCAGCCATATTCATTTATGCCGCTGACATTAACACAGCATTATTATGATTACAACGGTTTTTTAATTTTTTAAATTGAACCTCAAATAAAGAAGTTACGTAGAGAAACATGTTAGTAGATGTAATCAAGGTAGCCATGTAACAAAAGAGCTGCGGTAAGTATCAATAAACAATTTACTTTGAGTGGAGGCCCACGTGTTCCCACCTTTTCTATTTGAAGAGATAAAGATTCGGTTAAATCAGCGAATACTTGCGCAATTACTAGCAATAAACGGTTGTTCCCGAAGAGTTTAAAAAATCGACTGTGGTCAAAATATTTATGGAAATTTTGAAACGGGTCAGTTAGTACTTGGATTAAAATAAAATCCTACATTGTTGTTTTATGGCATTTTGTTAAATTGTTTATTCGTTTTAGTTAATTTGTTTTATTGTTCTTTAAAGTTCCATAGTTAATAAAAAAATAAAAGAAATGTAGGATTTTATTTTAATCCAAGTACTAACTGACCCGTTTCAAAATTTCCATAAATATTTTGACCATAGCCGATTTTTTATACTCTTCGGGAACCACCGTTTATTGCTAGTAATTGTGCAAGTATTCGCTGATTTAACCGAATCTCTATCTCTTCAAATAGAAAAGGTGAGAACACGTGGGCTTCTTCCGCTAAAAGTAAATTGTTTATTGATACTTACCGCAGCTCTTTTGTTGCATGGCTACCTTGATTACATGTGCTAACATGTTTCTCTCTGTAACTTCTTTATTTGAGGTTCAATTTAAAAAATTAAAAAACCGTTGTAATCATAATAATATGCTGTCTTAATGTCAGTGGCAGAAATGAATATGGCTGCCATAAAGAAAAAAAAAGTTGACTGTCGCTCTGCAAAAATGACAGATCGCACTGCACTGCCAATGTCACCAAACGATGCACAACGTTCTTTTATGTAAGCGTTCCAAGTTTTAAGTCATTTGCACAAACCACAGTTGAGTTATCAAGAGTAGTTAGAAAATGACAATACTGGGCCACATCCCTGGCCGAGGCGGTTGACCGCCTCGGCGGGAGGAAGCCGGGCGCCCGTCTTTCTGGCTGAGGAGCGATGGGGCGCTCGAGCCAGCCCGCCGAGGCGATCGATCGCTTCGGCGGGTGGAAGCCGGGCCCCCGGCTTCTCCAGGTGCCATCCACTTCTTCAAGGAAGCCGGGCCCCCGGCTTCTCCAGGTGCCATCCACTTCTTCAGCAACGACTTCTGCGGCAGCCTCTCTCAGAAGAAGCGAGTGTCTTTGCCGAAGAGTGCGCCCCCCAAGCCGCCATTTTGGGCCCCCTTGGTTGTGGCTGAGGCGCATGCGCCGGGGCTCTGAAAGTACACGTGTTGTTCAGGCCAGTCCATCCAGGTGCCATCAATGACCAGAGGCTGCTGAAGGAGTCATGTCTTCTGCCTCTGGTGTCTTTGGGGCCTTTGGCAGTGGCTGAGGCGCATGCGCCGGGCTCTGTGAGAGTGGGCGGGGCAATAGCCAATGAGAGAGGTTGTGGGCGGCATCCAATGGGAGTGGTTGTGGGTGGTAAGGTTCAACTACTGCTAGATGCCTTTGGATGTGGCCCAGGCGCCTGCGCCGGGGTTTTCGCAAAAATAAAAACAATGAATATATTTTTACATCAATATAATTAAAACTATAATCTGTATACAGAGTAGGCATGCGTTCACACCACTCTCCTGACCGATTCATTACCCGGTGTATACTCAACGATGCGGTCATGCAGGATGAGACAGTATGCGGTTGTGTTGGCCGAAAAATTCTCGCTCGACTCAAATTCTAGACGCATATCTATGGGTCCAGACTTGATGCTTTCCGACTGCTTTGATGCGTCAATCACCACGATGGGAGCTAGATCCTTGAACTGTTCCCTGCCGTATAGCGGCTCGCCAACTTTTCCATAGTATGAACTCTGGAAGTTCTCGTACATTTCGTATAGCAGGGCGTATTTCCCAGTGGAGAAATCCAAGTTTAAATTCTCGTAGGGGAAGCACTCAGAATTCAGGTACAGTTTGACGTTTGCCAGATTGCAGTGGTCAAATTTGCTTGAATCCGTATCCAAATTCGCTTTGCGATTCGTCTGGAAGGCGACAATAACGTAGCGGGGTTTCTCTAACCGTGTTGCAGTCTTGACGGCCCACGTTTGTTTCGTAGCTTGCGGCAACACCGGATACTCGTACAGCTCCCAGCTGCGAAAACATATCTGCAACGTTCTCTCATCCTCGACAATATTGAGAAGTTTTAGGTATTCAGCATCCGATGGATAGACGTACGGCACCCTCCAATGAACCTTGCTCAACTCAATTCTGGTGTCCTCGTTACCCACGAAAGCGTTCCTATCGTTTTTCGATCGAGTCAAAATGAGCTCGTGACGCACATTCAACAGCACCTTGTGGTAGTCTTCTAGGAATCCGAGTAGGATTCTTCCCGGGATGCACACGTTAAAGTTCCCGTTCTCGTCGATAAGGTGGCTCGGTGAGTCTCCCGTATTCGTCCAGCCGGCATTCTCCAGCGCACACACCTCACCCTCATTCAGAGAAACTACACCTTTCAGTGTGCTCGTGATGCCCACGTTTTTTGTTCGATCCACCTCCACTCCGTTGATTTCATAGCGGACGTCGTCAAAGATGAAACTGAGGGCGTTATTTGTTAAAGCCGCATCTCCGCCTCCTGCACCCTTGATGAACCTGCCCTCTATGTAGATGCAGCTTAGATGCGGCAGTACGTAAACGTCTTGTTGGTTGATTGGTATGCGAATTTCGTCATTGGCGTTGAATGTTGTTGTTGTCACGAACGGCTGATGTACGTGCACCTCGACACGGCGTGCTGATTCATCCACAGCAGCACCGTCCAGAACACGAAACGTGTCTACGTTTATGTGTGTCATTATTCAAATGCGGTTCCCTTGTTGAAGTACAAGTACTAACTGACAGCACCGCTTGCTTAAATACTCTCCATACAACCGTGCGCATTCGCAGTCTACGAAATTCAACGGCCTTGACAGACAGACAGACAGACAGACAGACAGACAGACAGACAGACAGTCAGTCAGTCAGACAGACAGACAGACAGACAGACAGACAGACAGACAGACAGACAGACAGACAGACAGACAGACAGACAGACAGACAGACAGACAGACAGACAGACAGACAGACAGACAGACAGACAGACAACTACTGATAAGAATTCGGAAGTAGGAGAATAACTATAGATTCCTATTTGTTTCATCGAGCTGATTAATTTGATACCCTACATGACCTAGGTGGACGGGGCAAGGAGCGCAGCCGGGGGCGTCCTAAAAATCACCCCTAAAAACAAACCCCAAAAACCACCCCTAAAACCAACCCTAAAAACCACCCCTAAAACCACCCATAAAACCACCCCCAAAACTACCCCTAAAACCACCCCTAAAAACAACCCCCAAAAACAACCCCTAAAAACAACCCCTAAAACCACCCCTAAAACAATCCCCAAAACCACCCCTAAAAACCACCCCCAAAAACCATCCCTAAAAACCACCCCAATATTCCGATACCTCTCGTCGAGTCCTTTAATTTGATACCCCACATGACGCAGTTTTTACGTAGGAGTTAGCCTAGATTTAAACTACTGTTCTCAAATAATTAGCGATGTAGGATGTTCTACTACCGAGAACTAAGATGTTTGCATATCAATAACTATAAATGGTCTCTTTAAGATTCTACATGCGTTCTATATTACCGACATTCAATTTGCACTTTCCAGTAAGTGTAACAGAAATCTACATGTGCTCTATATTACCGACACTCAATTAGTACTTCCAGCACTCACCAGATGGTTCACACACGTGTCCGAAACGCATTAAGATAACAAGTAATTTTAAAACATAGTACGTATCAAAATAAACAAACTGAGAATGTTCTAGAATGTTATTTTATTGTAATAATACAAACAAACAAACGGGTCACCTTGTAGTGTCTGCAACGTAGTATGTGCATATATAGAACGTGGGAGCAAACCTAAACAAGCATAATCCTGTCGGCGAGTTGAAAGGTTTTTTACCCATAATAAAAACAATTATAACATCTCTTATCGGCGGCGAACGTGCTTTTTTTCTTAAACTTTGATATCAATATTTATTTAGTATAAACAATTGCAAACGTTGGAATTTCCGAGAAACTTCTGTTTACAAGTATATATGGATGATTTGAAAGACGGGCATGTGGGCAGCCGATTAGCTCAGTGGGTTTAGCGAGGGCTCCGGTGCGCGGGGACCCGGGTTCGACTCCCGGTCGGCGTCATTTCCAGAACGTTTGCGAAAAACCCGGCGCAGGCGCCTGGGCCACATCCAAAGGCATCTAGCAGTAGTTGAACCTTACCACCCACAACCACTCCCATTGGATGCCGCCCACAACCTCTCTCATTGGCTATTGCCCCGCCCACTCTCACAGAGCCCGGCGCATGCGCCTCAGCCACTGCCAAAGGCCCCAAAGACACCAGAGGCAGAAGACATGACTCCTTCAGCAGCCTCTGGTCATTGATGGCACCTGGATGGACTGGCCTGAACAACACGTGTACTTTCAGAGCCCCAGCGCATGCGCCTCAGCCACAACCAAGGGGGCCCAAAATGGCGGCTTGGGGGGCGCACTCTTCGGCAAAGACACTCGCTTCTTCTGAGAGAGGCTGCCGCAGAAGTCGTTGCTGAAGAAGTGGATGGCACCTGGAGAAGCCGGGGGCCCGGCTTCCTTGAAGAAGTGGATGGCACCTGGAGAAGCCGGGGGCCCGGCTTCCACCCGCCGAAGCGATCGATCGCCTCGGCGGGCTGGCTCGAGCGCCCCATCGCTCCTCAGCCAGAAAGACGGGCGCCCGGCTTCCTCCCGCCGAGGCGGTCAACCGCCTCGGCCAGGGATGTGGCCCAGTATTGTCATTTTCTAACTACTATCAAGAAAAGAAAAAAATCGGAAATTTTAATTTTTTAATTATATCTAGAAAGCTGTGAAAATTTTTGAAAGTTTGAAAGTAGGTTTAAGTTGGCCCCAAAATAGTGCAACTTTTCTCTCATTTAACCGACTTTGTAGCTCTTTAAATAACAAAAATACCAATACATAGAAGGATTCCTGATTCACCCTGTATACTAAGTATCTATTAATAAAACTAGCTGCATGCAACTTTTGCTAATGTATGTCAACAGATAATTATTCAGTTGGTAGCATAAAATCACAGGTATCTTGGATGTACCTACCTATCTTATATTTTCTAAAGTTAAAACTTAAAAGGTACCGAAATCGTTGCCATTTTGAAATAACAATACATATAAAAGTATATAATATTTTGATAGCTTAAAAAAAATCTTTTGAACTAGACCAAAGCGTAGACTGAATAACTCAAGACCGCTTGTATAAACGAAGACGCGGTTTTTAACTTCATAGTAATTGATAAATTTCATAGATGGCGCATACCTGCAAAATTCATATTTCCAAGCTTGAGCTACCAGAATAAATATTACTCTCCAGCCAGCATCTGCCATCTGCATATATTTACAGGAGGCAACTCAAACACCAAGTGCCCAGGGCCGGCCTCAGCACTAAGCCCAACATTTTTAACATTTTTATTCGTTGTGGAATATAATTTATGAATCGCAAATTGAATTATTATTATGTGCCGTTGAAAGCGGAATACCCACATAGGCAAAGTTATTATATAACTATATATATATAATAACTATAATAATAACTATAATAACTATAACTATAATAACTTTGCCACATAGGTACCTATCTACCTTTTATTACTGAAAATTTAAAAGCTAGCAACCCTGACTTTGAGGTACTTACATTCAATTGATTTTTCTTCGCAACGATCCATGAAAAATATGATATTACATATTACATAATTGTGTTCAGAAAAACTAACTCAATCAGAAAAGAAATTATAATAAAATGTTTTCAATGTCGGTTAAAAGTATCTTTTCAGTCATTTAATTTAATGTATAAAATATTTAAATCGGTTCACAAACAATGACACCGCACAGATTTGGCAATTTTCCGTTCACCTCTCTGTATACAGGGTGTCCCAGAACTCGCGCAACTCCTTGAATGAGGATATTCTTCATGAAAAAGTAAATTCATAAAGTGGCAATGAAAAAAGTCCTCACGTCAATACCAAAGCAGCTAGAGGCTGTTAAAGATGGCCAATAGGGAAACGGCTCTGACGATCTATGTTTTGCAAAGGCTAAGTAAGGTTTACTTTCAAATGTGAGGCATTTTCTAGGGAGTGTACTTAGTTGTCATGGAAACGTGATAACAGAAATTAATTGTTAATTGCTGTATTGTCAATCATTGTCTGTCAAAATGTATTCCAACAATGATTACTTCGAAATGATTCTAATTTACGGGGAGTGCAACCACAATGCTGCCCTCATTCAAGTAGGTGCGCGAGTTATGGGACACCCTGTATAGTTATAATTTCGATGAAGTGCCACACTTTATTGAGGAAGTTACACATTGATCAATAGCCTTGTTGCAAAAAATCCGTTTACTCCGGATTTCAAAAACAAAATATTTTCATATTCCAAGAATTTATTTTACCTGAATATAATGCCCATTGTTTACATCTTTCCGTGTTTTTCCACGGGAAATTAAACAGTTTTAAGCTCCGGTTTTTATATTTGCTTTTACGGAAGCTGAAATAGCTGCATAAATTACCAGACATTTTCCCAACGCCAAGCAAAAATCAGAACTGAATGCGGCTCTGTACTTCAGATTGCTTTCTATTAGGGGCTTTTTTATTGGCGCAAAGTCGTAAATCATTCAAAGCATAGGTATAAATATTGGATGTACGTCATTCTTCTTATTCTAATAAATACATTGGCAGACTTGTAAACGTAAGTCGCATCTTAGATAATACAATACTGGGGTTAAAATCTGCATGTGGTTCCAATTTTTTAGATAAACATGTTTAGCTTTATTTCTGTTTAACTTACGACGTTTAATACGATAGAGTGCGAAAGATGAATATGAGTCTTGCAAGAGCTTCAGAACTATCTATATTTGCCTCTAGTGACATCTCAGAAATTTGTCAAAACTAACGTTTAAAAATGAAGTCATTGGTGAGACGTCTTTAGTTATTCAGTCTACGACCAAAGCCTACTATAATTTCCATTTAAAAAATTCAACTTTATGTCATAACTCAAAAATACGCTCCCTAGAAAAAAACTACGTACGGCACTGAAATCTTTGGAAAAAGTTCTATAGGAATCAATCATAACAGTCTTAGACTGCTTAGTACAAAAAGAATTGGAGAAAGTTTTTGAAAATCGATAAAAATCAACATTATTTTTTTTCTCGAAAACTAAAAACGATATCCAAAATCTGGTTTCAGCTTTCTATTATACTTAAGAAAGTAGCTCACATTCTATGAAAGATTTCTACGAGAAACCCCCAAATCACAACGAAAATAGGACAGCCTGTACATCCTTTAACACTTGATGAAGTCCTTTTACCAAGCATCGAAGTATTTTTTACATATTAAGATGTAAATTTTTACCCCCACATCAATAAATTGTTGACTCCCTTCCTGTTACGACGAGTCTAGCGTCAGTCTCAGTTTTTCTGCAACTATTATTAGTGAGTGAGTGCACGCTTAACACCCTCGGCAATAATTTACTTTACAGTGGAAACTATGAATAGAATCCCAATTATATTGCAGCGTGGAAAAACTAAAGGCCTGGTGAAAATGGGAAATTATTTTTCCAACGGCGATGTTTTAAATGTAGTTAAGTTCATTATCCAACCACTGTGTATCGTTACTAAATGTTATTATATTTTTTCAAGATGCTGTTGTTTAATCTGGACCAATTCCTTTCATTACCAATTCTTAAAATTCCAATGACAGGTACGTGTACCTACTATAGGTATAATAATATGCTCAGCACTGTGCTAAATTTACTGAGATTATTGTACAAAAAGTGCAACTTTTACTTATCCTTCGATCAAATTTTACCCGAAATTGTGTTAAGGTTATAAAATACCGTGTCAACAACATAGGGTATGTGTAAAAATTACATTAAATTCAACATCAAAATCTGTAAGTTTTGTACCTTCTCGGTGTCTGCTTTTTTAGACTTCTCTGGTTGCATGCAGTGAAGTTAACGAACTATTTATTATAATTTATTTTTGCACCACCTACACATATCACAATATATGAACCTACGGACTTTAGTAGTTTTAAAACAATCAATTTGTATGAATATTATTTCGTAAGAGTTTAAGAATATATTGCTGTTTCCAAATTAACAGAACAGAGTTCGGATATAACTATTATTTCTCTCTCTGTCTCTCTAACGTTTCCAGTTCCCCTATATTTAATATCGATTTTGCTCCCAACTGACCGTGTCGTTATACTTCCAGATTAGGATATTTTATTTGGCGAACATGGATTGGAAATGCATATAATGCAATCTCCCTGCTGTATAATGCACGCACCGAAAACAAAGCAACCGCCGCTCTATTATAATATTTGACTTAAAGGGCCCGTACACAATCTATACAATATGCAGATGTCCGGAATAATAAACTACAGCATACTCTGCTATACAGCTTACAGCTATCACCATCAACTCAAGTAAAACAGAAACCAAAATATTTACTTTAAAGCGCAAGCACGATGCCCCTAAAATTAAAATAGGCAATACTGAGATCAACTAGAATCCCCGCGATAGTGCTGTTAAATATCTAGGTGTGTACCTGGACACTCGATTAACATGGAGTTTTCATATTAACAAAAAACTGTCGGAATGTTATGTTAGGTTAGCCCAGCTTTATCCGTTGATTAATCGGAAATCAAAAATAAAGCAACAGTGCGCCATAATGCTGTATAAATCACTACTGAGGCCAATGATTTGTTATTCTAGTGCGGTTTGGGGTGCAACTTCGAAAACCAATATTAAAAAACTACAAACTTTGCAAAATAAAGTGCTTCGAATAATTTTGAATGCTCCATGGTATGTTCGAAATAACCAGATTCATCTCGATTTAAACTTACAAACCATATCAACCAATAATTGGTGCGGATATACCTATTATTTCTCTCTCTGTTCCAGATTAGGATATTTTATTTGGCGAACATCGATTGGAAATGCATATAATGCAATCTCTCTGCTGCATAATGCACGCACCGAAAACAAAGCAACCGCCGCCCATACACAATCTATACAATATGCAGATGTCCGGAATAATAAACTACAGCATTCTCTGCTTGTTTTATTCCATAATTTGGTCGGTACCAATATCAAAAGGGAATTTTGTAACATTTTTTCCACATTTTTACTCGCCTGTATAATTACGCGTAGTGTAAAAATGAATTGCTAAGTGTTTTGTAAGATGCATTTTATAATTCCATACCTACCATTTTGTGGGTCACTCAAATTTCGTTTTACAAAACAATCAAAATATTATGTTTATCCTAAAGCAGCACAGTTTTTTTCGAAAACAGTTTTATTTTAGTGAATGAGGTTGAAGTGGTGCTAATGAATTGCATAAATACTTTGAAGAACTTTTTTTCGCAAGACAACTCACAATTGTCTTTTTAATATTTACGTCTATCTACTTATCGAATGTATCATTTTTAATTTATTCTAAATGATACTAAAAATTTAATGAGTGGAGTAACACAGAAAAATTCGGATGGCTTCACGGTTCATACCCCCATAAAATGTATTGTCAGATGAGAGGAATCTTTCATTTATAACATCAAATAATGTTTCATATCCGTCAACGAAGGCATGTAAAACATGAGGACTGCGACTTTTTCAGTTTCCGAGAGTTTCCCCAGGTTATCAGGAATTATGGTAACTGAAATATTATAGAACTTATTTTCGGTACATGAACTTTTTACTCATGAAAATTTGTGACAGATGTGAGCGGAGTTGAAATCTCTCAGTTTATAATAAATCATAAAAGTTACAAAACGAAACAACTCTTTACATTCACGCGGCAATTGTCATCTGTAAACTGCCGTTATCAACTTCTGCGTTTCATTTTAACTTCCGCAGAAACAACATCCTGGATTATAAGCATGCTGACCCGTTCTGTCCACACCGCAGCTCCATAAACATACAAGTGTTTCGGGAGAAACGGCCCAGTCGTTCCCTCTGGTAATTAAAGCACGGAATTAATTTGCACAGCTCTTAATTGGCAACCATAAACAAATATACAAGTTACTGGGATGAGTAAATAGATGTAGAATCTTCGGGAACGTGTGCGGTTTAGAGATTCGCCAAAATTGTGCGTGTTCGCTACCAAACCACAGCTATAATATTAGGGGCGATTACATAATGTGTGGGATAATTTTGACAAACAGCAGAGAAGATGGATAATTTGCATCAATTACAAGTAGCGTCGTAAAGGAAGAAGACACATAAAACAGATTGGTTAAATTAATATATTCTTTGGCAATTTGTTCATCAATGTTATTTTTATTAAGGAGTTCATACAAGTACTCCAAAGCATTTGATACAGGTACACTGGAAAAAAGTGAGCTGACGTCGAATGAAATTAATAATTCGTTATCATGCAGTGCGATGTGGTGAATTTTGTTTATAAACTCTGAAGAGTTCTTCACTGAAAAGCTTGACTGCTTGATTTCCAGGTTTTAAATTCATTGACTAACCATTTGGACAGTTTGTAAGTAGGAGAATCTATAGCTTAAACTATGGGCCTTACGGCTTTCCATACTTTATGGATCTTCGGTAAACAATACATGCGTGGTACTTTTGGGTTAGACACATGTAGCTTACGTTTGATATCCGCGGTAATGAGGTTATTACATAGTTTAAATGTTTTCTGAGTATCTGAAATCACTTTAGGCAACGGATCTTTGTTAATTTTCACGTACAGACCGTTTTCTATTAAATTATTTACTCTTTCGTAATAGTCACATTTATCCAATATAACAACCTTGTTACCCTTATCCGCCTTAAGATAAAAACAATCTTTCTCTCTCCGTCCTTTGATAATTTTAGAGTGGTTTGTGTGACGGGGAAGAGAACCATGATATTTAATAATATTTTCGGATAATTTTGGTACAACCGTTCCCCTAATAATACTTTTTTTGGATGAAGTATGATTAGGGGAACGGTTGCACAAAGATTATCCGAAAATATTAAATATCTTGGTTATCTTCCCCGTCACACAAACCACTCTAAAATAACAGTAAATAACATGTAAATAACAGTAACTATGGTGCGATTCCGAACTCAAGTATAAGTAGATTTATCAGGTAAATATAATTAAAACTAGTCATAAATATTTACCCTTCAGACCCTAATTTTATTGCTAAAAATAGTTTTAAGAAACCCGATAGGTTTATTGATCCCTTTCACTTAAGAATCCAATTTTATTGCTCTCATGTTCATGTTCATGTTCAAAATAGTTCTAAGAAAACCTATAGGTTTATCGATCCCTTTCACTTCAGGAGTGGAGGTTGGGTGAGTGGGGTTGGATATTTGTAGCAATGTAATGTAAGATTAGAATTAGATTAATCCTCAACTCCTGAGGATGCTGACGTTGTCAGCGAAACATGTGTCGAGTTTAATGACTGTGTCACTGCCTTCTGGCGTGTGGGGTTAACTTATTAAGAATTCATAGTGAATTTACGTCAAAGTCTCTTGATCCATCTACTGTGAATACCTGCAAGGTGTTTTCAAAATACGGTAAATATCAAAATTGAACAATAATGAAAACTCAGAAGTAATAAAAAATCATAAAAACAAAAAGCCAGTTTAACGAACAAGAACTAATAATTTTACATAAAAATGAATGGAGAATGATTTGAGAAAACCATAAATTGACAAAGATCGAACTATAATCCAAATATAGATGCAATAACTAGAAAAACGGACAATTAATGCAATATGTAAATAAATAATTAATCGAGTATTCTAGTCGACTAGATGAGGACTGCAGATTTATTCCTAAATTGCCAGAATTAGTGCTTCCTTGAGATGAGCAAGTGAACAAGTCACGAGCCACCACTGGTACTTGTAAGACATTTGGATGATCGAGCAAATTTCAGCGAAACCCGCCTTATTATCATTCCGTCTGTCTTGTCAATTATTTAGTCGGAGTGCAATTTCGGAGTAACTAATTTAGTTCCTGCATAATGAGTATAAAAGGGAGAAGATGCTCATTTAATGACGTCGCAGGAATTTAGAAAATCGGTAGGAGAGTTGCTGAAATTTGTTCCTTAAATATGACTGAAAACGCAAAATTAATATTCCTTGACTTTTGTGGATGATTACTTTGGTTTAAAAGAAATATGAAAATTTAGAGGCCTCTCTAACCCAAGTAACATAACCACATCGATCCATTTTTTGACCATTGTCGAAGATATATTTATTCTTCAAGGCCGCTACTGCCATCGTGCTTTCAGAGAACCTAATGGAAAATATTGATAATGTAACAATGGATAATTGGAATGCTGGTTACATCCAACAGACTTGGATTAGCATTCATAATAATTGTTCTCTCTATTGCAACCGCGTCACGGAGCGAGAGCCGTGGCATATCCAGATGAAGAGAGAAATGCAAGCCGCTACGTCACGATTGTAAATAAACAAGAGCAAGAGAAGAGTGGTGGTGGCACGTCACGTGTTTCGATGGTAGGAAAGCGAGCCTGACCGCCGACCGCCGAACCTATCCGAGTGACTATAAAAGGAGCCACACAGCAGAGGTCCAAGAAGAATCTTCTTCACCGGTTTGAGAAGAAGAATTCTCTCCACCCGCGACCGATAAATATTAACCGACAGCCCGCTTGAATGAGTTTAATTCACGGCGTGTGATTTTCTGTTCATTCCCGTATCCGATTTATTCTCGAAAGAATAAATACCCAAGGAAGTAATTATCGAAGCCGAAGGGCTACCAATAATTAAGTTAACAAGACCGGAGTTACTTGCCTTGTAGCGGAAGCGTAGATGACTTAATTAGGTAGGTCCATTTACCAGTACAGGTGCAGGAAAGTAGGAACCGACATAGTTTTCATTCATTGCGGCAGATTACACAGCCTTGTCGATGTGCAGCGGATGGTTCCTACAATAATCTGCATATGTCCTGGGGTGGTCCCGTCAGTTATAAAGCTTGTGCACGTCGTCTAATAAACCTGTCTCGCACGGGATTACACCCTAGGTGTTCTAACGTACATCCCCGACTTGAAATCCCGACCGGTCGCACTATAGGTGCTATTACGAAACCGCAAGTATCCGGTACAGTTAATCATACGACGAGACTAGCCGTATTCAAGTGATTGCTGATCCCGAGGGAATAGTCCACGAGCCTAGGCATCTAGCACCAAAAGACCACACAGCAATCGAACTATTTTTTTTATTTAATATCCCGAGATGGTAGGAGCACTAAAGATATAAAACAAAGAATAGCGCAGGATCGATTTGCGTTTAAGAAAAAGAAACAACTGGTTATGCTGAGGAACTGTTAACGTAGAAACTCGGAGGAGACTCTTAAAGGCGTATGTTTGGAGTACGGCATTATACGGGTGCAAAACTTGAACAATAGGAGAAGCGGATCAAAAAAAGGTACCTAGATGCGTTTGAAATGTGGTGATGAAGATATCGCTAGCAATGGGAAGGTATTAGAAAGAGTTGGGGAAAAGCGAAAGGTATGAAACACAATAAAGAATAGGAGAGATAGGATGGTAGGATGGTAGGACACCTTCTAAGACACTAAGGAATAGTTCGCGACATACTTAAGTTAGAGATAAAAAGATAAAAAGAGGTGGGGGTAGGGGTAGGCCTAGGTTAGACTACTGCCCTCAAATAGTTAGGGATGTAGGATGTTCTACTTTTAGGGAAATGCGTAGGTTAGTTCAGAATAGAAAAGGATGGAGGTACCATACAAGAATATAAATTAGACGTATAAATAGAGAACAGGAGCGAGCCAAGAATACCGTTTTCTAGCTACATTACAATACTTTTTAAATAAATTTAATATCTTAATACGTTACAGTAAAAAATGAGAAAAAAACAGTGATTCAAGTAATCAACTCGAGCAGTCTGACTACTGATATGGGAGTCCCTCATGATTCAGGATTGGGGCCCCTACTGTTTTTACTCTACGTGTCATGTACAACTTATGCGGACGCATCTTTAATAATATCTGGTAAAAGCAGTGGCGAAGTTCAAGAGAGGTGTAATAAATGTGTTAGGGGGATTTCATACTTACCAAACTAGGAAAGACATGACTGAATGATTCAGGATTGGGGCCCCTACTGTTTTTACTCTACGTGTCATGTACAACTTATGCGGACGCATCTCTAATAATATCTGGTAAAAGCAGTGGCGAAGTTCAAGAGAGGTGTAATAAATGTCTTAGGGGGATTTCATACTTACCAAACTAGGAAAGACATGACTGAATCTCGATGTGCATAATACAGATTTGGATAAGGCTTGCCTTGTCAGGTTCTTGGGTATTTACATGGTCTAAAGGGTTCAAGACTTTCATGCGATTTGAGTTTTTGGGGTGCCTCTTCAAGTGTTAATGATGTATTTATATGTCAGAAAAGATTTTTTAGGTGCATGGCGGGTATGTCCAACTTAGATTCTTGTAGAGAGTATTTTAAGTGTTACAAGATTTTAACTGTTACAGGAACTTTGTGTTTATATATAAAGTAATAGAGATAAGTACACTACAAATAGCGAGGTATAGGAAAGTGTGGATATTCTGCAATATTAACCCAAAAATGTATGCCAACGTTGACTCGTACTAATATTGCACCAACCAAAATAACATATTAGATCAATATTGGCATTGGATCACAATCTAAATCTTGAACACAAAAAGTACTAAATGCCTATGCGACATATTGTGTCACCGGAAACTGATTCAAACAAATTGGGGCATTAAGTAAATTAAATTAATAATTAATTTTGGGAAACGTTTCAAGTCATTGATTGAATTATTTCCAATTCCGGAACAAATTACACCCCAATTAAATAACGTAACAGAGCATTAAACAACCCCTTTGATAAATTCAGCATATCAATTTACCAATTTCTATCAACAAAATCCTTTTCTCTGTTCGCGAAGTTGAAAGCTACACTGTATACAAAAAAACGTAATTATAAGAAAAGCATAAAACAATATTCGTACTTTTCAATCTCCCCCCTTCAGTGTTTCATTTCAACTTCAAAAGGAAGTCGTGCAATGAATTAAAAAAAGTGAGGGGGCGGTTTGGAAAGAACCTTTTTTGCTGTAGTGATTAAAGTTGTATCGGATTTGACGTGGTCGTCGGGTTCCCTTCCACGTAATTAAGAAAATTGGTGCGACAGCCAATTCATTCTTCCGTTGCGTTGATTGTGTCGAAAGAAAATATCGGTGACAAGCCATCGATCTGAGTTTTCTTACAATTGCTGAATTGGGGAAGAAAGTTGGGAAATATACTTTTCATTATGATATTCGTAACTGCTAATTTCCGTTTATATTTTGCAATTTCCGACACTTTGGAATCTCGTATTCGTAAGGCGAAGAATAGTATATTAAAAAATAAGTTTCAAAAGGGTCAGTTTTATTGCACGAGTTCATGTTTTAGGGCTTTATTTACCAGTTTTGGTCAGGTTCGACCAGGTCAACTTATATTTTAAACAACATAATTTTCTATTGACTTCATATAGGAGTATGTCGGCATTTCATAAGATTACTCTTTCTCTTTCGCTGGAAGGCTGCATCACATACGAGGTTTAGTTTAAAGGGAAATTGAAAAGAAATTGCATATAATCCTCATAAGCCAGAAAACGACAATAGACAGTTGCAGTATAAATTATAACGAGCAATGGTCCCAAAATGGTCATGCGCTCGTAGTGAAAACACGCTGTCGGTTCCGCTCCTGTAAAAGATTCAAAGTTCGGTGGTTTTTCCAAAAGTACTGTTAAATACGTGTGTTTCCGTGCGTTGATTTAATTACTTAGTTTGTCGAGGTGGTACCATTTTTTCAGTAACATTTTCAGAAGTTGAGTTAATTTGGATTTACATCAGAATGGTTTTCACGAATCCCAAATAAAGACATAAAGAGTATCATCGATATGAGACTATAAAAACCTTTGTAGGAAGTAAAAACTTTTTGAATGGTATAGCGGCTGCGGTTACAAAAAATTTAGAAGAAAACCTACAAGACACGTTCTTTCAAATCAATAAAAACCTAACAACACTAGAAACGAAAACAGCTGATATTGATATTCAACAAAAGAATCTAATGAAAGAAAATTTAAATTTACGAGATGAACTGTATCGCATGCAACAATACTCTCGCCGCAGTAACTTGAGAGTGTTCGGGGTTCCACCAAATGATAACGAGCAAACTGATCAATTGGTGGCTGATTTATTTAAGTCCAAATTAAAGCTTGATTTTAAAATTGAAGTTATCGAACGAGCACATCGAGTTGGAGCACAAACCAAGGACAATCCGAGGGCCATACTTGTTAAATTCGCAAATTACCGCGATCGTGCCAAGGTATTTCAGAATCGCAGAGAACTAAAGGGATCTCGTGTTTTTATCACTGAAGATCTAAACAAATTACGGCTCAAGATTATGAAAGAGGCTCAAACCGTATTCAACAGGAATGTCGTGTGGACTTAACGATGGATCTGTATGGATCAAGAGCGGCGGGAAGAAATACAAGGTTGAGAATATGGCTGAACTGGAAGGTATTCCGAGATAGAATATGGATGGAGCGGTCCAATAGTAACAAAATAAGTGTATTTTTCTTTAAGAATCAAATAGAGTAGTTTGCTTTTTGTTTATGATTTTGAATGTTTATTATCAGAATGTGCGGGGATTGGGGACCAAGTTGGAGGAGTTTTATACAAATATTTCAGAGAATGAATATGACATCATTATACTGACCGAGACATGGCTGAACGAGGGTATACAGAATAGTGAATTCTTTACAAAAAATTATGTAGTTTATAGGAAGGATAGGGATCGAGTGGTAACAGGTAAGCATAGAGGAGGTGGATTGCCGTCATGTAACAAGTGGGGTAAAAATTTTTGATTCAAGTTTGGAAGCTACGGTTGTAAAAATTTCATTCCAAAATCATATCAGTTTATTTGTTGTAGTGGCTTACATTCCTCCATGGAGTGATATTGGAAAATATGAGTATTTCATTGATCGGGTGGAGCATGAGTTGGTGGATGTGTTTGGTGGGGGCCTGCTCGTCTGTGGCGATTTTAATATTTGCAGTTCCAACTCCGGCTTCGAAAATACGGACAGAGAGATGCAGAATTTTGCGGCCAGATGCAATCTTCTGCAGCACAACACTATATTAAACAAGAATAACCGTGTTTTAGATTTAGTTTATAGTAACCTTCAGAATATCAGAATAACAAGAGAGGAACCTCTTGTACCGGAGGATGATCATCACCCCTCTATAAAGTGCCAATTTGAATTTTCTAGTAGTCGCGCAACTATACCGACAAATACGTATATCAACTATTCATTTCGTAGAGGAGATTACGCATTGATTCTAAGCTGGAATTTAATGTACATTATAGACAATGCAGTAAAAAAAGCGTATAAAATGTATGGATTTATAGTTCGTAATTCCGAATCCTTCTGTGGTAAACGGTCGCTGGTGGCACTGTACTCTTCTTATGTGTTGCCGGTGTTGGAATATGCCTCTGTTTTATGGAATCCTTTGTACAAAAAATACATTATCTTGATTGAAAGAGTACAAAAGAGATTTGTTAAATTGCTGCATTTTAGATTAACTGGTGTTTATCCATTGTTCGAGAGTTATGATAATTTAGCAAAACTATATGGGTTCTCCACTTTGGAAAAGAGAAGGCAGCTCTCGGACATACTATTCCTATATAAAATCTCAAATGGCTTACTGAGGGACGGGTTCTTGTTGGGCAGTCTGCCGTTCTATGTTCCCTCGACCGTGAAAACGAGATCTAAACATTATTTTTACCCCAAACAAGCTAGCTCAAATTACTTCCAGAATTCTCCACTACATAGAATGTGCTCAACCATAAACAAGATTTCTGAGCACATTGATTTGTTCTTCATGAGCATAAAAACAATAAAAACAGTGTCACAACAGCGACTACAGCTACAATCAGCTTCTTGTGTGCCTCAGTCCGGCTAGACTTACATACTAGACTTTACTGACTCGACGGATTTTGAATTGTTACCCCACCCCTCGCACTAAGTGTGTAATAGTATATAAGGTCAAATTTCTTTTATTTTTTTTTGTTTCTTTTTCTTGTTACTCAAATGTAATGATAATTTGTGGGTGATTTAACTGAGCGTTGAATTTATGTTAATGTTATTGTTGAGGTGTCTAGTGTAATTGGGCTATGCCTGTACTGTACTAGGCACAATAAACATTAATGTTATTATTAATGTTATTAATGTTATTAATAGAACCCTGCGGCACTCCAGAATCAAAACTGAGAGCAGACGACAAAATGTTATCAATTTTGATTTTCTGAAACCTATTCTCAATATATGGAGTAACAAGAGACTGTGAATCTAAGGAAAGACCATAATATTTCAATTTTGCACCAAGTGAGGCGTGACTTACTGTATCGAATACCTTTGAAAAGTCTAGCAATACCGAAACACCAACCTCGTCCCTATTAATAACGTTGACTACGTTAACAAGTGCTGCAGCTTTATGGAATTGACTCCTAAAACCACACTGAGCTGATGGTCCGAGAAAGAGGCTGGTTGCAATTTTCCAACTATCCCGAAATGAACTTCTCTCGGTTGTACGTGGGAAATCGTGTGTCTCCGGTTTGGACCATTTATTAACTTCTTCATCAGATAAGTCGACAAGACTATATATTCAGAAGCTCAAACTCTCTAATATGTCGGCGGGAATCAGTTACCATTGTCAAAAACACATTTTCATGATGGCTAAAAGAGGCATTCCTTTGAATGACCAAATCATCTCCCACAAATTAATAGATCCATCCTTGCAAGAAAGTTTTACATCGATGTTGAACCATATCCGACTATAAACTTTGACAACATACTTGGTAAATACTTCTAAATTTATAGAAGGAATCTCACAGGACACATACAAACGCAAAATATTATTGACAGTTGTGATTTTTCCTGGATTCCTTTTTGCTAAGTCTTTCGGCACCCAGTAAGTTTCAAATGTGAAATGTCAATATTATTATTTCGATTATTTTTTTCATCGTCAAATTGACCAATAGGAACATTGCATTCGGGTCTAGAAGCGTGTATTATTTCGGTTATTTTTTGACGTTTCTATTTTCCAATAAATGAACAGTATTTTTGATCACTCGTTTAATTCTGACCAATTAAATCATTATTATAGTGACAATTTTTTACCTAACTTGTCCCAGCGGGAATTTTTTTTAGTCTTTTGTTTTTGTTGATAAAACGACTTGTTTTCTGGTTTTGACATATGTCATATGTTTTAATCGCAAATTGTGACACTGAAAGAATAATATTGAAGAGCTGTTTCACATTTGAACGTCAAAAAATAACCTTTCGAATACCACACGACAGTAATTAATTAAAAAATTACTTTGCGTACTACCAATAAGTAAACAAAATTATTTTATTTAACCGGTTTCAAGATCTACAAACGATCCCATCGTCAGAAATGTTTAAGAAAAATTGTAAACAAATTATAATAATTTGTTTACAATTTTTCTTAAACATTTCTGACGATGGGATCGTTTGTAGATCTTGAAACCGGTTAAATAAAATAATTTTGTTTACTTATTGGTAGTACGCAAAGTAATTTTTTAATTAATCATGGATTTCTACCAAATAGTGAAAAGTGAAAATATTAACTACACGACAGTAAGAATAACTTGGAAAATATTTCTCCACATTTTACTCAAACTTGTCGCCACAAGTTTTCGAAAATCTGTGGAATTATTTTCAAGTTATTCTCACTCTCTTGTGATATTACGGACGGTTATTTTTTGCCGTTTCTATTTTCCAATAAATGAACAGTATTTTTGATCACGCGTTTAATTCTGACCAATTAAATCATTATTATAGTGAGAATTTTTTACCTAACTTATCCCAGCGGGAATTTTTTTTAGTATTTTGTTTTTGTTGATAAAACGACTTGTTTTCTGGTTTTGACATATTGTCTTATATGTTTTAATCGCAAATTGTGACATTGAAAGAATAATATTGACAGTTGTTTCATATTTGAACGTCAAAAAATAACCTTTCGAATACCACACGACAGTAAGAATAACTTGGAAAATAATTCTCCACATTTTACTCAAACTTGTCGCCATTCGGCAATAGCCACTCGAGCCCTACGGGCTCTCGTGTCTATTGCCTGGCGACAAGTTTTCGAAAATCTGTCGAATTATTTTCAAGTAATTCTCACTCTCTTGTGATATTACATACGGTAATTTTTTTCGATAATTTTGCTTGTTGATAAGTTGCCATAGTTTCGAATTTGTAGGTGCATTTATAATGTATAATCTAGTTACTTTAGTACCTGCCAAACGTCAAATATTCCCAACACATTTCTTTGTATGTGAATTAATTGAAATAAAATTTTGTTTTGAACTACCTTGCTTCGATTCAAACTTGTCAAATACAATTCGTGGTCTGGAATTTTTAGGCAATTTTACTCAAGCTGTTGCTTTTACTAGCCACTCGTGGAAATTTGACAGAAGATCACGAGCGCTACACTCGTGGCTACCAAGCAACGCAACAGCTTTCGTAAAATTTCCGACAATTCCAGACCACTTTTATTGTATTACTACAGAAAATACGTCTAAATTTAATTTACTATATTATTAGGAGAGGAAGATGTTAGTGAAACGTGACCAATATATTCTGATCCTCTTGCACTACATAATACCATGTTCTTCCTTAATGATTTTCCGATACACTTTTTTCCCTTTGCTTCAGTTACCATGGTGTTATCTTTTCTTATTTCTTTCCCTTCTTGAAGTCATTCTGTCAATTACCTTTTCTTTATTTTATTGTCATCAGAAATAAGATTCTTGAAACAGAAATATTATTATATTTTCTGGGCTGGCTGCCACGTAGTCTAATAGATACACTAAAAGGCATACTTGACGTTTCTAAAGTTTCAGAGTATCTTCTGAAGAAGACACCGAGATGAGTGGGGAAACGTCAAGTTTGCCTTTTAGTGTATCTATTAGACGACATGACAGCCAGCCCAGGAAATATAATAATATTTATGTTTCAGACATCGACCACGGAAGCCTAGAAACCAAAATAAAACGTTGCAAGTAGTTAGAAAATGACAGCCTCAGATACGAACCCGTTCGGAGCACATAGCGCCATCGAGTTCTCCAGGTGCCATCGAGTTCTTCGGCAGTGACCTTGAAAGACACCAGAGGCTGCTGAAGGAGTCGTTGAGTCATCCGAAGAAGTGTCTTCAGCAGCGGCATCTGCAGCAGCCTCTGGTGTCTTTCAAGGTCATTTCTGAAGAAGTGTGCATGTCTTCAGCAGCCTCTGGTGTCTTTCAAGGTCATTGCCGAAGAAGTGGGCATGTCTTCAGCAGCGTCTGGTGTCTTTCAAGGTCATTGCCGAAGAAGTGGTCTTCAGCAGCGGCCAGGCGCATGCGCCGGGGCTATTCCTCAGATCAGTCCATCGAGTTCTCCATCCACTTCAAGTGGGCGTGTCTGCAGCAGCCTCTGGTCATTGCTGAAGAAGGGCCTCTGGTGTCTTGCCATTGCGCACCCAAGCCGCCATTTTGGGGCCTTTGGTTGTGGCTCAGGCGCCTGCGCCGGGGCTCCGCCTTCAGCAGCTTCTGGTCATTGCTGAAGAAGTGGTCTTCAGCGGCCCCCCTGGTGTCTCTCATTCTGTTGGGCCTTTGGATGTGGCTCAGGCGCCTGCGCCGGGGCTGTCGCGTACAAAGCACGTGTTGCTCACTGTTCAGGCCAGTCCATCCTGGCCCCATCCACTTCTTCGGCAATGACCAGAGGCTGTTGAAGGAGTCATGTCTTCAGCAACGGTGTCTTTGGGGCCTTTGGCCGTGGCTCAGGCGCATGCGCCGGGCTCTATGAGAGTGGGCGGGGCAATAGCCAATGAGAGAGGTTGTGGGCGGCACCCAATGGGAGTGGTTGTGGGTGGTAAGGTTCAACTACTGCTAGATGCCTTGGATGTGGCCCAGGCGCCTGCGCCGGGGTTTTCGCAAAAATAAAAACGTTGAATATATTTTTACATCAATATAATTAAAACTATAATCTGTATACAGAGTAGGCATTCGTGTATTTTCTGGGCAAATCGAAGCCCTGCAGCTTCTCATACCACTCTTCTGACCGATTCATTACCCGGTGTATACTCAACGATGCGGTCATGCAGGATGAGACAGTATGCGGTTGTGTTGGGCGGAAAATTCTCGCTCGACTCAAATTCTAGACGCATATCTATGGGTCCAGGCTTGATGCTTTCCGACTGCTTTGATGCGTCAATCACCACGATGGGCGCTAGATCCTTGAACTGTTCCTTGCCGTATAACGGCCCGCCAACTTTTCCATAGTATGAACTCTGGAAGTTCTGGTACATTTCGTATAGCAGGGCGTATTTCCCCGTGGAGAAATCCAAGTTTAAATTCTCGTAGGGGAAGCACTCAGAATTCAGGTACAGTTTGACGTTTGTCAGATTGCAGTGGTCAAATTTGCTTGAATCCGTGTCCAAATTCGCTTTGCGATTCGTCTGGAAGGCGACAATAACGTAGCGGGGTTTCTCCAACCGTGTTGCAGTCTTGACGGCCCACGTTTGTTTCGTAGCTTGCGGCAACACCGGATACTCGTACAGCTCCCAGCTGCGAAAACATATCTGCAACGTTCTCTATCCCTCGACAATATTGAGAAGTTTTAGGTATTCAGCATCCGATGGATAGACGTACGGCACCCTCCAATGAACCTTGCTCAACTCGTTACCCACGAAAGCGTTCCTATCGTTTTTCGATCGAGTCAAAATGAGCTCGTGACACACATTTAACAGAATTTTGGGGTAATCTTCCAAGAATCCCAGCAGGATTCTTCCTGGGATGCACACGTTAAAGTTCCCGTTCGCGTCGATAAGGTGGCTCGGTGAGTCTCCCGTATTCGTCCAGCCGGCATTCTCCAGGGCACCTACCTCACCCACATTCAGAGAAACTACACCCTTCAGTGTGCTCGTGATGCCCACGTTTTTTGTTCGATCCACCTCCATCCCGTTTATTTCATAGCGGACGTCGTCAAAGAGGAAACTGAGGGCGTTATTTGTTAAAGCCACATTTCCGCCTCCTGCACCCTAGGGTCCCTGTATTTAGAGAGTACCGCAATCTCCGCCATGTTTACTCACAATAACGGGCGCCAAATTTGAATCGTGCCGGAACGTCAGATTTTATATTTGACATGTGTTACAAATTGCAGATTCACCTTCTGATTTTTGATCCATAAACAAATAAAATTTGACTGTAATACGTTGAGGAATAATGCTACAGACCAGATTGTGGAAATATATATCACTGATTCACAAAAGACGATAAAACATAAACACCAAACAAACCAACATTTCAGCTGAACTTTGACTGACATATATGACATTTTGTTGCTGACACGGCAGTCCGCCATGTTTACTCACAGTTCTGAAACATAGTGGAGCTATTGATTGCGGTACTCTCTAAATACAGGGACCCTACTGCACCCTTGATGAACCTGCCCTCTATGTAGATGCTGCTTAGATGCGGCAGTACGTAAACGTCTTGTTGGTGGATTGGTATGCGAATTTCGTCATTGGCGTTGAATGTTGTTGTTGTCACGAACGGCTGATGTACGTGCACCTCGACATGGCGTGCTGATTCATCCAAAACAGCACCGTCCAGAACACGAAACGTGTCTACGTTTATGTGTGTCATTATTCAAATGCGGTTCCCTTGTTGAAGCACAAGTACTAACTAACAGCACCGTTAATTTTCTTGCTTAAATACTCTCCATACAACCGTGCGCATGCGCAGTCTTATTCTTGCTCGTGTCATCAGCCATGGTGTTTGCGAATACAGCTGTCTGTGTCAATAGACAGCTGTATTCGCAAACAGACAGACAGACAGACAGACAGAGAGACAGACAGACAGACAGACAGACAGACAGACAGATAGACAGACAGACGAACCGACAGACATACAGACAGACAACTACTGATAAGAATTCGGAAGTAGGAGAATAACTATAGATTCCTTTTTGTCTCATAGAGCTGATTAATTTGATACCCTACACGATCTAGGTGGGCGGGGCAAGGAGCGTGGCCGGGGGCGCGGTCAGTGAGTGGCCACCCCTAAAAACCACCCCTAAAAACCACCCCCAAAAATCACCCTCCAAAACCACCCCAAGAACCGCCCCTAAAAACCACCCCTAAAAGCTACCCCTAAAACCACCACCCCCCTAAAAACCACCCCTAAAAACCACCCCCAAAAACCACCCCCAAAAACCACCCCTAAAATCCACCCCAATATTCCGATACCTCTAGTCGAGTCCTTTAATTTACACCCCACATGACATAGTTTTTACGTAGGGGTTAGCCTAAATTTAGACTACTGTTCTCAAATAATTAGCGATGTAGAATGTTCTACTACCGAGAACTAAGATGTTTGCATATATCAATCAGATGGTTCCCACACGTGTCCGAAACGCATTAAGATAACAAGTAATTTCAAATAAACAAACTGGAGAATGTTCTAGAATGTTTTTTTCCCACACGTGTCCGAAACGCATTAAGATAACAAGTAATTTCAAATAAACAATCAGAAGAATATTCTAGAATGTTATTTTATTGTAATAATACAAACAAACAAACGGGTCACCTTGTAGTGTCTACAACGTATTAAATGCACATGCAGAGCGTGGGATCAAACCTAAACAAACATATCCTATCGGCAAGATGAAAGGTTATTTCCCATAATAAAAACAATTATAACATCTCTTATCGGCGGCGAACGTGCTTTTTTCTTAAACTTTAATATCAATACTTATTTAGTATAAACAATTGTAAATTTCCGAGAAACTTCTGTAACTTCTGTTTACAATCATAAGTATATACGGATGATTTGAAAGACGGGCTTGTGGGCCGCCGATTAGCTCAGTTGGTTGGAGCGAGGGCTCCGGTGCGTGGGGACCCGGGTTCGAATCCCGGTCGGCGTCATTTCCAGAACGTTTGCGAAAACCCCGGCGCATGCGCCTGAGCCACGGCCAAAGGCCCCAAAGACACCGTTGCTGAAGACATGACTCCTTCAGCAGCCTCTGGTCATTGCCGAAGAAGTGGATGGGGCCAGGATGGACTGGCCTGAACAGTGAGCAACACGTGCTTTGTACGCGACAGCCCCGGCGCAGGCGCCTGAGCCACATCCAAAGGCCCAACAGAATGAGAGACACCAGGGGGGCCGCTGAAGACCACTTCTTCAGCAATGACCAGAAGCTGCTGAAGGCGGAGCCCCGGCGCAGGCGCCTGAGCCACAACCAAAGGCCCCAAAATGGCGGCTTGGGTGCGCAATGGCAAGACACCAGAGGCCCTTCTTCAGCAATGACCAGAGGCTGCTGCAGACACGCCCACTTGAAGTGGATGGTGAACTCGATGGACTGATCTGAGGAATAGCCCCGGCGCATGCGCCTGGCCGCTGCTGTAGACCACTTCTTCGGAAATGACCTTGAAAGACACCAGACGCTGCTGAAGACATGCCCACTTCTTCGGCAATGACCTTGAAAGACACCAGAGGCTGCTGAAGACATGCACACTTCTTCAGAAATGACCTTGAAAGACACCAGAGGCTGCTGCAGATGCCGCTGCTGAAGACACTTCTTCGGATAACTCAACGACTCCTTCAACAGCTCTGGTGTCTTTCAAGGTCACTGCCGAAGAACTCGATGGCACCTGGAGAACTCGATGGCGCTATGTGCTCCGAACGGGTTCGTATCTGAGGCTGTCATTTTCTAACTACTGTTGCAATACTATAGCTACTGCTCTGTCTGCTACTCTTGTTCTTTCGACTGCCAGGGTAAGTGCAGGTAAATGGAATTTTTTATTTCAACCTACCGACGTCTTCTTTAGCTGGCGAGTCATCCGTCAGAATGTCGCTTCTTTCTTTCAGAGTACTACTTGAACCTATTGCCATCATTCTTTTATCCCTTTGGTCTTTGAGAAAATTACGCTCTAGAGCTTTATTTTGTGCACTTATATAGGAGCTTACACCAGAAAGTTTCTTTACTGATTGCTTAAAATTTTGCAATTTTATATTGAATGAAGAGCTATTCTTTCTGTTTCTTTAAATGTCGGCATTTACCGTGATAGTCTCTTATCATTTGCATGGTACGTGCGTCATAAACCGTTGCAATTGAAGCTCTAAGTAATATATTTTTAATTGTGTCAACAGCAACTTCAGATATTTCAGCAACAGTTGTCCAGTTGTCAGGTTTTAAGTTAAACTGAACCTATAAATTAATAATGGTTCATAGCGTCTTCGTATGTTGGCAAAATACGATATTTAGCCTAAAATTACTTTTCGTATTGAAATTTTGCATGGAAAGTGAATTTTATTTCATTAACCGAATCGTTTATTCAATGTAAAACATTTTTCTCCATTTGGAGATTACGTTTTTGTATTACTGCAATTCTTTCTGGTAAGCAATATTTTTCGATTATTCAGGTTATGTTCCGTGCGATCGTCATATAATCGATCTGTGTACGCTCGATAATGTCTCTTTCGCAATCTATCGGCGACATTTTGGTCTTCCCGTTCTTCCTGTGCCTGCTCAGATCGTGATTGTGACAATCGTAGTCTCTCCAACTCATTTCGCTCTTCGCGTTGTCCATCGTTCCAATTCAGTCGTGAGTTTGCTGTTCTTCTTGCTATACGTCTGCCACGACCAATGTTGCTCCGTCTGATCGGCGGCATTGCACTATTGATCAGAACACAAACAACAGCACAAATTGTAATTTTTCTACGTACGGAAATTTTCGTTCTACGTACGGAAATATTCGTTCGACGATCGAAGCTTATTTAACGGGACTAAAAACAACGACAATATCACTGTCTGTTCACTTTTACACCAATTGATATTGTCGAACTTAGCATTTTGTGTTCTGAATGGCAGCGTTTCGATGGAAAACAATTTTCGTATACTGATTTCACTTTTACAATAACTGTTTTCGTTTAAATATTCTATTACCGGTGTCAACAACTACGAGGAAATGTGTCAAATCTGTAGGTCAAAACAATAAGCAAGTTCATCACGACAATCGGAAGAAGAATGAACAAGCAAATGTCAGAAGTGTCAAAAAACATATGATCAATGCAACGCATCCCCTAAAAAAAGCACTTTCAGTTTTCTCACAATTTCCCAATTTTCCGGGCAACTTCTCCAATTTTTCTTTCCCTAAAAACCTTACTTGGACTATTACGAATTAAAAAAAAATATAGCCAAATCGGTCCAGCCGTTCTCAAGTGATGTGCTTACCAACGAACAGCATTCATTTTTATTTATATATATGATCGAAAAAACTGATAAACAAACAAAAACCGCTTTACGTTAACTCGATCTAACCTGTTGTGAGGCGCACTACTCAAATAAAACAGGCGCAATGGGAGTGCCAACTGCCAGCACTGCCAACGCCGACAACGGTCAAACATTGAATTTTCTAGCTAAACTGAAATGGCGCCATCTCTTGCATAAGAACTAAACTAAAGTGTTTTCTTAATTACAGGACTCTGGCACTTCTTTATTTGATGTTTTGCATAATATGAACTGATTGATTAGCTGGAAATGGCTTAAATGAAATTATTAGTTTTAAATGATTTTTTTGAAAATTTTTAGGAAATCGGGGGCTTTACGGCACCGCCAAATATCATGTGAAAATGAAAAGCAAAATATTTTCGTTATGTGGAGTAAAAACTGAAAAGAATTGGGCTGCAGTCTCTCAACATAGTGACTGTAGTATTATTTCTCAGGCCCAGTGCTATTCTCATTTTAATTCAAATATTACTTGAACAAAGGCTTTGGATTCGTGTTCGGTATACATCGTATTTTAAGTGTACTGTCTGGAACGCAGCTAAACTTTACTTCCACTCCCAGCTTGATGAAATAAACTTTTACAGCTTAAATCAGAATTTCCATCTGGGTGCATAAAAACAAAAATAGACCGCCGTTGTATACCCCCAGGGAAAGCAAGAGCATCGCCGCGCCGCTTTGCAAGGATTCTTTTTGTTAATATAGGGCGGAAATATTTGCAGGGAGGGCGGAAAAGAAATGCGCAATGTGAATTTACGGTTTCGGCTCCGTGGTCGTTCCTGATATCCACACATTAGTTTTATGTATGAGGGAGCTTGCCCCATACGAAGAACTAAGTATGGGCAGTACATCAAAATGTCTCGTCATGGAGAATTTTGTTCCTAAATAAATATACGCAGTGTCCTTCCCTTCATCATCATAAGGTTCTCAGTCCGAAAACTGGTTGGACGCGTACCTCCATTCTTTTCTATCCTGAGCTAACCTACGCATTTCCCTAAAAGTAGAACATCCTACATCCCTAACTATTTGAGAGCAGTAGTCTAATCTAGGCCTACCCCTACCTCTTTTTATTCCTATCTCTGACTCTAGTATGTCGCGAACTATTCCTTCGTGTCTTAGAAGGTGTCCTACCATCCTATCTCTCCTACTCTTTATTGTTTTCCATACCTTTCGCAATCCTTCCCTTAGTAAGCGAAATTACTTTTAGGGGTTCATATTTTGTGTGGATTTAATTTGTTGGGGATTAAACTGGTTTAATTGGGGTGTAGGTTTCTAATTTAAATTTGTAATAAGTACTTTCAGAGACATAGGTATATGGCTAGCAATTTTTTTACACTTTCCAATTTTGGGCTTTCTTTCTGGAAAATTGTTAATAATATTTTCCAGCAGGCTTTAGAGAACCCCAGTGCTTCCAGTGGAAGAGCAGATCGCGTTTTGGCAACAAAGCGCGAACTGAACTTCGCCGTTTGGCATAAATGTATTCTTTGAAAGTGTATTTTTCTTTTGTTTAATTGTGCCAATAAAGTCTATTATTATTATTATTATTATTAAAAGCTACTTCGTTTTAGGTTGAGTAAAGTGGAACATTATAAAAATTGTGTTATACAGGGTGTTTCATTAAGAATGGGAAATCCGTTAACTGGAGATTCTACAGGTCAAATAATGACCATTGACCCGAACATGCCTTATCCGAATGTTGATGGTTTAGGAAATACAGGGTGTTGAAAGTTACAATTTTATTTCCATTTTTCGCCATAACTACGAAATTTCTTAGGTTGTTGACTTGAAAATTTTCAATCTAAACAATTCCCCTGGATTGCCTTTGATTTCATTGGCAGCCGCTTGTATTCTTTGCAACAGCTCATCGGGTGAATCAAACCATATCTTTCATTCCATATCTTTCATTCTATACCACATCGAAAAATCCAGAGGATTTAAGTCGGTGCTTCTAGGCGGCCAAGCAAATTCACTTCCACGGCCAATCCACCGATGTGGAAAGACGTTGTCTAAGCACTCCCGCACCGGCCGGGAAAAATGTACGGGCGCCCCGTCCTGCATGAACCACATATTTTCCCTTAAATTAAGTGGCACTTCTTCAAGCAGTTCGTACAAATTTTGCTGAAGAAAATTTAAATAAAGTGGACCGTTCAGATTGGGTGGAAGTTGAAAAGGCCCAATAAAGAAATTTGAAATTACACCGCACCGCAAACATTGATCTTAAATTCATGTTGGAAGTGTCTTTCTTTAACGACATGGGGGTTTTCAGAATCCCACAAATGATTGTTTCGCCAGCTGAAAACTCCACGTCGAGTAAACGTTGCCTTATCTGTGAAGAGGATTTTGTTCAAAAAGTTAGGATCCGCGCCCTGCTGCTCTTGTACTAAATTAGCGAAACGTAGACGAGCAGGAGGATCTTCCGGTAACAAATTTTGTACTGGAGTAATGTGGTATGGGTGAAGCTTCTCTTTGTGCGAAATTCTCCAAATCGAAGAGCTACTTATGCCTGTTGCCGCACTTAAACGCCGGGTACTTACGCCTGGATTTTGGTGCAATCTAACCGAAACCTCATGTTCCTGCTCAGCTGAAATAATCTTCAGATAGCTATTTTCACCTTTTGGATGGAAAGATCCTCTTTCGTCTAAGCAATTGTACAGATTTCTAAATAATTTATGATTTGGTTGCCTTTGGAATTTAAACACTATCCGCATTAAGTCGTTTCGTTTTTTCTTGAAAATGGACTGGAATATTAAAATGAGACAAGAATACATTATTTAAAAAAGATTGGTCTTTCAGATTTTGGAGCCGATTTGACGTTAGATGTAAATGGTAAAAAGTTATGGGTCAATTTATCAAAACAATAGGTTATAAGTAGCGCCCTCTATGGGCAACGTCAAAAATGTTATTGGAATCTTTTTTCCCCTAAAAAAAACCATAGGATTACAAATTTTCAAGTCGACAACCAATTTCGGAGTTATGGCAAAAAATGGAAATAAAATTGTAACTTTCAAACCATCAACATTCGGATAACCTCTGTATTTGAAAATTCATCGTTGGAAAATATATTGTCATATTTTCTACTCCGGAAACAGTCTTCAAACCAGTTAATCATTATCCCACCTATTCCATAATTTTTTTATTTATTTATTTAATAATATTTTCCTATCCACAGTTTCAAATGCAATTTGTAGATCCAAGAAAACAGCAACTAAAATTTCATTTTTATCTATAACTTTCTATTTCTATTTTCTTGCACTAACCTATCCAATACATCGTCCAACCAATCACAGAAAGTTGAATGGCTACTACTGGGGGAATGGTATAAACATCCCATCACCATATTATTTTGATATACATATTGAAATTTCCAAATACCACAAGTTTTTGTCAATTATAATATTTTACAGCAGTTAAAATTTAACATCGTCCCTCACATAGAATACTATCCCTACTGTATATCTCCCCTCGAATTTAATCTTAGAATAGTATATCCAGTAATGTAAATTTTTACATCTAGAATTTCTCCAGTAATATGGGTTTCAGCTAAGCCTTAGGAATTATGGGTTTAATTGTTTTGCATATTTATGCACTTCATCAAAACGGGCAGTTAAACTATGCGCATTTAAATAAACGAATTTGTCTCTGCGCATTTATGTTGAGGATACTGGGTATAATAAAATTGATGCCCTACCTGTCCAATACGAAAATTAAACCTAGAAAATGAAATTCCGTATGATCAAATTTTTTTTTTCGTATATTACTGTCAGAGCACTAGTTAAGCCACTAGCCCCCTTTTGGCCAGTCAGTCCAATTTTTCACAAATATTAAGTTGGCAATGCAAAATACTGATCTGGAATTATATTCTACATGTAGATCCAATTATCGTGAATATAGTAGTTTAAACGCGTAAAGGTTGGCACTACTGCAATAAAAATGGTGGCGCGACAAAGTTTCGCGTAGTCAGTTGTATGTAATTAGTTAACAAAAACGTTAAGGTGTAAGGGTAAGTACAAATGCAGATAGCTAATAATAATACAAGGAAAAGCATGGTCTGTGAGTTATTTACGTTGTGGATGTTACTGCGGAGTTCATTTGAATTGAGTTCACGAAGCTAAAAGAAAGAATAAACGCAAATTCAAAGGTGGCCGAAAGTAGATCCCAGAAGTGAACTTTTCTTTAGATTTGGCCACTGCAGTGTCCAAAACTAGTTACTTAGAATTGCGTTTTGGCCAGTTTGACCAAAACATGGGTCTATCAAAAGGGAGACAGGTTTTACTTTTGGCCACTTCGTTCCTTGAGTGCTGAAATCTAATAAAATGGGTAGATACCTGTGTATACCCCAATACCATCCACATACTACAGCCGCTCGACGTGGATCTTTTTTACCATCTCAAAAGCAAATGGAAATCTCTGGTTCGAAATTGGAGAATTGACCACGAAGGAAAGGAGATTAGGAAAGAAGACGTCCCTTCATTGTTACATAAAATAATAATGGAAAATTCATTCACCACCTCAATTGTCAATGTGTTCAAAGCATGTGGCCTATATCCTTTCAACCCAGAAAATGTCGATTATTCAAATTGTACATTGAAACAGAAGTACGTAACGATATTCAGAACGAGTTCCGACCAGTGTCTTCAAAATCAAATCATTTACAGTACTTGGAATCGAAGATAGACATAACAACCCTAAATAATTTCAAAAATTGCGAAACGTTGTCCACCACACCCGATGATGAAAGTAGTCGTAGGTATGTAGTATGAGATATGGCTTCAATTTAAGTTGGATGATGTGAGCGATGCAATTACGGCTGAGAATTTAAATGCTGCGAACTTTGAAACAGTATATGGGAACAGAAGCGAAATTATGGAATTCTCATTTCCTGAATTTGACGAGTTTGAAGAGGAAAAGACAGTTACAGTTGATACTGGTGAGATTTTACTAACAAATCGCATCAGTGAGGTCTCGCGTGTAGGATTTGAAGTTGTACAAAAAGAGGCATTTGCGGAAAGAAATGATGAATTTATAGAAGGAAATATATTGGAAAATATAACGCCTAAAGAAAAAGAAGTGCAAATATCAAACAAAGCAAATCAAGGAACTGAAGATACAGGTGCAGAGTTACCGGTGGAAACAGAAGGCGAAGATACAGGGGCAAATGATGTGTTCGAAAAGACTGACGATATTAATAATACAGAAGTTACAGAGATGGCAGAAGCTGTGGAACCTGAAATTCAATCAGAAATTCAAGATAGAAGTATGGATTTGAGGGAGGATTCCGAGAAGAACTTAGAAGTCATTAAAGTATTAAATACAGATCCATCAGAACAAAATCTGGTGAAAAATGCAACTAACCAAATCACAACGATTTGCGATAAACCCGTCTACGGAGCGACAAGCAGTGCTACCAATAAAAACATTAGAATTTTATCAAATATATTCATTTATCCGTTGGCTGAGAACAAAAATGATGTGAATAAGAAACCGTTTAGCGGAAGAAAAAGAGAAAGTACAAGCACAAGCACTTGCAAAAAAGGAAGAGCGCAAAAAGAAGAGAGAAGAAGCTAGGAACACCAAAGCAACAAACACTAAGAAAAACAAGTTTCTGCGAAGGAAAATGAGGCCGATAATAGCAAATGTAAAAGTCAATTAAAGAAGTTAAAGTTGTCGAAAAGTGGCAGAATGGGGAAAACATCTGTTAGGTACTTTCGTCATTGTCAAGTACCAGGGTAACTTTTTTCCGGGTAAGGTTACTGAAGTAACGCCCGAGGGTTGCACGGTTTCGGCTATGGCATGGATTGATTCCAACTGGAAATGGCCCGAACATAAGGACGAACTTTTGTATGACTACAGGGATGTACAAGAAACTATTCAAGAACCAGTCCTCAAAAACAGCCACGGTGGCTATGTGATTCCAGAAATAGAAAAGTACTATTAGTTCTAGGATCGTTCTGGAACGATCAGAATCATTGCCAAAAATGTGTGTAGGTACTAAACTAGTTTCCAGAGTTTAAATGTTTATTTTTTATTGGTTGTCGAGTTCAATGTCTATGTTTTTAGTTTATGGAATGTTACGGATTAAGAATAAAGTGGCATTTATACTAAAATTGCTTTTTTGTTATGACAAAAAGTATATTATCATTGCCATCAGAAGATAAATATAAAAAGTTGTTGTATACATAGGTACCTAGTAGGTATCTACCTAGTTTACCAGTTTTGACCACAAAAATCCAACGGCCACTACTAAAACACTGAGAAGGTCCACAAATTTGATTTTGGCCATGTACATGGCCAAAACTAAATCAACTGGTGGCGACTACTAACGCCAGGGTGGCCGAAACCGGCGAAATCTCAATGAAATTACATCACAAATTTTGTACAAAATATCGGTTATTCTATCCTTCTTTTACTCATGTTACATGAAAATAGATACTTCAAGGAAGAGAGACAACCGTATAGGCGTAAAGATAAATTAAAGCTGATATTTATTATACATGCTTAAACCTATTAAATGTGGCCAAAACTGGGGTCTTGCTCCAACAAGAAAACTTTTATTGTTGTTTCTCTTAGTTTTTGTCCAACTGCCTCGCTCATGCACATTATTAATATCCCCTGAGAAGTAGGTGTTTGTGATTCTTGGATTTCTCAAACAACTTTTGGAATTTTTACAGGAAATTTTGACCGCTCAAGCTACTCGTCATGCAGAATTACGCTATATTCTCAGTTGCTTTGTAATTTCAGAAAAAAATGTTTGAAACAGACCACTCAGCTGACGGGGTACCAGACACATGCATTTTTTGGAAAGAATTGACAGTGGTTATTCCACAGCTCATAAAGTCAAAGAAAAAGCAAACAATTATATGGTATGGATTTTATTGTATATTAAAACTTACTCACAGACTCCATGGATGACGAAATTGTCCGTTCACCTATGAAACGATCACTACTTAGCCACATTATGCTTTTTGCATTGTCATTACAATTCCAAATGTATGAGAATCAGTTGTACAACTGAAAGAGCAATAAAAATTATTAAACGGAAGTATATTTAAATATTTTTTCGCATCTTACGACTCGAAAGAGATGTTATGTTGATTTGTACACAGTGTTTTATGAATCAGACAGGCAAGTTTCATACAAAAATGAGAAAAAGAGCACTTTTGTAAACTCAAAGGAAAACTAAAAATTTTCTCGAATTTCTCAGTTGACTTCCTATGTTGCTATGTTGCTACCTACAAATTAAACCCCCCTCACACAGTCTCAAAAGTTAAAGAAATTTGACTTCGAAGTCGTCAACAATCTTTTCGTTACATCAGGAGCTCGCTGAAGTGGAGAGAGCAACAGCGCGCTAAGTGCAGGCTGTGTCACTCGGGTATACATCAGGTCGCAGTGTGCCATGAGGAAATGGCACCTTGGCAGTGGAACTGTGGAACAGCAGCTGGGAGATCGATATCACTGCAGCGCCACACACAAGCAACAAGACTAATAATTTTATTAAGAGATTTTCATTTCACTCGCTTATTTTCTTAAACGTCTTAGTTTGTCTGTCTGTTCGCTGACAGGAAAGGATTTATTTTGTGGATTATTGGAAAGGCGCGCTTTGCCGAGAAATGTATACGCTCAGATTACTTTGAGGCAAACACATGTATTTTATTTCTGCACAGAACAATGAAAGGACTGAGGTTTGTAAAAAGAAGAAACTGAGGATGAAAAATACGATACGTGTCGCATGTATCAATTTAAGGATTTTGCAGTAAACCGTCTAGAAAGAGTTAGGTCATTATCAGGCTGATGGAATGGTATACTTCGTGAGAAAAGGCAGAGAAAATAGTTTTTTGCCCATAAAATGAATATAATTTTCAAATACATATCAAACAAAAACATAATAATTTGCAAGTTTTATATTCTCATTTAACAACACTTTTTCCAAAATTATTGACAAGCCATACAGTTTATAAAATTAAATGTAACAACTGCAACAAAGCATATATTGGACAATCAAAAATAAAACCACTTAATAATAAGATTAAAACATAAGAAAAAAATTTGAAATCCCAGTTATTTTTAGAAATATTACATATAAAAAAGACAAAAATTCTATGAATGATAGAACAGATGTAATATAGTAATATAAAAACGTATACTCAATAAATCTTGATAAATCTTATAATGGAATTTACAACGTTTTTATTTTATTAACTATACATATTACACATTTTGTAAAATTACAAAATTGTATTAGTTTCCCATATTCAAAATTTTATTTTTATGATATTTGACTCTTGCTCATAAATTATCAACTTGGTTGATTATAATTTCATAATTAACGTTTCATATTTTGAATAAAATAGTTGCAGATTTTGACACATTTTTCAAACATTTTATGCGTCCTTAAACGAGTTAAAAGTACCCTTGTCCCGCAAACTCCAAGCACCCTTGCAGAAATTCCGCAACAGAATGCATAATGCAACACAATCAACAATTCAATAAGTTTCTAGGAATCATTTTCCGATTCGGGAGAGTCGAGTTGCCCCATCTGGCACGAGACCAAAAGATAAGCCCTTGTCGCTCGCTGGTTTGAGAATAAACTCTTAATTTTATGCGGGAGAGGGGGGGACAAAAGGAAATGAATGCATGTTCTGGGCCAAAATTGAATCAACAAGTGGCTTCTCCTTGAAGTTTGAGTTTGGAGTAGATAATAATATATGAGATTATTATGTATTTTCAACAGTAGCGTCTTCAATGGGGGACCATTTATCTATACTTTTATAACATGCATTTATCCCTCTTTAATAATCAACACAAATTTCATCAGACAACTTTTTTACAAAAAGTTGCATTTTGTGAAACGATTCTTTCCAGGAGTCTCCTACACCAACTCCAAGCATGAACATATTTTAATATACTGGTATTGTGCAATGACAATTTGGTTTGTAGTCATGAAGAGGTTTGTCCTATGCAGTCTAGTTTGTACAATACATTAGATTGCATTGCTATAATAGGTGTGACGTCTTTGAGCCTCGTGTACTAGGCTGAAACTTTTTTGTATTGTAAATTGCTATTTTCATATGCTCGTCTTTTAGTATTATTATTATTTGATTGGTTAAATTTTCTATATTCCCGTTAGGAAAGTGTGCTTCTGTTTTTCACAATTAACCTCAAATTCCTTGAGTAAAACATGTGCTTTCTTCGGTCAAATTTTTTTTTTATAAATTTCAAATTATAGACCCTGATGAAGGAATAAAAAGGTATTCCGAAATACCCTACTTTTTTTCTCAGCAGAAAATAAATAAAAAATGCAAGAACGTGCTCTAGCGGGGCCAATAGTAATTTATGACGACTGATGCGACTTCGTTGGGTCTAAAGAAAGCGCATCACTGCGGTTCGATTGTCCTAAATTGATAGTGGTCCCGCCTAGAGCACGTTCTTGCAGGATGATCACTCCGTCTGTTCGGCGGCCCAAGTATAGATCAGAATTTTAACAATATACGTAATATTTTTCTTCAAACATCAGAAAAACATGGAGCAAAAGCTGCTTTTACCATCTTCTCTCCATGTACCTACAACTGCATTAAAATCTCCTACAATTATTAAATCTTCTTGTTTAGTGTCATTAGTCTCTGCTGTATTATAGGCCTTATCATTGTTGTGTATACTTTGGTTTTTGTTCTTATTCATATTCTCTTGCCTTTTAGTATAATTTTCTATATAATGGCAAGCCTGTTAAACTGCTTGGATATTTTCGTTTACTTCTTCTATTAATGATTGTTGTTTTTAAAAGTTTATTGTTAAAAAAAATTAATTTTACGCATCCATCTAAAAGACGAAAAAATCGCCATGTATAGATAGATTATCGGTTTCTGAGATAGTTTTGCCACTTTAATTTTTTACACTGAAATAAAAAGTTCTCCCGGCTTAATAATGTTTGTATTGAGTGTTGCTAGCTCATTAGGAAAGATTGTATCGGGACTAATGAGGACTGAAGGCGCCAATCTGCAATTAATATTGTATTTTCACCCAAACAGAAATACATAATACAAAAACTTTTAATACTCCCAAACGCATTGTTTTTTCAGACATGCGAATCTAACCAGTTTGATATTGGCATCGATCATCAACTAATAAACATTTACGTAGTTCAAGGTCGTTCCAAATTATGATGAGCTTTATTATGCCGCTGCTGAAGGGATATTTTATTGGAAAATAGACTGGTGTAACTTCATTAAGATTCCTGGTTTCATCAGTCATGTTATAAATGTCGAAATCAATTTAATAAAGCAATTGGAAATAGTTCGTTAACGAAAGGTCTGATTTGGCGTTCGTTCGTCTGAATTGGAATCTATAGTAGCAGAAAAGCTCCATTTGTATTGTCAATAGATAACTTTTTTTTGTTGCTTCTTGCACTGTTACATTACCTGTTATTTCTCAGTACTTAATGTCTTTTCTGATTCTAATAGACTCGTAAATAATTTGTATAATATTTACCCCAGAACATTTTTATTCTGCATCAACCAGCTGCAAGCTGTAGGAATTCCACAGGTTTCCAAATTCACTGTAACATCAAAAGTTGCGTTGCTCTGCTAGTAACGCCGCGCCAGGGCAAATGCAAACATGTTTGTTGCAAACACGTCTCTATCTCTCCATGTTTGTATAAGCAGGATAACAAATTTATACATGGTATATGTGCATACTTCCTCTTTGACTTTTGTCAGCAGTACACAGTAAATTTTGTTTAGAATCTACTAACTCCATATCCACGGCAGCTTTATTTTAGTTATTCATGTTATTTAAATATTAAAAGTCACTCATTTTTAACTAGTGTTGCACGGCATTACTAGGCAGTACGCGGCATTAACTGGGCATTATTAGGCAGTAGCCATGAATTTTCTAAAAGAAACTGGATACCTATCCTATATGCCATACTAGTGATTTTTGTCTAGTGTCTACTGAAAATTGCTAAATTGTTGTGGTGTTCGCGTTTGTCATTTGTTTGACGTATGATGTTTCGGACCGAAAATATTCTAATATTCCACCGTATTTTAATAAACTGAACATAACTAATGCCGGTTTGATTCATTTATTCAATTCAGTTATTCAATTGTGTATTCAATTGGTGCGGTTCTGTTGGAGATACATTTGATTACATTACAGTGATTGGGGGAGTGTTCACATAATTGTTTCGTAGTGTACTATAAAAGTTGCAGTGCAGGAACGTGAAAAGCATAATCCTGTCCAAAAGAATGAAATGGTTCAAAACTCTGCTTTATTGTATTAAATAAGCTGAAGAATTGGTTGCTACAAATAATAATTATGCTCTTAAATTACTTGAAAAGACGCTTCATTATACATATGAGTATTGACAGCACTAATTTTAAGATTTAAGTTAATATTTATCCGCCGAAGACACAAGCTAATATTTTTCTACTATTATACTGCCTAAAAACTACCGTTAAAAAGTTTATTTCAGAGTCAGGATGCAGGCCACATACTTATAAATAATCTATTTATGTGGTTTAGGCTTAGATATAGGAAATACGAGTAGGTTAATAGGTTAGGAATCGGTTGAGCAGTTGACCAATAATAATAACTTTCTATTGGCCGACAGTAACTGTCGGTTGTGTTGAAGAATAACAACTTGTAAATGCAACTTAAACTTTACTCTTGATAACACACTTTTATATACAAATCGGAAGACTTAAACTTCACTTTAATTCTGAACGTATGTGCAAGATTTACAACTTAAAAACTTAATTATGACCACTGCCAGGCACGTCCTGTACTCTGAAGATTAAAGACTTGGATACATTGGCCAAATTCAGACTCAATTACCACTACCGGATATGCAGCCTCACATTCCGTTCCCTGAAGAAATGGCTTGGAAATAGTGGTTTGAGTCGAATGACTGAATTGTTACGGCAGCTTGCTCTTCTTTTATACTAAACTGAAAAGTCGCCCAGTTCACTTCAGTCAATCGGAGATCATGTGGGGGATATAGTTGCGCGCGACTTGAAGCGGTGAGCGCGACACCGTATCACTGCCTGAAATTACTCCAGTACGTTTTGGCGCTCTCTTCTTTATTACGTTCGCAAAATTATTGTCCACAACAGTAACTAATCAAAAGCAGGTTTAGTGTGGCGGCCTCTACATCCCAATCATTTTCTGATGCTAAATAGACATCTATATGTATATTTTTAAGTCTCTGACAGTAACACTTAGCACAGAATGTAGAGAGTTGTCATTAGCCATTTCACACGCTGACATGCGTAGTGTCGTAGTAAGGACGGGGATAATTCAAGTTAGCTGTATAGCGAATTTCTCTTTAAAATGTAGTTATAATATTTAGGGTGATCTATGCGGTTATTTTCGAAACTACATAATTATTTTAATGAGTTAGGTTTGAACTGCTATATTCAGTGGCGGCTCGTAAGAAAGGGCTCTGGGGCGCCGTCCTCCCAAAGATTTCTAAAAGATATATATCGATATATATCGATATATCGAAATATTTACGTAGGGCAAAGTTTTCTAAGAAATCAATATAAGAGTTTTACTCCTTTTGTACACTTTTCTCGACACACTGTATAAGTATCTATCAAAATATCGATATTTCGGTATGTCAATATATCGAAATATCGATATTTCGATATATCGATATATCGAAAAAAGTCGCAGGCCTAGAGCGGATGATCTAGCCGCTCGGGTGGGACGACTGATTTTGTCATCGAATATCGGTTACCTCACACGGATTCTTCTCTACAGGACTTTTCTTACATAACCTTTTTGTCCTACAAAATAAAAAACCTACTTCAATGAGAACATCATCAATAAAGACCGGATTTTAGGCACTTAAAATTTAAGAAATAGGCGCCTAAAATAGGCAGTTAAAATAAACTTTTAGGCGCTCAAATTTATGAAAAAGGCAATGTAGGCATATTCATGTAATGATAATGAAATAATGATTAATGACGATAAAAGTTTTTTATTCAAAAACTTAACAAACGTTAAGAAAAACAAACATTTTTATACTTAATTATAAAATATTATATGAACATGTTAACTTAGCTATTACTCGCTCGGCAAACCAAATATTGCTCTAGATTGTCTGTGGTAAAATTGTACCTTTTATCGGACAATTTGTTTGTGTTTTATTTTTTGCTTTTGGCATTTTAATATTTTGGTCATTGTCCGCGATATTTACAATAAAAAGTAAGGTTAGGATTTGCGACGGTTCTGTTTAACAATACCCAGAGCTATAGCCAGAAAATTCTCAGTGAATACAGTCACGACACGACGTTTTCGTTAGCTGTGTCAAAAGTACCGTGACTCTCAGGTCCGCACAAAATACAAAGAAAAAATCAAATAGCTTATTTCAAGCGGATGAAAAGAGATTTTAGGCCTATAAAACACCTTTTAGGCGCTTAAAGTGTTTTTAGGCGCTATTCTCGAAAATAGGCATTTCAGGTGATACCATGATAGTACCAATGGATGTAATTTTTTACTTAAGGAACTAATATTTGGGTTTATTGATAAAGGCTGCTAAAATGAAGGGTAGGTATTTTGCCTAAAATCCGGTCATTAATCATCATGTAGTCGAAGTCAATTAAATACGCATTATTACGGATAACTCAAAAACTACCGGTCAGATCTTGATCAAATTTATATGGGACCACACGAGAAGCACCAGCTTTCAAATAAAATAATAATAAATAAAATAATCATCAAAATCGGTTCACCTAGAAAAAAGTTATGAGGTAACGCACATAAAAAATACAGTCGAATTGAGAACTACCTCCTTTTTTGAAGTCTGTTAAAAAATGAGTCACTGTGCAGATTTTCGACTGAGCAGTATCAATAATTTCGTTGAATTTGTACTTTGTTCCCTATTTTTTGTTGCTTCAGCAATTAGTTTAATTTCGTCAGTGCCTACCTCGGTGCCTACCTTTTTAACCACCGACAAAAAAGAGGCGTGTTATAAGTTTGACGTGTCTGTGTGTCTGTGTGTCTGTCTGTGGCATCGTAGCTCCTAAACGAATGGACAGATTTTGATGCGGTTTTTGTTTGAAAGCTGACGTGATTGAGATGGTTCTTAGCTATTATTTACTAGCTGGTACCCGGCGCGTTGCTGCCTCAGAAGAAATATTTGTGGTAAAATCGTTTGAAACTTGATAAACTGCGAATGACATATGCCATTTGACGTTTGCTGTCAATTGTCACTTTATAAATTATAGCGACCCGCCCCGGTTTCACATAAACGTATAAAAAATTATGTTGATCCGATCGCTACCAAACACAGGATCGCCCGCTGGGCTAATCTGAAGATTTCCTGAAAATTTCGTCAACATCGGTCCAGCCGTTTTGGAGTCTATAACGGACATAGGTAGAAACAATTTTTGTTTTATATAATATATAAAACAAACATATTAAACATTAAACATATTATGTAACGGTTAAAGTACTTACGTGGCTAGTGTATAAACTAGCTGGATGGTATATAAAGTAACCAAGCGGTTGGTTATTTTACTAGAAATTCACATTTCCAATAAAATAACTGCGAATTTTGGTTAGGTCATATACTATCCAGCCAGTTTATAAACTAGCCGAGAATGATGGCTAAAGTACAAACCACAAAGAAAGTAAATAAAACAACTATTGTTCTTAGACAGTTTGTAAACTATCCATAACTATTTGGATAAAGTGTGAACTTCAGTTCTAGTAATACAAAATAGCTCATTCGTTGGTTAGTATACACAGTGGTGCACTTAACTTGTTTAGTATGGGGAACTTTTAAACCGCGGTAGTTACAAGGGTGCTCAAATGAGGAAAAATGTTGCTTATTATAATTGTAATTTAGCAGTACCAAGAGAACTTCGGAAACTATTTCTGTTTCTGAGAAAATCGGGAAAAAGTGAAAATTGCCGAAATATTGTTTTTATTGTAAAGCCTTTATTTGTTGATATTTTGGTATGAAATTTTAAAGGAAGTTATGCTTGAAAATTCTCAATAGGCTGGTGGTATCGATTTTTATACAGGGTGTTTAAGTTAGGCGTACCATAGGTTAAGTTTGTTTTTTCTTATGGCCGCCATATTGGAATTAGTCATATTCGAGTAGACGGTTTCAAGAGCTTCCCAACCATGTATAATAGTACGCATAAAAACCTTTAGTTAACAATGAAAATCGAAAAATTTACCTTTAAGATTAACAGTCCACTAAAAAGTTTAAGGAATAATAAAGCACCAGGTATAGATGGCTTGCAGGCAGAAATCTTAAAGTGCGCAGGTCAAGAGGTAATAGATCGTTTATTTAAATTAGTTAGTCGCATATACCTGACAGGCGAGATTCCAGAGGATTACAAACGGAACATCATGGTAGCTTTGCCAAAAAGTAGGGTTTCGCACAAGACCAAGAAAAGTCTTGGTCTTGTCTTGTCTTGGTCTTGAATTCGAGACCAATACCAAGACCAAGACTAACATAAATGTTCCAAGACCAATACCAAGACTTAACCTCCAAGACCAAGAGTCTTGGAGCAAGAGTCTTGGAAAAGTCTTGGTCTTGATATTTTAAAATTTGTTATTTTTTAGTTTATTAAAAAATTAATTAGAACAACTGCAATTAAATTTAAGGAATACAATTTTTAGGCAATAAGTAAATATAATAATTAGGAAACTACAAAGATATTATAATATTTATTGTTCAAAAACTAAAATATAAATAAAAGCAAAACACTAACACCATGGCATCATTGCGGTCGCACAGCACGGATAAGTGTTTCCCGCGAATCTGTTTCGCACTCTACGTCATGCGCGAGAGGACAAAATTGGGCTGCTTACCGAGCATACTATACAATATCATTATACTATAATCTGTACAAGAATAAATAAGATAAGTTTTATGGGAAGTAAGTACATTTCAGATGTCGGATAATTTTTTAGAGCTTTCATTTTGGTTTTTGAATTAAGTTTATTACATTACATCAAAATATCAATTTTAGTACAGCCATGATAGACCAGGAGCCCATAGACCAAAAATTGTGCATAATAGGTTTACTCCAAAAATGCCTGAGATGTTATGATTTTTGGGTCGTGGAGCTCAGAAATGCCCATGCCAGTTTTTGTTTTTGGTACAGTGATGTGTGGCAGACCTGTAAATGTGTAAAAAAATTGCTTAAAAAAGTATCATAGGTTTAGGACTGGGGTTTGTGGGAAGCGCTAAATAATGAAAAGTAATCCAGCGGACGCGGTTCGCTTGCTGTGAATGCTGGGACACTGACCCGCTACAGGGGTCAAATTGTGTAAATAAAACACCCCAAAAAAATTATAGGTTTACGCATGGGGATTGAAGGGACCTCCTAATTTACCCCCAAACATCATGAATCTCAACGCCCATTCATTTTGGTTGGTACAAAGAGGCGCCACTCTCGCGACATTTTGTAAATTCACTCAGGTAAAAAAAATCATAAGTTTACTCTTCAAAACTTGGAGACAAGTTATTTCAATCGCAAAAGTCGAGTATTCACCGTTGCCGATAAAAAAAATTGGTACAGGGGGGCGCTAGAGACACAACATTTTGTAAAAAAAAACTTACGTAAAAAAATCATAAGTTTATGAATGGCATTCAAGAATTTGATTATGATGAACCTGCTGAGTACAAAAATACATTCCTTATCATTGAAGGGTGGTACAAGGGCCCCCTAGAAAGCTTGAAAGAAAGCAATTATAAATTTTCACCCTTCATCATAAAGATTTCAGTCCGAAGACTGGTTGGACGCGTACCTCCATCTTTCCTATCCTGAGCTAACCTACGCTTTTCCCTAAAAGTTGAACATCCTATATCCCTAACTACTTGAGAGCAGTAGTCCAATCTCGGCCTACCCTTACCACTTTTTATTCCTATCTCTGACTCTAGTATGTTGCGAACTAAGCCTTCGTGCCTCAGAAGGTGTTCTACTATCCTATCTCTCCTATTCCTTACTGTCTTCCATAAATTTCGCTTTTCTCCAACTTTTTCTAATACCTCTCTGTTGCTAACCTTATCTATCCACGGTATCTTCGTCATGCGTCTATAGCGCCACATTCCAAATGCTTCTAATTTTTTCCTATCCGCTTCTCCTATCGTCCAAGTTTCGCACCCGGACACTGCTGTACTCCATACATACGTTTTTAAGAGCCTCTTCCGACTTTCTACATTTATCATTTCCGAGCATAATAGTTGTTTCTTTTTTTTAAATGCAACTCGGCCCTGCGCTATTCTTTGTCTTAAATCTAGAGTTATTTGGCTTCCTAAATAGCAGAAATCTGAGACTTCCTCTATCTTCTCGTTTCCTATTTGTATTTTAGTTTTAGCCCTATTTTCACGCCCCCTACACAACAAAATTTCGGTTTTCTTTTTATTGATCTTCATACCATAGCCCTCCGTCCAAACCGCTTCCATTTCGTTCAGAGTCCTTCCTAATTCTTCTTTGCTGGATCGCTGGATGCTAATACTGCTATATCATTCGCAAATCTGAGCATATTAATAGTTTGACCCTGTATATTAATTCCAGCAGCTATGCTGATGTCTTTAACAATATTCATCGCATCTTCGATATATAAATTGAGAACTAGAGGCGATAACGCATATCCCTGCCTCACTCCCTTTCGGATATTTACTTCTCTATGTTCCTGCTCAAATTCTGTAACTGCCATTTGCTCTTTGTGCAGATTATGAATAAATTATTCTTCTATCCCTATACTTAATCTCTACCGTTTTGAGCACTTCGAACATCTTCCTCCATTTCACATTGTCGAAGGCTTTTTCCAAATCTGTAAATCCTTTATAGGGTCTCTTTCCCTTTTCTATTGCTTTTTCTATTAGTAGTCGTAAAGCTAGAATGGTCTCGCGCGTTCTCCTATTTCTTCTAAATCCGAACTGATCTTCTCCTAATATTTCTTCCGCCCTTTTCTCCATCCTTCGTTGTACAATTCTAGTTAAAATTTTTGACACGTGGGAAGACAAACTGATCGTTCTAAAATTTCCACACGTATCCGCGCCTTTCCTTTTTGGCAAAGCTACTATGATGTTCCGTTTGTATTCTTCTGGAATATCGCCTGTCTGGTATGTGCAGCTAAACGTTTCATAGAACCATTTTAATTTTTTTTTTATTTCTTGCATTTCATTTCCTATTTACTGCACGCAGTACACGCAGTAGGAACGAAGCTTCAGTGCACAATCAATTATCGTGAATGGCAAGACTTTTGTACCACTTTTCAACGATGGCGAATGTATTTTCGCACTCAGTATGTTTATATTATACAAGTTACTGAACGCCATTCATAAACTTATGATATTTTTTACCTGAGTGAATTTACAAAATGTCGCGAGAGTGGCGACTCTTTGTACCAACCAAAATGAATGGGAGTCGACATTCATGATGTTTGGGGGTAAATTAGGAGATCCCTCCAATCCCCATGCGTAAACCTACGATTTTTTTTGGGGCGATTTATTTACACAGTTTGACCCCTGCAGCGGGTCAGTGTCCCAGAATTCACAACAAGCGAAGCGCGTTCCCTGGATTACTTTTTATTATTTAGCGCTTCCCGCAAACCCCAGTCCTAAACCTATAATACTTTTTTAAGCAATTTTTTTTACACATTTACTGGTCTGCCACACATCACTGTACCAAAAACAAAAACTGGCATGGGCAATTCTGTGGTCCACGACCCAAAAATCACAACATCTCAGGCATTTTTGGAGTAAACCTATTATGCACAATTTTTAGTCTATGGGCTCCTGGTCTATGAACTAAATACAAAAGTTGTAGTGAGTCAAGTGAACAAAAAATTATGAAATTATGCAAATATGAAATAGAATTCTTATTTTTGAACTATCTCCCCTTAAGTGGGTGTGGAAACATTGAAATTCATAAATTTCTCGTACTCTCATAAAAACCAAACAAGACCAAGAAAAAACAATACCAAGACCAAGACTTATGTGGTTCTCGTCTTGGTCTTGGGTGTCAAGACCAAGACCGAGACCAAGCCCAACACGATGATGCAAGACCAATACCAAGACTGGTGTAAGTCTCGTCTTGTCTTGGTCTTGCGAAACCCTACCAAAAAGGAAAGGCGCGGATAGGTGCAACAATTTCAGAACTATCAGTTTAACTTCCCATGCGTCAAAAATTTTAACTAGAATTGTGCAAAGAAGGATGGAGAAAAAGGCGGAAGAAATATTAGGAGAAGATCAGTTCGGATTTAGACGAAATAGAGGAACGCGCGAGGCCATTCTAGCTTTACGAGTAATTATAGAAAAAACGATAGAAAAGAGAAAGATCGTCTATATAGGATTTGTAGATTTAGAAAAGGCCTTCGACAACGTAAAATGGGGGAAGATGTTCGAAGTGCTGAGAAAGGTAGGGATGAAATATAGGGACAGAAGAATAATACATAATCTCTACAAAGAGCAAAAAGCAGTTATAGAATGTGAGCAGGAACGAAGGGAAGTAGATATCCGGAAGGGAGTGAGACAGGGATGTGCACTGTCACCTCTAGTTTTCAACTTATACATCGAAGATGCGATTAATATTGTTAAGGACAGAACAGCCTCAGGGATTAATGTACAGGGTCAAACTATTAACATGCTCAGATTTGCGGATGATATAGCATCTAGCAAAGAAGAATTAGGAGCGGCTTTGAATGAAATGGAAGCAGTTTTGACACAGGGCTACGGCATGAAAATCAATAAAAAGAAAACTAAAATTTTGGTATGTAGGGGATGTGAAAATAGAACTAAAGTTGACATACAAATAGGAAATGAGAAGATAGAGGAGGTCGCGGATTTTTGCTATTTAGGAAGTAAAATAACTCAAGACGGTAGGAGCACTAAAGATATAAAACAAAGAATAGCGCAGGGCCGAGTTGCGTTTAACAAAAAGAAACAACTGTTATGTTCGAGAACGGTTAATATAGAGACTAGGAAGAGACTCTTAAAGTCGTATGTATGGAGTACGGCATTATACGGGTGCGAAACTTGGACAATAGGCGAAGCGGATCGAAAAAGAGTAGAAGCGTTTGAAATGTGGTGCTTCAGACGCATGATGAAGATACCGTGGATAGATAAGGTTAGCAATAGGGAAGTATTAGAAAGAGTTGGGGAAAAGCGAAAGGTATGGAAGACAATAAAGAGTAGGAGAGATAGGATGGTAGGACACCTTCTAAGACACGAAGGAATAGTTCGCGACATAGTAGAGTCAGAGATAGGAATAAAAAGAGGTAGGGGTAGGCCTAGATTAGACTACTGCTCTCAAATAGTTAGGGATGTAGGATGTTCTACTTTTAGGGAAATGCGTAGGTTAGCTCAGGATAGAAAAGAGTGGAGGTACGCGTCCAACCAGTCTTCGGACTGAGAACCTTATGATGATAAGAATGCCACATTTCTCTTCTCTAGCAAGCTATGGAAAACAAAGCATTATGTTTATTATGACAACAATTAAACAAGACAACTTAATTATCGCAGGTAAATGTAGTTCAGAACGTTTGGTTGCAGCAGGATGATGGTGCCCCTCCTCACAATACAAATAGGGTTCGTCTGTATCTAAACAATTTATTTAATGAGAAATGGATAAGTTACACCCGGCGTATTTTTAATATACAGGGAATACAGGATCAATACACTGGCCAGCTCGCTGCCCGGACTTAACACCCCTAGATTTTTTCTTGTGGGGTTACATAAATATCACTTATACAGTCAAGAATATGAAAATCAGCATGCTCTTCGGGCAAGCTGTAGTGACCGCTCTTAGGCCCGGTTTTTCAAAGAATCCAACACCGCGTTAATTCTGACACCGGCTTCGTTGCTATGATACAACCAATCAGAAAGCCGGTATCATAGCAAACAAAGCCGGTGTCAGACTTAACGCGGTGTTGGATTCTTTGAAAAACTGGGCCTTAGAGAACTTTCTCGTCAATTTTTGATAAATGCGGTCAACTCGGTGGAAACTCGATGTAGAAACTGTTTAGATGCTGACGGAGGACTTTTTGAACAATTATTGAACTAGATAAGAGAAGCTGTGGCATTCTTAATGGACTGTTACCATCTTAGGGACAAATTTTTCGATTTCCATTGTTAACTAAAGGTTTTTATGCTGACTATTATACATGGTTGAAGACCTCTTGAAACCGTCTAATCGAATATGACCAGTACCAATATGGCGGCCATAAGAAAAAACAAACTTAACCTCTGGTACGCCTACATTAAACACCCTGTATAAAAATAGATACCACCAGCCTATTGGGAATTTTCAAACATAACTTTCTTTAAAATTTCGTATTAAAATATCAACAAATAAGGGCTCTAGAACAAAAACAATATTTCATCAATTTTCACTTTTTCCCGATTTTCTCAGAAACAGAAATAGTTTCCGAAGTTCTCTTGGTACTGCTAAATTACAATTATCATAAGCAACATTTTTCCTGATTTGAGCACCCTTGTAACTAACGCGGTTTAAAAGTTCCCCATACTAAACAAGTTAAGTGGGACACTGTGTATAAACTAAGCAGAATTTTGTTTTGTAAATTTAATAGAAAAAATGGTGTTGACAGTCACTCTCTATTTTTCTACATTCATGTTTCATATGTCCGTAACGACAACAACTATAACATCTGACAATATTTAAATGTTCTTTGACATAGCATTTTTTTCCATCCTACATACAAAAACCCGCATTTAATAACTTGATTATAAATTTGTGGGATTACCTCTAATACAACATTTTTCGAATGTTTATAACTTAATTTTGTAACCAATTTTATGTCCTCTTTAGAAGACACTGGCAACTTATTCTTCGTTATTATTTGAGTGACTATCATTTCATCATCTGCTTCGTCTTGTCCAACTTCGTATACTATTATACGGGGGTTATATTTACCGGGTGCGCTAACGTGGTACTCTAGTCCCAATTGTTGGCTTAGTTCAGTCTGTAATCTTTGCAATGAATTATCGTCCTCGCACCTAATCAAGACTTCGCTTTTTAACTGCCGCGTTTGCTTCACATTTATATCTTGTAACTTCGAATTCACTTTAGTCTTAATAACTTTTCGATTTCAGCACTGGATACGTCATTTTACCTCCAATGAAGTTTTCTGATTCTAATTGCTTTCCCTTATTTGCTTGCCATTGTTATCGTGTCAAAATGATGACTGTGCATCTGAAATGTGCTCACATTTCTCTGACAGCCCTTCGAAATATATCGAAATACGTCGAACGTAGGTGTTTTGCAAGCTTCAACTCATTTAATGCAAAGTGCTTTTAGGGGAAACCGTAAACAACTGCGTCAACGTGTATCAGTTTCTGATGCCTTCAAGCCGAATGTAATTTACAAGGGCCTCGGAAAAAAACGTTCTCTCGCGTACAATTCGATTAATTCTGCTCGTCTTTCGTTTTGCGAGTGTTTTGCTTTGCTGGTTCGTTATTAAGAAACAAAAACATTTTTACGCGCTACGACTGTGACGTTTTGGAGGGACGTTTTGCTCGAGTCAAGGAGATACTACAAAGTTTCTGCTTAGTGCTGGAATTGATTCGGAATTTGATTCGTCCATCTCTCTTTTTATGTTCGACTAATTTGTGTCTGTATTTGCTTCTGGGGCGTAAATCTTTTGAGAACTTCGACTTTTTCTTAGAAAATTGTGTAAGTAAATACAAGTCAATATCACCGTAGTAGCCTTCTCCGGTTCTAACAGTATTGGCTCTAAACACTGCTGAAGGAACACCAAAAGCATTTTCAACTAGCTCATCGTCTTCATTCACACAGCATGTGCCACCATCAACTGCATGAACAAGCTCACAGCAACAAGAAAACAATAAAATTTATAAGTAAAACACTTCAATACCCAAAATTTCAAATGCATAGCCCTGGTAGTTTGCCAGATATTAAAAAAAACCTCAATCTCGCTTAGTAGACATTTTGGTTAGGGCTTTCCCATTATTTTAAGTATTATATCTACTCTGGAAGTTTGTTACACTCGTTATATATCACCTGTATAATCAAATGTTTTCACATCTGCTCGATATTTTTTTTATTTTCCTCTAAGCCGTAAATCACGACTATCTTCCGACAGTAATCTCTTTGATACGAAGTGATGCAGAACAAAACTCCATGGCGAATTTTTCTCAAAAATCTACAATAAAAAAGTTCATTCATTTCTGATCTAAAAGTAAAAAGATTAAGAAAATAATATTCGTGTCTGCGCATTTTATATCACCGGGTAGCGTTCAGGCTACCCACGCATCGATCAAACATCTCATTTCTCTATTTTAACTGCTGTTATATTAGATAAATTGCCCTGTAGTGAGTGGTTTTGATTGATGGATCACAAACGCTTAACTTGGAAATCTGAACTAGCTTTCCAAGCAGTGGTATTATTATGTCATCCATCTGTTTGCTCATATATAATTACGTAATGGCTCCATGCATTATTTAGTTAAATATTGAATGCAACCTTGACGGATTCGATTTTTCGCAGATAAAAATAAAGTAGTTATGTAGGTGACGGATTAGTAGTTGTTATTGGGGTACAATTTTGTCAATTCCAAGAAATTGCCTAATTCAAGTGATATAAAGCAAAAGCGATTTGTTATATTTTCTCTACACCAATCACCCAAACGAGGATAATGAACAAAGTAAATTTACAATTCGAACATCCATTGAAGCGTGTGGAACAAATCAACTCGTTCAAAGAGTAAACATAGGGTCCCAAACAAACATATTCGTAATGGGTCCGAAGATTTCCATCTCTGTCACATTCCCATTTAAATATTACAGCTGCTCCTTCGGCCATGGAGTTAATTCAGGTCTAGGAAACTTCTGTTGACACACTTTGTGAACTGAATAAATTGATATGAATTTTGCCCTAGAGTTAATGTTCGAAGCGAGCTATTGTTAACGTTATCTCTCTCCCCCTCACTTGTACTGCTGCAAAGGTTCGATCATTAACGTTCCAAATTCTGTCGTACTCGAAATAGTGTAGTACGACACAAAAGATACTAGAGTTGTACTTATGCAATGGTTTATAGCCCCCAACCTTTGTATGCAGAATCTGACGAAATTCTACTTGATTTCTGCCTGCAACAATTTGGTGCCAATTACACTCTCTACATGGAATTCAAACTGCTTTGTGATTGAGTTTTTAAACGCTAAGGTACTGTCCTTATTTGACAAACATGCATCATTAAGAACAGTAATTCACCCATAACAACCTTACCAATGGGACTCTCCAAAGAATGAAGAAATCTTGCAACTTCTATAAAATGCGAAAAAATGCTGATATTTAAAATAACTCATACATAACATATAACAACTCTTTCGCCGACACAGTGACTTCTTCAGACAGACACAAATTTATCAAACGAAATGAAAATAACACAATTGACATTTTTTGACACAATATAAATAAAACACTGTCTATCTGCATGTTAATGTGCACGTAAAGCAAGAATTTGCGTGGCGCGCAAAACGTCATCATTGTAAACGTTATTCTATCGTTAGTTGTCAACACCGTCAGCAGCGTCTGTGAGTAGGTAGGTATCGCGTATGGTATTTTTCTTATCTATATAATATTTTTTTTGAAGTAAGCTCCTGTGTTGGCAAATGCGAGCGTCACGAAAAGTGAAACGAATGGAGGGGAGCAGTCTCAGAAGACGGGCAGATGAGAAAGGGAATATCGAACGCCCCACTCTTTAGCCACGCTCTGTCTCATGCTTCGCGGTGTTTCTCTCAGGCAAACGTCAGTAAAGCGAGGACACAACGTTTCAGTTCTCGTAACGCCACAAAGCCCTTGGTTAGAAGCATTAAAATTCGACTTATTCTTTCATTATTATTATTTTGATACCTACAAATTTTTCATTCATCTAATAACGTTGAAGTTTCACTTCTATCGCGTGTGGTGACCACGTACCCAGTTTTTTTTATTTTTATAACTATAGTGTTTTTGATACCTATGTAACAAATCAAAATGTAAGCAGCGAATACACGATTATTTGAAATCAGGTTGTCTGTACCATCTAAGCAACCTGTTCCCACTATTGTCGCCACTTTTGTGTACAACTTCCCCCAAAGTGTCTACACAATAACCTTTTGTAACTACAGCGTGCGCGAATCTGCTATTAATTGAATAAAATTTAATCTAATTTTCGGCAGCAGTTTGCCAACATTTCTAGTTCGCGAAATTAGGAACCGACAGTTTCGTGCTATGTGTAGAACAAGAACGTCGATATTGTATTATGAAAATGTCAAGGGTGAGTCGCTGTAAATATAAAGACTTAGTTGTTTAAATTTCACTTTGTGGGAAATTTGAAATACGTGTCTGATAAAAGCAAATTTAGACGTTCTGTTTGAACATTATTATCGGGGATTATTTTCTTGGTCAAAGCAATACGCCATCAACTGATTTAAACATTCAGCTGAAACGTTAAACAAAGAATAAATTTATTTCAGCAAAAACAGTAAGAACAGTACCGACGTGTTTATTTTGGTCTAAATTCTGAAAGAATTATTCCGCAGTTATTTTGGTTGTTTTTGGTTAAAATTCATATAAGTAGGTTTTGAGGGGAAATAAGAAAAAAATAAATGACAAGATTGATTGTGGAATTGGAGTTTTTTTGAAATGCACATTATTTGCAATAAAATCAAAGTATTGCTAAAGATAAGTTAATTTGGTAAAAACAATAAGGGAAAACAACTTTGGTTAATTTTGTAAAATAAAATTAATTAATTCATCCATCGTGTGTAAGAAGGTATCCTACCGTCCTACCTCTCCTATTCTTCAGTGCCTTCCATGCCTTTCGCTTTTCCCCAACTCTTTTTAGTACCTGCCTTTTGCTAACCTTATCTATCATGCGTCTATAATAGCACCACATTTCAAATTCTTCTAATTCTTTCCTATCCGCTTCCCCTATCGACCAAGTGTCGCACACGTACAATGTCGTACTTCATACATACGTCTTTAAGAGTCTCTTCCGAGTTTATACATTAACCGTTCTCGAGCATAACATAAGGGTAATCGTAATAAAACCCCCGTCTTCCATAACACAATATTCTTTACTTTATCGGCACCTACAATCTATTTGTAACATGAATATTTCATCTTACCAAAGTTGCTGGCTTAGATTCATATTTTATGTCCTGTGTAATAACACATACCTACCTAATAGTAAAGAAAATAAACAATATAAATAATAATAGTAATGAGTTTTATCGGCATAGCAGTCGAGAGAACTACACAGGAGGCTCTCTCTCACGAAAAATATGAAGCAGGCGCCGACCGGGATGCTAATTTCCGTTTCCTATACATACTGGTGACCGAAGACATGAACTCGTATAGGGAACGTAGTACGTTATATACACTACAAACCCTATCCGAATTCGTGATCTCTTGTGAAAGCTAAGCGCCAATGTGTTTAAAAAAGGGTATATGATGCCTATATGATATGATACACAGCATTGTCTCGGGAAATTCATGCGAGCATTCATATAGGTACCTACATTACAAGTAGATGAGAAATAGATTTGATTTATTAAGATGAACATCACAACTAAATAATAGAATTTGTATTCGAATTTTTAATGTTATTTTACATTTGGTTGATTTTTAAATATGTTATCAATAATAGTTTATATGTCTTTTCTCGCATCCTTTTCTTTTCGTAACTGGCCTCCCAGACTGTAGAGAAGTTGATCCTTTATATTTGCTTTTCCTTCTAGCAATCGCAGTTGGCTGGACGTTAATTTTCTTTCCTTTGCGAAGGCTTTTGCGTTGATGTATTTCGAAAAATTCTAATAGCTGAGATGGGTTTTGGATTTGCGCTACACTGTCGTTGAATTTTTTACAATTTTTCCTAGGTGGTTATTATAATTCAATTTTGTCATGTTAATTAATGAGTTGAAATTGGAAGCCAATTTAGTAATCTGCTTACCACATTCCTCTGTGGGCTTTTTGTCTGTTTCCACTGGAGTTTCCAGATGCAAAGTGAAATTAAATATAAACAGATTTGGCTAGTAATTCCCGCTTCATAAATCGTCCCTTTAATGAAGAAGTAAATTAAGTCCAAAAACTAAATTTTGCAGGAGACGATTTTTTCTTCTCACAAGATTATTTATGCAAATACCTAAACCAAAATAGGCCAACTTATTTGAAAAGGTATTGTTTAATGAATCATGCAATAAATATTAAAAAATGTTTGTGGTAGCATAAAACTTGGGACATAGAATACTTTTTAGCATATCTAGTATTTCAAGTCCAAATATGGACATAAGTTTGCTATTTGTTTTAGGATATAGGCTAGTTTGCATTTCTAAGGTCTAAAATTTTTGTACATACATATTATTATTCGACGAAAAATTAAACTAGCTTTAAATTGAAAAGATTTATTTATAATATAAACAAACTAACACTCATACGTAACATGCTATCTGCATATAAAAGTTTTAATATAATGAATATTCGGAACATAATGAAAGACGTATTGTTACATTTTTTCTAGAAATGGGTTGTTATGATTATAAATAAAGTTCCAAACCTAGCTTCAATAAAAAATATAAGAAAACTTAACAAAATATTAAACATTCTAATAAACGTAACTTCAGTACTATGCAACCCGACACATCATAAAGTTGTCAGTTCGAAGACTGGTTGGACGCGTACCTCCATCCTTTCCTATCCTGAGCCAACCTACGCATTTCCCTAAAATTTTAACATCCATTTTGCCGCATTATTTGCGTGTTGAATTTTGTTCTTAACTCAAGGCACTTTTGTCCTCGTTCAACGGATTCTCCGATAACACGACAGGCTTTATCAAACGATGTAAAAACACTACCTTCTTTGGTTGCATTTGCATTCGCCAATGCAGGTAAACAAACAAACGTCACTTACAACTTTCAAACTCAACTGACAATCGGATACGTAACACTGTAATACAATGCAAGTAAAAGAAAGTGACCAGAAACCGGCCATGGTTCTGGCGCCAAACTGTGCGAGAATCACCAAATCGGGTAGAGTTTGTAGTGCATCATAACGCGCTACGTTCCCTATACGAGTTCATGTCTCCGGTCACCAGTATGTATAGGAATCGGAAATTAGCGACCGGGATTCGAACCCAGATCTTTCGCATTCATGGCGACTGCTCTAACCAATTGAGCTGTCCGCACCGCGACACATTAATCGTGAGAGAAAGGCCTTATATAGGTAGCGAAGGAAGATGGTAATAACAATTATTAAGAATCTCATAATTCACCAACAACAACCCACTTTTGGATCTGATGCAGTAGTCGCACTTATTTGAGTGCTTCGTACAGACAAATGATCGTGGTAGGATAAATTGTCAGTAAGAGAAACCAAGCCTAGGTAATTATACAAATATTAATTTAGCGACTGTAGATATGAATATAGTAATGAGTTTTATCGGTATAGCAGTCGAGAGAACTACACAGGAGGCTCTCTCTCACGAAAAATGTGAAGCAGGCGCCGACCGGGATTCGAACCCAGATCTTTCGCATTCATGGCGACTGCTCTAACCAATTGAGCTATCCGCACCGCGACACATTAATCGTGAGAGAAAGGCCTTATATAGGTAGCGAAGGAAGATGGTAATAACAATTATTAAGAATCTCATAATTCACCAACAACAACCCACTTTTGGATCTGATGCAGTAGTCGCACTTATTTGAGTGCTTCGTACAGACAAATGATCGTGGTAGGATAAATTGTCAGTAAGAGAAACCAAGCCTAGGTACTTATACAAATATTAATTTAGCGACTGTAGATATGAATATAGTAATGTGTCGCGGTGCGGATAGCTCAATTGGTTAGAGCAGTCGCCATGAATGCGAAAGATCTGGATTCGAATCCCGGTCGGCGCCTGCTTCACATTTTTCGTGAGGGAGAGCCTCCTGTGTAGTTCTCTCGACTGCTATGCCGGTAAAACTCATTACTATATTCATATCTACAGTCGCTAAATTAATATTTGTATAAATAATAATGTTGGAAATGTTACTGTTTAAAAAATAATTTTCATTTTTGTTGAATTCGATTGATTTGTTTCCTTTTAGAAAATCGGTAATCCTCATTGTTTATTGGTCGCATAAAGTAATGTCGTTGGTTTGTCTCGCTAATAAATGGATGGAATTAGCTAAAAGCAATATTATAAAAAATATAAAGTAGCGAATATAAAGTAGAAATTAAAAAGGATCGGGGACTTTGGCGTACATTGACTAATGTATTCGAAGTTTACCTGCATGCCAAAACAGTGTAGAGTAATTACTCGACACGTGTTTTGTTGACCATGTGTCGAATATTAATTACGGTAAGTTGCCGTGCGGGTAAACTTTAATGCAATAGTTTCACTATAATACTTTTGCCATTTCGCTGGATTTCTCCTAAGACTTGTACATATATGATCTTCTTTATTGAAATTGATTTCGCTTGCTTCTCCTCCAGGAATACGTACCTACTTCCAATTTGAATTTTGCATTTCTGTTATTGAGCCAAACAACAAAGACGGCGCAGAATACTCGTGCACATTTATCTCGTCTGTCAAACGCATTTTGACCTGGAAAAACATTTTAAGATATTTCGCGCCAAATTGGATTGCATGTCATCGTTATAAATAAATCTGGTTTTCCAAATCTCCTTAAGTACTATAGCCATTGCATATATTACGTGAAGAGCCGATGAATGTAGAAGGAAGAACGACTACTTTTCCAATACCACCACTCAAAGTTTCCGCTGATTTTTGTAAATGGTCAAGCAGATCTTGATATGTATCAGCTCGTAATTGTTTCTGATGTTCGTTGCAGTACGTTAATTGTTCTTTTCCAATTTTAACTTAGTTATCTACAAGCCACTGTTGGAATAATCGATCTCCTCGTAAAAACGCGTTAAATTCGTCACAAACGGCGATTCGAAACTTATATAAGCTGTTCTCGAAACACTCTTCGTACTATTCACTCTCATTAAATTGCGATGCCAATCTTGAGTACCGTGAGGATAAAATAATGGATAAATCCATGGCTCCACATTTGGATCCATTGAATTTAGGCATTGCAGTTCTTTTGAATTTTGATTGCGTATAGTAACGTATGATTCTAGAATCTCTTCATCAGTAGTAGTAGAAAAAACAACTGCAACTTCATTGACCTGTTGAAAGTTAAATCTTCTACGATTCATCCCAGGCTTTAGCGTGAAAAGCAGTAGCATTTCAGGACAAGCTTCGTTATTGTACAACGCCATTTATACTTGTCTTTTCACCTCTTCTTGCATCATCAGATATGATTGGGCAAATACGTTATTATCTCGCATAATTTTATCCAGGCTTTGTAACAATTCAACATCTAGGTAGTTCATTATTGTTATTTGAACGATTTGTTGTCGCTTCGCTAGGATCAACAATAAACAATTGACCATAACTTGTAGATACGTCCTCATCGGGGTAAATGATAGTAAATTTGGCCTTGAATTTTAAAACAATATGGACCAGGACGTCTTGATCTGAATTTGAGTAAATTTATTTGCGTTAAACGATACAAATGAAAAAGCATTATAGGGACATATTCGTTCCCGAAAACGTTTTAACTGTGAAACAGTGGATTCAAATAAACTTTTAAGCGGTCGTGGAAAAATAGGTAAAGTATCCAAAAACAATGTACCATGACTATAACAATCCTCCTTGTTAGCTACTTTTTCAACAACAAAATGTTTAGCATGGCAATACTTAAATAAAACATCAATTTTCCCTATATAATGTTCCGCAATTTCATTGCTAATTTTTTGTTGTTTCAAAGTCTGAAACTTTTGGGCACACCGAGCATCATGTCTTCTTCGTTCATTATCTGCACGTCTCTTACACCACAAACATTGAAATTCTTCTTCGCCGTCAGCAGTACGATAAATTTAATGAAACTTGCCGCTGCTTCGCGGTTCGCGACATGATGTCATGCCTACGCCCAGGAATTCAACCTTTGGCCTCGTATTGTGCAAAAATTGCAGGACGTGAAATGCAAGTAACAGCGATCTCTAATATAGAAATGCCGAGCTGACGAAATGGAAGCAGTTTTTGAAAAAAGGTTCAGCCTGAAAATTAATAAAAATCGAATCAAAATCTTAATGGTGACACGAGAATGAGGCTAAATAGAGAGAGTGGACATGAAACCTGATAACTAAATATAGCCTACCCTTAAAATATTCTCCTCGAGTCAATTTACCTTGCTGAAAATGCCGGCGCCATCAATTTAAAAAGTGAAAATGTCCGTCACTGTCAACTGATACACCACGTGAAAGGTTCGCTTTTGTCTCAAAGCATCCTGGCTTTTTGAGCTACCTGATCATTGTGTGATCTCCGGACTTCGAGTGACACCTCGTTCACAATAAACGCTAACCAATGATGTGCTTATACACTGCTTGAAAAATGTGTGTTCTGACGTGACAAAGCGATTGAAATAGATGGAAAATGGGACCTTGGTAGAGTTATTTGTTTTCTCCCTCGGGGTTGAATCCATTTTATGTATGATTATAGTGGGTTATAATGTTGCCAATAACACACAGAAAACACGAACTACAGCGGGTATTCGTGCCGCGCTTGACCTAATAAATTCTCCATAGTATTGTGCGGACGTGTTGTCCAATATTATACCATCGTAAAATCCTACGCACATAAAACAGATACATTATCCATATTTATCGTTTAAGAAGAAGTAGTCATTCGATTTTCGCAACGGGAGAATGTCAAGGTAGCATAATAAATTATGGCATCTATTGTTAATTAGAAAATATCTACAGTATAAAAATTGCGCGTATAGCACCGTATACGTGATAGAAGTGAAAATTCTGAGAGAGATTTACGGTGAAAGATAGAGAGAGAGCATTTCACGGGAACGTTCAGTCGTTTTTTTTTACGCAATATAAGCATACAATAGTATATTTTACAACAAGAGATGAAAATACTGTTTTTTTCGTGAGATGAGAATTTGTCCACGAGCGAAGCGAGTGGAGCAATCTCACGAACGAAAAAAACGTATTTCATCTCGAGTAGGAAATGCTATTTTTCTACACATTATATGATTCACTGTATTCACTTTCTGAGTCCATAATAATCATTTAAAATGTTATCAAATTATAAACGAACCGTCGGAATGCAAATTATTAATTACTAGCGGGCCCGGCAGACGTTGTCCTGCCTAAAATTACTTTTCGCATTGAACTTTTGATTCATTAACCAAATCGTTTCTTCAATGTGAATCATTTTTCTGATTACGTTTATGTTCAACCAAATATGTCGTTCCTATCGTCAGTTATGATCGCGAGTACATACAAAAAATTATGATTTAGACAGTTTGTCCGAATCTCCCGATTTACGCCTATCCATATCATACAAAAATCCAATAGAAAAAAGCCCATTCAGTTTTTTCCGAATTTTCCAAATTTCCGGGCAACTTTTCCAATTTTTCGTTCCCTAAAAACCTTATTTTTGGAAAGAATTAGCCAAATTGGTCCAACCGTTAAGCACTTTCAGTTTTTCCCGAATTTTCACATTTTCCGGTGGATTTTCCAAAAAATTTCTTTCATACAAACCTTGTCCTGACAATTACGATCACAACAAAAAAAATTAGCCAAATCGGTCCAGCCATTAAGCACTTTTAGTCTTTCCCGAATTTTCAAATTTTCCGGTGGATTTTCCAAAATTGTGATTTTTACAGTTTGTCCCAACTTACGCATATCCATATCATACAAAAATCGCATAGAAAAAAGCACTCAGTTTTTGCCGAATTTTCCAATTTTCCGGGCAACTTTTCCAATTTTTCGTTTCCTAATGCCATGTTCGGCCTCTGTTTTGTCGATGTTCCAAATTATTTTGTGCGTAAGCTCCAACTGAGCGCGTCGAACTCGACTGTATCCGTTGTTCCAGAGCCATAATGGATCATGCTTGAGGTTTGAGAAATTCTTATTCGACTTGGCTCTAACCGCTGTCTACGCTCTTCGTCAGTCTCATTGACTCGACGATCATGTAGTTGGCTTGCATTGCGCGTACGCCGACCGATATTTCGACGCCTCACTGGTGGCATTTTTTCCAAAGAAACACCAAATACATGATCACCACCGATAACACACTGACAATTCAATTTTTAGAACTGTCAAACTGAACGTCACATTTTTGTATGTCAAACAGATTTTCATACAAACATACCATCCAAATTTTCGACTTTCCTGGTGGATTTTCCAAAATTTTCTTTCATACAAACCTTGTCCTGACAATTACGAACACAACAAAAAAGAAATCAGCCAAATCGGTCGAGCCGTTCTCAAGTGATGATCTTACATACATGCGGCAATAAATTGATTTTTATTTATATAGATTGTTTGTTTAGTCGTTGCTAGGTAACATACAACATAGATACGCAGGCTACTAAATGAAAGTGTTTCTTTTATCCCTTACTAGCGGCCCGGCAGACGTTGTCCTGCCTAAAATTACTTTTCGTATTGAACTTTTGATTCATTAACCAAATCGTTTATTCAATGTGAAACATTTTTCTGATTACGTTTATGTTCAACCAAATATGTCGTTCCTATCGTCAGTTATGATCGCGAGCGCATACAAAAAATTATGATTTTAACAGTTTGTCCGAATTTCCCGATTTACGCCTATCCATATCATACAAAAATCCAATAGAAAAAAGCACTTTCAGTTTTTCCGAATTTTCCAATTTTCCGGGCAACTTTTCCAATTTTTCGTTTCTTAAAAACCTTATTTTTGAAAAGAATTAGCCAAATCGGTTCGACAGTTAAGCACTTTCAGTTTTTCCCGAATTTTCACATTTTCCGGTGGATTCTCCAAAAATTTTCTTTCATACAAACCTTATCCTGACAATTACGATCGCAACAAAAAAAAATCAGCCAAATCGGTCCAGCCGTTAAGCACTTTTAGTTTTTCCCGAATTTTCAAATTTTCCGATGGATTTTCCAACATTATGATTTTTACAGTTTGTCCGAATTTCCCGATTTACGCCTATACATATACAAAAATCCAATAGAAAAAAGCATTTTCAGTTGTTTCCGAATTTTCCAATTTTCCGGGCAACTTTTCCAATTTTTCGTTCCCTAAAAACCTTATTTTTGAAAAGAATTAACCAAATCGGTTCAACCGTTAAGAACTTTCAGTTTTCCCGAATTTTCACATTTTCCGGTGGATTCTCCAAAAATTTTCTTTCATAGAAACCTTATCCTGACAATTACGATCACAACAAAAAAAAATCAGCCAAATCGGTCCAGCCGTTAAGCACTTTTAGTTTCTCCCGAATTTTCAAATTTTCCGATGGATTTTCCAAAATTATGATTTTTACAGTTTGTCCGAATTTCCCGATTTACGCCTATACATATACAAAAGTCCAATAGAAAAAAGCATTTTCAGTTGTTTCCGAATTTTCCAATTTTCCGGGCAACTTTTCCAATTTTTCGTTCCCTAAAAACCTTATTTTTGAAAAGAATTAGCCAAATCGGTCCAACCGTTAAGCACTTTCAGTTTTTCCCGAATTTTCACATTTTCCGGTGGTTTCTCCAAAAATTTTCTTTCATACAAACCTTATCCTGACAATTACGATCACAACAAAAAAAAAATCAGCCAAGTCGGTCCAGCCGTTAAGCACTTTTAGTTTTTCCCGAATTTTCAAATTTTCCGATGGATTTTCCAAAATTATGATTTTTACAGATTGTCCGAATTTCCCGATTTACGCCTATACATATACAAAAGTCCAATAGAAAACAGCATTTTCAGTTGTTTCCGAATTTTCCAATTTTCCGGGCAACTTTTCCAATTTTTCGTTCCCTAAAAACCTTATTTTTGAAAAGAATTAGCCAAATCGGTCCAACCGTTAAGCACTTTCAGTTTTTCCCGAATTTTCACATTTTCCGGTGGATTCTCCAAAAATTTTATTTCATACAAACCTTGTCCTGACAATTACAATCACAACAAAAAAATCAGCTAAATCGGTTCAGCCGTTAAGCACTTTTAGTTTTTCCCGAATTTTCAAATTTTCCGTCCGATTTTCCAAAATTATGATTTTTACAGTTTGTTCGAATTTCCCGACAAAAATCCCATAGAAAAAAGCACTTTCAGTTTTTCCCGAATTTTCCAATTTTCCGGGCAACTTTTACAATTTCTCGTTCCCTAATGCCACGTTCGGCCTCTGTTTTGTCGACGTTCCAAATTATTTTGTGCGTAAGCTCCAACTGAGCGCGTCGAACTCTACTGTATCCGTTGTTCCGGAGTTATAATGGATCGCGCTTGAGGCTTGAGAAATTCTTATTCGACTTGGCTCCAAACGCTGTCTACGCTCTTCGCGTACGCCGACCGATATTTCGACGCCTCACTGGTGGCATTTTTTCGAAAGAACCACCAAATACATACATGATCACCACCGATAACACACTGACAATTCAATTTTTAGAACTGTCAAACTGAACGTCACATTTTTGTTTGTCAAACAGATTTTCATACAAACTTTTACCTTCCAAATTTTCTACTTTCCCGGTGGATTTTCCAAAATTTTCTTTCATACAAACCTTGTCCTGAAAATTACGAACACAACAAAAAAGAAATCAGCCAAATCGGTCGAGCCGTTCTCAAGTGATGAGCTTACATACATGCGGCAATTGATTTTTATTTATATAGATTAAAACTATAAATTTGACATTTTCACTTTCATTTCTAGAGATGAAAATATTTTCATCTCTAGAGTAAAAAAATGTCACTTTCATATAGGGTAGACAGTTGAAAAATTGATATTTTCATATACATGTGTAGAAAAACATCATTATCATTAAAATTTTAATATTTTAAATATACTACTTACATAATAACTGTAACGGATATTATCGAATATTCACAGGACACAAACGTAAAAAAACGTAAAAATGCGCGTATACGTATACGTATACGTATACGTATACCGTATACGTATACGTATACCGTATACGTGATACGTGATAAAAGTGAAACTTCTGAGAGAGATTTACCGTGAGAGATAGAGAGAGAGAGAGAAAGAGAGGGAGAGTGAGAGAGAGGGAGAGAGGGGGAGCATTTCACGGGAACGTTCAGTCGTTTTTTTGACGCAATATAAGCATGCAAACATCATATAATCGAATATTCACAAGACACAAACGTAAAAAACGTAAATAATCACAAAACACGATGGTAAGAAGTATTAATTATACAACACGTGGTATCTCAGCTACTCATGCATGTATAACTCTCTTTCTCCTTCTCTCAACGTTATATCTTTCATCTCTCTCGTGTAACGAAATGCTCGAAAACATGACGAGACCTTGGAATTTTACTCTCAATTCTCTGGCAATTTTCGAGGTGCCGCTAAAGAATTTTCACTTCAATAATACGTATGGTAGATTTTCGTCCACAACTTGTTGGTACATATCGACGTTCTATTTGGGCAACTCGTTTTAACTGAATGACGCAGATTTGCCACGATTCCGAAAATTAAAACTAGAAATTTAAATTAATATGTAGATTTTTTTAATTTTATTATTGCTAGTATCGTAATAGGGAGAGAAGGTGGAATAGTTGGTTACTTTGGATTAGACAATAGGAACGATAGGGGAGTTAGACCGATAGAGTTCTGCGATAAACATAACCTAACGGTCGCGAACACTATTTCACTATCACGTTTGGAGACGCTATACGTGGAAGATGCCAGGAGACCTAGGGTCTTATCAAAGAGATTACATTCTCGTTGGGTAAAGATTTAGAAATCAAGTTAGGGACTGTAGAAATTATTGAGGAGCAGATATAGATAGTGATCACAACATAGTGATTATGAAGGCCAATCTTAAATTTAAGATTTAAAAAAAAAGACCCGGAAGAAGGTATCTCGACCTAGAGAAACTAAAAGATGATACATGCGATAAGTTTGAGAAAAAGACAAACGACGTACTATAGGGCGCGGTTGAAATATGATTAGAATGGAATTGCATTAAAAATAGTTTTGATTCCGCAGCTAAAGATATGAATGAAAGTAGAAAACCCTGGATAATAAAACATATTGCGAGGAAAGGAGAAAATTTAAAAATAGGTTAGATAAAAGAGGGAAACAAAGACATAAGGCGATCAAGTGGGAAATTATTCGGAAATATAGGAATGCGAAAGAGCAATGATCGATAATAAATGCAAAGATGTGGAACATAACTTCGAAGTAGGAAAGACTGATGAAGCATATAAAATAATTAGGATAAATTTTAGAGAAATTGGATCTAGTATCAAAAACATTAGAAATGAGGCAGGATATATTCTAATCGGAAGCGGGAGAAGGGAGAAGGCAGGTAGGCGGAAAGAATATTTGGGAAACTTATATGCGGGACAGGAAGTACGAGATAAATTAGAAGGCGAAAGCAGTGTAGAGGGGGACAACCTAGGGTGTCCTATGATGAGAGAAGAGTTTGACCTAGCACTAAAAAGTTTAAGAAACGATAAAGCACCAGGTATAGATGGCTTGCAGGCAAAAATCATAAAGTGCGCAGGTCAAGAGGTAATAGATAGTTTATTTAAATTAGTTACTCGCATATACCTGACAGGCTAGATTCCAGAAGACTACAAACGGAACATCACAGTAGCTTTGCCGAAAAGGAAAGGCGCGGATAGGTGTGAAGATTTTAGAACAATTAGTTTAACTTCCCACGCGTCAAAAGGGAGCAAAGGTTCATTTCCTCCCTTGTGTGTTTAATGCCCTCCTCTACGCGTCGGACATTAAACTTCACTCGCGGGAGGAAATGAATACCTTTGCTCCCTTGATATATAAATAGCTATTGTGGTGCTTGCCGTAAGACAATTCAAGGTAGTAAAAGGCATCTAGAAAAAGAAAAAGGCTCAAGGAAATATGATGATAGTTGGGGATGTAGGATGTTCTACTTTTAGAGAAATGCGTAAACCAGCTCAGGATAGGAAAGGATAAAGGTATTCGTGCAACCAGTCTTCGGACTGAGGACTTTGTGATGATGATAGCAAAATTGAAATTGCGCGAAATATGATTTCCTCTGAGGAAATCAAAATCGAAAATCGTATGGATTGTCACATTGTAACCTTAAATTATTAACAAAACGTAATCTAATTCTCCGTTTATAATTATGTGTCTTAATTTATCAGGCCCAAAACATTAGGTACTTTATCGCCCTAAAGCCCTGGTTTTTAACAACAATGAGCGTCATTGTAAATGTTAAACGGGGTCTCTAAATTGATGTTCACGTCATTCCGTGCAAAAAAAACATGTATTCTTTCCACTAGAATACAAAACCTGATCTATTCAGAAATTGGGAGTTTTAATTGGTTTAAGCTTCGAAGAATGAAATATTCAGTAGTGCAGTGATATCACAATAAATAAAAAGTAACTTTACAGTTTTTCTAAAATTCGTTGGCAGGCAATAGTCACAACAGTCCGGAGGACTGGAGGGGGTATGCCGAATGGCAACGAGTTTGAGAAGCAAAACTGGAGACTTATTTTCTATTTATCGAAGTCTTAAGTGACCCAAACTTTTGATGGTACTACAAAAACTGCATTTCATAGAGGTAAATCTTTGATCTTCACACATTTTGTTACTTTACAAACTGTTTGATTCTTATTTGTCAATCAAGAACAAAAGGCGATATTCCCACTATAATAAAGAAGTGATTGGCTGAAATGAAACATTAAATATTTCATTGGTCTAAAAATAATCAATACCTATAATAAAATAATTAGAGAAGATACTTTTTACACGCATTATATCGCCCCAAATTATGAGCATTTAAATTTTACAGAATTCGTTTCCCATTCCATTGTTAATAAAATGATCGTTCCTTTCCACCCCCTTCCCTAGCCGAAGCAATTAAACGCAAACACCGTTGTACCAGGTACTGTCGTGCTACGTGCGTATTAATTGCCTCTTCTCTGTCTTATCCCCCAACCCCATCGCCTAAAATGACAATTACGAGGTGCTGTTTTATTTTGTACGTGTCAGGGAGTGTCCCTTTTCCTTGGCATAATTACTCGGGGTTGGCTTTTTATGTAAATTGGAATACTGCCATCCGAAAAGACAACATAGTTAATAAAGGCAGAATGAAGACGAAATATAATTTGGCAATTACTTTTACAGAACGTAATAACCTCTTCCGTCGTAATTAGTGTTACGAGGGAGTGCCGAAATGTTCTTAGAAACCACTTTAGAAACAACGACAATTTGTAAATAAAATTTTTTGCCTTGAAACAAGTTAGTTCAATTAGGTGTTCCACCTATGGTGGTAGGTATATATGGTTTCCGCGTGAACTGCAACTAATAAATTTGATTTACGACTTTTTTACATGTCGCTTTGTATATTTTGTGTGAAATTTTGGGAATTTCTTCCTCGTGGTCTTCGAGAGAGGAATAAAACATTACAATATCATTCTAAGGAGTTGGACTACATATAGAGGCTTTTACAGAAGAAGAATTATCAAGTTGGGAATTTTGATTTCTGTTACTCTTGTTTCACATTTCACTATTTGAAAACTATGTAATCAAATTCGGTTCCAATATCTTGCATTGCCTTGAGTTAGTTTTGCGATTTACGGCTGCTCTGAAATTTTACATTAAATAACTTCTTTTAAATCAGTAACCCATTCTGGTTGCTTCTAAATCCTTTGACCTGAGCACACTCGATAACTCACAGGCTTTTCATTTGCACAATTTTAATATTCCTACATTCAAAGCCACCTTGGTACCGGTTGAAAAGTGAAAACACATTAAAAAATCAGACAATCCATATATTTCAACAACTAGCAGACAGATCAAAATGGTTCGAATAAAACTGAAAGAGGATAAACATCTTCTTCTGATGGTGATGATGTAAAAATGAATATACAGTTCCATTTAAAACAGTCCAGATATCTATTAATGTTTGAAAAATCTCATATTTGATCACGTTAGCTAACCCGCGGGGTACAGGTAGACTAGGGTTAGGCTTTCTTACCGTATTTACAGGGGTGGGGTCTGAACCATTACAATACGTTACAATTTCGTAAAATGCATCGATAATATCCAAGATGTACTTATAGAATTTTCATTTAAAAAAATAAAATGTTATCTTCCTGATTTTAATGGTTTGTATTCGTGCCCTAAACATCTTATCCCACGAAATCCATTTGTAATTCTCTAATGGGTAGAGAAACCATTATATACCCCGATAAGGGGATTCAGAAGCGTGTTGAAGTATAAGATTAGATAGACCCCTACAAGCAAGACGCACACTAACCCTCTTCTTTCAGAATCACCTCGTAAGCCATTGATGCCTCGACGATTATTACTAACGTGGTGGTGCACATCTTTCCAAGCGGCTTTCAGGTGTAGCGTAGGAAAACATTATGTTTTTTTTTACTTTCAATCTTTGATTATGGAATACACAACACAGCAACATGCTTAAGATTTCTAATTGTATTCAAGACAGACGCTACACCCTGGCTCTTTACTACCACTTCATGTATATTAGCATTCTTCAAATATGCTATGGAAATCATTTAGGCAGAACATCAATTTACGTGGTAATGGTGATTTCCTCGGTGATTTCGCCTGTGTAAACCATCTAAAGTGAAAAAACTAGCCCCGTTGTTGTTAAGGCTATCGGAACGCTTGGAATATTTGAGGGGTGTAACGTTCCCGCTGCCAATGGATTATTCCAACATGGTTTAAGAGATTCGCATGATTATTTTTTTCTTGTTTCAATTAAACATAGATCTAGGACTGTTCGCTAATAATTTTCATTAAAAACCGGAAATTCAACCTTAAAATCTACTTCACAATCTATGAAAATCGGACATATTGTAGCTAGAATATTTATCACATTTTTCGTTTTTTTTTAGAAATTATAATCGTAGAGTCATAGATTAGACTTTTCATTTTGACGGTATCAAAAAAAAATATAATAAATTTCTGATAATGATGAAGTAATCAATTGGCTCCTGCACCTCTGCATTCGCCTTTTCAAGGGCCTAGAGGTGGCGGTGTCTAGCGGCGATCAGAAAACGAATCCTGAACCGATTTTGATAAAATTTATTTATTGCATAATTAGTTGCAATCATGAAGACTACGAAAGTACCAAAATTCACGATTCTGCTTTAAATAGTTCCCAATTGCGACAGGGGGACACAATTGACACTCCCCGCATGTGGTCGTACTGAACTGTAAAAGATAAAAACACAAAAAAAATGTTTCACATGCTCTAGTGTTGCAAACAAAAAATATCTTTTGACCCTATTTCGATGTTTCGATGTATGAAAACCGCCCTCAATATGTGCACACAACAAACCATTTAGATTTGTCTGAGTTTGGGCCATTACATATGCGTCAATTTTATTGTTGTATAGCACTTATAGTTCAGGAAAAAGTACACTGTGAGAGACAAACAGACATACAGACTGAGAGACAGACGAGTCAGACGAACAGACAGAATGGTAAAACAAAGAGGGGTCTCTCATATAACTTCGCATAAATGGATAAATGGATCAACCTGTATAACAGATTCCCGAGGAGTGAATCACTGGTGGATTTCTTGTACACTGCCTTTGGATTTCCGTCGCCAACCGGAGATTTCCATTGCATTAATACAGCATGTTATTGGCCAAATGAGAACACATAACACATCCTATGAGCACCGGATTGGACTAATTTCGTATAAAACGTTTTTAGACAAATAATGTACGTCAACTTCCAACTACGTCTTCCGTTATTTCTGTTCTCTGCGTCATATCAGGTAAAATCTGTCACGGAATTACGATGGACAAGAAATTAGCCGAGAAAGGGAAAGTTTAAAATTTGTGTTGTCACAGAAGGATTGGAATTTGAACATTTAATGAACTGATTATTAAGAGTGGCGTGTACCGCGGATTTTCTGTTGCAGTCAGATGCACACTCAAGATGACAAAACATTTTTTACCGTTTAGGAATTTGGAACACAGGTTCATGGAAGTCTATTCCAAATGTTAGAACGTTATGGAAAAAAATCAGTTACAATACGTAAAGCGCTAAAAGAGGCTTTACTGAGCGTGCCTGACTGCGGCAGATGATAACGGTACAAGTCATTATTAATAAAATTTAGACTCAGCAAACCATTTTTTATTTATTATTTTTTCCACCGCGCGGCTAGCTCTGGGGTACTGCGGCAGTACCCCAAAGGTAGCCAGTTCGATGCTCTCAGAAAAGAAAATGTGATATGACATGATGACTGAATCCAGAAAAAGCCACCGGAAGTGGCCAGTCAAAAAATTGAGTTTTCCGTTTTTTGCAGTCTATTTTTGATTTAAGAAATATTGCAAAATTTTGTTAGAGAAATGCTATTAAAATAACTCTAACCACACGAACTTTTCGGTCAATCGCAAAACATACTTACCTAGTTTCTCTTTTTTACTTATAAGTAACCCACTGCGTTTTCTTGGGGAAACCAGCATCCCGAGACGAGTTTTGTTTCCCCGCCTATAATTTGGTTCAATGTTCCTTGTTTTCTATCAGGTACTCGTCGGAATATAAATACTATACTATGATATTCAACAAACCCCGCGTTTCGTCTGTAGCTTCGGTGTTGTGTTTGTTCTAGCTCAAAGTGTATGGAAAGCTCCTAGTCCTACTCTGTACGCTGCGAAATGCTCCCCCTAATCTAGCGCGCCCAGCAATTTTTGCATTCAGTGTCCGCCTACTTTGTACTTTTGGAATGCTACGTCCCTTCCGATACCCCTCCGCAGTAACTGTTCGTCGGCGTTCCGACAGCCTTAAACTTTTCATATCATTCTTACGCCTACCGCGCTATAAGAAGTTTCACTTTAATAAAAATTTTAATAGAACCGCGCAGGAGATTGAAGATATATTATACAGGGTGTCCCGGTGAAGGTGGGAAATCTCTCAGATGCGAAAATAACACCGCAAGTTCATGTAAAGGTTTCTCCTACGACCTTCCTCTACCGAGATATTCTCCCTTAAAATGGAGAAATAAGAATCGTTTTTTCTTGATAAAATTTTTATTTTTAATTGTGTTTCGACAGTGATTGAATGTCGACAAGATAATGCGCCCGTTTTTTGACAGTGCATCAGGGAACCTTCATAACTTCATATTTTGCGGTGGGTATTTTTAATTTTTAACCGCATTTTTGTTTCCCTGGACATTTTGCTAATAAAAACTTAGATTTTAGATTTTATTTTTTCTGGCGTTATTTTCAAAGATATCAAAAAATCGAAAGCTCTTTTTGAAGTAATTTTTCACTACCATTCGCAAACAAGACGTTCTTGGTCGAAAATTAATAACAAATAATTAACTTAGACAACCCTACTTTCTAAATACGATAAATATGTGTACTAATAGTAAAAAAAGTGTCGAGTTTATGACGGATTTTTCAATAATTTTAGAGAAATTTATTTAAGCGAACGAAAAATATTACTATAAAAGTAGTGCGAGTCTCTAAGTTGATCCTTTATTGATAAATCTTTTTTAGAAGCCCAACAGATATCTTTATGTGGAAGATGATTTCAAAAACTAGTTGGCTTAGAAAAATTTGTTTCGTTGTTAAGTATGACATTTTATCGCCCGTCAACAATATTTGAGTTAACGATTGTCGTCTTCAGTGGGTCTGCATTACGCTCCGAAAGCGTACCAGACATTAAGAGACAGATGTATACAAAATCTGCATAAGTCGCAACCGTCCACCGAACGTACTTAATTGCGCAAGCTTGGTATGCATCTAACAAATATAAACGACGAAGTAAAATATACTATTTCTATCGCCTTTTCTCTGTAACGCTTTTTGCACATGCAAGAAATGGGGAGTTGTGTGTATAAATGTAATAGGTATATGGTCGTCTAGACATCAACGTATACATTTGTCGTGGATTTCAGGAATGTGGAATATGTTGATAATATGTATTCAATATATGGTGTAGTGCTTTAGAAACTCAACGATTATACAATGAGCGATTTCCTGGTCGAAGAATTCCTGATCGAAAGACCAACAAAAAAGATACTTTTGTCCTTCCGTTACATTAAATAATCAACAAATACCTCAGACAGACGAAGTAAAATCCCTCGGTATGCACCTCGACAGGAGACTGACCCGGAAGACGTATATTTTTACTAACGCAATGAGTAGAGAACCGATGGCGGCTCTTTATAAAGGACTGGGAAATAATCAATATGTGTTGTTCACTATTTCTACGTTAATTCGAAGATGCCAGGCAGCTTCCCCGGTGTCCGGATGGCTAATACATTGGATGGTTGCTCGAGATATCCGCGGATCAAATACAGCTTGCTGTCCTTTTTTCTGCGTTAACCGCGAATTTGTGCCCGAATTTTGTGTATGTCTCGTGCCCCGTCAGGTAAGGGAATCACATTCCAAGAAACAATAATTGTTTCTTGATTCATAACACCTGAGATGGCCCAACTTACTACTTTACTTTTGGTCTCTGACAATATTTAGGTCGATGGCAGATTGTCATCTTCACCTTTATTAGCATGATATAGGATAGTGTGGTGGTTAGCCCTATTGATGGGTGACTTAAAAATGGAAGTTAAAAGGCGTCCGCGTCCTTTCGGAGAAGGAATCACGGGCGCTTCACCGTAGGGGCGAGATCGTCAGTAGAGTAGTCGAGAGTCCTTTTGACTAAAGGGTTCGGATGTGATGTGGATTTATCAAAGATCTTGACAGCAGTGGATTTTGCGAACTTGATGATGCTCGGAATTTCAAGACCGGAATGAAGTTGAGCGATGCGTACGAACCAGGGGGCGTCGGTAATCGTGCGGAGGACTTTGCTTTGTATGATTTGGGGTTTCTTGAGGTAAGTAGCGGCTGCATACCCTCAACAAGAGATGCCATAAGTGATAGAAGGTCGAATGACGCTGGTGTAAAGAAGACGTTTGCACCTTAGATTCAGGTTTGAATCCCTGAGCATGGGCAGAAGCCCTTTGATTGCCCCGAAACCGATGCGTTTGACGTTGTCTGTGTGAGCTGACCAAGTGAGTTTTTTATCGAACGTGAGACCTAGATATTTAGCTTCCTTGGTCCAAGGTACACGGAAGTTATTGACGTAGACAGATAGTGGCGGAGGAGCTCTGCGCTTGCTGAAGAATACAGCTTGCGTTTTATCGGCATTGACGGCGATTTTTCATGTCTCCATCCAGTCGACGAGCTGATCGAGGTGCGTCTGCAGTCGAGTGACTGCTAGCTCGGGGCTTCTGCTCTGCGAAATCAGGTGAATTCGTGGGAAATATCGTGCGTGTACAGATTGTACAGCATTGGACCGAGGACTGAGCCTTGGGGAACTCCAGCTTTTACTGCCTTTAAGGTGGAGATGGCATCTTTGACGGAGACTTCGAATGTACGACGGTACAGGAAGGAACGAACAATTTTGACGAGGCCTATTGCGAGACCTACAGAAACCAACTTACGGATTAAACCCTTGTGCCAGACTTTATCGAAACCGTTTTTCGAAACCGGTAGGGATTTATCCGACCAGAGGGAGAGCTTGAAGCTCGGGAGAATGCTCCTTGCGGAAACCGAACTGCTCATTTGGAACTAGCTCGAGAGAGTCTACTTCTTCCATGAGTCTGGAAAGTAATGGCCCAACGGACTATTTCCAGGTTCTTTATAAAGAGCCGTTAACGGCTTTCTAGTCTCAGCGTTTTACTAAAAGGAAGCAACTAGGCCTATGACTTTGTTAGCTTCATTGGCTTATTGGTTGTAAATCCCATCTAACTCTGGAAAATAAGATCCTGGTCTACAAGCCTGTCTGGGACATATAGAGTACAACTGAGGAACTCTGCAGATAGTTCCAATATAGAGATTCTTAAGCCCAGGTTTTTAAGACCCCGACGGAATCCGTCGACGCACTGCGCTGTCACAATTTTACTAAATTATATGTTTGTTGCTAAGTTACACCTATAAAAAACTGAAAATTTTCTGCTAGACATACTTAAAATACAGCAAACGGAATTCCGTCGACGGAAAGTTGTTAAAAACCAGGGCTTTAAAGCCCTGGTTTTTAAGAACTTTCCGCCGACGCAATTGCGCTGACGGACTCCGTCGACGCACTGTGCTGGGGCACTTTGCTGAAATCAAACCTGCATAATTTGATTGTTGCTAAGTTACACCAATAAAAAGCTGAAAATTTTCTGCCGTTCAAACAGCGACAGACTTAAAATACAGCAAACGGAATTCCGTCGACGCAATTCCGTCGGCGGAAAGTTGTTAAAAACCAAGGCTTAAGTGATTCCAATTTAAAGTGTTTCGCTCAATAGTGAATACACCTTGGTTCATGACAAACATCAATATCGCACGTGATCTGGGAGTTTCCACAGTCAAGTAAGAGTCGGTATGACAATAAAAGTGAACTCATGCAGTTTCTATTTCTAGGCAACATGCATAATTATCGGTAATTCTTGCACTAGTGCAATTACATGCGATACCTAATTATGTTATTTACCTTTTGCTGCCATGACGACGTTGCAAATTTCGTATTTTTAATTGTAAAATGCTTAAAAATCGAGCCTTCCATATGCGTATTCTCATATTCATTCGTTTTTGAACTCACCGTTCTCAAAATGATATTTCGCGAACCCGACAGACAAACTCAAACATAGTGTTCGCGCACTAGTGCGCGAAATCTAGCAAAAAGCACTGGTTCTTTCAGGCTTTCTAGAAATAATTTGACTTGATAGTAATAAAGTTTGGTTTACAAAACACCATTTCTCCAATTTGGATGTTGAAAATAGTGAAAGAATAAAGATAAATCGCTATTAATTCGATTGACACTTTGACAACTCAATTCAATAAATTAAACCAAATGTCATTTTCTACAATTGTCAAATGGAAATCTGTCAATGTAACCACCTGATTTTTTGAAATTTTAAATTGGAAACGTATTAGATAATAATAAAAAAATTATAATGTTCGTTTCAAAAAATATTGTACGAACCTCGATGCGCGAAGACGTCTTCGGCGCATTCGCGCAAATGAAACACTCGCTCCTTCGTCGCTTGTGCTTCAAACATTGCGCTCATGCGCGAAAAATGTCTTCTCGCACTCGTTTCGTAAATAACTATTATCTAACCGAATTAAACTGGAGCTTTTTATTTTGTCTGGATAAATTCCTTTTTTGCAAACTCAATTTTGTTGCCTGACAGCAATAGGGCTTTTCATTATATAAAATTGCTGAGCCGCATGGGCGATCGCGCCATGACTGTTTCGGACCATGACGTTTTGTTAGCAAATGTTTATATAAATTCTTTTGTCCATAAACTAATATTTTACTGCAAACTTGCCAAATAATGAGTAGTAGTTCGGAACTAAAAAATTATGGAGCATTCAAACATTGTGCTTTTGGTGATTGCAACGGTAATAGTTATCGCTTGGGACTACGATTTTATCCATTTCCCAAACCCTAAATAATACTGGGGAAAATCGAAGTTAATAATTGGGTCTTTGACCATGTGAGGACTTGTTCCACCTATGTAAATTGTGTTGCGTGGATGAAAATGGGTGAGAATCAAGATTCGAAATGGAAAAGTGTTGAACCTCTTCCACCATACGTCATTATTTGTTAGGTCTTTAAAATAAGTATTATTTGTAGTTACGGTACTTATACATTGCAAAAAATACACACTTGTCTATTAGATCCTTTTTCTTTTAAAAATTTGATTTCACCACTACGTATTAAAAACCTGTGTGATTGAAGTATCTTGGTTAACATTTCCGTATTTCAAGCAAGAGCCTGGCATGCCTTCGGGACTCAGCCTCACAATTTCATGAGCGATATCACTAGGAACTCTCCTTATTTGGTATTCTACTATTTACTTACGAATATTCTGCACGGAGTTCAAGGTCTGTCAGTGACACTTGTCCGAAAAACTAAAAGCAGCCGATTGTCAGTGTACTTCTACGCACGTGCACTAACGAAATGAAAAGGTCTATTTGACTCATACAACTGTCAACCAAAAGCTGAGACAGACAATGGAGTGATGACGATACCCTATCTGACAGACTTTTCGTTCAGAAGAAAAAAACGAAATTAACCGCAGCGAGTCGCGAAACCCAAGCCTTGGGTATTCATCGAAAGACGCATTATCCGCTGTGCCATTTTAGAAATGAGTATTTAAGTACCGGCTGTCTTGATAATACGCTTCTATGCACGTTGAACGTAAAGAATGCTTAAATGCTTCCCGAAACGTTTCCAGTAGTTAACTTTCATAAAAATATTCTTTGATCGTTCCCGTTTCGGAAACTGAAACCTTATGTCCACGCCATATTTCACGTACACCCGTTTTACAAGGACTACTAAATTTTATGCCATCGTAAATTTTTTATAACGTATTCTCCTGTCACTGTATCCTGACACACTTCCCTCCGACTTTAATCTTTTCGAAAGAATACTGCATCATATAACATCAAGCCCAGTTTGGCTTGAAATACGTTTCCACCGCATGGTCGGCAGATAAGGTTTGATTTGTGAATATTGAAACGCGACCTACATTGTTTTATCCTTTTGTTTTTAAATTCTGAGTAAAGTTATTCGATTTATTGCGGTTTGGTCTAGAGATTTAGCAGCACGTTCATTAATCGCTGGAACTAAATTCTGGATTTGTATCGAAACAATGTTGAAAGACAGCACCCATAAATTTGGTGATTAGGAAATTATCTGGAACAATGCAGGATGGTTTACAAAGAACACTGAAGTTCTAAATCACCCATGATATAGTATCATGAGATAAATTAATTAATGTCTTAGTTGTGAATTAATTTTCAAGAAATTTTGCAACAGATTTTAGAAAACAACACTTCCCAGGCGGACATGGTGAGTCTAATAAAGGAATTATGAAAACAAACTACATGAAAGATTGACACAAAGGGGATATTTCGGAGAAATCAGATTCAATAGCAAAGCCACTAACAAAACTGGCATGTTGTCCTTTAAGATAACTGAAGGAACGTGAACTGAGGAGATTGATATTTATTTGCAACAAAGAAAGCGGAAAGTGGATTTTTCGCTCTATAAAATCAATTGAAAACCCTTAGTTCATCCCTAAAATCATCGATATTTCCATAAGCTACTCCAAGCAGTCTAATAAATACTTCACCAGTTTAAAAACAAAGAGAACACATCTGTATCAAGTATTTTCTCTTGCACCTGTAACTTTTTCAATAAGTGTTGAGAATTCTATTAACTTATTCCAAAACTAAATATTTTCCTGTAAAAAATTCAATTTCTTCCTTGTATACTATTAATTACTTCAGCTGAAACGTCTGTATATTCATGGACGAAGAAAATTATATGTCTAATAAAATTAGTTATCCGCGTTTACAGCATTATTATACAGTGCCCATCTAAAGTCCGTTCCTCCCCTACTAATTTTTGAACCATTTGAGGAACATCCATGAAATTCGGTACAAAGTAGTCGCAGGTCACAAGATATTTTTTGACGTAATAATGACAGTTGTCAGTCCCAAGATGGCGGTTGGGCGCCATTTTGAAAAACACTTAACTGGGAAGGAGAGTCATGTGACACCTCATTTTAAAGGTCTTATCGAGGGCAACATCATACTAAAATGTGGCGTCGATATCTGAAAACGTTACAAAATGGTGGCTCATAAAATTTCTAAATAATCTTGAATGTTGCTTTCAATCACATTATTGTATTGGAAACAAAATTCGTTGTCGCGGTAACATCTTGTTTTATACTTGTCAAATAATGTACTTAGTCTGTTGAGTTTCTTCATTTAGGGAAGGAGTGTCCATGGCTCGTAGCTTAGACGATAAATTTGAAGCGGTTTTGATTTTTGGAGAAGCTGGAAGAAATTACCATCTGTGGTTTTCTTTTCTGTAATGCTGTAACAGTTCCTATTTTAAAATAAATAAATAATTTTTTGCAACCAACTATTTTCTTCTGATTGTGAATTTATATTTTCAAAACACATTCGTAAGCTTCGGGATTTCAAGGCAAGCGGTAGTTTTTTCCTAATAAACCCTTTTCGCCTGTTATTGGTCGACTTCATTGAGAGATTTCACTACAAATTAGAATAAAATTTAGTTAGACAAAAATATAAAATTTAAAAATTGAACAAAAGATATCGACGCCATATTTTAGTATCATATTGCCCACGATAAGACCTTTAAAATGAGGTGTCACGTGACCCTCCTTCCCATTTAAAAATGTTTTTCAAAATGGCGCCCGACCGCCATCTTGAGACTGACAGTTGTCATTATTACGTCAAAAAAATATCTTGTGACCTGTGCACCTTGTACAGAATTTCATGGATGTACCTCAAATGGTTCGAAAATTAGTACGGGACGGACGGGCTTTAGACGGGCACTGTATAATCCTTTAAAAAATGTCAGGGAAAATCGCAAACGGGATTTCTCCGAGGATTTCCTTTTAAGAAAGTCTAGTATGAAAAGAAATGCCCATGTCGCTTCGAAATAGGCAAAAATATGGTTCCTTGGGGGTGCCCTATAACGCTCCCCTTTGCCGAAAATGGAAATGGTGAGTCATCGAACCTTCGTTTTTGCGGGGATGTAAACTGCCAGGAGAAAAGTATGCCAGATTACCTCGGTAAAAATAATTTGTAGAATGCACAATTTGGAACACCCAATATTAAATGAACACACTTTCTATCATGGAGATGCGTTGGTGATTCAACGCCACCCTCGTGACCAATCACGGCTGCGCCGTAAAAAAATCTAGTACCTAATTATCCATTACGAACTCCAGCAGTAATAGTAACTAAAGCGGAATAAATTAAGTCATTATTTTAAGACAATTATTTTATAAATTATTTTCTCGGGAAACTGGATGATCCTCATTTTTTTGTTCTTAAGTGTCGCTTTTGATTATAGTTATATGTGACCATCACCGCTTCTTAAAAAAAAGGCGTCCAAAAGTCAAAACATCAAATTTATATAATGTTTTGAGATATTAAGTCGAAATTTCGAGATATTAGCTCATAGTTTAGGCAAAATAAATTTGGAAGAGTGTCCTCAGCATCCTTTCGTACGATGCCAATAAAGCTCTTTGATTTACTGTCAGAGCTTTGTCTGTCTCTTCAAAGCTTTAAGTTTCTCTGTAAAAAATATTCTTTATGCTGGATTTCTAAATAGGTTTCAGGATATCCGCAGCCAGAATTTTGAAGCAAATAACACATTGACGTTTTTCTCTCCACCTATACGTACTTCACTGCTTCTAAAACCGAAGTTTAAATACGCTTGGTCATATTGGCGTGTTTTAGTATTTAGTTTTTAATATTAGAACTGGATGTTTTTGATGAAGTTTAAGATTCATCCAATTAAAAACTATTCATTTTAGAGAGAAAAGTTATATGAGAGACTCCTTATTTTTGTTCTCCATATTTTAAAATGCATATTTTAAATTCCATTTATACACGTTGTCCCATTTCTTCTGGACAGCACCTAACTTTGTTTTCTATAAATTTCATTTCTGGCATCCTTAATTAATTCTACTGGGATGATGTATAAAATATTTTTTCCCTAATATGCATATTTTTGACGTTATCTGCATTTTGGCAGATGTAGAGCGGTTTTGAAAATTAAATATCCGGATTGATCAAAGTTGAAGAGAATAACATCTACGAGAAACTGCCATAGGATTAGAAAACCAAAATATTGTAAAAGTTCGAAAACTGCATAACGCCATAATATTATTTTCTCAAATAATAATAATAATAATAACCTTATCTCCACAGGAGATAGTGTTGTACTTAAAGTATAATTCATACATAAACTACATACTGAAATAGAGAATACGAAAAATAAAAAAATCTATACAATAGTTTACATAAACTTACTGGCAGAACCCATGAAACCCATCTCTGATATACGTAGGTACCGTTGTTTTAAATAGTTTCTGCTTGTTAGTTTTTCTAATTTCGATTGGCAAACAATTATACAGGGTGTTCCAAAAAGATGGTGCCAACACTTACTTGTATGTACAACTTTAAAAACAAAGAGACCCGTACCTTTTGTCTTTCTATATGGCGATGCATAAGGGCGCCACATCCCTCAAAAGGGAAGGGCTGAAACTCGTTTTTTGTCATATCTCCGCAACCGTTTGACGGATTTTCGACGGATTTGGCATGGACTTACCAAAAATGCATCCAAATATTATGATCTGCCAAATAACACGATAACATGTAGAGGGCGCTAGTAACGTACTTGGCGTGTGAGTTTTATGCCCCTATGTTTTGGCACTGACGTAAATGATAATCTGATACAATATTTCAGTATACAATTTTATTCTACATAAAAAAGGCCCACTTTTGTAACATGTGTAAAATTGCCCGTTTTCAATACCCCTCCTTATGCATCGCCATAAGGCAAAACAAAAAAATATGGGTGTCTTTATTTTTAAAGTTGTCCATACTTTTGGAACACCCTGTATAACCGAAAACCCAAAAAGTATGTAATAAATGTGACTAACTTGAGTCATAAGGTACTTATTTTTGTGGAAAAAGTGCACAACTGATTTCAATACTTCAATTCAATACTTAATAGATCTGTTAAATGGAAATAGCTTAAGGTCCATCTGTTTTAAGAATGCAGTGGTGGGCACAGCCTGGCGACCCCAATTTACACAAGAATATATTAATGACAAAAAAAACGACATTATGACGTACAAGAAAATAGGTTAATAATACTATATTACGTATCAAGTTGGAAAATCTTTCATTACAACAGAGGGCTTCGCGCCTTGGTTATCTATAGCGCGAGGCTGTAATGAAATTTTCCAGCGAGATATGTATACTATTTTATTCACAATCATTGGTTTTAATGAACAGTAATTAAGGAATAAATATTTCATTTTATTTTAAACATTGCAATTTCGGTAACTCTTGATAGGCTGTGAAATTGACATTGGCATAAAGCTACAGCAATCGTCAAACGTGATGGCGACAGCCCGCGCAGGCAAGGCCACGACCTAGTTTCAGAAAGTGGCGCGAGGTTCCCTGGACTATAGATGAATTTATTATGAAGTTAATCGTGCGCCACTGACAGTTGCGTGCGTCCACCGAAAACCAATCCCGGTCGAGAGGGTAGTGGATGAATAGTGGGGATTACTCAACTGCGCATCTCTGTTGCTCGCCATCACGTCTGACGATTGCTGTACATGTACATCAAGCTACAAACATGAACTGTTCTGTTTTGTAAGTCGAATAGTTACGTTTTATAATGTACGCATAATATTTATAAGTGTGTTCGTATTCTGAGCTAGTACTTCGGCGAGTACTTATTTCTCAATTTGCAAGTATAGAAAAATAATATTTAATAACGATTCAACCTGTATCCCCCTGAAATACATTGCAACATGTAATAGAGAATATAGGAATACATGAAGGTAGGTATACACGTATGAAAATAAGGAACATTTTCTGAACAAAGTTTATTTAAACAAATACAAACATGAAAAACAAAGGTCTGTTTTTATCAGATGGATTTGGATAAACGATACTTACTTGGGCAGTGTTTGCAAAGTAGGAAACAGCTTTTTTGTTAATGGAGTTATATTATCTGTAACAATAACGACTTTGAAACCTATATTTTCTAAACAGTACTACCTTCTTAATGATTGAAAACAAGTTACTGGCGTTCATTTAGTGAACTGGAAAAAAATGAACGACATCTTTAAAAGTACTCAAGAAACTTTGAACCATGAACGCATTATGTGCTGTTGTTGCAAGGTTTGTAGAGTCATAGGCAGTTCCCACAATATTTCCTCCCTTATAATCCAAATGCGATGTAATATGGATTTCGTCTAACACTAATGATACAAAATATTCGTGTGATTTTAAATATATTTTTTTTTAAATATACGTTAAAAGGTTTGTGTCGTTTGGTAGCGTGTTTGTCTTTAAATCTGAACACATATTTTTTACGGTATTCGAGCATACGGCAAAATAATAATCCCCGCGTTTCTTAAAAATGTGTATGCATGTGGAGATATAAATAAAAGCGTAGATGAAATAACCATTGTTTCGGGATGAAAGCGGTGTGCATGTTTTAGATTGCAAACAAAGCTGGATTTGTGACTGCAGGAATGACCTGATTTTTTTCATTTTTTCATTACTTTTGAAGTTATACTTCTTTAGGCGCGTTATGAAAGATTGGTGACAGTGAAATTTTACGATGCGCGCGCACGATGCAACAAAAATCGACAGGATGAAGTTCCCCACTAAACCTACTTACAGTTTAAGAAAGAGGGCTGTCAACAAAATAGTGGTGGAGTGTGGAGATGTCTACTGCATAATTTACATTCGTGTAGAGATTGATAATATTTATTGTGAATATTCGTGATAAAATTAGTACGTATAAGTTTCTTAAATTATACTTCTATAAGCGAGTTATGAAAGAATGACGAGAGTGAAATTTTACGTTTCGGTTTGTATTTATTTGAATTATAAAATATAAATTGTTACTTTGTCATTTATTAAATGCTTAAAATTTATAAATCAAAATAAATATACACATATGATGGATAGGGGCAAATTCGGGAATAGGAATTGTTATGAAGAAGAAAATATAGCAGTGTAGAAAATTTCTTACAGAAAATTAACAGGGTAGTTATGGTTAAATTCGAAACCTGTAAGGTCGGTAATAAGACAGATATATATGCCCACATTTAATTACAGTGATGACCCCTTTATAAAAATTTCTACACCGCTCATAAAAGCAGATGGCTTCAAGTTATAATTTACAACAAAAAATAGCGGATAAACTCAAAAAAAAACTGGATGATGGGATCGTTGTAAATCCTGAAACCGGTCAATATATGTATTATAATAAATCGTTATATTAGTAGGACGCGAAGTAATTTTTTTTATATTATTTATTATTATTTTTTGCAGCAATCATGAGCCCCAAAATTTGCTCCCATGCCATGTAACACTGCATTCTAATATCAAATGGACCTTAGGTTTATTATACAGGGTATTGTAGAAAAGGTTTCAATATTTAGGGGGCAAGGCGAGGGGCATGTTAAAAAGTCTAAATAAATATCGGTCCGCAAACCAACCGTTTTCGAGATATGGGCGATTTCATTAAACCAATTTGATTATTTTGTGTATTTTTCAACATAATAATTATCAAAGAAGATGTTCGAAATGTTCTCCTTCAACATAGACGCAGGATCTACATCTTCTTTAAAAAAAACTATTTTATTCGAATTGGTTGGCAACTTTGTTCAATTCGCAGCTGCAACTCGGCAAGGTTTTTTAAGTATACCTTTGGTCACTGGGTCTTGAGAATGTGTTGCTCTCTTCTCCAATACCTTAAATAAAATGAGAAGCTTTTTAGAAACAAGGCAATCGCATTTTCTCTCATCCAAGACTATAAAATGCAATACCAGGCGAATGCCATGAAGCATTCATAAATCCGCTATATTATCTTCTTCATTTTCATAAAAGTGCATAAAACTGCAACGTCTCTTACAGGTGGCAGAAAGCTTCGCGATGCAGCAGGGAATATCCGTCGCCAGATCACCAACACGAACAAAAAGAAAACTGCCCAGCATCTCTCCGAGTCACTTCTATAATAGCAGTGACGCGAGGTAGACCAACCACTGCTCTAAATAGGGCCCTTCGTCCCCGTTCTAGGGTCCGGCACATAAATAATTCAGTGAGTTCTTTAAAATGCATGCATTCTCGACTGAGACACGGCGGAAATTCAATACACACTTATTTCGCCGTGGACGTTCTTTATGTTGCCGTGAATGGACGCTGCCTGAAAAATTTATAGTGCTGCAGGATATCCGCAGGAGGTTCGTTACACAAAAAAATTAAACGGGAAGCTTTAAGCTGGAAAGACATTATTAATGAAGGGCAGGTAAGGTGGTTTTTGATTACGGGCGAGATCCGCTAGGGAAATTTGCTCAGGTTTCTCGTGCAGTTCTTAAACGCAATAAAATTGCTGCAAGCGAAGATTTCTATAAGTTGTAATAAGTTTATTCTTGTGGGTACCAACATTCAAACTTAAACCGATTAAAAACCGTAAGATAATTACTGTAAGTAAAAATCCCACAATTGCCACAATTTAATCAATAAATACACGTGAGAAACAGTTCTTCTAAAAGAAGACTGTGTTTGGTGGCTAAGGTTTAATTTACAGAAGTTAGACAGTGTATGTACAAGGTGTGTAATATAAAGCGTAATGGAGAACTTTGGTAGAGAAAAAATGACAATTCTAGAGCACTCTATCCAGTTCTACAGGTGTCATTAACTTCACCGGCTGCTAGCAGCTTCTTGTAGGAGTTTCTGGTGTCTTTCAAAGGCGTTTCTGAAGAAGTGTCGCATTTCGTCTTCAACATCGTGGTTACTACAAGGCGCTATCAACTTCTTGCAGAAGCTTCTAGAATCTTGCAAGGTCGTTGCTGAAAGTTGAATGCCAATGATGTCGAATCGGAATCACAATTTGCGTCATTTATAAGTTTATTACATCAGGAAGCGCAGAAGAAAAAACACGGATGTTCTTCTAGATCAAACCCCGAACATCGTAAAACATTTTTTTTGCGCGAAAACTATCCATCGGGACCCAATTTACAGAGGCAGTCGGCAAATTCCTCCAGTTTTTCCATCCGCGGTACGACATCCCGTCTCCAGACAATACGATTCGATGTACTCCCCGGCCACGAATTCATTCCCAGACAGCTGCCGGATAGGTCGGGCCGAAAACGCGGAATGTTGTTCACCGAGAAGACCCGTAGATCTGGGTTTAAATGCTGCATGCATATTGTATTTTTATAAAATATTACCAATTTTTTCCTGCGTAAGCTAACCTACTAATTTTTCTAAAAGTAGAGCATCCTGCATTCCCAAATATTTGAGAGCAGTAGTCTAATCTAGGTCTACCCCTACCTCTTTTTATTCCTATCTCTCCTATTCTTTATCGTCTTCCATACCTTGCGATTTTCCCAAACTTTTTCAAATACCTCTCTGTTGCTATTAACGGTATCTTCATCATGCGTCTGTAGCATCGCATTTCAAACGCTTCTAATCTTTTTCGATCCGCTTCTCCTATTGTCCAAGTTTCCCACCCGTATGATGCCGTGCTCCATACATGTCTTTAAGAGTCTCTTCCGAGTTTCTACATTAACCGTTCCCTAGCCTAACAGTTGTTTCTTTTTGTTAAACGTAACTCGACCCTGCGCTATTCTTTGTTTTATATTAGTGCTCCTACCATTTCGAGTTATTTTACTTCCTAAATAGCAGAAATCCGCGACTTCCTCTATCTTCTCGTTTCCTATTTCTATTTTAGTTTTGTTTCTATTTTCACGCCCTCTACATAGAAAAATTTTGGAATTCTTTTTATCGACTTTCATACCGTAGCCCTCTGTCAAAACTGCTTCCATTTCATTCAAAGCCATTCCTAATTCTTCTTTACTGGATGCTAACACTGCTATATCATCCACAAATCTGAGCATGTTAATAGTTTGACCCTTTACATTACTCCCTGAGGCTGTTCTGCCCTTAACAATATTAATCTTCGATATACCGTGTGACAAACTTGTGTACATGGGGAAATAACATGGGCAATTACATTTTTGGGGATTTCTGCTCCCCATGTGTAGTTACAGTGGTGGTAAAGGTAACAATCGAAAGATTATTTTTTTCTGCGTATGGGGATATCAAAAACTCTACAACTTTCCAATTTATTAAAGCATTAAAAGCAAAAATTACATTAATAATTTTCTAACTAAAACACAGAAATTTATCAGGTTATCCATGACAACTTAATTTATTCTAATCAAGGACGTCTTTGATTTTTATGGATTTTCTGAACTGTCAACATTTAAAAATTAACAAAAATATTTATTCAGTTCAAGAAAAGGTTTTCATTGTGAAAATATTTTACGGCGGCAATAGTTTGCGCGTAGTCCGTGCCTTATTTTCTGTAAAATTCAATAACGGTCCTATTCCTTCGGTATAAGAACAAATAATTTAGTAAGAAATTTGAAGGCTGGGAATCTTTCATCGAAAGAAGTTAATTTTTACTAATACATAAACTTGTTTTTTTATTTAGATAATTCTCATTCACATTATTATTGTCATTACCTATAGTTGACAATCAATTGATTACTGGTGTGGATGTTTCGTTGGTGAATGCTGGTCCATAGTTTAGGGTAAATTGTAGGTGTCGTCTAACCTATTAAAAAGTTTTTGGGAAAATGTTAAGGCTGGGATATTCGAATACCCGAGAAGCGTTCTCCTCGCTTCTGAGACGGTGTTAATACAGACAGTCCAGCTCAAAAACTGTATTACTTATAGACATGAATTATGGTTTAAAAGAAATGTGAGGGTTGGTAGAATACGCTTATAACTATTTTATTTGCCATATTTACACTGTTGGTAAAATAAACGAATTTGAAAACTGGCAAATTTTAACGGAAATCTTAGCATTATTCACACACAAATTGTACATTCGGATTTTAGTTAACAGCCAAATAAAATATGTGAGCACATTCACCGATCTTTTAGCTTTATTTTAAGACTATATTTGCCTAATTTCGTTATTTCAATTTTCTGCTGGACTGACTGTACCAAACGGTTGCAAAAGATATGTCTATTTCTGTCTTACACATGTACTACCGATCTCCTGTCCTACCGTTGCGTATCCCACCCTTAAAGCAGTAAAAGGAAATAATAAAAATTAAATTACTTTAATTTTACTGCAATTATGAAGAATTTGACAAGCGGCAACATTTGTTTATTTTGCTCTAATGAATTTTGTAATCTGGCAATTTAATATTTATTTCATATCTAGGTAAGGACAAAAACTTATTAATATACAATGAAATTAAAGTAACATAAAAAAAGAAAAATAACTATAACAAATATTCAAATAAACCCCCATTCTGTATCAGACAGTATCCCAGCCTATTATAGGAAGAATTTCTCACATTCGCAAGTTGCCGATCGTTTATTAAGGGGGCTTGCGACCGTCTTCTCCTGTCTCGCTCGGACTCGTTGATTGTCCCTGAGAACCAGGTGTTCGTTTTTCAAAGACTCCACAGCCAACTTTCAGAGTATCTACCTGAAATTTTCCACACTAAAGCTTTTTGTTGTGTAGAAATGCGCTATGATCTCAGTTTTCTTTATAATTTTAAAAAAGGATGCCTTATTTCACATACAACATTTGAGAAAAATGCTAGCTTTTAAGTAAACAAAATGATCATTTTTTTTTTAAATTACAAAAAACTGGGATCATAGCGCATTTCTACACAACAAAAAGCTTTATACTTGGGCCGCCCAACAGACGGAGTGATCACCCTACAAGAACGTGCTCTAGCGGGGCCAATATTAATTTATGACCACCGAATTGGAGTAATGCGACTTCGTTGGGTCTAAAGAAAGCGCATCACTGCGGTTCGGTCGTCCTAAATTGATAGTGGTCCTGCCTAGAGCTCATGATTGCAGGGTGATCACTCCGTCTGTTGGGCGGCCCAAGTATAGTGTAGGAAACCAAGCTTATTTATTCCTTTGCTTCGTTGACGTCGAATATTTGTTGAAAACCTTCGAAGTGGACCAGCCCGATTTGGGCAATGAAAAATATGGTTTTTGGAACAACTAATTTAATTAACACACTTATAGTTATTAACTGAACACATAAACACATTTAATATAACAAATTTACTTGGAATCATCCAACTAAAGAACAGAACTCTTAATAATAAGAGGAAAACTTATCAGAGACGACAAACGAGTATATCGCTTGCAACAGCATAATTTTGTCTGTCGTCTGGCGGTGTCAGACGGCATACCAACCAACTAAAAAAATACAAACTTGCGATAACCTAAAAAAAAACAGAAAATCCCTAGGCACGTTATTTAAAATCGCACATATAGTGTGCAAATTTTCAGGTAGATACTCTGAAAGTTGGCTATGCAATCTTTGAAAAACGAACACCTGGTTCTCAGGGACAATCAACGAGTCCGAGCGAGACAGGAGAAAGTTCGACGAGCCCCCTTAAGTTGCATTCCGCAAAAATAGCATTCCTTAAAGAATCAATATTTGGGTGACGAGTTTTATAAATCTTATTTTTTAAATGACACCAAGTAAATTTATTAGTAAAAATTAAATTCTTTCAATGAAAGATTCCCAGTATCTTCAAATTTCTTAACTAAATTTTTTATTATTGTTACCGAAGGAATAGGACTGTTATTGAATTTTACAGAAAATAAGTCACGGACTACCTTCAGACTATTGCCGCCGTAAAATGTTTTCACAATGAAAACCTTTTCTTCAACTGAATAAATATTTTTGTTCATTTTGAAACCCAAATTTTAAATTGTCGATAAATAATGTTGACAGTTCAGACGAATTAGAAATTAGAATCAAGGGAGTCTTTGATTAGAATAAATTAAATTGTCATAGGTAATCTGATGAATATCCGTGTTTTAATTTGAAAATTATTAGTGTAATTTTTGCTTTTAATGCTTTAATAAATTGGAAAATTGCAGAGTTTTTGATATCCTCATACGCAGAAAAAACAGTCTTTTGATTGCTACCTTTACCACCACTGTAACTACACATGGGGAGCAGGAATCCCCAAAAATGTAATTGCCCTTGTTATTTCCCCATGTTCACATGGAAGTTTGTCACACGGTATAAGTTGAAAAGTAGAGGTGACAATGCACATCCCTGTCTCACTCCCTTCTGGATTTCTCGATATCTACTTCTCTCCGTTCCTGCTAAAATTCTATAACTGAAAAAAGAAAAAAATAGAAAATTAAAAAAAAATCTTAATTATATTACAAATTTATTTTAAAAATAATTAATTTCAGTCTAAATTTTCCTTATTCACTGTTACTATTTTAAATATTCAGCAATTGCTTTTAGCTGATTACCCATTTTGTTGATTCCGACCACTTGTTTGGTACATTTGCTGCTTTGGAAATTAACAAAAAGTTGTTCCATATCTGATGGTCTAAGCAAGATACATTTTTTGGACAGCTCGTGAAATAAAAGGAATTACGATCGGTCTGTTTTTGCTTTTTGTTGTATCCACTAATTTTACTTGACACTCATTTCCTAAACCTCTTACATGGTTTATCTTCAATTTTTTTAGTTCTTGGTAACGGTATCCCCCAGAAATTCCAATAATGAATATCACCTAAAATTTTCCCAAAATTATTATAAAGGGTGATCTATAACGAGTGTAACAAACTTGGACAGTAGATAGAATACTTAAAAATAATGCACATAATCAACGTATGTCCAAGCGAGGTAGAGGTTGTTGAAATTTCTTAGAAAAAGTGTGTTTTTTTTTCATATCTGGAAAACTACCAGAGTTATGCATTTGAAATTTGGGGTGTAATAATTGATTGAAATCTTTTACTAACATAAATTTTGAATTTCGTACTCTCGCCATTGGCGTCACTACGAGGGGGGGGGGGGGCTGAAGTGGGGCGTTTATTACCAAAACTATGTTCTGCTACTGGCTACTACAAAATATCTGAATCTTTCTTTTATTTACAAGAAAAAAATTCCTTTAATTTTTTCCGTACAAAGCATAATTTCAGAGAGAATCAATTTTGTGTAACTTGGTTCGTAGTCTGCGTTTGTAAAACGGAAATTGTCAGCCATCTTTTGTAACAGTAAATCGTTATTAATATCGAAGTGGCGTATGAATTCTCAAGAAGAGAACAAAACAGTTAAAAATAGTAAGTAACGACAGAAGAAGATATTACATTTTTTTAAGAGAAATGTCAACACCCTGTATCTCATTTAGTTGTCATTTTTGGACATATGTTCATTAAGAATGTTTACAATAGTTTGTTACACTCGTTGTAGATCACCCTGTATAAGTACAGTCAAAATGTACAGATATAATTGGAAAATAAAGAGAGTTGGTTTAGGTTGGGTTTGAACCAGGGACCTCTCCCTCAAAGCGAGAGCTCCACCATTAAACCATCACTGCTTATGATGACAATTCTCACTTAAAGCATAAGTTAGTGTTTTGGCGACTTTATGGCAGTTTCAATAAATTAATACATTTTTATGAACGTATCGATCCCGTTTGGAGTATTTTTCAAGATTTCTTTATTTCATTCAATAACGAAATCATTCAAGGCATCAATATGAAATTTTGCTAGTGTTTAGGAAGTCCCATAGGTACCCCATCTTGTAAAATTATTTTGGTGTATACAGGATCTTCACATTTTGCGTAACAAACCAAAGTTATATTTTTTTAAATGGAAACCCCCATTTTTTGCATATTCACGTTCCTCAGAAAATTTCATGGAAAACGATATACCATATTATGGATTTTTCAGCAGGGGATGTTAAGATATTGCCATTTTAGTATCAATGTGGACCCATCTTTGTGACACTACTGACTCCTACTTACCGAAGCTGTCTACGATTTCTCCATCGAACTAGATTCACAGACTATTCTATTCGCAAATTCTGATAATACCTTTGCCACAGTACTTTGTATTATACAAGGTGATCAACATACGCATAATTGATTTTTTCTCAAGAATTTAAAATGGAACATCCTATATATTAATTGCACATTTAATAGTCAGTTTACTAAGCTTTTAATTGATGCAGGGATTGCCAGGTCTGCGACAGACAGTTTCTACAGAAATTAAGATTGAAACTTGAAAATTTCTATTTTCCCTATTTTTTACAATCTTGTTCGGATTTCCCCTATTTTTTCACCAAAAACAAAAGATTTGGTTTCTGCACAAAACTAAGCCAATAGAATTTACACTGACAAAAAAAAAATGCAAATTATTTCTTGAAGGTAAAATCGGTTTCTTTTTTATTAAGTGTACCCGCGTTTGCCTAAAACGGGTCGCTTTCAAGATATTCTTACTTGCTACTTGCTACAGACTCTTTAATATTTTCCAGCATTTGAGGCGAGATTGTTGCAAACGCTTGCCTTATCCGCTCTTGCGTATTTTCACGGGTTGTTGGCGATAAACGTGTACTTTGTCTTCCACATAACCCCACAGGAGAAAGTCGAGAGAGGTAAAGTCGTAAAGTCAGGTGATCGTGCAGGCCAGGTTACTGCGGAACCACGACTAATCCATTTATTACGAAAAAGTTCAGTTAACCATTGCCAAGTCTAATTTGAAGATGTGCCGGAGCGCGGTCCAGTTGAAACTACATATCATTTTGCACATTTTCGGGAAAGATTGGGTAATTTTTTTGCACGAAATTTAGAAAAACAGGTTCTGTTAGAGTTTCTCTTAAAAATACGAAATAAAGTTACCTAACTTAATCGATTTAAAACGGGAAATGTCCGAATTTAAATTAAATGTGGAAATCTGAATAAAATTGTAAAAAATAACGAGATTTGGAATTTTTAAGTTTCAGTCTTAATTTCTGTAGAAACTGTTAGTCGCAGGCCTGGCAATGCCGACATCAATTAAAAGCTTAGTAAACTGGTTATTAAATGTGCAATTAATATACAGGATGTTTCATATAAATTCTTGAGAAAAATTCATTTATGCGTATGTTGACCACCCTGTATAATATAAAGTACTGTGGCAAAGATATTATCAGAATTTGCAAATAGAATAAATTGTGAATCTGGTTCGTTAAAGAAATCTTAAATAGCTTTGGTAAGTAGGCGTCAGTAGTGCCGCAAAGATGGGTCTACATTAGGGTTTCCAATCCCGGAATCCCGGGATACCGAATCCCGGGATCCCGGTAAAATGTGAAATCGACATTTTACCAGGGTCCCGAAAAATACCGAAATATTAATTTACGCAAAAGGAATTTCTCCACATTGGGAAATTGTTTTTGTATCCCACAGGACGATACGTCCATGTCCTTTCAAGTTTCTATCAGCGCCGTGGGTCGGTTTCGGCGCCGCACTGCCGTTTGCGTAAATAATCCGGTAAATCACCGTCTCACTCCCTGGTCGCCGATTGTATTTGTGTAAATTCGGAAATTCGTTCGGAAAGCAACGTTTAGCGATTTTTCGCAAACGTTTAAACGTGCTTATTAAACGTTTAAACGGCGTATAAACGCGCACCCGATGCGTAACTTATCAATATTGTAATATTGTTTTGAAACTTGAATAATTAAAAAAAATCTACGTCGTTTGAAAGTTGGGTTATAAATCATAAAATAATACCTATACCGTTGAATGATGACCGCGGCGATGGCGGCGAAAGTTCTCAAAGTGATGCAAACAATAAATTTGAAAAGTGCATGTCAGTTTTGCAATATTTAAGTGCCTCGCTTTTGCCCTTATGCGGTGCGCGCCTAACACTAGCCGGCTTTGTTAATCTGAAATTTAAGGATACCTATATCTAAATTTTATTTGCATTTCGTTTACACGTTCCCCTAAACGGGTAGTGTCCAGTGTGCACACGTGCGGTTAAGCGTTTAAACGTTACATCCCTAAATAGTAGTGTTTCCTATTTCAACTTCTGAATTTCGGGTTCGGGATTCAATCCCGGGATCCCGGGATTCTAAAGTTCGATCCCGAAATCCCGAAATTGAATCCCGATCCCGAATTTTGGAAACCCTAGTCCACATTGACACTAAAATGACAACATCTTAACTTTCCCTGCTGGATACCCCATAATGTGGTATATCGTTTTCCATGAAATTTTGTGGGGAACGTGAATATATAAAAAATTGAGTGTTTCCCCTTTAAAAAAATATAACTTTGGTTTGTTACGCAAAATGTGAAGATCCTGTATACACCAAAATAATTTTACAATGAAACGATCATTTTAGAGGAATGAATGAATACTCATTTTGCAGCAAGAGTATAAAATAAAGTTATTACTCACTACGAATTCCCACGTCTCTTAAAATGTACTGTTATAATGAAAATGCAAATAAAACGAGCAAATTCATCCTGCACGAGTACGTAAATTACTAAAGTGTCAGAGGAAAATGGAAATTGAAAATTAAATCTAAATATGAATGTATATTGTTTTTGTTTAACATTCTTGGGAAGCCGAATAAATTATGAAGATGTTCCACGTCGAATCAAAAGAATATAATGTTGTTACAAGAATTATTATAATTAAATGGATAAGTAAGTTTGCAAAATCTGAATATCAACCCCTAATATTTCCCCTGCACAATTCCTATAATTTTTACTTCGCATAATAAATCGCCACTAAAGTTAATACACTCAAAAAACGCGATCCGATAATCAATCCACGGTTACTGTTTTCCTCACGCTACCGGTGCAGTCATCAGGTGATTCGGCTATTTTCGGCTTCACTTATCCTGTGGGATGTGCCAGGAAGTTATTAAATTCTATAGGCAAATTAGGGAAGGTAGATGACTGATTGTTCTCAACCAGGTCACGTCCGAGAGCAGATGATGAATTTTAGCATGAGAGCAAAGTGAGGTGTTTAATATTTTTATTGACACGTACGACCTCGCTCAAGAACTCCCAGAGAATTATGTACCTAATAAATGGATAATAATATTATGTATTCAAATCAAATTCCATAATAAGGTTCATTATTCAATGGGCTGTAACCAATCAAAGAATTCCTAATGTATCACAGGAAGTTGCGTTGGCGTAGAAAAAGTCCGCCCATAAAATTTTGAAATTTCGAAAATCTCCTTTAAAACGGATGTTTTTAAGGGGATCGACAATTTTTGAAGCACATCGACCAGATGGAAAGGAACGACTCCGAGAAAGCGAGATTGTTTCTTTCTCTGCCTGGTGTTAATTGGGTGTGTTCTGCTCAACCGGGGGCCAAATGAAAGCGATTTAGACAACCCACAATACTTGCGTATCTCCTTTTCTTTTTCAGTCAGTCTGTTCTTTGCTCTTTCATGCAAACAGCCGTTTGACTTGATTAAGCGGGTAACAGGTGAATTGATATTTCTAAATTTTAATACTTAACTTGCTTTATTCTGACTCTTCAGTTAGGAATCAATAAATATTAATAAAACTATTCTTACGTAAATGTATTTTCAAGTACCTAGATATTTATTTGTCATGTTATTTTACACGTTAATTTACAAGTTATCTACTTATGAGTATCCTGGCAGTAAATGTACAAACCGCCGCTTGAAATTCAGAAGGGACAACAAGAAATCCAAAAACATAGTGCAACGAAAGGCAAATAGCAAAATACTGAACTTAGAATTATTTACTATGCATTTAGTATTTTCTTACTGTGTGCAGCTTGTTATAGGTAGGTATCCATTATTTTAAAATGAGAATCATCATCCTAAATTTCTCAATCCAAAGACTGATTGGACGCGTACTTCCATCTCCTCCTATCCTGAGCTAATCTACGCATTTCCCTAAAAATGGAACATCCTACATCCCTATTTATTTGAGAGCAATAGTCTAATCTGGGCCTATCCTATCTCTAAATTATTCCTTCGTGTCTCAGAAGGTGTCCTACCATCCTAGCTCTCCTATTCTTTATTTATTTATTCTTTATTTTTATGAGAACATAGCATAATTTTCTAGACAGGGTTAACGAGTTGTAAGTATAAGAGAAGCAATAAATACAACAGGAACAGCATTAATTATACATAGTTTTCGTTCATTTCTGGAGCAAAATGGCGTTTCCACCTTATATTTTCTCAGTAACCTTCTTTGCATAACTATTAAGTCTAATTTTCAAGCACGTTTCAGATATTTTATAATCAGTTATACTTCATGTAAATCCTCAACCAAATTTGTTGCTTATCAGTAGTAGATAAATGAGAATACTGGGCCACATCCCTGGCCGAGGCGGTTGACCGCTTCGGCGGGAGGAAGCCGGGCGCCCGTCTTTCTGGCCGGTGGAGCGATCGGGCGCTCGAGCCAGCCCGCCGAGGCGGTTGACCGCTTCGGCGGGAGGAAGCCGGGCGCCCGTCTTTCTGGCCGGTGGAGCGATCGGGCGGTCGAGCCAGCCCGCCGAGGCGGTCGATCGCTTCAGCGGGAAGAAGCCGGGCCCCTCGGCTTCTCCAGGTGCCATCCACTTCTTCAGCAACGACTTCTGCGGCAGCCTCTCTCAGAAGAAGCGAGTGTCATTGCCGAAGAGTGCGCCCCCAAGCCGCCATTTTGGGCCCCCTTGGTTGTGGCTCAGGCGCCTGCGCAGGGGCTCTGAAAGTACACATGTTGCTCATTGTTCAGTCCAGTCCATCCAGGTGCCATCAATGACCAGAGGCTGCTGAAGGAGTCCTCGAGTAATGTCTTCAGCAACGACTTCTGCCTCTGGTGTCTTTGGGGCCTTTGGTTGTGGCTCAGGCGCCTGCGCCGGGGCTCTATGAGAGTGGGCGGGGCAACAGCCAATGATAGAGGTTGTGGGCGGCATCCAATGGGTGTGGTTGTGGGTGGTAAGGTTCAACTACTGCTAGATGCCTTTGGATGTGGCCCAGGCGCCTGCGCCGGGGTTTTCGCAAACGTTCTGGAAATGACGCCGACCGGGATTCGAACCCGGGTCCCCGCGCACCGGAGCCCTCTCTAAAACCCACTGAGCTAATCGGGCTGCCTACATGCCCGTCTTTTAAATCATCCATATATACTTAGGATTGTAAACAGAAGTTTCTCGGAAATTCCAATGGTTGCAATTGTTTATACTAAATAAATATTGATATCAAAGTTTAAGAAAAAAGCACGTTCGCCGCCGATAAGAGATGTTATAATTGTTTTTATTATGGGTAAAAAACCTTTCAACTCGCCGACAGGATTATGTTTGTTTAGGTTTGCTCCCACGTTCTGTATATGCACATACTACGTTGTAGACACTACAAGGTGACCCGTTTATTTGTTTGTATTATTACAATAAAATAACATTCTAGAACATTCGTCAGTTTGTTTATTTTGATACATACTATGTTTTGAAATTACTTGTTATCTTAATGCGTTTCGGACACGTGTGGGAACCATCTGGTGAGTGCTGGAAGTACTAATTGAGTGTCGGTAATATAGAACACATGTAGATTTCTGTTACACTTACTGGAAAGTGCAAATTGAATGTCGGTAATATAGAACGCATGTAGATTAGGGCCCACTGCACAAGCCCCCTTGACCCGCCCACTTAGGTCATGGAGGGTATCAAATTAACCAGCTCGATGAGACAAATAGGAATCTATAGTTATTCTCCTACTTCAGAATTCTCATCAGATGTCTGTCTGTCTGTCTGTCTGTCTGTCTGTCTGTCTGTCTGTCTGTCTGTCTGTCTGTCTGTCTATATGTCTATCTGTCTGTCTGTGTCTGTCTGTGTCTGTCTGTCTGTCTGCCTGCCTGCCTGCCTGTCTGTCTATCTGTCTGTCTGTTACATCAGCCGTTCGTGTCAACAACAACATTCAATGCCAATGACGAAATTCGCATACCAATCCACCAACAAGACGTTTACGTACTGCCGCATCTAAGCTGCATCTACATAGACTGGTTTTTCCTCTTTCTATTCTTGCTTGTGTCATCAGCCATGGTGTTTGCGAATAGAGCTGTCTGTGTCAACAGACAGCTGTGTCAACAGCTGTCTGGGTCAACAGCTGTCTGGTGTCAACAGACAGCTTGTCAAAAAAAATCACGCTTCTAGCATACATTTATTGGAAAGCACACAACAAATATTTCTAACATAATGGGGAGTATTATTCAGTAATCAATTCATTAGTTTAGTTAGTTCCCATGGAATACGGTAAATTATATAATATAATTTATTATATTAAAATACATTTTGTCAATTAAAATAATATAATACTGTTCATAATATGATATTATTATATTAAAATACATTTTATTCATTAAAATAATATAACAGTGTAATCAAACTCGTGACGCTGCTTATACATCGTTGACTGCAACAAGAGAAAAATACCATAATTAAGAAATTATACTAGTAAACAAACAAACAAACAAACAAACAAACAAAACAAACAAACAAACAAACAAAACGTACAGACAAACTGACAGACAAACAAAGATAAGAAATTGTACTAGTAAACAAACAAACAAACAAACAAACAAACAAACAAACGGGCGGACAAACAAAGAAATAACTTCATTCATTATAAAAACAATTAATTTTCCACTACTAAAATTGTGAATCCAAAACTGGCACTTCTTATCTACTATCACTGCATATTAAAAAATCTAAATACTTTACTTACGATTTACAATATTGACCCAAATGACCACAAGTTCACTGCACGATTCCAACAAAATTATCTTGGTTTCTTTCTCCATGAATAGTCCAGAAAATAAAACATTTTCGGTTTCCGTTGCCATGTGCGATGCATTTCCGCACATAATCATTTTGGGTTGGTTCTAAAGATAGAAAATAGTTTACAATTATGGAACAGATACGTGAGCTTTTTAACTACATATAATGAAATTATTATGAATGAGTTTTATTATGAATGAGTTTTATTAACAATATGCTTGAACAATAAAAGAAATGATTACTGCAAATGGACTTACTTTTAAATTTTCCGGTAAATTTTGGTGGATAAAATGGTACAATAAAATATCTCCAACATCATCTTGGCCAATTACAACATCCATATTGGGAAACTAACTTTTACCGCACCTATTCCGTGGGAACCAACTGAACTATTGAAGTGATTACTAAATAATAATTCTCGCAATTATATTCGTTCTATTTATCTCGCAGCTTTTGCCGAGCTTGCAAAATGTTGGTAACATGCAGAAGTTATCAAAAACAACAATCAATCGAGTGTTTATGTTTCTGGCGGTGGCCTTCAAACTTTTTATGTTCTAGAATGATTTTATTATAATAATACAAACAACAGGGTATAAAATAATCTCGATCATCTTGTAGAGTTTACGACATAATAATAAGTGCACATGTACTTATTAGCATGCAGAACGTGGGAGTCAAACCAAACAAATATACATATCCTGTCGGCAAAGTTGAAAGGTTTTTCTAGAACGTTCTTAGCTATTAATATTTCATCATAATAAAAACAATAAATCATAACATCTCTTATCGACTTCGAATCTGTTGTTTCTTCCTCAAACTTTGATAACAATAGTTATTTAGTGTAAACAATTGCAAACGTTGGAATTTCCGAGAAAAAACATTAATTCTGCAACATCTGTGTACTATTGCATCAGCATTTCCAGAACATTCTTCCATTGCGCAACAATGAGCAACACGCGCACTTTTTGAGCCCCGGCGCAGGCGCCTGAGCCACAACCAAAGGCCCCAAAGACACCAGAGGCAGAAGTCGTTGCTGAAGACATTACTCGAGGACTCCTTCAGCAGCCTCTGGTCATTGATGGCACCTGGATGGACTGACCTGAACAATGAGCAACACGTGTACTGTCAGAGCCCCGGCGCAGGCGCCTGAGCCACAACCAAGGGGGCCCAAAATGGCGGCTTGGGGGGCGCACTCTTCGGCAATGACACTCGCTTCTTCCGAGAGAGGCTGCCGCAGAAGTCGTTGCTGAAGAAGTGGATGGCACCAGGAGAAGCCGGGGGGGCCGGCTTCCTCCCGCCGAAGCGATCGATCGCCTCGGCGGGCTGGCTCGAGCGCCCCATCGCTCTTCAGCCAGAAAGACGGGCGCCCGGCTTCCTCCCGCCGAAGCGGTCAACCGCTTCGGCCAGGGATGTGGTCCAGTTTTCTCATTTATCTACTACTCTTATCCATAAACGATAAGTTATTACCTGGCTGCTGAACGCTTTTACAGTCGTGAGCAACGCAATGTATCACCATTGCAAACGAAAAGCTACTATCTGGAGAAAAACTTGATCATCTCTTCGTGTTGGAAAAGGATGGAGATACGCAAGTAGTACATAAGTAGTATACATCATTGGTTCTGCTTGCCCGAGCCACTCTGTCAATCGCCATTCTCTCCTTACTGTTGCTGATAACGTATCGGACCTCGAGGATGAGCATGATGCGGTCCATAGAGCGTCGAAGGGAAGCTGAAGCTTCTGCATGAATCCTTGACTTTTTCATCGGATAAGACTTCTGACTTTGAGTCACTATTAAGAAAGTTGGAGAACGCTTGAAGCTTACCGAGCAGTTAAAGACCCAGGGTGCGGTTCTTAAATCGGAGGTCGAGAATCTCACGGAGAAGCTGTGGAATATGGCGCAATATTCCCGAAGGAACGACATAGAGATAGGGAAAAGGTCTAACTAAACTTTTGCGTGGAATTGGTGAAGCTGTTAACTGTAGCGTAGCAATTGAAAATATTGATGCGATCCAAAGGGTCCTCACACTCAAATCAACAGATAAACCCAAGAAGTCGCTTTTCCATCAGATGCCTCAGACGGCTAGAGTCAAAAGTTACAGATTTCTTTGGATTCACAGCGGCGAATTCTTTGTGCATAAGAACGATCGAGTGCATGTGTTTATGAGTAACTTCGGGGACATGAAGAAAATTGTTTAATTGCAGTCTTTGTTTGTTGATTATATGGTTGTTTTTTGGCACTTTTATAGAATTACACTGTTATTACTAGAACGTTGGAGGGCTCAGAACTAAACTTACAGACTGCAAAATTACTTTCAGCAAAGATATAGGGTGTAGAAATTTATCGAAAAAAAGATTCTTCGTAAAATCTCCGAGACCGGGAAAGTTATTGAATCAAAATTTTGGGGGATATTGTCCTTTGTAGATTTCTGTTCTAAAAAAATTGCTTTTTTACTGTCGCCAGTGGGGCCTCCACAAGGAAGTGAGTTCGACCCTTTCGCTTAAACTATGTTACTCCACTAGTTTCTACCTCGGTTTCTACCAATGAGGCTGAAATTTTTGAATTTTGCATCCAATTTGGATACCAAAAAAGTATCGTTGCATATTTCCCTACAGCTCTTAGGTTCCTAATAAAATAGCATTTTGTGAAATCGTCCAAAGTCTGCATTTTTGGTAAAAAAATTCATCAATAGGCGATTGTTTTAAAACTACTTGCAACGCCGTTAGACATTAGAAACACAAAATTTTTTAGAAAAATAGATGTAGGCATATAGAGGGCAATCGCTACCAAAAATTTAATTACGGAAATAAGTATGTATACAGGACGAGTCATAATGAGGCGTAAAAAATTCAGCCAAAGCTTCTTTAGGTCAAAACAAAGCAATTAACCGAATATACCTTAGTACCAAAATGCTTCCTTTTCTAGAAAAAATTATTCCAAGATTCAAATGTGTATGAAATGTGTTGCAGTAAAAATTTGAATTTTTATAATCAAATGCCCATGATTTGACAGTGCACCTCCTTACAATAGCAGGTTCGTTACAGAATTTCAATGGTAGATGATTGGCCGGTTTGGTCCTGTGAGATGGCCTCCTAGGAGTCCCGACTTAAATCCGTTGGATTTATTTTTAAAGAATTTTTTAAAACAACTTGTTTACCGTGAGGTAATTAACACCAGCAAAGAATTCTAGAGGTTGCAAATGGAATTCATTAATATTTAGCAAGTGCCATGTATGTTTTGCGGCCGAAGGTAGACATTTTGAGCATTTGCTGTAGTTTTTCATTTCTATAATTTTATTTTTAATTTTGTTTTAATTTTGGTGTATTTTCAAATTATTCGGATAATTACTTTTCCAAAAAAATATTTTAAAAAATTTCACCACCCTGTATCTTCTTAAGGAAGCATTTTGGTTTTTGGTACTAAGGTATATTCGGCTAATTGCTTTGTTTTGGCCTAAAGAAACTTCAGTTAAATTTTTTACACCTAATTATGACTCACCCTGCATAAATATATTAAAAATATAATTAATTGCGTAATCTGAACACACTACAATATTCCCCAGACTTGTAATTTGTTTTGCAATTCTGTAGGTAGCATTCTCGTGGCATTGTGTGAGGTTGCTAGCACAAACTCATCCATCCATCCATCCATCCCCAAATCAAGTAAAAATAAAAAACGCCAGGAATATTCCCCTAGTCAGTAAATGCAGGAGAGTCTCTGGCGGCCGCCTCTGATTTTGACGTCACACGCTAAGCTCCGCCTGATAACTGTAGTAGACCCTGTCTGACAGGTCCTCTGCTGTTTCTTTATAATATGTCAGTTTCTTCTGGAATTTTTCCTTCAAAGTTGCTGATTCGCAGGGGTGGACAAAAAAAATTATTAAGAATTATAGACCCACTAGTAAATTTATATTATATCATATTATATTATATTATGTTATATTATATTATATTAGGTACATTATATTATATTATATTATATTATATTATATTATATTATATTATATTATACACTTGTCGACAAAAATATGGAATGTTTTTAAACTTTCATAATAGATTACGAATATAGAAAACTAAAGAATCAAGTTGTCTTTGTCTATTTTAAGAGTAATCTAATAACAACGGTTCATCAAACACCAAATAACAAAAACTTAATTAGTTGAATATGTATAGAATGGATAAATCTGACAAACATTAACACCAAAAGAACGAAACCAGTTACAAAATATGGGCTGCTCCCCGAGCGCGGACTAGGGTTTCCATTCTTCTAGGCATGCTGGAGATTAAATTTTGTATACATTCTTGCGGATTTGCATCCCACTCCTGATGTGCGGAAAATCTTAATTGTTTTAGCGTCATTGGCACAGAGTTCCAGGCTCGAATACGAATTTTTAGTTGATCCCACAAGTGTTCTATTGGGTTTAAGTCTGGACTGTATGGTGGCCAGTCCAAACTTTGGATTCCCACTTCATTAAGATACCGGTTTACAATTTATTGCAGCAGCATGTGACCGTGCATTGTCATGCATTAGGATGAATCTGTTGTAACCAATGAAGTCAACGTATGGCACAACATGTTCTGACAAGATATTTTCAACGTAATTGTCAGCTGTCATCCTTCTACAAGTTATGTTCGACCCTCCCAACTAATGCCTGCCCAAAACATTATCTGGCTTCCACAGTACGATTCTTGTTTCGTCGGTAAACGTAACATTCTTCCATTGGTCAATCGTCCAGTCACCATATGCTCTAGCATATTGTAATCTGCGAACCCTAGCATTTTGGGCGAGTCGAGGGACTTTAGCAGGCCGTCTCGCTTTCAGATTTGCTTCCTTCAACCTTCGCCGAACTGTTTTGGAGCTAACATCAACTTGCTTCGCACTTAAAAGTTGGTTTTTTAAATGAGTAAATGCAACATTAAAAATCTGTCATCCCGGCGAGTTGTACACCGTCTACGTCCTTGGCCAGACTTCTTCTTGAAATTTCCAGTATGTCTGTGCCTGTTTAAAATTTTTAAAATTTTTTCCAACATATCTTGCAATATGGCTTTGTCTCCAACCAAGAGTTGACAAAGTTACAACCTTTGCTACCTCAACTTCAGTGCAACATCGAACTGCTGGCATTATCGAAGACAGTAATGCTACAGAATAATGAACAAATGTTAAATTTTACCTCTGTACACCTAGGTTGACGAGTAAACTTACCTACTTGGAAAAGTTAAAAGTCAGGTGTGAACACGAAGTTACTCAATTCGATTTTTAGTACACAATGGCAGTTTCTGATACTTGCTTGTTATTGCCAGGCTTACTAGATGCCTCACTATCTAATATAAAATGCTGTCGCCGCTGTTCGTAACAAAGTTTCCCTAGAAATAAATAAAATGAAAAATATTTTGATCACAATGAAAAATCATATACGTACTGACATTTCAAAAAGAGCGTTAAGACAAATTTTGGTAGCAAAGCAGCGGCATACGCATTGTTTCTTGTCGCAGGCATTGTTTCTTGTCGCAGGAAAACGGTATCACTGGGGCATATTTCAAAGTTCTCTCAGAACTTCTAAATTAAATTATATAGTTACCTACTTCTGTTGTCGGTTAACATTTCGAAGTTTGTAAATGTATCAGGAAACTCCCTCGTGCCCCTCCTTACTTAGCTTCAAAGAAAACTAAGTTTTTTCTGTGTTCCCCACAGCTACCGAAGACACGAGAAGAATTTGAATATATGCTCGATATTAACAAACTTCTGAAAGGCTGAAATTTTTCAGAACGTCCTACTTAATATGAAAATAAAGCAAGGTATTTCAGTTTTACAACCAAAACCTTTATAATCTAAAATATTTTAAATTTGGAAATTCTGGCGTAAATAAAATTACTATATAAGATAATCGACGTTTCGGCCCCGTTTGGGACCTTTGTCAAGAATTAATTGTAAGTGTAAAGTATAAAATTGACATACAATATTTGTCAAAAACAAATTTTTCTAAACAATAAAAACTATTTATACAGTAACTATGAATGTAAATATTAAAAAATTAGCATTTTTGATTTTGGAAACATTTGAATTTTTATGAAATAGAAAAAGGAATGTGTATTTAATTTAACAATAATACTATATAATAAGTAAGTAGCAGAGAGCAGGTTTATTTTATTACATTACAGTAAATTTGACTTAAATTTTGATTATCAATTCTATCATTTATAGGGTTTTGTTATTTTTTTATATAAATCACTTCTAAACATAGCAGAGATTTTAAATTTTTTTCTTGTTCTAAAATTGTGGTATTATTAAATTCAAAAGTATGATTGTTGTTTTTCATATATTTACTTACTGCTGAATTACTGTTATTGTATTTGTGTTGTTTCAGTCTGGTTTCTAAATGATTTTTGGATTGACCAATATATGTTTTTTCAGTCTTTACATCTCATTTTGTATACAGTATTGGTTTTCATTAGTTTAGGAATGGGTCTTTTTAAATTTGAATACAAAAATTTTAAGTTGTTATAATTTTTGTGTGATGCTTGTAAGTTGTATTTTGGTAATAAGTTATTAATATTGTGTGACATGCCTTTAATATTATGATAATGAAATGTAATTTCTATTTTCTTTCGGTTTTTTAATATCTGTATTATTATTGTAAAATTGGCGTAAAATATTAAACAATTTAATATTTTTCTATTGTGGATTTTTTAAATTGTGATTTATATACAAAAGAACAAAATAATTATAGAATTGGTATACAAAATTTAAATGAAATTTACTGTAATAATATAATAAAATAAATACTGCTCTCTGCTACTTACTTATTAGTATTATTGCTAAATTAAATAAATATTCCTCTTTCTCGTTTATAAAAAATTCAAATGTTTCCAAAATCAAAAGTGATTTTTTTTATATTTACATTCATAGTTACTGTAAAAATACTTTTTACTGTCTAGAAAATTTTTTCTGGCAAATATTTTGTGTCAATTTTATACTTTATACTTACAAATAAATCTCGACAAAGCCCCAAACGGGGCCGAAACGTCGATAAACTTAAATAATAATTTTATTTATGCCAGAACTTCACCAAATTCAAAATATTATAAATTATACTGGCAAAAATTGAACAACAATTTTATAATCTAGCAATAGCAAATTTACATGCCAAAAAATATTTATTCGCTACGAAATATTTTCAGAGATGAATCTCATCAACATGGATGCTGAAAACCGCGTGGTACTCAACGTGGGAGGCATCAGACACGAGACATACAAGGCCACCTTGAAGAAAATACCAGCTACGCGACTATCTCGTCTGACCGAAGCCCTCGCCAACTACGATCCGATTCTTAACGAGTACTTCTTCGACAGGCATCCTGGGGTTTTCGCACAAGTTCTCAATTACTACAGGTAAGGGGCTGGGTACAAAACGGCATTTTCTTAACTTAACAATTAATATTATGCAGAAGAATTTCAGTTGCACGTGATTAAAGCTGTATGTACCATACACTTTGGTTACATCGCCCTATTTATGTGTAGTAGCGTATTGTATCGACAAATCTGTAGGTAACTATCTATGAAATTCTGAAAGCAACCGATGAAATATAACTTTCACCGTTGCCCTAGTTGCGTCATTTCCTCTATACGCTCCGTCTTTCATGGATTTTACAGAAATCTAACCCCTGAATACATAATATAATACACCTTGCGCAAATTGCTTGGTTTCAATAGATATTTCCGCTCGGTTCTATAATTCACTTCGTTCTATATCTGTATCAGTATGTATACGTCTACTGAATTTTCCAGGACAGGAAAACTGCATTATCCATCCGACGTATGCGGCCCTTTATTCGAAGAGGAACTGGAATTCTGGGGATTGGACGCTAATCAGGTTGAGCCGTGCTGTTGGATGACTTACACACAGGTAGGGTGAAATTTCTTATTTTACAGTTTATGTTTGCAAGACCATATTTCATTTTTTACATTTTTATAATAGGAAGTTTGGAACCGTTACGGAAGTAAACTTCAATTCATAAATTGTGCCTGTTTGTGAGTCTCTGTTTTCTCAATCTTCCAACATACATATCTCAACAAAATACATGTAAATGTTATGTTTACGTACAACAAAGTTATTCAGAATTCAATCGAAGGGCAGCAGGCGTCGAATCTTGTTTACGAGCAAGGAAAATTGCTCTTGGAGAAAAATAACGAAACAATTATTTTCTGAAATGAGACGGACGCAAGTCACCACTCCCTCTGGGACAACAGCCAACTTCTTCTGATAAATATAAATCGAAAAAAATCCGACATCTAACTTATTCACTGGTGCCAGTAACAAATAAATTATAATTGACGGGTTCAGCTGATAAGTTTTTATCGAGGGATATTCCATTCGGTTCCGATACGGGTACGGAATATTTCCGGAAAGGACTTTGAGGATTTTAAAGACAATTCGTAGTTAAGTGCATGGAAGTATGAAATAACTTTGCGTGGATTTATCAGGATACTTGAAAACGAGAGGCTTGAGGTCATTAGCATATGGTGTGGTGAAGATAAAAGGGTAATAGATAAGGAATCATGGATATTCCCCTGAATATCTCAACCAGAAAAATATATTCTGTTAGACTGTTCGGGCCGTTAAAGATTGCTTTCTTATTTTTAAGTCTTAGGAGGCGTTTGTCTATATTTATGTATCTGACAAAGGTAGTAGGTAATACAGAATAAGTATCAGGGTTGTGAGTTGAAGTAGTCCAGTAAATCGGTTTTCAAAATTGCCGTTTTCGTAACAAAATTGGGGAAGTTTTTTCTCAGCGGTTCTATATGTTTTTTATAGTCGGAGAGCAGGACGTTCCAAATATGCAAAATAAAAGTGGGATATGCAACTCGCGAACATACAAAAACTGATGTCGTATTCTTATGTAAAATAACCTGCTGAATTCGATTCTGGAGGTCGCGAATCGATTCGGGATTGCGAAATTGAAAAAAATCGAACTTTATCATATTTTTACAAAATTTCTCGGAAATACATTATTTTATATTTCCCATTCTATATCTTTGTCTGTAACAATTGGATCGGTTTAAAACTTTGCATACATATAGTCTGAAATATGCCGAATCCGTTGCCATACATAAATGTGCACTAATGTGTAAAGATATGGTAGAAAAATAATATTTTCGTCGCAGATCCCATGGATTTTTCAGTAACTGCATTGAGAAAGTTGGTATCGAGGTAACTTTTTTATTATTGGAGATAGAGTAATAGTATAAGTGAGTCAAATATAGTTTAAGGTCTGAATTAATTTATAAAAAAACAAAAAAATGTTGGTAAAAGTTTGGTGGTCATAAAAGGTTAATATAGACGAGCGATGTACGCGCTACGTTGTCTCCTGGGTTGCACCGAAGCAGACCGCGTGGAGAACTTCAATGAGAACTGTTCTTATTTTTTTTAATTTGTACTTACAGAATAAATACATTTTTATTATTCGATATACGCACATTTTCCTTCACAAAAACAGCTTATGGAACACAGTACATTAGCTTTTAAACAAATACAGGTTGTGCTACAATTTATTGAAATATTCACATTTGCAAAATGGTGTTATGTTTACAAAATCTGGTTTCGCACTTATTGTGGTCATGATTGGCATTACGCTACCGTTTTCTTTCATGCACCACCCAAATTCCATAAGATTTGAGCCCGGTTTTTCAAAGAATCCAACACCGAATTAACTCTGACACCGGCTTCGTTGCTATGATTCAATCAATCAGAAAGCCTGTATCATAGCAACGAAGCCGGTGTCAGACTTAATCCGGTGTTGGATTCTTCGAAAAACCGGACCTTGATAGTTTTGGTCGAACTAGGTATGCAGTTTTGTAAACGACAGACTGCAAATACATACGTCCTGAGGACATGAAAACGAAACGTGTTTTCGGTGGGTGGTAAATCCCTAAGAAGCGAAATTTGTTTTGTAATAAATATGTAGTTATCTTACTGATATTCGTTTGCTTACTTACCTAATGTCTGTTTTGCATGTAGGAAACAAATGTGCTCTTAAATGGTCCATACTGCCGGTAAATTCTGGACGACCATATATGTAATGAATTTCACTCTGTTCTCGCTTGACATTTGGTGGAACATATTGAATATTTCAATAAAACAAATTTTTTTAGTGTTTTCAACGGGTTTAATCGTTATCGACAATATTGTTTCGACTTACTAGGTCATCATCAAAGGTTCTTACAAAACAAATCTTAAAACAGTGCCTTGCATACAGTATTCTATTTTATTTTCGTGTGGTGGGGTAAGACTGCTTCTATGATTGGTGAATGGTTAAATTCCAACTGGTCATTTGTTATCTGTTGATCTAATTTCTAAGCAAACTTGATCAAAACCCGGTTTGCTTAAATAAAAGAAATTTAGGTTCATTATAGATCAATAATAAATAAAAAAGAAACACAGGAGATAAAAGTGGTGTTTTTCAGTTAAATTGCAATTATTGCAGCGCGATTTACATAGGTCAAACCGGGAGGGATTTCAAAACCATACTGAAAGAACATAAAGTCTATTGCCAACAATTTATTCAAACAGGACTGGTTTTTGGGAACATTGTACATATTGTAAACAATCATAATTTTGTCGAAAGTGATTTTAAAATATTATATCAAGGATCTAAAGGTAGAAAATTAAATTAAGTGGAAAGTTTTGAAATTAGCAAAGTCATTAAATTAGATCAACAGATAACAAATGACCAGTTGGAATTTAACCATTCATCAATCATAGAAGCAATCTTACCCCACCACACGAAAATAAAATGGAATACTGTATATAAGGCACTGCTTTAGTTTTAAGATTTGTTTTGTAAGAACCTTTGATGATGACCTATAATAAGTCGAAACAATATTGTGGGTAACGATTAAACCTGTGGAAAACACTAAAAAGTTTTGTTTTATTGAAATGACCATATAATGATTTAAGAAAAATACCCTACACAACTATAAATGAAAACTCTAAACTCCGTCGGCGTCGGCACGGCAGACAGCTTTTGTCCGCGATAACGCGCGCAGGGCGCGACATATGCCTCACTTTTTCTGACTTACTATGCATTTTATACGCTACAATTTACTCGTTTATAGTATAAGCATATCTTCAAAAATAAAAAAGTTACCCCGATACACACTTTTTCGCTGAAAATGACACAAAAGTGGCAACTCTTCCTCGAATATTTATTAATTTTTCAGTCAAATCACAACAATTACTATTTTCTCGTACAGCGTTAGAAAGCGGATATTTTCATTATCCTAATGCTAAAATTTCAAATTTGTACGACAATGGGTGACAGATATACAGAAGGAGCAACAATAAAAGTGCGAAAATAGCCTATTTCAGAAGAAAAATGAAAAAATGCAATTTTCTTCAATTTGGAAATTCCAAATCGAATCGCGACCTCAAAAATATGTTTTGTCAGGTGTTTTTACGTAAGAACTCATCGTCTGTTTTTGTATGTTTGAAAGTTGCATACCATGTGTCGAATTCAGAGCTCTTGCTCTCCGACTATTAGGGTGCTGAATCCGAATTTCAAGTTTGCTGCCATGTAGGAAGTCGGCTTCACAACGAAAAACGCAAAGAACCTCAAAATTTTCACACTTTTTTCAGTTTTTCACTTATATCTCGAAGACTATGCATTTTTCGAAGATGACCATTCTATACAAAATTAAAGTAGAAAAAATTTCCTACAAAACGCACTGGTCAACTTTGATTTTCTGACAAGAGGTATCAGCGCTAGAGCGCGCTGAAAAACAGCGATTTTTTGGCACTTCTGCGAAAACGTCAAAAACGCCCACTCCCACCCCCTACAACTCGAAAAACATACATGTTATCAACAAAAACCCTTATACTACGTGAAAGTACATTAAATTTCCTACAAGAAACGTCTCTAACATTCAGTTTTCTCATAAGGTGGGAGGGAGCAAAGCGAAAATTACGAAGAAAAATGTCTTCTGATGCGCTCTACAGCCAAAACGGTCCCTCCCACCTGTCTATCTCTCATCGGGGCTATACTTTCGATGTATTTCGCTTAAAAGAGGTTGTTTTGAATGCATTGATGGCAAAGCAACAAATTACATTTACAACATATTAGGTACACGACACTGAATTTAAAGCTGAATATGAAATCTGTATGTATTAATGTACATGTGTCATGAAATGAGGTAAAGTCGAACCCAGGATTGGGTCATCACTTCGAGTAGGTTCTCCATCTGGAAAAGAGAGAAGGCATTTAGAGTTAGAACATGGTTACAAGAACAGATAAGTTGTATAGTGAACTGTCGATTTATGAAGAAATACCTGATGTCATGTGCGCAGTTATTTTAGTCGTCCCCGTTTGGTTGTTGGTGGTCCGGGCAAAGGGTCAGGGGCTGTGGAAGGTCCAGGCTTAACAGTTGAGTTGTTGCTGTTCTTCAACTGAAAAACTGTAATTGAATGATTAATGATATTATAGGGAAAAATTGATTAGTAAAGATACATAATGCTGCATAATTCAGAAGAGGGAACGACCTAGACGAGCCCCTTGCAGTACGACTGTCTGAAGCAGCTGAGGTCACAGAAGGTATTAATTCATGAGATATTTTGCAGCATGATGCATTTTTACTAATCAATTTTTCTCTATAATATCATTAATCATTCAATTATAATTTTTTCAGTTGAAGAACAGCAACAACTCACTGTTCAGCCTGAACTTTCCACAGCCCCTGACCCTTTGCCTGAACCTTCCATTGCCCAACACCCTTCACCTGGACCTTCTAGTGCCCAAAAGACATTGCCTGGGCCACCAACAATCAAACGGGAACGACTAAAATAACTGCGCACATGACATCAGGTATTTCTTCATATATCGACAGTTCACTATACATGTTAGAAGTTTTTCAATATTGCATGTTTCGAATGTGCATGGAAAACCGTAAACCACTGGTTTCGTCCTTTTGGGACTCATCAGTACGGTGCTTTGCCCTTCACACTCGAACTATGCAATATTGCTTGCTGTATTTATACTTACACGCTTAGTGTAAGTATTAGCAAGAGCTAATTATTTGCCGAATTATGGGGCGGTTCTGAGTGGTACTGGACCGTTCGAGCAACTACTCCTCGGGCAAATACCCCGCCTGGCGGTGTTTGTTCCAAAAGGACGAAACCAGTGGTCTACGGTTTTCCATGCACATTCGAAACATGCAATATTGAAAAACTTCTAACATACTTACTAACTGCTAGTTGAGCAGGAAAGTACGTAGAGATCTAAGAATGTTCCAAGCCCAACGATACGTTTGGGGTAGCATTCAGTATGAGATCTCATAGTATATAAAATCTGGATTTAGTTCTATAATTCAATGCCTGGCGGGGTATTTGCCCGAGGAGTAGTTGTTCGAACGGTCCAGTACCACTCAGTTCACTATACAACTTGTAACCATGTTCTAACATTAAATGCTTTCTTTCTTTTCCAGACGGAGAACCTACTCGAAGTGATGGCTCAATCCTGGGTTCGACTTTCCCTCATTTCATGACACATGTACATTAATACATACAGATTTCATATTCAGCTTTATATTCAGTGTCGTGTACCTAATATGTGGTAAATATAATTTGTTAATGTTTTCATCAAACATGCTTTGCCATTAATTCATTCAAAACAACCTCTTTTAAGCGTAATACATCTAAAGTACAGCGCCGATGAGAAATAGACAGGGGGGAGGAACCGTTTTGGTTGTAGAGCGCATCAGGAGGCATTTTTCGTAATTTTCGCTTTGCTCCCTCCCACCTTCTGAGAAAACTGAATTTTAGAGACGTCTCTTGTAGGAAATGTAATATACTTTCACGTGGTATAAGGGTTTTTGTTGATAACATGTATACTCAATTACCACTACCGGGTATGCAGTCTCACATCCCGTTGCCTGAAGAGAAAGACTTGAAAATAGTGGTTTGAGTTGATTGGCTAAATTGTTACGGCAGCTTCGCTTCTTTTATATTAAACTGAAAAGTCCCCAAGTCCACTGCACCCAATCGGAGATCTTGTCCAAGTCAACGGCGCCTGATCGGAGTTCTTGCATATTACGTCAAGATCTATTTTTGTGAACAAATGTTTGCATTTGGAACAGATGAGGCAGCCCCGCCTGGCGAATCATGTCCGTTCCCCATTCAGTTGAAGAGGACAACGCCGCCCTTCCAGTGGAGAAACGCGCGCACGACTTGAGAGAGGAAACGCACTACACTAGTCATGTGCATAATGTGGCAGGCTGCACTTTAATCGATCGGCTCGCAGAGAATGGAGCGCACGTCACATTTCGATATTTTTTACGTTCACAAATTATTGATCAAAACAAATGTCTAATTAAATTTTTGACCGTAACGAACTATACTGAGAAAACTGCAATTTATCAAACTTTTTTAACACTTTGCAAATGTTAACTACTCTAAAGTCAAACGCACTCTTATAAGCCGCATCTGACGTCATCCCTTGAGAAGTAGGTGTTCGTAATTCTTAGATTCCTTAAACAACTTTTGGAGTTTTTACACGAAATTTCGAACACTTAAGCTACTGTTTATGCAGAAATGCTCTACGTTCTCAGTTTTTTCGTAAGTTCAAGGAAAGTGTAGTTTTGGTTAATTGGAAATCGAAAAGTGTAGGTATTTGAAAGAGCGACTTGGTTCCTGGAAAAATACAGGTTGTTCCATTTAAAATAAATGAATTTTTAGGGTTTGCATTATCTCATGATTTAGAATTCCCTGTGACCTCGATAAGGAGGCGTTATACAAAATGATAGCAGATACGAATTTGGTTAAATGAGAAAAAAGTTGCGTACAAGGACTAAGAAAATGACGCCTAGAAATCCTTAATATAACTTTTCGTTTTGAGTTATTTTGAAAAAACTAAATTTTCGGATTTTTAATTTAGTTTCTTCTGACGAAACTAACAAAACTTCTTTATAGCGACTTTTAATAATTTTAGTAATTTCGTTATAAATTTTTTATTCGACTTTTCCTCTTCAAGCAAACACCAAAAACTTCCTTTTTTGAACACGTTGCTGATTTTCTTATGTCAAATTTTAGAAACCCTATTTATTCTAAATTCAACATTGGACCACACATTACAGTTTATCTACATTTCGGGCATTCTCTGATCAACAACAAGAAGTGTTCAAGATACGGACCTATATTTCTTACATTTTTTTAAATAGGTTGATACCTACGCAGTAAGTTGGTAATTTTTAAATTCCATTATTACTGTTTCTGTATATTCTTCGTTCATTTATTTGTTGAACATATTGGTTATAATTATTAAATGAATTTTTCATAAGTCAGACATTATGAAGTGCTTTCAATATTTTAATGGCATTTAAAAAAGCTCAACTTACTGTATGAACCTAAATTATGAGAAAAACAGGTTCGTATCTTGATGAAGGTCAACGAATGTTTGAAACGTAATTAAACCATAACGTGTGGTACTTTGTTGAATTAAAGATAAAAAAGGCTTCAAAATTTGACATCACAAAATCAGAACCTTCATTTCCTATATCCTTATTCTTATACTTATATTGAACACACTGTATAAGAAAGTAGTATTTTGCCGGGCTAGGTTACCAACAATTCCACCGAAGAAGTCATTTCTTTTTGAAGTAAGCAACTCAGTAGGAGTAATTACTGAAAATATAACTTTTTTCAAAAAAATCCCAAATAGGTAGGTATCTGAAAAATTGTCAGCATTTTTAGGAAAATTTAATACTGGGGTCAGATACATGTATAGTATTCAATTAAAAAAAAAACTATCTTTATCGTGCTACATTTCTGTAAATTTTCAGATATTGTTTCTTTTGCCGTCGCAATTTGATCTCTAAATTGTCTAAATGTCGTTTGTTTCCTAATGTTCAATTTTGCTCAAAAAACCAGTAAGTTAAGGAATGAAACTTTCCTGAGAAATGTTGCTTAACTGCTGCCTGATTCGATCTCAAACTACCAAGTTTTCCACCGTAGCGTCAGGTTGAGCGCTTAAATGATCGGCGCTACTGGCATGATTGAAAAAAAAATGATTTTTCTTAATAGTTGTCTAGTCTTAAATTTTAAATACAAAAGTTTACAAACAAAAGACTTTTTGTACCATTGAACACAACTGAAAAGCAAATATTTATGGTTTCCCATGTTAAGTCAACTCGTTATCGCACAACCCTTGTATATCGTGCTTCCATTTTTATCGCTTGTATTCTTCATTCAAAACTCCGCACGTTTGCACTAGTAGGTATGTGGGTACCAATCACAAAGCAGAACTTACGCTTCGATTGGTTTACCAACATCTCGATCGTGCTAGATCTCGACGGTTACCCACACTTATTGAAAGCCATACGCATACAACCAAACGAATGGCACGTCAGAAAAGGCTCACGTAACAATGCTCCCTCATTAAAAGACTTTTCACCCTCGATCAGAAATTATCTCCTTTGCTTCCTTGGTACGCAGTAAGTAGGTTTAGATGAACCACCTTCATCTTCGAACGCGGAGATCGTTAAATCCGATAGACGACATCATGCTCCTGGTCACCCGTCCCAATTCTTCCGCAATTTCGGCGACCGTCCTTTCTAAACGATCATCTTCGAACCCTGCCGAATCAGCTCGAGCGTCATCTCGAGGTTTCACTCTCCAGGCGTACACGATTCCGAACTGCTTCGCTAATTTGTGGGTATACTCATCTACTGGCAATGGCCTATATTCAGAATGCCCAAAAATTTCGTTTGGTATCCTCACTTCTCTTCCAAATAGCACACAGGCGAGTATTTTTCCAGTGTATTCGTGCAGTGTTAGTCGATACGCCAACAGGAACAATGGAATAAGCCGGTTCCAGTTTGTCTGGTGAACGTTCACCTGCAGTAGCAACCGGTTAAATCTTCTTATTGGCCTGCCTAGTCCTTCAGTCTGACAATATTTCATCTCACTATGGGAGGCACCAACCTCATCCTGGTCTCTTTTGTAAAATCTTGGAAAATTCCTCTTTTTGTACCATCCTCTTGGAGCCCCATTATTGTTACTGTCTTCCACCCATTTGTCAAGTTTGAGCACTGCTTTATCCGCTACTTTATCCGTCATCACTTATCTGGAACTGTCGCACCTTGGAATACTCTTTAGATGTGTGATTTGCAGCCTCATATCCAAGGTGTGACCTGAGATATCCGCTAATGCCTTGTGTGGTCAGCTTAAATGCAAGCATCGTCTCGCTGTCCCGCAGTCCTTCAATAAAGTTCTCAACTACAACTGCCAGACCTTTTGAATATGCCAGACGGACCAATCGGGCACTGTCGGCCTCGAATTATTGGTACGTAGAGATCTTCTTTTAAACTGAGTCTGGTACATTTGCTAGCTCCTTTTAATCATTCTGTTGTTCACCCATCATCATTCAGATCTCGACGGTGACTCACACTTATTGATAACATAATAAACAAACAATCAAACCAAATATTGTTGCATCGTAATTTCAAACCTTATTGGTACTTTTGCTTCTCATTTTAGCACAGAGATACGCAAGAGACTCTGGCTGTGCTGGATAGGTTAGATCTGGACACCGAAAAACCCAGCGATGAAGAGATTGCTAGAAAATTCGGGTTCGAGGAAGATTACTTTAATGGAACGCTATCTTGTTGGCAAAATATGAAGCCCAAAATATGGTCACTATTCGATGAACCGTATTCGTCAACTGCAGCCAAGGTAATATTGTAATTTATTTAGTTTTATGTGTTTTACACATGTAAAACAAATCATTCACAGTTCACAGCAGATCGTTCATAACAGTATGTTTTTTCTATGTTGCTTAGTAAAAAAAATGTACGTTGACAGTTGTGGTGGTAAAAATAAAATAATATTTATTCACAAGAATAATAACTTTCAGAAAAGAGTCAGTTTAAATTTTATTTCAGTCAGGTTTGATGGAATGTAATTAAGAAATAAAAGAGACTTTGTAAAAGGATATGCTTCCATAATTAAAATTCTTTTTCCAATTAAAGTGTAAAAGCTTTGTGTTAGCCAGAAAGGAAAATAAGCGATTTTTTTTTAAGTAAACAAGTCACCTTTATAATGAAAAGAGCTTTTAATGTAGGTAGAGTCTAAAGAACGGTAAAGATTTTTGTCAACTTTATACTTCATACTTTACATATAAATCTTGACAAAGGCCCCAAACGCGGCCGAAACGTCGATTGTTTTACATGCTTAGTGATTTTATTAATGCTAGAATTTTACCAAATTTAAAATATAATAATTTTAGATTCACGGAGCTGCGTATACGAAGGCTTCTTATTATATTATGGTTAATTCTGATCCAATCAGGGGTAAAAAGGGTTGAAACACTACTTAAAGCATTAGAATGCCTAATTTTTCTCTCTAAAAAAGGAAAAATTTGCACTGTTCACATCTAAAATAGATTCAATATACACATACATAGGTACCACGGAAATAAATACATAATGACATTGTGAAAAACATGCATTACTTTTTTTTTTATTCATGTATTGCGAAAATCCTGCGGTGAAGTGAGTAAATGCAATTTTATCCCCTTTAACGATAATTGCAGAAGATACTAAAAATTCACATTGATGTTGATGAAAAAAAGAGGGGGAAGAGGAAGAAACAAAAAACGAATTAAATCTGTAAAAGCTTTATTAGGCAAAGAGATGAGGTATTAATATATGCTGTATATTTATTATTATAGACAGGATGAAAAATCAGCCAGTATTGTATGAAAAAATGTCCGAGTCATAATTCCTTTATGTAAAACACCTCTAATATTAACTTAACTACTCTAATCGACTATTCAGTCGTCCATTTAGCGGCACGTGCCTCTCAAGGGACACTTTTATGCTTATTTACTCACACCATGTCAAAAAACGTATTTAGATACTTCATAGGGTGGGGATTTTGATTTTATTGTAGGTTTTCAATTGAAGCTTAGCTCTTTGTGTTATTTATTATGTCTGCTAGTAGACTAGAACGTACAGGTACCTGCCTCAATTTATGCGCCTCACTTACTGGAAATTCTACCTATATATATTGAGTTCTTTAACGTTTTAATAGCACGTTCCGTCCTCGCAGCTTTTTTCGAGTTATAATTTATTTGCATTCAGTAATGACGGAATTTGATTCTTAGAATTAATTATTAGATGGTTGATAATTTCACCAAAACTTTCAATTAACGACTTTGGCCAGTCCGCCAGGGGTACATTAAAATCACCCTAGCATAATATGTCATGCGGGACGTAATTAAGTAGCTTTTAAAGAAAATAAATACTTTACATAATACGCGCCGTGACTGTTGTGCAGGCGTTAAAAACTATTAATGGCAGCGAAGGCCTGCTCTAACACCGAATTTTCTGATACATTTGAGGCTGTACATGAAGTTTCTTCTAATGTACTTGTTGATGGTCGCTGGATAATGTGCTTCAAGTCTTTTATGACGCAGATGCCTTCATTTTAATCAATTTATTTCGGATAAGTATCTATCGTGCGTCTTCTAAATAATTATGCCGCGGTAAAAGCTTCTCATATACATATGTGTGTATGCACCTACAATACTATAAAGATTTTGATAGGTTAACTACATATTGAATTCGACGCCTTCCTTACTCTGCAGATGCTTCGGTGAGAGTCAGAGGCTTTACGAAAATATTCTGTTAATCTCAACACCAATCTTACTCTATTACACATTATTTTTATAGAAGCCTATATTTGAAACGGGCCTATTTAAACTATGAATCGATGATCGTTAATGTCGATTTTTCAAAAGAGCCCCGGCGCCGGGTGGCATTTCAATTAAATAGGGTCTGCCATTGGCCACTCTGCTGTGGGGGTGCCTGGTACGTGCATTTACATGTTTTTCAAAGTCTCTGAGTTTCGCGTAAATTTCGAAAATTTCCTTTCAGATGATATTTAAAAACCACATTGATTCGTAGCTCCCCCAATGATTCACTAGGTACTTATTTATTCTCATAATGGGTTAACCCCTAGTTCTGCTCCAGTAGTGACCCTCCCACTTTGCGGTTCTTTTTCTTCCTTTTTTCCTTTTATTTTGAATATGGTACCACCATTTTAGACTTTTTTTTTGTTTTTCTTGAAATTTTTTTATTATTAGGCACAAAAAGCCCTGATTGCCTCCTATAATATTACATATAATTATGTCTTAAACTGCTGCAATTTGGGGCATTCCAGACACGCAGCTTGTGCCACCGTGATGTTATTTCCTGGAGAGTTGACTGTTTTTCTTTTAATTATACCTACCTCGTGCGATAGCATTATCCTCATCGTCGCGATAGAGGTAAAATATACATATCAAATTTACAAAGGTCACGTTTAATTGGCAAAAAAGGTTACTTGCTTATGGAGTAATAAACAAAACGCTCAACTATTGCTAATACATTTTATTGAAAATATTTACATGTTTATTAGTAAATTTTCTAACATTACATCCCCTTTTGTTCTACATCTTTTCATAAATGATTACATTTTTATTCGTTTCCTCAGATTATCATTATGAAAACTAAAATTTATCATTATAATTATAATAAAGTATTCGAGATAAAATTGCATAATATTAATATTAGGGTCGTATACATATACTTGGTGCGTGTTAGTATTTTTGAATCCAAAAGATGAACCGACACGAATAAAAGGACACCATATATGTTTGCATGGTGGATATGTTAAATTTCTTCATTCGTTCGTAGAATATTAAGGCTACTACACGACAGGTATATGACAGAACTTTTAAACTCGAAGAGATTATAATATCACACACTGCGCGAAGAACGATCTTGTACAAAACTGGAATGTGTGTAACTGGACAGTAGTGGTGAAGGAATTATTTGTGGAGCGAGCATTCAAGTTTTTTGTTTTTTGATGTATCCGTAGGGGACTGACGTAAAATATTCGCAAAACTTTCTCTTCTCGGACGTTATCCTGAAGATTTTAGTTTCTTTTGTGGTCAATACGTCATGCTCCTTGGTTCTTCTTATATTTTGTTGAGACACAAGGATTGGTTCATGTGTTTCAACCATTTGTAACATTGTATCGAAATTAATTTTCTCGCTGTTTTGATAAGATAACGTAATACCTTTGACTTTGCTTACGTTGACGAATTCATTTTTATTTGTAGACCACACTTTAAACGAGTAACAGTTAGCCCCCGCGGAGACAAAAGTCGAAATATACGACCCAGGACCATAGCTTTCCAGTTCGTCCGTCAAATCACCCAAAAAATTTCCAGTTGGCGGTTCATATTGCCCTTCTTGGGCAACGTAGATCACACTGTCCGTATCATAATATAGAACTCTGTCCCCCAATTTTTCCAAATAACTATAAAGTTTAAGCCTCGCTTGCGCGGTGGTGTAGGCAGCAATGGAAACGTTAACCGTAGATTGCATATTCCTGGCTTCTTCTTTATGTGACCAGTTTACTATTAAGGTGTTCTCGTTTATTTCTACAACATTATTAACATCTATTGCCGGATTTGCTAGCAAATCGTAAAACTCTGCTGGTGATCTTATAACAGATGTCTTGCACTGGTTTTCTCTCTGCCCAAATTTACCCCAGAAGCTGTTGAGTATTAATTTAGATAATGATCGTAGACCAGCATTCTTAGCAATTTCACCATATGTTAACTGTATACCTTCCCGATCTAAGTATTCTTTTATATATTTTTCACGCTCTTCATTACTAATGCAGCTAGCCGGCCATCCTGATGCCTGTTGCTTGCTTTTCAAGAATTCATTAATAAAATTTCTAAATAGCCCACCGGTTTCATTGGAAATATCGTATTGTTCAACTTCATAGTTCCAAATTTCGTAAATCTCTTGAATTTTGTATCCTACCTCGGTTGCTTTTAGTACCTCGTCCAACACCCATGTCCCATTTAGAGATCTTTTCTCGTCGCTGTGTGTACATTCACCGTGATTTAGTTGTTCAGCACATGTTCGGCAGAGAGTGAACATCAACTTGTTGTTCATTTTTGCAGGGAGAACCGGGTGGTACAAATCCTTCGGTGGCAAAATTTTGCATTTTATAAGTCCATTTGTTGTTGTTGCGGTTAGGTCCAGTTTTGAACAGTTCTCGTGTCCCACATAAATTTGTGGATGTTTAACGGGGTATTTACCGTATTTACACACCCAAGGGTAGAGAGAGCACACATCCAGGTATTTAATCTTCTCACCCGGCTTCACCTGGTACTTTAATACGGTGTTTCCTGTTCTCCCCCCGTAAAAACTATCTCGTGGATTTAGAGGTATGAGATTCATTAGTGGGTGATTGTCCGTGAAGTGTCCAATTTTCAAGTTTATTCTCATTTCTCTCCGAAACTGACATTCCCACATTTCTATAACTTCGTAGCCGGCCTCCTTCAACCTGTGAGTTTTCTTCTTTGTTCTATCGAATCGAGCATTTAATGTGTCTTTGAGGTCTTCATGCAGTGGTTGATCACGCAGCGAAGTTTGACAGGTATCGTGGCCATGAAAATAGCATCCATGAAACTCGAAAATCTGGCCCGTTCCTTCAGAATAACCATCCACCCTGACGCTGTTAATTAAAACTTCTTTACTGTTTGCTGCATGTTTGATGTTTATTTCTCTTTGATGTGATTCCCATAGTAACCATTTAAGCCCAATTGCCGACTGCTGGTCGGTGCCTCGATAACCGTTACGCGGTATAACACTAATAGTGTTGGGTTGCAGAAATTTTCTCCTATATATCAAATTACACGCCGATGCGATGGTACATGCTTCTGTGAATGGGCAAACACTGCATTGTTCCAACATGATCTTGCGGAATTTGAGACATGCCTCAGTTAAAATTTGAACATCACTAATGCAATACTCGATCAACTCCTTTTGCAAATTAAATTCATCATTCTTGTGCTCTTCGTGCCATTTTAAAAACTGCTCTCTAATGGGGATTTTCAAAGAAGCAGGATCGTAATATCTAACGTCAGGTAGGAGCCCTTTGTAATCCTTATTTTCTAGAGTGTTGAAAAGGTGAGGAAAGTAACCCTTTTTGAAATTAGGGGGTAAATCGAAGGCTTCAGGTAATTGTGAGAGTGCCATGGGAAAATAATTGAGAGAATCGATGAACTTTATACTATTTATCTCCATTAAAATTAATTTTGTGCCTCGCGAGATCAGCGTTGGTGTATACTTAGTGTTTTCTAAGATATATTTTAAGATAAATTGGTGGTCAAATCCCTGTCCATTATGTGAAATAACTACAATTTTCTTGAAAATTTTACGCATTGCTAACAGGTGGTAAACGAAAGGTGGTATAGGGTTTTCGCAGTAAAGGGTTTGTAATCGAACTCCGCACTTTTGACAGATTATTTTCTCACCATTTTCCTTCGGGCAGCTGTGACAGACTTGCTGAAATACGCAGAGATTTGGTGTGTGAATGTTAGATTTATCGTCGTATGGGGCTTCCTGTCGTGTTTCTAGATCAAAGAAAATAAACAGTGTGTTATGTTCAAGTGGTGGTCTGCTATTATCGGGTTGAATGTAACAAAGGTGATTTTCTGGTTGAAATGATGTGCAAATTTTACAGAATATTTCGCCGCACTGGTGCTGACGATTCTTTTTGATTGTTTTGAAACAACTGGGGCATTTACGTATCTGAGTACATAATCTACTTTTGAGGTGGTTAGCAAAACAGGTTCGAGATCTAAAACTTCTATTGCACTCTGAACAAGGAATCTCTTCTAGTTCTTTTGTGCACTCTGGTTTATGCAGGCAGCAAGGGCAGCTGCCCTTACATCGGTGTCTACTTTTCTGATTGTAGGTAACGTTGCATTCTTGACAGAAATAGCCCGAACCGAATGCCGCAGTTAATGATGAAATTACATTAAAATGATTGTCTTTATGCAACAAGTTTATTCTTCGCTCTGCATTGGGGCCTTCGAATAATTTCTCGCGAGTACCATATTCGTACACGGTAATCTTGTATTTGTTCAAGAATTGCTGAAGTAAACGAAGTTCTTCAATGCCAGCTCCTCCTTCTTTTTGAATCTCAATACCAGCAGCATTCAGTAACTCTTCTGCCTTCAACAACTGTGCTTTGCCGATATCCAAACGAATGTTTTTGTAATTTGGATCCTTATCCACTTTGGCAATCGCTAAAACAATAGCGCGAAAAAGGCACAATGAGTCTTTCTTGTTGTTGATCTGAAAAACGAAAGCAGAAAATTAGTCTTATTCTTTAAACACCTCCACAATTTAGATGCGGTGAAAATCTGTACTTACCGAAATAATCCCCCGTCTTTTGCTACACTCTTCCTCGAAATTTCCATAGTAATTTGATCTGCGATTGCGTCCTTGGCCTCTAGGCAGTTTGATCTGCGTCATGGTTATACGAAACTTGTTTGTATTCAGACCGTCAGAGTTACTCTGGTAAATCTGCGAGATCATACTCCATAACTGATCGAAAGTTATCTTCGCAGCTTTTCTAAACGGCAAATGACTTTCCTTTTCCTGATCTTCCCTTGTAAAGGTAAAGCCCACCTTATCTCCCGGTTGAACGGTTTCCACAACTCTCCTTGCGATACTTTCAACGCTGTGCTTTATCCACTTCAACTGGTCCTGTTTTAGAGGAGCCTCATTGATTCTAAATACGACGTTCCTTCGTTCGATTTTATATTTTTCGTTCCTTGTTTTGTACTCCTTGATTATGGTGAAGGGTGTCTCTGAAGTTGAATCTTTAATACTTTTAGGTGTCGAATATGATGTTAATGTCGATCCTGTTTTAGCTTCATGCACGGATTTAACGTGCCGAAATACGGCATCTGATCTCGAAAACATTTTACTACACTGAGGGCAACATAAACTAGAGGTTTTGTCACTATTTTTACGATTAGTACAACGTAATTTATGTCGCTTTAAATTATCTAGTCTTGAAAAGAACTTATTACAAGAATAGCACTGATAATTATTCATTTTCGATGTCTTCTTGTAGACGTAGTTCACAGAACTGAGACATCGTCTTAATTGCTGCTCTTTTATAGACAAATATTTCCCATAATGCAATTCGGTTACAGAAATCATAATCCAATTAGAAATATATCCGAAGAGAGCGACCCACTGACGAACAAGAGCGGCAAATCCAGATATAACCGTGGCCGATACGTATAATATTTACATCTTTTATATATGCCCGCTTCCTAGGGATGGACAAGTGTCTGCCTTATTTAATCCCCACACGTGCATGCGATTTTCGTTTTGAACAAGTCGAGACTTGTCTTTGTCTGCCTATTTTCATAGATACGTCACATTGGTTTTGTATCCCTCTGGATTTGTTATTGTATTAATGCAGGTGCACAACAACCCCCATTGTTCAGTTTTTTACTTCAATGTGCCCTAAAATATATAGAAACCAATTGGGGGAGTAAAGCTAAACTACTAATATAGGTAATTTAAAAATTGTAAATAATATTCACATAACAGTAACAAGACTAACAATAAATCGGGGGTAAAAGAGGAATATGGACAATTTATTGTTTACCCATACGAAGAATGAGTAAATTCGTTTTATCTAAAAGTACATGGTGCTTAATTTCTAGAACCTTATACTCGTATAATTTATTCCATCTTTATGGCAAGTTAAATGTCTGAAATATAATAACACACCGTTGAGCAGGTAGCCGGTTATTTTCTAAGAGGCGATCTTAATAGTTCACGAATAATATGACTTTTGTTTGTGTAAACCAGGTAGAGAGATTGTCAGAATATTAAGAGTATTGCCAGGTGTTCCAGCGAATGGGTAAAAAGTGCGCAACCGTACGTTCAAGAATGTATGGTTAAAATAGTATACGGGTTGTTTAGGACTATTGAAATACATACTGTTTAATGCCGGAGGCTGAAAGGACAATATGGTATTAAACCTATTCACTCTTTTATTGATTATAATGCTAAGTTGAGATTAAAAATGTGCTTCATATTGATAACATGATTGATAATTTTACAATGACTTTAAAAGAATAATAATTAATCTATAAGTTATAACGATGTATCTACACTGCTTTTGACGGTAACCAATTGCGAATCAAGTGGAGGAAAATGAAGAGGGGATAATAATGTTAGTATTCGGTGGAGGATGAGGTCGATCATCGAAATATTACTCGATTAAACGGATTAATTGTATGTATTTGCAGTATTTAAGTGTAAATAATTGCGAAACAGGTGGAGGAAAATGGAGAAGGGATAATAATGTTAGTATTCGGTGGAGGGTGGAGGATGACGTCAATCATCGAAATATTACTGGATTAAGCGTATTAATTGTATGTATTTGCAATATTTAAGTGCAACTAATTGCGAAACCAGTGGAGGAAAACGGAGAGGGGATAATAATGTTAGTATTCGGGAGGATGACGTCAATCATCGAAATATTACTGGATTAAGCGTATTAATTGTATGTATTTTCAGTATTTAAGTGTAAATAATTGCGAAACAGGTGGAGGAAAATGGAGAGAATGTTAGTATTCGGTGGAGGATGACGTCAATCATCGAAATATTACTGGATTAAGCGTATTAATCGTATGTATTTGCAATATTTAAGTGTAACTAATTGCGAAACCAGTGGAGGAAAACGGAGAGGGGATAATTAAATCGTCGCCAAGAGCGGGCGCATGACCGCGTGATCGGTGTTTCACGACAGCGGAATACTCAATTACGTGGAGCTACAGCCAAAAAAGTAGGAGTGGGGGTACTCTATCTCGTCCCCTTATCTACTTATACGTACAATTTTTGTTTCAATTATTCACATGTAGCGTTTCTTATTTGTATTTTGCAAAATACATGAAAATGTTATTAACAATTACTATTTAAATGCTTCGCAAAATTTTGCTCTAAAATAAAAATTATGGTACTTCTCTCTGGGATTAGTTATGAATATTTCCATTTTCTGACTACTCTGTTTATGCTATCTCAAGTTTTAATAGTTTAATGGTATTTCCCACCTCCCTTTCGGCGAACCAGTACACCCAGAAATGGTAGTGTACCGTCCTCCTCTAACTCCATAATAAACTGTATACTAGAATGTATGCTGTTACGGTGCTGCGTCCATGTGACCAAATATCAAACCAACACTTCGGCTTCAGTTCGACTGATTCCAGAACGGTCTTCTAGAAAATTTCCACGTGCATGTTAACCAGTACTGGAGATATAGAGGATACCAAAGCTGTTTCTTCCGTTTGTTCGTTAAACTCGTCCCTGAAGGGGAAGAAAGTGAAGTGAACGCACAACTGTGCCAAATCCGCTAAACCTCCATCGAGGTTCTCCTCAACCAAACGTCTTCTTGTCTCCGTTATGGCTTCGTCCGTCGGAATATTGGTGAATAGGCATGTGACGTGGAAACTCACTAGGATGTCCTCTGACTGCAAATGAAGTTCTTGAATCTTCTCGATGAAAAGTTCCGAGTTCCGAATATGATGTTCCGTGTTTCCCAAAAATCCAGTAAAGGATCGTGCTAGGTGATGCTCCAAGGAATGGGTAGCTGATCCTACTGCGCTAACTATCGACCGCAGTGGTGTTCCTCGCTTCTGAATCTTCGGTAAGTCTTCTGAAGAAGCATAGAGTACGTACCATCTTCAGGACAAAAAAATAAGATAGCAGCGGAATTTCCAAATTATCGGAGAGCGCACAAGAATCTAGAAGGTCCCGGAGTGTACAGCATACCATACACCTGTGAAAAAGTGTATATTGGACAGACAAGTCGACATATCAACACGAGGCCAAAGGAACACGTCAGCCTTGCTAAGCGCCACCAATGGGTCAAGTCGGCCGTCGCAGAATATCAGGCCGGGGGGTGATAAGATCAATTTCGAAGATACCAGGATTTTGAGCAAGGATTCGCGGTTCTGACCTAGACTGTACAAAAAGGCTATAGAGATATGGAAACCGCTCATACGTGAAAAATGAGCCAACCGTTGACCTCTTTGTAGAAACTTTCCAAGGCAGTTGCATTATCGTGCCTTGGTGGGTGCTTACATTTTATTTTGCCTTAATGATGCAGTCTCGGGATTCTTGGCTGATCTCGGTTCCGTGTTCTATCTTCTCGTGCTCCATTACATGTCACTCCGATGACTGACGGTCCTTTCGTGATAAAATAGTCCATGCATACTTACTTAAAGACGATGAATTCCCAACTCTATCTTCGGTTTTAAATGCAATTCAAACTGTAAACATTCCATCTTGATTTCTCTAATTGTTTTTCGCAATTTGAATATTTTTCGTTTAGTCCTCTTTTCGGTGAAACTTCTTCAATTTCCCAGAATTTTGTTAATATTGTTTGTCTTCTTCGGTACACGCAACCGTAATCGTTATATTTCAGGGGCTTTCGTTAACGTAGCTCGAAAGGATCCATTCCAGTTCTGTGTTTTGACCCAGGATGCCCTCATTAGCTTTATGAATTCCATCTTCCATTAATTTTTCATATTCTTCGACGTCCCATGTTAGATCGATAGGACCACTTTCGTTGAAAGTGGGGACGGCAAACATTAAATTTTGCCAGGAATTTTACTGTTGCCTAGACTTGCTACTTCTGTCTTTGTAGTCCTGGTAACTTCATCTTATATTGGGGCAAATTCGAAAAGGGGTCTGCGATGCACGGGGTGTAAAGTCGAGATATCTGTTTCGCAAATTTCAATTTTGCTCAAAAATTATGAACATTTTTCCATAAGAATCAATGAATAATATTTCGTGGGAATGTCATCGCCGTGTGGCATTTGGTGGTAGACAGCCGTTGGCGACGTTCAGTCACTTACATTTCACGTCCCCGCTGTTAAATTCCAGTTTTGCTTGTTGCAGCTTGCTGACGTATGCCATTGTTTCCATTTCGTTGCTTTATACTGAGTATACTTGAAACTCAGCTAAGTTTATTTTCAATGTCATAACGAAGGTTACTAAATTGTAAATTCTGTAAATTTTTCCAATTTTAATTTTGTTGATTTGGGCAATCCATTTTGTGACAAACGCATAAATCCTATTATTTTTACAACATGGCCTTGCTTCGACATTTAATACTTAAATCACTGCTAAAGTATTTATGCTTTTTTCTCAAAATTGATTGCCCGTTACAAAAAATATGCAATTCGAGTTGATATATTTGTTTATGGTAAATTAATATACCGGGTGTCCGGGTAAGGGTGGCGACCGGCCATATCTCGGGAACTAGTCATCTGATAACTTGCAGAAAAATAATCTTTCAATAAAAGAGGCCACGACAAATTCACCGAAAATATTGTTAGAGACATATTTAAACTAATGATATTTTGTTAATTATTGTGTAATTTTTCTAGGTTATCGGGGTATTATCAGTATTCTTCATCTGCGTCTCCATCCTCTCCTTCTGTCTGAAAACCCATCCGGATATGAAAGTGCCAGTCATCCGCAGAATTGATGTAACAACGGCTGGAAACGGTACCGACTATACCTGGGACAAAGCCGAGACGGATGCTCACATCGCCTTCTTCTACATAGAATGCATCTGCAACGCCTGGTTCACCATCGAGATCGTCATCCGATTCGTATCCTCACCAAGAAAATGCGAGTTCATCACTTCTTCGGTCAACATCATCGACTACATCGCGACGGCGAGTTTCTACATTGACTTGGTTTTAAGGCGATTTGCATCGCACTTGGAGAACGCTGACATCATGGAGTTCTTTTCCATTATTCGCATCATGAGGTTGTTCAAGCTCACGAGGCACTCCTCGGGATTGAAGATCCTCATCCAGACTTTCAGAGCCTCGGCGAAAGAGTTGACTCTTTTAGTGTTTTTCTTAGTTTTGGGTATAGTGATTTTCGCGAGTTTGGTGTACTACGCTGAACGTATACAAACTAATCCGCACAACGACTTTAAGAGCATACCATTGGGGTTGTGGTGGGCTCTGGTCACGATGACCACAGTGGGGTACGGTGATATGGTACCGAAAACTTATATAGGGATGTTCGTTGGTGCTCTCTGTGCTCTTGCTGGCGTGCTGACGATAGCGTTGCCCGTGCCTGTTATCGTTTCGAATTTTGCGATGTATTACAGTCACACTCAGGTAAGATGCATTTCTGTAATATTTTAATATCATTAGACATTGATGAACATCGAGATACAAATTAATCATTAGAAATATGAATATCTGCTTCTACCTCTTCTGGCGACAGCTTCAGAAAATCAATTTTGAAATTATAGACATTTCGGCAATGACTACCACCACAACAACCAAATTGGGGAACATAAATTTAATGTCAGACTTTTTCGAGACACCTGTTTGCTGTTTCCCCCCTTAAATACGCATTATGTAGAAATTCCCGAAAAACAAATTTGTGTTTGTAGTCATCAGTGGTTAATTAAACCATAGATCAAATATTCAATCTTATATAAAATTAATAATGCGTTTGTGTCAAAAATACGTAGTCGCTAACCCTGCTTTTAAAATTGGTCAGCAAATTCCTTAAGGCTTCCAAAGTCAATATTTAATAAAAAAGGACCATTTCATTAATTTAATGTTACACCCTCCTGGCTATCAGAAATCAGTAACTGGGAATGGCTGCTGTCTAAATAGACAAAAGGCCAATAAAGAAGAAGAAGAAGAAGAAGAAGAAAGTACACATAGGGAAAATTAATCAAGGAACTGAAATATACGCAATATTATCAGCGCAGCGTATGTATTTAAAAGAACGAAGTAAGAGTGTGTCAAGCGAAAATGGACAGCCTGTATAAACGACAATAATATTAGAATGTTAAGATGTTTCATGGAGAAAGGATTTGTTTAAAATGTTTTCCTCTAAAATGTAGAAGAAGATGTATACAGGGTGATTCAGGGAGACGGTCGGTTAGACGTTTCTCAGAAACGGTAGCGAATTAAAATCTGAAAATTTGCACACAAAAGTTCTCGGCTTAGACCATTCTAATTAAAATATTTTCAACGCCCGACAACTTCCGGTTATACCGGAAACGAGTACCTACTCTCTTATTTTAATTGGAATGCCCACATTTTTATTACGGATTTAGATTTTTGGTCGAATTTTAAGGTCACTTTATGCAAAACATCATATGTGTAAGATGTATCGTCTTCGAGATATTAGATGTTAAAAATCGTCATTTTTCAAATTTCATCAATTATAACTTGGAAACGGTATGAGATAAAGAAAAATTATTTACATCCCTATCCTAGTTTTTAATTCTCTATCTAATGGGTCTGGAAAATACTGCTTCCTGATTGGCAACTTTTTGTCATTTTTTGACCAATAGGAAGCAGTAATTTCCAGAGCCATTAGATAGAGAGTTAAAAACTAGGATAGGGACATGTAATTCATTTTTCTTTATCTCGTACCGTTTCCAAGTTATAATTGATGAAATTTGAAAAATTACAATTTTTAACGTCTAATATCTCGAAGAGGGTGCACTTTACACCTATGATGTTTTGCATAAAGTGACCTTAAAATTCGACCAAAAATCTAAATCCAACATAAAAATGTGGGCATTCCATTTAAAATAAGATAGTAAGTGCTCGTTTGTTGTTGGACGTTGAAAATATTTTAATTAGAATGATCTAAGCCGAGAACTGTTGTGTGCAAAATTTCAGATTTTAATTCGCTGCCGTTTCTGAGAAACGTCTAACCGACCGTCTCCGTGAATCACCCTGTATACTACGTCAATGCATATGCCAGGATGGTTCAAAATCCAAAAGCTTCCAAAAATGAACATGCAGACGGGCACTAAAATCAAAAAAATAGTTATGTACAGGGGGTCGTATAGGTCGAAATATGTTTTTTAGAGTAGGACACATAAACCTTTTTACAAACCTTTTTCCGAAGACCTTGAATCAGACCGAGGTATCGTTGCTGCTTGAGTTGTATATGTGGATTTCATGAACCCATACAGCGTATCCTACTTTTCTTACACGCGTGTATTTTACTTGCAGTCTGTATCAAAACAAATAAATTCAGAAAATGATACTGATACCCATCTTTACGACCCTGTACATAACTCATCTTTCTGATTTTAGTGCTCCTCTTTATGTAACTATTTTTGATAGCTTTTGGATATTGAACAATCCTGGTACATGCTTTTTTCGAAAAAGGTAAAAGACATTTAGTTATTTTCAATTCATAAATTAATGCTATTAAGGGTAGAAATTAATATACAGGGCCAATCTTACGCGTATGATGGTATCAATATTGTTAGAAATTATTCTGTTTTTCGTTTCAATTTTCATGCAAATAACTCTTATTGAACAGGGCATGCAGGAATTAAACCGGGAAGCGGAGCCTTTTGAATAATAAATTGGGGTTTGTTTTACCGCCTGCGGCATGGTGCAACAGAATTTTACTGTAATTCCCAGGAAATTGTGAATAAATTAGCTTCCGAAGCGTTTGTCGGTGCACTTTGCCAAACTTTTCCAATATTTAGATTTTTTTTATGTAATTTTTTGCATTCATTTATTTATCCAAATAGCATAATATTTTAAATTTGGTGAAGTTCTGGCATAAATAAAATTACTATATATGAGATAATCGACGTTTCGGCCCCGTTTGTGGCCTCTGTCAAGATTTATTTGTGTGTAAAATATAAAATTAACATAAAATATTTGACAAAAACCAAATTTTTTTCTAAACAATAAAAAATATTTATACGGTAACTATGAATGTAAAAAATATAAACAATTTTAGCACTTTTGATTTTGGAAACATTTGATTTTTTTCTAAAAGAGAAAAAGGAATATATATTTAATTTAACATTATTAGTACCTAAGTAAGTAGCAGAGAGCAAGATTTATTGTATTTTATTACAGTAAATTTGTAAATTTTGTATATCAATTCTATCATTTATAGAGTTTTGTTCTAATTTTATATAAATCATTTCTAAAAACGAGAGATTTTAAATTCTTTTCTTGTTCTAAAATTTTGGTATCATTAAATTCAAAAATATGATTGTTGTTTTTCATATGTTTACTTATTGCTGAATTACTGTTTTTATATTTGTGTTGTTTCAGTCTGGTTTCTAAATGATTTTTGGATTGGCCAAGATATGTTTTTTTACATTCTTTCCATTTAATTTTGTACACAGTATGGGTTTTCATTAGCTTAGGAATGGGTGTTTCTAAATTGCAATACAAAAATTTCTAGTTGTTATAATTTTTGTGTGACACTTTTAAGTTGTATTTTGCTAATGTGAGACATACCTTTAATATAATATATGTTAATGAAATGTAATTTCTATTTTCTTTCGGTTTTTTAATATAAATTATAAGAACTTGAAATTGTTGTATTCTAATTTAAAAACACCCATTCCTAAACTAATGAAAACCCATACTGTACACAAAATTAAATGTAAAGAATGTGAAAAAACATATTTTGGTCAATTCAAAAATCATTTAGAATTCAGACTGAAACAACGCAAATACAAAAACAGTAATTCAATAATAAGTAAACATATGAAAAAAAAACAATAATACTTTTGAATTTAATGATACCAAAAAGAAAAAATTGTAAAATCTCGACTGTTTTTAGAAATTATTTATAATATAAAAAAAGAACAAAACTCTATAAATGACAGAATTGATATGCAAAATTTACGTCAAAATTACTGTAATATAATAAAATAAAGGTAGTGCCTCCGTAACCGGCGCCGGCTACAGTTTTATGGGTGAACTGTTGCCGGAGCCGGTTTCCATAACTTCGGACGGCCGGGCCGTGCCAGTTTACGAATTAATAATAGGGCAGTTTAAGTACCTTGTTAGTTGTAAGGCATCCAGCAACGACGGTAGGTAGGTAGGTATCGCATAGAACTGGTAGTTTGGTATTCTCCGGCCGGGTGGGATCGGGTCCCGTAGAGGTTAGTTGTTTCTCTCGCGTTTTTACATTATCTTTTTTGCAAAAAAATGCGTGTGTCCTAAGAAATGTAAGAACAACCAGAAAAAAAGTGTGATAAAACATAAACAAAAGTAGACATATACGGTCGTTTCTGGACCAAATCGCTGTATTTCAAAAAATAGCATGGCTTAAAGATGGGCTAAATTAGTACACAAATATTGCAGCACTATAATATTCAATAATATTGATGCAATATGATAGTTGTAGGTATCATGTTCAAGGTCAAGTCAATGAGTTGGAGGTAAAAATAAGCGCTGTATTCCAAACGGTGTAGCTGTGTAGCAGCTTGTACAGAGAGTTAGGTCTAGAATCGGCTTCATACTTTAAAGACTCGGAGAGTGGTTCAAAATCGGCATATGGTATTACGAGAGGTAGAGCTAAGCAAAATGCTGTAAACTTCCAAAACACCTCAAACAAACTACCGATAAGAATTTACATATGTTGGTCCAGAGTCGGCTGCATACTTTTAAGGCTCTGGAAGTGCTTCAAAATCGGCATATAGTATTACGAGAGGGAGAGCTAAGTAAAATGCTATATTTTTGTAAAAAAAAAGAGTGTAGCTTTAGACGGTGGCCAAACGATTGCATTTCCAATACTTGGTTACCTCATTGTAATTGTTCTTGCTTCAGAAGGGTTGACGAATTAAAATAAATCATTATTTCATGATTTACAGAGTGACAAATTTTCATGCGTACATGGGAAAATAACAGGGGTAATTACGTTTTGGAGATTCCTGCCCCCCATGTATACAGTGCTTCCACGTAAGTTCTTAACAAATGAGATTTTTTTAAATTAAATGTTCTGACACTGAAAAATATTTTTCTTGGAAAAAGTTCGGCTTAGTCCAAAACCTTACTCTTACCGTATACAGGGGAAATTAAAAAATAATGTTGCTATTTTGTTTGATTGTCACAATAAAGCTGAAATTTAGTGGATCAAGTAATAGAAAGTATAAACAATATTATGTTTATAAGAATAAAACTCAAATGTAATATGCTGAATAAACATAAGCACTTATTAAAAAAATTTGCCATCTGCGCTAAATTTGAAAGTAAAGATGAATAATAGCAGTATTAAACAGAAATTGGAAACTAAATAAAATTGTGAAAATAATAAAAAATTAAACAAAAAATGTTCCAATTTTTAATACTCTAGGGTTTATAATTATTGTAGTCAATTGGCACTAACCTACGATAGCGTCAATTTCATAGATTCTCGTGATTACTAAACCAATTTTTCGTAAAATTGCAGATAATAAATAGATAATTGATGAGTCTTCTGAATTGCTCCATATTATCAACAGTAGTTTGACGAGTACTTTTTATTTTGCCGGATAAATTTCTGTTTTGAACGAAATTTTGTTGCTAGGCAATTTGACGAATAAAACTGACAACCAGTAAGAGCGCGAAGGAAATTTTACGAGCTTTTCAAAAATCTCATAATATATAGGGTGGTCTATATAAAAAGAATGAGTTTGGGGTGGTGCACGAAAATCTCAACGCCCTGTAAAAAAACTGCCCATTGCAATAGATTTTACGGAAAAAAGTGCCTTAAGAAAGTTTTTACCAAAATTAATTATCTTTATTAATAAACAAGTTATAGGACATAAAAGAAATCGACGAAATTTGAGAATCGCCCTCTAGCGGCCAAACGATAAGAGATAGCAAAGTTTTGTTTGCGCCAGTGGTTTTCTCATTAAATTTGAGCTCAGGACACCTTGGTTAATTTTTTTCTGTCTCTTCAAATAAAGGGTGTTCCCATAAGAACGCGTCCAGTTTGGGACACCTTGTACAATGATGCATGATAGTAACAAAACTAAAGAGACGAAAAACACTAGTGTAGAATAAAAATAAATAGGAATTCTTGCATGATTCCATATAAGACATTAACATTCTGATTCGGCTAAAGGTCCATTCTGGTACAAGTGTCATATTTTCACATGAACATATGTATTGTCAGTCTTTTCTGCTCCTAATTCATTTACGAGCAATTTTAATTCGTCAACCCTTCTGAAGCAAGAACAATTACAGTGAGGTAACCAAGTATTGGAAATGCAAACGTTTGACCACCGTCTAAAGCTACACTCTTTTTATAAAAATACAGCATTTTGCTTAGCTCTCCCTCTCGTAATACCATATTATACCGATTTTGAACCACTCCCCGAGTCTTAAAAGTTTGCAGCCGATTCGAGACCTGACTCTCTGTACATGCTGCTACACAGCTACACCATTTGGAATACAGCGCTTATTTCTACCTCCAGCTGACCTGACCCTGAACATGGTACCTACTATACTTGGGCCGTTCAACAGACGGAGTGATCACCCTGCAAGCATGAGCTCTAGACAGGACCACTATCAATTTAGGACGACCGAACCGCAGTGGTGCGCTTTCTTTAGACCCAACGAAGTCGCATCACTCCAATTCGGTCGTCATAAATTATTATTGGCCCCGCTAGAGCACGTTCTTGCAGGGTGATCACTCCGTCTGTTGGGCGGCCCAAGTACCTATATCATATTACATAAATATTATTGATTATTTTTTCATCGTCAAATTGACCAATAGGAACATTGCATTTGGGTCTAGAAGCGTGTATTATTTCGGAAATTTCACACCTCGCTTTTTTAGCCAATCAGAAGTTTGTTTTTTTCATTTTCATCCTCCACGGTGCCCTGAGCGAAATTAATAAGCGGAAATTTTTCTGTCAAATAATGACGCGGGATTCAAAAACTGAAGTTTCATTTTTAATGCTGAACTTCTTCTCTGATACTTTCTTGGATATCTTTTCCAATACGAGACATGGTAAAAACGACAAACTAACCCCTAAATTATTTAGGGTATTCTTTACTGCTAAAAATGCTCTAACTGACAGCACTTTTCATTGACATACGCAGGTTTCTTTACAATTTTAGTTCCATATTGTGTTTTCGATGACAAAAATGTCAGACTAATTCCATTAGTTTTTTATTTTATTTAGGTGTGAAATTTCCTTACCGAATCCCCCACGTGCTTGAATTAATAGCCGAAAAATTTTCGGAAATAATTCAAGCACTAGGGAGATTACATTCGGTAATGTTTTTCGATAATTTTGCTTGTTGATAAGTTGCCATAGTTTCGAATTTGTAGGTGCATTTATAATGTATAATCTAGTTACTTTAGTACGTGCCAAACGTCAAATATTCCCAACACATTTCTTTGTATGTGAATAAAATAAAATTTCGTTTTGAACTGCCTTGCTTCGATTCAAAAAATAATCTTGTCAAATACAATTCGAGGTCTGGAATTTTTAGGTAATTTTACTCAAGCTGTTGCTTTTACTAGCCACTCGTGTAAATTTGACAGAAGATCACTCGCGCAAGCGCTCGTGATCTTTTAACTGTCACATTTACACTCGTGGATACCAAGCAACGCAACAGCTTTTCTTTTTCCACTGTTTTCTATTACACGTATTTATATTTTTTCGAGGATCCAGTCAGGTAGATAAATAAAAACTCTTCGTCTTTTCGAGCTTTCGGCAATTTTTATTGTCTTCTTCAGGAACTACAAAGTCACTGTTACATTAAATATATGTTATATTATATTAAATGATGTGTAATGTAACAGTGGTTTTGTAGTTCCTGAAGAAGGCAATAAAAAAATTGCCGAAACGTCGAAAAGACAGAGTTTTTATTTATCTGCCAGACTGCCTCCCCGACAAAATATAAATACGTACAGAAACCAAGAAATTTTTATGTAGTTTATGTTTTCTTGCATTACTTCTTGGTAGTAATTCATGTTGAATTAATAAAATATTTCGGTGATATAACTAACTACCGTCCTATTTCTATATTACCTACAGTTGACAAGGTCTTTGAAAGCATAGTCAGCAACGAATCTTATTGACGAATGTCAACATGGGTTCTTTGGGGGGTCGCTCAATTGTTACCAATTTGGTACCCTTTGTGCAAGACTCATTGAATTCGATATCTAGCGACTATCAGGTCGCTGCTTCTCCGAAGCATTCGATAAGATTCATTGATGTTTAAGCTGGAGAATGTTGGTATGCATGTTAATCTTCTAATTTGGGTTAAGTCATGTACCTATTTCAAATAGATCCCAATGTATTAAAATAAATTACCTCAGTTCTAACTTTGCTGAAGTGTCTTCTGGCGTCTCCCGGGGTTCTCACTTAGGACCACTCCTATTTTCTTTAGTTGTTAACGATAGAATGATTTAAAGTGACTTAGTTCGTCCAACAGATCTTTGAATATTGCGAAATGCTGAGTTATTACAATCTTCAGTTTATGTAGTAAGACTGTATTTAATTACTTAATTGATGGAAAGCCGTTGAATGAGGTAATTGAGGTTAGAGACTTTGGGATTATTTTTGATACCAAGCCCTGTTTTGGACCCCCTATTAATTCAATTGTTAATAAGCGTTATAGAATGTTGGAATTCTTAATTTAAATTTTAATGTTAGGAGTAGAGGGACAGGTGTGTTGGCCTCTTTAATGTATTCTACCAGTCCATTAATTGTGACGCAAATTCCGGGGTGGATTTAATGCAGAAGGGTTACAGTTCCTTTGTTGATTACATATTATATCATACAATTCTACAATTGGAAACTCACGTTTCTGTTGGATTGAGAGTTTGTTATAAAATAAAAATTAAAAGATTTCGCTACAACGTTATTAACTTGAAAAATTGGAGGTATTTGTACCGATAACTCCAGCAGAAAAATTCAATTGCACCTTTCTTTTATGCCTTCGAAACTGTAATCCATTTCATTTGATTTAAGGGACTGACTGCAAATAGCAAATAGAACCAGTACAAATAGGTTTGCACTAGTACGATATAAAACATCGTTCATTTTAGTTCTTAGTTATTTATTGCTTGGGGGTCACATAAAATTGTGTGTACCAGAGAAATTAGCTGTACTTTGATGCATTTGTGGAATCACTTCGACACCACAGATAAATCGAGAACGCTGTGATTCATTTTAGGGATTAACTGTGTCCTCTACTCTGCTGTGCCCATTAAATTAGAAACTAACTCTATTACATTACGACAGTAGTTTGTACTTTATAGCCAAGCAATTTCAATAGTTTTATTGCTGAAGTTTATATTGTCTTCCTGCATCAGGGAAAAGACAGATCAATTCAGTTCTTGAAACCATACTCTTTGAATTATCCAGGTAGAATATTCTACCTACAACTACTTCTACAATCCTTTCTTCCCAAATTTCTCTCACCCTTCTACCATATAGTCGGAAATGTAGGCTTTAAAAAGACGTTTACAGAATGTCAAACTGACCTTGTAACTACAAATTTTGGCGCATAATGAGTCAAACAAACAGTTTCTAAAATTTTTGTATCTCCCCTGGGCTCTTTTTTGGTAAAGTATATCTAAACATTTTTTTGGGTTAAATATGTTGTTTTCTTATATACCAGGCTAGGGCGAAACTTCCTAAGAAACGCAGAAGAGTTTTGCCAGTTGAACCAACAAGAGGACCAAGATTACCAGGACAGGGACCAAACCCTCCTCCGCCTACTGGTGGGCAACCAGGACCAGTTGTGTCCCAAGCCAATCAGAACAGGCGAATGAATGCTGTCAAATCCAATCATCCTAAGGACATTGTAGGAGGACCAGTTTCTAAGATGGGTAATAACAACATATTTTTAACAGTCTAGAGTCTACGTTGTTTTCATACGTCATCGTAAATGAGTCAGAGGCACTAGTGCATATTTTTCATTAAACTTATAAAGGAGCCTCTGACGTCATTTTGCTTGCTTTCTGAACACTTCTAAGAAGTACGTCAGACTGTGGTTGGACAAAAAATTTGGGCCACTGTAATTTTTATGAATTGAAATTCATAATCGGCTGATTGATTTTGTAATTGGTGTTAGTTTATAATTACGGAAATTGTGTCGCAGATTCTTTGCCCAGCAGTGTATGACTCATTGCCCATTCTATGAATATAATACGCATTAGGTCTAGTCGAAGATTACGAATTCATTGCGGTGATGGAAAGGAACAGTCGACACAGCAAATGCTTTGAAATGAAAGGTTCGATTGTTGTTAAAAGTGTGAATTTTTTGTATTTGCAAACCAATACTATTTAATTTTTACGCAGGATTTAGAACTCCCATTAAGCAACTACTAGTGCTGGTTTGCAATACTGCATCATATCACTTTTTCGGGCACTTACATGTCTGTTTTCTTTGCGCTTTTCTCATTTTTCGTTGCACATAATTTTATTATAAACTCGTGTCTATTAAAAGCAAATATTAAAAACATTTTTTCAGATGATGAACACTTGTCCAATTTTCGTTCCAATGGCACCAAATCGAAAGAAATGAATAACGATTTTTGAGGGTACCTACACTTGCTATTTTTTGTTTATTTTTATATGTCTGTTTAGATTAAATGGCATGTTTGGGATTATTAATGTTGATGTTGTTAGGTAGATAAGATGATCAACAGTTTAATATGTGTAAAATATAACACAATGATTTTCAATTCTCATATCACTACTACTAACAGGTGTAATAGTATTTATTTATTATAGCTAAACAATACTTTGCAGTTACAAATACAAAACAAAATTAATAAAAAATTTAAAAATAATATTAAAATATATGTTGCTATTTTTTAATACTTTCTACATTTTATTACTTTTACGCATCAGTATTAATTTGCATTTTCATGATCATGCGGTTTGTTGCACGAAATGTCTTGAACATTTATGCAAGTTTTGAATGACATTGATCGTATGTAGGAACCTATCTTCCAAAAATGAAACTAATAGTCACTTATTATAAAAACAAACAACATAAAATTTAAATTAGTTAAGAAGCCATTCGATATGCATTGGGTACAAATCTTGGCTATGTCTGGTTTCGGGCTGCTTGAACACAAGAAGCGAAAGGGGTTCAATAATAATGCCCCTTCCGATATTGTTTGATTTTAACCTTAAACTTTTTTAGTTTTCATGATGTGAGCTATGATTTGACACTCTAATTTTTTTCTAATTTAGTTTTCACGCTACTATGCTTTATTCCAACAGCATATAACATACAAACTTACTTTAATGCATTTTCGGGAAATTGCTTCTTATCTTCAAAAGAAATTCGTTTCTATTCTTGAAAAACGTAAAGAGGCAGAATTCCAAGAGAACCAAACAATCTCCGAAAAAATCCATGGCGCACCTGGGATTCAGAAAGACCTCGACACAGAAATTATTCCGAAAATGAATTAATGTGGCTGTATGTTATAAATATACTGTTGGTATAATAGTAGTATGTATTTAGACTACTGAAAAGTAAATGTTGGTTGTACTAACAACCTAATTTGTTTCTGTTACGACAGGCCCGAACGGCTTCTTAGCTGTAAATGCTGAATGGCATCAGTATGTGTACTGCATGGTGATGTTTATAAAAATATTAATTATTTGAGCCCGTAGCCCAGAACAGTTTATATAAGCTCAATCTTTTAGCCATCAAAATTAAGAAATATATATATGTTTTATTGTACAGTGCCCGTTGGAGTGACGTCATCTTTAAATCCAAACGGGGTGGGCCTGGACACAAACCCAGCCTTGGTGATGGGCAAACCTAAACTGGAATTTGCTTCGTCTCAAGTGACCCTAGCTCAAGCATCCGGACAGTGCTACACCACACTGAAGTCTCCCAAATCGTAATATTCGTATATAAGGAACAAGCTTAACAAGTTACATTTTATCTCGGAATTCTAAACAGGTTGCAGTGTTCATTTTCAATGATCTTAAATGACTGTCCTTATCAAACATTTAAACATAACTAGGTAGAATATAATTAAATTAATTAAAATATGTAATTCATTGATAGATATAAATGATTGCATATTTTTGTGGACAAAAACGACAGATGTAATACTTTATACTTTACCTTATGTAGGACGTTTCGTCTATGTATTTAGACTTTTTCAAGTAGGTACTCAGTAACCAACATCACATGTCAACTTTTACTACAGTACAAAAGATAATCATTCGTGGAATCAAATTCAAAAATTGCACACTCGAACAACAAATAAATATTAGTAATTGTGAATAAAACCATGGGCAAACCAGCAACTTAAATAAATTAACAATCAACACGAAATCTAACAATTATTCATTGATAGATTTTAAATTGGGACTTAGGCGGCATTTGTAGGGAACAAATCATCTTTCCTGATTTTATTATGTTTGATTCGTTCCATTTTGTTCAAAAGATGACAAACAAATAAGACACAAATTAAGCTGGTAAGAAGCCTATGTAAAAATACATGGAATTTTGGTTGCTTATCTACTATTATATGTAATGTGAAAAATATTTTTTTCTATACGTGTTTTTCGTTCTCACCTCACGAAAAATAGTATATTACAGTTCAAGTGGAGAAACTGGAAATTTCGCTCACGCAATTTGCCAGAATATGTTAATATGTTAATTTTGCAACGAAGCACAACCCAATGCCCTCTTGATTGTAGGAAAGGGAATTCGAAATAGTGGATAACTAGCAATGTACTATAAATTCCAAAAGTGGTGTTCCAGTTTATGCCGAACGTTGCTATGTTTTCGTCAGCCCCCCCCCCCCCCCCCCGCCATAGACGATGTGATTTTTCGTTAAAAGAACAGGATTATTTATCTATTATGGTGCCCTTTGTTTACTAGTGCAAGGCTAACACGTTTGTTGTCACTCAAATAAAATCGTTTAGATCCGCCTTCAAAACTTTAATTGGCGGACAGTTGCTAAGGTATTTTTTTACCTCAGAATGTAATTGGTTATGGCTTTTTAAGCAGAATTGAACCGTAAAGTGGAACAGGAATTTTGGCATTGATAGTACAGTTTTGAAAAAAAATGGTCGTCCTCTTTAGCACATGTTACGAATGTAGAATCCAATTCATTTCAAGTAATTGCATTTGGTTTTCTTCGACCAGCATGTGTAAAAACATCCAACCAGTAGCTAAGTAGGCCAGTAGACTCCGAGAGACGACATTGCTTATTAAGAATTTATGATTGCAAGCAACGGGGTCAGTTAATACGATTCTCGAACACCACATTTATGGTATACAGAAAAGTCTAGGATTACACAGCAGTCATTGTCAATATATTTAAGGATACTGGATAAATAATGGTTAGGGGATGATATACCACATGTTGCGGGTAGCGTTTTGAATAATTTATATATGAAGTGAAGCGGTCGAGACAAGAAAAACATGTTCGGAGATATAGAAAACGATGAATATGCGTAGGACTTTCCTGAAAGCGACATTTTGTAAATCAATAATATAGAAATGCAAACTTATCGAACTGATACAGCATTTAAAGTAGTAATGGTTTTTGTAATACGTAATAGGTACCCACAAATTTAGTACGAAAATTTTTGGATTAAATCGCTTAACAAGAAGACACTGCAGAATATAGCGCGTTGGTTCAGGCCCTATCGGTGGAACTTTGACTCTCTTCTTTGCCAACAGATCCGATTTCTCGTTTCCTTTACTTCCTTCTTGGCCTTTCACCCATCGTACCCATGTACTGCTAGCCTAGCCAGCCAGACCACACAGTCTTCAACCGCTCTGAATTGTATCTCTGCAGTTTCTAGAGCTCTCAATGCTGCTTGACTGTCACTGACAATCTGAATTCTCCGATTTTTTAAAGGACCCCCTACTCGTCTCCTGCGCGCATAAGACAGTAATTTCTCTCTGGAATGCGGTGGCTTCTCAAGTCTATACTAATTTCATTTTCTGGGTTTCTGCCAGTAGTGCCCACCTCAATGCTATATACACAGTTATACCAAATAGTAGAAGAAGTTTTCCCAACTTCTGCTTATTGCACTTCACCGGTCTGATTACCCGATAAGGTTTGTTGAAATGTTTGGAAGTTCGTTTAATCTTATAATTATATTTGCGCCTTTTTCTCAAGATCAAAAACGTAGATGTTCAAAGCATGGGCAACAATGAAAAAGAAAAAAAGCAACCTTAATTAACGGGTACAAGTTGCCCGGGAAAAATCATTAAGATCAGCCAGCGGTAAATTATAAAATCTCGCAAAAGTCTGAGATGTCTCTGATCACCCTGCAGTTACTCTGGTGGATGTGACACTTGACCCTTTTCTCTTTGCAGCAGATGTAGAGGCGTGTACTGGGTGGCTTGTAAACCTGTGTATCCACGCCATTTTTCACCAAGGTTGCTCTGATCCAACGAATTAAGGTATCTTTGGACGCTGGGCCATGAGCCTTTTAATTGTCGGAACAAGCTTTTTATCTAAGACATTCTAATTCCTTCTCAGAACTAGCACTACGTGATTCAAAATCTGCTCCAAAATTTTGGGAAGGTAAAGATGTGTGAAGTTGCCAGATCTGTTTTGCAAGGTTGCTTGCAATGCGATTTATATACTAAAAGTCAATACGAAATAATATTTCTGCCTTTACTATATTTGATCAAAAACATGTAATAAAGAAAAAAGCCAATCGTCCATAGGTGTCCCAGACAAGATGTCTTTTATCTTCTTGCCTAAATTAATGGCGGCTAGCATTCTTCTCGAAACTGAATATCCATGGTGCACATCGACTAGCAGTCTGCCAGCATCACTTGCCAATTCTAACCTCTCCTTCTTCGCCCAGTAGAAGAGAAATATTGCGAAATAATCGCAGAAAGTAGCCGCTCCAATTTGTTCTTGATAATTGGCTAATCTATCATCTCGTTTTGTCGATCTGTTCCCAGCAGAGATAGCAATTTCAGGATTTCATCTTGGCGCTCCTAATGCGGAGCAATTATTGGCACGTGGCTATTTTTCGCTCAATTCTGCCTTTACGTTTCCCAGCGCTGAACAATTTCCTTCTGTAACGGAGTCCCAGCAGAGTTGTGGAAATCCCTGATATGCTCAAAACATCTGAAAGAGGATTGGGTTCAGGAATCCTGTTCTACCGCCTCTTGTGGTCCCGCATTAGGATCGACTAGCATAGAGGTGGAATAATAATTTATGTGATAAGACTTTTCCTCCAAACTCCATTACCACGTGTTCGTTTATGTTTGCAGGATGCCCTCAACTTGAAATTGAGACATCCGAAAAATCTCTGTGGCAAACTTAAACCGTAGAATATTAAATGGGTACACCCAAATCATCTTTAATGAAATGAGATACATCAGACATAACTGAATCGTAATTATTGTCTTTCGCTTTATCTAAAGCCAAGCATTTTGTTCTCTCAAAACTCTTCGTATGCGCCCAACCATACGTAACTGCACGACACAGGGAAACTAATAGACCTAGCAATTTAGGAAAATTTCTGATTTTACAAGATGAAGCACCCACAAACTGTTTTAAATACTTCATAATTCGATCTTGTTTTTCTGACGTTAGTTCTTTGCAAAAGATTACATGTTTTTTCTACATTATACAGGGTGGCCGGAAATTAGCGTTCAATATTTTACCAGCTTGTTCTGTGGTCAAAATTAAGACAAGAAATTCCTATAAGCGTATACCGAAATATGCTTCCCAATGGAGCTATAGCTTTCTAAAAGAGAAGGCCTGAAGACTTTTTCTTCTAAGTATTTTGGAAAGAAGTCCAGTTAAAATTATGAAATTTGATGGAATGTGTAAGTACCAAATGCTGAATCTTTTGGTAAACATAATTTTTAAAATTTAACAGGGGCGTCTCTAATCTGGGGGTGGCGGAGGTAAGATTTACCCGATCTTTTTTCAGAGCATGTCATTTTCAATTTTTCCATAAAAATTTGAAACTTCAGAGTTTTTTGCAAAAAAAATGTGCTCCTGTTTCGTTTTGATAGGAGGCACCGTTATCGAGCACAATCGATTCAAAAATTTCGCTGCATGCCCAAAAAATTCCTACAAGAAGTGGAGTACTTCGTTTGTATACTTACACGAGACAGGAGCATATTTTTTTGCAAAAAAACCCGAAGTTGCAAATTTTTACTGAAAAGTTGAAAACTAGATGGTCTAAAAAAAGTTGGGGTAAATCTTACCTCCGCCACCCCCAGCTTTGAGACGCCCCTGTTAAATTTTAAAAGGTATGTTTACAGCAAAAGATTCAGCCTTTGGTACTTACACATTCCATTAAATTTCATGATTTTTACTGAACTTGTTTCGAAGATGTTTAGAAGAAAACGTCCTCAGGTTTTCTCTTTTAGATAGCTAATAGCTCCCTTGCGAAGCATATTTCGGTATACGCTTATAGGATCATTTTGTCTTATTTTTGATCACAGAACACGCTGGTTAAATATTGCACGCTAATATTCAGCGTAAGTTCTACCTATGAGCCAAAAATCGTCTAAATAGAGTACTAAAATAAAACCTCTGGCTCTTGACCAAACTATTACTGGTTTCATTTGTTTAGTAAATACCCAAGTGGCATAATCCAAAACATGAAAAGGAAAATTCAAATATTTTTCCTGCCAAACGGAACCTCAAATATTTTCCATGTCTTTTTGAATCATCAGGCTTGGGTACCAGAAAATGGAAGATAGGAATTGGTCGGACGTATAGTCACATTCTGACCGGGCACCAATGTCAATGAGATGTTGTATTGCAGAAAAAAATTTCACCACCCTCAGATGAAGACCAAATTGTGTTGTGGAATGGTATGTAATGGAATTTTATATCTTTGTAGCCATGACAAGATAAGGTTGTCAGAAGTTATATTTTTCCACTTTTATTTCGAGGAGCCCCAAACTGAGGAGGCGGACCCTTGCACTTTAAAGGACAGCCAACCTCGAGTTTTTGGGCTTTGGTATAAGTTATACATCTTATGTCTAACGTGCAAATATCTGTATAGCAGCATCCAACGAACATTCCTAATATTAATAGAATCTGGATACCGGAATTCCGATTAATCAGAAGTTCCTATTATTCCCAACACTTACTAGTCCAATTCCATGCGCCATCTGACTTTATGGAGTGACCAGTGGAGGGAGATACGGTGGAGAGGCTGCTACGTGCGCAGTGAACATATCTTGGTAGTAATTTTGTAGCTTGCATCTAGATTAATACGAACGGGGAATATGCCTGTTCATCTATTTGAATAATTTTTGCATTTTCTTCTGCATCTTTACACTATCATCCAAGTTTTGCACCCGTACAATGCCGTTCTCCATACATATACGAGTATCTTCCGGGTTTCTATACTTACCGTTCGTTCCCGAGCAGTTAACTTACATAAGAACTTGTCAAACCAAGTTATACTTGTGCCATCAGCAAACTACTACCATTAATATGCAATAGAAACAGAAGCGATCCTATGAAAGGACCCTGAGGAACACCATATTTGGATTGTACTGATCCGCATGTGCTGACGGAAACTGTCTGGCATCTTTCAGATATTTACCGAAATCCATAACAGAAGGACTTCTCTAGAACAATAGGATGATCAACACAGTCAAAAACCTTAGAAAGATTAGCAAAATAGGAATACCGTATCTGTATTCAAATTCTCTTTTCTACACAAGGAATTGTTTGGGAGTCAAGCTAGGCAAAGATTTAATTCCATCCATGTAAAATATGTTACTTAATTCATTTCCCCATGAAAACAAAAAAAATGTATTTTAGAATATATGTAAATTAATGATACCTACTAGTTTAACATACTAGATGACATATCTCAAAATTTATTAATTGTAAAAAATTTAGTACCTAATACAATATTACTTCTATGTACATAAAGTCAAGTTCAACCCCAAATGTTAACAAATCTTTAGACCAAATGTAATAAAAGATACCATTATTGTGATAAAATATGTGAAAAGGAATGAGTTCAAGGGCGTTTTGAAGAACTGGATGTAGGCTAGGCTGTAGATAGAAAAAAATAATATTTTATAAATTATTAAAAATGCAGTTCTTTCAATAAGTAATGTTAAGAATGGATTGTATAGGCATTTCAACGGCAATACTAAAAATGACATTTCGAATAATTTTTGATATTGCCATAGCATAAAGAGAAATAGCAGTGTCACTAATGTATCGCATAATATTCATTGTGTCCACAAAATCACTATGAAACTGCTGACTTTCTTTACGCCATATTATTGCTAATGGAGAATAACGCAAGAAAAGGGTATTAATAGTAAACACAGTGCAGAATAGGATTAAGTCTTGGGCCTTTTAATAATGCTATAAATTTAATAAGATAGGAACACGAGTACGTATGTAAAAAGTGAAATTTAAACCTCGTTAAAAATTTTAATTGTTAATGTCTCCATGACGTTTGTACGGAGAGTGATTACATTGCCTATAAGGCACTTACCATAAGTAATGTTCGCGATAGTTGAGATCCGAGAAATCAGCAACAGAGCCTTCCTGACCGGGGTTTGCTAAGAATGTCGATAGCTTACATCACAACACTACATGGTATGTGCCTTGTACATTAGGAAATAAGCAGAGAAAATATAACGGCATGTATGTATATTTTCGCCGTAATCAAAGTATTAATTAATATTTTCTACATTCGATCGAATTGTAATTTTTAAAATTCATTAGCATTAGTTTTAGACTGTAAGAAAATGACTATTGATCATGAAGTTGTACATATGAAGACGATTTTGTTGTAACACGATTTCCATATTGTGCATTGTCAGAAAACACATATTATGATAATTTCTTTGTCCTTAATACACGTTGTAAATTGTTGGATTCTTCCTAAAAATACATAAGTTATACAGTTCAATAAATAAATAATTATGAAATTAAGGGTGTAATGTTGCTAACGTGCGAGAAAACCTAGAGAGAGTACCATCAAGTTGGGACTGTAGACGTACGCTGCCGACGTGGTGTAAAGAAAAATGCGATTTATGGGTCGAAAGACACCTGCTATAAGTTAGGGCTGTAATTCAAGGGAGCGGCAAATATCCCTTGAATGCAATAATATTCATTTCCAGCATTATCTTATAACTCCTACTTACCTCGCGTTCTGCTGGGATTTTTTTGAATATTTAGGAATCTCCATCACAAAATTAACCCTTTTAAAAACGGGGTTGGGTCTGTGAGTAATAAGCAATTTATTTTAGGTATAAGTCTTTACAAAACACGGGGACAATATAGCAAAAGTAAGTGATAACTGATGAATGTGTCTTCTAAATAATGGATAGCTCGGATAAAAAGTCTAGAAAATATCCACCTGCTTTTACAAAAAGACAATTTTAAAGAGCGTATGCCCAAGGTTCGTGAAGCTAGAAAGTATGCATTTTTATTTCAGTGCGGCACCTACGGATAGGCGTATCGTTTCTTCTATTGCATCTTATACATTTTAGAGAAAAATCATATACAGGGTGAGTCACTAAGGCGAAATCAAAATGGGGAAACTTTTTCAAATAAAAGTTTTTCAAAAATAAGTGCTTAATGAGATAAAAATATTTTCAAATATGGCGGACTTCCGGTTATACCGGAAATGGACACTAACTATGTTATTTTAAATGTAACACCCTGTATTCGTTTGCATTTTTGGATTTCTTATGAAAAATAAATGTCAGTTTGTTAATCAAACATTGGGTCTCAGTCGAACCGCTATGGAGTTTCTTAATTTTTTTTGAAAATTTTGACGTTTGCAGTAGTTGGCGCCATTTTGAATATCTTCGAAACGAAAGCACTTAGAGGAATGCGGTTTCGACAGTTCGTCTCTGGAAGTAACGGCCTATCACACACAAGTATAACATGGAATCATAACTTTTTAATTATATGAAATTTATCCATGCCAATATTTACTAATTCAAACAGGAATAACTCTTTTTTTTTAAATGGAATGCTACATTGATTCTCATCTCATAAGACGCAAAATTAAATTTCCTTTCTGATGATGTATGGTTGTTGGTATCTGTCACCAGCAGTTTTTAAGAAATTTGCGTTTTTCTGGAAATTTTGAATAATATCATGTTTATGCATTAACAATGGTTGACGTTTGGCGATATTGTTTTGTTTTGTCTTACAAAATGTTCGTTCCAAATCTTCTATACTATTTCCAAAACTTCAAAGATCATTAGATAATAACAGCAACAAAAATAAATTAATGTAATTAGATTAAATGTTCGACATAACCGCCATCCTCACAATAACAAACACGCAATCGTTTCAACAAAGAATTGTTCACATTTATCAACATATCTTCATTGATACTTTGAAATGCATCGCGAACTCGTTCCATCATATTTTCTCGAGTAGTTGGAGGTTCCCTGTAAACTAACTGCTTTACGTAACCCACAAGAAAAAGTCAAGTTTTGTTAGGTCTGGAGATCGCGCTGGCCAAGGTGTCGGACCTCCTCTTCCATGTGTTTGGAAATGCTGCAGTCAAGTGCTCCCTTACATCCCTCCCGTAATGTGCAGGCGCTCCATCTTGTTGATACCACATCTGTTGTATTGCAGCAAGTGGTAAATTGTCTAACATTTCTGGCAAATCGTTTTGTAAAAATTGTAGGTAGCTATTACCGTTCAAATTTCCATCGAAAAAATGTGGTCCAATTACGTGTCGTCCAATTATGCCACCCCATACATTCAAAGACCACCTATGTTGATGATCCAATGGCCTTATCCAATGGGGATTGTCAGTACTGTAATAATGGCAGTTGTATCTTGAAACAAAACCGTTCTTATGAAACGAAGCTTCATCCGTAAAAAGAACATGATCGAAAAAGTCATTTCGCTCCTGAAGTTTACGTAAAGCCCACTCACAAAACTGCAACCGATTGTTGAAGTCATTTTGATCTAGTTCCTGAACCAACTGAACGTGGTACGGGTGAAATTTATTTTTGCGCAGTATTCGAGATACAGAAGTTTGGCTTATTTCTAACTCGCGACTAATTTCTCTGGTACTTAAATGAGGATCTCAGACAACAGTAGCAGCTACTAAAACTTGATTTTCCTCATGTGTCACTGATTTTACACGTTCTTTCGTCTCGTATCCCACACAACCAGTTTGTTCGAACCTCTCTTTTAATTTTGCGAATGCTGCTGTTACATTTGGATGTCTATGCTCGGGAAAACGTTGCGCATACATTCTTGAGGCAAGTAACGAATTTCCTTCTGCTTCACCCAAGGAATACACCATAGCAATTAATTCTTCTTGAGTGTACATTTTCAGTTTTCTTAATTGTGATATTTATTAAAATTGAAATCAATACTCACTAATTGAACTCAAATTGCACTCTTATTTAACAATAATTTAATAGAAATGACATTTCGTTGGCAAAACAAAACAAAATCGCTGAACGCCAACTATTGTTAACGCAATAACACGATATTATTTAAAATTTCCAGAAAAACGCAAATTTCTTAAAAACTGTTGGTGACAGATGCCAACAACCATACATCGTCAGAAAGGAAATTTAATGTTGCGTCTTATGATTTGAGAACCAATGTAGCATTCCATTTAAAAAAAAAAGAGTTATTCCTGTTTGAATTAGTAAATATTGGCATGGATAAATTTCATTTAATTAAAAAGTTATGATTCCATGTTATACTTGTGTCTAATAGGCTGTTACTTCCAGAGACGAACTGTCGAAACCGCATTCCTCTAAGTGCTTTCGTTTCGAAGATATTCAAAATGGCGCCAACTACTGCAAACGTCAAAATTTTCAAAAAAAATTAAAAAACTCCACAGCGGTTCGACTTAGACCCAATGTAGCAAACGGCAGTTATAAAATTTGAGCAGGAACGAAGAGAAGTATACCGTGTGACAAACTTCCATGTGTATGTACAGGATGACCCAAATTGGGTACAAGTATGGTGTATCTTGGCAAATATTAGTGATAGAGAAAAACTGATAAAGCACTTGCGATCTCTTTTTTTACGTTCAAGTCAATGGTGCAGAGAAACTTTCGAAATTATTTTTCATTTCCGAGCTATGGACGAAAATTGAGTTTCTTGACATTTAGAGGAATGCTTGTATCTCGCTTATTGTAAGAGATGGTGGGATGCAATGTAGACATTCTTAATGCACTTTTTTGAGTAAATTACAGCGGCGTAGTCAACATTTTTATATTATGAAGGGTTTTGGAACTGCGGGCCGAGCTTTGTAATTTCAAATGGCGGCCATATTTAATTTTCATTTCGTTGAATAGAGGAATTTTTTCTGCGGTCAACAATATATAGTTTGACATATCTGACTTCAATAATTACGCAGTTATGACGAATTTTCTGTTTTAAACATGAAACATATATTATAAAAGGCTTGTTTCACAGTCATAGCCATCTTATGTTTTCGACAGATATAATAATTATCCACATCGTCATTATTTTTTAAATTTATTGGTATAAATATTTATTTTTAACAATCGAACCAAGTTATGCACGTAATGAATGAATAAATATATACATGTCAAATTTTTATCACAAATAGACATACAGAATGATACTATTATTATATTCTAAGCAATGAACATTCCAATTCAGCTGGCAATTTATATTTTGAATGGTATCTTGAACGTCGCCTATCTCATCCACAAATATTAAGAAGATTTGAGAACATTTTAATTTTGGACCTTCAAGCAGCAGAGTCTTTTGAATATGAACGGATGAGGTTGATGACGCTCGGGATAGCGTGCAAAATATAAATCGGCAGCTGCATTGGTATGTTTATTGCTTAGAATATAACACTCATCATATTATATTTATCCAAATTAGAAAATTCTATTTTGGGTTAATGATCCACAACAATAGCACTAACAATAATTGTTGAAATGTCAAATCATACATAAAAGTCAAATGCTGTGTTAGTTTGTTTCATCATAGCCACCTTATGTTTTCGACAGACATAGTAATTATCCGCATTAATTAATGAAACAGAAAATTCGATATAGCTGCGTTAATATTGAAGTTAGATATATCAAACTAGATATTTCTGAAATCAGAAAAGAATCCTCCATTCAACTGAGTGAAAATCAAATATGGCCGCCGTTTAAAATTACACAAGTTTGGCAGGCAGTTCATAAACCCTTCATGACATTAAAAATCTGACTACGCCACTGAATTTTACTCAAAAAAGTGCATTAAGAATGTCTACATTGCATCCCACCATCTCTTACAATAAGCGAGATACAAGCATTGCTCGAAATGTCAAAAAACTCAATTTTCGTCCATAGCTCGGAAATGAAAAACAATTTCGAAAGTCTCTCTGCACCATTGACTTGAACATAAAAAAAGAGATCGCAAGTGCTTTATCAGTTTTTCTCTAACACTAATATTTACCAAGATACACCATACTTGCACCCAATTTGGGTCACCTGAACATGGGGAAATAACATGGGCAATTACATTTTTGGGGATTCCTGCTCTCCATGTGTAGTTACAGTGGTGGTAAAGGTAGCAATCGAAAGATTATTTTTTTCTGCGTATGAGGATATCAAAAACTCTACAACTTTCCAATTTATTAAAGCATTAAAAGCAAAAATTGCATTAATAATTTTCTAACTAAAACACAGAAATTTATCAGATTACCCATGACAACTTAATTTATTCTAATCACGGACGTCTTTGATTTTTATGGATTTTCTGAACTGTCAACATTTAAAAATGAACAAAAGTACTTATTCAGTTCAAGAAAAGGTTTTCATTGTGAAAATATTTTACGGCGGCAATAGTTTGCGCGTAGTCCGTGCCTTATTTTCTGTAAAATTCAATAACGGTCCTATTCCTTCGGTATAACAACAAATAATTTAGTAAGAAATTTGAAGGCTGGGAATCTTTCATCGAAAGAAGTTAATTTTTACTAATACATAAACTTGTTTTTTTATTTAGATAATTCTCATTCACATTATTATTGTCATTACCTATAGTTGACAATTAATTGATTACTGGTGTGGATGTTTCGTTGGTGAATACTGGTCCATAGTTTAGGGTAAATTGTAGGTGTCGTCTAACCTATTAAAACGTTTTTGGAAAAATGTTAAAGCAGTAAAATGAAATAATAAAAATTAAATTACTTTAATTTTACTGCAATTATGAAAAATTTAACAAGCGGCAACATTTGTTTATTTTGCTCTAATGAATTTTGTAATCTGGCAATTTAATACTTATTTATTTCATATCTAGGTAAGGACAAAAACTTATTAATATACAATGAAATTAAAGTAACATAATCCGATAATCAATCGCAAATCTAAATTGCGCAACACTTTTATACACATCTCTCCTACGACCACTTCTTACTTATGCTAGCTCAGTTTGGTTCTCTACTTCTAAAACAAACATAAAAAAAACTACAAAACCTCCAAAATAAAGTGCTCCGCATAATAGTTAGTGCGGTGTGGTACGTACGAAACACACAAATACAAAAAGAAGTAAACATTCCGACAGTAGAACAATATATTAACGAACTGAACAAAAAGTTTTTCAAAAACATAAATAAGTGTGACAGTGCGGTCTACCATCAGCTAGGACAGAAAAACATACACAAGCGGCTAAAACGTGTTCTACCGCAAGACCTATGCGACTAAACCGAACTACTAACAAATAAAATAAAACAAGAACATAAAAAAGAGTGAACCTAACGCCAAATGGCCAGTGGTCCGTGTACCTAATATTATAACAATGCCAAGTATAACATTTATTTGTTGGTCTGGCACAAAAAAAAACGAAAGAAGAAGAAAGTAACATAAAAAAAGAAAAATAACTATAACAAATATTCAAATAAACCCCCATTCTGTATCAGACAGTATCCCAGCCTATTATAGAAAGAATTTCTCACATTCGCATGTTGCCGATCGTTTATTACGTTGCATTCCGCAAAAATAGCATTCCTTAAAGAATCAATATTTGGGTAACGAGTTTAATAAATCTTATTTTTTAAATGACCCCACAAGAAAAAGTCACACGGTGCCAAATCGGGAGATCTAGCTGGCACCACCTCTCTGGAAATATTTCATTTAATGTGCTCCAAAATGTGCTGGGCATCCGTCATGCTGAAACCAGACCTCCCGATTCGCATGTGCAACTTCTTCTAATGCACGGCCAATATGGTTAATTAAAAGACCTAAATAAGCTTCTGAATTTAAATTTCCCTGTATTTCAAATGGTCCTATAATGCGATTATTAAAAATGCCTGCCCAAATATTGATTTTTTGAGGGTATTGCGTTGTAGTGGCTAGATTTATTCTGGGATTTTCCTGGGCCCAATGCCTAACGTTTTGTGAATTTGGCTCTTGATTTAAAGTGAAGGTACTAGTACGCCGCATAGTGACATCAATTTTCAAATGATTTTAGCGTGTGGCAGAGGTTATAAATTTGGTAGTTTGTGTGATGGCAAACAGGAAAATTGTCCTCTGCCCACCCCGCGTCGGACATTTTACAATTGGCATGTCTTCAAAAATTTAAAAGAAAGAATAAGTTAACCTAAATCTTTTCAACGGCTCTGCATTATGATTCAACTTATTAATTACATAATAAAAAACGAGAAAATACCCGATGTAGAGATTCTGAGCAGTCCCTGAGCAGAGGCAGAGATTCTGAAAGTGTTTGGAAAGTAGGCCTACTTAGATTCAAACGAGCTGAAATGACTAACTAGAGCTTCTTTTCTAAACATATTTAAAACGTCTTCCTCTGATCTGAAGCTGATCAGGACCTCGACCTCGAGTAATTTATTGTTCTTTATGATTTAATTAATTAATGTAATCTAAAGACAGGGGCACTGAAAAGATTTAGGTTGCCTTTTTTCTTTCACATTTTTGAAGACCTGCCAATTGTAAAATGTCCCAAACTGGGGTCTCGCACATGGATATTCCTGATTTCCAACAGACAATTTACAATTTTATATGAATACGAAGTGCGCTGAAATGAGTTATAAAAAATGTCGCTATCCGGCGTACTATACACTCATCGGTAAAACAAATTGATGAGAGGAAGCTGCGATCCCGATTAGCCCGTTCTTGCATTTCTTCACAGAAAGTTCGTCAAAAGGAAGTAACTCTTGGTGACATTGGAATTTAAAGGGATGATATTTGTTTTTTTTAATATGTTACGGACAGTTTCTCTTGAAACATTACATTCTAGGGCAATAGACCTTAAACTAGATGTTGGACTAGCAGTTATCAGGCCTATTACCATTTCCTCTACCTCAACATTTAGATTTCTTGGAACGACTAAAAAATATATGATAAGATTAATTATTTTAGTTTTGTATCACTCCACGTTATCACTTGTTAAATTTCTCATAATCCCAGTAAAATTTAAGTTTGCGAACAATAAGGAATTAGCAACTAGGTAATAATAATAAGAGAATCAGAATTATCTAAATAAAAACCAAGTAAATTTATTAGTAAAAATTACCTTCTTTCAATGAAAGATTCCCACTATCTTCAAATTTCTTAACTTAATTTTTTTATTGTTGTTACCGAAGGAATAGGACTGTTATTGAATTTTACAGAAAATAAGTCACGGACTACCCGCAGACTATGGCCGCCGTAAAATGTTTTCACAATGAAAACCTTTTCTTCAACTGAATAAATATTTTTGTTCATTTTGAAACCCAAATTTTAAATTGTCGATAAATAATGTTGACAGTTCAGACGAATTAGAAATTAGAATCAAGGGAGTCTTTGATTAGAATAAAATAAATTGTCATAGGTAATCTGATGAATATCCGTGTTTTAGTTAGAGAATTATTAGTGTAATTTTTGCTTTTAATGCTTTAATAAATTGGAAAATTGCAGAGTTTTTGATATCCTCATACGCAGAAAAAAACAGTCTTTACCACCACTGTAACTATACATTTTCTCGCTCTTTAATAGACTGCTGAACTTCTTGCAAAACAAGCAACAGGCGTGGCTCAATGCCAAAATGCGCAGAATATTTTTTCCAATTCAAGCGGATCCTTTTTCATTTTTTCTTCCAAAGTTGATTGTAATTTACAGAATTTTATATTCGATGTGTTGTGTCCGGTGTCCCGTCAGAAAAGGAATTTTTTTAAGAAAATCCGCGATTGATATTGAAAACAAGGGAATAGTAGCACGCTAAAATATTGAATATCTCTGCATTGGCAAAACCTACTTGGAATATACGTAAACGCCTTACTCATGGCGTCCTGTTTTTCAACATATGCTATCCGGAAGGGAGCGAGACAGGGATGTGCGTTGTCACCTCTAGTTTTCAACTTATATATCGAACATGCGATTAATTAATATTGACAGAACAGGGCCAAACTATTAACATGCTCACATTCGCGGATGATAAAGCAGCGTTAGCATCCAGCAAAGACGAATTAGAAATACATAATATCTTTAAACGAAATGGAAGCAGTTTTGATAGAAGGATACGGCAACAATAAAAAGAAAGCAAAAATTTCGGTATGCAGAGGGCTTGAAATTAGCACTAAAACTGAGATAGAAAAAGAAATGAGATAATATGTATAGAGAAAGTATCGGATTTCTGCTATTTAGGAAATCAAATAGCTCGCGATTGTAGGAGCACTAGAGATATAAAACAAAAATAAGGCAGGGCCGAGTTGCGTTTAAGAGAAAGAAACAATTGTTATGGTCAGGAACGGTTAATGTATAAACTCGGAGGAGGCTCTTAAAGACATATGTATGGAGTAGGCACTGTGCGGGTGCGAAACTTGAACAATAGGAGAAACGGTCCAAAAAAGAATAGAAGCATTTGAAATGTGGTGCTGCAGACGCATGATGAAGATACCGTGGATTGATAAGGTTAGCAATAGGGAAGTATTAGAAAGAGTTGGAGAAAAGCAAAAGGAATGGAGAACAATAAAGAATAGGAAGGATAGAATGGTAGGACACCTTCTGAGACACGAAAGAATAGTTCGCGACATAGTCAGAGATAGGAATAAAAAGATTTAAGGGTAGGTTCAGATTAGAGTACTGCTCTCAAATAGTTGGGGATGTAGGATGTTCTACTTTTAGGGAAATGCGTAGGCTAGCTCAGGATAGGAAAGGATGGAGGTACGCTTCCAACCAGTTTTCGAATTGATAACTTTGTGATGACGAAGATAATAAATCTGTTGTGTGAGAATTTGTCTCCTAACCTTAAGAGAGTATGCAACTTTTCAAATTACTATTTGTTTTAATAGCCGTAATATGGAATGTAATCTTAAATTTAATGCCACTATATGCAGTGCATATAATGTAGGCAATTGTATTGAAAATTTTACCCAAACACCCCGCCCTAAATAACAACTCACTTGCATATTAATACAAATATCAAAAAAATAAAGTGATGGTGTTATAGACAAAGGTTACGTACAGGCTGCGACAGAGAGTTTTTTTCTTAACTGAAAAGGTAAGGGCATGTTGCCTCTCCAATATCGGCATTTTTCAGAACGCAAAAAAAAAATTGTTTTTTGCATTTTATTTAAAAAAATGCTCTGTCACAGGAAATAACTAATCTTTATATATCATTTAAAACTTATCTGACCAAAATCGAACAACGCGTTTTGTTTCAGTTAGTTATTTCGTGAACGCTTGCAAATTGCAAATATAACGGAACATTACACCCTTAATACATAATTTATTTTTTATTTTTAAATGTCAATAAATAATAGCAACAAAACAAAGTAATAACTACAATAAATAAATATTCACACAATGCACGGTAGTTGTTCGTAAGTCAAGCACATCCCCAAGTTTTCCTCTGGGGGTGCCTCCCTAGCGTTCTGTCCGAAATGAACCCCAATCGTAAAGGGAGTTACTGTACTTTCTATTCTGCAAGGATCAGATCCTTCGGGACAAAAGGAGTTGCCACAGTGCGACATGGTGCAGTATCCAGGTCCGTATTCTCCAGCCTGAAAATTTTAAATCTCAAACAATATACCCCGTGACACAGCTCAAGTCTGAACATAGTGATTTAACCCGTATCAACTGTTCAAAATATTATTACAGAATTAGTAATGTAAGGTGAAAACAAATTCTCCCTACAATTTCATCTTTAAATACGCTCAAGAGATTCATCTCCCGCAGAGGTCTAGTGGCTAATGTTACTCAGAGAATGGTACGAATTTTACCGGCGCTGAAATCAATATATAAATTGCTATCAAGCAATTTAAAAACGTTTTCAGAATATCTTTCCGGTCATTCAATTCCGTGGCACTTTATCCCTGCCAGATCAACGCATATGGGGGGCCTCTGGGAGACCGCCTTAAAAGCACTCAATTTCTTAATACGCGTGTATGCACAAAAACATACTTGTTAGAATTCTGTAACATAGTTGCATGTTCTCACATACCACAGAGTGGTGTCAAATAACTTTTGGGTTAAAACTACTTGTAAAAGCAAAAACATGTCTTCAGATAACAACAATGTTCCAAACAAAGACGTTGAGGACTGCAGCACGTTAAATATACATCCAAATTTACGCAAAATTACGATGAAGTACTCTACACCCGGGTATTCTTGCATCCACGAAACTAATAATATCCACAGATGCATTTAACGAGTTCTCTCTTTCGCTTGTTTCTCCAGGTGAACAGAAAAAAACATACAGTATACTGCAACTTCAAGAAAATGCATTAAAAAATTTCCAGAATGGGGTCGTTGCACTAAATAGAAAATCGATATAATTTTGATAGAAATAAGTAACTTGGTGTTTAATGGGCTTCTGGGTTACATTTACTTACTCACCAATGGCCCAAAATTTAAACAATGGCGATTTTAGCACGAAGCGCGCCTTCTGAGAATTAAACAGAAATATGTGCTGCCTCGGTTACGTCATTACCTTGAAAGCGCTTGCGATCGGTCCCCAGTGAAAGCAAGAGTTACGTGGAATTTAGAGTCGTTAAAGTAGGAAGCTTTATTTAATACTTGCGCCCATAATTTCCGTCTGTCCTTACTACGAGGCACTTTTAAATATATTTTGCTGGGATTCCTATCACTATTGTTCTTACAAAGACCCTAAGCACTTTTTGAAGACCATTATTTTAAAAAAGAACACTATCTGTCAACCGACTCGACTGCCATGATTGTTTACGTTTACGCTAGCAAGCATCACAGAGTTGCTTATATAGAAATAGAGGGATAATGCCGTGTTGAGAAGTTGACCCAAATTGAAACTGCGCAAGGGGTAGGGGAGCATGCGCGTAGTGCAAACACAGAGCAGGTACCAGAAAATTGTATTCAAAGCACAGGCGCGGCTTATAAAATTTTCAGGCCCTTTCACATATCGCAAAAGCCACTTATAAGAAGTTCATTAAATAAAGTACTAACTTTGTAAAATATTGCTTGCATTCTACTTAGAGAGAATGTCAGTTCACCTCAAGATAATTATTTCGGAGATGAGACAATAATTCAAAGATTCTAGGCTGAATTTAAATAGGATTGAATAAAACTTTAATTGAATTACTTCAAGTTATTAAGACAAGCCAGGGTTTAGTTTTTCTTACAAAAAAGAAAGTGAGTAGGAAGCATATGATATAATAGATGACAAAAGTAATAATTAAAACAAATTCAGTTACTTAGAAAGAAAATGAAATTATTTTTATTTTGATACAAAGATAATTAGGAACATATTCAACCTGTACACAACCCACACTATTTGCCTGTGGGCAGAATAACACAATAAATAAATAAATATTGGAAATGATAACGAAACAAACAATGTATATACCTACATATACAGTTAATGCATTTTTATTGGCATTTTTGGTATTCAATCGTGAAAAATTTATGGATATCTGATCAGGAGTGGAACCCAGGATCTTCCGTTGGTCAGGTGCCCTACAAATTGAGCTATCACAAATTCCAACAGGTAGAACTCCACTCGGCAAACAGAAGATTCTGCATTTGACTCTCGATTACTATAGATACATTTTTCGGGAGAGAATGCCCTTGAGATACAATTATGCCACCAATAATCCCTCACTCCTAGTTACAACTTTCAGTACACCAGAGCAGGACTTTTTAATAATGGAGTGTGATTCATCATTAATAAATGTTTTGCTCCACAAATGAGCAGTAAGTGACTTAAGAACCTTCACTTTCTCTACAAATCTTTTAATTCTTCGTCTTGGTGTTCTTTCTTTCTGCCGTAACAACTTTTTTGGGTAGAGTGAGCTTCAATTACTGTAGCTTTCATTTTCCTTGGACTCCAACTATAAATTAGGTACTTATTATTTACTGGTTAATACAAAAATACAGTGCTTACTAATACATATGATCCAGTCTAACCAATCGCCTTCTTTTCTTCGCAAATCTTCGCAAACCTATAGAATCACTAGTAGAAGTATGCACTTCACCCTCATCTCTTCTCCTTTTCATATCACCACTTGACATAGCACGGGATGTTTTAAGTGATATGGTACTTGCAAGTGACGATCTGCAAATACATACTACAATACGTATCTGCATCCTCATGCGGAACAGTCTCTAAATTTATTTCAGATGTTGAAGGGCTATAATAGTCAATAAACAATTATTGTTAAGTAATTATACAGACATTAAAAATAAACATACACATCACTGGAATTTAAGGGCTGTGAGACTTGTTTCCCAGATAGGGGAAGAAGTTCATCCATTTCAAAGCTGCATAAATGCATGTGTGACAGATCCCAATATATATAAGTAGGTATCTAAAAAACATACTCAAGACGTACACGACTTTTACTAGAGATTAATAATATTGTTTTTTTTGGTTTCAATCTCAATGTTGGAATTGCGTCCTTTTTCAGTTCTCCATTATTCAAGAAGGCATCCTCTGCAAAGTGGCGGGAACAAACTGCATTCTGTTCACTCAAGGGTTAATCGGTGTGCCTTCCTATAGCAGCTAACCACTACTCTTGTCTTGCAGTAATGAGCCTTAAAGCAGTGAAAGCAACATTAGACAGTTATCCTAGTTTTACATATCATGCAATTATTACTTCAAAATAATTATAACAAACTGTATACTTACCGAAGAAAAAACGTACAACTGGCGCTGGTGATCGACTGCTACAAAAAGGTACCATACATATACGTGGCATCTCCAACTTTATTTACTTTTTGTAGCAATGTACGTATAACAATAATTCAAAGAATCAATCATTGTATGATAAATTTCAACAATTTCACAGCAAATCAAACGTTTGTACAAAAAATAGCAAACGACGTGTGACAAATGACATTTAGTTTAGTTCATTTGGATGACAAGTGACAGACCAAACAAATTCAGAGCGCATGCTCCCCTACCCCGCAACTGGATAAATTATTTCTCCGTAGGTGGGTCATTTTTCAACGCGCAGGTAGGAGGCATTATCCCTCTATTTGTATATAAGCAACTCTGTGGCAAGCATACACAAACAACGGTTGTACTTTCCGGTTAATATCGGCACTCCTCGGCATTGCCGCAGATACGTCATCATTTAAAAGGCTTAAAGGGCCAGGGTCTTAACTTTGACGGTGGTTTAGAGGCCTAAAACGTTCGCTGTGAGAAAAATAAAAAAATACGGGTCAAATATTTTACGAGAATCTTCCGGAAAATATGATTTTTAAAAATTGTGTAACGACCCCATTGTGCGAAATTGTTTGCTTATTCCAGTGTGCCCTTTTCCAAAGTCTTATGAAATCTTATGAAAGTGCCTGTAGAACTACGGATGCAAAACCAAAACAATTATTTTAATTGCAAACACTAAGGGAACAGCAAACACTAGATCGCAAGATTTGTTCGCAATAAAAACCCCTGCCAAAAAACAAGATCTATGCATTAAGGGGGCTTGCGACCGTCTTCTCCTGTCTCGCTCGGACTCGTTGATTGTCCCTGAGAACCAGGTGTTCGTTTTTCAAAGACTCCACAGCCAACTTTCAGAGTATCTACCTGAAATTTTGCATACTAAAGCTTTTTGTTGTGTAGAAATGCGCTATAATCCCAGTTTTTTTGTAATTTCAAAAAAATGATCATTTTGTTTACTTAAAAACTAGCATTTTTCTCAAATTTTGTATGTGAAATAAGGCATCTTTTTCTATAATTATAAAGAAAACTGAGATCATAGCGCATTTCTACACAACAAAAAGCTTTAGTGTGCAAAATTTCAGGTAGATAGGTACTCTGAAAGTTGGCTGTGGAGTCTTTGAAAAACGAACACCTGGTTCTCAGGGACAATCAACGAGTCCGAGCGAGACAGGAGAAAGTTCGACGAGCCGCCTTAACGTCTATGTTTAGATGGACGACAGAAATTGACAGAGAATTTTATAAACATACGTATATTTAATAAGATCTAAAATAATATTAAAATAAACTTAGTTTAAAAAATATATTTCGTTTATTTTCCGATTTATCTAAACTGAATCTTTAGGTTTGGTCTAAATAATTTTTGTGTATGTTTCATAAGTATTATCTAATGTTTAGTTTGTTTTTTTGGGGTATTAAATAAATTAGCAAATCAATTTTGTTTTATTACCCTATAACAGAAATTTGAAATCTTGATGTATGATTCAATAATATTTAGTTGAATGTAGCATCAACTTATAACAAAGCATAATTAGACGCCCTATGGATCTAACAAACCTATATTAGGCGTTTATTATTTTGTTCTGCTGAATCAAACAAAAGATCGCGACACCTGAGAAAAAAGAAACATGAAAATAAAATAAAACCCCATGTCGACCGGAGATGATTAAGCTTTTCATACCGGACATTCTCCCATTAACTTTCTGAACTATTGAGAGTATCTGACTACCTGTCTTGCGTTGCGTGGTGTGATTTACTGTTGTACACTAAGTAAGATTAAAAAATATAAAATTAAATCCTGAAACCGGTATTTAATTATTGTTGCTGTGAGGCTAAACACACGTTAATTGATCCGTTGTAGAGGTATAATAGGCTGGTTAAGGCTTGTTCTGAAATTATACGGGTGCCGTGGATGTTTAAACTAAGAATTAGCACAGGTTGAATGTATTTAGTGTGGCGAAAATAGCACACCTCCATTCAACTAATGCAGTGAGCGGTTGAACATCCCGTCCGGTTGAGTTTTAGAGCGATTATAAAACTGCGTACGTAATCTAATAATTAAAGGCCATCCTATTAAGGGATTACCTTGAGTGGGTGCAACATACATTCCCGATCTACATTCCGTCTGGATTGCACAATCGTGCGGCGACGTAAATTCAGACATTGAGTACCTATACTGTTTAATCATTCTACGAGACGACCGGCGGTTACCAGAATACTGTCAGGGAGAGAATTGCTTGCGAAACCTGGCCCAGCGCCCAGTGCTCGTTCGCTATTCGCTCATGTGAATAACTATCGACTAGATCAATTTTAATTTCCTGTAAGTATTTTGTATAATACCGTTTTGCCCGTTGGTTAAATGCACATAGTTAAATTAATAGAATCATATTTATTTGTTTTCCGTGTTTATTATTTTCTCCGTATAGCAATAGAGAACCCAACCTTTCTTAGACTGAAGCGAAGGGCAAATATATCGACGAATAAGTGGGTCCCAATATACTTGCCCGTGGCACTCCTGAGCCCTGAGATGCAGTAAATTTTTGAAAACGTTCTGACAAATAAGATGACAGTAAGGCAGCATCAAGTTTATCAAACACTTTCGAGGAATCAAGGAGTATAAAAACAGTTACAGTTGGTTGTCTAAAAACTTACGAATATCAGCACAAATATTTATTAAAGAGGATACTGTATTGTAACCGCCACGGAAACCAGGGAGTTAGGTGACAAATAAAGAGGTTAAAGCAGAATAAAGCACCAGGATCAAATTTGGTGCAGAACGAGGCTTGAATTTATGCGACGGAGTAGGTCCTCAGCGGACTAACTGATATAGCAAATAAGAGTTGGTGAGGAAAAGGGTAGCCGATGAAATGGGGAGAAGGGATCTCAATATACAAAAAAGGGGGCAGAGAGAAAATAGAGGACTTTAGAGGAATAACAAAATATATACAGCGCATAAAGTTTACCCCATGCTAAACTACAACAAAAGATGGGAAAAAAGCAAGTCCTACCGGATGGACAGGCAAACTTTAGACGAGGAATAATATTTACATACTGAACTATTTAATAGAGAGAGACCACAAGAAACAAAGGCAAACTGTTTGCAATCTTCACGGACTTGAGAACGGCCTTTAAAGCAATCGATAGAGAAATACTATGGAAGAAAAAGCTAGAAACTGATACAAAATTGAGGAAAAGGATCTAAGAAATTTATATGGAGACAATAAACGTAGTGAAAGTAAATGGAAGGGAAAGAAGGACATGTCGGTTAACAAGAGTCAACATGAGACAGATGATGAGTAAGGAGAACTTGAAGAGGTGGGGGGCCGATCAGAGAACAAAACTGGATGGATGTGGGAGGGAAAATTGATAGAGAAAGTGAAGGCATTCAAGTTACTCAGAAGAAACAAGGGAAAAGAATCGCAGCAATTAAAGAAACAATATGTAGAAGAGAGAGAAAACTAAAAAGCAGAGAAAAAGAAAACATTTTGAAGAAAATGAGTAAAGGTAAACAAAAAAAAATATTTGGATGGAGGGCAGCAATAATTCACAAGAAACTCGGGAAAAGCATAAAAGAGAACGTGTTTTTACGCACCATTATAAAGTCTTCAGAATCGCAAGGAAGTATTATCCTATCAAAGCACATATTCATCATCCTCGCTGCACCTGTATCACCATCTCCAGATCCTAACTCCTGCCCAGAATCCATAACTTCGGTATCCATTGAAGGAGCTCCTTCGCTATCGACCGGAGGTGGCCCTTCTTGAGTTACATCACTTGGACTATCCATCACAGGTGAACTTGGACTCGTATTACCTTCATCTTGATGAGCTCCATTATTATTCGGGCTTATCTTGAACGACTCTTCGTCGCAAGGTTCATATAAAATGCTGCACATGTCTTCTTCCTGCCTCATACAGATGGTGTATTCTTGATCTGCCAAATGACGACCATTATCGGCAAAATTCATGGTTTGGATGGTCCCTTTTGGACCCATGTGGTACTGAAGACAACCATTCGGAGCACGTTCCGTGAAAGGTATTTGGGTTATTCGAACTTCCCACAGACGTGTCGCTGTTATCTTGCTTAGGTTCATCGTGATGTTTATTGGTGTATCGATGTTATCGACATCATAGTAGACTTAAAATAAAAAATAAGATATAAGGTGTAATCGAAGAGTAATAAACTTACTGTGCTGTCCACTGTTGACACCACATAATCTTAAGTCTCTCGAGGTACCGCCAGACATTACAAATAGGTCGTCCTCGCACACTCCAGTTTTCCTATTGGGTTGGCCCTAAAAAACTTTAGATGAGCAAAAATATTAAATTACGAAATAAGGTACATACCAGCGTAAAATGTATAAAATCTAACCTAAGTTGCACTATTTCTGGATCGATTTTCTTCACAACAACTTCGCAAGTGCTCATCCCTTTGGACAGATCTGGAAAGTCTGGGTTGACGAAATAGGTTATGTTGTTGAAGACCTCGTTGCTGCATGTTGCTGTGACTGAAACGGAAATCAATATGAAATGATGCAAAGTTTTAAAAAATAATATCAAAAATTTCTGCAGCGTGTAGTACTCATCAAAATAAGTCAAAAAAATTATATAAACGTTTTGCCTAAGATTTTGTGGCAACTTTTTCTGTCTTGCGCCATTGGCCAATTTTAATGTCTAATTTAAAATCACCTATCTTTTTACAAGCTTTTATTTAACTTGCAATGTATGTTAGTTAGTTCGTTAGTTTGTTAGTGTGATTGTTTAGGTCAAATCTTGCAAGCTGAATTAGAACCACTTCTTGTCATCCAATTGAGCTGAAATGTTGCATACACCTTTAGTTGTGGTGACAATACAATATGCAATACTCAATATTGTAATACGTTCAAAATGGCCGCCCCCACAAGATGGCGGATGATGTATTTTTAGTCAATCCCCTTAATAAAGGTATCAAATGAAAGGGCTTGAAGAGTAAAAAACTAAAAACTAAAAAAAACTAAATTCAACATGGTCGCCGCCACAAGATGGCGGATGATGTATTTTTAGTGAACCCCCTTAAAATGGGTATCAAATGAAAGGGCTTAAAGGGTAGAATACGATAAAGTTAGTGACATCACACTAAATTCCATATGGCCGCCGCCGCCACAAGATGGCGGATGATGTATTCTTAGTCAACGCCCTTAATATGGGTATCAAATGAAAGGGCTTGAAGAGTAGAAAACTATAGAAAACTATAACACACTAAATTCAATATGGCCGCCCCCACAAGATGGCGGATGATGTATTTTTAGTCAACCCCCTTAATATAGGTATCAAATGAAAGGGCTTGAAGAGTAGAAACTAAAAAGTAATAAAATTAGTGACATCACACTAAATTCTATATGGCCGCCGCTCCAAGATGGCGGATTATATTTTCTTTTCAACCAATTTAATATAGGTATTAAGTGAAAGGGCTTGAAGGGTAGAACACGATAAAGTTCGTCAAGATATATACCTATATTCTCGCGACAAGCTTTTATATCATATACAATTGTATAATGTAACAAAATTATGGGTTTGCTTTGGTTTGATTTATTTTAAAGTTTATTTTCTTCTTTTCAGAGCATTTAAATAAAAGCTTGTTTTTAAACATATTTTTTTGCTATTAATTTATTCGTAGTTTCTTGTCTGTGTGAATGTTCGGATATTTAGATTAGTTTACACAATTATTTATTAAATTTCAGTACCTGGGGGCAATCACATTTTTGCAAAAATGTCGCGAAAAATTGCCGAATACTTAAAAGTCTAAGATACTTCCAGTTACATTGACTATTGTTTGAGAACTTCCGCAACTTTCATTTCTGACAGCGGGGTTGACATTCAATCTCTTAAAAGGCATGGAGGATGGCAGTCCACCAACATGTCGAGGAAAGAATTGTTAATAAGTCTCGAGCGACACGCAGTTCCTCATACCTAAAGTTAATAGATTTTACGTATTTTATGTTTCTTTTTGACAATTATTATGCTTGGTACCCTCCACCATTTTCATTCTTGGAATGTTCCATACTGACTCCATAGAGTTGTCAGCGAAACACATGTCGAGTTCACGAGTTTCACTGTAACGTTAAATTTCGCTATCTTATTTTCAAACACCTAATAGCGGCAAAAGAGGAGAATTTTTACAAGGCAAAATTTATTGCTGGGTTTACAATATAATGGCTACTGAAAGAAGTGTAAGAGCACACTAGATATTAATTTACATATTTTATTCCAATAATCAAGCGCGTTTCTAGTCCCAATTTAAAGCCCGTTATTGCCAGGCGCTTTTTAGGCGGCTGAATCGTTTTAGGCCGCTGAAATTCATGCCGCTGAATTCTGCATTTAGGCGGGGTGTTATTGCCAGGAAATGTAATTAGGCCGCTGAAATTGATGTGTCAGTATCTTGACGTTACGTCAGTATTTTATAGCTTGTATTTTTGTTTGAGCATAAAAATATAGAAAATAATAATAATCATGATTCTATCAATGGTTCAGACACAAAGTAATAAATTAATAAGTTAGTTTTAATCATGAAGGTGGACGATGAAGCTAAATTTTAATATTTACTGATTACTGTCATTTTGACAGCAAATGTCAATACTACTCTCTGCCGCCTAAAAAATGAACACGCTCATTTAAAAATTAAGCAGCTGAAGAAATGGTTTAGGCGCAGTAACCGCCTAAAATTAGAAAATTTCAGCGGCCTAAAACGATTCAGCCGCCTAAAAAGCGCCTGGCAATAACGGGCTTTAGGACGGAGCCACATAAAACAATATAAGAAAAATTACAGAGAAAAGGTAAGTTAAAAAAACACAGGTTGAGAATTTTTTATAAAATATAAATGCTCGTGAAGTGATTGTGCATAAGAAAACTGAAATAAGCAATTCATAGTACCTACCTACATAATAATAAATAATTAAAACAAAAAAGGTTTTCATAGAAAAGTCCCATGGGCCATGTTCCAACATGGGTAACATTTTTTTCCTGTACTAAGAAAATTAGTCAAATGGGAAAAGTAGTTCAATATTTTGTGCTCATTAGCATGGTACTGAGAAAAAAAAATTCTGATACATTATAAATTTCCTTAAATATTTTAAGATCTTTTCCATGCAGTAGGTATAATTTTTTATATTCAACGCATACTGAAATATTTACATGAATTTCTAAATGCATTTTCGGAAATTTTCCTTCCACCGTCAGAGAATGTGTTCATTATTTAAAATTAGTAACATAACTTGATAACTTAGATGACATCATTAGAAGCCATGTTATACTTGGGCCGCCCAACAGATGGAGTGATCACCCTGCAAGAACCTGCTCTAGCGGGGCCAATATTAATTTATAACGACCGAATTTGGGTAATGCAACTTCGTTGGGTCTAAAGGAGGCGCATTACTGCAGTTCGGTCGTCATAAAATAATAGTGGCCCCGCCTAGAGCTCGTGATTCACCCTGCAATCACTCTATCTGTTCGGCGGCCCAAGTATAGTAGAATCATACAATACAATGTCTGGATTCTCTGGAATTATTAAATTTTTAATAATGGAAGCATTCTCTGACGATAGAAAGGAAATTTCCGAAAATGCATTTATGTTATATAATAATTATTGGTAGTGCCCATAGTAGTGTTATAAACTCAATATGTTCATAAACTACCAAAGAGTAATCAGTGATTGTTTTAACAATTTATTTTCAGATATCTTAGTAGTGTCACAGGATTGGGTTACAAAGATCTTTCGAAAAATCTGGACATCTTTTCTGAAGGTCAAAGGACATGTCTTCAACAGACTGTTAGAGCCTAACTACTAATTCTGAACGTCTGTTAATGCAATACTACTATTCCCTTAATGTGTGTTAACTTACATACGCAACAAACTCCAAACCCAAGAGCACAAGGACCGTGAGAAGTACCACTTTGTATTCTGCATTCGTATGTGTTCATGCACGTTCCTGTAATAAAATAAAAAAGATAATTGCACGTCCATATTTACTCAGTAACGGTACCTGTTCTCCGTCCATCATTTGAGAGACACTCTTCTTCTACCGGCACGGGGAAAAAGTTCAATACTGCAAAATTACATCAGGCAAAAAGGAAATAAATATTGGAAAATTTAACTATAACAGTGAAATTTAATGAGTCGATGTTTTGTTATAGCTTACCCCTTGGTATTCTTTCATTGATTCCATTTTTAGCCTCAGATGTGAAATTTATGAAATTATTTTTCGGTTTATCAGAAGTCTCCGTCCAAATGTCAACATCACGTAAAGCAGGTAGAGTCAAAACGTACTGTATGTAAATCAGGAATAGTAATAATATTGTCCAATGTTTCATTTTGCATTTTTCACGACCACCAGTTTATTAACACCATTTGCGGTGACCTGTCCATCGCGAACAAATCAATAATGTATGTAGGTACTTGCACTTGCATTATCACTCCAAACCGTGTTTGTAAATAATTTCTCAATTTTCGTACCTTTCTAAACAAGAAAAGCCCATTATAAAGAAGCAACAGTTTTAACTAAAACAATTAATTCCCTGACACAATTAAATAGCGCAAGATGTCTACTGCACGGAGTAAAGCATAAACATCTTTTGCGTACAAAGGCTGCAGAGGAACTGAAGATGACCCACGCAATTTAACACGGAAGAATCTATGCCAAGAAGTTCATGGTTGGGTACTCGTCATCGGTGACCCCCTTTAGCAGACGAAAGTATGGCGAATCACACATTTTATGCATTGTTATATTTATTTCTAGCGACAATTGCAACAATATCCCGAATACAAAACGAGAAAATACGATTCGGAAAATTATTTGTACTAATTTCAGAATACTGTTTTCACAATTTCAACTCAATTGGGTACTTGCATAAATTTAAAATTAAATTTAAACTGGTAGGTACTTTTTTATCATATTTTGCAAATATGTGTTAAGTTTATCGTGACCGTATAAAATGAGGCTATTTTGTGTAGTAATAAGAATATAATTTCATTTTTAGTTTCAAATCGCGGAGCACGCGCTAGTGGGCCATTTGGCCTTGAGCAGTCGTATTGACGTCAGATAATCTAGCTGTCGTCACAGCCTGACGTGCTACTATTGCCTATTACCAACATTTCGCGTCTTTTGTCCCTACTCGCCTAACTGTATCACTTATTATCAGCACTTCAATTGGATGTTATTACTTTCCTGAGCAGTATCCATATTTTATTAATGCACAGTTAAACACTGGAAATAAGTTAAGAAGAAAAATAAACTAATTATTAGTGTATTTCAGGATCAGTAGTACATTTCAATTTTTCACCGTGGCTGGCCTGAGCCCTGTCATACAGTGACAGTTATAGGTTAGCCAAATACAGAATTTTCGTTTCTCATTTGTGTGCACGTTGTTGTTATTTCACAACTAGTACGAATATCACAAATCCATCTGTAAAATATCCGCAGAAGTTTCTTGAAAGCAGAATCTCATAATCAATCTTAAAATAGCCGCGTACACGATACGTAGTAGAGTCTAGAGGTTAGAAGTGGTTTTCTTGTATCTATTCACAGTTGGGAATTATAAAATATAATAGATTTTTAACAAAAAATTGCTACTGAGCTCCACCATAGTTCCATTCTCCCAGCAAACACCATTAACGTACACACCAAACAATTTCAAGACTTACGAGACAGCTGTCAACTAAACCGGAAGCGGCCATTTCGATTTAGGAATGCATAGGTGCGTCATACTGACGTCACCGTATAGTTTCAATAATTCACACATGGCGCCATATGTAAGCATATTTAGCGGGAAATATTTTTTCCCCAGTAATTTGAATTCTACAGGGCTCAGAGCAAAATTGCTTTGGGAATGTATTTTTGATCTCCCGAAGATTATAATTTCGCAAAATCCCAAATTCATGCAAGTACCCAATTATACATCAAAAAGTTCTCATTCCGAAGACTGGTTATGTTTTTGACACACCGTAGTCATGTCAACTAAACACTAAACTTCAGTTTTATTTTGCTGCAGAAATGCCGTATTTATCGAATCACACTGTAGATATAGAATGCCTATTCCTTCATTTCCATTGATGCAATTGAACCTCGCATAACTAGACTTTACGTTATCTTACTTAACCCCTTCCTATCCAACTGTTGTTGACATTTAACGAAATAATTTATCATGCAAGTACAATAATTAGATTAAATATATGTATTTGTATTTACAGTGTAGTCAAAGAAATACAATAGATTTATTAAATTATATTTACCATAAAATTAGTATGTCATAAGACTAATAAGTTTGTATAATACGTGTAATTTATTTCTTTAGAATTCAATCTACTTAATTGGTCTGGTTTCAACATAAATGATGTTGGAACTTGCTTCCACCTATACGAGACAGAGAACAATGTTAATCGTGTACTTGGCATTTGGTTGGATGCTAGAATAAATTAATAAAAGTAAGCTATTAACACAATCACCCATGACTTTTCGGTAGTCATAGTAGGCATAGAAAAAGTCAGTGTCTTTAATACATTTTCAAGAAATTGCTTCCCATCTTCAGAAGAAACTGTTTCAAATATTGAAAAATATAAATAAGCAGAATTACTTTGTTTATTCGTTTCGAAACCATAGAAATCCATTCGGAGTAATAGAAAGCTCTGGTGTTTTGAAATTTTGCAATTTCTAATAACCTGTGTAATATTTTCAATTTTAACGGTGGAAATGTTTTTAGTATCCTAGTAAGATTCTGTTGCATTTGTCACATACGTCACGCACCCGAGCGTACACGCGAATCGATATCAAAGCATATATCACTCGGACCCTTTAAGTCCATTTTCGCTCACTGCCATAAGAATTTATATGTGTAGCAAGCGACTTCCTGCCTTAAGGCTGGCTGTGTCAAATTGGTCCATTCTTGCTTTCGGCCATATGTTTTAACTTGTGGAGCAAGCGACTTCGTGCCTTAGTCGTTAATTTCAGGATTTCACATTAACAAAAAATGCGTTTCAGTATTATAATTCAATGTTAATATTACAAAAGTCGTGCTCACGTTACGTTTTAAAATCACTTATATAGAAAAATCACAGTAACAATTCACAGTGTGTGTGAAAAATCACGATGTCGTTCATCACTATTAAAGTCGAGCGCCTGACCGCTACGCGTTAGACCGCTCAGTCTGAGTTAAGCTCTTCAGAGTGGGACCGCCTACCGCCGCAAATGTGAGAGAATTCCACAACAAGAATGCATTTATTATAAATCGGCGCAGGTCTTGTAAGAATAATTATTTAACAAGCTATCGCGTATGCGGAAATATCCCAAATGCACAAGGGTTACAGTCTGCTTCGTCATTTTCAATGTCTCCCCCGGTTGCATCTTTGCGAAGGCGTTTCTTATTACAGCAACAGTTGTTTCGAAATATTGCTTTCATCCCTTCAAACTATTACTGATACGGCTTCATTCAATTTGAAAATATTTCAATTTAAAAATTGTTCTGCGTCTGTCAATATTCGCTAAAACGGTCTAACTTAAGAAATATGATATAATACAAAAATCATATACAATTTCATAGTGTAATCGACCAAGGAACTCGAAAATGAAGTTGTATGTATAGAATTACGTTGCAAAATAACGAAAATAGAAACACGTTCCACGTTAGCCCCAAAGAAAGAAATCACAGGGATTTAGGACCGGTGAGCGTACTAGCCAGAAAAATGGTTCATTGCGCCCTATCCGCCTGCGATAAACTTTACGATGACTGATTATTATTTATGCAAAAAATAACACATTAAATGCCAATATACTATGAAGCATGACTGAGTGCAGCAAATTATTAACTGGATCATGTACGTGTTCCACATATTTTTTTCAGAACTCAGTACAAAACAGGGACACACCGTGCGATATTTTTCTGGGCGGTACCGCATTGCATAATCCTTACTCTTTTTATCTGATGTATGAGTGAGTATGCACTACACGGCAACCTCATGTAAGTAATCGGTAAAAGTTTTCTTTCGTCGGCTAACATTTGAAGAGAACTCGTTCGTACGGTGTCCGACACTGAAACGAATCTAGTTCAAGGGCTTCAAGGTCTACTTTGCTGATGGCAATTGCGAGCCGACAACGGATTAATGGTAATTTAGGATTTGGCAACCTTCATGTATAAACGGAGCGGAAAATTTTCATTCATGATCCGCGTCTGCAAATTTATCATGCAAGGTGTTTAGTAATGTTAAATACGTACTTTAGCAGAAACTCGAGTTTAAATAATTCTAAGTTTGCGAACAAAAACTAAAAAGCTTCTACTTTTAGTAGCAGGAATGTATTTTATGGTCTTTTGGTACTGAAAAGAGGCACAACTGTACTCTTAAAATTTACAATCCTTCCCTCATAACTGCCTTTACTGAACTTCGTTTACCATCAAGCTTCCTATGCTATATTTACCCAAATATTTTTGAGGTTATAAGTGTGTGCATAACAAGCGGATGTGCGAAATGCACCGTAAAACTAATTGGTTTTGTGATACACTTATACAGGGTGTCTCCAAAAGGTTGGTACAACACGCTACCACAGTTTCCTCACACCAAAATATGTTGATCTTAAGAGCTCCATAATTTTTAACAGTGCGATGTATGGTCCATCATCATCATCATAAGGTTCTCAGACCGAAGACTGGTTGGACGAGTACCTCCATCCTCTTCTATCCTGAGCTAACCTACGCATTTCCTATCTCTGACTCTAGTATGTCGCGAACTATTCCTTCGTCTCTTAGAAGGTGTCCTACCATCCTATCTCTCCTATTCTTTATTGTCTTCCATAGGTACCTTTCGCTTTTCCCCAACTCTTTCTAATACTTCTCTATTGCTAACCCTATCTATCCACGGTATCTTCATCAAGCGTCTGTAGCACCACATTTCAAACGCTTCTACTCTTTTTCGATCCGCTTCTCCTTTAAGTTTCTAACTAAACTATAGGAAATAACGAAATCGAATAAGAGACAAAAAACCCTTAAAATAAAATGATATATTTACGGAATTTTTTGAAAGACCATAAATTATATCGCCCTGTTAAAAAGTGGAGCTCCTAAGATGTGGATGGCTTAGTTTTTACCATTTGCATTAACTATGAATTCTTAATAAGTTAACCCCACACACCAAAAGACAGTGACAAAAATAAAAAGGCAACATACTTCATTTCAAACCAAAAGTTCACCTGCCAACACTCGTTCCAATCGAAGAACTCAGTCTTAAGTTATTGCAAAAAATCAAAAAAAAAAAATTTTTCAAGAACTTTGTCCACCGATAACGCTTTAACCAAGCAACTTTGTATAGAGGTATGTTCGGTTCAACTAACATTTTGGTGCAAAGAACCTGTGGTAACGTGTTGCCCCAACCTTTTAGAAATCAAAAGATTCTAGAAAGTATATACATTACCTTGTAGAAGCCTAAATGCTTTTAGACAATGTTAATAAATGTTAAGAAATTTTTCTTAGAGCAGTAATAAGTAAAATGACTTGTAAGGGTTGTTTTGTTTGTGTTCACTTGACTAATTTTTGCCTTATTGCCTTTTAGTTTTTACCATTTACCCTAAATGACTTACAGGAAAAGTAGACATTTTTATTAAGAAATATTGGATCAGGCTTCCTCTATCCTCAGGAACTATTTTAAAGAAACCTTTTCGTCGGAAAAAGTGTAACTCTCAAAAGCGAGCCATCCATTTCCATAAAGTGGCTATACTTTGGAGACATGATATGGACGAAGGTTTTTTTCGAAGAACCAAACGAACGATTTTATTACTAAGAATATCAAATTTGCAGATAACTTTCCGGCGCTGACGCAGGGATCTTCTTGTACTGCATCCAACATTTGCTCTTCCAGTTGTACGTGCGCCGTTGCCTTGGTCGACCAGCGTTTAAATTTCTTGGAACAAATAAACCAGTTTCACGAAAACGTTGATCTAGCCTTCGAAATACATTTGCTCTCGGATGCCTCCGGTTTGCATAACGTACCTACACGATATCCACGTTCTGCCATGCCGCCATTTCCATTTCAGTAACCAAATATGAGCATACTCGTTAAACGTAAAATACATTATTCGTGAACGATAGAAGAAAACGAAAACAAACACTTCCAAATTATGGTCCCCAGACCATATCCTCAACGTGCCAGGCGAACAAGACGACGAGATGATCGGTACCTTATTCCATCCGCTATTCGCGTAAAAACACCCACGGCTTGAAACCTACACAATATACCTCCACATCAGGATCCCAAATTTCAACTCGAACTGTAAGAAATAGACTGCACGAAGAAGAACATTCGTTCCAGAAGAGCAGCAGTTGTGCGGCATTTAACTGTTGGTCATCGCAGAGCCCGAAGGATATTTGCCCAAGAACATCTTGACCTGATCAGTGCAGGCACGCCCTCTTTACAGACGCGTCCCGCTTTCTGGCATACGTGAAGTGTACAGAAGACCGGGCGAACAGTATTTGGACGCAACAGTCAGAGAAGCGACTCATTTAGGATGAGGCAGATAGTTAATGCTGAACGATACAGAGATGACATTCGTGGTTGCAGAGTGTTTCCCCATTTAATGCTCATATTCCAGCAGGAATAACTCAATACCTTTACGGTTAATGATTGACCTGCTAATAGCCCCGATCTCAATCCCATTGAGCACCGCCGTCCACAAGCACCAAATCTTCCAACTTTAGCAGGAAATATTCGGGATGAGTGGAATACCTTTCCTCAAGGGGTGATACGGTGCCTTATGCAGTCCATGCCAAACCGGTGTGCGGAAGTTTATAGAAACCAAGGACGATACACACATTTTTAAAGAAAAGCTGCTTTTGACTGATAATATATCGAGAAAAACTGATGAAAACTGTTTTTGTTACATATTGTCGTCACTGATAAAACAATTTCCAAACTTTTTCTTTATGAACATGAAGAATCATGCATTACATTAAAGTTTAATGCCTAAGGAACCTATTTGTAAGTTTAAACAAATTAATAATATACAATGTGTTCAGGGATTGGCTTCGTAAGAGGGAAAAAAATTATTTCGCATTTTACAGAAAAATTGCATACTTTATAAAGGTGCCTGCTTGTCCTGAAACGTTGAAATATGACATTACTTTTCAATTTTCTTCTGCAATTCACAAAATGTAAAAATTGGCGGGTATAAAATATCGGTTCAATCAAAAAGTCGTAAGTGAAAAACGTGTTTAGAATGACGAGATGAATTCAAATATGAAGTTTGTAAATTTTTCTAAGACTCATATTTCGAAGGATCTTGAGAATTTCGTATTTTGCAATTAAATTTTTATATTATGGTCAAGTAGGCTTAAGTTGATTATACAGTACGTTTATACTGTATTAGACAGTATGCTTAATATTGACTAAATGAAAAATCAATGAAATACTAACAACAATAGGAACATTTAACTTTATTTAAAAAGGGGTATAGCGGGTATAACAATAGAAAAATAAATTAAAAATATTTTATTCCAATGCACAAATTTCAACATTGGAATTTTTATAGGCATTTTGTATTTGCTGTAGAGGAATACTATTAATAACTTGTCTAATTTCTGCTTTCAAGATATTTGTACCGTTGTTTAATGGTTGTGAGCACACTTTTTGTTTGAGGTCTCCCCATAAATGAAAATCCATTGTAGTAAGATCTAGACTTCTTGGTGGCCACGAATTCGGTTGAATTGGTTGTTCACCCATTCTCGAATAACTACTGTGTAATGAGCTGGGTAACCATCTTGCTGAAAGTAAACCTTTCTTGTATTAGCTAATGACATATTATCTAAATAACTCTGGAAAAGGTACTCAGCATCTCTAGGTAACTGTCTTAACTTAAATTTCTTTCAAAAAAGTAAGACCCAATGGTGGTCACCAAACATTAACTTCTTCTTCATCGCCTTCCAAAGTATGGATGAATCTTGGTTTGAACATTGTTGCACTTGCACTTGCAATTTTTTGCAATAGTGGTCTACTAATATTACTAATTTGCAGTTGCTGCATCGTCAACTACATTGCAAGATTTCCATTCCCTTTTTATTATCAAACACTTCCTGTTTTCACAAATTTAGTGTTAATATTTTTAACTGTATTATCAGGCAGTAAAACTCCTGGCCATTTCTGTCAAAGCAGTCTCATCACTCTTTGGGCTGTCTTTGCTGTTGCCATTACCACTCGTAAAAATATTCACGTTCACGGTTAACAACTATCTTTCCATTTTAACTAATTTTAACACTATTGATGGAAACACTTCCCTAATAACCCACCAAATCACGTGCAAAATGCAAATGTGAACAAACAGCGACTCACGCTTTCTAGTTTTCCGCTTTCGCCACCAGAGCGGCGTAACGCTAACCTTGAAGTCCCACTAGAAACCTGGGCTCATACTTTGTTTTACACCAAAAATAATTGTTGAATAGCGTATTACACCAAGAACGCTCTCTTTCAGGGCTAAACGGCCGGGAAATTAATTTTTTTCTAAAGATTTATCTTTAATAATTTGATAAACATGAAAGTTGCGATTTTCAAATTTGGCAGTCACATTTCGTAAATTGTAGCCATTATTTAGCAACAACTTCACTTCATTTCAAATACTCAATGATATTTTTTATGGTTTAGGTACCTCAAAACCTCTCCCACTTACTTACTTGCCCCACTTACTTACGCCACTGGTCAATTTGAATGTCAAATTTGAAGTCCCAAATCTTTTTTAATGCAATGTACTCAACTTTTTGTCTACCTAAATTTTTGACGATTCAAGTGGGTACAAGGAAGATGTGAAAAGTTATTTTAATATAATATAATTTTTATTTTATTGCAGATAGACTCCTTAATATTTACTTGTTTGAAAGTTGTGAACTACAAAGTACCTACATGTGCCAAATTTGAAAATCGCCCCCTTTTCGTTTAGCAGATTAAGGTAAAGTCGGGTAAAACGTATCGATTTTTAGTTTTATAGATACCTAATATTATTTATTAGAAATAAAAAGAGAAAACTGAGAACAATTTACTTAGCTTATAAACATAATTACAATTTCATAGACAATAGATAGGTACTTATGTAAAAAGCCAAACCTTAAAAACACTGGAAACAGTACGATTTAGCAAACTCGTCGGTTAAATTGTACCGGTGATTTATAAAACGTGCCGTTAGTGTTGTAATGGCAGTTTTCGCAGATTTATTTTTTTAAATCTTTTCCTTTCCTAAACAGGATGTGTAGGTACGTCCATTTTTTACATTTGAGGTTCTGAACAATATCCTCAGCTAGATTTTCTTCACAAATGAAACAAAATTAATAATTTGGATTAAATTCAATTTCCATATTGTTAATTTTTTCCAGCGTAGTCAATTTCGGATTGATTGGTTTTGAACTGCAAGATGCATGTGAAGAAGTGGAAGTAGTCAAAATATTTATTTTTTGCTTTGCTTTGTTTTGTCGTTGTGCTTGTTGACTTGCCGGTACGATTTACCAAATCACTATAGGTACGACTTACCGGACAAAATCTTATTTTTATTTTCTATTTAAATCGAGTTCTAAAATGAAAATGTCTGAACATCTAACTGTGTCACAAGCACTAAATAAATGATTAGGTCGCAATATCATAACGTACTAAACCAGGCCCGTGCAACCTGCGGCCCGCGGCACAGAACTGAATATTAAAAAAAATAAAGCAAAGTAAATTCTAGTAAAAAATGTAACGTCTCTCAACAAGGAACACAAAATACACCGTTTCATGTACAGCACATCCCGTGATTGTACATTTCATGAACTGAATGTCCGAATCCAGTTTCTGTCATGAAAAAGTTTTTTTTCAAACAATCCGCTTCGCGAAAAACGAAATGAACCTTTTCTCATGAACTGTAGAATCACGGTAGGTGCGTGGAACACACAGACATGGTGGTGTCTGTGGCAGTGTTGCCAGATTGAATTTTCAAGAAGTGCAGCCGCAGAATAAAAAGTCTCCCAAAAAACGCACACCTACAAAGTCGCCCAAAAGTAGCCCAAAAGCGGAGCACAAAAAGAAAAGAAGAATGTTTTTCAAATTAAGTAATTTACAAACAATTTTAACGCGTTTGTAAGGGAAGATATTCGTGGGCATGCGGTAGTTACCCCAGCAGACGCTCTCTCCCGCTCTCTGCAGCCCTTACCGCCACTGAAGTGAAGTTAATTTCATATTTAATTCGTTTCAGTGATTACAACACAGATTTGGAACAATCATGCATCAACTCCATATTTTTATAGGTATATCATTATTTTTTTGGGTGTGCGTCGCACATTTCTATTGCAAACGGGGATTAAAAATAAGGTTACGATGGTATAAAATTACGCATGTAGGAATTTAAAAATCATTTTGTACTGTCCACATTTACCCATTTTCGATTACAAATATTAATAAGCTCTTAAAAAATAAATTTTCATCTGTTATCGACACTTCGGTGGCAGTTTTTGTTGGTTAATGCACTGTCACGCACCAAAAGAAAACAGTCAATTCGGAATTCGCAATTTCCCCGTTGCGGCCGACTAAAAGAGGATTTATTCGGCTACATTTCGGCATATAGATTCGGTCAATTTCGGAGTCATTTGTGCTGACAAGTGAATGTGTATAATTGTGCACGATAGACCTAGGGTTGAGAGAATGAAATTTCGAATTCGATACTTTGATTTTCAATACATGAATATATCGATTACTTACAGATGAATGAAATAACCGCACAACTATAATGATACCAACGAACGCCTAAAAATCGCCCAAAGTTGTCTAACGTTATATGAAAATTAGCCCAAAAAGTCGGATTGCTACTTTCTCAAAAAAGTAGTATTCGAAAAGTCCACAAAGTAGCCCAAATTGCGACAAGTAGCCCAATCTGGCAACACTGATCTGTGGTGCGACGTAATATGCACTAATCGTGGTGGGAGTACGCAGACGCAGTACGCACAGTGTTCATCCATTCACTCCTCTCATAAATCAGAATTTTTGTATAAGTTTTATTATAACACCTAGGTATGTTTTGAAGATTAGGATATTTATTTATTACAATTTTTTCCCAATAATTTGTATTTTGATGGTAAATATTTTTTTGGGAGTGACTACTGAACAGTCCGCCAGTTACTTTTAAATTTTGTTCCAGGACAGTCGACACAATATCAGTAAAATGACGTTTAAGAACTTCGTTATTGAAAGACATCACCAACAATGTCGGTGGGTGTTCAGGTATAGTACAAAGCTGCCATTTTGTTCTCCTGCGGCTACACGAGTTCTGCGCCCGCACGGGTCCGCATTTTTGTTTGTTTCTACATCATCTTTTTGACAAAAAATGCGTGTGTCTGGTGCGAAAGGGCAAGTAAGGGTCTATTTTAGAAAAGCGTTCTCTCAGCTTTGGTTTTTTTTACACTTCCAAAATGCCAAATATAGGTTACATTCTGTAATGCGCAAACGGCCGGACTGTTCAGTAGTCACTCCCTATTTTTTTACACATACAAATGTACAAGTGTTAATAACGTTTTTGTTTAATGTTTCTATCAAAAAAGTGTTTTCTTGTTAACTTTTTCTATTGCTTATAAAATTACAAATCTCAATATTAACGTTTGTCTTCAATTATTCAAAATACTCTGGACCCACCACACATAGGAAACCCTTGATAGACAGTAGTGCGGCCCGCTAAGAGTTCATAAAACTTGCAAATGGCCCTTTCGCTTAAAAGGTTGCACAGGCCTGTACTAAACAATGATCTACTTACCAAATTGAAGAAAGTCCCTTACAAACAGACGCATAAAATAACATCGACCATACCACTATTCACATAACCTTATACTGACTGCGGCAAACATTGACTTAGAATGCTTCCAATTTCCGTTAAAAGATGTCCCAGAAAGATTCTTATTCCGAGTAAAACGGTACGATATACCCGATCTTAGCCTATTGCGAAATGACCCGAAAAATATTCGAACTTTGGTGCCATTTAGCTCGGAAAGAAATCGTTTTTAAATAATAGTTTATATGACAAACCCCTTACCCTGTATAAATTTTACCAAATGTATAATAAGAATAAAGCGAACCGCCTAGCAAGCCCTTGGCAGAATTAGTGTAAAGTTTTAATCTATTACATAAAATTTATAATTAAAAAATGGAGCTATCGTCTTGATCAACAATTAGTAAGTGTCAAAATTTAACAGATATCATCTGCACATGACAACGCTGTATGCATAGAATGTTGCACAAGGTAAGTATGCCTACAACATAATCATAATAATTGTAACACTATTACTGGCATCTTTTGAATCAACAAATAAACTATGCATCGAGCAACACTTCCAGTGCATATGAAACTCTATAGAAAAAGAAAGACTTTTAGATTTTAAACTTGGGAAAATTTTAGTATGGCTGCAAATACAAAAAATCATTTGAACTATTTACGAATGGTTGCTTATAACATTTCATATTAGGATTGAATATGTGCTAGATTTTGTGAGAGGGCACGAAAATTTAAAAATGGTAAGAGATTTCATTGCAGTCATATTCACAGGGAGAGAAGACGGAATAGTAGTCCCTTTGGATTAGGCAATAGGAACGATAGGGGAGTTAGACTGATAGAGTTCTGCGATAAACATAACCTAACGGTCGCGAACACTCTATTTCACCATCACGTTAGGAGACGCTATACGTGGAAGATGCCAGGAGATCTAGGGAGATATCAAATAGATTACATTCTCAATAGGCAAAGATTTAGAAATTAAGTTAGGGACTGAAGAAGTTATCCAGGAGCAGATATAGATAGTGATCACAACATAGTGGTTATGAAGACCAATCTCAAATTTAAGATTTTGAAAAAACGAAGCGGAAGAAGGTATCTTGACCTAGAGAAAATAAGAGATGATGGTACCCGCGATAAGTTCGAGAAAAGAACAAACTAAGTACTAATGGGTGCGGGTGAAAATATAGAGGCAGAATGGAATTGCATTAAAAATATTTTAGATTCCGCAGCTAGAGATATTTTGGGTCATAAACAGAATGAAAATAGAAAACCCTGGATAACAAAACATATTGTGAGTCTACTAGAGAAAAGGCGAAAATATAAATATAGGTTAGATGAAATTAGAATTATAATTTGCCGGCAAAATTTTTCAATTGTAACGATAAGTTGCACGACATCAGCACTTCGAATATACAATCGACAAATTTTGCCAGGTACCTGAAATCTAAACTCGAATGACATTTGTCATAACTATTTCACGAGAGAGACCACAAAACTCAAGCACGTAACCCAGGGAACAAATTTTTTCGCTATAAAACCATGCAAATTGTTGAATTCTAACAGCCCATTGGCTTAGAACCCCTCGATGAAATTTTAACAGATACTTTTTCCGCTGGAATACTCCAATATATTCAGAAATGGTGATCTATGAAGGGTTTAAAATTCGATTACTGGAATAGCCATTGATAAAAATATTTAGTATACATATTCTGTTTGCATTTCAAATAACTGCTAGTTATTAAATAGCCTTATATATCAGGAAAAAAGAAAATAACTTTACAATTAAATGCTCTATACATTTTAAAAGTTTGTGGATGAATTACGTGTGGTTAGTTACAGGAGGTGGATTATTGTGGGCGATGAATTTTCCTAAAACCCCACAAGATACCAGACTTTTCGACACATTCTTAGTCATACTATAATATTCTTTTAAAATGCTTTATAGTTTTTTCAATGCCCTGTGGATATAGTACTGAGGTAGAGTTAGCACACGAGTCGGGTGTTCGTATTTGACATTAAGCGTTGACATCATTTTTGCCCACTCGTTACAGTTGTTGTATTACATACATTGTGCCATTGTATAATAATTAATACTGGGTAGATGACTTTAAAACCGGGCGGGTTCCTCGGACCCTGCCCATGCCCTACTGACTACAAGCGAAAGTATAACATTAGCCGCAGGACACAAATTTACCATATAAAAACTCTGGCACCACCTCAATGAAGCAGAATACATCTGACCATCATAAACATTACATTATTTTATTGTGATATCAACCAGCTACCTGTTGCAATAATGGCATTCAAAGTAAGTTTTGCATGCTCAGAAATTATTTTCTTAAGTGGAGTGATGGTGAATTGAATTAAGTGTCTCTTGTGGACAGAAGATATTCATTTTAAAAGCTACTCAACGTGGCTCATCTAAAAACGGAATGAACTTGATCTTCTGTCTGCTTCTGACAATTGTTTCAATGTTAGTAAGTGCGCGAAATGAACTCAAGAATCACTTGAAACTATTTAATTCATTTCCACAAAGTTCTTATATTTTTTTATAAAAGCATGTGCAACTTCTTTATTAGTGGAGATACAACTACCTAACGGTTAAACAAGAAAAGTGGTGCAGATTTAAATACCCAAGAATAACCATTTTGCAAAAGGAAAACATTTTGGTTCTTCTCCAGTAATTAAAAAGAAAGAAAAAACAACTATTTTAAAAATTCGCCTTAATTTTTTTATTTGTTTCTACTAATTTTAAGAAACATATTGCACATTATTAAAGTAGGTTACCTATTTAGGAACTTTTCAAATTTACGAAGAAAATTGCGGGAAAATTCAATTGGGGGCCTTTGTCAAAATTTATTTATAAAGTAAAATATATAGAAAATGACAAATTATGTCTAAAAGAATTTTAAGCAAAAAAATAATTATGTGGCATACCAAAAATACATGAAACTATAATCTGTTCCCCGAGTCCTGAGAGCGCGTCAAAACAAACATAATCGCGTGATCAGCACGTGTCTATGACGTAGCGCGGTTCTCATTGGTACGTATAACATGGTAACGGTTAGACGTGGTCGCGACTTCACATGCTTGCAGTATTACGGCGTTTATGGGTCAATCGAGTATTGCTTTCAATCCAAGGGCCGTCATATTTTCTACAGAATTTACATTTAATACTAATTTTACATTGTAATGGAAGTATATTTTTACTATTTCAGGCATACTGATTATTTTTCTATGTTACTTTGCGCGCCGCTTAAGTGATCTCTTGTGAATTAAGCATATCGCTGTTCACGCACGGATCACGTGTATTTGTTTTGACGCGCTCTCAGGACTCGGGGAACAGACTTTAGTATTCCTCTTAAACCGATTGTTTCTTGTATTCAGTCCATTTTATAACTTATTCAAATTCTTTACCAACATTATATGAAACATTTACAGACCAACATAAAATTTACATCGATAGAAAACATTTTAAACTGCTTAATAAAAAAAGAACAAAATTCTCATTATAAATGAAAAATTAAGCCAAGTCTTGTATGTATCAGCATTCTTATTTCTGAATACCACATTAGTGTAGTTATGTAGAATAAAAAAAAACTTAAAAATCTGGAATTTAAAATTAACAAAATCCTACCACGAAGTATTCTTTTCTGCCATTCAGAAAAATCAAAAATTCCGCACCAAACTTTTCAACATAAAAGAAAAACGTCGACTCAAATTAACAAAACTTGCAAACAAACATGGAAACAATAACTGAGTTAACTCTGAATAGATACATAACATATCCGCTACATTTATTCAAACAAACATTAAAAAAGTTTTACAATATTACGTCCAGATTTAAATAGGTACCTAGAATAAACAAATTACAATTAATAATATAGTTGCAACTATTGAATGTATACATTTTTACTTCATTCAGAAGAAAAAAATAATTAGCAATCATGTTTGTCAAATTATAAAATAAAATAAGTTAAAAAAATTAAGTTAAACGGTTTTATTGTAAAGAAACATAATAATGATGCAGATAATGTACTAAAAGCTAAAAAATAATTAGGTAGATAAAAAAGGTACCAGTCGTCACACCACTCTCCTTATCAATCTAGAGCATTGATCAGACTAACATAAAATCGTGGGGCGAGTCGGATTTCTATTATCTACAGTCAACCGCTTATATCATTATAGGTATGCTTTTGATGCATCCTCTCAATAGACAACATCGCAGAACGATCATTTACATATTTACTCAGGTTACGCTACGCCCCTCGATTTTATTTTAGTCTGATCAATGCTCTAGATTGCTGAGGAGAGTGGTGTGATGACTGGTACCTGGTACCTACCTAATTATTTTTTAGCTTTTAGTACATTATCTGCATCATTATTATGTTTCTTTGCAATAAAACCGTTTAACTTAAAAAATGTTTTTACTTATTTTATTTTCAAGTTTTTAGTTTTTTTTTGTTTGTTTTCGTTTTGCTATTATTTTTCTAAAGTGTAGTGTGTTCTACTTGTCAAGCCCTTTCATTTGATACCCATATTGAGGGGATTGGAAAAAAGTAATCCGTCATTTTGTGGTGGTGGCCATCTTGGATTTTGAAATTTTCATGGTATACTGTATTCTACTAGTTAACTCCTTTCATTTGATACCCATATTAAGGGGATTGAAAAAAGTAATCCGCTAAAATTATTTTCCATTTTTAGTCCCTTTAATATTTTCCTCTATTTCTTGCAATGTTATTTCTGATATGCTTTCAATAATTCTTCTGCTTGTTTCTTAAATCTTCGTTCTTCTTTGTCTGTTAACAATTACTTTGAAACATGAATTCACGCTATAAATGTGAACTACGGTCTAGGTCCATCATGCAGCTACTCGTAGTATGAATTAATGTCACTTGGATACTTTTTTAATTCATTCTTCTTTCAGTTTGTAGTTCTCTGTGCCGCCCTTGCCGTTGCTAACGCTGGATTCCTAGGCGCCCCAGCCACATACGCTCCAGGCCCACCAGTCGCCGCCTATTCTGCCGCTCCAGCAGTATCCACCATCTCTTACTCCTCTCCTGTAGTCTCCTATGGAGCTCCTCTCGCCACAACTTACGCCGCCCACGCACCAGCAATCACCTCCCAGTCGTCCAACATCCTCCGCAGCTTCGGGAACTTGGGACAAGTATCGACATATTCAAAAACCATCGACACACCATTCTCCAGCGTAAGCAAATCTGATGTTCGCGTGTCCAACCCAGGATTGAAGGTAGCCGCTGCTCCTGCTTATGCTGCTTATGCGGCGCCCGCTGCATACGCTGCACCAGCTGTCCATACTGCTTATGCTGCTCCGGCCGTTCATGCAGCTTACGCTGCTCCAGCCGTGCATGCCGCTCCAGCTATTGGTGTCGCTTACTCCGCCGCACCAGCTGTTGCTCACTTCACTTACTCCAACGGATACGGCTTAAACTATGGATGGTAGATTGTTTACGGTTGTTTGTTATGTTGACGTCGTTCCTTTTCTAAATTAAGCTATTTATTTATTTATTCTTTTGTATTTCCTAAAAAAACGTACATGTAAATATGTATAATAAATGATTCTCTCATGAATGTTTGTGTCTTTCGTGTTTATAGATGATGAATAAATTGAAATACCATATAGAAAAAACAAATTTGAAAAAGTGTAATAATGTAATACACTCATCACAAAGATGCTTCAACGCCTCTTAACAACACCAAGGTCTGTGTTCAGTACAGAGTTCCAGAGCAGCTTCATTCATATTATACTTACATTCGACTAATGTCTTTATCCTGGAAATAATCATTACAATCCTGGAGATTCAAGCAATCAGCATAAGATGATTTTACACTTAACAATGTCAAGTCATCGGCAAAAATGTAGGTAACTTCTGCAAGTGAGTGATTTAACAACTTGATTTAAAAAATATTAAGAGCATTGACCCCAGGTTAGAACCTTGTGCAACGCCGCTACCAACAACAAATGATTGTGGCTATACACCTATCAAAATTGTCCTTAATATTCCAAACAAGCTACAGCTAAAACCAAACCTCTTAAATTTTGCAAACGCAATTTAATAACAATAATAATAAGTCTTCATTAATGTGCACAACTGAAATATTGATACAAACAAAAAATAATAGATTTATAAAATATGCTATGTAAAAACAAATGGCGGATCTTAGGTTGGCCCAAAAGGAATATTCTGAAGCAACCTGAAAGAGAAATGCAAAAGAAATCATGAAAATGTACTTGTCCGGAGAGGCGGAGACCCACAAAAACATGTATCAACAACCAGACAAAGGGTGGTGTTTTTGAATATATTGTTACGAGAATAAAACCCCCATTCGGTGATCAGAAATCTTCAATGTCTAGAACCTACCATGGATATAAAAATCGTTTAAGGGTGTAAGTGGCCGCAATGGGCAGTTAGTTCTTTTGAGAAGTGATTGAAAGAAATGAGAAAGTAATAAGCGGCATAATACACAATACCTCTACCAGTGGAATATTTTGAAACTGTTATTACTTACACTATTCAAATTTACCACCGATGAACAAAACAAAATTTAGAAGGTTGGAATCCAATTTTGTTCAATTCGGTCAATAGAATGCAAGAAGGAATCCACCTATACAGGTTACAAGGAACGAGGAAGTAGAAGTGAATATCTTTGCGTATTTTCGGGCAAATCCACCACGTACATCTATCCGCACTGTCGAGGAGGATATGGGTGTCAACAGGAATTCGGCGCAGATAATTTTGAAAAGTCGCCATATACCCAATTTTAAATTTTCTATGGTGCAAGAGCTACATCTCCTAGTAAATTAATTTGGACAGGCGAATCTAAATTTTCGCATGAAGGTATTTTTAACAGAAGAAACAACCACAATTGGATGCAAAATTTCAACAAAGATTTAGTCGCAATGTTTTTTGTAATTATTGATTATAAATAATCGCGTAGAATTTTTAATTTACGATGGAACATCATCCCAGAGATATTTAGAGATCTTGAGGACTGTGGTAGAAGAGTTTTTGGACGGTAAAAGATGGATGTTGGTACCAACTGGTGCCCACTGGATCCAGGGCGTATTTCAGTAACTTACCAATATGTTCGACGACAGGTGGGTAAGGCGGTTGGGCCCGTGGGGTAGGCCAGCGAGGTCTCCTGGCCTGACTCCTCTTGATTTCTATCTTTGGGGGCGCATCAATGTCCAAGTATATGCAAAAGTCGTCGACACGAGGAATGAATTGGAGGCACGCGTGAGTGCAGCATTTGCGAACTTGGGCTATGCAGAAATCCAACGTTCAACAACAGAGGACGTTAACATAATTTATGTCAACTCTATAGATAAATCTTGACAAAGGCCCCAGACGGGGCCGAAACGTCGATTGCTTTATTAATTAATGCCAGAATTTCACCAAATTTAAAATATTCTAAATTGGTTACTTATAGATGTTTTAAAATCTTGGTAAATTTTTGAGTCAATTGAGGGGTACCTTACTAAAAGGTGGGCTCCCTGGCTAGCAGACAATCTTTTGTTCATGATGGATATTAGAGACAAGGCTTTAGCAAGGTTTAAAAAGACCAGAAGTCTGGTTCACTGGAATTACTACAAATCTCTTAGAAATTTAGTAAATTCTTCAGTTAATTCTGAAAAGAAAGCATATCTTGAATATCGAATTTCATGTCGTATATTCAGGGAATTACAGTCTTTTGGAGCCAATCTAAAGACAACAAATCATGAGGTTCCAGAGAACTTAAAGGACCCTAACGAAATAGATAAATCATTTCTTGCCTGACCCTGCTCTGCTTGATTATTACTTGAATTCAACATTACAATCAGTTTCAGGTGTTTTTTTAACTTTTAAATACGTTGGACGTGAGGATAAATTGGAAGTGGTAAATTCTTTAAAATCTAACGCATGTGGTCATGATGGCATTTCTTTGAACATATCATTAAATGCTGCTTCTCAGTCTTATAAAGATCTGAGACCAATAAGTTTGCTGTCAGCTCTGTCGAAGACCTTTGAAAAAGTCATTGCTTCTCAAGTGTCAAGATAGGTACTTAAATGAGGTTGGGATGGTTCCAGTGAATCAGTCTGGATTTCGTGAGTTCGTGAGTTATTGAAGGTTACTGACAATATTTTCTCTACTTTGAATCAAAAGACTTTCTGTCTGTTAGTATTGTTAAATTCTTCCTAGGGTTTGACACCATTGATCACAAATTATTGTTAGCTACGAGTATTTTGCATCAAGTTGATTTTGGGTAGGAGGCAAGAAATAATGTTCCCCGACTGTGTCATATCCAGATCACAAATGGTAACAGTTGACGGAAGATATTCTGATTTAACTGATGTAACCTGTGGTGTATCGCAGGGATCAATACTAGGACCCTTATTATCTTCAACATACACTTCCGTTTTAGTTAAATGTCTGCAGTATTGTCAATACCATATTTATGCTGATGATACCCAGCTTTAGGTATTCTACGAGTATTATTCCTTCTCCCTGAATGGTGTGGGCCAGACCTGTCATAGTATCAACAAGGATTTAGGCAACTTCGTGCTTCTTGCCCCGAACCACTCTCTGATGTTGAATGTCACAAAATCTAAATTAATGTTATTTGAAGTTTTTTCGTCGGGTTTTAGCGATGAGAGTGTTGTCGGGAACACGGGAATAATTAAGATAGGCGACTGCTTTTTGGAGTATGCTGATACTGTGCGGAATCTAGGCATCATCATGGCCTCTAAACTAAATTTTTCTTTTCATATCCCCAAATGTTGTTATTCAAAAAGTATTTTTAAATTTAAAAATCATTTATCATCATCATAAGGTTCTCAGTCCGAAGACTGGTTGGACGCGTACCTCCATTCTTTTCTATCCTGAGCTAACCTACGCATTTCCCTAAAAGTAGAACATCCTACATCCCTAACTATTTGAGAGCAGTAGTCTAATCTAGGCCTACCCCTACCTCTTTTTATTCCTATCTCTGACTCTAGTATGTCGCGAACTATTCCTTCGTGTCTTAGAAGGTGTCCTACCATCCTATCTCTCCTACTCTTTATTGTTTTCCATACCTTTCGCCTTTCCCCAACTCTTTCTAATACTTCCCTATTGCTAACCTTATCTATCCACGGTATCTTCATCATGCGTCTGTAACACCACAGTTCAAACGCTTCTACTCTTTTTCTATCCGCTTCTCCTATTGTCCAAGTTTCGCACCCGTATAATGCCGTACTCCATACATACGACTTTAAGAGTCTCTTCCTAGTCTCTATATTAACCGTTCTCGAACATAACAGTTGTTTCTTTTTGTTAAACGCAACTCGTCCCTGCGCCATTCTTTGTTTTATAACTTTAGTGCTCCTACCGTCTTGGGTTATTTTACATCCTAAGTAGCAGAAATCCGCGACCTCCTCTATCTTCTCATTTCCTATTTGTATTTCAATTTTAGTTCTATTTTCACTCCATCTACATACCAAAATTTTAGTTTTCTTTTTATTGATTTTCATGCCGTAGCCCTGTGTCAAAACTGCTTCCATTTCATTCAAAGCCGCTCCTAATTCTTCTTTGCTAGATGCTAACACTGCTATATCATCCGCAAATCTGAGCATGTTAATAGTTTGGCCCTGTACATTGATCCCTGAGGCTGTTCTTTCCTTAACAATATTAATCGCATCTTCGATATATAAGTTGAAAACTAGAGGTGACAATGCACATCCCTGTCTCACTCCCTTCCGGATATCTACTTCCCTTCGTTCCTGCTCACATTCTATAACTGCCTTTTGCTCTTTGTAGAGATTATGTATTATTCTTCTGTCCCTGTATTTCATCCCTACCTTTCTCAGCACTTCGAACATCTTCCCCCATTTTACATTGTCGAAGGCTTTTTCTAAATCTACAAATCCTATATATACGCTCTTTCTCTTTTCTATCGTTTTTTCTATAATTACTCGTAAAGCTAGAATGGCCTCGCGCGTTCCTCTATTTCGTCTAAATCCGAACTGATCTTCTCCTAATATTTATAATATCCCAAAATTTATTAATCTTGACACTAAAGTTGCGAGACACTTGTTTTGTCTAGTTTTAATTATGCAGAAACTCTGTATTATTATTATTAAATAAGGAATAGACAAGAAGCAATGAAGGCGGAACAAGAAATAATGAAGGGACAACCAAGAAGAACAGAAGAATAATCTAGAAGAGGCAATGTTTCAAGATTGCAAACAATTTCTTCTGAAGATAGGAAGAAATACCCAGAAAATGCATTAAAGAAAGTGGCTTTATAATATGTTATGATGCAAAGCATATAGTAATTCGGATCTCCGGGCGGGGACCGGTTGGGGGGTGTCCTTAGCAATAATAAGTGTAACATTTCACGGGTCGGAGTGTGGAATGTTAGGAGCATGAAACCAGTAAGAAAGTTAGAAAATTTTAAAATAGAGATGGATAGGTTAGCATTAGACATAGTAGGTATCAGTTAGGTGCGATGCCCAGAAGTTGGAGACTTTTGGATCAGAGATTTTAGGGTCGATAGGTGGAAATTTGGGAGTAGGAATTGTTATGAAGAAAATAGGGCAGAGCGTAGAAAATTTCTTACAGAAAAGTGACAGGGTAGTTGTTATGGTTACGTTAAATTCGAAACCTGTAAATACGGTAATAATACAAGTACATAGCCCACATCTAATTATAGTGATGAGGCTGTAGAGGCAGTTTATAGCGATATCGAATATGTGCTAGAGTCTGTGAAGGGGCATGAAAATTTAATAACTGTAGGAGACTTTAATGCAGCTGTAGGTACAGGGAGAGAAGATAGAATAATCGGTCCCTTTGGATTAAAAAATAGGAACGACAGGGGAGTTAGACTGAAAGATTTTTGCGATAAACATAACCTAACAGTCGCGAACACTATATTTCAACATCACGTTAGGAGGAGATATACGTGGGAAATGCCTGGGGACCTTGGGAGATATCAAATAGATTACATTCTTTTAGGCAAAGATTTAGAAATCAAGGTTAGGGACTGCAGAAGCTATCCAAGAGCAGATGTGGATAGCGATCACAACATATTTGTTATGAAGGCCAATCTCAAATTTAAGATTTTTAAAAAACGAAATGGTAGGAGACACCTTGACCTCGAGAAACTAAGAAACTGATTCGCGCAATGAGTCTTTCATCAGACAGAATTATAAGAAATATTGCAAACAAAAAGCACTCCATGGAAAATAAGAACAAATACCTGGTAAACCTGGTCATAGTATTGTCACTAATTGTCAAGTTTAACTTAACTAAGTATTAATTTAAATCCGATTTCAATGTCTTTTCGCTAGAATTTATTAGAACTTTTTAAATAATGTCTAGCTCTATTGCTGAAGCGTATGACAAGCTCGCGGTGTTTTTCAAAATTAAGAAAATGTCGTTATTGCCTCCCGAGCCTTGGCAAGGCGTTTGAGGAAAATTGAATATTTACTAAATTAAATTGATATTCATTTCGGTATTTAATTTTTCTCAAATTTACCCATGCAATGGAATATGATTAAACAGTATTTTTGATCACAACTCTCGTTTGAAAAAGATAGGAACTTTCGGTTTGCGGCATTCTGTTCTTTATGTTATGTGTACTAACAGCATGTTGTAAAAATGTACCATTCCATTCAAAAAAATTTGAGAAAATTTGGTACCTGTGCACTGGGATTTGATTAAACGATATTCTTGATGATACTTCCATTTGATAAAGATAAAAACTTCCGGTTTACGGCATCTTGTTCTTAATTCTATGCGTAATGACAACATATTATAAAAACATTACCATTCCATTTATAATTTTTGAGAGAATTTGACAATTTCGTAAGTTTCGAAATAACACCATCTGGTGGCTCCCTCGTAAAATTAAATTCAAATGTAAATGCAGATTTCTATTACGCTATAGATTCCCTTTCCAACAATACCATATTCATTAAAATTGGTTAAAGCAATCCAGAGATATGGTATTTTTGGTGTAAGAGAATTTTTTCCTTTCCCCACTCCTTATTTCATAAGTTAGATCAACAAGTTATTAAACTAATTTGCAGCGTATTACGAGGAGATTTTGAGAAAGCTAAAGGCTTCCTAAATTTCCATTTGAATTTTCGAAGAAAATGCGGATTGTCTGTTTTCTTTTAAAATTGTGCCCCCTAGCGGGGCAAACTGAAAGGTAAAAATATTTTTGATGAAGTTTTGATGGCCACTTTTATAGGAAGATTTTTTTCTGAAAGCTGTAGGATGAATAGTCCTAAAGCTACGTTTCCACTGAAGGAACAGTGAGAACTTTTTGTTGCATTGTGTTTCTCTTTGTTGGCATGTGTAGAAACTTCTAGCAACACATGTAAACTTGTTGTTTCCACTCAATCAACTAAATTTGGCAACAGTTTCACCTTGTTTCTGGTAGTTTGTGCGAGCGCAACTTAAGTGTTTCCACTAGATTAAAACAGTGTATGCGAATATGGAGAAAGATGAAGAAATAGCGTTAGCAGCGGAAAAGAAAGCATAAATATTGGGTTAAGTCAAGCCTTGAAGAAAGGGAGCAATATGGTGCGGCATGCAGCTACTCGCAGCGCCCTGAAAAAGATGATTTACATGTGGGAGAAATAACTAATGGTAGTGTGAAAATTTTTTTACGAATGCCCACAATAGACCTCGAATGGCTGTTATGTCAAGTTATTCCCCGAACAACTAACTCATTCGTCCACTTAAACGGCATATTGTTTTATTTCTTTTCCCTTCGCTACTTACTGAAATACTAAACACAATAACTTGCATGTTGCATCATTCATTTCCACTGCGGCAACAATACGCATTTGTTTCCCCGTGTCGCCGATTTTCTTTTGAAGTTACCGCTCAAAATGGAAGCCGGCGACATGAAGGAACAGTCGACATTTGTTACCGAAACATAGAGAAACTTTTAGGAACTTTGTTAAACATTTCTAGGAACAAGCAACAGCAACACAAAAGTTCCTCAATGTTTCTTCAGTGGAAACGTAGCTTTAAGATATAGCCGGTCGCCAACCTTAACCGGACACCCGGTATTTCTTAGCAACTAAGTATAACTTCTATGGAAAAACTTTATTTGGCTTTTCGATTTCTCCTTCTAAGCTGTTTTATTCTGAGACTTTAAAAAGCTTGATTCAAAAATTTTTAATTTTACAAATATACATTTTTGTATTTTCTGCGCACCCTGTACAACAAAATCAAAGTTTCTCAACGTGAATCGTATTTATATAACAAGCAAAAGAAATTATAAAGAATGACTTTTTCACGAAAAACTGAAAATAAATGTTTTTACGAGTATAGTTAAGTCCATCCGTGGACATACTGTATATCGAAGATACGATTAATATTGTTAAGGACAGAACAGCCTCAGGGATTAATATGTACTGGGTCAAACTATTAACATGCTCAGATTTGCGAATGATACAGCAGTGTTAGCATCTAGCAAAGAAGAATTAGGAATGGCTTTGAATGAAATGGAAGCAGTTTTGACAGTGGGCTACAGCATGAAAATCAATAAAAAGAAAACCAAAATTTTAGTATGTAGAGGGTGTGAATGTAGAAATGAAACTGAAATACAAATAGGAAATGAGAAGATAGAGGAAGTCTCGGATTTCTGCTATTTGGAATGTCAAATAACTCGCAATGGTAGGAGCACAAAGATATAAAACAAAGAATAGCGCAGGGTCGGGATGCAACTGTTATGCTCCGGACCGGTTAATGTAGAAATTCAGAAGATTCTTAAAGATATATGTATGGAGTACGACATTTTACGGGTGCGAAACTTAGACAATAGGAGAAGCGGATCGAAAAAGAGTAGAAACGTTTGAAATGTGGTGCTACAGACGCAGGATAGCAATATGGAGGTAGATACTAGAAAGAGTTGGGGAAATATATGGAAGACAATAAAGAATATAGGAATAGTTCGCGACATACTAATCAGAGATAGGAATAAAAAGAGGTAGGAGTAGGCTTAGATTAGACTACTGCTCTCAAATAGTTAGGGATGTAGAATGTTCTACTTTTAGGGAAATGCTTAGGTTAGCTCAGGATAGGAAAGGATGAAAACCTTTTGATGCTGAATACTTTCAGTCCTAATCATAGGACATGTTGTGGACGACTTTTTGTCTTCTCTGGATGGGGGCTGTCGTTTCCAGCCGTGCTGTTGATACTGCTAATCATATGTTGCCGTAATTGGTTGAGGTTTGTTCAGTTCAATTATTGTCTAATTACTTATAGGGAAAGGAGCAGTGCGTGATCCTAAATGATATTCAGTCATGTTGCGCCCGGTTATGGAGTGGAGTGGTGAGTTTTCCGCTACGTACGTACCATTTCTGTGTCAGCACTAGCACATTTTTCTCCTCAATCAATATTCCGAGACTTTGGCGCCACCTCTAATGCAAGAGAGGAAATAAACACGAGAACATAAACAGAAATCTTTAATTTGGCTAGCGACATCTTACGTCTAAGTAGCGAACTTTCTATCAAGAGCTCACGTTTTGTAACAGAAATCTGCTCAACCATGGATCACTTTAAAACAGTGGTTCCCAAAGTTTTTTTTGTCACGCCTCCCTACTGTCTAAAATGAAAATGCCCACGCCCCCCGTCGGCACAAGCTAGACTCTAGCTCTAGCTGCTATAGAGCTAGAGCTAGACTCTAGCAATCTAGCAGCTAGACAGCTAGAGGAAGCCAGTGGGCTCACCATGTACTTATAAAATACAACAAGGTAAAACATGTTTGGATGCGAGGCGCGCGCTAATGATACTGGAGTGTGGCGGAAACGGAAAGATTTCCGTTTCTCGCTCGCGCCCCCCTTTACATGTTATCGCGCCTCCCTAGTGGGGCGCGCCCCCCACTTTGAAAACCAATGCTTTAAAATCACAAACAGGATACCCAAATTTTTTTGGCAGTTTTTTCAAATTCAGAATAATAAACGTCCTAATAATAGCAGAAAACAGGTTGTAGGTACAAAATGAAACTAGACATTAAATTAAATTTCTTACTTTATTATGTCATTGCAAAGAAAAATCTAATGATTATGTATTTACAATGCTAGTTACACAAACACCATGAGTACAATTACAAAGAAATAACAAACATTTCTTATGTAAAAACACCCTGCAAATTATAGGATAATGATACTGAGTAGTACCCTCAATTTAGAATAAATGTTAAAAAATAAACGAATAATGAAAAAGAACACACAACACGCTACCGTTTCAATTTCGCCCTATTGTAGCTTACAGTAAATAAAACCAACTAAAATATAGATACAATACATAACTTTTAGAATAAAAACAAAAATATAAAAATCAAAGTAAATTCTAAAAATTGCTTAAATGGGCAATATTGCATTTCAACAATTTTTCGAGTTATTACTTAGAATTCTCTAAAAAAATTTAAAAAAATTAATCGGGCGAGAATTCTGAAAAATAACCTTGCGGCAAATAAAAACATTTTGATTAAGTTCAAAAGTTAAAATACCACTGTATATAAAGACAAACAATACGGGGAACGGCAAAGGGCATCATAAACTGACTACTTTAAATTCAACACAAAATTTTATACACATATCAATAATTTTCACCTCTAAACCAAATTTACTCGTACCCGATATGGTACTTATTATCCTTGCGGATAAGCGACAAGGTGACCAAATTATTAAAATATTTTACGTAAATAAACTCTCTGGGAATGCGCGAAAATGCATTTAAATATTGTTTTCGTAATAACATTTCAATGTTTTGTTGTTGTTATTATTATTATTAGTAACGAAATTTCGTTAACTTAATTCGTGCACACGGTGAGGAAATTTGAGAGATAAAAAAAGAAGAGAAAGAGGAATTTCAAGAAACAGACGAGAATTTCGAGTAATCTGAAGGAATTTTTTAGGGAATTCAACGAGAATTTATGGAAGTTGTATGGCAAGCCGTTTTACTATTTAATCCATTGTTTATTATACATCAAAGGATATTTGTTATATGTAGAATTTTTATTATCACTTTAAAACAGACATTGAATTAAAATTATGGTTTAACAAACTGAATTTTATTAAAAATATGAGTTTACAAAACTTATTTAAATTTATGTCGAAATTGACAAAAGTTAATTAAAATTATCTGACACATAATTGTAATTATTTATTTTAAAATATCATTTAGATAATTTTAAATAACCTGTATTAAAATTATCTGTGAGATAATTTTAAATCTATAATTAAAAATATCGTTCAGAAAATTTTAAATCCCCTGAATTAAAAATTTCTCAGATATTTTTAATTCCAGATAATAGAAATTACCGCCCTCTACAATTGGCAAACGTTCTTAAAAAGTTTGTTACTGTGTGTGTGGAACGTTCTTCCATTGACAACTGTTTGCTTTGAACATAACCACAGACTATTGTGACATAACCTTAACCTTACATGATTTAACATCTCCATATGAATGCTCCAGCGGGAGAACGCGAAACTACAGTACTGCAGACCGACGTACACAGGCAAACACGGAATTTAACGTGATTGTCTTGCGTTAGAGGGCGGTAATTTCCAATATCTAGATAATTCTAATTCAAAAATTAAAAATATCTCCCAGATAATTTTATTTCACAAGATTTAAAATTATCTAAACGATATTTTAAAATCAAGAATTATAAATATCAAACAGATAATTTTAAATCGTCTACAATAAAATTTTCTGACAGATAATTTTAAATCCAGAATTAAAAATATCTTTTAGATAATTCTAATTCACACTATTTATTCCATATTTGTAAAAAAACATTCACTATATCGTTTATTAAATTTAAAATATGGATTTAATACTTTCGTTAAAATTGAAATGTCGTTTAGATAGTTTTTGTTCGTTGGTTTTAAAATTGTCTAAACCATATTTTAAGTTCAAGAATTGAAATTTTTGTGCAAGTTATTATAAATTGCCTCCATTTTAATGAAAAATGTCGTTTAGATAATTTTATATCAATCGAATTAGTATTATTTGAATCATATTTTTAAATTAGGAACTAAAAATTTCTTTGAGGTAAGTGTAATAAACCCACATTAAAATTATCCGAAAGACATTTTTAAATTATGAATTTCAAATATCGGTTGGAGGTTCTTGCTACCTATTCCGTGTAATACAATGGGAAATTGTTCAGTTTTAAAATATCGTCGAGATAATTTTAAATGGTCTGAATTAAAATTATCTAAACGATATTTCTATTTCTTTATTTTCAATTATCCCACAGATAATTTTAATTCAAGCGATTTAAAATTATCTGAACGATATTTTAAAATAAGGAAATAAAATATGTCGTTTGATGTATAATAAACAATGGATTAAATAGTAAAACGGCTTGCCATAAAGTTGAAAATTCCTGGGCATTAGGTTTCTTTAGAATAAGGAATTCTGGGCACAAAGTTGGTCTAAACTTGAAATGAATTCAGAGAATCAAAAGTGGTATTTCAGGAAACAAATTGGAATTTATGGGAATTTATGGGAATTCATTGGCAAGTACAAAATTTATTCAGAATTAATGAAAATTGAAAATAATTTTTTTGGCAATTTTGTGTAAAAAAACTGCGGAGATCAATTTGGAATTTGCGGGAGTTTATTTTAAATTTTAATGGAATTCACGAAAATCTTACAGAAATATCTCGGGAACGGGGATTTTTGCTCTACCCTTGAAGCGAGTGTAGCAAACTTGTGGAAATTCATTTAAATTTTATAGGAGTATTTATAGAAATTTACTGAGTGTTTCAATGAGAATTTACGGGCATTAAAAAGAACAATTCTTTTATCAAAAGGAAATTCCATGCACAAAATTCTGTGGGAGAAGTCAATGTGTGTTTACAAAAAGAAGAAAAGAGAATTTGGGGATTCAACGGGAATTTATGGAAATTGAGAAATCCTGAGAATTTGATATTTTGCGAATGGGGAATTCTATGTACAAAGTTTTGGTGTTCGCTTGGCACGAACTCGGAGAATTAAGAGGTATTTCAAGAAATAATTAGAAATTTACGGGAATTTATTGGAATTTATGGGAATTCGTGGAAATTTATGAATTTATTGTGGAATTTAGATTAATTTATTTATTTATTAAGTGTTTCTATGAAAGAAATAGATGGGAATTTATAAGAATTTTTAGAGGAATTTACGGAAATTGAAAAATTATGGAAATTAGAATTTTTTGTAAATTGGGAATTCTGTGTACAAAATTTTGCTATAAACATGAATTGAATTCAGAGAATTAAGCGGTATTTCAGGAAGTAAATATGATCCGAGAATTTATCCTGGGAATTAGAGGAATCCTTTTATCAATTTTGCATTAAAAATTCTACGGGAGAAGTCAATTTGGAATTTTGTGCGGAATTTAAGGAAATAAAGGGAACATTATGCAAATTCAAGGAAATTTATAGGAATTTATTGGCGGTTCCTATTGGAATTGAAATGAAAAACATTGAGAGGAAATCAATGAGAAATTTTCGTGTTCACGTTAAAGGGAACTGAAAGGGGAGTTTACGGTAACAGAAGGGAATTTAAGGGAATCCAAATATATATATATAAGTTACTTAGTGAAAAATTCTACCTCAACAAAGTGTCAGTTTCTGGCGCTTGTTGGCCCTCCCTGGCATATTGACGGGCTTCAGCAAAAGCTACCAACTCTTCCCGAAAAGTCTCTCTTAATAGTTACACAATAAAGTTAAAAAAAATTCAGAGCAGTTTTAGTGTTGAGGTATCTTAAGACGTTCTCTAACGTCTCGATTAGTAGATGAACACATTCAGTTTTTTTTGTATGTTGGCAGGACTGAGGGCTTAAAAGAGACTTCCGGTTGCGTCTGCAATTATTTCTATCTAAAATTAACTTGCACGAAAACAATTATTACAACATTACTACATGCATTTATGTAAATTTCACTACAATTAAGCTATAGTAATTTACACTGTAGGTATATTTGTTTACACTTTGCTTTTAATTTATACAATTTTATATATCTTTTTAAACTACCTGATATAAATTTTTCAAGGCTCTGGTTTTTCAAATACTCTTCAGTTATAATTTTATTAGGGCTGAGAAAAATATGTCTGTTTTTTTACAATTTTAGTTTATTTTTTTATTATTATTATTTGTGTTTTCGTAAGTTTTTCTAGTCTACCAACATCAATTGACCACAAAATATAAATTCTACAGAGTACCCCGAAAAATACCGTATACGAAATAAGACACAGATTTGTTTTTTTTTAAGAAATACATCTGGAAATGCAAAAAAATACCAATTGGTACTCCGGTCTAAGAGACAAAAATGCTATGGATAAATTTAAAATTTACTTATTACAAAGGCACTGTAACGATACAGAATAATATTTCACTAGGCCCTGGCAGAGTGTTCCTCTTAAAATGGATATTTTTCTTCGAATTTGGCACTACAATATAATCAAAATATATTTCAGATATAGCCAGAAACACCCTGTGCGTAATAGAACAAAAAATGACCTAAACAAGCCTTATTTCTATTTACATGTTTTATTACTTTTTTATTTTCGTAAACACGTTCAGTGACCACTAACACCATGTTATACATTAAACACAACAGAAAACTTTTTTCCTACTCCGTTTCTGCTAAATTAAAAAAAATTAAAATTAAACAAAATTCAGGAAAAGAGTTCAACCGATTACTAGAAATAATGAAATCTTTGGCTCGAAGTGAAAAAGAACTAAACACACGAAGTACTTAAAAATGAGCAAATAATTTGTCTCGGCCGTTTGCACAGAGGTTTGCACCAGTTGCATAAATGTCAAATGCAAATCTCTCGGACTGTCTAGCAGCACCATTGCACAAGACAACATTTTTATACACTGGGTGACTCCCTGAACTGAACAATATTTTGTACTAACCGTAGTTTGAGAGATATCAAAAATTTATGTTTATGAATTTAATGCTGACCTATATGAATTTAAGGAAATTTAAATATAAATTGTGGGAATGAGGGGAATCTTTTGTAAAAAGGGGACTCTTTACAAAATTTTAGCGGTTAAGTCAAAGGGGAATATTGGCACAGACTTGGAATAAATTTAGGGAATAAAGATGGGAATAAAAAGGGGTTTAAATAAATATATGGGAATTTACTGGTGGAGTTCACGATAATTTATGAAAATTAAAAAATCATGGGAATTAGGGGAATTTTTGCGAAAAGAAAATTGGGTGTACAAAGTTTTGGTGTCAACTAAAAGTGAATTCAGTTATAGTGAATTTATAAGAATTCACCGGTATTAGGGAATTTACAGGAATTTGTTGGCAATTTTAACGGTATTTTATAAAAAGTTGTGTAAAAATATCTGCGGGGAAGTCAGTTGGGAATGGAATATGGCAAATTCGAGACGAAAAATAATGCAAATTCGAAGAAATTTGTGAGAATTTATCGCGAAATTCGTAGGCAAATTTAGAAAAATGTAAAGAGAAAATTCCATGCCAAAAATTCTGCGGGGGATGTCAATGAGGAATTTATTAGAAATTTAATGACAATTTCTAGAAATAAATTTCTGCAAATGAATGGGATTTTATAGGAATTTACTTGCTAGTGAAGTTACTGAGAATGTATGGAAATTAAAAAATCATAGAAATTTTCTTGCGCAAAAGAAATTCTGCTTGCAACATTTTGATGACAAATTTAAACGAATCAGAGAATTAAAAGGGAATTTCGGGAAATAAACGAGAATTCGTGTATTTATTGGAAATTGGAGGAATTTGGTGTAAAAAATTTTGTTGGGGAAGTCAAATGGGAATTTTGGTCTACACGGAATGTGAGAAATGTAAAGGAAACGGAATAAAAATTAAATAAATTCGGGAGAATTTGTAGGAATTTATCAATTTGTGTATTTATTGTGAAATTTATGGGTAAATTTAAAAGAATTTATTGAGCGTTTCGATGTGAATTTATGGGAGTGAAAGATAAAAATTTTGGGAGTTAGAATTTCTTGTCTGGAGGTAATTCTATGCCCTAAATTCTGTGGGGAAACTCAATGAGGAATTTATTAGAAATTTAATGACATGGTATAGAAATTACAAAAACGCGGGGATTAGAATTGCTTTGTGTAAAGGGAATTCTGCGCACAAAATTTTGGTATAGACTTGAAATGAATTCAGAGAACTGAAGGATGAATTTCAGGAAATAAACTGCAATTTGCGGGCATTCGTGTGAATTTACGGGAATATACTTATGGAAATTTATTGGGGAACTTGTTGGAAATTTTAATGGGAATTTATGAAAAATAAAAAGCATAATCCGAGGAATTTTGGTATACAAGCTTGAGGAATTGCAGAGGAATTAGTACGGAATTACATAAATTTGTAGGGAATTGCAGGAATTGTTTGGGGAATTGTTGGGGAATTGCAGGAATTAGTCAGGAATTAGTGAGGAATTGCACAGGAATTGCAGGAATTACAAGGGAATTGCAGAAATGTTTACTAACGATAGCGCATGCGCTGTAAATTATTGCATCATCTTTACAAATATAAATTACAGTGATTACATGGGGAATTGCAGGAATTAAATGGGTAATTGGGGAAATTACTTGAGGAATTGCATGAATTAGATAGGAATTGCGGGAAATTAAAAAGGAATTACACATAAATAGAGGAATTTGTGTACGAGCTTGAGGAATTGCATAAATTTGTAGGGAATTGCTGGAATTGTTTGGGGAATTGCTGGAATTAGTGAGGAATTGCAGGAATTACAAGGGAATTGCAGAAATGTTTACCCCTCTTATACTAACGATTGCGCATGCGCTGTAAATTATTGCAGTATAGGACGTACAGGAAATGCAAGAATTAGTTGTAAGGGAATTCCAGGAATTAGTAGAGAAATTGCAGGAATTACATAAGGAATTGCAGGAATTACATGAGGAATTGCGGGAATTACATGGAGAATTGCAGGAATTACATGGGGAATAGCGGGAATTTCTTGAGGAATTGCAGGAATTAGATAGGAATTGCGGGGAGTTAAAAGGAATTACACATAAATAGAGGAATTGGTGTACAAGATTTTACTCTGCGGTTCACCCCTCGGCATAATCCTGTGAATTGAAAGAATTTTGTGTACGAAATTCTGTGGGGGGAAGTCAGTTGAGAATTTTGGAGGAATTTTTAGGAATTTATTGATCGTGCCAATGGCAATTTATGGAAATTAAAAGGAGTGGAATTCAATGTATACGTACGAAATTCAGTGGGGGTAAGTTAATGAGGAATTTATTGGAAAGTTAGTGGGAATTTATAGAAATTAAAAACAATCACGGGAATTAGGAAAATTTTCGTGCGCAAGAGGTATTCCGCTTAATGTATTTTGGTGTAAACTTTAAATGAATTGAGAGCATTAAAAGGGGAATTTAAGGAAATGAACGGGAATTCGTGAGAATTTATGAGAATTAATTGAGGAATTTATTTTAAATTGCAAATAATTTGAAAATTTGAATAAATTAAGAACTGGGGGAATATTTGTCAAAAGGGAATTCTAGAAATGTTGAGGATTTCAGGAAATTATGCAAATTCATGGGAATTCATGGAACTTCGTCAATTTTATGGGTGAATTTATAGAAATGTATTGAGGGTTTCAACTCCGGTTTCAACTAGAATTCATGAATATTAAAAGGGAAAACTTCGGGAATTATGAACTTTTTTGTCAAAAAGAAATTCAATGTACAAAATTAAGCAGGGAAAGTCAAAGATGAATTTTCGTGTAAACGTTTAAGGAATTAGGCGAATAAAAGGTGAATTTACGTAAATTTGTGGGAATTTACGGAAATTGAAAACAAAAAATTATTGAAATTCAGTGTGCAAAATTTTGTCAGTGATTTACCGCTTGTAAATCACATTTGCAGATGCAGTGATTTGATTTGATTTTTGACTTTTTTTTATTTAAATTTCGGACAAAAAGATGCGTGACTATAGTCTCTCATATTGCGAGGCGTAGAAAATAGTGCAGAATAGACACAAACGACCTAGACTTTACGACATACCGCCAAACCAAATCAGAATGGTCGTCCACGATGATGGACAACAAGAGCAAAGGAAAATCTTCAGATCCCGTCTGATATGTAACAGATACTACTACAGATTCCTCCCTACGTACAGTTCTCCTATAATTTGCGAAAGTAAAACCAAGATAAATACTCTAAACCTAATTTTCTTTTAAATAACTTACGTCTCGTCTAAAACATTCAGAGATACGGGTATCTCACCATCGTCAGTCTGTTAACATTACCTAGTGCTTTACCCTCGTATTTGTAGGTAACGAGTTCAGTTTGAATCCTTCACTCTTCAAAAAGTCAATTTCGGCATAACCAAAGCCCGTCTCAGGTCCAGCCTGAATTTCACTTAACTGGGTTTTTAAAGTCCTGGGGCTCCTGTTGCCGTCTTCGTCGGCTGGGGCCAAGTCTAAACTCGCGTAGTGCAGTTGTACATCGGCAGTTATAGACGCAGGCCGCACTGTTTCACTATTAACACTGTTTGGGCGCGAACCGACCACTGTAGAAGTTGAAGAACTTAGTTCGCTCGACGTCGAACTCGGTCTAGACACGGCAGTTTCTGGTTTTTCAGTAGTTGGTGATCCTTCTTCACTTTTGGTTAAATCAGTACATTCGTTAATGGGCCTAAAACTAGCTTCACACAAACCGATTTTAGACAATTTTGATACTATAGTTGGACTCGTTTGCTTCATGTCAATTTGGCCTGGAGTCATCAGGGCGTAATCGTTTTCTTCCTCACGTGGATTAAACCGCCTCATTATCGGATACCCCGGATTGAAGTTCACGTAATCGGAACTATCTTCAACTTTTGGTTTCTCGAAATTCATCGTGGTGTAATCTTCGTTTGATTTATTCATCAACATACCACTGCCACGATATTTCGTGTTAACAACCGCTGGTGGTACCTTTATGGTAGTACTGGAGGTAGGTTTGATAGGCGAACAGGGGCTGTTGATGCTTATAGGGAAAATCGTTGAAGAACTTGAGGGAGTATTAACACTGGAACTACTGCTATCTTTGGAATTTCTTCTGCTATTCTGTCTTGAACGTTGTCTAGGTAAACTTGAGTAAGGACTACTCAAAGGCAAGTACATCTTTGGAGGTGTTCCTCCTGAGTACTTCCTCCCCACCGGACTCTCTAGGGAGTTCTTCGGAGGTTGCGCACTAGTATTTTGAATAGCAATTGGTTGCGATCTTGTCTTATCTTTCTTGCTCGCTTTTCTCTCTTTCTTCCTACTACTTCCTCCACTCATATTGGCGTAATCATCCGCTTTAGAATTGATTTTAGTACCATCTAAACTGGACTGTCGCTTATGATTAGGTTTTTGGTTACCTAAAGTCATTTCGACATACCCATCAGGAGCTGGTTTATTACTGTCATTGTGGGCATGAAAATCCATGTCCATGTATTCGAAACTATTTGGGGAACCTTGATGAAATTTGGTGTTTTTGATCGGCGAGGTACTCAACACATTACGAGATTTGTTGTTATTCCTCTGCGTCATATCCATATATTCTTGATTATTCCTTAACGAGCTGGGAGGAGACAATTTCTTATTGTTCCTTTTAGGGTCCATGTCCATATAGCTACCCTCTTCTGGTGTATTCCTCAATATCATAGGCGTATGATTCTCTCTAGAAGGAGGAGTACCACTTCTCATATCAACATAAGAGCTAACGTCTTGAATTTTCCCTGGTTTCATTTCAACATAACCTGATGGCGTCTTAAAACCAGGCTTCATATCAACATAACCAGAACTACCAGCACTTGATGGTTTTGAGAAATCTAGTTCCATCAGATCGTCCATGGGACCAATTGATCCATGAGAGCCTTGTACTCTAGAATTCGACAATAGGGGAGCACTCGAAGATTTGTTATTCGTATGGTATCCATAAGGTGGCAACACTCTATTGAAAACTTTCTTTGTACGTGAACCAACACTGAAAGCGCGTACTCTCGCATTCTCAGGAGTCGTCGACATTTCCATGTTATACTTATTGTATTTATAATCAGGCCTTGATCCTACTGAGTTAGCTCTAATAGGACGATCGGTTGAATTAGTCTCTTCTTCCTCTGAAGGAGTGAAGTATGACGAAACCTTTTCTAGATGGTACTCGGCAAATTTCATATCAGTTGATGGTGTTCCTGAAGTAACACTACTGGTACTCGCTGCTGGTGACATTCCATGGATATTCCTACCTCTTGGGCTCATATCAACATAACCATCATCAGAACTAATAGGAGCCATTGGAACATAAGGGCTTGTTATATGCATCAAAGGGCTATCAGGATGTTCATCATCTTCAGCGATCGCTTCATCAGGAGTCAAGGAATTACTGTACCTCCCCAACATGGTTTCATTGTCTCCCCAATGTTCTGAATCGTCTATACTCAATGAAGATCCAGCTGAATCAGTGGAACAAGCGGCCGATGGGGGACTAACTGGACTCTCTGAAGGAGGACTATGGGACATATCTCGGACAATAAGAGATTGAGGTCTGAAAACCATAGGGTGCAGACGTAACCCCCAAGAACCCAAGTGGTTTCCTTCACTGGTCGTTCGAGGTCGCGATGGCATGCTATCGCATCGCTCTCTTCCTCCGGAATTTGGACCTGGAAAAAAAGTAAATATACTAAAATAAGTTAAGGTACCTTTTGAGGAAAATCCCCTTTGAATAGCAAAAGCAATAATTAGGAATGAAAAATAGATGGATGGAGTTAAGAATAATACGGCAAATTAAAATATTTTGTGTTAATTTCAAATGACGATGGGTTAGTAATGGAAGATAAGAAAGTTAATACAGAAGCAGTCAAAATTAAAACTTAAAATTAAACTAAAATTTCTTGCTCATCAATATAGGATAAACAGGCAAAGCATTAAAAAGCTATACATCGTGAAACAGTAAAAAGGTGGAAGCACAAAAGGTAAACGCAAGAAATAAAAAAGGTAAAACAAAAAAAAAATGCAAAAGCGTTGGTGATACATACATTTATTAGAGGATTGGTTGGATCGTTTGGTGGTAGCTCGCGGGGGGTGCGAGGTGTGATCAGTGAGGGGTGCAGGGTTCGCAAGGGGCAGAGATTGTGTGCGCTGGTGGTTGACGATCGCCGGCCAAGATACACCACCCCCTGCTATTAAAAATAAATAAGACACCCAATAAAAAAAATGGTCTAATAACACACACACAAAAACATGAATCAGGCAATTTTATTTAAGCTTCCAGTTAAAGGGGGTTGCAATTGCAGATACCTATTTATATTAGGTTAAAAATACTTCGTCCGTTATTTTGTTATTGAAAAAATTAAAATTACACAAATAAGTCCAAACAAATTCCGTGTAATCCTAGGCTTATTTTGGTCTCGTTACGTAAGTCATAAAACAATAATCGGTAATTTACCAACAAAATATACAGGGTGAAATAGACAAATTTATTTTACTTCTGCTGAAATGCAATTTTCAATTACGTATTAACGGAAAATTAATCCATGAAATTATTTGTGAAAATAAAAAAACACGGCCAAAATGGGGCTCCCTTTTCGGTTTTACTATAAAGATGTCAAAATGTCACATGACATGGTCAAGTCAACCACCAGTCAAAAAACGTGTCGAAAAATACGATAAAACTAATTTTACGATGAAGAATCAATATGAATATGTATTAAAATAACAGATCAGCTAATGAGAAAATGACAAAATAGTGGGGTGCAGAACGAAAAAAGCCACGCAATAAAAATAATTTGAAAAATTTGCGCCGTGATTTTTAGTTTCAAGACACAGACCTGCGATAGAGTGACGTCTTTCTGAAGTTCTACCAGTGGCGCGCTGTATTATGAGCTGATAAATGGCAGCAACCCCGTTAACTGTAACAACCAGGCCCACACAACGCAAAACATTAAAACAAATTCTGGCTAATTTATGGAAAAACGTCGTAATTTGTAATTTTAACTTAAGTAATACGACTAAAAAATGGGGTGGGAGAGGGTACATGTTCATTTACAAGCAAAACAAGACAAAAGCACAAACAAAAAGATGACTCTGTTAATTAACGATATGTAATTCCATAGCACATAGACACATTACGTATGTAATAATCGATCAATTGAATAAGTGTCAACAAAATCACTGTTGCCAGAAATTTAAATGCTCCCAGTGCATCAAGACCCTGGATGTGACTAGACGTTACGAGCAACAAGAAGTGACACAGCTACATGTCTTTATGCTAGGATTATACTCCAACATAAGCCAAAAAAACGGATACATCGAAAATATAGTAAATGAAATGATAAACAACACGACAAAAATCATGTTCAAGCAAAGCAACACCACCGCGTAGTACTAAAAGTATCATACCAGTGGTGTGACGTGCTGTTGAGGCAGTGGTAGTAACGGGATGAATTACTACAGACTCATTATTTTGTGGAACATCTGTAATAACAACGGAAACGTCTTACACATCATCGTAACGGTAAATTGCAAAAAGCAAGCTTGGTTCGCAAATTATGCAAAATTCAGTTGTTAATAATTACTCAATTTTTGGCTTATTTTCTCATATCACCATTATCCAAGGATTATTTCCCGAAAACAGTATAGCAAGTGCCATAACTACGACATCATCATCGCTGGTTAGACGCGTACCTCCATCATTTCCTACCCTGAGCTAACCTATTTATTTTCCTAAAAGTAAAACATCCTACATCAACAACTATTTGAGAGCACATGTATGATCTGGGTCTACCCCTACCCCTTTTTATTCCTATCTCTGATTCTAGTTCAGTCCAACAGATTTACGTTGGCGCCTGACACAGCCTGCATCTAACTCAGCGCAGCAGTGGCGTGAACGTTTTTTTACTCTTGGGAATAAATATTAAATAATAAAAATTCAGTAAATAGTATTCAACGTGCAATAAGAAAATTATCAGTACCAAAGGTAATTCATGATGTAAAAAGGCAAACGTAATGTGATTTAATGCAGAATAATCTGTAGTAATACAATAAGTGGTCTGGAATTGTCGGAAATTTTACGAAAGCTGTTGCTTTGCTTGGTAACCACGAGTGTAAATTTGACAGTTAAAAGATCACGAGCGCTTCCATCCTATATCTTCTATTTTTTGTTGCCTTCCATACCTTTCTCTTTTCCCCAACTCTTTCTAATACCTCCCTTATCTACCCAGGGTATCTTCATCATGCGTCTGTAGCACCACATTCCAAACACTTCTATTCTGAGCATCTGAGCATGTTAATAGTTTGGCCCTACATATTAATCCACAGATTATTCCATCTTCCCCCTGTGCCTACAACTACATTAAAATCCCCATGAGTCTCGTTACTTTTTTCGGAAAATAATATTGGACATTTGATTAAAAAACATTTTTCAGTACGTTAACAGGTAAAAAATATCCTTACAACGGTACCATGGGTTTGATGTCATCATAAAGCATAAATTCCAAGAAAACATAATTCCAATGTTGTTCAGACTTAAGCTGTATCACACGGTATAAACTTGAACATGCCTCTAAATTGTTTCTCATTTGTTATTTTGTCAATTTTTATTATAAAAATCATTATAAGTGGATCTGTTTCAACAGCTGGGATGACTTGCAGATAAGATTGTTTATACAATTGTTTTCAATTTCACAAATAGGGAAAATCATTTCGGTATCTACGCAAATACCATTGCCAAATCTGGTGTTTCGAGTATTAGGTATAGAATCAGCTATCGACATTATCGAATATTTTGCGCAAAATATTGTTTATAATTAACAGTATTCATCGGTTATCTAAGTAAGTCATAAATAATACTGGTATTAAAAAATTGGGTCTAGCGCCATCAAGGATAAAAATAATCGCTATGTAACCGTAAACAAATAGGTACGTACCTACCTACCGAGCTACCTACTAAAACCATCTTTTTAGGAGGACATGTAAAATATCGAAACAACATGACAATTTTTAGTTTGCATTTGCAAGCAGACGTGTTTATGCATGCAAACTAGGGATAAAACTGAAAAACAGTAGATATGGTACTGCAGCATCCATGGCAATCATTTCACCAAACACATAAAAGGAACTACAAAATAACGCCGATATTAACGTTAAAAAAATAAAACCGTATTTTCCCAGACGCAGATTAACCTTTGGACCATTCTATTAAAAAACTTTCGATTGTTTTCAATACTGTTTATCTTATACTTTTATTAGAGTTCCATTCTATCAGCACGTGCCGAGCAGTATACTAAAATTATTATAAGAACGAAAAATAAAATAATTGAGCAGATGCGATACAGGTAGATATTTGGAATTTAACGTGCCGAAATAACACGAACTTTTATTACCTTTTTTTAGATCATTATCAATAATTCATCCAATATTAAAGCGATTCTTGTGAATGAAAACTTAGTTAAAAAATATAAAAAACCTGGGTCCCTGAAATTTATTTTATTATAGATTGGATTGGTTATTTGTCGATTTTATTTACACAACTGGTTTCTTCTAATTTAATGTTCCTACTCTGAATTGGTAATTTAATATTGATGTTCTTCATGGCATGGTGTTCAGATCGAGGCTACAATTTGTGTAACCTGTGTTCAATATTCCTCGTTTCATTCACTGTTGGTTATAATTATGAAACCACAGAGGATATAAACGAAGCTCAAGATGAACAGGAACATGAAGAGAAACAGCAGGAAAAGGAAAGTGAAGAGGGAAAGGAATATGAACAAGGGCAAGAAGTGGGCAATGAGTGGATGTCTGTCTCGAGTGATCGCGATCCCCTAGCTGTCCTTTTGGACCTGGCCGATTTCTTGTTCAAAAGAGAAAAGAGAAATCAACAATACAAAAAAAACTACTGCGAGGCGCGAACCCTCAACGTTGCGACTTGGGAGACTGACACATCGACCACTGAGCCACGAAGGTGTGCTGGTAAGAAAACTTACGAAAATAGTATATAAGTAGAAAATACGCCCGTTGCTTAAAAGCCCGACACACACAGGAATTTTGGGAGCACGGTAGACGTTCGCCTGTTTCTAAATATTTCAAAAACTGTAAATCATATTAAGTTGTTTTTGTTTGCAAACAGTTCTTAAAATACAAATGTACTATTGCTATTTTGAAATTTGCTAAAAAATATGAAAACAATAAACGAAGGAGCATGTTATATGTGGGCGAAAAACTGCTTCTTATAGAACCTTATAAAACTTTCCTGAAAAGAAAATCTCAGAATCTGGTTAATAGCAATAGTAGACTGAACCTCTGGCTTGTAAGAACACATAAAATTTTCAATTTCGGTCGAAAAACAAAAAAGTTATTAGTAAACAGCGGTACCCTTGCTTTTCGTCGTAGCTCGTGCGCTTGTCTATCTTTCGACTACTGATCAAAGTCGCTCAGCTGTAAATCGATCCCGAAATAGGGACTGCGTGCAAAATTTTGAATGCTGGGGAAGTCTTATTTTACTACAAAAATCCCAAAACTTTGAAGAGGCAAATAATATATTTTGCTAAAATTATTTATGGGACATCATTTTTCAGCAAACAATAGAAACGAGTTATAAATAACATTATAATAATATGTAAAATATATCAGCGCGTAGGTCAATGAATTCAGCAGAAAAGGTGACACCTATTACTCAAAACACACACGCCTCTAGAAGAGAATAAACAACTCCAAATAAGTCAAGAAGAAAATGAAATTTTAACAGAATTTTTCACGGTGCAAACCAAACCACTCTGCGACTACACTGATTCAAAGAGCGACCTCAGAAAAACATAAAATCGAAAAACAAACTTATTTTTAGCTTTTAATTGATGGGAACACAAATTTGTGCCTAGATTTATACACATACCTTGAGAGAAAGACACTGGTTTAATGGCGCCGCTATGTAAAGGTCGTCGGTTATTGTTGGGCTTCGAAGACTCTGTTGCCGAACTCGACCTGATTCTGTACGACCCCAAGTCCTCCTTGCTACTGCTATTCGAAGACATGGCACTAGAAGCAAATTAACAGATCATTTAAACACATTTTCTTGTTTACACACTTATCATAAATGAATAGAACCTTACATTCATTGTTGAACTAATAATATTAAATATGTGTCAGGGAAATGCATTACAACTCTGTAGCTGCAGACCTTCCCTTAGCGACGGTCTCAGCTTGACGTCCCCCGAGTGCACACCGAAAATCCGCAGTGTTACTTCCGAGTCATAATAAGATACATTTTACAAAAGCCTGTGTTCATAACCAAAGGAGTTTATTTTTAGTTACACTTCAATTTCGCATTGTTCCTCTATTTTTAGACTTCCAACTGCGTGATGTAATCTAAATGCAACTTGAAACTAACAAACATTATATGTTTGAAATTCCGGTACCTAGTATAACATTGACCAATGTACCGTCCATTCGCTCAATTTAGACCAGAATTTCGTAAGACTTGGGGATTTGTGCTGTAAGTTGGTAAATGGCAGGGATTTTCCATGTTGATTCTCTAAGACAGTTTTTCATCCAATCCAAAGAAGAACATTTTAAAACAAACCAGGTGGAAGTATACAAAATAGAATTTCCCAAGGACGATCACGATTTGGGCGAATGAACTGTACATAGAAGCGCACGTGGAATTGGAAGGAATTACAAACATTATCGCAAGCGCCTTATTGTTATTTGCAATAAAAAAATTTTAACTGTCCGACGTAAAATTTAAAGCTCGATATGGAACGGTGACATAATTGCAAATAAAACAACAATGAGCATCGTAAAATGCCGAGTCCTGATAACCATTTGCGTAACTACTACTATTACAGTGCACATTTCGGATATAAATACCGCCAAGTTGGTTCGCAAAATTTAGGGAAATAGCGAATTGCGCCTATACTTAAATTTTGTTACCCGTTTAAAACAAACCATCAAGTAATAGCTTTTGAAAACTGCCTCTTCATTGTGCGTTTTTACGAGCAAGCGATAAAAAGAGAAAAATCGCGTAACATGTCTTTATAACATGCGTTCACCTGACCTGAGTGGGGACAAAAATAACTGAATACCACTAGGAGTAGATTTTAGTAAGTACCTATTCCCATCATCATAAAGTTTTCAGTCCGAAGACTGGTTGGACGCGTACCTCCATCCTCTCCTATCCTGAGGTTACCTACGCATTCCCCAAAAGTTGAACATCCTACCTACATCACCAACTATTTGAGAGCAGTAGTCTAATCTGGGCCTACCCCTACCTCTTTCCATTCCTATCTCTGACTCTAGTATGCCGCGAACTAAGCCTTCGTGCCTCAGAATGTGTCCTACCATCCTGTCTCTCCTATTCCTTACTGCCTTCCATAAATTTCGCTTTTCTCCAACTCTTTCTACCTCTATGTTGCTAACCTTATCTATCCACGGTATCTTCATCATGCGTCTGTAGGAAGCACCACATTTCAAATGCAATTTTTTCCTAACCGCTTCTCCTATCGTCCAAGTTTCGCACCGTACTCCATTCATACGTTTTAAGATTCTCTTACGAATTTCTACATTAACCGTTCCCGAACGTAACGGTTGTTTCTTTTTATTATATGCAACTCGGCCCTGGGATATTCTTTGTTTTATATCTCTATACATATATAAGTTTCCCAAAATATTCTTTTCACCTGTCTGCCTTCTCCCCGCTCCCGATTAGAATAACTCCTGCTTCGTTTCTAATGTTTTTGCTACTAGATCCAATTTCCCTAATTATTTTATATGCTTCATCAGTCTTTCCTACGTCGAACTTATCTTCCACTTCTTTGCATTTAATATCAATCCATTGCTCTTTCGCTTTCCTACATTTCCGAATAATTTCCCACTTGATCGCCTTATATCTTTGTTTCCCTCTTTCATCTAATCTATTGTTATATTTTCGCCTTTCATCTATTAGACTCACAATATGTTTTGTTATCCAGGGTTTTCTTTCATTCTGTTTATGACCCAAAATATCTCTAGCTGCGGAATATAACTATTTTTAATGCAATTCCATTCTGCCTCTATGTCTCTAACCATATTTTCACCCGCGCCCTTTTAGTACTTCTTTTGTTTTTTTCTCGAACTTAACTAGTATTCCATGCGCGTAATAATTTCCTGATTATACGGCTTTAGTATTTTAAAATAGCACTACCACAGGGAAGTCAAACGTGCAGGAATCGCTGCAACTGGGACTAGAACTGGGACTAAAGGAATGTCCGTCAAGGTGGAGAACGCCGGTGGACGTAAGTCTCATGAAGAAATCTTCAAGTCAACAATTATTCAGGCTTACGGCGAGGAAAGTTGCCCGTTGAAGGTGAAGAAGGTTAAACGAGATACCTTGTGGTGGAATCCGAGACTTCCTTCCCTGAGGAAACACACTCCAGACTCGTAAACTTCTCGACCGGGCCAAAAGAATTGCGGGGTGAATAGGGAAAACCGAGGGGAAAACTTTGGGGCATTCATGTTAAGGATCATGCAAGAGTAGGGTACCAAACCAAAATATTTCAACAAATAGACAAAAACTGCATGCTTAACATGCAGTCGGATAGAACCCCATCAATTCTAAACTTTCACGAGCCTTGTCGTGTAAGCATATCGATAGAGGGAGTGGAGTACAATGAGCAGAAGACGAGCGAACAATTGTAGAACCATTTATTATAAAAATGGGTCTAAAACTGCACAGAGCACTAGGGTGGGCATCGCTGGCAACGGCTCAGGGAATGAAATTAGCACAAACCTAGGTTTTCCGTATGCGCACAGGAGATGTTTTCGAGGTCCTCTCAAAACAGGAGGCCCGAATTATCACTGACAGCCAAGCATCAATAAGAGCGCTGGAAGTTATAGAGATATAATCCAAAACGGTTAATGGCTGGGTGGACTAGCCAACTCGATGGGTGGAAGGACTTCAAAGAAGTGAGAGGAACGAGAAAGGGGATCTCTGAGGCACTTGCGGATGTTCATTAACGGACCATCCAGCAAGAGAGGTGGAGAATTATTACGACTGGATAAACCCAGATGTGACGGGCAGTAGGACCATTTCACTTATGAGACATCTCAGCACTATTGGAGTGAAGGAGAATCCTATTGCAGGATGTGTGGAGAAGAGGGAGAAACTCTCCATCGCATACTATGCGATTGTTCGGCTGTTGTAGCATCTAGAGTCTAGACTTTGGAGCAGATGCGCCCATAAGTCTGGTTCTCAAATTCTTAGAAGGGGCAGTCTACTACATGGGACTCAAAATTATCGCTATGGAAATCCTATGAGCTACTCGAAGAGGAGAAATTGTACAAACTTAATTTTTTCAGACATCTGCGTGTTAATGTCATTTTATTTGCAACTCGCTACAAAATATTGCTTTTCTTATACCTAGAAACAAATGTACTTTTCGCATGCAAGAATGCCAAACACGTAAAAATCTACAAAGTAGAAGGTAGGTTGCAACGACAGAAAAACTACTCCAGAAGTGCACGACATACTGAAGTAAACGCATGCAAATTACTCCGACAATGTTGCTGAACACATTCCTGCATGCGTAATTCATAATATTTTCATTAAATTGGAAATACATATCTAGGGAGTGTTAATAATATGTAATTTTAAACATAATTACTGTTTGTACTATACAGGCTGTCCTAACTCGTGCAGAAGCAGAACATTCGATAAACTATCCGAGTATACGCGTTTACTTTTACTTGTAAAATCAACATTTCTTTTTGCTTTGCTTTTTAGAAATTTGCCCTCCGGCGATTCCTAAACGAGGGCCGACCACTTGGCAAAAGTGGTACCCAAAGACTGACAAACGTGTCAAGTGTAGTACAAGTGCGTCAAGTGTCTGGCAAATGTCTAACGAGTGCGGCAATCGGCAAATGTCTAACGAGTGCGACAAATGTGACAAATATCTCGTGAATGTGGTAAATGTCTGGCAAATGTCTTACAAAAAATGCGGTAAATGTCTAACAAGTGCGGCAAAAGTCTAAAAATTGCGGCAAAAGTCTAACAAGTGCGGCAAATGTCTAACAAATGCGGCAAATGTGACAAATGTCTCGTGAATGTGATAAATGTCTGGCAAATGTCTTACAAGTGCAACATATGTCTTACAAGTGCGGCAAATGTTTTTAAAGTGCGGCAAATATCTTGCAAATGTGTTAAATGTCTTAAAAATGTGGCAGGTGCCTTACAGATGTAGCAAATGTATTGAAAATGTGTGTAAATATGAAACATTATATTCAGAACATACAAATATATAGTACTCTAAATTAGTATAATTTTCCAATCGTGTTGTCATTGATAGGCACGTAGGAAAGGAACATGGGTAGTTCGAAGGTTTAGCACACTGATTAATACGTCGATTCCCGATTCACAGCGGTGTTTGAAGAAATATACATCATATACAAGTCAAACGCAGTAAAGACGGAGGCAGGTATGTAGGTTGTAGGTACTGTTAACCAGGATGAAATTGATTTTAAGGAGCGACTTTGATAACCGGCGAGATTTTTGAAGCTGAATTTATGTAATACCGTGAAATAAAAATAAATGAGACAAAAATTCCTACACTATAACGTACTAAAACTGCATAATCTGCTAAAAAATGCAACGGTTATTCTCCCTTTACCACCCATGTATATTCTAATTTTTCGAAAAACTTTAATGGTATACGGCATCAACCATCGTAACTCAGATGCGAAAGTTTCTTGAAAATTGGCAAAACCGTTTCAGAAACAATGAGAAAGCACATTTTTTATAGGGACTAAAATTTTAACATAGCAGTGGTTAAAATTTAATGCAGAATTTAAAAAATTGAAAAGTTTAATTTTAATCAGTGGGTATACTTATAACATTTTTTCCCTATAACTACGTCACTGATGGAAACACTCAAGCAGAATTTTTCAGAACAGTGGAGGTCTACCAGAAGAACGTGTCGCGTTGGAACCGCGGACTGAGTGGGTTTTAACTTTTACAGAGCAAACCGGAAAGCAGACACGCTGGGCCAAAGCACTCCGTCGAAGGCATTGACTTGGACACATTGTTTTAAAAATTTCTGCGATCATAAACCTGCACGTCAGTAATTTAATTTAAAAGGATGGTAATATAAAAACGGTCCGAGGGGTTTACGAGTGTTTGAAATGCAAGATGAATGCTACAAGAGTGAGACAAATGCGGGCAATTGCGAGCAAATGTCGGCAAATGTGGACAAGTGCCGTCAAATGTGGGGCAAATTTTTCAAATGTCAAATGGGTGTACACAATTTTCGTAAGTCTGCTCAACATTGCCTATTGGGCAAAATTCTAATACTTCTGGGATACAAACCCTGTAAAAAAAATAGTGGCTTAATGTAGAGCTGGAGAAGATAATCGGTGAGAAGCAAGAGAAATATCAAAGATGGTTGGTGGCAAACAGCACCGAAAACAGACATTATATCGCACTTAGCTAACACGAAGAACGAGATGTGAGAACAGACATGTTACATTGTAGACCGCTACTTGGGATCCAGTAGGATTAAGGTCCGGTGATCTCGGTGGCCATGGTTGATTTGGTGCTTCTGCTCCCCCAGCCTATCCATCTGCATATTGGCATACGCGAACTTGAATGCAAAAATGTGCGGCAGCAACATCACGCATAAACCACATACGGTTTCCAATTAACATCAGGGAAACATTTTCCAGCAACGCAGGTAAATGGTCTTATAGGAAAAGGTAGTAAGAATCTGTTGCTAGTCTTGGAAGGAAAAAAATTGGCCTATTAAAAATTCACCAACGATTCCCACCCACAAGTTCAAGGAAAATTGATTTTGATGCCAGGTTTCTTGAATTGCATGAGGATTTTCGTCGTGCCAGAGGTGGCCGTTATGAAAATTTGTTATTGCAGTTCTGGAGAAATTTGCTTCCTCAGTAAAAAAGGTGTTCGTAATAAATTGGGAATGTTTTATTAATTTTCTTAGCATTCATGGACAATCGAGCGGGAAAAGTGCCTGTACTCGTTGGATATGGTACGGGTGCAACTGGTAGTAATGCAAAATTCTTAGTACCATGTGATGACTTGCGTTTACTACCTGAGCATTTCTCTAAGTGCTTGTTTCAGTTGTTACCCATTGTGATTGATCCGAGCCTGGTTTCAAAATATTACGAAACACAGCTGATAACGAGCCCGACTGACGTCAGGAGATAAACGATTAGCGACTCGAAAACATGTTTGTTGGCGGCAATTGTATTAGAGTACTCGCAAATCATTACCGCGGTTTCACGAAATGTACCTGGGCGCACACTATCTGGTCGTGAAATGGGGTCTGCCTAACTCCTCTATCATACCTAACTGCATGGATGGACGAACTTACTTTTAAATGCTTCATTATACTTCACGGAATTTGCACATAATAGGTTGAGAAATGTTTCACAATATGAGCAAACGCACTCGAATGTCAAAACAACAACAAAATACAATGGAAGGGAAGCAGACTGTTGTACGCAGATCACGTGCAGTATTTGGAGCGTCTAATCGATTTCACGCGGAGATCGCGTGCGCCCCGACGCACACTATGATCTATTTGCTTAATAGTGCTGTTGTTGTTTGTGGCGAGGCGCCATACTCGACATGCCGCTAACACGACAGATAAAAACCGGAGCGTATAAAAAAACTTATAAATGCTAAATAAATAAATAAACACTTGGTCTTATCGGTAAGCTGTTTGCACTTTACGGCAATTTTGCTCGTGTGATATCATCACTGCGTGTGTGTGACAACTGACAAGCGAATTGGGCGAATTCCAACCTTCTCAGGACTTAATCCTCTGATGCACGATCATTCAATTGTAATATCTCAAAAATAAAACAAAAAAAACAAAACGCTAGTTGGTGTAAAAATAGAAATAGAATGAGGGAAATTTGCGTGACATACACCAATTAGTTGTTTGGTATAAATGTGGATAGTGTGTCATCAATTTTTTAAGTGCGGCGTAAGTGCTACAAGTGGAAGAGAAAAAAATTGCCGTCCTCTATCTTGAGCGCATTGAAAAACAAAATCTTTGATGCCTTGAAGAATAGAATAATACAAGTTTTCTGAATATCACTTAAAAGGTTCTTGGTCTTAAAACACAACCAGCACACAACTAATAAATGAAACGGAACACAATAAGTTTAAGAGCTGAACACAAGAAAACAACAGTTTAAACCACAGAACATTCATATTTAAACCTAAAAATACTTCGAGAATCATTTCTTTGAACCTTTTATCCAAAATCAGGTATAAAAATTCACAAACCCTATTTAGGTTAATAAATATGTTGACATTTATTCCACAACAATGTTGCTGGCATTCGCATTTAACGCCAGTCGACGGTATGAAAAATTGTATTGCTTGCAGGATTTTGTAGGAAATACTCAAAGAACCCATTGATATATTCCTCGATATATATTCCAACCTCGATTCCAACAAAATGTCTGTCAGCCCAAATTCTTAAGATATTATAATGATGAACCCCAACGTGAATAATTTTATACTACTTTCGTTGAAACCCGGTTATTATTGTCTATATCTTTGTCCCTACATTACGTCACAAACGCCGGATATAATAATAATAATAATAATAATAATATTTTCATTATTTTTTATTTGAACTTAAACGTGTGATACTGTAAAAAAGAAAAAACACGGCATCTCTTTATGACAAAATCTATTTAAGCCGGTTTCCAGAAAATGGTGAACGGTCCCATTAGAGGTAGCGGCCCTGCAGTTGTTTTAAAGAGATAAAAAATTTATTAAAATTGATGTAATGAACAAAAAGTGGCATAAATTTGTGTCACAATGGTTATAAGGTTCTACAAGACAATAGTTTTATTAATTATTGAATAGTTTGAAATAATAGACTAAAAATAATAAGAAACTTACTGAAGGACGGTGTGATGCACATTTTGAGCAATATTTGGATCTTCAGCGTCCATCCAAAGTTCACCTGCTCCTATGGAACTTGATCTTCCAACCTGCAATAATAAAAATAAAGTATGAATGTAGGACACCTTCTCAGACACGAAGGATTAGTTCGCGACATACTAGAGTCGGAGATAGGAATAAAAAGAGGTAGGGGTAGGCCCAGGTTAGACTACTGCTCTCAAACAGCTGGGGATGTAGGATGTTCTACTTTATAGGAAAGGATGCGTCCAACTAGTCTCGCGTTCATTTGCAAAATATGCGCCAAAGTAAACAGCCATGCCTGTAACTAAAGTTTCATTGAACCATTACGTAATCTATTTTTTGCAATACGTACGAAACCTTATCATGGAGATAGGAATAAAAAGAGGTAGGGGTAGGCCCAGATTAGACTACTGCTCTCAAACAGCTGGGGATGTAGGATGTTCTACTTTATAGGAAAGGATGCGTCCAACTAGTCTCGCGTTCATTTGCAAAATATGCGCCAAAGTAAACAGCCATGCCTATAACTAAAGTTTCATTGAACCATTACGTAATCTATTTTTTGCAATACGTACGAAACCTTATCAAGGGCATTCCTACATGCAGACACATGAATCACCATCATCATCATCATCATCATCATCATAAAAATTGGCCGTGAACCTTAAAGTGTTACAGCACAGCAAAAGAAAAAGATAAAAAAAGAAACAAGAAATGTATGTACCCATAGTAGGTGAGCGCACGATAGTTTTATCAGAAGATGTCAATAACTTCTATGGAGGTCTTCCGGTGCTATTTGACAGATTCGTACAAGCACACGTGGCACGCTAACTAGATTAAATATAAATATGTAATTAAATATGATATTATGAAAGTTCATACGTTACTAAAAACACATGGCAGACCTTCAAATATTATATTTTCCTCTTTTCTTGTGTTTACGATTATTAACAGCAGGTGTTGGTTGCTATTTTCTAAAGCTTGTGGACTGTATTTTTAAACGCAGATTCAAAACGGGCAATAAATTCTTGCAATAGAGCACTTACCTTATTTTGGTTACTTTTCGATCCTCGAGAATTTGGTTAGTTGAACCACTGGCGGAGTGTACCGGTACCGGTAATGAGACCCAATTATGATCAAGTTTTAATGAAATGTCTCTTTCGCACCAAACCACTGTTTTAAGTTATTTTCCACGAGAGCGATTAGCGATTTTAGTAACAGGCGCAATCCGCACTTAGCAAAAATCAAAAACTCAACCACTTCTTTGTTCTTTTCGGCGGCTAATAATTCTTTCTTCTATCGTCGGAATATGCGCAAGCGCCCATGCAAGAAACTCGCGAAATGAAACATGAAACGAATTTAACTTATTAAGCAAAACAATAAACAAAAGCATCCAACAACGCTGGCAACAAAAAAATTAATAATATTATTTACAAACTATTATGTACGCGACATACCGCCCACCAAAATGCGCAGTTATTTTCCCTGATCGGGAAGAATGGGGAGCGGACACAGTTTACGTACTGATCTTTTAAATAGACCCTTTGCTGTCCGAACTGTCGCGACACGAATTATTCCGTCTGAACCCGGAAAAATACTCTCAACTCTACCGCGACGCCACTGGAGGGGGGAAGCATTATCCTCCTTAATTAGAACGAGAGTACCAACATCTATGGGAACCGAGGGAGTTGCCCATTTCGAGCGTTGGTGCAAGGTGTGTAGATATTCCCTATGCCAACGCTGCCAAAATCCCTGATGCATTCTTTGTAACACCTGCCACCTATCTAAAGTATTCCACTTACAAGCAGACAGATCTGAACTGGGGACCACGGTCAGGGGTTCAAGTGTCAAGAAATGACCAGGTGTCAACACCGAATAGTCATTAGGATCCGAACTTAACGGATACAACGGTCTGGAGTTAAGTACCGCTTCAATTTGAATCAACAAAGTATTGAATTCTTCGTACGTGAGCTTTTGATCACCTACGACTCGATGAATGTGGGATTTTACGGATTTTACTCCGGCCTCCCAGATTCCACCAAATTGTGGACTCGAAGGAGGATTAAAGTGCCAGCGGATTTTCTCTATCCCGCAGGCTTCCTTCAGACATTCAGTAAGAAATTTTGCAGCACCTTGAAAATTAGTGCCGCAATCACTATATACATCGGAACATCTACCACGACGTGATATAAACCGCCTAAGGGCTGCCAAAAAAGCGTCAGTAGACAAACTAGAAGCAAGTTCCAAATGAACTGCTTTGGTGGCAAAGCAAACGAACAAACATAAATATGCTTTATCATATCTGGAACCTCTACGGCGAGACTGGGTTATCAAAAACGGACCGCCATAGTCAACACCAACAATGGAAAATGGTTTCACTTGGGAAATCCGAGTACTTGGCAAATCACCCATTAGCGGCTCCGGGTTACTAGGTTTAACTCGAAAGCACGATATGCAACCTAAAAGGCAAGAGCGTATAGCTCTTCTGGCTGACAAAATCCAGAAATTTTGTGTTAACAAATGTAACATAGCCTGAGGACCTGGGTGTAAATGGCGCTTATGCGTCTCTAGAATGATCAATTCAGTTATTCTATGTCGACGAGGAAGTAGAGCAGGGAACTTGGCCTCATATGACAATGACGAATGTTTGAGGCGACCGCCCACCCTGAGAATACCGTCTTTATCAATGAACGGATTAAGCTTTCGAATGGGTTTTGAGCACGGCAAATGCTTTTCAATCTTTTCAATTTCACTTCTAAACACAAGATGTTGTACACGTTTAACCAGTATCAAAAGCGATTTATGAAGTTGCCCTTCGGTGAATGGAAGGGAGATTTCTTCCGAAGGCGATCCTTTCACCTTCGACACAAAACGACAAACGTAAGCAATGATTCTGGTGATCTTGCTTAAAGATGAGTATCTGTTTAAGAGGTGGTCTAGATTATCCAACGAAATAAAGTTTAAGAAAACGATTCTTTTCTCCTCTATCAACACTTCTCCTGATGGAGGTGGAGCAAACGCGTCAGACCACTGATTCTCAGTGTTCCACAAAATAGACGGACCCCGACACCACATGGGGTAGTCAACTAATTGTGAAGCAAATATACCACGCGAGGCGCAGTCTGCAGGATTATCTGCAGAGCGAATATGATGCCACTTGAGAACTGGAAGCTTTGTTTGTATGTGGGAAACACGGTTGCTCACAAATGTTTTCCACCTGTGCGGAGAGCCACTTAACCACGATAAGACGACTGTGGAGTCAGACCAAGCATGTATCTCATCAATGTGAACTCTACCATCGTAAGATTTTAAAACAAACGACATCAAGTCAACTAATAATTTAGCAGCGCAAAGCTCAAGCCGAGGTAGACTCAATTTTTGCAAAGGAGCCACCTTTGCTTTTGCGCAAACGAGCGATACAAAGACCTCCTGAAAGCCTTGATAAACAGTTCGAAGGTAGATGACTGCAGCATAGCCCTTTTCGGAGGCATCTGCGAAGCCATGAAGCTCACAGTAATCGGCTTTTTCGACTATTACTCGACGAGGAATCTTAAGACTGGCAATTTGGGATAGATCATTTTGATACCTTTGCCATTTCTCCACCAAATGTGGTGGCGGAACTTCATCCCAATCAATCTTGAGGCTCCAAAGTTGCTGCATTAAGTGTTTTCCCAGAATAGTCACCGGCGAAAGAAAACCAAGTGGGTCAAATATCCTGGCAAGTTCTGCCAAAATGCATCTTTTTGTGCATGGACTCTGACGACTAACCACGCTATAAGCGAACTGATCTTGCGAAGGGTGCCATTCCAAGCCTAAAACTTTCAAATTTGTGTCTCTGTCACTATCAAACGACAACGAATTCTGAAGATAAGACACTGGTAGCGACGACAACATATTCAAATTATTGCTGGCCCACTTTCTCAATTCAAATCCACCACGGCGAAGCAACTCGATCAATTGCTGTTGGATTTCTAAGGCCTCTTCCAAAGAGTTGCTACCAGAAACGACGTCATCTACATACATATCATTTTCTAAGATCTGTGACGCTAAAGGAAAATTGGGTTTCTCTTCCTCAGCCAATTGCTGAATTGTGCGAATAGCTAAAAAGGGGGAAGATGAAACTCCATAAGTCACTGTATTTAAGGTGTATTCCTCGAGGGGTTTGTCAGAAGACGAGCGCCAAAGAATTTTCTGGTATTTACGATGGGCTGGAGTGATCAAAATTTGGCGGTACATTTGACGAATGTCTGCTGTGAACGCTATCGAATGTAGACGAAATTGTAACAAAATTGTAGAAATGTCCTTTTGAAGCTTGGGACCGACTAATAAATAAGAGTTCAATGAATTAGAAGATCCTGATTTGGCCGACGCATCAAATACCACGCGGAGCTTTGTGCTAGTAGAGTCAGGCTTCAGCACACAATGGTGTGGGACGTAATATGAATCGTAACCATCAACGTAATTCAAGGACGGCTCCATGTGACCGCTGTCCAAATAGTCCTTCATGAACTCTCGATACAATTCGTACATTGTAGGATCTTTCACCAATCTTCTCTCCAACGCCAAAAATCTTTGAACTGCAAACTCTCGAGATCCAAAAAAAGTAGGTTCTTCTCCTTTAAAAGGAAGAGCGACCACGAAACGACCAGACGAATTTCGATATGTATTCTCAACATAATGTTTTTCACAATGTTCATCCTCAGGAGCGACGACTTTAACTTTAGGTATTTCTTCTACCTCCCAAAATTTCCTGAGTATCTGATCAATCGAAACATCTAACGATACCTGAAGGGAACTGACTGTAGAGGTCAAGTGTGAAGGAATCTTTCCTGTCACTGTCCATCCAAATGCGGTATTCAAGGCTATAGGCAAGAATTCATTCTTGACAATTTTTCCGCCATTCACTATCAGCGAGCAGAGATCAGCTCCGATGAGCATATCAATTGGTCCAGGAACATTGAAGGTTTCATCAGCTAGGGAAAGATTCGAAAGGTGATCCCAACCATCAATTGAGAATTTCTCGCTGGGCAACATTTTACATATTTCAGACATCACAATTGCTTCTACTTCAAAACTATTGTTTTCATTAACCAATGAACGAATGGTGCAGTTGACTACACCTGAACAACGAGGTGCAAGTTGCCCTAGCCCTTGGACTGAGGGAACTGCTGACGACTTTCGAAGACCAAGTTTATTGGCGAACCTTTCAGTTATAAAACTGGCTTGGCTTCCATTATCCAACAAAATTCGAATTCTCTGAGGACTGCCACTCGAATCCAAAATTACTGCTTGAGCAGTCGACAACAAAACCATCCCCTTGGTGGCCATCAAATTTGTAACCACATTCGAGATTTCAGCAATAGGGGCTGACGACGAACTTGTCCCAGACGAATTCTGAACAGTACCTTGGGGTACATTGCGAACAAAATGTAACAAAGAGTGATGCCATCCACGACAAGTTTGACATGACCATTTCGAGCGACAATAATTCAACCTATGCGACGACTTAAGACAAATGAGACACAGTCCAGCTTGCTTTGCAAAATCATACCTCTCATTAGGCGTTTTCGAAAGAAATTGGTCACACTTGGATATATCATGTGCAGCTTTGCATAAACTGCAAGTAATTTGAAATTGTTCTGTGACTACAAACGACTGTGTGGCCATTTTCGACGACTGATTGTATGATTTCTTTATGTTTATATTATCTCGACCTTTGACCGAGCCAAATTGCTTCGAACTATATGAGGAAGATGAGCTATTAGCCGTTGATGTTTCTAAAGCACGACACTGATCTGAAAGAAACTGCCTTAAAGTCTCAAATGATGGAAAATCTTCATTAGCAAATTTTGTCTCAAAACGCTTGCGTGTTGAGTCGTCCAATTTTTGAAGACACAAATTAAAAAGAGAAAAATTCCACAAATCTAAATTTGCAAACCGCTCCAAAGCCGCAACATTTTCCACTAAAGTATTTAACAAGTCCCGTAAAGGTTGAGCAGAATCAGACCTATGTAACTTTGGTGCGTTAAATATGGCGTTCCAATAGAAAGTGGCTAACACTCTATCATTTTGATAACGATCGACAAGCGAATCAAAAGCAATAGCATAATTCTCTGATGTCAAGGGCAAACACTTCACCAATGCTAAAGGTTCCTTGGACAAGGTAGATATTAAATACTGAAATTTTTCAATTGCAGTAAGCGAGGGGTTGTCGTGTATTAAAGATTTAAACAAATCATAATAAGAACTCCACAATTTTAAAGAACCATCAAAAGACGGAAGTGAAATCTTTGGCAAGCGTACACTGGGTGTTAGGAATTTATTTGACATAATAGATTTATTTGACAGAAGAGATTCGTTGGAACCGTGTTCAGATTTAGTTTCAAGTTTAGGTTCCGGCGATTCACACAAAGCAATACGAACACCATCGATTAGTACAAACAAAGTATCAACTTCTGCAAGTAAATCACAAAATATGTTCCAATCTCCAGAAGATTCGTCCAATACAGTTCCTTTTTCGAATTCCTGAAATGCGCTATATAATTCAGTGGCCTTTTGGCTAACTGCCAGAAATGCAGAAACTGCAATTTCACCCTTTGAGGCTTTGTCCGCTAATGCCGAGAACGATTTCAAACGAACAACTAATTTTCTGGCTTCAGCTATTGTCTTGTCCATAGTATGCGCCATGATGTTATAACTTATTAAATCACGAAAACAATAATACTTATGCTCTAACGAGCCGCCTATGTGCTGGGAAATAAAAAGCGCATATACAATACCTATAATCTAAGAGCAATCGAAAAATAGTAAAAACAACAGTTCAGATCCAGTAAACAAATGCTATTCAACACAACGAAAATATTAGTCACAGGAAATCAACTACCAATAGCCAAAACAATCGACTTCAACTTTAAGTTTAGACGCCAACCAAGCTAAAATAATTTATTACGTCTCTTTGATTTTAATCCGCCAAACAAAACACAAAGATCCGGTAAAGCTTTCGAGTATCTTTCTCTCTTGCGCACGTGATAGCTGGATTTCACTATCTTGACCTAAAATATGCAGCGCAAGTACTTTATTTTCAAAATATGCTGGAAAATATGTATGTATTACAAACTGCGACCACTTTCCACCAAAACTACAAGCTTTTCCTTTTTTTTTTACTAAACGACGAACAAATTCAATATTAACAAACGATATTGCAAATATTGCCGAAACCACGAAATCTAATACAATAGGAAAATAACCCTCAATTTGGTAGGCTAACTTACAAGAACTTTAACCCTCACAGTTAAATGTACATATGTGCACCGAAACTAATTGTTTTTAACAACGACATCTTATATTTGCACAAAATACAACAAACGATCCGGCCCGAAGGACCAAAAATATGTTTACGATTATTAACAGCAGGTGTTGGTTGCTATTTTCTAAAGCTTGTGGACTGTATTTTTAAACGCAGATTCAAAACGGGCAATAAATTCTTGCAATAGAGCACTTACCTTATTTTGGTTACTTTTCGATCCTCGAGAATTTGGTTAGTTGAACCACTGGCGGAGTGTACCGGTACCGGTAATGAGACCCAATTATGATCAAGTTTTAATGAAATGTCTCTTTCGCACCAAACCACTGTTTTAAGTTATTTTCCACGAGAGCGATTAGCGATTTTAGTAACAGGCGCAATCCGCACTTAGCAAAAATCAAAAACTCAACCACTTCTTTGTTCTTTTCGGCGGCTAATAATTCTTTCTTCTATCGTCGGAATATGCGCAAGCGCCCATGCAAGAAACTCGCGAAATGAAACATGAAACGAATTTAACTTATTAAGCAAAACAATAAACAAAAGCATCCAACAACGCTGGCAACAAAAAAATTAATAATATTATTTACAAACTATTATGTACGCGACATCTTGTTTAGGTTGTCTTGCGACACTTACACGAAAAACTTAAGAAAAGTATGACAGCACGACCATGAACCCTGCGTTTGTTGACTTCACATTGTGTGTTTATGTGAAGGTCTTTCCATCTATTTTTGTTATTTTTCTCCGAATAATCTGATTATTTAAATCAACGATTCGAAAAAAACACTAGAAAAACTAACTTTGGAACACATTAATATACCTAGGGAGTCTGATGGATTGCCAGTTTACTTCGGATTTTGTATTTGGTAGGGAGTTGGAAACATTCAGAGCCAAAGCGTTAATCCTGTATATTCTTGCTTTGTTAGATTTTCCTTCCCATTTCTAATAATAATAATATCTTCACAACCCTACGCCTTTGTTTACGATTTATTGGAATCTTCGACAATTTTGACGTTTTCGGCTTGATGTAGCTACCCATCAGTATTACTGGAGCCAATTATTATTACTATCCAGGTTTTTGTAAACATTTACCTATTTTTCGAGATATTTCATTTTTCTGGGTAATAAATTTTGTAGGTTGGCAATGGAAAAATGTGTCAAACGGTCTTAATTTTGTTTAACGTTCAATTTCTTGGTTGCAAGTACAGGGTGTTCTATTTTCGTTGTGATTTGGGGGTTTCTCATAGAAGCAGCAGAGATAGAGCCTTGGGGTTTTCGCGAACCTGAGCTACTTTCTTGAGTATAATAGAAAGCTGAAACCAGAATTTGGATATCGCTTTTAGTTTTCGAGAAAAAACATAATATTGATTTTTATCGAATGTCAAAAATTATCTCCAATTCTTTTTGTACTAAGCAGACTAAAACTGTGTACATCCAAGATACCTGTGATTTTATGTTAGCAACTTTTATTAACAACTGAAATAAAAGTAACAAAAACAGAAAACAGGAAAAACAGCAAAACAAAACAAACAAAAACAAGAAAAACATCAAACAACAAACAACAAAATTATAGGAACTGCTCAAATGGATTGCCATGTTTTTCAACACATAAACTACATCTTTTAGTTAATAGATTGATGGCATTAATTTAAAAAATAGGATGGGCTTGCAAATATCGGAAAGTTGCATGTGTTGCCTCTGCTAGCTCGGCTTGATTGTTGTATCTTCGTATGTATATTTTTTCTTTTAAAAATGCCCAGACAAAAAAGTCTAATATACTCAGATCCGGTGATCTTGCAGGCCACAATGGTTCATTTGTACCCAACCATCTACCCGGAAAATGATTTTCTAAATAATTTGTAACTATTGCAGAATTGTGTGCAGGGGCACCATCTTGTTGGAAATATACCCTGTTTATGTTTATTAACGGAACATTTTCCATTATCGCCTCTGCGTTAATATCCAATAAATTAATGTATCTCAATCCCGTTAAGTTTCCATCAAAAATTTGGTATGCTAGTTGACCACCCAAAATAAAACACGAAACGTTAAATCCAAAACGTCCTTGCCTCTGACGTTCAAAAGTTTGGTGCTGATTTGTATCGGACCAGTCAGTGACGCACATTATATCTGTTAAATAATCCTACGCTGCTTATGCGAGTTTCATCTGTCCAAATGACAGACCGCCCAAATTCTGGATTTTCTTGAATTTTATTTAAATACCACCTACAAAAATTAAGACTTCTTTCTTGATCTCCCGGGAAGAGATGGTGAATAATTTGAATTTTATATGGCCTAGATTTGCCGTTTTTAATATTTTTTGAACTTTTGATTTGGAAACACCAACTTGTGATTCGATTTCGCGACAAGAAGTTTTTGGTGTCGCCTCAACCAACGATAAAACATTTATTTCTCCCTCTTTCCTATTTTCTTTATTATAAATTTTGTTTCTAGGTTTATTGAATGACCCATAGTGAATTAAATTTGATTTTAATCTCGAAAACATCATTTTGCTTGGTTGTCTTCTTTCTGAGTATCTAAATTTAATAAATCGATGGATAGGTATTATTAGAGACCGGATTCTAGGTAAAATGCCTTTTAGCCTAGAATTAAGGCACATGAACGAAAGTTGTATATATGCACGATTCGCATAAAAATAAGGGTTTTTACATTTTTTTTAGGTCCTAAAGTCCTAAATTGACTGTTGTTGTCCTAAATTGACAAGATGTGTCCTAAACATAAATATTTTCCTACTTAGTGTCTTATTTTTCCACTTTATCGCGTTTGGAAAAAAATAATTAAATGAATGTGGCTATTCTGACAGTTCAGTAACGTATTTAATTGTTTGGTGCCTGTGTTTTTTTAAATGGAACATCCGTTATCTGATTGCATTTTGGAATTCTTTGTTGAATTTAAGGGACACTTCATTAACCATACATTGGGTCTAAGTCTTACGACTTCGGCGTTATGTGACGTTAAAAATCGTCATTTTTCAAATTTCATCAGTTGTAACTTGGAAACGGTACAAGATAAAGAAAAATGGCTTGCATGTCCCTATCCTAGTTTTTAATTCTCTATCTAATGGGTCTGGAAAATACTGCTTCCTGATTGATCAAAAAGTGACCAATTATAGGAACCAGTATTTTTCAGGCCCATTAGATAGAGAATTAAAAACTAGGATAGGGACATGTAAGCCATTTTTCTTTATCTCGTATCTTTTAAAGTTACAACTGATGAAATTTGAGAAATGACGATTTTTAACGTCACATAACGCCGAAGTCGTAAGACTTAGACCCAATGTATGGTTAACGAAGTGGCCCTTAAATTCAACAAAGAATTTCAAAATGCAATCAGATAACGGTGTTCCATTTAAAAAAACAAAGCTGTGCAGAAGAAATAGAACAACCTGTATAGTCGAACGTAATTTTAAAATGTGAGGAAGTTGATTGGATGCAACTTTCATTTGAATCATTTTTCGATATCTACAACTCTTGTTGAGTTATGGAGGAAAGCAAGCGTGGGACACCCTGTATTGTTGATTACTTTTTATTTTAGTTTCCAGCTGTGTAAATTTTACGTTGTTGAAGGTTTGTCATTTTCTCATTTGTTTGTTGCAAATAATAATCAAACAATTCATAAAATATTTTTTTCTTTGCTTCCTACCTTAGGATGTGTCCTATTTTTGTGGCCTATTTTTCATGTTTCAGGACCTATTTTAGGATCCTATTTTGCAACTTTTAAGGTCCTAAAAATCCGGTCTCTAGGTATTATACTGGAAATGGGGAACTAGGAATTTTTTGTGTACCTGTTGAGTTATAGATCCATTGATTCATTTACATTCTCACGACATTCATTGAAAACAGCAATATGACGTATTTTTCGAAATTTTGATAATTTTGAAGTGCCAATATGTAGGTATACAATATTAATAAAACCAGCTGCATACAACTTTTGCTAATGTATGTCAACAGATAATATATTCAGTTGTTAACATAAAATCACAGGTATCTTGGATGTACCTACCTATCTTATATTTTCTAAAGCTATACAACTTAAAAAGTACCAAAATCGTTGCCGTTTTTTGAAATAACAATATAAAAGTATATATATTTTGATAGCTTAAAAAAATACCTTTCGAACTAGACCAAAGCCTACTATGATTTCCATTTAAAAAAATTTAACTTTGTCATAACTCAAAAAATACTCTCCCTAGAAAAAAACTACGTACGCCACTGAATTCCGTGGAAAAAGTTCTATATGAGTCAATCGTAACAGTTTTAGTCTGCTGGAGAGTTTTCGAAAAACGATAAAAATCAAATTTTTTTTTCTCGAAAACTAAAAACAATATCCAAATTATGGTTTCAGCTTTCTATTATACTCAAAAAAGTAGCTCAGGTTCGCGAAAATATAGAGCATTTGAAACGATGTAACTTTCATGCAAAACATTTTCTTCCAAATTCATTAATTTAGCCACAACGTGTAATCTCTTTTTGCGTCACCATTTATTATACAGGGTGATTCAGAAAGAGTGAATCAAACGAAAATGGTAGATTCCCCATGCGAAAATAAGACAAAGTGTCTAATATACTCATGTCCGAATTTATACCCCTGAGGAGATATAGCTCTCCAAAGTCTCCCCTTAAACTTCGATAAAAATTAATTTCTCAGAAACTATATGACTTACAAGGTTCCAATTTGGTACACAATTTAGCAACTTTATAAACCATAAATGATGTGAAGTTGAAGTTAAATGAAGTAATGCGAGGTATTTATTCGGGGTGGGTCACCTCTAAAATTTCATAGAACTATTTAATCCATTAATTAATTTGAAAAAGTTTAGTGGCATTTCATGCAAAATTTCATTTTCAAACTTTTTTTACTCCTAGTACTTTTCACTAAAATGAATAGTTTTTGAGAAAAACGAAAATTACTTAAGTAAGATTTGAATGAAAAATGACAAAAATGCACATCAGGTATGCCTGCATTCGCACTCATGGACAACAATTTGAGCAATTACTCTAATTGATATTCATTAAAAGCTCTCTAATACTCGTAATGTAAAAATATTAAAATTTATTAAATTGCTTCTTTCTCATAGCCTACTAGTGAAAGTTTCGATTAATTTTCAAGTAAAAAAATCAAATCTTACTTAAGTAATTTTCGTTTTTCTCAAAAACTATCCATTTTAGTGAAAAGTACTAGGAGTAAAAAAAGTTTGAAAATGAAATTTTGCATGAAATGCCACAAAACTATTTAATATTAATTAATGGATTAAATAGTTCTATGACATTTTAGGGGTGACCCACCCCGAATAAACACCTCGCATTACTTCATTTAACTTCAACTTCACATCATTTATGGTTTATAAAGTTTCTAAATTGTGTACCAAATTGGAACCTTGTAAGTCATATATAGTTTCTGAGAAATTAAATTTTATCGAAATTTAAGGGGACACTTTGGAGGGCTATATCTCCTCAGGGGTACAACTTCGGACAGGGGTATATTAGACTCTTTGTCTTATTTTCGCATGGGGAATCTACTATTTTCGTTTGATTCACCATTTCTGAATCACCCTGTATTTACTTATTGTAATGTTACGAAAACTGAATAAAAAATTGCAAAGCCTTACCTCCAGATAAAAATAGTTCTTAAGGCTGCCACAACTGCGTATGCAAGACAGGGAAAGTTCGGCTTGAATATCTTCGCAGTCTTTTCTTATTAAACTCAACGTTTTGTCCGTTAAGCATAGCCTATAGATGCATTCGTCAGGTTGACGTCCACAGAGAAGAGTAGTCTCTCCTAAGCCCCTGCTCAGAACCTTCATCTGCCACACGTGCTCTACAAAAAAAAAGATTTTCAATTACCCCTGAATAACAAAGAATATTGTGTGTCTAATAAAGGATGTATCTCATCATAGACCATGCCTCGTATATGCAATATTCGTTGTGAAAATTCGACTACCATTATTTCCACGCCATGAAACTGTTAAGTACCCAAACTGGTTCACATCGCATATTGGTTTTAAAAGCTGGTGTGAAACGAATTTCGGCAAAATTTCCTGTGAACACGACCGTGGGAACGAAGCTGGGACGACAGAGTGATGTGAAATAAATATATTTGGGCCATCTACGACTAAAGCAGCCTAAAAGGAAAGGGATTAAAATCCTGGGATTTCACAAAAGTACATATTTCGACACATCAATTTTTTGTCACTCCACGTGCCAAATTCTATGCGAACGTAGTCCATTAGCGGACTACCGTCATTACGAATAATAAAAAAGTGCAGGTGATAGCGTTGCTAGTTTGACGCCCGCCGCTATCTTCGTCAATACAGGGAAATATGTGCATGCACTACGTATGTACCATAAAAAAGATATGTTCAATTCAACTACGGCAATGAATCAAATTTCGCATAAATATGCAAAGTAAATAGTACTGTACAAGCAATTAAAAAATATAACAAACTGACGTCACGGTTTGCGCGCGTATGTAAAACTGTGCCGTACCTTAATTATCTCAGCAATACTCAAATGGAAATGGTATCTAATCTTTACGTTTGATTTACACTGTATTGATATTTCAAAATTCAATATCAATAATTTCCACTTTTCAGAGTAAAATAAAAAAGTACCCGACACACGGCAATTCTTTAGACGCCTTCCAATATGTAATGCATTTTAAATTTTATAGCGTTTTAGAAAATTGTTCAGTTCAATTATTGACTAATTACTTATGCATACGGAAGGGAGCAGTGCGTGCTTCTTAAATGATATTCAATCACGTTGCGTACAGTTTCGGAGTGGTGTACCTCAGGGTTCCAGTCTTGGTTCTCTACTGTTTACCGTTTATACTAGTGAAATGGGGCACCGAAAGAGATATTGGCTGTTCTTTTTCTTGCAGTGGTAGGTTCGGGGTAGGTTCGTTTCTGAAATAGTGCAAAATGTTGTGAAAATACTAGGACATAGTCTAGAAATAGTATTTCTTACTCAGAAATGAGATATGAAACATTTTGAGGTTTTAATTTTGAAGGTGTACTCGATTTCTTTGCAATCAACTGTAGAAACTCCGAAAATTGTTTCTGCAATGTTTTTGAATTTTTGAAATCGCATGATTTTCTACTTTAAGTTCATCAGAAACTAAATTAATGTCTCCCTTTATGTCTCAAAAGCCATTTTTGCCTCACAAAGGTTTATTTTATATTTTTCTTACTTCCCATCTTACTTATTTACTTACTACTAGAGCTTACTAGGTACATAATAAAAAGGAAATTATACCGTGTTATTGTAAAAAATAGATTATTTTTTTCATCGTCAAATTGACCAATAGAAACATGGCATTTGGGTCTAGAAGCGTGTATTATTTCGGCAATTTTTTTCGATAATTTTGCTTGTTGATAAGTTGCCATAGTTTCGAATTTGTAGGTGCATTTATAATGTATAATCTAGTTACTTTAGTACCTGCCAAACGTCAAATATTCCCAACACATTTCTTTGTATGTGAATTAATTGAAATAAAATTTCGTTTTGAACTACTTTGCTTCGCAAGCGCTCGTGATCTTTTAACTGTCAAATTTACATTCGTGGCTACCAAGCAACGCAACAGCTTTCGTAAAATTTCCGACAATTCCAGACCACTTATTGTATTACTACAGAAACTACAAATAAATAGAAACTACAAAAATTAATAAAATTTACATAATGGCTATATGTCCGTCTAGTCATCCTTCATCGTTCATTTTTGGTCGCTTTAATACACTGTTTGTTAAACTGAAATCTTGCAAGCATCCAGCGTGGCTTAGTGGAAAAATGTGTAAAATTTAATTGGGCTCATATGCAATAACACAATATTATATTAGACATTTTCTATGCTCCCCAATTAATATAAAGTCAATGACTGCATGGTAAAATCAACAAAACAAAATTAAAAAGACTAATAAACAATATTTTTCCGTGGCTATAACGAAATGTGTCACTCATGAACATTTTCCCACGATCCCGTAAGAAAGCGACACGTTGCATACAACTAACCAACTAAGTAGGCGTAAAAGTTGACAATTGCATTCACCGGTGTGCTATGCTCGTAGATGTGGGCTATAAATAAAAAATCGGTATGGAGAACCATACATGACTTCCATGTTCATTATACAGAGTGGTCCATTAGTGCGGCGACGGCCTATATTTCTTGAACCATTCAAGGAATCAAAATGAAATTTTGCAAGTGCTTAGGAAATCCCATGCCGCATCTTGTAAAATTATTTTGGTGAATTCAGGCTCTTCACATTTTGCGTACCAAACCAAAGTTATATTTTTTTTAAATGGAAACCCTCAATTTTTTTATATATTCACGTTCCCCACAAAATTTCATGGAAAACGATATACCACATTGGAATTTCCAGCAGGGAATGTTAAGATATTGCCATTTTAGTGCCAATGTGAACTTATCTTTGTGGCACTACTGACGCCTACTTACCGAAACTATCTAAGATTTCTTTATCGAACTAGATTCACAGACTATTCTATTCTATTCTATTCTATTCTATTCTATTCTATTCTATTCTATTCTATTCAATTCTACTCTATTCTATTCTATTCTATTCTATTCTATTCTATTCTATTCTATTCTATTCTATTCTATTCTATTCTATTCTATTCTATTCTATTTGCCACAGTACTTATATTATACACGATGGTCAACATACGTATAGGTATAATTGATTTTTTCTCAAGAATTTAAAATTGAACATCCTGTATATTGATTGCACATTTAATAGCCAGTTTGCTAAACTTTTAATTGATGCCGGCATTGCCAGGTTTGGGATTGACACTTTCTTCAAAAATTAAGATTGAAACTTAAAAATTTTCAATTTTACTGTTATTTTTTACAATTTTATTCGGATTTCTCCTATTTTTCACCGAAAATAAAAAAAAAATTGTTTCTAGGTACACAAAACTAAGTCAATAGAATTTACACTGACACAAAAAATTCTATTGATATGTATGCCTAAAGCTGATCGCTTTCAAAATATTCTTACCGAAAATTAGTATTATTGTGATAAAATATACCAAAAAGAATAAAAATTGCTCGAAATCACAATATGTATCTTCCAGAAACAAGAAAACTTAAATTTGAGCCACTCTCTTTCTAAATCAATTTAGTTACGTACTTTTGTTTTGTGTTTTCAATAGTGATGCCGCGGATCCAATTTTAATAAAAACCGGGTAACGGATACCCGGCGAAATTTGTTCGCCGAATACCGGATATCATTAAGCGGGTACCCGGCTGGATACCGGGTATCGCGCCCGAGTCATACCCGAGCATACCCGGACAGCGCGGAACTAACCTGTAAACGCGTGAACAAGCGTGCACCGACTGTAATATATTCACGAAGCTCTGTTTGCTTATTTATTTGTCTACGTTTTTTTTTTAAATTTATGATAGTTATTTGTGTTTGTCATAAGGACGAAATTGTTCTTCAGTTCCAGAAGTCTATATTTTAAGTTTTCTTAATTTTTAAACATGTTTTCGTTTTTTATATACTTACTTTAATATGTAATAAAAAATAAAAATTCAGTTTTCAGATTAAACTGTATGTAAATTTTTAACTTTGCTACTATCCGGCCGGATAGAGAGCGTTATCCGGCAAAACCGGGTATTTGCAAAAATTGTCCGGAGGCCGAATACCGGGTAGGCCGAATACCGGGTAATGGCCGGGTATCCCTAGTTTTCAATTTCTTCTCAAATTTGGAGTTTTTGCGGAAGTCAGAACAGATAATAATTTTAAAACCAATAGAAATTATTAATGAGATAAATTTGGCTTTTATCATTAGTGCGAAATGTAATTTAAACAAAAAACTTCAGCGAGAACAAGTTTATTGAAATTAAATAAATAAATTAAAATTAAATAAGACAATACAGAAAATCCATTAAGCCAGTAGATGCTCAAAATGTCTTCCATGTTGTTCAATGCATTTTCGAGCTCTAGTTGCTACCGACTCTTTTAATATTTTCCAGCATTTGGGGCGTGATTATTGCAAATGTTTGCCTTATCCGTTCTTGCGTATTTTCACGGGTTGTTGGTGATTCAGCGTGTGCTTTGTCTTCCACATTACCCCACAAGAAAAAGTCGAGTGGCGTAAAGTCAGGTGATCGTGCAGGCCAGTGCACTGCGGAATCACGACCAATCCATTTATTACAAAAAGTTCATTTAACCATTGCCGAAGTATAATTTGAAAATGTGCTGGAGCGTCGTCCTGTTGAAACCACATATCATTTTGCACATTTTCGGGCACATTATTGAAAAGATTGAGTAAATTGTTTTGCACGAAATTTAGAAAAACGGGTCCTGTTAGAGTTTCTTTTAAAAATACCCAACAAAGTTACCTAACTTAATCGACTTAAAACGGGAAATGTCCGAATTTTTTGGTAAAATGTGGAAATCTAAATAAAATTGTAAATAAAATAATAAAAAATTTTTTTAAGGTAAATGGTTTTATTGTAAAGAAACATAATAATGATGCAGATAATGTACTAATAGCTAAAAAATAATTAGGTAGGTACCACGTACCACGGTACCAGTCATCACACCACTCTACTCGTCAATCTAAAGCATTAATCAGACTAAAATAAAATCGTGGGGCGAGTCGAATTTCTATTATCTACAGTCAACCGCTCATATCATTATAGGTATGCTTTGGATGCATCTTCTCAATAGACAACATCGGAGAACGATCATTTCCATATTTACTCAGGTTACGCTACGCCCCACGATTTTATTTTAGTCTGATCAATGCTCTAGATTGATGAGGAGAGTGGTGTGATGACTGGTACCTGGTACTACCTAATTATTTTTTACCTTTTAGTACATTATCTGCATCATTATTATGTTTCTTTACAATAAAACCGTTTAACTTAATGTTTTTTTACTTATTTTATTTATAAAAAGAAACTGTAAAGTGTAGTGTACAACTTTCTCGAAGTGTCCCATCATAGGAATTGCAGCATTCGCCAAGGTTCGCACTCCAGCTTTCATATTTGTGGAAAATGAGTACCATTCCGTGCTCGTTGTACTCGTGCTTACAATACACTAATTCTGTACCTTACCTAACATGAAAAGGCATGCGTTTTAGGAAAAGGTAAAAGAACGCTGTGAAATAACTTCAAAATACTTAGAGATAGTAAGAAATGTTCGGAAATGGTAAAGAAATAGGTACTAGGAAATAGTGCGGAAATACTTGCGAAATGGAAATACTTGGGACAGATTTTTCCTAGTGGAAAATCCCTCGGTTCACATATATATCGTTAATCCTTCGACAGACTTTCACCAAACAGAGTTTCTGTCATATGACAGCTGGTAGAATGAGTTTCTCTGTAACTGTGTGCGGCTTCTTGCATTTTGTAAGCCACTTCGAACGTTGCCAATAGTGCCCTTTTATTCACTGAGAGAGCTTCGTGAATATGTGACTTCTGCGTCTTCAAAAATTCGAGTTTTTTGCAAAAAAATCACGGAGCTTATCGATATATTCTTCATTCAGGGTTTCTCGTCAATTTGTTACGTTTCATCGGGTGTTTCATGCTAAAGAAAAATTTTGAAGCAAATAACGCATAGGTTTTTCTTCACCACCTACTTCAGTGCTTGTAAAACCCAAGTACGCTTGCTAATATTTTCGTATTTTTGAGTTTATAACAGGATTATTACTAGAACTGAGCGCGTAAAAGTGTTTTTGTGCGGCTCATCCCTACAGCCTCACCACAACAAGTGGCACTTTTACTCAGAATAAAACAATAAGCTATTAATATAGCCATAACTTGGTCGTCTGCACAAAATGTAACGTGAGACGGAAATTATTATTGTCAGGAATGTATTTTTGTCCGCTTGCTGTGCGGGTGTGTACCAAGAACAAAATAACTAAATTCTAAATGTTTTATTCCGGATCTAAATAACGAGAACAACTGTTGTTTTGTTGCTGTTAATAGACGTTCAAGAATTTATTTCATGAACCGCAAATCTATTTTTAGCGCTTGTTGTTTGTTTTTGTGACATTTCTTAAGCTGTGTGGGCTGGTTTGTTAATTATTATACTCGAAGTGATACCAGCTCGCGGCGGTTTCTTTCACTTTATACACTTCACGTTTCATCATTCATTACCATTTAACATTCTCGAAAACAGGAAACCGACCGAATATTTCGTTTTATTCCCCTAGAAAGGATCGTCTCGCATCTGAATATTATTTGTAGACAAAGTAGTTTCACTTTATGAACAAGACGAGACGTTTACGAGTTATTGATACCTATGAAATGAGAACTGAAAGCTTTTCGAGTTACCACTACAGCAGTATTAAGAAAAAATGCACCGATTTCGCAATCTTTGCAACTACCGGAGAGTGTTAAAAAACAAACACAATATACAGATGTCTCTAAAAGATTGGGACAACACGCTACCAGTTTCCCGACACCACAATATGTTGATTGAACCGAACATATCTCTATACAAAGTTGCTTGGTTGAAGCAAAATTCTGGAAAAAAATAATACTTTTTTAAATACCTCAAGCGTTAAGGCTATCGGAACGCTTGGAATATTTGAGGGATGTAACGTTCCCGCTGCCAATGGATTATTCCAACATGGTTTAAGATATTCGCATGATTATTTTTTTCTTGTTTGAATTAAACATAGATCTAGGACTGTCCGCTAATAATTTTCATTATAAACCAGAAATTCAACTTTAAAATCTACTTCACAATCTATGAAAATCGGACATATTGTAGCTAGAATATTTACGTATCACATTTTTGGTTTTTTTTTTTAGAAATTATAATCGTAGAGTCATAGATTAGACTTTTCATTTTGACGGTATCAAAAAAAATATAATAAATTTTTGATAATAATGAAGTAATCAATTGGCTCCTGCACCTATGCATTCGCCTTTTCAAGGGCCTAGAGGTGGCGGTGTCTAGCGGCGATATGTTTAAACTTCCCAGATTCAAGAAACAGGCGTGGCTAGTTTTTGTATTTATTCAGGTATTATTCTTGGGGCCTATTTTTCGTATCGACGACCTTCCAAAGTAATTTCCGATTCTTCCTAAAATTTATTATTGTTACACATATGAGTTTAATATGCAGGTGCACAGGTATCCCATTTATCAGAAAAAGCGATTCATCTGTATTGTGTAATTTGGAGAAAAATGCCAAATACATACTCTCTTTGTTTTTAAGTTTCCATAATTCAAATTACTTTACTTATACTTGGCGTCTCATTTCTTCTGTACAGCAGATGATGCTAATCTACACAACTGGGATTTCTTAAATAGAACTCCTGTAATATCATCTCACTTTTTATTTCCCTGTTCGATTTTACTATACGATTGTGTAAGAGTTGCATTCTAGACTGAACTTATTGTGAAACTGGGCATCTGTTCATCATTCTCAAAATGTAATTTTTGAAACATCCCTACGTGTGACAAAAATTTTAAAAGAAAACTGAAACACAAAAATATGGGGTTTAGTTTAGAAGCAACTTACTTCGTATGCATACTTAGTAAAATCGATCGAATAATTCAAAAACGCAATATGTATAGAGTGTCCCATTTAAATAATTCACCGAGTATCAACTCCCTTTGTACATAAAGTGTTCCGTACTGGCTAGCAAAGTTTCTGAAGCACTTATATCAGAAACCGCATCCTGAACCGATTTTGATAAAATTTATTTATTGCATAATTAGTGTTGCAATCGTGAAGACTACGAAAGTACCAAAATTCACGATTCTACTTTAAATAGTTCCCAATTGTGGTCGTACTGAACTGCAAAAAGATAAAAACAAAAAAAATGTTTCACATGCTCTAGTGTTGCAAACAAAAAATATCTTTTGACCCTTTTTCGATGTTTCGATGTATGAAAACCGCCCTAAATAATGTGCACACGACAAACCATTTAGATTTGTCCGAGTTTTGGCCATTACATATGCGTCAATTTTATTGTTGTATAGCACTTATAGTTCAGGAAAAAGAACACTGTGAGAGACAAACAGATATACAGACTGAGAGACAGACGGACGAACAGACAGAATGGTAAAACAAAGAGGGGGTCTCTCATATAACTTTGCATAAATGGATAAATGGATCAACCTGTATAACAGATTCCCGAGGAGTGAATCACTGGTGGATTTCTTGTACACTGCCTTTGGATTTCCAACCGGAGATTTCCATTGCATTAATACAGCATGTTATTGGCCAAATGAGAACACATAACACATCATATGAGCACCGGATTGGACTAATTTCGTATAAAACGTTTTTAGACAAATAATATACGTCAACTTCCAACTACTACGTCTGCCGTTATTTCTGTTCTCTGCGTCATATCAGGTAAAATCTGTCACGGAATTACGATGGACAAGAAATTAGCCGGGAAAGGGAAAGTTTAAAATTTGTGTTGTCACAGAAAGATTGGAATTTGAACATTTAATGAACTGATTATTAAGAGTGGCGTGTACCGTGGATTTTCTGTTGAAGTCAGATGCACACTCAACATGACAAAACATTTTTTACCGTTTAGGAATTTGGAACACAGGTTCATGGAAGTCTATTTCAAATGTTAGAACCTCGGTTAGAACGTTATAGAAAAAAATCAGTTACAATACGTAAATCGCTAAAAGAGGCTTTACTGAGCGTGACTGACTGCGGCAGATGATAACGGTACAAGTCATTATTAAGGAAATTTTGACTCAGCAAACCATTTTTTGTTTATTATTTTTTTCACCGCGCGGCTAGCTCTGGGGTACTGCCGCAGTACCCCAGAGGTATAGCCAGTTCGATGCTCTCAGAAAAGAAAATGTGATATGACATGATGAATGAACCCAGAAAATGCCACCGGAAGTGGCCAGTCAAAAAACTGAGTTTTCCGTGTTTTGCAGTCTATTTTTGATGTAAGAAATATTGCAAAATTTTGTTAGAGAAATGCTATTAAAGTAACTCTAACCACACAAACTTTCCGGTCAATCACAAAACATACTTACCTAGTTTTTCTTTTTTACTTATAAGTAACCCACTGCGTTTTCTTGGGGAAACCAGCATCCCGAGACGAGTTTTGTTTCCCCGCCTATAATTTGGTTCAACGTTCCTTGTTTTCTATCAGGTACTCGTCGGAATATAAATACTATACTATGATATTCACTAAACCCCGTGTTTCGTCTGTGTTGTGTTTGTTCTAGCTCAAAGTGAATGGAAAGCTCCGAGTCCTACTCTGTACGGTGGGAAATGCTCCCCCTAATCTAGCGCGCCCAGCAATTTTTGCATTCAGTGTCCGCCTACTTTGTACTTTTGGAATGCTACGTCCCTTCCGATACCACTCCGCAGTAACTGTTCGTCGGCGTTCCGACAACCTTAAGACTGATGAGTTTTTCGATTGGAACGGGTGTTGGCAGGTGAACTTTTGGTTTGAAATGAAGTATGTATGTCGCCTTTTTGTTTTTGGGATTTTGTTTAATGCAAATGGTAAAAACCGAGGTAAAAACTAAGCCATCCACATCGTGCATAAAAATCATGTCCCGATAGATATTCAGACAGATCTTCAATTAAATCGGGAAGTGTGTTCTGCAGATGATTTAAATACATCTCCCCATTCAAACGGTTCGGAAGTATTTAAATCATTAAGTCTTGTAATTTTCTGAAACAATTGATTTTTCTACATTTTCGCAATTCATGATCTATTGGCGAACTAAAAATTCGAATCCGGCAGGCAAATTTTCATAATAAATCAGCTTCAATTGTCATACTCTCTGACTATACATCGCACCGTGACGCTTGAACGTTGCATCCGAGGGTAAACCAGAGAACTCATTCCTTAAAGAACTCTTCCTATTAACAACATCAGTTCTATTATCTCTTTGAACGTGGAATTGTATACGATCACTACTAGTTGCATTAAACATTTTCAAAAGTAATTTTCCGAAAGCGTACAATAGAAAACGTAATGATTGACATTCAGACTATTACACGCAATTTTACGAACGAAAACAAATAATGATTCGGTTGAGAAATGACCCTGCAGTGCACGTAGGCACTCTTTCTACAAACAAGGACACTTTCAAGAACACTCTCTTGTTTGTTTACAGATAATTTTTAATGCACTTTTTATTTATTCTGTAGTGGTGGTACACATCATTGCATTTTATTAGATCACCGGTTTTGCCATTCTTGTATAAGTTACTTAATTTGTTTTTGCCTAGCTTTTTCTCTACAAAAGGCTACAGCATGAAAATTTATAATAAAACCAAAATTTTTCAGAAAAGAGTCGATTGGATAAATCGACTACTTATAATTAAGAAAAAAATCGATTCATTGAAAAAGATTTTCATCGACTATTTAATAATCGATAAACAAAAGTATCGATTATTTTCATAATCGATTAATAATCGGCACCTAAAACCAAAATGCAAACCAGAAGTGAGAAATTATAAGTTCACAATTTTTGTGCAACAATTATTTTAATTTTTCTGTTGAAATGTCCGTTTCGGTTTTATCTGTTCGCGGTTTTAGTAAATCGCGAAAAACAAGTCGTATAACAAACAGCGTTACAAACAAAATAATAAAGATAATATTCCGAGAAGAAAAGAAATAGAATAACATAAGCACGTGACGCGCACACCAACCAGCTCATTCTTCCAACAATAATCAAGAGAGATATTTTTTCGCGTTTTATTTTTAGAGTATGTGAAAAGCGTCAAGCGTCCCACACTACTTTTCACGTACGATTTAAATCTATTGAAATACTTTTTATCATCCGTAACGCTATATTTAGAACACTCAGACCGGGTGGTTGTTTCCGCGTTTTTAATTTCTAATTTGGTAGACAATTTAAAAAGAGTTCACACATTTTATTAAAATAATCTGAATTACAAATTTTGCATAAATTCTTAGAAAGTAACAATTCAGATATTTCAAAACTACTTTTAAATGAGGAAAGTAACTGTCACTTCATTCCAATGTATGCGCCCCATTTTGGCGGTACATAGGAAGCGAGCCTACGAGCAATAAAGAGTCTGTTTAAAACGTATTGTGTTCTCATCTTTCAAGATATGTAAACTGTTGAATTCTCTTCCCCTTTGCCGACCCCAACGACTGCTTACATCATTGTCGGACCCAAACGTGAAGGATGTCGTTAAGAGCAGCCTATCCAGGTTACAATTTTCACAGCAAATAAATCAGCACTTCTGGACCATATATGGGCCAAGGAATACATATCAGAACATCAGAAACGTTCCAAATGGAAGTTCAGTAAAACTCCCAGCGTCAAGGTTGGCGCACTAGCGCTAATCCTGGGACATAAAGACCCTAAACGGTCTAATGAAACGTCCCGTCGTAAAAATCTGTCACTAAACGGCGACTTGTTTGATCCATCAATCGTTCATGGTAGGGGGTATGTTTAGTTTTCGTCCTTTTTTAACTGTCATTTTTGGTTTATGCTGTCGTAGAGGGGAGCACAGGTTGGCAACAAGCAAGAAGTAGCGCGCGCGACTAAAAATATTAATCATTAATTAAATGTATTGTTGTGACAAACAATGGCACAATATTGCTTGAAATAATTTACCAGTGCCGCCCACGTTGTGATATCGTTCATATTTACTAGATAATTTCGGAAACTTGCGTTGGCTGGCAATTGGCGCCTCGCAACTGTAAATAATTCCGTAGAATCTTGTTTCGCACAAGAAAATAATTATTATTCGCTTTCTTTGTTTGCCTAAATTCTCGTCGAGAATAGATAAAATTAATTTCTAACTAATTAACAAAAACACGTTTATTACCTGAATGAAGTAAGATTCTGTGACGTATGCACCTATCAGAAAGTTGTATTTTTTTAAATAGGTAGGTCATAGAATGTGTCGAACAAAAATAATTGTGTAGGTACCACAAAATATGTAAAACTGCACATTGTTTGATTGTTTTCCATTATGTGCTGTTACCGCAATCTATTTTTCATTAAATGTCTATTGTGAACACCCAACGACATTAAAACATTAGACTGTCCTTTTCCCATTCACAAGTAACAACACACAACTGTCAAAACAAATTCTTCATCTCATTGCATCTTTTGCAATCATTCGTTTTAACGACTCCTTTCCTCCAAAGCCTACTATAAGGCCCCACACGTGTTGTAATTCGAAAAGAGTTGTAACAACACAACAGGAGATATAAATTTCATTCATTCTTAGTACCAATGAAACCGTTCATTTAATAAGTACTGTTTCCGTTTACTTTTTAGTCGTTTCCTGTTTTCAATGAGCGTCACGCGGACGAACACTGCGATGATGCTATTTATGTACAAAATTGTTCTTCAAAGCCGCTTCACTAGAAAGTAACTGATACGCCATTAAAACTGCGCAGATTTGATGTCTCGTCCAGCAACTAAAATATTCTCTTTATACTGCCATCGCATTCGTTAAAATCCACTTAACGAAATTAAATAAAATGGGAATTTTTCAAGTTATATGTTTACAGATGAGTTGCTTTTCAAATACCTACCGGATCAGTAAACGCAAAAAAATCATTATGGTCGACAAAACCTGCACATCATGAGTTATTAATCATCAGTCTCATTTTAGTTTGTATGTTTGGGGAGTGATTTTGGGAAATTTTGTTATTTTCAATTATGTAGGTACTTCAAATTTTATATAACGTAAAGCTGACTTTGAGTGTTTGAACACTCGCGTGAACCGGCTTTCTGCAGCTATTTCCGTCTAGTCGTCGTGCATGATACACGGGTCCCATTAAAAAAATCCCGGTGTGCTTTTTACGCTAGTGCTCTTTATTGACTGGACGAAAATTGATGCGGCCAATTAGACAGAGAAAGAAAGAGGTAATTGCGACGCAAAATCCTGCAAAGCGCGTTTATGGTCTCGTTGAACTTTTTCCCCGGGTGACTATGAATTTTTTATAAGTTAATTCCATACGCCAAAACAGCGGAACAGTACTCGACACGTGTTTCGCTGATAACGTCGGCATCTCCAGGAGTACAGAAACAAGTCGTTTTCGTACATCCGAACGAGAAGGAGCGAAGTACTTTACCAACAAACCAAAGACGTGAGTCAGAAATCGTTAGTAAACGCAACCTACATCCCCGAGGGGTTTACCACTAGGAAAAAATCTGTCCCAAGTATTTCCCATTTCCAAATATGACCTTACTATTTCTTACTATTTCCTTGCAATTTCTTACTATTTCCTACTATTTCCTCACTATTTCTTAGTATTTCTTAACTATTCCTTAGTATTTCCTCACCATTTCTTAGTATTTCTTCACCATTTCTTACTATTTCTAAGTATTTCCAGAGTATTTCCTAGTATTTCTTTACCATTTCCGAGTATTTCTTCACCATTTCCAATTATTTCCAGTGTTCCCGAGTATTTTTTTTACAGTTTGATTCAATTCGTACCTTTTACCTCGCCTTTTACTATTACAAAAATAGCATACATGATCTATTTTCTTCTTGTGAAATAATTTACTGCACATTTAATTTTTGTGTTGTAAAATAAATGTGTCATAGCCGTGAGCCGTGGAATCTTGCTGGCATGCGCGAGTGAGTGGTCGTTAATGCTCAGCAACAGTGCCCGCGGTTTGCCTATGGATGGGTGACTCATTTCTGCGCTGTGGCTAGGGTGCGCCTTGGATCGCCTATCCAGCTTTACCTAATGAGTATGAGGTTTTCCAGGGTTTTCCTCATTCTCGCACTAAATGGTGGGTAGAGTACTAACAACTGTAGGTCGTTCCTGTGACGCACCTGCGGCCAATAGTAATATGCCGCCTCCTCCGTCTCGCACAAGCTATATAGGTAGCTTCTGGGGCTAACCTTAGGGTTAGTAGGAGTGAGTAGAGATATTATTATTATTATTATAAACGATTATAAACGCCACTTGAAAAACAACCCCTATACAATTTATTAAATTTTGAAGTATAACGCCCATTTTCTTTAAGAATTGTCAGGGTGTCCAAAATTAAGTGCGTACCATTGTTAACTTTGTTATTATTGGACCTACGAGGTTGGTTAAATGGGCAAAGAATTAGTCGAGGAATTAGTATTTCTTATTACGAACAATATGGTGAACATCGCATTTTCGTGATATTCACACAAACAACAATGTTTTAAATGGAACGCCCTATATATTTCTGTAAGTGTTGAAAGAGAATAAAAGTCTGAATAAAAAAGTCTTACGGAACAACTATCCCAAAATTAAAAATAACATGGCTTTTGAAGCTCGTTTTGAAGGATCAAAACAGCCCGCTGACGCTGGTTTCACGTTAGGTCTCACGTTAGGTAGTCCATAAAACAAATTTGGTTGGCTCCCATGTTTAAAATTCGCAAATAAGTAGTACAATAACAATCAAATATGTACTGTTAACACCCGCCGACAATAATTATGACGCAAAATTAGTTTCATGGCCTACCTGATGTGATATACTGAGCTCGATACTGGGGCATTTTTTATGCTCCAAAAGTCAAGTTATTTTTAATTTTCAAATAGATGTTCATGTACACAATTTTATACTCTGTTTAAATATGCAAAAATATACATGTCGTCCTATTTAAAAAATTATCGTTTATTTTATGTGAATATCTCGAAAATGCGATGTTCGATTGTTTTTTTTTGTTTTCACCATCTTATTCTTCATCAAAAACACTAATTCTTTGCCCATTTAACCGAACTTGAATGTCCAATAATAACGAAGTTAGCAATTGTAGACACTTAATTTTGGATACCCCGTATATGTATGCATGATGCGTTAGGAACTCTTCCCTAGTTTGGATGTGTATTTCATAACCTCTCTAATTAATATTTGCTTACTAATTATGTTACTCAATTGATAAAACTTAATTTCCCTTCCTTGCATAATTAACTGAAATTTTAGCCCCCACGGTCGTGGTTTTCATAAAAATGCGAAAACAATAAACATAATAACAATGCTATTGTATGTCACCTCTCGCGCCGCCGCCATGTCTAAATCGAGACCTACATAACATGATTACCGATATTTACAATAACTAAAATGACATGTGTTCGAGTATGTATTCAAAAAATGCTAGATATTCTTGCAATTCGCGAATGGTCACCACAGTTAAATACTGACAATTCTAGATGACCAAAGTAGATACTGAAAAGCCGGCAAATCGGGGCAAAGTGTTCACGTGCCAACAATTGAATCAAGTCGAAGTCACGCTATTGGCCGTCTACTGTGGCCTCATATTTGCTTCTGCGCCGCGGAGAATGCGACCGGCCTACCGGCCAATGTTTTTACTAATACTAGTACGTTTGGCGCGAAGAGGGAGTAGAAAGTTTTATATCGGTCGACTATTTCCAGTACTTCCTAGGTATTTCCCTTACTATTTCCAGTATTTCCCTGAGTATTTCCAGTATTTCTCAGACTCTTTCCAGTATTTCTTTGAATATTTCCACCATTTCTTTACCATTTCCTGGGTATTTCCTACTATTTCTGAGTAAGAAATACTATTTCTGGACTATTTCGTAGTATTTCTGCACCATTTCCACCATTTCTCACCATTTCGGAAATACTATTTCTTGACCCTGTCCCAACCATTTCCTTAGTGGTAAACCCCTCGTACATCCCATACAAAACGACTTCCCCGAATCACTGTACAATTTACATACTCATATTCAGTAACAACGATGTAACTTAGAACAATATTTCTATAGAGATCTCCTGCTCAAGTGCTCGAAGCTATATCACACGTCTGGTGTCTGGAAGTTTAATAGAGTGTTCCTAATGTCTGAGTAAGTATTATATTGTTGTAAACAAATTAGAGTAATTGTAGTTGCGTGATCTATTACAACAGTACACTTAGTAATTAAACTGTATAAGTACATACTTAAGTAGGTAGAAACTCGAGGGAAGCGGGGGATCATTTCTAGGAACGCATGTGCAACTTTGGTGTTAGATTTGACCTTCCTAATTCCAAAAAAAAAATAATAAACAATAATCATAACGCTTAACGAATAGTAGCATGAAACAACAAGTTATAAAACTATTTTTCAACAAGTAATTTCCGCATATTATTTCGTAAATTCCAACTTTATGAATGGGTCCAGTTTTATCCTCGGCATTACCAAGCAGATTACTAAAAGTATGAACAACCTTGAAGCCGAATTTTCCAATAACAATAATCCTATTCATATCTCTGGTTGTCTGGTGGTTTGTCCAGCAACGGTCAAGTTAAATACTTTACGCGTCCGTTAATTTCCCCATAAGTTATAATGTACCGAACTTTTCGGAGAATTCCGAACAAAATATCTAATTAGGAGAACTATCAATTTTCCGTATTTTGCACGCTTTTTCGTTATCAGAAACGAAGGCGCGGCTTCGGACAACAAAATTGTATTTACCTAATATGTTTTTCGTAGAAAACCACACATTATGTACACAGGTACACGTATATACCTACGATTTTTGCGTAACAAGAGGGACAAGTGTTTCTGAACTATGCAAATTACTATTGTAAACAAATGTGGATTTTCCCACATGTCATTGTAAATATTTGGCTCCAGTTATCCAATATATTAGTAAATCGACGCGTTGTCGAGCCTACTTATGCACGAAAATTTTTCGTGGGCTCTTTTCAACGATGTGATAATTGAAAACGTTCAGGCTGACCTGGAAACGGAAAATAAATGCACGTGCAAAATCATTGGTCGCGCCTGTCCATGGTTACTTTGTTAGTTTAAGCCAAAGTAAGCAGTAGTTCTAGGGTCAAGTAATGATTTTAGTTTTAGTTTTTCTTTTTATGTTTCTTTTTATGTAGGCCTGGGAAATTTTATCGATATAGGTACCGATATCAAGTAAAAAATATATCGATATGTATAACGATATATCGGAATATCGATATATCGGATTATCGATATATAAAAATATCGATTTATCGGAATATCGATATATCGCAATATCGATATACCTATCTGAATATCGATATTTTTAATATCGATATTTTTATATCGATATTTTTTATATCGATATTCGATATCGCCCAACCCTAACCAAGACCAAACTTCACCCTCTTTTCTTTCGTAGCCCAAACTATATACAACATGGGAGTGTGCACTACTAGGTGCCCTATATTAAAATTGTTATTTTATAACATTCGCACAAAAGAGAAATCATCAGATCCAAGCTATATAAATATAATCGTGTGTGGCAGAATCGATGCTTCGCCATGAATAAATTTCTTGTCTTGTTTACGTCGCCGTAGCAGTAAACAACATAATCAAATCCAGCGTAAAAACATCCTCAAGCAATGACGGAGAAATGATCTGGGCGGTTCTCTCCGGTTACTTGGTTGTTATTTTCCGCAAATCAGCTGCTCCCGACAGCAATTAACTGTCAAATTACAGTCGACCGCCGCTACAATAATAATAATTATGTTCGTCGCCCCGATCCCTTTCCAATCGATTTTTAATTTATTTTTTCCGCAATGAACACTGCAATTTAAATGGCACTGTCACCTATACACCACGTGTTCCTATCATAATCTCGTGCAGCCCTGACCTGCGAAAATATCAGTTGTTTTAAAATGTTAGGAACGTTCGGGTAGCACGATAACATTTTCAATAATCACATAATACGCCGTGAACCGCACAAGAGTTACAGAAAGGAATTAAATTAAGAAGTTTTAAAGGATTAAATATTCTACCAAAATATTCGTGATGGCACGTTAACATAATTTGAAACGCAGGACGCTGGGAGCATGATGTTAAAACTTCATGCAAAGCAACACTGTAACACTTAGCACGTATACTCGCACGAATCTATCGCTTTCTTCTCATCTCAAAAGAAAAACTAAAAAAATGTCCTCCCGGCCTTTTGCTTGCCAATAAATGCTCTTGGTAGAATATTAGAGAATATTGAAGCCAATGGAAGCTACGAGAATTAGAATTGTTCCAGAATAGACTAGTCTCCGGCCTTTTCAGACTCATACAAAGCAAGGTGAACGCCATAAAAACAGCTGTCTGTTTATTTACGTTGAATCATGCTCTCGCAAACACATGGGCGGCGCTTACCGGGCAAACTTCGTATCACTATGTTTCGCCCTGGATTTCGCCACTCAACTATAGGCAGGTAATTGTGAGGCTCCTTGTGAGGTACTTCATGTCTGCTTTTAATTTGAAAGAATATCGGCATCTTTTTTTTCATTGGTAAGCTTTTCAGTTTTGAGTTGAGCAGCTTTTTGTGAAATCGCTCACAATCTGCATTTTTGGTGAAAAAAATCATCAGTTGATTGTACCAAAAGCACGTGCGTTGTTTGAAACAATAGAGGTCTACAAAGGCAACTTGCCATAAAAATTTAACTTTAATATATATTGCTGTCTCAGTTTTAATAAAATCTATGTATTTGTATTTAGATGAATTTCTAAGATTTATTTGGATTTAAAAAGACTTGTCTAGATTTAAAAAGATTTTTTCGATTTATAAATATTTTTAGAGAATTAAAATGATGTTTAAAGATTAAATTGATTTAAGGTCAATGGGTACACGGACTTAGGAGAGTTGTCTGCCCCTCGACCATGGATAGAGGATATATCCTCTATCCATGCCCTCGACTAATATGGTATATACAGAGTGACCCAGATTCGCATGTGTCTTGTATATTTTCCGTATTTGAAGAGATGCGAAAAACACTGTGCATCCGAGGGGATTTTTGGATTCCTTGCTTGATTTTAATACAATGGTATGCAAGCTACTCTTTGTCTAAATTGCGAAATTATTGAGTTTTAGGCATTTGTCTGTAAATTTTGGCAGATGTAGAGGAATTTTTTTTTTCCTACCCAAAGGACTTGTACCTTGACGCAGTTCTAGTAATACTGGGACGGGTGGGATGGCTTGCGCGCTTCAATGATCTAAAGAGCCGAACCATAGGTTTAACCATATTGGAGGGGTTTTTATTTGAGAAGCCAGACTAAATCAAGTCCCTGAAAGGGGGCAGCAGCTCTTTCAGTAATCATAGTGGCAGAGATCGTGAGGGTCGGTATGGCACTGTGATACACACTACTGCGATGTGGAAGGCAACGGGAAACCACCACATTATTCTATCCCTGGTACAGCGTACTTCGAATTTATGATGATGGCACCTTCTGGAGTAAAATATTCCGGAGGTAAAATAGTCCCACATTCGGATCTCCGGGCGGGGACTGCTTCGGGGGGAGTCATCAGAAATGATAAGTGTAACATCACACGAGTCGGAGCGTGGAATGTTAGAAGTATGAAACAAGTAGGAAAGTTAGAGAATTTGAAAATTGAGATGGATAGGTTAGCATTAGACGTAGTAGGTATTAGTGAAGTGCGATGGCCAGAAGCCGGAGACTTCTGGAGCGGAGATTTTAGAGTAATACACACAGGATCTGTAGGAGGAAATTCGGGAGTAGGAATTGTTATGCGGAAAAAAGTAGGACGGAGTGTAGAAAATTTCTTACAGCAAAGTGACAGGGTAGTTATGGTTAGGTTAGATTCGAAACCTGTAAAAACAGTAATAATACAGGTATATATGCCCACTTCTAACTACAGTGATGAGGTCGTAGAGGCAGTTTATAGTGATATTGAACATGTGCTAGATTTTGTGAGAGGACACGAAAATTTAATAATTATGGGAGATTTCAATGCAGTCGTAGGCACAGTGCGAGAGGGCGGAATAGTTGGTCCCTTTGGATTAGGCAATAGGAACGATAGGGGAGTGAGACTGATAGAGTTCTGCGATAAACATAACTTAACGGTCGCGAACACTCTATTTCACCATCATGTTAGGAGACGCTACACGTGGAAGATGCCAGGAGACCTAGGGAGATATCAAATAGATTACATTCTTGTTAGGCAAAGATTTAGAAATCAAGTTAGGGATTGTAGAAGTTATCCAGGAGCAGATATAGATAGTGATCACAATATAGTTATTATGAAGGCCAATCTTAAATTTAAGATTTTGAAAAAACGAAGCGGAAGAAGGTATCTTGACCCAGAGAAACTAAAAGATGATGATACGCGCGATAAGTTCGAGAAAAAGACAAACGAGGTACTAAAGGGCGCGGGCGAAAATATTGTTAGGGACATAGAGGAAGAATGGAATTGCATTAAAAATAGTTTAGTTTCCTCAGCTAGGGATATTTTGGGTCATAAACAGAATGAAAGTAGGAAACCCTGGATAACAAAACATATTGTGAGTCTAATAGAGGAAAGGCGCAAATATAAAAATAGGTTAGATGAAATAGGGAAACAAAGATATAAGGCGATCAAGTGGGAAATTATTCGGAAATGTAGGAAAGCGAAAGAGCAATGGATCGACGATAAGTGCAAAGAAGTGGAAAATAAGTTCGAAATAGGAAAGACTGATGAAGCATATAAAATAATTAGGAGAAATTTTAGAGAAATTGGATCTAGTACCAAAAGCATTGGAATGAGGCAGGAGATATCCTAATCGAAAGCGGAGAGAAGGCAGATAGGTGGAAAGAATATTTAGGAAACTTATATGCGGGACAGGAAGTGCAAGATATATTAGAAAGTGAAAACAGTGTAGAAGGGGATAACCTAGGGAGTCCTATAATGAGAGAAGAGTTTGAGCTAGCACTAAAAAGTTTAAGGAATAATAAAGCACCAGGTATAGATGGCTTGCAGGCAGAAATCTTAAAGTGCGCAGGTCAAGAGGTAATAGATCGTTTATTTAAATTAGTTAGTCACATATACCTGACAGGCGAGATTCCAGAAGATTACAAACGGAACATCATAGTAGCTTTGCCAAAAAGGAAAGGCGCGGATAGATGCGAAAATTTTAGAACTATCAGTTTAACTTCCCATGCGTCAAAAATTTTAACTAGAATTGTGCAAAGAAGGATGGAGAAAAGGCGGAAGAAATATTAGGAGAAGATCAGTTCGGATTTAGACGAAATAGAGGAACGCGCGAGGCCATTCTAGCTTTACGAGTAATTATAGAAAAAACGATAGAAAAGAGAAAGAGCGTATATATAGGATTTGTAGATTTAGAAAAAGCCTTCGACAACGTAAAATGGGGGAAGATGTTCGAAGTGCTGAGAAAGGTAGGGATGAAATACAGGGACAGAAGAATAATACATAATCTCTACAAAGAGCAAAAGGCAGTTATAGAATGTGAGCAGGAACGAAGGGAAGTAGATATCCGGAAGGGAGTGAGACAGGGATGTGCATTGTCACCTCTAGTTTTCAACTTATATATCGAAGATGCGATTAATATTGTTAAGGAAAGAACAGCCTCAGGGATCAATGTACAGGGCCAAACTATTAACATGCTCAGATTTGCGGATGATATAGCAGTGTTAGCATCTAGCAAAGAAGAATTAGGAGCGGCTTTGAATGAAATGGAAGCAGTTTTGACACAGGGCTACGGCATGAAAATCAATAAAAAGAAAACTAAAATTTTGGTATGTAGATGGAGTGAAAATAGAACTAAAATTGAAATACAAATAGGAAATGAGAAGATAGAGGAGGTCGCGGATTTCTGCTACTTAGGAAGTAAAATAACCCAAGACGGTAGGAGCACTAAAGATATAAAACAAAGAATGGCGCAGGGACGAGTTGCGTTTAACAAAAAGAAACAACTGTTATGTTCGAGAACGGTTAATATAGAGACTAGGAAGAGACTCTTAAAGTCGTATGTATGGAGTACGGCATTATACGGGTGCGAAACTTGGACAATAGGAGAAGCGGATAGAAAAAGAGTAGAAGCGTTTGAACTGTGGTGTTACAGACGCATGATGAAGATACCGTGGATAGATAAGGTTAGCAATAGGGAAGTATTAGAAAGAGTTGGGGAAAGGCGAAAGGTATGGAAAACAATAAAGAGTAGGAGAGATAGGATGGTAGGACACCTTCTAAGACACGAAGGAATAGTTCGCGACATACTAGAGTCAGAGATAGGAATAAAAAGAGGTAGGGGTAGGCCTAGATTAGACTACTGCTCTCAAATAGTTAGGGATGTAGGATGTTCTACTTTTAGGGAAATGCGTAGGTTAGCTCAGGATAGAAAAGAATGGAGGTACGCGTCCAACCAGTCTTCGGACTGAGAACCTTATGATGATGAGAGGAATTTTGAAAATTAAATATCTAGTAGCAGTGATACTATGGTAGATTGAAAGCAAGGTCCAGAAGGAGTCGCAGAGTGCTAAATCAGGAAATCTGGCTGACCAGTTCATGATGAGAACGTTGTTTCTCTGTAGTCCAGTGTCTGCAATTTTGCACATTGGGCGCGTTGTTCAACGTAAAACGTGCACTCGTTACATTGGAGAATTAACAATCATACGACAAAATAAATTCATCGCATGATTGCTTTCGAATTAAATACGCACTTAATATTTTTTTTCTTTTAAGTGGTGGCTTTTATATTAAGTACATAATTGTACCACCTGCTTGGAGTACCATGCACTTGATAAAACTTTTTTTAGTCTAATGTCTTACCTATTTGATCACGCACATGTCATAGTCGATACCATACACATATTTTAAGTCTTACGCATATTTAAGTACCTAATATTATGTAGCTGTTGAAAAGATTTTCCTTTATGAGCAAGCTTATTGGTTATCAAAAAATTATCAGTCACCATGAACAAGAAAAAGTTTTGGCGCTAGAACCACTCGACCACTAGCCAAGCCACTTAATTTTGACTAGACTTTAGGCTAATATTTTTTACCTTTTTTAAAGGGTTTTATTTAGCTTGTCTTGTTTGTTTGTTTGTTTGTTTGTTTGTTTGTTTGTTTGTTTGTTTGGGTCAAATCTAGTAATTGAAATTTTACCCCCTTCCTGTTGACCGATTGATCTGAAATTAGGAACGCACCACTAGTTGTGACGACAATACAATTTTGTGTATTCAGTATCTTTCTAAATCCAAGATGGCCGCCGCCACAAAATGGCGGATTTGATATTTTTCCCAACCCCCTCAATATGGGTATCAAATAAAAGGGTTTAACTAGTAGAATACAGTACACCATGAAAAATTCAAAATCCAAGATGGCCGCCACAAAATGGCGGATTACTTTTTCCAATCCCCTCAATATGGGTATCAAATTAAAGGGCTTGACAAGTAGAACACAGTACACTTTAGAAAAATAATAACAAAACAAAAACTAAAAAAAACTAAAACTTGAAAATAAAATAAGTAAAAAAAACATTTTTAAGTAAAACGGTTTTACTGTAAAGAAACATAATAATGATGTAGATAATGTACTAAAAGCTAAAAAATAATTAGGTAGGTACCAAGTACCAATCATCACACCACTCTATCAATCTAGAGCATTGATCAGACTAAAATAAAATCGTGGGGCGTAGCGTAACCTGAGTATATATGTAAATGATCGTTCTGCGATGTTGTCTATTGAGAAGATGCATTGAAAGCATACATATAATGATATGAGCGGTTGACTGTATATAATAGAAATTCGACTCGCCCCACGATTTTATTTTAGTCCGATCAATGCTCTAGATTGATGAGGAGAGTGGTGTGATGACTGGTACCTGGTACCTACCTAACTATTTTATGTTATCAAAGAAAATAAACAGAATATTTACCTAGCTGCCAAAATATTTCAGGAAAAAACAAGTGATCTATTTTTGCCGCTTATTAACAAATATTTAATGACACACATTGCTAAGAATTGATTTTTCCGTGTAAACATTAAATTCATCCGAGTTGACTGAATAGATATTTTTAATGTCCTCGGTTGTCATTTCTAAAAAACAATTCCGCGAAACGGCCGATAATAAATGCGATCGAGACACTAACTCCTGAGTTATGTCGGCAGCTGTTTGCCGCAGATAAAAAAGCAATAGCAGTTTATTGGAAAAGTTGCCACAATTTGATATAGGTATATTTAGGAGACCAAAAAATTGAAAATTATCAATAATATGATTCGAAGTATTGTACAAGTACATTCGAAATTCTAATTCAAAGAGGCAAACGAGGTATCCTTAAATCTTAATTATTACTCTATTATCCCTATCGCAGTTATTGTAAGATTTTCAGATAATGACTACATATTTTAATATTTTTTTATTTCCTTCTACTTTACATTAAAGAGGCACTCAAAATTAATTAAAATTAGAAAAGTTGAAAAACTTTTGAAGAACTGATTACTCGAAAAACCCTGTATATTAACACGCAACTTATATGGCATTGTGTTTATTTGTTAAGAAATTTGGGTTTGCTTTAATGAACGTGTTAAGTAAGTACGAAGTTCAATAGAATATTTTGGTATTTGTGTTCATAATGCACTCGATAATGCATATCTGTAAAGTTCCAGTTGTTATAGTGAAAACTTCCTATTAATATTGTACTTTAAAAAAAAAATATGTATAATGATTAATAATTTATTACAGAGATATTAGATATAGAAAAAACACTGGGTGCGTGGTCGCCACACGCGGTAGAAGTGAAACTTCAACGTTATTAGAGAAATGAACTGATGCTTGCCTGAGAGAAACAGCGCGAAGCATGAGACAGAGTGTGGCTAAAGAGTGGGGCTGCGTCACGAGGAATGAAACGCTGTGGTCTCGGTTCACTGACGCTTGCCTGAGAGAAAGAGCACGAAGCACGGCTAAAGAGTGGGGCGTTCGATATTCCCTTTCTCCTCTGCTCCCCTCCATTCGTTTCACTTTTCGTGGCGCTCGCATTTGCCAACGCAGGAACATACTCTACAGAGACAAAAGAAGTTTCACTTAAAAAAACTCTCTTAACTTGGTTCAAACCGCCTGTGAAGTTACACATCATATTGTGTGTTGGATGAACAGGTTTCCACATTCGAAATAAAAATAAACAAAACAACTTCGAAATCTAAACGCACCTGTCGAAAAAATATAAAAATACATACACTGAAGATAATAATAGCGTAGCTATAAATTTTGAGTCGACTACCACAAGGCTTTGGACTAGGTACTATTTTTAGCATTTAAATGAAAACATTTTTGAACTCGTTAGAAATACGAAAACACATTGAAAATTAAAGAGTGTAATTTAAAAGTTAGAGCACTTAGCAAAATTTAAAGCCGAAAACCTTACAACAATTTTTGGAACTGAGCATACTTTTTATAAAAAATGGGCTTTTTGAAAAAATGAAGGTTATTTTTTGGAGGTTAAATTGAATTTTAAATTTATTGTTTACAAGTAGGTACATAGTATAGCGATGATTGTATTTAACAAAATATGTATGATGAATATTCAGTACATGCGATACTATTACCGCTAAAAATGTTATAATCCACCACAATGCGTCCACCCCCATATAAAATGTCATCTATATATACTGCATTATTCAAACCCTGTCTTCGCTCCAGAAATAGTTCATGCCTTATAAGCAGAGCAATTTTTTTCTGGCGGCAATTTTTCTAACGCACGTTAAAAACGACGCAAAGAATTTTAGCTGCAACAAAATAAACGTTATTTATAGTTAATAAAGCGAGTTATGATGGCACGATTGTTTCAAGTACTTGTAAAGGTCACGATAAACATATTAACCGAATTATTACAAAATGTTTATATTGTAGGGTAATATTATCATTGTGTTTATAACTGATAACAACAAAAATATGTATTATAAAAAAATGAATACTCGCTTGTTGACGTAAGATCAAAATTCCAATTCATTTATAAGAAATTTTAAGTCATGGGCGGCGATTGAAAGGGGCGTGCAAATTAAACATTTAAATAAGTAAGCATGTTTTCTTGTCCTCCTTTAAAAAAAAAACAGGTGTAGGCACACGTGTAAATAATTTCAATTATTTTAACTATGCTTTACAGTTATTTAACATTAACCGTTAAGGTCTTAAAAATAGAAAATAATTAGCAATTACATTGGTAATATTATACAATTTATACCTCGATTTATACCCACATACTTGAAATTCTAGTGTCCGATTGTTTGCGTCTCCTTGTAGTGGTACGATAAAGGCCGGATGTTTATTGAAGAATATGAGTTCGTGGGAGTTGCCAGTCTTCAATAAAAATACCCCAGTTCTACCGAAATTTTAAACAATGCCGCGTAGAAAGCTACAATAGATACCTAATATAAGCCTTGTATATGAAATTGGCGTCCCGGTGTCTTTGGAGATATTTTGTCCGATACACTGAAAGTCCTGCATACATCAATAAAAATCTACGTCGTGTGTTGTACCCGATTTTGTACCTATTTGACACAAATTTGGGTGTATGCACTCAAATATTCTCGCATTACATTTGCAAGTCAGTCTTCCTATTTACCATGTTGCACAGTGCAACAGATTTCAGTTGGCGAGCGGTTGAGGCGCCTGCATCTAACTCACGCGATCACATCAACGCCCTCTTCCAGTCTTCTGACTTTATTTTATTAAATTCATATTCCGCGCATCTTCTAATCTGAAGGTAGTATTTTTTGCAGCGACGTTGTTTTTCACTGTGGCCCATATTAACTCGAAGGGATTTAAATCTGGATGATATGGCGGTAAACGTAAAACAATGTGTTCATGGTCTTGCGGGGGGATAAACCACCAGGGATGTATGGTGTACAACATAGACCTCTATCGGGGGATAAACTACCAGGGATGTTTGGGGATGTACTGGGATGTACGAGGAAGTATTGAGATGTGTGGGGATATATTGGGATAGTCAAATATTCTAGATAAGTTTCGGATTCAATTCAAACTGAGGATAAAACAGATTGTCAGTTATTGAGCAACTGTTCTACAGTTGGCAAGTCACCTGAACCTGAAGGAGCAGCAAAACCCACTGATTTAACCTCTGAAAATTCCATCATTCCATCATACCTATTTAAGTATCTACTTTATTACAGTCCGCCTGGGTTCATCGGATTTCTCCTCTTTTTAAAGATGTCCGCTGGCGTTTTTTTAAGTCCGTTGTGAGATACGGGGATGTACGAGGATGTATAGGGATTTACGAGGATGTACTGGGATGTATACGGGGACATATTTGGTATAGGATGTATGGTGTACATAAAATAGGTGGTGGTTTCCCTTCGTGGTCTTGTAATAATGAGTCGAACTTGTAGGTTATGTGTCTCTTCTTATAATGCTTGATCATTTCGTACAACTGTGGTATTAACATATTAGGATCAAAGTTAATATTTTTGTCGTTTAGCTATTTAATCATAACTGCCTTTTTAGAATTTGATGTGGGTGCGGGATTTGCCTGGCCGTTTGGAGTAGGGTGCATTGTCTACGACGACTTTTGCTGCAACCATTTGCCATAATATTCTCTGAATTCATTTCTGAATTGTACCTAATCGCCGGTTTTAGATCCAGATTTAAATATTAACAAACATCCAGGTATACAGCCCTTTTCGCAACCGGCATTTACAATAATTATTAATCTTTGACCTTTAGATATATTTGCAAATAGCCTTTTGTTTGAGTCATCTGTCCAATTATTCGACGAGACATGGCTACTGTGCAAATATGTTTCGTTCAGGTAAACAATCGTCTATTTTGACTTCGGAAATATTTAACTTTCTTCAAATACGAAATACGAAGACACCTTATAACGTGTTTTTCAATTGCGATTTTCCTATTACATATTTTGCATCCTTCTCTACCGGAACCCCATTCTACGCAAAAGAACTCTCAATGTTTCATTGGATCCATTCCATTCTAGCTCGGTCCGCATTTTTTGATTCAATTTTGCAAGGGCAACAAGCCGACCTTCAGTCTTGTGAAATTCGTGTACGATATGACGTATACATGTAAGCCGTCTTACACTCCGGTAAATCAGTCACTCTTCCTTGTACGCTTCTTCTTCTACTAAATTACGAGAGCGACACTCCGACACATGAGTGTGTATTTTCACGTAACTTTTGTATTTCAAATACATCTAATTCTATGACTATATCTTCTAGACAATTATTTTGCACGTCGCGTGGGAACATGAAAGGTGCTAATTACAAAATTAACCTCGTCTACTTAACTTCAACTAACATGGAATGGTATAGAAAAAATATCCCAGAGCCCGGTCGCCTCTAACAAAATTAAATTTTGAAACTCGCGTGAGACTCTTAGAAACTTACGTATGGAGTTCGGCAGAAGCGGAGAAAAAATAAGGAGAGTTTGAAGTGGGGTACTAAAGACGCATGTCGAAGAGTTCCATTGCTAGATAAGATTAGGGAGGTTCAGAGGTCGGACTTACGTTCTAAACGGCGGAACATTACCTATCATGCAAGTCAACAAAGAAAACAGCGTGTTTAAAATGGAGACAGAGCCTACTTGAGCCCAAGTACTGGAACACGATACGCCATATTTTTCAACAGGAAAACAATACATTATATTTTGATAGGATTCCTGCCGTAGTGGGTCAACAGATTATTTTTATATGACTGTACTATGTGCTGTCTTGATACACAGATAAATTTAAAACGATCAATTTTCAGTGTCAACAAAAACAAAATACTTAACGGCAGCCTGGTAATAATCATTTTCATCTACATTAGAACTTGAACTACGTCAAGTATGACGGTCGAATATCTTTGCGTTATTTCCTGCTTACCGAGGACGGACGTGCGTCGAAATATTGGCGCCTATCCGACAATCCTAAAACCTAATATAGGTACACTCATCCGCAAGTACACGAGGTTTCAGTTTTTCAGCTGATGCTGTATGACGCAGATTGCAGGAGGGCAGCCCACGCTCTGAACGCCCTTTGGATGTCCTACGGCACGAGGGGAGCGAGAAGCTCGATATTTGCGGAGGCAGAGACACGTTTTTGGACAAACGAAGACTATATGAATTTCGCCTTGGAACTCTCCTGGAGATTTTGCGTAAAGCTAGATGGTAACGATTATTGTGAAATTGTAAATAAAATCAATAAAACCGATGCAATTGACAAATAACTTTAAGATAATTCAGTAATTCAAACCTCTTATTTGGCTTGATGTTATTTCAAATATTAATCGATCTTACTTAAGATTTTTTTTTAATTAATTCACTATTTCTCACCAATTTTTGAATTAATGCTAATTTTAATTAAGGAGATTTTCGCAGACTTGATGACTTTAATACTGAATGTAGATACGTTACTTTTATCTATGGTAAGTAGGTATCGCATAGAGTTAGTTTGATGACTGAGTGGGTTCGACTCTCCTAGAGGTTTGTTTTTTCTTACGTTCTTAAATTATTTTTCTACAAAAAAATGCAAGTGCATGTCTGGTCTCCGTCAGTCAAGATGTGTTTCAAAACTGCGTTCTGTCAGTAAAGGGATCTGTTTCGGTAGGTTCGCTGTACGAATGACTTCCGATGAAATCCACTGTTAGTCGCGGCGTATTTTTTAATACAGGAGGAGTTTTAGTATTGAAAATACTTCTGGGCGCGTGTATATATGGGACTCATCTTACGAAAAATGTATCGACAGGCGACAGATTCTGTCGGCGACGCGCGCAGTCGAGGCCGCTAATAATAATAATATCAGAGCGCTAGCCAGATGTAAACTAAGGTACGGCGAGCGCGAGGGATATCGCGTTGGAAACAGTACAAAACGGATGCGTTGTTACGTATTGCGTCAGTTTGACTATGTGCCTTGTGCTTGTCACAAATCATTTCTTTTATTTTATTGTATCAATAATATGCCTACTTGAAACGGCACAGATCACTTTTGTTGGACATCTTAGAAACCGAGCAGTTGCGTCGGTATTTTCAATACGCCTATGATACTTGCGTAAGATGCGAGGAGTTTTTTTTTATTTTCACTACAGGGATCTTGGAAACCAGCAGAGATAGAAGGTAGGTTAAATGAGGAAAGAAGTGCAGTTCGTTGAGCTTAATAAATAAGCAAATTCAAATTTTCGAAAATTTGCATAGTTTGCTAGATAAAATGGAAAAATCAAATTTTGCGAGATTTAAAAATATTTTCTAGCCGGCTTGTAACTCAAAATATGAAAAAACGATAAAGGAAAAAGTTGTTCAGAATTAGACTTAGTACTATCTCAAATATCAAAAGTTGTATTATACCAGTCGTGTTCGAGAAATAATGCAAACTTATGTTTTTTTAAATGGAAACCATATGCGACTATGGCACCACTCAATAGGATATTTTTTGCTGCTTTCTGCGATATAACATTGTCCATACCTATTTGAAAAAAAAATTCAGTATTAGGGTATAAAATGCATGAAGATAAAAAACAATCGGTAACTGCAAGTTGAAGGTTTACTACGCCACCGTGATTCACTTGAAGATACATACTTATTTTTTTTTTTTATTTTTTTTTTGTTTTCCATGGATAACTTGGATATTTCATTAATTTAAAATTGAAAAATGTTTATAACTCCTTCATTTTTTAAAATAAACATGGAATATGATATATCGCCGAAATCAGCAAAAATATACTATTTAGTGGTGCCATAGTCTCATATGGTTTCCATTTAAAAAAACATAAGTTTGCATTATTTCTCGAACACGACTGGTATAATACAACTTTTGATCATTTGAGATAGTACTAAGTCTAATTCTGTACAACTTTTTCCTTTGTCATTTTTTCATATTTTGTGTTACAAGCCGGCTAGAAAATATTTTTAAATCTCGGAAAAATTTGATTTTTCCATTTTATCTAGCAGACTATGCAAATTTTCTGCTGATATCCAAGATCCCTGTAGTGAAAATCAAAAAAAACTCATCCTGTATATTGCTAAATATATTTTTGTGGTAAAGTTTCATAATTGTTTGTAGAAATTGTAACATGCAGAACTCCATGATTGTATTGTACGTAATAGCGTTGTATGGTGTCAGTCAGCCACGGTGATGGGCGTTTAGTAGTTCTGGTGTACATTATTATCGAACTTTGTTAAATAAATTTACTTTATCATCAATATTTGAAAGCATATTACCAGCATATTATGTCATGGAAAGGTTTATTGACGAACTCTATCCCGAAATCTTCGAATAGGATAAAAGACCTAAAATTCTTGAAAATTTTTCTATCACCCCCAAAACATTTTGAAATAAAAATAGAACACCCTGTACAAAAATTTGGGATGTTCAAAGAGTTCAACTGATGCAACAAAACTTCGTTATTTACATATTTCATGCCAATTATGAATTTACTAATTTTTAGATTCTGAACAGATAATACCGGTCCGGCATATCCGGTATTAGAGGCGGATACCGTACAGCAATAGAGAATGTATTTTACAGGGCAAAGTCCTGGAAAAACCTAATGGCAAAGCGATGGCCGCAAAAATAGTCAGACTCCACCATTTCGCGTTCCGTTACGCGAATAAAGCAAAAATAAAATATTTTTATTACTTATATCATGAAATTATATCCAGATATAAAAATAAGAACTTACGTTAACGAAGATAGTTCAAAAAGACTCGAGTTGTGGGTACTCGAATTGTGGAAACCTCGGTGGAAACTTACCTGCAAAAAAATAGAAAAATGATTAATACACATAAGCTGTAAATACATAAATAATATATGGCCAATTAATTCACGGAAAATTAAAAATTAAAAAACGAGTTTTATACAAAGTATGGTGAATGAAATTCGCCTACATATTTCTTGTATAATTTATCAATAAGTCAACTTCACTTGATATACTTAGGTAATTAAAGATATCTGCAAACTGCAACAAAGTAAGTAGGTATTTTTTTATGCAAGCGTTCTCTTTCTGCTAGTACCTCGGCTAGTACACAGGTCTATTATATCTTATATGAATAGGTCTACCAGTTTGACCAATATAAATAATAGTTTATTAAATCCCTAATACTTAATATCGACTTAATACTAATAATTATTATTTATTAATGTTAAATCTAAGAAGTTTATTTTCAATTTCTTTAGTAAAAAAATTAAAAGTTCTGCATACATAATAATTATTTAGATTCTGCACAACGACTGTTAGTTGTCTTGATTTGTTTACGGAAGTTGCCAATTAAGAAAGCAACAACCATCCTACATATTTTGACTCATAACTTCGAATGCAAATAACCATAACGAAACTCATCAGTATACTAGTTTTACATAAGAAAATATTAAATGCATCGGTCATAGTTTAAAATATATAGATTATTTATTTGTTTACTGTTGGTATATAAACAGAATTTCTAAAAATGCTACAAATAATATTACTAGTGTATAGTTGAATCATAACAGCACTTTGGAATTTTCAATGACAATTAGGTACACCAAGTACTCTGGAAATTCCAAAGCTGCAAACAGTTCATTATTATAACATTGTTGAAATTACTGTCATGTAAAAAATTATAAAGATTTATTAGGAGAAGGTTTCTATTTGAAGTCAATTTTGAAAATATCTTCATGGGCGATTACAAGAATAAGTTTCAGATAGTTTATAAAACGGATTAAAATCAACAAGATATCATGTTATTCTCAATCTACCTACATGCACATGCACACTTGTTCTTAAAATATCTGATGTATTTTTTATCAAATGAAATGCTATGATGTCATCGATGTTTAGAACAATATGATTTGTTTGTAAGTATTGTTTGTTACTCTTGCTTACACTGAAATTGAAAATAACAAGTTAGTGCTAGGTACCTGACTTCTTATTTTTTATAGATTTCGTATTCAGCAGAAAATTCCTCCCCTTTGTTTTATTAAAAATTTATTATTTTTACTGGATATTGCGTGGCATTTTCTATAAGACAAACAATGATAAAATTACCATATTCATCTGAAAATACGAAGGCCAAACCACTAAAAATAGACAGACAAAAATACTAAAAACGTTATTATTCCAGTTTTAAATATAAATAGATGTAAGTATTCTGTTACCACGGACTGGGTGGACCCATTTAGGGACTCCGGTTTTACAGATAGGACCAGCAAATGTTCAAGTATTCAAAAGAACTTATAGCGAACTGACACTTTCGTCAATTACCATTCAACAATGCACATTTTGCTGAGGTTATTCAGCTCGGAGATTTATAAATCAACAATAAAAGCCAAATGACTGGAGCTCTGTCTATCGTGATGGCAAAACCCTATTTCACGATAACCTGGCGGATTTTTTGTTCATAAGAAAAAAGCTAAATCACCATAACGGAAAAAATGACCACGGCGAGGGTCAACTGGGGTAAATGTAAATAGGGTTAATTGTAAACATTTCCGGAGGTTCAGGAAAGGATTCAACTACAGTTTTTCCGTGCGTGTCTGCAGATGGATCCTGTTTTCCTCCTTTAATCGTGTTTAAAGGGGTTGGTGTGCAGGTGGACTTCTCCAAAAGTCTCTTCAGGGACCAGGTATACGTGTTCAAGCAATTAATGGATAGTAAAAAAAGCTATGGAAATTTCCTACCATCTAACTGACAAGATACAGCCACTTGATAAGTGCGTTTTCGCTCACGTTTTCGGTTCGGTTTTCGGCACAGTAAAGGAGAAATGGGAGCGAAAACTTGATTTTGCCAAAAATAAAATTGCAGAAACATCAAAAATTTCTGATATTGTTGGAAATACCGAAAACGAATCTTCAGTTAGTTCCAAAACTGGCCCTTCTGGTCATTCTGGAAATTTTGGAAATTCTCTACATGTAACTAATGAACGATGGTCTCTAACAAGGTTCTTCGTAATTGACAATCTTGACGAACCCGGTACCATTCGACCAGGAGGAGATCCTGATATACATCTTCCAGTACAATCGAGCTCTGCTAAAAATATCATTACTGCCACTGAAAAACTTACTCAGAAACGTATTGTAGTATCTTCACAAAATACAACAACCGTGAATGTAACCCATGGAAAATTGTAAAGTTTAGAAACAATTTATTCCTAGATTCAAATATGGTGAAATTTTAACAACGCAAGAGATTTTAGAAAAATTTGAAACTAGGTACACAAAATTTAAAGAATTTAAAGAAGGCCAAGTAAAAAACAAAGGGGTAGGCGGAGGGTAACTCACGTGGCAATATTTTGTCCCTCAAGATTGGCGATCTAGTGGTTGTATGTGGAGATCCAGAGGTAATTTCTGTGGCTGTAAAGTGGCGGTACATTGTGATTCCCAATAACGTCGGACTAGTTCGTGAACCCTCAGTTATTCCAGTTCGTTTTTTGCTCAATAGCGAAGCAGTGTGTATATGTGTGCATAATGTTAATTAATGCAATATTAATAAAAGTACACTTATTGTCATTTAATAAAGATAACTGATGAGGTAAGTATCTGAAATTCCCTATAGGATTTTTCAACGTTCCACATTGGGTGAATCGTGGTTTTATTTTAAAAGTTATGACGAAATGTTTTATCCAAAAGTTGCCTGGATTTAACTATTGCATTTTCCAAAATTATTTTCAAATCTACAAGCGCGCACTTGCACGGTGCGGTGTGAAACTTTGTTTTCTTAAATTGAACATAATACTTTTGAATTCCACATGGACGTCTTAATATATAACTTTAGAGAAATTGCAGTTTTACTAGAAATTTTCAAAAATTAGGTACAAGGTAATTTATAAAATTTGTGTCTGTTTACGTACAAGCATTTTCGATGAAATTTTAATACGTGTTCAACTGGTGGACGCGTACCTCCATCCTTTCCTATCCTGAGCTAACCTAGGCATTTCCCCAAAAGTTGAACTTCCCACATCTCTAACTATTTGAGGGCAGTCGTCTAATCTATGGACCTACCCCTACCTCTTTTTATTCCTATCTCAGACTAGTATGTCATGAGCTAAGCCTTCGTGCCTCAGAAGGTGTCCTACCATCCTATCTTTCGTATTCTTTCCTATTTTTTATTTATATACTTATTTTGAGCGATAGCTATAATAATTCTCGCAGAATATAATTTCCTTTACACAAAAATGAATTTCTGATAAAACAATCGCCCTGTATTTTATGTTTATTTTATTACCTATTTTTGAAATGTTTTTCATATTCAGTCGGTGGTAATGTAGTGGCAGTATGTGGCTGTCCAGTGGTTTTCTAGTGGTAATATGTGGCGATTCAGTTGCGATATGTGGTGGTATAGTGGCGATCCGGTGGTTATCTAGTGGCAGTATGTGGCTGTCCAGTGATTGCCTAGTGGCAGTATGTGGCGATCCAGTGGTAATATTTGGCAATATTACGTAAAAGTGGCAATATTTCGTACCCCAAATTTCCCGTGAGTGACCCCCCGGGGGTAGGTACAACAGAAGGAAAGAAGAAAGATTCTGAACGTAAAAATACTCGAAAGGGCATTCACAAACGAAAGCTGAATGCAGCATCGAAGAAAGAAACAGAAACAGTCAAGTGAGAATGAAATAGATGAATCCGCTTTGTGCCAAGATTCATCTGATGATGATGGTCTTCAAGAATCAATTCTTGCAGAAATAATGCCTGATGTGGTTTATCAACCAAAGTGGGAAGAGATGAAAACTGAATTTTTTTGATTTCCTCTGATTTCCCCTTGATTTCTCCTGATTCCCCCTTGATCTCCTCTGATTTCCACAGATTTCCTCTTGATATACACCGATTTCCTCGCCGATTTCCCCTTGATTTCCCCTGATTGCCTCTTGATTTCTCCCGATTTCCTTTGGCGTGTCTAACCTAACAGTTTTGAAGAACTAACAAATGCTATTATCAACTGTTGTGCAGCAATTATCGATAGACAATTTATTGGAGAACGTGAAACGAGAGCTGTATCACTGATTTGGGCAACGTTTGGCAGAACATTTCTCCCTCGATTTCTCCTTTACATTTGTTACCAATTTTTCTTATTATTTTGCTACGGAAGGGCCACATCTTATCACAGAACATCACCTGAAAAGGTCACTTTCAAAACAAAATTACCTGGAGATTTAGCACTAATTTGTTTTTACTCGTTGGCTGCATGCCTACGCAAACTTCAAATGACCTACTATGACATAACATGTCCGCAAATACACAAGGTAGTGTACGAGGTAGTGTATTTAACAGGAAACACATATTTTTAACTAGGAGCAGAGCGCGATGGGAAGTTGCAAATATCTACTGTTGTGAATCGGTTTTTAATGGTGGCTTATGAAATGTTAATAGTTCATAAATTCCTCGGGTTAGTGCAAATCAAATTTGTCCTGGAATTCCTATTCGACTTGCGACATGTACCACAACATAGATATGTAGGTATATAGATGCTACCTACTTAGCTATGTTCAATAATTTGGACAAGGAATAAAATTTATTACCAATTTCTTGGGTGCCTGCATGTGTTGTTGGCCTTTCGACTGTATACCACTCGATAGATTCCCTGGCTGCATTCCCGTATCGTATATATTTAGGTGTTTTTCCATTCAGCATTTCAGTTAACAGTCTATAGTTAGCTGGAATAGCTGTACGATTTGTCGATCTGTTGTCGAATACATCTACACCGAGAGATGTTATGTCGGGTAATTTTAGCATTTCGAAAATTTTTTGGCACCAGAACCAGACTGATGTGGGCATTTTTTGCGTTGCTGTTACGAAATGACGGCGCCGCGTACACAGATCACACTGACTAGTAGTTTAGTGTTGGAGCTCCCTTTTAGTTTTCACTATGAATTCCTTATAAGATTACCCCACACGCCAAAACAGTTATCGACTTTCGGCAAACAATACAATTTTTGCTAACATTTGAAAATGTGGAGCCTTCGTATTTTACTGTTCTCCATTCATCTTCGAGTAGTTGGCACAGAAATTCTTGTTACGTTGAGTGCACATGCCCTCGATTCTGCAGTTACAGCCAGATAGCAATTGCCGGTAAATGGTCAAGTTACTCCACTCTCTAGACTGAACTGTTGTTTATATTTAGACTCAGACAGCAGGCGTGAAATACTATAACCGTTATTATATCACTTCCCAGAAGCAGTCTGGGTTTTGAACAGGCCGCCAACATGCGATTAGTTTACAGGAAGAAAGTTTCCAACCGTCTCTTGTTGATTTTCAAGTCGTCTGAAAAAGTTGAAACGGAAATTCTTTCAGTCGCAAACAGTCTGGTATTTATAATAATAAATTCACGGTGCATCTAGCCTAAACAAGTGGGAGGCTGAACTGGATGCTCCTGGTCATCAAAGTTGTTAAATTAAAATTATAGTAAGTGGTTTTCTTCGGTAGAAACTTCCGCCCTCTATGTAATTCCCACGCAATATTATTTTGTTGACAACTGCGGCAGCTTTCCTGGAACTATACAGAAGTGAACTTTGGCCGAATAATCACAAACTGTCTGTCTGTAAGGGACGGTGAGTGGGGGTGGAACTGAAGACGCCAACGCGTTTGATACTTGAAACTTGAAACCGAGCTTGAAACCTTCAGAAGCGTAGAACAATAACAAAGAACACAAACAAGAGCGTTATTAGAAAACCTATTAATATTTTTCACTGTGTAGGTTTGAAGAAGAAAATCGGTAAAGATCACAAACAAATTTTAAAAGGAATTTTATAACGCAGTGTCATAGAATATTCTTTAGATGCGTTAAAAGTACATTGGGGAGCATAAAACTAGGGTCACTTTTTTTCACCCCTTAGGGCCTGCCTGTCCGTAGGTTCAGATGCACTGCAGCCATAAAAGGGGCTTATTGTGCTCACCTTAATTCTAAATCACACCCATTCCATGATCTTGGTGCCTTGGACCAAACGGTGCAAGTCAGACATTGAATGCGTGGAAAATTCTTCCGGTTCCATCAGACATCGCCCGAAAATGCGCTGCCTCTTCTGGTCTAGACCTTCACATCTGCACAAGATGTGCATAGCTGTCTCCCGTTTCTTATTACACAAGCGGCAGTTAAGGTCTCCGTAATATTTGCCAATCTTCCACAGGTGTTCTTTAACGGTCGTGTGTCCCGTTAGGAAGCCTGTTATTCTAATTTGCATCCTATTGAGGCAAATTAGTTCTGAGCATCTTTTCCTGCAAGGTCCCTTTATATAAGACTTGCTGTGCCTGTGTCCTGGAATCACGATGGAATCATGTTCCAGTAATTGTGATGTTGAGCGCGAATCCATCCGTTTACTTGGTGTCTGACTGCACTCTTAGTTATGCCTAGGGCAGGTTCCGGTCCAACGAAAAGATCGTTGGAGCCCAGTTTTGCTAGTTTATCGGCTTCCTCGTTCCCTATCAGCCCACAGTGACCTCGAATCCAAAGCAGTCTCACTGCGTTCCGCATGGCTAGGATATTAAGTTTCTCGAAGCATTCCCACACTAGTCTGGAAGACATCTTTGGGCTCATAAGAGCCTTCAAAGCTGCCTGGCTGTCTGATAAGATAAAGATCCGCTGATTTTTGTAGCCCCTCTTAATGTTTTCCCGCGCACATTGTAGTATCGCGTAGACCTCTGCTTAAAATACAGAAGCATATTTGCCCAGAGAGGAGCTGAGTTTCACTCTTGGTTTATCTCCAAACAGTCCTGACCCAGCACCTGTGTCGGTCCTCGGTCTTAGAACCGTCGGTGTACCAGATCAGACTGCCGGAAGGTGTGCTGTTCAGAATTTGGTTCTCCACTCTAGGGTCATCGATTGTGACCTGAAAGAGTGGTTGTGCGGTGTTCTTGGAGACCATGTAATCCGTCCTCATGTCAAGCATGGGATCCTTTATGTCCTCAATAATGCTAGTGTGCTCTGTACCCAGACGGACACTGTAAAAAGAGTTTTGCAGTCTGTATAGCGCCAGTCTCGCCTCCCCCTGTATCACGAAGTGGAGAGGGGGAAGGTCCAGAAAAGTCTCTATGGCTGCAGTTGGCGAAGTCCGCATCGCCCCTGTTATCCCTAGGCAGGCAAGCCTCTGAATTTTGCGTAGCCTTAGCCTAGTAGTTACCTGTTTGACTTTGGGCCACCATGCCAAAGCTGCATACATTATTCCTGGTCTGACCACTCTGGTGTACAGCCAGTGCACCATTCCTGGCCTTAAACCCCATTTTTTGTTATATGTCCGCCTAACTATCGATCTATCGATTTGTTGGTTCCAGGTAAGTGTTGAGTCCAGTATAACCCCAAGATACTTGACCTCCCTTGACAATGGGATCTTCCTACCACGGAGATATAGAGGTCCAAGAGCTTCTATATATTTCTCTTTCGCGTAAATGGAACTATTGTTGTTTTTTCTGGACTAATGGTCAAGCCTTCCTTTTCAGTCCAAGCTGCTACAATACTCAGGGCCATTTGCATATGTTCCCTAATTGTACTACTAAATCTTCCCTCGACTGTGATGACTAAATCATCTGCTTATCCTAGGGGAGAATATCCTTCATCGCTGAGTTTCCTAAGCAGTCCGTCCATAACTAGGTTCCACACGAGAGGAGATAGAACTTCACCCTTCGGGCAACCACCTGCCACCCTGACTGCCAAGGTCTCATCAAGCAGTGTAGTAAACACCACTCTATCCCTCAGCACGCAGTCTATCCACCTGCAGCACAAAGCCTCTAGTCCTGTTTGGCCTACGACATTGGAGATACTATTGAATGATGTATTATAGAACGCTCCTTCTATGTCCAGAAAGGCGGCTAGAAGGATTTCTTTGTTCTCCAGCAGGGTCACTTTGAAAATACAATCAGTGTTGGTATACCTATTTTTATTGTACCTCACTATTAATTTAATAGAGTGCTCGGCTCCCCGCGAAATGCTTAAAAATTGTTTCTTTGGGGGAATTGAGGTCACAACCTGTAATCTTAGCATGTAAAAACTCGTGCCGCCCTAGTAATAAACAATCCAGTTTGCAATTGTCTGCAATTGTCTGTAATTTTTGCAGTTGCCTGCAAATTTTGCTGTTGTTGACCATTTTTTGTTAATTTTGCAATTTTGGAATTTCTTTTTTTATCGGACGTGAATTTTTCGGAATTTTTCAATTTCATGCAATTTAGGAATTTTTTATCGGATGTGAATAGATATCTACGCACTACGAGACCTCATAAAAAATTCCTTTCAAATAATAAATTCCACGCAGAAAATAAGCCTGACGATTGGCTGTCAAAAAACAGACAACTTTAAAAATCTAAATTTTACACGGATTTTTCTGAGGCATACACATTGTATGACGGTAAATCGGGCGGTAAATGCACCGAAAGTGGGACACCTTTGAGCATTTTATGTCGCAATTTTGATGATTTTTCGTAAATTTGTCAATTTCTTAATAATTTTGGTAATTCTGGCAAATTCTTGGTAATTTTGGAAATTCCTTGGTAATTTATATACTTACAATTTTCTTGGTAAGTAATTTGACATTTCTTTTGCAAATTCTCAGAAATTTTAAATAAATTTTGATTATTGATTTTATTCGGATTTTATTTAGGTAGGTACCTACTACAATTATTTGTACCGGGTGTCCAAATAAGAAAGGACGTCGGCCATATTACAAGGAACCGTTCATAGTACAGCATTGGGAAAGAAAAAGTGGCCAAGTTTCTAAATTCGCTCCTAGAGGACGTAGGTAATAGTCATAGTGAACAAGGAAACAGGGTTTTCTCTAAAATATGCCTAGGTAAGATAGATCAAAAATACGATTATGTATTGCAATCGTGGATAGATTTCGTATTATGGGTGCGCTGTAAATGATTTCAGCCTACATAATTTTTGTTAACTGTTTGTTACGTGGTCGTATTTATTACACAGTTCTAAGATTTTTTGGTTGCTTTCTGTAAAGAATGCTAAGGTGAGCATTAGTTGCCCTTATAATAACAAATACGAAAGCGCTGAAGGGTCACAGTAATTTATTTTTTCCTAGAAATTTCGACTTCGATTTTACAACAGAGTCCAGTTGGCTAATAAAAATGAAATTATAACGAATGAAAAGGGTCAGTTTGTAAGAGTTTCCCCGAGTTTCCCTATCGAATGGAAAAACGATTATAGTAAAGACGAAGTCGCTAGTTTGGTTTTTTAATGAGGATCGGAAATGAATTAGCTCAGATCGAGGCTCAGATAGATTGTTAAGGGTGAGGGACAGCAAATCTGGGAAAACTTATGCTAGAATCTTGGTTGCTAATTAGAGAGTCTTGGAGAGAGTGGAGAAGGAGAAATATTATTCCGTTTATTACTCGGTTTATTATGACGAGCAATGGTACTTGGGCCGAATTATTGAGAGTTTAAATGATGGTACTCTTTGAATAAAGCGAGGAATAAAGTTTCTGAAACATGAGTTTCACATTTTTAGCCCATATTCGCAGATTTCCAGGATGTAGAGGAAGAATTTATTATTACCGGACCGATTGAATGGAAAATTGACCGTTTAAAATTTCGGACCATGAGAGAGGTGCCATTGCCAGAAAGTATAAAGAACTGAAAAAAAATATTGTTCGACCTAATATACTACTACAAAATGTTATTTCTTGTACCGTAGTTATTATTCACATTAAATATTGGGTAATAAAAAATCCGAGAAAAAATCATTTGTATCAGTTGATGAATCAAGGTAGCAAGTACTCTTACAATCCCCATTTTTTTGAAATGGTCGTGAAATACCTGAAATTTTGATGGAATACCTGAAATACTGAAGAAATACCTAAAGTGTCCGTGACGAGGTCCGTGAAGTACTTGAAATATTGGTGAAATATCTGAAATACTCACTGAAATACTACTTAGTGAAATACTTGAAATACTCATGAAATACATACTTGAAATACCCGTGAAATAATTAAAATATGAAATACGGTGTACACGATTTTTCCCAGGGATCAACCCCCCAAAATGAAGTCCCTTTGATTCTGTAGTAATCGTTACGAGACGCTGTTTGAAAGACCAGAAAACTTTTCAGATTTTCTTGAAAATTGTAAATAAAATGATATACCTAATAATTATTATAACGGGAGCCATTATCGTCTACGCAAAAACGAAGTCTCTGTCTAGCAATCCGAGTAAAAACCCTTTTGTTCTCGTGAGGCAATAATCGTATGTTACTCTACAGAATCGCGGTCGACAACTGAGGAGTGGTTGGAAGAAATGCGGCCCGAACCTTTTTCAAGAGTCGTTACTTAGTTTTCGCTAATGATAACCAACGATAACCAAAATTTACACGATCACCAGCTACTTAGGTTAATCGTGAAAACTTCGTTGTTGCCGATATTGGTAATTCTTGGAAATTTTCTGATAACTTTGGCAATTGCTTGGTAATTTTGGCAATTTGTTAGGCATTTTCTTGGTAATTTTGGCAAAATTTTTAATAATTTTACTATTAGTAATTTGGCGGGTAATTTGGTGTACAAGATTTTGCTAGGTGGTCAATTACTTTATAATAAATTAGTTTTAAAAATACAATTCCTTAACTATTTCCGTTCAGAAAGTACCAGAAATTTTTTGAAAAGAACAACAACTTTTTTCGATTTAAGCGTTCCTGTTCAAGATACGGCGATATGAACGGAAAAAGTGTTAAAATAGACGGCTGTAGTAATACACGTAAGACCATTGTTAAGAAAGTCAATAACTAAGAAGCCACCAGAATCCCAGAAAACAATTAGCGTCCGTGGCAGACACTCCGTATAATACAAATTAGAAATCAGACTAAAAATCTTTTGCGGAGAGTGTGAACGAAGGTGTTGGAATGTTCCTTGTTCTTGAAATATTTTTCCATCGGTTGTTTTTTTGTCCCAGCCGAGAATTGTCGGGCCTCTTAGTACCTGCCTATGAGTGAACACATTCCCCATGCTCTAACACAGAAGGTAAACAAAATTTACCCAACCAAAAGTGAAGCACCTATAAGTGGGCCCGCCGCCTGGTTCGTTTGCCTTTAAAAGCGACGACGCAAAATAAACGGAAACGGTGAATCACCTGCACGTAGTCTATTCAGAAAACAATGTGATAAACAACGCCATAAACCACACAGTGTACTCTCTCAAAAGAGCGAAATATTTCAGTAATTTAACACAAAGCCTTCGGAGAAATCAGCACACAACAAAATACCGCCTCAATTTCGCACAAGCGAAGGCCGAAAAACAGACGTTCTCTCTTCTCTGTGACTGTCCCGTGGAAAGTAAACAAGTCCGGCTCGTTTTATTTGTGCAGCCATAGCACAGCACGCCGCGCCGGGACGGTAATTCGCGATCCGTACAGGTAGTTATGAATGAGATAGGTAAGCACAAAATTATGGAAATCACACCCAGATTGATAGTGTAGGTAATCGGTAATGAATGACTGCTGATGGTTTAAAATATGTAATCATTGCTTCAGACCAAGTTCGCGTTTCAACATTTCTTTCAATTTTTGTAACAAATAAATACTTTTATTCCGGAATAAGTACTGATAATTTATTGCGAATATGGTTAACTCGTGGTCAAGCTCGTGGTTAACTTATTCTATCAACGAAAGTAGTGTATGTGTAAAACTACAAATAGGAAGTTGCATATTCCTGCTATTTGGGAAACCAAATTAATTACTCGCGATGATGGTAGTAGTTTTAGGCACATAAAACAAAGAATGTCTCATCAGGGCCGAGAATCGTAAATGCAGAAATTTTTGGGTAAATGCCCCGGTAAATACTTACGTAGTCAGTGTATGAAAGAAATGGTGGTGCGGGTTGGAGGTACACGTATCTTCGTATTGAAAATTTGAGGATAATGATGTATTTATTACGGACTTATTATTGTGCATTCACATTCTTAGGAAGATAGCAAAAATATTCGTATTTTTTGAGGTAACTCAAATACGAATAGAAGATAAAAGTACCTACCATCTCGAATTCTAACCAAATTGTTATTGTTGTAACGCGTGACTCACACCCTTGGTATTTTGGTAAAGTGCTTCCCTCCTTCTCGTTCACCTGTTCGGGAGCAACTTCTATAATTTGAGTATACATATTTTTGTTGGTTTTACTGCTATTATATTGTACATGTACGTACCTAGTTTCTGTTTGCTGTTAGGCTGCAAACAGATTAACCACATTTTAGGGATGGCGATTTCCGGTTAATTCATAATTCAACAGATCACAAGAACTGTCTACCTATTGGTCTTCTAAAACTTGTTGTATGTAAAGCAACTCACAATATTATTTGATATCCAGAGTTTTCTACTTTCGCAGTTTCATAATTTTTTGACTGAGCCGATTTCCAAAAATTATAGAATTGCGCAATATAAAATACTGTCGTTTCGACAAAAAAATCTACATACATTCTTGAGCATTTATGACCCACATAAGTATTAGCAAAACAAACAAAACACGATTTCGCAATTTTCTTGAGGAATTTCACGCTTTCCAATCCAAAATTCCCCAAGAGAATCTCAAGCATCTAATAATTGGTATGTCATCATCGGCATTATGTGCAGACAAACAACACGACTTAAAAGAGAAACTAAATAATCTAGTTACAAATAGCTGCTAGACAAAAAACAACGTATAAAAAGAGAGTAGAATTTCATCGTTATCTATTTCTGTCTGTCCGACTATTCATACGTGACAAAATCGTAACAAACAAAATAGAAATAAGGTCAGAGAATACACATGTGTGACGAAGGACGAGCCGAAAACTCCAGGTAGTCAGGATTCAATCACTAAATTATAGCCTGGGAATGCTATTTTTAGGTACAACTTTTGGTAAAGTTGCGTGTCATAGTGAAACACACAAAAAACATTCAGGTTATTACGAGGGTTATTACTAAAATGTCGGAACTTTGTACGTATCCAAGTACGTATCATTTCACGTCATACCAAGGATAATATATCTCCTAGTTCTTGTCCTACATATGTATGTTTCCCAAATATTCCCCCCACCTATCTGCCTCTTCCTCTCTTCCGATTTTCGAGTTGGACGTTCCTTGACGAGTTCCTTGACGTCTAATTATACGTGGAGTAAAAGAAGAATCACGGAGAAACACATATTCGTGATAACCAAAAATAGAAATCGTTTATAATATTTACTCTAGATACCGCTGTTTTTCGAACTCATTATCTATTTCGATTGAAAACTCCCGTCCTTCACGTGATACACAGACACATTTTCATTTCGAAAACAGCGCCTCACTATCTTTTATCTAGTTTTCATTCATGTGTTTAGTTCACGACACGCGTAATCTGTGCATTGAAAAAAAATATACTTATCGTGATAATAGAAAACCGAGAAAACGTAAATTTAATGGTTTTTGGCAAAATTTTGGTATTAAGATATACTTTATACAAAATAATTGCTAAGGTAATTTTGCATTTCACCATAGGTACAAGTTGTCCAAATTAGTCAGCCAAACTATACCAGAGGAAACTAGGTTTCAAAATAATAGTGATATAGGTACTTATCGAACCCCGCCCAACCCTCTGGGGAATTTCCAACATGCATGTATGTATTACTAAGGAAAATTTAATTGTTACTGTCTTCAGTGAAAAAACCTCCAACAGATCATGCCCCCGGGCCTAAATTTTGAAGTTACGCCGCTGAATTTGTTACAGGTCGCGTAGTGCGTCCAATAAAAAATAAATTCCAAAATCGCATCAAATTAAAAAAGTGCAAAAAATTACACAGTATGTATTTATCGAAAATTGCAAAATTACAGACATTTGGAAAAATTGCAGACAATTGCAAACAATTTCAAGAAAATTGCAGACATTGCACTATCTTGTACACCAAAATTACAGGGTGTTCAATATGCATAATACACTCGATAATACCCATATATGTGTACAAAATTCAGACTTTTGATAATTTTACGCCGGAACCGAAAAAAAAGCAACATACAGAAAAGTTGGGGCAGTTCTTACCCCACCACATTCCTGTTTGAATAAAAACAATCTTCAGAAGCGCATTTTTGGACCTATATTGAAACTTTTTGCATTATTTTTGAAAGATTGTTTTCCAATTTACATATGCCAGTTCTTCTATCAAATTATTTTTGAACTTAGATTCTGCTGGTAAAGTTTGGCAGCCTAATTTTGGGGCACCTTGTATAGGTAGGTAACAGAATCTTCCAGACTAAGTGGCGCCAGAGGGTAGGTACAAGTACGACCCTAGCTGTTAAACTGGAACAAATCCTAAACCAACTAACCCTTTTTACAATGGGGTTGTGCATCCCCTTAAATCACTTTTATTGCTCTATTCGTCCGTCCACGGTCGGTCTCAAAGTACAAGCATACCTTCATTAGACGTATTATCAGGATTGCAAGAGTATTTATTATCGTTGGTCGTTGTGTAGGTAGCTAAAAATGGTTTTTCAGCAAATGTCACAATTCCAAGCGGAGAAATAATGTTGCATACCTTATGATTGGTGGAAATGAAAAAATTACGTAATTGTTATTTCTGTAGTATATACGAATATACGGATACGCCCTGGTATGCAAAGCACGCATTAAAAATATATGTTCTGTTCAGTTTCTAAAACCAATTATTTCTCCTTTCAATAATTAAAATTAACACGAGAAACTGCGTAAAAACAAAAATAAGGTCACAGAAAGATACATAACAACGCATCACGAAGGCCAGTAGATTTCAGGTAGTCAACAAACAGAAAACCGTAACTTACCGAAGGTAGGTCTGGGTGGTTCTCCATCCCCGACCTCTTCGCCCCTCTGCAGGGACAGGAGGGCCTTAAGCCACGTGTCCCTGTCTTCCTCATTATCCAAAACGACACAAAAACAGTCGTCTTTAGTGTACAACGCGATCACATGCTTGTGTTTGGTATCCGACCGTTTGTTTATGTTGAAGCAAGTCTTCAGCAGAATCCTCCGCTTAGGGGGATGACCGGAGTTGAACTTTTTCTCAGAGTCATAGTACTCCAAACATGCCGACGATTCACACGTCTCGCCGCGCAACACAAACCACTTCTTTCGCAATGTTTTGAGTTTCTTGAGGTATCCAGCCCGGACCACCAAGGGCTGGCAGGCTGTTGTCTTCCCAGACATTATTGTTTACTGCAGCATCGATCACTGGGAAAATTACGACGCAAATATTGTGAACATGCATGCGCATTTACCAAGGGCACTACGTATTTTCGTGCGCAAACCAAAATCCAGGTCAAAGAAAGGAGTTGCAGCAACAAAACCAATCACCACCGCACATACACTCTTTACTGCGACTTCAACGCAAAAACAACGCTTGTAGCATCAACACGGGCGGGAAATGCGACTTTGGCATCCGTCTATAACGCGCTCGCCTCAAATACTACTTTACTAGTCGCTGCATTCGACCATCTTGACGAGGTCGGTCATGTGTTTGCAGACGTCTGCGACTGATTCTGTCTGGAACTCAACCTTCGTCGCCCGCTCCGTCACTTTCTAATCCGCATAATTCGCCGAAACGTACGTCCTAGATAACTATGCAAGGCTATTGGGACTACAGCGGATTGTAAACAAGCTGCGCGCATGCGTCGAGTGTAGTATTATTCGATAACAAGGTACTGCGTACAGCTTCGGCGCTGTTGCCGCGCCACATGAATAATCTGTATTATGAGGAGCTTTTAAATAAACCCTGCTTCTAGCTGTTCTTGTTATTTAGGTCAGTGGTTGCAAAGAAAACTGTGCGGGTTAATTACGAATTCAAGAAGAGACTAGAGAGACAAGCAAAAACAGCTTTACGCTATGAATAGATAAACTATTATAATTCCTACATTCTCGTAATATCTTTCTAAGTTCGATGTTTTCCTTCTTACTGCAACTCTCCAAGAGGCAAGAGGGTGTTGAGAACATTAAGCAAATATGGTGTTAGTGTACGCTATTGCTGGAATTTAGTTACTGCAAGTTGGCCGTTTTAAGTACCTACCTAACTGTTGGTAAGAGTGTCTCGAGCTCATGCCGCACGAAGTGATGCTATTGTGTCAAATGTGGAATCAAATGTCAACTTACCATAGCACACATGATCCAGAACAAAATGGTGTCGCTAAACGCTTCAATTATACTGTACAGGGTGTGTATAAATTGGTGAAAGAAATGCTCACGGCGATATTGATCATAAAATTCTGAGTCAAAATGTTGTACTAAGCTTCCTAAAGCAATGTCAACTGGAAATTGTGGAAAAAAGGCAATTGAAGAAGAATTTAAATCACTAAAGGAAATTGGCATGTGGGAATTAGTCCCAACTTCGGATAATACTGAAATAATAGACCCCACGTGGGTGTTTCATTAAAAGGTAGTGAACGGAAAGTCCGTGAAAAAGTGTGTCTTGTTTCTTGTGATTTTCGAGCGACTTGAGTAACAAGTACAAATTATTTAATTACTGTTCTGCCCTTATACCTACTTCCTCTCTGCATTTTAGGGTATTTTTTACGTGTTACACGTCATATTTATTTTTGCTCACGTTTAGAAGTTTTTAAACCTTTTGTGGCTAGAAATGTTTCTCCGTACATTATCCCCTTAACGTTGTTACAATCATAAGTATATATGGACGAGTAGAAAGAGGGCGTGTAGGTCGCCGATTAGCTCAGTAGGTTGGAGCGAAGGCTTCGGAGCGCGGGGACTCGGGTTCGACTCCCGGTCGGCGGCGGCAAGTTTTGCGGCGTCTAACAACGATAACTGTCAAGTTCATGTCATTAACAAATCTGGAACAAGTTTATTTCCCTTGCATCGCCACAAGACCTAAACGAACATCTTGGACACTGACATTTGACTATAATAAGGGTGGTTCGTGACATGATTATTCAAATGTCAAATTCCAACTTCGCATTTCCCGTTGGCAATCTAGCAACGCCGCCTACTGCGTACTATCCGAGCACCGTCACGCATGTCAACGTTCATATGCCGCGAGGAGAGAGCAACGCCACGTTTTAAAAGTCGATAAGCGACAGAGAGAACCAAATGCTCCGCCTGAAATTGGTCGAAAATAACTGGCGGCCTTGCGGGTGCCTCCGTTGGCGTTGTTGTATTGCCAAAAACAACAAATATTGCACAACTAGAGAGCGCGGGCAGTCGGCGCGGCGAGAACCTAGGTTCCCGCCCGACGCGACGAGGTGTAGATCGCGAGGGGCGAAGGGTTTACCGTACGAACGGTAAGAGCAACGCCCTTAGCAGGTCATTCATACCTCCCTGGCTTGGCGGGACCCCTTTGCAAGAACCGCGTTGCCGTTTCGGTGCATTCCTTGGGAGAAATCGGGTACGAATACCTGAAGTTGAAACTGCACAGCCGTAGTATTTGAATCTAGTCCAGTACCATTGATTGAAGAATCTCATAGTAGTTAGTCAATGGTCGATACCACTTTCAGTTTTTTCTGTTCTGTATGCGTAGGTTAGATTCACGTGCGTTACCGTTAAAAAATATTAAACAGCAAATAAGTTCATAAGTAACGCAATTTCGGTATTACCTTTGTCTCTATATTCATAGTCGACCAACCTTTAACATAAGTTTTTTGTTTTGTTGTCAGAAGAAAATTTTCTACATCGCAAACTCTTAGAAATCTTTGAAAAATTAAAAAGTAAACACTAGGTATCACTGTTTACTCTTTGGTAGTCTATGTACGTATTGAGTTTATCACTACTGCGCGCACTACCAATAATTATTACATAACATACACTTAGTCACTTTCTAAATTTTCTTTCCGTCATCAAAGAATATTTTCATTATTGAAAGTTAATAACAGAATTCCAGTAGAACCAAGACAACTCAAAAAAAATAAATATTAGTGACTTTGACAACATTCACAGATATTTTAGGAAACTTAAAAAATCAAAATTACCTAGGTATCTAAATATTTTAAATTTCCAATAATTTAAAAAGATTAGATTGTATTAAATCAATTTAGAGGGTCCTACATTCCACTTTAAGGCTGCTTAATTGAATTTCTTGATGCAATGGGGAAACCCCGCAAATTTTGAAAATGATCATATTGAATAGTTTACTGCCCAAAACAAATTCCGCAACTTTCGATTTTTACATTTGAGTCTTATTTTCGTCATAATTAAATACGAAACATGTGTCACGCTAGATACACAATATTTGAATGACGCTGGTGACGTACGTGACCACTGGGCCCGACAGCTTAGGTAGGGATTTTCATATGCGCAAACCGATCCGTTTGCACCCTGAGCGCTCGTTTATTTTTTGACTCCTCCCACTTTTTCCAGGGAGACGCGGGCGCAACGGATAGGTCTCCTACGCCACAGAAAGCGCGCGTTTTAACCATCCCGGTCATGCTGCTTTCTAAGATGCAAATTTTTCGTTCAGCACGGCACATAATCAAAATTTTTACGTGGTACACGATACATATTCTATTTATGCTTGATATTACAGTACTAAAAGTTATAAATTCGATTAAGCGGGTCTTCCCCATTGTCTTGCTTCTCGTTTTAATCTGAACGTATACTTTGGAAGAATCTTCATCCTAAGACATTCTTGATTGAACCATATATTCTGGCTTGTTTTCTTTTCTTTCAGTTTCAATTTTCAAGAACAATTTATTTCATTTGAACAGCCGTGGTTTATTGAGCAGGCAATATAGCTAGGTACGCAAAATTCTGAAGAACAATTCGTGAAATAAACGGTGAGTGGATGTTGATGTTACAAACTTTGGGCAAATATTTGTGTGAACATCACACTATAAAAGAGTTGCGACTCCACATCTTACCCTTCCTAATAAGATGCCCATGATGTTGATTTGAATATTTGGCACCCTATTCTTCTTCTTCTTCTTTTTTCTTCTAATGGACAGCCCTCTTTCCTATTCCTATTCTCCAATTACATTTCTATAGCTCGTTGTACCACTTCTAGTCTTCCAATCGTCTTTTCCGTCAACTTTCCAGAACCACACACGAATTTTGAAACCCCATTTTGAAGTCCAGTTAAACAGTTTACCTTGTTTTATTTTTTCCAATGTTAGGGCGCTGTGCGAGCTTCACTGCTTACCAGTCCAGTCCACAACAGAGACCTCTCGGTATAGCTGGTTCTTTCAGCGAAAAGTAGATCAATTTGACAAATAAAGTTTAGGTATAGATTTTTTTATTTAATTCCACTTATGTATTTTTTATTTTATTTATTTTTTTATTTCATTTATTTTATGTTTAAAAAATATCTACCTAAACTTTACTTGTCAAATTGTTTATATGTATCTACTTATACAAAATAAATCTTGGCAAAAGCTCTAAACGGGGACGAAACGTCGATTATTTTATATACAGTATTGTTATTGCCAATATATTTCACTAAACTATTTACTATCTTTAAAGTCCTTCTCCGAAAGTATTATTAAAAAGCAAGCGCCAAAAGAATCATAAATAATGAGAGCGCTAGTGTGAACTCAAACTGTCAGTTCAGGTTGTTTTTAAATTAGAGAGAGGGGTTATTTTACGCCGTGTTGGTAAAGGTGTACTCGAATCGTACAACCACCATAGAATGACGTAGTAAATTTTAACTATGCCTTCACGTCATGGTTGGCTGGTGTACTACACTCACTGTAGGTGTGGGTACGTCTGGCTCGATGTGCGCGCCCAGGCGCATACTGCGTTGCCAAACGTACTCATATCATAATCATGTAGGAATGGGAAATGGCAAATCGAAGTGGAAGAAATTTTGTGAAATAAAACCAAGTAAAATGGCTGATTATCAATCCGAATTCGATGATACGCAAGCGAACTACGGAAGCTCTCTGGTGTCACGTATTATTTATTTTCATTTTCCGTTATAACGGATTTTTTCCGTTATAACGGATCTCTTTTTTCCGTTATACCGGATCTCCTTTTCCGCTATAACGGATCTCGTTTTCCTTTATAATGGATCTCTTTTCCGTTATAACGGATATTTGTTCCGTCATAACGGATCTCTTATTTCTGATATAACGGATATTTTTTGTGTTATAACGAATCTCTTTTTCCGATATATCATTTTTAGTTCAGTTAGAGTATCTTTAGAAGGAAGGTCCTTCCGTAAGTTCTAACACCCTCGTCCACAAAAGATGTAACTTTGTAACAGCTACAACCTAAGTATAACAGGTGGCTGTTTGTTTGGGATTTTACTTTTTAGGTTACTGTCTTCATTTAAATCAGTGGAACAGTTGGTAAAATAAGTACTTTAGTTATTACTTATTTATTATTATTTAGTTAGTTATGACCGCTGTCCGCTACCATCATGAACGACAAGTGAATATCGATATCGTATCGTAAGTCACTTGGCGAGTAACACCACCCTGCACACCGGTTATGTAAAATGACTCCCATTAGTACTTAATACTACACAGTTCTTGGAAAGTCTGTTAACGGAATAAAAGATCCGTTATATCGGAAATAAGAGATCCGTTATAACGGAAAGGAGATCCGTTATAACGGAAAAAGAGATTCGTTGAAACGGAAAAAATGATCCTTTATAACGAAGAAAGAGATCCGTTATAACGGAAAAAATCCGTTATAACGGAAAAAATCCGTTATAACGGGAAAAGATCCGTTATAACGGAAAATGAAAATAAATAATACGTGACACCAGAGCGGTGAGACAAGACTAATCTTTGAAATAAATAATTTCGTTTTTCATTGAGAAAAAAATTGATTACTTTTAAATTTTAAATGAATAAAAATCTGGTACATATCTCTGCCATTACAACAACTGTTTGAAATTTTGATAGTTTACTTATAAATAATTTTTATTATTTAAAATTTTGTTAGACACATGTAATTTATGTAATTTTTTTATATATTAGATTACTTATACATTACAAGTAAATCTTGACAAAGGTCCCAAACTGAGCTAAAACGCCGATTATTTAAAAATTAAAATGTTTTACAGTTTTTTAATGCCAATATTTCAGGAAATATCAAATTATATTTAATAAAAAATTGGCAGACATATAATACCTATTTTTTCATACAATGTGCCAAGATGAGAATTCACAGCATGGGGAATTTGGAAACGGCAATAGATTCGAATTCGGTTAAACGGCAAAGAAGTTGTACAGTTGAAGGGTTATTAAAACCGTCTTAAAATCTTAAAAATTGCTTTTCGATTTTAAGTTATTTAAAAAAAAAGAAAATTTATGGAATTTTCTTTTATTTCTTTTTCACGTTATTATGAGAAATAAGGAAAAACTAAAAACACTTCTTCATTACAATTTGTAAGAAGCTTTAATGTGGCAATGTCACTTCTCCTCTCCTCTGCGACGTTTCGTTTCCGTAGAATAATCATCAACTTATTTTTTTCAAAAACGGACCTGGAATCTTTTTAACGGTTTTAGGAATGCTTTTTTATTCTGAATTCATCTATGTATCACACATAGTAGTTAAATTATGTTTTAAGCTATTTTTAGTCGTCATAGAGCTTTTTTAAAATGCGGCCCTATTCTAATGAATTTTTCCTGCATTGAGGCTTGAGGGGTGTTATTCTATTATTCTCGGTATTATTCCAGTATAGGGTGTTGAAACCATGACTGGATGATCGTCATAATGCATTCGCTGTGGATCTGGGAATTCCCTGATGTTCATGTAATACTTTAAATAAAGACAACAAAGAAAAAACATTAGTCAAAAACGCCCCTGTATAAATTACCAGTCAGTTCCCTTTTTAATGGTAATTGATCATTCCATTCTGCATCCACCCCGTAATGTATAAGGGTATTCTTTTCAAAAACCCGCGTCGTTAAAAATGAATGGCTTGCCTATACCAGGGTTTAAACTGTGAAAGAATACCTTGTTTTATGAAACACCGCAATAATATTTCATAAATTTTTTATCTGATTTTACATATGGCATATCGGCCTTAAGTGTTTCTAGGAAAATTTATTTTTCCTAAAATCTCCCCTAAATTTACTCCCCTATGATTTTCCACCTGATTTTTCACTATCCAAGCGACTTTCCCCATTTAGTATAATCTTAATGCGCATGTATATTGAAGATCAAGATCAATGAGGAAGAAGATTGTGCACAAAGACACATTTCAAGCTCTAAATCGCACTTTGAAGTGTTTTCTGCGATATACTTTAGAAAGATATACAGGGTATCTGGATATTGTATCATTAGGTACGAAAAACTGAAGAGTATAGGTTTATTGTCTGTTGTTTGTTTCATTTGCTACTGCGTAACTTTTTCATACAAGTTATCTACATTATAAATGATATACTATACAGAATACGAATGGAATTTTCTCCTGCGTAGCAAAAATAAATTTTCCTGTGATAATCTAATCTAGGAAATCCTCCGTCGTAGGCAGAAGGCTGGTGGGTGTAAAAGTCTTTTGCGCCGTACGTTTATGTGTTTTGTTTCTGTTTGGATTAGACTTTAAGGTCATGGAGGAAATCGATAAAACGTTTTCACGGCTTCTCCACATGATTCGGCTGAGACCACCGCCCTGCTTTTTACGTTTTAACTTCGCCCTCTGGACGCAGACGACGATATGAATATAGTACGACAGAATCAATTGACGCAGGAAGTTTGATTAGATGTATACGTATACGAGACATCATCGGAAGACTGCATTTTCTGTGCAAAACATACTACTGTGAAACGAGTGGCCAAAAGCCGTGGCGTCATGGAAAGAAAAGATGGGTGTAAAAACTAAAATGGACAACTAAAATGGACTATCAAAAAATAAAAGGTGAATTATTAACACAACTTAAAGTAAAAGGACAATTTAAATGAGAATATTCAAAATGAAATTACTCGGAGGCGATACGTGAGCTAGCGGCTGGCATTTGTACACGAAAAGTAAAACAATCCCTGGAAGCGGTCTTTCTTTTAAACTCTTCCAAAAGCCAAAAATTATGTCGCGGCAGTCGACTTCAAAGCCTCTCGAAAATGTACTTGCAGCAAAACAAATTCTATCACTGGAAGGTATGCAATTGTATGAAGTAAAATCATGAAAATTGCCTCCTATTATATTAAAAAATTCATAGCCTTCGCAAAGATGCAACCGAGGGAGACATTGAAAATGACGAAGCAGACTGTAACCCTTGTGCATTTTAAATATTTCCGCATACGTTATATGGTGTTAAGAGTGCGGCAAAGCAGGTCAAAAGTTACACCTGCGGGGCAACGGATCGGTTAAAAAACGGAGCGAACTATCAGCTGTGTTGCAACACCGATGATGACATGATTCTTTAATCACATTTATGGACACAAGAACAACACACATTCAAAGCCCGCGCTTTCGGTACCTAGTGAATGTGACAACGCCGCTCTGAGTCGGCACGGGGCGGCAGCACATAACAAGACATATTTTGCGTTTGCAGTGCTTTCGCTCTATCACGATTAAACCTTCATCCTAGTAAATTTGGCAACACGAAAGCCTGATTATGGTAGAGTAAGGTATATTGTATGTCTCTATTGAAACAATTTTTCGAAAACTGTAAATCTCTTGGCGCTATGCACGCGTGAAGTTGCTCAATTTCATGAGTGAACTGACACTTTCTAAGAAAAAAATTTTAACTTTTCTTTCTATAGAAACCTAAAATAAAGTTTCGTTTATATACTGTTCAAAATTCAACACTTCAATTTTCACCGTTTAGAAATGAGCGTAGCACTACGAAGTCAGTTTTCAGGTTCATTATAAAGGGGTTTGCCGGACTCTTAAGGGTGCGGAATTTGAGCACTAAAAACGGGACATGTAGACACATTTTTATTCCAACACCATTCTGAAATTAAAGTAGATAGGGCGTTAAATAAAAAAAGATTTATCAATAAAGGATCAACTTAGGTACTCGCACTATTTTTATAGTAATATTTTTCGTTTGCCTTAAATAAATCTCCCTCAAATTACTGAAAATTCGTCATAAAACCGTCATAAACTCGACACCTTTTTTACTATTTGTACACATATTTATCGTAATTAGAAAGTGGGGTTGTCTAAGTTAATTATTCCTTATTCATTTTCGACCAAAAACGTCTTGATACGTTGCTTCATTCAACCGGCGTGTTGGAACGAAAATTTTATTGTAATCTCTCCAATTTCTGCTTATATGGCGGAGATGCACTGTAAACTGGACGTTTGACAGTAGAAGTAGTTTGGCCACTGCAATGCAGATGGCGGTAGCGCTTCAGTTTCTTCTCATATTTCTAAATAGAAAATAATAATTTAAAGATAAACTTCTAACATAGGACCGTCGACTAATCCTCCCAGATTTATTCGCTTGCCGCTAAAGCAAAAAACCTTGAAAATTCCAAGCTGTAGAGGTTCCGTCTGAAGAGTTTGCTGCTGTGATAAAAACCAATTATAATAGATTGTGACTAAATCCTAATCAAACTTTTGGGCGATAGGTGACAGCACTTTATAGACTAACAGCTGACATTTCGCAGCCTTAAATAACTTGCGCGGATCGCAATCTCTCACAAGAACAGAGAAGAATGAGCGCTCCTCGGTCCGCGCTGCCAGCCGCTTGGCTGGCGCTCTGGGTCTCAACGCGTCTCGTGGTGTGGCAAATGAAGCATTCACGCTTTTCGTGTTTTTTATCCCTATATTAGGATCCTCATAACATTTTCAATGTTAAAAGTCGATAAATGTTGAACCCACAATAATGAGAGAAAATGCAAATTATAAAGAAAGGTTCAGGACATGCTGGGACGTTCGCCAATTTCACATTAAAAATACTCCTTTTTAGTGCTGCATCACAAACAATTGAAGTGTTGAAATCAAGGGCAATCGACATACCATACCAGAAGTATTCCTTACGATCAGTTTCCAAGATTATTTGTTAAAAACTGATATTTCGTTGAGGAAATAGAAAATTACTATGCGTACTACCAATAAGTATAATAAATTATTTTATTGACCGGTTTCAAGATTCACAAACGATCTCATCATCAGAAATGGTAAATAAAATTGTAAACAAATTATTATGACAGTTGACAAGGAAACTAAAATTGACAAAACAATACAAAAAATAATGATATCCATGAAACATGTTAACTAGATAACTGAATTTCAGTATTCACCTACGGGGCATAAGAAAACGCAAAGGAAATTCGAATACCTCGTACCTTGAAGGGAAAAAACAATGAATTTAAAGAAAACCAATTCGGGAAAAAACAATAAATTCAATTGAAAAAACCTTCAAGTGAAATATCAGAACAGAAAAAATAAATCAATCAATATCCAAGAATTCTTGACAACTGCCAACTGCTAAACTTGAAAAAACTGCGAGGAAGTCTATGTTGTTCTGTCTTGACAACAGCCAGCTGTAATCTTGTAATAAACTAAAAAAGAGAGAAATAAGTCAATAAATGTCATAATGAGAGAAACTGTAATACCGACACCTGAGAATAATAATTTTGATCAAAAGATAATTACAAAAGTTTAAATAAACTAGATTGTATTAAATCGACCTGGTCATTAAGTAAGTTATAATTTGTATCATTTTTACGTTTATAAATTTCTATAGACTCTAATATATCTAATTGATAACTCTTTACAAAATTAAACAATAATTTAGTATTTTCTGGAGGAGGGAATTGATGATTGTTATCAAAGAAATGATTAGCAAAACTTGAACGATCATTTTTTAAACGAAATGACCTTAAATGTTCATTGTACCTAATACGCATAGATCTGCCAGTTTGTCCGATATATATACTGTTACAGTCTAAACAATTCAGTTGATAAACACCTGTGTGGTCAAGTTTATGTGTTTTGTCTTTACTGTTAAACAAAATATGTGATAATATATTTGATGGTTTAAATGTGACTTGTATGTTATTTTTTCTTAAAATACTGGCAATCTTTTCAGAAATATTTCCAAAATAAGTAATCCTGCAAAATTTGGTAACTTTATCATTAGATAATTTAGGATATATGTTGTTACAAGCAATTTTAAATTTTTTATTGTTAATGATTCTATTGATGATTTCAATCTTAAATCCGTTATTTATTGCAATTGTTCTAATTATGTTTAGTTCTTTATTCAATTTATCCAAAGATAGCGGTACTGTAAAGGCCCTGTGTATCATAGAATTATAAGGGGTGAAATGAATTTGATGAAAGAGTAATATCTGTATATGTTGGTTTCCTAAAAATATCGAAATTGATTTTATTATATTCATTTATTAAAGTTAAATCTAAGAAATTAATTTTATGTTCAGTTTCTATTTCTTTTGTAAACTTAATTTTTGGATGAATACTGTTCAAAAAATTTTGAAAATTGTCTAATTGTCTTGTTGTTCCTTTAAAACAAGCAATAATATCATCTACATATCTATACCAAAATAGAATATGTTGGTTGCCTAATTCTGAATTCATAATTTTATCTTCAATATCTGACATGAAAATATCTGCTAATAAAGGACTAATTGGTGAACCCATAGCAAGACCTAAATTTTGAGTATAATATTTATTATTGAACTGGAGATAATTTTGTTCAATACAAAGTTGGAAAGCAGTAATAATATCATTCTTTATAACAATATTAGTGTGAGTTTTATCTAAAATATTTTCAATTAATTTTAAGCATTCATTAGGAGGAATATTAGGGAACATATTTGTAACATCAAAAGAAACCAAAAAGGACCCTGCTGGAATATTTCTATTTTTGATATTGGTAATTAATTCTAAAGAATTTTTTAAACTAAATTTGGATTTAAAATTTGTTGTATTTCTGAATATATTATTAATGTTTTTAGCTAAATTTCTTGTAGGAGCATTAATATATGATACTACTGGTCTTATAGGTGTATTAATTTTATGGTTCTTGATAAGTCCATATAATTTAGGGGCACATGCATTCATATTAATTAATCTTAATTTTTCAAAATTGTTATTAAAAATACTGTTGCAATTTTTTAACCAATCTTTTAATTTTGTTTGAAAATGTTTTGTTGGATCTTTTTTTAGTTCAGTTAATTTTTCGTTATTAATAAAATTTTGCATCTTTGTTATATATTCATCTTTAGGTAAAATTACTATAGCATTGGATTTGTCTGCTTTCGAAACTATCAAATTATCTTTATTAATTTTTTCTTTAATAGAATTAATTGTAATTTTATCAAGTTTATTAATTTTATTAATGATTAAGTTTTTGTATTGAAAGGTATTATGAATTTTATTTCTAATATTCTGAGAATCATCATCCTTTTTCAAAATTACTTCAATTTCTGAAATTAAAATTTCGGTTCTATTTATATTGTTCATATTGGGGGCAAATTTTGGACCTTTTGATAGTAATTCTGTTTCATTATTGTCAAAAACTGTATTACTGTAATTGATAAATTTGGAACTAAATATTGCTTTCCTAGAATTGTTGTTATAGATGTCAGTTTTCTTAAAATTTTGAATATAGTTCAAATTATCTAATTTCTTTCGTTGTGTGAGGTATTTTTTATGTATGACTTTACTAATATTGTCTCTAATTATGTCATCTAAACTGTCAAACTCTATAGCGTGTAATTTGTATGAAAGTTCAGAGTGTAAAACTTTAATGTAGTGATTTAATACGTATCTTTGTTTATATTGGGTTCTACATTCTTCTTTCAACCAAACTCTCTGGGCAGCTTTAATTGCCTTCTCTGCTGCAATCGTGTTACTTCTCGTTGTGACATGTACATATTTGGGAACTATCTTCATTCTTAAACATTCTTGATTAAACCAAATGTTTTGACTTATTTTTCTCTGTTTAAGTTTAAGCTTCTTGTATAGTCTTTCTTGAACTGCCGTGCTGGCATTTTTTATGTAGTTAATATTTTCTGTCTTGACTATTTGGTAGAAATCCATGATGAAATAGAAAATTACTATGCGTACTACCAATAAGTATAATAAATTATTTTATTGACCGGTTTCAAGATTCACAAACGATCTCATCATGATGATTCTCAGAATATTAGAAATAAAATTCATAATACCTTTCAATACAAAAACTTAATCATTAATAAAATTAATAAACTTGATAAAATTACAATTAATTCTATTAAAGAAAAAATTAATAAAGATAATTTGATAGTTTCGAAAGCAGACAAATCCAATGCTATAGTAATTTTACCTAAAGATGAATATATAACAAAGATGCAAAATTTTATTAATAACGAAAAATTAACTGAACTAAAAAAAGATCCAACAAAACATTTTCAAACAAAATTAAAAGATTGGTTAAAAAATTGCAACAGTATTTTTAATAACAATTTTGAAAAATTAAGATTAATTAATATGAATGCATGTGCCCCTAAATTATATGGACTTATCAAGAACCATAAAATTAATACACCTATAAGACCAGTAGTATCATATATTAATGCTCCTACAAGAAATTTAGCTAAAAACATTAATAATATATTCAGAAATACAACAAATTTTAAATCCAAATTTAGTTTAAAAAATTCTTTAGAATTAATTACCAATATCAAAAATAGAAATATTCCAGCAGGGTCCTTTTTGGTTTCTTTTGATGTTACAAATATGTTCCCTAATATTCCTCCTAATGAATGCTTAAAATTAATTGAAAATATTTTAGATAAAACTCACACTAATATTGTTATAAAGAATGATATTATTACTGCTTTCCAACTTTGTATTGAACAAAATTATCTCCAGTTCAATAATAAATATTATACTCAAAATTTAGGTCTTGCTATGGGTTCACCAATTAGTCCTTTATTAGCAGATATTTTCATGTCAGATATTGAAGATAAAATTATGAATTCAGAATTAGGCAACCAACATATTCTATTTTGGTATAGATATGTAGATGATATTATTGCTTGTTTTAAAGGAACAACAAGACAATTAGACAATTTTCAAAATTTTTTGAACAGTATTCATCCAAAAATTAAGTTTACAAAAGAAATAGAAACTGAACATAAAATTAATTTCTTAGATTTAACTTTAATAAATGAATATAATAAAATCAATTTCGATATTTTTAGGAAACCAACATATACAGATATTACTCTTTCATCAAATTCATTTCACCCCTTTTGTCAAAAAATTTCTGCTTATAATTCTATGATACACAGGGCCTTTACAGTACCGCTATCTTTGGATAAATTGAATAAAGAACTAAACATAATTAGAACAATTGCAATAAATAACGGATTTAAGATTGAAATCATCAATAGAATCATTAACAATAAAAAATTTAAAATTGCTTGTAACAACATATATCCTAAATTATCTAATGATAAAGTTACCAAATTTTGCAGGATTACTTATTTTGGAAATATTTCTGAAAAGATTGCCAGTATTTTAAGAAAAAATAACATACAAGTCACATTTAAACCATCAAATATATTATCACATATTTTGTTTAACAGTAAAGACAAAACACATAAACTTGACCACACAGGTGTTTATCAACTGAATTGTTTAGACTGTAACAGTATATATATCGGACAAACTGGCAGATCTATGCGTATTAGGTACAATGAACATTTAAGGTCATTTCGTTTAAAAAATGATCGTTCAAGTTTTGCTAATCATTTCTTTGATAACAATCATCAATTCCCTCCTCCAGAAAATACTAAATTATTGTTTAATTTTGTAAAGAGTTATCAATTAGATATATTAGAGTCTATAGAAATTTATAAACGTAAAAATGATACAAATTATAACTTACTTAATGACCAGGTCGATTTAATACAATCTAGTTTATTTAAACTTTTGTAATTATCTTTTGATCAAAATTATTATTCTCAGGTGTCGGTATTACAGTTTCTCTCATTATGACATTTATTGACTTATTTCTCTCTTTTTTAGTTTATTACAAGATTACAGCTGGCTGTTGTCAAGACAGAACAACATAGACTTCCTCGCAGTTTTTTTCAAGTTTAGCAGTTGGCAGTTGTCAAGAATTCTTGGATATTGATTGATTTATTTTTTCTGTTCTGATATTTCACTTGAAGGTTTTTTCAATTGAATTTATTGTTTTTTTTTCCCGAATTGGTTTTCTTTAAATTCATTGTTTTTTCCCTTCAAGGTACGAGGTATTCGAATTTCCTTTGCGTTTTCTTATGCCCCGTAGGTGAATACTGAAATTCAGTTATCTAGTTAACATGTTTCATGGATATCATTATTTTTTGTATTGTTTTGTCAATTTTAGTTTCCTTGTCAACTGTCATAATAATTTGTTTACAATTTTATTTACCATTTCTGATGATGAGATCGTTTGTGAATCTTGAAACCGGTCAATAAAATAATTTATTATACTTATTGGTAGTACGCATAGTAATTTTCTATTTCATCATGGATTTCTACCAAATAGTCAAGACAGAAAATATTAACTACATGATATTTCGTTTACAACACAAAAGCGAAAACGGCAATCGTCTACAATTAGATACGTACCGTTCATCCTCGTTAACTAAAAATCTAAAACTGGCCCCTTTGTGCTGGCCAGAGTGATCAGAATCTGGAGACGTCAAATTTTAACTTGCTGGCTTTACTAGTTACCACAGAATATCCAAAAATGGCAGTTGCCTCTCCCCCGTTCTATTTAATGGGTAATTTGAATAGAGTTGAAATAGTTATTTACGAAACGAGTGCGAGAAGACATTCTTCGCGCATGAGCGCAATGTTTGAAGCACGAGCGACGAAGGAGCGAGTGCTTCATTTGCGCGAGTTTCCAATTTAAAATTTCAAAAAATCAAGTGGTTACATTGACAGATTTCCATTTGACAATTGTAGAAAATGACATTTGGTTTAATTTATTGAATTCAGTTGTCAAAGTGTCAATCGAATTAATAGCGATTTATCTTTATTCTTTCACTATTTTCAACATCCAAATTGGAGCAATGGCGTTTTGTTAACCAAACTTTATTACTACCAAGTCAAATTATTTCTAGAAAGCCTGAAAGGGTCAGTGCTTTTTGCTAGATTTCGCGCACTAGTGCGCGAACACTATGTTTGAGTTTGTCTGTCGGGTTCGCGAAATGTCATTTTGAGAGCAGTGAGTTCAAAATAGTTATTTACGAAACAAGTGCGAATGCGCCGAAGACGTCTTCGCGCATCGAGGTTAGTAGAATATTTTTTGAAACGAACATTAGAATTTTTTAATATTATTACATAATACGTTTCCAATTGAACATTTTGAAAAATCAAGTGGGTGCACTGACAGATTTCCATTTGACAATTGTAGAAAACCACAATTAGTTTAATTTCTTGAATCGAGTTGTCAAAGTGTCAATCGAATTAATAGCGATTTATCTTTATTCTTTCACTATTTTCAATATCCAAAGTGGAGAAATGGCGTTTTGTTAACCAAACTTTATTACTATCAAGTCAAATTATTTCTAGAAAGCCCGAAAGGGTCCTTTTTGCTAGATTTCACGCACTAGTGCGCGAACACTATGTTTGAGTTTGTCTGTCGGGTTCTCGAAATGTCATTTTGAGAGCGGTGAGTTCAAAAATATCATTTGTCCACGACTATCTTATATAATATACTCTTTATACGTGTGTTTCTTCAATCATAATTAGATACATTAATCACTGCAGTGATTAATGGATATTATTCACTACACCAATAGGAACATCGCTTGGACCCTTTTTTACATTTATTTAGTAGGCCGCGATCGCAATGTGTCAGTTCAAATTGAAACATCAAATCAGCATAGTTTGTTTTTAATTTGAAATGCATATTCTAAAAAAGAAGATAAAATGAGTAGTAAGAGTGAAAACGAGGTTTCTTTAACTGCACGAGCAATAAAAGAAGCTGCAGAACTTGCCTCATTAGATTCATTGCCCAAAAAACCAAGAAAATTATACCTGAGAGCGTATGTATGAATCTTTCTTACACTGGAGAAGGGAAATGAAGGTAAATTCTTTCTGGGAATCTGTTTTGATAGTCGTGGACAAAGTATAGTATACAACTCGTTATAATGATGCTATTATTACCTCGGATGATTACAAAACCCGCTCGTTTCACCCGCTCGTGTTGTAAACTTCATCCTCGGCAATAATAGCATTCATTATAAACTCGTGTATAATATGCTATTAAGCCATTCAAGAAACCTGCGTTACATTTACTAGTGTCAAATAGGGCAAATATGTATATTTTTATATCGTTGATGTATCTCAACCATACCTTTGAAAAGTTGTGAGTTTGTCTCCCAGTTGGGTTTGAAATTCACTCAAGAAAATTTCCAGAATGAACAGAGAGAAGCAATTTCCCATACAGTCCAAGATCTACGGGGAATAATACCACTAGAAATTGATACAAAATATCGGCATTTTTATTGGAAAGTTTGATGCATAGACAACATATAATGAGTCGTCTGCCTTTTGAAATAGACAGCATTTAAGAGGAGGCGGTAATCAAACTTGCAAAAAATCGCAAAATCACGTTTTTTGATACAAAATGAAATAGGTTATATGTCAGTTGGTACAGAAATACTAAAAAAAGGTAACAATAACAACAAAAGGTAGTGAATTTCAAGTACCTACTGTTCGTGTACCGTTAAGAACAACTAAAACTAATTTTCTCAGAATTTCCAAATATGAATGTGGCAATTTCATTTGGTTTCTTGCCTGTACAATATAAACATCTTGCAAACGGAAACGAATATAAAGGTAAAAAACTTGTGGAATCTAGGCACGTAAAGAATGTGATGGAACAAGGGGGCTGCATTTGTGCGAAAATAATAAGACAGACGCCCGTGAAGATAACGGTAATTGAGGTTATGTAAACGTTATAAATTGTTTTTAATCACCATTTCTTTTAGATCGACAGCAACAGGAACGTTATCAGTACATTAAGTGACTGTATTGTTCGTATAGCAGGACATTGCAAGCATATATCAGCAGCTTCAAAACCCCAAAGTTTCCCGCTGGCACTGTCTGATTTACCTACTTTTTACGAAATTGTAATAGCCAAGAAAATGAGTTTTAAGCTAGACAAAACTACTACAATATTGTAATGGAATTTGCAATCAACGTAATCAAATAAAGATGTTTTGCCATAGACGTTTATTGTCATTATTACACTAACGCACAATTTATCACATCATTTATCATTATCAACTTATTATAAACGCGTACCTATCTTCGAAAAATTCACCACGTGCGTGAATAACCAATTGCACTGGATAACTTCATCACTAAATGTAATTTCGCACGTGGCTTAGGTCAGATTTGGATTTAGATTTGCAATTCGCGTTTTTACAGCGGTCCAGATAAATACTGCACAGTTATATTCTAAAGGAAATATATTATATGAGCACCAAAATAATTAATGAGCACCAATTTTTTCTAACAATTTTTACACTTTGTCACCTAAGTAATATTTGTGAACTAAAATTAATAAACGAGCACCAAAATACCGCTGACGGAAATTAATACTTTGAGCACCAAAAATGTTATGAAAATCACCAGAAGTAGTAAGCGAGTACCTAAACTACTTCAGTAGGTATATACTTAATATAGTATAGTGTATAGTAGTGTATAGTATAGTGTATAGTATAGTATAGTATAGTGTCCGCAAGTAGGTAGGTATCGCATAGAGTTAGTAGTTTGATGTCCTTAGGAGGGGGGGGGGCTCGACTCTCGTAGATGCTGATTTTTTCTTGCGTTTTTACATTAACTTTTTCTACAAAAAATGAGTGTGTCAGGTCTCCGTCAGTTAAGGGGTCTGTTTCAAAAATGCGTTCTGTCAGGTTTCCATCAGTAATGGGGTCTATTTCATTTGATAAATTGCTTTGTTACTCGTTCCAATACAATATTTAATGCCCGAATGTGGATATAGTCCAGTACGTGGGACCTGAAAATTACATTTCAAGTCCCGCACTCATGTGTGTTAACCTACCTATGGATTCAGCTGTTTAAGTACCTCGTTAGTTGCAAAAATGTATCCAGTAGCGTCGGTAGGTATCGCATAAAACTAGTAGTTTGGTACACTCGGGCAGGGTGGGATGGGGCTCTCGTAGATGTTAGTTTTTTTCTTTCACGTTTTTTCATTATTTTTTTTGCAAAAAATGCGTGTATCTGGTGCGAGAACAGCTAAGGGATCTAGTTAAAATGCGTGTGTCAGGTCTGGGTTCTGTCAGCAAACTCCGCCCGTGCGGGATTTGAAATTTAATTTTCAGGTCCCACGTACGGGACTATACTTATACACCTCCTTAATGCCCATTAACGTCATAGCCCGACCTTTAACGTTATTTCCCTGTTTAACAATATTGACCGTAACATAATTATACACTATCAAATCTTGTTTTATTTGGCATTATTTGCATACTTTAGCGCTCAAATTTTGGTGCTCAAGTAATATTTTTGGGGCTGTAAATAAATATTTGGTGCTGAAAATGATAAACAGGCTACAAAACTTTCCATTTTTGAGATCAAGTATGAATAATTTAGTGCTCAAATTTTATTGCTCGAATGTAATTTTTAGTGGCAAAATACAAGTATTTAGAGAGCAAATCAATATTACTTTGGTGTTCCGTTAAATACAACCCTATTCTAAATGATATTTTTCAATTAAAAATAGTATTAAAGAACACGAATAATAATAAGCAAATGCAGATAATGGACATTTAACAAATTTATTTAGGATGCTAGGGTTTTTTCTAATGTACAGGAATGCTTAAATGAAGTACGGTAATTGAAGTTTTACTAAAACATGCATTTAAAATGTATTATAGGTACCCTAGCATCCTAAATTTGTTAAATGTCCATTATCTGCATATGCTTATTATTATTCGTGTTTTTTAATACTATTTTTAATTGAAAAATATTATTTAGAATATAACTGTGCAGTATTTATCTGGACCGCTGTAAAAACGCGAATTGCAAATCTAAATCCAAATCTAACTTCAAGATCCCAACATTTCCCGGTGCACTGTCGGATTTAGTTTGAGAAAAATCAATTTATATTAGGTTAGTTACAGCAGTGGCTGTAGTCACGAGTTCCAGTTGAAATCAAACGTGAATATGTATGTATTTTAATATTACCACTGCTTCATATTTAATAATTACACACACAAACTGTTCTTTGATCACGAAAATAAAACACTTTACATTATGCAAGTAGCTGTCAACATGGATTGTTTTCATACTGCTTTAGTACAATACTTCGGTTTGGTGGCGCTGCCTACTTATTTGCACATCGCCTATAGGCGTCTATATCACCACATTTCAAATGCTTCTAATTCTTTCTTATCCGTTTCTCCTATCGTCCAAGTTTCGCACCCGTATATACAATGCCGTACTCCACACATACGTTTTAAGAGCCTCTTCCGGGTTTCTACATTTATCATTCCCGAGCATAATAGTTGTTTCTTTTTGCAACTCGGCCCTGCGCTATTCCTTGTTTTATATCTCTAGAGCTCCTACCATCGAGAGTTATTCGAATTCCTAAATAGCAGAAATCTGAGACTTCCTCTATCTTCTCATTTCCAATTTGTATTTTCGTTTTAGTAATATTTTCAGGCCCACTACACACCAAAATTTTGGTTTTCTTTTTATTGATCTTCATGCCACAGCCCTCCGTCAAAACCGATTCCATTTCGCCCAGAGCCCTTCCTAATTCTTCTTTGCTGGATGCTAATACTGCTATATCATCCGCGAATCTGAGCATATTAATAGTTTGGCGCTGTAGATTAATTCCAGCAGCTATTCTGTCCTTAACAATATTAATCGCATTTTCGATATACTAATAAATTTAAAACTAGAGGCGATAACGCACATCCCTGCCTCACTCCTTTTCGGATATCTACTTCTCTGTGTACCTGCTCAAATTGCTCTTTGTATAGATTATGAATTATTTTTTCATTCCCATAATCCCTACATTGTTGAGCACTTCCAACATTTTCTTCCATTTTACATCGTCGAAGACTTCGTCCAAATCTACAAATCCTATATAGGCGCTCTTTCCCTTTTCTATTGTTTTTCTATTATACTCGTAAAGCGAGAATGATCTCGCGCCTTCCCGTATTTCTTATAAATCCGAACTGATCTTCTCCTAATATTTCTTTTGCCCTTTTCTCTATCCTTCTTTGCACAATTCTAGTTAAAATTTTTGACGCGTGGGAAGTTAAACTGATCGTTCTAAAATTTTCACATGCCTTTCCTTTTTGGCAAAGTTACTATGATGTTCCGTCTGTAATCTTCTGGAACCTCGTCTGTCTGGTATATGCACCTAACTAGTTTAAATAAACGATCTATTACCTCTTGATCTGCGCACTTTAAGATTTCTGTTTGCAAGCCATCTATACCTGGTGCTTTATTGTTTCTTAACCTTTTCAGTGCTAGCTCAAACTCTTCTCTCATTTTAGGGCAGCCTACGTTGTCCCCCTCTACACTGCTTTCCCTTCTTGTCCCGCATAATAAGTTTCCCAAATATTCTTTCCACCTATCTGCCTTCTCCCCTCTTTCATCTAACCTATTTTTATATTTTCGCCTTTTCTCTATTAGACTCACAATTTTTCAACTAGTCCATCGTAAAAAATGATGATATAACTTTCCAGTCTCAACTTGCGATTGTGAATTCCTTCTACAAAACTGAAGTAATTTTGTTTCTGAGGTAACCTTCAGAGGCTTTATCAGGTAGGTATGGAATTATAAAACTTGATGTTTTCCCCGATGTTTTCATTGGAGTTTGGGAAATTGTCGTTTTCTATTTAGGCAAAGGGTGAATTATAAAGTGCCGATCTTAGATGTGCAATACACTTGGAAATGCAAAAAAACTTCTCAATCTGCTGTTGTTCGATTCTCAGATGATACATTTGAGAATTGTCGCCGAACAACTACTCCTCGCCAGGCATTGAACTACAACTAAATCCAGATTTTTGTGTGCTTTCAACATATAAACATTTATCTTTTACAGTTCTTCAACTAATAGAAAACCATCAATTTCATCTTTTAATTTTTTTTTAGTGCGAAGCATAATACAAATGTACGGGCAATGATAGGTGAGCAGACTGTAGATATCGTAAGAATATAAACAATGCTTAAACTCGATTTAACTAAATCGATTTCATTGCGTAATGTTGCAAATTCCTCGTAAAAATCAGAAAGCGGAAAGTTGGTTAAAACCTAAGACCTGCTCTTATACCTATGTTAAAAATGATTTAAGTACCTAAATACTTTTCTACGAGTATGTACAAGTGTCCTATTTTCATTGTGATTTGGGGGTATCTCATAGAAGCACCAGAGATAGAGCCTCGGGGTTTTCGCGAACCTGAGCTACTTTTTTGGGTATAATAGAAAGCTGAAACCACAATTTGGATATCGTTTTGAGTTTTCGAGAAAAAAAATAATGTTAATTTTTATCGTTTTTCGAAAACTCTCCAATTTTTTTGTACTAAGCAGACTAAAACTGTTACGATTGACTCATATAGAACTTTTCCAAGGAATTCAGTGGCGTACGTAGTTTTTTTCTAGGGAGCGTATTTTTTGAGTTACGACATAAAGTTACATTTTTTTTAATGGAAATCATAGTAGGCTTTGGTCTAGTTCGAAAGGTCTTTTCTTAAGCTATCAATATATATATATATATATATATATATATATATATATATATATATATATATATATATATATATATATATATATATATATATATATATATATATATATATATATATATATATATATATATATATATATATTTGAATAACTTAGGTATAAGGATATGTCGACCTGGAGTTTCACATAAATAAGTACACTCTTTTTATCAATGCCAAGCTTTCGAAATATATTTCATTTCATCATCAGGGCTCAGACTACAACAATTGAAAAGAAAAATCATTACAATGTCAAAAAAAACTACTACAAACACACTCCCTTCAAAACCAATTATGCTTACAATTGAGGTTAAAACTTAGCTGCATGCACAACATCAGACGGCCCATCCACTGGACTGCCAGAGAAATACGAAGACATCAAGGACTCACAAAAAAAAAATACATATATAAAATAATCAGTTGCTAACAAATACAATTTTGACAAACAAACACATGGTAAAAATTCATCGATCGACTGAACAGGAGTAGGAGAAAACAGTTCAGTCTATAGTGAATTAAATTTGATTTTAATCTCGAAAACATCATTTTGCTTGGTTGTCTTCTGTCTTCTTTCTGTTTATCTAAATTTAATAAATCGATGGATAGGTATTATACTGGAAATGGGTAACTAGGATTTTTTTGTGTACCTGTTGAAATATAGATCCATTGATTCATTTACATTCTCACGACATTCATTGAAAACAGCAATTAAGTCGTATTTTTCGAAATTTTGATAATTTTGAAGTGCCATAATGTATATAATATTAATAAAACTAGCTACATGCAACTTTTGCTAATGCATGTCAACAGATAATTATTCAGTTGTTAACATAAAATCACAGGTATCTTGGATGTACCTACCTATCTTATATTTTCTAAAGTTAAAACTTAAAAAGTACCAAAATCGTTGCCGTTTTCTGAAATAACAATATAAAAGTATATATATAATATTTTGATAGCTTGAAAAAAGACTTTTCGAACTAGATCAAAGAATACTATGATTTCCATTTAAAAAAAATTTAACTTTATGTCATAACTCAAAAAATACGCTCCCTAGAAAAAAACTATGTACGCCACTGAATTCCTTGGAAAAAGTTCTATATGAGTGAATCGTAACAGTTTTAGTCTGCTTAGGACAAAAAGAATTGGAGACTGGAGAGAGTTTTCGAAAAACGATAAAAATCAACATTATTTTTTTTCTCGAAAACTAAAAACGATATCCAAATTATGGTTTCAGCTTTCTATTATACTCAAAAAAGTAGCTCAGGTTCGCGAAAACCCCGAGGCTCTATCTCTGCTGCTTCTATGAGAAACCCCCAAATCACAACGAAAATAGAACAGTCTGTACACCTCTATTCAGAAAGAGGAACATATTCGACATCACCGATCTAAAAATTAGAATTTACATCTCCTCAAGGAGAGTTGTTACTTTCATGGATTATCTCCTACATAAATTTTGTTAGTCACGTAAACTGCGTTTCGGACTTTAAACCAATTGAAATTGTAATCAAAATAATTGACCTGATCAAATTAAAAATAAAACAAAACAAAAATATTATTGTTGCAGGTATTTATATTTTTGTTTTTATTACGCCTAAAATCAAAGTTCACACAATTTGTAATACATTTTATAAATGTTTCGTATTCAATGAATTTATGAATCGGGAATAGATATCCGAATATCACAAAAATTACTTCAGATGGGTATCTGGTTTTAAAATTTATTTTGTTAATTTCTTGTTTGAAATTGAAAAATACAGAAGTCTAGTCTATAAACAGACTGAAATAAAATTACAATTTATGCATATTCACCCTTTCGTCTGGAGTCTAGACTGCAGACATGGGAAAAATTCAAAATGAGCACATTACCCCTGAAATTTCTGGGAAGCGCAGACCCCTTCAAACCGTCCATCGTCGTCCCTCTATCGAGACAGATATGCCACCGAATTCCACGAATAAGGCGACGAAATTCGAACTTCTCCTTGCGTTCGAAAGTGTATACAATCACTTGTTGCGGCTACGATACGAACTTTTCTTAAAAATTTACAAGAAAGTTTTATGATGGAACTCATCCATATTTTTACAGGGTGTTTACGGAGAACAATTTATTATAGATTATTGATTCAGCTTTATGTCATAATTATTAGTCGCGTCTTGCATTATTTGAATATTTGTTCCAATATTACACGAGTAGATGTTTGGGTAGCTCCAGTTGAAATTCAGTTGAAATTCAACTATTCAACGTACCAAAGTTTTGTTGTTTTCAGTTTGTTTCGTTGTCCTGTACCTGTACATAATTCTCTACCGAATTCTCATGTATGTACTTTCCCATACAGCACGTCCAATCTGAATTACGTCTCTACAAGATATACACGTGAGAAACAAAATATGTTAAGGTGGATCTAATTGCTGATCTAGTACTGACGCATGTATATGAGATACAACTATGTTTATATTGATTGAATTGTGTGCTAAAATGTTTAATAATTGTATACCGTATGCACCCAAGATTCTAAACAGTTTTATATAACGTAAAGATGGATCATTAGAATGTTGAAATATAACGTCCGTACATGAAGCTGACAAGGTTTAAATGATATGTAAGTGTGGTGCTTTATGTAATACTTGTGCCACTGCATGCACCACGTAAAAATAGAGTATAGTGGCGACCAGTGCCGATATAATATACACTATGCAGTTGTGCCTTGTTGTGTCTATATTCGAGGGAGATGGAAAAATGCGCGCGCAGCATCAACGTAACCACACCGGTCATGTGTATCTCATGTGTCGTCTGTCCTCTATAATAAGAAATAAGAGCGTTGTAGCGGCCATTTTATTACTTACTTGGGAAGCTCTGTTGATAGTGGATGTGTTTGTGCACTTTCTAAAGGATCATAAGGTAGGAATAATTGTTAAATACCTACCTACTACTCCTAGGCATCAATAATGTTTGTACCAAGATAAAACTTCATACGCGAAAGCAAGTGTTGCACGTCATCACTAGTAACAAAACTAAATGCCCAAGAAAAATGTTTTTAACAGTAGATTTTCATTTTCTCTCGCATATTTCGGTGCATTAATACTGCAAAAAATGAAAATATTCCTCCAGAAACACGTTTTTTATAAGTTTCGTTTGTTACTATATACTTGGGCCGTCGAACAGACGGAGTGATCACCCTCCAAGAACGTACTATAGGCGGGACCACTATCAATTTAGGACAACCGAACCGCAGTGATGCGCTTTCTTTAGACCCAACGAAGTCGCATCACTCCAATTCGGTCGTCATAAATTACTATTGGCCCCGCTAGAGCACGTTCTTGCAGGGTGATCACTCCGTCTGTTGGGCGGCCCAAGTATAGTGATTACGTGAACCGTTTGCTTTCGCGTGTGATCTTTTTTATCATTTTATGATTCAAATTCGAGGCTCACCATGGGGATCTCGGAAACTGTAAGAGAGTAAGAGATAGAGAAGGAGTTTAAATTCGGCAAAGTTGTGTATTCATGGGACCAACAATATGCCGACAAAAAAATTAAAATATTTTAATTGCGTTTTAGGATTTAAAAAAAATTAAATTTGGGAAATTTGTTTTTTTTCGTCTGATTACGTTATTTGAAAAAATATTGGAAAAGTAAAAATACATTCTCATTGCCACTTTACAAATTCTATGGAATGGTGGTATCAGTTTTTGAATGAATCGTTTAGTTAATCCAGGGTCGGCATCAACTTACTTTTTTAAAATAGGTCCCCGTAAAAATTTTGAGATCAGTAGTTTTATTTTTGTATCTTCTTTACAACGACGTATCACAATCATAGTTTTAAAACGTTTCAGGTACGAAAACTTCCTCTTCAATGCAATTTTATGTAAATACGACTCTGATAAATTGAAAAATTACTTCGAAGAGATTTTCTCGTTGCGATGTATCATTGTTGTGGGGAAGAAAGAAAACAAACAATGCAGAAGCATGAGATGCAGAGTACCTACCTATGAGATGTTTCAATTTTTATTATGTAGATAAAATATGTACCTACTTAGATTTTAATACATTTAATATTCTTGTAAAAGTTATGCCATTTTCTAGTGTTTTTCTACCTATTTCCTCTATCCTGTTGTACTTATACAGGTGTCCAGTTACAGTTAGTATTTCCGTGGTCACTTACGGCTTTATTATACATTTTATCGAAAACTGTTTTATACAAGATCTCCTTATTTTTGACGCTGTATAAGCTAAAATTATTTTCAGCGTTACAAGATGTCCCATATTTTCTGCCCGCAGATCAACTCTGTTTTTTAAATAGAACACCCTATATATTATTGAATTTTTGGATTCTACGGGGAATTTTAGAGTGTTTTATTAAAAAGCAAAACAGAGCTGATCTGCGTGTAGAAAATAGGGGATAACCTGTAACGCTGAAAATAATTTCAGCTTATAGAGCATCAAAAATCAGGCAGAGCTTGTATAAAATATTTTTTGATAAAATGCGTAGGTACAATAAAGCCGTAAAAGACCATGGGAATATTAACTGGACGCACTCTGTATACACAGAGCGACAGAGTTACATATACACGGAATAGTACATTTACGTTCAAATTGAGTGTGACAAATGCCATGTGTAAGCAGAGTTTAAGCACAGTACACAGTCACTGTGCATACGATCACACACTGTAGTTCACTTACTTTGCGTAAACGTAAATGGTATACTGTGGCTATGTTGTGAGGCGGACGTTTAACCTTTGTGTATACATGTGTGCCTACTATGTGTAAACGTAGCACATTTACATCATAGAATTGTGTAACCCTGTATCTACATGTAGGTACATCTTCACAATGCGAACACATCGTATTCGTGATTTGGTGTGTTGTATGGGTTTACATTATGTACTGACAAAATTTAAAATTTTCAATTTTCGTTAAATAATCTTTTTTAGGTAGAATCGCGCAGGTATTATAGATTATTTAAAGGGGCGGTACTATATTACAGTTTTGGTCAGTGTGAAAATACAAATTGTATGTTCAATAACAGATTGAGTGGTAAAATATGAGCAGTAAAAAAAGTGAAAACGAGGAGTAACATATCTTCAAATGAGTAGCTCAATAAATATTTGAATGCGTGAAAATCCGATTGGGCAGTAAAATAAATAAAGGGGCAGTAACGCGTGTGTAGTCATGAAATCAGAATGGGTCTGTTAGAAATCGTGGGAAAAGTAGTTCTATAAATACTTACGCAGTACAAAATATGATCGGCCTGTTAAATGATACATACATATAATGTCTATTTAAGTTAGGCAGCGACATAAAAAATAACAATTAACAATAATGTAGATATTAAGAAAAAAATTTAATTTATTGCACTATTAAAATTATTAAATGCTAACGACTGAGACTTACAACACTCCGCTCGCTCCGCTTGACCTTAACCTGACAGATTTTTGGACATAAAGTGTGAGTTGTAAGTGTTTATAATGTTATTCTCTTCAAAGGTGCGCATTTTCATGTGAATAATATTTGAAAAGAATAATATAAACGCTAACGACTGACACTTTTTAATATAAAAGTCTGTCAGGTTAAGGTCAAGCGGAGCAAAGCGAGCGGAGCGTTGTAAGTCTCAGTCGTTAGCATCCAAATGATGCATTATTCGATGGAGCATTACAAAAATATTTTGTGGTGCAATGCGGTGCAATAGAAGACGCAAAGGGATGAAGCAAAATTAATATTTTTTCACCTGTGAGGGGCTGAGTTCAGTATTTTAAACATTTCTATGGGAAAACGGGGAGGGGTGCGTTGAATAAATTTAATGGTGCAATGCTAGTGTAATAGGTCCAAGCACTCGCAACTCAGTGATAAGGAAATGAGCGAAACTACCTAATATTTATAGGCAAATCTCTTCCGATTGGCCGCCCACGGTGCACTATTGCGTAAGCTGCGCCCGTTTTAACAGAAGTGTGCCGCTCTTTTCAATGAAAATGACGTTCGATTTTGCCAAACGTCGAGAACTGGCGAACTATTTATCTAACTGCCCATTAATACATTATAATGCCCATTCAATCATTTTACAGCTCAAATAATAATTGCACTGGACATTTATTTAATCTGCCGCTCGAGTAAATTTTGAACTGCCGTTGTAGGATTAAATAACCGACCAAATTCTTTTATATTGCTGGCCACGTTCTACTGCCACATTAAGTTAATTACCGACAAAAAAGTTTAATACCGCCCGCGTAAATTTTTAACTGCCCGATGAAACTACCTGGATGTTAAAACTACCGCCCAAATAATTACTTCCCTTATGGATTTGTCTGTTTTAGAAATAACTAGATTATCTTTAATAACCTTTTAATTTATAGAATTTAGAGTAAGTTTATCTATATTATTAAAATTATGAGTTACCTGTCTATTGCATTCTAAAATTTTATTAATTTTATTTCTGATACGTGGCCGTTTTTTCATCTCATTTCCGTACAAGGTGAAATCAGTGACAGTTCAGTACACGATGCACGTGTCGCGATACTGGGGATCATTTGTAAGAAACTGTCATTAGCAATAGTGGTAGTTGCGTATACAGGTACAATTTTCCCGTTTCGTGCGTCATCCCAAACCTCTAACTGTTTGAGTGCCGCTTCGTACGCTAACCTGCTGATAATCCAGTAAGCCACTAATTCGAGTTTATCTTTACAACACAACGCTGTTAAGAGTCCGGCAAACCCCTTTAAAATAAACCTGAAAACTGACTACGTAGTACTATGCTCATTTCTAAACGGTGAAAACTGAAGTGTTGAATTTTGGACAGTTTATAAACGAAACTTTATTTTATGTTTCTATAGAAAGAAAAGTTGAAAATTTTATCTTAGAAAGTGTCAGTTCACTCATAAAATTGACCAACTTCACGCGTGCATAGCGCCAAGAGATTTACAGTTTTCGAAAAATTGTTTCAATAGAGACATGAAATATACCTTCTTCTACCATAATCAGGCTTTCGTGTTGCTAAATTTACTATGATGAAGGTTTAATCGTGGTACAGCGAGAGCACTGCAAACGCAAAATATGCCTTGGTATGTGCTGCCGCCAGCGCCGCGTAGCGAGTGAGCGTAAACTCAGAGCGGCGTTGTCATATTCACTAGGTACCGAAAGCGCGGGCTTTGAATGTGAGTTGTCTTGTGCCCATAAATGTGTTTAGCTCGACGGTGTTGCAACACAGCTGATAGTTTGCTCCGATTGCTAACGAATATCGCAGGTGTAACTTTTGACCTGCTTTGCCGGACTCTTAATAACTAGAATTCAATGCGGAAGTGTATGTTGATTTCTCTCCTATTGTTTTCGAATGTTAATGTTTTTGTTTTGGGGGAGACTTAAACGCTCCGCTCGCTTCGCTCGCTCCGCTTGCCCGCAGACCAGAAATACTGGGCCGTGGAATCCCCTTTTTTGGTCGTATTCGGTGACGGGCAACACCACTCTTTTGGCCGGGTGATTCTAAGAATGCTCTCCGAGTATACGGTCACTAAGGGATTGTACCTATACGCAACTACCACTATTGCTAATGACAGTTTCTTACAAAAATGATCCCCAGTATCGCGACACGTGCGCCTTGTACGGAAATGGGATGTAGGGAACTACGACGATACCTGGCACAGGTTATGCAACACCTTCCCAATTAAAATGATTTCCTGGCAGTTTTCAGTGATGAGGATGCAAAGTGAAGCCGCCTCAAGTCAGACTATACACCGGGTCTTGTGAATTCCCTCCTCGCATTCAGCAATAATTCCGAACGTACGCCTGATTTATTACCGTCTAGTCGGAGATCAGCCTATAATTATAACCGTACAAAGAGAATCTGCTTCTGCTAGTAGTTTTGCTATGGGCGAATTGTTGAGTGTGTGTGTTGCTGCAGACAGAAGGAAAATATTTCCGTTCCTGTCCCGCGACCTCACTTAATTAAGTAAACATTAAAACGGTCAGTTACCTACGCATACGTTAGAAGTAAATAAAAATTTTTAAATGCGCTGCTTTTTAGGCTCTACTTCACACCTTGCAGTCCTTTCTTTGAAATAATCCTTACACAAAGAAATAGCAGAAAATACATACATAACTTTTCTAGCAAAATTTTTGAACATGAAACTTCTTGGGCCTTATTATAAATCTGCCTAAACTAAAAGCTTGAATTCAGAAAGAAGGTTTTTGAACGAAGAAGATTGCATATATTTTCTTTATAATTGCTTATTATTCAATTTTATATCAGACGAGCGTAAACTAAAAGAAGTTTGTCCAGGACTATCTTATAATATACTCTTTATACTTGTGTTTCTTCAATCATAATTAGATACATTAATCACTGCAGTGATTAATGAATATTATTCACTACACCAATAGGAACATCGCTAAGACCCTTTTTTACATTTATTTAGTAGGCCGCGATCGCGATGTGTCAGTTCAAATTGAAACGTCAAATCAGCATGGTTTGCTTTTAATTTGAAATGCATATTCTAAAAAAGAAGATATAATGAGTAATGAGAGTGAAAACGAGGTTTCTTTAACAGCACCAGCAATAAAAGAAGCTGCAGAACTTGCCTCATTAGATTCATTGCCCAAAAAACCAAGAAAATTATACCTGAGAGCGTATGTATGAATCTTTTTTACACTGGAGAAGGGAAATGAAGGTAAATTCTTTCTGGGAATCTGTTTTGATAGTCGTGGACAAAGTATAGTATACAACTCGTTATAATGATGCTATTATTACCTCGGATGATTACAAAACTCGCTCGTTTCACTCGCTCGTGTTGTAAACTTCATCCTCGGTAATAATAGCATTCATTATAAACTCGTGTATAATATACTATTATTAAATATGGATCTGTACATTAAAATGTTTGTTAACACTGGACACGAAACATTAAAATTATCACTGTAGTAGTGAGATAATTCGAATACTAGGGAGTCAGACTCTATTATGACAAGTGTATTTAACAAATTTAACAAAAAAAACGCTAACATAATGTGCGGTTAAGAAATTGAAACGACTATTCTTAGTTTAAAAAAATGTTCCACCAAAATTTTCTTGTTTTGTAAACTACTCCACTAAAACTGCTTTCATATCGAAGAATAATTTTCACTTATAATAGCCCAAGGGTCTTGATAATTCGAAATAACTTGATACATTTTCGAAAGCGGGTTGCTCGGCAACATCCCGACGCCGAAGGCGGAGGTATGTTGCCACAGACTCGAGGGCTATTCGGTAAGAAAATTTTTTGCCCAAAAAGAACAATTTGTCGATTTCTTACATGGATTGATTTTCGAATCTTGGAAATGACATTTTGTGCAAAAAATTCGACAGCAGTGCAAATTAAACATTTTTCCGTTGCTACAAGTAGTTAGAAAATGACAGCCTCAGATACGAACCCCTTCGGAGCACATAGCGCCATCGAGTTCTCGAGGTGCCATCGACTTCTTCGGCAGTGACCTTGAAAGAGACCAGAGGCTGCTGAAGGAGTCGTTGAGGCATCCGAAGAAGTGTCTTCAGCAGCGGCATCTGCAGCAGCAGCCTCTGGTGTCTTTGAAGGTCATTGCCGAAGAAGTGGGCATGTCTTCAGCAGCGTCTGGTGTCTTTCAAGGTCATTGCTGAAGAAGTGGTGTTCAGCAGCGTCCAGGCGCATGCGCCGGGGCTATTCCTCAGGTCAGTCCACCCAGTTCTTCGGCAATGACCAGAGGCTGCTGAAGAAGGGCCTCTGGTGTCTTCGGGGCCTTTGGTTGTGGCTCAGGCGCCTGCGCCGGGGCTTAAAAAGTGCGCGTGTTGCTCATTGTTGCGCAATGGAAGAATGTTCTGGAAATGCTGATGCAATAGTACGCAGATGTTGCAGAATTAATGTTTTTTCCCCTTCTACGCTGAAGGAGTCCTCGAGTAATGTCTTCAGCAACGACTTCTGCCTCTGGTGTCTTTGGGGCCTTTGGTTGTGGCTCAGGCGCCTGCGCCGGGGCTCTATGAGAGTGGGCGGGGCAACAGCCAATGATAGAGGTTGTGGGCGGCATCCAATGGGTGTGGTTGTGGGTGGTAAGGTTCAACTACTGCTAGATGCCTTTGGATGTGACCCAGGCGCCTGCGCCGGGGTTTTCGCAAACGTTTTGGAAATGACGCCGACCGGGATTCGAACCCGGGTCCCCGCGCACCGGAGCCCTCGCTCCAACCAACTGAGCTAATCGGATGCCTACATGCCCGTCTTTTAAATCATCCATATATACTTAGGATTGTAAACAGAAGTTTCTCGGAAATTCCAATGGTTGCAATTGTTTATACTAAATAAATATTGATATCAAAGTTTAAGAAAAAAGCACGTTCGCCGCCGATAAGAGATGTTATAATTGTTTTTATTATGGGTAAAAAACCTTTCAACTCGCCGACAGGATTATGTTTGTTTAGGTTTGCTCCCACGTTCTGTATATGCACATACTACGTTGTAGACACTACAAGGTGACCCGTTTATTTGTTTGTATTATTACAATAAAATAACATTCTAGAACATTCGTCAGTTTGTTTATTTTGATACGTACTATGTTTTGAAATTACTTGTTATCTTAATGCGTTTCGGACACGTGTGGGAACCATCTGGTGAGTGCTGGAAGTACTAATTGAGTGTCGGTAATATAGAACACATGTAGATTTCTGTTACACTTACTGGAAAGTGCAAATTGAATGTCGGTAATATAGAACGCATGTGTCTGTCTGTCTGTCTGTCTGTCTGTCTGTCTGTCTGTCTGTCTGTCTGTCTGTCTGTCTGTGTCTGTCTGTCTGTCTGTGTCTGTCTGTCTGTCTGCCTGCCTGCCTGTCTGTCTATCTGTCTGTCTGTTACATCAGCCGTTCGTGTCAACAACAACATTCAATGCCAATGACGAAATTCGCATACCAATCCACCAACAAGACGTTTACGTACTGCCGCATCTAAGCTGCATCTACATAGAGGGGTTTTTCCTCTTTCTATTCTTGCTTGTGTCATCAGCCATGGTGTTTGCGGATAGAGCTGTCTGGGTCAACAGCTGTCTGGTGTCAACAGACAGCTTGTCATTCGCATACCAATCCACCAACAAGACGTTTACGTACTGCCGCATCTAAGCTGCATCTACATAGAGGGGTTTTTCCTCTTTCTATTCTTGCTTGTGTCATCAGCCATGGTGTTTGCGAATAGAGCTGTCTGTGTCAACAGACAGCTGCGTCAACAGCTGTCTGGGTCAACAGCTGTCTGGTGTCAACAGACAGCTTGTCAAAAAAAAATCACGCTTCTAGCATACATTTATTGGAAAGCACACAACAAATATTTCTAACATAATGGGGAGTATTATTCAGTAATCAATTCATTAGTTTAGTTAGTTCCCATGGAATACGGTAAATTATATAATATAATTTATTATATTAAAATACATTTTGTCAATTAAAATAATATAATACTGTTCATAAAATGATTTGATAATATTAAATTAAAATACATTTTATTCATTAAAATAATAAAATAGTGTAATCAAACTCGTGACGCTGCTTATACATCGCTGGCTGCAACAAGAGAAAAATCATAGTTACGAAATTATACTAGTAAACAAACAAACAAACAAACAAAGAAACAAACAAACGGACAAACAAACGAACAAACAAACGGAGGGACAAACAAAGAAATAACTTCATTCATTATAAACAAACAAACAAACAAACAAACAAACAAACAAACAAACAAACAAACAAACAAACAAACAAACAAACAAACAAACAAACAAACAAACAAACAAACAAACAGACAAACAAACGGACAGACAAACAAACAAACAAACAAACAAACAAACAAACGGGCGGACAAACAAAGAAATAACTTCATTCATTATAAAAACAATTAATTTTCCACTACTAAAATTGTGAATCACAAAATCGGCAATTTTCCACTACTAAAATTGGGAAGTCCAAAATCCACACTTTTTATCTACTATCACTGCATATTAAAAAATCTAAATACTTTACTTACGATTTACAATATTGACCCAAATGACCACAAGTTCACTGCACGATTCCAACAAAATTATCTTGGTTTCTTTCTCCATGAATAGTCCAGAAAATAAAACATTTTCGGTTTCCGTTGCCATGTGCGATACATTTCCGCCAACTGAACTATTGAAGTGATTACTAAATAATAATTCTCGCAATTATATTCGTTCTATTTATCTCCCAGCTTTTGCCGAGCTTGCAAAATTTTGGTAACATGCAGAAGTTATCAAAAACAACAATCAATCGAGTGTTTATGTTTCTGGCGGTGGCCTTCAAACTTTTTATGTTCTAGAATGATTTTATTATAATAATACAAACAACAGGGTATAAAATAATCTCGATCATCTTGTAGAGTTTGCGACATATTAAGTGCACATGTACTTATTAGCATGCAGAATGTGGGAGTCAAACCAAACAAATATACATTTCCTGTCGGCAAAGTTGAAAGGTTTTTCTAGAACGTTCTTAGCTATTAATATTTCATCATAATAAAAACAATAAATCATAACATCTCTTATCGACTTTGAACCTATTGTTTCTTTCTCAAACTTTGATAACAATATTTATTTAGTGTAAACAATTACAAACGTTGGAATTTCCGAGAAAAAACATTAATTCTGCAACATCTGCGTACTATTGCATCAGCATTTCCAGAACATTCTTCCATTGCGCAACAATGAGCAACACGCGCACTTTTTAAGCCCCGGCGCAGGCGCCTGAGCCACAACCAAAGGCCCCGAAGACACCAGAGGCCCTTCTTCAGCAGCCTCTGGTCATTGCCGAAGAACTGGGTGGACTGACCTGAGGAATAGCCCCGGCGCATGCGCCTGGACGCTGCTGAACACCACTTCTTCAGCAATGACCTTGAAAGACACCAGACGCTGCTGAAGACATGCCCACTTCTTCGGCAATGACCTTCAAAGACACCAGAGGCTGCTGCTGCAGATGCCGCTGCTGAAGACACTTCTTCGGATGCCTCAACGACTCCTTCAGCAGCCTCTGGTCTCTTTCAAGGTCACTGCCGAAGAAGTCGATGGCACCTCGAGAACTCGATGGCGCTATGTGCTCCGAAGGGGTTCGTATCTGAGGCTGTCATTTTCTAACTACTGCTACAGTAATCCAGATGACATAAGTGAAAATAGCCCATAAGCACTCTTCAGTTAAATGTTCTCCTGATTGGCTGTCTTTGAACACGTGACTGTAGATACACAAATTCTATTGGATTATTGTATAGGTAAAAAATTTTCGGCACAAATAAACACCATGGCCTTCTTAGATAGCAATCAAACCAGTCGATTAATTTTATACGTCATAACCAAGTGATAGTAAATCGGAAATCCGTATACGCGATATTTATGTTTCTATTTTCTCTTGTTACACGCAATTTGATGGATCACACAATCTTCCTACTACGGACTATAATCCATTTCAGTGTTATTTTCCTTATTTTACTATTTACGTCGTAGTTGTTTGACCCAGTTTTCAACTCAACCACTAGGCAAGCGTAGTTTTAATCTTAGATCGATTCTGATAGTTTAACGGTAGGTATACAACAGTGGCGTTGTCTCATTTATTAAATAAAGCCATTAATTAAGTCTTTAAAGGCTTGAGAAAAGTTCTCGGGCATAAAAAATTTCTTTTTTCAGAGTGAACGCGGTATCTGGCCGCCTATGTCCGCACAGAAAAATGGGAAATGTCAGCGTTCCTTTCAATTTTTGAATTACCTCAAATTTACGATTTACATTTCACCCTGCTGCTGAAACTTGTTCATATTTAATAATTTTCAATGCCTTTAATATAATTTTTTTTACTACAATAGATATACAGGATAAGCCATAGCGTGTGGTCGGTCCATATTTCTGGTTCTATTCAAGCTAACAAAATAAAACTTTACACGTATGTAAAGGACCCTACGAAGCATCTGATAAAATTATTTTGGTGTATACAGGGTGTTCACACTCTGAGAACCAAACTAAAGTTATGTTTTTTAAATGGAACGCCCCACATTCGTGTACGTATTTGAATTTAAAATAAAATTTTATCAAAGATTATATGCTACACGATGAGGTTTAGAGTGAGCGATTTTAAGATATTACCATTTTAGTGTCAGTGTGACCCCAACTTTCTCCTATATTTTAGCACCAAAAACAAAATATGAATTAGATTTTGTTTCTGGAAGTTGAGTTCACATTGAGGCAAAAAATTTCATTGTCAGATTGCTTCTTCATGATCATATTCTTAAATACCTGCTAACTTATTAAACCTAGGTATAAATTGAAACAATAAGGAGTGCCATGGAAGAAAATCGTCCTTTCAAGAAGTAATCTTGCAGTGAGATTTCTTGTGCCGGTGTAAACTCTGTTCGCAAAATTTTCTGTAAAAACACAGTGCAAGCATTTTTCTAAGTTTGGGTGGTAAAATGGAGGAAATTTCCCAAAAATGGTACAAGATTACGGCAAGAATCTCAATTCTTAAGGTTCAATCTATACAGTGAATAATAATTAAACCCAGAGAATTTCCACCGTTCACACCTACCACAGTCCCAAACAAAGGGAAGGGATATCAATATGAAATGGGAAAAATACCGTGGGAGAATTAGTGACTGCCAAGCTTTTACTAAATTCTCAAAAAAAATCGCACTGTAACTTAACTGGAAATTATGTAAATCAAATCATAAAAGTCATAAGGGCAAAAGAGGACTAAAACAATACAGAAAATACACGTAACCGGAAGCGCAAAAATGTTCTTTTGCCTAAACAATTCGCTAAGTACAAAATGTGAACAATTGCTATTCAAGAAACACAAACCAAAATCCCAGGTGTCGATCCAGTCGTAGACTGAATAACTACGATCCAGTTAATACAAATTTTGCCTTTGATACAAAATTATCTTAATAATTAGGACAAACTCAAATGACACATCAAAATAGAAAATTCTTGCCAGCGCATGGAAAATGGCGATAAAAAGCTTTTTGTTTGAAAATCAAAAAACAAAATTTATTCAGAAGGTAGGGTCGGAGGAACGGAGATCCATCTGTGGATCAATGGCCAAACAAATTGGTACAAATGTTAAAGCTTGTACAGGAATCTATACTGAATTACCTAAGATTATAACTATCAAACATAGATGGAGCCATGTGCACACAGAACAAATAAATAATTTATTTGAAAATAAACCGAGAATGCGACAAGGGAATATTGTATGATTATTATTCAATAAAATAGCAGAACTAGTGTTATACACTTATACCGAGTGATCTCTAAAATCTCTAAGTCGTAAATTATTCTTTTGCAGTGTAACGGACCCTACCCCACTCTTGCATGTTTCTGCTCACCTGCTAAAGTTTACCTAGATACCACCTGTTGAAGTGTCCAAGTGAGCGTCTATTACCTACGTTGTGTATTACCTATGCCATTACTTTGATAAGAAAGAATCACAAGCGAGGATGTTAATAATAGACAAAATTAAATAAAGTTGAGAATTCAAAATTATTCATATCTTTGGAAATATTATTAAATTATCGTTAATCATTTTGGTACGAAATCAGATTGATTACCGTCTGCAGTCATCATAAATAAAAAGTGTTTAGTATTCTCTAGAGAGATGCAAAACGTATTTACCAAAATTTATTACTGACAACAATCAGCTGTCCTTAATGTTTGTTTTTTTAAATGTTTATTAGCGTTTTCCTTAACGGTTATTACCTTTATAATGAATCAGAGATATATGGTTAGATTTAATCAGTATGATGTCTATTGCAGTGGTAATTCTTAGATGGGCGCTCTGGGTATAGTTTATTTGGCTAAAGGTACCCAGTAGGTTTCTTTTCGAATATCACATAATAAACACTATACATGACTATTTTTAAATATAATAGAATAATTTATAATTTTGCATTTGTTGAGCTAAGAGATTATTGAAGTGCGACCATTTACTATAAATGGCTCAGAAAATTTTAAAAAAATGTGTTGAAGTGCTTTATTCAGAGTAATAACAATTCAGATGCCACGTCTGAAATATATCTTTACGGCTATCTAAAAAGAAGACAACCTTATAAAAGTATCGTTGCGTATTTGGATTTAAACACACTTTATTTACAGTGACTATATGTATTTACAAGAACTTTGTGCGATTATTTACAATTACTATTAGATATTAGGAATATTAATTATTGACGATTTAATACTAACGAACAAACATAATTTAACAGTCCAACTATTTTTACAACTTAACGCAACTCTTTGGGCACACCTTGCAATCATTTTTTCATCGCCGCTAACTAACTCGCGGCGCATCACAGCTGTTTTGTGCTCATAAGAGTCTTCCATAATATACGCGATGGTTGACATATTTATAATTATTTCTATGTGTCCGCGATTGCTCGCTGTACCCTGTGAGCATTTGAAAAACTACTCGTACGTTATGTTCCCGCAACCCGCACACAGTGAAATTTATTTATCGACATTAGTGTTAGCGTCAGACGTGCCGGTGGGTAGGGAGGTATCGCATAGAGTTGGTAGTCTGATGTCCTTGAGCTGGGTGGGATCGACTCCCGCAGACGTTATTTTTTCTTACGTTTTTACATTATCCATTTTTTACAAAAAATGCGTGTGTCTGGTCTGTTTCCAAAATGCTTTCAGTCAGGTCAAATAAGTACCCTTAAAATTAAAGATGTCTCTGTCCATAAATATAAGGGATAGAAGTGTACGCAGTGACTACCTATCTGGTAGACGCGAGCAATCGTGGACACATAGAAGTAAACGTAAATATGCCGACCGTTTCCCGAAAGAAGAAATAGAGAAGTTCTCAAACTAATTAACGCCGTCGTAAACATGGCTATAAATCATACCGGCGCGGCGGTATTACAGGACACTTCGAACTGCATTATAAATATAATTAAACAGAATTCGAATTTTCTGATACAAATTATCTTTAATATAACCTTAAAAAGCAGCGGGGCCAAATCGGGTGAACAAATAAATTAGACTCAAATTTGATAACTTTAGTGGAACACTATCATAATACATTAATTTTTATTTTTCAATAAATGAACTACTTACTAGGATAATATACATATATTAAAATTTGTGCAGTTAGTAATACATATATAAATTTGGAGTTGTCCCTTCTCGTAGTTTTAGTGGTTGAATTGTTAGTTTGTACGGGTTAATCGGTACCTACTCGAACGAAGTGCATACGTTGGAAAACGTAACAAAGTAATATTGCGATATACTTGGCCGACACCCGAGTCGATTGTCAGTTGCAGCAAGAGTTGATCCCGGTCCACATAAAATATCATTGGATCAGCCAAACAGTGATTATTGAATTTATATTTGTGATTGGCCGAATACCGTGAATTATGGAACCATAATTCACTGCAGTGAATTATAGGTACGATATTTCACAAAGAAAATGCTAATAATTGTCATATAATTAAATAGGTGTAGAAAAACGTCATTTTTCATTTTTCCATGAAATAAATATAGGAACTTCCTCTTATACATATTTATTTTCTGGGAATGTTGTCTCTCTATCATACAATAGCGTTAACCACTTGCAGGAAGAATCAATAGTCCTTTGTTCCTGGTAAAAACAATCACATAGTTACAGATTTCTATTTTTAAGTAAAATTTTGCGGAATAGAATTCTGTCAATAATTCTCCTTGATAGAAGTACAAGAAGTTTTAGTGCCACTTGTGGCGCCACCTATCAGCAAGGTACTTGTAGTACGGTAGGGAGTTTGCAGGGAGCTGTCTGCGCGTAGTGGGAAAATCCTTAATGTTCTTATTTAATATTAGATGGCGCACAAGGACTTGCAATTCACAAACCTGAAAGTTCTTATTGGCCAAATCAATATTTTTTGCCACAAAAGTTATTGTCGTAGGCATTTCCAACAAACTTCTTAAAATTTAAGAAATTTGTTCGATATACCTAGGAGAATGTCTTCAAATATTGTTGACAAAATGAAACTTTCCATTCAGGTAAAGTAGGTAACTACCTACTCAACTTAATAATTTTAGTACCCATCATTTCCCAAGAACGAAAACAATAATAAAAACACTAATAAATGTAAAAACATTAATTTAACGAGATAAACTCAACTGTAATATTATTAGCCAGCTGGTCTAGCAAAACGGTGAAAGTGTTCACAAAGCAACCAAGCGGAATAGTATGCATCGATCATGCACATACGTCCTCTCTGCGACTATAAAATGGGTCACGTAAACTGTTCTTTGTATAGGTGTTAGAAAAGTTTAAAATATGCGAAAAGTACGTTAAATTTCAACTTGTTTGTATTAACACAGTCGTCAAATACTTTAGAAAATGGCTCTACTCGGAATAGGTAGTCTAAAAATAATGTATTTGTTGAAATAATTGTAGTTTTCTAGTCAAGGTAGCGGCCGGTTGATGTGTGAAATGGAATATAGAGACGTAGGGCCCGTCTAGATTCGTCAACAGAGGCGTATTTACGAAAATTTATAATGCAAGAATTTCCTAACTTTTAATACATTAAAAACGCTTATGCTAGAAATCGAAGAGCCTCCCAAATAAAGTGTTTTAAATCCTTGGATACCGTAGTAAATAAATAAAAAAATAAATCGACATTGCTTTGGGAGGAACAATGCCGCTAGGTTGTCAAAAAATTTACATGTGCAAGGTGTTTTTGAAAGGGCTTAAAGGGTATGTCCAATATTTATCAAGTTTTCTTGTAAAATGAACTGTTTGTAAATTTCTTTGCATTTTTATGTAGTTGTCTTTATATTTATCTTTCCGAAACGTTTTCTAATAACAGAAATTCAAGCCTTATCTTCTCATAATTTCTCACTTCTGGTTTTATTAATTTTGCTGTCGTAAGAACTGGCAAAATGGCTTCCATTTCGTTCAAAGTGACTTCCTAATCATTCTTCTTTGTTTGACTCAGCGACTAGGTATTAATAACAAGTTTAATGGCTTCTTAAATATATAAATTGGAAACTAACAAATACAACACACATCTCTGCCTCACTCTCTACCAAATACCTACTTCTCTCCGGTTACCAAAATTCTATAAACGCCAATTATTCTTTGTGTAAAGTATGTATTACTTTCTGCTCGTGAAATTTCAGTATTGATTTATATGGTAACAAAACTGTCTTGATTAACCAGATAGCTCTAACCCTCGTAGGTGTACATAATCGGATCTGACATGACCGAGAGATTTCACATATTACATATTAAACAAATACACATCCATTATAAAATACATAACGGAAGTCACATTTTTCAGAATTTGGTATTTCAGAAATAAATCATTGGTCACGATAAGTTATAAAACCATGAAATCACAATCGCCGCCACAGGGAACAAAGAAGTTGGCCATAAGCAACTTGGGCCGAGGCGCCCCTGCACGGGATTGATCGTTACAGCTGATTTTGACGGCTGTTGCCAGGCCGCGAGTTTATAAAGCTGAAGCCGGTTTGTTATTGGTCCGCGTGGAGCCAGTGCCTGGGTCCGCGGCGCGATCAGCTGATGTTCGTGTACAGTTTTCGCTTGCCCGGCAGTTGGTTTGAAAACCCGGCGAGAATAGGCGACCTGCCATCGCTTTAGAAGTTAACAAAATCCATGTTTTAACGCCGTTTTGAACCTTCTCCTTCGTCCTGATGGTTGTTTCTCTTTTAAATAATTGCAGGATGCAAGTTCACTGAGTATAGCCAGGAAATATTCGTCAGCTGATCGCGATGTTTCGTAATAGTTTTGAAGCGGAAAGAAGTCCGCATAGAGATTCTAAGTTGCAGGCTGTTTTGATCAAATTGTCCGGGGTATTTCCTAGGGCTGAGGACTTGGGGACCACGCAGAAGACGATGTCTTCAGACATAATCGAGTCGGTGCTGGCAGACACCCCGATACCGGCGCAAAGTAAGTTCACACCGAGTATCTAGTCATGTTTATTCATCGTTTTTCTACCGCTTTCTTATACATATTTTATTTTTGCTTATTTATGTTTTGGTAAATAACAGAATTAAAATATGAATAATTAAAAAGAAATTAAGAAAGTACGAAAAAGCAAGTATTTTTCTGATAGCAACTAAAGTTTCCCGAGAAAACTTACAGTGGCGTAACTATCATAATGGGTGTAGAGTATAAAGTTAACTCATTGCTGTGTTTTTTAAATTTTTTGTAACACGAAAAATTATAATGATGCACACCTATTGTCGTGTACTGTTCCATATAGAAAAGTTGAGATAACAATGTTTGAAAAATGAAAAATCTTGAATTTAATAGTCCATATCATGAACGTTCCCAATTATTTAAAATAAAGTTTGCAACGTAGCAGGTGCCTACCTTCTTTTGTGTTTAACACAACAGTCAAAACCGCAACTTTTTATCTAATTTAGTTTCAGAGATATCAGTAATTTTCAAAAGAATTGCAAACAAGGATTAAGATGTAAGAGACTGTGGTTAAATAATCAATTCAAGAATCAATTGTACCTACCCCTAACCTCTAACCACATAAATTTTGAAATACTATATACGCATTTCGGCAGCTAAGCTGCCATCTTCAGTAGCAGGGAAAAACCTATAGTAATAAAAATAGCAATAACAACATTAATGCAAAAAAAAACAATTATATACAGTGTGTCCACGGATTGAGTTGACGAGAGGAAAAAAATTTTACGAAGAAAAGTCATTCTTTATAAAAAATTTTGCTTGTCGAGAAAATGAGATTGCACTAAAAGAAATTGAGATTAGATGTACAGGGTGTTAATAAATTAAGAAAACATGAAAATGCCTCAAGAGATAAGTACCATTATTTTTTATTTTAGACAAAATGTTTATTAAACAAAGTTGTTTATAATCTAAAATAAAGCCTAAGTACAAAATTTTAAATAGAAATTCTAATTTTTACACTTAGAATAGTAATAGTGGGTTCGTACATTTAATAAATCAAGATAGCCACATGATACGGAAGTATTAAGAGAGCGCATACGGGCAGCAATAAGTGAACTGAATGTGCCGCAAACTATTGGTCGAGTGTAGAAAGAATTTATTAAGAGAGCAGAAAAGTGTGTAGAGGCGGGAGGGAGGTATGTAGAAATTAGAATATCAATGTAAAAATTTGTATTTAGGCTTTATTTTAGATTATAAACAACTTTGTTTAATAAACATTTTGTCTAAAGTAAAAAATAATGGTACTTATCTCTTGAAGCATTTTCATGTTTTCTTAATTTATTAACACCCTGTACATCTAATCTCAATTTCTTTTAGTGCAATCTCATTTTCTCGACAAGCAAAATTTTTTATAAAGAATGACTTTTCTTCGTAAAATCATTAATAAAGATTTTTTTCCTCTCGTCAACTCAATCCGTGGACACACTGTATATGACAATAATAATAACAACAATAATGATGATGTGAAACAATGATAGTGACAATAACAATAATATAGGTCAGGTATTTTCTGCTCACCACTCCGAAAGAATCGAAGTGCACTCGATCAGCTCTCAAGCTAGAATTGCAAACGTCAATTTTTTTGAAAAATGCCAAATTACGACCAAACGGTACATCTTAGGTCCAAAGAGTTTTAACAAAGTGGCCCTAAAATTCAATAAGAAATTTAAAATGCAACAATATATAGGCTCTACCGTTTAAAATAACGAAGTTGAATCTATTTCCGCTATAACCGGAAGTCCGCCATCTTTGAAAATAATTTTAAAATATGCAACTTACAAATTAGAGCAACTTTAGTACTTTGCAGTTTTTTCGTATTTCTTTATGGTAGTGGAGTTATGGAGGAAGTACGTTAGCATGGGACACTCTGTAGGTTTTATTAGCAGGACTTCTACAATCATTAGAGGGTCTCATTTCATTCATAAAATGCCATATAAATATGGGTCGTAAAGCGCTTCGTTTTTGAGATACAGGGTGTTGAATTTGATAATAAATTCATAATTTTCTGTAATAATTATTAAATAAGCGCTCACAACAGATTCATGATACTGCACTGAAAAACTTGTCGTCATAAAGCAAATTAGGTATTTGGTATAGAAAATTGTCGCCTATTATTTCCAGCGCGCGGAAGTTGGGGGGCAACTATGAATATTTTTATCAAAAAAGTAGGTACAGCCGTATTGAAATTTTACGAATGTTGTTAAAAATTGTGAAAAATCATTCAGTTTTATTTAGAAAAGACCCTCTTGTCGAGACTCGATAAAAAGTTCCGATTGGCAGTCAAATCGTTAGGTACGATTTTACACAGGGTTATTCAACGTTCTGGAAAAGCCAAATGGTTCATTTATTTTTGAAATGAAAAGAATACCCAATATATTTACAACAAAATCTGTATTTACATGAAATTAAATCGGTTTTCGGTTTATAAAATTGAATCGGATTTCGTGGTGTAACCTGATTGTACACACCACAGGCTCGTCGTATGATCAGACTGAATTATTATCGGTTTCCCGGAGTTTACGTGGCAGCACCGAGATGCACTCCTTAGCTGGGTTTCGGTAGGTAATTTTCGTGGTAGCACCAGAGTACAATCTCCTTATACGCCACCGGGTTATACGTTTCGGGGAAGAAAATAGTATTGCAGCTGGATTTCACCAAGGGCCGCTGTTCAGCCAGGTGTGATAAATCTCCGCCGGAATATCGTCTCATTGATTGACTTATGTCACACGAGATTGCCAGATCGATCCAACCCACACCAGCAGACACCCTTATTAATTCCGGCCGCATCTACTCCCTCGCTATGCATAAACTGGATCTAGACCACTTGTGTCTAGGTAGTATTTGATTGTTAGTATTTCACAATAATAACTATCAAAAACCGGACACTTACTTAAATTTATTATTCGTTGACTATCAGTTAATCACACGGCGAACTTAGGTAAGCTCAATCAGTTACTTCTGTTTCGGATCGGAGCTGCCAGCATCATCTCGAATGCTGGGAGTACTGGTCCTGACTGAGGGCCGGACGACCAGGTACTGAATTTCTTCTCGGGATGCTCCACTTTTATATCAATCCATTGCTCTTTCGCTTTCCTACATTTCCGAATAATTTCCCACTTGATCGCCTTATATCTTTGTTTCCCTCTTTCATCTAACCTATTTTTATATTTTCGCCTTTCCTCTATTAGACTCAGTATGTTTTGTTATCCAGGGTTTTCTCCTTTCATTCTGTTTATGACCCAAAATATCTCTAGCTGGGGAATCTAAACTATTTTTAATGCTATTCCATTCTGCCTCTATGTCCCTAACCATATTTTCACCCGCGCCCTTTAGTACTTCGTTTGTCTTTTTCTCGAACTTATCGCGCGTATCATCTTTTAGTTTCTCTAGGCCAAGATACCTTCTTCCGCTTCGTTTTTTCAAAATCTTAAATTTAAGATTGGCCTTCATAACCACTATGTTGTTATCACTATCTATATCTGCTCCTGGCCTCATCACTATAGTTAGAAGTGGGCATATATTCCTGTATTATTGCTGTTTTTACAGGTTTCGAATCTAACCTAACCCTACCCTGTCACTTTGCTGTAAGAAATATTCTACACTCTGCCCTACTTTCTTCCGCATAACAATTCCTGGTTCGGCTCTTTAGATTTAGCCATCCCACCTGTTCCCAGTATTGCTAGAACTGCGTACAAGTCAGTTGGTATAGGTTCTCTCTTTACTAAAATTATTTTTTGACATACAACGTGTCCCATATTTGTTGTATTAAAATCAGATTCTTTATTTTAAATACAACACCATGTATTTGCCCTTATTTTCAGATTGATGATCGATTTTACTAGGAGACCGTATAAAGTCTAAACTTTATATTTTTAAGAACATTTTTCTTTAAATGTTGACAGATGCAGAGCGCTTTCGAAAGTTAAATATCTTTGGATTAAATAAAGCTATAGCAATGAAATTTTGGTTGGGGAAGTGAATAACTATTGCCATCATAAAAACCAGAAAATATTGTACTTGCTAATTTCGAATAGAAGCCTACATTTGTTATACCATTGTTGGATTCCGCACTTCCTATACTTGAATTTAACAGTTTTTGAAATATGTATTTGCATTTCTTTGGAAAAAGCAACTCAATTAAAGCAACTCAATTAAAGTAATAGTAGGCATTTTTAATCAAACAGAAACTATTCAATATTTAATTCGACATAAGGTGTGCAAAATAAGGAAAATGTTAACTATAAATATTTACAAACATACTCTAAAGCTGGAAAATTCATACTCTTTAATAACTAACTCCTCTTGTCTAATGACAATTTGTTGTCTCAAGAAAGATACGAGAAAGTTTACAATAAATTTAATATTTGGAGAAATAAAAATAAAGTAAAATATTTTTCGGAAACAATATTAATAATAATAATAATAATATCTCTACTCACTCCTACTAACCCTAAGGTTAGCTAACTATATAGCTCGTGCGGGACGGAGGAGGCGGCATATTACTATTGGCCGCAGGTGCGTCACAGGAACGACCTACAGTTGTTAGTACTCTACCCACCATTTAGTGCGAGAATGAGGAAAACCTGGAAAACCTCATTAGGTAAAGCTGGATAGGTGATCCAAGGCGCGCCCTAGCCACAGCGCAGAAATGGGTCACCCATCCATAACCAAACCGCGGGCACTGTTGCTTAGCATTAACGACTACTCACTCGCGCATGCCAGCAAGATCCCACGGCCTGTATATATTATACATATATATTATATATATTGTATATATTAATAGCTTATTTTTATATTTATAATAACCAGATAACCATTAAATAATGTAAACGTGTTGTTAAGATAATCTTATTTAACGAATAAAATTGAATTTAAATTTCAGTAGGTAGTCATAGAAAAAGTATAGTTGCGCAGCTCATGTGTAGGTTTTCCCAAATTGTACGTAATATGCTGCTTTCAATTCTTGTTACATACCTAATATACTATTTTCTTTCAGTCAAAACGAATTCTTTCCTGGAAATAATACGACAATTTTCTATATCAAATAATTTGCTTTATGATAACAAGTTTTTCAGTGCAGTATCAAAAATTTGTTGAACGCTTATTTAGTAATTAAAGAAAATTATTATTTTTTCAAATTCAACATCATACAGAAAAGAGGTGTTCTACGACCCATATTAATAGGTAATGATTAGGTCAAAAAATAACAGATGTGATGAAATCTCAGCTTTACAGTTAATAATAGTAATAGTAATAAACAGTAGAAAAGGGACCACCCATACTTAGGCCCAGATTAGACTAATGTTCACAAATAATTGGAGATGTAGGATGTTCTACATTTAGGGAAACGCGTCGATTAGCCCATGATATGAACGGATGCAGGTACTGATAACTGATAATGATGATCACAACTTTTTCATTATGAAATTATCTGCAGAGACGATTTTTTGTACCCTCTCTGATTATGCCAGCAAAAACCTGCCACATTACGTTCCACGGCCGCTTTTCATTAAATTAACTCTCGTAAGCATTCGCCACGGTTCATTTATTCCCGGTAAACAAAAAATCTAAGTCAAATTCGAGTGTACGAACCGTTGGAGCTCGCTTTCAGCTTTCAAACGCAACAACAAGATAAACGATGTTTGCCAACACATTTTTTCAGCCAACTCTTGATTTATTTGAGAGCGTCGACTTGTGAATAATAAGCTGCTTTATAAATAGTATATGGATATACATAATGTGTAATGTATTTTAAAAAAAACAGGCTAACGGTCTTTTGTTGTATCTCGTTGATGCTGCGGTTTCAAGGCTCTTGAGTGGTAAATACAGCCTTCATATTTCAATAACTCTTGTTAGACGTCATTTGTGGCTATGAAACTAAATTACATAGATTTTCCTTCCGTAAAAGTTTTGCGATTATTCTAAAATGGAAGCCATAATAGGTATGAAAGTAAGTAATTTAAAATTTCTTTAGCTGCAGCAAGAAATTGAAATATTACGAGAAGTGTCATTTTATGGGTACCTACATTTTATAAGTTTAGAGTTTATAAGAACTGGGAGACGTAGAAAAAATCGTTGCAGGCGTAGTCGGCGAATTCCTTGGGCGTCGATAGTAACCCTTCCGATATTTCCACCTGCTGTACGACACGCCGTTTCTAAGCAATAACAAACTGGAATATTATTGCGCCGCTAATTCCATACATCTGCTGAACTGATCAGGCCGAAAACGCAGAATTTTGTTCGCCGACGTGCCCCTAGAACTGAATGTACGATCAGACACAGCTACTGTTGCTGTGGTGCAGTATAAAAAACTGCGCAACTCAACCTAAATCCTGCGTACATAGAGGCGCAGGGCGCAAAACACAGGACGTAGTACGCAGAAACTGTAACACGTATATTTCTTTTACCTGGCGAAAACAGAGACTTTGTAGTCGTGCCGCAGTTTCTGCCCTCAGTGTTGGAGAAAATATTATGCCCTACCTTCAGCACCTTCCTTCTGCGTCCTACGTCCTGTGTTCTGCTCCCTGCGCCTCTGTATACGCCTGGCCGGATGCGGGAGAAGATGTTTCTCTCTTGGCTATCTTCCGTGCTGGCTTTTATAAACGTTCCTGCTGTTTCGGCATTTTGCGGTCGGGCTCGTATTCCCTACCATCGAATCTGTCGTCGGAAGTGACGCGATGAGCCTTCATGGCGTTCTAGATAAAGAGACGGAGAATTTTGGATAATGATATATTTTGGTATAGATAGGGAAAAATTTGTTTGTTTGCTCCGATTTGTAAGTGGATAACTATTCCTTGAGCTACTTAAAGCTCTTGGTGAAGCTTATACATAAATATATCAATAACAAATTGGCAACTTTATTCGTAGAGGTTTGCATTGCATTCTGTGAGTGGGAATGGCATAGACTTATACGATACTCTATGCCGATACCGAGGGGTTTACCCTCAGGTTTACCACTAGGAAAAAATCTGTCCCAAGTATTTCCCATTTCCAAATATGACCTTACTATTTCTTGCTATTTCCTTGCAATTTCTTACTATTTCCTACTATTTCCTCACTATTTCTTAATATTTCTTAACTATTCCTTAGTATTTCCTCACCATTTCTTACTATTTCTAAGTATTTCCAGAGTATTTCCTAGTATTTCTTTACCATTTCCTAGTATTTATTTACCATTTCCGAGTATTTCTTCACCATTTCCAAGTATTTCCAGTGTTCCCGAGTATTTTTTACAGTTTCATTCAATTCGTACCTTTTACCTCGCCTTTTACTATTACAAAAATAGCATACATTATCTATTTTCTTCTTGTGAAATAATTTACTGCACATTTAATTTTTGTGTTGTAAAATAAATGTGTAACGGCCGTGAGCCGTGGGATCTTGCTGGCATGCGCGAGTGAGTATTCGTTAATGCTCAGCAACAGTGCCCGCGGTTTGGCTGTGGATGGGTGACTCATTTCTGCGCTGTGGCTAGGGCGCGCCTTGGATCGCCTATCCAGCTTTACCTAATGAGGTTTCCCAGGTTTTCCTCATTCTCGCACTAAATGGTGGGTAGAGTACTAACAACTGTAGGTCGTTCCTGTGACGCACCTGCGGCCAATAGTAATATGCCGCCTCCTCCGTCCCGCACAAGCTATATAGGTAGCTTCTGGGGCTAACCTTAGGGTTAGTATAGGAGTGAGTAGAGATATTATTATTTTTATTATAAACGATTATAAACGCCACTTGAGAAACAATCCCTATACAATTTATTAAATTTTGAAGTATAACGCCCATTTTCTTTAAGAATTGTCAGGGTGTCCAAAATTAAGTGCGTACTTGTTATTATTTGTTATTATTTGTTATTATTGGACCTACGAGGTTGGTTAAATGGGCAAAGAATTAGTCGAGGAATTAGTTTTTCTTATTACTAACAATATGGTGAACATCGCATTTTCGCGATATTCACACAATCAACAATGTTTTAAATGGAACGCCCTATATATTTCTGTAAGTGTTGAAAGAGAATAAAAGTCTGAATAAAAAAGTCTTATGGAACAACTATCCCAAAATTAAAAATAACATGGCTTTTGAAGCTCGTTTTGAAGGATCAAAACAGCCCGCTGACGCTGGTATCACGTTAGGTCTCATGTTAGGTAGTCCATAAAACAAATTTGGTTGGCTCCCATGTTTAAAATTCGCAAATAAGTAGTAAAATAACAATCAAATATGTACTGTTAACACCCGCCGACAATAATTATGACGCAAAATTAGTTTCATGGTCTACCTGATGTGATATACTGGGCTCGATATTGGGGCATTTTTTATGCTCCAAAAGTCAAGATATTTTTAATTTTCAAATAGATGTTCATGTACACAATTTTATACTCTGTTTAAATATGCAAAAATATACATGTTGTCCCATTTAAAAAATTATCGTTTATTTTATGTGAATATCTCGAAAATGCGATGTTCGATTGTTTTTTTTGTTTTCACCATCTTATTCTTCACGAAAAACACTAATTCTTTGCCCATTTAACCGACCTTGAACGTTCAATAATAACGAAGTTAGCAATTGTGGACACTTAATTTTGAATACTCCGTATATGTATGCATGATGCGTTAGGAACTCTTCCCTAGTTTGAATGTGTGTTTCATAACCTCTCTAATTAATATTTAATATACTTACTAATTATGTTACTCAATTGATAAAACTTAATTTCCCTTCCTTGCATAATTAACTGAAATTTTAGCCCCCACGGTCGTGGTTTTCATAAAAATGCGAAAACAATAAACATAATAACAATGCTATTGTATGTCACCTCTCGCGCCGCCGCCGCGCCGTGTCTAAATCGAGACCTACATAACATGATTACCGATATTTACAATAACTAAAATGACATGTGTTCGAGTATGTATTCAAAAAATGCTAGATATTCTTGCAATTCGCGAATGGTCACCACAGTTAAATACCGACAATTCTAGATGACCAAAGTAGATACTGAAAAGCCGGCAAATCGGGGCAAAGTCCCGAGATATTACATAACTTTAATCAATCAAAACCGAATTTATCAATTTAACATTATTCGTTTATATCGAGGTTCATATTCGCTCCCAAGAGTTCCAACATTTGAAAGATTCCAACCATAATTATGTGACAAGATCTTGGACACGGTAGTTAATATTATCTTCTATATTACCCCTCAATTCGGGCTCAGTTTAATTCACCCCTCATCGATCTTGTCCAATGCTATTTCTTAAATTATTATAGGTCCACAAATTGCATAAAAAGCGAGTAAAAATGACAGTATACCTCGCGGTATACCTAAAATTTTATTTTGTTGAACAGTGTATACCTACGAGTACCTAACTAAAATAATATAAAAGTCTATCGTTAAAACCTCCACTTAAAAAGCTCTTCACTTCCAAAAATTGTTATCCGTTTTTATATGAATTTTGGTACCTACCGATCATGCTATTTGCGGGGATATTTACAAATATTTTTCAGAGTTTAAAATAGGATGGAAACTATCAATTTACATTAAATAATAAATCCAGGAATACTTGTATAGGTATAAAATTCATACCATTTTTTACTCGATTTTTTATTTGCTTTGAATGCTCACCATGACCCTACCACTCACTGTTGCTACAGAAGAAACTTATTACATATTGTTCACGTGCCAACAATTGAGTCAAGTCGAAGTCACGCTATTGGCCGTCTACTGTGGCCTCATATTTGCTTCTGCGCCGCGGAGAACGCGACCGGCCTACCGGCCAATGTTTTTACTAATACTAGTACGTTTGGCGCGAAGAGGGAGTAGAAAGTTTTATATCGGTCGACTATTTCCAGTACTTCCTAGGTATTTCCCTTACTATTTCCAGTATTTCCCTGAGCATTTCCAGTATTTCTCAGACTATTTCTCAGACTATTTCTCAGACTATTTCCAGTATTACTTTGAATATTTCCACCATTTCTCTACCATTTCCTGGGTATTTCCTACTATTTCTGAGTAAGAAATACTATTTCTGGACTATTTCGTAGTATTTCTGCACCATTTCCACCATTTCTCACCATTTCGGAAATACTATTTCTTGACCCTGTCCCAACCATTTCCTTAGTGGTAAACCCCTCGGCCGATACTCTACCTTCCACCAAATTTCATTTCCTTAACTTTTTCAGATTTTGAGAACATGAATAAAAAACTAATTTCCATCTCCCACTTTGGAGGAGCGTGACTCCTAAGGGAGGGACGTATGGGGATTTGTTTATATCAAACACCCCCTTTAATTTTCAACAAGGAATCGCCTCTTTTTTCGCACTTATTCGGATACACCCTGTATAGTCCCTTTTAACCATTTCTACCATTTAATTTAATTAATCTACCCGATGTTAAATTTTCTCCATTTCTCAGAAACTATCACAACACATTATAAAATCTGAAGTTTTATATGGATTGGGACTAGGCTTTCCACGCTGACTTACCACAAGATGGCATAATGACAATGACAAAGTAACAAGATATTGTAAGATACGAAACTGCAAATCTTTTCCCTTTCCGTCGTATAGAAACACATTTTTCAACCGAACCGTAGAAAATACACAAATCATGTGACTGTAAAGTTCACCGTATGGCATCAGAAATGGAATCGGAACCATGTTATTTTTAGGGGAACGTCGCGATATACTATGTTATGAAAATACTGATAAGGAAGAAATAGATTTTATGACGCAGAACGAGAAATATGAGGGTGTGCCGTCACCCCGCCAAACAGGAAATTGCACTTTTTAAGGGATGATAGATTGCTCGACCTCGCAAAAAATAATTCCTTATAGATAAACAAACTGGTGGACCTTAATATTTTTTATGATAGACTGTAGTAATAGAAAGTGTCGCCCACAATATAGGGCTGGACGATATCAAATATTTAAGTTTTAAATAAATCATACATTTTAAAATTATTGTGGTTTATACAGGCGGTCACATTCTCGCTGGGCATACACTTGCTTCGTTGTTTTAAATGGAACGCCCTATATGTATATTTTTGCATATTTCAATTCCTTTATTAATTTTAGGACAAATTTGCTAAAGATTCCATCGTGTAAAATTGATAATTTTTAAATTATTATACTCAATTGTTTCTGAATTGTAACTGATGCAAAGTAATTTTGAAAATTCTCTATATTAAGATGAAAAACCGTTGCGAGGGAGAAAATTGAAGCCTGATGTATACTCATTAATCAAGGAATTGAAACATGCAAAAAGAGTGTTCCATTTAAAACGACGAAGCAAGTGTGTCCCTAGCGAAAATTGGACAGCCTGTATAAACGACAAAAATGTTAAAATGTGAAGATTTTCAACTGAGAAGGGATTTGTTTAAAACTTTTTTCCCTAAAATGTATAATAAAGACAGGAGAGAAGAATTCCAGAACGCTGAACCATCCTGTACAGTCAAACAGATTTGAGTTGGCGAGCGATGGAGGCGCGACGCGTTGGCGCAATATTGTCACACGCTGTGAATTGCCTCCAATATTCCAAAAACCGAGTGACATTTAAATCAGGCTGTAACATTGTGTCCTGAAACGACCGAATACTGCAAAGGACCGCATGTAGTGATTTTGTCGAGCGTGAAGGCTCGTTCAACGTTCGAAAAGGCCCTCTTTCTCTCGCTATATTTGTTTTATTGACTTCGCACGCATTATGCAAAACGTGCTGCCTGGTTTTTATGATCGCGCCATACGCAGTTAGCGCTCAGACTTTCCGGGCAGTCATTTTCCGACGCCCCATTAGCGGCGCTCGAGGATCTACTGTTTCTGACGGACACCGGGGCACGCAAGGTTTTATTGGTTGTTTATTATGGACCAAATTCGAAACAGAACGATCTAAATTGGACGTCTGTTCATAATATAACTTGCTGGTCAGTGTAGCCAGCTGCTTTCGTAAGCTTGAAGATACATCACACCACATAAATCCGTATCTTGGTTGCCGCGTTTTCCAAAGGCGTATGGGGACAACTATCTGTTGGGAAATGGCAGGTAATTCTTAAAAGCCACATGTCCATGTAAGCCCTTACTAAACTAAACAGGACTCGGACATCTGCCCAAATTGTAATTCATAAAATCACTCGTAAAATCATTACTATCACCTCCACGACATCAGACTTTCGCGCAATGAATAGAGCTTATCAAGTTTCCTTAAAACTAAGAACTCTAAAACGTAAAAATGCTGGGACTCCCGCTCTTGGTGAACAGGTGAACCAAACCATACAAATAAATTTGAAGAAGTAAGCCGGGATTGTACTGGAAAACCACATATCTCCATGTTGTTTGGTTTCGAGGATATTTAATTTTTTAGAAGCCGCTGACCCCGTCAATTTTACCGAGCAATGTCAAATAACCCAAATTCAACGGGGAATTCAGTTCTGTGGTCGAATTCTGGAACACTCTGTATAGGCATGTTTTTAAGTTTCAATGTCACATTTATTACTGATTAGCTATGTGTCCAGGGAGGTGTACCTTGTAATCGGTAACCACAGCTCTCTGAATCCGTAATTAGAATCGGAAAAGTGTAACAATGGATGGGCGTGTAAGATATATACGACCGCACCACATTAACATCCGTACGCAATCAGGGCAAATTGTTAATACACCGGAATCGTGAACCGAGAAGTAACTTTCTAAAATGCGTACTGCGAACAATGGCGTTGTTAAAGGATAATCGCTCCAAATTGCCTATGCCAGAATAGCCAGATGCCTGAAAAATAATTATTTTTGTACGTACTAGTCATATTAAATATGTGTGTACAAGACTGCCAGAAATTGGCAAATTTATTCTACCATTCTTTAGATAAATTTGTTTTACATCTAGTGTATTTTAGTTCTATGGGTTTTTATTTATATTTTTTCTTATAACAACTCAGATGTGCTAAAAGCAAAATAAACCTAATGACTCTAACAATACTCAAACCGTGTATATCGTCGTCATCATTTAAATCTGGCAGGCAGCCCGGTGCTAAGTAGGTAATCAAATTAACACCGACACGAAAATAAAAATTACAAAAAAAATAAAAGCGCTAATTACTATTGTTAAATTAAAACCTATATATGTGTTTGCCTCACACTTTACTGTTAGGAAAACACCAACGCGAGTTATTAGAATGGTGTGTGTATGCGATCAAAGAAATAGTTTTCAAATATAAATAAATTGAAAAAATCTATACCGTGTGACACAAAATGTCCAATATTACTTTCCGTAGTAGCGAGTGTAATGACTGACAATCTTAATTCTGACCAGACACGTCAATTACTAACATCGTGGGTACGTATAAAAAAAAGCTTCACCCTCCTGTAATGCGACCACTCCCCAAAGCGACCATTTTTGACGGAATCACTGCTGATCGTTTTATAGAAGTTTAACTGTGCAGACTATCATATTTTCGTTGTGATTTGGGGGTTTCTCGTAGAAGCAGCAGAGATAGAGCCTCGGGGTTTTCGCGAACCTGAGCTTAGTTTTCGAGAAAAAATATAATGTTGATTTTTATCGTTTTTCGAAAACTCCCTCCAATTCTTTTTGTACTAAGCAGACTAAAACTGTTTGAGTTATGGCATAAAGTTAAATTTTTTTAATGGAAATCATAGTAGGCTTTGGTCTAGTTCGAAAGGTCTCTTTTAAGCTATCAAAATATACCTATATACTTTTATATTGTTATTTCAAAAAACGGCAACGATTTTGGTACTTTTTAATTTTTAACTTTAGAAAATATAAGATAGGTAGGTACATCCAAGATACCTGTGATTTTATGTTAACAACTGAATAATTATCTGTTGACATACATTAGCAAAAGTTGCATGCAGCTAGTTTTATTAATACATTATTATATACATAATGGCACTTCAAAATTATCAAAATTTCGAAAAATACGACATAATTGCTGTTTTCAATGAATGTCGTGAGAATGTAAATGAATCAATGGATCTATATCTCAACAGGTACACAAAAAAATCCTAGTTACCCATTTCCAGTATAATACCTATATCCATCGATTTATTAAATTTAGATACCCAGAAAGAAGACAACCAAGCAGAATTATGTTTTCGAGATTAAAATCAAATTTAATTCACTATGGGTCATTCAATAAACCTAGAAACAAAATTTATAATAAAGAAAATAGGGAAGAGGAAGAAATAAATGTTTTATCGTTGGTTGAGGCGACACCAAAAACTTGTCGCGAAATCGAATCACAAGTTGGTGTTTCCAAATCAAAAGTTCAAAGAATATTTTGAAAAAGGCAAATATAGGCCATATAAAATTCAAATTATTCTCCATCTCTTCCCGGGAGATCAAGAAAGAAGGCTTAATTTTTGTAGGTGGTACTTCAATAAAATTCAAGAAAATCCAGAATTTGGGCTGTCTGTCATTTGGACAGATGAAACTCACAAAAGCAGCGTAGGATTATTTAACAGACATAATGTGCGTCACTGGTCTGATACAAATCAGCACCAAACTTTTGAACGTCAGAGGCAAGGACGTTTTGGATTTAACGTTTCGTGTTTTATTTTGGGTGGTCAACTAGCATACCAAATTTTTGATGGAAACTTAACGGGATTGAGATACATTAATTTATTTAATATTAACGCAGAGGCGACAATGGAAAATGTTCCGGTCATAAACATAAACAGGGTATATTTCCAACAAGATGGTGCCCCTGCACACAATTCTGCAATAGTTAGAAATTATTTAGAAAATCATTTTCCGGGTAGATGGTTGGGTACAAATGGACCTATATTTGACCTGCAAGATCACCGGATCTGAGTATATTAGACTTTTTTGTTTGGGCATTTTTAAAAGAAAAAAATATACATACGAAGATACAACAATCAAGCCGAGCTAGCCAGAGGCAACACATGCAGCTTTCCGATATTTGCAAGCCCATCCTATTTTATTTAATTAATGCCATCAATCTATTAACTAAAAGATGTAGATTATGTGTTGAAAACATGGCAGTTCCTATAATTTTGTTGTTTGTTTGATTTTTTTGCTTGTTTTGCTGTTTTTCTGTTTTTCTGTTTTTCTGTTTTTGTTACTTTTATTTCAGTTGTTATTAAAAGTTGCTAACATAAAATCACAGGTATCTTGGATGTATGTACCTATCTTATATTTTCTAAAGGTAAAAAGTACCAAAATCGTTGCCGTTTTTTGAAATAACAATATAAAAGTATATATATATTTTGATAGCTTAAAAAAAGACCTTTCGAACTAGACCAACGCCTACTATGATTTCCATTAAAAAAATTTAACTTTATGTCATAACTAAAAAAATACGCTCCCTAGAAAAAAACTACGTACGCCACTGAATTCCTTGGAAAAAGTTCTATATGAGTCAATCGTAACAGTTTTAGTCTGCTTAGTACAAAAAGAATTGGAGAGAGTTTTCGAAAAACGATAAAAATCAACATTATTTTTTTTTCTCGGAAACAAAAAACGATATCCAAATTCTGGTTTCAGCTTTCTATTATACTCAAAAAAGTAGCTCAGGTTCGCGAAAACCCCGAGGCTCTATCTCTGCTGCTTCTAATGAGAAGCCCCCAAATCACAACGAAAATAGGACACCCTGTACGTTATACATTACCTATGTCCCGGGATGCGCTTAAGTATTCTTTATGTTCAATGGCACACTGCATAATGAGTCGTTCAATGAATACGCAAGGCTAGGGGTTCGCGGCTCGCCGCGGTTAATTTTTGTTACGTTGATTTCGTTTTTTTTTCTTCTGCATAACACCAGAGAGAGTTTCTTCAGTCATTTGCTCCATTAGTATTATTGAAATATTTGTTTCATTACTGGTTGAAGGATGCTTAAATGCTCCCCAGATTTCCACCTACCGACCCTATGTGTATTACTCTAAAATCTCCGCTCCAAAAGTTTCCAGCTTCTAGCCAACGCACCTCACTGATACCTACAACTATGTCATTCCACGCTCGGAAACGTGAAATGTTTACATTTATTATTGCTGATGACTCATCCCCAAGCAGTCTACGCCCAGAGATCCGAATGTGGGACTATTTTACCTCCGGAATATTTTACTCCAGAAGGTGACATCATCATAAAATTTTGGTAGGTACGCTGTTCTAAGTACATAATAATGTGGTGATTTCCCGTTGCCTTCCACATCGCAGAGTGAGTATCACAGTGCCATACCGACCCCCATATAGTTTCTCCTGCTCTGATCACTGAAAGTACTGTTACCTCTTTTCAGGAACTTGATTTAGTCTGTCTTCTCAATAACATATTACACTGCAGTGTTCTGTTATGTGTTATGTATCTCTTGATTTGTGTCGGCCGTCTGAACACAATAAATTGTCGAAGTACAGTCTTTTTTTCCCAGGTGCCCTCGTATCTATGCAAAATCTGATCGAAACAGCTGGCGACATGGCCCAGTTCCTTCTCGATAATAAACAACGGATGCTCACCCTACCGTAAAATTACTGAAGAAATTCTAGTTGCTAAAAATACTCATTTTGTAAGTTATGAATGAGTCACCTTCTTAAACACTTTTTCTTCATTTCCAGGTTGGAATATCGAGCAGTATTCACCCAACGACGAAACGGAAATAGGAATAGCTGTCAAAGCCCTCAGTGAGAGGCTGGAGGCCCAACTCCGAGCAGCTAAACGGACCCACTTGGCCTGCGGCGAAGTTCTCCTACCATGCGGGCTTCTGCAACGGATAGCCAGGGACATCCTCGCCATGGCGGAATCAGAACCTTGCGGGCTGAGGGGATGTGTCCTGTACATATGCTTCGAAACTGAGGACAGCAGGATACTTACCAGCAGTCTCAAATGTGATCCAACCACCGCCGCTACGTTCGAATTATACCTTACTCTAAAATTGACAGCGGCTGGATGGAATTCGTTTCTGCCGTCGTTTCTCAGGTAATGTGGACACCTTCTTCATAGTTTTTGGATCCAGGTGTCTCGATAGTAATTTTATAGCATTCCTACAAATTCTCACCTGGGGGGTCATCCTCGAGGTGGACACCTTCTCCATAGTTTGTCAAATCTAGATGTCTGAATGGAAGTTTTTTGTCGTTTTAGGAATTTCAGGAAGAACGGGACGGTGATGATCAGTCCGGCGTATACTATGAGTAAAAAGAAGCTGTACCGTTCTTACGTGGAGTAAAATTTAATAGAGTAACCCAAGAGGCAGAAGTTAAAGACTGAAAAAAATATCATCCATTCGTTTTGTTCATCAAATTCCAAGCATAAGAATAACGTTTTTAATTTTCCGTTTTGACCAAAAATAGAAAGTTTTTTAAGTTGTTTTTTTAAACGCATCGTTGTAGGTATGTTGTATAGAGAGCGCCTGATTTTTTTTAACTGATAGTCACACCAAACGTACATATAAATAAAAGAATCGTGATAGCTAGTATTAGTATGTAGATTTAATAAATTATTTAAGATTTGTATTATTGTATCGGAACAATTTGACTGAATTAATTCGCAAAGTTGCGAATTTTCCCTCGAATAAGGTCTGTTGAGTTGGCTCTCTTTTTGAATGAGGTCTAGCTTGACAGTCCTTCTTAAATGTTGGTGATAATAAATAACGTGATTAACTGAGGTTTGGTTGTGGTGACGTTGGCTCTTTTCAGATCGGCGGGTGATGCAACTATTTCAGAATTTAGTACCTAGAGCATAAATTGTAGAGCGTAAAATTTTACACAAATTATGTTACTTAACTAACATTTTTTAATAGGACCAACCGTTCAGAAAATATCTGCGATTAAATAAGAGAATTCGAGAAAAACGACTTATATCTTAAAAATTGTTGGTCGTATCAAAAAATGTTACTAAACCTTATTTACAGGAAATTTTACGCTCTTTAATTTTTGTAGAATACATTTTTTCAATTGGAACCTCCGTTAAGGACATAAAACAAAAAATAACGGGAAGTTCGTAAATTCTGGCATCATTTGCTTGTCTACAAAGGAGGCCTTGCAAGTGGGCCGGCGGCATATTTTGTGTTCAAAAAAAGTATAGAAACTTTTTTGCGAAGGAAAAGAAGGAAATAGTAGTGGTCCAAAACTATGTGTTGTCGTTCGCTTATTATACAGGGTTTGTTGAATATTTACGCTAAATCCAGGTGATTATTTTTGCCCAAAACATATCATAAAATTTGATTATGATTTTGTCGTCGTATGGAAATTGAATTTTTCGAAGCGGACGGCTTTTGGTTTAAAAAATCAATTTTCCTGAATTTTCGTATGCAGGAGGAACCATTGCCTTGTTTTTGGAAAATATTAGTATTTTGTTTTTAGGGGTTTATTTATTTTGGAAAAAAATATATAAAATAGAAAACTGACAAAAAAACTGAAAAAATGTATTTTTGGGCGTAATATTTAAAATGGTTCACCCTCTCTCAACCATATTGTTGGACTTTCGTCCTTCAACAATTCTATAATGTCCATTTCTAAGGACACCGTCAAGTTACAGCAGTCGGCCTTTCCTGAGCTTTGTTTGTCCAAACTATCGGTTGAGAGTGGAACACCCTTACCCTGTATGTATGACCGAACATAAAGAGGCCCATTTATGTGTAACTGTACGAATTTTAAAAATAATATCAACACTCACAAAGTAATGTTAAGATAATTTTGTTGTGATAGTGCAGTTTGAACTGTACGTAAATGTCACGCTTTTTATACTTTATTAGGAATTGTATTGAAATTAATATGTGAAATGAAAAACGTCAATAAATTTATTTAAAATATTATTGCTTTGTTTTTGCTCTTTTATCCTTGTTTGCTGAATGCTGATTAAAGTGCCTATTGTTTTTTTTATTTATTTAGTAAAATCGAGGGGAAATAAATTTTCCGCCCGATGACGGAAGAATTAAAAAATTTCAGTCATTCGAGTTTAAAAATTTTAATATCAATTGGAAATAACTTTGAAAAAGAAAGAAGCCGAAATTGTCAAATAACACCGGAATGGCAGGATTTAGGTCTAAAGCATGGTTAACAAAACGGAATTCAAAAATGCAACAATGCTTACAGGGTGTCACAGGCTTTATTAGCAAGACGTCTACAATCATTAGAGTAGGTACATCATTTTATATATAAAATGTTACACTCGTATGTCGTATGAATGAAGGTCGTGGAGTGCTACATTTACGTTAAATTTGGAAAAAAATTGTAATGTTTTCATTACTAAATAAGTGCTCGCAACAAATTGATGATACTGCAAATTATTTGGTACAGAAGATTGTGGCCAGTGGCCGAAGACTGGTTGGACGCGTACCTCCATCCTATCCTGAGCTAACCTACTCATTTCCCTAAAAGTAGAACATCCTACATCCCTAACTATCTGACAGCAGTAGTCTAATCTGGGCCTACCCCTACCTCTTTTTATTTCTATCTCTGACTAGTATGTCGTGTCTCAGAAGGTGTCCTACCATCCTATCTCTCCTATTCCTTACGGTATTCCATAAATTTCGCTTTTCTCCAACTCTTTCTAATACCTCTCTGTTGCTAACCTTATCTATTCACGGTATCTTCATGCGTCTATAGCACCACATTTCAAATGCTTCTAATTCTTTCCTATCGTCCAAGTTTCGCACCCGTACAATGCCGTACTCCATACACACGTTCTTAAGAGCCTCTTCCGAGTTTAACCGTTCCCGAGCATAACAGTTGTTTCTTTTTGTTAAACGCAACTCGACCCTGCGATATTCTTTCTTTAGTGCTCCTACCACCTCGAGTTATTTTACTTCTATTTTCATGCCCTCTATACAACGTGTCCAAGATAAGGAGGGCCAGTATGGGGATATTGGAAATGACAAGAGATACGGATTTGGTTAAATGGGAAAAAAGTTGCGTAATTAAAGGATCAATAAAGTGGCACCTAGAAATCCTTGATATAATTTTCCGTTTTTGAGTTATTTTGAAAAAACTGAATTTATGGATTTTTAACTATATTTTTTTCTGACTTTAATATTAAAATTAGAGCGAAACTAACAAAACTTCTTCGTAGCAACTTTTGATGAAATTAAAGATTTCATTGCCAATTTTTTTATTCTACGTTTCGTCTTCGGGCAACCATCATCAACTTCATTTTTTTAAATACGGTCCTGATTTTCTGATGTCAAATTTTATGAGCCCTTCTTATTCTGAATTCAACGATGTACCACACATTATGGTTTAATTACGTTTCGACCCGTTTTTGACCATCATCAAGAAATTTGTAGAATACGGACCTGCATTTCTCTTAATTTTCTAAAAATTATGAGAAATACAGTTAGTTGGGCTTTCTTCTGATATCAGAAACGAACATGATTTTCCAAGACTGCAAGATGCGCTATGCTTAGAGTAGGGTAGGTGCTTATCGCTAGTATCATCTAACAGATTTGTAAAACTCTTGTGGTGCACTTAAAAATTGCCCAACTTATACTGCATGTACCTATTTTTACAAAATTATGAGAAATACAGGTCCGTATCTTAAAAATTCTTTGATGATGGCCAAGAAAGGGTCGAGACGTAATTAAACCATAGTGTGTGGTACATTGTTGAATTCAGAATAAAAAGGGCTCATAAAATTTGACATCAGAAAATCAGGACCGTATTTAAAAAAATTAAGTTGATGATGGTTGCTCGAAGACGAAACGTAGAATAAAAAAATTGGCAATGAAATCTTTAATTTCATCAAAAGTTGCTACGAAGAAGTTTTGTTAGTTTCGCTCTAATTTTAATATTAAAGTCAGAAAAAAATATAGTTAAAAATCCATAAATTCAGTTTTTTCAAAATAACTCAGAAACGGAAAATTATATCAAGGATTTCTATGCGCCATTTTATTGATCCTTTAATTACACAACTTTTTTCCCATTTAACCAAATCCGTATCTATTGTCATTTCCAATATCCCCATACTGGCCCTCCTTATCTTAGACACGTTGTATACCAAAATTTTGGTTTCCCTTTTAGGCAGTGCCTCCAAAACCGGCGCCGGCTACAGTTTTATAGGTGTATTGTTGCCGGGGCCGGTTTCCATAACTTCGGACGGCCGTGCCAGTTTACGAATTAATATTAAGGCAGTTTAAGTACCTTGTTAGTTGTAACGCATCCAGCAGCGACGGTAGGTAGGTAGGTATCGCATAGAACTGGTAGTTTGGTATTCTCGGGCCGGGTGGGATCGGCTCCCATATAGGTTAGTTGTTCCTCTCGCGTTTTTACATTATCTTTTTTGCAAAAAATGTGTGTGCGAGAGGGCAGTTAAGGGGTCCGTTTAAAATGCGTTGTATCAGTCTTTTTCGTTCCCAAATAGAAGCGTCGCCGGCTGCGGAGGCACTCCCTTCTTTTTATTGACCTTCATCCCATAGCCCTCCGTCAAAACCGCTTTCATTTCGTTCAGAGCCCATCCTAATCTAAGCGTATTAATAGTTTGACCCTGTATATTAATTCCAGCAGCTATTCTGTCTTTAACAATATTAACCGCGTCTTCAATAGTGCCCGCCTAAAGTCCGTTCCCCCCCTACTAATTTTTGAACCATTTGAGGCACATCCATGAAATTCGATACGAGGTAGTCACAGGTCACAAGATATTTTTTGACGTATTAATGACAGCTGTCAGTCTCAAGATGGTGGTCGGGCGCCATTTTGAAAAAATATTTTAAATGGGAAGGACGGTCATGTGACACCACGTTTTAAACTTCTTACCGAGTGCAATATCATACTAAAATATGGCGTCGATACCTCAAAACGTTACAAAATGGTGGCTAATCAAATTTCTAAATAACCATGAATGTTGCTCTCAATTATTACGTTTGTATTGGAAACAAAATTCGTTGTCGCGGTAACATCTGGTTTTCTACTTGTCAAATGTGGCATGTGTAGTTCCTTCATTTAGGAAAAGTGCGAGCATGGCTCAGCTTAGATGATAAATTTGAAGCGGTTTTGATTTTTGGAAAAGCTGGAAGAAATTACCATGTAGCGGTAGTTTTTCCTTAATAAACTCTCGTTTCGCCTCTTATTGGTCGACTTCATTAAGAGATTTCACTACAAATTAGAATAAAATTTCGTAAGAAAAATGTTAAAGTTTAAAAAGTGAAGAAAAGACATCGACGCCATGTTTTAGTATGATATTGCACTCGATAAGACCTTTAAAACGAGGTGTCACATGACCCTCCCTCTCAATTAAAATTTTGTTTCAAAATGGTGCCCGACCGCCATCTTGTGACTGGCAGCTGTCATTGTTACGTCAAAAAATATATTGTGACCTGTAATTACCTTGTGCTGAATTTCATGGATGTACCTCAAATGGTTCAAAATTTAGTAAGGGGGAAAGGATTTTAGACGAGCACTGTATAAATTGAAAACTAGAAGCGATAACGCACATCTCTCCCTCACTCCCTTCTCTTCGTTCCTGCTCAAATTCTATAACTGCCGTTTGCTCTTTGTATAGATTATGAATTATTCTTCTATCCCTATACTTCATCCCTACATTTTTGAGCACATCTTCCATTTTACATTGTCGAAGGCTTTTTCCGAATCTACAAATCCTATATAGGCACTATTTCCCTTTTCTATTGTTTTTTCTATTATTACTCTTACCTAAAAGTGTTTTTATCAAGAAATGTCGCAGCATTAAAATTTTAGGAATTTTGTTAAAAATCTTGGAAGAGCATTTTAATCATAAAATCAGGCCCTCTAATGACTTTAGAAGTCCTACCTTGAGCATTTTAATCATAAAATCAGGCCCTCTAATGACTTTAGAAGTCCTACCTTGAGCATTTTAATCATAAAATCAGGCCCTCTAATGACTTTAGAAGTCCTACCTTGAGCATTTTAATCATAAAATCAGGCCCTCTAATGACTTTAGAAGTCCTACCTTGAGCATTTTAATCATAAAATCAGGCCCTCTAATGACTTTAGAAGTCCTACCTTGACGCAGTTCTAGTAATACTGGAACGGGAGGAGTCATCAGCAATGGTAAGTGTAACATCTCACTAATCGTAGCGTGGAATGTTAAAAGCATGAAACAAGTAGGAAAGTTAGAAAATTTGAAAATTGAGATGGATAGGTTAGCATTAGACGTGGTAAGTATCTAAGTATTAGTGGAGTACGATGGTCAGAAGCTGGAGACTTCTAGAGCGGAGATTTTAGAGTAATACACACAGGATCGGTAGAAGGTAGGGTTCCTACCTTTTTGAAAATTGAAAGGAGGACATTGACTATACGTTATGTGAAATGTGATATATGGGCAGTGGGCACCAAGAGGGGGGTGTCCGGGGATCCCCCATAAAAAAATTGAAAATGAACTAAGTATTTTGAAGCATTTTGAAATAATAATTTTTTGTACATATTTTCCTTTTTCCCTTCTCTGCGGCAGACGCACTGGAAAATAAATGGAGCTATTATTATGCTTTAAAATTATAATTCGGAAATTAGTGATGCAAAAGAAGTCTTTGAAAAACAACGTTTTCGTCAAACACATTTTCCATATTTTGTATGATTACGAAAAAATTATGGGAATAATGTGACTATAAATTATTTTTAAATTTTATTCAAAGTGAAAAAATTACAAAACAAAATTAACAGAATATAAGAACCAGAAACCAGACATAGCAGAGCAGAGGGGGGAGCGGTTAACGAGCCAATTGGAGATCGCCCAACAGGTTGTGACGTTGCGATGTTGCAGACAACACGGCCGTAAAAAAATATTTTAGACATAGGTTCAAGTAGCACTAGGAGATTTCGGAGGACATTTTTGCAGCAAAGGAGGACGGAGGACAATTTTGATAAATGGAGGATTGTCCTCCACAATGGAGGACGGGTGGCAACCCTAGTAGGAGGAAATTCGGGAGTAGGAATTGCTATGCGGGAAAAAGTAGGGCAGAGTGTAGAAAATTTCTTACAGCAAAGTGACAGGGTAGTTTTGGTTAGGTTAGATTTGAAACCTGTAAAAACAGTAATAATACAGGTATAGGTATATACCCACTTGTAACTATATTGATGAGGCCGTAGATGCAGTTTATAGTGATATTGAATATGTGATATTGAATATGTTGTGAGAGGGCACGAAAATTTAATAATTGTAGGAGATTTCAATGCAGTGGTTGGCACAGGGAGAGAAGGCGGAATAGTTGGTTGGTTCCTTTGGATTAGGCAATAGGAACGATAGGGGAGTTAGACTGATAGAGTTCTGGGATAAACATAACCTAACGGTCGCGAACACTATTTCACTATCACGTTAGGAGGCGCTATAAGTGGAAGATGCCAGGAGACCTAGGGAGATATCAAATAGATTACATTCTCGTTAGGCAAAGATTTAGAAATCAAGTTGGGGACTGTAAAAGTTACCCAGGAGTATATATACAGGGTGATTCATAACGAGTGTAAAAAATTCGAGAGGTGATAGAGGAAGTCAAAACAAGAAAAAATATTTCATGAACATCTGTCCTAAAATAGCTCCCAACAAAGATACAGGGTGTAGAAAATTCTCGGAAAAAATTGATTATTTTTAATATCTCCGAATCTACTGAAGCTATTGAATTCATATTTTGAGGGCTATCGTCTTTTGTGAACCTCTATTGTCCTAAAAATATTTGCTTTTCAACTGCCACCAGTGGCTTACACGATGTTACGCCACTGGTTACTAAAGAAAAGATTGAAGTTTTGTATTCTGCGTTCAATTTCAAAGAAAAAAGGTATTCTTGATTTTTTCCGTACAACTGTTAACTTCCGAGTAAAACAACATTTTGTAAAAACATCAAAATCTGAATTTTCGGTTAAAAAATTGTTCATAAAAAATAAATTATTCTCGGATATAAAAGTAAATTTTTTTGATGCTAGAGGTCTGCAAGCGACAAATTGTCCCGGAAACTTTAATTAATAGCTTTCTTAGTTTCAGAAATATTAAAAATAATCAGTTTTTTCGAGGAACTTAAAAACCCTGTATTTTTGCTGGGAATAATTTTAGGACATACGTTCATCCATTTTTTCTTATTATTTTGACCTTTATCAGCCCTCGAAATCTTTTACACTCGTTATGAATCACCCTGTAGATAGTGATCGCAACATAGTGGTTATGAAGGCCAATCTTAAATTTAAGATTTTGAAAAAACGAAACGGAAGAAGGTATCTTGACTTAGAGACACTAAGAGATGATGATACGCGCGCGATAAGTTCGAGAAAAAGACAAACGAAGTACTAAAGGACGCGGGTGAAAATATGGTTAGGGACATAGAGGCAGAATGGAACTGCATTAAATATAGTTTAGATTTCACAGCTAGAGATATTTTGGGTCATAAACAGAATGAATGTAGAAAATCCTGGATAACAAAACATACTGTGAGTCTACTAGAGGAAAGGCGAAAATATAAAAATAGGTTAGATGAAAGAGGGAAACAAAGATATAAGGCGATCAAGTGGGAAATTATTCCAAAATGTAGGAAAGCGAAAGAGCAATGGATCGATAATAAATGAAAAGACGTGGAAGATATAAGTTCGAAGTAGGAAAGACTGATGCAGCATATAAAATTTCAGAGAAATTGCATCTAGTAGCAAAAACATTAGAAACGAGGTAGGAGATATCCTAATCGGAAGCGGGGAGAAGACAGATAGGTGGAAAGAATATTTGGGAAACTTATTTATGTGTGACAAGAGGTAGGAGATATACTAGAAAAGGAAAGCAGTGTAGAAAGGGACAACGTAGGCTGTCCTATAATGAGAGAAGAATTTGATCTAGCACTAAAAATTTTAAGAAACAATAAAGCACCAGGTATAGATGGCTTGCAGGCAGCAATTTTAAATTGCGCAGGTTAAGAGGTAATAGATCGTTTATTTAAACTAGTTAGTCGCATATACTTGACAGGCGAGATTCCAGAAGATTAGAAACGGAACATCATAGTAGATTTGCCAAAAAGGAAAGGCGCGGATAGGTGTGAAAATTTTAGAACGATCAGTTTAACTTCCTATGCGTCAAAAATTTTAACTAGAATTGTGCGAAGAAGGAGAAATAGGGGAACGCGCGAGGCCATTCTAGCTTTACGAGTAATAATAGAAAAATAACAGAAAAGGGAAAGAGCACCTGTATAGGATTTGTAGATTCGGAAAAAGCCTTCGACAATGTAAAATGGCAGAAGATGTTCGAAATGCTCAAAAATGTAGGGATGAAGTATAGGGATAGAAGAATAATTCATAATCTATACAAAGAGCAAACGGTAGTTATAGAATTTGAGCGGGAACATAGAAAAGTAGATATTCGAAAGGGAGTGAGGCATCAGGGATGTGCGTTATCGTCTCTAGTTTTCAATTTACAGAATAGCTGCTCTAATTAATATACAGGGCCAAACTATTAATGTGCTCACATTCGCGGATGATATAGCAGTGTTAGCATCCGGCAAGGAAGAATTAGCAAGGGCTCTGAATGCAATGGAAGCAGTTTTGACGGAGTGCTATGGTATGAAGATCAATAAAAAGTAAACCAACATTTTAGTGTGTAGAGGAGCGTGAAAATAGGACTAAAACTGAAATATAAATTGGAAACGAGAAGATAGAGGAGGTCTCAAATTTCTGCCATTTAGGAAGTCAAATAAATCGTGTTGGTAGGAGCTCTAGAGATATAAAACAAAGAATAGCCCAGGGCCGAGTTGCATTTAATAAAAAGAAACAAATATTATGATAAATATTATGATAAATGTAGAAAGTCGGAAGAGGCTTATAAGAACGTATATATGGAGTACGGCATTGTACGGGTGCGAAACTTGGACGACAGGTGAAGCGGATAGGAAAAAATTAAAAACATTCGAAATGTGGTGCTATAGACGCATGATGAAGATATCGTGGATAGATAAGGTTAACAACAGAGAGGTATTAGAAAGATTTGGAGAAAAGCGAAATTTATGGAAGACAGTAAAGAATGGGAGAGATAGGATGGTAGGACACATTCTGAGACACAAAGGCTTAGTTCGCGACATACTAGAGTCAAGAGATAGGAATAAGACGAGGTAGGGGTAGGCCCAGATTAGACTACTGCTCTCAAATATGTAGTTAGGGATGTAGGATGTTCAACTTTTGGGGAAATGCGTAGGTTAGCTCAGGATAGGAGAGGATGGAAGTACACGTACAATCAGCCTTCGGGCTGAAAACTTTACGATCATAGGTACATATAGGTAAAATTAAAAATCATTTAGATGCAAAATCGTTAGTTAAATCATGTCCAATCAGTCCATATTTTGGCCGTTTTTTCTACTTTAACATTTTAAAGATTTTTTGTTTTTTGCATACGCATTACAAATTAAATTTTCATTTTTATTCATTATTACTTCAATACATATCTCTAGATAAAGAAAAACAAATATTTTGCTTTAAATTTTTTCTACAGAATGACAGAAATTGTAACGTAAGTGAAAACTCAGTTTTTACCTATTTAAATTCAAAACAGTTATGCCTAAATAATTCTGAATAATATTGCTTCTTACTGAAATTTCGTACTAGTCATGCACAATATAAGGAAATGAAGAAACTGTGTGCTCGTGCGGTCCGATGTTCCTGAGAAGACAACACTAGCTGAATCTGGCTATGTTGTAGTCGAGTCAACTGCAAGGCAGTATAAACAAAACCATGCGAGTCCTAGACTCCCACATTGCATGCGTCTTTCAATACGGTTAAACCGAGAATGTTGTTCAGGAGCGACTATGGCCGCACTTTTTGTGTTGCTGTTTTTATTTTTATTTTCGGATTTAGGAATTCCGTATTGTTATTTGGCACGTTGGGCTTCCTCACCGGTGAGATTGAAACTTCCACTTAATCTGCGATCGAATACAAAACGCGTATGCAGAATGTGCAAGGGGCAGATTGTCTCTATACTGTTTCAAAGTTACTTTTTAACATCGTAGTAGATGATAGCGAGTGTTGTTAACGTGTCGACAAGGGATGGTTTTAGCTTTGTTGGCAGTTTTCAGAGTTGTTTTGAAATTTTGTAATTGGTAGTGCATCGTAATCACTATACAGTGCGGAAAAACACACAGAATCGAAATAATTTAAAATAGATCATAAGTTTTCACATACTAATTTTCCAACAAATTCGAGTTTAAGAAAAGATATTTCAAAATTACCTAGATAAAAGTAATTCCGTACACACAGTGGATGGATCAAGAACTTTGACGTAAATTCACTATGAATTCTTAATAAGTTAACCCCACACGCCAAAAGACAGTGACACAGTAATTAAACTCGACGAGTTTAATTACTGTGTCACTGTCTTTTGGCGTGTGGGGTTAACTTATTAAGAATTCATAGTGAAAAGTAATTCCGAAAAAATATAAATTAGGTCATAACTTTTTAAACAGATTTATGAAAAAATTTAATTTAGAAAAAATAATATGAATTAGACGACCATAAAGTTGGACCCGGGCCTCCATCCTTTCCTATCCTAAGCTAACCTACGCATTTCCATACAAGTAGAACATCTTACATCATTACCCATACCTCTATTTATTCCTACCTCCTCTACTCTAGTATATCTCGAACTATTCTTTCGTGTCTCAAAGGGTGTCCTACCATCCTATCTCTTCTATACTTTATTGTCTTCCAAACCCTTCGCTTTTCCCCAACTCTTTCTAATACCTTCCTATTGCTTATCCTGCCTAATTCGCAATGTCTTCATCAGGTGTCTGTAGCACCACATTTCAAACGCTTCTAGTCTGTTTCGATCAACTTCTGCTATTGTCCAGTTTCACACTCGTACCGTGCTCAACACATACACAATTTAAAAAAATCATATTTTCCGGAAGGTTGTCGTAAAATATTTGACCCGTATTTTGTTATTTTTCTCACAGCAAACGTTTTACTCATCTACACCACGCTGGCCCTTTAAGCCTTTTAAATGATGACGTATCTGGGACAATGCCGAGAATTATCGATATTAACCGGAAAGTACAACCGTTGTTTGTTTATGCTTGCTAGCGCATACGTCATCTTGTGTCAAGCGCGTCAAATGTAAATTGAATTAATAAACAATCATGGCAGTCTAGTCGTTTGACAGATAGTGTCAAGTGTTGTTTTTCAGTTTGTCTAGTTCCCAAATAAATGAAGCACTCACCGTTTCGTTTTAATATTTTTCATTTCAACGCTGAAAGAGTCCAAATTTCATAAATAATAGTTGTCAATCATTTCACTACTAACTACCGGTAAATTGTCTGAATCGGCTTTAACGCAACTTTGCTCTATTTTCCGTACACAAATATACTAATTGACACAATAAATAGGAATAAAACACATAAATAAACGGCAGAGAACTATTTATACACCCAATACAAATAAAAAGAATAAATATCCAAATGTCAAATTCTGATTATTCCTACTTTACCGGCTCAAACGCCACGTAACGTTAGTTTTCTGAGTATATCAAAACATCAGTTCAGATGGCCAATCACAAGCGCTTCTAAGCTAACGACGTAACGGGGGGGCAGCACGTGTTTTTGTTTAATTCTCCGAAGGCGCGCTTCGTGCTAAAATCGCCGTTGTTTAAATTTTGGGCTATTGGTGAGTAAATAAATGTAACCCAGAGGGCCAATAAACACCTATTTTTTTCCTCCCCTTAGGGCCTGCCTGCCCGTAGGCTCAGACGCACTGCAGCCACAAAATGGGCTTATTGTGCTCACTCTAAATTCTAAGTTACACCCATTCCACGATCTTGGTGCATTGGACCAAACGGTACAAGTCAAACATTGAATGCGTAGAAAATTCTTTCGGTTCCATCAAACATCGCCCGAAACTTCGCTGCCTCTTCTGATCTAGAGCTTCACATCTTCACAAGATGTGCATAGCTGTCTCCCGTTCCTTATTACACAAGCGGCAGTTAAGGTCTCTGTAATATTTGCCAATCTTCCACAGGTGTTCTTTAATGGTCGTGTGTCCCGTTAGGAAGCTTGTTACGATTCTAATTTGCATCCTACTAAGGCAAAGTAGTTCTGAGCATCTTTTCCTGCAAGGTCACTTTATATACGACTTGCTGTGCCTGTGTCCTGGAATCACGTTCCAGTAATTCTGATGTTGAGCGCGAATCCATCCGTTTACTTGGTGTCTGACTGCACTCTTAGTTATGCCAAGGGCAGGTTCCGGTCCAACGAAAGGATCGTTGGAGCCCCGCTTTGCTAGTTTATCGGCTTCCTCGTTCCCTATCAGCCCACAGTGGTCTCGAGTCCAAAGCAGTCTCACTGCGTTCCGCATGACTAGGATATTAAGTTGCTCGAAGCATTCCCACACCAGTCTGGGAGACATCTTTGGGCTCTAAAGAGCCTTTAAAGCTGCCTGGCTGTCTGATAAGATAAGGATCCGCTGATTTTTGTAGCCCCTCTTAATGTTTTCCCGCGCACATTGTAGCATCGCGTAGACCTCTGCTTGAAAGACAGAGGCATATTTGCCCAGAGAGGAGCTGAGTTTCACTCTTAGTTTATCTCCAAACAGTCCTGACCCAGCACCTGTGTCGGTCTTAGAACCGTCGGTGTACCAGATTAGACTGCCGGAAGGTATGTTGTTCAGAATTTGGTTCTCCACTCTAGGGTCATCGATTGTGACCTGAAAGAGTGGCTGTGCGGTGTTCTTGGGGACCATGTAACACCTAGTTACTTATTTCTATCAAAATTATATGGATTTTCTATTTAGTGCAACGACCCTATTGTTTCGCCAACACAGTGGCTTCATCAGATGTTGGTTTATAATAAAGTGAAAATCTAGACAAGTTTGTCTTTTACATTTTACTATCTGTTCAGTTAACTTTCTTTTAGAAATTTGTAATAATGAATTTTTACGTTATTTGAGCATTTGAGGTTACATCAGAAAACATGTAAACATGTGTCTCCGTATTTATTCTTTCATAATATCTAATAAATCGCAAAGGGCGAACGACCCAGTTAGGGCCTAGAATCGAAAAACATCAGGCAAACTGATCACTTTTTTGTTAGATAATTTGGCAAATAATTGATGGATATTTTTTATTTTTTCACCTGGCTCAACATACAACGAGATTTTTGTAAGACCAGACGAATAGGTTTATTGACCCTATATCCCAATTTTTGAGTGTCCTTTAAAAGTTATTGTTCAACTTTTAGTAATTTTCACGCATTTGGGGATCATGGGCATATTCTTTCATTTCGCAGCGAAATTTCCTAAAATTTTGACCAGTGCCAGATTGCCCATTGCAAGTGTTGAAAAGAGCTGTGAGAGTCATACCACATGATACTGCTGAATCTTCGTCAACCACCAGATGCTGATTTATATCCATGAGATAAAACGTGGCCTTATGCCAGTTCACATGAATAACTCAATATTTTTTAACCCCCGACAAAAAAGAGGGGTGTTATAAGTTTGACGTGTTCTGTGTGTCTGTGTGTCTGTCTGTGGCATCGTAGCTCCTAAACGAATGGACCGATTTTGATGCGGTTTTTTTTGTTTGAAAGCTGACGTGATCGAGATGGTTCTTAGCTATAATTTATGAAGATCTGTTCAGGCGTTGTGTCGGGGGTTACCTAAAATTTTGAATTTTGTTACTTGTTGCAGATCGTCATATAAGTATTTATGATGCAAGCTAACGAATTTATATTTCAATAGTAATGGGGAGGTTACGTTATATGTATAAGGTATTTTAAGGGTTGTATCATATATTATTTGGACAGTTTTTCTGATACGTATAAATAGCAGTTTTCCACAAGAAACGATTTTATGAATATTTTTTTATATTATTTTTCATTTAAAAAACCCCTTCTGCTACACCACTGATCGCGAAACTTAGAAATCAGAAAAATTAAACGAAACAAAAAATAAAACAGCTCACTCTTGTGGTGACATATTTTTCTATATTTTATTTTTGCTGGTTCTGTTATTGTTAATCGAGGGGTGAACCGCAGAGCAAAATCTTGTACACCAATTCCTCTATTTATGTGTAATTCCTTTTAATTCCCCGCAATTCCTATCTAATCCTTGCAATTCCTCAAGTAATTCCCGCAATTCCCCATGTAATTCCTGCAATTCCCCATGTAATTACCGCAATTCCCCATGTAATTCCTGCAATTCCTCATGTAATTCCTGCAATTCCCCTACTAATTCCTGAAATTCCCTTACAACTAATTCTTGCATTTCCTGTACGTCCGATACTGCAATAATTTACAGCGCATGCGCAATCGTTAGTATAAGAGGGGCAAACATCTCTGCAATTCCCTTGTAATTCCTGCAATTCCTCACTAATTCCTGCAAGTCCTCAAACAATTCCTGCAATTCCCTACAAATTTATGTAATTCCTCAAGCTTGTACACAAATTCCTCTATTTATGTGTAATTCCTTTTAATTTCCCGCAATTCCTATCTAATTCATGCAATTCCTCAAGTAATTCCCCCAATTACCCATGTAATTCCTGCAATTCCCCATGTAATTCCTGTAATTTATATTTGTAAAGATGATGCAATAATTTACAGCGCATGCGCAATCGTTAGTAAACATTTCTGCAATTCCCTTGTAACTCCTGTAATTCCTGTGCAATTCCTCACTAATTCCTAACTAATTCCTGCAATTCAACAACAATTCCCCAAAAAAAAGTCCTGCAATTCCTTACAAATTTATGTAATTCCGCACTAATTCTTCTGCAATTCCTCAAGCTTGTACACCAAAATTCCTCTGCGGTTCACCCCTTGTTGTTAATGGAGTTTTATTTTGACTTTTGAGTTAACTACAGTCTATGAAAAGAACTTGCATGTCAATAACACTTCCATATCTAGAGGCAACGAAATAGAAATTCAAATATGCCCATGTTGAATATTCTTTGCGGAATTTGAAAAGCCATCCAAATAATGAGAAATGTGAAAGCGCCATCTTCCTAACAGGTACCAAACTTTCTCACGCTAAATATCGGCAGGAATCTGTGAAATGACTGTCGCTGCCATTTTTATAGTAAATGTCATGTTCTCATCAGAACACACTCGTGCTAGAAAAATAGGCAGTCAAATGTTACATTTGGTCTCATATGAAAGCTTACAACATGCATATTCCGGTAAGGTATTCTACGTTTTAATATTTTTCACTCCGATATCAAAATTTCCCCAACGAATCGGAAAAAAGTGGTCATCAATTGCACGACTTTGATTGCATGTTTTAAGTAGCAAATGGCATATCTTTTTACTTAAGTACTTATAGCTTGGGATGATGTTACGATTACGACTGTGTTCTTTCAAGGAAATTTTCATTTACTCGTGTACAATAAGGATTTCACGAGATTTAGTATTTTTTATGAAGCATTGTCCCCCCATACCTAAATGCATAGGGATGTGCATCATGAGTGAGACAGTTTTTTCTGCCGCAAATTAAAAAAAATATACTTTTTCTACGGAATGAAAGAATTGACACCATAAAAGATAAAACTACTTTTATTGATGCGAAATTTCTAACAGTTACACTAAAAGAATTCTAGATAATTTTGCTTCTTGCTGAAATCTCCTGCTAGTTATCCAACATATAAGTTAGTAGAACAAAACGCTCATTGACCTTGCGGTCCGATGTTCCTGAGGAAGCTGTGTTAAAATCGCTTATTCAACCTCCCCAACCGTAGTCCGAATAACCCGCCCGCCCGCCGCCCAACCCCAATAATAATTTTGTTGAATGAGCTTGATGCACGCAAATATGCTTCTCAGCAGCGACTGCGGCCGCACTTTTTCTAAAAATCACAACGCGTTTGACCATCTGTAAATATGGCTCAAAATTATTTTTTCAAAAACTATTTAATCTGGATGGTGAGTGTAATAAATTAATTTTATTTAATTAAGAGTCCGACAAAGCAGGTTAAAAGTTACACCTGCGGGGCATCGGGTCGGTGAGGTATCCGTTAGAAATCGGAGCAAACTATCAGCTGTGTTGCAATACCGTCGCGCTAAACACATTTATGGACACAAGAACAACGCACATTCAAAGCCCGCGCTTTCGGTACCTAATAAATGTGACAACGCCGCTCTGAGTTTACGCTCACTCGCTACGCGGCGGCAGCACATATCAAGGCATATTTTGAGGTTGCAGTGCTCTCGCTGTACCACGATCAAACCAAACCTTCATCCTAGTAAATTTAGCAACACGAAAACCTGATTATGGCAGAAGGTATATTTTATGTCTCTATTGAAACAATTTTTCGAAAACTGTAAATCTCTTGGCGCTATGCACGCGTGAAGTTGGTCAATTTCATGGGTGAACTGACACTTTCTAAGATAACATTTTTAACTTTTCTTTCTATAGAAACATAAAATAAAGTTTCGTTTATAAACTGTCCAAAATTCAACACTTGAATTTTCACCGTTTAGAAATGAGCATAGTACTACGAAGTCAGTTTTCAGGTTCATTTTAAAAGGGTTTGCCGGACTCTTAATTTGGATTATGTAATTTGAACGGCAGAAAAGTTAGACTGGTCGAATTTTGTGATACTCTATTTCACTGTTAGAAATACTTGGAATGTGTCATGAGACAAAGATAAATCGTTTAAAAAATTAGAAATTAAGTTTGGGGCTATTGAAGTTCTGTTGTTCGCCAGTAATCGGGGATGTAGGATGTTCTACTTTTGAGGACGGAGATACGTAACTATTATATGAGTATTGCCGTTCGATGAATTATTTATAACAACTTGTAGTCACAATTTTTGGTGTTCTCCGACTCACGAACTTGAAAGTAAATTATTGGAGCTCCCTCGTATCCCGATGCGCGCCGGCAACTATATGCAAGGCCGGCGCCGGCTACGGAGGCACTCTCTTTTACATAATGCCCAAATAGGTGTCAACTGCAAAACTGCTAAGTTCCAGATCACAGACAAAATACTTCCAGATTTCTTTCTAAATTGTAATTTACGCTTTCAGGTAGGTATGTTATTCTTTTGATTTTCTCATAATTTTTTCACACGTTGGAGCAAAACAACCTTCAAATTCAACCAAAAATTTGGATCTTCTATAAAGTTTGACAGCACATTTCTTTGCCTTTGCTAGGAGCAAATAGTATTGCTCATAGTACCGTTGATGGCTGACGGCAACCGGCGATTTGAGAAAAAAACAGTAGTTCGCGACAAAACACCCCAGAGATCCACATACTGACGTCAGTATGTCCCATACCAGTGGTCCCCAAAAGCGGCGCAATGACCAACCATCCTTTATAGTAAACCAAGCCCTGCAATACGTGTTACTTTGTCAACGGTTTCTTTTCTGTCCTTTGGAATAAAAAAATAAAAACCTCTTCTTTCAATGAAATTATACGTAAGTCAGGTCAGATCAAGTAATAAATATTATTTTTAAAATATTGGGATTCTCGGGGCTATAAAATGATCCCTAAAATGGGGATAACCTGCTTGCCGTCAAACAGCAAATAGAAGAAAGAGCATATCAGGAATATACAGGTGTCTCAAAATTAGCTTGCTGCATTTTTCATCCCTCTCATTTTAGCCGAAAATAGGGGTGAAATGAGATTCGGTTTGAGGATTCAAAAGACAGTACCTATTTATTTCTTCAGAAGCAAGTACCCGTTTTTTAATACTTGAAGTTATGAAATTTAGAGAACTTTTAGGTAGGTACTCACTAAGTAAACGAATTTGTGCCATTTTCCGAATGATACGTCTTATCCTTCCGCTCTCATGTCAGAGGGTGTGAAATGTTAAAAAGTTTTTTTTTTGCTTTCTCTACATTATAGTCTGTATAGTTGACGGAATGGTGAAAATCGTATGTCGAGCGAGAATGAACGGCTGCATCTGCTCTTTCACTCCTTCAAACACACCGAAATGGTCGAAAAGAAATTCCAAAATTGGACGAAATTTTTCTCTAATTAAAAAATAGCACCTTTTTATTGTTGTCGTGGATGGTCACCTTTAAGAATAACCAAATTTCAGCATGTCGCCAATTATTTTGTGCTCGTCAACATTTCAGAGCTTCACCATTAGTAGTAGATAAATGACAATACTGGATACAGCCCCGCGCCGAGGCGGTTGACCGCCTCGGCGGGAGGAAGCCGGGCGCCCGTCTTTCTGGCCGAGGCGATGGGGCGCTCGAGCCAGTCCGCCGAGGCGATCGATCGCTTCGGCGGGTGGAAGCGGGGGGCCCCCGGCTTCTCCAGGTGCCATCCACTTCTTGAAGGAAGCCGGGCCCCTCGGCTTCTCCAGGTGCCATCCACTTCTTCAGCAACGACTTCTGCGGCAGCCTCTCTCAGAAGAAGCGAGTGTCATTGCCGAAGAGTGCGCCCCCCAAGCCGCCATTTTGGGCCCCCTTGGTTGTGGCTCAGGCGCCTGCGCCGGGGCTCTGAAAGTACAGGTGTTGCTCATTGTTCAGGCCAGTCCATCCAGGTGCCATCAGTGACCAGAGGCTGCTGAAGGAGTCATGTCTTCAGCAACGACTTCTGCCTCTGGTGTCTTTGGGGCCTTTGGTTGTGGCTCAGGCGCCTGCGCCGGGGCTCAAAAAGTGCGCGTGTTGCTCATTGTTGCGCAATGGAAGAATGTTCTGGAAATGCTGATGCAATAGTATGCAGATGTTGCAGAATTAATGTTTTTTCCCCTTCTACGCTGAAGGAGTCCTCGAGTAATGTCTTCAGCAACGACTTCTGCCTCTGGTGTCTTTGGGGCCTTTGGTTGTGGCTCAGGCGCCTGCGCCGGGGCTCTATGAGAGTGGGCGGGGCAACAGCCAATGATAGAGGTTGTGGGCGGCATCCAATGGGTGTGGTTGTGGGTGGTAAGGTTCAACTACTGCTAGATGCCTTTGGATGTGGCCCAGGCGCCTGCGCCGGGGTTTTCTCAAACGTTCTGGAAATGACGCCGACCGGGATTCGAACCCGGGTCCCCGCGCACCGGAGCCCTCGCTAAAACCCATTGAGCTAATTGGGCTGCCTACATGCCCGTCTTTTAAATCATCCATATATACTTAGGATTGTAAACAGAAGTTTCTCGGAAATTCCAATGGTTGCAATTGTTTATACTAAATAAATATTGATATCAAAGTTTAAGAAAAAAGCACGTTCGCCGCCGATAAGAGATGTTATAATTGTTTTTATTATGGGTAAAAAACCTTTCAACTCGCCGACAGGATTATGTTTGTTTAGGTTTGCTCCCACGTTCTGTATATGCACATACTACGTTGTAGACACTACAAGGTGACCCGTTTATTTGTTTGTATTATTACAATAAAATAACATTCTAGAACATTCGTCAGTTTGTTTATTTTGATACGTACTATGTTTTGAAATTACTTGTTATCTTAATGCGTTTCGGACACGTGTGGGAACCATCTGGTGAGTGCTGGAAGTACTAATTGAGTGTCGGTAATATAGAACACATGTAGATTTCTGTTACACTTACTGGAAAGTGCAAATTGAATGTCGGTAATATAGAACGCATATAGATTAGGGCCCACTGCACACGCCCCCTTGCCCCGCCCACTTGCCCCGCCCACTTAGGTCATGGAGGGTATCAAATTAACCAGCTCGATGAGACAAAAAGGAATCTATAGTTATTCTCCTACTTCAGAATTCTCATCAGATGTCTGTCTGTCTGTCTGTCTGTCTGTCTGTCTGTCTGTCTGTCTGCCTATCTGTCTCTCTGTGTCTGTCTGTCTGTGTCTGTCTGTCTGTCTGCCTGCCTGCCTGCCTGTCTGTCTATCTGTCTGTCTGTTACATCAGCCGTTCGTGTCAACAACAACATTCAATGCCAATGACGAAATTCGCATACCAATCCACCAACAAGACGTTTACGTACTGCCGCATCTTTCTATTCTTGCTTGTGTCATCAGCCATGGTGTTTGCGAATAGAGCTGTCTGTGTCAACAGACAGCTGTGTCAACAGCTGTCTGGTGTCAACAGACAGCTTGTCAAAAAAATCACGCTTCTAGCATACATTTATTGGAAAGCACACAACAAATATTTCTAACATAATGGGGAGTATTATTCAGTAATCAATTCATTAGTTTAGTTAGTTCCCATGGAATATATATATAATATAATTTATTATATTAAAATACATTTTGTCAATTAAAATAATATAATACTGTTCATAATATGATATTATTATATTAAAATACATTTTATTCATTAAAATAATATAACAGTGTAATCAAACTCGTGACGCTGCTTATACATCGTTGACTGCAACAAGAGAAAAATACCATAATTAAGAAATTATACTAGTAAACAAACAAACAAACAAACAAAACAAACAAACAAACAAAACGTACAGACAAACTGACAGACAAACAAAGATAAGAAATTGTACTAGTAAACAAACAAACAAACAAACAAACAAACAAACAAACAAACAAACAAACGGGCGGACAAACAAAGAAATAACTTCATTCATTATAAAAACAATTAATTTTCCACTACTAAAATTGTGAATCCAAAACTGGCACTTTTTATCTACTATCACTGCATATTAAAAAATCTAAATACTTTACTTACGATTTACAATATTGACCCAAATGAACACAAGTTCACTGCACGATTCCAACAAAATTATCTTGGTTTCTTTCTCCATGAATAGTCCAGAAAATAAAACATTTTCGGTTTCCGTTGCCATGTGCGATACATTTCCGCACATAATCATTTTGGGTTGGTTCTAAAGATAGAAAATAGTTTACAATTATGGAACAGATACGTGAGCTTTTTAACTACATATAATGAAATTATTATGAATGAGTTTTATTAACAGAATGCTTGAACAATAAAAGAAATGATTACTGCAAATGGACTTACTTTTAAATTTTCCGGTAAATTTTGGTGGATAAAATGGTACAATAAAATATCTCCAACATCATCTTGGCCAATTACAACATCCATATTGGGAAACTAACTTTTACCGCACCTATTCTGTGGGAACCAACTAAACTATTGAAGTGATTACTGAATAATGCGTCTCGCAATTATATTCGTTCTATTTATCTCGCAGCTTTTGCCGAGCTTGCAAAATTTTGGTAACATGCAGAAATTATCAAAAACAACAATCAATCGAGTGTTTATGTTTCTGGCGGTGGCCTTCAAACTTTTTATGTTCTAGAATGATTTTATTATAATAATACAAACAACAGGGTATACAATAATCTCGACCATCTTGTCTCAAACTTTGATAACAATAGTTATTTAGTGTAAACAATTGCAAACGTTGGAATTTCCGAGAAAAAACATTAATTCTTCAACATCTGTATACTATTGCATCAGCATTTCCAGAACATTCTTCCATTGCGCAACAATGAGCAACACGCGCAGAGAGGCTGCCGCAGAAGTCGTTGCTGAAGAAGTGGATGGCACCTGGAGAAGCCGAGGGGCCCGCCTTCCTTCAAGAAGTGGATGGCACCTGGAGAAGCCGGGGGCGCCCGGCTTCCACCCGCCGAAGCGATCGATCGCCTCGGCGGGCTGGCTCGAGCGCCCCATCGCCTCGGCCAGAAAGACGGGCGCCCGGCTTCCTCCCGCCGAGGCGGTCAACCGCCTCGGCGGGCTGGCTCGAGCGCCCCATCGCTCTTCAGCCAGAAAGACGGGCGACCGGCTTCCTCCGCCGAGGCGGTCAACCGCCTCGGCGCGGGGCTGTATCCAGTATTGTCATTTATCTACTACTACCATTCCTTCTACATACACCATTGTACACGCATGCACTATTTAAAAAATGAATAAAATCCAGAGTTACCCAATCGTTTGAGCAACCTAACACCCCCCGAAGTTTAATCCTAGCCGTCACCGTTGTGGATAAACATAAAATACGTGTTCAACTCGAGTTTTCCATGTTCCAGGAGTCACTATATGGATGCATTTTTGGAAATGTGCAGAAAATTTTACACTTTTTTGAAACTGCTGGTCTACAAAAAATGTTCTATTTTGGTCTTTTTGAATAGTTTCGAACCTAAAATAAATTCAAAAATTCAATTTGTAATTAAACCGTACAAAAAAGTTTTAGTTTTTTTAAATAGCATGGCGTATGACGTTTGTAAATTTTTCGAAATGAAAAAAAAATGTTTTGATTTTTTTTTCTACGAAATTAAAGAATTGATAGCATAGAAATTGAAACTGCTTTTGCTGAAACGAAATTTCTAGCAGTTATCGCAAAACAATTCTTGATAGTTTTGCTTCTTGCTGAAATCTCTTACTTGTTATGCAACATATAAGTCAGTATAACAAACGTTCCATTGACAGTGCGGTCCGATGTTCCTGAGAAAACAACCTTTGCCTGGCAAAAGTTGTCGTCCGTCGTCCAATCCCTCGTTTCCCCGGGTCTGTGCTAAACGTAAAGTAGGGCAAGGACCCTAGGTTGATAAATGAGAGTAGATAGACGCAAAAGACGTCGCTTTGCGACGCCACTGCAGTGTGCAGTGTGCACCTTGCTGGGTTTCTTCGGCCGAACGGCCAGCAAGGATTAGCAGACATGTTTGTGGTAGCGCCACTCTCGGGAGCAACTGTGGCCGCACTTTTTTGTAAAAACCACAACGCATTTGACTAAATTAAAAAAAAAATATTCAATCTGGATGGCGTGTGTAATAAATTATTTGCCAAACGGCAGCTATACTCGTAGAATTTGAGCAGAAACGAAGAGAAGTAGATATTTGGAAGGGAGTGAGACAGGGATGTGGCTTGTCACCTCAAGTTTTTAACTTATACAGGGTGCCCAGAACGTTTTACACAGGTTATAGCTCCAAAACTATAACAGATAACGAAATGGAACAAGAACAACTTTGTAGTGTTGATGAAGGGAGTACATAACCCGAAGAACGTAACCATCCCCGCGGCTGCCGCCTCCGACATACCACCCTTAATTATTATTTTTTAAATAGCACCCCGTATATTCTGTGAAGGGGCGTGACGAAGAATCAAATTCTCTACCTAACATTTTTTTTGAAATGTAAAATTGACCCGCATCAATGGTGGAGAAAACAGATTTTCTATTTATGTTTAAGTCGGCCATGGAATTATTAACATTTATTGGAACTGATAAACAAATGACTAGGAGACTAGGTATCGGCTTCCGGCGTAAATGTCAAAGTTAATTTGAGTTCACTGAAAAGTAGTTTGTCCACGACTATCTTACAACATACTCTTTCTACTTGTGTTTCTTTAATCATAATTAGATACATTATTCACTGCAGTGATTAATGAATATTATTCACTAAACCAATAGGAACATCGCTTTGACCCTTTTTTACATTTATTTAGTAGGCCGCGATCGCGATGTGTTAGTTCAAATTGAAACGTCAAATCAGCATGGTTTGCTTTTAATTTGAAATGCATATTCTAAAAAAGAAGATATAATGAGTAGTGCGAGTGAAAGCGAGATTTCTTTAACAGCACCAGCAGTAAAAGAAGCTGCAGAACTTGCCTCATTAGATTCACTGCCCAAAAAACCAAGAAAATTATACCTGAGAGCATATGTATGAATCTTTCTTACACTGGAGAAGGGAAATGAAGGTAAATTATTTCTGGGAATCTGTTTTGATAGTCGTGGACAAAGTATAGTATACAACTCGTTATAATGATGCTACTATTACCTCGGATGATTACAAAACTCGCTCGTTTCACTCGCTCGTGTTGTAAACTTCATCCTCGGTAATAATAGCATTCATTATAAACTCGTGTATAATATACTATTTGTATTGTGTTCCCATAATGAGTATGTGGACAGGCGGCATGTAGAAGAAACTTATTGCGCAGGTTAGAAATGTGTATTGCTGCAGAAGGACTCCAATTTGAACATTTGATCAACTGATTGCGTTATCACATTGCATGTTAGTATTATTATTTCAACTTATGTTTTAATAATTCCATGGCCAACTTAAAAATAAATAAAATAGTATATTATACTCGAGTTTATAATGAATGCTATTATTACCGAGGATGAAGTTTACAACACGAGCGAGTGAAACGAGCGAGTTTTGTAATCATCCGAGGTAATAACATCGCGATCGCGGCCTACTAAATAAATGTGAAAAGGGGTCAAAGGGATGTTCCTATTGGTGTAGTGAATAATATTCATTAATCACTGCAGTGATTAATGTATCTAATTATGATTGAAGAAACACAAGTATAAAGAGTATATTATAAGATAGTCGCGGACAAAGTATGTTTTCTCCACCATTGATGGGCCAATTTTTAATTTCAAAAAATCTTGATAGAGAATTTGATTCTTTGTTATATTCCCCCACGGAAGATACAGGGTGCTATTTGAAAAAAAATAAGTGGGGGCGGTTTGTCGGAGATGGCCGCTAAGGCCAGAACAGCATCAGGGATTAATGTACTGGGCCAAATTATTAACATGCTAAGATTCACGAATGATATAGCAGTGTTAGCATTCAGCAAAGAAGAATTAGGAATGACTCTGACGAAATGGAAGCAGTTTTGATAGAGGTCTACGGCATGAAGATCAATAAAAAGAAAACTAAAATTTTGGTACGTAGAGGGCGTGCAAATAGAACTAAAATACAAATAGGAAATGAGAAGACAGAGAAAGTCGCGGATTTCTGCTATTTAGGAAGTCAAATAACTCGCGATGGTTAGCAGCACTAGAGATATGAAACAAAAAATATCGCAGGGTCGAGTTGTTTTTAACAAAAAGAAACAACTGTTATGCTCGGAAACGGTTAATGTAGAAACTCGGAAGAGACTCTTAAAGACGTATGTATGGAGTACGGGTGTGAAACTTGGACAATAGGAGAAGTGGACCGAAGAAGAATAGAAACGTTTTAAATGTGATGCTACCGACGCATGATAAAGATACCGTGGCTAGTTAAGGTTAGCAATAGGGAGGTATTAGAAAGAGTTGGGGAAATGCAAAAGACATGGAAGACAATAAAGAATAGAAGCGATAGTATGGTAGGACACCTTCTGAGACACAAAGGAATAGTTCGCGACTTACTTGAGTCGGAGATAGGAATAAAAAGAGGTAGGGGTATGCCCAGAGTAGATTACTGCTCTCAAATAGTTGGGGATGTAGGATGTTCTACTTTTAGAGAAATGCGTAGGCTATCTCCAGGATGGGAAAGGATGGACATACGCGTCCAACCAGTCTTCGGACCGAGAACGTTATGATGATGAATTAATTTGAATTAGGTAATTTGAATGACAGAAAAGTTATACCGGTTGAATTTTTAGATACAGATGATGGTGGCGAATGTCTAGTGGGTAGTCTATTTCCAATTTTATATGATACGCTATACGTACACATACTTGGAAGTTGTCGTGAGGCAGGGAGATACAGATAGATCGTTTAAAGATTTAGAAATTATAGTTGGGGACTATTGAAATTGGACTACTGCTATTCTGGTGTTCGCAAGTAGTTTGGATGCAGGATACTATATACTTTTGGAGAAGGACATACGCAACCAACTCTATGATGGTGAAGATTATAAGACTTGGGGTTACTTTCAAAGGCAGAGGTATCTTCATAATGCGCCTGCAGCACCACATTTCAAACGCTTCTGCTCTGTTTTGATCCGCTTCTCCTATTGTCCAAGTTTCGCAACCGTACAATGTCGTACTCCACACATATGTCTTTAAGAGTCCCTTCCGAACTTCTACATTAGCCGATACCCAGCATATTAGTTGTTTCTTTTTGTTAATCGCAATTCGACCATGCGCTATTTTTGTTTTCATATCTTTAGTGCTCCTACCATCTCCTACCATCTCCTAAATCCCTGTCACTTTTCTGTAAGAAATTTTCTACACTCTGCTCTATTTTCTTCTTTATAACAATTCCTACACCCGAATTTCCACCTATCCATCCTGTGTGTATATTACTCTAAAATCTCCTCTCCAAAAGTCACCAGCTTCTGGCCATCGCACCTCACTGATACCTACTATGTCTAATGCTAACCTATTCATTTCCATTTTAAAATTTTCTAACTTTCGTGAATGACTAACCCTGAAGCTGTCCCCGCCCGGAGATCCTGGTGTTGGACTATTTTGCCTTCGGAATATTTTACTCCAGAAGGTGCCATCATCATAAAATTTTGGTGCACTGTTCTAGGGACAAAATAATAGTTTCCCGTTGCCTTCCACATCGCAGAGTGAGTATCAAAGTGCCAAGTGCCATACCGGACCCTGATTACTGAAAGAACTGCTGCCCTCTTTCGGGAACTTGATTTAGATTGTCTTCTCAATAAGAGCCCCCAATATGGCTAATGTCTCTATTTCTGTCATGAAGCAACTAAAACTAATCACTATGTATGAAACAAATAATCAGGGAGAAAAATAATAAATTTGAGCAGTTATTGACATCTAAACTTCGAGAATAAGCTATTGTAGAAAGCGAATATTGCAAGAATGATTGGCCGAAAAAGAAGAAAAGGAACTTATGTTTTGTGCGTATGAGTAATGTTACGAAACTATAGGTACGGTCTAACAAACCCCGCTAAATATGCGACTAATTCAGACTTCTCTTCTTGTTTCTTGGGCCACTTCTTAAAAAACTGTGCTCTTCCAGTAAGTCCTATTTCAGCAACTTCCGAATTACACCTCTATATCCGGCTCGAAGGACCAATGGTATTGTTGACGACTTCAAGTGGACTGTATTTTTATGTTCTGGTTCACTTTTTATTTCTAAAACAAAACTATAATTGTAAGAGGTTTTTATCCTAATTTGTTGAAAATGTGTTTACAAAAGTGAAAAATTCTAGTAACTATGTATATGTGACAGTTATTATAACTAGAGTCCGGATTTTAGGCCCTAAAAAATATGAAAATAGGAGCTAAATTCAGGCAATTATAAAGGTCAATTTAGGCCGTAAAAAAGGTAACATATACAGTTTAGGCAAAAACCTTTATTCGGCTTTCAAAATTCAAAAACACAACAGAACGGCGCCGGCGTTTATTTATAACTCAACTAGGTTTTGCCAAGTAGGCCATTTCCACTATCACGTGCTCTAATAGACTGTTAAACTTTATTTCCTGCAAGCAACAGGCTCGGGTATTTTTGGTATTTTTGGTTCGAGTCCAAGCGGATCCTTTTACCTTTTTCTTCTAAACCTTATTGTAATTTACAGAATTTTGCATTTCGTGTGTTCTGTCTGGTGGCCCGTCACGAAAGGTATTTATTTAAAGAAAATCCGCGATTACTATTGAAAACAAAGGAATCATAGCACGCCAAAACTTTGCATTGGCACAACCTAGTTGGGATATAAATAAAAGCAACAAAACGATGGAATTCTGAAAAAAAAACGAAACAACTATAAAATTCTAAAATACCACAAATTAACAAAAATAAAAGTCTAAAAAAAGCGCTAAAAAAAACGAAACAACACAGTAAATTAGCATCAGTACTGTTAGAACTAGAAGTATGGACCATTTGCGCTACATACCATCAGTTGCTCTAAATACTCAGGAGTAAGACGAGAACGTTTTTCAGTCAATGTATTTTTTAGTCTTGAAAATGACCGTTTCACGTCACACGACGTTATGGGACTATATTTAACAAGCAATGAAATTTTTTGACAGCCAGATCAATTACACTGCTAAATTATGCAATTGACCCTATTTTAGGCTCTAAAAAACCACGAAATAGGCAGAAAATCGGACTTTTGATCAAAATAGGCGTTTAGGCCGGAACAAATAGATCTCATTCGACTCGGTTTTTCGTGAGTTACATTTATAACTTGGTTTGAGAGTTCAGCCTGAAAAATTGACAAGAAAGCATTTGGCCTAGAATCCGGACTCTAATTATAACAATAATAAAAATTTGAGTATAAGCCTCCTAATAAAAATATTTATAAAATATTTAAAAAGAGGCTTGCACAAATATAATACGCAACAAGATGTTTTCAATGTTTTCATTTTCAGTTAGGGATTCTAATTTATTATTGAATATTTTATTTAGAATTTTCACAAGATCTATTACCTACCAGGTTAAATTCCTGTGTATTATCTATCCGCTATCCAACATTACGTCACGGAGGGCGCAGACATATTCAGAGTAAAAAATGGGGGTCGCGGGAAGCGTAAGACGAAAGTTTGAGAACCGCTGACCTACACCAGACCTTTCGAACATTGCCCGTAACCGAAGTTAATCGTAATTTGACCCTCCGGCGGAACTATCATTGTTTTACTTACTTTATGACTTGTTGCAAATACGTATGTAGCTAATTGAACCAAAATTGAATTGATTTCTTATCGAATGTAAAAAATATTTGGAATTTTTTTTCTACAAAATGAAAGAACTGGTATCATAGAAGATAATTCGATTTTTACAAACTCAAAATTTCTAATAGTTACGTCTAAACAATTCTAAATAGTTTTGCTGCTTGCTGATATATTGTTCGAGTGATGTAAGATATAAGGCAGTAGTGCAAGCTGTGTCAGCCGTGCGGTCCGATGTTCCTGAGAAAACAACTTCGTAGCACAATGGCTAGGTTGTTAGCATTCAAGTCGCTCATTTTCGCACCAGGCGAGTGAGATATCGTAAAGACGACGTACAAGACGTCGCAGTTCGACGCCACTGCAACGGGCAGTGGGCGTACCTTGCTGGGTTGGCTCTGACCAGCAAAGGATTAGCAAACGTGATTGTGGCACAGCACCACACACGGTCAATTTCGTATCGTTCGGTTGTGGGTCAACCGGAACCGTTTCTCAGGAGCGACTGTGGCCGCACTTTTTGTAACTACAAATGCTTGGTAAATGGTAATTTATTTATTTTACTTAAGACAATAACATGGGAACACAGTATTTTTTATTCCATTCCTGAAGATGATTGAGCAGTACACTATACTATAAGTACTCGCTACTGTTACTCTGAATAGGCGCCTTTCAACACGAAGACCAAGAAGTAAAGTTATAATTATTATCATGTTGTTTTAAATCCTGTAATGCGGTAGTACCGTGGAAAATGTAACAAACCAACGTACAAAAGCAATCACGCCACCCGATTGTGGTATAAAATAATAGGCCGAAATTATATGTAATAAAAAGGTGCGCGCACGCAATTTATTCTATAAAAAATTAAATATAAGTTAAAAGTTTCTCTCGTTATGTCTATAACTGTGCAAGAGCGAAAATAATTTTCTCCTGAACAATATGTAAGGAGCAGGAGCAACTTCTTTATAATCGTTACTACAAAAAATATTTTTTAAATATTTATTTGTGCCAATTCTTTTATTTAAATTTATTACTTTTGTGAAATCATTGGCAAATAAACTACTGTATGTAAATTATCGACGTTTCGATCCTGGATAGGGTCTTTGTCAAAGTATAAATAATAATAACTTTTTCTAATAAAATTTGTAAATAATAAGGTAACTACGTATCTAAAAGTAAAAATAGAAATTAAATACTTTGCAAATTTGATTTTGATAAATGTACACTACACATGTTAAATTAATATCAAGTGGTAGAGAGCAGATTTAAGTTATGTATTTGACTTAAATTTTGAATGTCAGATCTATCATTTAAAGAATTTTTGTCTTTTTGGATGAGTATCATTTCTAAGATAAGTCAAGCTTTTAAATTACTTTCTTGTTCCAGAATAGTAGTATTATTAAAGTCGAAATTATGTTCGGAGTCTTTCATATGTTACTACTGATAGTCAGTCGAATTACTATTTTGGTATGTATGTTGTTTTAACCTAGTTTCAAGATGATTTTTGGTTTATCCAGTGTATGTTTTGTTACAGTTATTAGTTATTACATTTAATTTTGTATACATACAGTGTGAGTTTTCATCAATTTTGGAATTGGCGATTTTGGACGAGAATATACAAATTGCAGATTGTTATGTTTTTCGTCGGCAATTAGAAAATTATTTCATACTACATATATTAATATTTTATTAGTAAGTCATTAATATTGTGTGGTATGTCTTTTATATAAGGTAATGAAATGTAGTTTTTAGGTTCTTTTTGGTTTTTATTAATATTGATGTTATTATAAAATTAATGTAGTCTGGTTTTTTATAATTTTGATAATAAAAAAAGCGCGTCGCGGTCTCCCCACCATCGCGTAAGAAAACTGGCCTCGCATACATCAAAGGAGCCGCTCGGGAGCTTCGGAGCTATACTTGGTTAGGCTATGGCTAAGGTACGCTTTCGTTTGCGCCGGTAGACGCGGCGTGTACCGGCAGCCGACACACCCGTTGTACTTCTCCAATAGTATTTAAATAGAACTGCTCTCGTTTGTGCCTGCCGGCCGGTGCATTCAAGTTCATATGCGACTGTGTCCGTCGCGCGTGTCGGCCGCCGGTACGTGCCGCATCTACCGGCGGAAACGAAAGTGTCCCTTTACTATTTTTCAACACTGTATAAATGCTCTTTACCCCATGCCCTGAATTCACAGAAGCCGTTTAGACAGATTTAAGCATTCAACAATGTATAGATTGTGCTGAAAAGAACAACGCACCCCTAAATGAATTGTTAATACTCAGGCATCAAGCATTTTGTTTGAGTCAGCAGAAGGTCAGCCAAACTAAAATTACAGACTTTATTTATTAATGTAGTAGAAGCAGTTATGCAAAAGTGTTTTTATGTTCATTTTACCTGTTTTGTATGTTTTTACAATGAAATCATTAAAAATCCCTCTTGTTCAGTTCTTTTATTAACAAATATAGATTGAATTAATAATCCGGATTTTTCAATAATCCGGATCGCCCATGTTTTTATTGATCCGGATTATCGAGTCTGTACTGTACCTATTAAAAAAACTAGATTCTAGTAAAATTATTAATAATTTTGCAGAATTAAAAATGCGCAAAAGAAAAATCTCAGTTTCTCAAAAATCTTAATTTAATTATGTATATGTAGAGATATACCTGTTTAAGTCAAAAAATAATTTTTTTTTGTTTGTAGCTGTTTTGTTTAAGACTGTTTTTTAGAGTGTTTGTTATATTGTTTTCTTTGTTTTTATGTTACTTTCTAAATAGTACTTATTAAAATATATTAAAATCAATGTTGCGCAGCTTACTTACTTTTAGGTTCTTTTTGGTTTTTATTAATATTGATGTTATTATAAAATTAATGTAGTCTGTTTTTTTATAATTTTGATAATAACATATCTTGGGTAGTTATTTTTTACTAAACAATTTATAGCTTTGTCTAGTGCAGATTTTCTGAATTCTGGCTTAGAAAGTTTAATTGCTCAGTCAGCTAAACACATAACAATACTTTTTTTGTGACAAGTGGGTTGTTTAGAATTAAAATAAATGTAACGGCTAGACTAAGTAGATTTAGTGTACCATTCTGTTTATATTGAATTATCAATTTTGTAAAGTGTTAAAACTAAGAAGTTAATTCGGTTATTGTTTGAATTTTATGTACCTAGTAAACTGCAATTTGGAATGATAGTTATTAAACTGATTAACAATTTCATTTTCTTTGCCATGAGGAATAGCAGTGAGACAATCATCAACATATCTTACAAAAAATAGTAAATTAAAAGATAATTTGGGAATAACTGTGGTTTCTAAATCTTCTAAAACTAATTGGGCAATAGTGCTTGAAATTGGAGAACCCATAGCACAGCCATCAGTTTGTTTGTAAATTTTATCTTTAAATTTGAAATATGTTGTAGTTAAAATAAGTTCAATTACTGTAACAAAATTGTTTAAAGTAAGTGATGTAGGTAAAAGGTTCGATTTTATTCCAGTTTTTATTAATAGTTGCAATTGCTATAGATTTATTGGAATGTTAGTGTACACTGTAGAGTGATACAACATCTAGTGAAATTAATTTAAAATTTAGCTTTTTTCTTTAAATGACAACTATGAATCTTTGGCATAAAATTTATTTTGACTTGTAATATTAGATAAAATATTAGCTAAATATTTTGATAATTTGTGAAAAGGACTTTGTATACTTACATGATACTATTGGTCTAAGTGAAATATTAATTTTATGTAATTTTGGGATGCCATATACAGGGTGGTCACTTTTGGAGGGTACATCGTTGGAATCTTCTAAACTCGAAGAGATTCAGAGTTGGTCAAATTACAGAAAACGTGCACATTTCCATGCTCTTTAAGGATCTGAAAATAAATTCTGAATAGCTCTCGTTGTTCCTGAAATACCCTGAAAAATGGAAATATTACATATTCTTATTTCTTCCATATATTTCATACATAATAAGTAGGTATGGGCTATCCACTGGATGTTTTAAAATTTGTCTAAGCCTACTACACCTCCAAGTTTTCATAGTCAACTTTTGAATTTCGTATGGGCGCCATATTGAATTTTCATAATGCTGGATAGAGAAAAAACTATTTCAACGATGTAGCGCACATGGGTCATCTAACTTTCTTAACCGTCTTGGAAAACACTACAAAATCTAGTTGTAATGAAAAAACAAATTCATAATTTGACACTTGCAACCCTTATTTACAAACCTTAAATGAATTTGGTGAAAGTATTTATCCGATACTACTTGTATGTTTTTATGTAAGAACATGAAAGAAAGATAACGCCTATAATAAACTGATGGTAGTCCTCGCCCTTTCATTGTCTAGAATTGGATTTCTACCTACTCCCGTTCGAAAAAATCCATGTTTCGTCCAAAATAATAACGTTTCTAAATTTTTAATTTAATTAAAGCATATTTTCTTAAAAAGTGATTCGTTAACTCGCTATATTTGGTAGCTCACACAAATATCTTCGATTCCGGTCTTTTTCATACCTAAATCCCAGATTCTTCAATTATTTTGACAAAGATTTAAGTGCAATTTCTAAAACCCTCGATCCATTAACACGTTCTTTAAAACTGGGCAGAATTAAAATTATTTAATTGTTAGTCATGGCACACACTTTTTTCTATAGCAGTTTATTGAAAAATATTTAATTTTCTTTATTTTGTTTACTTATAACATTTCATAAAAATTGGAGTTTTATTTGACGTTTAGTGACACTCATTTGAAATAGCCTTTCTGGATAAGGTAAAACGCGTGTTTACTAGGGGAATATAATTGCCGTGCTTCCATTTTTTAATGATGCCATAAACTACTATTATTATTACTGCGCCCGCGTAAAACAGTACAGCAAACAAAGAAAATAAATCTATTCGTTTAAAAATATCACTAATAAATTTAAGAATAGAAGTCTTTTGACTTTTTTACCCTCCGGTACTAATAAAATTTATAATTTTATCTCGTATTAAATAAAAATACACCGGTGTTATTTTATAAATTCGCCTTGCAGTTTTTACAGTACAGCACAGGTGAATGCTCTTAAAATAGTATGAGTTTACTTATCTCAAAATTTAAGAAATTACAGACATTAAAAATACGATTTCAGAATGAATTTCTAATTCGATGGGAGTACCGGAGTATACGTAATTCGGTAATAATATGAGCAAGAAGTCGTGATTTAACATCATTAAGGATCTCACGACCGGTTTTGTTAAACTGGTTTTTGTATCTTGCTTGTAGGAGCACAGCAAAGCGAAGACCGGTATTGTGTTTTTATTCTAGGCCATTAAAAAACGAGATCTAAAACATGCTGGAGTCTTATCAGGTTTAACCATGGGCTAGCCACTGAATGGACAAAAAAGATAGACTTGGATGTTCAAAGGAGTTACCTACTTGTAATCACAGGACAAATATCTCAAAAAGTACCCATTTCAAACAGGCTTATACAACGCATTTCAAGCAAATCACAAAATACTCTAAATTAGATAAAATAATAAGGTTTCGGTAAATATTTTGAAAGAAAATGGAGATTGTTCATTTTAATTGCTATATTCTTGATTTTAGCTTTATGCATTTTCTTGGTTCATTCGTTGTGTATATACACAGTAACTTTAACAGACTCACCGTTTTCTAACTAAACCGTGTAATATAGTGTTGCGAAAACTAATCACAATAACAAAACAAAGTGAAAACGCGCAGTTTGTCAAACTAGTATAGGTACAAACATTACAATAATGAGTGATAACAATGTCAGATCAAATAAAGATGTTCAATTATTAATTTTGTTGTATCATTTATATTAATGCCCCTATTAGAAATTTAGCTAAAAATATTATCATCATCAATCCGAAGACTGGTTGAACGCGTATCTCCATCCTTTCCTATCCTGAGCTAACCTACGCATTTCCCCAAAAGTTGAACATCCTACATCCCTAACTATTTGAGAGCAGTAGTCTACTCTGGGCCTACCCCTACCTCTTTTTATTCCTATCTCTGACTCTAGTATGTCGCGAACTACTTAAGTTCTCTTTAGTTCTCCGTGATCCTGCTCAAATTCTATAACTGCCGTTTGCTCTTTGTGTAGATTAGGAATTATTCTTCTATCCTAATACTTCATTCCTACATTTTTGAGTACTTCGAACATCTTCAATTTTACATTGCCGAAGGCGTTTTCCAAATCTACTAATCCTATATAGGCGCTCTTTCCTTTTTCTATTGTTTTTTCTATTATTACTCGTAAAGCTGGAATGGCCTCGCGCGTTCCCCTATTTCTTCTAAATCTGAACTGATCTTCTAATATTTCTTCCGCCCTTTTCTCCATCCTTCTTTGCACAATTCTAGTTAAAATTTTTGAAGCGTGGGAAGTTAAACTGATCGTTCTAAAATTTTCACACCTATCCGCACGCTTTTCCTTTTTGGCAAAGCTACTATGATGTTCCGTTTGTAATCTTCTGGAATCTCGCCTGTAAGGTATATGCGACTAACTAGTTTAAATAAACGATGCATTACCTCTTGACCTGCGCACTTTAAAATTTCTGCCTGCAAGCCATCCTTTTCGACATGAAATAATACTACTGATGTCTCCTGTGCCTCAATCTTGTGAAATTTAAGAAAGGGCCCTACGTATTTTTTTTATTTAATTTAAATTATTAATTAATTGTATTATTATCAAATTACAAACGTTAACGAAAACTCGACCATAACAAATTGAAAGAGGATTTATTCGAAACACTCTGTATAGGCAATTAAGCACACGTTCTGTTACCCCAGCACCACAGGTCTTGTTTTCCTTTCTAAACTTTATTGCTTCCTGTCGTTACAGTTTTAAATGATCTGGTGGGCTGTTGTACAGGTATTTTTGAATATATATTGACTAGGTCTGGGGTGGATTTCTTATAAGTGTCTGCATCTGTAGACACATCCGCACCCGAAAAGTCGACAGTAATGGCTCTGGCGACGAGTTGCCAGACTTGCAGCACAACTTCTCGGCTGGTATACTTCACAATTTTGTTTGCTGTTCGGGAAAAGGAACTTTAGACATCGCCATGTTTCATGCAAATTTGTAATTTGTAATAAATAATTAATACAGTAGTAGTAAATATATTTGGCAATTCATAATAAGCAAAGCGAATAATTTGCGTAAAAACCTGAATAACTGTTCCGAAGTCTACAATTTCTGGGGCATACTTCTTCAAATATGATCATAATGATACGCAAAAGTAATACAGATTTCAAGGCGAACAATAATTGTTCAAAGATTATTTACTGGCCAACAAGATCAACAGATCTTACCACATCTGATTTTTCTTCCTGGCCAGTTCAAACATAATGGTATAGACGCAAATCTGAAACTGCCAGCGTCGCAATTTATTTTTTTTTCCTGCAAAAAATATTTTCGGAAGTTAGTACTCAATTTTATTGCAATTAGCAACACCTTTTTATGATTCCCTTCTGGCGTGTACCTAACTTCTATTATGGCATTTTATGGAATACGAAAACGGACACACATTAATAAATCTATTGCTTTATAGGTAGAAAGTAAATAAGTTGACCTGTGACACTGTTATTTGCGACAGCAAATTTCAGTATTAGTTACAGACGTATAAATTTATATTTCTATTTTAAGATGTATTATGCAGTTTATTTGCAATGAAATAAGGTGAAAGAACTATTCAAACACAGAATATTTCCAAGATTATAAACACAGTGTCAGCGTTTCTACTCAACTCATCATTTTCTCGTAACATTCAGTGGCTTGGAAGACATAAATCAGTTAAGTAGGTTGCAGATGTTCCGGATTTCTATCAGATGTCAAAGTTTAGGCATATTTTATTTCTGCAAAAAACGACTACTTTTTCCCTATAATACGAAAGAATCTAGCGTTTTTGTCTTTGCTGTTAGAACTAATAAACAACAAGAAATGGTGGTACCTAAATTTTGAACAGAAGCAGATGACATTTATTCTGAAATGAGAAAGAAAAACAGGCACTTGGAAACTATAAAAAAATGCAAAATGAAAACTTGCGGAGGACATTGTCGACGGAATCATGAAAAATGTCCTCCGTTTAATTGCTTTTCATAACATCTCAAGAATTCCTCTTAATTTCCAGCTATTTCTATGTCAACAAAAAATAAATAAAGAATAATGCTGAGAAATTATGGAACGATTCGAAATTTTCTTCGTACAAATGAAGCCAATTATTTTTAACAAGCCCATACGTCTTCTACGCGTCATTTACTTCAACAGGAATCAAGCTCCGCTTCTCAAGTGTCGAAGCAAAGTTCATAAAAGTGACCCTAACATTCTCTTCTGAAAATGCTGTAAGTAGTGTGTTCATCCCCCTTTCTCTAATTTATTAAGAAGTTTCACGCACACAGGGTGTACAAAAATCTCACAATTTTTATTAAAATTAAATTGTTTTTGAAACGCAATACGGGTCAGATACGAATAAAACAATTTTAACAACCACTGGTAAAATGTTTGGTCCTTTGCTGGATCCGAGAATTTGAATTATCACTTATTTTTAAGAATATGTTTATGTGTAAATTTGTTTCCCTTCGATAAATGTACAGGTTGTTCAGCCTCCATTGATTAATACTTAATTCCTGATGCCAACCCTAAGTTTAGGAATGTTCAAAGGAGTTTTAGCTCAAAATCCCAAAAGCACGAGTGATTGAGTTACACATCACTTGAAAGGTTTTCTTGGTTCACAGAAACATTTTGATTTACTCATTTACTCATTTACTCATATTTACTCATAAGAAGTCATGTACAATTTTATGAATAACTAGCGGACCTGACAGACGTTGTCCTGCCCAGGGGCGGCGGGTTTTGATTTTTCAGTGGGGTGCAAGGTGGAAGTTGTAATAGTAATATTAATAATAATAATAGATAATACTAATACTACTAATAATAATAATAAGATTTTGACGTTGTGTAAAATGGAAAATATATGTATGTTGTCAAGAAACTACGAAATATTTATAAACAAATTTCAGAATTAATGTTTTTTAAACAAAGTAGGTACACATACACTACAAGATTAACATAAACAAGCAATGAAATAGGTACAAATGTATACAAACAAAATAGTTTTTATAATTAAAAGTAAGGGCAAACCCCTTTAAAATGAACCTGAAAACTGACTTCGTAGTACTACGCTCATTCCTAAACGGTGAAAATTGAAGTGTTGAATTTTGGACAGTTTATAAACGAAACTTTATTTTAGGTTTATATAGAAAGAAAAATTAAAAATTTTACCTTAGAAAGTGTCAGTTCCCTCTTGAAATTGACCAACTTCACGCCAAGAGGTTTACAGTTTTTGAAAAAATGTTTCTATAGAGACATAAAATATATCTTCTTCTACCATAATCATGATTTCGTGTTGCTAAATTTACTAGGATGAAAGTTTAATCGTAGTACAGCGAAAGCACTGCAAAATATGCCTTGGTATGTGCTGCCGCCCCGTGCCGAGTGACCGTAAACTCAGAGCGGCGTTGTCACATTTACTAGGTACCAAAAGCGCGGGCTTTGAATGTGTGGTGTTCTTGTATCCATAAATGTGATTAAAGAATCATGTCATCATCGGTGTTGCAACACAGCTGATGGTGATAGTTCGCTCCGTGTTCTAACGGATACCTCACCGACCCGCTGCCCCGCAGGTGTAACTTTTGACCTGTTTTACCGGACTCTTAATTCTTCTTTTTTGCAAATGTTTTACGTCTGACAATTGTCCTGTTAATGAATTCATCAGCTACGTCGTCTTTACTCAAAGAACTAAATAAAACTACCGCGGTCGCGGTGATTTGATTCTAACCAAGAAGTGAAAATAAGGATATCTTTTGCCGTACATATAGGAATCTTCCCCCATCTGTTACAAATTTGCCAATTATTTACTCCAACAGAAATTATTTCTATAGCAGTAGAAAAGATACAACACTTAATTTTTTTACGATACTTATTTTCAATCCTACAAACATGCTGCTTTGCAATGGGATCGGCAATAAAAATAAAATGCATTGGTGTAATAAAACTTTGTTTCCGAAATTGTGAAGAACTCAACATCTGCTCTGTACCTGCATGTACAAAATAATCTTGTATCCCAACAAAAAGTAATTTTAAGAAATGAAAAATTATTCAGCGGTTTATTGGTTTATTCCTTTCTGCGTTTTTCCAATAACCCGAAGAATTTTTTAAGAACTATAAACCTGGCCGATTCCGGACTTGCATTATTTATTCTCATAAGTAATTATAATTACATTATAATTATATTCCCATAACCAGGTCTCGATGTACTAAGAAAAGCTATAAACGCAATAGCTTATTTCGTTCATCCCTAACTAATCACGGCTGGGACGGCTGTGCAATGGGCATATTCTACGCATATTCTACGCTACGCACCCCATAAAATATTTCCTTGGGTGCAACCGACCCCATGCACCAATGCATTCGCCGCCCCTGGTCCTGCCCGATTGCAGCGCCACCTACCGGGTCCAATTGTGAATGTAAACCATTCAGGGATCCACTCAAACACACTCAAAAAATTTCATCAAAATCGGTCCAGCCGTTTAGGAGGAGTTCAGTGACATAAACCGTGGCCTACGAGAGCATGCTCTCGTAGGCCACGCATAAACACGTACAGAAGAATTATACAGAGTGTCCCGGTGAAGGTGGCAAATCTCTCGGGTGCGTATAGATTACACAAAAATAACACCCCTGCAGAGATATTCTCCTGTAAAATAGAGAAATAAAAATAGTCTTCTTCACATAAAATTTTTATTTTTAATTGTATTTCGATAACTTTCTTGGTGACGTACGTAGTGATTGAATGTCGATTAAGAAAAAATAAAAATTGACAATGTAGACAACAGACGAAACGTCCGTCGTACAAAAATAACCTTAACAGTTTGCGAAAGGTAATGAAAATTTACATTAAAAAATTGCTTTCGGTTTTTCGAATGCCAGAAAAAATGAAAACGAAAATCATAGAAACACGGAACCTCTTGCTCGTTGAGCTCTATTTTCTCGAAAACGCTTAATTTTTTCGAAACCTAACAAGAGTAACTTTTTATTAGCAAAATACTTATATACTATTTTCGTAAGCTTTCTTGCCAGCACACCTTCGTGGCTCAGTGGTCGATGTGTCAGTCCCTCAAGTCGCAACGTTGAGGGTTCGCACCTCGCAGTAGTTCTTTTTTGTTATGATGATTTCTCTTTTTCTTTTGAACAAAAAATCGGTCAGGTCCAAAAGGACAGCTAGGGTATCGCCATCACGCGAGACAGACATCCACTCATTTGACATACCTCTGCGACCACGGTCGTCCGATACGAAACTAAGTTCGGCATTTGCCAATCTGCAATACGCTACGTCCGATACGGGTATGCGTCCGGGGAAACAAACAATGCGGTTAAAAATTAAAAATATAAAGCCCCTTAAAAAATATGAGGTTAAGAAGGTAAGGGGTAGTTCACCGCTTGCTCCCCTGACGACATTCAATCACTATGTACGTCACTAAGAAAATTATCGAAATACAATTAAAAATAAACATTTTGCGTAAATAAAACGATTTTTATGTCTCCAATTTAAGGGAGAATATCTCGGCAGGGGAAGGTCGTAGGAGAAAGCTTTATATGAACTTGGGGTGTTATTTTCGTGTAATCTATACGCACCTGAGAGATTTCCCACCTTCACCGGAACACCCTGTATATAAAGATATGAATTTATTACCTAAAAAGGTGCGTTGGCCGGGAAATCTTAATAAGGGGTAGGATTTAATCGTGTACCTATTACTTTAAATATTTTGAGCATTTGGGTCATCGAAATTTGCAGAATCCATAATTTCGAGCATTTTGTCATCAATTTCGATTTTAATTTCTTTTATACCAAATATTAATTCCTTTTTGTTTATGGCCAAATATTATAATAAAGTTGAGCGTCATCTGCGTACAGATGAAAATTACTTTTGACAAAACACATTTGGAAAACAACAGCGAACCCAGAATGGAATCCTGTGGCGCTCCAAATTTATTGTGGACAACAAATTGAGATATGGTTATTTTGATAACTAAGTTTTTTACTTTACACTTTCTTAGCTTTTATCAGATTTAAATCAAATTTATCTCAAGAATAGAACAAATTCGATTCCCCTTATGGTCAGAACACTACCAACCTCTTTCAGATTCAAAGTCACCTGCGATACCAAAATAAATAGAGAACATGAAGGAATCATATTAGCTTTTTTTATCTAAAAATTTTACGAATTAAAGTTGTTCAGAATTGCACATACGTCTTTAAGAGTCTCTTCCGAGTTTCTACATTAATTAACCGTTCCCAAGCATAAGAGTTTGTTTTTTATTAAACGTAACTCGGCCCTGTTTTATATCTCTAGTGCTCCTACCATCGCGATCTATCTGACTTCCTATAAGTAGCAGAAATCCGCGACTTCCTCTATCTTCTTTCCTGGATGCTGACACTGCTATATCATCCGCGAATCTGAGCATGTTAATAGTTTGGCCCTGTATATTAATCCCTGAAGCTGGACTGTCATTGACAATATTAATACCATCTTCGATATATGTATAAGTTGAAAACTAGAGGTGACTGCGCACACCCCTGTCTCACTCCCTTCCGGATATCTACTTCTCTTCGTTCTTGCTCAAATTCTATAACTGCCGCTTGCTCTTTGTAGAGATTGTGTATTATTCTTATGTCCCTATATTGTTTTTGCTATAATTACTCGTAAAGCTAGAATTTTCACACCTATCCGCGCCTTTCCTTTTTGACAAAGCGACTATGAAGTTCCGTTTGTAATCTCTTGAAGTCTCACCTGTCTGGTATGTACAGCTATTTTAAATAGATGGACTCTTAACCTGCACACTTTAAAATTTCTACCTACAATCCGTCTACGCCTGGTGCTTTATTGTTATGCTAGCTCGAACTCTTCCCTTGTTGTAGGATACCGACTTCTCAATATTGTTAAATTATGGTTCGGCTCTTTGCATCATTGGAGCATACCTTTTCTGTATAGATACTAGAAAAATATCTAGAATAGGTAGTACAAGAGATACGAACCAGCCCGGCACTAAAGCTCCACCCCGTAAGTCATTTTACCTAGTTTATAAAAGAAAGGACAAAGGCATCATCCATGACTATTGGTCGGTACAATTTAAAAACGATATTGAATCTGAACTTTTGTAATAATAGTATATTATACACGAGTTTATAATGAATGCTATTATTCCCGAGGATGAAATTTACAACACGAGCGAGCGAAGCGAGCGAGTTTTGTAATCATCCGAGGTAATAATAGCATCATTATAACGAGTTGTATACTATACTTTGTCCACGACTATCAAAACAGATTCCCAGAAAGAATTTACCTTCATTTCCCTTCTCCAGTGTAAGAAAGATTCATACATATGCTCTCAGGTATAATTTTCTTGGTTTTTTGGGCAATGAATCTAATGAGGCAAGTTCTGCAGCTTCTTTTATTGCTGGTGCTGTTAAAGAAATCTCGTTTTCACTCTCACTACTCATTATATCTTCTTTTTTAGAATATGCATTTCAAATTAAAAGCAAACCATGCTGATTTGACGTTTCAATTTGAACTAACACATCGCGATCGCGGCCTACTAAATAAATGTAAGAAAGGGTCAAAGCGATGTTCCTATTGGTTTAGTGAATAATATTCATTAATCACTGCAGTGAATAATGTATCTAATTTTGATTGAAGAAACACAAGTATAAAGAGTATGTTGTAAGATAGTCGTGGACAAAAATACGTATTAACAATTGCCTCAAGTATTTTACATTTTTGGCCCTTATTGAGTGCCAAAGTTAAAAGTTTCCAAATTTCATTGTTAATTAATTTCACTAATTTTTGTTATGAACGAGCAAGAGCACTGCCTAAACTTTACAAATAATTTATTGGGCTTGCTAATTTATTTTGTCAGTTTCCTTGTTTTGAACGAGGCTAAAAAACCACATCCATCTTACGTTTTTAGGGAGTAAATTCCTCATTTTATTTATTATTCTACCGTGACTTTCATTGAATGACAATCAGAATTCTTTCGAACTAAATTAAGAGTCATTAGGGGCCCTTAAAATGAGGTTCCTTTGAACATCCCCAAAATTAAGGGTGACATGAATAACTTATTAATCAAAGAAGGCTGGTTTTTGACACATAATTGCAACTAATGATCTACATAATTTTCTTTTCCTTCGTTGCTTGAAGGGGTGTGCACCAAAAACTAGAATTGTAGAACAAAATGTAAGAACAAAAATTCCAGTTGCGTTGCTCTACACCAGCGGTTTGAAAATTAGGCGTCGATTTGAAATAGTGACGTCACAGTCTCCTAATTCTGTTCGATACCTGCCAGATGAACAGATGATATAAAGTATTGAGAACCGTACCAGTTTTTATATAAATATGCCGCATTTTCTTGAGAATGACAGCCTGTAAGAAAAAATCATAAGATTAGTTCTAGCGTTAACGCACCAATTGAGTTACATAAGGGGTGAAAACATTTGCATAACATTGCATGATTCCTTCAGCAATGTCGCAGTAGCTGTTCTTTTAATAGAATTTCAAAGCCATCGGCGCTGCATACTAAATAATGATCTCTCTGCATTTGAAATTTTGAAATTCTGTTAACGGATAACACGATGACCCCCATTTCTATTTGAACACTCCCACCTCCCATTATCACGGTGCGGGTGACTGAGAAAGTGAACATCTTTTCTTCAGATTCTTCACAAACTATTTTGTAGCTAAAATTTTTTTTCCGGACGTTGTATATCAAGTGATTGTTTTCTCGTAAAAGATAGTCTGGAACGTCCTGTATAATGCGCAACTCACGTTTGTTACACTGTGTATTAGTCCTAGCGGTTAACGACAATTTTGGCCGAAACCCTGCAAATTGTGTTAAAAGCATGAAACTTGGTCGGCAGCTTAAGTAGGTCAAATTAAGAGATTTTGCCCGCAGTACCCAAAAAATACCCCGTAGGAGCAGCTCAGGGGCGGAACATATTCCAAGGGGCTTGAATTTCAAAAATAATTACATAATAACCAATGTGGGCAAGTAATAATATGTCATTTTATATTGATTTGATATCGCTGAAGTCAACTTAAACCATATTTTATTTATAACTATAAAATTTTCAAAATGGCGGTCAAATTTCCAATTTTAATTCACAATTTTGTTAAATTCGCTAATATTAAAAAAATTGTAAAATATGTAACATTTTTATTTAAATTGCAGGCTCTTAACCTGTTCTAGTGATATTTTTTTGTATCTCAAAAAATTTCAAAATGGTTGCCATTTTTGAAAGTAAAATTTATTTGCAGTACCTATACCCTGTTGGATATGGATAGACGAAATGAGGGCATTATAGAAATTTAATTTTGTTTCTCTTTTTATTTAACATGTCGACAATTTGTTTTTGAAGATAACTATACCTACATACAGGGTGTGTAATGACGAGTTCGTATTAGACGTTTGTGGAGAAGCGCATAATTCGGCTAATAATTAGCTCTTGCTAACACTTGCACCAAGCGTGTAAGTATACAGCAAGCAGTATTGCATGGTTCGAGTGTGTAGGGCAAAGCACCGTACTGATGAATCTACGGTTTTCCACGCACATTCGAAACATGCAATATTGAAAAACTTCTGACATACATAAAACTACTGCTGGTAGAGCAGGAAAGTACCTACGTAGAGATCTAAGGATGTTTCAAGCCCGACGATATGTTTGGGGTAGCATCCCGTATAAGATCTAGTAGTACCCAAAATCTGGATTTAGTTCTATAATTCAATGCCTGGCGGGGTACTTGCCCGAGGAGTAGTTGTTCGAACGGTCCAGTACCACACAGAATTCTGAAAATTTGTAATATCACGTTTTCAAATATTCTCTGTTTAATGAAAATAATGGCAACTTAATCCAACTTCCGCTTATACCGGAAGTGGCACTTAACTTCCTTATTTTAAATAGAACTAATACCTAATTTTTTTACACTTTCCGGTTCTCCAGAAAATTTTAGATGGACTTTATGTAACATAAATAACCTCCAAATGTCAAAATTTCCAAGATATACGCGAGTTTTCAAATTTTTTACAGTTGCAGGGTACTCTTTGGCGTCTGCAGCAAAAGAAACAAATTGAAATCGAAACAATTGCGGGCGGTAGCATTAATGACAAAGGTCTAAATTAAAGTTCAGTGTACTCAAAGTTTAAAAATACTGCGAACAGGGATTAGGATGGCACATTCAATTGAGAAATCAAAATATTTCCAGAACTAACAAAATTAAATGGAACGCCCCCTTTTTATGCACTTTTTGAATTTATATCGACTCCAACTAAAATTTTCCGTAGAATCCAAAAAATGCATAAAAAAGGGGACGTTCCATTTAATTTTGTTGAGTTCTGGCAATATTTTGATTTCTCAGTTTAATGTCGCATCCTAATCACTGTGCGTAGTATTTTCAAACTTTGAGTTCACTGAACTTTAATTTAGACCTTTGTCATTAATGCTGCCGCCGGCAATTGTTTCGATTTGAATTTGTTTCTTTTGCCGCAGACGCCAAAGAGTACCCTGCAACTGAAAAAAATTGAAAACTCGCGTATATCTTGGAAATTTTATGGAGAACCGGAAAGTGTAAAAAAATTAGGTATTAGTTCTATTTAAAATAAGGAAGTTACGTATGGGGCGCCGTTTGTAAAGTTCGCACACATTAAAAAACCGTGTAAAATGCATCATTTAAACTGAAAACAGGGAAGTTTACCTAGGTTTTATTCTACATTTATAAATCGCAAAGTTATTTAATTAAACATTTTGCCATTTATTATATTGCAAGACATTTAATAAATCACAAGACATTTAATAAATGACAAGTTATTTAACAAATCGCACGGTTTTTTATTTAAATGCACTGTGATATATTAAATTACCTGTCATTTAATAAATAGCAAGTTATTTATAAATATCGACTTTTTTGTACAAATAACTGGAGATATATTAAATAACTTGCTATTTATTAAATGACAGGTAATTTAATATATCACAGTGCATTTAAATAAAAAACCGTGCGATTTATTAAATAACTTGTCATTTATTAAATGTCTTGCGATTTAATTAAATGTCCTGCTATTTATTTTTAACGCTGGTGTCAAGCGAGTTGGAATGAAGTACGATAGTAGTTCTGTTGAATCCGAACATATAACCTCACAAAAGCAATCTTCAGCTTGACAACTGTCAACAAAATGAACTGAATATGCATTAAAACTCCCAAAATTTGTAATAATGGCTCGAAAATAACTTAATATAACCCCCCCAAACAAACGTCAGAAGGTATGTTTAATATACTTTTGGAATTAACTTTTGAGAAAAAGAAAATGTAAGTTTTTGGCGAGAATTGTCCATCTCAAACCATCAATCGAATTCGCCCCTGCTGCAGGAGTAATCAGCTACAAGTGATGGATGAAAAATGAAAACATCTATAAAAATAACTTTAATTGATTCCACGGTTGGCACTAGGTGCAACATAACTAATATAAGAATAAAAACACTCGGTTTTGTTGTTTCACTTTATATTGAAGTAAATTCTAACATATGTTTTCACCTTTCGGTGATTATCAAAGAATAAGATTTACATACACTGATACTAAACTAAAAGTAGAAAGTTTAAGTATAGTAGTTGTGTGGTGTTATACTTACCTGAGATGTAGATTTTGGACCTTCTACTATAAATATTAGTGCCCGGTCGCAGTGAATTTTTATGAAAAAGTGCTGAAATAAACTACCCTTAATTTTGGGCTTGGAGGGTGGATGATCCTGGCAGTAGCTGTAGGATATTATATTGATGTGAGATATAGAGTTTGGGCCATCTGCTGCAAATATTAATGGTTGGTCAGTAAAGTTTTTATGAGAACATGCAAAAATAAACTATCCTTAATTTTGGGGTTGGAGGGCGGATGATCCTGGCAGTAGTTGTAGGATATTATGCTTATGTGAGGTATAGAGTCTGGACCTTCTTCTGCAAATATTAATGGTTGGTCAGTAACTTTTTGTGGAAAAATGCAAGAATAAACCCCCCTTAATTTTAGGGTTGGGGGGTGAATTTTCTTGGTAGTAATTAAAGCACGTTAAGCGACGAATAAGTGGGAATGGGATATGCATTTTTGAACTTGTGCTATAGGGGCAAGTGTGTGGTCAGTGAGTTTGTATGTTGGTCAGTAAAACTTTGGTTATTAAAAATAAGAACGGAAAAATGATTAGAAATAAAAGATAAAATAAGTTATAGGCAGTTTATGTTTCATTAGTAGAGCCGCAACACGCTGTGTACTATGTGAATACAATAAATAGTATGAAAATAGATCATTATCATGGGCGTCACCAACGGGGGCAGGGGGGGCTTCCGCCCCCCCGTGGCTTTTGGTACATAATGACCATATGGTAGGTACTATATTACTATAATGAAAACCGATCAATTATATGCTAAGAAAATTTTGCCTTGCCCCCCCCCCTGGAAATTTTGGAGGCGACGCTGATGATCATTATTCAATATATACTCAAACTTTCTGACGAGTGCAAGATTGAAGATGATCTTCCAGACTGTAATGTAACACTGTGATCTAAAGATCTAATACAATAAATAATTTTGTTCATAAAAAATTTTTTTACTTACACAAACATACGAAGCATAAACGCACTGGAAAACGTTGTTGGTTGATTACAAAATTATGGTGTTTAATTATACAAGGCAAATATATTGTACTTAGTTACAAATGTGTTGCATTCTAAAAAGTTAGGCCCTTGTCTGGTTGCACAGGAAACTGGAGAAACCCTTTCTTCTCACTGTGACTGCGTTGCTGGACATGACAAAGCTTTTTCCGATGTGGCTACACTGTTTTACAATATTCCTGTCAGATTTGTTGATTCAGTGAGGTTAAATTGCATGGTAAATTTCTTTTCGTGGATCACTATGTTTAAAACAATAATTAAGTATTGTTTAATTTGTGCCAATTTTTGAATACCACTGCTCAACAAAATATTAAATTACATTTGAAATAAAACATAAGCCGATGCTCTTAATGCTACATTTATTATATTCTCTTAACAGTATTTTATACAAACATTATTTTCTGTTAGGAATTATTAATGAACGTTAAATACTGTGTAATTTTGTTGAAAAATTTAGTTTGAAAGAAAAAACCTAAAAGTATGAACGTAAAATTCAAACTTACATGCTTCATGCTATTTTGTACAAATCTATTCGATAAAAGCTACGTTTCACCAGATACAACTAACACACAAAAATGATAAGCTTCACTCTTCTTTTAGGCATTCACATCTTCGGTATTCGGTTTTCGTTTAGAAATAGACTGTGAAAGAATCTTGTTTGTCCAAACTTACTAGTTCACCTGTTACATATTATACAAAATACTTGCTACATAATATTCTCAGATTGTGATCAATTTGATTCTTAATAAATAATTTCTCTAAAGGGCAGCTATCCACCTATTTCTTCTGAGTGTTCACACATGCTTTCGAATGAAGTTCATTTTGTCCCTCTAACTTCGGCTTCTGCAGCTTACCACTAAACACCAGACGGGCATATCACTTAATTGTTAATAAATGAGGGAAAAAACGCGTAAAAACTTAAATTATAACCAGTCACACAAATCTGTTATTTACGTCCTTATTAAACAAATGTAACACTTCACTTTAGTTTACCATCTTAAATGTATTCATCCATTAATTCAAAAATACCTTCTTATTAATTAATTTTAAGTTTAAATAAGACAAAATTTATTAAATTCACATTTACTACCATGCAATATAATATATGCCTTTGTGACAGACCAGGCTGATGACCTACAAGGAATGACATTTCGGATTTCGTGCAGATATTGACTTCTAGAAGTCAATGGTGCTGATGCCTAATTCAGTCGGAAGCTCGGAACAGAACATACGACCGAACTTGAACGATTAGAACTACTATCGTACTTCATTCCAACTCGCTTGACACCAGCGTTAAAAATAAATAGCAGGACATTTAATTAAATCGCAAGACATTTAATAAATGACAAGTTATTTAATAAATCGCACGGTTTTTTATTTAAATGCACTGTGATATATTAAATTACCTGTCATTTAATAAATAGCAAGTTATTTAATATATCTCCAGTTATTTGTACAAAAAAGTCGATATTTATAAATAACTTGCTATTTATTAAATGACAGGTAATTTAATATATCACAGTGCATTTAAATAAAAAACCGTGCGATTTGTTAAATAACTTGTCATTTATTAAATGTCTTGTGATTTATTAAATGTCTTGCAATATAATAAATGGCAAAATGTTTAATTAAATAACTTTGCGATTTATAAATGTAGAATAAAACCTAGGTAAACTTCCCTGTTTTCAGTTTAAATGATGCATTTTACACGGTTTTTTTAATGTGTGCGAACTTTACAAACGGCGCCCCATAGTTACGTGCCACTTCCGGTATAAGCGGAAGTTCGATTAAGTTGCCATTATTTTCACTAAAACACTAAATAGAGAATATTTGAAAACGTGATATTACAAATTTTCAGAATTCTATTGTGAGCGCTTCTCTACAAACGTCTAATAGGAACTCGTCGTGACACACCCCGTATGTAGGTATAGTTATCTTCAAAAACAAATTGTCGACATGTTAAATAAGAAGATAAACAAAAAATTAAATTTCTATAATGCCCTCAGTTCGTCCATCCATATCCAACAGGGTATAGGTACTGTAAATAAATTTTACTTTCAAAAATGGCAACAATTTTGAAATTTTTGGGGATACCAAAAAATATCATTAGAACAGGTTAAGAGCCTGCAATTTAAATAAAAATGTTATATATTTTACAATTTTTTTAATATTAGCGAATTTAACAAAATTGTGAATTAAAATTGGAAATTTGGCCGCCATTTTGAAAATTTTATGGTTATAAATAAAATATGGCTTAAATTGACTTCAGCGATATCAAATCAATATAAAATGACATATTACTTGCCCACATTGGTTATTATTTAATTATTTTTGATATTCCGCCCCTGAGCTGCTCCTACGGGGTATTTTTTTGGGTACTGCGGGCAAAATCTCTTAATTTGACCTATTTAAGCTGCCGACCAAGTTTCATGCTTTTAACACAATTTGCAGGATTTTTTTGTTAACCGCTAAGACTATATATGAAATTCCACTTTATATACCTGCCAAGAATAAAAAAAAAACATTGTTCCTCTGAATTTATCTCTTCTTTAAATAATGTATGCTTGACCAAGCTGACCCTTAGGGTAAAAACGTAATCCCGGGGAAAAGACGTAAAAAATTGATGTAGATATATTTGAATGAAGCAAGAGTGGAAAAAAGGGATATCGATGGGGCATGTAAAATATCTTTAGGGTAGCTTGGTTTATTGGATTTCCATATTTTAAATTTGAAGCTCCTCTCTTTTTGGGTGTTTTATGTGATCGCAGAATAACGAAAAAATCGTAATTTCTTTCCAGATAAAAAGGATTAAGTTAAAGCGAATTTGGCAACAGCGCTTCGACTTGTTTACCTCGTTGCAAACAAGAACCTATACGGAGGGAGTTCAAAAAACCGCAACTGGGTCACGATCAACGAGAAATTATTATTCTCTCTCTCTATGGTACACTGTGTTGTATATGCTTCTTTTGTATAACAAATTATGTTGGATCAGCACATGGGCGTCGCGGATATCTTTTCTTTCAGGAAATTGATGAATTCGAGTTTACCAGTGGCTATCACTAAAGTTGGACTAATTTGATATAAAATGCTCAAATGTATTTTAATACGACATGGATGAAAACAAAATTCAACCAGTGGCAGTTCATCAGGGGTTAACTTTTTTCATCTTATATCATTTTAATTTCTTTGTCAAATATTAATTTGGCCTCGGCCAAATTTGTTTTTTTTTAATTTTAATTTGTTGCGGATTCTTTAACGAAACACCCAAATATGCCACTTATGAACAAAATAAAATAAAATTAACTTTTTACCCAAGGTCACTGAAGATGCAAGACGAAAGGCTAACCAACCAACATTGTTTTTAACAGTAGCACATATTAGCTCAATTGGATTTAAATCGGGATGGTACGGCATAATAAAGCGTTGACCCTTCGATATATTTGGGAACAATCCCTTTGTTGTCTCATCTGTCCAATTCTTAGAAGCGGTATATCCACCATGCATCAGGTATGTTTAGTCCAAAAATACTATGGGCTGGTTCTGCCTCTGAAAATATTGAATATTCTGCAAGCATGATATTCGAAGAGCTCGTCATTCTTCTGTTGTTTTGGGTTCGTCGCCATTTGTATCCCATTTTACCCAAAATTTTCCCGAGCGAATCATTGCATCACTTCCAGCCTAATTCTTCCTTTAATTCCTGGGTTTAACCGTCCTTATGTCACACGACATCCTTCTGTTTTGTGGAATTCGTAAATTATGTGTCGAATATTACACAATTCGTACTCTGACAGATCCGTAATCAAAAAAATTGTAATTGTTTACATAAGCGAATCTGCTTCACTCTTCTCCGAAGTAACGAGCCGCCACTGATTTGTATACCGGTACTTATTTTAGGGGTTGACCGCGAACAACATTTTATATGAAATTTGTATTTAAGTCAATATGAGTATGTCGTTTGTTGTACGTTTATGGATTATACCTTTGACACATTCGTATCTCTGCGGGCGTGCGATTAATATTCATCGCGGCAAGCGTAGCGAGACATACATTTCGTTTTAGTGTACCTATACAAACGCACTAAAACAAAGTTATGCAAATATATTCAAGCGGTAATTAATTCAGTTTAAAACTTATATTATGTAATTAATCATTGTTGAGTGTCCATAGTGAAACGTTTTCCTTGTTAGGAAAGAAAAATCACTTTAGCAACGCTAGTAAATTAAAGTGGAAGCATTTCTTAAGAGGTATCTAACGCAAGACTAGAGTGTTTAAATAACAAAAGTACGAATGTACCTACACATTTTGATAGAATTGCCTTTTCTTTATTTTTTCGGAATTTTTCCATTTAAATTAAAAACCAATTGAACCCCTAAAATCGCATAACAGCTTAAAAACCTGTACAAGTCGCCAATTTTCTATCCCCAGAAATGGATAACTTTCTTAGTATTGAAGATAGAAGAACGGTCAAATGCGCAAAATTGGCCAGAATTGAAGATTTTCTAAATTGTGTACTGGAAAGTTTAATTGGTCGGTCAGCTAGACACATAATAATACTCTTTTTGTGGCATGTGGGTTGTTCAGAATTATAACAAATATAACGGCCAGACCAAGTTGATTTAGTGTACCAATTCAGTCTGCAAAATTAAATCTGAAAAGTTGAGATGATTCTTTGTTGAAAATTCAATGCTGAATTGTAATTTAGGATGGTATAGTTATTAAACAGATCAAGAATTTCATTATACAGGGTGTCCCATTTATGCTTCAAAAAATGATATGCAAGTTCTTCAAGTTAAAATAATGAGGGTTTGTCATATAATTTTTTTCTCTTAGACGCCTGTTGGCTGAAATACAAGGTGCTAAAAGTTCTGCAAAGAAATGTTAAATTCAGCATACTTAACTTAAAATCGAAAAGAGATTTTTATTTCAAATTGCACAGGGTGACCCAAATTGGGTGCAAGTATGGTGTATCTCGGTAAATATTAGTGATAGAAAAAAACTGATAGAACACTTGCGATCTCTTTTTTTATGTTCAAGTCAATGGTGAAGAGAAACTTTCGAAATTGTTTTTCATTTCCGAGCTATGGACGAAAATTGAGTTTTTTGACATTTCGAGGAATGCTTGTATCTCGCTTGTTATAAGAGATAGTGAGATGTAATGTAAACATTCTTAATGCACTTTTTTGAGTAAAATATAGTGGCGTAGTCAGATTTTTAATGACATGAAGGGTTTATGAACTGCGTGCCAAACTTTTGTAATTTTAAACGGCGGCCATATTTGATTTTCACACAGCTGAATGGAGGATTTTTTTCTGATTTCAGAAATATATAGTTTGATAAATCTAACTTCAATATTAACGGAGCTATATCGAATTTTCTGTTTCATTAATTAATTCGGATAATAATGGTATCATTTTGTATGTCTATTTGTGATAAAAATTTGATATACAGGGTGTGTTCTTTAAGCGTCCGCGGAAGATTATGCCTAAATGACGAAAAATATCAAGAAAACATTTTAACTAACCTCACCTCATTTTTTACGCTCTATAATCTAAAAATGTTTTTACTTATACCAGGTTAGTCCAAATAGTTGGAATGATGCTCAACTTTGTTTTTTCTTATGGAATGTGCATTATTTAATTTTTTACTTGATTGAGAACAATATTTTAATAGCACTTTCATAACATAATATTATAGCAATTTTCTTTCTTTTTTGAGATAAAATTATTTTTCTCGATATTTTGGCAGTTATATCATACATTTTAAAAATTCATATTTCTGCACTGGTTGAAGATGAACTAATGATATTTTTAACAGCGGTCCTCATGATAATCATGATTAACACTGTTTGCTCAAATTTTGTATAAAATATACGAGGAGCATTCAAAAATTTATCATATGAAAGCGACAAAACACCAGAAAAAAGTCAGCTTTTTCAAATGACATGGTATATTTTTTATTACTCCATTTGAAAGAGCGGAAAATTTCGCATGAGCTGATCCAATAAAACAATATTGTTACATAACTATAATTTTTAAATATTTACAATATTAAAATTTTCACTTCAAAAATCAAAAATAAAGTAGCTTTGGAATGTCTACAGTTTTGTTGTTGTTTTACTATAGGGTTTTATATTCTGTGGCTGTATTTTTACAAGGCTAACTTTATTTTTGATTTTTGAAATGAAAATTTCAATATTGTAAATATTTAAAAATTATGCTCATGGACCAATATTGTTTTATTAGGTGAGCCCAAGCGAAATTTTTTGCTCTTTCCATGGGAGCAATAAAAAATATACCGTGTCATTTGAAAAAACTGACTTCTTGATGGTTTTCCCTGATTTTTATTTGATAAATTATTGAATGCTCCTCGTATATTTTATACAAAATTTGAGCAAACAGTGTTAATCATGATTATCATGAGGACCGCTATCAAAAATATCATTATTCCATCTTCAACCAGTGCAGAAATATGAATTTTTAAAATGTATGATGTATCATGAACTTCTACCAAAAAGTAAAACAAGAAGATATTAACTACATATGATGTAACTGTCAAAATATCGAGAAAAAAAATAATATCTCAAAAAAGAAAGAAAATTACTATAATATTATGTTAAGAAAGTGCCATTAAAATATTGTTCTGAATCAAGTAAAAAATTAAATAATGCACATTCCATAAGAAAAAACAAAGTTGACCATCATTCCAACTATTTGGACTAACCTGGTATAAGTAAAAACATTTTTAGATTATAGAGCGTAAAAAATGAGGTGGGGTTAGTTAAAATATTTTCTTTATATTTTTCGTCATTTAGGCATAATCTTCCGCGGACGCTTAAAAAACACACCCTGTATAGGTATTTATTCATTCATTACATGCATAATTTAATTCGATGTTATAAATAAATATTCATGCCAATTTAAAAAGTAGTGACGATGTGGACAATAATTATTATATCTGGCGAAAACATAAGATGGCTATGACTGAAATAAGCCTATACTTATAGGTAATGCTTAAGACAGAAAATTCGTCATAACTCCGCAATTATTGAAGTCAGATATGGCAAATTATACATTTTTGAAAGCAGAAAAAATCCTCTATTCAACGAAATGAAAATCAAATATGGCCGCCATTTAAAATTTCAAAGTTTGGCCTGCAGTTGCCAAACCCTTTATAATATAAAAATTTTGACTACGCCACTGTAATTTACTTAAAAAAGTGCATTAAGAATGTCTGCATTGCATCCCACCAACTCCTATAATAAGCGAGATACAAGCATTACTGAAAATGTCAAAAAACTCAATTTTCGTCCATAGCTCGAAAATAAAAAACAATTTCAAAAGTTTCTCTGCACCATTGACTTGAACCTAAAAAAAGAGCTCGCAAGTGCTTTATCAGTTTTTCTCTATCACTAATATTTACCAAGATACCCCACACTTGCACCCAATTTGGGTCACCCTGTACTCACCTTTCTGATTTTTCCTGGCCTACTTTTTGATAGTGCAATCAATAAACAAATAACCAGTGGCGTACAAAATGGATGAAGTTAAAATCATTTTTGAAAAATAAATGGTACGTCACTGGTTTTTGCAAGTTTTTGTTTAATTTTGAAATCTACCATCGTTTCCTCAAAAATTGTTCTTACTTATAAAAGGTCTGTAGAACTCACCCTTTTCGAGATAATTAATGTTGAAATTTTGGGTAATTGATGCAGACGTAAAAAAAATAATACAAATTAATTTTTAAATAATGCTATTTTCATTTGAACTGAATAACTCATAACTTCATTAATCAAAATTTAATTAAAAAAGTTTTTTTAATAACGATTAGCTTAACTTTAAAAAGAAAAATTTAGAAAATATCAGTAGAAACAAGAATGAATTTAACAATACAAAAATAAACCCTTAAATCCTAATTAATTAAAGAAGATGCTCAAATTGTTGTCCATTAACTTCTGCACATAGGTAAATTAATGCAACGAATAAGAGACTGCCTTGTCCGAAATAAAACTCCTACATCTTGGCGAACGAGATCTGATGGATTTAAAATGCGTGCCCATGGTTCCTCTCGAGTTCTTACAGGTGTAGCATAAACCTTGGCTTTCATAAACCACCAAAAATAAAAGTCCATCATATTTAAATCGGGTGACCTTGCTGGCCACTTTACTGGTGCTTCATGATCGCGCCCAATCCACCTTCTTGGATATTGGATATTTAAAAATTGTCTCACCTCCAGAGCAAAATGTGGCGGCGCACCGTCGTGCATAAACCACATTTCTCCTCTGGTAGCCAAATTAACATCCTCTAGCAATACTGGTAGTGTATTCTGTAAGAAATTTAAATACCGGGGGCCATTTAGGTCCATACATTGATTGTAAACTGGTGTTGTGTATAATTCACAATTCCATTCATGGCTATTATGTAAATTTACTGCACCATTTTTAGTGAAACACGCCTCATCAGTCATTAATAATGCACTTACAAAATTGTTATTTTCATTTTGTGCGTCTCTGAACCAATTACAGAAAATCAGCCTAGCATTGGTATCTTGGGGTAAAACTTCTTGAACACGTCTTAAATGATTCGGATGTAATAGCTGTTCCTTCAGCGTGCTATGAACCGTTGATTTTGGCACATCCAACTCTGAAGGTATTCGTCTTACACTTGTTTGTGGGTCTTCTGTAATAGCATTCAAGACATTTTGTTCAAAATTTGGCGTTCGAATGGAACGTGGACGAGCATGCTCTATGGTGTGATGTAAAAAAGTCCCCTTTTCTCTAAATCGTCGATCAATTGCTGCAAACGTGCTTGGATGCGGAATCCGTCTGTTGGGAAATTTTGCCGCGTATCGCCTTGCCGATTTTAAAGAATTGCATTTACACTCACCGTACATTAAATGCATATCGGCTAATTCATTTAAAGGGTACTGATTGTAACACATTTTACGAAAAGATTGTTATGTAGACAAATTATAAATTAACAGTGATCATTTATTTAAACTGACAGCTTAAGCCTAATCAAAATTTCACAATGCAATGCTTATTTGTTTCAACTGACTTAAGCACAAGCCTACTTTATTTTTCATGCCCATTTGCACCCAAAATTTCAACATTAATTATCTCGAAAACGGTGAGTTCTACAGACCTTTTATAAGTTAGAACAATTTTTGAGGAAACAATGGTAGATTTCAAAATTAGACAAAAAACTTGCAAAAACCAGTGACGCAACATTTATTTTTCAAAAAGGATTTTAACTTCATCCATTTTGTACGCCGCTGGTTATTTTTCTTTAATTGATTGATCAAAAAGTAGGCAAGGAAAAATAAGAAAGGTTAGTACAATTTAAAATAAAAATCTCTTTTAGATTTTAAGTTATGCTGAATTTAACATTTTTTGCCGCACTTTTAACGCCTTGTATGCCAGCCAACAGGCGTCTAAGAGAAAAAATTTATATGACAAACCCCCTGTGGAGTCTGTTATCTTCAGGCGCGAACTATTCGTTCCCCAATAAGCAGATCTCCGGTTAGTAATTGTGGACTGTAAATTCTCTTGAATGGAAAACATTTATTGGCTGTATCTTGCGGTATTTATTACATGGAAAAGTTTGTACAAAAATTATGACATATTATTAAATTATTTTATATAACAACGAACCTTTTTGTTTTTTACATTTATACAAAAATAGTTGGCCTATAATAAAAAATACAAAATCCGGTTACCAAAGACACAGGTTCAAATCCTAATTAAGGCCTGAACACCCCCATTATTTTAACTTGAAGAACTTGCACATCATTTTTTTGAAGCATAAATGGGACACCCTGTATTTGTTAGAAGGAAAAGCAGTGAGACAATTAACATATATTTAATAAAAAATGGTAAACTGAAAGATAATTTAGGTATAACTGTTTTTCCTAAATCTTCTAAAACTAACTGAGCAATGTAGCTAGAAATTTGGGAGCCCATGGCACCAGCCATTTATTTGTTTGTAAACTGAATCTTTAAATATTCCAAATTTTGTGAAATTCTGGCATGTAGTAAATAAATAACTGCATAACTACATGCTAGAATTTCACAAAATTTGGAATATTAAGATTTGTACTGGCACAAATTAAGCAAGAATTTTGAATCTTTAAACTTGAAATACGTAGTTGTTAGAGTAAATTCTATTGCAGTGATTAAGTTTTTGTTCAAATATTGCATGTTTTGAATGTGTATGGAAAACCGCAGACCAACTGGTTTCGTCCTTCTGGGACTCATCAGTACGGTGCTCTCCCCTACACACTCAAACCATGCAATTTAGCTTGCTATATATGCTGCCGCGCTCTGGACAGATATCAGCAAGTGACAACTACTTTGAGTAATTATCTAGTATTAATTAGTGGTACTGGACCGTTCGAACAACTACTCCTCGGGCAAATACCCCGCCAGGCATTGAATTATAGAACTAAAGCCAGATTTTTGTACTACAATGCCTGGCGGGGTATTTGCCCGAGGAGTAGTTGTTCGAACGGTCCAGTACCACTAATTAATACTAGATAATTACTCAAAGTAGTTGTCACTTGCTGATATCTGTCCAGAGCGCGGCAGCATATATAGCAAGCTAAATTGCATGGTTTGAGTGTGTAGGGGAGAGCACCGTACTGATGAGTCCCAGAAGGACGAAACCAGTTGGTCTGCGGTTTTCCATACACATTCAAAACATGCAATATTTGAACAAAGACCTGCTTAAAAGCACGTACGTACATGGAGACAAATTAGGATTGTTTCAAAGCCATCTTAGATGGGGTAGCAGTCTGAAACGTCTCGTAGTACAAAAAATCTGGATTTAGTTCTATAATTCAACGCCTGGCGGGGTATTTGCCCGAGGAGTAGTTGTTCGAACGGTCCAGTATCACTAATTAATACTAGATAATTACTCAAAGTAGTTGTCACTTGCTGATATCTGTCCAGAGCGCGGCAGTATATATAGCAAGATTAAATTGCATGGTTTGAGTGTGTAAGGGAAAGCACCGTACTGATGAGTCCCAGAAGGACGAAACCAGTTGGTCTGCGGTTTTCCATACACATTCAAAACATGCAATATTTGAACAAAGACCTGCTTAAAAGCACGTACGTACATGGAGACAAATTAGGATTGTTTCAAAGCCATCTTAGATGGGGTAGCAGTCTGAAACGTCTCGTAGTACAAAAATCTGGATTTAGTTCTATAATTCAATGCCTGGCGGGGTATTTGCCCGAGGAGTAGTTGTTCGAACGGTCCAGTACCACTAATTAATACTAGATAATTACTCAAAGTAGTTGTCACTTGCTGATATCTGTCCAGAGCGCGGCAGCATATATAGCAAGCTAAATTGCATGGTTTGAGTGTGTAGGGGAGAGCACCGTACTGATGAGTCCCAGAAGGACGAAACCAGTTGGTCTCCGGTTTTCCATACACATTCAAAACATGCAATATTTGAACAAAGACCTGCTTAAAAGCACGTACGTACATGGAGACAAATTAGGATTGTTTCAAAGCCATCTTAGATGGGGTAGCAGTCTGAAACGTCTCGTAGTACAAAAAAAAAAAAAAAAATCTGGATTTAGTTCTATAATTCAATGCCTGGCGGGGTATTTGCCCGAGGAGTAGTTGTTCGAACGGTCCAGTACCACTAATTAGTGATGAAGTTATTTACTGTGAGAGATGTGTAAGGTTCATTCTATTCCAATCTTTTTGGACAGTAGAAATTATACAAGATATATGGGTATATTTATGTAAAGTGATACTACATCCAGGGAAATTAAATTGAAATTTTCGGAGATAGAGAAATTTTTAGTTTTTTCTTTGAAAGGCCCAGGGGTCTGATGTAAAATTCATTTTGTCCTATGATGTTAGAAAGAATGTTAGCTAAAAATTTTGATAATTTATAAAATGGGCTTTGGATACAAGAAACAATTGGTCTGAGAGGAATATTAGCTTTATGCAATTTTGGTAGGCCATATATCCGGGGAGGTAGAGAATTTTGAATTTTAAGTTTGCTACTGAGGTTTGGGGGAATGTTTTTTTTTCTTCCCTTAGGGCCTGCCTGCCAGTAGGCTCAGATGCACTGCAGCCACAAAATGGGCTTATTGTGCTCACCCTAATTCTAAGTCACACCCTTTCCATAATCTTGGTGCCTTGGACCAGACGGTACAAGTCATACATTGAATGCGTGGAAAATTCTTCCGGTTCTATCAGACATCGCCTGAAAATTCGCTGCCTCTTCTGGTCTAGAGCTTCACATCTGCACAAGATGTGCATAGCTGTCTCCCGTTCCTTATTACACAAGCGGCAGTTAAGGTCTCCGTAATATTTACCAATCTTCCACAGGTCGTGTGTCCCGTTAGGAAGCCTGTTGCGATTCTAATTTGCATCCTATTAAGGCAAAGTAGTTCTGAGCATCTTTTCCTGCAAGGTCCCTTCATATACGACTTGCTGTGCCTGTGTCCTGGAATCATGCCTAGGGCAGGTTCTGGCTTCCTCGTTCCCTATCAGCCCACAGTGACCTCGAATCCAAAGCAGTCTCACTGCGTTCCGCATGGCTAGGATATTAAGTTGCTCGAAGCATTCCCACACGGCCACACCAGTCTGGAAGACATCTTTGGGGGAATGTTACCTTCATCAAGTAATTTAGAAACAAAATTATTGTTTTCATTTTGTAAACTAATAGTAGGATCTTTAGGGATAATAAATTGTATATGTTGATCGATCATTTAATAGTCCATAAATTTTATTTTCATACTCAGTGGAGTTCATAATTATTGTTTTATTGCTTTTATCAGGTTTTAATATAATTATTTGTGGGTTATATTTGAGGAAGGTTAGTGTATTCTTTAATAATTCGACAAATTTGATTTATAATTAAGTTTTTTCTTCTTTGCAATAATATTGTTGATGGGAATTCGCTTATTATGCGTATTTTTTATGGTAAAGTTTGGAACTAATTATTGTATTTTCTTCATTTTAGAGAAATTTGATCTAGCAGCAAGAACATTAGAAACGAGGCAGGTGACATCAAAATCGGAAGAGAGGAAAAGGCAGATAGGTGGAAGGAATATTTGGGAACTAGGAGATATATTAGAAAAGGAAATCAGTGTAGAGGAGCCTAACCTAACCTAACTCTTCGGAAAGAGTTTGAGCTAGCATTAGAAAGTTTAAAAATCAATAAAACACCAGGTGCAGACGGATTGCAGGCAGAAATTTTAAAGTGTGAGAGAGCTTTTATTTAAACTAGTTAGCCGTATATACGAGACAGGTGAAATTTCAGAAGATTACAAATGGAACATCATAGTTGTTTTGCCAAAAAGGAAAGGCACAGATAAGCACGAAAACTTTAGAACTATCAGCTTAACTTCTCACGCGTCAAAAATTTTAACTAGAATTGTGAAAGAAGGATGGAGAAAAGGTCAGCAGAAATATGTACAGGGCCAAACTACTCATCATAAGGTTCTCAGTCCGAAGACTGGTTGGACGCGTACCTCCATTCTTTTCTATCCTGAGCTAACCTACGCATTTCCCTAAAAGTAGAACATCCTACATCCCTAACTATTTGAGAGCAGTAGTCTAATCTAGGCCTACCCCTACCTCTTTTTATTCCTATCTCTGACTCTAGTATGTCGCGAACTATTCCTTCGTGTCTTAGAAGGTGTCCTACCATCCTATCTCTCCTACTCTTTATTGTTTTCCATACCTTTCGCTTTTCCCCAACTCTTTCTAATACTTCCCTATTGCTAACCTTATCTATCCACGGTATCTTCATCATGCGTCTGTAGCACCACATTTCAAACGCTTCTACTCTTTTTCTATCCGCTTCTCCTATTGTCCAAGTTTCGCACCCGTATAATGCCGTACTCCATACATACGACGTTAAGAGTCTCTTCCTAGTCTCTATATTAACCGTTCTCGAGCATAACAGTTGTTTCTTTTTGTTAAACGCAACTCGGCCCTGCGCCATTCTTTGTTTTATATCTTTAGTGCTCCTACCGTCTTGAGTTATTTTACTTCCTAAGTAGCAGAAATCCGCGACCTCCTCTATCTTCTCATTTCCAATTTGTATTTCCATTTTAGTTCTATTTTCGCATCCCCTACATACCAAAATTTTAGTTTTCTTTTTATTGATTTTCATGCCGAAGCCCTGTGTCAAAACTGCTTCCATTTCATTCAAAGCCGCTCCTAATTCTTCTTTGCTAGATGCTAACACTGCTATATCATCCGCGAATCTGAGCATGTTAATAGTTTGGCCCTGTACATTGATCCCTGAGGCTGTTCTTTCCTTAACAATATTAATCGCATCTTCGATATATAAGTTGAAAACTAGAGGTGACAATGCACATCCCTGTCTCACTCCCTTCCGGATATCTACTTCCCTTTGTTCCTGCTCACATTCTATAACTGCCTTTTGCTCTTTGTAGAGATTATGTATTATTCTTCTGTCCCTGTATTTCATCCCTACCTTTCTCAGCACTTCGAACATCTTCCCCCATTTTACGTTGTCGAAGGCTTTTTCTAAATCTACAAATCCTATATAGACGCTCTTTCTCTTTTCTATCGTTTTTTCTATAATTACTCGTAAAGCTAGAATGGCCTCGCGCGTTCCTCTATTTCGTCTAAATCCGAACTGATCTTCTCCTAATATTTCTTCCACCTTTTTCTCCATCCTTCTTTGCACAATTCTAGTTAAAATTTTTGACGCATGGGAAGTTAAACTGATAGTTCTAAAATTTTCGCATCTATCCGCGCCTTTTCTTTTTGGCAAAGCTACTATGATGTTCCGTTTGTAATCTTCTGGAATCTCGCCTGTCAGGTATATGCGACTAACTAGTTTAAATAAACGATCTATTACCTCTTGACCTGCGCACTTTAAGATTTCTGCCTGCAAGCCATCTATACCTGGCGCTTTATTATTCCTTAAACTTTTTAGTGCTAGCTCAAACTCTTCTCTCATTATAGGACGCCCTAGGTTATCCCCCTCTACACTGCTTTCGCTTTCTAATATATCTTGCACTTCCTGTCCCGCATATAAGTTTCCTAAATATTCTTTCCACCTATCTGCCTTCTCCCCACTTCCGATTAGGATATCTCCTGCCTCATTTCTAATGTTTTTGGTACTAGATCCAATTTCTCTAAAATTTCTCCTAATTATTTTATATGCTTCATCAGTCTTTCCTACTTCGAATTTATCTTCCACTTCTTTGCATTTATTATCGATCCATTGCTCTTTCGCTTTCCTACATTCCCGAATAATTTCCCACTTGATCGCCTTATATCTTTGTTTCCCTGTTTCATCTAACCTATTTTTATATTTTCGCCTTTCCTCTATTAGACTCACAATATGTTTTGTTATCCAGGGTTTCCTACTTTCATTCTGTTTATGACCCAAAATATCCCTAGCTGAGGAAACTAAACTATTTTTAATGCAATTCCATTCTTCCTCTATGTCCCTAACAATATTTCCACCCGTGCCCTTTAGTGCTTCGTTTGTCTTTTTCTCGAACTTATTGCGCATATCATCATCTTTTAGTTTCTCTGGGTCAAGATACCTTCTTCCGCTTCTTTTTTTCAAAATCTTAAATTTAAGATTGGCTTTCATAACGACTATGTTGTGATCACTATCTATATCTGCTCCTGGATAACTTCTACAATCCCTAACTTGATTTCTAAATCTTTGCCTAACGAGAATGTAATCTATTTGATATCTCCCTAAGTCTCCTGGCATCTTCCACGTATAGCATCTCCTAACATGATGGTGAAATAGAGTGTTCGCGACCGTTAAGTTATGTTTATCGCAGAACTCTATCAGTCTAACTCCCCTATCGTTCCTATTGCCAAACTACTAACACGCTCAAATTCGCGGATGATATAGCAGCGCTAGCCTCTAGTAAAGAAGAATTAGGAATGGCTCTGAATAAAATGGTAACAGTTTTGACAGAGGTTTACGGCATGAAAATCAATAAAAAGAAAACCAAAATCTTGGTATGTAGAAGGCTTGAAAATAGAACTAAAATTAAAATGCAAATAGGAAAGAAGATAGAAGAAGTCGCGGATTTCTGCTATTTAGGAAGTCAGATAACTCGAAATGGTAGGAGCACTAAAGATATAAAACAAAGGATAGCGCAGGGTCAAGTTGCGAACGGTTTGTGTAGAAACTCGGAAGAGACTCTTAAAAGCGTACAAACTGTTAATTGTCTGTTAATTGTAAGTACGTAAATAAATCGTGACAAAAACCCCAATCGGGGCCGAAATTTCCCTTTTTAATTATTAATTTGCCAGAAATTCACACAATTTAAGGTTTCATTAAACTTGGATTCGCAGGTGGCAGCATGTTCTGCTACTTTTGAAAAATTCTAGGAAAGTGTGCGCTTCAAAAAATCGGCAGATTTTTTTCCGAATTGAACGCAGATATTATATACCTGCATAGATCAGTGGCGCAAGACAGTTTAAGCAAAACCAGTAGATGGCCTGCCATGTAGCGATGCCTCTGGAAATAGTACAAAGCAACACTGTTTAGAACAGTGTTAATAAATTAAAGATTCATAAAATTTCAATTCAGTTGCTTTTGTAATTTTCAAGAGATACTGAAACAAAAGTATATTTTTATGTAAACTTCGGCACCCTGTAGCTTTGTTAATAGTCACTTTTGGGCACTTGTCCTTAGGAACTTTTCTTCTTATTTTCAGTTTCTCTATTTTCCCCCCTAAGGTTTGGCGTATACGTTCTGAATCACCCTGTATAGTATCATTTCAGCTCCTTCTTCTAGGATCCGCCTGTGTATTGTTTATGTATGGGTATACGTTAATTATTACAAATATAATGTAGCATAAAAGAGAATACTTCGCTTAAATGTTTTATTTAAAAAGACTGGGTTAATAATTTTTGCAGTTGGCCAATTTACGATTTGTGAATAGGTACAGGTACCGTAACTTACATTGTACGATATCTAACTAGCGTTCCTTACCGAGTAGATGTTATCCCCTACTGAGAAATGCCATAAACACTGAAGTCTTTTTTCAAACTTGCAGCCAGATGTGCAGCAAGATGTTGTCTCTCTTTATTCAACCTTTTATCTTTTTAGTTGTTTTACTTGTACGCTTAGAAGTGGAATGTTTACAGAGGCGCTTATTTTCCTTGAAATGATTTTCTCATTTAAAAAACTCTATTTCCTATTTGTTGGAAATGATATTAACTGACTACGAAACCAAATAAAAAATAAGATTGTGTATTGTATCAAATGGGCGGCTCGTTCCAATACATCTGATTGAAACCAAGATTTTTATTTACAAAAACAGTCAATGTTGCATAAATTCTTGAACAAAAAATTTGGAGGCCACATACACCTCAGTTTGCAATGCATTACGTGACCCTGGCCTGCTGGTGGCCAACATTGCACTCAACCAACTAACTCAACCATCCTCAGATCCTGTTTTGCTATATGAGAACTGGATCGAAAAAAATTGGAGCATAGAAAGTGGTACTACAGACGCATGATAAAGACGCCGTGCATAGGCAGAAGTAAGGCCAGGTTAGACTACGGTTTTCAAATAGTTGGGGGCGTACGATGTTCTACTTTTAGCCAAATGCTCGAGTAAAGTCAGTATAGGCATGAAAGAAATGGAGGTACGTATTATTGACCTATTGTGCATGCACATTCTTAGGTAATATAGGAAAAATACTGTCGCATTTACGTTACGTAATTCAAATCTTTTATCGAGGACTTCTCAATGAACGCTCAAATACAGTAATGGTGGTCCGAATACGAATAGAGAATAAAACACGATCTCGATTCCTGAACAAATTGTTATTCTTCCGTGTAACCCACGTCAGTAGTTAGAAAATGACAATACTAGGCCAGGCCATCGAGTTCTCCAGGTGCCATCCACTTCTTCGGCAGTGACCTTGAAAGACACCAGAGGCTGCTGAAGGAGTCCTTGAAGAAGAAGTGGAAGTCATGTCTTCAGCAACGACATCTTCAGCAGCCTCTGGTGTCTTTCAAGGTCATTGCCGAAGAAGTGGGCATGTCTTCAGCAGCGTCTGGTGTCTTTCAAGGTCATTGCCGAAGAAGTTGTCTTCAGCAGCAGCAGCAGCAGCAGCAGCCTCTGGTGTCTCTCAGAAGAAGAGCCTCTGGTGTCTTGCCATTGCGCACCCAAGCCGCCATTTTGTGGTCTTTGGCTGTGGGTCAGGCGCCTGCGCCGGGGCTGTCGCGTACAAAGCACGTGTTGCTCATTGTTCAGGCCAGTCCATCCTGGCCCCATCCACTTCTTCGGCAATGACCAGAGGCTGCTGAAGGAGTCATGTCTTCAGCAACGGTGTCTTTGGGGCCTTTGGCCGTGGCTCAGGCGCATGCGCCGGGGTTTTCGCAAACGTTCTGGAAATGACGCCGACCGGGATTCGAACCCGGGTCCCCACGCACCGGAGCCCTCGCTCCAACCAACTGAGCTAATCGGCGGCCCACAAGCCCGTCTTTCAACTCATCCGTATATACTTATGATTGTAAACAGAAGTTACAGAATTAATATTTATTTTCTCGGAAATTTACAATTGTTTATACTAAATAAATATTGATATTAAAGTTTAAGAAAAAAGCACGTTCGCCGCCGATAAGAGATGTTATAATTGTTTTTATTATGGGAAATAACCTTTCATCTTGCCGATAGGATATGTTTGTTTAGGTTTGATCCCACGCTCTGCATGTGCATTTAATACGTTGTAGACACTACAAGGTGACCCGTTTGTTTGTTTGTATTATTACAATAAAATAACATTCTAGAATATTCTTCTGATTGTTTATTTGAAATTACTTGTTATCTTAATGCGTTTCGGACACGTGTGGGAAAAAAACATTCTAGAACATTCTCCAGTTTGTTTATTTGAAATTACTTGTTATCTTAATGCGTTTCGGACACGTGTGGGAACCATCTGATTGATATATGCAAACATCTTAGTTTTCGGTAGTAGAACATTCTACATCGCTAATTATTTGAGAACAGTAGTCTAAATTTAGGCTAACCCCTACGTAAAAACTATGTCATGTGGGGTGTCTAATTAAAGGACTCGACTAGAGGTATCCGAATATTGGGGTGGATTTTAGGGGTGGTTTTTGGGGGTGGTTTTTGGGGTGGTTTTTAGGGGTGGTTTTTAGGGGTGGTTTTAGGGGGTGGTTTTAGGGGTAGCTTTTAGGGGTGGTTTTTAGGGGCGGTTCTTGGGGTGGTTTTGGAGGGTGATTTTGGGGGTGGTTTTTAGGGATGGTTTTTAGGGGTGGCCACTCACTGACCGCGCCTCCGGCCACGCTCCTTGCCCCGCCCACCTAGATCATGTAGGGTATCAAATTAATCAGCTCGATGAGACAAAAAGGAATCTATAGTTATTCTCCTACTTCCGAATTCTTATCAGTAGTTGTCTGTCTGTATGTCTGTCGGTCCGTCTGTCTGTCTGTCTGTCTGTCTGTCTGTCTGTCTGTCTGTCTGTCTGTCTCTCCGTCTGTCTGTCTGTCTGTCTGTCTGTTTGCGAATACAGCTGTCTGTTGACACAGACAGCTGTATTCGCAAACACCATGGCTGATGACACGAGCAAGAATAAGACTGCGCATGCGCACGGTTCTATGGAGAGTATTTAAGCAAGAAAATTAACGGTGCTGTCAGTTAGTACTTGTGCTTCAACAAGGGAACCGCATTTGAATAATGACACACATAAACGTAGACACGTTTCGTGTTCTGGACGGTGCTGTTTTGGATGAGTCAGCACGCCGTGTCGAGGTGCACGTACATCAGCCGTTCGTGACAACAACAACATTCAACGCCAATGACGAAATTCGCATACCAATCCACCAACAAGACGTTTACGTACTGCCGCATCTAAGCAGCATCTACATAGAGGGCAGGTTCATCAAGGGTGCAGGAGGCGGAAATGCGGCTTTAACAAATAACGCCCTCAGTTTCCTCTTTGACGACGTCCGCTATGAAATAAACGGGGTGGAGGTGGATCGAACAAAAAACGTGGGCATCACGAGCACACTGAAGGGTGTAGTTTCTCTGAATGTGGGTGAGGTAGGTGCCCTGGAGAATGCCGGCTGGACGAATACGGGAGACTCACCGAGCCACCTTATCGACGCGAACGGGAACTTTAACGTGTGCATCCCGGGAAGAATCCTGCTGGGATTCTTGGAAGATTACCCCAAAATTCTGTTAAATGTGTGTCACGAGCTCATTTTGACTCGATCGAAAAACGATAGGAACGCTTTCGTGGATAACGAGGACACCAGAATTGAGTTGAGCAAGGTTCATTGGAGGGTGCCGTACGTCTATCCATCGGATGCTGAATACCTAAAACTTCTCAATATTGTCGAGGAAGAGAGAACGTTGCAGATATGTTTTCGCAGCTGGGAGCTGTACGAGTATCCGGTGTTGCCGCAAGCTACGAAACAAACGTGGGCCGTCAAGACTGCAACACGGTTGGAGAAACCCCGCTACGTTATTGTCGCCTTCCAGACGAATCGCAAAGCGAATTTGGACACGGATTCAAGCAAATTTGACCACTGCAATCTGACAAACGTCAAACTGTACCTGAATTCTGAGTGCTTCCCCTACGAGAATTTAAACTTGGATTTCTCCACGGGGAAATACGCCCTGCTATACGAAATGTACCAGAACTTCCAGAGTTCATACTATGGAAAAGTTGGCGAGCCGTTATACGGCAAGGAACAGTTCAAGGATCTAGCGCCCATCGTGGTGATTGACGCATCAAAGCAGTCGGAAAGCATCAAGCCTGGACCCATAGATATGCGTCTAGAATTTGAGTCGAGCGAGAATTTTCCGCCCAACACAACCGCATACTGTCTCATCCTGCATGACCGCATCGTTGAGTATACACCGGGTAATGAATCGGTCAGAAGAGTGGTATGAGAAGCTGCAGGGCTTCGATTTGCCCAGAAAATGCACGCATGCCTACTCTGTATACAGATTATAGTTTTAATTATATTGATGTAAAAATATATTCAACGTTTTTATTTTTGCGAAAACCCCGGCGCAGGCGCCTGGGCCACATCCAAAGGCCCAACAGCACCTAACAACAAGATCAGTTCTGATTGGATGCTGCCCACAACCACTCTCATTGGCTGTTGCCCCGCCCACTCTCATAGCCAGAGCCCGGCGCATGCGCCTGAGCCACGGCCAAAGGCCCCAAAGACACCGTTGCTGAAGACATGACTCCTTCAGCAGCCTCTGGTCATTGCCGAAGAAGTGGATGGGGCCAGGATGGACTGGCCTGAACAATGAGCAACACGTGCTTTGTACGCGACAGCCCCGGCGCAGGCGCCTGACCCACAGCCAAAGACCACAAAATGGCGGCTTGGGTGCGCAATGGCAAGACACCAGAGGCTCTTCTTCTGAGAGACACCAGAGGCTGCTGCTGCTGCTGCTGCTGCTGCTGAAGACAACTTCTTCGGCAATGACCTTGAAAGACACCAGACGCTGCTGAAGACATGCCCACTTCTTCGGCAATGACCTTGAAAGACACCAGAGGCTGCTGAAGATGTCGTTGCTGAAGACATGACTTCCACTTCTTCTTCAAGGACTCCTTCAGCAGCCTCTGGTGTCTTTCAAGGTCACTGCCGAAGAAGTGGATGGCACCTGGAGAACTCGATGGCCTGGCCCAGTATTGTCATTTTCTAACTACTCACGTCCTTGGTTTGTTGGTAAAGTTCTTCTGTACGAAAACAATTTCTTTTTGTACGCTCGCGGGATTGTATTATTTGACTAAAAATATCGTATTTCCTACGGTTTCATAAACACTTTTGTTGGTTTTGCCGCTGTGATTGTATATACCGGGTGTTCGGGCGAGACGCATAGGCATGTTTATATTTAGGAAAAAAAAGTTTCAGACAAAAGTTGTTATGTTGTATCTACTCTATAATAGAAAAATAGTTTTACTTAAGATACAGCGTGTCCCATTTAAATGTGGCGAACCAAATATATAGTATTTTAAATGGAACACCCTGATTACTATTTGTTTTTCGAAATTTAAGGCAGACCATGCTCGAATATGTTAAAGTTTTTGGGTCATTCCAGTTTTTTCGAAATTCCTAAAGTTCGTAAACTTGGTTAGGATTCAGCATAGCCAAAACAGACGCATATATCGAACCATTTCTTTGGGAATTTCTAGGTAATAGACCAGTAAATCAGTGCTTGTACTATAAAACTTAATTTACTATACATGGTGTTCAAATACCTACCTAATCAACTTTTTTAATATAACTTCAGCTTAAAGTATAACTTGCGATTTTTAAATGTTTTCTGCTGGAATTGTAGTCTTTATTATATTACTAACACTTTTCTGAAGAGTTTTCTATACCTAAAGCTGACGTTTTAGTAATATTGTGTAATACCACCTTTCAAAGAAAATGTCACGGAGTGCTTTGAAATATTTTTAAGAGGAAAATTTGAAAATTTTTATATTAGAACCCATATTTATTTAAGTTACTGAAAAACAGCAGAACCAAACTAAAATACCTACAATAAATTACCTATCTATAAATCTATTAGCCTTAGCTCATCCACTGTTGGATGATCAGCCTCCCCTTACGGGGGTGCTGGATAAGCCTTACAGCGCCACGCTGGCTTAGTGCGTGTTGACGAGGGGAGTTCAACTCATTGCAGCAGTGCTGTTAAGTGGATAGTGGAAGAGTAGCAATTGCATGTAGATGTCGCTGCATGCAGGAGCTAAACTTCGCCGTTTGTCAACCGAAGACTTGTACTTGGGTTGGCAATAAAGTCATTTATTATTATTAATTCATTCATTTCCTGTACTCTATTTTATGGTGACCTGCAGAAGCTCTTCGGGGAAAATAACAAACAAAACATCTTTATAATCAATCACCCCCATTCTCTTCTTCACAAACAATCTTAAATTTCCAGAGAATTAAAATAAGTGGCGCCGTTGGAGTAATTTTGACCGTCCCAGCAGAACAATTTTCGAGCGTTTTATCAACCTGTTTGCCACCGAATCGGATCGTCCCCGACTACGGCCTGGCAACAAACAAGTCAATTGAAAAAAAGACAATTTCGTAACGCGCCAGAACTTGTTTCCTGCGTACAAATCGCTTATTGATGGTAATTTGTGAACCATTGCGAAACGACGAGCGTCGGAACGACCGACTCAGTTCGCATAATACGTGCCGCTGCATTTCGCAGCGTTGCCAATTGTTAACGAATTACCTGAAAATAAAGAATTCGTATTTCTGTGGAGAACATACAAGGGCATATCAATATCTAGTCAGCTAAGGCAATTTTCTATACACAATAAATAAAATGAGCGAGTTTAAAAAAATCCGTAACTTTTTAGTACTGTAGTTATATGTGTAGTGTTTATGTTATTAATATATCCGGAGATAGGTAGGTAGTTTTCTTAAATGATATTACACACAGTAGTTGGACCAAGAACTTTGACGTAAATTCACTACCACACGTCATAAGACAGTGACACAGTAATTAAACTCGACACGTGTTTCGCTGGCAATGTAAGCATCCTCAGGAGTTGAAGATCAATCTAAATCTAATCTTACATTACATTGCTATAAATTCCCAACCCCCACTCCTGAAGTGAAAGGGATCGATGAACCTGTAGGGTTTCTTAGAGCTATTTTGAACATAAGGGCAATAAAATTGCTTTCTTAAGCGAAAGGGATCAATAAACCTAAACTTAGAACTATTTTGAACATAAGAGCGATAAAATTGGTGCCTTAGAACTAGAGGGTAAGTATTTATGGCTAGTCCTAATTCTATTTACCTGATAAATCTATACAGGGTTGAATTCGGAATCGGACCATAAGAGTATGAGATTATTGATATTGAATTTATGGCCCGTTTCCAACGCGTGTGACGCCATGCGTATCAGTACGGCCATATTTGTAATGAGCTTGATGCTCCTTGAAGCGAGTTAAAATAGACCGAGTTGACTGCCCGATGTATTTCTTGTCGTAATTTCCGCATGCTATTTCGTAAATTTCCGCTTTATGAATAGGTTCCGTTTTATCTTTCGCATTTCCAAGTAAATTTTGTAAATTGTTGTTCGAAGTGTGAACCACTTTGAAGCCTGCTTTCCCGAAAATAGTATTCATACCTCTAGTTATCTAGTGGTGTGAACCACTTTGAAGCCTGCTTTCCCGAAAATAGTATTCATACCTCTAGTTATCTCTGGTACATATGGTATTTTTATAAATTTAGTAATTTTATTATCCCCATTTAAAGTGGTGGAATTTAGCAACAGCATTTTAAATTTTCGTTTCCTTATTAACGTATTTGCAATTTCTGGATCGAAACCGTTGCATCTCGCTATATTTTTGGTTGTATTTACTTCCTCGCGGTATCTTTCAACGGATAACGATAGACTCAACAGTCTATTAACTAAAAAACCAAAACTAGCCTCTTTGTGTTGACTGCAGTGGTTCGAATCTGCAGTTATGTACCGAGCTGTACTGGTTTCTTTCCTATAGATGCCAAATTCTAATTTACTGTCTTTCCCAATTACCAAAATGTCCAAAAATGGAAGCTGTCCTTCTCTTTCTATTTCATGGGTAAATTTGATTGAATTGAATCTACTATTTAAATCGCTCAAAAAATCTTCAATGTTACATTTACTAGTATCAAAAACAAAAATGTCAAATATAAATATCGTCTACATACTCACCACACCTTTGGAAAATATGGGAGCTCATCTTTCAGTTGGGTTTCAAATTTGCCCATGAAAATTTCTGCAATGAACGGGGAGAGGCAATTTCCCAAGGCTGACGTCCAATGAAATTAATAATTCGTTATCATGCAATGTGATGTGTTGAATTTTGTTTATAAACTCTAAGAGAGTTCTTTACTGAAAAACTTGACTGCTTGATCTCGAGGTGATTAAATTCATTGACTTACCATTTGGACAGTTTGTAAGTAGGAGAATCTATAGCTGAAACTATGGGCCCTACTTTATAGATCTTCGGTAAACAATACATGCGTGGTTAGACACAATCATGTAGCTTACCTTTGATATCCGCGGTAATGAGGTTATTACATTTTATGCAACGGATCTTTGTTAATTTTTACGTATCGACCGTTTTCTATTAAATTATTTACTCTTTCGTAATAGTCACAATTATCCAATATAACAACCTTGTCAGCGAAACAAGTGTCGAGTTTAATTACTGTGTCACTGTCTTTTGGCGTGTGGGAATAACTGATTAAGAATTATTAGTAAATGATATAATGTAGTTGAAAAAATGATCCATTGATAATGAAAGGATATTTAATAATATTTCCAGATATTTTTTGTGCAATCGTCCCCTAGTCACATTTTTCCCTGAGTAAATAAATTTTCGACTATTTTATATCATTTGAAAATTATGTTAGTTGCACCCTTTAAATGTTTAAATGAACCTGCAATTTATGCAAGTATACATAGTTACTTGCGAGCAATTTTATGTAGCCGTCAGTCAGCATCAAAGTTAGCAATGTATTTTCAAACTCAAATGGTGAAAGTGAATAGTTTACTGACTTGCTTCCATGTTGAACTGACCTCGTCGTAATAGAAAAGAGTTGGTATAATTGAACGTGTAGCACTGATTATAGGTATTCAAATACATAAATGAAAATATAGTTCTTTTCAGATATCTTGGCGTGTGTGTGCAGTAATCTGCGCATTACGTTCATATGTCTTTCTCCCTTTTGTAAAATGGATTTGTTGAATTTTAATTGCTGCCGTAAGATGACTTGAGAATATTCTCACGTTTCCGTATTTGATCTCACTCTTTCTTACTATGGTTGTGTGAAACAAAATGGTTTCAGTATTAATATGCTTATTTTGCAATATCCAGTGGTCACCAAGCAATTTATTAAAAATTATTGCCTTTTAAGTATAACTGTCAGTTTGATTGTCAGGTGTAAAGATGCCTGGAAATGTTTTTACCAAACAGCGTCGAGAAGTTTTACGAAATATTTTTGAATACTTTACTCGAAAGAAGGAAAATAATGGTCCCCTATTGCCTTTAACTTGTGACCAGGAGCGATTGGCCGATGCATCAAAAGTAAGTCTTCGCAGCGTGTCGCGCATAGTTGGAGAGGAAAAATGAGGTTCCTCTGCTACAACGCCCGGAAAAAGGCGCAGCAAATCAAAATGAAAAAGTGAAGATGTAACTGACAGCATTAAAACCGAAGTAAGGAATGCTATTTATTCCATGAAAAAATTTTAAATAACAAATTAGAAACAAAACAAATAGTGGATATTTCTGACACAGGTTTGTGGCATTTATAACCAATAGCAGATTTAACTACAAACTAGAAAATAACCGGTGTCTTTTGTGTGAACGGGCTAATGTTGTGGGTAAAAGAATACATTTCTTGAGGGAAAACGTGAAAATGCTCATTGCCGTGTGCCGTGTTCAGAGTCTCGGCGCACACGCTTGTCACGGTTCCTAGCAACAGCAAAATTTTGGAAACTACTGAACTGCTGGCGGTTGCTTGGATAATCGGATATGGCGGCGCAAACGCCAACATATCTGAAAAATACTATAAAACGAAACATTGTTCATAAATGGAACATCAAAAATGAAAACAACGTTATTTCTTCTAAAAAGTTATCAAAGCGGTTAACATCCACAAATAAATAATTATTATAATTTCAAAATTTAATCAAAAAACGACGGCCGCAGCTGCTCCTACAGTAACTGTGAGACGAATCTCGATTCTTTTTTCAGTTTTCAGTAACTTCATTGTTAACTTGTCTTCGCTTGCGAGATAATCGCAGTATTGACCATGAAACCATGTAGGCGAGTTACGGTTCTGCCCATACCGTAGCCCGAGGAGACATCGGACCGCCGTTGACGAGTAGCTCGTTACGTAAATATATATCGGAACGAGTCTGGCACAAGTAGTAGCAAGCGTCAAATGTTTAAATAATTTTTGCATGACGATGAGAATATTTAGGAGAAAAAATTTGATATATTTATGGTTTAGACAAGTTTTTCTTTACTTCTGTAGAAAAAAATTAACAAATTATCATAGGTGTAGCGGGAGATTGCAGGGGAATTGAGTTACTTGATTTGTCCATCAATGATGTAACCTATTTGAATTCTTCAATTCTATGTAATATCAGAAATATGAAAAATAAAATTGATCCAAATTTTATTGTGAAAAATTCAGAAAAATATCGATCAAGTTTTATGAATTGTACAAAAAGTATAATAAATAATAATAATAAATGTACTGTTCCACCAATACGTGATTGGAAAACTACCCCAACAGATAGCAGCTTTCGTAAACCTACCAGACCCATCTTCATATATACGGGGCATTATTTTAGACGCACATTCTGCGTCTTTGTTGACAGACTTTGGAGCCACTGTGGATATTTTGAAGCGACATGGAGGGTGAAAATCATCAACAGAGGCTGAGGGGTACGTTGAAAATTCCATCAACAATAAAAAAATTATATCGGACATCGCCACGGGCAATTCTTCACCAAACGAGTACATCTGGCGAAAATAATAGATTTTTTCATTTTGTAAGCTGTAATAATGTGCATATCAGTATTAATATAACAAATCGGAAATAAATTTGATTTTCAATAAAAAAACTTTGACATTCTTACCTACTTTTTATCATAGTCGTTTTCATGACAACGCATTGTTTATTTCCATTATTTTAGTCCCTAGGTACTAAAGTGGAACTTTAAAGGCCGGTTGTTAGAACGTGGATCAAAATGTAGCCTTGCGTTACATTCGAAAAACCAGCCCGTAGTGCCTTGGGACTAAAAGTGACACTCTAGTTCACGAAAACAGTGCCTAAACCCTAAAGTAATACATTACCTCAGGGAGTTTTATAAAAAAACGACGGCCACCTGCAGGGGCTCCTACGGTAACTGCGAGACGATAACCTCGATTTTGTTTTGAGTTTTTATAAGTTCATTTGTTTCTTATTTAACTTCGCTTACGAGATAATTGCATAATCCTTGAAACAACGAGGGCGAGTTACGGTTCTGCCCATACCGTTTCCCGAGGAACAACGCGACCGCCGTTAGTAAGCTGCTCGTTATGTAATTATATATACTGAAGAGGGTGGCACAAGTAGCAGCAAGCGCCAAGTGTTTAAATAATTTTTGCATGACAATAGGAATATCTAGAAGAAACGATTTGATATATTTATGGTGTACACAGATTTTTCGCTACTTCTGTAGAACGAAATTCCTGTAAATTCGTTCCTAAATGTCTGAAATAATAAAAAGTGATCGACGAGTTGCTCGTTACGTAAATATATATATATGTGAGAGACTGGCACAAGTAGTAGCAAGCGCCAAGTGTTTAAATAATTTTTACGTGATAATAGGAATATTTAGGCGAAATATTTTCATGTATTTTCGGTTGAGACAGGTTTTTCTCTACTTCTGTAGAACAAAATTCGTATGAATTCGTTCCTAAATGTCTCAAATAATAAAGAAATGGTTACTTATGGCCATACGTATTGATCCCATTTATCAGATTATCCATGACAATTTATTCTAATCAAAGACGTCTTTGATTCTTATGGATTTTCTAATTCGTCTGAACTGTCAACATTTATCGACAATTTAAAATTTGGGTTTCAAAATGAACAAAAATATTTATTCAGTTGAAGAAGAGGTTTTCATTGTGAAAACATTTTACGGCGGCAATAGTTCACGCTCAGATCACAGCATAATACAGCAGTTAAAGTGCTTGGCGGTGTCTTTGAACTATTTTAGCTGCATTTGGTGACCTCCAACTGTAAGTGATTTAAGCCGTTTTTTAGCGGCGCAGCGGTTTTAAAAAATTTGGGATGTTTTGAAATCTTTTTATTTTAGCGTTCAAACAGTGACGTCATGACTGGAATGTTTTGAAACAGAATACGAGCGTTTTGAAGTATCATCCGGAGGTACTTCAAAGCGTTTTCAACGAGTAATCTTGGGGTGGGGTGTTGTCACTGGCATAACATAACCTAGCAAAGTGTTATCGCTGAACAAAATTCACGGTCAGATTGTTAGTATATTATTCAGTGTTATTAGTTCATTAATTTTTGATACAGTGTTCGTAAGCATCATGTTTCAAGTTCAACTAGAGGATGTACTTATCACCGTGGATGCAGAAACTGCTGAGAAATTGAAAGAAGTGTTACCCATAAAAAAATAATGCCTAGGTCTATTGAGGTTTATTCTCACAGATTTGAGTTTTGCCGACGAATATTTAAGAATGATAAAAAGTCAATTATCAAAAGAGCTACAAGTTGACAAAAAAGTTTCAAACCTTTGGAAGACATCCAAAAGTCCAACACAAGAAGACCATGATGCAACTTTATTGTTGTTGTCTCTTCGACAGACCTACAATAAGGAATTTTCGGACAAGAAAACTGCAAAAAATGACTTATGGCTAAGAATCTCCAAGCAGATGAATGAAATGGGGGTTTTTGTAGGAGAAGGCGTTGAAGCTCGAGAGAAAGTCAGACAAAAGTTTAGTAATTTACAGACTTCATACATAAAATATAATGATGCCAGAAGGACAACAGGGGAAGGCAAGATAAAAAAGCCAAAATTCTTTGACGAATTGGATGCCATACTGGGCGATAAACATAAGGCGAAACCTGTATTGGTTATCGACTCTTCATCCCCAGACGAGAAATCTTCACCGTTAGATTCAGATCTGAGAAATGACTGTTCAAGTTCGAGCAGTGTTACCAATGATGATGATAATTTAAAGATCCGTTCTGATAAGAGTCGTTTTGAAGAAGTTAAAACAAAAATTAAGCCAGGAACTACAAGAAAAGGTGCATTGGAAGAAATGGTAAACATTCAAAAAGAAAACCAGACAATTAGAAGAGATGAGTTCAAATCGATGATGGAATTAATGGAAAAACAGAGCACTCAAAGACATGAACAAATAATGGCTTTGCTAGAAGCTATGAATAAACATGGGAATAAATCGAAGCGCAACAAACGTAAAGCACCCACCAGTGATGATGACAGTGATTAATAATTGTGCTACCAGTGTTAATTATTACTTAACCCATATTAAAAGTTCCCATTTGTTATGTTTTTAGAATTGATTTTCTGTTATTTATAAAAGAATGTTTATTTTTGTAATTACAACATGTTCATTATTCTATTTCTTTTTATTGTTGCCTCCCTCTCCTCAATTCCGCCAACTTCAATGTCACCATCATTTTCGATTTCTTCATACTCTTCCCAAAAATCATAATTTATAAAACAGTAGTTGTGTAAAACGCAACATGCGGCTATTATTTTGACTGCCTTTTCTACGGTATTCACATTGATAAATTTAAGAATTCTCCATCGTGATTTCAATAAACCAAATGTGTGCTCGATGACGATTCTTGTGACGCTGTGACTGTTATTATGCCTCCGTTGCCTGTTATTTAAATGGCCATTGTCCCTAAAAATAATCAATTTTGTATTCCACTTTTACAGAACATTTTGTACCTACTTGTAAGGCGTCATTAGCCAATTGCGCAGGGGATATGCTTTATCTCCAACTATGTGGAAAGTATCATCGTAGAAATAATTTCTTAGCAGACCATTTTGTTCTACGTCCAAGTATAATTTTGAATTTCTTAGTACCTGCAAATAAATGATTTATCAGTTTTAACCATACTTTTATTAGTTAAAGAAGTATTACTCGGCTATCGTGGGCTGAACCTGGATATCCAACCATTATATTGGTAAATTGTAACAAGTTTTCTTTCTTGCTTCTGTTTTTTACCTTCAGGGGTGTGGGTGATCGGAGAGAAATACTCATCTACGCGAACTACACAAACTTTAATGACTTTCATAAAACAAACATAAACGTAAATATGTGAGGTTTAAAAGATAATTTTACAAAACATAAGTAAGATGTAAAAAAATGACAGCGAGCCTCACTCGACGGTCGACTGCCCGTTGAGCTATATTCTACTGGACGCCTAACAACTCAGGCACCATCTCGAGCTGCGCGCGCCGTGGAAATAGGGGTGGTTGTTACATCCTCCCCCTTTGGATTCCTGAACCGTCCCGGTAGGAATCCAACTGAAGAAGTTTCAGCACAACAGGACATCTTGCACGCCTTGGGATGACGACGGCCCCGTAGTGAATAAGGGTGCACCTGACTGGGCTCTTCTTCTGGTGCAGAATTCGTCTGTGGAGACTCTTCTTCTTGAATTATAGGGTCCGTTGGTTGAGCCCGCTCTTTCGACTTCTTCGGACGGCCCCTTTTCCGTATGGGATAGATGGGAGTAGGATCGTCTTCCTCTACATTCTGCACAAATGGCCGTAGCGAGGAAACATGATAGGTGCCCAATGGTACTTCTGGTACACTGGTAGAAGCTATTTGATAAGATGTTGGAGACACCTTCTTAATGATAATGTATGGGCCATCACGTCGAAGTGTAAATTTAGAGGTGACCATATTTCCCGCATTACTTAATACATAAGAGTCTACTAACACCTTGGAACCGATTTCATAATCTTCGATAGAACGGTACCGTGTGTCGGCATATCGTTTACTACGCTCTTGCTGAACTTCAATGTTTTCGCGAGCGCGAGTAAGAGTTTCATTCATTTGTTTTAAATAGTTCGTGGTGTCTGAGATCACATTTTCATTTTCGAGCACGGCACGAAGGTCTCTGTGTACGTCTCCCGGTGTCCTCATTTCTCGAGCGAAACACAGGAACGAAGGAGTAAACCCGGTACTGAGATTATTAGAACTGTTCATAGCGAACCGCACTGCTGGTAAAGAGTCTTTCCAACTACAATGGTCTTTGCCCACAATAATGGACAGCTGGATTTTAAGGTCTCTATTCTCTATTGTCGGTTGAGTGGAAGAACAGATATTATCTTTGTGGTAATAACTGAACTCCGCTGGTTATCTGCAACGGTATTGAATATTAACATTGAAATTGTTCTTTTTTTAATTTTCTGCAGATAATAAAGACCTTTATTTTTATTATTATTATTCCGGCGTTCTTCTGGATTCGAAGCAGGGTGGTAAACAGGAATGAGGTTTTGTTTAAATCCGAAAACATACGCGACTTGTTGCAGAATGTCAGAAACGAACTGAGTTCCGTTGTCACTCACAACGCGACGCGGAGTTCCGTAGCGCAAGAACACCTCATCAATTAAACACTGAGCACACGCATCGGCGGTGGCTTCTTTTAGAGCAAATAGTTCTATCCACCTGGTAACAGTGTCCTCAACAGCGAAAACCCACTTTTCACCGGTCGGAGCTTCCGGAAGTGGACCGAACAAATCTATAGCCAGGGTTTCAAAACGTTTTGAAGGTACAGGCGTTTGAAGTAAGCCGGCAGGTTTAAGAGTACTGGGTTTGTCTTTCTGACATTGAACACATCTTCTCGTATGTGCTGTAATGTCTCGACGCATGGTCGGCCAGTAATACTTGGACACAATTCGTCTATAGGTTTTATCAAAACCGTAGCGACCAGCCATGGGGTCATCATGATGCTCACGTAAAATTTCATTGACTTGGGTTATAGGGATAACTAACTGGGCCTCCTCAGAATCACTCTCATCACAATACCTATAAAGTACCCCATTCATGATAACATATCCACGATCCGTGAATCTACTAAAGTCCAAACTGTCGGGCCCTGGGTTTTCCAGGCACTCAATGATCTTGCGAATCTCAGGATCATCCAATTGCGCACTTCTAGTCTCTGTAGCGGTTTTACTTGGCAACACGATAGAGACAGTACTTATGTCAAGAGCAGCAGCGGCATCTACAGGAGGACGCGACAACATGTCAGCGACCACGTTACTACGACCGGGTAAATATTCTATTCTGAAGTCCAAATCTTGTAGGATTAGTGTCCACTTCGCAAGGCGTCCGCTGGGCGAACGAAGGCTAAGTAGCCAACGTAAGGGTTGATGGTCACTTCTTATAATTACTGGTGACCCTTCGAGATACCCTCGAAACTTCTGAGCTGCATAAACTACTGCTAATGCCTCTCGCTCGGTAGTGCTGTAGTTACACTCCGCCGATAGGAGTAAACGGCTGGCGTACTCCACTGGTCGTTCGTTTTCTCCCTCCCCCTGGAGTAAGCATGCACCAATTGCATATGAACTGGCATCCGTTTTTAAGACATAGGGCTGAGAGGAGTCAGCTTGTACCAGAATTGGAGCTGTGGTAAGAAGCTTCTTCAAGGTGTCATACGATTCTTGTTGATCCTTGCCCCAAAACCATGTGACTCTCTTTTTGGTTAGGGAAGTCAGAGGCTTAGCCACTGCCGCAAAGTTGGGAACGAATCGTCGGAACCAACTACATGTTTGTAAAAATGATTGTAATTCCTTGACGGTTTTGGGTGCCGGACGTTCGGAGATAGCCGCGATCTTATCAGGATCGGCTGTGATTCCAGTCGACGATATCAAGTGCCCCAAATACCGCACTTGGACACACGCGAATGAACATTTCGCTCGATTAACTTTTAGTCTAAAATACACCAGACGTTCAAAAACAGTCTTTAAGTCATTTAAATGTTCATCAAGGCTGCCGGAAATAACAATTAGATCGTCTAAATATGCCAACACGAGCACATCGCGTAATCCAGCACGAAAACGGTCTATCATACGCTGAAATGATGCCGGTGCGTTACGCAACCCGAAGGGCATTCTGGTGAAACGATAAATGCCGAACGGAGTAATGAAAGCTGTCTTACCACGATCTTGGGGACGAACCGAAATTTGCCAGTAGCCGCAACGCAAATCCAAAGTGGACATAAATAAACTCGGTTTAGCTGCGTGTAAAAGGTCATATAATATAGGCAACGGATAACAGTCGGGCACGGTCACACTATTTAAGCGTCGATAGTCAATACAAACACGAAAAGTTCCATCGCGTTTTGGGACTAACACCACTGGCGCTGCGTAAGCGCTCTCGCACTCTTCTACGACGCCAGTATCCAGCATTCGATTAACTTCCTTCTCTAGAGCTTCTCTCTTTACCGGAGAAAGTCTATAGGGTGGAACTGAAATTGGTTTATCGTCAGTGAGCTGTATGCAATGCTCAGCAAACGGTGTTGGCTCGGTTGGTTCGGTGAATAGATCATGATAGGTCGTTAACAATTCGTTGAAAGCATCATGATCAGATGACGCGAGACAATCGCCCTCATTTTGTCGTAACTCAACATCCAAAAGATTTACAGAGGCATCTAACTTGGAACATTCTTGCACAAACTCAAAATGATTGAGAGGCGAATCGGGAAAATGGTAAACCATGTTACCCATATCCATGATGATTTTGGAATTTTTAATGAAATCTATGCCCAGAAGAGTTTTATTTCGAGTATGTTCTGGCACAGCAATGAAAGTAATGGGAATGAATCGGTTATGTAGAATAACATCAACATTGAATTCCAATGCGTCTACCTGACGAGGCAGACCATCTGCTAAGAACATGGTGGCATGTAAAGAAGAGAATGGCACACCCATGGCTAATAAATGGTCGTACAACCGATGACCAGCAATTGAACGTTTTGCGCCGGTATCTACATATGCGTATCCTGCTAGATTTCCTACTTGAATAGGCAAAAGAGGTCTAGCACTATTTGTTTCAATTTCTGAAGTCAGAATTTCCAACGATGAAACATTGGCAGTGTTCTGTGCTTTAGGGTTGCAGTTAGGGCAAGTGGAGCGAAGAAAACCTGGAGTCTTGCATCCGTAGCACGAAATAGATATTGGCGGCGGTGTCGCAATAGTCGTTGGTTTTATTGGTGTGCTCTGGGTAGCAGCGGACGGACCGACGTCCTTACGCGGCGCGAGTCGTGCGGGAGCACCAACATTATTGTCTTTAGATGTTAACTTCTCGACAAGTTTACGGCATTCTGTCTTGGTATGCCCAAGATACTTACAGTACTGGCACCTTACTGACGCTTGCGCAGAATTTGTTTCCCTTTTCGCGTCAATCACACACCGATCAAAAGTTTCTTCCGCTAAACGGGATTCCGTTAAAAGTTCGGTAAAAGTGTTTACTTTCGCGCGTGGTACCTTTTCACGAATACACTTCTTATGCAACAAACCGTACACCATGTCCAATTGTACAGCTTCAGTGAGCGTACCTGGGGGTAATTTTGAAAGTATCGCACGAGCCTGACAAACGAAAACATCCGTAGGAGTATTAAAGTCTTGCTCTTTAGCGAAGAGGTCGCGATACACTTGGTACGACGGCTTTTGTGGACCAAAAGTGGTTCTCAAAAGGGTTAAAGCGTCAATCCACGTGTTAAGGGTTGATTTTACACCAAGAAACCACGAGGAAGCAAATCCATCTAACAGCATGGGCAGACCTTTGAGAGCGTTCTCATCGGTAATCTGTACACAGTCTTTGTACACAAGAATGGCGTCAATGAACGCGTTAACGTCCGAATCTTTTGAACCATTAAATCTCGAAGCGCATTTTGAAAAATTACCGCTCGCGGGAACCGGTTGAGGCTGCTGATTAGCAACGGTTAGCCTTGCAAGCAGTGCTTGAAATTGTTGTTCAGTTAATGTAACATTCGCCATGTCCGTAGATTGCGTAGCACGGTTGCGCAACCAATAGGTATGTTCTCCACGGTTTTCCGTGATTGGTTACGGAAAAGAGAAAAATAAAAGAAAATACACTCACCAAAATGCACACTTACCAAAATGCAGAGTTGATGTCTTCAACAACCGCTTAAAAGTTCGTTAAACACGAAGAAACTCAGTCTCACAAAATGTTCAAAGCAAACTTAAACGATGTACAAAGTGACGTAGAGTCTCTGTTGCACAGAAAACTTTGCAAAATTTCAAGAAACACAACGGTACGATGCACACAGTGACGCGACGTCTCAAACATGCACGTTTTGAAATCCGTTATGAAAACACTGATTAGAAGTAGCCTTTAAATCCAAACGCCCACGCGCGGTGAGAAAATTCAACCGAAAAAAGTACGCGTGCACGAACGAATAAAATGTTTTTACACTGAACTTCCGCAGATTAGGTATGCAATCGCGAGAAAAAAATAATCTCTTCGGCCACTCGCTTGGGCGCCACTTGTAACAAGTTTTCTTTCTTGCTTCTGTTTTTTACCTTCAGGGGTGTGGGGTGATCGGAGAGAAATACTCATCTACGCGAACTACACAAACTTTAATGACTTTCATAAAACAAACATAAACGTAAATATGTGAGGTTTAAAAGATAATTTTACAAAACATAAGTAAGATGTAAAAAAATGACAGCGAGCCTCACTCGACGGTCGACGGCCCGTTGAGCTTATTCTACTGGACGCCTAACAACTCAGGCACCATCTCGAGCTGCGCGCGCCGTGGAAATAGAGGTGGTTGTTACAAAATATTTTTTTACTTGTTGCTACAGCCTGGAGTTTGATAGAGTGATTATTGTTTTTGTCAGTGTAGCTATCTTGCTGGTCTGCTGGAGCTTTAAATTTAATGTTGCAAACATCAATTGCCCCAAGTACATCTGCAAAAATTTAATTTTCAGGTGCGTGTGCAAATAAATGTAAATATACCTAACGTACCTACCTGGATATCCACTTCGATCTCTAAAATCACTCATTACCTTTGCAGTCTCTCGTCGATCAGGCCATACTATGACTCTGTTTCTAAGGGTTATTAACTTTGCAATCATGAATTTTGTGCAATTATATATAGTTGATACTGCCACACCAAATTTATCGGCTACTGACAGTAGTACTTCGCCATTTCCAAGAAACCATAATGTTATAAGCAATGCTTTCTCCATAGGTACTGGTTCTTGGCCCCCAAGATATGTTTTTTCACACAAATTTAAAGAACTCAATAAACTTTTAAAGGTGTTTTTAGACATTCTAAATAATCCATAAAAATCGCTGTCCAGATATAAAGAAATCCACTTTTCGTAATAATCTGTGATTTTCACATGGGGCACATTTGAAGTTACTGCAACATTCAAAAGACTCTCACTGGCGCTCTCATTATTGTCGAACCATGTTTTGAGAATTATTGGAAGACCTAGACACGGCTCTTCTATCAGGCCCAGAATTTTTGAGAATTCTGTTCCCATTATTAAATAATTTAGCTAAACACTAATCAAGCCACCGAACAGAAACAGGCCAAATTGAAACCTAACCTCAACTGCCACCATCAAAAAGTCCCTTGTCAAAATCATAAATGCGTTTCAAACAAGTTTAGTTTTTGCGAGTATTGTTTTTGATGACGTCAGAGATGAAACCGCTTCAAAACCCAATTTTAAAAGTCTGCGTCGCTAAAAAACGGCTTTACTACCGCGGCGTTTTATCAAAAGGTTTGACGCCGGTATTAACTCTGCGATAAACGAAAAAGAACACGTACGGAGATTGAGAAGTTGCGCGGGCTCCGCTACGCGAGCTAGAAAGTAGAGAGAGCTGTTCTGCTGTATTATGCTGTGCTTAGAAGACGGAAGAGTATGGATACACAACGCCCGATCTTTGCTATACACGTGAGTGTTACCAAAATTTGAGCAAATATGGTAAGTGGTGAAACCAGGTTACTGTTTAGAGTTCATGTAATTTAACTCAAAATAACGAAAGCAACGTTTGTAGTAGTGCAATATTAGTCATAACATTTTAAGAATTTTCGTTCAATTCTCGGCGTTTAGGTTACTCCCCTTTTTTTGGTGTCAAATGGTGACAGGAACATCTGCTTTGTTATTCCTCCTCTTTTTCCCTCCTCTGAGAGTTCAGGCGTAGCCCGTGACTTATTTTCTGTTCCTTCGGTAACAACAATAAATAATTTATTGAGGAAATATTTTTGTTTATTTTGAAAACCAAATTTTAAATTGTCGATAAATCTTGACAATTCAGACGAATTACAAAATACATAAGAATCAAATTTCCGCTGTTATTTGCTGTGATAAGTAATAAAAGATATATTTCGCTATTATTTACTTTTTGGGACAATTTGTTAAGGAAAATAAACAATTGAATATCGTGACTTTTTTTGCGGGGGGCCCATATTTTGGGATTCTCAGCAAACTTTCTTAATGAATTTCTTCGATTCGACATAGAATATGACCACTTTCCATTTAACTGAAATAAATAGTTTTTTCGTCTTGAACACTCCTAGTGTGATAGAATGTATTCGACTGGGTTTTCAAGGAGAGCTTTTCATAAGAAAATTTTGTCTGTTACGTATTTTTTGAGACACACTGTAGATAAATCAAGTAAAATGTATTTTATAACTAAGATAGGCTAATTTAATGCTGAACAATAACATCAAAAAGTTTACACCATTCCTATACACCTATACAGGGTATCCCACGACGACCTTTCACGATCTGTATAATGGGAAAGTATATATAGCAGAATTACACAAATTTGCACAAATTTTCACAAACAGATAATCAAGGATGTTCAATTCGACTAAAATATTTGTAACTTTCTGCGACTTCCGGTTATACCGGAAATAGACACCAACTTCCGGAAAAACTGAGATCGTTTATTTAAATTAGTTAGTCGCATATACCCGACAGGCGAGATTCCAGAAGATTACAAACGGAACATCATAGTAGCTTTGCCAAAAAAGAAAGGCGCGGATAGTTGCGAAAATTTTAGAACTATCAGTTTAACTTCCCACGCGTCAAAAATTTTAACTAGAATTGTGCAAAGAAGGATGGAGAAAAGGGCGTAAGAAATGTTTAGGAGAAGATCAGTTCGGATTTAGACGAAGTAGAGGAACGCGCGAGGCCATTTTAGCTTTACGAGTAATTATAGAAAAACAATAGAAAAGGGAAAGAGCGTCTATATAGGATTTGTAGATTTAGAAAAAGCCTTCGACAACGTAAAATGGGGGAAGATGTTCGAAGTGCTCAGAAAGGTAGGGATGAAATATAGGGACAGAAGAATAATACATAATCTCTACGAAGAGCAAAAGGCAGTTATAGAATGTGAGCAGGAACGAAGAGAAGTAGATATCCGGAAGGGAGTCAGACAGGGATGTGCATTGTCACCTCTAGTTTTCAACTTATATATTGAAGATATGCGATTAATATTGTTAAGGAAAGAACAGCCTCAGAGATTAATGTACAGGGTCAAACTATTAACATGCTCAGATTTGCGGATGATATAGCAGTGTTATCAGCTAGCAAAGAATAATTAGGAGCGGCTTTGAATGAAATGGAAACAGTTTTGACAAGGGGCTACGGCATGAAAATCAACAAAACGAAAACTAAAATTTTGGTATGTAGAGGGAGTGAAAATAGAAGTAAAATTTAAATACAAATAGGAAATGAGAAGATAGAGGAGGTCGCGTATTTCTGCTATTTAGGAAGTAAAATAACTCGAGATGGTATACAGGGTGGTCACTTTTACAATGTACACCTTTGGAGTCTTCTAAACCAGAAGAGATTCAGAGTTGGTCAAATTACAGAAAACGTGCACATTTTCCATGCCCTTTAAGGATCTGAAAAGAAATTCTGGATAGCTCTCGTTGTTCCTGAAATATCCTGAAAAGAATTGAAGCATTGCATTTTCTTATTTCTTCCATATATTATTTATTACTTGAGCAAATGTAATGCCCTTCGGCGGGTTTACATAAGTAGGTATGGGCTATCCACTGGATGTTTCAAAATTTGTCTAAGCCTACTACATCTTCGAGTTTTCATAATCATGGCAACTAGATTTTGTAGATAAGGAGTGAAATTAGTGTTCCAGAAAGTTAGATGACCCATGTGCGATACATCGTTGAAATTGTATTTTTTTTCTCTATCCAACCTTATGAAAATCCAATATGGCGCCCATAAGAAATTCAAAAGTTGACCATGAAAACTTGAAGATGTAGTAGGCTTAGACAAATTTTGAAACATCCAGTGGAAAGCCCATACCCACTTATGTAAACCTGCCAAAGGTCATCACATTCGCTTGAGTAATAAATAATATATGGGAGAAATAAGAAAACGCAATATTTCAATTTTTTCAGGATATTTCAGGAACAACGAGAGCTATCCAGAATTTCTTTTCAGATCCTTAAAGAGCATGAAAATGTGCAACTTTCTCACCATTTGACCAACTCTGAATCTCTTCGGGTTTAGAAGATTCCAATGGTGTACATTGTAAAAGTGACCACCCTGTATAGGAGCACTAAAGATATAAAACAAAGAATAACGCAAAAAGAAACAACTGTTATGTTCGGGAACGGGTAATGTGTAAACTCGGAAGAGACTCTTAAAGTCGTATGTATGGAGTACGGCATTATACGGGTGCGAAACTTGGACAATAGGAGAAGCGGATCGAAAAAGAGTAGAAGCGTTTGAAATGTGGTGCTATACAAACGCATGATGAAGATATCGTGGATAGATAGAGTTAGCAATAGGGAAGTATTAGAAAGAGTTGGGTAAAAGCGAAAGATATGGAAGACAATAAAGAAAAGGAGAGATAGGATGGTAGGACACCTTCTAAGACACGAAGGAATAGTTCGCGACATGCTATAGTCAGAGATAGGAATAAAAAGAGGTAGGGGTAGGTCTAGATTAGATTACTGCTCTCAAATAGTTAGGGATGTAAGATGTTCTACTTTTAGGGAAATGCGTAGGTTAGCTCAGGATAGAAAAGGATGGAGGTACGCGCCCAACCAGTCTTCGGACTGAAAACCTTATGATGATGATGATGTTTAAGTAACATTTGAAAAGGCAGAGCTTAGTTTGCGTAGTGATTGAGTTTATCAGAATAAAAAATTGTTTTAAGGAATGTTGGCGCTCGATAACTATTAGGTACCTAAACACTAAACATTTGGATAGATTTTTTTTCATGCAAATTAATAAAACAAATTTTTTATAAATGTAGAAAAATAATAATTGTTTTATTAACTTTTCTCAAAGGCCAATAAACTTTATATCAGTCACTTTATGGCTGCAGCGCATGGCGTGCAGCACACCAAAATTATTTTTTTTAGGTTAAACTATGCCAGATAGCGAAATCGAAAAAGATACAAGAAATGTTTCAAATAAGAGTGTCTGTCTGCGGAAAAAGTTTTAAAACTATTGACCAAATTGTTAAAAAATATGAGCTTCGTTGCATGTGGATGATCAACTTTCGACCGCTTCAGTAACACCCTCTAGCAAAAGAATGATGCCAAAAACACCTTTTCCAGTACGGATTCGCATTCCAAATTTAATCTCTGTCGTTAAATTCAATCTTTTGTTATTAAGACAAACATTATTTTTATGAAAATCTTTGACGCTTGATAGCGCCTTAACGCCTTAACTTTTGGATATAGGTAAGCTTGGTTAAATCGCTTTTTTCGATCTCAGAAATACGTGGTATCCTTTTGTACACACCTTTTAGGGACACCTCTAGAGTTGCCCAAGCCTAACAAGCAATTCTGCCCTATTTATTATTTCAGACATCCAGGAACAAATTTTCATGACTTTCGTTCTACAGAAATAAAGAGAAACCTGTCTAAACCATAAATATATCAAAGTTTTACTCATAGATATTCCCATTGTCATGCAAAAATTATTTGAATACTTGGCGCTTGCTGCTACTTGTGCCGTTCTCGTACGTATATTTACCTGTGTAACGAGCAAGTCTTCGACGGTCCGATGTTTCCTCGGGAAACGGTATGGGCAGAACCGCAACTCGCCTTCTTAAAAAAAAGCGATTATCTCGCAAGCCAGGTTATTATACAAAAATGAAATGCTAAACAAAACGAGATTTATCGTCTCACAGTTACCGCAGGAGCGCCTGTGGCCGTCGTTTTTTGACGAGATTTTGCAATTATAAATAATTTTGTCCCCGACTATCTTACAACATACTCTTTATACTTGCGTTTCTTCAATCATAATTATTAGATACATTAATCACTGCAGTGAATAATGAATATTATTCACTAAACCAATAGGAACATCGCTTTGACCCTTTTTTACATTTATTTAGTAGGCCGCGATCGCGATGTGTCAGTTCAAATTGAAACGTCAAATCAGCATGGTTTGCTTTTAATTTGAAATGCATATTCTAAAAAAGAAGATATAATGAGTAGTGAGAGTGGAAACGAGGTTTCTTTAACAGCACCAGCAATAAAAGAAGCCGCAGAACGTGCCTCATTAGATTCAGTGCCCAAAAAACCAAAAAAATTATACCTGAGAGCACATGTATGAATCTTTCTTACACTGGAGAAGGGAAATGAAGGTAAATTCTTTCTGGGAATCTGTTTTGATAGTCGTGGACAAAGTATAGTATACAACTCGTTATAATGATGCTATTATTACCTCTGATGATTACAAAACTCGCTCGCTTCGCTCGCTCGTGTTGTAAACTTCATCCTCGGTAATAATAGCATTCATTATAAACTCGTGTATAATATACTATTATTTATTGAGTTTCACTGACTCGCTTCTAAGAGCTTCATTTTTTCCAAATAAAAGTTTAACTCTTTAATTTAACTCTGTGTGTAGACTTTCCAACTTAAAGTTGGCTCAATTTAGTAGATAAATGTAATATTATAGTTACAGAAACACCCTGTATAACATCCATTTGTGAGTATACTTTGTTTTAAAGACAGGCTCATAAGCAACATTTTTTTATTATTCCAGACATTATTGAACGAATTTACATAAATTTCGTTCTACAGAAATAGAAAAAAACCTCCCTAAACCTTAAATATATCAAAGTTTTTCTCCCAAATATTCACAATGTCCTGCAAAAATTATTTGAACACTTGGCGCTTGCTGCTACTTGTGGCACTCTCGTAAGTATATATGTTTACGTAACCAGCAGCTTGTCCACGGCGGTCCGATGTCTCCTCGGGCTACGGTATGGGCAGAACCGTAACTCGCCTACATGGTTTTATGGTATATACTGCGATTTATCGTGTCAATGAGTTAAATAAGTTACAAATGAGGTTTATATAAACTGAGAAAAGAAACGAGATTCGTCTCACAGTTACCGTAGGAGCGCCTGCGGCCGTCGTTTTTTTTGTAAAACTGCGATTATAAATAATTTTTGTAACGTTTTCTTTTGATAAAAGATTGTTGTATTGTTCGATTTTTGTTCTCGAGTTAAAAATGTCCAGAATGGGCTCTCACCTGAGAGAAGAATTAATTGTTAATTAATTATTTGTGAGAACAAAAAACTCGACATGTATAAATAAAACTTATAAAAAAGTTAACAAATATTAAATCCGTCAGATATTTTGAAATACCACGTGTAAAATACCGATAAAATAAGAAGACTTTAATTCAAACAAAAGAAAAGTCGTTGTTGACTGGTACCTAATATTCTGCACAGGTAGGTAGGTACATAAGAAATTATAAATTTACTAAAACAAGTACACCTATGTGAACGTCTGTGCCTAGCCAGTAATCACTATCTTCCCTTATCTATGGTAATTGACTGCGTCGCATCGTTTTATGATTAAGTAAAACGATAATAATGAATCACAATTTTAAAAACTTTTAAATTTCAAAACTTTCAAACTCATTAGTGGCCCCTGTATCATTGATAGAACGGTGGCTACACGGCTACTCCTATGGTCTGGCTTTCAAATTGAATAAATTGGCCTCATCGATATAGAGACAAGAAATATTCAAATACATATGAAGAAACAACACATGATATTTTTGTTTATAATTATTGGAAATGTATAAAAATAAATAAATAACTTCAATCTGTAAAAAATGCTTTAAAATTGGTAAAATTTGAGCAAAAGACGACGGCCATAAGCGCTCCTACGGTAACTGTGAGACGAATCTCGTTTCTTTTTTCAGTTTCTAGAACTTTATCTTTTATTTACCCTTCATTACTTTATTTCTTCACAAACATAAGTTTGAGGCGAGTTACGGTTCTGCCCATACCGTATCCCGAGGAAACATCGGACCGCCGTCAATAACTTGCTCGTCGCATACGTATATATACGCGCCAAGCTGACATAAGTAGTAGCAAGAGCTAAGTATTTAATTAATTTTCCCAGGAATATCAGAATATCTGGAGTGAAATAATTTTAAAATTTGCAGTTTAGACAGGTTTTTCTTTACCTCTGTAGATCGAAATTTACATAAGAAGTTCCTGATTTTCTAAGTCCATAAAGTAATAAGCAATTCAACGTCCTGGAAAAGCCAACTGGTGCCTTTATTTTTGAAAGTAGATAAAAAAGTTTTACACAAAAGTTGTTGAACTGAAAGATTTTTCTTTATTAATTTATTTTTTGCCATACAGCATGTTGCATATTTCTTGTATGGAAATCAAATTCTTTATTTCAAATGGAACACCCTGTATTTGACTTTATTTTAAGATTGCTTGGTCGATTTTAGACGAGGTCATAATAAGTGATTTTGTTTAAACTTCGTATTTTTTGAGTTATTGGCATTTTACTTCAAATTTTGACAGATGCAGGGCAATTTCGAATATTAAATATCTCGGGATTAAATAAAGCTATAGCAATGTTATTTTGGAGAAGTGAAAGCAAAATGTAGGAGTAACTGCCTTCATCATTTGCAGTTCCTTGTAAAAAGTGTCATAAAATAAAAGTGACATAAATGTCGTGACGCCGAATGAGTCAGATCAAATTATTAACTTTTTTCTGCCTTAAAGTGAAGCACTAAGAAAAACACTTAAGAATTCGTAGGCCTGGTTTTTCAAAGAATCCAACACCGGATTAAGTCTGACACCGGCTTCGTTGCTATGATACCGGCTTTCTGATTGGTTGTAGCATAGCAACAAAGCCGGTGTCAGACTTAATCCGGTGTTAGATTTTTTGAAAAACCGGGCCTTAATAAGTTAACCCCACACGCCAAAAGACAGTGACATAGTAATTATACTCGACACGTGTTTTGCCGACAACGTCAGCATCTTCAGGAGTTGAAGATTAATCTGAATCTAATCTTACATTACATTGCTATATGTACAGTGTGTTCAACGAGGAATGGGACAGTTCAATATCTCGGAAACGGGTGAAGATTTTAAAATTGTGAAAATGTTTTACTAAACCTCAGTCAGGGGGACATATTTTGTGGCAAAAAAAATAGAATTCCATCCATCATTGCTAGGTGGCGCTATTTGACTTTAATTTTTTAAATGGAATGACATACTTTTGGTCACATTTTTGGATTCTATAACATATTTGTGATAACTTTTATTAAAACTTCTACCAACCTATGTCTTTTAGTTTCCGAGAAAAAAATTATTTTCAAAATTTTAAGACGAAAACATGTTTTCAAGAAATCGCATTGACACTTGAGTGGATAGAGATAAATAAATAACTTTTATATTAAATGATAGAGAAAATACTGTCTTTTTCCACAAAAATACTGATATTCGATTTTTTTATACGTGGTGCTTCCAATACTTACTTTCACTTACGTTAAACTAACACACTTTATTTATTTTATTGCCATTAAAACAATTTAAGCAAAATTAAACTATATCAAAATTAAAATAAGCCTACAAATTAAATTAAATATTCAAATGTTTCTCCATCATTTTAAACACATTTTTCATACCTCTTAATTATTTTAGCACTAGTTACCGCGTTCAACGTTTCACGTGATATGCTCACACATAATAATTATAAAAATTGAAACTGTACAAAAGATATTCAGAACTGAAATCTCAATTGTGAGAAACTTCAGTAGACATTTGTTTTCATGGCATACTAAATTTTTGTTAAATTTTTGACACATGGTTCTTTTAATGACTTGACTACTTTTTCAATGTATGTACAGCGTTGTTGAATTATTTCTGCGTTATCTGCATTATGTTTGTGAAAAAAACACATTTTGTCTGTCATTTCGTAAAATATTTGTTAATTTATCTCTATCCACTCAAGCGTCAATGCGATTTCTTGAAAACATGTTTTCGTCTTAAAATTTTGAAAACAATTTTTTTCTCGGAAGCTAAAAGACATAGGTTGGTAGAAGTTTCAATAAAAGTTATCACAAATATGTTATAGAATCCAAAACTGCGACCAAAAGTATGTCATTCCATTTAAAAAATTAAAGTCAGATAGCGCCACCTAGCAATATGATGAATGGAATTATATTTTTTTGCAACAAAATATGTCCCCCTGACTGAGGTTTATTAAAACATTTTCACAATTTTAAAATCTTCACCCGTTTCCGAGATATTGCACTGTCCCATTCCTCGTTGAACACACTGTATATACCTACCCCCACTACTGAAGTAAAATGGATCGATGAACCTATAGGGTTTCTTAGAACTATTTCGAACATAGGAGCAATAAAATTGGTTTCTTTAGAACTGGAGGATAAGTATTTATATTCAATTCAATTCAATTCAATTCAATTTATTTACGAATATGTACATAATTCAGTCAATACAATATATTAGGTACATCACATTACATAATGAGATCTACAAAATCCAGATTCCGACACTCAAAATCGACGACAGACACAAAACAGTCAAAAAATACAAGAGATAAGAGAAATACACATCAAAAATACATATCATGGGGGGATTTCCATTCCGAAAAAGTCATTGACATTGTACAGAGGGTTGGACAGTAGCACCTATTTCAGTTTCTGTTTGAAAATTTCCTTGGGAAGCGTCTTCCACAGGTCTGGACATCGATTATACAAGGTGAAGCCCTGTGTTAAAATTCTAGATGTGTTGAGAAGTATTCTTGGAATAGCCAGGTCATTTCTACCCCTTGTTTCATAGGTATGGCCATCACCCGAGCGACCAATGGTTTCTGCACTCCATGCACCCTCAGAACAGTTTTTAAGATATAGCAGGCTGGCGCAGTTAAAATTTTATATTGGATAAAATATGGCGTACAATGTGTGCCATATGGCACACAAGCTGTTACTCTAATTATTTTCTTCTGGGCAGTAAGCACCAGCCTCATATGTGGCGAATGTCCCCATAGCTAGTCTTAATTCTATCTACCTGATAAATCTATACAAGGTCAGGTCAAATTACTGTTAAAACAACTACGTTTATTTTTATATATCGCTATACTTTCCGAGGCATTAAATCGAATTTATTATTTCCTGGTCTTTAGAGTTTGAGATCATTGATATTGAATTTATGGCCCGTTTCCAACGCGTGTGACTCCATGCTAGACTTATCAATACGACCGTATTAATGCTCCTTGAAACGAGTTAAAATAGACCGAGTTGACTGACCGATATATTTTTTGTCGCAATTTCCGCATGCTATTTCGTAAATTCCCGCTTTATGAATGGGTTCCGTTTTATCTTTCGCATTTCCATGTAGATTTTGTAAATTGTTACTCGTGAACCACTTTGAATCCTGCTTTCCCGAAAATTGTATTCATACCTTTAGTTATCTGCGGTACATAATGGTATTTTTATCAATTTAGTAATTTTATTATCCCCATTTAAAGTGGTGGAATTTCGCAATAGCATTTTAAATTTTCGTTTCCTATTTAACCTATTGACAATTTCTGGATCGAAACCGGTGCTATCTTTGATTGTGTTTACTTCCTTGCGGTATCTTTCAACGGATAATGGTAGACTCAACAGTCTATTAACTAAATACCAAAACTAGCCTCTTTGTGCTGACTACAGTGGTTCGAATCTGCAGTTATGCACCGAGCCCGAGCTGTACTGGTTTCTTTCCTATAGATGTCAAATTCTAACTTACTGTCTTTCCTAATTAGCAAAATGTCTAAAAATGGAAGCTGTCCTTCTCTTTCTATTTCATCGGTAAATTTAATTGAATAGAATCTACTATTTAAGCAGCTCAAAAAATTTTCAATGTTACATTTTTACTAGTGTCAAAAATGGCAAATATATCGTCTATATATCTCACCCACATCTTTGGGGAATAGGAGAACTCACATTTCAGTCGAGTTTGAAATTTGCTCATGAATATTTCTGCAATGAAAGGATTGAGGCAATTTCCCATGATTGTACGTTTACTTTGTCGAAAAGATCATCCACTGACTTTGAAATAATTCTGTTGCATACACAGATTGGTTAAATTAATATATTCTTTGACAGTTTGTTCATCAATGTTATTTTTATTAAGGAGTTCATACAAGTACTACAAAGCCTTTGGTACAGGTACACTGGGAAAAAGTGAGCTGACGTCGAATGAAATAATTAATAATTCGTTATCATGCAATGTGCTGTGTTGAATTTTGTTTATAAACTCTATGAAGAGTTCTTTACTGAAAAACTTGACTGCTTGATCTCGAGGCTCGAGGTTATTAAATTCATTGACTAACAATTTGGACAGTTTGTAAGTAGGAGAATCTATAGCTGAAAATATGGGCCTTACGGCTTTCCCTACTTTATAAATCTTCGGTAAGTCTACTTTGTCACTGTCTTTTGACGTGTGGGGTTAACTTATTAAGAATTCGTAGTGAATTTACGTCAAAGTACTGTATCCAACTACTGTGTGGACTAAGAAAAACGCAAAAACACGGATCTTTACGCTTGTAGCTCTGGGAATATTATAATTTTATTTTTTTACAGGGTATTATACTAATTGCAGTTAAAACTTATTTTATAAACTACAGTCCATAACTGAACAGTGCGTTATTCATTATTTGCTAAATTATTGAGATTTGTAATTATATGGGAATTGCGGGAAAACTATTGGAACCATTACTTCTTGCTTCAACCTCTCAGGCACTCTTAAATACATATACCTTGTATTAAATCCAGCAAGAGGCGGTCCAAAACGTTCCTCGGAAAACGGTTAAAGCCAAACCGTAAACTCCCTCTCTCTCTCTATTGGCTTAAAGACAACCCTGATTTTAGACATTACCAGTGCTATAAGTGCTTTCCTGAGATTAAAAAAACCTCAACTTTACCGTAGGAGTGACTGTGGCCGTCATTTTTTGGAACCTTGAAAGTATTGCGACTAAATAGAGGAACATAAATTTTGAAAACTACACTGACAATCGAAGTATTAAAATTTTTAGAAAAAAATTGTTTATAAAAAGTTTTCAATTCTGCCAAGCCAAGCGGCTTGTCATTTGCTTCATTTAATTTGACTATATGTACTTAAAAAGCAGATGTAGAGATTGCAGAAAGAACCAAAGTTTCAACTCCGTTTGTTGTTACTGAAATTACAAAAATCAATGTCATTAATTTCTAGCAATATATAGAATGTTACTTCTAGAACAAGAAACAAATACTTTAGGGAAATATATTGCTCATGTTGACGACTCAAAAATTTTCTTGCGAACTAGATGGTACTTGCTATACGGTCATCGCCACTTTTAAGTACAAATACTGCCATGAAGTGCCTGATCTTTGGCGGTTCGAGTGTTCTCGGAAAACGGTACAGCCGATAATCGCCATAGTACAAACCCGACAATAAGGGGCTTATAAGTGCCTTTCCATCGTAGAGCAGACTGTGGCCGCTTGATTTTTATCCCTATAAATACTAACTTAAAAATAAGGAAATCTGCTATCTCTTTCGCTGGCTTCTATTTATTTATTTTATTTATTTCAATTTATTTATATTTATTTGTGCCAATTGTTTTATTTAAATCTACTTCTTTCATGAAATTATTGGCAAAGTAAACTGCTGTAATAAATTATCGACGTTTCGACCCTGGATAGGGTCTTTGTCAAGATTTATCATTTAAAAACGATTTAAACTATTTAAGAATTGTGAATTGTAATTTAAGATGGCGGTTATTAATAAACTGATTAAGAATTTAGTTATATTTGAACAGCGGTTAGATAATCAACTACATATCTAACAAAAAATGGTAAACCGAAAGATAATTTAGGAATAACTGTTGTTTCTAAATCTCCTAAAACCAACTGAGTAATGGTACTAGAAATTGGGGAGCCCATGGCACAGCCATTTGTTTGTTTGTTAACTGAATCTTTAAATTTGAAATATGTAGTAGGTAGTTAGAGTAAGTTCAATTGCAGTGATGTAAGAGATGTGTAATGTTAAATTCTATTGAAATTTTTCTTGGCAGTAGAAATAGCAAGATCTATCGTTATATTTGTGTACATCGAGGAAAATTAAATTGGAATTTTTGGGGATATATTTTTTTTTAGTTTCTTCTTTAATAGATCAGGAGTCTGATGTAAAATTCATTTTGTCCTGTGATGTTAGATAGAAATTGTTGGCTAAAAATTTTGATAATTTATAAAATGGGCTTTAAATAAGTACATGAAACAATTGGTCCGAGAGGAATATTAGTTTTATGCAATTTTGGTGGGCCATATATCCGAGGAGGTAGAGAATTTTGAATTTTAAGTTTATTACCGAGGTAATTCAGAAATAAAATTATTGTTTTTATTTTGTACGCTAATAGTAGAATCTTTTAAGGGATAACTGTATACAGGGTGACCCATTAGTGCGGGGACGGTCTATATCTCTTGAACCATTAAAGGCATCAAAATGAAATTTTGCAAGTGCTTAGGAAATCCCATGCTGCATCCTATAAAATTATCTTGGTGTATACAGGGTCTTCACATTTTGCGTAACAAACCAAAGTTATATTTTTTTAAATGGAAACTCTCATTTTTTTAATATTCACATTCCCCATAAAATTTCATGGAAAACGATATACCATATTAATGGGTTTCGAGCAGGGGATGTCAAGATATTGCCATTTTAGTGTCGACCTGGACCCATCTTTGTGGCACTACTGACGCCTACTTACAGAAGCTGTCAAAGATTTCTTTATCGAACTAGATTCACAGTCTATTCTATTTGCAAATTCTGATAGTACTTTTGTCACAGTGCTTTACATTATACAGGGTAGTAAACATACGCATAATTGAATTTTTGTCAAGAATTTCAAATGGAATACCCTGTATATTTATTGCACATTTAATAGCCGGTTTACTAAGCTTCTGATTGATACAGGCATTGCCAGTCTGCGACTGACAGTTTCTACAGAAATTAAGATTGAAACTTACAAATTTCCAATTTCACTGTTATTTTTTACAATTTTATTCGGATTTCACCTATTTTTTCACCCAAAACCAAAAAAAAATGTTTAAATTTGGTTTCTACGCAAAACTAAGCCAATAGAATTTACACTGACACAAAAAGTCCCATTGCAAAATTACTTCTTGAAGGTAAAATCGATTTAATTTTTATTAAGTCTACCCGCGTATGCCTAAAACGGGTAGTTTTCAAGATATTCTTACCGAGAAATATAGCAAAAAGAATAAAAATAGCTCGAAATCGCAATGTCTACCAGAACCAAGAAAACTTAAATTTGAGCCACTCACTCTCTAAATCAATTTAGTTACGTACTTTAGTTGTGTATTTTCAATTTCTTCTTCTCAAATTTGGAGTTGTTGCGGAAGTCAGAACAGATAAATATTTTAAAGTCAGTAGAAATTATTAATGAGATAAATTTGGCTTTTATCATTAGTGGGAAATGTTGTAATATAAACAAAAAAATACAGGGATAACAAGTTTATTGAAATTAAATTAATTAATTAAAATTAAATAAAAAAAATAAGAAAATGCAGAAAATCCTTCAAATTATGACAGATGCGAGTTGGAGCAGTTTTGTTTATCACAGTAACATGATTTCAACGCGATTTGCATTTTGACTACAAAATATGATTCTTCTATAAAAAGTGGGAAGGCAATGTTTTCGAATTACTTTCCATAAAAATGGCACTGTTAATAAACATTATTTACATTATAAATTTGTTCTCCGTTCAGCTTTTCGTTTAAATTACATTTCCTCTACAAAGTCATATTTAGCTTATTAATAATTTGTATCTACTTTTAACCATTTATCTGTCTTGAAGCAACTCGAAATTTCAAAACAAGGAATTCAAAATACCCAACAAAGTTACCTAACTAAATCGATTTAAAACGGGACAGGTCCGAATTTAAGTTAAATGGGGAAATCCGAATAAAATTGTAAAAAATAACAGTGAAATTGGAAATTTTTAAGTTTCAATTTTAATGTCCGTAAAAACTGTTAGCCGCAGACCTGACAATGCCTGCATTAATTAAGAGCTTAGTAAACTGGCTATTAAATGTGCAATTAATATACAGGGTGTTCCATTTGAAAGTCTTGAGAAAAATTCAATTATTCGTATGTTGGCCACCCTGTATAATACAAAGTACTAGCAAAGGTATTAACAGACTTTGCAAATAGAGTAGTCTGTGAATCTAGTTCGATAAAGAAATCGTAGACAGCTTCGGTAAGTAGGCGTCAGTAGTGCGACAAAGATGGGTCCAGATTGGCGCTAAAATGGCAATATCATAACATCCCCTGCTGGAAATCCCATACTGTGGTATATCGTTTTCCATGAAATTTTGTGGGGAACGTGAATATGCAAACAAGATTAGGGGTTTCCATTCAAAAAATATAACTTTAGTTTGTTACGCAAAATGTGAAGATCCTGCATACACAAAAATAATTTTAAAATATGCGGCATAGGGTTTCCTAAGCACTAGCAAAATTTCATTCTGATTCCTTGAATGGGCCACCCTGTATATATTGATCGGGCATCTAACAGTTCATAAATTTTATTTTCATAATCTATGGAGTTCATAATTACTGTTTTATTACTTTTATCAGGTTTTAATACAATTATTTGTGGGTTATTTTTGAGGAAGGTTTTTGTAATTTTAGTGTTATTTAAAATTTCTTATTTATTTATTTTTGAAGTTGAATTAATATGTTTTTAAATAATTTGACAAATTTGGTTTCTAATTAAATTTTTTTCTTCGGAAGGAAGTAACGAAATACCGCTTTCTACAGATGCAATGATGTTGTTGATTTTAATGTCTTTACTATTTTTGTATTTAAAGAAAAGTCGGGACCTAAGTGTAGCATTTTTTGAATATTTATTGGAATATTTGTGGTGGATATATTATGTTCATTCAGTATTAATTAAATTGTTGTTTTCATGTTTGTTTGTAAATTTTGTTAATTAGCGTTGTTGTTTCTCTTTTATGTTAATAAAAGTAATATTGAATTTTTGGTATATAATAATAATAATAACAATAATAATAGCTTTATTGTCCAATTATGAATGATATAAAAAATTTCTGTAAGTTTGTGGGAGGATTTTGTTAATTTTACATTCTATATTTTTAAGTAACTTTTTGTTCTATGAATATTACTACAACAATTCGAAATGAGAATATCTAAATACGATTTTTGGTATTTTATAAAAATTTTATTAATTTTAAATTTATAGTAAGAATTTTCCATATTAATTTGTTTGGGGTTGATATAATTTAAAAATTTTGGAACAATATCATGCCCTCTGCACTTTAACGACAAAGTTCAGTTATTTTCAAGATGTGTTAGTAATATTTAGTTTTGAAAAATGTTTAAAATATTTATAACATGCATACCAAATTTATGTGTAACTTCTTTGTTCATAGTTATTAATTTTCTTTTAATTTCTTATAGGATTAATTAATAAATTTCGTCTAATTGCTTGTAGGATCAATTAATAAATTTCTTCTTTAGTACACTTTTTCTTCACGTGTGTTTAAAATAAATTGTTGCCAAATTTTTACCAGTACAATATTTTATGTTACTTTAATTTTATGAAATTCTGGCATAAGGCAAATAATAAATATAATTTTTTATCGAATGGTATACTAAATCAACTTGGTCCGGCACTTATATTTGTTTTAAAACTCTGAACAACCTACATATGTCACAAAAAAGTATGGTTATGTGTCTAACTGACCGAGCAGTTAAACTTTCCAGCCCACAATATAGAAAATCCGCAATAGAAGAAGTCTTAAATTGTTTTAAAAAATAACTATCCTAAAAATTTCATTATGAAAATTATAGAAAATAAAATCCATCAATTTTACAATAATAATACTGTTTTTAAAAAAAATCGAAAGAAAATAAAAATTACATTTCATTACCATATATTAAAGGCATGTCCTACAATATTAATAACTTACTAACAAAATGCAACTTGCAAATATCACACAAAAGTTATAACCACTTTAAATTTTTATGTTCTAATTTAACAACTATTCCTAAGCCCATCATATACAAAGTTAAATGTAAAGGCTGTGAAAAAACATATATTGGCCAATTCAAAAATCATCCAGAGACCAGACTGAAACAGCACAAATACAAGAACAGTAATTCAGCAATAAGTAAACATATGAAAAACAACAATCATACTTTTGAATAACGATATCAAAATTTTAGTGCAATAAAAAATTTAAAATCTCGACTGTTTTTAGAAATGATTTATATAAAAAATAATAAAACTCCTGCGTTCTGCTACTTACTTATTATTATTATTATTATTATTATTATTATCATTGCTCGTTTTGAAGGAAAGTGGTAAAATGAAAAACACTTTCATTTATCCAAACGCTCCAGACGAGAGAGAACTAGAAAAATAAGAATTTATTTGTAAACTTCCTACGCCCACCTGAACACGTAGGGATGAAACACGTTTTGAAGACTCAGTTAAGGTGGAAACATATTAGAGCGACGCGACGCGATGTGACGCGACGCGACGCGACGTGTAAATTTCGCGGGTGTTCATATTTAACCGACGCGACGCTACGCTACGCTACTCTACGCAACGAGAGGTGACGGTGTGCATCATTTTTGTTGCTGGTTCATTTGAGTTTGTTCGTGCGTGTAGCCATCATGGAAACCTCGTCCTCTGAAGAGTTCGAAGACGAAATTGAAGAATGCGCTACTTACTACGTTACACTGATTTGATTCTTACCTGTTGTGTTAAGTTCCTTGCTAATTTCTTTCCACGCTTCAAGCCTCATTTGCTGATTTCTATAGTGCTTTGATTTTGAATTATATATACACTCATAATTCCTGACGTTTTCTATTAATAAAGTTTCGTCCACTGTTATGTCCGCGTGTTTCGCGTTCACACTTGTCTGATTCAATGCGATGCCACGCTACGCGATGGTACCAAAATCTGGGAGAAAGGGATGTCGACAACGTCGTATCGCGTCGCGTGGCATGGCATCACGTTGCATCAGACAAGTGTGCACGGCGGGAGAGAATATCAACGTTTTCTTATGGAACAGATTTTGATCAGATCTCGGTCACGTCGCGTGGTGTAGCGCCGCGTCGCGTCGCGTCGCTCTAATATGTTTCCGCCTTTATGAATCCATTTCGTAAACCAATTCATTTAAATATATTTTTTTGAAAGAAAATGCTCCCAACAGCCGACACCCGATTTGCGACCTTGGGGCAATTTAAATTTTAAAGAAGAAAAACTAAAAATTGCACTTTTTATCAATTCGCACTATGGGACAGAAATGGAGGGAAAAACGTGAAAATAGCACTTGGTCATGTAGAGCATGGCAGGTACATATTCATTTTTCGGTCACTTACTTTTGAAGCAAGAGAACCCCGAACGTCACTCGACCATAAAAAGGGTTGCTTGATACCAAGCATTAATGAATGCCGCATTCGGGAAACACTGCCTCTTGCACGGCCCATGAAGATCGAGTTTTACAAAAAACAAGACAAAATAATCATCACGTATCGCATGCGCGTGCGCTTGATACTTAAAGCAGATGGAGATGCAGAAGCAAGAAAATAAAATACTTGGCTTTACTTCAAGAACTGCAAAAATGCTCTTGAAATTTACGATTTTCAATGCGATTCATCAAAAAATTTAGTGCTACAGTGACATCCACATTCGTATGTACAAATACGACGATAGAGCGCACGGTCTTCGGCGGTCAGACCGGCCCTCGGAAAACGGTACAGCGAACCGATAATCGCCATAGTACAAACCAAGCTTACTTCACAGTGCCTTTACCATAGAGCAACTGCGGCCGCCTTTTTGTCCCGGAAAATTACAATAAGCAGTGATAATCTCAGACAGAATACTCCATACTCCAACGATGATTTCGTATTGTATAATTTGCATACGCAGCTATTTGTTACCAAGGAGAATATCGCAATTTTGGAATCATTATCAAATTTTGATTTCCTTTCTTGTATAGTAATCGATGAGCACCACACATATTTATTCGATTTCCAATAGTTCTGTTTGAAGCTGGAGATCCAGCGGGCAGTTAAAAATTTGGTACTTGCTGCAACTTCTCCAGTGGTCTTAACTATATATACGATTGGAAATGAGTATGCGCTCGACGGTCCGAAAATCCTCGGTACGCAAAATTTGGGGGAAAACTGAGACACTTCTCCCAGCCATCTCAGGGAAACAGTGCCTTATTAGCATTTAGTGAACTAATGAACCGTAGGAGAATTGTGGCCGTTTTTTAAACTGTTTGGGTGCAAGAAAAGCGAGAAAATTTTTATATATTTATATTTTTATTATGTAGTTTTTACTGCCTACGTAATTTATATACCATATTTATAGTTCTATAAAGCACAATATTTCTGCTTCAAAAATAATGCCAACACTAAATAAAATTTCTGGAACATCGTGAACCATTCGAAAAATTTAATTGATGATGATGGTACTTGCTACAAAATTTTCACCACTATTAAGTACATATACGATTGGAAGGTGGCATGTTGTTGCGGTCCGAAAATCCTCGGCAACTGATTTAGGAGAGGGTTGCGTCGGGTTTTAAGCCCCTCTTCTAGTGTATACGGGTATCTTAGGTTTAGGCAACAAGTGCCTTAAAATAAGAGTGCCTTTACGTACCGTAGGAGGATTGTGGCCGCATTTTTTGATGATGTAGAGAAATAATGAAATGGTATGCGCTTAAAATATGCCGAGTGCTGTCATTTGCAGTTGTTCTTTATTTTAAAACTATGCTCGGCTATACAGAGCACACCATTTTTCATGTAGGTATATAGGTACTGTTTTAACCTTTCTTATTTTAAATTAAACACCTTAAATTACAATTTCTGGGCCGTAACCGTTACATTTAATTATATCTTTGATTGTGTTTACTACTTTACGGTATCATGAAGTCTATAATGGTAAACACAACTAAAAATTCGAAACTAACCCCTTTGCGCTGACCGTAGCGAGCTGTACAGTTACTTATAGGAACTAGGTGGGGGTTAATCAACAAAATCTAATTATGTAACCCTTACTTGGTTTGTTTCCTATTTTTATTAACTTTTGTACATCTTTCGACTTATTGGATGATTTTAAGCTTTAAGGAGATTAATAATTGTTCAGAAAATTTTGTCGATAATGTATTTTGCAAACAATTTATTGTAAATCTTCTATGTATTTTACAAATAAGTTAAAAAATGAGGATTGTATTAATAAAAATAGGAAAGAAACCCAAATGTAGAACTAACACTCTCTTTGGCACCCTTCATCTTTGACATTAAGCCGTTTTAGACATATGGTCATATGAAATATTCGACTCAAAATAACGTAAAGAACCACCTCTTAAAAACTGTTAGAATACTTTTGGACCACATTATGTGCTAGAGTCTGTGAAGGGGCATGGAAATTTAATAATTGTAGGAGACTTTAATGCAGTTATAGGTACAGGGAGAGAAGATAGTAGAATCGGTCCCTTTGGATTAGGTAATAGGAACGACAGAGGAGTTAGGCTGATAGATTTTTGCGATAAACATAACCTAACCGTTGCGACCACTATATTTCAACATCACGTTAGGAGGCGCTGTACATGGAAAATGCCAGGGGACCTAGAGAGATATCAAATAGATTACATTCTTGTTAGGCAATGATCTAGAAATCAAGTCAGGGACTGCAGAAGCTATCCAGGAGAAGATATAGATTTTGATCACAAATAGGGGTTATAAAGGCTAATCTTAAATTGAAGATTTTGAAAAAACGAAACGGTAGGAGACACCTTGACCTCGAGAAACTATGAGACGGTGATTCGCGCAATGAGTTCCAAAAAAAAGCGAATGACGTACTAAAGGGCGCGGATGAAAATACTGTTAGTGACGTAGAGGCAGAATGAATTTGCATTAAAAATGGTTTAGGTTCTTCAGCTAGAGATATATTGGGTCACAAACAGAGCAAAAGTAGAAAACCCTGGATAACAAGGGATATTGTAATTCTAATAGATGACAGACGAAAATATAAAAATAGGCTTGATGAAGGAAGGAAACAAAGGTATAAAGCGATCAAGTGCGAAATTATTCGGAAATGTAGGAAAGCGAAAGAACAGTGGATTGATAACAAATGCAAAGAAGCGTATAAAATACTTCGGAGAAATTTCAGAGAAATATAGCTTTATACGAGAATAGACGGCGAATCTGGTTAACAAATTTTAGTTTATTGGGAAACCCGCCAGGGCGGAATGAAGATTACTCTTTTATCTAGCTCAAGCTTTCGCAATAATTTATTGCTTCATCAGGAGGCTATAAAAAACAGGAAAATGCAGCAACTATCAAAATATAAAACTAAAAACTTACATGATAGTGAGATTAAAAAGTAACCGTAACAGTCAATTGGAAATTTCTTCGTGTACAGAATTATAGCCAAGTAGAAGGTTTTATCTGAAGTAGGAGGGGTATTAATTATGTCAGGTGTTCTAAAAATCAATTTGTTAACAAGTGGGAGCGGGTACGAATTGTTGAGAAAGATTCTTTTTAGTTTGTGTAACGCTACTTGGCTATTCCATACGTTAAAGGCCTCTCTGTTAAGATAACTTCAGTTTTCAGAAATGAGACTAAATATAAAATAGCTTATTCCTATCCTCTTAAAGGTAGTAATATATACACCAAACTGAAAGACCAATTACCTAAACTTCAATCTTCCAACGTTATATATAAAGTCCCTTGTTCCACATGCGATCAGTGTTATGTTGGCCATACTCAACAATACTTGAGCGCCCGCCTTTCCTCACATAAAAGTGATTGTAGAAGAAAAACTGGAAATTGTGCCCTGGTGCAACATCATATTCAAACAGGCCATACTTTTGACTAAAGTGTGCAGGTCAAGAGATAAGAGAGCGTTTATTTAAACTAGTTAGCCGTATATACGAGACAGGTGAGATTCCAGAAGATTACAAAAGGAACATCATAGTCGTTCTGTCAAAACGGATAAGCGCGGATAAGTGCGAGAATTTTAGATCGATCAGTTTAACAGTTAAACTTTAACTTCTCACGCGTCAAAAATTTTAACTAGATGGAGAAAAGGGCAGAAGATATATTAGGTGAAGATCCGTTCTGATTTAGACGAAATAGAAGAACGCGCGAGGCCATTCTATAGCTTTACGAGTAATTATAGAAAAAAAAACAATAGGAAAGGGAAAGAACGTCTACATAGGAATTGTAGATTTAGAAAAAGCCCCCGACAACGTAAAATGGGGGAAGATGTTTGAAATGCTCAGAAAGGTAGGAATGAAATATAGCGACAGAAGAATAATACATAATTTCTACAAAGAGAAAAAGGTAGTTATAGAATTTGAGTAGGAACGAAGAGATGTAGATATCCGGAAGGGAGTGAGACAGGGATGTGCATTGTCACTGCTAGTTTTCAACTTATATATGTACACTGTACAGTGTACAGGGTCAAACTATTAACATGCTCAGATTTGCAGATGATATAGCAGTGTTAGCGTCTAGTAAAAAAGGATTAGGAACGGCTTTGAATGGAGTGGAAGCAGTTTTGACAGAGCTTGAAGTTCAATAAAAAGGAAGTCGAATAATTCTAGATGGTAGGAGCACTAAAGATATAAATCAAAGAATAGCGCTTAGCGCAGGGTCGAGTTGTGTTTAACAAAAAGAAACAACTGTTATGCTCGGGAACGGTTAATGTAGAAACTCGGAAGATACTCTTAAATACGAATGTATGGAGTACGGCATTACGGCATTAAGGAATAGTTCGCGACATACTAGTCAGAGAGAGGAATAAAAATAGGTAGGGGTAGGCCTAGATTAGACTACTGCTCTCAGATAGTTAGGTCTATTTTTAGGGAAATGCGTAGGTTAGCTCAAGATAGGAAAGGATGGAGGTACGGGTCCAACCAGTCTTCGGACTGAGAACCTTATGATGAAGGATCACCCTGCATATTAAACTTTGAGGCGCCTATTTCGTTTTCACTATTAATGTTTGAATATATGATTTATTTGTACCAAGGTAGGTACTTGCGTAAATTGGACACAGAAAGGAATATAAATTATGGAAATACCCAAGTTAAAAGTAGCCACTTACAACATCCTTCTTTAAGTAATTCTTAAGGAATTAATTACAAGGAGTTTGGGGCCATAAATACTAGTAAAGATAAAGTTGTCATCAAACTGAACGTCCCAAATGAAAACGATATTTGAAAGAATTTGCCTCTTTTATCAAGGGAGATGATTTATAATAATAATAATAAGAATAATAATTTAGAAACTTCATTTATTGCTGGAGGTGAAGGTTGTAAGATTTCTTGTAAATTGTGCTATGCAAACTTGGCAACAATTATAATCAAAAACTGGCAAAGGAAAAAGTATATGGTTCTTGCCGAGTGCAACTTGTGGAACTCTTTCTTATGTTACTTTCAGAGCACTCTTCGACAGTCAGTTCTTGATTTCCGGACTTAGCTAAAAGCAGAAAACAATGTGAGCGTTACTACCCCACACCCCTCTGTATTTCGCAACGGTCTCGAGCGTAATGCAAGACCATCATACGTAGCCGACCGACAGTTCTAGCCGTGACACTCATCCCCACTACGTCGATGACGTCAGCAATGCCGATGCCGCGGTTCCCCGTACGCTACCGAGGGTAGGCCGTAGCCGACCGATAGTTCTAGCCTAGACACAAATCCCCTCCACTTAATATACGTCACAACTGAAGACGAGTCGCGCGTTGCCGGTGCACATGCAGTGCATTACCGGCAGTGGGTTGTCTTCCCTGTTTGTGAATTAATTAGCAGGTAATTTTAAAACTATGTATTATGCTTTATGCAAAAATGAATTGTGGCCTTCGCTTTTAGAAATATGCCTAATACTTGCTGCGTGCCAGGATGCAAAAGCAACTATGAAGCAAAAAGTAATGTTTCTGTATTCCGTTTCCCTAAAGATGAAATTCGCAGAATAAAATAGGTAAAATCTATTCATAGGGATGATTTTGCAGATTCTGAGTATTCTCGCATTTGCATCAAGCATTTTGCCAATCATTTTGTTTTGCGGGATGACAAAATAATTAGGCCGGATGGCTCAGTTTTAATAACGCCGCGAAAACAAATATTAATTTAACTGAGGATGCGTACCCTACAATTTTTGACAACCAGGCACCTTATATGACCACATCTCTACCACCTAAAAGAAAATCGCCGACATTGAGACATTTAGAAGAAGAAAAACGCAAGAAAATTGAAGAGGTACGTAAAAAATAAGCAGACAGTATTTCGGGTTTCAAAGATCTTAAAAATAAAATTATTGAAAAAATTAAATTGTTTACAGCAAACGAATTGACTTAATTTTTCGAAATAAAATTTGTATTAGGTAATATAATTGAAAACGAATTTAATAGCGATTTGCCTTGTATTAAAAAATGCCTAACTATACAAAACGATTTGCGTGTGACTTTTTTTTATAAAAATGTGGAAATTGATGACAAAGAATTTAGGGAAATTACTAATTTAAAGCTGTAATTTTAAGAATGAAGCTTATTTTTTGTTAATTACATTTAGAAAAATATTATTATTATTATCGGCGATGTTGTGTTGTTATTTTAGTATTTTAAGAAAGAAGTTTATTTTTATTAATTATCTTTAGAAAAACATTTTATATTTTGTCTTTTACGAATTTATTGGTTATTGTAAGGAAAAAGTTAATTATTTGTTTATTGTCTTCAGAAAAACTTTTAATTTTTTGTCTGTTACTAATTTATTGCTTTTATATTAAGGAAAAAAATGTTATTTTCGGGAAACTACTGCGATTTACGCAATCTTACAACATTGCATTATTGGATCAATTGAAAATATATTTGGAAAGCATATGTGGGTTTTTTAATCACAAAATTTAATTTGATCTTTCTGTCTTTAGAAACAACTTGTTATAATACTTATAAAACACTGCTAAAGTGTTTACAATATTATGTATACCTCTATATTTGCATTCATGAAAAATCGTTGCAAAATAATGGAAATAGCCAACGCAAAGATGAGCTTCTATATATAAATGCATGGCGATATCGTGCGATCTTCCGTCTTCAGTTGTGACGTCACGCGGGCTGTGTCCAGGCTAGAACTATCGGTCGGCTACGGGTAGGCACGTCTTTTATCTATGCAGCCCTGCAAATTTATTATCAAATGTAAATTCATTGTCACCTAATTACTAATTGCTTATTAAGATACATACTTTAGTTTAGAGGTAAGAGTATACTGTTATCAATGAAATTTACATTGAAAGAAAGTTTCTTTTAGGAAAATGCCGAACGCATGTGCCGTACCGGGCTGCAAAAGCAATTACAATGCGGCGGACAAAATAACCGTTTTTCGTTGTAACATCTGTGGGTTTCATCGACATAAATTGTGGAAAATTGTATTACACATTTTTCGAATATATTGCTAAATAATTATAGCAAAAATAAACATTCCGTGCAGTCTAATAAGTATTATAAGAAAGAAAGAGTCGTGAAAAAACTTAGTAAATAAGGAGATTATTGATTAACATTTTTATAATTTAAGTTTTAGTCGAACACACAATAATAATTTAATTATCCTTTTTAAGTTCAAATTTCGTTCCTTTTACACCTAAGTATTTATTTTCCTATGAAATTATATTATTTTTGTTGAAAATAATTGTAATTTTATTTCCTTGCGCACGCGATTGGTTACATTTTGTTGGAATTTTGTAATAATTTTATTTTGTGGTACTATATTAATATGTATACTTGCATATTATCTGCAATAAACTGGTTATGCATCCGACTACCCAATTTCTTAAAACAATTTAAACTTTACCTACCGATATAAACACTGTCACGAAGAATCAATAACAGTATAGTATTGCTTTATTTATGCATTTTTTCTTATATCCTTCGGGCTAAATAAACGAAAAGTGGATCAGTAATGTTTGAAATATACGTATATTTAATTGCTGCGTGGAGAAAAAGTCACAAGTGCACCAAATTATAATAATTAGTTAGAAAATGTAATCACCGCGCTCGTATTTCCATATAAAAGTGCAGCGTAGCGCTCCGGCGGTACATCGCCAGTTGTGACGTCACTCAACCAGTGTCACGGCTAGAACTATCGGTCGGCTACGGACCATATCGAGTTGATTCCTACTTTTCTGTCATTAATGGTTTGAACTTTAACCATTATTGGTTGAGGATTCTTTCTTTATCCGCCACGTTCTATCAGGATGGATGGGAACTTGATCTTCCACCAGCACTGGACGTGGTACTTGCCTGTGCTGTAGAACTCTTATGGGCCCTCCCCTAAGGCATATGCGCTTGCCTTAACGTATAGGACTCGTTGGCAACAATGCGTAGGCTAGCACAGGATAGGAAGGAATGGAGGTACGCGTCCGACCAGCAAATGAACACGAAGAAAAGTGTAAGACGCCTTCTTTACAGTTTCCAGGAACAAATCCTGCGCCAACAACCGTTGGAAATAGAACGTGTAGTACAGATATAGACTTACTTTATTCAGATCTAAACAAAGTTTACAAAAATATCCCTCACAAATCCCCACTAAGCAAGTTTAGTCTAAATTTATTTCGTTTTCACGTTCTTTGTTGGTGACTTCAGCGCAGAGTTGTCAAAGGGTGCGTTGGGGAGTAAGAGGGGAGCTCTCGCTGAGGTTACTGGATATCAAGGACAAGGACGAAGGGACGCGCAGCCGCTTTCTTTATATACAGCTGACATCGATTTCTGGTATCACCGGAGATGGTATTCGTGAAGGGGAGATTGGAATGGAACTACGCACTACGCAATAATCTACATCATGCAGGTGGATTTCCTTTTTCTTTTTTTAGAGCTTCGGAGCACGCTACTGCTGAAATGACTGAAAGAAATCCGTGGATCGCGTTTCTTTGTACAAGAAATCTTAGTAGGTAATGGAAATGACGCATGATTCTTATATGGTTTGAATATTGAATTTAACTGTTCATTAATTATAATTAAACTTGATTTCAATCAAAATTTGTAAATGTCGTAAATGTCAACCTTATTACAGTACTGCCATAATAATATTGTAAGTACACTAGACAGTTTCCACTATTTTGTATTAATAGTATGCCAACCTTATGAAGAAAAAGTATAACATATTATTTCGGTACCAAATGAGATCCACATGCAGTGGAGACGAGAACTGTCGCTTGACCATCTCTATTGGTTATGTTCCTAAGGCTTATACGCGAACATTTGAAAAATAAAAATAGAAGAAAAAGACACTTCGAATGTTCCAAGTCACCTGGGGTAGGAGCAAGTAGGGTATTACCGGAAATTAGCATTCAGGAAAACGGAACACAATTCTTCATTTTGCTTTGAGCAGGAACGAAGAGAAGTAGATATCCGGAAGGGAGTGAGACAGGGATGTGCATTGTCACCTCTAGGAAAGGACAGCCGCAGGGTTTAAAAAACAGGGATAAACTATTAATATGCTCAGATTCGTGGATGACATAGCAGTACTACCGTCCAGCAAAGAGGAATTAGGAATTGTTCTGAACGAAATGGAAGCAGTTTTGACAGAGAGCTACGGCATGGAGATCAAGAAACAGAAATAATTTTGTTCAATACAAATTTCAATTGCAGTTTCTAATTCATTTTTAACCACAATATTTGTATGTGACTTTTCTAAAATATCTGCTAACAATTTTAAACATTCTTTAGGGGGAACATTACAGAACATATTTGTTACATCAAACGAAACTAAAAATGAGCCTATTGGTATAGTTTTATCTTTCATTTCATAATTTGGGAGTAAAACTTGTAATATTTTTAAATATATATGTATTATTAATATTTTTAAGCTAAATTTCTAGTACGGGGCATCAATATGTATCATAGGAACATTTAATTTATGAATTTTGATTAGACCATATAATTTTAGGTGCACAAATTCATATTAATTAATTTAGATTTATGATAATTACTTTCAAAAACAATCTATTAATTTTAATTGAAATTGTTTTGTTGGATATTTACGAAGTTCTATTAATTGATCTATTTTTATTGATAAAATTTTTCATTTTCGTTAAGTATTGTTTTTAGGTAGAATCACTGGCATTAGACTTGTCTGCTTTAGAAATAACTAGATTATCTTTAATAACCTTTTCTTTAATATAATTCAGTGTAAGTTTATCTATATTATTCAAATTATGAATTACCTGTCTTTTGCATTCTAAAATTTTGTTAATTTTATTTAGAAAGTGACTATTAAGTTATATAATAATTATTTGTAGTGCGCATAGTAGCGTTATAAACTCAATAAAATACATTCAGTTTTCAACTCAATTGCATCATTCTTTTCATTTATCTGTCACTGAAAATAATTCTCTTCTTGGACTTTGATGCCAACTTGGGCAGGCCGTCATTAGAGCTTCAAAAAGAGACAATGCTACTTATATACCTATCTCTCAAAGACTCTTGTACAAGGGTTACAGTTACCACTTTTAGTTTTATAACAAGTTACCTATAGAGATATAACGTTTGCATTTTATAGCAGTGCTTTGGCTTTGGAACAAAACAATCGCAAGATATTTAATAAATTTTACATCCTTTAAATTTACGTGTATATCCAAGAGGGTGTACAGTTTGAGATTTCAAAGCTGAGATGATAAGGGGTGAATAAATATATTCTAAAACTGATTTTACAAGCATTCTTTTGGCAATCAACTTTTGTAATTGCCGTATTAATTTTAGTTTTCTTGGAATCCACGTTAGTAAAGGGCCATTCACGTATACGTATGCAAATCCACAAATAAATAAATTCACAAACGTGAGCAAAGTCGTGCAAGGGGTCAGTGTTTCATGCTCCCATTTCGCACATTCAACTTTAGAAGTTTTGCATCACGATGTGTTGAATCGATTACGTTTACAAAAGTTTAACAAACCCCCATTCTTTCAGAGAAAAGGAGGTCGTTGCCCTGAAAATTCCGCAATAGGTAATTTGACAGATATTTCATTTAGTGTAGTTAGTGTAATTTTCAAAGATTTGAGAGGTCATTGCTATCGGGTAATCTAGAGATTGAAAATGCAATGAAGTGTGTACAAAAAAGTTTATTTTTGGTCGATTTTATCGAAGTGGGTCAAGTAGACTGTTAATTTTCTGATAATAAAAATGAATTAAGTTATATCACTATTAATTTATTACTTATATTTTCGGCTACCGCTCCTGTTATTTCTACAGTTATATCGTCTTCGGTGAGCAGTAGTCATTGGCATATGATAGATTCCCACCTACCTATGAAATTAGGAGATTGTGGCTTGTGGCACAACCAGACTTTGGCTACTGTGATATTTTGCATTTGACCATTCATTTCTATTAACGTCAACATAAGTATCACAGAGGGTTTAGGTAGGTGAAGTTCATTTTGTCCTTGTGAGCAAATCAAATTCACAATTTACGTAAAGAGAATCGTTAGAATTTAATGAATACTTTTTAACTTCACATATGTGACTCACTAACTAAATTTGCAAACGAGACATAGGGGGGTGAAGAGAGGCAAAAACAGGTCTAGTTAAGATTCCTTTTAAACATAAAAAACGTAAACATAAAAAATATAAGAAGTAAGTAACGTATTTCGAATTAACACAATTTATTTTACAAGTACATATTTACAATAATTAGGAATTATTTGAGGATATGAAATTTATAATTAACAATAAGCAGCGAAATAACAAGCAACAAACAATTAAAGAATAAGCAAACAATTAACTAACCCTAAGCAATCCACCAATACACAAATTAACAGTTAAAACTCTTCTTCTAAAAACACTTCTACAAACAACGGTTAGTCTCGTCTCAAAACGCCCGAGTACTTACTACAACACCAAATGCACCGTCAAAAATCACTATAGCGCGCTATAAAATCACTCGGAGTATCGCCTTCTAATTATATCGCTTTCTCCAAAACTAAAAACTGTCAACTCAGCCTCTTACTTGTTCTTATATATTCCCGGAAGAAAAGTTCTAGAAGTAGAATGCTTCTGGGAATAGAAGGTAGGTACTAGCCACCGTCTTCTTCTCGACTCATAATAAAAAAACATCAACGCTATAATAAACAGCTGCCTGTTTATTTACGTTGAATCATCCTTCGCGTAAACAAGATCATAGGCGTCGATTGTGGTGTTACTTTCGTAGCAATAGCGTCCACTATCCAGTTTTCGGTAACCCTATCGATTTAAATTATAAATGCATCTACAAATTCCAACCTATGACAACTTATCAACAAGTAAAATTATTACCGAAATAAATACCGAAATAACACAAGTCACGGGACCCAAATGAAATGTTTCAATTGGCCAATTTGATGATGGAAAAAATAATCACTGTACTGCGATAATTCAAGCGTTACCAAGAGATACTCAATATTATTATGATAGGAAGCAGCATAATAACAATGCATACGTATCGAAAATCGCAATTTACTTGGAAGAAATCAGCAAAAGCTTCAATAACTCGATAATGGAGGGGAGTCATCAGCAATGATAAGTGTAAAATCTCACGAGTCGGAGCGTGGAATGTTAGAAGCATGAAACAAGTAGGAAAGTTAGAAAATTTGAAAATTGAGATTGGATAGGTTAGCACTAGACGTGGTAGATATTAGTGAAGTGCGATGGCCAGAAGCTGGAGACTTCTGGAGCGGAGATTTTAAAGTAATACACACAGGATCGGTAGGAAGAAATTCGGGAGTAGGAATTGTTATGCGGAAAAAAGTAGGGCAGAGCGTAGAAAATTTCTTACATCAAAGTGACAAGGTAGTTATGGTTAGGTTAGATTCGAAACCTGTAAAAGCAGTAATAATACAGTAATAAAACAGTAGTAATACAGGTATATGCACACTTCCAACTACAGTGATTTGGCCGTAGAAGCAGTTTATAGTGATATTGAATATGTGCTAGATTTTGTGAGAGGGCACGAAAATTTAATCATTGTAGGAGATTTCAATGCAGTCCTAGGCACAGGGAGAGGAGGCGGAATAGTTGGCCCGTTTGGATTAGGCAATAGGAACGATAGAGGCGTTAGGCTGATAGAGTTCTGCGATAAACATAACCTAACGGTCGCGAACACTCTATTTCACCAGCACGTTAGGAGACGCTATACGTGGAAGATGCCAGGAGACCTAGGGAGATATCAAGTAGATTACATTCTTGTTAGGCAAAGATTTAGAAATCAAGTTAGAGATTGTAGAAGTTATCCAGGAGCAGATATAGATAGTGATGAAGGCCAATCTTAAATTTAAGATTTTGAAAAAACGAAGCGGAAGACGGTATCTTGGCCTAGACAAAATAAAAGATACGCGCGATAAGTTCGAGAAAAAGACAAACGAAGTACTAAAGGGCGCGGGTGAAAATATTGTTAGGGACATAGAAGCAGAATGGAATTGCATTAAAAATAGTTTAGATTCCGCAGCTAGAGATATTTGGGTGTCCTATAATGAGAGAAGAGTTTGAGCAAGCACTAAAAAGTTTAAGAAACAATAAAGCACCAGGTATAGATGGTTTGCAGGCAGAAATCTTAAAGTGCACAGGTCAAGATGTAATAGATCGTTTATTTAAATTACTTAGTCGCGTATACCTGACAGGCGAGATTCCAGAAGATTACAACTATCAGTTTAACTTCCTAGTTAAACTGATAGTTCCAAAATGTTTGCATCTATCCGGCCCTTTCCTTTTTGGCAAAGCTACTATGATGTTCCGTAGGAACGCGTCAAAAATTTTAACTAAAATTGTGCAAAGAAGGATGGAGAACCACAGAACTCGAGCACCTTGAATACTTTTAAATAATTTTGTTAAATAGAGAAATGAAATCCAAGCAATTTTTGTTAAGCACAGAACGTGGGGTCACCCGGTATAGTAAATTCAGTTTTCAACTACAAGCACTGATTCAGCCATGTTATTTTATGCTCTCCAAAATATTAGTACGATTTTAGAAGTGGCAAATTCTATTTAAAGGTCTGCATATTGTGTCAACAAATTCGAAAAAACTCAAATTCAACACTTGCGAACATGGTCTTTCTTACAATTTATTTTTATAATTTATTCCAAGTGTAATTCGGAAAACAAACAAAAAATGGGATGTTCTAGTTAAAAAATTGTAAGTAACTTTAGTCTGCCACCCTTAAATGGGACAAACTGCATAACTGAAAATATTTTTCACTTATAGAGCAGGTCAAACCTACCAACGTTAATTTAAAACATTTTTTCGTAAACTTCCCAATTTCTGGTATGAACTAACCTATGTGTTTTGTGAGAACACCCTGTATAGTCAAAGGTTATCTTGTCGTAAGTCAATTTGGAAAGTTTCACGTTGATGATCAAGGCATTTATATTTGAAATATTTGAAATGATGGTACTTGCTACAACTTCCGTGGCAATTTTAACTACATAACCTTGGTAAGCAAGCATGGCATCGGTTGTCCGAAAATTCTCGGCTATAGATTTGAGAGGGATTGTACCAGTTATGGCGATCTCTCTCAATTGTTACAGCTTTTACTAAATTCTCAAAAAAATTCGCACTGTAACCTAACTGCAAATTAGTTTTGCATGATGGCATTATTTTTTTCCTAAAACAGTCGCATGGAAAAAATGTGGTGGCCCCAGTTGTCCCACGGCTCCGCTACAAATGGAAACAACAAACTATTTTATTGGGGAGTAAAGGAGCATATGATGTTGGGGAACGGCATCTCATTGCACTACCTGAGAGCGCTGCGGGAAGCGCTGGTTGAAAATTCGCCGGAATGGAGACGAGGGTTTTCAGGTCACCCATTCCGTCAACCGAGGATTGCCAGACCACCAAACACGCACCTCGATAGAATCGTATTTATACTTAAAATTGTTGCTTACATTGTAGCAAGAGCTATAATCACAAATAGTTTTTTCTGCAGCTACCGTTACTTCTTAAGAGCGCCATTTTTATATGGGTTTCTATCACACAACGTGTCTCCATTTTGGTAGAACCAAAGAAAATAGCTTGTGATTATGTAATGACTAATGGCAAAAATCTCAGATACTTTAGTAATATTACAATTACTGAATACAACTTTTGATTTTGGTTTCATCAGTGGAAATCATATTTTGCCCGACACTACTCTGTTTGGTACGCTTATCAATCATTTCTTTTTGCAGTTTCAATTTCGTAAATTCAAGAATCAATTGTACCCCTAACCACATAAATTTTGAAATACTATATACGCATTTCGGCAGCTAAGCTGCCATCTTCAGTAGCAGGGAAAAACCTATAGTAATAAAAATAAAAATGGCAATAACATTAATGCAAAAAAAAAAAAAAAAAAAAAAAAAAACAATTATATATATGACAATAATAATAACAACAATAATGATGTGAAACAATGATAGTGACAATAACAATAATATAGGTCAGGTATTTTCTGCTCACCACTCCGAAAGAATCGAAGTGCACTCGATCAGCTCTCAAGCTAGAATGAACTCCGCACGGAGACAATCCCCAATATATACTTAAAGTGACGTAGCACTGACGTTACTTGTGACATCAACATTAATCACACTAGGATAGAAAATTCAATATCCGGGCATACGCTCATTTTTATACCACTCTATTCTTATTTTCACTATCACAAATGTACAAAAAGGTTGCCATTGCCATCTTTACTGCAGTTTCAATTAAAATATCCTACAACTTTTGATTTTGGTTTCATCAGTGGAAATCATATTTTGCCCGACACTACTCTGTTTGGTACGCTTATCAATAATTTCTTTTTGCAGTTTCAATTTCGTAAATTCAAGAATCAATTGAACCCCTAACCACATAAATTTTGAAATACTATATACGCATTTCGGCAGCTAAGCTGCCATCTTCAGTAGCAGGGAAAAACCTATAGTAATAAAAACAAAAATGGCAATAACATCAATGCAAAAAAAAAAAAAAAATTATATATATGACAATAATAATAACAACAATAATGATGTGAAACAATGATAGTGACAATAACAATAATATAGGTCAGGTATTTTCTGCTCACCACTCCGAAAGAATCGAAGTGCACTCGATCAGCTCTCAAGCTAGAATGAACTCCGCACGGAGACAATCCCCAATATATACTTAAAGTGACGTAGCACTGACGTTACTTGTGACATCAACATTAATCACATTAGGATAGAAAATTCAATATCCGGGCATACGCTCATTTTTATACCACTCTATTCTTATTTTCACTATCACAAATGTACAAAAAGGTTGCCATTGCCATCTTTACTGCAGTTTCAATTAAAATATCCTACAACTTTTGATTTTGGTTTCATCAGTGGAAATCATATTTTGCCCGACACTACTCTGTTTGGTACGCTTATCAATAATTTCTTTTTGCAGTTTCAATTTCGTAAATTCAAGAATCAATTGAACCCCTAACCACATAAATTTTGAAATACTATATACGCATTTCGGCAGCTAAGCTGCCATCTTCAGTAGCAGGGAAAAACCTATAGTAATAAAAATAAAAATGGCAATAACATTAATGCAAAAAAAAAAAAAAAAACAATTATATATATATGACAATAATAATAACAACAATAATGATGTGAAACAATGATAGTGACAATAACAATAATATAGGTCAGGTATTTTCTGCTCACCACTCCGAAAGAATCGAAGTGCACTCGATCAGCTCTCAAGCTAGAATGAACTCCGCACGGAGACAATCCCCAATATATACTTAAAGTGACGTAGCACTGACGTTACTTGTGACATCAACATTAATCACACTAGGATAGAAAATTCAATATCCGGGCATACGCTCATTTTTATACCACTCTATTCTTATTTTCACTATCACAAATGTACAAAAAGGTTGCCATTGCCATCTTTACTGCAGTTTCAATTAAAATATCCTACCTTCAGGATAATTGACTCGAATGAAACAAAAATAGAAAATGAATCCCATATTACCAAATAACCTCGAAGGTCCATGGCTTATATGGGCTAGCAAATAACTACAGTAAACTGCAATAAAGAAGACCTTGACCCCTGCACCCTTTCATTTTTCTGGTTAAACCCTGCACGCCTACACATTAACAACATCTAACAATACGGAATCAGAAATTGGACCTAAATCTGAATTAATAAGTTTACCTTCATACTTGCGAATAAACATACTCTCATAAGCGTCTAATTCCCTATTGTCCGATACCGACCTCATAAGCCGAAGATCCTTCTCATGTACAGGATGGCCGGTATCAAAGATATGTTGGGCAACACTTGACTTCTCAATTCTATTATATCTAAAATGTGCCATATGTTCCTTAAACCTAGTGACGATTGTACGCCTTGTTTGCCCAATATAACTCTTGTCACAACTACTACACTTTATTTCATAAATTCCCGACTTCTGCTTGTCCTCTACTTTATCCTTGGGATTTCCCAACAGCTGCTTGATGGTATTCTTAGCGGTATATGGTACACATAAATTTTGCGACTTAAAAATAGGTTCCAAGCCTCTGGTGTGCTAGCCCATATAAGCCATGGACCTTCGAGGTTATTTGGTAATATGGGATTCATTTTCTATTTTTGTTTCATTCGAGTCAATTATCCTGAAGATAGGATATTTTAATTGAAACTGCAGTAAAGATGGCAATGGCAACCTTTTTGTACATTTGTGATAGTGAAAATAAGAATAGAGTGGTATAAAAATGAGCGTATGCCCGGATATTGAATTTTCTATCCTAGTGTGATTAATGTTGATGTCACAAGTAACGTCAGTGCTACGTCACTTTAAGTATATATTGGGGATTGTCTCCGTGCGGAGTTCATTCTAGCTTGAGAGCTGATCGAGTGCACTTCGATTCTTTCGGAGTGGTGAGCAGAAAATACCTGACCTATATTATTGTTATTGTCACTATCATTGTTTCACATCATTATTGTTGTTATTATTATTGTCATATATATAATTGTTTTTTTTTTGCATTAATGTTATTGCTATTTTTATTTTTATTACTATAGGTTTTTCCCTGCTACTGAAGATGGCAGCTTAGCTGCCGAAATGCGTATATAGTATTTCAAAATTTATGTGGTTAGGGGTACAATTGATTCTTGAATTGATTATTTAACCACAGTCTCTTACATCTTAATCCTTCAATTTCGTAATTTAGGGAATCCTCAATATACCCTTCGGCATCTATCGAGGACTTCCAACCTCCATGACATTTGAGAGTGCCACTGTCATCACCTTTATCTACAAGCACTGACCTGTGTAAGCTAAAGCTTGTGGAAGTTATGGAATTTTGGATTTTTTGACTGTAAACCATCAGAATCCCTTTTTCAAATTCCGTCAGTTTTGGAAATTTGCCGATTTCAATATTTTTCTCAATATCAAGAGTTGTGCTCGCCATAGGATTTGTGACCAAACGCTGGGAGGCTTCTAAGCTTTTGACCTCCCAGCGAAATAGACCAAAAGTAAGCTTTCTGTAGGTATAACTTGTCTTCTTTAGATTATGCAATTACATACAAAGTTTTTTTGTAGAAGATCCTGCGATTTTCGTGGCAACTGGCTTTGCTCATTTTGATTTTTTTGGTATGCCATCTTCAACTCATTTCAATCAATGCGCTAATAATAGTCCTGGAAAATTAGATTTTATTAGCGCAAAAGTTCTGAAAGATTTTGAAACTTTGCAGGAACATTGCTGAAGGGAGGGGGGTTACTGAGAGGACAGACTAAATCAAGCCCCTGAAAGAGGACATCAGCTCTTTCATTAATCAGAGTGGCAGAGCCTGTGGGTGTCGGTATGGCACTTTGATACTCATTTTACGATGCGGAAGGCAACGGGCAACCACCACATCATTTTATCCCTAGAACAGTGTACTGAAAATTTTATGATGAGGGAGGAGGAATAATTGTTATGAAGAAAAAAATAGGGCAGAGTGTAGAAAATTTCTCACAGAAAAGTGCCAGGGTATTTTTGGTTAGGTTAGATTCGAAACCTGTAAAGACGGTAATAATACAGGTACAGTGATGAGACTGTAGAGGCAGTTTATTGCGATATTGAATATGTGCTATGACAATTTAATCGTAATTATTGTAGAAGATTTTAATTATTGTGGGAGAGAAGATGGAATAATCGATCACTTTGGATTATGTAATAGGAACGACAGGGGAGTTAGACTGACTAAACGGTAGGAGACACCCTGACCTCGAAAAACTAAAAGACCATGATTCACGCGATGAGTTCGAGAAAAAGACGAAAGAAGTACTAAAAGGCGCGGACGAAAATACTGTTAGGGACGTAGAGGCAGAATGGAATTGCATTAAAAATAGTTTAGATTCTGCAGCTAGAGATATATTGCGTCAAAAAGAGAATGAAAGTAGAGAACCCTGGATAACAAACGGTAGTATGACTCTAATAGACGAGAGGCGAAAATATAAAAAACAAACAAGCCGAAGGAGGGAAACAAAGATATAAGGCGGTCAAGTGGGAAATTATCGGAAATGTAGAAAAGCCAAAGGACAGTGGATTGATTATAAATGCAAAGAAGTGGAAGATAAATTTGAAGTAGGAAAAACTGACGAAGCGTATAAAATAATTAAGGAAAATTTCAAAGAAATGGGATCTAGCAGCAAGAACATTAGAAATGAGGCAGGTGATATCCTAATCGGAAGAGAGGAAAAGACAGATCGGTGGAAGGAATATTTGGGAATCTTATATGAGGGACAAGAACTAGGATATATACTAGAAAGTGAAATGAGCGTATAGGGGGACAACCTAGGCTGTCCTATAATGAGGGAAGTCTTTGAACTACCATCAGAAAGGTTAAAAAACAATAAAACACCAGGCGTAGACGGATTGTAGGTCGAAATTTTAGAGTGTGCAGGTCAAGAGGTAAGAGAGCGTCTATTTAAACTAGTTAGCCGTATATGTATATGAGACAGGTGAGATTCCAGTAGATTACAAAAGGAACATCATAGTCGCTTTGCCAAAAAGGAACGACGCGGATAAATGTAGAAAAATATTTTTAAATTTTCTCAAATTTGATTCTTTTATTGTATCTGGTATACTATGAAAATTTTCAGAAATTTGGAATTTCTTATGCCTTTAGCTCAAAAAAACTGCACTACTTTCCTCATTTAACCTGCTTTCGTGCCCAGATTCCTGTAGTGAAAATTTAAAAAAAATCTTCGTTTAATTAACTATCATATTATGCTTGAATTAATTTCCGTTGGTATTTTTTATCCTCCCTCTTAGCCCTTTAAATCTAATGGTAATTTGCCAACTTCAAGGGACATACGACGCCAGAGCGACTTGTTTAGCGAAAAACTGGAGTCCCTCTGAGGACCTGTCAGTATACTAACCTCTGTTTTGCATAAACCATTAATCTTCTGTTAATAATTGCATAAGGGTTCGGGGTTGTTTTATAGAGAGAACTCTCCTGGCCCAACAGGACTCATTTATAAAAGCGACCGTGACGCCAGTGGATAACGAACACTCTCTGTCTGATTTTCACATGAATCCGCTTTAATAAACTTGTTATGTTTTGGCGGTGATCTTTTTGCCTCGTTTGGCAGCCATTGTGCGTGTTTCATAACGGGTAAATTGTTGATGTTGGAGATTTGGGAATCTGTGTTTAGCCCATGGGGTCTTGGGGTCAAATAGGAGAGGGTTTTTTTTATTAAAATGAAAGCAGCGAGGGAGATATTGACGATATTGATACATACTTAATGATATTAGAGAAGATGTCATCATCATAAAGTTTTCAGTCCGAAGACTGGTTGGGCGGGTACCTCCATCCGCTCCAATTCTGAGCTAACTTACGCATTTCAATGAATGTTGAACATCCTACATCCCTAACTATTTGAGAGCAGTAGTCTAATCTGGGTCTACCCCTACCTCTTTTTATTCCTATCTCTGACTCTAGTATGTCGCGAACTAAGCCTTCGTGCCTCAGAAGGTGCCCTACCATCCTATCTCTCCTATTCCTTACTGTCTTCCATAAATTTGGCTTTTCTCAAACTCTTTCTAATACCTCTATGTTGCTAACCTTATAGATCCACGGTATTTTTCTATCCGCTTCTCCTATCGTCCAAGTTTCGTACCCATACAATGCCGTACTCCATACATACGTTTTTAAGAGCCCCTTCCGAGTTTCTACATTTACAAATCATTCCCGAGCATAATAGTTGTTTCTTTTCATTAAATGCAATTCGGCCCTGCGCTATTCTTTGTTTTATATCTCTAGAGCTCCTACCATCTCGAGTTATTTGACTTCCTAAATAGCAGAAATCTGAGACTTCTTCTATCTTCTCGTTTCCAATTTGTATTTTCGTTTTAGTTCTATTTTCACGCCCCCTACACACCAAAATTTTGTTTTTCATATCATAGCCCTCCGTCAAAACCGCTTCCATTTCGTTCAGAGCCCTTCCTAATTCTTCTTTGCTATATCATATCCGCGAATCTGAGCATATTAATAGTTTGGCCCTGTATATTAATCCGCGCCTGTGTTACTACATCTGGGGGATTTTCCGCCTCTGGGTCGACTCATCCCAAGGAAGTACCTGGGATGAAACCTTGGCGTGCAGTTTTATATTTCTCGGTCATATCATCCACTAAGATGATATTGGCAAACATTGCAAATACCTTACGATGAAACTCGTTTGCTCCTATGTCCTATATAATGATAATCAATAAATTCTGGTTCTATCAAAATAAACGTCACGTCAAGCATAAGAAGGCCATGGAAAGCTACTGCTCCTAGAAGTGACGGTAGCTAAAGGAAAATTATTTGAAAACGTGGCTCTCTCTACAACTTCCACAAAATCTTTAAGTATAAATACGATTCTTTCTAGATGCGTATTTGGTGGTCCGGCGATCCTCGGGTGATCACGGCATGGGCGAGTAGACGATCGCCATTTACTATCCGCCAAACTTCCTAGTCAGTGCTTCCCGCAGTGCCTTCTTAGACATTTAGTTCAGTGAGATGCAGTGCCTTAACATCTGGTACTTTGCTCACCTAGTTCTATTTGCAACGGCGGGCCGTAGGACAACTGTGGCCACCACATTTTTTCGCAGTTGGAAATAATTCTAAGAAACAAGTTATCTTCGCATAAAATGAAACTACCAGTCCCGATTTATTTTGTTCTACTTTAATTTCAATGAAATATTTTTGCACAATTTCCGTGTAGCAAAAAATTTGCGGCCACAATTTTCCTACGTAAATTAAGATACTTAGGTAATCGGGAAATGTGCACCCAAGATACCTGGCATTATCTAGGAAGTGGGACCGCGGAAGCATAGTTCCTTCCAGTCGTATATATGCTTAACGGCGGTAAAGATGTTGTAGCAAGTACCTATACCATCAAGCGAAGTGAATTTGCAACCGAATCGACAAGTATTTCCTAATACACACAAACGACTTCGTGAGACTAGATAAGTAAATTGTAATTTCAAAAATTTTCAATTTATTGAAGCATCAAAAGCAAAAATTACATTAATAATTTTCGAACTAAACACAGAAACTTATCAGGTTATCCATGACAACTTATTTTATTCTAATCAAAGATGTCTTTGATTCTTATGGATTTTCTAATTTGTGAGAACTGCCAACATTTATCAACAATTTAAAATTTGGGTTACGAAATGAAAAGCTTTTCTTCAACTGAATAAATATTTTTGTTTATTTCGAAACCCAAATTTTCCATTGTCGCTAAATGTTGACAGTTCAGACGAATTAGAAAATCTATAAGAATCAAAGACGTATTTGATTAGAATAAATAAAGCTGTCATGGGTAATCTGATAAATTTCCTTGTTTTAGTTTGAAAATTATAAATGTGATTTTTGCTTTTAATGATTTAATAAATTGGAAAGATGTAGAGTTTTTGATATCCTCATACGCAGAAAAAATAATCTTCTGATTGCTACCTTTACCACCATCGTAACCATACATGGAGAGCAGGAATCCCCAAAAACGTAATTACTCCCAATGTACACATCATGGAAGTTTGTCGCTCGGTATAAGGACGTATTGATCATTTCTACGCTACAATAAAAACAACAATTTGAACTCAGAATATTTGATTATTCGACATATTCTCTTCTTAATGAAGTAGGTATTACACTTATTCATCAACGCATATGTAAACCTTTTGCACATTTTTTCTGTTCTCTACGGTTTATCAAACTATTCCTTAGCAGAAAACTTATTTTTTTTTATTTGAAAGAAAAAATAATGAACGAAGGGAAAGAAAATTTCGCCATCCTGCCATCCTGTGGCTTTGTTGATAGTCTCTTTTGGGCACTTGGGTAAAGCGAATATTCTAATAATAAATAATAATAATAATAAATTCAACCTATTCATTACACTATGCAAAAACGCATTGTTTTGCAAAAATAATACCTAAACTTTTAACCAATTTTCCAATTTTTTTCTGAATAAATTGTTAATAGGTAATTTAGAGATATGTTGCCTATAGTTACTGCTGCTCCCTTAACCAGATAGGCAATCGTAATAACGTCAATAAAGCAGCCCCAAAAAAATTGAGTCAAAAATTTTTCTGCTTCGTTGTGGGCCTCAGAAAGAGGTGCAAGTATCATCGGTGGCATAACAATACGGTTCAAGAAAGCAGCATAGTTTTGAAACCGGGAAAGATAAGAGAGCATGCTTATACTCTTGCCCGCTTCTAATCAAGCAGAAATCCGCGACTTCCTCTATCTCCTCATTTCCTATCTGTATTTCAGTTTTAGTTCTATTTTCACATACCAAAATTTTGGTTTTCTTTTTATTGCTTTTCATGCCGTAGCCCTTTGTCAAAACTGCTTCCATTTCGTTCAAAGCCATTCCTAATCCTTCTTTGCTGATACTGCTATATCGTCCGCAAGTCTGAGCGTGTTAATAATTTGATCCTGTACATTAATCCCTGAGGCTGTTCTGTCCTTAACAATATTAATCGCATCTTCGATATATAAGTTGAAAACTAGAGGTCACTTTCCCTTCCGGATATCTACTTCTCTTCGTTCCTGCTCAAATTCCATAACTGCCGTTTGCTCTTTGTAGAGATTGTGTATTATTCGTCTGTCCCTACCTTTCTGAGCACTTCCAACATCTTTCCTCATTTTACGTTGTCGAAGGCTTTTTCTAAATCTACAAATCCTATATAGACGCTCTTCTCCTTTTCTATTGTTTTTTCTATAATTACTCGTAAAGCTAGAATGGCCTCACGCATTCCTATATTTCGACTAAATCCGAACTGATCTTCTAATATTTCTTCCGTCCTTTTCTCCATCCTTCTTTCCACAATTCTAGTTAAAATTTTTGACGCGTGAGAAGTTAAATTGATAGTTCTAAAATTTTCGCACTTATCTGCACCTTTCCTTTTTGGCAATGCGACTATGATGTTCCTTTTGTAATCTTCTGGAATCTCACCTGTCTCGCATATACGGCTAACTAGTTTAAATAAACGCTCTCTTACCTCTTGACCTGCACACTTTAAAATTTCTGCCTGCAAACCGTGTACTAGCTCAAACTCTTCCCTTATTATGGGACAGACTTTGTTATCCTTCTCTACACTGATTTCCTTTTCTAATATATCTCCTAGTTATTGTCCTGCATATAAGATTTCCATATATTCCTTCCATATAATATATGGAAGGAATATATTATCTGCCTTTTCCTCTCTTCCGATTAGGATATAGGATGTCACGTGCCTCATTTCTAATGTTCTTGCTGCTAGATCCAATTTCTCTGAAATTTCTCCTAATTATGTATTTTATACGCTTCGTCAGTTTTTTCTACTTCGAACTTATCTTCTACTTCTTTGCATTTGTTATCAATCCACTGTTCTCTAGCTTTCCTACATTTCCGAATAATTTCCCACTTGACCGCTTTATACATTTGTTTCGGTCCTTTATCTATCCTATTTTTATATTTTCGTCTCTCGTCTATTAGAGTCACAATATCCCTTGTAATCCAGGGTTTTCTACTTTCATTCTGTTTGTGACCCAATATATCTCTAGCTGCAGAACCTAAACCATTTTTAATGCAATTCCATTCTTCCTCTAATTCCCTAACAATATTTATTTTGTTTTTTTGGTAGCTAAACAATAATATTGATACGAACTTTTGCCCCGTCAGCGACGCCCCTGTTGGTGACTCAATTATTTGTTGACAGCGAGCCGCGGCTTTGAATTATTACGGCGCGACCTTGTCGCTGTTTATGATTCCCGAAAAGAATAGTCTATCTCGAAGATTCTCATTCTGGAACAATGTTTGATCGATAATTTTCGAGAATCTTCTAAGACCATTATAAAATGGGAAGCAAGAAGCCGAGTGGACAGTCTTACAGTTTGAAGTCCGAAGTTTGGAAGCGAATGTTGAATGCGATAAGAACCGGGCGTTTAATAGTTCCGTGCGAGTATAAGTCTTGATACGCGTTTAGTGTCGGTACGGTACGCGAGTGCGAATTCTTTGGTAACGTTTTAAGTGTACCGGGGCGTCTTCGTATGTGATTAACCGTCGGTTGAAGACGAGTGTTTTAGAGAATTTAAACTGTGGACTTGCGTACTGTAGATTGTTTAGGTAATTAATTGTTTAATTGTTCGCTTAATTGTTTAATTTTCACTGCTTGTTGTTACTTAGTGCTTGTATATATTTCACTGCTTATTGTTCAATTTGTTAATTTTAAGTTCTCAAATCACTGTTAATCATTGTAAATATTTGTACATATACATAAAGTCACTGTAAATAAAAAGTGTAAAATCGAAATACGTTACAACTGGTGTCAGAAGTGCGATATTTGTGGAGCCAAGAAGAGCGAAGAACGTCGTGGAAGCTGGTGGAAAATTGAAGAATTTTCTGGAAGTTGGCCGAGCTGAGTGAAAGTTTCGACGTTTTTGGACTCCTTAGTGACTGGAAGTGGTTTGAGACTTGTGTTTGAACTTGTGAGTGTTTATGCCGGTTACAAGAAGTACAGCCGCGATGAAGCAGCAACTTCAAGCTTTTATGGAGTTGATGAAGACTAATTTAGAGGAAATAAGGAACAGCCAAGAAACAATGAAGACCGGACAAGAAGAAATGAAGAGCAGTCAAGAAGAAATGAAGAACCACCTTGAAGAGACAATGAGGAGTAGTCAAGAAGAAACGAAGAGAAATCTAGAAGAAGCAATGAAGAACAACTTAGAAGAGGCGATGAAGACTAACCAAGAAGTAATGAATATCAATCTAGAAGAGATAAAGAGCAATCAAGAAGAAATGAAGAACCACCTCGAAGAAACAGTGAAAAGCAGTCAAGAAGAAATGAAGAACCACATAGAAGAAATGAGAAACAGCCAAGAAGAAATGAAGTTAGCCATAGAAAGGAGTCAAGAGCAGGTAGCTGAGAAAATTGTTGGAATAGAGACCCGTATTACAGAAGAAACTCAAGAAATAAGAAAGTTGATGGATGAAGAAATATTGAAGATAAACGAGAGAATGGCAGAATTAGAGAAGAAGAAGACATTGATGACAGAAGATACTGGATTGGACGAAGAAAGAAGAGCTCCTGTTGTTAAGGTGAAGCCGCCTACATTTGATGGGAAGTCCTCGTGGCATACCTACATCAAACAGTTCGAGGCAGCAGCAGCGGCGAACCAGTGGGCTAGTACCGAGAAGGCAGTCAATTTGGTGGTTGCTCTCCGAGGTGACGCCTTAAATATCTTGGATACCGTGACAGCAGAACAACAGGCTGATTATAAGGAGATAGTTAAGCGCCTGGAGATGAGGTATGGCCATCAACACCTCCAGCAAATCCACCAGGCACAGGTAAAGGGTAGGTCTCAGCGCTCCAATGAGACCCTGCAAGAGTTTGAGGCCGACATCGCCCGTTTAGTCCGGTTGGCGTATCCAACAGCCCCGGAGGAGTTTTTGGATAGCCTGGCGGTGGAAAATTTCATTGAGGGGCTGCGCGACAATGAAACAAAGATGGCGCTGAAGCTAGCAAGACATAAAGCTTTGGCAGACGCTTTGCCCCACGCCTTGGAATTTGAGGCAGCAAAGCAAACATCCCGAGGATACTCCAAGGTGCGACAGCTGCATACCAATGAAGAGCCAGACGAAGACCTGGTGGAAAAAGTTGCACAAAAAGTTGCACAGAAACTGGACAGACGGACTGAAGATAATAACAATAATGGGACTCGGAGGGGATGGCAAGAAAGGAAGAATTTCTTACGTTGCTGGAATTGCGGTGAGAAAGGCCATCTCCGCAACAGGTGCCGAATTGCAACCAGACGGCACGAGGACGAGGCTGGTACCTCCGGGTACCAGGGAAACTAAAGTCGACCAGTTTTGAGGGGCGAAAGCTGGTCCAATCCTACCAAGCCCCAGTACAAGATGTGAATGTGTCAAGATTGGCTCGAGTTGGGGATAGTTTAATGATTGATGGGATCATTGATGGCAGGAAGACTGAAATTACCATCGACACAGGAGCCAGTGACACCATAGTCAGAAAAGATGTGGCTGAGTGGAGAATTAGGCCGACCAATAAGAATATCCGACTGGTTACTGCTACCGGCGAGACAGCACCTATATATGGAGAGGCAGAAATCGACATAGGGATGGAAGATGTCGTCATTCCACAGAGAGTTCTTGTAGCCGACATTGTGGATGAAGTTATACTGGGCCTGGATTGTATGAAGAAGCACGGGATTGTGCTTGATGTTGGCGCCGGTGTACTTCGAATTGGAGAAGAAGAACTAGTAATGAGTTCTCCTGGGCAGAAGAACTGTGTGTACCGAGTGAATGTCGAAGAAGATGTCGTGTTGCCTGCCAGATCCGAGAACATCGTACGGGTCCGCGTGGATGGTGCTCCAAGCTGCTTGGTGGGATTGGTCGAGACGATGTACGAAGAGGTGAAGAAAGGTTTACTGATTGGGAAGACATTGGTAAGACCTGGTCAACGTCCAGTGTTCGTAAGAATAGCGAACATTGCCGAATTTGACCAGAAGATTTGCAAGGGTGCGATAGTTGGTATGTGTGAGCCAGTATCTAGGATTGCCATAGTGAAGAAGAATGAGAAGAAGGGAGAAGATCAGAAGATGTCCCAGACCAGTTTACCAACTGCCCTGGAAAAGATGGTAGAAGAGTGTTCCCAACAACTGGATCAGATACAGGGTGAGAAGCTGGCTCAACTCCTGATGAAATATCAAGACGTCTTCTCATTACAAGATGGTGACCTAGGACGGACGGGAGTAATTTAACACACCATTAACACCGGTGATCATACTCCCATTAAGTAAGCTCCTAGAAGAGTACCCTTAGCAAAACAAACCGAAATGGACAACCTGATTAAAGACATGAATAGACAAGTGGTAATTGAGCCTTCGCAGAGCCCGTGGACTTCCCCTGTTGTGCTGGTGAGCAAGAAAGATGGCTCCACTCGTTTTTGTGTAGACTACAGGCGGTTGAACGATGTCACCAAGAAGGATAGTTACCCCTTACCCCGGATTGACGACACCTTGGACACCGTGGCGGGTTCCAGATGGTTTTCCACCCTCGACTTGAAGAGTGGTTATTGGCAAGTCGAGTTGCATCCCAAGGATAAAGAGAAAACAGCATTCTCTGCCGGAACTGGTTTGTGGCAATTTACGGTAATGCCATTTGGGCTCTGCAATGCACCCGCCACCTTTGAGAGACTGATGGAGACAGTACTGCGAGGACTGCATTGGAAGACTTGCCTGGTATACCTCGACGATATCATCGTGATGGGGAAGACTTTCGATCAGCACTTGAAGAACTTGTGCGATGTCTTCGACAAATTGAGGCAAGCTAACCTGAAATTGAGTCCGCAGAAGTGCCAGCTATTCAAGAAGCAGGTTAAGTTTTTGGGGCACATAATTTCCACCAAAGGAGATGCAACAGATCCGGAGAAGACAGACGCAGTGAGGAACTGGCCTGTTCCGAAAGATAAACACCAACTTCGAAGCTTTCTGGGATTGTGCACCTACTACCGCCGTTTCGTGAAAGGGTTTTCAGACATTGCGAAGCCCCTGCATCGGTTGACCGAAGATATGAGTGGACGAAGGAGTGCCGAGGAGCATTTGAAGAGTTGAAGAAGGCTCTGTGTTCTACTCCTGTTTTGACTTATCCGAGGCCTGGAAGCAAGTTTGTTGTGGATACCGATGCGAGCAATGTGGGCATAGGCGGTGTATTATCCCAAGAAGAGAATGGGGAAGAAAAGGTTGTGGCCTATTTCAGCAAGGCATTGTCGAAATCTGAACGTAATTACTGCGTCACTAGGAGGGAGCTGTTAGCAATTGTGCGGACCATCGAGCACTTCCATAAATATCTGTGCGGACAAGACTTTCTTATCACTGACCATTCTTCTTTGAAGTGGTTGCTGCAATTTAAGAACCCAGAAGGTCAGTTAGCCCGTTGGATTGAGAGGCTGCAGCAGTACAACTTCATCATTCAACATCGGATTGGAAGGAAACATGGCAATGCTGATGCACTTTCGAGAAGACCTTGCCCGGAAGATTGCAAGTACTGCATGAGGCAAGAGTTGAAAGAGCATGTACACCCCATTAGATGCCATCAAACACGGATTCAAGTAGAAGAAGATCATCTACAATCCTGGAGAGACGCTCAGCAGAAGGATAAGACCTCGGAACCTCTGCTAAGATGGAAAGAAGCTGGTAGAAGACTGGAGTGGATGGAAGTCTCTGACAAGAGTGTGGCCCTGAAGTCATACTGGGCACAATGGGATTCTCTTGTGATCGAAGACGGTCTTCTGAAGAGAATGTGGGAGTGCACCGACGGAAGAGAGAGAAAGCCCCAGGTCATGGTGCCGAAGGACAAGGTTCCGGAAGTCCTAGCAGAGGCTCACAATGGAGTGAGTGGGGGACACTTAGGTGTTAATAAAACCACGATGAAGGTCCGAGAGAGATACTATTGGCTGGGCTACAGGACAGACATAATGAACTGGTGCCGGAGATGTGATGACTGCGCGTCAAGCAAGGGACCCAAGACAAGGAGCTGTGGCAGAATGCGCCAATATAATGTGGGAGCTCCATTTGAGAGGATTGCAATTGACGTAGCAGGTCCGTTTCCTACATCAACTGATGGAAATAAGTACATCCTGGTTGCGACGGACTACTTCAGCAAATGGCCTGAGGCATATGCGATACCGAATCAGGAAGCCACTACAGTAGCTGAAGTACTGGTGAACAATTTCTTCAGCCGATTCGGTATACCCATGGAGCTTCATTCTGATCAGGGACGGAACTTCGAGTCTGCGGTGTTCCAAAATGTTTGTAAGTTGATGGGAATACGGAAGACCAGGACCACTCCATTGCATCCCCAGTCAGATGGAATGGTTGAGAGATTCAACAGGACCATAGAAAACCATCTGAGGATAATGGTAGATGAACATCAGACAGACTGGGACCGACATATTCCACTGTTCCTGATGGCTTATCGATCGGCTGTGCACGAGTCAACAGGAAGAACACCTGCCAGTGTGCTATTCGGAAGGGAATTGAGGCTGCCAATGGATGTGTTGTTTGGGCATCCTGAAGATAGGCCAGTGCCTGTAGATGAGTATTCCCGGAAATTGGCAGAACGACTCGATGCAATTCATGAGGCTGTTCGGGATCGCATGCGCCTAGAGAGCGAGCGAATGAAGACGCGGTATGATGCCCGAGCGAATTCTGCGGGTTTCCTATCTGGCGATCTGGTGTGGCTTTATAATCCAGCCCGGAAGAAAGGACGATCGCCGAAATTACAGAAGAACTGGGAAGGGCCATACCGAGTAGTGACAAGGATCAACGACGTTGTTTACCGGATTCAACGTTCTCCACGATCGAAGATGAAGGTAGTCCATCTGGACCGGCTTGCACCGTACCATGAGAAAGAAGGAGATAATTTCTGATCGGGGCGATCAGTCTTTTAAGGAGGGGGCAGTGATACGAACTTTTGCCCCGTCAGCGACGCCCCTGTTGGTGACTCAATTATTTGTTGACAGCGAGCCGCGGCTTTGAATTATTACGGCGCGACCTTGTCGCTGTTTATGATTCCCGAAAAGAATAGTCTATCTCGAAGATTCTCATTCTGGAACAATGTTTGATCGATAATTTTCGAGAATCTTCTAAGACCATTATAAAATGGGAAGCAAGAAGCCGAGTGGACAGGCTTACAGTTTGAAGTCCGAAGTTTGGAAGCGAATGTTGAATGCGATAAGAACCGGGCGTTTAATAGTTCCGTGCGAGTATAAGTCTTGATACGCGTTTAGTGTCGGTACGGTACGCGAGTGCGAATTCTTTGGTGGCGTTTTAAGTGTACCGGGGCGTCTTCGTATGTGATTAACCGTCGGTTGAAGACGAGTGTTTTAGAGAGTTTAAACTGTGGACTTGTGTACTGTAGATTGTTTAGGTAATTAATTGTTTAATTGTTCGCTTAGTTGTTTAATTTTCACTGCTTGTTGTTACTTAGTGCTTGTATATATTTCACTGCTTATTGTTCAATTTGTTAATTTTAAGTTCTCAAATCACTGTTAATCATTGTAAATATTTGTACATATACATAAAGTCACTGTAAATAAAAAGTGTAAAATCGAAATACGTTACAATATGCACTTACTTTAGAATAAAACATACAGGGCGCTAACTTTCACCCCAATGCTTGTTTTTGTCGTATTTTGTTCGCTGGTACAAATTTTAACACAATTACTAGTTTTATGGAGAGAGCACTCGATTAACTGCAAAAAAGTATTTTTATTGCGAATCGCTAAAACGTACCGTTTTAGAGAAAAATGCATCTATATAAAGTTAAGTAATGCTACTTTGGTATACCAATGATGCTGAGCAGACTCCGGCCTGCGTTTTAATCACATTAATCATGGTAGACGCCAAATATGCAGAAACATGGTACAGTCAACAATTTTCATTTAAAAAAATTAAATAAAAGATCTTTCGAAAACCCTTCTGGCGCACGAATTTTTCTCTAAAAGAATACCATAGTCACCCCCCTTGAGCCCGTCCTTGTTTAATTGAAAAAAGGAATTTTTGTATCAAAAGTTGATCCATTGTGTAGTAATATTGGGCACAAAGTTTCAAAAATATCTCCATTGGTTTTCAAGCTCTCTCAAAAAACATTTTCTTTCGCTCTACTTTGGCACCCTGCATCTTTGAAATTAAGCCCTTTTAGACATGTGAAATATTCGACTCAAATAATGTAAAAACCACTTCCTAAAAACTTTTAGAATACTTAAGGACCACTGTGTATATCTTGGAATTGAAAAGGCTGCAACGGTGGCGCCTTGGTGGGATGAAAATATAATGTCTGCCGCAGTACTAAAAACGTAAATATTAGTCAGGGTCTTAAGGTATTACCATTTGCATGTAGGAACTAGAAAATTTCAGAAACTCGTATATGGCCACATAATTTTTAGTCTGAAATTAGTAGGCAGTTTTCAAGATAATCAACCTCAAATATCGAATCGCTCCTAACGACTTGTTGTGTATTCACCTAACATCCCTAGAGTTTGTCAGATTGCTCACGGAACAAACTGTATAGTATGATGGGACAATTCAGGCGACCACAACAGAAATTTCCAATCCATTCTGCACCACCTGTAAAATTAGGTACTTACTTGCGTGCCGAAAAGATGCTATCAACATTGGCCTTGACCGACGTTGTGTTTTGTTATTATAAATTTAATACGGCTCTATAAAAAAGCGCATTACGTAATCCACTCCGTTTTAGAATTGGCAGTGCTATTATTCACGAATTTCAACAATACAATAGACAAGTTGGCCATGGGCAAAAACTAGCTCCGAAACTTGGTGATGCGGAAGAGATTTCTTGTGTGCAGATAAAAAGCGAACATGATAATTGCTTGTTACAGCCTGTACTTTATCTTCTGTCGAATCAGTAATTTCATTATATACGAGGGCAAGTTGGTATCTAAATAGTCTAGGTAGTTAATGTTAAATAGTATTAAACAACGTACCCGCGTAACTATATCGGTACGCCCTCGTATATTTTATTCTGGTAAACAACTGTATAAAAGTAATAAGCAGAGTTATTTCTAGCCTCGTCGAAAACGTCTTATACTTTTATTACGGCAATTTCATCTTCCTTCCAAAATCTGAATCGCTATAAAATTGTATTATTATCGCATTATCGACATTACATATCAGTTTTATGTTTATTAACTGTTTTATTGCTTTTTTATAACTAATTCGGTTTTAATGATAGCCGTATTGCATTTACATAATTATTTCGACAAAAATTTAAACCAGTAACTTAGGTATTTAATTTCTTGCTTTAAAGCCCTACTTTTGGCAGATATTCCCTTAGGGTTGCACACGTTAGGAAAAATGATGTCTCTACTCTGTGAGAGCAGCTCTTGAGTTTTTTTGTTGTCCGGTACGCGGTACAATTAGTAATTTCCCCTTAATACTTGTAGATGGCTCTTCTTATCATCTACAGAGCTTCCTAGAAGTCCATCTGGTTATAATAATTGTTCTTGGAGTACACTCAGGAATTCCAGGAGCCAGCTCTGGACCGCATAAACGGTTTTCTGATCTTAGTAGATAAGTCGTCAGTTGTTTCACTGCCTTGGGTACCACTGTGCCTGGGCACCCAAATGGGGTTTATTTCATTCCGGTATGCTAGGTTTGTGAGATCGTCGAGACATTCTAATAGCAGCTTCGACGTTATCTTAGGATTGCTCAAAGCCCAAATATTTTACCTCATTCGCCGAATCCTCACCATTTAACTTCCAGAAGCTTTAAATCGTCCAAATTACGCCTCTTGGTGGATGGTACGACAATAGTTTTATGAGGGCTTATATTGAGGCCGAAGCTGAAACAATGTTGAGAGCAGCCTGCAAGCGCAAGCGGTCTCTCAATTTTCGGAGAAACTTGCCACGAACTGTGATAAGTAAGTCATCCGCATATCCAATGGCAAGAAAACCATTTCTCCTCTAAATATTGAGTTCTACTCCCATCAGTGAGGTATGTACCACTCTGGCTTACAACATGGAGTCGATTCATTCACAACTTGCCTCCTCGTCACAATGTTCCTTGAGTATGGCGAACATAGATTAGAATGAAGTACTGTCAAAGGTTATATATCAAGAAATGCATCACTATTGAGAATATAATAAATGTGCAGATAAATCGTCCAGCTGAACACAATACTGCAAAAACATTTTACCAAATAATTAGGTGTTCTGACGATTTGAAAGTACAAGCCTCAGTAAACATGAAAAAGATAAAATATTCCGTTCTTTTCGAGTGTTTGATGAAATATTGTTGGACGTTATGAGTTGTCTGATGATAGCAAGGGAGGGTAAATTGATAAATAGATATTCGACATCAAAACTGACGAGAATGGGCTTCAATCTTCAACTTGTGAAGTTTGGGGCAAAATGCTCGGAATTAAGGATAAAAGAGTTTGTTTTCCTTACAAAGGATTCTAATATGGAAGCGAGATACTTGTCAAGTTTATAAATGGGGGAATGTATCGCACTCACGATATACCGAAGAGCATTATCGGGTTTTTGGATCTTTTAGGGAGATAGAGGAGATAGAGGAAAAAGTTTATTCTGAACTTCAAGAGTCGGGCTTGAAGATTTTAGGTCGTAACAATACGATTCATGGAATTATGAGAGATGGGCTGATATTATGTATTATGATCTCGCAGAAGTTAGGAAATTTTCTCCTAATAGGTAACACGATCAAGAACCACTGCGGAATTATCGGTATCGGAAGCTACAAGAAAATACCGCGACAAAATACCGGTACTCAAATACCGACCCATCACTATTGAGAATATATGTGACTTGCAAACTAAAATGTGCAGATAAACCGTCCAGCTGAACACATAATACTGCAAAAACATTGTGTTTGATATCCTTCAAAGCGAGAAATTCAGATCTAGTTATGTTGGATTTAGGCGGATTCACGTTTGGAAGGTACAAGCTGCATACTTAAAAATACTTTTAAGCTGAAACAAACATTTTTTGATAGCGAAAACGATTTAGACAACAACGGTCGTTCTGCATTACTTGGAACACCCTGTATGTGTATACCAGGCACTATCTAAAATCACTTACTTTTTGTAACTGCGTTTTATATTTCTTATTTGCACTATATTAACTAATCACTACTTCGATCGTGATTATAGTCTATGAGCGTTAATCTTAGAAATATCTTGTCAAGTACACTGTACGAGAACCTGCTACGGCTTAATAAACTTTCTTTTGCGACGATCTCAAGCTACTAGTCTTCTTTGTTTGCTTGATTGCAGTCTTTTTTGTGCGGAGTATAATTCAGAGACGTACAAACATATGATTAAGATGAAATTTCATGATAGGTACAACGGACAACATCTAATTCGGGTCAATTTCCTAGTTAATTTGTATTATTATTTCCTGAATCATTATACGATATTTGGCTTTACTCCGTTTTATGCAAAAATCTCGAATTTGTACATTTATAAATATACTGAATGAATAGTCCAACTTTGGATCATCAAACAACCCCTAAAGTCCAACGGTCCTGCATCCATTAAATTTGAACTCTCTAGATGAATTACGCATCATTTTCGTTTTTAAATTTTCTCTGACTAAGGCTTAAAAACCAAAATGGGCTCTTCCTTCTAACATTTACATCTACCCTTTCGAAGAACGTACCCTTGAATCATACCCAGATACACAGTGTTCCAACGAAAACTTGTACCCCCGTAAAACTCGGCAAAATAAACGTTTTGGCTAAAATCCACAAACACGTCGATTTTTATATCAAAGGGGACCAATTTCTATGCAATAATCATTCTTGCAACTCTATCCCTATGCGGGGGGTAGCGACTTCCCCAGAATTTTTAAATGGGACGGGGGGTCAAATGATCCCTACTTTGGAAGGGTTTTTCATTACTTACACAACCGTATTTGTTTTATTCAATTCGATCAATTCTTACCGAGAAACTGCTTCTTGAAGTTTCCAAGTTAAAAAATTAATAAAAGCACAAAAAGGTTTAAACTATAGAATGTATTAGAATGAAAAAGTAACAAAATCAAGTAAACTAATAAGAATAAAAAGTAAGAACAAAAGAACATCAGAACAAATGGCAAAATAAACTTATTCGCCACAGTATAAAATCGTGTTTATTTACTAAATCAAAATGGTTTATTCCAAAGAAGAATGCTCCGGAGGTCTTGAGAAATGTAAGATCTGGATTTGAATCCAGAATGTACTATTGTACGACAATTGGTGGAGGTCATTTCGAGCAATACATTCGATAGTTTAAACGTTTTTGTGCTTTTATTAATTTTTTAACTTGGAAACTTCAAGAAGCAATTTCTCGGTAACAAATTGATCGAATTGAATAAAACAAATACGGTTGTATAAGTAAAGAGAAACCCTTCCAAAGTAGGGATCATTTGACCCCCCGTCCCATTTAAAAATTTTGGGGGTCGCTACCCCCCGCACAGGGCTAGAGTTGATTATTGCATAAAAATTGGTCCCCTTTGATATAAAAATCGACTTGTTTTTGGATTTTTGTCAAAACGTTTATTTTGCCGAGTTTTACGGGGGTACAAGTTTTCGTTGGGACATCGTGTATGTTCGTTACTATACTATACAATGGTTCAATTTGCAACGCGATTGCGACGGCTTTCAATACAGGACCGCATTATTAATATTTTGTTTCAGTAGGTTCTGATGCACACTGTATGTATCCATAATTATGAAAATCCCACAATGATAAAGTTAATCCTTGACCCCATTGAGGCTGTAACTCTCTGCCATCACAGAGTGACGCGGTAAAATTTAAATAATCTACAATTCGTATAGAAAAATTAGCCTAACCACTGACGTCGGTTTTTACAAAATTTGTGGCATAATAGAAAAACAAATGGAGACTATTTATTTGCCAACTGAAGATGACTGCGAACGTCAAAATAAAAGGGATTTTCATTCAAATCAACACTGTTACGAAGCAATCACTCTCATGTTTCAATGAATTATACACAAGTTGCACGTAACTACACGTAACACGTGTTTATACCAAATATTCATCAATTTGATGAGACTATTGTATAACACCCAACTTTTTGGGCATAGTAATGACAGCGATTAGTTATCCCCTGGTTACACAACATGTAAAATATTGTAAACAGGTGGAATATAGCTTTGTCCAAGAAAAGAAAAATTGACCAATTTAATCTAAGTACGCAGAATGATTTTTGTTTTTATTGTTTTTGTTTTGGAAACAGCGGTAGTGTATGCTCGGCAACTACCTCGAAAGGGTGTTACGGAAATTAGGTCACTTGAAACCGCAAATAGGTGACCCAGTTACTGGAGCTCTTGTTTAATGTGTTCATTACACATTCGGATTCGAAAGTGAATTTAGCAGATTTTTAAATAAAGTGCTACCAGTGGACTGATATAGCTAGTTTAGTATAAAGATTCCTGTGATTCCCAGTTATTTTGTATGCTTCGTCAGTTTTCCTACTTCGAATTTATCTTCAGCTTCTTTACATTTGTTATTAATCCATTGTTATTTTGCTTTCCTAAACTTCCTAATAATTTCCCGTTTAATCTCATACCTTTGTTTCCTTCCTTCATGTAACCTGTTTTTATATTTTCGCATCTCCTCTATTAGAGTCACAATATACTTTGATATCCAGGAATTGCTACTCCCCTCTGTAAATTTGACCATCTTAAACTTTTTTTGCTTTCTTGGTTAGTCATAAAAGTATTATATAGAGCTACAATTGTAAACATTTCTTAGGGGTGAATGTACCCCAAAACCCACCTGATATTTTATGTTACGCTACTGATTAAATTCGACCTTAAAAATCAAGTAGTCCGTCCTTTTAAAATGTATTTTTATTCTCAAGCTTATGCCAAATAATGTGCATCGAAGCTGGAGGAATGCGATTTGTTAAAGGCTTACTAATAAATGTTAGGGGTTGTTGGCATTTTACTTCAATTCGGGTTTTGTCTTCTGTGGCACTAAATAAAATTCAAGAATTTCGTAAAATACGTATTTCAAGAACGATTCAAAGTATCTAAAATGCATGAGAAGAAAATGAAGATGGGTAACTTAATCATTAACGTAAATTTAACCAGTGGCGTAACATAAAAATCTTTTTAAATTTGTGTTGTAGAGACGGACCTGGCTTATGGAAATAGTTGCAATAATGAGTGTGGTATTCTCGCCAGACGAGCTGTCGTCAGCTGGCGATAACATATCGTGTATACAAGCCCACCTGGTTATAATAATAACAAATATTAATTTATTGTATTATATTATACTTTTAGCACTTTATGGTAAAATTCCTTTGTTTGTAATCAGTTACGGAAAACATGCAACCGACTTATGATTCATGCAACGATTTCCATGCACGGGAGAGTATATTAGAGCTGATGCAACATTTTCCACGCTTAGAAAATAGGAATGGAAATGCCCTCTAAATACGTATACCTATAGGGAAAAGAACAACAGGGATTTCTTTGCAGGAAAATACATGATTTATGTAAGTGAGGAATAATACTGTAAAAAAAAATTGTCTCAGTAGTTTTTGAGCCTATTGTTATTTTGCTGTATGACCAGACTAGGGTATTTTTTAAATTGTAAACAGATTGTTCATTAAAAATCTGCATGCACCTATTTCCGTGTAGTGGGGTAAATTAAGGTGGTAGTGGCTTATTTTAGGATAAAAAAATTTGCTTAGAACCACTTAAAACCGATATGTCTAATGTATAATTTACGACTTTCTCAGCAACTCTGGAACTTTCTTATTTCAGAAAATGTGCAAAATTTTCGAAATTCAAAAAACGTGTATCTACATGATTTAGCAAATACAGCATAATATCTTAATCTTAGGAAGTAATTAAGATAAAAATAAGATTCTTTTCTTCTGTTGTGTAGCAATATTATTATAGTTTGACATGGGTGTACGTCATGAAAGAAACGGGTTACAATTTTTCAGTTCCATTAATTTGTGGAATTTTCAATTTTTTATTAAATCGTCTTTTTTTGGGAAATAAAACATAGAAGGGAGAATTTTATGTGCTAAAAAATTTGATAAAATTAAACTACAATATACTTTCTGCGAAGGCGTAGAAGGGCCAAGAATAAAATTTTATGTTTGTATCTCAGAATTCCAACTTGTGTATCAGAAATTCGACTTACCTGTCAGAGTTCTGACTTGGAATTTCAGAACTCCGATTTTTATTTCAGAATTCTAATTTATATTTCGTAATTAGGACTTGGTGTCTCAGAATTCCGACTTTTTTTCTCCGAATTCAGACTTATATTTCGGAATTCTGAATTTTATTTCAGAATTTAGACTTGTATGTCAAAATTCTGACTCATATGTCAGAATTTTAACTTGGTATCTCAGAATTCCGATTTTTTCTACTTTATTGGAGCATTAAAATTCTGAGATACAAGTTCGAATTCTGAAATTTAGGTCAGAATTTTATCATAAAAGTCAGAATTCTGAAATAAAAATCGGAATTCTGAGATAACAAGTCAAAATTCCAAGATACCAACTCAGAATTCTGAGATACAAATCAGAATTCTGGCATACAAGCTAGAATTCTGAGATAAAATCGCAATTCTGATATTATAAGTCAGAATTTTGAGATACAAGTCAAGTAAAAGTAAGAATTCCACAATACATACTCCGAATTCTGAGATACAAAATAACATTTTATTCTTGGCCCTTCTAAGCCTTCGTAACTTTATGTAGCTAACAAAATATATAACTTGGATTTAATTATTAAACTAGTAAAAAATGATTTATTTTTCAAGTCAAAATATGCAGGAAGTCTTGCAGCTAGTCCATTAGATATAAATAATTTACATAATAATAATTAAGAGCTGTTGACAAAAAATCAGTGGCAGCTCCCGACTCTTCACGAGTGAGGACTGTGTTAAAGAAAACCCTACCTGGCAATTTATAAATAAATTTGTAGTTGACTAATCGACTGGAATAGCTAATCAAGAAAAAAATGCAAAGAAATTAGTAACAGGCATATTTTCTGTAACAGTTGGATAAAGAAATACCTATGTGCTGTGCTATGAGAGTTTGAGAACAGCAGGGTTTTCACAGCGACTTTTTAAGAAGTCAAAAATAATTATTTTTTGCTCTCTGTAATCCAATTCGGCGACATGCTTTATATTAAAAATAGCCGGCGAAAATGATAAAATTATGTATTATAAAATTTGGTTCACTTTATTAAATTTTTGCAATCATGTTTTGATGTTCTTGAGCTAAATGAATCGGTAAAAATTATTATAACCAATGACTTCGTTGAAATATTGCATGTTCTGAATGTGTATGGAAAACCGCAGAAAAACTTGTTTTATCCTTCTGGGACTCATCAGTACGGTGCTTTCCCCTACACACTCAAACGATGCAATTTAACTTGTCATATATGCTGCTGCGCTCTGGGCAGATATCAGCAAGTGACAATGACTTTGAGTAATTATCTGGGAGTAATCAGTGGCACTGGACCGTTCGAACAACTACTCCTCAGACAAATACCCCGCTAGTCATTGAATTATAGATCTAAATCCAGATTTTGTGTACTACGATACGTCACAGAATGCTACCCCACCTAAGGTGGCTTTGAAGCAATCAAAAAGCACGTACGTACATGGAGACACATTATGATTGCTTCAAAGCCACCATAGGTGGGGTAGCATTCTGTGACGTCTTGTAGTACAAGAAAAATCTGGATTTAGTTCTATAATTCAATTAATGGCGGGGTATTTGCCCGAGGAGTAGTTGTTCGAACGGTTCAGTATTACTGATTAATGGCTTCGTGTTAAATGATCATGATTTTTTGGAAGGTAAGGTGTCAAATCGGTAGGCACGCCCAGGAAATTTACAAAATGCTCCAGTTATATTATTTCCGATTACTAAACAGCCAGGTGAGTTGTACATATTTTACTTTATAAATTGCAAAAGGAGGGAAATATTCCTCAAATAATTTAATGGGAGTATCTTTTTACAGAAAAATACTCGGTGACGTTTTCATGGATAAACTTGAAAAACGCTTCCACGGAAATGAAATATGAGAAAACTAAAATTTAAAAAAAATTATGCGATAAAAAGTTCCTACAATTTCGTTGGAATTAAATATTAAAATTGAGAGACATGATGATTTCTTAAGTCAAAATATGCAGAAAACACTCGCAGCCAGTTCTTTAGATGTTCGTAATATTAAGAGATGCCGACCCAGTGGCGATTCACAATGGGGGGTTGGGGGGGGGGGGGGCAAAAGTACAGCTTCCCATGAGTTTTTGAAGATCGATTACAAATTCGGAGAGTTAGTGTTTTCTTTGGCAGAGCTCTCCCTCATGAACAAGTCACGAACCGCTACTGGCCAAATTATTGCGATTAGTTCATTTAATTTATTTTGCTCATGTGGGTAGGTGATAATTGGTAATATAAATTTCTACTGAATGACTAAATTGTAACTTTTTTGATAATTAAAATTCGAACAATTTTAAGTTAATTAGAAATATGATAACTATTTTAAGTTGTTATAAAATATAAGCATGCATTTTTTTTAAAAAAGGAATATTCATTTTCCTTATTTACATGTACGTTATCGGCACACTCAGCTGGGTAACCTAAAAATAAACGTCGATAACAACATACAATATTGTTAAACGACATAAAACATTTTTTACCCCAAATTTGAGGCAAATATTGGCAGTCCGTGGTCCATTTATAACTTCCCTTTACATAAATATTTACAGCGTTTTAAAATGACATTTGTGCTAAAATAGGATCTATAAATATATCAAGAGGGTAGACACAGCAAGACTGGCACTCAAGTGGTTTAGAGACAGGTTTCTATTACCATTAGTTGTTGGGGGTAGGTACCATAAAATAGAAGGCTGTTTTTTGTCCTTATATAGAAATTCTCTGGCTACTTGCTTTGGGTTAACACAATGAAACATAATCCCTTGAGTATTTATGTCTTTGTCACATTAGTTTCAAAGTATTTTGCAACTTTAGGGTACTCCAAATTTTTAAGTGAAATAGATGTTACGATTGAGTACAGTCTCTAAGGAAATAAAGTAAGTCTCCAAACGGTGCCTTTGTCTCGATTCCTGTAAAAGACATCAAAGAGAATTACCCAGTGTACAGACATCCCCTTATTTGAAAGCTGGAAACGTTTAAATGCACCCTGTCAGATACAGGAATAACTTCTATGTGTATAATAAAGTTGGGTAATGGTAAACTGCTGCGAGGGTCCTTACAAACCCTTTTATTTGGAGGATATAGTGTATTCTAGTGTTCCAGGAGGGTAATATTGTTATTGTGCGTTGCCAAATGATGGGAGCCAAATAAGACAGATAATTAAAACTTTAGATAAGTATTTGAGGACAAGAAAATTGTAGCTAACTACAGACAAATCGAAGAATGAAGGATCAAGAAATAGAATCAAGAATTGGTTAAGAACATAAACTGCAGTAGATGTTCTGTCCATAAAACTCGTCAGAAAGTTACCTATTTACAGACTAAGAGCAGAGTAAACTTGAGTCTGATCTAATGGACCACAAAAAAGAGAAAGGTTTGTTTCAAATGAGTCACGACAATATGACTATCTAAATTTAACAAAACGCCAGTGCTAATTATATTTTATCTTTGTAACTAGAGTTGAGTGTCACAGGACAATGTTACTTGTTTCACTTTAGGTGCAATGCATTAATAAGCAAAATATTTGCAAAATTTCTTAAAATACGAAAATGTTCAAATGTTTCAATAGGCTGATGGATATAGTTATTAAAATAATGGCTGAAAAGTAGTTTTTCTCCTAATAAGGGAGTTAAATTTATTAAACAATCAAGTACACAATTTCTATTGTAATATACAGACCGCGAAAAAATACTAAATTAGAAAAAACTTTATAATTAGTAATTTTTGATGTTATTTAATTAGGTACCTATTCAAAAAGTTATTTTTGTAAAAGTTGAATCATTCAGTTCAATAAAACCATAACTTAATCACAATTTAATCACTTTTGGGGTATCTCCTAAAAAATCGCATTGGGTTAAATCCGGTGAACGTGCAGGCCAGAGATTTTCCGAATATACTCCGATACATCATCAAGAAAATTACGAACTTCAACTGCGCTATGCGCTGGAGCACCATCTTGTTGAAAATAAATATTGTAACGTATTTCGATTTTCCACTTTTTTATTTACAGTGACTTTATGTATATGTACAAATATTTACAATGATTAACAGTGATTTGAGAACTTAAAATTAGCAAATTGAACAATAAGCAGCGAAATATATACAAGCAGTAAGTAACAACAAGCAGTGAAAATTAAACAATTAAGCGAACAATTAAACAATTAATTACCTAACCTAAACAATCCACAGTACACAAGTCCACAGTTTAAACTCTCTAAAACACTCGTCTTCAACCGACGGTTAATCACATACGAAGACGCCCCGGTACACTTAAAACGCCACCAAAGAATTCGCACTCGCGTATCGTACCGACACTAAACGCGTATCAAGACCACAGATTAGAGACTTATACTCGCACGGATTAAACGCCCGGTTCTTATCGCATTTAACATTCGCTTCCAAACTTCAAACTGTAAGACTGTAAGACTCGGCTTCTTGCTTCCCATTTTATAATGGTCTTAGAAGATTCTCGAAAATTATCGATCAAACATTGTTCGAGAATGAGAATCTTCGAGATAGACTATTCTTTTCGGGAATCATAAACAGCGACAAGGTCGCGCCAAAGCCTGCTCGCCGTCAAACAAATAATGTGTCACCACCAGGGGCGTCGCTGACAGGGCAAAAGTTCGTATCAATATTTCTACGCGGATCTAAAGGAATTATTCTCCATTACATTAAAAAGGTCATTCTGGAGCAATTGTCGGTAAGTATCTCTCAGAGTTTCTTCTTCGAAAAAGTGTCTAAACACCATAATTCAAAAATTTTAATAATAAAAAAATGCGAGGTCGTTTCAACAAATTTATTATAAAATTAACAAAATATTATACGAAAATTAACATTTCACCCATTCTTTTAAAATATATAAGCTTAACGTGTATTCAAAACTAAAACGTAAATTCTTTAAATAAAAAAGAACACAAATTTTAAAGATTATTTTTTTCATCGCCAAATTGACCAATCGGAACGTTTCATTTGGGTCTAGAAGCGTGTATTATTTCGGAAATTTCATACCTCGCTTTTTTAGGCAATCAGAAGTTTGTTTTTGGTTTCGTTACCACGGCGACGCAAAAAATTTCCGGAAATTTTCATCCTCCACGGTGCCCTGAGCGAAATTAATAAGCGGAAATTTTTCTGTCAAATAATGACGCGGGATTCAAAAACTGAAGTTTCATTTTTAATGCTGAACTTCTTCTCTGATACTTTCTTGGTTATCTTTTCCAATACGAGACAAGGTAAAAACGACAAACTAACCCCTAAATTATTTAGGGTATTCTTTACTGCTAAAAATGCTCTATAATAGACGATTGCATGTCAACTGACTGACAGCACTTTTCATTTTAGTTCCATATTGTGTTTTCGATGACAAAAATGTCAGACTAATTCCATTAGTTTTTTATTTTATTTAGGTGTGAAATTTCCTTACCGAATCCCCCACGTGCTTGAATTAATATCCGAAAATTTTCGGAAATAATTCAAGCACTAGGGAGATTACATTCGGCAATCTTTTTCGATAATTCTGCTTGTTGATAAGTTGTCATGGTTGCGAATTTGTAGGTGCATTTACAATGTATAATCTAGATACTTTAGTACCTGCAAAACGTCAACACATTTCTTTGTATGTGAATTAATTGAGATAAAATTTCGTTTTCAACTACCTGGCTTCGATTCAAAAAATAATCTTGTCGAATACAATTCGTGGTCTGGAATTTTTAGGTAATTTTACTCAAGCTGTTTGCTTACTAACCACTCGTGAAAATTTGACAGAAATTCAATCGCGCAAGCGCTCGTGATTTTCTGACACTCTTTCATTTCTTGTAGAAGAAGAAGACACTTAAGGTATCTCTTACCTTACCTTTCTCACCTCTCTTCCTTTTGCCTTTTGCCTTTTGCCTTTCGGCTCCAACGGGCTTCTTGAAGAAATTGCAGTAAACTGTCATTTAAAATATGTGACGAATTATTGTTAAGGGTAGCACCGGAGGTTTTGCGTTTTGGGCAGCCGAGATAATTGGCTTTTTGGGTCAAATGGGTGTAGGCTAGTTGCACGGAATCCAGACTTTCAATTTGTTTGTATAGTTGGGCTCACTGCATTCCAGAGGCGGCTTAATAAACCGGGAAATTGTTCTAAGGGTAAAGTGCCTCTTGTGTACGATTGATTTTCCGACAGTCATCGAAAACAGCTTGCCACTCTTTCATTGAAGCAAAGAAAATCAAGCAACCAAGTCATATGTATTTTGTTTTCTTTAGCAGTTTTAATCTCAGCAAGGGAAAAGTGAGATGCTAAATTTTCTCCTATGACCATGGCTGTTTTTCCTTAACAGGTTTCTTTAACAGTCAGTAATAAAATCTTGAAAAAACGTTATTTAAATTGTTTCACAGTTGCTGCTATTTCTGTAAATTGTGCCCACATGATCAACAACAATCCAATTTTCGTAGACAGTTTGGGCTTTCTACACAACCATGTCTGAAATTATTAAAAAACTCCATGACTTCTGCTTCTCCTACGGAAGTCCTAGAACGTTTTAAGTTTTGAAGCTAACCCAACGTTAAGGTTGTTGTTTTGCGCGAATTTGTCGACAAAATCCTTGCCCGACAAATTGTTATCCCACTGTGCAACAGTCCTACCTTGTTTTCTTAATATATTTTTGGACGATCGGGGAAGGGGGGCGGAGACACGAAGTTGATTTTCAAATTCAGGTTTCTACCCTTAAACATCGACTTTTCCAAATTTCCTCACCATCCAACACCCTGTGAACTCCACTCTTTTGAACGGTGCCATTTAGCTTGACAACTGTTGTCCAAGGAAGATTATTTTTGGATTTTGGAATCTAGTGGAATCTAGTGGATCACGTCGCCTTTTTGAGGGTCTTCTGCATATTGTTGCATTGAAAGAAACACTTCATAGGCATTTTTTAAAATAATATTTCATACCTCCTGTGCGGATCTTATAAAAGATTGTGTCATTCTAAATCCGAATATAACGGTATTCTGCTTTGAATATTGGAATATTGATTCTTTTAGTTTGAAAAATGATGTTGGTAGAAATTTCGTACCCTAACAAATTCCCTCCATTATAAAAATACGGTGGTTTTAAAATTTCTAGATTTTATTTCCATATTTCTTATATACTCTGTATATTCGGTATCTCCCCTTTTCATGCGTTCCCGTTTCGGGCGTTTTTGGGTTTCTACCTGTTTTCGTGCCGATTCGAGCGTCAAGAATTTACTGGGTAATTAAATAGTGAGAGTTCCTGCGTTATAGGTACTTGTTGCAAAAAAGGCATACAAAACGTACTGCTTTGTTTTATAGTTGCCCGTCACTGAATACGGCCAAAAAAGTGGTTCCACGGCCCACTATTTCTGGTCTGAGCGTTTAAGTCTCCCCCCCCCCCAAACAAAAACATTATTTGAAAACAATAGGAGCGAAATCAACATACAATTCCGAATTGAAGTCTAGTTATTAACAGCGTTGTGTTGTAAAAATAAACTGGAATTAGGGGCTTACTGCCAGCAGGTCAGCGCCCGAAACGTCACTCAAACCAGGTAGAGGTTTGGGACGACGCACGAAACGGCACAAATTTCATCGACGCCCGAAACGGGATCGCACGAAATGGGACTAAACCCTTTATTCGAACAATCTCAAATTTTGAAGGATGGAATATTGAACTAATTTTTTCTCAATATATGAAGGTGTCAGATACCATTTTTTGTGACCCAGTGCCGCAGATATGGGAATACGCTAATAATTCACACGAGAGAGGAACGCCTCGATAGTGGAGAATTTTTCAAATTTTTATACTTGAGTTGTTTGGTTAATTATAGTTAAAAATCGCGTATAGCACCGTATACGCGATAGAAGTGAAACTTCTGAGAGAGATTTACGGTGAAAGATAGAGAGAGAGAGAGAGCATTTCGTGGGAACGTTCAGTCGTCTTTTTTGCGCAATATAAGCATACAAACGTCATTATCATTACAATTTTAATATTTTAAATATACTTGCATAATAACTGTTCACGGATATAATCGAATATTCACAGGACACAAACGTAAAAAACGTAACTAATCACAAAACACGATGGTAAGAATTAATTATACAACGCGTGGTATCTCAGCTACTCATGCATGTATAACTCTTTTTCTCCTTCTCTCAACGTTATATCTTTTGTCTCTCTCGTGTAACGAAATGCTCGAAAACGTGACGCGACCTTGAAATTTTACTCTCAATTCTCGGGCAATTTTCAAGGTGCCGCTTAAGAAGTTTCACTTCAAAAAATACTCTTGGATGTTTTTTGGAAAAATTTGTTATTTTTACTCACTCGTATTTGAAAAATCTTGTTTTTTTTTAAATTAAGTAGATTTCGTTAAAGAGTTTACATTATAGAAAGAGGTCAAAGGTATACATAATATAGAAAGAATAACTGTTTTTGTTAGGTAATTTATTGCGAAAATTTGTATGAATGAACGAATTTTTCCTAACTTATCCCAATCAAAAGGCCCAGTTTCTATTGAACCCAGTTGCGTGAGACAAGTATTTCTTGTACTATAAAGCTCTGGGTCAGAACTTTGGCTTGACTACTAGTCAATGACTAGTATTCACAGCATGCATCAGACTTATTTTAATTTATCCGTTTGATGCATCGGAGGAATATGCAAAATCTTGATAACACAGATGTATTCCAAACCGCGGTTATTTACACATTAAAAACTAATTTGATGGGGAAATCGAGCCAACCACGATAGAATCTGCATAAAATCTATTTACTCCTGGCATCGTTTATTTTCTTAGCAGGTCTATTTACAATAACAAGATGAAAACTGTTCGTCTTCCTCGTTCCAGCGGACGTGATTTATTGCATTTTATTAAGTAATTAAATTACTAAAAATGCTTTTTCTCTTCCAGCATCTGCTTTCATTTTACCAGGCCCAGATATTAATTAAACGTAAAATTAATTTTTATTTACGTCCGGCCGTCAGCACAACGCACAGACTGATTATTTTTGGATTTTCAATGCCTGCTTCGTTTTATATTTTTTTAGACGGTGTTTAATTTTCGGTTTTATTATTAACGGAAGGCTTGCCTCTACGTAAGCGGCAAAATCATAAACTATTGTGAGAGAGGCAGTTCAAGAACAGCCGGGGTAGTCAAGACATACATTTATATTCGTAAAAATCTAAATTATTTTATAAGAAATTCTTTATAAACTTTTGAGCAATCTCTGTACAGTTTAAAGCTTCGGAACTTTGAGGGGATATCGTTTTTCTTTTATAAAGTTCGACTTTAGAAACTTCTGTTCAGTGCAGTGGCGGCTCGTAATCAAGGGCTCTGGTGCACAACCCTCCAAAAAATGTCTTAAAGGAGGTTAAACAAAATATGATAAATTCAAAAATCAATTAGAGCCTTAACCACATAAAATGTGAAACACTGAATACGTGTTTCGGCAGCCTAGAATCGTACAATTTCAGTCAACCTAAATAATGCGTGAGGTCGAATTCGTGTTTTAATCAGTACCTATTTGTCTTTTTGTTTTTGTTTTTGTTTTGGTTTTGGTTTTTTTTTTGGTTTTGGTTTTAGTTTTTTTTTGGTTTTGTTTTTGTTTTTGTTTTTGTGTTTTGTGTTTTCGTTTTCGTTTTCGTTTTCGTTTTCGTTTTCGTTTTCGATTTCGTTTTCGTTTTCGTTTTCGTTTTCGTTTTCGTTTTCGTTTTCGTTTTCGTTTTCGTTTTCGTTTTCGTTTTCGTTTTCGTTTTCGTTTTCGTTTTCGTTTTCGTTTTCGTTTTCGTTTTCGTTTTCGTTTTCGTTTTCGTTTTCGTTTTCGTTTTCGTTTTCGTTTTCGTTTTCGTTTTCGTTTTCGTTTTCGTTTTCGTTTTCGTTTTCGTTTTCGTTTTCGTTTTCGTTTTCGTTTTCGTGTTCGTTTTCGTTCTTGCGGAAAAATAATCTTTAGAATTATTTTTTATTTCAATTTGCGGATTCTTCTGTCAACATAATAGTGAATCAAAACACTCTTATTAAAAGACTTCATTTTCAAAAATGAAAAACCTGAAGCCTACATGTTAAAACAATTTTAATGCCTATTAGCTAACATAGAATTTGAATACACAAATTCCTTACAATTTTATTAAAGTTGAAACAATGGATGAAGATTTTATACTTGGTTTTAACAATAATTTATAAATATTCTATAAAACATCTTCTCTGGTATAATGTTTTTAAATGCAATTATTAGGAATATATTATTAAGTATTCGAAATTCTCTATACAGGGTGATTCACAGAAACCGTTAACTATAGATATTTCCTGATACAACGCATTTACAATTCTAAAAATTTGGTTTCGTACATAAAGGCTTACGAACTTTTCAATGAAAATATTTTCAAATTAATGGTACTTTCGGTTATACCGGAACAGGAAGTACGAGATATATTGGAAAGCGAAAGCAGTGTAGAGGGAGACAACCTATAGTGTCCTATAATGAGAGAAGAGTTTAAGCTAGCACTAAGAAGTTTAAGAAACAATAAAGCACTAGGTATAGATGGCTTGCAGGCAGATATTTTAAAGTGCGCAGGTCGAGAGGTAATAGATCGTTTATTTAAATTAGTTCGTCGAATCTACCTGACAGACGAGATTCCAGAAGATTACAAACGGAACATCATAGTAGCTTTGCCAAAAAGGCAAGGCGCTGATAGGTGCGAAAATTTTAGAACTATCAGTTTGACTTCCCACGCGTCAAAAATTTTAACTAGAATTGTGCAAAGAAGGATGGAGAAAAGGGTGGAAGAAATATTAGGAGAAGATCAGTTTGGATTTAGACGAAATAGAGGAACGCGCGAGGCCATTTTATCTTTACGAGTAATTATAGAAAAAACAATGGAAAAAGTTAACGAGCGTCTATATAGGGCATATAGATTTAGAAAAAGCCTTCGACAATGTAAAATGGGGGAAGATGTTCGAAGTGCTCAGAAAAGTAGCGATGAAATATAGGGACAGAAGAATAATACATAATCTCTACAAAGAGCAAAAGACAGTTATAGAATTTGAGCAGGAACGAAGAGAAGTAGACATCCGGAAGGGGGTGAGACAGGGATGTGCATTGTCACCTCTAGTTTTTAACTTATATATCGAAGATGCTATTAATATTGATAAGGACAAAGCAGCCTCATGGATCAAGGTACAGGGTCAAACTATTAACCTGCTCAGATTTGCGGATGATATAGCAGTGTTAGCATCTAGCAAAGAAGAATTAGGAGCGGCTTTGAATGAAATGGAGGCAGTTTTGATACAGGGCTGCGGCATGAAAATCAATTAAAAGAAAACTAAAATTTTAGTATGTAGAGGGAGTGAAAATAGAACTAAAATTGAAATACAAATAGGAAATGAGAAGATAGAGGAGGTCGCGGATTTCTACTATTTAGGAAGTAAAATAACTCGAGACGGTATTAAGGGCAGAGTCCACTAAAGATATAAACTATTTCCATTGGTAGTACGAGAAGTATAGGTATTATTAATTCAACAGGGAAAGAAAGTTGTGGAGTGACAAAGATAGGAAAAAATTATATTAAACGAACAACTTGGTAAACAATAGAAATAGAAAAATTAGTAAAAGAAAAGAAACAACTGTGGAAAAAACATTTAACTACTAAAACGCAAGAAAATCATGAAAATACAAAGGAAAACGAGGTGAAGTCAAAAAAAATACAAAAGAAAGTGGAACTAGATCATGGACAGAATTCGGTAACAAATTAACAAAAACATTTAAAGAAACTTAGAAAATGTTCTATGATACATTTAAAGAATATTAGAAAGCCAAAACCAAATATGCATCTTAAGTCCCCTCCTCTTTAACTTGGTACTGGACGATGTTGTGATTAAAAAGTATAAACAAAGATTGAAACCTTACAACAATGGATACTGGAGAACTGAAAACTAGGAACATTAAAATAAACACAGAAAAAACCAAAACAATAACAATCAGAAAGCAAGATAAGAAACACAATATAACAATAGAGGGTGAAAAAATAGAACACCTATAGAAACAACCATAGAACAAGGTTGGGGCATGATGAGAAGAGATGAAAGTGGGATAGTATTCGAAGCCAAAGAAGTAGGTAAAAGGAAGAGAGTTAGGCCGAAAAAGGTGAAGTGAGAAGACCAGTAGAGAAGAGAGGAACAAGATGGGAAGAAGTAAAAGGGCTAGAAAGAGATCAGAAGAAGTGAAAGGAAATGTGGAAAAAAATGCCAGAGGGCTCAACTCACATATAGCGGAAAGGTGAAAGAGCTTAGGATTAAGTTAGTAAATAAGTACTTTTATTGTGAAAGTTGTGTGTCCCAAAGTGGGTAGCATTGTATGGCTATCTTTATTGTTGATAAAGATACAGATACATACATCTTTTCATGCTTGAAAATGTCTAAAATTCATAGCCCTTCCGAACTTAATCAAAGAGAACCGAAAATTTTGGGTTTTTCGAAAAAGCCGATTATTTCGCTTATTTTGAAAGTTATAGAAAAACATGTATATCTACAAAAGTTGCTTATTTGATTAAGATACGCTTGAGAGTTTTTTGAAAAAAAATATACAAAGACGGTTCTCGGGATATTGGTTGCAACATTATTATTTTAAATAGCCACCCTGTTGGATTTTATAATAAATAAATTGCATCGCTTTTTCTGTTTTCAATGTTACTTGACACATGTTTGAAATAAAAGATTTCGGCTGCATAAAACCAAACGGTTTTATTTTAAAACTATTTTAATTTTTGGAAGCAGCGCAATTGGCGCTTAAATTGTTACTTGTAGTCGGGTAGCAGACCGCCTGAAAGATACGTTTTAAACACAACTCGAATACACACAAGAATAAAATGAAGCCGATTCTTTTGTAAAATGATCTGCCGGATTCGAATTTTGAGTTCACGAAAAGATCGGGAATTGCGAAAATGCCGAAAAATCGATTTCTCGTAAAATTTTCCTAAATCAATTTTCGACCATTTTTAAAACTTTTCTCGTTGTATTTCAGCAACGAAAAGAGTTAAGAGATATGTTTTTTTCGCGGAACATACACTGAAGTGTGCTGATCATCATAGTGTACTCACGTTGCCTCTACAATTTTCCAATTTTATGAAAAAAATGGTTTCTTGCTAGACCACAAATTTGTGTAATGTATTTTTCATGCACCGCGGGTAAGTAATCTTATTTTTTGGAATTAACATATACATATGCGAGACCAAACACGGACAAAGACTCCAAATTATTTTTGGTGAAGAAACGAAACATTAATGTTGTTGCTGAAAAAAGTTACAGCGAGTTAAAAACATAAATAATTCCTTCGCGATAGCCGCGTTGATGGGTTGATAGGTAGCGACATGGGTACGGGCGCTTTTATCCTTGATAATACACACATCGCCAAAACTCTTGGCCCCCTCAATTAATTTGAAACGTAAACAAAAATAATTCTAACGAATATGTGGATTCAATTCTACATTTTATTGAAATGCTTTATCACATGTAAGGTTATTTTCATGGAAGGAGTACACGGTCAGGAATTAAATTTAAGAAAATGTTGGAATTATTTTTTTTTTGAAAAGACCGAAGTCTTTGCAAAATGTGAGAAACGAAGATGTCAATAACCAGTATGTCCTCTGTTTCCGGGCAATACATTAACACGTAAAGGTTATTAATGGCTTCCTACGGTATGTTGTTCCATTCTTCTTGAGCAGCAACAATTAGCTCCTGAAGGATGAAAGGGGGGTTATCTCTATTTAAAATGGCCCTTTTTAGCATATCCCACACGTTCTCACAAGGATTCAAGTCAGGTGAATTTGTTGGCCAATTCATTCTTTGAATATTCCCTTCCTGTAGCAAATTGGCAACCCTTCTTGTGCGGTGGGGCGTGGCGTTATGGTCCATAAAAACGAAATTTTCCCCAATGGAAGGATGATTGGTTGGATAATGTTTTGGACGTAAATGTTTCCCGTAATGGTTTGCGGCACGTGAATAAGTTGAATGCGACTACCATACATTATACCCCCCTCAAGACATTGCTGTTCCGCCTTGATAAGGAACAACTTCTCTGGCAAAAGTAAGTCTTTCTTGTCGTCCCGGTCACCTAGAGACCCTTTCACGTCGATAATCACTCACTAACCCAATTTTTGTCTCATCAGAAAAATGATATGTTTTGCTTTCAGAGATCTGAAAACGCATTTAACTTTCATGTTAAAAGAGCTTTTTTACAGTGTGCTGTATATAAAACGGCTTGGCAAATAATCCCAAATATTCCAAACATCCTGGAATATGGATGGTACATGGAAAATGACGTTATTATGCCAATACCATTCACAAATAGCTCTAAACTGGATTGTGTTACTATAACACAGTTCTATAACTGTAAAAATTTTACCTGCTCTTTTCGAAATGCGTGCATGAAATCTAATGTGCAATGTATAATATCATGTTTATGTGAAGGGAAATGTAATTTGTCGGAATAAAAAAAAACGAATGTTCTCGATATTATAATGCAGCGTTTGTACGCCCGCACATAAACCACTACTACACGGCTTAGCATGGCTATCGCGCACGAATTATTTATGTTAGAACTCGCTGTAACTTTTTTCGGCAACAACATTAATGTTTCGTTTCTTCTCCAAAAATAATTTCGTGCATGAAAAATACATTACACAAATTTGGGGTCTAGCAAGAAACCATTTTTTTTAAATAAAATTGGAAAATTGTAGAGGCAACGTGAGTACACTGTGATGATCAGCACACTTCATTGTATATTCCACGAAAAAAACAGATCTCTAACTCTTTTCGTTGCTGAAATACAACGAGAAAAGTTTTAAAAATGGTCGAAGATTGATTTAGGAAAATTTTACGAAAAATCGATTTTCCGGCATTTTCGCAATTCCCGATCTTTTCGCGACCTCAAAATTCGAATCCGGTAGATCATTTTACATAAGAATCGGCTTCATTTTCTTGTGTGTATTCGAGTTGTATAGAGGGTGTCAAATTAGAGCACCTTGCTCCCCGTCTCCCCGACTATTGGCTGAGACTATATAGATACACCCCGGTATATTTCGTTGAGATGCGGCAACGCTGTATAGCTACTAGAGGTGGATAAGAGACGTGGGGAGCGGTGATTACTCTTTGTTGCAAGCAATTAATACAAAGAGTATTGTAATGAAATTATCTGAATAAAAATGATTCGCCAGATTGCGTTCGAAAATTACTTGTTAGTTTTGTTATTCACTGTGCTCGCATTGAAAAAGAGAAAATCTGCATAAAGGATTCTATGTATTCAAAAGTGGCTTGAGCAGTTAACGAGATATTTTCGATTATTTTGAACGGATATGTTGTTGTAGCCGATAGCGAATGTAACACTTTTTCAAGATATGAATAACTATTGGAATTATCTACATCATAATTGTTCATGTTCCAAACTTTCACTCAAAAAATTTTTTGGAGCCTAGATCATAACAATTTTGCTTTGTGCCAGTGGTTCTTTTAATAGACATAATTTCACATCCTGCACTCGCGGGAACAAAACACAATTTGTAACTGATAGTTTATACCTTGTATTTTCATATTAATGTTTTTAATTTCGTTATCTCTTAATTAGCAAACATATTAAATATCTACTTGATGAATATAAAGTGTGCATAATAATTATCGCAATATAAAATGTTTATGCAACAGCCAACAGGAGGCCATATCGAAATATAGGTACTGATACCTAATTAACCTGAACAGTTTTAATGCACAAAGGAAAATTCCATCACCACAGAATCAGAAAATATTTTTACCAAAAATGGACAAATTGGAAAACTGTTTTTTTAACCTAGACACTATTAATAAAAAATATTAATAACTTAAGAAAAAGAAGTCATTACCATCTTACGTGAATAATCTTAATACAGTATGTATAGCAATTTCCCAAGCGTTTATCTAAATTACTATTTGACGCTCTCAGATGGAGCTCAGCTGATTCAACTTCCTCTCAACCAAGTAATCGTAAAAGTAAAACTCCCTCTCCCTCTTATCATCACTACCCCTATACCTTGACATCCAAACTCAGCGGGAATTCTACCCTCGTCACGATGTTGTATGAAACGAAAATATACTCCATCTATCTCTGTTACACTTTCTATTACAAGGGACAAAGAGAATTCGTTTTCAGTAAAATAGGATAATGATTTGTAAAAGTTTGTGTATACGGACAAGTTCTTGCTTGCCAAAACTTGCAGAAACGGATAAGAAAGTCGGCTTCCTTAAAATTTATTTGGTCCTATACAGTTTTATAATTATAATTATAATAATTAGTTTAGCGACCTAAAATATACCAGCCACTTAATATGAATAGGAAGAATGGTATGGGTTACAAAGAAATAGTTTGCTTATTTAACAAAATGTTAGAAAAACTTACACAATATTGTTCAAAAGTGATCGCTTATCTGTTACCCAAAGCAGCTGAGCATATTTGCATATTGACGTTGTCTTCATATTCTTCTTCAACAGTCTTAACCTTCCAATGCCGAGTTGAAATTTTAAGGATAACTGCAGTCATCTGCGTGGATGGCGAACGGCATCAAGTCTGTGACAGAAAGCATTGCTGCGCTATAAGAAAATAAAAACCCTATCCACTATGAGTTTTACAATAGGTATAATTTATAAGCAAATTAAAACACAAACAACAAAGCCATTAAAAATGTTAAAAAGGCATTTTTAAACTTTAAACTTCGGGTTGGAGATACTAGAGTAGAAATTTGTTGAACTTTTCAAGTAAAACGCGTATTCTAAGCTCGTGGGGAAGTTCTTAGATTCCATTAGGAACTTCCCAACAGACAAAGCCGCCGCCGTAATAGGGACATTTTTACAGCAAATAACTTCAAATGTAATTTTCACAATAAGTTAAATTTTACGCTGATGGTTACTTCTGATTCTATTTTTACAATTGGTTGAAAGCAATGCTCTTAAATAATGTTAAATGCGTTAAAGTTGTAAGACATAACTGAGTTCTATTACTTCTATGCTTTTTACCAGTATATATACAGGGTGTGCATAAATTGGCGAAATGTCTTTATACTGTCAAAGTTTGACAAGTCAAAATTTACATGTGTGGATCCAATGTTGTCAAATGTTCTGAGGAAAGAGGAAGCGCACAACATTTTGGTATTCGTCACGTGTAGTTCTTTCGTCAATTTATACACACCCTGTATATTTTTGGTAATAAACATAGAAGTGTTAAAACTCAGTTATGTACATAAACTACCAAATAGTAAATAGTGATTGTGTCAACAACTCGAGTATAGACATTCGGCCAATACCTGAGCATACTGTCCACTCTGTACTTCAAAGGGTCAAGTTAAAAGTGGGTCAGATGGTGCAGCGGGTGAAACAGCGGAGCCTTATACTTTTTCTACTAGGCAGTAGATGCCGCTGGAATAATTTTATTGGATCAGTAGTGCTCTGTGGTCATCGAGGGCAGTGCCGTAGACTGAATAACTAAAGACGCCCCACCAATGGCTTGGTTTTTAAACGTTAGTTTTTGACAAATTTCTGAGATGGCACTAGAGGCAAATATAGGTAGTTCTGAAGCTTTTGCAAAACGCATATTCATCCTTCGCACTCTATCGTATTAAACGTCTTAAGTTAAACAGAAATAAAGCTACTGGAATCTAAACGTGTTTATCTAAAAAAGTGTAACCACGGCATGGATATCCATGAACCACGGGCAGATTTTAACCGCAATATTGTATCATCTAAAATGCGACCTACGATTTCACGTATGCCAATGCATTTATTAGAATAATGCGGAGTAAACGGATTTTTTCCAACATGGCCATTGATCAATGTGTAACTTCCTCAATAGTGTGGCACTTCATCGAAATTATAACTGTACAGGGTGTCCCATAACTCGCGCACCTCCTTGAATGAGGACAGCATTACGGTTGCACTCCCCGTAAATTAGAATCAGTTCGAAGTAATCATTATTGGAATTCTTATGAAGGACAGACTGTAGGTATTTAAGAGGAAGTTCGAGTTCCAGAAAGTATTTTTTATTTATAAATTTATAAAGAAATAAAATATTTATTCTCACAGCTAAAGCTAGGAAATACGAGTTTTGTACGTATACGCCATCTATGAAATTTGTCAATTACTATGAAATTAAAAACCGCTACTCCGTTTATATAAGGGGCCTTGAGTTATTCAGTCTACTACAGTGCACATGGCTTCTCAGATTGCCTTGTTTACATGCAAGAAAATATGTTTGAAGTAAATAAATATTTTTATTACTGTATTATTGTAATGCGTGGTAGAGCAATTAATGCATTAAAACTTTATTTTCCTGCATGTGCAAGTAGTGTGATATTATATTAGCGAAATACCTATCCCAAAAGTACCTAAGCTGATTTGCCGGTTGGTGTAATGGGGAAAAATGTCCAAGACGAAGATAATAGGTAAAATTGGGGTGATGGGAAAAATACTTTAGCTGAAGACGAAGAGGGAAGAGGGAAGAGGGAAGAGGGAAGAGGGAAGAGGACAATTTTTGCTTGCAGCTTGGTCGAATCAAAATTTCATTTCAAATCTTAATTTGGTTATGCTTTTTGAAGCTGTAGTTTTGGATGAATCACCAAAAGTCTCGTTAAAAAGTTTTTTCGATAAGACAAACGGTTTAGCGAATACACATAAATCGTTCTTCACGAGTTGGAATGCCCTGTAAAGTAATTCATTAAAATATTTTGCATCTATATAAATTTTATGGGTATTTTGTACCTACGGTTGGTTACTTTTTTGTTATTTTCATTGTAACTTCTACAGGAATATAGATGGTCTGATTGCTACGAGTATAACAAATCATGATACGATCAAATAAATAGCAAAAACAAGCCACAAATAACAATTTACAAAATTAGAGGTATAAAATTTCAAACGGCTGAGGAGTTGGCTAATTATTAATATTTATGTTCGTACTTATAGAAGAAACCTACGCCAAGTAACTGGCAAGTTTTATCTTACAAAAATAACTCTTGCTGGTAGAGTTGCATCATCTGTTCTTTGTTCGTGCCTGAGTTTCATCAGCACAAACAGTCTTAACAGAAACCAAATGGATTTTTGCTTTCTACTTTTTATAAACGCACACACTGCTATTTATTTTTGTAAGAAAGACAAAGAAAGCGAACGCTCTATGGTACATGAACGAAAAATGTCTTAAATGTTGTAAACTGTGGCCACTCTTTTGGAAAAAAAACTGGCCCGTACGGTAACACTGGTTTTACAAAATAAAAGTACCTAGCTATCAAAAACGATTTCTTTAAAACCAATGTGAAATTTCTCTACAAATTACAGCATCATTTACCCGCCAAATATTACGGTACTTCAAAAAATTTTGGAAGGTAAGTTTCAAGAAAGGTAAGTTTGTTTTTTGATGGCGCATATTTGTTTCTTTGAGCATCCCGAAAGAACAGTAATTACTATTACTTTCTATAAACAAAAAATAGGAAAAACTTTATAGGCAACAGTATAGGTAATAGGTACATAAATAAAACAACTAACAAATGCTGTACTAAGGGACGCGGATGAAAATATTTTTAGAAAATAGGAAAATAGGGTAGATGAAAGAGGAAAACAAAGGTAAAAGGAGGTCAAGAAAGAAAGAACAATGTATTGATAATAAATACAAAGATATATTTGGAGGCCATTCTAATAACTTTACGAATAATTATAGAATAAACTATAGAAAAGGGAGAGAGCGACTATGTAGGATTTGTAGATTTAGAAAAAGCCTTCGTCAACATAAAATGGAGGAAGATGTTCGAAGTACTCAGAAAGGTAGGGATTAAATAAAATAGGGACAGAAGAACTGTTAAATGATTAGATTCCCGGATGATTTAGGAGTATTAGAGTCTAGCAAAGAAGAATTAAAACTAAAATACTAATCGGAACAGAAACATAGAGGAAGACTCAGATTTCTGCTATTTAGGAAGTCAAATTACTCGCTCCCTTTTGGTTGTAAAGTCTTTTCAGGAATATGTATTTCGACATTCAGTTAGTTGTTTTATACACCCTCGTATATGAGTCGAATTCCAACCGATATTGCTATTCTCCCACATCTGTCGGTATGTCACGGAATAATTAATTAAAAGCAAAATAGCTAACAGCGGCAACACAGCTGTTCGCAAGCAACATGATCGCAGAGCTCTTGTGAAGAAGGCGAGGGTACGAGAGAGACGGCGACACGAACGCAACCAATGCAGGAATCAGTAGGCTGTTGCTAGGTCAGTTTTTGTACCGGGGCTTCGGCGTCCCGTGGCGGAGGGTGAATTCGTGGAGAGATTGGAGACCATCAATTTAAAAAAAAGCTCCCGTATAACACACTGCGATCGACGGTGAAAAGAATATTTAAAAAGTTACGAGCCGCATTTAAGGGACGAGAAAGGGTGGCAGAGACGAGGACGTCTTTGTTATCGTGGAAAATAAAAATCGTGAATGGGTTTTCGCTTAAATTATTCCGGGGTATTATTTCTGTTTTGTTGGTTTTACGTCATTTCATTTTCTTTTTATGATGTTAAATTTATACGTGTGAGAAAATTTATAAGAAAATAAAACTGACCCTGCCTTTATTATCCAGTTTTTATATTGTAAGAGGCATCTATATAATAGAAGTTATTGCACAAGTACCTAACGGATTACTGTTAGAAATAACAGAAAATAGAGCACAAAATTAGGAAAACTACTTAAAATCGCCTAATCTCTTCAAGCTTTCTTCAACCCATTCCTTCCAATGAAAAAACCCGAACTTGCTAACTTTATCTATCCAATGGTATCATCATGCATCAATAAAAATTTATTTAATTATGTACTGCATGGTACTTGTAAGGAATGCTGCCATCTAGTAATTACAAAATTAAAAAAAAATAAAAAACTAGTTAGCCGTATATACGAGGCAGGTGAGATTCAAGAATGGGGGAAGATGTTCGAAGTACTCAGAAGGGTTGGGATGGAATATGGGAACAGAAGAATAATACATAATCTCTTCAGAGAGCAAACGGCAGTTATAGAATTTGAGAAGCAACGAAGATAAGTAGATATCCGGAAGGGAGCGAGACAAGCATGTGCGTTGTCACCTATAGTTTCAACCCATATATCGAAGATACGAGCCTCGGGGATTAATTAATGTACTGAGTCAAACTATTTACATGCTCAGATTCGCGGATGATATAGCAGTGTTATAGCATTCAGCAAAGAAGAATTAGGAATGGCTTTGAATGAAATGGAAGCAGTTTTGACAGAGGATTACGGAAGGAAAATCAGTAAAAAGAAAACCAAAATTCTGGCATGTAGAGGGCGTGAAAATAGAACTAAAACTAAAATACAAATAGGATATGAGAAGATAGACATAGAGGAAGGCGCGGATTTCTGCTATTTAGGAAGCCAAATAACTCTAGATGGTAGGAGCATTAAAGATATAAAACAAAGAATAGTGCCGGGTCGAGTTGCGTTTGACAAAAAGAAACAGTTATTATGCTCGGGAGCTAATGTAGAAACTCGGAAGAGACTGTTAAACACGTACGTTTGGAGTACGGCATTGTGTGGGTGCGAAACTTGGGCAATAAGAAGTGGATCGAAAAAGAATAGAAGCGTTTGAAATATGGTGCCGCAGACGCATGATGAAAAATACCGTGGATAGATAAGGTTAGCAAAAGAAGTTGTGGAAAAGACAATAAAGAATAGGAGAGATAGGATGGTAGGACACTTTCTGAGACACGAAGGAATAGTTCGCGACATAACGTATGGGATATAAGTGTTGAGGAAAAGTTTGCCTTCAAATTTCTACTCGATTTTAATGTCTGATATAGTTACCATCAAACCTGTAAACAAATTACGTTTTGTTATTATTGATCAACGTCAAATTTACTCAAAATGTCGTACAAACTTGAAATTCGCAAGAGTATCTACCGCTTAGTTGGACGGTTGCCCAAAGGTGAAATTGCGAACTTGTTCAGAGATCAAAATGTTAGCCAGGCAACGATTTATAGGGCAATAAGAGGATGCGAACTAAATTGCCGAAAACTGAAAGACCTTATGTTTTGGCACAAAATAGGATTAATGGGCTGTCCAGAAATGATGTACATTATCGAAAAAGAAGGAAGTGTCCCGAGTATACCCAGGCAAAGCTCGAAAGAATACCTAGATGTTGCATAACTCTGCGGTGAAGGCATTTTGTGAAGAACCGTGATTTGATTATGCAAACTGTCCAAATGAAGTAAAATTTCAAGAAAAAGCGACATTTGCTGACAAAGTTTTAGTCTGGTGCTCGATTTCTGAGGCTTAGGTTTCAACACCCTATGTTGGCCGAATTCGGGGTGAAGCTGTGGATGCTGGGCTTCATATCCAAAAATGTTTACCGTAAATGTTTAATTTTATTAATATCCATCATCAAAACGACGATAATAATAATTTTTGCACGGATGGGTGGCCAAAAATGGACAGCAATTTCGGGCACGAATTTTTAGAAAACTTCTGGAAGTGGACCTGAACATCGTCCAAAGGAATATGAGACAAATCTTAGCCAAATTGCGTGCCATTGAGTTTTATAGCTTAGTTTTCATGTTTTCAAAAGATATAAAATTAAACATTAATATTTAAGATTAAATCAAATTTCGTTATTTTGCTGATTAAGCCTGTTGATTTTTTTTCTCAAAACTTATGTATGTCCCATCATACGTTACTATAGTCATCCAGAAACAACTTTGAGCAAAATTGAATGAATCTCTCGATAGAGAATCCAACGGTACTTACTATTGATGAATCGATTACTTTAATCTTTTTTTTTATTATAACAGCTTGCATTTTGCATAAAATTAAAGCGATCAGCATCAAAGATTAAACCACTACAGAGTATAGACACATCGTCTTTAAGCTGGCCTTGATTCAAGCCCTAAAGCGATGTAATTACAAAAGCATGTTTATTATCTTGTCCAATGTATTTTTTTATTAGATTTTATACGGCGATAACTAATATTCGCTTGCTATTTTTCGGTTATTTGACATTTTACAACTTGTTTGTTTTGTTATTTTAGGCATTGTTTCGTCTACCGCATATTCAGGAACTATGAATTTCGCCAATTTAAATCGAAGGTCACGTAGATGTTTTAAACAAAATTTGCGGACTCTTTCTTTTATTGAGATGATAATATAATAATTAGGGTAATAGTAGTAAGCTTTGCGAAAGATGCGGTCAGACTTAACTCGTAAAAGTTTTCCATTCGATCAGCCTCCCCGTTCAAGCAATTACCCCCCTAATCCCCAGGCTCCTTCACCTACAAATCAATTCTCCCCGAAAACCGAACAAAACACACTCATTTCCATCGCAACGAGAACGAGTGCTCGCTGGAAAAAACACGCAGATCGCCCAAACAAAGAAACATCGCGCGTGCAGGACTACGTGAGGCAGCGAGCATTTCCGAGGTGCTGTTCGTGTAATGTTTACAAGAGAGGGGGAAAGGTTATTTAAGTCCGGCACACAGACCCGGTTTTCTCAGAACAAAGCAAGTTTATACCAGAAGTTGAAATCAGTCCGAGCTTTCTAGTAGAAGGAAAGGCGGCCGGCTTTATTGTGTTACTATATTTTTTTGTTATAATTTGTGATACTAATTTAGTGGTTTTTTATTATTCTTATAATTAAATAATAAAAATGGAAGTTTTGAATATTAATAATCATGTGGACTATCAGAAAAACACCGGTAAGCTTAATTTTTTTTTACAAATTAATGTAGACAATATAAAGTAAAAGAAACTATAAAAAGTAGCCGGTAAAATTGTAATTGTGAGAAATTGAATGAAATAAATTTTAGTGAAATCAGCTGTTCTATAAAACACATTAAACTACAAAATTTTAAAATTTTCCGTTCTATTACAGACTGGCAGTACATCAACCACCCCTTCATCGAAGAAAACGAATGCGCGGCAGCCACTGTAGAAGCACTGGCTAAAAAACTCGAAGACGAACTTCGTTCAGCCAAAAGAACGCACCTTTCATGCGGTGAAGTTCTTTTACCATGCGGTCTTCTCCAAAAAATCGCAGAAGACATACTGGTCCATGCAGATTCCGAACTCTGCGGCCTTAGAGGTTGCACCCTCTACTTGGCCTTTGAGGGTGAAGAAGACTGCAGAAGACTAAGCACCGTCAAATGCGACCCGACCACGGCTTCGACGTTCGAGTTATATTTGACTTTAAAGCAAAGTACGGCTGGGTGGAATTCATTTTTGCCACAATTCCTAAAGTAAGTACCTAAAAAAACTTTTATCTGTGATTTATGTATTTATATTTTATCAGTGTTATGACTGGCTTTATCACTAGTATGATTAGCTCTTTGAAAAATGTAAAATCTTTTAATTACGCGACTGAAAAAGCACCTTCGATATTATGCTAAATTTATATCTGACTTATTAATTTAAATACATGTGAGTGTTGCATACCGTTGAATCTGCAAAGAAAAGATTTATGTGCATATTTAAATTTGCAATAATATACGAGTTGTGTCGAATTTTTTTTAACATTTTCTTTTCTTTTGTTACAGAAAAATAACACGTAGTGATACAGTTATGATCAGCCTCGAGTACGAACTGACAAAGAAGCGGCTGTATCGTTCGTATAGTTTCGAATAAAAAGTTCGTATTATACCGAGTGCTACTAAAGACTGATTCTACAATAACAAAAAAACAAAACAAAAAAATTATATTATACATAGTAAGAATGCGTAGTCGTAGATTCTATTAGTGACCCCCTAACATATATAGAAGTATATTTTATTAATTTTATATTTTTATATAATGTGACGAACGAATTATTACAAAGCAAAGCGTGATCATAATTTTAGTTACAGTTTTTGTTTCTTTTTTTCTTTAATGACAGTATTTTGTGAATTGTTGTTTATACAGGGTGTTTGAAGGTACTCGAGAAAGAACACAAGTATTGTTTTCTTGGTTTTTCAAAAGCCCTGTTGAACTCGGCCTTTGTGAGCCGTATTAGGATTTTTTGTGGAATCCGTGATAAACTAACATCGTGATAATGTATTATAATAATGCACCATTATATGCAGGGCATTTAATTTAAATGGGATACATTTAAATCAAGACCCCGTATAACAATTAAAACATTTAGTACCTGTACTTAAACTTAGTAGCTCAGGCTATTGGGCCAATATTGGTTTTACATAGGCTCAGTATCGCTTTAATGGATAAAACCAATATTGGCCCAATATTCTGATTACTAATTTTAAATTTGTACTTCTCTCATGTAGTGTTGTGAGAATTTTTAATTTGTGTCTTTATTTTTGTGATAAATTTTTTAATGATACCCTTGGTACAAAGAGAGTGCGAGGGCACTGTACAAATTTGAGAGAGTGCCCTCTGTATCGGATCATTTTTAAACGTGTGTTATATCTTCGAGAGGCTATATATAATTTCAGTTAGAATGTACTACTTATTTTATAAGATACAGTAACTATTAATAATTACTATGTAATGGTAACATTCTTTTTGATTTAATGTTCGCGTTCTTTAGATGTAGATAGACTTTTTTTTAAATGCTATTTGTGTGATAGTACATTGATTGTACACTTCTCAACAAGCTTTTGTACTAAGAATATAATGAAGTTATTAAAGTTTTTTTATATGACGTTTTCTAGTTTTGTTTGCCCTTTTCACTTACACTTGCCTCTACTGATTATAGGGTATAGGAATCTTGGAAACTGGCGGTGATACTGAAAGTAGATTAAATAGGAAAAGAAGTGCAGTTTCTGGAGTTTACTAAATAGGCAATTTGCTTAGTCTACTAGGTACTTAGTTACTAAGCATGAAAAATTAGATTTTGGGAAGTTTCAAAATATTTTCTAGCAAGGTTGAAACGCAAAATACCAAAAAATAATAAAGGAAAAAGTTGTACATAATTAAATTTACTATTACCTCAAACGATCAAAAGTCATATAATACCAGTGGTGTTCAAGGGATAACGTAAACTTAGGCTTTCTTAAATGGAAACCATAATATGTGACTATGTCCGTTTCTCGGTGTTAACGCGGTGAGGCATATTTAGATGCACTACCAAGAAAAGAAGAACAATCATGAAAAAAAGAAAGGCAGCATCTAACCGAACGAAAAGAAAATCTAGAGCAAAAGGTGGAAAAAGAAGAAAAAGGGCGAAGACGGAATAATATAGTAATTAAGGAACTAAAAGCAGGGGATGGTGTGTTAAAGGAAATAGTAGCAAGTTTTCTGACACAAAATCTGCAGATAACGGTGAAATTGGAAATGACAACTCTTATTAACAGAATGATTATAGCTAAGGTAGAGCCTTGGGAAAAGCAACAGGAAATAATAACGAACAAGAATAAACTTAGAGGTAGAGATATATATCGGGAATGACTTGAGAGAAATACAAAGGAAATTAAAAATATAGCCAAGGAAGCAAAAGAGAAAGGTGATACGGTCAAAATGGGGTACCAAATAAAAATCATAAAAGGAGAAAGATATGAGTGGTCTAGAAATGAAAAAGGAGTGACTGCAGTAGGTGACTATGGACTATGCATAAAAAAACTGAATTTTAAAGACAATCGAATGAGGAATACAGCAGCGATATTTGTTTTTTAATTATTCCTTATTATGAGCTTTCAAAACTAAAATAAGGTCATTTCAACCATTCAATAAATAAGAAAAACACTTTGATAATGAGTTAAATTTTCTGGGTGGGTTTGATACACCGCTGGTTTCAAATAGCACCAAAAAGAAACAAATCCAGCAGGCTGAGATAAGGAATAATTAAAAAATAAACATCACTGCTGTATTCCTCAGCAATATGGTGCCATTTGAGATTTTAAAGTGAGGGTGGGTGGGGGTTGTGGGGTTGGTTTCGCAAACACCAAAATGTGTTCCCCTCGATTCCTAAATTTACGTATCTCGGCAATTCAACATATTTATATTTGTTTCTAAGATATTTGAGGTGGTGCGTTTTTAAATGATCACACTGTATAATTGCCAAACTTTATAAATTATTAATCGTAAATCAACCTAATTTGATCCTATCGAACAATGTACTGCCAGGAATTTCATAACTTAAAGATGCTGCTCTTATGCTCATTTCTTCACAAAGAATTTTGTCAAGGACAATTTTCAAATTTTCGTGGTTCCAGGAAGCTCTTTTGCGTTTATTCATGGTCTTGCACTAATCTTGGAAAACCTACCACAAAAATAAGAAAAAGTATTGTCCGGAAATAGGGGAATTGTCTCTTCTGGTAACAGGGGACAGGACATGTCAAAGCTTAAATTCGTGGAACGTGAAAAAAGAACCTTTTTGCTTTTTTATAAAATAAAATAACTGTGATAGTGGATAGAAAAAGTATAGTGTGCAACTTTTACGGAATATCCATTTCCACTCATATGAATTGCAGTTTCCATATTTGTTGTATAACTAAAACTGTACAAAGAAGGATGGAGAAAAAGGGGAAAGAAATATTAGAAGATCAGTTGGGATTAAGACGAGGACATTTTAGCTTTACAAGTATTGACAATAATACGGCATCATCCCCTGGGGGATATAGCCACTTCAGCGGAGTTCTCCTAATCAATTCCTTGCGGTGGATTGTAATCTCCTTTAAACCTCTTCCTTTGTTATTACAGTTTGGGTTGGCAATGCTCCTCTAGCTCTTTCTGACCATAGCCCTTGTCCTACATCGCTCCACGTCCATCATCTTCCTGTCCTCCATCACCTCATCCCGTCAGCTCTTCCTTGGTCTTCCTCTCTGCCTCCTCTAACTTGCTTCCACTCAGTTATAATTTTAATTCCCGCTGTATCCTCTGTTCTCATTATGTGCCCCAGCCAGTTGTTGTTTAGCATTTTGATTTCCGTCTCCACTTCTCGTATGTTTCGATTTACTTTCTTTTATTTCTAGCCCTCTTTCTTTTGCTTCACTTTTTATTATTATTATTAGTGCCTCTTTATCTCATTCACATTTATTTATTTACTATTTTCTGCAATTTCAAAATTGTTTCTTAATTCTTAGAAGTTTTTGTTTTCCATGAAAAGCTTGCAATTTTATTAAATTAAAGTTGAAAAATGGTTAACTCCTCTATTTTTTAAAGTGGCCATAGAATAATAATGTCAGTTCGGATTTAGGCGAAGTAGAGGAATGCATGATGCCATGGGGATGGTAGGAACCCTTCGGAGACACGAAGGATTAGCTCACGACCTACTAGAGTCAGAGAAAGACTACTTACTGTTCTCATATAGTTGGGGATGTATTTTTGGGGAAACGCACAGGTTAGCTCATTTTCCCATGAAATTTGGCGCTCCAGTTCTGAATCACCCTGTATAGATAACACCATCAGAAAGAGCACTTTTTAGTAAAGCTAAAATTCAAATATTCAAATATTCTGCTTTTCTTTTTTTCCCTGTCACACTGTTGTTTGTTTTCTTTTTCCTCTTTTCCATATTTCTTTCTATTACGGTTTTTCTATTCAAATTTAGAAATAGGTATATCAAAACTAGTTCGTTGGATGTGTTACTTTTGAAACCTTATTATCGAAACCTTCAATATTTCCATTAAGCAAAACTAGAATTTTTTATCGTGTATCGAAGAAATAATGATGCTATAAATATTTAAAAAGGTATAAATGAAAATAGCATATATGAATAAGTATTATGATACATGATTATTGAACAGCTATTAGTGAAGGATAATATTTACAGGGCACAACAAACGTGATATTGAATATAATTACAGTTGAGTATAATAAAGGTTGTTTGCCTTTTACCAATGATTATTAACCATAAATAATTTTATGATTAAGTTCCAGTTGCAGTTATTTTAAATAAAAAAATATGTTAATTAAGATATTTCTATGTTATGAAAATTTCATCTAAACTGAGAATTTATTTCTAAATATTTTTGATTAGTTAAAAAGTATCATTGGGGAATTCTTGCTACTTACTACATCTAAGTACTGGACGGTACTGTAAATACAAAATAGGTGGGTGTTTACTTCGGCGGTCTGGTGCTCCTAAGTAAGCAACAAAGCGGGCCTTTATTTTAGACCATCGTTGCATCATTCCCGAGTAGGGCGCTTATACGAGTAGGTAGGCATAATGTTCCAAAATAGTACCACTCCATACAAAATAATCATTTAGACAATGTAAGAATCTATCTATATTCGGTGTAAAATGGTGCAACGCTCCACTTAAGAACTACTCCCAAAATATTTCTTTCCCTGATTCCGATTGAAGTATCCGGGCCAACAACTGTCAACATTGCAGCATATTTCAGAATTTTTCAAAAATAGCAAAACATGTTTCCACTTTAGATAAAAATGCAAAAATACGAATTTATAAAACTGACCACTTCCAACATAATAACAAAAAGAGAGGCAGCAAGTATTATTAGGCTCTGGTTTTTTCCACGCCATCTTTTTTCTGTATTTATTTTATTCCGAAGTAGCGTAACTAAAAATTCATTCAATCTGAAAAGCAGGCAAACATAAAATTTTCCAATTCGTTTTATTGCTGTTTCGTGTTTGAGATGACACAAGTTAGTGCAATAAAATAAATTTGCATCGGACCATTCTACTTTGGCCCTCTTGCGATATAAAACATCAAAACCTAGTAAAAGTTTTTATATCTTTTTTATGTTACTAGCTTTAGTTTTATGGCACATCTATCCTAAACGAATGTATAGGTAATGACTTGTTTCTTGCTTTCATTTTGTTTGGATGCTTGTGAATAGGGTATATAGATTTATTTTTAGTACAGTTTTTAATGATTTTGCGAGAGGACATGATAATTTAATAATTTCAAGGAGAAATAATAGAACCTTTTGGATCAGGCAGTAAGAACGCTAGAGGAGTTAGACCAAGATAATTTTGCGATAAACATCATTTAACCGCCGCTAACACTCTATTTCACCATCACGCTATGAGGTGCTATACGTAGATCCTGGAAAGATGCAAGAGCGATCCACGACGAATTTTGACTAAAAGAATATCAGAAACCATTTGGAGTTTAAATTTGAAACCTTGCATATAACAGTTTCGGGCTGTGTTCGTTCAATTTAAAGTAATTTCAAGTTTCGGCAACTTCTGGTTTTACCGGAAGTCGATGTAAATACCTATAAATACCCTGGTATCCTTAGTGTAGTGCTTTTGATGAAGCTTTTTCTTCATAAGGTTAGTTAATCTACGAGACCTCGATCTACGACATACATAAGTACCTATAGAGGCTGTATTACATACATAAAAGTTGGTGAAACGTCACTGAATGTAAAAATTAGCAGTTTATGTATTAACATAAAAATATTAGTATAAAATCGTAATGCTGAAGGCGAATCCTAACCTCACAATATTTCTAATAACACGAACTAAACGAAGCAATAACGTTGAGGAATCTTGACACGAAGACATACAAATAAACTGTTGCAGCTCTTTGTATTACTTAGATCAAATCTTCCGATAACATCCCTTGATCTTCAAAAACCGGAAAATGTGTAACAAAAAATGCCGAAGACAACCTTTATTCTGACATGTTAGAAGTGGAGTACCTCAAGGATCAGTTCTGGGACCACTTCTATTTATTCTTTACACCGGCGATTTGGGATGTGGTTCACAATCAGGCTGGAAGTGTTACGCAGATGACACTAAAGAGTGAATTAGCAAATCGGCTAGTAAGAAATCATGGTTACTAGATTATCTGAATAAAGTGCGAAATTGAGTGGTGATAAATGCAGATGATGGTGGTAACCGAGACTCCAATATTACATTGCAAGTAGTCAACTGCAATCAACAACGATGCAAAACGACTTAGGAGTTCTTGTTACTCTAGGCGTCTAGGCAAACATCAAATGGGAAAATTAAGTGGCTACTTAAAGAAAAATTGGAAAGGGCTGTAAAATACTACAAAGTTCATATCTTCATCTCCGATGACTGGAAAAAACGTAAGTCAAAAATTAAATCCGCCACGGCGCCAAGGGGTCTCGCAAGTGCATTTTTGGAGCGTTTAGAAGCGGAAATGCACTCCTCTCGTTTTTCTTTAATAACTTTTTCAAATGTTGACCGATTTCAATTTTCTGGACGGATATCGGAAGAGCGAGTTTCGGAAACACTTATTCTTATCAAGAAACATGCGGAGCCTCCTACAGGAAAGGAAGACGGCCTTAAGAAAATGGAAGATTTCTAAAACACGTTGCAACCCCCGTGTAACCCTTTTCGGCAAATCTAAATCCATAGATATAAAGTGAACGTAACAAGCCGTCGATCCGTGCAAAAATATCCGACTTGCGATAACATTTGACATCTAAAAAATTGTATCGAAAAGTGTGAAATTGAGAAAGTCTCTGAAAAGTCACCCCGAGCATACAAATAGTAGCAATTTCGAGGAAAATTTGACAGATCAAAATTATCCGACGCCTCCCAGTATGGCCGGTATAAAAACTACCCTTAATTTAAGGGTGCCGTATCTCGCTTGCCCTTCGACTTAGGTGTTCGAGACTACCCCTTCTGGGTGTAATGGAACACTTTCGACCTCTTCCGGGACGCCGAGTTTGCTACCGCTTGCCAACGGGGTGCTACGGCGGAGGTGGAAAAATCGCGTGGGACCCTACGGATGCGCGAGGGATACGCGAGGAACCCTCGAAAATTTCTTCCCGATCCACAAATCTTTCGCTCACAAAAAAATCTTTTCGATTTTTCACTTTTCCTACCCTATTTTGCGTAACGCACAAAGTGCCGTCGTGGGCCAAGGGCCTCGAGTCGTCATCTTCATTCTTGGCGATATGCTTAAAAAAATGACGATATTCTTAAAAACATCACTTTTAAAGGAAATTTTCGAAATTTCAAAATTTTATGGGAAGACGTTTTCTGCTCCAAAGCATATGCTACGTTAAGGTGATTGGCTGGGCCTTATTATGCATTCGGAAACGCACAAGTAATGAACGTATTCGTATTGTTATGAATGAAGTCTATTAAGTAAGCCTCCTTTGATGAATGAAAGTACCGCGTAAACAAAGTGAATCAAGGGTTAGAATAAATCTATTCATTCCGTATGTATCTCGTATATTCTTCGCGCCACCGATTTTATATTGTAAACAAGTGATTCATCGAAAGCCCAGATGTTTCGAGGTGCATCCTGAGGCAGAGTTTAATTAATTAATAATTAGTATTATTTGACGCTTGCAAATAATATATTTGATGTAGGTTCAATTTACTTAGTGTAAAAGATCTGCCTAGCATTTTTTGAAAAGTTAGAATAATTGTTAGTAATCCATGCTGTAACTAAGTTGTTTATAAATTAGTATTAATATATAATTTTAATATACGAAATTTAGGTACTTATAACAATTTTTTTGGATGGTGGGAAATGGAGATATTTAAAATAAACACATTTCTGTTTGAAATTTATTTAAGATTGTTAACAAACACATAGGTACTCATAACATCAATAATGATTTCGATATGTTAGTTGTTCCACTAAATATTTGGACCCCATGTCAGTCTTGTTTCTGAAATTAAAAAGCAATTTCAATTTCTTTTATAGCATATGAAAAGGTTTTCAATTATTGTACCCTTGCATCTAGTAGTAAAGATTGTACTATAAACTTATAATTTTATACAAAAAAGAGTAAAATTGCAGAGAAAAGTTTTAATCGAAAAAAAATTGTAACTACCTATATGAAAATTAGAGTAAAAAGTTGTGTTCATGTAAATGTTACCAGACAAATCCGAAATTAAAATGGCTCTTTTGAAAATAAATAATTCCTGAATTTCCCATCCATAAATACAACAAAACTTAAGAATTACACTATAACTCTACATACTGCATAACACCATGTGTGCAAGTCAAATACAAAATCTTTGAAACTGCAAGTTTTTGTTCCTTAATTCAAGATTTTACAAGTAGACAAACTGTTTTGTAAATAAAGAAAGTATGCATTGGGAAGGCACCATCTTTAAAACTCAAAAAATAAGACATTTCTAATTTCATCGTTAAGATTTTCTTTCACACTTTTCTATTGTTTAAAAATTTAATATTTTGTAAAATTGTTTTCCAAAATAATAGAATTTTATTTTCTAAAACTATTTGTGCTGAAATAATAGTCATTTGTTATGGGTTGCTATTCTCAGAATGAAATAAGCTATTTAATGGCATAACAATTCAATATGGCGTCCATAAGAAAAAATAAACCTGATGATGACTGCAAGTGTATGAAACGTCGGAGACAATTTTAGAATACTGTAAAATATGCTGGTTAAACAACCATTTAAACCTGTTTTCACAAATCATCAAAATGTTAATAAACAACGAAGTTATTAACAAAAAACCAAATTGCAATTTTATTTCTTTTTTTCAAATATCTAGGAAACCAACAGAGCAAAGTCGATTTTTGTGAGGGCATATTAAAGAGCTTTAAATTGTAAAACTTCTTCCTCATTTAAACGTGTTTCTATATTTAAAGATAAGTGAGGTAGCAATGTTATACTTTTGCTATACATATACCAACTCTTAATAAGATTTATACTTTTTTTCAGTATAAATCCCGAAAAACAACAGATGTATCTGTTTAATTACTTCATAACCTCGCTAATTATACAAACCGCAAACAAGTTTTTAAAACTGGAAAACAAAATTCTTACTCATGTCATATTTAAATTCAGGTTTATTCGCTAACCGCCTTGTTTTTTAAAGCCGCTTAATTGCAATTTCTCTTTTCATTATTTGACTTGTGTGTCATACGATTAGTGTCTAATATATCGTGTTTAGATGTCTTGTATTAGTTGGGCGTGAATGATGGCGCTGTTTGCAATTCATATTTATGCAATCGCTATTCAAATAATAAATGAATAAACAGGCGAACGCAAATAAAACTCAAGGTGAACAAATCTCGTTCTGTCGTTTATCACTTAGTAAATATAATATAAGTACACAGGAATAGCAAAAGTGATTCCGGAGATTCGAGGTTAGTTTCCAGCAGTTCAGAGCTGATTTCGGAGAAACAGCAGTCTATCGCGGTCGACACCTCGACACTACCCTGGTAACACGTTGTAATGGGGAGATATGGTCAATATTTAATGTTGTGTTAATATTTAATATTGCTTCCCAATTTACGAACTGTTTTTGTATCGAGAAAATAATAAAATTCCTTTTGGGTATAAAAAATACAAATCCGACGATTGCTAAACCCTAAATTGTAAAATCAGTTTCGTCATCAAATTGTACTCAAAAATATAACTTATAAGATACTTATTTTATCTGCAACTGTCAAATTATACATTCATAGTTTTTGTCCGAGCCACCCCCAATACCTCGCAAACCCCATCGCAGAACGGAGCTATAACAACTCGGAATGAGCTTCATTCCACTTTAGTAAAATTGTCAACGTAGGATCCCGCTTGGGTATATTTCAAGACGGTACATAGTTTTTAGCCTTGCTCACCCCCAGTTGTCCGCAAACCTACTCCCGGAACGAAATTATAATCACCAGTAATAAAATGAAAATGTTGTTATACACTGCTCAACAAAATTAGGGGGACACCTTTTTAGCCGTGCAACATTTTTCAAGTAAGACAGATTCAAGTATCAACTTTCACTGTGCTTAAAGTTTTAATTATTCTTTATTTGGAGCAGTTAGGGTTTGTTTGTTGTCTTAAATACATAGTATAACTAGACACCCTCAGAGCTTATTTTAGACGTAAATTTATGATTTTTGCCTTATTTATTTATACCTTTATTTACCAAGAAAATTTCATTTTCAACTCTGTTTCGACCGACATACTCTTTCCCGTTTACGTTTGTTATCAAAATTTCCTTCATTGTAAAAATGACTAGTCACTGAATGAGGGCAGCAGCTCCACCAATAGGAATCGGGGTAGCAGAGACTGAGGCTGTGAGTATGACATGCCTTAAACAAAAAATGAAAATAACATAGGGTAAATCCGGGAGAGATGTCGTTTTTTTAAAATTAATCAAATAAAAATTTCCGTTGATAAAAATAACAGTTTATTCGATATACAACATAAAATATATTCATTTAGCAATATCATAACAAGATTTTAAACTTCTTAGTGCAAAATTAAACATTTTTTTTAATTTAACAAAAACTGCTCTTCATTTGGCATCTCTCCCACATTATAAGGGAGAGATGCCAACTACCACTGGGAGAGATGCCAATGCCTTAATTTTTGTAAAACTAAAAATTTTCCGCATAGTTGACAGAATATATTAACATATTTTGTGCACCCTTTGTGCAACCAACAGCTGCATTGTACGCACTATATCCAGTCTTCTTTCTTTTAGTCTATGGGCCAGCCAAGATTTCGGTATAATTTGGGGGTACTAATTTTCCTTTATACCGTAGTTATATGGATGTATAAGAATGACTAAAAACCATGATTGCCATCTCAAAGTGGTAGCTAATACAAATGGCCGCCAATCTAAGATGGTGGATGTTGACTTCCGAAGAACGGCCATATCTCTGGAAATAACCGTCCGATTTCAACATTCTTTTTTTTAAATGAAATCTTAAAAGATGTCCTATAATTTAGGTTATTTAGTATTTTTGTATATGTGCAATCGTTAACTGGTAAATAGTGGATTAAAACATGATTGAGAAAAATTGAGAAAAATTTTATAATTTCTATCAAAACTTTTGTTAACCTAAGGAATAATAATATGAAAAAGCAATAGTATAATAGTACAGTCAATAAAGTTACAGCAAGTTATCACATCAATTTGTTAAACTGAAATACATAAATCAGAGAAACAGATAAACAAAAGGCAGAATCCAATATTCCATATTCAAAATTAATGTCCGAACTGCTGTCATGAATTGAAGGATCATCTGCAGAATAAATTGAGGAGCTATACTGTGTTTGCGCTTCTTACATTTCCCTACAAGTTATCCCTTTTTGCCTTTTTGCCTTTCCACTTTTTAATATTAATTTCTTTTGTTTAAACCAGACCCTACAGATTTTGGTGCAACAGCATTTTGTTTTTCTAGTTTTAATTTTTTCTTTTCTTCCACTTCCATTACCCTACGTTTTTCGATGTTGCTTGCAGCTGTTAGTAATTCACCAGTGTTTACTTTTCTATGTTTCGCATTATTGGCTACTTGAGGGAAGAGGGGCGATTTTTCTAAGTAGTTTACCCAGTGTCTCAATTTCTTCATCGCCCTCTGACCAGGCACCGCGCGAATTACTTTTTCTTTTATAAAACGTTGGCATTTGTGCAAAAAACACATAAAACGTTGTTGGCATCTAACCTCCTTTAAAATCGGCATCTCTCCCAAACTCATGGGAGAAATGCCGAACGTTACAACCATGGTTACAACTTAGAATTACTGTAGTTTAAACTAACCGGACTTCGTTTAAAAATAACCTTACAAACTGCATTTCAACGCAACATCACATTTATTCGCAAATTTTGTTCATTTAATGTAAAATTATAATTGCAGTGAATTTAAAAAGCTGTTTTTATTAATAACTTCTTTGTTTTTTTACGATATTCCGTTGAAATTTTGTACAATATTTTTTCATATACCGGCACAATGTTTGTGTAATTTTGATCTAAAAAATCGATGCGCGAACGGAGGAGAGGGGGGTTGTAATACCCATTGACCCCCCAACTTTTCCCTGCGCACGTCTATTGTTCAAAGGTATTGCTTTTTATACCAAGCGTTCATTTCTTTTAAATTTTTATCTCTTTTAAAATTTTGATTTAGGGCTTGGTTTACGAGATATTGCAACTCATTCGACTATGTGTTGCTGATCCGCTCGCTGTTTAAATCCCCCAATTTTTCTTAGGTGATTAAGCTCGAGAAAAATGTCCTTGGATGGATATGTTCCTGCTTAACGTCTAAGTTTCAGAAAAGTGCCCTTGGATGGTACCGATTCGGACATGTTCCTGCATAACGTCTAACAGCCAAATTAGCATAGGAAAGAAAGACTGGTAGGCGTTAAGTTGTCAAAATAATTATTAATAAAAAAGGTACTATCCGAGGGCATTTTTCTGAAGATTAGACGTTATGCAGGAACATATCCATCCAAAGACATTTTTCTGAAGCTTAGTTCGTCACCTAAGAAAAATTGAGAGATTTAAACAGCGAGTGGACCAACAACACATAGTCAAACGAGTTGCAACATCTCGTAAACCAAGCCCCCAAATCAAAATTTTACAAGAGGGAAAAAATAAAAGAAATGAAGGCTTGGTATAAAAAATAATACCTTTGAACCATAGACATGCGCAGGGAAAAGTTTGGGGATCAATGGTTATTACAACCCCCCCTTTCCTCCGTTCGCGCATCGATTTTTTAGATCAAAATTACACAAATATTGTGCCGGTATATGAAAAAATGTTGTACAAAATTTCAACGGAATATCGTAAAGACAAAGGAGTTATTAATAAAAATCATTTTTTTAACTTTAACTTTAACACCCTGTATCTTGAAAGAAGGAAGCCTAAATTAAAAATGGCACGAGGAAAGTCCCATTATTTTCGGCCAGATAATCTGTGGTTAACGGCTTGGCCTGCTTTTTTGTAACACCCTGTATAGGTATTTGTTTATTTTAAACATAGATTTAGACATGTTTGATGTAAGAAAAGAAACTTGCAAGAAAGCTTCCTACACTCATGTAGCGACAAGCAAATGCACGTTATAATATATTCCCATATACGTTTATTATTCAAAGCAGGCTCATTAGCAGCTATACCAAAACAGCTCGTGAACGGCATAAAAAATTAGGTTTCATGTATGGATTTGTTTTCTATGCATCAACTGCTTCCGTGGCGTGAATGAAAAGGCTAACGAATGTGTTTTGTTTATTCCGCTGTCGAGTCGCTTTTGTTTGATCAGTAAAAAAGAAGCTCGATTGACGATTGAATAGAATAAACGATGCCTGATCGCCTGATGTGTGTGTGTGCGGGAAGGAGGAGAGGACGAAAATGTTTTTTCTCGTTGCAATGGTGATGGAATTTCGATACAAACAAGAACGTTTAAAGTTTGATTGATTTTGTTAGTCGGAAAAACTGTTTTTTTTCAAGTATTGACGAATTTTAAGCGAGGCATTGAATGTTGTTGAGCGAATTTCGTAAAATATGATTCAGTTTAGAGATAAGGAGGCTGATTATGTAAGGCATGTCAGTACTCGATCAATTTGAGTACCTAGTATTATGGTGCACAAAATTTCATTTTTAAGCCCCGACAAAAAAGAGGGGTGTTATAAGTTTGACGTGTCTGTGTGTCTGTCTGTGGTATCGTAGCTCCTAAACGAATGGACCGATTTTGATGCGTTTTTTTTTGTTTGAAAGCTGGCGTGATCGAGATGGTTCTTAGCTATAATTTATATGCATATTTTGCAATATCCAGTGGTCACCAAGCAATTTATTAAAAATTATTGCCTTTCAAGTAACTGTCAGTGATTTTGCATAGTTACGGTGGAGAAACCTAGCAACACCGTCATCTAATATAAGAGTTATAAAGATACCTATGTCAAGGAGTATTTGATCTCGTAATTAATTGTGATGTTAAGTTTTCAAATTATTATCGTATGCACGTTTTTAATTAATCTGTAGCTCCTAACCGAATGGACCGATTTTGATGCGTTTTTTTTGTTCGAAAGCTGACGTGATCGAGATGGCTCTTTCTTTATTTTCCTGAAGAAATTGTCCCGAAAAGAGATCGAGGATAGACAGTTCATTTTTCTATAACTGGCATAGTTATCGAGTTAACTACAGTTAACTATAGTTACTCTATCGAGTAACTATACCCCATACTATACTTGGGCCGCCGAACAGACGGAGTGATCACCCTGCAAGAACGTGCTCTAGCGGGGCCAATAGTAATTTATGACGATCGAATTGCGATTTCGTTGGGTCTAAAGAAAGCGCATAACTGCAGTTCGGTTGTCCTAAATTGATAGTGCTCCCGTCTAGAGCACGTTCTTGCAGGGTGATCACTCCGTCTGTTCGGCGGCCCAAGTATAACAAGCAATTTTGCCCATCCTGTACATGGTATTTGGTTAGTGTAATGGAAATGGCGACATGGCAGAACGTGAATATCGTGTACGTTATCCAAACGGGAGGCATCCTAGAGCAAATGTATCTCGAAGAATTGACCATTATCTTTGTGAAATTTAAACCCTCTGGTCGACCAAGAAGACGGCGCACAGTACAACTGGAAGAGCAAATTTTAGATGCAGTACAAGGAGATTCCTCCGTCAGCAGCCTGTAGTTATCTGCAACTTTTAATGTTCACATTCATCTCAAAGAGTTTCTGAGAGCTCCATTTTCCTCCAAATGAAATTTTAACTCTTTAATTTAACTATGTGAGTAGACTTTCCTACTTAAAGTTCCATTGCAAAATTATATCTTTTCATTATCACTATCGATGTTTTCAATTTCATCACAAGTAACACAACAACTGACTTATTTTGACGCCATTCGGTAACCCGATAATAATGTGAACCTACATATCTTAATAAACAATTCCCTCAAAAATATTTAATGACCACCTGTTATGGCAATTTGAAAGTTGTTCTTGTTTACTTGGACCGTTGTTCTGGAGGTTTAGTCCCATTTCGTGCGTTCCCGTTTCGGGCGTCGATGAAATTTGTGCCGTTTCGTGCGTCGCCCCAAACCTCTACCTGGTTTGAGTGCCGTTTCGGGCGCTGACCTGCTGATAATGCAGTAAGACCCTAATCCCAGTTTATCTTTACAACACAACGCTGTTAATAACTAGACTTCAATTGATTCCGCTACTATTGTTTTCAAATAATGTTTTTGTTTTGGGGGGGGGGGGGAGACTTAAACGCTCAGCTCGCGAAGCTTGCCCAGAATAGAAATAGTGGGCCGTGGAACCACTTTTTTGGCCGTATTCAGTGACGGGCAACTATAAAACAAAGCAGTAGGTACGTTTTGTATGCCTTTATTGCAACAAGTACCTATAACGCACGAACTGGCACTATTTAATTACCCAGTAAATTCTCGACGCTCGAATCGGCACGAAAACAGGTAGAAACCCAAAAACGCACGAAACGGGAACGTACGAAACGGGAAGATACCGTTCTGGAGAGCGCCGTTTTTCGCTTTGCCCCCCTTCAGTTTATAGTTTGAAAACAATTTTGCGTTATAGCTCGGATGAAACATTGTTAAAAAGTTTTTTATAACCAACATGAACCGCTCTGCACCTGTAGAAACTCCCTGTATACCTGCCCACAAAACTCGTATACGTTAATGGCTGACACACTGAAGGTATTATACGGGCCCGGTAAGCCTTGGATTGAACAAATATTGAACAAGTCACATAAAAACCATTTTTATGGGCAGTGTCAACAAAAGCCCCATTTCTATTATTACCAAGCAAGAAACGGGTAAGAGACGTGTGGGCGGATTAAATGTACGTCCGCACTCTTCTGCTTTTATAATAAAGACCCATCCCAAATTTCTTATCTCGGTTTTAAACGTGGTTTATAGAGTTTACGAAACTCTTCAACGATAAACTATGTAATATGTATACAGAATGGTTCGAATTCGACAAAATTTGAACATAAGAAAACATTTTCAAAATCTGAAAATATCATTCAATCGTGCTTTCCTGGATAAGAACTATGAACAATAAACTGACTGTCATAATCTAATGCAAAATGACGTTGTCATCTTTATACAGTTCTCATTTCAGCAAAAATGAGTGGGACCATTGGTGCTTTTTGGGAACAAACTGTCGATGTTTGTAAGTTGAGCACTGTGTTTTACGAGGGGGTGCTGATATCAACACACACCTGTTTCTCTACCACTTACTTATAGTTAGAGTGCTTGCGTCATTTCTGATGACAAAAAAGTGTCAGGCTGGAACTTTGCCAATCACAGAGGGAGGCAGACACTTTTTCTACGGGACAAAATTTTCGCTTGCAGTCTGTTTAACGACAAGAAGTAGATCAAAATAGAAAAATGAAATTACTTGAAACTTTTCTCTATTTATGTTTTTCTTTACATCTGTCATTAATTAATAATAATTTTTATAAACAGCAACGGTTACTATGATAACTTTCCTAACGACGTTTGACAACCAAACATTCCGCCCACCTTGAAAGATGGCAGCTTTCAACAAATTATAATTCAGTAAAAGTCTTTAAACAACGAAAAACACCAACCAACATTTGAACTTGAAAGTTATGGTTCCCCAGGAAGTACACAAATTTTGTGAATACTTCTTTTAATGTTGCCATTGGCAGTTTTGATCGTCACCACTCTCACAATTCCGTCTTCACCTGGATGGAGAGCGATAATCCGTCCCAGTCGCCATCGCTGAGGTGGCTGGTTATCTTCATGTATCAGTACCATAGCATTAGGAATACATAATTGCTTTGCATTTACTCGCCATTTCACTCGTTGTTGCAACGTAGGTAAATACTCCTTCCCCCACCTTCTCCAGAAGTGTTGCGAAAGTTGATCGATCCTTTGCCATCTAGATAGACGATTTGACTTTGCCTCGATGTAATCAGGTTCGTCGATTGACGTTATCGGAGCCCCGATTAAAAAATGACCGGGCGTAAGTGCAGAAAGATCATTTGGGTCTTCGGATAAAGGAACAAGGGGTCGTGAATTTAAACAACCTTCAATCCTCACTAGGAGAGTATACATCTCCTCATATGTAACGGCTGCATTTCCTAATACCTTTTTTATGTGTGATTTTGCTGATTTTATACCTGCCTCCCACAAACCCCCAAAGTGAGGAGATCTAGAAGGAATGAAATGCCATTTTATTTGGTCATTCATAAGAGATTCTGTTACTTTTGATTGAAAAGTTTTTGATTTCATTAACTGACGCAATTCATTGTGGGCACCAACGAAATTTGTACCATTATCAGAATACAAATTTTTCACGTGTCCCCGACGCGAAGTGAATCGCTTTAGAGCACTTAAAAAACTTTCAGTTGTTAGGTCGCCGACTAATTCAATATGTATTGCCTTTGTCGCAAAGCAAATAAATAAAGCAACATAAGCCTTGACCATACGTTTGTTTCTAGTGCGTGACTCTTTAATCATTATTGGACCTGCATAGTCTACGCCGCTATTTTGAAATGGCCTTGAAATTGTTACCCTATCAGATGGCAAATTTCCCATGATCTCTTGCATAAGCTTAGGTTTATATTTGAAGCAATTCAAACACTTATGAAGAATTTTTCGAACTTGAGTTCGTCCGGAAATTGGCCAATAATTTTCCCTAACTGCCGCTAAAGTAGCTTGATTACCTGCATGTAAGTGTCTTTCGTGTTCATGTAATATTATGATTCGTGTAACGTGATTATTATTAGGGAGAAGTATCGGGTGTTTTCTGTCAATTGAAATGTCTGCATTAGAAAGTCGACCGCCCACCCTGAGTATTCCAGCGGTGTCTAAGAACGGAGTTAACGAAATTAAACGATTTGATTTGTCAATTTTGTTTCGGGTTTTCAGCTGCTTGATTTCATTGAAAAATTCATTTTGTTGAGTGATTTTTATTATTGTCATTGCGCCCTTTCTAATTTCGGAACATAACAAGCTTTGTTTTGACCGTTCAGATTTGGGTATTCTACAATTGCTGATGAAACGCAAGACATAACCGAACACTCTTCGCAATTTATTCCAAGTCGAAATGTTAACAAATGAATGTGCCAATGGATTGGGATCAAAAGAAATCGTTGTGAGTGTTATGTTTCCTCTTTGTTCAATATTTGTTTCCTTTAAGAATGGTTGTGGAGGCCAATCAATTTGTTTTTGTTTTAAGAAAAAAGGACCTTGCCACCAAATTGTTAAATTTGCTAAATTTGTTGGGTTTGTACCGCGTGAAATAATATCTGCAGGATTATTTTCTGAAGATACATGAGCCCAAAATTCAAAAGTTGTAAGTTTCAATATCTCAGCTACTCTGTGGGCAATGAAAGTTTTCCACGTATTTGGAGGCGATGATAGCCACGCTAATACTATTGTGGAGTCTGTCCAAAGGAAAACATGCTTGATCAAGCCCTTTAGAATTTCTGATATTTTATGATAAAGTTTCGACAACAGTAATGCGCCGCAGAGCTCCAATCTAGGAATTGATAACGTTTTTAAAGGTGCAATTTTTGATTTGGCGCATAGCAGGTGAACCTGATAATTACCGTCGTCATCGATAGTACGTACATACAAGCACGCACCGTACGCTATTTCGGATGCGTCGCAAAAACCATGGAGTTCGATTGAACTACTAATTGTCCCGGAAGTGACGTTTCTTGGAATCTTTAATAAACAAAGATTGGATAACTCTGTTATGAAGTTATTCCATGAAATTTGTATTTGAAGTGGCAATGTATCATCCCATTCGATTTTTAAAGACCATAACTGCTGCATTATTTGTTTGGCAGTTGTTAGTATTGGCCCGGCTAAACCTAGTGGATCGAACAGTTTGGATATTGTAGAAAGAACGTTTCGTTTTGTAAATTTGACTGATTTATCGATTGGAATTACTTCGTAGGTTAACACGTCTTCCTGAAAATTCCAAGATAAACCTAAAGTTTTGATTTTTCCTTGTTTATCAAGATTAATGATTGAGTCTCCAGATGAACCGCTATTATCTGGAAGTGCTTCAACTACGTTAGAAGTCCACTTGCGCAATTCAAACCCTGCTTGTAAAAGACAACAACTTACTTGATCTCGAATTTTAACAAGCTCTCTGACCGAATTTGAACCGAGGAGACAATCGTCTACGTAAAAGCTGTTTTCGATTGCAGAACGTGCTAGAGGAAATTTTGACTCTTCGTCTATGGCTACTTGATTAATACATCTGATTGCTAGGTAAGGAGCGCAAGCAGTTCCGTACGTTACAGTAGATAAACGAAAAGTTTGCAATGGTAAATTTGGATCAGCACGCCAAAGAATTTTTTGAAATTCTCGATCTTCTTCGGCTACTAAGATCTGCCTGTACATTTTAGCTATGTCCCCAGTCAACACAAACCGATGCATACGAAACCGAGTTATTATTGAAAATAAATCAGGTTGAATGGTTGGCCCTACCATTAAGTTTTCGTTCAAACTTATACCTGTGGTGCTTTTGGCTGATGCGTCAAAAACAACTCGAACTTTGGTAGTTGTTGAATCTCGAAACACGGCATGGTGAGGCATGTAAAATTCTTTGTTTGATTCTGGTGCAGACAAAATTTGTGGAGCAAGTTCCATGTGATTCAAATCTGCGTATTCGTTCATGAAAGTGCTATAATCCTTTTTCAATTCGCTATTTCTATTTAATTTGCGTTCAAGCAAATGAAAACGTTTCTCTGCAATTGATTTTGAATCACCGAGAGGCTTCGCAGTTTCTTTGAATGGTAATTTTACTACGAACCGACCTTCAGAGTTTCTTTTATGAGTATCCAAAAAATGTTGTTCGCATGCGCGCTCTTCTTCAGACCGAATGTCGCAATTTCGAATTTCCTCGACCTCCCAGAATTTCTGCATTTGCCGTTCAATCGTGGTTAAAAGGCAATTTTGACTCTTAGAATGATTTGATATTGAAGTAGATATGGGACCACCTATTATCCATCCCAATTCTGTACTCTGAATAATTGGTTGATCGCGGCCTAAACGTATCTGCGGTTCTTCCCTCAAAAGATCCCAAAAGATTCCTGCTCCGATCAACATGTCGATTGATTTGGATTTGTTAAAGTCAGGATCCGCTAACTTTATTGAACTAGGAATTCGCAATTGTGACACTGAAATGTATTCAGACGGAAGACTCTCAGTTAATTTCTGAAGTACTAAACACGAGATTTCCTTAGAAAATTGCTTTACCCTTGAATGGATTGTTACATTCGTTCTTTCGTTTACATTTATTGAACTTTGGTGAATGCCAGAAATTGATTGAGTTATGGCATGAGTGTGAATTTTCAAACGTTTGCAAACGTTTGTTGTTATGAAGTTACTTTGGCTACCTGAGTCTAATAATGCCCGCAATTGATGAATGCCACCTTCTGCGTCATATACGTTTACTAGTACTGTTGACAACAAAATTTGTGATGAATTAATCTGAGCTGTCAATGTTGATGAAGTTTGAATATTTGACGGAAGTGTTTGTGATTGAATTGACGTGGATGAATCAGTGTGCAATAAAGTATTATGTTTTTTATTGCAGACTCGGCAATTGGAGGATTTGCATTCGTTGACACCATGACCAGAACGAAAACAATTTGTACACAAGTTGAGTTTGCTAATTTCTGACGTTCTTGTAACGATTGGAAGTTTTCGAAAGGAATCGCATTTAAATATGACGTGTGAACCTTTACAGAAAATGCATGTCTTCCAGTTCGAGTGTGTAGTTGCTACATTGCATTGCGTTTGCTTACCTGGTTGCCTTTTGGTTATGTTAATTGATTTTGATTCGAATTTTGTCTGTGATTCGAATTTTGACTGTGATTTTCCTGCGTACAATGTTTCTAAATAATTGCAACGATTATTTAGAAATTGTATGAGTTCTGTGAAGGTGGATGGTTCATCAGATGTATTTGACATTTCCCACTCCCTCTTTGTTTGATTGTCCAGTCTGGATGAGACTATGTTGACAAGAATAGCATCCCACTGATCAACTGGAAGATTGAGAGTCTTTAGTGCCCTTAGATGTTTGTTTACCGTGTCAATCAATTCTCTAAGCGCAGTATAGCTCTCACGAGTTAAATTTGGAAGTTCGAGAATAGCATTTACGTGATTACGAATTAAAATGCGTTTGTTCTCGAATCGTTCCTGTACTAATTTCCATGCTATTTCGTAATTGTCTTCAGTTACCTCCAACGAATCTATTACATTTGCGGCATCCTTGATTAGTGACGTTTTGAGGTAATGAAACTTTTGAATTTTTGCTATTGACGTTAAGTGTATCATTGAATTAAACAAATCTCTGAATTGTAACCAATCTACGTAATTGCCATTGAACTGTGGAAGATTTATTATCGGTAATTTGATGTTTTGAGGTATAACTAGAGAATTATGATTTACAGGATTTGTATGTATTGGTGTATTTTTATCAATTAAAAACTTTTTAATTGTACCACAAATATGGAAATAATTATCCTCTATGTCTGCTATACTTCCGTTTGACGCGATTTCAAATCGATTCCACGACTCTGTTAACTGATTTAATCGATATTCGAGTTCGACAAGATTACTGTTGTATCCGCTCTCAAAAAATTGTTTAATTCGTGCAATTTGATCATTCATGCGATCTCCCGAGGAGGTATTAACATGATCGTTTAATTGTGATTGTTTACTCGCTTGTGAATGATTCTCTAAAATTAATGAAATGCTTGCTGAAAGATCGAAGAATTTTCGCTCAAATTCGTCGAATTCATGATCAGAGATCTCCTCACTTATGTCTGGTTCCAAAATGTCTATTTGTGATTGCAAATTTTCGAAATTTTCATAAAATTTGTCAAATTTTTGAAACCTGCTTTTTAAGTCTGCAACTGTTTTATCTGTCCATTGTGTTGTGGTTGTGATGAAAGTACTTGTGCGTGTAAAAAAACTCTTAATGTTTTTACGATTTCTTTTAAGATTTTCTAGCGACATTTTTATTGTGTTATGTATTGAACAAATAAAATGCAGCCGCTACACACGCTGACAAGCAACACTCCGAATGAAAACACAAGGATATTCGAATGGATTTTCGTTTGAATTTTAAGTAACGGAAATGATCAGTATGCACCACTTACCCTGGTCCGGGCGTTAATCGTGGGTACCAGTTTGTTCGTTGTAGTGGATTACGACTACCTTCCGTTGCTTTTGATGATATTATTGCAAATATCGCTTCTGTGGCTATGTGATGTGGCTGCGAAGGACCATGTTTAACGACAAGAAGTAGATCAAAATAGAAAAATGAAATTACTTGAAACTTTTCTCTATTTATGTTTTTCTTTACATCTGTCATTAATTAATAATAATTTTTATAAACAGCAACGGTTACTATGATAACTTTCCTAACGACGTTTGACAACCAAACACAGTCATTTCTATTTTTTGTTTTTAATAAAACATCTACCTGTTGGACAGGTCGTGTGAAAAATTTGTGCCAGGCTCATATCTTTTGCACGCATTACTTGACTATCGACGAACCTGAATTTAGAGCAAAAAAATTGTAGATCAAAAATGAAATCTGCAACGGCGCGGCGTCTCGAAAAGTGAAAAGAAGCAATAATCTCCTTTTTCGTTAATAACTTTTCCAAATGTTGACCGATCTGTATTTGTTTTTTGACGGATATGTCGAAAGAACACCAATATTCTTACCGCTTCCGGCAGGCAAAGAAGACGGCCGCAAGCGAACGGAAGATTTCGGAAAAATATGTACTTTTTAGGGGAACTCTGCAACCCATCAGAAACTTTATTGCAAATCTAAATCGGCAGAGGAGTGAATATAGCGTTAAAAAAATCCACCCTTAAATTTCGGATATATTCGGTCCCATCGGCGGGGTTGTCGGAAATAGTTTTCGAAAATATCGCCCCTAATTTGAGGGCGCACAGGGGTGATGAAGCAGGGCCACCTTGATGATTGGCGGGGGCGGATGGTTTTATCTCGTGAAATGTCCTCGAAATTGAAAGAAGTGGTCGTTTTCTGAGCATGAAAAGAAAACAAAAATAGACTCTTACCTTGCCAGCCGCTGTAAGTTTCAAACGTACTGTTAAGTATATTAAAACATATTTATAGTCAAGAGTTTCTCAGAATTGTTAAACGTGCCTGCAGTCGCGAACATCTTTACACTCCTGTATTTACTTAATTAGCCGTATTATAAATGATTATTTCTAAGAATGTAGCTTTATGTTTTAAGCATGGGCGGTTTAGTTCACATTATATGAGTTATGAGTCTTACAAGATTGATGATTTCTGTGAGTGCAAAGACCTCCTTTTCTCCACTAAAAAAAGAATACTCAAAAGAGAAAGGGGAATAAACGATTTTTGAGAACTGACCACTATTTTTCAATTTTTTTGATAAAGTGTGTGTCCTCCGCTTATCACTGCAGGAAAGACAAGGAGCATAGACAGTGTCACAGAAGTTGAGATGAGACAGAATAAGTGAGTCACAAAATGTCCCCTTGGTATTCAAATTGAAATAATTTATAATTTATCAAAAGAAGACTTATATAAATAGTATACAGTAGAATACTACTCTGAGGCACACCAGATGTGAGAGCTACACGGTAATCATTATGGGAAACAATTGTTGTAAGCAACACACTGGCTTCTAACAGTCAAGAAGGGAGCAATAAGCTTTACGGTGTCAGGTAAAAGACCATGAGCGTAATGCAAAATAGAGATCACAATGCCGTGGCTCAGCATTTCAAAGGTCTTGGGAAAGTCAATTAGGAACAAAACAGTAAATATGTTAGGGTCTAAAGCACGAAAAATTTCATTAAAGACCTTCGACAAAACCGAAACACAATACTATGACCCCACCGAAAACCCGACTATACTTGGGCCGCCCAACAGACGGAGCGATCACCCTGCAAGAACGTGGTCTAACGGGGCCAATATTAATTATGACGACCGAATTGGAGTGATGCGACTTCGTTGGGTTTAAAGAAAGCGCATCACTGCGGTTCTGTCGTCCTAAATTGATAGTGGTCCCGTCTAGAGCTCATGCTTGCAGGGTGATCACTCCGTTTGTTCGGCGGCCCAAGTATATCTCTAAAGGTGGGTACAGACTTGAGCAAATTTGCGCGCACGAACAGTTTGCGCGTACGAATGCTCAAATGTGGACGCTAATAAATTAGTTCGCATGCACAAATTATTCGTGCGCGCATAACCCGCACGCGATCCGTCGCTTGTCGGTCTCGGTGCCATGCTCAAAGGAAATTGTGCGCGCAGTTTGGACGGCAAAACATCGGTCCGTGTCAGTTCTTATTTAGTTGTCGATGCAGAAGTACATATGCAGGTTTATAAAGAATGGAGTGGACGATAGAAAATGTAATCCAATTAATTGATGGATACGAAAAATTTCCTATTTTATGGAATCCAAAAAATGAGCAGCATTTCAACCGAAATAAAAAATTATATGCAGGAGCTAGGTATGTCAGCCATATTTTCGTGAAATCACACGAACAACTGGATCACGTTCGTGCGCGCAGGCATGTCAAGATGAACGTAAACTAATTAAATCACACGCACGAATGTTCGTGCGCGTACACTGTTCGTGTGCGTAAATTTGCTCAAGTCTGTACTTACCTTAAAGTAGTACATTTAAAGTGTTTAAATGCCCACGCAACTGAATCTCAAGAATCTTTTCAAATGTTTTCGAAAGGACAGGAAGAATATTTATAGAACACGGGGATCACTAAATTACTCGAAGTTGCGACAACCTTGGGAAGAGGAAAACATGTGCACGCTTCCAGACCCTCGGAAAATATGAGCTGAGTAAGCACTTTGAAAATATGTGTGAGGAAAGGAATATTTAACGGGCAACACAGAAGAATAAGTGAAATATTGAGGTCGTCACTGCCATATGCCCCGGACTTGACCGACAGGAGGAACTCGCTGGTATTAAAACCGCCAACAAAGAGAACGTTGCACGTTGCTAAACTTGGAGGTAACAAGCAAATCTTCAAAGGAGGTCAGTATACAACGGCAATCGCGTGGTCAGTTTCTTCAGATCCTATAGTTTCTACTAGATATTCAAAGTTAGTATTAGAAATTCTTGAAATCATTGTCAATTGCAGGGTGTTTTTAATGTACCTACACCTCTACCACCTCTACCAACACGATCAGATGCAAAACCATTAAGTAACACAGTATCCCGCACAGTATAGCATCGCCAATACCACCATGTAACCAGGACTCACTCAAACATAGCAAGTCATGGACACTTTGATCAACATGATCAGCAAGACGATGAAATGAGGCTTCAAAGGATCTTACATTAATATGGACAATACAATACAATAACATGAAAAGAAGGAATATGTATAACACGAAGTAAACAGTGGAAAGAAAGAAAATAAATAAGACAGGAGAATGGAGAATGGAGATCGAGGGAAGAAAAGAACGCTAGAGATAAAAAAGACAAATTTGCAAAAAGTGAAGCAAAAACAATATAATCAAAATTTTACCTACATCCCTGCACAATACGAAAAATTTAAATTCTATAACAAAAGTATATTATATAATTAACCAAACATAATATACATAACAGACAAAAATTCACAATAAATTAGAGCAACAAAAAATGTGTTATTTATTGCACTCGCATGGTTATAATAAATGTAATACATATTTCAACTCATATTTCAAAAGAACGACACAAAGAAATATCAAAAAACCTACCAAAACAACTATCAAAACATAAAACATGTAGAAAATAATATATAAATATATAAATAATAAATTGCATACAAAAGTTATGCATATTACAAATATTTTAGAGTATTTTTCCATACTAAATATTAAACTAACACTTCTTAAAAATAATAGATTTTTTTGTTAAACTGCAGAGAGCAGAATATTGTTCCAAATTTCTTGAATTATATCAACCCCAAACAAATTAATATTGAAAATTGATACTATAAATTTAAAATTAATAATATTTTTTAAAATGTCAAAAATTATATTTAATTTACATTTACAGCAATTTTTTCTATCATTCGCAAAACCAAAAATTTCGTACTAAATTTATCAACATAAAAGAAAAAAACAACTCAGATTAACAAAACTTGCAAATAAACATGAAAACAACAACTTAATTAACACTTAATATATCACAAATATTCCAACAAATATTCAAAAAATTTTAGTTAGGTCCCAATTTTACCGTAAATACAAATAATAAACAAATTCCAATTAACAATTTTATTGCAACTATTGAAAGTAATATATCTTTACTTTCTTTAGAAGATAAAAATTCAATTAGAAATCAAATTTGACAAAATTATCAAAAACACAACAATTCATCTACAAAAATAAATAAAAATGAAAGAGAAATTTTAAACAACATTACAACAACAAAAAAATCTAAAAGATAATCCATAGATTACGAAAATAAAAGTGAAACCTCTCTTAAGCGGACACCAGTGGTCACCGATTTTGTGTCCGTTTATGGGAGGTGTCCGTTTAATAGAGATAGAGAAAGCCCCATAAGCGACAGTTCGTTCCCTAAAAAGTGTCCGCTTATCGGAGGTATCCGGTTAATAGAGGTGTCCGTTATGGGAGGTTTCACTGTATATGAACTATTAAATGACCAATCAACATATACAATTCTTCCTAAAGATCCTGCCATGAACTTACAAAATAAAAAGAATAATTTATTTCATTTCTAAATTACTTGAAGAAAATATTATTCCTCCAACCTCAGTTACAAACTTAAAATTCAAAATTCCCTCGCATTATATGGCCTACCAAAAATTACATAAAATTGGTATTCCTCTTTGACCAATATTGTTTCTTTTATTCAAATTCCATTTTATAAATCATAAATTTTTTTGTCCACGACTATCTTACAACGAGTCTTACAACATACTCTTTATACTTGTGTTTCTTCAATCAAAATTAGATACATTATTCACTGCAGTGATTAATGAATATTATTCACTAAACCAATAGGAACATCGCTTTGACCCTTTTTTACATTTATTTAGTAGGCCGCGATCGCGATGTGTTAGTTCAAATTGAAACGTCAAATCAGCATGGTTTGCTTTTAATTTGAAATGCATATTCTAAAAAAGAAGATATAATGAGTAGTGAGAGTGAAAACGAGATTTCTTTAACAGCACCAGCAATAAAAGAAGCTGCAGAACTTGCCTCATTAGATTCATTGCCCAATAAAACAAGAAAATTATACCTGAGAGCATATGTATGAATCTTTCTTGCACTGGAGAAGGGAAATGAAGGTAAATTCTTTCTGGGAATCTGTTTTGATAGTCGTGGACAAAGTATAGTATACAACTCGTTATAATGATGCTATTATAAACGTGTATAATATACTATTATCCAACATTCTTTCCAACATCGTAGGCAATAATGAATTTTACATCCAAAATTCTTGGCCAATTAAAGAAAAAAGTAAAACATATATCCCTAAAAAATTCAATTTAATTTATCACGTAAAAAAGACAAAAATTCTGTGAATGATAGAACAGAAATTTAAATCAAATTTATAATAATAAGTAATATAAATATAAATTGACAAATATTTTGTAACTTTTTAATTCGGAAAGGCAGATAAAAATTATAATTCCTTAATTTAAAATTCCAAAGACCCTGTGGCATAAAAAACAGCTGTTTTAGATACTTATTCATTCAAATTCAAATCAGCTGATATAGTAACATAGCAATCATCACCTGCCTGTCCCTTCTAACTGTTTCCTTTCACATTCAGTATAACCCTAAATAAGCAGGTTCATCTTTTAGAAGAAAAAAAGGTGTGCACACATCTTTTCTAACATAGTTGCACCTGCAAAACTGGGTCCCTTGCGAACAAAGAGAAATAACTCACAAACGTGCACTGCCTAATCCGAGGAGATGAGTCACCGAGTCAGTCATACACAGGTGTTTGCAGGTAGCATCATGAAAAGACGTACGAAATGGGGATGCACCGTTCTACTAAGCAGAAATGTACCTGTCACTTTCGGCGAATATTTTTAGGGTTCATGCAACGATTAATAATGTTTTTTTTCTTGTAATGTCTGTTGAATCAACAAACAAAAAAATTAAACATGTAGTTTATAAGAACGTTCAAACAGAAGCTTCTTAAACAGATGCTTTATTTATTTCAATAGGAGCAGATAAATTAACTTGTATAAATGATATTTACATGATCTGTAATTGTATCCGGCATAGTTTCATTCAAATCCACATAGTTCTATCCGAAGTGCTTCCAATGATTTGGGAACTTTATATTTTTCAGTACAAAGAGTATTAATAACAATAATTATAAGCAACAAACAGTGCAGGCTCTTCTGCTCGGAGACGCCAGGCAGAGAGTAGAATTGTGTGAGATGCTTACAATCCATAATCAGGAGGATCCGGACTTTTCAAAAAAATTATTTGGACAGTCGAATCGAAATTTACCAGGGAGGGGATTATTAATAGAAGAAACAGTCACTTTTGGGACAATGAAAATTCGAATTTTGTTATTGAACGAGGTCATCATGTTCTTAGTTTACTAATGGACAATCGGGTTACCTATTATATTTACGAGGATAATTTGGACGGTGTTTAACACGTTAATATCCTTCGAACAGTAGTAACAAATGGGTAGATCAACAGTTGCGTCACATGTTCGAAGACAGGTGGATACGACGATTGGGTCCTTGGAAATTTCCACCTAGATCTCTCGATATGACGCCTCTAGATTTTTTCCTTTGGGGCCGTATTAAGGGCCAAGTTTACTCCACCCCAATTAATACCAGGGAAGAATTGTTAGACCGTGTAAAAAAGCGTTTGAAGAATTGGACCCTGATGAAATTTGTAGAGCCACTACAGAGTCTGTGAAAAAAATAATTTTGTCCACGACTATCTTATAATATACTCTTTATACTTGTGTTTCTTCAATCATAATTAGATACATTAATCACTGCAGTGATTAATGAATATTATTCACTACACCAATAGGAACATCGCTTTGACCCTTTTTTACATTTATTTAGTAGGCCGCGTTCGCGATGTGTCAGTTCAAATTGAAACGTCAAATCAGCATGGTTTGCTTTTAATTTGAAATGCATATATTCTAAAAAAGAAGATATAATGAGTAGTGAGAGTGAAAACGAGGTTTCTTTAACAGCACCAGCAATAAAAGAAGCTGCAGAACTTGCCTCATTAGATTCATTGCCCAAAAAACCAAGAAAATTATACATGAGAGCGTATGTATGAATCTTTCTTACACTGGAGAAGGGAAATGAAGGTAAATTCTTTCCGGGAATCTGTTTTGATAGTCGTGGACAAAGTATAGTATACAACTCGTTATAATGATGCTATTATTACCTCGGATGATTACAAAACTCGCTCGTTTCACTCGCTCATGTTGTAAACTTCATCCTCGGTAACAATAGCATTCATTATAAACTCGTGTATAATATACTATTGATGTGCTTAAGGGTCAACGGGCAACATCTTAAACACTTACTTTGAAATGTATTTTATGTTACCCATTTATACTTTTTACTTTGTTTATTGTTCGTTATTTGGGTTTATGGTTTGCAATTTAGTCTTGTTCATTCTTGTTCCCTTATATTACGCATTACTTCGTTTCATTTTTCTGTTATTTTGTTACATTTTTCTTTGTTTTGTTCCATCGTTTGGTAGTTTGCTTAAATGTTTCTTGCTTAAAATGTCGTTGTTTGAATGCTTTGTTTTTGTTTACAAACTCAAATAATATACATCATTTTCATCATAATTATTAACAATTACATGAATACCAATAAGCAATCTTATCAAAATAAACAAATTAAATCCAAAAATTACAAAGTATTCGGTATATTCCATTTAAAATCAGAGAGTAGGTACTCGTTTCCGGTATAACCGGAAATTGTTGGGCGTTAGAAATATTTTAATTAGATGGTCACACTTTGTGCGCAAAGTTTCAGATTTTAATATGCTGTAGTTTCTGAGAAACGTCTAACCAACCGTCTCCGTGAATCACCCTGTATACTTTCGAGCAGCTATTCGCAAGAGCTAATTATTTGCCGAATTATCCGGCAGAGATGAGTGGAACTGGACCGTTCGAACAACTTCTTCTCGGACAAGTACCCCGCCAGGCATTGCATTTTAGAACTAAATCCAGATTTTATGTTCTACGAGATCTCTTACGGTATGCTACCCCAAACACATTGAGATTAGAAATATTATAATTTCCGGCTTATACTCGCCGTGAGTGGAACATGTTTAATTTGAAGCTGTACGAAAAATGTGACGGCACGCAACTGGGACTCGAACCCAGATTTCCCACTTTCCGAACATTGAGATTAAAAACCAATTATTAGAGATTACGTTTTAAATTTGTATTGAACAAAATTATTTTCAATTTGATAAGGAATATTATTTTCAAAATTCAGGTCGAGCGAAGGGATCACCTATAAGCCTATTATTATTATTTTTATATCTAATATGGAAGAAAAAAATATGAATTCAGATCTCGAAAAACAAAATATTTTAGATTGCTTTAAGGGGCACTGCAAGACAACTGGGTAATTTTCTAATTTAAAAAAAATGTTCATCCAGAAATAATATTTGCTAAAGAAACACACATCTACTTAAAACAGCTGCATGAAAAAATTGTTTAAAAATCGCTGCAGGGTACGTCATAGAAAACTCTAAATTTTTTAGTTATGCCCTTTAGCACAGAACAATTTATTTACGGCGGCTAACTTTATATTTAATAATATATAACTATGTATGATATTATTTTATACTAGCGGTCCCGACAGACGTTGTCCTGCCAGACATTAAAAAAATTCCTAGAGCTCGATTGCAGCGTCACCTACCGGGTCCAATAAATTGTGAATGTAAACCATCCAGGGACCCACTCAAACACACGCAAAAACTTTCATCACGGTCCAGCCGTTTTTAAAAAAAATCCTAGAACCCGATTGCAGCGCCACCTACCGGGTCCAATTGTGAATATAAACCATTCAGGGACCTATTTAAACATCACACACAAAAAATTTCATCAAAATCAGTCCAGCTGTTTAGAAGAAGTTCAGTGACAACACACGTACAGAAGAATTATATATATTAATTATATATATAAACATAGTTGCCAGCTTTTTCTCTTAGAACTCCTACAGACTCGATTTCTAAATGTTTTTGGAGTACTCTAATGGTATGTGTCTCGATACGATCTTGTTTAGGGTTTTGACGCCATAATCTGTAAAAACAGAAGCATTCTGCAAAAAGAGAAAAAATTCTGGTAGAAAAATGATTTACAGAAAGACAGCTTGTATAAATGTAAGTATATTAGTATGAATTTGTTGACATTTAATGACCTAAATTGCGCATGATTTTATGAGCAGTTCTGCAATCCTCGGCGATACAAAAATAAAACTAAAAAGTTAAAGAAATAAAAGGCAGGCGTATGTAGACGCATAATAAAATATTTGTCTCATGTTCATCACTTTGTTTGCTGTACTCATTATACTCAAGCACACACAATGTACTGCTCAGTCTTAAGCAGTAGAATATAAAATGGGTTCTGTCAGTGTTCTAGCCTTGACTCACTAAAACGTACAAGGTCTCCTTTACGGTCCAGCGCTTCTCTAGTACAAGAAAACCATTTTTTATTTCTTTCCCATATATATAATTAATTTTTATTGTGAAACTCGTTTAGCGAATTTGTATCAGATCATAAGCTGAATTTAGGATAAAGAAGTATGTGTTACGTATTTTTAGAATTGAAAAATTATGCAGATTTGACGACAGAGAAATATTGGAACCATTAATAATTTAAAAAGATTAGATTGTACTAAATCAATTTGTTCATTAAGTTACATTTTTTATAATGTTTGATTATAATGGAAAATTTTATCAGTACCTAATGAAAAATTAATAGAACTTCACAAAGGTCCAAGAAAACATCATCATAAAGTTTTCAGTCCGAAGACTGGTTGGACGCGTATACCTCCTTCCATTCCTATCCTGAGCTAACGTACGCATTTCCCCAAAAGATGAACATCCTACATCCCCAACAATTTAAGAGCAGTTGTCTAATCTGGGCCTACCTCTTTTTATTCCTATCTCTGACTTTAGTATGTCGCGAACTATTCCTTCGTGCCTCAGAAGAATTGCCAGTATTTTATAAAAAAACAATATAAGAAATATAACTTAACTTTTATACAATCTAATCTTTTTAAATTATTGTAGGCAATAAGACAATTTTGATTTTTTAGGTTCCCTAAGATGTCTGTCAATAATAATGTCAAAGTTACTCGTAATTTATTTTTGCAGTTTTTCTGGATTGCAAGTGTGCCTTGTTTTGTTCTACTTTGTTTGGGTTCTACTGGAATTACCTATGTTACAGGGCCGTACCCAGGGGGGGAGTTAGGTACGGCCCTGGAATGTAAGAGGTTCTACTTTTAGGGAAATACGAAGGTTAGCTCAGGATAGAAGAGGATGGGTAACCCCCTCCCCCCGAAAAGAAATTATGTGTACGGCCCTGCTATGTTATTTATTTTCAATAGAAACAGATGTCTTCTGAAGATGCAAAGTAATTTCCGAAAATGCATTAAAGACAGTTACTATGTGGTATTATAATTAATAGTGCACATAGTAGTGATAATTTTCAATTATGTACTATACAACTATAGAGTATAGACTAACAAAGAGTAAGAAGTGATTTTGTTAACAAATTATCTCTAAAAATAGGTAACGTCTTTATCAGCTTTGTAATCCGCGTATGACTCTTGAACATGGGTGAGTAAAGGATTGTTCCAAATAAATTTGTATTGTATTCCACAAACAACTTTCGAGGAGATTAAGAGATTTCTAATCTTGTCGGCAATAAATCACCCAGTTGGATTGGAAAAATACGCGGGTCACGTTCGGTTTCATCCGACTTTTCATGGTTTGATCGATTTCTGATATAGATGAACACAAATATTGGAGCAGCTAAGCTTTTTTCATAGCTCTGGATGCTAGTTATTCCATTATAATTTTTCTGCTATGTTCACTATATAAATAAATTAAATGCAGTTCCAGGTTCAAAAAATAGGTATATTTTTCAACATTCACATTTCGCAAAAACTTAGACATCAAGTTGGGTACCACAGAAGTTGCTTTCTTAACAGAACTAATCTTGAAACGTCATCTAAATCTTATCTGACCAAAATCGGACAATGCGTTTGATTTTAGTTGAACATTACAGAGTTATTAATGGTTGTTATTTTTCTCTTTTCTATGTTATTATAGTTGGCTGCAGTGGCCATAACCTAGGAAAACAACAATTTTTCCACAATTTGAGCGGTCTCCAAGAAAAACACAGATGGCCACCGCCTCCTGTAAGCAATCATCAGTCTTCAATAGCGGCGTTAATAGATATGACTATCCAACTTTGTCCCTATTAACATTGAAGGTTCAATCTAAAGGGGAACACGTGCGTCAGTCCGCCAAATGAAGCGAATCGAGTGGGCCCCGACCAGTTCCGTACTCCTCTCTGGCCTTGGGAACATCTGATGTGATGTGTACCTCAAAACAGGATCATAAAAACGACGCTATTTTTAGTCCTTTAAGTGGTTTATTAAGTAATTTTGCATATGGTACTGATATTGTATAATTTAATTATGCCATTAGAACTGAACAATAACAGTTCTGTTCAACTGTGTTAAGTGTTTTATTATTATTTGAGGTTTGGATTTCATTTTACTGTACCTCGTTATCAGGTCGTTTTATTATATTACTGGCACTTTTTATCGTTTTATGAAAGCCCCTTTGATTTTATCGAGGATGGAGCAGATAGAAAGTTGAAAAATACGTTATGTCTAGGAGTGAGTAGTAGCAGTAATAAGAAGCTGAGAGTTTTATGCAGGGTATGAGCAATTTAGGTAGAAAAATCGACCCGAACTTGCTCAAAAAACTACTCCCTGGGCAAATACCCCGACAGGCATTGAATTACGGAGCAAATACTTGACGAGAGTGTATACTAAACGGTGACAAAACGCCAAGAAAGCAACCTGCATCGTGACCCTACCGTACACATAAGCAGAAAGGCCCTGCTATAGCAAAGAAAGAAATCGTTTCTATATGAGGTTTTATTATCTCGACTGTCAACTTTAAAGGTATGCAAGTTTATACGTAATAGAAAGAGAATTTGTAATAGAAAATAACTGTAACGTAAAAATTATATTGCCCCATTTAAAAAATGAAGTTATTGGGTTTTGAAATTTGTTAATTTGGTGACGTAACTACTTATACCCTGTATATTTTTTTTAATTATTGCGGCGATCACTCCTAGATATTGTTTTGATTTTTACGAAATGTCACAGTTTCAACTTTGTTCAACACGAAGATTTTTATTTTTAAAAATTTCTCTACATCTGTCAAAATCTTTAAAAAATTGCCTGTAACATCACAAATGTGCACTTTAGGCGAAAAATATTTTATACAACCTCATAGTAAAATTGCGAAGAAATCCAAAATACCCTCAAATTCACGGAGCCCCATTAAAAAAAAACAAAGTTAGACGCTGTGGGTCAGTCTCTATACTTAAATGCAAATAATTTTAAAGTATGGAGAATAAAAATAGGAACTTGACCACACAGGTATTTATCAACTAGATTGTTTAGACTGTAACAGCATTTACAGGGTGTACTAATAGTGCGTAGTCGGTCCATATCTCTGATTCTCATCAAGATAACAACATGAAATTTTACGTGTGTGTAGAGAACCTTACGAAGCTTCTGCTAAAATTATTTTGATGTATACAAGATGTTCACGTGCTTCGCACCAAACGAAAGTTATGTTTTTTTTTAATGGAATGCCCCACATTTGTTTACATATTTGGATTCCCCATAAAATTTCATGAAAGTTGATATGCTACACGGTGACGTTTAGAGTAAGCGATGTTAAGATATGGTCATTTTAGTAACCAGTGTGAACCCAAATTTGTGGTTCTACTGACTTCTGCTGGTCAAAGCTAACTATGATTTTTTATTAGACTAGGTTCAGAGGATACTCTATTTGTAAAATTCATTAACACTTTTTTCAAAATAGTTCATATTATACAGAGTGACGAACTTGGGTAAAATGGAGCTTCTCTCAAAACTGTTAAATGGAACATCCCGTATATTATTTGCAGGTTTGATAACCATTTCATTAAGCTTTTGACTGATATAGATATTGGCAGGTCTGCGACTGATAATTTAGGCAGAGATAAAGATTAAACTTTAAGAATTTAAATTTTTGCCGTAATTTTGTACCATTTTGGGGGAATTTCCCCCATTTTGCCACCCAAAACTCAGAAAAATGCCTACAATTTGTTTTTACAGAAAATTTAGCGAACAGAGTTTACATCGGCACAAGAAATCTCATTGCAAGATTACTTCTTGAAAGAACGGTTTTCTTCCATGGCACTCCTTGTTTCAATTTATACCTAGGTTAAATATGTTACCATTTATTTTAGAATATGACCATGGAGAAGCAATCTTGGCCATGAATTCTTTTGTGTAAATGTGAAATCAACTTCCAGAAACAAAATGGAAATCGCATTTTATGTTTCGGACATTAAAATATAGGAGAAACGAATAAACTACCAGTCAAATTATACATTTTAAAGTTCAATTTTCAATTCTACCGAAACCGTCAGTCGCAGACCTAACAATATCAATATTAATCAAAACCTTAGTAAACTGACTATCAAATACGGAAATAATATATGGGGTGTTCCATTTGAAATTTTTAAGAAAAAATGCATATTGCGTAAGCTGTCCACCCTGTATGATATTAAGTTTTGTGACACAAGAACTCAAGAATTTTACAAATAGAGCAGTCTGTGAACCTAGTCCAATAAAGAAATCTTAAATAGCTTCGACCAGTACACGTCAGCAGCTCCTCGAAGTTGGGTCCACACTGGCACTAAAATGGTAATATTTTAAAATCGCTCACCCTAAACCCCATCGTGTAGTGCACCATCTTTCATAAAATTTTATTGGGAATTCAAATATGTAAACAAATGTGGGGCGTTCCATTTAAGAAAACATAACTTTGGTTTGGTGTTCAGAGTATGAACACCGAGGGGTTAACGGAATACAAATATTCCGTACACCGAATACAGATTACAGATTGAATACTTAAGACTACAGTTAAATACACGAATACAAAAGAATACAAATTAAATATATTGAATTCATTAGACTGCAATGGAATTCCTCAGAATACGGGTGAATACAGGCATGAATTCAGTGAATACGCTCATGAGAATAAATAAATCTTCTGTTATATTCTCGGTTTTATTATAATTTATTAGCTATGTTATGTTATAGTTAGATGGGGAGTATTGGAAAATAAAATGGTCCCATTATAGGAAAAAATGTATATACAGGGTAGTCCACTACGCGCGCGTCGGTCAATAGTCGCTAAACCATTGGACTTATGGGAAATTTTTTAAATAAAACTTGTAACGTTTCATCTTTGTTGCAACTGAAAATTATTTTCAAGTATACAAGCTGTCCCATTTCTTCTGCACGGCACCTAACTTGGTTTTTTTAAATGGAACACCCTATATTACATAGCATTTTGGAATTCTTTGTTGAATTTAAGTGTCACTTTGTTAACCATACATTGGGTCTAAGTCCCACAATTTCGGAGTTATTTGATGTTAGAAATCGTCATTTTTCAAGTTTCGCCATTTATAACGTGTAAAAGGTTCGAGATAAAGAAAAATGGCTTACGTGTCCCTATCTTAATTTTTAATCCTCTATCTAATGGGGCTGAAAAATACTGCTTCCTGATTGGTCAAAAAATGGCAAAAAGTGACTTATCAGGAAGCAGTATTTTCCGGTCCCATTAGATAGAGAATTAAAAACTAAGATAGGGACACGGAAGTCATTTTTCTTTATCTCGAACCTTTTACAAGTTATAAATGGCGAAACTTGAAAAATGACGATTTCTAACATCAAATAACTTTGAAACTGTGGGACTTAGACCCAATGTACGGTTAACAACGTGGCACTTAAATTCAACAAAGAATTCCAAAATGCTATCAAATAAGGGTGTTCCATTAAAAAAATAGAGTTAGGTACTGCGCAGAAGAAATGGGACAACCTGTATAATTGAAAATAATTTTCAGTTACAGCAAAAATGAAACGTTACAAGTTTTATTAAAAATATTTTTCCATAAGTCCAGCGGTTTAGGGACTATTGACCGTCGCGCGCGTTGTGGACTACCCTGTATATTTCAAAAATGTCAACATAAAATAAAAATGCTCATTCAAACAGAAGACAACGGTAGGTACCTACATCGAAACCTTCCTATACTATAACTAAAGAGAAAATTATTTCTTTCTTAGAGCAGAAAACATAAATAATATTCTTCCAAAAAAAACCAACAATGACTGCAGGGCATTTTTTAATCAGTTGTAAAATGGTATCTTTATCTTGTGACGATTCTAACTCGGATTCTAAACAAGTTTCCCCTTGCATTTTTTGCAGCCGTCGATAGTACCAAATTGCACCCGTTTAGCACCTGTTAGTACAGAACCCTTGACAGAACCTGAAGTATTTGGGCTCTCCATACTTTTCCAAAGGAACAATTTTGGGTTATTTAGTACAAAATTTTTCATACTGTATATTAGCTTCACATGCCCAAGAAGGATTTTAAAGTTATGAGTTTTTTTTATGATAAACTCCATAAAAGTGTGAAAGAGGTAGTTCTTCATCAATCATCAATTAACAACTTCATATCTTTTCGTGCAAATTTCTCCATGTTGTTAATGTCTGCCTCGTCAATTTGTTTAACAGAAACAGGAGTATCACAACCACAAAATGTCATCAAGTTTATAATGTACTCTGGAACAGCACAATGTAATCCAGCCTGAATTTGTTGCCAGAAATAATCGTTAGTTTTATTAGAAGCCAGTGCATGTGGGGGAACTTCAGACGAAGTTGTTTCTTGAGCATATTCCTGGGCAACGTCACAGCATAATACAGCAGAACAGCCCTCCCTAAATTTTCTAGCTCGCGTAACGTAGCCCGCGCAACTTCTCAGGCTACGCACGTGTTCTTTTTCGTTTGTCGCCGAGGTAATACCGGCGTCAAACCGATTGATAAAACGCCGCGTAGTAAATCATTTACAGTTGGAGGTCACCAAATGCAGCTAAAATAGTTCAAAGACACCGGCAAAAACTTTAACTGCTGTATTATGCTGTGGCAACGTCCTAAATAGAGCATATATTGAATTAATTTTTTTAACTTTAAAAAGTACACCTGTAGGTATATCAATAAATTTTTGAAAAGATTATTCTGAGGCAAAATCAGCGATACCATTATACCATACTTATTAGCGTTTTATAGTAAAATAAATATTTCCAGTAAAAAAAACTGAAAAAGAACAAAACTATATCCTAGCAAGCAGCAACCAGTAAATTAATAACGCTGTCGGTTTTGTAAGTAACTTTACTCGCAAAATTTACCAGAACACAGCAAGAGAAGTAAAAGAAGAACCCCCGCAAATTAATTTGTCAAGCCTCTGCTAGATGTATCATTTACAGAAAACCTCGTAGAAAACATTCAGCTCAATATAAATAAGTATATACTAACGTACGTTAGATTTGGAGCAATAGGGATTAGCCTCACTTTAAGATTTGAATAAGACACCTTTTTACAACTAAACAGAACTCAGAAGTCGCCAGAACTAATAGACTTGATGAAACATGGCTGTCAGATGCCAGATATAAGAAATATGAGGGAAATTGGAGGGAAAACATACTCAAGATGAGCTTAGCTATCGGTGCGCTGCGCGTACGGAGCTCCTAACGTGTAGTGTATTTACCGTGTCATCTGCGCCTATTTTGGTTTTCTTTGTTTTGGCGCAACGCTAGTACCGGGTGCCTAAATTACCAGTAATTTTGTTGTCATTTAATATTATTGCATTCTGATTGGATTTACCACTGTTTTTTTTAATCTTGTATTTTGGGTAACATTCACATTTTTTTTCTCAATATTATATGCTGGCATTACTATTTGACTATTTGTTTTATTTTTTTTGTGTTTACCCTGTTGTGTACCAGCGGATTTTAGGAGCTGTGACCGCTGTGTTTGCATTTACATTGGAGGATCAGCCTACAACTCTTTGGCGCCCTTTTACTGTTTTTTTGCCCACTCCCGTCTTCGGCTTGAGCATAGTCGCGGCCGGATCCTCCCTTATTGTGACGTTACGTCATTTGGTGACGTCACATGGTTCATCCAAGATCCCAGTGAATACAGTTAAATACAGTAAGAATGCGTAATGAATTCACGAATACACCGTGAATACACAAAGAATTCAGAAGAATACAGGAATACATTCGAATACATTTAGACTGCACCAGAATTCAAGATTACAAATGAATATGCATTCGAATACAGAGGAAGTGTACACCTGAATTCACGATCCGTTAACCCCTCGATGAACACCCTGTATATACCAAAATAAATTTATAAGATGCTTCATGGGGTTCTCCACATACCTACGTGTAAAGTTTTATTTTGATACCTTGAATAGAACCAGAGATATGGGCCGACTACACACTATTGGCCCACCTGTATATCGGACAAACTACACATTAGGTATAATGAACATTTAAGATTATTTCGTTTAAAAAATGATGATTCAAGTTTTGCTAATCATTTCTTTGAAAACAATCACCAATTCCCTCCTCTAGAAAATACTAAATTATTGTTTAATTTTGAAAAGAGTTATCAATTAGATATATTAGAGTCTATAAATTTATAAACATAAAAATTATAAAAATTATAATTTACTTATGACCAAGTTGATTTAATACAATCTAGTTTATTTAAACTTTTTTAAATGTTTCTCTTATATACTTTTTTCTGAAGTTCTAACCTCTCTTTATTGCCATTATGACATTAATTGACTAATTTCTCTCTTATTTCTAGTTTATTACAAGATTACCTTGATGTTAATAGTTGTCAAGATTCCATTGATGTTTCGTTTTATTTGGTTATTTTCTGTAAGCTGATATTTCACTTGGAGGTTTCTTTCCAATTGAATTTATTGTTTTCTCCCAAATGGTTTTCTTTAAATTCATTGATTTTTCCCTTCAAGCTACGAAGTATTCGAATTTCCTTTCTATTTTTAGTTTTTCTAATGCCTCGTAGATAAATATTGAAATTCAGTTATCTAGTTAGTTTATTTTTTACTGTCAAGATCTCATGGATATTATTATTTTAATTATTTGAATTGTTTTGTCAATTTAAGTTTCCTTGTCAACTGTTACTTAAAGTCATATTAGAAAATATTAACTTCATATTAGTTTATTTGCAATTTTACTTTATGTCTGAAGATGAGATTTTTAATCTTGAATCCGGTCAATACTCTTAATAAATTATTTCATTGGTAGTACGCGAAGTATTTTATTAATTCTACATGAATTACTACCAAAAAGTAACTCAAGAAAATATTAACTACGAAAAATAAAATGTCTAAAATGTTCTTAACTCCACGGATTAGAAGTTGATGAGTGATGACACGACATTATTATGACAATGATGAAACATAAGGTGCGGCCGTGCATCGAATTTTGTATTTTTGTTTTGCTGTACAAAGACTAACAATGCGGTTTGCTCGTCGAGATGCAAATAAGTCACTTCAATGACGTCTCCAAAAAACTGTCTATTGCACGCTTGCCCGAATCAAATGTAACAAAGCTGAGGGAAAAAACGGAAATTGCGGTTGCGGTTCCATTCAAACCAGGTCACTGGCATAAAAGAGACAATTTAGTCGAGCGTAAAACTGCATTAGCAATAAATTAAATCTGTAAAATAAATACTGGCAGCAGTGGACCCAGTGGAAGAGTTGTTTTACTCGAATTATCTTAAATCTGGTGTGCTTTTGACGCACCAGTGCATTTTGCACGGTTTATGCATTTTGTTGGAGTACTAACTGCTCGGCTTTTTATAATACAGTGCGGATATCTCTGCAGTTGCCCATAAAATGCTGCTGTTAGTAAGTAACATAAATAAATTTTAACAAAATATGATTTGACTGATTTCGATGATAAATTATGAAGTAGCCCATTTAATTAGGGCCTATGAATTGTGCGAACAAGAATGGAGAAAAGAAAGAAAGAAACTATGAATTATTTACAATAGTTTTTGTAAACATTTGCCTTTTAAACTTGGTAATCAATGCAAACTAAATAAAATTTATTTGAAAATGAAATATCTATTATTGTGTTCTGTAAAGCTAAAAGAGCCACCCAATTTTATTTATTTTCTGTTTACCTACAGATGCTCTCTTGCTTTATCTCAATTCCAAGATTCAAGATGAAAAACACCGTTTCCAATCCGCTGCAAATTACTTTCACTTCTTTTTTGTTCTTTTCTCATCTCATTCAAAAATAAACTGATCAACACAACTTGCAGTTCTTGAGAGTCAAAGAAAACGAAAATAATACTTACCTGGAAGTCGCAAATGATCGGACCGGCTTTTATGCACGGTCGTGGGTGAGACATTTATTTTTGCAACCACAGGAGCTCTTCGAGTAGAACGGAGTCAAAGCTGCCAGACTGCGTGACGCCAGCTTAGTGCAAAGTAGGCGTTGGGTCATACGTAGGACACATGAAATAAATATAATGTATTTTACAGAATGGATAATCAGATAACTTAGAGTGGAACACTGTAGGATTCATGTTTGCTAAAAATACAAATCATATATAGGTTTGTTAATTAGGAGTACTTAAAAACAATTAGAGTACTGCTGATAAAGACGTCAGAGTTGTTGTAGTTTAGAACCATTTTTACAGATTTTGTTAATCTATTACATTTCAAATACAGGGTCTTATTGTATTGAATCCAAAATTTGCTCCTCCAGTTGTACAGGGTGGGCAAAATTGCTTGTTAGTATTGGGCAACTCGGAAACTACGGCAGTTATAGAAAAATGGACTACCCATCCTCGATATCTAGATACAGAATTAAGACATTGTATGAAATTGACTCTTAGTACGTTGATATTACTATTATTCATCTTCTATAAATTATTTTTAATATGACCCCAAAAGAAGAAGTCCAATAGGGTCAAATCGGGCGAAAGTGGTGGCCACTTTACTGGTCCATTTGTGCCTATCCAATTGTTCCCAAAATAAGTTGTTAACAGTTCTGAGATAATTCTGGTTTTGTGAGGTGGTGCACCATCGTGTTGGAAGAATATGTTTCTTCTTTCATTTAATAGCACGTCACTTTCAGCTTCAATTTGCTGACTGGAATTTCCTGGTAATTTCCTGCTCTTGTTTTGTTAACTGACCCATAATTGACGCGTCTTTCTTTTAATCTTTGAAAAATACTTTCTTCGGCAAGCGTCAAAAAAACATGGCTTTAGCGACTCTATGAACGACACTAAACTGTCACTTTTTATGTGCTTAGCAACCAGAAGTCAGAAAAAAGTTTTTTTACTGTAAAAATGTTTTTACTGACGCTAATCCAAAGCAATTTTATCATACAAGAAATAATAAATGTGACTATTGATACTTTTTACTCTTTTTGCAAGCAAAATAATCATGTTTATTTTGGAATTTAGATATGTAAGTGTATCAACGTTTGCCGAATAGTCCTAGTGGTTAACAAAAAAACCCTGCAAATTGTGTTAAAAGCATGAAACTTGGTCGGCAGCTTAAATAGGTCAAATTAAGAGATTTTGCACGAAGTACCCTAAAATATACCCCTAAGGAGCAGCTTAGGGGCGGAACATATCCCAAGGGGCTTGAATTTCAAAAATAATTAAATAATAACCAATGTGGGCAAGTAATATGTCATTTTATATTGATTTGATATCGCTGAAGTCAATTTAAATCATATTTTTTATAACTATAAAATTTTCAAAATGGCGGCCAAATTTCCAATTTTAATTCAAAATTTTGTTAAATTCGCTAATATTAAAAAAATTGTAAAATATATTACATTTTTATTTAAATTGCAATCTCTTACCCTATTCTAATGATATTTTTGGATTTATATCAACTCCAACTAAAATTTTCCGAAGAATCCATAAAGTGCATAAAAAAGTTCTGGCAATATTTTGATTTCTCAGTTTAATGTCGCATCCTAATCACTGTGCCCAATATTTTCAAACTTTGAGTACATTGAACTAATTTAGACCTTTGTCATTAATGCTACCGCCGGCAATTGTTTCGATTTGAGTTTGTTTCTTTTGCCGCAGACGCCAAAGAGTACCTTGCAACTGTAAAAAGATTTGAAAACTCGCGTATATCTTGAAAATTTTGATATTTAGAGGTTATTTATCTATATAAATAAAAATCATTTGCCACATGTATGTAAGCTCATCACTTGAGAAGAGAACGGCTCGACCGATTTGGCTGATTTCTGTTTTGTTGTGTTCGTAATTTTCAGGACAAGGTTTGTATGAAAGAAAATTTTGGAAAATCCACCGGGAAAGTAGAAAATTTGGAAGGTAAAAGTTTGTATGAAAATCTGTTTGACAAACAAAAATGTGACGTTCAGTTTGACAGTTCTAAAAATTTAATTGTCAGTGTGTTATCGGTGGTGATCATGTATTTGGTGGTTCTTTGGAAAAAATTCCACCAGTGAACATGGCATTAGGGAACGAGAAATTGGAAAAGTTGCCCGGAAAATTGGAAAATTCGGGAAAAACTGAAAGTGCTTTTTTCTATGGGATTTTTGTATGATATGGATATGCGTAAGTCGGGAAATTCGAACAAACTGTAAAAATCATAATTTTGGAAAATCGAACGGAAAATTTGAAAATTCGGGAAAAACTAAAAGTGCTTAACGGCTGAACCGATTTGGCCGATTTTTTTTGTTGTGATCGTAATTGTCAGGACAAGGTTTGCATGAAAGAAAATTTTTGGAGAATCCACCGGAAAATGTGAAAATTCGGGAAAAACTGAAAGTGCTTAACGGTTGGACCGATTTGGCTAATTCTTTTCAAAAATAAGGTTTTTAGGGAACGAAAAATTGGAAAAGTTGCCCGGAAAATTGGAAAATTCGGAAACAACTGAAAATGCTTTTTTCTATTTGACTTTTGTATATGTATAGGCGTAAATCGGCAAATTCGGACAAACTGTAAAAATCATAATTTTGGAAAATCCATCGGAAAATTTGAAAATTCGGGAAAAACTAAAAGTGCTTAACGGCTGGACCGACTTGGCTGATTTTTTTTTTGTTGTGATCGTAATTGTCAGGATAAGGTTTGTATGAAAGAAAATTTTTGGAGAATCCACCGGAAAATGTGAAAATTCGGGAAAAACTGAAAGTGCTTAACGGTTGAACCGATTTGGTTAATCCTTTTCAAAAATAAGGTTTTTAGGGAACGAAAAATTGGAAAAGTTGCCCGGAAAATTGGAAAATTCGGAAACAACTGAAAATGCTTTTTTCTATTGGATTTTTGTATATGTATAGGCGTAAATCGGGAAATTCGGACAAACTGTAAAAATCATAATTTTGGAAAATCCATCGGAAAATTTGAAAATTCGGGAAAAACTAAAAGTGCTTAACGGCTGGACCGATTTGGCTGATTTTTTTTTTGTTGTGATCGTAATTGTCAGGATAAGGTTTGTATGAAAGAAAATTTTTGGAGAATCCACCGGAAAATGTGTAAATTCGGGAAAAACTGAAAGTGCTTAACTGTTGAACCGATTTGGCTAATTCTTTTCAAAAATACGGTTTTTAGGCAACGAAAAATTGGAAAAGTTGCCCGGAAAATTGGAAAATTCGGAAAAACTGAAAGTGCTTTTTTCTATTGGATTTTTGTATGATATGGATAGGCGTAAATCGGGAAATTCAGACAAACTGTTAAAATCATAATTTTTTGTATGAGCTCGCGATCATAACTGACGATAGGAACGACATATTTGGTTGAACATAAACGCAATCAGAAAAATGTTTCACATTGAATAAACGATTTGGTTAATGAATCAAAAGTTCAATACGAAAAGTAATTTTAGGCAGGACAACGTCTGCCGGGCCGCTAGTATTACATAAAGTCCATCTAAAATTTTAAGGAGAACCCGAAAGTGTAAAAAAGTTAGGTAGTTCTATTTAAAATAAGGAAGTTAGGTGAAACTTCCGGTATAAGCGGAAGTTGGATTAAGTTGCCATTATTTTCATTGAATAGAGAATATCTGAAAACGTGATATTACAAATTTTCAGATTTTTATTGTGAGCGTTTCTCCACAAACGTCTAACAGGAACACGTCGTGACACACCCTGTATGTATGTATAGTTATCTTCAAAAACAAATTGTTGACATGTTAAATAAAAAGAGAAACAAAAAATAAAATGTCTATAATACACTCAGTTCGTCCATTAATATCCAACAAGGTATACTGAAAATAAATTTTACTTTCAAAAATTGCAACCATTTTCAAATTTTTGGGGATACCAAAAAATATCATTAGAACAGGTTAAGAGATTGCAATTTAAATAAAAATGTTATATATTTTACAATTTTTTTAATATTAGCGAATTTAACAAAATTTTGAATTCAAATTGGAAATTTGGCCGTCATTTTGAAAATTTTATAGTTATAAAAAAATATGGTTCAAATTGACTTCAGCGATATCAAATCAATATAAAATTACATATTACTTGCCCACATTGGTTATTATTTAATTATTTTTGAAATTCAAGCCCCTTAGAATATATTCCGCCCCTGAGCTGCTCCTTAGGAGTATTTTTTAGGGTACTTCGGGCAAAATCTCTTAATTTGACCTATTTAAGCTGCTCACCAAGTTTCATGCTTTTAACACAATTTGCAGGGTTTTGGCCAGAATTGTCGTTAACCGCTAAGAATCTTACTAAGTATAAGAAAACTTCGAAAGCCTAAATTTTATATTGGAAATTGCGAATTTTTGATAAAAATTTATGAAAATGAAAAAATCCACCCCACATATCTATATATATAAAACACAAAAAATGTTTCTACCTACCTACCTACCTATGGCCGTTATAGACTCTGAAACGGCTGGACCGATGTTGATGAAATTTTCAGGCAATCTTCAGATTAGCCCAGCGGGTGTTCCTGCGAAGTTTGGTAGCGATCGGATCAACAGAATTTTTTAATACGTTTATGTGAAGCCGGGGCGGTTCGCTATAATTTATAAAGTGACAATTGGCAGCAAACAGCATATGTCATTCGCAGTTTATCAAATTTCAAACGATTTTAGCACAATTATTTCTTCTGAGGCAGCAACGCGCCGGGTACCAACTAGTTACATAATATTGAGAAGAGGGAAAAATGCTCTATTTAACTACCTATATCATGGGAAACTATGATTTGCATTTAAAAAATACGGCTTTATGTCATAAATCACAAAAATTAATAAGTAATACTAATATATGTAACCACGAGAAAAGCAACGATGATACAAAATTAGAAAAAGCACATCAACTTGTAAATTTTGATACTTGTCAAACTTCGACGGAATATAAAGACATAAGTTAATGAAGAATTTTTGTGGTTGAAAAACAACATTTACGGAAAAATAATCTTTACAATTCTTCTTTATTCTAATGATCTACATTATTTGCAGTTTCGAAACTGACTAGAACGTATTGAAGTCGCGATGCTTTTGCCCAAAAGAACCCTGTCCTTTCACAAAGCGGTACCTGGTAAGCTTGTCAGAAGTAGGATCAAATTTTTCTTCGGAATGTCAAAGCTAGTGCAAATTCTCTTAGCACGGCCATGTAGCAAAATAATATTATCTCCGCTTACATTAAAATATAATTATCCGTTATTTTAATCGAAATATAATCAAAGTCCAAAAATATATCGATGAATGAAGCCAAAAATAATTTTGGTACGGACGTAAGCGACGACGTCAGTCCGTCAACTTAACACCTTGAGTAAATTAAAAATCGCCACAATTCTCACGGTTGGATATTATTAGACGGCGATTTCCTGGTATATTACGAGATTTTTGGGGTCTGTTAGGAAACCCACATTTAACGAAACGTTGAATATTCGACGAGGACATCTTCACCCACAGCTGCTCAAAAGTTCAACGTTCGAGCGAATGTTACACTGTCCTAATCTAACGGGGCGATTCTCGGTAACCTATAACTTGTCAACGCGGCCCACTTTTATTCCTTGATCTCTCCGAAGTCATCCCTATTTTTATATATTTTGTTATCTTGGCGTGAAGGTTTCTCTTTAATTTCTTTCAATGCTGTTTTTGTGACTATGGTCACGTAAATTGGAAGTAAATAGCATAATATTATTATTAATAAGTAACCTAGATAAGAAAACTGATTTATTGGTCGATAATTATTGGCGAAGCAAAAATATTTACAAGTTATACCATAGCTGCAACTTAAATAATTTAAGTAACGTCTGAAGTTTTTTGGAAGACATACAGTTGTGTCTCAGGTATAGGCGGATTGCAGGCGGAATATTAAAGTGTGTAGGTCAAGAGGTAAGAGTTCATCTAGTTTACCTCTGTTTACACCCGTACCGGCGTGGTGTGGATCGCGGCAGCCAACCTGGTATTGCAATGTCTTCTCGAAGGTTCGAATAATAATTTCCGAAGAAACCCGATCTCGATACGTCCTCGGGACATTGTTGCGAATGCACTCGTATCAATATGCCCATTCTCGCGATTTTTAACACACAAGATAGGTATCAGTGGAAACAAAAAAGAATAAGAACAAGTAACAAAATTCAAAATTTTTAAGTAACCCCCGACACAACGCCTGAACAAATCTTCATAAATTATAGCTAAGAACCATCTCGATCACGTTAGCATGGAAAACCGCAGACCAACTGGTTTCGTCCTTCATCAGTACGGTGCTTTCCCCTACACACTCAAACCATGCAATTTAACTTGCTTTATATACTGCCGCGCTCTGGACAGATATCAGCAAGTGACAACTACTTTGAGTAATTATCTGGTATTAATTAGTGGTACTGGACCGTTCGAACAACTACTTCTCGGGCAAATACCCCGCCAGGCATTGAATTATAGAACTAAATCCAGATTTTTTGTACTACGAAACGTTTCAGACTGGCGGGGTATTTGCCCGAGGAGTAGTTGTTCGAACGGTCCAGTACTACTAACTAACTTTTACCCTTGACAATGCGTTATACTAATTTTGAAATGGCAAGTATTCATTTTATGTATGGTATGGCAAATGGTAATGATAATTTTGCAAGGTAAATTTATCACGAAAGATATCCTCACCAAGAATTAATTGCCTTGTTCTGCAACATTCTCAAATGTACATCAACGCCTCAAGGACAGAAATACAAATGTTATCGGAAGACTTCCTGCAATTAGAACACCATTTACCTGCGTTGCTGGAAAATGTCCCCTGTTAATTAGAAATCGTATGTGGTTTATGCATTATGGTGCTGCGCCGAGCAGCAGAAGCACCAAATCAACTATGGCCACCGAGATCACCGGACCTTAATCCAGTAGACATTTTCTGTGGAGGCATTTAAAATCTTTGGTGTATGCTGCTCCAGTTCAGGATATTCAAGATCTTAGAAATCGCATAGTCGCTCAGTGTGAAATAATTAAAAATACGCCTGGAATCTTTGAGCGAGTACACCAATCAAGGCGAAGGAGAGCGGATGCTTGCATCATGAGTCAAGGTGGTTACTTCCAACATTTGCTTTAACTTCATTGTTCAACTTGTGTTTATTCATTTTTTATTCGTGTATTTGTTATTTTATTGATGACAATAAATTAATTTTCTTAAAAAGGCAATTTTATTCACTTCACATAATTTTTAATAAAATAAGAGGATAAGATTCGGAAACACCGAAAGCTGCGAAAGGTCAAGTTTTCTTTATTTATATATTATTTTCTTTTGCAATATTTTCAGCGATTTCGTCAGCCTGCATTGTAGGAGAATCTGTGCCTGTACATGTACAGTCTTATCTACCGCTATTATAATCTGCCTTCTATCTTGGAGTATTGTTGTCTGCATTCAAAACTTTCTGTCAGAAAAAATTAAATCGCCTGACACCTTTAATTAAAAATAAACAATTTTTTGTTAATTTCTGTGTTAATTGTTAATTATTATGTAGTTTATAATTATATTCTGTTACTATTTGGTAGCAATTCATGTTGCGTTAATAAAATACTTTGCGTAATGTTAATTATTATGTTTTGTTGACTATCAATATTTTGTAGTTCTTACCATTGTTTGCAAATACGAACTCTTCTCAAGAAACATTACCAAAAAATTAGGTACAACAAAAGTGGGTTATTTCATCAGAACGAAAGCAGAGGTCACCCACTAAATGCATCAGCTTGAGCTTGGCTTGATCCCCTTTTTATGAAATTATACTTAATCATAATAAATTGGTTAGGGAGCAAACAACGATCGCATGTGATAGTTATATTTTTCCGTTATGAAACCCGGGCTGTGTCATTATGCAGGCAAATAAATTAAATTCGGGTATTATGAAATCGTGAATAATAATACTGTAAACTTTCGATGACGGTGACGGAACTAAACGCCTTTCGTTATTCGTCCCCGTCGCGTTTTCTCGTTTGTTCACGTATGACTTATACGTAAACGTACACCATGTGTAATTAATTGCACGTCCGGTCGATGTAATAAAACAACGATGCACTGAACTAGATACAATTTAATTTAAATTAATATGTTACAAAAACCAACAACGCACAATATCTCTTAACGTGAAAATCAACTCGAACAAACTAGACTTATATGAACAATGTACTGATTAACTTAAAGGTTGAAGATGAACTCTTTTATAATAACAAAAACTACCCTCAAATTTTAAGTAAACCACTCCTTCTTTAACTTATGACCAATCCAATGTTGGAAGGGATTTTGCGAGTACGAATGATCGTCCAATCAAGTGGTTTTTCCAAAACACATAAAATGTTGTAGCACCTAATTATTTAAAACCTTACCCTTAAACATATCGCTATAATAATTTAACATGGACTCAAGTGCCTAGTTGTAAGGGTGACAGTTTTGCACAGTTATCTCGCGTCTATACGGCACCAGAGCTATTAAGATTCACTTACCCCACACTTAGAGAGAGGTGTGACAAAACATGGAGCATTCACCCCGGGCAGATACATATGAAAACTTACGATAAAGTGCTACAAAATATAAACATATGTGACTAATAATCCCGCATACAGCAAAAATATAATTATCCTAAATACGAGACGAACATAGCCGCCCGCCTTGAAAGGATCACCTTTCAACAGCAACCATCAAAAAAGGCTGAAGGCATTGAAATGCAATTTCTACACGAGAAATAAATTATTGTAGTAGCATTAGGTACCATAAAATACATAATATAATATTGGCAAGACAAATAAATTCAAATTGAAATAAGCAACTTATCAAATAAAATAAAAAACAAAAATAAAATAAAATAAGAAATAGGAATAATCAAAGAAACATAAAAATAAGTATTTACACTCCGCACTACACACCACTGACGTCAACCGGTAAAACGCAGAGCTTATTAGCGGCTCTTTTAAACTCACCGGTGTTAATCTTAATAGTGGCGGCCCGCACTACGCCGTTCTTTCCGGGGTGCACACTTGTTATGCGCCCAGTTTTCCATCGGAGCGCAGGAAGTTCATCGTCGCGGAGCAACACTAGTTGACCAGGGGATAACTGAGGTCCGCGGCCGATCTTCCATTTCGAACGCTGTTGCATTTGATGGAGATATTCCATTGACCAGCGAGACCAGAAATGTTGCTTCAATTGATTGACCCTTTGCCAATGCGATAAGCGATTAATTGGCAACTGCTTCAGATTTGTCTCGTTTATAGCGGTTAGCGCGTCTCCAATCAGGAAATGACCCGGAGTAAGGAAGGTTAGATCATTAGGATCATTAGAAATTGCGGTTATGGGGCGGGAGTTCAAAATGGTTTCTATTTCACATAATAACGTGGTTAGTTGCTCGAATGTTAATGAAGCATTTCCAGCAACACGCAGATGTAACTTAAAAGATTTTACTGCAGCTTCACACAAACCCCCAACATGTGGGCTTCTGGCTGGTATAAAATGCCAGTGAATTTTATTGTTAGCAATGTTCTCTAGTATGGTGGACATAGAAGTGGAATTACACAAAAATTCGTATGCCTCCTTTAATTCTCGATTAGCGCCAACGAAGTTTGTTGCGTTATCGGAATAGATATGCGAGACCATGCCACGTCTTGCAATGAAGCGCTTAAGAGATGCTATGAAAGCTTCGCTTGACAAATCACTGACCAATTCTACATGTACAGCTTTAGTTGCAAAACAAACAAAAATAGCAGCGTCAGCCTTTGGAATACCTTTACTTTTGCGGGAACCTTCTTTTAATAAAAATGGACCGCAATAATCTACCCCACATATTGAAAATGGCCTAGAAGGCTCTAATCTCCCTGAGGGAATGTCGCCCATAATGGGATGTGAGGAGGATGAGAACTTGTAAAACACATCTATCTCATCCCTCTTTAGAGTTGCCGAATGAGCACAAACTGACTTCCTTTTTTCGGGAACATCTATATTATTTATATTCAAGGTGTTGGTCGGCCAATGATTACGATTTTTAAGTAACCACTTAGGGCCGTACCACCCTAACTGGTTATTTATTATTGTTTCTGGGTTTATGCCTCTAGAAATAATATCAGCGGGATTATCTGTTGTCGATACATGCCGCCAGTCACGGACTTCAGTTAATTGTTGAATTGAAAGGTGAGATGAAATGTAAATGCTCCCCTTTTTAACAGGTATAGCGCCAGAAACAACCCAACCAAAATGAGTCTTTTGAAAAGATGGTTGGTCTTGGTTAGACCCTTTAATTTGACCTACACAAAGTAGCTGATAAAACGATTCCGCCCCTATTAGCATGTCAATCTTACGAGAAATATTGAACTGGGGGTCAGCTAACTGTATGTTTCTTGGTACATGAAAACCGCGTGCATTAAAGGAAACTAAAGGCAATGATCTGGTTATATTTTCCAGTACGGTACACTTCAGATTTAACTTATAATTTGAAAATCTAGATATTACCGTTGTTTCTACAGAATAATGAGCCGTAGAATTAGACATATTTACCCCACCAATATTCATGAGGATTTGTTTTTTCGGTAATCCCAGTAGCTCCGCAAATTCCTTTGTTATGAAATGGGATTGGGATCCCTGATCCAACAGAATGCGACATACGCGCTTATTGCCCTTATGGTCAAACACGTGTACAATCGCGGTGGACAACAATACTTCTCTTTCGCTAGTTACATGCGCGCAGACATTATTAACACTTGCTAACTGATTCGCCGACGAAGAAATATTTTGTTGCGAGACAACTAATTGACTTTCATTACCGGGCGAATTTGAATTTTGAATCGCATGAACATTTCTTACATGAAGAAGAGTACTGTGCCGTTTTTTACATATTTTACATTTCCCATACCGACATTCATCCGTAGAATGGGTTGGATATAAACAATTAAAGCAAACGCCCAAAGATTTCGCTAAAATATTTTAGATAAAACACATACTAATATTGTTACAAAAAATGATATTATTACTGCTTTCCAACTTTGTATCGAACAAAATTATCTCCAGTTCAATAATAAATATTATACTTAAAATTTAGGTCTTGCTATGGGTTCACCAATTAGCCCATTATTAGCAGATATTTTCATGTCAGATATTGAAGAAACAATTATAAATTCAGAACTAGGCAAACAACATGTTCTATTTTGGTATAGATATGTAGATGATATTATTGTTTGTTTTAAATGAACAACAAGACAATTAGACAATTTTCAAATTTTTTGGACAGAATTCGTCCAAAAATAAAATTTACAAAAGAAATAGAAAATGAACACAAAATTATTTTTTTAGATTTAACTTTAATAAATGATTAGGTATAATAAAATAATAAATTTCGAAATTTTTAGGAAACCAACCTATACCAGATATTACTCTTTCAACAAATTCAGTTCGTACCTTTTGTCAAAAAATGTCTGCTTACAATTCTATGGTACACAGGGCCTTTACAGTACAGCTATCTTTGGATAAATTGAATAAAGAACTAAACATAATTAGAACAATTGCTATAAATAACGGATTTAAAATTGAAATCATCAATAGAATCATTATAACAATAAAAACCTTAAAATTTCCTGTAACAGCATATATCCTAAATTATCTAATGATAAAGTTACCAAATTTTGCAGAATTACTTATTTTGGAAATATTTCTGAAAAGATTGCCAGTATTTTAAGAAAAAACAACATACAAGCCACTTTTAAACCTTCACATATTTGTTTAACAGTAAAGGCAGAACACTCATAAACTTGACCACACAGGTATTCATCAACTAAATTGTTTAGACTGTAACAGCATTTATATCGGACAAACTGGCAGATCTATACGTATTAAGTATAATGAACATTTAAGATTATTTCGTTTAAAAAATGTTCATTCAAGTTTTGCTAATCATTTCTTTGAAAACAATCACCAATTCCCTCCTCTAGAAAATACTAAATTATTGTTTAATTTTGGAAAGAGTTATCAACTAGATATATTAGTCTATAGAAATTTATAAACATAAAAATTATAATTTACTCAATGACCAAGTTGATTTAATACAATTTAGTTTATTTAAAATTTTGTAAATGTTTTTCTTATAACCTTTTTTTCTGAAGTTCTAACCTCTCTTTATTGCCATTATGACATTAATTGACTAATTTTTCTCTTGTTTCTAGTTTATTACAAGTATCTTGATGTTAACAGTTGTCAAGATTCCATGGATGTTTTGTTTTATTTAGTTATTTTTCATATTTCACTTGGAGGTTTTCTCCCAAACATTTCTTGTGGCACAAATTAGCGCTAACGAATTCTCAGTCTCAGTCCGAAGACTGGTTGGACGCGTACCTTCATCCTTTCCTATCTATCCTACGCATTTCCCTACTGTTTGAGAGCAGTAGTTTAATCTAGGCATACCCCTACCTATTTTTATTCCTATCTCCGACTCTAGTATGTCGCGAACTATTCCCTCGTGTCTTAGAAGGTGTTCTACCATCCTATATCTCCTATTCTTTATTGTCTTCCATACCTTCCGCTTTTCCCCAACTCTTTCTAATATCTCCCTATTGCTAACCTTAACTGTCCACGGTATCTTTATCATGCATCTGTAGCACCGCATTTCAAACGCTTCTATTCTTTTTCTTCTTCTTCTCCTATTGTCCAAGTTTTACAAAGCCGTACTCCATACATACGTCTTCAAGAGTCTCTTCCGAGTTTCTACATTAACGGTTCCCGAGCATAACAGTTGTTTCTTTTTGTTAAATGCATCTCGACCCTGCGCTATACTTTGTTTTATATCTCTAGTGCTCCTACCATCTCGAGTTATTTGACATCCCAAATAGCAGAAATCCACGACAGAAATCCATTTCTTATTTCGATTTCCACTCCAATAGAGGAAGAGTAACTGTCACCACCAAGTTTTTCAGAATTACAAATGATGCTATTGTCAGTGGAAAGTAGCAATGGAAGGATTGTGTTCGAATTTTCATCGATGGAGCTCAAGCCATGTCTGTAAGACAGTTTACAAGCACTTGGCATAGGATAACGATGATTGGAGTCGGATATTACTCTTGTTTCTGTTAAATGGGTCGGATGGACGTCGGCGGGTTATATCGATGAGCGACCTCCATTCGGAGGAAAGCACTGAAGATGTCCCTTGTGATAGGGAAGCCAAGGTAACCATTACGACCATGGTCACGGAAGCCATCAGCATCCATTGCAATGCGTTTGCCCAAAATAATGCTGTAGTTGTTGACTGAATCTCGGGCCCTTTAAATCAAGGACACTGCTGCACGCGCCGTTGTTCGAAATTGTCGATTCGAATCTAGATCGCAATCGAAAGTGCAAATAAGACATAATTTTTAAACGATTAGTTCATAATCTAGTTCCAATTCGAGTCAGTAAACACATAAGAATTTTTACAAAAAAGCTGTTTAGTTATCTACACATATTTATGACGGTTGTTGTTCATTCTAAATGCCAAGTAAAAAACGTATAGGCATTAAATTTATTGCCGTATGCAAAAGAGCCAGGCAATTATGTTAAATAAGTTCACTGGTGGATTTTAAAGAAATAACAATACGAGATTTCATCATATTAATTATTATTCGTCTCTAGCTCCGTTCTCCAGTGGCGTTCTGCGCAGTTTTAAACTTCGAAACGTCATTTCAATATACAGGCAACAGCAACATTGGGCACATATTTTTTGTCATAATATATTATAATGTATATGAAAAATAAACAAAGTTTGTTTCTATCAGACCTGGCTTTACCGACGAGGCGCTACTGATCAAACATTAACCATAGTATAAACTTAACACCTTCCCGGTTGTTCTAGATTTGCATTTGAAATTATATACTTAGGTACTTAAAATGAAAAAATTACTCCATAAAAATTAGGCCTCGCGTTATGTGGCGTCATTTGTAATGCTAATTTTAAATTTATTTTGTTGTCAGTAACACACATGAGCCGTTAAGGCGGAAAATGAATTCCGAATTTTACTTCAGAGGTATGTAATTATTTGCCTCACGGTGTTCACGCACGCATTCCATCTTCCTCCGGAAACTGGGGTAAACTATCAAAAAAAATCATTGAATATCATAAAAATATAATGAATAACATATGGTGGAACTGATACCTGGTATAAACAAAGTGGGAAGGCCACGTATCAGCAATACTGGAAATATTAATTTAAGATGTACCTGAATAAATTTTCAGACAAAAGTTGTAGCGAATTTAATCCTCTATAATTTTCATAATAACTGTTTTTGTCTATGGGATACTGGAAAGGAGATATTGTAAAGAAATTGATTTTGATTCAATAGCTCCAATAATATATGCCAATACTTCTGCAAAATATAAACATTTGCATTTACACAAACGAAATAACATTTTTTAATTGCAGGAGAAATTTTTCATTTGATAAATTAAGATTACACCTCTACTAAATTATTCCAACTGCAGTTGCAGAAGGAAATGAAAACAGAGATATTTTTATACAATCAGGTGACCTTGCGACTGTCGTTTTATAGCAAAATGCGATATGTAGACATTTTATCGCTTTTTTAGCTCTCTCAAAATAAATATGAAAGCATAGATAAAAAGCAATTCAAATAAAAAAACTAAAAGTTGCCGAATTCTGCAGCACGTGTGTATACAGAGTTTCAAAATTTTTGGAACGAACATTTCGCAAATATTTTTGAATTTTTATAACATGTACCTACAATTACATATTCAGCATAATAAAGAGTTTCTTTGCTTATACCAATAATATTATAATGAAGCAAAGGATTGATGATAAGTTTGATGTCTGGTTTCTTACGCAGAATACCTCCAAACGAAGACTATTCTATCCCACTGGCTTAATTTATTCGGAGTAGTAGTTCCAAGGACAGAAACCAGCTCTATAATTAACAACACTTAAGCTGTTCAATTGCGCATCCGAGTAAATTATAAAATTTAGGTTTCTTTTAACCTTCTGGTTGGAGAATCAACGAGTTTACAGACAATGATGTTCTTAATAAGAAGAAAAATAATGAAGATTTATTTGCTATTATATAAGGCAAGATTTCACATACCTCGCTTTGAATCAAGATAAGTCCATAAAAACAAAATAATGGACCAAATTTAGGCGAGAAATTGACTTCTTATTGCAGAAGAATACTTTTGTATAGAACCACTTAAAACTGATATACTGTTGTGATAAGGTACTATACAAATGACAATATTATGACCTTCTTAGCAATTTAATTTAAAAAAAAACTTTTCCCGTACATTAACTTGACGTTTTGAATCTCTGCTATCTCACTAGTAAATGCTGGATCTTCATCGGGAATCTGATAATCATACTTTAGAGTCATTTCACTAAGTTACTTTCGGAACAAACTGTATACAGAACTGTATTTCACTAGAATGCAGACGTAAACAAACGGAAGTCAAAGGTTGCACTCCAGACGGAAACGTAGGTCAATCTGGGGGTAAGATTAGGTTTGTACGAAATATGAAGTCTAACTGAGCTATCAGCACTGCACACATCCTACGATATAGCGGACCTATTTAAAATGAATAAATGATAGCTCAGTTGGTTAGAGCAGCCGTCCGGCAAGTGGAAGACCTGGGTTCGACTCCCAGTCGGCACTTGTTCACATTTTTCGTGAGTGACCTCATTTTGCTGTTATTATTTGACTAAGTTGTCCAGTTTAAAAACAATCACCAGTTCATATATTTTCTGTCATTATATTAAGTTTTCCCTTATTGTGATTAATGCAAATGGTAACCAATCTGATTTTGTATCAGAATGATTACTGATAATTTAATTCATATGTATAAAATCTCGTAAGCCCTGATGTGTTTGTCAGAATGACAGCGAGAAAAGTTAGCCCAAACTATTACAGCGAAAATTTTTTACCTAACAATAATTCAATAGAATTTGTGTATCTACAGTCACGTGTTCAAAGACAGCCAATCAGAAGAACATTTAACTGAAGAGTGCTTATGGGCTATTTTCACTTATGTCATCTGGATTACTGTAGCAACGGAAAAATGTCTATTTTGCACTGCTGTCGAATTTTTTGCACAAAATGTAATTTCCAAGATTGTTCCTTTCAATTTTAATTTATTTTTAACAAATTGTTCTTTTTGGGCAAAAAATTTTCTTACCGAATAGCCCTTGAGTCTTGATAATTCGAAATAACTTGATAAATTTCCTCAAGCGGGTTTCTCTGTGGCAACATACCTCCGCTTTCGGCGTCGGGATGTTGCCGAGCAACCCGCTTTCGAAAATGTATCAAGTTATTTCGAATTATCAAGACCCTTGGGCTATTATAAGTGATAATTTTTTTATTTACCTTTTGCTACCACGACGACGTTCCAAATTTCGTATTTTTGACCGAGAAATGTTTAAAAATCGAGTGTCCCATATGCGTATTCTCATATTCATTAGAAAATTATCTAGCAGAATTTGACTCGAACTTTTTATTTTGTCTGGACAAATTTTTGTTTTGCAAACTCAATTTTGTTGCCTGCCACTTTAAAGAAAATAATACAACAAAAAAGGTTTAGAGCCAATTTAATAATTCTTGGCTAGGGGGCGTTCGTTTATCGAAATAGTTGCTTAACTTTTGAAGGGTAATTTATTAAAACTGCTTTCTCCGAACGTTGATTTTGGGCTTAGGCTTGTATTTTCTATTCTCAACGCTTCAAAATAGTCTCTCGGCAAGCGAACCAGGTGTTTCCCGTCCGATTTTAACAAAATTTTAAAATAGTTCTGTGTATGTGTTTTCTGTGTGGCATGTTCCGGCGTATATGTATACACAAATACATTCGAAATAGCGGTTCACAGCGCGGTAAACATAACACACAAAGCGAACAGAAATAGATGATTTAGTAGAGGAAAAAAATGAGAAAAAGAGCCGTGGCTTCTTCAGCTTCTGTGGGTTATAAAATTATCTTCGCCTTTATTGATGTTGCTGTAATAACAAATATCAAGCGGGATAGATTAAAATGTGTTGTTTAATAACTGCTCGGACTGACAGCTGGCGGCTTCTTTTCGCATCTTTCTAACACTTCTGTTTTCTACAGTGTTGATGGTGTAATGGACAACCGAGAGCTGCTAAAATGATCGGACCGGAAAGTTCTAAGGAAAATGTCATCATATCTGGCTCGTCACAAAAAACACTTATGTGATAGAACAAAGTAAAAAGATTTACTTAAAAATAAATCCCAAGAATGCATTTGTGGAATGCAATAGTCTTAAGCAAATTTTCCACGTACCTAAATCAACACTTCAGCTTCAGGCTGGTTGATTACTCCGAAATTACCTTATACATCTTAGCCATTAGTGGAGTTCTTGAATCTTCTCCATGAAACCTCCCTAGCTAGCTTTTGCCTGAATATGTTGGAGAGGTCCAACGACAACTTTTTGGCAAGCATTTGCTTCACGGATGAGTCGACATTTACTTTGCATCATAAACTGAATCCGCAAGTATATATGCGATGGGTGACAGAAAATTATCATCTGGTAGCAGTCAGCAGAAGCGCGATATACACAGAAAGTCAATGCATGGGCAGAAATATTCCGTCATCACATAGTCGGGTCTTTCTTCAATTTAAACCCAGAAAATTACGTGCCTCATTTAGAAGAAAGAATTACACCTTCTTTACGGAATATAGTGTCAAATCTAAGACGGCATGTACGGTTCCAGCAGGATGGTTGTCCGTCTCATTCTTGTGTCGGTACTCGAGGTCACTTTCAAAATAATTAAGCGGGGTGGCACAACCTCATGTCCAGATAGGTCCCCAGATTTGTCACCGATGGGTTTCTTTCTATGAGGACATTTAAAGACTTAAATCTATAGTCGCAAACCTAAAAGCCTTGAAGAACTAAGAAATGCTATATACCTAGCTATATTGTCAAAAGTAGTGCAGCAATCACCAATAGGCAATTGGCGAATACATACTATTTTTCTCGTTCACGTTTGTTATAAGACCAAGCCAAAACGAAAAGATTGGTCTGACACAGAACGCGTTAGAGCTATAGAAGAGCTATGGAGGAAAGCGGGTTTTGGCTTATTTCCAAGTCTTTTTACCGTGAGGTTATTCATCGTTTCTAGTCCATGGTTTTTCTCGTAAACCCTAGCCATCCCAGCCGTCTGTCCTGAATTCTTGTCAGCATTGGTTTTATTTTCGGTTTACGTCCTTTGACACTCCCCTTTTCCCAACAATGTTGTTCTTAGTCCATTATGCGGCCATCTTCCTACTTTTGCTGCTCTATCATTTATTTCTTTTTCGTGTTTGCCATTTCCTTCTATTATAGTTCCAAGATATTTAAACTCTTCAACTTGTTCTATACTCATTCCTCCTATTCTAATATCATGTCTTTTATTGTTTTGTCCAATGATCATCGTTTTCGTTTTTTGGATACTTATTTTCATGTTTATTCTTTTTAGTTTTTCGTTAAGATTGTCTATATTATGCTGTAAGTTTTCCTCGGAATCTTCTAACGCCACCATATTCCATATTCCAGTATTCCAGTATTCTTTTGTTTCCTTTCTTTATTGCCTCGTCCAGAACCACTGTGAACAACAGAGGACTCACCACGCACCCCTGTTCCAGCTTCTCTCGTTTCGCTGTCTATTCCTTTTCTATGTAAACTTTCCCATACCTCCTTTCGCCTTATTTTATTGAACACTTTCTCTAAGTCCACAAATATTACATGAATGATTTTATCTTTGTTTATGTATCTTTCTATAACTTGCTTTAATATGAATATGAATATAAATGAATACAACTGCATGTAGTTTTTATAGATTTTAAACAAGCATATAACAAGCTCAAAAGAGAAGAAATAGTAAAGAGTTTGATAGATCTTAGATGTCCCTCTAAACTAATGCAAATGGTCACAACGACACTAAAAGAAACAAAAACAAACAAAACTAAATCAAGGACATTCCTTATCTACTAAACTGGTTTAACCTACTCCAGGAATCTGTGAAAAGAAAAAGTGATATGAAGAGAGAGTGAAATATCTTTAAAAACTTTCATCAATGCCCAGCATACAGCTTGATTTTTTTAACGTGCCCATTAGAAGATTGCCAATTTCAAATCGAGCTAGATATTTGAAATTTGGACCCCGGCCATAATCAACGTTTCCCAATTCAATGAAAATATTTTCAAAATTGAGGCGCTTCCGGTTATACCGGAAATCGATACTAACATTGTTTTTTCAAATGAAAACCCCTTTTTTTATTTGATTTTTGAATTTCGCTCACTTTATTGCCTATGATGAACCCAAGTTGTTATAACTTATCTGTCATAGTTTTTCACGTGCTTATGTCATTTATTCTGTAAAAAATGCTCATTGCAGAGGTCTATTCAAAAATTCATATCTCTTTTATTGTCAACCCAAGAGGCGAAAGGTTTTTTTTTGATCGTTAGCCCAAAGCTTGAGGAGTCATTTAGTATTCCCCTTGTTGAGAAAATTGTCTTGTTTGACACTGCAAAAAAACTTTGAAAAAGTCAAGGACAAAACTTCAAAACTCAATTTTTTCAAATGGCACGTACCCATTCTTATACCGTCATCCGATAGAAAATTAAATTTTAAGGGCACTTTTATTACACTTTCCATTACATAAGGAGATATTTAGGTTTTCTGAGAATTTTCCATCGCAAATATCGTTTTTGCGATCGACTAGTTGACCATGAACGTAAAACAATTGTTGCTACTGTCACAACTTTTTTTAGTTGTCAAATTGATAGTTCTCTTTTCACGTAGCTATAAAACAATATAACTGAATCAAACCAGAAGCAGTTTCAATTATTGAAGAATGAGCAATTTGGTTTGGTACTATCGGTTTATTTATGAAATTAACTTAAGAAAATAATTTATGAAAGGATCAAGATGTAAGAGACTGTGGTTAAATAATCAATTCAAGAATCAATCGTACCCCTAACCACATAAAATTTGAAATACTATATACGCATTTCCCTGCTACTGGAGATGGCAGCTTAGCTGCCGAATTCGTATATAGTATTTCAAATTTTATGTGGTTAGGGGTACGATTGATTCTTGAATAAAATAATTTATAACAAGATTACAAGATATGCTCAATGTGTCCACCATTTTGGTCCAAACATTCAATAATACGTTTTTGATCGGCTTCGTTTGTGGCTCTTCTTATTTCAAGTCGATCCAGAGAGTTCATAGCCTGCGTAATTCTGTCAATCAAGTCTTCCAGAGTTCTGGGTTCTGTTTGGTACACTTTCCCTTTGATTTGTCCCCACAAGTAAAAGTCAAGTGGTGTTAATTCCGGCGATCGGGGCGGCCAAAGCCGCGGACCTCTATTTCCCCACCACCTATCTTCAAACAAATCTCTGGGTGTCCGATCTACGGCTACTGTAGAATGTGCTGGTGCGCCGTCCATTTGATAGCACTTATTAATCATTTCTCGCAAAGGCAAATTGCCTAGAAAATTTTCAACTAAATTGCTAATAATTTGCAAATAACGATCCCCATTTAAATTTTCTTGATACATGTACCACGCCACGCAATTGTCCAACAACGAACAAAAAACATTGATTGAAAACGGGATTTGATTTTCCACTTCCATGACCAAATGAGGCTTTTCGGTGTCCCAAAAATGACGATTTCTTCTATTAAATACTCCTCTTTGAGCAAATTTGACCTCGTCCGTCCAGATAATCCGTTTCAGGATATTCTCATCCTCTTGTATTTTGCCCAAAAGTTCTTCGCAAAAGGCAATGTGTTGGGCGGAGTTTTTGCAGTCTTATAAAGGAGTAGGGATGAAGTTTAGACAGGATCTTGTGAGTTGAGGAATAACTCAATCTCAAATCATTGGTGGCCGCTCTTATCGACGCTCTTGGAAAAGCGGCAAAATATCCCAAAACATTAATTTCATTTTATTCACCTTCGGTTACCACTTTAATCCTGTTTCTGGGCGGATTTATTCTTCCAGTAAGAATGAACTTCTGGCGAAGACATGATTTTTTTTTCTATTCATTTGAGGTAACTATGGATATTTCAAATTAAATTCACGACAGGTTCTTTCCACTATTTTATCACAGCTTCCGTAAATAGAAAATAGATCAAAAATGACACCATTAGGGTAGTGATTAATTTCGATAGTTTGAGTTACTTGTAACAGACGTACAACAAAACTATCAATTTGACAACTAAAAAGTTGTGACAGTAGCAGCAATTGTTTTACATTCATGGCCAACTAGCCGCTCGCAAAAACGATATTTGCGATAGAAAATTCCCAAAAAACCTAAATATCTCCTTAAGTAATGGAACTAGACTAAGAAATATCAGTAGTTAGACCAGTTGTAACGTATGAAAGTGAAATTTGCTTATTAAGCAGAGCAGGTGTGCAGAAATTGGACGTATAGGAGAGAAAAGTTTGAGAAGAATATATACGGACGTGTGAAACATCAAGAAAGCTGGAGAAGAAGAAAGAAGGAGAAGAAGAAAGAAGGAAACTTGCCGAGCTTTACAACCAGGGCTAATAAGTATTACTAAGTAATCCGGAATGAAATGGTTGAGACAAATGGCAAGATAGCAAAATACAAGAGGCACAAGGAAAATACTGATAGAGGAGCCGAAAAGAACTTACTGGAGAGGAAAACCAAGAAGTGGGTGGTTCCAGTGCGTGGGGAGAAGATCTAGGACAGCTAGATGCTACGGACTGGATTAACTTGACAAACAGAAGGGACAGACAGAAGGATATAGTGAAGAGAGCCTTAGGCCTCTTCATAGATTTCCAGCGGCGTATTTTAGTTCGTTCCAGTTAATAATAATACTATTAACCTTCACATTCACATTGTAACTAATAGTGCAAGCAAACGTCTTCTCATAACAAAATCAAAGATCTTCTGTAATCGAAATGGAGACGCAAGGCAGAGTGGGGACTGAGAACTGATAAACTTAGTGGAGGGATACTACCCATCCTATAGATAGACGAATCCTAAAACAATTTTAAGAAATTAGCTTGGACCTTCCAAGATTAGAGGAACACCGTGTTTGGCAGTGAATAGAAGAAATTAGTAGGTAATTAAATTCAAGATCATTCAACAACCCGAAAGTCAGCTTTATTTAGAAACTCGGCAATTTTTCAGGATTACGCGGATTTGGGGCTTTCCAAGAAAATAAATAAAAAAATCGGTAAATAATAATCTCCCACTCTTAATTTGGCATCACTTCATTCGCATCTAAGAAAATGAATAAACTTCCCGCCATAAAAACATGTTAAAACTTGAAATCTCAACAATTTAAACCGACATCAGCCGTGACATTTCGCCGACGGATTTAATTTATGTATTTTTTATTTTTGTATTTGCGTACATTTAATGCGGAATCAAATTGGCTGCGATGCAAGGAGATATAAAATATCTATGCATAAGTGCTTTTAACGGACTTCCTGCTTATGCCGCTAAGAAGGTTGTTTCCGAGGGAATAAGTAATGAAATTTATTGCACTTCGGTTAACAATAAACGGCGATTTATTTCGCTTGACGTCAAACGAGTCATTGCCGATTCAACATGAGATATTGTTGATTCCTTGATTGAATGTATTAATCAGTCGTTTACGTTTGCAGAGAAAAACAAAATTTGTAATTTTTTAGGGGGACAAAATTTTACATCAAATGGGTATAATGTTCTAAGTCATCGTAAACCACCGTCCAGTTTGTGATGCCCCCAGGCTACAGAGACACAGGGGCAAGAGTGTTAAAGACGAGAAATAAAGAACCGGTTGGGTCAGCACTCAGCACGGAAGATTAACTCCAGTCGTGTTCCGATGCGAGTAATTCGGTGGCAGTTTCTTATAGATGGAGAGTCGAGGTCACCGAGACCGGTCCTGATTTCAGGGCGGGGTGCCTTCGACGAGTTCGTGAATTGATTATTTCCTCCGGCAGATACATAATTTGAGGTTACGAAGAGAGGGGAGCTCGAGTTGTATTGTTTGTAAATTTGTGGTCGTGAATCAGCGATTAATTATTACTTGTGTCAAAAATTATAAACTGAAAGCGACTACAAACACGTCTCGTAAAAAATTTGCTAAATGAAATATTCAATACTGCTTATGTACAAGATGTGTTCCCCACCAGTAACGCAGACTTGCGCTTATACATTACTGAAAGTACTATTGTTCAAATATTGAGATTGAATATTGTACTTTCTGTGTTTCGATATGTTGTTAGCCTAAAATTTATATAATTTTATAATTTTGTGAATTATTCCATAATTTGCATGATTTTTAAGAAGAATTTCAAAAAATTTGTTACTGAACTTTAATTAGTGGTACTGGACCGTTCGAACAACTACTCCTCGGGCAATTACCCCGCCAGGCATTGAATTATAGAACTAAATCCAGATTTTTTGTACTACGAGACGTTTCAGACTGCTACCCCATCTAAGATGGCTTTGAAACAATCCTAATTTGTCTCCATGTACGTACGTGCTTTTAAGCAGGTCTTTGTTCAAATATTGCAGGTTTTGAATGTGTATGGAAAACCGCAGACCAACTGGTTTCGTCCTTCTGGGACTCATCAGTACGGTGCTCTCCCCTACACACTCAAACCATGCAATTTAGCTTGCTATATATGCTGCCGCGCTCTGGACAGATATCAGCAAGTGACAACTACTTTGAGTAATTATCTAGTATTAATTAGTGGTACTGGACCGTTCGAACAACTACTGCTCGGGCAATTACCCCGCCAGGCATTGAATTATAGAACTAAATCCAGATTTTTTGTACTACGAGACGTTTCAGACTGCTACCCCATCTAAGATGGCTTTGAAACAATCCTAATTTGTCTCCATACACATTCAAAACCTGCAATATTTGAACAAAGACCTGCTTAAAAGCACGTACGTACATGGAGACAAATTAGGATTGTTTCAAAGCCATCTTAGATGGGGTAGCAGTCTGAAACGTCTCGTTGTACAAAAAATCTGGATTTAGTTCTATAATTCAATGCCTGGCGGGGTAATTGCCCGAGGAGTAGTTGTTCGAACGGTCCAGTACCACTAATTAATACTAGATAATTACTCAAAGTAGTTGTCACTTGCTGATATCTGTACAGAGCGCGGCAGCATATATAGCAAGCTAAATTGCATGGTTTGAGTGTGTAGGGGAGAGCACCGTACTGATGAGTCCCAGAAGGACGAAACCAGTTGGTCTGCGGTTTTCCATACACATTCAAAACCTGCAATATTTGAACAAAGACCTGCTTAAAAGCACGTACGTACATGGAGACAAATTAGGATTGTTTCAAAGCCATCTTAGATGGGGTAGCAGTCTGAAACGTCTCGTAGTACAAAAAATCTGGATTTAGTTCTATAATTCAATGCCTGGCGGGGTAATTGCCCGAGGAGTAGTTGTTCGAACGGTCCAGTACCACTAATTAATACTAGATAATTACTCAAAGTAGTTGTCACTTGCTGATATCTGTCCAGAGCGCGGCAGCATATATAGCAAGCTAAATTGCATGGTTTGAGTGTGTAGGGGAGAGCACCGTACTGATGAGTCCCAGAAGGACGAAACCAGTTGGTCTGCGGTTTTCCATACACATTCAAAACCTGCAATATTTGAACTGAACTTTAGGTACTATCACACAATGGACAATCAACATTTCTATGAACAAAATCAACCCAGAAACTTTATCGAGAAATTAGGTACAGGTTCGATTGATAGGTATACTACAAACATTCTAAAAGAGTTTTCTAAGTTAAATATTAAACTTTCACATCTAGAAAATAATCGATTTTTTTGTTAAAGTGCAGAGCAGGATTCAAAATTACATCAACCCCAAATAAATTCATATTCAAAGTTCTCATTGTAGGTAAATTTAAAATTAATAATTTTTTTTCAAATGCCTAAAATAATGTATCAATTTATTTCTGATTGTATAGAATAAAAAAGAACTTCAAAATGTTTAATTTAAAATTGAAAAGATCCTACAACAAACTTACAATATTTTTTTATCATTCGCAAAATCTAAAATTTCACACCAAATTTATTAACATAAAAGAAAAACAACAACGTAAATTAACAAATCTTACAAACAATCATGAAAATAGCAACTCATTTAACTCTGAATGGATACACAACACAGGGCACACAAAATGTCAAAAAACTGCCTGGTGACCACCTGATTGATCGCAATTCGTAAAGGGAGCTCTGAAATCGGTTACCATGGAGAAGTCAGATAAAACAATTTCATTTGTAATGTCAATAATCGTCCTGTCAACTGCAATTTTGTTGAAAATTTTTGATATTCAAAGCGAAGATGGATATTCAAGCTGCCACTGAAGAGGCAATAAAAGAACTTTTACCAGAGAAATCAAGGCAATTGTATCAAAAACAGTTTGGCTTGTTTAAAGACTGGTGTGGGAGAAAAAACGTCGAGAATTATGATAAAAACTGTTGGCATATTTTTTAGAGAAATCGAAGGCATCAGATGAAGATCATTTGCTATCGAAGGTAGGTGAAATACTTTTTGTACTTCTTATGCTAGAGACTGAGGAATTTATACGCATATAAAAAGTGGGTTTTTGGTCAAAAACAATGTTTATCGGGGTAGCACGCGCATGTCGAGATGTGGAGCTGTGCCAGCTCCTTTGTGAAGACATTGTGGACCTGGGTACCAGTCTTTTAGCCACCTCCAGGAATACAAAAGATCATACAGATCGTTGGTAGGCCTGTGCAGGAAATATATGAATTTAAGGCCAAAAATAGAAAAACACAACCGACTTTTCGTACATTATAGAAAAAGAAAATGCGGGCCATACCCAGCCGGAAAAAATTCTTTCAGTAATCTTCCGCAAAAAATTGAGAAAATCTGCCGAATTATATACCGGCCATTGCTTCAGGAGAACTTCCGCCTCTCTCCTGGTAGATTCCGGGGCTAATGTAGATCAGCTCAAGAAACATGGAGGTTGGAAAGTGCCACTGTAGCTGAGAGTTGTGCAGAAAGATCTATAAATAACAAAAAACACGTCTCTGAGCAGATTTTTGGTCAAGCAGGTTCCAGCACTACTGAGCACAAGACTACCACTTATCAACCTGGCATTAATAATCAACCCAATAATGATACGGAGACTCGTGTCCTTATTTCTCAAAACTTATTTGGTGGTTCGGACTATTCTAGAGCCACAACTGTGGTACAAAATGGGACTAGACCCCTCATTCATGAAAAAAATAATGAGCAAATGGCTCCATCATTCAATTTTGCCAATTGTAGTGGAGTAGATATAATAGTTACTTACAATTATTATAATAAGAATTAGGATTTAAGAGTTGTTCATAGATTTTTAAGATTTGATTTTGATTTGACGTAATTTGTAGTTTTGTCAATATTTTTTGTTCAATCCTGCCATAGAAACATGTTGTTTCACCCCTAGATACTATGCGAGAAAGCATTACTTTTGTTCACTCACTTCGCTTCTTTGGCAACGGGTGGGCGAAAGCAGTGAGCGAAAGTACTTTCGTTCACTCTTATTACTTTCACGCATTCCATTTCTCAATAAAATTACAAAAATATTCAAAATTAATCATTCAAATTGACATGACAATTTATGATTGTTTCTGTCAATAATAAACTAGCTCAATTGTTGTCAAAAAATTTTATTTGTGTGCGTTATAATAAATTTGGGCATACATTCAAAATTAATTAGATATTTATTTAATATTAAGTAGGTACTGTCAACATTTCTATTAGGTAATATAAAAATTTTTACAGAGTTAAAGCCAATACTTTATAATATAGCACTATGAAACTTACTTGCTATATGTAAGTAATATCTACTTTTTCAAAAACAAATAAAATCGTCTTCAACATAGAATATGTGGACCACAAAGAAGATGGCTCGTAATTTTCTACCAATTCATTAAAATAGGCTAAGATCACTTCCTCCGTTATAAGCTTATAAGATGAACTTTCTTTGTATGCATCAAATCGCGAAATTTTGTCAGCTCGTTCATATAACTTCCTTTAGACTTCTGAGGCAATTGTATGCAGCGGCATCAGCTTCTTTTAATACCCTCCGGTAAAATTAAATCATAATTTTTTCCATATTTTCTCAGTAAAATCTTATTTTGGGTACAAATTTAGCTGAAACCATGCCGTGCTACGCTGCCGACCGGAATCCGTCTCGCACTGCGCAGCGCATGACGTCACATCGAGGCGAAATTGGCGCGAAGTCTCCGAAAGATCCGGTTGGCGGATGTGTTTTTGCTTTATGGCCCGCGAACGTTAAGTGATAAGCGTCAAAATGCCAAATTGTGCGGTGACTAAAAAGGGAACAAGTCTGACTTAATATAGAAATTGTTACTGAAAAATGTTTGATTCAAATAGGAAAATTACAGTATTTGAGAAAAGTTTTTGTATGAAAATTAAAAAATGGTTTGTTGGAGAGAAGACGAGTAATTTTGGAGGGGGTGAGCTTATTCAAGGAATTGATTACCTAATTGACAAGAGTTTGACAGCTACAATTTTTTGAAGTGTAATAAATCAAATCTTGCATTCGCGCTATTTATTTGTCACATATGTAGATCTAAGTAGGTATGTGGTTGGTGTCTCTCGAACCGCCACCTCGATTTTACGTCATCGAAGTGGGAGGAGCAAGGAGCGATATGCGCCGTAGCATACCATTGTGTTTATATTATGGCTGAAACGTACAAAAATTGACTTCTTCTAGCTTGTTTATTATTTATAGTAACGGTAACCATAACAATGATGAAACACGCTCTCTATGTTATTATGTATACCTGCCCAATTGTCAGACAAATTTGAATGATTAATTTTGAATATTTTTGAAATAATATTTAGTTCAGTGGCAGGATTGAACAAAACGTTATACAGCGCTCGCGGAGAAACCGTTTCGCTCACTTATTTGCCTTTGCACACTCGCCTGGCGGCTCGTGTGCAAAACTGGCAAATTGCGTGAGCGAAATTTTCAGTTTCTCCACTTGTACTGTAACATACTATTTTGAACTCACCGCTCTCAAAATGACATTTCGCGAACCCGACAGACAAACTCAAACATAGTGTTCGCGCACTAGTGCGCGAAATCTAGCAAAAAGCACTGGCTCTTTCAGGCTTTCTAGAAATAATTTGACTTGATAGTAATCAAGTTTGGTTAACAAAACGTCATTTCTCCAATATGGATGTTGCAAATAGTGAAAGAATAAAGATAAATCGCTATTAATTCGATTGACACTTTGACAACTCAATTCAATAAATTAAACCAAATGTCATTTTCTACAATTGTCAAATGGAAATCTGTCAATGTAACCACTTGATTTTTTGAAATTTTAAATTGGAAACGTATTAGACAATAATTAAAAAATTATAATGTTCGTTTAAAAAAATATTGTAGGAACCTCGATGCGCGAAGACGTCTTCGGCGCATTCGCGCAAATGAAGCACTCGCTCCTTCGTCGCTCGTGCTTCAAACATTGCGCTCATGCACGAAAAATGTCTTCTCGCACTCGTTTCGTAAATAACTATTAATTTTTATCCGTACCTTTACTTTTTATACCTCTTTTTACCTTTTAACCCTCGTTTTACTTTTTATCCCTGTTTTGAATGTCAGGGATCAAAAGTGCCACTTTTGTCCCTAAAATTAGATATAAAAAGTGCGAAAAATTCATAACTGTCATACTTAATCAAAATTGTCAGTGAAAAATGTTGGACTTATATAGGAAAATTGAATTACTGTCGAAAAATTATTTGAATGGAAATTAAGAAAAAGGTGTTCGAAGAGGAAAATCCATAATTTTGAACGAGGATGATATTTTTTAAGAAAAATGTTCTTTTGGATGAGTTTTTTCAGAAGTGTTTAGCAGAAAAAAATTGGACATTTTTCTTTTCCAAAATAGTAGTGAAGTGTTGTGTTCATTTCAAGCCTCATACAGACTTGTGCTCCTGCAGTATAGTGGAATACCATTATAAATTGTATCAAGTCTTGAAATAAAATAAATAAATAATATCAACTTATCTACAAAAAATTAATAAATTATGAACTCCATAGATTGTGAAAATTATAAATATGAGCTATTAAAATGACCAATCAACTTATACAATTATCCCTAAAGATCCAAAGATCCTACCACTTACAAAATAAAAACAACAATTTTATTTCTAAATTGCTTATCCCCCAACCTCAGTAACACACTTAAAATTCAAAATTCTCTACCTCCTCGGATATACGGCCTACCAAAATTACATGAAACTAATATCACTCTTAGACCAATAATTATTGTTGCTTGTAGGTATTCAAAGTTCGTTTTATAAACTATCGAACATTGTAGGCAACAATTAATTTTACATCAAAGATTCCTGGTCATTTAAAGAAAAAAATTAAATCTATGTTCCCTAACAAATTTCAATAACCAAAAAATATAATTTTCAAATAGCACACAAAAAACAACAATTTGCAAATTTTATATTCTCACTTAAAAATACCTATTCCTAAATCAATGAAAATTCGTCTAATACAAAACATAATATACAATACTGGGCAATAAAAAAATAATAACAAGGTTAAAAGAATATAAATATAAAAATAGCAATTCAGTCATAAGTAGGTAAATAAATATGTATATCAAAATTTCTCTCCGTTTTAAAATAAACCAAAATATTCTTCAAAATCAAAATTGCCGAGTTTATTTCGTTTTCACATGTACAGGGTGACCCAAATTGGGTGCAAGTATGGGGTATCTTGGTAAATATTAGTGATAGAGAAAAACTGATAAAGCACTTGCGAACTCTTTTTTTACGTTCAAGTCAATGGTGCAGAGAAACTTTTGAAATTGTTTTTTATTTTCGAGCTATGGACGAAAATTGAGTTTTTTGACATTTCCAGTAATGCTTGCATCTCGCTTATTATAGGAGTTGGTGGGATGCAATGCAGACATTCTTAATGCACTTTTTTAAGTAAATTACAGTGGCGTAGTCAAAATTTTTATATTATAAAGGGTTTGGCAACTGCAGGCCAAACTTCGAAATTTTAAATGGCGGCCATATTTGATTTTCATTTCGTTGAATAGAGGATTTTTTTCTGCTTTCAAAAATGTATAATTTGACATATCTGACTTCAATAATTGCGGAGTTATGGCGAATTTTCTGTCTTAAGCATTTACCTATAAGTATAGGCTTATTTCACAGTCATAGAAATCTTATGTTTTCGACAGATATAATAATTATTGTCCACATCGTCACTACTTTTTAAATTGGCATGAATATTTATTTATAACATCGAATTAAATTATGCATGTAATGAATGAATAAATACCTATATATCAAATTTTTATCACAAATAGACATACAAAATGATACCATTATTATCCGAATTAGTTAATGAAACAGAAAATTCGATATAGCTCCTTTAATATTGCAGTTAGATTTATCAAACTATATATTTTTGAAATCAGAAAAAAATCCTCCATTCAGCTGTGTGAAAATCAAATATGGCCGCCGTTTAAAATTACAAAAGTTTGGCACGCAGTTCATAAACCCTTCATGTCATTAAAAATCTGACTACGCCACTGTATTTTACTCAAAAAAGTGCATTAAGACTGTCTACATTACATCTCACCATCTCTTATAACAAGCGAGATACAAGCATTCCTCGAAATGTCAAAAAACTCAATTTTCGTCCATAGCTCTGAAATGAAAAACAATTTCAAAAGTTTCTCTTCGCCATTGACTTGAACATAAAAAAAGAGATCGCAAGTGCTCTATCAGTTTTTTTCTATCACTAATATTTACCGAGATACACCATACTTGCACCCAATTTGGGTCACCCTGTACGTACTTACATACTTATAAACAATTTTCATTGTTTAAATTTTTTACAAATAAATTTGTCATTTATATTTATAAGTAGGTACTTAATAAATCTTGACAAAGGCCAAAAGGGGCCGAAACGTCGATTTTGCAGTGTTTATTAAACATATTAATTTGCCCATGCCAGAGTAATTCACAAAACTATAAAATTATGTAGAAAAACTATCAAACATTGGATTTAGTTCTATAATTCAATACCTGGCGGGTTACTTGCCGGAGTAGTAGTTGCTCGAACAGTTCAGTACCACTAATTACTCCCAGATAATTACTGAAGTAATTGTCTCTTGCTGATATCTGTCCAGAGCACGGCAGTAAAGCAAGTTAAATTGCATGGTTTGAGCGTGTAGGACACAGAAGAACGAGCCTGCGGTTTTCCATACACATTCAAGACAGGGAATATTTCAATATTGGATAATAATCTAAAATGCACACTGTAGCTGCCTTTTCTGTTAATTCCTTCTCGAATATTAAATCTTCATTTAAGCATTTAGCATCAAACTTCGTGTTTAGAACTTTAATATATGTGCATACAAGATATTAATAATGAATGTAGGTAGCACCAATTTTATCAAAAAAGTATTCACGCAAAATGCGAAATCGAAAAAACCTTCGAATCTCTCCGAAAGGTACAATTCATTTTTTGTTTCAGTGAACTCGTGACCATGAAGCGTACGTACATAGCGTTAGATAGATCTGATCTGACACAGATTTTCTGTTAGATGATCCGTAACAAATTGCTATAATAAAAGTTGTATACGTACATGTGTAAAATTTGCATTTTGTTTTCTGCTTCCAGCTCAAAAACGTGACCGTTAGTTTGTGGTAATTTATATTTATTTGTTCTGCAGTGTCAGGAAATCGATCTCCAGCAACGTTTTTATCCTCTTAATGACGTCTTTGTTTCGTGGGAAATGGAATGGATAAGTCATGTAAAATGCAACAATGGGTCATTTCTTATTATTTATATTGGCCAAGCTGGTAGCAGCAGGCAGTTTATCATGCACCGTGCTGTGTGGGATAAATTGAAGTATTTATGGCTAAACATACATATTTTTATAATTTAGTGAAATATTGGCATATTATAATAAACGTGCTCAAAAAATCGGCGTTTTATTGGATATAAAGTACAAATAAACATTTGTTAAATATTTGAAAGAATAGCAATTATTTATAAAGTAACGTGTAACTGGTTAATACAATCACCTTTTACTCTGGTGGTCTATATAATTGTGTTTGTCACTACTATGCCTTCTACCCTGTACCAAAATAAAATATGCTGTTTTTCAAGATCTGAAATAATATTTTTTTTTCAATATTAGACAAAAAATGTCTGCTAATAACGGGCTTAAAGGCGATCCTATCGCTAGACCTGAATATTTATTATTACACTGAGAGAAATTTTACAAAATATTTATACAAAATGCAGTTGCTGGGAACTTTTTGTATAGTATAACATTTTTATGTTCTATCATATTCAATATTTATACACTGCTTACAATATGGAATTCATATTACACTTAAACTGTATTTGAGATACCGTATCCAGCAATACATTTTCATTTTCGAATACATTTACTCATTGCGAAAACGGAGGGTGTATCAGAAATCTGAAATAGAATATTCTTGCATACGCCAAGTTTCTTGCATAAGATACTATGGAAAAACAAATTTCTTTAAAGTGTTATTATCATTAAGACTCATTCGTATGGATTACATTTACTTGCGATATACATACCTTCAAATTGCAAGCAAGACATACGACAAACATTAAGTAATATCGTTCATGACTTTGTAAATAATATACTGCTCAAATTGTAAGCATTACAACAACGACGTTGTAATTAAACTAGTTTTCGTTTATGATTGGTCGAAGCTGGTGCCACGCACCTGCGCAACACATCATAACTACCAAACGGTTGTTCTCTAGTTTTAACTTGCAACCTTTCCGTCTCATCAAAAGTGCAGCAGAGCTGTTCTGTTAGTGTGTGTGTTAAGTACTGAAATCAATTGCAGTTTATTGTTATTGAAAATGGAAGACATGTTAAACCTTTGTGGATTTCAAGATTTGGTACCTATGTACATGTCTTCGTCTTTATCGGTAAGTAAAATTTGCTGTGTTTTAGATGATGTATACCCGCAACATCAGTTAGGTACCTACCTACATAATATTTTTCACGTTTATCATATTGCACTATTACTTTTCTCTTTATTACATTGAACCGTAGCCGACCGATAGTTTTAGCCTGGACACAGCCCGCGTGACGTCACAACTGAAGACGGAAGATCGCGCGATATCGCCATGCATTTATATATAGAAGCTCATCTTTGCGTTGGCTATTTGCATTATTTTGCAACGATTTTTCATGAATGCAAATATAGAGGTATACATAATATTGTAAACACTTTAGCAGTGTTTTATAAGTATTATAACAAGTTGTTTCTAAAGACAGAAAGATGAAATGAAATTTTGTGATTAAAAAACCCACATATGCTTTCCAAATATATTTTCAATTGATCCAATAATGCAATGTTGTAAGATTGCGTAAATCGCAGTAGTTTCCCGAAAATAACATTTTTTTCCTTAATATAAAAGCAATAAATTAGTAACAGACAAAAAATTAAAAGTTTTTCTGAAGACAATAAACAAATAATTAACTTTTTTCTTACAATAACCAATAAATTCGTAAAAGACAAAATATAAAATGTTTTTCTAAAGATAATTAATAAAAATAAACTTCTTTCTTAAAATAATAAAATAACAACACAACATCGCCGATAATAATAATAATATTTTTCTAAAGGTAATTAACAAAAAATAAGCTTCATTCTTAAAATTACAGCATTAAATTAGTAATTTCCTTAAATTCTTTGTCATCAATTTGCACATTTTTATAAAAAAAAAGTCACACGCAAATCGTTTTGTATAGTTAGGCATTTTTTAATACCAGGCAAATCGCCATTAAATTCGTTTTCAAATTTATTACCTAATACAAATTTTATTTCGAAAAATTAAGTAAATTCGTTTGCTGTAAACAATTTAATTTTTTCAATAATTTTATTTTTAAGATCTTTGAAACCCGAAATACTGTCTGCTTCTTTTTTACGCACCTCTTCAATTTTCTTGCGTTTTTCTTCTTCTAAATGTCTCAATGTCGGCGATTTTCTTTTAGGTGGTAGAGATGTGGTCATATAAGGTGCCTGGTTTTCAAAAATTGTAGGGTACGCATCCTCAGTTAAATTAATATTTGTTTTCGCGGCGTTATTAAAACTGAGCCATCCGGCCTAATTATTTTGTCATCCCGCAAAACAAAATGATTGGCAAAATGCTTGATGCAAATGCGAGAATACTCAGAAACTGCAAAATCATCCCTATGAATAGATTTTACCTATTTTATTCTGCGAGTTTCATCTTTAGGGAAACGGAATACAGAAACATTACTTTTTGCTTCATAGTTGCTTTTGCATCCTGGCACGCAGCAAGTATTAGGCATATTTCTAAAAGCGAAGGCCACAATTCATTTTTGCATAAAGCATAATACATAGTTTTAAAATTACCTACTAATTAATTCACAAACAGGGACGACAACCCACTGCCGGTAATGCACTGCATGTGCACCGGCAACGCGCGACTCGTCTTCAGTTGTGACGTATATTAAGTGGAGGGGATTTGTGTCTAGGCTAGAACTATCGGTCGGCTACGATTGAACTTAACACAAATCATGATTATTTCTGGAAGTCTGAAAGTAGATTACTGTAGGTTGTGCATGGAAGATTGTAAAAGAGGACATTTCTGAAGCTTAAATGTGTTTTACGAACAATTAATAATTAGCACAAAGTTAACATTGCCTAACACCATAAATGCATGTTTTTTTTGCTATTCAGGGTGTTCATCATAAAAGTAAACGCTGTTGTATTCCACATCCTTATGAAAAAACTATACATTCTGCCAAAACATCTACAAGTGTGTGCAATTCTTTATTAAATTCCAGAAAATTAATTCTTATATTACCTAGTAATTTTAAATAGATTGCTATATTTTTATGACATTTTTGAATTCTCCTTGAAAATTTAGATAGGGTTGATTAAAAGATTAAAACGGGGTTTTCTTAAGGGGTATCATTTTACAGTATCTTATTTTCTTTACAGAAATACGTAGCTGTGAGATCTGCATCAACCATGGATAGAGGATAGAGGATCCATGGCATCAACCTAGAATTCTTCTTCTAAGACGTAAGCAAATTTTCAGATAAAATGTCTAATCTCTAATGTATGTTTAAATTGAAAGACCCTGTATTACGGGCCTACTAAAATGAACCACCACCTCACTATTAAGAATGTTTTAAAATATTGAGGTAGTCCAAGATAGAATATAATTTTTATTAGTAGCCGTTAATGTTTGTACACTATACAAATTTATATTTTAATTTTTTATTTATTTGTTAATGATTACGTAGGTTGTATTTTTAAAACAAATAAAGCAGTTATATTTTCATCATGATTTTTTTTCATACCTTCCAGAATAATTGTACATAAATATTTCCAATTATCTCTTACTTTTTGTTAACTTGTTGATACACTGATATCGGAGTTAAGAAATAAGAAAGAGTAAAGTATAAGAAGCCGATCTACAAGGATATTACGAATGGAACTAATATGTTATCCAGAACTGTAAAAACGGTAAGTATAGATTGAATTTAACTGTATGATAGAAAACACATCCCGTAACAATTTCGGAGCAGCCACAATATCGTATACTATTTCAACTATTAATTATTACAACAACTGCCTTGTATGCGCGAACTTCACAAGGGACATGTTTATAATATTTTGTGTCGTATTCTTTGTCATAAAGTTATTACAGAATTGTTGTTGTAAAATATACAATCCGTTGTAGCTGGCGCATATATAGCAACAACATGTTGTATTGCATGCAACTTTTATGATATTACGGACAACACTTTTTTCTCAGTGTAAACTGAAAATTATTTTGTTGAATACAAATTTCAGACGCAGCCTCGACTTCATTTTTAATCACAATATTTGTTTCAATTTTTCTAACATATCTGCTAACAAATTCAAGCATGCTTTAGATGGAACATTAGAAAACATAGGTATTTGTTATATCAAAGATACTAAAAATGAACCTGTTGGTACAATTTTAACTTGTATTTTATCTATAAGATACAATAATTTTTTAAACTAAATCTGGGAGTAAAATTTGTAATATTCTTAAATATATTATTGATATTTTTAACTAAATTTCTAGTAGGAACATTAATATAATGATACTACAGGTCTTATAGGGACACTTAATTGATGATTTTTGATTGGACCATGTAATTTAGGGACATTCATATTAATTAATTTGGATTTACGATAATTACTTTCCAGAATATTATTACACTCTTTTAAACAATCAACTTTAATTGAAATAAAATTTTCCATTTTTGTCCAATATTTTTTTGTCAGAAACGTTTCAAAGCCAAACTAAGTAAGACCTTCCTTCCTGCATGCTGCTGTCTTGTAACTGTAAATTTCCCAATTAATAAACAAAACCTGGCTTCACGTGTATAGGAATAGAATAGAAAGAATATGAAGCGCCAATAATATATTGGATGCTGTCCGAATAATAAACATTTAATGGTTTGGGCGCACGAAAAAACTGTAAATATTAATTTAAAACGGCGGGCAAGGCCAGTGGCATAATTTTAGCTCAAAAGTGCTTTATTTTAATTTGAAATGTTGAATATTTAATAAAGAGAAAAAATAGAAAATCTGGTTTATACCGGATTGAATTTCGAACGGCGCAGAATATGTTAATGGCTTATTAAATACATACATACTTAAAAAAACAGATAAGTTCCTTACGTTCTTAAGTGAAGTAATTACGGAGATAGTTACGGTGCAATAAATTCAAAATAAATAGAACAATGTCAATATTTATATATGGAGATTAGGTAATGACAGCAGCTGATCCAAGAGGATACATAACCTTAGTCCCCTTGTGAGATGTTTAAAACTAGCATAACTAAAACATATTTTTTATCTAGCGGTTCATATCAGTAATTATTTTGGCCAAATGTTGGGATTATCGGTTTAGAAGAGTTACGTATCTCACAATTAAATATAAATTTAACTTTTTTTCTTTGGCAAAAATTTGGGGAAATGGGTTGAGATCGGGGGATCTCGCGGACCATAAGATGGGACCACCGCGACCAATTCATCTATTTGGCAAGATTCTTCAAAACTCTGAAAAGTTTACCAACTAGCCTCAGTCTCCCTTACATCTTTGAGTTTGATGTTACAGTTTTCAAGTATTCAGTCCAACAGATTTGAGTCTCAGTCTCCCTTACATCTTTGAGTTTGATGTTACAGTTTTCAAGTATTCAGTCCAACAGATTTGAGTTGGCGAGGGGTGGGGTTGCGCATTAATATACTTTACGGATGAAAACAAAATATCTTGCTGTAGGTACCAATGGCGCAGGTAAAATTTTCATTTACCGGTGAAGTTTTGAAAAGGTAAGATGGCGGGTTGCGAACGGAAAGGTGTTTTACGTAGTCAAACAGGGGAAATAGGGTACAGAGCGAGGTACAGAGTGTCTTGTTATTTTAAAAGTGATACAGAACCATTAGAAAGTGTGAAAATTAAGACGTCTGTTGATGTTTGAGCCCACGAATAAATTTGGAGTCGTCCCTTCCATTGGTAAATTCTGTCAGTTTTAGTGCTGGAATTGTTAGTTTGTACGGATTAATTGGTACCTACTCGAACGAAGTGCATACGTTGGAAAACGTAAACAATAATATATGGCGATACTTGGCTGACACCCGCGTCAATTGTCAGCTCTAGCAAGAGTTGATAGCGGGCGATATAAAATATCATTGGATCAGGGAAACGGTGATTATTGAAAGTATATTTCTGATTGGCCGAATACAGTGAATTATGATTTCATAATTCACTACAGTGAATTATGGGTACGATATTTCACGAAGAAAATCCGAATAATTGTCATATAATTAAATAGGTGTAGAAAAAAGTTATTACTTTTTACTTTATTATTTTAAATGGAGGGACGCGACTAATCCAAGTAGATAATATAATCTATTTTGAACAAGAATACTTTAATTAAATTCGTATTAATAAAAAGTGACATAATGTAATAAAAGAAAAAAGTGGCAAATCTAGTTTTCACCGGTTTGAATTTCGGACGACGCAGCATAATATGTTAATATTTTGTTGAATATGTGGCTTCGGAAGATAAGCTGATTATGTGTTTTTAAGTCAAGTAATTAAAAATATAGATACGGTGTGGTTATTTAAAAATGAATTGACAAATATCGATATTTACGCAAAAAAATTAGTATGTCTCTATTTGTTCATAGTTAAGACATTGTTAATACAAATATCATTTTTAAGGCCCATGAAGGTCTTTTTGAATTCCTATATTTAAACAATTAAAATGATAATTCGAACAACTACTCCTTAGGCAAATACCCTAGCAGTTTTGTATATACATTTTAAACGCAACATTATACGTATTAAAATGTTTACAACAAACATTTCTGATTGCCATTGTATTTGTGGCTTGAAAATAAAATGGTGTAGCGAAACACGGGTAATATCAGAGCAGAACATAATTAGGGATTATATCACCATCTGCACATTGCGAGGGCACTTTAATTACTATCATGATTGAACGCTTTCGATAAAGCGGCAATTAAAGTTACATGAGCTGTTAGACGAGCCCATATATACCCATCCAATATTTACACACACTCCAAATCCTCGATTGCTATCTGTCAGTCTGGATGAAATTAAAAGCAGGGTTCACATTCTTGTTAGGTAAAAGTAAGGAATGTAGGGGCAGCTTTTTACAGGGTTAAGAAAATACTTTTCATTAGGAAGGACTGATATAGCCGATTTTAAGTAATTCTATCTATCTCATAAATCTTTACACGGTCGAATTTGAAATGGTGCCATAATTACTGTTAAGACAACTACCTGCTTTTATTTTTATATATCGCTATAATATCCAAGACGTTTAAATCAAATTTTTATTCGCTGACTTTAACAGTGATTAGTGATATAGAATATCCAACATGTGCGGGACCATACTAGACTTATCTATACTACTGTATTTGTAATGAGCTCGATGCTTCTTAAAACGAGATAAAATAGATGGAGTTGATTACCCTATGTTTTGCCGCAATTTGCACATGCTATTTCGAAAATTCCAGCTTTACGAATGGGTTTTGTTTTATTCTTGGCATTTCCAAGTAGATTTTCTAATTTATTAATAGAGGGATGACGATTTCCGACTGTTTCATAGTCCCGTGAACCCCGTTACCAGGTGAAGAGAACTTATCACGTTTGCCTAGAGACACTTTTCTAAGTATGGAAAGATCCTTTAGATGGCACTAACAATAAAAGTTTGATTTCGTGATTATGAACCTTTCAAAATTTATGCAAAAAAATCAAAAGTCGAGAATGTTGATTAAAATTCAGAAATAATTAAAACAATAACATATAGAATAAAAGTATAAATTGCAAGTTAAATTCGATTTGGAATAGAAATTGAGAAGATTGAAAATTGAAAATTAAGCGTAAATTTATAAAAATGGAAACCTGAAGAATTGCCGATTGCCATCTATTTGGACAATACAGGGTGTTCCAAAAAAGTACGTAACAGCCAAATATCTCTTTTATTACTTGGTGCATCTAATTTTCGTTCAGACAAAACATTTTCCTGTAAAAAGCCGTCCTTGAAAACCCAGTCTAAGTCTAATACATTCTATCTTATACGAGGAGTGTTCAAGACGAAAAAAACTGTTTCAGTTAGGAAAGTGGTCTTATTCTACGTCGAATCGAAGAAATTCATCGAGAAAGTTTGTCCAGAATCCCAAAATATGGGCCAAACAAACAATTGCCGCGATATTCAACTTTTTATTCCCGTTTGAGATAGAAATAGAATCTATTAGACTGGGGTTTCAAAAAGAGATTTTTACAAAAAAATTTCTTTGTGTCAACGAAAATTTGATGTTATAATGATTAATGAATAAAGGAGACATTTGCTTGTTACTTGCACATACTTTTTATGACAATTACTTCGGGAAAACAAACAATTGTATGTCGAGGGAATTTTGTGCGTGCGCCCACATTTTGCGGTTCTGAATAAATTTTCTATGATTTTTTTCAGTGAAACCGAGAAAGCCTTTTTTCGGCTTGAATACTCCTCGTTTAATAAACTGGGGTTTCAAGAACTTTTTATAAGAAAGTTTTTTTATTGAAACGAAAACTCGAAGTTATATGTAATAAAAGAGATATTTGGCTGTTACTTACTTGTTAAAACACACTGTATAAGGAATCTAACTGGAAACCTAGGTATTACAAAATGAAATTCTTGAACTAGCAGGTTTTAATGGTTTTAATATTGTTATGTAAAATAATTGGAATACGTGAATACGATATAAATATCAATTTAGGCTAGGGATAAAATGAGACAAGAGAGTAGCCAAGCGACTGAAATTATATTTTCTTTTGTTTGGTTTCTGTCAAGAAATAAATAATATAGTTTTCCCACGACCTCGTAAGAAAATGACACATTGCATACAGCTAAGTGGGCGCGAAAGTTATCAATTGCGTCCACCCGTGTGGATTGAAAGGATATATTCAAATATTGTAGCCAGCTTTGAAATTCTAACGTTTGCTGAATAAATATCGCGTCTTTTTTTAAATCTAATTAAATTATACTAAAAATATTTTGCAATGTATTTAGACCACGCCCACAAAAAACGAAAAATTGCCGAAAACCGGCGATTTTACCGAATAAAACCACCAGTTATGGTCGATCGACAAGCGAGCGGTGGCGAAAACGTCGAAAATCGAAAAGAATTTTTTTCTCAGCGAAAACTGCGGCTATCCGGACGAAATTCGAAATTTGAGCTCGCGAATTCATCTTGGATCCGCGGGTACCCTCGAGAATTTTTCAATTTCGTCGAAACACCCCGTTTCCAAGCGATAACAAACTCGGCACACCCCCGCCGACCGAAACTTATCCGGTCTTACGTTTCTGATCCGAGGACGGGACGGTTTCGGGGAGGGGGCCGACGAGAACTCCGAGGGTCGGCGGGTGTAATTTCGCGGGTCCGGCTTCTCCGTCTCGAACCGTCTCCGAGTTACGGCGCCCCCAAAATAAGGGTAGTTTTTTTATAGCGGCCGAACCGGTGCCGGCAGGGCATTTTCGAAGGCGGTTTCCGAAAACCCCGTCGATCGGACCGAAAATATCCAAAAATCAACATAATCGCACGGGGGTTGCTAGCGGACCAAAAAAAGTAGCCAATTGGGGGGGGGCCAACTCGTAAGCCTATTTGATATTCTTATTCCAAATGGAAGTATAGGTCTGCAGCGATGTTTTCATCGAGTGTACGCTACCAGCAGTTATCAAAACGGCCCATAAGACATTAATTAAATATTGTGCCAAATATAAAACTTTGTAAACTGATAAAATGTGTGAAAATCAAAGATTTGCCTCTCAGAAATGAAGATTTTATGGCTCCATGAAAAGTTTGGGTGAAAAATAATCCTCTGAAATATTATCTATGAGTTCGATAAATAGAGAGTTTTATTTCTCAATCTAGTTGCCATTCGGCAATACGCCCTCCAGCCCACCGGGCTGTTGTGACTATTGCCTGGCGACTAGTTTTCGAAAAACTGTCGAATTATTTTCATTTTATTCTCACTCTCTTATGATATTACTACTGATTATTGCATAGAAGGAATTTGAAATTCGATTCGGACATGCACTTGTAGTCAAATATAAATTCCTTGAGGATCCACAAAGGTGGGGGCCAAATAGTATATTTATAATTTTACGAAGAGAAAACTTAGGCAAAACATGATCGTGGGACAAAACGGAATACCGTGATTACTTTTTGATTAATACAGTATAATGTACCGACTGCCAAATCATGAGTAACTTTTTTGGATGTAACTAAAATGAAAGATTCACATTCGTAAAATGAGAAATAAAAATAAGGTTCAATAAAGAAACTACAGTGCCTTGCCTATGAAAATACAGCTTTTTGGCATTTCATTTGCCGAAATTTCTATGGTATTCAATTTTGGTTAATCATGTGAAACAATGGCCTGCAGCTCAGGTAGAAAAATCGCGCTTTATTATTTTTACGTATGTTTTTGTGATCCAAACATGTTTTATCAAAAGACAATGAACATAGCCCTCATTTCTCTCCAAATTACCCCACCCTGTCTACTTGATCTACATAGGTATTTAGTACTCGAAATTAACTTTTGTCGAAATTAAATATTCAAACACAATTTGTATTGGATTCGCCCCTTATTGATTATATTCTATCAAGAAAATACAAAGGCGAAGCCCAAAGGGACCAAGTAAGCTCCGCTTTATCATCCCCAAAACAGAGCTTCCCTCAAAGTGGCAGGATTACACGCCGATGCTCGGCCCCCTAGAGAAACCTATTCACCGCGAGACGAAAATAAAATTAGACACATAAAAATACGGCATTCCTTTCAAAACTGACGTTATAAAAATGCTGAACCTGACACTTTTATTTGAAACCCCTAAAACCAGTCACTCAAGCCACACATCGTCCCTTTTGCTTTTACATAACAATCTCGTATGTCTGAAGTCGGTTGAGCCTTAGGACCGCCCCCTGCCGTATATTAAACTTCTTTGCTGTGGCAGGTACCTCGGTTGCTAAGTCGAAGGATAGGGAACAAGTTCTCACTTCTCAGAATTTAGTGGTATTTTCTCACAACTTCAAGAACGGTAGCGAGGGATTAAGCCCTTTGCTGCACATGTTTGAGATCAGAAATCTTGCCTGCCAGGACTTGTTCCCGAGAATTTGCATCGCCTTGAATAATACTGGAACATCATGGAATTTTTGATTTTTAAAGTAAAAGCAGATCACTAATAACTGTTTCTCGAAGTATTTTTAGGTTTAAATATAAATGTTTTGTGGTTTAATAAACTGTCCTTTTCTTGTGTCGTTTTCTTGTGTAGCATACACAAAGGAATTATTTTATTGGTAATTCCCCTTAACACGTCATAGACGGACTACATTTAGGAATTCTTTTTATCACAAATTAGTGTACTGCTTAGTGCAGAATTCTAAGAAAAACGTTTTACTGATCTCAGGATTTTTTGACTTCTAGATTGTTGCTGAAAAAGGCAATTGTTTTACCTACTCTTGATTTATTCGTTCATTATTTATTATGTTTTTAATTGCAGTTAATAATACTCGTAGAACATGAATCATAAGTTATGTCTAGAGAATACTTTACTGCGTTTTTATAATAAAAATCATTATATATACATGTATCTGCTTTTTATTTAATAATTAAGGGGTAATAAATTAACAGGGCCGGATACGTGCAATGATTATTTAGCATCCAGGATTATTATTAGTTCTAACCTGTCATAAAACAGAATGATTTACAGACGATTTTAATTTCTATAATTGTAAATTGAAATAATTTTAAATTATGTGTTTTAATTGACTGAAAGAGTTATTAGATGTCTTTTGAAGTTATGTAATTAATGCAGTGCAGTAATACATTGACAGTTTCTAGAATACTTTACGAAATTTTATTACCTACTTACACAATGAAAACTATAGTTGCCAAAAGACGTTGACAGATTTTTATTACAACTTTTAAAATCCTCTCCATTGTCCACTTCAATACAGGAGACCCTCAGGTATGATAATGATTGTTACATGTTACATCATGCAAACCCAAAAGTATATGTAAATTCTCTTAAATAGCCCGTAGCCTTTCGTGAATTTTATCCTATGCCAGTATGTATTACACGAGATTATAATCTTGTGTGCGTATACTTTTTAGCCTGCTCCTATAGTTATGCTAATAAAACAGGTTTCAAGGAGCGACCAAGAGTTTCTTTCTCTATTTGTGTCTGTCCGTCTGCTTTTAGCACAGTATATTTATATTAATTTCATTTTTTAATCATTTTCAGACAATCTTTTTCCAAACACTTGTAAATAATTCTTTGCTGTCACGATCAAAGAAAACCAAGAGAATAATAGTACATAAAAGAAAATTCTTGCCTTAGTTTCTTAGTGCGGTCTTCTGGAAGTAATTTTGATTGACTATCTGGATAAGGGGACAACAGCAACTGGACAAGATTTTCCTACATTATTATTATTTAGTAACTAAAGGCTTATTGCTTTTGCAGAACATTTTGCAATGCATAGAATTTGTCTCAGTCCTTGTTTCGTGGACAGTTCTCGAATATTTGGGGATGTAGAATATGTTCTAATTTTGGGAACAAACGTAGATTAATTTAATGATGGATGCTCAATCAGTAAACTGATGTCATTTAAGTTTCATTTGCCTCACCCCTTGCTGTTCAGATTTGTTATTTTAAAAAATGTTCTCACGTCCGCAAAAAATAAAACATCCCTCCTGTAAACGTTGTGATTTGTTAGCCAGCATGACAAATGATCGCCATCAACCGTCATCTACCTATATCCAAATCTCATCCGACACATTTCCTTTTAAGCAGTTTCGCAACATCATCGCAGACCGGTGTAAATAAAATTAACATCCCCCTAAACATTATTTGTATGTTACGAAGATGTGTTATTAAAAAAAATTTATTGTCGAAAGTCGAATGCCCAACCACTACAATACATCAGCAGTCGCAAGCGGAAAAACCATATATCAAATTGTAACGACGTATCATGTGATTACTGGGCCTTTTCACGTATGAAAAATGTTACTTTCTGACATGTGCCGTAAACACGTGGAGTAGAAATATAAATTTAAGCGATTCGTTTGCGCTTTGTGATTGAAGTGCAGGGGTGAACTCGGAGGGTAGATATTTTTTCACTGACTAAAAGTTGATAAAGGTAACTCCTATTTATTTCTTTTTATTATTGGCTTGAATTATAGATTCTTTGCGGCGTAAACAGAACAGTCAAATGTAAAAAATAACCTTAGTGAGAGAATAAGAAAAATTATATAACTACAAACAATTTGGAAATGCTTCACTTCCACATGTTCCTATTTCGTAAACACTTCTATATAGTCGGGGAGCAAGGTGCTCTAATTCGACACCCTCTATACAACTCGAACACACACAAGAAAATGAATCTTATTTTTCGGAATTAACATATACATATGCGAGACCAAACACGGACAATGGCTCGAAATTATTTTTGGGGAAGAAACGAAACATTAATGTTGTTGCTGAAAAAAGTTACAGCGAGTTAAAACATAAATAATTCGTGCGCGCTAGCCGCGCTGAGCCGTGTAGTAGTGGTTTATGTGCGGACGTATCATATACATTATATCGAGAACATTCGTATTTTTTATTCCGACAAATTGCATTTCCCTTCACATGATATTATATATTGCACATTAGATTTCATGCATGCACATCGAAAAAAAACAGGTAAAATTTTTACATTTACAGAACTGTGTTATAGTAACACAATCCAGTTTAGAACTATTTGTGAATGTTATTGGCATAATAACGTCATTTTCCATGTACCATCCATATTCCAGGATGTTTAGAATATCAATTTGGGCTTATTTGCCAAGCCGTTTTATATGCAGCATATTGTAAAAATAGCTCTATTAACATGAAAGTTAAATGCGTTTTCCGTGGGAGGCAGATCTCTGAAAGCAAAACATAGCACTTTTCTGATGAGACCAAAATTGGGTTAGTGAGTGATTATCGACGTGAAAGGGTCTCTAGGGGACCGGGATGACAAGAAAAACATATCGTTGAGCTTGGAACATCCTTAGATCTCTACGTACTTTCCTGCTCAACTAGCAGATAAAGAATGTTAGAAGATTTTTCAATATTGCATGTTTCGAATGTGCATTGAAAACCGCAGACCACTGGTTTCGTCCTTTTGGGGGTGGTCTGCGGTTTTCCATGCACATTCGAAACATGCAATATTGAAAAATCTTCTAACATACTTACTATCTGCTAGTTGAGTAGGAAAGTACGTAGAGATCTAAGGATGTTCCAAGCCCAACGATATGTTTTTGGTAGTACACAAAATCTGGATTTAGTTCTATAATTCAATGCCTGGCGGGGTATTTGCCCTAGGAGTAGTTGTTCGAACGGTCCAGTACCACTCATAACCGCCCCATAATTCGGCAAATAATTAGCTCTTGCTAATACATACTTACACCAAGCGTGTAAGTATATATAAAGCAAGCAATATTGCATAGTTCGGGTGTGTAGGGCAGGGCACCGTACTGATGAGTCCCAAAAGGACGAAACCAGTAGTCTGCGGTTTTCCATGCACATTCGAAACATGCAATATTGAAAAATCTTCTAACATACTTACTATCTGCTAGTTGAGCAGGAAAGTACGTAGAGATCTAAGGATGTTCCAAGCCCAACGATATGTTTGGGGTACCATCCCGTATAAGATCTCGTAGTACACAAAATCTGGATTTAGTTCTATAATTCAATGCCTGGCGGGGTATTTGCCCGAGGAGTAGTTGTTCGAACGGTCCAGTACCACTCATAACCGCCCCATAATTCGGCAAATAATTAGCTCTTGCTAATACTTACACCAAGCGTGTAAGTATATATTATAAAGCAAGCAATATTGCATAGTTCGGGTGTGCAGGGCAGGGCACGGTACTGATGAGTCCCAAAAGGACGAAACCAGTGGTCTGTGGTTTTCCATGCACATTCGAAACATGCAATATTGGAAAAAAAATCTTCTAACGTAAAGATTGTAATTGGAAGGAGCAAAATTTGGTTTTGGCTTATGTTGACGATATAGTGTTATTAATTCTAATACCACAAGAGTTCAAGGAAATGCTACAAAGATTCTGAAATTCCTCAGAAAAAGAAAATTAACTTTAAGCCCAAGATAGATAAGGTTATGGAGTTTAGAAAAAGTCGGGGTAAAGCAAGAGAAGAAAACTTGATGGTGGTTCCGAACGAACGAAACGTCGGCTTCAAAATCTAAAACTTGCGTAAGTCACTCTTTGAATGATTGGTTTCTTCAAGAAAACTGTCGGGTTACTTGATTCCAAAATTTCTGTTTCACATGAAATGTTCTCTGATTGACTTCATCTTCTTGCGTGTAATCGCATTGGGTATTGGCTTTTGTATCTCTTGTAATTTAGGGGATTGACAATGACAGGAATTCCGTGATCGTATCAAATATTTGCCATGGGGTGTAATTGCCACGTAAGTCCTATTAGTTAATAAGTGGTAGTGGATCGTTCGAACAACTACTCTAGTAAATACCCCGCCGAGCATTGAATTAAGTATAGAACAAATGTACATTTTTTGTACTATGAGGTATTAGAGAATCCTACTTCAGCTAGCTGGTATTGAAACATTCATAACTTGTCTCTACGTACAAGATATCTGGATTTGTTCTATAATTCAAAGCCTGGCAGGGCATTTGCTAGAGGAGTAGTTGTTCGAATGATCCTGTCACATTCATTGAACCTAAACAATAATTAATAAATTAATTGGCGCTTGCTCATATAAATTTTACAGGTCGTATTAAATTATTCATTTTGCAAAATAAAAATCTCCCGTGAAAATGTAAAAGCAATCTCGAAAATTTCATGCGCAGTACCTGTAACAACATTAATAATAAAATCAGTGAAAACTATTTCATTGAGGGCCTGCCACTACAATCAATCTATGGAGAATGTAGTGCTAATTCTTGTCCAGTGTCTTCTGGATTCCAATAATATTTTCGTCAGTTCGAATTTTTTTATTGCTTATAAAGTTTAGAAGCACACGTGAATCTTCGATATATGCGCTTCGACAATCCTACCGACTGCGCCAGTAATGGTTTTAACTTTCATAATAAGCTTCTTAACAAATATTACAAAAACGAAGTTTATTATACTTACAGGACATCCTCAGTTACACCTGTGTGAATCCCATATTGTCAAATTATGTTTCTTTAAAATGGTTCCTGAGGACAGAGGAACCATTTTCGACTCGGAATTTTATGATTGACATCGTCACGTGCTCACGTGTATATTGGGGGTTTTTGCTATTTATATTTTTCTTCCATTACAGCAAATTTATTTTGAGATGCACGCAACGAGTTATGAATCAGGATTTCATTCTGCTGTAGGTATAGTAAAATCTTTGCAAACGATCTTTACTTTGTCAATGCCTAGCAAACATATTATATGCGTGGTGATCACGTGTTTTGTTCTTTATGTGCTTTTGTATTTTTTATGTACGTTTTTCACGCAACGCGAGCTACGAACAAAGTTCTGCGTCGTTTGGGGGCGCGAGTACTGTTTTAATTCCTCGTTATGGAAATTAGATTTTTCTCAGTTGATTTACATAAACGCGATAGGAAATGTACACTTCCTTTCGTTAATGGAAGCTGTCGTTATGGTATGGTACTGTCCAGTGAAAGCTGCATAAATAAAATAGAGTTGATAATGTAGGTTACAGTGGCGGAGCATAAACTTCAAAATGCATGCAGATTTTCTATTCAGTATGTTCCAACTACTTTTTATACTGCTCTTCTAATCAAGACAAACAAAAATATTCCCAACAAATTAATTAACTGATAAAGTGGAGTTATTAATGAGTTTAAGGGATGGGGCATCGTTGGCTATTAATAAATTAATACTTATTATATATCGACGTTTCGTCCCCGTTTGGGGCCTTTGTCAAGATTTACTTGTAAAAACAGATATAGAAAGTGACATAAATAATTTGTCTGATGAAATTTTTAATTAATAAAATTATTTATAAGGTAACTAGACATGTAAATACGCAAGTAAGAATTACAATTTAGTACTTGAAACCCATAATGGTGTTGCTCCTAAATACTACGGACTTCCCAAGATTGGTAAACCGGAGCTGGTTCTTAGAACTATCTCCTCGATCGATCACTTACAATAATTACAACCCCTGCTTGGTACAGGACTACTTCTCCTGCTCTTGTGAATGACTTCAAGGTGCCAGATGGTTATGTCACTGCCAGTGACGATTTACTCGATCTGCAGGTATTGGACCTCCATCATAAACCACACTGAATTGTCATTGGATGACGTTGCAAGTGCCATCACCTTACTTTTCGAAACCCGTCTTCTTCGAAGTTGAATTCTTCAAAAAGATCTATGGGAGCTTAAATTTTCCCTGTTATTGCTCAATTCATTACGGACGACAATCTGGATATACCTATCATCGAGAAGTATGTCGATGATATTTTCATAATTCTTCCGGAGGATCATGTTGACAATATACTTAAAATCTTCAACTCCCAACGTGAGAAAATACAGTTCACCATTGAAAGGTGCATTCCTTGACACTTTAGTCACTCGCTCTGGTCGTCATCTACATTTTCCATCCCACCAGGAAAGACTAAACATAAACCTGGTCCTCGGCATGAAACATAAAGCAAGGATAACCTAAAGAAACGCCTCTTCTCCTGATCACCAAGTTCTCTTCTACTCTCTCTCCTTTTCCTTTTCCTTGCATGTCTAATCTATGTGTGACGTTCTGTATTGCCTTAAAATTGTATACTTTTACTGGAATACACAATGGTTGGATCAAGGACTTTGACGTAAATTCACTATGAATTCTTAATAAGTTAACTTCACACGCCAAAAGACAGTGACACGTATTTCTCTGACAAAGTCAATAATCCTCAGGAGTTGAAGATTAAACTAAATCTAAACTTACACTACATTGCTATCATTCCCAACCCCCTATTACTGAACGAAAACAACTTTTCTTTTAAAAGTTCATTGTTTTGTGGTTCAGATAGTTATCATTGTCGTGACGATATACATCTTTGAATCAAAAAATGGCCGACACGTATTTAATTGACTTCCTCTTGAAATTTTCTATAGATTAATAATTAATGAAATATAGGAAATAATGTCGGGAAGTGGAAAGTTCCTCCAGCTCTTGTATTGATCCTCCCACGCCCCCTTTCCCTTCTGTCCTTCGCGCTCATCTGTCCGAATGTTCTGCACACATTTCCCGATAAACAAATTAGCTTGTTTACATTGCCTACTTGGCATTTTCTCAATACAATTTGCATATTATTTTTACTCGGGTCTTAATTAACAAATTCAATATTATTTATAATGATGCAGATGAAAGTGTGAATTGATTCATTAATATCTCCGGCCGTTGTATAATTATTTAATGCCTCTGACTAAAAATGGAAGTTTATTATTTGTAGTAATGTGCCATGTATTGGTAAACAGCAGTTTCGCAACCTTGAGATTTATATCGAGTTGATTGTTTATAATTATTATTAGGTTCCTAATTTTATCTGCATGGGAGATAATGAATTTGTTTGTTAAAAAATAAAATTAACAGGTTTTTTGACAAATCTTGGATTTCACAAAAGCCGCGACAGTTAATTTATTCAAAATAACATAGTGAATGCAGTCGTAATCTTTTGTAAGACATCAGAAAATCTCGACAATTTGTACCTCGAAAGTCTATACAGATTCGTGAGTTTTCTTGGTTCCTGGTTTTCTTGGGAGTAGTTTTCAAATTATTAGCATCACCAAAACGTTGCATTTTTAAATCGCTTCATTTCTGGCAGGCGTCGCAAATTATTGTAGGATATTATGTAGGAAAGTTTGTATTCGCGGTAAGTGGTTGCTATGGATACCATGCCAATCGCTGTCAGATTTACACCAAGCGGCCTACTAATTTTCGTAACTGCCAAACTAACAAATATATTTTATAATAACTTAATTGAATTAAATTGTTCGAAAACGTATATAATAATAATAATAATAATAATAATAAACGACTTTATTATCTGCTATAACATACAACATAAATAACAACAAAAATTGAAGAGTACACATAGCAGACAAACGGCGAAGTTCAGTTATTGGCTATCCTTGCGGAAGACAATAACTGTTCTTCAACTTAACCGATCGAAAAAAGATACATATTTGTTTGTTTGTTTGAGCAGCCTATGGAATAATAACTAGGTACTTATTTTCTACACACAAAAGAAAAATAGACATAAAGAAAACCATATAAGTAGTAGTATAATAAATATATACATAAAGCACAAAAATAAGAAAAAAAAGGCTAGACATCCAAACAAAAAGATAGGTTCACATGAAATCAATTATTTATAGTGGCAGACTGCAGAAGGTGACGGCGTAACGAATTTTTAAATGCAAACAGAGACATAAACTTGTATTCCAGAGGAACAGCATTGTACACAGTACAAACATAGGAAGAAAAGCAGCGATTAAATAAAAATAACTTGTGTTTAGGAATTGTGAGCATATCCTTCCTCCTAATATTCACACTGTGCACATCAGTTCTGAACCTTATTTTGTTATATAAGTATGGGGGCGATTTGTTCAATATAATCTTATGAAATAAGCAAGCAGCATGATGAAATCTTCGAGAACTCATATTCAACCAGGAAACCTCTGTAAGCTTATGAGTAATATGATAACCCCTGCGAATTCCATAGATTAAACGTAAACACGAGTTTTGTACAACCTGTATCCTTCTGGTCTGAACCGTGTCCAAGCAAGGCCCATACACTCCATTGGCATAGTTGAAAATTGAAAGAACCATAAGATCACAAAGTAGTACCTTAGTTCGGAAATCAAAAAAACTTCGAATGCCATAAATACATCTCAGGTTCATGTAAGCATTGCGCACCAAACAAGTAATGTGTTTCTCAAACCTAAGTTTAAAGTCAAACCATATCCCCAGACTACGTGCACAGTCTGTATATTCCAACGGCTGATTTTTAATTGTCACCAACAACTTCCGCATTATTTGACGCCGAAGGGATGCGTTGAAAGGTTTCCCAAATAAAATTAGCTTTGACTTATCTGTATTAATCATTAGTGAATGTCGCTCTGCTAGATGTATGAATTTATTTAGATCGGTATTTATATTAGCTCGAGCCACCTCCAAGTCATTTTCAGGAAACTGATAATACAACTGCGTGTCATCCGCATAGAGATGGTAGGAACAATATTTAATACATTTTACAATGACAGATGTATATATCATAAACAGAACAGGGCCCAAGACAGATCCTTGAGGCACTCCTCGAGATACACTTTTTGATTGGGATAGCTGGTCATTAACTTTCACCATTTGATACCTGTTCCTAAAATAACTGGATAATAAATTCAACGCACCCCCACTCAAGCCAATATGATGCAAAATAGCGACTAACATATCATGATCCATAGTATCAAATGCTTTTGAAAAATCTAATAGTATAAGCAAACAAAACTGACCATTATCCGAAGCACTTATTACATCATCAATGACATGCATCAACGCAGTTTCACAGCTATATCCTCCACGAAAACCAGACTGATGAGATGGTATAATCTCAAATTTATTCAAATGCAAAATCAACTGACTTGCTAAAACCTTCTCAAAAATTTTAGATAACACCGGGAGAACACTGATTGGCCTAATATCTTTAAACTCTTGGGGGTTGCTCACCTTAGGAATGGGATTCACAACTGAAATTTTCCATGCGTCAGGAAATTTGTTTTGACCAATGGCAAAATTTATTATGTGCGTTATTATTGGAGTTATTACAGGAATGCAATATTTTAACAGCGAAATTGAGATGTTATCAGCACCAGTGGCATTCGATTTAATCGAATCCATAACTCTGAGGACATCATTATCTGATACAAAATTAAAATCCAGTTCGGTGTCAATAAGTCTGTTCTTCGAGTAGTAATCAATTAGCTCCGGATCACTATTATGGTTATCATTAGAAAAATTCAAAAAATAGTTATTTAGGTCATTCGGGTCACTTAAACTTGCTGGAACACTAGGATTTTTTGCTTTGACTTCAGCACCCATCGACTTCAACTCCCTGAAAACATTATTTCTACCAACAATAGCAATACGATGAGCAAGGTATGCCTTCTATTCTCTAGCTACAGTCGCAGTTACCAAGATTCACAGGGACTTATAGTAATCCCAATGTGCCTTATTTCTACTTCTTTTATGACGGCTCAGAGCTTTGTCTCGCAAGTTCATCATAAACAATAAATTACATGTTAACCAAGGAGCCCTCTTTTTTTAAATTCGGGAAGTTATAGTGGGCGCATGAATGTCAAACATCAACACAATATTCCGATCAAGAAATGCCACCTTATCATTTATGTCGTTCATGTCATATATTTCACTCCATGGCAAACTATTTAAATCATTTAGAAATCTGTCGTAATGAAAATTAGAAAATGTACGATACTTAACATATTTTATACTACCTGACAGGTCTTCAGTAGTTGCCATATCGCAATAAATAACAGCGTGATCAGAAACAGCATGATTAGGGTCAACAGAAAAGCCACTAACAATATCAGGATCAGATATGATGATATGGTCCAGAAGGGTACAGGCCGTGTGTGAAATTCTGGTTGGTTCTGTAATAATTTGAGTTAAATTTAAAGATTCAAGAAGATTCAAATATTGCCTAGCATGAAGTGAGTTATCCAAAATATCAATGTTAATATCACCCATACATAAGAAAACATCACCCATAGTTATAAGTTCAGAATGAAAAGTCTCAAACTCTTGATAAAAAATTGCATGGTTCCTCAAAGAGGGTGGCCTGTATAAAACACTAACTATAAATACTCTGTTATTAAATTGCAGAGAAATTATCAAATATTCGAAAGAAGTGAAGTTAAATCCCAAATTAATTTTTTTATATTTCAAGTTCTTCCCAACAAAGAACCCCACGCCGCCGCCTCTGCCATCCCTATCACTACGCAAAAGTTCTTTTCCAGGCATATTCACCAATCTATTGTCCGTATCAGCACCAAGCCATGTTTCGCTAATAGCAATTACATCGCAGTTTACATTCTGAAAGTAATCCTTAAATAGATCAAACGTACTTAACAAAGACCTACTATTTAAGTGTGCCAATTTCATTTAAGAATAATTATTATATTTCTATAAGTAAGAGTAATAACAAAGTACAGCTGCTCAAATTTCTTACAAACAAAACAGTGACAAATATAATACACGGGCAAGCAAACCATAAAAAGCGCGCAACTCCGCGATAAACCCAGAAAAACAAACAAAAAACAAATGGAAAAAAAATAATTGAAAAAAGGATAATAAACAACTCTCCATCACTAAATATTAGGTTGCAGATCCAGTAGTTCATTCTTAATAATTCTTTGAATTCCTCTCTCATTCTTAATGTTGACAACGCCATCAGATGACCACACGTTTTTATGGCCAAACCTTCTGGAGGCCTGGCAGAGAATATCATATCTAACGGCAGTGAGATCTTCATTTATCACTATTTTACTCCCTTTAAGCATTTTCTTATTACGGAAAACAGTGTCTCTATATTTATAGCTATTAAATTTCACAATTATGGCCCTTGGCTTATTTTGACCCTTTTTTTCCAACTCTATGACACCTTTCTATCGCATTCGCTGGCAAATCTAATTTTAAACATTTAGAAACTGACTAACACTGATAGATTTATAGTTATAGCGTTAATAAGAATAACATGTAATAAATGAAATGTGTCTAAATTCTGTCTCGATTTATATTAAATTCGCTCAAAAAGGTTTTATCACTGTAATACCATTGTCATTGGTTGAATTTCACATTATTCTCGAAATTTGATTGGATGTTACTTGTTAGTTAGTATATAGCAGGAGATAATCTAAGGAATACTAGAGTAAAATTGTTGAATTATGTATTTCACTGGGGACCAGAATTTGTACAAAATGTATTTTTCCATGTTAATTAAAAACAATCTGTATATTGAACGCGTATGGGTACCTCTATCCCCGCCACTGGACTTTACTTTTCCAAACAATGAACACAAAAACAAACTTTCGTATCAAAACAGAAACTAAACGGACTTTTTCCTCTTTATGGCGACAATAATTTATTTTCCTACATCTTGAGAAATGCTTTAGCAAATCGGAACAACAAACATTTTCATTCTTAGGCACTGAATCGTAAATTCTTTCATGCCATCCTCATCCTTACCCTCATAGGCTCAAGGCTAGAAGGTGGCTAGGAGGTGGCAAGAGGTTCGCCCAGCCGAGCGGCAGTGAATGGGAAAAGCGAGCTGAATAAATTGGAAAATCGGGAGGAGCATTATCAGACACAGCGACATACATAAACACAAAGAATGAGAGTTCATTCTTTCAGAGATGTGGTCGTTTTAGTGACAACTCCGATTTGCATATTTTTTATGAAAACTATGGACAGCGAAAAAAGTATGCCGTGCCATGGCGTTTTTGAGCAGCAATTTGAAAAACAGTTTCTGTTCTATTAATATGTACTATTAAATTTATATTTATCATATTGTTCATTATGCACAATGTCAAAAAAGACACCCCTAAAAGATACGTATCATAGTTCTGTCGGCCCTGTGCATTTAATAAGGCTTGTCCTCTTGCTTGGAATCCTTACGTTTGTAAGTTTTTCTTCCCTTGGTACCATCAGTGACAACCTGAAGGTTTGTCGAAAGCAATATAGAACATCCAGCGTGACCATAGATTAAAGTGACCATTTATTAAATACGTCAATGACGGACCTTAAATAAGGTTAGGTTAGAAGTAGGTGTAGGTACCTACATAATGAATAGGGGACATAAGTGCCTTCGTCATACGTCAGATTTTCATTCCAAACAAAACAAAAGCACGTGCCATTTGTCGTTTATCGATATTATTTACAACGTCTTAAAAAGTAGTTTTTATAATATACACATAATTATAGACGTTTTGCAGTGAAAACAGTTTATTTTCAATTTGTGTGTTGGGCTTACGTGTAAAAACTTGAAAACAACTATAATTATATTTCAGAGGTTAGGTTAAAACGTCAGAAAGCACGTGGCTTTGTTTTGTTTGGAATGAAAATCTGACGTTTGTGACGCGCCACTTATCTCCCCCATTACCAACTTTTCTTTTTATGTATATTGAAAAACAAACTTTTGAAACAATAACAAATAGGTAAAAATGAATAGGTAAGTATTTTGTACCTTTCTAAAAGAAAATGGATAAAAAAATATATTACACAAGAAAACTCAAACACAGTATTGTACAAAGACTTCTAGAATGGACCTGGCGTCCTTATGCAATAGCTGATTTTGTTGTGAAGCCTACACGGTCGTGGGTCAGCGGGTCTCGGGGAGCGTTGTTTGTTATTATATTCAAACAACGGATCAGGCAAATGTTCCGCGATATTCTGTTTCCGTGGCGGCACCTGTTTACTACACAACTGGTAGGCTGTTTTGTTTTGCCTTTTCCACACACAAACGCTTCTTAGACTGTGAGTGTTCCTCCTGCTTCAGTTGTAATTGTAAATAGCTAAGTCCCCTCTACAAGTCTTTGGTATTGTATAATAGGTAATATTTTCGGCACAGAAGAGGAAGAATATATTCGGAGAGTGCACGAACACTCGTACCTAGTAAAATTGTCTAGTCTAGCGTCTAATCCCACTCAGCTCTAGTCGTCTAGCCTCATTTCTTATTTCACTTTTTGCGCGCACTGTTTGAATTCGAATCGAAATTTCAAAATTAATTACCAATGCAGGACATTTTGACGGACACTTCTCTTTAGCAGGACAAATAATTTGAATAACGGACAATCCGTTAAAATGACGGACGAATGGCCACTTTACCATAGATGGTGTGTAGCATCTTTTGCATAATGTGTCCAATGTGCAAATCAAAAATTGCAAAATCCTAGAATAAACATTACTTCCAGGACGCAGCGTCCTCAAAAAATTAATAGAATGTAATGTAAATTCTTTGTTACAGCATAAAACGTATCTTCTCCCTTGATGTTTCATAATCCGCGTACGGGACCATAAAATTTTCCGCTTGATATTATGCAATCGATAACAGCTGGCCAGGGCTCGAGTTTGCGCTCTACTCTCGACCTTGGCCTTGGCTTTACCAATTCATGATGGAACGGGCTCGACTTTTTTCATTACTAATTAAATTATTTGCGGGCCAAAATGTTAGTCATACTATTCGATGATGGATTATGTAATGGGGCAGTGCAAAAAATGCTAGGTAGAAGTTGTATTATACAGGGAATATAGTGCAGATAGCTATTTTACAAGTCATTTTTGACGTTGATGGAATACCTAGATAGCAAACAGAGTGATGATTTCTGGACAATTTTATAGTTTTCCTTTACATAAAATTATATTCTAATTCAAACGCTTACAAGTTCCACGATTTCGTGTAATTATATCTACATTTTACATAGGTATTCTGCGACAAACATTGCCATCTTCAGTTATTTGAGTTCTTAAGCTGGTAGGTAATGCACGGAAAAATATTTGAAACCCCGACAGCGAAAAAAAGTTTCGACAGAGACAGCCTTAGCCGAAAATTTAGAATTTTTTTGAGGCAAGGGGAATGTTGTAAATTGTAATAATTGGGACCCTAGAAAACAAAATACAGGTGTCCCAGATGAGCCTAGACAACATTGCTATCTCACTTATCTATAAAGAAAGAAACACGGTGAAATGGAGAAAAGTTTTACAATTTGGAGCTCTTTAGTAAAAATCGACTTCACTCTGCTGGTTTCCTAAATATTGGAAAAAAAAGAAAAAATTGCAATTTGGTTTTTTGTTAATAACTTCGTTATTTATTAAGATTTTGATGATTTGTAAAAACAGGTTTAAATGGTTGTTTAACCAGCATATTTTGCAGTACTCTAAAATTGTCTCCGACGTTTCATACACTTGCAGTCATCATCAGGTTATTTTTTTCTTATAGACATCATATTGTATTGTTATGTCACTAAATAGCTTATTTCTTGCTGAGAATAGCAACCTATAACAAATGGATATTATTCCAGCGCAAAGAGTTTTAGAAAATTCTATTATTTTGGACAACAATTTAGTTGGCCTTGGAAAAAAGAATTACAAGAATGTAATTTTACAATATATGAACTTTCTAAACAATAGGGAAGTGAAAATCTTAACTATGAAATTAGAAATAAGTTATATTTTTTCTGAGTTTCAAAGTTGGCGTCTTCACAATGCATACTTTCTTTATTTACAAAACAGTCTGTCTACTTGTAAAATTTTGAAATAAGGTACTTGCACGATTTACGATTCCAATTCAATGAAGTTATTGAAGGCCTAAAAATAAGCCGTCCATAGACGCCGAACGCTACCAGCGAGGAGCCCAAATTTGCATCGAGAATTAAGGGGCACATTAATAAATAAGTTGTTTTCGTTTGTTTTGTAATTAGCTTTTATTATTCTTTTGATATTTCGTGTTTTTTAATTTTGAAATTATAAAATTTTGAACTAAATGATTTTGTGGTAGCTTCTCCTGCTACAAATTAAGGATGTTTCATTGATTTCTACTAAACGAAATAAAACTGTAATAATTCTTGCAAAATTACACCTAATGAAGTTGTTTCTCCATAGATAACTACATTTTTCCACTAAATTATGGATCTTATTTTCCGAAGCTATTATTTTTGGTAGAATATCAACTTGTTACAGGTTGCTATTCTCAGCAAAAATAAGCTATTTAATGACATAACAATCCAATATGGCGTCCATAAAAAAATAAACCTGATGATGACTGCAAGTGTATGAAACGTCGGAGACAATTTTAGATTACTGTGAAATATGCGGGTTAAACAACCATTATTTAAACCTGTTTTTACAAATCATTAAAATGTTAATAAATAACGAAGTTATTAACAAAAAACCAAATTGCAAAGTTTTCCTTTTTTTCAAATATCTAGGGAATCAACAGAGCGAAGTCGATTTTTGTGAAGGCATATTAAAGAGCTAATCATTTCTTTGCAACGTTTCCCCTCAATCAATTTTGTGGTCAAAATTGACAAAATATAGTTGAACAAATCATTTTTGTGCTGACTATTTTATTTTCATATCATATCATATCATATCATATCATATCACATCATATATCATATATCATCAGGCACACAGCATTAAACTGAAATTTTACAATGGCATTTCAAATATCTAAGCCGTTGATTGCTATATGCATGAAAGACTGTCTAAGGTCTAGGCTAACAGGATATCAATACCTCCTCGTAAATTAAAAGGAGTGGTAACAACAATAAATGCATAATTTTTTTTTTACTGTTATCCGGTAATACATACTGCTACATCCCGCAAATCTGTACATAGTACTAGTTTACTACTGTTATAAGTATTAATCTTCAATAATAGGCGTATTAATCGCCTCTTCGACATACAAATTAAAAACTAGAGGTGACAACGCACCCCTTTCCGAACATTTACTTCTCTACGTTTCTGCTCAAATTCCACAGTCACTATTGCTATTTGTACAGATTATGTATTAATCGTATAAGCAGCCGAAACATCTTTTTTCCATTCCATTGTCTCAATTGCCTATATGTACAGATTTTTAGTTCTACCAAAATTTCCTTATGACAAATGCCGCAAAAACCATTAAGTTTGAACGAAAAAAGCGACTAATAAAGTGTATTCCGAGTGCTTTATTTAAAATAAGAAAAATAGGACAATTTATATAATTACCAACACATTTCTGTTAATGAACGAAAAAATGTTCAAAACTTTTGCTATACGAGTCACCCTCGTATAGCAAATTCGTGCCCAACTTCACATCAATATTCCAAATCTATATTGCTCTTGATCTGGTGCGCTGCGAAACTCAGCAACTCTTTTCAATTTCATTTTATCAGATTGTCGATTGCCAGAGGGAAAATATACCACCGAAAAGAAATTCAGTGTGTTCAAGCTCCTAAACGACAAACCCACTGCACCGCATTCACTGGAGGGCGAAGAGGGAAAGGCAGTAATCATAACTCACGGTAATAACCGAGTAGGATATTCAGCGCGACTTTCACCCTTATATGTAGCAAGTTTAGGGGTGAACGAGAACAAAGAGGAACAAAGAACGAAACGCTTCATTGCAAGGGCTGCCGTGGTACGATGTGTGTTGGGTTCACCCTCTAGTAGCGCATGCTTGCACAAAATTTCCTTTGTCTCCATTTAGGACCAGTGAATATTTATAAAGGAGTGCGGGTGATGTGCGCCAGAAGCCCTAGCTATTGTTCATTTATGCTACACAATAAAAAGGATATATTGCAAATCCCAATTAAAGAATGGATGGAAACGTTTCTGTTATGGATTTATGGATTTACTAACCTTCTAGAATGGCATATTTGTTTCCCATAAACACAAACACCAACACACAATGTATTTCAAATGTAACAAAATGCTTGCCGCAAATATGTATACACTTTTAGACTTAAGTACAAATCGGACATAGTGATTGGCATTCTGTTTTCTTTCTACAATATTCTAACTTATTTAAAAAATATTCATTCACAGAGTCAATGTACCATTATTAGGGGTGTGCAATAGTGAACTGGAACTACCAATAATCGGTAATCACAACGTATCGATAAATTATCCCAGCCCTAATGACAAAATGCTATGACAAATCGGACGTCACCTTTTTCTTTATCATTATTTATTTAGATGTTGTTGGGTGAAAGAACAGATTGCTTCAGAAAATTCTTATTGCACAATGTAGCCTTATTGGTTTACTCTATTTTGTTTGTATTTACTTTCGCAATTATCATGAGATATCATGACCTCCACCAAAAAGATTCTTTGTTCCGGAAGATGAAGCGGAACTGTTGGAGCAAATCAAGCGCGCCTGTTGACACTAGCGAAGGCAGTAAATTCGTAATTAATTACGACAAAGCATTACATCCTTGTATTTGTGCACGTACTCAAATACGCTTTGACGAGTACACAATGCATCTTGGGGTCTATTTCCACATAATGGAATTCGAAGGCTCAATAGACCAAGAGAGCTATATCAAGTGAAATGTTTCCGAAAACAGACAAATATGATTGCGTCTATTACATCCGTTTTCAATTAAGGAATGATTATTGAATTAAATTCGGTAATCTCTTTGGATGATATACAGGCGCCCCCACTTGGATTACATCTTATTATTATACAAAATTATTTTCACCTATACTGAAAACCGCGACTTCCTCTATCCTTCTCACTTCCTATTTATATTTTAGTTTTAGTTCTACTTCCACGCCCTCTACATACCAAAATTTTGTTTTTCTTTTTATTGATCTTCATGCCGTATGCCTCTACCAATCCATTTCATTCAGAGCTATTTCTAATTCGTCTGTGCTGAATGCTAACACTGCTATATCATCCGCGAATGTGAGCATGTTAATAGTTTAGCCCTGTACAGACTGCCCTATTTTCGTTGTGATTTGGGGGTTTCTCATAGAAGCAGCAGAGATAGTCTCGAGGTTTTCGCGAACCTGAGCTAATTTTTTGAGTATAATAGAAAGCTGAAACCATAATTTGGATATCGTTTTTAGTTTTCGAGAAAAAAAAATAATGTTGATTTTTATCGTTTTTCGAAAACTCTCTCCAATTCTTTTTGTACTAAGCAGACTAAAACTGTTACGATTGACTCATATAGAACTTTTTCCAAGCAATTCAGTGACGTACGTAGTTTTTTTTCTAGGGAGCGTATTTTTTGAGTTATGACATAAAGTTAAATTTTTTTAATGGAAATCATAGTAGGCTTTGGTCTAGTTCGAAAGGTCTTTTAAGCTATCAAAATATACATATATATACTTTTATATTGTTATTTGAAAAAACGGCAACGATTTTGGTACTTTTTACTTTTAGAAAATATAAGATAGGTACATACATCCAAGATACCTGATGTGATTCTAACAGATGATTTTATGTTAGCAACTTTTAATAACAACTAAAATAAAAGTAACAAAAACAGAAAAACAGAAAAACAGCAAAACAAACAAAAACAAGAAAAACATCAAACAACAAACAACAAAATTATAGGAACTGCTCAAATTGATTGCCATGTTTTTCAACACATAATCTACATCTTTTAGTTAATAGACCGATCGCATTAATTAAAAAAATAGGATGGGCTTGCAAATATCGGAAAGCTGCATGTGTTGCCTCTGCTTGATTGTTGTATCTTCGTATGTATATTTTTTCTTTTAAAAATGCCCAAACAAAAAAGTGTAATATACTCAGATCCGGTGATCTTGCAGGCCACAATATAGGTCCATTTGTACCCAACCATCTACCCGGAAAATGATTTTCTAAATAATTTCTAACTATTGCCGAATTGTGTGCAGGGGCACCATCTTGTTGGAAATATACCCCGTTTATGTTTATTAACAGAACATTTTCCATTATAGCCTCTGCGTTAATATTCAATAAATTAATGCGTCTCAATCCCATTAAGTTTCCATCAAACATTTGGTATGCTAGTTGACCACCCAAAAAAACTAGTTGTCAACGCATTGAGAGAACAGCTTCCTAGCCACAGCCACAACTGAACTGGAGGGCGCGTTTGGCGCGCGCCTTCTTTTCGTATTTTTTTTCTCAATTTTTTCCTTATACAACCTATTACGATTTTCGCACATCGTGTAGAGAAAAATACCCTCTATCCGATGCAATACAAAAATATATACGGTTTCATTGAAAAAAATGTTCGATGACGCCATATTTCGGCTCAAGTGCTTTAAAAAAACCGCCCCGTCAGTTTCCTATGGACCATCTCTGATATACGTATGCAAAATTTCAGCAAAATCTGTCGAGCCGTTTTCCCGCAAAAGTGCCAACAGACATACACACGCACACACACCCATACGGACGGAAATGTGCCACCTTGCCAAAAAGTCCACATTTGATGAAAAACACCATGGTCAAAAAACGACTATCACAATAGCTACCTAGCTTAGGCTAGGAAGCTAAAACACGAAACGTTAAATCCAAAACGTCCTTGCCTCTGACGTTCAAAAGTTTGGTGACGCACATTATGTCTGTTAAATAATCCTACGCTGTTTATGTGAGTTTCATCTGTCCAAATGACATACCGCCCAAATTCTGGATTTTCTTGAATTTTATTTAAGTACCACCTACAAAAATTAAGCCTTCTTTCTTGATCTCCCGGGAAGAGATGGTGAATAATTTGTATTTTATATGGCCTATATTTGCCTTTTTTAATATTTTTTGAACTTTTGATTTGGAAACACCAACTTGTGATTCGATTTCGCGACAAGAAGTTTTTGGTGTCGCCTCAACCAACGATAAAACATTTATTCCTTCCTCTTCCCTATTTTCTTTATTATAAATTTTGTTTCTAGGTTTATTGAATGACCCATAGTGAATTAAATTTGATTTTAATCTCGAAAACATCATTTTGCTTGGTTGTCTTCTTTCTGGGTATCTAAATTTAATAAATCGATAGATAGGTATTATACTGGAAATGGGTAACTAGGAATTTTTTTGTGCACCTGTTGAGTATAGATCCATTGATTCATTTACATTCTCCCGACATTCATTGAAAACAGCAATTATGTCGTATTTTTCGAAATTTTGATAATTTTAAAGTGCCATTATGTAGGTATATAATATTAATAAAAGTAGCTGAATGCAACTTTTGCTAATGTATGTTAACAGATAATTATTCAGTTGTTATTAACATAAAATCACAGGTACCTTGGATGTACCTACCTATCTTATATGTATTTTCTAAAGTTAAAACATAGAAATTACCAAAATCTTTGCCGTTTTTTTAAATAAACCCCCAAATCACAACGAAAATAGGACAGTCTGTACATCGCATCTTCGATGCCCACATAGGAGGGCCACATAGGAGGGCCACTATTGGTATCTTGAACACGGTGGAAGGTAGAAGGTCGGTTAAATGAGACGAAAGTTGCCTATTTCGATGCACAAGCAGTTGATAAAAACAAATTGATAATGTCTCTGTTGGTTACTGAAATATTCTAAAAAAACTGAAAATCGGTATTTTTTAAAAACTTCAATAAATCCGTTATTATTTCACCTAGTTAGCTGAAAATTGGCATTCGGGCATTATTGTGCATACATACAGATTTCAAATCTGTAATCAGAATTTGTATCGCTCACTCCCTTCCCAGCCAACGCACACATACATGATATGTAACACATAAAGATCAAGAATGTTACAAGAGTTACGTAATGAAGTTATGTATTAAAAATATAGTATATGCTTTAAAAAGTACATATCAGATACTTTCACTTTGTAATACCTATGTTATATAGTGTTACGTATTTCTGATAAATCAGATACATGTAAGGTATACATTTTGTAGTGCAACATTCAAGTAACATAGACATTCATGGTACAATCCATAAATATTGCAAAGTATGGCGATAATACAGATATTTGGAATGTAGCGGTTACAAAACATGCCATTATGACATTTACATAACACAGTTATGTGTTGAAAATATAAATTGTTATCTTATTTAATATAAGTTTAGTTGGCGTCCTAAGTCCTAACCGCTTGAGTTTAAAAATCCTCTGACCAATCATGGATCAGTATGTTTTGTTGTACTTCTTCAGTGTTGCCAAATTTAGCTTTTTATGGCGTTTCCCTGATTGACTTTGGTATTCTAGCATAAATAAATTATAATGTTAACGGGACGCATTTTGTAGCTATTTACATAAAACACTTTTTTATAACATTTTACTATCTCAACTTGCTAACACAATAATATTAGTTACCGTTTGGTCGTTACCTAATTATCAAAGAGACTGATCCTTGCAAAACTTATCTGGCAACGTTGTCCCAAACATAACCTAAAAATTAGTGGTGGTGTTGGTGTGGCGTCTGGCGTGTGAGTTCTGGTTAATCTGCTACCAAAGACCATATAATATTATATGTTCTTTGCTGCTACGTAGAAATGTCAATTGCATACCGATTTTAAGTAAGTAGAATTATTGTTGAAGTTACATTCATATTTCTTATACATTTAGCACATTTATCCACGTCTTAATAAGCAGCACTGAGTTTTTCAGTGTACTGTCCAGTGATTGATAGAAATTCTATGTAAAGTGTTAAGGATAAATGTTCTTTTGTGCACCGATTGTAAGTAAAAAAGTGTTGTCCTTTTTGCAGAGGAAATAAAAGAAATTTGCTTCTCCTGAGTCGATGTTTGAGAACTGTTTTTCCTAATAAATGTGCAAATGGATGTTCATGGCTTTCGGGTGTACGATTTGAAACTAACTCAAGCACTAAAAGGTAAGCTTCTGCTGTACTTTTTAATTTACATGAAAATCAGAACTGTGTAGCTTAAGGGGAACTAAAGTATTATTTTTCCTGTTTTCGTCATACTTAGTGCATAGCCGCTGATTGATCTTCCGTCTTCCTTGCGATTTGCCCAGTCCGCATCCACAAAGGCAGATATTACTTCATTCCTGGCTTCTTAATCTTAAATCTTTAGTGATTTGCAGATACCTGAAGATGCATTATCAATTATCAACTACATACTATGGTTTACTTTTGTACCTGCTTTACTAGGGAAATATATTTTCGAATTAGTTTAATATGACACTATTGAAATATAATAAAAGATACATAATTGGTATGCATTTTTTATATATCCTGTTCCATAACTGAAGTATAAAAGAACGTTACATGCAAGTAAAACGGCAGGCATACAGAATATATAGCATATGTAACATATACGTTAGTATAGTAACATTTTGTATATACCAGTTACATATATGTAATTTCCATTGTCCATGACATTTTGCAGTTCCTGTTTATTACCAGTACTTAACCCGCTACATAACTTTTGTAAAGGAAGGAACAGTTTTATGTAACAATTATATTGTGATGATGGATCTGTGTTAGCTGGGTTACTGAGATGCGATAGTCAACTTTTCTTTGTCTTATGGCCGCCATATTGGATTTTTGTATTATCAATTGCCTACTTCAATTCCATTTACCCTGATGCAAAAATCCAATATGGCGGCCATAAGAAAAAAAAGTTGACTATCGCATCTCAGTAAGGGAGTAAGCGATACAAATTCTGATTGCAGATTTGAAATCTGTATTCATAATAATGCCCAAATGCCAATTTTCAGCTAACTAGGTGAAATATTAACGAATTTATCGGAGTTTTTAAAAAAATATCGATTTTCAGTTTTTTCGGGATATTTCAGTAACCAACAGAGATATTATCAATTTGTTTTTATCCACTGCTTGAGTGCTTGTGCATCGAAATAGGCAACTTTAGTCTCTTTTAACCGACCTTCTACCTCCCACCGTGTTCAAGATACCAATAGTGGCCCTCCTATGTGGGTCAACCGGTATAAGTTTAAAACTATAGCTGACAACGGACATCCCCGTTTCACTCCCTTTCGGATATCTACTTCCCTTCGTTCCTGCTCAAATTCTATAACTGCCGTTTGCTCTTTGTAGAGATTATGTATTATTCTTCTGTATTTCATCCCTACTTTTCTGAGCATTTCGAACATCTTCCCCCATTTTAAGCTGTTGAAAGCTTTTTCTAAATCTACAAATCAATATAATTTTATTACTAAAAGTAAATAAGAAAGGTGGGAAAGTGTAGAAAAATAGGGCTTTGTGAAACAGAAAATGGCTCTTCAGGTGTAACGAAGGACGCATTTTCAAAAATGTTTTCGTTAAACTGTCGTGTTCAATATGAACCATTGGTAAAAAGCAGAGAATCGTTAAAACTCAGTTATGTACATAGACTACCAAGAGATAGATATCATTGATTTCGTTAACAACCTAATTAATTATTTCTACTTCATCAGCAGCTTGAAAGAAACAAAATAATATTACCTAATTAAATATATTTCTTACATCAAAATACAAAAAAAATTAATAGAAATGAATAGAAATGCAAACTTACTGTATACCTACCTAATAAAAATCATATTTTTCTAGAACACAGATACAAAAATATGAACATACAAAAAAGTACAAGCGCAAACTTTCTAAATTTACATTATTAAATACGTTTTGATTTGGACAACAATTTTTTAATTCACTTCACTTTGTGTGAACAAAGAGGTGCATAATTAGCCACGCTGGGCCTAGGCTGGAGTTTAATTTTTCAAAATAAAACAAAAAAGTTAATATTTTAAAATTATTTGTCAATCCAATAATACATTGTCGACTGTGCTAACTTCAACTAGCCTGCACCAAAATTATATTATTTATGACAGATAAATAAATGATCAAAAGCCTGTTTCAGGGGATGTGACCTTTCATTTTATAGTGATTCTATTTTAGATTAAATGAACGATAATATGTCCAGCTCATTCACAACATAATTAACAACTATGTAGAGAGGCATAATTATTTTTTTCTCATAGGAATCAAATTAAGTTAGCAAAACAGTTTCATTTCATTTAAATATCAATGATGATGTATAGGAATATTATTATTAACCTCATTAGGTTAATTCGCGCAACTTACTTTTAATTAGAAGTAAATTGCAAGTTGTAATGCTTGATACTAGATAGTTCGAACAATTGCTCCTCGGGCAAATACCCCCGCAGGCATTGAATTATAGAATTAAATACAGATCATAGTTTTTATTATAGTGACCACTCTATACAAAATTAAAGTAGACAAAATTTCCTACAAAATGCACTGGTCAACTTTTCTGACGAGAGGTATCGGCGCTAGAGCGCGCTGAAAAGCAGCGATTTTTTGGCCCTTCTGCGAAAACTTCAAAAACGCCCATTCCCACTCTCTACAACTCGAAAAATATACATGTTATCAACAAAAACCCTTATACCACGTGAAAGTACATTAAATTTCCTACAAGAGACGTCTCTAACATTCAGTTTTCTACCTACAGCCAAAACGGTCCCTCCCACCTGTCTATTTCTCATCGGCGCTATACTTTCGATGTATTACTCTTGAAAGAGGTTGTTTTGAATGAAGTGATGGCAAAGCATGTTTGATGAAAACATTAACAAATTATATTTACAACATATTAGGTACACGACACTGAATATAAAGCTGAATATGAAATCTGTATGTATTAAAGTACATGTGTCATGAAATGAGGGAAAGTCGAACCCAGGATTGGGTCATCACTTCGAGTAGGTTCTCCATCTGGAAAAGAAATAAGGCATTTAGTGTTAGAACATGGTTACAAGAACAGATACGTTCTATAGTGAACTGTCGATGTATGAAGAAATACCTGATGTCATGTGCGCAGTTATTTTAGTCGTCCTCGTTTGGTTGTTGGTGGCCCAGGCAATGTCTTTTGAGGTCCAGGTGAAGGGTGTTGGGCAATGAAAGGTCCAGGCAAAGAGTCAGGGGCTGTAGAAAGTTCAGACTGAACAGAGAGTTGTTGCTGTTTTTCAACTGAAAAAATTGTAATTGAATGGTTAATGATATTATAAAGAAAAATTGATTAGTAAAGATGCATAATGCTGCAAAATATTACATGAATTAATAACTTCTGTCGCCTCAGCTGCTTCAGACAGTCGTACTGCAAGGGGTTCGTTTAGGTCGTCTCCCTCTTCTGAATTTTACAGCATTATGCATCTTTACTAATCAATTTTTCTCTATAATAACATTAATCATTCAATTAAAATTTTTCAGTTGAAGAACAGCAACAACTCAACTGTTCAGACAGGACCTTCCACAGCCCCTGATCCTTTGCCTGGACCTTCCATTGCCCAAGGCCCTTCGCCTGGACCTTCTAGTGCCCAAAAGATATTGCCTGGGCCACCAACAACCAAACGGGGACGACTAAAATAACTGCGCACATGACATCAGGTATTTCTTCATACATCGACAGTTCACTATAGAACTTATCTGTTTTTGTAACCATGTTCTAACACTAAATGCCTTATTTCTTTTCCAGATGGAGAACCTACTCGAAGTGATGACCCAATTCTGGGTTCAACTTTCCCTCATTTCATGACACCTGTACTTTAATACATACAGATTTCATATTCAGCTTTATATTCAGTGTCGTGTACCTAATATGTTGTAAATATAATTTGTTAATGTTTTCATCAAACATGCTTTGCCATCAATTCATTCAAAACAATCTCTTTTAAGTGTAGTACATCGAAAGTATAGCGCCGATGAGAAATAGACAGGTGGGAGGGACCGTTTTGGCTGTAGGTAGAAAACTGAATGTTAGAGACGTCTCTTGTAGGAAATTTAATGTACTTTCACGTGGTATAAGGGTTTTTGTTGATAACATGTATATTTTTCGAGTTGTAGAGAGATGAGAGATGAGATGAGAGATGAGAGATAGACAGGTGGGAGGGACCGTTTTGGCTGTAGAGCACAGAAGGCATATTTCGTAATTTTTGCTTTGCTCCCTCCCGCCTTATGAGAAAACTGAATATTAGAGACGTCTCTTGTAGGAAATTTAATGTACTTTTACGTGGTATAAGGGTTGTAGGTGGTAGGAGTGGGCGTTTTTGACGTTTTCGCAGAAGGGCCAAAAAATCGCTGTTTTTCAGCGCGCTCTAGTGCCTATACCTCTCGTCAGAAAATCAAAGTTGTCCAGAGCATTTTGTAGGAAATTTTGTCTACTTTCATTTTGTGTAGAATGGTCATATTCGAAAAATGCATAGTCATCGAGATATAAGCGAAACACTGGAAAAAGTGCGACAATTTTGAAGTTTTTTGCGTTTTTCGTTGTGAAGCCGATCTCCTTCATGGCAGCAAACTTGAAATTCGGATTCAGCACCCCAAAAAACATATAGAACCGCTGAGAAAAAAACTTCCCCAATTTTGTTACGAGAAAATAACCATTTGACTGGGCTATTACGAGATAACCTAGCTAATAGCTGGTCCTGATCGGAAATAGCTTAGTAATGAGCATGACTTGTAGCGTGCCACAGGGGTCGGTGCTGGACCCGACGTTGTGGAACCTGTACTATGACGACGTGCTGAGAATGGATACCCCGGAGGGAACAAATATCATAGGATACGCCGATGATCTGGCTGTGGTGGTACGAGGTGAAAGTAAGGAAGAAATAGAAGAACATATAACATGGACAATGAGGAGAATCGAAATCTGGCTGGAGAAGAGACGGCTGCAGCTAGCGCCCCAAAAAACAGAAATCGTGATCCTATTAGGTAGAAGAACTCTGAAGACTGTCACAGTCAGATTAGATGACCTAGACATCACGTCTGGCAGATGCCTGAGATATCTTGGCATAAAACTGGGCCATAATATGAATATGGGAATGCATATAAAAGATGCAGTCGGGAGAGCAGATAGAGCGGCAGCCGCCCTTAGCAGATTAATGCCTAATGTTGGCGGACCGAAAACAGGAAAGAGGAGGATACTCAGCAGTGTGGTGAATTTCATTGTTCTCTATGGAGCTCCTATATGGAAAAACTGGATGGAGATGGACAAATACAGGAAAATGGTGGAAAGTGTACAAAGGAAAGTTGCGACCCGTATAGCACGCTCCTACAGAACTGTATCCACAAAAGCGATACAGGTGATAGCAGGGGTTGTGCCAGTGCACCTGCTGATAATGGAGCGCACATATAGAACAGAGGAGAACAGGAAAGCAGAAAAGGTAACGAAGCGTGGAATTACGATGGCAAGATGGCAGGAGGAATGGGATCAAGAAACCACGACGGCACAGTGGACAAAAAAGCTGATTCCAAAAATTGGACCCTGGGTAACACGTCAACATGGGGAAACTGGATATTACCTGACACAGTTTCTGTCGGGCCACGGGCGTTTTGGAGCGTACCTGCATAGATTTGCAATCGCTGAAAGCGGCCTCTGTACCTACTGCGGCGAGGAAGATACGCCAAAACACACAATCTTAATGTGTGACAGGTGGAAGCAAATGAGAGACCTGATTACCGGAGAAATTGGCGAGGAACTCACGGAGGGAAACATAATCGGACACATGCTGGAAAACGAAGACAAGTGGAAGGCGATAGACAAGGTGATAAGTAACATATTAAAAAGCAAAGAAGAGGAAGAAAGGAGAAATAGCCTGAGATAGAAATGGGTAGGGCGAGGTGAAGTTATGCCGCAGGGTGATACCGCTACGCGCCTACGATTCCTGAGGAGGGGTTTTAGTCAGTAGGAGTCTGACACACCCCATGCAATCAGGCGCATGGGAGCCCATGAAGGGTTTCCCCTCCTCCCCAAAAAAAAGCAAATAGCTGGTGGCATCTCGCCAGCTAAATACTAACCCTCAAAAACTTCTAAAAGACAGTAAAAAATATTTTCAAAGTTATCTGATTTCCGTAAAAATTTTGTATTATTTACCACTGTATACCGAAATTATTTTGTATTATTCACGTTCAGGACTCTACATAAAAAGCCGTACGGATTTATTTATATCGTGTTTGCTTGGCAGCTGACGGTGGGTATGGAACACCAATAATGTTCTTGCGTGATTTAATCGGATAACATATTGACCCAATTTAGACTAAAGAGTTAACTTGCCGGCCGCTGAACTTTATGCAGATAGATACGGTGAGTTTATGATAGCTACTTTGAATACATACGGTCACCGATTGCGCTGTGCAACTCCTTACTTTATTGTTTGGAGCAGCACCAAGGTTTGTTCACGCGATCGCTTTTTCAACAGCAAAAATACTACACCGAAAAAAACTTTGTCCACAACTATCTTATAATAAACTCTTTATACTTGTGTTTCTTCAATCATAATTAGATACATTAATCACTGCAGTGATTAATGAATATTATTCACTACACCAATAGGAACATCGCTTCGACCCTTTTTTACATTTATTTAGTAGGCCGCGATCGCGATGTGTCAGTTCAAATTGAAACGTCAAATCAGCATGGTTTGCTTTTAATTTGAAATGCATATTCTAAAAAAGAAGATATAATGAGTAGTGAGAGTGAAAACGAAGTTTCTTTAACAGCACCAGCAATAAAAGAAGCTGCAGAACTTGCCTCATTAGATTCATTGCCCAAATTATACCTGAAAGCGTATATATGAATCTTTCTTACACTGGAGAAGGGAAATGAAAATAAATTCTGTCTGGGAATCTGTTTTGATAGTCGTGGACAAAGTAAAGTATACAACTCGTTATAATGATGGTATTATTACCTCGGATGATTACAAAACTCGCTCGTTTCACTCGCTCGTGTTGTAAACTTCATCCTCGGTAATAATAGCATTCATTATAAACTCGTGTATAATATACTATTATCAAACAATGTTATTCCCAAACACTGGCAATTTTATTGTGAATATGGGTAAATTACGTTGGCATATTCTATCAACAAATACGGTAGGTATGTGTTTTAATAAATCAGTCCAATTTTATGCTCCGATCCCAGGCAGCATCTTTAACTGCAGTTTCACGAACACCGTAACTAAATCCGTTCAATAATTTCAAACAAACCCAAATAACTCGGCAATGTAAATTATTAATTATGAGAATTCTTATCGAAGAGGATTTCAAGAAATTTTTAACAAAAGCACCTGACGAAAAATGCTTACTTGTTAAGGTAAGCAAAAATACTTTTCTGGACCCTTTTCAAAATCCGTAAAAAAGTACTATGCTTAGAAAGAGTACATAAAATTGCAGTTATAAAATAAACATGATTTGTTGAATTTTTTTTTGTTTGTCTTCGAGAGGAAATTTGTAAACCTACAACTGATGACATGAAAGACTTTGGCGAAGCCCATGATAATCAAGATCACAAACACCAAAACAAAAGTCCCACAATATTTTGAAGTCTCTCGAAGTTTGTATGGAATCTTAAAAAGTACAGCAGCCTATGGCCTTCCACTGCATGCGAAAAAATATTCTGGTTGTACTACCAATAAAGTAAATGCACCAAGCAAGTGGTAGGAATCAATAAAATTGGAAATATGACCAAAGAAATAGCAACTTTTTTAAAACTAGTCAATCCTGGCAAATATACGGGCCACTGTTTTCTTCGTTCGTCTGCTACCATTCTTGAAAACACAGGTGCCACTAAAGCAACACGGTGGCTGGAAATCTAGCGCGGTACGGAAGGATACATCGATTATTCACTTCTAAACAAGATGCAAATTTCTATTAAAATTCAAGAATCAGTAAAACCGTCTACGAGTACATACTTCGAACGAGTATGCCTCATTAGAATGTTCATCAGACGCTATGAAACCAGAAATCCAGCTTCCACAGTCTTCATAAATACAAAATGTCTCTATAGCCGAACAATTTCTAAAGAAAAATGATGTTTCTGAACTACTCCAATTATTTTACACTGACTTTTAATTTTTAATGCAATTTGTTTTGTTAAATAAATAATATCTTTTCACATTCATTCGTCTTGTGACCCTCTCCTTCGGCTCGGCCAGTAAACGGACTCACTCGTGTGAAAAGATTCGTTTTCAAAACTTGTTGTTTAAAATACAATTTTTTATTACTTATATTGTTAACGTAAAACACATTTTATAAATTTTCATTTTGTTTTTATGCTCACAAATAAACATAATACAGCAACTATCTGTAGTAAAACAATAAGTGGTCTGGAATTGTCGGAAATTTTACGAAAGCTGTTGCGTTGCTTGGTAGCCACGAGTGTAAATTTGACAGTTAAAAGATCACGAGCGCTTGCGCGAGTGATCTTCTGTCAAATTTACACGAGTGATTAGTAAAAGCAACAGCTTGAGTGAAATTACCTAAAAATTCCAGACCACGAATTGTATTTAACAAGATTATTTTTTGAATTGAAGCAAGGTAGTTCAAAACGAAATTTTATTTCAATTAATTCACATACAAAGAAATGTGTTGGGAATATTTGACGTTTGGCAGGTACTAAAGTAACTAGATTATTATAAATGCACCTACAAATTCGCAACTATGGCAACTTATCAACAAGTAAAATTATCGAAAAAATTACCGTACGTAATATCACAAGAGAGTGAGAATAACTTGAAAATAATTCGACAGATTTTCGAAAACTTGTCGCCAGGCAATAGACACGAGTGCCCGTAGGGCTCGAGTGGCTATTGCCGAATGGCTATTTTCTAAGAACATTCAAAACCGAGAAAAAATTTTCGGATATTAATTCAAGCACGTGGGGGATTCGGTAAGGAAAATCACACCTAAATAAAACAAAAAACTAATGGAATTAGTCTGACATTATTTTTGTCATCGAAAACACAATATGGAACTAAAATTGTAAAGAAGTCTGCGTATGTCAATGAAAAGTGCTGTCAGTTGACATGCAATCGTCTATTATAGAGCATTTTTAGCAGTAAAAAATACCCTAAATAATTTAGGGGTTAGTTTGTCGTTTTTATCATGTCTCGTATTGGAAAAGATAACCAAGAAAGTATCAGAGAAGAAGTTCAGCATTAAAAATGAAACTTCAGTTTTTGAATCCCGCGTCATTATTTGACAGAAAAATTTCCGCTTATTAATTTCGCTCAGGCCACCGTGAGGATGAAAATTTCCGGAAATTTTTTGCGTCGCCCTGGTAACGAAACCAAAAACAAACTTCTGATTGGCTAAAAAAAGCGAGGTGTGAAATTTCCGAAATAATACACGCTTCTAGACCCAAATGAAATGTTCCTATTGGTCAATTTGACGATGAAAAAAATAATCAACAGTAATTTGACGAGTACTTTTTATTTTGCCGGATAAATTTCTGTTTTGAACGAAACAAACAAATTGTTGCTTTAAGCCACGATGGCCGAAGTGTGCGGTATATTGCTCAAGTGCTGAATATAACCCGTAACACAGTGCAAGATGCACTCTTGCGATTTCTTGAAACTCATGAGTTTGCAAGGAAGGTCGGATCTGGTCGTCCACGGACTACGAATTATCAAGATGCCCGTTTTCTCCATGTTGCTGCGCTGCGCGATCGAGCATTGCCATCACCTATTCTTGCTGGACGGTTAGCCGATGTTCGAGGAGTGGCAGTTTCAGCCGGAACAGTTCGAAGAAGGCTAAACGAATATGGTTTGACTTCAAAAAAGCCAGCTACGGGTCCCATGTTGACCGTAAAACATCTCAGAACGCGACTTGTGTTTGCACGGCAATACGTAAATTGGGACGAACATCAATGGAGAAACGTGCTCTTCTCGGACGAGCCAAGATTTAGTGTCAGGTCACCAGATGAGCGTGAAAAGGTGTGGCGAAGATCAGGGGAGCGGTACAGTCAATGTTGCATATCTCCCAGGGTCAGTTTCAATGTGGTTCCATTTTCAATAAAAACCAATTCTGTGTGAGCCCCCAGAGATATTCCGGTCTACACCATAACGCTACTGCACACCGATATATTGTTGAGTGCCTGGAACCCCATGGCACACCATATATGCCATTTATAAGGGGTAATTTTGTGTTTATGGATGACAACGCCCGCCCACACACAGCAAGAATTGTTACCGAGCACTGTGACGTACCCCAAGCACAGCCAATAGTCCAGACCTAAATCCCATTGAATATCTGTGGAATCAGCTTGGAAGGATTAGTTGTCGCCAACACCTACCAGAAACATTAAATGGCTTAACGATGGCGCTTCAAGAAGAATGGAAACAAATACCCCAAGAATCTATTGATAACCTCATTCAGAAAATGCCACAACGTTTAAGGGAAGTAATACGAGTTCGTTGTGGTAACACTGCTTATTAATTTGGTTCTACTAGTGTGCTTTCCCTGTTAATATTTTTTTTCTGTTGTCTTTTTAGGTTAACAGTTGATCTCTAAAAAATACCTTTGTTATGTTTTTGTTGACGAATCATTTTGTTTCTTGTTTTTATATATTTTTAAATATAATTTTAAACCCTCGGTTGTTTTTTTATTCACTAAAATAGTAATTCTGAGAGTGTCCCGTTTTTTTGTCCGGCAGTGTACCTATTACTTGCGTTTCGCTGCTTGCCATTATTAAATAAATCCAAAATGCAAACAGCGTGCGTAGAGTACGTGTATGACCCCCGCCCACTTTTAGAAAACGTACGTGCGACCGGGTAATGGTTATAGGTACTTGAATTATTGTTATGTATTACTATAATGGTTGCTGTTGCTAGCCGGGGCTCGGGCAAAAGTATATACTTACATGCGCAGCTAGCGAGAGCGATCAGCCGGTCGATCGTTCTTCGTATATAACCGAGAACCAGTACAGCATCCGCTCAGCTGATCTTTACAAAGTTCATTGTACTCCAGCTGTTGCAGTCCGACCGCCTACATAAAGTTGTGGATAAAAATCAGAGAGAACAGGCAATGCTAAAGGAAGCGACTCTAATACTTTTAATAGGATATATTTGTGCCTTTTGGTTGTGATTCGCGGGATCTACAAAATAAAATTTAACATGGACTAAGGGTTAGTTTTCGTCTTAGAGCTTGTTTTACATTTCTTTATAATCTATTAAGTCTTTATTTTTCTCAGTTCCAAGTGCCTCGGTAAGGGCGATTTAACTCATGAATAAAGCAATCAATCAAATAATTATGTGCTAACATTGATTGGTCCGTCTTCTGGGGCCACGATTTTATTCAACTGGTAGGACAAGGATCTCCAACTTGGTCGTTCTACATCTACTTTTCATCTCATCTGCATCTCTGCCCATCGGCCATAAACCTACCGTGTTGAAATAAAATAAGAACGCTGTTCTCGAACGTACTTTCAGCAGGGGTTATGCACATGTAGTCGGATAAACGCAAGCAGATAATAATATACCCTTTGCAAAGCTTACATACGTGCGTGTGTGTGCCACAATTATTATAGCTCTCAGCTGGTTGCGGTGTAGCAATAAATTAGCTAATTAACGTAATCTATTTGCGTATCTCGGTTCCGTGTTGCTCGCTCAAGATATTTTTTTTGTAACAGGTGCTCTTAGGGACTGTACGGAGAAAGTCTATCATCATAAAGTTTGGAGTCAGAAAACTAGTTGAACGCGTAACTCCATCTTTCCCACCCGCCACCCATTCCTAACTTGCTTATTTTTTGCTTCGATGTTACATCGCTCTTCACGAAGGTACCCATCGAGACCGCTTTGGAGGAGACCCGTTCCAGACTGAGGCAATGAGGAATGAAAGACCTCGCGGATTTGGCTAGACTCTGCACGAAATCTACGTTCTTCGCCTTCGATGGGGAGTTCTATGAACAGACCGATGGAGCAGCGATGGGATCACCTCTATCACCAGCATTAGCCAACATCTACATGGAAAGCTTCGAGACCACGGCCTTGGACACAGCGACTCTCAAGCCGAAGTGTTGGTTCGGGTATGTGGATGATACCTTCATCGTGTGGCCCAATGGATCGGACGCCCTCGGGAATTGCAAGGACCATTTCAACGGACTGCACCCCAACATACAGTTCACGATGGAAATGGAGAAAGACGGCGCCCTCCCATTGCTGGACGTCCTCGTCAACCGCAAGACTGATGGAAGCCTGGGACACAGAATATACAGGAAGCCGACGCACCCGGATCGCTATTTAAATGCCGCTTCCCATCATCACCCGGCACAGAAGCAGGGAATCATCAACACCTTGGTGCACAGAGCCCGCCAAATCGGCGAACCGGAAAACTTGGAGGAAGAACTAGCGCATCTGAAAACAGCCCTAAGGAAGAATGGATATTCTCTACGAGCCATTGATTGTGCTATCAGGAAGAGCGACCAACGGCGAGAGGAATCAGAAACCTACATTGCGACGGCCTACCTTCCTTACATAGATAGATGCACGGACAAAATCGGACGCCTTCTCAACAGACACAAGATCAACGAAGTGTACAATCCGCCTGTAAAGATTGCTGCAAGTTTCCCTAGGACAATAGGAGAGCATCAAGGAGCATCAAGGGCCAGGAGTATACAGCATCCCATGTATCTGCGGTAAGGAATACATCGGAGAAACGAAGAGACACATCAGCACGAGGCTACAAGAGCACAGGAGGGACGTCAGGAACCAACGGACGGACAAGTCAGCAGTTGCGAAACACTCCTCTTTGCCAGGACAAGAGATTCGATTCGAGGATGCTAAGGCGCTAGCAAGGATTCCCAATTTCTGGCCCAGACGGATCAGGGAGGCTATAGAGATCTTCAAGAGACCCAACTTCAACAGAGATGGAGGAATGGATCTACCGGTTACTTGGAAATCACTGTTCCGTAAACGTCGCGCTTCAGTGATTACCGACGAGTATATATACAGTCACCTACGATAGATTTTCAGTTTCAGAGTAGCTTCTGAAGAAGACTCCGATATGCGAGTCGAAACGTCAAGTGTTAATGTTAATTTTAATGTTAGTGTTACAGATTACCAACAACGACGTGGCAACCAGCCCGGAAACCATTATTCCATAAGACACCTCGTCAAATTATTTGATGTACAGAGTTTTCTAACTAAGCGTATTTCATTCGTGCAAATCATTCTAATGCGACAGTTTCGCCTACAATTTTCTAAAAGGAAAACTAGCACGTCAAATTGTCAGAACCAAAGCAAAATTACTGCAGAGATAATTACGAAAAAATAAACTTGATTTAAGGCAGTAAAAGCAATGTATGGACGAATGGTTACAAATTGACTACCTACTTACACCATGATCAATTGAAATAATGAACGCGTTCCAATTAAATTTAATTGTAGCACTTAGACCAAGAAAGCCATGATAATATTGAATTGGCAGAGAGGAAAAGAGAAAAGACAGGGGCGGAAATCCGAATTTCTTCATTATGAAAACGTATATGAAATGGTGTAATTACCTGTTTATAATAAAACTATTACTAATTTGATCTAAGCACTGTAATTATTGAATAAATGAGGCGATATTCGTTTTAAAATTAATAGGTATACTTTATTAGATTTATTTTATTTTAGCCGTAGTATACCTAGTTTCTGCTTTTTATGAGCATTCTTCTATTTTATATTTTGCGTTATATTAGATTAGAAAGCATAAATAAATAAAATGCGAAAGTAATAGACGTGGGATTGAGAACAGGGGCGCTGCAGACGTAGCATACAAGAATAACAAGATATATCCGACTAAGGTATCTACAGATAAGGTCTCCTATTCTTTATTGTCTTCCGTACCTTTCGCTTTTCCCCAACACCTAATACCTCCCTATTGCTTACTTTTTCTATCCACGGTATCTTCACCATGCAATTCAAACTCTTCAATTCTTTTTCGATCCGCTTGTCCTATTGTCCAAGTTTCGTACCCGTACAATTCTGTATTCCATATGCACACTTCTTTAAGGCTGTCGGAACGCTGACGAACAGTTACTGCGGAGGGGTATCGGAAGGGACGTAGCATTCCAAAAGTACAAAGTAGTCGGACACTGAATGCAAAAATTGCTGGGCGCTCTAGATTAGGGGGAGCATTTCGCAGCGTACAGAGTAGGACTCGGAGCTTTCCATTCACTTTGAGCTAGAACAAACACAACACCGAAGCTACAGACGAAACGCGGGGTTTATTGAATATCATAGTATAGTATTTATATTCCGACGAGTACCTGATAGAAAACAAGGAACGTTGGACCAAATTATAGGTGGGGAAACAAAACTCGTCTCGGGATGCTGGTTTCCCCAAGAAAACGCAGTGGGTTACTTATAAGTAAAAAAGAAAAACTAGGTAAGTATGTTTTGGGATTGACCGAAAAGTTCGTGTGGTTAGAGTTATTTTAATAGCATTTATCTAACAAAATTTTGCAATATTTCTTAACTCAAAAATAGACTGCAAAAAACGGAAAACTCAATTTTTTGACTGGCCACTTCCGGTGGCTTTTTCTGGGTTCAGTCATCATGTCATATCACATTTTCTTTTCTGAGAGCATCGAACTGGCTACCTCTGGGGTACTGCCGCAGTACTCCAGAGATAGCCGCGCGGTGGAAAAAATAATAAACAAAAAATGATTTGCTGAGTCTAAATTTCCTGAATAATGACTTGTACCGTTATCATCTGCCGCAGTCAGACAAGCTCAGTAAAGCCTCTTTTAGCGCTTTACGTATTGTAACTGATTTTTTCCATAACGTTCTAACATTTGGAATAGACTTCCATGAACCTGTGTTCCAAATTCCTAAACGGTAAAAAATGTTTTGTCATGTTGAGTGTGCATCTGACTGCAACAGAAAATCCACGGTACACGCCACTCTTAATAATCAGTTCATTAAATGTTCAAATTCAAATCCTTCTGTGACAAAACAAATTTTAAACTTTCCCTTTCCCGGCTAATTTCTTGTCCATCGTAATTCCGTGACAGATTTTACCTGATATGACGCAGAGAACAGAAATAACGGAAGACGTAGTTGGAAGTTGACGTATATTATTTGTCTAAAAACGTTTTATACGAAATTAGTCCAATCCGGTGCTCGTAGGATGTGTTATGTGTTCTCATTTGGCCAATAACATGCTGTATTAATGCAATGGAAATCTCCGGTTGGCGACGGAAATCCAAAGGCAGTGTACAAGAAATCCACCAGTGATTCACTCCTCGGGAATCTGTTATACAGCTTGATCCATTTATCCATTTATGCGAAGTTATATGAGAGACCCCTCTTTGTTTTACCATTCTGTCTGTTCGTCCGTCTGTTCCTCAGTCTGTATGTCTGTTTGTCTCTCACAGTGTTCTTTTTCCTTAACTATAAGTGCTATACAACAATAAAATTGACGCATATGTAATGGCCCAAACTCAGACAAATCTAAATGGTTTGTTGTTTGCACATATTTAAGGCGGTTTTCATACATCGAAACATCGAAAAAGGGTCAAAAGATATTTTTTGTTTGCAACACTAGAGCATGTGAAACATTTTTTTTTGTTTTTATCTTTTTACAGTTCAGTACGACCACATGCGGGGAGTGTCAGTTGTGTCCCCCTGTCGCAATTGGGAACTATTTAAAGTAGAATCGTGAATTTTGATACTTTCGTAGTCTTCACGATTGCAACTAATTATGCAATAAATAAATTTTATCAAAATCGGTCCAGGATGCGGTTTCTGATATAAGTGCTTCAGAAACTTTGCTAGTCAGTACGGAACACTTTATGTACAAAGGGAGTTGATACTCGGTGAATTATTTAAATGGGACACTCTATACATATAATAGCGTTTTTTAATTCTTCGATCGATTTTACTAAGTATGCATACGAAGTAAGTTGCTTCTAAACTAAACCCCATATTTTTGTGTTTCAGTTTTTTTTTAAATTTTTGTCACACGTAGGGATGTTTCAAAAATTACATTTTGAGAATGATGAACAGGTGCCCGTTCAGTCTAGAATGCAACTCTTACACAATCATATAGTAAAATCGAACAGGGAAATAAAAAGTGAGATGATATTACAGGAGTTCTATTTAAGAAATCCAAGTTGTGTAAATTAGCATCTGCTGTACAGAAGAAATGAGACGCCATGTATAAGTAAAGTAATTTGAATTATGGAAATTTAAAAACAAAGAGAGTATCTATTTGGCATTTTTCTCTAAATTACGCAATACAGATGAATCGCTTTTTCTGATAAATGGGATACCTGTGCACCTGCATATTCAACTCGTATGTGTAACAATAATAAATTTTAGGAAGAATCGGAAATTAATTTGGAAGGTCGTCGATACGAAAAATAGGCCCCCCCAAGAATAATACCTGAATCCATACAAAAACTAGCCACGCCTGTTTCTTGAATCTGGGAAGTTTAAACATATCGCCGCTAGACACCGCCACTTCTAGGCCCTTGAAAAGGCGAATGCAGAGGTGCAGGAGCCAATTGATTACTTCATTATTATCAAAAATTTATTATATTTTTTTTAATACCGTCAAAATGAAAAGTCTAATCTATGACTCTACGATTATAATTTCTAAAAAAAACGAAAAATGTGATAAATATTCTAGCTACAATATGTCCGATTTTCATAGATTGTGAAGTAGATTTTAAAGTTGAATTTCTGGTTTTTAATGAAAATTATTAGCGAACAGTCCTAGATCTATGTTTAATTGAAACAAGAAAAAAATAATCATGTGAATATCTTAAACCATGTTGGAATAATCCATTGGTAGCGGGAACGTTACATCCCTCAAATAAATAAATAAAAAAATTTCTACCCTTTTCTTCTTTCTTCTTCTTAACAATTCCTATACTCCCGAATTTCCTTCTACCGACCCTGTGTTTATCACTCTAAAATCAAAGCCCCAAAAATCTTCAGCTTCTAGCCATCGCCCCTCACTGATACCGTTGACTGATACCTATTATGTCTAGCGCTAACCTATCCATCTCACTGTTCAAATTTTCTAACTTTTCTACTTGCTTCATGCTCCTAACATTCCACTCTCCGACTCGTGAAATGGTACACTAATTATTGCTGTTGCTGATGACTTCCTCCGAAATAGTCCAGGCCCGAAGATCCGAATGTCTATTTTACCTCTGGAATATTTTACTCCAGAGAGTGTCATCATTATAAAGTTTTGGTACGCTGTTCTAGGGACAAAATAATGTGGTGGTTTCCCGTTGCCTTCCACATTGCAGAGTGTGTATCACAGTGCCATATCGACCCCCACCGTCTCTGGCACACTGGTTACCGAAAGAACTACTGACCTCTTTTGAGGATTTGATTTAATCTGTCTTCTCAATAAAATCCCCCACCCAGTACGGTTAAATCTATGGTTCGGCTCTTTAAATTTAGATCATTGAAGCACACAAGCCATCCCACCAGTTTCAGTTTGTATTTCAGTATTTTCCATTTATCGAAGTCTTGAGTGATATTACTACCGAGAACCCCGTCTTCTTAGTTGACCATGACTATTACGCCCTCAGCAGCAAACTTATAAGCTTAAAAATATTGTGTTTCCTTAGGAAATTTTTGACAATATGGAATACGGATAGATTCTAGCACATAAGGGAAATATTAATTTAGAGGACAACGACCATTAAGGTACCAAGAAATCAATTGAGCTTGTATGGGCAGATGGGCACATCATTATGATGGCGAGAGTACACATTTTTTAAAAAGTTATACCTAGTAGGAAGAAGTAGAGGACAAAGAAAATCCATACGGTCAAAAAACAGACGAGTTGAGTCAAAAGGAGAAGAAATTACCACTTTTCATTATTTCTTTCTATATCTTTGTCTTTTCATGCAAACATTTCCGTCTTTGCTGAACCCATTTATATAGTTATCCACTGACCAGCGCTAAACATTCTCGAAGCAAAATTGCCTCTTTTGCTTCCGATAATCTGTTGCAACGGGAATGACTTAACATATTGATTGCTTTGTGTTTCTTGGCTAGAACTCATACACATTTCTTGTTTGAAGCTGTGCACATTTTATACAAAGAAACCATTAATTATACCTGTGCCTCGTAAAGGTGGAAAATAATTTGATTGTGGAGTCGGGACACGAATAGGCTATTTCTCGACTTATCGTGATACTCGTTGCCGTTTCGAAATCACTCGCCGTATACAAACATCAGTCTGACACGGTGAGATATAATAGTGACCGTCCCGAGACCGGTTTCCATGGTAGGAAACTTGTTTTTGTGTTTACCAACCTCGAGGTTCCTGTATTCACATGAGTGCTAACACGCGGTAAAAGGTGAATGAAAACAAGACTAAATCAAAAAAATCAGTTTCTTCTCTGGGAATCCGCGCCTATTAATTCCTCTTATGAATTTTATTATTGCCGATTCTTTCTGGAACTTCCAAAATCCATTTCTTGGGATGGTTGAATCCTCATCATCAGTTTCATTCATTTGGAACTATAACATTGCATGTGTTTTAGGACTGAGGCAGCAAATCGGATAAAAGAAGTGAAGAATGTGTATAATAAGCAAGTGGACAGTTCAACGACGGCTAGCGAGGGTACTTTAATATCAAGAAGGCCTGCACTATGCCCACAGCTGTTGATAGAGCACCGTAGAGCTCGTCTAGCTTTCGCTATAGATCTTGAACACTGGAATCTCGCGAACTGGAGGAACGTCCTGTTCTCACACGAATCAAGATTCTGTTTGAGATCTCCAGATGGTCATGGGAGAGTTTGGAGAAGGCAAGGAGAACGATTTGTCCAGTGCAATATCGTTGAAAGAACCAGCTACCGAGTAGGTTTTCAATGACATTAAAGGTCTCACTTTTACGTCATGGATCTAGAATTTAAAAAAATACCATACACTCCCTTAAGTACCGTCTAGAAATTTATTTAAAACTGGCAAACCCAAGACCATGACTAGACAAGACTAACACATCTAAGAGCAAAACAAGACCACGCCAAGACAAGATTTACTAAGACTTGGTCTCATCTTCAGAGCAATACATGCAGCATGAGCCCGTTTATTTTCAGCGAATCGTGTGTCCTAAAATCAACGAAACTAGAGAACGAAGTAATAAAAACTTGAAGGCCCGAAGAACGTCTCAGAAAGATTAAATATATTTCGAAATGTTTTATAAAAAATGTTTAATAAAAAAATATTTTATGGACAGGATGGGCAACTCGATAACTATGGCAGTTATAGAAGGACTGCCCATCCTCTATCTCTTTTTTCGAGAACAACTCAGTGCCGAAAACCAAATTTCACTATCGTCTTTTATTTTCAAGTTATAGCTCAAAATTTGATATCTCGCATTATACAACGGTCTTAATCATTTTGTTTTTTAATAATTAAATTTCAAGTTACGACATAAAGTCGTATTTTTAAATGCAAATCATAGTTGCCCATGATATAGTTAAATGGGGAATTGTCCCTCTTTTCAAATATATATACAGGGTGTATCCGAATAAGTGCGAAACATTTAAGAGGCGATTCCTTATTGAAAATTAGAGGGGGTGTTTGATATAAACAAATCCTCATATGTCCCTCCCTTAGGAGTTACGCTCCTCCAAAGTGGGACGTGGAAATTAGGTTTCTATTTATTTTCTCAAAATCTGAAAAAGTTAAGGAAATGAAATTTGGTGGAAGGTTTCTAATGTTAAAAAGGCTACTTTCGAATATTTTCTTGACCTATCCATATTGTTATAAAGTGGATGAAACTCGCAACCCCTCTTAATTTTTTCCTTTTTAACTTTTTACATTTTTAACGTGTAAGAATTTGATTGTTTAAAAATATGCCTTAGAAAGCTTCATTCATTTAAGAACTTTCGTATCTCTTTTGCTGTTTTTGTAAAATCAATAGTTTTAGGAAAAAAATAATTAACTTCATCATGCACTGAAAGAATTAAATTCCAAGTAAAAGTAGTAGGCGGCTGCGAAGTTGCTGAAGAGAGGTTGCGAGTTTCATCCACTTATAACAATATGGATCGGTCAAGAAAATATTCGAAGGTAGCCTTTTTAACATTAGAAACTTTCCACCAAATGTCATTTCCTTACCTATTTCAGATTTTGACAAAAAAAAATAAAAACATAATTTCCACCTCCCACTTTGGAGGTGCGTAACTCCTAAGGGAGGGACTTATGAGTATTTGTTTATATCAAACACCCCCTTTAATTTTCAACAAGGAATCGCCTCTTAAATTTTTTCCCAAAATATAAATAATAATAATTTTAAAAACTCAGTGGGGTCAAATCGGGCGAACTGATCCGTTTGTGCCTATTCAACTGTTTCCAAAATAAGTTGTTAACACTCCTGAAATAATTCTGGTTTTGTGAGGTGGTGCACCATCGTTTGGAAAAATATGTTTCGTGTTTCATCGTCTACGAATTTCTCAATTACGCGTGGATTTATCATTTGAAGGTAACGTTCGCCATTCAAATTGCCTTCAAAATGTGATAAGCCAAAATGTAATTATCGATTAAGGCACACCAAACATTAAAGCCAAACCGTCACTGCTAATGTAGACTTCATCCGTCCAAATGATCTTCCTGTAGAAGAAGGGATCTAGTTGAAATTTTTTAATTTACCTATGGCAAAATTCGAATCGTCGAGAAGGATCAAGTCTTTGTACCATTGCTTATAAAGCCTTAATTTATGTTTTTTAATAGTTATTTAAGGCTCGACGTCATGATACAACACTTTCAGCTTCAATTTGCCGACTGGAAATAATTGGATTAATGAAGAAGAAATAAAATAATACTGACTATAAGACTTTTGGATATATCCTGAAAAAATATTCCGCCAGTGCAGTTGTCCTGCATTGAAGTTAAGTATTGAGCATTGAAGTTTATGTTTGCAACCAATATTTCATTTCTTATATTCAAATAATATAGACGTACAACTAAATTATTATAAATTATAACTACAAATTATTATAAAATAAACACTGAAGTGTCATATGGCACGTAACAATTTATTTATATTTCAGATTTCTATAAAATGTACAATTAACCTGAAGTGAAAATATAATTATCTTCAATTAAAGGTAAATAAAATTCAACCTTATTTGTTTACTTTTGGGAAAGTATAATGTACAATCATGTAACGTTATTAATCTTTACTTTTGATGATTTTATCACCTGCCCACGGTAATTTTAATTATTTGCCGTTGCAGTAACGTTAATACATATCTACGAATATTCTTAGAACGCTTCTAAATATACCACTTCAATTATCGATCAATGAAATTGGTAACAGAGATTTTCGGTTTAAAATACTGTGGTTCTTTCAGTAAAATTTAGCTGTGCTTATACAGGTACTTAAAATAGCCGTTCGTGAATTGATCTGCTTGTTTTTAAAAACAACAGGTGAGTGCGAAGAAAAGCAAACCAGAGGAAACCAGTTTAAATTACAATGTGGCAGCATACGTAAACACCAAGTGAAGAAATATTGAAATAGCCAAGGAAGCGGGCCGTTATTCGCTCATAATTACCAACACAGTTTACGCCGCTTAGATAAAATACATAAACGTGACAGAAAAAAAATAATTCTTGCCTACAGAATAACACTGGTTTTGCTCCAGTTCCACTTTTACGAAAAAATAAAAACATATTACCACGGATGATAAGTACCAGCAGTATGATGCGGTAGTTAAAATTTTTTGTGGTTATACAATATGTCTCTAACAACGCAGAAATTAACTCGATTTGCCAACATTGGCTACCTTAAGGTGGAGTGCGAATCACGCGGTTGAAGCGGCTAGAGCCGCGCGACTTTTGCAACGCGATCGCAGCGACCTACCTATTCGAGTGGCGATCGTGGCCGCTTTCGTTGTTAACTATTCTTAGGAAATCAGTAGTTCGTAAACTATTATGGATGAAGCAGTGTTGGCGGTGTGTGATTTAGAAAATGAAGAGGAAGAGGAGGAAAACCTCTTACTAACCTTAATGTTAGATTCTTTAAGAAGCAGTCCGCATGATATTTTCTGCACACGAGAAGACGAACGTTTTCAAAATGCGTTGATTAAAAGACACCTTTTAAAAGACGAGAGCAAGTTTAGAGGTTTTTTCGTCTTAACATCTATCAGTTTAACTTTGTTCTGTCCCTGATTGAGAGTGACCTAAAGAAACCACGTTTTAAATCCAACCAGTCGCAGCGGCTGTTACGACTGGTCTGCTTTTTTGCAGCTGCCCCGCAACGGTCGCTGCAGTCGCTTCTGTCGTCGGGCGGAAATCGCATGATAGTCGCGCGGCTCTAGCCGCTTTAGCCTTTGGACGCGTGATTCGCACTCCACCTTTACCGCATCAGTATTCTTCGTGTGCTTTACCCGAATGCTCGCGAATAGTTACCAAGCGTTCTGCTTTACAAGCACTGCAGTAGTTGGCGAAGAAAGACCCCAATGCGTTAAATCTTTGAATGGGCAGAAGTTAGATATCCACAGAGCTTTCACAGTAAATGAAAGAGCTTTATTGACATCGGACAAAGTGGCTTACAAAACAACAAATGAAAGAAGCCACATCTATATGGTACATCGACAAAATAGCCTGCGACAAAATAGCCCCGACAAAACGTCCCCGACAAAATAGCCCGCCGACAATAATTATTATTTCGGGAAAGAATTTGTTTGGCCAATATAAGCATAGATATTCATTTTTTTGCTTCAATGTTATTATATACTCTTTTATCCCTAGAGCCTAACAGTAATTTACTTTGAAGAAAGCTTTCCCCGGTGGTTGAGAAATTATCTAGGAGGCGTTCACAAGAAAAGGAACATCTCCCGCAGCTTTAAACATTATACAGCCTTCAGAGACGGTTGTCAGTCACTTAAACATTGGTGTGAGTATTGAACAGAGGACATCAATACGCTCCTTTTCAGATTTTCTTCTATATATTAAATTTTCTGTCATCCCAATTTTAGAAAGGAGTCTCTTATGGATCCTTATATACGCATAGCTCGGCTATTGTTGTGATATCTTACGGTAACAGGCGATAGGCTAGTTGTTATGGGTTCCTCAGAGGTATATGTATATTAAAATCTCAAGCCAACTACTTTCCGCTACTCCGAGATTTGGGACCCTGAAACCGTTCAAAATTATTTTTCTTCTCTATATCACAACTCTTCACTAAGGACTAAGCCTGCAACTATCGACCCATAAGTTAGTATTTTTGATAGCCTTAATAACTGAACATCGTTTGCAAACATTACAAATGATTGAAAGAGATAACATTATGCAGAATACAGCAGGCTTTAGATTTAAGATACCTCATAGAATTAAAATCCGCTAATCCATATCGACTGCAATCTATATGACCGAACCTTTCTTCAACGAAGAACCCGAATTTTGTGCAGCAAGTGTGTTGAAGGCTTATCTAGATACGAGAGAAAATTTTCAACCATTCAACCCTCAATAAGCTTGTTCCGACACATATAGGCCTTATGGTCCAGCGTACAATTATCTTGACCCGTTGGATCAGAGTAGTCTTGGTGAAAAGCTGTGGGAATACACAGTTTTACAAGACACACAGTACTCGGCACGCCTCCACATCTGGTCCATACAGGTATGCTCTTTTACCTTTTTTTTCCTTTCCCCAGGGCCTGCATACCAGAAGGCTCAGATGCACTGCAGCTACAAAATGGGCTTATTGTGCTCACCCTAATTCTAAGTCGCACCCATTTCATGATCTTGGTGCCTTGAACCATACGATACAAGTCATTTCCAGAAAATTCGCCGTCTCTTTTGGCCTAGCGCTTCACATCTGTACAAGATGTGCTTAGCTGTCTCCCGTTCCCCATTAAACAAGCGCCAGTTAAGGTCTCCGTAATATTTGCCAATCTTCCACAGGTGTTCTTTAACGGTCGTGTGTCCCGTCAAGAGACCTGTAACGATAATAATTTCCATCCTTCTTAGGCAAAGTAGTTCTGAACATCTCTTCCTGCAAGGCCCATTCATATATGACTTGCTGTACCTGTGTCCTGGAGTCCTGTTCCAGAGATTGTGATGTTGAGCGCGAATCTATCCATTTACTTGGTGTCTGCCTGCACTCTTAGTTATGCCTAGGGCAGGTTCCGGTCCAATAAAATTTTCGTTGGAGCCCCGCTTTGCTAGTTTATCGGCTTTCTCGTTCCCTAGCAACCCACAGTGGCCTCGAATCGAAAGCAGTCTCACTGAGTTCCGCATGGCTAGAATATTAAGTTGCTCTAAGCACTCCCACACCAGTCTGGAAGAGATTTTTGGGCGCAGAAGAGCCTTCAAAGCTGCCTGGCTGTCTGATAAAATGAAAATCCGCTGATTTCTGTAGCCCCTCTTAATGTTTTCCTGCGCACATTGTAATATAGCGTAAACCTCTGCTTGAAAGACAGAGGCACATTTGCCCAGAGAGGAGCTAAGTCTCACTCTTGGTTTGTCTCCAAACAGTCCTGACCCAGCACCTGTGTCAGTCTTAGAACCGACGGTGTACCAGGTTAGACTGCTGTCCAAAATTTGGGAGGTAGGGGTTCAGTGTCTCATCCATCAGAGTAACTGCAGGGTGGTCAGAGATGACATCTCAGGCTGTTGCGAGAATTCATAATTGTCCGCTGGCTGTTTCTAATGTTTTTCCCCGAGGATTTTGTACCCGTCAATTAAGGTTGCTTTGTTCTTTTTCATTGTTTCTTTTTCATTGTTACCCATACTTTGAACATCTACGTTTTTGATCCTGAGAAAAAGGCGCAAATATAATTATAAGATTAAACGAACTTACCTTAAGTGAAGTTCTATTTTGATCATATGTAGCGCCTTTTTCGATAGATCAAACCCTTCCAAACCTATTTCTCCACTTTTAGTGCAATAATGGGTAATAAAGTATTCGACAGAGATGGTTCTGGAGGACGAGAGTGTGTTCGGAAATTCGTTTTTACTTTGAAATTTGTGGTAAAGTCGGTGTACTACGTTTTTGATCTATACATATAATTAAGATAGAACTTCACTTAAGGTAAGTTCGTTTAATCTTATAATTTCTTGATGTTATTTTCAGCAAAAATTCTTGCTACAAATTAATTTTGGCATGCTAATAATTAATAAATAATTTACGTTCTCCCCCCCCCCCCCCCCACACATACAAGACAAAAGAAAATGTAACAAATGTGTAAGAACTACTGTTGCTGTATTCTATAGAGTTTAGTCAGCTGATTCAGCTTTATTGACCGCAAAAAGTCGTGATACATTTTCATAACTGCTTTGCTTTTAAAATCGCATAAAAATGAGTTATTAAACAGTATGTAAATGTTGTGTATTATTCTGAGGCGAAATTTAATTTGCAAATTGAGCAAGTTATGAGTCACTAGTTTTGTTTTATATTAATATGTTAATTACCAAGCGCTCTCAAGGTGAAACTTTTGTTTTGCTCGAACGGCAAAGTGACACACGCTGAATTTTTTATTAAAAAATGCAGAAATAATTATGTCGCCGTTACACATTATTTGCACTGGCACTAAAAGCAGTTTTCTAGGAGAAACATAGCAGCAGCAAAATTTTGAAAAAACAAAACCTGAGAAACTAGAAGATGTTAGCGGCGTTTTTCCCTCGTTCATTTTCTGCAGGCTATGTCTCAGTTTTATTTACCTGCTATTATTGTTTATCTTTCTTGTTGCCTTCTCTATATTTTCTTCTTTTATTCATGGCTTTTATTCGGACTCATCTCTTTTTGTAGTGTTTTTTTTTTCTTTGTATTATGACACTGTATTGCCAACATTAATGTCAGATCCCTTATAGCCTCATTTCATTTTCTTGTCGATCATGAATGCCATGTATAACATGTTATGTTATATTTGAGCGAGTCCTGGTTGCACTATTACATTGACGATGCTACTGTGTCAATTGATGGTTTTAAACTATAGATTTGATATGCCATCTAACTATAATGATGAGGCTTTAGAGGCAGTCTATAGCGATATCGAATAATGTGCTAAATTTTGTCGAGGGGCACGAAAATTTAATCATTGTAGGAGATTTTAATTTGTAGGTACAGGGAGAGAAGATGGAATAATCGGCTTCTTTGGATTGTATAATAGAAACGATGGGGGAGTTACACTGATAAACATAACCTAGCCGTCGCGAACACTATATTTTAACATCACGTTAGGGACTGCAGGAGCTATCCAAGAGTTCGAAGTAGGAAAAACGGAAGAACAGATTTAGAAAAAGCCTTCGACAATGGGGGAAGATGTTCGAAGTGCTCAGAAAGGTAGAGCTGGAATATGTATAAGGACAGAAGAATAATACACAATCTCTACAAAGAGCAAACAGCAGTTATAGAATTTGAGCAGAAACGAAGAGAAGTAGATATCCGGCGCAAGTTCAAATTATGTGGTTTAATGAAGGACCGAAGCCATACAAACTGCGTTTTGTCTGCACTAAGTTAGAGAAAATGCAAATGTTTGTTTAGTTTATACAGAAGACCCTCTAAACACGCGTGTTCAACAATAACCTTGTAGGCCAGGCAAAATAGGACAAAAACAGTTCGAAATCGGAACTAATTAACTTAAAGCTGATTTTTGGGGGAAACGATGTTTGATATGTGTAAAACGTGTTGTGAAAAATTCCCACAAATCCGAGTGTCGGAAGACCTTGAAAATCGGTCGACAATCTGCCTTCTGAAAATGTCGCGCAATGTCTCTGCGGTTGCTCAGCGCTCAGCGCTAATGCCAATTTTGTGTGCTAAAAAGCGTGCCTGTGACAAGGAATTAAAAGAATGTTTCCAATTTGAGATGACAACTTTTCCAACGGCTCTCTTTCAGGGCGAATAATTAAGAAAACTTAGTAAATCCTATAGTTTTTAAAAGTTTTCGACAAAATTATAACTCCAATACCTGAAATTATTGGCAAAATTAATTTAAAATATGTGAAAGATGGAGGGCACCTGCTGCATTTAGTTGTATGGAGAAAGCCTGCCAGTTTTCTGAAATATGCTCAGTACCAATTGTATGTAAAATCTCATTACTTATAAAATGTTATTGTTGCGTTCGATGACTAACAACAAAAAATTACAAAATAGGAGGAAAGAATACGACTAGGTTTTGGTAGAGCAACTGTTGACTACTGCAACTATCCAGAGCAATCTGAATTTTTCTTGAATAGGTAATTCAAATAAAGATATATTTATCCCCATATTAATCAGTCATTTCAAGGACGTTAACATTACTGCAATTCAAGCACATGTACGGTAATAACGAAAACTGCAATTAATATTGCTGGGCCTAAGAATACAATAATTGTTGTGGTAAGCGACGACACTGATGTATTTGTCCTTCTTCATCATCCTCAAGTATGGATGTTTGATTCCTTCGCAAACGAAAAACGGGATGATATCATTAATTCACCGATATTGTGAAACTTTGTATTAGAAATTTCAAGGAATCATTTCATTTTATACTATGTCTGGATGCGAAGTTATAAAGTTGGTGTGTCGAAATTTGCGGGTACGAGCTATATAAGAAAAAAGTTGCACGATTATCTCTTGCATTGCATTTCTCTTCTGCAGCAGGTGCGCTGTAAAGCAACATGTATTGCGTGTATTTCACCAGGTACAACAATAATGGATCAATAGTGATCTATGTCCAACAGAATCAGGATGGTATTTTACGAGTGATGAACTTAGGCCCTGCTCTGGCATACAGAATAAGGGACCCGATTTGTCCCTATTCAGGTCAATCTTTTGCAACTGCAAGGAAGGCTGTGGAAGCGTGGGTTCCTGCCAGCCAGCGGTCGTACACTACCCAATCCAATGTGGCCAGTGCAATGGGGTATCTTGCACAAACAAGGATGCTGATCGCATTTGGGAAGATGAAGATTTAATGAACAAGGCTGCGGAAACCGGCAGAACTCGAAAAAATAATGGGGGTTTTCTTAATAAACTTATTCACAATTTTTGAGGTAGGTATATTTTTCAGTTTAGATCCTCAATTTTCTAAATTACCTAGGTACACATGATTTTATCGACCATAAGCAGCATTTTATAGCAATTTCATTGAGTCAGATTATTCAGTGCTATTTTTAAGAGTCCGCGCATACCATTTATCCCACCCGCACTTTTTCATACCACGCCATTGACTATAGAATGGAACCTTGATTCCTTACTCAACTTTTATCACTTTTGTCAATTTTTTATATTTTGCTTGATTTAAAAGATATTGGCCAGAATTCAATCTCATGGCATCCTCTAATTATTTAAATAATTACATTTCCATATTATTTAACAAAATGTTAAATCACAAGAACTGCTGGTGCGGATTGTGGTGTAACAATGTTATCAAAACTGCTGTTTTAGTGATAATGAAAACAAACTTTTGTAGAATAATAACAATTATTAGATAAATGCCCTGTATTCCAAAAATTGTGCATTTTTCAAAATATGTTTATTAAGAATATCCCTACTATTTTCTTGGGTTCTATCAATTTCTGAGGTCTTGCTCATTAACATTTGACCACGCTGTATACTAAAATAAGCAAAACGTGTACCAAAATAAAGTTATGAAAATGAAACTTAAAATTTCCTTAATAATAATAATTTTCAGCAATTTTCAGGGTCTTCCGACACTCGGATTTTTGGGGATTTTTCACATAAGAGATGACATACCACTAACTACATTTCCTGAGAAAATCAGCTTTAGGTTAATTAGTTCCGATTCAAATCCTAATTTGCCTGGCCTATTGTGTTTTTCAAGCAAATAATCTTTGCAGAGAATAAACAGAGAATAAACGACTGAGACTGAGAACCCTCCGCTTGACATTAACCTGACAGATTTTTGTGTAAAAAATGTAAAACGGTTCTTCTGGGTGCGATGGTACATTTTCGACCCTTTCCGTTACGCAGACTGTGTTATCGCTTACAAACGGGGCGTTTCAGGGGAGGTGAATTTCGTCCCGATCGGCGTGGTTTTGGCCGAGATAATTTTTCTTTCGATTTTCATGTATCAGTTACCAAACAGCACACCACAAAAGTGAAGTTACATTAATTTGGCATTTTAGTAAACATAAAGGCTGAGTATAGAGTTACGGTACCGGAACTCATACCCCGTTACGGTAAATCGGTATTCGCTGGAGATTACGGCGAAAGACTGAAATCTATACCGCTACTCTCGCTTCGCTTGACCTAAACCAGAAAATGTTTTTGCAGATAATGTAAAAAATATTAGGTGGGATCAACATAATATAAAAATCATTCAACCCGGTCCAGGACCGCCACGATAGCTATGAGCTACGTCGCATCGCTGCCAGATGTCTTGATTTTCTTGTATTTAAATTCACTTCTGCTACCGTAAAGGGGTACAAGTTACGGTACCGGAACACTACAGTGTACACTACGAAACATAAAATCTGCTCTGCCCGATTTATTGTGGGCATTGTTCACATTGCACGGGAATTGCCAACATTGCAAAGATTTCCCACTAGGCCCGTAACATATACAGGGTGGTCCACTGAAAACAGTAGGTGCGATTTTATACCATTTAGCAAAATTTTCACGAAAAAAACTCGGACAAGTCGATTTTGGTTGTAAGGGGGACATCTGAATTCGATGCTTTCAGTCTTGTAACTTCAACCCCAAAATGGGAAGGGAAACCACCCTTCAATTGTTAAAAGAAATGTGGTGTCAAGATTTACACCGTTTGAAAGCCGTTTCAATTCTCTTTATAACAGTTTTATTTTTTTTCAATCGAACCTCTAACCAACGAGAAAGTGTATCTTTAAGAAAACATTAATTAAATCACCTTAACACCATTAAGTGCGATTTTATACCATTTAACATCATTTTTACGCAAAAAGCGCAGACACGTCGATGTTGCTTTTAAGGGAGATATATGAATTCCATGTTTTCATTCATGTACCTTCAACCCCTAAGCTGGAGGGGACAGCACCCCTAAATTTTTTAATGGAAGGTGGTGTCAAGATATACACCGTTTGAAAGGCCTTACAATTCTCTTTATAACGGTTTTTCAGTTTTTGAAATCGGACCACTGACCTCTGAGAAAATGCAATTTAAATGGTATAAAATCGCACTTACTAGTGTTAAGATGCCTTAATTAATGTTACCTTTAAAGTGCATTTTCTCAGAGGTTAGTGGTCCAATTTAAAAAAATAAAAAGCTATTATAAATAGAATTGAAAAGCCTTTCATACAGTGTGCATCTTGATACCAACTTCCATTTAAAAATTTAAGGGTGCTTTCCCCTTCCGCTTTGAGGTTGAAGTTACATGAATGAAAACACCAAAATCGACTGGTCCGAGTTTTTTTCGTGAAAATGGTGCTAAATGGTATAAAATCGCACATACTGTTTTCAGTTGGCCACCTGTATATCGAAGATGCGATTAATACTATTACGGACAGAAAAGCTTCAGGCAATTAAAAGTCATTTCAAGAATGTTAACTTCGAATATTTAGTTGTGACTCTATCATGTGGTGGAACTGACAAATTTTAACATTGTTTTCTGAACTGTTTTGGAAACTTGCTTCTTGCTGTCACCTCCTAATTTAGCAGCGTCCTTTTTGTGAGCGGTTTCTGATCATTTTCCAAGTTTCTGTAAAATTAAGTGTATCAGCTCATATTGTTTAGCGTCCGCGTAGTGACATATACACTAGTCGCTACCTCTATCGGCACCTTGGTGAATGGGGATGTGATCATTGAAAGTCACTAAAATGTCATCTGGTTGCAAATGGATTTCTAGAATATTCTACATAAAATGCAGGTGCTTTCAATGGCACTGATGATGTCTTCTTTCGGAAGGATCCGAGTTAGCTCAGGGTAGGGAATAATGGATCTTCGAACTACAGTAGTTGAGATGATATTACCATGTAAGGTAGAAAAGTTAAGTAAGCTTTTTAGAGTTATTAAGTAAGAAGAGTGGGCGGCCTGTTTACCTATATTTTATAATTTGTGTTTAAAGGTATTGGCACTTGACTGCACTTAGGTAGAAAGGTTCTCAAGGTGAGATTTTTGTTTTGAACTAATCAACTCGAACACGCACGCTAGCATTTGTGAAAATCCAATTATCTACGCCCGATTAATTATTTTCTAACTTTTCCAGATTAAGCAACGATATAAGTAGACCTATTGACTACACCGTAAGTAAGTGGAAAGCAAACAGATTTGATTACGAATTTATTATTTAGGTGACATGTTTGTTGTTCATATAATATATTTATTGTATTAACTGGCTGCTATAAATATATCTGTTTGATTTTTATATTCGAATGTGTTACTCTGACGTCACAGCATCAGAGAGTCAAAAACATTGACTTAAGGCACGTGATATTTTAATATTTTCGTCCAGTCAACCTGCAAATTAGGCGAAAATTTGATTAAAAAATAATGTTGAATGCCCAACATATTTTTATTGACGCCACACGCCAAATACAGTGACACAGTAGTTAAACGTGTTTCGCTGACAACGTCAGCATCCTCACAGTAATTTCTTCAAGAATAGGAAATTTGTGATTATTTTTGGAAAGAAACAGCCAGAGATTCGTGGCCATGCAACTTAACTTAAGCCGATCAGCAGTTAGAAGGGTGGTCCAGAGGTTCCAAGAAACTGGTTTTTATAATCGGAGACCAGGATTTGGAAAGGAAAAAGGCACAACCGTAAGGGACGAATATTTTCTGACCATATCAGCACTGAGGAAACGTCACTTGAATAGTGTCCAGTAGCAGCTGCAGCTATACGGGAAGCGCGCGGTGTGGCTGTTAGTATGTGGACTGTGAGGAGGAGGCTTAAAGAAAAAGTCCTTACATCACAATAGCCTGCAAGTGGTTCAAAACTGACAGCAGCCCACCGCCAAGCTTGTCTCCAATTCCTCAATTGGGCAGTTGAGCAATGGGGGTCAGTTCTTTTCTCTGATGAGACCAGAATTTGCCTTCATGGCAACTATGGAAGAAACAAGAAACAGGGTAGGTATAGAAGACATGTGGAACGATTCGCACAATGTTTCTTTCAAGAGCGAGTCCTTTTTGGAGTTGGATCATGTATGATTTGGGGAGACATATCCTTAACAGCAAGAACTGATTGTGTTTTCTTTGTTGGCGCTGAACGTGGTCACAACAGAAGATGCCTCAATACTGAAAGATACATGAACGGAGTGTTCGAAGTTTAACGCGGGGTTTATTGGTGACCAATTCATTTTTATTCAAGATAATGCGAAACCTCACACTGCAGCAATTATGCAGGGATATTTGCAAAAGGTTGGTATCTTGGTATACAGGTAATGGAATGGCCAGCACGCAGCCCCGACCGAAATCCTATTGAACAACTAAAAAGAAGCAAAGCTCCAAAACTTTTACCCCAGATGAATACCAATCGATTATGAATTCATTTGATGAGGATATTCCATCTGGTCCACAACAAAAATTTTATCAAATTGCTGCTGCTGAACTTGCATGGCGAGGCGGAGAGGCAATCAATTGCATAATTGACTATTTTAAAGAAGAATAATTGGGCAACAAAGGTATTGCAACAGGTAAATTATTTGAAAACAAAAACCTGCGAACTGTGCTGCACTAAATATTTTTCTTTTTAGGCAGAATTTAATATAATACAGCTTTTTTTCGGCAAACGTCAAAAAAACAAAGCTTTAGCGACTCTATGAACGACACTAAACTGTCACTTTTTATTTGCTTAGCAACCAGGAGTCAGAAAAAAGTTTTTTTACTGATAAGTCGGTACATATTTTTTTACTGTCGCTAATCCAAAGCAATCTATCATAGGTACAAGGTAACAAATGTCACTATTGATAGTTTTTACTCTTTTTGCAAGCAAAATAATCATATTTATTGGAATTTAGATAAGTGTATGGGCGTTTGCCGAAAAGAATACCATATTTTATGCGAAGCTAAAGTGCTTTTTGTGGCTCATCTATAGTTGCCTACAGATTCTCCACAAAAAGTATCACTTGAGCTCCTTATAAACTAAAATACTACCTATTTCTAAAACAAGTCAGTGAGGAACGAAAAAACTAGCCGAAAGTAAGCTTGTAAGACTTTTCACTAAACTAGGTACTCGCTAAAAGAACCAAAACCATACCATAACGTCAAGAAGGTTAGTTTTAACTTGCAACCGATTCTGGACCAAACATAGTACCAGACAATGCTGCAAGAATTAAAATAACAAATCACTCGAACCGAACAACTGCAGTGAGCAATCTTTCGCAACACAGCGTTGAAGAAAAATAAGTTCTAAAAATAACTGCAAGTTCCATAAAGCCATGCTTACAACTAAGCCCTGATCATCATTTGAACTTAATTCAAAAAATGAGAAATGCTCATACTCTGCCATTTCTACGTTCTACCACCGACGTGTCTGCCTCAACTTCGACCTCATGCGCCACAACGACTGTTACGTCAAGTAATAATCAAGCTTCAAGCACCTAATGTTACACAAGAAAACAAAGAAAACTCTGCAGTATATCAAAATTGCGATTTTTTTATTAATTGTTCAAACTTTAAACCTAATTAATCATTACCATTTCTATCTAATTGGAAACTAATCAATTTTCCATCATTGGTGTTATTAATATGTAATTATTATTTCGTTGTATTAGTTGTATAAAATTGATTATTTTAAAATAAAATTTAAAAAATATATTTTTGTGAGATAATCTTCACATATACCCCGCGACCTTCAAATTGTATCACGTAAAATTTGCGTAGATAGGCCTCGAGATTTCATTGTCGAATTATTTAGTTTCAACCACTTTCTAAACAAAATTTTGCGAAAAACTGCCTCCGCAAATTTTACCCGATAAAACTTGAAGGTCTCGGGATATAACCTATGATAAACTCAATTAAAAATGAAATAACTTTTGCAGAGATACATAATAACCAGATCAAGTGAACTAATTCATCGTTCTTGTTTTAAATCTGTAGGTTCATGCTTAGTTCTGTATTACGATACTCGTTAAAGATATTGGTAAAATATACGGTCGGCCGATCTTCAAGTCAGGAACTTGAAGTAATTCGCTTATTAACTTTAAATTTGAAGTAGACAGGAAACCTGACTCATTCGCTATCCTATTAGCAAATAATGTGCATTCGATTAGAGTTGGGTAATAAATATAGCGGCATTAATGGTGGATGTTACCAACTTTCGACAGGAAAATTATTGCGGTCACAGACTGCCGAACTACTGGCAGAAATTACATCCTGAATAATATAAGTAACACAGGTGCATTAAACCAGTGACCTTCATTGGGTACTTATAATTTTCAGATACATACCTATATTAATATTGGGCATGCAAACAGTAAGGTTAAACTACAACAATGGGTAAGAGTATAAGAAAAGAAGAAATTTTAGGGGAAGGGTAATTTGGGCTTAGACGAAAAAATATGGAAGCGCACGGTTGTACAAAATATTCATAATGCACGATAAGGTTAGCAAAAGACGCGAAAAATCAAAATAAAAAATAGGCTTTACCGTTTCCAAAGTTAGAGGATGTAGGTTGTTTCATTTTGGGAAATACGTAGTTATAGTTGTTATAGTTATATCTATCATAAGACATCTTAAACGCATAAGCACTATTACAAACAAAAAATTCAAAAAATTGTTTTTTCCCTCCACCCTAATGCGTAGGTGCTAACCTACGCAGAATAGGAAAGGGTGGAGATATGGGTCCAATCAGTCTTTTTAAATCGACTTACATCAGATCTAGAGATATCGTACAGTGAAAGAGCACCTTATTTATAAATTGTGTGCCGAAAAAGAGTCTATTTATGTAACACGATTTATAAGGGTAGATTCTGAATTGAACAAATGGGGAAAGCGTGTGGCGTATTTCATTTTAGCTCACTTCATTCGGCATAACAAGTTAGAAAATCTTATAAAAGATGGGGAGGATTACTTTTACATTTAGAATTTATTACCCAGAGGAAAAGAGAGTCCACCGTAAAGCACAGAACGTGTGACGCAGGGATAAATTAGTATAGGAAAGTTTACAAAGCAACTTTAATATGGATTTAACTTAGTTACAGCTCAGTTAACATTAATACATTTATTAACACAGAAAATAACATGAAAGAAATATACAACTTGAGCAGTAGGCAGTTTTACAAAATATGTATATGAATCAAATGAAAAGACAAGAAGGAAGAGCTAAACAGCAGAGAATGAAAGGAAGAATAGAAATGCAGAAGAAATTGACGAAGAAGACGATTAGGAAGAAAAATAAGAAGAATAAGAGGGATCTGACCTGACCAACTGATTTATAGCACTAGTTCTCAATGAATCACTACTAAATAAAATCGCGCATGACTTTTTGGGGTTTACTTTTAAGATGTGTTGTTCATAAATATAAGCTAGTTTGTCTAGAGTAAGAATTTAACGAATTCACGTTACTCAGGTTACCTAAGTGATGGCAAATTATGCGATTCACGCCTAAGGACATTCGTCATCCGTTAGCAGTTGTGAGAAAATCTTCTAACAAAATAGGAGTTTGCCTTGATCCACGAGAGTTAAATAAAGTAATCAAGGGAGAATTTTTTTCAAATTTTAGCTGAATTATGAGGGGCAACTGTTTTTAACTCCGTTTTTAGCATTTTAGATGCGAAAACATAGGATATTTTGCCAAATACAACTAAATGACAAAAATAGTTGTCTTTGTACTTTTGCGAGCCCTTTCGGAAGGTACATGTTTAAGCGACTCCCTTTCGGAATTTCTTCCGCCCCCGAAATTTTTTATAAAAATTTCATGGAAATTTTTGAAAGTTTACCAGGTAATGTTTATTATATTCGTGGCCTGTTAGTCTTTGGTAAAAATAAAGAAGAACATGACAAGAATTTAGAAAATGTCATTGAAAAAGCTAAACAAGCTAACAGAAAATTTAATAAAAGTAACTGTCAATCAAGTTAAATTTGTAGGGCATATAATTACAAATTCTGGCAATGACAAAATTTTAATTAAACTTTTAAGTTTGGTAAAAAAAGACTGGCCAGAGAATAAACAAAATCCTGTGCAGAAATTTCAAAAGTACTGGTTATTTAGAGATGACATTATCAGCGTAAATGATGTTTTATTGAAGGATAACAAAGTAATAGTTCCGAACTCATTCAGGAAGGAAATGCTCGACTTAATTCATTATGATCATATGGGAATAATTAAATGTCAACTTCGAGCTAGACAATGTCTCTATTGGCCAAAGGAGCCTTTAATCTTTAATTCCTTCGCCGATACCTTCTAATGTTTGGGAACAGACTTAAGGGTAACAATTATTTACTTGCAATAGATTATTTTTCCAAATTTATAGAAAAAAGACCGGACAGAAACTAGATAGCTTTCATACAATCAATGCTTTAAAGTCTACCATTGCAGCCCACGGTATTCCAAAAATTATTAGGTTTTACAATGGTACCAATTATTATAGTTCAGAAGAATTTAATAATTTTGTCGAATCATGGAACATTCAACATGTAACTTCAAGCCCAACGTTTGCTCAGTCGAATGGTATAATTGAAAGGGCTATACGAACGTTTAAAAGAATAATGGAAAAAGCCGAATATAAAAGATTCCTACTTGTGTTTATTAGAATATGGCGCGACACCTATAGACAATAAAATTAACTAGATGAACCCGTGGGCTACGCTCCACGACTTTTACCTAGTGGTAAATCGGTGTAGTAATTATACCTAAAACGTGGGTGCATCCCAGGTGCACCACAAAATATTCCCATAGAATATTCTTAAATAATTAATTGCGTTTAATTTAATACGGCAAAAACCATTCTACCTACGGGTGCGATGTTGAACCCCCCCAGGTTGAACTACGACTGCGAACAGCGCTGAGCAGATCCAAGCGTCCATTGGAATGATGCCGATGCAATTTTCTTATTTGCGTTAAAGAAACACCTGATCGAGTGCACGACCTCCCCTATACGATCTCCGCCACTTGAAAAGAGACCGAGCGACCGATATCCATCCCCACCCGTAAAGTGTTGTGCCAGTTCTCTTTTAATATTATGATGATGCTCCAGCCAATTTGCTGTATAATATAGAAATAAATTCTTTACTTACAAAATATTAAATTTTTAATGAAAAAGGGGAAGGTAAAGTATAACAGGATACCTTAAAGTTAATAAACAAGAAAAGCAAGAAGTTAATTATTATGATAAAGCAGCTAAAAAATTCAGTGAATTTAAAGTGCAAGATTAAAGATTCTTATAAAATCGAAGTACTGCCAGATACGACTAATGTTAATAAAAATAATGATAGACCTAGGAGGCATGTAAATAAATAAATTGATTAATTAGACTGTATAAACATTAGTGTTAAAAATAGTAGGTATGTAAGTTAGTTAAGTGAGAAATAATGTTTTACGTTAGTAACGTAAAAATATGGTTAGTTACGCAAAAGCTAAAAAGTTGTTAAGTTATGTGGTAGTTTTAAGTAAGGAAGGAAGTTTAAATATTGCATGTTTTGAATGTGTATCTATGGAAAACCGCAGACCAATTGGTTTCGTCCTTCTGGGACTCATCAGTACGGTGCTTTCCCCTACAAACTCAAACCGTGCAATTTAACTTGCTATATATATATCCTGCCGCGCTCTGGACATATATCAGCAAGTAACAATTACTTTGATTAATTATCTGGGACTAATCAGTAGTACTGGACCGTTCTAACAATTACTCCTCGGGCAAATACCCCACCAGGCATTGAATTATAGAACTAAATCCAGATTTTTGTACTACGAGACGTAGTAGGAAAGTGTAGTGATATACGACAGCGCGCGGAAAAGGCAATCGGGAGGCAGAGCGGTCGGATATATCCTGGTGTACCTGGCCAAATGATTAGATATTGTAAATGCATGTAAGTATAAATAAATAACACAAATAACAATACAGCAATGAAACGACTTTAAAGTCTCAAGCCACCCACAACTTGCAGTCATTCTCAAAGGAAAATGAAAGAAATAAAATAACGAGATTACTTAATACACAACGAACTAATCTTCATTAAAATGCTCTTCTTAATAACGACACATGAAATAATTTATTACATTGAATAGACATGCAATCACCCTTTGAGTAATATTTTATTTCCAGCTACATCTGCATTCACATTCCCATTCATCGTCCAAACCTTACTTTTCCTAATTTTTCTTGAGCTGTATACAAGATCTGAACTCAAGACGTAGTCAGATCCTCGACAATAAAGTATTTTCCCCCTTCAAATTCTTTTTCTGCGACAGTACCCTCCGCTTTGACCGAAAGGAAACAAATTTGGCTAAAAGAGACGATGTTTCCTCTCTTTAAACACAGACGTTCTTTGGCATCGGTCAATGTCAATCATATTCAAATGAATCTTGAGATTATCGCTGAAAAAACTAAACACCTTTTCTTCCACCCCTTCACGTCAGCATCCTCTGGCAATTTTCACTAATTATTTCGCTTGTTATTCACATTTTAAGATTTTCACTATTATGAAGATGTAACCCGCTCAGAATAGTAGATATTTTGGGAACAACTCAATCAGACAACCTACTCTGCTATGCCATTTCAATTCAACTACATTCAGTTACATTCAACTGACTTTCTTGGTATCGACATTACACCTTCCCGTTCCTGCACAAATAATGCGTAAAGTGAAACTTTATAAAGGAGACATTTTTCCTTGAATAAATTTTGCAAGATTCCTTAACAATATACTCGCTAATATGGTGTTTATTATTAATAATGAAGTGGCTATGTCGGTAGAAATTGTCGGGGAAAACGCATATGGTTCTTGTAAGACAAGGTGGGAATAACAAATTAGAGACTGGACAGTGCATAAAACATCGATGCACAAGCTTATAATAAATAACATGTTGATGGAAAGTGAATTTATTTATTTTTACATTACCGACTGAAAATCACCACCTGCTACGTTTATAAATACCACATGCATTTGAAGTATTTTAGTAAATTCTATGGAACTTTTATGCCAATAAGTTGAGTTATAGAGGAACAGCGCCATCTTGGAACACCCTGTTTTCAGATGTCGCACGTGTTATAGAGGTATTTCATTAAAAATTCTTGATGTATCCAAAACCTTGTGAAGGAGTAATAATTGGTGCCACAAAAAAAGTTAGATAAATTTCCAATAAGCAACAATTTTATGTGCAACTAAAATACTATAACAACCAGTTAAAAAAAGCAAAAAGCTTATACGAGTACTATCAATCCTACATAGGTATAAATAAATGCGAGTATTGGCAAAGAAAAGTGAAACATTTACGGCCATTTCCAAAGCAATGTTGCTAAAACTTCGAATTTCTTTAGTCCTCTTATTAGTTTGTTGCTTGATTATGGTGTCCGCATACAATGAGTTTCTTAAGTTTTTCATAAAGTAACAAGCATTTTACTTGCAGATATAAATAAATAAAGTCAAATAATTTGAGACAGAAGTACTTATGAAAAACCAATATTTTTGGTCATTTTTTTCATAACACCTTTACTATGATGATGATGATGATTGCCCGGCTTCCCAGATTTGCTTGAAAAGTAAAGGTGGCAGTGGATATTCGAAGACATGCCAGTTGAGGAATGGTTAGCCGTTAGCCAAACATTCCAGGGTTGTAAAGGGGAAAATTCGCCCTTCATAGTCGGGGAGCAAGGTGCTCTAATTCGATACCATCTTTACAACTCGAACACACACAGGAAAATGAAGCTGATTCTTATGTAAAACGACTTGCCGGATTCGAATTTTGAGGTTGCGAAAATGCCTGAAAGTAGATTTTTCGTAAAATTTTCCTAAATCAATTTTCGACCCTTTTTAATACTTTTCTTGTTGTATTTCAGCAACGAAAAGGGTTAGAGACCTGGTTTTTTCGTGGAATATACAATAAAGTGTACTAATCATCACAGTTTACTCACGTTGCCTCTACAATTTTCCAATTTTATAAAAAAAAATGTTTTCTTGCTAGACCACAAATTTGTGTAATGTATTTTTCATGTACCGGGTAAGTAATCTTATTTTTCGGAATTAACATATACATATGTGAGACACCAAATACGGACAAATGCTCGAAATTATTTTTGGTGAAGAAACCAAACATGAATATTGTTGGTGAAAAAAGTTACAGCGAATTAAACACAAATAACTTGTGCGCACTAGCCGCGCTGAGCCGTGCATTATAGTGGTTTAGGTGCAGGCGTACAAACGTTGCATTAATATCGAGAACATTTGTATCTTTTATTCAGACAAATTGCATTTCCCCTCACATAACCATGATATTATACATTGCACATTAGATTTCATGGATGCACATCGAAAAGAACAAGTCAATTTTTACATTTACAGAACTGTGTTATTGTAGCACAATAGAGTTTAGAGCTATTTGTGAATGTTATTGGCATAATAACGTCATTTTCCATGTATCATGTACCATGTACCATGTACATGTACCATCCATATTCTAAGATGTTTGGGATATTTGGACTTATTTGCCAAGCCGTTTTATATACAGCGCACTTCCTTATCAAGGCGGAACAGTAATGTTGGGGGGGAGTATAATGTATGGTCGCCGCACTCCACTTATTCAAGTGCCGCAAACCTCTCCAACGAAATTGGAGAGAATTTCGTTTTTATGGACGATAACGCCACACCTCACCGCACAAAAAGGGTTGCCAATTTGCTACAGTTAGGGAATATTCAAAGAATGAATTGGTCAGCAGACTCACCTAACATGAATCCGTGTGAGAACGTGTGGGATATGCTAAAAAGGGCCATTTTAAATAGAGATAACCCCCCTTTCACCCTTCAGGAGCTAATTGTTGATGCTCAAGAAGAATGGAACAACATACCGCAGGAAGGCATTAACAATATTTTTATTGGATTGTACAGACGTGTTAATGTTTTGCTCGAGAACAGAGGAGGACATACTGGTTATTGACATCTTCATTTCTCACATTTTGCGAAGACTTCGGTCTTCTGAAAAAAAATAAATCCCAACATTTTCTTAAATTTAATTCCTAGTCTTGTACTCCTTCTATGAAAATAAGCCTTATTGTCCCTACCTATCAACCTATCAGCGCGGCTAGCGCGCACAAGTTATTTGTGTTTAACTCGCTGTAACTTCTTTCTGTAACTTTTTTTGTAACTGTTTTTTGTTTCTGAAATACAACAAGAAAAGTATTAAAAATGGTCGAAAATTAGTTTAGGGAAATTTTATGAAAAATCGATTTTCCGGCATTTTCGCAATTCCCGATCTTTTCGCGACCTCAAAATTCGAATCCGGCAGGTCATTTTACATTTTACAAGAATCAGCTTAATTTTTGTGTGTGTGTTCGAGTTGTATAGAGGATGTTTAAAACGCATCTTTCAGGCGGTCTGCTCCCCGACTATTCAATAAATATTTTGAATAATTTATTTAAGTAATTGGTTTTCATGTTTTAACTAGTAAATATTTATATGGGTTTCATTTGTTTCTGTTTAATTATTTATTATCATTACTTTCTATTTGCACCAGGTATAGACGGATTGCAGTCAGAAATCAGTGTGCAGGACATGAGATGTTTAACATCATAGTCGCTTTGCCAAAAACGGCAAGGTGTGATTTTTTTTAATTCTATGGGGTCTTGAAATATTCTAACTAATTTGGCCATGTAACTGCTCATATCCTGTATAATATTTTTCACCTTTTATTACTGGAACAGTACCAACACATACTAAACTTCTGAATTATGTGCTACACCTCGCAAATAATTCAAAATTTCGTTACGATTTTATAATTTCCTACGAGCGTTTGAAGTCTTCTGTTTAATTATTGGACGTACCTACTTTCTCTTAGATGCTGACGCATTTCTAAACCCAGACTTAAAAAGTGCTACATCTAATTCCACCTTATCCTGTTCTTTTTGGAAGTGGTCGATGAGTTTTCAAAGTGATGGATGAACGCAATCAACAGTTGATTGAAAAGCCCCATCCCAACCTTCAGCCGAATTATTCGTGCGTGGGAGTTCTTCCACGACTCAGTTGTACATATTCCAAATTTTAATAGGAAATTGTGATTCAGCTTCGTCCGATATAGGTGTCTTCCCAGTAATTTATAATTTCATTCATTTCATGCTTCAATAACCCTTCATCTGGTACAACACTCAATGCTAAAAGCACCTTAATATGAATTCGAAAATTTTCGTCAAGTTGGTAAGTACATTTGTACTTTACTTTAAGCCACATACAGTATTTTGTCGGTAGGCTCTTTAGTCTGGAGCTGTTTTGTTCGGGGCTATTTTGTCGGAGCTGTTTTGTCGGGGACTATTTTCACGGGTCACGAAAAGTATCTAATTCAACTTCTAGTAAACTCAAGCAAGGCATTCAAAAATGCAATCGAATATAGGGTGTTCTTTTTAAAAACAAATTAAGCGCTAACAATTTAAAAATAACTAAAAAATAACAAACAATCCAACAGCTTTCACAAATCAAAATGCACGAAGCCAACTTTTTATCACACAACCCTCGTACTCTCACTTTCTATCGCGTCGATATCAATTTAAAAGTCACTAATTTACTGCTGATGTGCTGATTCACTTGCTAAACTTGATGAACAACATATGAACGTGCTGTATCTCGCTTCTTGGATACACATAAAGCACCAGTCTTCGTTTCTTTTCGTGCTTATTTGAAATAGGAAGTATTTTAAGTGCCGTTCTGTTTAAAATGGGCTGCTCTATTAACATAGCATATAAATGAAAATTATGACTACTTTACTCATTATGAAATGAAAAGGTGGTGAACTGATCTCAAACAGCAGAATAAAATATTGAGAACCAGAACGAGATTTGCTGAATGAATGGGGCTTCGCAAATTCAATAACCGTGCGGGAAGGTAAAATGCAGGTATTCTTACAAAATATTTATGTCGTCTACTTTCCTTAAGGGAACAAATTAGGTGCTCGATATTATAATCATACTGCACAGTACACTTTCCCGTTAATTTATACAAATGCATGATTAAGAAATAGAAATTCGATATAAATAACAGACACTCGATTATTATAATGAATGCTCGGTATATAATTCACATGCTCGGTAATATAATAAATACTCGATAAATATGATAGACGCTCGATAAATGTAATGAAAGTTTGATACAAAATTCAAATGCCTCCCATAATAATAAATATTCGATAAAAAATTATAAACTCTCAATTATTATAATGAATGTTCGGAATATAAAGGTATACAAAACGTACTGCTTTGTTATATACTTGCCTGTCACTGAATACAGCCAAAAAAGTGGTTCCACGGCCCACTATTTCCGGTCTTTGGGCAAGCGGAGCGAGCGGAGCGTTTAGGTCTCCCCCCCCAGCGTTTATTTAGTACCCCATAGGGATAATTCAATTATATCAAGCAAAATTTGATTTAATAGTGAACCCGACTTATCGAGCATTTACATTTTTTTAGAGCGCTTATTTGATTAAAGTAGCGACCAGAACTTATAGTGCAAATGAGATACTTTATCGGGTGAATTTCTTTAAAATACAAAGCAAATTGAATTAGTTTATTCGGCATTTTTATATTTTATCGAGCATTAATTATTTTATATCGAGCATTTATTATTTTTTAGTATGCAAAATTCATTAAATTATCGGGTGTAAATTAAGACCCTTTCCTTAATTGCAATTTCTCGGTGCAAAACTAATTTCAACAACTAAAAAATGCCGACATTGTTGCAGATCAGCTCGAATTTATGGCACGAGTGTTTTTTCCCTTGCTAAATCAAATACAATAAACAATACATAATTAAAATGGGTTTCTTAGAGAGTTCAGCTTTTTCATTAAAAACTGTATTATTTATTTTTACAGCCGGTTGAAGTTAATGGCTTGGAACGGTGCACACATGTACTGGCTTTAAAGGCGACTTCACATTAGTGTTTTTAAAACGATGCGCCTCCAGCCATTTGTATGTTTGTTACTAACAGAATAAGGAAGTTATTTTATTAGGCGGAACGCTGAATCTTCCAAATCTTTGACCCACAAAGGGTAACTTAGTATTATTAAAAGATTTCTATGGGATTTTCACAACTATCAAAATATTTAAATGATGCTGATTGATAATACATCATTTATTTATACAGTATGTCTCCGGATTGGGTTACAAAGATTACATTTTTTTAATTTCAAAGGAACTCAAAAAAATAAATTCTTTATTATACTTCCAACATTAATAAACATTTTATGAGTCAAAAAAGCAAAAAGAAACTAATAAAATATTTAACTGAGTTTTACTACCACTACTATACTTTCTACCAATCAGAATATGATCGTGTCAAATTTTGCATAAAACGTTTCATTCGGATAAAACCATCTTCAGGTTATTTTTTTCTTATGACGGTCATGTAGAATTTTTACATATTTAAAAAGCCCTAATTTTTCTGATTAAATTGATATACTAAATATGTTTTAAATAAAAAAGGCATTTAAATATAATGCCTATTTCATATTTTTGTAAAACTGGAGAAATAAAATAATAGTTTAGGCTTATTTTATAGTAAAAACAAAACTATTATTGTATTTTATTAATACAATTACGTATTTCTTTTAAGGAAATTTATGAGAAGAATTAAATCGCAAATCGTATTCCAAAATAAATTTAAGTCAAGTCGGATTTGAACCACTCTTTCCAAATTAAGCAATTTGACCACTAAAGTAAAATATTTTAGGAATTTCTGTTACTACACTTTACTTTTGAGAAAATCTCATAAGAAAATAATCCAGGGCCTGGTCTTTGAGTTAAAACATGTGGTATATAAATGTACGTAATTAGAAAATTAGGGCTTTCTAAATATATAAAAATTCAATATGGCCCCCTTAAGAAAAAATAAACCTGAAGATGGTTTTGCCGGAACGAAATGTATTACGTAAAATGTGACAACACCTGCTGGAAAAGCATATACGACATAATATAAGTGTAACAAATGAACGATTTTTTTATGTTGGACCAATTATGTCTTCCAATATTACTTAGATGTTGGTTATAGTATAACCAATATGTCAGTCCTTTACAGGTAGTATGTCAAAAGTACATATTGCCTATCTGCCTGTAAAAAATTGTCAAGGATGATATTTTTACCGACCAAGTTCTTTCTTCCCCTCCATACATTTTGTATTACGCTACTGGTCACTATAATTGTGTTTTTTAATTTATCCGCTGAAATGGAAAATACTTTTGCCTCTCTTAGTTTTCTAATATATTTTGTTTAGGATTTATTAGACAACATTTTGGTGGTGGCAGATAGAAATAAAGACAACAAATTGCTTTCTTGAGATGGTTGAAAGATCAAGGCGCTATTGAAAACCCACTGCAGTAAAATCCAATCTCCCAGAAGAACTCCAGACGTTTGTTGATCCTAATTTTTCCACTCTCCTACAAAGAGAAGCTCCAAATCTAATGGTATGTTCTATTTGACGATTGTTGAATAAATTGTCAATTATCTTTTTATTTTATTGTTCCCCGAGTTCAAGTTCAAATTAAAAATAGAGGACAATAAAATTACGTATAAGGTATTTTTTTTATTTTGCACATATCAATATATGTAATTCCATACATTTATAAAAAAGCTCGTACGTACTTCAAGTACTATCACACATTATATCATTAGAAAAAGAACTCTACAGTCTACATTTAAATCATAGCGATTGTACAAAAAAATCATCAATACCAAAACAAAGAAACAAAAAAATACACATCGGTTAAAAGTATTAACCAATTCGTGAGATCTACCGACCTTTGGCACTGGATTACAAATTGCAGAATACTGTGTTAACAAAACTCGTTTTGTTTCGGAAAAACAAAAATTAGAGTTTTGAGAAAAAAATACAATTCGTTTTCCAAGTGCCATCGAAATCGTTAACTAATATCACAATGGAGCTCAAATGATTTTATTACTAAGCTCTAGATATCACTTGGCCCATTTAACATGGTCGTTTTTTAAAATCGTTAAAAATTCGTATTTTTATTGCTAAAAAACTAATACGATTAAAAAAACGGGAGGTCCATTAAAAGTAATTACAATAATAAATTTCCTCCCTTCTCGACTCTAAGACTACTATCACGCTCTGCTTCATCAATAAACTATAAAAAATGATCATAAAACACAGTTTAAAAAAACATGAAAATGACGAGAAACAATCATCATAAAAATAAATAACAAAAACACAGTTGCTATTAGAAAAGAACTACTCAGATGGTTATGAGTATTCATGATATTAGAGCAACTGATGATGATGATGATGATATTTTTTTCAGTCTTTACAAGTTAAAGATATAATAAAATATACAACTTAATCGCTGAAGGAACGATATAATTTCTTCTTGGTCAGGTCATAGTTGGAACTTACCATCACAGTGCCACCTCTCGTAATTTTTCTGTAACAAAACAAAAAAGATGGTTAGTCAAAAATCCGATTTTTTCAAACAGTTGTTCAACTTACTTGAGAAATTGCGGCAAGAACGAGTTCCAACCTGCCGTAGACTGCTTAAGAGTTAAATACAACTCGAAAGTGGATGCTGTATATGGATCACATTTTACAGTACTCAGTCTACGACATTCACCTTCCGTTTGGAAACTCAGGTACAAGGTACATCCTCTCAAACCACATAATTCAGATTCCGCTTTTTCTATGATATCTTGGGCTATGTGCTGAAGAAGTCCGCAAGGAAGAAGAACTTCACCACAAGTCAAATGGGTTCTTTTGGCATTTCTAAGTTCTTCTTCTAAGCGTTTTGATAAGATATCGACTGCCACCCCAAAGTCATCTTCATCGGAGACCGGATATGAGTCATACTCGATATCTTGAACTGAAAAGAAAAAAAAATGTTCAAAGTATTACGTATACATATCATTATTGATTAATCGCGATATCTAATTAAATGACCTGCAGTAACCGCCAACATTTGACCTCAAAAATTGCGCACATTTTTCTACAACTAAATTATTATACAAGCACTAATTATGTACGTCACATATGGTCCATTTATAGAACTTATTCAAGCATAGGTCAAAGTAAAGATCGATGAAAAAATAGATTAACAAGTTGAATAACCCAACAAAAACTGTTCGCAACATTAAGGTCATTTCAGCGGTAACCATGGTGATTTCGTTTCGTTGCCTAGCATCCTCGTCATGGCAACAGTAAAAACTGCATCGCTGTTGCAATCGAGGCTCAAGGTTGAAAAAACAATGCAGGGAAACGTCAACCGGCCTACTCTCTATTTATTTCCGCATCGAGATTAATGTATGATTTCCGTAGTTAATAATAGACTCTCGATAATTGGCAGGGTTCTTAGAAAAAAAAAGCAGAAATGAAAGCTGATTTGTTGGGATAAATTTTCTCCGATGTGCAGATTTGAAAGCCGGTTTCATCAAGAAAATATTTTATTAATTTATAAAAACTTACCGTTACTTCTGTTGGTATAACCAAAACTTGAAACTGGTAAAACTTCCATTTTCCTTCTTCAAAACACTACAATTCTACTTGCTGATGAAAAAGCCGGTTGAATTCCGCAACGCAAATCAATGAGCGGTGCTCAACCCACAACCGTTGAATGCTATCTGAAAGAATCAGCTGTGCCGGCTTTGCTTTTATGCGTTTTCCCCTTCCGCTGAACCGATCAGCTGTTCGTGGCCGCTCGGGCTGCTTTGCCTACGTGATCGCCCGGCCATCATCACCGGCAAGCCGGCCGCTATGTTTTTCTTTGTTCTAAAAGTCATTATAATCTGGGTAGGTAATGGAAATTGTGTTAAATTGAAAATGTGGCTTGAACTGAAAAAGCAAAAATATAACTTGTTTCATCATCCAGTTTCAAGTATCTTCTACGCTTCCTGCTATGGAGCAGAAGTTGCATCAGCCGGTTACTGTTTTGTGATATGATTTGCATCATTTCTTGTTCCTTAGTTCTTTTGCCAGCTTTAATTGAACGCGTGTTTTGTTTAATTTTATCAACTTCTTGTATATGAACAAATAAAAATACAATTAAGGGAAAAAGTACTTGTACTTTTTTGGGGTTTACATTATCTGAAGCGTGTGTGGACAATAATAATTTAATTAAAAATTTTTTTTTTCTGGTACAGAAATAAATTAACTTCTACTTGATGTACGTCAACTGTAGTAGACAAGTTGGCACCGGTTGAGACTACAGTTTTGTAACCTCATGTGCTGTTGACCTTGGCAATACATTTATCAGTGGAAAAATGGAACTATTTCTACCTAGATTGTAGATTCTAATACTAATGTACTGATAACAGCTGATGTGGTCTAAAAATGACTCAGTTTTTACTCCACATATATTGCAAAAATTCCTCATCATTGTTTAAAAAATTGACTAACAGGGTTGCAACACCAATACGGTTATTGCAGGTACTTTCAATTGTGCTGGTAAAACAAAACTAAAATATACATATACTAAACCTAGATATACCTATGCGTAGGTAAGTCGTAAGTTTATCTAAATAACTGGAAAAACAAAACCAAAATTTTTTAAACTTATAAAGCTATAGCAATGTAAATTGTAAGGTCATTGGTACCTAGTACACATTTTGATTTTTTAATACAAATTGTTAAATCATTAATAAATAAATAAAAGGCATAACAGTGGACGTAGATATGAACCTTGTGGAACACCGGATGTTACTAACTTAAATGGGGATGTGATGCTATTGAAATTTAACATTTTTTTAAATGACCGACAAATCTGGTACACTAAATTTCTTTCTTATCTGAGAAGCCCACTTTCGACTTCCTTAAATATGATTAAAAATAAATGAGTAAGAGTCAACATCACACCATATTACATAAATAATTTAATACAATGCATTATTTGTCTTTCGTCCGTATACGTGATAATATTCAGATGCATACCGTATTTTTGTTTTATTCTAGACTTTTCGGTTGCCCAACTTATAATTTTATTTCACACAGATAAGATCGCGTGTTTTGCCATTTTTAATAATTTTTCCATTCAAGTTGGGATGACGTGTATCACATTGATTGCTGGAAAAGATGTTCATACATTCTGATAACAGATTATTCCAGACGGGTTTTTTTTAATTTGCGATCTTGATCGATCAAATTTGTCGAGCTATTTTAAAAATAAATCTTGAAAAGTGCTAAAACTGGTTGACAATTATACACTGTTACGAACAGATTGCTCGGTAATGATAATTTCAAAAGACAACAGTTCGTGTGATGAAAAAATTATCGCCTTTATTATATTATATTGCTTCCCTTTGTTGCTGACGTTTCTTGTGTACGCTAATAATTTTATAATGTGTGAATTTTATTTAGCGATTAAAAACAATATGTTCAGGAAGTCTGTATTTATAAAACCCATTTTAGGTCAAGGATACTTATGGACAAAACATATCCATTATTAAAAAGTTATTGTGACCCTTACCTTTTGTTCAAAGCCAAGTTTTGTATTCGAAAATGATGTGACTAATGCAGCAGTTATCTGATTCTAATTTAAGCAATTGGGAGTCTATTGTATCAAGTTTTAATTGTCATTCCCATATTATTTCTTCGAAAAAGTGCAAAATGACATGAAAATTTAATATGCTGGAGTGCTTTATTCAAATGCTGCATCGGAAGCAAATTTTTACTGTTATCCAGAAAGACGACACAGCCTCATAAAAGTATTTTTGAAAGATTGAAAAAAAGACTCGTCAGTTAGGGGGCATTTAAGAAAACAAATCTGAACTGAAGAAAGAAATAACAACTTAAAAATGACTAAAGTAAACTAATAACAATGTTTGAAACTGAATACTTCAAAGGAAACTGTTCAAATTGATGTCCATTACTAGCAACACATAAATTGCAATTCTTCAGATTTTTTTTGAGCTGCGTTATAAATATGAATATTACAGTCAAAATTAAGACATTGAATGAAATTGTCTCTCAGTTCGTTGATATTATTATTATTCATATTTATATAAATTATTTTTAATATGACCCCAAAAGAAGAAGTCCAGTGGGGTCAAATCTGGCGAACGTGGCGGCCACCTCACTGGTTCGTTTGTGCCTATCCAATTGTTCCCATAATAAGTTGGCAACAGTTCTGAAATAATTCTGGTTTTGTAAGGTGGTGTTGGAAAAATATTTTTTTCTTCTTTCATTCAATGGCAAGTCGTCTACGAACTCTTCTGCATTTTCATTACGGTAATTTCTTGCTCTTCTTTTGCTAAATGACCCATAATTAACGAGTCTTTCTTTTAAACTTTCAAAAATACTTTTATGAGGCTGTCGCCTTTCTGGATAGCGGTAAAAATATGCTTCCGATGCAGCATTTGAACTATTATTGCTTTGAATGAAGCAATCCAACATATCAAATTTTTCATAATTTTCATAAGCCATTTTGCACTATTTCGAAGAAATAATGTGAGAATAACAATTAAAACTTGATAAAACAAATTTAATGAATTGCCAGTGTTGGTGACAGCCGCCTACTATAAGAAAACTTCGAAAGACGATATTATTTTATATTGAAAATTGTGAATTTTTATTAGAAATAAATGAAAATGAAAAAATCGACCCCACATATTATATACCTATATATATTTGAAAAGAGGGAAAAATACTCTATTTAACTATTTAACTATTTGCGTAACAAACCAAAGTTATATTTTTTTAAATGGAAACCCCCAATTTTGTTTACATATTCACGTTCCCCACAAAATTTCATGGAAAACGATATACCACATTATGGGGTTTCCAGCAGGGGATGTTAAGATATTGCCATTTTAGTGCCAATCTGGACCCATCTTTGTGGCACTACTGACGCCTACTTATCGAAGCTGTCTAAGATTTCTTTATCGAACTAAATTCACAGACTACTCTATATTTGCAAATTCTGTTAATACCTTTGCTACAGTACTTTGTATTATACAGGGTGGTCAACATACGCATAATTGAATTTTTCTCAAGAATTTCAAATGGAACACCTGTATATTAATTGCACATTTAATAGCCAGTTTACTGAGCAGGCATTGCCAGCTGTGCGGCTGACAGTTTCTACGGAAATTAAAATTAGAACTTAAAAATTTTCAATTTCACTGTTATTTTTTTCAATTTTATACGGATTTCCCCCTTTAATTTAAATTCGGACCTGTCCCGTTTTAAATCGATTTAGTTAGGTAATTTTGTTGCGTATTTTGAATTCCTTGTTTTGGAATTTCGAATTGCTTCAGGACAGATAAATGGTTAAAAGTAGATACAAATTATTAATAAGCTAAATATGACTTTGTAGAGGAAATGTAATTTAAACGAAAAGCTGGGCGGAGAACAAATTTATAACGTAAATAATGTTTATTAACAGTGCCATTTTTATGGAAAGTAATTCGAAAACATTGCTTTCCCGAGGTAACTGTTTTATTCTCACTTTTTATAGAAGAATCATATTTTGTAGTCAAAATGCAAATCGCGTTGAAATCATGTTACCTGTGATAAACAAAACAGCTCCAACTCGCATCTGTCATAGTTTGAAGCATTTTCTGCATTTTCTTAATTTTTTTATTTAATTTTAATTTATTTATTTCATTTCAATAGACTTGTTCTCGCTGTAGTTTTTTGTTTAAATTACGTTTCCCACTAATGATAAAAGCCAAATTTATCTCATTAATAATTTCTACTGACTTTAAAATATTTATCTGTTCTGACTTCCGCAACAACTCCAAATTTGAGAAAAAGAAATTGAAAACACACAACAAAAGTACGTAACTAGGTAAATTGATTTATCGAGTGAGTGGCTCAAATTTAAGTTTTCTTGGTTCTGGTAGACATTGCGATTTCGAGCTGTTTTTATTCTTTTTGCTATATTTGTTCACAATAATACTAATTCTCGGTAAGAATATCTTGAAAACTACCCGTTTTAGGCATACGCGGGTAGACTTAATAAAAATTAAATCGATTTTACCTGCAAGAAGTAATTTTGCAATGGGACTTTTGTGTCAGTGTAAATTCTATTGGCTTAGTTTTGCGCAGAAACCAAATTCAAACATTTTTTTTTGTTTTGGGTGAAAAAATAGGTGAAATCCTAATAAAATTGCAAAAAATAACAGTGAATTTGGAAATTTGTAAGTTTCAATCTTAATTTCTGTAGAAACTGTCAGTCGCAGACCTGGCAATACCTGTATCAATCGGAAGCTTAGTAAACTGGCTATTAAATGTGCAATTAATATACAGGGTATTCCATTTGAAATTCTTGAGAAAAATTCAATTATGCGTATGTTTACCACCCTGTATAATGTAAAGCACTGTGACAAAGGTATTTTCAGAATTTGCAAATAGAATAGTCTGTGAATCTAGTTCGATAAAGAAATCTTTGACAGCTTCTGTAAGTAGGCGTCAGTAGTGCCAGAAAGATGGGTCCAGATCGACACTAAAATGGCAATATCTTAACATCCCCTGCTCGAAACCCATTAATGTGGTATATCGTTTTCCGTGAAATTTTGTGGGAAATGTGAATATTTAGAAAAAATTTGGGGTTTCCATTTAAAAAAATTTAACTTTGGTTTGTTACACAAAATGTGAAGACTCTGTATAGACCAAAATAATTTTATAAGGTGCAGCATGGGATTTCCTAAGCACTTGCAAAATTTCATTCTGATGCCTTGAATGGTTCAAGTGATATAGACCGTCCCCGCACTAATGGGCCATCCTATATACCGGGTGACCACGAGATCAGGCTCACCCCTATAACATTTTTGTTTTTCAAGGTATATTAATTTGAAATTTGGGACAGTTAAATGGCATGTAAATCTGTATTATTTGGAACAGTTAAAATTTTTTTGGCACTTCCGGTTTCACCGGAAATGAACAAACATTCGAATTTTTAAATGGAACAGCCTGTATATTTTCACATTTTTGGAATCATCGTTTCATTCTAGATACGGTAGTGCAACTTTTGGTTAAAAACATTACCATAAAAAATTTTTAGAAGCAATTTAAATCTTGCATCTAGACATCCATGACTGAAAGAAAACCATTAAGTCGGGGTCCTAAACTAGTGTAAAAACAAAATTATCAAATTAGGTCAAGTAGTTTTTCTGTTAGAGCCATCTAAAAATCTAAGACAGTTTTTCGGGCATAAGTCAATTTTAGTATTGAAAATACTTCTGGGCGCGTGTTTATGGGACTCATCTTACGAAAAATGCATCGACAGGCGACAGATTCTGTCGGCGACGCGCGCAGTCGAGGCTGCTAATAATAATATTGTATGGAGAGCGCTAGCCAGATGCAGAGAACAATTCAATTACTAACTAACTAAGGCACGGCGAGCGCGTTGCAATAAAAGTTCAAACACTACAAAAACTGATGCGTTAATATTTTGTTACATATTGCGTCAGTTTGACTATGTGCCTTGTGCTTGTCACAAATCATTTCTTTTATTTTATTGTATCAATAATATACCAAATTGCAACGGCACAGATCACTTTTGTTGGACATCTTAGAGACCGAGCAGTTTTGTCGGTATTTTCAATACACCTATGATACTTGCGTAAGATGCGAGGTCTGTGAATTTTTTTAAATGGAACCATGATGGCTCATCGAGATATTTCGATAAAGCTATTTTTTACGAACCGTTTGATATCAAACACGATATCTTTAATTCAAAAATACTCGGAGATACCTTTTTCTTTGTATTTGCTAAATAGTAAAACAAGTGCAAACTAACACATTTACTCCAACATTAATTTATTATCAACAGTACCTAAACGTAGCATTCTTCCCTGCTTCATCTAAAATTTATTATGAATACAACAAATTATAATAATAATTATTATGCATCAGTATAAAATAAAGTAGGTACCTGGGTACAATAAGCAAATGAACAAATGAATTCCAATTACTGTCAAGGAATTTTAATTCCTTTGTTCCTGTACTTTATTTCTAAGCTAACTTAGGGTACCCAGGTGCCGACTTTATTTTATACTAATGCATAATAATAATTATAATCTGTTCTAGTCATAATAAATTTTAGATGAAGCAGGGGATAATAAATGTTCGAGTAAATGTGTTATAGTTTTCACTTTTCACTTGTTTTACTATTTAGTAAATGCAAAGAAAAATATATCTCCTAGTATTTTTGAATGAAAGATGTCGTGTTTGGTATCAAATGGTTCGTAAGAAATAGCTCTATCGAAATATCGGGATGAGCCATCATGGTTCCATTTAAAAAAATTGACTTATACCCGAAAAACTGTGTCTTAGATTTTCAGATGGCTGTAACAGTAAAACTACTTGGCCTAATTTGATAATTTTGTTTTTACACTAGTTTAGGGGCCCGACTTAATGTTTTTCTTTCAGTCATGGGTGTCTAGATGCAAGATTTAATTTGCTTCCAAAAATTTTTTATGGTAATGTTTTTATCTAAAAGTGGCACTGCCGTATCTAGAATGACACTATGGTTCAAAAAATGTTAAAATATACAGGCTGTTCCATTTAAAAATTCGAACTTGGATTAATTTCCGGTGAAACCGGAAGTGCCATGAAAATTTTTACTGTTGGAAATAATACAGATTTACATACCATTTAACTGTCCCAAATTTCAAATTAATATCTTGAAAAACAAAAATGTTATAGGGGAGAGTCTTGTCTCGTGGTCACCCGGTATATCCCATTATTTTACAGAATTACAGAATTACCACATGGGGATGCTGAGCACTCTACTATAAGGGTAGGTAGATTATTTTTTGAATTAAAATATATTTACATATATTACTTTAAATCATCGACATTAAATTGCACCGTTGCAACGACACATTGCGTTATATACAGAATTTTGTGTACGTGACATGCAAGTTGTAAACTATTCTCGTATATACCAGCTTTTCACGGAAATGCCCCAGGCTTGCAGCGACCACAAAATAATGAATCAGGTGATTCTATGAGCTAATGAACATTTGGATCTAGAATATTCGAACGAAAGCAGCAAGAAAATTAATTTAAATGTTGTGAAATAATATTTGTTTGGCGCGATAGTTTCTTAAACGAATATGTATAATTATTTCATAATATTTGAAACTAATTAATTTTGTTATGAGCTGTTATTCAATCACCCAGCATGAAAATTTATGATTTATTTTATTAGTAATTCTTTTTATCATTTTGACAATCAATTATTTTGCACTGTTCGGCACCAAATAATATCTATATGTATATGGTGAAAATTTGAAATTTGAACTTCAAACTTTGGGATGCAAGCGTTAGCACACTATGCGAAGTAAAATCAGACTTCAGCGTTTGCAGGTTTCAGACAAAACCAATCGACGTGACTTCTAAAAGCTAAGACGCTGATGAAATTCTGCACACGTGCAACGATTTAGGGTGGATTTAACGTCAAGCTTAGAGAAGTCTACTATATTATAGACATGGACCTACTAAATGTTGTTTTTTAGCCTCTAAAGCATGTTTTAAACATTTCTTTATCAACTTATGATTGTAAAAAATACATATGGCAGTAATGTAAAACAATACATTATTCTAAATTGCTGGAACTCTGTTACTTCTGTATGTACGACTGCCAGTGGCGGCTCGTAATAATGGGCTCTAGAGCGCCCCCTTCCCAAAGATTTCTAAAAGAAAATTAAAGAAAATCACGTAACGAATTTTCATATTTTCAATTTTTATCTAATTAAGTATAATAAAACATAATATTTTTATCTGTTTAAACGCCTGTTATATTCATAGCGCACACCCCTAATCGATTATTCAGCCTGCAGATTAACCCAGCCCTAAAGCTGGAATGAGTCGAGCGATGCGCGCCTAGAGTAGAATACAAGACCGGTGCGAATCAGCTTGCCGCCCGGATTGACTGAACATATACCAGCAATGAGGTGTTTTAAACAAAAAATTTTAAATCTTTTGAGACTCAATATTTTTCACGTTAAAATAGATTGATAAGCAAAAATTCCAGGGAGTGAAAACAAATTATTATTTCGCGTAAAATGCCCTATGCACGATTCTCGAATTGGCTAGAATTCACACGAAGGCGTCAATTATATTATGTCAGCCAAAAAATTATTATGCCATGAGATTATGAGAAATAATTGAATAGAGCTGTCTGTAATAAGCGATAAGTAAAAAATATTGGACTTTTCTTTTAGATATTAATTTTTGATTCTTGCGTTTTTTATGTGAAATGAAAATAGAAGTTTAGACTTTACTTTTAAACATTCATTTTTTTTTGGTTTCTTGGTTCTTATATTGCTTTCTTGTGAAGAGCAAATGAAACCGCGAGGAGAAAACATTGTTTCAGACCGAGTTAAGATTCTACCTAAACGTTGTTAAAGTTTCTTAGCGGAGCCTCCCTCTTTAACAAGTCACTCTGTGTGTAGACTTTCTTACGATAAGTTGGCTCAATTTAGTAGATAAATGTAACATTATAGTTACAGGACATCCTTAGTTACACCTGTGTGGATCCAATGTTGTTAAATGTATGTTTCTTTAAAATGGTATCAAGATTTTCGACTCAGAATTTTATGATTGACAATCGTCACATGTAGTCCTTTCACCAATTTATACGCACCCTGTATAGATGTATACATATACCAAAAACTAGTAGTTATTTCTAAAAATGATAATAAACACGGGACTTTTTATTGAAATATTTATTTACAGAAATATTAACGATAATTATTATAGTTACTGCTAAAACCTTGGTATATACCTTTTTGTGTACTTCATGCATACGTAGATATGAATAGAAAACAAATATTGATATTAATAACAAGAAATACAAATATTATTATAAAAGTATCAAACTATTGATTTTGAGTGAGAATTGTTTAAGTACATAACATAAGAAATGAAAAACTTATGAATTAGGAATAAGAGTAAATAACGAGTACTCCTTGATATCATTATACTCATATGAAAACGAGAAAATTTAGTAGGTATAGTTAATACTTAAACGTTTCTGATAACAGAGGTGAAATTTTTATCTGTGCACGGAAAGAAAAAATATGTTAAGACAAGTTCGTAAAGGTATTTTTACTCGTAGATAGCAAAACAACTTAATTGACTTATTGATTTTTTATTAACGCCTTAGGTAGGTTTTAGATAAATGGTTAAATATATAAATTAAGGTGCTTAAAGCAATTAAGAAAGCTTTAAGGCTGGGATACTCGAATACACGAGAAGCGTTCTCCTCGCTTCTGAGACGGTGTTAGTACAGACAGTCCAGCTCAAAAACTGTATTACTTATAGACATGAATTATGGTTTAAAAGAAATATGAGGGTTGGTAGAATACGCTTATAACTATTTTATTTGCCATATTTACACTGTTGTTAAAATAAACGAAGTTGAAAACTGGCAAATTTTAACGGAAAACTTAGCATTATTCACACACAAATTGTACATTTGGATTGTAGTTTAACAGCCAAATAAAATATATGAGCATATTCACCGATCTTTTAGCTTTATTTTAAGATTATATTTGCCTAATTTCGTTGTTTCAATTTTCTGCTGGACTGACTGTTCCAAGCGGATGCTGAAGCTATGTCTATTTCTGTCTTACACATGTACTGCCGATCTCCTGTCCTTTCGTTGCGTATCCCACCCTTAAAGAATAAGTACTGTTTTGTATTCATAGTTAGTGAGTCATTAAAATTATGTTATGTTCACAAATGAGTTTTAGGAAAGTAGTCTGTACTAAATTGGTGCCACAAAGCGGGGTACGGACGATCTTGTAAAACACATACGTTTTCGGAATGACGTTTACCAAGAGCATCTATCACAGACAGACACGTTCAGCATGACAAAACGTCTTTTAACGCTTTACGTAGTTCTTATAGTTGTACCATACATCAAAATGTTCTGACATCTAAAATATACATAGATACATAAATTCATTGATGTAAAAGATTAAGATGTGATAAAAATATAAGCTTGAAAATGCAGTACAAACATAAGATTAATAATTCACCAGTACGTACAAAATATTTTTCGAAAATTTCCCCCACATTGCTGTTCCGGCGCCTTCACCAAAAATTAGTTTCCTAATAAACTCTTTCGTTTTCAAGGATAAAATTGGGTTGCAGGTCCGTTTCAAAAGTTATATAGAGCCTTTCAATTTAGACTTACGATGGATTAATAAAGTAAATATTCTGTCAAATACTTATCTAAAAATCCGCACAGCTACCTAAACCAAAGAGGCTGGTATTAACTCGTTTATTTTAAGTGGAATGTTATTCTTTTCGCTTTATATTTCGCTTTATAATTTGCACTGTCGCCCATTATACTTCGTATTGCCGTTCTCGATTTACAATAACTACTTGTAGTCGTAGTTTTTCCGCAGTTCCGACTACAAGCAGTTATTATTATCCTTGTATGTACTGCCGCGTTCCCAATATTTCGAACTGATATATTTTTATTCAAATTTCTCGTTTTTCAAAAAAATATATGTTTGAATATTGATCAATTTTCCGAATCGATAACTCAATTGATCTTTTAGTTATTGTGGTTTTAATATTTATCAAAATTTTAAATATGATCTGAAACACTTTTCGTTATTTTTGTTATTGCAGTGGAAGAATTTGTTTTTGTTGCAAGAACATTTTCTATAGCGCCTGTGTTTTTAAAGAGAACCTCTGCGAAATAATTTATCGTCTTTCGCGGCGTCCAAAAGAAATTGTTTTATTTCTTTGTCACAAACGCCGGCTGCTAGGCTAGAACATTACCATAACTCAAGAAAGTATAGCTCTGCCACTCACCCATCGCTGCCAAGTAACGAGACGGTAATCTGTCATGGAGAAGTCGTGTGGTAGACTAGACTCAGCAGTTGGAATAGTAAAAAATAGAAAGAGCTGGAGCCAAGCTGTTCTCTCTCTACCACCGAGTAAGCGAACTGGCTTCCATTTATCAAAGGAGCCACGCGTCAGTGACGGAGCAACGAATGGAGTGTGTCCCACAATGTACGTAACAGCCAAATATCTCTTTTATTACTTATCGCATCAAATTTTCGTTCAGACAAAAAAAAATTCTTGTAAAAAGCTCTCCTTGAAAACCCACTCTAATACATCTTATACGAGGAGTGTTCAAGACGAAAAAAACTGTTTCGGTGACATGGAAAATGGTCTTGTTCTACGTCGGATCGAAGAAATTCATTAAAAAAGTTTGCTCAGAATCCAAAAATATGGGCTCATGCAAAAAAACTTGTGTGTGTCAGCTCCGACGCACGACTGGAGTTTACTCCTTACGAACGATTATTTTAACTTCAATCATTTGATAATAGGGTACACGCGAATGTCAGTTTTATACCTAAATGTGTATTTATCAGATGGTTTATGCCCGAAAATGTCCAACTACATCAAAATATAAATTGTTTATAAATTCAGTAATTAAGTGACAATCTGCTAAACGTCGATCCCACTGGCAATGAAATAAATACTTTTCCTGGTGTTCGAATAGGCGTTGATTCACATTTCGGCACTAAGCAATATTTGGAGTATTTAATATTAGGTTTTTCCATATTAATTCAAGATTCAACAAATTTAGGAACGAACAAACACTGCAAATGCTGACTTTAGAACGCCAACTCGCCAACTGTCATATCTACTCTATGCCACTCTATTTTCATAAAATTTCCGTACCGAGGGCTATAACTGAAAATCGATTCTTAAGGAGTAAACTCCAAAAATAATGATAAATTCTTCCTGGCACAATGCATGGCGTAAATACCTATATTATATGGTGAGTGCATAGGCAGACGCTATTCGGTCGGGAGCGCGCATGACGTTGCTTGGGAGCGCCAAACCTCGGATATTACGGTCCGCTATGCACGGCAAAGCGTATCTATGCCTTTCTCGTTCATATTAGAATGATTTTGTACACCTACCAAGAAAAAATGAAACATATTTGTTGCAATAATTAATTTATTATAGAGTGACATTCAAATATTGCATATTTTGAATGTGTATGGAAAACCGCAGACCAACTGGTTTCGTCCTTCTGGGACTCATCAGTACGGTGCTCTCCCCTACACACTCAAACCATGCAATTTAGCTTGCTATATATGCTGCCGCGCTCTGGACAGATATCAGCAACTACTTTGAGTAATTATCTAGTATTAATTAGTGGTACTGGACCGTTCGAACAACTACTCCTCGGGCAAATACCCCGCCAGGCATTGAATTATAGAACTAAATCCAGATTTTTTGTACCACGAGACGTTTCACACTGCTACCCCATCTAAGATGGCTTTGAAACAATCCTAATTCAATGCCTGGCGGGGTATTTGCCCGAGGAGTAGTTGTTCGAACGGTCCAGTACCACTAATTAATAGAGTGACACAAAATAAAATAAAACAAGTTAAAGATGTTTGAAAGAAATAAATCAAAACTAAATAAATGATTAATTTGGAAGACTTATGGTTCGTGCAATATTGCAAAACGTGGTTAATTATTCAAATATGAACTTTGATTTTCAAGTAAACTTAAACTTGTATTTATTAATTACAAAACAAATTCGGTAATAATATCAGAAGACTACCTTACTGTATTCGAGAAAAATATTTTCTAAACTTGAGAATAAAGTTAACGCGAGGGGTGTTTCCCTAATTTTGTTAGAAAATGAGAAAAGTATTTGAATATACTTACATACTAGGAAGGTCGAATGATATTGCAGTAGATAATATTTATAATTTCCCTCATCTAATAAGCAATAGAAACTTAGAAACATTATATTATGCAAGATAACTTTACTAAATCTAGCCTCCTGATTGATCGATATCCGTGCAAAAAAATTAATACAAAATGACTAATTGACTCACAAACATTATACAGGGTGGCCCACTGAAAACAGTAAGTGCGATTTTATACCATTTCGCATAATTTTTACGCAACAAGCTCAGACACGTCGATTTTGGTTGTAAGGGGGACATCTGAATTCGATGTTTTCATTCATGTACCTTCAACCCCAAAGCTGGAGGGGACAGCACCCTTAAATTGTTAAATGGAAGGTGGTATCAAGATACACACCGTTTGAAAGGCCTTTCAATTCTCTTTATAGCAGTTTTTCATTTTTTTTAAAACGGACCACTGACTTCTGAGAAAATGTGCTTCAAATGGTATAAAATCGCACTTACTGGTATTAAAATGTGCCTTAATTAATGTTATTTTTAAAGTGCATTTTCTTAGTGGTCCAATTTTAAAAAATGAAAAACTGTTATAAAGAGAATTTAAAGGCCTTTCATACGGTGTGCATCTTGACACTACCTCCTATTTAAAAATTTAAGGGTGCTTTCCCCTTCCGCTTTGGGGTTGAAGTTACATGAATGAAAACATCGAAGTCAGATGTCCCCCTTACAACCAAAATCGACGTGCCCCCGTTTCTTTTCGTGAAAATGATGCTAAATGGCATAAAATCGCACTTACTGTTTTCAGTGGGCCACCCTGTACAATGATAATTCAAATGACAACTGTTATTTGAATGGGTGAATTACTTTAACAGAATCGATTATTTATCACTTGCGATATCTACATAACCTAGTTTATTGCTGGTTTGCTACAAATTAAACACTACAGATAGGAAAGAAACTTTTGCTGAATTCAAGTTGCATTTATGGATCAGCAATAAATTTTATTGAATTCAGTTTATCACAAGAACTTGCAGGAAATGGCACAATGAGCGTACTTATAAAACTTGCTTACTTAATAATTTTTTTGTTAGATAGGTATTAATTTTTGCTGAAAAAAACTAGGTATATATATTTTAAAATATACCTACCTACATATTATATTTATTATACCTACTCCATGTTCAGGTTTGCCGGAAAAATTTATGCATAAGTTAAGATTTTTCGAAAAACTTTCTTTTTTCAAACAATCTGACACTCACTGACAGCTCAGAAACTCTGAAATTGAGGTTTGTTTCACTTCAAACACAAAAATGAAATCATGCTTTGACAGATGACAACGGCAGATATACTGTAGCCCAAATGACCCATTCAGTTGTCGTTTTCAGTGTCTGCGCGGGAATTCTAATTCTTCTTCGCTGGATGTTGATACCGCTATGAACTATAGATATGTATAGAGATACCTGAACATATTTAATCTGTAAACCTTGTATATTGACTCCGGAAACTAGCTCATCCTTAATATTAATCTATTCTTCCGTACTTTCATTTTCTTCTCCTCAAATGGGGGTATGTAAACTTACAACGTCACGCTGGCTAGGCGGGTTGCCGAGAGGAGTCGAACTCATCGCTCTATGTGGACTAGGCTCATGGTTTTTAACATCAGCCATCCAAACGCGTTTTTGTATAAGTTGCATAGTACATTGCAATGAATAGAATTTGTTTTCTAGGGGAAGAATTATTACTACATCCCCTCTCAAACTATTATCTCCTTCCTTAAATGAAAAATTGGTTGGAAGGTTGTAGATTTTTTGCTAAGAGATTTCTCACTTTACGCTCAGCATATAATACCTATAAGTAGGTACCTAATTAAAAAATTACGAAATTAAATACACATTTAAAGTGTTTCCACCGGAAGGGAGTACCCGAATAAAAATTTCTACGTATGCATATCTAGTACTTTGTCTTACTTGACATCAGTTTGAATGATGCAACACACCTAAACTGTTATTAATACTACTTGTAATGCGAGCCTGCAAGGTCAGATAAGTCGAGAAAAAAACTTGCACGACATACATTATAAAGAAAGGTACACGTCAGCCGTCAGGCATAGACAAGCCGGCACCTGGTTTTACTAGAAATTAGCGATATTTCTATCCTGCTTGCGCAGTAATAAGTAACAGATACGCTGACCTTCGGCGATGGTTTTTATCGTTATCAAAGAAGAAATTTGCAATTGGAGGAGTATGAGTCACGATAAAAATTATTCCGCAACGGACCTCACGGCCAAAATGCAAGAACAACTCATAAGTTTTGCGTCAGTTAATAACTTTTTTGCATTTTTTAAAAATAAAAATTTAGTTGGGTATACAAAGTCTAACTCTTAATTATTGTGAAGTGGCTGAAAATAAAAAGCTTTTTACATAGAAAATTCTAGTAGGTACTTGCATCATGATCATGAAATAACAAACGATATCAACACTCAAAGCTTCACGAACAGTTCAAGTGGTTCATCCTGTCAGAATTGGGACAATGTATCGTTACCAATAGGGAGGTTCGGAGAAAAATAAGATATCTATTTTTGGCATGAAAATGACAGAAAATTGTGATTGTAATTGATTTACGGCGAAATTGTTTTTCTAAAAATTTTTTTTGCGGCGTAATAAACGAAAGAAATTAGCTTATCGCGCCCACATCCTAGTTCGCTTTGTTATTGGTTTGACGTCATAGATTCGTAAGGCGCTCCTCCCACTTCTCTTGAAGTGCCCGTGAAGCGGTACCTATCTCATAACATACTTATTGGGACTATTTCGAGCGTGAATTTTTAAAGTAAGGTGTCAAGGAAACATAAAACAAAGACAACATAATCGATATAATGATGCAACAAGGGTATCAAAAGGCCGATTCACATAATTTGCCATATTTATGTAGTAGGTAGGTAAATGTCCCGGTAAATGTGGAAATGGTGTGTGATTCTTGCATCTAACCCCAATTTATTTCATTCAACCTCAAAACAGTAGTGTAAAGGCAGACCGGTATAAGTAAAACAAAGTCAACAATTTATTAACTGTACATGCCTTTAATAATTCAGTATAAGTAGGTATGTAGATTGTAGATACCTGCTTACTTCTGTTTGTAAAATAGGTACCTACCTATATTCTCTAATACAATACAATACATACCTACTCATTTATGTAGGTATGTATACCTAAGTGATTGACAAGTTATCAAGTTAACAGTTTTATAACGGATTGGAATGTTTTTAAAAAAACGGAAACAAATACAACTCACGCGAATCAAAAAACTACGCTACGTAGGTACTAGGTACTTCTTTAACAAAAAGAAACAACTGCTATATTCTGGAACGGTTAATGTAGAAACTCGGAAGAGACTCTTAAAGACGCATGTATGGAGTACGAAATTATACCTATGGGTGCGAAACTTGGACAATGGGAGAAGCGGATTCAAAAAGAGTAGAAGCGTTTGAAATGTGATGCTACAGACGGGTGTTGAAGGCATGTATGGAGTACGAAATTATACCTATGGGTGCGAAACTTGGACAATGGGAGAAGCGGATTCAAAAAGAGTAGAAGCGTTTGAAATGTGATGCTACAGACGGGTGTTGAAGATACCGTGGATAGACAAGTTAGCAATAAGGAGGAATTAGAAAGAGTTGGGGAAAAGAGAAAAGTATGGAAGACAATAAAGAATAGGGGATAGGATCGTAGGATGGTAGGACACCTTCTGAGACACAAAGGAATAGTTCGCGACATACTAGGGTCAGAGATAGGAATAAAGAGGTAAAGGTTGGAGCAGATTAGACTACTGCTCTCAAATAGTTGGGGATGTAGAATGTTCTACTTTTACGGAAATGCGTAGGCTAGCTCAGGGAAAGGATGGAGGTACGCGTCCTACCAGTCTTCAAAAGAGAACTTTATGATGACGTACTATTTAATTATTATTGTAAAATAGTGAATAAAATTTCCTTTTTTAGTTCAGGGAGGGAACGCTACGGCGATTCAGTATTTGGCTCCGTCATGCTCCTAGCATCCTGTTTCAAATTATGCTAACCGTAACACGTTACCAAGTACCAAGGGGCCCCAGAAAACTGTGGATAAATTACATTATGTTCGATTTTATTTAGAGTGGCTGCAATGGGGCAGCCGATAATTTTATAAACTTTTGCAATGATAAACTAACTCGCGAAAATATCGATAATGCTGACCGATTTTCCTTCTGGCTCCAACGAACCACTTTTTCCGTTTTATTGGTGTGCCGTACGATGTATTAGTCTGGGTACAAAACAGAAAACACCAGTTAGAACCAGTTAATAATATTTAACTATTTAACTACACATGCATATGCATAATACTTATGGGACTGCTGCGCGCTGAAGCTGGGACTTGTACGTTATACTAAGTTCTGACGTCACGCGGCCTACTCTCGCTGCAAGGTACGATTTCTAGCCTCGCACCGACGGAAAACTTTGCAACGGCTTCACAGGCGAAGGAATTTTTTTTAATAAAAATTAACAACATAACTGCCTTCAGTATAATAAACTCTATCAATTTTAATGAAATTTGAAAATTACCGAACCTGCCTATTGAAACAGGTGACAGATGATGATATAATTAACACTCCACCATTTCATCTTTTCAAGTTTTGATGAAATTGTTGATATTAATGAACCTAGCACACTAAAAATTATGCCTAGCATTTGTTGTTGTTTTAAATTTTAAAATGTGCTAGTTTAGTTAGATAGTACGGACACAGCATCCATTACACGAAATGGGCAGCCTTTTCACAAAATTGACCATTCCCATTTCTATTTCCCTCTGTAATTGTGCCCAGGTAGTTGTAACTTTTTTTACTTGTTCTAACAGTTCTCTATTTATTTGGATTTTGCATTTCCTGCCGCACCCGTTGCTTTTATTGGTTATAGTTTTATCAGCATTTTTTTCTTACATTCTGCTTGGTATATTTGTGGATTTTGCAATTTTGTTGTAATTTTCCTTCTGAGTCTGCAACTAGTGTCTTATTATTTACGGGTATTATTAGTTCTTGCAAAGTGACTTTCTATTTTCCAGTTTCCTACTTAAATTTTTATGATCTTCATAAAATCGCCTATATATAATTACGAAAAGAAGCAATGGGCTTAGTATACAGCCTTTTTCGATTTGAAAATTCATTTAGAGGTTCAAATCTTTCAGGGTATTGGAAAAAAGCATGTGTTTTACGAAGCATTTTTCGATAGATGTTTATGACATTTTTTTAAGTTACCTACATATTCTATGGCCCATTTCAATTTGTTTTCATGGCAAATACTTAAACACGTTAACCTTTTTCTGTCTAATTACTTCAATTCTGACATAACTACCTTGTTTATAACTCTATTTTGCAAATTACCACACCGATTAAGCTATTACATCAGGGGGAATTTCGCCTTTTTTCAAGCCAGAAAGTTTGACGGCATATTAAAAAAAAACTTGTATCTCTGGCAAGTGATACGCGATGCAGTTGCCAAGTTGAAAATTAGGTTATAAGCATCGTCGACAAACAAATGAAGCAAACACCCGCACATCTGAGTGACATTGTGAACGTAAATCATACACGAACGGGGCGATCGATATCTGTTTCAGCTGTAGGTAAATACAAGGGAAATGTTGGGATAGCAAGTCTGCAAGCGGTTGCATCAGACTTGATCGCGAAATACATGGTGGTACTTCAGTTATACAGCGTGTCTACTTGGCAGCGATTACAAATGTACTAAGTACATACATGTTCTTCAAACAAAAAAATGCTTTTCATAAAAATTGTACTCATTAACCTACAAAGTAATGATAATAGTAATTTCGCCTTAATCCCGTCTGAAGACGGCCCCCTCTGAGCGGGTTGGCGGTGGGAGTTTTCTCATATTGTCACACAGGCTCACGGTTTCAATACCGAGCACCCATCCAAGTGCAAACCGCGAAAAGTACTGCTTAACTTTCGTAAACTAATGCCAAAACACTGACGCAGTCGTTATGCTACTCCGTTTGGCAATTTACAAGTACATAATTTAGTCGCGACAAATATTGAAACATACGATGTGTGTTTAAATATAGTAGTGTGATAGTCGCTTACTATTATCTCAAGTTTTATTTCAAGTAGGTATTCATTTTCTTCTAGCCCAACCTTGGCGTAATAATTATATTATCTAACACTGAAACGGGTCGGATTGCTTGAATGATATGAAAAGCCCAACCATAGGTTTTTATTTGGCAGAGACTGTGGGAGTTGGTATGGGACTGTGATACACACTCTGCGATGTGGAAGGCAACGGGAAACAGCCACATTATTTTGTCCGTAGAACAGCATACTAAAGTTTTATGATGACGGCACCTTATGGAGTAAAATATTATACCCGGGTTTATTATTTTTTCGCCTTACCGAGAAAAAATAATTAAAATAATCCCTTGTATGTGACTGACGTAATAAATACGATTTGCACCTGCGACGAGCGTGACGTCATTTTTGTTGCTTTGCGCGGAATTCATTCTGCAACGAAATGGCAATATTAAGTGTTCATATTTTAATAACACATCCTGTTTTGTGCTGTTTTGAAAATGTATTGGCAACATTAGTTTTTACTTATTTCTGTATTTTAGAGCGGTTGTATCTTAAAGGGTACTAATTTTTTAGGCAAAACGAATTATACAGGGTAGTCCACTACGCGCGCGTCGGTCAATAGTCGCTAAACCGTTGAACTTATGGGAAATTTTTTTAAATAAAATTTGTAAGGTTCCATCTTTGCTGCAACTGAAAATTATTTTCAATTATACAGGTTGTCCCATTTCTTCTGCGCAGTGCCTAACTCTGTTTCCTTAAATGGAACACACTGTATTTGATCGCATTTTGGAGTTAATAATAATAATAAACGTCTTTATTGTGACATTACAATAGAAAACAACAGAGAAAAAAAACATTTTCAATGCCACAAAGGGCGAAATTCAGCACATGCTGTTCTTCCACTTAACCCCAATATAATAAAACAATTAAAAGAAGCAAGAACAAGTGTATCTGGCTATAGGGCTACGAAAAACTAATTAATGCGGTAGAATAGGAAAGAAGAACTAGAAAAAGGCAAAAGTAAACGGCAAAGAAAAGTAGAAAAAGCAAGAGAAAAGGAAAAAAAACAGCAAATAGAGACAATTACTGTAGTATTTATATTTATTGTTCATTGTTCAGTTAGAAGGATCTGCTTTACCTTTTTGCGAAACTTAAATATGGTAAGAGACCTGGTTTCTCTTGACAGTTTGTTATAAACATTACTAATATTGTAGGAGAAAGATCTTTCAAACAATGCAGACTTATGCAAAGGCGGAGTAATAAGAGATTTTCTACGTATGTTGAGATTATGTACATCAGTTGGATAACGAATTTTGTTATACAGATAGGGCGGGCAGCCAGTAGTAACAATTCCGTGAAAGAAAACACATGAATGCAGAAAACGCCTGTTAAACATGTTAAGCCAGTTTAGTTCTTTAATTTTTGCCATTTTTTGACCAATCAGGAAGCAGCATTTTCCAGCCCCATTAGATAGAGGATTAAAAACTAAGATAGGGACACGTAAGTCATTTTTCTTTATCTCGAACCTTTTAAAAGTTATAAATGGCGAAACTTGAAAAATGATAATTTCTAACATCAAATAACTTTGAAACTGTGGGACTTAGACCCAATGTACGGTTAATAAAGTGGCACTTAAATTCAACAAAGAACTCCAAAATGCGATCAAATACAAGGTGTTCCATTTAAGAAAACAGAGTTAGGCACTCCGCAGAAGAAATGGGACAACCTGTATAATTTAAAATAATTTTCAGTTGCAGCAAAGATGGAACCTTACAAGTTTTATTAAAAAAAATTTCCCATAAGTTCAACGGTTTAGCGACTATTGACCAACGCGCGCGTAGTGGACTACCCTGTATATGTATAATCGAAAAGCAATTCGGTATAGAAAACAACTGGATATAAAAATATTAAAAATTAAGGTTTATAATAACGTACAACCTAATATTACAGAAAATACAAATTAGGCACAAGTTACAAGTTAGTAGCTCTAATAATTTTTGTTCCATAATACTAATAGATACACTAATAGTATAACGTATAAGCAGTTTTCTGCGAGTAGAAATTACAAACCTAGGTACGTTGGATGTTGCAATTTTGACATTAGGTTGAAACATTTTTCACAATTAATAAAATTAAACTTTCGCATTTAATTATTGTTCAAGTCTCTTTAAAAATGTTTAAATAATCACAATATTTTCTGTAGTAATACAATAAGTGGTCTGGAATTGTCGGAAATTTTACGAAAGCTGTTGCGTTGCTTGGTAGCCACGTCGTTTTAAATTGTCCGTATAATGTAGTTGTGTATTAACCTCCCTAAAATACATTCCAGATCATTTTTTTATAAGATAAATACATTTCAAATTGTATTCAAATTTTATTGCCATTCGGCAAAAAATCTCGAATCAAGGGAAGTAGAAAAAATCGCTCGAGCAAGCTCTCGCGATTTTTTCACTACCTTGATTGTCGATTATTTGCCATGACAATAAAACTTTCATACAATTAAACATGTATTTATCGATAAAAAAATGATCTCTTATGTATTTACCCCCGGTAATTTTTTCGATAATTTTGCTTGTTGATAAGTTGCCATAGTTGCGAATTTGTAGGTGCATTTATAATATACAGGATGTCCCGCAACTCGATAACCATAGCCCAATGGCGTATTCCTTAGGCAATTTCAAGTCGAAAATACCTTATACACATATGTCCAAAAGTCAATATTAAATAAATTATCGGTGATATTAATAAGCAGATGAATTTACATCACATAATTAGAAGTTTATTAATTATATTAAAGGAAAACTATGTTTAAAACAAAGTTAATTATGGTAAATGTTCAAAATGTCCTCCCGCTGCCTGAATACACTTGCTAGCTCTTTCCATAGTTGAAAAAGTTGCTCCCTGAAGAGTATCCTTTTCAGCTTTATTAATTAATTCTTCTCTAGTTTGGGATGTGCCAAACTGGTTTGGGATATACCAAACTCTTTATGTGTCCCCAAAGATAAAAATCGAGCGGCGTTAAGTCTGGTGACCTCGATGGCCATAGAACTGGACCTCCTCTTCCAATCCACCGTTCAGCAAAGTTGTTATTTAGGTATGTTCTGGCATTTATACCAAAATGTGGAGGCGCCATCTAGTTGAAACCACATGTTTCTTCTTCTCTGAAGCGGAACTTCTTCCAATAATCCTGGCAAGTCGTTTTGTAAAAAATGTAGGTAATTCTTGGACGTTAAACAATCTTGAAATACGAATGGCTCAATAAGATTGTCATTAACAATATTATTATTAACACCAAATAATCACCGGAAAGTGATGTTGAAAATGCGTTTCTGTGGTTTCAAAAGGATTTTCATGTGCCCATGAATGTGAGTTTCGGGTATTTGTAATCCTATTCCTGGTAAATGTGGCTTCTTTGGTAAATAGAATTTGTCCACAAAGATGTTCGTGTGCAACTATCCAATGACAAAAGTAATAATCTGCAGGCTGTAATACTTGGACAGACTGAATATGGTATGGATAGAAACCAAAATTGTGTAATGTTCTCCCTACTTTCATTCGACTAACACCAACACGATTGGATATTCTTCTTACGCTAGCAGAGGGGTAGTTTTCGACCATATTAAGAATAATTTCCTCTTCTGTAAGTTCTTGCTGTACGTGATGTTCTGCACTCATTCATCATTGGAAAATGTAGCCATATCAAATTAACGTTAAAGAAACACAAATAATGCAACAAACGAAGAAGAAATAATGGCTACAATCAATCAAAATTATTACTGAATCTACCAAGATTTATTTTTTTGAAAAATGAATTGCTTTATTAATATTCACTTTTGGACATAAGTGCATAAGTCATTTTCGACTGAAAATGGCTCAAGGAATACACCCTTAGGCTATGGCTATGGCGGGACACCCTATATAATCTAGTTACTTTAGTACCTGCCAAGCGTCAAATATTCCCAACACATTTCTTTGTATGTGAATTAATTGAAATCAAATTTCGTTTTGAACTACCTTGCTTCGAGTCAAAAAATAATCTTGTTAAATACAATTCGTGGTCTGGAATTTTTAGGTAATTTTACTCAAGCTGTTGCTTTTACTAACCACTCGTGTAAATTTGACAGAAGATCACTCGTGGCTACCAAGCAACCCAACAGCTTTCGTAAAATTTCCGACAATTCCAGACCACTTATTGTATTACTACAGGAAATATTGTGATTATTTAAACATTTTAAAATAGATTTGAACAATAATTCAATGCGAAACTTGAATTTTATTAATTGCGAGAAACGTTTCAACCTAATATCAATATTGCAACATTCGACTCCGATTTGTAATTTGTACTTGCAGAAAACTGCTAATGCTATTAGTACCCATTTGTATTATGGAACAAAAATTATTAGTGCTAGTAACTTTTAACTTGTAATTTGTATTTTCTGACTAATACTTTTGATACAATTATGAAACACACCTACATAAATGCACATGAAGTAAATGGAACAAGTGGGTAAAAGGAAACAAAAGGAAAATTAAATAAAAATAAAATCAGAGACAATAAAAGATAACGCAAAGGAGACAAAAGTCATGCAAGAAAATGGTTGTTTACTGGTTTAACCCCTTCATGTACGCCACGCTGTTGACGTAGGCAAAATGAGGTAAATATGATAAGTGATGACACGTAAGAATTTTTTTATAAAATAATTGACGTTAGTCACACCATATTTTCTATTTAATCAGCGCATTTCGCTGACTGATAATAATTGCAAGGTCGTGTGATCGAGATACGTGCAGTTTCTCAGAATTTCGCAAATCTGACGCTCATTTGTCTCGAAATATAAGTTGCAGTGAATAATCGGATTTTATTAATAACATTTTTCAGCGAGAAAACGCGTAGCTTTCACTCCATTACATTTTTTTCAGTAAAATATGTAAAAATATGTATTCTCTGTCTTTTTCCTGAAAATTGCCCAACCGCTATTAATTCATTATTATCCTAAACGGCTCTCGCGAAAGTTTTTTTAAGATTTCTCAATAAATTAATAATAAAGAGGAAGAAGAAGAAGAAAGCATCAGAATTGGATGGGGTGCGACGAAGCCGCTTCTCAGCAAGTTAACTGGTATAATAAATAACAGTTAGTGAGGAGAGGGGTTACTGAGGAAACAAAAAAGGGATAGTGGTTCCACTTTATAAGAAAGCGGATAGAGAGAGAATAAAGGGATAACAACACTGTTGCGAGAGTAACCCCCAAACCAACGCCCAATAAGTCTTAATTAATTCAGGTATCTCGGATGTTGGTTTCAAATATACAATGGAGAGGAACCACACATATAGGAGACAGTGACAAAGGCGACAAAGATTATGGAACAGATACGGAATATTGTGGAGAGAAGATTCGGGCACAATGTCAATTGAAGAATGATGATGTTCGGTGGCTTAATTAAACCAATTATAATGTATGAAATCAAAATCTGGGGGTGGAGAGAATAGGCAAAATTGGAGAGATGGAGAGATGGAGAGATGGAAAGATGGAGATAGGTACTAGAACTGGAGAGATATTCTCCAAGATATATTGTGCTTGAAGAGACGACCAGAGAAGAGATAAGAACAGAAGCAGGGAAAAGGGCAATTAAACACAAGGAAAATGTATGCAAGGAAAGAGAAACAAGTAAGAAGACACAAGTAAGAAGACACAATGACTAGAAGTAGGCGATGAAGAGGAGAGAATATTACGAAAGAAGAATAAATTACAATCTAGGTTCCATGGGAGTGGAGATGGTGGTCAGGAACAAAGACTTGAATTGTAAGAGCAGAGAGGAAAGTTGGAAAATGCAAGGTATAATCATAAATATTGAGAAAGTGCAACAAAAAAGTTGCCAAAGTACCTAATGGAAGATAGAGAGTATGGTAGACAGAAGATGACAGCTAGGATTAGATGGAGGAACGAGGAAAATTCAAGTAGATATTGGATGAGGGAGGAAGAAAGTGCAGAATGAGTGAAAGGAAAGAAGAAACCCTCAAACACATACAAAAACAGAGAAAGAGGAGGAAGAGCAGTCCAGTCACATGAAGACGGAAGAGGGGCGAATTGACCATATGGTGAGTGATTCTACTATAGAAAATATTGCCCTGACTTCGTTCACCAGGATGAAACTCACATTAGTTTTACTTCAGGTATACTCAATGAGTGCATGTAAATTAAATGTTCTAGGAACTGTCAGCAATTGTTTCTTAAACTGTAAATAATTCACTCAAGGCACATGAAATTCTAAAAAGAGGGCAAGTGAGAATTACTGATTCTTGGAACTTAAGAAGAAAGAGGACCCCTCTTAGTTTGGATCCACATTTGTTTATACGACTCTGATTTGTTAAACGTTAGATATATCCATCTATTTGCTCTCTATGCTGAAGAGGAAATTTAAGTAACTACTTCCTTTTTCCATAAGAATTATGAATTAGGTAACTCAAGTAAATTATTCACTTAAATGACTTAACACTTATTTTTAAGTACCCGTAAGTACAGCAAATAAGAAACATTTCACAAACAGTACCTGCCTGCTTAATTGTTGCACTTAAATGATTCAAACTTGTTTACCGCTCTTACTGGATTCCTTCTTTAAGCATTACTTGATTTTTGAGCGCTACAAGGTACTAGGACATTTCAAAAATTTTATTCATGGTTTTATCGCCAACAGAAATCAAATATGGCGGCCGTAAAGAAATAAAGAGATTACTAGACCTAGAAGTTAGACAGCCCACACAGAGTTATGAAAACCTGCCAAATACCGTTAGATTCGCTTAAGTAATAAAAAATATGAAAGAAATAGAGAGACGTAAAATTTGTTTTTTTGTAGTTTCTTATAGGCCCAAATAATAATAATAATAATAATAATTTACGACTTTATTAAAAAATTATCCTTATAACAAAATAACATAAACACAAAATTTCAAGGCGAGGTTCAGATGAGTAGGCATTAAAAAACATGCCCACCCTCTGTTCTTCCACCTAACCCAAAACATAATCTTGAATTAAACATCTAGAATTAAACATCTACCTGCCAAATACATAAAGAGAGGAAAAAGACATAAGTAAGTGGGTGCACACATGCACGCTCATCGAACAATCGAAATCGAAATGACTGCATACCAACAAAACAAGAAAAGTGCAGACCGATACAGCGGCCATAGTAACAAATACGGAAAGTTTCACGAATTTTGCAAGTTCAACAGATACAAACGAAATATTTTTTTAAATTTAGGACAATCTAGAGATTTTAGGTTCTTAGGGACTTCATTGTACAGTTTGCAGATATTGTAAGAAAAGGACCGTTGAAAAAGAGATAATCTGTGAAGAGGTGGTGTCAGATGACCTTTAAATCTTACATTAACGTTATGCACATCTGTCCTAAATGTTATTTTATTATATAGATAAGGAGGCGTTTTAAACAAAATTATTTTGTGAAACAATGAATTTGAAAGAATCTTAAAACGATTATTCATATTAAGCCACTTGGAATCACGCAATTTACTACTTATATGGTCAAATTTTCTTACTCCATAAATAAACCTTAAACAGCTATTTTGAACCTTCTGAACTCTGTGCCTACAAACTGAGTCAAGACAAGGCCAAAAGACTTGACAACAGTAATTGAAAGAAGACAACACCAGTAAATCACAGAGGCTTTTCTTTGTCTCTGCAGACAAGAATAATTTATAAGGATATATTAATTTTAGAGAACTATAAGCTGATTTTATGCATTTATTAATATGTGACCGAAAACGAAAATTAGTATCAAGTAATAGACCCAAATTAACAGCTTCATCAACCACTGGTATCAAGTTAGAATCAATTTTCAATTCCAAACACTCTCTCACAATCCTACGGCCAGCCTCACCACCAAATACCATTGCCACAGATTTAGTTGGATTAATAAACAATGAATGATTACTAGCCACCTCAGCAATAGTCTGCAGTTCCAAATTCAGACCATCCACAGCAGTGTCTAACTCTGTCAAAGGAAAACTTATATAAATTTGTGCGTCATCCGCATCATCATCATCATAAGGTTCTCAGTCCGAAGACTGGTTGGACGCGTACCTCCATTCTTTTCTATCCTGAGCTAACCTACGCATTTCCCTAAAAGTAGAACATCCTACATCCCTAACTATTTGAGAGCAGTAGTCTAATCTAGGCCTACCCCTACCTCTTTTTATTCCTATCTCTGACTCTAGTATGTCACGAACTATTCCTTCGTGTCTTAGAAGGTGTCCTACCATCCTATCTCTCCTACTCTTTATTGTTTTCCATACCTTTCGCTTTTCTCCAACTCTTTCTAATACTTCCCTATTGCTAACCTTATCTATCCACGGTATCTTCATCATGCGTCTGTAGCACCACATTTCAAACGCTTCTACTCTTTTTCTATCCGCTTCTCCTATTGTCCAAGTTTCGCACCCGTATAATGCCGTACTCCATACATACGACGTTAAGAGTCTCTTCCTAGTCTCTATATTAACCGTTCTCGAGCATAACAGTTGTTTCTTTTTGTTAAACGCAACTCGGCCCTGCGCCATTCTTTGTTTTATATCTTTAGTGCTCCTACCGTCTTGAGTTATTTTACTTCCTAAGTAGCAGAAATCCGCGACCTCCTCTATCTTCTCATTTCCAATTTGTATTTCCATTTTAGTTCTATTTTCACATCCCCTACATACCAAAATTTTAGTTTTCTTTTTATTGATTTTCATGCCGAAGCCCTGTGTCAAAACTGCTTCCATTTCATTCAAAGCCGCTCCTAATTCTTCTTTGCTAGATGCTAACACTGCTATATCATCCGCAAATCTGAGCATGTTAATAGTTTGGCCCTGTACATTGATCCCTGAGGCTGTTCTTTCCTTAACAATATTAATCGCATCTTCGATATATAAGTTGAAAACTAGAGGTGACAATGCACATCCCTGTCTCACTCCCTTCCGGATATCTACTTCCCTTTGTTCCTGCTCACATTCTATAACTGCCTTTTGCTCTTTGTAGAGATTATGTATTATTCTTCTGTCCCTGTATTTCATCCCTACCTTTCTCAGCACTTCGAACATCTTCCCCCATTTTACGTTGTCGAAGGCTTTTTCTAAATCTACAAATCCTATATAGACGCTCTTTCTCTTTTCTATCGTTTTTTCTATAATTACTCGTAAAGCTAGAATGGCCTCGCGCGTTCCTCTATTTCGTCTAAATCCGAACTGATCTTCTCCTAATATTTCTTCCGCCTTTTTCTCCATCCTTCTTTGCACAATTCTAGTTAAAATTTTTGACGCATGGGAAGTTAAACTGATAGTTCTAAAATTTTCGCATCTATCCGCGCCTTTTCTTTTTGGCAAAGCTACTATGATGTTCCGTTTGTAATCTTCTGGAATCTCGCCTGTCAGGTATATGCGACTAACTAATTTAAATAAACGATCTATTACCTCTTGACCTGCGCACTTTAAGATTTCTGCCTGCAAGCCATCTATACCTGGTGCTTTATTATTCCTTAAACTTTTTAGTGCTATCTCAAACTCTTCTCTCATTATAGGACTCCCTAGGTTATCCCCCTCTACACTGCTTTCGCTTTCTAATATATCTTGCACTTCCTGTCCCGCATATAAGTTTCCTAAATATTCTTTCCACCTATCTGCCTTCTCCCCACTTCCGATTAGGATATCTCCTGCCTCATTTCTAATGTTTTTGGTACTAGATCCAATTTCTCTAAAATTTCTCCTGATTATTTTATATGCTTCATCAGTCTTTCCTACTTCGAACTTATCTTCCACTTCTTTGCATTTATTATCGATCCATTGCTCTTTCGCTTTCCTACATTTCCGAATAATTTCCCACTTGATCGCCTTATATCTTTGTTTCCCTATTTCATCTAACCTATTTTTATATTTTCGCCTTTCCTCTATTAGACTCACAATATGTTTTGTTATCCAGGGTTTCCTACTTTCATTCTGTTTATGACCCAAAATATCCCTAGCTGAGGAAACTAAACTATTTTTAATGCAATTCCATTCTGCCTCTATGTCCCTAACAATATTTCCACCCGTGCCCTTTAGTGCTTCGTTTGTCTTTTTCTCGAACTTATTGCGCATATCATCATCTTTTAGTTTCTCTGGGTCAAGATACCTTCTTCCGCTTCTTTTTTTCAAAATCTTAAATTTAAGATTGGCTTTCATAACGACTATGTTGTGATCACTATCTATATCTGCTCCTGGATAACTTCTACAATCCCTAACTTGATTTCTAAATCTTTGCCTAACGAGAATGTAATCTATTTGATATCTCCCTAAGTCTCCTGGCATCTTCCACGTATAGCATCTCCTAACATGATGGTGAAATAGAGTGTTCGCGACCGTTAAGTTATGTTTATCGCAGAACTCTATCAGTCTAACTCCCCTATCGTTCCTATTGCCTAATCCAAAGGGGCCAACTATTCCGCCCTCTCGCCCTGTGCCTACGACTGCATTGAAATCTCCTGTAATTATTAAATTTTCGTGCCCTCTCACAAAATCTAGCACATATTCAATATCACTATAAACTGCCTCTACGGCCTCATCACTGTAGTTAGAAGTGGGCATATATACCTGTATTATTACTGTTTTTACAGGTTTCGAATCTAACCTAACCATAACTACCCTGTCACTTTGCTGTAAGAAATTTTCTACACTCTGTCCTACTTTTTTCCGCATAACAATTCCTACTCCCGAATTTCCTCCTACAGATCCTGTGTGTATTACTCTAAAATCTCCGCTCCAGAAGTCTCCAGCTTCTGGCCATCGCACTTCACTGATACCTACTACGTCTAATGCTAACCTATCCATCTCAATTTTCAAATTCTCTAACTTCCCTACTTGTTTCATGCTTCTAACATTCCACGCTCCGACTCGTGAGATGTTACACTTATCATTTCTGATGACTCCCCCCGAAGCAGTCCCCGCCCGGAGATCCGAATGTGGGACTATTTTACCTCCGGAATATTTTACTCCAGAAGGTGCCATCATCATAAATTAAAGTACGCTGTACTAGGGATAAAATAATGTGGTGGTTTCCCGTTGCCTTCCACATCGCAGTAGTGTGTATCACAGTGCCATACCGACCCTCGCGATCTCTGCCACTATGATTACTGAAAGAGCTGCTGCCCCCTTCCAGGGACTTGATTTAGTCTGGCTTCTCAAATAAAAACCCCTCCAATATGGTTAAACCTATGGTTCGGCTCTTTATATCATTGAAGCGCGCAAGCCATCCCACCCGTCCCAGTATTACTAGAACTGCGTCAAGGTACAAGTCCTTTGGGAAAGCGTCATCCGCATACAAATGAAATTTAGCAACCTTCAAACATGTGAAGAGGTTACTCGTATACATAATGAAAAGTAAAGGGCCCAGTATCGAACCCTGCGGAACACCAACACTAACATTCCGAGAAGACGACAACTGATCCCCCAGCCTCACTCTTTGCGACCGACCGGCTAAATAACTGTTCACCATGTCCACTGCAACAGACCCAAATCCCACAAAATGCAAAATTGACTCCAAAACCAAATGGTCAAGCGTATCGAAAGCTCTAGAGAAATCCAACAACACCAGAATGGAAATTAAGCCCCTATCAGTAGCCGAAAATAAATCATCTGTAATCAGACGGATCTGCGGGACATAGTGGCCAAACGGCCATCCACATGAGGCCGTAAAAAAACGGACACTCGACGACCACCATTCATCATTTAACCAATGCCAGGTTATCAAACTAGTAGCCCCCCCACGGCCCGTATTGTCCTTTTTACCGCGCGGGGACGGCCTCCAAGGAGACCGTCCAGGGAAGGAGTTAACCCGCAGCGCCCAGAAGGGCACTAGATGGGGGTCACATGCTTCGGGCACGACCCGCAGCGAAGCCGATTTATCAAACGCGCATGACGACATATCCGAGGCTTATACCCTTGTCGTCATGCTATTGAACCTAACCCAGTTCAACCATGAGCCCAACACTGCCGTCGTTGTAATACGGCGAAATGTGGCCGAGGAAACGCCCAGTCGCCTGAGCGAGTCCTCAGACTCGGCACTCCATACACCGCGCCAGGTCACGGTGGCCGTGGAATACTCAACCGACGACACCTCCCCGCGCTCTGGCCACCGCTCAAGGATGCACTTCGTAGTATCAGCCTCATCCCGGTACTTAACGACCTTCCGCCTATGCGACACGTCCGGAGCAGGAGTGACGGCAGCCACCACTTGGGCATCAACTACATGCGCGACCTTGTCGCGCATGGCGATGATGTCCGGCTTTCGAAGCCCCACATCAGTCATCAGACGTGGTTCCACATGTACCTTAAAGCCAAGACTTTCCAACTCGGTCGATGGGAAATCAACTATCTTATTGTGCCGCAGAACACGACCCCCGTGGGTACGATGGCAAGATTGGACCACATGGGCCGAGAATTCGGGGTTTTTACACCCAGCTCGGCACCCGGTCTCCCTCAAGCCTCTCGCATCCCCCCGCGAGGTGCGCATCCTTGTCGGCAGCGCGTTGATACGGATAGCCTGCAAATGAATATAGTTGCTTCCGGCGAAAGGGCCGCGCATCCTCTCCAAGGACCGCGCCCAATCTTGGGTAGCACGGGAGCTCACACTCCCGGCCAGAGCCTTTCCGTCCACAGAACTATGCAATAAGTCAGGCCATCTTCTTCCCGTAAAACCGAGTGGATCGTCGAGGCCCTCCAGTACATTGGTAGCGCGCAACCGGGCCCTACACCAGGATCGTTTCCTTTCCATGGCATAGGTCTCGGAGCACGCCCGCACGTAGTCCACCTCCGACCTCTGCATCCTTTCGAGACGCATCAGACGGAGGCGAGGGACCTCTGATGAGAGATGGGGGACTCCCAAGCCTCCCGTTTTGATGGGAGCGTGGAAGAAGCCGCACGGAACATCCTTCGGCAACGCAAGCCAACGTCGAATTGCGGCCCTCACGAGCCTATCAAGCCGCAGCAGCCCGCCCGCACTGATGCGACCAAACACCAGCGCATGCTGGTATCTGGGCACAACAAACTCCCGAAGGAGCCGAACGCGCTGCTGCGGCTTGAGAGCAGCTTTGGACAGTTTGTCCAAATCGCCGCCCAAGTCCACGTTAGCCGCAGCCTCGGATGTCCCACACATCCCAATCCCGAGATATCGCCAAGGCGTCAGACAATCGACAGGCGAAATCTGAGACCGCCCGACGCTGAACATCGGACGGTCGCAGACCTTCACCCGCTTATTGCGGCCGTCAGCCACCATGGAGACTGACACGCATTTAGCGATGTTAATGAGCCGTGGAACAGCTATAGTTAGTTCTGAATCCAGATTGGCACTCTGGCAAAATTAAGTATTTATTCAAATGTGTATGAATTTGCTCACCGAGGATCTTTTCTAGTATTTTAGAAAGTACTGGTAGCAGACTGATAGGCCTCAGGTGTTTGTATTCAGAAGGTAGAGCAGTTTTCGGAACAGGCAAAACGATGGCTTGCTTCCATGCAGACGGAAAGTACCCCTCCAGAATTCAAGTATTAAAGATGTGCACCAAAAATTGTATTAAAAAAGAACCACATTTTCTTATCATATCCAATGTAATGCCGTCAGAACCCGCCGCAGTGGATCTTATTCTATTGATATGACGAATAACAGTAATGTCATCAATCAGAGAAAATTCCAACAGGTCACTAAAATTACATTTTAAATTATTTGTGTAAAAATTTACAGTATCCTGCATATTGCCACCACAAACAGGTACCGAGTTAATAAAGAAATCATTAATGGCATCAGCTTTATTCAAATGCTGAGGCAATTGGCGCGAGTGACTGCTCTTGCCAATGTTCAAGTCCCTCAGATTGTGCCACAGTTGTTTTGGATTCTTTATAGAAAATTGTTGTTGAAAATATGCTTTCTTTTCAGCCTTAACGACAGAATTTGTAAAGTTTCTCAAAGATTTAAAGTAGAGCCAATCAGATTCAGAACCAGTACTCCTAAATTTAGACTTAGCTGTATTTCTAAGGTGTATTTCGTGTTTTCCGTAAGCCAGGGAGCAGGTGGACGCGACAGCCTAGCAGTCTTCCATGGGGCATGCAAATCAAAAAGTGACAAAACAGCGCAATTTAGATAATCCAACTTATCCTCAATACATTCCATACGAAAAATGCTTTCCAGCCCAACCGCCTCAAGATCAATGAGAAATTCATCCCGATTGAAATTTTTAAAGTCTCTAAATGTTTTAAGAGGAACGTAGACAGGTCCTTTAAAGTTCTATTTTGAAAGTATCGTTTATTGAACAGAAGTATCGATGTTTATAACAAAAGTATTTGGAAATTGCATTAAAAATTGGGAAGCCATAACTGAGAGATTGGTCCAAGTGAAATTGGAAAGGAAGGGATATGATGTTTCTGTGATTGTAGACCATGCTCCATCCGAGGATGAAAGAGGTGTGCATCCCGACAAAGAATGATGTGAGAGATTGGAGTAGCAACAGAAAGAGGTGATCCTTTAACGCTCTCGTTGGTCTAAATTTGGACGATTATGTGATTGGGTCATATGGAGATGACAGCGTAAACCCCAATGGGAAATATTCAACAATATTCACTTCGTATTTTAAATGGCTTTTACGAGCAAAAAACATCCACAAATATACCTACATTGACACAGCCAACGCGGAAACTAAAGGCCATAATTGATTTTGTTATAAATAAACAGGGCTCTGGATTAAAGTTTGAAGATGTTAGAATTTATAGAGGTGCTCAGTGTGCATCAGATCATTCCCTTGGGGTAACAAAGAAAATTTCATATGATAATCACCGATGTGATCCAAAGTAGGTACAATCTGGGTAGTCTCAATAACGAATCAACAAGATATCTGTACAGAGTGACTCAAATTGGGAGCAAGTATGGTGTATCTTGGAAAATATTAGTGATAGAGAAAAACTGATAAAGCACTTATGCGATCTCTTTTTTTGACGTTTCGAGGAATGCTTGTATCTCGCTTATTATAAGAGATGGTGGGATGCAATGTAGACATTCTTAATGCACTTTTTTTAGTAACATACAGTGGCGTAGTCAGACTTTTAATGACATGAAGAGTTTATGAACTGCGAGTCAAACTTGTGTAATTTTAAACGGCGGCCATATTTAATTTTCACACAGTTGAATGGAGGATTTTTTTCTGATTTCAGAAATATATAGATAGTTTCATATATCTAACTTCAATATTAAAGCAGCTATATGGAGTTTTCTGTTTCATTATATTAATGCCGATAATCATTATGTCTGTCAAAAACATAGGGTGGCTATGAGGAAACAACTTTTGACTTTTATGATAATTTGGCATTTCAACAATTATTGTCAATAATATTGTTGTGAATCATTAACACAAAATGGAATTTTCTAATAAATTTGGAGAAATATAATATGATAGAGTGTTATATTCTAAGCAATAAACCTGCCTATTTATATTTTGAACGCTATCCCAAGCGTCATCAACCTCATCCATCCATATTCAGAAGACTTAAGAACAATCTAATGAATTTTGGGTCTTTCAAACAACAGAGATCTAAAAACTACAATAAAGTTGGGCACGAAGTGAATACAATAAATTCAGGTAGTATTATAGGACTTGTGACAACTGAAAACACCTTATCGATCAGAAATATTGAGAATCATTCTGGAGTATCACGCACCAGGATATGTTAAGAATTTTAAAGAAGAATAAATTTAAATCCTACCCGAGCAGAAACACTCAATTTTTACGCGTTGAAGATCATGGGCGGCGATTGCACTTCTATAATTGGTAGGTACCTCCAAAAATAGATGAAAACAGAAATTTCTTTTCTAAGATCATTTGGACAGACGAAGCTTACATTTGCAGCAATGGAATTTACAACCGACAAAATAACCGTGTTTGGGCCCAACAAAACCCCGAAAGGATGGTGAATAGAGTGCAGCAAGGTCGTTTTGGTTTTAGTGTGTGGTGTGCTATATTAGACGATCGCATTCTTTGTTATCGTATTTTCGACGGGATATTAACTTCTGCCCGATATGCCACGACTTTAGAAGACAGTGTTGAAAATGTGATTGATAATATGGGTCTTAGGGAAAGAGAGGAGCTGTTTTTCTAGCAAGATGGGGTCCCTCCCCATAATACTCGGGGAATTGCAGAATTCTTAAATTTAAATTTCGGTGATCAGTGGTTGGGCACAAACGACCCGATCAGGTGACCCCCAAAATCCCCGGATTTAGCACCAATAGACTTCTTCTTTTGGGGTTTTATTAAAAAGGAATTTATAAAACAAGGAGCAACATTGTAGAAGAAATTTGAGGCGGTCATAAGGAATATCAGAAATGTTCACATAATGAACGCGGTCAGGGGAGTGAATAGAAGATGCCAACAGCGCATAGCGAACAATGGACGTCAATTTGAACACTTTATGTGTTTTCTATGGTCTTGTTCTATTTTATTGTAATTTTTGGATCTCTGCTGTTTGAAGATCCAAAATTAATGAAAATGTTCTCAAATCTTCTTAATATTTGTGGATGAGGTAGACGACGCTCAAGATAAACCATCCAAAATATAAATCGCCAGCGAATTAGCATGTTTATTGCTTAGAATATAATAATAGTATCATTTTGTATGTTTATTTGTAATAAAAATTTGATATGTACCTATCCTCAAAACAATGCATTAAGAATGTCTACATTGCATCCCACCATCTCTTCTAATAAGTGAGATCCAAGCATTCCTCGAAATGTCAAAATACCCAATTTTCGACCATAGCTCAGAAATGAAAAACAATTTCAAAGTTTATCTGCACCAACGTAAAAAAGAGATCGCAAGCGCTTTATTAGTTTTTCTCTATCACTAATATTTACCAAGAAACCCCATACTTGCATCCAATTTGGGTCACCCTGTACAGAAACCGGCTAAAACTTAAACATACAGTGTACAAGAAGATGGGTGTATATGTGAAAGATGCTGCATTGGAGACCTTGGTGGTGATCACTTATACTCTCGCTTATACTCGGTGGTCAATAACGATGCAGAAGATAGGAAATATTATATAAAATGCTGCAGGGCTGTGAAGGTGGCTGTGTCAAATGCTAAGAGTCTCTTCCACTGGAACGATTTAGAAGGATGGTCGAAATATGGGAAAATCGCAATAAACAGGGTGTATATAAAAAGGCGGATAAGCTCTCCAGTACGTTGTAGGGAGAGTTGGGAAAAAACGAAAAAGAAATCATCATTGTTAACGAATTTATGGTAAAATTGGCAACATCTTAAATATGTATAGTTGGTACCTACATTTTCTATTTGAATCTCGACGGACTATGTATTTTAGTTGTGAGTTGAGTAGCCTGCTTATAACTATCGCTTAGACAATAATAAGTGCTTGAAACCTGGCACAATGGTACCTTTCTCCAACCAAGGATCAGTTTGTAGCACCAAGTGAAAATCCCAGTTCTTGTGCTATATCTCTCTGGTGCTGCGCGTGCAAAATATTTCCTCCATTTGGGGGTGGGTCACCACCTTTCTGGAGCGACCTAGACCGGGTCCTTCGATTGGAACAACCGAGCCTGAGCCTATCAACGTAAATAGTAGAATACCAAATAAGGAGGGCGTTTGAAAGACGGAAAATTTCAAATGTTAGTGTCCAGTGATATCCAAAATAAAACTATAGGACTGAATCCCGAAGACGTGCCTGGATGTTGCTTGAATAAGGAAATGTTAACCAAGGTACTTCAATCACTCGGGTTTTTAATATGCAGGGGTGAAAATCAATCAAATTTTTAAAAGAAAAAGGAGAAAAAGAATCTAATAGACATGTGCGTATTTTTCCGCAATGTATAAGTACCGCAACTACAAATAATACTTATTTTAAACACCTAACCAATAATGACGTAACCTAGAAAACGTTCGATACACTTTTCCATTTCGAATTTTACTTCTTACACATTTTCATCCACGCAACACAATTTATATACATGGTCACCGACCCAGTTATTAACTTCGATTTTCCCCAGCGTTAGTCAGGGTTTGGGAAATGATAAAATCGTAGTCCCAAGCAATTACTTGGTCTACCCACTCTGCTATCACCGTTGCAGGCACCAAAAGCATAATGTTTGGATGCTCCATACTTTTTCAGTTCCCAACTACTACTCATTTGGCACGTTTGCAATAAAATGTTGGTGTATAGACCAAAGAGTTTATATAAACACATGCAACTAAACATCATGGTCCCAAAATGTCATGTCGTGATCGCGCATTCGCCTCAGCAATTTTCTATAATGAAAAGCCCCATTGACAATTATTACCAATCACATTGACAGTGGCAAGTGGAAAATTAATGTGCGATAAAACCAAAGTAGCCTATGCGCCATTTTGTATACACCAGGAATTTAATAATTATAGAACTAAATCCTGATTTTTGTGCTATGAGACGCCACACAGAATGTTTCAATATCAACTTAGCTTGGGATTGTATTTTTGCGCAATAAAATCTTTTAATTTTCTTATTACTGTATCCACATTAGATTAAAAATACGCCCTGCTGTATATGTGATCAAAATAATGCTTGTATAAAAAGATTGCCGTATTCCAAGCTTCTCCTTAGCAACAACTCGTAACTGCTTGCATTGTATAGAATTTATTGAATTCACCTGAAAGTCGGTATCCCGGTAACGGCAGCAGGAACTGGGGATCGGGAGATCGCCATCCACGTTGCTAATGGATACCCTGACGGTCAATACAAGATAGGATAAATTCTACCGCCTACTGCGTGTATTTTCCTTGTTTTTTTTTATATTCCTACATGACATCCGATGACCTGCTGAATCAATATTTAGGTAATGGAATATATCAAATTATGGAATTGATGAAATTCAACTTCACCCCACTTTTATATAAGGTAGCTTAAATTTGCAAGAAAATTTTTGAGCGTTAAAAAATTTGTTTATCAAAATGCAGCTATAATATGTATATGGTGATTCGACAAAAAATTATAGATAAACTAATATACGAACAATAGAACATTTTGCATTGTTTATACAAGCGTTTAATTGGAGGAAAAATTCGTGAGTAATGGACATTTTAATGGGCATGCATTATTTACATATTCTTGTAATTGTGGAAGCTATCGTATTATCATAAATGTATGAACAACACCTGACTCACATGATTCATTATTCAAACGGCGTACCTGCCTTTTTCGTGTTTCAGTATTCGATTAACTAACGTACTGATTACTGTCAACAGTGAACATTTTTTTATCTACCGTTGGTAATAGTTTTCAATCAACAAAATACCAAAATTTAAATTGGATGCCTACCCTGTCTATTTATTTTGTCAACACTTTCCACGTAAACACATCGTAAAATTCTAGTATAATGTTCTCAAGAACTACCGGATTATTACACAAACCATCTCGGGTAGCAGAAATAAGAAAATACGTCAGCGTATAGTCAAAAAACGCCCAATACCATTAACTTTATCTAAAAAGCCCTTTAAATTGTCTGGCACTCTGAGGGGTTGCCGCGCCCCTTGACAGAACACGGCCCCAGTATACAACGAGATAAACAACCAGCAGCTCCTTCAATTAAAAACATGTGTTCCATCTGAATGTCTACTTAATGACTTTGTCTATAATACGCCTTAATGTGATTAACTGGAGGTTCTATTTTTATTTATTGGTTATTATGTTGTCAAGACGTGCATTTCTTTCTTTTGTAATTTTATTAATTTTAATAGAAATACTACCTTTAACCTACCGAGGGATACTGCAGCTCACTGCCCTATGCCACAAGTAATCATTACCATAGTAAAACATATGCACATTACCATATTGACATATTCGACATATATTGAATAAAATGTTTTTTCAGTCATATTATTAGCAAGAACTTTTTTTTAAATTTTAATTGTTATTCTAGAGTGGGTGGCCACAAAATTGAACGCCTAGCAGTTCAGTGCTGGGGCATTAAGCGGTGATCCACCACTACAGTAAACCGATCGAGTGATGCCGAACGGTGGGTATGCGCACTATAGACGTAGTTGCACTCTGCACCACCGGCTTCGTTTAGATTTCTAATAAGGTACCCCTGTCAGTGGCGTAGCGTCTAGTTTACGGAAATTTGTAAAATGTCAGTCACTAGTAAATGTGTTATTCGCTGTCAAGCACGAGAAACTGTTTATCGTGTGTTCAATTACTTCAAGAATTTAAAAAGTGAGACGGACACATTGGCAGATAGTACTCGTAAAATTGAGACAGCGGAAGCGACAAAACTTCTGGAAATTATAGGTTGTTGGTATCGCTGACACCCGGTATAATAAAAGTTATGCGAGAAGTTTCAAACTTCTGCAGGCGGAGCCCTGCAATTAACGAAATCTTCTCGCCTAGGTTAATCTTATAATGGTCGAAATTTCGTCGGTTTAATCTATTTTAAGTTGACTTGGCGAACTTCCAACGTTTTGCTATAATCTCTAGTACAAAATACATAACATTAAACTGAAAACTATCGGCCGGCACGAAAATAGAACTGCCGTATTTACATTTGTAATCACTTTATTTACAGAGAGAGACTTAAATGATATAAAGTTAAACAATTTCCCCAGATAATGTAGTGTATAAATTCGGTTTACAGCCGCTTTTTTATGGCGGAACAGACAATCCGCTGCTTGTTGTTCAAGATAAAGGAGTGGCAACAAGCAAGCAAGCAAGAGGTCATCGCTTTGACTTAAGATGTGTTTGCAGGATGTATTTTTCTAGCGTCCTTTGTTCTTAGTATCAGAAAGGCACACACATTTTAGTTCCTTGTAAAGTACCTACTAACACTAAGAAAGGCAAAAGGCGGCGAAATAATTTTTTTTGAACTCACCGCTCTCAAAATGACATTTCGCGAACCCGACAGACAAACTCAAACCTAGTGTTCGCGCACTAGTGCCCGAAATCTAGCAAAAAGCACTGGCCCTTTCAGGCTTTCTAGAAATAATTTCACTTGATAAGAATAAAGTTTGGTTAACAAAACGCCATTTCTCCTATTTGGATGTTGAAAATAGTGAAAGAAAAAAGATAAATCGCTATTAATTCGATTGACACTTTGACAACTCAATTCAATAAATTAAACCAAATGTATGTAGTTAATATTTTCACTTTTCACTATTTGGTAGAAATCCATGATTAAATAAAAAATTACTTCGCGAACTACCAATAAGTATAACAAAATTGTTTTATTTAACCGGTTTCAAGATCAACAAACGATCTCATCATCAGAAATGTTTAAGAAAAATTGTAAACAAATTATTATGACAGTTGACAAGGAAACTAAAATTGACAAATTATAATGATATCCATGAAATAAGATAACTAGATAACTGAATTTCAGTATTTACCTACGGGGTATAAGAAAAACACAAAGGAAAATCGAATACCTCGTAGCTTGAAGGGAAAAAACAATGAATTTAAAGAAAACCATATAGGAAGAAAACAATAAATTCAATTGAAAAAACCTTCAAGTGAAATATCAGAACAGAAAAAACTAAATAAATAAAATATCCATGGAATCTTGACAACTGCCAACTGCTAATCTTGTAATAAGATTAGCAGTTGCTGTATTCACAAAAATATTTATCTGCTATTTTGACGTTCAATATGACACGTGCAGTTCCCTCTTTATCATTCCCAAAATCGTGACGTCAGAACCACTAGACATACTTTCATCGCACTAAAACGTACTGTCTGGATCGTCCACACGAAACACTTAAAAAACTACTCAAAATGACATTTTTTATTCAACGTTTTCTTTGATTACAGGCACTTAAAAAGACATTACTTTTAAGATAAAGGAATCCTATCATGGACCCATTACGTGATTCGTGTATTAGATAGTATACCTTCGGTCACGGCTTTACTAAATATGCACAACTGTTTACGAAAAGATTACTTCTGGATTTTTGGTATTACGAACGAAAGCAAGTTTTATGTATAGATTATGTAGGTACCTATTTCGGCGGAAATTATCTAATCCAGCATTCGCATAAATATCCTAAATTATGCCTTCAAAGTTGCTTTCTAGCTTAAATATTGTTTAACAATAATATTGTGTTGTAAAAGATAAAAACATTTTCAGAAAGATCTTGACAATTACTGGCATATTTTTGTTTATTTGGGGGAAGTGGAAATAAGAACAGCGTTGTGCAAAAATGGGAATTCCAGCTTGGTTCAGCGATGATTTTCGTGAACGCCTTCGTTTCTAAACGAAACATTACTACTGTGCAACGCATAATTATTAAAGATACAGAAACCAAAAGCTCAGAACGGGGCTCAGAACAAATGTTCACTAAATCAAGTTCGCACTCTGGTCAATATTCGAGTCACCCATCAGGACAACACTATTCAAATGCAAAATACAAACAGTTTCGATTTGGCCAGACAATAATCAACTTTATTTATGAACACTGAACGCCATTTTTGTTTTACACTTTCCTAAATAGAGCATATTTTTCTGCCTTCGCTGATGTACATTAGAAAGTTTAAAAAGCAATAAAGCACCAGGTGTAGACGGATTGCAGGTAGAAATTTTAAAGTGTGTAGGTCAAGAGGTAAGAGAGCGTTTATTTGCACTAGTTACCAGTGTACACCAAACAGGTGAGATTCCAGAAAATTACAAACAGAACATCATAGTCGTTTTGCCAAAAAGAAAAGTCGCGGATAGGTGTAAAAAATTTAGAACAATCAGTTTAACTTCGCACGCGTCAAGAATTTTAACTAGAAGATCTACAAAGAGCAAACGGCAGTCAAAGAATTCGAGCAGAATTTTGGTACGTAGGGGGAGTGAACGTAGGTCTAAAACTAGAAGGCAAATAGGGAATGAGAAGCTAAAGGAAGTCGCGGATTTCTGCTATTTAGGAAGTATTAGCACTGGAGATACAAAACAAAGAGTAGCGCAGGGTCGAATGGCGTTTAACAAAAAGGAACAACGGTTAATGTAGAAACTCGGAAGAGACTCTTAAAGGCGTAAGTATGGAGTACGGCACTGTACGGGTGCTAAACATGGACAACGAATAGAAGCATTTCAAATGTGGATGCTACAGACGCATGATGAAGATAGATCAGGTTGGCAATAGGGAGGTATCAGAAAGAGTTGGGGAAAAGTGAAAGATATGGAAGATAATAAAGAATAAGAAATATGGGATGGTAGAACATCTTCTGAGACACGAAGGAATAGTTCGCGACATCCTAAAGTCGGAGGCATCAGGAAAAAAAGAGGTAGGAGTAAGCCCAAATCAGACTACCTCTCAAATAGTAGAGGATGTAGGATGTTCCACTTTTAGGGAAATACGTGGGTTAGCCCGGGATAGGAAACGATGGAGGTACGCGTCGAACCAGTCATCGAACTGAGAGCTTTATGATGATGACTCGCGGCATATACTGCCTATAGGTTTCTTATTGGAGGACGATGAATCTTCAATTGCATCAAGCACACCCACTTCTACTTAGTACTAACGCTGTTATAAAATCAAGAACACAAAAATACGGCCAAGCATACTTAAACTTCAATTTTATAAGCACTGAAGTATGTGGTGAATCTGAGCTAGTTGAAGGATTATTTGCCGTACAGTTTGATGAAGCAACGGACAGCAGTAACGATTCCCATTTGATTTGCTATATCAGATTGTCTTAGGGAACTTCAATAGTTGAAGATATAGTATTTTACAAGCCTCTAGAAGGAAGACGAACGGCTACTGAGTTACTTACTTAATTTTCACCTTCAGGGAAATAATACAAATATATTTAATTTGAGTAAAAGGGTCAACGCTTTTGCTAAAAAATTCAGTTTGTTTGTGCTGTTTCCCGCAATTTAAGAATTTATCCAAAGTTGCCCGCCAGAAGAGAATCATAAAAAGGTGATGCTAATGACAACAGTGGTTCATTTAGAAAACTTGAATACCAACGCCAGGAAATACTTTTTTGCAGAAGAAGACATTAAATTGTGTGACTCGTGACTGTAATAGGGTTATAAATGCTTTTGTCCACGACTATCTTACAACATACTCTTTATACTTGTGTTTCTTCAATAAAAATTAGATACATTATTCACTGCAGTGATTAATGAATATTATTCACTAAACCAATAGGAACATCGCTTTGACCCTTTTTTACATTTATTTAGTAGGCCGCGATCGCGATGTGTCAGTTCAAATTGAAACGTCAAATCAGCATGGTTTGCTTTTAATTTGAAATGCATATTCTAAAAAAGAAGATATAATGAGTAGTGAGAGTGAAAACGAGGTTTCTTTAAGAGCACCAGCAATAAAAGAAGCTGCAGAACTTACCTCATTAGATTCATTGTCCAAAAAACCAAGAAAATTATACCTGAGAGCGTGTGTATGAATCTTTCTTACACTGGAGAAGGGAAATGAAGGTAAATTCTTTCTGGGAATCTGTTTTGATAGTCGTGGACAAAGTATAGTATACAACTCGTTATAATGATGCTATTATTACCGAGGATGAAGTTTACAACACGAACTAGTGAATCATCATTACAAACTCGTGTATAATATACTATTGAAAATACACCTACCAACCTATCACTGGAAGAAGAAAAACAACTGATATAGATACGTATTTCGTCAAGTAGCCTATAAAAATCAAGATTTGCTGTTAAGTGCTTAGCCAATTTCTGGAGTGAACTGTCCAGTAACCATTCTTTTACAAGGCAAAAGCGTTTCGGATACTATTACATTTTCCTAGTTCTTATTACCTAGTGAAAAACTCACCGAACAGATCTGACCCTGCACCTTTTGGCAGCAATAAATCACCCTGTTGACAATTACTTAAATTGCAGAAATTAATAAAATTATAACGCTCACAAATTGAAGCAGTGATTGATTTACCGTCCCTACATAACAATACCCACAAAAATTAATACCTATCTGATTTTATCTCGTTCCATTGTTCTTGGTGAAAAGGATATACAGTCCCTTCTGAAATGAAGTTCAGACGGCGAGAAATGATTATTATTCCCAGCCTCTATCAACATACGTATACCTATATCAACCTCGTGATACGTCAATAAATCTGAGCAAGATAGATGGCAGCTTCTTGAATGAAGACAGGTTGTCTGGCCTGTTCTGTAACTTATGTTTATGATGCTGTTACTGCACCGGTGAAACTTGAAATCGACTAGGCGCTTTCAAGATACAATATACCGTGTGACAGCGTACCTATATGATCATCATCATAAAGTTCTCAGTCCGACAACTGGTTGGATGCGTACCTCCTTCCTTTCCTATCTTGAGCTAGCCTACGCATTTCCCTAAAAGTAGAACATCCTACATCCTACACACTGCCCTATTTTCTTCTTCATAACAGTTCCTCCTCCCGAATTTCCACCTATCGACTCTAAAATTTCTGCTCCAAAAGTATCCAGCTTCTGGCCATCGCACCTCACTGATACCTACTATGTCAAATGTTAATCTATCCATCTCTGTTTTCAAATTTTCTAACTTTCCTGTCATACCGACCCCCTCACAGTATCTGCCACTCTGATTACTGAAAGAGCAGCTACCCTCTTGCAGGGACTTGATTTAGTCTGTCTTCTCAATAACCCCTCTCCAATATATTTAAACATATGGTTTGGTCCTTTAGAGCCTGTGCCAGCTCTTCAGTTGTAATTGGAGGATTTGGACGTTGTTGAATACTTCTCCCTAATTGATCCCAAACATGTTCAATTATATTCGTGCCTGTGCGGCATGCTGGTTAATCCATTCTCAGTGAGAGTGAGAGAACAAATTTAGACTCATCACTAAACATGATAGGAGTCCAATGACGAAATTACCAGTTTAAGGATTCTATCCCAAACGGAAATCTTCTCTACCTATGTTCTCTGGTTAATTTGGGCACTTTTGTAGGACGCTTTGATCTAATATTTGCTTCCCTTAGCCTATTGAGGACAGTTTGTTCACTGATTTTCGTTCCCCTTACCCTCAAGAGACATTCTTGAAGGTCCCGAGCATTATGTGTGAGATTTCGAAGCGCTTGCTATCGCAGAAAGTGGTCATCATTTCCTGTAGATTTCCTCCTCCGACCCGTACCTGGCCACCTCGTTACTGTACCAGTTTCCAAAGCTTCCACAAGGTTACTGGGACAGCCCCAATCTGCTGAGCAACATGGCGGTGTGAATACACTTCTTGAAGTAATGTTGCGGTTCTACCGACTTCAATCGTCATTAAATATTGAGCATTATTATTGTGTTGTTGAGCTAATGTTGTTTTTAAATGTCAAAAAGCTGCGCCCTAATTCTCTAATATTATGTTCGACACTAAAATCGCTCACAGCCTACTTAAACATTTATTCTTAAATCATTTTATTTCTTGTGGCGAGTGGCGTTCGAACATTCGATGCTATAAATTGACTACAGAGAGCATTCCAGTAATATGTTGCAATTACATACTTAAATAAATGATGGTTCAATACATATTTAAAAATCTATCAAAATATGATAAGAATATTGAAGTTACCGATTGGAACTAAATTGCAAGCAGCCGTTAAATGGTACACTGGCCACTCAATCTTGCAATAGACATCGAGTCCATTACACAAGCCCCACGCCACGGTATAAAACCCCTGCTTCTCTGATTATGTTAGGTAACCTCAGGCGATGGAAACTTCCTAGCGAGAACAAGAACCTTGCGATCTTAGTGACCTGCTCAAAAGCACTAATTTCTCCCCCAATATTTTCGTAGGAGCTAAGAGGCAAATTAAATAAAGAGAGGTGTAAAATTAGGTACTGAGAAAAGAGAATTAAAACAAAAACTGAAAATAGTCTCCACAAGGCATACTTAGAAGAAAGAGCTGCAGTTTTTCCAAAAACGTATGAAGATACAACAAATTTTTCAAAATCTTAAAAATAAAAATTGTTCCCATATGATGCAAATTTTATGGTACTCAGTGTAAACAAGGTCTATTTAAAACAAGGAATGACCAGTTGAATAGGAAAATTCATTCCATGTTTTTTCCAAGAAACTTTAAATTTTCGACACAAATATTAAATTCATTATTAATGAGTGGTACTGGAACGTTCAAAGGTTCAAACATCTCGGGTAAACACATCTGAATTCATTGTTGACTGTTTGCAATACGCACAGAATCTAGATAATTAAAATCTTTGTTACGGAAGTACCACTGACAAGTGTTTTGCTTTTTCGATCTCAAGAACAAGTGTTTTATCTCAATCGCGATATCGAAAACATCCTACAGCAAAGTTCCACGATTTTACAATGATATCAGGAATATCAGACAGTGACTTATTAAATTGGGACGTTGCTTTTTATTATCTTTTTTCGAAAACAAATAAATTTTCCAGTGAGCAGGTACCGGTTTGTTCCTAACTATTAAATTTGTAATCCCTCCGTCCGTCACCCAGGATCAGCACTAAAATAATTGGCTTTTTATAAAAACTAGGTTTAATGTTCTATCTTATCAAAGTTTATGATAGATTGTTGCCCATTATTATTTTACAGTAAATTAATTTAAAAAACACGTATTATACAGGAAGTTTCAGAGGGATGATAAGAAAATGTAAGAACAGATTCTAATAATTAGAATCTGTTCTACGTCTAAAAATATGCGAGGTACAGCCTATTTAATATTAATTTTTAAATAGTAGGCATCGCAGGCTGGAAACTTGACAATTGCGTTACCCGTGCGCTAAACTCGCAACTGTGCTGTAATATTTGAAAATCGCACAGGTTCATTCAAATTTTGTAGGCAACTTTGAGATTTTAACGTTTAACATTTTAATTGAACATTTTAATGGCTACTCCGTGGAAGACCTAAATATTTTAGGTACAAACTACTGGTCATTTATGAATTGGCGGGCAAGAAAACAAATCAACGTGTCATTCATGAGCCGCTCGGAATTATTAGAATATTATGCTCATGGTAAGTTAGTAGGCTACTTGGAAATTTTGACATCTATTAACATAGACAACAAAATCCTTAAAAACAAAGTTAGTGTTTAATGAATAAATTTGTTGTTGTGGGAAAAATAGTGTACCGGGTGGCCAGATAAGAATGCAAAGTGCTGTATCTCGGAAGCTATTCATCATAGTCTTGCGGTAAAAAAATTTATTACTAAAGTGGCCAAGAAAAGACCGTGGAAAATATTTTCAGATTTCCAAGATGGTCGCCAGGGGGCGTAACCGCCGTCTTAAACTTTTAAAGTGATTTCTCACTGAAATCTACCTAGTAAATGTACCAAAAAAATATCTGTTTTTTAAAGATAAGCTTTATTCGAGTAATTTTTGTTTAACACTTTTTGACGTATCTATTAAAATGAAGTGGTGGGGGGTGATTCAATGTTTTTTTACATAAACAGCTGTAACCCCTAAATGACTGAACGGAGGATTTTAACAAACTTGGTCTCGTTGGAAAAAGCATTTATTCCTCCATCAAACCCATCTTACTTGTGATATGTCTAATTCTTAGTGATGCCGCTAGAGCGCGTTTTTTGATATAATAACAGAAAATTGCAAAATTCTCTAAAAAATTAAATGCAATAATATGACTTTTTCATAAAAATGTAGTGAAATGATACCTAAATAGGCTAGTGAAGACCACATCTCAATATCTTATTCCTAGCCAAAAATACCGAAGAAAGAAAATTTAGTTATCATAAAATTTTAGAGAAACGCTATTACACCGGTATTTATTCTTATTTACTTGCCTTTTTTCAAGATTCAGTGATAAAATTTCATAATTTCATAATTTTCAAATAATAAAAGTATTCTTAGTTCAAACAATTCAAAAAAAAACGTGTAGAGGCATAAGAAGAAAGAAGGACCGATTTTAAAATAAAACTAATGCCTGCTTAAATGGTCGAACTGTCTTCTATCACACTCAATGCATTGTTGGAGCCGCTCATGCGTAGACATTACAGTAGCTTCAATTTCTGCTCTTGACAGGCTACGAATGGCCTCTTGTATTCGTATGTTCATGTCGTCTGTCGTTGTTGGTGGCATTCGGTAAACAATATCTTTTAACCGATCCCATAGATAGAAGTCCAAACAGGTGAGGTCTGGGGATCGTGGTGGCCAAGGAAATAGACTTCCTCGTCCAATCCACCTCTGAACTAAGAATACTTTTATTATTTAAAAATTATGAAATTATGAAATTTTATCACTGAATCTTGAAAAAAGGCAAATTATTAAGAATAAATACCGGTGTAATAACGTCTCTCTAAAATTTTATGATAACTAAATTTTCTTTCTTCGATATTTTTGGCTAGGAATAAGATATTGAGATGTGGTCTTCACTAACCTATTTAGGTATCATTTCACTACATTTTTATGAAAAAAGTCATATTATTGCATTTAATTTTTTTAGAGAATCTTGCAATTTTCTGTTATTATATCAAAAAACGCGCTCTAGCGGCATCACTAAGAATTAGACATATCACAAGTAAGATAGGTTTGATGGAGCAATAAATGCTTTTTCCAACGAGACCAAGTTTGTTAAAATTCGTTCAGTCGTTTAGGAGTTACAGCTGTTTATGTAAAAAAAAATTGAATCTCCACTTCATTTTAATAGATACGTCAAAAAGTGTTAAACAAAAATTACTCGAATAAAGCTTATCTTTAAAAAACACATATTTTTGGTACATTTACTAGGTGGATTTCAGTGAAAAATCACTTTAAAAGTTTAAGATGGCGGTTACGCCCCCTGGCGACCATCTTGGAAATCTGAAAATATTTTCCACGGTCTTCTCTTGGCCACTTTAGTAATAAATTTTTTTACCGCAAGACTATGATGAATAGCTTCCGAGATACAGCACTTTGCATTCTTATCTGGCCACCCGGTACATAACTCGATGGAAAGTGTATTTCCTATAAACTCGCGTGATTTCTGCACTCGGCTACGTCTCGTTCATAAAATTTCACGCTCGTATGAAATTTGTCACTTTCCATGCTCGTTACGTAATATACTATAACATTACAAATGTTTAAAAAGTCAAATACATTCCCAAAATAATGTAAATACCTATGGAAAATAATAAAATATATTCGCAATAAAATTTGGTTTCTTAGAACTGGAGGGTAGCCAGGCAAGTATTTATTTCTGTTAAATAATTCTATTTGCCCGATAAGTCTATTCAGGGTCGAATTTGGAACAGTGCCATAATTACTGTTAAGACAATTGCTTTTATTTCAATATATCGCTATACTTTAACCAAGGCGTTTAAATCAAATTTATTATTCCCTGGCTTTAAGAGTTTCAAATTATTGAGCTGTACCGGTTTCTTTCCTACAGATGCCACATTCTAACTTGCTGTCGTCCCTAAATAAGAAAATGTCTAAAAATGGAATTTTCATCTTGATAATTTGACAGATACACCTAAATGATATTTTATTTCAATTCTGTGGTACATTCCACAGAACCGATAAGAAGATTAATCTCTTAATTCATATTCTAAAGAGTTTAAAGACCCTCCAAGTACGTATTCTAATGCGGTAAATGCCCTCTCAAGTAAACGAACCCTAGAATGTTTTCATGAAATTCAATTTTGTAAATCGTATGCGTCAAGTCCAGTAGTAAGAATAGCTGAATTGATGAATGTAATGCACCGTTTCAAACAATCCTGAATTACAGTCCCTCACACAAAGAAATAAAAATATTATGTTTACGCTAAGTACCTATATAATGTTTTTGAAAAAATAATACATTTTTTGATCAACTTTAACACCTGTGTTTTTAAATACTGACGCGTTCTGGGCATGTGAGTGATCATATGATTTTTTGTCTTAGAACAAGTCTGCAAATCACGCCGTAAAATTTCAACAGACTGAGAAAGATTTTGCTGCGAATTTAAATTATTCCTTATTCATTGTATGTAAATGTGAAATTGTGATCAACACATCTTGAAAATGACTCCATTGAAATATTGCAATCAAACTGGGCGATGTTCGAATTTATAATAACATGCTTCCAGGTGTTGTTTGTAACAACTGGCAATGAATTTCAATGACTTGTTCCAACATCTTTAACTGCACCGTTGGACCATTGCAGTCTTTCAATTTTTCCGAACGCATAATAAAATGTAATTGCTAACTAAGTAAATAATACAAATGATTATTAATACAAATTATATGACCATATGCTCAACGAGGACTTTTAGACCGCTTGCTAGATGATGCTGGCGAATTCTTCTGATCTTCTTGTTCTTCCACTGATTTCATGGGAGTAAGTTTCGCTCGGACCCTGAAAATAAAGTGCATGTCAAAACGCATCGACTGTGACAAAAATATAAAATTATACGGTTCAAACACTTGTTTTACACAAGGGCAAAAGTTATTTTGGATAACAACCAACAAGAAAGCAGGAAATAAAAGTGGCAACTGTGCCCCTATATCAAAGGCGAATTTGGGACATAGAGCCAGGCTGTCTAACCAAGCCGCTTTTATCAGTTTCGTACTTTCTATTAATAAACCCATTATTCGATAAATCTAACCTGTATAAAAAACCTGATAAGAACATTATATACTTGACATTATCTAAAAGTCATGGAAAAAGTCGGTTATCCAACAGGTAATCGCACTGGATAACGTTACGGTATCATAAAAAGATAAGGGGATAATCAAATTAGATAAGTGTAAACTCTTTAAAGTAAGAAAAAACCAAAGTCTGGCTATAAAGGACGATTGACCAATTTATTTTTTACATTACATTGGGTAGCTAAATTTATTTTAACTTTTTTATATACTGTAATGTTCGAATTGTTCTATGTTCGATGCTATTATTTTTGAGTAGAGCTAATGACTTAGGCTACCTGCCCACATGCGCTGCTATAATTTTGTTTAAAACTGTTATTTTCTTTGAGTCTGAGATGAAGAGCAAGTTCGTGGGTATAAAAATAAAAAGGGGTAGGGGTAGGCCCAGATTAGACTACTGCTCTCAAATAGTTAGGGATGTAGGATGTTCTATACTTTCAGGGAAATGCGTAGGTTAGCTCACGATAGGAAAGGATGAAGGTACGCGTCCAACCAGTCTTCGGACTGAAAACCTTATGATGATGAACATTGATGAAGACAATAGAATCAAGTTAAAAGCTTGCAATTTTTGATAACTGCAAATCGTAAGAACTGTAAATTCTGCTTCGATTATATGTACTTAAGCGACGAACCAAATAGCCTCCGACAATCACATTAAACACTTGAAACAGAGACAATTTGCAACAATTTTTTGATCAATATAAAATAGAGACTCTGCTAATAAGTAAAGCAGGTTTTCAAATCCTGCGTCAAAGAAAGTTTCGACAACTTAAAATTCTCAGCTTGTTGCCTGAATCAATTATTATACCTCCTACTTTTGGTACTGCACGTCAGGTGGCCTTATCCACTTTCCATTTCTGTCTTCCCCGTCTTCCTTTCAAATCAGAAACTTCAAATATTACTCGACCAAAAATGGTTCAATTGAAATCATTGAATTCGATTCATATCTGACAAAGTCATTAAGAAAAATCCACAAAATGACTGCAAGGCTGTGGCAGCGTCATCTCCAAAAGATCTTGTGCCGGAGCATGTTGAGACAACTCTCGTATAATAGCTTTAATAGATACCTACCTACTTCGACAAATTTCTAATTCTACCGACAACACGAAATGCTTGCAATAACTGTCAATTCACTAATCCATCAGCTTTATAGTCGAACCGCATTTATTTTCACCGTGAGAATATCCCATCCCGAAGGCATAAAAATCTCCCCAAAATTTATTTTTACGTTTTCATTTCGAACCGACCGTGCTCCGCCATTATTTTCGTGTTCCATTGTACGAAAATTTAACTGGCAGTTTGTGATAATAAAATTTCAGAAGATGGAGTATAGGGGTCCCTCGTCGTCCATCACGCGGATGATGTACCTCCACGCCTGTTAGTGACAGTGGCGGACAAATCGCTTTTGCTAGAGGGCTTTAACACGTTGTCCTAGGACGAGTTGGGAGTCACACATGGAAAATTTTTATGGTAAATTTCTTAAAAAAATTGTATTCTTGGTAAAAGATGGTGCATAAAAAAGAACCCCTTTGACAATCACAATTTTCAGCTATGTTGTACGGGGTGTGCAGGTACAAATGAACACTTTTGTAAAAATAAAATTACGAACACCGGATTAAGTCTGACACCGGGTTCGTTGCTATGATACAACCAATCAGAAAGTCGGTATCATAGCAACGAAGCCAGTGTCAGACTTAATCCGGTGTTGGTTTCTTTGAAAAACCGGACCGTTATGTTTAAGCCAAAACTGGATGGGGATGAGGGGTAGGTTTCTTTCGATGTTGTGTCGTTGACACAAGTATACCTGTACCTGTCACGCTCGAGTACTTGAGTACGTTTGAAGTGGTTTTTAAAAGTGATAGTGGGTGCTGCTGTAGACTCTAGAGTATAGTTGCCTTATTTTGATGATGTGTTCGTTGTTTCTGATGCCACTAAGTGTAGAACCAAGGATTTCTTGGATAATTTAAATACACATTTCAACAGTGTTAAATATATACTTTTGAAATTGAGCAAAGTTCAATCTCCTGGTTGTCAGCAACCAGCAAGAGCTTTAGCCGCTTCAAATGTTATGTGCGTATAGGAAATGTAGGAAAGTGGCTAGGTTTATTGTAAATAATTCACAACGTCAAATCCAACACAAACTTTCGACTTTACACTTTTTGGTTAACAGACTGTTGTCATTTCCTTTGTAACAGGTGAGGTATCAATAAGGAAATAATTAGTGGAAAGCTGGAAATGGCCTTAATCTCTTTATTTGGACCCACTTATTACTATCCTAAGTTGTCCTCCTCGAGCGAAGTCGGCGTTGGCCCTTATGGCCCAAAGAAGGTACCGATTTTCAGTTTTTTCAAATATCTCTTAAACCATCAACTTTATCAATAAAATACATGTTATCAAAAATAATCTAGACTAAATTTTCGATAAAAAAGTCCTTCGCCATTCTTTTCTAAAATTAACGGGTACGTCGCTACGGCCGTTCAAAGTGGAGCCCTTCTTGACCCTTGCCGAAAAGTCAATAAAAATCACATGCAATATTACAGTTTCTGTACGTTATAAATAATTATTATCATCTCAGGCTCACAAGTGGTTACAATTATTATAACTGAGATACAAGATAGCCAGTTGAGACAAATTACAATTATTATTATTTACATAATATAATACTCTTTTCCACGCCACCTTGCGGTAGAGTAAATGGTGCGTTTCTTTAAAGTGGTGTCCCCAGTAGACCTAAATCCACTATAAAAATGTCAAAGGTTAGTCGATTTTTATTCGCTTAGACGATGAAGGCTGGCAGTCCTGATCTTCTTCATCAGTTTCTCCGCTATCGCTTTCATCGTCTGAAATATTATATTTGTCTGATATCGGGTGAACATCAGGACGCTCAAGACAAACGTCGATGTTTCGTCAAAATCTTCCATGTCATTCTCATCGGCAGCATTTGTACATGAGTGTCCTATACAATTGCTACAGATCCTGGAACATCGCGGGCCCATTTTTCTGCAACTACAAGCCGCGTTACATCCCTTAGAACATTTACAGGATACTGTGTTCAAAAGCGTCTGTGGCGCCGGATCCTTGGTCGTAGTAATGGGAACTAAGCCAAACTAAGAATGCTTCCAACCCCAAGCTAGTGGATTTGTATCATTTCCATACCATGTTTGCACTTGATAGTACGTCCTTAAAGAGTGCAGCTCATGTGCCGCTGATTGGGTTGGAGGTAGGCTTGCGAGGTTAAATCGATTTCTGCCTAGAGATTTTGCAAGCAGCTGAAACCGCAATTCATTCAGGGTATTTGCATTGTTTTTATTGTCATAAAGCGCCACCAGAACCGCAGAAATCGGTTTAACATTGCAAGCCTACCTCCAACCCAATCAGCGGCACGTGAGCTGCACTCTGTAATGTATAGTAATAATAATAATAATAATAATAATAATGACTTTATTGGTATAACAAACCGCATATACATATTGTTTAGTGTTGACTATACATATACCTGTTACACCAAATGGCGAAGTTCATCTTGTGGATACAGATATTCACAAGATGCTCTTCCACTTAACCAAAATAGAGAAAAGGAAAAAAGCAGAGGAAAGTGTACAATTGGAAGAGCAGATCAGAAAATAGGAGAAGAAGAATTGAGGAGAGAGGAAAGCACGCGGACAATATGTATTACAAAATTGAAATCAAAAACTAACAATTCGCAAATTCAAAAATTTAGAGAAAAAAAATTAGATTTTGGAGAAATCAAAGTTTACTCAAACTTTAAAATTTACTGGAGATGAAGAAGTCTCTGAAACAACTTAATCTTGAATTGTCGAATATTTAACATTTTCAGGTCTCTAGGGATATTGTTATAAATTTTGCTCATGGTGTACTTACGTACAATGCAAACATGGTATGGAAATGATACAAATCCACTAGCTTGGGGATGGAAGAATTCTCAGTTTGACTTAGTTCCCATCACTACGACCAAGGATCCGGCGCCTCAGATGCTTTTGAACACAGTATCCTGTAAATGTTCTAAGGGATGCAACGCGGCTTGTGGTTGCAGAAAAATGCTCCAGGATCCAGGATCTGTAGCAATTGTATAAGACACTCATGTACAAATGCTGCAGATGAGTATATGAGTATGAGGATATGAGTATATGACATGGAAGATTATGACGAAAACATCGAAGTTCGTCTTGAGCGTCTTGTGCACCCGATATCAAACAAGTATAATGTTTCAGACGATGAAAGCGATAGCGGAGAAACTGATGAAGAAGATCAGGACTGCCAGCCTTCATCGTCTAAACGAATAAAAATCGACTAACCTTTGACATTTTTATAGTGGATTTAGGCCTACTGGGGACACCACTTAAAAAAAGCACCATTTACTCTACCGCAAGGTGGTGTGGAAAAGAGTATGATATTATGTAATAATAATAATAATAGTAATTTGTCTCAAATGACTATCTTGTATTTCAGTTATAATTGTAACCAATTGTGAGCCTGAGATGATAATAATTATTCATACAGAAACTGTGATATTGCATGTGATTTTTATTGACTTTTCGGCAAGGACCAAAAAGAGCTCCACTTTGGTAAAAAGTGGTAAAAGACTTTTTTATTGGGAATTTAGTCTAGATTATTTTTGATGCTAGGTATTTTATTGATAAAGTTGATGTTTAAGAGATATTTGAAAAAAACTGAAAATCGGTACCTTCTTTGGGCCATAAGTGCCAGCGACTTCGCTAGCGGGGGAAGCGTCCTGATGTTCACCCGATATCAGACAAATATATTATTTCAGACGATGAAAGCGATAGCGAAGAAACTGATGAAGAAGATCAGGACTGCCAGCCTTCATCGTCTAAGCGAATAAAAATCGACTAACCTTTGACATTTTTATAGTGGATTTAGGTCTACTGGGGACACCACTTTAAAGAAACGCACCATTTACTCTACCGCAAGGTGGCGTGGAAAAGAGTATTATATTATGTAAATAATAATAATTGTAATTTGTCTCAACTGGCTATCTTGTATCTCAGTTATAATAATTGTAACCACTTGTGAGCCTGAGATGATAATAATTATTTATAACGTACAGAAACTGTGATATTGCATGTGATTTTTATTGACTTTTCGGCAAGGACCAAGAAGGGCTCCACTTTGAACGGCCGTAGCGACGTACCCGTTAATTTTAGAAAAGAATGGCGAAGGACCTTTTTATTGAAAATTTAGTCTAGATTATTTTTGATAACATGTATTTTGTTGATAAAGTTGATGGTTTAAGAGATATTTGAAAAAACTGAAAATCGGTACCTTCTTTGGGCCATAAGGGCCAACGCCGACTTCGCTCGAGGAGGACAACTTAGGATAGTAATAAGTGGGTCCAAGTAAAGAGATTAAGGCCATTTCCAGCTTTCCACTAACTATTTCCTTTTTAAACTACCTGCCGCCTGGCCTATAAGGAATTTTCGATTTATAGTGGGTACTATATTCACTAGACTCTTTGGACACTCCTAGTAATCACGTTTATCCTATCGCATATAAATTAATTCAAAGACTGACTTGCCGTGCGATTTTCCCGAGTATTTAAAAGAACATCGAAATATCTGGAATTGACGTGACTTATTCTAAAACAGTCTTCATTGTTCCATTTTAATCGAGAATTTTAATTGAGTAGAGGCAATACATTATCTCGACAATAAGCATGTTTTCGCCCATAGTAAACAACAACGGATGTATTCAAACGGCGGCGCCCTTAATAAACTTCATTCATAACATTACATAAACATTATTTTTGCAGCAACTGACGATTGCAACTTAATTGCCGAAATACGTATTTAGTGTTTTAAATTTTGTGCGACTTAGGTGTTCAAGAGATTTTCTAATTAACTGATTTATATGGCATACCTCCGTTAATTTGATATTTTGTATCTACTCCCGAAGTGTGTGGATAGAAATTGGAACAACCCGTGACATATTGTCCCAACTGCATATCGGTAGAAAGTTAAGTGCTATAATTGGCATTCCGTGCGTTGATCCTTTGCCAGTGCCTGGCGTTTATTTTCGACAGTGACTGCATGGGGTAATCCACTTTGTAGAGACCCACCCGAGGTCGCTGAAAACTAAATCTATTCCGTCGAGCGAACACATTTTACACTTATATTAAAGTCAGAATTGCAGTGTCCGAGGGAGCTGCATTATATTTGAAGCAATTATTCCAAACGCGCGAAGGTCAGCCAAAAAATTCGAAAATGTGATACGCTGAATTGGGAAACGGGCACCTACCTTATTTCGGCACATCGAGTTTAGAAGAATTAAGTTTTAATAGGTACATTACATAACCACCTCGAAACTTGAGTTACCTAGTATGATCATTCCAGACGGAGAATAAAAACTCTTTTCTTCCCTCAGTGCTTTTTCCCAAATGATATCAATTATCAAAATATCTGTTTAAAAAATGAGTTGAAATGTCTTTGAATTTGTTTGTAAATTATTGCAAACAACTTTTACGCATTACCATTTATGTGTGTAAGAAAGTTCAGCTTCATCAATAAACATATTATAAGTTTATATATAAGTGCAAGTATAAAACAGGAGTTGAATGTGCCTGCACTCCCAGTTGCCACCTTATAAAAAGTCGTTGTTTGCCGAGTGCAACCAGATCTGAGCAATCAATCAATCGACAAACTCTACAGGAAACAGAACTGCACCTAATGCTTATACTGTTTCCACAATAAATGGTATTACCTATACGGTAAGAGCAGGTAATTTAATGCCGTAAAGAATAATATCGACTTCCATTAAATAAATTAAAATTAAATACATAATATGTGTCGCCAAAAGTACGTAACAGCCAAATATCTCTTTTAATACAGTCCAACAGATTTAAGTTGGCGAGCGGTGGGGTTGCGCATTAGCATAATTTACGTATGCAATAAAATGTCTTGCAGTACCAGTGACGCCTGGAAACACCAGGAAAACAGCGTACAAGGAAGAGTTCCTTAATGACTGATTTACCGGAGTATGAGACGGTTGATATACGTCACATCGTACACGAATTTCACAAGACTGAAGGCTGTCGTGTTACCCTTGCAAAATTGAACCAAAAAATTCGGACAGAGCTAGAATGGAATGAATACAATGATTCACTGAGAGTTCTTTTGGGCAAAATGGGGTTCAGGTGGAGAAGGACGCAAAATAATAAGAAAGTTCTAATTGAAAAACACGAGATAAGGTTTCTTCGTATTTCGTATTTGAAGAAAATTGAATATTTCCGAAGCCAAACTATACCGATTGTTTACCTAGACGAAACATGTCTCTTCGAATAATTGGACAGATGACTCAACCAAAGGACTATTTGCAAATATCTCTAAAGGTCGGAGATTAATTATTGCAAATGCCTATTCAGACACGAATTTAGAAAATTGTGGCAGGTGGTTGCAGCAAAAGTTGATTTCTAATTTACCAAAGAATTCCGCCATCGTCGTAGGCAATGCACCCTATCACAATGACCAGGCAAATCCAGCACCCACATCAAATTCTAAAAAGGCAGGTATGATTAAATGGCTAAACGACAAAAATATTAATTTTGAACCTAATATGTTAAAAACCACATTGTACGAAATTATCAAGCATTATAAGAAGAAGTATATAACCAACAAGTTCGACACATTATTGCAAGGCCATGGGCACACTGTTTTACGTTTACCGTCATATCATTCAGATTCAAATCCCATCTATTTAATATGGCCGACAGTGAAAAACAACATCGCTCCAAAAAATACTACCTTCTAATTAGAAGAAGTTAGCGGAATATGAATTTAATCCAATAAAGTCCGAAGACTGGAAGAAGCGTTGTGATCACGTGATTAAGATCGAGGGCAAATATTTAGAAGTGTTCCCAGACAATATCAGTGAAGTTAAACCATTATTTCTCTAGGCGACAGTCACAGTGATACTAGCGATTCTGTGATGATTATTGTACTATTGTACTATTGTATTGTATTGTACTATTATTTTTTTAATGGAATTAAGACAATGAATCTAATATTAATTATTATTCTGTAATAAAGCACATTACATTATGTCTTTTTACATTGGCACTAATAATTTTCTTAATACACGTTCAATATTATTTACTGAATTTTTATTATTTAATATTTATTCCCAAGGGTAAAAAAAAGTCCACGCCGCTCTTGCTGTGTCAGGCACCAGCGCGTCGCGCCTCTATCACTCGCCGACTTAAATCTGTTGGACTGTACTTACCGCATCAAAGTTTCGTTCAGACACAAAAATGTCTTGTAGGAAGCTTTCCTTGAAAATCCAGTCTAATACTTACATTCTAGACACAATCTTTAAAACTCAAAAAATAAACTTGTTTCTAATTTCATCGTTAAGATTTTCTTTCACACTTTCCTATTGTTTAGGAAGTTCATATTTTGTAAAATTACATCTCGTAAATCTATTTTTCCAAGGTCAACTAAATTGTTGTCCAAAATAATAGAATTTTATTTTCTAAAATTATTTGTGCTGAAAGAAAATCTATTTCTTATAGGTTGCTATTCTCAGCAAGAAATAAGCTATTTAATGACACAACAATACAATATGGCGTCCATAAGAAAGAATAAACTGATGATGACTGCAAGTGTATGAAACGTCGGAGGCAAATTTAGAGTGCTGGTTAAACAACCATTCAAACCTGTTTTCACAAATCATCAAAATGTTAATAAATAACGAAATTATCAACAAAAACCAAAATGCAAATTTTTCATTCTTTCAAATATCTAGGAAGCCAACAGAGCATAGCCGATTTTTGTGAGGGCATATTATAGAGCTCCAAATTGTAAAACTTTTTCCCCATTTAAACATGTTTCTACCTTTAAAGGTAAGTGAGATAGCAATGTTGTCTAGGCTTATCTGGGACATCCTATATAAGTTGAAAACTAGAGGTGACAATGCACATCCTTGTCTCACTCTCTTCCGGATATATATTTCTCTTTGTTCCTGCTCAAATTCCATAACTGCTGTTTGCTCTTTATAGAGATTATGTATTATTCTTCTGTCCCTATATTTTATCATTACATTTGAGCACTTCGAACATCTTCCCCCATTTTACGTTGTCTAAGGCTTTTTCTAAATCTACAAATCCTATATAGGCGCTCTTTCTCTTTTCTATTGTTTTTGATATTTAATTAAAAGTGTTGATTGTTTTTTGTCTATATTAAAAATTGTTAATCTTTCCGTAAATGTTGTTTTAAGCCTTAGAAGCGTGTTTTAAATATTTCTTATGATTATAAAAGATACATATGGCAATTTACCTTTGCGGTCTACTTCGATCACAAAGAAGACGCCCGTGTGGAAGAGCCCAGTTGTAGGTATCTCCACTAATAACAAAGCAAATTTAATAATAAAGCAATTTAAAACCCCTTTAGAACAAGCCATAATTCATTCATGTAGATGATCGTTAAAACGCAAAAAATATGAGTTCATGAACTCCATAACAAGATTATAATAGCTTTTGAAATATAAAAATAACTAAGAAAAAAACGCATACAAATCTACAATCATAGGTTAAAAACGCAGAAAGAATTATTAATAGGTGCATTTCTGGGCACTTTTCAAGCATCCAGAGCGACGAAACCAAAAACAAATGCACATGTAAACATATTTTTCAATCTACGACAGATTACCGACCCGGAGCCCTAAATAAAATAATTATTATTAAGCGCCAGTGTATAAAAAAAATCTCACTTATGGTTCCAAATTTACTTTTAAAACTACGTGGGATTTATTTACGGGAGGATATTGGGAAAAAAGTTTTGCTCTTTGGTTCCCATCAACCTCTTAACCCGTTCTTTAAAGCGGACTATCTATACCATGTAATAATTTCACTTCCTTAAACTTTCCACTACAAAAATCAATTCGTTTTATTTATCTATTTTGCTAGTGACATATCCGAGACAAGTAAGCCTTGCTTTAGCAATTTTGTATATTTTTGGTAAAGTGGTAGGTATTTGCAGCAAGGACTATTATTAAAATATGGTGTTATTGTCTTAATGTTGGCACCATTTCAAATAGTATAAGTTGCCAAATACACAAACAGCGCACACTTATATTACTAGTTGTAAATTATACAACGTTATGTGTGCATGTGAACTGGGTATGACCACTATTTCCTGGAGCGCAAATTCAAATTACACATAATATGCCTACAGTTAATTCCGAAATTATTATTGGGCAGCTCAGTTTTTAAACTGCTATCGTCACTGAAAAGCTCTGTATTAATGTGAGCTTTCGATTTCTTGAACGGAAAGAAATCCCACAATATGCGAGATCCTGCAAACATAGGTTTGTTTACAACGATTCCTTGTCTTTTTCGGGACGCCAAATTTTACAATGGCGTATTCTAGTCCAAAAACGGTGCTTCTGGATTCGGTCCCTAAATATGCAGATGTATCCCTCGGTATCACTTATTGGGATACGCTGTATATTTAGGCGGGTTGGGTCGTCTCTTACGAACGATTACTGAAGTTGTATATACGGTCAGGTCGGTAAGACTGAGTCGTTGATCACCCTTATGCTCTTAGTCGCAGAAGGGCGGGTCCTATTACAATATTACTATTGCTAAACGTCGAATAACAAGACATAAACAAAATAAAACGGTATTCTATTAAGTTAACTATTTACATTTGAAAGAATTGAATCGATAAAACAGAATTGAATGTATAAAAAAGGAGTATCCTTAACAGAATTGACTTAATAGATCGGAATATAAACCAAATACGAGATATTTACATGGAAATAAAACGCGGTGTATCCTGATGGTGCGCTACGGCCCGTCGTGTGATCAAAACTGAACATTTACGGTGTCTCGGAGTTTTCGTGGAAGCACCGAACGGTGCCGACTCCGAGCCGGGTTTCGGGGGCGATTCTCGTCAAAGCACGCGAGTGCAATCACCTGGGGGGACGCCACTAGCTCTTCCGTCGCAAATAAGTAAATGTTCTACCTTAAGATTTCACCAAAAGCCGCCCATTACCCGGATGCGATCGATTTGCACCGGTATATCGTCCTGTTACAGGCACTAGGACCACACAGGAATAGGCAAATCGATCTAATCTTCATAGACAGACACTTTTAATTCCCCAGCATGAACATAGTTTACTTATTTGTTACCAACAAGCTAGGGTACTTACTCAAAAGTAATAGGATGGTTACTATCAGTTGCTCACACGGCAAAGTCGGAACGGTCGATCAAGTACTACTAGGTCGGATGTCAGCGGCCAGCACCATCCCGGATGCTGGGAGTATTTGTTCCAGCTGAGGGCCGGACGGCCAAATACTGAATTTTCTTCTGCGGAGCACCCACTTTTATAAGCGGTGAGTGGGGGCCTCGGCGGCGGTTTAACGTCGGATTCTTCTACGTCAGCTGTGGTGGCGGGTGCAAATTCAGCACGAATTCTTGCCATCTCGTAAAAGTGGGAGTCCATAGTTTCTATGTCACATCAGTGCCTCGTGCAAAGATTGGTTTGGGAATTCCTATCATCTCGCGTGAGGTCGTCAGTCTTACAGAAAAGTGACAGGGTAGTTATGGTTAGGTTAGATTCGCAACCTGTAAAGACGGTAATAATACAAGTATACATACAGGGTGATTTTTTTTGACCGTCTATTAGAAGTATCTGGAGAACTAAAAGAGATATTGATTTGAAATTTTGGCTGTGGCCGAAACCGGGTCGGATCTATTTAATGAAAATATTTTCAAAATGGTGGCATTTCCGGGAATACCGGAAGTTGACACCAACTTTGTTATCTTAAATGGAATGCTACCATTTTCTATTTTTTTTTAGATTCCACGGAAAATTTTAATGTCAATTCAATACAGGTTCGCTATGCCTAAAATTAATATTTTCGGAGATATAAATTTTTTTCTCAATATTTTGACAGTTGTGGTAGATTATGTAAAAATTAATATCTCGATAACGTCTAGCAGTAAGATGTTCGATTTTTTATGGTGGCAAGACACGGTGTTGGAGTTACTAATCAGGCAAACAAATTTTCAAAATCTATTACATAAAATTTTCTAATCAACGGCATATGTTGATCGCACAAAAGTAGCAAAAAGTCATTTTTCTTAAATAGAATGATACCATTTTCAATTGTTTTTTAGATTCCACGGAAAATTTTAATGTTAATTCAATAAAGGTTCGCTATGTCTAAAATTAATATTTTCGGAGATATGAATTTTTGTCCAATACCTATTTTGACAGTTGTGGTAGATTATGTAAAAATTAATATCTCGATAACGACTAGTAGTAAGATGTTCGATTTCCTATGGTGGCAAGACGAGGTGTTGGAATTACTAATCAAGCAAACAAATTTTCAAAATCTATTACATAAAATTTTCTAATCAACGACATATGTTGATCACACAAAAGTAGCAAAGAGTCATTTTTCTTAAATTGAATGATACCTATTTAAAGAAACCAATTAAAAAACGTGAAAAAATGCGCGTTTAACAATGTATGATGTTTCTCTACCCAAAATGAATAGTATTTTAGATACCTACTAGATGGGGCGCCAGGTCATTGTTCTGCAGCAGTTACTAACGAATTGTACCGGATGTTTGAAGATAGATGGATATGACGTTTGGGTCCATGGAGTTGGCCTGCCAGGTCTCCAGACATTACACCGTTGGATTTTTATCTTTGGGGCCGTATAAAGGATAAAGTGTATCAATATCCACTCAATAACAGGGATGAATTGGTGGAAAGAATTGCTACAGCATTTGCAGGCTTAGATCCACATGAAATTCGTAGCGCTACTACACACGCCGTAAATAAGCGAATTATTAAATGTGTAGAAGTTAATGGACTACATTTTGAACAGTTTCTTTAACATTGTTTTACTATCACGTACCTACTTTATTTTTTATTTAGTTAAAATAAGTTCAGTGGTGGTAATTCAGGATATGTTCCATTAAATGTTCTGTATGTCCTGTTAATTATTTTATCGCATTTTCCATGAATGTTGAATAAATGCATAATATCCGAGTAAGAATAATTATCATTTGCCATATCCTATTCGTTAAACACCAACCATACTAAATTACTAAAAAATACCAATTGCTTTTATTAGACATTATTTGTGAAATTTGTGAATATTTTGTTTTGTCTACAAGCCAAGGTCTACTTACTAGAAGGCGGCGCTCTTCAATTTTGATCGATGAAATTAATAAGAAAACAGCAAATATCTAAAATACTGTGCATTTTAGGTAGAGAAACACCATACATTGTTAAATGCGCATTTTTTCACTCTTTTTAATTGGTTTCTTTAAATAGGTATCATTCTATTTAAGAAAAATGACTTTTTGCTACTTTTGTGTGATCAACATATGTTGTTGATTAGAAAATTTTATGTAATAGATTTTGAAAATTTGTTTGCTTGATTAGTAATTCCAACACCTCGTCTTGCCACCATAGAAAATCGAACACCTTACTGCTAGTCGTTATCGAGATATTAATTTTTACATAATCTACCACAACTGTCAAAATAGGTATTGGAAAAAAATTCGTATCTCCGAAAATATTAATTTTAGACATAGCGAACCTTTATAGAATTAACATTAAAATTTTCCGTGGAATCTAAAAACAATTGAAAATGGTATCATTCTATTTAAGAAAAATGACTTTTTGCTACTTTCGTGCGATCAACATATGTCGTTGATTAGAAAATTTTATGTAATAGATTTTGGAAATTTGTTTCCCTGATTAGTAACTCCAACACCTCGTCTTGCCACCATAAAAAATCGAACATCTTACTGCTAGACGTTATCGAGATATTAATTTTTACATAATCTACCACAACTGTCAAAATATTGAGAAAAAAATTTATATCTCCGAAAATATTAATTTTAGACATAGCGAACCTTTATTGAATTGACATTAAAATTTTCCGTGGAATCTAAAAAAAAATAGAAAATGGTAGCATTCCATTTAAGATAACAAAGTTGGTGTCAACTTCCGGTATTCCCGGAAATGCCACCATTTTGAAAGTATTTTCATTAAATAGATCCGACCCGGTTTCGGCCACAGCCAAAATTTCAAATCAATATCTCTTTTAGTTCTCCAGATACTTCTAATAGACGGTCAAAAAAAATCACCCTGTATATGCCCACATCTAATTATAGTATAGTGATGAGGCTGTAAAGGCAGTTTATAGCGATATCGAATATGTGCTAGAGTTTATGAAGGGGCATGAAAATTTAATAATTGTAGGAGAATTTAATGCAGTTGTAGGTGCAGGGAGAGAAGATAAAATAATCGGCCCCTTTGAATTGGATAGGAATGAGAGGGGTAGTCCACAGTGGTTATAAAGGCTAATCTTAAATTTATAAGGTTTTGAAAAACGAAGCTGTAAGAGACACCTTGACCTCAGGAAACTAAGGGATTGCGATTTTCGAGAAAAAAGACATCATCTTCAGTCCGAAGACTGGCTGGGCTAGGACACCTTCTAAGACACCAGTGGCGGCTCGCCAGGGTAGGCAAGGTAGGCACCGCCTATCCTGCTCTTTGCGCCATAGAAAGAAATAAATTCCTAATATTAAAAATAATGTTTATTAATAATATTTACTAAATTTATTTCTGATTTTGTTTCATGGCATTAAACAAAATCATAAATCATTAAAATAATGCGATCCAGCCTGATGCGGCAGACTGGTAAGTACGCTTGTGGTTAGTAGGGTAGGCGCTCCTAAAATTCGCCTTGCTTATCCGTGCACCCACTACGAGTCTCCTTTCCACCGGCATGTGCGGAAAAAGTGTCGATTTTAACATCTTAGTAGGCGATGTATTCGTCCGCCTTCGGTTTGGTCGGTTTTGTTCGTGTAGTCCGGTGCGAAAAAAAACCTCGTTCGCAGCCCTTGTCCCTAAAGCCAAACCAAGCCAAACAAAAACACGTGTGATCTGAAGGCATTTACCGGTTTACTTGTGTACCTGTGTGTGTATCGTATCTACCTGTTGTGTGTACCTGCGTCCTGCAAACGAGGCTATCCAACTAACGATAAGTACCTTTTCTAATTTCTTTGCTATGGAGGTTCGGCATGATTTAATTTGCAGTTTAATAGAAACGCCGTTTTCACGGCGAAACAATTTCGAGCGAAGGGAAATTATTACAAATGGTCGCCCATTGCCCCACATATCAATTTTATCCTCCGATAAAAAAAAACGGACAAACGTTTTCGCGTTCTTTCAAAATTTCTTATTATGAAACTCATACATGGCTTTGCGCAAGCTTTTATAAAAAGACGTTGTTTTGTTGGCCCTGTTTATTATTGTCTAACCACAAACAAAATGTATGGGTTTGTCAGGGATATTCGGATCTTAAAAATTTATCTGCTAGTGTTAAAAAACATGAATCGTCCAAAGAGCACATAAATAATTTTTTGGGGTTGAAGCGAATGGAAAAAAATGCGACTACGATTGAAGATGCTTTTAACGTGCAAGCAGACCTGTCAATAAAAGCATACAACGAGGAAGTAAGAAAAAATAGGGCTTTATTGTCGTATTTAATTGATGTAACCGTCATTTTGTCAAAGCAAGAGCTTGCTTTCCGGGCGCATGATGAAACTATTACTTCTTTGAATAGTGGTAATTTTCGGGAAGTATTTAATCTTGCAATTAAACGTGATTTAGAAATTCAAGAGCATATGAAAAAAATACAGGGCGTTTTTTCTGGTTTATCCAAGTCTATTCAAAATGATTTAATCGACTGTATAGCGGAACATGTTAAGGATGCCATTCGAGAAGAAATTAATACTTCTTGTTTTTTTGCAATTCAGGCTGATGATACTACTGATATCGTCGAAAAGTCACAATGTGCTCTTTCAATAAGATTTGTTGATAAGTCCGGTGAAGTTAAAGAAAGGTTTTTAGGATTTCATGATGTAAGTGAGGACAAAACTGCGGATGGTTTGTATAATCTCATTATTAATATTCTTGCCCCTTTTAATTATAAAAATAAATTAGTTGCACAGTGTTACGACGGTGCAAGCGTAATGTCCGGTTCCTTGAATGGATTGCAGATGAAAATTAAATCCGATGCCCCGAACGCACTTTTCACACACTGTTGCGCCCATCGTTTGAATTTAGTTTTGCAAAATGGATCTAACAGTATTAAAGAAAGTCGAATTTTTTTTAAGACACTTACTGCTATTCAGGGATTTTTTCATAAATCTCCAAAACGAACCATAGTTCTTGATACCGTTCTGGGAAAAATAATTCCCGCAGCTTGTGAGACTAGATGGACATCTCGTTCAAAAATTTTACATATTGTACACACTGAATCTGAGAAGCTTAAAAACGTATTTCTAAAAATAACTGAGGATCCGTCTTCAGCAGGAGATTCCATCAATAGTGCTACAGGTTATTTAAAACATTTAAATAATTTACAGTTTGCTTTTCTAACAACAGTGTATAATGAAATATTTAATATTACAGATATTCTTTTCAAAATTTTGCAAACAAAGAGTTTAGATGTGAATTACTGTCAAAAACAAATTAATAGTGTTATAACTCGTATAAAGAACTTAAGGACTGACAGCAGGTTTAATGAATTATTTAAAGTCAGTACTGAAAAATTCACAAACCCACAACAATAAAATTGTGTAACTTCGAAACTGAGACCGTAGCTTATAGAGCTTTGTATTTTAATATAATTGATAATATCTTGGGGCAACTTGAAATACGTTTTCAAGACTTCAGTCTTTTAGAATACTTTTCTTTAGTAGATTGTTCCAAGTTTGAATCTTTTAGTGAACAATTTCCCCATAAATTGGTAACTATTTTACTACGACAGTTTAATAATATTTTTGAGAAACAAAGACTTATCAATGAATTAAGCGTAATTTACAGTGACCAACAATTTAAAAATAATTTAAAACTTGATCAGGCCTTAAAAATCTTTATCGAAAATAATTTATTGGAAATTTTTCCTGAAGCATATAAACTGTTTGTTTTGGTTTGTACTATTCCAATTACGAGTACTTCAGTTGAACGCAGCTTTTCCTGTTTAAAACGAATTAAAACCTATTTGCGTAATTCTATGTCACAAAACAGATTAACTTCGCTTGCTTCACTTTCAATCGAAAAGGAATTACTAATTAAATTGTATGATAAAGATGATTTTATATCATCATAAGGTTCTCAGTCCGAAGACTGGTTGGACGCGTACCTCCATTCTTTTCTATCCTGAGCTAACCTACGCATTTCCCTAAAAGTAGAACATCCTACATCCCTAACTATTTGAGAGCAGTAGTCTAACCTAGGCCTACCCCTACCTCTTTTTATTCCTATCTCTGACTCTAGTATGTCGCGAACTATTCCTTCGTGTCTTAGAAGGTGTCCTACCATCCTATCTCTCCTACTCTTTATTGTTTTCCATACCTTTCGCCTTTCCCCAACTTTTTCTAATACTTCCCTATTGCTAACCTTTTATAGACAAAATAATTCAGAAGTTTTCAAATTTGAAAGACAGGAGAATTAATTTAAATTTTAAAACATAAATTAGATTTAGCACGAGTTTTATAATTCGATAAAGATTAATTTTGTTGCTTTTTGGGTTTAGTAGTAGTATGTATCATCATAACCATACTAATTATGCCATTATGGCATAAGACATGCTATACGTTTATCATTACCTAATGGGTATAGCGGTATAGTAAAAAACCAAAAATTTTATACATGAACCCCTTTCTTTAAAGGTTATATAATTTTGTCTTAAATTTCTGGCTTTCAATTTAAAGCGGTTTGACCTTGAAAATTTCAAAATTTTCGCCTGCGGCGCTACGGGGGGGGGGACAGTCATAGTTCTAGTTGCCTATCTTACTTTCATAGTCACGAGCCGCCACTGTAAGACACGAAGGAGTAGTTCGCGACATAGAGTCAGAGATAGGAATAAAAAAGGTGGAGGTAGGCCCAGGTCACACTACGTAAATGTTTAGCTCAAGATAGGAAAGGATGAAGGTACGCGTCCAACCAGTCTTCGGACTGAGAAGGTGAGACGTTCAGTCTTACACTGCAAGAAGAAGTGTGTTAATTTCAACACAAAAGTGTGCCCATTCAGATCTACACAGAGTTGTGTCATATTCTACACTGCATGCAGCCAGTAAAGTCTAAAATGCTAGTGTCAAAAGCAAACACTTCGACTAAAATATTTTTGATTTTCCGCGACTTTCGGTTATACCGGAAATAGACACCAGTTTCCTTATTTCAAATAGAATGCCCACGTTTTTATCCCGGATTTAGATATTCGGTCGAATTTTAAGGTCACCTTATGTAAAACATCATATGTGTAAAGAGCACCATCTTCGATATATGAATCGTTAAAAATCGTCATTTTTCAAATTTCATCAATTATAACCTGGAGACGGTACGAGATAAAGAAAAATTACTTACATGTCCCTATCCCAGTTTTTAATTCTCTATCTAAAGGGTCTGGAAAATACTGCCGCCTGATTGGTCAAGAAATGACAAAAAGTTGCCAATCACGAAGTAGTATTTTCCAGACTCATTAGACAGAGAATTAAAAACTAGGATATGGACATGTAATTCATTTTTCTTTATCTCGTACCGTTTCCAAGTTATAATTGATGAAATTTGAAAATTGACGATTTTTAACGACTAATATCTCGAGGAGTGCACTTTACACATAAAGTTTGAATAATATAACTTGGCGTATGATTGAAATAATCTACGCATCATGTTAGTTTGATGTCTCCCTCGCACGCAACTATTTGATATGGCCGCTAATTATTAACGTAAGATGAAATAATCAAAATTTTCCATTGTAACTTTTTATTTCACTCATTCTCATTTATAATGTTGGATAACAATGTATTTGTACGTCTTTGCTTGTTTCGTATGTTATCATGGAAACTAGTATTAGTGTCACAGTACTGTCAATGCCGAAACAAATTAGTTCACATGCATGTGTCAACCCATACGCCAAGTTATATGATTTAAACTTTATGATGTTTTGCATAAGGTAACCTTAAAATTCGACCAAAAATCTAAATCCGTAATAAAAATGTGGGCATTCCATTTAAAATAAGGAAGTTGGTGTCTATTTCCGGTATAACCGGAAGTCGCAGAAAGTCAAAAATATTTTAGTCGAATTGAGCATCCTCGATTACCTATTTGTGTAAATTTGTGTAATTCTACTATGTATACTTTTCTATACAGGGTGAATCAGGAATCCTTCTATGTATTGGTACTTTTGTTATTTGAAGAGCTACAAAGTCGGTTAAATGAGAGAAAAGTTGCACTATTTTGGGGCCATCTTAAACCTACTTTCAAACTTTCAAAAATTTTCACAGCTTTCTAGATATAATAAAAAAATTGAAATTTCCGATTTTTTTCTTTGGTTGATAACTCAACTGTGGTTTGTGCAAATGACTTGAATCTTGGAATGCTTACATAAAAGAACGTTGTGCATCGTTTGGTGACATAGGCAGTGCAGTGCGATCTGTCATTTTTGCAGAGCGACAGTCAACTTTTTTTTCCTTTATGGCAGCCATATTCATTTTTGCCGCTCACATTAAGACAGCATTATTATGATTACAACGGTTTTTTAATTTTTTAAATCGAACTTCAAATAAAGAAGTTACAGAGAGAAACATGTTAGCCATGTAATCAAGGTAGCCATGCAACAAAAGAGCCGCGGTAAGTAAAAATTTTTGTCAATAAACAATTTACTTTTTAGTGGAAGCCCACGTATTCCCACCTTTTCTATTTGAAGAGATAGAGATTCGGTTAAATCAGCGAAAACTTGTTCAATTACTAGCAATAAACGATGGTTCCAGAAGAGTTTAAGAAATCGGCTGTGGTCAAAATATTTATGGATATTTTGAAAAGGGTCAATTAGTACTTGGATTAAAATAAAAACCTACATTATTTTATTTTTTTTATTAACTATGGAACTTTAAAGAACAATAAAACAAATTAATTAAAACGAATAAACAATTTAACAAAATGCCATGAAGCAACAATGTAGGATTTTATTTTAATCCAAGTACTAATTGACCCTTTTCAAAATATCCATAAATATTTTGACCACGGCCGATTTTTTAAAGTCTTCGGGAACCACCGTTTATTGCTAGTAATTACGAAAGTATTCGCTGATTTAACCGAATCTCCATCTCTTCAAATAGAGAAGGTGGGAATACGTGGGCTTCCACTAAAAAGTAAATTGTTTATTGATACTTACCGCAGCTCTTTTGTTGCATGGCTACCTTGATTACATGTGCTAACATGTTTCTCTCTGTAACTTCTTTATTTGAGGTTCGACTTAAAAAATTAAAAAACCGTTGTAATCATAATAATGCTGTCTTAATGTCAGCGGCAGAAATGAATATGGCTGCCATAAAGAAAAAAAAAGTTGACTGTCGCTCTGCAAAAATGACAGGTCGCACTGCACTGTCAATGTCACCAAACGATGCACAACGTTCTCTTATGTAAGTATTCCAAGTTTCAAGTCATTTGCACAAACCACAGTTGAGTTATCAACAAAAGAAAAAAATCGGAAATTTTAATTTTTTAATCATATCTAGAAAGCTGTGAAAATTTTTGCAAGTTTGAAAGTAGGTTTAAGATGGCCCCAAAATAGTGCAACTTTTCTCTCATTTAACCGACTTTGTAGCTATTCAAATAACAAAAATACCAATACATAGAAGGATTCCTGATTCACCCTGTATATAGATCGTGTAAGGTCGTCGTGGGATACCCTGTATATTGGGTACACGTATACATACTTAGAATATATAAATGTGACTATTTTATAAAAACCTGTCATTATTGGAATTTTAGGAATTGTGAATGGAAGGACTTGGTCAAAACGAAACAACAACATCTTGAAAAAATATAATAACATTTAGAAACGATACACAGTGGTGTATCGTGCCTAAATTTGAAACATCGCTGTAGGAAAAATCATTTCCAATATTCACCAGGCGTTTAATTTTTCCACACTGCTGTTTAATTGGGATTCTACTTATTATTTTCCACCGTAACTCAAATTATTTCCGAGGGCATTAAGCGTGCATTCACTCACTGTAAAAGTTGCAGGAGAACCAGGACTGATGCTTGACTTGTCGTAACAGAAAAAAGTCAACAATTACTGTGGGGGTAAAAATTTACACCTGAATGTGTAAAATATGCTTGAATACTTGGTAAAAGGACTTAATCAAGTGTTAAATGATGTACATCGACACATTTCTTGTTAATTTTACAACAAAAGGGTAAAAAGAGTTATAAAAACTAGGAAACAATTCTTGCGTGTTAAAATTGGACACATTATCTTACACGTATTTTTACTCTTTTAATTTACTATCTTAAAATCACCTTTTACACAACCAATTTTCTTGCAGTGTAGCCATCGTTTTGACAGCAATTCGCCTGTCCTCCAGAGTCTTATGCCACACTTTATACATCGTTCTAGACATCCTCTCTACCACGTTTACCCATTGGCAGATATAATATATCTATTCTGATGAATAAGCACAAGCGAACTGTTCTCAACCGTTTAGTAATTTCGGTAGAATTATAACAAGGTGTATAATTCGTTCACGCAGACTTCTCCTTTAAGTCGACACAAAAATAGAGAACACCGTCTGTACGTAATGTTCTTAAATTTATTTTATGCCTTCCTCTGCATGCGTCTCCAAGCGCGTTCGTCTTTTCGGCTTCGCCTCCCAGATCGTAAAAATCTTTTGTATTTAGCATTATGGGTTTTTTCAGATCCGGATTTATTTCAGTGCGCCCTGCACGTAAGTGTAAAGGGATCGCTAATAACAACCCTCGTAAAACTCGGAAGGCACTCTTTGCCAAATTTTACGAGGCTCATTTGAATTATTGCCCAAATTTTATGTGCATTTCGGCTCCCAGTGTTCCTCTTCAAATGCTGCGCGTATTGAGAACGACAAAGGCATGCATTCGAAATAGTTTTATATAGGGAATCCAGAGGTGACTCGTCAAGAAAGGGTATCCCCCACGGTCTAAAATGATTCTGCTCAGTTAAGGACCTTTGCCGTTTTAATTTACTTGCATAAAAATATCGACAAATACCTATATTTTTTAATATCGATATTCGATATTAAACAGGTAATTGATATCGCCCAGTCTTAGTATGCAAGAGGATTTAACGAATTAATACATTCATAAATAATAATCATAGGTACTTCAAACTGATTATTTTTCGATGTCCTCTAGAACCAGTGAAATATTTAATATTTTTTATTAATCTTTATTCACCGCACCAATAGGAACATCGCTTTGATCATCTTTTACATTTATCTAGTAGGCCGCGATCGCGATGTGTCAATTCAAATTGAAACGTCAAATCAGCATTGTTTGCTTTTAATTTGAATAGACCTTTTCATTTCGTTAGTGCGCATGCGCAGAAGTACACTGACAATCAGCTGTTCTTAGTTTTTCGGACGAATGTCACAGTCAGAACTTGTCGAATATTCGTAAGTAAATAGTGGAATACCAAATAAGGAGGGTGTTTGAAAGACGGAAAATTACAAATGTTAGTTCCCAGAGATATCCCTCATAAAATTGCGAGGCGGAATCACGAGGGCGTGCCTGCTTCTTGCTTGAAATACGGGAATGTTAACCAACATGCTTCAATCACGCAGGTTTTTAATATGTAGCGGTGAAAATCAATCAATTTATTAAAAGAAAACTGAGAAAAACGATCTAATAGACAGTATTTTTCTACAATTTATGTATGTAACTACAAATAATAATTCTTAGTTTAAAGACCTAACAAATAATGACGCAGAACCTGGAATCGTACCTCTTACACATTTTCATCCACGCAACACAATTTATATAGGTGGAACAAGTCCTCCATGGTCACCGACTCAGTTATTAACTTCTATTTTCTCCAGTGTTAGGCAGAGTTTGGGAAATGGATAAAATCGTAATCCCAAGCGATAACTGGCCTACCTACTCTGCTATCACCGTTGCAGTCACCAAAAGCACAATGTTTGGATGCTCCTTACGGTTTTAGTTCCGAACTATTACTAATTTTGCACGATTGCGCTAAAATTTTACTGTATAGACCAAAGAATTTAAAATACACACTTTCAAACAATACAAGACTTTGATATCTGTCCGAAATTGTCATGGCGCGATCGCGCATCCGCCTCGGCATTTTCTTTATAGGTAATGAAAAGCCCTATTGCATATTCTAAAAAAGAAATTATAATGAGTAGTGAAAGTGAAAACGAGATTTCTTTAACACCACTAGCCATAAAAGAAGATGCAGTAATTGCCTCATTAGATTCATTGCCCGAAAAGTTAAGAAAATTATACAATATAAATATGACTACCGGTATAGACGCTCTCTATTCAACAGAAATATTGGAAACAGACCACAAAAGACTTTAAAATTCATATCAGCTGCCGACCTTTAGCAATGAAAATCTTTCATCTCGGAACGTTACCCCATTCAGGTTTCTAACTCTGCAGAACGGGTTATGCGTTTTGAGTTTGTTGGCTTCAATAACATGCTACCACTTAATCGTGTCTTAACTCTTAAGAGAAATTATTTAGAGTTCTGCACGGACCGACGCTCGAATAAATATTAGACACTAAACACTGTGTTAGATTAATATTTTTTGCTCGTGAGATCGACTGCACACTACAAGTTCCTACTCAATGTGGTGAAGATTTTGGTGGCACAGCTTCAGTCACAAAGTGCCGAAAACGTCAAAATTTTCAAGAAAAATCAAATAAATCGAAAACTATGGCATTTAGGCATAGAGTTGTAAAGACATTATGTATTAGAAATGAAAAGGGAAATATAACAAAGCAAAAATATACCTATAGGATGTTCTATTTAGAATAAGAAAGTTGAATTGTGTACAGAACACATCGGATACCTCTAAGGGTAAAAATAATTTTACAATATAGAGCATTTGAAACTTTCCAAGTCATTAATTTAGCCCCACAACAGAAGGAACACGCCTTAGGTGGCCGCCCTGTATAAGGGATGTAGTTATAGTCCGACCACGTTAATTCGGCGAGCCTAAGGAATGTGACTGATACTTACACGGAAAAAGATTGTTAAGAAACTTTCACTGCCGTCTTGTGGTACTGAAAATCCAGCATTAATTACTGTAATTGAATTTATTTGACAAATTTATGTATGAAAATGTAAAACTAAATGTAATATTTTACCACCAGATTTTGTAGTATTCCAAATAATAATTGTTTGAAAATTAAATGAAATGTAGTAAAACAAATCGATCTACATACGTATTATAGCAACAAACACAATTCGCTAATAATAAGAAGTATTGCAGCTGCAGCAAAAATATTGCACATACATACCTAATCTACAAACTTGTAGCAAAAATATGAAAGAACTACAAACTTGCAGCAGAAATGTAGCAACCCTTACAAATTTGCAGCATTTTGTACATATGCACATGCGCTGTGGTTCACTAGTGCGTTAATGCGTCAGACATTTTTGGAAAGTGTTTTAAAATTAGTGAGGTATTTTATAAAGCACTTTGGAGGATCCTTTAGAGAGAAAATAGTAAATCATGCATCTTGATTGCACGGAAGAAACTGCAGGCATACATTGTAAAACTAAAAAATGTTCTATTGGAAAGAAGTACGTATAAGCACATACCTAGTTGAAAATATTCGGACAGGTACATTACATGCAAATACGTAGCTGGTTGTACTATACATAAAAGGGTTTCCAGTAACAAATGTCTTACCTATGAATGTAAACCCTGTTCTAATTAGAGTTACAAGAAATTGAAGTTTTACTAACATTAAGTGATAAATTCATAATTATTCCCGATTTACTGAAACAAAATTTAAAATTCTAGTTAGGTATGGAAATGAGGAAGGTGACATCCTAATCGGAAGAGAGGAAAAGGCAGATAGGTGGAAGGGATATTTGGGAATCTTATATGCAGGACAAGAACTAGGAGATATATGTATTAGAAAAGGAAATCAGTGTATATAGAGAGGGATAACCTAGGCTGTCCCATAATAAAGGAAGAGTTTGAGCTCGCATTAGAAAGTTTAAAAAACAATAAAACACCAAGTGAAGACGGATTGCAAGCAGAAATTTTAAAGTGTGCAGGTCAAGAGGTAAGAGAGCGTTTATTTAAACTAGTTAGCCGTATATACGAGTCAGGTGAGATTCCAGAAGATTACAAAAGGGACATCAGAATAGAACTAAAACTGAAATACAGATAGGAAATGAGGAGACAGAGGAAGTCCCGGATTTCTGCTATTTAGGAAGTAAACTAACTCGAGATGGTAGGAGCACTAAAGACATAAAACAAAGAATAACGAAGAATCGAGTTGCGTTTAGCAAAAAGAAACAACTGTTATGCTCGGGAACGGTTAATGCAGAAACTCTGAAGAGACTCTTAAATAGGTACGTATGTATGGAGTACGGAACTATACGGGTGCGAAACTTGGACAATAGGAGAAGCGGATCGAAAAAGAGTAGAAGCGTTTGAAATGTGGTGTTACAGACGCATGATGAAGATATCGTGGATAGATAAGGTTAGCAATAGGGAGGTATTAGAAAGAGTTGGGGAAAAGCGAAAGGTGTGGAAGACGGTAAAGAATAGGAGAGATATAGGACACCTTCTAAGCCAAGAAGGAATAGTTCGCGACAAGCTAGAGTCAGAAATTGGAATAAAAAGAGGTAGGAGCAGGCCTAGATTAGACTGCTGTTCTCAAATAGTTAGAGATGTAGGATGTTCTACTTTTATGGAAATGCGTAGGTTAGCTCAGGATAGGAAAGGATGGAGGTACGCGTCCAACCAGTCTTCGGACTGAGAACCTTATGATGATGAGGTATGGAAACTAGATTAATGTGACATTTTTCAAAATAGCCTTCACAATAAACAATCACTATTTATTGCACACCCCGTATAATACAAGCGAGGAATTTCTAAGAAAATGTAGCGAAAACTATTTACAATTCATTATTGTATTTTACTACATTTTACTACTAAACTGTATTTTACTACATTTTACTACTACATACATATTAAAACTTTTTTAGTGTTCGTAGTTAATACGGTGTCGGAAGTATTAGTACAACAAATTAAAAGCTACACTACAATACATAGTAAACAATCTTACAAACAACTGTTATTTTGTAGTAAATATCTGCACAAAACAGCAGTGTTCGCTACTACAAAAAGAAATAATATTACTATTACTACAAATAATATCAATAGTTCATATTGTACAAACAAAGAAAAATTACTTATTTTTTGTAATTCCCGCTACTACAAAATAAAGTAGTATTTTTGATGCAAATTTGGAGCACGTAGTTCTACAAAAAGGATTCTACAAAAAATTGGCAATGATTAATGCTTCAATGTCTATTTGGCACCTATAGAAATACATATTGTAGTCGAGCACTCTGTAATTATTGTATGCTATTTCTCTACACGCAATGTGGCGAAACTGGCAATATTTAATATTTAGGCGAAACTATATTATTCTAATTGTGCGCTGCCTTGTTAAAATAAATCAGTTACATTCCTTAGGTTCACCAAGTTAACGTGGTCGAACTACATCTACATCTTCTGTGGGATTTTTCAGGGATCAAGTAGTTTGTCCCGTGCAGGCTTTGCGCCACCCGCGCACTTTAAATATTTGTAAAAACCCGTGGCAAAAATGGCTCCGTAACATTTGCATAAATATGAAATTAAAATCAATTTGTCGACGCCGAATTAGGAAACGTGTTATGTTGGTCCAGCGGGTTCAGAAAAATTAATTTCTAGCAGAACCGTTGTACAACCACCACGTGTTCTTGACCTCCAACTTTCAAGACCACGAATCTAAACGCATACAAAATGGGAAAATCTTCAAACGAGGTCCTGAGGCCGAATTTGATAACTCATTACGATTACAACTATGTATTGTAAACTTGACAGAAACTGTACAATTTGCAGCAACATTTATTGTAACAGCAGGCGAATTCTTGAACTTATCTTGCAAATTAATTGAAATTATTATTTCTCATTCCTGTATTTTTTTCTAGCTTCCACTTGTGACTGTCTTCATTTGCAGCATCCGCCAAAATGATAAGTAGGGTAAGTAGATATGTACATAATTTTTCACATATTTTTCTGATTAAATAATTGAAATTAATATTTTTAAGCCATTCTTTGACTTAAGAAAACATAACTGTTCGCTCATATTCTGGACAACTAAGACGTTTTCTTCCTCTTCCGTACCTAACCCCAGAAAATTGCTCAATATTTGTCTATCCATTTCCAAACACATAGTCAGTGCTCACACCCAGTATTTATTCAAGCATTAGAACGCAGCGTAAAGTGTAAACAGATACACAAATAAAGACGTAAAATGAAAAAAACACGACACTGCTTATATTCGAAAAATATTCAAACAGATGCACTCACATATGGAGAGATGACAACCTCAAGTTAGTGTAATTTATAATTTTGTTTTGTTTATGTGTATGAGCTGGTATGTGTGCATTAATTTGTCCTTCATAGCACCATGTGTTCCTGGCTCCTGTCGAGTGCTGTTTATAACTAATTGTCCTGTTGCCATAATTAAATAATTATGCTGAGAATTAGGTACACGTATAACGTATTATTTAAAAAATGAATTATTTGTTTTAATCTTACTACTGCAAAGTCACCCAAGCAGAAAGTAACAAAGAGTTTCATAAATGGCTTCGTATTGTAATCTGTCATTCAAAGGTTTTATTGTTATAGGTATGTATTTTCGTGTGAAAAATTACGAAATTCCCCAATTTTACATTGTAGATTTTTTCTAAATCTGCAAATCCTGTATAGACGCTGTTTCCCTTTTCTATAATTACACGTGAAGCTAGAACGACCTCGCGCGTTCCTCTACTTCACCTAAATCCGATCTGATCTAATTTTCTTCCGCTCTTTTTGACATCCTTCTTTGCATCAATCAAAATAATAATTAAGCTAATAAAAATAAAAAACTTGTGTAGCTCCGACGTACGACTGGAGTTTACTTCTTACGAACGATTATTTTAACTTCAATCACTTGATAATAGGGTACACGCGAATGTCAGTTTTATACCCAAATGTGTATTTATCAGATGGTTTATGTTCGAAAATGTCCAACTACATCAAAATATAAATTGTTTATAAATTCAGTAATTAAGTGCCAATCTGCTAAACGTTGATCCCACTGGCGATGAAATAAATACTTTTCATGGTGTTCGAATAGGCGTTGATTCACATTTTGGTTTTAAGCAATATTTGGAGTATATAATATTAGGTTTTTCCATATTAAATCAATAATTTACAAACAAATTTAGGAACGAACAAACACTGCAAATGCTGACTTTGCAACGCCAACTGTCATATCTACTCTATGCCACTCTATTTTCACAATTTCCATGCTCTATGCAGCCAGACATAAACAGCCGTATCCATAGATACGTACATAATTTCAATGTGACAGATAACGTAACGCTTGATTTTACTCCTCATAAAATTTCCGTACCGCGGGCTATAACTTAAAATCGATTCTTGGAGTAAACTCCAAAAAAGAAAATTGTGCAACATCGTTCATATGTTACTTATACATCAATCCCAACGTATTGCAGCGCTTTATTGTATCATATGTCGCACATAACAAACTGTGCTGGTTTCATTTTTTTGCCCCGCTGTGTTCGGTTACTTTGCACTCTCGCGTTGTTTATCATACACATGATAATTAGGTTTGATCGCTTATAATGGGAGGGGTCGTCCTTTTGTTACTGGCATTAACGACATATTAAGCCGCATGTCGAGCTCCCTGTGTATCAGATTACTGGCGTTTGTTTGTGTTATCGGGACGAGGCTGTCAAATAAAATACTATGTTACAGATGAAAAACACTGTTTCGATTTCACAAGCAAAACACGTTTTTTATGTTGTTTTTCTAATCAACGAGCAAGACTGACATGAGAAAACATCGATGTCATGCAGCCGCACATTATGTAAGTTTCGTAAAAATGGGAGCCCTGGTCTCCTTTTTAGCTATAATCTATAGTAGTCAAGGAGTCGCATATATGGTAAATTATTACTGTATTTTCTACCATCTACCGTTATTAATCCTAATATTTTCTACCGTCAGATTTTTATTTTACTGACTGTCTGCATCATGAAGAATGTCAAAAATGTCACTGTCAGGTACATCAGATGAGTACCTGACGACCCCAAGCTTGTCTGAAGAGCCATCTGCACTGCGCCTCAGATGCAGCGTTGTTCCTCGTGTTTCGTACAATAACATTAATAACGTCTGGCATGGTAGAAAATACAGCAGTAATTTACTATTGCGGCTCTCTAACCACTACTTAAGGGTGGGATTTAAAGCATAGCGCACAGGATATAGCAGTGGCATTAGGTAGAATTAAAATTGTTTAAACTTATCGATATATCGATAATTTTCAAAATAGATATCGTTATTCGATATATTTATCGACTTTTATTCGCATCCCTATTAAAAATAAGTCTTAAAGCCACCAGATGAAAAAGTCTACACGATAAGAAATCACTAATGTTCCCGTTTGATTTGTAAAAATCAATGTGTTAATTTTCGGGATTTGTACAAATAAATTACCTGTGTTTTGCATCCTTAATTTCGTATATTTTCTTGTAATTATTGGGTCGTATTTTATCCACAGAATACCAATACACGTTCAATAATAGTCGAACAATCGTAGACCAAGGCCAGGTACGTTGAGAGTTAAGAGAGGTCAGGAAGTTATTACTTTTTTCATTCTGATTTTATTTATTTATATCAATAGAAAAAAGGTTTCAATTTTTCGTGTATTAATTAATATGCAAAAATAAATACGAGAACCTATTCTAAGTATATATTTATGTGTACCTACATAATGCCAAAGCACCAATTTGAGTACTTCTACTTTTTGGAAAGGCCTCTGGCAAAAAAGCTCGGAATTAATTTAGTACCTTCCGCCGGCGACCGGCCAGCTAAAATGCAACAATATAACAATATTATAATCGCTCTCCTTACATTTTGAGGCCTTGAGGACATACACCGAGAGAGAGAGAGAGAGAGAGAGAGACTACACCAACAAGCGCTAATTACCCGCTTTATTACTGACCATGTACAATAATAACTAAGCCGGGCGAGCACCGGTTAATGGCGCTAACAGTGGCGTACGTGACTCTAGACCGGCACTCTTTCATTACTTAGTCATTATCTGGCACACGGTGAACAATTTGAGTGTACCGTATAAAATTAACGCCAGTAATTTTACCATAAATATTTTTCTTATGGATTTTGTGCCCAGAAATGGAGTGTCGAACGAACCGTTTACGGCCGCGGACTTGGCTGCGCGACACATTCTTCTATTATCGCCAGTTGGTTAACACACCATTTGCCTAATTCGTAAATCCAACGTCAATGCAAATGGAATTATGATTTTGAATTACCCAATTTTTTTATAATCTTATAATTTTATGAAATAAATATATTAAACACTATAAAATCGACGGTTCGACTCCATTTAAAAAGTTTGTAAAGATTTATTAAACATAAATGCCTGGCTGGGTATTTGCCCGAGGAGTAGTTGTTCGAACGGTCCAGTACCACTAAGTAATAAAAAATGACAAAATTATTTGTAAAAACAATAAAAATTATTCAGAATGATGTATACAAAATTCGGCAATTTTGATTTGATTTTGAATAACATTATTTATTTTAAAATAGAGTATATGTAATTTTAATAATAGCAATAAAAATAAAAAGTAAGTAGCAGAGAGCAAATTTATGTTACTATATTTCTAAGAATTCGATTTAAATTTTGAATATCTATTCTATCAATCAGAAAATTTTTGTCCTTTTTGATATATGCATCATTTCTAAAAATAGATGAGATTTTAAATTTTATTTTTTTCCAAAATTGTAGTGTGATTATAATCGAAGACTTGTATTTTTGATATGTTTACTTATGGCTGACTTACTGTTTTTATATTTTTCTATTGAAAGTAGTACGTACGTAGGTATACTTTCTTTGGAAGAAAAAACATAATCAGCTTTGTCCAAAGTATTAAAAGTAGAACAATCATTCATAAACAGACACAATTCTGCCTAAAGGTTCTGCCATGAACTTAAAAAATAAAAACAACAATTACTTTTATTTATAAACTACTGAATGAAAATAACATTTTGCCAATCTCAGTAACAAACTTAAAGTGTAAAATTCTCTGCCCCCTCGCATATACAGGGTTATTTCGAATTTGAGGTATTTCTTGTAACGAAGCGTAGGATTGATAAAGACAAACTAATATTTCAAGTAACTTTTTTATCAAAACTCAAAAATAACAGAAAAATAGCCTTCCAAAATTTAAACAAATTTTGAGTCCGGTCCTGTTCTTCAATAAGTGCGGTATGAATCGCTTGTCCAAAAGAGTCATGTTTTTCTTATTCGTGTGGTCAATTCGGTTTTGCGAATGTTATCAGTGACAGGGTAGTTAGACGCATGAGGAAGATACCGTGGATAGATAAGGTTAGCAACAGAGAGATATTAGAAAGAATTGGAGAAAAGCGAAATTTATGGAAGACAGTAAGGAATATAAGAGATAGGATGGTAGGTCAGCTTCTGAGGCACGAAGGCTTAGTTCGCGACATACTACAGTCAGAAATAGGAATAAGAAGACGTAGGGGTAGGCCCAGATTAGACTACTGCTCTCAAATAGTTAGGGATGTAGAATGTTCAACTTTTGGGGAAATGTGTAGGTTAACTCAGGATAGGAAAGAATGGAGGTACGCGTCCAACCAGTCTTCGAACTGAAAACTTTATGATGATGATGCATACTTAATTAATCTTGATAAAAGCCCAAAACGGGACCGAAACGTCAATTTTATAAAATGTTTATTATTGTGTATGCCAGTACCTAATTCACAAAATATAAAATTATATAAAAATGGCATAAATTGGATAATAATTCAAAAAAATGTAAATATGAGGGTGTATTGATACATTCTTAGCTTGCTGCAGAAAAAAATCACATTTTCTAAACTTACGAATGAAAGCCTAATACTCCCCCGCAACTAGAAATCATCATAAAAACGTTATTTCAGAACCATAAACATATTTATACATATTTCAAGAACAGTTTTGGCAGCGACTTTCAGAAGGTGAGTAGCGTGCATAATAACAATGAACTTTCTTGGCTATTTGTTAAAAGTTTCCTAAATTTTGTTATTATTTATCTTTCGAATCTGGCAAAGTAGCCTTCGCGAAAATTTTTATTCCACTTATCATTCTGTATTTTGGTCGGTTTGCCAAATATAAGTGGCGATGACCTAAATAGTATCAACAGTTTTTTTCGAGTTACATTAAGAGCATTATCTTCGCTATTAATACGAATACAAGATCGTCCAAAATAAAGGTTTATTAACCTTAGATACGAGAATTCTCTGGCCAAAATGCTTCAAATTTCATTATAAATAATTATATCCCAGGGGACGTTGACATAATCGGCAGATTATTATACATGTATATTTATTATATTAATTCGTTTCGATGAACACTGTCTTACACTTTGATAATAACAACAAAACCAGCAGAACTGATAAAAAGTATTAGAAAGTGAAATCTGACACATGTCATCAGGACATCATAGCACACAAAAAATATAAGACCGTGAACTGACAGTGTCATATGCCATGGAGAATAAGTTATAATAATTATAGGTTTATAAAAGATCTACTATTCGATTGCACTCATGACGCCATAAAACTATAATATATCTAATAGTCATACGATATGGCGTGCACTTAAAACAATTTATTATAAATCAGACCATTTATTCTCATTACCATAACTAAAATTTGACAAACATGTTTTGTAACACTGCTTGCTCGTTAGAGGCTACAAGTTCTGTTAAGCCGCACTCACACTGTACATTACAATGTTGAAGTTAAAGTTATGCTAGTCATTTTTGATTAGTACCCTTACCTCTATCCAAAAATACTTGGTTATGGAACGTCAAAAGTGTTCAAAAATGTATTTTTTTAAATAACAACATAGGTACTGAATTTGATAGTTCGTGAAATATTAGTATTAAAAAATTGTAAAACATAAATAAATAAATTGATTGGTTCATACATTTTATTTCTATAATGGAATTCATAAGTGTTTTATTACTTTTATCAAGTTCGAGAACAATTAATTATGAATTATTTTTGAGAAAAGTTTTTGTACATTTTGTAAGTTTTTAAAATTTCGTTTTTATTTATTTTTTAAGTCAAATTATTGAAAGTTTGTGGTAGAATTTTGTTAATTTTAAATTCTACATTTTTAAGTGTTTTCTTTATTTTATGTTTGTTACTGTAACAATCACAAATGAGAATATTAATACATGATTTCTGACATTTTAAAAAAATGTTATTCACTTTATAGTTATAATTTTAATTTACAATTTGAATATATTTTACGTTGATGTAAAAAAATGGAATGACATCGCGCTCTACAGTTCTACATAGTTACCTTATACTTAAATAATTTTTGTTGTTTAAAATTCTGTTAGTAATTTATCATTTTTATATATTTTGTCACCTCTAGTTTTCAACTTATATATCGAAGATGCGATTAATATTGTTAAGGAAAGAACAGCCTCAGGGATCAATGTACAGGGCCAAACTATTAACATGCTCAGATTTGCGGATGATATAGCAGTGTTAGCATCTAGCAAAGAAGAATTAGGAGCGGCTTTGAATGAAATGGAAGCAGTTTTGACACAGGGCTTCGGCATGAAAATCAATAAAAAGAAAACTAAAATTTTGGTATGTAGGGGATGTGAAAATAGAACTAAAATGGAAATACAAATTGGAAATGAGAAGATAGAGGAGGTCGCGGATTTCTGCTACTTAGGAAGTAAAATAACTCAAGACGGTAGGAGCACTAACGATATAAAACAAAGAATGGCGCAGGGCCGAGTTGCGTTTAACAAAAAGAAACAACTGTTATGCTCGAGAACGGTTAATATAGAGACTAGGAAGAGACTCTTAACGTCGTATGTATGGAGTACGGCATTATACGGGTGCGAAACTTGGACAATAGGAGAAGCGGATAGAAAAAGAGTAGAAGCGTTTGAAATGTGGTGCTACAGACGCATGATGAAGATACCGTGGATAGATAAGGTTAGCAATAGGGAAGTGTTAGAAAGAGTTGGGGAAAGGCGAAAGGTATGGAAAACAATAAAGAGTAGGAGAGATAGGATGGTAGGACACCTTCTAAGACACGAAGGAATAGTTCGCGACATACTAGAGTCAGAGATAGGAATAAAAAGAGGTAGGGGTAGGCCTAGATTAGACTACTGCTCTCAAATAGTTAGGGATGTAGGATGTTCTACTTTTAGGGAAATGCGTAGGTTAGCTCAGGATAGAAAAGAATGGAGGTACGCGTCCAACCAGTCTTCGGACTGAGAACCTTATGATGATGATATATTTTGCATTGCAAATAAATCTTGCCAAAGACACTAAATTAAAATATTTTAATATCAAATTATATTTAATAAAAACTTAACATAAAATATAATAGTATATTATACGCACGAGTTTATAATGAATGCTATTATTACCGAAGATGAAGTTTACAACACGAAAAATATAAATATAAGTTTTGACTTTTTAAAAAATTTTGTCAAATAATTTACGTTTACATTTTTATATCTTTACACGTTTAAATAAATATTCTTGACAAAGCCCCCAAACGGAGGCGAAACGTCTAATAAAAAATAATACAACAGTTTTATTTATTAAAAAAACATTGCCAGAAATTTCACAAAATTTGGAAATTTAAAGTTTTTGGAACTGGCACAAATCAAAGAAAAATTTACAACATGAGCGAGTGAAACGAGCGAGTTTTGTAATCATCCGAGGTAATAATAGCATCATTATAACGAGTTGTATACTATACTTTGTCCACGAGTATCAATACAGATTCCCAGAAATAATTTACCTTCATTTCCCTTCTCCAGTGTAAGAAAGATTCATACATACGCTCTCAGGTATAATTTTCTTGGTTTTTTGGGCAATGAATCTAATGAGGCAAGTTCTGCAGCTTCTTTTATTGCTGGTGCTGTTAAAGAAACCTCGTTTTCACTCTCACTACTCATTATATCTTCTTTTTTAGAATATGCATTTCAAATTAAAAGCAAACCATGCTGATTTGACGTTTCAATTTGAACTGACACATCGCGATCGCGGCCTACTAAATAAATGTAAAAAAGGGTCAAAGCGATGTTCCTATTGGTGTAGTGAATAATATTCATTAATCACTGCAGTGATTAATGTATCTAATTATGATTGAAGAAACACAAGTATAAAGAGTATATTATAAGACAGTCGTGGACAAAGTTTTATTGAAGAGAATTAAATTTGGGATGTGAATCAGCATTGAAAAAGGAGCTTTTCTGACATAACATTTTTGACTGCAATTAAGAGTCGGTCAGTCACGTGAGAAAAAGCTTAAATTTGTTTTGGTCACCACCTTTAAAAGTTTTTCCGCCACAGTTTAGGGAGACAAAAAATTTCAATTTGCTGCACGCCAACCCGTTACAGTCGTAATTTTGTTGAAGTTCTAAAAAAAGAAAAGCATAATTAGCTCGTCGAAAGCGGATTGGAAAGCCCGCCCAAAAATGTCGCTCGTGAGCAAATAAATAATTTTGATTCATTAAGTTTTTGCAATGCAATATGACGTCACTGCGACGATTTCCTGAGAGTTAATTTTCGAAATTTCAATAATTAGTTTAATGTTATTAGAGGTTAAATAAAAAACTGAATGCGGATCCTCTCTATTTACCACTCCAAAGGTTGTACGAGCAACCCCGTTGGCAACGTTTGAAGTTTGACCGCAGCTTTACCAGTAGCGTCATTCGGTCACGACAACAAGTAACCGGCAAAAATGCATAGCCTTTTGCATGTTTATCTGTAACGTAAGAAGAAATCAAAGAAAAAACTCGTTTATTTCCAGATATCGGAGACCTTCGACCCGCACAGGAGGATAAAAAAAACAAAGGCATAGGCCGCGCCTGAGCTAGCGCTTTCTTTCTAAAACCCGATACGGGGCCGGTTTTGTTCCATTATTTTATCAAAGGAAGGCGTTCTTTTTTTCTCTACTTCCTATTCTGACAGCGTGTTATTATCGGTTATGACGTTTAGTGTTTTCAAGTATAAAAGTCGACTGGCGTTTTACAGGAAGCGCGCTTCATAAATTTACCCCTGCGTGACACGAAATGAGGGTAGCGATGTCCTGATGTTTATAACCCTACGATGTGGAAAGGAAGTGCAGATTTTGGAACGGTTAAAAATAACAGCACAAAGAAAGAGATTGGAATTGCACGAGCACAAATAAGGCCAAAATTTGTTGTTTGCTTTCAACACGCCCTACTAAAGAGGGCAGAATTTATGAATTCAATTATTTAGTCCCAACCACTTGCCTAAATTTGAAGGTAAAGATTAAGTATCTCAGAAAAAAAAATATTTTCTAACTTTTATTTTAAAATAATCAATTTTCTACAACTAATACAACGAAATAATAATTATTAAAAACAATAATTGGCAGAGTATATCTCATTTTTTGAATTATGTTCAAATGATGACCAGGGTTTAGTTGCAAGTATATGGCTTTATGGAACTTTCATTGGAGTGTCCAGTTATTTTTAGGAGTTCTTAAACGACCCACACACTATACAACTTGTTGTACGGCAAGTTGTACAACCCAAGTAGATTCGACCGTCGAAACGATAATTGCATAGTCTGTGGCGTTGTCGTTTAACAATATGTAGACAAAATACTAAGCAACTTGTTGCACAGATTGTCTGTCCAATCTGCAGTACAACTTGCCGTACAACAAATTGCATAGTGTGTGGACCCTTTTATTCTTCAACGCCGTGTTGCCAGAGATTGCTCACCTTCTGTTGCTCGGTTCGAGTGATTTGTTAAACAGCCCACACACTATGCAACTTGTTGTACGACAAGTTGCACAACCCAAGTAGATTCGTCCGTCGAAACGATAAGTGCATAGTCTGTGGCGCTGTCGTTCAACAATATGTGGGCAAAATACTAAGCAACTTGTTGCACCGATTGTCCAATCTGTAGTACAACTTGTCGTAGTACGACAAATTGCATAGTGTGTGGGCCCTTTTATTTTAATTATTTTGGTGTCTAATCCAACATTTTTAGCAGCATTTATTGTCCATTTAGAAATTTCGTTTGTCCCCAAAGGACAATTTTTGTACCATTTCTGGTACTATGTTTGGTCCAGAATCGGTTGCAAGTTAAAAATAACCTTCTTGACGTTATGGTTTTGGTTCTTTTAATAATAATAATAATAATAATAATAATAATAAACTGTCTTTATTGCCAAACGGGATACATTAAATTTTGCTATAATAGTGATCACTGGCAATAGGTGAAGTTCAGGTGGGTGGAAAATCCACCCCCTGCTTTACAACTTAACCTAAATGAAAACGAAGATCACAATAAGTAATATATGTAGGTATATGCTAGTATCATTATGCCTATCTTACACTGAGAGAAAAAAAATACAAAACAAAAGTCACCACACACAATAAATTTCATCAAAGTCGGTCCAGCCGTTTAGGAGGAGTTCAGTGACATACACACGTACAGAAGAGTTATATAAAGAAGATTGGTATTCACATGGGGTAAAAACTTCGGAGCTTTGCTTCTTTTTAGTTGGACACTGTTGTGGATCCAGTTTATTCCCCAGCCACAACTGTACTTAATAGAAGATACGATATGAATGTTGTGCAGCACTTGCTGATGTAGGAGGAAGTGATTCCAGTTTTGCTACATTTTTAGTGAGTGATCTCTGGAACATGACGTACCGTAGTTCATCTAACGTATGTTTCCCATCTTTGGAGCCATAAATATACAAAAAAAGAGTATTTTTTGTACTTCACTGTGAGTTGCTGTAGCTGTTTGGAATACGTGTATGGTGTGGTGCAAACCAGGTTAGGTCTCAAGCAGCTTGATGATGTTCTTTTTCCCTTTTCCATAAATTACACTTGTGGTGTCACAACCACTAAAAGAGTGAGCGAGTAGGATGTACGTGTTGATGTGCATATGTTGGTTCTGGAGACTTACTGATGAAAAAAGTTTCTTCTTCGTACGTCCGATTTTTGGTTTGAGTAAAAATGTTTCTTAATTCAAAGGAGCCAAAGCAGTCAACAATAGTAAAACATCAAGGTAGTGAAAAAATCGCGAGAGCTTGCTCGAGCGATTTTTTCTACTTCCCTTGATTCGAAATTTTTTGCCAAATGGCAATAAAATTTGAATACAATTTGAAATGTATTTATCTTATAAAAAAATGATCTCGATGTATTTTAGGGAGATTAATACACAACTACATTATACGGACAATTTAAAACGACGTTGCAAGAAAACTCGAAAATAATATGACAGTGACAGTTGCCAAGGTAGAAATTTCAAAACTACCATTCACAGCATAGTTGATTCAAAGCAAGGCGCATATTTATCAGTTATTGGGAAAGCTATACTTGGGCCGCCCAACAGACGGAGTGATCACCCTGCAATCATGAGCTCTAGACGGGACCACTATCAATTTAAGACGACAGAACCGCAGTGATGCGCTTTCTTTAGACAAAACGAAGTCGCATCACTCCAATTCGGTCGTCATAAATTAATGTTGGCCCCGCTAGAGCACGTTCTTGCAGGGTGATCACTCCGTCTGTTGGGAGGCCCAAGTATAGGTAGGTTTTTATCGTTTAAAACGGCAGTTGATTAGCCGATTTTAAGAAATTGAAGAAATCTCATTGGCTGTTAGAATAGGCGTGTATTAATCGCTGTAATAGTTTGGGCTAACTTTTATACATACAGGGTGTCCCAGCGAATACTTTCACCTCAAATAATTCAGCAGGACATAATTTTTGCAAAAATTTCTGAAACACGTCAACTTCATTTTCGAGGAGGACATGTCCCTGTCATAAATCTACTCACTCTGGGCTCAGCAGCTACGCGGGGTAGCAACCACCTCAAATAACTTAAATGGCTATAGGGGTCGAGTAGCACATCATTTTAACGGTATTTCGGTTACTTTTTATTTTGCCGGATAAATTTCTGTTTTGAACGAAATTTTGTTGCCAGGCAATTTGACGAATAAAACTGACAGCCAGTAAGAGCGCGAAGGCGAAGCCTGAGTTATCTGGATTATAACATACTAGTCTTTGTAGTCTTTGTAGTTGTTGCATATATGGAGAACATTCATCGCTAATGTGTTAAACATACCTTTGTAAATTTGCTTATTTCTTAACGCATTGATTTTTCTCAAATTTCGTTGCATGACTAAAACCAAAAATTTATTCGACCAATATTTTCAAGATCTGCCATAAAAAAAAAGTTGCTCATTGAAAGCACGCCGTGTAAAACGAACAAAAATCTTGTATTCCTCACAACATAAACGCACACGCAATTATCCCCAGCGCCGTCGTTTTTTCGCCTTGTTCCCCAACGATCCGTGTAATTCTCTCGTGTTAAGTTGCAATTATACCGAGAGTCCGAACGTTTCATCGATTTCCGCAGCTGGTAAAATAATTAATTCGGCGAAAAGAAAAATCACTTTCACGTCGTCGTGCAAATTACGGGCCGGCGGTACGCGGCATTACGTAAATCGGAGAAAATTTAAATTATACCTACTTAATCACTGGTTTATTAGTTATTTAATTGTTAGCACGCATGCAGCTATAAGAATACAGAATACGCGAAGCGAGGAAATTTTATTTCTCCTATGTACATGGGTGATCCAAATATTATTGTCCTTGACTTAGAAGAAAACGGCTTGGAAGGGTGGATTTTTTTTGTTTTTCAACATAGTCCCCTAAGACGATGACACACTTGGTATAACGAAGTTCAAGAGTTTTACTATAATAATAATAATAATAAATCGGCTTTTATTATGCGAAAGTTTAGTTACTATTCTTACACTAACCTAAATAACAACATAGATAAAGATCATCATAAGGTTCTCAGTCCGAAGACTGGTTGGATGCGTACCTCCACTCTTTTCTATCCTGAGCTAACCTACGCATTTCCCTAAAAGTAGAACATCCTACATCCCTAACTATTTGAGAGCAGTAGTCTAATCTAGGCCTACCCCTACCTCTATTTATTCCTATCTCTGACTCTAGTATGTCGCGAACTATTCCTTCGTGTCTTAGAAGGTGTCCTACCATCCTATCTCTCCTACTCTTTATTGTCTTCCATACCTTTCGCTTTTCCCCAACTCTTTCTAATACTTCCCTATTGCTAACCTTATCTATCCACGGTATCTTCATCATGCGCCTGTAGCACCACATTTCAAACGCTTCTACTCTTTTTCGATCCGCTTCCCCTATTGTCCAAGTTTCGCACCCGTATAATGCCGTACTCCATACATACGACTTCAAGAGTCTCTTCCTAGTCTCAATATTAACCGTTCTCGAACATAACAGTTGTTTCTTTCTGTTAAACGCAACTCGGCCCTGCGCTATTCTTTGTTTTATATCTTTAGTGCTCCTACCGTCTTGAGTTATTTTACTTCCTAAATAGCAGAATTCCGCGACCTCCTCTATCTTCTTATTTCCTATTTGTATGTCAACTTTAGTTCTATTTTCACATCCCCTACATACCAAAATTTTAGTTTTATTTTTATTGACTTTCATGCCATAGCCCTGTGTCAAAACTGCTTCCATTTCATTCAAAGCCGCTCCTAATTCTTCTTTGCTAGATGCTAACACTGCTATATCATCCGCAAATCTGAGCATGTTAATAGTTTGACCCTGTACGTTAATCCCTGAGGCTGTTCTGTCCTTAACAATATTAATAGCATCTTCGATATATAAGTTGAAAACTAGAGGTGACAATGCACATCCCTGTCTCACTCCCTTCCGGATATCTACTTCCCTTCGTTCCTGCTCACATTCTATAACTGCCTTTTGCTTTTCTTCTGTCCCTATATTTCATCCCTACCTTTCTCAGCACTTCGAACATCTTCCCGCATTTTACGTTATCGAAGGCCTTTTCTAAATCTACAAATCCTATATAGACGCTCTTTCTCTTTTCTATCGTTTTTTCTATAATTACTCGTAAAGCTAGAATGGCCTCGCGCGTTCCTCTATTTCGTCTAAATCCGAACTGATCTTCTCCTAATATTTCTTCCGCCTTTTTTCCATCCTTCTTTGCACAATTCTAGTTAAAATTTTTGACGCATGGGAAGTTAAACTGATGGAAGTTAAAGATGGAAAACAGATAAATTATTTTATCTGTATAATATACAGTGACAGCCATAAAGTCTGCACCATATGGAAAACTTTTTTATTTATAGGATTATTGGAAAACGTTTTTCGGCATTAGTTTCAGCATGATTAATAACTAGAAAATTGTCAAAAATATTTTTCATGTCACAACTATGACACTGCCAAAATGTCAATTGAAATTTGAAAATGGCCCGAAATGCCTTTATTTATCAAAATATGGAAAAGTGCGATAAAGAAAAGTTATTTGTAATTAACAATAACAATACAATAACAATATCTCTACTCACTCCTACTAACCCTAAGGTTAGCCCCAGAAGCTATATAGCTTGTGCGGGACGGAAGAGGCGGCATATTACTATTGGCCGCAGGTGCGTCACAGGAACGACCTACAGTTGTTAGTACCAAAGACTTATAGAGGGGACTTAGCTATTTACATTTTCGATTGAAGCAGGGTGAATATTCACAGTCTAAGCGTTTGTGTGTGGAAAAGGCAAAACAAAACAGCCGACCAGCTGTGTAGTGAACAGGTGCCGCCGCGGAAACAGAATATCGCGGAACATTCACTTGGGCCGTTGCTTGAATATAATAACAAACAACGATCCCCGAGACCCGCTGGTCTACGAACGTGTAGGCTTCAAAACAAAATCAGCTGTTCCATAAGGACGCTAGGTCCATTCTAGACGTCTTTGGTTAGTACTCTACCGAAGCCGAACGATAAATCAAGCCTGAATGTAGCAGCCGTGACGTAGTAATCGTGGCCGACTCGGTATGGACGATCGGTGTTCGCGGCATGGAAATAATGCTATAATCTACCAATATATTCAATAACAACTATTGGACTTTTGAAATTTTTATTAAGAGAATATACCTGAAAGGTATAATACCATATTTTCCTATTTTGAACAAACGCTTAACATTAAAACCCCACAGAACTTAAACTCCATATGTATGTAAACATTATGTAATAATATTAAATGAGCCGCACTCCGCATCAAGAACAAAACTAAAAAATATAGTAGAAAACATTGTCGGAAACACGTGATCCTAAGGGTAATAATCATAAACTTTTACTTGTTGGTACTTTCGAGAGACAAAATGAAATTTTTAAGAAAGCGAAAGAACTTAATGACGATGCAATGTTACATAAAATCCGAGGTTTTTCTTTGATAATTGCGTTGATATGATTGCCAACGATTTTCAGTATCACAATTTTTGCTTAACTTTTACTCAAGTGTCAAGTCTGTTAGTAAAAGCCCTTCTAAAACTAGACCCAACATTTTTTATATATTCTTTCGTATTTGTGCCTACTCTGCAACTGATTCAAGAAAATCTCTCAAGTACCTATTGCTGATATCAGAAAACTACCGGATTCAGAATGTAAACTCTTCAATATTGAATGACATCACTTACGACATTCAGATCTCTTCATCTTAGAGACTGCACTGCCACAACTTAATATACAAAGTAACGTATGAATTACTGATTGCAATTACTAATAAATTACTAATAATATAACAAAACGTTTTTATCATGCATAAAAGAACGCGACCACTTATGTCGCTACCTATCAACGTATCAGTGCGGCTAGCGTGCACAAATTATTTAACTCCCTGTAACTTTTTTCAGCAACAACATTAATGTTTCGTTTCTCCACCAAAAATAATTTCGAGCCTTTGTTCGTATTTGGTGTCGCATATGTATATGTGAATTCCGAAAAATAAGATTACTTACCCAGCACATGAAAAATACATTACACAAATTTGTGGTCTAGCATTAAACATTTTTTTTCATAAAATTGGAAAGTTTTAGAGGCAACGTGAGTACACTGTGATGATCAACACACTTCAATGTACAGGGTGTCCAGTTAATATTCCTTCGGACGATTGTACAAAAACGGCTAAGTTTATCAAAAAACTTTCTTAATGAAACTTTTAATGTTTCATCTCTACTGTAACGTAAAATTATTTTCAATTATACAGTGAGTCACTAAAACGAGTTACACAAAAAAGTATATTTTTTTTAAATGTAACAAGCTATATTTGCTTATTGCAAGTGAATCTCCTGCGAGTCCCCTATTACGTCCTAAAATGGTTTTTCCAATAGGATACAGCGTTGCCAAATTATGATTTTTTTGTGATTTTTTTGCGAATTTCAAACATTTTTTAAACTGCCATATCTAAGGAACTTCTGAATATTTTATTATAAAAATTTGGAATCGTATTCAGTAATGATGTAGTTACTCAAAAACATTTTTGAAATGAATGATTATTATACAGGATGTCCAAAACACTTGTTTACATTTCATGATTTTTCATTACTTTTTTGTCCATTTTTTTAAATGGAATGCCTATGGCTTTTTCAGGTAGATGAATAGAGCATTCAATTCCCCACATTTTGATATCATACACTTTGCTTTTATTTCAAACGGTTTTTGAGATGTGAGTGTTTCAAATAAATTGTTTGTGTAAATACGTTACTTTTAATTTTAACATTAAAATCTAGTGACTTTTGTCTTTTGTTTTGCGTTTGTTTTTGTATTATACTTTAATTTAATCAATATTACGATATCCCTGTAACGAAATGCATTTGGACCTTATGCAGCAAATTTGATTTTGTTAATCAAAATATTCAGTTGATTTCATTTATGAATGTGCATCTGTGGTAATGTAATTTCATATGTAAATTTCTACTATCAAGAATTGTTTTTGACATAATATTCTTACACCTGGTTAAAGTTGATTATCAAAGAACTAACAATGATGACAAACACACACAAATTGTTTTCATGATATTTAGCTACCCTAACAATTGCTCAAAATGTCCACCATTCTGATTCACGCAACACCGAAGTCTCCCGATAAATGAACGTCTTACATTCTGCAGCATATCAACATTTATAAGATTAAAACACTGACGAATCCTTGCCATCATATCTTCTCGAGTCGTTGGTTCTACTTTATAAACGTCTGACTTCACGAATCCCCAAAGGAAGAAATCCATTGAAGTCAGGTCAGGCGACTTAGGCGACAGTTTCCATCGCATTCCCCAATAACATACACCATAGAAATCAAATCTTGATGGCAATAATAATTATAACTCATATTTTTTTAAATTATTAATTCAACTTAATCACAATAATCTTAAACTAAGTACCTTACAGAAATATCACAAAGTGAAAAACGAAAGGAATACAAAAGACCAAAGTCACTAGATTTTAATGTAAAAATTAAAAGTAACGTATTTACACAAACAATTTATTTGAAACACTCACATCTCAAAAACCGTTTGAAATAAAAGTAAAGTGTATGATATCAAAATGTGGGGAATTGAATGCTCCATTCATCTACCTGAAAAAGCCATAGGCATTCCATTTAAAAAAATTGAAAAAAATGTAATTAAAAATCATGAAATGTAAACAAGTATTTTGTACATCCTGTATAATAATCATTCATTTCAAAAATGTTTTTGAGTAACTACATCATTACTAAATACTATTCCAAATTTTTATAATAAAATATTCAGAAGTTCCTTAGATATGGCAGTTTAAAAAATGTTTGAAATTCGGAAAAAAATCACAAAAAGAATCATAATTTGGCAACGCTGTATCCTATTGGAAAAACCATTTTAGGACGTAATACAGGACTCGCAGGAGATTCACTTGCAATAAGCAAATATAGGTTGTTCCATTTAAAAAAATTATACTTTTTTGTGTAACTCGTTTTAGTGAGTCGCTGTATAATTGAAAATAATTTTACGTTACAGTAGAGATGAAACATTAAAAGTTTCATTAAGAAAGTTTTTTGATAAACTTAGCCGTTTTTGTACAATCGTCCGAAGGAATATTAACTGGACACCCTGTATATTACATGAAAAAAAACAGATCTCTAACTCTTTTCGTTGCTGAAATACAACAAGAAAAGTATTAAAAGTAGTCGAAAATTGATTAGGAAAGTTCAGGAAAAATCGATTTTCCGGCATTTTCGCAATTCCCCATCTTCTCGTGACCTCAAAATTCGAATCTGGCAGGTCATTTTACATAAGAATCGGCTTCATATTTTTGTGTGTGTTCGAGTTGTGCAGAGGGTATCGAATTAGAGCACCTTGCTTCCCGGCTAAGCGATCCGTCCACGGCTGTGACGTCACAGCAGTGCTCCACGCGCTACATTCTGGCTTGTACTATCGTTCGGCTTCGACTCTACCCACCATTTAGTGCGAGAATGAGGAAAACCTGGAAAACCTCATTAGGTAAAGCTGGATAGGCGATCCAAGGAGCGGCCTAGCCACAGCGCAGAAATGGGTCACCCATCCATAGCCAAACCGCGGGCACTGTTGCTGAGCATTAACGACCACTCACTCACGCATGCCAGCAAGATCCCACGGCTCGCCTTATTACATTACATTAAGATTCTAAATATGACATTTGGTGAGACAATTTCAATGTTTTAATTTTTAATTTTTTTTGAAAACATCAAATAATACCTATTTAAGTTACCTAAACATATTTTCAAACTATATTCTCTTAAATTAAATATTACATTTCTGAATGTCTTCCTTCTCTTTCCATACATGTTATTGTCCTGCTGAAAAATTCTTTGGTTACGTTTCTGAAAACTCTTTAGTAAATAAATTCGCATTATTCAAACTTTTAATGTTTTTAAATAAATTTTAATCGGAATTTTCAATTTTATTTGGATGATCTAAATGTAATTTAAAGGAACAATAGAGGAGGGTGATACATAAATATTGACAATAATTTTTAATTTTGTTATAGTAGAGGTCACGAAGCCTCAAATTGTGATTTTCGTTTGCACTTTGAGGTTAAAAGCTGGAACCAATTTTAAATGATTTCTCATCATTAAATATATCGAAACCCAGAAGGCGTCAAAAATCGTCCTGTACGGGGTGGTTGTAGGGGGTAAAATGTAAAAAACACCCCAAATTTTTTTTCTTACAATCTGAATCTTCACAATGTGTAGTTTGCACTTACCACAGCTCAGGTGTGTAAGACTGAGAAAACTATATATTTTAGCATATTTTGTACGACCGAAAAGCATGGCATTAAATGGACAACCCCAACCTTTGCTGGGTCCTATTGAAATAGACCTTAATGTTTAGACAGATTAGCGCTCTACACCGTCATATCTGTTTTATTCGCACTCTGATCGAAAATTACGCATTAATAATGTTTTAGGGTGAAATCTCAGCATTCTAACGCACTGATTATTTTTCATTTTACTTTATTCTATAAATTTATATCAATTTTTTCGTGAGCGCGCGCATAGGGTCGAACAAGGTCGACTATCGCGAGCGTTCACGCTTAGGCGAGGTTCATTACGGTCGAAAGTCGTCTATTTCTCTCTCGTGGCCGTGCTCGTATGTATAGGATTTTATTGAAACTAATATATCACACAAACTCCAACTTTATTAATAGGTACCTACTTAACTAAATAATAATAATAATAATAATAATAATAATAATAAGTTTATTTTTGCTTTAACATACGAATAAGTAAAAAATATAAAAGATTCATATTAATATCATAATGCAAGAAGGAGCTGAAAACAATTAAAATTGATACAGTTCAGCCCCTAATCTACTACTAAACTACTACCGCATATACAACAATATTGATACAAAGAACAAGAGGAAGAAAGCGACCAATCGCCAACAAAACATACTCAACAAAATACCACAATTAATTACGTGCAAATCAGACTCTGCATCACCTCTTTCTTCTTTGTGGAGACACATACGAAGCCACAGCTAGTTAATAATTACATCAACTCTACGGAACACACGATGCAGACGACACACTGCTCAAAATTGTCTAAGGGACGCAAATAATTTTCATTGTACGATTTTGATCATACAAGTCAAAGTGAGTAGGTTACACTATTTACTCGTATTTGACTAGCTTGTCTAGTACAAAATTGGCTAAAAATAAACTTGTAATGTTTTGCATTATTTGTTTGATAATGAAAATAAACATTTAATTGGCAATAGGGCCCAGTGCTTTCTCAGTGCATTTTCAAATTCAAAACGGCCTTGAATCTTTGCCATAAATGGAAGAAGTTGTCTCTGCAGCATGTCCTGCGCATGCTCAATGGGGTTGAGGTCAGGAGACTGAGGAGGCCATGGTAAAAGGGCTCTTCTTCAAACCAGTTTTGTACCTGATGTGCAATGTGAGGACGAGCATTGTCCTGCATAAGCCTGAATCTATGTTCCATAATTTGACTTTTCCGTCGTCCCCGCCCGTCGCAATTAATTAACCATCTATAAACCAAATCTGGACCAGCAGCATATGGATATGGTTGCATAACAAGTACAAAAACTTGTCCAATACAACGCCGCTGGTTCGTGGCTCCATCCAGACAAACGAGGTACGAGGTCCTTTCTATGGTGCAAATCGATTCCAGCCCATACCATCACAGACCCTCCTCGGTAATTGTGAACTTCGTGGAAGTGCCTAGTCATCTCCAAGGCTCCGCTTCTTCGCCACACTCTCGTTCTTTTGCTATCAGGTTGAAATCCGAACCGAAATTCGTCGGTAAACAGAACATTGGACCATTCTGCTTCATCCCATTGAGTATGCTCTTCAGCCCATTCAAGACGAGCATCGCGATTGCCGTGGCGAAGTGCAGGTACTCTAAATTGGTCAACAAGAATGAATACCAGCTTCATGTATACTATTTCTGATGGTTTGGTCAGAAACCGCTACGGCATGTACATTTTGGAGATCCGCAGAAAGTTCTCGTGTCGTAATAGAGGCATTTCGCCTGGTTTGAAAAATAATAAATCTTTCTTGGGCAGGTGTTGTTTCTCTTCTACGGCCTTCGTGTCTTTCGGCCACATTGTCAGTCTCCTGGTATCGTCCCTACAATCGACAAACTGATTTTAAGTATTTTAAGTAGCTGTGGCTTCGTATGCGTCTTCACAAAGAAGAAATAAGTGATGCAGAGCCTGATTTGTACATAATTAATTGTGGTATTTTGTTGAGTATGTTTTGTTGGTGATTGTTCGCTTTTTTTCCTCTTGTTCTTTGTATCAATATTGTGGTAAATGCGGTAGTAGTTTAGTAGTAGATTAGGGGCTGAACTGTATCAATTTTAATTGTTTTCAGCTCCTTTTTTGCATTATGATATTAATATGAATCTGTTATATTTTTTACTTATACGTATGTTAAAGCAAAAATAAACTTATTATTATTATTATTATTTAGTTAAGTAGGTACCTATTAATAAAGTTGGAGTTTGTGTGATATATTAGTTTCAATAAAATCCTATACATACGAGCACGGCCACGAGAGAGAAATAGACGACTTTCGACCGTAATGAACCTCGCCTAAGCGTGAACGCTCGCGATAGTCGACCTTGTTCGACCCTATGCGCGCGCTCACGAAAAAATTGATATAAATTTATAGAATAAAGTAAAATGAAAAATAATCAGTGCGTTAGAATGCTGAGATTCCACCCTAAAACATTATTAATGCGTAATTTTCGATCAGAGTGCGAATAAAACAGATATGACGGTGTAGAGCGCTAATCTGTCTAAACATTAAGGTCTATTTCAATAGGACCCAGCAAAGGTTGGGGTTGTCCATTCAATGCCATGCTTTTCGGTCGTACAAAATATGCTAAAATATATAGTTTTCTCAGTCTTACACACCTGAGCTGTGGTAAGTGCAAACTACACATTGTGAAGATTCAGATTGTAAGAAAAAAATTTTGGGGTGTTTTTTACATTTTACCTCCTACAGCCACCCCGTACAGGACGATTTTTGACGCCTTCTGGGTTTCGATATATTTTATGATGGGAAATCATTTAAAATTGGTTTCAGCTTTTAACCACAAAGTGCAAACGAAAATCATTTGTAGACGACTTTGACTGAGCTGTGATCTCTACTATTATATCAACAACCACTACACTCGATCATTAATTCTTTCCCTATCTGTTTCAGATTAATTAGCTCTTTTGCCGATTCCATCATCTAATATCTGGTGATTACACACGATCCACCGTGGATAGTAGAGAGCGGCACAAATGAAGAGACCGGCGTATCATCATCATCATAATATTAAAAGTGAACTGGCACAGCACTTGCAATACGGGTAGGGATATCGGTCGCTCGGTCTCTTTTCAACTGGCGGAGATCGTATGGGTGAGGTCGTGCACTCGATCAGGTGTTTCTTTAACGCAAATAAGAAAATTGCACCGGCATCATTTCGATGGACGCTTGGATCTGCTCAGCGCTGTTCGCAGTCGTAGAGTTCAACGTCGCACCCGTAGGTAGAACGGTTTTTTGCCGTATTAAATTATTAAACGCAATTAATTATTTAAGAATATTCTATGGGAATATTTTGTGGTGCACCTGGGATGCACCTACGTTTTAAGTATAATTACTACACCGATTCACCACTACGTAAAAGTCGTGGAGCGTAGCCCACGCGTTCATCTAGTAATTTTTAAAAGTCTCCATTTCAACTTTTAGCCAATGTTCAAAAAAAGTTAATATATGATATTCTTCACGTTCAAGTAGAATTGTTAGTTGTTTAACAAGCACTGCATGTGTTGATGAAATACCTTAGGTAAATTTGGTATTTTTATCTTATGGATTTTTTAATACAAAGCCCTAATTTTCCTATATCAGTATCAATAGTCAGACATAAATCTGCGTTACAATCTATTTCCTTGTTAAATGAATGGAGAAGGGAATGAAACCGCCAGACCCCCCCCCCCCCATCCCCTGAGCGGTGATTTCCTTCTAGAGCACTGCCAAATCTAAAGTCAGGAGCCGCGACTGATATCCAGCAGTATTACATCATATTTTAGATCTGGTTAAAAAATTGAAAAATACCCCACACCTGTTCGAAACGGGATGAGATAGGAAACATTCTGAGAGAGAGAGAGAGAGGGAGAGAGCGAGAGAGAAAGAGACCAGTGGGGACGATGGCTGAGACAAAGATGGTGGCATCAGCTGGAAAAATATACATACACTGCATCTTATAAATCTATAATTAGAACACTTATTATATCGCAAATGAATCAATAATACTGAAATTAATTTGAATAAAGCGCAACAGGGTCTTCTAAAAATAGCGGAAAATAAATAACCCGATAAAAGAGTGCGCCATAAACGTCGAAGTTCTAATTAAAAATCAAAACAGCATCCCGTCTATTTTTAGCAGAAACATTATCTAACATTTTGTTTTACTTTAATTATGCGAGAATAGGAAACGAGCACAAATTGCAAATATTGTTTCTCAATAATGAAGGAGCAAACGAATCCAAATTTAGAGTACGTATTTTTAGATTTTATTATGTGGGTATAACATTTATTTGTTTATTTATTTTTTGCTATTCGTGTGTATGTGTATACCTATTTACCTATACCTTTACCTACTGGCTTGACGTACTTAACATTCACAAACAGTGTGGTAATCATTTATGTTCAACCACTATTAAAAAGTTAAATATTTTTTTATTTTTAAAAACATTAATAGCAATAAAAATTAAAGGTTTGTAAAATATTAAACGTCCGAAACTGAAGAAATTTTAACACAGTGCTACGGCAACTAGATATCTTGTTCAAATAGCGGGCACAACAGCTGTGTTGCTATTCTAGGAATCTCATCAGCAAGAATTGCTGCCATCTGCAAACATAGCTATTGCAGTAGTATTTGTGGTTAGTATATATGCAGTGTAGATATATTATATGGGACCCAACACACTTCCTTGTGGTACCCCAGATTTTATTTGTTTTATGCTGGATATAGTTGTGTCATGCTTTACTTGAAAGAATAGTTCGGAAAGATACGACTTTAGCAGTAAATAATACTGATGGGATACTTTTTGTTTGATTTTATACATCAATCCGTTGAGCCCTACCTTGTCATAGACCTGAGCAATATCTAGGAATACTGCAGTGCAGACTTTATTTCCTTCAAAACTTATCTTAATTCTATTGAATGTCGTTCTCTAAATCCAAATTGGTGTGTTGCGGGCATTTCTCAAATTGTAGGATGGTCGTAGTCAACGGTATGTGTCTCGTACACTGGGAATAGCCCGTACTGTTCAGGATGGGTGGAATCGGTATCTGGAGACTGGCGGATTTGAGAGGCGAGCAGGATCTGGAAGACAAAGGGACAACTGCCGTTGATGATCGTTTCCTTATGCTCAACACACTGAGAGAGCACAGATCAACGGCAGTTCAACTTCAACATCGTCTTCTAATAGTGCGAGGGATTCAAACAAGTGAGAAGACGATTAGGAGGAGACTTGTGGAAAGTGGCTTAATTTCGCGAAGGCCTGCCACGGGACCACAATTGCTTCCTAGCCATCGAAGAGCACGTCTGCAGTTTGCGCAATTACATGCAGATTGGAATCCTCAGCAATGGAGTGAAGTTCCTTTTACTCATGAGTCACGTTTTTGTCTGCGATCACCTGATGGTCGAGAAAGGGTATGGAGAAGACGAGGTGAACGATATTTCGACTGCACCATCTCTGTACGGTTATCTTTTAACGGTGGTTCTGTTATGGTGTAGGCAGGCATTTCCAGGGTATTTGTGGAAAATGGTGCTTTGAACGCCCACAGATATGTGGAAGATGTTCTTCAAGAAGCTGTCGTCCCATTTTCGCATTTTATTGGAGATGGCTTTGTTTTAATGCATGACATCGTCAGATCACATGGATGAGGTTGGCATTTGTCTTTTTTCTCCTAATCTTTGCATGCCGTATCACCAATAAATGGTTCTTCAAGCCAATACCGCTGATAAGTTGAATTAATGAAAATTTAAGATTTTTTTCAAACATTTCCGTGTGGCCGGATTTTTTTGCCGGTCAGTGTATTAATACCGGTCAGGAAATAAAATCTAGAACACTCTACAATGCATTCAAAGTTGAAGAAAAAGTTACGTAACAAACATTAAAGTTACAGGAGACACAGAAAAAGATGCAGCTCTGATTATACTCCACAATGTCGGTGGAACGACATACATTAATTTGTTCTTTCACGTAACCCCATAAGAAAAAATCCATTGGCGCTGGGTCAGGTCCAGTTTATTGGCCCACCTCACCCAATCCATCTTATGAACAATATTTTTTGGGTGCTAAAATATAGCAGAACTCAGGAAAACTCAGGAGAAATAAAATGGTATAGGAAACATGATTAGCAGCACACTAGAGTCGGAGATACTATGCTTTTGGGGATATGCGTATTCTTATTTTACATCTGTGAAAATGTAAATTATTTATAGACTGAAAATTCGTTAAATTTAGCACAAATTATATTTGCATGTAAACAAGTTCTAAAACTATCAAACAAACCAAATCAAATATACCTAGTCTATTTCTCCGGTCCACGGTAGTACTCGCCACCCCTCGATTACCCCGCCGAAGCGCACCCAAGATCAAAACCGATCACGAATTACAAGGATGACCGGATGTTCTGCGATTTCAAGGTCGGCAGGATGATTCTTTTCGCGGTTTCTATTAATACGAAAATTTCTAATTCGTGTGTTGTGTGCCGACCGGAAAGTGCACGGAAAAACACGTGTAGCAGTTTGGGCGATAAATCAAAACGAAAAAGAAAAACACGCGCGCTTCTTAAAAATACACAAAAACGGAACGAAAATAGACTTTCGCGTGTTTTGGGTAAACTCGGAAATTTTTCCACCGTAACACTCTTAGATAACCGCTCATTGATAAATCTGGAATGTAGATTTAATCGTACCTATAACAACCAATATCGGCACTCAAGAAGAAAACGTAATTTTCAACACAAATATAACACCCAACATGTGCCCCCCCCCGCCTTGACAGGGCCTACTTTCAAAGTAAATTAAAAATAATTACTATGCATGTAAGTTGTCTTCTTTAATAATAACCAAATCTCCCAGGTTCAGACTTCCACAATTAGATTGCCATTTGAACCTTTTCTGAAGCTCTGACACATAGCCTCTTAACTAAATTGACCAGAAACGTTGTTGGAGTTGTTGGGCCCTCTCGAAATGTGAAAGTCTGTTTTCGATAACAGAGTCAAAATTTGGCTCAGGAAGAGATGCCGCCCAATGATGAAATGAGAAGGTGTTAGTGGAGAAAGATCAGATGAATCTGGACTAAAAGCGTGTAAAATTGCTCAAATGTAAGATGTGCATTTCTGACCACTCTTTTTAAATGATTTCACCACAGCTTCCCATAATCCTCCAAAAAGAGGGGAATGGGGAGGAATAAACGACCACGAAACTCATTTTCAATTAATAGTACGCCGGATAGTGACATCAATTTTCAAATGATTTTAGCGTGTGCAGAGGTTGTAAATTTGGTAGTTTGTGTGATGGCAAACAGGAAAATTGTCCTCTGCCCACCCCGCGTCGGACATTTTACAATTGGCACGTCTTCAAAAATTTAAAAGAAAGAATAAGTTAACCTAAATCTTTTCAACGTCTCTGCCTTATGATTCAACTTATTAATTACATAATAAAAAACGAGAAAATACCCGATGTAGAGATTCTGAGCAATCCCTGAGCAGAGGCAGAGGTTCTGAAAGTGTTTGGAAAGTAGGCCTACTTAGATTCAAAGGAGCTGAAATGACTACGTGGAGCTTCTTTTCTAAATATATTTAAAACGTCTTCTTCTGATCTGAAGCTGATCAGGACCTCGGCCTCCGGTAATTTATTGTTCTTTATGATTTAATTAATTTATGTGATCTAAAGACAAGGGGCACTGAAAAGATTTAGGTTACCTTTTTTCTTTCACATTTTTGAAGACCTGCCAATTGTAAAATGTCCCAAGCTGGGGTCTCGCACATGGATATTCCTGATTTCCAACAGACAAATTACAATTTTATATGAATAAGTGCGCTGAAATGAGTTATAAAAAATGTCGCTATCCAGCGTACTATAACGTAGTGATATTATATGAGTTGATTTGAAAAACCGTCCGAATTCTAATAATTTTGAATTCGCTCCAACAAAGTTCTTGTCGTTATTGGAAAACACTTGAACATGCTTACCTCGCCTTGAAGTAAATCGCCCAAATGCCGCTAAGAGAGATAACTTAAACCACCGTATTTTGTTATGAATATATTGGTTTTGGTCAAGATGTATTAGATTTCTTTGGTAGTTATTTGCTTTTCCTGTCCGCAATAAAGACGATATTATTACTATTATCTCAGAAACGTAAGAGACAAGTTCAAAACACCGAAGACGTATTTAAGCGAAGCAAGAGAACCCACAGAACACCAGAAAAAAGAAATAAAGACTCGGAAATGGAGGAAATAAAACAGCTGATGTTAAACTTAATGACTGAAATGAAGGAAATGAGAAGCGATGTTAGAGAATACAGGGAAGAAATTATAGCGTTGAAAGTGGAAAACGAAGCTATGAAACAAGAATTGATACAATTACATACAAAACTTGAAGATCAGGATTGTCTGGAAGAAAGGATAGAGCAGTTGAAAAGAAAACAAAAGAAGAACAATGTCATAATGAATGGTCTCAAAATGAAAGATAACGATGAAATAAACAAGCCTTACGTAGGAGAGTTCTTGAGAGAGAATCTACAAATTGAGCTAAGTGCTGATAGTTATAGTACAAAGAGAATAAATGCTACAATGTGCATTGTCGAATTGAATAATTTTGAGAAGAAATTGGAAATAATGAGAAACAAGAATAAGTTGAAGCACATCCAGGAAAGAGTTCATATTGACAACGACCTGACAGTGAAAGAAAGAGAAATACAGAAAAGAATAAGAGACTTGGCAAACGAAGAAAGGCGACAGAACAAAACGGTGAGGATTGGGTACCAAAGAATGATGATAAATGGAGAAAAGTTTGTATGGAATAACAAAACAAAGCTAATGGACAAAGCTGACTTAAAACACAGAGTAGGTTCAAAAAACGGAAAAATTTAAATGCGGTGGAAGACAATGAGAATGAATTTACGGTAATGAAATGGAACGGAAAAGGTTCACGTACAGATATGATGGAAGAATGTAACATCTGGAAATTGGGAACATGGAATGCGAGGAGTTTGAATGGCAAGGAAAATGAACTATGTGATGAGGCAGAAGCTACTGGAAATGAAACAATCCCATCCAAAAAACTAGAAGAAATAGGAACAAAAGTGGATGACAATGTTGATGAACCGGCGACGGAAAAGGACAGAGAAAATATTGAGCTAGGAATGAAACTGAGATGGATCCCAGAAGAAACAAGAAAGAAAATAAGCCAAAGTGGAGGAAGACAGGCAAAAATAAGAGGAAAAGTGACATGGAATTTAGCGACCCAAAATGTAAGAGGACTGAGGGAAAAGAAATTGAAATATGTGAAGTCATGGAAGAAGCAGATTTGGATATTCTATCAATCACGGAGACGAAAAAGAAAATGAAGAGATGTGAGGAACTGGAAGGAGGACACCTGATGATATATAGTGGAGTCGACACCACACAACGGGCAAAGGAAGGAGTGGCATGTGTCATTAACAGGAGGAATGTGAACGGAATAAGAGATTGGAAGGGAGTATCGGGAAGGCTGGTAAGAGTAGAAATAGAAAAAGATGGAGAATTGTTTACGATAATTACAACATATGGACCAATCGAATGCGCGATAAAATCGGAGATAGAGGAATATTGGAACAGTCTGCAAGGAGAGGTGGATAGTTGTAGTAAAGGAACAATTTTGATAATGGGAGATATGAATGGGCGGGCAGGAAATGATACGGAAAAAACAGGTGGGTGTGTCGGAAGATTTGGTGAAACAGTAATGAATAATAATGGTCAAAGAATAATAGATTTCTGTGTGATGAACAACCTGGTAGTGAGTAACACTTTCTATGAACACAAAGATATACATAAATACACCCGAGTAATGCCCAGAAGAAACGAAAGATCTATAATCGACTTACTCCTAGTAAAGAGAAATATACTGAAGAAGATCAAAGACATCCGGGTAAAAATAGGATATGACGTCGGAAGTGATCATCTCCTAGTGAAGGCAACCATAAAGAGTAAAGCAGCGCCGAAAAGAGCTGAAAAAATGAGGAAGAAAATAGAATATGCAAGCATCAAAACGTACAAATTATGAAATAACGAGATACAGAAGAGATATCAAGAGATGATAAAACGAGAAATAAAGTCGAAGGACAATATTCTAAAGGAAGCGGACTTAGAGAAAACATGGGAAATATTTAAAATAGTAATTATGACAGCAGCTACAGAAGCTTGTGGAGTAGATAAAACAACTAACAAAAAGAGACTAAGGTACTGGTGGAGTAATGAAATAAAATAAGAAATAAAGAAGAAAAAACGCTTATGGAAAAAGTACTTAGGAAATAGCTGAAATTTGAATGATTACCAGCTATACAAGAACCAGAGAGAAAGGGTGAAAGCAAAAGTAAAAGAGGCTAAAGCAAAGTCATGGGAAGAGTTTGGAATAAAGATGGAGAAAAATGCTTCAGGCAACGCAAAAATGCTATTCCACATTCTAAGAGGCCTGAGAAAAGAGAAGAAAAATTCGCTGAAAAATATCAAAGATGGACAAGGAGAAATTATCACAGAGGAAAACAAAATAACTGAGAGATGGAAAGAATACTACGAATAGTTACTGGGTGGAGATCACACAGAATTATTGGAAGGAAACGAAAAAACAGACACAACTGAAGACGAAGAACCTGAAGACGAAGAAAAATCGGAGCAGGAAGAAAACAAAGAAGAAATAACAGAAGTTGCAATAATGGAAGCTATAAATAAAATCAAAATAGGTAAGGCACCAGGGATAGATGAACTAAGGCCGGAGATGATAAAATACATGGGAAACGAAGGGATAACGTTGTTACACAGAATGTTAAATTTAGCTTGGAAAACACAAACTATGCACGATGAACGGAACACAGCAATAATTACCCCAATTCATAAAAAGGGGAGTTTTAGTGACTGTAATAACTATAGGGGCATATCATTGCTTTGCACTACTTATAAATTGTATGAACGCATAATAGAAGGAAGACTAAAATGGGAAATAGAAAAACACTGAGTGACTCACAAGCAGCCTTCCGAGCAAACAGGTCAACGCAGGATTGGATATTTGCAATAAGACAAATCTCAGAAAAGATAATAACAACAAATAGTAAAATGTTTGTGACAGCAATAGATTTCGAAAAGGCGTTTGACAGTAGAGAGGAAATTTGGAGAATTATATGGGGCAAGAAAGATAAATAGAAAACTCATTAGAGTAATTAAAAGCAAATACAGAAAAACAGAAAATGTAGTGCGGGTAGGAGGAAAAAGAACAGAAAGATTTCAAACAATCAGAGGAGTTAGACAGGGGGCAGTACTCAGCCCGCTGCTTTTTATCATTGTTATGGAGGAAATATCCAAGCGAGTAAATGAGAAAACGAAAAGAACCCATATAGGATACAGAATGCTCAGACCAGTATATATAGATGAGCTGATGTACGCAGATGATCTGCTGATATTCGCCAACAGTAAAGAAGAACTACAAGACAAAATAGAAAAATGGAAAAATGAAGAAATGAAATAGAGAAATATGGACTGAAGATAAATGTGGAAAAAAACGAGATAATGGAAATTGGAAACCAGACCGAAGATATGCTGCTACAAATACAGGGAAAGCCAATAAATAATGTAAGGAAGTTTAAGTATTTAGGCACAATTACGAAGACAAATGGTAGATTAGAGGAAGAAATAGCAAACAGAATAAGCAAAGCGATTGCATTATATGGGACTCTGTACAGACCATTCTTTGACAGGAAGGAAATAACGAAGAAAACGAAAATAAGAGTATATGAATCGGTGCTAGTCCCTGTGCTTATGTATGGAAGCGAATCGTGGGTCCTGACCAACAGATTGAAACAAAAATTAACGGCATGCGAGATAAGGATCTTAAGGAAGATTGCAGGAGTGACCAGGCTCGACAAAATAAGAAGTGAAGTGATAAGAAGTGAACTGAGAGTAATAAGTGTAATACAAAAAATAGAACAACAAAAACTGAGGTGGTTCGGGCATTTGGTTCGGATGGGAGAAGACAGGACAGTTAAAGTGATATGGGAGGCGGAGACCGGGAAAAAGGGGAGAAGGGGGAGACCAAGGCGAAGATGGAACGAGGAGATGGTAGATATACTGAAGAAGAAAGGATTAGGCTGGACCCAAGCAAAGAGCAAGGCCAGAGACAGAAATGCATGGAGAAAAGTAATTGCCTCTACACCTGTGGTAGAAGAGGATGCGGATAAGTAAGTAAGTATCTCAGAAAGAGTTAACTTTCAGGATTTTTTCTAGTTAAGAAAGTAGCCTCAAAGTACACGTGAAATTCAAAAATCTAATGGAAATTATGGTATTGTGTTGAAAATAACAAAGTTGGTGTAAACTTCCGGTATAACCGGAAGTAGCTCGTGGACGAAAATATTTTATTTAAAAAGAGAGGAACCCGTTGCTTCAAATTTTAGAAATGAAATTACCATGGCAATTTAACAACTTTCTACCGAGCGCAACACACGTCTTAGCATGACACCCTTTGGTGGAGTTTCGAGTATGGGACTACTTTACCTCCAGAAGATGCAAGCATCCGAGATATTGCAAACGCTGTACTAAGTATAAAATAATGTGGTGATTGCCACATCGCAGTAGTATGTATCACAGTGTCATACCCACCACCTCTTTAGTCTGGTTTCGCCCGAATATTGTTAAATCTAGTTCGACTAGCAGTGTTTGCCCTTGCATCCAACACTGGGGGCGCGATAATTCAGTTTGTATATTTTTTGGGTCATGGTGGAATGATTCATGGCAACGAGCAAAAAAGTTTTTATATTTAAATTCTCAAATAATGTGGTATGCGGTCTGAAACAATCGTTTTAGAAAAGTAAAGTAGACCCACTGGCAACACGCGGCAACCGACTGAAAACTGAATTACACATTTATCAAATGCGAGTAGGTATATTTACCATCGAGCGTTTCGTTTGCCAGCAGCAGTGCGTTTATTTTTGTAGCCTGACCACCCCGTCGGCCACGCTTAATTTTTTATTTGTTTAACATGCACATAAACAATCTCCGTGGGCATACAATAAGTGAAACGAAAAAAAAATACAAGGAGCATCTTGGCCCTGTCGACCGATCGAATAAAATATCGAATTGTGCCAAAAATTTCGCGTCCTGACGTCCGTTACTGTTCTTCAAACTGCATGTTTTTTTACGGTTTATTTATAATAATTGGCAAAGTGTGCTTGCGGGGCAACGACAGTTCGGTTTAATTACAGCGATGGCAGCAACATTCACCTCTCGGCCAGTAATAAACACTCTTGATGGATATTAATTTATGTAGCTTGGCATGATAAATAATGTCTTGGACTGCTTGTGCTGTACCGCTAGAGTTCGGAAGTTCCACTTCGGATATAAGTGCTCCTGTCTGCCAACGCCGAAAGGGTACAATTCAGATGTTGCCCTGTTAGCAAATTAAGAGGCCATTTATTAATATTTTGGTACTAAACATTGGTGTTTTTTGACTGCTGATCGCAGACTAACGGTTTTGTCTTAGATGGGGAAAAATGTTTCCGGAGTGAGTGAAAACTTTAACTTTCGCTGCATCTTTGCCCAAATAAGTAAATAATTTGCTAACAACCAGACCTGCTCAAACTCGTATTTTGATGCCACGTAGTGCTGACCTCTGGAACTTGGAAACAAGTTTTTAGTCCAAGAGCTACGGGGGAAAAATGCCATTCGATAATAATCCAAGCACGGATGGACAACACAAAACAGGTCGTCTGCGCAGCGTTTAAGAGGAAGCAGCACTCAAACTTGCATAAAAATCTCAAAACCACGTTTCTTGATACTAAATGAAATACATGCCATTTGATAGAGAAATGTTAGTAAAGTAGAACTGTCCGCGGCAGACGATTCAAGCCGGCAGCGTTCTTGTAACAGACGTTGATGAAGAAAGTGACAAGAAAACGTCGAAAACACTAGATTTTAATACATCGTTTTATAACCGAAAAATGGTAAAAAACAGAGAAACGCGCTAAGAAAATCTTCGGGAGTTACAAGCTCCTAATAAAATACGTCAGATAAAATTGATGTCAATGCCTGACGAGGAGTAGTTATTCGAAATGTTTATATAAACTTTTTAACTTATTTTGATGAGTATTGCACGCTGCAGAAATTTTCGAATTTATTGTTGATCTAGGTACAGTCCAACAGATTTAAGTTGGCGAGTGGTGGGATGGCGCATTACCATACTTTACGGATGAAATAAAATGTCTTGTAGTACCAGTGGCGCACGTAAAATTTCAAGTTACCGGTGTTTTACAAAGTCAAACACCGAAAATAGTGTACAGAGAGTTTTGTTGTTAAAATTGAGAAAAGTGAAACAGAAACATTGGATTGGAGAGTGTGAAAATGAAGACGTCTGTCGCAACGGGCGTGTTTATTAGATCTATAGAGAGGATAGTTAGTGAAGGCACCACTAGCTCGTCGGAAAATAACGGTAAAGCGATCGAAAGCAGCGTGCAAGGAAGAGTTCCTGAATGACTGATTTACCGGAGTATAAGACGGCTGATATATGTCACATCATACACGAATTTCACACGACTGAAGGTGGTCGTGTTACCCTTGCAAAATTGAAGAAGAACGCAAAATAATAGGAAAGTCCTAATTGAAAAACACGATATAAAGTCTCCTCGTATTTCGTGTTTGAAAAAAATTGAATATTTCCAAAGTCAAAATAGACCGATTTTTACCTGGACGAAACATATTTGCACAGTTGTCATTCTCTTCGAATAATCGGGCAGATGACCAAACCAAAGGACTATTTATCAATATCTCTAAAGGTCAGATATTAATTATTGTAAATGCCGGTTGCGAAAAGGGCTTTATACCTGGATGTTTGTTAATATTTACACACTGTTTTACGTTTGCCACCATATCATCCAGATTTAAATCCCATCGAGTTAATATGGGCGACAGTGAAAAACAACGTCGCTGCAGAAAACTTGTGTGTGTCAGCTTCGACGCACGACTGGAGTTTACTCCTTACGAACGATTATTTTCACTTCAATCACTTGATAATAGGGTACACCCGAAAGTCAGTTTTATACCCAAATGTGTATTTATCAGATGGTTTATGTTCGAAAATGTCCAACTACATCAAAATATAATTTTTTTATAAATTCAGTAATTAAGTGACAATCTGCTAAACGTCGATCCCACTGGCAATGAAATAACTACTTTTCCTGGCGTTCCAATAGGCGTTGATTCACATTTCGGCACTAAGCAATATTTGGAGCATTTAATATTAGGTTTTTCCATATTAAATCAAAAGATTCAACAAATTTAGGAACGAACAAACACTGCAAATGCTGACTTTACAACGCCAACTGTCATATCTACTCTATGCCACTCTGTTTTCACTATTTCCATGCTCTATGCAGCCAGACATAAACAGCCGTATCCATAGATACGTACATAATTTCAATGTTACAGGTAACGTAAGGCGTTACTTTTAGTTAACGCTAAATGTAACGCTTGATTTTACTACTCATAAAATTTCCGTATCGCGGGCTATAACTGAAAATCGATTCTTGAGGAGTAAACTCCAAAAAATACGGAAATTAGCGGAATATGAATTTAATAGAATAAATCCAGAAGACTAGAAGAAGCGTTGTAGTCACGTGATTAAGATCGAGGACAAATATTTAGAAAATGGAGGGTTCGCGGACACCGAGGCGGACACTATCAGTGAAGTTGCACCATTGATTATTTCTTTAGGCGACAGTGATAATGGTACTAGCGATTCTGAAAGTGATGATTAAAACCTTCATTATTATTGTAGTGTTATATTTTTCATAAAATTAAGACAAAGAATCTAATATTAATGATTATTCTGAAATAAATTATATTGGATTTGCCTTTTTTCATTCTGAATTTCCTTTGGTAGATACTAATAAGTTTCTTAATACAAGTTGAATATTATTTACTGAATTTTTATTATTTAATGTTTATTCCCCAGAGTTAAAAAAGTCCACGGCACTGTTGCGCTGAGTTAGATGCAGGCTGTGGCAGTCGCCAATGCGTCACGCCTCCATCGCTCGCCAACTTACCTCTGTTGGACTGTACTCCATCGTGAATGGCGCACATGAATTTAGATAATGTCCTAGCTTGTGATTATGAATACCTTCTATGAAATTGAAAGAATGTTGCAGAATAAGACAAACATGTCTAAGTTCCTCAATTTATTACAGAATATCTCCCGCAATGTCCTAAAAAATGTATTTAGAATATCAATAACTTTTCTGCTCCCTGATAATCGTACTTTGAGACAAAATGGTATTCTGAGAAAGCAAATCTATCCTTGTACTCTGGTTGTTCAAACGCCCAACTTGGAAAAAAATGGTAGGTATACTGAATCCGTAAATTTGCGTTCAGCTTTAAAAATATTGTCTATCATTCTGAATTATTTTCTCATAATACAAAACTGCAAATTGTCTTGACTTTATATGTTATTTATATAAAAAGCGAAGAATTGTTAAAAACTCAGTTATGAAGTATTTTTTGCGGTTCGCTGATTCTTTGACAGTGAAATCCACCTCACCTATTTTACTTATTAGTTATTACTTTATAGTCGCATTTGTGAGCATCGCATTTTCTTGAATTTTTACTTCAAACTGTCTAGTTTTTGAAGTTATACCTACTTCTTTAGGCGCGTTATGAAAGAATGATGAGAGTGAAATTTTACGATGCGCGCACGATGCAACAAAAATTGACAGGATGAAGTTAGGCGCGTTATGAAAGAATCCTAAGAGTGAAATTTTACGATGCGCGCGCACGATGCAACAACAATCGACAGGATGAAGTTGCTCACTAAACCTACTTACAGTTTAAGAAAAAAGGCTACCAACAAAACAGTGGCGGAGATGTCTACTGCATACATATATTTACATGCATGTAGAGATTGATAATATTTATTGTGAATATTCGTGATAAAAATAATGCGTATAAGTTTCTTAAAATATATTTTAAGTGTATTTCTCTAAGTCCCGGTTTTTCAAAGAATATAACACCGGATTAAGTCTGAGACCGGCTTCGTTGCTATGATACCGGCTTTCTGATTGGTTGTATCATAGCAACGAAGCCGGTGTCAGACTTAACCCTGTATTGGATTCTTTGAAAAACCGGGCCTAAGTGAGGTTAAGTTTCAGTTTGTATTTATTTTCTTTATAAATTATAAATTGTTACTTTGTCATTTATAAAATACTTAACATTTATAAATCAAAATAAATATACACATAGGATCGATAGGGGGAAATTCGGGAATAAGAATTGTTATGAAGAAGAAAATATAGCAGTGTAGAAAATTACTTACAGAACATTAACAGGGTAGTTATGGTTAAATTCGAAACCTGTAAAGTCGGTAATATGACAGATATACAGGATGATTTTTTTGACCGTCTATTAGAAGTATCTGGAGAACTAAAAGAGATATTGATTTGAAATTTTGGCTGTCGCCGAAACCGGGTCGGATCTATTTAATGAAAATATTTTCAAAATGGTGCCATTTCCGGGAATACCGGAAGTTGACACCAACTTTGTTACCTTAAATGGAATGCTACCTTTTTCTATTTTTTTTTAGATTCCACGGAAAATTTTAATGTCAATTCAATAAAAGTTCGCTATGTCTAAAATTAATATTTTCGGAGATATGATTTTTTTCCAATGCCTACTTTTACAGTTGTGGTAGATTATGTAAAAATTAATATCTCGATAACGTCTAGCAGTAAGATGTTCGATTTTCTATGGTGGCAAGACGAGGTGTTGGAATTACTAATCAGGCAAACAAATTTTCAAGATCTATTACATAAAATTTTCTAATCAACGACATATTGTGTTGATCAGACATAAGTAGCAAAAAGTAATTTTTCTTAAATAGAATGATACCTATTTAAAGAAACCAATTAAAAAAAGTGAAAAAATGCGCATTTAACAATGTATGGTGTTTCTCTACCTAAAATGAATAGTATTTTAGATATTTGCTGTTTTCTTATTTCATCGATCAAAATTGAAGAGCGCCGCCTTCTAGTAAGTAGACCTTGGCTTGTAGACAAAACAAAATATTCACAAATTTCACAAATAAATGTAATAAAAGCAACTGGTATTTTTTAGTAATTTAGTACGGTTGGTGTTTAACGAATAGGATATGGCAAATGATAATTATTCTAACTCGGATATTATGAATTTATTCAACATTCATGGAAAATGCTATAAAATAATTAACAGGACATACAGAACATTTAATAGAACATATCCTGAATTACCACCACTGAACTTATTTTAACGAAATAAAAAATAAAGTAGGTACGTGATAGTAAAACAATATTAAAGAAACAGTTCAAAATGTAGTCCATTAACTTCTACACATTTAATAATTCGGTTATTTACGGCGTGTGTAGTAGCACTACGAATTTCATGTGGATCTAAGCCTGCAAATGCTGTAGCAATTCTTTCCACCAATTCATCCCTGTTATTGAGTGGATATTGATACACTTTATCCTTTATACGGCCCCAAAGATAAAAATCCAACGGTGTAATGTCTGGAGACCTGGCAGGCCAACTCCATGGACCCAAATGCCGTATCCATCTATCTTCAAACCTCTGGTACAATTCGTTAGTAACTGCTGCAGAACAATGACCTGGCGCCCCATCTAGTAGGTATCTAAAATACTATTCATTTTGGGTAGAGAAACATCATACATTGTTAAATGCGCATTTTTTCACTTTTTTTAATTGGTTTCTTTAAATAGGCATCATTCAATTTAAGAAAAATGACTGCTACTTATGTCTGATCAACATATGTCGTTGATTAGAAAATTTTATGTAATAGATTTTGAAAATTTGTTTGCCTGATTAGTAATTCCAACACCTCGTCTTGCCACCATAGAAAATCGAACATCTTACTGCTAGACGTTATCGAGATATTAATTTTTACATAATCTACCACAACTGTCAAAATATTGAGAAAAAAAATCATATCTCCGAAAATATTAATTTTAGACATAGCGAACATTTACTGAATTAACATTAAAATTTTCCGTGGAATCTAAAAAACAATTGAAAATGGTATCATTATATTTAAGAAAAATGACTTTCTGCTACTTTTGTGCGATCAACATATGTCGTTGATTAGAAAATTTTATGTAATAGATTTTGAAAATTTGTTTGTCTGATTAGTAATTCCACCATAAAAAATCGAACATCTTACTGCTAGACGTTATCGAGATATTAATTTTTACATAATCTACCACAACTGTCAAAATATTGAGAAAAAAATTTATATCTCCGAAAATATTAATTTTAGACATAGCGAACCTCTATTGAATTGACATTAAAATTTTCCGTGGAATCTAAAAAAAAAAATAGAAAATGGTAGCATTCCATTTAAGATAACAAAGTTGGTGTCAACTTCCGGTATTCCCGGAAATGCCACCATTTTGAAAATATTTTCATTAAATAGATCCGACCAGGTTTCGGCCACAGCCAAAATTTCAAATCAATATCTTTTTTAGTTCTCCAGATACTTCTAATAGACGGTAAAAAAAATCACCCTGTATATGCCCACATTGAATTACAGTGATGAGGCTCTAGAGGCAATTTATAGCGACATCGAATATGTGCTTGATTTTGTGAAGGAGCAGCAAAATTCAATAATTGTAGGAGATTGTAATGAAGTTGTAGGTACAGCGAGAGTAGATGGAATAATGGAATAATTATTTAATTGAATTAAGATTTTACCAACCGTGTTTATGATCACGCAATCTTATTTCCATTAATTATTTGCGTGCTAAATAAAGTTATTTTTGTATTATGCCAAAGAAGTATAACTTCTAACGCGCACACATAAGTACACGCACCAGTTTCTTTTTATTTTTTATAATAGACGGGCTTCTCTTTCTCCTCATAATCTGCTTCAATGATGACAGAGGTATGTTTGCAGCGGGCTTATCATTGTTTGTTTCATACAAATTTAATATACCCTGAAACATTCTTCTTGGATTACCGTATTCAATTTTGTTTTCTTCACTGCAGTACATTTTCTGTAACAATGGCTATATCCATAGGTTTCCTTTATTGGAGTTTACTCCTTAAGAATCGATTTTCAGTTATAGCCCGCGGTACGGAAATTTTATGAGTAGTAAAATCAAGCGTTAACTATTGAGCATTACGTTACGCGTTAACTGGTGAGCTTACATTGAAATTATGTACTAGGTATCTATAGATACGGCTGTTTATGTCTGACTGCATAGAGCATGGAAATAGTGAAATAGAGTGGCATAGAGTAGATATGACAGTTGGCGTTGTAAAGTCGGCATTTGCAGTGTTTGTTAGTTCCTAAATTTGTTGAATCTTTTGATTTAATATATAAAAACCTATCTAATATTAAATACTCCAAATATTGCTTAGTGCCGAAATGTGAATCAACTCCTATTCGAACACCAGGAAAAGTATTTATTTCATTGCCAGTGAGATCGACGTTTAGCAGATTGTCACTTAATTACTGAATTTATAAACAATTTATATTTTGATGTAGTTGGACATTTTCGAACATAAACCATCTGATAAATACGCATTTGGGTATAAAACTGACATTCGCGTGTACCCTATTATCAAGTGATTGAAGTTAAAATAATCGTTCGTAAGGAGTAAACTCCAGTCGTGCGTCGGAGCTGACACACACAAGTTTTTTGAAACAGATAACTGAATGACGTTTTAGGTAATGTTATATTTTTCCGAACAGCAAAGACGCTACGATTTCGATGTGTATTGCACATCTAAGATCAGATTTATTTGGGTTATTTCTTGGTGTTTTTGTACTTTATAATTCAACCTTTACCTAAACAGAAAACGCCAATTTCCCAAACTCCAAGTTTTATAATTCCGGAAAATATTTTATTAATTTTTTATGCAGTAAGAATTATTTAATTCAGTACTGTATACTACATTTTTAGTTTACATCTTACCACCTAAAACTGTTTTGAACGCAAATTTCCTCTTTATTGGACAAAACAAAATAAAACACACTGGGAAAGTTATGCAACATATGAGAGGCACGCACAAATTTCCCAACCTGCGCGGTACCGGGCAGTCTGTTGGGACGTAGGATCTCGACCTGTATCGTGCCAATTTTTTTGTATTTCACACATCTTGGATGTTCGGGCTCGTTAAATTCAGGATAGAAATAACCAGCGCAGGTGAACAGTACAAAAGTGGGGGTTAAATATTAACTCACAGCTTATTTTAATTTCGGGCTTAATTACTTCCGAAAATTGTATGATGTCATGCCAGCTTAAACCAGATGAGCGAGTGAATATGTTTGTTAATACCTGTGTAACGCAATTCAGGATAATTTTGCTTTAGAAGAATTTATTTTTATTTTGAGTCAATCTGTCAGCCCAGAGAAAACTTTTATGTACTCATATTCTAATATGCAATCAACAGTGCACTATCAATTCATGTCATTTATTCATCAATAAAATATCAAACTCCAACAACAAATAGAAAAACAACAACTAGCGATAAAGGAATTAACACAAGAAAACAAATTACACAATATATAATGGTATTAATTAGCGGTACTGGACCGTTCGAAAAACTACTCCTCGGGCAAATACCCCGCCAGGCATTGAATTATAGAACTAAATCCAGATTGTTTGTACTACGAGACGTTTCAGACTGCTACCCCACCTAAGGTGGCTTTGAAACAATCCTAATTTGTCTCCATGTACGTACGTGCTTTTAAGCAGTCCTTTGTTCAAATATTGCATGTTATGAATGTGTATGGAAAACCGCAGACCAACTGGTTTTGAACAAAGACCTCCTTAAAAGCACGTACTGCAATCGTCAAACGTGATCGCGACAGCCCGCGCAGGCAAGGCCACGCCCTAATTTCAGGCAGTGGCGCGAGGTTCCCTGGACTATAGATGAATTTATTATGAAGTTAATCGTGCGCCACTGACAGTTGCGTGCGTCCACCGAAAAACAATCCCGGTCGAGAGGGTAGTGGATGAATAGTGGGGATTACTCAACTGCGCATCTCTGTTGCTCGCCATCACGTCTGACGATTGCAGTACGTACATGGAGACAAATTAGGATTGTTTCAAAGCCACGTTAGGTGGGGTAGCAGTCTGAAACGTCTCGTAGTACAAAAAGTCTGGATTTAGTTCTATAATTCAATGCCTGGCTGGGTATTTGCCCGAGGAGTAGTTGTTCGAACGGTCCATTACCACTAATTAATACCAGATAATTACTCAAAGTAGTTGTCACTTGCTGATATCTGTCCAGAGCGCTGCAGCATATATAGCAAGTTAAATTGCATGGTTTGAGTGTGTAGGGGAGAGCACCGTACTGACGAGTCCCAGAAGGACGAAACCAGTTGGTCTGCGGTTTTCCATACACATTCAAAACATGCAATATTTGGACAAATATATAACGGGGCTCATCCAAATACAGAAAGAAAAGCAAGTGCCGAAGTGACCATAATTATCAGAGGAGGCATAAAACATCACTTATTGCATAAGAAAAACAGAATATCCTACCCTCCATGCAGTGAGTCTCGTAGTTGAGGACTGGCTTGGTCCAATAATAGTAACAGCAGTATTTTGCCCTCCAAATTATCCTGCAAATAAAAACGCATTCCCTCGCCTATTTAAACAGCTAGTGAATCGCTTTTTGGCAGGTGGCGCACCGGGAAGAGGTAAGATTTTATATGAAGTTATGCAAGAACAACACTTAGGTCACATTTCCATATGTCAACCTACGTACTGGCCAAGTGATCCTCAAAAGGTTCCTGACTGTTTTGACTTCTTTATTATTGAAGGTTTCTCCGAAGGGTATCTGAACATTGAATCAAACTTTGACATAGTCAGACCACGGTTCAGTAATTGCAACATTATTTTCAACGATAAAAGATAGAGAAATATCGGATAAGTTATGTAACTATCGAACTAACTGGCAGAGTTTCACTATTAACGGCACAATAACCTTAAATGTAGCATTAACCCCCCAATGTTCGAGAAAATATTCTTGAAAAGAGGCGGCTAAGGAGCACCTGGAAAATGTCAAGAAACCCTGAAGACAAAAGAAATTTTAAGCGAGCAGCACAACAACTAAAGGAATTGCTCAAGAATACCTGCAAAACTTCGAAAAATTCGCAAAAACCGAGAAATTTCCGGGCGTCACAAAAATAGCTACTGGAACCCTCGAATACCGTCACACTTCCAATTCGTTAAATTCGTTAACATTTTCAATGTTAAAACGAAATCATCATGACGAAAATTTACCGCGGCAAGCCGCGAACCCCTAGCCTTGCATATTTATTGAATGGCGCATCGACCACTGAGTCATTGAAGGTGTTGAACACGTTTAACGAAACAGTATTTAAGTACTCGCCTTCTTTATAATATGCCCGGGGCCGTAGATCTGCAAGGTATGTTTATATTATTCCCGAAAGTGGCAATGTGGAGTCTGCATGCTCCCGGCCATCAGGTTTGCTGTTTCCTGATCTGGCAAATGATTCACTGAGCAGCTGAGCACTAGTGGTTTTCTACGCTGTCAGCCACGACTTCAGCTTTATCTTCATCATGGCACTACCCTCTGTTTCTCCCTTATAGTAGGTATTTCTGGTCGAGATATTTTTATTCTGAGGGTTTTAACCATTTTCCAGGCGACATTGTAATTTATAATCGAGGTTTAGATTTGGATTTTGTATCCAATCTATCGTTGTGAAATCTGGATAGTTAGTCTTTATTTCTTGTTGTCAAGTAGTCTCTGTATGCAGACCTAATTGTTGGGTAACTTCTGTTGAGATTGAGATCCTTGATTTAACCTAAGCATTTGTCGTACTCCAGTTACAGTTTTGGTTTCTGCCAGTGCTATTGCTAGAAGAACCTTAAGGTCCTGTTTTCCTACATGTTTACTAAAAGTAATGTTTCCTTGTTGGTCTGGGTGTTCATGGATGCGGCCGCATTGGATATCGTTTTTGATTGAATTGTTGGTCTTGTTTTGTACGGCGTAGCTTTATCTCTGTGCAACGTGGTATGATGCGACTGTCTACGTAGTTGACTGAAACATTTCTCATCAAGGCAGTTGTAACAGAGGTGTGTTTCTCTGACATAAATAAATATTGCCTTTGAAACAAAAGCCATGATTTGTAACAAATAAACACTTATGTTTGGCTGTGTCTAATGTCATTTTAGACTTTTAGAGGAAGAGCTGAACATTGTGAGAAAGGTATATTTATATTATCTACTTAACCAGCCGCCCCAGCGCATCAAGTAGTGAGCGCTACCCGACGCTAGATGGCGCGGGCCAAGCTCTCGCTGATATCTGTTAAGCCACTCCATACAAAAGGACCCTGGATTTCAGCCAGCCAAAACCAAGAAGAAATAAAATATAAGTTTTTCATATTATTTCAGATATTATTGTTGTTGTACTTTTGTTAACAAATTATTAATAAAAATTTGAACATCATAACAACAATCTTACAATGTGTATTTGATTTCTGTCGAATAAATAATGGCAGACCTGTCACCTGCAGGGTATACAATGAAATAAAAACAAGTCAGTTCAATTAAGGAAGTAAATATATCCGTTACTTGGAGATTTTATTTCATAATTTATTTGAGAGAAAGAAATAATAGAGTTTGTTAAAATATATTATTTATTTGCGGCAAATAATTAATTTGGTAGCTACAAATATATAATTTACTTGTCACAAATAAGTAATATATTTTAACAAACTCTGTGGTTTATTTCTGTCAAATAAATTATGAAATTAATTGAAATAAAATCACGAAGTAGATGATTTAGTTAATGGAACTGACATATTCATTTCGCTGTATACAGGTCTACCATTTATTTCCCAGAAATAAAATTCACATTGATATAAATAAACCTTTCTCTCAGTGTGGAAGCCTACCTCTATCCTTTCCTATCTTGAACTAAGCTGCACATTTCCCTAAAAGTAGGACATCCTACATCACTAACGATTTGAGCGCAGTAGTCTGATCGAAGCCTACCCCTACCACTTTTTATTCCTACCTCTGACTCTAGTATGCCGCGAACTATTCCTTCGTGACTGAGAAGGTGTCCTACCATCCTATCTCTCCTATTCTTTATTGTCTTCCATATCTCCCCTATCGTTGCTATTGCCTAATCCAAAGGGACCGATTATTCCATCTTCTCTCCCTGTACCTATAACTGCATTAAAATCTCCTACAATTTTTACATTTTCGTGCCCCTTCACAAAATCCAACACATATTCGATATAGCTATAAACTGCCTCTACAGCCTCATCACTATAATTAGATGTGGGCATATAGCTGTATTATTACCATCTTTGCCGGTTTGAAATCTTACCTAACCATATCTACTCTGTCACTTTTCGGTAAGAAATTACACTCTGCCCTATTTTCTTCTTCATAACAATTCCTACTCGCTACTCCCGAGTTTCTTCCTACTGACCCTGTGTGTATTACTCTAAAATCTCCGCTTCAAAAGTCTCCAGCTTCTGGCCATCGCACCTCACTGATACCTACTATGTCTAATGCTAACCTATACATCTCAATTTTCAAATTTTCTAACTCTCCTACTTGTTTCATGCTTCTAACATTCCACGTTCCGACTCTTGAAATGTTACATTTATTATTGCTGATGACTCCTCCCTAAACAGCCCGGAGATCCGAATGTGGGACTATTTTACCTCCGGAATATTTTACCGTCATCAAACTTTTTTCCTTGTTTTTGTTCCTAATACTCCCCACGTGTTTGTGAAATGCGATTGTGTAACACCCTGTATAAATAAATCTCAAAATCTGATTGAAAGCCTATTCTGATTTAACTGTTATTAATCTTGCTCGTTGGCAGCCATACAGTAATACTCAAGGGTTAACTTCTGGTACTTACTCAACGGATTTGAAATCAGCAGGCCATAAGCATTTAGAAACTGCAATTAAATATTGCGTGCATTAAGTAATAATCAAAATATTTTTTTCGTATTTTAGTAGCTATACTCTAGCTTGGATTTTATTTCTAAACATCTAAGAATATGGTCAATAAATGCTGCTCTTAACAAAAACGCTCTTCAGCCATCTACCGAAACAACAAAATTATCACAACTAGGATATTTTCAACAAAAACGTCGATCCATCAAAAAGATGCGAGCTTTCACGGCTCTATGTTGACCGTCCGTATAACACAAACACATATTTTCCCAGTTTTCCGGGTCCCTTAACGCGATCATTTCCTCGTCATCAATCTAACACAAAAGGAAGACGGAAAAGTGCGCGTCTTCGGACTCGCCTAGGGTTGCCAGATGTCACTTGTTGTTGGGCCGGAGATTCCTAATAATAATAAATTACCATTAACGAAAAATAATAATAAAACAAGTATAGTAGTATTAAACTTTTTATATTTCAAATGGAAAACAAACTATAAAAATCCTTCAATCTGCTGCCGGCAGAGGCAGACTAAACCAAAGACTTTCTTATAGACTGGACCTAGCGTCTTTATGCAACAGCTGATTTTGTTTTGAAGCCTACACGTTCGTGGGCCAGCGGGTCGCGGGGATCGTTGTTTGTTATTATATTCAAGCAACGGATCAAGCGAATGTTCCGCGATATTATGTTTCCGCGGACCGCGGCAGTACCTGTTTACTACACAACTGGTCGGATGCTTTGTTTTGCCTTTTCCACACTCAAACGCTTAGACTGTGAGTATTATTCCTGCTTCATCCCTAAATGTAAAGTCCCCTCTACAAGTCTTTGGACTAAACGCGGACGACTGTACACAGTTTGTCTTTAGTCTGTGGGCTCTATGCCCTTGCCTGTAGTCTTCGTCTGCGTTTTGAAGCGTAGCGTAAAATAAAATGAATGGACAGGGCACAGGGAATCACTTCAGTAGCGGCGTATTTTTTTAATAAGGTATCATGGCATAATAAATAATTTAATGCGCCATATAAGAAAATAATTTATTTTCGCCCGAAGAACTTTCATGACCGACCGGAGACCGGACATTGTTATACAAAACCGGAAACTCCGGGCCAATACCGGAGATCTGGCAACCCTAGCACTCGCCCTCTGGATACTTTACACCGACCCTACATCAAGGAGATAATCAATCAAATGGTTATAGGATTCAGTGTTGGTCTCTACTCCTAAGTAGTAGACACTTTTAGGACTGACATTTCCTGACGAAAACGAACGGTTCAAGCTCAATGGTTATAAATAATTTTCAATAAAACATTAAAAATAAAAGATAAATAGCGAAAGTTGTTTCTTTCAATGGGTATCTAGAAAGCATAAAAGTGATACGAAATGAAGAGCCTTAAGGGTAAATGCACCAGAAATTCCCTTGTAAACAATGTAGGCCAACCACGAGTTTCAAATTTAGGCCTTATCCGCATTATTTCTGGACCTCGGCGTTCTGTTTTAAATTCGATTGGCCTTGCCACGAGGAGAATTTTTAGATTAGAGAGGCGCACAAATGTGAATACAAACAGCAAGCGATAAATTTCACCTGTCCCAACAAATTAGCCGGCTTCCGCATATTTTGTTCTCTCGACGCGAGGAAAACACAAAATATACAAAAGGCAGAGAAAATACGATACAAGTCGAGCCGGTAACAAACTCGTCCGTACCGGAAATCAAACTTGATTTTGTATCCAACTATACGTAGACGATTTTATGTAATCTTCAGTCATGAAAGAAAGCAGAACCTTGAAAATATTCAACGTAATCTCGATCCAAATATTTGGAAAACTTTTCCGATAACTCTTGCAAGAAGAAGCCAGGAGAGTCGCTGAGTCGCTACCTGGAAGATGACGTAGCCATCCTCTTCCTATACACCGTTTGCAAAACTGAATCTTCTGTTACGAATTTCAAGAAGAACTTTTATTGTAGAAAAAATATAGACCAATTGCCCTTTCTTATTAAACCATTCCACCAAACATATTACTAAGGCTGTGAAATGTATGCACTAAAAACCTTGAAAATATGCAGCATATATGCACGTTTAAAACCACAAATTATGCACAAATAGTAGCCCATATAAATGCTGCAACATATGCACAAAAATACACCTAAACTGTCATTTAATCTAACCAGTGTGTGTATGGGTGACTCGTTCGGCTAAATTCAGATCAATTCTTCTACCGAAACATGTGTTGTTAACTATTTCTACGTTAATTCGAAGTTGTCAAGCAACTTCCTCCGTGTTCGGATGGCTAATGCGGTGGCTGTGTGATCAAGATATCCGCGGATCAATTCTAGTTTATGTACTGCATTTTTCTTGCTTTTGCTGCCGTTAACTCCAAATGTATATTTAAGTTTTACTACTCAGAATCTCTGTGTCCGGTGAACTGTCAGATAGGGGAATCACACATGTTCCAATAAAACATTTCATTTCTTCATTTATAACACCTGAGGTCACACGAATCCAGCCAAATACGCGAACTGTTTACACAAAGAAAATACGTCCGTCAAGTCGGGTTAGGTTCTCATACATTTTAATGCATTAGAGATAGGCACTTAAAAAATATGCATTTTGGCTTCTAAACCACTGAAATATGCATTTTATGCTTCAAAACCGCCAATATATGCATGTAAAATGCAAATTTGCAAAAACGTCAGAATATGCATTTATATGCACTATAAAATTTTCACTGTTTACTTAATTTCCTGAGATTTGTACTTATATTGTAGTTACATTTAAGCGCATACCAGCAAACAATTTATGCATTTGCATACAATTCACAGCTCTACATATTACATAGAACACATGGGTCTTTTATTTTGTACAAACCTCGAAAATTACTGCACCGATTTTTACGGATCAAACGGGAAAGTTCAGAGAAAACTTTAGAGCTGCATTCTATGCAAAAATGTTATTCCGAAATACTGAAAATTTTATTGTCAACTCACGCGACATATTCGGCCAACGAATTCATTCTGTGTTTCTTAATAAATCGCGTCTATTTTATTCTCGGGTACCAGGTAGCAACTTTAACTACTGTTCCAGGGAAACCTCAATTAAATATTTTCAAAGAACAAGCCCGAATTACTACGGAAGCGCGGAAGGGCCACGTAAAAATTTTTCATTAATAGGATAATAATTCCCAATTCCTTGAAAGTCGACAATAATTTACAGTTAGTACGCCTTATCACGTCAATAAAGTCGAGTTCGCACTTTCTATCTGGACAATAACGTCGAATTCGCATTTTGCATCCCGACAATAATGTCGAGATCACAGGCTTTACCTGGGAATTAATGTCGAGATCACACATTATATCTGGGAATTAATGTCGAGTTTGCGTTAACTATCTGGGAATTATTGACGAGTTCGCTTCAACTATCTGGGAATTATTGTTGAGTTCGCCCTCTTTTATATTTCGATAGTGTCTACAGTAGAGTGAAATGAAGCTTTCGCCTGGCTTCAAACGCTGTTGAGGTAACCATAAACATTAAATGCATTGTAGGCAGCTTGACCGCAATAAATATACGCTTTTATTTGGGTTTTCGAAACTTTTACAAGTCATAACCGGGAACGTCTCGCTACGCGTTTACTTGTATCCCAGATAGGATTTGCCAATGCATAGACATCCAAAGTTTTAGCGTACGTTTATTGTTTTCATTAGTAATAACGAATTTTCTTTTAAAAAATGCCTTTTCTGACGGGACACCGGACACAACACAACGAATGCAATATTCTGTAAATTACAATAAACTAGAAGAAAAAAGAAAAGGGATCCTCTGGGATTCGAACAAAAACTCCTCATACAACGACGGTTACTTGCGGAGCATGAAGTTTAACAGTTTATTAAAGCACGGCGCGAACATATGGAAGTGGTCTACTTGGTTGGGATATAAATAAACGTTCTCGCCACTCACTGTTCAAGTCAACTGTCAGCTGTAATTCTATATCATTGACGAAGGTCAATAATGAACCAATCATATACCGCCATAAGTAAGAGGTGGAGAAAAACAATTTCTCGGCATAAATATCGGTCAATAATGACGTTTTAAGGCTAGTAGTGAAAAATAATATTATGATGCATACTCTTATTTTCCCTTCTAATCTAGTATCTATGTATATGCCGTAATCATGGGAAAATAATTCAAGCCTCTAGCTAATTACTTTTATTATGTTGTAGCAAATATATTCAAATTTTAAATTTTCCCGCTTGCCGGTTGTTGACAGTTGACTTGAACAGTGAGTAGCGAGAGCGTTTATTTATATCCCAACTAGGTTTTACCAAGTAGGCCACTTCCAATGCCTTCGTGAGATACGAAGGCATTGCCACTTCTATATATGTTCGCGCCGTGCTTTAATAAACTGTTAAACTTCATGCTCCACAAGTAACCGTCGTGGCTCGGTACGAAAATGAAAATGGAGTTTTTGTTCGAATCCCAGAGGATCCCTTTTCTTTTTTCTTTTAAAGTTTATTGTAATTTGCAGAATTTTGCATTCGTTGTGTTGTGTCCGGTGCCTCGTCAGAAAAGGCATTTTTTTAAAAGAAAATTCGTTATTACTAATGAAAACAATAAACGTACGCTAAAACTTTGGATGTCTATGCATTGGCAAAACCTATCTGGGATACAAGTAAACGCGCAGCGAGACGTTCCCGGTTATGACTTATTGTAAAAGTTTCGAAAACCCAAATAAAAGCGTATATTTATTGCGGTCAAGCTGCCTACAATGCATTTAATGTTTATGGTTACCTCAACAGCGTTTGAAGCCAGGCGAAAGCTTCATTTCACTCTACTGTAGACACTATCGAAATATAAAAGAGGGCGAACTCAACAATAATTCCCAGATAGTTGAAGCGAACTCGTCAATAATTCCCAGATAGTTAACGCAAACTCGACATTAATTCCCAGATATAGTGTGTGATCTCGACATTAATTCCCAGGTAAAGCCTGTGATCTCGACATTATTGTCGAGATGCAAAATGCGAATTCGACGTTATTGTCCAGATAGAAAGTGCGAACTCGACTTTATTGTCGTGATAAGGCGTACTAACTGTAAATTATTGTCGACTTTCAAGGAATTGGGAATTATTATCGTATTAATGAAAAATTTTTACGTGGCCCTTCAGCGCTTCCGTAAGAGGTAGCTGTCACTCGAGCATTTTTTCTTACATCTTCCGTAATCCGTCGTCCCTTGGTAATAAATTAAAGTTTATTTTATTGTATAGATTCATAAATTTTGTGAAAATATATACGGCAAACATTGAAATACTTTTCGTAAAAATAGACGTTTCGCCCCCGTTCGGGGACTTTATTAAGATTTTATTTAAAAAAGTATAGGTATAAGTTCGGGGGCGAAACGTCGATTTCAATGTTTGCCAATATATTCACAAAATTTATAAATTTAATAAAAAATTGGCAGGAATAATTATATGAAATTTATTGTATAGACTTCATCTGATGGTTTTATCTCTGATAATAACAGGAAAAAATATTGTCTTATTTAAGTTATGTATCTCAAATATAGTAAAGGGGATGCGAATAGAGGATAAAGTACGATCTCGATTTCTAAACAAACTGTTATTGTTCCGCGTAACTCATGTCATTGGTTTACTGGTAAAGTGTTTCGGCCATTCTCGTTCCTATTGTAAGAGCAAAATTAATTATTAATATTTGATACTAAAAATATATACTTAAAGTATGTAAAATTCTGGAGCTCTTGTGATAGACCGCTTTGTTTTGGTTTTAATAGCGAAATATTGAACGCTCGGTTGTTATGAAATGATTTATCCTGTTTTCTTATTTGATATCGTGTATTCAGTGAGCTGGGGTCGGCTGGGTCGAATTGTTTAAATATTCTGACAGTTCTCCAAAACGAATGTTTAATTTTTACTAATTTGCTAAATTGTGCTTTCACATTAATTTGCAAGGAATCTAGGTGAGTTTATTCACTAAGCGTCTTAACTCTATTGTAGTATTCTTGCATGTTTTATGCGATTTATGTTAATTAAATTCCGATTAGTGACTGCTGATTAATTTATCGAAAATAGATATTCGTATGGGTGTGGTTTATTTTGTAAACGGTATTTAACAGAGAGAATGCATCGCGGGTTTAGCCCTTTGTGACCATTGCATTCTTCGTAAGTACCAGTAGTAATACGAATGTCCAAACTCTAGTAGCTGAAGAGACCTCAATGCGTGTACAGCCCTTTGAGCTCATTGCACACCTTAGTACTAGCTGTTGAGTGAAGTAAAGCATTGCGTGTTCAGCCCTTTGCGTAGAAGGTTGGTCCTGGAGAGGGCAGAATGCGTGTCTAGCCCTTACTGCCCATTGCACCCCTCAGTACCATCGCTTGATAACCAAAACCTTTGTGCTCATTGTACACCTTAGTGCTAGCTGTTGAGAGAAGCTAAGCAGAGATAGCGCATTGCGTGTTCAGCCCTTTGCGTAGAAGGTTGGTTCTGGAGAGGGCAGAATGTGTGTCTAGCCCTTACTGCCCATTGCACCCCTCAGTACCATCGCTTGTTAATCATAAAAGACGATCTACTTAAATTACTAGCTGTAGAGAGAAGCTAAGCCGAGATAGCGCAATGCGTGTTCAGCCCTTTGCGTAGAAGGTTGGTTCTGGAGAGGGCAGAATGCGTGTCTAGCCCTTACTGCCCATTGCACCCCTCAGTACCATCGCTTGTTAACCATAAAATACGATCTACTTAAACGTTGCGAGTTCTACCCTTCGTTTCCAAATTCGACCATGAATATTATACAATCATACGATTACATTGTAACACTCTCTGGCAAATATGAAGTTAAATGATAATTAAGAATTTATAATGGGGCACGGACGCTTACTGCGGTTTTCTTTATTTCTAGAATGGATCCAGTTATGCTGACACCTATGCAGACGCCCTTAGTTTTCGCCACCTCTGTATTTTGGGAAGTTTATAAATTTAGTTTTAAACTATTGTTTCATTTAGTTTTGTATTTAATATTTTGTTTACTTTGGTTCGTTAATTAAATTTATCTCATTACTTTTATTACTTTGATTTTATTTTATTACCCTCTCACACTATGTATGAAAACAATTTCTTTTTGTAGGCAAGTAGGATTGTAAGGTTTGTTTAAAAATATCATATTTGATAACATTTTTATAAATATTTTTCTCTGTTTTGCTGTTAGGCATGATGTAACTTTTGTTTGTTGTGTTGTATGGCGGCAAACAGGTTACCCACATTTTAGGGGTGATGATTCCCTATTTTTTCATAGTCCCGTTAATTCCATTATTTTTAAAATAATTATTTATTTTTGTATGTTTATTATATCTACCTATACTTTCATACATAGAAAGAATAGTATACTTATTTTACAACAAGAGATGAAAATACTGTTTTTTTTCGTGAGATGAGAATTTGCCCACTAGCGAAGCGAGTTGGGCAATCTCACGAACGAAAAAAACGTATTTCATCTCGAGTATAGGAAATGCTATTTTTTCTACACATACATAAAGTTGAAATCATATAACTTGGCGTATGGGTTGACACATGCATGTGAACTAATTTGTTTGGACATTGACAGTACTGTGACAATAATACTAGTTTCCATGATAACATACGAGACACGCAAAGACGTACAAATACATTGTTATCCAACATTATAAATGAGAATGAGTGAAATAAAGAGTTACAATGGAAAATTTGATTATTTCATCTTACGTTAATAATTAGCTGCCATATCAACTAGTTGCGTGCGAGAGAGACATCAAACTAACCTGATGCGTAGATTATTTCAATCATACGCCAACTTATATTATTCAGACTTTATATAATTGAGGGTATTTATTTATTTATTTACTTTCTGAGCCCATAATAATCATTTAAAATATTATCAAATTATAAACAAACCGTCACAATGTAAATTATTATAAATAATAATTCGACAAGAACTTGCTCCAACAACTACTCCCCGGGCAAATACCCCGACAGGCACTGAATTCTTGTCGAATTCTTATTTACATTCTCCCAACATTGACTAGAAATGTCTTAGAGGGGACGGTCAGTGAGCGAGAGACAACTCTTTGGAGTTGGCGCTCGCTTACTGACGTGGCCCGCTCGCCCAATGTTGCCAGGTCTGGTCAAAATTCACCAGATTTGGTGATTTTTTAACCCATTTGGTGATTTGGTGAAAACTTTCTTAAAAAGTCTTATTTCTGGTGATTTTTTAACTGACGTAAGAACTTCTAAATTTATATTAAAAAAATGATTTTATTATGTTTTTTAGTATTCGTTGTTAAGTACATATTCTGTAATATCATATTATCCAAAAAACTCTCTATGTTACATATGTTTCAAAAACTCAACTTCTTGAACCGGGATTCGCAGACTACAGATATTATTAAAAAACACAATAATAGTATGTACCAATAAATTTTCATGTTATTTGTTTTGTTTTTATTTGCAATATCAAGAATTTTGTTTTAGTTGTTATTTTGCAATAGGTATGTGTTTGAAATAAAGCATTATATTTAGTTATATTTTATTTATTATTCGTATTGCATGTAAATATGCGAAAAATATAAAATCTGGTGATTTTTTGTAGAATCTGGCAACTTTTAAAGCAAGGGTCTGGTGATTTTCAATTTTTTCACCTGGCAACATTGCGCTCGCCTTTAAAGACTAGAGGCTGGTTTGGTTTGTTCGCACACAGCTGAGCTGATGAGCTCCAAAAGAGCGAAATCATGATATGCGGTTGCTGTGGACGAATAAACCAAATCATTTATTCTTCATTGTAAATTATTAATTGTTTGTTTAGTCGTTGCAATGATAGGTAACATAGATATGCAGGCTACTAAATAAAAGTGTTTCTTTTATCCATTATTAAAACTAAAAATTTGACATTTTCATTTTCACTTCTAGAGATGAAAATATATGAAAATATTTTCATCTCTAGAGTAAAAAAATGTCACTTTCATAAGAGTAGACAGTTGAAAAATTGCTATTTTCATACGTGTAAAAAAGGTTTGAATTGTATATTATAAAAACGGAAAGGAAGTCATTGAAAAAGTAATTTTATTATTCTACATAATATACACACATTTATTTGAAAGTAATTTGATTTATAAAATTGCAATTTGCCTTCCTATCTACAAACCCACATTCTGTCATTTTTTCAATTTTTACAGTTCAACTCGCAACGGGAAATCTTACTCTACAAAATAAAATGTCAATTTTGGGTAAAAACAATAGATTGTGGTAGAAAGAAATAATATAAAGGCACTTTAGTGAATTAATGTATACGTACGTATTTATATTTTATTCATCCACAGAACCCCCATAAAAATCATAATCATATCGTTCACCTTCTATTTACACAATTTTTGTTGGACGCCATGTCAACGTCGTCTAAAATGGACTATTGACTTACTGTAGAAGACTGCCTTTTGTCGATAATTTTGACCTTATTTAATAGAAAATCTTATGCCATTTAGTGTTTGAATATTATTAATAGCGCTTCCCTTGAGGACCAATATTCGACCGCTTTTTCAAGCATTGGTCGCCTGATTTCGTCAATAACACGCACAATGTTAGCCTCCTAATGGTTCAGCATCGCTGCTTTATCTGCATACACCAAAGACTTTACATATCCTCGCAGAAAATAATCCAGAGGCGTCATGTCACAGGATCGTGGTGGCCAATTGACAGGTCCATTTCGCGAAATAACTTGATCGTCGAACGTTTCCCTCAATAAATCCATTATTTCACGCGTTGTATGGCATGTAGCGCCGTCCTGTTGGAACCACGGTAACATGCTGGCCATCTTCATTTTTGAAGAAGTACGATCCGATGACTCCTCCAGCCCATAGAAGATAGAGCACACCAAACAGTGCATTTTTCTGGTTGTAATAACTTTTGAAGAATCACTTTTGGATTTTCTTCACTCCAAATAGGACAATTTTGCTTAGTAACTTAGCCATTGAGCTAAAAATGTGTCCCATCGCAGATTTTCAGTCCATTCGCCAACTTACGACGCAAACGATGGTCAGACGGCTTCAATAGGCAGGTTCGGTAATTTTCAAATTTCATTAAAATTGATAGAGTTTATTATACTGAAGGCAGTTATGTTGTTAATTTTTGTTACAAAAAAATTCCTTCGCCTGTGAAGCCGTTGCAAAGTTTTCCGTCGGTGCGAGGCTAGAAATCGTACCTTGCAGCGAGAGTAGGCCGCGTGACGTCAGGACTTAATATAACATACAAGTCCCAGCTTCAGCGCGCAGTAGTCCCATAAGTATTATGCATATGCATGTGTAGTTAAATTGTTAAATATTATTAACTGATTCTAACTGGTGTTTTCTGTTTTGTACCCAGACTAATACATCGTACAGCACACCAATAAAACGGAAAAAAGTGGTTCGTTGGAGCCAGAAGGAAAATCGGTCAGCATTATCGATATTTTCGCGAGTTAGTTTATTATTGCAAAAGTTTATAAAATTATCGGCTGCCCCATTGCAGCCACTCTAAATAAAATCGAACATAATGTAATTTATCGGCAGTTTTCTGGGACCCCTTGGTACTTGGTAACGTGTTACGGTTAGCATAATTTGAAACAGGATGCTAGGAGCATGACGGAGCCAAATACTGAATCGCCGTAGCGTTCCCTCCCTGAACTAAAAAAAGGAAATTTTATTAACTATTTTACAATAATAAATAGTACGTCATCATAAAGTTCTCTTTTGAAGACTGGTAGGACGCGTACCTCCATCCTTTCCCTGAGCTAGCCTACGCATTTCCGTAAAAGTAGAACATTCTACATACCAAACTATTTGAGAGCAGTAGTCTAATCTGCTCCAACCTCTACCTCTTTATTCCTATCACTGACTCTAGTATGTCGCGAACTATTCCTTTGTGTCTCGGAAGGTGTCCTACCATCCTACGATCCTATCCCCTATTCTTTATTGTCTTCCATACTTTTCTCTTTTCCCCAGCTCTTTCTAATTCCTCCTTATTGCTAACTTGTCTATTCACGGTATCTTCAACACCCGTCGACCCGTCTGTAGCATCACATTTCAAACGCTTCTACTCTTTTTCAATCCGCTTCTCCCATTGTCCAAGTTTTGCACCCATAGGTATAATTTCGTACTCCATACATGCGTCTTTAAGAGTCTCTTCCGAATTTCTACATTAACCGTTCCAGAATATAGCAGTTGTTTCTTTTTGTTAAACAAGTACCTAGTACCTACGTATCGTAGTTTTTTGATTCGCGTGAGTTGTATTTGTTTCCGTTTTTTTAAAAAAATTCCAATCCGTTATAAAACTGTTAACTTGATAACTTCTCAATCACTTAGGTATACATAGATACCTACATAAATGAGTAGGTATGTATTGTATTGTATTAGAGAATATAGGTAGGTACCTATTTTACAAACAGAAGTAAGCAGGTATCTACAATCTACATACCTACTTTTACTGAATTATAAAAGGCATGTACAGTTAATAAATTGTTGACTTTGTTTTACTTATACCGGTCTGCCTTTACACTACTGTTTTGAGGTTGAATGAAATTGGGGTTAGATGCAAGAATCACACATCATTTCGACATTTACCGGGACATTTACCTACCTACTACATAAATATGGCAAATTATGTGAATCGGACTTTTGATACCCGTGTTGCTAGTGATGCCGTCTAGACTTGGTCTTTCTAGACTCTTGTCTTGTCTTGTCAAGATTATCAAGACAAGACCATTATAAAGTCTTGTCTTGAAATTTCAAGACAAGACAAGACTTACTGTTCTAGATCAAGAGTCTTGATGAAAATTCTAGAATAGATTTCTAGACTCTAGATAATTATTATACCTGCAGAATTTAGGTCATATGAGATCATAGATATGGATATTTCATCATTATTTTAATACATGTGTAAGGTACATCCATAAGCAATACGCAAAGCATAATATTATTGAAACAAAACTTTCAACTTTTAACAATGGAAATGTTAATGTTCGTATTTGGGCCAGAGTTACGATTTTTGTCCAAGGCCACCGACACGAAAGTGTCGAGGTCGTATGACGTATAATGAGATAACGCAGCGCTCGAGTGGTGAGAGCCGGGAGCCTTCTATAGTGTGAAGTGTGCACAGTATAAGTATGCCCGGAGATGTTCTCCGGGCATTCTTATACTTATATTCCGTAACGAGCATGGAAAGTGACAAATTCCATACGAACGTCAAATTTTATGCAGGAGGCGAAGCCGAGTGCAGAAAAGAAATCACGCGAGTTTAAAGGAAATACGCTTTTTATCGAGTTATGTACACTATTTTTCCCGCAATAAAAAGTTAATTATGTTTTATGTATGTATCTTTTCCAATGTCCCGATGGTTGCAAGGATTACGAAATCTGTGAATTTTTAACAATAAAATACAAATATTATAATTATTATCAAAGAAGATATCAAACTCATCAGTCAGCTCTACAAAGTATTTACATACTTTAATATAAAAATTCAAAAACATAAATTGGTAAATAAAATTAAACAAATACAAATTTTAAAAACAACGATACAAGAAAGCAAGAAAACAAAAACAAGAAAACTGCTCCTAAGTAACCAAAATTAACTAATTGTCAGATATGTTAACATATTCTCAAATTGTTTTATTATATCTAGTAAGCCATATGGCTGTTTAGGAAATTTCATTTGTATTTTTCTTTCTTACAGATATTGCATTTACCTACTTTGTCATTGTTACAAATAGTTTTAATTTCAAAAAGCCCTGAACTTTTTTTCCTGTTACATCCAGTGCTCTGGATCTTTTATTGCATTTGGAAGTAGATAGTACATTGTCATCATACAGGGTGTTTCAGGAGGAATGGTACATACTTCAGTATGTTATAGTAACGTCCATTTTGAACAAAAAAGTTCATATGAATAGGTGTCCAATTCCCAATGGCTACTGAGATACAGCAATTTTAATGCAGAATGCATTACAGAGCAATTATCCAGTATACGCTGCTGTAGAACAATTGTCATTTGACATTTAGCACTATTAGGATCGGCCATGGTGGCCCCAGCTAGGTTCCCGGACTTAACTTCATTGGATTATGGCTTACGGGGAGGGATGAAAAGTGATGAATTACGTGATGAATTAATCGCCCGTATTATGGCCAGTGCTACGAGAATAAACGAGCGCCAAAAAGAACTGCAAAGTTTAGGGGTGGGATTTTTGAGCCATTCCTCTAAAATCTGTACTTTGTTTTGAATAACAAAAGTTACTTGTCAGAATTAATGAAGTAATAAATTCTTTTAAGTACTAATTCAGCTGGCTGTAACTCAGTAACCATTGAGAATTGGACACGTGTTCATATGAACTTTTTTGTTCAAAATGAACGATACTATAACATACTGAAGTATGTACCATTCCTCCTGAAACACCCTGTATAACACAGACTCCTCCGTGATCCCCTCACTACTTACTGGAGGTCTAAACTGCATCCTCCGGTTCAGGGTTGTAACTTTTTTCGCTAGCAAAATCGGCATCTTTCTCATCACCGTTCGAATCGCCAGATCGCCACTTATGGATCCAATATGTTCATATCCTACACGAGGTTTCTTACAGTAACGCTTCATAGTCGCAACACAGTTTACACAAATTCACAAATCACAATTCAGAAATAACTCCTTCAGAAAACCAAACAATCACTAAAGGCAAGACAACATGCACGTGTTTACAATTTTAAATGTATGAATCTAGATGACGATGGCAATTAACGCAGGTTGTGAAAACGGCGATACCCGATATATGAGGAATATACTGGAGTTTTAGTCAAGACTCTTGATTATTAATCAAGAATACTGTAATCTAGACAAGACTATAGGGGTAATTTTCAGTCTAGACTTAGACTTTGTTAAGTCTTGTCTAGACGGCATCACTACTTGTTGCATCATTATATCGATTATGTTGTCTTTGTTTTATGTTTCCTTGACACCTTACTTTAAAAATTCACCCTCGAAATAGTCCCAATAAGTATGTTATGAGATAGGTACCGCTTCACGGGCACTTCAAGAGAAGTGGGAGGAGCGCCTTACGAATCTCTGACGTCAAACCAATAACAAAGCGAACTAGCATGTGGGCGTGATAAGCTAATTTCTTTCGCTTATTACGCCGCAAAAAAAATTTTTAGAAAAAAATTTCACCGTAAATCAATTACAATAACAATTTTCTGTCATTTTCATGCCAAAAATAGATATCTTATTTTTCTCCGAACCTCCCTATTTTCAAGCATTCGTTGCCTGATTTCACCAATAACACGCACATTGTTAGCCTCCTAATGGTTCAGCGTCGCTGCTTTATTTGCATACACCAAAGAATTTACATATCCTCACAGAAAATAATCCAGAGGCGTCAAGTCACAGGATCGTGGTGGCCAATTGACAGGTCCATTTCGCGAAACGTTTCCCTCAATAAATCCATTATTTCACGCGTGTTATGGCATGTAGCGCCGTCCTTTTGGAACCACATCTCCTCCACATTCATGCCACCCAATTGGGGAACGAAATAGTCTCATCATTGCTCTATAGCGTTCGCCAACGACGGTAACATGCTGGCCGTCTTCATTTTTGAAGAAGTACGATCCGATGACTCCTCCAGCCCATAGAAGATAGAGCACACCAAACAGTTAATTTTTCTGGTTCTAATAACTTTTGAAGAATCACTTTTGGATTTTCTTCACTCCAAATGGGACAATTTTGCTTAGTAACATAGCCATTGAGCTAAAAATATGTCCCGTTGCAGATTTTCAGTCCATTCGCCAACTTACGACGCAAACGATGGTCAGACGGCTTCAATTCTTGTACGTACAATTCTCCATAAAATGGACGGACGGAGGTCCAATTGTTGCACACGCTGGACGGTGCCGAATCGAGGAGTTTAGATCTTCTTCGGTACTTTGCTCAACAGCCACGATATTTTCTTCAGCGAGCACTCTTCTTCGTGTCGCGGGGTGAGCTATATCAAGTATCGCAAGCGAGGTGAAAATTGCTGAGGCGCATGCGCGATCGCGCCATGGCAGTTTCGGAGCATGACGATTTGTTTGCATGTGTTTATATAAATTCTTTAGTACCTATATACATCAATATTTTATTTCAAACGTGCCAAATGAGTAGCAGTTCGGAACTAGAAACAAATCAATAACAAAATAAGAGTAAACGAGAATGGAATATATGTATAGTGATGATCGAGGTGATGATCTAGCAAAATGTGTCCAAGAGTTGAAACATGCTATAATACTTAAGTCAAGTTATTATATCTTAGGCAGAAAAGGAAACTAATAAAAATTTTACGCAAATAACGCGAAGTAAATTTACATGAAGTATGTTGCAGAATAAACCGAAGATGCTGAAGCAGAAATTAAAACAGAATCTGGCGTTCTCATTAAAACCCCATAAATTTGCATGAGGTGCCAAGACAAGCAAGATGCCTCCCGGTGTTGCTCTAACCCCTTTTTCAGAGTAGAAAATGACTTTTCTTGCGTTACAAGCTTGTTGCTTGTCTCATTTCGTACATACAAATTAGGCACAAGTCGTGAGTTGCCCGGAGTCATGTTCGTGTACTGCGAGCTCCGCAGGAAGGAGGCTGACAAAAGATAACGATCCGCTGCGTTTTGTTGTATAATAATATCGGAGAAAGAGAGAGAAAGAACATTAATTTAGATACACGTACGTGTACCTATATGTGTAATTTAGAGCTCGGCACGGACCAATGCAACTGAAATTAATGTTACTGTTACCCTTGTCTACAACATTCATAATCGGACAATGCCAATGTAAATGCAAGTTTTTGAAGTCTCGTAAAGTGGCGCCTCTGGGTAGCAAACCTTCAAAGCTCTAAGAACCGCCTAGATCAGGGGAGTGGTGGGGGTCGGGGGATGTTGTGATCAAAGTTCAAGAAGAAATTGCTTTTCGCATCTTGCTGGTTCTCCGCTTCTCCGATCTCAGAGACAACTGTCAGAATTTTAGGTTTAGAAGTGTCGGACAATGGAAACAAATGGTGAAAATGATTTGAAAATTGAATGAAATATTTAAATTATGAAATACTTTTCATACGAAAGTGACTAAAGAGTTAAGACGAATTAACAGTTAAAACGAAATTGAAATAAATTGAAGTTCATTAAAAATTTTTCGGAAGTGGAAAAAATAAAATCCAAATAAAACTTTAAAAATATCAATTCTTGTATTGTACAGGGTGGGCAACTCGGTAACTATGACAGTAATAGGAAAATGGACTGCCCAACCACGATCTCTTTTTTCGAGAAGAACTCAGTGCCGAAAACCAAATTTGACTATCGTCTTTTGTTTTCAAGTTATAGCTCAAAACTCGATTTTTCGTATTATGGTTACAACAAGATATCTCGATTGTTCCCAAAATAAGTCATTAACAGTTCTGAAATAATTCTGGTTTTGTGAGGTGGTCCACCATCGTGTTGGAAGAATATATTTCTTCTTTCATTTAATAGCACGCCGTCTACCAATTCCTCAATTACGCGTTGATTTATCATTTGAAAGTAACGTTCCCCATTCAAATTGCCTTCATAAATGAGATAAGCCAAAATGTGATTATCGATTAAAGCACAACAAACATTAAAGCCAAACCAGCCCTGATGTTGGACAGCGACGGTACGGTGAGGGTTCATATCGGAATAGCAGTGCTCGTTGTGTCGATTAAAAATTCAGTCAGTGCTAATGTTGACTTCATCCGTCCGTATGATCTTCCTACAGAAGAAGGGATTTTGATATTCCAGCACATTTTCAAAAAAAACGACTTAATGTAGATAGTGTTTAAATTCCAAAGGCAACCAAATCATAAATTATTTAGAAATCTGTACAATCGCTTAGGCGAAAGAGGATCGTTCCGTCCAAAAGATTATTTCGGCTGAGCAGGAAGATGAGGTTTTGGTTAGATTGCACGAAAATCCAGGAGTAAGTACCCGTCGTTTAAGTGCGGCAACAGGCGTAAGTAGCTCGTCGATTTGGAGAATTTTGCACAAAGAGAAACTTCACCCATACCACATTACTCCAGTACAAAATTTTTTACCCGGAAGATCCTCCTGCTCGTCTACGTTTCGCTAATTTCTTACAAGAGTAGCAAGGCGCGGATCCTAATTTTTTTAACAAAATCCTCTTCATAGATGAGGCAACGTTTACTCGACGTGGAGTTTTCAACTGGAGAAACAATCATTTGTGGGATTCTGAAAACACCCATGCCGTTAAAGAAAGACACTTCCAACATGAATTTAAGACCAATGTTTGGTGCGGTGTAATTTCAAATTTCTTTATTGGGCCTTTTCAACTTCCACCCAATCTGAACGGTCCACTTTATTTAAATTTTCTTCAGCAAAATTTGTACGAATTGCTGGAAGAAGTACTACTTAATTTAAGGGAAAACATGTGGTTCATGCAGGACGGGGCGCCTGTACATTTTTCCCTGCCGGTGCGGGAGTACTTAGACAACGTCTTTCCACATCCGTGAATTGGCCGTGGAAGTGAATTTGCTTGGCCGCCTAGAAGCCCCGACTTAAATCCTCTGGATTTTTCGATGTGGTCTAGAATGAAAGATATGGTTTATAAAGAAGCTGTTGATTCGCCCGATGAGCTGTGGCGAAGGATACAAGCGGCTGCCAGTGAAATCAAAGGCAATCCAGGGGCATTGTTTAGAACTCTGGGGTATCTCAGGAAACGCATTGAAAAATGTATCCAAGTGAATGGTGGACACTTCGAACAACTAATTTAAAACTTAATGTTTCCTAATTTTATTTTTCTTGTACCTAAGCGTTTGTAAATTAAAATTTATTTTGTTAGCAGTACGCGTTTCATTTCTAAGATTTAAACACTATCTGCATTAAGTCGTTTTTTCTTGAAAATGGGCTAGAATATCAAAATGAGTAAGAATACATTTATTATTTAAAAAATGTCTCTCTTTCAGATTTTGGAGCCGATTTGACGTTAGATGTACATGATAAAAAGTTATGGGTCAGTTTATCAAAGCAATAGGTTATAAGTAGCGCCCTCTATGGGCAACGTCAAAAATGTTATTGGAATCTTTTTCCCCGTAAGAAAAACCATAGGATTGCAAATTTTCAAGCCAACAACCTAAGAAATTTCGTAGTTATGGCAAAAAATGGAAATACAATTGTAACTTTCAACGCCCTGTATTTCCTAAACCATCAACATTCGGATAAGGCATGTTCGGGTCAATGGTCATTATTTGACCTGCAGAATCTCCAGTTAACGGATTTCCCATTGTTAATGAAACACCCTGTATAACGCGTGGTATTTCATGTTCAAAAATTTGCTAGAAAAGCCAGAAAAGCTCTCGCGCCAGCCATCTGGACTGGATAAGGGATACAACAGTAACTGACAGAAATAACCTGGGGGTCTCGTCCAGAACTAAAAAAATATGTTAAGCTTTTTTCCATAAGCTAAGGCTATTACAAATTAAAATTAGTTGTGGTGTGTTGTGCGCGATGACGTTCCTCTCCATTTTTCGGGAACTTACGAAAGGAAATGAACAGGAGCTTCTTTCTTTGCGGTTGTTTAAAAAGTCTTGTGTATATAGAATTTTATTTTCAAAACCCTGCATATATAAATCCGATTTAGCAGAATGTTTAAAAGTCATGTCCGTGCAAGTCTCTAAAGTCTAAACGGTCGCATACGCCCGCGGTTCGACCCAATCAGGAATAGGTACTACTTAGAAAACAGGTTTTTTTCAGTTCCCTAACCGGCTACCGAGAGTTGTTATGTCCGCGGGCATCCTCTGTACCCGCTAGCTTCGTTAAAAAGAAACTTATCGGCATAAATAATCATAATTTAGAAAATTAGGTCCATAAATCTGCGGCCAAAGCATTAAGTTATAATGGTGCCGTTGTGGAACTACACGCAGATATAAAACGAGGATATGAGACTCCTCTTCTTAAGAGCAAACAGAGTGGGAACTTATTGTGTATTATGAGTTACGACCTGGAGAAAACATTGTTTCAGACTTTGTAGAGTGAGGTGGGATCTCAGTTAAACGTGGTTCAGGGTTTTTGGCGAAGTCCTCCCTCTTGAACAAGTCACGAGCCGCCACGCCCCTATGTCCATATTAAATTGTTTACGAGATACCTATTATTTCATTTTGAAAATTTTCCCACGCTTCCAAAATTTTAACTAGAATTGTGCAACAAAGGATGGAGAAGAGGTAGGAAGAAATATTAGGAGAAGATCAGTTCGGATTTAGAAGAAATAGGGGAACGCACAAGACCATTCTAGCTTTACTAGCAATAATAGAAAAAACAATAGAAAAGGGAAAGAGCGCCTATATGGGATTTGTAGATTTGGAAAAAGCCTTCTACAATGTAAAATGGAAGAAGATGTTCGAAATTCTCAGAAATGTAGAATATAAGAATAATTCATAATCTATACAAAGAGCAATCGTCAGTTATAGAATTTGAGCATCCGAAAGGGAGTGAGACTGGGATGTGCGTTGTTGCCTCTAGTTTTCATTAAAAATAAAAGCAAACATTTTGCAGGTTGAATTTTTATTAAACTTTGTTACAAATCAAAATAATTAATCTGTAAATAATGAGCAGATTACAACAAATGCTCAATGATCTGGCCATTTTCATTGGAACAAAGAGCAATTCTTTGATGAAAGGATCTATCCTCGTTATCCTAAACTTCGGGAGTAATAGCCGAGAATGCATTTTGAATTCGTAGGCACATGTCTTCTGGTGTGGTAGGAGGAATACTAAACACAATGTTTTTCACGTAACCCCAAAGAAAAAAAGTCTAATTTATTTAAATCAGGACTCCTTGCAGGCCACGGATTTTGACTCCCAATCCCTATCCACTGTTCTCCAAAATTTTCATTAAAAATTTGTTGAACTAATCTTGCTCTGTGTGCTGAAGCTCCATCATGCTGAAACCACATATTTTCAATATTTACTTTTTCATTGGCTTCATTCAACAAGTTGTTTGGCAAAAAATTGTGCTAAACCTTTGCATTTAATCTTCCTTCAAAAAAATGTGGCCCAATTACATTTCTTCCAAGTATTCCTTCCCAAACATTCACTGACCACTGATGTTGTCTATCAATGACTTGTAGAAAATGTGGGTTTTCTTGTTCATAACAGTGGACATTCCTTCTATTAACTTTACTGAAATTTTGAAATGTTGATTCGTCTGTGAACAAAATATTTTTGGAAAAGTCTTCATTTTCTGTCAGTTTCCCCTGAGCCCAATCACAAAATAAGGTTCTGTTGACATGATCTTGTTCATTTAAAAAGTGGCATGTTCGGGGTTTATAATCATGGTAACGGTTTTCTTTTAAAACTATGTATACTTCTCCTGGAAATATTCAATTCTGTTTCAATTCATCTGCCACTTGTGTGCGGATTTTCAGTTATTGCCAGCAATACATTTTCCTTTGTCTCATCGGTTAATACGGACTTGGTTATTTCATTGCGTTTTTCGTAGAGAACAGAACCAGTTCTTTCAAATCTATCCACCAATCTCTGGAAAGCTTCCACGAGTGGATGACGGCGCTGTTCATATCTTTGCCCATAGACTCGAGAAGCCAGAAGAGAATTTCTGTTGCATTCAATAAATACGGACAGCATATCAACAAGTTCTTGTTATTGGAAATTCATTTTAAAAAAAATAATAAAATTGGTGATTAAACACAAAGACAGAAATGAAAACAATAAACGGGAACAATAAACGGGAACAACAAACGGGAACAACAAAAACAATAAATTCCTTGTAACACCAATAATAATGACAATGAATTCACTAGAGAACAAGATTATAACAATAACCCATTTTCAGATTAACAAGCAATAATCGTCCAAGGCTAATGGTAATTTCACGATCCCGCATTTTTACATAAAATTGAAGAAAACAGGATTTTGCTAAAAAACTTCATTATGTAACATTAGTTTATTATTGGCCATTTTCATTCAAAATTTTGAGCTCTTTCAGATAGTGCAAGAAAAAATATACCATTCCATTTGAAAAATTCGACTTTTTGATGTTTTTTCGACAGTTTCAGAAATCATTTTTTTTGCAAACACCCTGTACAGTATAAATAATATTCAACAAATCTGTCAAAAACTACATGATATTTACCAATACGGCAAAAATTTCATCCTCTTAACTTCTACCAATTTCGAGATATAAATTTTTGAAATGTACTATTTATCTGTCAAAATTTTCAGAAAAAAATTTATTTCTCAAGAACCATTAACAATAGGCATAGAATCATGTTATCAAAGTAACATTAAATTATCATTTTGAAGCCGGAAAAAATATAAAATTATACGCATTCCATAAGAAATAACAAAGTTGTACTTAATTCCAACTACATATTTGGACGCACCTAGTATAATTATTGAAAATATTTTTATGGAATAGAATTTTTGAAACCAGATAGGGTTTGTTATTAGTTTTTCTTTCTAACTATAACCGTATGGCCTCTATCGTCCATCCCTAGGAGTTTGCCCCACCCTGTATAGGGCCAAACTACTAATATGCTCAGATTCGCGGATGCTAGCAGTATTAGCATCCAGCAAAGAAGAATTAGGAAGGGCTCTGAACGAAATGGAAGCAGTTCTGGCGGAGGGCTATGATATGAAAATCAATAAAAAGAGAACCAAAATTTTGGAATATAGGGGGCGTGAAAATAGGACTAAAACTAAAATACACATTGGAAACGAGAAGATAGAGGAAGGCCAGATTTCTGCTATTTAGGAAGTCAAATAACTCGGGATAGTAGGAGCTCTAGAGATATAAAACAAACAAACAAAGAATAGCGCAGGGCCGAGTTGCAGTTAATAAAAAGAAACAACTATTATGCTCGGGAATGATAAATGTAGAAACGCGGAAGAGGTTCTTAAAAACGTATGTATGAAGTGCGGCATTGTATACAATGCGAAACTTGGACGATAGGAGAAGCGGATAGGAAAAAATTAGAAACGTTTGAAATGTGGTGCTACAGACGCATGATGAAGATACCGTGGATAGATAAAGTTAGCAACAGGGAGGTATTAGAAAGAGTTGGAGAAAAGCGAAATTTATGGAAGACATTAAAGAATAGAGAAATAGGATGGTAGGAGGATGGAGGTACGCGTCGAATCAGTCTTCGGACTGAAAACTTTATGATGATCATTTATAATCTTGGCACAGAGAAAATTAAGCATTTTGATGTAATTGCTTATCAATGGCAACCAATTCAGTTTAGTGCAGGTTGTCCCTTAAATAGAATTTTTGGAATATTTTCGGCCTACATTTCTTGCCTCCAGCGGGCACAATGTTAAAAGGAAATAGTTATATTCCAAATTTGTAGACTATTATGAGATTTTGAAAACTTTACACGCCACCTACCTTTCCAATTGAATTTTCAAAAACATGCCGTTTTTCAATTTTTGTTTTAAGTTTACGCCTCCTACCGGCAGAAAGTAAAGGCTGAAAATACGTTTAACGAATTTCTTCTAGATGCTCATATGAAATGTTTTTTCTGAGAGCTATTTACGAGACATGGCCAGATGCAAACCCGGTATATCTCTGTGACCTCGAGAGCAAATACCTGTATCTACCACGCTCCTACCCCTGGGAAGTGTTACTTACCTCTAAAGGTTTTATATTTTATAACCTTAAAATTCTCGTTTTTCGAAAAAAAATATTTATTTAGCTTGATAACAGTAGCCTCCGGGGGGGGGGGGGGTGATTTTTTTACATTCACGCCAGTTTTCTATCTATTTCTTGCTAAAAATTATTTTTATGTATTATGTATTATGGCGATTTATTTTTCAAAAAGAAATCCGATTGTCACTTCCATTTATTTTGGTTTATCACAAATGGAAGTACCTGCGAAACTTTTAAAGCATTCGACAGTTGTTTATGAGCATACCTATTATTCAGTACTGATAACGAAGTAGAGAGTTCGTTCCCCCAACACCGAAGAACATAACAACATAACAATAAAACGAAAACAACAACAAAGTTCTTGAAAAAACACTCCGCACTTCTTCCTACAATTTTTTCATCTCTTTATCTTTTGCTTGTATCGCATGTACTATTGTACTATTGTTCACCGTTATCTACTGCGTCAGCATACTGACCTAGGTTATTTTTGTGGCCAAATAAGGCGGAAAGCAAGAAAATCATTTTCATACGATTTCTGTAACATGAAATATAATTCTTTGCGCCTACCTGACGGACAGGTCACTAAACGGAGACGATGCAGCACTAACATCGGCAGTCATCGGACTGGACCAAGGAAGGCTGGGTAAAGGCGGACATTTCGTCTCAAAACTGGGCTTAACTTTAGAACTTCCAAAATCCGGAATAGGCGGCAGCATTGTCTGCCTGGTAGCGTGACTTGAGCTGCTCAAAGTGCTCAAACGTTTCTCAGATTCCTTTGATAGTATCGCCTATTCGAGAACAAAAATATAATCCCAAACACTTTTCCGCAGCTGCAACTTACGTGGGCATCATAATCACCATATCTGCCAACAGCAACAAAAGTTTCCAGATCGTCAAGTTGTTCGGTTATCAATGCTTTGCTGCTGCATTCAGAAACACCAACAGAGTCCACGTACAGCGTACAAGCGTCTTCTTCGAGGATCGACTCGGGTTCATAATCTTCTGAAAGGAAGAATAGGAGAGACAGGATAGTAACACCTTCTGAGACACGAAGGATTAGTTCGCGACATACATGTGTCGGAGATAGGAATAAAAAGAGGCAGGGGCAGACCCAGATCAGACTACTGCTCTCAAATAGTTGGAGATGTAGGATGTTCTACTTTTAGAGAAATGCGTAATTACTTAATGGAGATATGCTGTACTAAAATATTCTAAATATGAGACTCTGGTGCTCGCTGAATAAACAATGCACTGTTCGATTATAAAACTTATAAACAACCAAATACAAACGTGTTAAGGATAGCAGTAGAAATGAAATAAATTTCGTATATTACCGCACCTGTCATAGTTCCTTCCGACTTTGTCAATCCTGTTTTATCGTAATCCCCAATCCAAGACTCCGTTTCACCCTTAAGCGATTCCAAAGAACGTTTATAACTGGGTACATTTTGTGCTGCCCAAGAATCAGGGGCGGACGGTTCTGGTTCCAAATCTGGTGCCCAGTGAGGATGACCAGCATAATACGGAAAACCCTGATGCTCGTGGACATAGAAATATTGACTGAGCATTTGACAGATTGCCAGGTAAGAGCAGTGAACAAGGTATTTGACGCATTGCTTGCTTAAATAAGTCTTCTGGATTTCATCCATCACCTTCGTGATCAGTTCTTCGCGTATTGAGTATACTATAAGTTCCGTGTCTTCTTCATCAATAATTCGCAGTCTAAAATCAAAATAATTAAATTGTAGTTTTATTCCACCTTTCGCCATCTTATAGAAGTAGCAAGAACTTATTATTACATCTGTTTTCTGATAGTACTGCTCGTGTTTCGCAAAAAAATTGCGCTTCTACTTCTAGCAGATCCTCTGCTGGATATTTCTGACTTTTTAAAATAACTCATTTTATTTTACAGAAGTTTACTTTCTTAAAAGAGAAACTTCATCTTCAGTCAGTTAAACTAAGTTAATCTAGAGGGCAGAGTAGCCGACAGAACATTGATTTCTAATTTTTAACCTCTTTATTTTTATCATGTGCGCATAGGTAGGTACCTATAATATGATTTTTTACTTGTTAGAAATTGGTAAGCCGGCTCCAAACGATGTGGTCACTCGACAGATATTCGCCATGTGTAAGCAAATGCAGCATCGTGTGGACAAGACGACGTATGCCAATGTGGTCATGTGTGTAGATTTGTCCAAACGCCAAATGTTTGACAAGCGCAAACAAATGCCGCATCGTGTGGATGATGCATGCATGTGCATTCGAGAGGATGTGTGCACTTGTCAAATATTCGCCAAAGCACATCGACACATCGTTGGACCATGGACGAATGTATTTTACTTGATGTGTTAAAGGTTCGCTCCGAAGGCGGTAAATAAGCACACATCAAAGCAGACGAATCTCCGTGCATCGAACTCGAGCACGTGCAAGCATTCACAGTTTGCCTTTTCGTAGGACGTATTTTAATTTATAAGTTTTGATTTTTGAACTGCCTACCTATTATACGACCTAGTGTTTTCGAAAACTATGGAATAGTCTAACAAGTTGTCTACTTTTATTTAAAGATAGTATCCACCATCTCCTTTTTCGAGATTTCCTTTTCTGTTTGATTAGATTTGCACCCGCAAAAACGATTACGCGGCACTTACTACAGCAACTGCTTCATTCACTTTCATTTTTACATTCTACCAGATTGATGACTTGATGAAATTGATTATCTTCTCATATTCGCTGCAAATTTAGCGAACTTAAACAAGCGGGTAGACAAGCCAAAAATTGCCAAGTGAGCATATAGTGTGGATAACGTAACGAATACTTCAAGTCATATTTGTCATGTGTTCACATTGCCACGTTAACACATCGTGTGTATGAATGAACGACTTGGCGCTATAAATTTTCGACAAACAGTCTACAAATATTTGACGCATTTTTACTTGACTAACATTTGACGAATGACCATATCGTTTGGAGCCGGCTTTACAGTTTCCAATCAGAAGGAACAAAATGTGTAGGTAATTCAGAATCTACATAAATGTTGGCCCATCTTGCTCCATCTTATAGATTAAACGGGAAATGCGACCGAGTATTTAAAAGTGAAACTAATTTCTTACTGATTTTACTCCTCACATTTCTCTAAATAAACGTACTTTTACTTCTAGTGGATCGGCCACTGAATATTTGAGATTTTTTCATTATATAGTTTGCTGTATAAACAGTTTACTTTCTTCAACTACCAGTTAGACTGTGGCACGCTAGAGGGCAAGATAATCTTAAACGCAGTATTGCCAATGTTGATAATTGATATTTAGTTGTTTCCCATGATGTTTCATGTGTCAACGTCAATTGTCAACTTTCCAGAATGTTTATTTGGTTAGCAGTTTGAAGTAGTTCCAATTTCTATAATTAAATATACTTTAAATAGATTTAACAGGTATTCCAGAAGAAACTAGAACGTTCTTTAATAGTATAAATAGTGTTTCGCGTGCCATGCTGATTTAATATTTCATAATAAACGTGGGTTAATAAAAAGTGAAGTAATTTTAAGCTACTAAAATGGGTGTTGCTCAGTTGGAAGAAGCAGAAAAGTACAAAGAACAAGGTAATGAAGCGTTCAAAAGCAGTGACTTCGATTTGGCTATTAAATTGTATACGAAAGCCATTAATTTGTCGAAAGAAGAAAGTAAGGAACTTGCTTTATATTTGAAGAACAGAGCAGCGGCTTATTTGAAGCAAGACAAGTTCGACAGTGCTCTAAAAGATTGCGATAGGAGTTTGGCTATCACGCCATCCGATCCGAAAGCTTTGTTTCGAAGAGCCCAAGCTTTGGAAAACCTACAGAGGTACGAAGAAGCTTATAGAGATGCTAGACAAATTTTAAACGACGATCCAAACAATAAAGCTATTCAACCAGTTTTGACGAGGTTACATGGGATCGTACAAGAACGTGTGAAGCAAAACGCACAGACGACGACGAAAATGGAGAGTATGAAGAAGATCGCTTTTGATTTAACAGCAGATAAAGAAAAGCGTGAAACAGCGATGAATAATATTTTGGTATTGGCTCGTGAAAAAGCTGGTTCCGAGGTATTAATTAAAAATAACGTGCTTCAACAGATAAAGAAGCTGTTGAAAGTGGAGACGAACAGAGAGATATACATTACGGGAATTAGGATTATCGGAGAATTGTGTAGACACGACGTTGCGAAGACATTGATAGTGTTGAAGGAAGTTGGTATACCGTGGTTTTTGGAAATTTTAGACAGTAATTGTGAAAAGCAAGTGAACGCGGCTCAGTACTGCATGCAGACGATTTTAAATTCGTTCTCTGGGATGGACAACAAGCCTGATTCGAAACCGGATAAGGAGATGTGCGAAAAATACAAGAAAGACATCGATACTTTGTTATCGTGCCTCGTTTATTCTGTTAATAACCGAGCTATTGCTGGCTTAGCGAGGGATGCGATAATAGAATTAATAATGAAGAATATTCACTACACGGCGTTAAATTGGGCGGAGAGACTAGTAGAAATCGGAGGCGTTGAAAGACTAATGGAATGCGCAAGCGAATTAGAAGAATTCAAGTACGAAAGCTCTATGAACATCACCCCTTCAACGAAAACAGTCGCTTCCGTTTGTTTATCGAGGATCTACGAAAATATGTATCACGATCAAGCTCGCGAAAAATTCATGGAGAAAATTCAGAATTTTGTTAAAGATAAACTAATGATGCCTGATGTGGAATCAAAAGTACGCGTTGCTGTAGCTATAACATCTTTATTGCTTGGTCCAATAGATGTGGGTAACTCTGTAATTGGTAAGGAAGGAATATTAGAAATGATTTTAGTGATGGCGAATTCGGACGACGTCTTACAACAAAAAGTAGCTTGTGAGTGTATAATAGCAGCAGCTAGCAAAGCAGATAAAGCTAAGGCTATTATAAGTGAAGGAATTAATATTTTAAAGAAGTTATACAAGTCTGAAGAAGACAGTATTAGAGTACGCGCTTTAGTCGGCTTATGCAAGTTGGGGAGTTCATCGGGTAGTGACGCTTCTCGTAAACCATTCGCCGAAGGCTCTAATCTAAAACTAGCCGAAGCTTGCAGGAAGTTCCTATTACACCCAGGGAAAAATCAAGACTTACGTAAATGGGCCGCTGAAGGATTGTCTTATTTAACATTGGATGCAGAAGTTAAAGAAAAATTAACCGAAGATAAAGCTTCCATACAAGCTTTAATAGAATTAGCTCGAACAGGAAACCAATCAGTTATTTACGGAGTAATAACTACTTTAGTAAACCTATGTAATGCGTACGAAAAGCAAGAAGTCATCCCGGAAATGGTAGAGCTTGCCAAATTTGCTAAACAGCATATTCCGGAAGAGCACGAACTAGACGACCCAGATTTCATAACAAAGCGTATATTAACTTTAGGAAAAGAAGGTGTGACATCAGCTTTGGTCTCCTTATCCAAAACAGAGAGTCCAAATTCCAGAGAATTAATCTCCAGAGTTTTCAACGCTTTGTGTAGTGAAGCCGAACTTCGAGGCATCGTAGTCCAACAAGGAGGAGTAAAAGTCCTTATCCAACTAGCTTTGAATGGTACGGATAAAGGCAAACGTCATGCGACCCAAGCATTATCAAGAATCGCTATCACAATTAATCCGGAAGTCGCTTTCCCTGGACAAAGAGCCTTAGAAGTCGTTCGTCCTCTACTAGCTCTCCTACACCCAGATTGTACAGGATTAGAGAACTTCGAAGCTTTAATGGGGCTATGTAACATCGCCCAAATAAGTGAAACAGCTAGGCTGAGGATATTAAAAGAAGGAGGGCTCTCAAAAATTGAAAACTACATGTACGAAGACCACCAGCATTTATGCAGAGCTGCCGTTCAATGCATTTGTAACATGACCATGTCTGACGAAGTAGTTAAGGTGTACGAAGGAGAGAACGACAGGATGAAGTTCTTGGTGATGTTAGGACTGGACGAAGATCTGGAGACGAGTCTGGCAGCTTCTGGGGCTTTAGCAATTCTTTCTGGGGCGAGTGAAAAATGTTGCGCGAAAGTTTTTGATGCCAAATGCTGGTTAGAGTGTCTCCAATTTTTGTTGTCTAGTCCGAATCAAAATTTGCAGTACCGTGGGTTAACTGTTGTCATGAACATCTTGAGGAAAAAGGAATTGGCGGAGAAATTGTTGGAAACAAATATTCTGGAAATATTGATGGCTTTGAGCAAGTTAGAAGAAGAGGCGAAGAAGAAGATAAAGGATATGGCCGGTGAGGCACTGGAAATGACGGAGAAACAAGGGTTGATTAAGAAGCCAGATCAGTTTGATCCGTTTGAAGAAGCAAGGATAGAAGAAATTGTTGAAGAATAAAGAAATTGTGTTTTTTAATGTATGCATGAACTTAAATTTTATACGTTTGTTGGATTCATAAATAAGCTATTTATTTCTTTTATTGTTTAATTTTTGTGTTATTATTGTTTTGATGATTTATCAGGGATTATTAGAAAAATTATAAAAAGTAATCAAAAATCAATTAACTTAAAAAATATGCTTTTTCTATCTTTTATAACTGATTGCAATAGTACTTAATAAAATTTTCCATCCTGAAGAAATTGTTATAAAATGAAAAATTTATCTAGAAAATATTTGAAATTTTGAACAAATGCAATATGGTTTTGTATGACTATGAAGCATTGCCATGGATGGAGTTTAAGCATTCATTTTATACACAACTACTGACCTGTGTCAATCAGATTACTTCATTAATTGTTCATGTGCAATGAGCGAGACTGGATCGTTTCAAACAACTACTCCTCGAGCAAATACACTGCTGGGCATTGAGTTCTAGAACAAATTCAGATTTTTTGTACTACGAAATATCAAAGAATGCTACTCCAGCTAGCTGGTATTGAAACATTCATAACATGTCTCGGCGTACACAGTAAGCACTTCAACGAACAAGGTTCATTTTATAGGTCCCAAATATGAATGTTTCAATACCAGCTAGCCGAAGTAGCATTCTGTGATATCTCGGAGAACAAAAAAAACTTGATTTGTTCTATAATTAAATGCCGAGGAGTAAGGTAAGGTGGGGTAAGAGCGACCAGAAATTTCGATAGTGCCTCTTCAAAGTTTTATGAACTTGTCAAATATTAATATTGTACTATAACGGAGTCTACCCCACCCTTGCAGCTTTCTGCTCACTTGTCTATCTACCTGCTCAGCTCTGATTAATTAACCTAATTAAAATTTACCTAAATAGGTACCTGTCGAAGTGGCCACGTGATCGTCTATTACCTACGTTGTGTATTACCAATGCCATTACAGATCCCATTACTTTGATAAGAAAGAACCACAAGCGAGGATGTTAATAACAGACACAAACAAAGTTGAGACATCAAGATTTATTCATATCTTTCGAAGCATTAGTAAATTATCGTTAATCATTTTGGTACAAAATCAGATTGGTTACCATTTGCAATAATCATAAATAAAAAGTGTTTAGCATTCTCTATCGAAATGCAAAATGTATTTATTATAATTTATTACTGACAACAATCAAACAGCTGTCTCTTTGTCTCTTTTTATATTTATTGTCGTTCTCCTTAACGGTTATCGCCCTTTTTTTATTGGGGTTCTCCTTAACGGTTATCGCCTTTATAATGAAACAGAGATATATGGTTGGATTTAACCAGTATGAAGTCTCTGGTAGTGGTAATTCTTAGATGAGTCACTAATGAGGCTGACCCACCATCCCCGCCTACTGAACGTTTATGTGGCTAAGGGTACCCCAGTGGGCCTCTTCTCGAATATCACATAATAAACACGATACATGATTTTTAAATATACAGGGTGTCCCGGTGAAGGTGGGAAATCTCTCGGGTGCGTATAGATTACACGAAAATAACACCCCAAGTTCATATAAAGTTTTCTCCTATGACTTTCCCCTACCGAGATATTCTCCCTTAAATTGGAGAAATAAAAATAGTTTTTTTTACATAAAATTTTTATTTTTAATTGTATTTCAATAATTTTCTTGGTGACGTACGTAGTGGTTGATGTCGATAAAATAATGCCACCCGTTTTTTGATAGTGCATCAGGGGAGCAAGGGGTGAACTACCCCTTACCTTCTTAACTTCATATTTTTTAAGGGGCTGGATATTTTCAACTTTTAACCGCATTTTTTGTTTCCACTGACATTTTGCTAATAAAAAGTTACTCTTGTTGGGTTTCTATAAAATGAAGCGTTCTCGAAAAAATAAAACTCAACGAGCAAGAGGAACCGTGTTTCTACGATTTTCGTTTTCATTTTTTCTGGCATTCGAAAAACCGAAAGCAATTTTTTAATGTAAATTTTCACTACATTTTTGTTCGACATTTCGTCTGTTGTCTACATCGTCAATTTTTATTTTTTCTTAATACGGACCTGGACAATTTTTATTGAATTTCAAAAGAAGTAGCTAACGTAGGGTCAAATCATACTTAAAAAATTCATAAGAAATAATTTATTGAAAGAGTTTTCGATTTTTTGATATCTTTGAAAATAATGCATGAAAAAATAAAAACGAAAATCGTAGAACCACTATACCTCTTGCTCGTTGAGTGTAATTTTCTCGAAAACAAGAGGAACTTTTTATTAGCAAAATGTCCGGGGAAACAAAAAATGCAGTTAAAAATTAAAAATATGCAGCCCCTTAAAAAATATTAAGTCAAGAAGGTAAGGGGTAGTTCACCCCTTGCTCCCCTGATGCACTAGCAAAAAACGGGTCGCATTATTTTATCGACATTCAACCACTACGTATGTCACCAAGAAAATTATCGAAATACAATTAAAAATAAAAATTTTATGTAAAAAAAACTATTTTTATTTCTCCAATTTAAGCGAGAATATCTCGGCAGGGGAAGGTCGTAGGAGAAAACTTTATATGAACTTGGGGTGTTATTTTCGTGTAATCTATACGCACCCGAGAGATTTCCCACCTTCACCGGGACACCCTGTATATAGAATAATTTGTAATTACGCATTTGTTGAGCTAAGAGATTTGAAGTCAGTAATAAGTACGACCATTTGGCCAGTTTAGAATTCACGACATTTTAAGTACACTTTGTATTATGTATAAAGTAAAGGCAACATGGACTTTAATAAAACAAATTACTTGATATACAAGATTTGGCGCCTAAAAATAAAAAACTTGAAGACACACTGAACAGCGTTAATTCCTTTTATATTCATCAATGTAAATATACAAGTTCTAATCTTAATGCAATTAGCAATACAAATTATATTACAAAAAATGACAAAACAATGATGGTATTGGATACTGATGAAATAGAAGTATTTAATACAATTCTTTCACTCAAAAATACATCTGCTGTTGGACCTGACAAAATTTCCACAGCAGTATTGAAACGATTTGCTTATATACTCTCAATGCCAATTGCAGAATTAATTAACAGATGCTTTCAAAAAGAGATATTTCCCGATAAGTTAAAAATGTCGGATGTTAAACCTATATACAAAAAAGGAGACAAATCAGAAATAACAAATTACAGGCCCATTACGCTGATTCCAGTTTTGGGCAAAGTCTTTGAAAAAATTATCCTAAGTAGGATTATAAACTTTATAGAAAAATGTCACATCTTCACTACAAGGCAGAACGCCTACATAAAAATCAGATCCACAATACGGGGCATATATATGATGATAACTGACATTTTGGATGCTCTAAACAAAAAGGAACAGGCAGCAGCAGTATTTGTGGACTTATCGAAAGCATTTGACAGTGTGGACCACCACCTACTACTGAAAAAACTAGAACTAATGGGACTAAGAGGACGCATTCATAATGTTATTAAATCATACCTGTCCAACAGGAGGCAACGTGTAGTGGCTACGGTTTCTGGACGTAAAATTACATCTGAATGGGAAGTTCTATTAATGGGAGTTCCCCAAGGATCGATCCTGGGACCAATACTGTTCCTTCTTTACACAAATGACTTGCCCAACTTACTGCAACGAATAGGGCTGTACGCGGATGACACCTCAGTACTTGTCAGGTGCCATCAAAAAGAACAGTTACAAACTCAGATAACTGACTCACTTAATATACTACAAAAGTGGTTTATGTCCAATAATCCAAAGATCAACGTTGAAAAGACACAGCTCATGAAGTTTTCTCTTCTGAAAAGTGAAGAACAACTTACCCTAAAGTATAATAATCAAATACTTACATCTTCGGACTGCACAAAATTTCTAGGTGTACAGCTTGATCCACAGCTGAATTGGAAACAACACATACAATGCCTAGCTGCCAAAACTAGTGGCTTTGTGTACGCTCTGCGAACTATAGCTGCATCGGTAAACTGTGAGACTGCTCTGAGTGCTTATTTCGCCTACATTAACTCTAGGATAAGATATGGTATAATATTTTGGGGTGGTACCAGTGATGCTCTACGAATATTCAGATTACAGAAAGCCTGTCTAAGGGCCATTTACAATCTAAAAAGAAGAGACACATGCAGAAATATCTTTAAGGAAAAGAGAATACTTACCTTGCCGGGACTGTATGTACTAGAATGTGCATGCTTTGTCAAAAAACATTACAATGAACTGTTTTCTCAATATGAACTGTCACATCCTTACATTTCAAGAGGACGCTCAAATTTGGTGTTGCGGGTTCCGCAAACTACGTCTTCGAGAATTTTCAAAAATGGGGAAATTCAACTTATTAAAGTGTATAACAATGTACCACTAAAAATACGAAACAGACCAGAAAGACAATTCAAATCCACATTAAAAGAATTCCTGTATTCAAGGAATCTATAGTAAGTGTCGGATCATATTGAGGGGCAACCCAATGTGTAATTGTACAGAATCATAATTGTTTCTGTTTTCTTTTTTGTTGACCTATTCTGTGCTTATACAGGGTGGATTATAAAAAACGCCCCAAGCCATAACTCCATTATTTTTAAAGATATGACGATACTTCTTGGAGGAAAGTTGCATATTTTATTGTCATCTATTTTTTGGGGTAGATGCTCAATCAATGCCGCTTCCTGTTTAACCGGAAGTGACATCAACTTCAGTTTTTTAAATGGAACACCCTGTATATTTTATTATTTTTGGATTCCTTGTTAAATTGTCTTTTAAAAAGTGTTGTAGTACCATATGCCTAAAAGTAATACTTAGTGAGATATTTAATAAAGTACTTATACTGTGGAAAGAATAGAAAATTTTATTCACTTTATCTAATACAAGGGAACGACTAAACTTAATTTATTACAGATATTGCTCAAACAATTCACCATCCTCTTGAACACAATACCTTCTGGCTATTCAACTGGTGACATTCTGTATAAAGTTTGATGGTATTTCCGCGACAAGCGTTGATTATTCGCTGCCTCAAAATTTCCTCGTTTTCTGGACGTGTGAAATACACAAGATCTTGTAGGTATCCCCATAGCCAAAAATTAAGGGGTGTTAGGTCTGGCGATCGTGCAGGCCGCCTAACTGGTTCATTTGTTCCGATCCACCATACACCAAATTCGATGTTTAACCATTCATCATTAATTCTAGAATTATGAGGCGTACCCCCATCTTGCTGAAAATACATTGAATTCGTTCAGCAAAAGGCAAGTTGTCAACAAAATTAACAATTTCTGTAGTCAGTCCGTTTATGAAAAAGGGCCCAATCAGTCTATTACCTAAAATGAGGGTTAAAATGCCACACCACACATACTCTCTCATCGGAAACCGCACGGTGCAAAGACGTAGTGCTCTCCCACTATTTCTATTGCATTCAAAATATACTTGAATCATGTCTGTTAACACATTGTAATCCATGATTAACACCAAAAAGTATAAAAACTCTAAGCGAAAATGCGAACTGATGACAATATTATCAACATTATTTCATACTATTGTTTTCCACTGCCTACTTTATTAAATACATTAATTGACGAATATCTCACTAAGTATTGCTTTTAGGCATATGGTTCTGCAAAACTTTTTAAAAGACAATTAAACATAAAATCCAAAAACAATAACATATACAGGGTGCTCCATTTAAAAAACTAAAGTTGGTGTCACTTCCGGTTAAACAGGAAGCGACATTGATTGGGTATCTATCCCAAAAAATAGATGACAATAAGCTGTGCAACTTTGTTCCAAGAAGTATTGCCATATCTTTAAAAATGATGGAGTTATGGCTTGGGGCGTTTTTTATAATCCACCCTGTATATGGTAATTTTTTGAATGAATAAAGTATTATTATTATAATATGCAGTTACATTAATATACAAAATAATTTAAATTGTATTCAGACATAGGTACTTGATAAAATCACTTTACACTGGTATTTATATTAAAATGAATTTATAATTATTTCATCGGGGCAAACGATTTTAAAAACGCGACTGCTTCCCTCAAATGCTAAACACCCTGGGTCCCTTGCCTAACTAACCTTCCCCGCGTCTCCCTACACTGCCTTCTGGAGTCTGCCCTCCTGAACGTACTTTTGTTTATGTTAGTCTACATTCCAATGAACACAACTTTCGAAGTATATAGTCTGTCCCGAAAGTAACCTATTGAAATAAATTAGAGATTCTAAATTATGATTATTGGATTTCCTAACAATGGGGATTACAATAACAGACTAAAATTAGCTAACTTAATAACTTGAATGGTTTCAGTATTTACCAATAAGATATCCGAGGATAATTTACATTTTAAAACAAATGGAACAAGCATTCTCTGAGATCTCACAGCTCGAAGGGAAAACCTGTTGTATTTCTTTTATATTTGGGAAAAACCTCTTGGGAAAACCCCATTTATCTTTCTAGGAGAAAACCTTCAAGTGAAGTCATCAGTGTTTAAGAACCTAACCCTTTATTTGCTTCTGGCTATCTATTTAAAGGCGGGTACAGATCTGAGCACGTACGCGTATGAGGCAAGCCGAAGACGCATGAGCATTCAGATGTGGACGTGCTCCCGAGGTGCGGCAAACTGCCTCGTTCTGTGCGTCGTGCGGCCTCGCCCCGATCCGTTTGTTGGCGGTACATCAAAGGCCGTGCGTGCTCAGTCTGGACGCGGGATATTGTACGTAGCCGCACCGAACTACTTTTAACGTACGCTCGCGTGCTCGCGAATTCATTGGATCAGTGGCGAACAGTGCCTCGTGCGTCCACCATTCGGGTATTCAAATTACGCCGCACGAGGCATTCGGTTCGGCCTCGGCTTGCCTCATACGCGAACGTGCTCAGATCTGTACCCGCCTTAACGAAACGAACTAGGCACGGCAAACTAGGCAACCCAAAGCTTGGTTATGCAACCAAACATACACCAGTGTAGTAGGCTGCACTTTTTCTCACGTTTTTACATGATCTTTTTTTAAAAGAAATGCGTGTCCGGTTTCCGCCATTTTAATGGTCTGTTTAAAAATGCGTTCTGTCGGTCTTTTCGTTTGATAAATTGCTTTGTCCACGACTATCTTATAATATACTCTTTATACTTGTGTTTCTTCAATCAAAATTAGATACATTAATCACTGCAGTGATTAATGAATATTATTCACTACACCAATAGGAACATCGCTTTGACCCTTTTTTACATTTATTTAGTAGGCCGCGATCGCGATGTGTCAGTTCAAATTGAAATGTCAAATCAGCATGGTTTGCTTTTAATTTGAAATGCATATTCTAAAAACGAAGATTTAATGAGTAGTGAGAGTGAAAACGAGGTTTCTTTAACAGCACCAGCAATAAAAGAAGCTGCAGAACTTGCCTCATTAGATTCATTGCCCAAAAAACCAAGAAAATTATACCTGAGAGCGTATGTATGAATCTTTCTTACACTGGAGAAGAGAAATGAAGGTAAATTCTTTCTGGGAATCTGTTTTGATAGTCGTGGACAAAGTATAGTATACAACTCGTTATAATGATGCTATTATTACCTCGGATGATTACAAAACTCGCTCGTGTTGTAAACTTCATCCTCGGTAATAATAGCATTCATTATAAACTCGTGTATAATATACTATTGTTGCAAATTTCAGCACAATATTTAACACCTGTTCGCAATTCACGTGCCCGTAATTAAATTTTTAGAGGCACATTAGCGTGCCTGTAGTCTCGGCCTTGTGAACTTTTACACTTGTTTTTGGATTAAGGTTGTTTTGTGATTTAAACTGTTGTTTTCTTGTATTCAGCTCTTAAACTTATTGTGTTCCATTTCATTTATTAGTTGTGTGTTGTTTGTGTTTTAAAGCTTAGAATGGTGTTATACCTTTTTGTTATATTCCAAAAATAAGTTATGGAATGTTAACTACTCTTTAAACATTTAAAATGTAAGTGCTTACCCTAAAATTAATATTGTCACCTAAATATATGAAAATATTTTGATTTTATTATGTTGATATTACTTAAATGCGATAAACTATAGGTTATGTAGGGCGACACTATGTAATTCTATAACACTGAACGACCCCATTAGCGGAGTCACTCTCGTAGCATCTCTTCATATTTTACAACAAAAAAAATATAATCGGTAAAAAAGAGCAAGAAAACGCCAAGAAACTCTAAACAAATATTTTTTACAAAATTTTTATTTTGTTAAGTGGACACAAACATGAGAAATTGTAATTCAAAGTACCAAATCAAATGTTTAAGCCTGCGGCACTTGCAAATGCTTATGAATACACTCTTCCTTATTTATCAAATGAGTAGTTTTATTCACAAGCTGCATGAGAGACGACAAATCATGCGCCCAATCGTTAAGCACATCGCTCGGGTCCTTCGACTGTTGAAAATGAACAACTCCCGCAGGACGATCAGTTTTGGCTTCCACGCTCTTGCTCACCACCATCTGGCAAAGCAATTCTTCAGTTTCCGCAGCACTCAAGTCGAGCAATTCAGCCATGCGGCTTATCTTTATGCGCGTGTAATACTTTGCCATCACGCGGATGTTGTGCTCTACTACTCTGCTCCTTAAAACACAAAGTTCCAGTGTTTTGTTACTTTTTCGAAATACATTTTTTAATTTTTGTAAAATTTGTAAAAATATTTTGTAAATTTTTGTAAAAAATTTGTTATTCTGTAAAATTTTGTAATTTTTGTAAAAATTTGTAAAATATTTTGTAAAAATTGCGAAAATATTTTACAAAATTTTGAAAAATTTTGTAAAATAAATTTGCGCAATTTTTTTTACAAGTTACCTCAGATCAATCCAGCGCTGTTTGGCCTGGTCGGTCCCACTAAAAATAGGCGTGGCCTTCAACTCTTTCTCGTACAGCTCGCACAGACCCGCCCACTTAATCAACTCGGGTGTAGTAAAAAGCTTCAACAACTGCTTAAACAAAGGAATCTCATCCAGAACCTTCTCAGTCAAGACACGATGCGTAAGATCAGCTTGTTCGTTATCATGCGGAGCTAAGATTAAATATAAGACAACGGCCTGCGCCGCAGCCTGTTTTTCTGCAGGGGCAGCTTGAATCGAAGGCGTATTCAACACAGCGCGGTAATGTTTGCAGGTAGCCAAGTAGGACCCCTCGTGTTCATCCAACTCCATCATCAACTTGTAGTACTTCAATTTCAAGTCTTGCGTACCGTCATCTTCGAAAAATTTCGTGTTTATTTTCTTCGAAATGATCTGCGTGCGTATGTAGTCTTGTTTGGCTAAGCACAAACGCATTTGTTCTAAAATAAGCTCGACTTTCTCCCGTTTTTCCATAGAACCATAAGTCTCGACTTGCAGTTCTTGTATTATGCTCGCCGCTTCTGTAATGTCGCCCTCCTCTTCCCGAATCTTAGCCAATTTGTGAGTTAGTCGAGCCCGCTCTACTTCAACATAAATCTTGCCTTCCGTCACATGTCTACAAAATTCGAAACTGTTATTACTATTTACACTATAAATGTGATAAGACAAGCTTATAATGAAGTTGCTTTTAGCCTTTAATTACATAGCAGGGTGATGGAACAAGAACATTAATGAATAAACAAACAAAATTCGAGAAGAAATAGGAAACATACTTAGAAAACAGAACAATAGGCGATAAAAGGTTAAAGAACAAAGAAAATTAGTCAAACAATAGGTTTAGCCATATTGGAGGAGTTTTTATTTAGAAGACAGATTAACTCAAGCCCCTGAAAGAGGACAGCAGCTCTTTCAGTAATCAGAGTGGCAGAGACTGTGGCACTGTGATACACACTGCGATATGTAAGGCAACAGGAAACCACCATATTATTTTGTCCTTAGAACACTATACTGAAATTTATGATGAGGGCACCTTCTGAAGTAAAATATTCCGGAGGTGAAATAATCCCACATTCGGATGTCCGGGCGGAGATTGCTTCGGGGGAGTCGCAGGATTGGTAGGAGAAAATTCGGGAGTAGGAATTGTTATAAAACAAATAGGACAGAATGTACAAAATTTCTTATAAAAAAGTGACGGGGTAGTCAGAAGAAATTTAATAAAAATTTGATCTTACAGCAAAAACATTAGAAACAAGGCAGATATTATATATCGGGCAAGAACTAGGAGATATATTAGAAAAGGAAATCAGTGTAGAGGGGGATAACCTAGGTTATCCTATAATGAAAGAAGAGTCTAAGCTAGGTAAAAAGTTTAAAAAACAATAAAGCGCCAGGTAAAGATGGACTGCAGGCAGAAATCGTAAAGTGTGCAGGTCAAGAGGTAAAAGATAGTGTATTTAAACTAGTTAGTTGTATATACCAGACAGGTGAGATCCCAGAAGATTACAAATGGAATATCATAGTCGCTCTGCCAAAAAAGAAAAGGATGGACAGGTGTGAAAATCTTAGAACGATAACTTTAACTTCCCACGTACCCACGTGTCAAAAAATTTGACTAGAATTGTGCAATGTAGGATGGATAAAAGGGTGGAAGAAATATTTGATCTGTTCAGATTTATATGAAGCAGAGGAACGTATGAGGCCATTCTAGCTTTACGAGTAAATTATAGAAAAGATACAGAAAGGGGAAAGACAGCCTATTAAGATTTGTAGATTTAGAAAAAACCTTCAACAATGTTAAAAGGTATGGATGACATAATTATAGGGACAGAAGAATAATACATAATCTCTGCAAAGGGCAAGCGACATCTATAGAATTTGAGCAGGAACAAAGAGAAGTAGATATCCAGAAGAGAGTAACAGGGATGTGTGGTTGTCACCTCTAGTTTTCAACTCATATCAAGACGCGATTAATATTGTTAAGGACAGAATAGCCTCAGGGATTAATATACAGTGCCAAACTATTAATATTCTCAGATTCGCATATAATATAGCAGCAAAGAAAAATTAGGAAGGGCTCTGAATGAAATGGAAACAGTTTTGACAGAGGGCTACGGAATGGAAATCAATAAAAAGAAAACCAAAATTTTAGTATGTAGGGGGGCGTAAAAATAAGACTAAAACCGAGAGGAAAACAACTGAAGAATTTATGGTGTGCACTTAAAAGTATTTACGAGGATTCATTCAAATATTAGATTTATTCAGATTTTTTGGGTTTATTCAGATTTATTATAGATTTATTTATAAGAAAAATTTCGTGCATGCTCTTATTGTGCTTTATCACACGTCTTATTGTCAACTGTCAACAGCAGTAACAAAATAACGTGGAAAGATCGAACTTGTAGTGTCCACGGGGTAGTGTCTAATAATATATTCTATTCTGTGTAAGTATACACTTTAGTGAATATTAAGGGGAAAAATAATCACACTAACCTTTTCTTATTTTAATTTGAATTATTGCAACTACTTAATTTGCCCCCAGCCCCCTAACGATTTCTGACAGCTTTTACTTTACCAAATTAAAAGGACAACAATCCTTCAAGACCAACGACACCCAACAATTAGCAAAATACAATTTTGGCTAGTGAAGCTTCTACCTATATAGTCTCTATTCTCTGCCGCAACTGTACATTACAACCAAGTTATACCATAATATACGCCATACCTTAATGTATCTATTAGTTTAATTTTGGTTTCTTTATCAGTAGTCTGATCAACATAAATGCAACACTGCTGCACCATTTTGGCAACCGCTTGCTTCAGTTGCGATCTCCGCTTCGAAAGCAACACAATGTGTTCATTTAGAGCCTCCCAATTATTCGCATCTCGACAAATTTGTACGATAGCAAGTAAAACACGACCCGTAGAAACTGTGTCCGCTCCAGTTCTTGTTTGTTTTTCTAAAGCCAACAAAGCATCCAACGCGTCATGAAGTTTACCAGATTCGGCCAGTTTCTTGCACTCTGGGATCTTTTCATCGCAAGTCGAACTGTAATCAACTTCCATCTTAACGATTTTGCCGGAATCTGTCGCTGTTGTATCCATTTTTGCTGTTGTATACCCAAAAGCCGAAAATATATATATATTATAACCTGCAAATTTAGGGCAATTTTAAAACGAGTTTTCAGTAAGAAGATATTAATAATTTGATTTTTCTTACCTCTAATTTAAACACGAGAATTAAATTTTCTAAGATCAATGTTAATATAAATTTATTATTGAAAACGCCAGTCATAACACATTATTTGACAGTTTAGACCAGACAATGACAACATGACAAGGCACGAACCAGGAACCACAAAACCACAACCACTATGCGTAAACCAACCATAGAACAAGCGTCATTTTTATGTAACCAGTATGCACCATCGGCTGGATTCGAGTGACCAAGTGTTATAAGTTATAACTGTTTTTTTAGAATGTGATTCCCGTATCTGACAGCACCGGCACACTCAGATTCTGAACCTTGAAACTTTAAACATAAATTCAGAATTAACGCAAAAAAACGACACCAAACTACATTTTTTGATCCGCGGATATCTCGATCACGCAGTCAGTGCATTAGTCCGAACCATGGTCCGAACATGGAGAAAGTTGCCTGGCATCTTCGAATTAACGTAGCAATAGTTAAACACATGTTGCGATGGAGGAATGGGCAATCGGACAACTTCTTTTTATTTCATAATAATTAGAAAGAACTTGTCAAAATACAAAATATTAAAAATTGTCCCTTGTATTATTGCTTGTATGTGGCTGTGGCATTTATTTATACCCCAACTATATTCTGTTTATCCAACAGATGCAGCAAAAACTCCTCCCACAAATGAGCCCTAAATTTGAATAGAAAATTACCATTGGTAGACCGATTTTGCACAACTCTACTCCTAGATAAACCGATCTGTCATTTTGACGTTGTCACTGAATTTACTGTTATGCCCATTCAGTTTATAATATAGAATTTTTCAATAGGGACTTGCATTGATTAGTTCATTGAATTTTGTGAATACATTAGGAAAAATACGAATAACTGATTTTGGATAAGCAAGTATTTCTTTCTCCGTCAAAAAGTTACCAGCTGCCAGCCATAGGTCCTGTTTTTCAATTGAAGGCAAGGAGCGAATTTTAAATATTTATAAAGTTTATGCTCACCAAAACCCTGACAACTCTTTGGTTTACTAAACCAAGTGACAACATCAAGATCGAAAACGTCGCATTTACTGCAAAAGCGGCAGGTAATGCACTAGTAATAATTAAACTTTTGACAGATATGTGCTATTTTGTTATACCTAAAATTTTTCGAAGTAATTATTATATTTTTATTTCGCATTTTTTAAATTTTCGTAACATTTATTGTTCAAGTTCTTCAACAGTTTCAAACTAGGTATTTTTGAATTCCCCAACGTCTTCTAATTTGCAGCATGTGAAGCTGACTTTTGCGCAATCTGTACTGCGCAATCAAGTCACTCCCACAAATGTCATTTACTGCATCTGTTGAATAAACAGGATATAGGTTTTGCCAAGTGGGCCACTTCCACTTTCACGGGTTTTAATAAAGTGTTACTTCATACTAAACAAGCGACAAGCTTGGGCTCAGTAGCGAAATTAGCAGGGAGTTTTGTTCGAATCCAAGCGGATCATTTTTATTTTTTTCTTCTAAAGTTTGTTGTAAAATACAGAATTTCGCATTCCATGTGTTGTGCCCGGTGTCCCGTCACGAAATATTTTTTTAAAAAAAATCTGCGATTACTAATGCTGCTTTCAAGTTTAACACTTTATTAAAGCCCGTGAAAGTGGAAGTGGCCTACTTGGCAAAACCTAGTTGGGATATAAAGAAACGCCAAAGCCACATACAAGGGACAGTTTTTAATATTTTGGTAATGCACGCTAAAACGTTGCATTGGCAAAACCTAGTTGGGATATGAATAAGCCCGCGGCTGTGGCGACGTAAAACGTAATAAAAGGTGAGATCATATACTTATTGAGATATATCTCTGTTCAACACACGTGCAACATGCAGCTGCGTCCTGCGTGGTTACTTGCCGCCGAATAAATTCTGCGGCGAAGTGTTATAGTGTTAAAATTTTGATCATTTTTACGTTCATTTTTGGAGTGTTAAATGCGTATAATCTTTGGTTTACGCGCAATTTTTTTTAAAATTTCGTTACTGTCCGATTGCCCATTGATCCGAATCTAGCCGAGCGAGTCACCATGGCGTTATGGCGCATGCAGGTTACATATAGAAATTACGCAGAGAACAATGAACGAATGAACATAAAATCAGCCACATATATCTATTGTCACTAAAGCAAACTATTCGCTATGCAAATCGTTCTTTTAATTTCTGTGAACTTACTACTAAAGCCCTGGTTTTTAAGAGCCAAGTCTCCCTGCTGCATTTTCGAGCGATTCAGACGTTCGCGCCTTTACAAACTGTACTGGTATTTATTGATATTTTGCTTTCTAATTTTGCAAGTATATACAGAAATCATAAGAGCCAAGTATCCGATCGCGAACATCAAGAATTTTTTGCTCCGAAGCAGAGGTCGCCACAGTGCAGGGCATTAAATTGCGTTTGCAAGGGCAGCTCTCCTTACAAATTACTTCCTTATTTATGAACCGATTTTGAAATTCTTCGTTTTGTTTGAAAGAAGAAACTGGTGGAAATAGGCCTCTCGTCTCGGATTTTTAAAAGAGTGATTTTTTAGTAAGTTATAAGTACGTAAAATATGGGTATATTTGAAGCCGAAAAAGACAAACTTCTATTCGTTTTTTTTTTAAATCGCCGACGAGACGACTCTTAGGGAATGCTTTCTGTATATGTTTGCAAAATTAGAAAGCAAAATATAAATAAATAGCAGTACAGTTTGTAAAGGCGTGAACGTCTAAATCGCTCGAAAATGCAGCAGGGAGACTTGGCTCTTAAGACCCGGACGGAATCCGTCGACGCACTGCGCTGTTACAATTTTACTGAATTACCTATATGTTTGTTGCTAAGTTACACCAATAAAAAACTGAAAATTTTCTGCCATTCAAACAGCGACAGACTTAAAATACAGCAAACGGAATTTCGTCGACGCAATTCCGTCGACGGAAAGTTGTTAAAAACCTACTACGAAGTCTGACTTCTGAGATTACCCTTAGCTCCATTTTGCGCAAGTTGGCCACTCTGTACAATATGAACTATTTTGAAAAAAATGGTGATGGATTTTACAAATAGAGTATCCTCTGAATCTAGTCCAATTAAAAAATCATAGGTAACTTTGACCAACAGACGTCAGCAGCACTGGTATGGTCATATCTTAACATCGCTTATTCTAAACTCCACCGTGTAGCATATCAACTTTCATGATATTTTATGGGGAATCAAAACATGAAAACAAATGTGGGGCATTCCATTAAAAAAACATAACTTTGGTTTGGTACGTAGCACGTGAACATTCTGTATACATCAAAATAATTTTAACAGAAGTGGCTTCATGGGGTTCTACATTCACACGTAAAATTTCATGTTGATATCTTGACTAGAATAAGAGATATGGAGCGACTACACTATTGGCCCACCCTGTATAATATAATATAAAGTAATGTCGAAATAGAAAAAATTATAATATTAAGGTAATGACAATAAACTTCCATAATTAACAGGTCATAACAGGGAACACAAAATAAGAAAGCCCAAGTAGTAAAATAAGTAAAAGTTGTGTTTTCAAACCGTCAAACCTAGAGCCATCTATTATAAATTGAAGTAACACACGATTTAGTTTAGCTATTTTAATATAGGTGACATATCTGCGCATGTCTATCTACGGACACTGTACCCAGCAACTATTCACATTATAGTTCGGCCATTTTAACACAGGTGACTCCATTGCTGTTAGGGTTGGGCAAACATGTCGGTGACCAACAAAAATGATCTTATGGAAAATGGAGAAATGTAAATAAATTTTAATACATGAACACATCAACAGTGTAGATCCTTTAATATAATAACAATTGAGCTATTAGACCAATGAAATCTGTAGGAAAAACCGATTTATTCTTTTATTCGATTCTCTATTTAAAATTATGACTCTGGATACGAATACCATAAACATGTGTATATTGATATACGAGCATTGGTTATAATCAGGGGATCAGGGCCTACTATAGTAGTAGTAGTAGTAGGAGGCCCTGTTATAATGCATCACAAAAGTGGCTCTAGCTCGTCACAACTCACAAATATCAGATTTTCATTCTAAACAAAACAAAGCCATGTGCTACCTGACGTTTAAACCAAACATGTGAATATACAAAATTATAGTCGTTTTTAAGTTTTTACACGTAAGCGCAACATATCACTGCAAATCTTCTATAATTATATTGTAAAAGTTAGTTTAATACGTTGTAAATAACACTGATAAACGTCAAATGGCACATACATTTGTTTTGTTTAGAATGAAAATTTGGCGTATGACGAAGACACTTGTGCAGTGTATTAAAAAAAATGCAGGACTCTAATATCGACACTTCAAGCTCGATACCAGATACCACGAACAAATCGATATTTTCAATTTCGAAATGTTGCTCATCCCTTTTTTGCTTCTTTGCCTGTAAATACAGGGACCCTAATGCCGGCTCCACACATTGGCACCAACAATGGGACCAACGTTGTAGCACAGTTTCGTGAAAGTATCTACACATTGGTACCAACTCTCAGTTGCCATTGACTAAAGCCAACGTTCGCATGACTACGCCAGAAAGAAGGACTGATATGGAAATGGCCTTAGGCGCATTTGTTGCATTAAGTGCCTACAAAACTAATAAACTCTTTAATTTGACCAAATTGTTTGCGATGCCATTGTTAATACGCGCTACCTTCTGCTCGCTTGCAACATTCAAATTACTGATCTGTGATTCAAGCGGCCAACGTGTGGACGACTACATGAAGTTAACGCCAATCTCTTTGATGTTTTGTCAAAAAACCGACAAGCGACGGATAGCTACCAACCTTGGAACTAACGTTGGCGCCAAGTCAGTTTTATCGGTACACACGTTGGACGAACTCTATTGGCTCCAATGTTGGTTCCAATGTGTGGAGCCGGCATAATGTTAATAAGACAGAGGTTCCATCTATGGTGCGCTAGCAGTACTATACCAATCCATTGTATTAATTTTTTATATGAAATTAAATATTTAATGATATCACATACACTTTATTACGTATCTGACGGCTAAATTACTTGCATGTAATTACAAGCTGTGATTGTATAAAGTATTTGTAAGCTAATGCATACTATTCTTATCAGCATCAACCTCAATAACATTAAACAATTTGGTATCATTTTTCACTTTCATTACATTAAATTAGACTTATTAAGTTGAATTGCTTCAATAAAAGATAAAATACCTAAGTATGCTAAACACTAAACGTCTAAACGCAGTAATTTGAAAACTATTTCTATTGTCTATGAAGTACATGTCATTTGCTGGAATTATTTAAAAAGTTAATCTGCTATTTTTGAATAACAATAGTTTTAAGCTGCATGCCAGTCAAGATAAAGGTAAACACGTTTTATTGTATTGGGTGAACTTTAATACCTATTAATTTGTTTGTATATCCTAAATAATTAATGTATTCTGGCTCTATTAGTCGACAGACGATAATCATTGCCGGCTAGAGCGGGTCAATAACATGGCAGTAGTAAGTTTATTACATATTTATTTATATTTATATACAAAATTTTATAAATTTCGACTCTGTACAAATTTTTTAAATAATTAGAAGTCTACTATACCCTACAATATTAAGCGTCATCTGGTATAACAAATAGTAAGTAATTTGAACCATGCAGAAAAGTTTGTTTGCTAAAAATGGCGGGAAGTCGGCAAAATTTTTTTTATTTCTTGATTTCAAGTAGCTTCAATTGGAATAATTATTTTTATACGATTCATTTTAGCAAAAAGAAATAAGGAACAAGTTCGGGGCACGTACAGTTTTTTATCTTTTAAAGGTCAGTAATAAGTTTATCAGGAAATTGAGAAAAAAATTATGTAATAAGAAATCGCCAAATTATCCTAATGTATTATTGTTATAACGGTTTGAAAAGTATAATATTTATATTGTTATTAGTGCTAAAAGGTTCTTATCTCAATAGTGAGAATATAAGCTAATTTTTAAAGTAACAAACTTTTCTAACCTCAAAAACCACGTGAATTTAAATTTGAATTATTTTAGATTTATTGAATGTAATTACATTATTTAACGTTTTGAAACTATTGCACGTATATATATATTTAGTATTTTATGTAATAACCGGAAGTATATAGTACCTACTCGTGATTTCACTTAAATCTGTATTTGCATGTGACAGCATTTTTAAATTTGCTGAACGAGTACTTTTCAATTTCACTTAAAAACGAGTGTTTTACAGAAGGCGTGTGACATGGCAGTATGTGGGAGCAAATTAAAAGCTTTCTTTTCGGAAATAACTGTGGAGCCAACTATGATATTGTATATGATGGCATTTATGCTAACATCGGTGGTCGAACAGTCATTTTATGTATATAAAGCGTGCTCCGTGAATCATCAACTGAATGATTCTGTTTGCAACAACATAACTGCTCCAGAGAATGAAGATTTCAATAAGCAAGTTCAGGTAAGAAGATTTTTAAAAGCAGCATGTTTTTTCTCAGTCCCAGGTCTTTCTCTGCTGGAATGTTGTAGCTGAGTTTTTGTGAATATCTCTTACTGCTTCCTTCAGAACAGATGCCCTGAGAAGTCTTAGTATTTTCTTTCCTGTTTTGTCCATAAATATTAGCATTTTATGGTGAAATATTGCACATTAATTATTTGATTTTAAGGTGACTGTTTCGGAATTTCACCAGTGGAACGAGATAGCCGGTCATGCAATTCCAATCGTACTAGCGCTTTTTATGGGCTCTTGGTCTGATAGAAGGGGTAGGAAGATACCTCTTCTTTTAGGCCTAATTGGGAAATTCATATTTTCAACGATGGTGGTAATAAATGCCTTGAATCACACGTGGCCTGTGGAGTACATTATTTATACGGCGACATTGCCCATGGCTCTTACTGGTGCTGATGTTGCGATATTCGCTGCTGTGTTTGCGTATATTTCGGATATTACTTCGTTTGAGAATCGCACTTTCAGGGTTACGATAGTGGAAGTTTGTTATTTAGCGACTATGCCCACAGGCATTGCACTAGGTATGACTTTTTCACATTTAAAATTTTGTCACATCACAATTTTTGAAATGTCTATTTACTTTTCTTTCTTTTGAATTTGACGATTATTTTGAAAAATACAGGGTGATTCACGGAGACGGTCGGTTAGACGTTTCTCAGAAACGGCAGCGAATTAAAATCTGAAAATTTGCACACAAAGTTCACGGCTTGGACCATTCTAATTAAAATATTTTCAACACCCGACAACTTCCGGTTATACTGGAAACGAGTACCTACTCTCTTATTTTAAATGGAATACCCACATTTTTATTACAGATTTAGATTTTTGGTCAAATTTTAAGGTCACTTTATGCAAAACGTCAGATATTAGACTTTGAAAATCTTCATTTTTCAAATTTCATCAAATTATAACTTGGACACGGTACGAGATAAAGAAAAATGATTTACATGTCCCTATCCTAGTTTTTAATTCTCTATCTAACAAAGAACACTTTTTTGATAGAAACAAAAACGTTAGGAACACTTGCACATTTGCATGTGTAAAAATAAAAAAAATGTTTACCATCAAAACACAAATTATTGAGAAAAAATTGCAATAAATAAAGGGAGTGACTACTGCTCCGGCCGCCGGCCCGGCCCCCTGAAATTTTATTCCAATACGGTCGGACGCGCGCATTACTTAATGTCCGCAAAATGACGTTTAAGAATATCGTTATCGGCTAGTGACGCCAACGGTCTCGGTGGGTATTCGGATATTGTACAGAACTGCTACTTTGTTCTCCTACGGCTAGACGAGTTCTGACCCCGCAGCGGTTTGATATATTTTGCTTGTTTTTACATCATCTTTTTTCCAAAAAATGCGTGTGTCTGGTGCGAGAGGGCAAGAAAGGGCTTTGTTTAAAATGCGTTCTCTCAGCTTAATTTTTTTACGACTCCAAAATGCAAATTATGTTGACATTCTGTAATGCGCATGCCCGACCGTGCATCGGCCGAACGTTACATTAAATTTTGTTCCAACACGGTCGGACGTGCACATTACGCAATGTCAATAAAATACGCCAACGCCAAATGCGTTTGTCTGGTGCCCCGTCAGCTGAGGGGTCTGTTTCAAAAATGCGTTCTGTCAGCTTTCGTTTCACTATCATAATTAGTTTTTACACTTTCAATGTATTGACATTTAGTAATGCGCATGCCCGACCGTGTTCGAACATAATTTTAGGTGACGGTTGGACAGTGTAGTAGTCACTCCCATTTTTAAACGAATTTTTAACGAAACTTTTAGATTACTTTAATAAAATAATGCCTATTAATAATAAATTAATGTAATTTCTGGCATTGGTGTTTGTCCACAATTTGAGCAATATTCGGGCGGATGTTGGTTGACGCAAATATAAGCGATTTTGTCAATTTCATCAAAGAAAAGAATTGTTCACACGTATAATATAATAGGGAGTGTATTATGTTCCTACCGATAGGCAATTAATTTCCAGAAAAAACTTTTCCTACCGGTAGGTGCTTTTGTTTTCTTTAAAAGATCACCTACCGGTAGGCGAATTCTTTATAAATAATTTTTCACCTACCTGTTGATTTCTTATAGCAATAAAGTTTATAATGTGGTATTCTGGATATCCAAAAAACAAAACCGATTGTTTTCTAAAAAATATATTTGCACACTAGTACAGAAAGCCATGAAAGCGTAGAAGGGACACATTTTGTACTTATGCATTAATTCTATTTATTTTATAGATAGTAAGTCGGAAATTACTTTTATTTCGACATATAACTTGAAATTGTAGTTTATTTCGAGATAATATTACAAAGGAAACTTTAATTTCGGCATGTAGGTAAGACAAAGTTATAGGGGTTTACTTCCAGATACATAATATCACAGAGTAAAATTAATTTCGACATAAAAGACGAAAATATGTAATAATTATTTCGAGATAATTTTGTGGGGGAAACTTTAATTTAAACAAGTAAGAGGAAATTATACTTTACTTCGAAATAATATCACAAACTTCGATTTCGAAATAACAACACGAAAATAATAATTAAGTTTACTTCGTAATATTATCTCGAAATAATTATTATTTTCGACTTTTAGGACGAAATTAAGTTTACTCTGTGATATTATCTGGAAGTAAACTATAATTTCGTCTTTTATGTCGAAATTAAAGTTTCCTTTCTAATATTATCTGGAAATAATTTTTATTTTGACTTTTATGTCGAAATTGATTTTACTTTGAGGTATATTAACTTGAAGTAAATTATAATTTCCTCTTACATGTTGACAATAAAGTTTACTTTATAATATTATCTCGAAATAAACTAGGTATAATTTCGAGTTATATTTCAAAATAAAAGTAATCTTATTATCTGTATTATCTGTATTATCTGTAGTAATACAATAAGTGGTCTGGAATTGTCGGAAATTTTACGAAAGCTGTTGCGTTGCTTGGTAGCCACGAGTGTAAATTTGACAGTTAAAAGATCACGAGCGCTGCTTGCGCGAGTGATCTTCTGTCAAATTTACACGAGTGGTTAGTAAAAGCAACAGCTTGAGTAAAATTACCTAAAAATTCCAGACCACGAATTGTATTTAACAAGATTATTATTTTAATCGAAGCAAGATAGTTCAACGCGAAATTTTACTTCAATTAATTCATATACAAAAAAAGATGTTGGGAATATTTGACGTTTGGCAGGTACTAAAGTAACTAGATTATAAATTATAAATGTACCTACAAATTCGCAACTATGGCAACTTATCAACAAGGAAAATTATCGAAAAAATTACCGAAATAATACACGCTTCCAGACCCAAATAAAATGTTTCTATTGGTCAATTTGACGATGAAAAAAATAATATAAAGTCTGAATAATATAAGTTGGCGTATGATTGAAATAATCTACGCATCATGTTAGTTTGATGTCTCTCTCGCACGCAACTAGTTGATATGGCAGCTAATTATTAACGTAAGATGAAATAATGAAATTTTCCATTGTAACTCTTTATTTCACTCATTCTCATTTATAATGTTGGATAACAATGTATTTGTACGTCTTTGCTTGTCTCGTATGTTATCGAAGCGAAGAAAGATGGAAATAACAATTACGAATTCCATAATTAACCAACAACAAACTCACTTAGAAAGAGTTGCAGAAAAGCGAAACCTTCTGAGGCACCAAGGCTTAGTTCGTGACATACTAAAGTCAGAGATATGAATAAAAACGAATAAAAAGAGATAGGGGTAGGCCCAGATTAGACTACTGCTCTCAAATAGTTAGGGATGTAGGATGTTCAACTTTTGGGGAAATGCATAAGTTAGCTCAGGATAGGAAAGAATCGAGGTACAGTCTTCGGGCTGAAAACTTTATGATGAACCTCACTTTAGATCTACTGCAGTAGTCACACTTATTTAAGTGTTTCGTAAAGACAATGACCCACGAAGGATAAATTGTCAGTCAATGAGAATTCAAGCCCAAGGAAAATACACCATTATTAAATTTTAAATCGACTGCAGTAGTTAAACATATATGAAGTAATGAGTAATGAGTAATAATCGTGCATAGCAGTCTAGGAAAACTACACAGGAGGCCTCCCCCACGAAAAATGTGATTTAAAATGTCGACTTAAAATTTAATAATTGTACATTTTCCTTTGGCTTGAATTCTCATTGACTGACAAATTTAACCTGTTTTTAAAAATCATCAAAATATTAATAAATAACCAAGTTATTAGCAAAACACCAAATTGCCAATTTTTTATTTTTTTCAAAAATCTTGGAAACCAACAGAGCAAGGTCGATTTTTGTGAAAGCATATTATAGAGCTCTAAATTGTAAAGCTTTTCCCCCATTTAAAAGTGTTTCTATTTTTAAAGATAAGTGAGATAGCAAAGTTGTCGAGGCTTATCTGAGACACCCTGTATTATGATACGTTGGCTATGTTCCATATATCAGAGTCAATGACTTCAAACAATGTATGTAGGTAGGTATGAAGTAGGTACAACTGAAAACAGAATTAATGGTATCACCCTGTAAATCGAATATGAGGTATCAAAAAACTAAAAAAAAATATGTTATCACCCTGTATATCGAAAACGAAGTGACTTAGCACATTTTCACGGTTATGAGAACATTATCACTTTAAATCGGTCAGGGAATTGCATTCTGAAATATCGGCGTGCAAATAAGGAACACACCGTATACATTTTTATACAAAAAGTACTTACTGTGTGTTCTTTTGTCCTTTACCAACTCTTTTTTGGAAATCTCTTCCTCCATGGCTACAGGCGTAAGTCAACCGATAATATTTGAGACTCTTGTTGGCTAAGTTAACTCGGTTCGGTTTTGACTTCTTGGCAGCTTCTAAAGTTAACGAATCTCGCATGTAAACTTGAGTAAAATTTTCCTGTGCATAATTTTCTATCGCGCACTTTACTTCATGAAAAGTTTTATACTCTTTTTTAAGAGTCAACATATTTCTATGAAATTAAGTAGATGTTAGCTATATTAGTTTGAATGAAATCCTACACTTGCACTTACCTTTTCAGAAGTAAACAAACACAATTTTCTGACACCTGCGACGTACACTGTTATGCTGCAGAAATTATTAGGTTAAGTTTTTATGGTAGGTGAAAAATTATTTATAAAGAATTCACCTACCGGTAGGTGATCTTTTAAAGAAAACAAAAGCACCTACCGGTAGGAAAAGTTCTTTCTGGAAATTAATTGCCTATCGGTAGGAACAAAATACACTCCCAATATAATATGTGCTGTCACAGACGAATTTAAATTCGTCTGTGGTGCTGTACATGAAACGGTGCATTTTATGTGTTCCTTGTTGAGAGAGACGTTACATTTTTTAATAGACATCACTTTGCTTTTTTTTAAATATTCAGTTCTGTGCCACGCGGGCCGCATAAAAATGTCAGAGGGGCCGCATGCGGCCCGCGGGCCGCAGGTTGCACGGGCCTGACTAATGGGTCTGAAAAATACTGCTTCCTGATTGGCAATTTTTTGTTATTTTTTGACCAATCAGGAAGCAGTATTTTCCAGACCTATTAGATAGAGAATTAAAAACTAGGATAGGGACTTGTAAATCATTTTTCTTTATCTCGTACCATTTCCAAGTTATAATTGATGAAATTTGAAAAATGACGATTTTTAACGTTTAATATCTCAAAGAGGGTGCACTTTACACATGCGATGTTTTGCATAAAGTGACCTTAAAATTCGACCAAAAATCTAAATCCATAATAAAAATGTGGGCATTCCATTTAAAATAAGAGAGTAGGTACTCGTTTCCAGTATAACCGGAAGTTGTCAGATGTTGAAAATATTTTTTTCTACACCTATTTAATTATATGACAATTATTCGGATTTTCTTCGTGAAATATCGTACCCGTAATTCACTGTAGTGAATTATGAAATCATAATTCACGGCATTTTGGCCAATCACAAATATAGATTCAATAATCACTGTTTCCCTGATCCAATGATATTATATATCGACCGCGATCAACTCTTGCTGGAGCTGACAATCGCTCGGGTGACAGTCAAGTGTATCTCGCCATATTACTTGTTTACGTTTTCCAACGTATGCACTTCGGTCGAGTAGGTACCCATTAATCCGTACAAACTAACAATTCAACCACTAAAACTGGCAGAATTTAACAATGGAAGGGACAACTCCAAATTTATATATTACTAACTGCACAAATTTCAATATACAGGGTGGGCCAATAGTGCGTAGTTGGTCCATATCTCTGATTCTATTCAAGATATCAACATGAAATTTTACGTGTGTGTGGAGAACCCCACGAAGCTTCTGTTAAAATTATTTTGATGTATACAGGATGTTCACGTGCTACGTATCAAACCAAAGTTATGTTTTTTCAAGTGGAATGCCCCACATTTGTTTCATATTTGGATTCTCCATAAAATTTCATGAAAGTTGATATGCTACACGGTGGGGTTTAGAGTAAGCGTTGTTAAGATATGGCTATTTTAGTACCAGTTTGAACACAAATTTGTGGTGCTACTGACGTCTGCTGGTCAAAGATAACTCTGATTTATTTATTGGACTAGGTTCAGAGGACACTCTATTTGTAAAATCCATTAACACTTTTTTCAAAATAGTTCATATAGTGGCCAAAATGGAGCTTTTCTGAAAAATGCTAAATGGAACACCCCATATATTATTTGCAGGTTTAATAGCCAGTTTATTAAGCTTTTCGCTGATGTAGATATTGGCAGGTCTGCGACTGATAATTTAGACAGAAATAAAGATTGAACCTTAAGAACTGAGATTTTTGCCGTAATTTTGTACCATCTTTGGGGAATTTCCGCCATTTTGCCACCCAAAATTCAGAAAAATGCGTACACTTTGTTTTTACAGAAAATTTAGCGAATAGAGTTTACACCGGCACAAGAAATCTCATTGTAAGTTTACTTCTTGAAAGGACGGTTTTCTTCCATGGCACTCCTTGTTTGAATTTATACCTAGGTTTAATAAGTTACCATTTATTTAAGAATATGCCCATGGAGAAACAATCTTCCGATGAAATTTTTTGTCTCAATGTGAAATCAACTTCCAAAAACAAAATGGAAACCATATTTTGTGATTTGGGCGCTAAAATATGGGAGAAACGAATAAAATACCGGTAAAATTACTACATTTCTAAGTTCAATTTTCAATTCTACCGAAACCGTCAGTCGCAGACCTAACAATATCTACATCAATCAAAAGCTTAGTAAACTGTCTATCAAATATGCAAATAATATATGGGGTGTTCCATTTGAAATTTTTGAGAAAAAATGCATATTGCGTAAGCTGTCCACCCTGTATGATATTAAGTTTTGTGACAAGGACTTGTACCTTGACGCAGTTCTAGTAATACTGGGACGGGTGGGATGGCTTGCGCGCTTCAATGATATAAAGAGCCGAACCATAGGTTTAACCATATTGGAGGGGTTTTTATTTGAGAAGCCAGACTAAATCAAGTCCCTGGAAGGGGGCAGCAGCTCTTTCAGTAATCATAGTGGCAGAGATCGTGAGGGTTGGTATGGCACTGTGATACACACTACTGCGATGTGGAAGGCAACGGGAAACCACCACATTATTTTATCCCTAGTACAGCGTACTTTAATTTATGATGATGGGACCTTCTGGAGTAAAATATTCCGGAGGTAAAATAGTCCCACATTCGGATCTCCGGGCGGGGACTGCTTCGGGGGGAGTCATCAGAAATGATAAGTGTAACATCTCACGAGTCGGAGCGTGGAATGTTAGAAGCATGAAACAAGTAGGGAAGTTAGAGAATTTGAAAATTGAGATGGATAGGTTAGCATTAGACGTAGTAGGTATCAGTGAAGTGCGATGGCCAGAAGCTGGAGACTTCTGGAGCGGAGATTTTAGAGTAATACACACAGGATCTGTAGGAGGAAATTCGGGAGTAGGAATTGTTATGCGGAAAAAAGTAGGACAGAGTGTAGAAAATTTCTTACAGCAAAGTGACAGGGTAGTTATGGTTAGGTTAGATTCGAAACCTGTAAAAACAGTAATAATACAGGTATATATGCCCACTTCTAACTACAGTGATGAGGCCGTAGAGGCAGTTTATAGTGATATTGAATGTGTGCTAGATTTTGTGAGAGGGCACGAAAATTTAATAATTACAGGAGATTTCAATGCAGTCGTAGGCATAGGGCGAGAGGGCGGAATAGTTGGCCCCTTTGGATTAGGCAATAGAGTCCATTAGTTAGGTTATGTTACTAGTTTCGCGGGCTATCCTACTTCAAAATTCTTAACATGGAGCTCTTATGGGACATAGATTTTAAACACTGATTATTTAAATTCAGTGCATTTCTTAACGAGGATTCTGCAAGTGACATATAGACTGCTCTTTCCAGCTGTTACAGTTTCAAAAACAACTTAAAATATAACTTAATTTCAGAAATATTTTAAAACGGAGCTCAGTACATATTAGAAAAGAACGTATGTCGGGTTCAGACCAGACCAGTGACCTTGGAGATTATTTTGACGTTTGCTGCACAGGGTTTGAGGCTAAATTGTTTATTTCTGCGGGTTATTTATTGTTTAATTTTTATTTAATAGGTGGTTTAAGTTCTTATTTATATTTAAAAAGTGTAAAATGGAAGAAAAAGTGCTAAAAATTAGTGTTGTTAACGACTTCATTTAAATAATCTACTGCGCCGGTTCTATCACCGACATTCTCGCGCCGAAAATTGCAGTAGTTTGTTGAATTTTAGTTTTAAACAAAATGACTGCATAAATAAATGCTTTTACAAGACAAACGGTGAAAAAAGGCTTCATAGTAATCGCCATATATTGATTTAATGCTAAGAAATCAGGATGAAAGGTAAAAATAGAATGTGAAGTGCAAGGTCATTTAACCTCCATTTAAAGTGCATTGAAAAATTTTACCCAACTATTCTCTTAGGATAGCGTTTTAAATTTCGCGCTTTGATTTCGCCGTTACACTAATAGACTCTAGGTACGTTCGGTTGTATAGAGTAGAGTAGATACTGAACAAACGGAGCGCAGTGTCACGTGACTTCAGAGTAGGATGTGTTTCAAAGTTACTCCCGAACGCTCAGAGCATAGCTGCGCGTGGATATGTCATTTTTAGTCTTAACCTCCAAAATGTTAAAGTTTTATGTTGTATAGAATTATACAATTTTGCAATATGAATGGTAATTGCTGTGATTTATTCATTATCTTTATTTTTCCAGTACAGATCCCCATCTATGAAAGAATATTTTAACGTTAATTGTAAAACTTTCCTAACTAACCTCGCTCTTACTGTCTGCCTGGGAAAATACAAAACTTGATTATTCTCAATAATACCCAGGTAGATTATCATTTAACGCCAAATTTAACTCGGTACTGCCTACTATTCTTGACAAATTGGCATTAAACTTCAACCGCGTAGAAAAACACGCTGTTAGGTTAAATTTTCGCGCGTAAAATGTATTCAATCCCGGGGCGTGCTCCGAAATTGGTGGTGCAAATAGAGTGAACTCCAAGTACTCCTCAATGCAACAACCGAACGCGCAAGACCACGCTCTTAATGATCCAGATTGCATTACCGAACGCATGGAGCGCATGGAGTAACTCGATTTGGCACATCCGAACGCAGCTTCTATAGGAACGATAGGGGAGTTAGACTGATAGAGTTCTGCGATAAACATAACTTAACGGTCGCGAACACTCTATTTCACCATCATGTTAGGAGATGCTATACGTGGAAGATGCCAGGAGACTTAAGCTGGGAACACATTTCTCTGATGTGTTGTGTTGTGTTGTGTTGTGTCGTGTCGTGTTGTGTTGTGTTGTGACTCGCCGTGTGCACATGTTTCTGTCGTGTTGTGACGCAACGTTTGATAAACTGGTGCTACCCCATTTCTCAAAAGCTCCAGTATGTACACACCGAGCGTTTTCGTCCCCGATTAACCGGGAACTTTTTATAGAACTGTTTCTATACTTTTTTCCACACTGTATGTAAGTACAAGTGAAGTAAAAATTCTGTTGTTTTACCTGTAGAATTCATTTCCCTGCCTATCTCCTCCCACGTCTCTTGCCGCATACACTCATTGCGGTAATTCTTCGAATTCGCGTTGAATAAACATTCGTAATTTGTAACTTTTTCAATTAAGACAGCTTCATCCATATTTTTTAAGCGAAATGACCCGTGCACACTTCTCTGACGCTCTGATGTGTTGTGTCGCGATGCAACGAAAATCTGGAAAGAAGGGATCGCGTCGCGTCACAACACAACACAACACAGCGCGTAGCGTCAGAGTAATGTGCACGCGCCCCGTTTAATTACATGCGATTTATGCTGTATGATCCATACAACGTTGCGTCACAACACAACACAACACAACACGTCAGAGAAATGTGTCCCTAGCTTTAGCGAGATATCAAATAGATTACATTCTCGTTAGGCAAAGATTTAGAAATCAAGTTAGGGATTGTAGAAGTTATCCAGGAGCAGATATAGATAGTGATCACAACATAGTCGTTATGAAAGCCAATCTTAAATTTAAGATTTTGAAAAAAAGAAGCGGAAGAAGGTATCTTGACCCAGAGAAACTAAAAGATGATGATATGCGCAATAAGTTCGAGAAAAAGACAAACGAAGCACTAAAGGGCACGGGTGGAAATATTGTTAGGGACATAGAGGCAGAATGGAATTGCATTAAAAATAGTTTAGTTTCCTCAGCTAGGGATATTGTGGGTCATAAACAGAATTAAAGTAGGAAACCCTGGATAACAAAACATATTGTGAGTCTAATAGAGGAAAGGCGAAAATATAAAAATAGGTTAGATGAAACAGGGAAACAAAGATATAAGGCGATCAAGTGGGAAATTATTCGGGAATGTAGGAAAGCGAAAGAGCAATGGATCGATAATAAATGCAAAGAAGTGGAAGATAAATTCGAAGTAGGAAAGACTGATGAAGCATATAAAATAATTAGGAGAAATTTTAGAGAAATTGGATCTAGTACCAAAAACATTAGAAATGAGGCAGGAGATATCCTAATCGGAAGTGGGGAGAAGGCAGATAGGTGGAAAGAATATTTAGGAAACTTATATGCGGGACAGGAAGTGCAAGATATATTAGAAAGCGAAAGCAGTGTAGAGGGGGATAACCTAGGGAGTCCTATAATGAGAGAAGAGTTTGAGATAGCACTAAAAAGTTTAAGGAATAATAAAGCACCAGGTATAGATGGCTTGCAGGCAGAAATCTTAAAGTGCGCAGGTCAAGAGGTAATAGATCGTTTATTTAAACTAGTTAGTCGCATATACCTGACAGGCGAGATTCCAGAAGATTACAAACGGAACATCATAGTAGCTTTGCCAAAAAGAAAAGGCGCGGATAGATGCGAAAATTTTAGAACTATCAGTTTAACTTCCCATGCGTCAAAAATTTTAACTAGAATTGTGCAAAGAAGGATGGAGAAAAAGGCGGAAGAAATATTAGGAGAAGATCAGTTCGGATTTAGACGAAATAGAGGAACGCGCGAGGCCATTCTAGCTTTACGAGTAATTATAGAAAAAACGATAGAAAAGAGAAAGAGCGTCTATATAGGATTTGTAGATTTAGAAAAAGCCTTCGACAACGTAAAATGGGGGAAGATGTTCGAAGTGCTGAGAAAGGTAGGGATGAAATACAGGGACAGAAGAATAATACATAATCTCTACAAAGAGCAAAAGGCAGTTATAGAATGTGAGCAGGAACAAAGGGAAGTAGATATCCGGAAGGGAGTGAGACAGGGATGTGCATTGTCACCTCTAGTTTTCAACTTATATATCGAAGATGCGATTAATATTGTTAAGGAAAGAACAGCCTCAGGGATCAATGTACAGGGCCAAACTTTAACATGCTCAGATTTGCGGATGATATAGCAGTGTTAGCATCTAGCAAAGAAGAATTAGGAGCGGCTTTGAATGAAATGGAAGCAGTTTTGACACAGGGCTTCGGCATGAAAATCAATAAAAAGAAAACTAAAATTTTGGTATGTAGGGGATGTGAAAATAGAACTAAAATGGAAATACAAATTGGAAATGAGAAGATAGAGGAGGTCGCGGATTTCTGCTACTTAGGAAGTAAAATAACTCAAGACGGTAGGAGCACTAAAGATATAAAACAAAGAATGGCGCAGGGCCGAGTGCGTTTAACAAAAAGAAACAACTGTTATGCTCGAGAACGGTTAATATACAGGGTGGTCCAGTTTATATCATCAGGATTTCACCAGCTGAAAGTTTATCAAAAAATAAAGATAGTTTGTCTAATAAAACATGGTCTAATTTTGCTTCTTTTTTGATGTACAGAGTGTTAAAGAAAATAAATTATTTTATATAATTTGCTATAAATCATTAATGAAAAAGGGTAGCCTCCTGAAATTTTGCATAGATCATTTCTTTTGTATTCTCTGTTAAATAGTGGTTGTAATTATTTTATTTAGAACACAGAGGCGTGCGTACGGGTTTTCTCAAAAATACTTTATTTAATACAAGGTACGCCACTGGTTTTTTTAGAACACCAAATACAGAGACGATTTCTCATTCAATTTAGAAACCTTTTTGTATCTTACAATTTTTTGATATCTCAACTCAAAACAAAAAAAAACATTAAAAAGCATCATGTGACCAATTACTGAAAAACAACATTAAGCTGATTTCATGAGGGTTTTCATGTGCTCACACATGCTGATTGTGGAAGTTAACCATTCCTCTTCGAGTAAAACATGATTCGTCTGTCCATAAAATATTGTTTATGAAATTCTCATCATTTTGAACAGAGTCCAAAAGCCATTGATCACATGGAGGCTGTGATTAGGCTTTGACGTTTTGCACTTTGGCTGAACTTCTCCTGTGCTATAAGTAAATAAGTTACGTTTAAGTTATAAAATTTGTGTATGTATGGTTAAAGTATTAAAATATGAAATGCCCTTTCGTTTTTCAAATCAAGAATATGCTGACATGCATTACGTATACGGATTTTGCTATGGATACTCAGCTGCTGCAGCTCGAGAATATCACTTGCGATTTCCAAATAGACGGCAGCCACAAAATAATGTATTTGCAAATGTGCACCATCAATTTGTTACTCAAGGATTGAGATTTACACCTAGAAATCCCAATCATCGTATCGCTAACGAGGTAATCAAAAACAATCGCATCTTGCTTGAATTTGACAGAGATCCTAGAACAAGTCAGAGAAGAGTTTCTAGAACAAGAACTTTTAGGACCGGTTGTTAGAACGTGGATCAAAATGTAACGCGAGGCTACATTTAATTCGACTTTCGTTGCTAAGGTACTGACTTTTTGATTGGTTGTATCATAGCAACGAAAGTTGAATTAAATGTAGCCTCGCATTACATTTTGATCCGCGTTCTAACAACCGGCCCTTAGAATTCCAAAAACTACTATTTTACGTGTATTAAGATGGGATCATATACGACCTTCTCATCTACAACCAGTTCAGGGCTTGCAGCCAGGGGATGAAGATCGCAGAATGAGATTTTGTCAATGCCAATTGTGCAATTGTGCATCCAGCAAAATGGTTCCTACACTAATTCAATTGCGATTCTTGTCTAGTTGATATTTCAGCTAAGCTTAATGTTGTTTTTCTTTTAAGTAAATAAATTCAGTATGTAATTGGTCACATGATGTTTTGTTTTGAGTTATCAAAAAATTGTAAGATACAACAAGGTTTCTAAATTAAATGAGAAATCGTCTCTGTATTTGGTGTTCTAAGAAAACCAGTGGCGCACGTTGTATTAAATAAAGTATTTTTGATGAAACCCGTACGCACGCCTCTGTGTTCTAAAGAAAATAATTACAATCACTATTTAACAGAGAATACAAAAGAAATGATCTATGCAAAATTTCAGAAGGCTACCCTTTTTCATTAATGATTTATAGCAAATTATATAAAATAATTTATTTTCTTTAACACCCTGTACATCAAAACGGAAGCAAAATTAGACCATGTTTTATTAGACAAACTACCTTTATTTTTTGATAAACTTTCGGCTGGTGAAATCCTGATGATATAAACTGGACCACCCTGTAGAGACTAGGAAGAGACTCTTAACGTCGTATTTATGGAGTACGGCATTATACGGGTGCGAAACTTGGACAATAGGAGAAGCGGATAGAAAAAGAGTAGAAGCGTTTGAAATGTGGTGCTACAGACGCATGATGAAGATACCGTGGATAGATAAGGTTAGCAATAGGGAAGTATTAGAAAGAGTTGGGGAAAAGCGAAAGGTATGGAAAACAATAAAGAGTAGGAGAGATAGGATGGTAGGACACCTTCTAAGACACGAAGGAATAGTTCGTGACATACTAGAGTCAGAGATAGGAATAAAAAGAGGTAGGGGTAGGCCTAGATTAGACTACTGCTCTCAAATAGTTAGGGATGTAGGATGTTCTACTTTTAGGGAAATGCGTAGGTTAGCTCAGGATAGAAAAGAATGGAGGTACGCGTCCAACCAGTCTTCGGACTGAGAACCTTATGATGATGATGACAAAAGTAGTCAAGAATTTTACAAATAGAGTAGTCTGTGAACCTAGTCCAATAAAGAAATCTTAAATAGCTTCGACCAGTAGATGTCAGCAGTTCCTCAAAGTTGGGTCCGCACTGGCACTAAAATGGTAATATCTTAAAATTGCTCACTCTAAACCCCATCGTGCAGTACACAATCTTTCGTAAAATTTTGTTGGGAATTTAAATATGTAAACAAATGTGGGGCGTTCCATTTAAAAAAACATAACTTTGGTTTGGTGCTGGAGTATGAACACCCTGTATACACCAAAATAATTTTATCGGATGCTTCGTGGGGTTCTCAACGTACAAGTAAAGTTTTATTTTGCTAACTTGAATAGAACCAGAGATATGGGCCGACTACACACTATTGGCCCACCCTGTATATTCCTAGTAAGTAGTCCATTTATTGAAAAATAAAAATTAATGTATTATGATAGTGTTCCATTAAAGTTATCAAATTTGAGTCTAATTTATATGTTTAATAGGTGTAGAAAAAGTATAGTATTATATTCGCGATTATGACCATTATTCACTCAGATGATTTGAGCCACTCGCCTTCGGCTCGTGGGCTCAAACATCATCTTCGTGAATAATGGTTGTCATAATCGCTCATATAATAATATACTATAATTAGAATGGTCTAAGCGGAGAACTGTTGTGTGCAAATTTTCAGATTTTAATTCGCTGCCGTTTCTGAGAAACGTCTAACCGACCGTCTCCGTGAATCACCTTGTATACATCTATTTTGCTTGTCCCTGAATATTCAGGAACAGTACTATTGTATCCTAAATAATGCATTATGTTTGTGAATGAACATAAAAATGAGGTACAATGTGCCTAATAAAAGTATAAGTAATTTACTCATAAAACTTTACAGTACGAGCTAGTGTTACCAAATTATGAGAATTCAGATAATAATTTAGAAAAATATTGTACTTAGTTGTTTTAAAAATAAAAATACATAGTCGGGTCTTACGTTTTGTCACTGTAAGAAGTAAAGCAAGTGAATCCAAGCAGTGAAAATTACACTAGAAAACGAATGGTGCAAAATATGTTATGAACACGTTGACATACAGGCTGCCCCAATAGTGTGGCAGTTACCTCAGAGATCACTTCTTATTTTTATTTATCCATATTTTCCGCGCGACACCTAACTTTGTTTTTTTTTAATGGAACACCCTGTATTTGATAGAATTTTTTGATTCATTAATTGATTTTACTCAGATATTTTCTGTATCAACTGTATCAGCATTCCTTTAAAGATTTTGACAATGTAGAGGAGTTTTGAAAATTAAATATCTATACATCATGAACAAAGCGGAATGAATGAAATTTTGGTTAGATGAAAACAATATCTGGGACTGTAGTAATTAAAAAATGAAATTAAAAATATCAGATATTTTTAATTCAGTATTTAAAATTATCTACGAGATATCCACAAATAATTATTTTCATCTAAAAGATTCTTGAATTGATCTAAAAGATATTTTTAAATTATGAATTATAGATATCACTTGCTAATTTTGATATCCAAAATTGTGGCGCCCTCTAATTTCAGAGAAGAAAGCTTGTTTAGTTTGTAGGTTAGTATAAACTGGTCTTACGCGTTATCATTCTGGAGTCAGTGTTACCAATGCTGGTGGTTTTAACCAGATGTGGTGATTATTGTAAGACTGCTAGGTTATAAATATAAGTCAATAACTAAAGCTGCATCATCAATTTACACACTCCCATGTAGTAAAACGTTTTTGTCAAATTAATCTTAATAAAACAAAAAGACGCAATCAAAATGCTTAGCAGATATCCATAAGATAATTACTGAATTAAAAATATCTCGCATAAAAAATAATTCTTGTTCAGTATTCAATATTCAAAATTATTTAAAAATATCTGAGATAATTTTAAATATTTAAAAATATCTCTGAGATATCCATAATTCGTGATTCAAGATATTCTGAAACATAACATTAAAAACACAATCGGTGTTCCGTAGAAAACGTTTTTTTAATTATTATTTTTATTATTTGGTAATGAAATCAACATTTTTTTTCTTTTGGAACATACAATGTCATCAAACACTTGGGGCAAAAATCGCCTGTACGAAACTTACGACATTGTGAATGGGCAACTTGTGAATACAGGAATAAAGCTCTGGGACAGAACTTAAGACCTGTCCACATAAATGTTGTCGCAAAGTGATAATAGAGATTATTTTTAATGAAAGAATATTGTTTTAGGGAAATATTTGTTCAGCAATGTAACGAATCAATCATACGCCACGATGTTTGCCTTAAACGCAAGTTTGCTTTTTTTGTCCATAATCTACACAATGCTAAACCTGAAACTTCGCACTTCAGAGAAACAACGCCCTTACAGCGAAGCCCCGAATATAATCGTCGATTACTTCGACTTTGATCACGTTGTACAAACATTCCGGACATTATTCAAGAAACGTCCGTTTAACAGAAGAACGTACTTGTTGCTTTTCATCGGTTCCATGGCTGTGTATACTTTCCAACGAGAAGAAAAGTCAATGGGATATTTATATTTCCAACTGGCGTTGAAGTGGACTTTCGATCAAATTAGTTACTTCAGGACATACCAGTCTGCGCTACAGGATGTAGTTTTGTTGGTCGCAATTCCGCTGATGAGTAAAGTGTTTGGCTGGAAAGATACGGTTATTATTATGATTGGAGCACTTTGCCATTCCATCGCCAGACTGTTTTTTGTTTTTTCTACGACCACTTGGTTAATATATGCCGGTAAGATTGTATTTTATCTCAATCTATTTTCAATCACATTACGTGCAATTTAGGTGGGATATTTGGTGCTTTGGGACCTGTTGCTGCACCAGTAATACGGTCAATGACGTCGAAGATCATCTCGGCAAGTGAAAGAGGTATATTTTAAAAGAGTGGCTCCTTGCAGCTACGTTCTACGTGTCTGACTAGTTTTTCAAGAAAATTATATTCTCTTTCTTGCGACATTACTTTATGTAACTTGAGCAAACAAGACAGAAATAACGTTAATTGTTGAAGTAGATTATATACAGCGTGATTTTTTTAACGTGCCTATTAGAAGATTTACAATTTGTAATCAAACTGGAGATTTGAAATTTGGAACCCGGCCATAATCAACGTTGCCCAATTCAATGAAAATATTTTCAAAATGGAGGCGCTTTGGGTCATACCGGAAATCGATATTAACATCGTTTTTTCAAATGGAAACCCCTATTTTTTATTCGATTTTTGAATTTCGCTCACTTTATTGCGTATGATGAACCCAAGTTGTTATAACTTATCTGTCATTTATTCTTTATTCTGTAAAAAATGCACATTGCAGAGGTCTATTCCAAGCTTCATATCTCTCTTACTATCAACCCAAGAGGCAAAAGGTTTTTTTCCGATCGCTAGCCCAAAGTTTGAGGTGTCTTTTAGTATGCCTCTTGTTGAGAAAATTGTTTTGTTTGACACTGCAAAAAAACTTTGAAAATGTCAATGACAAAACTTCAAAAACTAAATTTTTTCAAATGGCACGTACCTATTTTTATATCTTCTTCCGATAGAAAATTAAATTTTAATGGCACTTTTATTACCCCTTCTTAAGTCTATTTCCATTACTTAACCCTTTGTTGCCCACTGGTTTCACAGTGAAACCACTTACAAAATAATTTTTATCTAAACTCCTGCCGGTTTTGCAGTGAAACCAGAAGGCGTGGCCATATATCACATGGCTATCTACGCGCTGCTATGAGTGGCTTGCCCAGAACTGGCTACTTGTAAAATTTCTGTTTTGTTTACATGTGGCCTTTCTTTGATTGCTGAGTGTCCCCAAATTTAGTAAATTTAGAAATGTTTTACAAAATGTCAGGTGAGTGAATTATTGCTTTTCAATTTCAGGATGATTTACTTGAAATAATAGAAACACTTTTCGGTAAAAGTATTACGAATTCTGTTTGTTTTTACTATAATAATTTGTTGGTTCCTCGATGAAACCGGTAGGCAGTAAGATAAACCCAGAAGATGTTTTCACACTTGTAGATGTTATAATGTTATAACATACTTACTAACTGCTAGTTGAGCAGGAAAGTACACAGAGATCTAAAGATGTTCCAAGCCCAACGATATGTTTGGGGTAGCATTCAGTATGGATCTCGTAGTACATAAAATCTGGATTTAGTTCTATAATTCAATGCCTGGCGGGGTATTTGCCCGAGGAGTAGTTGTTCGAACGGTCCAGTACCACTCAAATCATTATAATGATGGGAATCAAGAAGTTTCCCAGTTATCGAGATTACTGGGTCTTCCCGTCTAGAAACTAGGGACACTTGTATTAGTCAATGTCTTTCCAAAGATCGATTCATTTGGTTATTTGGTCACTTGCTTCTAAATGATAACCCCGTCTTATCTCTAAGAGATTCTCCTAATTATGCTTCTTGGAATTTCATAAAAAATAGTTTGTTTTTGTAACATGGGATGTGAAATAAACATTTAGTTCAAAAAAATGCTTGTTTGGGTATTGCCTACCGGTTTTACGGTGAAACCACCACCTGGAGCCCCCCCCCCCCACAATTAGAAGTTTAAAATATTGCTTGACATCACCCTTGATGCTATGTTATTAAGAAAAAAAGTGTTTGGCAGTTTTTCAACTAAATTAGATAAATCCGGACACAAAGGGTTAAGGAGATATTTAGGTTTTTTGAGAATTTTCTATTGCAAATATCGTTTTTGCAAGCGGCTAGTTGGCCATGAATGTAAAACAATTGCTGCTACGGTTACAACTTTTTTTAGTTGTCAAATTGATAGTTTTGTTGTACGTCTGACAAGTAACTCAAACTATCGAAATGAATCACTACCCTAACGGGGTCATTTTTGATCTAGTTTCTATTTACGGAAGCTGTGATAAAATAGTGGAAAGAACCTGTCATGAATTTAATTTGAAATATCCAGTTACCTCCAATGAATAGAAAGAAATTTTCATGTCTTCGCCAGAAGTTCATTCTTATTGGAAGAATAAATCCGCCCAGAAACAGGATTAAAGTGATAACCGGAGGTGAAGAAAATTAAATTAATATTTTGGGATATTTTACCGCTTTTCCAAGAGAGTCGATAAGAGCGGCCACCAATGATTTAGGATTGAGCTATTCCTCAACTCACAAGATCCTGTCTTTGCATAAACTTCATCCCTACTTCTTTATAAGACTGCAAAAACTCCGACCAACAGATTGCCTTTTGCGAAGAACTTTTGGTCAAAATACAAGAGGATGAGAATATCCCGAAACGGATTATCTGGACGGACGAGGCCAAATTTGCTCAAAGAGGAGTATTTAATAGAAGAAATCATCATTTTTGGGCCACCGAAAATCCTCATTTGGTCATAGAAGTGGAAAATCAAATCCAGTTTTCAATCAACGTTTTTTGTTTGTTGTTGGACAATCGGGTGGCATGGTACATGTATCAAGAAAATTTAAATGGGGAACGTTATTTGCAAATTATTAGCATTTTTACTGAAAATTTTCTAGATAATTTGCCTTGAATGATTAATACGTGCTATCAATTGGACGGTGCACCAGCACATTCTACAGTAGCCGTAGATCGGAAACTCAGAGATTTGGTGGTGGGAAAATAGAGGTCCGTGGCTTTGGCCGCCCCGTTCGCCGATCTTAACACCACTTGACTTTGACTTGTGCGGATGAATCAAAGAGGATGTGTACCAAACAGAACCCAGAACTCTGGAAGACTCGATTGACAGAATTATGCAAGCTATGAACTCTCTGGATCGTATTGAAATAAGAAGAGCCACAAATGAAGTCTTTCAGAAACGTATTATTGAATGTTTGAACCAAAATGGTGGACACATTGAGCATATCTTGTAGTCTTGTTATAAATTATTGCCCTAAGTTAATTTCATAAGTAAACCGTTAGTACCAAACCAAATTGCTCATTCTTCAATAATTGAAACTGCTTCTGGTTTGATTCAGTATTTATTGTTATAGCTACGTGAAAAGAGAACTATCAATTTGACAACTAAAGAAAGTTGTGACAGTAGCAACAATTGTTTTACGTTCATGGCCAACTAGCCGCTCGCAAAAAAGATATGTGCGATAGAAAATTCTCAAAAAATCTAAATATCTCCTTAAGTAATGGAAATAGACATAATAAAAGTGCCCTTAAAATTTAACTTTCTATTGGATGACAATACAAAAATAGGTACGTGCCATTTGAAAAAAATAAGTTTTTGAAGTTTTATAATACATAATAATAATATCCCTTTATTTAGCAAGTGCTAGTTATTACATACAGAAAAGAAAATACATAAAATAACAAGCAGAACCAACACGTACAAATCCAACCAAATAAGCACATCAATAAAAAATAACAAAAACTACCTCTGGAGCAAATATTCTCTCACTTTAGTTTGAAATCGGCCGAGTTGACCCAGCTGCTTGTATTGGGCTGGAAGGGCATTATATTTCTGTATTCCAAAATAGAAAATGTTTTTTATGTAGCTACTGTATTTCACTCTATCCACATAGAACTCCTCTCCAGATCGTAGATTGTATACAACCAAATCGGAGCGCCTGACTAAGGAGCCTTCAAAGTACTGCGGTGCCTTGCCAAGATTTATTTTGTGAATAAAGACCAGTGAATGCAACACAATGTTACCAAAAACACTCAACCATCCTAATTCTTTCAACATATATGAGATGGGCGTGTACCTGCTACACATAAGTAACACTCTTATGGCTTTATTCTGCACCTTTTGTAACTTATCAATGTCACCGTCATTACAGGACAACAAAACCGTAGAACAATAATTGAAATGTGGCACCACTATACAGTTAAACACCAACTTGGCAGCAAAAAAAGACATCCAATCTGATCCTGACAATGAAACTTATTTTCCTTCCTACTTCAAGAATAACTCCCAAATATTTAATGGTATCCACAAATTCCACAGCAGAGTCATCTATCAATACTTTCCCCACATTTCCAATGTCTAGCTTCCTTGAAGAGCCTATAATCATACTTTTTGTCTTACTGACATTAAGTTTGAGTCTGTTAACACACAACCATTCGTTGAGCACCGCCAGTTCACCATTTAACACAACAACAGCCTGATTTACATCTTTATGAGCCACAATTATGAGTGTGTCATCAGCAAACAAGTTAAAGAAAGAGTTCCTTAATCCGTCACCTAAATCATTTACATAGAGCAAGAATAATAAAGGTCCCAACACACTCCCCTGTGGGACACCCACATCACAGTTTACCGCTTCAGAAACTACGCCATTGACTTTTGTTTTGTTTCCTGTTCGTTAAGAATCCTTTAAACCACCTAATAACAGTGCCCTGGCAGTCATAGTAGTAGGAGTGGTCCACAGTCTCAAAAGCTCGCTTCAAGTCTACGAAAACACACACATTTGTTTTACCATCACTAATATTATTTCGCAATTGTTTTAACACTAGATGTATCGAGGTTTCGCAAGAGTGATTCTCTCTGAACCTAAACTGTTCAGATTTCAATATGTCATTGGAACCCACATAGTCGTACAATTGCTGATGTACCACAGTTTCCAGAATCTTCTCAATCACTGGGAGTAGATTAATTGGCCGAAAATCTTCAGGCCATGTACTAGTACACTAGTTTTCATTTCTTCCGGTATATGTCCAGCTTGGAGAGATGTATTTATACAATGTAGCAATGGATAACCCAGAACCTTGAAACTATCTTTCACAAGGAACACATAAAATGCACCGTTTCATGTACAGCACCACAGACGAATTTAAATTAGTCTGTGACAGTACCTACATAAGTACCTATATTATACGCGTGAACAATTCTTTTCTTTGATGAAATTGACAAATTCGCTTATATTAGCGTCGACCAACATCCGCCCGAATATTGCTCAAATTGTGGACAAACACCAATGCCAGAAATCACATTGATTTATTATTAATAGGTAAGTATTATTTTATTAAAGTAGCCTAAAAGTTTTGTTAAAAATTCATTTAAAAATAGGAGTGACTACTGCACCGTCCGACCGGCACCTAAAATTATGTTGGAACACGGTCGGGCATGCGCATTGCTGAATGTCAATACACTGAAAGTGTAAAAACTAATTATGATTATGAAACGAAAGCTGATAGAACGCATTTTTGAAACAGACCACTTAGCTGGCGGGGCACCAGACACACGCATTTTTTGAGAAAAAAGATTATGTGAAAAGATAAGCGAAACAAATCAAACCCGTACGGGGGTAGAACTCATCTAGCGCTAAGTTGAGACGATACCCGTACACCCACCGAGACCGTTGGCGTATTTTATTAACATTGCGTAATGCGCACGTCCGACCGTGTTGGAACAAAATTTAATGTAACGGTCGGACGATGCAGTAGTCACTCCCTTTAAAAATTGTTTGAATAATAAGATATTTATTTTTTTGTAAGTTTTCTCAATAATTTGTGTTTTGATGGTAAATATTTTTTTTATTTTTAAACATGCAAATGTACAAGTGTTCCTAACGTTTTTGTTTCTATCAAAAAGTGTTCGTTGTTAACTTTTTCTACTGTCCACAGTGGTTGGATCGAGAACTTTAACATGCCAAGACTCCTCAGGATGCTGACGTTGTCAGCGAAACACGTGTCGAGTTTAATTACTGTGTCACTGTTTTTTTTTCGCCTGTGGGGTTAACTTATTAAGAATTCACAGTGTTTTACTATTATAAAATTATAAATCTCAATATTTAAAGCGTTAGTCTTTAATTATTCAAAATACTCTGAATCCATCACACCTAGGGAACACTTGATAGACACTAGTGCGGCCCGCTAAGATTTCATAAAACTTGCAAATGGCCCTTTCGCTTAAAAGGTTGCACGGGCCTGCATTAAATGAACTCCCAACTACACGCCTGTAATGGCCCATCCACGTTTTCTGCACTGGAGCAATATAATTCACCACTTGCTCCAAACTATCTCTAAAAAAGCAGTTCATATTCTTAGCAAGGGATTTTTGTACTTTGCCACAGTCAACATAGTCAAATTTAGTTACGACTTCAGCTCGCTTTTCCTTCCCAATTTTTTCTTTGATTGCTGCCCACATTTTCTTCCTGTTATTTTTATTTTTGTCGATTTTTTCGTTAACATTTTCAAAGTTTCTTTGCAGTGTCAAATAAGACAATTTTCTCAACAAGTGGCATATTGAAAGACACCTCAAACTTTGGACTAGCGATAAAAAAAACCTTTTGCCTTTTGGGTTGACAGTAAGAGAGATATGAATTTTTCAATAGACCTCTGCAATGAGCATTTTTTACAGAATAAATAACATACCTACATCGAAAGAAAAACTATGACAGATAAGTTATAACAACTTTGGTTCATCATACGCAATAAAGCAGGGGTCTCCAAACTTTTTAGCCTAAGGGCCACACTGACTTCTCCATCGAGTCCTAAGGGCCAAGACCTAGCTAGCTCATCATACCAACATACTGTAGTTTTGAATTACGCGCAAATTTTCCTATTGGGACTAGCCGGCGAGTGAAATATCTATGGCGCAGGGCGCAGGGCGCGAGGGTGGACTCCCTTCCGTTCGCAATTTCGGTTGGTATTTACGGGCAAGTGTCAGGGACATTTCTGCTGTGTGATCGCTTGTCTGGAAAATTCGAGTACTTTCGAGTCTTTGAATATGTTCTACGCACCAAGGACAGTGCCAAAGTTTGAATTGAGAGTGAAACTATGGCGGGCTGTAGTTTGGAGACCCCTGCAATAAAGTGAGCAAAATTCAAAAATCGAATAAAAAAAATAGGGGTTTCCATTTGAAAAAAAACAATATTAGTATCGATTTCTGGTATAACTGGAAGCACCTCCATTTTGGACTGTATTTGTTTGAAAAACAATACCTCATGCATAAGTGCTGGAGGTGGTCGCGTAGACAGTGAATCGCTCAAGGAGCTGCAGTAATTTGTTTAATCCAAATTTACCGTCATCATATTATAGGGAAGGCCTTCTCTGTTCTTGCCGTGGCCGATAATGCGATACCTTTAGTGTCCGGTGTTTGTTATTCACAAATATACAAAGCTACACTTCACGTTTATCCAGCGGCAATTTTTTATCTTACGATAGGGACACAGATGGTATTGTTTTTAATCGCTATGTAAGTATTCTAAACTATGTCCCAACTTTGATGGTATACGTATTTTATTTTTGTAGATATATAAGATGCCATGCATCAGATCATGCTTTAGTGCACGAAGACGAGGAAATTAAAAGGAATTTGAATGAGAACGACAAAGTTCTATCAGATGGATAGTAGGTTTTATTACGATTTTATTATTTAGTTTTTAAAATACAGTCTCAGGTTATTAGAATGCTTTTTTATTCTTTTGAACAAGAGAATCGAGTCTTGTTTATTAATTACAGTTCCATCCTTGATTTCTCAAAGTATTTTAAGACTCGTTATCTTTGAAATTGTAGTTATGTGCAGCCTCGGATAAGATAATAAAATGGAACCGATTTATAGAGAAACAAACTGAAATCGTTAATACAATATACCGCGCAAGTTACAGTCAAACAGATTTAAGTTGGCGAGCGGTGGGGTTGCTTTGCGGATGCAATAAAATGTCTTGCAGTATCAGTGGCGCAGGTAATATAAGGTCTCTTCGTATTTCGCGTTTGAAGAAAATTAAATATTTCCGAAGTCTAAACAGGTTGTTAGAACAGAAGAACATACAGGATGTGCCAATTCGTACAGAACGCTCGAAACTGGTTTAAAGTTTTGTGATATCAAAAATGTTATCTAACAAGAACCTAGTCCTGAATGATGGCAATTTTTAGGCATAAAATGAATTCTTAAGTTCGTTTGAATTTTTGAAACAAATATATGGAATCTTTAATCTGACACTGCAAGTATCAAATTCTTCAGAAAATCTTAAATATCTCAAAACTCTTACGGTTTGGGGTGTTAAGCAGAAGAAATGGAACATCCTGCATGAGAAAACATAATTTTAAACTGTAGCCAAAGAAAAATTCTTAGTGCGAAGCATAATAAGGTGGACAAAAAAATGCCCTTATGTACTTATAAAATATATTCTAAACATCAAAAATATACACAAAACATGGTCCCACCTTAAAAAACAAACGTGCCACTAATTCAAAAATCTTCCAAATATCACAGTGTTTTAAATCTTAAAAACTAAACCTACACTTTACACTTATAAAAACTACTCTACTTTTTTCTCTTCACTAATAGCCCAAACAAGAGGTTCATCGACTGTTTTCTTACCCACTTTACTCTTAGTACCGATCGTCCTACTTCTTTTCGAAAAATGATCATCAACGGGCAATTTTAAATTCCTGTATAACCCCACGTTTTCTCGAGGCAAATCCTCCGTCAAATAACTTAATTTACTCTTATTACTAATGTCATACTTACGCGAAAACTTTTTCAAATTCTTGTCTTTTATCGATTTTTTCGGACTTCTCCAAACGAAATCGTTGGCTACTAAATCGTAGTCTATTTCTATATTGTCGCAGAAACTTTCTAAATTTCTAGAAAATCGATAAACGGGAGTGTAATAGTGGGTGAAGGGTTTTTCGTGGGCTACACATTGCATCGCGAGCCACGAATGTATTAGTAGTAGAGGAAACCTCTTCGTCCAGTAATCGGTGAAATGGTCGGGTATGTCACCAAGAGCTGCCTGTGCTTCCGCTGTTAACTCCCTGAAGTGATGTTTCTGAATAAAAAAATTTACTAATTGGAACATCTTACCGACTCACAGATGAGTAATAAATGAATGGAAATCAACATAAGCCTACAGGAGAGCCCCGAAAACTTAAATAGGAACAAAACGGATTCAGAAGAAGTTTGAAAACATATTGAACAAATTGAGAAAGACAGAAACAGAGCAATAGCGTGATATATGGGAGAATTAGAAATGGAAGAAAATGTAAACCAGAATGGGAAGCGAATTAGAATTCTACATAACCAACGATATGTTGGTCTATGACCACGGAAAAGTACCTCAATATACATTTGAAAGAAGATGGTATGCTCAGAAATTAGTGGACTACATGATATATACAAGAATAGACTGAAAAACTAAGGAATTAAGATAACAGACAAATATACCAAGAAAGATTACAAAAAGAAAAAATAGAGGAAATAGGGTAGGAAGATACATGGAGAATCTTCAAAGATGTAGTGATAAATACGACAACGGAAACCTGCAGGATAAAGATGACAAACTGGAATTAAAAGAATGGCAGATGGTGGAACCAAGAGGCGAAAAATAAAATAAGAGGAAGAAATATACCGAGTGGAGATTTAGTGTGTAATCAGTTCATATCTCTGCTTCTAAGCAACACATAACTGACTTCTTCAAACTTCGGACTGAATTTGTACCAAAATCGGCGTCAGAATTGTTATAAATTGGAGTCGGAAGACTACTTTTATGGTCAGGTCTGAATTAAAAGTAGTAGTGACCTCGATGCAATGTGTGATATCCATTGTAGCAAGGTTATTCTACTGAAGTTGGTCCTACGTTGGGACAAGATTGGTGTTTATGACCTGTTTCAATGACCAACATAAATACTAAAAATAATTATTAATTTTTTAATAGTGATAAATAAGGGTTATTTTTGAAGGGGATGTAACTTTTGTTAAGAAAGGATGCCAGCCATATCTAAGGAACCGTTCATGGTACAGCTATGGGAAAGAAAAAATAATAATAAAAGTAGTCCAGAGAAATCGCTGGAAATTATTTTCGAGTTTCTAAGTTTGCTGCTAGAGGGCGTAATACTCATAGTCGACAAAAAAAACATGGTTTTCTGCAAAATTTACCCAGATAAAGTAGATCAAAAATACGAATATTGCAATCTTGAATATATTTTGTATGATTTTGGTTTACCACTTCTTACTCTAACTCATCAAATAGCAGCGGAGGGGGAAGGGGAGCATCTGGTTGTGGAGATGCTTGTAACTTCAGTTTGATTTAACCGAATTTAGCAAACTTAGATTCGTTGAAAAAAGCTATCTTCCTTTAATCAGATACTTTTATAATTTAAGTCATTTTTGTTCTGTAGTGCTCGCTAGAGGGCGTTGTTTGAAAGATCAGCATAGGGTCCCTGTATTTAGAGAGTACCGCAATCTCCGCCATGTTTACTCACAATAACAGCCGCCAAATTTGAATTGTGGCGGAACGTCAGATTTTATATTTGACATGTGTTACAAATTACGGATTCACCTTCTGATTTTTGATCCATAAACAAATAAAATTTGACTGTAATACGTTGAGGAATAATACTACAGACCAGATTGTGGAAATATATATCACTGATTCACAAAAAACGATAAAACATAAACACCAAACAAACCAACATTTCAGCTGGACTTTGACTGACATATGACATTTTGCTGCTGACACGGCAGTCCGCCATATTTACTCACAGTTCTGAAACATAGTGGAGCTATTGATTGCGGTACTCTCTAAATACAGGGACCCTAGATCAGCATAGGGTCCCTGTATTGAGAGAGTATTGCAATCTCCGCCATGTTTACTCACAATAACAGGCGCCAAATTTGAATTGTGCCGGAACGTCAGATTTTATATTTGACATGTGTTACAAATTGCGGATTCACCTTCTGATTTTTGATCCATAAACAAATAAAATTTGACTGTAATACATTGAGGAATAATACTACAGACCAGATTGTGGAAATATATAACACTGATTCACAAAAGACGATAAAGCATAAGCACCAAACAAACCAACATTTTAGCTGGACTTTGACTGGCATATGACATTTTGCTGCTGACACGGCAGTCCCCCATGTTTACTCACAGTTCTGAAACATAGTGGAGCTATTGATTGCGGTACTCTCTAAATACAGGGACCCTAGATCAGCAAACTTTTCAGATTTTCTTGAAAATTTTAAATGAAACGGTATAATAATTATAAATTAATTAAAAAGAGGACAAAATAACGAGAGAAACAGTGAAAACCGCACATTGATATCTTTTTTCCAACCGGAGATATGGACAAAAGAGTTTTAGAGGCGGGACGACGGGTTAATTACTAACCTTTATACATGCCACCGAATATGAGACATTTTGAAAATATAATCATTAAAATTATATGTTGCTCCTTCGTGGACTTTTTAAATGTGGAAATTACCATTTTTTAAAGCAAAAACCTGTGTTTTAGGTATTAAAATATACTCTTGTAAATTGCAATATTTATTATGAATTCTTAAGAAGATAACCCCACACGCCGAAAGACAGTGACACAGTCATTAAACTCGACACATATTTCGCTGACAAAGTCAGCGTCCTCAGGGGTGTGCTGTGTAACTGTCTTTCGTGTGTTTGGTTAACTTATTAAGAATTCATAGTGAATTTACGCCAAAGTTACTGATCCAACCACTGTGTGCGCAATATATTTATAAAACAAGCTGGCGTTGAAACAAAAAGATTCAGCACAATGTCAAGGGTTTGATATCTACAAATGTCTTAAATTTTCGGAAGGTGGGAGACTTTCTCCAAACTATAGTAAAAGCTATTGTATCATAATATTTGTATAATTTGTATATTGGTATCACAGCATACACAAGTTTATCACTACTACACAATAATTACAAATGTTTAACCGGGTGTTACCAACAATTTTTGCCCCCATCCTCCCCATCCTAACACTAATTTGTTTATATCTCCGGTTAGAAAAAAGATATCAATGCGTGGTTTTCACTATTCCTTTCATCATTCTATCCTCTTTTTAACTAGGTTATAATTATTATATCGTTCCATTTAAAATTTTCAAGAGATCTTTAAAAGTTTTCTGGACTTTCAAATAGCGCCCCCTAGCGATCACTACAGAACTAAAAGAACCTAGCTCATAAAAGCATGTAATTAACTGAAGAGAGCTCTTTTTCAACGAGACCAAGTTTGCCAAATTATGTTGAACCAAATCGAAGTTACAAGCATCTTCACAATCAATCGTTCCCCTTCACCCTCCCCTGCTATTTGATGAGCTAGAGCAAGAAGTAGTAAACCAAAATTATACAAAATATATTCAAGATTGCAATATTCGTATTTTTGATCTACTTTATCTGGGTAAATTTTAGAGAAAACCATGTTTTTTTGTCGACTATGACTATTACGCCCTCTAGCAGTAAACTTAGAAACTTGAAAATAATTTCCAGCGATTTCTCTTGGCCACTTTTATTGTTATTTTTTCTTTCCCATAGCTGTACCATAAGCGGTTCCTTTGATATGGCCGGCATCCTTTCTTATTTGGACACCCGGTACATTCATCAGTAAAGTATATCTTGTGTTAGCTCCATGGGTAAAAGGGCACTTCATATTACTATGTATCTAGCAAGTATTCAGGTCTGATGCAGATATTTTTGGTAGATGTTACAATTGAACTTGAAAAATTTGTTTTGTTCAATTTTTGAGGGATTTTCTAAATCTTGTTACAAAAACACAAAAAAGTTATACATTTTGTTTCTGCTTGTTTCTGCAATTTGGTATCACATTAAGACAGCAAATTTCATTGCCATGGAAAATTATACTGCTGTTACAAGAGTAACCCCCACAACCGACACCCATGTTGTATGCGAGTGTGATTCAATAGTCTGTTTTGTACACAAGTCGCAGCTGTTTTTATAACATTGACCTTGCTTTTATTATGAGCCAGATTCATTTAGAATTGAATTGATCTAGAAATATGCAGAAGGTTTCTCTGGAGGGTATAAAAAGGCAAGTAGAGGCCGGGATTGTAGTTTAGTTAAAGATGAAAAAGGTGATAAAATTAAAAGGCGATAAATCCTAGCGAATATACGTGTTAAGTGTTGTAGTTCATGCGGGAAAGTGTTCTGTTGGCAGTGCAGAAAAATTCGCGTTACAGTGTGTACCAGAGCGTTTTGAGGTGACACAAAAGTGAATTTAGAGAAGTTTGAACTGTTAATTTGTGTACTGTTGGATTGGTTAGTGTTAGTTGCTCGTCTGCTTATCGTTTAATTGTTTACTGCTCGTTGTTTAATTGTTTATTGCTTGGTTTTTGCTGCTTATTGTTAATTACAGCATAATATCACTAATCCGGCCGTCAATAGTCCGGCACTGCCACTAATCCGGCGTTTTTTTCTAACTGCTAAATACATTTGTTACTCCATCACTCCATTATCTGATGTTCATGCTACCCCGGCGTGCTACAATCTGGCAATTAACGATCGCGCAACATATAAATAATCCAGTAATCCGGAGTTTCCAGCAAATTATGCAAATACATGTGGGGTTCCCATTCAAAAAAACTGAACTTTAGCTTGGAAAATAATGAAAGAAATTATGATAACAAATGTAACCTAGAATTTTTTTTGTTCAATATGGAAATATATAAACTTACTTTGTTTCTGAGTGCTCTCAACAAATCCCTCACTGACTCTCCCCTATAGGACCGATATTTCTTCAAATCACTGGCAACCTCATCGTCGATATAAGCTTGCCAATTACCGCGCACAACTATATTTCCTTTACTCTCCAGTGCTTGAAGTACCGGATCGTCCAGTTCAAGTTTCTCCACTCTATCGCTTACATCCTTCAAAAACAGTAATAAAAATTGTAACATTACAAATTTTCTTTCAATACCTGGAAAAAGGCCAATATTTTCGCTTTATCCCAAAACATAGGGAATGTCAAGACGGTGGCACAAGGTGGCCTTTCCGGCACTTGAGAAGAAATGAGTGCAGACACCAGCAGTTTTTGCATTACAGAATGTTCGTCAGGACCACTCAAATCTTTAAGACTAAATTCTCCGCATAAAATATTCGCTTGCCTTCTCAAAGCTTCCCCAAATGGATGACCGCCATTCGAAAGCACGTAATAAAATAAGCAACCCAATGAAAACAGGTCAATGGCACATGTCTATAAACAAAAAAAAAGTATTTCAGTGTCGCGAAAATTCTAATTAAACGTGGATGTTACAATTCTTTCTTTTCCGTTCAACATTTCTGGAGCTATCCAACCATCGGTACCAGTAACTCCGGATCGTCTGCTGAATGAAACCCTCCCTACTTGTAATTTTTTGCATAGGCCAAAATCGGATATCATGGCGTATACTCGTCCGTGATTATCAGGCATTGATAAAAGAACATTGTGTGGTTTGATGTCTCTGTGGACTGTTCAGAAAATTTAATTATTATTTTTTATTTTTCTGGACATTGTAGAAAATACAGGCTGTCTCACACTCGTGGCCTATTAGAATAAGTAGTATACAGAGAACTAAACAAGATATTGAGCTGAAATTTTGCATAAAGGCCTAGCTCTACACTGTAAAATCAAAATATTTTCAAGATGACAGCACTTCTGATCATGTCAAGAGGCGAGGAGTAAACCGGCTTGCCAGACTGAGCAGATTGGCTTTTAGTAGCATCATGTCAGATCAAGAGGTGCGCAGATCTGTTGCGCAACGCATCTTCATAAAGTTTTTGGTGCGGGAGGGCGTAAAACCTGCCGAAAGTTTGCGTCGAATAACTGCCCAGTTCACTGAAAAAACACTTTCAAGGACCCAAGTCTATGACTGGCACAGAAAAATTTCGGGCGGCTGAGAGTCAGTGGAAAACATCAGTCGTGCATCAGTGAGGCGAATATTCGTGCGATCCATGAGCTGATTGAAGGTGACCGCCGCATTACATTGTGGGAAATGGCTGTACACATCGGGATACCATACGAAAATGCTGAATGGTTACTGAAAATCGTCGGCAAGGTGGATTCCTCGCATAGTTATAAGTTGCTGTCTGTTGTTAAGTTTAAGTTAAATATGAAGAGATCTTTTGTCTGAAAGGTGATGGTTTGTTGGGATTATATTGTGTTATTGTTTGTATTAACTAGCTTTGCTATAATAAATGATTTATTATTATTATCAGATTGCAAACCGTCTTGCAGTGTGTGAAAGACTTTTGGCACGATATCGAGCACAGGGGAATGACTTGTTGGGTCTTTGAGAGTGTTTTTTCAGTGAACTGTGCAGTTAGTCGACGCAAAATTTCAGCAGGTTTTACGCTCTCCTGCAACAAAAATTTTACGATGATGCATTGCGTAACAGACGTGCGCACCTCTTGCTCAGACACGATGCTACTAACAGTCAATCTGCTCAGTCTGGCGAGCCGGTATAAGGCTGTGAGTTGTAACGATGCAAAAGAAAATGGAACAATTATTCAAACAAATGAATCATTTTCTCCGTTCGTACAAAGCGAGATGCCGCTGCAAGATGGGAGAAATCTGTTCACGACGCACGCAGCAATTCTTTCAAAAGTCGAATACCGCTGGCCTCGATATAGACCGAACGCGCTGAGGGCTCGATGGCATTTCTCTGCGAGTGTTGACACACAGTAGAAACTGTTCAGGGTACACTCCGAAGACGTAAACATTTATGAGGTTAAATGTTTATCGTCGTACTGCCGACGGAACTGTTAAATACTTGATAGTTGCTAACCGAAACCGTCGAGAGTGTGTCGTCGTAATACCTAGAGTTTTAAAAATCCGATTACTAATTTGGAGGTGGGCCCGAACATACGTGAAGGCACATTTACCAATAATCCGTAAACGCAGGTGATCGATTAGAGCTAGTCGAAAGGCATGCCTAATTTATTACAGACCTAAGTTGCAGGTGGTGAAATATCAGCCGCTTTTAGGGGGTCAATACAGTGCAAAGTTCTTTAGCACAGTATATACCTTGCTATTACATAACGCAACACAGCCATCATTTACATTGAAGGGAATTGTGTCAATCGAAAGACGGAATAATTCTCTTCTCCCCACATTCATTAGGGAAAGCTTGCGTCGAAAGGCTGCGAGAGTCCCTATCCGTTACATCACACTGAAACAACATTTACTTCCCGTGAATAACCACAAGGTAGTACGATTTACATGCCTTCGTTGATTTTGGTTTGTGATTTTCCGAATGTGGGTGCCCGATCGGTAACCTACATCGCCAAGAGCGAAATAAGTTATCTCTCTGTCGCACGCTTCGTGTATACCATGATACCGAATCTGACCGCCAGATACCGCTGGTTGTCATTATTTTGATTAAATTTGTAAATAACTTTTTATTGTACGGGGTGATTCAAACTTCCCGCCCTTGGCTTATAACAGGAAAATGAAAAGTGCAAATGCAAATTTGGCAGAGGGGATTTGAATAGCTGTGTGTATGGTACATTTTATCGTATTTAAACATTTTTTAACCTTTTTCAAAATGGCGGAAATGACGTCAGAAAAATTATTTCTTCTACAAAGTTACCATTTTTTTTTCATATTCTGAAAGAACATATTTTTTTAAACAACTTCCATTCAAAAAGTTTTTTTCTATCTTTATTTGGTTAAAAGCTATGGGACTCTAAAGTTGGTACTTTTAAATAAATCTCCACTGACCCCGCCGCGCAGTAATAAAAATTAAGTCAGTCGGGTAACAAATGCGCATCAATTGTTTTAAGCTCATTAAGTCAAATAATATTCTATCAACATCATCTTTCTGCGAAGTTACTGTTTTAAAAAACAATCCAAACAATGCAATAAAATCAAACACTTTAAAATTGACAAGAACCATATTACATATATTTGCTTTTTAACGGTTGAAAGCAACAGAAAAAACAACAACAACGAAGTAGGAGAAACGATTTTTTAAGTTGAAATTTAATAGTTTAAATTTTCAATATGACCACCTCCAACTTCCAAACATTTTTCTAAATTACGCCTTACTCTAATTTCAGTAACTCTTCTTAATACATTCCTTGGTAAGTTTCGACAAGCATTTTGAATTTTTTTCTTTAAATGGTCAATGTCCCTTGAAGCAGTTTTATAAACCTCCTTTTTAAGTCTTCCCCAAAGGTAAAAATCTGAGGGTGTTAGGTCTGGCGATTTTGACGGCCAAAGTATGGGTCCATTAGTACCAATCCATCTTCCTCCATAAACGTCATTTAAAACTGCTGGACCAGTCTAACTCTATGTGGTGGAGCACCATCATGATGCAATTGAAGTGTAATGTTCTCAAGAAGTTCTGGAAGCTGTTGTTGTAAAAACTGGAAATATCTTATACTATTTTGTTGACATTCGCCATAAATAAGTATCATATCCACTTTTTCATTACGTGTATACATTTTATTGCGACAGGGTCAGTTGAGATCAAAGAACAAGACAAGTGTCAATTTTAAAGTGTTTGATTTTATTGCATTGTTTGGATCTTTTTTTAAAACAGTAACTTCGCAGAAAGATGATGTTGATAAAATATTATTGATGCGCATTTGTTACCCGACCGACTTAATTTTTATTACGGCGCGGCGGGGTCAGTGGAGTACCAACTTTAGAGTCCCATAGCTTTTAACCAAATAAAGATAGAAAAAAACTTTTTGAATGGAAGTTGTTTAGAAAAATATGTTCTTTCAGATTATGAAAAAAAATGGTAACTTTGTAGAAGAAATAATTTTTCTGACGTCATTTCCGCCATTTTGAAAAAGGTTAAAAAATGTTTAAATATGATAAAATATACCATACACAAAATATACCATACACACAGCTATTCAAATCCCCTCTGCCAAATTTGCATTTGCACTTTTCGTTTTCCTGTTATAAGCCAAGGGCGGGAAGTTTGAATCACCCAGTACATTCGTTCTGGTTTTATTTGAATTTTCTGTATATAGTTAAATTAATAGAGTGTGTTTAAGTTTCATCGTGAGTATTATTTTTGTTTTTGCAATAATTCCAGAGAACCCTGCCTCTGACTAGAGTTCAGGGTATATTTATCGACGACCAGAAGTCCTCCGACCGACCGACTGAAGCAACACCCTGTATGATCACAAAAGGTGACGCAATGGGAAAGGTCGTTGTAGAGTAGCATATGCTGCCACAAGAAAGAGTGACAAGAAGGTTGCTGCAGGCCTCACTGTTAGTCTATTTTAGAGAAAAAACCAGCAGGAAAAACTAAGACGATGAAACTCTTGCTGGAATAAAAGTCTGATATACACTCTGCTTAAACTTCATGAAAATAAAATCAGTTCTCTACTTGAAGGACACCACTTTTCAAATAAAAATCTATATCTAAATGTGTGCATCATAAAAGTTAATGATTCATTGTTCTTACAACAAAAATTCATGCACAAGTAATTTCACAACTTGATAAAACTCGTATCGTAATTTATTTTATAGCCCATCTTATTTTTTTATATGACAAAAAAACAATACCTATTCCAAGCGTGTGCAGATGTTCCAATCCTGAAGTAGCTTGCCTGAGTATGTCCATCAGTTTAATAAGACTTCTATCACAAATTCCCTGAACATAATCCGACAGAGTCGCCTGACATAACTCCAAAGCGATATACCGAAACATTCTATCCTGCTCCGTGCAGTAATACCGAACAACGTTTGGGTGAGCATCACTCTCTCTTAGCAAAGCCACTTCTCTATCCGCAAATGTGAAACACTCGGGGAGTAGACGTTTTACAGCGACTTTTCTCGCATCAAATTCGCCTCTGAATAAATAAAACATTAAAAAAACCTGAAAAATTAAAATAAACAGGGCAAACCTGTAGACAAAAGTGCCCTCGCAGCCTTTGCCTAAAAGATGCTCGGGATGAAAGGTAATTTTGCCCACACGCATCAAGCCGTCTGGTAACTCCTCTACAGAAGCTGTTATGGAACCATTTTTGCCGACAGAGCTTTGTTGGCTCGATTTTGAACCATTCTGGGATAACTGCTGAAATTCCCTTACCTTAAAAAATTCCTCGCATTATACGCTTCGTTCCATATTAGTTCTGATTAAATTTCGAAAATAAATTTTTAATCTGTACTTAGACAAAGCTTTAAAAGAGGGAAAGTTCATAAACTTGAGATCTACCCCTTCTAGTATCTCTGACTGATACCCTTTCCATTGTTTAAATACCTATATGCAGGGTCGAATTTTGAATCTGGCCATAGTTACTGTCAAAACAACTACTTTAATTTTTATACGTAGCTATACTGTCTAAGACATTTAAATCACATTTATTATTAGCTGGCGTTAAGAGGTTCAAATGATTGATATTGAATTTATGCCCTCTATCTAACATATACCTACACTTATCTGTATAGCCAAGTAGATTTTGAAAATTGTTGCTCGAAGTGTGAACCATTTTGAAGCCTACTTTCCCGAAAATTGTATTCATACCTCTGATTATCTTCGGTACATAAGGGATTTGTTATAAATTTAGTAATCTTCATGAATAATAAATGAGGTCTGTCACTTCGCTCACAAGTTAAAATTTTTAGCGAGACTGTGCCAGACAGAGTTCCTTATAAAGTGCAAAGAACATACCTGAATCTGAAGGTAGAAAAACATTGCGATGACACAACCAATGAGGATAATAAGCATAAATTTCAATCCCTTATTCTCCTGCTGGCTGATGAATGCTCTCGTGCTATTAAACATGACTTTCAAGCTACTCTTATACAAAAATCCAGAAGCAGTGGCCTCTTCTTCATCATCGTCAGTTTGAACGCCGATAGAGCTTGTCGATTTCGTATTATCAAATATAAAATCTCTCTTAAATTCATCATTCTCATCACTAGCATCTGTCAGCAACTTAACGTGGTAGTCTCTGCCATTTATCAGAAATCTGGTATCGCTATATTCAGGCACATTATAGTGACCCACAAATATAATATGGTCCCCAAAGTCACGTATACTTTGAAAAGTTAAAGTATCTGCGTTATAAGAATCTAAAACATTTTTCTGTAACTAATTTCATTTTTCGTAGAAACTACAATATAATACCAGAAAAGACGCGGTAATTTTTGCCCGGAACCAAATATTCGGGATAAGGCCTCGGACAATCTGGAGCATTAGGCCCCGTTAACAATAAAGGTCCGACTTCTGAAGAAATTATGGTAACAACATTTTGATCGACAAGTGAAGATAGGGCATATAGCCCATATACGTGTTCTCCCACGTATAACGTTGGGCTAAAATAAAATGTTCGTGCACAAAAATTCGAAATTAAAGTTAACAAACATTACTATAGCTTCATATGGCCCGGTGGCGATTGAAAAGGTTGTTGATTATCCAGAAAGTAAGTAGCTAAATGTGAAAGGGTGTGATTGGCTAAGCTCGTGAATGGTACTATCAGTAAACCATTAGGGTCTAATATATAGACTCCCGTTACAGGGCTACCTAAATCCAGGTCCCACAATAATGAGCCTCTTCTTCTGTCCATCGTTAAAACTCTTCCGCTTGAACTTGAAGTAAAGTGTACCAAATCTGCATCGACGTACATAAATCACTTAATAAAATAGACCGAGAAGCAAGACATTGTTGGAAATTCATAACAGAGCATGGACAGAAGGAAAAGTACTGGGAGATTAGCTCACACTAAAACTGTTGTATTCAAATATCTGAGAGCGCTAATTCAAAGCAACTGGAAACAGAATCAATCGATTACATCATCATAACTGATATAATAAATAACAGTCGGTGAGGAAAAGGGTTAATGAGGAAATGGAAAGAAGGGGTAGTAATCCCAACATACAGGAAAGGTGATAGATAGATAATAGAGAACTATAGAGGGATAACAACACTGAATACAGCAGACAAGGTTTATGCCATGACACTAGATGCTAAACTACAACAGAAATTGGAAGAAAAGCAAGTCCTGCCATGAGGAGAAGGTTGTTCTGCTGTTTCTGCAGGAGGGGCTGAAAAGTCGCCATTAAAGATTCCCTTTTCTTCTTTAATTTTTGCACTGACATAGCTAAAACTTGCCTCAATTTGTTTCCACGTGTCTGCCTGTATGTACATTTCTGTAGAGTAGAGCATAATATTGCCAAGTACGCCAGTTGTCTGGGACCACCTTAATAGAGGGAGGGACCATAAGAAACAAGGGTAAACTGTTTGCATTCTTCGTGAGGGAGGACCTTGATGCAACAGATAGATAAATACTATGTAAGGAGGTAGAAAAGCTAGAGATTGATACACAATTGAGGGAAAGGATTGAAGAACAAGGAGGTAACGGAGGGATCTGTGATTGACCCCAAGCTTGCTGATATGTAGAAGAAATTAAAATTTACCCAGGTAGGAGTAGTGGTTGTGGGGAAGGAAAAAGTTTGATCGCTGGCATATGCATACGATATTGTGCTTTTGGCAACAGATGCAGGGCACATGAGTCAGATGAGGACATTGTAAAAGTATTTGGTGAAATGGGCTTGAGACAGAGAAGTCAGGGGGGGGCAGACCAGGGAAAAAAATTGGGTGTGGAAAGGAAAAGTGATGGAGAAGGTGAAAGAATTCAAGCACCTTAGATATTGCTTTTGAAGAAACAATGGAGAGAAATCAGACGTAAAGGGGACAGTGAGAACGGTGACCAAAAACTTGGTTATAATGAACTCTAGATATAACGAACTCTTGCTTGTAACAAACAGAAAATGAAGTCCTGCTATTTTATCATATAATTTAATGTTATTTATTTTTTTGGCTATTTCGACAAGAGATGGTGGGCAGAGACTAAGACTTCCAATTGCAGGAGCAGAGAGGAAAGTTAGAAAATTCAACGTATAACCCTAAATATAAGGAAATCCTAATACAGAATTTGCCAAAGTACCTAAGGGAAGATGAAGAGAATGGTAGATAGAAGATGGTAATGGAGAACAAGGAAAATTCAAGAAGATATTGGATGAGGGAGGAAGAAAGTGCAGAAAACGTGAAGAAAAAGAAGAAACTCTTGAACACACGGAAAGACAATGCATCTACAAAAAGGGGAAAAGAGGAAGGGTTACAAAGGGATGGAAGAGAGGTGAAATGGTTGAAAAGGGTGAAAAGGGCAAGAGAAAAAAGGGAATTGAAGATATAAACAAATAAATTACTAACTATCATTACCATAATTTTGAATTCCTTCTTTATCCATTGGAGCCGCAGCGTAATCATAAAAAGTGATGTTCCATTTTCTTTGGGGATTATGAATATCGACCATCATTATGGAATATTTCGTCCTTCCCAAGTAAATCACATCATCATTATCTATAGGACAAGTAGCTTCAACCTTCTCCCATCCTAATATTTGCTGTCTTTCTCCTGTATGGGGATTCAACATGTACCAAGTATCTTTTTTCTTTCCTGTTAATAAGAAAAATTACATTTATTTTTGTAAAAAAATATAACATAATAAGGATGTTCTACTTTTATGGAAATGTGTAGGTTAGCTCAGGATAGGAAAGGATGGAGGTACGCGTCCAACCAGTCTTCGGTCTGAACACTTTATGATGATGATTTATAAAAAAATGTACTTCAAAGTACCTGTATATAATATTCCATCTGAACTTCGACATGGTGAAGCAGATACTAATTCCGGTATTGTAAAAGGTAATTTCCTAAGTGGTTCCTTGGCGCTGCCAATTAAATATAGAGAACCATCTTTAGGATCAGGCAAAAACGTTGGTAAAAATAAATTCTCTGTGTCTAACGGAACTTTAACAATCGGTTCTAAAAATAACATCATTTATAAATTTTAATCAAATTTGGTATAGTTTGTCCTGCAATATATGTTCATATTAAAACTATTTTATATCAAAAGTTCTATGATTTACGATGTTGCGAAACATTGGTGTACTTTCTGATATTGATCTTCAAAATGAAAATATCAAACTGATTTAGTAGATTTGTAGTTAAGAGCGCAGGCTTGGGCAAGATTATGAAATAGGGCCGATATAGGCATTCACAAATGCTTCGAGACACTTGTGCACCAAAAGGGACATAACACAACGCTCTTTTTACGATGTCAGAAACACCCAATTTTAGTATGGACATTAGGTTGCGGAACAGCTAGTGACCCCAGTAGATTTCTTACTATCTTTTATTCGCCATTGTATTTCTCCAGTTTGTTGATTTACACCGATTAAGCTACCATCTAACGTAGCAAATACCAATAACCTTTTATCTGTTTCAGCAGAAATTCCTGTACTATCGTTATTTAAGCGCTAAAAACAATCATGATTGCTACTCTTGATAATAAACATCAAAGTACTAAAAAATTCTAACCTCTGTGCATACGTTACTTAAAATACTTATTGTAATAAAACATACTGCTAAATAAAACTGTGATAAAACACACATAATTATTAAGTTCGAGGGTTTTTAAACGAATTACATCATAAAAAAATATTATCGAAATTGAGAAACTCCCATCATTTGTATCATATGTCACTGATTTTGACGTTTGCACATTTGTTTATTGTTGGAGTTCAGCGTCGCCAACGGTAAAACTTTAACAAATATTGTTGAAGTGAAATACAGTGTAGCCAATGACAAAACTTTCTTTCCGAAACTTTTTTCGAAATAAACGATTTACGCATGTAATTTCCAGAATTATTTTGCTTAAAGTATAAATAATTACAAGTAGTTTATTAAGAATATAAAATTTTACTCTATTTATCGTATGTTGGCCATACTGAGAACAAGTGTCCGCAATTTTTATTTTGCACCATCAAGAAAATAGCGCCACGCGTTACGAGGCGCTAAAACTTAAGAATATGCAAATCAATATTCTTATTACATCAATAAATTGCTCAGTACACCATGAAATTGCAATTAACATAACGCATTTTTAATTTTAACTTGGTTTGCTGTGGTACGTGCTAAAACGTACTTTCTGTTATGACAAAATAATTGTCACTTTTTTTCTTTTCTTTTTGTACGTCTTGGCGGTTTTATTCTGTAGAAAAAACAAACGGGTTATTTTATTTTATTCTTAAAATGGAAAACGAAGGTGAGGATGATATTGAACTAGAGGAAACGGAGAATAACGATGAAGACAAAGAGGTACATTTTACCGTTTTAATGAAAACCTTTTTTAAATTTTAAAGGCAGTATAGTATGTATATACCTATAGTATTTTCTTTACGAAAGTAAATGCCTAAAATAATGATTCAAAAATTGAAAACTTTATTTAGAGCCCGCCATTTATTCATAAGCCTTAAAAATATAATGTAGCTAAAAACTGGCAGCTCAATAAGTTATCCCCACACGCCAAAAGGCTGTGATACGGTAATTAAACCCGACACGTATTTCGCTGACAGCGTCAGCATCCTCAGGAGTTGAAAATTAATCTAAATCTAAACTTACACTACATTGCTATAAATACCAAACTCCCACCACTAAAGTAAAATGGATCGATATACCTATAGAATTTCTTAGAACTTTTAGAACATATAAGAGCAATAAAATTGATTTCTTACTACTAGAGTATTTATGGCTGATCTTAAATTCTATCTACCTGAGAAATCTATATAGTGTTGAGTTTGGAATCTGGCCATAATTACAGTTAACACAACTGCGTTTATTTTGATATATCGCTATACTTTCCAAGGCGTTTAAATAAAATTTATTATTTCCCTGTTTTAAGAGTTTGAGATTATTGATATTGAATTTATGGCTCGTTTCAACGCGTGTGACGCCATGCTAGGCTTATCTGTTCGGCCATATTTGTAATGGACTTGATGCTCCTTAAAGCGAGTTAAAATAGACCGAGTTGACTGCCCGATATATTTTTTGTAGCAATTTCCGCATGCTATTTCGTAAATTTTCGCTTTATGAATGGATTCCGTTTTATATTTCGCATTTCCATGTAGATTTTGCATTTTGTTGCTTGAAGTGTGAACCACTTTGAAGCCTGCTTTCCCGAAAATCGTATTCATACCTCTAGTTACCTGTGGTACATATTATGGTATTTTTATAAATTTAGTAATCTGGTTATCCCCATTTAAAGTGGTAGAATTTCGCAATAGCATTTTAAATTTTCGTTTCCTAATTAATCTATTGGCAATATCTGGATCGAAACCGTTACAGCTCGCTATATCTTCGATTGTGTTTACTTCCTTGCGGTATCTTTCAACCGATAATGGTAGACTCAACATCTATTAACTAAAAAACCAAAACTAGCCTCTTTGTGCTGACTGCAGTGGTTCGAATCTGCAGGTAGAATTAATACTAGCCAAAAATACTTACCCTCCAGTTTTATCGCTACTCTTATGTTCCAAAAGTTCGAAAAAATCCTATAGGTTTATCGATCAATTTTACTTTAGTAGTGGGGGGTGAGTATTTATAGCAATGTAGTGTAAGTTTAGATTTAGATTAATCTGCAACTCCTAAGAATGCTGACGTCAGCGAAACACGTGTCGAGTTTAATTACTGTGTCACTATCTTTTGACGTGTGGGGTTAACTTATTAAGAATTCACAGAGAATTTTCGTCAACGTTCTATATCCAACTACTGTGTGTGAAATAGAACTCTCAAATCTATAACGTCAGCATAGATAGATACAGAGCGTTTCCTTTTTATTCCGTATTCGGTTATTTATATTTAGCAGGTCGAGCCAGTGACAAACACAGGAGATTTTGTTCAAATAGTAGAGGAACCAGAAAAGGTCGATGAACTCTTCCAAGGAAGTATTGGTTCGGTCTTCCACTTCCATCAGCTTGACTTAAATTATTAATATTTGATTTGCACAGAAAATTCTGAACCTGCATCTCCATCAGTTATCACATCGGTTGAGGAACCAGAATTTGTAGATGATGAAGGAACTGAGGCTGCAGCAGAAAAAATATATACTGATGATGAAGATGGTGGTGGTGAACAGCCACTAGGCGAGGAAAAATCTGCAGAAACTGAGAAAAGGCACTCTTTGGGAACAGAGGAGATGGAAGATATAGAAAAATCAACAGAAAAGACGCGGTCAACTCTCGAACACGTATCAGGGTTGGAGGAAACAACAGAAACAAGAAAACTCTCAGTCAGAAAGACTTCTGATGGTGAAAAAACGACAACACAAACTACTGGAGAAGAAGTAACAACCGAGAAACTAAGTGAAGAAGCTGCAACAGAAACACAAGCTCCCGAAGAAGAAAATGCTGTTGGCAAGGAACAATCCGATGAACTGCGAAAAAGTAGGAAAGAATCAAGTGAAAAAGTAATACATAAGGGTAACTCTTTTATTTATTACCAAACTTCAGCTAGTCTAGTACCTATACACACAGAATGTCCTAAACCAGGTGTCCATTACATTTTACCGTTGACTGCTAGTCAGAATTGCTAATAAATGTATAGTAACAAGCTAATTTTAGGCATAAATTTGTAGTTGATTAGTACGCTGGAATAGTTTAAAGTCGATTATCTGGATTCAATTTTTCAATTTAACGTAAGTATACAGGGTGTCCGAACATCCCATATTTTCTTCCAGTGTTCCAATTTTAAATTTAGCATTAAGTTTTAGAGATAATTTTTGTATGAAACACGTTACATGCTCTGCTGCTGCTGCTAATAGACTCAATAAGGGCAATTATTAATTTTGTTGGAGATATTCCCTTACGTTAATGTCGAACGAGATTCCTATTAAAACACCTTTGATCTACGGTGTCGTGACAATAGGATAAATAACCTCGAACATGGTATCACCTATCGCATTAAACTACATTTCAATTATAAGTCAATGGTAAACTAAATAAATGTATGTGTGCATAATTTATTTTGTCCACGACTATCTTATAATATACTCTTTATACTTGTGTTTTTTCAATCATAATTAGATACATTAATCACTGCAGTGATTAATGAATATTATTCACTAAACCAATAGGAACATCGCTTTGACCCTTTTTTACATTTATTTAGTAGGCCGCGATCGCGATGTGTCAGTTCAAATTGAAACGTCAAATCAGCATGGTTTGCTTTTAATTTGAAATGCATATTCTAAAATAGAAGATATAATGAGTAGTGAAAGTGGAAACGAGGTTTCTTTAACAGCACCAGCAATAAAAGAAGCTGCAGAACTTGCCTCATTAGATTCATTGCCCAAAAAACCAAGAAAATTATACCTGAGAGCTTATGTATGAATCTTTCTTACACTGGAGAAGGGAAATGAAGGTAAATTCTTTCTGGGAATCTGTTTAAATAGTCGTGGACAAAGTATAGTATACAACTCGTTATTATTATTACCTCGGATGATTACAAAACTCGCTCGCTTCGCTCGCTCGTGTTGTAAACTTCATCCTCGGTAATAATAGCATTCATGATAAACTCGTGTATAATATACTATTAAACTGTTGATGTAATTTGACACACCAATCCATCCTATTATAGCATTTTATTTTAATTATTGTAAAAGTAATATTATGATAAATAAATCCCTAAGTGCAAACTTCAGGTGTAATATGAAACATAACATTTGTCCTGTCTAACCTACTTTTACACCACATTTCAATGAACTCGTGTTGAATTGTCTCTCGTAAAACTATATGTCAATGGACCAGACCTTGAACATGATGCCTCTAAAAACAGTGCAAATGAGAAATTTACACATTATGGTCTCGAATCGATTCTATATGGCTACTGCGATTCTTGAATATTGAAAAATACATTTTTATTGTCGCTTTAGTCTTTTGTTTTCTTGCCTGGACCAGGAATTGTAGCCACGGAATAGTTGGTAGGAGGCAAGGGTTTGCTTGGAATAGAAACTACGTCACTACTTTTGTGAACAATTATTCTTTACCATGAATAAAATTTAATATTTTAATGTTTGGATTTTTAACATTCTTATAAGCTTAAATAAGAGTATAGTACAAAAACTAATGGATGGCTGGTCTGGAACATCCTGTGTTTTGATATAAAATTCTTGTCTTGTTCATTTCAGGAGATAAAAAACGGGGACATCGTCATCACCGAGAAGCTGGGCGTATAGTTAGCGGTGATTTCACACCCGTTAGCCCAGCGGGATTCTTTAAAGGCACTGAAGAGGCAATCGAAGAATCTACTTGTATGTTGAAATGAAATTATTTGCGGTTGGGACTAAAATGAGAGTAATTCATAGATATCCCAGTAAGGTCTGAAGAAGAAGATGAGGACAGTTCTACATACGAAGGAGAAATGGAAGAAATTGAATATGAAGAGGAAATGGATAGAACCCCGTATTATGATGCGTTTGACGAGTTGGTGGAAAAGTGTCTTTCTATTAAAATGAAGAATAATTTTCTGCATCGGAAAATGGCCGAGTACTTCAAAAGGAGAAAGGTTATTATGATCAAATTTCCGGAATGGACTTGCAAACTCTTTATTAAACATATACCTATGGCTAGTCTCACCTTCAAAATACTTCTCATAAATTGCAATAGAGAGGCAGTTCGGTTTGCAGCTGGTTCTCACTCGCACAATAAGCGTTCAAATTTTTAGTGCCTAAACGAGTATTTCAATGTTTAAGAATTATTTATCGCTCAGAAAACATTTTCTGCACGTCCAGGCGTAAACGACAAATTATTGACCTAATTTGACATTAATGACACTCATTATCACCACGTGCGCGAAAGCACTATTTATCCCTCGCTTACTTTTTGGCCCGAGTGGTTAGGATACGAGAGTCCTAAAACAAGATGGCGGGTAAAAGTGAAACTGTGTCATGAGACTTTGCCCAGCTGAGCTCTCATGCGTGACTACCTTCGTGCAGCGGATGGGAGTCGAAGGACGGAGCTAGAAATCAATCAGAACAAAGAGGGTGGAGTCAAGATGGCCGCGCTGGAGATCAATCAGACGGGAGAACGAGCCAAAGGTGCTAGCTCGCGCCCACCCCGCTGCACCTCTCCGAACAGTTGACGCCAGCAGCCGGTCCCGGTTCCGACGCTAGGTTCGACTTCAGACTTATATAATCATGCCACAGCATACCCGAGCGGGTTTCTTGCCATGATCCACCATGTTTTGGGACTACAGTCTTACAGATTATTTACATTTACATCTAGTCCGTACTACACACTATTTAATCGTGTACATTCGCCGCACGTCTCCAAGGAGCAGAAGTCGACGCCCACGACGCCGCTAGCATCTGACCTCAGACTTGTATAATGTCGTGTCAAAGCATGCCCAAAAGGTCGTCACTGTAATCGTGTCAAGGAAAGAAAAAATTCCGTCAGCTTTGATGCGTCCGTCGATCACAACTAGGGCTGTGCGATTCGAAACTTGGAGAGTCGAAAATCAATTTTCTTTTTCGAATCAAGTTTCCCTATTCAGTTAATGTCTCATTCGAATCAATTCAGTGCTAATCGATTCAGTGCGTAGCGATATTTTCTTTAGTAATCTCCCGAATATCTTCCCTTCAAATCATGGATGAACAGATTCGAATCGGAATTCGATTCAAACAGGAAATCGATTTGAATCAGTTATCGATTCATATCGGCTACAGTCGGAAATTGAATTGAATCGAGAATCTATTCGAATAGGAAAAAGCGTTTTAACGATACAGATAGACTTTTCGATTCACCAAAAACGAATCAATTTTAATCGATTTTTAGATGCAGGCCTAATCACAACATTTGGGACATCGATCATTGAATGCTGCCAGTCCATACAAGTTCGTTAATCTTTCCATAGTAAGAACTCTAAACTTCTCGTAAATTTCATACTCGTATAGCAGAGTATATTTTTCCATGGAGAAATCCAAGTTTAAATTCTTGTAGGGGTAGCACTCAGAATTCAGGTACAGTCAGATTGCAGTGATCAAATTTGCTCGAGACTACAACCAAGTTTCTTTGCGATTCATCTGGAAAGCCGCAATCACCTAGCATGGTTTCTACAACAGTGTTGCAGTCTTGACGACTCACGTTTGCATTGACGTTTGCGGCAACAACAAGCACTCGTTCAGTTTCCAGTTGAGAAACCACAATTTCCTCGACAATTTGGAGGAGAGTTAGGTATACAGTGTCCGATGTATAGAGCTACTGCATCCTCCAATTAACCTTGCTCAGCTCAATTCTGGCGTCCTCGTTGCCAACAAGCGGTACCGATTCTACTTTGTTTCAAGACTTCCGTGTGCGCAAAATTTTATATTCAAACATTTAACAAAATAACATTTGAAATGATTGTGTCCAAATCCGGTGACATTTGTCCCAAATCTAGCGATTTTTTGTGTGAAGTTGTTTATCCTGGCGCGTCCTCGCTCAAATGACAGTTTATTGCTGGTAGTCTCCGCTTGCATCTGGTTATTGGTTTTGATTGGTTAGTCATTAAACAATCAGAATCTTGGGCACAGTATGGCAGTCGGCATGGTCTGGCGATTTCTCGTCTGTTAATCTTGCAGTCTATTATCTAAATCCATGACCCCGGTGCATTGTAGCCCTCCGCTGCACGTCGGGCATCAAATTTTCGCCCTCCATATAAATAATAATGGTTATTATACTAGGTTTGTATGGTACTGCTTCTTATTTTTAGTTGAAATTTCTATGATTAGATTAGATATTTTATTTATTTTAAATAAAAATAAAAAGTTATTACAATACGAACCTAGTTTAATATTGTAACGTATTTCGTATTTACACAATTTATTTACAGTGACTTATGTACAAATATTTAGGTACAACTAACAAAAGCGATTCGAGAATATGAAATTTTAAAATGAACAATAAATAATGCGAAATATACAAGCAGCAAACAAACAACAACAAGCAATAACAATAATTGTTAATTATTAAATAACTACCAGCAACAATTGAACAATTAATTACCTAACCTAAACAATCCACAGTACTCAAATCAACAGTTCGAACTTCTCTAGAAAACACTCGTACAAACAACGGTTAATCACGTCCGAAAACGCCCCGGTACACTTAAAAACGCGACAACAGAACTGACACCAAAACGCCCGTATATTCGTGGTGATTCAGAACGGGCGTGCCAAATTAAAATGGGTGCTAGAGGAACTCCAAATAAGACGAAAAGTTTATATGAACATATGTTCTAAAGTGACTACTAACAAAGATACAGGGTGTAATATTTTTTAGCATCTTTTTATTATCTTAGTAACTAGGACAAGGGCGCCCATAGAGAATTTTCTAAGAGGGGGCAAAGCAAAAATATGTGGTATGCATACAAAAATTGTCGATGCGCCGCAGGCGAAAATTTTGACTTTTCAAGGTCAGGACGTATCAGCCACTTAGGTTAAGGAATCCAGCAATCCAGGGGGGGGGGCAAGTGCCCCCCCTTGCCCATGCCTATGGGCGCCCTTGAACTAGGAAAGTTATTGAGTTGAAATTTAAGGTGTTGTTTTCATTTGCGAAGTTCTAATTTTCCAAAAAAATTTGCTCTGCTAGCCCCATCAGTAGCGTTGCTACGGGGTAGGCCGTTTATATATTTCCCCAATCCATTGTTACGCCACTGGCGAATGCATGTGATATTAATGTATTTGTAATCTACGTTCAATTTGAGAAGAAATTGGTATCTTCAAAATTTTTCGTAAAATGCTTAATTTGTGAAATCGTACACATGCAATGAAATTTTCCATAATGTAATAATGGCTTCACCGATATGCAAGGGAGTAAAAATTGAAAGAAATAGTTTATTAAGAATAACACTAACAAAACTAACAAGAAGAACGAGAAAACACATCAATTATTACATTACGATATTAAAAAAAAAAATTAGAACTTTTACACCCTGTATCTTTGTTAGTAGTCACTTCAGAACATATCTTCATATAAACTTTTCGTCTTATTTGGAGTTCCTCTAGCACCCATTTCAATTTGGCACGCCCGTTCTGAATCACCCTGCATAGGTAGGTCACGGCCAACTTAAATTAATTTAAGTTGGCCGTGGGTAGGTACCGCCCAGTTCTATCGCTCTCTTCGCTTGCGGAGGCTATAAATTATCACTTCAGACTTCAAAACTGTCCTCCCGGCTTCGTGCTTCCCAATTTATACTCCTCTTAGAAGATTCGGGAGCTGGAAACTACCATAGATGGATTGTTCCATAGATAGATTTTGCACTCTTAACTTAAATGCAAGTACAAGTGAGAGCCACTTGCAAACCCATTAATTCCTTGAAATAAACTAAGTAAAGAAGATAAACTTTATATCAGATGGAACACGTGCTCAGAGAGACAGACCAGCTAGTGGATACAGCTGCTAAATATGGCAGCAGACTGGAAGCTTTGGGTGAACTTAAAGTAATAGACCAAATGCAGAGGCATGCGCTGACCACCGAAATAAACGAACTGCGACTACTCAAAACCAGCAAACTTAAGTCTGTCATTACGGACTTCACGAAAATGCAGTCGAGAGAAAGAGACGTTGGGAAAGGTTTGATATTCACCAAGACCGGAAAGGAAATTCCGGAAAAGGTAACAGTCACTTTTAACTCTGTGTAAAACCTAGAAGAGAAAATGTTTGTATAGGTGTTGGACAGAGTACTGAGCCGACAGAAATCGGTAGCCAAGCAGGTGACGGATCTCCGCAAGGCCAATATAAAAATCCGAGATCGAGTTTCTGAAAAACAGGCGGCTTTGAAAGATTTGGAAACCATTGCGGAAGGTTTGCATCTGATAGATTACGAACAAATGAAAGTTGAGCATCAGAGCTACGCAGATAAAATCGAAGAGCGCGACGAGGAGCTGAACAGACTGCGCAACAAATGCAACAACGTGACCCAAGTCCTTGCCCATTTGAGAGAGAAATCAGCAGCTTTGACTCTGAAGTTAATAGATCTACAAGAGCAGCTGAAAGGTACTGACATGGAACAAATAGAGGTAAGCATATAAGAGACTTATTACTACTAGATCTCGTGGAGCAACCGAGCAACTCTCACTATCCACCAGGGAAAGTTCTGTGACGAGAAATCGCAGTTATGAAAACATTATTTGTGTATGGTGATTCATTTCTTGTGGAATATTGCCGCCTCTTGCTGGGGCTCTCACAATCCTAATTAATGAGGTGGTTAAGTCATCGTTTAATTTTTAATTTGATCAGTTACTCTTCTCACCATCATCCTCCACTCCTCTTCTGCCCGTTGCTAACTCCCCTGCACTCCTCACTCTCATTTTGGTTATGTCCTCCTTAACCTCACCAGTTCATCTTTTCCTTGGTCCTCTTCTCCGTCGGTCTACGTAAGGTTTCCATTCCACAATCTTTTTTAATTTCCTACTCATTTCAGTCTCTGTAACTTAATATATCTGATTATATCCCGTCCCACCACCCATCTTAAAAACTGGTTATCTTTCCCTTTTCCCATTCTGCAGGTATTATCTCTTCACTCCATGTTTTTCTCATCAATTCATATATTCTGGTATACTTTCATACCTTCATACTTTCTGATTCATTCACTACACGGGGCTTTTCCATTTTTCATATCTTTGATTATCTGCTCTAACTCATCCCTGCTTAGTTCTTCAACTTCATTACCCTGTTCTTCTAATTCTCGTACCTTCGCCTCACATTTAATTTCTCCATCATCTACCATGTTTCAAAAGCACATGCTCCGCTTCATACGTTCTTAAGATCTTTCTTGCTTTTCACATTGCCGATTTTAATGTGCTTAGTGAGTTGCCTAACCATAATGGCAACACTCATAGTAAGTGGAGTTGATGCATTAAAATAATTGATCCATTTTTTGTAGTGCAGGGAACGATTAAATTATTTCAAGCAAGAGAGGGACGGCATACGGAACGCCCATTCAAAATTAAAAGACGAAGTCGGTCTCTTGACTAACACTAAATTGCTGATGGACATGGAAGATTCCGTAAAAGAAAGTCAGAAAACAGAAGTTGAGCTGAAAAGGATTCAAGACCAGTACGAAATTCAGAAGTATGCACTGAGAGCGATTCGGAAGAATATTGAGGATATGCCCACGAAGGTACAACATAAGAAGAAAGAGGCTGTAAAATTGAAAGAGCGAAAGAAGTCTTCTGTGAGTACAGCGAAAAGCAAGAGTAATAATGCTGTTAGTCGAGCGTTAAGTCGTTCTATGTCGCGTATGTTTGGTACGCAATCCGTCGACAAGTTCTATAAGGGGAGGCCGTCTCTGGTGCTTCCGAATCCACTTTCTCCTTCTATAAGTCAGATATTCTTGAAAAAATAAGGTTACCATTGCGACGTTTTCCTATAACATGTAAATAAAGTACTTTAAATTGGAACGATTCTTCCTGTTTTTTTGGTTATCATGTTTCTATTGTGGGTGGTGCTGAAAAGTGCAGCCTTCATTTCGGGCGCCACTGTCGGCCAGATGGAAATTTTTTAAGTAAAACTGGAAAGAGCTGTGCTATACTGTATCAGAAAAAATGTAGGTCGAAAAATATACCTCCGCAGTGTCTGGAAAGATCAATTTTTGGAGGATCCCGAAGCTGAAATTCACCTATCAATTTTAGTATATAACTTCTTCAAATGTCACCCGATTTCATTTTTCTTGATGGATATTGAAAGAGCACGTTTCGTAGTAGCTTTTTCTTACCACTAACTATGAAGAAAAGTCGCTTTAATAAACTGGAAGATCTCATAAAATATATATTGTATTTTTGTAACCGCCTAACTTTTTATTGCAAATGAAAATCACGTAAAATGAAACAAAAAATTTCCGCACCACACCCACATACCCACATTAACTTTACTCCCAAAAGATTTAATCAAAAACTAGAAAATTGGAAAAATGTTCGTAATATCTGAAAATCTACCCCAACCTTTACCTGATCGCAGAGTGAAGACACGGGCTGCTGACGGTGATTTGCATGTCGAAATGTAACTTTTCAAAAAATAATGCTCCTCATAGCGATCTCTGAAAGTCATCCAGAACCAATAAATATTGGGGCGACGTACAAATTCCTGGAAAACAAGAACCTGGAAAGTAAAAATTTGAAATTTAAGAATTAAAATACATATTAGAATCACAAAATATTGGAACCTTAAAATACTGGAATCAAAAAAAATTCGCAGATGTTGAAGATGTTATTGAAGCATTTGAGACCCTAGCAGAAGATTCACCGCATGAAATGGATGGAATTATAAATTATTGGGAAGTCGCCTATATCGGACGAATGAGGCGTACTTAATCGAAGAGCTGAACTGCAATTTGGAACATGTACAACAGAGTCGTGGAAGAACTCCCACGCAGGAATATTTCGGTTGAGAGTTGGCAGAGGGCTATTCAGTCAACTGTTGATTGCATTCATCCATCACTTTGGAAACTCATCGACCACTTCAAGATAAGGTGGAATTAGACATAAGTAGCACGTTTTAAGTCTGGGTTTAGAAATACGTCAGCATCTAAGAGAAAGTACGTTAAATTAAAAAGAAGACTTCAAACGCTCGTAGGAAATTATAATCGTAACGAAATTTTGAATTATTTGCACATAATTTAGTATGTGTTGATACTGTAATATTATTATTGTAATACCTTTTTTGATATTTCTTAATATCTCACGAACATAGGAATGTATTTGATTGCATTACTTGTTTTTTTTCTGTCTCTTCTTCGGGCATATTTTTTCTTATAGTGTTTCAAGTACTACAACGTTAAATTAAACATCTTCGAATTTATTGTTTCCTGTTTTCTGCTTTTACGAATCCCTAAAACGAACCGCCTGCAGTGTTCATTGTTTTGTATTGTGGAAGTATACAAAACATCTTTTTTTTTAATAAACAAACCTTTTTATTCATACGGCTCGCTACAAATGATGTCAAAGTTATACTCGTAATGATGCGAATCTCGGTTTGTCAATTATTAATAATAGTCCACGGGACAGCACATCTTTTGAAAATTGATTACCACTCCTCTGAAACGTCGTGCACTGGTGTAGTTTTACGAATCTACCACGTTCTGTATACGTAAAGGCGTAAAGCTACGTTTTCCTAGCAACGCACATTTCGCGCGAGGCAGAACGTAATACGCCTGGCGTAACGTAACATCCAACGCGCTGCGTAAAAGTGTTTCTCTAGGATTTTCAATTGTGTGGATTTATGAGCCGAATAATGAGTGTTTGGAGAAATTAAAAAAAGCTTTAGCTTTAGTGATGTTACAAGAAAATGAAATTTTAATAGAAGAGATTGAAATATTATCTATGATTTATATTAGAACTAGGAATTCCGTTAGTCAATTATTTCAGAAGAGAAGCAGCGAAGAAGCATTTGAATTAGTTACCCATAGACATCTACTAGACGACGAAGTAAAATTCAAAGAATATTTTAGATTTACAACTCAGCAATTCTCGTTTCTTCTCGATCTTGTCAAAGAAAATTCAAGTGTTGAGTCTTGCAATCGTGTGCGAAATAATATTTCGCCAGCTGAAAAACTGGAACTAACATTAAGGTAGGTATATTACATAAATAAATTTCATTTTTGGGGACCATTCTCAAAAAAAAATAGAAGCACGGCCACTTTTGCACAGAAAACCTGGAAAATTCGACTTTAAGTTCTTGGAAACGCGGCGTTTTCGAGTTCGTGATCGCGAAAGGCGCTAATGTGCTGATGCTAAAAGACATTTGTCCAACAACAATTGTGCGTCGTTCGGCGCGTCCACCGCCTATAGTTGGTCAAAATAACGACTTATAAGAATTTTACTACCAACCAGCTGATTTGTTCATAAATATTAAATTAATATTTCTAAAATCTGATGGTAACATTGTCCGACAAATGTTGTGCGCCATATTGGCTGTCCGACGCTCGGAAAGTGTCAGTTTCGTGATAATATGTTCACTGATTACCACTTGTCGGACAAAGATCACACATGATCAATAATGACAAAGGCCGACAAAAATATTGCGCTGTATCGCTAGTCCGACAATAAAAAGGGCAAACTGTTACATCAATAAATTTATACACAGCAAATTTGTCTGACCATTATTATATTAGGGATTTGTACTTATATTAAACCATAACAACCAATAATATGGTTTTATAAACAACATATTGTTCTCGTATTTTTGCAAATATATGATGTCCAACATATGATGGGATCGGACCTGGGACCCCGACAATCAATGTTTATCAAACTTCTTGAAATACGTGAAAAAAGTAAAAAATATGCAAAAAGGAATGTTTATTAAATTGTACGCAAAAATGAATTAATATACAAAATATATTTGAAATGTATTATTTATTTAGTTAATATTTTCTGATTTTACTATTTCGTACAAATTCATGATGAATTTTTCAATTCATTATTATTTATTTTGTACGCAAAAATGAAATAATGTATTTCGTTCGTCATCATACTCATCTGTCGGTGTCTTCCTCTTCAACTGATTTGTTGCATACATCATCTTCATCCGTATGGTAGTATAATAATAATAATAATAATAATAATAATAATAATAATAATAATAATAATAATGTATCTTTATTCTCTTTTGCCACAAACACAGCGTAGAACAAGTCATCAACAGTCAAAACATTTAAGTAAAACTACAGATCACAAGAAAAAAAATCATTTAAGGTGTAAAAGGCCTTTTCCATCAATTTCTCCTTCAACGTGCTTAGCAACATCTTACGTGGTAATGCTTTCGTGGTATAGGAAAGATGATTATATATTTTCAACATCATGCACACATTATTCCTCTGTATGTTCGAGAAATGAGTCTGGGGATGCTTCAAATATTCATCCAGGCGCGTGTTGATGCTATGATTAAGTTCATACACTTTGAAAAAGTCATTATAATTGTTAATTAAGAACTTCATGCACTCGTAAATATATACACTCGTAACCGTAAGTATCCTTTTCGTTCTAAATGTGTCTCTGCATGATTCTCTTTGCTTCAGGCCAAAGATACTACGCAAACAGGCCTTCTGATGCACAAAAATTCGATCGACATCTGTCGAGGCTCCCCAAAAAATAACACCGTACGCAATTCTAGAATGTACATAAGCATAATATGCAGCCTTCGCCGCTTCTTCGCTCACAAAGTGAGAAATAACCCTGAGCGTATGTAAATCCAGCTATCTTTCTGCTGAGGCATTCAACATGCGCCCTCCAGTTTAGGTGACTGTCTATACGAATACCCAGAAGCGTAACACATTTTGAAGAAGCAACCAATTCACCTCCACAATCCAAGACAAGTTGGTCCTCGCCACCAAACGAAAAAAGCAAAACATCAGTCTTTACCATATTCATCCGGAAATTGTTCGATCTGAACCAAGACTCAAGCTGCAACAACGCATCCGAAGCCTGCCGCTGGAGGTCGTCAAGTGAAGTTGTCCTAACAACAACAGAAGTGTCATCAGCAAATTGCGTGACCAGGTGATTTAATAAGCTCGGCAATTCATTCGTGTAAAGCAGAAAGAGGAGGGGGCCAAGAACCGATCCCTGTGGTACCCTCCTGCTCGTTTACTGCCACGAGGAGTTCACCAAATGTCCAGTACCATCATAGGTACTCACTGCTTGTTTCCTTCTCGTCAAGTAAGTAGTAATCCACTGCAAAGGTATTCCTCTAATACCAATTTTTTCTAGTTTCACGTTCAGTGTGTCTAAATCAATGCTATCAAAAGCTTTTGATAAGTCAACAAACACTCCAGCCGTTCTCTGCTTCGCGTTCATACCGCTCAAAACTCCCTCCATGAACTGAAAAACTGTCCTGGTTGTAGAGCGACCCTGTATATATGCTCCCTGCATGAAATTCAAAACATTGTTCGATGTAACATAGTCATATATGCGCCTGTGTACAATCTTCTCAAAAATCTTAGACACATTTGACACTAGAGCGATCGGCCTATAATTGTTAATGGTAAAAGTATCACCCTTTTTATGAATGGGTCTAATAAGAGTCATCTTCAGCGCAGCAGGAAAAACTCCAGTGCTCATCGACACATTTATTATATGGGCGAGAGGGTCCGCGAGGCTCCAGGCACATCGCTTTAGCAGTGCGACAGGAACGCCATCGAAGCCCACAGACTTCGTGTCGCTCAAACTCATGATAACCTTCACAACCTCCAACCCATCAGTAGGATTCAAGAAAAATGTCCCATGACACCCATCGATGAAAGATGAAGCATTATTTCCGCCACCACCACTGATATCCTGACATGCATTCAAGTAATGCTCATTAAATCTATCCAGTACCTCCAGCTGGGTCTCATCCCCACTCCGAAAGTTGTCAACAACAAACTCCTGTCGCCTCCAATTAGGTTCTAGTATCCTTCTCGCGAGATCCCACGTCGCTCTAACTTTATTCTTTGCTTTTAGAATATAATTCGAGTTGCTCATAATTTTTGCCTCCTCAATTTCTCTTCTAAGATTCTTGAAAAACATGTTATAATCTTCCCAGTGGACTTTGCCTTGTAGATAACCTTCATACAATTGTCTCTTAATTCTTGTCTTCATTTTCAGATCATTAGTAATCCAATTTATTTTTCTATTTAACTGGATCTGTTGTTTTCTCTTGGGACAGTGAATATCGATTATCGTTGATAGTGTATCATAAAATAGTTTATAGCATTCTTCAGCATCCTTAGCGACACAAACTCCACTCCAATCAATGCGCTACAAACCATGTCCATATTTTGTTTTGAAAATAATCTCGTTTCCTGGACTTTAAACGATTGTCTATTCACAATTTCGCACGACTCCAAGTATAGCCTCAGTTTCTGAGCATAATGATCTGATAGAGCCACATTAATGTTCTTGCTCGAAATGCATTCAAAATTGATGAAAATATTGTCAATCAACGTTGCACTAGTAGTTGTCACTCTTGTGTCATTAAATATTGATTGTTTTAGCCCAAAGGACATGAGCAAGTCCGTGAATCTTTGAGTAACTCTGTCCTTGCAATTTAAATTTATGTTGAAATCGCCGCTCAACACAACTTTCGAATAGCTTCTAAACTCCATTATAGTTTTTAGTATTGTCTCTAAGAGCAACAGGAACTCATCCATATTGCCGGCTGGGGACCTATAAATATTTACAATTACTGTGCCATGATTAGTTAATTTTATAGCGCTACATTCTAAGGTGAATTGTTTGCTTATGTTCCTCAGTTCAACAAGCTCGACGAAGTCTATCCCCTCTCTCACAAGAATGCAAGAACCCCCATGTATTCTAGCTTCTCGAGAGTAGCAAGAACCCATCTGAAGACCGTCAAGATGAAATGTTTCTAGTTCAGCATCCCTCAACCAATGCTCGCTGAATGCCAGTACGTGTATATTTTCGTCTTCCAGCAACAATTCCAATTCATCAACCTTATTTCTAACACTCTGTATATTTAAATGCATAAAGTTAAATTCAGAGGAACATCTGCAATTCTTAATTTCTTCTTCTTTGTCAACAACTATATCATTTGGCCATATTTCAGGTCGTTTCATATAATCAAGCTGGTCAAAGTCCACCCCTATTTTGAAAGAGTTGTTTCTACTCATGTTATTTTCATGCTTCGCAATTTCCTCAATTATGAGGTTGTCTCCTTTATACCTCTTTTCTAAATACGTTTTTATATTATCAGCCGATGTTTTCTCATCCACGCGTCCAACAAACAGCCACCCCATCCTTTTCGCCGCTCTAAAGCCTCCGTCAATTTTATCAATATCCGTCAAATCCGCTGTTCCCCTGACCACCGTTTTCGGCTGTCTCCTAGCACGGCCCCTCTTTTCTACCACCACCCATTCCCGCCCCTCCCCCCCGACTGTGCCACTCTTTATCTCTTGAACAACTGGTACTGGTAGTGATTGCTTACCGCTTGGGAGCTCTGCCGATCTGACTACCGGACCACAGGTATCTTTCTTGGCAGTAGATTTCTCAGAATGTCTAGTGTTATAGATTTCTTTAATCTCCACAAGCCGACTAGCATCCACCTGTTTGAGGTCAGATGTTAACGGACCAGAGGGCGTCTTGGAAGAATTCCGAGCTTGTTCTGCCCCATTGCTGTTTTCTCTTTCCAAAATATCTATTTTGAACAAAAGTAATTCATTATTTCTCCCTCCAATTGTCTTACCAGCTTGTACAACAATGCATTTTCCCTCTGCAACCTGCCGTTCTCAGAGATCAGATCTTTCGACAACTTGTCCCGTTCATTGTTTGGTTGCAATTTCGCCTCAGTCTCTATCACGGTCCCGGTCTCAGACACACTTCCAATCGACACATCCAGTTCATCAGAGTGCAAGACTTTGTCACTTTCACAGCAATTTACCCACGTATCATTAACGATTTCAATGTTCTTTAAATACTTAATACATCCCGGATGGAATATAGAAGCACAATTTACACACTTAGGTCCACTCAACGGTGCACATTTACACCTTTTACAAATAACATTGTCAACATTCTTCTCGAACACACCGATCCCGTCCGCCATTTTTAACATAATATTTAATTTAATTTAATATAATAATAATAACATTAATAATAATAATAATAATATTCCGGAAACATAATATACAATAAATTCAAAATGCAGTAAAACAACATCAGTGTTTGCAGAAAAGGCCACAGTCAGTCATGAAAACTGAAATTCAATCCTCAAGCATGAGCTTCCCCATGGTCCAATAATCAAAAAATTTTAAACGAATAAGTAAGTAAATTGCACATACGAGAAATCAAAAAAATCTTAGATAACATTTACAGGCAAATCGTCGCCCAAGATACACCCTACCCACTTATTAAGAACATAGATCTTGAAATGTAGTTCGGAAATCGGAAATAAAATGTTCGCTGCCTTGGTCGCCCCTGGGAAAACATGCAGTTGTTGCGCATAGCCACGTATGAGAACGACCCCCGAAAATGTGTAGTCGAGTGACATGGAATAAGTCGTTATTTTGACCAGATATAGGCGGTGGACGCGCCAAACGGCGCACCATTTTTGTCGGACAAATATCTTTTAGCGTTTGTAATTTCATTAACTTTTAATTAAAGTTATAAAAAATGTGATGGTCATACATTTTTAAAGCATCAGCACATTAGCGCTTTCCACGATCGCGAACTCGAAAACGCCGCGTTTCCAAGATCTTACGTATAATACAGAACGTGGTAGACTCGCAAAACTACATCCGTACGCGACGTTACAGAGGAGTGGTAATCAATTTTCAAAAGATGTGCTGTCCTGTGGACTATAATGTTCCACCAGCAAATAAAAGTTTGACAGCAAATTCCTATGCCGTTGCTACGAACAAATAGTATTGCACATAATGCCTTTGACGGCAACTGGCGATTCGAGAAAAGTAGAGTAGTTCCCAACAAAACACCCCAGAGTTCCACACACTGACGTCAGTATGTCCCATACGAGTGGTCCTCAAAAGCTGCGCAATGACCAACCATCCTTTATACTAAACCAAGGCCCTATAACGTTTGGCTACGTCGAATAACCTTGAATATGATACCTCATAAAATAGCGCAAACACAAGGTCCGTGAAGTTAGCCTCGTTATTTTCCATTTTCTAATAGATTTTGGTCTGAATAATTAGTAACTAATTTGTAATAATTTGTAACCCACAAACTACAATTTGTAACTCTCCCGTTAAGGAGTTATTTAAAAAACTACTTTTAGGGGCCAACTTCTCGGGAGCCCCGCAAGTTTGGAGTTTCCGATTTTTTTCTTTGCCAAAATTTAGTAACTAATTTGTAATAATTTGTAACCCATAAACTAGAATTTGTAACTCTTTCGTTGAAGAGTTATTTAAAAAACTACTTTTAGGGGCCAACTTCTCGGGAGCCCCGCAAGTTTGGAGTTTCCGATTTGTTTCTTTGCTAATATTTAGTAACTAATTTGTAATAATTTGTAACCCATAAACTAGAATTTGTAACTCTATCGCTGAAGAGTTATTTAAAAAAATATTTTTGGCGGCCAACTTCTCGGGAGCCCCGCAAGTTTGGAGTTCCCGATTTCTTTCTTTGCCAATATTTAGTAACTAATTTGTAATAATTTGTAACCCATAAACTAGAATTTGTAACTCTATCGTCGAAGAGTTATTAAAAAAAATGTTTTTGGCGGCCAACTTCTCGGGAGCCCCGCAGGTTTGGAGTTTCCGATTTGTTTCTTTGCCAATATTTAGTAACTAATTTGTAATAATTTGTAACCCATAAACTAGAATTTGTAACTATACCGTTGAAGAGTTATTTAAAAAACTACTTTTAGGGGCCATTTTCTGGGGGACCCTCAATAAACGGAATTTTCCTCCCATATATCATCGATGGATTTAACTGAACAATTAGGTATAAAATGTCTTTTTATGTCGCTATCAAATAGTAATGCACACGCAAAGATGCGTTGATGTAACTATCTATTTGTAAATCATTAGCTGGCGGACAAGTAAGATAGGAAGTACATAGAACTTTATTATATCTTAACGTATTTAAATGCACTGCAGATACAATCACAAAAATGTACATAAGTGTGTAAACCATAGAAAAAAGAAACAGGTATGTATTACATTCAGAAAACTTGCAATATCAAACTTAAATTGCTTCTTGTCTTTACATTTTTCGTCATTCACTAATGTAACGATTTTCCAAAGTGATAAAACCTCAAGTAATCCAGGAAACGAAAGCAACAAAGCATAAAATGAAAGGAAAAATATATTAAACTGTATATATAATTGCATGTATGTGGGTAACGGTCTTGCTGTTTATATTTATAACGTTTAAGGGGGAATTAGACCTTTGGGATATTTGAAAAAAGAGTTTTCTTTATAATACTCCCAAAGGTCCAATTCCCCCTTAAACGTTATAAATATAATTGCATGTACAGTTCAATTTTTAAAAGAAGCATCTTTCGTCATCGACTATATTCGTATGAATTAAGATCGAGGCGCATGTCGTAAGTAGTTAGAAAATGAGAGTACTGGATACGAACCCCTTCGGAGCACATAGCGCCATCGAGTTCTCGAGGTGCCATCGACTTCTTCGGCAAATGACCTTGAAAGACACCAGAGGCTGCTGAAGGAGTCGTTGAGGCATCCGAAGAAGTGTCTTCAGCAGCGGCATCTGCGGCAGCCTCTGGTGTGCATGTCTTCAGCAGCGTCTTTCAAGGTCATTGCTGAAGAAGTGGTGTTCAGCAGCAGCAGCAGCAGCAGCCAGGCGCATGCGCCGGGGCTATTCCTCATATCAGTTCATCGAGTTCTCCAGGGCGTGTCTGCAGCAGCCTCTGGTCAATGCTGAAGAAGTGGTCTTCAGCGGGCAGCCTCTGGTGTCTTGCCATTGCGCACCCAAGCCGCCATTTTGGTTGTGGGTCAGGCGCCTGCGCCGGGGCTGTCGCGTACAAAGCGCGTGTTGTTCAGGCCAGTCCATCCTGGCCCCATCCACTTCTTCGGCAATGACCAGAGGCTGCTGAAGGAGTCATGTCTTCAGCAACGGTGTCTTTGGGGCCTTTGGCCGTGGCTCAGGCGCATGCGCCGGGGTTTTCGCAAACGTTCTGGAAATGACGCCGACCGGGATTCGAACCCGGGTCCCCACGCACTGGAGCCCTCGCTCCAACCAACTGAGCTAATCGGCGGCCCACAAGCCCGTCTTTCAAATCATCCGTATATACTTATGATTGTAAACAGAAGTTACAGAATTAATATTTATTTTCTCGGAAATTTACAATTGTTTATACTAAATAAATATTGATATTAAAGTTTAAGAAAAAAGCACGTTCGCCGCCGATAAGAGATGTTATAATTGTTTTTATTATGGGAAATAACCTTTCATCTTGCCGATAGGATATGTTTGTTTAGGTTTGATCCCACGCTCTGCATGTGCATTTAATACGTTGTAGACACTACAAGGTGACCCGTTTGTTTGTTTGTATTATTACAATAAAATAACATTCTAGAATATTCTTCTGATTGTTTATTTGAAATTACTTGTTATCTTAATGCGTTTCGGACCCGTGTGGGAAAAAAACATTCTAGAACATTCTCCAGTTTGTTTATTTGAAATTACTTGTTATCTTAATGCGTTTCGGACACGTATGGGAACCATCTGATTGATATATGCAAACATCTTAGTTCTCGGTAGTAGAACATTCTACATCGCTAATTATTTGAGAACAGTAGTCTAAATTTAGGCGAACCCCTACGTAAAAACTATGTCATGTGGGGTGTCAAATTAAAGGACTCGACTAGAGGTATCCGAATATTGGGGTGGATTTTAGGGGTGGTTTTTGGGGGTGGTTTTTGGGGTGTTTTTGGGGGTGGTTTTTAGGGGTGGTTTTTAGGGGTGGTTTTTAGGGGTGGTTTTTAGGGGGTGGTTTTAGGGGTAGCTTTTAGGGGTGGTTTTTGGGGGTGGTTTTTAGGGGTGGTTTTTAGGGGGTGGTTTTATGGGCGGTTTTAGGGGTAGCTTTTAGGGGTGGTTTTTAGGGGCGGTTCTTGGGGTGGTTTTGGAGGGTGATTTTTGGGGGTGGTTTTTAGGGATAGTTTTTAGGGGTGGCCACTCACTGACCGCGCCCCCGGCCACGCTCCTTGCCCCGCCCACCTAGATCATGTAGGGTATCAAATTAATCAGCTCGATGAGACAAAAAGGAATCTATAGTTATTCTCCTACTTCCGAATTCTTATCAGTAGTTGTCTGTCTGTCTGTCTGTCTGTCTGTCTGTTTGCGAATACAGCTGTCTGTTGACACAGACAGCTGTATTCGCAAACACCATAGCTGATGACACGAGCAAGAATGAGACTGCGCATGCGCACGGTTGTATGGAGAGTATTTAAGCAAGAAAATTAACGGTGCTGTCAGTTAGTACTTGTGCTTCAACAAGGGAACCGCATTTGAATAATGACACACATAAACGTAGACACGTTTCGTGTTCTGGACGGTGCTGTTTTGGATGAGTCAGCACGCCGTGTCGAGGTGCACGTACATCAGCCGTTCGTGACAACAACAACATTCAACGCCAATGACGAAATTCGCATACCAATCCACCAACAAGACGTTTACGTACTGCCGCATCTAAGCAGCATCTACATAGAGGGCAGGTTCATCAAGGGTGCAGGAGGCGGAAATGCGGCTTTAACAAATAACGCCCTCAGTTTCCTCTTTGACGACGTCCGCTATGAAATAAACGGGGTGGAGGTGGATCGAACAAAAAACGTGGGCATCACGAGCACACTGAAGGGTGTAGTTTCTCTGAATGTGGGTGAGGTAGATGCCCTGGAGAATGCCGGCTGGACGAATACGGGAGACTCACCGAGCCACCTTATCGACGCGAACGGGAACTTTAACGTGTGCATCCCGGGAAGAATCCTGCTGGGATTCTTGGAAGATTACCCCAAAATTCTGTTAAATGTGTGTCACGAGCTCATTTTGACTCGATCGAAAAACGATAGGAACGCTTTCGTGGGTAACGAGGACACCAGAATTGAGTTGAGCAAGGTTCATTGGAGGGTGCCGTACGTCTATCCATCGGATGCTGAATACCTAAAACTTCTCAATATTGTCGAGGAAGAGAGAACGTTGCAGATATGTTTTCGCAGCTGGGAGCTGTACGAGTATCCGGTGTTGCCGCAAGCTACGAAACAAACGTGGGCCGTCAAGACTGCAACACGTTTGGAGAAACCCCGCTACGTTATTGTCGCCTTTCAGACGAATCGCAAAGCGAATTTGGACACGGATTCAAGCAAATTTGACCACTGCAATCTGACAAACGTCAAACTGTACCTGAATTCTGAGTGCTTCCCCTACGAGAATTTAAACTTAGATTTCTCCACAGGGAAATACGCCCTGCTATACGAAATGTACCAGAACTTCCAGAGTTCATACTATGGAAAAGTTGGCGAGCCGTTATACGGCAAGGAACAGTTCAAGGATCTAGCGCCCATCGTGGTGATTGACGCATCAAAGCAGTCGGAAAGCATCAAGCCTGGACCCATAGATATGCGTCTAGAATTTGAGTCGAGCGAGAATTTTCCGCCCAACACAACCGCATACTGTCTCATCCTGCATGACCGCATCGTTGAGTATACACCGGGTAATGAATCGGTCAGAAGAGTGGTATGAGAAGCTGCAGGGCTTCGATTCGCCCAGAAAATACACGCATGCCTACTCTGTATACAGATTATAGTTTTAATTATATTGATGTAAAAATATATTCAACGTTTTTATTTTTGCGAAAACCCCGGCGCAGGCGCCTGGGCCACATCCAAAGGCCCAACAGCACCTAACAACAAGATCAGTTCTGATAGGCTCTCATTGGCTGTTGCCCCGCCCACTCTCATAGAGCCCCGGCGCATGCGCCTGAGCCACGGCCAAAGGCCCCAAAGACACCGTTGCTGAAGACATGACTCCTTCAGCAGCCTCTGGTCATTGCCGAAGAAGTGGATGGCGCCAGGATGGACTGGCCTGAACAACACGCGCTTTGTACGCGACAGCCCCGGCGCAGGCGCCTGACCCACAGCCAAAATGGCGGCTTGGGTGCGCAATGGCAAGACACCAGAGGCTGCCCGCTGAAGACCACTTCTTCAGCATTGACCAGAGGCTGCTGCAGACACGCCCTGGAGAACTTGATGGACTGATCTGAGGAATAGCCCCGGCGCATGCGCCTGGCTGCTGCTGCTGAACACCACTTCTTCAGCAATGACCTTGAAAGACGCTGCTGAAGACATGCACACTTCTTCAGCAATGACCTTGAAAGACACCAGAGGCTGCCGCAGATGCCGCTGCTGAAGACACTTCTTCGGATGCCTCAACGACTCCTTCAGCAGCCTCTGGTGTCTTTCAAGGTCATTTGCCGAAGAAGTCGATGGCACCTCGAGAACTCGATGGCGCTATGTGCTCCGAAGGGGTTCGTATCCAGTACTCTCATTTTCTAACTACTGTCGTAGTTGTTTCTTCTCTCAATGACGGCATTCTGAGACGGAACCGTCGACGCAAATACTTGTCAAACAAACGTCAGAAACGTAAATATCAGCAAAATGTTAGAAGTTTAAAATTACACCCTAAAGTGATGAATAATTTAAATTGAGGTACTAATTACTTACTAAAATCAAGAAAAATTGAGTAATAGGGAAAATCAAGAGAAAAATTCACTTAGAAGGTAAGGTAGGGAGTTAGGAACTCAACGGTCTTGGCCGATTAAGTTATATATTTTAGCATATTATGCACAATATGAAAAAGTAATGAAGTTAAACAATAAGTAAAAGTACAAATAGCAGTAAGGATGAGGCTCACGCGTCGATGGGGTCCTGTAGAACGAAAACCAGGTTCTTCGGTCTTCGGGAATACAGTAAAGAGCAAAGAAAAGAATGTTATATTGTTAGCTATTATGTAGAAGCAATGATTTTAATATTATGCAGTATTACAAAATTACATACGATGGGTCTATGGATTTGCAATATTTAACCATAATAATATATCAAACACAAAAATAATAATATAAAACTATACAAAAAAATGGTTAAGTGGGAATCAATTCCCGCATGAAGGGTTCTGCACATACCTACATTAAAAAAGATTTTGTCTAATCTACAACATTATAATCCCTAAATGTATGGTGTTCAGTCAATAAATTATTATTACTTTTCACTGTCATTCACTTCATTTGAAAATACAGCTGTCAGTGGCAATAAAAGGGCACTGTTTCCTTTTTCAGCTTTAAAATAATCGACCAGGGATAGCACTATTTCCTGGCACTTCGAATTCAACATACAACCTCTCATGCTTAAGGAAAATTCTGTAAAATGTATAAATTTTTAAAATTTTTACTATTGAACTTAACCTAAAAACTTACCGATTAAGTTTTCTTTGTAACCAATATGGAATTGATAGATTTCTAAACAGCAAACGGAACAACAAAACAAATCAAAACGGCAGTTATATGTATTAGAACAACTCGAATAAACTCAAAACCCCCAAATATAACACAGAAGAGGAACAAACTAAATTCACACGGCGCCGTCGCTGTAGCCAATAATGGCTATATGCCGACATTGACATTAACAGATTGACACTGACAGTTGGAGTTGCCACGGACCATATGCGCTACGACGGTATTTAAGCAGTTGTCTTTGTCATCATTACTCTCTTACCATTAAAGGGTGGGAAAGACATGATTATCCATACTGTTTCTTTTCAATATGTGATGCACGACAATAACGTTGGTCGTAAATCGACAATAAATTCGTTACGAAAGTTGCTTCTTTTAAAAATTGAACTGTATATTATATTTCGACTGGCGATTAACTACGACCATCTTTTTCATCAGGTCATTGTAAAGTTCCCATGCTCCATCATTTCGTTTACAAATCGAATAATAATGGCCTATACCTGCAATTGAAGATGTAGGTGGTGGGTAATAGGCAATCACAGCTCGAAGTACGTAATTTTTATTCAAATTTAAAATAAACGGAATTGAATCGAGAGCTATGTTTGCTCCTTCACACGTGTCAACGAAAATTAGGTCTCTGTAAACGAATTTCATTTTGACGGAATTTGCGCAAGCGTTGCATTCAAAATCTATTTGTTCTTTTAGGATCGTTTCTAAATTTTTAATCAACTTATAATTTATTAGGAAGGTGGATTTCAAAAATTTTCGTGATAATGTACATTTTTCGCAGGTATAAATTGCCATTCCGCTTTCCAGTCCTTTACATATGTTTGTAAATAAGCCAACAATATTCAATTGACAATCTAAGTGTTTTACCACATTTATAAGCTTCCCCTCTTTTCCTCACTGAGAAAAATTTATAATACTCAGTAAAAGAAATATTATGCCCATTATTATATTTGACGTTAGCTATAGGGATAAATGAAGCTGTTAATAACCGTTACTATATTAATATTATAAAAGAATATTATATCATTTAATATATCAGTATATAACTTTCGTATGCAAATAAGTATGTAGAAGTAATTTTATTTGTTTATAGCGACTATGATATTGCAATAATTAATTTAAATAAACTTTTCAATATCCCCTATGACATTTCTAATATAACCCTTTATGTTATATTATACATTCTATACATTCTAATTTGTGAGTTAAAAATTGTTACGAAATGGTAACTAAATATTGGTAGAGAAAATGCTCGAAAATTTCGAGGCTCTCCAGAAGCAAGTTCAACAAGTTCATTTCTGAAATAAATCTTCAACAATCCATCATCATCATAAGGTTCTCAGTCCGAAGACTGGTTGGACGCGTACCTCCATTCTTTTCTATCCTGAGCTAACCTACGCATTTCCCTAAAAGTAGAACATCCTACATCCCTAACTATTTGAGAGCAGTAGTCTAATCTAGGCCTACCCCTACCTCTTTTTATTCCTATCTCTGACTCTAGTATGTCACGAACTATTCCTTCGTGTCTTAGAAGGTGTCCTACCATCCTATCTCTCCTACTCTTTATTGTTTTCCATACCTTTCGCTTTTCCCCAACTCTTTCTAATACTTCCCTATTGCTAACCTTATCTATCCACGGTATCTTCATCATGCGTCTGTAGCACCACATTTCAAACGCTTCTACTCTTTTTCTATCCGCTTCTCCTATTGTCCAAGTTTCGCACCCGTATAATGCCGTACTCCATACATACGACGTTAAGAGTCTCTTCCTAGTCTCTATATTAACCGTTCTCGAGCATAACAGTTGTTTCTTTTTGTTAAACGCAACTCGGCCCTGCGCCATTCTTTGTTTTATATCTTTAGTGCTCCTACCGTCTTGAGTTATTTTACTTCCTAAGTAGCAGAAATCCGCGACCTCCTCTATCTTCTCATTTCCAATTTGTATTTCCATTTTAGTTCTATTTTCACATCCCCTACATACCAAAATTTTAGTTTTCTTTTTATTGATTTTCATGCCGAAGCCCTGTGTCAAAACTGCTTCCATTTCATTCAAAGCCGCTCCTAATTCTTCTTTGCTAGATGCTAACACTGCTATATCATCCGCAAATCTGAGCATGTTAATAGTTTGGCCCTGTACATTGATCCCTGAGGCTGTTCTTTCCTTAATAATATTAATCGCATCTTCGATATATAAGTTGAAAACTAGAGGTGACAATGCACATCCCTGTCTCACTCCCTTCCGGATATCTACTTCCCTTTGTTCCTGCTCACATTCTATAACTGCCTTTTGCTCTTTGTAGAGATTATGTATTATTCTTCTGTCCCTGTATTTCATCCCTACCTTTCTCAGCACTTCGAACATCTTCCCCCATTTTACGTTGTCGAAGGCTTTTTCTAAATCTACAAATCCTATATAGACGCTCTTTCTCTTTTCTATCGTTTTTTCTATAATTACTCGTAAAGCTAGAATGGCCTCGCGCGTTCCTCTATTTCAACAATAGAGTTACAAATTCTAGTTTATGGGTTACAAATTATTACAAGTTAGTTACTAAATATTGGCAAAGAAACAAATCGGAAACTCCAAACTTGCGGGGCTCCCGAGAAGTTGGCCGCCAAAAATATTTTTTTAAATAACTCTTCAACGATAGAGTTACAAATTCTAGTTTATGGGTTACAATTTATTACAAATTAGTTACTAAATATTGGCAAAGAAACAAATCGGGAACTCCAAACTTGCGGGGCTCCCGAGAAGTTGGCCGCCAAACATATTTTTTTAAATAACTCTTCAACGATAGAGTTACAAGTTCTAGTTTATGGGTTACAAATTATTACAAATTAGTTACTAAATATTGGCAAAGAAACAAATGGGGAACTCCAAACTTGCGGGGCTCCCGAGAAGTTGGCCGCCAAAAATATTTTTTTAAATAACTCTTCAACAATAGAGTTACAAATTCTAGTTTATGGGTTACAAATTATTACAAATTAGTTACTAAATATTAGCAAAGAAACAAATCGGAAAATCCAAACTTGCGGGGCTCCCGAGAAGTTGGCCCCTAAAAGTAGTTTTTTAAATAATTCTTCAACGATAGAGTTACAAATTCTAGTTTATGGGTTACAAATTATTACAAATTAGTTACTAAATTTTGGCAAAGAAAAAAATCGGAAACTCCAAACTTGCGGGGCTCCCGAGAAGTTGGCCCCTAAAAGTAGTTTTTTAAATAACTCCTTAACGGGAGAGTTACAAATTGTAGTTTCTGGGTTACAAATTATTACAAATTAGTTACTAATTATTCAGACCAAAATCTATTAGAAAATCGAAAATAACGCGGCTAACTTCACGGACCCGCAAACACACTGTCGATAAGAATTTACATGTGATGATCCAGGACGAACTGTTTTTGTCTGCTAATGAGCCATTCGGTATATGATTGTTATGTCTACGTGTAAGATGCCTAGCGTCTTTGCATTTCTACATGAAGAAAAATCTTCCAAATAAAAAATCTGAAGTATCGGAAATGACAAAAGCAAGCACATCACTATGGCTTTGACTAGAACGTCTCAGAAAATTGTCACTAACAAAATATTATTTATAAAATATAAAAATTACTTTAAGAAATGGAAAACGAAGAAGATTTTAATGAATTAAACGAAGAAAACGATGATCAAGTAAGGTTCATAAAATACTAGTTTCTCGAGAAAAATAAGTACCTATATAACATTTTAAACCAGAACACCTACCTTTTATTCAGTATTTAGGGAACTTCTGATACCTGTCATGTATTGTAGAATAACGCAGAAACTGAAGTGAGTGAACCAAAAACCATCGTGGAACAGTCGACCGAAAGCGATTTCACAGCTACCATAAGTATGTAGCTTATAGGCACTCGCAGCATAATAATAAAATTTAATTTCCTTAAACTCGTAAAGGTTCTAGCCAAAACTTAATTCATGGAACAAGCATTACATCAAATAAAACCAATGAATTGGGCGACAAGTTATCTGGTCAATTATCAAAAGCAGTATCATTCGCAGACGACTTAGAAGAAGAAGGTACGGAAAATGAAGAAGAATCATCATCTGCAACCCCTGAAGTACTTCAACAATTACCGCCATCTACAGAGGAAAAATTAGAACCAACATTAGTAGGAGATAACATGAAAGAAGAAGAGCCAGTATTGGAAACGGAAGTGTTGAAACCTGTAGAGGAAAAAGCAGAAGAAGAAGCCTCTTCTATGCAACCAGGTACCGAAAAAAATAAGTCGAAATTATAAGTGAATTTTTTAATGTTGTTTTTCACAGTGGAAAAGCCCAATGTTGGACAGCGCGGTTCCAAAGTTAGTGGCGACTTTGAAGCACATCCGCCAGAAGCAATAATAGAAACTCAGCCTGAACACCGAGACACACCCACGTATTCATGTATTACAATTGCTTCTCTAGCCCAGGAGCATTAGATCAAATAGCCTTAAACTAAAAATTTGTAAACCACCTTAATTTCTCCTGTTCACGAGAAGACATTACTCATTTTTTTGAGAAAAATGAAAGCTTATGATAGTCACTGGCTTCTAAATAGCTTTTTTTAAATATTGCAGCACTCTTCTGGAGATACCAGCTACCTACTTTGTTGTTGTTGATGATGACACTTAATAAACTAGAGGCGTTATTTTTTCCGACCTGGGAAACCTAATATTCCTGGGCTATTTTTCAATTGGTCTCATGGAGCAATAATTTCATAGATGCTACTGTTAGAGAATCCAGGGGAGAAGCAGAAGAAGAAGAAGAAGAGGAAGTATATAAAGAATCATCATCTGTGGTACCTTACGAACATGATAAATTGGATAGACTTCTTTACTACGCCAAATATGAAGGACTAAGGAATAGAGTGCCTAATATTAAGATGAAGAATAACTATCTGCATCACAAAATGGCCGACTATTACAGGAAAAGAAAAGTTATCACCATTTTTATTTTTTGAAAGTCACTTTCATGTTAGATGCGTTAAAGCAATATTTTTGCCCAAAAGTTAATTCTTCAATGGCATAAAATAATTATTATGTAATTGATTTTTGGCAGATGGATCATGTCTTGCACGAAACATTACGCAGTTCGGATACAATGGCGTTCTATGATAACCGTTTGGACACATTGGGAGAACTGAAGGACATGGATAATATGCAGAGAATCTGTTTGACTCTGGAAATTAAAGAACTCCGACAACTCAAGGAGAAGAAACGCGATGAGGTCATTCGAAACTTTAAGTCGATGCTTTCGAGGGAAAAGGATATTGGTAACGGCTTGATATTTACCAAAACGGGAAAAGAAATTCCAGAAAAGGTACAGTAAAGAGATCTCGTAGTTCACAAAATATGGATTTAGTTCATAATTGAATGCCTGGCGGGGTACTTTCCCGAGGAGTGGTTGTTCGAACGGTCCAGTACCACTCATATCTGCCGCATAATTCGGCAAATAATTAGTTCTTGCTAATACCTTCACCAAGAGTGTGTATATACAGCAAGCAGTATTGCATGGTTCGAGTGTGTAGAGCAAGCACCGAACTGACGAGTCCCAAAAGGACGAAACCAGTGATCTACGGTTTTCCATTCACATTTGAAACATACAATATTTAAAAACTTCTGGAGCAAAGAAAGTTAAGAGAACGTAAATATCGCAGCAAAATCAACATAAATAGGCAATGGTTGACTACGAAAGAGACCGGAAATCCATGGCACATTTCTTTATTTTTAGTTTCGTTGCACAGACTGTCCTATTTTCGTTGTGATTTGGGGGTTTCTCATAGAACCAGCAGAGATAGAGCCTCTGGGTTTTCGCGAACCTGAGCTACTTTTTTGAGTATAATAGAAACTGAAACCATAATTTGGATATCGCTTTAGTTTTTAGTTTTCGTTTTAGTACTAAGCAGACTAAAACTGTTACGATTGGCTCATATAGAACTTTTTCCAAGGAATTCAGTGGCGTACGTAGTTTTTTCTAGGGAGCGTATTTTTTGAGTTTTTTTCAATGGAAATCATAGTAGGCTTTGGTCTAGTTCGAAAGGTCTTTTTTTAAGCTATCAAAATATATATATACTTTTATATTGTTATTTCAAAAAACGATAACGATTTTGGTACTTTTTAAGTTTTAACTTTAGAAAATATAAGATAGGTAGGTACATCCAAGATACCTGTGATTTTATGTTAACAACTGAATAATTATCTGTTGACATACATTAGCAAAAGTTGCATGCAGCTAGTTCTATTAATATTATATACGTAATGGTACTTAAAAATTATCAAAATTTCGAAAAATACGACATAATTGCTGTTTTCAGTGAATGTCGTGAGAATGTAAATGAATCAATGGATCTATATCTCAACAGGTACACAAAAAAATTCCTAGTTACCCATTTCCAGTATAATACCTATCCATCGATTTATTAAATTTAGATACCCAGAAAGAAGAAAACCAAGCAAAATGATGTTTTCGAGATTAAAATCAAATTTAATTCACTATGGGTCATTCAATAAACCTAGAAACAAAATTTATAATAAAGAAAATAGGGAAGAGGAAGAAATAAATGTTTTATCGTTGGTTGAGGCTACACCAAAAACTTCTTGTCGCGAAATCGAATCACAAGTTGGTGTTTCCAAATCAAAAGTTCAAAAAATATTTAAAAAAGGCAAATATAGGCCATACAAAATTCAAATTATTCATCATCTCTTCCCGGGAGATCAAGAAAGAAGGCTTAATTTTTGTAGGTGGTACTTAAATAAAATTCAAGAAAATCCAGAATTTGGGCGGTCTATCATTTGGACAGATGAAACTCACATAAGCAGCGTAGGATTATTTAACAGACATAATGTGCGTCACTGGTCTGATACAAATCAGCACCACACTTTTGAACGTCAGAGGCAAGGACGTTTTGGATTTAACGTTTCGTGCTTTATTTTGGGTGGTCAACTAGCATACCAAATTTTTGATGGAAACTTAACGGGATTGAGATACATTAATTTATTGAATATTAACGCAGAGGCGATAATGGAAAATGTTCCGTCAATAAACATAAACAGGGTATATTTCCAACAAGATGGTTCCCCTGCACACAATTCTGCAATAGTTAGAAATTATTTAGAAAATCATTTTCCGGGTAGATGGTTGGGTAAAAATGGACCTATATTGTGGCCTGCAAGATCACCGGATCTGAGTATATTAGACTTTTTTGTTTGGGCATTTTTAAAAGAAAAAAAATATGCATACGAAGATACAACAATCAAGCCGAGCTAGCAGAGGCAACACATGCAGCTTTCCGATATTTGCAAGCCCATCCTATTTTTCTAATTAATGCCATCAACGCAAATCAATTGAGCAGTTCCTATAATTTTGTTGTTTGTTGTTTGTTGTTTGTTGTTTGTTGTTTGATGTTTTTCTTGTTTTTGTTTGTTTTGCTGTTTTTCTGTTTTTCTGTTTTTCTGTTTTTGTTACATTTATTACAGTTGTTATTAAAAGTTGCTAACATAAAATCACAGGTATCTTGGATGTATGTACCTATCTTATATTTTCTAAAGATAAAAAGTACCAAAATCGTTGCCGTTTTTTGAAATAACAATATAAAAGTATATAATTATATTTTGATAGCTTAAAAAAAGACCTGTCGAACTAGACCAAAGCCTACTATGATTGCCATTAAAAAAATTTAACTTTAAATCATAACTCAAAAAATACGCTCCCTAGAAAAAACTACGTACGCCACTGAATTCCTTGGAAAAGTTCTATATGAGTCAATCGTAACAGTTTTAGTCTGCTTAGTGTTGTGTTCTTACTAGGAATAATTAAGACCACGGTTCTGCACGTATTGTATATTTCCTGGTTACAAAGAATAACAGATACAGTTTCGGACAACCTTCCGATTACGCGGGAACTCATGAAGTGTATATTGCCACTTGTCACTACCTCCATTGCCCGATACCAACTACCAACTTAAACAGTGGCGCCATACACAACACTTAGTACAAAAAGAATTGGAGAGAGTTTTTGAAAAACGATAAAAATCAACATTATTTTTTTTCTCGAAAACTAAAAACGATATCCAAATTCTGGTTTCAGCTTTCTATTATACTCAAAAAAGTAGCTCAGGTTCGCGAAAACCCCGAGGCTCTATCTCTCCTGCTTCTATGAGAAACCCCCAAATCACAACAAAAATAGGACACCCTGTACATACTGGTTTTCCTGCCAAATCGCCTAACAGGCCCAGCATACCATGATTTCTTAATTAACACCTTGCCGGGGCTCCTGAAAGAAGTACCTACCTCTGTCATTGAACACAACATGATTCATACACGACGGAGCATCATCGCATTTTGCGGTTGCTGTGTGGGAGCATTTGAATCGTACTTTTAATGCACGATGGATTGACAGGGAGGTCTACTTGAATGGTCTCTAAGATCACCTGACTTAACTCCCTTAGACTAGGTACTTCGTGTGGGGTTACTTGAAGAGCTGCTGATAATGTAGCCGAATTACGTCAACATTTTGTCTTCTTTGCTTTTTGTAGTTCACAGAAATAATTTCTTGATTTCCTCCCAGCTGCTGTTCATCAAGAAGTTCCGTTACAGATAGAGCCCCTTATATTTGGTAAAGAGTACTGTAAAGAAACTCACACCAGAAGTTCTCGCTTGCTTGTTTAAGATTTCGTTGTTTGTGTGCGTGTCTTGGATTGAAATTTTATTTTATGAGCGCTTGAAAACTTGCTGAAATATTTTGTTTGATTTAATGACAATAAGATGCTTACCAAAACTTACGTTACAATTTTTTACAGTATCATACGAGGATGATGGACATGACCATCAAGTGTATTGAATATGTCTTAACTTACCCAATTATTTTAGCAACTCGAGCGGATATTAAACCGCCAACAAAGAGAAGACAAGAAAATATCAGATCTTCGAACTTTGTATATTAAAGTAAGAGATCGGGTTACCGAAAAACAAATGGCGTTAAATAGAATAGAATATGTTGCTGAAGGTCTCACCTTGATACAGTACGAACAACTCAAAACACAGAATGAAAGTTTCGCTGGGAAAATTGAGGAGCGCAACGAGGAACTGAACCGTTTAAGAAACACTTGTAATCATGTCACACAAGTCCTTGCTCATATGAGAGAAAAATCTGCATCGCTGATCAAACGTTATCAGGAGTTGGAGGAGGTTTATAAAGGGATTAAGAAGGAAGAAATAGAGGTAGGTCTATGTAAATATGTGTTGAAAAACATGTAGATACTGAAGCTTTTTTTGACAGTGCAGAGAAATTTTAAACCAAGTAAAATATAGAAGAGATTACTACAGACGGGCTGCCCGACAAATAGAAGAAGAATGTGGTCTGCTGACTAAGCCAAAATTATTAAAGGACATGGAAGATGCTATACACGAAGTTAACGAGCTGGAGAAAAAGTTAAAGGAAATGCAAACGCAGTTCAAATACCAAAGTTACCAGTTGAGAGCTATAAGAAGAAATATAGAAGCTTTGCCTCCAAGAAAGGACGTCAAGAAAGTGCGCTCGAAAGAGAAACGGCGAGGAACCAATGTACCGGTGGAAGTTTATAAAGGGAGACCAAATTTGATCATCCCAATTTTACCGCCAATAAAAGAAATAATGTAGATATAAGATGGGCTGTAAATTAATTTGGAAGTAGTTGAAATTTTACAGTGTAGATGCATTTTTTTCTAATTTAGTTATTTTTAGTAATAATATTGTGTGTATTTTTCTTTATGTTAGCTAGTCGACATAATATACTTATGATACATATTTGCTCGTTTGCTTCAAACAAAATGTTCCAAAACTTTTAAGCGATTTTAATCCTGGATAAGTTAATGAACTCATGAACTAAGAAGGGAAATATTGTAAATATACATCCTGTTACTTAAATAAACTTAAATAAACTGTAGAATCGCAAAATTAACATGAATATGCTCCGGCGCCTTCACCAATTATGTAATTTACATTTTTGTTCATACCTTCCAAACAAAACGAATTATGATGGTACAACGTTACTGTCTCTTTGTTTTTATTCTCGGACGTCACTGGTAGAATGACGTATCTTAATCCTTCTCGGTACTTCTGGATTCCGGCCCTTAGATATACAGCTGTATCCCTCGGTATCACGTATTGGGACACAGTGTATATCTACGGGGATCTGGTCGTTCGCTTATGAACAACTTCTTTCGTTGTATCTGGTCGGTATGAGACTTATTCGTTGCTACCTTTAGCTTTCAGTCGCAGAAAGGGTTGGGTTCTCTTACTATTGCTAAACGACGGATAAAATAACAACACATAAGGAAATTATATAGGTATTCTATTACTGTAGCTATATACAAGATAAAAGAATAAGACTAAAAGAATATTTACAGCAAAATCGGTATTTACATGAAATTAAATGGGTTTTCTTTATGAAAATTAAATCGGTTTTCGCGGTGTATCCTGATTGGATACGCCACGGGCTCGTCGTATGATCAATCGGTTTCGTGGAGTTTTCGTGATAGCCCCAGAATATAATCTCCTCTGGAATATCACCGGGTTATACGTATCGGGGAAATAGACGGTATTACAGCTGGATTGTACTAAAGGCCGCCGGTTCGGCCAGGTGTGATCGATCCCCGCCGGTATATCGTCTCATTTGTTGACTTATGTCACCACGAGATTGCCGAATCGATCCAACCCACACCAGCAGACACCCTTAGCTCCTGCTGTATCCATTCCCTCGCTACGCAAAGCTGGATCTAGTCCACTCGCAACTAGGTTGTGTTTGATAGTTAATATTACTGCAATACCAACTATCATTCACCGGGCACTTACTCAAATTTATGTATTGCATATCAGTTAATCACACGGCGAACTTAGGCAGATGCTGGGAGTACTGGTCCTGACTAAGGACCGGACGACCAGGTACTGAATTTCTTCTCGAGATCCTCCACTTTTATAAGCGGAGAGTGGGGGCCTAGCTTCGGCGGTTCACTTCCAGATTTCCGGCGGGAGGAGTAGTGCCGGTTGAAAATACATGACGTACCTATCTTCCACATCACGGCGTGACGTCAGAACGTCCAAAGTAAACACTAATCAATTTTGATTATCCAATGTGCTTACTGGTGCAACGTTACAATGGCAATAATAATAAACTTTCAAATTAGGCCAGATTTACACATATACATAAATACAGAATGTCCCACGCTAGCGTATTTCCTCCATAACTCTACTACCGTTAGAAATACAAAAAAAAACTGCTGAGTTCAAAAGTTGCTCTAATTTGTAAGTTGCATATTTTAAAATTATTTTCAAAGATGGTGGACTTCCGGTTACTTCAAATGGAACAGCCTGTATATTATTGCACTTTTTAATTTCTTATTAAATTTTAGAGTAGCTTTTGTTAAAAGCTCTTTCGACCTAAGATGTACCGTTTGGTCGTAATTTCACATTTTTCGAGAAATTTGACGATCACAGTGCTTTAAAAAATTAGTGATATCTCGGAAACTATATTAAACAAAAAGTTGTGGTTTTGACTGTTGTGATAAACCCAAAAGAAAGTATTTGCTCTGTTGCAATTGGGAACGTTCATGATATGGACCACTAAATTTGAGATTCTTCAAACACTGCTACCTCAACTTTTTTAAACGGAAAGGTATACCTATTAATTTTTAAACCATCAGAGGCAGACTTTTATCCTTCAATTTTATTTAAACAATTTTGGTCTGCCTCTGCTAGTTTTTAGAATATCTCGGATTTTCTGATATTTGAATGCGTTTTCGCATTTTCTAACTTTCGAAACGAAGGATCTTGTGAATGTCGTTTATTCGCAAAACGTCTGTGACGCCAATAAAGGATTTTGGTGACATTCGCCAAGAATAAATGTCATATTAGTCGGGAAGCAAGGTGCTCTATACTTGGGCCGCTCAACTGACGGAGTGATCACCCTGCAAGAACGTGCTCTAGCGGTGCCAATATTAATTTATGACGACCGAATTGGTGTGGTGCGACTTCGTTGGGTCTAAAGAAAGCGCATCACTGCGGTTCTGTCGTCCTAAATTGATAGTGGTCCCGTCTAGAGCTCATGCTTGCAGGGTGATCACTCCGTCTGTTGGGCGGCCCAAGTATAATTCGACACCCTCTTTACAAATCGAACACACAAGAAAATGAAGCTGATTCTTAAGTAAAATGATCTGCCGGATTCGAATTTTGAAGTCGCGAAAAGATCGGGAATTGCGAAAATGCTGGAAAATCGGTTTTTCGTAAAATTTTCCTAAATCAATTTTCGACCATTTTTAAAACTTTTCTCGTTGTATTTCAGCAACGAAAAGAGTTAGAGATCTGTTTTTTTCGTGGAATATACACTGAAGTCACAGTGTACTCACGTTGCCTCTACTATTTTCCAATTTTATGAAAAAAATGGTTTCTTGCTAGACCGCAAATTTGTGTAATGTATTTTTCATGCACCGGGTAAGTAATCTTATTTTTCGGAATTAACATATACATATGCGAGACCAAACACGGACAAAGGCTCGAAATTATTTTTGGCGAAGAAACGAAACATTAATGTTGTTGCTGAAAAAAGTTACAGGGAGTTAAAACATAAATAATTCGTGCGCGCTAGCCGCGCTGAGCCGTGTAGTAGTGGTTTATGTGCGGGCGTACAAACGCTGCATTAATATCGAGAACATTCGTATTTTTTATTCCGACAAATTGCATTTACCTTCACATAACCGTGATATTATACATTGCACATTAGATTTCATGCATGCACATCGAAAATAACAGGTAAAATTTTTACATTTACAGAACTGTAGTAACACAATCCAGTTTAGAACTATTTGTGAATGTTATAGGCATAATAACGTCATTTTCCATGTACCATCCATATTCCAGGATGTTTGGAACATTTGGGCTTATTTGCCGAGCCGTAAACTGTAAAAAACTGTAAAAAAGCTCTTTTCATATGAAAGTTTAATGCGTTTTCCATAGGAGGCAGATCTCTGAAAGCAAAACATATCATTTTTCTGATGAAACAAAAATTGGGTGATTATCGTGGTGAAAGGGTCCTAGGGGACCGGGACGACAAGAAAGACTTACTTTTGTCACAGAAGTTGTTCCTTATCAAGGCGGAACAGTAATGCTTTGAGGGGGGGTATAATGTATGGTCGTCGCACTCAACTTATTCATGTGCCGCAAACCATGACGGGAAACATTTACGTCCGAAACATATCCAACCAATTATCCTTCCATTGGAGAAAATTTCGTTTTTATGGACGATAACTCCACGCCGCACAAGAAGGGTTGCCAATTTGCTACAGGAAGGGAATATTCCAAGAATGAATTGGCCAACAAACTCACCTGACTTGAATCCTTGTGAATTATAGGTACGATATTTCACAAAGAAAATTATAATAATTGTCATATAATTAAATAGGTGTAGAAAAAATCATATATGTATACGTTTTCAAGCAATTTAATTCAATTAAATTATTCTAAATAATATTTTTTGTTAGTTTAACAGTAAAAAAAATTAGTAGGCCAATCGGAATAAATCTGACAGCCCGTCTGACAGCGATTGGTATGGTATCCATAGTAACCGCTTACCGCGAATACAAACTTTCCTACATGATATACTGCAATAATTTGCAAAGCGTGCCAGAAATGAAGCGATTCAAAAAATGCAACGTTTCAGCAACGTTTGGAAATTAATCAAGAAATTGAAAACTCTACCTGCATGAATACCAAGAAAACTCACAAATCCCTTTGGTTTGGAATCAGTTCCGTGCATTTTATGAAGAAAAAAAGTGTACGTTTTAAATAAAAGTACATCAGTTGAAAATCTTGCGAACATTATGAAAGATTATGCGTTCAATATGAAAGAAGTCGATGGAACAGATTACAAAGAGGCTGTTATCAAGACAATGTGGAACACAATAGTAAAACAACTACAACAATTTTATTTTGATAATTTGTTATACCTAATAGGTATGTTGTAGTATTTGATCCATTCAAAGATATACTCGTACTACACTGGCGAGCATAAAATTAGGGTCACTTCAAAAATTCAACTTTTCTGATTATTTATTGTATCTCATTATTGTAAATGGATTTCGTTGTATACATATCTCTAAACAGGAATGTTTTAAAAAGAAAACGTTTCATTTTCTAATGTTTTTATTGAAAATTCGTAAAGAAGCAAATTTTAACAAAATTGTCTTAAAAATGTGTAGTGAGAAAAATGTTGGAATAAAACAAGGAACTGTTAAAATTTTGACCCCTAATAACGAGTGTTTCCTCCCCGTGCATTTATGACAGCCTGGAGGCGACGTGGCATGCTCTCAATTAAATTACGGATCACATTTTGGGGGATGTTATTCCACTCCTGTAGTAGGAGCTCCCTAAGATCCTGTGCGTTGGTGGGAGACGGCGTATGACTTCGTACACGTTGTCCTAGCTCATCCCACACATGCTCTATGGGGTTCAAGTCGGAACTCCGTGCTGGCCAATCAAATCGCGTAATTTGAACCTCATCCAAATAAACGCTAACAATCCTTGCCACGTGGGGTCGAACGTTATCATGCATAAAAGTTGCATTTTCCCCCAGAACCGTCATAAAAGGCATGACATGATTTTCTACAACTTCCGTTACGTACCTATGCGCAGTTAGGGATCCATTGCCGATAAACACCAATTCGGTACGTGCGTCTGAAGAAATTCCTCCCCACACCATAACTGAACCTCCACCAAATGGAAGTCGCTCATCAATACAAGCCTGGGCATACCTTTCTCCGGGTCTTCGCCATACCCGCCGACGTCCATCCGACCCATTTAAACAGAAACGCGACTCGTCTGAGAATAATACCCTCCCCCAATCGTCATTTGTCCATCCCAAGTGATCTCGAGCAAAGTTCAGTCTTGCAATTCTATGGCGACGGAGAAGTGGAGGACCCGTAGCCATTCTCCGACAAGATAATCCAGCAGAACGAAGTCGCCTCCTAGCTGTCCATTCGCTAATGTTAACATTTCTGACTTCTTGGAGGAGATTTCGAAGCGAAACTGCCATAGCAGTCCGATTCCGTAAAGCCATGGACACAAGAAAACGGTCATCCCTTGGCGTGGTGGTTCTTTTCCGCCCTGATCCTGGTCTTCTCGTCAGCCTACCAGTTTCCTGAAATCGTTGGGATACCCGCTGAACTGTAGAAAGACTTACACCAACCGTTCTTGCCGTTACACGTTGCCCCCGACCATCTTGCAACAGCGCTATAATTCTGGCCGCCGTGACAGGATTTAAAGCCATTATAAGGAAATAAACGAAGACTACACTTTTCGACCGTCAAGTTATACACAGGAAAGTTAGTGAATAAATGAAGGAAATTGAAAAATAGACCCCGAGAAATAAGCTTCCAAGCAGCGCACCTGCAAGCATTTCCTAGAAATCGGAAATATTGAATCTTTGTTGTGCAAAAAAAAACACAAAAAGCTTATAACAGTTCTCAGAAATGCAAGTGTTATTACCTTCAAGAACTAATTAAATTTAATATTTTGAATTCTTAGAAAAATTGGCAATTTTCAAAGTGACCCTAATTTTATGCTCGCCAGTGTATTTCAACAAGCGAGAAATGCTCGTGTTGCAAAACGAAAACTATCACAAAAGGCTCCAACTAAAAAGAAGCAAAGCTCGAAACATTTTATAGCAGATAAAAACTTGAAGGTCTCGGGATATAACCTATGACTTATATTTGAAATTTGGATGAATGAAAGCATAGCCTTGATGAAAGTCTTCCTTTCTGACATTTTACTTGTTATGAATTAGTAAACTGGATATTAAAACTAAAGATGAGAAAGCAAAGGAATTTATTATTATTCGTAAATCGTACCTAACTAATTTGTAATTAATAGTTGTTTGTTTACAATGAATTTGTGCTTCCTACAATTTATAGGTTATCATAATATTAAGCAAGATGTAACTTATTTTTTATATTTTACCGCAATAAATCTAAAATTGCCCGTTCTCTTAGGCAATCTGAGAAATAAAACAAGCACTGAAAATTGCTTACGTTTAAATTTGATTAATTTGCTATTTTTATTCGTATTGAAATTAGCTCTCTTATCTCGGACACACGCATCTTCTAACCCGAGCTGACCTGTTCTAAGTATTTCCATAGCAATAACAATATCACTTAAATTCCTTAAAAGGGATTCATGCATGAGGGTTATCTTCATTCGATTTTTATCATTTTATTAGCTTATTTTGTTAATATACTGCAGTCTTGTAAAGAGATATTCAGATCTACTAAGTTTCAAACAATATATTAGTTGTTTGTACATCATAGTTGTTGAGTTATTTTGGAAATAGATTGAAATCCAAACCGCAAACCGTAATCAAACTCTCGGTTTTAGTCAAAATATGTAATTTCTAATTTAACGAATTATAAATAAGTGCACTTATATAAACGCAGTAGCGGTTTTTAACTTCATAGTAAAATTTCATAGATGGCGCATACGTACAAAATTCATATTTCTAAGCTTGAGCTAGGAGAATAAATATTTTATCTCTCCAGCCGGCATCTGCCATCTGGATATATTTGCACGTGGCACCTCAAAGAGCAATCGCTCAGGGTCGGCCTCAGTACCTCTGAGCATAAGAACTTGCCAGTAATTGTTGCAAACTAAGGCCAACACTTTTTAGCATTTTTATTCGTTGTGGAACATAATTTATGAATCGCAAATAGAATTATTATTATGTACGTTGAAAGCGGAGCACCCACATAGGTATCTACCTTTTATTATTGAAAATTTAAAAGCTGGCAACCCTGATTTTTTTAGGTACAACTTTTTAGTAAAGATGGAAAGTTGTCATACCTCAAAATCATATTGCCGCCTGTAAAAGACGATTAAATAAATGAAAAAATCATGTAGTGGTTGAAACAGTTTAATATAAAGACTACTTGACTTAAATTTTATAAATAAAGAAATATATCTAGAACTTGATCTTCCTACAGTCTGTCCTTCATAAGAATTCCAACAATGATAACTTCGAAATGATTCTAATTTATGGGGAGTGCAACCGCAACGCTGCCCTCATTCAAGGAGGTGCGCGAGTTACGGGACATCCTGCATAGTTATAATTTCGATGAAGTGCCACACTTTATTGAGGAAGTTACGCATTGATCAATGGCTATGTTGAAAAAATCCATTTATTCCGGATTCCAAAACAAAGTACATATTTTCATATTTCAAAAATTTATTTTACCTGAATATAATGCCCATTGTTTACTTATGTCTGTGTTCTTTATTGGTGTAAAGTCGTAAATCATTCAAAGCATAGGTATAATTATTGGATTTACATAATTCTTCTTATTCTAATAAATACATTGGCATACTTGCAATCGTAGGTCGCATTTTAGATGATACAATATTGCGGTTAAAATCTGCATGTGGTTACAATATTGCGGTTAAAATCTGCATGTGGTTACACTTTTAGATAAACACGTTTAGATTCCAGTAGCCTTATTTATGTGTAACTTTCGACGTTTAATACGATAGAGTGCAAAAGATGAATATGGTCTTGCAAAAGTTTCAGAACTACCTATATGTATTTGCCTCTAGTGACATCTCAGAAATTTGTCAAAACTAACGTTTAAAAACCAAGCCATTGGTGGAGCGTCTTTAGTTACTCAGTCTACGGTATTGGGTTATTATCTATGCGCTATCCAACATTACGTCCAGGGGGGGTGCGGAACCGGTGATTTTAGCAATTCCTTCCTGAAACCGAAGAAATTTTTAAATTATGTTGGATTAGCTACCTAATCCTATCTAATAAAAGTGATGTTAGTCATGGAGAATGCGCAATAGACAAGTACCGTTTCGATCTAGCGAGGTCAGATATTTCGTTTCCGTCTCTTTTTAATACGTACGGGAGCCGATCGCCAAAAGTGAGCACGTCTGAACAATCACAGGTAGGTATCATGTTTGTTGTCGTTGTAAAAGTATACGCCGTCGCCGTCAGAAACAATTCAAAGTTATTGGACGCATGTACTCCGTAAGCCCCAGTCAAATTGAACTATTTCATTTTCGATTATTATTACTTCATATTAAAGGAGCAAACAGATTTGAAGATCTGAAAATAGTAAACGGAGAAATACAGGAATCTTATGTAGCAGCGTGTTTAAAATTAGGTCTTATTTAAGATCATCACGAGTGGAAAAGAGCCATGAATGAAGCTGAAATTTGGATGATGCCCAGACAGCTGAGATATTTATTCATTCGTATTTTAATGCATTGCCGACCAATAATTTATCAGGAAGAATTGTGGGAAGAATTTAAAGAAGCAATGTCACAAGATTATGAAAGATGTTACAGCAATACTGAAGGACAAAAAAGCCTATATTCAAATTAGTTCCATGCTTTCTGCTGAAGGTTACAATCTTTCAATGTTTCCTACCATGCCACGACATTGAATATGCAAATGAAGAACAAGCAATAGAAATAGAATCACGACAATATAAACACCTAAATGAAAAGCAGGAAGAAATTGTAGATATTATTTTGGGTAAATGTGATGCTAACATAAATGAATCAATTTCTGAATCTTCATGTTTTTATATAGACGGTCCAGGAGGCTCCTGTAAGACTTATGTTTATACAACCCTTTACAGCTTACTGAAGAGTAAGAATAAAATTGTTTGTACCATGGCCTTCACGGGCATAGCAGCAACACTACTTCCTCATGGCAGAACAGTTCATAAAACGTTTGGGTTACCTGTTCCTCTGTTTTTAGATTCATCTTCCAACTTTAAGAAAAATTCAAAAGAAGCAGATTATTTAAGGAGTGTAGATGTTTTTATTCGGGATGAAGCTCCTGTGGCGCCAAGGTATGCTTTAGACACGAGACTTTATGAATTGTGATGTTCCGTTTGGTGGAAAAATTATGGTGTTGCGAGGAGATTTTTGACAATTGTTACCAGTTAAAATAAATGCTACCCGCTGTGAAACAGTGAATTTAAGTATCAAATTTAGTTCTCTTTGGAGTTATTTCCGTAAATTTTCTTAAACACAAAATATGCGGGCTCTACCACAGGAACAAGAATTCACCAAGTTTTTATTGGATGTTGGAGATGGAGTTTTGAACGATATGAATAGCAATTTAGAATTGCCACAGAGATGTACTTATAATTCGGATATCGTTGAACGTATGGAGGAATCAATTAGAGAAAAGCGATTCATAGATATGACCTAATCAGCTATTCTGATGTTGAAGACATTAACAAAAAAGTGGTAGAACTGTTAGATATAAAAACAAAAAATATATACAAACTTGGATAGTGTTGTGATAATGGAGATTTAAACGATGCTATTCTTCCTGAATATTTAAATACTTTAAACCCGCCAAATTTTCCTCCGCATGAATTGAAGTTGAGAGTATATTGTATTGTGATGTTGGTTAGAAATCTCAGCATTAATGAAGGCTTATGTAATGGTACGAGAATGTTAATTTTGCAATTGGGAGACAATATCCTACAGTGCAAAATTTTAACAGGCGATAAACATGGAGATATAGTTTTCGTTAACCGTATAACGTTGTACTGTGAAAATGTTTATCCTTTTACTTTTAAAAGATGACAATAATTTCCCATTAAACTAGCAATTGCAATGACTATTTACAAATCACAAGGCCAAACATTTGATCAAATAGGAATTGATCTCCGAAAAAAAATATTTACTCACGGAGAATTATGCGTGGCGTTTTCAAGAGTTAGTTCTTGGGAAGGTTTGATAATTTAGGTATTTAGGAAATCAAAGAAATAGCCGTATAGTTCAAAACTACGTTTTCAGGGAATTATATCAGATGTAAATTATTCTGTAATCAGGCAATAATGCGTTTCTTTGAAGTCATGATTCGACTAGAGTAGTGAGCGCGCGAGATGACCTAGTGTATCTTATAACATACATGAGTCTTCAGCAACCAATGTAGCAGTGTTGCAATTTATTGACTCTGGAAAGATACCACGTTTATTTCCTATTTTCTGGCCCGATTCCCTTAGGTCATCTCAACGAAAAAACAAAGAAAATATCCAAGATATTGTAATGAGCAACCTTGTTTATAAACTTTCAGATTAAAGTTTAAATGGTGCTACCTCTATCTAGCAGGAAAGTTTCCAATAAGTTTTATCATTTTCTCTCCTTTATATCTGAGTTTTATTGCTATCTTTCGGAATAACAGACAGTCTGCCCGAAGTTACAGAACTACTCCAACGGATTAAATCTAATTGAAAAACCTAATTAGCCAAATAAATTCTTTAAAATGTTTTTCTTCAATATTCACAAAATTTTAAGCAAAAGGTCCGAGGAGAAGCGCCGCAGTATTGTCGAACAACATAACGTGAATAGTGCAAGTGAAAGAACTCGGCTGATCGCCCCAAAACGAGGGAAGCTACATAATTCTTATCACACAACGGGAAGTCATCGTGGTAACATTTCAAAATGTGAGTACCAATTAAGTTTAACACGTGGATGATGTTTTATCTGTTGCGATTATCAGTGCTCTCGTGTTTCTTGTCTTGTTATCTACAAAACGATGATAAGACAGACCTAGAACATTTTTTTTACAATCAGAATTTATTGACACTGAGAAAGCGAATAGATATAGGCAGTTTATGTGTCCCACTAAACGAGCTCGATTTATTTTTTAAATAATATAGATTTACCTCTTGCTTCATGAGGTGCATCTTTTGAGATACTCAACTCAAATGTAAGTTGTAAACTTAGTCTACAGCTACGTATATCGTAAAGAAGTTTTTCATAAAAACTAATTCTGAGTTATTCATTTCCCGTGGAGTTACGCTACGCCTCACCAATAGCATGTGTGAGTTGAGGAGTTGAAGCAAAGGCATTACCACAGAATAATACAGCAGTTAAAGTTCTTGGCGGTGTCTTTGAACTATTTTAGCTGCATTTGGTGACCTCCAACTGTAAGTGATTTACTACCGCGGCGATTTATCAATCGGTTTGACACTGGTATTAACTCGGCGACAGACGAAAAAGAACACGTGCGTAGCCTGAGAAGTTGCGCGGGCTACGCTGCGCGAACTAGGAAATTTAGGGAGAGCTGTTCTGCTGTATTATGCTGTGGCATTACATACCTTCCCATCAATCTTACATAGTATTAATGTTGCTTGAACAAAAGCTTTCCTATTTCCTATGAGTATTTTAGCAGGAGGCAGTGAGCTTATCTGGCCTTTGATGTTCTGAACTTCTCTAGATACTACTGCGACGCCCACTTATAATCAAACTAACGAAGCAATTAAAAAAAAAAGTAATTTCCCAAAGTTACCAGTACTCTGGCAGACTCTGACCCAAACCTACTCAGCGGAGCTGGTGTGCGGTCCAAATAAGTAAATAAAAGCCTAGGCGCCACGTAATTTAAACAGAAATCTGCCAGAGATGTTAAACACTTAAAAATATCTAAATTACGAAGGATAAAGAAAAGCACAAAAAAAATGAAACTAGTGAAATAACTGTACGGGAGCATACAATTTAATATACACAAAAATGTTCTCGACGATATCGTACAAACTCGTAAATACAACCAATAACGGTGAAATAAAGAAAATGTGGGTATAAGTAATCGGTACCCACTCAACTATAATCAAAAATAAGTACTCAATTTAATACAACAATCTAAATTAAACGAAAGCAAAAAGAATAGGCTCTAAAAGCAAGTACCTATTCGAACTATTATACCTAATATATTTTCTGTAAATATCTGCCTGCAAATAAATGATTCAAAATAATTCCCCAGGTGCACCACGGTTCACAAAGTTCATAACAAAAAAAAAAAATAATGACTGAGGTGACTGAAAAGCTAAAGAGACTGATTGATGTTGGTTAATTAATGACAATGACCATACGGTATTGCATCAAAAATCAAATCAATTCAGACTCAAATATAGTACGGAGAAAATATATTCTAAATTCAAAACGAACAAACGTATTTTTATTACTACTATAGTGCAAAAAGTTCTAGCGAAAGAAAACGAAAACAAATAGGTAGCTTATCTTTCGGATCCACAGGTGACGGATATTTTCTGCACGACTTCAATAAATGAAATGCTGATGAAACAAATTTAGATGTTATATATATTTCATATGATTGGTTGCTTTCAAAATCGGTACGACTGTCCACTGAATAACTGAACAATTGGACACTTGGACCCTAAAATTATTTAATAAATGTATAAAATAGAAATATTATAAATAAAGTATCACTTTACCTTTATTAAGGGACAAAATTTAAATGGAAAATACGGAATATAGCAATCGTTCAATATTCTTTGCTAATAATCCAATTAATGAGGAATTCGTCTACTTAAAATTTCAAACTATTCAAACGAATTCCCAATAAAGTAGAATTGACCGTAATCCAACAATTTGGTATTATAATAAAATATAATATTAACAATAGTCGCTTCTACTCCAGCAAAAGACTATCAAACGAATGAAAATTGAATTTTATATCTCGCAAAACGCTACTGCCGAGAATCTATGCTCAATATAAGAAATGAAAGAAGAAAATATAACTAAAAATTGTTTTGCTCTCGTACAGATTTTTGTTGAAAAGATGAATAAAATGCGGTGAACTTGAAATCTAATAATAATGACAAAAATGTTAATAATGACAACCCAAAACGTCACACTCCCCCCTCAATCGGAAAGAGGTAATTCCCAATTACCGACAAACACATAGTTTATACATACACTACACTAAATTAACGAAAAGTTTTTGTGTTGATTAAGGACCAACAATATTCCAGCTTTCAAGGAATGGGTGCCCTTTCTTCTGTGTGACCCTTTTAACGTCTTGCTTCACACACCAGCTTCCTTCATCTATCCCGGTATGATGGATAGAACGGTTCCCAAGCAATTGTGTGATCCAATCTCGCTTCACACACCGGCGTTCTTATCTATCCTGCTATTGTGGATAGAACGGTTCCCAAACAATTGTGTGATCCAATCTCGCCTCACACACCGGCGTTCTTATCTATCCTGCTATTGTGGATAGAACGGTTCCCAAACAATTGTGTGATCCAATCTCGCCTCACACACCGGCGTAGTATTCTATGAAACAAAAGCGGGTTTCAAGTCTTCTACATGCCATATACCAGCTGGATTTCCTCGTACATCTTGTAACTCATATGAAACAGAGCCAATCTTCCGAACCACAGTAAAGGGTCCAACATATTTAGGAGCTAGCTTTGCAGAAAAGAAATTAGCAGCATCTGATATGACTTTATTTCTTCGCCAAACGGTCTGGCCTGCGCTGTAAGTTACTTCACGTCTTCTTAAATCATAATTATGTTTACGGCGAATAGTTGCGTCGCGTAATTTGTTACGGATAACTTCAAACATCTTCACAAATCCAATTCTACGTTTCTCGACCGAGTTATCTTCTGGATTAGGCACAGGGTGTACGTATCCATCTCCAGAACTTATGTATTCTCGTCCAAAATTCACAAAATGAGGGCTGTACTGGGTAGTCTCGTGTTTGGCAGTTCGAAGAGCACAACTAACTGCAGCCAAATTTTCATCCCACTTTCGATGATTTTGCTTCACATACGATGATATCATTGTCTTCATTGTTCTGTTGGTACGTTCAGTCGGGTCTGCTTGAGGGTGATAAAGAGGAGTAAACGCAATCTTCGTTTTGTATTTATTACATAAGTTGCGAAACTCAGAGCTTCTCATCTGAGGACCATTGTCGCAGATAATCATCGCAGGAACGCCAAACACTAAAAATATGTGTTCTTCAACACAACGGGCTAACGATTTTCCATTAGCATTTCTAAGAGGACAAACATGAACATATTTTGAAAAATAATCAGTTATTACCAGACAGTTAACAGTATCCTTTAGATGATCGAGGAAGTGGACCGATGAAGTCCAAACTGATTACCTCCCAAGGCAGATTAACTTCGGATCTAATACCCATAAGTCCAGCTGGAGCTTGTTGCGAGGGTTTATGTTGAGCACAAGTTTCACATTTACGAATATACTGTGCTACGTCAGCACGCATTTTCGGCCAAAAATATCGTTCGCGCAATCTCCAGTACGTCTTAAAAACTCCTAAATGACCACAGGTAGGTATATCATGATGTTGTTGCAAGTACTGTTTACGTTTTTCCTTTGGAACGACGACCTTCCAAGAATCAGATGGAGAAGCAAGTTCGGGAATCTTAACAGGGAAGTACTTCAATAGCGTGCCATTTTCTACTCGCCACGATGGATATTTATGCGGTAGAAATTCTACATTCTTCAGCATCTTCAAGTACCAACGATCCTTGATGTCCACGTCGGTGGTAACGACTTCTACTACAGGAGGTTCTTCTTCTGGTACGGAGCGTGAAAGAAAATCTGGAACAACGTGATCGGCACCTTTACGATGTATGATATCGAAATCAAAAGCTTGTAATCTAATAGCCCATCGAGCAAGTCTTCCTGTTGGATTCTTGAGGCGATCTAACCATAAAAGTGAGTAATGGTCGGTTATTACGGTAAAGTGAATTCCATCAAGATAATGCCTAAGTTTTTCAACGGCAAATATAACGGCTAAACACTCTCTTTCAGTTGTAGAGTATGCTCTCTCTTGACGGGTAAGAGATTTTGACAGAAAACAAATAACTTTCTCGCCATCTTCGAATATCTGTGTCAACACAGCTCCAAGTCCATATGCTGACGCGTCAGTTTGCAGATAAAATCTTCGCTGGAAATCCGGACAGGTCAAAATCGGGGCAGTCACCAAATGCTGCTTAAGGGTACGAAAAGCATTCTCGCAAGCCTCAGTCCATTCAAAACGTCTGTACTTCTTAGTAAGTTCAGTCAACGGCGCAGCAACGGTTGAAAATTGCGGCACGAAGCGACGGTACCAGCTAGCAAGTCCAACAAAACTTCTGACTTGCTTCGAATTAACAGGAGAAGGTACGCGGAGAATAGCGTCAACTTTCCCAGGATCGACATGGAGACCGTGTTTGTCTACCACATAGCCGAGATATTTAAGTTGAGGACGACAGAAAGAGCATTTTTCTCGGTTGATTGTTAAACCAGCGGCAGAGAGACGATCAAATACTTTTCCGAGAATCTCCAGGTGTTTTTCAAAGTCCGGGGCCACAATCACGATATCATCCAGGTAACAAAACACGTTAGGACGAAGATCAATACCCAAAACGGATTCTATAAGCCTTTCAAAGGTAGCCGGAGCATTAGTCAATCCAAAGGGCATCCTCTTAAATTGATACAAACCGCGTCCTGGGACGGCAAATGCTGTGTATTCTCTGGAATCCCTTGCTACGGGAACTTGCCAGTAAGCATTTCGAATATCGATGCTACTAAGGTAACGGGCATCTCTCAGACTATCTAAAATAGAAGAAATATATGGCAAGGGAAAAGCGTCTCTACGTGTTACAGCATTTAAGCGTCTGTAGTCCACACAGAATCTTACACTTCCATCTTTCTTGGGTACAAGAAGGACGGGTGATGACCAAGGGCTAGTAGATGGTTCGATGACGTCATCAGAACATTTTATCGATTTCAGCATCAATTAACTTCTGTTTGGTTGGTGAAACCGGGTAGTATCGCTGCTTGATTGGTTCAGAGTTTACAACGATCTTATGTTCCACTAAGGTGGTCAGTCCTAATGAATTTTCAACAGTTTTAAATTTATTTTCAAGTAAGTTGGCCAAAGCTTGACGTTGTTCAAGATTAAGATGGGTTTCATCAGAGATGGCAGCGAGAGACGGCGATACCGAACTAGTCGCAAAACGCCACTCGTTACTTCGAATGTCGGGAATAAATTCCATTTCATTCCAAAAGTCGATACCCAAATACAAGTGTTGTTTAAGAGATGGTATTACAAGCACTTCAAACAAACAAACCTTCCCCTTTAATTCAATGGGCACCAACACTGCACCTAAGCTTTCACACTGCTCACCATTAGCAACTACACATGAAGCTGACTCGCGGTAAGATGGCTCCAGTCCTAAACTTTTAAGAATTTCCCATCCAGGTCCTCCTACGATTGTACGGGTGGATCCAGAATCTAACAAACCCAAAAGACGATATCCCATGATGTTCACTTCAAGGTATGGACGATTATCAGGCCCAGAATGTTGTAGAATATATTCCAGAATAGCCTGGTGTTTGGTTCCGGAAACTTCATTTTCAACATTGGTCGAACTGCACAAGGGTTTAGAGTTTCTACGTCGACCGCTTAGGAACTCCGGTGCTCGTTTCCCGAAATAGGATTACATTTAGGACAGGTACGTATTGTATAATTAGGTTCATTACAGCGATAGCAACGACGATTTATTGGTTCATTACAGTTACGCACGTGATGACCAAACTTATTACAATTCCAACACGTAATATTTTGTTGGTTAGGTGTAACTCGGACAGCATCCAAAGTTGCAATATTAGATGGCCCATCAAGGCAGGCAACTTCAGGTTCAACAGCAGAAAGATGATACTTCGGCGGTGCTCGATAATTGTCGGCTCTAAATTTCTTCCTTTCCAATTTCAAACATTCCCGTTCCAGTTCCTCCAAAGTAGTAACTTCAGGTAAGTTCATGGTATAGAATGGCGAAAGGTTACGGGTAAGTATGTCTAATTGGACATCAGCACCCACTTTTCCGTATCGAGAAAATAACGTTGACATACATGCTAAGTACTCCACTATAGTTTCATTCGGTCCCTGAGTACGATTCAGGATTTCTTGAAATAATCTAGTATAATAATCCGGGGGTAAGTAATGTTTACGCAGTAACTCACAAAGTTCTTCCCAGTCATTGCATCTGTTTTTCACTGAGCGATACCATAGCAAGGCTTTCCCTTCGAATAGATCGATTGCGGATTTAAAAAGTTCATTTCTGGATACACCTCTGGCTACACGAAGCTCTTCCACGCGCTCTAAAAAGTGTGTCACGGTGATGGATTTTACATCTCCAGAAAATTTTAAGTTCCATTTAAAAACTGGTTGTGTACGATTAACCTTGGAAGACGTGGATGCGATAGGAGAAGAAGCAGCAGCAGGTTCTGCAGTCGAAGATTCAGACGATTCGGTGTCGTCAGATTCTCCATCATTTGTTGCAGCAGCTACCGTCGGAAAAGGTGGCGGTACTTCAATTCCGGCAACCACGGATGATTTACGCCTAACAGATTTATGTAACTTATCGATTAAGGCCGTGATTTTACCTATCCAATGCCCTCGATGCTTCAAAACTTTTTCATCAGAGTCTACAGGGAATCTGTCGATCCTTCCCAACAAATGCGCAAGTCTAGATTGACATTTTCTATAGCGTTGATCAGTTTTAGAACCAGTAAAAGAATCTATTGCTTGGGTTAAACTATCGTAACTATGTTGAATTGCATCTAACTCATCTTCAAGCTTAAAAGCGTATTTCGGACAACTAATTGATTGGTTGTGACTTTCCATTGTCAAAAACGAACGTAAACTACCTCGCATTTGAGCAATATCCATATCAGTGGTATCAGCACCACGAAACTTTAATTCGTACTCTAATTCTTCTCTATTTAAATAACTCGGATGTATACGAGAATCCATTATGAATATATTGGCAAAATAACTTGATAAAGAAAACCAAAAATATTTCTCACTAAACAACTCACTGTATAATAAACACGTCAGTGCAAAATCACAACACTAAAGTATTATCAAAAGTAAGCACTAACTAAATTCAAATTTTAATTTAGAGAAAAAAAACACAAGTCGGTATAAACAAAAAAAAGGCGGCCCCACGTTTAGGGTGCCAATTTGCGACGCCCACTTATAATCAAACTAACGAAGCAATTAAAAAAAAAAGTAATTTCCCAAAGTTACCAGTACTCTGGCAGACTCTGACCCAAACCTACTCAGCGGAGCTGGTGTGCGGTCCAAATAAGTAAATAAAAGCCTAGGCGCCACGTAATTTAAACAGAAATCTGCCAGAGATGTTAAACACTTAAAAATATCTAAATTACGAAGGATAAAGAAAAGCACAAAAAAAATGAAACTAGTGAAATAACTGTACGGGAGCATACAATTTAATATACACAAAAATGTTCTCGACGATATCGTACAAACTCGTAAATACAACCAATAACGGTGAAATAAAGAAAATGTGGGTATAAGTAATCGGTACCCACTCAACTATAATCAAAAATAAGTACTCAATTTAATACAACAATCTAAATTAAACGAAAGCAAAAAGAATAGGCTCTAAAAGCAAGTACCTATTCGAACTATTATACCTAATATATTTTCTGTAAATATCTGCCTGCAAATAAATGATTCAAAATAATTCCCCAGGTGCACCACGGTTCACAAAGTTCATAACAAAAAAAAAAAATAATGACTGAGGTGACTGAAAAGCTAAAGAGACTGATTGATGTTGGTTAATTAATGACAATGACCATACGGTATTGCATCAAAAATCAAATCAATTCAGACTCAAATATAGTACGGAGAAAATATATTCTAAATTCAAAACGAACAAACGTATTTTTATTACTACTATAGTGCAAAAAGTTCTAGCGAAAGAAAACGAAAACAAATAGGTAGCTTATCTTTCGGATCCACAGGTGACGGATATTTTCTGCACGACTTCAATAAATGAAATGCTGATGAAACAAATTTAGATGTTATATATATTTCATATGATTGGTTGCTTTCAAAATCGGTACGACTGTCCACTGAATAACTGAACAATTGGACACTTGGACCCTAAAATTATTTAATAAATGTATAAAATAGAAATATTATAAATAAAGTATCACTTTACCTTTATTAAGGGACAAAATTTAAATGGAAAATACGGAATATAGCAATCGTTCAATATTCTTTGCTAATAATCCAATTAATGAGGAATTCGTCTACTTAAAATTTCAAACTATTCAAACGAATTCCCAATAAAGTAGAATTGACCGTAATCCAACAATTTGGTATTATAATAAAATATAATATTAACAATAGTCGCTTCTACTCCAGCAAAAGACTATCAAACGAATGAAAATTGAATTTTATATCTCGCAAAACGCTACTGCCGAGAATCTATGCTCAATATAAGAAATGAAAGAAGAAAATATAACTAAAAATTGTTTTGCTCTCGTACAGATAGATTTTTGTTGAAAAGATGAATAAAATGCGGTGAACTTGAAATCTAATAATAATGACAAAAATGTTAATAATGACAACCCAAAACGTCACACTACATCAAACGAACTTTCATCTGCTTCATCTTGTACAAATTTCTGTTTATATCTAGTTTGATCTGCACCACCACAGCCCCACTTGATTATTACATACTAATTATTTCTTCTCCAAAATTCTGTAAGTGTCGTAATACTTCTTCTTGTGCCAAACAAAAATTCAGAAATCAAGTTAGGGACTGCAAAACCTATCCAGGAGCAGGGGCGGGTGGGGAAGGTTTTACCGGCCCGGGAAACCATTGGCATAATAATAATAATTTAAGGTTTTTAATACAAAACATTTCAAAAAAGTACAACTTTAAAAAGCTTAAAATCTCGAGAATTTGACGAGAATCAACAAGTGCAAAATATAACTAAGTATAAATCTACAAAACTGAACAAAAATTTACTTACAAGATATCAGCAGTATTACACGATATCACAGATCAAAAAAAGAATACAGTATAAATGTTTAGTTACTAAAATATCAGGTAGGTATTCATCATAAGGTTCTCAGTCCGAAGACTGGTTGGACGCGTACCTCCATTCTTTTCTATCCTGAGCTAACCTACGCATTTCCCTAAAAGTAGAACATCCTACATCCCTAACTATTTGAGAGCAGTAGTCTAATCTAGGCCTACCCCTACCTCTTTTTATTCCTATCTCTGACTCTAGTATGTCACGAACTATTCCCTCGTGTCTTAGAAGGTGTCCTACCATCCTATCTCTCCTACTCTTTATTGTTTTCCATACCTTTCGCTTTTCCCCAACTCTTTCTAATACTTCCCTATTGCTAACCTTATCTATCCACGGTATCTTCATCATGCGTCTGTAGCACCACATTTCAAACGCTTCTACTCTTTTTCTATCCGCTTCTCCTATTGTCCAAGTTTCGCACCCGTATAATGCCGTACTCCATACATACGACGTTAAGAGTCTCTTCCTAGTCTCTATATTAACCGTTCTCGAGCATAACAGTTGTTTCTTTTTGTTAAACGCAACTCGGCCCTGCGCCATTCTTTGTTTTATATCTTTAGTGCTCCTACCGTCTTGAGTTATTTTACTTCCTAAGTAGCAGAAATCCGCGACCTCCTCTATCTTCTCATTTCCAATTTGTATTTCCATTTTAGTTCTATTTTCACATCCCCTACATACCAAAATTTTAGTTTTCTTTTTATTGATTTTCATGCCGAAGCCCTGTGTCAAAACTGCTTCCATTTCATTCAAAGCCGCTCCTAATTCTTCTTTGCTAGATGCTAACACTGCTATATCATCCGCAAATCTGAGCATGTTAATAGTTTGGCCCTGTACATTGATCCCTGAGGCTGTTCTTTCCTTAACAATATTAATCGCATCTTCGATATATAAGTTGAAAACTAGAGGTGACAATGCACATCCCTGTCTCACTCCCTTCCGGATATCTACTTCCCTTTGTTCCTGCTCACATTCTATAACTGCCTTTTGCTCTTTGTAGAGATTATGTATTATTCTTCTGTCCCTGTATTTCATCCCTACCTTTCTCAGCACTTCGAACATCTTCCCCCATTTTACGTTGTCGAAGGCTTTTTCTAAATCTACAAATCCTATATAGACGCTCTTTCTCTTTTCTATCGTTTTTTCTATAATTACTCGTAAAGCTAGAATGGCCTCGCGCGTTCCTCTATTTCGTCTAAATCCGAACTGATCTTCTCCTAATATTTCTTCCGCCTTTTTCTCCATCCTTCTTTGCACAATTCTAGTTAAAATTTTTGACGCATGGGAAGTTAAACTGATAGTTCTAAAATTTTCGCATCTATCCGCGCCTTTTCTTTTTGGCAAAGCTACTATGATGTTCCGTTTGTAATCTTCTGGAATCTCGCCTGTCAGGTATATGCGACTAACTAATTTAAATAAACGATCTATTACCTCTTGACCTGCGCACTTTAAGATTTCTGCCTGCAAGCCATCTATACCTGGTGCTTTATTATTCCTTAAACTTTTTAGTGCTATCTCAAACTCTTCTCTCATTATAGGACTCCCTAGGTTATCCCCCTCTACACTGCTTTCGCTTTCTAATATATCTTGCACTTCCGGTCCCGCATATAAGTTTCCTAAATATTCTTTCCACCTATCTGCCTTCTCCCCACTTCCGATTAGGATATCTCCTGCCTCATTTCTAATGTTTTTGGTACTAGATCCAATTTCTCTAAAATTTCTCCTAATTATTTTATATGCTTCATCAGTCTTTCCTACTTCGAATTTATCTTCCATTTCTTTGCATTTATTATCGATCCATTGCTCTTTCGCTTTCCTACATTTCCGAATGATGAAACAGGGAAACAAAGATATAAGGTAGGTATTGAGGAACAAAATTCCAAAGTTCCAAAATAATCGCATTTTCGGCTACCCACTTTGCACTGGCCGCCAATTTTTTTATAATGTCATGTTTTTTCATATCAGTCGGCCCAGACCGGTCCCGAAGCAACCGGCCCTTCGGGAAATCTCCCGAAATCTCCATTGGCCCACCCGCCCCTGTCCAGGAGCAAATAGTGGTTATTAAGGCTAATCTGAAGTTTGAGATTTTTAAAAAACGAAACCGTAGAAGACACCTAAAAGATTGTGATTCGAACGATAATTTCGAGAAAAAGACAAACGAAGTATTAAAGGGCGCGTATGAAAATGCTGTTAGAGACGTAGAGGCTGATTGGAATTGCATTAAAAATAGTTTAGATTCTGCAGATAGAGATATAATGGGTGACAAACAGAATGAAAGTAAAAACCCTGAATAACAAGCGATATTGTGACTCTAATAGACGAGAGACGAAAATATAGAAATAGGCTAGATTAAGAAGGGAAACAAAGGTATAAAGCGATCAAGTGGGAAATTATTCGGAAATGTAGGAAAGCGAAAGAACAGTGGGTTGAATACAAATGTAAAGAAGTGGAAGATAAGTTCGAAGTAGGAAAAACTGACGAAGCCTATGAAATAATTCGTCGGCACTATCACGAAGTGACGTATCTCATATTTGCAAATTTTTTAAGAGAATGATTTTAAGATTGTGGCATGACTCTAATTATTGATACCAAGCATAAACAACCTCATATAATTAAGTTACATCTTTAGAATGTTGCATAGAAAGGTTAAATGCCATCTTCTAATAAATTGTAGAGAAGTATAATTCTTTTAAAACCTACAAAATCACAAAATGGCATAAAATTGAGTTCCGTCAGTTCGCGGAAGTAAGATTTTATCAATAACGTCGATGTCCAGGAGTTACGCCAACGCACCCAAAGCACGAAATGTAAACCAAATCATCAAGCAAGACAAAATGAAGAAGATAAATGACGTCTTATGTTATAAACTTCATTATAAAGAACAAAAATTAATTTTTTATAGCGTTAACACAAAATTTTGCATTTTTTTATAAAACTGACTAACAACTACGGGTATTATGACATACTTATTAGCAACAACACTGAAATACAGCTTCTTACCGTAGTTCTTACATTATAAGCTTTAGTAATGAAAACAAAAACTTGATGTGGCAACACAAATTTCGTATTTTGTAAGAATACTATAACACACTATAATAACACATTAACTATAACAATGAAATACGATTCAATCGTGAAGAAGGGCGTTATAAAGTTCTTTGTGTTCATCTAGATTTATGATAGGTGTATCACCTTTACAGAGACACTTATTTTATTGGGTTCCGAATTCAAAGGTCGTGGTACCAGATTCTTAAAATTTACTTTCTGGCGTTTTAATGGGGAAAACCCGCAAATTTTGAAAATGATCCCATTGAATAGTTTACTATCCAAAACAAATTCCGCAACTTTCGTTTTTTGTATTTGAGACTTATTTTCGTCATAATTAAATACGAAACTTGCATCCCACTTGAAGCACAATATTTGAATGACGCTGTGACGTACGGGGCCTACAGATTAGGTAGGGATTTTCACATGCGCAAAAAGATCCGTTAAGAGTCCGGCAAACCCCTTTAAAATTAACCCGAAAACTGACTTCATAGTGCTATGCTCATTTCTAAACGGTGAAAATTGAAGTGTTGAATTTTTGACAGTTTATGAACGAAACTTTATTCTATGTCTCCATTGAAAGAAAATTTAAAAATTTTATCTTAGAAAGTGTCAGTTCACTCATGAAATTGACCAACTTCACGCGTGCATAGCGCCAAGAGATTTACAGTTTTCGAAAAATTGTTTCAATGGCGACATAAAGTATACCTTCTTCTACCATAATCAGGCTTTCGTGTTGCTAAATTTACTAGGATGAAGGTGTAATCATGGTAGAGCGAGAGCGCTGCAAACGCAAAATATGGCTTGGTATGTGCTGCCACCCGGTGTCGACTGAGCGTAAACTCAGAGCGGCGTTGTCTCATTTACTAGGTACCAAACGCGCGGGCTTTGAATGTGCGTTGTTCTTTTGTTCATAAATGTGTTTAGCGCGACGGTGTTGCAACACAGCTGATAGTTTGCTCCGATTTCTAACGGATACCTCACCGACCCGATGCCCCGCAGGTGTAACTTTTGATCTGCTTTGCCGGACTCTTAACACCCTGAGCCCCCGCTCATTCTTCGACTCCGCCCCACTTTACCCAGCGAGACGCGTTATACCCACATATTTAAAGATAGGTATGTGGTTGTACCACGACGCAACGGATAGGCCTCCTACGTCACAGAAAGCGCGCGCTTTAGCCCTCCCGGTTATGCCGCTTTTCTAGTTGCATGTTTTTCTTTTAGCGAGGCGCATAATCAAAATTTTGACGTGGTACGCGATTCATGTTCTATTTGTGCTTGATATTACATTACTAAAAGTTATAAATTCGATTAAGCGGGTCTTCCCCATTGAAACTATTATTTGTATTCCACATCAATATGGCTAATTCATTAGTTGATTCTTTATAACTTTAAATTCACATCATTTTACTCCACTTCACGAATCACGAAACGACGTAAGTTGAGTTAAGCGGCCCCTTCACGTGCATACATCTGGACGAACTTGGGTTGTGCAACCCTCAAAACGCACCAAGAATGCACGTGACGGGATCAAAAATACCAAGTTTGTCTCGCACCCGGTGTGGTGCGTGGTGTTTTGTCGGCGCTAAATTCTTTGTGCGGTGCGTGGTGAGGAGTGTATGTGAAGTTTTCACTCACACTTGACTTAGCACTTCGACAAAGATAGAGAAATACAAATCATAACGAGTGAGAAGCATCAGACGAATTCATCACACACATCTTAATAAAATTTAGTTATTTACTCCATCCCGCGCGTTGAAGTCGACTTATCTTCTAATCACATTACAATGAAAAGGGTATTCGAATAAAATTCAAAAATTGTTAATTTTTTGAGCAAGTATGTTACCATTAATTTAATTTTACCGTTCGTACATCGTACTGTACAGGATGTCCATGCAAAAATAGAGAAATATTTTAACAGAATTTTTGAGGGAATTTATAGAAAAATATAGGAATTTCCCACGTCTCTGGAAAGTAAGAAGCCCAGAGTATTCCAATAAACACATGAGAAACCAGGCTTACGTGCACCTTGTAGCATTTTGCAAGTCGGTTCTGCCAAGTGAAACTTCATCGGTTCTGCCAGATGTCGACCGAGAATGAGTTATCAAAAAAAATTATTCTTTGAGGGGAGGGAGCCTGAAAAAAGTCAAGTCGTCCAGAGATTCAGCGGACTCCACTTACGAATCAAATTTGTGGTACTTTGATCTGCTGTTATTTATAACAGATCAAGAACTACAATTAATGCGACTTGTTTTCTCTTTCATTGTGACATCACCATGTTAATTTATGAACTTTTAACAACTTTATGCCGTATGAGAAGAACAAAAATCAGGTGGTAGTGCGTGCAGCTTGGTATGTGCAGCTTGGTATACGCCACTTCGTGAGAATATAATAATAGTTAATTTTAGATACGTCGGCATCTTGGTTTACGGTAATGACCAAACACAACGACCTAGTGATATGTCACATTTAACAAATTGTTCTTATACTTATCTCGATTTTCCATATTTTTGAGTTACGTCACTTCGTGATAGTGCCGACAAATTAGAAGAAGTTTCAGAGAAATTGAATCCAGCAGCAAGAAGACAGGAAAAGGCAGATAGGTGGAAGGAACATTTGGAAATCTTAAGTGCAGGACAAGAACTATGAGATATATTCGAAAAGGAAATAGAGGGGAATAACCTAGACTGTCCTATAATAAGGGAAGAGTTTGATCTAGAATTAGAAAATTTAAGAAACAATAAAACACCAGGTGTAGACGGATTGCATGCAGAAATTTTAAAGTGTGCAAGTCAAGAAGTAAGAGAGCGATTATTTAAACTTCTTAGTTACATATACCAGACAGGTTAAATTCCAGAAGATTATAAAAGGAGCATCATAGTCGCTTTGCAAAAAAGGAAAGGCGCAGATAAGTGCGAAGATTTTAGAACTACCAATTTAACTTCCCACTCATCAAAAATTTTAACTAGAATTGTGCAAAGTATAGGATGGAGAAAAGTGCAGAGGAAATATTAGGAATTTAGACGAAATAGAGGAACGCGTGAGCCATTCTAGCTTTACGAAGATGTTCGAAGTGCTCAGAAAGGTAAGGATATAGGGACAGAAGAATAATACATAATCTCTACAAAGAGCAAACGGCAGTTATGGAATTTGTGCAGGAACGAAGAGAAGTAGATGTTCGGAAACGAGTGAGACAGAGATGTGCGTTGTCACCTCTAGTTTTCAACTTATATATCGGAAATGCGATTAATATTGTTGAGGACAGAACAGCGTCAGGGATTAATGTACAGGGCCAAACTATTAACATGCTCAGATTCGCGGATGATATATAGCAATATTAGCATCTAGCAAAGAAGAATTAGGAACAACAAAATAAAACTCCACATCAAGGAATTTCTTGAAAAACGAATGTCGCGATTTTACTCTTTCTCAGAGTCATCCCTTTGTACAAACCCATTAGAGAATTTCCTGAAAATTGAATGTTATTTTATCCCCTCTCAGAGTCACCCACTTGTAGTTCGTAATTTGAGAATCAAGTAGACTAACAGAGCAATGAGCATGAGCAACATGGTGGTCTCACCTGAATATGCTGAAGTTGATTGTCAGAAGTGGTTAAGAATGGATAAGACTCGTCACCCGGAAATTTCTTGAAAATCAATTGTTCCGAATTCAAAATGCGATAGACATTATAAAAGACGATGCTGAAATAATACAAAGAGTATAGCATGAGAGCAGGAATGTCTACAGAAACTACTCTACACCACCTTACATGGAGAATGGAGAAAGTGCTGGAGAACAAAGAAATCCTCCTAGCCGCCTTTCTGGACATAGAAGGAACGTTCGATAATACATCATTCAATAGTATCTCCAAAGTCGTAGGCCAAACAGGTATAGAGGCTTTGTGCTGCAGGTGGATAGACTGCATGCTGAGGGATAGAGTGGTGTTTACTACACTGTTTGATGAGACCTTGGCAGTCAGGGTGGTAGGTGGTTGTCCACAGGGTGGAGTTCTATCTCCTCTTGCGTGGAACCTAGTTATGGACGGGCTGCTTAGGAAACTCAGCGATGAAGGATATTCTCCCCTAGGATATGCAGATGATTTAGTCATCACAGTCGAGGGAAGATTTAGCAGTACGATTAGGGAACGTATGCAAATGGCCCTGAGTATTGTAGCAGCTTGGACTGAAAAGGAAAGCTTGACCTTAGTCCAGAAAAAAACAACAATAGTTCCATTTACGCGAAAGAGAAACATAGAGGCTCTTGGACCTCTATATCTCCGTAGTAGGAAGATCTCATTGTCAAGGGAGGTCAAGTATCTTGGGGTTATACTGGACTCAACACTTACCTGAACCAACAAATCGATAGAATAGTCAGAAAGTCGGAAACTACTCTTGCAATAGTTAGGCGAACATATAACAAAAAATGGGGTCTAAGGCCAGGAATAGTGCATTGGCTGTACACCAGAGTGGTCAGACCAGGAATAATGTATGCATCATTGGCATGGTGGCCCAAGGTCAAACAGGTAACTACTAGGCTAAGGCTAAGCAAAATTTAGAGGCTTGCCTGGCTAGGGATAACAGGAGCGATGCGGACTTCGCCTACTGCAGTCATAGAGACTCTTCTGGACCTTCCCCCTCTCCACTTCGTGATACAGAGGGAGGCGAGACCGGCACTATACAGACTGCAAAACTCTGTTTACCGTGTCCGTCTGGGTACAGAGCACACTAGCATTATTGAGGAGATAAAGGATCCCATGCTTGACATGAGGACGGATTACATGGTCCCCAAGAACACCACACAACCACTCTTTCACGTTACAATCGATGACCCTAGAGTGGAGAACCAAATTCTGAACAGCATACCTTCCGGCAATCTAATCTGGTACACCGACGGTTCTAAGACCGACACAGGTGCTGGGTCGGGACTGCTTGGAGATAAACCAAGAGTGAAACTCAGCTCCTCTCTGAGCAAATATGCCTCTGTCTTTCAAGCAGAGGTCTACGCGGTACTACAATCTGCGCGGGAAAACATTAAGAGGGGCTACAAAAATCAGCGGATCTTTATCTTATCAGACAGCCAGGCAGCTTTGAAGGCTCTTATGAGTCCAAAGATGTCTTCCAGACTGGTGTGGGAATGCTTCGAGCAACTTAATATCCTAGCCATGCGGAACGCAGTGGGACTGCTTTGGATTCGAGGTCACTGTGGGCTGATAGGGAACGAGGAAGCCGATAAACTAGCAAAGCGGGGCTCCAACGATCTTTTTGTTGGACCGGAACCTGCCCTAGGCATAACTAAGAGTGCCGTCAGACACCAAGTAAACGAATGGATTCGCGCTCAACATCACAATTACTGGAACATGATTCCAGGACACAGGCACAGCAAGTCGTATATAAAGGGACCTTGCAGGAAAAGATGCTCAGAACTACTTTGCCTTAGTAGGATGCAAATTAGAATCGTAACAGGCTTCCTAACGGGACACACGACCGTTAAAGAACACCTGTGGAAGGTTGGCAAATATTACGGAGACCTTAACTACCGCTTGTGTAATAAGGAACGGGAGACAGCTGTATACATCTTGTGCAGATGTGAAGTTCTAGACCAGAAGAGGCAGCGAATTTTCGGGCGATGTCTGATGGACCGGGAAGAATTTTCCACGCATTCAATGTTTCACTTGTACCGTTTGGTCCAAGACACCAAGATCATGGAATGGGTGTGACTTAGAATTAGAGTGAGCACAATAAGCCCATTTTTTGGCTATGCAGTGCATCTGAGCCTACGGGCAGGCAGGCCCTAAGGGGAGAAAAAAATAGCATAAAAGCTACAATTTGGGGGGGCATTCTAACTCAAAGAAATCCGCTTTCGACACACTAATATGTGACAGCTTTTGTTTTACTGTAAATCGAAATCGAACACGAGACAAAAACATGTTTAAAATAAGAATGTCCCTGTGCAGAAAAACTTTGAAAGGTATTGACCAGACCGTTAAAAAATATTAGCCTTTTGCAAGTATAGATTCACATCCCAAATCCAAATCCTTATGCAAGCACTTATGAACAGAGGTGAGTTTGGTTACATCGCCTTATTTTTGTCACAAGAATATGAGGTAGGTACACACATCTTTTGATTAAAAAATCGTTTTCCAGTGATTCATTTTATCGTTTTTTTACAACCGCATCTTTACAAAAATCGACATTTTCTCACAGTAAATTTTATTTGCAATATACGATAGTGGGAGCTGGGAGGATGTTTTTGTTTGAATTGTTGTCCATAATAGGCAATTTCTTAGTTTTAGATAAAGATTATGTTATTTACTATACTACTTATTCCCAATACGTCTGCAAATATTGTCCTTTGATCTGTTGGTATTCGCATTGTGTTTGCATTAAGCATTCCGTAAATTTAAATTGGTAACATGTGGTTTTTGTGTGTTTCGGAAATTAACCTGGCCAGAAGATCAACTCCGAACACAAGACGTACTGTAATAATTATACTGTATATTTTTATACACAGTGCTCGATGCTTACAAATTTTTCCTGTTGGGGAATTGCTGTTACAACCTGAAGACTTCACTTGCGGCCTAATAATTCCAAATCCAAAAGTTGTAAAAAATAGGAGCGTGCAGAAGGGCACTAAAATAAATAAAATGCGATATGCACAGAGTCGTATTGATGGGAACACAACAGTTTCTTCAGTGTGGGGCACCTGACAGTGGCGGCGCTAGATTTTTAAAATGGGTGGGCTGATGCAGGCAAAAGAAAATCATTTGGGGGGCAGGCGGTGGACGAAGTTAGCAAAAAAAAACTTGTGTGTCAGCTCCGACGCACGACTGGAATTTACTCTTTATTTTAACTTCAATCACTTGATGAATAATTTTTTAGTAAGTCAATTTCCATTTTAATTAAAAATTATAAAACGTTTAATTATGCATCTTTACTGATAGAAATCAATCGCCGTTTATTCAAAATAAGAAGTAAGAAAAGAAAACTAACCGTTATTGGATTTGAACCTCCGTATGCTACGGATTCAATATCGGCGGCGTGCGATTGAACACACTAATCCATTGCGACATGGCGTTCTTCTTCTTTACACTTGTATTTAAACGAAGTCGATTCCCACGCGATATATTTTTGGAAATATTTTTCATATTTTTTGTTAAACTTTGAAAAGTACTGCGCAAAAACGTTCTCTGGTGCACCTTGTATGTGTCCTGATACTCGGAATATCCTTCAAACACTTTGGGGACAGAAATCGCAATTTTCAAATTTCCCATGTTGAACAGGATGCTTCAGGATTCCCGGGACACCCGGTGAACAATTAATCAAACATACATACACTAAATAAAAGACATAGCTGTTCGTATGTTCAATTTATATAATTCGTTAACATGAATAACGCTTACCAATTAACCGCATCCATGTGTTTTTCGGATTCTTCTTCATTATCACTGGAATAGGTTTTTCTCATATCTGTCAGTATTTTTTTAACTTTAGTCACTTGATAATTTTGTTTATTGTACAGAAATGTACGTATCCATAGATACACACATAATTTCAATGTGAAAGATGCGTAGGTGCGTGGCGCAGATGAACGTAAAGGTAAGTACAGACTTGAGCAAATTTACGCACACGAACAGTGTACGCGCACGAACATTCGTGCGTGTGATTTAATTTGTTTACGTTCATCTTGACATGCCTGCGCGCACGAACGTGATCCAGTTGTTCGTGTGATTGCACGAAAATATGGCTGACATACCTAGCTCCTGCATATAATTTTTTATTTCGGTTGAAATGCTGCTCTTTTTTTGGATCCCATAAAATGGGAAATTTCTCGTATCCATCAATTAATTGAATTACATTTTCTGTCGTCCACTCCATTCTCTATAAACCTGCATATGTACTTCTGCATCGACAACTAAACAAGAACTGACACGGACCGATGTTTTGCCGTCCAAACTGCGCGCACAATTTCCTTTGAGCATGGCACCGAGACCGACAAGCGACGGATCGCCTGCGGGTTATGCGCGCACGAATAATTTGTTCGTGCGAACCAATTTATTAGCGTCCACATTTGAGCATTCGTACGCGCAAACTGTTCGTGCGCGCAAATTTGCTCAAGTCTGTACCCACCTTAACGCCTCATTTTTAGTTAACGCTGTTAACGCGAAATGTAACACTTCATTTTACTACTCATAAAATTTCCGTACCGCGGGCTATAACTGAAAATCGATTCTTAAGGAATAAACTCCAACAAAGTGTTCATTTACCAACAAATTAAAACACACGCAATAAATTCATTAAAATTATATTATCCTGCATCATACGCAATGCTGCCAGGTGCCGGCTCGCCGAAGATTCGCCCTTAAGCGTAGAGATGTGCCGGTGGTGCCTCAAGCCAACGGCGCGCGGCAAGGTGGGCGGCGACCGGCGCTTGGATTTTTAGGTTGGGCTCCCGCCCACCCCAGCACCCCCCTAGCGCCGCCACTGCACCTGAACTTCTTTGTAGCATACGATTTTTAAACATTTTTTAAAAATAACAAAACATGTTGCCACTTTCTTTAATAAAACCTTGAATATCTGGGTTCGAACACAGCCACAAAATAGGTAATTCGATTTTAAGATTTTTTCCGTGTACATCACCAACATTTTGGTACATATTGGTATGGGGGCATGAAAATAGGACTACAAGTAAAACTAGAATACAAATACGAAATGAGAAGATAGAGGAAATTGCGGATTTCTGCTATTTACAAAGCCAAATAACTCGAGATGGTAGGAGCACTAGAGATATAAGACAAAGAATAGAGCAGGGTCGAGTTGCGTTTAACAAAAAGAAACAACTGTTATGTGGAAACTCGGAAAAGACTCTTAAAGACGTACCTATGTATGAAATACGGCATTGTACGGGTGCGAAACTTGGACAATAAAAGAAGCGGATCGAAAAAGAACAGAAGCATTTGAAATGTGGTGCTACAGACGGCGCATAATGAAGATACCGTGAATAGATAAGGTTGGGGAAAAGCGAAAGGTATGGAAGACAATAAACAATAGGAGAGATAGGATGGCAGGACACCTTCTGTGTCTTCTTGCCAGAGATAGAAAATACGTAATCACTAATAAAGAAACTGCAATTTTTCTAAACCACGAAAACAATAAGCTTTATATTGGTATGGCGGCTGTCAACAATTAGATACCTATACCTATATTGTGTAGATAAAATAACAACGAAATATTTATCTCCTACTTTAGTAAAGTCATTTGGTAGTTTTACCTGGAAAGTTTACCGGGAATTTTTAAAATGGGTAATTTTATAGATTTCGATGTGCTCTTTCCGAATTTCAACATTGCCACCTCGTATCTTTGCCGCTCGCGCCGCCATATTGGAGAAATGGGGCTTGAAAGCAGTTTTTTGACAATATCTCCTTTCCGACTCGTTCCACGATAAAAACATTTATATACAAAATGAAACTAGAGAAACTTTCCTACAATTTATGTAATAACCTTCTTTTCGTAAAATCTATAGTTTTGACGTACGAGCGCCGCAAATTGTAGTTTGTTCAACACGCGTTTTGACCAAAAAACTCATTTCTACACCACCTTGAGGTAGAGTAAGCGACGCGTTTTTTTATCGTGGCATCCCCGTAGGCCTAATCCACATGCAATTCACTATTCCAAAATTTAGCGCATTCGCTGTTCTTGATGGACCAGGTGTTGCGAGTTCATTGTCTTTAGCACCGATCGAAACGTCGCAGACCGAAATTTCTTCCACATCATCCACGGTCGGATTATCAGTTTCATCGCAATCCTCTTCGTTCTCGATTTGATCATACGTTTGCTCTAAAATAGTCTCCGTTTCTTCCTCTTCATCGCTATCTTGTGATGGAACTTGCGAGTTATCACAGGTACCACTACAATTCTTGCACATAACGGAGCACTTTAACCCAGCCTTTCTGCAGCCACAGGCTTTCTGACATCTCTTTTTGCATTTGCAAGAAATAAGTTTTAGAAAGCTTTCCGGAGCTGGGGGCTCGAGTGTGGTGACAGGAATTAGCCCGTTCTTGCTTTCAGTGGCTGTGATACAACATCAGCATTATTTAATAAAGGAAAAATGAAATTTATTAATGTACTCCGAAAAAATCCAGATTTAAACGAGGTTATCCAGGTATTCAAAAATCCAAATGCTGATCCAGAGATCATTGCTAAACCTGGAGAACGCTTCCTTCTTGAATTATACAGTTACAGTAATGTGAAAAGTAAGAAAAGTATGTCTTTAAACAACTATAGATATGCATGCTTCACAACATCAGCATATAAAAGTAAATTTAATATTGCGTCGCTACCACCAACAGAAGCAGCAGCACGACAACATTCGTTCCGAACCTATCACCAGGTTCAGCAGTGGTATGGGAATGAACAAAATGCAGAGCAATGGGGATGGAAAAGAAACAAGAACGGGCTAATTCCTGTCACTACACTCGAGCCCCCAGCTCCGGAAAGCTTGTTAAAACTTATTTCTTGCAAATGCAAAAGAAGATGTCAGAAAGCCTGTGGATGCAGAAGGGCTGGGTTAAAGTGCTCCGTTATATGCACGAATTGTGATAACTCGCAAGTTCCATCACAAGATAGCGATGAAGAGGAAGAAACGGAGACTATTTTAGAGCAAACGTATGATGAAATCGAGAACGAAGAGGATTGCGATGAAACTGATAATCCCATCGCGGATGACGTGGAAGAAATTTCGGTCTGCGACGTTTCGATCGATACTAAAGACAATGAACTCGCAACACCTGGTCCATCAAGAACAGCGAAGAGAAGGAGAATGCGCTAAATTTTGGAATAGTGAATTGCATGTGGATTAGGCCTACTGGGGATACCACGTTAAAAAAACGCGCCGCTTACTCTACCTCAAGGTGGTGTGGAAATGAGTTTTTTGGCCAAAACGCGTGTTGAACAAACTGCAATTTGCGGCGCTCGTATGCCAAAACTATTGATTTTAAGAAAAAAAGGTTATTACATAAATTGTAGGAAAGTTTCTCTAGTTTCATTTTGTATATAAATGTTTTTATCGTGAAACGAGTCGGAAAGGAGATATTGTCAAAAAACTGCTTTTAGGCGCCATTTTTCCAACATGGCGGAGCGAGCGCCAAAGATACGAGGTGGCAATGTTGAAATTCGGAAAGAGCGCATCGAAATCTATAAAATTACCCATTTTCAAAACTCCCGGAAAACTTTCCAGGTAAAACTACCAAATGACTGTACTACTTAGCGTGCCGCTGGAACTGGATACCTAGTTTCAAATATTTTTGTTTTTGGTGTATGAATATTTGAAATTTTCGTAACGTATCCTGTCTTCCATTGAAGTTTCCTTTTATATTTCTAATATATACCTGACGATGGGATCGTTTGTAGATCTTGAAACCGGTTAAATAAAATAATTTTGTTTACTTATTGGTAGTACGCAAAGTAATTTTTTAATTAATAATAATATATACCTGAATAAAGAAACAATGTTTGTCTCTAGGTTTTATATATTTTCTAATTGCGAAGGTAATTTATTTTATTATCGTATCATCGATGATTTTATTTTATATTTGTCGTAAATGGCATAAATCGCAATAAAATGGAGAAAAGCTTATTGTTTTGTTCTCTAGTAAACAATTTGCTTGTAAATTTTATTGTTATAGATAGCTACTTGTTTACATACTTACTTGTTACATTTGCCATATTTTTATTGCAAATTATATTTTCTTTTGTGCTGCGCGTTTTATTGTATTTTCTATTCTCTTTGAACTTCAATTTTTTACTATAAATTATCTTCTTATTTCAAATAAACAATAAAAAGAGTGCAAGAAACGCTTTTACAGCTACCTACAAAGTCGCAGTTTTCTTATTAAAATGGTTGTTATTTACACAATCTAGTCATAAAGATTTTTAAACTAGATTTAGTTTTATTTTGGTAGCATCACGAGGTAAATTTACAATATCCAACAGTTTTGCATTGTTTTGTGAGATTTTTGCGAAATATCTAAATTTAAATAACTTTTATGACTTATGCACACATCGACTTTATCGAGTCCCATAAATAATTGATATTCCAATCAGTCACGTTTTTCCTCCTGTTAAACAAAAATACGCCGATAAAGAAAAAAATATCATGTTCAGGCTCCTATTAACATTCCAGTGACGTGTTCACCTAGGTAAATTTACTTATATCTTTAGTAGAAATTAGTAGTACATACCTTTTACCTTATTATGTCCATAGACGTCCGCTCCTCGGATTTCTTTCACTTGCTCTTCACAAAAATTAATGTCTGAAAGTAAAGTGGAAACTTCTACAGTTTAAGGAAACTTAAGAAAGTTGTATAGATAGGTATTTCTTCTCCTATACTGTTACTTCGCTTTACTACTATTTCTCCATATATTCCAACCGGAGACCCGGGTCACACCAATGATACGTTACAGAACGCCGAACAGAGTAAGTACGGCAGGTCCAAAGATTTACTAGAGCGTTATATCTGCTAGCCGCTTATCGTCTGTCTTTTCTATAGTTCGCGCATGTCCATCATTCTTCCAACCAACCCTAAATGATATTTTAAATCCAACCACGCAAGTATTTATGGAAAAATGAAAAAATGCACGCTCATCACACGAAAATCTTAAGAGAAAGCATACCTACCAATAATCATACCACAAAATACAGCACAAGTTTGTATGTGTGCTCTAACAAACATTTTAGATTTTTTACGGACTTCATTATACAGGATGTTTTTTTATGTGGTGTTAACATGGCTATCTTTTTAATCTTAATAGATCCAGGTTCGATTAAATTGGAGAAAAGTTGCATCTATTCAAGCATAAAGAAGTGCCTTTTTCAGAAGTTGATTATCTCTTTTCGTTTTTGAGATAATCGGAAAAGATGAAAATTTTGAATTTTACATTTGTATTTATATTTTCCTTATTTGGCATTCAATCTTCAATCTGCAAAAACTTTATTGGGACGACTTTTCATCCTCTTTCCATTTGTGGTAGCAGAAAGTACCTACCACGTTTCGTTTCTTCAGAATCATCATCAGGTTCATTTTTTCTTATGGCGCCATCTTAGATTTTTCACCATGAAATAGCCCATTTTTTTCTGAATAAAATGGTACAACATATTTGTATGTTTAAATCGCATAAACAAATAACATGTCAACCTTTTCGTCATTAGAGTAATCCATTGTAACCCAATAAAACACAATCTTATTAAAAATGTTTCTTGAAGTTTGAGTTGACAAAGTAGATAAACTTTTGTTTTCATGGCAATTGTGATTAGATGGAAAATCAATTTTTATCATGTTTTATTTAAATTCTGGGCCTAAATGCGATTTAAACATGTCTATTTCATGGTGAAAAAATCTAAGATGGAGCCATAAGAAAAACCTGATGATGATTCTGAAGAAACGAAACGTGGTAGGTACTTTCAGCTACCACAAATGGAAAGAGGATGAAAAGTCGTCACAAGGAAGTTTTTGCAGATTGCAAATTGAATGCCAAATAAGGAAAATATGAACGCAGATGTAAAAGTCAAAATTGTAATCTTTTTCGATTATCTCAAAAACGAAAAGAGATAATCAACTTCTGCAAACGTCACTTCTTTACGCATTTAACCGAACCTGTATCTATTAAGATTAAAAAGATAGCCATGTTAACACCACATAAAAAACATCCTGTATAAAACATAACCTATGTAGAGTCAAATAACTTTTGAATCTTGCTTTAACTTGATTTTATTAACTATACCGGGCGTTTTACGCAGCTGGTTCCTTAAATGTTCTCGAACTTCCCGCGTACTCTTTTAAAGTAACTTCGTTAATGCATCAATATTTCAAACGTTAACTGCTTTGGAGATATTTCGAATTTTTTTTAAATTTTGGTGCTTGCATAAGTAGCTGTGTTTAAAATTGCAGATCTTGGCCAATTTTAAAGCTTTAACCACCAAATTCGGACTAGTGATAGTCCAAACTCTAGCCGTTAGGAAATTGTCTCATTTATGACTAAGATACCACAGAGTGTTCAAAATTCGAAATCATAAAAGTTATTTTTTTTTCAAATGAAGTTCCTGTATTTGTTGAATAGTTGAATGCACTGTTAAATTCTTCATCAACTGTTACATTGTTATATTGTTACTAGAATATAATTTTTTATTGACACAATGATATATTAAGAAAGTTGCTTTAGGAAAGCACGTAGAATTAAAAAACCGAATTAAAAATATAACATTCCATTTAAAATAATAAAGTTAGAGCCAACTTGCGGTATAACCGGAAGTAGCTTGTGAGTGAGAATATAATTAATAAGTCACTTGATACGATTTGCACCATTAGAAATTAAAAATTTACTTGGTTACGTAGCTGTCACAGCGCTGATAAAAAATAAAAAATCTATTACCTTATTGTACTCCGTTGTTAGGGAAAGGATATTATTCAGACAATCAGAAAGTATTTATTTGTCAAAATTCACATGTAAATTAAGTTTCATTCTTTAAAAATGTTTCTTATTCATTATATTCTTTCGTCAAATATAACTCTTGCTATGATTAAAAATCGAGGATATCACTGGTGAAACCGAAACAGCACATTCAACTCTTCCTTCGGACTCGTTGAATCTGCAGTACGGTTTCAGCTCATAGATATCATCGATGATAATCATAGCACTTGTTATATTACCTACGAAAATATTTTATTTAAAAAGTTCAATAAAACTGATCTTCCTTTCCAAATTTTCAGAATTAAGTTACCACGAGAAGCTGAACTTTTAACGAACCAGTTGTGGAAAACGCCGTGTGTTATAGATAAGGATGAGTTCTAAACAAAATTACATACCTATTTTCTAAAATAAAGGATTTGAGGAAATTTTTAAACAATTATTCTTATTAATATTGAATTCTCGCAAATTAATACTTACTATTCAAATTTTCTTACTCCATAAATAAATCTTAATCAGCTACTCTAAACTTTCTGAATCCTATGCTTACAAATAGAGTTCAACTAAACCAGGACCACTCCAATCACACAGACTTCTCTTTGTTTCGACAGATAGAAATCATTTATATGAGGTTACATTAATTTTGAATTATAATAAACCTTCAACTCCAAAGAAACTCTCGAGATTTTACAACTAGTTTAACTTCAACAACAGTTTGAAATTTAAAATTTAAATCACCCACACTGAGAAAAAAGTGTTGTCCGTAATATCATAAAAGTTGCATGCAATACAACATGTTGTTGCTATATATGCGCCAGCTACAACGGATTGTATATTTTACAACAACAGTTATGTAATAACTTTATGACAAAGAATACGACACAGAATATATAAACATATCCCTTGTGAAGTTCGCGCATACAAGGCAGTTGTTGTAATAATTAATAGTTGAAATAGTATACGATATTGTGGCTGTTCCGAAATTATTACGGGATGTGTTTTCTATCACACAGTTAAATTCAATCTATACTTACCGTTTTTACAGTTCTGTATAACATATTAGTTCCATTCTTAATATCTTTGTAGATCGGCTTCTTATACTTTACTCTTTCTTATTTCTTAACGATATCTGTGTATTGACAAGTTAACAAAAAGTAAGAGATAATTGAAAATATTTATGTACAATTATTATTCTGGAAGGTATGAAAAAAATCATGATGAAAATATAACTGCTTTATTTGTTTTAAAAATACAACCTACGTAATCATTGACAAATAAATAAAAAATTAAAATATAAATTTGTATAGTGTACAAACATTAACGGCTATTAATAAAAATTATATTCTATCTTGGACTACCCCAATATTTTTAAAACATTCTTAATAGTGAGGTGGTGGTTCATTTTAGTAGGCACGTAATACAGGGTATTTCAATTTAAACATACATTAGACATTTTATCTGAAAATTTGCTTACGTCTAAGAAGAAGAATTCTAGGTTGATGCCATGGATCCTCTATCCTCTATCCATGGTTGATGCAGATCTTACAACTAGGTATTTCTGTAAAGAAAATAAGATACTGTAAAATGATACCCCTTAACAAAACCCCGTTTTAATCTTTTAATCAACCCTATCTAAATATTCACGGAGAATTCAAAAATGTCATAAAAATATAGCAATCTAGTTAAAATTACTAGGTAACATAAGAATTAATTTTTTGGAATTTAATAAAGAATTTTGCACACACTTGTAGATGTTTTAGCAGAATGTATGTAAGAATTTCAATATTGTTGTTGCTCTGTTTAGGTACTTATATTTTTTTAGAAGGATGTGGAATACAACAGCGTTTACCTTTATGATGAACACCCTGTATAGCAAAAAAGCATGCATTTATGGTGTTAGGCAATGTTAACTTTATGCTAATTATTAATTGTTCGTAAAACACATTTAAGCTTCAGAAATGTCCTCTTTTACAATCTTCCATGCACAACCTACAGTAATTTACTTTAAGACTTCCAGAAATAATCATTATTTGTGTTAAGTTCAATGTAATAAAGAGAACAGTAATAGTGCAATATGATAAACGTGAAAATTAATATGTAGGTAGGTACCTTACTGATGTTGCAAGGATACATCATCTAAAACACAGCAAATTTTACTTACCGATAAAGACGAAGACAACATGTACCTACATAGGTACCAAATCTTGAAATCCACAAAGGTTTAACATGTCTTCCATTTTCAATAGCAATAAACTGCAATTGATTTCAGTACTTAACACACACACACACAGCTCTTCTGGACTTTTGATGAGACGGAAAGGTTGCAAGTTAAAACTAGAGAACAACCGTTTGGTAGTTATGATGTGTTGCGCAGGTGCGTGGCACCAGCTTCGACCAATCATAAACGAAAACTAGTTAAATTACAACGTCGTTGTTGTAATGCTTACAATTTGAGCAGTATATTATTTACAAAGTCATGAACGATATTACTTAATGTTTGTCGTATGTCTTGCCTGCAATTTGAAGGTATGTATATCGCATGTAAATGTACTCCATACGAATGATTCGTAATGATAATAACACTTTAAAGAAATTTGTTTTTCCATAGTATCTTATGCAAGAAACTTGGCGTATGCAAGAATATTCTATTTTAGATTTCTGATACACCCTCCGTTTTCGCAATGAGTAAATGTATTCGAAAATGAAAATGTGTTCACTGATACGGTATCTCAAATACAATTTAAGTGTAATATGAAAAACATTCCATATTGTAAGCAGTGTATAAATATTGAATATGATAGAACATAAAAATGTTATACTATACAAAAAGTTCCCAGCAACTACATTTTGTATAAATATTTTGTAAAATTTCTCTCAGTGCACAGTCATGTATAAGTTGTTAAAGGAGAACATATAAAAATCTGACTGTCATCGACATAAATAAATCTAACAACGTTCAGAAATGGGAAGGGGTTACTAGTGAACGTGATAAAAAGTAAACGGCCCAAAACCGATTCCTGCGGTACACCAACATCTCCAGAAGACCGACAACTGATCCCTCAGTCTCACCTCTTACTTCATATTCATATTCAACAAAATGTAAATTTATTCTAAAACCGAAAGTTAAGGGAATCAAAAGTTTTCGAGAAATCTAACGATAGCTTATAGACCTGAGGTCTTCTTGCTTGCATGCATACGGAATTCCTATTTCTAGAATACAAGTATTTTCTAAAAATCAATATCAATTTTTCAAGCAACGAAAAGCTTCTGTTAACAAGCCTGGCATCTACGTTATACGTTTTTGACAAATAAAACTTAAAAGAGACCATCTTATATAAGTATGTACGTATTACAATCTTATCAAACTATTGTATTGTAAAAATTAGCATTGTCATTCTAATTTTGGTTCATTTTTATTGGCAGGGATTTTTTATTTATTTATTTTGTCTCGGAGGTACTTTACACAAATTGCATTATTGCTTATTATGGGCGACTTAAAATTTATTATTAAAGATCATAAAAGTCAATGTCCCTGCACATTGCTATTTTTATGCCAATAAAATAAATTTTTGAAATTCAAAACAACTATTCCGATCCCCACCAAGGAAAAACTTTATCTACACCACTGATTTGAAATTCGGATTCTTTTTTCACTCAATTCAAGGGAAATCACGTGATTTTTGCCATTAAACGTATTTAACGTACATACCTGTTTGATATGTAATCAATTCAAACAATTCGGTAGGAGCCGATTTCAAATAATTATTTGTTTGCATTTAACACATAAGTAAACTTATTATTTTCCATGCAATTTAATGAGACAAAAACACTTAGGAATAACGCGGAATGCTCGGAATTTCTTGTGGTCATATTCAAACACAAGAAAAAAATTGAAAAAAAGCCATCAGACTTCTGCGAATGCTTGCATGTAAATTTTGAACACATAATTATTACCAAGCTGTTGGGAAAAGTCGACCACTTGCAAATTCTCAGTTTTTAAATTAATACTCAAACACGCAAGATTCTTTTTACAAATTAGAACAAACACAATAATTATATACTAAACTAACAGGTCTGATAATGATGGCATTAAGGGGGGCTACCTATGCTACTCTTAGTTTCTGAGGGGTTTGAGTGTAGTAGAATCGCAAATTTAGGTTCACGCACTGACACTAAAATTGCAATATTTAAGCATTCCTTACTCCAAACCCTATCACGAAATATTCATCATCATAAGATTCTCAGTCCGAAGACTGGTTGGACGCGTACCTCCATCCTTTCCTATCCTGAGCTAACCTACGCATTTCCCTAAAAGTAGAACATCCTACATCCCTACCTATTTGAGAGCAGTAGTCTAATCTAGGCCTACCCTACCTCTTTTTATTCATATCTCTGACTCTAGCATGTGGCGAACTATTTCTTCGTGTCTTAGAAGGTGTCCCACCATCTTATCTCTCCTATTCTTTATTGTCTTCCATACCTTTCGCTTTTCCCCAACTCTTTCTAATATCTCCCTATTGCTAACCTTATCTGTCCACGGTATCTTCATCATGCGTCTGTAGCATCACATTTCAAACGCTTCTACTCTTTTTCGATCCGCCTCACCTATTGTCCAAGTTTCGCACCCGTACAATGCCGTACTCCATACATACGTCTTTAAGAGTCTCTTCCGAGTTTCTTCATTAACCGTTCCCCAGCATAACATAGTTGTTTCTTTTTGTTAAATGCAACTCGACCCTATGCTATTCTTTGTTTTATGTCTTTAGTGCTCCTGCCATCTCGAGTTATTTTATTTCCTAAATAGCAGAAATCCGCGACTATCAGAAATTAAAGTGTATAAAAATGTTGGAGCCCCATTCACAAAATAGTTTCGCTGACAAGTCAGCAGCCTCAAGAATATGAAGATTATAAATTTAACCTTCATCAATTTGAAAAAGATGTTGAAAATTATTTCGAATCTGAAATAGGTATACGCATTTTTAAAAGTATTCGAATGTTCATATTTCTCCGGAGGACTAATAAATCCAGCGGAATTCAAGAAGAAGCATCATTTTACTATGCATAAAGTACGAAAGTACGTGGAGATCCGAGGATGTTCCAAGCCCAACGATATGTTTGGGGTAGCATCCCCTAAGACATCTCATAGTATACACAAAATCTGGATTTAGTTCTATAATTCAATGCCTGACGGGGTATTTGCCAGAGTAGTAGTTGTTCGAACGGTTCAGTACAACTCATGTATGCCGCATAATTCGACAAATAATTAGATCTTGCTAATACCTGCACCAAGCGCGTATGTGCAGCAAGAAATATTGTATGGTTCAAATGTGTAGGCCGAAGCATCGTACTGATGAGTCCCAAAAGGACGAACCCAGTGGTCTATGGATTTCCATGCACATTTGAAACATGCAATATTGAAAACTTCTAACAAACCCTTGTCTGTTTTACGCATGTAGACCGGTACTAATTGACAAATTAATATCAAACTTATTTTTTAACCAATCCATTCGAAACGAGTTTCAGTTGATAGATAATGGTCTGGGCTATGTGACCTATTCCAAAGATGATGTACGGAGGCATAAAACAAGATGGTCAGTGAAGAAAAAGGGCAAACAGAGAACTGGACGAATTATACCAAGAACGTTGCATAGTCACTATTATAGGAGAACACAGAAAATAGTGGTTGAGATACATTGACAGAATGGATAGTGAGAGGACTACATAGCCATTTTTATTTGAAAACCAGAAGGGGCAGACCGAAGAAGGATTGGTTGCTATGTGTATATAGATGGATATTTGGAGGAGCTTGTGTGGGAGACTGGAGCAGCCTGACAAGCAAAACGCAGAAGTGGAGAGAAATAGTCAAGAGGATCATATGTTTGTTTCCAAGTGCTGAATATACATATACAACAGGGTGTCCCGCGACTCGACAGACGTAGCCTAAACTATTAATGTATCCTCAGCGATAATAGTCGAGAGGCGTTAGGTCTGGTGACCACGGTGGCCAGAGAATTGGACCTCCTCTTCTAATCCACCGGTTAGAAAAGTTGTTACTCATATATGTTCTGACATTTCTACCAAAATTTGGAGGTGCGACATCCAGGTGAAACCACATGTTTGCTTTTTTCTGAAGTGGAACTTCTTCCAATAGTCCTGGGCAATTCGTTTTGCAAAAAATATAGATAATGCTAGGATGTTAAAAGATCTTGAATACGACTGACCCATTAAGTTTGTCATTAAGACCACCACAGTACCACACGAAATATTCGCCGCAGATAATGGAACAAACTACAAACGTCAAAGTAGAAACAATTGCTACACTCAATCAAAATAATTAGTTCGCCTACTAAGATTTATGCTTATGGGTTTTTAAAGTATTGTGGCTTTTTGGTGATTAAGAAAATAATCTGCACCTAAAATCAAAAATTTTGAAGATATTTGCATTTTTTTAACAAATAACTACGTTTTTCCCCATGGCAATAATTATCATACTGCTGTAAAGACGGTAATAATACAAGTATATATGTACACATGTCATTATAGTGATGAGGCTGTAGAGGCAGTTTATAGCGATACCTATCTAATATGTACTAGATTTGGTGAAAATTTAATAATTGAAGGGAGTGAAACAGAGATGTGCGTTTTCACCTCTAGTTTTCAACTCATATATACCGAAGATGCGGTTAATATTGTTAAGGGTAGAACCGCCTCAGGAATTAATGTACAGGTTCAAACTATTAACTTGCTCGGATTCGAGGATGATATAGCAGTGTTAGCATTCACTTATGAAAAATTGTAGGTCTTTAAAAGACTACGAAAAATACGGGTTGTTGAATTCAAAATAAACAACTTTTTAAGTTTAAGTTCAAATTTTAGAATTTCTTTTGACCGCCTATATAAAACTATCATTTTGCCCGGCTAGATAGTGGGTGTTACCCAACAATTCCGCCGAAGAAACCTTTTCTATTTGAAGCGAGCAGTGCCGAAAGAGTGAAAAATGTACAACTGGTCACTAATTATTTTTGTGGGGTTTTTCTTTTAACATCGTAGTAAATACCAACTTAATACATTAGGTAGTAATAAAAGTTCCAAATTTATGACAAATAATTGTTTAAAATGCTTCTGAACATCAACTTCTTCAAATGGATTTTCCTTTCGCTCGGAGTATAACCTTAATGACGTAGAATATGGTAAAACCATTTAAAACACGAGTCATTTTAGCTGCAGCATATTTGTCGTTCTCTTTTGTGTTGTCTAATAATTTCACTTCAGGTTTAGCTGTCAAGACAGCAAATAAGTACCTACCTATTAAACAGTTATGCAAAAGTCATAAATGCGAATTACCTACTTCCCGTCAAAGTCGCTCTGTTATCATATACTTCAGAGTTAAGACGAAAAGCTTTTTAGTACTTACTTTCTTCAGTTTCGTTTTTTTTCCGGATTAATTTCATTGTGTTTTGCAAAAGTTTAATTTTCATACATGCTTACAATTAAAATAATTGACTATTTATCGAAAGAGTAAAAAGAATGAAAAAATTACCCACAAATAATTATCTTAAAACCTGATAAAAGCAACAAAATAGTAATTATTATGAACTTCATAGATTATGAAAATAAAATGTATGACCTAGCAAATGACCACTCAGCATGGTACAATTCTCCTTAAAGATAGTATGGTGAAGTTGCAAAAGAATAAAGATAAGCAATAACTTTATAAATTACTTACTAAAAACGGCCTTTCAAAATTCCTTACTTCCTCTAATAATGGCACCCAAAGTTAAATAAAATTAACCTTTTAATTGATCATTTCTTCTGATATGTGTGGATGATTGTCTCACTGCTATCCCTCCTGACAAGTATATTTCAATTCTTAAGGATTCGACAAAAAAGAAGAATTTGCCTGCCCAATAAGAACTAGGAGTATATTTTCTCTTATCACGGTACGACTGAACGTGTCCATTAAATAGCAATTTAAATTTTTGCTGCACATGTTATTGAAAATTACTAAACACATTATATAATATGACAAAACTGATAAGCTTTTTTCGCTCTTAAAAATAGTTGAACTTATTTCGTTTGCCAAATTATAATTTATTTTCTCGAGAAAATTTTAAATTGGTTTCATAAAAAAGGTCCTGGTTTCATTTTTGATACCTATGCATTTGCTTGCAAGTACGAGTATGTATGGAGATTGCATAAGTAGATATTTCCTTAATCACTTAAACTATAAAGTTAGGATATACTGGATTTATCCTACAAGTTGATTGTCAAGTTCAATTGGGTGGAATTACTCTAATATAATTAATGATAATTTTTTCTTTATTTCATTGCAGTCTTCAAGCCTCTATCTGAATGCATTCCTTTACATTCTTATCATTTTTGCATGATATAAAAAATTGGTGCTGATTGTGTACATGGTACTTAATGAGATACATCTTTAATAAATTCATTCAGAATTTTTTTTCTAATATGTACCTTGCTGTCATCTATAAGCTGTAAGTGATTGATACCTTGAAATCAACAATGCTGATCTCGAATTCCTTAAACGTCTTCGAAGGCTAAAATGAAGAGCTTAGAGGGGATTGTACTTGCTTGATGGACAGTGGACACAGTTAATTCCACGTCCACTTCAATAATTCAATCCTCGTTACTTAGTTGTGTTACGCAATATTTTCGTAAACAGTCTGTTTGTTGTTGGTATATCAATACAATTCATAGTTTTCAGGTTTGTCAGAAATTTTTAGCAATAAAAGAAAATGAATTTCACTCCTTTAACAAAAGTTTTGCTATTTTAAGAAGTTGCGTGGTAGATTCGAGAAACTGTTACATAAATTTGCTTTTACTTGCAAATAAAACAATGGAAATTTCACAATTTTCTCAATTATTACTTAATTTTGTATTTCCATTCAACTTTTAATTTTGTACGTTTTCTTTAATGTTCATTCCATGTGACCTACGCGTGTTAAATCTATCTGCATTTTTAGTAGTAGCCTACTATTTTTTATCACAGATTTAGTTGTCAAATAATAATTTTGTAACGGTATTGTTTCGCTGATTTAAGATAAAAAGTAAAATCAGAGAGACATACCTACTTAATATTGAAGACATTGCATGACCTGCACTTTTTCAATGTTGTATTAATAGAAGAATGATCAAAGAATGCTCAATTATTATAAGGAATAGTCAAGGAAAATGCCTATAATTCGCTTCGTTTAAAGGTCTGCACATATTTGATTTTAAAAATAGGAAGGACGCACAGTATTTATTGAGTACCATACTCCCCTGACCTAGCTCCTATTAATTTTTATTTATTCTCAAAGGGAGAAATTCTTCAACATAGGTAGAATAAGTATTTTTAAGCACAAGAGAATTATGCCGAAAAAGATTCTGAAAATATTCTCTGATACAGTTAGAGACAACAATGCTCTTATATCCTGTTTTATTCGCAATAAACAGATATGTTTGTTTATAAAAAACAATGCGTTTTTATGGTCCAATTGATGGATAGATTTTTAATAGCATCCAAGTAGAGAGTAATAGATAGTAAAAAGATTTTCGTTTCGTCATAAAAATTAGCGGAATGGTCGTGGTGTTTGGCGTTATAAAAGGATTCATATTCCTGATTGCGCTCAGAAGGCAGTCGGTCGAGCCGAACGCACTATTTATTTAATTAGGTTGACAATTACTGTGCAGGTAGTTGAAGTTTACATTATTACAAAGCAGATCGTTATCCGTTTGAAGTTGAATAATTATCAAAAAATTGTCGATTTTTGTCTTCTGTTCTCGTTCTTTGTGAGATTTGAAAAATGCTAGTGGGATGGAGGTACAAGATTTCAAAACGTAAGTAACTAATTTATTTTGATTTTTAATTTTAGAGATACTTATAGTGACACCTAAAAAGAAAATGATATACAGGTGGGCCCACTTTGAACTCTGCATGTTTTTTTTATTTTGAAATTCTACTTTTGAAATCAACTAAGTTTAAGTACGGTACCTTTGGAGATTTTTGCGATTTTCCAAAAATTTTGTCGATGTATGCAATACTGACATACAGCAATTTCTTTCCGGTAAGATGCCAATATAATTTTCAAATTGTACTTTTCGGAAGTTCTGTGACACATTTCTTCTATCTACACACGTGTTCGTTCATAGTGGACAACCTTGTATATTTTTTAACTTAAAAGTGACCAATGAAAAACCTCAATTGCACTAACTCCTCTTATGTTTAAATGGACATACCTACTTCAAAATTGTTTTCACAAGGGTTATTTTGATGATAGAGGATGTAATACACCATCGTCCAGCACTTTTTCTCAAGGAACTGACACTGGCATTGAAATCGGACAGTGCATCAAATTTTTAAGCAAGGTCGGCTACTACTATTATTCAGCATATACCAGAATCTGAATTTCCGTTCTTTTTTATCGACCAAAGTTCTCGTGCATTCCTTTCTGCTACAAATTTATACTTTGCATTCCACTTCAGTTTTATCAACAAAAATTTGTACACAATTGTAACATTATTAGGAAATTGTACAGACTATTATTCTGTCACACCTCACCATCAATCAAATACCGACAATGACATTTTTTGTGTAATTAGTTTCAGCTTTACCTACATCTCTTTCATGATATTAATGAGACAACCGTTCCAATTAATGAATGAATATTGACCTGCACAAGCGCAGTATAGTGTTGTAATGCATAGACATAGAGTATGTACATATTCAGGTTTGTTGAATCAAACAGGTTTCCCTTCGCGCTCTTTTTGACTTTTGAAAAGAGTCAAAAATCACAGGGTGTCAAATCGGACGAATACACAGTAATTTTTTATCTGATAAGAACTGCCGTAATGGGAGACCCCAGTCGTATTTTGAGTTCCCCATACTTCAAAATTATTTTCATTTACGTAGGTTGTGCCATTTCTTCCGCACAGCACCTAACTTTTCTTAAATGGAACATTCAATTTATTGCATTTTAGAATTTGTTAATTGATTTTACTATGAGGTCGCAAACATTTTTTGTCTGAAATGCTTATTTTTGACGATTTTGTCAGACGTAGAAATTTTAAGAATTAAATAGATTGACTATTCAGCTCTCCGAATCTGAACCAATCAAAGCTACTTATTTCCGGATGTACTGAATTGATGCAATCCAACGGAAAAAGTATCTGCTAAAATTTTATTGGGGATACTCAGTCGGTGGGCTGTTACATTTGACATCGTTAATAAAATAATCAATTACATTTTTCTCACTCAATTAGGTTGTTTGAGTTTTGTGGGTATCTTTCATGAAATAGTCATGATGAACATCGTTCGAGCTTAAATTTTACGCGACAAAATTTGTCGATTGTAGACTCGATGTTAAAAAATTACCGGTCCTCGACTGACGTCTCGCAATTTTAATTAAATGTCACTCGCAAAATTGTTACAAATGCAACATCTTATCGGCAAAATCTAACCTCTTATGATTTAGTAAATATTTGCTAGAACTAATTACTGCAACAATATTATAAAGTGGAAATATTATACAGGGTATGAGCAGTTACATGAATAAATGAAAAAAAATCAGGACTCACAAACTTTATTTTTTTTATTGAAATCATAATTTTACGTTACAGTTCCATTCTACAACAATTTATCATTCTGTTAAGTATCAGTTTTTCAAATAATCAACCTGAAATCGCTATCAACCTTAAATCTTCTACAAGAAATAATATCACATTGTGTAGTAAAAACTTAAGGCTGCCAAATGTCAGCTGTTAGTCTATAAAGTGCTGCCACCGATCGCCCATAAGTGCGATTAGTATTTAGTCACAATCTATCATAATTGATGGAACCTCTACAGCTTGGAATTTTCAAGGTTTTTTGCTTTAGCGGCAACCGAATAAATCTGGGAGGATCAGTCGACGATCCTATCTTTCAATTATTATTTTCTATTTAGAAATATGAGAAGAAACTAAAGCGCCACCGCCATCTGCATTGCAGTGGCCACACTACTTCTACTATCAAACGTCCAGTTTACTGTGCATCTCCGCCATAATTGGAGAGATTGCAATAAAAGTTTCGTTACAACACCCCGGTTGAAAGAAGCAACGTATCAAGACGTTTTTGGTCGAAAATGAATAAGGAATAATTAACTTAGACAACCCTACTTTCTAATTACGATAAATATGTGTACAAATAGTAAAAAAGGTGTCGAGTTTATGACGGTTTTATGACGAATTTTCAGTAATTTGAGGGAGATTTATTTAAGGCGAACGAAAAATATTACTATAAAAATAGTGCCAGTACCTAAGTTGATCCTTTATTGATAAATCTTTTTTTTATTTAATGCCCTATCTACTTTAATTTCAGAATGGTGTTGGAATAAAAATATGTTTACATGTCCCGTTTTTAGTGCTCAAATTCCGCACCCTTAAGGTAGAAAAGGCATTTCAGTGTCTTGTGGAAGTTTCAACTGTCTCGCTGGCGCACATTGATAATCCCTGAAAAGCAGGTGTTCGTTTTTCAAAGATTACACACAAAACTTTCGGAGTATCTACCTGAAATATTGTACCTATATTTAAACTTCTTGTTGTACAGATGTGCGCTATGATCTCAGTTTTTGTAATTTTAGAAAGAAGCATCTTTTTGCTTACTTAAAATTATTTTTTTTGTTTTTAAATTGAAAATAAGGCATTTCTGTCTGAAATTACAAAAAAACTGAAATCATAGCACATATGTATTTACACAACAAAAAGTTTAGGTATGCAAAATTTCAGGTAGAAACTTCGGAAGTTGTTTGTGTAATCTTTGAGAAACGAACACCTAGTTCCCAGGGGAAATGAGTGGGCGTGAGCGAGACAGAAGAGACTTCAACAAGGCCGCAAGGTTCCTTAACAGAAACGATCATTGCATACTATTGCCAGCTGTAAACGATTTCCTTAAGAATTAGTGATATGGTTAAATTTTGTAAGAACGCTTTTTATTTGAAAGACAATAATATAAGTAAATATTCTTCTGCCATATTGAAAATGTACAGTCCAATGTGAAAAATCTATTTTATGTTTGCAAATTGCAAATTATAAGCGGTTGAATTTGAAGTATCTCAAAAAGTATGACAAGGAAGACAGCTGTACCATAAAAGTTACATATGTAGTTCCATTTCAAAAAATAAAGTTTTGACGTTTTGAAACTTACTAATTTGGACATGTAATTGCTAATTCCCCGTATAATATTTTCAATTCTTTAATCATGCTACAGTTTCTCTTTTTATCAAAATATCAATGCTACAACTTTGTTCACAGATATTATTAATTTTCAAAATTCTCTTACACCTGTCAAAATTTTCAAAGAAATGTCATAAGCGTCAAAAATGTGCATTAGGCAAGAACTATCTTATACAACCTCATAGCAAAATTAATTAAGTAATCCAAAAATGCAGTCAAATACAGAGGGCCTTCCATTAAAAGAACATAGTTATATTACTTATTTTTCTAACAAGCATAGTGAAGACGCAAATTTTCGCCGACGCACTACTGAGACACCTGATCTAGATTTCACAATAGTTCCTCTAGGTATGAACACCACAACACTGCAGGCACTGTTCCTTCCAAATCGAAAGAAAAATCACCTTGAAGTTGAATTTTGATTAGGTACGATGTTGTTTTGGTCTAAAGGTCAAGAGCTGATTTTTTTCCACTGCGAACTCCGATTTTGTCTCAGTAACATAATACATAACCATGGACGAAAGATTCATCGTAAAAAAGTTAGGATCTCTTTCAAATAAAATTTAACATTCACACTTTGCTTAGGATCCATTTTCGTCTGAAAGGCAGTAATTGCACTAAACATGTGAACCGATAAATTCCCATAAGTCAGTTTTTAATATATTTTTGACACGTTCAACTTCAACGTACTTATGTATTATTTGATCACATCTCATGGGACTCTCTGTATAAGTACTTAAATTGTATTTGCTTTTCAACTTTATACAAAGTTAACAGAAAAACATTGTCAAATACACGTGTTTTGTCAACAATATAAACCTGTGTTTATGATGAAAAACATTAAACAAATAACAAACAATATGAAATATATGCAGTCGCCATAATTAACAGCACATATAGTTCAGTTTATTTCTTTTTAATTTGAACAAAACACAATGTGGTTTGTTTGTGTTTAACTGGAGACAATTGCTGTAATTTGTAACTTGTATTGTTAGTGGGTACGAGTACACAGGGTGGCCCATTAGTGCGGGGACGGTCTATATCTCTTGAACCATTCAAGGCATCAAAATAAAATTTTGCAAGTTCTTAGGAAACCCTATGCCGCATATTGTAAAATTATTTTGGTGTATACAGGGTCTTCACATTTTGCGTAACAAACCAAAGTTACATTTTTTTAAATGGAAACCCCCAATTTTGATTACATATTCACGTTCCCCACAAAATTTTATGGAAAACGATATACCACATTATGGGGTTTCCAGCAGGGGATGTTAAGATATTGCCATTTTAGTGCCAATCTGGACCCATCTTTGTGGCACTATTGACGCCTACTGACGACTATTCTGTTTGCAAATTTCTGTTAATACCTTTGCCACGTTTGCGGCTGACAGTTTCTACGGCAATTAAAATTGAAACTTAAAAATGTTCAATTTCACTGTTATTTTTTACAATTTTATTCGGATTTCCCCATTTAACTTAAATTCGGACCTGTCCCGTTTTAAATCGATTTAGTTAAGTAACTTTGTTGCGTATTTTGAATTCCTTGTTTTGAAATTTCGAGTTGCTTCCGGACAGATAAATGGTTAAAAGTAGATACAAATTATTAATAAGCTAAATATGACTTTGTAGAGGAAATGTAATTTAAACGAAAAGCTGGACGGAGAACAAATTTATAATGTAAATAATGTTTATTAACAGTGCCAATTTTATGGAAAGTAATTCGAAAACATTGCTTTCCAGAGATAACTGTTTTATTCTCACTTTTTATAGAAGAATCATATTTTGCAGTCAAAATGCAAATCGCGCGTTGAAATCATGTTACCTGTGATAAGCAAAACAGCTGCAACTCGCATCTGTCATAGTTTGAAAGATTTTCTGCATTTTCTTAATTTTTTATTTTATTTTAATTTATTTATTTAATTTCAATAAACTTGTTCTCGCTGTAGTTTTTTGTTTAAATTACAACATTTCCCACTAATGATATCGCATTAATAATTTCTACTGACTTTAAAATATTTATCTGTTCTGACTTCCGCAACAACTCCAAATTTGAGAAGAAGAAATTGAAAACACACAACAAAAGTACGTAACAAAATTTATTTAGAGAGTGAGTGGCTCAAATTTAAGTTTTCTTGGTTCTGGTAGACATTGCGATTTCGAGTTATTTTTATTCTTTTTGTTATATTAGTTCACAACAATACTAATTCTCGGTAAGAATATCCTGAAAACTACCCGTTTTAGGCATACGCGGGTAAACTTAATAAACATTAAATAGATTTTACCTTCAAGAAGTAATTTTGCAATGGGACTATTGGCTTAATTTTGCGCAGAAACCAAATTTTGGTTTTGGGTGAAAAAATAGGTGAAATCCGAATAAAATTGTAAAAAAGAACAGTGAAATTGGAAATTTGTATGTTTCAATCTTAATTTCTGTAGAAACTGTCAGTCGCAGACCTGACAAGGCCTGTATCAATCAGAAGCTTAGTAAACTGGCTATTAAATGTGCAATTAATATACAGGGTGTTCCATTTGAAATTCTTGAGAAAAATTCAATTATGCGTATGTTTACCACCCTGTATAATGTAAAGCACTGTGACAAAGGTATTATCAGAATTTGCAAATAAAATAGTCTGTTAATCTAGTTCGATAAAGCAATCTTTGACAGCTTCTGTAAGTAGGCGTCAGTAGTGCCACAAAGATGGGTCCAGATCGACACTAAAATGGCAATATCTTAACATCCCCTGCTCGAAACCCATTAATGTGGTATATCGTTTTCCATTAAATTTTGTGGGGAATGTGAATATTAAAAAGAAATTAGGGGTTTCCATTTAAAAAAATGTAACTTTGGTTTGTTACGCAAAATGTGAAGACCCTGTATACACCAAAATAATTTTACAAGACGCAGCATGGGATTTCCTAAGCACTTGCAATGGTTCAAGAGGTATAGGCCGTCCCCGCACTAATGGGCCACCCTGTATAATTATTCGAGACCTACTATCATTATCATTGCTCAGTAAACATTAATTTATTAGTTGTTAGCTTCTTAGAGCAAATTTTCATTATTTTTCAGTTTTCCTAATACCCCAAAGGTATGTCTTGGGTATTATGGGGTTCCTGGCTGTGGTAAACGCTTATACCATGCGAATTTCACTATCAGTAGCCATAACAGAGATGGTACCATCCGTAGGTAGTCATGCTAAAACTGATCCTAACGCCTGTCCGGCTGACGAGAGAAATTCAACAGCTGTAGAGGTGCCCAACAAATCAAAAACTAACTGCAATAAGTAAATAACTTAATTATTTATTTAGGATCCTGGAAAACTGTACAACTGGGACGAAACGACACAGGGATTGATCTTAAGTTCTTTCTATTGGGGTTACGTGCTCACTCACATCCCTGGTGGTGTTCTCGCAGAAAAGTTTGGAGGAAAATATACTTTGGGGCTCGGAATTTTGTCCACAAGTTTATTTACAATTCTTATACCATTTGTGGTTCTCGCAACCAATGGTAGCGTAGTCTGGCTCATTGCTCTCAGAGTTCTCGTTGGATTTGGGGAGGTAAAAATACATTCAAATTTCAGTAAATTCTAAGTGTCTAGATTATTATTTCATAGGGCACTACATTCCCAGCTTTGAATGCCTTATTAGGAAAATGGGTACCAGCAACAGAACGGTCTAAAATTGGTACTTTGGTGTATGCCGGTTCTCAAATAGGTAAGCATCTCTCTCTTTACACCAGTTTCGCGTTTCTTTTAGTTTGATTATGTAATTATTTAAAAGTGCAAATTCAATCCAAATTTTTTTAGAGAATTGAATTTAATAATAACTCAGTAGATTTAAAAAACAGAAGGTTAATCTGCTGCAGAATTATTATTCACAGCAAATTAATTAAGTCTGACCTACTGTTTAATTGGATTAATATTATTTACCTTAAAATAATAAAAATTCGCTTCGCATTTTTGTTAATTCCCTCCGGAATTTGTCTGTGATGATGTAGTACAGTGCGCGACATTCCCAAAGGTTCGGGGGTATCAGCTGGTAACACCGAAATAGAAGTATACAGGGTGGTCCTTAAGTATTCTAAAAGTTTTTAAGAGGTGTCTCTTTACATTATTTTGAGTCGAATATGTCATGTTCATATGTCAAATGCGACTTAATTTCAAAGATGCAGCAGGGTGCCAAAGTTAAGGGAAAGAAAATGTTGTTTGGGAGAGCTTGAAAACCAATTCCTTTTTTCAATTAAACAGAAAAAATTCTATTGGATTAAAGTCCGGTGATTTCGGTGGCCATGGTTCATTTGTCGCTTCTGCTCGCCGGCCTATCCATCTATTGGCATACGCTCTCGAACTTGAATGCCAACATTTGAGGGAGCACCATCAGGCATAAACCACATACGGTTTCTAATTAACAGGGGAGCATTTCCCAGCAACGCGGTTAATAGTCTTGTAGGAAAAGGTAGTAAGAATCTGCTGTTAGTCTAGGAGGGAGGAAAATGGGCCGATTAAAAATTCACCAACGATTCCCACCCACACGTTTAAGGAAAATTGATTTTGATGCCAGGTTTCTTGAATTGCATGAGGATTTTCGTCGTGCCAGAGGTCATTATCAATAGTGGTAGTTGCGTGCAGGTACAATCCCTTAGTGACCGTATACTCGGAGAGCATTCTAAGAATCACCCGGTTTGTTTACGTAGGTACTTGAACATAGAATATTGGATTTAGCCCCATTTCGTGCGGTCCCGTTTCGTGCGTCTCCGTATACTCTAAGAATCACCAGGCCAAAAAAGTGGTGTTGCCCGTCACTGAATACGGCCAAAAAAGTGGTTCCACGGCCCACTATTTCAGGTCTGTGGGCAAGCGGAGCGAGCGGAGCGTTTAAATCTCCCTCCCGAAAACAAAAATAATAACATTTGAAAACAATAGGAGAGAAATTTTCATCGACGCACGAAATGGGACTACATCCAAAATTCTATGTACCTACGTAAACAACCCGGGTGATTCTTAGAATGCTCTCCGAGTATACGGTCACTAAGGGATTATACCTGTACGCAACTACCACTATTGCTAATGACAGTTTCTTACAAATGATCCCCAGTATCGCGACAGGTGCATCGTGTACGGAACTGCCACTGATTTCGCCTTGTACGTAAATGGGATGTACGGAACTGCCACCAATTCAAATTTGCTTCGCCATCGCCAGTGAAAAGGGCGTTCGTAATAAATTGGGGATGTTCTATTAATTTTTTTAGCACCCATCGAGAAAATACTAAGCGTTGCCGTAAAAGTGCCTGTACTCGTTGGATATGGTATGGATGCAACTGATAGTAATTCAAAATTCTTAGTACCGTTTGATGATCTGAGTAATTATCTTCGTGCTTGTTTCTGGGTGTTCCTCAATTTGTCGTAGTACCTACCGCTTCTTCCAGTGCAGGTGTTCTAATTGCAGGAGGTCTTTCGGTAACATTTGTATTTCTTTCAAATGATCCAGTGTCATTGAGACGTTGATGCATGTTTGAGAATGTTACAGAACAAGGCAATTCTCGGTGAGGATATCTTTCGTGATATTAGCATTACCATTTGCCAAACCATACACAAAATACAAAATTAATACTTGCCATTTCAAAATTAGTATAACGCATTGTCAAGGGTAAAAGATTAAATTATTATTTTCAGAGGCCGTAAATCGTTAAATTTAACGACAAATGATTTCTATGTACTTATAACAGATTCAGTAAACTGTCAAGCAGCTGGTTTTTCTTACTTTTTTTGTTTCCAATGATATCTTGATGTAGTCATTGTCTTATGTATTGAAAATCGCGAGAATTGATACGAGTACCTAGGTTCGCAACAAAGTCCCGAGGACGTACCGAGACGAGTTTTTTCGGGAATTAATTCTTCGATCTTTCGAGAAGACATTACAGATAGCAGGTCGGCTGCCGCAACCCCCACCCCGCCGGTACAAGTGTAAAAAGGTGGGTAGGTTGTCATCATTTAAATCGAAAGTTGTAAATTTCCGCACTAAAATTTTTTTGCAAAAGTAAACAGGCCTCTTGTGCCATTTAATGCCATTTATAAAAAAAACATTAATATTTTAAAAACTCAGTGGCACACGAATTTTCTCTAAAATAATAATGTAGCCACCCCTTGGGCCCGGCCCTGTTTAATTGAAAAAAGGAATTGTTGCATCAAAAGTTGATCCATTGTGCATTAATATAGTAAGTTTAACTCTTTAATATTGAACTCTGTTGTTGGCAAATGTATGTTTCTTTAAAATGGTTCATAAGGACATTTTGATTTTAAGACTTTCGACTCAGAATCGTCACGTGTAGTTCTCTTGTCAATTTATACACAGTTTGTTTTTTTTGTTTATTCTAATATTTTAGATAGTTGCCAGCTATTACTCTCAAAACACCTGCAGACTCGATTTTGGAACGCAAACACTCTGCTAATAAAATTTAACCATTTTTCCTAAAGGTACTGTCGTCGGAAACGCCTTGAGCGGTCTATTAATATCTGCCACAAAAGACTGGGCCACAGTGTTTTACTTTTTTGGTTGCATGGGGATACTGTGGTTCATCCTCTTTACTTTGCTGTGTTACTCCACGCCTCAGTCACATCCATTCATAAGTGACGAGGAGAAGAAGCATCTAGAAAAGGAATTAAGTGAGTTAAGGAAATATACCTCGTGAAAAAATATTACGATAGCCTTTTCTAGTGAATGTATCAAACGATAAGAAATCCATACCGTGGAGGTACATCCTTACATCAGCTCCAGTGTGGGCACTCGTGGTGGCCCAAATAGGCCACGACTGGGGCTTCTTCACAATGGTTACGGATTTACCAAAGTACATGAAAGATGTACTTAAATTCAACGTTAAAGAAAGCGGCTTATGGTCGGCATTACCTTACATTATTATGTGGATCATATCAATGAGTGCAGGTTGGCTCTGTGATTGGCTAATTCAAAAGAAATATTTCGGCACTGGGTTTGCAAGAAAATTCTTCACCACCATCGGTAAGAATCAATGTTAGACTCTTCGATTTTGGTGTGTAATTTACGGATTTTTTAGCTTCCATTGGGCCAGGTGTGTTTATCATAGCCGCATCTTATTCTGGATGCGACAGAATGTTGGCGGTAGCTATGTTTACGATAGCAATGGGTTTCATGGGCACGTTCTATTGTGGCATGAAAGTCAATGGATTAGATCTGTCACCGAATTACGCCGGTACCGTGATGGCGATCGTGAACGGTTTAGGAGCTGTCAGCGGTATCATAACGCCGTACTTAGTTGGTGCTCTGACGGAAGATGTAAGTTTATTTTCTGCTAAATACTAAAATTGCTTTGTTGTCCGTTTATATTATAAGTAGATACTTACCCATCCTGTGGAAAGTTACGTGTGTTGCTCCTGTATCGATAGTTGCAATCATCTTTCATAAGTAATATGAAAATTTTTACATAAAAATTACGAAGTCAGTCGAGTAATTTTTTGGTGAACATTCAACACCCTGTATCTTGCAAACGAAGCATTGCCGGAGCCATGTTCATAAAAAAATTGTTCTTGTTTTCACGTCAGGAATGCGCATCAGAATTTTTATAAAGTAATGAGAATAATCGGGCATAGCAACAAGGAGAATTACGCAAGCCCTTCCTCACGAAAAATGTGAAACAGGCGCGAACCGGGATTCAAACCCAGATCTTTCGCTTTCCGGGTGACTGCTCTAACCAATTCAGCTATCTGCACCCCGACACATCAAACGTGAGAAGGAAGATGGAAGATGGAAATAACAATAGGGGAGTTCGGAGAAAAATAAGATATCTATTTCTGGCATGAAAATGACAGAAAATTGTTATTGTAATTGATTTACGGCGACATTTTTTTTCTAAAAAATTTTTTTGCTGCGTAATAAGCGAAAAGAAATTAGCTTATCACGCCCACATGCTAGTTCGCTTTGTTATTGGTTTGACGTCACAGATTCGTAAGGCGCTCCTCCCACTTCTCTTCAAGTGCCCGTGAAGCGGTACCTATCTCATAACATACTTATTGGGACTATTTCGAGCGTGAATTTTTAAAGTAAGGTGTCAAGGAAACATAAAACAAAGACAACATAATCAATATAACGATGCAACAAGGGTATCAAAAGTCCGATTCACATAATTTGCCATATTTATGTAGTAGGTAAATGTCCCGGTAAATGTGGAAATGGTGTGTGATTCTTGCATCTAACCCCAATTTCATTCAACCTCAAAACAGTAGTGTAAAAGGTAGACCGGTATAAGTAAAACAAAGTCAACAATTTATTAACTGTACATGCCTTTTATAATTCAGTATAAGTATATAAGTAGGTATGTAGATTGTAGATACCTGCTTACTTCTGTTTGTAAAATAGGTACCTACCTATATTCTCTTATACAATACAATACATTGCTACTCATTTATGTAGGTATGTGTACCTAAGTGATTGACAAGTTATCAAGTTAACAGTTTTATAACGGATTGGAAATTTTTAAAAAAAACGGAAACAAATACAACTCACGCGAATCAAAAAACTACGCTACGTAGGTACTAGGTACTTGTTTAACAAAGAGAAACAACTGCTATATTCTGGAACGGTTAATGTAGAAACTCGGAAGAGACTCTTAAAGACGCATGTATGGAGTACGAAATTATACCTATGGGTGCGAAACTTGGACAATGGGAGAAGCGGATTGAAAAAGAGTAGAAGCGTTTGAAATGTGATGCTACAAACGGGTGTTGAAGATACCGTGGATAGACAAGTTAGCAATAAGGAGGAATTAGAAAGAGTTGGGGAAAAGAGAAAAGTATGGAAGACAATAAAGAATAGGGGATAGGATCGTAGGATGGTAGGACACCTTCTGAGACACAAAGGAATAGTTCGCGACATACTAGAGTCAGAGATAGGAATAGTTGGGGATGTAGAATGTTCTACTTTTACGGAAATGCGTAGGCTAGCTCAGGGAAAGGATGGAGGTACGCGTCCTACCAGTCTTCAAAAGAGAACTTTATGATGACGTACTATTTAATTATTATTGTAAAATAGTTAATAAAATTTCCTTTTTTAGTTCAGGGAGGGAACGCTACGGCGATTCAGTATTTGGCTCCGTCATGCTCCTAGCATCCTGTTTCAAATTATGCTAACCGTAACACGTTACCAACTACCAAGTGGTCCCAGAAAACTGTCGATAAATTACATTATGTTCGATTTTATTTAGAGTGGCTGCAATGGGGCAGCCGATAATTTTATAAACTTTTGCAATGATAAACTAACTCGCGAAAATATCGATAATGCTGACCGATTTTCCTTCTGGCTCCAACGAACCACTTTTTCCGTTTTATTGGTGTGCTGTACGGTGTATTAGTCTGGGTACAAAACAGAAAACACCAGTTAGAACCAGTTAATAATATTTAACAATTTAACTACACATGCATATGCATAATACTTATGGGACTGCTGCGCGCTGAAGCTGGGACTTGTACGTTATACTAAGTTCTGACGTCACGCGGCAAGGTAGGATTTCTAGCCTCGCACCGACGGAAAACTTTGCAACGGCTTCACAGGCGAAGGAATTTTTTTTTGCAAAAATTAACAACATACCTAACTGCCTTCAGTATAATAAACTCTATCAATTTTAATGAAATCTGAAAATTACCGAACCTGCCTATTATGAATGACATAATTAACCAACAACAACCCACTTTAGATCTATTGCAGCAGTCATACTTATTTAGAGCAGTCGCCCGCAAAGAGAAAAATCTGGGTTCGAATCCAGGTCGGCGCCTGTCTCACATTTTTCGTGGGGCAGGCCTTGTGTAGTTCTCTTTGACTACTATGCCCGATTATTCTCATTACTTTATATTCATCACTGCAGTCGATTTAATATTTAATATTTGCACCAGAATTTTTGACATGCATTTTTAATATAATTTCTTCAAAGAATTTTTACGACAAAAGTAGTCTGTATAAAATTCCAAAATTACTCCTTCTGTGCACAGGACAAGTTCTTTTGAGAGGTCCTTCACATAATATACAGTGTGTCTGAGATAATTATGGCCAGTATGGGGATATAGGCAATGACCAAATGAGAAAAAAGTCGCGTATTTAAAGGGCTAACAAAATGATTTAATATGATTTTTAGTTTTTGATTTATTTTGAAAAAACTTAATTTTTGAATTTCAAAAAAAATTGGGGTTAATATTAAAGTGATAGCGAAACTCGTAAAACTTTTAATGAACTTGAAGATCACCTTACCAATCTTCTATTCGACATTTCGTCTTCTAGCAACCATTAGCAACTTCATTTTATTAAAATACTGATGTTCTGATTTTCTAATATCAAATTTTAGAAGCCCTTATTATCCTGAATTAAGCAATGAACCACACATTCTGGCTTAATTACGTTTAGAGCCTTCTTTGACCATCGTCAAGAATTTTTTCAGATATGGACCAGAATTTCTCATAATCTTGTAAAAATAGGTTCTACAAAGAGTTGAACTTTTAATAAATGCCATTAAAATATTGAAATGCACCTTATAATGTCTAAATTATGAAACATTAATTTAATAGTCAACCAATAATAATGGCATATAAAAATGTCCAACTATGAACATATTTTTACAAAAATTTCTTGATGATGGTCAACGAAGACTCGAAACGTATTTAAACCATAATTTGTGGTCCATTATTGAATTCAGAATAAATTGGACTTCTAAAATTTGACATCAGGAAATCGAGGCCGTATTCAAAAAAATTAGTTGTTGATGGCTGCTCGAAGACGAAACATCGAATAAAGAAATGGATAACGAAACCATTACGATCAGAGTGTTGGAAGTCGATGTAGGGATTAAGTAGATACTGTTCTAATGGAATTGCCCTCTTGTCTTACTTTTTTTCTGCTATTACTTTTGTATTTCTTTCTGATTTTTGTGTCTCCTTTTGACAAAATATTTATTAGTCAAAATTACCAACAATTATGTCACTAAACTTTCCGAAACTTTTTTCTAAAAATACAATTTCCTGCGGCAATTATTTGCCAGAAGATTGCAACAAAAATGCAAATGCAGATTACAGAAAAAGGCGATTTATTTCAAAAATAAAATTGTTTTAGCACACCTTGATGCAATGGAGGATAGTATTTTGGATTACGTTGTTGGTATTAGTTGTTACGACAGTAATTTACGCCATATTTGGCAGCGGTGACGAACAATGGTGGAACGATCCGCGTTTGCTCAAAGGTACAAATGGTGCACTTGAAGAAGGTCACGAGGAGGTCAACAATAAACATGCAACGGAGAAATGCTGACGGACACTTTAATTATTTAAATTATATTAATATTTAATTGGCGATCTGCAATTTGCTGGTTCCGGTTAAAGTTATCCCAAGGAATATAAAAATGTATGTGCCCACTTTTTATGATCAAAGCTGGATGTGATTGTAAATTTGGTTTTGTGGGTACGCTATTGCATTGCAAAATTGTTAATGGAATAACTTCGGAACAATTCAAAGATAAAATGAAGTACTTAAAAATGTTAGTTAGTTGTACATATTTATTTAGTTTTATATTATAGTTTTTTATGTTCCAATTTTTTATATGCGTAAGTATTATATTGTGATATCAGTCTAGTATTATAATTTGTAAATAAATAGTAATAGAAAAATGTATTTTATTTTCCGTGTAATAGTAGCCGGCTCATTGATCATCAGAATTAAATATTCCAAATCGGTAGCCTTGCTGTAAAGAGTTATAGACTATGAATTAATAGCAATAATGGTAGGGTAAAAATGTTAAAATGAGTACAAAGCAAGCGATGCACTATAGATAAACTGGCAGATAACTTAAAACATACCTGACAGCTGAGAGTGTTTAACAAATAATACAAGGTGGTGTTAAAGTTTTTTTTAAACATTTTAATCATAGTTATTGCATTGTGAATTGTTCAGGAATGTACACAGAATGGAGACAATTTCTTTCGAAATGTACGTATATTGTTACTGTTATAGTTATTTAACTATTTAATTGTGACAATAAATTCTTGGACAAAAACAGCAATTACAGAGGCCACTCTTGAGGAATAATAACATTTCGTTTTTAATGTTTTACCGTTTAAACAATTACTAACAGTACTTTTTTTTTGTTTTTCTTAGAATTCACGTGGATACAAAGTGCTTTTCTTTATTCTCACCAAATTTGTGCAGCACATGTAGTTAATATTTTCTTGATTCTCTTTTTGGTAGTAATTCGTGTTGAATTAATTATATACTTTTCGTACTACCAATGCAATAATTTATTATAGTGTTGACCGGTTTCAAGATTAAAATCTCATCATCAGAATAAATTCAAGAATCAATCGTACCCCTAACCACATAAAATTTTATGTGGTTAGGGGTACGATTGATTCTTGAATTGATTATTTAACCACAGTCTCTTACATCTTAATCCTTCATCAGAATAAGTTTACATAAAGTAAAATTGTAAATAAATTAATATGACTCTAAGGTAACAGTTGACAACGAAACCTAAATTGACAAAACAGTACAAATAATTAAAATAATAATATCCATGAGATCTTCACAGTAAAAAATAAGCTAATTAGATAACTGAATTTCAATATTTGTCTATGAGGTATTAGAAAAACTAAAAATAGAAAGGAAATTGGAATACCTCGTAGCTTGAAGGGAAAACCAATGAATTTAAAGAAAACCATTTGTGAAAAAACAATAAATTCAATTGGGAAAAAACCTCCAAGTGAAATATCAGTGTACAGAAAAAACTAAATAAAACAAAACGTTCATGGAATCTTGACAACTGTTACCATCAAGATAATCTTGTAATAAACTAGAAACAAGTGAGAAATTAATCAATTAATGTCATAATGGCAACAAAGAGAAGTTAGAACTTCAGAAAAAAGTATGCATAAGAGAAACATTTACAAACGTTTAAATAAACTAGATTGTATTAAATCAACTTGGTCATTAAGTTGTAATTTTTATCATTTGAGGTTTTCAAAACCAATTTTTATTATTAATATTATTATTTATTATTAATTAAAATTCAAGAAGTTTGGTACCATTGTAAAGAGAATCGAAATGCCTTTAAAATGATGTGCTACTCGACCCCTATTGTCATTTAAGTTATTTGAGGGGGTTGCTACCCCGTGTAGCTGCTTAGCCCAAAGCGAGTAAATTTATGAAAAGGACATGTCCCCCTCGAAATTGAAGTTGACGTGTTTCAGCAATTTTAATAAAAATTATGTCCTGCTGAATTATTTGAGGTGAAAGTTTTCGCTGGGACACCCTGTATGTTGTTACACGCTATTTTAAATCTTTTGTTGTTAATTGATGATTTCAATCTTTAAATAAATTATTTTATTATTTATAGCAATTGTTCTAATTATGTTTAGTTCTTTATTCAATTTATCCAAAGATAGCGGTACTGTAAAGGCCCTGTCTATCATAGAATTGTAAGCAGAAATTTTTTGGCAAAAGGGGTGAAATGAATTTGATGAAAATGAAAGAGTAATATGCAGGGTGATTCAGAACGGGCGTGCCAAATTAAAATGGGTGCTAGAGGAACTCCAAATAAGACGAAAAGTTTATATGAACATATGTTCTAAAGTGACTACTAACAAAGATACAGGGTGTAAAAGTTTTAATAGTTTTTTAAAATTTTTCTTTATTATCTTAGTAACTAGGAAAGTCATCGAGTTTAAATTTGAGGTGATTGTTTGTATTTGCCAAGTTCTATTTTTCAAAAAAAAAATGCTCTGCTAGCCCCATCAGTAGCGTTGCTACGGGGTAGGCCGTTTATTTATTTCCCCAATCTAATGTTACGCCACTGGCGAATGCAGGTGGTATTAATGTATTTGAAACCTACGTTCAATTTGGGAAGAAATTCGTATCTTCAAAATTTTTCTTAAAATGCTTAGTTTTTGAATGAAATAGCTTTTTGTGAAATAGTGCACATGCACTGAAATTTTCCATAATGCAATAATGACTTCACCGATATGCAAGGAAAGTGAAAATTGAAAAAATAGTTTATTAAGAATAACACTCACAAAACTAATAAGAAGAACGAGAAAACACATCAATTATTACATTACGATATTAAAAAAAATATTAAAAGTTTTACACCTTGTATCTCAGTTAGTAGTCACTTTAGAACATATGTTCATATAAACTTCTCGTCTTATTTGGAGTTCCTCTAGCACCCATTTTAATTTGGCACGCCCGTTCTGAATCACCCTGTATATGTTGGTTTCCTAAAACTATCGAAATTTATTTTATTATGTTCATTTATTAAAGTTAAATCTAAATTTAAATTTCCAAAAAAATAGAAACTGAACACAAAATTAATTTCTTAGATTCAACTTTAATAAATGGATATAATAAAACAAATTTCCATATTTTTAGGAAACCAACATATACATATACCTACAGATATTACTCTTTCATCAAATTCATTTCACCCCGTTTGTCAAAAAATTTCTTCTTACTATTTTATGATACGCGGGGCCTTTACAGTACCGTTATCTTTGGATAAATTGAATAAAGAACTAAACACAATTAGAACAATTGCTATAAATAACGGATTTAAGATTGAAATCATCAATAGAATCATTAACAATAAAAAATTTAAAATTGCTTGTGACAACATAATATGTATATCCTAAATTATCTAATGATAAAGTTACCAAATTTTGCAGAATTACTTATTTTGGAAATATTTCTGAAAATATTGCCAGTATTTTAAGAAAAAACAACATACAAGTCACATTTAAACCTTTAAATATATTACCACATGTTTTATTTAACAGTAAAGACAGAACACATAAAATTGACCACACAGGTATTTATCAACTAAATTGTTTAGACTGTAATAGCATATACAGGGTGATTCAGAACGGGCGTGCCAAATTAAAATAGGTGCTAGAGGAACTCCAAATAAGATGAAAAGTTTATATGAACATATGTTCTAAAGTGACTACTAACAAAGATACAGGGTGTAAAAGTTTTAATATTTTTTAAATATTTTTTATTATCTTAGTAACTTAGGAAAGTTATTGAGTTGAAATTTAAGGTGTCGTTTTCGTTTGCCAAGTTCTAATTTTCCAAAAAATTTTCTCTACTAGCCCCATCAGTAGCGTTGCTACGGGGTAGGCCGTTTATTTATTTCCCCAATCCAAAGTTACGCCACTGGCGAATGCAAGTGATATTAATGTACTTGAAATCTACGTTCAATTTGGAAAGAAATTGGTATCTTCAAAAGTTTTCGCAAAATACTTAGTTTTTGAATGAAATAGCTTTTTGTGAAATCGTGCACATGTACTGAAATTTTCCATAATGCAATAATGGCTTCACCGATATGCAAGGAAAGTGAAACTTGAAGAAAATAGTTTATTAAGAATAACACTAACAAAACTAACAAGAAGAACGAGAAAACACATCAATTATTACATTACGATATTAAAAAAAATATTAAAACTTTTACACCCTGTATCTTTGTTAGTAGTCACTTTAGAACTATGTTCATATAAACTTTTCGTCTTATTTGGAGTTCCTCTAGCACCCATTTTAATTTGGCACGCCCGTTCTGAATCACCCTGTATATTAAGTATAATGAACATTTAAGATCATTTCGTTTAAAAAATGATAATTCAAGTTTTGCTAATCATTTCTTTGAAAACAATCATCAATTCCCTCGTCTAGAAAATACTAAATTATTGTTTAATTTCTAAAAGTCTATAGAAATTTATAAACATAAAAATTATAACTTACTTAAAGACCAAGTTGATTTAATTAATCTAGTTTATTTAAACTTTTGTAAATGTTTCTCTTATGTACTTTTTTCTGAAGTTCTAACCTCTCTTTGTTGCCATTATGACATTAGTTGACTAATTTCGCTCTTGTTTCTAATTTATTACAAGATTACCTTGATGTTAACAGTTGTCAAGATTCCATCGACGTTTTGTTTTAAGTATTTAGTTATTTTCTGTACACTGATATTTCACTTGGAGGCTTTTTCCCAATTGAATTTATTGTTTTTCCCAAATGGTTTTCTTTAAATTCATTGGCGTTTCACTTCAAGCTACGATGTATTCCAATTTCCTTTCTATTTTTAGTTTTTCTAATACCTCGTAGATAAATATTGAAATTCAGTTATCTAGTTAGCTTCTTTCTTACTGTGAAGATCTCATGGATATTATTATTTTAATTAGTTGTATTGTTTTGTCAATTTTAAGTTTCCTTGTCAACTGTTACCTTAGAGCCTTGGTTTAGTATAAAACCTGGTTGGCCATTACGCAGCTTTTGGGGGCCACTGGTATGGGACATACTGACGTCAGTATGAGGAACTCTGGGGTGTTTTGTCGCGAACTACTGTATTTTTCTAAAATCACCAGTTACCGTCGGTCGTCAACGACACTACGAGCATTATTTGCTCGTAGCAACGGCATAGTAGGAATTTGCTGTCAAACTTTGTGGAAGATCAAAATTTTTGGTTGAACTTGAAAGTTGTTTTGCTTCAACGTGAGAAAAAATTATGGGAAAATCAAAAGAATAACATACCTGAAAGTGTAAATTACAATTTAAATTGTATTTGGAATAGAAATTGATAATTTGTGACCAGATCGTAAACTTTGAAATTGAAACTTCAAGAAATTTGGAAATCTGATCTGGAAATTAGCCGCTTTGCAGTTGGCACCTATTTGGGCATTATGTAAAAACCAAAATAGGTCATACAAGAACACTTTTGTGTTCAAACACTTTATATTAACGGAAAACTTGGGGATTAAATCCTGAAATTTATTTAATGACAATCAACTGACGTTGCTAAATTGGCATATTGGCAGTGTCACAAATCGAAAAGAATCCGACACTCCTGACTACAGAGACTCCCAACAAGTTTGTCCGCATGCGCAGAAGGCGACGAAAATCGGTTCCCGGAGTGTCGAACCATTATCTATACTAAACCAAGCCTTAGAGTCATATTAATTTATTTGATGAGATTTTAATCTTGAAACCGGTCAATACTATAATAAATTATTACATTGGTAGTACACAAAGTATTTTATTAATTCAACAATTATGCAGCACAATTTCCAATAATCGATTATGAAATATAATAATCGCACAGGCCTATTAGGAACATTCGATTAATTGATTAATCAAATAATCGATTAAACAAATATTCGATTAATCGATTAATCAAATAATCGATGAATCTATAAAATTAACCCCAATAATCGATTACGTACCTAATCGAATCGAGAAATCGTTTACTTGTTGATTAATCGACTATTTCGCTCAAGCCTAGTTCGATTATCTCCACTTCCGGACCAAAACTTTCCAAACTGACTTGGGTTACACCCTGTATCCGTCGTATACATAATGCAATAAATCATAGCAACAAAGTACGTAGGTAACCTACTCCTCCACACACGGTTTACTTTAAAAATACTCCACGTGCTGCCATTATCTCTGTACGGTCAGACTTATGTAACTGATGAAATAATAAAAATTCTGTGGACTACCGTCCGTCACCACTAAATAACAATTGATTCTGTCAGAATACAACAATAAAATTTTAAATATACGAGTCTCACTTTTACTGATATACATCTACTTACTACTTTTACTTTTCTTTTCCTTCTTCCTAATTTTCTTTGCCTTTACCCAACAAAAACTAACCTTGTGGTAACGAGAGAATTAAAATAAATGTAATTGATAGAATTTATTAATTACCTATCGAAGAAAATCATTTGAATACGCAAGGTTCAATTTCAAAGTTTTTCGTGATAGCCATTTATTCAATTGGAACTTTGAAAAAAAAGTTATAATTACGAGTATTTCATGCTTGACTTGGTAAGAGTGGTGGCTACAGACGTTTCCACAAATAATTTTAATTAGCTTTTTTTATTTATTATGTCGCGAATTCATAACAAATCGTGATATTATTAAACACTAAACAAAGTTATTTACATAAATGAATACTCAATGAGTTATGTAGGAACTGTGAGGACATTCCGAAAGCCTCACAACTAGTAATACCGAAAACAGAACAACCAACTGCTCCTTTTTACTACCTACGTACCAACAATATTAATATGATATTAGGGAACAAGATGAAAAATAATATATTATTCTAGGAGCCAGTGTTTAAATTCATCTGAGTTAATAATAGCCACAACTCTAGAGTAGAATACTGTACTTTACCTGTAACAACGCATAGGAAGTTGCACCTTAAAGGTTACATTAAACATCGAGCGATTTTAGAAATTGGACTTAAATTCTTGTTTAAAAAAACTGCAATTGAAGATATTTGTGTGGGCTACCAAATATAGCAAGTCAACGAGTCAGTTTTTTAAGAAGATATGTATGTTGAAAATTTAAATTCAAAACTTAGAAAAGTTGTTTTTTGGACGAAGCGAATTTGAGCCTTCTTGATTAAGCTTTTTTGAACTACTTGCCTATAAGTACCTATTTCCTATTTGTCGCATTTTTTCGTAGGAATATTGTTCCGTGTTCCTTTAACAAACTGTTGTATATTATAGTTCTTAAGCTCACATTTTGTGAATCTGATGGTTTCTTGTATACAGACTCTTTATTAAGTTATCACTTTGCACTTTCTGTTGTTTTTTTGCTCTTATTTAAAGTAGTTGATGTTAAGTTTTCCATTTTTGGTCACAACTTTGATTTAAAAAGAATACAATGCCTTTGCATCTCTTATTTAAGGCTGGGATATTCGAATACCCGAGAAGCGTTCTCCTCGGTGTTAATACAGCCAGTCCAGCTCAAAAACTGTATTACCATTGATTAATATACTATATTAATCAATGGTAATACTTATAGACATGAATTATGGTTTAAAAGAAATATGAAGGTTGGTAGAATACAAAGTTATTATATATATATATATATAGATGTGAACTTTAAGGGGAATTTCGACCTTGCGGAGTAGTGAAAGAAAACTCTTTACTTGCTTGCCAAGCTTTCGAAAACTAATTTATTTTCATCTTCAGGGCTACTGTTAAATAATGAAACAAATCAACAAACAAAAATCGTCAAAATGAAAATGACTTACACAATATGTGAGATTGAAAAAACAGTCCAACAACCATCGAATGCAAAAGCAGGAATCACAACGAAACGCACTAGTACAACACAAAACAATTAAACGTAAAGTTCAAAAAATAAAACATGATGTTTCACAGTAGAAACAATCAGGATCCAACAATGAAATTAGAACACATGCTCAGGGTTGGGCGTAATTGCAATACTTGTAATGGCATTACGTAATGTCATTACATTTTTTGCCAAATTGTATTATTTAATGAATAATGTAATTACTTTTTTATGCTCATAATGTGTAATGTAATGTGATTACAATTTACGTGTAAACACATTACACATTACTTACATAGTTCGCTAGTCACTGAGTAGAGCATAAGTAGTGATTTTGTTTCGTGTTTCCATTGCGTTGGTGGGTTGGCATTCTTGGTTCACCAAGATTTTCATTATATCCGGGCTTAACGCTTACTGTTCTGAGTTCCGTGTCCGTGGCTTCAACCACAACAGAACTCCTGTGCTGAAGAGTTACCTCTTGTTCGTTATTCTTACATAGTTAGCATTTTTTAAATGAATGTGTTGTTTTCTTTAGGAATAGACCCGTTATTTCCTCAAATTTGTAATTTTTAATGACAATGCAATCAAGTAATTTGTAATTTAATGCAAATACAATATTCTGAGAAAATAATTGTAATGTGTAATGTGTAATTTTAACCATTTTTGAACCTGTAATGTGTAATTTAATGGCATTACTTTTTTTGTGTAATGTGCCCAACCCTGCACATGCTGTCTAGATAGTTTCAGGCTTCAAAAGTTTTTTTGAATTCAAAATTAAACAGCTGACTCAACAAGTCAACCAACAAAACAAACTGACATATGAAGGAAACCGGAAACTCCCCAGACACCACAGACCCACTCAAAGATAGACTGCACATTATTCATCCAGAGGACCATCGAAAAATTCATTGGGGTTGAATGTCATTAAATAAGTGTAAATATTACTCAAACCTTGAGTATCTGTTTTTTTTGTTTATGGCATTGGGGCCTTCATCCCTAATATAATACATTTCCAGAAATTTACGTCTTTCATAGTTACGTTCCTTTGCTAATATTTCTACAGAATCATAATCTATGACGTGATCCAGACCAACAACATGGCCGGCGAGAGCACATCTATCTGGGTAATTTCTGACGTCACTTTTGTGACCAGCGACCCTACTCTTCAGCCATTGTGAGGTCTGGCCCACGTAGGTTTTGGAACAAGATAAGCAAGTCAATCTGTAGATGACGTCGGATTGAAGATCCTTAGGGACAGGTTCTTTAAGCTTACTGAACAGAGAACCAACAGAGAGTACATTCTTTTTTGCTATTTTGATATTCTCCTCTTTGAAAATGCTAATGATGCTATTCGTTAATTGGTCAATATAAGGCAGAGTGGCACAAGATGTATGAACTGCGGGATCCATTGGCAGGGCTGCTTGCGGAACTGATGGACGGTTCGGGTTTCTCTGAGAAAAGAAAATTTTGCTAAGCAAGGGTGGAGGATAGGAATTCAATTTAAGCATGGTATACAGCTGTCTTAAATTCTTTTTTACAAAACTGGTATGACTGATCCTCTCTATACGCAGTCTCATCTGTCTAATAAAATTAATCTTAACATTGATCGCGTGATTAGACAGAAAATTGATGTAACGACCAGATGCTGAAGGCTTGCGGTACCAGTCGAGTACAATGGTACGATCCTCACGAATGACTCTAGTATCGAGAAAGGGAACTCCACCATTGGACTCTCTCTCGACAGTAAATCCTATATGCTCATCATAAGATGAAAACACTTGAACAATTTCGTCTATACCTTCTGGTGGTAAGGCAAGGATCAGATCATCTACGTATTTCTTGATAAAGCCCAGTTCAAAAGGGAGCAAAGGGATGCAATGGTCCAACAAGGCGTCCACGACATATTGAGCCAAAATAGGACTTAGTTTGGACCCCATAGCACAACCCATGATCTGCCTGTAATATTGACCACGAAAACAACATATGTTGTTGCTGAGAACAAAGCTCACCAACTCTTTGATGAGACTTTTACCAATGTTCCCAGAATGAGGTTCAATGTCATTCCACTTTCTGTCTATCACCCTCAAAATCAAATCCTGAGACAAGCTTCCAAACAAATTGACTACATCTAATGACACTATGACATATCCCGGAGGGATAATTAGTCCATTGATAAATTCGGCAAACTGGAATGAGTCAGAGATATGATAGTCATTATTTGTGTCATAAGCTGCAGACAACAGACAATAGGTGAAAAATGGATAAAGAACATCAGTAGTACTCAGTTACCAGTAGAGTTTAGTAATTTGTTAGCGTTGGGCCCTAAGTTCAGTTTGCCAGTCAATGTTAAATCTTTATCAGTTAAAGGATTGCTAGCCGATGTTGAGCATATGCTTGGCAAAGTACCTGAAGATAAAAAAGATTTGTATCGAGCCAGAACCACCAACCTAATCACCAATTATTTACATAAGAATATTGGGCGTAGATTCCAAATGGATGGTGTTTATGGCAGATGCAAGAGATTTCTGAAAGAGAATGAACAGGTGGTGGTCCTGCAGAGTGATAAGGGGGGTGTAACGGTGGTCATGGATAGAGCGGAGTACGATGACAAAATGGTGGCCATTTTGTCAGATACATCCAATTTTAGTAAAATCAATAGGGACCCTACTAGAAGCATACAAGACAAAGCCAACTTGTTGGTTACTAAGCTTTCTAAAAAGGGTTATTTTGGGGAAGATAGTGATAAAAGATATAAAATTTATAATTCTGTATGCCCTAGGATCTATGGCAACCCTAAAATCCACAAAGACAACAATCCTCTCCGTCCTATAGTGTCAGGCATTCGGGGCCCCACTAATCACATAGCAGGTATAGTGGCTGAGCTGTTGTCTGCAGCTTATGACACAAATAATGACTATCATATCTCTGACTCATTCCAGTTTGCCGAATTTATCAATGGACTAATTATCCCTCCGGGATATGTCATAGTGTCATTAGATGTAGTCAATTTGTTTGGAAGCTTGTCTCAGGATTTGATTTAGAGGGTGATAGACAGAAAGTGGAATGACATTGAACCTCATTCTGGGAACATTGGTAAAAGTCTCATCAAAGAGTTGGTGAGCTTTGTTCTCAGCAACAACATATGTTGTTTTCGTGGTCAATATTACAGGCAGATCATGGGTTGTGCTATGGGGTCCAAACTAAGTCCTATTTTGGCTCAATATGTCATGGACGCCTTGTTGGACCATTGCATCCCTTTGCTCCCTTTTGAACTGGGCTTTATCAAGAAATACGTAGATGATCTGATCCTTGCCTTACCACCAGAAGGTATAGACGAAATTGTTCAAGTGTTTTCATCTTATGATGAGCATATAGGATTTACTGTCGAGAGAGAGTCCAATGGTGGAGTTCCCTTTCTCGATACTAGAGTCATTCGTGAGGATCGTACCATTGTACTCGACTGGTACCGCAAGCCTTCAGCATCTGGTCGTTACATCAATTTTCTGTCTAATCACGCGATCAATGTTAAGATTAATTTTATTAGACAGATGAGACTGCGTATAGAGAGGATCAGTCATACCAGTTTTGTAAAAAAGAATTTAAGACAGCTGTATACCATGCTTAAATTGAATTCCTATCCTCCACCCTTGCTTAGCAAAATTTTCTTTTCTCAGAGAAACCCGAACCGTCCATCAGTTCCGCAAGCAGCCCTGCCAATGGATCCCGCAGTTCATACATCTTGTGCCACTCTGCCTTATATTGACCAATTAACGAATAGCATCATTAGCATTTTCAAAGAGAATATCAAAATAGCAAAAAAGAATGTACTCTCTGTTGGTTCTCTGTTCAGTAAGCTTAAAGAACCTGTCCCTAAGGATCTTCAATCCGACGTCATCTACAGATTGACTTGCTTATCTTGTTCCAAAACCTACGTGGGCCAGACCTCACAATGGCTGAAGAGTAGGGTCGCTGGTCACAAAAGTGACGTCAGAAATTACCCAGATAGATGTGCTCTCGCCGGCCATGTTGTTGGTCTGGATCACGTCATAGATTATGATTCTGTAGAAATATTAGCAAAGGAACGCAACTATGAAAGACGTAAATTTCTGGAAATGTATTATATTAGGGATGAAGGCCCCAATGCCATAAACAAAAAAACAGATACTCAAGGTTTGAGTAATATTTACACTTATTTAATGACATTCAACCCCAATGAATTTTTCGATGGTCCTCTGGATGAATAATGTGCAGTCTATCTTTGAGTGGGTCTGTGGTGTCTGGGGAGTTTCCGGTTTCCTTCATATGTCAGTTTGTTTTGTTGGTTGACTTGTTGAGTCAGCTGTTTAATTTTGAATTCAAAAAAACTTTTGAAGCTGGAAACTATCTAGACAGCATGTGTTCTAATTTCATTGTTGGATCCTGATTGTTTCTACTGTGAAACATCATGTTTTATTTTTTGAACTTTACGTTTAATTGTTTTGTGTTGTACTAGTGCGTTTCGTTGTGATTCCTGCTTTTGCATTCGATGGTTGTTGGACTGTTTTTTCAATCTCACATATTGTGTAAGTCATTTTCATTTTGACGATTTTTGTTTGTTGATTTGTTTCATTATTTAACACTAGCCCTGAAGATGAAAATAAATTAGTTTTCGAAAGCTTGGCAAGCAAGTAAAGAGTTTTCTTTCACTACTCCGCAAGGTCGAAATTCCCCTTAAAGTTCACATCTAATTATCAACAAGTAGCCGACCGTTACTTCCATTCCCACTAATCCCTGAACTATCAATTATATATATACAGGGTGAGTCATTAAGGCGAAATCGGCCGATAACAAGAGTACAGTTCAAAATGGAAGAAACTTTTTCAAGTAAAAGTTTTTCAAAAATAAGTGCTTAATGAGATAAAAATATTTTCAAATATGGCGGACTTCCGGTTATACCGGAAATGGACACTAACTATGTTATTTTAAATGGAACACCCTGTATTCGTTTGCATTTTTGGATTTCTCATGAAAAATAAATGTCAGTTTGTTAATCAAACATTGGGTCTCAGTCGAACCGCTATGGAGTTTCTTAATTTTTTTTGAACATTTTGACGTTTGCAGTAGTTGGCGCCATTTTGAATATCTTCGAAACGAAAGCACTTAGAGGAATGCGGTTTCGACAGTTCGTCTCTGGAAGTAACGGCCTATCACACACATGTATAACATGGAATCATAACTTTTGAATTAAATGAAATTTATCCATGCCAATATTTACTAATTCAAACAGGAATAACTCTTTTTTTTTAAATGGAATGCTACATTGATTCTCACCTCATAAGACGCAAAATTAAATTTCCTTTCTGATGATGTATAGTTGTTGGCATCTGTCACCAGCAGTTTTTAAGAAATTTGCGTTTTTCTGGAAATTTTGAATAATATCATGTTTATGCATTAACAATGGTTGACGTTTGGCGATATTGTTTTGTTTTGTCTTACAAAATGTTCGTTCCAAATCTTCTATACCATTTCCAAAACTTCAAAGATCATTAGATAATAACAGCAACAAAAATAAATTAATGTAATGAGATTAAATGTTCGACATAACCGCCATCCTCACGATAACAAACACGCAATCGTTTCAACAAAGAATTGTTCACATTTATCAACATATCTTCATTGATACTTTGAAATGCATCGCGAACTCGTTCCATCATATTTTCTCGAGTAGTTGGAGGTTCCCTGTAAACTAACTGCTTTACGTACCCCCACAAGAAAAAGTCAAGTTTTGTTAGGTCTGGAGATCGCGCTGGCCAAGGTGTCGGACCTCCTCTTCCTATCCATGTGTTTGGAAATGCTGCAGTCAAGTGCTCCCTTACATCCCTCCCGTAATGTGCGGGCGCTCCATCTTGTTGATACCACATCTGTTGTATTGCAGCAAGTGGTAAATTGTCTAACATTTCTGGCAAATCGTTTTGTAAAAATTGTAGGTAGCTATTACCGTTCAAATTTCCATCGAAAAAATGTGGTCCAATTACGTGTCGTCCAATTATGCCACCCCATACATTCATAGACCACCTATGTTGATGATCCAATGGCCTTATCCAATGGGGATTGTCAGTACTGTAATAATGGCAGTTGTATCTTGAAAAAAAACCGTTCTTATGAAACGAAGCTTCGTCCGTAAAGAGAACATGATCGAAAAAGTCATTTCGCTCCTGAAGTTTACGTAAAGCCCACTCACAAAACTGCAACCGATTGTTGAAGTCATTTTGATCTAGTTCCTGAACCAACTGAACGTGGTACGGGTGAAATTTATTTTTGCGCAGTATTCGAGATACAGAAGTTTGGCTTATTTCTATACTCGCGACTAATTTCTCTGGTACTTAAATGAGGATCTCGGACAACAGTAGCAGCTACTTAAACTTGATTTTCCTCATGTGTCACTGATTTTACACGTTCTTTCTTCTCGTATCCCACACAACCAGTTCGTTCAAACCTCTCTTTCAATTTTGCGAATGCCGTTACAATTGGATGTCTATGCTCGGGAAAACGTTGCGCATACATTCTTGAGGCAAGTAACGAATTTCCTTCTGCTTCACCCAAGGAATACACCATAGCAATTAATTCTTCTTGAGTGTACATTTTCAGTTTTCTTAATAGTGATATTTATTAAAATTGAAATCAATACTCTCACTAATTGAACTCAAATTGCACTCTTACTTAACAATAATTTAATAGAAATGACATTTCGTTGGCAAAACAAAACAAAACCGCTGAACGCCAACTATTGTTAACGCAATAACACGATATTATTTAAAATTTCCAGAAAAACGCAACTTTCTTAAAAACTGCTGGTGACAGATGCCAACAACCATACATCGTCAGAAAGGAAATTTAATGTTGCGTCTTATGAGGTGAGAACCAATGTAGCATTCCATTTAAAAAAAAAGAGTTATTCCTGTTTGAATTAGTAAATATTGGCATGGGTAAATTTCATTTAATTAAAAAGTTATGATTCCATGTTATACTTGTGTCTAATAGGCTGTTACTTCCAGAGACGAACTGTCGAAACCGCATTCCTCTAAGTGCTTTCGTTTCGAAGATATTCAAAATGGCGCTAACTACTGCAATCGTCAAAATTTTCAAAAAAAATTAAAAAACTAGATAGCGGTTCGACTTAGACCCAATGTTTGATTAACAAACTGACATTTATTTTTCATGAGAAATCCAAAAATGCAAACGAATACAGGGTGTTCCATTTAAAATAACATAGTTAGTGTCCATTTCCGGTATAACCGGAAGTTCGCCATATTTGAAAATATTTTTATCTCATTAAGCACTTATTTTTGAAAAACTTTTATTTGAAAAAGTTTCTTCCATTTTGAACTGTACTCTTGTTATCGGCCGATTTCGCCTTAATGACTCACCCTGTATATACTGGTCCGCCGTATCTTGTGACATCCGGTAAAAATGGTGACGTTTCGGCATCCAGCCTTAAAAAAGCATATATGAAGAAAACAAGAATAAGACTTTCTGGAATTAAAGAGGAGGTGCCGTTTCGAGAAAAAAAAATTAACCATACACATAATGAAAAAAATATTTGTCCTATCTCTTTGACATCCGTTGTATATCCATTATACATATTTATTTCACATGTCCTGCGACATCCGTGAAATATTTGCGTATCTTGTGACATCTTTACAGAGTTGCCATTTTCATCAATCATTTATTAAACAGGAGGTTATACCGCGGGCGTTTTCCCTATGCAACCCATGTATTTAACGCAGGGCAAGGGTTTCCAAAATAAAATTAAGTTCTCTCAATATTCTTAACCGATTTTAATTATTGAAAAATTTTCTCGTTTCGGAAAATATTTTGCCTACAGAGAGTTCTTTTCTCGTAAATTTGCATAACGAAAGGTAGCGCAATGTGAATGTGACTGGAATTGCGTTAACTGGGTGCATTAAAACAATTTTTTTCGGTTTCAAAGTTAAAAACTTGGAAAAAGGCCCATTGAGTTGTAATTTGTTAACTCTGCACATGCCCAAGGAATGGCTGAACTCGTGGCTGAATAATTTATTAAGTATTGGAAGATAAGTATAACCTCCTCTTAGGAGTAATAATAAGGACATTTCAAGTTTTTTTTCAAAGGAGGGCTATAATTGTACAACTTTAACTTGAACAATTTTGAGTGAGCATCAAAAATAAGTATAGAATAAATTCCTACCAAATTGGCGGATTGTGTGGCTCTCCACTGAAGCAGCCTGCCAGGGAACAGGATGCATTTTTTTAATTTTATTTTAATTCTTCATCATCATAAGGTTCTCAGTCCGAAGACTGGTTGGATGCGTACCTCCACTCTTTTCTATCCTGAGCTAACCTACGCATTTCCCTAAAAGTAGAACATCCTACATCCCTAACTATTTGAGAGCAGTAGTCTAATCTAGGCCTACCCCTGCCTCTTTTTATTCCTATCTCTAACTCTAGTATGTCGCGAACTATTCCTTAGTGTCTTAGAAGGTGTCCTCCCATCCTATCTCTCCTACTCTTTATTGTCTTCCATACCTTTCGCTTTTCCCCAACTCTTTCTAATACTTCCCTATTGCGCTAACCTTATCTATCCACGATATCTTCATCATGCGCCTGTAGCACCACATTTCAAACGCTTCTACTCTTTTTCGATCCGCTTCCCCTATTGTCCAAGTTTTGCACCCGTATAATGCCGTACTCCATACATACGACTTTAAGAGTCTCTTCCTAGTCTCAACATTAACCGTTCTCGAACATAACAGTTGTTTCTTTCTGTTAAACGCAACTCGGCCGTCTTGAGTTATTTTACTTCCTAAATAGCAGAAATCCGTGACCTCCTCTATCTTCTCATTTCCTATTTGTATGTCAACTTTAGTTCTATTTTCACATCCCCTACATACCAAAATTTTAGTTTTCTTTTTATTGACTTTCATGCCATAGCCCTGTGTCAAAACTGCTTCCATTTCATTCAAAGTTGCTCCTAATTCTTCTTTGCTAGATGCTAACACTGCTATATCATCCGCAATTCTGAGCATGTTAATAGTTTGACCCTGTACGTTAATCCCTGAGGCTGTTCTGTCCTTAATAATATTAATAGCATCTTCGATATATAAGTTGAAAACTAGAGGTGACAATGCACATCCCTGTCTCACTCCCTTCCGGATATCTACTTCCCTTCGTTCCTGCTCACATTCTATAACTGCCTTTTGCTCTTCGTAGAGATTATGTATTGTATTTTAATTGAAAATTTAAATTCAGGCCTAAACCTACCATAAAATTAAATTCCTGGTGAACAAACTGCACCTTTCTTTATTACTGTTAGAATGTATCTTTCATTTTCATATGTTTTGGTATTACTTGCCTTATGCTGCGCCACTGTCTTAGAATTTATTTTGTTTTGTATACTGATAAAGCAGAGTTGTTTTTGGTTTGGTTCTTTTTTAAAATTATTAGTTTTCTGGATGCAAAAGCACACGTGGCTATAAAATTTTCTGTGAACTTATAATTACATTATTTTACGTTTTGCATTCTTTTTCGTGTAATTACGCTCGTTCAGCTGAAGTTTACCGTATTATTTGACAGATTACGGCCCCAGATCACGGAAGTCTGGATGCTGAACGTTTAATTTGTGGTGAACGTGTTTCATCGGAAAAAAGTAAAAAAAAAGCCTAAGGTTAAATGTCTGTGTGACAATGGGTGATCGGAAGTGATGAATGTAAAAAAATTATTGTAGAAATTACCATCAATATAAGTTCCAGATGAAGTGTACATTAATAGCGAAAGGCTTCTATAGTATAGCCGATGGTACAGTAAGGAAACCAGAAGTTCCTGTTGGAGACGATGAAGCGCAGAAAAAAAATAGAAAAGTGGGTAAAATATGATGGGTATGTTATGTTCCTGTTGACGTCAGCAATGGAATTAATTTGGATGCCGCTAATTGGGAAATGTTTATCGTCTAAAGATATTTTTGATCAACTAAATTCTATTTACGAACAAAAATCTGAAACAAACGAAAAGATAATTGAGAGATTCCATCATGGATCCTAATGATACAATAGCTCAGCATATAACGAAGGTGAAAAATCTGGTCAGGCAAATAAAGGAAGTTGGAGAATCGTCAGTGACTCAGCTGTGATGACCCAAAATTCTTAGTGGATTACTTACAAAATACAGAAATTTTAGACAAGCTTGGCTGCCATTTGATGAAGACAAACAGACAATAACAAACCCAACGGCACGTTTTCAAGACGAGAAGGCCAACTTATCATCTGCAGAAGACTCAAAAAAGGCTATAGCAGTAGTGCCATCGAATTCTAAGAAAACCGGCAGTAGCCTCAACACAAAAGAAAGGTACAGAGTAAATGTAATATGTAATATGTTACAACTGTAGAGGTCGTGGTCACTTTGCTCGGGATTGTCGGAAACCGAAGAAAAATCAAATGAGAAGTAAAGATGGACATGTCTAAGTTAAGTATACAGGGTGTCTCTACGTAAGCTTACGTTAGGAATATCTCATGTGTTCCAGCACACATTTTGTTTTGAAAGTTTGAATGCATACCTTACAAAAGATGGCGGATTTAAAAAAAATGTTTGTGATTGCATTTTGGCGTTCCTTGTTGAATTTGAAGGCCACTTTATTAACCGTACATTGGGTCTAACTCCCACCGTTTCGGCGTTATTTGACGTTAAAGAACATAATTTTTCAGATTTTATCAATTATAACTTGGAAACGCTACGAGATATTGAAAAATGACTTACACGTCCCTATCATAGTTTTTAATCTATCTAATGGGACTGGAAAATACTGCTACATGATTGGTTAAAAAATTAAGAAAATGATCAGTCAGGAGGCAGTATTAATGAAGCGTTTCCAGACCCATGTTTTTTCTTATCATTTTTCTTACTTTGACGCTAGGAATATGTTCAAGATTTTTTCAGATCATTAAAGAAACACCCTGCATATACAGTGTGTCCACTTATTAGGGGTTTCCTCCCTCATAGCTTTATTAGGCTTTGTACTAAAAAATGTTCTTAATAAATGTAGTTAATATTATCTTCAATTACTCTTTGGTAGAAGTTCATGATGAAATAAATAATATTATTATTTATTTCATCGTTCTTAATAAAGTTTTATTCTTTCTGAATTGGCTATAATTTAAAATTATTTGCTCTTATACAGGCTGCCCAGTTCTTCTGCACACCGCCTAACTTCATTTTCTTAAACGGAACACCCTGTATTTGACTGCATTTTTGGAATTCCTTGTTGAATTTAAGGGCCACTTTGTTAACCGTACATCGGGTCTAACTCCCACCGTTTCGGCATTATTTGCCGTTAAATATCATCATTTTTGAAATTTTATAAATTATAAGTTGGAAACGGTAAGAGATAATTAAAAATACTTACATGTCCCGTATCCTAGTTTTTAATTCTCTATGTAATGGGGCTGGAAAATACTGGTCCTGATTGCTAATTTTTGTCATTTTTTGACCAATCGGGAAGCAGAATTTTCCTGCCTCAGGATTAAAAACTAGGATAGAGACATGTACCTAGGTCATTTTTCAATATCTCGCACCGTTTCCAAGTTATAATTGTTAAAACTTGAAAAATGACTATTTTTAACATCAAGAAAAGCCGAAACGCTAGGAATTAGACCCAGTGAATGGTTAACAAAGCTGCCTTAAATTCAGCACAGAATTCCAAAATGCAATCAAATACAGGGCGTTCAAATCACAAATCGGTGGACTAGGTTTTTCCGTGCATTCTTGGAACATGCAATATTTAGTTAAACATAACCTGCTGATAAGCCAGTAAGTACGTAGAGGCACGTTATGAATATTTCAATGCTAGCTTAGTTGGGGTAGCATTCTATGACGTCTCGTAGTACACAAAATCCGGAGTTAGTTTTATAATCATTCAGTGCCTAGCGGTGTACTTGTCCGAGGATAAGTTGTTCGAACTGTCCAGTATCACTCATTTGTGAAATTACAGCAATTTACTCAAAATCACAAGAGCCGCCATTTTGAATGGAATCTATAGAATGGTTTCATACTTGGCTAAATTAAGAATTGAACGACCTTTAAAATTATTTATTTGCAACATACCCCCCCCCCCGCTTCTTCGTTAAAACAATTATGAAATTTGATGACCAGCTGACATCTTCGATTTAAACTAAGTGGTCACTCGCCAATTTTAACAGCAATTATCTCATGTTTCCGAAATGGTAGGCAGATCTGGTTTTCACCAGTCAATTTATTTTGTTCTAAAGTTTTCTATATGCCATGTTCCAAATGTCTCCCTATTTATGCAAAACAATTGCCCTTTTCGATTTCAAAAATCGGTGTTTTTTTTTAATGGAACAACATGTAGGTATATTTTTTAAACCATCAAAAAGCTAAGTTCATCTATTTTCCAAAAATGTACAATTTGCTGCATGTTAAATAAAAATGGGAGTTATTTAATTTTAAAAGTAGAATGAACTCATAAAAATTACCTCACGTATCAGATAAAAATTCATATGTTTAGATGAAAATGGGCAACATATTCCACATTTAGGTACTTTAAAATTGCAGCTATTTATTGAATTCTTAGCTGTTATTATTTGTAATGTTTTTCATTTGTTGATTAATTAAAAAAGTTTATTTTTCACGTCTGTCTTTAATTCATTTAAAATGAAGTAACCTATTTTTTATTTAATATGCAGCAACCTTTACATTTTTGGAAAGTAGAAGAATAATTCAAACTTGTCATTCTTTAATCATCGTTTGAAAAATTATATTTTTCGAAATTCCAGAGAAAGCGAAAGTTTCGCGAAAAAACAACACACGGGGCACTCTCGCACTGTTGTCAAGTTTCGGATGTCAGAAAGCGCGCCAAGTGAAACAAAAATGTCTACGTATAATACACGGATGTCGCACGAACTGGAACGTAGAATTTTGCAATATACAACACCAGCTCTCCTGCGCTCCCTCTATGCAATATACGTTGGAACTTAAATATACATGTCCAACTTAAAACACTGCATTTTGACATCCACCTAGAATTTATTCTAGACCCTCCCGCCCCTCCTACAAGGCGATTTAACATAGAAAACGTTGTGACATCCGATTTTGGATGTCACAACGTCAATGGATGTCAAAGAGTTAGCAAAATTTTTACGCCTGGATGTCACAACGACTGGTGGATGAAAGTATATATATATATATATATATATATATATATATATGTATACTTCGTTCGTTGTTCCCTCCATGATAAACACCGGGCGGACCGACCTCCGGTATTTCTATTACATATTCTTCGAAAAGCTTATATATACATATTTGGGGGAGGAGTCTTTATACGTCGCTCAAGAGAGGGGTAAAGAATTGGACCAAAAAAATGTCTATATATTTCCAAGATATTATTCATTGTTAGTTCCCTCCGAACTGATATATTTTATCATTAATAATTACTCGTTTTTCCCTCCAGCGCTGTTGCCATATTGTGGAGGGCGCTACGTGTTATTATTACTGTTTCCTTATATTATTTAATGCTGTAATTGAATTAAATATTTGTGGAAGGTTGGGTATTGCAAAAGAGGTAGGTAAATAGTACGTTATTATTGTTCTGTCTTTTGGATGAGGTATTACAGATAGCTTATCTGTTTAATAGGGCAGAAAAATTTCTGAAGGAACATTACGTGGTAACACATGGAAAGAAAGTTTTTTAGTAATTGTTTTTCAGCTTTTTGTACTCGTTATTCAGCTTCAGATTCGAGATTCGAAATTTTACAGTGGACCAAATAAGTAGCGAATGGAAATTCTTGAAACACGTTAATATTGGTCAAAAACTTAATAAGTCCCTAAATATTCCTCTAACTAGCGGCTAAAGGGGTGAATTCAACCCCCTTCAATCAGGAAATGTTTTGAAATATCACGATAACCGTATATAACTCTGAGACTTTACAAAAATCGTATTAAAAAACAAAAAAATACGATTTTAACATTAAATAACGCCGGATCCGTAAGACTTAGACCCAATGTGTGGTTAACAAAGTGACCCGGACGGAACGAGCAATCATTCAGGAACTGAGGGAAAATAAGGATTTGATGACACTCCCAGCTGACAAGGGCAATGCCACTGTAATCATGGATATCACGGAGTACAAGGATAAAGTGAAGGCTCTTCTAGCGGACCCCATTTACCGGAGGATCAAATCCAATCCTGTGAAGAAAGTGGAACAGTCTGTGAATGCCGCCATCAGGACATCGTCTATACCAGAAGAAATCCACAATCATCTAGTGCAGTCGGACTCTAGAGTGCTTCAGCTTTACTGTCTGCCGAAGATCCACAAGGCCGGGAACCCTCTTCGCCATATTGTGAGTGCCAGAGGATCAGCGACTCACCCTCTCGCCAAGTACATCTCATGAGTTTTTCGGAGTCTAGTAGGGGAGACAGAGCACCCCATCAAGAACTCTGGACAGTTCATCGAGAAGATACGAGGGATACAACTAGACCCAGGAGACATTTTGGGGAGCTTCGATGTCACTTCTCTCTTCACGAAGGTACCCATCGAGGACGCTTTGGAGGAGACCCGTTCCAGACTGAGGCAACGAGGAATGGAAGACCTCTTGGGTTTGGCTCGACTCTGCACGAAATCTACGTTCTTCGCCTTCGACGGGGAGTTCTATGAACAGGCCGATGGAGCAGCGATGGGATCACCTCTATCACCAGCATTAGCCAACATCTACATGGAAAGCTTCGAGACCACGGCCCTGGACACAGCGACTCTCAATCCGAAGTGTTGGTTCAGGTATGTGGATGATACCTTCATCGTATGGTCCCATGGATCGGACGCCCTCAGAAATTTCAAGGACCATCTGAACGGACTGCACCCCAACATACAGTTCACGATGGAAATGGGGAAAGACGGCGCCCTCCCATTCCCGGACGTCCTCGTCAACCGCAAGACTGATGGAAGCCTGGGACACAGAGTATACAGGAAGCTGACGCACTCGAATCGCTATTTAAATGCCACTTCCCATCATCACCCGGCACAGAAGCAGGGAATCATCAACACCTTGGTGCACAGTGCCCGCCAAATCAGCGAATCGGAACACTTGGAGGAAGAACTAGCGCATCTGAAGACAGCCCTAAGGAGGAATGGATATTCTCTACGAGCCATAGAGTCATAGAGTGTGCTATCGGGAAGAGCGACTAACGGCGAGAGGCCTACATTGCGGCGGCCTACCTTTCTAAAGGTACCCCTTCACGTTCAGTTTTGGACTGACCTGAAGGACTATCAGTCCAAAACTGACGAAAAACTGAACGTGAAGGGGTACCTTTTGGACTGACCTGAAGGACTATCAGTCCAAAACTGACGAAAAACTGAACGTGAAGGGGTACCTTTAGAAAGGTAGGCCGCCGCAATGTAGGCCTCTCGCCGTTAAGGTACCCCTTCACGTACAGTTATTTGCCTGCGCGCCTAGACTGAAGGCCCGACGCGTGCTCCCGGACTGACGCTTAGTGTTCAACCTACACGTTCAGTCCGAAACTGTAGGCTGTTTGGCACTTTTCACTTCATTTCGAAAAGTGGCGGATTGTAGACGTATAAAAATAGTCAGCAGAATTTTTTTTCATTTTATTACGAAAAGTGACTGACTGTTGTGAAAACAAAGAGTTTAAGTGAAAGAAAGGCAATTGCCTTGCTATTATTAGCAGGAACCGACGAAGGAGCAGAACATGAAAAACGAAGGGAAAAAATGTACAACCTCTGTATATTTCAATAAATTCTGTTAAAACTCCATAGACAGAGGATGTGCCATGCTATCTCTGCAATTATTATACAATATAATAATGCTCACTACCAAATTAAGCAAGCAAAATGCACGGCTGATTGTGTACGAAACTGAGAACTTAGCACATGTCTCTTGTCTCTCTTTCATCCACGTAAACCACTGTCGCCGCTCTCTTGCTAATCGCCAACCGAGAACTGAAGCGCAGCTACACGCTCAGATCTTGCCTGTGGCGCGTCTCAGGCCGCGCCAAATCTTTTGTCCGATTGGATTTCTTCAGTCCACGTCGGGACTGAGACGCGCCGGGAATGTTGCATCCCTACACGTTCAGTTTTGGACTGACCTGAAGGACTGTCCGTCCAAAACTGACGAAAAACTGAACGTGAAGGGGTACCTTAAAGGTACCCCTTCACGTTCAGTTAGTCGCTCTTCCCGATAGCACACTCCAAAACTGAACGTGAAGGGATGCAACATTCCCGACGCGTCTCAGACCCGACGCGGACTGAAGAAATCCAATCGGACAAAAGATTTGGCGCGGCCTGAGACGCGCCACAGGCAAGATCTTAGCGTGTAGCTGCGCTTCAGTACTCGGTTGGCGATTAGCAAGAGAGCGGCGACAGCGGTTTACGTGGATGAAAGAGAGACATGTGCTACGTTCTCAGTTTCGTACACAATCAGCCGTGCATTTTGCTTGCTTAATTTGGTAGCGGTCATTATTAATTATTAATTATGTTGATATATTATATTGTAGAATAATTATTGCAGAGATAACAAGGCACTTCCTCTGTCTATGGAGTTTTTAACAGAATTTATTGAAATATACAGAGGTTGTACATTTTTTCTCTTCGTTTTTTATGTTCTGCTCCTTCGTCGGTTCCTGCTAATAATAGCAAAGCAATTGCCTATCTTTTACTTAAACTCATTGTTTTCGTCACTTTTCGTAATAAAATGAAAAAAAATCTGCTTACTATTTTTATACGTCTACAATCCGTCACTTTTCGAAATGAAATGAAAAGTGCCAAACAGACTACAGTTTCGGACTGAACGTGTAGGTTGAACACTAAGCGTCAGTCCGGGAGCACGCGTCGGGCCTTCAGTCCAGGCGCGCAGGCAAATAACTGTACGTGAAGGGGTACCTTTACATAGATGGATACACGGACAAAATCGGACTCCTTCTCAACAGACACAAGATCAACGTAGTGTACAATCCGCCTGAAAAGATTGCTGCAAGTTTCCCTAGGACAATAAGAGAGCAGAAGGAGCATCAAGGACCAGGAGTATCCAGCATCCTATGTATCTGCGGTAAGGAATACATCGGAGAAACGAAGAGACAAATCAGCACAAGGCTACACGAGCACAGGAGAGACTTCAGGAACCAACGGACGGACAAGTCAGCAGTTGCGGAGCACTCCTCTAAGGCGCTAGCAAGGATTCCCAATTTCTGGCCCAGACGGATCAGGGAGGCTATAGAGATCTGCAAGAGACCCAACTTCAACAGAGATGGAGGAATGGATCTACCGGTTACTTGAAAGTTTCAGAGTAGGAGTAGCTTCTGAAGAAGACTCTGATATGCGAGTCGAAACGTCAAGTGTTAATGTTAATTTTAATTTTAGTGTTACAGATTACCAACGACGACGTGGCAACCAGCCCGGAAACCATTATTCCATGGACAACGGCCACGAAAGCCTTAAGAAGAAATTGACCCTTGAACTCAACAAACAATCCCAAAATGTAGTCAGATACAAGGTGTTCCATTTAAAAAAACAAAGTTAGGTGCTGTACAGAAGAAATGGAACATCCTGTATACTCGAAAGTAATTTTAAAATATGAGGATGTTGATTAGCTGCATCTTTCATTGGAATCATTTTTCGATATCTACAACTCCTGTTGGGCTATGGAGGAAATACGCTGGCGTGGGACACCCTGTATACCTACTTGGATTTTCGTACAAAATCTCAAAGTGGTACAAGTTTCTGTTTGGCATTTACGAATTCATCCCGAATTTCAAGGGTTAGATTAAACCCATTATCCCTTGAATAACGGGTTCTTATTTTCTTACCAAGTTAGTCTTATTTAAGAATTCTTAATGAATGTCAAGGTTTGGATTCAACCCCTTAACCCCTGAATCAAGAATTCATACTTTTTCCCAAGTTAGTCTTATTTATTGGGATTTTTGTACAAAATCTCAAAGTGATACAAGTTTCTGTTTGGCATTTACGAATTCATCCCGAATTTCAAGGGTTGGATTCAACAACCCCTTATTCCCTGAATCTCGGGTTCATATTGTTTCGCAAGTTAGTCTTGTTTACTGTAATTTTTGTGCAAAACCTCTAAGTGATACAAGTTTCGGTTTGGCATTTACGAATTCTTCCTGGATTTCAAGGGTTGGATTCAACTCCTTATCCCCTGAATCTGGGGTTCATATTTTTTTCTCAAATTAGTTTTATTTACTACGATTCTTCTACAAAATCTCAGTGATACAAGTTACTTTTCGTCATTTACGCTTTTTTGAATATTGGGGATTGATAATTCATCCCCTTGTCACTTGAAATTCGGGTTTTATATTCTGTTCTTAATACGATTTTTGTAGTCTCAGAGTTATACACGGTTATCGCGATATTTCAAAACATTTCCTGATTTAAGGGAGTTGAATTCACCCCTTTAGCCGCTAGTTAGAGGAATATTTAGAGACTTATTAAGTTTTTGATCAATAGTAACATGTTTCACGAATTTCCATTTGCTACTTATGTAAAATTTCAAATCTCGAATCTGAAGCTGAATAATAACTTCCACTCGCATCTAATAAGTATCCGATCACTTTAATTTGCATGTTGCATCAGAGTACTATACTCATAGAACATAAATCCTACACTGCCAGAGACAAGTAAAATAAAACGGTGTTGTCAAATTTCAGAGGGAACTAGATCGACTATTTAAATTACAATCTTTTAAAACAGAGTGGAGGGAACATAGAACGAAATTTGTAATCTGCAAACACGATTGCAGCGCCGCCGGGAGAAAGTTGAACTAAACCACCCATTTTCAAGACAAAGATATACAAAGTACCCTCCAGGCAATTTTCCTTCAATTGCTAGGAGGGAGGTTGGACAACCGTTTAAAATGATTTTTAACGCAAAACGTTGTTCCCTCCAAAACCGGAGGGAACTTGGTTATATATGAGGGAACTCGGAACTAAATATTTGTAGTTTGGAGGGAAGAACGTATGGGTTATAAATATATATATATATATATATATATAATAACTTTGGGTAGAATACGCCTATAACTATTTTATTTGCCATATTTACACCGTAGTTAAAATAAACGGCAAATTTTAACAGAAATCTTAGCATTATTCACACACAAATTGTACATTCGGATTTTAGTTAACAGCCAAATAAAATATGTGAGCATACTCACCGATGTTTTAGCTTTATTTTAAGACTGTATTTGCCTAATTTCGTTATTTCAATTTTCTGCTGGACTGACTGTACCAAGCGGTTGCTAAAGCTATGTCTATTTCTGTCTTACACTCATGTACTACCGATCTCCTGTCCTGTCGTTGCGTATCCCACCCTTAGGTCCGGTGTTGGTTTCTTTGAAAAACCGGGCCTTGAAGCGCTTTTGAAAACTGTGAAAAGCTTTCGATATCAAAAATTAATTGATTTAACCAAATTTTAAAGCTGTTTACGTTCTTGTGACACGTTGAATTGATTTAAGATTTAGAGGGGAGTAGAATTTTGTACAAGGCAATGAAAGAGCAAGGACGACCAACAGTTTAACAGGAGTCATCTCTCTTTCCTTGTCTTACGTAAAAACATACTATCAGGTAGATGCTTTCACCGAAATTCGTTTGTAAATATGTATTTAAATATGTTACATATTTCAAAAAATTATAAACTTTTATTTCTAAACGTACCCAAATCAAATTTAGTTGTTTAGTTATTTGTTGTTTTCTGATTGAAAAGTAAAACTTGTAAATCAGCTGTTAATAATTCGCCATTTTTTTCTTTTGAGAAAAACGGTTTTCTCCGATTTACTTAATTCAGATAATTGCATGTTGCATGACGTCAGACGGAACCTCTTTAATGGAAAGCCTGATCACATTACAAAGAGGGATTCAATATTGCAAACTCTTTCGTATCTTTGTAATTTTTGGTATCTGTTACGGATTAGACAAAAAAATAAAATCTGAGTAACTGCGAAGTGAATCTAGTAGTCTGGTTTGCTTAAAAGCCAAATGACAAAATGAAAATTTATTATTATACCTATAAATTCGTTACAATTCGTTAAGTGAATTGATTAGTAGATCAGACTACTAGATTACACATTTTTAAGAAAAGCGCGCTGCGGTCACTCAGATTTTATTTCTTTGCGTCTAAATCGTAAGAGATATCACAAATTACAAACTATGAATTCTTAATAAGTTAACCCCACACGCCAAAAATTAGTGGCACAGTAATTAAACTCGACACGTGTTTCGCTGACAACATCAACATCCTCCGGAGTTGAATATTAATCTAAATCTAAACTTACTCTACGTTGCTATAAGAACCAAACCTCCTATTACTAACGTAAAATGGATCGATAAACCTATAGGGTTTCTTAGAACTTTTGGAACATAAGAGCAATAAAACTGGTTTCTTAGAATTTGAGGGTATGAATTTATTGCTAGTCTTAAATTCTATCTACTGATAAATCTATAAAGGGTTGAGTTTGGAATCGGACCAAAATTACTGTTAAAACAACTACGTTTATTTTTACATATCGCTATGCTTCCCAAGGCTTTCAATCAAATTTATTATTTCCTGGTTTTAAGAGTGTGAGATTATTGATATTGAATTATGACCCGTTTCCAATGCGTGCGGTGCCGTGCTAGACTTATCTGAACGTCCGTATTTGTAAACGATCTTGATGCTACTTGAAGAGAGTTAAAGTAGACCGAGTTGACTGCCCGATATGTTTTTGTCGCAATTTTCGCATACTACATATATTTCATAAATTCCCGCTTTATGAATGGGTTCCGTTTTATCTTTCGCATTTTGTAAATTGTTGCTCGAAGTGTGATCCACTTTGAAGACTGCTTTCCCGAAAATCGTATTCATACCTCTAGTTATCTGCCGTACATATGGTATATTTTCATAAATTTAGTAATTTGGTTATCCCCATTTAAAATGGTTAAATTTCCCAATAGCATTTTAAATTTTCGTTTCCTAATTAATCTATGACAATTTCTGGGTCGAAACTATACATTTCGCTATATCTTTGATTGTGTTTACTTCCTTGCGGTATCTTTTAACGGATAATGGCAGACTCAACAGTCTATTAACTAAAAAACCAAAAGTAGCCTCTTTGGGCTGACTGTAGTGGTTCGAATCCACAGTTATGCACCGAGCTGTACTGGTTTCTTTCCTATAGATGTCAAATTCTAACTTACTGTCTTTCCTAATTACCAAAATGCCTAAAAATGGAAGCTATCCTTCTCTTTCTATTTCATGGATAAATTTGATAGAATTGGATCTACTGTGCGAAAGATTTATGCTCCGATTCCAAACTCAACCCTGTATAGATTTATCAGGTAGATAGAATTTAAGACTAGCCATAAATACTTGCCCTCCAATTCTAAGAAACCAATTTTATTGCTCTTATGTTCCAAAAGTTCTAAGAAACCCTATAGGTTTAACGATTCATTTTACTTCGGTAGTAGGAGGTTTTGTATTTATAGCAACGAAGTTTAAGTTTAAATTTAGATTAATCTTCAACTCCTGAGGATGCTGACTTTGTCAACGAAACACGCGTCTCGTTTAATAAATTACTGTGTCACTGTCTTTTGGCGGGTGGGGTTAACTTATTCAGAAATCATAGTTTTATACTTGCCTATCTTATCTATACCGTGTATTTCAAACTAAGCGATAGCTGGCAAATTAACATCGGAAATTGAAAATAATCAAATATTTGCTTTCCAATAGCATGTTGTTTTGCAGGAAATTCTTTATAAACTTTTGGGCAATTCCTGTGCGATTTAATTCCTTACAGCCGGAAACATTTAAGATAAATTTAGTTATCCTTAACATTTCAAACACATTTAGAAACATTGAAGACATTGAATTTTTCAACAAGAAAAATTATAAATACTGGGGGATTTGATCATGAATGTGTGGTTGTGAAACCTTGCTAGACACCTACAAATTTTTTCACGCTACTGAACTCGTAAATACAATGTTCCCTAAAGGCAGTAATTTAAATACCAAGTACAACCTTTCAAAAAAATCACTAGATTTTCCTTAAAATGGGCTTCAAACACCGGCCAGCCATCCAAACATACACCGCGATGAGCGCTGCTTAACGTTCATGAACGAAAGCTACCGATGTACTGACGCAACTATGCTATTCCCTAGAACGCAAATATTTAAGAGCCCGACACACCAATTTACTAAGACCTAGAGCGGACGGCAAAAACTATCTGGAAAAGCAGGGAAGCAGGGAACTAGTCGACCAAACTAACACTGAGAATGAACTTGTTGCGCGCACACCCTATTTCGGGATCGATTGACAGCTGAGTGACTTTGATCAGTAGTCGAAAGATAGACGAGAGCACGAGCTTCGACGAAAAACTTCGAATGCAAGGGTACCGCTGTTTACTAATAACTTTTTTGTTTTTCGGCCGAAATTGAAAATTTTATCTGTTCTTACAAGCCAGAGGTTCAGTCTACTATTGCTATTAACCAGATTCTGAGATTTTCTTTTCAGAAAAGTTTTATTAGGTTCTATAAGAAGCAGTTTTTCGCCCACATATAACATGCTCTTTCGTTTATTGTTTTCATATTTTTTAACAAATTTCAAAATAGCAATAGTATATTTGTATTTTAAGAACTGTTTGCAAACAAAAACAATTTAATATCATTTATAGTTTTTGAAATATTTACAAACAGGCGAACGTCTACCGTGCTCCCAAAATTCCTGTGTGTGTCGGGCTCTTAACTATTTTGGGGATTAAAATGTTCTACTTTCAGGTACATGCGTAGGTTAGCTCAGGATAGAAAAGGATGGACATACGCGTTCAACCAGTTTTCGAACTGAAAGTTCTATAATCATGCCATTCAATTTTTCTGAAAGGAATACTGAATTGGCAAAAAATCTTTTTCACGAACAGTTTAATTAAGATGGCATTGAAATAAATATTTTTGAATACAAAAAGTACCTACCTAATGTCATGTTTCCCTTCATTTCAGATTTCATAATCCCTCAAAGGTACATTTTGGGCATAATGGGATTCTTAGCAATAGTAAATGCGTACACGATGCGTGTGTCTCTCTCTGTAGCCATAACAGAAATGGTAAAACCTTCACACAGTATTTCCATTTATGCTGACCCAGAAGCGTGTGATATGGGGCAGAATACCACTTTAGAGACACCCATTCTGGTTGGTTTCGATATATTCCTTTAAAAAATGTATGCTGTACCTATTTGTTTTTTTTTAGAACGCAGAAACCCTTTATGATTGGGATGATAAGACTCAAGGGCTTATATTAAGTTCTTTTTACTGGGGTTACGTGGTTACTCACTTGCCAGGAGGTATTTTAGCAGAAAAATTTGGCGGTAAACACACCCTTGGTTTGGGGATTTTATCAACTGCAGTCTTTACCATAATAACACCATCTGTGATCATATTTACTAAAGGAGACTGGAGATATTTAGTCGGTTTAAGGCTCATAGAAGGTCTTGGTGAAGTAAGATTTGATATTAACATTATTACTTTCTTAATTCTCGTGATGATTGTAGGGAACAACATATCCTGCGTTGAATGCTCTGTTGGCTAAATGGGTGCCCATCAATGAGAGAGCTAGAATTGGATCTTTGGTGTATGCAGGAGGGCAAGTTGGTAAGTTACACAAATAGATGGCCAACAATTTTCAGTCACACAGAAAATTAATTCGAGAAATAGATAAGGGAATTACTAAAAGACTGGTGAAATTAATGTTAGGGACGTAGAAGATTTATTCACATAACTAATATAATAATGATAAAATTGTCATTAGTGGCGTAGAAAATTACAGAAAGTTTGACAAGGTAAACTGGAATCTCGGCATTTTTTAATTCAGTATATAGCGACTATTTGGACTACGTAGTAGCAATTTGAGACGCGTGTAATTGACTTATGAGTATTTATGGCCGGTGACAAGAAGTGGAGCAGCAATGGAACATCTGCTGTGTTAATTTTAACTGGTGGAAGAACTCACAAGATGAGTAATTTTTATGGCATTTCGCGAAAATCGTAAATTTCTTTATAATTTTTTGCCCCCTCGTTTCGACCAAACAAGTTGCTCGATACCTAACGGTGATACCTATCAGGGAGACTTCGTGGCACACTTATATTAAGCAGTTCGAAGCAACGGCGGTGGGAAATCAGTGGACCAACATGAAGAAGGCAAATTAATTTGGTAGTTGCACTTCGGGAAGACGCCTTAATATTCTGTATACGCGGTTACCAGCGAACAGCAGATTGACTACTAGGAGTTGATTATGCGCCTGGAGGTGAGATATGGCCATCAACACCTCCAGGAAGTCCACCAGGCTCAGCTTAAGGGAGGCACTGCAAGAACTCGAGGCTGACATTGCACGCTTGATCCGGCTGGCATAAGCAACAGCTCCAGATAAATTCTTGGAGAGCTTGGCAATGGAGAAATTTATTGAAAACGAAGCTTGTACTTGAGCTGGTCAGGCACAAGGCATTGGCGGACACTTTGACCAGCGTCTTACAGTACGAAACCGCAAGGCAGGCACTTAAGGGGTATTCCAAGGTGAGAGAGCTCCAGACGAACAAAACGAAAACCTCATAAAAGGACTTGTGGAGAAGGTCATGCTTTTCTGTGGTGTTTCACTCTCCACGAAGAGTGTTTTTTGCAAAGTTGAGCTGCATGCCAAAAAAAGAGAAAACGGCGTTCTCAGCGGTGACCGGTTTACGGCAGTTCATGGTGTTGTCGTTTGGGCTCTGCAACGCACCAGCCACTTTTGGCGGATCAATGGAGACAGTATTGTGATGGTTGCATTGGAAGAATTGCCAGGTGTATCTCGATGATATTATCCTGATGAGGAAGACATTCGGCCAGCACTCGATGAAATTCTTCGTCGATACAGATGCAAGTGATGTTAGTATAGGAAGCGTGCCATCCCAGGGAGATCCTGGAGAAGAGAAGTTTGTGGTGTCAATAAGACGGCGATTAATATCAGATGGCTTATAGAATTATAGACCAGAAGCCCATAGACCAAAAATTGTGCATAATAGGTTTACTCCAAAAATGCCTGAGATGTGATTTTTGGGTTGTGGAGCACAGAAATGCCCATGCCAGTTTTTGTTTTTGGTACAGTGATGTGCGGCAGACCAGTAAATGTGTAAAAAATTGCTTAAAAAAGTATTATAGGTTTAGGACTGGGGTTTGCGGGAAGCGCTAAATAATGAAAAGTAATCCAGCGGACGCAGTTCACTTGTTGTGAATTCTGGGACACTGACCCGCTGCAGGGGTCAAACTGTGTAAATAAATCACCCCAAAAAAAATCGTAGGTTTAGGCATGGGGATTGGAGGGATCTCCTAATTTACCCCCAAACATCATGAATGTCGACTCCCATTCATTTGGGTTGGTACAAAGAGGCCCCACTCTCGCGACATTTTGTAAATTCACTCAGGTAAAAAAAATCATAAGTTTATGAATGGCGTTCAGTAACTTGTTAAATATAAACATACTGAGTGCGAAAATACATTCGCCATCGTTGAAAAGTGGTACAAAAGTCTTGCTATTCACGATAATTGATTGTGTACCGAAGAAATAGGGGAACGCGCAAGGCCATTCTAGCTTTACGACTACTAATAGAAAAAGCAATAGAAAAGGGAAAGAGACCCTATAAAGGATTTGCAGATTTGGAAAAAGCCTTCGACAATGTGAAATGGAAGAAGATGTTCGAAGTGCTCAAAACTGTAGGGATTAAGTATAGGGATAGAAGAATAATTCATAATCTACACAAAGAGCAAACGGCAGTTACAGAATTTGAGCAGGAACATAGAGAAGTAGATATCTGAAAGGGAATGAGGCAGGGACGTGCGTTATCGCCTCTAGTTTTCAATTTATATATCGAAGATGCGATGAATATTGTTCAAGACAGAATAGCTGCTGGAATTAATATTCAGGGCCAAACTATTAATATGCTCAGATTCGCGAATGATATAGCAGTATTAGCATCCAGCAAAGAAGAATTAGGAAGGACTCTGAACAAAATGGAAGCGGTTTTAACGGAGGGCTATGGTATGAAGATCAATAAAAAGAAAACCAAAATTATGGTGAGTAGGAGGCGTGAAAATAGGGCTAAAACTAAAATACAAATAGGAACCGTGAAGATAGAGGAAGTCTCAGATTTCTGCTATTTAGGAAGTTAAATAACTCGCGATGGTAGGAGCTCTAGAGATATAAGACAAAGAATAGCGTAGGGCCGAGTTGCATTTAATAAAAAGAAACAATTATTATGCTCGGAAATGATAAATATAGAAACTCGGAAGAGGCTCTTAAAAACGTATGTATGGAGTACAACAGTGTACGGGTGCGAAACTTGGACGATAGAAGAAGCGGATAGGAAAAAATTAGAAGCATTTGGAATGTGGCGCTATAGACGCATGCTGAAGATACTGTGGGTAGATAAGGTTAGCAACCAGAGAGGTATTAGAAAAAGTTGGAGAAAAGCGAAATTTATGGAAGACGGTAAGGAATAGGAGAGATGGGATAGTAGGACACCTTCTGAGGCACGAAGGCTTAGTTCGCAACATACTAGAGTTAGAGATAGGAATAAGAAGAGGTAAGGGTAAGCCCAGATTGGACTACTGCTCTCAAGTAGTTAGGGATGTAGGATGTTCAACTTTTGGGGAAAAGCGTAGGTTAGCTCAGGATAGGAAGGATGCAGTTACGCGTCCAACCAGTTTTCGGACTGAAATCTTTATGATGAAGGGTGAAAATTAATAATTGCTTTCTTTCAACCTTTCTAGCGGGCCCTTGTACCACCGTTCAATGAGAGGGAATGTACTTTTGTAATCAGTAGGTTCATCATAATCAAATTCTTGAATGCCATTCATAAACTTATGATTTTTTACGTAAGTTTTTTTTACAAAATGTTACGTCTCTAGCGCCCCCCTGTACATTTTTTTTTATCGGCAACAGTGAATACTCGACTTTTGTGATTGAAATAACTTGTCTCCAAGTTTTGAAGAGTAAACTTATGATTTTTTTACCTGAGTGAATTTACAAAATGTCGCGAGAGTGGCGCCTCTTTGTACCAACCAAAATGAATAGGAGTCGACATTCATGATGTTTGGGGGTAAATTAGGAGATCCCCCCAATCCCCATGCGTAAATCTACGATTTTTTGGGGCGATTTATTTACACAGTTTGACGCCTGCAGCGGGTCAGTGTCCCAGAATTCACAACAAGAGAACAGCGCCCGCTGGATTACTTTTCATTATTTAGCGCTTCCCGCAAACCCCAGTCCTAAACCTATAATACCTTTGTAAGCAATTTTTTTACACATTTACGGATCTGCTACACATCACTGTACCAAAAACAAAAACTGGCATGGGCATTTCTGTGCTCCACGACCCAAAAATCACAACATCTCAGGCATTTTTGGAGTAAACCTATTATGCACAATTTTTGGTCTATGGGCTCCTGGTCTATTAGCATAATAAGCTGGTACCGGAAATGTGACGACTATGCATCCAGCAGAGGCCCGTAGTAGAATGCGCCAGTATAATTAATGTAGGAGAGGGTTTCGATTGATGTGGTAGGTCTATTCCCCACATCAAAAGTTGGCAACAAGTATCTCCTGCTTGCGATAGATTACTTTAGTAAATATCCTGAGACCTATGCTTATCTAATCAAGAAGCTATTACTGTTGATGAAGTTCTGGCTAACAATTTCCTCGGCCGATTCAGTGTACCCATGGAGCTTCACTCAGATAAGGGACGAAGTTTCGAGTGTGTGGTGTTCAAGAATGTGTGAAAATCAATGAGAGTACTGAAGACCAGGAAGATTCCTTTGTATCCTCAGTCAGACGGTCGAACGTTTCAACAGAACCATCTGAGGATTTTGGTGAACGAACACCATCCAGACTGTGATCGGCAAATTCCACTGTCCCTGACGGCGTATCGGTCAGCGGTGCACGAGTCAACTGGACCTGGCCTGCCAGTGTGTTATTTTGGAGGCAATCGAGGCTGCCAATGGGTGTTGTTTAGGCATCCTGAAGATAGCTCGTTGACGATAAATGAGTTTTCCCAGAAATTAGTAACCGGAGAGTCACCGCATGGAAACACGATGTAGCGTCCGAGCTAATTTGGCAGTGTTCCAAAATGGCGATTTAGTGTGGCTGTATAATCCAGCATGGAAGAAAGGACGACCGCCGAAACTGCGGAAGAATTAGAAGGGACCAATCGAGTGGTGACTAGGATCAATGTCATCGTCTATCGGATTCAACGATTTTCACTTTCGAAGATGAAGGTGGTTCGTCTAGACCAGTTTACTCTGTACTTTGGGAGCGCAGAAGACCATTTCTGATCGAGGGGGATGAGTTTTTGAGAAGGCATTGTTATAAATGAAGTCTGTCCAGTGCACCCGCCTTTGAGGACATCTGGGGCGAGTGTAATAATTAATGGCTTCGTTATTTATTTTACGGGAGATGATTTTTCTAGAGTTGGCGCTTTGAATATACACTCAGGTGCAAAAAATTCTAAACATTCATATTTTAATGCTTCCTTCTAGGTACTGTAATAAGCAACGCACTCAGCGGCATTATTATAGCAGGGATGCAAGACTGGGCCGCAGTTTTTTATTGTTTTGGTAGCGCAGGACTATTGTGGTTCATAATGTGGAACGTTCTTTGCTACTCCGATCCACAAAGTCACCCTTTTATTGGCGACGAAGAGAAGCATTATTTGCAAAAGGAAATGGGTACGTAACACAGGTTCAATAAAATCTGAAAATGTTTACGCTTATGTTTTTGACAGCTAATGTGACCAACGAAAAGAAAGAGATTCCTTGGAAAGGTATTCTTACTTCCCGTCCAGTATGGGCTCTCGTAGTGGCCCAGATCGGTCACGACTGGGGCTTCTTCACCATGGTTACTGATCTGCCAAAATACATGAAGGATGTTTTGAAATTTAATGTTGCAGAGAATGGTCTATGGTCTTCCTTGCCATACATAATTATGTGGATCGTTTCTCTTAGTTCAGGATATTTTTGCGACTTTTTAGTAAAAAATGGTTATATGAGCATTAGTTTTGCTAGAAAATTCTTCACAACTATAGGTACAAAATGTTTGCTACGTGCGTAAAATTATCCATGCATGTTAAAATTTTCAGCTTCCATTGGCCCTGGTGCATTCATTATAATAGCATCGTACTCCGGTTGTAACAGATTATTAGCTGTTTGTATGTTTACGGTAGCTATGGGTTTTATGGGTACTTTTTACTGTGGCATGAAAGTGAATGCTTTAGATTTAGCCCCAAATTTTGCGGGAACACTCATGGCCATAGTAAACGGAATCGGTGCCATCACTGGAATTATTACGCCCTATCTTGTTGGAGCTCTTACAGAAGATGTATGTTTATCTATTTTAATTTTTTTACTGTAAATACTTATAAAAAAATTTCAGCACACGTTAAAGCAATGGCGTTTAGTTTTTTGGATAGCATTTGGAGTTTTTACCATCACGAACATAATATATGTTACTCTGGGGAGTGGAGAAGAACAATGGTGGAATATTCCAGGCGCTATTGATCCAAGGAAAAAAGGAAAAGCTGAACAAGTGTTTACAGAAAAAATAAGAATATTCGAGAATCCTTGACGTTTTGGGATAATTTCAATTTAGTGGAGCATTAATGAAAAGATGGGTCGACTACGGGGTCTGCGGGTCTACCGCCAATAGAAGAAATTTAAGATAATTTTCAGTTCCTAATTGTGTGTCATTAGCAGAATTTTTAATTTTGCAATTTATTAATGTAGGTACTTACCGATAAGTTATATTTTTATTTCTGATTTATGTGTGTTTACAGTTCCATTTTAGTGTTGTGCAAATTATCCACTATTTTTACATACTTACCTACATTTACATTTGTTAGTTTAAGTTGTTTAGCCCCAAAAATTTTATAATTTATTTTTGTTATAACCAAATTGTTAATTATTTGTGGATTAAGTTCATTATACCTAACAACGACTAAAAATACTTTTCTTGAAGTTTTCATATTATTTTATTAACCTGCTTCAATATACGCGTATATACTTACCTGGTGTGTTGACTCATCATACTGAGAGTTAAAATAAATTATAAGTAGCAAGAACGTCCTATATACATATTTCAGTAGTCTATCTACGGAATTCAGATTAATTTACTCGTAACATAAAAACCATGATTTCCATGATTTCCATGATTTCCATGATTGGCAGTGTTCATCGAGAACATGAAATTGATTTACAAACAAAATTTCTGAATACGCCACAGGCAGTTATTAAACTTTGTCCATTTCCAACTTACCAAAATTTCAAATCATCGTCAGCAACTCCAAAACAGTTGTAGATGGTAGCCTTGTTTATATACATTATAGTTAGCCAATGAAGTCTATTAACCTTGACGCCTTTTAAAGAAGTACTCACATTTCCGCTAGATGGCAGACAAAGCGCGATCTGGAATTGTTTCGAGTTTCAAAAGTATAGATACGCACCTTCTTTGGCAGTTTGAGAAGAGATGTTTTAAATCTATTCATTGCAGATGGCGAACAAGAGTTTCGCATTAGCAGGTGGTCGTCGGTTTTTTGCACTTCGGTGATCAAAACACACCGCCAACTAATAAATTATGTACATAGTTGACAGCCGGCAAGCAATGTGATTTAAATGTTCTAGTCATTTTTATTACTTTATAATAGATATTTTATGTCTTTCCCAACTTCAAAAACCGGGTGCTGGCAGATATCGGCCTCCTGTTCCACAAATACATAGGTACATACTTAATTTACAAAATGAACAAAAATGAAAATTAATTAATTTGAGAGGAGCGGCACGGTTTTGGTTGAATGTCGGAGCCGCTCAAATAAATGGCTGGGTTAATTCTTACTTTTTACCTATTCGAAAAGCATTTTAAGGGACATTTTTGTTAAAACCAAACAAAAGCAATATGTGGAAAGGAATGCCCAAAAGGGATCAAGGCAAGAATGAGAACATGATTGTTTATTTCCAGGAAAAAAGTAAGTTTAAATAGAGATTTTTTGGTTTCTCTTTCTATGAGATAGTGGAACAGATATAGCCGTCGGACTATGAGAATTAAGCAGTTTCCTGATGGCAGGAGACCATGTTAACGAAGATGATTTATACCGTTTATACTATGCTATTCCAGCGAATTGAAGACGCGCGTAAGGGTAGACGGTTGAGTTAAGTAAGCATAGAAAAACCCAAGCTAAATCAAGGTTACTATAGTAAAGACAGTAAGTAAACCGAAAAAATTAAATTAATCAAAAAATTGTACATTTTAATGGTCTGTAAAAAAAGGATTTCCGTACACTAAACAAATTTTAAGAAAGTGCGCAGTGTTCAAACAGCGACTTTGTAGTACAAAATAATTAAGACAAATATTTATTCATTGAACATAAGGTGCATGAAGTACAAAATAATTAAAAAATACTTCCAGCGTTAACTTAGGGATTGAACAACCATGCCATACAGACAGGTCCGTAGCCCCGCCCCCCTCCCCCTAGAGCGAACAAAAACCGTTGATATGGAAAAAGTGCCCCGAAAATTTAATGACAGTCGAAATAGGAAACTGCAATAATAATTATTCTAGATTTCATATACATGGTGTTCACAATTAACGGGGCACTATTACTAGGTAACTTTGTTATCTTTGCAGCTATACGATTCCGGTTAAATGGACAAACTAGTAGTATTTTTACTCAATTTTTTACGTAGATTCAGGTCAGAAAAGTAATTGAACTTGGGGTTTTCGCGTTGTCAACAAAAATACCTTTTCTTAATTGAACAACCTGTATATTTTTATATACATATTTTGAAAGCGAAAGAAATTCTTAACAAATAAGCCTTAATAATTATAATAATTTTCGTGAAATGTGGAATAAAGAAGATCTGAGCCATTTAAAACACTACATATTCAGGGTGTCCCAGAACAACGGGGCAATATTTCTGGAGCATATAGTTTGGGTCAAAATAACACTTAAATCATATAAAAAAAAAATATCTAGGACGCCTCCCTTCGAAGCTATTCGCCCTTAAAGGTCAAGTCCCGAAGAAGGTTTCTTGCTGGTATAAGTGGTAACTTTCAAACTACTGCATCGAATGTTATAAAATTTGGACTGTAGACATAGTAAGCAAGTACCTGTGATCGAGTGACATGACATCTTCCATATCTTGCCTAGGAAACCGGGGGTGGAACACCCCTAATGCTTTTCACCCCTTAACTTTTACGTTGATGCTTTTAACGAATTTGTAATGACATTTTTAAATTCCTCAAACAATTTTCTCCAAAAAAGGTACTCTTTCTTGAAACCGTTAAAACGACCTGTTCCCGAGAAAAAAAATGATATACAAAGACATGCTTTATCATTTTTACTACACAAAAACGTATGCGTCTACAAGGTGCTCACTTCAAAAATTTATTGTAGCTGCTATTATGTTTGCAAAACCGATTGTTGATACATTTTCACTTTATTTTCATTTTTTCACATGTTTCATGAAGCAGTTCATATTTCATAGCCTGGCTTGTATAGTAAAAATCGGTAAAAATGATAAACCATGTCTTTGTATACATTTTTTCTCGGAAACGGGCCGTTTTAACGGTTTCAAAAAAGAGTATTTTTTTGAGAAAATTGTTTGAGGAATTTAAAAATCTCATTGCAAATTCGTTAAAAGCACCGACGTAAAAGTTAAGGGATGAAAAGCATTAGGGGTGTTCCACCCCCGGCTTCCTAGACAAGATACGGAAGATGTCATGTCACTTGATCACAGATACTTGCTTACTATGCCTATACAGTCCAAATTTTAAAACATTCGATACAGTAGTTTGAAAGTTACCAGCAAAAAACCTTCTTCGGGACTTTACTTTTAAGGGCGAATAGCTTCGAAGGGAGGCGTCCTAGAATTTTTTTTTTATATGATTTAAGTGTTATTTTGACCCAAACTATATGCTCCAGAAATATTGCCCCGTTGTTTTGGGACACCCTGTATACAGCTATGTAGGTAGACCCGTTTGTGCATCCCAAATTAAATCTTTTCTCCTCCTCTTCTGTACAAAAATATCTGTTTTGTTCCTTAATTTCCTGTATAATTTTAGGACGCACGTCCGGTTCGGCTATTCTTATCATCATCATAAGGTTCTCAGTCCGAAGACTGGTTGGACGCGTACCTCCACTCTTTTCTATCTTGAGCTAACCTACGCATTTCCCTAAAAGTAGAACATCCTACATCCTTAACTATTTGAGAGCAGTAGTCTAATCTAGGCCTACCCCTACCTCTTTTTATTCCTATCTCTGACTCTAGTATGTCGCGAACTATTATCCTTCGTGTCTTAGAAGGTGTCCTACCATCCTATCTCTCCTACTCTTATTGTCTTCCATACCTTCCGCTTTTCCCCAACTCTTTCTAATACTTCCCTATACCTTATTGCTAACCTTATCTATCCATGGTATCTTCATCATGCGTCTGTAGCACCACATTTCAAACGCTTCTATTCTTTTTCGATCCGCTTCTCCTATTGTCCAAGTTTCGCACCCGTATAATGCCGTACTCCATACAAACGACTTTAAGAGTCTCTTTCTAGTCTCTATATTAACCATTCTCGAACATAACAGTTGTTTCTTTTTGTAAAACGCAACTCGACCCTGCGCGCTATTCTTTGTTTTATATCTTTTGTGCTCCTACCGTCTTGAGTTTACTTCCTAAATAGCAGAAATCCGCGACCTCCTCTATCTTCTCATTTCCTATTTGTATGTCAACTTTAGTTCTATTTTCACATCCCCTACATACCAAAATTTTAGTTTTCTTTTTATTGACTTTCATATGCGGTAGCCCTGTGTCAAAACTGCTTCCATTTAGGTAATTCAAAGCCGCTCCTAATTCTTCTTTGCTAGATGCTAACACTGCTATATCATCCGCAAATATGAGCAAGTTAATAGTTTGACCCTGTACATCCATTCCTGAGGCTGTTCTGTCCTTAACAATATTAATCGCATCTTCGATATATAAGTTGAAAACTAGAGGTGACAATACACATCCCTTATGTCTCACTTCCTTCCGGATATCTACTTCCCTTCGTTCCTGCTCACATTCTATAACTGCCTTTTGCTCCTTCTAGAGATTATGTATTATTCTTCTGTCCCTATATTTCATCCCTACCTTTCTGAGCACTTCGAACATCTTCCCCCATTTTACGTTGTCGAAGGCTTTTTCTGAATCTACAAATCCTATATAGACGCTCTTTCTCTTTTCTATCGTTTTTTCTATAATTACTCGTAAAGCTAGAATGGCCTCGTGCGTTCCTCTATTTCGTCTAAATCCGAACTGATCTTCTAATATTTCTTCCGCCTTTTTCTCCATCCTTCTTTGCATCGGCTATTCCCGTCCAAGAAATAATTCGGCGTAGCATGCGATAGATCGAAATTCATTTTTTATAAGCTTACCAAATCACACGTGTCCCAGTTTTCTACAAGAGTAAACGGCATGGTGAAGATGTCGATAATCGATATAGTCACGAAAATAATACGAAAACTCACTAAACAGCAATAAGTACCTACTAATAAAAATTTACAAAGAATATTTATTGATTTCCACACTTGCCTTGCTCCTCGGCCTGTTTTGGTTTATATGTAAAAGATGTATTTAGTGTTTTACTTTTAAATGGCTTAAAACGTCTTTATTTTAAATTTTAGGGTAGCCATTAATTAAGACTTTCTGTTAAGAATTTTTCTCTCTCCCAATATATGCAAAAATATATAGAGCGTTCGATTAAAAAAAAGTTATTTTTGCACATAACTCGAAAGCCTGATGTTCAATAATTGCTTTTCTGTTTTCGCGACCGTAATCTATTAAGAAATACTACTTAGTATGGTCATTTAACAGGAATCGTGGCTCCAAAAATAACAAAGCTGTCAATACTGCCCCGCACCCCGCTAATTGTTAACACCCTGTATAGTTGTATTTTGTTTCATTGTAAGAAGTGAAGATTTTAGTTTATTGTGAAGTTCTACTGAATAGTTTTTTCATTCTTCGTTGTTCAATTTTTTACAAGAATTAGTCATATTTATGTACTGTTTAAGTGTTTATTGCATCCATATCCCTCAAACTAGGTATATAGGTATTTATCAATTTATCTAGTTTAGTAAAGTATTATAATTTCCAATTTTTAGAATAATTTTAATCGCATATTCCAAGAGACATCCTACCAAATATTTTGTTTAGGCCCCCTCAAAAAATTCATAAGCCCCCCCTAAGTTTTGACCTTGGCTACGGCGCTGCATACAGATCCTCAAAATGTTTTCAAAAACGAAAGTTACTGGAAAAAACAAGGGCGCTTTTTGTTTTTCGAATAATACGTTAAAACGTCGAGAGTAAAACATCTTTTCGGGCTGTCTCTTAATTTTTATTTTTGGGATCTAGGAAGTAAGGCTATTCAAATAATTGGGGCTGGTATATCTGAACAAATTCGAAAAGACAAAATTGGACATAAAAAGTATTGTAAATGCATAAATTTCATGCAGGTGTTACCCCGACAAGCGACAAAGCGTGCCGCCGTACCCTGCGGGAACATAAAAGCTTATTTGATATCTTATTCCGCAACGTCCCGTCGTGCCGGCCGGCGCCGTCTCGCCTTTCGCATCACCCCAGAATTAAAATCGCCGTGCCTGCCATCTGTTAAACAATAAAATCAACTAAAGTGCCACGATAGCAGATTGAAAACTGCAAGTTTACTAAGCGTATCGAGCCCCATCTAACCAGCTGCGTCCAGAACTAAAATACGTGGCGTCCAAAAACCGGCTTCCAATAAATTGCATTGGATTAGCAGACTAGTATATATGATAGACAAGGATGGTAGGTATGTCAGCTTGGTAACGGTAATCCATTGCTATTCAAATTACAGGAAACTGCAATCGGTTGCTATTGAAATTATAGGAAACTGCAAATTTTTTCATTTTCAGCATTGTCAATTTTAATTTTTGATGAGCCATCTAACGTTCAGAAGCTGCAATTTGAGTAGCAGCCGATTGCAGTTTCCTATAATTTGAATAGCAACCGATTGCAGTTTCCTGCCATTTGAATACCTGTAAACGGCCGCACATGCGCAATTTTTATTAAAAGACTGGTCTCTTCGACTAGACTGGAAGTAAAGTAAAGTAGTTTTTAACCACTTATGGGAGTTTCAAAGTTAATTTTGACCAGTGGCGGTTTCTCGTTAAGGTCAATTGGTCAATGACCCTCCTAAAATATTTTAATCGAAACCAGAACTTTAATAAGAATATTTTTTGTCTATGTCTCAAATTTAAAATCCTCAGCAGCCTGCATTCGCAGCAATGCTAGAAATAGTTAAGGAAGCGTCAAGCCGGGCTCGCTAGCAAGCCGGGCATAATTCAATATGTATTCAAATTGACCCTGCACAGCTCTTATGGTTTATGGAGATATACATGTAAATAAGAACAGTGACAGCAGATAGCGAATTCTTGAGTGAAAGTGAGAGTCACCTTTTACTCTTATATCTCTAACACGGTCAATGCCCCGATGACAACTAAGCATCAGAATCGAGTTATTCAGTTTTTCATTCCGTAATTCCGTTCTCACTTCTCAGGTTCTCGGTTCTTCTCAGACAGGGGATGGAGGTATCTACAGTTTAGTTACGGTTGTGAAATTGTGATTGTTGTGAAATGTCGCCTTTAGAAAAACAAGATGAGTGCTGTTGAGGAGATATTTGCCTTAAAATCAACTGGAACATTAAATTATGAACGCCGGAAAGTGGGCGACCGAAACCAAAACTGAATTTGAAACAGACAACAAAGGATAAAGCATAAAGGTAAAGATGTTTTAAAGAATCTATGTTCAATTTGTGCGACTGGATTTGCGGATGTAGTGTGAAAAATTGCATTTTTTTGCTATCCGTGCTTATTATTTTCAAATGATGCTGTATGGGCTAAAAATGGCGTAACGGATATTAAACATTTAAAAGACAAAATTAAAAAGCATGCTTCTTCCGCTGCTCATATAAATTGTTCAATGAGTTACGCCAGTTTAGGACGTGTAGACATAAGACAGCAACTTGATAGTGCGTATCGCAAATCTGTTCACGACTTTAATGAATCGGTTTCTAAAAATAGGTATATTTTAAACAAAATCCTAAAGTCCTATTCAATTTTCCCTCATCGCCATGACTTTCGCAGTCCAGAAGAGTGATTTGTGAATCCTAGCCAATCGTGCATAGCGCAGTAGGTAGGTAAGTATCTATTTCGTGTATGGAAACAAACATTTTTCAATAATTACACCATGAAGGCATGAAGCATCAGTCTGATACCAAAAATTGAGACGTATCCACTTCATAAAACTATCCTATATTTGAGAGTCCGTTTCTATCAGTATTATACTTACATTTGGACGAAGCATATACACGGGAGTTGGTACTTCTGCGGCATTGTTCATTGTTTTTGTTTACCATATTTAGGTTAGGTCTGAGATTGGCTCGTTACTTTGCTTATAACGTGAGTAATTAGCAGTATTATCGTGTTTATTATTTTTTAAAATTGAAATTTCCAATAGCATGGCTAGTGGTAGTGGTTTGGTTTAAGTGAACACTTAAACATTGTGGAGTGAACTTTAACAAAGTGGTCGCCTTATTTTTGCAATTTCAAAATTATTACATATTGTGTTGTAATACTCCATTCAGTTAAAAATGAATATTTTATCTAAATATAGACGAAAAACTTGAAATAAAATGAAATGGACGTCCTAAGCCTGTGCGAAGTATCAAATGCTTTTCGAAAGGTCGCGGTAAGTTGTGCACGAAAGTTTAACCTTTTGGATTTGGGATTTTCGTCAAATATTGCGGTGAGTGAAATTTCTTGTTTTAACGTGTTTTAAAATGGCTTCTAAAGCACTTCATTTAAAAAAACAAGGGGGGGGGGGGGGAAACTGCCAGACCCCCCCACCCCCGAGCGGTGATTTCATTCCAGAGCACTGCCAAGTTCTAAAGTCAGGAGCCGCCACTGTACGCGACTATTATTAAATATAATAGAATAATTAATTGTGCATTAATTTGTTGAGTTAAGAGATTTGAATCCAGTAATAAGTGCGACCATTTGGTCAAATTAGAATAAATTTACGTTGTTTTAAGCAGTACACTTTCTATTATAAAAATATGCAGTTACACCAAACATACAAGAGAATAAAATTGTTTTCAGACACCCCTGATATAATCATTTTACACTACATTAAGATGATTTATAATTATTTGACTGGCATAAACAAAAGTACCTTCACGATCTTAAAAACGCGACTGCCTCTCTCAAGTGCTAGACAGCGCGTTCCTTCCTTAACTAATCTTCCCCGCGCCTTAACCTATACATTGCAGCCTGGAGTTCAACCTCTGACTTAGGTTTGTTTAAGTCTAAAATCCAGTGACGGGGAACAGTTCTGTGTTAAAAAAGCAACTGAATAAAATAAAATGTGGATTTTAAAGTATGATTATCAGACTTCCTAACAATAAGGATTACAATAACAAAGACTAAAATTAGCTAACTTAATTCCTGATGGCATTTAGTATTTACCAATGAGATAGCAGAGAATAAAACGACTAGAACAGCCACTTCTTAGATCTCACCCCTCGGAGGACAAACCTTTCTCTTATACTGTGTTGACCTAACTATACCTTTAAACTTTTTTATTTCTCATTTTTAGAATAAAGCCATTCTTCATAAAAAGTTTTGCTTATTCTGAGAAGTCCTTAGCCATAGATATAACTGGCACTTTGCTCTTGGCACAATTTCACGTTCCCTTATTTTTTAATTACCCTGAATATTATTTCGAAATTCTGACTTTCCAAAGCAAAACATTTTATGAAATAAATGTAACTTTTTCCCTTTAAATGCAAAATAAGAAAGTTTACAAGTATAGCTAGGTCCATCCGGGAACACACTGTACCTATTTTGGGAAAACCTATTGGGAAAAACGTATTTATCTTTGTTAGGAAAAAACATTCAACTCAATTCGTCAGTGGCTAAGAACGTAACTCTTTCTTCGCTTTTGGCTATCTATCTATCTAACGAAACGAACTAGGCAACCCAACGTGCATTCCTAAAGCTTGGTTATGCAGCCAAACATAAAGTCTGAATAATATAACTTGGCGTATGGGTTGACACATGCATGTGAACTAATTTGTTTCCACACTGACAGTACTGTGACACTAATACTAGTTTCCATGATAACCTTCTTGGGACTAACTAATTAGTACGAAACAAGCAGAGACGTACAAATACATTGTTACCCAACATTAAAAATGAGAACGAGTGAAATAAAGAGTTACAATGAAAAATCTTGATTATTTCATCTTACGTTAATAATTAGCAGCCATATCAAATGGATGCGTGCGAGAGAGGCATCAAACTAACATAATGCGTAGATTATTTAAATCATACGTCATGGATGGATGGATGGATGCATGGATGGATGGATGGATGGACATAATTTAAAAATTGTAGCAAACGTCAAACGGGAGCAACGCGCCGGGTACCAACTACTGTACTATAAACTCCAAAAGTGGTGTTCCAGTTTGCGACGCAAATCGTTTATGCCGGACGTTACTATGTTTTTGTCAGCCCACCCCCCCCCCCTCCCCATAGACGATGTGATTTTTCGTTAAAAGAACATTATTATTTATGTATTTTTTTGCTGCCCTTTGTTTACTAATGCAAGGCTAACACGTTTGTTGTCATTCAAATAAAATCGCTTAGATTCGCCTTCAAATTCAAAACTTTAATTGGCGGACAGTTGCTAAGGTTTTTTTTTTACCTCAGAATGTAATTGGTTATGGCATTTTAAGCGGAATTGAACCGTAAAGTGGAACAGCAATTTTGGCATTTATAGTACGTTAATTAGTGTTTATTTCTATACACAAAATACATAAGCGAAAATTTCAGGGGCGAAAACAAGTTATTTCGCGTAAAATGCGCTATGCACGATTCTCCAACCCTCAAATTGGAAACGAAAACGTCATCCATGTTATTAAGGCAACTGGTGTTTCTAGGTGCTTTGCGAGTTATGCTATGCTAGCCCAAAAATTATGGGCATGAAAAATAATTGAATACAATAGAATAGGATAGAATAGAATAAGCCGTAAACAGTGTAGGTACCGAAATCTGCAACTCTTTCCTCAAACTGTGGAAGATTGAACTTTTAGGTACCTACCTACATACTTTTAGATACCTATTAATTTTTGATTTTTGCGTTGTTTTGTCTGAAATGAAAATAAAAGTTTATGCTTTACTTTTAAATATTGGACTTTACTTTCAGGCATTCATTTTTGATTCTTGCGTTGTTTTAGATAAAGTAAAACTAGATTTTAGACTAGTTTCTGGTTTCTTAGTTCTTATCTTGTTTTTTTATGAAGAGCAGGTGAAAGAAAACCGAGGAGAAAACATTGTTTGAGATTTTATAAAGAGCGCGGTGGGTTCTGGGTTAATATTTTACCTAAACATTTTTCACTGAAAAATTAAAAAAATAATTCCTGGAGAAGCTGCAGTTTATCTGCAACCATTCGTAGTAGCTATCATTGAGTTGGTTGCCTATCTGCTCAGTCCGATAATTTCACTTAGCTCATAATTATAATTTTATATTTTCCATTCTGGATTGTGGGTCGAAATTTGGAAAAATCTGTTGTCTTGAAGGATTGCAAGTACATTGTATATTTCTTAATAAATAACAAGAATGCCGATTTTCATCTTTGCTTCATATTTGTAACTCTAGTTTTGGAAATTAAGTTTTCCACATAAAATAAAATTTTTATGTTAATTATGGATTTTTATCAAGTAAAGGCAGAAACTATAAACTAATTAAATAAATATTTTTTTTAAAAAACAAATTCTCTAATTATTATATAATTACCGTCTAGATATTTGTTCTTATTTAGATAACAGACAATATATTAGATATTATCACAAGAGTAAATAGGATACGAGGGAACAGATAACAAATAAATGTAAAGTAATACTTACAGTTTAAATTTATTTTTGGTCTTACAATGTATATTTCTAAGTACCATCTACACTTAACACTTTAACAACCTTAGTTACAATAAAAAAATCAGGTTACTACATTCTACACACTTTTAAATCCGTTGGAAGTAGAAAGTTGTAAAAAATTTCCAATAAAAAAATTAATAAAAAGATAAGACAAATTTTTAAATATTGGCACAGCTCGCCACAAAACATGCAATAGTCCGCAAAAATACAAAACTGCGAATTCAAAGAATTTATTGTCAAACATGTTAATAAACAGTTCTCATTGATTCTTTAATTTATTGTTAATAGTACCAAATAAAATGAACCAATCAACTTTTATTAACAAAAAAACACAAATATTTTGTACAAAATAGAATTTTAAATAAAACATTTTTAATACAGTTAATTCAGGCAGGTAGTTGTAGCTTCTTACCTTTAAGAACTGAAATAAAAAATTAATAATTAGCGTATATAAAAATTTTAGTAAACATGTTGTAGGGGGCACGAAAATAGGACTAAAACTAAGGCACAAACAGGAAGGGAGAAATCAGAAAACGCTGCAGATGTCTGCTATGTAGGGAGTAACGGAAAGCCCTCCAACTTTATCTATTTTTGAAGATACCCGTATTATTGTAGTTAATTTAAAACACATGTAAATCAATGATTAGATTATTACCTTTAGTAATATACAGATAGAAGAAATCACAGTACAGAACTGTCTGTACAATTCCAGCCACGATCGCAATTAGGTCATAGTGACTCTCCATGTGGTGACGATAGATCCAGTTAAAGATGTACAAGGCTCGATACGACCCCAAAGCGAATAAGTAATGCGACGTAATACTCTCAGCTTCGCCGGTTTTGCTCACCATAAACAATTGCGGTAATATTGCTACAGACTCCAAATAAATACTGAACGTCCATAAAACCTACAAAAAAAGTCGCTTTTACAACAAGTTAGCACAATATAATACAAACATACCTCTAGAACGGTGAAGTCGTGATTTATAATAAGAGATAACACAAATGCTGGGGCGATGAGAAACTCTACTCGAAAAGTGTCGTGATTGTGATCGTATGTAGCCTTAAACTTTATGTAAATCAAATAAATGGTGGCAAAAGAAGCAAGTACAAAGATAAGTTTCATAAAAGAATTATACAGCGACACATAAGTCGTGATGAGGTCCAAATATCTCGTTGTATATACTAAAGCAAATAGTATCTGACTTTTCCCCGATATCCCTGAAAAATCGAATACAATGTTTGTTGACATTTCACAGGTTAAATTCTGACGTGGATTGTTAGGTTAAAAATTTCCTCAGTACTGTCAAAACTTATAGCAAAATTCTTGGTCATAAATGAACAAATAACGAGAAATCCTTTAAGAATAAAATTTTAAAGTTTGGGAGCTGCCCTGTAACTAATTTACGATAAATGTTGACAACACAGCCGGCCATACATTCGAAAAAGTATCATTTCTGCAGTTTAAAATTCAAAATTCACTTACCAGCACATGATCTGGTGGTCCATATTTTTAATAACAGAATTATAATGGCTATTAAATGTGATAAATCACCCGCTAATCGGAAAATATTCATCCTGATTAATTTTAATTAATAATATTTGAGTGCTATGACAGTAAAGGGACAACTGACGTGACGTGGACTTCCACATGAAGTTGGCAATAAATCTATATAAATCAAAAGTTACTGACAATTTACAATAAACAATAATGATAGAACTACAGATTACTAGAGGTAACTATAAATAGAACCAACCAGGAATTCGTTAATGCAGTACATATTACATATATGAGAAACTTCAAAACGCCTAAAAAACGTATCCGTAAATAATTTAAATAAACCATTTTTAGTATTTTTCAACCTTAGAGGAAGGAAGAAGAAGAGGAACAACAAAGCCTTTCGGCACCAAAAAAAGGGCGTACTCAATCTAAATTTTTTAGTCTCTTGACGCCGAGAATTGAACGAAAATTTTTAAAATGTTATGACCAATTGCACTATTTCAAACGCTGCTTTCGTTATTTTGAGTTAAATTACATGACTTCTAAACAGTACCCTGGTTTGATCACTTTGTTTGGCACCAAATCTGTTAAAATTTTGATAACACTCACGTTCACGGCAAAGTTCAACGGGGACGCTATTTTAGGCCCAATGTGCATAAGGCCCAGAGTAATATAGAGTCCAATGTGCATTAAGTCAAAAGTGCACAAGGCCCAAGGGTCTCCCACCACTTTGTAGTCTCTGGACAAGTTACCAGAGTGACGCACTGTTTAGTGTTTATTCTTAGAGCAGGGAAGAAGAGGTGGAATAACAAAGCAGGTGTTCCTGTTACCATTCGGCACCAAAAAAAGGGGCGTAACCTAAACTACTTAGTCCCTTTACGCCGAGAATTGAACGAAAAATCTTAAAATGTTATGAGTAATTGCGCTATTCAAAACGCTGCTTTCGTTATTTTGAGTTAAATTACATGAATTCTAAACAGTAACCTAGTTTCATCAATTTGTTTGGCACCAAACATACTCAAATTTTGGTAACACTCACGTGCACGGTAAAGATCGGGCGTTACGAACATAGATTAGAGACTTATGGTTACGAATCCATACTCTTCCCTCATCTAAGTGTTTATTACTGTGGAGTGGAGCGTTTCAACCAGGGATCAGGTGCTAGTATCGACGCAGTCGCTGCGCTTCCTATCTTCTCCTCCCTGATCCCTGGTTTCAACCTTAGATGAGGGAAGAGTATGGATACATAACGCCCGACCTTTGCCGTGCACGTGAGTGTTACCAAAATTTGAGCGTGTTTGGTGCCAAACAAAGTGATGAAACCAGGTTACTGTTTAGAATTCATGTAATTTAACTAAGAATAACTAAAGCAGCGTTTGAAATAGTGCAATTAGTCATATCATTTTAAGAATTTTCGTTCAATTCTCGGCGTAAAGAGACTAAGAAATTTAGGTTATGCCCCTTTTTTTGGTGCCGAATGGCAACACAAACATCTGCTTTGTTATTCCTCCTCTCCTTCCCTCCTCTAAGAATACACCTGATGTAATTCTATGAATTTCTGGCGTAATTTATTTATGTAACTAGTATTCGTCCTCGAGTGAATCGAGTAGGTACTAGGTAACCTTAGATGTTAATTCGGGAGATAAGTGGCGCGTCACAAACGTCAGATTTTCATTCCAAACAAAACAAAGCCACGTGCTTTCTGACGTTTTAACCTAACCTCTGAAATATAATTATAATTACATATAGTCGTTTTCAAGTTTTTACGCGTAAGCCCAACACACAAACTGAAAATAAACTTTTTCACTGCAAAACGTCTATAATTATATTGCAAAAACTAGTTTAAGACGTTGTAAATAATATCGATAAACGTCAAATGGCACGTGCTTTTGTTTTGTTTGGAATGAAAATCTGACGTATGACGGAGGCACTTAGGTCCCGAATTAAGAAATACATTATTTTCTTGAAATGTGATTCCCTTATCTTTACGGGATACCGGACACACAGATTCTGAACCGTTAAAGTATAAATTCGGAGTTAACGCAAAAAACAGCAGCAAACGCTCTCTCTCTCTCTCTCTCTCTCTCTCTATCTCTCAGAAGTTTCACTTCTGTTACGTATACGGTGCAATACGCGTAATTTTTAAATAAGTAGGTCACGCGTAATTTTATATCCCAACTAGGTTTTGCCAATGCGTAAATATCCAACGTTTTAGCGTGCTATTTATTATTCGTTTGTTTTCATTAGTAATCGCAGAATCTCTTAAAAAAATACCTTTTCTGATGGGACACCTGACACAACACATCGAATGCAAAATTCTGGAAATTACAATAAACTTTGGAAGAAAAATTAAAAAGGATCCTCTTGAAATCGAACAAAAACTCTATGTACACTTTGGTACTAAACCACGCCCGTTCCTTCGATAGCATCGAAGTTTTACAGTGCATTGAAACCAAAGACTTCTAGAATGTACGTGGCGTCCTTATGCAACAGCTGATTTTGTTGTGAAGCCTACACGGTCGTTGGTCAGCGGGTCGCGGGGAGCGTTGCTTGTTACTATATTGTATATTCAACAAAGGACTAGGCGAATGTTCCACGCTATTCTGTTTCCACGGCGGCACCTGTTTAATACACCACTGGTTGCTGGTAGTCTGCTTTGTTTTTTCTTTTCCACACACACACACACCCACGCGCGCGCGCATACACACCCACACACAAACACACACACACACACACACACACACACACAAACGCTTAGACTGTGAGTATTCCTCCTGCTTCAGTTGTAAATGCAAATAGCTAAGTCCACGCATGAAAATGGAGTAGTCTACTTGTCAAAACCACAGACGAATTTAAATTCGTCTATGGTTTTGACAAATGGATTTAAATTCGTCTGTGTCAAAATCTAGTTGGGATATATACAGCAAAGTAGATCACCACCATGACTACGAATACCTCTACTAGTAGAGGTATTCGTAACCATGACAAGTCAGTGTATATGTGGTTGTGACAGGCTGCGGAAAGCGGAATGCGCAGGTAATTTGGTACATACTTGATTTATTTATCTTCATTGTTGCCATATATTACGGTAGAAAAGGCAAACTGCATACAGGAATATTTCAGAAAAGTCTTTATGCAGATCGGGCTTTCATCAGACCGGATTTCATCAGATCGGGAATCCCGCAGACAGGCAAACGGCATACAGGCAAAATATAGACTACAACTTCACACTAGTCATTTTTCCCGCCTGCGCATTAGAGTTCAATTTGACGTTTAAAATAATAATATAGTGGACCAGCCAAACTGAGGACTCTCATGTGATTTGTTGTGGAACGAATATTAAAAACTTGGAAATGAGGTCTCAACGCCGCCTTGTTTTTTTTTCTTATTGTCATAGAATAGATATTAATAATTATTGCTTGTTGTCAAAGTAGGTCAACCCATAGTTCCCCTCTCATTTTTTAAAGCTACATAGTATAATTGTCAATTTACGATTTTTCCTTTTTTACCTACGAAGGGATATTTCTATCTGGTTAGCTTGTAGACACCGGGCACTCGCACTCCAGGATTGCTATACAATAAGTAAATATTTTTGATTTCCGGACATTTTAATGTGCCTCTTCCTCGAGCACATCGAGCGAAGGCTGAAGACCTACAACACTGTTCTGCCGATCCGTTCCCGATTTTTTTTAAAACAGTCCTAGAGTCTAGGTCTAAAAAGAAAGGGTGTCTGTAAACCAAAAAAATAAGATTCTAGATACATAATCTGTTTACGCATCCGAAGATGACCACAAGAAATCAGCGATGCCCCCAAACCATTCTTAGGGATGGTTCCCGGGAGGGGGTGAAAATCTATTTTCGATTTGTGGAAAATTTCGCGTGCCTCAAGCAAGATCGAGAACGTCAAGAAGATACACTGTCAATTTTCAACTTCTGGACTCCACTTCTTCACCACCCGGACCCGCGATTTTTTTTCCTCCCACTGCAGTTCTAGAGGTTATAGGTATAATGCCTACCTGAGATGCCTACAAATTTAGTCCACGCTACAAGGGTTGCCGTGAACCAAACAAATTTAGATTCTAGACACGATCTGTGTGCCTCCTAAGTTAACCACAAAAAATTTTCAGGATTTTGTTATAATGGTGAGAACACTATAATCTTAGTGATTCCGTTATAATGGTAACTGAGAACACTACATCTTTGTGATTCTGTTATAGTGGCAAGGATTTCCCAAAAGAAACTTTTTAAATCTGTGTATAGTGGTAACGGAGTACCTACACTCTTATACCTAGTGATTCAGTTTAGTAACACAACATCTTGCTAATTCTATTATAATGGTATGTAATTGAGATTTGAGAACATTATGCCTTTGTGATTTTGCTACAGTAGTAGAGAACATAATCTCTTGCTGATTCTGTTACTTATAACGGTTACTGAGAACACTATTACTTTGCAATTCTGTTAAAATATGGTAATTGAAAACATTGCCTCTTGGTGATTCTGCTATAGTGGTAATGGAGAACACTACTATAGTGATTCAGTTTGGTAACTGAGAACACTACGTGTCTTGCTAATTCTGTCATCATAATGGTAGGTAATTGAGAACATAACATCTTGGTGATTTTGCTATATAGTGATAACTGAGAACATTGTCTCTTGCTAATTCAGTTGTAATGGTTACCAAGAACACTATAACTTTGTAACTCTGTCATAATATGGTAGGTACCTAATTGAAAACATTGCATCTTGGTGATTCTGTTACAGTGGTACCTAACTGAGAAACACTAGGTACTTACCTCTTGTTGATTCAGTTACAATGATAACTGAGAACAATATATATTTGTCATTCTGTTATAACAGAACTTTAACTGCTGTATTTTGCTGTGGTGATACTGTTAAAATTGTACCTAACTGAGAACACTATATCTATTACTGGTAATTCAGTTGAGAACACTAAATCATGGTGATTCTGTTATAGTGCCGACTTAAAAATCTATCTCTTGGTGATTCTGTCATAATGGTAACTGAGAGCACTACCACCTACTGTTTTCTTTATTTTGTCCCCTTTGCTGTTTTAATGGAAATACATAATACCACAGGCAAGACTTGCCTGTGATAATAGATTGTTTGGCACTCGTCCTCTAGAGTTTAAAGCACATTTCTTGTGAGTGGTTATTTTGTTGCATGTTGATGCAATATATGAAAAGGATGAATTCAAAGTAGGTTTCTAGAGGTTTTCAGTCAAATAACAAATACCTACCTAAGTATCCCTTCAATTTATACAATGTCTCTGGACTGCTCTGTATTATTTCATACCATGCTAAACGTAACTTAAGATAGAATATGGCATGGCCTATGTGATGAGCAGTTGAGCGCTTTAAGCGTAATCCAGATCTGCATATATTTTTCCATAACACATAAACAAATGTACAAAAATAATTTCATATTTTTATTGTAGCCGACAGTTGAAGACATTGCAGTGGATCCTATCATGCATTTGTAACTTTTGTTTGACCGTCTAACTACCTTAACGATTAATTAATCATCATCATAAGGTTCTCAGTCCGAAGACTGGTTGGACGCGTACCTCCATTCTTTTCTATCCTGAGCTAACCTACGCATTTCCCTAAAAGTAGAACATCCTACATCCCTAACTATTTGAGAGCAGTAGTCTAATCTAGGCCTACCCCTACCTCTTTTTATTCCTATCTCTGACTCTAGTATGTCGCGAACTATTCCTTCGTGTCTTAGAAGGTGTCCTACCATCCTATCTCTCCTACTCTTTATTGTTTTCCATACCTTTCGCCTTTCCCCAACTCTTTCTAATACTTCCCTATTGCTAACCTTATCTATCCATGGTATCTTCATCATGCGTCTGTAACACCACAGTTCAAACGCTTCTACTCTTTTTCTATCCGCTTCTCCTATTGTCCAAGTTTCGCACCCGTATAATGCCGTACTCCATACATACGACTTTAAGAGTCTCTTCCTAGTCTCTATATTAACCGTTCTCGAACATAACAGTTGTTTCTTTTTGTTAAACGCAACTCGTCCCTGCGCCATTCTTTGTTTTATATCTTTAGTGCTCCTACCGTCTTGGGTTATTTTACTTCCTAAGTAGCAGAAATCCGCGACCTCCTCTATCTTCTCATTTCCTATTTGTATTTCAATTTTAGTTCTATTTTCACTCCATCTACATACCAAAATTTTAGTTTTCTTTTTATTGATTTTCATGCCGTAGCCCTGTGTCAAAACTGCTTCCATTTCATTCAAAGCCGCTCCTAATTCTTCTTTGCTAGATGCTAACACTGCTATATCATCCGCAAATCTGAGCATGTTAATAGTTTGGCCCTGTACATTGATCCCTGAGGCTGTTCTTTCCTTAACAATATTAATCGCATCTTCGATATATAAGTTGAAAACTAGAGGTGACAATGCACATCCCTGTCTCACTCCCTTCCGGATATCTACTTCCCTTCGTTCCTGCTCACATTCTATAACTGCCTTTTGCTCTTTGTAGAGATTATGTATTATTCTTCTGTCCCTGTATTTCATCCCTACCTTTCTCAGCACTTCGAACATCTTCCCCCATTTTACGTTGTCGAAGGCTTTTTCTAAATCTACAAATCCTATATATACGCTCTTTCTCTTTTCTCTTTCTCTTTTAATTAATATAATTAATAATTTACCTGAAATCTGTCGGTACAACCACACGATTGTCTTTCATTGAGTTGTGTTTTATCGCTGCCATTACCGTTGTAAAAAGTAGTGGGTTGTCCAGAAACTGCTACGGCGAAACTTAAAATTTTCTGACCACACCACGTAGTTACCCACTGCACTGCTTGTGCTAATGATCTTTGTTTGAATTAAAAATGTCTGTGTTCTTTAAAACTATACACTTTATTTACAGCACAACATACACTGGCGAGCATAAAATTAGGGTCACTTCAAAAATTCAACTTTTCTGGTTATTTATTGTATCTTATTATTGTAAATGGATTTCGTTGTATACATATCTCTAAACAGGAATGTTTTAAAAAGAAAACGTTTCATTTTCTAATGTTTTTATTGAAAATTCGTAAAGAAGCAAATTTTAACAAAATTGTCTTAAAAATGTGTAGTGAGAAAAATGTTGGAATAAAACAAGGAACTGTTAAAATTTTGACCCCTAATAACGAGTGTTTCCTCCCCGTGCATTTGACAGCCTGGAGGCGACGTGGCATGCTCTCAATTAAATTACGGATCACATTTTGGGGGATGTTATTCCACTCCTGTAGTAGGAGCTCCCTAAGATCCTGTGCGTTGGTGGGAGACGGCGTATGACTTCGTACACGTTGTCCTAGCTCATCCCACACATGCTCTATGGGGTTCAAGTCGGGACTCCGTGCTGGCCAGTCAAATCGCGTAATTTGAACCTCATCCAAATAACCGCTAACAATTCTTGCCACGTGGGGTCGAGCGTTATCATGCATAAAAGTTGCATTTTCTCCCAGAACCGTCATAAAAGGCATGACATGATTTTCTACAACTTCCGTTACGTACCTATGGGCAGTTAGGGATCCATTGCCGATAAACACTAATTCGGTACGTGCGTCTGAAGAAATTCCTCCCCACACCATAACTGAGCCTCCACCAAATGTAAGTCGCTCATCAATACAAGCCTGGGCATACCTTTCTCCGGGTCTTCGCCATACCCGCCGACGTCCATCCGACCCATTTAAACAGAAATGTGACTCGTCTGAGAATAATACCCTCCCCCAATCGTCATTTGTCCATCCCAAGTGATCTCGAGCAAAGTTCAGTCTTGCAATTCTATGGCGACGGAGAAGTGGAGGACCCGTAGCCATTCTCCGAGAAGATAATCCAGCAGAACGAAGTCGCCTCCTAGCTGCCCATTCGCTAATGTTAACATTTCTGACTTCTTGGAGGAGATTTCGAAGCGAAACTGCCGTAGCAGTCCGATTCCGTAAAGCCATGGGCACAAGAAAACGGTCATCCCTTGGGGTGGTGGTTCTTTTCCGCCCTGATCCTGGTCTTCTCGTCAGCCTACCAGTTTCCTGAAATCGTTGGGATACCCGCTGAACTGTAAAAAGACTTACACCAACCGTTCTTGCCGTTACACGTTGCCCCCGATCATCTTGCAACAGCGCTATAATTCTGGCCGCCGTGACAGGATTTAAAGCCATTATAAGGAAATAAACGAAGACTACACTTTTCGACCGTCAAGTTATACACAGGAAAGTTAGTGAATAAATGAAGGAAATTGAAAAATAGACCCCGAGAAATAAGCTTCCAAGTAGCGCACCTGCAAGCATTTACTAGAAATCGGAAATATTGAATCTTTGTTGTGCAAAAGAAACCACAAAAAACTTATAACAGTTCTCAGAAATGCAAGTGTTATTGCCTCCAAGAATTAATTAAATTTAATATTTTGAATTCTTGGAAAAATTGGCAATTTTCAAAGTGACCCTAATTTTATGCTCGCCAGTGTACATACAGTACTCGTTCGACGAGTGCCCAGACATCACTCTGTTCTCTTTTTTACGGAAAAACTAAAATCTACCACGCTACCATTCCAACAAAAAAAAACACTTAAAAATATATAAGTATAAACCAGATGGCTAACTAATGCAGATTATAAGTTCAGCAAAATGAATTGGTGACAGAAACGAAACGGTGCAGCACCTCTGTAACGGATTACACTGTAGGATGTTTCTCACTAAGTGCACATTATTTGACTTATACCTGCAATGCTATGGGTTTTTAAGACAAAAATGAACAAAATTATACAGAAACGGAATTATAACAAAATTATTAATTAAAAAATTACTTTGCGTACTACCAATAAGTAAACAAAATTATTTTATTTAACCGGTTTCAAGATCTACAAACGATCCCATCGTCAGAAATGTTTAAGAAAAATTGTAAACAAATTATTATGACAGTTGACAAGGAAACTAAAATTGACAAATTATAATGATATCCATGAAATAAGATAACTAGATAACTGAATTTCAGTATTTACCTACGGGGTATAAGAAAAACACAAAGGAAAATCGAATACCTCGTAGCTTGAAGGGAAAAAACAATGAATTTAAAGAAAACCATATAGGAAGAAAACAATAAATTCAATTGAAAAAACCTTCAAGTGAAATATCAGAACAGAAAAAACTAAATAAATAAAATATCCATGGAATCTTGACAACTGCCAACTGCTAATCTTGTAATAAATTGTGGTCAAGTCTATGTGTTCTGTCTTGACAACTGCCAACTGCTAGTACATATTGTAATAAACTAAAAAAGAGAGAAATAAGTTAATAATAGCAAGAAAAAAAAAAAAAAAAAAAAAAAAAAAAAAGACTCAAGGATTAAGATGTAGAGACTGTGGTTAAATAATTAATTCAAGAATCAATCATAATAACAATAATATTGATGATGATAATATCAATAACAAAACAAAAAGAAAAAATCCCATATTGCCAAATAACCTCGAAAGTCCATGGTTTATATGGGGGGGGGGGGGGGGGGCAAATAAACTAATTGATTCTTGAATTAATTTACAAAAGTTTAAATAAACTAGATTGTATTAAATCGACTTGATCATTAAGTAAGTTACAATTTTTATCATTTTTATGTTTATAAATTTCTATAGACTCTAATATATCCAATTGATAACTCTTTACAAAATTAAACAATAATTTAGTATTCTCCGGAGGAGGGAATTGATGATTGTTATCAAAGAAATGATTAGCAAAACTTGAATGATCATTCTTCAAACGAAATGATCTTAAATGTTCGTTATACCTAATACGTATAGATCTGCCAGTCTGTCCGATATATATGCTGTTACAGTCTAAGCAATTTAGTTGATAAACACCTGTGTGGTCAAGTTTATGTGTTCTGTCTTTACTGTTAAATAAAATATGTGATAATATATTTGATGGTTTAAATGTGACTTGTATGTTGTTTTTTCTTAAAATACTGGCAATCTTTTCAGAAATATTTCCAAAATAGGTAATCCTGCAAAATTTGGTAAGTTTATCATTAGATAATTTAGGATATATATTGTTACAAGCAATTTTAAATTTTTTATTGTTAACGATTCTATTGATGATTTCAATCTTAAATCCGTTATTTATTGCAATTGTTCTAATTATGTTTAGTTCTTTATTCAATTTATCTAAAGATAGCGGTACTGTAAAGGCCCTGTGTATCATAGAATTATAAGCAGAAATTTTTTGACAAAAGGGATGAAATGAATTTGCTGAAAGAGTAATATCTGTATATGTTGGTTTCCTAAAAATATCGAAATTTATTTTATTGTTCTCATTTATTAAAGTTAGATCTAAGAAATTAATTTTGTGTTCAGTTTCTATTTCTTTCGTAAATTTAATTTTTGGATGAATACTGTTCAAGAAATTTTGAAAATTGTCCAATTGTCTTGTTGTTCCTTTAAAACAAGCAATAATATCATCTACATATCTATACCAAAATAGAATATGTTGTTTCCCTAATTCTGAGTTCATAATTTTTTCTTCAATATCTGACATGAAAATATCTGCTAATAAAGGACTAATTGGTGAACCCATAGCAAGACCTAAATCTTGAGTATAATATTTATTATTGAACTGGAGATAATTTTGCTCAATACAAAGTTGGAAAGCAGTAATAATATCATTTTTTATAACAATATTAGTATGAGTTTTATCTAAAATATTTTCAATTGATTTTAAGCATTCATTAGGAGGAATATTAGGGAACATATTTGTAACATCAAAAGAAACCAAAAGGGACCCTGTTGGAATATTTTTATATTTGATATTGTTAATTAATTCTAAAGAATTTTTTAAACTAAATTTGGATTTAAAATTTGTTGTATTTTTGAATATATTATTAATGTTTTTAGCTAAATTTCTCGTGGGAGCATTAATATATGATACTACTGGTCTTATAGGTGTATTAATTTTATGGTTCTTGATAAGTCCATATAATTTAGGGGCACATGCATTCATATTAATTAATCTTAATTTTTCAAAATTGTTATTGAAAATACTGTTGCAATTTTTTAACCAATCTTTTAATTTTGTTTGAAAATGTTTTGTTGGATCTTTTTTCAGTTCAGTTAATTTTTCATTTGTAATAAAATTTTGCATCTTTGTTATATATTCATCTTTAGGTAAAATTACTATAGCATTGGATTTGTCGGCTTTCGAAACTATCAAATTATCTTTATTAATTTTTTCTTTAATAGAATTAATTGTAATTTTATCGATTTTATTAATTTTATTAATGATGGAGTTTTTGTACTGAAAGGAATTATGAATTTTATTTCTAATATTCTGAGAATCATCATCCTTTTTTAAAATTACTTCAATTTCTGAAATTAAAATTTCGGTTCTATTTATATTGTTTATATTGGGGGCAAATTTTGGACCTTTTGATAGTAATTCTGTTTCATTATTGTCAAAAACTGTATTACTGTAATTGATAAATTTGGAACTAAATATTGATTTCTTAGAATTGTTGTTATAAATGTCAGTTTTGCTATAGTTTTGAATATAGTTCAAATTATCTAACTTCTTTCGTTGTGTGAGGTATTTTTTATGTATGATTTTACTAATATTGTCTCTAATTATGTCATCTAAACTGTCAAACTCTATAGCGTGTAATTTGTATGAAAGTTCAGAGTGTAAAACTTTAATGTAGTGATTTAATACGTATCTTTGTTTATATTGGGTTCTACATTCTTCTTTCAACCAAACTCTCTGGGCAGCTTTAATTGCCTTCTCTGCAGCAATCGTGTTACTTCTCGTTGTGATATGTACATATTTGGGAACTATCTTCATTCTTAGACATTCTTGATTAAACCAAATATTTTGACTTATTTTTCTCTGTTTCAGTTTAAGCTTCTTGTATAGTCTTTCTTGAACTGCCGTGCTGGCATTTTTTATGTAGTTAATATTTTCACTTTTCACTATTTGGTAGAAATCCATGATTAATTAAAAAATTACTTTGCGTACTACCAATAAGTAAACAAAATTATTTTATTTAACCGGTTTCAAGATCTACAAACGATCCCATCGTCAGAAATGTTTAAGAAAAATTGTAAACAAATTATTATGACAGTTGACAAGGAAACTAAAATTGACAAATTATAATGATATCCATGAAATAAGATAACTAGATAACTGAATTTCAGTATTTACCTACGGGGTATAAGAAAAACACAAAGGAAAATCGAATACCTCGTAGCTTGAAGGGAAAAAACAATGAATTTAAAGAAAACCATATAGGAAGAAAACAATAAATTCAATTGAAAAAACCTTCAAGTGAAATATCAGAACAGAAAAAACTAAATAAATAAAATATCCATGGAATCTTGACAACTGCCAACTGCTAATCTTGTAATAAATTGTGGTCAAGTCTATGTGTTCTGTCTTGACAACTGCCAACTGCTAGTACATATTGTAATAAACTAAAAAAGAGAGAAATAAGTTAATAATAGCAAGAAAAAAAAAAAAACTCAAGAAAGACTCAAGGATTTTAATTTCAGAAATTGAAGTAATTTTAAAAAAGGATGATGATTCTCAGAATAGAAATAAAATTCATAATTCCTTTCAGTACAAAAACTCCATCATTAATAAAATTAATAAAATCGATAAAATTACAATTAATTCTATTAAAGAAAAAATTAATAAAGATAATTTGATAGTTTCGAAAGCCGACAAATCCAATGCTATAGTAATTTTACCTAAAGATGAATATATAACAAAGATGCAAAATTTTATTACAAATGAAAAATTAACTGAACTGAAAAAAGATCCAACAAAACATTTTCAAACAAAATTAAAAGATTGGTTAAAAAATTGCAACAGTATTTTCAATAACAATTTTGAAAAATTAAGATTAATTAATATGAATGCATGTGCCCCTAAATTATATGGACTTATCAAGAACCATAAAATTAATACACCTATAAGACCAGTAGTATCATATATTAATGCTCCCACGAGAAATTTAGCTAAAAACATTAATAATATATTCAAAAATACAACAAATTTTAAATCCAAATTTATTTTAAAAAATTCTTTAGAATTAATTAACAATATCAAATATAAAAATATTCCAACAGGGTCCCTTTTGGTTTCTTTTGATGTTACAAATATGTTCCCTAATATTCCTCCTAATGAATGCTTAAAATCAATTGAAAATATTTTAGATAAAACTCATACTAATATTGTTATAAAAAATGATATTATTACTGCTTTCCAACTTTGTATTGAGCAAAATTATCTCCAGTTCAATAATAAATATTATACTCAAGATTTAGGTCTTGCTATGGGTTCACCAATTAGTCCTTTATTAGCAGATATTTTCATGTCAGATATTGAAGAAAAAATTATGAACTCAGAATTAGGGAAACAACATATTCTATTTTGGTATAGATATGTAGATGATATTATTGCTTGTTTTAAAGGAACAACAAGACAATTGGACAATTTTCAAAATTTCTTGAACAGTATTCATCCAAAAATTAAATTTACGAAAGAAATAGAAACTGAACACAAAATTAATTTCTTAGATCTAACTTTAATAAATGAGAACAATAAAATAAATTTCGATATTTTTAGGAAACCAACATATACAGATATTACTCTTTCAGCAAATTCATTTCATCCCTTTTGTCAAAAAATTTCTGCTTATAATTCTATGATACACAGGGCCTTTACAGTACCGCTATCTTTAGATAAATTGAATAAAGAACTAAACATAATTAGAACAATTGCAATAAATAACGGATTTAAGATTGAAATCATCAATAGAATCATTAACAATAAAAAATTTAAAATTGCTTGTAACAATATATATCCTAAATTATCTAATGATAAACTTACCAAATTTTGCAGGATTACCTATTTTGGAAATATTTCTGAAAAGATTGCCAGTATTTTAAGAAAAAACAACATACAAGTCACATTTAAACCATCAAATATATTATCACATATTTTATTTAACAGTAAAGACAGAACACATAAACTTGACCACACAGGTGTTTATCAACTAAATTGCTTAGACTGTAACAGCATATATATCGGACAGACTGGCAGATCTATACGTATTAGGTATAACGAACATTTAAGATCATTTCGTTTGAAGAATGATCATTCAAGTTTTGCTAATCATTTCTTTGATAACAATCATCAATTCCCTCCTCCGGAGAATACTAAATTATTGTTTAATTTTGTAAAGAGTTATCAATTGGATATATTAGAGTCTATAGAAATTTATAAACATAAAAATGATAAAAATTGTAACTTACTTAATGATCAAGTCGATTTAATACAATCTAGTTTATTTAAACTTTTGTAAATTAATTCAAGAATCAATTAGTTTATTTGCCCCCCCCCCCCCCCCCATATAAACCATGGACTTTCGAGGTTATTTGGCAATATGGGATTTTTTCTTTTTGTTTTGTTATTGATATTATCATCATCAATATTATTGTTATTATGATTGATTCTTGAATTAATTATTTAACCACAGTCTCTACATCTTAATCCTTGAGTCTTTTTTTTTTTTTTTTTTTTTTTTTTTTCTTGCTATTATTAACTTATTTCTCTCTTTTTTAGTTTATTACAATATGTACTAGCAGTTGGCAGTTGTCAAGACAGAACACATAGACTTGACCACAATTTATTACAAGATTAGCAGTTGGCAGTTGTCAAGATTCCATGGATATTTTATTTATTTAGTTTTTTCTGTTCTGATATTTCACTTGAAGGTTTTTTCAATTGAATTTATTGTTTTCTTCCTATATGGTTTTCTTTAAATTCATTGTTTTTTCCCTTCAAGCTACGAGGTATTCGATTTTCCTTTGTGTTTTTCTTATACCCCGTAGGTAAATACTGAAATTCAGTTATCTAGTTATCTTATTTCATGGATATCATTATAATTTGTCAATTTTAGTTTCCTTGTCAACTGTCATAATAATTTGTTTACAATTTTTCTTAAACATTTCTGACGATGGGATCGTTTGTAGATCTTGAAACCGGTTAAATAAAATAATTTTGTTTACTTATTGGTAGTACGCAAAGTAATTTTTTAATTAATCATGGATTTCTACCAAATAGTGAAAAGTGAAAATATTAACTACATAAAAAATGCCAGCACGGCAGTTCAAGAAAGACTATACAAGAAGCTTAAACTGAAACAGAGAAAAATAAGTCAAAATATTTGGTTTAATCAAGAATGTCTAAGAATGAAGATAGTTCCCAAATATGTACATATCACAACGAGAAGTAACACGATTGCTGCAGAGAAGGCAATTAAAGCTGCCCAGAGAGTTTGGTTGAAAGAAGAATGTAGAACCCAATATAAACAAAGATACGTATTAAATCACTACATTAAAGTTTTACACTCTGAACTTTCATACAAATTACACGCTATAGAGTTTGACAGTTTAGATGACATAATTAGAGACAATATTAGTAAAATCATACATAAAAAATACCTCACACAACGAAAGAAGTTAGATAATTTGAACTATATTCAAAACTATAGCAAAACTGACATTTATAACAACAATTCTAAGAAATCAATATTTAGTTCCAAATTTATCAATTACAGTAATACAGTTTTTGACAATAATGAAACAGAATTACTATCAAAAGGTCCAAAATTTGCCCCCAATATAAACAATATAAATAGAACCGAAATTTTAATTTCAGAAATTGAAGTAATTTTAAAAAAGGATGATGATTCTCAGAATATTAGAAATAAAATTCATAATTCCTTTCAGTACAAAAACTCCATCATTAATAAAATTAATAAAATCGATAAAATTACAATTAATTCTATTAAAGAAAAAATTAATAAAGATAATTTGATAGTTTCGAAAGCCGACAAATCCAATGCTATAGTAATTTTACCTAAAGATGAATATATAACAAAGATGCAAAATTTTATTACAAATGAAAAATTAACTGAACTGAAAAAAGATCCAACAAAACATTTTCAAACAAAATTAAAAGATTGGTTAAAAAATTGCAACAGTATTTTCAATAACAATTTTGAAAAATTAAGATTAATTAATATGAATGCATGTGCCCCTAAATTATATGGACTTATCAAGAACCATAAAATTAATACACCTATAAGACCAGTAGTATCATATATTAATGCTCCCACGAGAAATTTAGCTAAAAACATTAATAATATATTCAAAAATACAACAAATTTTAAATCCAAATTTAGTTTAAAAAATTCTTTAGAATTAATTAACAATATCAAATATAAAAATATTCCAACAGGGTCCCTTTTGGTTTCTTTTGATGTTACAAATATGTTCCCTAATATTCCTCCTAATGAATGCTTAAAATCAATTGAAAATATTTTAGATAAAACTCATACTAATATTGTTATAAAAAATGATATTATTACTGCTTTCCAACTTTGTATTGAGCAAAATTATCTCCAGTTCAATAATAAATATTATACTCAAGATTTAGGTCTTGCTATGGGTTCACCAATTAGTCCTTTATTAGCAGATATTTTCATGTCAGATATTGAAGAAAAAATTATGAACTCAGAATTAGGGAAACAACATATTCTATTTTGGTATAGATATGTAGATGATATTATTGCTTGTTTTAAAGGAACAACAAGACAATTGGACAATTTTCAAAATTTCTTGAACAGTATTCATCCAAAAATTAAATTTACGAAAGAAATAGAAACTGAACACAAAATTAATTTCTTAGATCTAACTTTAATAAATGAGAACAATAAAATAAAATTCGATATTTTTAGGAAACCAACATATACAGATATTACTCTTTCAGCAAATTCATTTCATCCCTTTTGTCAAAAAATTTCTGCTTATAATTCTATGATACACAGGGCCTTTACAGTACCGCTATCTTTAGATAAATTGAATAAAGAACTAAACATAATTAGAACAATTGCAATAAATAACGGATTTAAGATTGAAATCATCAATAGAATCATTAACAATAAAAAATTTAAAATTGCTTGTAACAATATATATCCTAAATTATCTAATGATAAACTTACCAAATTTTGCAGGATTACCTATTTTGGAAATATTTCTGAAAAGATTGCCAGTATTTTAAGAAAAAACAACATACAAGTCACATTTAAACCATCAAATATATTATCACATATTTTATTTAACAGTAAAGACAGAACACATAAACTTGACCACACAGGTGTTTATCAACTAAATTGCTTAGACTGTAACAGCATATATATCGGACAGACTGGCAGATCTATACGTATTAGGTATAACGAACATTTAAGATCATTTCGTTTGAAGAATGATCATTCAAGTTTTGCTAATCATTTCTTTGATAACAATCATCAATTCCCTCCTCCGGAGAATACTAAATTATTGTTTAATTTTGTAAAGAGTTATCAATTGGATATATTAGAGTCTATAGAAATTTATAAACATAAAAATGATAAAAATTGTAACTTACTTAATGATCAAGTCGATTTAATACAATCTAGTTTATTTAAACTTTTGTAAATTAATTCAAGAATCAATTAGTTTATTTGCCCCCCCCCCCCCCATATAAACCATGGACTTTCGAGGTTATTTGGCAATATGGGATTTTTTCTTTTTGTTTTGTTATTGATATTATCATCATCAATATTATTGTTATTATGATTGATTCTTGAATTAATTATTTAACCACAGTCTCTACATCTTAATCCTTGTCTTTTTTTTTTTTTTTTTTTTTTTCTTGCTATTATTAACTTATTTCTCTCTTTTTTAGTTTATTACAATATGTACTAGCAGTTGGCAGTTGTCAAGACAGAACACATAGACTTGACCACAATTTATTACAAGATTAGCAGTTGGCAGTTGTCAAGATTCCATGGATATTTTATTTATTTAGTTTTTTCTGTTCTGATATTTCACTTGAAGGTTTTTTCAATTGAATTTATTGTTTTCTTCCTATATGGTTTTCTTTAAATTCATTGTTTTTTCCCTTCAAGCTACGAGGTATTCGATTTTCCTTTGTGTTTTTCTTATACCCCGTAGGTAAATACTGAAATTCAGTTATCTAGTTATCTTATTTCATGGATATCATTATAATTTGTCAATTTTAGTTTCCTTGTCAACTGTCATAATAATTTGTTTACAATTTTTCTTAAACATTTCTGACGATGGGATCGTTTGTAGATCTTGAAACCGGTTAAATAAAATAATTTTGTTTACTTATTGGTAGTACGCAAAGTAATTTTTTAATTAATCATGGATTTCTACCAAATAGTGAAAAGTGAAAATATTAACTACATAATTATAACAAAACTTTTAAAATTAATATTTAATATATGCTAGCAACTGAACAACAGTAACATTTACTTTAATAAGAATCATCAGTGAGGATTTCAATAATAAACTACATTTAAGAAACTAAGATTTAGTACATCATTTCAAATTATTATCTAACATCATTCCTACACATACAGAAAGCCTAATTATGTAGTTAATATTTTCTGTCTTGACTATTTGGCAGAAATCCATGATGAAATAGAAAATTACTATGCGTACTACCAATAAGTATAAAAATTATTTTATTGACCGGTTTCAAGATTCACAAACGATCTCATCATCAGAAATGGTAAATAAAATTGTAAACAAATTATTATGACAGTTGACAAGGAAACTAAAATTGATAAAACAATACAAAAAATAATGATATCCATGAAACATGTTAACTAGATAACTGAATTTCAGTATTTACGTACGGGGCATAAGAAAACGCAAAGGAAATTCGAATACCTCGTACCTTGAAGGGAAAAAACAATGAATTTAAAGAAAACCAATTCGGGAAAAAACAATAAATTCAATTGAAAAAACCTTCAAGTGAAATATCAGAGAAGAAAAAATAAATCAATCAATATCCAAGAATTCTTGACAACTGCCAACTGCTAAACTTGAAAAAACTGCGAGGTCAAGTCTATTTTATTTACCATTTCTGATGATGAGATCGTTTGTGAATCTTGAAACCGGTCAATAAAATAATTTTTATACTTATTGGTATAGTATTTTTCAGATTTGTTGGCGTTTGCGCTGCCATATCCGATTATCCAAGCAACCGCCAGCAGTTCAGTAGTTTCCAAAATTTTGCTGTTGCTAGGAACCGTGACAAGCGTGTGCGCCGAGACTCTGGACACGGCACACGGCAATGAGCATTTTGACGTTTTCCCTCAAGAAATGTATTCTTTTACCCACAACATTAGCCCGTTCACACAAAAGACACCGGTTATTTTCTAGTTTGTAGTTAAATCTGCTATTGGTTATAAATGCCAAAACCTGTGTCAGAAATATCCACTATTTATTTTGTTTCTAATTTGTTATTTAAAATTTTTTCATGGAATAAATAGCATTCCTTACTTCGGTTTTAATGCTGTCAGTTACATCTTCACTTTTTCATTTTGATTTGCTGTGCGTTTTTCCGGGCGTTGTAGCAGACAAACCTCATTGTTCCTCTCCAACTATGCGCGACTCGCTGCGTAGACTTACGTTTGATGCATCGGCCAATCGCTCCTGGTCACAAGTTAAAGGCAATAGGGGACCATTATTTTCCTTCTTTCGAGTAAAGTATTCAAAAATATTTCGTAAAACTTCTCGACGCTGTTTGGTAAAAACATTTCCAGGCATCTTTACACCTGACAATCAAACTGACAGTTATACTTGAAAGGCAATAATTTTTGATAAATTGCTTGGTGACCACTGGATATTGCAAAATAAGCATATTAATACTGAAACCATTTTGTTTCACACAACCATAGTAAGAAAGAGTGAGATCAAATACGGAAACGTGAGAATATTCTCAAGTCATCTTACGGCAGCAATTAAAATTCAACAAATCCATTTTACAAAAGGGAGAAAGACATATGAACGTAATGCGCAGATTACTGCACACACACGCCAAGATATCTGAAAAGAACTATAGTACGCATAGTAATTTTCTATTTCATCATGAAAGCCTAATTATATTAGGGTATCTGTAATATTATTATTACAGTGCAAAGGGTAACACAACTATTACAACAACTACACAATATTTAAGCTTGTTTCCCAAGAAAGTGGTGCCAATATATAGCGGTCGTAAGATTATAACATTTCCATATGTAATAATCTAATAATCACCTTGGTTTCCAGGAAACAGTACTGAATACCGCATAGAAGTGGGGTGCCATTATATTTAAGACGGTGGCAGTACAGCGCATAAGAAATTCGTTAATGTTTTTGATGGTGAAGTTTGATAGAGTGATGATTTCTCACACGGAGGGCGGCAACTTCGGTCATATGATACTTATCAGACCTTCTATTTTGAAAGCCTACAGAATAAATTCATTACAGTTATTTATAATATAGTGCAATAAAATTACCTATTCTGGTAATAATAAATGCCACGACTTCTGTATTTTTTTTAATCACTCTAAGTTCTAAGACACAATGCAGCGCCATATTACGGCCGCTATATGACGGCACTGCTTTTCCAGGAAACCGAAGATTCAGTGAACTGAACATGTCTACTCTATTATTTGAACTTGAATGAATCCGCCTTCAGTTGCAGTGACTTGGTCTTGACAATGTGACAGCCGTGCTGAATGGTATTGACCCTTAAATCTCCCTTCTTTTAAAGATCCAGACGTTTGGGGGAATAACTCTTGTAATTGGTACTGGTTCACTAACTGACTCAATTTCCATCGAAACTTCTTGTTTTGGTGATGGAGGAGGCCTAACCAGATTGGTGTCATCCATTCGATTGTCTGGCCCTGCTGCTATCGTTGACAGTGGTCTACTGGGAACCGAAGTAATTAATTTTCTGTTAATATAAGAGCCTACCTGTTGTGGTTAGTGTGCAGCAGTTGAAAGATTGGGCTTCAAGAACCTGGAGTTTCTTCGGTGATGGGCTCCCTATGAAGTTTGGATGATTAATAATCTTGGGTCTGAGGTCTGCTACAGTTGAGTGTTTTGGACTTGCTGACAACTGTTCCCCGAGACATTCTACAATGGCTAACTTTTTTATTAGTAATCGGAGAAAGTTTGTTAAACAAAGTTCTTAAGCAGAATTTGGTGGTACTGAAAGAAAAACAATTTGGCATGGAATTTTTGAGATATTGCTCTCAGTTTCCTTAATAGAACGACTAAGTTTTGATTGCACCATCGCATTCAAAACCAAAAAATACATAGAAATTTTAAGGTGATCTACCACACAGTCAGCTGTTTTGGTGTTGCTGACAAATGTTCACAGAATCATTGTACCATAGCTAACTTTTTTTTTTGAAATAGGAGAAAGTTTATTAGGTTGTCAAATTTTAATAATAATTGTTATTTAAAATAAAAAAAATACGTGAAAAATTATAAAGTGACATAAAGTCTGAAAAATACAACTTGGCGTAAGATTGAAATAATCTACGCATTATGTTAGTTTGATGTCTCTCTCGCACGCAACCAGTTGATATGGCTGCTAACGTAAGATGAAATAATCAAGATTTTCCATGGTAACTCTTTATTTCACTCATTCTCATTTATAATGTTGGGTAACAATGTATTTGTACGTCTCTGCTTGTTTCGTACTAATTAGTTAGTCCCAAAAAGGTTATCATGGAAACTAGTATTATACTTGGGCCGCCCAACAGACGGAGTGATCACCCTGCAAAAACGTGCTCTAGCGGGGCCAATAGTAATTTATGACGACCGAATTGGAGTGATGCGACTTCGTTGGGTCTAAAGAAAGCGCATCACTGCGGTTCGGTTGTCCTAAATTGATAGTGGTCCCACCTAGAGCACGTTCTTGCAGGGTGATCACTCCATCTGTTCGCCGGCTCAAGTATAGTGTTACAGTACTGTCAATGTCGAAACAAATTAGGTCACATGCACGTGTCAACCCATACGCCGAGTTATATTATTCAGGCTTTAGGTACCACCTAGGGTCGACTGTTTAAGAGTTACAGAACCATTAAGTAAACTTCTACAACAGCTAACTTTCTAATTTGAAATTCTAGAAATTTGAGTAGTACTGGACCGTTCGAATAAATTTCGTTAAATGGACAGATAATTTTCCGAGCAGGAATTATAACCACTACCTATCAAAATACTTCGTTGTTCCATTCAAATAAGCAAGTTGATGGTGATATCTCAAAAATGCAATGCTCAATTGCTTTTCTGCTAGCTTCTCGGAATTCTATTTGAAAAATTGTTAAACTATCTATGTCCAGTTAACTGTTAACAAACTTTCTTCGATTTCAAATAAAATAGTTAGCCACTGCAGACTCTGATTAGATGAACAATTATCAACTCCCAAAACAATTGACTATAAGTGTTGGGTCACCCTATAATTTCATTATTTTTGGATTTTAAATGCAATGGTGCAATCGAAAATTGATCATTCCATTAATGGAGTTGATAGTGATATTTCAAAAATGCTACACTCAATTGTTTTTCAGTCAACACCAGTAGATTCTCTTCGAAATATTATTAAACTTTCTTTAATTTCAAGTACATACCTAAAAAAATGAGCCATTGTATCCCAACACCATCAAACTGTTAAAATCGTTTTGGCAAGATTTTCGGGAAGATCGATATTAGTACTTACAGAAGTGTTAATACATTTATCACTTTATGTTTATGTGGTCTTGCTTGGGCCAGAAATTCCACTAGCTCCTGAAAAACCACTTAAAATAGTAAGAATAGTTTACTGGTGATTACTAAGTAAGTATATTTTAAAAAAGTAGGTAAATACCTATATGCAAGGAAAATAATCTCACTTCTCACCTACAACCAGATATAAATATATGCCTAAATTTAAATTATAACAGCACTACGGTTAACATGTAGATGTAAAGTTAACAGACAGATTACACCCACTTCTCAGCAAGTTATACCTATACCTACTTCTACCATCAATATTTTATTGATCAACTACTGGCATGACATCTGCCAACATGTGGACAATAACAAGTGTGAAGTTGTAGTCTAAATTTTGCCCGGTCTGTCGTTTGCCCGATATGCAGGAATCCGTTCGGCTGTTTGCCTGTATGTGGTTTGTACGAAAGCGTAGAAGGGACACATTTTGTACTTATGCAATAATTCTATTATTTTCTAGATAGTAAGTCGGAAATTACTTTTATTTCGAGATATAACTCGAAATTATAGTTTATTTCGAGATAATATTACAAAGTAAACTTTATTTTCGACATGTAAGACGAAATTATAGTTTACTTCGAGATAATATCACAGAGTAAACTTAATTTCGACATAAAAGTCGAAAATAATTATTATTTCGAGATAATATTACCAAGTAAACTTTAATTTCGACATATAAGACGAAATTATAGTTTACTTCGAGATAATATCACAGAGTAAACTTAATTTCGACATAAAAGTCGAAAGTAATTATTATTTCGAGATAATATTACGAAGTAAACTTTCATTTCGACATCTAAGAGGAAATTATACTTTACTTCGAGATAATATCACAAAGTAAACTTTAATTTCGAAATAATAACACGAAAATAATAATTAAGTTTACTTTGTAATATTATCTCGAAATAATTATTATTTTCGACTTTTATGTCGAAATTAAGTTTACTCTGTGATATTATCTCGAAGTAAACTATAATTTCGTCTTATATGTCGAAATGAAAGTTTACTTGGTAATATTATCTCGAAATAATAATTATTTTCGACTTTTATGTCGAAATTAAGTTTACTCTGTGATATTATCTCGAAATAAACTATGATTTCGTCTTATATGTCGAAATTAAAGTTTACTTGGTAATATTATCTCGAAATAATAATTATTTTCTACTTTTATGTCGAAATTAAGTTTACTCTGTGATATTATCTCGAAGTAAACTATAATTTCGTCTTACATGTCAAAAATAAAGTTTGCTTTGTAATATTATCTCGAAATAAACTATAATTTCGAGTTATATCTCGAAATAAAAGTAATTTCCGACTTACTATCTAGAAAATAATAGAATTAATGCATAAGTACAAAATGTGTCCCTTCTACGCTTTCGTAGGTTTGCCCGGTCTGCCGTTATCCTTTTCTGTGCAAATGCAAAACCCGATATGTCGTTTTCCTGTCTGCAGTAATACGGGTTCCCATCTTCATCAACTGATTACTCAATAAAAATGATATAACCTATAGCAGAAGTTTTACTTTTTTGTTAACGATTGGAGGAGACAAGTCAGCCGATTTTTATCTGTGACAAATAATAAGGCGATATCGTTATTTGTTAAACCTTTCATACGACTTTTGAGGTGTTTGAGGAATTTATGGCGGACAGACAGAAGAGATTACGGATTACGTGAAAGTTACCTGTATCACCTGTTAACAGATGCGCCTTTGTAGTGTAGATAGCTTAAATGAAATAGGCTGACTTTGCATAATTTATCGACCTTTGCTATTTGCTTCACTTGTCAGTTATCACCTGCCTGACGAAGGTTTTTAAAAAGTTTAAAATCATGTTTAAAGTTTTGTCTATTTTAAGCGTTGTATTTTGAATTGTTTATAGCTGATTTTTCTTAAAAAATGTGGCAAACCAATGGGTTTTCCGGTGAGTACTTGTTTATTTAATGGTAGTTTGGCGAATTTACCATTTTTTAAATTAAATAGTTGGAAAAGATGTAGGATTTGAGGAAATAAAAATACCAGTACCTTGGGGTTATATCAGCGGTAAGTTTGTTTTTGTTAAAGAATTAATTTTTTGTAAAATAATGCAATTGTTAGGGAAATGGTGGGGTTTTAGAACACAACAACCGATAATTGCTATTCATGGCTGGCAAGACAATGCAGGCTCGTTTGACAAATTAGCACCCTTATTAGTAAACAAAGGTTTCTCGTTATTATGTATCGACATGCCGGGCCATGGCCTATCTTCCCATTACAGCCCTGGCCACTATTATTACTTATTTTGGGACGGGCTTCATTTGCTCAGACGAATCATCAATCACTTTAAATGGGAAAATATAACTATCATGGGGCATTCGATGGGAGGTGCAATTGCCTTCCTCTACGCCTCTGTTTATCCGGGACAAGTAAAGAAATACATCAGTTTTGATATCACTAGCCCGGCAGTTCGAGATCCATATAAAATGGTTAACGTAATGGGGGAAAGCGTAGATAAATTTTTAAAGTACGAGAACTTAGTCGAAGAGGATTGCCCTTGCTACGATTACGAAGAAATGCTGAAACTCGTTGAAGATGCCTATGCGGGATCCCTCACGCGGAAATCTTGCGAAATCATGATGCAACGGGGTATGAGACCACTGGACACGGACAAGAACAAATACACTTTCGTACGAGATCCTCGGTTGAAAGTTTCCGCTTTAGGTAAGCCCTCTTTGTCCAGTATTAAACAGAAATACAGGCTGTCCTAATTTTTCTGCATAATACCTGACAGTCCATCTTAATCCGGGTTTTAGTCTGTCTTAGTTCGACTTATTCCAACCTTAGTCCGTCTTAATCTGATTAGTCCATTATAGTCTGACTTACATAATGTACAAGATGCTTGATCACGTCGATTTAATTATTTGTTAGCAGTCTTGCAAAAATTATTTTGCTCTCCTCCACGAGCAATGCCATCATCGACAATTTTTAAATAACAACAGCGCAGAAACAAAAAATACTATTTTTTCCGAATTCAGTGATATCCCACAGGGGTCCAAAATTCAAAAACGTGCTTTTTTGCTTTCTGTAACATTTCGAACTATGGTTGCATATTTTAATCTGTGGTGTTTTTTATCATCAAAACAAAGAAAATCAATAGAATCATTTGAAAAATGAATACCGAAATCTTTGACTGCAGTAATTATAAATGTGAGTTTTCTTTATATCCGCTGAAACCTTGAAATAACGTGTTTTTAATGATTTCCATCTCTTGTTTTTACAAACATTCGAAACAAAAAAATTCGAAATTATCACAGTAAATAAACCTCTGACATCTTGAAAACTATACTTCAGAGCTTCAGACCCTCCTCACTATATCACTGTACTCAGAAGAAGCACATCTTTCGTTTCTATGGTTGACACTGAAAAAGATATTAATGATATCATATCTCGTAAGGCAGTGGCGAGAAGGGCAGAGGGGAGCAAAATAATTTTTCTTGCGGAAGACTCCTAACATAAAAATAAATTCGAAGTGTTTGAGCATTTTATACGTAATTATTTGATTTTTTAAATTGTTTTTGAACTTTTTATTGTGTTGAATTTCATTATCCTGTTTCCACTCTTTCATCTAGCCTATTTTTATATTTTTGCTTCTTCTCTTTTAGAGTTGAAAGGTTTTCTATTTTCATTCTGTTTATTAGTCAATATATCTCTAGCTGCAGAATCTAAATTATTTTTAATGCAATTCCATTCTGCGATTCTGCCCCAACTTCCCAACAATATCTACCTTTTTCTCGCATATCACCATCTTTTGGTGTCTCGTGGTCAAGATGTTTTCTACCGTTTCGTTTCTTGAAAACCTTAAATTTAAGATTAGCCTTCATAACCGCTATGTTGTGATCACTATCTGTAGCTGCTCGTGGATAGCTTCTGCAGTCCCTAACTTGAATTCTAAATCTTTGCCTAATAAGAATGTAATCTATTTGATATGTCCCTAGGTCTCCCGGCTTCTTCGATGAAAATCTATCAGTATAATTCCGCTAATCTAAAGGGGCCGATTCTGCCTTCTGTCTCTGTACCTACAACTGCATTAAAACCTCATCACTAAAGTTAGATTCCCTGAATATTAAATTTTCAAAAAAAGCAGTTTAGACAAAAAGCATCCTGTACAAGAGTAGGTGATAAAAATACAATTTATGTGGGAAATTCCATTCTGAAAACAGAATTGTGCAAAAGAAGTGGGACGGCCTGTAAATACATTATTATGTTTTTTGTAGGTTTCTTTACAGTCGAACAAGTACTAGAGTTTGCGTCCCGAATAAGATGTCCAGTATTAAATATTAAAGCGACGAGAGGAATACCATTTGACAATTACGATTTTATTTTGGACGAAATAGAAAAAAATGCGGAAAAAGTTATAAGGAAGACAGTAGAGGGAACTCATCACGTGCATTTGAATGATGCCGAGAACGTTTCTGAAATTGTCGCGGACTTTCTAATGGATAATGATTCTTTTGCGGATATAGTTTTCTAATAGCGCTTTTGGTTGGATCCGCACTTGCTCCGAATCACGTTTTCGCTTGCTGGTGCACTACTTTCAAATCTGCGAAATAGATGCAATTATTCCGAAATATTTTTGGATTTAATATTTATAATTTCATTGTCCTTTTAGCAACATTTTTAGAAATGAATATTGCATATAATGAGTGATTCAGGAAAACCATTGACTGTATTTCTCATCACAATGTAATATTGAATTTTTATAATTTGAGGTCGCACTTAAATAGAAATATTTTAAAAGTTATTGCCCTTCCTGTTATACCAGAAGTAGCTATTAATTTCATTTAAAATAGATTGCCATAATTTTTGGAAGTGTATGTGTCAAAAATTTTCATCTTAGTGTGTCATGCGGTTGGTCTACTGTTGATCAGTTACAGTACAGACTGTCCTATTTTCGTTGTGATTTGGGGGTTTCTCATAGAAGCAGCAGAGATAGCCTCGGGGTTTTCGCGAACCTGAGCTACTTTTCTGAGTATAATAGAAAGCTGAAACCATAATTTGGATATCGTTTCTAGTTTTCGAGAAAAAAAGTAATGTTGATTTTTATCGTTTTTCGAAAACTCTCTCCAATTCTTTTTGTACTAAGCAGACTAAAACTGTTACGATTGACTCATATAGAACTTTTTCCAAGGAATTCAGTGGCGTACGTAGTTTTTTTTCTGGGGAGCATATTTTTTGAGTTACGACATAAAGTTAAATTTTTTTTAATGGAAATCATAGTAGGCTTTGGTCTAGTTCGAAAGGTCTTTTTTTAAGCTATCAAAATACAGTGAAACCTCTCTTAAGCGGACACCAATGGTCACCGATTTTGTGTCCGTTTATGGGAGATGTCCGTTTAATAGAGAAGGAGAAAGTTCCATAAGCGACAGTTTGTTCCCTAAAAAGTGTCCGTTTATTGGAGGTATCCGGTTAATAGAGGTGTCCGTTATGGGAGGTTTCACTGTATATATACTTTTATATTGTTATTTCAAAAAACGACATCGATTTTGGTACTTTTTAAGTTTTAACTTTAGAAAATATAAGATAGGTAGGTACATCCAAGATACCTATGACTTTATGTTAACAACTGAATAATCATCTGTTGACATACATTAGCAAAAATTGCATGCAGCTAGTTTTATTAATATACAGGGTGATTCAGAAATGGTGAATCAAACGAAAATGGTAGATTTCCCGTGCGAAAATAAGACAAAGAGTCTAATATGCCCCTGTCCGAAGTTATACCCCTGAGGAGATATAGCCCTCCAAAGTATCCCCTTAAATTTCGCTAAAAATTAATTTCTCAGAAACTATATGACTTACAAGGTTCAAATTTGGCACACAATTTAGGAACTTTATAAACCATAACTGATGTGAAGTTGAAGTTAATTGAAGTAATGCAAGGTGTTTATTCGGGGTGGGTCATCCTTAAAATTTCATTGAACTATTTAATCCATTAATTAATTAGAAAAATTTTTATTGCATTTCATGCAAAATTTAATTTTCAAACTTTTTTTACTCCTAGTACTTTTGACTAAAATGAATAGTTTTTGAGAAAAACGAAAATAACTTAAGTAAGATTTGAATTATTTTACTTAAAAATTAATCGAAACGTTCACTAGTAGGCTATGATAAATAGGCAATTTTCAATCAATTTTAATATTTTTACATAACGAGTATTACAGAGTTTTTAATAAATATTAATTAGAGTAATTGCTCAAATTGTTGTCCATGAGCCCACTAGTGAAAGTTTCGATTAATTTTTAAGTAAAAAAATTCAAATCTTACTTCAATAATTTTCGTTTTTCTCAAAAACTATTCATTTTAGTGAAAAGTACTAGGAGTAAAAAAAGTTTTAAAATGAAATTTTGAATGAAATGCCATAAAGCTTTTTCAAACTAATTAATGGCTTAAATAGTTCTAAGAAATTTTAGGGGTGGCCCACCCCGAACAAACACCTTGCCTTTCTTCAATTAACTTCAACTTCACATCAGTTATGGTTTATAAAGTTTTTAAATTGTGTACCAAATTGGAACCTTGTAAGTCATATAGTTTCTGAGAAATTAATTTTTAGCGAAATTTAAGGCAATACTTTGGAGGGCTATATCTTCTCAGGGGTACAATTTCGGACAGGGGTATATTAGACTCTTTGTCTTATTTTCGCATGGGGAATCTACCATTTTCGTTTGATTCACCATTTCTGAATCACCCTGTATACAGTAGAACCCCTATTATCAGTGCCTTAAGGGACCGGGTAACTCACGGATAATTGAAAAACACGGATAATCCAAATATCTTTTATTTCACATAACAAGCTTTTATTATACATATTATGACATAAAATAAATACTTTTTATTTCATAAAACAAACTACCTATGTATATACGCAACATAACATAAACCAAATATACTTTTTATTTTATATAACAAATTATACGTGGCGTAATAACGCAAAGCAAACTAAACTGAACCAATGCAAACACAAGGAAACGTGTCAAAACAAATTCTCAGGTGCCGCACGGATAATCCGCATGCCGGATAATCCGCGCACGGATAATAGGGGTTCTACTGTATATATACGTAACGGCACTTCAAAATTATCAAAATTTCGAAAAATATGACATAATTGCTGTTTTCAATGAATGTAGTGAGAATGCAAATGAATCAATGGATCTATATCTCAACAGGTACACAAAAAAATTCCTAGTTACCCATTTCCAGTATAATACCTATCCATCGATTTATTAAATTTAGATACCCAGAAAGAAGACACCAAGCAAAATGATGTTTTCGAGATTAAAATCAAATTTAATTCACTATGGGTCATTCAATAAACCTAGAAACAAAATTTATACTAAAGAAAATAGGGAATAGGAAGAAAGAAATGTTTTATCGTTGGTTGAGGCGACACAAAAACTTCTTGTCACGAAATCGAATCACAAGTTGGTGTTTCCAAATCAAAAGTTCAAAAAATATTAAAAAAGGCAAATATAGGCCATATAAAATTCAAATTATTCACCATCTCTTCCCGGGAGATCAAGAAAGAAGGCTTAATTTTTGTAGGTGGTACTTGAATAAAATTCAAGAAAATCCAGAATTTGTGGGGTCTGTCATTTGGACAGATGAAACTCACATAAGCAGCGTAGGATTATTTAACAGACATAATGTGCATCACTGGTCTGATACAAATCAGCACCAAACTTTTGAACGTCAGAGGCAAGAACGTATTTGATTTAACGTTTCGTGTTTTATTTTGGGTGGTCAACTAGCATACCAAATTTTTGATGCAAACTTAACGGGATTGAGATGCATTAATTTATTGAATATTAACGCAGAGGCGATAATGGAAAATGCTCCGTTAATAAACATAAACAGGGTATATTTCCAACAAGATGGTGCCCCTGCACACAATTCTGCAATAGTTAGAAATTATTTAGAAAATCATTTTCCGGGTAGATGGTTGGGTACAAATTGACCTATATTGTGGCCTGCAAGATCACCGGATCTGAGTATATTAGACTTTTTTGTTTGGGCATTTTTAGAAGAAAAAATTTACATACGAAGATACAACAATCAAGCCAAGCTAGCAGAGGCAACACATGCAGCTTTCCGATATTTGCAAGCCCATCCTATTTTTTTAATTAATGCCATCAATCTATTAACTAAAAGATGTTGATTATGTGTTGAAAAACATGGCAATCAATTTGAGCAGTTCCTATAATTTTGCTGTTTGTTGTTTGATGTTTCTCTTGTTTTTGTTTGTTTTGCTGTTTTTCTGTTGTTACTTTTATTTCAGTTGTTATTAAAAGTTGCTAACATAAAATCACAGGTATCTTGGATGTATGTACCTATCTTATATTTTCTAAAGGTAAAAAGTACCAAAATCTTTTCCGTTTTTTGAAATAACAATATAAAAGTATATATATATTTTGATAGCTTAAAAGAAGACCTTTCGAACTAGATGAAAGCCTGCTGCGGTTTCCATTTAAAAAATTCGACTTTGTCATAACTCAAAAAATACGCTCCCTAGAAAAAAACTACGTACGCCACTGATTTCCTTGGAAAAAGTTCTATAGGAATCAATCTTAACAGTTTTAGTCTGCTTAGTACAAAAATAATTGGAGAGAGTTTTCGAAAAACGATAAAAATCAACATTATTTTTTTTCCGAAAACTAAAAATGATATCCAAATTCTGGTTTCAGCTTTCTATTATACTGAAGAAAGTAGCTCGGGTTCGTGAAAACCACAAGGCTCTATCTCTGCTGCTTCTATGAGAAACTCCCAAATCACAACGAAAATAGGACACCCTGTACAGTTAATGTATTTTAAGTCATTGACGGGAGACCAAATTAGTCCTTCGATACAATTTAAAATATTCCAGAATCTTGAAGCATTTTTATTTGTCCGCATAAAAATAACACAGAAAAGCGTACTTGACCTACAAGGTCAAGTAGTTTTATAAATATAAAAGTGTTGTGTGCGTGAAAGCCGGTAAATGCCTTTACTTGTAATTTTTTAAGTACATACTAGATTTTATTTATGCATAATTTTGAGATGCGGAGGGATTTTGAAAATTAAGTTTCTTCGGGTTGAAAGAAGTTGTAGCGGTGATATTTTGGAGTAATCATCGGAGCAGTATAACGTAAGACAAAAACACTTATACAGGGTGTGAGCAATTGCATAGACAAATTTAAAAAACCATCCAAACCAGTTTTTATCCCCAATCACCTCGCCAATCACCTTATGGAAGTTGATAAAAAATAAAGTACATCCACTTTTAAATAAACATTTTGGTATGTGCTGGGTAAATTCTTAGTTAATTTAAGGAAGTCGAAAACAAAATCTGTCTCCACGTTCAACAGTACAAAAGATTCTAATAAATCTTGCCCAAGCTATAGGGTCAAGTGGGGAAAGTGCACTCCCAAAAACGGCAAATTGCACTTTAGGAACTGTATACAGGTAAAAGTTTGGCCATCCAAAGATTTCAGGCTTGTTCTTGTTTCATCGAAGCCCTGGTGAGTTCTGGTGCTTCTATGGGCCTTCTACTCGTCAAACCTGCCTCACGCAGTCTTCTGCTCGAGGTAAGAACAGAAACTTGGACATTTCTAACAGTTCCCAGCTCATTTTGCAATTGTGAACTTGTTGCTGTCCGATTTCTTAAACCATTTTGGCATTTGTTGATTTTTGCAGTTCATAAAACCAGATTCAAATCGACCTCCAATAAATCAATACTCGTACTTTAAACAATAAAAGCATGTAGGATATAACAGGAACAAAAATTTCTTTATGTATGTGCACTAAACAAACGTGTGAAATAGGGATGGTGCGTCCAACCAAATACGCTACAAAAGATGCACCCTATAGAATAATTTTATTTATTGAAACGCAAGGTTGAGTTGGGATTTTGTTAACTATTTATTTAAATAAACAAGTAAATTATTTTATATAGTTTTATTTATTATTTCAGTAAAACAACGCTTAAACTAAGAAACCATCTGTTCTTCCATAACTTTAATGATCCAATCAGGTTGAGCCTTGGAAATCAATTCAATAATGGAATTCACTTGGTAGCAGAGTGACTGGATCTGTTTATCCCATTGCGGCAACATTTCTCTGGCTGAAGCAAAACCGCAAATCAGTTATTCGCTTGAGCAAGTCGGTGGAATTACGATTAATGAATCACGATCAACACAATAGTGCAACCTGATTGTGGCTTTCCACCACCTAATTCAAGTACGAATTGTTGGGGCACCGCATATGATATACAATCGCCAGAAACAGCGTACTTCTCTATATTTTATTAAATTAGTTTTCAGCATGACACCGTTTTCGTTTAAAAATTAGAAGGGCAGCATTAAGTGGTACTTGTAGGAGGTTGTGTTGTAAGTGTTTCACTGTTTATTTTTAATATTTCTCACTTCATTGGTCGCCTCTTGTCTCATAGGGTTATCTCTGATCTGTCCCAAAAAGTACATAACAGAAAAATCTCCGAAACTACATACACTTTTCACTCTAAATTCATTTTATTGCAATAACTAAGTGTCGAATTGATTGTACAATACAGGGCGATTCATGGCAACTGTTGACCATAGATGTTTCCTGATACAATGCAGTTACAATTCTGAAAATTTCGATTCGGACATATGTCTACGAACTTTTCAATTATTATTTTTTCGTACCGATAGGATATGAGCCAATCAGATCTCTGGATTTAGAAAAGTTAGCTTGTATTATTTCGATTATTTTTTTCATTGTCAAATTGACCAATAGGAACATTTCATTTGGGTCTAGAAGCATGTATTATTTCGGAAATTTCACACCTCGCTTTTTTAGCCAATCAGAAATTTGGTTTTGGCTTCGTTACCACGGCGACGCAAAAAAATTCCGGAAATTTTCATCCTCCACGGTGCCCCGAGCGAAATTAATAAGTAGAAATTTTTCTGGCAAATAATGACGCGGGATTCAAAAACTGAAGTTTCATTTTTAATGCTGAACTTCTCTGATACTTTCTTGGTTATCTTTCCAATACGAGACATGGTAAAAACGACAAACTAACCCCTAAATTATTTAGGGTATTCTTTACTGCTAAAAATGCTCTATAATAGACGATTGCATGTCAACTGACAGCACTTTTCATTGACATACGCAGGCTTCTTTACAATTTTAGTTCCATATTGTGTTTTCGATGACAAAAATGTCAGACTAATTCTATTAGTTTTTTATTTTATTTAGGTGTGAAATTTCCTTACCGAATCCCCCACGTGCTTGAATTAATATCCGAAAATTTTTTCTCGGTCTCGAATGTTCTTAGAAAATTATCCCTCGTCTTCGACTCGGGATAATTTTCATAACATTCGAGACCTCGAAAAAATTTTCGGAAATAATTCAAGCACTAGGGAGATTACATTCGGTAATTTTTTCGATAATTTTGCTTGTTGATAAGTTGCCATAGTTGCGAATTTGTAGGTGCATTTATAATATATAATCTAGTTACTTTACTTTTAAATGTCTATCATTTGTTATAATTAAATCAATAATAGTATTTGAGTTTTCTGTTACTCTAGTATAATTATTAACTATCTGATGCAAGTCCCTTCTTGCAATACATTCCTGCAGCTTCCGCTTATAGAAACTATCCTTGCCATAATCAATATTAAAATCTCCCATCAGGATCAAGCATCCCGAATCACAATTTAAGAAATCCAGAAAATCCTCCATCCTATGCAGAAACACCGCATGACTAGCATTTGGAGAATGATATCCATTCACGAGGACATACAGTTTCCCTTTCAAGACAATCCTCACAGCCAAGAGCCACACATTTCCATTCTCCACCACTTCACCAAGTTTTTCATAATCATAACCATTTCTGATATAAGTAATGACACCACCTGTGTGACGGCTATTTGATAAACACAATTCTGCATTATATCCTTGAATATTTATCTCACTGCTTTCCAAATCACTCGTTACATGTGTTTCCGACAGGCATACAACGGCGGGTCCTTTTTCTAAAACATACGATTCTAATTCCTCTTTCTTTGCGGTCAGTCCCTGTATATTCAAACAAATGATGGCAGCCAATCGCTGAGGAATACTTGATTCTAGATTTGACCTGACTTACTCTCCGTACATAACAAGGACAGTTCCTGTCAGTCGAGAAATGCTCGTCATTCAGCTTCACACTTAATTTTTCATTTGCATATTTACAGTTTAAACACTTTTTAATTTCATTTTGGCAAACCTCTGTATTATGCTCCCCAGCACACTTCAAGCAAGTCTGTTGTCTTCTGCAATCCTTTGAAAAATGTCCAAAAATTCCACATTTAAAACATCTTAATACTGACACATGATTGTAAACAGGGCACCGATTCCAACCTACTTTAACTTTTCCCTGCTGTAACAAATACTTATGCGACAGGCTATCTACCTCAATTAAAACATTTTTTTTTTGTTTATGAACTTCTTTAAAATTTTTATACTGCTATCTTGTAAATTATTCTGATGTTCAATTTTTCTTACCAAATCATGTTCATTCTTACAATTTCCTTCATCTATTCCAACTATCATGGCGTGTGGTGTTCTGAGTTGCACCGGTTCTACTTTATATTGATTGCCTAATTCCTTCTCTACTACTTTCATTAATTTTTCTCTAGATTCTTCGTCATCACATGCGACAGAAACTGCACCCTTAGAGACTTCACGTACAGCTGAGATTCCAGCCGAGACAACTGAAGGATCAACTCTCTGCTTAATGAGTTTCTTAGTGTTTGAACTTGACTGATTTTCATTCACAGGTTTAATCACAAATGATGGTTTATTGTTGTCATTATTACATTTAACAGCTTCACTGTAACTATAATCAGTTTTTTTCTCTTTGTTTTCCACATACTGACGTTTCTCTGTTACTTCGATTCAAAAAATAATCTTGTTAAATACAATTCGTGGTCTGGAATTTTTAGGTAATTTTACTCAAGCTGTTGCTTTTACTAACCACTCGTGTAAATTTGACAGAAGATCACCCTCGCTACGCGCTCGTGATCTTTTAACTGTCAAATTTACACTCGTGGCTACCAAGCAACGCAACAGCTTTCGTAAAATTTCCGACAATTCCAGACCACTTATTGTATTACTACAGAAAATACAAAATCAAATATACTACGAGTAATTTCACTAGGCAACCATATAAATAATTGTTCAGTCTTTAATTTAGCCTACTCTTTTCCACGGTGATAAATTTATTTCAATATAAGCAAATAGCGTGTTCGGAGATAAACCAAGAATGAAACTTAGCTCCCCTCTGGGCAAATATGCCTCTGTCTTTCAAGCAGAGGTTTACCCTATACTACAATGTACACGGGAAAACATTAAGAGGGGCTACAGAAATCCGCGGTTCTTTATTTTATCAGGCAGCTTTGAAGGCTCTTCTGAGCCCAAAAATGTCTTCCAGACTGGCGTGAGAGTGCTTAGAGCAACTTAATATCCTAGCCATGCGGGACTCAGTGACACTGCTTTGGATTCATGGCCTCTGTGGGCTGATAAAGAATAAGAAAGCCGATAAAACTAGCAAAGCAGGGCTTCAACGAACCTTTTATTGGACCAGAACCTGCCCTAGGCATAACTAAGAGTGTCGTCAGACACCAAGTAAATGGATGGATCCGTACTTAACATCACCATTACTGGAACACGAATCCAGGACACAGGTACAGCAAGTCATATATAAATGGAGAGATATTCAGAACTACTTTGCCTAAGTAGGATGCAAATTAGAATTGTTACAGGCCTCTTAACAGGACACACAACTGTTAAAGACCACCTGTGGAAGACCTTAACTGCCGTTTGTGTAATAAGGAACGGGAGACAGCTATGCACATCTTGTCCAGATGTGAAGCGCTAGGCCAAAAAAAACAGTGAATTTTTGGGCAATGTCTAATGGAACCGGAAGATTTTTCCACGCATTCAGTGTATGACTTGTGCCGTTTGGTTCAAGACACCAAGATCATGGAACGGGTGAGCACAATAAGCCCATTTTGTGGCTGCAGTGCATCTGAGCCTACGGGTAGGCAGGCCCTGGGAAAAAAAAGGCGAATAATCGAGACATTTTAACAGCGAGTGCTGTAATTGTGGAGATTATTAATCGCTTTTTAATATATGAGTGCCCGCGGTTTGGGTATGGATGGGTGACCCATTTCTGCGCTGTGGCTAGGGCGTGCCTTGGATCGCCTATCCAGCTTTACCTAATGAGGTTTTCCAGGTTTTCCTCATTCTCGCACTAAATGGTGGGTAGAGTACTAACAACTGTAGGTCGTTCCTGTGACGCACCTGCGGTCAATAGTAATATGCCGCCTCCTCCGTCCCGCACAAGCTAGCACTATACTTGGGCCGCCGAACAGACGGAGTGATCACCCTGCAAGAACGTGCTCTAGCGGGGCCAATAGTAATTTATGACGACCGAATTTGAGTGATGGGACTTCGTTGGGTCTAAAGAAAGCGCATCACTGCGGTTCGGTTGTCCTAAATTGGTAGTGGTCCCGCCTATACTTGGGCCGGCGAACAGACGGAGTGATCACCTTGCAAGAACGTGCTCTAGCGGGTCCAATAGTAATTTATGACGACCGAATTGGAGTGATGCGACTTCGTTGGGTCTAAAGAAAGTGCATCACTGCGGTTCGGTCGTCCTAAATTGATAGTGGTCTTGCCTAGAGCTCATGATTGCAGGGTGATCACTCCGTCTGTTCGCCGGCCCAAGTATAGAGCACGTTCTTGCAAGGTGATCACTCCGTCTGTTGGGCGGCCCAAGTATAGCTTCTGGGGCTAACCTTAGGGTTAGTTTGGAGTGAGTAGAGATATTATTAATATTATTACAAAATTTTATTTTTCTGTCGACTTTTAACATAAAATCTTCGTCGGCATCCATTTATTCAACGTTTTACGATTTCAGAAACTGTAAACTTGACCTCGAACTTGACAGTGGCAGATACTGATGACACAAAAACTTGATTTGAATATTTAATTTTATGTATGTTTGGTTGCCTAGGGTATTAATAGTATATTAAATCAAATAGAATACGTACTTCGAACATTTTCGTGTTATGTAACAAGTCGTGTCAGTGTGACAGTTTAAATAATCCGATCCTGAAGCGAGAGGATTATTCTGTCAACAAGTTATCGACATATGATATAACCTGAAAATATTGAAGCCATGACTTCCGGTTACATCGGAAATTGCTACTAACTTCATTTTTTTAAATGGATGCCCATATTTTTGAGTAGATTTCGATTCTGCTTGTTTTTATAAAGGGACTTTTATAATAAAACCATGTTCAAAAACCATCTATTCTTGAAAGAATTATTTTTTTAATTTTTCCAGCTTTGCACCAGTTCTTAAAAATATCTTTTTGTTGTGTATTTCAAATTGAAGGTGTAATATAAACAACTTCATGAGTCACCACTACTTGTAGCTTACCCAAGATGCCTCTAATTTGCTTAAGATACATACAGGGTGTTGTTAATCTGATGTATCGAACGAACTTTAAATTTGTAATAATCAATTTTTTTAAATAGAATACGATTTCTGTTACTTTTTATGTTGTTCTATACAGGATGGGCCAATAGTGCGTAGTCGGTCCATATCTCCGACTATTCAAGATATCAACATGAAATTTTACGTGTGTGTGGAGAACCCCACGAAGCTTCTTTTAAAATTATGTTGATGTATACAGGTGTTCACGTGCTACGTACCAAACCAAAGTTATGCTTTTTTAAATGGAATGCCCCCCATTTGTTTACATATTTGGATTCCCCATAAAATTTCATGAAAGTTGATATGCTACACGGTGGGGTTCAGAGTAAGCGATGTTAAGATATGGCCATTTTAGTACCAGTGTGACCCCAAATTTGTGGTGCTACTGACGTCTGCTGGTCAAAACTAACTATGATTTTTTATTGGACTAGGTTCAGAGGACACTCTATTTGTAAAATCCATTAACACTTTTTTCAAAATAGTTCATATTGTACAGAGTGGCCAACTTGCGCAAAATTGAGCTTTTCTCGAAAATGTTAAATGGAACAGCCCGTATATTATTTGCGGGTTTGATAGCCAGTTTATTAAGCTTTTGACTGATGCAGATATTGGCAGGTCCGCAACTAATAATTTAGGCAGGAATAAAGATTGAACCTTAAGAATTGAGATTTTTGCCGTAATTTTGTGCCATTTTTGGCACATAAAACTCAGAAAAATGCTTACACTTTGTTTTTACAGAAAATTTATCGAACAGAGTTTACACCGGCGCGGCACAAAAAATCTCATTGCAAGATTACTTCTTGAAAGGACGGTTTTCTCCCATGGCACTCCTTGTTTCAATTTATACGTTATACCTAGGTTTAATAAGTTACCATTTATTTAAGAATATGACCATGAAGAAGCAATCTGGCGATGAAATGTTTTGTCTCAATGTGAAATCAACTCCCAGAAACAAAATGGAAATCATATTTTGTGTTTTGGGCACTAAAATATAGGAGAAACTTATAAACTAACAGTCAAATTACAACGTTTTAAAGTTCAATTTTCAATTCTACCGAAACCGTCAATCGCAGACCTAACAATATCTACATCAATCAAAAGCTTAGTAAACTGTCTATCAAATATGGAAATAATATATGGGATGTTCCATTTGAAATTTTTAAGAAAAAATGCATATTGCGTAAGCTGTACCCTGTATGATATTAAGTTTTGTGACAAAAGTACTCAAGAATTTTACAAATAGAGCAGTCTGTGAACCTAGTCCGATAAAGAAATCTTAAATAGCTTCGACCAGTAGACGTCAGCAGTTCCTCAAAGTTAGGTCCACACTGGCACTAAAATGGTAATATCTTAAAATCGCTCACTCGAAACCCTATCGTGTAGTACACTATCTTTCATAAAATTTTATTGGGAATTCAAATATGTAAACAAATGTGGGGTGTTCCATTAAAAAAAACATAACTTTGGTTTGGTGCTCAGAGTGGGAACACCCTGTATACACCAAGATAATTTTATCAGATGCTTCATGGGGTTTTCACATACGTGTAAAATTTTATTTTGATACCTTGAATAAAACCAGAGATATGGGCCGACTACACACTATTGGCCCATCCTGTATAAGTATTTATGTTGAGATTTAATAGCGGATTTGCTAAATAAAAACTCATCCTATTCTGTTAAATCTGCCTTCCACATTTCGCTGTTCGGAGAAATAATTTGGTGCTGCAGTAGTGACAAGAGGGTACTTACTCTCAAAATGCACAATTGAATCAATCTGGTCAATATATCCGTTCATTCGTCCTTCTGTGATCATCTGACTGGCAATTTTCTCCGCTTTCGAAGGAGAAATATCCAACAACGCCCCCAGTTCTTCGAAAGTTATGTTGTTGTACAACTTGCTAGCCGAAAGCAAGTTATGTTCGATGATAGCTCTGTCCAAGATGGTGGAGCCATCGATAGTGCTCGCCTTCTGATGGGGCTGCATTAGAGCCTCAAAATCTTGCAGTTCACTCCGTCTTATGATTCGATCCAAGTACATCTTCTCCAAAATTGAAACTGCCGGTAATTGCTGGCACCTTTCGTCCTTGAATAGTGTGGCCAACATGCGGGACCTCTGCTGTCCAGCAGACGCTAGAACCGTACAAATCAAAGCATTTTTCAGTGCTGTCATACGTTCTTCTTCATGTATTATGTTTCTGTACGACAGTTCGTTATAACGCTGAGCCGCCTCTATGAATTTTCTTCTATAATCAAGAACGCGAGCATAACAAACTTTGTAATAAATGTGGAGAAGCTCATTCTTGGTTTCCGCTTGCAATAGAGATGCGCGGTTTATAAAAGCTTCCGCTTGAACGGGATCGTCGTCTTCCAAATATAGACGAGCAATTTTTAAGTAAGTTTCCAATTTGTAATCGACGGTATAATGCCTTCAATAAAAATGAACATAACAAAAACAATACAGAGCGTGTAAAAATTGGCTAAAGAACTACACATGACGGTTTTCAGTTCAAACAATTAACATAAATTAACTCTGATCCACCGTTAACGGGGTACATATTTAAATTTAAAAAAGTCAATTTTTGCTACGTATTATTTTCTTAATAAATAATTTCTACACTTACGAATTAATTTTAATTATTGAATTTTACATTCATCTGAAAATCTTGGACGACTCGCTTCTAAGAGCTCCCTTTTCTTCCAAATAAAAGTAACTCTTTAATTTAACTCTGTGTGTAGACTTTTCAATTTTAAGTTGGTTCAGTGTAGTAGATAAATGTAACAATATAGTTAAGACATCCTTAGCTACACCTGTGTGAATTTAGGGTTGCCAGATATTTAAATTGGAAAAGTCTGGCACCTGGGCGGGGGGCAGGGGGGCCGAGCCCTCCACAAGGAGTGTGTCCGGGAGTGTCACCCCCGAATTTTTTTAAATTAAGTGCTTTGGAAGTCATTTTAAAGTTTTAAAAATATGTTGCATACCTTACGAAGGAATAGAAATAATGTCCTGTAGGTACTTGGAAATAAACTTTATTATGAAAAAGCACCCAAAGTATAAAAGGATCCCTCACGCGTCTGGAGGCGGTACCCACATTTTATGGTGAGGTGATGGAGCGGTAGTAAACATAGCTTCTGTCTCTAAGATGATAAATACCTATGCAATGTCATCAGTTGAATCCTTTTTGTCCCAGAAAATCTGGATAATCGGTGGCGAATTTCTTAAATTGGGGCATTTCGTTAGTTCGGCGTGGCGCGGGGCAGTTACTGAAAAATCGGGGCAATCTCGCTCAAGTCGGGGCGTCTGACAACCCTATATGAATTCAATTTGTCAATGTATGTTTCTTTAAAATCGTTCCCGAGGACGGAAGAAGCATGGTCCAACATTATGGTATTAAAATTTTCAACTCGGAATTCTATGATCATCGCCACATGTCGTTCTTTCACCAATTTATGCACACCCGTTCAAGGTACTTACTTTTGACCGGTTTCGAGAGGAATACCGACTAATACGCCAGCAGCTTCTTTCCAATTCTCATTACGTTCGTAAATATTAGATAAATGTTGGCGAATACTAGCAACCTGCTCTTCAAAAGAAATCACCCGAGGCTGCACTTTATCTAACGTGTAATGAGAAACTGCTTTGGAAATTTCATCCGGTAACTTCACAAGATGTGCGCTCACATCGGTCAATATTTGACGCGATATTACCAAACTAACATTCTCGTTAACAACTACAAGTTCATACAAATCAGTTCGAAAACTAATGCATCAAGAACTTTAACTTACTGGCTTCTATGAACATTTGCAGGCATTCAATCAGTTCGTCGCCCGATTCTGTTAAAATATTATCCAATATCGATCGGTATCTACAAAGAAATTCAGCCACATATTGATATATTTCGCCGAATGAATTTACCACAACAAACTAACTTTTCCGCCTGAATTTTATGAGAACCTCCTGAATTAATAACGTTCGCTAAGCGAACTTGTAGGTTCTTGCTCGCCATCGGAGAGTTTTCTTCTTAAAACGTTAAAATTACTGTACCGGCGACAACAGAAATGAAAATTTTCTAACACAAGTCATCTGCACAGAACACCCCACCATCTGCCAAATCCAAATCTGAAACGTCAACCAGGGAACACAAACAATGTTGCCAGGTGAAAAAACTGAAAATCACCAGACTCTTGCTTTAAAAGGTGCCAGATTTTGCAAAAAATCACCAGATTTTATAATTCGGGACCTAAGTGCCTCCGTCATACGTCAGATTTTCATTCCAAACAAAACAAAAGCACGTGCCATTTGACGTTTATCAATATTATTTACAACGTCTTAAACTAGTTTTTGCAATATAATTATAGACGTTTTGCAGTGAAAACAGTTTATTTTCAGTTTGTGTGTTGGGCTTACGCGTAAAAACTTGAATTCAACTATATGTAATTATAATTATATTTCAGAGGTTAGGTTAAAACGTCAGAAAACACGTGGCTTTGTTTTGTTTAGAATGAAAATCTGACGTTTGTGACGCGCCACTTATCTCCCGAATTTTCGCATATTAACATGCAATACGAATAATAAATAAAATATAACATAAATATAATGCTTTATATTGCAAAATAACAACTAAAACAAAATTCTTGACATTGCAAATAAAAACAAAACAAATAAGAATTACGACATCACGTGTCAGCAGCACGGAATCCACTCGCATATCATGCGTGTTGCACTGGGATCTGGGAATTTCGGTTCAAGCAGTGGAGTTTTTGAAACCGCATGAACATTCAAAACATGCAATATTTGAACAAAGACCTGCTTAAAAGCACGTACGTACGTGGAGACAAATTAGGATTGTTTCAAAACCACCTTAGGTGGGATAGCAGTCTGAAACGTCTCGTAGAACAAGAAATCTTGATTTAGTTCTATAATTCAATGCCTGGTGGGATATTTGCCGGAGGAGTAGTTGTTCGAACGGTCCAATACCACTAATTAATGCCAGATAATTACTCAAAGTAGTTGTCACTTGCTGATATCTGTCCAGAGCGCGGCAGCATATATAGCAAGATAAATTGCATGGTTTGAGTGTGTAGGGGAAAGCACCGTACTGATGAGTCCCAGAAGGACGAAACCAGTTAGTCTGCGGTTTTTCATACACATTCAAAACATGCAATATTTGAACAAAGACCTGCTTAAAAGCGCGTACGTACATGGAAACAAATTATTAATATTGTTTCAAAGCCACCTTAGGTGGGGTAGCAGTCTGAAACGTCTCTTATTAGTACAAAAAATCCGGATTTAGTTCTATAGTTCAATTCCTGGCGGGGTATTTGCCCGAGGAGTAGTTGTTCGAACGGTCCAGTACCACTAATTAGTTATACTGGTAGTACGCGAAGTAATTTTTTAATTCATAAAATTGATTTATTCTATTATTTATAATTTTCTTGATAAAATCTTCAGGGTAGTTATTTTTATTAAGCAATTTAAAACTTTTCGACAGTAGATCTTCTAAATTGTCAGCTAAACAATAGTATATTTTACAACAAGAGATGAAAATACTGTTTTTTTCGTGAGGTGAGAATCTCACGAACGAAAAAAACGTATTTCATCTCGAGTAGGAAATGCTATTTTTTCTACACATACTTATATGTATATTTGGGGGTCTGCAGATTCACAATATTCACTTTCTGAGTCCATTATTTAAAATGATATTAAATTATAAGTGAACTCTCACAATGCAAGTTATTAATTATTTATTTAGTCGTTGCTAGGTAACATACGCAGGCTACTAAATGAAAGTGTTTCTTTTATCCATTATTAAAACAATAAATATGACATTTTCATTTTCACTTCTAGAGATGAAAATATTTTCATCTCTAGAGTAAAAAAATGTCACTTTCATACCGAGTAGACAGTTGAAAAATTGCTATTTTCATACATATGTGTAGAAAATAGTATATTTTACAACAAGAGATGAAAATACTGTTTTTTTCGTGAGGTGAGAATTTGCCCACGAGCGAAGCGAGTGGGGCAATCTCACGAACGAAAAAAACGTATTTCATCTCGAGTAGGAAATGCTATTTTTTCTACACATAATTATTTGGGAGTCTGCTGGATTCACAGAATTAACTTTCCGAGTCCATTTAAAATGCTATTAAATTATAAGCGAACCCTCACAATGTTAATTATTAATTGTTTATTTAGTCGTTGCTAGGTAACATAGATACGCAGACTACTAATGAGTGTTTCTTTTATCCATTATTAAAGCTATAAATTTGACATTTTTATTTTCACTTCTAGAGATGAAAATATTTTCATCTCTAGAGTAAAAAAATGTCACTTTCATACAGAGTAGACAGTTGAAAAATTGCTATTTTCATATATACGTGTAGAAAAAATATTTTTTATTTCATGTGGGTTGTTCAGAATTCAAACAAATATACAGGCCAGACCAACTTGATTTAGTATACCATTCAGTTCGTAAATAATTTTTAATTTTGTCTGAAGTTAAGTCCAAAAATTTTATTTAATTATTTTTCGAAATTTCAATAGTAAATGATTGTAATCTAAGATGGTAGTTATTAAAATGATTAAGAATTTCATTATATTTTTCAGGAGGAACAGCAGTGAAGCTACATACATAGATACGTTATAAATAATTCTTATTGTTTAAAAATTTTATTAGCAAATAATTTGTTATTTTTATACTTTCCTCAATTTTAAATATGTATAAATCTTGACAAAAGCCCCAAATGGGCAGAAATGTCGAATTATTAGGTTTTTATTATATTTTACACGTCAGAAATTTACAAAATTGGAATAATATAGAATTACGATACTTTGGCTCTAGCACATTTCTCCCAGTTCCCTTTACATCTTTTATATTGTTGCTTTCACTCTTTCGGTCTAATGCTCCTTATAGTCTTATTAATTATATGGTTCCCAATCTTGTCAATAATCTTTTAATTTGGCAGTAGACATTAGTTGTCAAAAAAATTGAAAATAGTTGTGTTGAATATTCTTCCTGTTTTGTTGGTTGAATACCTAGGTGCAAAGCAATGCCAAATTGTTGTCTGAAGTCTTGTAAAAACCGTGGATCTTTGCACGGAATAACTTACCACAAGTTCGTCCGTATTGCGCTATGAAATTTTAAAACTTCACAGGGTTTTTGTAGAATCCCATTTCGGATGAAAGATGAATGGAACAAAATTTTAAACAAATACGGAACGAAATATTCTTCTATACATAACGCGGTGTGTTCGGATCATTTTCGACCGGAAGATCTGGACAAGGACGGTTTTCGGGTTGTTTTAAAGAAAGGAGTAGTACCTTCCTTATATTTGGATGGACCCAAGTCAAAAAAGAGCAGTAATCAGGCGAAGAAATGCACGGAAGAAAAACCAAAATTAGTTTATAAAAAACGACTACAGGAAGTTGATGAAAATCCCGATGAAGACAGAGGAGAAGGGAATACGCAAGTTGAACGCACTGAGTCTTCTACCTGGTTCAGGTTGGTGGAGACTCGATTAATTTTGGTACAATAGTTAAAGCATTGATCATAAGGTTTTCATGCCAAAGCCTAGTTGGACATGCAGTTTCATTCGTTCCTATCCAGAGCTTTTCCAAAAACTTATTAATCCTCAACAGTGTATTTGTGAACAATAATCAACTCTTTTTTTATCGTGAACTAGGTAATCCTTCGTGTTTTAGGTGTTCCATCTACATAATTGGTTATCATTTGTCGGTCGTTTCTCTGTATCTAATACCTCTCCATTGCTAACCTTATAGGCTCATTTATACATGCCAGTCAACTCGATCGAGTATTTCACTAGCACACAAAAAGCACTTGTATACACTTGGTGGTGCTAGTCGGATAATGCTCAATCTTCTCGTGCTAATAAGGAGAGTGGGTGTTACTGGTAACGTAGCTACTAGCAAGTGTAAACCGCAAACAGCGCACACTTTATGACTAATGAGTGTCGCGACGTTGAATGTTATTAGAAATTTTTGAAAGTTATTCTTCCAATTCATGTACTGCCATTCTAAGATGATTTTTGTAAGCGGCAATATCTTCATTTTTAATTCCTTCAAGAGAGCATTAGAAGCTCCAAGGGACGAACGTCTTCTGATCCAGTCTCTAACCCAAATCTAATTTTTTTCTTCCATTACGTACACGGTTGTCTAAAACTAAATTCCTAACAATAATTTAACCGAATTCACAATTAAAGGATTAACGAGCTAGGCATCAGTGGGTGAATGAAACGACGAAAGACAAACGAGGTTCTTGAAAGCGAAGTTAAATCCTGGAAAATATTAGGACGCCGCCTAGCAGTCTCTAAAGTACTTACCAACGAAGGTGCTAGGGCCAACATAGGAAACTATTCGCAATGCAAGATCTTACGGTGAGTGTAAATGTTAAACAAGGGATTAAAAAAACAATAACAACTTTATTCTCGACTTTATTATATACAAATATATACAAACGTGGGGTAAAATAAGGTATTGTCAAAATCGATATCAGGTTAGAGCCTTACAATGATTTATAAATACTAAAAATATGAAACAACTATACTTTCGATAGACAAAATCAATTACGCACTGAAGCACGTATCAGCGGCTGTCCGGCTGTAGATATCTACGTTGGCTCACAGTTATCTTACAAAATTTATTGAAATTCTTTTGATATGAAGCACAAAATTTACTTTGGTAAACTACTTAAGAAATAAACTTGTAAATCAAAGTTTTGGTGCAGCTGAATACCCAAAAATAAACAAACTTATCTGTCAATCGTTATGTCCAATGTCACTGTTGGGTGTCCTCTTCAGGTTTCACAGTAAAGTTCTGTTCTGAAACTAGTCCAATTTGGTCAAATTCAGGTGATTTCAAAACTGGGTTGTGTCCCAGGTAGGAGTAAATACTAGATTCTAAACTTGATTCAAATAACCGTGTCCTACTAAACCCTGTTCCTAAATCCCTAGATATAGAGAAAAGCCACCAATAAAACATAAATGCAATAAGCTAAAATTTGACAAGCTTACCCCTGTAATGGGGGGGAATTCCTGAAGCCTATGTCAACGAGAGGTGTTGAATTAAATTGCAGTTTCTCACTGGTTAAGTTGAGTTTCATATACGATATCTATATATTTTTCACTAAGAATCCAGCGTCTATTTGGCCCTGATACAAATCCGAACTGTCTTCGAAGCTATGCTATGCATTACCAGGTACCAACAATTCAACACCACTGCTCGAAACTACTATTTAGTCTGATTTTTGATAATTAATTCTCAGAGGCAGAATTTTCCATATATACAGGGTGATTCAGAACGGGCGTGCCAAATTAAAATGGGTGCTAGAGGAACTCCAAATAAGACGAAAAGTTTATATGAACATATGTTCTAAAGTGACTACTAACAAAGATAGGTACAGGGTGTAAAAATTTTAATATTTTTTAAATATTTTTTTATTATCTTAGTAACTAGGAAAGTTATTGAGTTGAAATTTAAGGTGTCGTTTTCATTTGCCAAGTTCTAATTTTCCAAAAAAAATTGCTCTGCTAGCCCCATCAGTAGCGCTGCTACGGGGTAGGACGTTTATTTATTTCCCAAATCCAATGTTACGCCACTGGCGAATGCAGGTGATAATAATGTATTTGTAATCTACATACGTTCAATTTGAGAAGAAATTGGTATCTTCAAAATTTTTCGTAAAATGCTTAGTTTTTGAATGAAATAGCTTTTTGTGAAATCGTGCACATGCACTGAAATTTTCCATAAAGCAATAATGCAAGGAAATTGAAAATTGAAAAAAATAGTTTATTGAGAATAATACTGACAGAATTAACAAGAAGAACGAGAAAACACATCAATTATTACATTACGATATTTAAAAAAATATTAAAACTTTTACACCCTGTACTTACCTTATTTGTTAGTAGTTACTTTAGAACATATGTTCATATAAACTTTTCGTCTTATTTGGAGTTCCTCTAGCACCCATTTTAATTTGGCACGCCCATTCTGAATCACCCTGTATAGGCTTAGACTTGAATATTCGAGAACAAAATATCAACTTCCGGTTTTTGATGCACTTCCGGTGCTCGAATATTTTATGTTCTATCAGAGGTGGGGAAACTCAGACAAAAACTAAACACTAAATTTTACCTATATTCCTAAACTTAACCATTAAAACAATAAAGCTTATAAACAAACATTGCTAAAACTTTAATAGAAGCTTATTTCAATGACAACTAAGCAATGTACAGCAAAAGATAGTGCAGCCCTCTAATTCTATGCTGCTGAACGAAAAAAGCCTCTAACTTGGAATTAAATGTATTTATATGAAGTCAAGAGGACTCTTCAAAAAAGCAGGGGTGCAAAAAGGGTTGCCTACCAACCGGGCGGCAATATACAATAAAAATCGCTATTCAGAAGTAAAATCAAATCGGCGTTTTTACACTGTAACACTTCTCTTTCTAATATATTTACTAACTCACCACACAATACTCCAGCTAAATTATAGTATGTCGGATACCAACATTTTTTGTAAATGATTTCAGCACCATTCATATTCACATTGTCTGTGGCAATCAGGAATTGACAGCCTGTTTTCCCGCTATTTACAAAAAAGTAGTCTACTGTCTTTGTTTTTTTTTTACTTTTCCTGTAAAGGTCCGACAAACAAATACTATGAAAAAAACAATAGCGAAAACAGAGATTCGCACAAGTGGAATCACATTATAAATATCGTTATTATGTTAGCATTCTTTAAAATTTATGATAACGGCTGAGATTCATCACGTTGACATTGATAAAATGATTGTGATATCAATCTGCCAGTCCATATTCTTATACAGAGGATCACGATTAATAATACCATGATCAAAACGTCCTGAAATGACTAAGTAGAGCTAATTTTCCAAAGACTTTCATAACCTCTATCTTTGCTCGGGGACTGAAGGATCCTACTTAGTTGTAGAAATGTTGCAGTAATCTTGGAAAGCAAAGAACATACGACAAGATATTTTTGCAAAATTAATGAAAGTTTTAGATTTTCAGAATTTGTATTCCCTTTGATAAATTAATATTTCTAAAAGAAGTGCTGAAATATCCTGCTATCAGCAGAAGAGAATACACATATTTTTCAGAATCTCAATACTTCATCCAACATAACGTGAAGACAGAATTTCATGTTAATTCTACTTTTAATATTTATAAGGGCAATGTATTATTTCCTTCAAAGTCAAGAAAAGGGCTGTTTTATTTAAGACAAAGACTGTTTTTTAGCATTTTAGCAAAGTAGCACGGTTTTAGGGTACATGTTTTAAACCATTATCGGATTCCCTATAAAATATTGTAACGTATTTCGAATTAATAATTTGGTTTAACAAGAAACAAATTTACAAATATTTACAATTAAAAGTAATTTGAGTACATAAAATTTGTAATTTATTATTATTATTAACAATAAGGTTTCACTCTTTCGGCCTAATGCTCCATATAGTCCTATTATTTATATGGTTCCCAATCATGTCAATCATCTTTAAATTTGACAGTAGACATTAGTTGTCAAAAAAATTGAAAATAGTTGTTGAATATCTAGGTGCAAAACAATGCCAAATTATTGTTGTTTGAAGTCTTGTGAAAACCGTGGATCTTTGCACGGAATAACTTACCACAAGTACGTCCGTATTGTGCTATGAAATTTTAAAACTTCACAAGGTTTTTGTAGAATCCCATTTCGAATGAAAGATGAATGGAACAAAATTTTAAACAAATACGGAACAAAATATTCTTCTATACATAACGCGGTGTGTTCGGATCATTTTCGACCGGAAGATTTGGACAAGGACGGTTTTCGGGTTGTTTTAAAGAACAAAGGAGCAGTACCTTCCTTATATTTGGATAGACCAAAGTCGAAAAAGAGCAGTAATCAGGCGAAGAAATGCATGGAAGAAAAGCCAAAATTAGTTAATAAAAAACGATTACGGGAAGTTGATGAAAATCCCAATGAAGACAGAGGATAAGGGAATACACACGTTGAGCGCACGAAGTCTTCTACCTGGTTCAGGTTGGTGGAGACTCGATTCATTTTGGTGCAATAGCTATAGCATTGATCATAAGATTTTCGTGCCAAAGCGTAGTTGAACATGCAGTTTAATTCGTTCCTATCCAGAGCTTTTGCAAAAACTTATTAATCTTAAACTGTGTATGTATTTGCGAACAACAATCAACTCTTTTATCGTGAACTAGGTAATCCTTCGTGTTTTAGGTGTTCCATCTACATAATTGGTTATCATTTGTCGGTCGTTTCCCTGTCTTTCTAATACATCTCCATTGCTAACTTTGTAGTCACATTTATACATGCCGGTCAACTCGGTCAAATATTTCACTAGCACACAAAAAGCACTTGTATACACTCAATGGGGCTAGTCAAAAAGGCGTGCAAGTTTACTTGGACAATGCTCAACCTTCTCGTGCTAATAGAGCTTCAAGGGGCGAACGTCTTCCGATCCAGTTTCTAACCCAAATCTTATTTTTTTCTTCCCCTTCTAATACGTCTACAATGCACCAGCTAAATTATTAATTCAGCAATTTATTTGTTATGCCATACTAAAATTGCGCAATGGGCAACTGGACACGAATTTTCAGTATTTAAAATAAAGAAAAGTTGTTCTGTTGCCCATTACATGATCAAATTAAAAATTTTCAAAACCCTGCTATAGTATGTCAGATACCAAAATTTTTTGTAAATGCTTTCAGCACGCTTTATATTCATATATTATATAATAAAATACCAAATGCAGTTAAAGATACAAAAAGTCTAAAAAAATTTAAAACTGAAGTCAGAGAAATATTAATGAAAAGACGGAAAGAAAAGGTGTAGTACAGTTAAGTAAAAGAACTAGCAAATTTCTCAACTTTGTGTAACGGCAGTTTCAATAATTAAAGTATGCATACACATTTAAAAAAAGAAAAAATACATAATGACTGAGACTAAGTACAAAGGGGCAGACCTTTCCAAAGAAGTTGTAGTATAATACTGTTTTCTTTTTCTCGTTTTATTTACTACTGTCTTATTAGGATAAAGTAGGTAGAATAAGTAAGTTAGTAAGTAGGCTGAAGACTGGATTAAATTAAGAATTTATACTTTTATGTATGAAATATGGAACTCGGGTAGAATCTTTGTATTCTAAAAGTTTATTACTTATTCATTTGTATGAATTTTGTTAATAAAGACTTTGAATTAAAAAAAAAAAAAAAAAAATTGTCTGTGGCGATCAGGAATTGGCAGGTCGACGACAACGATGAAAGTCAGCACTCGGCCGTTATCGCGCGTCAACCTGTTTTCCGGCTATTTATAAAAAAGTAGTCTATTGCCTTTGATTTTTTTTACTTTTTCTGTAAAGGTCCGACAAACAAATACTATAAAAGAAACGATAGCGAAAACAGAGGTTCCTTAACGACTGATTTACCGGAGTATAAGATGGCTGATATAAGTCACATCGTACACGAATTTCGTGTTACCCTTGCAAAATTGAACCAAATAATATGGACCGAGCTAGAATAGAATGGATCCAATGAAACCCTGAGAGTTCTTTTGTGTAAAATGGGGTTCAGGTGGAGGACGCAAAATAATAGGAAAATGCTAATTGAAATACACGATATAAGGTCTTCTCATATTTGAAGAAAATTAAATATTTCCGAAGTCAAAATAACCGATTGTTTACCTGGATGAAACATGTCTCTTCGAATAACTTGACAGATGACTGTACCAAAGGACTATTTGCAAATATCTCTAAAGGTTAATTATTGTAAATGCCGGTCGCGAAAAGGGCTTTATACCTGCATGTTTGTTAATATTTAAATCTGGATCTAAAACTGGCGATTACTATTCAGAAATGAATTCAGACAATTATGGTTTATGGCAAGTGGTTGCAGCAAAAGTTGATTCCTAATTTACCAAAGAATTCCGTCGTCGTCGTAGACAATGCACAACGTTCAGGCAAATCCCGCACCCACATCAAATTCTAAAAAGGCAGATATGATTAAATGGCTAAAAGACAAAAATATTAATTTTGAACCTAATACATATGTTAAAACTACAGTTGTACGAAATTATCAAGCATTATAAGAAGAGGTGTATAACCCAAAAGTTTGACACATTATTACAAGACCATGGACACACTGTTTTACATTTACCGCCATATCATCCAGATTTAAATCCCATAGAGTTAATACGAGTGACAGTGAAAAACAACGTCGCTGCAAAAAATACTACCTTCAAATTAGAAGCTGCGTGGAAGTTAGCCGAATTTGAATTTAATGAAGTAAAGCCAGAAGACTGGAAGAAGTGTTGTGATCATGTGATTAAGATCAAGAACAAATATATAAAAAATGAAGTGTTCGCAGACAATATCAGTGAAGTTGAACCATTACTAGCGATTCTGGAAGTGATGATTAAGACCTTTATTATTATTGTAGTATTATTTTTTTAATAGAATTACGACAAAGAATCTAATATTAATGATTATTCTGCAATAAATCACATTACTTTGCATTTTTACATTTTTTTTTTTTTTTTTTTAATAAATTGTTGCTTGGTCAACAAATTAATGTTTTTCTAAGCATAGATAATACTTTATACTAAATAAAGGTTTTGGGATATAACATCTTGTGTCTAGTGTCTCACTTTACTGTTTTATTGTCCGTCTCAGTTTTACAGCGGGAGAGTGTCTTGGGGTAGTTTTCTTTTCAGTCTTGTGTGTATATTTCTCCTTCCCAGGTTGTGGAACTGTGCACTTTCACATTCATTTATATTTTTAAAGAACTTTTTATTTTGGTTTCTCACAAATTCATTGAGTGTTGGTATATTCAGTTCACTGTGTAGTTGTGAGTTCCGAACGAACCACGGAACGTTTACTGTTATCCGTAACACTTTGTTCTGTAGCGTCTGTAACTTTTTAAAATTGGTTTTAGAAGTTCCTGCCCAAACCGCACTGGCATAGGTCAGCATTGGCCTTAATAATGTTTTATATAATAGAGTAGCAGTTTCGATTTTTAATCTTGATTTTCTGTTTAATAAGGGATATAGTTGTGCAAGTCTTGCATAGCATTCCGAGAGTTTCTTGTTGACGTGAAGGCTCCATGTTAGTCATGTGTCTAAGTAAACACCCAGATATTTGATGGCTTCATCTCGGCGGTTCTATACAACTGGTTGGTCTTCTATAACTATTCTGGGGTCGTGGTGTATGCGTCTCAGAGTGAAAATTTTTGCCTCGGTCTTATCGGCATTGATAGATATGGCCCATTTTTTAAACCATTCTAGGCTTTTATTAAGAGCGCTTTGAAGGTTATTCGTTGCTATTAGTATGTCATCGTCCTGAGTGATTATAACTGTGTCATCAGCATACATTGCGAGATGGGATTCTTCAATATCTGGGAAGTCTGAGATGTATACGTTGAAAAGTGTCGGTCCAAGTATGCTTCCTTGTGGCACGCCGGCATGGATATTTCTTGTTGATGAAAGTGTGTTATTGATTCGCACCGTGAAGCTACGGTCATCTAGAAATGAATGTAGTATTGCTGTGAGGTACATTGGCAGTGACAGCTTACAAAGTTTGTATTTCAAACCCGCTATCCACACTTTGTCAAACGCTTGTGCGATGTCTAAGAAGAGGGCAGTAGTATACTTTTTATTTTCAAAACCTTTTTCTATAATTTCTGACACTCGAAGTAGTTGATGAGACGTAGAGTGCCTTCTGCGAAAGCCGTATTGAATGGGTGGGATGATGCTGTGTGTTTCAAGTTGTTCGTTAAGTCTTGAGTGGATCACCTTCTCCAGTAGTTTTGAGAGTGTTGGAAGGAGACTGATAGGTCGGTATCCTTCTACTTGGTTTTTGTCCTTGCCGGGTTTTTTAAATAATATAATTTGAGCGTGTTTCCAGGTCTTTGGAAAATAGCCCTGTCTTAAGCATGCGTTGAATATGTTTGCTGTGTGTTTTACTGCGCTCCCTGTGAAGTTTTTCAAAATCACGTTTGTTATTAAATCATGTCCTGGTGCTTTTCTGTTAGGGAGGTACTTTATAATACCATCCAATTCGTCTACGGTTACGGTATCGATTGGTTCAGTTATGATCGGTACGTGAGTCTCTATGTATGTTTGAATTTGTCGGTAGAATGTTCTATTAATAATTCTAGGAGTAAATACTTTCTTCAAGTGATCAGCGAATAACTCGCATTTTTCGTTGTCAGTGGAGTACATACGATTGTCCTTTTTAATATTTCCTATGTTTTCAGCTTGTCTCAGTATTTTTTTGGTTGTTCTCCACATCCCTGGATCATTGGGTTTTAATTTTTCTATTAAGGCTGAATAAGATTGATAGTAGAAATTGTCCATCTCTCATTTTATATTGTGCGTTATTCTGTTTAGGTAGGTTTTCATTTGTGGGTTTCTTGTGCGTTGCCATTGTCGACGGATTGTGGCCTTCTCTTTTATTAGGTGTAATATGTGTTTTGGCGGGATTTTATAATTTGCTTTTCTCACATAATGGGATTTCTGTACGGATTTCTCAATGCTCTCCTTTACGTGGTCGGCCAGCGTGGTCACCGATTTTTCTATTTCGCTTGCACTTTTCATATTAGTGCCCAGTGATAAATTTTCGTCCAGGAGTTTCTGAAATAACTGCCAGTCGACTTTACCTTTGATTAGGGTGGGAGGAGGTCCGTTTATCTGAAGTGTGCGCTTGAAAGAGATTACTATTGGGAGGTGGTCAGAATCTAATTCTTCTATCACTTCTTGATGAATTTGGTGAGAGAAATTTTTTATAACTACAATGTCAAGTATATCCGATTGGTGGTCGTGCCGATATGGCTGGTAGGTGTGGTCATTTGGGGCAATTATTTGAAGCGCGTGTGACGTTGAGTATGTGTAAGTTTAATACCGCTGGGGTTATTTGTTCTGCATCCCCAGTATATATTTTTGCTGTTGAAATCTCCAACTGCCAGGACTGGTTTATTATCTTGATTGAAGATTCTTATTACATTTTCGTCAATTAGAGGTTTATTTGGTTGCTTATAAACTGCAACTAAATTAATGCGTTCACCGTTTTGAAGGACTAGCTGTATTCCAACCGATTCTATATTTGTGGTAATTAAATTTTCCAATTCGTGGTGTACAAATTTCTTTTTAACAATAATTGCTACACCTCCTGAGGCAACTCTCGCACGTCTGTCTTTGCGGTATATATTGTATCCTGGTACTGTGAACCGTTCACCCTCTGCTAAGTGAGTTTCGCTGACGCAGGCAATGTCTATTTCATATCTTGCCAGAAAGGCTATGAAGGTATTTCTGTTCATTTTGATACCATTGAGTTCCAATTTAGGATTTTTGTTTCATTGATTATTAAATGTTGTCTATTTTCCATTAAAGAGGGTAGGAATTATGTTATTAGTGATGAAAGTTTTAATTGTAGGTATATATTGAATAATTAGATCTTTAATAATTTGGAAGATACTGTCTACCAGTGATGTTGATGAGTCGTTTTGGTTTGGCAATGCTCTACTTTTAAGCTTGTCGGCGAACGTTTGATTGATATATTGGTTGCAAAATTTATGTTTTGTTTAGGTTTGCGGAATTGTGTTTGTTTATCCTGAATTTCCTTATAGTACTTACAGCCTTTGTAGTTTCCGGGGTGGTTTTCGCCGCAGTTAACACATATGGGTAGATCTTCCTCCTTTTTATTGCATTCATTGTAGCTATGGCTTTCTTGGCATTTGACGCATCGAGGCTTTAGGTTACAATAGTTTTGGCATCGGTGACATTGGGGGACACTGTTGCTTTTCCTTCTAGCTTCAACAGCTACTATACAATTAAAGAATTTTTCTAGTTCAAATATTTCTTTTCCTCTTTCATTGTTAACTAGTTCTACTGCGCATAAGGGTATGGTTTTCCTAAATTTGTTAAACAGGCGAGTCACAGATGTCACAGGTTAGTCTTCTTTTAATAATCCTTTTACTTCTTCGGGAGTGAGTGATTCAGGGACATGTCTTATTACTACTTGCAGGGGTTTATCGTCCGGGTTTTGATATGTGTGGAAGCGAATATTATTTTCGCAGTAATATTTTGTTAGTTTCCTGTAATCTTCGGCATTATTGAGGTTTATTCTGAGATTGTTTGCTGTTTTTAGTGTGGTAAAGTTTTTGTCACTTACAATATTTTGTCTGATGCTACTTCTTTATAGTTAACTGTTTCATGAAGAAATATCGGAGGTATTTTATTTTTTGGTTTGTTAGAAGATGGTTTTTGTGGTAGAGATGGACCTTCTTTATTTTTGTCGATAATTTTTTCCAAGTCATCTGGTAAGTAATACTTGTTTTGTGTTAGCACTTGTTCGTAGTTCCAGGCATACCGCTTCTGTGTTTCATTCAGAGGTGGTGATAACAAATCAGCCTTACGTTTATTATTAGCGTTAAGGTTCATGTTTGGTGATACCTCGAGTTGGACCTAAGTCGCAGGGCGACTTCCTTTGAATCGCGTACACTCTTATTCCGATTTTTTATCACTGATAGCAGAGCTCACTATATCACAACCGCACTCGGTCGCGTGTGGAACTCGATCCTTTTACATTCTGGATTACCTTTGGTACTAATAATTTTCTTAATACACGTTGAATATTATTTACTGAATTAGTATTATTTAATATTTATTCCCAAGAGTAAAAAAAAGTCCTCGCCACTGTTGCGCTGACTTAGATGTAGGTTGTGGCAGGTGCCAACGCGTCGGACCTCGCCAACTTAAATCTGTTGGACTGTTGGTCCATTTAAAATAAAGAACTTGATTGTCATACAACAAAAATATGGGACACGCTGTTTGACAAAAAATAATTTTAATAGAGAGAACGTCCTGAATAACAACTTTTTTATCTCATTTCAAAAATAAAGGCACCATTTGGCTTTTCCAAAACGTTGAACTAGATACACTATATACAAAATTGACCGACAGTATCTGCATCTTGCATCTGTGACACCACATTTCAGAATATTAAGATTATATTTTTATTTTAGGGCCAACGAAGTGGAAATCATCGATATTGGTCAAATATTAGGTAGAGACGATTATTAGATGCGATTGTTTATTTCATATTTATATTTGAATGCTCTTTGTGTGATTTTGTTATGAATTTATAAGACTTAATTTACATCATTTTTTTATATTTTTATTTTGTAAACTTCTCATTCACTGAGAAAATAAAAGTACCTAAAAAAGAGAAAATAAATGTTTTAATTCCTTCGAACTGAAAAATACACGTATTTATTGTTGAGTAAAAACGCCGGCTCCAATTTTCTTGAACCTAAAAGGTCTCCTCCGATTTCTGGCACTGAAAATAACATTGAATAGAAATAAACTTAAAGAAAACGAAGTACGCACCTGATGTTTCTAAAAAACACGGCACACTGAGGAAAAGTTCCCGAAGGAGCCCAACTTTCTAAATAAACATCCATAAATGCGCACAAATGCCTCAACTGCACAGACAGCAACCATCCTGCCCTAGAAACGTTCAAAGTATTCACCGCTCGTTCCATATCCTAAAACGGATTAAAGAATCAGTGGTGGTTCTAGTCTGATGCTGCTAAAATGGTATTGCTTTTACTTCTTGGGATTTCAAGAATTTATTCAATGCTTCTGGGTAGAGTAAGTCCAATGTACAAAAAATACAACAAAGATAACAAAACTGGAAATATATTATTGACTATTTAAAACGTCTTCTATTTTATAACATGGGACTTTTGATGCAGAGCTGATCTATGTGGTGTTTCCAATTCAACCGTGAATCTATGTGGATACCCTGTAACTGTTGCAACGCACTTAATTTCAACGCTTTTGTGCTCATTTAGGATCAACTCGTTCTTCTTGAACAATTCCACTGCAGCTTGCTTCCCCTCGTCTAATTTGGATTGTACTTGGTGGGAGTTAGCTACAGTGACAGTGGTATTATCTGCATATAATACCGCATGGCACTTCAGATGTATATGAAAAAAATACTGATCCCAAAATAGAACCTTGGGGAACACCTCGGATGAAAGGTTTTAGCTGGCTAGCAGAGTTATGTTGCCATACAATTTGTGTTCTGTTTGTCATATAGGTAGTACATTTTTTTCTCCTGTGAAAAGAATTATATCAAAAGCGTTACTTAGGTCATATAAATATGAGGAGCATTTTTAATGCGATTCAGACATACAAACGACAACAACGAATTCATTGCATCCACATTAGCACGAAATCCAAATTGCTCTGAACAATAGCAATTTTATTTATTAAAGAAACTATTGACTCGTTTCAATATAATATACTCCAATCGCTTGGAAAAAAAAACAGGCAATATTGGAAAAGGGTAAATATGTATATGCACCGAGCACGCACATTCTGCAGGCTCCGTATATGTTTTTCTAAATTGTTGTAGATTAACAGAGCATTTTTGTTGATTTTCTGAGCGAATCTTGGTGACTTGACTGCTGGTTGTGTATTGTACAAATAATTTTAACTAGATGAACCCGTGGGCTACGCTCCACGACTTTTATGTAGTGGTGAATCGGTTTAGTAATTATACTTAAAACGTAGGCGCATTCCCATAGAATATTGTTCAAATATGACATGTTTTGAATGTGTATGGAAAACCGCAGACCAACTGGTTTCGTCCTTCTGGGACTCATCAGTAAGGTGCTCTCCCCTACACACTCAAACCATGCAATTTATCTTGCTATATATGCTGCCGCGCTCTGGACAGATATCAGCAAGTGACAACTACTGAAAGTATTAGCAAGACTTAATTCTTAGCCGAATTATGTGGCGGTGATGAGAGGTACTGGACCGTTCGAACAACTACTCCGCGGGCAAATACCCGGCCAGGCATTGAATGGGGTCGTTACACAATTTTTAAAAATCATATTTTCCCGAAAATCTTCGTAAAATATTTGACCCGTATTTTTTTATTTTTCTCACAGCGAACGTTTTAGGCATCTAAACCACCATCAAAGTTAAGACCCTGGCCCTTTAAGCCTTTTAAATGATGACGTATCCGCGGCAATGCAGAGGAGTGTCAATATTAGCCGGAAAGTACTACCGTTGTTTGTTTATGCTTGCTATACTTGGGCCGCCCAACAGACGGAGTGATCACCCTGCAAGCATGAGCTCTAGACGGGACCACTATCAATTTAGGACGACAGAACCGCAGTGATGTGCTTTCTTTAGACCCAACCAAGTCGCATCACTCCAATTCGGTCGTTATAAATTAATATTGGCCCCGCTAGAGCACGTTCTTGCAGGGTGATCACTCCGTCTGTTGGGCGGCCCAAGTATAGCGCAAACGTCATCTTGTGTCAAGTCAAACGCGTCGAACGTAAACTGAATTAATAAACAATCGTGGCAGTCTAGTCCTTTGACAGTGTCCAGTGTTGTTTTTCAGTTTGTCTAGTATCCAAATAAATGAAGCACTCACCGTTTTGTTTTAATATTTTTCATTTCAGCACTCAAATAGTCCATATCGGTAAATTGTCTGAATCGGCTTTAACGAAACCTTGCTCTATTTTCCGTACACAAATACGAGGACAGTTCACCAATTGTTGTCCCTAACATAGTTGGGGTGGTCTGACAAAAAATAAAATAGGCGCATTCAATTCTGTGACTTTTCAAAGCTATAACTCTAAAGTATTATTAATTTGACTTTCTTCAGTGCTTTTCTGTGTACGTTTGTAGTTAGAGTGTCACAAAAATGGATAAAAATGAACTCCGAGCGGTGATAAAGTATTTGCAAAAGAAAGGTTTGACGCCAATTGAGATTCATCAAGATATGGTAAATGTGTTAGGAGATGATGCTCCAACTTATCAGATTGTCAAAAAATGGTCTAGAGATTTTAAACTTGGCCACCCCGCAAATTTCGCGTTGTGCCGTCCGCTGGAAAACTCATGGCAACAATTTTTTGGGATGCCGAAGGAATTTTGTTAACAGACTACTTGGAACGTGCAACGTGGACACATTATAACAGGGATTTACTACGCTGGATTAATAAGAAAATTGCGCGAAGCCATTAAAGAGAAAAGAGGAGGAAAGTTGACCGCTGGAATTCTCCTTCACCATGACAATGCCCCTGTTCACAAGAGTCGCATTTCAATGAGTGCCATTTGTGAATCTGGGTTTCAATTGCTGGAGCACCCGCCTTATTCGCCATGCATAGCCCCCAGTGACTACCATCTATTTCCAAAACTGAAGGAACATCTTCGTGGACATCATTATCCCAATGAAAATGCGGTTATCCAGGCTGTAAATGGGTGGTTGGAGGAGCAACCAAGAGAATTTTTTCTGAGCGGCATCAAAGCTTTGGAACACAGATATGCAAAGTATATTTCAGTCCATGGGGAAATATATTTTTGTTGTGCTAGACTTCTTCTTTCTATGTTAGGGACAATAATTAGTGTACGACCCTCGTACTTCTGTCGTGCTTCTGTCGGTAAAGTCCGGGGCGTATGGTTGTGACGATCTAAACATTTCGCTTATTCTTCTGTGTTGCCCGTTCATTATTCCTTTCCTGACTCATATTTCCAATGAATGCATACGCAGCTCATATTTTCTGACAGTCTGGAAGCGTGCACATGTAATTCCTCTTCCTAAGGTTGTCGCACCTTCAGAATTTAGTGATCTCCGATCCATAAGTATTCTTCCTGTCCTTTCGAAAATATTAGAAAAAATTCTTGAGATTCAGCTGCGTGTGCATTTAGACTCCTTTAATATACTACCCTTGAGGCAGTCGGGCTTTCGGCGGGGTCATAGTTGTGCTTCGGCTTTGTCCGATATTACAGATGATATTTTTCGTGCCTTGGACCATAACAGAATTACTGTTTTGATTCTAATCGATTTTTCCAAAGCCTTCGACATGCTGAACCATGACATTATGATCTCGATTTTGCATCATATTGGCCTTGCCCCCGACGCTGTAGAGCTTATTGCTTCTTTCTTATCTGATAGAAGCCAGTGTGTTACTTATAACAGCAATTTATCCTTGCCGTGTAAACTAACATCTGGCGTGCCTCAGGGAAGTATTCTTGGGCCTATCTTGTATACCATTTATACATCTTCTTTTCATAAATCGTTTCATCACTGTAATTATCATTTCTATGCAGATGATACTCAACTTTACCATTCTTTCGAAGTTACAGATATTCGTAATGCATGTTCTCGCATAAATAGTGATCTTGAAAAGTTAGTTAATGTTTCCAAACAACATTTATTAAAGATTAATCCCAAGAAATCTTCTGCTATTGTGTTTGGGGGTGAAGGGTCCAGGATGACCATGGCAAACGACATGGTCTTAAAGATACACGATGCCGTGGTACCTTTCACGAGTTGCGTTAAAAGTTTGGGATTACTCATCGATACTAACTTGCGTTTTACTCAGCATATTAACTCTCTGTTACAGAAGGCTTACCTTGCGTTGAAACTCGTGTATGGGCAGAGGCATTATCTCAATTTCAATACTAAGAGGACGTTGTGTGACTCACTTGTTCTTTCTCATTTCAACTTCTGTGATTCTGTCTATGCTCCCTGTCTCTCGTGTCGTGATAAATTTCGTATTCAGAAAGTTCAGAATTCATGTCTTCGCTTAATGTTTGGAATTCGAGCAAGTTCACGCATCTCCCATAAACTGAAAGACGCGAAATGGTTGAATATGTTCAATAGACGTCGCCTTCACATGGTCTGCTTCTTTCTCGGTATTGTTCAGTTCCATTTGCCTTTGTATTTGTATAATAAACTTGTTTTACGAACTGATGTGCATGGCGTTGCCACTCGTTGAAAGTCGCTAATGCTCACGATCCCGCGGCATCGCAAGGAAATATTTAAAAGATCATTCTCATACAATATTGTGTCCTGTTTAAATAACTTTCACTCATTTCTAACTCTTTCTTACGATTCCGCGAAACATAGATTATTTAAAATTTTTCTTGACCAGCAGTAAATAGTTCCTCTGCATTACGTGGGCTGTGCATAGATGTCCTAATCTTTCCTTTCTCCACTTCCTTTTCTTTTACTTTCTCTGTTCTTCCTCTTCTTGTCTTGTTTTTCTTTGTCGTTTGTTCTCCCTTCGGATACGTTTTTTATTTCTAACATATTTTTTTCAGATTTAGTTTAATTTATTTTATTTTGCAAATTGGCCTGCATGGAAGATCAGGCTCTGTGAATGCTATATTAGGTATTCACAGATGCCTGAATGCAGGCCATTTAACACCAGTTTCGATCTGTGTAGGTATAATTTTATTTTTTTTGTAATTCATTGAGGTGTTAATAAACGTATTATTATTATTATTATTATTATTGTATACTAACTGACACAATAAGTAGGAATAAAAACACATAAATAAACGACAGAAAGCTATTTATACGCCCAATACAAATAAAAATAACCTCCAAATGTCAAAATCTATTGCTCCCTACTTTGCCGATACCGACTGAAACTCCACGTAACATTAGCTATCTGGGTATCAAAACATCAATTCATATGACCAATCACAAGCGCTTCTAAGCTAATGACGTAACGGAGGCAACATATGTTTCTGTTTAATTTTCCGAAGGCGCGCTTCGTGCTAAAATCGCATTGTTTAATTTTTGGGCTACTGGTGAGTAAATAAATGTAACCCAGAGGGTCATTAAACACCTAGTTACTTATTTCTATCAAAATTATGTCGATATTCTATTTAGTGCAACGACCCCATTATAGAACTAAATCAAGATTTTTTGTACTACAAGACGTTTCAGACTGCTACCCCACCTAAGGTGGCTTTGAAACAATCCTAATTTGTCTCCATGTACGTACGTGCTTTAAAGCAGGTCTTTGTTCAAATATTGCACGTTTTGAATGTGTATGGAAAACCGCAGACCAACTGGTTTCGTCCTTCTGGGACTCATCAATACGGTGCTCTCCCCTACACACTCAAACCATGCAATTTATCTTGCTATACTCGTATATGCTGCCGCGCTCTGGACAGATATCAGCAAGTGACAACTACTTTGAGTAATTATCTTGCATTAATTAGTGATACTGGACCGTTCGAACAACTACTCCTCGTAGTACAAAAAAATCTGGATTTAGTTCTATAATTCAATGCCTGGCGGGGTATTTGCCCGAGGAGTAGTTGTTCGAACGGTCCAGTACCACTAATTAACATATAATATTGTTAAATCATTAATTGCGTTTAATTTGATATAGCAAAAACCATTCTTCCTACGGGTGCGACGTTGAACCCCAGGTTGAACTACGACTGCGAACAGCGCTGAGCAGATCCAAGCGTCCATCGGAATGATGCCGATGCAATTTTCTTATTTGCGTTAAAGAAACACCTGATCGAGTGCACGACCTCACCCATACGATCTACGCCAGTTGAAAAGAGACCGAGCGACCGATATCCCCACCCGTAAAGTGTTGTGCCAGTTCGCTTTTAATATTATGATGATAAGCTTTTGTTTTTGTGAAATTTTGCATCGCGATGTATACATATGTAGTTCAACCACTTCTACGAACTTGCAAATAAGGCCCGTTTCAATTCTAATCTTTAAATAAGTCATTCCATGGGCAGAAGAAATAGACAGAATGAAAATGGAAGTAAACACCAACAAATGTATACTGATGATTGTTAATAACAGATCCGGCAATCGAACTGATAGGTCAGTTATAATTAAGGGGCAGGCTTTAGAGATGGTAACAGCATATGAATATTTGGAAAGTGTTATATCAGAAGATGGAAAGGCAGATTTAGATAATGCCAACAGGGCAAAGAAAGCAACGAACATATATTATGCTTTAAATAAAACCATATTTTATAAACGAGAGATTGGGAAAGATTAAAAATATATGATGCCACGAGTACCTACCTTGACATATGCAAGTGAAACCTGGATGTTGCAGAAGAAATATGAAAGCAAACTGACAGCAGATGAAAGTTCTAGCCTAGGACCACCGGAAGGCATGGAGGTAGTGGGCCTTGAAGTGAAGAGAAGAAAAATCCGACACCTCCAGGGCAAAAGGATAGGATAAGAAGAAGATAAGTCAACCAGTTTGTTTAGCCAGAGTTGTGTTACATTTTGTTAAATTTCGCTCTATCAAATTCAGGTGTTGCTATTTGCTCACGGAAATTCTCTTAAATTTGTTTCGTCTGTTGCAAGTTTACATAAAGAATTTCCTGAGAGAAATTAGAATTTCACCAGGGAGTGTTACTTCGCGAAAGATGTTTGGGGGTGATTCCAAGACCAAGTTATTCAGGTACTGAAACATCAGAAGACAACGGAAGGCAGGAGCGAGTGATTAATCTAAAAAGTACATTTCTCGCGAAACATTTTTATCGCATATGTACTGTTTACATGTGTATCTTACATAGTTTAGAAGTTATTTTGAGGAAAAGTGATCAAAGTGCAGTTAAGACTTATTTGGAAGGAACATTTCAGTCTTTTCTAAATGTTCAAAATATTATCGTGGTAATTTCTGTACACGCAAAACACGCATAAACATAGCACTTCTATTTCAACCAGTCCATAGTCAAAATAGATTTCACACATTACCTCAACAAAAACTTACCCTTAATTCATCGGAATTATCTGAATGGTGCGTTCCGTTATAGTTCAAAGTGAGAGAAAAGAGGGGAGCTTGTTTCGGATAGTCGTTTTTGATGGCAATGTGCGCCTGCAGAACAGCTATTGAAACATAAAAAAATTACTTTTAAAATTTAGAGGGGTTTAGTTCAACAAACCGGGAGGTCTGGATATGGTGGCTAAATAAAATACGTCCCCCGGAAGTGCAATTTCATGTTCCACCAATGCTTTCGTGGAAGCGGTTTGACAAAACTTCATCCAAGTCGAACTGGACCAATTCGTAAGAGTAGAAACAGCGTTCTTGGGGTAAGCGATTGCTTCGGGAATGGCAGCGATCAAATTCTGATCTAACTGTTGCAGCTGCAGAGCGAGCGCCACTCTGGATTTAAATCTAGCATGCAGGGCTTTCATGACGCTCCCTACGTTGTTCAAACTCAACTGATTCGAATCCTTTCTGTTGAGGAAATCGAGACCGCAGATTTTCTGCGCCCAAACGTACGCAAATCCGATTCCCAGGTTACGAAAAGGCCCCAAGCCTTTCTTTTGCAACTGATCGTGGTTTTCGGGATTGGGACTTTCCGTACCGAAATCGTCATCCATGAGTGCCCCGGTTACATTCTCCCCTAACAAAATGTCCCTGGCGGTAGTTCCCGTCAAATTGTTGGGGATCGAAACTGTAGGAACCACAGTGATGACCTTCAGGAAATGGTAATAGGTGAATTTCAAATTTAATTTTGCGTCGTTGCCTTCCAAGGTTAAAGATATTTCTACGGACAACGGATGGGATTCGAGTATTTTACTCTTCTTTTCTTCGCGAACGTCTGGTTGATGCGTCGATTTCCGATGTCTCCTTTTCTTACTCACTTCAACAACTTCCTAAAATAACAAGGAAAAAAAGGTGAAATTTCGTCACAACTATTTTATTCCTCGATAATAATAATAATAATATGGATTTATTCGCATTTAGCTATTACACAAACATTTCCTAACTCCATACACAAATGCATTACATATAGGGCAATTCTCGGAGACGGTCGGTTAGACGTTTCTTAGAAACAGCAGCGAATTAAAATCTGGAAATTTGCGCACAAAAGTTCTCGGCTCAGGCCATTCTAATTAAAATATTTTCAATGCCCGACAACTTCCGATTATACCGGAAACAAGTACCTACTCTCTTATTTTAAATGGAATATACTGAATATTTTGTCATTTTTGGATTCCTTGACAAATTTTTGGGTCACTTTATACATTCTACCCTTGTTTATATACATATACAGGGTGATCTATAATGAGTGTAACAAACTTCTAGGGTAGACAGAATACTTAAAAATAACGCGAAAAACCTTAATCAACGTAGGTCCAAAAATGCCGGCTAAGCGAGATACAAGGTGTTGAAATTTCTTTAAAAAATGTTATTTTTTTTAATATCTGGAAAACTATCAGAGGTATTTATCTGAAATTTGGAGTATAGCAATTCATTGAAGTTATTTACTATACTTGGGCCGCCGAACAGACGGAGTGATCACCCTGCAAGCATGAGCTGTAGACGGGGCCACTATCAATTTTGGACGACAGAACCGCAGTGATGCGCTTTCCTTAGACCCAACGAAGTCGCATCACTCCAATTCGGTCGTCATAAATTAATATTGGCCCCGCTAGAGCACGTTCTTGCAGGGTGATCACTCCGTCTGTTGGGCGGCGCAAGTATAATTTATAAATTTTGAGTTTTGTACTCTCACCAGTGGCGTCACTACGAGGTGGGGAGACCACATTTACTACCGAAACTATGTTACGCCACTGACTTACACAGATATGTTGCAAAATATTTGAATCTTTGTTTTATTTACAAGAAAAAGTCTTTCTTTAGTTTTTTGCGTATGAAGCGTAGTTCCAGAGAGAAATAATTATGTGTGTAACATGGTGCATTAGTCCGAGATTTTAAAAACGAAATTGTTAACCATTCTCTGTAACAGTAAAGCGTTGTTAATATCGAATTAGCGTGTAAATACTCGAGAATAGCACAAAACAGCTGAAAATAATAGGTAACGATACAAGAAAATATTAAATTTTTGTAAGAAATTTCAACACCCTGTATCTATTTTTGTAGCCATTTTTGGGCACATATTCATTAGGGATTTTCACAATATTTTCACAGCATTTACACGCCACTTCAATATTAACAACGCTTTACTGTTACAAAGATGACTGATGATTTCGTTTTTAAAATCGCAGACTATGCGCCATGTTACACAAAATTATTTCTCTCTGAAACTATGCCTCGTACGCAAAAAAACAAAAGAGAGATTTTTTCTTGTAAATAAAACAAAGATTCAAATATTTTGCAACATATCTGTGTAAGTCAGTAGCGTAACATAGTTTCGGTAATAATTGTGGTCTCCCCACCTCGTAGTGCCGCCACTGGTGAGAGTACAAAACTCAAAATTTATAAATTAGTAAATAACTTCAATAAATGATTATGTCCAAAATTCAAAATGAATAGCCCCGGTAGTTTTCCAGATATTTAAAAAAATAACATTTTTTTAAGAAATTTCAACACCTTGTATCTCGCTTAGCCGGCATTTTTGGACATACGTTGATTAAGGTTTTTCGCATTATTTTTAAGTATTCTATCTACCCTAGAAATTTGTTACACTCATTATAGATCACCCTGTATATGATAGACAAGGATTCTACTCAATATTTTAAATGTACCATTTTTGAGTTACCTATTAATTAAAAAAAAAATTAAAGCTGCCAATCTACATTTAAAAATCAGTATTTCGCAAACCACAATGAATGGAACAAAAGCATTTAGGGGATGTGATCACAAAAGATATAGATACTGTGCATCTCCCTTATATTCTTAATATACTATACAGTGTGCCCAATATATTGAGTTTATTTTGAGTACAGCTACCTTTACATCAAATTCGATATCGGCATCCACTTATAACTATATGGATCGGTCAAGAAAATATTCGAAAGTAGCCTTTTTAACATTAGAAACCTTCCACCAAATTTCATTTCCTTAACTATTTCAGATTTTGACAAAAAAAATATAAATATAATTTCCACCTCCCACTTTGGAGGAGCGTTTAATTTAATTTTCAACAAGGAATCGCCTCTTAATTTTTCTTGCACCTATTTGGATACACCCCGTATATGGCACACTGTATAATTTATTAAAATTATCTGTGGCAGCATCCCCAAAATGATTTTTTCCCATTCATTGTTTTTGTTTAAATATTGCATGTTTTGAATGTGTATGGAAAACCGCAGACCAACTGGTTTCGTCCTTCTGGGACTCATCAGTACGGTGCTCTCCCCTACACACTCAAACCATGCAATTTAACTTGCTAGCAGGTCTTTGTTCAAAGATTGCATGTTTTGAACAAAGACCTGCTTAAAAGCACATACGTACATGGAGACAAATTTGGATTGTTTCAAAGCCACCTTAGGTGGGGTAGCAGTGTGAAACGTCTCGTAGTACAAAAAATCTGGATTTAGTTCTATAATTCAATGCCTGGCGGGGTATTTGCCCGAGGAGTAGTTGTTCGAACGGTCCAGTACCACATTCATTGTTGTCTGAGAAATATTGATCTTTAAATGAAAATTGGAAACCCTTTTTTCAGAAAAAAATTGATAACTTGAAAACTATGCTCTTTAGGTAGGTACTGAGAAGCTTGTATAAAGTGATCCTAAAATTTTTCAAGAAATCCAAAAATGACAAAATATTCGATATATTCCATTTAAAATAAGATAGCAGGTCGAGTAGCAGGTACTCGTTTCCGGTATGCAAAACCAGAAGTTGTCGGGCGTTGAAAATATTTTAATTAGAATTTGAAAATTGAGATGGATAGGTTAGCATTAGACGTAGTAGGTATCAGTGAAGTGCGATGGCCAGAAGCTGGAGACTTCTGGAGCGGAGATTTTAGAGTAATACACACAGGATCTGTAGGAGGAAATTCGGGAGTAGGAATTGTTATGCGGAAAAAAGTAGGACAGAGTGTAGAAAATTTCTTACAGCAAAGTGACAGGGTAGTTATGGTTAGGTTAGATTCGAAACCTGTAAAAACAGTAATAATACAGGTATATATGCCCACTTCTAACTACAGTGATGAGGCCGTAGAGGCAGTTTATAGTGATATTGAATATGTGCTAGATTTTGTGAGAGGGCACGAAAATTTAATAATTACAGGAGATTTCAATGCAGTCGTAGGCACAGGGCGAGAGGGCGGAATAGTTGGCCCCTTTGGATTAGGCAATAGGAACGATAGGGGAGTTAGACTGATAGAGTTCTGCGATAAACATAACTTAACGGTCGCGAACACTCTATTTCACCATCATGTTAGGAGATGCTATACGTGGAAGATGCCAGGAGACTTAGGGAGATATCAAATAGATTACATTCTCGTTAGGCAAAGATTTAGAAATCAAGTTAGGGATTGTAGAAGTTATCCAGGAGCAGATATAGATAGTGATCACAACATAGTCGTTATGAAAGCCAATCTTAAATTTAAGATTTTGAAAAAAAGAAGCGGAAGAAGGTATCTTGACCCAGAGAAACTAAAAGATGATGATATGCGCAATAAGTTCGAGAAAAAGACAAACGAAGCACTAAAGGGCACGGGTGGAAATATTGTTAGGGACATAGAGGCAGAATGGAATTGCATTAAAAATAGTTTAGTTTCCTCAGCTAGGGATATTTTGGGTCATAAACAGAATGAAAGTAGGAAACCCTGGATAACAAAACATATTGTGAGTCTAATAGAGGAAAGGCGAAAATATAAAAATAGGTTAGATGAAACAGGGAAACAAAGATATAAGGCGATCAAGTGGGAAATTATTCGGGAATGTAGGAAAGCGAAAGAGCAATGGATCGATAATAAATGCAAAGAAGTGGAAGATAAATTCGAAGTAGGAAAGACTGATGAAGCATATAAAATAATTAGGAGAAATTTTAGAGAAATTGGATCTAGTACCAAAAACATTAGAAATGAGGCAGGAGATATCCTAATCGGAAGTGGGGAGAAGGCAGATAGGTGGAAAGAATATTTAGGAAACTTATATGCGGGACAGGAAGTGCAAGATATATTAGAAAGCGAAAGCAGTGTAGAGGGGGATAACCTAGGGAGTCCTATAATGAGAGAAGAGTTTGAGATAGCACTAAAAAGTTTAAGGAATAATAAAGCACCAGGTATAGATGGCTTGCAGGCAGAAATCTTAAAGTGCGCAGGTCAAGAGGTAATAGATCGTTTATTTAAACTAGTTAGTCGCATATACCTGACAGGCGAGATTCCAGAAGATTACAAACGGAACATCATAGTAGCTTTGCCAAAAAGAAAAGGCGCGGATAGATGCGAAAATTTTAGAACTATCAGTTTAACTTCCCATGCGTCAAAAATTTTAACTAGAATTGTGCAAAGAAGGATGGAGAAAAAGGCGGAAGAAATATTAGGAGAAGATCAGTTCGGATTTAGACGAAATAGAGGAACGCGCGAGGCCATTCTAGCTTTACGAGTAATTATAGAAAAAACAATAGAAAAGAGAAAGAGCGTCTATATAGGATTTGTAGATTTAGAAAAAGCCTTCGACAACGTAAAATGGGGGAAGATGTTCGAAGTGCTGAGAAAGGTAGGGATGAAATACAGGGACAGAAGAATAATACATAATCTCTACAAAGAGCAAAAGGCAGTTATAGAATGTGAGCAGGAACGAAGGGAAGTAGATATCCGGAAGGGAGTGAGACAGGGATGTGCATTGTCACCTCTAGTTTTCAACTTATATATCGAAGATGCGATTAATATTGTTAAGGAAAGAACAGCCTCAGGGATCAATGTACAGGGCCAAACTATTAACATGCTCAGATTTGCGGATGATATAGCAGTGTTAGCATCTAGCAAAGAAGAATTAGGAGCGGCTTTGAATGAAATGGAAGCAGTTTTGACACAGGGCTTCGGCATGAAAATCAATAAAAAGAAAACTAAAATTTTGGTATGTAGGGGATGTGAAAATAGAACTAAAATGGAAATACAAATTGGAAATGAGAAGATAGAGGAGGTCGCGGATTTCTGCTACTTAGGAAGTAAAATAACTCAAGACGGTAGGAGCACTAAAGATATAAAACAAAGAATGGCGCAGGGCCGAGTTGCGTTTAACAAAAAGAAACAACTGTTATGCTCGAGAACGGTTAATATAGAGACTAGGAAGAGACTCTTAACGTCGTATGTATGGAGTACGGCATTATACGGGTGCGAAACTTGGACAATAGGAGAAGCGGATAGAAAAAGAGTAGAAGCGTTTGAAATGTGGTGCTACAGACGCATGATGAAGATACCGTGGATAGATAAGGTTAGCAATAGGGAAGTGTTAGAAAGAGTTGGGGAAAGGCGAAAGGTATGGAAAACAATAAAGAGTAGGAGAGATAGGATGGTAGGACACCTTCTAAGACACGAAGGAATAGTTCGCGACATACTAGAGTCAGAGATAGGAATAAAAAGAGGTAGGGGTAGGCCTAGATTAGACTACTGCTCTCAAATAGTTAGGGATGTAGGATGTTCTACTTTTAGGGAAATGCGTAGGTTAGCTCAGGATAGAAAAGAATGGAGGTACGCGTCCAACCAGTCTTCGGACTGAGAACCTTATGATGATGGTCACAGTCGAGAATCTTTGTGCGCAAAGTTTCAGATTTTAATTTGCTGTAGTTTCTGAGAAATGTCTAACCAACCGTCTCTGTGAATCACCCTATACAGGCGAACCTACATTTCTTTTGATTTTCAATAAAATTCTAAATAAATAAAGTATAAAAATATTTAGGACACCTAAAATAGTTTTTTTGAACTGATTACAGGGCCCACACTTACTTATTACTTAAATTAAAGTCAGCCAACAGCATACATACTATACAGGTGTCCCACGCAAACCGTTCATTAGAAGTTTATAGGGTTCCCGTTATAATGGAAATTTGAACATTTTACAGCTTAACATAGATGATTCCGTTCTCCTCAGGCAAAATACTTTCAACGTTCTAGTACTTCCGGTTCTACCGGAAGCAGCCATCAACTGTGTTATTTTAAATGGAATGCCCTGTATATTTGCACTATTTTGGATTCCGCATTGAATTTTGAACAACTTTTGCTAATGGTTTGCACACATATCTTATCTAACAGTTACGAAAGCGAGACTGTGATATAACTAGACAAAGCCAATAAAATTCCGGATAAAATGGAGTGTGGCACAATATAGTTGTGGATAAAACGGAGCAAATAAAAACTTTACCTGTTTCGGAATCAAAAATCAAATCAAAATAACAAATAGGCCTAATAAAACTGCCAAACGTAGAAACTTCTGGAAGGCCGACTAAAACAGTATTAATTCGTATACTCATGCCCAGATACCCAGATTCCAAGCAAACTAAAAGGTGGCATCTATTGGATAAGTCTGTGAGTGTGATAGTCAGCAGTCTCATCGGCTTACCCACTCACTGCAGTATCTAATTATAATAATGCGGAGTTCCGCATTAACAGGATTCGTATAATCGGTGTTCTACTGTACATGTTTAAACAATGCGCTAATGGAGTGAGATTATTGAAGACACATCACTCACCTCTTGAACGTCATTTTCTTGCTCAGATTCGTGATCACTCAAAGCAAAATCTCCCTTTTCTTTCCAAAGAACAGCTTCATCTTGATCTCCCAAAATTTGCAAGTCGATGCGCAAATTTTTATATACGTTCTTGAACCCTGTTACGTTTACGTACAATAAATAGAGAGCGTCGGGTAAAAGTGACGCTAATTTGTGTTCGGCACGTATTTTATCAATCGGCAAACCAAACTGCTCCTGCAAAGGCTTCGATGCCTCCAAAATAGCCATCAAACAGGGTCCCAGACTATCCAAACGTTTCTTTAACAACGTTATATCTATTTTTTAAGAAAAAATCCGGAGAATTTCATTATACCTAAAAAAATTATTTCTATCACTCACCACCTTCAAATTGCTTCTTTTCATTTTCCAACGTGCTTCGTAATTCCTGTAATTTCTCTCGTTGCATCAATTCCCATTGTAATCGTGCCAAATATTGTTCGTGCCGAAAACTATCGTCTTGATTTTCTTTTTTCACGATTTTAAATTTTCCCGTTAAAGACTCGGGGGCTTCCTTCAAAAATTCTTCCACCGAGACTAGCTCGATGTTTTCGTCGCGTGACCTTTACCCAAACATCGACAATAATTTATGAAAAATATGAAACTAAGGAAACTTATGGTCATTCTACAGATTAGGTGCCTATCTTATTTTACAATAACAGTCACACTACTACGTACTACTCACCTATACACTTCCAACCCACAACGTTTTTTTCGGCGGAAAGTACTCCTTCACCTCCAAAAAAAAATAATCAACCGGAGTTTCTAAAATGAATTTTCGTTACATTTTTACAGCGTTATAATTTTTCCCGTGATTCGGTGTGATGGGGAAGGAAAAAAGATCTCAATTTTTCCCTTCCCCACCACACCAAACTACATCGAAAAAACCCACGTTTCCGCTCACACTTTCTTCTGTAATCCAGTCTCCCCTTCCCCCGTCCCCCTAATTATATTCAATTTTCGGAGGTTACAAATCTACAATTCATCCATGAACAAGCACAAAATATCACAAAAATCGACAATTTGAACCAATTTTTTACCCACCCAGCATCCCTATTCGCTCCCCAGTCCCGTAAGTTTGAGGGGCTTTTGGCCTTTCCCACAAAAAATTTCAACATTACACCATGTTCCAATACACAAATTAGTCGTTACTCCAAAAAAAAACGCAAAAATTCGATAGGCACCTAATCTGTAGAATTACCAAACTTACTTGTATTGTTTGCATTTACTGATCTGTGCTTCCATATACGCTTGTTCGTATAACAAATTTTGAAACTGCAAATGGATACTATCGCTTTTTTGTTTTTCAGCCGCTAAAGTTTCTCTCGAAACCAACGAGCGAAACTTATCATACCGATTCAATTTCTTTAATACCGTTATCAATAAACAAGCTTCCGTACATTTCTCTTGAATCTCTTCTTGTGCCTCGAATTGAAAATATGAAAATAAAACTAAACATACTTATTCAATAACATATTTCATCTACCTCGGGTGTTTTCTCATTTTTCAAATTGAACACATCAAACAGAATTTGACGTATGCTTTTACAGGTGTCAAAATAGATTTTAGCGTCTTCCCCGGGTGATCTAGTGAGCGCTTCTTTTTCCTCAAATTCCACAGATTTCTAAAAATATTTGAATTCCAATCATTTATACTGACCTAACCTAGAAAAAAACGTGAAACCTTATAAACGTCAACTACAGCACTATTTTCTTCATTGGAGGTATTTTTATGTTTCTTTTTCACATTTGCTGGTGTGTCTTTGACCATTTTCAGACTTTTACTGCAAATTATCCTTTTCTCTTTTCGAAAAACCCTATAAACTGCTATAAACCAAGCCAAATTTCAAACACAGCCTATGCTACAATCTACAAATCTCCAAAGTCTAAAAACTAAAAATGTGTCACACACCAGTATTGCCAACCCCATAATCCCAATCGTAAATATTTCGGAAGCTTGGTTGCCAAATTTCGACAGATTTCGGTAGATTCGGTTTTAAAAAGAAAAACAATGAGTATGAATTTTAAATAAAGCCATTGCCGCAAACGTTTCGCCAAATCGTGGTGCACGGCGGCTTCGTTTTGTTTTTGTTGTAGGGTTTTTTTGCATAACTATAATGTACCGCTGCACTAAAATGGTACCATACGAGTTCCCAAAGAAGAAACGAGAAATGCAAAGGCGTTATCTGTGTGCAATTTCCGGTTATTTCCTAATTGTATAATTAAGAAATGAAATTTCCTTAGAATTATATATCATTTCGGTAGATCGGTATAGAACATATAAAATCTGTTGATCTACCGAAATTTTGGTAGGGTTGGCAACACTGTCTCACATAAATAACGAATAGGGATGGCAAAGATATATCGATATTTGTAGCCGTATGTATTTATATAGTTTTTAATAGTAATGTTTGAGCACTGAATAATATTAATCAATGGTTTCAGTTTATCAATTCGCTAATATCGAAAAATTTACTTTTCCTTTTTCTGTCAGACGAGATATTTTAAAATTTACACACTACTCACATCTAATGATGAGTATGTAACTCCACTCCATACGTACATGCCCTACTCCCTACTTGATAGTACCATTGCCGTTTGTGAAAGCTTTGTGAGGCAAATGCGTTTATTTATATACCAACTAGGTTTTGCCAAGTAAACCACGTTCACTCTTAAATTTCAAGGCATGCAAGTAACGGGCTTGGCTTAGTATTAAAACGCCTTGGTAGTTTCAAGACGTGGGCGGAGTTTTTGTTCGGAGATTTTTTTCATTTTTTTCTTCTAAAGTTTGTTGTAATTATTGTAATTTACAGAATTTTGATTTCCATTGTAATGGACCCTACCCCACCCTTGCAAGTTTCTGCTCACCTGACTATCTACCTGCTCAGCGCTGCTTAATTAACCTAATTAAAATTTACCTAAATACCTGTCGAAGTGGCCACGTGATCGTCTATTACCTACGTTGTGTATTACCTATGCCATTACAGACCCCATTACTTTGATAAGAAAGAATCACAAGCGAGGATGTTAATAATAGACACAAATAAAGTTGAGAAATTAAGATTTATTCATATCTTTGGTAGTATTCTTCAATTATCGTTAATCAATTTCGTACAAAATCAGATACGTTTACTGTTTGACTTATTCGCATATAAGACAAAGAGATTTGTAAAATTCTCTATTGAAATTAGTAAGTGTCTGATATGTTTACCGACGGACGACAATCAAACCAACGTATAATTTGCTTTGTTTACTAATAGTTATAACGTATTGTTTGTTTTACGTTTCATTTGGTAGGTACTATTCTTTTTACCTAGATTTGGTGTATTGTTTTTTTTTAAGCTTTATTTGGTACTGTTCTTTTTACCTTGATTTTGCGTACTGTTCTTTTTACGCTTTATTTGGTAGGTACTGTTCTTTTTACCTGGATTTTGCGTACTGTTCTTTTTACGCTTTATTTGGTACTGTTCTTTTTACCTTTGATTTTGCAAAGTACAAACTGGTCAGTTAGGCGTCAATCGATAAGGATCGACAATATTTGTCGACTCAAATTTAAACAAGTATGCATCCTTTGTCTCCAATGCGGTTACAGAAAATATGTAAAATAATGAAATTGTTTGCAACAACATACCTGTATTAAGAAGCACTGGATTACACTTATAATTAGTTACCTATTTAGCGCGACTTTTACAAAAACCGTAGCCTTAAACTTCGAAAGCCAAACCACCTCTTTTTAATCCTAAACACCCCGTGTTCCAGGCCTAACTAGAGGTGGGTCGGTCCTGAACGAATCGTTCAAAAGGAACGACTCCGAGGTCGGAATCGTCGGAATCGATTCCGTTGCAAATAATTTTCCGATTCACGATTCCGGCTGCAGTTCCAGTCCTCGCCAAGGACAACACGGTTTCGTAGCGTGTGAGGTCGCCTATATCCTATATGAACGACTCACATTCGATTCCGACTCCAGGGTTTCAAAGCATGCGTCGCGCCGTAGCGCGGGTTCGCTAATGGAACGAGGAACGACTTTCATTCGATTAGGATAAGCGGTGGAGTAAACACGGATGCACCGGGGATCGCGGAGGAATATCTGCAAGTCACAGAAAGTAAAGGTGTTTATATACAATTTATTAGGAACGAGAATATATAATTTTTATAGTAATATAATTTAACTTAAAAAACAAGAAGGATAGGTATTCTAGCGCAAAAGAACTTAATATAAAATTGGAAATTCCAAATGCATTGCATTGACCATTGGAGAGTTCAGGCATGCAGTTTATGAATACTAAAAAATACTTCAACGGACAAAAGTACCTGTTTTGTACGAACAAAAATTTATCTTTAATTTCAATATATTTTCACACAGTGGTTGGATCGAGAACTTTGTTGTAAATTCATTATGAATTTTTAATAAGTTAACCACACCCAAAGACAGTGACAGTAATTAAACTGTGTCACTGTCTTTTGGCGTGTGGGGTTAAATTATTAAGAATTCATAGTCCATATATTTTGCAAAATTTAGGTAAGGTAGTTAATAAATTTCAAGACCAAAAAAGCCGCAAATAGATAGCCTAAACGGTATTATGAAAGAATAAAAATTTATGTTCTTTGGTACCTATTATTAATTAATATTAAAAGGCCGAAACCGGCATTGAAATTTGCTGGGCAGTCGGTACTGCCGACGCGGCATACATTGTATTTTACGACAAAAGGAACGAGCATCGTGAACGAATTGAAGGAATCGATTCCGACAAAAAGATTGATTCCGAGGAATCGACTCCTAAGAAGGAACGGTTTAGCCCAGCTCTAGGCCTAACTGACTTTCACCGCGTCTCCCTAGTCTGGAGCGTAACTTTCTGAACCTACTTTTGTTTATGTTTGCATTCCAGTGAACGCAACTTTATAAGTATATAGTCTGTCCCGAAAATAACCTGTTGAAATAAAATTGGCATTTTGAAGTATGGTTGAAGTATGATTAAGTACTGGACTTCCTAATAATGGGGATTACAATGACAAAGACTAAAATTAGCTAACTTACTCACTAATGATGATTCAGTATTCACCAATGAGATAGCAGAGAATAATTTACATTATCAGACAACTAGAACAAGCACTCTCTGAGATCCCACCGCTCGAAGGGAAAACCTTTTGTATTTCTCTTATATTTTGGGAAAACCTCTTGGGAAAAACCCATTTATCTTTATTAGGTGAAAACCTTCAAGTGAAGTCATCAGCGTCTAAGAACCTAACCCTTTCTTTGCTTTTGGCTAGCTATTTAACGAAACGAACTAGGCAACCCAACATGCATTCCTAAAGCTTGGTTATGCAACCAAACATACACCGGTTGAGTAGAGTGCGATCCCTTTCACCATGTGTTGTGTCCGGTTTACGAAAGGTATTTTTTTAAAGAAAATCCGTGATTACCAATGAACACAAGGGAATAATAGCACGCTAAAACGTTACATTGGCTAAACCCAGTTGGGATATAACTAAACGCGAGGCATATCTGTTGTGTATGCAACCTGTACTACTCACGTATCACCATCCCTTTCTAATATGAAGAGGTGATCAGGTGTTTTTCTCCAGGTAGCAGCTTTTTGTTTACAGTGGTGATATATTACGTTGGTCACGACTGTAAAAGAGTTCAAGTATCGTTTCATGGATAAGTCAGTGATTGTATATGGGAGGGAAATTCCCTTTTTTAAGGGAATTTTGGGCGAAAGAGGGAAAAAGTGCGTTTTAAAGGGTGGTTATTTGGCAGAGACTATTTACACGTGTTTCTTCATGCAACCTATTCAAAATGACTCATGAAGTATGAAAAAAAAGAATGAAAAAGTATCAAACTTAGGGGTGGCTTTGTAGGGGGTAGTTTTTTGCCAAATTGAAAATTTATGTATTTTTTCATTTTCTTCTTCTTTGCCAACATCAAAATTGCTGTCAAGCTACTTTTCATGTTTCTGACGGAATCTTTCTCGATTGCGATTGCATTTGTCTAGTCTTAAAAAAACTTTATTGCAAAAGTCAAATGCACCGTTCCTTATGCGAACGATGGCTTGCGCATCCCCTGCCTTTCCATAGTGATTGACTAGATAATCCACCACGTGAGCCTTCTGTGCTACACGCATTTCACCAGATTTTTCCGATAAAATGTCAAACAGTTCTCTTCCTGTAGGCATTCTAAAATAAAAAATTTAACTTTGGTAGTTACTTAAGCTATGGTAGTTTAGTGAGAGTAGGGGCGATGCAATCGCTTCAATATGTACTACAGGTGCACAGTTTTTAGTCTGCATAGTATAGCGTTTGCCATACTGCTGATGGAAACTAACTTGAAACACCCTGTATCGAAATAAAAAAACGCGATTTTTTTCTAATGGAACAACTTCAAAAATGCATTTAACCGCGGTATAGAGGGATACCTAGAGTATATTTTAGAATCAAAGTCTTCGTGGCTTTTAATGGCAAACCCTTTTTAGGTCTAATTGAAATTACAAAATGCCAAAGAAATTACATTTATACGGAATAATAAAATCAGGTGCTTCAAAATAAATTTCTGAAAATATTTTATATGTAAATAAAGTACTTGCCTTAGAGCTTTTCTTGTAAAAATTACAAACCAAAAGCACAAATATTTGAAGCACAGTCACACGTTGAAATCTGCCAACAAACTGAAGTAAAATTCTAATTTAACAACTATTCATGTTTTAGTGATCACTGCAGGTAGATTTCTCAAACAAGGTGGTTGATATTCCGGGAAATATTACTTGAGATGTACCCTGTATAACACACTTATAAAATTTGAATTTTGTCAACTTTTTATTTATTTCGGACCGCTGTGGGGCAGTCTGAAGAAATGCCTTACAATTTTCTAAAATTGCTTTGTGAAAAGTGATTTGTAAGAAACACGCTACGTCTAATACGACCTGTAATCTATAGACTGCGGAGCGGTTTTATTTCTTTTTGACGTTTGTTGGCGTTATCTTCCTTTTCTTATTGGCGTTCTCCTTAACGATTATCGCCTTTATAATGAAGCAGAGATATATGGTTGGATTTAACCAGTATGATGTCTATTGTAGTGGTAATTCTTAGGTGGGTTCCTAAAGAGGCTGACCACCATCCCCGCCTCATCATCATAAGGTTTTCAGTCCGAAGACTGGTTGGACGCGTACCTCCATTCTTTTCTATCCTGAGCTAACCTACGCATTTCCCTAAAAGTAGAACATCCTACATCCCTAACTATTTGAGAGCAGTAGTCTAATCTAGGCCTACCCCTACCTCTTTTTATTCCTATCTCTGACTCTAGTATGTCACGAACTATTCCTTCGTGTCTTAGAAGGTGTCCTACCATCCTATCTCTCCTACTCTTTATTGTTTTCCATACCTTTCGCTTTTCCCCAACTCTTTCTAATACTTCCCTATTGCTAACCTTATCTATCCACGGTATCTTCATCATGCGTCTGTAGCACCACATTTCAAACGCTTCTACTCTTTTTCTATCCGCTTCTCCTATTGTCCAAGTTTCGCACCCGTATAATGCCGTACTCCATACATACGACGTTAAGAGTCTCTTCCTAGTCTCTATATTAACCGTTCTCGAGCATAACAGTTGTTTCTTTTTGTTAAACGCAACTCGGCCCTGCGCCATTCTTTGTTTTATATCTTTAGTGCTCCTACCGTCTTGAGTTATTTTACTTCCTAAGTAGCAGAAATCCGCGACCTCCTCTATCTTCTCATTTCCAATTTGTATTTCCATTTTAGTTCTATTTTCACATCCCCTACATACCAAAATTTTAGTTTTCTTTTTATTGATTTTCATGCCGTAGCCCTGTGTCAAAACTGCACATCCCCGCCTACTGAACGTTTATATGGCTAAGGGTACCCCAGTGGGCCTACATGCCAGTAGTTTAGGTTTTCGTTAAAATTTAAAAAGCAAATTATTAAATAAATTTATTTCCTCACTTAGTTATCCGTAATAACAATAATCTTATACTTATAAACGCGCAATTAAAAATAGGCAATGTCTAGTTATTCCAAAGAACAACCGATGATTTCCATCAAACACCGACCAAACTCTTCGATAATTTGTTTCTTCGTCAATTCCTCACTTTGCGAATTGATTTCCGCATTATCCGAAAGGGCCAGCAAACACTGACTTGTTGCCTCGATAACTTCGTTCGTAATAAAATTGAACGCTTGCCTAAAACATCACCAATTACTTACTGAATCACAAAACACGGTAGAGAGACCGACTTGCTAGTGGAAGTTCTACGTGGCCGAATAGTAGTGGAATCCCTAGCAACAACCGTTACTTTAGAAACTGGCGTAATCCCTGAAGACATCAAAGAGTTCGACATGATTTGCGGGCGCACACTCTTTTTGTCCATGGAATCTTCGATGTTCCTGCAGCCCATGCACTTGCAGTTGCTCGAACACGCAATTTTTGCCTGGAAGTTCAGAATTACTTTGGAAAAACACGAGCGGAAATTTGTGGAAATGCAGAAGGAAAATCGTGGGATTAGAGGAATTTCCTTGTGAAAAGGTGCTGTCAATGATTTCTCCCTCACCCTATACAGGGTGATTCTAAATAGTATATGTGGAACATTTCAGGCAAAAATTAAGGGGGAGTTTTATATAAACTTGTGCCTGAAAGAAATAGGAATAAATTTATCTTAGATCATAAAAACAGAAAACAGGCTCAAAATTCATTGTTTTTTTAAAACTTTCTATCAAATACCATAATGTAACATCTAACATGAGCACAACAAATTTCAAGAAACGTATATACAGCTTGATTTTTTTAACGTGCCCCTAGAGATTTGAAATTTGGAACCCGGCCATAATCAACGTTGCCCAATTCAATGAAAATATTTTCAAAATGAAGGCACTTCCGGTTATACCGGAAATCGATACTAACATTGTTTTTTCAAATGGAAACCCCTATTTTTTTTCCATTTTTGAATTTCGCTCACTTTATTGCGTATGATGAACCGAAGCTGTTATAACTTACCTGTCATAGTTTTTGACGTGTCATTTCTTCTGTAAAAAATGCTCATTGCAGAGGACTTTTCAAAAATTCATATCTGTCTTACTGCCAACCCAAGAGGCAAAAGTTTTTTTTTGATCGCCGGCCCAAAGTTAGAGGTGTCTTTTAGTATGCCCCTTGTTGAGAAAATTGTCTTGTTTGTCATTGCAAAAAAACTTTGAAAATGACGAGGACAAAACTTTAAAAACTCAATTTTTTCAAATGGCACGAACCTATTTTTATACAGTCATCTGATAGAAAATTAAATTTTAAAGACACTTTTATTACCCTTTCTTATGTTTATTTCCGTTACTTAACTTTTTTTAGTTGTCAAATTGATAGTTCCCTTTTCGCGTAGCTATAACAATAAATAATGAATCAAACCAGAAGCAGTTTCAATTATTGAAGAATGAGCAATTTGGTTTGGTACTGACGGTTTATTTATGAAATTAACTTAGGGCAATAATTTATAACAAGACTACAAGATATGCTCAATGTGTCCACCATTTTGGTTTAAACATTCAATAATACGGTTCTGAACGACTTCGTTTGGGGCTTTTCTTATTTCATGTCGATCCAGAGAGTTCATAGCTTGCTTAATTCTGTCAATCAAGTCTTCTAGAGTTCTAGGTTCTGTTTGGTACACTTCCTCTTTGATTCGTCAAGTGGTGTTAAGTCCGGCGAACGGGCCGGCCAAAGCCACGGACCTCTATTTCTCCACCACCTATCTTCAAACAAATCTCTAAGTTTCCGATCTACGATTACTGTAGAATGTGCTGGTACGCCGTCCATTTGATAGCACGTATTAATCATTTCTCGCAAAGGCAAATTGTCTAGAAAATTTCGAACAAAATTGCTAATAATTTGCAAATAACGTTCCCCATTTAAATTTTCTTGATACATGTACCATGCCACGCGATTGTTCAACAACACACAAAAAACGTTGATTGAAAACTGGATTTGATTTTCCACTTCTATGACCAAATGAGGACTTTCGGTGGCCCAAAAATAAAGATTTCTTCTATTAAATACTCCTCTTTGAGCAAATTTGGCCTCGTCCATCCAGGTAATCCTTTCAGAATATTCTCAGCCTCTTGCATTTTGACCAAAAGTTCTTCGCAAAAGGCAATACGTTTAGGATAATCCGTTGATCGGAGTTTTTGCAGTCTTATAAAAGAGTAGGGATGAAGTTTATGCAAAGACAGGATCTTGTGAGTTGAGGAATAGTTCAATCCCAAATCATTGGAGGCCGCTCTTATCGACGCTCTTGGAAAAATCCCAAAACATTAATTTCATTTTCTTCACCTTCGGTTACCACTTTAATCCTGTTTCTGGGCGGATTCATTCTTCCAGTAAGAATGAACTTCTGGTGAAGACATGGAAATTTCTTTCTATTCTGGGTATTTCAAATTAAATTCACGACAGGTTCTTTCCGCTATTTTATCACCGCTTCCGTAAATAGAAACTAGATCAAAAATGACCCCGTTAGAGGGTAGTGATCCATTTCGATAGTTTGAGTTACTTGTAACAGACGTACAACAAAACTATCAATTTGACAACTAAAAAAAGTTGTGACAGTGGCAGCAAATTGTTTTACGTTCATGGCCAACTAGCCGCTCGCAAAAATGATATTTGCGATAGAAAATTATCAAAAAACCTAAATATCTCCTTAAGTAATGGAAATAGACATTAGAAAGGGTAATAGAAGTGCCCTTAAAATTTAATTTTCTATTGGATGATATAAAAATAGGTACAGTACACTCGATAATCCGGATCAATAAAAACACGGGCGATCCGGATTATTGAAAAATCCGGATTATGAAATCAATCTATATTTGTTAATAAAAGAACTGAACAAGAGAGATTTTTAATGATTTGGCAAGTATTTGGGGATTGGTTAGAAAAACACCTTAGGAGGGGGTGACGCGCCCGCAAAGCGTTTAAAAGGTACATTAGAGGCGCATTCGGATTACAGAAACTGAAATTATCCGGATTACAAAGTATGCAATGCAATCAAGGAACTATCCGGATTACCGAATAATCCGGACTATTAAGGATCCGGATTAATGAGTTTGTACTGTACGTGCCATTTGAAAAAATTGAGTTTTTGAAGTTTTGTCGTTGACATTTTCAAAGTTTCTTTGCAGTGTCAAATAAGACAATTTTCTCAACAAGGGGCATACTAAAAGACGCCTCAAACTTTGGGCTAGCGATCAAAGAAAATCTTTTGCCTCGTAGGTTGACAATAAGAGAGATATGAGCAATGAGTACTTTTTACAGAATAAATGGCATACGCCAGAAACTATACCGGGTGGGGATTTAGTGTGTAATCGGTTCATATCTTTGGTACTGCTTAAGATATCAAAATGAAATTTTACGCGTATATGGGGAACAACATGGAGCATTTCGTAAAATTATTTATGTATATACAGGATGTTCACATTCTGAGTACCAGACCAAAGTTCTATTTCTTTAAATGGAAACCCCACAAGTATTTGCGTGATTTCGATCCCCCATAAAATTTCATGAAAATTGATATACTACATGATGTGGTTTTGAGTAAGGACTGTTAAGATATTGACATTTTTGTGTCATTATGGTCCCAAATTTATGAAGCTACTGACGTCTACTGACCAAAGCCACCTAATTATTTTTTATTGAAAGGGGTTTACACACTGCTGTATTTGTGAAATCTATAAATACTTTCACCATAATACTTCGGCTTATACAAGGTGGTTAAGTTATGCAAAAGGGAATTTTTCTCAAAAATTTCAAATAGAATACCATGTATGTATATTATTTGCACAACTGACAGTCAGTTAACTAAGCTTTTAATTGATGTAGATATTGCCAGGTCTACTACTGATAGTTTCGGCAGATATTACGATTGAACATCAAAATTTTTGAATTTCATTATTAGTTTCTCCTCTTTTTGGCGAATTCCCCCTATTCTGTTGCTCAAAACTCACAATAATGTTTATATTTTGTATTTGCAAATTGGTATCACTATAAAAACACAATAAATCTTATTGTAAAATTGTTTCTTGATGGTTATATTCTTAAATTTATAATGTCTTTAAAGTCGGGTATAATGTTCAAACAAGGAGTGCCATGGAAGAAAATATATTATCTTTAAGAAATAATCTTGCAATGGGATTTCTTGTCTTAATGTAAACTTCATTTGCTAAATATTTTATAGAAACAAAATGCAGACCTTTTTTGGAGTTTTGGGTGACAAAATAGGGGAGATCGTCAAAAATAATGTAAAATACTAACGAATCTCTACATTTTTATAATTCAATTGTGCATTCTGTCGAAACTTTTACTGGTAGACTTGACAATATTCACATCAATAAAAAGCTTAGTAAAATTACCATCAATTGTACAAATAATATACATGGTGTTCCATTTGAAATTTTTGAGAAAACTTCTGTTTCGCATAACTTAACCACCCTGTATTATCCAAAGTGTTATGGTAAAATTATTTATAGATTTCAAAAATACAGCAGTGTGTGAACCTATTTCAATAAAGAAATTTTAGGTGGCTTTGGTTAGTATGCGTCAGTAGCGTCATAAATTTGGGTCCATAATGGCACAAAAATGTCAATATCTCAACATTCCTTAGTCAAAACCACATCATGTAGTGTATCAATTTTCATGGAATTTTATGGGGAATCCATATTATGCAAGGACACGTAGGGTTTCCATTTAAAGAAATAGAACTTTGGTCTGGTACTTAGAATGTGAACATCCTGTATGTACCTAAATAATTTTGGGAAATGCTCCATGTGGTTCCCCACATTCGTGCAAAATTTCATTTTGATATCTTAAATAGTTCCAGAGATATGAGCCGATTACACATTAAATCCTCACCCGGTATAACAACTTGGGCTCATCATACGCAATAAAGTGAGCGAAATTCAAAAATCAAATAAAAAAATAGGGTTTTCCATTTGAAAAAACAATGTTAGTATTGATTTCCGGTATGACCCAAAGCGTCTCCATTTTGAAAATATTTTCATTGAATTGGGCAACATTGATTATGGCCAGATTCCAGATTTCAAATCTCTAGCTCGATTTCTAATTGAAAATCTTCTAATGGGCACGTTAAAAAAATCACGCTGTATAAGAAGTACCAAAGATCGTGTGCAATCAATGGGATTCGCCGGAAATAGGTTCACTAAATATTTAGATCAGTTAAGTAGTGTTAATTAGCTTAAGTTTGTTGATAAAGTGTTATACAGGGTGTCCCTAAAAGGTCTGTACAAAACATTACCAAACAAAAGCAATTTAACCAAACTTACCTTTAAAAGTGTCTCGTTAAGGCGCTGTCAAACGTCAAAAATATACAAACAATTTTTTTTCCTAATAACAAAAGATTGAATTTAACGATGGAGATTAAATTTGGAATGTGAATCCGTACTAGAAAAAGGTGTTTTTTGGCACAATGTTTTTGCTAGTGGTCAAAAGTTGGTCATCCACATGCAAAGAAGCTCATATTTTTTAACGGTTTGTTCAATAGCTTTAAAACTTTGTCCACAGACAGACACTCTTATTTGAAACATTTCTCGTCTCTTTTTCGATTTCGCTATCCGGCATAGTCTAGTCAGAAAAAAAAATTGGTTTGCGGCACGCCATGCGCCACAGCCATGCAATGTAGTTTATTGGAGTTTGAAAAAAGTCAATAAAACTATAATTATTTTTCTACATTCGTAAGAAATTTGTTTTATTAATCTGCATGAAAAAGATATTGATCAAACCGTTAACAAAATATAAGCTTCTTTGGATGACCAACTTTTGACCACTTGGGTAACACCCACTAGCAAAAAAAAAAAGCTGTATTCAATCCCTCTTTGGAGGGGGAGTGGTGTACCTCGGCAAGGGGGTATTTTGGAGCATAAGTTTATATAATTTGAAACAAACCTCGTAACATTCGCAATAATTCTTTAAACACCCGGACCGCTTGCAGTTACAACCTTTGGTGTGTTTTCGAATGGCCGTGTCCCCCGATATATCTTTCGCTTTTCCTATTTTTGGTCTGAAAGCGTGCGGATTCCTCTCCAAACAATTTTTAATAGCCCTCTGCCTATTTTCTTCGTTCTCGATGTTATTGTAACAATTCATGCAATTGCACAGGTGGCAAAATTCTCCGTTTGCGAAACAATCGCAATACAACTTTAGGCATTGCGACTTTGTACAATTGCATGGTTTCCGAGGGCGTATCCCGTTAGATTCTAGACCGGGATCGCTTATCGGTGAAATGATTTCCTGCGGTGGCTGCTTGGGCGGTACAGGACGCATGGGAATCGCCACTTTCGCCGTCGAAGGTTGCTGGGGTAAAAAACTTGGCACGACCACCAATTGATTCGCTGACGTGCTGGTTATAACAGCCGTAGGACGAACGGCTGTTGCTGTTTTGATCACTTTAGGCCCAATTGTGTTGGTTAAAGTCTGCCAACAAAAATTCCATAAAATTTTTCTTTCAGAAATTCCCGAAAACTTACCTTGATTTCGGAGAGAACAACGTTCGTGGGTTTTACAGTCGACATACTCACAGACGTTTGTACGGGTGTCTGAAAGACACTTTTAGAGGTTATCCCGCTCGGCGACGTGTTTACCAGAGATTCGGCACTCGAAGCCGTCACAAACTTAATATATTGCACCTAGAAAGAAATACTGAAGAAAGGCACATAACTAGACCCAAAAATTAGGTGGGGCGCGTAATTTTAGTTCAATTTTATGTTCAATAAAGATTATAATTATTATTATTACATTCCAAATAGCTTTAGAAATAATATGATTACTATTTTGATGTTATTGATGACCAGGTAGTTAACTTTTTTATAGTACGGTATAGTTTTAAGCTTTTAAGAAAGGGTGTTCACACGCAACACTAGTAGTTATGTGCCTGTCCATTTCATAAAAGAAAACCCTACTTACCCCTTTCCCTGGTATATTAATTTGGTGTACTTGGCCGGAAGCGATCGGCTGGGGCACCTGGATGATCTGACTGGCCGATATTACAGGCTGAGTCGTATTTGCTGTTTTCAGTATAATTCTTTGAGGAACTTTAGTTACAGTGTTTGTTTGCGGTGCTGGCAGAATTTTCGTGGGCGATTTCAACTAAAATAAAACACTATATACAGTGGACGATCATGACTTGGTCAAGAGGGAGGGAGGTACTGGACCGTTTGAACAACTACTCCTCGGGCAAATACCCCGCCAGGCATTGAATTATAGAACTAAATCCAGATTTTGTGTACTACGGGACCTTATGCGGAATGCTACCCCAAACATATCATTGGGCTTGGAACATCCTTAGATCTCTACGAATTTTCCTGCTCTACCAGCAGTAGGTTTATGTAAGTTAGAAGTTTTTCAATATTGCATGTTTTGAATGTGCATGGAAAACCGTAGACCACTGATTTCGTCCTTTTGGGACTGATCAGTACGGTGCTTTGCACTACACAATCGAACTATGCAATATTGCTTGCTGTATACAGTGTGTCCACGGATGAACTTAACTATACCTGTAAAAACTTTTATTTTCATTATTCTTTATAATTTCTTTTGCTTGTTATATAAATACGATTCACTTTGAGAAACTTTGATTTTGTTGTACAGGTGCACAGAAAATACAAAAATGTATATTCGTAAAATTGAAAATTTTTGAAGTCTTAGAATGAAACAGCTTAGAAGGAGAAATCGAAAAGCCAAATAAAGCTTTCCATAAAAGTTATACTTAGTTGCTAAGAAATACCGGGTGTCCGGTTAAGGTTGGCGACCGGCTATATCTTAGGAACTATTCATCCTACAGCATTCAGAAAAAAATCTTCCTATAAAAGTGGCCATGAAAACTTCATCAAAAATATTTTTAGCTTTCAGTTTTCCCCACTAGGGGGCACAATTTTAAAAGAAAATAGACAATCCGCATTTTCTTCGAAAATTCAAATGGAAATTTGGGAATCTTTTAGCTTTCTCAAAATCTCGTAATACCCTGCAAATTAGTTTAATAACTTTTTGAAGTTTTGAAGTTTATGAAATAAGGAGTGGGAGAAGGAAAAAATTCCCTTTCACCAAAAATGCCATATCTCCGAATTGCTTGAACCAATTTTAATGAATATGGTATTGTTGGAAAGGGAATCTATAGCGTAATAGAAATCTGCATTTACATTTGAATTTAATTTTACGAGGGAGCCGCCAGATGGTGTTATTTCGAAACTTACGAAATTGTCACATTTTCTCGAAAATTATAAGTGGAATGGTATATTTTTTATAATATGTTGTCATTGCGCATAGAAATAAGAACAAGATGCCGCAAACCGGAAGTTTTTATCTTTATCAAATGGAAGTTATCATCAAGAATATCGTTTAATCAAATCCCAGTGCACAGATAACAAATTTTCCCAATTTTTTTTGAATGGAATGGTACATTTTCACAACATGCTGTTAGTACACATAACATAAAGAACAAAATGCCACAAACCGAAAGTTCCTATATTTTCCAAACGAGAGTTTTGTGACAAAAATACTATTTAATCATATCTCATTGCGTGGGCAAATTTGAGAAAAATTAAATACCTAAATGAATATCAATTTAATAGTAAATATTCAATTTTCCTCAAACGCCTTGCCAAGGCTCGGGAGGCAATAACGTCATTTTCTTAATTTTCAAAAACACCACGAGCTTGTCATACGCTTCAGCAACAGAGTTAAACATTATTTAAAAAGTTATAATAAATTCTAGCGAAAAAACACTGAACTCGAATTTAAATTAATTAATAATTAATACTTAGTTAAGTTAAACTTAACAATTAGCGACAATACTATGACCACGTATTTGTTTTTATTTTCCGTGGAGTGCTTTTTGTTTGTAATATTTCTTATAATTCTGTCTGATATAAGAGATACAAGAATGCCCTAATATTCTTTAAAAAAATTTACTTTCCTAAAATTACCCATGCAATGAAATGTGATTAAACAGCATTTTTGATCACAACTTTCGTTTGAAAAAAGATAGGAACTTTCGGTTTGCGGCATTCTATTCTTCATGCTACTTGTACTAACAGCATGTTATGAAAATGTACCATTTCATTCAAAAATTTTTGAAAAAAATTGGCACCCATGCGCTGAGATTTGATTAAACCATATTCTTGATGATAACTTCCGTTTGAAAAAAGATAACTTCCGGTTTGAGCCATTTTGTTCTCAATTCTATTTGTAATGACGCCATGTTATAAAAAATATACCATTCCATTTAAAGTTTTTGAGAAAATTTGAAAATTTGACGGCTCCTCGTAAAATTAAATTCAAGCGTAAATGCAGAGGTTTCTATTACGCTATAAATTCCTTTTCCAACGAGACCAAATTCATTAAAATTGGTTCAAGCGATCCGGAGACATGGCATTTTTGGTGTAAGGGAATTCTTTCCTCCTCCCAGCCCTTATTTCGTAAGTTAGATCAAAAAGTTATTAAACTAATTTGCTGGATATTACGATGAGATTTTGAGAAAGATAAAGGATACCTACATTTCCATTTGAATTTTTGAAGAAAATGTGGATTGTCTATTCTCTTTTAAAATTGTGCCCTCTAGCGGGGAAAATTGAAAGCTAAAAACATTTTTGATGAATTTTTATGGTCACTTTTGTAAGAAGATTTTTTTCCGAAATCTGTAGGAAGAATAGTTCCTAAGATAGCCGGTCGCCAAACTTAACCGGACAACCGGTATATCTTAGCAACTAAGTATAACTTCTATGGGAAAACTTTTTCTGGCTTTTCGATTTCTCCTTCTAAGCTGTTTCATTCTGAGACTTCAACAAGCTTGATTCAAAAATTTTTAATTTTGCAAATATACATTTTTGTATTTTCTGCGCACCCTGTACAACAAAATCAAAGTTTCTCAACGTGAATCGTATTTATATAACAAGCAAAAGAAATTATAAAGAATGACTTTTTTTCGAGAAACTGAAAATAAAAGTTTTTACATGTATAGTTAAGTCCATCCGTGGACACACTATATACTTACACGCTTGGTGCAAGTATTAGCAAGAGTTAATTCTTAGTCGAATTATGTGGCGGTGATGAGAGGTACTGGACCGTTCGAACAACTACTCCTCGGGCAAATACCCCGCCAGGCATTGAATTATAGAACTAAATCCAGATTTTGAGAGGGAGGGCTCTGCCAAAAAAACAAACAAATGTATTTACATACAAAATTACTTATAATTTAGACCTCGCTCTACTTTAGAAAAGTCTGGAACAGTGTTTGCTCCCAGGTTTTCTTTCACCTGGTCTTCACAAAAAATAACACAAGAATCAGGAGACTATGTTTGAAGGTCTAAATTCATATTTTTTATGAAACAACACAAAAATCAAATATTAATATCTAAAAGTAAAGTGTAGATACAATCTTCTTCTTTAAGGGAACGTAAGAGTTGCAGGCTACGGTTTTCCACTGACACAAACATTGGCAGCATTCTCATTACATACCCATAAGCGTGCTGTGCCTATTCCAGTAAATTTGAGAGCATGGGCTCAATAATCGATGAAGTGAATAATCGACTGATTATTCCATTGATCAAATAATCGATTATTTCACACAGGCCTAGTTGGATAAAGTGAATAATCGATTAATGAAATAATCGATTGATTATAGTGATGCAACGGTTCCGGGTTTTACGATTAACAAACTATTAACCGAACGATTACGATTACGGTTATCTAAAATGAACTGAAAAAGAAAGCCAAATAAACTTTTTTCATTTATTCTTCAAAATAACTTAAATAAAGTTCATAACAAAACTCATAAAAATTATAAAAATAAAAAATAACACTTAAAAGTTAAAACTTAACAAGACAACAAATACATTTTAAATTCTCTAACAAACTCAGTTAGCCAGGCTAAACCGCGATTGCGTATTTAAGCCATCTGATGTTCACTACATGGTCACTGGCTGACCGGGCCGTCCACCACGCCGCGATCAGATTTCCAGAATGACCTTGTAAATAGCCGTCAAATAACCCCACAGGAATTCACGATTACGGTTAGTCGTTGGACATCAGTATTCGTGAATTAATTGTAATCGTTGCATCACTAATTGATTATTCCATTAATCCAATAATCGATTACTTCGCACAGGCCTAGTCCACACTTTAAGCAAACGATTGTAAACATTATAACAGAGTTCACTAAACATTTAATGACCGTTCTGTAAACATTTGGAAAACGTTGGTTTGACGCGGACGCCTCTACAAACATGTATCGAACATCTGTCATATGTTTATTTCCAAATATTCGCTTGATAGGGACATACCTTTGGAAATTTCATTCGATTAATCGATTTTTCAATTAATTGATTTTTCAATCAAATTTTGATTATGTAATCAATTACATATTTTATTAATCGATTATCTGACTAACCGTTTATTTGAATAAACATTCTCCGGGACAAGCACTTGTGAAAAGGTCCCTACAGCCTCGGCTTGATTAATAAAGTAGATTAATCAAATAATCGATTAATCAAAATTATCGATTATTTTCCAATAATCGATTATGAAATATAATAAACGCACAGGCCTAGGTTCAACTAGAGAAAGTGACATTGAGCCTAACCTGAAATGTCAAAGGTGATTAGAGTAAAGGAAAGGAGAGAGGGATCTCTTGAATAGGCAGAGGAGTAAGGCAAGTTTGGTACTCGCGTCTTAGGTTTTCTTTGTTAATTTTTGTATAAGCAAGTCGGTGTTTCAAGTGATTTCAATTAAGAATCCGTCAAAAATCACAGAACAGAAATTACAACTTTCTGCTCACCTGGTGCGAAACTACTTTAATGGTCTTCGCTTGAGTTTTATTCAATACGACAGTGTGTTTTCCTTGTGTTTGAGTCACCAATTTTGCTCCAGTTAACAAACCCATCTCCTGGGCTTGTTGCAGAGTAATCGTTTTAGTCGGATTTGGCAAAGAAACATTACTTTGCGCTTGAACTAACTTAATCTGCGGCTCGGACTTTTGCACCACCACAATCTGCTGCCCCGGTTTCCCCACTGCAAAACAGAACAAATTAACTTACTATCGCCTCAAACCAATTCAAATTCCACGACTTGAATAAGTGATTCTTGTCTTCTTTCGATTATAAAAAAAATTGACAAACACAAACACCAAAATCAATAACTTATACAAACATATACAAAATTAATATTACAAAATATGGGGACACTCAATACAAAAAAAGAGTGCCTAGCTTTGATTTTTTTAATCGAACACACCTTAAAAATACATAAATGTTTCAATATTGATTAAAAAAAAAAATATGCAGGGAGATAAGAGACTTGGTATTGGTAATAAGCTAATAAGTAATAAGAGTTCTAACAGTAGGTATATTAACAGCGAGGTTTTTAAAGGCTCTCCTTGATTCTGTGGGATATTTCTTGCTGCACTGTGTAAATATTTCTACACATACTGGAAAATTGTCATGGGAAATGAAAGTTAGCACAATTGCTCCAATAGAAAAGGCCAAAGGTACTACAAACACAAATCAATACAGATCAGTTAATCTGTTGCCCATAACTGAGAAAGTACTGGAAATTGGTTGTTATCATAGGTAAAAAAATGTTAAATAGGGAAGTATATCATACCATTTTATGACCACCCCAAATCTATATTCAAATTCTGAATATCTTTTTTGCTTTCTAAGATATCTGAGAAAAACAAAAACATGGGGCTTTATTTTTTATCCATATCCTTTTTATTATTTATTTTACATCATGGAACTTGAACATTGTTAAGACATTTTTGAAGACACGCTTGGTGGTCTTTTGTTTTGTTTGTACTTTTCACTAGAATTTTCTAGTGCGGTCTCCGATGTTCCTGAGAAGACAACACTAGCTCAAGCTGGCAATGTTGTAGTCGAGTCAACTGCAAGGCAGTATAAACAAAACCATGCGAGTCCTAGACTCCCACATTGCATGCGTCTTTCACTAGAATTTTCTATTACCTTTCTAACGATGTATTACAATCTGTCAAAATTTTTAATTTTTCAAAAAAAATAAAATATGTACATGAACAAAAAATAAGTTTATTTTCAAACAAAAGAACAGGACAATAAATTATTAATACAAATACCATAATGTTATTTTTTTAAATACATTTTTATTGTTCTTTTGTTGTAATAAATGTTTGAAAAAATGAAAATTTTGAGTTGGTAATACCTCAATGAAAATGTAATAAAAAGTGCTATTCAAAAATGCTATCAAAACAATTGACATCCGTAAGAAAAACAAAATTTTTATGGTTGTATCTTCAAAATTAAAAGAGGTGGAAAACAACTAACAATATCACCAAACGTGTCTTAAAAAAAGTGCCTCAGCAGTGTTCAAGTTCCAACAATGTAAAATAAGTAATAAAAAGAACATCGATAAAAAAAGGAAACACAAACTTTCCCCAGTTAACATCTTTGTATATTCAATAATAACCAAGTTGTCTGTATTGACGCCTCTAGATTGAGACACTGTATAAAAATCAATCAGGGTTCAGAGACAAACACTCCCACGTAGTCTTTACATTTGGTGCAATAAGGTGGCAGAAAATAAGACAATTGTGTGTGGATTTATTGAGATGGGTGTGCGAAACTACAACCTTGAGAATTTGATGTCAGTGTTACGATTCTGTAGTTATTTGAGTGACAGGAAGCATAGGTGCAAGACAGAAGACAGTATATCGTCAGAGTAATCATGTGACGTAGGAGTCCCTCAGGACAGTGTTCTGGGGCTGCTGTTATTCCTATTGCTTGCAAATGATACTCATTTGTAGCTTAAAAAATGTTTTGCGAACCTTTTTGCGGATGGTATGTTGATTTGTGTAGTCCATGAAGACTCACAAGTAGCTAGTCAGTTAATAAATAAGGAGTTGAGGCTATTATATGAGTGGATGTGAATAAAAATACTAAAGCTGAAGTATCAAAAAAAGTGTACGGTGGTTGCTTCGGAGAGAAAATTGAATATTACAGTTGACAATGCGAAATTATGAGAGTTGTAGACAGTATACAGTAAGTCCTCCGATGAGATTACAAAGAGAAAAAAAATGTTATTTTTAATTTAATAAAAACCCTGCTTGTTCTTAAACTCCTGTTGCACATATTATTTTCTATCTAAACCTTTCCAGGAAATAATGAATAATGTCTTTTTCTACTTAGAATATTTAAAAACCATTGAAAAATGCTTTTTAAAAAACATTTTAAAGGTTAATTTGTCTGATACTTGATGCCAATATTTTATTTTATCCGAGAATTATACTTTTTCTTAATTCCTTATTATAGCATTACTATACTTACCAAATTTCCTAACTTTTCATAAAAAACAAATCGTGTAATCAAAAGAAAGTATATGTTCTATATTTATCTATCAGAAAAGCAAGACCAGAACTTCTACTTTTCGTACATGTAGGTCACAATATGCCCAAGTTTCATGGCAGTAAACGAATTGCTATTGAAAATGGCTAATACATATTTGGGTATGAGAGTGGCTCAAGGCTCGATTCAAAAATCATTAGACGTTGGTATGCTCAGGGTTGGTGGATTTTATGCAGCACCTACCTACTACGAATTATTATCAAACAAAAAATGCAATTTTCTACAATTACAGAAATAACTCAAAAACGATTTGTTTTAGCTATAGTGTCATATTTTATTTTTTTTTAGTAAATTATCCGGTCAATCAGTAGCTACGTGGCGAACAAAATATGCCATTCTATTTTAAAAAAATTTGAAATATGACGTATTTAAAACACACTGGAATATTGCAATTTTCTGCACACTAAGTGCAAGAAATTACAGTTTTAAAATATTCCACTTATAGAGACATCTTCCATCTATAATATGAGCCGTAATTCACATTTGTGTCTTATTCCGAACAAAAGTTATGGCAAATTTTCAAAACGTTTGTTAGCGATCAAAATTGTAGAAATTAATGTTTATCTCAAAAGCTAAAAAAAGATAAGAGTACAAACCGTTTGCAAAATTGTTCAAAATTCAACTAGGAATTCAAAAAAGTACAAATATACAGCGTGTTCAATTTAAAGTAACACAGTTGATAGCTATACTTTCAGCAGAACCAGAAGTGGCAAAAAATTGAAAGCAGCTTGCCTGAGGAAAACAGAATCAACTATGTTAAACTGTAAATTTTCAAATTCCCATTATAACAGAAACCCTATAAACGTTTAATGAACCATTTGCGTGGGGCATCCTGTATGAAGATTTTTTTATATAATAAATTGCCGGATAGTTAAAAGTTAGTTTAGTTTTTAAATTAGAGGCGAAAAAATATTTTTCGTCTGGAAGGTAATTTGTTGGGATTACATTTTTACGTTCACTCAATTTTAAATTATTTCGAATACCGGCTGCTAAAATCGGAGGTGCCCGAAATTTGAAATTATTGCAAATCGAACATAGCCCGGAACTATTACCCGGAAAGTTTCAAATTTCAATACCCATAATCCCATAAATTGGTTTCCGATAGTCTCGTCTCGCCCCGCATTATTATTTGTATTTTTGGATCCTTAAGTGAATTTAAGTTGAGTCTGATCAAGATATTTCTGTCTATACTGACCTAAATTAACATTTTTCGATATGACACTCTTCTGCGTCTGATTTACAACTTTCTTCATCACCATCTGCTTCGGTTGGACGACAGACAAATTACTGGTCGTAGCGATAGTTTTTATAGCTGGTTTAAGAGTCAGGGGCCTTCCCAACGCAATATTCGTCAAATTCAACTCCTGTCCTTGCGGAGAAAGTATCTTTATGGCCTGTCCGGGAGCCCCGCCTAAAACAATAAATTAAAAGCAAAAAAACATAACAAAAGAACCATTGTTACTTTGCAAAAATAATAACTGTTGTCCCGCCACCGGTTTTAATTGCAACGGCACCTTTGCCGGCTTCGGGGCAATTGTTAGGGGGCGCAAAGGCGGAACCACCGTCTTCGTCTTAATGTCGGGCAAGATCTCTTCAGGAGATTGGGCCCGCGCTTCTACCTCAGTTTCAATTTCAATCTCATGCGCCCCTAACTCTGGCTCAACAATAACCTCTTCTGTATCCTCGACGACCTCGGACTCAACTAAAAAAACTTTAGTACACAAAAAGATCTTAAATTAAATGCGAGGGGAGAAAACCTTGAACGTCCATTTCATTGGACAAATGAAGCTCGTCAGATAGTTCGGCCAATTGTTGCAAATCACAACTTGATAAAGCTGATAACTGGACATCGCTTAAAGTTGCCCCGTCTATTGTTAAAGTATCCACCAGGGTGTCGGCCTCGTCCGACTGACCTAAAAGAGAGAATTTTAATTTCCCTACCGGACAATATAAAAATTGAATTCAAGAAAATTTTTAATAGTGGAGCGTATAACGAAGCACAGACGCCTATGAAATTTCTATGCTTTCTAAGTAATTCACCTCAATTGAATCGATTTCTCGCTTGGTATGGCACAAAATAAAATGGTAAACTTACTTTTTTCCGAAAAAGACATTTTACTCTAAGAAAATATCAATTCCTGCAAATACGTAGAACAAGTATTTAAAATATCAAAATATCTGGAGCAACTTTTTGACAGATCACGTGACCAACGCGTCACCACCCTGCCAACGCAATCAACAAGAAAAATCCCAAAAACGGCGGCGGATTTAAATAGTTTGATGACTAATAATTATTATAAATTCTCTTCTTACAATAATACGAAATAAATTGTGTCCTTAGGTATTTATGAACACTTTTACAGGATATAGATATACATATACTCGTAATTGAAGAAACTTGTCACATAAATAACTTTATAGTGTTTGTCCAGTTTCGGTACCGGCTGACGGAGCTTTTTGCTGTCAAGTGTCAAATATCAACAAAGCCAGCTCATTTGTCATCGACTTGAATTGTTTGGAATTTGGATATTTTTTTAACAAATTCCAATTTGTTGCTTTGTCAGGATTTTAAGGACAGTGCGAAAGTAATTTATTGTGAAATAGCAACTGTGTAATTGTAAAATATGCCTGTACCAAATTCGGAGGAAGATGCAGACGTAGCGCCCGGTAAATACAAATTCTAAGCAAGGAAATTCCAAATTGTTTATTGTTTATTTAGAAAATAGTCAAGCTGCACAACACGATCCGTCTCAAGGGGAAGAAAATAAAGAAGATGGCCCTACAATTAATGACATTATGATAATAGACCCCATGACTTCCGAGTTGGATTTAAATCACGGAAGAATAGGGAAATTAGAAAATTTGGAGCCGCTGCAATGCATAGAACGTTTGTATCTACGTTGGAATTTGATTAAAAAAATTGAAAATTTGAGCACTCTGACGACTTTAATAGAACTAGAATTATATGACAACCAGCTAACAAAGATTGAGAATTTGGACACTTTGGTCAACCTACAGATCCTCGATCTTTCATTCAATAGAATCCACAAAATAGAGGGCTTAGAAAATTTGGCATCTCTGGAAAAATTATACCTGACTGCCAATAAAATTAGCAAAATCGAGAATGTTAATCACTTGAAAAAACTAACTTTGCTGGAGTTGGGTGAAAATAAAATAAGGGTGAGTAACACTTTTTCTGGTGGTGCTTGTAAGCCCCGAAATGCCAGCATTTTTTTTAAATGCCAACCAAAGATTAGGTAGTATTAAAATACAAATCTCCCATATACAGGTGGTTCCTAAACAATTACAGATTTTTTTAGAGACGATAGAGTAGGCAAAAGCGAACATTTTTTATCAATAAACTCATGTCCTCCTGGGTTTTGTTAAGGTTCCAGGAGACTAGAAACGTTTCACTTGCAGTTCGCGATTTCCTAGACGGATTGTATCCAGGGCGTTGGATTGGTCGGAGTGGGCCTGTGGGCTGGCCTCCACGCTCTCCTGATCTCAACCTCATAGATTTTTTCCTGAGGGGGGCATTTGAAACCATTGATCTACGAGACACCCGTAGAAAATGTTGAAGACCTTGCAGCACGAATAGCAGACAACCCAAACATTATTTGTTGGTGTTCACGAATCGCTATCGAGACACCTCGAACTTTGTAACCGTTAAAATGGAAGACAATTTGAACATTATTTGTAAATTTCTTTTTCTGTTAATTTTTTCTTAATTATTATTAGCGCGCTCTCTGATTTGGAGTTCATCTCATAGCCAAAAATACAGATTATTATTCATCATAAAGTTTTCAGTCTGAAGACTGGTTGGACGCATACCTCCATCCTTTTCTATTATGAGCTAGCCTACGCATTTCCCTAAAAGTAGAACATCCTGCATTCCTAAATATTTGAGAGCAGTAGTCTAATCTGAGTCTACCAATACCTCTTTTTATTCCTATCCCTGATTCTAGTATGTCGCGAACAAAGCCTTCCTGCCTCAGAAGGTAGTGTACTGCTGACCCAGATGCGACAATATCTCTCCTATTCTTTTCTGTCTTCCATAAATTTCGCTTTTCTCCAACTCTTTCTAATACCTCTCTGTTGCTAACATTATCTGTCCACGGTATCTTCATCATGCGTCTGTAGCACCACATTTCAAACGCTTCCCATTTTTTCCTATCCGCTTCTCCTATCGTCCAAGTTTCGCCCCCGTACAATGCCGTACTCCATGCATAAGATTATTATTATAAAATTATTATTATTATTATTATAAAATGACAGGAAAACAATTTGTTTGAACATGAACCTCTTTTAATGCAATTTGGGACAGTGATTATTATTTATTTGTGAATTCGTCTGGCTGTCTAGATATCAGGGCTATAATTGGGAATGTTTCTTGCCTCCTGGAACCTTAACAAAACCCACGCCACAGACGAATAGTTAAATTCGTCTGTGCCCACGCGCATATGAGTTTATAGACAAAAAATGTTCGCTTTTAGAAACTCTACGTCTCTAAACAAATCTGTATATTGTTTAGAAACACCCTGTATAAAAACTATGCTGCAAAGAATGAGTCACAATGTTAATGAGATGTTCTTAAGTTCATAAGTCTCTAATCTATTTAACCAATCCATAGTGTAACAAGATAGGCGTGCTCGTCCAAGATTTCATTTTTGTTTGCTTGTATGCAAGATGTTTTATACGAAAGCGTAGAGCGGACATTGAAAGAAATATTTTATAATTGAAAGATACATCTTACATTTTTACATAATTGTAACATGTACAGTGAACCCTCTATTCGGCGGACACTAAGGGGACTGCAAATTTTGTCCGTTAAAGGGAGGTGTCCACTATTAAGAGATTGTACTTTTTTATTAAATATGTACCTCAATATTTTGGTCAATGGTTAATTACAAATATTAAGCAGCACGCACTTATTTATTTATTATATTTATTATGAATCACTGTGCCAGAAAGAGGTATGTTTTTATTTCGAGCTTTAATAAACCGCTGATATGTTAATGAATCGATAGAGTTCGCCCTTCTGGACCAAAAGAAGTTCGTTTCAGTTTCAAACTCACTGTATTAGAGTGCCATAATTTAAGATTTTCTTTTTTCTTCAAAATGTCAGCAGCTTGTCTTTTACCGATGCTGAAAATTTTCGATAGTTCACGAACACTTTTTTTTGGTTTCATCGGCATGCTTAATAACTTAATTTTTTCTTTCAGTGTGAGAAAACGTCTTTTAGGTGCCATATGTATTGTTATCACTCGTAGGTACTTATATACACTTTTCAACTTTTCACTTCACAGTTCACACACTAATAAGGTCAATTTTTACACGTAAATTATTGTGAAACAGTTCTTCTGACAACTAGCGATTCATGCGTTTTTCGGCGTCACACTGACACCAGCTCGGCGGCGGGTATTTACTTGTTTTATTCACCGCGTGTCCGCTCAAGGGAGGTCTACGGCCAAATTTGTACTGTGATTTGCTGTCTGCGTCCGCTTAAGAGAAGTGTCCGTTCAGCAGAGTCAGTTTAACATACAATCTTGGATGTGAAATGTCCGTGACAAAATTTTTGTCTGTTCTAGAGAGTTGTGCGTTTAAGGGAGGTGTCTGTTAAGGGAGGGTTCATTGTATCTTGCAATCAAGTAGAAATGCAACATCTAAATGGCAATTTTATATTATTATAAGATAGAACTTGCACTTACGCATAATTGCAAGTTCTATCTTGCAATCAAGTATAAACGCAACTTCTAGAAGTGACAATTTTATATTATGGACAGATAGAACTTGCACTTACGTATAATTGTAAGGTCTATCTTGCAATCAAGTATAAATGCAACTTCTAAGTAGTGACAATTTATTATTATTGTCAGATAGAACTTGCATTTACGTATAATTGTAAGGTCTAGATTGCAATTAAGTAGGAATGTAACTTCTAAGTTACAATTTTGCATTATAGAAGGTGTACTTATGTATAATTGTAATTTGTAATTGGTAATTTTGCAAAAGTGCAATTATACGTAAATGCAAGTTCTATATGATAATAATAAAAAATTGTCTCTTAGAAGTTGCATTTATACTTGATGCAAGATAGAATTTGCAATTATATGTAAGTGCAAGTTCTATCTTACAATAATATGAAATTGTCACTTAGAAGTTGCATTTCTACTTGATTGCAAGTTACATGTTACGATTATGTGAAAATGTAAGATGTATCTTTCAATTGTAAAATATTAAAATATTAAAGGTCAAAATATTCTGACCAGTTTCATTCTTTTATGTCACTGTTAATTGTCAATTATAGAGGTGGGAAACTATCAATATTCCCATACTGGTCAATAAGAAATATCGATTTCATCAGTATGAAATACAGGGTGATCAGTTAAGGTTACGGAGCGGCTGTATCACGGAAACCGGTCATGCTACAATTTTGAGATAAAAAAATTATTAACAAATATAGCCAAAAATATTTTTAAGTTCGTAACTTCATTCCTAGGGGTCGCATTTACTGTGGCGTTACAAAAAATCTTTAATTTCTCAAAATAGCTGAGATATAATGAAGGTCGGAAATACACTTTTCAGAATCTCTGCTCAATCCCCTATAAATTTTATTTCATTTTTTTTCTATTTACCATGGCAGCCGCAGGACAAAGAACTACAATTTAATTTTTTTAAATGCTGTCATTTGCGTTTGGCTGAACCTAATTTAACAAAATATGGCTTATTTTGAAAGACTCTTTAAGCCGGTTTACTTTTATTATAAACACGTTAAAAATTAATTTGCATGCTAAATGATACTTGGCGCTATTAAAACTATGTCATACTTGATCTGATTTCTTCAAAAAATTAAACGCAACCCTACAGCTTTTTTTACTCTGTTTCATAGGCCATTGGTTGAGATAAACAAATCTGAAAACCAGAGGTGAATATCTCTTTTCGTTTTAAAATTATTGCAGAAATAGTAGATGAGGATCGGAGTTTCCGTCTTTTTTAATTCCCTAAATAAGATTAACTTATTTTAAATGAACAATAAATGTTCCAAATTTATCCATAAATGACTATTCTTTCTCGTATGAGTATTTTTAGTACCTAATTAGTGTTTTATTGTTTAATTTTTATTAAAAAGGGCATCATAGCATTATTATTTATTTAATTGTAAATATCCTATAGCGAAGCGGGCCGTGATTGTAATAGATCCCGGCCCGCTTCGCTATAGGGTACTTACAATTAAATAAATAATGCTATGATGCCCTTTTTAATAAAAATTAAGCAATAAAACACTAACTAGGTACTAAAAAATACTCATATGTATATGAGAAAGAATATTCATTTATGGATAAATTTGGATAAAGTTTCAACATTTATTGTTCATTTAGAATAAGTTAATCTTATTTAGGGAATTAAAAAAGACGGACCTTTCGATCTTCATCTACTATTTTTGCAATAATTTTAAAACGAAAAGAGATATTCACCTCTGGTTTTCAGATTTGTTTATCTTAACCAATGGCCCATAAGACAGAGTAAAACAAGCTGTAGGGTTGCATTTAATTTTGTGAAGAAATCATATCAAGTATGACATATTTTTAATATCGTTAAGGTATACTAAAGACACTATACGTAGTAAGTGAAATAAAAATAAATTAATATTTTAGGATGTTATTAATTGAATATCAATACCTACGTTCACCACTCTTTTGGCCGATTTATAAATTCCACAAAATTTTACGAGCAAATGTACAATTTTTATAAGGCTGCAGTGCTGATTGCTAATACTTAACTGTGTATCATCTGCGACAATGAGCAACAAATGGTGACATTTCAGGGTTCATACTCAACGGTGATACAAGTGATTGGCGGAGAGAGTACCTATTTCTAGTTGCTTCAAAGAACATATGACTTTAAAAGGAGCAATAATTTTGGATAGTTTTTCTTTTAGGAAATTGAAAATCTGGAAGGTTTAGATGCTCTCACTCACTTGTTCTTGGGCAAAAATAAAATCGCCAAGATCCAGAATCTGGATACGTTGACAAACATCACTTGCCTGAGCATCCAAAGCAATCGGTTGACGAAAATTGAAAACTTCAATGGTCTCGTCAATTTGTACGAGTTGTACCTGTCTGAGAATGGCATTACCGTCATCGAGGGTTTCGAAAACAACTTGCAGCTGCAGACTATAGATCTTGCGCAGAATCGCGTTAAAAAAATCGAAAATTTGTCTCACTTGGACAATTTGGAGGAACTTTGGGTAAGTCCGAAACGCTCACAGAGTAAAATACTGTGTTTCCATCACTTTTTGGTAGATCTAAATAGTTTTTATCAAATTACAACAAAATATGCACCAATTGTTAGGAAACAGTAAGCTGTATTAAGGAAAAAAACGAGCTTTAAATGAAGTTACAAATGAAAAAAAAAGAAAAACAATTTAGAAAAGGTGGGCAGCGATCTCTAAATTGAAAAAGTTGGGACCAATTGTTCGTGCATTTGTTCAGTCGACATTGTAGTTTTCTTCTTTATTGGATTACTCCTCAACTTTGTAGTTAAACCTTACAAGTAGCATTACGTTTCTTTCTCTCAGTAAACTACGTTTTCTTATTAATTGGCGCATATTTTCTTAATTTTGTAACTGCGTAAATTGGGAAAGAATTTAATGGGGAAAACCCGCAAATTTTGAAAATGATCCCATTGAATAGTTTACTATCCAAAACAAATTCCGCAACTTTCGTTTTTTGTATTTGAGACTTATTTTCGTCATAATTAAATACGAAACGTGCATCCCACTTGAAGCACAATATTTGAATGACGCTGTGACGTATGGGGCCTACAGATAAGGTAGGGATTTTCACATGCGCAAACCGATCCGTTAACACCCTGAGCCCCCGCTCATTCTTCGACTCCGCCCCACTTTACCCAGCGAAATGCGTTATACCACGACGCAACGGATAGGCCTCCTACGTCACAGAAAGCGCGCGCTTTAGCCCTCCCGGTTATGCTCCTTTTCTAGTTGCATGTTTTTCTTTTAGCGAGGCGCATAATCAAAATTTTGACGTGGTACGTGATTCATGTTCTATTTGTGCTTGATATTACAGTACTAAAAGTTATAAATTCGATTAAGCGGGTCTTCCCCATTATGGTTTATCGCTTGGCCTATTAGGCTATGTGAAGTTGGCGCCAGAATTCGGGAACAAACAAAAATTTTCATCATGCCGCGTAGTACTTGCCCCAAAAACGTTTGTGCCACAAAAATTTTCGTTTGTTCCCTATTGCAAAAAAAATTATGGGGGGTTGAAAATATTGCAAAATCGCGAAATAAAAATCTCAAATCTGTACCTAGCGGAATCGATTCGTATTCGTTTGTTCCCGTTTGTGCCATAAACATTTTCGTTTGTTCCCCTCCCCTTTCCAAATTAAGGGTAGGGGGTGACAACTGGTGCCCAATTATGGGAACGACGGTAAAATTTTTGACCGTGTCGCGTAGTACTTACCCCAAAAACATTTATTGATACAAATATCAGGGGTAGAAATCCGTGAAAGGGTTTCAAACTTACACTGCAACCCTATTCAGTGAAAACCTGAATAATTTGCTTACAAAGTCGGCGGTTTTTATGGGATTTTCGAGGCTTCTGAAATTTGGAAAGGGGAAGGGAACAAATTAAAATGTTTGTGGCACAAAGGAGAACATACGAATAAGAGTCGATTCCGTTAGGTGCCGATTTCGGATTGTTATATTTCGATTTTGCAATATTTTCAACCCCCATAACTTTCTTGCAATAAGAATATAAGAAACGAATGAAAATTATTCTTGTTGACTCGCATGGAAGATGATGAGGCTCTGCAAATGCTTTGCTACTATTTGCAGATGCGTGCATGCTTTCCGTTTGACACCAGTTTTCATATTATGAACCTTTTTCATTTTGAATTTTTTGTATGGTGTTAATAAAATTGTACTACTATTATTATTATTAAATGGAGGGGAACAAATGAGCATGAACAAACGAATTCGACTCTATTTCGCTATACTTGGGCCGCCCAACAGACGGAGTGATCACCCTGCAATCATGAGCTCTAGGCAGGGCCACTATCGATTTAGGACCACCGAACCGCAGTGATGCGCTTTCTTTAAACCCGACGAAGTCGGATAACTCCAATTCGGTCGTCATAAATTTATATTGGCCCCGCTAGAGCACGTTCTTGCAGGGTGATCACTCCGTCTGTTCGGCGGCCCAAGTATAGGTGTAAATTTCAGATTTTTATATTGCGATTTTCTAATACTCTCAACCCCCTCAGAACTTTCTTGCAATATGGAACAAACGAACATTCTTGAGGCACAAACGTTTTTGAGGCAAGCACTACACGATACGATCGAAATTTTGGTGGTTCCCAAAATTGGGCACCAGTCTTCCTTCACCCCCTACCCTTAATTTAGAAAGGGGAGAGAAACAAACGAAAATGTTTATGGCACAAAGGGGAACAAATAAATATGAGTCGATTCCGCTAGTTGCCGGTTTCTGATTTTCATATGGCGATTTTACAATACTTTCAACCCCCCATAACTTTTTTTGCAATAATTAACAAACGAAAATTTTTGTGGCACAAATGTTTTTGGGGTCAGTACTACGCGACACGGTCAAAAATTTTACCGTCGTTCCCATAATTGGGCGCCAGTTATCACCCCCTACCCTTAATTTGGAAAAGGGGAGGGGAATAAACGAAAATGTTTATGGCACAAACGGGAACAAACGAATACGAATCGATTCCGCTAGGTGCAGATTTTAAATTTTTATATTACGATTTTGCAATACTTTCAACCCCCATAACTTTTTTGCAATAAGGAACAGAAGAAAATTTTCTTGGCACAAACGTGTCTTGGACAAGTGCTACACGATACGATCGAAATTTTCGTCCTTCCCAAAATTGGGGGCCAGTTTTCACCCCCTACCCTTAATTTTGAACGGGGAGGGGGAACAAACCAAAATTTTTGTGGCACAAAGGGGAACAAACGAATACGAGTCAATTCCGCTAGGTGCACATTTCATATCTTTATATCGCGATTTTTCCATATTTCCAACCTCCCATAACTTTTTCTGCAATAAAGAACAAATGAAAATTTTTGTGGCACAAATGTTTTTTGGGTAAGTACTACGCGACACGGTCAAAACTTTTACCGTCGTTCCCATAATTGGGCGCCAGTTGTCACCCCCTACCCTTAATTTGGAAAGGGGAGGGGAACAAACGAAAATTTTTATGGCACAAACGGGAACAAACGAATACGAATCGATTCCGCTAGGTACACATTTGAGATTTTTATTTCGCGATTTTGCAATATTTTCAACCCCCAATAATTGTTTTTTGCAATAGGGAACAAACGAAAATTTTTGTGGCACAAACGTTTTTGGGGCAAGTACTACGCGACATGATGAAAATTTTTGTTTGTTCCCGAATTCTGGCGCCAACTTCACATAGCCGGCCTATTAACGTTATTCAGGTACTGGTGGAAATGCTTTACGGCCTTTAAATTTTCAAGGGTCTCTACAATAATTCAAAATGTTTTGTTTCCTGTTTATTATGAATATTTAATTGGATTTAGCTAAACGACAATCAAGTAGAAGACTGGGGAAGTGTGGAAAGTTTGGGAGCCAACAAGAAACTCCTCACGGTTTATTTGGAAAGAAATCCCGTCGCAAGCGATCCGGCGTACCGAAGAAAATTAAAACTAATGATACCGTCATTGAATCAGATCGATGCAACTTTATGTCACTGATTTAATTGTAGCTGATAACGTAAGCGTAAATAATGCATATTAATTTGTAAGTCGTGAGAAATGCATTTTTTAATGTTTATTCCATATTTACTTTTGTATATTTATTTTTAAAACGTACAACAGAATATTACAAATGTAAAATCGAGGTACCCTACCATTAATAAAGAGAACAAAAATTAAAATATAAAATGACGTTTTATTTAGGTATTGTGCCGGTAATTTTCATTTATGACAAATTAATGGGACAATGCATTCTGAGCAAGCTTGAAAAGCGTGATATAGAATGGAGGTTTATAGCAGCAGTTACGACTCGCATGGGAGGAGCCTGGGAAAAGTTATTCACTCTGTGGAAACCGCCTTGAGGGTAGTACTGAAAGAAAGAGCTCCAAAGAGAAGTGCTTTACACTTTACTGACAGAAGTGGAGATTATCGTGAACAGCTGTCCCTTTGACCCGCTTAACATCTTATACAATTCACCCAGAAGCTTTGACTCCTAACTCCTAACCATTTTTATTGGGCAGGACATCCACTCGGAGTATTTACTAAAGAAGGCATGTCGCAGAACGCCATGGCGAATCGCACAAATTCTGCTGATCACTCCCGCATAAACATACTTACCTTATAGACCAGGAGCCCATAGACCAAAAATTGTGCATAATAGGTTTACTCCAAAAATGCCTGAGATGTTATGATTTTTGGGTCGTGGAGCACAGAAATGCCCATGCCAGTTTTTGTTTTTGGTACAGTGATGTATGGCAGACCTGTAAATGTGTAAAAAAAATGCTTAAAAAAGTATTATAGGTTTAGGACTGGGGTTTGTGGGAAGCGCTAAATAATGAAAAGTAATCCAGCGGATGCGGTTCGCTTGTTGTGAATTCTGGGACACTGACCCGCTACAGGGGTCAAATTGTGTAAATAAAACACCCCAAAAAAAAATTATAGGTTTACGCATGGGAATTGGAGGGACCTCCTAATTTACCCCCAAACATCATGAATCTCAACTCCCATTCATTTTGGTTGGTACAAAGAGGCGCCAGTCTCGCGACATTTTGTAAATTCACTCAGGTAAAAAAAATCATAAGTTTACTCTTCAAAACTTGGAGACAAGTTATTTCAATCACAAAAGTCGAGTATTCACCGTTGCCGATAAAAAAAATTGGTACAGGGGGGCGCTAGAGACGCAACATTTTGTAAAAAAAAAACTTACGTAAAAAAATCATAAGTTTATGAATGGCATTCAAGAATTTGATTATGATGAACCTGCTGAGTACAAAAATACATTCCTTATCATTGAACGGTGGTACAAGGGCCCGCTAGAAAGCTTGAAAGAAAGCAATTATAAATTTTCACCCTTCATCATAAAGATTTCAGTCCGATGACTGGTTGGACGCGTACCTCCATCTTTCCTATCCTGAGCTAACCTACGCTTTTCCCTAAAAGTTGAACATCCTATATCCCTAACTACTTGAGAGCAGTAGTCCAATCTCGGCATACCCTTACCACTTTTTATTCCTATCTCTGACTCTAGTATGTTGCGAACTAAGCCTTCGTGCCTCAGAAGGTGTCCTGCTATCCTATCTCTCCTATTCCTTACTGTCTTCCATAAATTTCGCTTTTCTCCAACTTTTTCTAATACCTCTCTGTTGCTAACCTTATCAACCCACGATATCTTCGTCATGCGTCTATAGCGCCACATTCCAAATGCTTCTAATTTTTTCCTATCCACTTCTCCTATCGTCCAAGTTTCGCACCCGGACACTGCTGTACTCCATACATACGTTTTTAAGAGCCTCTTCCGAGTTTCTACATTTATCATTTCCGAGCATAATAGTTGTTTCTTTTTTTTAAATGTGTAACGTTGCAAAAAGAAACACATTATGTAATCAAGAATTGATTGTGTTTACTTTTAACGTTCTGACGTCACGCCTGGATCCCGGAGAGATGCACGTCACCTGTGTTCGTAGACACAGGTGGGAGACGCAAGCGCGCGTCAGTTGAGACGACCGTCAAGAGAGATGGATGGTAGTTGCGGCCGTTACTAATCTGACGTCCTGCATTTTGCACCCGGCACTACTCTTCCCGCTAGAAACTCGAAGTGACCCGCCGCCGAAGACCTCCCGCCACCACAGCTGACGTAGAAGAATCCGACGTCAAACCGCTGATAAAAGTGGGTGCTCCGCCGAAAAGAATTCAGTATTTGGTCGCCCGGCCATCAGCCGAAACCAATACTCCCAGCATCCGGGATGATGCTGGCCGCCGATCCGACCTAGTAGTAATTGATCGACCGTTCCGACTTCGCCGTGTGATCAAACCGAAAGTAATTATTTTACCCCGTAAATATTTGAGTAAGTAACTTTGAGTAAGTACCCTACCTCGTTCGTATCAAATAAATTCAATTTGTTCATGCTGGGGAATTGGGAGTGCTGTCTATGAAGATCGATCGATTTTCCCATCCTGTGGGGGCCCTAGCGCCTGTAATAGGACGATATACCGGTGGAAATCGATCGCATCCGGGTAACGGGCGGCTCCTGGTGAAATCTTAAGGTAGAACGAATTGATTATTTGCGACGGAGGAGCTAGCGGCGTTCCCCCAGGCGATTGCACTCGCGTGCTGCGACGAGAATTGCCCGTCGTCCCCGTTTCGGAGTTGGCACCGTTCGGTGCTCCCACGAAATCTCCGAGACCCCGTAAATATTCAGAATTGATCACTCGGCGGACCGCAAGCGTTCTATCTGGACACTCCGTAAAAACCGTGTTTTATTTCCCCGTAAATATCTCGTATTTTTGCATATATTCCGATTTATTAATTCTTTTAAGAATACTCCGTGAGAACCGCATTTTATTTCACTGTAAATAATATCTCGTATTTTGTATATAAATTCTGTTTTTTTTCAAGTCTGTTTATTCAATTCTTTCAAATGTAAATAGTTAAATTAATAGAGTACCGTTTCATTTTCTTTCTGTTGTGTTATTCGACGTTTAGCAATAGTAACCTAATATTAGGACCCACCCTTCTGCGACTACGAGCAAAAGGGTGACCAACGTATAAGTCTTACCTGACCGTAAATACAACCCAAGAAAAACGTTCATAAGCGAACGATCCGACCAGCCTAAATATACAGCGTATCCCAATAAGTGATACCGAGGGGTACCGCTGCATATTTAAGGACCGCACCTAGAACGTCCAGAATTTGGCGTACGAAGTAAACCCAGACGAAATTTATCGTTGTATAAGTGACGTCCGAAATCCGGAGAAAGCAATCGTTGTAAATGCAACTCGGCCCTGCGCTATTCTTTGTCTTAAATGTAGAGTTATTTGACTTCCTAAATAGCAGAAATCTGAGACTTCCTCTATCTTCTCGTTTCCTATTTGTATTTTAGTGTTAGCCCTATTTTCACGCCCCCTACACAACAAAATTTCGGTTTTCTTTTTATTGATCTTCATACCATAGCCCTCCGTCAAAACCGCTTCCATTTCGTTCAGAGTTCTTCCTAATTCTTCTTTGCTGGATCGCTGGATGCTAATACTGCTATATTATTCGCAAATCTGAGCATATGAATAGTTTGACCCTTTTCTATTGCTTTTTTTTTCTATTGCTTTTTTTATTAGTAGTCGTAAAGCTAGAATGGTCTCGCGCGTTCCTCTATTTCTTCTAAATCCGAACTGATCTTCCCCTAATATTTCTTCCGCCCTTTTCTCCATCCTTCTTTGCACAATTCTAGTTAAAATTTTGGACACGTGGGAAGTCAAACTGATCGTTCTAAAATTTCCACACCTATCCGCGCCTTTCCTTTTTGGCAAAGCTACTATGATGTTCCGTTTGTATTCTTCTGGAATATCGCCTGTGTGGTATGTGCAGCTAAAAGTTTCATAGAACCATTTTAATGTTTTTTTCAATTTCTTGCATTTCCTATTTACTGCAGTAATCTACACGCAGTAGGAACGAAGCTTCAGTGCACAATCAATTATCGTGAATGGCAAGACTTTTGTACCACTTTTCAACGATGGCGAATGTATTTTCGCACTCAGTATGTTTATATTAAACAAGTTACTGAACGCCATTCATAAACTTATGATTTTTTTTACCTGAGTGAATTTACAAAATGTCGCGAGAGTGGCGCCTCTTTGTACTAACCAAAATGAATGGGAGTCGACATTCATGATGTTTGGGGGTAAATTAGGAGATCCCTCCAATCCCCATGCGTAAACCTACGATTTTTTTTGGGGTGATTTATTTACACAGTTTGACCCCTGCAGCGGGTCAGTGTCCCAGAATTCACAACAAGCGAACCGCGTCCCCTGGATTACTTTTTATTATTTAGCGCTTCCCGCAAACCCCAGTCCTAAACCTATAATACTTTTTTAAGCAATTTTTTTACACATTTACAGGTCTGCCACATATCACTGTACCAAAAACAAAAACTGGCATGGGCATTTCTGTGCTCCACGACCCAAAAATCACAACATCTCAGGCATTTTTGGAGTAAACCTATTATGCACAATTTTTGGTCTATGGGCTCTTGGTCTATTAGAAATGTCTCCTCTCTTCGCATTTGACAGGCGGCAATTACTAGAAGTATGCACTCTTGTTACAAATTAGAATTGATACCTATTTGGTTTCACAGTAATCCACACTAAAATAACAATAATCGTTTCAACCACATTAAAGTACCCAAAGTTTTTATACTTATTTGGTAATGGACGCATTTTACACGCGTCTAGAATATGCATTTTTTGGAGTTGAAAAATTTTTTATTAAAATATTAAACCGAAAAACACATTTTCATGAATATTTAAGTATTAAAATAGTGCGTTATTCACATCAAATAGAAATAATTCCATCTTCGTTAAGCCTATTGTTATTTTTTTTTAATTTGAACAGTACCAATTTCTAAAAAAATGTTAATTTCCGTGCCGACATGAAAACACTTAGGTATTTCTTATTTTTTTTCTGAAAATTTTGTAATTACTGACCAACATTGCTCACCAGGACCATACGGTACTGAATTAAATAAATTTTTACTATAATTTCAACATTGATGAAAGTTATTCTTCATTAACAATAAAAATAAACACATAAATGGGCGGGTATGTTCCAGAGGGCGCACTACACAGAGTGGTGCTGATGCATATATGTAGCTGATGATTCGGTTCCAAAATAATAATAATAATAACATTAATAGACTGTCCACGACTATCTTATAATATACTCTTTATACTTGTGTTTCTTCAATCATAATTAGATACATTAATGAATATTATTCACTACACCAATAGGAATATCGCTTTGACCCTTTTTTACATTTATTTAGTAGGCCGCGATCGCGATGTGTCAGTTCAAATTGAAACGTCAAATCAGCATGGTTTGCTTTTAATTTGAAATGCATATTCTAAAAAAGAAGATATAATGAGTATTGAGAATGAAAACGAGGTTTCACTCGCTCGTATTGTAAACTTCATCCTCGGTAATAATAGCATTCATTATAAACTCGTGTATAATATACTATTATCCACGACTAATACATAATATAAGTATTATATCTGTAATTTTTGTAATATAATGCCCTATATTATTCCCTTAGGGAATAATGGTGAGGGAATAATGAACTATTATTCCCTCTCGTAAACCAATTAAAAAATAGTACTTGAATCATGGTTTCAAGACAATCATGGCAACGGTGATAAATAAAATGACTGTTTAAACAAATACGTAATTGTGAAAAGCTAGTTGTGTCCGTTTTTTGTTGCGATTTTGTGATGGAAAGTGAAGAAGGTGAATTTTCCTGTACACCACCAGATATTCTTCAATGTGGTCATTCTACTCCATGTTGAGAACTGTTTTGGTAATAAATCACGACGTGCACCTTGAAAAATATAATAAACTTCATTTTTTTTTAAGAAAATTGTGTTGCAGATTAGTCGTGGATAAAGTATGTATGTATTCTTTGAAAGTGTATTTTTTTTAATAACTGTGCCAATAATAATATATTATACTTATACAACTCACTATAATGAGTGCTACTATTCCCTCGGATGATTACACCCCTCGCTCGCTCGTGTTGTAACTTTCATCCTAGGGAATAATAGCACTCATTATAGCGTCGTTGTATAAGTATAATATATTATTATTGGCACAGTTATTAAAAAAAATACACTTTCAAAGAATGCATATGCCAAACGGCGAAGTTCAGTTCGCGTTTTGGCAACAAAACGCGATCTGCTCTCCCACTTAACCGCAAATCGGACAAGGGAGCTTTCCCCGGAGAAGCCCATGCGTTCAAATTTATGCGCACTACGCTTGCGGGTGCGACTGGGATGGCTTATCAGTTCATGTCTTGTACATAAGGACTTCTAGTAATCTCTACTTGTACTTACATGCGGGATCAAATAACAGCGGAAATTAGAAATTTGATGTGATAAGTAATAAAAGAGATATTTAGCTATTACTTACGAAAGCGCTGAGCTGCCATGCTTTTTCTAAACCATCTTTTTTCCATAATTTACAGAAAAAGTGTAAATTTACAGTTTAAACTGTAAATTTACAGAAAATCTGTAAATTACAAGTTTAAAGGCGCGCTGGCGCAACTGTGGCTGATTTTGTTTAACGCTGTTGCCAGAGTTTCCACGAAACACCGGAAAGTTATGTATGATGTTGAAAGAGTAGCGCTCTTATCTGAATTCTTGGAGTTAGTATCAGCATTTATTAACCTTACTTCAGTCGTAACTTTCAGTAATGAAGTACTACAGTAGGAAATCGAGAACAATGGATGCCGAGATATTGTTGAAGGTGTCGAGTACCGTAAATGGCGTCCTTCAGCGAAATTTGACGAATTAAGGGTGTAATGTTCCGTTATATTTGCAAGCGTTCACGAGATGACAAATTGAAACAAAACGCGTTGTTCGATTTTGGTCAGATAAGTTTTAAATGATAAATAAAGATTAGTTCTCTTTGGTGCGACAGAGCATTTTTTTAAATAAAATGCAAAAAACATTTTTTTTTTGTGTTCTGAAAAATGCCGATATTGGAGAGGCAACATACCCCTACCTTTTCAGTTAAAGGAAAAAAAACTCTCTGTCGCACCATGTACGTAACCTTTGTCTATAACACCATCACTTTATTTTTTTGATATTTGCATTAATATGCAAGTGATTTGTCACATACGGCGGGGTGTTTGGGTAAAATTTTCAACACAATTGCCTACATTCAGGCGTTTTACTGGGATCGTCGCTAGCATCTAGCCCAGATAAAACTCTATCCACGAATGTGCGACACAGTCAGTTAGCAGAGCGGCCAACATATATTTTCAAATGGTCGAAATAATATAATTGCTCTTCTACTATGAAAGCGAATAATTTGTAGTTTCTCTTGCGTAAGCTATTAAAACAAATACTGATTTGAAAAGTTGCATACCCGCCTAAGGTAAGGAGACAAATTCTCACTTTTATTATCTTCAAACAATCAAATAATTTCAGTAGGGTAAAGTGGACAGTTCTGGATGTGGTGGGGGGTGCAAACTCGACCTTGACCTTGACCGCGGTCTATCATGTGGGAATGTCAGGATTGTCGACAGGTGTTCAGCCGAAAATCTTCTATGCAACGCCATCAGAAAGAAAGTTGTCGCGGTACTCAATCATCAGTCCCAGAAAATGAAAATAAGCGTCGGAAACTAAATTTAGAAAATGGTATGTAAATAGTATTCTTGTACTGCTGACAACAGCTGACAACATACTCTCTCTTGTTGCAGTCTATTGTCACACATGTTTCGTTGAAGTACCGAGGCAAATATTTCCCGGACATCTGAGAGATCGGCGACACAAGGACAAGGCAGCGACCAAACACCTAGACATTCCTAACGTTGAAGTTATCAACAGCGCCTTCAGAAACAGAATAGCCAACTACAGAGTTAGGAGCAATAATCATCACATAATTCTCAGGGATTTTACGGATGAAATTAAAAATGTTGTAATCGAACTTTGTAAAGCCGCTTTAATAGAACATCGTGTAGTGAAATTGAATTTGGAACTTTTCGCGATATATATTATTGAACAAAAAGAACTTGAAGAAATTAAATCGTTCAACACGAGTAATAAAGTAGCATCGGGGTCTACTAATCTGACTGAATTGTATGATGATTTTGTTGCTAGCATCGACAAGAAGGCATCAGAGTTTCAGGAGAGAGATTCTGGTAAAAGCTTTTTTTTCCTTTTTTAATACGAAAACAAGTTCTAAGCGTGATTTCTCTTTTCAGGTTGGGCGCTGGAACGAATTTTGTATTTAGAAGTTAATATTAATAAATTTAATCCGCTTAGGGCTACCAGCTATATAAAATTACCGCGTAGTATAGAAATGAAGAAGGCTGTTGTAAACATTCAAAATGAAGATGAGTTCTGCTTCGCTTGGTGTGTGACAGCTGCACTTTTCCCACCCCCGAATAATGTCAGCACTCCCGCATCATATCCTGATTGGCAGCCTCTTTTCAATTTTGAAGGTATAGAATTTCCCGTCAAAATCACCGATATTTCAAAATTTGAAGAGATGAACACTATTTCTATAAATGTGTACGGGTTAGAAAAATTTTTTGAGAATAATACGATGACATATCAAGTTGTCGGACCATTGCATTACACAAAACATAAGCAAGCCGCTCACATTAATTTATTAGTAATTGACGACGATGATGGTAACTACCACTACTGTTGGATAAAAAATTTATCGCGACTGGTTTCATCCCAAATTTCAAATCATGACGGAGCTAAACATATTTGTGATGGGTGTTTGCAATATTTCAGAACTCCGGAACATTTGCTGACTCACTGCCAACATGACTGCAATCACCTATCCGTTAAGATGCCATCAACTGAAAATAAACTTGACAAATACGGCAACATCACAACAGACAATATTTTAAAATTTCAGAATTTCCAAAATCAGTTGAAATTACCTTTTGTTGTTTACGCAGATTTCGAATGTATTCTGAAACCGATTCACACTGTTGAGCCTAACCCAGAAAAATCTTTTACTCTCTCGACGTATGTTCATGAACCGCACTCATTCGCCTATTATATAAAGTGTTCATTTGATGATTCATTTTCAAAATTGGTTGTGTATCGCGGGGACAATTGTTCGGAGATTTTTATGGAGAAATTGGAAACGGACGTTAAGATTTTGTACGATACATGCTTAAAAACTTCTAAACCTATGACACCTCTAACACCCGCAGAAATGCGGCGATATGAGGATTCACAGGTTTGTCATATTTGCGACAATGTTATAGATAATATCAATGAGAAAGTAAGGGATCACTGTCATGTCACAGGTCTATTTCGAGGGGCTGCTCATTCGATATGTAATTTAAATTATAAATTACCAAATTTCATTCCGGTATTCTTTCATAATTTAAGAGGATACGATTGCCACCTATTCGTCAAAAACTTAGCCATGAATCGGGAAAAAATTGATGTGCTAGCTAAAAATAAAGAAAAATATATTTCGTTTAGTAAACAGATTTTAGTAGAACAGCGGGTAAATAAGTTTGGTAAGGAACAAAATGTGTATTTCAATATAAAATTTTTAGACTCGTTGCAGTTTATGGCATCTTCCCTGGAAAATCTAGCAAATAATCTCTCTTTAGATCAATGTGTAGAAATTAAAAAATACTTTGGATACAATGCAGACTTGATGAGACGGAAAGGAATTTTTCCCTATTCATACGTGACATCTTTTGATAAGCTTAACCAGACTACTTTACCAACGAAACAAGACTTCTTCGACACATTACGTAACGAAAACATCTCCGAAGAGGATTACAACCGTGCCGTTGATGTGTGGAATTTGTTTAAATGTAAAACATTGGGGGAATATTCCGATATTTATTTAAAAACAGACGTGTTACTTTTGGCTGACGTTTTCGAAAATTTTAGAAAAGTATGCTTATCCGTTTATAAATTGGACCCCGCGAGATATTATACTGCACCCGGCCTAAGCTGGGATGCGATGCTGAGAAGTACAAAAGTAGAATTAGAATTGTTGACGGATATAGACATGTTGCATTTTTTTAAAAAAGGAATTCGTGGGGGAGTTAGTCAGTGTATTTCACGGAAAGCAATCGCGAACAATAAATTTTGTAAGGATTATAATCCTTCAATTCCTTCTTCGTACATAACCTATCTAGACGCCACTAATCTGTACGGCTACAGTATGTCGCAATTGCTTCCTAAAGGTGATTTTACATGGTTAAGCCAGGAAGAAATTGAAAATTTGAATGTTTCCAATATTCCAGATGATGGTACCTATGGGTATGTATTTGAAGTTGATCTGGAATATCCGAAACATTTACACAATTTGCATAAAGATCTACCATTTTGTCCCGAAAACATAACCCCTCCTAATGGAAAATATTCAAAATTGATTCCAAATTTGTATAATAAAAGTCAGTATATTATTCATTATAGAAATCTAAAACAATGTTTAAAACACGGTTTAATTGTATCAAAATGTCACCGAATTTTAAAGTTTGAACAATCATTCTGGCTAAAATCATACATTGAACTAAATACTCTTAGGAGGAATGCGGCAAGTAATAATTTCGAGAAAAATTTTTTTAAATTGATGGTTAATAGCGTATTTGGCAAAACAATGGAAAATGTTGAAAAAAGGGTAGACGTGCGGTTAGTGAGTCATTGGGAGAGAGAGAACAATAAAACAGGTGCAGAAACTTTGATCGCGAAACCCAGCTTCCAAAATGTAACAGTTTTCTCTGAAAATTTAGTAGCTGTACAAATGAAGAAATTGAAGGTAATTTATAACAAACCAATCTATGTAGGATTTTCAATTTTGGATTTATCAAAAACTGTAATTTACGAATTCTTTTACGATTTTCTCAAACCTCTGTATGAAGATAACGCGTCGCTGTTATACACCGACACAGACTCCTTGATCTTAGAAATTTTTACGGACAATTTTTATGATGACATGAAAAATAATTTAGACAAGTTTGACACATCAAATTACAAACTGGACAACATTCACAATATTCCCAGAAACCAGTCAGTTTTAGGTAAAATGAAGGATGAATATGCCGGTGAACACATAGAAAGTTTTTATGGTACCGGCGCTAAAGCATATTGTGTAAATGTTAATTCAAAAATAATCAAGAAAGCCAAGGGGGTAACGAAACCAACGATTGACAAAATTTTGGAGCTTGACCATTATAAGCGAGTCATCGAAAATAATGAAAGTATTACGTGTAAAATGGTTGTTTTTAAATCGCATTTGCACAATATGTATACAGAGTTGAAAAATAAAGTGGCTTTGTCGTCTACTGATGATAAACGCTTTGTTATACCAAATACCACAAAAACATTACCTTGGGGTCACCATCTAATTGATTAAATTGAAGACATGTTAATTAAATATGAAGTGCAACAATAGTGGTCGGTACAATAATGCAATTGTTTGAGGTATTTGCAACAGCCTTATTTTGTAAATTTAAGTATAATTGTTTAAAAGCGAGCAACACGCAGATAGTCTACGATGAACCACCTAGCCGTGAAGTTCATTACTTTAACAAGTTTAATCGGGAATGTTCTTTACGTACATTACCCGTCAGGCGTTAAAGATGGATTTATATGTTTGGATATAAACAACACTAGAATAGATAGATGGCCTGAAAGTTATACCAGATTGCAAACCGTAACTATTAATGGGAATTATTTAACTTTTAAAAGTCCCGAAATAGATTACCACATCTTGAACACTTCAAGTGAAATCAACTATAAACTTAAATTTTTTTACATTAATCAAACTGATTTCACAACATCATGGAACAGGTTACTCGTTAACTCAGAACAGTGCGATTGTGATATATATTGTTGGGTTATTGGCGCACTTTCACTTTTAATCATAAGTATTTCAGCTATTATTACTTACATATTGTACAAAAAATTCAAATGATGAATTTTGTCATCTTTGTAGACATATAACATCAAAAAAATACCGAAATGTATGTAATGATTTGCGATTCTGCTGCTTAAGAATAAATCTTTGATTATTTTTTTGTTTTTCTTATTGTACCCTATAACAAACCCTATATATACTAATGCATGCTGGAATCGCGTGAGTACAGTGAAATAATGTGCAATAGAGAGGATATTATTGATAAAGTGATTATGCCTCATATGTTACATCAAAAAACTCTTGAAAATTATAAAAAAGAGGAGTTGTTATACTTTCCTATAAACTATTTGATAAATAATGCTAAACCTCGAGAAATACTGAATGTGTGGCAGAATTTACCCGAAAGTTACAAAGCAAATGCAGTGTTGCAAGGAATGTTACCGTGTTTAGAACATTATAATACAGCCAACCAAGAAACCCATATAGACGGACCAGCTCCAATGAAGAAAAACTGCAGTGTATGTAATTTTAAAATCAATACTTAATTCAATACTGCGCGAATAATCTGTTAATATTCAACCTCTGAAGGTCCTACAAAATTATTTACCTTTGTGAATACCCTAAAAACCTTGAACGTTCAACCTCTCCATCAGATAGTAATCTTCTCCCACCATATTTCCTTTGGGTATATAAATACAACAAGCTAACTACACATTCAGTTTCAACACTTCCACAATGCCAGAAGATTTTGAGTCGCTATTATGGGTGAAACCTACAGACTTACGCAGTGCCGTTGAAAGTTTGTATGATATCAGCAAATCCATTTGCACAATTATACAGTATGTATTATTCAATAATTGTGAAATTGGTCACCGGAGAGTAAAAGAATTGCAACGTAAAATGGTAAAATACCAGAAACTGCAATTACTATCCGAATTGTACTTGGAACATTCATTTTGTATACATTGCTACTGTGAAGAGGTTGCGCTTATTGGTTGTAAGGATTCGTTAAGATTGCTAACAAAATTTTTACCAGACGAGATAATTGAGCAATATGAATTACAACGATCGATGTGAGGAAAAGAAGAAAGTTACTTTCTCTCAAGAGAGGAATAGAGTTTACAATATGATAGCGTAGGATTTTGCTTATAGACAAGCACGACGGTCAAATTGGGAAGAAATTGGAAGAGATCGCAGCAGATTCAAGAGAAGAATAGAACTTTTGGAACCGATGTTTGAGAAATTATTTACAGAAAATTCCAGAAGATTGCTTTCTAATCAGAGGTTTTGTCAGTGAATTATTAATCTAATTTTGTATTGTATACTTTATTCTGATATTTTTCAATAAAAAAATGTTTCTAGTTTGTTTTTTGTTTCAATAAAATACCTAATGAAGTTTAAAACTTTATTTAAAAAATTACATCATAAAGTCATTATAATATTGATATACATTAGACAGAGCACAAATACAAATAGACTTGGAATGATAAAAACAGGTTGGTTCGGATTTTTTCGTAGCTGGTCTATCATCGAATTCTTCTACAACTTTCTTGGTGTTCATTCTTACAAACTGAGCCTCTTCTAAGCCTTTGACGTATATGGTGTCGTAAGGTTCTGTCAACCGCTCTATAATATGTTTGACTTGAAAGCAAGGTGTGAAGCCGTCATCCCATTTTATACAATGGTGGTTTTCCATCAACCATTCTGCTTGTTTCCGATATTCTGATGAAAGACAGCGCAACGGGAACGGAGGTCGAAAAATATAATGCGTCACGTGTGTTCCATCATATGCTGCCAATTCTTTCGGTATAAATTTTTTTGAAGATATTTTAAATCCTTGGACATCTAAAATGACGCTCTTCATGTGATAACTTTAATTTTGATAGAATTTCGATGTTTCTTTTCAATGTTTCATGCAGGTAGATTCTACGGCGCAGCTCAGCGAGATTTGGAATATGTTTATCTAATCTTCTTCGCAAGTCTTTACGTGTAATACTCATTGGTAGAAATAAATTGCAAACAAGCAAGCAAGCTCTTAAGAGAGTTTTCAATTTACTGACGCTTGCGCAACAGATCTTTCGTTATTAGTTAATTGAAGGGTCCACAGCATTTACAATTGTTTAACTATTTTCGTGAGGGGGTTATAACTGAACAACTTGTCGTGTAGAATAAAACAATATGCTGATGTATTAGGGGGAACGTTCTTAGTAGTTTCAAATTCAACTCTAATTTCCACAGCGCTAGCTTGAAGTGTGTCTTTTTGATTTGAACAGTCAATAACAACAATAGGTGCATATTTTAAAAATTCGCTGCGATTGAACAGCGGTTCACTTTCTTTACCATAATAGGAAGCTTGAAAGTTCGCATAGTTTTCATACAGAGTTGCGAAATGATTATTGTCATAATTAATATTTAAATTATCGTAGGGGTACCTTTCAGAATTTAGGTATACCCTGACATTTGTTAAATCACAAGAATCAAAGTGACTCATATTTTTCGATTTTGAATTTTTGCGATCAGTCTGTAATCCTAAAATTATATATCTCGGAGTCTCCAGCTGCGGTGATGTCTTAACGGCCCATGTGTGTCGTGTTGTTTCAGGTAATTTCGGATACTCGTGCAATTCACCACTTCTAAATGGTAACTGTATTTCTATATTTTTATCCATGTATTTGGTCAATGTTAGTTGATTAGCAATATTAACTGAGATGTGAGGAACTTTCCAGTAAATTTTCTCGAGGTGGATTTTGACATTTTCATTTACATCGGACGTTACAAAAGCATCGACGTCATCATTGCTTCGTATCAATACTAATTCTTGTTTAATGTTTAAAATAATTTTTCGATAATCTTCTGCAAAACCGAGTAGCATTTTCAATGGAATGCACGCACTGAAATTTCCCTTAGCATCAACATCTATGTGTCCACCTTTCGGAAACCAACCAGCATTTTGCAACTTTTCACTCTCATTAGTATTATAGGACAAGTAGCACTTAAGAGTTGAAGATAATCCGACGTTTCTTGCGGAATCGATAACAACTCCGTTCAGTTCATATCTTATTTCGCTGAACAAATGGGCTAGGCCGTTGTTAATAAATTGTGCTTTCTTCGGTATTGTTTGATCTGCTAGAAGCATTTTCCCCTCAATGTACAAATAACTCAAACATGGTAGGGTGTACATGTCTTGTTGTTGAATGGGTATTCGAATTTCATCGTTGTTATTGAAACTTGTAGAAGCGTACGGTTGGTGTGTATGAATTTCGGAATTCACGATTGAATTATCAATCAAAACTTTTTCGTTGACATCGAGTATACCCATTTCTAACTTGATATCCCAAACTTTGCAGAAAAGAAATATTTTGCGGTGTTAACTGATCGATAGTAACTGACTTAATGTTTCTTGGTAGCGTTGCTGACGTTTTATAAGGTCGTGAAAGGGCAGCAGTTTTTCTTTTTAAATTGTAGTTATACCTAGTAACCATATTAAGAGAGCTTCTTTAAATGAAGTCTAACCGTGATAGTTTCTCCTCTGAAATTGATCAGTTTACCATCTTGATCAAGTATTTTAAGCGTTAGTTTTTCTATTACGCTAACGTTGATTGGTAGATAAATCACGTGATCTGGAGATTCTATTATTTTGTACCCTGGCGGTACAGTCGGAAAGAACTGGTGGATGATGTGACTAGGTTCACCATTTGAATACGAATCTGTAATTATATTACACGCAATACATATTGAATTAACTGATAAAATATCTGCTGGAAATTCAGACGTATGTATTACATCAGGATTGAGCACTTGAGGTTTAAATCCCAATAGTTTACCAATGGAGTCACTTGGTAAAAAATTAATTAATTTCGTGCACTTAATATCTGTTCTTAATGTATTATTATTTGGAGTTATCTTGAGAAATAACCATTTCGCCGAAGACGCTGTTTGTAAGTAATTCTCTATATCGCTAATTTCGTATGAACCTACAGGAATTTCTATTATTTTGTTTTCTTTAGTTTTCTTGTCTTCGTCGAAATAAAATTTATTGTTTGATTCATCAATATTTGGTATGCTATTGAACCCTTCGAAATTGGTTAAACCTAACACATATTCGACATTATTTTCCAAAAAAATTGGAGGATTAAAATGTGCAGTGAGGATGGATGTATTTCCAGTTAGCGTGAATGTGTACGACATGTTAAAGTTTCAACCATGAATGAGGCGACATTATGCGAGTGTGTAATCATATAGGAATGCGAGGGTTAGATGTCCGCAATTTTCAGAATTAAAATTTTGGTATCGATTGTAGTTATAAAATATTTTTGGCTTGCTACCGTCACTGCGAAAGTACTTCAATAACTCCTTCGGTGGTCGCAAATTACCATAACTGTCAAAATAAAAAATAGCGTGCAGTTTTTTAACGTAGCCGATCCAATGTGTGCCGGGACCAGTTTCATCATCTAAATTTATTATGGCACATTCTATGGGGTGCACTTTGGTAGGTAGAGCATTTCGCATGTAAACTCCGCGAAATTTAGGTATTCTTAACAACTTGGCGTATTTTATTAAGTCGACGTTGGTTAATGGTCGGATCGGTAGCTTCACTGGCAGTTTTTTGAATTCTTGTTTAAATATAATCCTAACCCACTTTTATACGGTTTCAAGAACAAACCCTTTCCCATAGCGATACCCTCCATGGTTTTGTTATGACGCTGACTTTCTTCTAATTGTTGTTTAGCACTTTTAGCATCATTGACCGCCTTTGCTATACCAGCTGCACCTCCACCTAGTGCACCAAGGGCACTAAGAGCGGCAAAAATTGGAATCAGAGGTAAAAAACCTCCAGTTTTTGGAACGGATATAATTCTGCTTCTCGGTGTTCCTATCCTTCTGTTTTTCAATGCGTTCAATGCAACTTTAATAATAGCATAAAGACTTGATTTCGGTTTTTTACTAATACTTTTTCTTACTTGTCTGACGGCTTCATTAAAGTTTAATCCTTTTCCAGTAACTTTGCGTCTTTTCACACCCATACCCAACTTCTTCTTAGCTTTCATTATATTTGCTACGCCCAGCGCGACCATCTTTTCACCTACAGTTGCGTTCTTTGAATGAACGCGTGCTGAAGCGTTTTGTGCTAAAATACGATCCGCTTCGTGACGATCCGAGAGATTTTCATTTTTAGAGTATGCAATATCGTGTTCTCTACAAGCATCATCCAGGGGATTTATACCTTTATCACCTCTAGCAAGTCTTTTGGATAGTTTCGTTCCCGGCCCACAAAATTTATATCCAGGTACATGTAACTCAAATGGTAGTTTATTGATCAATGTATTCACAACACCTTTCCCACTATAGGTAGCGGCATTCTTTTTAAAAATAATTGGCATTATGTATTCTCACGACAATCAACTCTCAACTAAAGTACATGTACATAACCCATACTTAAGTATACAGAATATGGAAGAAGTATTAGTTTCCTTCAGTATGCGCGTAGAACAACAGCAGTACACGTTACCAATCGTAAATTACGATACACCTATGTCAATTGATGAAACTCGAAAGCATGGTTTTTTGTTTAGAAATGGTTGCAAGCGAGCTTTAATCGTGGGCGGTTCCGGTTCTGGAAAAACAAATCTTGTCTTATCTTTACTGTTACAACCAAACGGTTTGAGATTTGAAAATGTGTATATATATTCTAAAACATTACAACAACCAAAGTATAAATATTTACGAGAAGTACTGAAACCTATTAAAGGAATAGGTTATTATGAGATTTCGGATGAGGAGAATATGTTTTCCCCGAATGACGTAAAAGCAAATTCGGTGTTTGTTTTTGATGATGTGATTTGTGGTAATCAAAGTCCAATGAGGGAATATTTTAGCTATGGCCGACACAATAATATTGACTGTCTGTATTTGAGTCAATCATACTCTAAAGTTCCAAGACAACTTATACGAGGAAATTGTAATATGTTGATCTTGTTCGAACAAGATAACAGAAGTATGAAACATATTTATGACGATCATGTAGGAATAGACATGAATTACTCCCAGTTTAAGGATATGTGTTTTTATTGTTGGAGAGATAAATATGGTTTCTTGGTTATTGACAAGGATAGTGATTTAGGCTCGGGAAGGTATCGAAAAGGTTTTGACTCTTTCCTCAGCATATCGAAAACTATATAACTTACAAGAGTATCGTTTCCATCATCAGTCATTACTTGAACATGAACAACAAATTAGCTAAAGAATTGCTTAAAACGAGAAAGGCTGTGAAGCAAAAACTTCAGAGTCTTAAACAGGATACATATCAATCACAGTTAAATTTAGAAACCTCATACAAACCGCTAACTAAACCACTTCAAGAGTTGTTTACAAGTTTCATCAACACTGCTAAATATGAATGTCCTATTAAGCCTGATATGAAATCAGAATTTTGCGAAACAATACCTACGAAAACTTCACAAACTCCTCAAACATCCGTTCAATTTCTGGAGGACGAAGAAGTGTTTGAAGCTGACACATCTTTTGACATTAGTGATATGTATTTAGACGATACAAGAAATCAACTACAAGAGTTCATAGAATCGGACGTTTTTGTTGATTATTTACAACAATACGATCCTCTACCACGAATATACATAGAACTTCTCATTACAGATACTGAGGATTCGTTCGATTTCACATACGGCGTGCGGCACGATTCTCTTACCGAAAAATTTACCATAGGGGATTCTGAATTAACATTTGATGGCCCTGATATTTTAGTTCAGAATCTACGTTATGAAGGAACACCGGGACTGTATGAATTGCTGTTTAAAAAGGAACCAATCGGTTATAAACCGAAAGATTTGGATAATTATATGGATATAATTAAGCGAACAAATGCGATTCGAAGGAATTACAATGCAAACAATCAAATTGCCGGAAATAAATCTGGAAAATATATTCAGATTATCGGACCTCAGTTATTTAAAAATCGTGAAGGGAAAAAGAAAGGAAGGGGTATCTTCAAGACAGTAAATGAAAAGCCTACCGAGCTTGTGTACTGGGATGATCCGAATGAGTTGGTTGATCGTTTACGCATTCTCATTGCTTCGAAAGCAGCTGGACATACCGGTCACGACAACGAAATCATCTCCATACTTGAAGAACTAACTGAAGCAAAACTTATAAAATAGAAATTTACCGCAAAAATTTTTTAGTCTCCAGCAATCCCCACAATATGACTCTTGACAAATTTGGAAGACATATTCACAAACCCAAGTTGTATTACAATGTTCAAGTTGAGTTTCCTCTATCTGGAAGGGATCAGAACAACTATTATGTTTTCTCAACCTTAAAGTAACCGCTTTCAAATACCCTACAAATCTCCAATTATCGACAGCGTAATTATCTATGGTTTCTTTGGAGGAATCGTTGCAGAAAATCCAGCAGCCGTGGAAATAAAAATTAACAATAAAACATTTAATACAGAAAACATTCGAGGATTGCATTTACGAGAAAACGATTTTCTACAAATTCACTTAAACACCTCCACTATACCCATCCCAGATCATATAAATGTGAAAATAATGTTAAAATGTCCCACTATCAGAGAGTAAACTATGAGGTCTGCAGTAATGCAAACAGTTGTCGATGAATTACATAAACCAGCTCGCAAACATTTTAAAAGACGACGTGTGATAGTAAAAGGATTGAACGATTTATTTCAAGCTGATTTGGTAGAAATGATACCATACGCTAACGTCAACAGAGGTGTGCGATATATCTTAGTCGTTATTGATGTATTTTCAAAGTATGTATGGGCTTATCCCGTCAAATGTAAAACCGGTAAAGATGTTTCTATAGCTATGACAAAAGTTCTATCTGAACGTGTACCGCTTAACCTGCAAACAGATATGGGGAAAGAATTCTACAATAAAGACTTTCAAAGCCTGATGAGTAAATATAATATTAATCACTACAGTACATACTCAAACTTAAAAGCCAGTGTAGTAGAACGTTGCAATCGTACCCTTAAATCAGCCATGTGGAGGCGTTTTAGTCTCCAGGGAAACTACAAGTGGTTACAATTGTTACCTGAACTAGTTCGTGAGTATAACTCGCGGAAGCACCGCACAACTGGAATGAAACCTAAGGACGTAACAAAGAAAATCGAAAAGCGATTGTTACAAGAAGCTTATAATCATCCAAAATTGGTAGATGTGACGTCCAAGAAATATCATGTAGGAGACCCAGTTCGCATAAGTAAATATCGCGAAGCATTCTCCAAAGGACACCTAATTGGTCAAACGAAATATTTACAATTTCGAGAGTTCGGTCAACTAATCCCACCACTTACCTTTTAAAAGATGATCGAAATCAAGATATAAAAGGTGGTTTTTATATGCACGAACTGCAGAAAGTTACATACCCAGACGTTTATTTGGTAGAGAAGGTACTGCGAAGAAAGGGAGATCAAGTTTTTGTGAAATGGTTAGGATTAGATAAATCTCACAACTCTTGGATTTCTAAAAAAAATATTCAATAAATATTTTGTTTTATTCCATTTTTTTCTTATAATAAAAAAATATATTTTACTTCAGTAGATTTCTTGTTCTTTCACACCCTGTTTCTAAAAGACCTTCAAACGTATTTGAGAAAGATAAAACAATTGTTGCACTAAGGTAATAACTTTTATTATGAAAAATATATTTATGTGGTGAAAGATGTACAATACAAAAAAATTATGATCATGAGGTTTTCTGATTAATAACTTACAAATAAATTTTATGGTGCACATGCAAAATGTATTTATTTCAAATGTTCAATTTCACTTTTGCTTCTCACTTATTCCTCCTCCTCGGGTACTTGTCCTAACATTTCCGGTGGCAAAAACGGTTCTAAGACGTATAAGTACCATTTCAGAGTTGTTCCGTTCACTTTTTGCAGAAATAAATCTAGTGTGATAGCGCCTTCGATATACTGATCACACAATTCCATTCCAAAACTATACTCTTCTTCGGCCCCCAATAATTCTTCTATTGTTTCTTCACAGTCGCAAACATCGATACTGTAACATGTTTCAATTGCGTAGTAATTAAACATGGCTCGCAATCGAGCAACTGCAGATTTTAAGTTATATGCCTCAGGCCACGAATTAGCACAATACAACATCTTGAACGTTCTGAAGAATATTTACACAAAAGGTGAATATATATGCACCTCCCCCACCACACATTTCAAGGTAAAATCGCACCAAGGTCAAACTTCAATTGCTTACTCTGAATGTAAATTCAGAACCTATCTTACCTTGGTCAGATATTATAATATCTGGATAGAAATATATCATCTCCATCATGGAGCTTACATTTTCACTATTCTTATTCTCTTCTGGTTTAATAATTTCAGAAAGCGTCGAAATAAAGTTTCCGCTGCAGCGAGTTGCCCCTTTTACTGCACTTGTATAGAAAGAGTAAAAATCTTGCTTCCGCGCAATATCAACTCTGTACTTTATTAATGATAACAAGCCCAATAATTCAAATAGAGATTCTGAACCCAAGTATACAGTACGATTCGTGTAATTCTCACGTATAACTATAACTTTCGTTAACTTTACTTTTTCAAAGTTTATAGAAAAGTTTCCCTCTTCTATAGGTTGCCAGGAACTAGTTTCTTCCACGAAGAAATAATTAACAATAATTCCTTGATGATCTAGAAATTGTAACCACTGGTCTTCTTCAAATGTTACAGTACCACTAACACCTTCAATCTGAATTACCGGTTTAAAATTCACAGAATGAGATAATCCAATATTTACCCATTTCGTTTTTGACTTGTTCAGATAATAAGTTTTCTTGTTTACGATTGTTTGGTAGATTGCAGGATCTTTTTCCATAACTTGTGTTTGCATTGTTAATGTTGTTGTACACCTTTCACCACAAACTCACTTTAAACTATAGTAACGCTAACACTGCAATATCTCTGATACCACAATCATGTTGAGATGATCAGTTACGCCACTTATATATTTTAGGAATAACCTTGAAATATAGGAAGTGGGGTACATTCAACCTTGACTTTGACCTTGAAAAGTTTAACAATCCTTCACCTGGTGGGGGAAGAAGTAGGGATAGCCTTGACCTTGAAACGGTTTTGACCTTGAATTGAAAATGACCTTGGAATGGATTTGACCTTGAGTTAAAAATGACCTTGGAATGTATTTGACCTTGGATTGAAAATGACCTTGGAATGAATTTGACCTTGAGTTGAATATGACCTTGGAACGTAAGTGGACAGTTCTGGATGTGGTGGGGGGTGGAAACTCGACCTTGACCTTGACCGCGGTCAAGGTCAAGGTCGAGTTTGCACCCCCCACCACATCCAGAACTGTCCACTTTACCCTACTAATTTCACTTCAACAAGTTATAGGTTGACTTCAAATTTATACTTTTCTTCTTCTTTATCAGCCTCAATCATCCACTCCTGGATGCTCCGCCTTCACTTCTGGGAGTGCATAAGACTTACAACGCCTCGCTGACTTAGTGCAGGTTGGCGAGGGGAGTTCAACTCATCGCGTGGTATTGAATGGGCTCACGGTTTTAAATATCTTCCACTCATCCAAACGTAGAGCGCGATGAGCTCAGTTTTAACTTTAGTAAACGAAAGGCTGCCGATGGACCGGTGCAGCTAGGCTACTTCAGTAATCGCTTTATTAATCGAAATATATACCCAATGTAAGCTGAAAGTGAAAAACCCTGTTACCCTGTACAACTAAAAGATATTATATTGAATGTGCCTATAATTTCCTTAAATCCTTAATTTGACGATTATGAGGATGCTGTGGATTAATAATTTCCGGCAAAAGGCACTTAAAATAAAATTCGTCCAACTTATGCTTCATATTTGTTCTCCAAAAATCATCATCTCTGAATATCTAAAAAACAATACCTACCTATATTACATATTCAAAAAATCAGAAAATAGTAAAATTACAATTTCGGAAGAAATTGCTATTGGAGTCCATATAATGAACACGCAATATTTGCGATTAGTGATATGCAGTTGTCCTTGCACTTGGAAGTAATAATTGTCAGTTGTTTTTAATTTTACTTTGTTTCCAGTTATTGTGGCAAATTTTAACATTCCTTTTTCAGCTGCTTCTTGTGGGCTCATTTTCGACGCCGCATATGGACATTTTACCTCCACTATGCCCTCATCACCAATTATTCCATCCGGGGAGGCACCAAGATACGGTTTATAGAAATCTATAAAAAAAAACGCATTCCTTGATTTCTACATTATTGACTTCTTCATACATTTGAACTGCTATTTTTTCATGTTCTTTTAACCAACGTGTCGCAAAATTTCCATGAAAAGAACTGTACAATATAGCTTTTACCAACGAAGAGCAGTGAGTTTTTGATCGCTGCTTACATATCTGACCAAATACAGATGCTGTTATACGTTTCCTACGTTCATCTTTCCACAGAAGTGATTCTGCTTGGCCTACTGTTTTGGACTGTATATCTTGTATTTCCTCTTTCGTTTTGGAAATAGATTCTAAAAAGAGTCTTTTCCTCTCGTTGTAAATAGTCTCCTCGAGTTCAAAAGATGGCAAACCATAGTTTTCATCTGCTGGAGCAATACGTTTAGCTCTTTTAACGAACGTCTTAGGAAATAATAATTTTCTGCCCTTTCTCCACAAATTTTGTTTAGATCGAGCAGTTATTATTTTTTTTGTGTAAACTCCGGGACTACACTTGGCAACTTTCTTATGAACAGCGCGTGGAAATTCTCCTGGTGGTACATTAAAACTAATGGCAGCTGCTTCACAACGCGTTGTGTAGGACCTTAACAATAACAATAGTAATGATAATGATAATAATAATAATAATGAGTCGACGAAGAAGAAGAAGAAGAAGAAGAAGAAGAAGAAGAAGAAAAAGAAGAATATTAATATTTATAATACATAATGTAATATACCTTCGTGCGGTAAAATTGATTCTCTTACCACCCACAAATTTTGCAACGATAGAATTGTACGCTTCTGCCGCATTATTGTCCATGTTTAGGATAAGGCTTTCTGCCTTTCTTGCAACCCTTTCAACGATAAATAGAATGTCTTGAAATAGACCCGAAATTTTCATGTTATGGACTAAATTAATTTCTTCGTTTTTAGGACCATTGCAAAAATATGGGCGGCATTTCGTATGATCGCCAAAAACGTGTGACGGTCCATTGTAGATGTCTTCTTTCAGCAGTTTGACTTTATCTTCGTGCGAAGTACTTACATTATCAACAATGACATGCTTTATTGCAGCAAGTACACCGCTTCTCAGTCTCTTTATATTGTTATTGAGCGAATTTCTTTGTTTTATATCAACAACAGTCATCATTCTGATTCTTTTGGTTTAGTTCTCGCAACCGGCTACAGTAATTGCGAAGTAAATGATTCCTGCATTCGATTTTTGAGATAACTCTGTCGTACGGATTTGCCCCTTGTAGCTTTTTCGTAACACTACTGTCACCATCGCCAACGAGTTAAGCATATTTGAGGCCATGCATCGGTATACTACATTTGAAGCCCTCAACAATGATATCAGCTTCCATTGCTGTAGAAGCTTTGTTCCAATTTTTAAAACAATTATGCTTTGGTTGCGTGTCCTCTTTGCCCGCAGCTAAGGCACAAACAGAGCAGTACTTATTTCTGATGCCGACATACAACACCTTTCCAGTTTCTTTGCCGACAATTATTCCCTTGAATAAAAATAAGAAAGTTAGTTTATTTCGTGTGCAATGCTTTGGGAAATTCTTACAACACCAGAGGCTGCGTCGTAATTTACTTTATAAGAGCGTTTGCTCCACGCACCATCTGCAATAACTGTTATGTACGGGATACCATCCGAATCAATGTGTCCCTTTTCTATTGCAATTTCTTTTTCTTGCTTCCCAGCAACCTCTATAACTTCCCATGCCAACTCATGAATCGAATCAGCTAATTCATTTTGAACTTTTCCAAAAAAAATAGATCCCATTACTGGTATATCACAATATCCAAAACATTCTTGCAGTTGAGCATATCCACCTCCTGTGGAAATTGTACCTAATACAGCTGCTTTGTTAAGGTCCATACCGGCATGATTTTTATCAGTCGAAACTTTCTTCATTTCCAAACAACAATTGCATTTTAGTGTGAGTGTACTTTCCAAACCACGTCGTACTTCATTAACAATTTGTAAATTATCATTTCGACAATTGAAAATTTCTTGATGTTTGAAAGATACTATTTCTTGGAAAAAATGTTTTATGTTAACAATTCTTCTGCCAGCTATTTCGTAAGAACTCTGTTCATTTAAATGGGTGACAGGAGTAGAGACGCTGAAATATATAGGCAGATATCTGGTAAGCGACATTCAAAAAATATTCAACCGACACGATAATTATGTAAAATATTACTACTACTATTACTACTACTACTAATATTACTGCTATGAGTTCTGAACAAACACAAGAAACACAGGTACTATTAGAAGATGAGAACACTGGTGAGTTAGCGGTGGACGAAGGAACTAGGAATGAAGTAAGGAATCCATTTGTGAGAAGAGATTCTATCGCGAGAACGCCTCCTGGTGAAACTATCTTCAAAAATGAGGAGGAGAGAGAAGCTAGCAAAAAGAGGAAAGCAGATGTATTGACACCAGACCACTCCGTGAAAGATATGTCAAAAAAGAAAGAAAATGTAATAATCAAGAACTTGATTGACATCGTGGCGATGATTAAAAGAAGTTCCAGGAAACTTAGTGAAGCGGTAAGCGCACATCAAAACACGAAGCGCGAAATTAAAGATGTCAGCATAGACTTACAGCGCATAACTGCACAGCTAAACCGAAAGAGCCTTATAGAATGGTTGGAAGACGCTAGATGGGAAGAACCTGAACAACCAAGATGCGATATTGACTGTCAGACGGAGGAGACACAATACAAGAAGGCAAGAGATACACGTGAATTTGGGACTCAGGTGCAAGAGAGGAATATTGAAGATAGTTTTCGGTCGGTAGATATCAGTATAGAACTTGAAAAGCCTGACAAGACCTACGATCACTTCGCCGAAATCAATATGCTCGACGAGTGGCCGGAGCCGAGTTTTCGAGCCACTGAAGTGGTACATGGGGATCTAAACGAAATTGCTAGAGACATGAGTAGCATAACGCTGGTAAATAATACAGAGAAGAGTCTGATAGGTGCAATTACATATGCCAAGACACAAGTGGAACTAGAGGAAGTGCTGAAAGAAGAAGGGCGAACCAAACAACTGAAATATATAGTTAAAAAAAGCAGCAGAGTAGTCTCAGACGAAGATAGTGGAGAACCTAACGAGGGAGCAGAGAAGTTAGCAATAGCAGTTAAGGTTACTGCAGAAGTAAGGGAGATGTACGAGATGTTTGAACGAACATGGAATTTAGTGAAAAAGTATGATATAGAAAAAGTGATCGTCAATGCAATAGGCTTTAAAGACCAAAAAACCCTGCGAAGGATGGTGGAATATGTAGCAAGGACCACAAAAGTATTGGTTAATATATATAGAAGCCAAATTAGAACAAAAGAAGACGATGAAGATGATGACACAGAAAGATGGGAGAAACAGAAGAGAAAACGGAAGGCTGAAACAGTATTCCTTAAAGTAACTAAACAAGGTGAGGACACATACGCCGAAATGATGAAAAAGTTGAGAAAACAAATAGACATAAATGAAGTCGGAATAAACTCAATTAAAACCAAAATAACAAAAGATGGGATTTCCCTTCAAGTAATTGAAAAGAACGTGGGGGCGGTAAATCAACTAATGAAGGAAATGAAAGGCATAATAGGAAATGACAGAGTTACAAGGGGCGTAGGAAAAACAACCACGATTATAATAAGAGACCTAGAAGACACAATAGGAAAACAGGAAATTCGGGAAGCAATCGAGAAAGCACTGAAACAGGAAAACATTAGAGATCTAAATTTAACTGAACCAAGGCTACCTGAAAATGGAAAAGGATACAAATATGCCCAAGTCACGCTTCCAGAGGATATGGGACGAACGCTAATACAGCAACGGAAAATCAGAATAGGATGGACCAGATGTAGAGTCGAAGAAAGAATATCCCTGCCCAGATGCTACAAGTGTCAGTCCTTTGGGCACACATCTCAACAATGTAGGACACAAGAACCAGTAAAACAGAAATGCTTGAAATGTGGTGAGGTGGGGCATCTGGCAAGAGAATGCCAAAACGAAAAGAAATGCTATGTGTGCGGAAACGAGGGCCACCGGGCAGATAGTATGACCTGTGCTATATACAGAGAGGCCGTAAAACGGGAGAGGGACAAACGGCGTGGCGACAGACGACCCTAAGAATGCACATATTACAATCGAACCTAAACAGAAGCAGGATTGCCCACGATCTACTGGAACAATATATAAAGGAGAAGAATGTTGATTTAGTGCTAGTTGCAGAACCAAATAGAAGGGTAGTAGACAATAAGACCTGGATCACTGACAATAATAAGGACATCGCAGTCAGGATATGTACACAATCTGCCGAAACAGTGATAAGCAAGATCGCGAAGGATAACGGTATAGTGCTGGTGGAACTGAAAGAGATCGAAATATGCGGTGTATACATCTCGCCGAATGTGAATATGGATATATATGCTGATAATCTAAGGAGACTTGAATTGGTGCTGAGAAATAGAAAGAAGCCACTTATAGCCGCAGGCGATTTTAATTCAAAATCAGCGACTTGAGGGTCTCCTAAAACTGATCAGAGAGGAGAATTACTTGAAGAACTGATGTCAGCAAACCAATTGGTGATAGCGAACAAAGGTGAAGAACCCACCTTTGTAAGAGAACAAGTTTCACATTTGGATATCACAGCTCATAGCGAAAGCCTGACTGGAAGGGTACAAAACTGGAAAGTCCTAGACATTGAAAACATGAGCGACCATAAATACATAACATTTGATGTGCTGCATAGGGTCCAAGAACCAAAACGTGCAAAGCTTGTTGGAAGATGGAAAATAACCAAAGAGAAACTGGAGGAGCTGTCCGTTAACATAGAGACAACCCTGTGGAATATGGAAAATCAAAACATAGATAACCCACAGGAACTGGATAGACTTATTGGAGAAGCATGTGATAATACTTTCCATAAAACGAGCACAAACAGAAGAGGGTTTTCAAGCAAATACTGGTGGAATGAAGATATTCGATGCAAAAGGAAGGAATGTACTGATCTCAGAACGAGGATAATCAGAGAGAACAGAAAATACCACAGGGCGAACAACGTTGGCAACAATGAAAGGCTGGCTAAATATAGGGAAAAATACCAAGAAGCTAGAATAGAACTGAAGAAACTGATAAAAGACTCTAAGGGTAGGAAGTGGAAAGAAATCCTAAACGATCTTGAAAACGATATATGGGGAAAGGCATATCAGATAGTGACTAACGGAATGAACATGAGACCAAGGATCACTCTTGATACGGAGCAGCAATATTAGATTGCAGTAAGTCTATTTCCAAGCCACCCAGTGACAAAATGGAAGAAGGAAGAGGATCCAAACCAGAACACAGTTGAATTTACAATCGGCGAATTAGAAACAGCAGCAGCAGGACTGAGGTGCAAAAAGGCACCAGGCCTGGACCAGGTACCCAATGAGGTGGTCAGAGTCGCAGTCGGAGCGATACCGGAAATATTTCTTGCGGTGATGAACAAAAGCCTGAGGACTGGAGAATACCCGAAAAAATGGAAGGAGGCTCGTCTGGTGCTGATTCCGAAGCCTGCCAAAAATAATGCAGACGAGACAAAGTACAGACCCTTGTGCGTTCTGAGCTCAGTGTCCAAGTTATTCGAGAAACTGATAGAGGGAAGAATAAGACCTATAGTGGAAGCTAAAGGGGGATTGTCGCCTGCGCAATTTGGATTTAGAAAACAGAGGTCCACTGTAGATGCGATAAACCAAGTCAAAAAAATTGCTACTGCAGCAAGCTGTGCGGCCAAGGGAAACAAGAAGTTGTGTGTAATGGTGGCTTTTGATGTTAAGAACGCTTTCAACACAGTGCAATGGCACAGAGTAGTTGAATCCCTTGAAAAGTTGGAAATACCGAGATATCTGGTGAACCTTATTAAAAGTTACTTCGAAGACAGGAAAATTATTGTTGGCGAGGAGGGCAGAGAGCTGGGCATGGGCATGGGTGTCCCACAGGGTTCGGTGCTGGGACCCCTACTGTGGAATATTTTTTATGATGCTGTGCTGCGAATTGTCATGCCTCCGGAAATCAAACTAATTGGTTATGCGGACGATCTTGCACTTGTTGTTACAAATAAAAACAGTAGCACTCTGAGCAGGTTACTGAGACTCGGTATTTCGCAAATTGAGATATGGATGGAGAAAAACGGGCTGGAATTATGTCCGGAAAAGACCGAAGTTGTAATACTCTCGGGGGGGAAGAAATTGAAGACAATAACTGTTCAAGTTGGAGGATTGGAAGTGGAAAGCAAGCATGCTATAAAGTACCTTGGAGTGTGGCTCGATAGGACCTCAAGATGGTTGAACACATAAAGAAGACAGTAGAGAAGACCAATAAGACAGTAGCATCTATAATCAGACTGACGCCGAGTACAGAAGGACCTAATAGTCAAAAAAGAATAATCTTGGCCGGTGTGGCACACTCGGTTATACTCTATGGTGTACCAATATGGAAGGACGTGCTGGTGTTCAAAAAATACCAAAATATGATTAAAAGATGTCAGCGTAGTATAGCCCTGAGGATTATTGCAGCGTACAGGACAGTGTCAACGGAGGCTTTGCTGGTGGTGGCAGGGGTTCCCCCAATCGACTTGCTGGCATACGAAAGGGCTGAAGTGTACGAGACGGGTAGGGAAAACAGACATGATCTACGACAAACCCTCTATGAGAGATGGCAGCAAAGATGGGAAGATTCAACAGTCGGAGCATGGACTAGGAGGTTGATTCCTAGGGTCAAGGAATGGGTTGAGCGGGAAGCGCAGGTGGACCATTTTACGGCGCAGTTTTTGACTGGACACGGATGCTTTAACAGCTATCTGAAGAGAATGGGAATAGTGGGAAATGCCAACTGCGATGAATGTGGACTGGACGAGGAAGACACTGCCGAACATATTCTGTTATGTTCCAGATGGAAGGAAGAACTGTCAAAAATTACTCTGCTTCTGGGAGAGGAACTCACGACCGAAAACTTTGCCGAAAACATTGGAAGAGGAAAATGGCCCGAAATCAAGAATCACTTGCGAGAAATAATGAGGAAAAAAGTGAATAGAGACAGAAGGAAATAGAAGGCGCCGCCCCACCATGAAGAAATGCAATTGCGATACCGTGGGGGAGGACACACGGCGAAATAGCAAGGAGGGGTTTTAGTGGGTATACCATTTTTAGACCATTGGGGAGTCCCACACTTCCGGCCTATAAAAGGTTTCCCCTCCTTCCGAAAAAAAAAAAAAAAAAAAAAAAAAAAAAAACTACTACTACTACCGCCACCACCACTACTACTACTACTACTACAATATTAAAATATTACAATAATTAATAATACCAATAATTATTTATTATAGGTACCTATCTCGCTGGTGTAAAATAGTATTATTGTCTACAAAGCGCTGTTCTGATTGTACAAGAATATCCTGGGAATTATCAGTATATGTTGAAACCATAGAGGAACTTGCCAAATTTGCATCTCGCCCACTAGAATTTGGTAACTGGTTATCAACATCTCTATTGCTACGAAGGGAAGTTAATTGCAATACACCATTTGAGTATATGGAACCCCGCTTGATTTTAGCTATAATGTGAAAGTTTGAAGCACGATGTGCAGCAAAGGGCTAGAATTGGACAAAGGCTATTTGATTTAGGCTCCCCTATAATAATAATAATAATAATAATATGTATTTATTGTCATACAACAAATGAAAAAAAATATAACAAGGTAACACAAATGGAATATGACAAAAGCTGAAATTCAGCCTCTTGCGAACTGCAAGTGCTGTTCTTCCATTTCAGCCGAAAGTAAATCTTAACATATCCATGAAAACACAAGAGAGGGTTACAACTAGAACATAAACTATAGCTGATCTCTCAAAGAAGGAGCAAAAATAATTGCAAATTGAACAATTATGAAAATATCTGCAACTAAAATAAACAAACTGAAGACACAGACAGGTCACTGGCTTTTCAAAAGGCGATTCTTAAAAGACAACTTAAAAGAACTGCACGGCACAGAAAAGTCGTGTATAGAACAGTCATTTAAACATCTCGCTACATTATAGGAAAATGATCTTTTAAATAGTTCTTTATTATGTTTGGGAATAGTACGAGTAGAGTTTAATACACATAGTTATTATTACTACTACGATTACTTCTAAGCACTGCTTACATTCCACCGAAATATTGCCACTACAACTTTGTTCAATCCGCAGATTTCCAAATATGCGGGTCTTTTAAAAATGCCGTTAAAACCAAAAATATTCATTTTAGGCAATACTTAAATATCTTGTACGATCTCATAGTAAAATCAAGTAAGGTCTCCAATAATGCAATCAACTACAGGTGTTTCAATGAAAAAAATTAAATTGGATGCTGTGTGCAAGAGAAATGTTAGTTGTATAAGCGAAAATAACTATATGCGGGCGTTAAAAAAATTTACAACGTGTAGTACTCATCAATATACCTAAGTTAAAAAGTTTATATAAACGTTTGGTCTAAAATGCATAAACTTTTTATGAAGGTGCTTTTTCCTAAAGGGAACGCCAATTATTTTAATAACCAAGAATGAACCAGCGCATCTTATTTAGCTTGAAAAACTAAGTAAATGCCCAAAATATTATTTGTCTTTTACAGTTCTTCAAGCAATACAAAAAATCGATTTCATCTGAATCCCTTTAATGGCTTTTGTAACTCCCTAGGGTACGTTTTAGGCCATGTTTATAATATAATAATATAATATTTATAATATAAACTTTCTGACTTATTTTGACGAGTACTACTACATGACATATTTTTTAACACCCTGTATAATACAGAATAGAAAATGCATACCTTCTAGCTTCACGAACCTTACGCAAACGCTGTTTTAAACTTTGTCTTTTTCCAGAGGAAGATGGATAATTTCTTGACGTTTTGTCCGAGTACCTACCCATTGTAACCCCGTGTTTTGTAAAGATTTATATTTATAAATAAAATAATTTGCACGATTAACATTCACAGACCCAATCCCGTTTTTAAAATGGGTTAATTTTGTAATGGAGATTCCTAAATACTTATTCAAAAAATCCCTGCAGTACTATTCCGACCAGCAGAACGCAAACTAAAAGTTATAAGATGATGTTAGGAATGAAAATTATCACATTATTCAAGAAGCGACGCGGTGTTTGCCGCTCCCTTGTGATTATAGCGCTAATAGATAGCAGGTGTCTCTCGCCGCATAAATCACACTTTTCTTTACACCACGTCGGCAGCGGACGTCTACAGTCCGAACTTATGGTGCTCTCTCTAGATTATATCGCACGTTAGCAACATTACACCCTTAAGCAATTTGAATGCCTTTTTGACTATAGCTTGGAAACGAAGCGTTATACGAGAAAACTGCAAGAGGCACTATTGGAGGGGCTGTCGGAGAAGAATCCTTTCAGACTGTAACATTTGAGCTGCTTCAACAATCAACAGTAATTATTGAAAAACCCTACTTTGAGGGTGGCCTCGGATATCTCGGCATCCACTGTTCTCGATATCCTACTGTAGTACTTCATTACTGAAAGTTACGACTGAAGTAAGGTTAATAAATGGTGGTACTAATTCCAAGAATTCAGATAGTTTGAATTTGTCAACAACTTGCTTTAAGAGCGCTACTCTTCCAACACAATAACATTATAACTTTAAGGTAATCTAGGAAAATTTTGAGACTTACTGAGGCTTAAGTAGTTACAAAGAACTTTTACTTCGACAATTACTCCATTAAACCCCGAAAAGATTTATGATACACAGCATAAAGGCGTCCAGTACCGTAAATGGCCTTTTTCAGCGAAATGCGCAGGGACGTAGCAACAGGGCGTGCGAGTGGTGCCGTGCACGAGGGCCCGGCACCGGCGGATCCCTCACCCCTCGTTCAAATTGTTTTTTTTGTTGGCTTCAGCCGTTGATTGACTATAAAACTGTGATTGCAATCTCAAATTGAACTTATTATTTTTGAATAATATGAGTATAAGCATTTGGCACTACTGATTTTTTTTTGAGATAGGATAAAGGGGGGCCCGTTGTGGTCTTGCACAAGGTCCTGGTTTCGACATGCTACGTCCCTGGAAATGCGTCCATTTAAGCAATTCCAACGTCTTCTTGATTATAAGCCTGGAAACGAAGCGTGATACGTGAAAAGTGCAAGAGGTACTTTCGCAGGCGCTGCCGGATACTAACCCTTTCAGATTGTAACATTTGACTTTAGTCTTAAGCTGCTTCAGGAAAAAATGAAAATCCCTAATTTTTGGGTTGCCTTGGCTAGCTCGACAACCAGGTTCTCGATATCGATACCGAAGTTAATTCATTACTGAAAGTTACGACTGGAGTAAGGTTAATAATAAAAATGCTGATAGTAACTCCAAGAATTCAGATAAGAATTTAGATAAGAACGCTACTCTTTCAACACCATACATAACTTTCCAGTGTTTCGTGGAAACTCTGGCAACAGTGTTAAACAAAATCAGCCACAGTTGCGCTAGCGCGCCTTTAAACTTGTAATTTACACTTTTTCTGTAAATTTACTCTTTTTCTGTAAATTTACTCTTTTTCTGTAAATTTACAGTTTAAACTGTGAATTTACAATTTTTCTGTAAATCATGGAAAAAGATGGTTTAGAAAAAGGATGGCAGCTCAGCGCTTTCGTAATTACTTACTTTTTAGGACAATTTATTCAGGAAAATAAACAATAGAGTCCATTAGTGTAACGGTGAAATCAAAGCGCGAAATGTAAAACGCTATCCTAAGAGAATAGTTGGATAAAATTTTTCAATGCATTTTAAATGGAGGTTAGATAACCTTGCACTTCACATTCTATTTTTACCTTTCATCCTGATTTCTTAGCATTAAATCAATATATGGCGATTACTATGAAGCCTTTTTTCGCCGTTTGTCTTGTAAAAGCATTTATTTATGCAGTCATGTTGTTTAAAACTAAAATTCAACAAACTACTGCAATTTACGGCGCGAGAATGTCTGTGATAGAACCGGCGCAGTAGATAATTTAAATGAAGTCGTTAACAACACTAATTTTTAAAACTTTTTCTTCCATTTTACACTTTTTAAATATAAATAAGAACTTAAACCACCTATTAAATAAAAATTAAACAATAAATAACCCTGAGAAATAAACAATTTAGCCTCAAACCCTGTGCAGCAAACGTCAAAATAATCTCCAAGGTTACTGGTCTGGTCTGAACGCGACATACGTTCCTTTCTAATATGTACTGTGCTCCGTTTTAAAATATTTCTGAAATTAAGTTGTATTTTAAGTTTTTTTTTGAAAATGTAACAGCTGGAATAAAGAGCAGTCTATATGTCACTTGCAGAATCCCCGTTAAGAAATGCACTGAATTTAAATAATCAGTGTTTAAAATCTATGTCCCATAAGAGCTCCATGTTAAGAATTTTGAAATAGGATAGCCCGCGAAACTAGTAATATAACCTAACTAATGGACTCTATTGAATATCATGGCAATTGTTTGCGTGAACCCATATTCTGGGATTCTGAGCAAACTTAATGATTTTTTTCGTTTCTACGTAGAATAAGATCACGTTCCATTTAATCCAAACAGTTTTTTTCGTCTTGAACATTCCTCGTATAAGATAGAATGTATTAGACTGGGTTTTAAGCAGAGAGCTTTTTTACAAGATGTTTTTTTCTGAACGAAAATTTGATGCGATAATTAATAAAAGATAATATGTTACTTGCTTTTTGACTGTTACCTACTTTTTGGACAAACTGTATATCTACAACTACCGAAATTTTCAAATTTTGTGGCAATCTTGGACGTCCAAGGTGGCAATCTACCGAAAAAAAATCACCGATCTACCGATTTTAGGCGGACTCCCGTTCTAGAATTTTGTGTTCCCTGCATCACAGATTTAAAAATATATATTCTTTTGGGAAATCCGTGTCCCTGCATAGAATACAAATACAACTACAACCTGTGGTTCCTGTAGGTAGGGATGGCAAAATATTTTCATATATCGATATATTGTATCATATGATATATTGAAACGATATATCGATACGTACGATATACTGCAAAGAAAATATCGATATATTTGAAATATCGATATATTTTTTAATTCGGGACCTAAGTGTCTCCGTCATACGTCAGATTTTAATTCCAAACAAAACAAAAGCACGTGCCATTTGACGTTTATCGATATTATTTACAACGTCTTAAACTAGTTTTTGCAATATAATTATAGACGTTTTGCAGTGAAAACAGTTTATTTTCAATTTGTGTGTTGGGCTTACGTGGAAAAACTTGAAAACGACTATAATTATATTTCGGAGGTTAGGTTAAAACGTCAGAAAGCACGTGGCTTTGTTTTGTTTGGAATGAAAATCTGACGTTTGTGACGCGCCACTTAGGTCCCTAATTACAAAAACCTGCCTACCAAAAGCAAGGTACAACAGACGTTTCATTTGTTCTGACTTACACCTCGATAAAGAAGTTTCACTTCAAAAAATTACGTTTCAATATTTTTATTAGTATGTATATTCTATTTACAAGCATCATAGGAGTTTGAAAATAATGATTTTGAAAGCTGAGAAAAAGGATCAGCTTGAATTTGAACAAAAACTCTGCGCGTTTTGCTACTGAGGTAAGCTCGCTGCTTGTTTAGCATGAAATTTAACAGTCTATTAAAGCGCTGAAATTTGAAGTGTCCTGCTTGGCGAAACGTAGTTGGGATATAAATAAACACCCAACAGAGAGCCAGCGTACAGCACTGATTGCCACCACATAATGCAGATCCAGTGGGTCTGCATTACGCTCCGAAAGCGTACTAGACATTGGGAGACAGATGTATACAAAATCTGCATAAGTCGCAACCGTCCACCGAACGTACCTAATTGCGCATGCTTGGTATGCATCTAACAAATATAAACGACGAAGTAGAATATACTATTTCTATCGCCTTTTCTCTAGGACGGTTTTTGCACATGCAAGGAATGGGGAGTTGTTTATATTAATATAATAGGTATATGTGCAGATCTAAGTATGTGATTACCACTGATATCACTTTATAACCATGCAATTTCACAGTTTGTGCTTTTCTCAAAGTAATGTCTGATGTGCGTATATTTTGTGTAAATTTTAAAATATCACCTCTTTGACAGAAACGGGAAAGTAAATTTTTCGATATATCGAACTGATATATCGAAAGATTAGACATTAGAACATTAAAAACGATATGAATATGTCGATATACAATATGACTGCATTTATCGATATTTTGAATATATTGATATATTTTTGCCATCCCTACCTTTAGGCAACATTGTGTTGATGTGTTGGCAACATTGTGTGGTGGCTCGGTGGTCGTCTGTCGTCTCCTTCCCTTTTTAATCTGGAGTACTTGATTTTTGCCATTCTTGCAAAATGGAAAAAAATAAAATGTGAAGACGGAAGTCGTTTTGTGAGTGCCGAGTTACGATTTACGATGTAAAGGTTTTACTGCATCCCTAGAAAGTAGAAAGAAAGTAAAAAATTGGATTAAACATGTCGGGGAAAGTATGCCGTACTTGCTTAAAAGTTTCCGGACCCTCGGAAATATTCTTAAACATTAATCATAAGAATTACCAACAAGAAGTGAATTTTCGAGATAAATTACGGAAATGTGTGCCGGAAATGGTAAGTTCGATGTACTACATTGAATTGTAGGTTATTTTGAGTGTTTTTGAAGAGATTGGGGGAGAACGAATCGGCAGAAATTTGCCAGTCTTGTGTCGTGCTCTTGGAATCTTCTTATCTTTTTCGTAACATGTGTTTGTGTACGGAAGAAAAGTTGAAGCAGATATCTTCTGCATTTTATACCGACTTGGTGAAATTGGCCGCGGGCAGTTCCTCAAGCGCTATGGGTGAAGCGCCAAGAAATACAGGTGGGACCGACAGTACCAGGTACGTTTTGGACATCGAGCAAAATCTAGCGATTTCTATAGGGGAACAGCAAGTGCATGTTCAACAGAATTTGATGCAGCAGGGAAATAACAGAAGGAAGTCGGCGATGACTGATCAAGAGTTGATCCGCCAGGCCTGTAGAACAATTCCAGCTCTCAGAAATATCTCGCCAAGTATGCTAGACTGCCGGGTCTCCATGGAGAAAATCCGTACACCGGAAAAGAGGCAGCGAGCGATTAGAACTTTGGGACCTCCTAGACTGCATCCAGTGGCAGAAGAAAAACCAGAAAAGCCAGAAAATACAGAAAAAGCAAAGAAACCTCAGCGCGCAGCAGCTAAGCGAAGTCTGGAAAGAATCGCAAACACGGAAAAGAAGGAAGTCAGACGAAAACGACTGGATGGTTATTACAGTTGCAAATATTGCAAAAAAACTTTCCCTTCTGTTTCCAAGACGATATCCCACGAGAGGCGCGTACACACGAAAGAAAAACCTTTCGCCTGTCCCGTTTGCCGGATGAGGTTCTATGAGAGGTATCTTATGAACCACCACCGGAAGAAAGAACATGAAAATCTGGAGAATAATCCAAATACGGTTCTGGCTAAGAATGATATGTCCGAGGATGGTGTTAAGACGGGGACGGTAATTATTTCCTTTTTCTAAAGTGTCGCAACTCATGCAGAATGGTCGATATTGAATAAATCGTTTCTGCTATTTTTTAGTAACACAGGTAAACAATCGATATCAATTATTTGTCATTTTAAGTCGGGGGGGGGGTAAACCACCAGGGATGTATGGTGCACAACATAAGGGATGTACTGGGATGTATGAGGAAGTATTGATATGCGTGTGGATATATTGGAATATACAGGGATGTGTGCGAGGATGTACGGGGATGTATGGGGATGTATGGATTGTAAACACGTAAAAAAGCCCGGGAATTACCTGATACACCGATGTGCGCATGAGCGAAGCATTGTATCATCTGCATGTCGGGTCACGCGTACTATTCGCGTAAGTCTGTCTTTCATCTTCGGCTCATTGTTATGCTAATTTCGGTTAATTGCTACAGCCGGTGCTACAGTAGTCAATTCAACAGTTTGCACGTCTTTTGAGACGTTTGTAGCATAAGGTACGATTTTTTTGCGTTTAAATAAGTCGGCAATTCTCACTAGTAATTAGGGAATGTATCTAATGCGTTTAACCTTTCAAAAAACCTAAAAAAGGTTATAATTGTCGTTTTTCTTCAAAAAATAGTTTTTCCGGTTTATTTTTGATTTTAAAATTCCACAGTTTTGCGGTAACCTACCGAACATGCATGCAAATGGAACTTTCAAGTCCTTTGTTAAAAGTGCTTTTCAAATTTGAATACCTAATTTAAAATGTGCGGGATAAAAGAGATAGAATAGCTTTTATTTATTATGTTGGAAGGCAGGCCCATACTATGCATTCCCTTTTGAGAATTTAATTTAACATTTCACCAAGAATATTATTTTCTGCGATAATAGTTAGGTACAGGTACATGAGAAAATGTAAATAAGTCTAAAAGTTGCTAAATTCTATTGTCGTATATGGTTTAAAATCTACACAACCATTCTTTTCTTCATATACCTACATTATGAATGCAATATTATGTAAAAGTATAGTCACCACATTATCACTGCCTACCAAAAATTTCATGATCAAATTGTTTTACCTATACCTATTTATGGCATTTGGGTCTCGATATGGCATTGTTTATTTTTCTCGATTTTTCTCCTCAGATGTCAATGTTTTTAGATGTTGAATGTGCCCTAAAATGGAGCTTAAATCCGACATTTAAACAAATTTTATCAATGAGTAGGTATGACAACGAATATATTTTGGGAGAAATTACGGAAACAGTTTTAAAATTTAATAGAAAATTTTATGAAGAACGAACTCTACCAGCTATTAACAACCGAGGAGAAAATGAAGGAATTCTATGGATTTTATTATACATCCAGAAAATTTCAAAATTGCGAGCGGTATACGAAAGCAAATATTGTTAATTGCAAATTATAAAGCCAAATATTCGAGAAAAGTTTCGGTTTCAATTCAAACTGAGGATAAAACGGATTATCAGTTATTGAGCAACTGTTCTACAGTTGGCAAGTCACCTGAACCTGAAGGAGCAGCAAAACCCACTGATTTAACCTCTGAAAATTCCATCATGCATACACCTACCTATTTAAGTATCTACTTTATTACAATCCATCTGGGTTCATCGAATTTCTCCTCTTTTTAAAGATGTCCACTGGCGTTTTCTTTAAGTCCGTTGTAAAATTCGGGGATGTACAAGGATGTATAGGGATGTACGGGGATGTACGAGGATGTATTGGGATGTATACGGGGATATATTTGGTATAGAAGGATGTATGGTGTATATAAAATAGGTGGTGGTTTCCCCTCGTTTTAAGTTCTACGTTCACTATTTTCCTAGTCAAGCAGATAATGCATGTTAAAGTGAAAGACGCTCTTATGAGTAGGGATTCAACGTTTAAACGTGTATACGTACGTTTTGTCAGTAAACGTTTAGTTAATATTGTAAACGTTTAATCCCAAAGAAAAATTATTTATAATATTTTTTAAAAGAAACATCAATCACATCGGTCTGCGATGATAATTATAACCCTTGTGAGTTATTGTCATTGCATGTCACGTTTTTGTGCTTTTTTATAAACAAATTTTTACTTTTCCACGTTGGCGTTCAGGTAAATTTCTTAAATTTAGATTGTTCTTTATCTCAATAATTTTTTATCTTGCGTCCCAGCCTTCTTTTGTTCTCCATTTCCACTGCTGCGTATCCTCTCTCTTGTAGAATTCTTCCCGTTTCTCTTCTTTTGCTAGTAAAACTATTTCATCTGCTTATGCTAAAGTCCGGTACTCTCTCTGCACCCCACATGCGAGTATTCACCTTTCCGGTCACCCTCTTTCATACGATTCATTATTCCCCACCCTTCCTCTTCTAGCATTTTCAACAATATTTTTTCCTCCTTATTTATGTGCTTGTCATTGGACCGTCGTGTAACTTCTTCATCATCTATTATCGACATCCCTCTTTTCTCCCCTGTTCTTGCATTGAAATTCTCTCCTATTGATGTTCTTCCCTATATCCCCTCCTTCCCTATATCCCCTTCAGTAGTTTCCTGTATCATCCCTGGCTTTCCTTGCATTCAATTATTTACATAAACCATTATAATTTTACAAGTTTACTTTAGTTCCTCAAAATCCATTCCTCTTACTCTTACCACAATATTATTTCTCTTGTCTGTTCCCCAGCCAAGTTTCTAATTTATCTCTCCCTACTACCCATTTCGCGTCCATCTTTATAACCCTCTCCTCCAATGGGGAAAGCCTGCAAATTTTGAAAATGATCCTATTGAATAGTTTACTATCCGAAACAAATTCCGCAACTTTTGTTTTTTATATTTGAGACTTATTTTCGTCATAATTAAATACGAAACGTGCATCACACTTAAAACACAATACAGTGGAACTCGCATAAGTCGAATCTCAAGGGACAAAAATAAATTGAGTTAAAGAAACTTCGAGTTTAAGAACGTTTTATTAAAAACTCATAACCCATAACGTATAACGTAACTATACACAATATACCAATACAAAATGCAGGTTGTTACAATTCTGTAACCAATCAAATCATTGTTTAAAAAAAAGTCTAATTTTGCACTGTTTTTGATGACGTAACTGTTCATTTTCATAAAATTGCTGTACAGACCTTAATGACGCGTACATACTGTCTTGAACATTTTCACTTGCACACGAAAAATTAAAAATGTTTTTAAAACTGTCACCTAACTGCTTATTTGTCTGTATTGTTATCCCGGTCTCAGCGCCTTCACTTTCGTTTTCTTTGTCGCCTTCGCTGTCGGACATTTCGCAATTAGACGACTAACACCTTAAACTAGACAAAATGTCATTATCAGTCGGCAATTTTGCAATTTGGATGTCGTTGTCGATGGCAATGTATTCTTCTGCGCCAATATCTTCCCTGTATTTCGCAAGCGTTGCCTTTAATTCTGCAAGACTAAGATCATCTTCGTCCAACCAATGATCTTCATTTTCACGAATGTCGGAATGTCACGGGAGAATCCGGCTTTCTTAAAACAATTCTGAATTGTTGTTGCTGAGACATCTGTACCCCATGCTCTTGCTATTTCTCTATTAGCATCTAATAAAGTTACTGCTAATGTTCTACGATCCTCCATGGCAGAATCCGTTTCCGGTAATTCTTCTTCAGGTTCTTAATTATATATCCATTGGTTATAACTTAGATGTCATATTAGGTGGCAGAAATACGATGCGGATGGACTTTAACTTTTCGTCAATTGTAGGATGAACTGGGCAGTTGTCTACGAAAAGTAAAATTTTTCTCTTTTGGGCCAAAAAACTTTCTGTCAAAAGACAATAACCATTTCTCGCACAGGTCACTGGTCATCCACGCTTTTTTGTTATTCTGATAAGTGACCGGCAAAGACTTGATGCCCTTGAAACATCTAGGGTTCTTTGATTTCCCAATCACCAAAATTTGCAGTTTTTGCATCCCGTCCATATTTGCACCAACCATAACAGTAATTCGTTCTTTACTTTTCTTTCCCCCATAACACTTTTCATTTTTAAAAGCCAACGTTTTGTCCGGTATACATTTAAAGAATTGACCTGTTTTGTCGGCGTTGAAAATGTCCTCAGATTCATATTGGGATAGTAATCCAGGGAGCATATTTTCTTTCCAATTTTCACAGTCTTTTTCATTCACTTTTTGCACAATTGCGTGACGAACTTTAAATTTGTGCAGTCATCCCGAGCTCGCAGCGAAATCCATATGTCCCAAAGTTTTCGCGAATTCCCGTGCTTTCTCCCGAATGATTGTTCCCGATATCAGCAATTTCTTGTCACGGCAAACCTTAACCCAATTCAACATTGCTTCATCGATATCTTCATACACACACGACTTAAACCGTTTTTGAGCATTGCTGACCTCGTTGGAACTTTTTCAAGAATTGCATCGCGATTCTTGTAAATTGTGGATAATGTGTTTGGCGGAATTCCATACTCTGCTGCGATATCTTTTTTCCGTTTTACACCTCGATTAACTTGTTCGATTAAACGAATTTTGTCGGCTACCGACAAAATTTTTAATTTCCTCTTCGCACTTGACATTTTTGGCAACAGCTCTGAACGCAATCAGCAACAAAACGAAACTGACCAGCAAAACAGTAATTTTAGAATCTCGACTGGGTTTTCGAGCCATTTGTTTATTACCCCTATTTATAACAAATACCGATTACCGATTTCAAAGAAAGGGTCATAAAAGATGTGAACAAACCAGGTACATAGTTTTAGGCAGAAAAGGTTTTGTCGGCTAAAATTGAATAAAGGGGATAAAATTCGTATAATTACCGTTGAATATACTTTGAGATATGGAAATTTACAAATTCTAGAACTTCGAGATACGGACTACAAAATGTGTATGAGTGGCCGTGTAGGTCATGAGACTCGCATGACTAAAAGAAGTTCGACTCATGGGAGTTCCACTGTATTTGAATGACGCTGTGACGTATGGGGCCGGACAGATTAGGTAGGGATTTTCACATGCCCATACCGATCCGTTAACACCCTGAGCCCTCGCTCATTCTTCGACTCCTCCCCACCTTATCCAGGGAGATGTGTTATACCACGGTGCAACGGATAGCCCTCCTACTTCACAGAAAGCGCGTGTTTTAGCCCTCCCGGTTATGCTGCTTTTCTAATTGCATGTTTTTCTTTTAGCCCGACACAATCAAAATTTCGAGCAAAATTTTTATGTGGTACGCGATACATATTCTATTTGTGCTTGATATTACAGTACCTATTAAAAGTTATAAATTCCACTCCCTAATTATTCAATTTGTTTGGCTAATGCCTCTGTGCTTTCTTCGGTTTCTCCGCTGACATTTCTCTCTGGTGATCTTGGTACTTTTTTTCTCCTAAATGGTTCTACTGTTTCCTCCTTATTTTCGTTTTCCTCTGTAATCTTACAGTTTTTTGTCATTCCCCAATCTGTCACTGCCTTTTTTCCAATTTTCCTCCTTATATACTCCTTATCTCACAATAAGTTCCCTCTTCCACTCCAACTGTTACATCACTTTATATTTCTTGTATTCACACAGTAATTTACAATTTATTTCTTTAACGCAAAACTTGAAATTTTCTTTTCAAAATTCCATGACAAAGATTGTTAACATTTGGTTATCGATCATGGAAAACACTGTCACTGCAGAGACCGCAACAACATATCCCACTGAATTTATTGTAAAGACAAATCAAATCAAAATTCTGTGAAATATTATTTAAAGTAAATATACAGTTATAATATCTTGAATTGATCCTTTAATATGTACTTACAATAGACGGAGACACTTTTTTTAATTATGTTTTTTGGAAGGTACCAGTGCGTACACTGTTGGCCATTTTCATTTGTTTTTCATTCATCAGTCTTAATTTCAAACGTATTATGCTTAGGTTCAGTAAAATAGTTCGTACTTAATATTTCCCTTGTTCAAAATAGTCGATTAGAAGATTCCGTGCAAGACCCACGAGAGAGAGGCCGTATGCCTGCTCTGTTTGCCAAATGAAGTTTTATGAGAAGTACCTTATGGTTCGTCACAAGAGGAAGAATCATGGGAATTCACATGAGAAAGGATCAAATACCGTTCAGCTTGAGAATAATCCTTCTGCTGCTGTTGAAAAAGATGCAATTAAAGCAGAAACGGTAATTATTTTCCTTTTCTGAATCTTATCATCAAAAGGTTGGATGCGAACTTCCTTTCCCAAGTTAAGTTCTGATAGAAAATGTAAAATCATAAAATTAGTTTGTAAAATTGTAAAGCTAAAATCATGCATTTCCTTCAAAGCAGGTCATCGACATTTCCAATTGTTTGCAAATAGTAATCAATTGTATTGCTTTTTATTTCTAGTATGTCGCAGACTAATTCTATTCTTTTATGTCTCCCACACATTTATCTTTTCCTTCTCCCTATTGATAATTTTATCTATCCACGGAATTTTCATCAAACATCTAAGAGTTTTTTATTTTTTCCTTCTCATTTCTCCTATACCTATCACTTTTTCCCATTACGTGTTGCCGTAAGTCTTCCCACGTTCGAGTCATCCCTTGGGCCCTTGTTGCATCAAAAGTTGGTCCATTGCGTAGTAATATTGTGCACAAAGTTTCATTCAAATACAGTGGTGTGTGCTTATAACGAACCTTGAAATTGCACAAAATATGGTTCGTTATAAGCTGAGTTCATTATAAAAAGAAATCCAAACATTGCTATTAATTACGAGATTAATTATGGGCGTGTTTTTAGCACTTTCATGAGCGGCTCATTTTATCCGGTAGTTTGTTGTAAACGGGTTCGTTATATTATGCAGACACTACTGTATCCCCATTAGTTTTCCAGCTCTTTCAAAAAAATATTTTCCTTCCCTCAACTTTGGCATCTTTGAAATTAAGCCGTATTAGACATATGGTCATATAAAATATTCTTCTCAAAATAATGTAAAGAACCATCTCTTAAAAACTTTTACAATACTTAAGGACCACCTGTATGCTTTTATTCTTTATGTGCTTGTTCGATTTTTCGTTTAAATCTGAGTTGATCTTTCCTTATTGTTCCGTCCGCTCTTTTTTCCATCCTTTGCTTTACTCACTAAGAGAAAGTAAATGACGGCAGCTGTCGTTCTGAATTTGACTTCTTTTGTTAGGTCACAGAAGGAATTGCTTCCGGAACGGCAGACTTAAATGTACTTGTTAAACAGGAAATAATAGAGATGAACGAGGAGGATGACCCTCTTGCGATGCAAGAACACAAATGTAATTTGTGCCAAGCGACTTTTGCTTCGGAAGAAGAACGGTCCACTCACGCTCAGACACATATCAGTTTCGGTTGTTCGTTCTGCGGAGAGCTGTTCAACTCCATGGAGGGAAAAGCGGAGCATCAGCAATTACACAAAAGCGGAAGTAGGTTCTGGTGCTTCACGTGCAGTGCGGAGTTTGCCAATAAAGATCACTTCAATGTCCACACGGGCAATAAACCTTACAGGTGTGAGGTGTGTTCCAAGAGTTTCGGCAAAAAGTCAAATTTGTATAATCATAAGTAAGTTCCTACATATTTTTTTCGGTGTACTTAAACTGCCGTTAAGTGGTCACGTACTAAAATGCCGTTGTATTTTCTGCTTTTATCGGCTTATACCGGGTGGGGATTTAGTGTGTAATCGGCTCATATCTCTGGAACTATTTAAGATATCAATATGAAATTTTTGCACGAATGTGGGGAACCACATGGAGCATTTCCCAAAATTATTTAGGTTTATACAGGATGTTCACATTCTGAGTACAAGACCAAAGTTCTATTTCTTTAAATGGAAACCCTACGTGTCCTAGCATAATATGGATTCCCCATAAAATTCCATGAAAGTTGATATACTACATGATGTGGTTTTGACTAAGGAATGTTGAGATACTGACATTTTTGTGCCATTATGGACCCAAATTTATGACTACTGACGCATACTAACCAAAGCCACCTAAAATTTCTTTATTGAAATAGGTTCACACACTGCTGTATTTTTGAAATCTATAAATAATTTTATCGTAATACTTGAGATAATACAGAGTGGTTAAGTTATGCAAAACAGAATTTTTCTCAAAAATTTCAAATGGAACACCTTGTATATTATTTGTACAATTGATGGTAATTTTACTAAACTTTTTATTGATTTGGATATTGTCAAGTCTACCAGTAAAAGTTTCGACAGAATGTACAGTTGAATTATAAAAATGTAGAGTTTCGTTAGTATTTTACATTATTTTTGACGATCTCCCCTATTTTGTCTCCCAAAACTCCAAAAAAGGCGAGAAAAAAGGTCTGCATTTTGTTTCTATAAAATATTTAGCAAATGAAGTTTACATTAACACAAGAAATCCTATTGCAGGATTATTTGTTAAAGATAATATTTTCTTCCATGGCACTCCTTGTTTGAACATTATACCCGACTTTAAAAAGACATTTTATATTTAAGAGCCATCCGAAGAAAATAATTTCAGCCGAGTTTTAATTTTTATCTCTAGTTTTCCACACGTTCCACAGAAACGGGTCTGACGTGATGTATTTCGCTTAAAAACTATCCCACATTGCATCTCTTTTTAACTTATGAAATAAAGCGACACACAATTTTTCCTGTAGGCGGGGATTTCTTCCCACTCTAGTCGCAACGGCGCGGCGATGCAATTTCGCTTGTCCGAGCTTGCGGGCAAAAGAAGGGAAGTGCAAGCGGTCCGATTTTCCATATTTCGCGCCTAGGAAATGCGATGCGCTCAAAATATATCATAACTTCCTCAAAAATTGTCTTGTCGAGTTGCAATTTTTTTAAAATTATTTCTTAAAAGTTCAGGATGCTCACGAAATTTCTCAAATTGCAATTACATAATTACTTCTCATTCCGCTTTGCGATTTTCGAGACGTCTTTTTGGTGCAGTGCAATTTTCACCTATCGAGGAACTATGCTCATTTTTAGAATTTGGAAAAACTTCCTGCGGCAAAGTTATAGAGATAGGATTGAATTTTATTTTACACCAAGATTCAATTCATTATCTCGCATAGAAAAAAAGTTATGGCGATTTGAACACGATAATCGCCGTCCTGAGCGCGCGCGCGTAACCAATAACGACTTCAAGAGTTACGCGCTTAGAACGATTATCGTGTTCAAATCGCTGTAACTTTTTCTTCTACACATAATACAGTGTGTATCCAAATATGTAAGTGCGAAAAAATTTAAGAGGTGATTCCTTGTTGAAAATTAAAGGGGGTGTTTGATATAAACAAATCCTCATATGTCGCTCCCTTAGGAGTGACGCTCCTCCAAAGTGGGAGGTGGAAATTAGGTTTTTATTTATTTTCTCAAAATCTGAAAAAGTTAAGGAAATTAAATTTGGAGGAAGGTTTCTAATGTTAAAAAGGCCACTTCCGAATATTTCCTTGACCTATCCATATTGTTATAAGTGGATGAAACCTAAAGTCAAAAAATGTATTTTTACAGTTATTGTGACAAATTTTAGTTCTATTTTCACACCCTCTACATACCAAAAATTTTAGTTTTCTTTTTATTGATTTTCATGCCGTAGCCCTGTGTCAAAACTGCTTCCATTCCATTACTCTAGAGATGAGAATATTTTCTGTAGTAATACAATAAGTGGTCTGGAATTGTCGGAAATTTTACGAAAGCTGTTGCGTTGCTTGGTAGCCACGAGTGTAAATTTGACAGTTAAAAGATCACGAGCGCTTGCGCGAGTGATCTTCTGTCAAATTTACACGAATGGCTAGTAAAAGCAACAGCTTGAGTAAAATTACCTAAAAATTCCAGACACGAATTGTATTTGACAAGATTATTTTTTGAATCGAAGCAAGGTAGTTCAAAACGAAATTTTATTTCAATTAATTTACATACAAAGAAATGTGTTGGGAATATTTGACATTTGGCAGGTACTAAAGTAACTAGATTATACATTATTTTTTTTTTAATTATACAAATTATACATTATAAATGCACCTACAAATTCGAAACTATGGCAACTTATCAACAAGCAAAATTATCGAAAAAAATTACCGAAATAATACACGTTTCTAGACCCAAATGCAATGTTCCTATTGGTCAATTTGACGATGAAAAAAATAATCATCTCTAGAAATGAAATTGAAAGTGTCAAATTTATAGTTTTAATAATGGATAAAAGAATAGTATATTATACACGAGTTTATAATGAATGCTATTATTACCGAGGATGAAGTTTACAACACGAGCGAGCGAAGCGAGCGAGTTTTGTAATCATCCGAGGTAATAATAGCATGATTATAACGAGTTGTATACTATACTTTGTTCACGACTATCAAAACAGATTCCCAGAAAGAATTTACTTTCATTTCCCTTCTCCAGTGTAAGAAAGATTCATACATATGCTCTCAGGTATAATTTTCTTGGTTTTTTGGGCAATGAATCTAATGAGGCAAGTTCTGCAGCTTCTTTTATTGCTGGTGCTGTTAAAGAAATCTCGTTTTTACTCTCACTACTCATTATATCTTCTTTTTTAGAATATGCATTTCAAATTAAAAGCAAACCATGCTGATTTGACGTTTCAATTTGAACTAACACATCGGGATCACGGCCTACTAAATAAATCTAAAAAAGGGTCAAAGCGATGTTCCTATTGGTTTAGTGAATAATATTCATTAATCACTGCAGTGAATAATGTATCTAATTTTGATTGAAGAAACACAAGTATAAAGAGTATGTTGTAAGATAGTCGTGGACAAACACTTTTATTTAGGGGCCTGCGTATCTATTGTACCTACCATAGTAATGACTAAACAAATAATTAATAATTTACATTGTGACGGTTTGTTTATAATTTAACAGCATTTTAAATTTTTAAATGCGATTATTATAGACTCGGAAAGTGAATACAGTGAATAATGTGCACACCCCCAAATATAGTACGTGTATATGTGTAGAAAAAATTGCATTTGCGGTCGTGAGATTCTCATCTCACGAATAAAACAGTATTTTCATCTCATCTATGCGAGATAATGAATTGAATCTTGGTGTAAAATAAAATTCAGTCCTTTCTCTACAACTTTGTCGGAGGAAGTTTGTCCAAATTCTAAAAATGAGCATAGTTCCTCGATAAATTATATTGAAGTGTAGGTAAGTGAAGGTAGCTGGGTCATGAAACTGATTTGCGGGGAAAACTTAATTTATCAAAAAATTTAGTATTATTTGAAGTATTGTTATTAAAATGCTGGAAAATATAATCCATGTTTCGGCTCCGATTGCGGCCTTTGTCAAGTTTCTTTATAAAGTAGTTAAGATACATGGAGGAATCCCGACAAAAAGGCCCCAAACAGTGCCGAATATTATAGATTGTTTAAGAGTATTTTAGTTTTTTAACGTCAATACTTCATAAAATATTAAATTATATTTAATACAAAAATGCATAAATTAAACAATGAATTATTTTTTCTACAAACATTATTAAAAATACAGTCTTTAACGATTATTGTCAGTGTCAAAAATATAAATTTAAGGCACCAATTTTAAGTCATTTACTTTGAACACTAGATTTCGAATTGTTTTGGTTTAAATTTTGAATTTAATAACATATTTGATCTCTTTAGTGCCTTGTTTAATAGTGTTTGTAGAAAAAAAATTGTATGATTTGCGTGTTAAATGACACTTTTAACACTAACATCATAAATAACTATTAAATAATTCATCCACAAGAAAAACTTATTTACTGTGCATTAATGTTTTATAGAAAATACTCCGACTCCTTCCTAAACTTTGTTGATCGCTTAGCAATTAGACGTCTGCTTTTCTTGTGTCGAGAAAGTCTCCGTTTATCGCTACCCATGTTGCTCAAAAATTAAAATGAAAACAGAATAATTATTCCAACTGCACTAGCAGCGTAATCGCAATTTCGCAATCCCCAGCAGACAACTTACTTATTCCCCACTTACTCCCTACCACCCAGTGGAGCATTGTAACACCTCCCCGCCCCCAACTGGTCATGCGTACCGCGTATGGACCGAAAAAAACAGCATGATAGAGATAGGTAGTATGCGCCTCTAAATTTCGGAGAATAAAATTAACGGATTTTCTCAATTAACTGTGGCTACATTTTTGAAGATAACGGAACGTAATTTGAAGCGTTCGCTTCCTAAATTTGTGCTCAATTGACATATCGATTTATTTTTTAGAAAAAAATTAAATGTAAGCTACAACAACGTGCTGAACATAACTGTGCAGTTTTCTCGGATTTTGAATGTTTTGTTTGGCTTATAGAATAAAAATATAAAAGAATATTAAAAATCTAAATCATTACTGCGGTAGAAATCAACACATACAGTCGAATGGTCTTTAGAAGAAGTTCGTATCCCTACAACTACGACTGTACTTTCTTAGGAAAATTTGTTAAGAAACTCCATAAGCGGCAAAATGGTCGGACGGCTCTTAAGAATATAACCATCATGAAACAATTTTACAATAAGATTTATTGTCTTTATATTGATACCAATTTGCAAATACAAAATATAAACATTATTGTGAGTTTTGAGAAGCAGAATAGGGGGAATTCGCCAAAAAGAATATAAACTAATAATGAAATTCAAAAATTTTTATGTTCAATCGTAATATCTTCCGAAACTATCAGTAGTAGACCTGACAATATCTACATCAACTAAAAGCTTAGTTAACTGACTGTCAGTTGTGCAAATAATATACAAGGTATACTATTTGAATTTTTTGAGAAAAATTCCCTTTTGCATAACTTAACTACCTTGTATAATCCTAAGTATTATGGTGAAAGTATTTACAGATTTCACAAATACAGCAGTGTGTAAACCCCTTTCAATAAAAAATAATTAGGTGGCTTTGGTCAGTAGACGCCAGTAGCGTCATAAATTTGGGACCATAATGGCACAAAAATGTCAATATCTTAACAGTCCTTAGTCAAAACCACATCATGTAGTATATCTATTTTCATGAAATTTTATGGGGAATCGAAATCACGCAAATACTTGTGGGGTTTCCATTCAAAGAAATAGATCTTTGGTCTGGTACTGTGAACATCCTGTATATACATAAATAATTTTACGAAATGCTCATGTCGTTCCACACATACGCGTAAAATTTCATTTTGATATCTTAAGCAGTTAAGTACCAGAGATATGAACCGATTACACACTAAATCCCCACCCGGTATACTATTTTCGTAGACGTTCGTGCCACCATACGTTCGTGGTTCACTGGTTGAGATCTCACCCTACCATGCCGCCTCGCTGGGGGTTTGCACCTCACCGCAGTTCTTTTTTTTGTTATGATGATTTTTTCTTTTGAACAAAAAAGCGGTCAGGTCCAAAAGGACAAATAAGGGTCGCCATTATGCCAGACAGACATCCACTCATTTGAGTTTTATTGTTATTTTTTGCAAAGTATCGATTAACGGCATTTCAATAGGCGATCGTTTAACGGCAGTTTAAGTTCAGCGTATTTTTTTTAACTAAAATTTTCGCACAAAAATGCCCAACACTTAAGAATTATGCAATATGATGAAGAAGTCAGTGGCAAAATTTTGCACACTCACTTCTTCCAGTTTCCGAGATTTTTCTTTTGAGTTTCCATAATTCCCGCGAATTTGTTGTCTTTACTTGACATTAATTAGGCTGATAAGTATTTTTACCTGCCTTATTGAAAATATTCGAAAAGGTAATTTTCAAACAAATTAGTGATTATGTGATATGATGTGACCATGACCTAATTCCTCTCAGACAGTCGGGTTTTCAAAGATCTTACAGTGAGCGAAATCTGATCTGGCACTGGCTTCGTTGCTATGATACTGGCTTTCTGATTGGTTGTATCATAGCAATGAAGTCAGTGTCATACTTAATCTGGAGTTGGATTCTTTGAAAAACCGGACCCTAGAAAATTATCCAGCCAATCAGCAGGTGGTATAAAAGTATGCCGTGATATTTAAAAAATTTAAATATGACATAGGTATTAATTAGTGGTACTGGACTGTTCGAACAACAATTACTCCTCGGGTAAATACCCCGCCAGGTATTGAATTATAGAACTAAATCCAGATTTTTTGTACTACGAGACATTTCAAACTGCTACCCCACCTAAGGTGGCTTTGAAACAATCCTAATTTGTCTCCTTATACGTACGTACGTACATGGAGACAAATTAGGATTGTACGTACGTATGTACATGGAGACAAATTAGGATTGTTTCAAAGCCACCTTAGGTGGAATAGCAGTCTGAAACGTCTCATAGTACAAAAAATCTGTATTTAGTTCTATAATTCAATACCTGGCGGGGTATTTGTAGTTGTTCGAACAGTCCAGTACCACTAATTAATACCAGATAATTACTCAAAGTAGTTGTCACTTGCTGATATCTGTCCATAGCGCGGCAGCATATATAGCAAGTTGAAGATGTTTACCAACAGCTTCTTTATAACCTAACCTAAAATACAAGTGTGTGAAAATCTAGTTTTATACCGGTGATGAGTTGTTTTAATTAGTCGATCTATGATAATCAGAGAGAATTTGGAGTAGGAATTGGCTGCGCTTGATGGTGAATTGCTCTATCTTTTTCTGTAAGAGATTTTTGAAAAGTAAAATTTTGTGGTTAGAAATTTTGCATATGGATATTGTGCACAATGAATTGCTTCACATGCAAGGAATCTGAAGAGGGTAAGCCTGGGTATAGCTGTGATGCTTGCGGGAGGTGGATGTGCAATGACTGTTCCGGAATTTCAACATCCGAAGCCAGAAATGTATGCAACTTAAGAAGCGATTATTGCAGTTCTTGTGTGCTGATTGTATGGCCCATTTTCAAACCTGCAGGAACGTCAGTAGTACAGCCGATGTCTACAGTAAAATGCAGGCTTTGGAACCTGCAGGAACGTCAGTAGTACAGCCGATGTCTACAGTAAAATGCAGGCTTTGGAGGACCTATTTGTAACGTCTTTCCAGGAAATAAAATCAGGAATAAACAACATTCATGTGGCGCAGCAGGCTGTTGGTTCCAATGTTGATAAATACAGTGATATTGTTAAGAAAAATAAAGAATCGGTGGTAGTTAGACCTAAACTGGCTGAACAAGGCTCTCAAAAAACGAAAGATGTTTTGAAACAGCAGATTGATCCCACAAAGATCGCTGTGACAGGTATGAGAGGTGCTTCTAGGGGCGGTGTCGTAATTGACTGCAAGGATTTGGCAGAATCTGATAAATTAAAGGTAGAAGTACAGAAAAAACTGGGTGCAGATTAAGAGGTCAAGGTTTTGAAAAAGAAGGCACCAAAAGTTAAAATTACAGGTTTGTCAGAGAAGTTCACTGAGGATGTCCTTTTGGAAAAGATTAAAGCCCAAAATGATTTTATGCAGCAAGATGTTCATTTGAAGATTCTTCATACGTCTGAACAGAAAACACGTTATGGGGACAGATTTAACGTTAAGATGGAAGTGGACGGTAATACATTCTGTAGGCTCATGCAGGAAGAAAAACTTAATATTGGATAATATAGGTGCAGGGTGTATGAGGAACTGGAGTTGACTAGGTGCTTTAATTGTAACGCATTTGGTCATAAAACTGAAAGGTGCAAGCATGATATTACGTGCCCTAAATGTTCTGGAAATCATAAACTGTCAGAATGTAAAGCTGGGGAGCTCAAGTGCATCAACTGCCTGAAACAGGTACAGAAGTTAAAACTTGATATAGACGTAGCTCATGCAGCATGGGATAGAAACTGTCCTTTATATAAAAAGAAGGCTGAAATGGTGAAAGGTATGATAGATTGTAGTACAGATTCTTCATATTTTATGTGACTAGCCATTCCGGGGTATCTCCCATTTAGTAGTAATAGAAACAAAAAGTGTCTACGGATCGCTCACGTGAACATTAGGTCTTTGGTGCCGTCCATGGCAGATCTCAGAGAATTAGTAATGGAGGAAGATTATGATATATTGGGAATTACAGAAACATGGTTGAGCCCTGAGCATTCAGCGAGCATGGTGATGATGAGTGGGTACAATTTTATACGGCAGGATAGAGTGGGCAGAGGTGGAGGTGTTGGCTTTTATGTGCGCGAGGGAGTCAGGTACACGGATTATGATGCTGGTGAGATACAACAAACAGATATTGAACATTGTTGGATCACTATAAAAATAAGAAGCAAAGTGTTTGGTGTTGGAGTTGTGTACAAGCCTCCTACGGTGGATTATAGTGAAATGGACGTAATTGAAAAGATTATGATAGATATGAAATTGGTGGTTGATCACATTATTATAATTGGCGATGTTAATATTGATATGTCCAAGGAAAGTAATGGTAGAAAATATCTTGTATCAATGATGGAACGTTTGGATTTGAGACAGATAGTAACGGAGCCTACACGAGTCACAGAGATAAGTGAGAGCCTTATTGATGTAATTATGATAAGCAACAGTTTGGTGGTTGGAGAGGTTGGAACTAAGGAAATGAGTGTCACTGACCATGATTTAGTGTTTTGCAGCCTGGATATTGAAATTGAGAAACCACAGCCTATCCAGCCTATCACTTCAGTTTAGAGACATTAAAAACGTTTGTGTGGAAGACTTGCAAATGGATGCCTCAATAATTAAATGGAAATGTATAAATAGTGAAACTGATCTTAATAAGAAAGTAGAATTTCTTAACTCTGCAATACTGGCACTGTTTGATTTTTATGCTCCATTGAAGAGGATGAAATCCAGTAATAGGCCCAGGAAACCTTACATGACTGACACAATTAAAATGATAATCAGTATGAAAAATAGAGCTAGAACCAAATACTTAAGAACCAAAAAAAGTAGTGATCGGAAATATTATACAGATTTGAAAAATCAGTTAACTTTATGTATAAGAAATGAAAAAAAGGCATACTACAATAATGAACTTAAAAAGTGTAATGGAAATACTGCATTACTTTGGAAAAAACTTAAAAACTGCGGCATACATACCAAACCAAGACGGGACATACCGAGCCATTTGAGTGCTGATGAAATTAACAAGTTCATGTTGAACGCGACAGGGGGAAGCAAAATAAGAGATGCGACAATAAAATTTTATGAAGAGCAAATAAGGGAAGACGTAGACTTTCTTTTTGAGTTTGACAGTGTTACCGGTGAGGAAGTGTACAGTCTATTTACAGAAATAAAAACCAATGCAATAGGTACAGATGGTATAAGTGCACGGATGCTGCGACTGATTATTTCTGAATGTGGTGATGCTTTGTGTAATATTATAAATAATTCATTTGAAACAGGTTTAGTGCCTGAGCTGTGGGAAATATCTGTGATTACTCCTCTTGCTAAAGTTGACAATCCTGAAACTTTTGCTGATTTACGACCTATCAGCATCTTACCAACTGCTTCAAAAATAATGGAAAGAGCTGTTGCAGGCAGATTCAGACTACATTTAGAGCAAAATAAGATCTTACCAAACATACAATCTGGATTTAGAAAAGGTTATAGTACTTGTACGGCACTTCTCAAAGTGGTGTCTGATATCTGTTCAGTTGTTGATAATGGAGAGTTAACATATCTGTTGCTGTTAGACTTCAGTAAGGCCTTTGATCTTATTGATCACAGATTGCTTATAGCTAAACTGGCACATATTGGCATAAGAGGGAGGGCTCTGGCATGGTTTAGAAGTTACCTGAGTGATCGGAAGCAGAGTGTTAAGATTAAAAATGTAACATCGGAGCAGTTGCCTGTTGAGAGGGGAGTACCACAGGGTAGCATTCTTGGCCCTGTTCTTTTTTCCGTGTACACTTCTGATTTACCCGGGATGGTTCGGACATGTCATGTTCATTTGTACGCTGACGATACCCAGTTAATTAAGAGTTTCAAACCCAAAGACATTAATGATGCAATTGCTGATATTCATAGGGATTTAGAAAGGATTGTGCAGCGGACAATGGATAATGGTCTTGTCTTGAATCCAGCTAAATCTAAAATAATGCTCATCGGAACAGAAAGAATGAGACAGCATGCTTTGTCTTACAAAAATACTGACGTTAAAATGAGTAGTGTCGTGCTCAATGATGTCTTGGAAGCAAGGAATCTTGGTGTGACTTTCGATAATAACTTGAGTTTCGAAAAACATGTGAATAGGGTTATAAGTGCGGCATATATGATGCTTAAATCGCTTTATCAGTTCAAGTCACTGGTGACTTGTGACACTAAGGCCCGGTTTTTCAAAGAATCCAACACCGCGTTAAGTCTGACACCGGCTTCGTTGCTATGATACAACCAATCAGAAAGCCGGTATCATAGCAACAAAGCCGGTGTCAGACTTAACGCGGTGTTGGATTCTTTGAAAAACTGGGCCTAAATATTTTACTTGTGAAAGTTTGATTATTAGTCGAGTGAACTACTGTCTATCCGTGTACTACCCTCTATTAACTGAACAAAATAAGAAACGTATACAAATGATACAGAATTCATGTCTGCGGTTCGCTTATAGTATTAAGAGAAGAGAGCATATGTATATCGCCCTATTTCCGAGATTTCCAAATTCTCACAATGAAAGATAAATACTTTTTGCAATTTTGCTGTCTGTTGTATAACATAGTTGATTCTGGTGTACCTGACTATCTGTGTAATGAATTACTCTTAAGGCGAGATATTCACAATATAAATGTAAGAAATAGGTTAAGTTACGATGTTCCATGTCATCATACATCAAAGTTCGAGGGGTGTTTTAGGTATGCAGCTCCGAAAACTTTGAATACAGTTGCGGGTTATCTGAGCTCACTTACTCTTTATTCTTTTAAAAGATGTATAAAGAACTTTATTTTGGGGAATGTGTAAACATTTTTTTTTTTGTGCGAGTAATTTTCCTGTTTTAGTTTGGGTTAAAGGGAGAGTGGTAGAACAGCAGTGATGCTGAACTCTCACCTATTGTGCAATACATAGTTTGTCTATTTATTTATACACCTACTTATATATATTTTTTTCTTGCACAATAAAGATTATTATTATTATAAATTGCATGGTTTGAGTGTGCAGGGGAAAGCACCGTACTGATGAGTCCCAGAAGGACGAAATCAGTTGGTCTGCGGTTTTCCATATACATTCAAAACATGCAATATTTGAACATGACATAGGTATTCAAAAAGATAGGAACTGGAACATTGCAATTTTCTACACATTAGTGTAAGAAATTACAGTTTCAAAATTGTGTGGGACACCTGTATGTCCTTGACAGTGACAATTATAATATCTTATTAACTTCCTTCCTCGCTTCTTTTTTTCGCCATTATAGGTTGTCTGGTCTTCATGAGAAGCAATTACGTACGATTTGTAATGTTTTTATGATCGAAAAGCTACTTTAATTCTTTCTTTTCTTTCCGCTGGATCACGCACTTCATCATTCGAAGGAGTGGACAGATACTCAGCATACAAACCTTCTGGAGTAGTATACCGTCCCGCTTTTGCATCCGTTTGAATGGTATTTAAAGACAGTTTTTTTATCAGAAATTCCACACGCTCTGATTAGTTCAGTTTTCTCAAAATAGTACTGCTTCGAGGTCTTGAAAGGCTGTTTAAATCGATTCATTTGAGTACGGAGTATGGAAGCAAAATCATGATGCTCCGGAAAAGTTTTACGGTGTTCTCATGTATTCAATCTTTCCGCACACAAATTATACGGGACTGGTAACTCAGGTGTTGTTGACCATCCACTAGCTTCCTGAACTGGCGATTCTGAATGCTTTAAGTAATCGACTTGTATGCCGCTTCATAGTTATGAGTTATATTTTATCTAAGATCACTACCAATATACAACTTTTATAATACTTTTACCAATACTGGTACACTGGATTCACATCCCACCGCTGCATTGTAATGAAACGCAGCACCTTATATGGTAATGACAAATTTATTTGAAAGATTAAGAAAATAAAAAATGACACGGCAAATTATAGGTGCCCAACACACTATACACATCTTATATTCTCATTAATATTTTACAAACATTCAAATACAACAGAAACAAAGATATTTTATAGAAAAATAAAAAAAAATAAAAAATAAAACTAAAAATAAAAACAAGTAAAAGAAAATAGAATTAAATTAAGTGCTCTTAAAAGCAAGGAAAGCGAAGCAATAAACGATAAAGAAAAAATTAAGGAACAGTGGAAAGAACATTTGACCTATTATTTAAAGAAAAAGAAGAGAACGACAAAATAGAGCCGTACGAAGAAAATGAAGAAATTAAAGAACCAGCATAATATGATGAAATTTTAGAAATAATAACTAAAATAAAAAATTGTAAAATACCAGGCAGTGACAATATAATAATTGGAGAGTTACTAAAAGAATTACATGAAGAAATATGCAAATTAATACTGATGATATGGAGAAAGGACGAAATGCCAGAAGAATGGAGGAGGCTAGTAATCATGCCCATACACAAGAAAGGAGATAGACAAGATACCAATAATTACAGAGGAATAACCTTACTTAACACAACATAGAAAATCTTGTACAGAAGTTTGGAACCTTATGCCGAAAAGGAAATTGAGAAGTATTAAAATGGATTCGGGTTTGGGAGATCAGCTATTGTAGATGATAGATAGTAGATAATAGATTTATTGCTTCCCATTTGGGATTACAATTCAGAATAAACAAATAAATAGATAAATTAATGAAACAAACAAAAGTAAATAAACTCCTTTTCACAATTAATTTCGACCTATCTAATTCCCATTTATGTAATTAACCCTCCCCTTCCTTCCCCTCTGTATCAATTCCATCCACTTCTCCCCTCTTCCGTTTTCCTCCAGTATCGTCTCCACTCAGGTGAGGACACAGAACAGGTGTTCTGTGTCCTCTTTCCACCAGCACCTCTCTAACACATGTTCCCATGTCTTCTTCTCCGTCCCACATACCCTACACATTCTTCTGTCTTCGCTTTCCCAATACCTTCCACCTCTCATCTCATTTCCCAGTCTAAACCTCGCCACCCTTATTATCTTCTCTTCCCTTTTCCTACTTCGTAGATATCTTAGCAGTCCTGCTGTCCTTATTTCTTTATATTTGTTGTTGTATCTTGATTGTCTTATCTTCTCTTCTTTATCCTGCACTTGTATTTGCTTGTCTCTCTAGTTCTTTCATCATGTTCCATCCTGCTGTTCTCAAGTTCTCCACTTCTGCTGCATAGACTCGCTCCTGATAAAATTTCTCTCGCCTCTCTTCCCATTTCGATTTTTCTCTTCCTCCCTTCCGTACCTCTTCCCAACACTACCTGGCTAATTCGTTCCCGCCCCCACCTCTTAACTTTTCCTCATATTTCATGGCTCTCTTTTCTGCCCTGGTTCTTCGTTTTCTCTGTTTGTTTCGTCTCTTACCATGTACCCTGACGTTATCCAATCTAAGCCCATCTTATGTACTCTTCCTGGATCCCCTCTATCTTCTCTCTCTTCCCACCCCCCCAAATTTCTGCTCCATACATGGCTACGCTGCTCATTAATGTGTTAAGCAGCTTTACTCTTCTTTTCCTGTCGCCCCCAAAATTCCTCCTTCCTATTTCCCATACCTGCTTCATTGCTATTTTTGCCTTTCTTACTACCTCTCTTACATGCTTCTCTTGGCCCCCATTCTTTTGTAAGGTGAATCCTAGATATTTAAACTCCCCCACCTCCTCCAACTCTTCCCCCTTCCACTCACACTTCTCTATGAGACTTCTCCCCCCCCTTTTCCTGAATCTCATAATTTTAGTCTTCTCCGTGTTCAGTACTAGTTCTTTCTTCTCCAAATATGTTTCCATTCTCAGCATCTCCTCTAGTTCTTTCTCTTCCTTTGCCAAAAGGACTATATCATCCGCATATGCTAGTGTCCAATATTTCTTTTTCCCTATTATCACTCCTCCTGCCTGATGTCCCTTTTGCATTACCTCTTCTAAATCTGAAGATGTTAAACAAGTACGGGCTCAGGGGACACCCCTGTCTGACTCCTCTCCGTCCAAAATACTTCGCTTAGCCGTCCTCCCACCCTTACCCTATTTCTTGTTCCATTACATATTTCAAGTATTCTTTCTCTCAAGTTCTTTCTTATATTCTTTCTTTCCGACATCTCAAATAATTTTTCCTGTTAATCCTGTCAAATGCGGCCATTAGATCTACGAAGCATGCCATTATGTTCCCTCCCTTCTTTTTCGTTTCTCTTCCTATTACGTGATTCGGTGTGTAAATATTTTCCATCGTGCCTTTTACCTTCCTGAATCCCTTTTATCCTTCTGGTATAATATTCTTCTCCTCTAATTCTTCCAATTTGTTTGCCAGTACTGATCCATATATTTTGTATGCTGTTGACATCAGTGCCACTCCTCTGTAATCTGTTGTTTCCTTCCCATCTCCTTTCTTATTGGCACTATCAGTCCCTCCCTCCACCTTTCTGGAAAACCTTTGCCTTCCCATACACGACTACGACTGCATATCTTCCTTATCATTTACAGTGTTTCCTCACCTCCATGTATTCATACTTCATTTTGTAGCTCATCCACCCCTTCAGCTTTTCTCCCTTTTAATCTGTTTATCACTTCTCTGACTTCCTCCAGTTTTATTGTCTCCACTTGTACCTCTTTATTTGTGTCTTCGTTCATGTCATTATTATCATTTTCCTGCAATAGCTTGATTCTTGCCTCTAACTTTTTCCTTTCACATAAGTTCCATACATCGGATGTATCAGAAGTCATTCATACATCGAACGTATCAAAACAGATCCCTTTACTGACCGAAAACTGACAGAATGCATTTTTGAAACAGACCACTTAACTGACGGAGATGACACACGCATTTTTTGTAAAAAAGGTAATGTAAAAACATAACAGAAAAAATAACCTCTCCGGGAGTCGAACCCATCCAGCCTAAGGACATAAGACTACCAACTCTATGCGATACCTACCTACCTAACGATACCGCTGTAACTGTCACCGACTAACGAAGTACTTAAATGAAAGCAAAACGCATATACGATAACTGATGTACTGCTAGTCACTACCTTAGTTTTTTACTAAATTTGCTTTTTGCTTCTCAATTTCTGCTCATAACTTTTATTAGTTTTGTTTGTTTGTGGGTCGGTATTTTTTCGATTGCTCATTGCTCTTGTTGATTTTTACACGGAGTTTGTATGCTGGGTATTTTCCGAGATGAATTTATTTTAAAACAAAATATATTAAGTTTTGTTTGGGTTAAGTGGCAGAATAGCCCAAGTCTAAACTTCGCTCAATAATAAAGACAATTTATTATTATACCATTTTAACACGATTTATTGAACGATTTCTTAATAAAACTATGACCGTCATTTTAAGTGTCATTATGAGTATGAGAATGAAGCGATTTTAAATGGCCGAAGTGGATAAACGTGGGAGAGCACAACCGACTAAGAAATGGGACAAAATTTATTTAGATTTTTACGCCCTTACTCTTATAATAGGTAGATAGGGTTATAGCAAAGTAATTCTAGAGAATCTTGGAAATAAACTTGCTAAGTTCATTTGCCACATGGATGTAGGAAATTAATTATCATCCGAAGACTGGTTAAACGCATACGTCCATGATTTCCTATCCTGAGCTAACCTATGCATTTCCCTAAAAGTAAAACATCCTACATCCCGAACTATTTAAGAGCAGTAATCTAATCCGGGCCTACTCTTATCTCTTTTTATGCCTATCTCTGACTCTAGTATGTCGCCCCAGAAGGTGTCCTACCGTCCTACCGTCCTATCTCTCCTATTCTTTATTGTCTTCCATACCCTTCACTTTTCCCCAGCTCCTAATTCCTCCCTATTGCTAACTTTATCATCCACGGTATCTTCATCATGCATCTGTAGCACCACATTTCAAACGCTTCTATTCTTTTTCGATCCGCTTCTCTGCTTCGCACCCGTACAATGCCATATTCCATACATACGTCTTTAAGAGTCCCTTCCGAGTTTCTACGTTAACCGTTCCCGAGCATAACAGTTGTTTCTTTTTGTTGAACGCAACTTGACCTTATAGTCCAAGAGCTAGCAACGGATTTCGTTACACCATAGAGAATAAGGCTAGAACTTCAACTACGAGTCCCTTGCAACGTAGTAACAAGAAAATCAGAAATCTGGCAACCCTCCGAGGGTGGCTTTCGCGCCTCTAGCATTTTTAAGGGTGAGAAAAAAAATTAAAATTACACTATTATAATCATAATGGCACTTCGCAATATTAAAGTTAATACTATTTTAAATCAATAAAAAAAATGCCAGACGAGTGGGTGGGTGGAAAGTGCGCGCCAGAGGGGGTTAAAGGGGCGAATTAAATTGCACTCAAACACAACTGTGCATCTCCAAAATCGCAAACAAACTGTCATCACATAATATAACGTTTCCATGGTGACCCATGACCAGGGAGTGATAATGTGGTCGACTAGATTCCGTACGCTGGGCCCTTGCATAGAACCTCTCATTTTTATCCCCCTCTGGCACCCACTTTCCACCCACCCACTCGTCTGGCATTTTTTTTATTTATTTAAAATAGTATTAACTTTAATATTGCGAAGTGCCATAATGATTTTAATAGTGTAATTTTAAATTTTTTTCTCGCCCTTAAAAATGCTAGAGGCGCGAAAGCCACCCTTGGACGGTTGCCAGACTTCTGTTACTACGTTGCAAGGGATTCGTCGTTGAAGTTCTAGTCTGATTAAAAATAACGTAACGAAAGCGTTGCTGGCTCTTGGACTATTACGCTATTCTTTGTTTTTTATCTCTAGTGCTTCTAAATAGTAGAAATTTGCAACTTCTATCTTCTCATTTCCTTTTTGCATTGTGGTTTTAGTCCTCTTACCAAAATTACCATAATTTTGGTTTTCTTTTTTTATTGATTTTCATGCCAATTTGAAAACTAAAGGTGAGAACGCACATCCCTGTCTCACTCCCTCCCAAATATCTACTTCTCTTCGTTTGCTCTTTGTAGAGATCCTATATTCCATCCCTACTTTTCTGAACACTTCAAACTTCTTCCCCCATTTTACGTTGTAGAAGGCTTTCTCTAAAACTACAAATTCTATATATATAGGTGCTTTTTCCATTTTCTATTGTTTCTTCTATAATTACTCGTAAAGCTAGAATAGCCTCGCCCATTCCTCTACTTCGTCTAAATCTGAACTGATCTTCTAATATTTCTTCTGTCCTTTTCTCCATCCTTCTTTTGCACAATTCTAGTTAAAACTTTTGACACGTGGAAAGCTAATCTGATCATTATAAAATTTTCACTATCCTTTTTGGCAAAGCGGCTATGATGTTCCGTTTGTAATCTTCTGAAATCTCACCTGTCTGGTATATACAGATAACTAGTTTAAATAAACACTCTCTTACCTATTGACCTGCACACTTTAAAATTTCTGCCTGCAATCCAACGGCACCTATTGCTTTATTGTTTTTCAAACTTTCTAATGCTCAAACTTTTCCATTATTATAGGACAGCCTTGGAAATTTCTTCTAATGATTTTATATGCTTCATTAGTTTTTCCTACTTCGAACTTAGATTCCACTGTTTTGCATTTATTGTCAATCCACTGTTTTTTCGCTTTCCTACATTTCCGAATAATTTCCCACTTGACCGCCTTATATCTTTGTTTTTCCCCTTCGTCTGGCCTATTTTTATATTTTCCCCTCTCGTCTATAATAGCGTCAATTTATTGCTTATAATTTTTTTCAGATTCGTCCACATGGATGAGTTGCCTTACAAGTGTGACAGATGCAAAAAAGGTTTTGGCCATCGGTATCTCTTGATGCGTCATAAGCGAAGTGGCCGCAGAAATTGCAGAATACAAAAGTCCACTGCTAAAAAGAACGAACCAGAGGAGGCACCACTGCAAGAATACGATTGCAAATTATGCAATGAAAAATTTGATACGGAAGTTCAGATGCAAGCGCATACTTGTTCGAGTAGCGAACGCATTTTTAATTGCGAAATTTGCAAGGAGAACTTGACCGGACGAAATCGTTTCATCGAACATGTTAAGAGGCATTTTTGTGAACACAAAACTTTAGAGGAGGGAAATAGTGAAGTATGTTAAATTGCTTTGTGTTGTTTTTTTACATTCCCCGTGTTTTTAGGCAAAATAAAAATCTCGTGCATTGTAATTTTTTATTAAAATAGCGATTAACGAAATTGTTTGCATTTTTCTTGCATTTTTCTTTCCTACAGCATCTTTTGAGATTTTTAACTAGGTCAGCTCGCGCGCCTTGCGCTCATTGACCTAGTGAAATCAAATGAAAATTTCGTTTTCATATGGTTTTACCAGTAATTTTAACTACAGACGAAAAAAACCGGGCCCCCAAAAATAGCTTTGTTTTTGTATATTGGCAATTACCAAAATTATAATTTTAATCGTTTCCATCTGCATTTCTTTTTCTATTTATGTAGGATATGAATTTTCACATGGCATTAACGACAAAAATTGAGTTACAAACTTTAAACATTTATGGTTTATTGCAAATACGTATTATAAAAATGTAAATGAAGTAACACTTGATTGGAGATAAAAATAAACTGATTCCTGAAAACGAATAAATAAGAATTATGGGAAATAGGAATAGGTATATAGGTGGCATTATTGCCTGTAACGATGTAAATATAATTTGTAAATGCATTCAAAGATGCATATTTTTGATTAAAAAATTGAAAATGCCTAAAAAAGGCCGGGATTAAATATTTTGTAATATATATAATTATATTATGTAGCAATAATGTCTGCCTCATATGCAAAAAAATGTTTTGTTGTCGAATCCTCTTCGAAATTTAACTGCAAAATAATAAAAGTTGATATTTGGCTTTCCTTGCCACTGCGCCTGCTGCATCGTCCTCATGCTGTCTCTTTCTTGGGGTGTAAAAAGCTGCATTCATTTCTTCATCACTTAAAATTAAAATACTCACTGAGCTTAGCAACGCTCAGATTTGATTTTCGAATGCCAATATTGTCAACATTTCTTAGTAATCTTCGTTTTCCTGACTTGGCAACACTTGATATGAAAAATCGCCCAAATGGCGACTTGCAATGGAATAGTCACCCCCACAAACCACCCCAAAACCGCACCCTAAAAGCACCCTCAAAAACCGCCCCCAAGAACCACCCCTAAAACCGCCCCAAAAACCACCCCAAAAGCACCCTCAAAAACACTCCTAAATACCACCCCTAAGATCACCCCCAAAACCGCCAAAGAAAACCTCCCCTAAAACCACCCCCAAAACCATTTATAAATAGTGATGAAACGATTACGATCACGATTAATCTGCGATTATCACGGTTTTCCGAATAATCGTAATGGCCGATTATCTATACGATTAGTTCACGATTCTTCATCGGGTATTCCTCGACCGCAACCATGCGCTCTTTACTGAGAGCTCGGGTATTAACGTAAATTTTCAATATTCATTTGAAATTTCATTTTTTATGTATTTTTAATTTTAATTTTATTATGTATTTTTTAAAATCTAAATTAGATTTTTATTTTAAGTTTTCAAGAAATTAAAATTTATTGTTAGCTTGCATGTATTTTTTTATTAGAGTACTCTATGTAGCGTTTGTTTATGCTGGAAATTCAATAGTAATATAATTATTCATTTTCACCCATTTTTATTTATTAATTGTAATCGTAATCGTACAATTACTGAAGCAATAATCGTAATCGTATAACAATAATCGTTTCATCACTATTTCTAAAAACCACCCCTAAACTGACACCAAAAACCACCCCTCCACCCACCCCTAAAACCATCCCTGAAAACCACCCCCATAAACAACCACCCCTAAATACCACCACTAAAATCACCCCCAAAACCGCCAAAGAAAACCTCCCCTAAAACCACCCCCAAAACCATTCCTAAAACAACCACCCCGACAAACCCCCAAAAACCACCCCCTAAAAACCTCAAAACCATTCCTAAAACCACCCCTAAACACTACCACCTCCACATCCACCCCTAAAAACCACCCCCAAAGACTCCCAAAACCATTCCTAAAAATCACCCCCAAACTACCCCCGAAACCACTCTTAAAAATCACCCCTAAAACCAACCTCAAAAATCACCCCCGAAAACCACCCCTAACAACCGCCCCTAACACCACTCCTACAAACTACCCCTGTCGCGTCTCTTTTAAATCTAATAAGTTCAGAGCCGCCAGGCTCTCGCATTTAGCCGCTAGCGCTCGGGTCTGTTTCGTATAAATGCTGCAAATGAATCACGAAATCGAACTCGATACTTCGAAAATAAAAACATTTTCAATGTTAAAACATTATGTTCAAGCATCAAATTCTCAATTACTTTCATAAGTTCTGAATCACACTGTGAATTTTGCTGTAAACGAAATTCTACTGGTTCATGAGGATCCACAATAAATAGTTGAGAGTTGACCATAACTTGGAATCTCATTGAAAGCTGGGTACAGTGCTGTATGTATCTGATATTATATTTGTCCTTATATTTTAAAACAAAATGAACCTCTTAGAGAGTTTAAACTGTGGACTTGTGTACTGTGGATTGTTTAGGTTAGGTAATTAACTGTTTAATTGTTCCCTAATAATTGTTTAATTTTCACTGTTTGTTGTTATTTACTGCTTGTATATATTTCGCTGCTTATTGTTCATTTTGTTAATTTTAACATCTTTAAACAATGTACCTACCTACACCTAATTTAAAAGTATAAAAATGCGTGCACAGCCTAACTATACAAAGGAGAAAGGAGTGTTTCTTCTTTCTTATGTTTATGATCGATTTACCCATTTCAAGACACACTTTCCAACTTGATAGTTGATAAAATTTATTTTGTAGGTAGGTACTATGAATAATTCTACATCGTAATATAAATGGCATTGGGGAAACATCAGAGGAGATGAATTGGGTGAGTGTTTTGCGTGAATTTTAGAAGATTGCAATAGAAAATGGGAAATTGGAATTGTTTGTGAATCAATTTGACAGCTGCGAGTTTTTGGACGAATTTTTCACATTTGTAATTTTAAAAATTGTACCAAAATATTCTAAATATGAGCCTCACGGCTCGCTGAATAAATGGGTACAAAGGGAAGTGGAAGAAACGAGAAAATTTACAATAAAAGTTTTGAAAACTTTGGGTACCTACCTAATTCTGAATTCTCGGTAATATTAGGACGTGAATTACCATATTCTTGTTTAATTTGGGCCAGTACAAATCTTAATGATTCAAATTTTGTGAACTTCTGGCATACTCGTAAATAAATAACTGTGTTATCGACGTTTCGCCCCCGTTCGGGGGCTTTGTCAAGATTTATTTTGTAAACAGTATAAAAAATATAAAATTGTAAATAAAATATTTGACAACAAAATTTTTTAACAATGAAAACTATTTATACGGTAGGTAACTATGATATAAATATGAAAATTTTAGCACTTTTGATATTGGAGACTTTAAATTTATGAATTCAACTATAATTTAGTTTGGTAACTGGGGTCTCGGGGAATGATTCTTCGACGTTAGTGGTCTATGTTGAGCTATTTGAGTTCGGTCTCAAACATGTCCGTATCCTACACCTCTGCATTCAGCCAGTATAGAAACCTGTTATTTGGTATTTGGGGGGTGTTGTATCTCAGCTAGCCCTCTATTTAGAGCAATGAAACTTGATGCAAGCCTATAGAACGTGCAGGGACCAACTTCACGCATATTTGACTATCCATTCATCGGATGCCTGGAATTAGTAGAATACCTATATATTCGGCTTCTCAGGGTACACTGAGCTGGTTATTGAGGTAGAGAAATCTGAAGGGTCTTTATTTATCTATTTGGTAGGTACCTACCTATAGGTATTGTTACTTCCAGAAGGATTCTAAGGCAGAAAACACATTGTTACTTGGAAGGTGTTTATTTCATACTGATAAAGTACAAAGCTAGTAGATAAGTGGGTAGGTGGCAGTGGGCAGTGCCATAAATTATTAAGACCATTGGCCATTAAATGTTAGGACTAATAGAGGTATCTACCTAATCCAAACTCAAATTGTTACAGTATCCATTTGTTTCAAACAAATATAAACTGTTTAAGAGTAGGTATAAGATTTTACTTCAGCAATCCTGTTACATGGATAGATGGAATATAATCTACAACTCTTCTAAAATCAGAAACGGTGCATGCGTATATGTAACCAGCATCCTTATCGGTGCGTTTTGGTAAATTCATCCAGCTATTTAATTGACTAAACACGTCAGTACAAACGGTACTCACGGTCTCGTAAGGGTTATTCATATTGATGAGAGCCACTCCCAGCTGAGATTTCGGTTCGTAGACTATCTTCCAAAACAACTCGGGCACAGTGATTTTCTTTGAACTGCCACTCACGTACAAAAATAGATCTTCTAAAGCAGAAGTTTTATCATGTTTTAGGGTTGCTATTCCGTAAGTTCCAGTATAAATTTTTAGGTCAAAGTTACGATCGTTTGCTAGTTTCTTTATTCTAAGTTCCATGGCTTTCCAATTTGCGTTGTTAATATTTTGCCATTGTGGTGCGGCGTTAACGTAAAAGAAGGTAACACCTTGCTGTGACCCGTAAACAAAATCACATTTTGGAGCCAAATGTCCTTTGGCCAAGTAATGTTTTCTATCATCTTGGATGTATTTTGTAGAGGATATAGGTAAACCCAGGAGTTGGTTTATTGTATCCCTTTGCGTTTTGGTCGTGTATAAATCGTCGATATCTACGCTGCGACAAAAAGATTTATCCCAAGTTTCTCTTGGTACGTTGCATTGGGAACCCATTATCATTTTAGAAATGGTATGTTCAGAGTATTTGGCATTTAAGTTATCTGTATCGAAACACACTAGAATCTGAGGCAAAAACACTCTCCCCACTTGAAAACCGAGTCCTATTTCGTCAAAACTTACAGCACAAGTAGAACCAGTTCTTTGTGCGGTTGACTCGACGGTTTTTTGACATTGAATATCTCTGAATCTTCCAGTCCATGTACTTCCTCTTCTAAAAAACGACCCCGTGCTACATTCAACGCTGAGTATATCAACACCTTGAGGGTTCCCACCAAGCACTACTTCTGATCCTGGACAGGCAACTTGCAATGTATCTGCCGTTCGAAGAGTAATTTGCCCTCTGTTATCAGTTGGTTCGATGAAAGCATCATTTGGTGTAATTCTTGGTTTTAGCAAAAGGGGTTGTTTTGCAGTTAAGTCAGTCTTTATACCGATTCTGCAATCTGAAAACAAAAAGCGAAATGAAAGATCTTTCAAATAGAGTCTGCTATTATTGTTATTAGTATTACGCATTTTAGGGAAACACTTTTCGGCAAAATTTAGGACACTTTCTTCTCCTAAACACTTCCAAATTTCAGCACAAATGCACTCTATCTTCTCTCATTCATAATCGCCATGGAATACCTCCGAAAGTAAGCATCACCAATGCAATGGTTTCCAATCTCCGTCATCTGATATCAGTCACCACATTGATCCTGAAGTTTATGCCCCTTTGTAGAAGTTACTACCCTGATTCCACAGCCCCCTCTGCGTAATCGCCATCACATGACCCATACACACACGGATGGACACAGGGACACGGACACATCATCCAACAATTGATCACAAGTGCGTAGTGACATAGTTTTCATTTAGTTATCTTTATACATACCTACCATATTATTCTCAACTCATTTCATAAATTGTAATATTGTGTAGGTATTATCCAATTCTATCCACCAAAATACGCAGACTAATAATAATAATATGTAATAGTTAAGTTAGAAGTTTTTTTTTTCAATATTGCATGTTTCGAATGTGCATGGAAAACCGTAGCCCACTGGTTTCGTCCTTTTGGGACTCATCAGTACGGTGCTTTGCCCTGCACACCCGAACTATGCAATATTGCTTACTTTATGTATAGTTACACGCTTGGTGTAAGTATTAGCAAGAGCTAATTATTTGCCGAATTATGGGGCGGTTATGAGTGGTACTGGACCGTTCGAACAACTACTCCTCGGGCAAATACCCCGCCAGGCATTGAATATAAGATCTCGTAGTACACAAAATCTGGATTTAGTTCTATAATTCAATGCCTGGCGGGGTATTTGCCCGAGGAGTAGTTGTTCGAACGGTCCAGTACCACTCATGTAATAGTTAAGTTTATTTCAGTCGTTTACCTACTAGATAGATAATGAAGCAGGATAAGATTAGACACTTGGTCGGTTCGCTAAAATACAATGACATGTTCATTATAAAGCTACTAATTGACAGGCTATTGCAAATATATATTTCAAATTATTTCGACTTGACCTGCTTGATTGAACATCTTTTTTTGTCAAAAAAGGAAAATTTAAAAACACAAAACGCCCATCATGAGAATCAACCATCTCGAGCACAAACATATTAGGAACCCGATACACTACCTACCTATCCATTAGACTTGAATAAAATTGTAACGTCATCATCATAAGGTTCTCAGTCTGAAGACTGGTTGGATGCGTACCTCCACTCTTTTCTATCCTGAGCTAACCTACGCATTTCCCTAAAAGTAGAACATCCTACATCCCTAACTATTGCTTGGAAGTGTATGGGCCTTGCATTGATGTGACGTTGAACCGTATTCAAAAGATTCAGAATTCTTGTTTAAGACTCATTTACGGTATTCGGAAGTATGAACATATATCTCATAAATTAAAAGACTTAAGATGGCTAAACATTCCAAATCAAATTCATTTCTGTTCTGCTAGCTTATTTCATAATATTATAGTGAATAAGACACCTCCATATCTATATCACAAAATTTCTTTTCGCACGGATGTTCATAACATTAATGTACGGTTTAAGGGTCTTATAACGCCACCTTTGCATAGGTTGGTTCAGTATGAGCGGTCGTACAGTTATAGCATATATAAATTGTACAACAGTATTCCTCGTGAAATCAAGATGTTGCCATATCCTGCTTTTAAGCGACAAATGTTTTCATTCCTGTTTAAACGTCAGAGTGGCTGAGGGTTGTGTGGGTGGCGGGCTGGGCGATCTACAGTTTTGGTCTCTGCCTTTATATCTTCTTTTCCTGTGGGTGATTTATTGGTATTGCTTCTTTCCCTTCTTACTTGTCTTACTTGTGTTTCTTTATTTCTTTCTCACTTGGTTTTCTATTTTCCTTTTCTCCTTTTAGTTGTAGGCATGTAATATATAACATGCAATATTTGAACAAAGACCTGCTTAAAAGCACGTACGTACATGGAGACAAATTAGGATTGTTTCAAAGCCATCTTAGATGGGGTAGCAGTCTGAAACGTCTCGTAGTACAAAAAATCTGGATTTAGTTCTATAATTCAACGCCTGGCGGGGTATTTGCCCGAGGAGTAGTTGTTCGAACGGTCCAGTATCACTAATTAATATATTAGGCTTTAGATATTAGGATGGGTAAGTGGCGGATTGAGAAGTAGTTTCACTACTTCTTGAACTTGCCCATCAGATTCCTTTCAACACATATGTTTGAACTTATGTAGTTGAACTCGAATAAATTTATTATTATTATTATTATTTGAGAGCAGTAGTCTAATCTAGGCCTACCCCTACCTCTTTTTATTCCTATCTCTGCCTCTAGTATGTCGCGAACTATTCGTTCGTGTCTTAGAAGGTGTCCTACCATCCTATCTCTCCTACTCTTTATTGTCTTCCATACCTTTCGCTTTTCCCCAACTCTTTCTAATACTTCCCTATTGCTAACCTTATCTATCCACGGTATCTTCATCATGCGCCTGTAGCACCACATTTCAAACGCTTCTACTCTTTTTCGATCCGCTTCCCCTATTGTCCATGTTTCGCACCCGTACACACAATATAATATTAGTGGTACTCCAATAGTGTACCGATAAAAGGTGCAGAGCCACTGTGTCTATTATATTTTTTTGATACCTGCCTAATCCTCCACTTATACAGTAAAAATTAATAAAAACAATTTTATAAATTTGAATCAATTTCTAGTTACATATGTAAACAACTTAAGTCAGTACAACATGTTTAATCCATGTACTTTCCTTCTTTCTTCTTTCTCTGGTGTAAACGTCATTATTGAGTTTTTTTTGTATTTTTCTGCAGAAACAATTTTTTGTGACTGTTCCTCAGAATTAGGGATGTTAGAACTTAGAACTAAAAATTTCATCTGAAAGTTTTAAATCTGAAACTTTCGAAGGTGAACCATTTTATTTTGTCCAGAAATGAAATTTCATAAATTTCGCCAAACTTTTCATAAATTTCCTCCTCTTTAGAAATTGAAACAACCCATTTTATACTTCCACTGGAGTTCTCTGGCTAGTCCATGTTTGCCAAGGGCAGTGTACAGTGAATGATTGTCTCAAAAGTAAAGGTCTGACCGCATTATAACCGTAGCTTAAAGAAAAATATAGCTGTATCACTCGAGTGTGGCTCCCTTGATATTTGGAATCTAGTTCGCTTACGCAATGGTGGAGAGATTATATCGCCTTGTCTATCACGTTACCCTTCATTCAGTCTGGCCATATCGTTATTCGACGTCGATGGGTGAATGTCAGAGCTATACTTTTCTAAGCTATGCTACAACTAGGGATGTAGATATTTAACTTTTCTGAAGGCAGTTAAAACTCCAGTTGAAATTTTTCTGAAATTACATAAGTTTCATCTGATTCTCCCAACCCTGACTTAAGAGTTGACATAAGTAATCAATTGTTTTTAAATAGTGGTTCTATAATGAACATATCATTTTCTTTATAGTACTAAATACAGCTTACGTTTGTTTCAGCGTTGAAATTTTACTTAAACTTTTGTTGTTAGCGACAAAAATTTTTGAAAATAGAAAATAGAAAATCTTCTATAAACAAATACCCAATTCCGCATCAAGAGTGACGGTCTCTTGAAATGGAGGAGGGAGGGGTGCAATAATTTTTGAAGCAGGTAAGATATGGTAACCAATTTTATCTAGTATGTTTAGGTTGCCATATTTGCACAATTTTATGAAAATCTGCTACAGGAAGAGGGGAAATCCACAGCCCTTGTGGTTTTATTTTTTATTTACACCATTTGATTTAAATAGTTTCATTTAATTTTTTTATATATGTACTTAGTTTATTCAAAGTAAACCAATTAAATTATCTGCCACATTTTTTTTCATATCACAAACCGTTTCCAAATATAATGAATTAATTGGTACTAGTGTAAATGCATGCAGAATAGATATTTTTCAGGTGGATAGTGCTGTAATATAGCACAAAGTGACATTAGTAACATTAACGTGGGAATCACAACCGTGACAGTACCAAATTTTTGAACAAATCTTACATACAAAGAATGCTTTATAAGAGGAGGAGTGTTCAATGCTCTGAAGAAGGTAGGGTTACTTACTCTTCGGTCGTTCTGTGGACAGAATCGAGGTACATACGCCACTACAGTATCATGCCCGAAGAACTTTGTTGTTGGCGGAAATGTGAATTAAAAACCACCTCCAAAAACAATTGGATTCTACAGTTAATTTAAAGAAAAACCATTTTCAAAATAAAGCACTTGCCACTGGGAACCTACCTGATTTAATTTCCAGTACAACAGCAAAAATAATAGCCGTTACTAAATTCAGCCGTACATTCATTGCAACTTTGGTCGGTCTCTACTATAACCAGCACTAAAGTTTACCAGTTAAGCATTGCATTAAATACAATTCTCTTATCAGAGAATGACCTTTCCACAAGTATGACTAAGATTAAAAACCTGGATCATTGGCGTTGCTTACCATACTTTTAGATCTGAACATTGGCAGAACTTCAAAGATTCAAACATGGGACTTTTAATAGACGTATGTATAAGTATTATTTTGTTTCTTAGTCTGTTTTTCTACAGGCATCTTGGTATTTTATATCTGTTTTTATATGTTTCATAATAATTTTGTGCAAAGAACAGAGATTCCAAATTGGGGACATAGTGGGTCTACTCGAACTAGATTTTGATGGTTGCATCCTAAGAGAAAATGAATGACAAGAGGATGACTTAAGCATATACTCTCCTTTTATTGTGATTTAATTTAAGTTATCAATGTTAGCTTCTGTGTGCCGCATCTGAGCTAAAGAATAATTGGTTTATTATTAAATTATTTTTACAATTATCAACAATACGGGATTTCCAAGTGCAATGATGTCAGAATTTACTAACTACAGAATTGATATCGCGTTATCTTTAATAGGATGTTTTTTTCTTAATTTAGTTTTTAGCTATTCCATACACAACATTACTTCCTTCCTAAGTGGCAGATCGATGTAAAAAATAGAATTGAGTAGTTTGGGACATACTTACATATAAATTCTTCTAAAAAAGTAAGAGAAGTATACAGGGTGGCCTGAAATTAGCGTGCAATATTTTACCAGCGTGTTCTGTGGCCAAAAATAAGACAAAAAGCTCCTATAAGCATACACCGAATGCTGAATCTTTTGCTGTAAACATAATTTTTAAAATTTAACAGGGGCGTCTCAAATCTGGGGGTGGTGGAGGTAAGATTTACCCCAACTTTTTTTACAACATGCCGTTTTCAATTTTTCCATAAAAATTTGAAACTTCAGAGTTTTTTGCAAAAAAAATGTGCTCTTGTCTCGTTTTGGTAGGAGGCACCGTTATCGAGCACAATCGATTTAAAAATTTCGCTGCATGCCTCAAATGTCTCAAATCTGGGGGCGGTGGAGGTAAGATTTAGCCCAACTTTTTCAGAACATGTTGTTTTCAATTTTTCCGGAAGTTTTTCCATAAAAATTTGCAACTTCAGAGTTTTTTTGCAAAAAAAATGTGTTTCTATCTCGTTTAAGTATACAAATGAAGTTTTCCACTTCCTGTAGGAATTTTTTGGGCATGCAGCGAAATTTTGAAACCGATTGTGCTCGATAACGGTGCCTCCTATCAAAACGAGACAAGAGCACATTTTTTTTGCAAAAAACTCTGAAGTTTCAAATTTTTATGGAAAAATTGAAAACGACATGTTGTAAAAAAAGTTGGGGTAAATCTTACCTCCACCACCCCCAGATTTGAGACGCCCCTGTTAAATTTTAAAAATTATGTTTACAGCAAAAGATTTAGAATTTGGTACTTACACATTCCATAAAATTTCATAATTTTAACTGGACTTGTTTCGGAGATATTTAGAAGGAAACGTCTTCAGGCCTTCTCTTTTAAAAAGCTCTAGCTCCTTTGCGAAGCATATTTCGGTGTACGCTTATAGGAGCTTTTTGTCTTATTTTTGACTACAGAACACGCTGGTAAAATATTGCACGCTAATTTCGGGCCACCCTGTATAATCACATCATTTTAGCTGCTTAAGAACTTGAGAACCTAAATGGAATTTATAGCTAGGCGAGATGCAAGCGAAGTTTAACCATGGGCTACTCGCACAAACAAAACAAAACAAAGAGAAAATAAAAGGTATCGTGTGTTGAGGCTGCAATAATAATTCAGAAAAAGCAGAAAGAATAAAGAGAAAAAATAGAATAAAAAGGAAGAAGATGAGAGAATTACAATAGAGAAAAGAGAATGTAGAGGAGTCAAAACATCTCAAACACAAACTCACTGCCGCACAAACAATTTTTCAATTTGAACCTTAAACAGCGGGCTCAGAGAAACTGAGGAAAAATCTAGTAAGATGTGTAACAATGCATAATTGGAATGCCCGTTACATCCAACAGACTTGGATTAGCATTCATCATTGTTCTCTCCGTTCCACCGCGTCACATCCGTATGAAGAGAGAAAAGTAAGCAGCTATGTCATGAACATAAATAAACAAGAGCATAAGAAAAGTAGTGTTGGCAAATTACCACCATGCCGAGTGTTTCGATGGTAGGAATGAGAGCCCGACCGCCGAGCCTATCCGAGTGGCTATAAAACCAGCATGCATCAGAGGCCAAAGAAAGAATCTTCTTCACTGACATCCGAAGAAGAATTCCCTTCACCCGCACCCGACAAATATTAACCGACAGCCCGCTCGAATAAGTTTAGTTCACGGAGTGTGATTTACCTGTTCATTTCCCGCCACCGATTTATTCTAACGAGAATAAAAATTCAAAGTTTACATCGATGGTATTTAATTATTGAAGCCGAAGGGTTACCAATAATTAAACTAACCTGACCGGAGTTGATCGACGCGTCGCTGACTTAATTAGGTAGGTCCATTTACCAGTACAGGTGCAGGAAAGTATAACCTACATAGTTTGCAAATTTGCGGCGGATCATACAGCCTAGTAATGTACCAAGTGCAGAGGAGGGTTATACCACAATCTTCATATGTCCTGGGGTGGACCCGTCAGTTATAAAGCTGCTTGCATGCCGGTTAATAAACCTGTCTCGCACGGGATTACACCTTAGGTGTTCCACTGAAAAAAGTGTATCGACTATGTTGAAAAATAAAATTAAATTTCACCAAAAAAATACTTGTTTCCATGTTAGGCACTCAAATCTTTTCAGAATACCCTCGTAGGTTTCCTCTCTCTTGCTAGTTTTTTACTGATATCTACTGTTATATGTTCTCGAGAAAGAATAATTACCCTACAAGCATATTTGGTCACAAAGTAGTCGTAGTTACGTAACTGCTACAAAAAACGTTCGAAACGTGAAACAATTCTCGTCGCCGTTACGAGGCTAAGCCATCGCTGTTACCAGAAATGGGGAATACGCCGTTACCACACCAGTTACGGCGCACTTTACGACACATGTTACGGGATTAAGTAACTTAGTGCCGTAACTTTTACGTATTTGTTATGTAACACCACCGCGTCGCAGTTTTGAAACAGTTACATAGATTTTTCTCATTTTGCCTCATTGCTGCCGTCCGTCAACAAAGCAAAATGGTAGTTGTAATTAAGTTACGGAACATTACGTGTCTGCTACAAGGACGCCGCGCAGTTTCTGGTGTGGAAACAAAATTACGGAATTTGCGTAGCAAATTTCTAAAATCGTAACAAATTTACGAAAGACGAAGCAAAGTTACAAAAGAAGTAACAAAGCTACGAAAGGCGAAACGAAGTTACGAAAGTTACCAAAGTCGTGCGGTTTAGTCACAGTTGCAACACCAAAGTTCCTTTTGTGACTAAGTCGTAACAACACGTAGAAGATGTAACGCGGTTTTCTAGTTGTTACTTTTTTTACATAATTGTAATGACTTAAAATTACCACAGACCTCTAAAATAGACTGACAATCACCGAGCCTCATCGAAAAAATGACTCACACGAGAAGACTGCCATGATGGGTCCTTTTAGGGAATTTGTCCCTAGATAAGAGAATTTGTCCTACTGGATACCTACTTATATTTTTTGACAAATTAATGTTAAGTAATTTGAAGTTCAGAGTTTAAAATCTCTTGTTTTGACACGAGTTTTATTTGCATTTTTTTTACAAACATTGTACCGATAAAGTGCTAAAATGTAGAGTCTGGTAAGCATTTGCAGGTTTGTTAGTTATAAAAAACCACGACAAAGCCCTACTTTTCACAAGTAAGTCATCTTGCTCTAAAATGCAGATGTGAGACAGATACAAACAAGAATAGCTTCTGGGTATAAAATCTATATTTTAGTTTTAACTAATTTCTTGTGCATTTCCTTAGATCTTTTGCATTTCAGTTAAACTATGAAATCGTAGTTATAAGTAATATTCTATTCTTAAACATCGGTTTATTATCATTTTTTGAAGATTTTAGTACAGTTTGATACAAAAATACGTAAGTAAGTAAGTAAAAAAATAAGGTAAGTAGATGTATCACCACTACACGACATTCTATTTTTTATACAAAAGAATATAAAAAAAAAAAGAACGATGTGGTGTCGTGGGACACCAGGTAGGAACGAAGTTCCTTCGGCTAATGTAGAATCGACACAATTTGCAAAAAAAAATCGTGAATAAAAGAATAAAACAGTTGGATAAAAGTTAATACGTGCGATGGGAATTTATGAACATGTAGAGTTTTTCCCACTTTGTAACCCCATCCGAGACATACTGTATAATACGTAAAAATTATCTTCATTTCCTTACGGTTTTTTCCAAAAATTTGTTGAATTTAGTTAATTTTGAAAACAAAATTTATGTTGCATGGGGTATATTCTATTCATCAAGTCATTAATATTCTAGAATAAAGAACGCTGCTCAACAACATCTGCGCGAGTAGGAATTTGTAAGTGCATGATTATTATAATGGGGATGTAACTCCAAAGAATTAATTTTACTATGCCTAAATAACTACTGGAAAAATCATGCTGCGTGTTTTCAGAAAATTGTAACCTACTACCAGTGATTATAATATTAAGTGATTTTAAAGAATTTCATAAATTTATTTCTAGTAGACACTTCCTGACATCCTACATGCGCCAGTTAATTTTTTATACGAGCAGCACATGTACATAGATCAAGCGCAAGATGCGATTAAACACCAAAAGAACAAATCAAATCTACATACGACTGGTTAGTTCCACTGCAATTTCAATGTAGAGGGCAGCACATCATGACAACGTGATAAGTCCACACAAATGTAGTTGTCATGTAACACAAGTTTCTTACTAATCTTGTGGGGACATTTCATAAAAAGTTGCTGACGCAGTAAAGAAGTACCCACAAAACGCCTTAAAAACGGATTTAAATAGGTTGTTTAAAGAAAAGCCAATAGGGTTGAAACAACACTAGGTATATTATTTGCATGTACACAGGATGCCGTCTCACATAAGAATGTCCTATATCATCATGGCACAGTTTACAGATTTGCCATCGGTTTTGTTTTGGCACTAACCATAAACTTTTACCATCATTAAGTTTTCTGTAAACGTATGCCCCACGTATCTATAATGTGAGTATTCGCCACGTGCTTGTCCATGAATTCATGAGTATATACTATGCATTGGCGGGGTGGAGTGGTAATAGAGAGAGAAGGGATGAGAGAACGAAAAGAAAGAGGGAGAAAGAGAAAGGTATTATACACTACTCGCTTGTGTATACGACTGTCGCGCCCGCGCACGTCTTATTCCACGGACTTTTTCTTACAGTTTTACTATCACATTTATTTCAGTTCGGTCGCGCAGCAAAATCCCTATCTCCTCCAAGCCTGCCGTAAGGAACTTCGTTCCAATAAGTCTGTAGAATATCTGGAAAAATGGCATTATAATGGCAACTGCGCAACAAGGATGAGGAGACTCTCTGTTTCATTGCCTGTCGCACATAATGGAAGTAGGCCTCTCGTTATTGTTTTCTTCTGACCTTTACAATGCGAAATAAAATATATTCTCAGATTTCTTTAAGGTTAACGTGGGCACTTATCTACAAGAAGGAACTTTCCAGTTTGTAAGACTTGCTAGGGCCATACTTGCGACTTGGACGCTGCGACCAAGTCGCCACTTTGCAACACGTGCAATCTTATGAATGTGACTATATTACACGACTTTTGTTGGAGAGAGCAGCCTGGTCGCGAAAGCGAGCGGCTTCTAAGCACGGCAACAAAGATACTGGCCATTATTTCATATGGAATTCACTTTGGAATTGACCATACCAGGCGTGCGAGTCGCGACTTTGTTCACATCTGCATGTACAATTTTTCTTTATTAGTAAGTTGTTTCTCGGCTTTTTGGCAATACCTTCAAGATGTTTGACACTGAGTTATTTATAATGGAAGTTCAAGTCGCCCCAGTACTCTACGATTTAAGGAATTCGGACTATTGCAATAGATTGAAATTGGATGTACGGAATATTTCCGACGTCTGGTTTTATGCAAGTGCAAGTAGTATAATGTCTTCTGCATCGGTCATCGTCAGCATTTGAGCATTTCCAGATGCAAATGTTGTTACCCCCACTATAGGTTCAATGCAACAACTTGGTCGCAGCGTCTGAGTCGCAAGTATGGCCCCTAGGCTAATGAACTTTAGCTTCAAATAACATTTAAAATTATGCCAAACAACCAAAAATATAAATGTAAACAAAAATCTGAAAGCTCAAAAAACTTCAAAAATATATGTTTATTTGTGACGTAATAGACTGCGATACCATACAATAAAGTAAAACAAATCTTATCCTCTTATTTTATTAAAAATTATGTCGAGTGAATATGTATAAAATTGAATTTTTAAGAAAATTAATTTATTGTCATCAATAAAATAACAAATACACTAACAAAAAACGGATAAACACAAGTTGAACAACGGAGTTAAAGTAAATGTTGGAAGTGGCCTCCTTGCCTCAGGATGCAAGCATCCGCTCTCCTTCGCATTGATTGGCGTACTCTCTTAAAGATTTCAGGCGTATTTCTAATTATTTCACATTCAGCCACTACGTGATTTCTAATGTCTTGAATGTTCTGAACTGGAGTAGTAGGCATCAAAGATTTTAAATGCCCCTCAGAAAATAGTCTATGGGACTAGGGTCCGGTGATCTCGGTGGCCATGGTTGATTTGGTGCTTCTGCTCCTCGGCCTATCTATTGGCATGTGCTCTACTTAAGAACTCGGGAACTTGAATGCCAAAATGTGCGGGAGCATCATCATGCATAAATCACATACGGTTTCTAATTAACTGGGGAACATTTTCCAGCAAAGCAGGTACTTAAATGGTCTTGTAGGAAAAGGTAGTAAAAATCTGCTGTTAGTCTTGGGAGGAAAAATGGGCCGATTAAAAATTCACCAACGATTCCCACCCACACGTCTAAGGAAAATTGATTTTGATGCCAGGTTTCTTGAATTGCATGAGGATTTTCATCGTGCCAGAGGTGGTTGTTATGAAAATTTGTTATTGAGTGAGTACACCAATGAACGCAAAGGAGATCGGATTTTTGCATCATGAGTTGAGGTGGCCACTTCCAACATTTGCTTTAACTTCATTGTTCAACTTGTGTTTATCAATTTGTTGTTCGTGTATTTATTTTATTGATGACAATAAATTAATTTTCTTAAAAATGAAATTTTATTTACTTCACATAATTTTTAATAAAAATAGAGTTTTTGTTTTACCTTATTTTCTTCAAAATGGTTAATTTTTTTGAAAAAGTAAAGGGGCCTCTTTTTTGCTATTTAATACCATTTATAAAAAGACCATTTCACATTTTTAAAACTCGGTGGCACACGAATTTTTGTCTAAAAGAATACTTGTGGACAAAGAATGGGAGAATTTTTATGCGCAAGACTGATAATTCAGGCGTCTTCAGAATTACATCCATTCGAGATTTCAATGATGTGCATTAGGGTGAAATTACAGTTTTGTTTATGTTATATTTTCGATATGCACCTAGATGAGTTTTACTCTAATTGATTTCATCTTTGAAACTGTTCATATGATTTTTTTTTGTTGTTATATTTTGCTTTAATTGGTTTCACGTTCTTACATTTCCCTTCTAATTAAACATGAGTAATCTTAAACTAGCTCATTTAAATGTTCGTTCACTTTTATGTAATTTTGATGACTTTAAACAACTTGTTCTGATGCGTGATTTTGATGTTGTTGGAGTTTCAGAGACTTGGTTGTCTGCCAATACATTAACTGAAGATGTAGACATTGATGGTTACAAATTTTGTCGAGTTGACCGCGTGACTGCGACTTGGGGTGGTGGTGTAGGGGTATACATTAAGAATAAATATCAATTTTCTGTAGTTAGAACGGAAATCAGCACAGGAGCTATGGAGGGTGTCTGGATTGAGATCAAGGTCAGTAAGAAGCGACTTATTGTAGGTAACGTGTACAGCAGACGGGCATTTGCATATCATCAGTTTTTAGACATACTTCAGGAATCACTTTCAGCATTTACATCTTTATGCGATTTTGCGGTTTGTCTGGGCGACTTTAACATCGACTATTTAAAACCTAACGAACAAAATTATCTTTTATTTACACAGTTGTTATTGTCTTTCGGATATGAGCAAATCATTACGGAACCTACAAGAATCAGCGCACTTTCCATGTCACTTATTGATTTGATTCTGGTTCCATCAGATATTAACGTTGTTGAGTCGGGTGTAGTTGATACTCATAGTGTGTCTGACCATTCTTTAGTGTACTGCGTGTTGCCTTTACGTTCCGAGGGGACTTCTCAGTTTTTCCTTAGTTACAAAGACTTTAAACAATTCAATTATAATCAATTTTTGGCAGAACTGAAGGCTATTCCTTGGAAAAACATTTTTGATAACGTTAGTATTGACTCAAAAGTAAAGTTCCTAACAGAATCGCTCTTGACATTATTTAATTTCCACGCTCCTGTACGCACTGTTAGAATCTCTAGACCTAAAGCACCCTGGCTCACACCGAACGTAAAATTCTTAATGTCATTGCGTGATAGAGCTCTCGCAAAATATAAAAAAGCAAAAATCCTGTACATTGAGATTATTATAAATCGCTTAGAAATTACACCATTTTTGCAGTTAAACAAGAAAAGAAAGCATTCATAAATTTTGAATTACACAAAAATCCCAATTCTATTTGGAAATCTTTAAGAAAACTTGGCTTTTTGCAGGAGAAGGTAATATCTGATATTCCAGCTGCTCTAAAGGATCCTGATGCAATCGCAAATAGCTTCGTGAATTTCAAGTAATTTCCAATAAGACTGATACAATTTCTTTCTACAATAACAATCTTTTTGCTCCCAACTTGCTAAATGACAAATTTAATTTTTCTGTTTGTACAGAATTAGATATTTTAAAAATTATTCAAAATATTTCAACTAAATCAGTCGGTTGCGATGGTATTAGTATTTGCATGCTGGAATTATCATGTCCATTTATTCTTCCATACATTGCGCACATCATCAACTTTTGTCTCAGTCGCGGGGTTTTTCCTGATCTGTGGAAATGTGCAAGTGTAATACCTCTCCCGAAGACTAAATCACCAGATAATTTTAAGGATTTTCGTCCTATAAGCATCTTACCCGTCTTATCCAAAGTGTTAGAAAAAATAATGGAATTACAAATGAGAAAATTTTTAAATAAACACCGTATAATTTACAGAAACCAGTCCGGCTTTCGCCCAAATCATAGTTGCGCGACGGCGCTTTTAAACATCACAGATGATATTTTTAGGGCACTGGATAGTAATAAATCGTCAATTTTAGTAATGCTAGATTATCCCAAAGCCTTCGATACCATCGATTTTGACATTATGCTTTCCGTTTTAAAATATGTAGGTTTTGATTTCCTGTCAATTCGTTTGTTTGAGTCATGTTTTCTTCATAGGATACTATATGTCACTCTGGACGGCAGAAGATCCGACACATTAACTTTGAAAAGTGGGGTCCCTCAAGGTTCTATTTCTTTATATTTTGTATACTTGCCTTTTCCACAGGTCAGTAAATAAATGTAACTACTACCTCTACGCTGATGATACACAGCTTTTATATAATTTTGCGCATAATGAGGTAGCCACAGCTAATATCGATGTGAATGAGGATATTAGGAGACTTGTTGAGACCTCTGTCGCGCACGGACTTGGAATTAATAGGACAAATCCACGGTTCTGCTATTTAGTAAGACCGGTGTGAGAGATTTTCTACTGGAAAATGTTTCTATACATGTTAATAAGCAATAAGCAACTTTATTTTTCGTTTTTTTTTTTTTTTTGAACTAATTGTATAATATGTACGCACCATTTATTTTTTTTAAATCGAATTTATTTTTCACCTCTGCTTCATGTTTTTTTTTTAATTTAATTCTGTTTATTTTGTAGGGCTAAGTGGAAGAACAGTAGATGTGTTTGACCTCTTGGTGGAACATATCGGCTGAACTTCGCCCTTTTGTTCCTCAGTTGTTTTTTTTTAAATCCTGTTATATTCTTATAACTATTGTATTGTATCTGAGAAACAATAAAGGTCATTTATTATTATTATTATTATTATTGTCACCCCTTGTACCCACCCCTGTTTAATTGAAAAAAGGAATTGTTGCATCAAAAGTTGATCCATTGTGTAGTAGTGATATTGTACACAAAGTTTCATTTAAACATCTCCATTGGTTTTCAAGCTCTCTCAAAAAATATTTTCTTTCCCTCAACTTTGGCACCCTGCATCTTTAAAATTAAGCCGTTTCAGACATATGCAGTGTTGCCAGTAACACAGATTTAAAAGTACTGAACCGAAGCTAAAATCGTACTGAATTTGGAGGCTATGTACTGTTTTCAGGGGGGGGGGATGTCAAGTTCACAACCCCGCAAGAAAAACACAACTGAAACGATTTTATTTCCAAACTATAAATAAATAAAACAACATATAAAATTCTGAATAAACTAAAACAAGTGGGCATGGCCTGCAATAATGTTCTTTATAAACTATAAACTATAAATAAATAAAACAATAAATTCTAAAGATAAAAACAAAAACATTTACAGTATAATTATCCAATAAACCTAAACTAAACTAGCCTGCCTAAGGCCTAACTCATCTATCATTTCTTAAGAAAAACACACGAAAACAAAAGTAACTGGAAACACAAAACACATGTTATGTTTACTTTGCTCCAAACCTCGAACCAACATAAAAAATTATAGATAAAATTCCCTAGTATGTAATCATTCTCTGTGATTTGAGGGAAAGTTGATAGCGTACTGAAAATTAAAGACAGGATACTGACGTATTTTTTGTTAGACGATAGTACTGAAAACAGTACGAACATAATGACACTGGCAACCCTGGACATATGGTCATATGAAATATTCGGCTCAAAATAATGTAATGAACCACCTCTTAAAAACTTCTGGAATACTTAAGGACCACCCAAAATTGTTTCATTTTATCAATGCAAATTTCAATGACTGAACTATGAACGCTTTGACTTCTGTCTAAGTGCAAAAAATTGATATAACAAAACTTTTCAATGACATACCTGTATGTTCCCTTCACACTTCAACATTTTAAAATTTAGTTTGAAACTGTAAGTCTGCACTGCGCCAACAATAAGTTAACCTCCCTTCCTATAATCTCATCCACACATACTCTAATTTCTGGAGCACGATCCTGTAGCTTAGATTTATCTATTATTAATCTGCGTTCTGTGTTATCTTATTCACATGAAGCAAATTTTGCCCACTTCCAACGTTGCATGACGAGAACTGAATAGTGCATAGCATCATTCGAACTCAGTGAAGTAATTTTACGTGTTAGACAGGAAACATAAAAGACAAACTAAAACAAAATGATCCAAACTTAAAGTATATATTTTTAACAAAACAATACGAATTATCAAAATTTGCAATCGGTCTCCTATCATTCTTTCTTTCGTTCCTCCATATTTCTTACTGACGTAATAAATTTCAAAGCATTCAGATGGTACGCTATTAGTTTATACTGATGATCGGTATATATTTTATTGTCAAGATCAAAAATTACTCCCGAACCAACTGCTTGTAACTTCTTCACATAATCTGGATACTGATGAGTAGGTTTCTGCACCACTACAAGTTCGATACTTCCTGGTGTATTCATGTAATTGTGGTCAGTTAACGCGCTATTTACTTCTGGAAGTTGTCCGTCACCATCATCACCCACCAATATTTTTATTTGTTCATACGATCCACTGTTTTCTTGAGGATTAACACTTTCACTACACTGTTCCGACGAGTCCAAAAGACTTTCTCCTTCTTCTTGCTCGTAAAAAAAGGTTTCACTTTGTTCATTAATCACGGCATCTCCTTTTGCCAATCTCCTCATTCTGTAAGTCATTTTTCTTTCAACGTACCTCAGGAGAGCTTGGATGCTTCTGTCAATTCTGACATCTCTCGTTTTCTCCGCATAAAAGAATTTTATAACGTTGTACATCCTCTCAATTTTAAGTGGGAGTTTGATATCTTCTGGTTGGTAACAAGTTGCCCATTTTGAAGCGTTACTCAAGTAAAAATTGCAGAATCGGTCACTAAAATGCCAAGTATCGTCACTGCTTCTTATCGCAATTAAGAATTCGTCGTACTGCTCGAGAAATTTCTTTTCCTCCGTTATAACCTGCACTTCCTTTAAGGTATTGTATAAAGATGCTTTTTTGTCCAAATTAGTGACTTTAATGTCGTCTTTAAATGCTTTATCCGTGCATCTTGAACAATACAAATGTGTCGTCAACGGATTCATTACGTTACACCACGCCGTGTAATATAAATTTGTAACACCAGTCACGAAATATTTCGGGCCTAAAAACCCAACAGATTCCAAAATCTTATTAAAAAACAGTTCAATAAAGTTCGACTCTTTTTTACTACTAATCATAAAAGCGACGGGAAACTGTTCCTCAAACTCGTCCATCACAAAAACTGTCGTAAGATGAAAATCCAATCCGTTTGTACTATATACTTTAATTCCAGCCACAAGAACAATGCCGTGGCCAAATCTTGCCGCCATTTCACACTGGATTTTCGTCATTAAAATCAAACAATAATCGTTAATAGCGAAATTATACTGCGTATCTTCTTCGTATTGTTTCTTGTAGAAAATAACCGGATTTCGTCCCAAATCGTTGCAGTTCTGTAGCCACAAATCGACGCTAACTAGATCATCTTCATCATAATGACCTTTATTACTCAAATGAATATTGTATGCTCTGTTTATATTGTAAATATCTTTTATGGATAATAGGTCCAGCCGTCTCAAATTTCCATTACTTTTTCTATATGTATCTAAAATCCTGCAAAGGGAAACGATACTGAATTAAATACTACTGAATATTATTACCCATATCAGATATGATGGGCTATTTAAGAGTCAGAAGTAAATATAGGAAAATCAGTTTGATAAACATCCAAGTTCCCACGGAGAAAAAAGATGAAGATTAGGAGATGGAAGACCTGTAACGAGGCCTGCCGAGTTACGGCATCAAAATAAAATTAGGGGATTGCAATGTAAAAATACGAAAGGAGATGTGCCAACAATGGGGTCGTTACGCAAATTTTTAAAAATCATATTCTCCCGAAGATTCTCGTAAAATATTTGACCCGTATTTTTTTATTTTTCTCACAGCGAAAGTTTTAGGCATCTAAACCACCATCAAAGTTAAGACCCTCGGCCGAGTAGTGTCGATATTAGCCGGAAAGTACAACCGTTGTTTGTTTATGCTTGCTAGCGCAAACGTCATCTTGTGCCAAGTCAAACGTAAACTGAATTAATAAACAATCGTAGCAGTCTAGTCGTTTGACAGTGTCCAGTGTTGTTTTTCAGTTTGTCTAGTTCTCAACTAAATGAAGCACTCACCGTTTTGTTTTAATATTTTTCATTTCAGCACTGAAATAGTCCATATCGGTAAATTGTCTAAATCGGCTTTAACGAAACCTTGCTCTATTTTCCGTACACAAATATACTAACTGACACAATAAGTAGGAATAAAAACTCATAAATAAACGACAGCAAACTATTTATACACCCAATACAAATAAAAATAACCTCCAAATGTCAAAAGCTGATCATTCGTAACATTATTGCTCCCTACTTTACCGATACCGACTGAAACTCCACGTAACTTTAACTTTCTGGGTATCAAAACATCAATTTATTCAGATGACCAATTACAAGTGCTTCTAAGGTAATGACGTAACGGAGGCAGCACGTGTTTCTGTTTAATTTTCCGAAGTCACGCTTCGTGCTAAAATCGCCATTGTTTAAATTTTGGGCTACTGGCGAGTAAATAAATGTAACCCAGAGGGTCATTAAACACCTAGTTACTTATTTCTATCAAAATTATGTCGATTTTCTATTTAGTGCAACGACCCCATTGGAAGATGAAGCACGATGAAAGCAACGATAACGGGAGGGCACTTGTCCCATTTGCGAAGGAAACGAATATGGGAATAAAAAGTACACAATTTTAAAAACAAAATATGTACCTGACTTGGTTCTCACCAAATGACCGGAGAGCGACCATGTCTTAATTCAAGAACAGCATGCTTGAACGATAGCTATTGTTAGAAGTGTTAGAGACGGTGATGCGGACTCTGACCATTTCCTGGTCCAGGTACAGATGAAGCAGGAGGCAATTAAACAATAGATATAGGCAGAAAACTGAATAAGATGATCAAAGAATACAATTTTTCTGAATTACAAACTGACGGAAATTAAATTAAGAGAGCTTTAGAAAGTAGACGATATGGATGGGAGGCGGAAACAGATAGCAAACATAATGCAGGAAACAGTGAGAAAATCAATAACAGGAAAACCAAAAAGAAAGAGTGGTTCAATCAAGAGTGTAGGGACTTGCTAAAGAAAAGAGGTGAGGTTAGAGAAAACATGTTAAAGAACAATATTGAGGAGAACAGAATGAGATACATTGAACAACAAAACGGATTTCTAGAAGAACAAAGAGAAGTCAAGAGGTGACTGAAATAAGGGAACCAGAAGAAAGATACAAAAACAATGACTCACAAAATTTTTATCAAGAGCTCAAAAAAACTAAAACAGATAGGGGGTGAGAGAGAAAGCATGGAGAGGTGGCGAGAGTTCTTTCGAGATAAGATAAGTGACGGTAGAGAACAAAAGGAAGAAGATGAGGAGGTGGGGGAATGGCTGGAGCAAGAAGAGAGAGCGGAAAAGGGGAGAAAATGAGAGACCGACAATTCAGGAAGCATTCAGAATCACTGAAAATCTAAAATACAACCAGAGTCCGGGGGAAAATCGGGTAGAAGCGGAAGTGATCAAATACAGAGGGAGAGAACTGAGAAGCAGAATTCTTAACCTGATTGGAGAAATATGGACAACTGAGAGAATGCCCGAAGTATGGATGAAGGCAATACTGATGTCAATTTTTAAGAAAGGGGATTGTACAGAGTGCGGGGATCATAGATATTCCTCTGCAGGATACGGTTTACAAGATCTGGTCACATTAATAAATCTAAGGATGAGTTCAAAGAGAATGGAAAAATTGCGGTTTCTGAAACAACAGATCAGCGATGGATCAGATTTTCATCCTGAAACAAATTCGAACCGAATGCTACGATCATGGCATACCACTTTATTTCCTCTTTAGATTTTAAAAAGGCTTGTTGCGTACACATTGGTCCACCCTGAATTCTGTTTCCCCTCTATTTCTCTACCTACCCTAAAGTTCCTGTCTTTGTGGCGCCATGAACTATATAGTTTTAAACATTCTGTGCATCGAGATTGTTATTTGGTATGTGGTGTGAACAGGGCGCATTTAGTTAACCAAGGACATACATACATTCATAGTGTTCATATTCAAGAAAATTTGTTAGAGGTGTTTTCGGCGAGAGGTTCAGTGCAGTTTACAAGTTAGTCAGTCCATACCCCATTTCATTTCCTTTCATTTTTAATTGTGTAACATCGTATTAGCCAGTGGCGGCTCGTGAGGGAGGGCTCAAGGATGCAGCCCTCCCTGGCATAATTTTTAAAATAAAGAATTATAGTTGAAGTAGAAAACAGAATTTTAATTTATTTTATACATATTAACAAATTATCTACGAATTCTTAATAAGTTAACCCCACACGCAAAAAGACAGTGACACAGTAATTAAACTCGACACGTGTTTCGCTGACGTTCATCTTCAGGAGTTGAAGATTATTCTGAGAACAGCATCTTCAGGAGCTGAAAATGCTGACGTTGTCAGCGAAACACGTGTCGAGTTTAATTACTGTGTCACTGTCTTTTGGCGTGTGGGGTTAATTTATTAAGAATTCATAGTGAATTTACAGGGTTGCCACCACATTTCTCATTTGGGATTCCCTGACTTTTCCAGGTTTTCCCGAACCAAATTTGTAATATCCCATGACTTATTCTAAAGTATTTGAGGAGTCACATGAAAAATATGATGAATGCTCCGACCCCGGCTCCGACATTAAAAAAACAAAATAAACATTTATTCAAGCAACAAAAATAATAAATAATTCTTAGAGGTAGAAAAATTGCCATTTCCATTGACTAATTGAATTTTTAAACACAGAAAAATATGAAGATTATTAAATTCCATGACTTTAAGTAGAATATTCCATGACTCTTTACAGGATTCCCTGACATTTTTGAAATTTCTAAATTCCCTGAAATTTCCAGGTTTTCTAGAAACGTGGCAACCCTGATTTACGTCAAAGTTCTTGATCCAACTACTGTGTGAACAAATTATAATAAATTTTTGCATATTGAATATTTGGGATCATACGTAAAGATTGATCCCGATTTATGCCAGTAAATTATCAATAATAGTCTGATATTTGCCGCTCCGTGAAAGAATCCGCTACAATGATACGAACGCTTGCGCCTGCCGTCCTCAATCTACAGCACGCGTGCCGTAATGCCGTTGCTATGACAACGAGAATATCCCCGACCAGGGAATAGCATAGAAGCGGGACTCCGAAGATTGCGCCTGACGCGCAACATGAAATCTTTGTTGTTTTACGCGGATCGGAGTATTTGCGGTAACGACAGTAAGGAGGTTATGTCATTTTTGTATTGTTTTTATAAGAATTTTAAACGCAAGGACAGAAAAATTTAGTTCACTAAATTTAGCAGAGAAAATTGACATTGAGAACCGCGGACGTACACTTTAAATATAATTCAAATTCAAGCCAAGTGCAAGACCAGGGCTGGATTTATGAGAAAATTTGATAAAAGTATCTACGATAAAACTTTGTGATTGTGTGGGTGTGAAGAAAAAACGCGTTTTCTTGTTTTGTTTGCCTGCTTTTCGGGGACGATGATAACTGGATTAAGAACGGGGTATGTGATTTAAAACATCTTCCTCAAAAATTTTAAAAACATGAGAAATCAGTAAAGCATAAAAACAATTTGGTAAGCTATCAATTTTTAGGCAAATCTAATATAGCAGCAAGTTTGAGTCATGCTTACGCTGATTTAATTTGTGATCATAATAACATGGTACAAAAAATCGCCATGTGCTATCAAAAATTATTAATATTTCAAAATTATGTGGACATTGTAATTTACCAGTCCAGGGCCATGGTGAGAAAACCAGTGATCACAGAAAATGGTAACAGGGACACCCAAATTAGTGCAAGAACTGCCAAGGGTGACAAATGTACAGGTGCTCTGACCTGAGTACTTTGATCAAAAACTGTGTCCAGTGGAGAGACTAAGCTAAGGTTCTAAAAAACAGTAATAAAACCCACTGCCACATATGCTGTAAGACCTGGATGATGACAACAGCTGACCGATGTAAGATGGAACGATGGGAGAGAAGAATATTGAGACGCATTTTTGATGGAGCCAGAGAAGAGGGAGGGTGGAGAAGAACCGATAAAGAGATAAAAGAGCTGTATGAAGAACATGGTATAAAAATGGCAGAGACTGAAGTGGCATGATGAGGTCCGGGGAGATTGAGAAAAATGGGCCTCAGGAATTGGACAGGCAGGAATGGAGAATGGTAATACAAAGAGCTTTGGGCCTGGATGCACCGTAGGCGCTACACAATATATATTTTGACTTGGGATGCTGTACAATTCCAACAACTGTTCCTCGGTAGCCTGTTAAGACATTTTATTATAGAACTAGATCTTTGTATTGAGGAGTAGTTGTTAGAATAGTTGACTCTTGTTGATATCCGACTCTAGCAAGTTGGTTTGAAAGCAAGTCACTTTTGTTCCTAGATAGGACGAAACCAGTGATCTTTGGTGTCTGTTGTACATTTTGGAGCGGAAAGCTATTTAATTCATCGAATAATATTTGCATTACTTACTGTAAGGGTGGAATACCCGCTTCCAGCTTTTCCCCAACGGCTCTCTTCTCTTCCTTGGTAAGTTTTAAATGCTGCACATCGGGAGTATGCCCATAATGTGTTTTTGTATATACAATCTTACATTTGCCCGTTTTAATATCTCTCGTCACTATAATTTGGCTGGTACAATGGAAACCCAGTTTCCCTCTACTCCGTTTTCTTTTTCGAAGTTCTTCTGATTGTTCGCAAACCTTAGCTAAGAAATAAAACTAATTTACTTCAATACCCTAACATTGTAAGATCTTAAAATCATGATAGTTTGTCCAACCGCACCAATTAGTATGATTTTCGTTAACTGGTTAAAATGACTTATCCGAAGCTACGTTAAGCTTTATATGCTGCATTCCAGCACATCTGCATTGACTTGCACAAGAATTTTAAAATTATATAAAATGAACATGAATGGCAATATGAGACCAAATGTATTCCTTGGGCTTTTGGTGAATAAACTTCATAATAAATTACGAGCTACAAGAATAGCTACCGAAGTAGCTAGCTATTGCGCAGCTTTGACTGCAGCCGGTGTTATGAAGGAAGTAATACAGTTTTGAGTTTGTACTTACCATTGCCCGATCTACTGCAATTCAAATATAATCTCTCAACACCATCACTTAATACCTTATTGCATCCACTGCTTCCCACATATTGAGCATGCTGTCTGGCTTCTTCTTGATATAACCATTGCTTGAAATCTGAATTTCATAAACGGAAAATGTATTAGTATATAATTCATAAAATATAGACAGCAACTGCAGTCCCGTTGGGACTCATGTGTTGTGCTAATGTGCACAAAATAGACAATGCCAAACTCTCAGCTTATAAAGGACTGCCAGTAAAGTAGAAGTGTGAGACAAACACTAGCGTTGCATGCGTTAACGCCAACTACTAACGTCCCAAACAAACATTACTTGGACAAAGTTGCCTTCCTAGGCATTCAATTACAGAACAAGTTTACAACGGCGGAAAGGAATGTCCATTTAAATCACACTTCTATTTTGGCCAGAGCGAGCTTTGGTCACTGTTGTACGATAGAGCACGTACGGCGTTGCACCTAATTATGTGTACTCTGCCAATGTAGACTTATATAAATGCCTAGCGGAGAATAGCTGTTTGGCAAGCAATTCGGTAGTTGATATAATTTATAGGTTAACTATAAAAATAACTTACCACTGTAAGTATGAAAATTCATTAGGACCTTTTCAACTTTAATGCCATGTTTTTGTTCTAAATGTCGTAACAATTTTGGGCACTGTCTGAATCTTACATTTTTGTCGACACAACCTTCCTCGAGGCATTTACAATTCCCAGCATCATCGGAATCAAAGCAAATTGCCAACTCTTTATGTTTAGCTCGCAAATGCCTATTGTAATGACTTTTATTCGATAATTTAACTCCACAATGTTTGCATATGATGTGCATTTTGAGGAAAGTTCAAAGTATGTTTGACAGGTAAACCTAACCAAAACAAAGTCCATCAATCCCAAAGTTCTTAGGAAGCGACTACTGAACAGTCCGGCAGCATGCGCATTACATAATGTAACCTATATTTGGCATTTTGGAATAGGGTTGCCACTAGGCCTGCGACTTTTTTCGATATATCGATATTGATATCGATATATCGATATATCGAATAACGATACCGGAATGTCGATATATCGAAATATCGATATTTCGATATATCGATATTTTTATGTCGATATATCGATATTTCGATATTTCGATATATCGATATTTCGATATATCGATATTTAGATATATCGATATTTCGATATATCGATATTTCGATATGTCGATATTTCGATATATCGATATATCGATTTAGCGCGGTGTCGACGTTTTACAATGATTTTAATAACTTCTGGTACCGGAAACCGTTGAGCCTACGTCGAGTTTTTCCAAGTAAAGTTTGCAACAGTAAAACCTAAAACATAGTTGCAATGTGAAAGTAACTGAAATTACATTAATTTTATGCCGCATGTAGGATACAATTATTTCAATCCTTTAACTATGCCCTAACTTGAAGCATACTTGAAGAATAGCTGAATAATTCTTTAGATTAGAAGCGTTGTTTTGAAACTAAATTCAAGACGTATAACCTCCAGTATCAGTATCAGTTCATTGTGTCTATGTACTATTAACAGCAAAAGTGGTCTTCCACTTTACGGTTCAATTCCGCTTAAAATGCCATAACCAATTACGTTCTGAGGTAAAAAAACCTTAGCAACTGTCCGCCAATTAAAGTTTTGAAGGCGGATCTAAACAATTTTATTTGAATGACAACAAATGTGTTAGCCTTGCACTAGTAAACAAAGGGCATTCATCAAAGTATCGAGATCGGATAACGAAAAATCACATCGTCTATGGGGAGCGGGGCTGACGAAAACATAACAACGTCCGGCACAAACGATTCACATCGCAAACTGGAACTAACACCACTTTTGCTGAAAATTTTTTACCTATACAATAATCCAATAGAATTTGTGTATCTACAGTCACGTGTTCAAAGACAGCCAATCAGAAGAACATTTAACTGAAGAGTGCTTATGGGCTATTTTCACTTATGTCATCTGGATTACTGTAGCAACGGAAAAATGTCTATTTTGCACTGCTGTCGAATATTTTGCACAAAATGGCATTTCCAAGATTGTTCTTTTCAATTTTAATTTCTTTTTAACAAATTGTTCTTTTTGGGCAAAAAATTTTCTTACCGAATAGCCCTCGAGTCTTGATAATTCGAAATAACTTGATAAATTTCCTCAAGCGGGTTTCTCTGTGGCAACATACCTCCGCCTTCAGCGTCGGGATGTTGCCGAGCAACCCGCTTTCGAAAATATATCAAGTTATTTCTAATTATCAAGACCCTTGGGCTATTATAAGTGATATTAGTACATACGAATAGCGAACAAGGTTTGCTTAGAATAAATAGATCAGATCACATTATTTTGCTGTAAATGTACAGGACAGCCACCTGGTATGGTACTCGAACTTGCCCGAACATTGTTGGAACTATCCAATATCATTAGAATCTCATAAATAATTAATGAAGTCGGTATATAAGTATGTTTCGTTCTTAATATATAGAGCTGTACCGCACTGACGAGTCCTAAAAAGGACGAAACCAGTTGTCTTTGGTTACCCTGGTCATTCAGAACGAAACAATGTTTGGTCTTATTTTTGGTTATATGACTACAATAAAAAATCGTAGCCATTTTTCAAACTAAGGGGCCTCCTTTCAAGTATTGCTGGCGGAGTGGGGAGGCCCCAAATTCTAATCACGCCACTGAATTCAATATTGTTTGTGACCTGGAGTTTTAGCTTTGCCTTATTATCCTTCAACATGCAGCCAAGCATTCAGGTGACAATAAATTACTCCCACCCTAAAATTTGTCTTATTTTGGAGAAGAATTAATGGACTACTTACATCAAAATGGAAAGTGTGACAATTACAGGCAGGAGTAAGACGTTTCATAATGAGCACGGAATATTTCTTTCTGATTGATAGAGGCAGTGGCGGACATATTGGTCTCCCTACTGGGTAGAGGTAAATACATATTCTAAAACAGAAATGAATAGCTTCTTCCATAATGCATGCGGTCGTGTGGGAACCTAGCAACTCTGCCTAATTTTTGATATTATTCGTCTTACGTTTAGTAACAAGCACCAACTTTTACGTAGGACAAAGTTTTCTAAGAAATCAATATGAGTTTTCCTCCTGTTACACACTTTTTTGGACACACTGTATATTTCGATATATCGATATTTCGATATATCGATATTTCGATATATCGATATTTCGATATATCGATATTTCGATATATCGATATATCGATATTTCGATATATCGACATATATCGATATTTCGATATATCGATATATATCGATATCTTTTTGATATCGATATTCGATATCAAATTTTCAATATCGCGCAGGCCTAGTTGCCACCCGTTCGGTTTTCACCCGGACAGTTCGGTATTTTGAACTCCCGATCTTTGCCGTGCACGTGAGTGTTACCAAAATTTGAACATGTTTGGTGCCCAACAAAGTGATGAAACTAGGTTACTGTTTAGAATTCATTTAATTTAACAAGCATGTCAAGATTGCATCAAAATTGTCTGTTTAAATTTTTGATTTATATAGGAAAATTGAAATAATTTAGAAAAAATATTGGAATGAAAATTAAGAAGTGGATTATTGAAGAGAAAAAGTCATAATTTTTGGATGGGGATGAGATTTTTTCAAGAAAAATGTAATTGTTGAAGAATTTTGAAGTTTTGACATTTGGAGTGACAAATATTTTTGGATTCATCATTTGGGGCTTTAATTCTAAATTGTAACGTTAATCTGTAATAATGAGCCGAAGGCTCGCACGGATGTTACATTGTAAATTTAATAAGCACTACCTAAATAAATAAATAAATAAATAACGAAAGCAGCGTTTGAAATAGGGCAATTAGTCATATCATTTTAAGATTTTTTGTTCAATTCTCGGCGTAAAGGGACTAAGAAGTTTAGGTTACGCCCCTTTTTTTAGTGCCGAATGGTAACAGGAACACCTGCTTTGTTATACCTCCTCTTCTTCCTTCCTCTAAGCTTTGGATCAATACAACTTCAGACACGAATGAAATTAGGGAGTGACTACTGCTTCGGCCGGCCGGCCGGCGGTCCCCTTAAATTTTATTCCAATGGGGGAGATAAGTGGCGCGTCACAAACGTCAGATTTTCATTCCAAACAAAACAAAGCCACGTGCTTTCTGACGTTTTAACCTAACCTCTGAAATATAATTATAGCCGTTTTCAAGTTTTCACACGTAAGCCCAACACACAAATTGAAAATAAACTGTTTTCACTGCAAAACGTCTATAATTATATAGCAAAAACTAGTTTAAGACGTTATAAATAATATAGATAAACGTCAAATGGCACGTGCTTTTGTTTTGTTTGGAATGAAAATCTGACGTATGACGGTTGACGGAGGCACTTATGTCCCCCATTCCAGCGTGCACAGAGTTTAGTTTGAAATTTAGAGTGACAACAAAATTGTGAATGGCAGGTACAGGTAGGTACTAAAATAAGTTCTGTGCGATCAAAATCAAGAATTATAAAGACAAATGTGCCGGAATATATTTGACATTTAACTTAATTTGGATCAATGCGCATGCCAACATAGGTACTTATTTTAGTGTTTATCCGTTGACTGAATCAACGGTTTATCTGTCATGCCCAATTCTGTTGTCACTCTAAATTTCAAGCTAAACTCTGTGTACGCTGAAATTGTACTGAATTTAGTAGTAAAATCAGTCTCGTGTCAGACGGCCCTTAATGTCGGTAAAATGACGTTGAAGTAAATCGTTATCGGCTAGTGACGCTAACGGTCTCGCTGGGTGTTCGGATATCGTACGTGTTCCGTGATCGTACAGAACTGCCATTTTGTTCTTCTACAGCTATACTTGGGCCGTCCAACAGACGGAGTGATCACCCTGCAATCATAAGCTCTAGGCAGGACCACTATCAATTTAGGACGACCGAACCGCAGTGATGCGCTTTCTTTAGACCCAACAAAGTCGCATGACTCCAAGTAGGTCGTCATAAATTAATATTGGCCCCGCTAGAGCACGTTCTTGCAGGGTGATCACTCCGTCTGTTCGGCGGCCCAAGTATAGACGAGTTCTGACCCCGCAGCGGTTTGATATATTTTACTTGTTTTTACATAATCTTTTTTCCAAAAAATGCGTGTGTATGGTGCGAGAGGGCAACTAAGAGTCTTGTTTAAAATGCATTCTCTCAGCTTTAGTTTTTTTACGCCTCCAAAATGCAAATTGTGTCGACATTCTGTAATGCGTATGCCCGACCGTGTTCAAACAAAATTTCAGGAGACCGTCGGCCGGAGCAGTAGTCACTTCCAATTTTGAAGTACGATAGAGCGCGAAACACGAGGCCTTAATAGTAGCTCCCGGTTGCATACAATGAAATTTTTCGTATTCATCAATTAATCGGATTACATTTTCTGTCGTCCACTCCATTCCTTATAAACCTGCATGTATTATACTTCTACATCGACAGAACTGACATGACCGATGTTTTGCGGTCCAAACTGCGCGCACAATAATTTCCTTTGAGCATGGCACCGAGACCGACAAGCAACGGATCGCGTGCGTGTTATGCGCGCACGAATAATTTGTGCGTGCGAACCAATTTATCAGCGTCCACATTCGAGCATTCGTACGCGCAAATTTGCTCAAGTCTGTACCCACCTTTAGCGGAGGGAAGAAGAGGAGGAATAACAAAGCAGGTGTTCCTGTTACCATTCGGCACCAAAAAAAGGGGCGTAACCTAAACTTCTTTTAGCCTCTTTACACCGAGAATTGAACGAAAAATCTTGAAAGTGATATGACTAATTGCCCTATTTCAAACGGCTATTATTTAAAGGAGCGGTACTATATTACAGTTTTGGTCAGTGTGAAAATACAAATTGTATGTTCAATAACAGATCGAGTGGTAAAATATGAGCAGTAAAAAAAGTGGAAACGAGGAGTAACATATCTTCAAATGAGTAGCTCAATAAATATTTGAATGCGTGAAAATTAAATTGGGCAGTAAAATGAATAAAGGGGCAGTAACGCGTGTGCAGTCATGAAATCAGAATGGGTATGTTAGAAATCGTGGGACAAGTAGTTCTATAAATACTTTCGCAGTACCAAATATGATCGGCCTGTTAAATGATATATGTATACATATAATGTTTATTTAAGTTAGGCAGCGAAATAAAAAATAACAATTAACAATAATGTAGATATTAAGAAAAAAATTAAATTTATTGCACCATTAAAATTATTCAATGCTAACGACTGAGACTTACAATGTTCCGCTCGCTTCGCTTCGCTTCGCTTGACCTTAACCTGACAGATTTTTGGACAAAAAGTTGTAAGCGTTTATAATGTTATTCTCTTCAAAGGTGCGCATTTTCATGTGAATAATATTTGTAAAGAATAATATAAATGCTAACGACTGACACTTTTTAATATAAAAGTCTGTCAGGTTAAGGTCAAGCGGAGCGAAGCGAGCGGAGCGTCGTAAGTCTCAGTCGTTAGCATCCAAATGATGCATTATTCGATGCAGCATTATAAAAATGCTTTGTGGTGCAATGCGGTGCAATAGAAGACGCAAAGGGATGAAGCAAAATTAATATTTTTTTACCTGTGAGGGAGTTCAGTATTTTAAACATTTCTATGGGAAAACGGGGAGGGATGCGTTGCGTTGAATAAATTTAATGGTGCAATGCTAGTGTAATAGATCCAAGCACTCGCAACTCAGTTATAAGATAATGAGCGAAACGACCTAATATTTATAGGCAAATCTCTTCCAACTGGCCGCCCACCGCCCACGGTGCACTATCGCGTAAGCTGCGCCCCTTTTAACGGAAGTGTGCCTCTCTTTTCAATGAAAATGACATTCGATTTTGCCAAACGTCGAGAACTGGCGAACAATTTATTTAACTGCCCATTAATATATTATACTGCCCATTCAATCATTTTACAGCTCAAATAATAATTGCACTGGACATTTATTTAATCTGCCGCTCGAGTAAGTTTTGAACTGCCGTTGTAGGATTAAATAACAGACCAAATTCTTTTATATTGCTGGCCACGTTCTACTGCCACATTAAGTTAATTACCGCCAAAAAAGTTTAATACCGCCCGCGTGAATTTTTAACTGCCCGATTAAGGGCCGGTTGTATAAACATGTTGAACTGTAGTTCAACTCTGAACTGCAGTTTTAGGTAAAAAAAAGTGTTGTATAAATTTTAATTCAGCTTAAACTTAGTTCAAATTGGAAGTTCTACAGAACGGTCAATCCGGACCGTTCAAGGACACTGAACTTGGTTCAAGTGACCAATGTTATTACGTTATTAGTAATCTACCTAACTTACTTTCTTTTTGATTAACATTGCAGAATACTGAAAATAAATTGAAATTTGTAGCAAATCAGCAGGTAGATGCATGTTTCAACTTAGTGCGGTGTAATACGGTCCGTTTTTGCGGGTCCCGTTTTGCAGGATGGCGAGAACGCATGTTTCAACTTAGTGCGATGTAATACGGTCCGTTTTTGCGGGAGCCGTTTTGCAGGATGGCGAGAACGCACGAGTCCGTTTTTTTTGCGGTATGAGCGGGTGCATGCTGCCGCATTGGAGGACTGCAGGACGCGGAAGCAAACGACGACACAGGCAGTTGATTGTCCCGTTCTGCGGCATCCCGTTTTGAAATTGAACTCCAAAAATATATTTGATATGGACAAATTCAATGAAATAACTCATGCGCTGTCGCTGTGCATAGCTGCACGAGGTTCCTAATTATATTAAATTTTAAGGTCGATTCTCACATAACGACGCGACACGACGCGACGCTTCAAAATCGCAGACTATTTTCTCACATTAGCAGCGCAACGCGATGCGGCGCGACGCTTCAAAAGTGACAAGCATTTGCAGAGGGTGCATGGTTAGTTAGTTGGCAAACTTCATCATGAGTTGTTCATCATCTTCAAGTGAAGAAGATAAGTATAATAGTAGTGGCATTACTGCATGAACATGAAGAAAAGAAAAGAAGGAAAAGGCGCTATTGGGTCCATGATATCTGTAAATACGGATTAAATTAGGGAGAATTCCACACACACACGTCTTGAAGAAGATTTAAGAACCCGACACACCAATTTACTAAGAATCGGGGGGTTCAGGGGTACGGTGAAGCAATTACAGGTACTTACCAGGTACTAGGTACTTCACGTAGTAGAGTATATACCTGCATATATGATGCATATATGATGAGTAACATGAGTAACACCGGACGACAAAAGTTATCTGGAAAAGCAGGGAATTAGTCGGCCAAACTAATACTGAGAATGAACTTGTGGGTACACTTTCGGGATGGGCTGATTTAGATGAGCGACTTTGATTAGTAGCCGAAAGACAGGCGAGAGCACAAGCTACGACGAAAAACTCCGAAACGGTACCGCTGCTTACTCATAACTTTTTTGTTTCCGGTCGTAATTGAAAATTTTATGTATTCTTACAAGCCACAGGTTCAGTACTACTGCTTTTCAGGAAAGTTTTATTAGGTTCTATAAAAAGCAGTTTTTCGCCACTTGTAACATGCGACTTCGTTTATTGTTTTATATTTTTTTTTACAAATTTCAAAACAGTATTAGTAGATGTGTATTTTAAGAACTGTTTGCAAACAAAAAATTTTCATATCATTTATAGTTTTTGAAATATTTGCAAAGAGGCAAACGTCTACCATGCTCCAAAAATTCTATTTAGCAGGAAAAAATAACAAAACCAACGCATATTTCGATTACTATTTAGCATAAAACATAAATTCACTTACTTGACTAAATAAAGTAAAAAAACACTGGTTTAGCAAATTATTATTTATAAATAAAGTACAAAACGATTCTCTTGGCGCCAAATAATAGAATCAAACACTTTTCTGACAGAACTATTTTCACTAGGTTCAGAACTGCCAACATTGTAATATCGGAGATCACCCGAACTACAGTTCAAATCATTTGGTACAACACCTTTCCATCAGAACTTCGTTCAGCTTTTGAACCGCGTTTAGCTAACTACAGTTCAATTTATGTTTATACAACCGGTCCTTAACCGCCTGGATGTTAAAACAACCGCCCAAATAATTACTTCCCATTTCAAACGCTGCTTTCGTTATTTTTAGTTAAATTACATGAATTCTAAACAGTAACCTGGCTTCATCACTTTGTTTGGCACCAAACACGCTCAAATTTTGGTAACACTCACGTGCACGGCAAAGGTCGGGCCTTAGAGGAGGGAAGAAGAGGAGGAATAACAAAGCAGATGTTTGTGTTACCATTCGGCACCAAAAAAAGGGGCGTAACCTAAACTTCTTAGCCTCTTTACACCGAGAATTGAACGAAAAATCTTAAGTGATATGACTAATTGCCCTATTTCAAACGCTGCTTTCGTTATTTTTAGTTAAATTACATGAATTCTAAACAGTAACCTGGCTTCATCACTTTGTTTGGCACCAAACACGCTCAAATTTTGGTAACACTCACGTGCACGGCAAAGGTCGGGCGTTGTAGCTACCGGTTGCATACAATACGCATGCGCACGCATTTTGGAAGTGTAAAAAAACTAAAGCTGAGAGAACGCATTTTAAACAAAGCCCTTACTTGCCCTTTCGCACCAGACACACGCATATTTTGGCAAAAAGATGATGTAGAAACAAACAAAAGATGCGGGATCAGAACTCGCCGAGCCGTAGGAGACCAACACGGCAGCTCTGTACGATAACCGAACACCTACCGAGATCGTTCCGATGTGTTCCAAGAACGAATTACTTAAACGTTATATACTGATCATAGCAGAAATACAATGGTATGCTACGGCGCATTCTACTCTTAGAATGTGACCCACGCGTGACGTCACGCGCGGAGCACGATTTCGAGCAAACTGAATACTCCCAATGTACGGAAAAATGCAAGGACGAACAGACGCACATCTCCGTTTCTTAACAAGGAAGATAAACTATCAATACTTTTGGAGTCGCTTTATTTGTTTTCTTCAGTTTTCTGAAAATTAGAGACACCTCAGATAGGAAGTTATTAAGATCATCTTGGTAAGAATTTTTTCTGTAGGTACTTATATTTTGCGAATGAAATTATTTTCGTGATAAGTACTTCCCTCATGATAAATGATAATTGTACAAGGAAAAGAATAATTATATTATTACCTATAATTATATGGTTATAATTATTATTAGTAACAGGCAGTGAAATAAATAACATCAACAAAACTGAGTGTCTTTATTAAATCGAAAAATAAACACAAACGTAGGTACATACTTTTACCAATGGCACAAAAGATTCTAATTCGAATAAAAAAATTATTAAGTAAAAGTTAATAAGTAGGTCTTAGTTAATTTTACAAAAATAATTTACTTTGTAACAAGTTTAATAAAATACATAATAAAGTTTTAAAGTTAAGTGGTAAATTTTACTTTTTAACATTAGTAAATTCTAATTCGAATAAAAAAAATAATTATTAAGTAAAAGTTAATAAGTAGGTCTTAGTTAATTTTACAAAAATAATTTACTTTGTAACAAGTTTAATAAAATACATAATAAAGTTTTAAAGTTAAGTGGTAAATTTTACTTTTTAACATTAGTAAATTTACACAATTTTTTACCTACTTTCTTTTGATAATTAGCAAAACTTATTTTACGGTTCAGATCTCGCAATCTTATGTAACTTCGCGTTCTACTGAGGCATAGAACGACTTCATAAGGGATTAGAGTTGAAATTTGTAATTTGGCTACTGTTTGATCCGCAAGTTTGTGAAATATTCTTGTTTCTTTTGACAGTGATGAACCATGCATTGCAAAAAATTCATTCTCGAGCACCAATGCAGTTTGAAATAGATCATCATTTGGATATAACAATGAACCCTGAGATACAACAGTCAGCCATTCTGGTGCTTTTGTAGTATTTAGCTTGCTTGTTGGAATACCTAGGGTATATTTATTTCTATATTTGTAAGCAACGTATCCAGCAACATATTTAATAGCTTCTTCGTTCACTTTCTCCTTGACTTCAAAGTTTGATACAAGATCCATAATTTCAGAATCCATTTCTTCTTCCAAGTATTCGGCTGGTACAAACGATGTGTTCGAAGCAAGTTGTTCTTCCTCTACTGTTGGGCTTGAATATTCGGTATCAGTGGACAAATTTCGTAACATTGGTTCAATTAGGCATGTTTCGATAGTTGCTTCATCAGGATCTCGATTTGAGCAAGTCTCTTCCAGTACATTAATTAGACTGGTTTCGTAGCCTTCTGTAGTATTTTTATTTTCCACAAAAATTGCTGCAGAGTGCCTGCCGAGAATAAACCATCTTAATCGATGTTTAAAATCAAGAGCAGAAGGATGGTCATTGCTCCCTCCCATTCCCCTCATGTATGCAAAAAAATTTTCTACTACATCTTGATTTAACCGACTGGTAAGGATATATCCGACGTTGTATTTTTCCTGCACGTAGGCGAATAATTCAGCTAAAGATTTGTTCGAAATCAATATGCCTTTTTGAAATGGGATTAAACCTTTATGTGACCCTATTCTTATATCAGAAACTAGTTGCGACATTTTGTTGAGTAAATTCATCTGGCTTTTCAAATCCGTTGCAAATGCATTCTGCCGTGAGCTAGTAAATTTCTGTCTGGAATTTAGTAAATCAAACCAGTCATTTATAGTTTGAAATATTTCAGAGGCTTCTTTCCACTCGCTACCCTTAGGCATAAGTCCTCTCTCTCCGCAATATGCAATTGCTTTTGCGACAGAATTTGAAAAAACCTGAACCGCAGGTTTAACCCGTTGCCTCTGCGATCCTTTTAGGTCCAAATGTTGTGGGGTTAACTTGTGGGCTAATGTTAATTCACTAGTAGAAATGTTCAGTAAACATTCTAGATAGTCTTTATTAATAACATGGTTATTAATCACAAATCCACTATCAATAAAGTGATTCCGAGCAAGCTTGATTAAATGCGGTGCATCGGCAAAAACGAAAATCTTCAATTGGTCATTAGCAGGATGCACAAACCAAGAATTTTTGTCGTGTCCAATATTTAAATCTGACCACAGTTTCAAATTTCCCGATCCCATATCACAAACAATACTGGTAACGATGTATCCTGCTGAATGGAGTTCTTGAATAATTTTCTCGAGAATGTCCTTAGTCATGGCTTGATCAAACTCATAAAAAATTGGTTGTTTCCAATTGGAAATCAATCCCCTGACTATAGCAGTTTGGCAGCATTTGTGAGGTCCTATCACCTGTTCATTTTTCTTATCAATTTCGATTTTATTTGAGAGATAAACCTCGTCAAACGCTATAACACATAAGCGATCAAATTCGCTGAGTTCTGTAGACTTTTGCTTCATTAATTTGAGTACATTGTAAATGATGCCCTGATCAACTTCAAAATTAGAAACCCACTTCCTCAATGTCGATAATGCAGGTAATGGGTAATTGTTACTTCGTAAATACCTGTAGGCTTTGGGGCTTACGCTTCGTAACGAAATAGCTGCCGCAATGTCAGTTGGGGACCAGTGAATATTTTTTCCCTCGGAGAGAAATAATTTCTTTATCTGTCCTGGTGTAAAGACTTTTGCTAAAGCTTCTTCATATTTTTGTGTCGTTGTTTGCTTGATTTGCAGCATCTGCTCTTTAAGCTTGGCATTCTCTTTTTCCAGTGCATCTACTTGGTACCTTAGTAGTTGCAGTTCAGTATCTGTGTTACTAAAAATGAAAGAATATATAAATTATGGAATATTTTTACTTTGTATCGTTACCTTTTAATTTTGGCCTGGCTACTGTTCGCAGTACAGGAAATAGGCTCCCCGATAGGCTCATCAACTTCCATTACGTTGAAAATTTCTTCATTTTCACTAGCTGTAGAAGTAGATGGTACAACGGAAGTAGCTTGAGATGAACTTTCTAAGAGTTCATTGACTTCGCGCTTTTGTCTTCTTTTATTTAATCGTTGAGATCTTTTTTCATCGGAGTGAGTTTGTTTCGGAAGGTGTAAAGTGGGAATAGCATCACGCCTCAAATTACGACTGCTACGTGGTGTATAATTCAACATTTGCTGACGTAATGGTACCTCAAAACAGGTAGCTTCGAAATGAATGGAACATATGCATGCTGAAATAATAAAGATTATTCCTATAGTATATTTCTCAAAAATGACCTTGTTTGTCAGTTACGAGATGAAAATACTGTACCATGCTTCAAGTTTATTTTATCTTCGCGCCTGCATGCTACTATCCACTGCTTGCAAAGATCATTATCTGTCGGAAACTTAAAGTATTTAATTTCCGTGCCTTTCGTTTTGCGGGTGTAATTAGCACATTTTGCAACAGAACAGCCCGGCATCTTTCGTTTGTAGTAGTCCAATCACAATCAAATATTATACAGTGCCCGTCTAAAGTCCGTTCCCCCCCTACTAATTTTTGAACCATTTGAGATACATCCATGAAATTCGGTACAAGGTAGTCACAGGTCACAAGATATTTTTTGACGTATTAATGACAGCTGTCAGTCTCAAGATGGCGATCGGACGCCATTTTGAAAAAATATTTTAAATGGGAAGGACGGTCATGTGACACCTCGTTTTAAAGGTCTTATCGAGTGCAATATCATACTAAAATATGGCGTCGATACCTGAAAACGTTACAAAATGGTGGCTAATCAAATTTCTAAATAACCATGAATGTTGCTCTCAATCACGTTTGTATTAGAAACAAAATTCGTTGTCGCGGTAACATCTTGTTTTCTACTTGTCAAATGTGGCATGTTTAGTTCCTTCATTTAGGAAAAGTGTGACCATGGCCCGTAGCTTGGACGATAAATTTGAAGCGGTTTTGATTTTTGGAGAAGCTGGAAGAAATTACCATCTAGCGGTAGTTTTTCCTTAATAAACTCTCTTTTCTCCTCTTATTGGTCGACTTCATTAAGAGATTGCACTTCAAATTAGAATAAAATTTCGTTAGAAAAATGTTAAAATTTAAAAATTGAACAAAAGACATCGACGCCATGTTTTAGTATGATATTGCATTCGACAAGACCTTTAAAACGAGGTGTCACATGACCCTCCCTCCCATTTAAAATTTTGTTTCAAAATGGCGCCTTACCGCCATCTTGAGACTGACAGATGCCATTGTTACGTCAAAAAATATATTGTGACCTGTGATTACCTTGTGCCGAATTTCATTGATGTACCTCAAATGGTTCAAAAATTAGTAGGGGGGGAACGGACTTTAGACGGGCACTGTATTTATAAACAATACACAGTTCAAAAACAACACTTCCACTGGTATAAGCAAATGCAATAAACAAACAAGATGGCTGCCGTGCTCCGTGCGTGACGTACCCTGCGCCGTCCGGACCGATTTCAGATTCCTACGTAGCATACCATTGTATTTCTGCTATGATACTGATATAGTGTAATGGTCACGCCGCATGCGTATTGTATGCAACCGGTAGCTACTGTCAGTGTCTAATTGATTTTGACAGGCCGTCATTTTCTGTTGGAGGGCAGAGTATGGATACACAACGTTATGCACGTGAGTATTACCAAAATTTGAGCAGATTTGGTGCCAAACAAAGTGGTGATGTTTAGAGTTCATGTAACTTAACTTAAAATAACGAAACAACATTTGCAATAGTGCAACCAGTCATATCATTTTAAGAATTTTCGTTCAATTCTTGGCGAAAAGCGATTAAGTTTAAGTTACGCCCCTTTTTTGGTGCCAAATGGTAACACAAACATCTGCTTTGCTATTCCTCCCCTTGTTCTCTCCAATAAGCTTTATACAAACAAATGTGTGCCCTCCAGCTGTCAATTGTGTGACGGCATTCCAAAATGATCTATAAATTATTATACTCCAAATTTAAAATTAATAGCTCCGGTACTTTTCTTCCAGATATTCAAAAAAGCGCATTTTTTAAAAAGAAATTTCAACATCCCGTATCTCGCTTAACATGCATTTTTGGACATACGTTGATTAGGGTTTTTCGCATTATTTTTAAATATTCTATCTACTATAGAAGTTTGTTACACTCCTTATAGATCACCCTGTATAAAGGAGTAAAAAAAGAAAAAAACCATCCAACTTACATTTGTCTATTATTTATCTGCGTTCTGAGGTATCATTCATTGCATAGCGTCATAAGTCCTTCTTAGTGTAGGTATTTACACGTTAAACATGAAATATAAAAGACAAAAGGATTCAAACAAGTATTTATTTCTAACAAAGCTTTTTAACTTTTTAAATACGAATGATCGAAATTTGCAGTCACTCATCCTTTCATTCTTTCTTTGGCTCCTCCATATCTCTTACCGAAGTAATAAATTTCAAAGCATTCAGATGGTACGCTATTAGTTTATACTGATGATCGGTATATATTTTATTGTTAAGATCAAAAATTACTCCCGAACCAACTGCTTGTAACTTCTTCACATAATCTGGATAGTCATGAGCAGGTTTCTGCATCACTACAAGTTTGATACTTCCTGGTGAAGTCGTATAGTTGTGGTCACCTAACACGCTATTTACTTCTGGAAATTGTCCGTCACCACGATTACCCACCAATATTTCTATTTGCTCACACGATTCACTGTTTTCTTGAGGATGAACACTTTCACTATACTGTTCTGACGGATCAACCTTATTTTCATCCATCTTGAAGTCTATAAGATTTTCTTCTTCTTCTTCTTGTTCGTAAAATAGAGCGTCATTTTGTTCATTAATTGCTGCATCTCCTTTCGCTAATCTCCTCATTCTGTAAGTCATTTTTCTTTCAACGTACCTCAGGAGAGCTTGGATGCTTCTGTCAATTCTGACATCTCTCGTTTTCTCCGCATAAAAGAATTTTATCACATTGTACATCCTCTCAATTTTAAGTGGGAGTTTAATATCCTCTGGTTGGTAACAAGTTGCCCATTTTGAAGCGTTACTCAAGTAAAAATTGCAGAATCGGTCACTAAAATGCCAAGTATCTTCGCCGCTTCTTATCGTAATTAAGAATTCGTCGTACTGCTCGAGAAATTTCTTTTCCTCCGTTATAACCTGCACTTCCTTTAGGGTGTTGTATAAAGAAGCTTTTTTGTCCAAATTAGTGACTTTAATATCGTCTTTAAATGCTTTATCCGTGCATCTCGAACAATACAAATGTGTCGTCAACGGATTCATTATGTTACACCACACAGTGTAATATAAATTTGTAACACCAGTCACGAAATATTTCGGACCCAGAAACCCAACAGATTCCAAAATCTTATTAAAAAACAGTTCAATAAAGTTCATTTCTCTTTTACTACTAACCATAAAAGCGACTGGAAACTGTTCCTCAAACTCGTCCATCACAAAAACTGTCGTTAGATGAAAATCCAATCCGTTTGTACTATACACTTTAATTCCATCCACAAGAACAATGCCGTGGCCAAATTTTACCGCCATTTCACATTGGATTTTCGTCATTAAAATCAAACAATAATCGTTAATAGCGAAATTATATTGCGTATCTTCTTCGTATTGTTTCTTGTAGAAAATAACCGGATTTCGGCCCAAATCCCTGCAGTTCTGTAGCCACAAATCGACACTAACCAGATCGTCTTCGTCGTACTGACCTTTATTATTCAACCGAATATTGTACGCTCTGTTTATATTGTAGATATCTTTTATCGATAACAGATCCAGCCGTCTCAAATTTCCATTACTTTTTCTATATGTATCTAAAATTCTGCAAACAGAGAACGGTATTGGATATTATTACTCGGAATGCTGGACAGTTCCAACAACTACCCCTCCCCCTCGGTAGCCTATCAGAGATTTTATTATAGAACTTAAAACAGGGGTGTCAAACTCGTGGCCTGTCTCCGCAGAGACTGGGGAAGTAACGATACTACTACTGACAAAATGTGTCAGTGCCTACTTGGCATTGAATCATTATAATTAAATATTGCAAATTATGCAAAATCAAGTCGAAAAACTGCTATGGTTATATTTTATTTCATGGTACTCTGAAAATAAAATAATTATTACAGAAATTTTAAACTAAAAGCGTAGTCTACGCTAAAAGCTAAAGGGCAAAAATATAAAAACATTGGAAGAATATTAGCAATGTTTGGTAGTATGTACAATGTACATTGTATTTGTGAACAAATTTTCTCTTACCGATAAGCATCTCGTCAGCAGTATGAAGGTTCATGCTGCAATATAATGCCAAATATTGACAAATTACTGGAAAGAAAGTGTCAGGACAGAAGTAATGAACATTTTTTTGTTATATTTTTAGAATCTCAATTTTGTCAATCTTTTTTAGAATTTTATTTGTGTTTATTTGTCTTTTGTATATGATAATAATAGTTATAATTTATTTGACGTTAATTATATTACTATTATTATTATTATCTGACTGCGGCCAACACCTACATGCACGAATTTTAAATTGGCACTCCACATTCAATGAGTTTGACACCCCTGACTGCTTAAAATCACCAGGGAGAAACAAAATAAATGTTTTCGGATAGGAGCAAATTTTGATTTGAAAGACCAACTCTATGATCCAGTATTCTGGCAAAAAGACATTGTGTTCAAGAGATTTGATTTTTGAAGAAGCAAAAACCACAAACACAAAACAATTTTTTTAGAAATTAACCAAAATCTAGGAAGTAAATAAACCAATCAAGAAACAATCTTTTCTCTGTTGTGCACTTAAACATCCAATGTATAATTAATAAATCGGAAGCAATAGAAGCCCTTATAAATGACCAGAATGTGTTGAAGTTGATGCCATAGGTTTATCGGAGCACTTTTTTACAATAATGGTTCATTTCCGTTCTCCAAATACATATGTATATACACTCTCATCCGTAAGTACAGCCCAACAAATTTAAGTCGGCGAGCGGTGGGGTTGCGCATGAATGTTTTTGAAAATGTACTGTATATAATATGTGGGTCCAATTTTGACAATACTGTATTTCAATGAAATAAAGGATTCGATTTGATTAAAAGTGGACTTTTGTATCGAGGGGTAGTTGTTGGAATAGTTGACTCTTGCTAATATCTGACTCTAGTAAGTTGGTTTAAGAGTCCGACAAAGCAGGTCAAAAGTTACACCTGCGGGGTTGTGGGTCGGTGAGGTATCAGTTAGAAGGCGGAGCGAACTATCAGCTGTGCTGCAACACCGTCACGCTAAACTGAACCAGCGAGCAAGCGACTGCTTGCGCTATACTATAATTAAATCTTCATCCTAGTAAATTTAGCAACACAAACGCCTGATATGGTAGAAGGTATTTTATGTATTTTATGTCTCTAGAAACAATTTTTCGAAAACTGTAAATCTCTTGGTGCTACGATCGCGTGAAAATGGTAATTTCCATGAGTGAACTGACACTTTCTAAGATTAAATTTTTAAATTTTCTTTCTATAGAAATCTAAAATAAAGTTTTGTTTGTAAACTGTCCAAAATTCAACACTTCAATTTTCACCGTTTAGAAATGAGCGTAGTACTACGAAGTCAGTTTCCAGGTTCATTTTGAAGGAGTTTGTCGGACTCTTCAAAGCAAGTCACTTTTGTTCCCAAAATACACAGCCACCGCAATGAGGAGGCCCAGATAGGATGAAACCAGTGGTCTGCGGTGTCTGTATACAGAGTGATCAGTCAAGGTTACGGAGCGGCTGTATTACGGAAACCGTTCACACTGCAGTTTTGAGGTAAAAAATTTATTAACAAATATAGCCAAAAGAATTTAACCAAAAATATTTTTAAGTTCCTAACTTCATTCCGAGGGGTCGCATTTACTATGGATGGTAGGACACCTTCTAAGACACGAAGGAATAGTTCGCGACATACTAGAGTCAGAGATAGGAATAAAAAGAGGTAGGGGTAGGCCTAGATTAGACTACTGCTCTCAAATAGTTAGGGATGTAGGATGTTCTACTTTTAGGGAAATGCGTAGGTTAGCTCAGGATAGAAAAGAATGGAGGTACGCGTCCAACCAGTCTTCGGACTGAGAACCTTATGATGATGAACAAAAAATCATTAATTTCTCCAAATAGCTTAGATATAATGTAGGTCGGAAATACACTTCTCAGAATCTTTGCTCAATCCTCTATAAATTTTGTTTAAACAATTTTTCTCTATTTACCATGGCATCGGCAGAGCGAAGAACTACCATTTATTTTTTTTAAATGCTGTAATTTGGGTTTGGCTTAACCGAATTTAACAAACTATAGCTCATTTTGAAGGACTTTTTAAGCCCATTTACTTTTATTATAAACACCTTAAAAATTAATTTGTATGCTAAATGATAGTTGGTGTTATTAAAAATATGTCGTACTTTATCCGATTTCGTCAAAAAATTAAATGTTGTAACAATGCACCGACTAGGGTTTTAAGAATTCGGGATCGGGATTCAATTTCGGGATTTCGGGATCGAAATTTAGAATCCCGGGATCCCGGGATTGAATCCCGAACCCGAAATTCAGAAGTTGAAATAGGAAACACTACTATTTAGGGATGCAACGTTTAAACGTTTAACCGCACGTGTGGACACTACCTGTTTTAGGGAATGTTTAAACGAAATGCAAATAAAATTTAGATATATACTTGGGCCGCCCAACAGACGGAGTGATCACCCTGCAAGAACGTGCTCTAGCGGGGCCAATATTAATTTATGACAACCGAATTGGAGTGATGCGACTTCGTTGGGTCTAAAGAAAGCGCATCACTGCGGTTCAGTCGTCCTAAATTGATAGTGGTCCCATCTAGAGCTCGTGATTGCAGGGTGATCACTCCGTCTGTTGGGCGGCCCAAGTATAGGCATCCTTAAATTTCAGATAAACAAAGCCGCGGCTAGTGCTAGGCGCGCACCGCGTAAGAGCAAAAGCGAGGCGACCACTTAAATATAGCAAAACCGTCATGCACTTTTCAAATTGATTGTTTGCATCCCCTTGAGGACTTTCGCCGCCAGCGCCGCAGTCATCATTCAACGGTATAAGTACATATTATTTTATGATTTATAACCCAATTTTCAAACGACGTTTGATTTTTTCTAATTATGTATTCAAGTTTCAAAACAATATTGCAATATTGTTAAGTTACGCGTTGGGTGCGCGTTTATACGCCGTTTAAACGTTTACGAAAAATCGCTAAACGTTGCATTCCTGCCATTATTTATAACTAATAAACACCCCGAACGAATTTACGTATTTACATAAATACAATCGGCGACTGGTGATTTACCGGATTATTTACGCACGCGGCAGTGCGGCGCCGAAACTGACCCACGGCGCTGATAGAAACTTGTAAGGACACGGGCGTAACGTCCTGTGGGATACATGAACAATAAATTTGCAATGCAAAAAAATTCCTTTTGCGTAAATTATTATTTCGGTATTTTTCGGGATCCTGGTAAAATGTCGATCCCGAAATCCCGGGATTTCGGGATCCCGAATCCCGGGATTGAAAACCCTAGCACCGACGTAATGCCTAAGAGCTCTAATGAACTTAGAGTAGCATTCCGTAATTGTTCTACGAGACCGTTGTTGCTAATTTGAAACAGACGGAAGCCCCGATCAAATGATAAATTTGCCAGTATACGCATGCACCGATGGAAGAATGAAACACGCCCCACGTGCGACCGACGTCATACGAGATGATAGGAATTCCCAAACCAATCTTTGCAAGCAGTACTGATGTGACGTAGAAACTCTTGACTCCCACTTTTACGAGATGGCAAGAATTCGTGCTGAATTTGCTCCCGCCACCACAGCCGACGTCAAACCGCTTATAAAAGTGGGTGCTCCGCAGAAGTATTGGAGTATTTGGCCGTCCGGCCCTCAGATGGAACAAATACTCCCAGCATCCGGGATGATGCTGGCCGCTGGTATCCGACCTAGTAGTAATTGATCGACCGTTCAGATTTCGCCGTGTGATCAAACCGAAAGTAATTATATTATCCCGTAATTTTGAGTAAGTACCCTACCTCGTTCGTATCAAATAAATTCAATCTGTTCTTGCTGGGGAATTGGGAGTGCTGTGTATGAAGATCGATCGATTTTCCCATCCTGTGTGGCCCTAGCGCCCTGAGTTGAGCGATATTTCACAGTCGGTGATTTAGTCACTGTGAGTGGGGAATCACAATCACTGACAGTGATTCGTTCATTCAGACAACGGTGAATGCGACTGCGATTTGTTTCGTTCGTCTGCCGCGATCACGCCAGCTCCGACCTCCGGCTGGCAGACTCAGGCAACCATGTACGTATATAGGTATATGCAGGCAACGGAGAACGGCCACCGTTGAACTGAACGGTTGCTGACGCTGAGGTGATCAGGTGGTTGTTAATATGTGATTGCATATTGCGATCGCAACTCGCAACTGAGATTCGTTTCGTCTCATCTGCTCTCGCCTCTGCCGCGATCGCACCATTCGCCACGCAATAGCAGCATGCGCAGCAACAAGCGGTGTGCGGTGGCCAGATTATCACGACCGTTAGCGGGTTACCGCTCAAGTCCTCAAACTGCGATCGCAATCACCTTTTTTACTCACTGTGATTTTGGAGTAGCAATCACCAGTCACAGAGTGATTATAAAATCACTGTTTAGCTCATCTCTACTAGCGCCTGTAACAGGACGATATACCGGTGGAAATCGATCGCATCCGGGTAATGGGCGGCTCCTGGTGAAATCTTAAGGTAGAACAAATTGATTATTTGCGGCGGAGGAGCTAGCGGCGTTCCCACAGGCGATTGCACTCGTGTGCTATGACGAGAATTGCCCGCCGATCCCGTCTCGGAGCCGGCACCGTTCGGTGCTCCCACGAAATCTCCGAGACCCCGTAAATATTCAGTATTGATCACCCGGCGGACCGCAAGTGTTCTATCTGGACACTCCGTAAAAATCTATCATCTATCTATCTATTCAATTCTACTTTATTTATCGTTCCGATTTTTACAAGTGTATATAGTTAAATTAATAGAGTACCATTTCATTTTCTTTCCGTTGTGTTATTCGACGTTTAGCAATAGTAACATAATATTTGGACCCACCCTTCTGCGACTACGAGCAAAAGGGTGACCAACGTATAAGTCTTACCTGACCGTAAATACAACCCAAGAAAAACGTTCATAAGCGAACGATCCGACCAGCCTAAATATACAGCGTATCCCAATAAGTGATACCGAGGGGTACCGCTGCATATTTAGGGACCGCACCTAGAACGTCCAGAATTGGCGTACGAAATAAACCCAGACGAAAGTTATCGTTGTATAAGTGACGTCCGAAACCAGGAGAAAGCAATCGTTGTAATGTAACCCTACAGCTTTTTTTACTCTGGTTGATAGGCCATTAGTTGAGATAAACAAACCTGAAAACCAGAGGTTAATATCTCTTTTAGTTTTAAAATTATTGCAAAAATAGTGGATGAGGATCGGAGGTTCAGTCGTTTTTAATTCCCGCAATTAACAATAAATGTTGAAACTTTATCCAAATTTATCCATAAATTATTATTCTTTCTCATACAAGTATTTTTTAGTACCTAATTAGAATGTTTTATTGTTTAATTTTTATTAAAAAGGGCATCTTAGCATTACATATTTATGAGGAGCACTGCTAAAGTTCGCGGAATCAAGTACTCCTTCTATTGTCAGCGTTCTGCAATTGTCATATTCGTAAATTTTGACGTTTTTCACCTGTAATTCAGTTGACAGTTTGATTTTAAACCGAGCAGTTTCGTTTCAACAGAAGTTAACAGAGTAATAATTGTGTGAAGAATGAAAATTTCGAATCGTGATTTTCGAGTGATGATTTTTTATGATTTTCGATACGGTTTAACACCCCAGCAATGCGTGGAAAAACTTAGTTCGTTATTTGGGGATGAAGCACCATCCAAAACTATGGTTTACAAATGGTTCGCAGAATTCAAGCGCGAGAGACCAACGTTTGATGACGATCTTTCGCGAACGTCGTCCATGCACCTCTGTTGTTGCAAAAAATATCGATGCTGTGCGTGAAATGATTTTATCAGATCAGCATGTGACATATAGTGAGATAGAGGCATCCTTAGGCATTGCGGCGAAACAAATACATACGATTGTGCACGATCCCTTGCCTGTCAGGAAGCTTTGCAGTCGTTGGATCCCTCACAATTTGAAAGGAGAACAAAAACAGGCACGTGTCAAGTGGTCCAAGGAAATGCTAAAAATATTTGAAGCCGGTCGTTCAAATTCTGTATATAACGTGGTAACAGGTGACGAATCTTGGATATATTCATATGAACCTGAAACTAAACAGCAATCGACTGTATGGGTGTTTCAAAATGAACTTAAACCAACAAAAGTGGTGCGGTCACGAAGCGTTTCGAAAAAAATGATCGCTTGTTTTTTCGGAAAAACGGGCCATGTTGCAACTGTTGCATTAGAGGATAGAAGGACAGTTAATGCTGACTGGTATACTTCAATTTGTTTGCCAGAAGTTATCGGTGAAATCAGAAGAAACAACGTAAACCGGCGAATCATTCTTCATCATGACAATGCAAGCGCTCACACAGCACGACGAACTGTCGAGTTTTTGACCAGTAACAACATCCAATTAATGACTCATTGCCCATATTTGCCTGATTTATCGCCTAATGACTTCTTATTCCGACACATCAAAAATAAAATGCGTGGCAAGCGTTTTTCATCGCCGTTGAAGCATTTAAATCACTTGTTTTGGAGGTACCTTGCTCAGAGTGGAAAAAGTGTTTTGAAGACTGGTTTCATCAGATGCAAAAGTGTATAGATTTTAAAGGCGAATATTTTGAGAAGCAATAAAGCGATTTACATACCGCTATTTTGTTTTGGTTTACATTTTCCGCGAACTTTAGCAGTGTCCCTAGTATTTAATTGTAAATACCTTATAGCGAAGCGGGCCGTGATCTATTACAATAAAATAGCATATCTAGAGCGGAAATCAAAGCGGCTGTATTTTCCATTCGGAGACTGCTAAATTGCTGCATTCAAAACGGTGGAAGACAATTTGAACATTTCCAATAAATTTGTCAATTTTTAAGCAATTTTGTTGTATTTCAGTTAATTTTGTTTTAATTATCGTTATGCAAATTTTGCGGTATTTTTAGTACCCAAGCTACATAAATTAAATAAAGACGGGATCCTTCCACCCTCATCTACTATTTTTGCAATTTTTCTCAGCCAATGGCATACCCAACAGAGTAAAAAAAGCTGTAGGGTTGCATTTATTTTTTTTAAGAAATCGAATGGAGAATGACATTTTTTTGGATGAAGCCAAATATCGTTGAGTATACAGATTAACTTTTAATTTTTTCTCAATGAGCCATTGTTTGTTTAATTCTGTTAAGGCAAATCCAAGTCCCAGCAATTAAAATATTTTAAATTGTTGTTCTTCACCCTGACGCTGCCATGGTAAATAGAGGTAAATTGTTTAAACAAAATTTATAGATGATTGAGTGGACATTCTAAAAATCGCATTTCCGGCTTACATTGTATCTAAGATATTTGGAGAAATTAATGATTTTTTGTAATGCCATATCAAATGCGCCCTCCAGGAGTGAAGCTAGGAACTTAAAAATATTTTTGGTCAAATTCTTTTTGCCATATTTGTCAATAAATTCTTTACCCCAAAATTGTACCATAAACGGTTTCCGAGATGTAGCCGCTCCGTAACTTTAGCTGATCACCATGTATTTTGGAGCAGAAAGCTGTTTAATTCATTGAACAACTTACTGTAAGGGTGGAATTCCCGCTTCCAGCTTTTCCGCAATGGCTTTCTTCTCTTCCTTGGTAAGTTTTAAATGTTGCACATCGGGGGTGTGTCCATAATGTGTTTTCGTATACGCAATCTTACATTTGCCCGTTTTAACATCCTTCGTCACTATAATTTGACTGGTACAATGGAAACCCAGTTTCCCTCTACTCCTTTTTCTTTGTCGAAATTCTTCTGATTGTACGCGAATCCTACCTGCGAAACAAAACTAATTTACTTCAACACCAGGACAATGTAAGATCTGTGAAAATCATGATAGTTCGCTCAACCACACAAATTAGCATGATACCCGAAGCTACAGCTATTAAAGTTATTACGGTACATGGTACATTTGTTAACTTCGTGTTAAACTTTACACAGTGCATTCCAGAGATTCGGGCTTGTTGGTGAATAGAAATAAACTTCATAACGAGCCTCGTAATAAATTGCAAGCTACAAGAATAGCTACCGAAGTAACTAGCTATTGTGCAGCTTTGATTGTGGTGAGTGTTAGGAACGAACTAATATAGTTTTGAATTTGTACTTGCCATTTCCCGATCTACTGCAATTCAAATAAAATCTCTCGAAACCGTCACTTAGTACCTTCTTAGTTCCACAGCCTCCCACATATTGAGCATGTTGTCTCACTTCTTCTTGATATAACCATTTCTTGAAATCTGAATCACACGGGCAGAAAATGTATGTATTAATATATACCTAATTCACAAAGCATGGATCGTCCAAATGTAGACAGCAACTGCAGATTACTGGTTTCATCCAGTCAGCAGTCACCCAGTCAAGCGAGAGTCAAACACTAGTGCTACGAGCACTAACGCCATCTACAAACTATCGACTTCTCACACAAATATTACTTGGGCAAATGCACCACTAGGCATTGAATTACAGAACCAGTTTACAACGGTGGGGTGGAATGTTCATTTATTTTAAATCACAAAAGTTCTATTTTGGCCAAAGCGAGCTTTGTTTGCTGTTGTATGCTTAAGTATGTACGAAGGTTTAGTTTAGATGCCAGCCTGTGTTACATCTAATTATGGGTATTCCACCTATGTACACTTCTTTTATAAATGCCCAGGGTAGAATAGTTAGACATGTTTATAAGTCGATAGTTTATAGGTTAGTTACAAAATTAACTTACCACTGTACGTATTAAAATTCATTAGGACTTTTTGAACTTTAATGCCATGTTCCTGTTCTAAATGCAGCACCAATTTTGGGCACTGTCTGAATCTTACATTTTTGTCCGCACAACCTTCCTCGAGGCATTTACAATTTCCGGCATCATCGGAATCGGTGCAAATTTCCAACTCTTTACCTTTATGCTTAGCTTGCACGTGCCTATTGTAATTACTTTTATTCGATACTTTAATCCCGCAATATTTGCACCTCATAGGCATTTTTGGACAAAGTTCAAAATGTATGTTTGACAGCCAAACACCCAACTTCCAACAACCAAAACAAAGTTGATTAGTCGATCAATCTAAGTTTCAGACGCGGATCTGAAATTCATTTTCTAGAAAGCAACAGTCATATAACGTTTTAATTATATTAGACAAAACATTACTTACATAAATGCGGTTTCAATCGTAAAACTGGTTCAAAAGCAATTAATTGTGCAGTAAGTCTTTATTAGCTGTTCTTTATTTAGACACTTATCGCTTATCGGAAACGTTTATACTTTCAACGCATGCGCAAAATCAGTTGGTCGTTCAATCCAAAGCCGCGTCCACACGCCACCATGCACGCCTCACGTGGATAACCGCATCTACAATAACGTTCTCAACTCGAAAACTATTTCACTATTCACATTCACTGTTTGGACGTGACCTCCATCTTTTCCTATCTTTAGCCAGGGAATATACCTAACTATATAACTTATAAAATATAACATTTCCCGTAAAGCAGAACATCCTCCATCCTCTACTATTTGAGAACACTAATCTAATTCCTCCTACCCCAGAAGGTATTCCACCATCCTCTCTCCTATTCTCTGTTGTCTACCATACTCGGCCCTGCATTACTTTTTGTTTTATGTTGCCCTATCCCCTATCGGTCCTGCCACCGCGAGTTATTTGAGTTCCTGAATAGCAGAAATCTGGGACAATTTCTGATTTCTCGCGTTCGATTTGTGTTTCTGTTTCAGCCCTATCTTCGTGCCCATTACATACTAAGATTTTGGGTTTATTTTTATTAATTTTCATACCGTGGTCCTCTGTTAAAAATACTTTCATTTCGTTCAAATTTCAAATTCATTTCTAGATTCTAGATCATCTTTACTAAAAGCTAGTACCGCTACATCATAACCGTTTTTGCCTGTTTGCTTATTTTAGAGCCTAATCTATCTATAATAATAACAACCTCTTAAATAAAGACTTGAAATTTACAATGAATGGGTCAAAGAAAAACAGCAAAATGGCAACACATTATAGATGCCCATATGATAGATAGGGCTTATAATATATACGACACGAGCTATGAAGAAGCTGACTGGTCTCCATGTTATGCCAAGGAAAATGAGGAAAATGAAGGTTGCTATGTGTGCGCAAGTATTTAGCCAGTCCACTACTGCTGGTATTAAATACTGTGCTACATTTGAGTGATCTTTAAAAGATGGATCTCATACAGTAGGCCCCGAAACTTTCAACACTGCTGATCTTCTAGAATTTTTTTACTCTGTTTTTGATTCTGTAAATGGTGGTACAAGACGGAGCAAGAAAGACAAATTTTCTAGAAGATTAGTTAGTACCAAATCAGATCATGTAGAAAAGTGGGGTAAAGCGATAAATATAATCCAGACAATGGAATTTATTCCACGTAAATCAGGTGACCGTGAATGGTTGGATTCAGCCCTTGAAAGGTTTTATTTCGATTAAAGCCATATTAATGAAACATGGCATGACAATTTTTGCTCCACGCATATTTAATCAAGATAGTCTTGAAAACCTTTTTCCCAGATTCGGCAATATGGCATTAGAAATACAAATCCTACATGTGCAGCTTTTTTACCTTATTTTAAATCTCTCTTGGTGCGAAATTTTTCTTCATTTGATTCACGATATTCCAATTGGGAAGAAGATGAATGTGACGGACCTTTCGTAAATTTGCGATAATTTTTAAAACAAAGTCAGAAAAGGGTTGAAACGTCCGATCGTTGGCATCCTCCAGATATCGGTGTAATTAGTGCAGATATAACTAAAATGGAAATTAATGTTCTAACGTATGTAGCAGGCTTTAATAAAATCATTGTTACCAAATGTTTCCCAATGTAGCCTATGTCAGGAAAATATTTTACATTCTGGTGAACCTCATAGTGTTCATCATTATTTTTTATTTAAAGAATTCGAACCTGAAATTTGCCTGGTCCATTGCTTGAATACAATAACAAGCAACGCTCCCTGCGACCCGCTGACCTACGACCGTGTATTAGGCTTCACAACAAAATCAGCTGTTGCATAAGGACGCCAGGTCCATTCTAGAAGTCTTTGTAAAGTATATAGTCTAACATCTAACTTAAGAGAGTTATAGATGCCGGTACTCTGGTTACAGCTTAATACGGGGAGTTCTATTCAATTCTTTCTCATGACCATAATTTTTGGGTTCGTATAAAATGGATGGATGGTGGTACTTAAAACACTTATTTATTCTCCTATACTATATTTCACTCATTCTACCATTCTCCGTATATTCCGATCGGAGACCCAGGGCCGCTCCAATGATACGTACAGAACTACAATGGAACGTCAAACGAAGTAAGCACGACAGGGCAAAAGATTCACTAGTGAACTAGTGTGTGTTAAAGTTTTTCAATATTGCATGTTTCGAATGTGCATGGGAATCATGGGCCACTGGTTTCGTCCTTTTGGGACTCATCACTACAGTGATTTGCCCTGCACACCCGAATCAAGAATATTACTTGCTGTATATACCACACGCTTGGGGAAGGTATTCGCAAGGGTTAATATATATTTGCCGAATTATGCAGTAGACATGAGTTGTAGACTGGACCATTCGAACAACTATATTCGGGCAAGTACCTTACTCTTGTCGAAATTTCTTTCTGCAAATCCATGAAAATGTGCTGATACAGTTGCTGCAGTTCGTCTCTTTCCCATGCGATATGACAGACAGCCAAATTTAAACCTACCTTTGTATCTTTTAAAATAAGCGAGATCCCAACGGTAACCACAGAAGTACTGTACCTACGTCGATGTTTCTGTTCATAGTACATTTTAATTTTTAAGGCGCCGTGGTCTTATAATAAAATAAATAAAAAAAATTAAGTTAAACGGTTTTATTTTAAAGAAACATAAGTATGATGCAGATAATGTACTAAAATCTAAAAAATAATTAGGTAGGTACCAGGTACCAGTCATCACACCACTCTCCTCATCAATCTAGAGCATTGATCAGACTAAAATAAAATCGTGGGGCGAGTCGAATTTCTATTATCTGCAGTCAACCGCTCATATCATTATAGGTATGCTTTGGATGCATCTTCTCAATAGACAACATCGCAGAACGATCATTTACATATTTACTCAGATTACGCTACGCCCCACGATTTTATTTTAGTCTGATCAATGCTCTAGATTGATGAGGAGAGTGGTGTGATGACTGGTACCTTGTACCTACCTAATTATTTTTTAGCTTTTAGTACATTATCTGCATCATTATTATGTTTCTTTACAATAAAACCGTTTAACATATTTTTTTTTACTTATTTTATTTTAAAGTTTTTATTTTTTTTGTCTTTGTTTGTTTTGTTATTATTTTTCTAAAGTGTACTGTGTTTTACTTGTCAAGCCCTTTCATTTGATACCCATATTGAGGGGATTGGAAATAAGTAATCCGCCATTTTGTGGTGGCGGCCATCTTGGATTTTGAATTTTTCATGGTGTACTGTATTCTACTAGTTAAGCCCTTTTATTTGATACCCATATTGAGGGGGCTGGGAAAATATATAATCCGCCATTTTGTGGCGGCGACCATCTTGGATTTACAATGATACTGAATATACAAAATTGTATTGTCATCACAACTAAAGGTGTGTACCAAATTTCAGATCAATCGGTCAACAAGAAGGGGGTAAAATTTCAATTACTAGATTTGACCCGCACAAACAAACAAATAAACAAACAAGGCAAGCTAAATAAACCGTTTAAAAATATTGCAGAGTACCTATGACCTATCCGTTCCTCCTAGTAATTGTTAATTCTTGTAGTGTATGACCATGTGACGGCATTGATGATCATCGGTTAGCCTGTAATAAAGCCGACAACTCGTTGGATCAACTTACTGGTTTCGGCCACAACGTATGTGACCTGCACAGGTAAAGACGGTCATCAAATTCGGTGTTGATAAATCACAGTAATGTGGTCAAACGTTCGCCCGAAATAGTGCTACTTGTTTTGCAAAAGGTGGGATTATATTTCTATTCGACAGGTAATAATTTTGTATTTTACATTAAGTATATTATTATGTGAGTGGCGTTATAGCAATTAGTAATACAATGTGCACTCGTTTAAATAGGAACAAATGTGATACATGTGAATCATAAGATAAATATTACACATAATAAAATAATATGCAGGTACCTATTATTGGAAAACTATAATCTATATTTTTAGTTTTCATATGCATATATTCATATGACTAAAATGAAATCGAATGTATAATTTATTGTGCCCACGCAAAAGTAAAATAAATAGAATCCAAATAAACCATAAAATTATTGAAGAGGACTGAATTGCAGCACCGCGTGTTGTGTGTGTAAAGTTTTCACCGGACTCCTTAATTTTTTTTAAAATAATAAAACGGCAGATAAAAATGTTCAAAATGCGGTCAAGACTCAAGAGGTATTAGCTAGCTGTATACATATATCAGACGGGCAAGATTCCAGAAGATTATAAGCGGAACATCGTAGTAGCCCTGCGAAAACGGAAATAGATATATTTTATTCTCGGATCTCAGGCAACATCTTTATCTATAGTTTCTCGAGAACCGCAACTAAGTCCATTTAGAATGTTGAAAGAACAAGCCCAAATAATTCATGAATGTGAAATGTAAATTATTTATTATGAGAATTAGTGAAATTTTTTATTGTACCTATAGATTTTCATCTGGTGGCTTTACGATTTATTTTGAATCAAGATACATTATTTGTAGATACATGGTGTCCCAACGAAAACTTGTACCCCCGTAAAACTCGGCAAAATAAACGTTTTGACAATAATACAAAAACACGTCGATTTTTATATCAAAGGGGACCAATTTTTATGCAATAATCATTCTTGCAACTCTAGCCCTGTGCCGGGGGTAGCGACCCCCCCAAAATTTTTAAATGGGACGGGGGGTCAAATGATCCCTACCTTGGAAGGGTTTTTCATTACTTACACAACCGCATTTGTTTTATTCAATTCGATCAATTTGTTACCGAGAAATTGCTTCTTGAAGTTTCAAAGTTAAAAAATTAATAAAAGCACAAAAAGGTTTAAACTATCGAATGTATTGCTCGAAATGACCTCCACCAATTGTCATACAATAATACATTCTGGATTCAAATCCCGATCTTACAGTTCTCAAGACCTTAGGAGTTATTAGCCGGCATTTTTCTTTGGAATAAACCATTGATTTAGTAAATAAACACGATTTTATCCAGGATTTTATACTGTGGCGAATAAGTTTATTTTGACATTTGTTCTGATGTTCTTTTGTTCTTACTTTTTGTTATTCTTATTAGTTTATTTGATTTTGTTACTTTTCCATTCTAATACATTCGATAGTTTAAACCTTTTTGTGCTTTATTAATTTTTTAACTTGGAAACTTCAAGAAGCAATTTCTCGGTAACAAATTGATCGAATTGAATAAAACAAATACGGTTGTGTAAGTAACTAAGTAAGTTTTCGCTGGGATACCGTGTATATATCAGGTTGCGTATTTCCGCGGGAATACTTAAATAGCTTATTTTGGATTCTGCATTTTTAATATTTATTTCACGTTCTGTATCTACACTGCTCAAAATTGTCCAAGGAACAAAACTATTATTTCAAGAATATTTTCGCCAACAATTCGTAGCAAATTTAAAATGCACCATGTATGTTCGTTGGATATCATACCATAGCATGATAAAAAAGGACTTGATTTGTTCGTTTTATTTATCCAAAAAAACTGAAATTCAAAGAAAGGTGGGCGATGAAAACTGTCGCCTTTTATAATGTTTTTGTTTCACATCATCTCTGAGTATATATGGTCAGTTTAGTTGTTTATGTTGAACATAAGATAACAATTTACAATGCAACGGCGACACTTAGCCCGCGATGAAATGTTACGTGCGGTGGGGATGATTGAATTTGGTGGTTCGCAAAGACAGGTAGCGGCCGAATTTGGAGTATCGCGAAGAGTAATGTATCGATTGTGGGGACGATATCAGGAGACTGGCGATGTGGCCGAAAGACAAGAAGGCCGTAGAAGAGAAAGAACACCTCCCCAAGACCGATTTATTATTCTTCAAGCCAGGCGTACCTAATGCATCAATTACGACACGAGAATCTACAAAATGTACAGGCCTAGCGGTTTCTGACCAAACCATTAGAAATCGTATCTATGAAGCTGGTTTTCATTATTGTCGACCAATTAGAGTACCTGGCACTTCGTCAAGGCAATCGCGAAGCTTGTCGTGAATGGGCTAAAGAGCATGCTCTATGGGGTGAAGCAGAATGGTCCAATGTTCTGTTTACCGACGAATCTCGGTTCGGATTTCAACCTGATAGCAGAAGAACGAGAGTGTGACGAAGAAGCGGGGCCTTGGAGAGGACCAGGCACTTCCAGGAAGTCCACAATTACCGAGGAGGGTCTGTGATGGTATGGGCTGGAATCGATTTGAACCATAGAACGGACCTCGTTTGTCTGGATGGAGCCATAAACAAGCGGCGTTATATCGAACAAGTTCTTGTCCCTGTTGCGCAACCATATTCATATGCTGCTGGTCCAGATTTGGTTTATATGGAGGACAATGCTCGTCCTCACATTGCACATCTGGTGCAAAATTGGTTTGAAGAAGAGAACATTGCCCTTTTGCCATGGTCTCCTCAGTCTCCCGACTTCAACCCCGTTGAACATGTGTGGGACATGCTGCAGAGACAAGTTCTTCCATTTATGGCAAACATGCATGAAATCTAATGTGCAATGTATAATATCATGTTTATGTGAAGGAAAATGCAATTTGTCTGAATAAAAAATACAAATTAATGTTCTCGATATTAATGCAGCGTTTGTACGCCCGAACATAAACCACTACTACACGGCTCAGCGCGGCTAGCGCCCACAAATTATTTGTGTTTAACTCTCTGTAACTTTTTGTGCAACAATATTAATGTTTCGTTTCTTCACCAAAAATAATTTCGACCCTTTGCCCGTATTTGGTCTCGCATTATGTATACGTTAATTCCGAAAAATAAAATTACTTATCCGGTACATGAAAAATACATTACAAAAATGTGTGGTCTAGCAAGAAAACATTTTTTTTCATAAAATTGGACAATTGTAGAGGCAACGTGAGTACACTGTGATGATCAGCACACTTCAGTGTATATTCCACGAAAAAAACAGATCTTTAACTCTTTTCGTTGCTGAAATACAACGAGAAAAGTATTAAAAATGGTCGAAAATTGATTTGGGAAAATTTTACGAAAAATCGATTATCCGGCGTTTTCACAATTCCCGGTCTTTTCGTGACCTCAAAATTCGAATCCGGCAGATCATTTTCCATAAGAATCAGCTTCATTTTCTTGTGTGTGTTCGAGTTGTATAGAGGGTGTCTAATTAGAGCACCTTGCTCCCCGACTATTTCGATTCGTATATTTAAGATGCAATTAATTTTATATATTATTAAGGCTAGAGCAACCTCCAGACTTATAAATGGTCAAACGATTACTAGTTTCAGATTCGCGGATCATATAGCGGAATTATCACCCAGCAAAGAATTACGAACGAATTTGAACGAAATATAAGTAGTCTTGACAAAGAGGACTACGGAATGAAAATTAATAAAAATAAAACCAGTCTTGAAGCAGGGGGTGCGAAAATAGGGCTTTTCCCAAACTTTATACATCTTCTTCTCAACATGCGAAATTATGTTTTCTGGCCCGCTTTTTCATCAATTTTCTTGTTGGATAGTCTTTTGTATTACTTACTCACCTAACTACATTGTAAGTGTATTATAATTTTAATGCTTAATTCGCAGCTATTTTGTAGCCTTGCATGTTACGTTTGTTGTATAATTATTATATATTTATATATGATCATTATAAGCTTCGAAATAGTTGTCGAAATGTACTTAAAAGGTGAAATTGTCCGAAAACAGTAGTTTTGCATGCGCAGCATACCTGTGACGTATAAATTGTTGATCTTCTAAAGACTATATACAGGATGAATCGTAAGTCACGCCCCACCCATGAAATATGAGTTTATGACGATAAAATAAGTTGAAAATTAACAAGTTATTGACAAATATGCTGAAACTACTAATCGGTTTTTCTGGGTCAAATTAAAGTTAGATAATAATACTTGGAACATTAGTTTATTTAAATACTGATAAGTACAATTAGAGATGTTCAAACAATCCACCATTGACTTCAACCGGTGTCAGGTCAGGTGACCGAGGGGGCCAACGAATTGGTCCGCCCCTTCCAATCCACCGTCGTGGAAAACGTTGATTTAAAAAATTCCAAAATGTGCAGGCGCCACATCATGCTGGTACAACATAATTTCAAAAGTTATAACTCGTTAACGAAGGCGAAATCGATTTTTTATTCCTTCATTTCAACTTACTTTACCATTATAAGCTTATATTTTGCAGATGGGGCGTGATTTACGACTCACCCTGTATATTGGATTAGGTACTTATTTACCCAAATGAAATTACCTTATTATGTTATTTATAAATAAAGCTTTTCAAATGAGTCTCTCACATCTGGAAATGTGGAGGTGAAGAAATCTTCAACTCCTGAGGATGCTGTCGAATTTACTGTGTCACTGTTTTTGGCGCCCTAAGAGGAGCGATGGCAGCATCAACAACAACTGACGTGTGGGATTAACTTATAAAGAATTTTATTGCTTTCACTCTCCCAAAATATTATTACTACAGCTTCATTTAATCCAAATATATTTAATTTTCAACCAATCAAGTAAGCATCCGAAAATAAAGTCAAATACAAGGTGTTCCATTTAAAACAAAGAAGTTGATTTATTGATTTGTTGGGCAAAAAGTAATTTTAGTAAGAGAGGTCGCTCAGTACAACAACTTTTGTCTGAAACATTTTTGTCCCATTTCAAAAATAGAGACACCATTTAGCTTTTCCTGAACGTTGATTTACCCTGAATACGACCCTGAACATTTTTTTTATTTTAGTGCCCTTCTGCTCGTTATTATTTTTGATAGTCTCTGAATTTTGTATTAATAGGGCGCGAGTTTTTTCTATGTAAAGGTTTCAGGTTGTAACCACAATTATTATTCCTCCAAAGAAACAATTTTAAAGAATTTCGAGGGGAGCCGGGCCGAGGTCTTCGTAGGTCTCGACCGGGCACTACTAATATTCCAATAGGCCGTGATCTATTTTGTTGTTAGAACTCTTATTTACTCGACTCACTAAAACGTCTCCTTGTTATTGGTTTAATCATTGTATAAAACAAGCATACAGTTATCTCTATTCTATTCTATTCTATTCTTTTTCTAACTAACTTTGGCCCTTTTTCGCTTGCGATGATTAAAATAACTCACCATTTACCTATTGCTTGCTTACCTTATTAGAAATGTCAAATTTAGTGAAGACAATGGCAATAAAATAGGTACTCCATAGAATATTTTAAAAAATTTTCAAGTGCAAATATTTCAAAAGTACGAGAGATAATTTCCATGTGTGCTGTGTTGCTGCAATCATCTGTCGGATGAGGTGATGATATACAGGTTGTTCCATTTAAATATTTAAGTTATGTCTAACACGTCATGCCTATTTAATTTTTAATATTGGCTTTTTAACGACATAATTGAAAACTTAAAAACCAAGACTGAAACTTTTGTACTGAACTTATAATTGTAATTTTAAAAATAACAGAGATGGGGTAACATAGAATATAGAATGAAACATCCTGAAGATCCATGCAACAGACAACTACTAATAATCTGTGAGGAGTTCCATGTTAAATAGTCATTGTTTTTCAGGGTTGGCAAATATCATGATATTTATTATAAATATCAAAATATCGGATATTTACGATATATACCCGATATATATCAAAAATTTGATATATATGCGATATTTATGATATATTTCTTTAAATTGTGAGGAAACAAAGCTCTTATTGAATTTTTATTATTCAACTATTTATTAATCCAAAATGTCATGAAGAATAAATTAAATAATAAAAGCAGTAAAAACAAAACTATTTTCTTAATCTATTTATTGCAAGGTCCATTTCAGGATCTGAATCTGAATGTGACTGCATTTTTTTGCCACATTTTTTACAAACCGCCCAGTTACCGCTTTTATTTTTTTATTTAAGCACCGAAAATCTTCCCACACTGCATGTTTAACTTTTGGCATTGTATAATATAATATTATATTAAAATAATTCAATAAAACACGAGAAACTGAACCGCACCAGCAAAATATTCTATAACGAGCACACACACACACTGATACTGAAAGAGTAGTCAGCTGCATCTCTGGGAATCCCCAGCAAACCTGGATCATGACATTGACAATCTCTGCTGCTCATTGTTGCCAGATTGTCAGATCATGAAATTGAAAATCTCTGCTGCTCATTGTTGCCAGATTGTCAGAATTTTAAGCGAAATCAACTGCTTTTAATAATTGGATATATATATCATCAAAATTGATATTTATTTAACCATAAATATCATGATATATATCGTGATATATATCTAGATATATATCTTTTGATATATATCGGCCAACCCTGTTGTTTTTATAATTCAAAAATTCGTCATTTTCTAAGGGATGGTCTTTTTTAAACCTTGGTCGCCTTAGGGTTGCGCTCTCAGCTCACCTTCCCCCGCCGGGCCTGCGGGAGAGTTTCATCCAAAGACTTAGCTATTTACATTTTCGATTGAAGCAGGGTGAATATTCACAGTCTAAGCGTTTGTATGTGGAAAAGGCAAAACAAAGCAGCCGACCAGTTGTGTAGTGAACAGGTGCCGCCGCGGAAACAGAATATCGCGGAACATTCGCTTGGTCCGTTGCTTGAATATAATAACAAACAACGATCCCCGCGACCCGCTGGCCTACGAAAGTGTAGGCTTCAAAACAAAATCCATTCTACACGTCTTTGGTTTCATCCGCCAATGAGACAGGAAGCCTGTACGAGAAGTGCGTAAGTGTTATGAGATGATATTGAAAAAACTAGAAATATTTATATACAGTGAGGTCCTAAAGTTTGGAATAAAATTCATAATTTCTTTTTTATCAATATTTCAATGAAATGCTCGGACACGTCAATTTTTATTTTCAATTTAGAATTCTGTAAGGGATATGTAAAATATACAAGTTGTCCCATTTTCATGTACAGCTGTCAATATCAATTTTCTTAAATGGAACACCCTATACATTTTCATATTTCTGAGTAGTCCATTGAAAGGCAATTTCATAAATGTGGCATTTGTTACCTTTTACTTCCATGGCTATCGAGATATTAACACTTGAATTTAGAAATTCGTCAAAATTAGAAGCAAAAAAAAGCAAAGTATACCTCACACAACCATATGACATCAAAGATTTATGAACGAAAATACGAAATGAAATTCGTAGAATCACGCCTGAAGTTATTAGAAATGTTCTTTACGAATTCGAGTACAGTTTGGCTATACCTTAGCAAGTTCTTGGAGCTCACACTGAACATTTAATTTAGATTATTTTTGATGTTAATTACTTGCTTGTGTTTTTACTCAACATTGTTTGTTATTTCGTGGTAGTTTTGTAAACCTAATTTCCAATCTCGGCAATCTCTAGCTTTTGTAGAAGTTCAGATATCCTAATTCTAATTTTGAGGAATATCTAAATTCAAATGTTAATATCTCGATAGCCATAGAGGTAAAAGGTAACAAATGCCACATTTATGAAATTGTCTTTCATTGGCCTACTTAGAAACATGAATGTATATAGGGTGTTCCATTTAAGAAAATTGACATTGACAGCGGTACATGAAAATGGAACACCCCATATATTTCATATGTTCCTCACAAAATTCTAAATCGAAAATAAAAATTGACGTGTCCGAACATTTCATTGAAATATTAATAAAAAAGAAATTATGAATTTTATTCCAAACTTTAGGACCTCACTGTAGAGAAAAATTCATTTGTACATTTTCCTGGTTTCCCAGTACTTTGAAATTGCAGGCCAACAACTTCGCCAACTACTAGTTTTAAGTCCAATAGTTCGATGTCACACTGACAGTTTCAAAAATCGACTTTCTTGAATTTGGAAGTTGTGATTTTGATTTATATGATAAATATAGTGTTATAAAGGAAAGGTACGTGAAATCTTAGTTAAGGATCCATTTTCAAAGATGTTAGATACAAACTACTTGTCTTCTTTCTGGTTTGTGATATGCTAAACAATATATCGTATCTATCAGATTTAACCTCATTTTATGGGTTGTCAGTGTCAGGTTAATAATTCGAAATTTTCAGAAAGTTTAAAAATATGCACCATTTTTGAGTTGTGGGCTAAAGCAACTTTAGCCCCAGTTAAATACTTCGCCTCTTTGTGTCGCACTCGAGGTAGCTCTAAGAGGCTATAATTCACTGGGTCGAACCTGCTTTCGTAGCTTCTTGAGTCTTGACGTAAATTGAAGAAAGCGGCATATTCCACCTTTAACAGAAATTGATCCTATTACCTCCGATGCATCTGTGCACCCATGGATTCTGTGTTCAAACAATAGACTGCAGAGATAAATGGCAACTTAAAAGTATCAGTTTCTTGTCTACAGGATGATTCTGTACTCATTCGAAAATTTGGGGTTAATATTCCAAAAGGAGAAATACAATTCTAGTAGAACATGGGTAAAACTTATAAGAGTGATAGAACTGTTATGAATGACTTCTATCAAGTGTGCCGTCTTTGACGACATCGTGCCGCGAGAGTGATTTATGGCCGTATGATTCTTTACTTTACCATGACGCTAACTAGTTATAGAACTATTCTCGTGCTTAAATACACATTTCTGATTATTATGCAACGATCACTTTGAGTATTTATACCGCTAGAATGACCGGAAACTCAGTTTTAGTTTTAAATGAAGAAAACAAACGATAAAAAGTGAAAGGTGATATACAAGGGTTGTACGATAACGAGTTGACGTAATGGATTTTGAATTGTTGGACTATTCGACTGTTGCGTAATCATTTATTGTTAAATTGTTACCGTTTAAATTTGAATGCAGGCATTTGCGATATCTCTGAACAGGATGGCGTAGTCATGCAGTTATTAGATAAAAATGCATGTGCTACATTTCATACCGTAACAGGCTGGGTTTTGGATTTAGGCTAATTTTGTTGAATCTCCTAGGTTGTGTTCTGAATTCTATGCAGGGAAACACACCGTATATAGCCAGAGTTGATCGTAATGCTACAATGGGGAAAACCCGCAAATTTTGAAAATGATCATATTGAATAGTTTACTACCCAAAACAAATTCCGCAACTTTCGATTTTTACATTCGAGTCTTATTTTCGTCATAATTAAATACGAAACATGCGTCACGCTCAAGACACAATATTTGAATGACGCTGGTGACGTACTTGTCCACTGGGCCCGACAGATTAGGTAGGGATTTTCACATGCGCAAACCGATCCGTTTGCACCCTGAGCGCTCGTTTATTTCTCGACTCCTCTCACTTTTTCCAGGGAGACGCGTAAACACCGCGGCGCAACGGATAGGTCTCCTACGCCACAGAAAGCGCGCGTTTTAGCCATCCCGGTCATGCTGCTTTCTAAGTTGCAAATTTTTCGTTCATAATCAAAATTTTTACGTGGTACGCGATACATATTCTATTTATGCTTGATATTACAGTACTAAAAGTTATAAATTCGATTAAGCGGGTCTTCCCCATTAATTCGGGAGGGGCCAAGCCAAATGAGACAATTAGCCAATTACTTTTTTCATGCTGTCTGTTCACGCAATGCAAAATGCTTAGAAGTTTTAAAGGTTTAGTATATTAGTACAATTATAATTATATGGATACACACTTACTGTTTTGGTGCGTTTCATTCTCCACTGCGTTTTGTGTAAAATAATGAGCAGCGCAAATTATTTCATTGTTGTTATTTTTTAGCGTAGCCAACAAGCATGACCATTACGAAATTGAATATTTCGGAGGGGACTGTCGGCCGAAAATGCATGTAAGTACCTACCTGCGTATTACAACGATTTCGTTTTAAGACATAAATATTAACATTGTTAAGTAATACACTCATGGACAAAAATATGGAGTATTTTTAAATTTTCATAATAACAGATTACGAAGACAGAAAACTAAAGAATCAAGTTATCTTTGTCTATTTTAAGAGTAATCTAATAATAACGGTTCATCAAGTAACTCCTCAATAAACACCAACTAACAAAAACTTAATTTGTTGAATATGTATAGAATGGATAAATTACGGTCTGACAAACATTAACACCAAAAGAACGAAACCAGTTACAAAACATGGGCTGCTCAATATCGAGTATTGCCTCCCCGAGCGCGGACTACGGCTTCCATTCTTCTAGGCATGCTGGAGATTAAATTTGGTATACATTCTTGCGGAATTGCATCCCACTCCTTATGTGCGGCAAATCTTAATTGATTTAGCGTTATTGGCACAGGATTCCTGGCTCGAATACGAATTTTTAGTTGATCCCACAAGTGCTCTATTGGGTTTAAGTCTGGACTGTACGGTGGCCAGTCCAAACTTTGGATTCCCACTTTTAAGATACCGGTTTACAATTGCAGCAGCATGTGGTCGTGCATTTTCATGCATTAGGATGAATCTGTTGTAACCAATTGTCAGCTGTCATCCTTCCACGCACTTCTACAAGTTCTGTGCGACCCTCCTAACTAATGCCTGCCCAAAACATTATCCCACCTCCTCCAAAACTGACGTTTGGAGTTAGTGCACAGTTGGAATATCTTTCTCCAATTCTTCTGTACACATGGTTACGTCCATCTGGCTTCCACAGTACGATTCTTGTTTCGTCGATAAACATAACATTCTTCCATTGGTCAACCGTTCAGTCACCATATGCTCTAGTAAATTGTAATCTGCAACCCTAGCATTTTGAGTGAGCCGAGGGACTTTAGCAGGCCGTTTCGCTTTCAAATTTGCTTCCTTCAACCTTCGCCGAACTGTTTTGGAGCTAACATTAACTTGCTTCGCATTTAAAAGCTGTTTTTTTAAATGACTGCAACATTAAAAATCTGTCATCCCGGCGAGTTGTACACCGTCCTCGTCCTTGGCCAGGCGTCTTCTTGAAATTTCCAGTTTGTCTGTGCCTGTTTAAAATTTTTTAAACCGCAGACTGAGTTATTCCAACAAATCTTGCAATATGGCTTTGTCTCCAACCAACATTTGACAAAGTTACCACCTTTGCTACCTCAACTTCAGTGCAATATCGAACTGCTGGCATTATCGAAGACAGTAATGCTACAGAATAATCAACAAATGTTAAATTTTACCTCTGTACACCTAGGTTGACGAGTAAACTTACCTACTTAGAAAAGTTAAAAGTCAGGTGTGAACACGGAGTTTACTCAATTCGATTTTTAGAACACAATGATACCTGCTTGTTATTGCCAGGCTTACTGGATGCCTCAGTATCTAATATAAAATGCTGCCGCAGCTGTTCGTAACAAAGTTTCCCGAGAAATAAATAAAATCAAAAATATTCCATATTTTTGTCCATGAGTGTATATTAAGGCTAAGTAGGATTTTCGAAACTTTAGCACCTTCCCCATATGACTTGACCTGCTGGTCGGACACCAACAGAATTCAGTTCTTCAAGTTTGCCTCATTCGAAAGACCAACTCCTATGAACATTTTTTTATTTCATTTAGTTTCGACAAATTTGTGGTAAAGTTTCAGGTTGCAGACTGGTTGAACGCGCGCCTTCAACCTTTCCTATCGTGAGCTAACCTATACGTTTCCTTGCAAGTTGAACATCCTACATGCCCAACTGACAGAATTCCTCTCTTACCACAAAATCCATTTAGAGAAGTTCTTGGTGCACCTGTAAATTGTATTTTTCCTTAGTGTCTTGTGAACAGACGTCGGTTGTTCGGCTTGTATCTTGCAGGAGGATTTCCCTGCATGGATGCCAAAACATGAAATTCATTATCTTCACTAAGGACAGTCTTAGTGTAGATTTATCCCCTCTCCTTGTACTTAGGAATCTCTGTAGAATTTTTGCGAAAGAAACACCTTGAGAATGTCAATTCGTCGCAAATGATTTTACACTCAATAGCTGAAATATACAAAACTGGCGTTTGCCTTAAATAAACGGCAACAAAAGAAATCTACCTATTTCAGCAGAGTTACTTTAGCAATAGATTTCTCAGCAATATCTGATTGAAAAATAAAAAAAAGCTTTTACATATTTTATTTCGATCAGGGAACAAAGACGGGTTATCTACATCAAACGTTTATACACTGAGAAAAAAGTGTTGTCCGTAATATCATAAAAGTTGCATGCAATACAACATGTTGTTGCTATATATGCGCCAGCTACAACGGATTGTATACATTACAACAACAATTCTGTAATAACTTTATGAGAAAGAATACGACACAAAACATATAAACATGTCCCTTGTGAAGTTCGCGCATACAAAGCAGTTGTTGTAATAATTAATAGTTGAAATAGTATACGATATTGCAGCTGTTCCGAAATTGTTACGGGATGTGTTTTCTATCATACAGTTAAATTCAATCTATACTTACCGTCTTTACAGTTCTTCATAACATTAGAACATTAGTAGTTCCATTCTTAATATCTTTGTAGATCGGCTTCTTATACTTTACCCTTTCTTATTTGTTAACTCAAATATCTGTGTATTGACAAGTTACCAAGAAGTAAGAGATAATTGAAAATATTTATGTACAATTATTCTGGAAGGTATGAAAAAGATCATGTTGAAAATATAGAACTGCTTTATTTGTTTAAAAAAATGCAACCTACATAATCATTAACAAATAAGTGAAAAATTAATATATAAATTTGTATAGTATGTACAAACATTAACGAGTACTAAGGAAAATTATATTCTATCTTGGACTACTTCAATATTTTTAAAACAGAGCACGGTACTTAATACAGGGTCTTTCAATTTAAACATACATTTTATTTGAAAAATTGCTTATGTCTACGAAGAAGAATTCTAGGTTGATGCAGATCTTACCATTCGGTATTTCTGTAAAAAAAATAAGATGGTGTAAAATGATACCCCTTAGGAAAACCCCATTTTAATCAACCCTATCTAAATTTACGCGGAGAATTCAAAAATGTCACCAAAATATTAGCATTCTATTTAAAATTACTATAGGTAATATTATAATTAATTTTCTGTAATTTAATAAAGATTTGCACACATTGTAGATGTTTTGGCAGAATCAGAATGTATGTAAAAATTCCAATATTGTTGTTGCTCTATTTAGGTACCTACTTATAGTTTTTTACAGGGATGTGGAATACAATAGCGTTTACCTTTATGGTGGACACCCTGTATAGCAAAAAACATGCATTAATGGTGTTAGGCAATGTTAACTTTGTGTTAATTATTAATTGTTAGTAAAACACATTTAAGCTTCAGAAATGTCCTCTTTTACAATCTTTCATGCACAATCTACGGTAATTTACTTTAAGACTTGTGTTAAATTCAATGCAATAAAGAGAAAAGTGATAGTGCAATATGATAAACGTGAAAAATAATATGTAGGTACCTAACTGATGTTGCAAGGATGCATCAGCTAAAACAAAAGCAAATTTTACTTACTGATAAAGACGAAGACAGGTAGGTACCAAATCTTGAAATCCACAAAGGTCTAACATGTCTTCCATTTTTAATAACAATAAACTGCAATTGAATTCAGTATTTACACACACACTAACAGTTCTTCTGCACTTTTGATGAGACGGAAATTTTGCAAGTTAAAACTAGAGAACAACCGTTTGATAGTTATGATGTCTTGCGCAGGTGCGAGCCACCAGCTTCGACCAATCATAAACGAAAAGTAGTTAAATTACAACGTCGTTGTTGTAATGCTTACAATTTGAGCAGTATATTATTTACAAAGTCATGAACGATATTACTTAATGATTGTCGTATGTCTTGCCTGCAATTTAAAGGTATGTATATCGCAAGTAAATGTAATCCATACGAATGAGTCTTAATGATAATAACCCTTTAAGGAAATTTGTTTTTCCATAGTATCTTATGCAAGTAATTTGGCGTATGCAAGAATATTCTATTTCAGATTTCTGATACACCCTCCGTTTTCGCAATGAGTAAATGTATTCGAAAATGAAAATGTGTTCACTGATACGGTATCTCAAATACAATTTAAGTGTAATATAAAAAACATTTCATATTGTAAGCAACGTATAAATATTGAATATGATAGAACATAAAAATGTTATACTATACAAAAAGTTCCCAGCAACTGCGTTTTGTATAAATATTTTGTAAAATTTCTCTCAGTGTAACAGCACAATATTACTATCGCCGCCGAACGGCGTAAATGAGATTAGAATTTCGTTTTCATATTTTACAAAGAAAGAAGGAGCCAAAAGAAACTTTCGTTTGCGACTAAATGGGGGGCAGAGTACATGATATGTGTACGGGGAAAACATGAATTTCTTTTCCATATTTTCCTAGAACATTCAAAGTCCGATTGAATTTAGTGATTAGGTACCTACCTATAACGAAATTGTTTGTCGTTTAGCGAGGGAAGTTCCTGATACAGCAGATAGTTAGTAGTAAATTAGGAAAATATTTTTTTCTTATTAGGTTTTGTGTGCGCTATTTTCAACCACAGGCGAAATTTAAGAAAATTTGTCGCAGAAGTGAGTTACATCACAAATTATTGATTTTTCTGATGGATCTGGATCTGAGACTATAGTGCAAACTGGAAACTACAGATTAGTTTCTTAAGGAACTTAGCTTCTCTGGAATGAAACTTTCATTTTCATAAAATTTTCTTAAAACGGTTTCATTACCTCGGATGATTACAAAACTCGCTCGCTTCGCTCGCTCGCTCGTGTTGTAAACTTCATCCTCGGTAATAATAGCGTTCATTATAAACTCGTGTATAATATACTATTATTTGCTCTGATCAAATAACATCTGTATTACATGTGCGTCCTGCTTTTCCTGAAGCCTAAGAATGTTCATTATTCAAAGGTAAATCAGAAAATTTCGGTTGCAGCATCAAGGTTGCTATGCCACAGAAGTGTCAAATTTATATCTTACTTGTCCCAGAAATTCAAGAGAGCGTATTAGTATATTACCTATATGTTTCTATGACAACGTTTATAACTCGCTCGTTGGATAAGCTACTGCAATGGTTAATAACTTAACAAATAACTTAATAAATAATTGAGTTAGGGAAAAATTGGTAGTAACAAAATTTTTTGGCCTTAAAATACGCAACATTTTTTATTCAAACTTTTTTTAAATATCTCTTATAGTTTGGCCACAATATTTTTTGGAAGAATTAAAATGTTAATAACAAATGAACGCCTAGTTTAATTATTACCAAAATCAATAGGTCGGGAGTCCTCGTCGAGATGCACTTTTCAAAAAAAAATCATTAAAATCTGTTAGTTTTTACGGCAGTTATCGAACGCCAAAGAAATCCGGACACACACCTCACACACACACGTTCAGACACACGCACGCACAGACACGAAGCTAAAAAAACTTTTTCTCGACGTTTCGAAGTTAGTACAATACGAATCTGATCTTATCTCGGACACGAATTTTTGTCGGTAATACAATACTTCCATTTCCTTATACCGAACATGGAAGTAAAAATAATGTTTGGTAGCGCCCAGGAAAAAAAATAGTACCTGTATAGTCGAAAATAATTATTGTAGAGTGTAAGGAATTTGATTCGGTGTAACTTTTATTTGAATAATTTTTCGATATACCTTGGTATGTATCGTATCTATACGTACAAATCCAGTTGAGTTATGGAGGTTTTAGGTTTTGGAGCACCTGTATATCATTCCTACGTTTTGAAACATTTCCACATTTTTCCATTTAAATTGTATGAAGGGGAAACCAGAAAATTATCAAATAATTTTGTATTATACCTAGGAGTTTTTAATAATTATACTCCATTCAAACCGTATAACAATAATATTGGTGAAATTGCAGACTAATTATTTTGCATGAATCAAAATCAAGAACCTTACTAGCAAGCAAATATTTAGAGTGGAACTCCGGTTGCATAATTACTTATGTTTTAATCTTCGATTACCTGTACTCTGCGGGTAGTTTATAATCACGTATTTACTTACACTGGTGGCTATATCACTCTGTCTACACGGTACATTTTGTCTGGTACCTACACGATACCATAATCTCTAAACGTACGTAAGTGTGGCAATGACGAGACAGTTTTTCCTGGAAGATTTAGTTGCATCATACTCAGTAACTCAGCATGTCTGTGAAAGTTGGTACAGGTTCGGAAACCTTTTCACCTTATGATTATGATCCTGTAGAAAATTATGGAAAACCAAGGTATGTGTACTTACATTTTTATCTACAGATAATAATGATTAAAATATTAACGATTTGCGGACAAAAATTCGTGTTTTTTGTCATCGGTATGGTGAGTAGCTAAAAATGCTATAACGCGTTTACATAATGATTTTGCTGGTTTGCTCAAAACATGAGAGTTCTAGGAATATTATGCCCAAAAAGATGCATTCATTCAGTATTTGATTTCCGGTGAATACGAGGCATATCCACAAAGTAAGTTCCGATCGTGGATATGTTTTAAGCAAATGGTGCGATTGGGACAGATCTGGCCAGGAAACCTTCAGTACTAAATACGAAGGCCTTGGAAGACAAATTATTCATATATCGTTGACAGCAAACGTATGACATTGTGTCAAGTCAAAATGAGCGCAGTATAGAAAATCCGTTCTGTTGTGAAATACGATCTGTGATTGAATTTTTAAATGCAAAAAAAGTTCGGAGGGCAGAAATTTTTGGAGAGAATAAAGAACAAAAGGTCAGGTCTTCCCTGTTCGGGATTTTTTTTGCTGCATGACAATGCCCGACCTCACGCATCCGCTTCGACACGAGCACTCTTGACAAAATTTCAATGGGAAATTTTTCATTATCCGCCTTATAGCCCCGATTTTGGACCAAGTGGTTTTCATCTCTTTCTCCAACTTAAGAAACTTTTAGCAGGACAGCGATGCAATAACTATGAAGAAGTAAAGATTCTCTGGTTCAGAATTGGATGAAAATGTTGAACCGAGTGTTGGACGCAAATTTCACAGACACTGGCATACAAAAACTTGTGCCACGCTATGATAAATGCTTAAATTTAAGAGGTGATTATGTAGGGAAGTAGTTTAAGGTACATTTGAGGAAATACAAATAAAACAATTGAAAGAAAAAGAAGTCTTATAACTTTTATGACCAATTGGAACTTAATTTGTGGATGAGCCTCGTACATTAGCAAAAACATTTTAAACTTACCTCGCTGAACTCTAAGTAAAAAATTTGCCGTCTGATGCCAAGCGGTTTTTGATGCTATTATAAAATCAAGAAGTTTTGAAAATTACGTAATTTACCGGTTTTTCGAGAAAAACTTTTAAGTCAATTTTACTAGAAAACGGTTAGTCCTATTGAGTTTGAATAAGAGCACATTACTGTTGTAGGAAATCATGGATTTTCATAATTTTACGCCAGAGCCGAGAAAAAGACACACAGAAAAGTTGGGGCAGTTTTACCCTACGAACCCTTAAAAAAATTAGAGATTGTTATCAGCCAGTTTTGTTGAGCATAATACGATTAGTAAATTCCCAAAATTGCACTCTATTGTCTCCATTAGGAAGCATTTTGGACCTATATTTATTGAAACTTTTTGCATTATTTTTTATGCACCATCGGCATCGGTATATTTTTTTGATTTAGCGCCTAGAATAGCGGACATAAATACCTAGTATTTTACTGCCCTAGGGCGTAGGACGTCAAAATACATACTTTATTGCCCTAGGGCCTCTTGCTTGCAAAATTAAACGAATCATTGTTTTGAAAGGTAGCCCAGTCAAATGGTGGTTTTCCCATAACAAAATTTTTTTCTCAACGGTTCCATATGATTTTTGGGTTGCTGAATCCGAATTTCAAGTTTGCTGTCTTGTAGGAGGTCGGCTTCACAACGAAAAACGCAAGAAACCTCAAAATTTTCGCTCTTTCAGTTTTTCGCTTATACAGGGTGTTAAAAAATTACCGTCGAAAATTCCTGCAGTGTGTAGTACTCACTAAAATAAGCTAAAAAGTTCGTATAAACATTTGGCTTAAAACGTAGCCCTAGTGAGTTACAACCCCTTAAAGTTGTACAGATAAAATTGAATTCTTGCTATTGGTTGAACAACGGTAAAAGATAAACAGACACAATTTTGGGTATTTACTTAGTTTTTCAAGCTAAATAAGATGCGCTGGTTCATTCTTGGTTATTAGAATCATTGGCATCCTATGTAGGGGAAGGCGCAAGGGTGTCACCCCATAGCTCTTTTATATTTCAGGTCATACGTTTATATAAACTTTTTAACTTATTTTGGCGAGTACTACACACTGCAGAAATTTTCGACAGTAATTTTTTAACACCCTGTATCTCGAAGACTATGCGTTTTTCGAAATTAAAGTCGACAAAATTTCCTACAAAATGCACTGGTCAACATTGATTTTCTGACGAGAGGTATCGGCGCTAGAGCGCGCTGAAAAACAGCGATTTTTTGGCGAAAATGTCAAAAACGCCCACTCCCACCCCCTAAAACTCGAAAAATATACATGTTATCAACAAAAACCCTTATACCACGTGAAAGTACATTAAATTTCCTATAACAGACGTCTCTAAGATTCAATATTCTCATAAGTATATATGGGAGGGAGCAAAGCGAAAATTGCGAAAAATGCCTTCTGCGCTCTGCAGCCAAAACGGTCACTCCCACCTGCCTATCTCTCATCGGTCATCGGCGCTATACTTTCGATATATTAGGTATTACGCTTAAAAGAGGTTGTTTTGAATGAATTGATGGCAAAGCATGTTTGATGAAAACATTAACAAATTATATTTACAACATATTAGGTACATAGGGTTGCCAGATGCCACTTGTTGTAGGGCCGGAGATTAATAATAATAATAATAATAATACATTGCCATTAACAAAAAGTAATAATGAAACTCGTGTATTACTATTAAACTTGTTTATACATATTTCTAATGGAAAACACAAGATAAAAATCCGGATAAAAATTGTTTTTGCTCGCAGCTACATTTTTCAGGTGTTTGGCGCTAGTAATTACCATGCTTTTTAACTGCCTTTCCACCATCAAATTTAATGGTAAAATTAACATTGCATAGAGTGCATAATGCATTCAAGTCAAGTCAAGCTTTTCTTATCCATGAAAACGTTTATATCCAAGCATCTTGGAATGAAGTAAAGTATTTTTTTTGAGGCGGTGAAATTTCGGTACTCGAAGTCGTAGGCTCGGCAATTAATGCTTGATTCAGATTCTTCCATCTAATCAAAATAGAAACGCGTAAATACTAAATGGCTAAATGCATCAAGCTTGTTTTTAATTTTTGACCTCGCGTTAAAATTCAAAAATTTGCCGCTTCAATCTGCTGCCGGCTGACATCCGTAACGGCACAGGGAATCACTTCAGTAGCGGCGAATTTTTTGTAATAAGAGTAGATAAGCTATGCGGGTTCTCGCTCAAAATATACGTCATATACGTTTTTTAACGTCATTTTATTTTTACTTCCGGTCTGAGACAATAGAACCAAGGGCTTTTTCATGCGAACCCTTCATGTGCTCATGCACGCCAAGGGCTTTTTCATGCGATCCCTTCGAATGGAAGCGATCGCATGAAAACGCGCATGAGCACATGAAGGGTTCGTATGAAAAAGCCCTTGGCGCGCATGAGCACGTGAAGGGTTCGCATGAAAAAGCCATTGGTTCTGTTGTCTCAGACAGGAAGTAAAAATAAAATGACGTTAAAAAGACGTATATATGACGTATATTTTGAGCGAGAAGCCGCATAGCTTATCTACTAATAAGGTATCATGGCATAAATAATTTAATGCGTCATATAAGAAAATAATTTATTTTCGCCCGAAGAACTTTCATGACCGGCCAGAGACCGGATATTGTTATACAAAACCGGAAACTCCGGGCCAAAACCGGAGATCTGGCAACCCTATAGGTACATGACACTGAATATAAATCTGAATATGAAATCTGCATGTATTAAATATTAATGTACTATAAATTCCAAAAGTGGTGTTCCACTTTGTAAAGGGAATCGTTTGTGCCGGACGTTGCTATGTTTTCGTCAGTCCCGCCCCCCATAGATGATGTGATTTTCCGTTATCTGATCTCGATACTTTGAATTTGTGATGCACTTAAAATAATTAACAATGATAATAATAAGAAATTATTGCAATAAGTACTTAACATTTAAAACTACAAACATTGAGCAAAGTTAACAGTCGGAGAAAAATAATAAATAATAACGTTCTAATGTATTTGAAGTTCTTCCTAAAAGTCAAAAATTCGCCAACTATGTTAAAAGAATATGATTATTTATCTATTTTTTGCTGCCCTTTGTTTACTGTTGCAAGGCTAACATATTTTGTTTCATTCAAATAAAATCGTTTAGATCCGCCCTCAAAACTTTAATATTTAATTGGCGGATAGTTGCTAAGGTTTTTTTACCTCAGAACGTAATTGGATATGGCATTTTAAGCGGAATTGAACCGTAAAGTGGAAGACCAGTTTTGGCACTGATAGTACATATGTCATGAAATGTGGGAAAGTCGAACCCAGGATTGGGTCATCACTTCGAGTAGGTTCTCCATCTGGAAAAGAAAGAAGGCATTTAGTTTTAGAACATGTTTACAAAAACAGAAAAGTTGTATTAATGAATTGTCGATGTATGAAAAAATACCTGATGTCATGTGTGCAGTTATTTTAGTCGTCCCCGTTTGGTTGTTGGTGGCCCCGCCCAAGCAATGTCTTTTGGGCACTAGAAGGCCCAGGTGAAGGGTCTTGGGCAATGGAAGGTCCAGGCAAAGGGTCAGGGGCTGTGAAAAGTCCAGGCTGAACAGTGAGTTGTTGCTATTCTTCAACTGAAAAAAAATGTAATCGAATGATTTATGATATTATAGAGAAAAATTGATTAGTAAAGATGTATAATGCTGCAAAATATTACATGGATTAATACGTTCTGTCGCCTCAGTGCTTCAGACAGTGGTACTGCAAGGTCGTCTCCCTCTTCTGAATTTTGCAACATTATGCATCTTTACTAATCAATTTTTCTCTATAATAACATTAATCATTCAGTTACAATGTTTCAGTTGAAGAACATCAACAACTCAACTGTTCAGCCTGGACCTTCCACAGCCCCTGACCCTTTACTTGAACCTTCCATTGCCCAAGACGCTTCACCTGAACCTTCTAGTGCCTAAAAAACATTGCCTGGGCCACCAACAACCAAACTGAGACGACTAAAATAACTGCGCACATGACATCAGTTATTTCTTCATACCTACATCGATAGTGGACTATACAACTTATCTGCTTTTGCTTTTTGTAACCATGTTCTAAGTTCTAATACTAAATGTCTTCTTTCTTTTCTAGATGGAGAACCTACTCAAAGTGATGACCCAATCCTGGGTTCGACTTTCCCTCATTTCATGACACATGTACACTAATACATACAGATTTCATATTCAGCTTTATATTCAGTGTCGTGTACCTAATATGTTGTAAATATAATTTGTTGATGTTTTCATCAAACATGCTTTGCCATCAATTCATTCAAAACAACCTCTTTTAAGCGTAATACATCGAAAGCATAGCGCCGATGATGAGATAGAAGACAGGTGGGAGGGACCGTTTTGGCTGCAGAGCGCAGAAGGCATTTCTCGTAATTTTCGCTTTGCTCCCTTCCACCTTATGAGAAAACTGTATGTTAGAGACGTCTCTTATAGGAAATTTAATGTACTTTCACGTGGTATAAGGGCTTTTGTTGACAGCATGTATATTTTTCGAGTTGTAGGGGGTGGGAGTGGGCGTTTTTGACATTTCGTAGGAAATTTTGTCTACTTTAATTTTGTATAGAATGGTCATCTTCGAAAAACGCATAGTCTTCGAGATATAAGCGAAAAACTGAAAAGTGCGAAAATTTAGAGGTTTTTTGCGTTTCTCGTTGTGAAGCCGACCTCCTACAAGGCAGCAAACTTGAAATTCGGATTCAGCACCCCAAAAAACATATGGAACCGTTGAGAAAAAAACTTCCCCAATTTTGTTACGAAAACGGCAGTTTTGAACACCGATTGACTGTCATTTTGGCTATGACTTCTGTGGAAGTTTACCCCCACGCACTGTTTTGGCGTACTGGGTAAACCGAAGCCACCGTAATATTGCGGTGGATTCGGGTAAGCTCATAATAAAGAATTCATGGCGAATTTGCGCCAAAGTTCTGACCACTGTATCACTTTGACAACAATAATTTTTTTTGTGTGATAGGTAAATTTCTTTTCATATTTTATAAATTATAAAATTTAAAATTGTTCCATCGTGCATAAAATTTTGTGTACAGAGTGATTCAACTTCCAAGAGATTATAAGAGGAGCTCAAATAATATAAGTCACCACTAACAAAGACACAGGTTGTTGAAGTTTCTTGAGTCATTGAATTAAAATTTTGTTGGCGATTGACCTTTGTCCTTAATTATTCCAAACATTCTTGTTTTTTGTACTGCAAATGGCATCGCAGGTGGTTTTAGAACAACTGATCGTTGATTAATTTGTATAGAGTAGGTAGCGGCTCGTGATGAATCGCTTTAGGGCGCCGCCGTCCCAAAAATATCTGAAAGGGAATTAAACAAAATCGCGTACCTACCGAATTTTCATCCTTTTAATTCTTATGGGCACAGTCGCATATTCAGTCTACAGGTCAACTCAGCCCTAGCACTCGAATGAGTGAAGCCTGGGCGTGTTGGGCGGACTATAAGCAAAAACGGCGGTCAGTGTGGAGCCCAGTTCGCTTGAAGAGACAATAGACTAGTATATAAATCTTTATCCCTCCCGTAAATACTTCATTCTACATTCCATAATCTTTCTGTGACGTGTATAGTCTCCGGCCGAAATATGCGCGAATGGTAGTATAAGCGAAGTACAGCACATGAGAAGAGGTAGATATGTGTTTTAAGCAACAAATCACAGTAGCCACAATGGCGAGATGGATATAGAATCGGGTTGCGAATCATTCGGCCTGGGTTTTATAATTGCAATTGGTTTCTGCTTCTTATTATGTTGGTCCATTTATTGCGGCATGAGATGCTTTTAAATAATATTATGAAATCTTTTGAGAGATGCAATATTTTCCATGTTATCTGGTACCTACCTAACAAGTTAAAAACTTAAAGTACTGGTAAAACTCTCAGGAATGTTGTTCTGGTAAAGCACACCTTAACAGTTTCTATCTTTGAGGAAAACTTGGTTAATAATAATAATATAGTGCCATATTTATACCGTTTGACGACAGTGTACGCGTATACGGGTTAGCACTGTAGAGTGTAGAGGTTTATTTAGGTTCATATCGGATAGAAACTAAAAAAAAGTTATAAGCGTGTTACACTCTTAAGTGGGACGCACTGTAGGTCCAGTGTTGCCACTTGGAATTTATGAGTAGTAGTAGAACCAATCACAAATGGGTAGTAGATTGGCGGGAAAGGGTAGTAACTTTAAAAAAATGCCCGGAATAAAGACTTCGACCGTTGATTGACTTATTCTACGGTTCGACTTTTGACAATAATTGTCTAACATACGGTCGATAATAAAGTTTTAACTCCAATTTATTTTAGTTATGCATGTACACGCTGAGGCGCGCCAACCTATCTAAATTTAGGGTCCCTGTATTTAGAGAGTACCGCAATCAATAGCTCCACTATGTTTCAAAACTGTGAGTAAATATGGCGGACTGCCGTGTCAGCAGCAAAATGTCATGTCAGTCAAAGTCCAGCTGAAATGTTGGTTTGTTTGGTGTTTATGTTTTATCGTTTTTTGTGAATCACTGATATATATTTCCACAATCTGGTCTGTAGTATTATTCCTCAATGTATTACAGTCAAATTTTATTTGTTTATCGATCAAAAATCAGAAGGTGAATCCGCAATTTGTAACACATGTCAAATATAAAATCTGACGTTCCGCCACAATTCAAATTTGGCGCCTGTTATTGTGAGTAAACATGGCGGAGATTGCGGTACTCTCTCAATACAGGGACCCTATCTAAATTAATTTTAATTTTTAAAAGCAGAATTACAATAATTTGCAACACAGCTTTGCTACTTTTGATGCCCTACGAAGTTTATGTTAAGTAAAATGATAATACAGGACATAAGTGCCTCTACGTCAGATTTTCATTCCAAACAAAACAAACGCACGTGCCATTTGACGTTTGTCGATATTATTTACGTTTTAAACTAGTTTTTGCAATAAAATTATAGACATTTTGCAGTGAAAACAGTTTATTTTCAATTTGTGTGTTGGGCTTACGTGTAAAAACTTGAAAACAACTACAATTATATTTCAGAGGTTAGGTTAAAACGTCAGAAAGCACGTGGCTTTGTTTTGTTTGGAATGAAAATCTGACGTTTGTGACGCGCCACTTATGTGGTGCAATGCGTGAAAAATAAGGACGAAAGAAGAACAAGAAAATGCAATAAGAGTAGTAGAATTAACTGGAAAGTAGTAGAGTAGTAAAATAATAAAAGTAGTAGTAGATCTACTACTTAAGTAGTACATTTGGCAACACTGTGTAGGTCAGCCTTGCGTCCAACATGGCGATGTGACTCCCTCCCGTTAGAAAAATGCAACAAACAATAGGTTATGTATAGTAGGATCTCTTTGACGACTCTCGATCTTGCAGACGAGAAATAGACATATCGATATTTCGATTAACCAGTTTATTGATACGCTGATTAATTCATTTACCAATATTGATTAATCGATCGATATCTCGATAAGTATTCGATTGATAATTGAATTAATCGATCAATAGATCATATAATCGATTTTCTTTCCTAATGTAATCGATCACTATAAATAATGTAATCGTTTTTTATCGATTAAGCAGCTCTAAACAAGTCACGCGCCGTCATTTAACGGATATTACGTAGGTACCTTACAATATTACCTGCATAGATCAGCAGCGTAACATAGTTTAGGTAAAAATAAGTAGACGACCTACCGTACAGCGACGCCAATTTAGGCAGTGCAGAAGTAAAACTTTTAGAACAGTAGGCAGATGTCTATAAAAATAAAAATTGTCCATAAAATTTCATTTCAGCAGTTCTCATAGTTTTCCAGGCACTGAAACCGTTATTGTTAACAATAATTACTTTTGGGTATTTGTTCATAGGAACTTTTCTTCTTATTTTGAGTTTTTCTATTTTTCTTCCGAAGCAGTATTGCAACATTTTCTTGCATCATACAGACTAGTCCCCGCAGGAAAGTGTTTAAGAAATCAATCACTGGAAAGTTGTACAATGCCCAGGGCGATTAAGCCCCAAATCAAATATCAAATGGTTAGAGTAATTGCCCGGCAAGTGAAAGGTCCGGGTTCGACTCCTCATCGACGCTTGTTTACATTTTTCACGAGCGTGACCTATTATTGCTAAAATTTGACAGCGGTACCCAGTTTAAACCTACTTTCGAATTTACACCACAGACTAATGGAAATTACAAAACGAGGCGTTAATGTAGGTTCGGCACCGATCGGCGCGACCCCTCAATCATGCGCGATGCACTGCTTTTTCACGTATTAGCGGTTTCCAAATCTGCGATATTTTGAATCCTTAGTCCTTGTTGAAGTTCCTCGGCTCCTTCTGTATCATTATCGCCTCCTTGCACATACAGTTTAGTCCAGAACCTCCTTTCTCGAAATATCTGTATACTCAAACTTGATCTCATGACCCGTCTCGGCTCGATGTTCTGCGGCGGCCTACTTGTTCCAGTGGTGATGCTTGGTATGGCTGATGTGTTCCTTTAGCCTTGTGTTGATATTATGTCGTCCTGTTTGTCCCATATTAGGTGCATGGTATGGTGTGCACTATACTCTCTTGTCCGTGCACACCTTGATATAAGGAAGATATGCAGATGCGTCGTATAATATCTGGTTCCTTCATCACCGGCTTTCTCTATGTTGGTCCTAGTATAGCCAGTCTTCATCAACGTCAGGCGTAGATGGCTCGACTTCTTCATATGCTCTGATGGGTTTGCTGATCTGCTTACTTCGCCTAACCAAGATGTCGACGATGCTTTTCTTCTATGCCGGATGATGGTGCGATTCCGAGTTTGGGTAACCGTCTCTGTTCTAATGTTCCATCTCCATTTCGATGAACCAGTGCATTCAGAAATGGTAGTGAGCAGTCCTCCTCTAGCTCCATGTGTACTAGGATGTATGCTGTTAAGGTGGTTCTTAAATCCTTCATGTGGCCAAATAACAAAGGTGTGGTTCACGTACCTAAACCAACACTTCGACTTCAGTTTGGTTGGATTCGGGGCGGTAATATCGAGGGTACATGCTAGCCAGAAACGGAGATATAGTCTATCCCATAGCTGTTCCCTTCGGTTGTTCGTAAAACTCGTTTTTGAAGACGAAGAAGATGGAATTCCTGTATAACCGTGTCTAAATATCGGTCTCACTGGTGTTCCTGCCTTATGGACCTTCGGAAAGGAGTACAGTTTGGAATCACCCCGGATTACTTGGCGATGAAGTTCTTTTGGCATGGTAGATGCCTGGATAGCTCCACTTTCTTGACCGGGATGTTCTTGCTCTTCCTGTAAACTCGATTCTCTAAAAGAGTTACCACTTTGGATTCGAAGGAAGACATGGGTACGATTCCCAGTCGACGCGTTTCCATATTTTTCTCGAGCGCGACCCCCTGTGGGAATCGGAAGTTTACACCAATCCACTCTTGCTTGTGGCCAGATTGTTGGGGTGCCTATTAAATATAGAGCTTCCCGACTAGTAAGTGATCGTGTCAATTTCTTATTTAGTGCGAATTAATCTCACACGGCATCCTGAACGGCATAAATGTTATGTTTTATCTTTCTCGCTTGTGGGATGCCTAAGTATCAACGTTTTTTACATAATAAGGGCATCTCACCGAAAACATCATTGACCCAAACTAGATTCCTTTTGTAGGAAGAATTAAAGTTTCAAAAAAAGAGTTGGGTCCATAACGAATTATATATAAGAACTCTGCGCACCACCGACAGATTATTATCGATTTCGTATCCTCGTGGTATCATCAGCTGACTAAAGAGCGCATCGTTCTAACCCAAAAACGACTGCAGCACGAAAGCCTTATTTAAATGGTAGATTTAAAAAACTCGTTCAATTCCTCTTTAGCGGGAAGAATTGTCCGTCGGCCGCGTAAACGAACGAAAAGTGAATCGAACTGTGCTGCCAATGGTTTCTCTTCTACATATTATAGTTTGTAAGTAATTCGATCTGTTGAGTTATTTGTTTGTAATAGTTCTGGGCATTTCTGCCGATCACAAAGGGCATAAGAATCGAATAAAAGATGATTCAATAATATAATCATAATATTAAGGCTGGGATATTCGAATACCCGAGAAGCGTTCTCCTCGCTTCTGAGACGGCGTTAACACAGACAGTCCAGCTCAAAAACTGTATTACTTATAGACATGAATTATGGTTTAAAGAAATATGAGGGTTGGTAGAATACGCTTATAACTTTTTTATTTGCCATATTTACACTATTGTTAAAATAAACGAAGTTGAAATCTGGCAAATTTTTACGGAAATCTTAGCATTATTCACACACAAATTGTACAATCGGATTTTAGTTGACAGCCAAATAAAATATGTGAGCATATTCACCGATCTTTTAGCTTTATTTTAAGACTATATTTGCCTAATTTCGTTATTTCAATTATCTGCTGGACTGACTGTACCAAGCGGTTGCTAAAGCTATGTCTATTTCTGTCTTACACATGTACTACCGATCTCCTGTCCTGCCGTTGCGTATCCCACCCTTAAAAGCGAACTGGCACAACACTTTACGGGTGGGGATGGATATCGGTCGCTCGGTCTCTTTTCAACTAGCAGAGATCGTATGGGTGAGGTCGTGCACTCGATCAGATGTTTCTTTAACGCAAATAAGAAAATTGCATCGGCTTCATTCTGATGGACGCTGGGATCTGCTCAGCGCTGTTCGCAGTCGTAGTTCACCCGTAGGTAGAATGGTTTTTGCCGAATTAAATTAAACCCAATTAATTATTTAAGAATATTCTATGGGAATATTTTGTGGTGCACCTGGGATGCACCTACGTTTTAAGTATAATTACACCGATTCACCACTACGTAAAAGTCATGGAGCGTAGCCCACGGGTTCATCTAGTAATTATTATTCCCAAAAGTCACAACCAATGGTCTGAATTTTTACCTGTATAACCAACTTACTGACCTGAATTTATGGAACATTTAATATTTTTAGGGAGCCTTAAATTTGTTACCTTTCTGCTTTAACCCGTAAATTACTGGCGCACAGCACTACAACAGAATGTCTTTATATTTGGCACCTAATTTTGGACCAATCACAGTGCTCCTTTAAAGTTCCTGTGCCATACCACAGCCAACTTGAATTAATTTAAGTCGGTCGTGGCTATACTCTTTGGGACCGGTAGAAATGCAGCCTTATGTACTTACCTTCAATGAAAAGCTGACGATCTTTAAACATGCTCTCTGATTGTTTATTATCAATTTGCATAGTCGCCAATCATTGCAGTTGTAGGTTCAATATTTATTTTATATAATCAGTGGCGGTTCGTGACTTGTTCATGACGGAGGACTTTGCCAAAAGAACTCTGACCTGACCTGAATAACTATACAGTTTGTCCAAATATTCGTGCAAGATAAGGAACTCTTTTTTCTATCAATCATTTCTCAGAAAATTGTATTCTTCATAAAAATTGGAGCTTGTTAAATGTAAGACATAATAGATAGGTACCATCAGAGTTGTTAGAGTCAGCGGCTTTTTTTAAAATACGCGCAAAAGTGAAATCTAAGATGCCTACATGGGAAAATACGAGGGCCGTTGCAAACTTCTAACCCTCGTCACCACTTGGATATCTCATTGTAAACGTCTATGTTCGAATGTGCATGGAAAACCGTAACCACTGGTTTCGTCCTTTTGGGACTCATCAGTACGGTGCTTTACCCTACACACTCGAACCATGCAACATTGCTTGCTGTATACAGTGTGAGTCTGGAACTAATTCGATAAAAAATTCAGGAATAATTTCTGGAAAATACGCTCGGACACGTCAAACTAATTTTTTTAAAGTTCATTTGTTTTCATAAGTGTCATTTTTCGATAGTCTTTTGATTTCGTTCTTTGACGTCATTGTCCATTTTCTGAAATGGCTCCCCGTACTTTTGAAGTCGTAGTTGGATAGTGGCCGAAATTACGAATTCTATGATATGCCACAGTTCACAGTATGACATTAACACTGATATTTTTCGAAATAATAAATTTCAAAGTAAAAACAAAAACTCGCAAAAAATTAGTTAGCCATGGAATATTGACAGTTTAGTTGTTTGGAATCGATGTAAATGAGATAAAATAACATTAATTAACTAAAAAAACAGTTAAAGTTAGTCTTCAATCTAGTATCAACTCTTAAAATTACAAAATAATTCACAATACATATTATGAAATAACAAACGAAAACTCACAAAACAATGCTGAACTGTCAGAATTTAATTGGAAACTTAATTTATTGTTTTCGTTTCTAATCAAATTAAACTGTCAATATTCCATGGCTAACTCATTTTCTTTGCGAGTTTTTGTTTTTACTTTAAACATGATTATTTCGAAAAATATCAACGTCCATTGTCATACCGTGGCATATCATTGAATTCGTAATTCAGGGTTGCCACCACATTTCTCATTTGGGATTCCCTGACTTTTCCAGGTTTTCCCTGACCAAATTTGTAATATTCCATGACCTACTCTAAATTATTTGAGGAGTCACATGAAAAATATAATAAATGCCCCGACATTAAAAAGAACAAAATAAACATTTATTCAAGTAACAAAAATAATAAATAATTCTTACAGGTAGAAAAATTTCTATTGACTAATTGAATTTTAAAACACAGAAAAATATGAAGATTATTAAATTCCAAGACTTTAAAAGATCGCGCACACTACGCCTGCACAGACCAGCGCGGCACCGACCAGCAAAATCTACTAGAGAAAGTACCCATGTTATTTAATGGAGTAGCGCACAGTAGACCAGCACCAGCACGTACCGTCACCAGCAGGGACCGTCAGCGCAGGTTCTGTTGGTCGGGGTACAATTCTGACCTGCAATTTCCGTTGCCGGTGTTGCTGGGCTGGTCTAGTGTACGCTCATGACCAGCACGGACCTACAGAATTCGTGTACTTCGTATCTGCGATAACCATTTAAAATCAAGGAGGCAGTGAGTGGTGAGTCTGCTCGCCTTTGGGCCTTTGAGGAGTACAGTGAACGCACAAGAAATTAACGTACATCAATAAATAATTATGAACCTCTTCTGGTTAATCCTTCTCTTCTCTTTGCCGTGGTCTCTTCCTGCTGTTCTTCTTCCTCACACAACACGGTTAGAACAAATGTTTTCTTCCGAACTGCACAAATCCATTTTTAGACAAACACTGGAAATTGTCTTTACATATTTCCCTCTTCTCATTCTGCACAGAAAGTTGCTGGTCCGCGCAGGACAAGTGTGCGAGGCTGTGAAGGCTGCAGGTCTGCGCTGTGCTGGTACGTGCTGTTCCGTGCAGGCATAGTGTGCGCAAAGCTTAAGTAGAATATTGCAATTTCCATGACTACAGAATTCCCTGACATTTCCCTGACATTTTTGAAATTTCTAAATTCCCTGACATTTCCAGGTTTTTTCCAGAAATGATTCTTGGTTTTTTTTATAGAATTAGTTCCAGACTTTTTACTCGTACTGTATATTCTTAAAACACTTGATGCAAGTATTAGCAAGAGCTAATTATTTGCCGAATTATGCGGCAGACACGAGTGGTACAGGGACCGTTCGAACAACTACTCCTCGGGCAAATACCCCACCCCCCAAACATACCGTTGGGCTTGGAACATCCTTGGATCTCTACGTACTTTCCTGTTCTACCAGCAGCAGTGGTATGTATGCAGAAGTTTTTCAATATTGCATGTTTCGAATGTGCATGGAAAACCGCAGACCACTTCCTTTTGGGACTCATCAGTACGGTGTTTTACCCTACACACTCGAACCATGCTGTTTGAGTCAATTTTGTCCACATATATATATTTCCATATTGAACAGTTTATCTCTCCTCAGCAGCATGGGTTTGTTCGAGGTAAATCTGCTGCGACGAACTTATGTGAATTTATTCAGTGTGTGTCGAAGGCTTTGGATGAACGTAAACAAATTGATGTTGTGTATACTGACTTGACCAAGGCTTTCGATAGAGTAAATCATTGTATCCTTATGTTTAAACTTAAGAGATTTGGTTTTAGTGGCAGCTTGGTAGAAGTGTTAAAGTCAATTTTGGTAGGTAGCCAACAGTACGTTGTGTGTGGGGGCTATAAGTCTCAATATTTTGCTGTTGAAAGCGGCATTTTGCAGGGTTCTAATCTGGGACCTCTACTCTTTATAATTTTCTTTGATGATGTCGTTAAAGCACTCTCTTGCAAAAGTTATATCTTTGCCGATGACTTGAAATTATTAAATGTAGTATCATCTTATGCTGATTGCTTGAAACTCCAGGGTTGCATAGATGGATTAATAACTTGGTGTCAGAAAAACAAATTAGAGCTGAATGTCAAAAAATGCAAAGTAATGACTGTTTCCAGGATAAAGACATTAGTTGAATTTAGGTATAATGTGAATGGAGTAATTCTGGAACGCTGTACTGAACACAGAGACCTTGGAGTTGTTGTGAATAATTCATTGTCGTTTGTTCCTCACGTAGAATATATGTATTACTGGAAGTGCTTTAAGAACTCTTGGTTTTGTGGTTCGAAACACTTGTGACTTTAATAATTTGTATTGCATTAAACTGTTATATTATTCGTTAGTAAGATCTAAACTTGAATATTGTAGTGTAATTTGGTCTCCACATCAGCAAATCTATATTAACCTACTGGAGAACGTGTTGAGGAAATTTTGCAAATATATGTATTTTAAAATGTATAATAAATACCCTTCTAGGCACTGTGATCAGAGTATTCTACGTAATATAACTAATGAAGACTCATTGTATGCCAGAAGAAATATAGCACATTTGATTTTTTTGCAAAAAATAGTTAATGGTGAGATACGTAGTAGCGTGCTGCTGAATGAAGTACAATTATGTGTACCTCGGCCTAGTAGCAGAGTTCATATATGGTGTTTTACTTTGATATTCCATCAACATGCCATCATTTTAACACTCCTCTCTTAACTTGTTTTAGGTTGTACAATTTTGTTTCAGTCAAAGACATTGATTATCTCGATATTTTCTATTGTGACTTTAAATCTAACAAAACTAGATCTAAATTACTTAGTATATACAATACAGGAATAGAGCACATGTAATAATCATAAGGTTTCTTCAATAGGTAATCCTTGCAAAATTTCTTATTTTCTTATTTTTTGTTCATATTATGTGTTTTGTTTTCTATTCTCTACACATATCTTACTTTGACAGCTGTAATTTAATTGTATTTTGTCCATTATAGACATTCGTCTGTTGGAAGAATAAATATTATTATTATTATTATTATTATTCCTTGTTGTAGCATCCTATATAACATCTCGTAGTACACAAAATCTGGATTTAGTTCTAGAATTCAATGCCTGGTGAGGTATTTGCCGGAGGAGTAGTTGTTTGAACGGTCCAGTACCACTCATGTGCCCGCATAATTCGGCAAATAATTAGCTCTTGCTAATACTTGTACCAAGTGTGTAAGTATAACAGCAAGCAATGTTGCATGGTTTGAATGTGTAGGGTAAAGCACCGTACTGATGAGTTCCAAAAGGACGAAACCAGTGGTCTACAGTTTTCCAGGCACATTCGAAACATGCAATATTTGAAAAACTTCTAACATACATACCACTACTGTTGGTAGAGCACGAAAGTACGTAGAGATCCAAGCTCAACGATATGTTTGGGGTAGCATCTTGTATGAGATCTTGTACTACACAAAATCTGCGTTTTATTCTATAATTAAATGCCTGGCGGAGTATTTACCCGAGGAGTAGTTGTTCGAACGGTCCAGTGCCACTCAATAAAATACTTATTACCAATGGACTTGTACCTTGACGTAGTTCTAGTAAGTATCTAATACTGAAGCGGGTGGGATGGCTTGTGTGCTTCAATGATCTAAAGAAGCCGAACCATAGGTTTAACCATACTGGGGGGCTTTTTATTGAGAAGACAGACTAAATCAAGTCCCTAAAAGAGGGCAGCAGTTCTTTCAGTCATCAGAGTGGCAGAGATCGTGAGGGTCGGTATGGCACTGTGATACACACTACTACGATGTGGAAGGCAACGCAACACGAAACCACCACATTATTTTGTCTCTAGAACAGCGTGCTATGATGATGACACCTTCTGGAGTAAATAAATTTGGAAGTAAAATAATCACACATTCGGATCTCCGGGCGGGAACTGCTTCGGGGGGAGTCATCAGCAATAAGGCGGTCAAGTGGGAAATTATTCGGAAAGCTAAAGAACGGTGGGCTGATAATAAATGCAAAGAAGTGGAAGATAAGTAGGAGGCACATTTTGGGCATCGAATGTAACAGATTAAAACAAAAAAAGCGGTCCAAGTTGGAACTAGGTACTTGTTTATTTTTAATGCAAGTTTTAATATTAATAACCATGATCTGTATTACTTCTATTTCAATTTTTTCCTCGAGTCCTCTATGCTTCTTACTGAAGTAATGGATTTCAAAGCGTTTAAATGGTACGCTATTAGTTTGTACTGATGATCAGTATATACTTGATTGCTAAGGTCGAAAGTTACTCCGGAACTAATTGTTTGCAACTTTTTCACGTGAACTGGATGCTCGTGTGTTGGAGTATTCACCATTACGATTTTAATACTCTCCGGTGCACTTGTGTAGTTGTGATCTTCTAACAAGCACTTTAATATAGACGAGGGATTTGTATTCTTCATGTTGCCGCTGTTATTTATAGACACATCTGGAAGCTGTTCGTCAATGTCATCACTCACTAATATTCTTATTTGCTCATACTGTTCACAGTTTTCTTGAGAATTAACACTTTCCAACAGATCACCATTATTTTCTTCTAACCCTATATCCATAACATCCTCTTCTTGCTTACATGTGAAGTTATCATTTTGTTCGTTTGTCGCGGTGTCCCTTTTGACCAATTTTCTCATTCTGTGATTCGTTTTTCTTTCAACATACCTCAAGAGAGCCTGAATGCTTCTATCAATTCTTATATCTCTAGTCTTCTCTACATAAAAGAATTTTATAACGTTGAACATCCTCTCGATTTCAATAGGGACTTTAGTATCTTCGGTTCGATAACAAGTTGCCCATTTTGAAGCGTTATGCAAATAAAAATTGCAGAATTGGTCGCTTAAATGCCAAGTATCTTCACCGCTTCTTAATGTATTTAAAAATTCCTCATATTTTTTGAGAAATTCATTTTTCTCTGTCGTAGATTGCACTTTCTTTAAGGTGTCATATAATGATGCTTTCTTCTCCGTACTTGTGACTTTAATATCATCCTTAAAAGCTTCGTTAATACATCTCGAACAGTACAAGTGAGTTGTCAACGGATTCATTACGTTGCACCATACCGTGGAATACAAATTTGTAACACCGGTTACGAAATATTTTGGGCCCAAAAACCCAACAGTCTCCAAAATTTTATTAAAAAACAGTTCAACAAAATTCATCTCGCATTTATTACTTATCATAAAAGCAACGGGGAACTGTTCGTCAAATTCATCCACCACAAAAACCGCCGTAAGATGAAAATCCAGTTCATTTGTATTTTGCACCTTAATCCCGTCTACAAGAACAGTGCCATGGCCAAATTCCGTCGCCATTTCACACTGGATTTTAGTCATCAAAATCAAACAATAATCTTTAGCATCGAAGTTATGTTGTTTGTCTTCTTCGAATTGTTTCTTGTAGAAAATAACGGGATTTCGACCCAAATCTTTGCATTTCTGCAGATATAAGTCAACGCTCAATAAATCATCTTCGTCATATTGACCATTATTGGGCTTTATATAGTATGCTTTCTTTATATTGCGGATATCCGATATCGATAATAAATCGAGTCTCCTTAAGTTTCCACTGCTCTTCTTGAACGTATCTAAAATCCTACAAGTAGAAAATAACATTGAGTTACATACAAGAAAGTCGGAAAAAATTTTGCAGTCTTCCATGGAATTCGATCCTGATTTAGTCTCGCAATTTTGTTTTTCAGAGCACACAAGATAGAGACCGGCCAAAATTTTTCCCTCTTAAAACTTACATAACTTACTGTAAGGGTGGAATTCCTGATTGCAGCTTTTCTGCTATAACTGTCTTCTCTTCCTTTGAAAGTTTTAAATGTTGTACATCCGGCGTGTGCCCGTAATGAGTTTTCGTATATACAACGTAACACTCATCTGTTTTCACATACCTTGTCAATATAATCTGGCTGGTACAGTGGAAACCAAGTTTTTTTCTGTTACGTTTTCTTTTCCGAAGTTCTTCTGATTGTAAACAACTCTTAGCTGTGAAATCATACGAATTTAGATTAATTTGTCGATTATGCAGGGTGATTCAGTTTTAATCTTGATAACCTCAGGAACCAATAGAACTGCTCAAATTAATTAGGAGTTTTCTAATAAACTACAGTGTAAAAATGCTTCATTTCCGAGTTAGAGGGCGCCAAGTATGATATTTTTTCTTTTTAGATTTCTGAGAATTTCTCGGAAACGGAAAAAAATGCAGCCTTCATATTTTGCACGATTTATTTACCCATTTCCTTACCAACAGATTTTACTTCTACGTCTTTTCGATATTTGCTCCCGTTCTTGAGATATCAAACTCCTTGATATTGTTGCATAATAGAAGTTTTACACAGTTTACTTTGGAAAACAAAAATTGGAGTGATTTTTTGTCAGTATCGAATTATGAAATACAGAATACAGAATATGCCGATATTCATTATGCTAGTTTTCGGGAATCACTTCATGACACACAAAAACCAGGTCGTTTGAATTTACCAAATATCTGAAAAATGAGAGGGAATATTGAAAAGACGTAAGAGTAAAAATCTGTTGGTAAATAAATGGGTAAATCAATTTTAGGAAGAAATTTAACCAGTGAAGCAACATAGAAAAATTCAGATGGATTTTAGGGTACATACCCCCATAAAAAGTTTTTCCCCATGAGAGGAATAATGTCTCTTATGTCACAAAATATGAAGGCTGCAACTTTTTCAGTTTATGATATTCTCAAAAATCTAAAAAAAATAATCAAATGTGGTACCCTCTAACTTGTAAACGAAGCATTTTTACATTATAGTTTATTAGAGAAATCCTAATTATTTTGAGAAGTTCTATCGATTCCTGAAGTTATCGAGATTAAAACTGAACCGTCCTGTATAATAGGGTCTAAAACAGGACTTAAGCTGCAGCTATTTGGCTAATTATGTGAATGTCCAATTAGCTAAATTAATTCGTCGGCCCTATCACGAAGTGACGTATCTCATATTTGCAAATTTTTTAAGAGAATGATTTTAAGATTGTGGCATGACTCTAATAATTGATGCCAAGCATAAAAAACCGCTTATAATTAAGTTACATCTTTAGAACGTTGCATAGAAATATTAAATGCCACCTTCTAATAAATTGTAGAGAAGTATATTAATATTATTGGGATACTTATCTCAATTTTTCATATTTTTGAGTTACGTCACTTCATGATAGTACCGACGAATTATTGGTTAGTCTGGTCAAATAACTAAAATAAAAACAAGTGCAAAATTAAAGCGAAAATCAGAAATTGTAACTTGGTATCTTATTAATAGCTTATCTGCATTATCGCGAACAATTTTGTGATTTTCATCAATGGAGAACAGTCTGCACCACATAATTTACCGTTTCAGTCATATAATGTCGTAAACACATGGTTTGGAAGCATCAAAATCGCATTTAATAGTTATTTACGATATAAGTGGGATATGAACTTTATTAACGTAAGCATGCAAAATTTGCCCAACGAGTGCGTAGCACGTATATCGTACAAATTTTTATCTACGCCCATAAAAAGTGAAAATAAACGGCAATTATAATTTGACATTTGTCATGACTTATAGAGAAAATCAAAACATTGAAACTACATGGCGTCACATCGAGATGGCGGAAAAATTTAGTTACCGATAGCTTCAACCCTGGTCTCAAAACTACATTGCTGTACAAAAAATTAAGACACTTCGTAAATTGATTAGGGTTGCCCTGAATGAACTGGCACAGCCATCTTTGTTAAAGCCCTTAGACATTATTTTCTTTTATGATCATGGGATCTGAAGTTGCGATGGTGCCTTTCAGACTAGTCCGACGCCAAGTGTGTATGCAGAATCTAGATTAATTTTACACGGATTTATATAGGAAACAGCTTGGCGCCAATTATGCTTTTCGATATTTCAACCTGCGGAGGCTGTTTTCTCAGAACAATTATTGAACTGAAAATTTTAAGTGTTCTAATTTTTTGTCCAGCACTGTATGTTGGTTATATCAACAACAATTTGTACTTACGTACACCAGATCTACAGCAATTGAAATAAAATTTTTCTGAACCACTGCTATACTGCTTAAGTTTTGCTCTGCCGCCCACATATTGAGCATTCTGCTTTATTTCTTCCTTTCTTAACCATTTTTTGAAATCTGAATTATAGAAACAGAAAATAATGTATTAAAATACAGGTGCTTCTGAATTATGCTGCAAAATTAAAATATGTACGTGCTTTTTTTTGTTTCACCCATGGGTGCTAGATAATTCTAGTAATACTTCAAAGAGACATGATGTAAATCGCGTGGCTCTACTTCAACTGGTAACTGGTTCGAATATTAGACGCTTCAGAAACTGCTCGGCTTGAAATCGTGATGTCACAGATTATAGCGCATTGACAGGCATGCCAGTTTCTTTTACAGGGTGGTGATTTTTTCGATGTTTACCATTACATTGGTACCTTGGGTACCGTAAAAGTTACGAGGTTGGCTAAATTATAAAAAAGTTCGATTTTGAGTCGCAGTGTCTGATATTTTCCACTGGGGTCGCACACGCAAGGTTTTTTATATTGCCCCACAAAAGATAATCCATGGGTGCCAAGCATGGTGATCGTGGATGCCAATTTTCTTTCACCATCACCATCTGCCTAACGCGTTGAGTTACAAACACGGGGTTTGAAATTTTCTTTTGATATTTTTTCAACATATATGTTGGTGCACACCCCCTTTAATTTTTATTCCTCTCTTCACAATCCTCTGCTTATGTAGTTATCCTTTTAAGAATTTAGTGTATAAGTATTACAGTTTTAGAATTTCTGTGCAGTTACTTACTATAACAGAACTTAACTTAAGTAGAAGGAATAGTTTAAGTTGTTATTTCACTAGGCTCAAGTTTGCGTCTTACATTTACCATAACAAACAATGTACAACTTTTAGAAATACATATGTGGGTCCCTCCAAAACACAGAGAACAAAAGACAGAGCAAATGTATTTAGTATCATTTGACGAAACACAAAAATCTGTGTCAATCATTGAATCATTGCACGAAAGTATATTCTGATCATGTACGATTGATTATAAGTATGTCATTTCATTTAAATAAATACTTGGTTAAGAGGACACCATTCGCAACGGTTTCAGTAGTTGTGTTGGTATCACATCGGGTTTCTGATCTAATATATTTTGGCTCAGTGTTCGATTCTCGCGGCGAATGCCGTATTTTTATATTTTCTGACAACAAAGGTGTTCTCACCGCTGCTCCCCGTTAGTAAGTTAGTGGAAGCCTTTATACCACAATCATTTGAAATATTATTCTATTAACCACTAAACATGGGAACGCACATGATTGTCCGTGCACGATTAAAATATTTCTTCAGAGGCGTCCGTGCAGCAGACGCAGCCTTTAATTTTTGTTGCACAATTTACAGGTTATAAAAACAACTTACCAACAAAAGACTTAAAAGTCATTTCTAACTTTTCGCTTTTAATGCCATGCTCTTGTTCTAAATGTGTCATTAATTTGTAACACTGTCTGAATCTTATGTCCTTCTCCACGCAACCTTCTTCGAGGCATTTACTGTTTCCAGCAAAATCAGTTTTGACAGATATTTTTAAATCTTCATGTCTGCGGCGCATATGTCTATTATAATTACCAATGTTCGATAAATTCATGCCACAATGCCCGCATTTGATAGGCATTATCAAATATTTTTGAGTTGACAACGACCACCTAACCTTAAACTTCAATCATACGTCAAAAGCTTAAACCCAAAATGTCGGCCAATTTAAAAGCCAGATATGAATCCTAAATACCTACAATAATTAGAAAATAATAACGTGTTTTAGTAAATATTTTGCAACATAATGCTACTTACGTAAACGGAATTTCAATGGATGGGATTAATATACGAGTAAATCTGATGAAAATGCAAACGTATTGCGGGAACCACATGCGGGAACTGATTGCTTCGTTTACACGCTTCACCCAAACAAGTTTTGGGTTTTACGTTTATGTTTACGTTTTAGGGATCAGCCTTGCAATAAATCTGCATTTGCGCAGTGCCAATTTGAATTAAAGCTGGGTACCCACTTCAATTATTTTATTATAATTATTATTTGTTTCTTGCATACTTGTATAAGGATTATTTACAGAAAATATATATGTACTTTTTATATACATAGTTGGCATAAATTAATTAATGTATCCCTTTGTTGCAGGCCAAATGTGCAAAAACGATATGTCGCCATCATAGTGGTTCTAATATTGGCAGTACTTCTTGCTCTAGTAATAGCATATTGTTTGGGAGCTTTCACCAAATCAGAATGCGTTGGATTGTGCCCGCCGAATCCAATAAAATCTCTACCACCATCTGCATCAAAATTAAGGATTTTTCGGAAAGCAGCTGTTTGCGCTGATGGACCACCGTGCGCGCAAATTGGCAGGTATATATATTTTTTACCTAGAGGTAATGAAGTATTTTGTATACACTTCGTCTATATAGGGTGATTTCTTGACCATCTGTTGAAGGTTTTATAATTCAGAACGGGAAAATATACTAGGTAACCTGAAAAATTGGGTGCGGTATATTTAGTGAATTTATTTTTAAAGTGGTTTCATTTCCCGGGTACACCGAAAGTTGACACCAACTTCGTTATTTAAATGGAATACCCCCCCCCCCATTTACGTTTTTTTGGTTCTACTGAAAATTTTAAGGTCTTTTCGTTACCCATGATTTCTTGTACATAAAAAATAAAATTAATATTTTTGGAGATATTAATGTGTCGACTACATAAAAATTGGTAGTAAATAATAATATTTTTGTCCTACAAAATAGAAAACCGACTTCAATATACAATGAGAACATCATCAATGTAGTCGAAGTCAATTAAATACGTATTATTAAGGATAACTCAAAAACTACTGGTCAGATCTTGATCAAATTTATATGGGACCACATGAGAAGCACCAGCTTTCAAATAAAAAAAGAATCATCAAAATCGATTCACCTAGAAAAAAGTTCTGAGGTACATAAAAAAATACATAAAAAGTACATCAAAAAATACAGTCGAATTGAGAACCACCTCCTTTTTTGAAGTCTGTTAAAAATGGCATGATACCTAAACACACCGCAATTGGTACAGAAAAAATAAATGCGTGTCTAATCCGGGTATCATGTTCCTTTACCCAAAATAAATTTCTTTTATATCCTAGAATAATTTTTTTATGAACAATTTTTTAACCGAAAATTCAGATTTTGAAGTTTTTACAAAATGCTGTTTTACTCGGAAGTTATCAGTTGTACGGAAAAAATCTAGAATACTTTTTTTCTTTGAAATTGAACGCAGAATCCAAAACTTCAATCTTTCCTTTAGAAATCAGTGGCGTAACATCGTGTAAGCCAAAGGAAAAGGCTCTCCAGCTTGTAGCGGCGCCACTGGTGGCAGTAGAAAAGCAAATCTTTTTAGGACGATAGAGGTTCACAAAATTCAAAATATGAATTCAAAATATGAATTCAATAGCTTCAGTAGATTCGGATATAATCAATTTTTGTCAAGAATTTTCGGTATCTTTCTTTGTTGAGAGCGATTTTAGGACAGATGTTCATGAAATATTTTTTCTTGTTTTGACTTCCTCTATCACCTCTCGAATTTTCGCGTCATCTTAACGTGAATTCGAAAATTTTCGTCAAGTTGGTATATTATTTGTGTCGAACCCAGTTGTTGTCCTTACATCACGAACACTGCCACAGATGAAAAATTCACAGACCTCGCATCTTACGCAAGTATCATAGGCGTATTGAAAATACCGACACAACTGCTAGGTTTCTAAGATGTCCAACAAAAGTGATCTGTGCCGTTTCAATTTGGTATATTATTGATACAATACAATACAATACAAGAAATGATTTGTGACACGCACAAGGCACATAGTCAAACTGACGCAATACGTAACAAAATATTAACGCATCCGTTTTGTACTGTTTGGACTTTTATTGCAACGCGATATCCCTCTTAAACGGTACTCGCGCTTGCCGTACCTTAGTGTACATCTGGCTAGCGCTCTCCGTCCAGTATATTATTATTAGCGGCCTCGACCGCGCGCGTCGCCGACAGAATCTGTCGCGTGTCGATACATTTTTCGTAAGATGAGTCCCATATACACACGCCCAGAAGTATTTTCAATACTAAAAAGCAACGTACCTACTATAATGACGCAATTGAAGACATGACACGCCACATTTTGAATTGCGTTCTCAAAGTCTGTTAAAACACTTAGGGCCGGTTGTATAAACAAAAATTGAACTGTAGTGCAGCTAAACGCGGTTCAAACGCTGAACGAAGTTCTGACGGAAAGGTGTTGCACCAAATGATATTTGAACTGTAGTTCGGGTGACCTCCGAGATTGCAATTTTGGCAGTTCTGAACCTAGTGAAAATAGATGTCAGAAGCAGTGATTTTATAAAATCACTGGTCAGAAGTGTGTTTGATTCTATCATTTGGCGCCAAGAGAATCGTTTTGTTCTTTATTTATAAATAATAATTTGCTAACCCAGAGTTTTATTACTGCGGTTGCAAAGAGGGTCCTAATTCCTAAATTACGGATTTTCTCTAATCCTAACATAAGAAACTTCACACTTATTATGCATGAAAACGTACCTACCTAAATTAAAGGCAATGCTGAATTGCTGACAAGGGCTTGAATGGTAAATACTTGAAAAAACAGTTCCTGTGCAATTTTGAAAGTTCCGTCAACGAGCCAACGGCAATGCTCCTCCAGTGTATAAAGATTTTCCTCTGTCCTCTGTACCAACTGGAAGTACCGATCAAGATCGACCGCCATATTGTGCTTGCCTCGTGTGAATTTCCGAAAGCTGTAGCAAAGCTAAAACAGGTTTATTTTGGCCAAGTTAAAGTACCTATTAAACTATTAAAGGTATGATAGATCTAGGAATAGAAACTGAAGAGGAAAGTGTATCCTATTCACTCATTAATTATCTTATCATATTTTTTTGTTTGCTTGCGTAAACATTCAAATATAAAGTTCGTACAAAATTTCTTACAACGACGTGGTGAACGTATTTTTTTCCGCGAGCCATTAATTTTATTTGGGGTTATTTTGTACTGAACTATTCTGTCGGTATGCTCTTTAAGGGTGAGGCTGTTTTGTTCAAGGCTATTTTGTCGGGGCTGTTTTTTTTCGGGGGCTATTTTGACGGGCCGCGCACGTATAGAACAGAAGGATTGGCAGAAGGGAATTAATGGTGCGGCAGGCAAGATCTCCTGTTCTAACACTTCCATATCTTTATATTTTATGGTGTTATATCAAGAAGCAGAAGGAGGTTGTTCTAATCATTTAATTTAATATGGTTTTTAACGATTTTTGGTTATGTTGGTATAAATTAATATTACATTTTTTCGTAAATATAAAATGTAGAGAAACATTTATATTTATGTTGTCATTTGGATAGGTGACTTGATTACTCCAAAATCGAATGCTTTAAAAACAGGCAAGTTTTACATACATATGTATCTACAAAAAATGACTTCTTCGGGAATAGTTAATCAGTACGTTTTTATCAATTTTTTCCAAACTTTATGGGTATGCCGTATGCTGCACATTTGTTTAACATTTTTATTCGCAATTTTCATGTCAGTATAACCATGACAAATGCGCGTTTTTCTTAATTTAAAGTATTGATTACAATTGGTGCTAAGTACGCTTGAAAATTCCTTTGTTTTTGTTGTGTAATGAAACACAATAGATGATAAATAACTCAGATAATGTACCATATGTAGTTAAAGTTGGAAATGGCTTTAAACGAAATAAACAGTTTTAACAGAGGATTTCGGTATGAAAATCATGAATAAAATAAAAGTGAAATATTGGTATAAAGCGTTTGGATAAACAATAGGAGATGTAGAATACTTTCTGAGACACGAAGGATTAGTTCATGGCATAGATAGGAATAAAAAGACGTAAAGTAAGTCTTTGTTCGCAAATAATTGGAGATGGAGGAAGTTCCACTTTCGGGTAGGTTAGCTCAGGATAGGAGAGGATAGAAGTGCACCTCCAACCATAGATTAGAGACTTATGTAGATAAGCGACTCCCTGTATTTTCGCCGGACGAAATGGTTTAGTTACGCTTTATGACACGAAGCGCTAGTATCGCAAACGCCGGGAAATTTGAATATAAGCTCCTAGTTATAATAAAATTTCTTTTTATTTTATACTTATAAAAAATTTTGTATCCAGTATTTGCTACTTTTAGAAGAACATAAAAATAGTAATAAAGGATACAACAATTTTTTAAGTAGAAGTAAAATGTTATATGGTATGTTTAAATAAAAATATTTTCAAAATTAAATTTATGTATTTTATAAATGTAACACTGACAATAAATTAGTAAGAATTGTTTTATTCAGTAATTAAAGGCTACAAACTCCTTAAAAAAAAAGTTTGCTTTGCCAAGTCGAAGAACCGTACTGCAGAGGTTAAGTGGCATTCGTTTTGGCGCTGAAATTATCAATGCTATATATGAAAGTTTATAAAAACCTTATTAAAATAGGGAAATAAGTGCATTTTCACTTTGTTAGATTTGTTTCCACATTTCTTCACAACACATTTTTGATACCCCACTTTAAAGTCCGTTTTAAAAAATGTTACACAAAAATGTTGCACAAAAACAACAGTAAATTTGCTAAGCTTGGTACACTCTCTAATCAGTGGCTTGGAAAAAAAACGAGTGAAAATTCAAACTTTTACACGACAAACACGACTGGCAAACACAACACGCCAACACAAACCAAGAAATTGCAAATGGCGTACGAAGCACGAACCAAACAATTTCCAGATACCGGTTACCGGCAGTCCCGCAGAGATCGCCTTGAAACATAGAGCATATACTTTATCATATCTGTGGACTCTCGCCCTACATCAGCGCCGTTGTGCCGTCAAGCGTAACTAGTACTTCGTGCGAGTTTTCAAGATAGAGTGAACATACCCTGCCTCCAACCAGTCTTCGGACTGAAATGAGCGCAATGATAAGTTAAATTTTATTATAGTCCTTATAAGCGCAATCAGGTGTTCGAAAATGATCCGATTTTTCTAGTAAAAACAAAAATACACGTTATAAATAACTGCGATCTAAATTCACATAAGCATCATATTTTATTTGTTCATATTTTATTTGTTTTTCTAGACACGAAAATACAGTATTTACGTTATCTTGTGCCACTTAAACTATCTTAAATATTAAATTGATCTTTTAATCGTCTTGCTGTTTAAATTGTTTCAAAATATTTTTCTTGGTTAACGGTTTGGTGGATACATCAATTGCTCCATATCCGGCAGGTTTAACATGCGGCTTTCGGCTGTTCTTTTGGCCAAAAAAGAAATTCGGAGAATCCCTGGAAATCGACACTCGAAATGTGGAAGAAAGAGGGGTGAACATGTTTAAAATAAAGTTTCTAAATATATTCTTAATTACTGACTCCATTTACTATCGCCGCGACCCACCACTGCTTTTAGTAACAAGCATTTACTCGATTGTTTATTCCCCTTAATAATTAATTCTAGATAATTTTAGACTGGTTACTTGGTAAACAAATGATGATTTCATCATGCAACAAATAGAAATTTGGATTTGTGGAAACTAGTAGCTATGAAAAAGTTGTTGTTTTGAAAAGTTTGATAAAACGTAAGTATATTCAGTATTGAATTAAATGAGAGAAATATTTCCACGGCGAATAAATAAAACATTTGCTGATAACTACAAATATTTAAATTAATTTTAAGTTTTATGCTTAATAATAAATTAGTATTGATTAAATTCTGCAACGTTTTAAATTTTATTTTTTGTGCGGATATTAATATTTTTTTAAAATACTAAACAGTAAGGAGAATAAATTGCAAATTTGTGAAATGGGGGTTCATCCACCAGTTTTGGTTTAATTTATTAAATATAAAAGCCTGTAAACATCGCTGCCGACATAATGGGTGATGATACCTACTTACGTCAAAGCACACGTAAAATGTTTCTTGCATTTCATATTCTCAATAGCTAAATAATCATATTTCCTCCATCTAATCAATGAATGTAATTGTTATTTATCATTTTAAGAGGAAACAATAGTCCATCATCATTCTATTTCTACATAATTCTAGATATTCCCCGCCACTGATTGAAGTTTATTGTTGATATTTTCCGCTCTCCTCTACGCCAAAGCGCATGCTTGACCCCGCGAATAAAAACAGCTGGTGCCTCGAAAAATTCACCAGTTGTCATTTTTGGTGCGTGAGTAAAGTGAAATTTACGAGTTTTATCGCAAAGTTTTCATCAAATTCTAATCGAAAAATGTCCGAGAACCATTTCGACGAATACGAAAAGTACAACTTCGAATACGACAAGCATATTTTCTCCGGGCATAGTGGGAAGCAGCGATCGAAACGCGAAGCAGAAGAACATACGAACCATTTTGACCCTAGTGGGCATTCCAGAAAAATCGTAACGAAATTAATGAACACTGAACAAAACAAGAAGGCTGAAATGAAGAATAAGAGTTAAATTGTGGTGAATTAGCTCGTTACTTCAAGTTTTGAAAGACGTTCTTGCTCGTAGTTTAAGGATTTTTCTGTGATTTCCGTTTTCGACGTTACCTTCTGCGCGAGGCCATCTTAATAACTACGGTGAACTAGTTTTATTTATTTTTAAACACTGTTCACGAGGCCACCAGTTTTGTATTTACAATGATCTTATTTATTTTGATAAATTTGTTGTAATGTAACTGAAACTGCATTTTATTAAAAAAGGTAACTTTTATGTCCGAATATTTTTATTATTTTGTAAGTACTATTTTTATGCACGATTTTTGTAGTAACTTATTAATAAAGTCGTTAAATGTATTTACTGTTGTTTTGTTGTTTTCTTTATAGTATTTAAGCCTTACATTATTTCTGATGATAAGATTCATTGTAATAGGATTGCCACATACGTTGACGAAGGTCACTTTTGTTTGAAAATAAAGCTTGTTTTTATTGAAGTTGACCTGGTAGGTAATAAAGGAAACTAACCGGGAATTGCCGTTTTACAGCGGCGTAGAAACTGGCATGAACAGGAAGTTTTATATACTTGCTTCCAAATTTCAAAATGATGCAATAAAATGAAAAATATCTGGCCTAGATGATTTCATCGACCCATGTTCTTGTTTGCATTATTAATTGATGATTAAATGTTGCCTCACAAAGAAACACTGAAACTGAACTATCTGAAGGTCGTATTTATAAGATACTAGAAACGGACAATGTCCTAGTAATAGTGAGATTAAAAAATATAAGCACTAATGGTAAACACCAGTGGCGTGACTAGATACCTACCTACTAATTTGTTATAATTTTGTTAAATCAAATACACTTTTACTCTACAGGATGATTTTAAATACATACAGGGTGTCCCGCAACTTAATGTCCATACTGTTACTACGTATTCTAGGAACCATTCCGAGTCAAAAAGTGTTATACCACTTACGTCATAAAGTTTAGTTTTCAAGTTACAGCCAAACAAAATTTAAAAAATGCGAATAAGTGAAGCACCATTTATTTGCAATGAATTGCTAGGACATTTATTTTTAAACACAAATTATCTTAAAAATTGTTCGAAATCACCGTTTCGGGCAATACCGGGTGGGTGTGTAATCGGTTCATATCTCTGGTACTGCTTAAGATATCAAAATGAAATTTTACACGTATGTGGGGAACGACATGGAGCATTTTGTAAAATAATTTAAGTATATACAGGATGTTCATATTCTGAGTACCAGAACAAAGTTCTATTTCTTTAAATGGAAACCCCACAAGTATTTGGGTGATTTCGATTCCCTATAAAATTTCATGAAAATTGATATACTACATGATGTGGTTTTGAATAAGGACTGTTAAGATATTGACATTTTTGTGTCATTATGGTCCCAAATTTATGACGCTGCTGACGTCTGCTGACCAAAGCCACCTAATTATTTTTTATTGAAAGTGGTTTACACACTGCTGTATTTGTGAAACCTATACCATAATACTTAGGATTATACAAGGTGGTAAAGTTATGCAAAAGGGAATTTTTCTCAAAAATTTCAAATATAATACCATCTATATTATTTGCACAACTGACAGTCAGTTGACTAAGCTTTTAATTGATGTAGTTATTGCCAGGTCTACTACTGACAGTTTCTCCAGATATTACGATTGAACATCAAAATTTTTGAATTTCATTATTAGCTTATACTCTTTTTGGCGAATTCCCCCTATTCTGTTGCTCAAAACTCACAATGATGTTTATATTTTTTATTTGCAAATTGGTATCAATTTAAAGACAATTAATCTTATTGTAAAATTGTTTCTTGATGGTTATATTCTTAAATGTATAATGCCTTTTTAAAGTCGGGTATAATGTTCAAACAAGGAGTGCCATGGAAAATATTATCTTTAAGAAATAATCTTACAATGGGAATTCTTGTGTTAGTAAACTTCATTTGCTAAATATTTTATAGAAACAAAATGCAGACCTTTTTGGGAGTTTTGGGTGACAAAATAGGGAAGATCATCAAAAATAATGTAAAATGCTAACGAAACTCTACATTTTTATAATTCAATTGTACATTCTGTCGAAACTTTTACTGGTAGACTTGACAATATACACATCAATAAAAAGCTTAGTAAAATGACCATCAATTGTACAAATAATATACATGGTGTTCCATTTGACATTTTTGAGAAAAATTCTGTTTCACATAACTTAACCACTCTGTATTATCTCAAGTATTATGATAAAATTATTTATAGATTTCAAAAATACAGCAGTGAGCGAACCTATTTCAATAAAGAAATTTTAGGTGGCTTTGGTTAGTATGCGTCAGTAGCGTCATAAATTTGGGTCCATAATGGCACAAAAATGTCAATATCTCAAAATTCCTTAGTCAAAACTACATCATGTAGTATATCAATTTTCATGGAATTTTATGGGGAATCCATATTATGCAAGGACACGTAGGGTTTCCATTTAAAGAAATAGAACTTTGGTCTGGTACTTAGAATGTAAACATCCTGTAAATACCTAAATAATTTTGGGAAATGCTCCATGTGGTTCTCCACATTCGTGCAAAATTTCATTTTGATATCTTAAATAGTTCCAGAGATATGAGCCGATTACACACTAAATCCCCACCCGGTATACAATATTGTGCTCGTGAGAAATTGATGTGACAGAGACCTCAAAATAAGCTCTGTAAGGATTGACTTTCAAATTATTACACACGTCTGTAATTTTTGCTGTCAATTCTTCCCGGTTTGCTGGTTTATTAGCATAAACCAAGGACTTCATGTACTCCCACAGAAAGTAGCCCAGAGGAGTCATATCTGGAGATCGTGCCAACCAGCTTATCGGACCTCCTCGGCCAATCCAGCATGCAAGGAAGAGTTCCTCCAAGTACTCCCTTGCCCTTCTTCTAAAATGAGACGGTGCTCCATCAAACTGATATATATTGGTAGTTCGCGGATTAATTATTTGTTTCATCATGAACTTCTACCAAAAAGTAAAACAAGAAAATATTAACTACATTTCTATTACATTTTTTTTTGATGTTAATGCCATAGGTGGAACAAAAAAAGAGCACCTCTTCGCAGCAACTTTTTACAGACTATCTCAAGGAAATATCAATTTTGCCCCATTTAACCAAATCTGTATCTATTACCATGGTCGAAATCGCCATGATAGACATCTTTATCTTGGATAAGTTGTATAAAAATTCTTGTTTGATTTGTGCCAGTTTGAATTTTAAATATTTTTATATAAATATAATATAATACATTATATACTTTTACATTTATTTATTGCCAGAAATTCACAAAATTTATATAAAAATATTTTTATATAAACTTATTCCCTGAAGTACCCCCTTGCCGAGCGGGGTTAAAAACACCTTTTTATTGGTTTCCACAAATCTGGAAAGAACGATGTAAGTGAACTTTAGAGAGCATTTTAGGTATTCCGTGGGGAGCATAATCTACTCACATAAGGACCTTAATGTTATTTTTTCAATCTTCCTCGCGTATTAGAGAGGGATGAAATTTACATCCCCTTTAACTTTTTTATCATAACTTTTTAAGTAGGAGGTGGAATAGGGAGGTTCGAAGAAAAATAAGATATATATTTTTGGCATGAAAATGACAGAGAATTGTTATTGTAATAGATTTACGGTTAAATTTTCGTTAAAAATTTTTTTTTTGCAGCGTAATAAGCGAAAGAAATTCACTTATCACGCCCACATGCTAGTTCGCTTTGTGATTGGTTTGACGTCGGCGCTTTGTATGGCGCTCCTCCCACTTTTCTTGAATGCCCGCGAAGCGGTAGGTACCTATCTCATAACATACTTAACATACTTATATAGGTGTCAAGAAAACATAAAACAAAGACAATATAATTGATTAATGCAAAAAGTGTATCAAAAGTCAGATTCACCTAATTTGCCATATGTATGTAAATGTGAAAATGGTGTGTGATTTTTTGCATCTAACACCAATAATTTCATTCAACCTCAAAAGCTCAAAACAGTGGTGTAAATTCAGACCGGCATAAGTAAAACAAAATTAACAATTTATTAACTGTACAGTGTACATGCCTTTTATAATTAAGTATAAGCAGGTATGTAGATACCTGCTTACTTCTGTTTGTAAAATACGTATACCTATATTATCTATAATACAATACAATACATACGACATACTTAATACCTATACCTACTCATTTATGTAGTAAATGACAAGTTATCAAGTTAATGGTTTTATAATAGATTGCAAATTTTCAAACGGAAGCAAACACAATTCACGCGACTCAAAAAACTACGTACTTACCTACTATTTGTTTAACAAAAAGAAACAACTGCTATACTCGGGAATGGTTAATGTATATAAACTCGGAAGAGCCTCTTAAAGACGCATGTATGGAGAAAGGCATTATACGGGAGCGCAACTTGGACAATAGGAGAAGCGGATTGAAAAAGAGTAGAAGCGTTTGAAATGTGGCGCTACAGACGGGTGATGAAGATTCCGTGGATAGATAAGGTTAAAAATAGGGAGGAATTAGAAAGAGTTGGGGAAAAGAGAAAGGTATGGAAGACAACAAAGAATAGGAGAAATATCCTTTAGGATGGTAGGACACCTTCTGAGACACGAAGGAATTAATCGCAACATACTGAAGTCAGAGATAGGAATAAAGAGGTAGGGGTAGGAGCAGGTTAGACTACTGCTCTCAAATAGTTGGGGATGTAGGATGTTCTGCTTTTAGGGAAATGCGTACGCCAGCTCAGGATAGGAAAGGATGGAGGTACGCGTCCAATCAGTCTTCGGAATGAGAACTTTATGATGATGGATGACGTACCTACTATTTAATTTTTGTAAAATTCAATAGTTAATAAAATTTCCTTTTTTAGTTCAGGGAGGGAACGCCACGGCGATTCAGTATTTGGCTCCATCATGCTCCTAGCATCCTGTGTTTCAAATTATGCTAACCGTAACACGTTACCAAGTGGTCCCAGAAAACTACCGATACCTTACATTATGGTCGATTTTATTCAGAGTGGCTGCAATGACAGCCGATAATTTTATAAATTTTTGCAATGATAAACTAACTCTGGATAATATCGATAATGCAGGCCGATTTTCCTTCTGACGGCAACGAACCATTTTTTCCGTTTTATTGGCGTGCTGTACTAGTACATCTGGGTACAAAACAGACAACACCAGTTAAGGTTTATACTCAGGTCTCTTTGGAATATTAGTTTTCGTTCAAATTTGATGAAATTTGGTATGCACATTCATGAGGAGGTCCTTATGAATATCTGTAAATTTGAAAATTTTTGAACGTGTAGTTTTTGAGTTTTTCTTGAAAAATATGGATTTTGGAAGGTTTTATTTTTTTTTCTTAAAATCTACTCGTTCATTCGCATGCAAAAAAATAAAGTAATTAGTATATGGCCATGTGAAACACGGAGTAAAATCTGATTAAAATTAAACGGCAAGTTTTGGAGATATTCAAAATTTTGTTATTAAAATTGGCACAAAAACGTCTTTAAAATGTAAAATTGACATAAATCTTAATTGGGTACATGGCATAAAGAGGCAACAACATAATACATTATGTTTCCTGTCAATTTCACCAAAAGTTTTCAAAATATCTGAAAAATTATAAAACAAATGCAGCAGTCCAGGAGGTGGCGCCGCGGCCGTGCAGTGGTGTCTAGCGAAAACGAAACGCACCGAACACCTGCTCAGTGCTCACTCGGAATGTCGGAATTCAGATTTACCAAACGCATAAGAATTGTATCTTACGTACTTTTCGTAAAATGTTTATGAACCTCATTCCGATAGAATCGGCAATCTCAGATTGGCATTTTGTCAGTTGATTATTCATTATAGCATGTATTATTCCCGATTTGTGCATGAATATCTAAAGCGGAGAATTTTACCACTCAGAAGCAGATTTGTATTTTGAATTTGAATTTCAAAAAGTAATTGGGTATAAAGTAGGTAGGTACATAAACAAGTATAATAAAAACCGTAGTTTGAAAAAACATTATACATACTCGTATATTAAAAATAACATTGGTATAACAAATAAAAAAACATTATTTTTTCAACAAAAACAAAACTTTACAGGGTGTTAAATTTTACTGGCTCACCATTACTATATCGGTTACCTACCTATTGTTATTGTTGAAAATAGAGAGAAGGATAAATGGGAAAAACTGGCATTTTTGAGGCTCATCACTATTATTTTTCGACATCTTATCCAGTCTGAATAGTTTCTGAAATAATGTCATAAAAGAACTGAAACTGCGTTTTCTTTCTTTAATAGCAGACGTATTCTTATATGAATTTCAATGAAATTTTGGCTGTACCTATGTATAAAATAGACATTCTCCGTCTATTGGCGACATCAGAATTGTTCTCCGGTGGAAAACAAATGAATAACTATAGCCAAGTTTTTTACTTATGGGCACTGTATTGAATTTTCCAACCTTTCGATTTTAATTCTTTTTGGCAAGTTGGCCATGGATATACTTTAACATCGTTCAAACAATTTGTAAATACATTTATGCATGCTATACTTGGGCCGCCCAACAGACGGAGTGATCATCCTGCAATCATGAGCTCTAGGCAGGACCACTATCAATTTAGGACGACCGAACCGCAGTGATGCGCTTTCTTTAGACCCAACAAAGTCGCATGACTCCAATTAGCTCGTCATAAATTAATTTGGCCCCGCTAGAGCACGTTCTTGCAGGGTGATCAGTCCGTCTGTTCGGCGGCCCAAGTATAACAAAATTTCGTCCAAATCGATCTAAAAATAAAGCTGATAGAAAAAAAAGAAAAGTATTTTTATTCAGAGTGGATAAGGTCTTGAGAAATCATGTTGATGGGTAGGTATAAATAAAACAAGTAAAAAAAATTTAAGTTAAACGGTTTTATTGTAAAGAAACATAATAATGATGCAGATAATGTACTAAAAGCTAAAAAATAATTCGGTAGGTACCAGTCGTCACACCACTCTCCTCATCAATCTAGAGCATTGATCAGACTAAAATAAACTCGTGGGGCGTAGAGTAACCTGAGTAAATATGTAAATGATCGTTCTGCGATGTTGTCTATTGAGAAGATGCATCCAAAGCATACCTATAATGATATGAGCGGTTGGTTGTAGATAATAGAAATTCGACTCCTCCCACGATTTTATTTTAGTCTGATCAATGCTCTAGATTGATGAGGAGAGTGGTGTGATGACTGGTACCTACCTAATTATTTTTTAGCTTTTAGTACATTATCTGCATCATTATTATGTTTCTTTACAATAAAACCGTTTAACTTAAAAATGTTTTCTTACTTATTTTATTTTCAAGTTGCATTTTTCATGGTGTACTGTATTGTAGTAGTTAAGCCCTTTCATTTGATACCCATATTGAGGGGATTGAAAAAAAAAGGAATCCGCCATTTTGTGATTTTGTCGTGGCGGCCATCTTGGATTTTGCATTTTTCATGGTGTACTGTATTGTAGTGGTTAAGCCCTTTCATTTGATACCCATATTGAGGGGATTGAAAAAAAAAGTAATCCGCCATTTTGTGGTGGCGGCCATCTTGGATTTTGCATTTTTCATGGTGCACTGTATTGTAGTAGTTAAGCCCTTTCATTTGATAGCCATATTGAGGGGATTGAAAAAAAAGTAATCTGCCATTTTGTGGTGGCGGCCATCTTGGATTTTGAATTTTTCATGGTGTACTGTATTGTAGTAGTTAAGCCCTTTCATTTGACACCCATATTGAGGGGGTTGAAGAAATATATAATCCGCCATTTTGTGGTGGTGGCCATCTTGGATTTTTAATTTTTCATGGTGTACTGTATTCTACTAGTTAAGCCCTTTCATTCAATACCCATATTGAGGGAGCTGAAAAAAATATCTAATTCGCCATTTTGTGGCGGCGGCCATCTTGGATTTACAATGATACTGAATATATATAATTGTATTGTCATCACAACTAAAGGTGTGTACCAAATTTCAGATCAATCGGTCAACAGGAAGGGGGTAAAATTTCAATTACTAGATTTGACCCACACAAACAAACAAGGCAAGCTAAATAAAAACGTTTAAAAATGCCACATTTTCTTCCCATACCCTCTCTCTAAGTTCAATAAAAAGAAAACTGTAAATTCATGAGTGGCGGCCTCTCTGTGCAAATAGCGGAAGTGCCGGACGGCGATATCATTGTGGTTTCGACACCGCGATATGGTTCATAGCCAAAGCTGAGCGACATTGCCATCTACCGTCCGTAAAACACATTAGAAGGGTCTGAGTATAAAACTTAAAACCCGACATTTTTCTTATATGCAGTTAATAATATTTAACAACCACATGCATAATATATGCGACTCTCTGCGCGCTGAAGCTGGGACTCGTGCTAACCACTGACGTCACGTGGCCCATTCTTGCTGCAAGGTGCGATTTCTAGCCTCGCACCGACGGAAAACTTTGCAACGGCCTCACACGCGAAGGATTTTTTAACAAAAATTAACAACATAACTATGCCTTCAGTATAACAAACTCTATCAATTTTAACGAAATTTGAAAATCACCGAACCTGCCTATTATCTTATTTAAAAATGTGCATTAGGAAGCTTGTAGGTATTTCATTTAGAAACAGGTACCTACATTTACCGAACCAAAAAGTTTATTGATACATAATAACATAAAGTTAAGGTGGGGTAAGAGCGACCAGAAATTTAAATAGTGCCCCTTCAAAGTTTTATGAACTGGTTAAATATGAATATTGTACTTTGGATTTCTATATATGCAACATCATTAAAGGGTTCTCTTTAAGATTTATTATTCAAAATTTATAATTTTTTATAGCTCTTTATATATTTTTTTATTGCAGGCGATTGCACTTTCCTGACAAGAGCGGGAAATTGCAATCGAACTCTGAAATCAAGCTCGAAACTTTGTTAAAATAAAAGCGAGAAACAGCATCACATTTCCAAGGGACTCAAAAAATTAAAAAAATTACTTGTAAATATTTTTTTATGTATTTCAAAATAAGTACCACTGCCAAAGAAGACTCAATATTTTTAAAGTTGCAAAAATACTATTAGAAAAACTAAACAAAATTGATATTCTATAAGTTAAAATTAAAGTCAATTGCAAATAAATTGTTATATAAAAACCTTTTTATGAAAAATGCAAAAAATAGATCTAGGTAAAAATATAGAAAGAATAAAAAGTATAATGTCCGCGACTAACTAAAGATTTAGTTAGGCATTCTAATATGTACCATGTATACACCATTGACTTATCTTCTATTTCCGGAAAGACAAAGGTGTTTTTGGGATGTGTTTGTCCAACAGCAACAGCGGATTTCGTAAAAGAACAATCATAAATTTAAATTTTTTTCTCAATTTCAGAGAAATTCTGCTTCGAAATGGTTCCGCAGTCGATGCAACTTTAGCAGTTATGTTTTGCAATGGGGTTTATACGATGCAAAGTATGGGACTTGGAGGTGGATTTTTCATGATTGTATACAGCAGGGAGAATCAGGCAGCGTACGCTCTCAATGCACGGGAAAAAGCACCTTCAAATATCTCAGAAGAAATGTTTCGGGAACATCCAGAAAAAATTCAGGAAGGTGCGAAGCGAAATATTTTCTAAAGAAGCTTTTTTTTATAATATGCTTCGTACAAACAGTTATGTATAGGGCGTCTCAGAAAAGGTGGGACAAGACTTAACTACAGATTCTTAAGGATAAAATAATTTGATTTGACCCCATTTGTGTATACACAAAAATGCACCACTACCGAGAAGCAGCGCTTTGAATGGGGAGCAACTTGAGCAACTTATGGATTTGAAATTTTGCAGAAATATTTTTCAATTCGAATGTGAGTTGCAGTATGAGTTTGATGAAAAGTGATATGCAAGGAGTTTATTTTTAATAACCTCCAGAACCCTTTTAACCAGATTTTTTATCCGCAAGCCAATGACCATTTTCTGTAACAAAATATAAAGATCAGTTTACGTATTTTACACCTGTTAAATTTTGCTATTTTGAACCAGTTTATTTTACAATGACAATCCCTTTGGAAGACCCGCTCCTTAATCATATGAGGATTCTTTTCAGAGAACAAGTACACATGCATATTGTGCCAGGATATCATACTCGTATTTTATAAATTATTTGGAAGTATATGGCTGGTATTTTTAAGTATGCGTGTGTGTAGGGATGGTTTTGATTGTGAGATAGTCGAGTGTCTAGTCTGTGGCGACGCTAAGATGCCGTATTTCTTCGAACTTGACAGTTCGCGTGTGACAATTGCATGTTCAAGATTTAACAAATTGGAGTTCAAATTAGGGTATCACATTTCGTACAAGGGTCTGTTTTGTAACTGTTGCATAAGGTGAACATCCATCTGATGGGACGAATGAAATTGGAATGCTTAGTATGATTGGTCCAATGAATGGATTTAGGCAGTATTTTTGTAAGTAAGGGTGTCCGCAGTTTTCCTATTTTTAAAGAAATTGTAAATAAGTTTAGTTATCTTACAGTATCCGCGATGTAAATTGTAAATAAAGTGTGTAAATAGACAACAAAGGTTGGCTCCCATACAGAGGGCTGTAACTCTGCAGGGGTGAATTTTTGTATGTATGTACTTACATAAATTGGGTTAAATCAAATTATTTTGCATCAAAAAATTTGCTTTAAGATGACAAGTTTTTCAAGATAGTCGACAGCCAGTCTTCTTCCGAGCCAATCGTCGTCAGACTCCTGAACTCAGCCAATGGTTTACCGTTTCCGTTTTTAGCTAAATTGGCATGGTACTTTTGCTTTTCTACATCTGTATTCGTTACTCTCCATGTTTATCCTCCAGAGAACATAGATGAAAGTACCTACTCTAGTTCTTCTATCTTATTAATCTCGAGTTTTGTTTTAATGTCTAGATCTTCCACTCTGCTTACCACTTTTCTTAAAATGTTATGTCGTTTTTTGGAGATTGTATTATTGGTACTTGGGCCTTAATTTATCTGTCCTAATGTTACCATAATGGTCAAATGATGTAAAGGAGAAATATATCGTAGGTCCCTTGGCTGTGGGGGTGCCAGGGGAACTTCGTGGATACTGGGAAGCCCACAAAAAATTCGGAAAATTACCTTGGGAAGAATTAATACAACCTACAATTGAATTGTGTGACCAAGGCATTCAAATTAGCAACCATCAATTTACTTCTTTGGGCAACAACAAGAATGTAAAGAATGACACAAATTTAAGGTAGGCAAATTTTTAGGAATTAGTTGAGATTTGTTTTCGTCCTTTTTCCGTATTTGGTTGCTTTATTTTCACAGAGAGTGGTTCATAAATGAAGATGGTAGCTTCAAGAAAGCAGGAACTAAGTATGTTCCTCAGAAATTATGTGAAACGCTGAAAATCATTGCTAAAAATGGCGGCGATGATTTGTACAATGGCACGTTATCAAAAATGTTACTGGATGACCTCAAAGAAGTTGGCAGTGTTATTTCTGCAGAAGATTTAGCGAGTTACCAGTGAGTATGGCATATCTATTACACTTAACCCCTTCCTTTCTAAAATTTCATTCCTAAAAAGTGCAATAAATATTACCTACTTGTGCTAGATTTTGTGAGAGGGCACGAAAATTTAATAATTACAGGAGATTTCAATGCAGTCGTAGGCACAGGGCGAGAGGGCGGAATAGTTGGCCCCTTTGGATTAGGCAATAGGAACGATAGGGGAGTTAGACTGATAGAGTTCTGCGATAAACATAACTTAACGGTCGCGAACACTCTATTTCACCATCATGTTAGGAGATGCTATACGTGGAAGATGCCAGGAGACTTAGGGAGATATCAAATAGATTACATTCTCGTTAGGCAAAGATTTAGAAATCAAGTTAGGGATTGTAGAAGTTATCCAGGAGCAGATATAGATAGTGATCACAACATAGTCGTTATGAAAGCCAATCTTAAATTTAAGATTTTGAAAAAAAGAAGCGGAAGAAAGTATCTTGACCCAGAGAAACTAAAAGATGATGATATGCGCAATAAGTTCGAGAAAAAGACAAACGAAGCACTAAAGGGCACGGGTGGAAATATTGTTAGGGACATAGAGGCAGAATGGAATTGCATTAAAAATAGTTTAGTTTCCTCAGCTAGGGATATTTTGGGTCATAAACAGAATGAAAGTAGGAAACCCTGGATAACAAAACATATTGTGAGTCTAATAGAGGAAAGGCGAAAATATAAAAATAGGTTAGATGAAACAGGGAAACAAAGATATAAGGCGATCAAGTGGGAAATTATTCGGGAATGTAGGAAAGCGAAAGAGCAATGGATCGATAATAAATGAAAAGAAGTGGAAGATAAATTCGAAGTAGGAAAGACTGATGAAGCATATAAAATAATTAGGAGAAATTTTAGAGAAATTGGATCTAGTACCAAAAACATTAGAAATGAGGCAGGAGATATCCTAATCGGAAGTGGGGAGAAGGCAGATAGGTGGGAAGAATACTTAGGAAACTTATATGCGGGACCGGAAGTGCAAGATATATTAGAAAGCGAAAGCAGTGTAGAGGGGGATAACCTAGGGAGTCCTATAATGAGAGAAGAGTTTGAGCTAGCACTAAAAAGTTTAAGGAATAATAAAGCACCAGGTATAGATGGCTTGCAGGCAGAAATCTTAAAGTGCGCAGGTCAAGAGGTAATAGATCGTTTATTTAAATTAGTTAGTCGCATATACCTGACAGGCGAGATTCCAGAAGATTACAAACGGAACATCATAGTAGCTTTGCCAAAAAGAAAAGGCGCGGATAGATGCGAAAATTTTAGAACTATCAGTTTAACTTCCCATGCGTCAAAAATTTTAACTAGAATTGTGCAAAGAAGGATGGAGAAAAAGGCGGAAGAAATATTAGGAGAAGATCAGTTCGGATTTAGACGAAATAGAGGAACGCGCGAGGCCATTCTAGCTTTACGAGTAATTATAGAAAAAACGATAGAAAAGAGAAAGAGCGTCTATATAGGATTTGTAGATTTAGAAAAAGCCTTCGACAACGTAAAATGGGGGAAGATGTTCGAAGTGCTGAGAAAGGTAGGGATGAAATACAGGGACAGAAGAATAATACATAATCTCTACAAAGAGCAAAAGGCAGTTATAGAATGTGAGCAGGAACAAAGGGAAGTAGATATCCGGAAGGGAGTGAGACAGGGATGTGCATTGTCACCTCTAGTTTTCAACTTATATATCAAAGATGCGATTAATATTGTTAAGGAAAGAACAGCCTCAGGGATCAATGTACAGGGCCAAACTATTAACATGCTCAGATTTGCGGATGATATAGCAGTGTTAGCATCTAGCAAAGAAGAATTAGGAGCGGCTTTGAATGAAATGGAAGCAGTTTTGACACAGGGCTTCGGCATGAAAATCAATAAAAAGAAAACTAAAATTTTGGTATGTAGGGGATGTGAAAATAGAACTAAAATGGAAATACAAATTGGAAATGAGAAGATAGAGGAGGTCGCGGATTTCTGCTACTTAGGAAGTAAAATAACTCAAGACGGTAGGAGCACTAAAGATATAAAACAAAGAATGGCGCAGGGCCGAGTTGCGTTTAACAAAAAGAAACAACTGTTATGCTCGAGAACGGTTAATATAGAGACTAGGAAGAGACTCTTAACGTCGTATGTATGGAGTACGGCATTATACGGGTGCGAAACTTGGACAATAGGAGAAGCGGATAGAAAAAGAGTAGAAGCGTTTGAAATGTGGTGCTACAGACGCATGTTGAAGATACCGTGGATAGATAAGGTTAGCAATAGGGAAGTATTAGAAAGAGTTGGGGAAAAGCGAAAGGTATGGAAAACAATAAAGAGTAGGAGAGATAGGATGGTAGGACACCTTCTAAAACACGAAGGAATAGTTCAGAGATAGAGTCAGAGATAGGAATAAAAAGAGATAGGGGTAGGCCTAGATTAGACTACTGCTCTCAAATAGTTAGGGATGTAGGATGTTCTACTTTTAGGGAAATGCGTAGGTTAGCTCAGGATAGAAAAGAATGGAGGTACGCGGACTGAGAACCTTATGATGATGATGACTTGTTAATTTTCAGGCCAGAGTGGGTGAAACCAGTCAGCGTGAGTTTTAACAAAGGTGATGTTTTGTATTCCATGCCTCCTCCTGGATCCGGAGTTATTTTGAGCTTCATATTGTCCATCTTAGATGGTTATAATATGACCAAAGACAGCATTGATGGTGTCGAAAATACCGTACAAACCATGCAAAGAATGGTGGAAGCCTTCAAATATGCATTTGCGCGTCGTACGGAACTTGGTGATCCAAATTTTGTAGACTTGTCCGGCGTAAGTATTTTAATTATTTTATAAAATGTTAAGCCGAGAGATTTACAGTAGGTAACAAGTGATTATTCGTCAAATCAAAATTTACGATATTTCTGTTACACTTTGTGTTCTTGTGGTCACAGAAAATTATTAGAATAATAGGAAGTAAACGGACAAGCATCAGTTAAGGAATCCAACAACGGGTTAGCCCTTTCTCTCGAAAATTGTGAACGAGTGCCGACTGGGATTAGAACTCATGTCTTAAGCAATCCTGGCGACTGTTCTAACCGAGTAATCCGGGCGACTAGCTTGGTTAGAGCGTCGCTCGGATTGTGAAATACCTGTGTTCGAATCTCGAGAGAGTCTCCTGTTGCTGCTATCATGTTGTTTACCTTCTTTATTATTCTAATTCTATTACTTGTCGTATTTGGTAAAATTGTTATTGCTACACAAAATATTCAACGGAATAAAATGATTTTCAATGACAACTCTGTATGCACTTGAGTATTTTTTATGATATGAAGTTGAATTCATCATTATGCTTTTAGCGCCGCATCTTATTAGAAAGTTCAGTCTTGTATAAAATTTTCCTCTAATGTATAATGAAATAAAACAGGCAATGAAATAAAATTGAGGTTCTGAAGTATGACCATCATACAGTGTCCCACTTAACTTGTTTAGTATGGGGAACTTTTAAACCGCGGTAGTTACAAGGGTGCTCAAATGGGGAAAAATGTTGCTTATTATAATTGTAATTTAGCAGTACCGAGAGAACTTTGGAAACTATTTCTGTTTCTGAGAAAATCGGGAAAAAGTGAAAATGGCCGAAATATTGTTTTTGTTCTAGAGCCCTTATTTGTTGATATTTTGATACGAAATTTTAAAGTAAGTTATGCTTGAAAATTCTCAATAGGCCGGTGGTATCAATATTTTTACAGGGTGTTTAATTTAAGCGTACCAGAGGTTAAGTTTGTTTTTTCTTATGGCCGCCATATTGGTACTGGTCATATTCGAGTAGACGGGTTCAAAAGCTTTTCAACCATGTATAATAGTCCGCATAAAAACCTTTAGTTAACAATGAAAATCGAAAAATTTGTCTTTAAGATTAACAGTCCATTAAGAATGCCACATTTCTCTTCTCTAGCAAGCCATTGAAAACAAAGCATTATGTTTATTATGACAACAATTAAATAAGACAACTTAATCGCAGGTAAATGTAGTTCAGAACGTTTGGTTACAGCAGAATGGTGTTTCTCAGAAACAGAAATAGTTACCGAAGTTCTCTTGGTACTGTTAAATTACAATTATAATAAGCAACATTTTTTCCCATTTGAGCACCCTTGTAACTACCGCGGTTTAAAAGTTCCCCATACTAAACAAGTTAAGTGGGACACAGTGCATATTTCTTTACGAACAGATATTATACAACAGAAAAATACTAAACTAGCTGATGTTTCAGCATTTGCCAATAACGAAATGTCGGAAAATAATTTGCATTATAAAGCAATAGAATATATTTCGAAGGTCTTAAGAAGTTTCAACTACCTCGTTTGATTGGCCCTGGAGAACTAGATGTTCGCTCTTCATAAATAATTATTACGCATTCAAATTTCGAAGTCTTTACCTGAAACTTTACACACTTAAAATCTTGAAAACAGAAGAAACATTTGTCACCGGCGCATTTACCAAAATTCGTTTTAGTTTCTTTTTAGTCATCTATGAAAGGAAAGAATATATCCATAATAAGTGCTGCTTCTATCTTCTCATTACAATATGCGGCTTGTTCAGTGCACAACATTTTTCCAATTGTCCATTTTGAACGAAATCTTTGTAAATTTGCAGTTAGTGCGAAATCTAACGTCTCCTGAATATGCTGAAGCAATAAGAAGAGAAATAAACGAAAGTAAGACTAGCGAAGATGCTGAACACTACGGAGCAGTTTTTTACAATACCGGAGACGGAGGAACTGCTCACATATCAGTTCTTGCAGAGAATGGAGATGCAGTTTCTGTCACCAGTTCAGTCAATATCTTGTGAGTTTATTAATTTTTATAAGTTAAAATCAAATGATCAGGATTTATTAGCTTTGGGGCTGGTTTCACATCCAAACAAACCGGAGTATTGATGAATTCGGGCATGGATGACTTTTCGTTACCCTTTACGAAGAACTATTTCGGACTACGGGGTTCACCTAATAATAGAATTGCACCGGGGAAACGCTCCCTGTCTTCTATGAGTCCATCCATTGTGACTGATAAAGATGGAGAAGTTAGAATTGTTATAGGAGCCTCTGGAGGCACCAAAATCACCACTGCAGTGGCACAGGTAATGTTATATAAACTAAATATTAAATCAGCGGCGGCTCCTTAATAAGTGCGCTTATGCGCGCACTGCCTACAAAAATATGGTTTTAACCTTTTTTGATAAAAGGTTCAAACCTTATAATTATAAACTAATAAGTTTAAAACTTTTTGAATCTCTGCCGCAATATATATTAATTATTATGCGAGATAATAAATAGTACGCGCTCTAAGCATTCCGCGTCGTCTTTCAAAATGCCCACCACGCACTCAACCAGCCGTCCTAGTACTGAGGTGTGGCACTCAAACCGGCTCCACACTATATGGCAAACTAGGCGAACGTTTGTGATGCGTGGAGTTCGTCACATAGTGTGTATGGTACAACCGTAGCCTACCGACAGGTTAGGTCAGGTCAGGTCGGTAGGCTACGGTACAACGCATGGCAAACTACGCGAACGTTCGCGTTCGCCGAGGTTCGGATAGAAGTCGGTAAAAGAGGCCCGAGTCAAAGGGACATTTGGACAAGTGCATAGGAAACGTATACCCGCTACACACTATGTGGCGAATGTTTGCAGATTCGACACCAATCCAAATAGTTTCATCTGAACTTTTGTCAAGGAAACAATACAACAGGCGCAGGCGGTGGAATAGAAGTGTCATTTTGAATTTTTTATCTGTTTACGAAAGATATTTCCTTATTTATGAGATATTTTCGGAAATTCCATGAATATATATTATGTACCAACTAAATTGTCCGTTTATTGGCTTATGTTTTTGGAGCATTCAGCACTAGGTGGATAAAAAACTTATTTATTTTTTGAAAAATATCTCTCCCATAAGCAGTTTTGTAGACTATCTAGATAATAATATAGAATCTATCATCTCATCTACATGATGTCATTTCATCATTATCTTTATCTCATCTTAGATAAAAATAGGGTTTATCTCCGGAAAGTTATCTAGATAATTCGACTTGCCCATAAAATTCAAGTTTTACATTCTTGGAATGACATAAATGACATCACTCTAATGTTTATAGGGCTTATTTGTTATTTATTTTGTGGTTTGTAAAAATCCCTGCAGTAGGTATTTTATTGTTGTGTTTTTTGTACCTGCCATCCAATGTGTTTCAAACTTACATAGATTTTTCATATTATCTGACATTTATCTAGATAAATTTTAAATAAAATTATCTATGCTAGATGAAATTTGTCAAAAATATTTATGATCTCATCTAAATTAATAAATGGTCAAGTATAAATTTAGTTTAAGAAAAGCATTGTCCTACAAAACCATCTTGAAATATTCAACATAATTAAGAGCACTCTGTTTAGTTTAGTCAGAATGTAAACTTCATTCATTAATTATAAGATGTTACGTCATACTGTCCAGTGGCGTCATACAATGTAGACGTTGACAAACCGCCAGTATGTTATGCACCATGCTTCTAATAGAATACTAAGTACCATAATAATTACGGTTCTGCCTACAATTACTCTGAAAATAATAATTATTTTGTTCTACTGGGATGGACAGACGCCATCCGCCACCTCCTTTTTCTCCTAGTTAAGGCTTTTTTCTTTTCAATCGCAACAAATGTTCACACATTATTATTTAAAGAAGCACTTGCAGCAATAACTTCGTCATCGTTGTCGTCCATTACAACAGAACCAACCACTTCGAAAGCACGAACGTTTGTGCCTTTTCGCACCACCAATGTCACACCGCATATGTTTGGAGATTCGGCATATAGTGTGTATGGAACATTCGACAAACGCTGACACTCGTCCAATCTCTAGGGAAAGTTTGGCAAACTCCACGCATCACAAACGTTCGCCTAGTTTGCCATATAGTGTGGAGCCGATATGAGAGCGAGATTGGCGCTACTCGGGAAAAGCTCGTCTGGGAGCGCTGTTTGAGCACACACTTAAGCTCTGGTTTCCTCGAATGCGGCAACGGCAAATTGCGACCGTAATAATGCGGTGGGAATGTCTGGTAGTTTATCTTTAAAAATAAGAAGTGTAAAGTCAGAAAGCGTCGTCAGTACCGGTTTTTGTTGAAAACAAGCAACATGGACGATCTTGACGTTCGTTGCTCTTTTAGTGGTGTTAGATGGTGAGTAATCAGAGAAGGAGAATAAGAAAAGTGAATCTGAACTTTAAAAAAAAGGACTGTAGAGGGCGCATACCAAATATTAATCTGTCGTCCTGCTCACTTGACCACTCAGTCGATTTTAGTCCGCAACTCATTGAAGCCCGGTTTTTCAAAGAATCCAACACCGCGTTAAGTCTGACACTGGCTTTGTTGCTATGATACCGGCTTTCTGATTGGTTGTATCATAGCAACTAAGCCGGTGTCAGACTTAACGCAGTGTTGGATTCTTTGAAAAACCGGGCCTGTACTTCGCTAGAGGAAAGAAAAACAATAAGAATAACATATTTTTAGGTTAGAATTCGTAAAATAAAATATATATACCTGTTAATTTTTAAGCATAGACACACACGTGCGGCAATTCACGCCGCTATAAACCGTTGACAAACTGTTTTCCGCCGCACTAGCTACCGCACCGACACATTGCGTTGCGGCGTCCACCAACGCTACCTTAAAAACAGCCTACATCTGATCTGCATAGAACAATTTTTTGTGACGTCATTCACCGCATTATTACGGTCGCAATCTGCCGGTGCCGCGTTCGAGGAAACCAGAGCTTTACTGTTAGGCGAAGCACAGGACGCGGGAGTTGGTACTTCTGCGGCAGTGTTTATTGTTTTTGTTTATCATATTTAGGTCTGAGATAGCTCGTTGCTTTGCTTATAACGTGAGTATGCATTATCGTGTTTATTTTTAAATATTGAAATTTCCAATATTTAGCATGGCTAAAGGTAGTGGTTTGGTTAAAGTCAACACTTAAACATTGTGGAGTGAACTTTAACAAAGTGGTCGCCTGATTTTTGCAATTTTCAAAATTATTATTGTGTCGTAATACCTACTCCATTCAGTTAAAAATTAATATTTTATCTAAATATAGACTTTTGACGAAAAACTTTAAATAAAATAAAATGGACGTCCCAAGCCTGTGCGAAGTATCAAATGCTTTTCGAAAGGTCGCGGTAAAAGTTGTGTGCGAAAGTTTAACCTTTTGGATTTGGGATTTTCGTTAAATATTGCGGTGAGTGAAATTTCTTGTTTGAAAATGGCTTCTAAAGCACTTCATTTAAAAAAACTACGGGGGAGAAACCGCCAGACGCCCCCCCAACCCCTGAGCGGTGATTTCATTCTAGAGCACTGCCAAGTTCTAAAGTCAGGAGCCGCCATTGAATGGATAACAGTAATATGCTATTGCAGATTTTGTTGTTTATTTTTTAGGTTATTGCAAGGGTACTTTGGTTTGGGCAGAACATAAAAGAGGCTGTAGATCAACCTAGGATTCATCATCAGCTGTATCCAATGAAAGTCGAATATGAATACGGGCTTTTACAGGTACAGCAAGCCAAATTTAACTTTCCGACGAATTGATCGATTTTTATCCTTTTTAGCAATATGTGGCAGGTTTGGAATCTAAAGGGCACAATATGACGAGGTACACGAATGCGGGGTCAATAATTTGTGCACTTTTTAAGATGGGGCAGTTGATATATTCAAATGCGGATGTTCGGAAAGGCGGGGACGTATATGGCATTGACTAAAATTATTATCGAAATACATCGAATTTCATTTGGACAGTTTGAGCTTTTTACATTTTTCAAACTTTGTTCGATTAAATATAATTTGCAAGAAATTAAAGATTTCAAAGACATCCAGTTACCTACCAGAAGTATCAGAATATCTGAGTGTTTTTGCCAGTTGTGTTATGTATTTATTTTGTATAAAATATATTTTCTATTTCTACATTGTGTTTTACTAAATACTGGTACATTCTCTGTCATATTTGGTTTTGTATGTTTTTATTTAAATCACATTATTTTGAACTTAAATTTTTCGAAATTATGTAAACTTAAAAGACGTTCAAGTACCTATGAGTAGGGCATAAGGAAGAGCTGATCCATACCTACTTTGCTGATAGTTTATAGCAGGGTTGCCAGATTATTTTAGACGAATATCGCCAGCATAAAACTTAAAGTAGCCTAAAGTAGCCACCAACGAAAGTATCCCAATGTAGCCAACATAATAAGTAAAATAGCAAAGAAAATAGCCTAGTCAAAGACAAACAATAAATTTTATTTATTAAAAAAATGCAAAAAACTTTGTAGAAAAAGTACATGGAAGTACGCCATGTACTGATCAAGAGCTACCTCTAGTTTTTATGTACTTCCTTCTGGCAATCAAGGTTGTATTTTTGTATACTTCGCATACCTATTTTCCCTTAGTGCCAGTTATTAATTTGCTTTACGAAACAAAAAAAAACATTGCCCACACGGAAAACAATTGACCCAGAAAGCAGTTGTATTTTCATTCCAAACAAAACAAAGCCACGTGTTTTTCACGTCAACTTAAAGTAAATTTTGCAATAAAGTTATAGCAGTTTAAAAAAATTTTACACGCCCCCCCCCAACACACCAATTAAAATAAACTGTTTCCATTGTAAAATTACATTATATTACAAAATTTAGATTCATTGACACTGACAGATGTCAAAAGCAGGGGGTTTTGTTTTGTTTGAAACTTTGAAATGAAAATTTGACATATTATGTGACGTCATACTTGCGTAGTTTAAAGACCTGACCTCACCTGTCATTCTATCGGTACTCATTGGTTTACCTAAGGCTCTAGAAACACTTTAGAGAGCCCTAGATTTACTGGCTTACTAAACCAAAAACCGCCAATGTCATTTATATTTTGTGAATTGGCAGGTTCGGTAATTTTCAAATTTCATTCAAATTGATAGAGTTTATTATACTGAAGGCAGTTATGTTGTTAATTTTTGTTAAAAAAAATTCCTTCGCCTGTGAAGCCGTTGCAAAGTTGCAAAGTTTTATGCATATGCATGTGTAGTTAAATAGCTAAATATTATTAACTGGTTCTAACTGGTGTTTTCTGTTTTGTACCCAGACTAATACATCGTACACAGCACACCAATAAAACGGAAAAAGTGGTTCGTTGGAGCCAGAAGGAAAATCGGTCAGCATTATCGATATTTTCGCGAGTTAGTTTATCATTGCAAAAGTTTATAAAATTATCGGCTGCCCCATTCAGCCACTCTAAATAAAATCGAACATAATGTAATTTATCGACAGTTTTCTGGGACCCCTTGGTACTTGGTAACGTGTTACGGTTAGCATAATTTGAAACATGATGCTAGGAGCATGACGGAGCCAAATAGTGAATCGCCGTAGCGTTCCCTTCCTGAACTAAAAAAGGAAATTTTATTAACTATTTTACAATAATAATTAAATAGTACGTCATCATAAAGTTCTCTTTGGAAGACTGGTAGAACGCGTACCTCCATCCTTTCCCTGAGCTAGCCTACGCATTTCCGTAAAAGTAGAACATTCTACATCCCCAACTTTGAGAGCAGTAGTCTAATTTGCTCCAACCTCTACCTCTTTATTCCTATCTCTGACTCTAGAATGTCGCGAACTATTCCTTTGTGTCTCAGAAGGTGTCCTACCATCATACGATCCTATCCCCTATTCTTTATTGTCTTCCATACTTTTCTCTTTTCCCCAACTCTTTCTAATTCCTCCTTATTGCTAACTTGTCTATCCACGGTATCTTCAACACCCGTCTTTAGCATCACATTTGAAACGCTTCTACACTTTTTCAATCCGCTTCTCCCATTGTCCAAGTTTCGCACCCATAGGTATAATTTCGCACTCCATACATGCGTCTTTAAGAGTCTCTTCCGAGTTTCTACATTAACCGTTCCAGAATATAGCAGTTGTTTCTTTATGTTAAACAAGTACCTAGTACCTACGTAGCGTAGTTCTTTGATCCGCGTGAGTTGTATTTGTTTCCGTTTTTTAAAAAAAAATCCAATCCGTTATAAAACTGTTAACTTGATAGCTTGTCAATCACTTAGGTATACATACCTACATAAATGAGTAGGTATGTATTGTATTGTATTAGAGAATATAGGTAGGTACCTATTTTACAAACAGAAGTAAGCAGGTATCTACAATCTTCATACCTACTTATACTTATTATTATTATAAAAGGCATGTACAGTTAATAAATTGTTGACTTTGTTTTACTTATACCGGTCTGCCTTTACACTACTGTTTTGAGATTGAATGAAATTGGGGTTAGATGCAAGAATCACACACCATTTCCACATTTACCGGGACATTTACCTACCTGCTACATAAATATGGCAAATTATGTGAATCGGACTTTTGATACCCTTGTTGCATCATTATATCGATTATGTTGTCTTTGTTTTATGTTTCCTTGACACCTTACTTTAAAAATTCACGCTCGAAATAGTCCCAATAAGTATGTTATGAGATAGGTACCGCTTCACGGGCACTTCAAGAGAAGTGGGAGGAGCGCCTTACGAATCTCTGACATCAAACCAATAACAAAGCGAACTAGCATGTGGGCGTGATAAGCTAATTTCTTTCGCTTATTACGCCGCAAAAAAAAATTCGCCGTAAATCAACTACAATAACAATTTTCTGTCATTTTCATGCCAAAAATAGATATCTTATTTTTCTCCGAACCTCCCTACTCTCTTCTTCTCGTCTTACTAACAGCAAATTGTTCGACCAGCTATAATGTGTACAGTTCATGCCCGGGCCCCTAAGCAGTGCTTACATTTGCATATGCATATCTCCGCCACTACCTTCTGGGACTCATCAGTATGGTGAAACGTCTCGTAGTACAAAAAATCTGGATTTAGTTCTATAATTCAATGCCTGGCGGGGTATTTGCCCGAGGAGTAGTTGTTCGGACGGTCCAGTACCACTAATTAATACCAGATAATTACTCAAAGTAGTTGTCACTTGCTGATATCTGTCCAGAGCGCGGTAGCATATATAGCAAGTTAAATTGCATGGTTCGAGTATGTAGGGGAAGGCACCGTACTGATGAGTCCCAGAAGGACGAAACCAGTTGGTCTGCGGTTTTCCATACACATTCAAAACATGCAATATTTGAACAAAGACCTGCTTAAAAGCACGTACGTACATGGAGACAAATTAGGATTGTTTCAAAGCCACCTTAGGTGGGGTAGCAGTCTGAAACGTCTCGTAGTACAAAAAATCTGGATTTAGTTCTATAATTCAATGCCTGGCGGGGTATTTGCCCGAGGAGTAGTTGTTGGAACGGTTCAGTACCACTAATAGGCACAATTCTAGTTAATATTTTTGACGCGTGGGAAGTTAAACTGATAGTTCTAAAATTTTCGCACTTATCCGCGCCTTTCCGTTTTCGCAGAGCGATTATGACGTTTCTTTTGTAATCTTCTGGAATCTCACCTGTCCCATATATACGGCTAACTAGTTTAAATAAATACTCTCTTACCTCTTGACCTGCGCACTTTAAAATTTCTGCCTGCAATCCGGCTACATCTGGTGTTTTATTGTTTTTTAAACTTTCTAATGCTAGCTCAAAGTATTCCCTTATTATGGGACAGCCTAGGTTATCCCTCCCTACATCGATTTCATTTTCTAATATACCTCCCAGTTCTGGTCCTGCATATAAAATTCTCAAATATTCCTTCTGCCTATCTGCCTTTTCCTCTCTTCCGATTAGGATGCCATCTGCCTCGTTTCTAATGTTCTTCTTTTATACGCTTCGTCAGTATGGTTAACAAGATGTCCCTTAAATTCAACAAGGAATTCAAAAATGTTATCAGATGCAGGGTGTTCCATACAAAAATGTAAAGTTGGGTGCTGTGCAGCAGAAATGGAACGGCCTATAAGTGGAAATAATTTTATAAAAGAGATGATCAAAAATGGATGTGGGTCTCTCCTATATTATTTTTCTCTAAAATGTATAATAAAGGTGGTATGGAAGAATCCCGCTTAGGTTCCCCATCCTGTATACTGTCCTCAACACAAATAAAAAAATTGTAAATTTGGAATCTACATAGTTTAGGGTCGCTGTAATAAGGGTGTATCACACTCGTACCTATCAGTCATGTTTGTTATAATACTGAGACAAAGCTAGATAGGAGGGTACATGAAAGAGTAATTATTTAAGTACATTAATTATGGTATAGTGATTTTATTTAATAGTACATGTTAATTAGCATTGCACGAACGTTATTATCGATTCCATAATTAGCGACTATTTTCAAGGGTGGGTAAACCGATACCGTTCATACAAGTACATCTTTTTGTCTTGGTAATTAATAAGGTAACGTTCTTCCCAACCTGTTATTGAACTGTAAATTGCACGAAGCACTATATAGTACATAAAGATGCACTAGCAAATGGCAATTTCAAGCCTCTTAAGTCTCAGAAGTAATTAGTTTTCATGCGTACGATCAGGAAGTATTAACAACATTGGACGTGCTTACTAGCTTACATCAGTGTTGATTTGCTCCCAGGCTGTTTTTGCGATGAAACATTTTTCTTATATGCATTTAATTTAGCGCTTATTAGAAAATTATACAGTCCGTGGACATATTATGGGATTCTTAGATTATTTCGTTTATAGGTAGTGAATTTTCGGTTTGCAGGACAAGGTTGATAAATAGTCAGAACTGTTAATAAAGTTTTCGGAAAACTCAATTTGCTAAAACTAACTTGAAAATAAAATATTGATAGATCAACGTAATGGTTCTGTCGTGTTACCCAACCGTGTCAACATGCATAAACACCTCGACATCCTGCAAAACAATCTACTCGTACTTCTTGGTGATGTTCCTCTCAATGTAAGATTTAAGACAGCTCATTTTGGGCGACATGTGAGGGAATGGTTCCGTGAAATGTTCCCTGGAAGATGGATAGGCCGCAAAGGTTCTATTCCTTGGCCACCCCGACAACCAGACTCATAGAAACGTACCTCACAGACCTACGGCATCGGGCGAGGAACTTGTGAACATAATGGAGACTTTCTTCTAAATCAACAGTAAAAGTCAAATGAGTGGCATTCTCTCTGGCGTGATGACGCTAAGAGAAAAATGAAATCATATCTAGGAATGAAAGCGGTTACCCGGGTACAACGAATTCAGGCACTGTTTTCAGATACCAGATAAATACCCGTTTGCCGATAAATACCCTTTACCCGTTAATTACCCGCTATCCTTTAACTATCCACTAATTACCCTCTACCCGTCAATTACTCGCTACCTGATAATTACCCGTTAACCGTTTGATTGATCACGTGTACATTACGCGGCGGCAAGCAAATAAGAAGCAGTCGGTAGGTCGCATCTATACTTGGGCCGCCCCACAGACGGAGTGATCACCCTGCAAAAACGTGCTCTAGCGGGGCCAATAGTAATTTATGACGGCCGAATTGGAGTGATGCGGCTTCGTTGGGTCTAAAGAAAGCGCATCACTGCGGTTCGGTTGTCCTAAATTGATAGTGGTCCCGCCCAGAACACGTTCTTGCAGGGTGATCACTCCGTCTGCTCGGCGGCCCAAGTATAGTCGTTCTTCTAACAAATCTAAGGCGTCACATAAAATCACGAGTCTATACTAACCACTTCATTTATTGAAGTTCCAATTTCAATGCATACTACAAGGTCTAGATAGTATTTGTTCATCAAATAAAATAATAAATTGGTAGCAGAATATCGGCTAACGGATATTTTGCTGGTAAAGGGTATTTATCGGGCAATGAGTAATTATCGGGTAATGGGTTCTTATCGGGTAATGGGTATTTATTGGGCAACGGGTAATTATAAGACGACGGGTATTTATCTGGTAACGGGTTCTTATCGGGTAACGGGTAATTATCGGGTAATGGGGAATAAGCGGGCAAAGAAACCGGGTTCCCGGGTACAAAAATTAACGGATAGTCATTCCTAATCATAACTGAAATTGGCCGCGGTGAGCCGCGAACTCCTAGCCTTGCGTAATTATTGAATGAGAATGACGCATTGACCAGTGAGTCATTGAAAGTGTTGACAAACACTTTATTTAACGAAATAGTTTTTGAGTATTGTACTGACTTTCTTGATAATACGTCCGGTGCCGTAGGTCTGTAAGGTATGTTGTGTGCTCATCGGACCTTAACCCGTTAGATTTTAATAGAAAACGGTTAGTTCTATTGAGTTTCAATAAGAGCACATTATTGTTGCGGAAAATAATAAACATAAAAGAAAAAGAAACATACACCATCGCAACCCTGTTTGACGCACCACTAAATGAAATTTAGACAGTGTTATCAGCCAGAAGAAGGTGCCGTGTTCGAGTATGTTTTGAAATGTCTTAGAAGCAGCAGTCGGTGAGCTGTAATGCAGTATATTTTGGAAGAGTTGCTGTGATTGAGTATGTACTGGAATAACCGGGACTTTAATATCGCTATAGTTCACATAATAGTACCTACTTAGTGTCATCAAGCCACCACAAAAAGCTACATAACTACGTTATTGGTTTTAGTTTTTTATAGAAGTTTCAGGGACTCATTAAAAATATCTCTTAGTTATACATATAGCAGCATATATTTGGATTATTGGGCACTATAGGAGAACTCAGAAAATTATTAGAAAATGTACAAACTTTTTTTCAGAAATCAGTAGTGGAGCAAAGTTATTATATTTTTGGGAATTATTTTAGTCTTTAGTGCACTATTCAACAAGAACTGCAAGTTAGTGTAGAAGTATAGAATGTACTGCCTAAACGCTTGCAATATTCAGGGTGAGCCGGGGTTAAACGGCCATACGTAAACCATGCATAGGAAATTTGATTTTTAGAAAAAACGTTCATATAAATGTTTACTCGAAAATGCTTTCTAAGAGCGCTACAGCGTTTAGTAGGTTTTGACAAAATTAGTAGGCTTTGAGGATTTGTTTGTGTCGAAGTTTGACAGTTTTTGACATGTCAGTTTATTAAGTGAGTAATTTTAGTGCATTGTAGGTGCGTTTATGCGTAGATTGCGGAATAATGCCAAAAATTTACAATAAAGCTGAATACGCGGATATTGTGTTTGTCTATGGGTACTGTGACGGTAATGCGCGCGCTGCAGTAGCTGAGTACGCCCGCAGATTTCCTCTAATATAAGGAGATTGCCCCACAAGTCAGAACAAGAAATCACACCAGCAGAGTGCCGCGCAGCTGCACAATCTGTCGTCCGTAGATGCGAAGTTTGCATTGAAAATGATGGTGGCCATTTTGAGCCATTTTTATAAATTTTTGAAAACTAACTGCTCTTTGACGACGCATTTTCTTCTCTTTCTTTGTCTGTTTCTAATAAAGTTGTTGTTATATCGAAGCGTTTTTTATAAATCTTTTTTTTTATTTTTGTCCAAGCTTACTAAACGCTGTAGCGCTCTTAGAAAGCATTTTCGAGTACACATTTATATGAACTGTTTTTCTAAAAATCAATTTCCTATGCATGGTTTACGTGTGGCCGTTTAACCCCGACTCACCCTGTATACATATCAGTCAAGTTTTATGAGTAGTCTGTAGGCTTGTTTATAGTTATAAGAAGGTGAGGGGTTATATTTCGGATACTTTCTGCTATAGACCTTCACAAGGCTGGAGATGATGCTGGCCGCTCATTGAACGCTCCTGACCTCGCCTTGTGATCGACTGATATTCACCGTTACACAAATTCAAGTAAGTGCCCGGTGATTAATTACTGCTATTCTTGAGATATCAATAGTTAAACACCACAAGTCCAAGCCGGGGAATTGAGGGCGTCTGTCGGTCAAGGTTAGATCGATTTGGCGATCTGGCGTTAGGGTTGCCACCTGTCCTTTTTTGAAAAGGACAGTCCTTCTTTCCAACAAAATGTCCTTGCGACTTTTTATGTCCTAAAATGTCCTTTTTACAACCTATAAGTACCCCTATTTTTATAAATAAAATTATTCGCAGTGGCACGGGCAAATCTTTTTGATTTATGACAATAGCAAACTTGACCACTCTCAGAAAGTATTTGGGATATAACTGGAAACCTATTAACCAAACTTTGTTTATAGATCATTTTAGAATGTCGCCACACAATTGACAACTACAGGGGGCAAACATTTGTTTGTTTAAAGCTTAGAGGAAGGAAGAGGAGGAATAACAAAGCAGATGTTTGTGTTACCACTTGGCACCAAAAAAGGGGCGTAACTTAAACTCCTTAGTCTCTTTACGTCGAGAATTGAACGAAAATTCTTAAATTCCTAGTGACTTCCATACAAAACATATAGATTTGTAGCATGTGTTTTTGACTAGGCACCGCTACACGGCGTCACTTGTTGGACTTTTCTCTCTAGATTTCTTTTGCATATTTTGAAAATTTTTGGAGATAATTGGCAAAACACATAAAATATCATTTTTTTATCTCTTTATGGTACGTGCGTAATTTAAGATTTACGACCATTTTACATTTTTTCCCATTTTGGTAATAAAATTTTGAATATCTTAAAAATCTGCCGTTCAATTTTAATGAACTTTTGCTATGTGCTTCAAATACTAATTACTCATTTTCTTGATCGCTATTGAATGAAACTTTGTGGTAACTATGGGCACTATGGAACAGACATAAACTTAATTCTCTCAAAAGCCTTTATTATAGTTTTTTAATATCCATTTATAGTCTCTTAGAAAACCGTCTATATATTTAAAAACAACCCCATCTATAAATCTAGTACCACCCCACATGTATTTCCCACACTGCGGCAAGATCCAAGGGTCGCATTTCTCTTTATAATGGTTCATTTGCACTTCATTTACCGGTAGAAATGTAACTCTTCCTACACCCGGCTTTAGCACCTCCAACGCGTAATGATTAAAAACCGTTAAAGTCACATCGGTATTTACAAAACATTTCCCGGACTCTTCCGGCGCACTATACTCGCTTCTTATATAATTACTGAAGAAGGAAACGTTAGAGAGACGAACTGGCGTGAAGCTGTCCAGGTAATAAGCGTTACGTACCATGTAGGAGGCGAAGTTAGGCGGAAAAATGTTTAGGATTAACTGCTTCCATGTGTCATAGCGTCTCGGGACAATTATCTCGTCGACATCTAGAGGAATTACAAATTGCGAGTTCCGCAAGTTGCGGTAAAGACAATCGTTGTACGGTATTAACTCGTCGCGTCTTTTTTGCCATATTGCTTCCGCTTTGTGAGTATTTGCTGGGACTTTAACAATACTTTTGAATCTTCTAAAACTAATTTTGCCCTTGGAATTGTTTTCAAACCACTGCAGTAACTTCTGCATGTTTTGATGAATTTCTTGGACGTAAAAGTCTATTTTATCTGCCCCTAATAATCTTATCATCACAATCCATTGCATTAGTTTTCTTGAAATGTCTTCAGAAGGAAAGGTTAATGGTTTTACACAAACTGTAATAAAATATTGACGTTCTTTCTGTGTTTTATTCTGGTTGAATTTGTATAGTCTTCCATTGGTTTTGCAAGGGTTGGTGTTTAGGGTGAGGGTGTTTCTTGCGTTTGGAGATATTTGGCAGGATAATAACACAGGCGTGTAGTAGATATGGGTGTCGTCTTTATTCCATTGGGAGTTCCATATGGTTGTTTGCTTGGCGATAGTTATATGGTATGTTCCTGTAGTAGTTGGAGTTTGGCAGTAAACTGTGTCGTTCCATTCACCTGCAAGAAAATTTAAATTGTAAATAATTATATTAATTATACCTATTACAATGTAGGATGTCCCATAAACTTTCAGATGCTTCCTGAAGGAGCTAATCATTGAAATATTGAAAGGGTTGTCGAAGAGAAATCCACTGGAAGTGAACAAAAAAATCAAATATGATACAACTGATAAAGGAGATTAACTAAATTATCACCACTCATATTTCTACAACTCTTATTTTATATGAATAAGTGGTTTAAATATTTGAATTCATAACGAAAGCGGCTATTTCTAAGGATAGCACAGAGAGTGGTCATTGACTATTGAGTGTGTAAATATACGAAACATCGTTTGAGTTTTAGATATTTTCATTAAAACGTTAAGTAAATTCTGTACATTTAGCAGAGTTCAATAGTAAATACTATCGGGAATAAGTTTTAATTGTAAAAAACGTAATTTTGATATGAAATATAGGTACAGCGTGATTTTTTTAACGTGCCCATTAGAAGATTTTCAATTTGAAATCGAGCTAGAGATTTGAAATTTGGAACCAACGTTGCCCAATGGGCAACTGGACACTAATTAAATTTGTGTAATTTTTTCTTTTAATATCACAGTAAATACCACCTTAACACATTACGTCTTGATAAAAGTTGTAAATTCATGACAAATAATTGTTTAAAATGCTTCCAAACATCCACTTTTTCAAACGAAATTTCAGTGTGGGCGTGGCTTAAACTCAAATGACGTGCATTGCGCTCACCAATGAGCATGATCAAATAGTTTAAAAACCTATTCCCGCGCAGACACCAAACGGCAAATAAGTGAGTCGTTTGTCAATTTCGAGGTTAATTTCTAGTTTCACGTCAGATTCAGATGTCAAAACGGCACGCAAAGGTTATGCAAACGCCAGAAGCGACATCAGGACAGCTGACAGAATCTGATAAAATACGAATAAACTACTTCCTGTCAAAACCGCTGTGTTATATAATTCAGAGCGAAGTTCAAAAGCGTTTTTATTTCTTCAGTTCCATGTTCTCGAAATAATTTTAGGTGATATAGTGATTGTGTTTTGCAGTGGTTCATTTGCATGTATACAATTTAAATAATTCGCTATTTATTAGAAAAGTAGAAATAATGATTTCAAGTTACATATGACAATATCGGATGCAAAAGTGACGTCAATTGCGCCACGCAAAATTATTAATTAATTTTTTTCTGCCTTAAAGTGAAGCACAGAGAAAAATGCAAAAATAGGGGTCAAATATTTTCGCCCAAATTTTCATTTTTTCGAATAAAAAAAAGTCGTCCAGTTGCCCATTTGCAAATAACGTTCCCACTTAAATTTTCTTTATACATTATGTACCATGCCACGCGATTGTTCAACAACAAACAAAAAACGTTGATTGAAAACTGGATTTGATTTTCCATTTCTATGACCAAATGACGACTTTCGGTGGCCCAAAAATGACGATTTCTTCTATTAAATAGGTACTCCTCTTTGAGCAAATTTGGCCTCGTCCGTCTAGATAATCCTTTTCAGAATATTCCGACCCTCTTGCATTTTGACCAAAAGTTCTTTGCGAAAGGCAATCCGTTTAGGATAATCCGTTTGTCGGAGTTTTTGCAGTCTTAGAAAGGAGTAGGGATTAAGTTTATACAAAGACAGGATCTTGTGAGTTGAGGAATAGCTCAATCTCAAATCATTGGCGGCCGCCCTTATCGACGCTCTTAGAAAAGCGGCAAAATATCCCAAAACATTAATTTCATCTTCTTCACCTCCGGTTACCACTTTAATCCTGTTTCTGGACGAATTTATTCTTCCAGTAAGAATGAACTTCTGGCAAAGACATAAGAATTTCTTTCTACTCATTGAAGGTAACTCTGAATATTTCAAATTAAATTCACGACAGGTTCTTTCCACTATTTTATCACAGCTTCAGATAGAAAATTCTAAAAAACCTATAAATATCTCCTTAAGTAATGGAAATAGACATAAGAAATGAATAATAATAAATAATAAAAATAATAAAAGTACCCTTAAAATTTAATTTTCTATCGGATGGCGATACAAAAATAGGTACGTAAAAGCCTGGTTTTTAAGAACTTTCCGTCGACGGAATTTCGCTGACGGACTCCGTCGACGCACTGCGCTGGGGGACTTTGCTGAAATCAAACCTGCGTAATTTGGTTGTTGCTAAGTTACACCAATAAAAAGCTGAACATTTTCTGCCGTTCAAACAGCGACAGACTTAAAATACAGCAAACGGAATTCCGTCGACGCAATTCCATCGACGGAAAGTTGTTAAAAACCAAGGCTTTACATTTGAAAAAATTGAATTTTTGAAGTTTTGTCGTTGACATTTTGATTTTTTTTGCAGTGTTAAACAAGACAATTTTCTCAACAAGGGGCATACTAAAAGACACTCCAAACTTTGGGCTAGCGTTCAAAAAAACCTTTTGCCTCTTGGGTTGACAGTAAGAGAGACATGAATTTTTGAATAGACCTCTGCAATGAGCATTTTTTACAGAATAAATGGCATACGTCAAAACTATGACATGTAAATTATAACAACTTAGGTTCATCATATGCAATAAAGTGAGCGAAATTCAAATATCGAATAAAATAATAGGGGTTTCCATTTGAAAAAACAATGTTAGTATCGATTTCCGGTATAACCGGAAGCGCCTCCATTTTGAAAGTATTTTTATTGAATTGGGCAGCGTTGATTATGGCCGGGTTCTAAATTTCAAATTTCTAGCTCGATTTCAAATTGAAAATCTTCTAATAACTGTATAAGAGTGTATAACTAGATTTTATCATTCTTCCATTTTCTCAAATGAATTTTAAGGATTTTTATTTATAGGATTTAGGAAATTGAAAAGTATCTTAATATCAATTTTGAGCTACAAAATATGAGAACAATAAAAATTATTACAGTAAAATGGGGTTACTTTGGCACTCGGGGGCCTACTTTGGCAGGATGGTTTGTTAACTTTAATAATTAATTTTCATGCATTTGTTGCTATTTTGAGTTGAATTTTTTGAAGCGGGTTCTTGTTACAGGTCTAAATTAGTGTAATATGCCCAGAAATTACCTAAAGGAAGTGGGGGGAGACCCTACTTGAATTATACGGAAGAAGCACTTGCTGAGGCACTTGCCGCCATTAGGGGCGGCGTATCACAGGCGGAGGCGAGTCGACGATAGAAAATTCCGAGTGGGAGTTTACAAAATAAGTTGGTCGGTATCCACTAACGGTCTCCTGGACACCCGACCGTGTTTTCGGCAGAAGAGGAGCGGCTGTTGGTGCACACTATGACAACAGTAAGTGATTGGGGCTTCCCACTTGCTAAAGTGGATGTGCGCGAAATTTTGCATAAATATCTGGAAAAACAGGGTCGAGTGGTTCGACAATTTACAAACAATGTTTCCGGAAGTGATTTTATGGAACATTTCATTACTCGTAATAATCTAAGTGTGCGGTTAGCCTCCAATATAAAACGTTCTCGCGCAGCAGTCACTCCGGATGTGATTCGTCAATTTTTCGCCAACATTGAAGCCGCTGTAAGAGATGTTGATCCAAATCTCATCTTTAATTATGATGAGAGCAACATCCAAGATGACCCAGGGGCAAAAAAGGTGATTGTGCCAAGGGGGATGAAAAGAGTGGAACGGGTTCAACAGCACTCAAAGGCATCAGTAAGTGTTATGTTTTGTGGAAATGCTGCAGGAACTATATGCTTCCGCCAATGGTGGTGTAGAAAGCCACATATTTATATGAGGGGTGGACGCAAGGTGGACCTCCTGGGACATTCTAAGGGAACAGTCCAAGTGGATGGTTTGACATGCCACTGTTCGAACAATGGTTCTTCCATGTCTTGATGCCTAAAATTAGAGAACTTGATAGCCCAGATCAAAAAGTTCTGATAGGAGACAATTTAGCTTCCCACTTTTCTCCATCAGTGATTAAAGCATGTGAAGAAAATAATATTTCCATTCCAAAAGACCACTTCCCGACTTTGCTGAACAGACTGTGGGTAGCTTTAAGTGGCAAAACCGCTCAAAATTTGATTTCCGGCTTTAGGGGCACTGGCCTGCACCCTTTTAATCCGAATGAAGTGTTAAAGCGGATTCCAGGCGGATTGAAACTTGATGAGGAAGTCGGGACCAACATAAACCAAAACAAGCAGCCAAAATTTGTTCGAAAACGTGGCAAGAAGATTGAAGCAGGAAAAATACTTATAGTTGAGCCAGAGGAGGAGCAAGAAGAAATAGAGCCGGAAAATGATGAGGAGGCTACAGCAGAACCAATAGAACCAGTTGCAGGACCATCCAGAGTACAGCCAAAGAGCCAAGGGCACTCTTTCAAATGTTTGCAGAATTTGTTCAGTCAACAGGAAATTTTACACCGGTCCAGATTGGATTTGTTGTATCATGTGTGAACGATGGATTTGTGGCAGCTGTAACAATGGGAGCAAAGATCCACAATTCACGTGCTCAATGTGCTTCGAATCACCACTTCACTCCGATGACAGCATAAAAGACGCGAACTTCGAGTAAAAAATATTTTTATATATGGTTAGTTCTCAAGAATTTATTTTTATTTTGTGATACTTTTATTACAGAAAACGCTTAATTTTTTTATAGAGAGACTGTTTGTTTATTTTGTTACATGTTTCCTTTAGTCATTTGTTTTGTTTTTAATTTTTTTAGAAAATAAATGTTTATTTTCTTTGTTTTTCATAATAAAAATATTTGTGAAACTTTTGACACACTTAGAATTGGGCATGAAAGTTTTAAAGATAGCGAAAGAAAGAACCTTACCCAATTTTTCTACGTGCCAAAGTAGGCCAGAAACACCATTCTACTTAAGATTACAAGCATTTTTCTGACCTGCCAAAGTAACCCCATTTTTCTGCCTACTTTGGCACCCCAAAAACAATTTTTTTCTGTTATTTGATGACGAAAAATTTTGAAAATAAGGTAAAATGTACATCTTTCATAGTTTGTTACAATAGCCGAATTATAAATTCAATTATTTATTTCGTTTCTGAGATATTTTGCAAAAAGTAGTAAGGAAGCACACAATTAGAATAATAGTTTCGCCGCACCCAATGTGGCAAAATTGGCAATATTTAATATTTAGGCGAAACTATTGTTCTAATCAAATACTTCTAGGATGGACCTGGCCACCTTATGCAACAGCTGATTTTGTTTTGAAGTCTACACGTTCGTAGGCCAGCGGGTCGCGGGTAGCGTTGTTTGTTATTAAATTCCAGCAACGGACCAGACGAATGTACCGCGATGTTCTGTTTCCGCGGCGGCACCTGTTTGCTACACAACTGGTCGGCTGTTTTGTTTCGCCTTTTCCACACACAAACGCTTAGACTGTGCTTATTCACCCTGCTTCGGTCGAAAATGTAAATAGCTAAGTCCCCTCTACAAGTCTTCGGTTCTAATCGTGCGTTGCCTTATTAAAATAGATCAGTTACATTTCTTAGGCTCGCCAAGTTAACGTGGTTGGACTATACATACGTGTTACGCGGAAATGTAATTTTTTAGAAAAATATAGAAAATCTCGAAAATAGATTTTATGTGGTACTGAAGGTTCTCGGCGAGTCGCCATCTTTGAATATAGTAAACTATCTGCAAATGAAACCCAAGTAAATTAAAAAAAAAATTGTAAATAATTTCAAATAAGCTACATCTACGCAGTGTATCGCAGTCAAAAATCGCTAGGTACCGCCACATATCACTGAGCAAAATCATAATGTAATGGTTTTGAAATACCACCATCAAAACGTTTTTTATTGACCAATTTCATTTTTTCTTTCAGTAAATTTTATATAAAAGACTACTGCAGAGCTCTATAGCACTAGATTTTTTGAAAAATCTACATAAAAAATATTCTTACGTTTGGAAGTGCATAATCTTGCACATTTTTTAACACAACGTATTTCATAATTAAAATTGAATATCGGAAATTTAATGCTATATAGCTATGTCTGCTTCTTGCACCTGTATATCAGTGAAAGAAAACCATTAATCCATCAAAAAGTAAGGCGTTCATCGCGGTATTTCCAAATCCCTGAAATGCGTTGAAAATTGCTTGGTCGCTTGGAGCCTGGAACACTCCGTATATTTTTATGAGTTCGGATAGAGATTCCAAACAGATTTCAAACATTTATAATTGTTGAGTACTATGTCCGATAATTTTTGCCATATTTGATATTAAAAATTATTTCTATGTCATTTCTATATCAGTTAAATTATCATCATCATAAGGTTCTCAGTCCGAAGACTGGTTGGACGCGTACCTCCATTCTTTTCTATCCTGAGCTAACCTACGCATTTCCCTAAAAGTAGAACATCCTACATCCCTAACTATTTGAGAGCAGTAGTCTAATCTAGGCCTACCCCTACCTCTTTTTATTCCTATCTCTGACTCTAGTATGTCACGAACTATTCCTTCGTGTCTTAGAAGGTGTCCTACCATCCTATCTCTCCTACTCTTTATTGTTTTCCATACCTTTCGCTTTTCCCCAACTCTTTCTAATACTTCCCTGTTGCTAACCTTATCTATCCACGGTATCTTCATCATGCGTCTGTAGCACCACATTTCAAACGCTTCTACTCTTTTTCTATCCGCTTCTCCTATTGTCCAAGTTTCGCACCCGTATAATGCCGTACTCCATACATACGACGTTAAGAGTCTCTTCCTAGTCTCTATATTAACCGTTCTCGAGCATAACAGTTGTTTCTTTTTGTTAAACGCAACTCGGCCCTGCGCCATTCTTTGTTTTATATCTTTAGTGCTCCTACCGTCTTGAGTTATTTTACTTCCTAAGTAGCAGAAATCCGCGACCTCCTCTATCTTCTCATTTCCAATTTGTATTTCCATTTTAGTTCTATTTTCACATCCCCTACATACCAAAATTTTAGTTTTCTTTTTATTGATTTTCATGCCGAAGCCCTGTGTCAAAACTGCTTCCATTTCATTCAAAGCCGCTCCTAATTCTTCTTTGCTAGATGCTAACACTGCTATATCATCCGCAAATCTGAGCATGTTAATAGTTTGGCCCTGTACATTGATCCCTGAGGCTGTTCTTTCCTTAACAATATTAATCGCATCTTCGATATATAAGTTGAAAACTAGAGGTGACAATGCACATCCCTGTCTCACTCCCTTCCGGATATCTACTTCCCTTTGTTCCTGCTCACATTCTATAACTGCCTTTTGCTCTTTGTAGAGATTATGTATTATTCTTCTGTCCCTGTATTTCATCCCTACCTTTCTCAGCACTTCGAACATCTTCCCCCATTTTACGTTGTCGAAGGCTTTTTCTAAATCTACAAATCCTATATAGACGCTCTTTCTCTTTTCTATCGTTTTTTCTATAATTACTCGTAAAGCTAGAATGGCCTCGCGCGTTCCTCTATTTCGTCTAAATCCGAACTGATCTTCTCCTAATATTTCTTCCGCCTTTTTCTCCATCCTTCTTTGCACAATTCTAGTTAAAATTTTTGACGCATGGGAAGTTAAACTGATAGTTCTAAAATTTTCGCATCTATCCGCGCCTTTTCTTTTTGGCAAAGCTACTATGATGTTCCGTTTGTAATCTTCTGGAATCTCGCCTGTCAGGTATATGCGACTAACTAGTTTAAATAAACGATCTATTACCTCTTGACCTGCGCACTTTAAGAATTCTGCCTGCAAGCCATCTATACCTGGTGCTTTATTATTCCTTAAACTTTTTAGTGCTATCTCAAACTCTTCTCTCATTATAGGACTCCCTAGGTTATCCCCCTCTACACTGCTTTCGCTTTCTAATATATCTTGCACTTCCTGTCCCGCATATAAGTTTCCTAAATATTCTTTCCACCTATCTGCCTTCTCCCCACTTCCGATTAGGATATCTCCTGCCTCATTTCTAATGTTTTTGGTACTAGATCCAATTTCTCTAAAATTTCTCCTAATTATTTTATATGCTTCATCAGTCTTTCCTACTTCGAATTTATCTTCCACTTCTTTGCATTTATTATCGATCCATTGCTCTTTCGCTTTCCTACATTCCCGAATAATTTCCCACTTGATCGCCTTATATCTTTGTTTCCCTGTTTCATCTAACCTATTTTTATATTTTCGCCTTTCCTCTATTAGACTCACAATATGTTTTGTTATCCAGGGTTTCCTACTTTCATTCTGTTTATGACCCTAAGAATTATTAACTTCGACGAGTTTTCACAACCATAGGCGTTTCTTCATTAGTTTCGCAAATGTAAAAATGGAAAAAAAATGCCATAACTAACAAGCAACTTGGTGAAACAAAAACCAGTTATTTACTGCTACTGCTAGCTCCTAAATCTATATTTAATTATAAGAATTATTACATTGTGACAAAATAATGATTTCACACTCTTGACAGTGCGATTACTGTCATCGTCGATTTAAAATTACGGAAAAGAAATACCTCTTTAATTACTCTTGAACAAGTTTTCACAGATTAATATGTAATTTTTCATTCTTTTTGGAAAGACATTTGTATATAGAGTTGCTTATAAAAAATTATTGTTTTCTAGTTATCGAACTCACAAGAGCATAAGTCTCGTTATAAAAATGACACGATTGGCTGAAACATTAAAATCGGCTTGTAACTTGAATCAAACGAAAAATGATTTTTTAAATTACACTAAAATAATTATAGGACGCAAATACCTTTTGCCATTCCCAAAATCCGCAAATAAGAAAACGGTTCCAGTCTTGAGTCATAATAAACAGAATACACATAGAAATCAGTCCCTTCAATTTTCACCCACTCTCTTTCTCCATCGCCGTCACCAACAATCTCTCCGTCTAATTCGCCAATAAAAATTCCATCGTCACAAACAAAGTTCTCGCTGTCAATTTCGATTTGTTTCAACAAGGAATAGGCCATGACGTTTTTAATATCTCGATTTATTTTTGTCTCCAAAATTTCAACCGGGGATTCACCGCGTATTAATGACGACACTATGTATAAAATCAAAGCAGCGTTAAACAGGAGGATAAGCGGCCACCGCAAGCGCTTGAACATGAGAGCGTCACCGACTGAAGCAAATGACTAATGTGGAGTTGACAAAACGGGGAAAAGCTGAAAGTAGGCTGTAATCGTGTCTCGATGTTAAGAATGAGAAGTGGGAAAAAATGATAACGGTTTGTTTATTTTGGTTAAAATTGGAAAAAACCATTAAGGTATTGTAAAATTGTTCAGTCACGTAATGAAGTATGTAATAGTATAGTGAGCATAGTTCTTATTTTAAATAATTAAAACAGTGTGCAGCAAGATGTTAGTTCTCATCCTTTATTGATAAATTATATATTAATAATAATAATAATATCTCTACTCACTCGTACTAACCCTAAGGTTAGCTCCAGAAGCTAACTATATAGCTTGTGCGGGACGGAGGAGGCGGCATATTACTATTATTAGGATATATTTAGGTAATGCGACAAAGAATGCAAATAAGTGCATTTATCAGACTCACAATAGCATCAAGAAGAAACAGCAACCAGAAATAACGAGAAAATACCTGTTAGATGAAATAAGTGAAAAAGGGTTAGATAGATTACTTGCGACGGTTCCTTGGGATGACCCTAAAATTAATATAGTTTTTGAGTTAAAGGGTGTTGAATTTTCTCAGAAATTATTATTCTTAACGTTTCGGAAAATTCACAATTGCAGAAACATTTTTATGAAGCTCCTGCTTCATGTACAGTTTATAACAGTGATATTTTCTTTTTGTTTGTTAGAGTATTTATCTAACAAGACTCTCGACTCTTAACACTTCCCATTTCAAAATCTAGTTACTCAGGGAAAGTTTGACATTCATTAATTTTAAATTACGTCCCGTTTTTAAGTCAACGAAAAATAGCACGTTTAATTAAACGGGAAAAAAACTTGTGTGTGTCAGCTCCGACGCACGACTGGAGTTTACTCCTTACGAACGATTATTTTATCTTTCAATCACTTGATAATAGGGTACACGCGAATGTCAGTTTTATACCCAAATGTGTATTTATCAGATGGTTTATGTTCGAAAATGTCCAACTACATCAAAGTATAAATTGTTTATAAATTCAGTAATTAAGTGACAATCTGCTAAACGTAGATCCCACTGGCAATGAAATAAATACTTTTCCTGGTGTTCAAATGGGTGTTCATTCACATTTCGGCACTAAGCAATATTTGGAGTATTTAATATTAGGTTTTCCGTACTAAATCAAAAAGATTCAACAAATTTAGGAACGAACAAACACTGCAAATGCTGACTTTACAACGCCAACTGTCATATCTACTCTATGCCACTCTATTTTCACTAATTCCATGGTCTATGCAGTCAGACATAAACAGCCGTATCCATAGATACGTACATAATTTCAATGTGACAGATAATGTAACGCTTGATTTTACTACTCATAAAATTTCCGTACCGCGGGCTATAGCTGAAAATCGATTCTTAAGGAGCAAACTCCAAAAACACAGATTTTAATGATGATTGGATACGGCTATAGATAAGGACGCATGCGGAAGCACATGAGTTATTTAATCAAGAACATTCGGATACTCTCCATTGCAAGATCTGCTATAAGTAAATAGGGCTTTTCATCATAGAAAATTGCTGATGCGCACGCGCGATCGCGCCATGACAGTTTCGGACCATGACGTTTTATTGCGTTTTGTTTGCTTGTGTTTATTAATGATTAATAATAGGCCCATTGCCGTTTACGCTGTGAAAGCTTTGTGAGGCATATCCGTTGTGTATGCAACCCGTACTACTTACGTATCTGCATCCCTTTCTAACGCGAAGAGGTGATCAGGTGTTTTTCTCAGGGAGCAGCTTTTTGATTATAATGGTGATATATTGCGTTACTTACGTCTGTAAAAGCGTTCAGTAGCAAGGTAATCGTTTCATGGGTAAGTAGGTAACAAGTTTGGTTGAGGATTAAAAATTAAAAAATACCTAAAACGTACTTGAAAATTAGACTTAATAGTTATGCAAAGAAGGTTACTGAGAAAAACTAGGTGAAAACGCGTGTTTGCTCCAGAAATTAACTAAAACTATGCATATTAATGTTGTTACTGTTGTATTTAGTGCTTCTGTTATCCTATCAACTCATAAAAATAAATAGATAAATAAATAAAGAATAGGATGGTAGAACACCTTCTGAGACACGAAGGAATAGTTCGGGACATACTAGGGATAGACACAGATTAGACTATTGCTCTCAAATAAATCAACTTGCCTGTTAAACCGGCTTCATCAAATCAAACGGCTATTTGTATGAGAGGGCAAAGAATAGGCTAACTTAAAAAGAGAAGGAGATACGTAAGTACTGTGGGTTGTCTAAACCTTGAGAGTCTTCACTTTTGCTTCCATTTGGCCCCCGGTTGGTGTTTATATAAATTCTTTAGTCTATAAACCAATTGAATATTTTATGGCGAACGGGCCCAATGGTTAGTTTTTGATGAAGCCATTTCTTGCTCAAATGGCTCAGTACATTCTCATAAATGCGGGTATTAAATGTACGAGTGGAACTTATACGATAGGGTTTTTAAGACCCTAAAAGTGCTGCTCGATACATATTTAGATTTTTGCGGTTTGATTTGGTGCCAGCTTTGGCAGATATTTTTATCAGTGATAACGATGGTGATGTACCCAATCAGAATATTTGGTTTTTCATCAAGAAGGGACGCCTCCTCACTTTGGCATAGAGGTCCGTTAATATCTTGACACTTGACACCAGATTCCCCGAAAGATGGATAGGGCGACGCGGAGATCAATTGGGTGCCCAGCACGTTCCCTTGACTTTAACCTCTTTAGAATTCTTTTTATGGGGTTATTTAAAGTCCTGGATAACTAAGACGATTTACAGCAGAGTATTCGCAACGAGTTTTGTATGATTAATATTTTGTTTTCATTATTATTATTATTATTTTTTTCTTTGAAGTAAATATCGTATTATTATTAAATAAGTTACCAATTTTCAGTCATCGTTTAAGGGGTACGGTCTATCCAACAATTTGTCATTTAAAAAGATTATGACGTCATTGTGCATAAACCAGGGACGCCATTAGCATCTTTTTCCAAAAATATATATTTTCTGAAAACATAATGGCGCAGTTATGAATTTTCCGAAGCATTAAAAATTATATTTTTGAGAAAATTCAGTGCCCTTATAACACAGCGAGAGAGAGAGAGAATTGATATTCTCATAGTCCTAAATTACGGAAAGTGATGATGCAGAGGGCAGGATAAGAGCCAAACAGATTAAAACTAAAAAAAAAACACAAACAGTTAAAATAATAATTCATCGAAATCAACACAACAAAGCGGTTCATTAGTACCCAAAATGCTCTAAATGCTTGAATATTTCGAACAAGCAGCCAAATCAACAAAGAAAGCACTATAGTTGTGCTACATTCTCATCAAATAAGGCGTGAGCAATATATCAAATCTGATTTGAAGTGACTTTCTGAAGCTGTTCAAATTATAATTATATCCTTATTATGGTCATTGTCGTTTTACTGTTAGGATAATTTTAATCGCTAGTCGCACGACTTGGACTTCAAAGTAGACACGAAGTTGACATTATCTTACGAGAGGTCATCTCCTGGTCTGGTGATTTAATGTTATAGTATAGAGATGCAATTTACGGGGAAATGCCTTGGCATATCGTAAAAGATTTGCATACAAAATACCTATATTTTTGTTGTTTGTCGGCTTGCGGCTTTGTTGGACTAACTCATATTGAGGAATAAAATAGCACCAGACAATAAGGAAGGAGATTTTCAAGTGTATAAAGTATAAGGTTCTTTAGTATGTTAAAAATTGAAGGGTTGTAATTCCTTGGCTTGTTCCAAGATATCAAGAGTCCGGATTAAGGAAGGAGGATCTAGGGTTATGAGTCTAAAAAGGTCCTTATAAGTCAAATATAAAAGTTTTATGGCCGGGTCTACTGCCTCGCTAATGTGAACGCAATTTAATATTTTTCTTTCCACGCGAATACGAAACAGACCACTTTGCTGACGGAAACTTTTTAAAACAGACCCCAGAGTTGACACACGCATTTTAAACAGACCCCTTAGCTGACCTCTCACCAGACACACGCATTCCTATTTATATTGTTTCTTTGTAACCAGTATCCAAGAGACTCGAATCCCCTCACCTCTTGTGACACTTTTCTTTCCCACATCTCTTCTCTGGCTCGCCCCTACATCTTCTGAACATCAAGATGTTTGGCTTCTCTGTATTTATTCATATCGTTCATGCTTCGCACTCGTGTAATGCCGTTTCCCGCACGTATGTTTCTAAGAGTAAGAGTATCTTCTAGGCTTCTACATTTAGTGTTTCTATCAGTTTTTGTAAAATGCAATTCGGCCCTGTGCTATTTATTTTATGTCTCTACTGCTCTTACCATCATGAGCTATAAACATCTCAAATAACAGAAATTTGGGACTTATAATTTTCCCTTCAGATTTGTACTTTTATGCGCTACTTCGTCTTATTTTTACCAATCTCCATACCATAGCGCTCTAACAAAGCTGCTTCCATCCGATTCAAAACTATGTATAATCCTTCTTTACTGTATGTATGGTTACCTATGGGTACGCTTATTGGCAGCGAGTTGGCAGGAAGAATTTAAAAGTCTGATACGCCGCCTTCGTCTGGAAACTTTGTGGAGTCCACAATGTATCTGCAGCCTACTGATGAGTGTGAGGTAATTGATGTGATCAATGAGCTTAAAAATAACAAATCGCCCGGAGTTGATGATATTAAATCTGAAACTCTTAAATTCATTGCAGACGAAATAGCACCCCCGCTTAGTTTCATCATTAACAATATTTTTGTGGCCGGTGTATGTCCCAAAGAATTTAAAATCGCATCCGTAACGCCGATTTATAAGAGTGGTGGAAGGGAAGACATGGATAATTACAGACCGATATCTATTATTACTAATTTCGGCAAGATTTTTGAAAAAATTTTACATCGCAGGTTAACTAGATTTGTGGAGAAACACAATGTCCTTTCAGTTAAACAATTCGGTTTTAGAAAGGGAAAATCTGCTGAAGATGCTATAGAATGTCTGGCGTCTCTAATGTATCGGGCGGTCGACCGTAGTGTGCCTGCTATGTGCGTTTTTCTTGACCTTAAAAAGGCCTTCGATGCCGTGAGTCATGGTCGACTGCTTGATGTTTTGGAGAGGTTTGGTATTAGAGGGAAGGTGCATGATTTGATGGCGAGTTACCTCAGTGAACGTTCACAACATGTAAGGATCGGGTCTGCTGTTACTCACAGCAAAGTTGTCAAATTTGGAGTACCTCAAGGTACTATATTGGGACCGGTTTTGTTCACATTATACATTAATATGTTCAATGTAGATACCTTTGCAGATATTATTAGCTATGCTGATGATACCGTCTTGTTTTATACGGGGAAAACGTGGGAAGAGCTGAAACTATGATAAAAACAGATTTTAATAAAATTATTAACTTTCTTAATTATAAACAACTAAGCCTAAATTACAGTAAAACGAAATTCATGCCTTTGACATCATACCGGAACATGCTACCATTGTATAGTTGCATCAGATTTGAAGGTGAAAATAAAATTATAAGTGAAATAAAACGGGTTGATCGCTTTAGGTATTTGGGTGGACTGCCATCTTAGGTGGGATGTACATGTAAATAATTTATGTGGAAGTATGAGAGGGCTATTATACAGTTTCAAGATGCTTCGAAATATATTGGATGAGTCTCGGATGGTTACCGTCAGAGTTGGGGAAGATACTTCAAAAAAGTAACTAGAATCAAGATACAAGATACCAGCCAGCAGTTTAACATAATATAAAAGATACAAGATACTTTCCATCTAAAGTATCTAGATAGAAGATACTTTTGTATCTAAGATACTTCAATAGAAATAGATACTTTTATTAAAATAACTGAGTTTTAATGTTTTTATTGCTGATACGATTGCACCTCTGTATTGCCTTCATTCCAACAAAATATCATCCGCTACAGTTTTTCTCACTTTAATGATTTTTAATTTTGATAATTACTAGCAATATTTTAAAAAGTGCCGGTAACGCCATAACTATGTAGCTTTATACTAAAATCAATTAAGGAATTCAGAAATGCGCCCATATTCAAGTTGATGTATTTAAAAAAACAGCGTTAGGTAATCCGCAGAAGAAATGGACAATCTGTATGTGTGAAAATAATTTTATATAATATAGAGAATCAAAAATAAAGTTGTGTCGTCTATATAACTTTTTCTCTGGAATGCATAATAAAGACGCAAAAATCACACCGTGTATACCTAATGTTAAAAATATTCATCCATTTGTTGAATATGAGTAGATGTTAAAAATATTTGATCAATTATTATTGTGCAAAAACAAGCAGTCAAGATTCTTATTCTCATGGTACGTAAAATGTAAAAAATAAGTGTTCTTATTTACACTCTCCTATTTTGATCAAAAGGCCACCCGCTAAATCACGAACCACACCCGTGTTCATTCCTAGGTAAGGTGGTGGGACTCACTGACAACTTCCAAAATAATTCCGGTATCTAAGATATTCAAAAAGTATCTTAGATACTCAAAAAGTATTTTAGATACTTAAAAATATCTGAGATAGTTCCAAAGTAACTAAGATACTTCCAAAAGTATCTTAGATACTAGATTCTTTATAAAAGTATCTTTATTTTCAGATACAGATAGTCATTACAAAAAGTATCTAAGATAAAGTATCTAAGATACCAAAAGTATCTAAGATACAAAAAAGTATCTAAGATGTAAGATATTCCCCAGCTCTGGTTACCGTATACTACGCATTGGTTCAATCACGCTTAACGTATGGTATTATTGGTTGGAGTGGTGTGTTGGACTGCCATTTGCATAAACTAAATATACTACAGCTTAAACTAATAAAAATTATATATAAGAAAGATATTACTTACCATACAAATCTTTTATTTCGGGAATCAAATTTTTTTAATATTCGCCAACTATATTACTTTTCAGCTATTTGTTACCAGCATAGAAATAAAGAAAGTATTAATCAGAAAGTGGATACCTATCTCACCAGATTTGTGACTGATGGTAAAGTAAAACTACAGTTTCCAGAAAAAACAATAGGTCAACGAAACCATTTATATCTAGCTCCAAAATTCTACAACATTTTACCATCTCAGATACTTAACATTGCATCATTTAGGAAATTTAAAAAAGAAGCTAAGCAATTCATGCTGAAGTTAGAAATAGGTATTTTCCACAATTTAATTAATAATAGGTGAAAGTTGACTAGGCGAATTTTGCTTATGAATTTCTCCTTGCATTTTTACGCTTTGCACCTCGATTCCACATTGCTATTTCTTGCTTCCAGTTCTTTTTGTACTTATATGCATTATGTGCACGTTTTAGTTTAATTTTCTCTCTCTTTCGCAATTTCTCACCCGCGCACAAGTCATTTGTACTTTTGCGGGATAAAATTGTTTATTTTGATTGTTATTGAGTTGTACTTATATGATTTTTTGGTGTGTATCTAACTAAAAAAAAATAAACAAATTATTATTATTATTATTATTACCTAGAGGAGTTATCCGTAGCTGGATGATCAATACTGCTATATCATCATCCGCGAATCTGAGTTTGACTCTGTGTATGAATCCCGGAGGCTATTTTATCTTTAACAATATTTAGGTTTTAGGTATCTTATCTTCGACATATAAATTAAAAACTATATAGTGGTGACAAGGAGTACCCCTGTCTCACTCCCTTTCGTATATCTATGATCTTTAACTAAATGGATACTAAAACCATAGCCGTGATTAAAATCTTGGCTCATTACAGTGGCGTAACAAAGGATGACAGGGCCCGTATGCAAAACTGCTTAGTATGCCCCCCCTCCGTGTTATAGAAATATTTTGAATGAGAGGTTTCAAAATTGGGAGAAACATAAAAGTTAAAAACTTTTTTTTATTTCACTGCTAAATACAAATAAAATAAAACCCAGATAAAAACCAACGTAGGTATGTATTAAAATTATTTTTCTACGGATTTTCATTTCCTACGGCCACATTGTAAGGAAATATTCATTTCCTCCGAGTTTCATAGGCTACTAAACTGTCATTGAGACATTTTAATTCAATGATTAGGGAATCATACCCCAATCATTACATAGAGAATCAACCGCCTCTAAGAGGCTTTGTCAGTTTGACAAAGCATTACTGTCACTGTGCAAAGCAGTCCCCATAAATTCAGTCAATTTATGCAATAAAACACTATTCTTAAGTAGAAGTAAATATGGATAGCGATTGTTACAATAAAATATTAAATTTAACACCCCCAGGTATCGTAGAAATGGCGATAGTAACCTGTTTAAATTTACTTCCAAAAATATCAAAGAGAAAATACGAAAATTCGTACAGAAATTTCATGGATTGGCGCAAAGGTTTTTTTGGAATAAATAAAGTAATCGTATTTCAAACTATAACCATCTTAATAACTAAAATAATATTTTCTTCTGGCCTTACTATTAGCAAAGCCCTCAACTAGGTCTTTGGTATTCTTTGCCGATGCAGCTGTATGCTCAATTGCTAGAACAGCTAGAACAGAAAGGTCATGTAGGTGAATTTGACTAGTCGAATTTCTCAAGTAATTTTTGATAATTTTAAGTTTACTAAATGACCTTTCTGTGGTTGCAGTTGTAACGGGAAGAGTCAAAAATAAAAGTAAACAGATTAGCACTTCTGGAAAGTCACTTTCTAGAAAGCCGTATTTTTGAAGCAATATATTTGTTAAGTCTCTCACATGTTTTAATTGATAAGGTCTTTCACCATTGAAACCGCATTAACAAACTGAAATTAACATTTTTTACTAACTGCTTCCGAATATTTTAATTGTATCCTGTCACAGCAATCTACAATTTCGCTGTCTTTCATACTAAGAAAATGTTTGGGTTGTAGAAATCCAAATATATTTGTAATTCCATGGAAACTCTTGAAACAGTTTTCAAGTTGCTGGATGACTACGTCAGTTGTTAAATAGAACACATTAACCTTAATCCTTAAACAGCATTTCTGGAGTTAGAAAAAGTGTACGGAGTGGTGAGCCAAAAAGCGAGGTCCCATGCTTTGAGTACCATAGTCGGCGTCTTTGATAAGAAGGACGCAAAACAATTAAAATTATAACAGGACACGACAAAAAGGGATACAATTAGAAGCAAAAAAAGAACATAGTTAAATGTATAATTATTATATTACAACCAATCAAACCCAGGATTGAGCCTAGGAGAAATTCGATTCGAGGCTCTTTTAGAGGTACGGTCTGGTCGGTGTGGACAAGGGCCCCCCTAGGTGTTGGGTCCGTATGCACCGCATAACAGGGCATACCCTTCGTTACGCCACTGGCTCATTATACAAAAAAGTAAATTATTTTAATTATGTTTTGCAGACACGCATGTGAATCAAATAGATTTTAAAGAAATTACCAACTGTTCTACTAAGAATCGATTTTGTCATTATATTAATCGCAGTTAATTGTACGGTAGTTCAATTAAAAGTAACGATCTGCTTTGAAAAGGATTTGTACTACATAATTAGAGGCAAATTCTTAAAAGCCTGCTTATCTTATAAAAAATAACCACTCCTTACGCAGGATAATTAAGAGTCATTATATTAATTAAACAAACTTGTATTACCTACATTCAAAGAGATTTTAGAATTAGTGGTAGTTAGGGCGACCAATTGTTGAAACACAAGAGTTCCAAAATCCGTCGGACAAATCCCGACGTTCCCATTATTCAAAGTCAAATAATTTTATTTTATCGAAAATAATAAGTTAATAAGTTACTCGTCATTAAAGTCTGTTCTAACAATTAACCAATAAACATTAAATATAGGCACAATTATTTCGCAAAATGTCGGTGTGGTCCACGGTCCAGGACCAAAAATTACAAGGCAGGCAATTTTCTGTTTCGTCCAAAGTTGCAACCCCTAAAGAGGTACCAGTAGTCCCCAAATAATTGAGTCTATATTGATGAAATTTTGCACAGAACCACAAAACATAACCGCCAATTCGAATAACTTTCATGGGACCATCATGGGGCATTTACTAAAATTAGGTACTTTGGTGTGTACAGAACCAAAATTCTAATTTTTTAAAGGGAGTGACTACTGCTCCGGCCGCCGGCCCCCTGAAATTTTGTTTGAACACGGTCGGGCATGCGCATTACAGAATGTCAACACAATTTGCATTTTGGAGGCGTAAAAAAAATAAAGCTGAGAGAACGCATTTTAAACAAAGCCCTTACTTGCCCTCTCGCACCAGACACGCATTTTTTGGAAAAAAGATGATGTAAAAACAAGCAAAATATATCAAACCGCTGCGGGGTCAGAAATCGTCTAGCCGTAGGAGAACAAAATGGCAGTTCTGTACGATATCCGCACACCCACCGAGACCGTTGGCGTCACTAGCCGATAACGATATTCTTAAACGTCATTTTACGGACATTATAAGTAATGCGCGCGTCCTACCGTATTGGAATAAAATTTCAGGGGACCGCCGGCCGGAGCAGTAGTCACTCCCTTTTTTAAAAGGGAATTCCGCATGTCTGCATAAAATTATTTGGATAGGTACCTCATAAAATGTAATGAACTAGTTTTATTGATGCAGATATTATTAGTTTGGCAGATATGTTATGATTGCACTTTGAATTTTTAACTTTCCTATTATTTAATACCTTGGTGAATTTTCCCCTTTTTTGTTAACTAAAAATACATTATTCTACCTACACAATATTATAACGTATTTCGATTTGAAACATAACTTTATTTGCAGTGACTATTTACAAGAACTATTTACAATTGGTCAATTGGTGTATTAATTAACAGCAACGATTTAACACTAATGGACGAACACAAACTTAACAGTCCCGACCATGCCCTGCTACGCTGCCGACCGGAATCCGTCTCGCACTGCGCATGACGTCACATCGAGGCGAAATTGACGCGAGAAGTCTCCGAAAGATCTGGTTGGCGGATGTGTTTTTGCTTTATCGGCGCGAACGTTAAGTGACAAGCGTCAAAATGCCAAATTGTGCGGTGGCTAAAAATGGAACAAGTTTGACTTAATATAGAAATTGTCAGTGAAAAATGTTTGAGTCAAATAGGAAAATTACAGTATTTGAAAAAAGTTTTTGTATGGAAATTAAGAAATGGTTTGTTGGAGATGAAGACGAGTAATTTTGGATGGAGGTGAGCTTATTCAAGAAAATGATTACCTAATTGAGAAGAGTTTGACAGCTACAATTTTTTGAAGTGTAAAAATTCAAATCTTGCATTCGCGCTATTTGTTTGTCACATATGTAGATCTAAGTAGGTTGGTGTCTCTCGAACCGCCACCTCGATTTTACGTCATCGAAGTGAGAGGAGCAAGGAGCGATATGCGCCGTAGCATACCATAGTGTTTATATTATGGTCCCGACTATTTCTACAACTTAATAACGCCCACTCAGTCCTAGCGGTTAACGACAATTTTGGCCGAAACCCTGCAAATTGTGTTAAAAGCATGAAACTTGGTCGGCAGCTTAAATAGGTCAAATTAAGAGATTTTGCCCGCAGTACCCAAAAAAATACCCCGTAGGAGCAGCTCAGGGGCGGAACATATTCCAAGGGGCTTGAATTTCAAAAATAATTAAATAATAACCAATGTGGGCAAGTAATATGTCATTTTATATTGATTTGATATCGCTGAAGTCAATTTAAACCATATTTTATTTATACCTATAAAATTTTCAAAATGGCGGCCAAATTTCCAATTTTAATTCAAAATTTTGTTAAATTCGCTAATATTAAAAAAATTGTAAAATGTATAACATTTTTATTTAAATTGCAGGCTCTTAACCTGTTCTAATGATATTTTTTTGATATCCCCAAAAATTTCAAAATGGTTGCCATTTTTGAAAGTAAAATTTATTTGCAGTACCTATACCCTGTTGGATATGGATGGACGAACTGAGGGCATTATAGAAATTTAATTTTTCGTTTCTTTTTATTTAACATGTCGACAATTTGTTTTTGAAGATAACTATACCTACATACAGGGTGTGTCACGACGAGTTCCTATTAGACGTTTGTGGAGAAGCGCATAATTCGGCTAATAATTAGCTCTTGCTATAATACTTGCACCAAGCGTGTAACGTGTAAGTATACAGCAAGCAGAATTGCATGGTTCGAGTGCGTAGGGCAAAGCACCGCGTACTGATGAGTCTCGAAATGACGAAACCAGTGGTCTACGGTTTTCCATGCACATTCGAAACATGCGATATTGACAACTTTTGACATACATAAGACTAGTGCTGGTAGAGCAGGAAAGTACCTACCTACGTAGAGATCTAAGGATGTTTCAAGCTCGACGATATGTTTGGGGTAGCATCCCGTATAAGATCTCGTAGTACCCAAAATCTGGATTTAGTTCTATAATTCAAAGCCTGGCGGTGTACTTGCCCGAGGAGTAGTTGTTCGAACGGTCCAGTACCACACAGAATTCTGAAAATTTATAATATCACGTTTCAAAATATTCTCTATTTAATGAAAGTAATGGCAACTTAATTTAACTTCCGCTTATACCGGAAGTGGCACTTAACTTCCTTATTTTAAATAGAACAAATACCTAATTTTTTACACTTTCCGGTTCTCCATAAAATTTTAGATGGACTTTAATAAATAACCTCTGAATGTCAAAATTTACAAGATATACGCGAGTTGCAGGGTACTCTTTGGCGTCTGCGGCAAAAGAAACAAATTCAAATCGAAACAATTGCGGGCGGTAGCATTAATGACAAAGGTCTAAATTAAAGTTCAGTGTACTCAAAGTTTGAAAATACTGCGAACAGTGATTAGGATGCGACATTAAACTGAGAAATCAAAATATTGCCAGAACTCAACAAAATTAAATGGAACGCCCCCTTTTATGCACTTTTTGGATTTATATCTACTCCAACTAAAATTTTCCGTAGAATCCAAAAAGTGCATAAAAAAGGGGACGTTCCATTTAATTTTGTTGAGTTCTGGCAATATTTTGATTTCTCAGTTTAATGTCGCATCCTATATATACTTGGGTCGCCGAACAGACGGAGTGATCACCCTGCAAGAACGTGCTCTAGGTGGGACCACTATCAATTTAGGACAACCGAACCGCAGTGATGCGCTTTCTTTAGACCCAACGAAGTTGCATCACTCCAATTCGGTTGTCATAAATTACTATTGGCCCCGCTAGAGCACGTTCTTGCAGGGTGATCACTCCGTCTGTTCGGCGGCCCGAGTATAATCACTGCGTAGTATTTTCTAACTTTGAGTTCATTGAACTTTAATTTAGACCTTTGTCATAAATGCTATTAATTTGAATTTGTTTCTTTTGCCGCAGAACCCCAAAGAGTACCCTGCAACTGTAAAAAAATTGAAAACTCGCGTATATCTTGGAAATTTTGACATATAGAGGTTATTATGTTACATAAAGTCCATCTAAAATTTTATGGAGAACCGGAAAGTGTAAAAAAATTAGGTATTAGTTCTATTTAAAATAAGGAAGTTAAGTGCCACTTCCGGTATAAGCGGAAGTTGGATTAAGTTGCCATTAGTTCCACTAAATAGAAAATATTTGAATTCATGATATTACAAATTTTCAGAATTCTATTGTGAGCGCTTCTCTACAAACGTCTAATAGGAACTCGTCGTGACACACCCTGTATGTCGGTATAGTTATCTTCAAAAAGAAATTGTCGACATGTTAAATAAAAAGAGAAACAAAAAATTAATTTTCTATAATGCCCTCAGTTCGTCCATCCATATCCAACAGGGTATAGGTAGGTACTGCAAATAAATTTTACTTTCAAAAATGGCAACCATTTTGAAATTTTTGGGGATACCAAAAAATATCATTAGAACAGGTTAAGAGACTGCAATTTAAATAAAAATATTATATATTTTACAATTTTTTAATACATATTAGCGAATTTAATAAAATTTTGAATTAAAATTGGAAATTTGGCCGCCATTTTGAAAATTTTATAGTTATAAATAAAATATGGTTTAAATTGACTTCAGCGATATCAAATCAATATAAAATGACATATTACTTGCTAACATTGCTTATTATTTAATTATTTTTGAAATTCAAGCCCCTTGGAATATATTCCGCCCCTGAGCTGCTCCTACGGGGTATTTTTTTGGGTACTGCGGGCAAAATCTCTTAATTTGACCTATTTAAGCTGCCGACCAAGTTTCATGCTTTTAACACAATTTGCAGGGTTTTTTTGTTAACCGCTAGGACTAACTGGGTCAATTCAATATCGCACTACACTAGTATTTCCCTTTCCCCTTCTCTCTATCGCTTGAAATTCATTCAACACTAACTTCGCGAAAGATTTCGGCTCTTTATATACATATTACGAAAGATTATTCTAAAACCTCCAATATTCCATATCTTGACGGTGACTCACATATTGACAACATCTGAAATGGTAATACGCATATAGCTAAACGGACGGCAAGTGCAAAAGCGCACGACTAACACTGACCCTTCCTTAAAAGAATGATCGCCCTCGATCAGAAATCATCTCCTTCTGTAACTACAGGGTAACACTCTTGTCGGACACTTCTACCAAAACCGATCTTCTTCCACCTTCCTTTCATCTTAGCATAGATAAGTTGTTATCATTCTGTTGGGTATCCCTCCAGGTCTGTGCGTGTTCTTCCTCGACCTGTATTTGGGTTCAATGGCATCTGATTGGTTGTATGTGCCCTTTCTTCTCTTGCTTTACAAAGTACTTGCAATCTTCTAGAAAACGCATCCTATGCCTGTATCACTTTATCAGTATCAAGTGCAAACTTGCTGCTTAGCTCAGGGTATTTCAGGACAGGGGCAGGACACAGACCCTTCCTCAGCTCTTCAAATGTTCCAATGAACTCCTTCATCTACTCAAAAGGTCTGCCTTTCTCGGTCAAGCGATACAAAGGCTTCGTTATGTCTGCAAACCTTTTCACGAAACGGCGGTAATAGGTGCATGATCCCAGGAAACTACGAAGTTTATGTTTATCCCTCGATGCTGGCCCATTTCTCAATGCATTAGTCTTCTACGGATAGGTTGTAACGCCCTCGGTTCACATGATGTGCACCCAAATCAAAACAGCTGACACTTCTGCGGGCTTAATTTCAAATTGGCTCGCCTCGACTTCTCCAAGACGTCGCACAAGTTCTTTAAGTGCTGGTCAAATGTCTTCCCCATCACGATAATATCGTTGAGGTACACCAGGCAAGTCTTCCAATGCATCCCTAGCAGTACTGTCTCCATTATGTAATCCATTAATGTGGCGGGTTCGTTGCAGAGCCTAAATGGCATCGATGTGAACTGCCATAAACCAGTCCCGGCGGAGAACGCTGTTTTCTTTTTATCTTTGGCATGCGGCTCAACTTACCAATAACCACTCTTCAAGTCAAGGGTAGAAAACTATTTGTAACCCGCCACTGTGCCCATGGTACCGACAATTTTCGTGACGTCATTCAACCGCCTGTAGTCCACACAAAAACGAGTCGAACCATCTTTGTTGCTTAGCAATACTGGTGAAGGTTCAGTTACTCATTGTCCGTGCCATGTCTTTAATCAATTTTAGTTTGTTCCGTAAAGGGTACTCTTCTACGGGGCTGTCTGATAAAAATGTAATCACCGATTTTGGTAATGTGTTCGATCACTCCCGTCTTTCCTAGGCCACTATCTCTCATTGAGAAGACATCTTGATATTTCATCAGTAGTCGAATCAGCTTCTCACTCTATATCTGGACTAGCTGTTGGGAACACTCTTCCAACATTTATCCCCTAGTAGCGTTGGCAAATTCCTGGCTGAAATCTTCTGGTCTTCATCCTTCTTCTAATTCTTATTTACCAAAACAATTCGCGATACGGTATCACCAACTAATGTGCCCTTGCAGATCTTCTAGTCATACTCGGCGATGCTCGCTGCTCTTACAAATACTTGACATTGACATCGACATCGACAATTAGCAAACTTTTCTTTATCTCCACGTATATCGGTTCGACTAATCCTACCAATCAACTCGGAGAATCTTCTATTCAGATTTGTACGATGTTCTCGGACTTAGCAGACAATACATCATCTTGGACGTTCACTCGGTATGCATTGTTCTTCAGTCGAGGAGAACTCATCACCAGTTCTTCCTCACCAATACAAAGTACACCAACTCCAATATCAAGCACAATCCCGTGCTTCCTTATACAGTTGATCCAGGTCCAGTATCATCCATAACGTCGCCCACAAGAACTCTCAGTCGCATGACAACTTCTTCTATGACCATGTCGATTTCTGCTTCTCCGTAGATAGCCGTTCTCTTTCATCGGAAGCAGCAACTCATTGGATCTTCTTTCTGGTCGGCCTAATTCTCCGATAGGACACAACATATCTCCTTACTATCGTGTCAGTGGTTCCCGTTTTCTTTCCGTCAATAATTCCATCGATTTTAAGACTATCCCAAACTCGAGTCAATCTCCACGCCCTCACTTCTTCTACTTGTGCTTGGTAGAATTGGGTCAGCTTTCGTCCCTCAGAACTCTAGTTTCCATGATACCCGAAGGTACCAGCCTCATCCTAGTCTCATCTGGGAGTGTTGCGGCACTTGTTTGTTCTTCTCTCCACAATGCCAACAATTTCTTTTTCTTCAACTATCCCCTACGAGTTCTGTTATTTACAAGTTTTTAGGGTTTTAGGGTCAGCTTCTCCACAACTTTCTCCTGCAGGCCTTTGCCCGAGTCATCTTTCATCTGGAGCAAATTGGAGTATCCCCGGGATGTTTGCTTTGCGGCTAATATTCCAAGGCGTGAACCAAAGTATCTGCCAATGCCTTTGTGCCTAGTCAACTTAAGTAAAAGCTTAATTTCACTATCTTGCAGGTCTTCGAGGAAGTTTTCCAGGCTCTCCAAGAATTCCTTCGAGGTTGTTTGATATGCTAGCCGGACCAAACTGGCAATATATATCGGCCTCGAATAATTCTTGTAAGGTCTTGTTAGAACGTTGAGGCTCTCCTGTAAGCTGAGTCTGGTGCACTTATTGGAGCTTCGAAGTCACCATACCTAATCTCTAAACGCTTTATACTATCTCATTGTAATCATACAGTTTGTCACTCTTTACGGCTTCCAGTACATTCAAAGCGTCTCTGGTGCATCCAACAAATCAATCGCCTTTTCTGCCTTTGGCCCACTGAGTCGCCGCTACAGCTGCTTCGAACTGTCTAACAACGTGAGTATGCCACGAAGACTTGCCATCGAACGTAGGTGGTTTCGGTTTAACGGGGGACCTTCTATCTTCTTCAATTTCGGCACCTTCCATCTTCGGAGTCTTTCGCTTTTCTAGTTGTGCCACTCTCTCATTAATCTTGGATATCTTGTTGTCTACCTTTACTGTTTCCTGTGCTCTTCTGATATTCGAGTCTCTAGTTGACTGACTCTTATTTCAAGTTGATTGGTTATTCCGGTAATTCTCGTCGTCACCTGTTCTTGGCTTCTTCCTATGACTGATTCCATTTCTTCTTGATTGCCCCTCATTTCTTCTAGGTTGTGCTTCATTATTTATTGATTGTTTTTCATCGTTTCATCTAGATTACCCTTCATTTTTTCTTGGTTACTTTTCATCGCTTCGCTCAAACTACTCTTCAGGCCCAGATTAGACTACTGCGCTCAAATAGTTAGGGATGTAGGATGTTCTACTTTTAGGGAAATGCGTAGGTTAGCTCAGGATAGTAAGTACGCGTCCAGCTAGTCTTCGGACTGAGAACCTTATGATGATCATGATGACCTTGAATAGCATCGGAACAGCATCCATTTCCATTGTCCGATCGAACTGCTCTGAACGCATTGAAAATCTCAGCACAGTTTTTGTAACAAAAGAGTGTAGGCATTTATTATAAATAAAACATTTTTCATGTCTGGTGTACCTAACAATTTAGAGTTCCGCCATTGACTGTTTTCGCAGGTGCATTTCGTAGTTACTTACCTTAATAACCAACGAGCAAAAAATCTCAAAATTTATGGCTTCCTTTGTTGAAAGTGGAGATACAATCACAAAAGAAGAACATTGGCAAAGATGCAGCTACATTTTGCTCTTTTTTTGAATTACAATTATGGGAACAGTCTATACAGAAAATTTATGAATGCAAATGGTTGATTTATTCCGTTCGTTGCTGGTGGCAAAGCGTTATAAACACATAAACACTGGGCCATTCTTATTCATCAGTATAGTGTGGGAGCTCATCAACTCCGTAAATTGTGCGAAAAATACAATATGCTCATTTCGCATCTAATAGTGTATCTACGAGGGCGTTCCGTTGTATAGTTATCCAAGGTAGTTTTGCAAGCCTAAAAGTAAATTTAATCATTCATTACAGGGCGTTCTATTTTATTGGCCCGCGAATACTATCGTGGTTATTAGGCAGAAGGTTAAAAGGGATAACGATAATGGCATTTTTGATGTTTATCAAATTTGCCTTTTGATATAAGGTTCAATCTGAATAGTTTCTGAAAAATCCTGGAAAAACTGAGGGTCTATTGGATACTTAAGGAAAACTTAATATTACAACCCTGAAAATTTCAAGTTGTTGGTTTTTCATAGCGATATCTCCATTTTAAAATATTTTTAGTTACACTACACTTCTGGTTATACCTATCTACGACGGTTATTGAAAATTTTTTATTTCCTTGAAAAAGAATAGGGGGGTTCGGAGAAAAATAAGATATCTATTTTTGGCATGAAAATGACAGAAAATTGTTATTGTAACTGATTTACGGCGAATTTTTTTTTCTAAAAAATTCTTTTGCAGCGTAATAAGCGAAAGAAATTAGCTTATCACGCCCACATGCTAGTTCGCTTTGTTATTGGTTTGACGTCAGAGATTCGTAAAGCGCTCCTCCCACTTCTCTTGAAGTGCCCGTGAAGCTGTACCTATCTTATAACATACTTATTGGGACTATTTCGAGCGTGAACTTTTAAAGTAAGGTGTCAAGGAAACATAAAACAAAGACAACATAATCGATATAATGATGCAACAAGGGTATCAAAAGTCCGATTCACATAATTTGCCATATTTATGTAGTAGGTAGGTAAATGTCCCGGTAAATGTGGAAATGGTGTGTGATTCTTGCATCTAACCCCAGTAGTGTAAAGGCAGACCGGTATAAGTAACACAAAGTCAACAATTTATTAACTGTACATGTCTTTTATAATTCAGTATAAGTAGGTACCTATGTAGATTGTAGATACCTGCTTCCTTCTGTTTGTAAAATAGGTACCTACCTATATTCTCTAATACAATACAATACATACCTACTCATTTATGTAGGTATGTATACCTAAGTGATTGACAAATTACCAAGTTAACAGTTTTATAACGGATTGGAAATTTTTAAAAAAAACGGAAACAAATACAACTCACGCGAAACAAAAAACTACGCTACGTAGGTACTAGGTACTTGTTTAACAAAAAGAAACAACTGCTATATTCTGGAACGGTTAATGTAGAAACTCGGAAGAGACTCTTAAAGACGCATGTATGGAGTACGAAATTATACCTATGTGTGCGAAACTTGGACAATGGGAGAAGCGGATTGAAAAAGAGTAGAAGCGTTTGAAATGTGATGCTACAGACGGGTGTTGAAGATACCGTGGATAGACAAGTTAGCAATAAGGAGGAATTAGAAAGAGTTGGGGAAAAGAGAAAAGTATGGAAGACAATAAAGGATAGGGGATAGGATCGTAGGATGGTAGGACACCTTCTGAGACACAAAGGAATAGTTCGCGACATACTAGAGTCAGAGATAGGAACAAAGAGGTAGAGGTTGGAGCAGATTAGACTACTGCTCTCAAATAGTTGGGGATGTAGAATGTTCTACTTTTACGGAAATGCGTAGGCTAGCTCAGGGAAAGGATGGAGGTACGCGTCCTACCAGTCTACAAAAGAGAACTTTATGATGACGTACTATTTAATTATTATTGTAAAATAGTTAATAAAATTTCCTTTTTTAGTTCAGGGAGGGAACGTCATGCTCCTAGCATCCTGTTTCAAATTATGCTAACCGTAACACATTACCAAGTACCAAGGGGTCCCAGAAAACTGTCTATAAATTACATTATGTTCGATTTTATTTAGAGTGGCTGCAATGGGGCAGCCGATAATTTTACAAACTTTTGCAATGATAAACTAACTCGCGAAAATATCGATAATGCTGACCGATTTTCCTTCTGGCTCCAACGAACCACTTTTTCCGTTTTATTGGGGTGCTGTACGATGTATTAGTCTGGGTACAAAACAGAAAACACCAGTTAGAACCAGTTAATAATATTTAACAATTTAACTACACATGCATATGCATAATACTTATGGGACTGCTGCGCGCTGAAGCTGGGACTTGTACGTTATACTAAGTTCTGACGTCACGCGGCCTACTCTCGCTGCAAGGTACGATTTCTAGCCTCGCACCGACGGAAAACTTTGCAACGGCTTCACAGGCGAAAGATTTTTTTTTAACAAAAATTAACAACATAACTGCCCTCAGTATTATAAATTCTATCAATTTTAATGAAATTTGAAAATTACCGGACCTGCCTATTGTTTTTTCTAGTTTATAAATACGGGTGGCCTAAATTTTTGGAGAAAGATCATTTACCACGGTTATAACAAGGTCCTTATTTTTTAGACGGACATAGTCAAACTATTATAATTTTGCCTAGTTTCACTCGATATTCGCATCATATGCTTAATGTTACTAAAGTAATCCCCGATACCATTGTTTAAACAATGCCGATACAGACGCCCATGGTTGTTTACGCAAAGTATATGTGATTCGATGTTTTGTAAACAAATGGGCAGCTGTTCTTTTGTAACGTTGACCTTGTTTATTATGAATCGACTTTGTCTAGAATCGTCGATAACTGGAATATACGATTCCGAGAAACTTCTTGGTTTAGAGTGGTACTGGACCGTTCGAACAACTACTCCTCGGGCAAATACCCTGCCAGGCATTGTATTATAGAACTAAGTCCAGATTTTATATACTACTAGATCTCGTTAGGGATGCTACCCCAAAAATATCGTAGGCTTAAAACATCCTTTGATCTCTGCGTACTTTCGTGCTCACTAGCTGTAGTAGTATGTGCGTTAGAAGTTTAGGTTTATGTGTATAAAAGTCGTGCAAGAGGCCGCGAGTAGGGCATTCAGTCCCGGGATCCCGGGACCGGGATTTCCCGGGACTACATGTGATTTTAGAGGTCCCGGGACCACAGCTTTAGTCCCGGGACCTACCGTGGTCCCGAAAATGGTGGGAGATTGCGCTCGCGTCACAGAATACAGAGCACGTTTTCAGTCAAATGACGTAAGGACGTTTCATTTTGTTTCATTTATATGTAAAACTTTCGTGTATGTTTTTTACATTTATTTCCTCTTATTTATGTACCCTATGTACATTTTTCTTTTGTGTTTCTATGTTACATATTTATTTTGTTATGCACTAATAAAAGTTGCAACGTTTCTTTTCATGTTGGACAGTTGTTTTATTCAACATTCGTGGTAGTCACATCTTAAATAAGATAAAAATTTGCCTTTTTAATATATTCGGGACTGCGGGACTAGGTCCGGGACTTTTTGGTCAGGTCCCGAAGTCCCGATTGGCCCCTTGGTCCCGGGACTTGGATGCCCTAGCCGCGAGAGACAGTTAGTTTTTTAGAGGAGATTGGGAAAAAGATGGTGAAGGGTGAAAGAATTATTAGGCGATTATGCTAGTAAAGTAAAGTGACCATTTATTAAATACGTCAATGACGGACCCTAAGTAAGGTTAGGTTAGAAGTAGGTGTACCTACATAATGAATTACCAACTTTTCTTTTTATGTATATTGAAAAACAAACTTCTTGAAACAATAACAAATAAAAATGAATAAAAAAAAATATTACACAAGAAAACTCAAACAGTATTGTACAAAGACTTCTAGAATGGACCTGGCGTCCTTATGCAATAGCTGATTTTGTTGCGAAGCCGACACGGTCGTGGGTCAGCGGGTCTCGGGGAGCGTTGTTTGTTATTATATTCAAGCAACGGATCAGGCGAATGTTCCGCGATATTCTGTTTCCGTGGCGCCACCTGTTTACTACACAACTGGTCGGCTGCTTTGTTTTGCCTTTTCTACACACAAACGCTTAGACTGTGAGTGTTCCTCCTGCTTCAGTCGTAAATGTAAATAGCTAAGTTCCCTCTACAAGTCTTTGGTATTGTATAATATGTAATATTTTCGGCACAGAACAGGAAGAATATATTCGGAGCGTGTACGAACACGCGTACCTAATAAAAAAGTGTCTAGTCTAGCGTCTAATCCTCCCGCTCAGCTCTAGTCGTCTAGTCTCATTTCACTGTTTTGCGCGCACTGTTTGAATTCGAATCGAAATTTCAAAATTAATTACCAATGCTCAAAGCAGGACATTTTGACGGACACTTCTCTATGCAGGACAAATAACATGAATAACGGACAGACGGACGAATGGTCACTTTATAGTAAAGTGTTGATGGTACACGCGATAGAGTGCGATTCTTGACGGCACGGGAGAAATTCCTTGAGCGTAATAATGTATACCAGGGCGATTGGATGCGATATAGACCGTTGTTTATAAAAGTAAACTTAGAGAAGTTTAAACTGTTAATTTTGGTATTGTTGAATTGTTTAGTGTTAGGTAGTTAAAAGATTGTTTATTGATTGCGCTTTCTTGCCGCTTAATTGTTCATTGCAAATTACTCTAAATCGTAAATATTTGTATATAGTCACTTGTTAATACAAATTGTTAAATTGAAATGCGTTACAATAATTAACCAACAGTTGCCAATGTGAAAATATCATTTTACAATGTCCACTTGACACTTTCACAACATTAAAGATAGACATAGCAATGTTATTCATGGATAGATCGGAAATTTTGTGTATGCAGGGTGCGCCACCTAAGCGTATTTTCTTTGTTGCACCTGTATTAATAGTGCATTTTATAGAAAATGTGATATGAGAAATCCACCTTGATTTTTGATTCTTTGTTGAATGAATAAAATTATTTTCATATTCATTTCATTTTCATATTCCCATTTCTGCTGTACAGTACCTAACTTTGTTTTTTAAATAAAACAGCGTATCTTTGGTAGCATTTTTGGATTCCTTATATAATTTTACTATGGGGTTGCATAAGACAGTTTTTGCCCAAAATTCATGTTTCTAGCGTTAACACCATTTTGTTGAAGATTTTGGCAGATGCAGAGGGAGTTTGAACATTAAATATCTTCGAATTGAAGAAAGTTCTAGTAATAATATTTTGGTGAAAACTATTATTGCCCGAGCACCAATGTTGTATCACGAGGCGCGTAAGCGCTGAGGGGTATATGGTGCGAAGGCAACAATAGTACTTTTCAACCGTGGTGTGTGTATGTATCTACTATTTTCCCACAGCAGAGTAGGCCGGAAACTTGACAATTGCGTTGCCTGTGCGCTAAACTCAAAACTGTGATGTAATTTTTGAAAATCGCACAGTTCATTCAAATTTTGTAGTCAGCTTTGAGATTTTGACGTTTACTGAATAAATATTCTGTCGAGTCTTTTCAAATATAATTTTTTTTTTGTCAGAAAAATGTCTTAAAAGGTATGGCAGTTGATCATTTTAATGGCTACTCCGTGGAAGACCTAAATGTTTTAGGTCATACGCCTCGTGCATAAAATTTCACGCTCGTATGAAATTTGTCACTTTCCATGCTCGTTACGTAATATACTATTTTTTTTCACTACTAGCACCTTAATTAAAGCAATATTAAATTATTTTAACGACTGCAGATAAGAATATAAAGTAATGAGCGTTTTTCAAGCAAAAACCACTATCAGATATCTAAACTACCTATCTCTAATTAATAAAGAAAACGTTTGCACTTGCCATGATCTTGGAATTACTTTTATTAGGTTTAAAATGCATACTGACCATTCGTAAATTAATAATAAGTAGGTACATACATGGGTATCTATTTTGGTGCTAATTTGAAAGTTTGATTCTACAATGTGAAAATATCAATTTCTTGTACACCTACAGTTGTGGTTAATAGATATATTTGAGGTTGATTATCTCAAAAACTATTGAGTTTAAGCGTAGGTATTCAAGTTAATAACAAAAAGTCTACAATATAGAAAACAACACACTGTAATATAAAAATTATACGGTTCCACTTTAAAAAATAAGTTATGAGGCTTTGAAATATTTTAATTCGGCCATGTACCTAATTGCTCATACCTTTATAATATTCTTGACCTTCTGTTACTGAAACAGTTAGGTACTCCGAGATGTTACTTTTACTTTTACCTTTGTTTAATCCAGAAGCTATTTAATTTTAAAAGTTCCCTTCCATTTGTCAAACAACTACTTCTCGGGCAAATACCCGCCAGACAGGCATTGAACTGCAGAGCAAATCCTTGACGAGAGCGTAAAATTTTGACTGTATGCCTAAATGAACAAAACGATAAAAAGCAATGAGTAACGATAGTGCGGTTTTTTATTTCTTCATTTAATTTTTCATTTTTCCGACAATGAATTTTTTACATTTTTCTTATAAAGAACATGAGATGAACGAGTTTTTCAGTGCGTTGAGTAATAAAATATTTCGAAATTGTTGTTAGTTTGTAGATTGTAGAGTAGTGGCATAGATTAATTGATATTATTTTATTCTATGGTAGTGGACTAAGAACCCTCCTAGTCTTGCACATTTAATTTCCCTACCCATCTTTAGAAGCAGAAAGTTCTTATTTTTTAAGAGTTGGCGTCCCTAAAAGATTATGAAGGTTGGCCACAATGCAACTTTGTCATTATCAGTGATGTGTATCCCTTTTTGTCAATTTAGAAGCATGCGCAGGAAATTTCTTCCTGGCCGCCATTGTTGTTCTGAAACGCCAAAATAGCAAGGTGCAGCTGTGTGATGTGAAAACGGGCAATCTCAGATCAATAATTAATCGTTTAATCGTAGATTAGAGAACTGCCTGTGATTAACTAGTGTTTATATTAGATTTCTGAGCAAGAATGGGTCGCAAAAAGAAGAAGTTATCGAAACCTTGGTGCTGGTATCCTTTTTTCGAGAAAAACATCGTTCTAGTTCGCACGCCAAGCGCACACTACTGCAGTGTGCTATATTTAACCATCGATTTATTTTTAGCTCCGTATTTGCCTTAACCAGATTTAGGTATTGCAACCGGGAATTCGAGGACGAAAAGATTCTCATACAACACCAAAAAGCCAAACATTTTAAATGTCACATTTGTCATAAAAAATTGTACACTGGTCCTGGGCTGTCCATCCATTGCATGCAAGTTCATAAAGAGGCCATCGATAAGGTACCCAATTCTATGCCAAACAGATCAAATATCGAAATTGAAATTTATGGAATGGAAGGTAAGTGTTCTGGATTCTGTTTTTTGTATCACCGTTAGGTAGGTTAGATTTTTGGTTTCTACATATTTTTATATATTGCTTATCCAAGTGTAGCTGTAGTGTAAAACTGGTATAACCATGCATATTATAAGCCATATTCAGAGCTGGGCGGTTGCTATAACTTGCGCTTGCCATTTTTAAGAAGTAACTTTACAAAGCTGTTGTATGGGAGCTATCTCGAAGTATATACTCGTGTTCGCCACGCTCACAATGATCTGGTTAGGTCGTATCAGTTCCGAACTTCAATGTTTTAAATGGTACGTACTGGTCAACATAAAATGTGGGGTTTCTTGTTTTACGGTACAGAGCCAGAATAAATTAATATAGAGACAATTCTCATATAATAAGTTTAGTGAGTAAAGGACTTTTACAAAAAATTATACCAACTAATGTGACATACACACTAAAAAGAGTACGGGTTATACAAAAGATCAAGTGCAGCTCAGCTTTGATGCTTATAATTAATATCTCTATGACAAATATCTTGATTAGGTATACCAAATAACGATTTAAAAGAACATGAGAGGCAACGGCAAGGCAGTAGTGCAGGTTCAGATTCAGACGACGACGAACCATCAGCAAAAAAATCAAAACCAGAAGGCCTTTTGGGAACTGCGCCCAGTGGTATTCCTGGCATGATGCCAGGGATGGTTCCTGGAATGATGCCACCTCACGGTATCCCTGGAATGCCACCTGGTATTCCCATGGGACACATGATGCAAATGGGGCATCCTTTTATGCACCATCCAGGGTCTGTACATTTGTTAGTACGTGTTCTTCTGTATGTTATTGTATTCATTTACATTGCTTTAGCATGCAAATGATGCCGCCGCATATGGCGATGATGCAGGGCCAGGCGAAACCTCTGTTTCCCAGTGCTGTACCTACTTCTTCTCCTGGTGCCTCAATTGTGGGTGCAGACTTTAAACCGATTACATCGACAAGTGCCACGATCAGCGCTCCGCCCACAACTAATACGTCCAGTAGTAGCGGGGAAGGGGCTAAAGTGGCCACGATAGCGACGACGGGGGCGGCTAGTAAAATAATACACCCCACGGAAGATATATCTTTAGAAGAAATTAAAGCGAGACAACCCAGGTACGCCAGAACTATTCCATCAAAATCGGATGATACAGCCTCCACGTCCAGCAATGCGGCCTCCGAGGTAAGTTTCTTTTATCTTATTTATGTTTGTTGGTTTCAGTGAGTGAATTTTGAAGGAACTGCTAAAGTTATTTTATGAAATAAAATTGCAGAATAGAGGCTAAGGTATAAAGAAATTACCCCACATAAAATTTAATTCTGTAAATTTAGAACAACAGTTTTGTGTTGCTAATGTACGCATTATTTTTAAATTTATAACATTAATAAGCAATTTAATACCGATGTTTTATTGTTATTAAGTTTAGCACATACCTAATATTGTTGTTAATAATTGCACGCTTATCAGTTCAGTTTGACATCAAACAATAGAAGTGGAGGATTAATAAAGGATGTGATTGATAGAAAATAAAGGTCGTTCAGCCTTGTGGGTTATGCTGATTGGTTTTTAATTTTTCATAATTTTCTGTGCCCAAGAATTAATTTCTAAAGTAATTTTTTTGTTCATATATCTTACAACAACCTTTCCCGTTGTGTCACCTTTTGTGACCATACAGTCGATCGGTCGGTGGACTTCTGGTCGTGGATAAATGTACCCTGAACTCTAGTCAGGGGCAGGGTTCTCTGGAACTATTGCAAAACAAAAATAATACTCACGGTGAAACTTAAACACACTCTATTAATTTAACTATATACAGAAAATTCAAATAAAACCAGAGCGATTGTACACTAAAAAGTTATTTACAAATTTACTCAAAATAATGACAACCAGCGGTATCTGGCGGCCAAAGTTGGTATCACTGTATACACGAAGCATGCGACGGATAGATAACTTATTTCGCTCTTGGCGATGTAGGTTACCGATCAGGCACCCACATTCGGAAAATCACAAACCAAAATCAACGAAGGTATGTAAATCGTACTACCTTGTGGTTATTCACGGGAAGTAAATGTTGTTTCAGTGTGATGTAACGGATAGGGACTCCCGCAGCCTTTTGACGCAAGCTGTCCCTAATGAAGGTGCGGAAAAGAGAATTATTCCGTCTTTCGATTGGAACGATTCCCTTCAGTGTAAATGATGGCTGTGTTGCGTTATGTAATAGCAAGGTATATACTGTGCTAAAGAACTCTGCACTGTATTGATCCCCTAAGAGCGGCTGGTATTTCACCGCCTGCAACTTAGGTCTGTAATAAATTAGGCAAGCCTTTCGACTAGCTCTAATCGATTACCTGCATTTACGGATTATTGGAAAATGTGCCTTCACGTATGTTCGGGCCCACCTCTAAATTAGTAATCGGGTTTGTAAGACTCTAGGTATTAAGACGACACACTATCGACGGTTTCGGTTAGCAACTATCAAGTATTTAACAGTTCTATCGGCGGTACGACAATAAACATTTAATCTCATAACCGTTTACGTCCTCGGAGTGTACCCTGAACAGTTTCTGCCACGTGTCAAAGCTGGCAGAGCAATGCTTTCGAGGCCTCTTCGCGTTCGGTCTATATCGAGGCCAGCGGTATTTGACTTTTGGAACCAGAATTGCTGCGTGCGACGCGACCATATTTTCCCAAAATCTAGAAGGGGGCATCTCGCTTCGTACGAACAGAGAAAATGATTATTCATTCATTTGAATAATTGTTGCATTTTCTTTTGCATCGTTACAATCTATTGTTATTTGATTTAAGAAATAAAAAAGTCAATTTACAATTGATTAGTTTGAAATCTGTGGTTGTGAGGTGGTACAAAGAAGATTGTGTGAATGTAGATATAAAGAAAAAATTTCTGAAAATGATAAAAATAGTATGGTACCTATATTGTTTTCATCATCATAAAGTTCTCAGTCCGAAGACTGGTTAGACGAGCAACTCCATCCTTTCTTATCCTGAGCTAACCTACGCATTTCCCTAAAAGGAGAACATCCTACATCTCCAACTATTTGAGAGCAGTAGTAATCTGAACCTACCCAATATCCTACCATTCTACCTTTTTATTGTCTTCCATACTGTTCGCTTTTGCCCAACTCTTTCTAATATCTCCCTCTTGCTAACCTTATCTATCCACGGTATCTTCATCATGCGTCTCTATCACCACATTTCAAACGCTTCTATTCTTTTTTGGTCCGCTTCTCCTATTCAAGTTTCACACCCATACAATGCCGTCCCCTATACATATGTATGTCTTTAAGAGTCTCTTCCAAGTTTCTACATTAACCATTCCCGAGCATAACAGTTGTTTCTTTTTGTTAAATGCTACTCGACCCTGCGCTATTCTTTGTTTTATATCTTTGCCGCTTGGTGCTCCTACCATTTCCGACTTGTATTTTAGTTTTAATCCTGTTTTCACGCCCCTACATACCCAAAATTTTGGTTTTCTTTTTTTGATTTTCATGTCTTAGCCCACTGTCAAAACTACTTCCATTTAATTCAGAGTCATTCCTAATTCTTTGCTGGATGGCAACACTGCTATATTATCGCAAATCTGAGCATGTTAGTACAGGGTTCCCTCTCACCTGGAAAACCTGGAAGAGTCTGGGAATTCTGTTTATGCAGAATAAAGTCGGGGAATCGTAAGGGAATCTTCAAATTTGAAGCAAAAGTCGGGCAATTTTTATGTGTAATAATAAAAGTGGGAATAAAGAAGCATAATTTAAGAAACGCCGTCAATTTTTTTATTATTATTTACTTTACTTTTCTAGATGTAAACGTAATCTCCACATTATCGTTAATGCTTTAAAATGAGATCGTGTATAATCAAAATATTGTCTTATGGTCTAAGAGCCAGCAACATACATGGTGGACTGACATCCGCAAATCTGACATTTCACAAGCTTACCATTATTGTGTAAAAACTGAATTGAATAGTCAGTCCGCCTAATCATATTGCTTTTGGCGCAGGTGTAAATATAAAGACTTACCTAATTTTTTTGAGAAAAAAACTCATTTTAGCAAAACAAAAATTTTCATCTAATGATACCTTGTGATGTGTAAAATACAAACTGGCAAGTGATGGACGTTTTTTGTATTGCTAAAATGGTGACAGATCGCCGTAAACATAATAAAAATGTTAAAAATTAAACTTATTTTGGCAAGGGCCAAATTTCTCTTCCCTAATTAAAGAAATTATAAAGATTTTGATGAAAACATTGACTGACGGTTTCGACGTTGATAACCCCATGACTGATGTCTTCGAAGTTCGTTAGATTTTGCGCACGTCAGGACATTCGTGTACGCGCGTACAGATCTATTGCGTGTCGGTGTGCACACTTACGCAAACGCAGCTGTTCGGGCCTCCATAGAGTACATTGGTGAGTGAAAAAAAGGGTTAATAAATCACGTATATATAATACAAGCTTTTCAAATGGTCAATGATAATATTATTTTTTGAAAATTATTCATAATTTGACGAACAACAAGCAGTTACAAGTAAATTGTAAGCAAAATATCAGTAATACGCAGAGAGTATTGTAATTAAAAAACTAATTCAATGTATCTTCCTCGTCCAAGAGACTATCTTCACCTAATAGAAAATCGTCATTTTCACTGTCATCGTCTTCGTCACGGTTCACGCAGTCATTGGTTTGCTTCTCTTCCACTTCATATTTTTCCGAGTTTTCTATAAAAAAATTTAATGTTATATATTGATAATCATGTTAATCAAAATAAAGCAGACTTACCCGCAGTAATTATGACATCGCTGGTAGGGTTGAAACAGGTTGGATATTTCTGATGTGCATAGCGCCATATCACAGTGATGTAATAGGTTCTTAATAATTGCTGGAATAATTCGGACTTGCAAGGGGGGAAAGATGAAGAATCGATATTTTTATGTTTTTCTTTGAAATGACTCATTAGAGCTTCGAGGTTTGTATGCTTTTTCAAACATCTCATACCGTACCAAATCGACAGAATTCAAATGCGGTTAACCGTACATGTGGCAAGCAATTTCCAATGTAGCACATACTTCATTTCTTCTGTCAGGTTTCATGAAGAAATTTGGCGCTTGCCAAAATAAGTTTAATTTTTAACATTTTTATTATGTTTACGGCGATCTGTCACCATTTTAGCAATACAAAAAACGTACGTCACTTACCATTTCGTATTTTACATATCACAAGGTATCATTAGATGAAAATTTTTGTTTTGCTAAAATGAGTAATTTTTTCGAAAAAAATAATGTCTTTATTTAAACCTGCACCAAAAGCAATATGATTAGGCGGACTGACTATTCAATTCAGTTTTTACGCAATAACGGTAAGCTTGTGAATTAATTTCAGATTTGCGGACGTCAGTCCACCATGTATGTTGCTGGCTCTTAAGCCATGTATAGACAGAGGCAACAAGGGGCAACGTGTCATTGCGACTGTGTTGACTGTTCTTGTTTCGTGTGAAAAAAGGAGGTAACCTAGTGTCCACATAAAAGAAACAAGTCGACTAAGGTTTCGAATAAAATAAAACATGAAGAAACTTAGTGTCCACACAACACAGTAATGTTTGTGATATGGGACGAAGAAGTCACACATGTCATAACATGCACTGATGACAAACTGTCCAAACCAAAGACACAGTCGCAACTTGTCGACATCTGTTACCTATTTTCTTTTGAAATTTACCGCCTCGAGGGCGAAACACGCGACATTCGAGAACATTTGCTTTAGCGACAGAAACAACTAGGAACAAGTAGAAACAAGTGGCAACTTTGTTTTGGGAAACAGGTCGCCAATGACAAAAGTTGCTACTTGTTGCCTAAACGTCTTCTGACGATTGAAAGAAATTTTCCGAAAATGCATCATAGAAACAGAATTCCAGTAGAACCCAGACAACTTGAAAAACAAACCAAGGTACACTTACAATCCAGAAAGACTGTAAAAAGTAATTACTAGCGACTTTGACGTTGGAAGACACCAGAAAAGATGGCTGGAAAATCAAGGAAACAACCAGAAAGGATTGGTATCGGATGGCCTAAATCCGACCAATTTGAAAAGACGAGGAAGAGGCCTGCGTCCAGCAGTGGATGAATCCAGGCTGAAGAAGAAGAAGAAGAAGAAGACATTCAGTACAGATTTAGGTCCTTACAAGAGATTGTTTTCCCAATAATGATTTTATCCATGAACCAATGGACGTTTATTGTTAGCATAACTGAAGATGGCGAGGACTACTTTTAGGCATCTTGCACGGCAATCTGTATAATTGATTATGAGTCGTATTTTTTATTCACCACGAGAACCAGAATATAGTCGTACCCAATATCCTTCCATGCGTAACAAACTATAAAAAATTATATTTTTATCTTCTGAGGTCTCTTTACTGACGTGTTTGTTTACCATTGTATTAAACTTAATTTTGGGTCTACTTAGCAGATAGATTATCATGACTATTAATTTTTCAGTTGGCTATCGCTGTGTCAGCAGCCCAACAAGCGGCAGTTGAACAAGCCAAGCAGCAGGATGCCTTCAACTCGGCGATGATGCAGAGGTTCCCACTTCGGGCTGGTACTCCTATTAGCCTGGCGATGACCGGACCCCCAGTTACAAGCATGCCTCTGATGGCACCCATGCGTCATACGATGCTCCCTGGCCATCCTACGTTCATAGGAGGCTCTCTGATGAGGCCGCCACCCATTGGCATGCCACCAGGTACGTGAGAAAACAATATAGATTGTAAGTTTGATTCTCGGGTCCAGGAAGGGAGAGACATTTCGAGTTTTAACAGGATTTTTGTATTTTTTTTTAATTGACTGAGGGTTGTGTAGTTTAGGATGTAGGTGTTCTTTTTGTGTGAAGAGAAAATGGTACTGTAAATATGTTAAGGGCAGATATTTCCTTGCTGTCCCTTTTTTCAGACCGTTTCGAAAGTTCGTGGGTTGTTGGGGTGTTTGTTTCGAATCAAAGAAATATCTACCTGCCAGTATTTGTTCAAATTTGAAATTTTCTAACAATTATATCGAATCAACTTCGGCATTTTATTTTTTTTTACTTCATTTTTTAAGTTTATTGTAGTTTTTGCAATTCGAGAAACATGTACCAAAATGTTTTATATAAGACTGTACAGTGGTAAGTTTTCGTTTGAAATACAGTATTTTGATAAGAAACTGTGGGTGTTATTGTTTTGACTTCTAGAAACTAGGTGCAGGTGGAAGTTGTTTTCGCTAGCTGGCGGGCTGGCGGGTCTAGCTAAAATTGCTAACAGTTTGAATTTTATCATTTTTTGTTAAATGCAGTGCTTTTTTAATTCAGTTAAAAGTTTTTTTTGCAAGGTGTGTAACTTATCAGGGTAATTTGATAATGATGAAGAATGGAAATGAATACACCCCAGTTTTGAACCTAGGTAAGAACGAACTTTTTAGGAGGCCATCAATATCTTGATATTCAACCTAGAGACTTTAAATTTGGACAAGATGAACGGTTGGTAAATACATTACTTTCGATATAAAATGCACCTCATATTCACTTTCGGTATAACTGGAAGTTGCATTCACTTTTTTATTTTAAATAGAACCCTGTATATATTTTAGTTCAATTCGATTTACTTTCCAGCGATGTGTCATGAGTTAATATTTGGACCAAATATGGCGTTGAAATTACATACCTTCTTATAAAGCAAGTTGGCCATGCTATATCATCAAAACAATTGAAAATAAAATTAAATCTGCAACATTTCATAGGAACAATAATGTTCTCTTAATTACTCTAAAACAGTATCTTTTAGGCACGCCTTATTCAAATACTATCAATATTATTTTTCTGCAAATTTCTTGAAGTTAAATGGCCTAAATGTCAAGAAAATCAAGTACAACTCTTATGCTTTAACAAAGCCTCATTGTTAGTCTAGTAGACAGATAGATAGATAATTAGATTTATTGTTTCCCTTCTGGGACTTCAATATGTCACACCATTACACCTCGCAATATATACAATATATATGTACAAAAAAAAACAAATCAAAATCAACAACAAAATAAAATTACGATCCTTCTTCTTTTTTTTATTTCTCTTCCTCTGCAGATACTTCATCCACTCCAACCCTCCTCCTCTCTCCTCCAGGATCTTCTCCATTCTATTCCATTTGGTGTTCTCCCACCACCACCCACACCTTTCCACCACATGTTCCCATGTCTCTTCCTCCGCCTCGCATATCCTGCACTTCCTTTTGTCTTCACTTTCCCAATATCTTCCTCCTCTCATTTCATTCCCCAATCTGAACCTTGCCACTCTTATCATATTCTCTTCCTTTCCTCTCCTCTGTAAGTATCTGGGCAACCCTATTGCTCTTATCTCCCTGTATTGGCTGTTGTATTTCGAGTTTCTAATCTTCTCATCCTTTTCTTGTTCCTGTATCTGCTTGTCTCTTTCCTCCACTTCACTCCTCATGTTCCACCCCATTATTCTTCTGTTCTCCACTTACATATTCGCATAACCTCTTTCCTGGTAAAATTTTTCCCGCTTTTCTTCCCACCTTGATTTCCTAGACCCTCCCTTCCTTATTTCTTCCCAACACTGTCGTGCCAACTCGTTGCCGCCTCCGCCTCTCAGCTTTTCTTCAAATTTCATTGCTCTTTTTCCTCCCGCACCATATATCCCGGGGTTGTCCAGTCCAGCCCTAGCGTCCACCTTATATATTTTCCCTGTAGCCTCTCCACCTTGGCTCTCTCTTCCCACCCCCAGATCTCGGCTCCATACATCGCAATGCTGTTTACCAATGCATCAAACAATTTCATTCTCCTTTTCCACTCCCCCCCAAAGTTCCTCTTCCCTATTCCCCATACTTGCTTCGTTATCTCATTAATGTGTTTCTCCTGCCCCCCATTCTTCTGTAGCGTGAAACCCAAGTACTTGAACTCTTCTACCTCTTCTATCCTCTCCCCTTTCCATTGCAACGATTACTTTGTCTCCTCGGCTGGAACGTCACTTATGCAACGGTCTCGGTTCGGGCCCCTAAATATACACCTGTGTCCCTCGGTCTCACTTATTGGGCCACACTGTATATTCAGGAGGATCTGCAAGTTCGCTTATGAACGTGCTCTGCGTTGCCTGTACAGTCTTGTCGGAGGACGATCTATTCGTTGTTCACCCTTACGCTCTTAGTCGCAGAAGGGTTGGGTTCATTAATTATTGCTAAACGATGATTGAATAAAAGACATAAAGAAAATATGACTTGACTCTATTCGTTTAACTATTTACATTGAATAAAATTGCGGTGAAATTATACTACGGAATATGTACAAAAATACGAGATATATTTACAGTGAAAGAAACAGAAATAAAAACGCGGTTTTCGCGGTGTACCCTGATAATGCGGTTTGATCGACGTATGGTCCAATACTGAATTATTTCTACGGCCTCGGAGTCTACGTGGGAGCACCAAAAGGTACAGACTCGGTGGGCTTTGGTGCGAGATTCTCGTCGCAGCACCAGGCTACTATATCTCTGGGGAAATACCCCTAGTCTATACGGTGCCAGCAAATAATTATGAGTCCGCCCTCGGCATGTCACCAGCGGCCGCCAGTTACCAGGGTACGATCGTTTTCCGCCGGTATGTCGCCTCAAGTTACAGGCACAAGTGCCACACGAGGTTGCCAAAACGATCCCACACCTTCACCAGCAGAAACCCCTAATTCCCGAGTTTGGACACACAACTACTCACTGATCTCGGATAAGCCAGGCCATGACTGGATGATGTTTAATTGTTGATATCGTAGTGATAACAACCATTAAGCACCAGGCAACTATTCAAAATTGTCTTACTCAGATATTTACGGGTCAGTTACTTTCAGTGGATCACACGGCGTCGTCAGAACGGTTTATCAGGTACTAGTATTTCGGATGCGGCGGCCAGCATCATCCGGATGCTGGGAGCACTGGTCCCAGCTGATGGCCGGACGACCAAGTACTGCCTTCTGCCTTCTGCTGCAGCTACTTTTATAAGCTTGGAGGGGAGCTTGGCCGGCGGTTTATTTCGAGATTTCCTACATCAGCGCTGGGGGTCGTGTGCAGAGATTCATCTAGCATTCTGGTTATTTCGGAAAGGTGGGCGTCGGTATTCACTACGTCATGTTAGTGCAGCGTGCAGAATCGATTCGGAATTCCCTTCTTCTCGCGTGACGTCTGTCGCATCTGGGACTTGCTCATCTCTTTCATCGGTGCATGCGTAGACGGACGGACGGACGGACGGATTTATTCAGCAATACTTTCGCTTTTGATTTGCCGGCTGCGGTCTCGTAGAACAATTATGAAATGCCACTCTAAGTTCATTAGAGCTTTTTGGCATTTTTACGGTGCATTGTTACACCATTCCCAGCGTTCTTCTCGTTTTCTTCCACCTCCTTTTCGAAATCTCATTATTTTTGTTTTGTCTACGTTCAGCATCAATTCTTTCCTGTCTAAATAACGTTCTAACCTTTTCAACATCTCCTTTAGGTCTTTTTCTTCCTTTGCCAGTAGCACCACATCATCTGCATATGCCATTGTCCAGTACTTTTTCCTTCCTGTCTGCCCCTTTCTCATGACCTCTTCCATATCTGATATAAAGATGTTAAAAAGGTACGGGCTCAGTGGACACCCCTGTCTAACTCCCCTTTCAGTCCAGAATACCTCACTCGTTCCTTCTCCCACCTGAACTCTATTTTTCGTTGTACCGTATATTTCTTGTATTCTGTTTCTCAGGTTCTCACTTATTTGTCTTTTTTCTAACATTTTCATTAGTCCTTCTCTGTTCACTGTATCAAACGCTGCCCTGAGGTCCACAAAACATGCCATTATCTTTCCTCCCTTTTCTCTCACCTCTCTTCCGATTACATGATTCAGCATATATATGTTCTCCATTGTGCCTCGTCCCTTTCTGAATCCTGTTTGTCCTTCAGGAATAATTTGTCCCTTCTCTATCTCTTCCTCCAGTCTCCTTGCTAAGACAGATGCGTATATCTTATATGCCGAAGGCATCAGCGTTATCATTGTTAGTCTAGTAGAAAAATGCGTTAAGCTGACTGCACGCAATCAATATTATTGTCAACTCATGTTTGACAATAATATTGTTGAAATAATATATTGATAGAAATATTGATAACACCACACACTAAACAATATTATTGCCAATAATACCAGGCATATTTAGCCAGTAATGAAGTGAGCAGCATTGATGAACTGACATTCTTTATAAGAAATGTATTTAAAGAAAAATGCATGTGTTGCCATAATCTTGGCATTTGGAATAAAAAAAGAAAGGCAAGAAAAGAAAACTGGATTGTTTTTCATTTGCTTCATTTGCGCCTTCGTCTCTGGAGTCCTCTTCCATTTTAAACGTAATAAAGTCGGCCACTTAACCAAAAACAACCATTGGCACTAAATCGGTGCCAGATGCCCGCAAATGTTCAATATTATTGTCCATATCCCTTCCTCCCCCGATATTGATTCACGGATTTCAAAAAATTTGGATTTTCGTCAGAATCGATCATTAATCTATCAATATACTCCGCACATCATCAATAATATTGTCAAATCACGATATTGTCAATATTATTGTCAATAATATTGGTTGTGTGCGGTCAGATTTACAAAAGATTTGAAGAAAGGATTTGTGATTTTTAAAGGAATGCCTACAATCTATAAAAATCATGGCCAACTCTATAAGAAAATGTGTAATTTCGGCGCCATATTTAGTCCAAACATTAACTTATGACCCATCACTGGAAAGCGAATTCGCACTAAAATATACCGGGTGGGGATTTAGTGTGTAATCGGCTCATATCTCTGGAACTATTTAAGATATCAAAATGAAATTTTGCACGAATGTGGGGAACCACATGGAGCATTTCCCAAAATTATTTAGGTATATACAGGTTGTTTACATTCTAAGTACCAGACCAAAGTTCTATTTCTTTAAATGGAAACCCAACGTGTCCTTGCATAATATGGATTTCCCATAAAATTCCATGAAAATTGATATACTACACGATGTGGTTTTGACTAAGGATTTTTGAGATATTGACATTTTTGTGCCATTATGGACCGAAATTTATGAAACTACTGACGCATACTGACCAAAGCCACCTAAAATTTCTTTGTTGAAATAGGTTCACACTGCTGCATTTTTGAAATCTATAAATAATTTTATCATAATACTTGAGATAATACAGGGTGGTTAAGTTATGCAAAACAGAATTTTTCTCAGAAATTTTAAATGGAACACCTTGTATATTATTTGTACAATTGATGGTCATTTTACTAAGCTTTTTATTGATGTGGATATTATCAAGTCTACCAGTAAAAGTTTCGACAGAATACAGAATGTACAATTGAATTACAAAAATGTAGAGTTTCGTTAGTATTTTACATTATTTTTGACGATCTCCCCTATTTTGTCACCAAAAACTCTAAAAAAGGTTGCATTTTGTTTATATAAAATTTTAGCAAATGAAGTTTACATTAACACAGGAAATCCCATTGCAAGATTATTTCTTAAAGATAATATTTTCATCCATGGCACTCCTTGTTTAAACATTATACCCTAAAAAAACATTATACATTTAAGAATATAATCATCAAGAAACAATTTTACAATAAGATTTATTGTCGTTATATTGATACCAATTTGCAAATACAAAATATAACCATTAATGTGAGTTTTGAGCAACATAATAGGGGGAATTCGCCAAAAAGAGTATAAGAGTATAAACTAATAATGAAATTGAAAAATGTTGATGTTCAATCGTAATATCTGCCGAAAATATCAGTAGTAGTCCTGGCAATATCTACAGGGTTACAACTAATTCAAGGGCCACTATGGGAATATTTGAAACCGTAATACTTACATACAAGGTTGGTCAAATGGGATAAAAGTTGCGTAATTATGGGGACATCACGCACACATTTACAGATCTCGAAAATATTTCATGGATCACTAGATATAACAAGAAATGTGAAATTTGCCGATTTCTTTAATCTTAAATATCTTTTTTGCCACTAGAGATAGTGATCTGAAATTTGGTACCGTTGCATAAGCAAATATTCTGCATCTAATAGTAGTCATATAATCTTCCTAAGCCTCCTAGTTTCTTCAGGGTAATAGTCAACTTTTGTTTTCCTTATGGGCGCCATATTGGTTTTATTCATATTAAATAGACATAAAAAATCTGAATACAATGATACCAAACACATTATAAAAACTTTGAAGAAAAAATGCATATTAATTAATGTGATGCTAATAAAAATTTCATTTGCAAAAAAATTATTTTCATCGTAAGAGATGTCAACTGATAACAAAAAGCAGTGTAATTGTCAAAATTCCAAAGCGAAGTTGAAAAAATGAAAAATATCATTTTATCTATGTATTAATATGCATTTTTTCTTCAAAGTTTTTATAATGTGTTTGGTACCATTGTATTCAGAGTATTTCTGTCTATTTAATGCGATTAAAAACCAATATGGCGCCCATAAGGAAAACAAAAGTTTATTATCACCCTGCAGAAACTATTAGATGCAGAATATTTGCTTATGCAACGGTACCAAATTTCAGATCACTATCTTTAATAGCAAAAAAGATATTTAAGATTAAAGAAATCGTCAAATTTCACATTTCTTGTTATATCTAGTGATCCATGAAATATTTTCGAGATCTGTAAATGTGTGTGAGATGTCCCCATAATTACGCAACTTTTATCCCATTTGACCAACCTTGTATGTATTACGGTTTCAAATATTCCCATAGTGGCCCTTGAATTAGTTGTAACCCTGTATATCAATTAAAAGCTTAGTTAACTGACTGTCAGTTGTGCAAATAATATACACGGTAATCTATTAGAAATTTTTGAGAAAAATTCCTTTTTGCATAACTTAACCACCTTGTATAATCCTAAGTATTATGGTGACAGTATTTATAGCTTTCACAAATATACAGCAGTGTGTAAACCCTTTTTAATACAAAATAATTAGGTGGCTTTGGTCAGTAGACGTCAGTAGCGTCATAAATTTGGGACCATAATGATACAAAAATGTCAATATCTTAACAGTCCTTACTCAAAACCACATCATGTAGTATATCAATTTTCATGAAATTTTACGGGGAATCGAAATCACGTAAATACTTGTGGGGTTTCCATTTAAAGAAATAGAACTTTGGTCTGGTACTCAGAATGTGAACATCATGTATATACATAAATAATTTTACGAAATGCTCCATGTCGTTCCCCACATACGTGTAAAATTTCATTTTGATATCTTAAGCAGTACCAGAGATATGAGCCGATTACACACTAAATCCCCACCCGGTATACATGGTGTTGTTTAAAATAAGAAGGTGAATGCAAAAAAAAATGAAAAGAATTTTTGCGATGGACAATATTATTAACTAGTTGAATTATTCAACACTCACTTTTACTCAAGATTGTTCCGGTTTTCCCCTTCAATATCCTATTGGACTGTACGCTTGGTCTAGGATTTTTTGTACGCTAAAATACATCAACAGAAATAATTGATGATTTGGTGACACAACTAAAAATACCTTGGAAATTTATAATGTTCTTTGTAATACCTATTATAAACCAAAAGATTCATTTTAAAAATGAATTTGAGAATTATACGGTGTTTCAGGAGGAAATTGCAATATTTTGAGAAATGATAATATTCATAATTCTGAACAAAAAAGTTTATTATGAATTTAGATCGTGAAATGTTTCGTTTCAGAGATACGGCACTTTAAAATTCTAAGTGAAAAGCAACTTTTTCTCAAATATCTAAATCAGCAATGGAAGTGCTTTAGCTGCTGCTGAAGAATACCGTAGACGTCTTCTGAACTGTAGAACATTGCCATTTCGCCACAGAACTTATTGGGCAGCAAGTAGCAAAAGTGACGTCACGTCCGTCGCAGCTGCATGTGAGATATATCCAGACTTTTATTACGTCAACCATATACAATGGGCACTTTTTATTAATTCGTGGTTAATGTGTGCCTTAGGTGAAAAAATAAAAAAAATAAGAGTCAAATGTTCTTTCTAATTATGAAATAAAAAAAGTTGTCCGTTTGCCCCATTCCTCAAGCCACTGCTGACAGTATTTTTCGGTCAATGTATGGTATGGATTGATCAATAATCAGGCCATTGGGCCCTTCATTTTTCAGGGCCGACTTAAGGGGAGCAGTATTTAGATTTCTTGAGAAATCAGTTGCCGGGGTTGTTAGAGGAATATCTGCTTAACAAAATCAAAATATTTTCATATATTTCATGATCATAAGGGTCTCAGTCCGAAGACTGGTTGGACGCGGACCTCCTTCCTATCCTGAGCTAACCTACGCATTTCCCTAAAAGTAGAACTTCCTACATCCCTAAATAGCAGTAGGCTAATCTAGGCCTACCCCTACCTTTTTTTATTCCTATCTCTGACTCTAGTATGTTACGAACTAATCCTTCGTACCTCAAAAGGTGTCCTACCATCTTATCTCTCCTATTCTTGACTGTCTTCCATAAATTTCGCTTTTCTCCAATTCTTTCTAATACCTCTCTGTTGCTAACCTTATCTATCCACGGTTTTCGGAATACAACTTAAAAGATACAGTACCATTTTAGGCTTTAAAACACAAGCAACACACAACTAATAAAAGAAACGGAACACAATAGAGTTTTAAGAACTGAACGCAAGAAAACAGTTTAAACCACAAAACATTTATATTTAAACATAGAAATACTTCGGGAAACAGTTTTATTTAGATATTTGAGAGGAAGCGGTTTTTCAGTTACAGTTTTAAAGGATCGGATCTACGTTCATATGAATATCTTGTTCATTTTTCAAAATATTGCCATTTCCAGCCAGTTAAGGTTCTTTGACTTTTTTTGTCCTGACAATAGTTTGTTTCACTGTAAAGTGTCAGTAACATAGAACACAATTTGCAAATAACTTGCTAATAATTTGTGAAGTCTCTTCAAAGTTTCTACCATCCTGTTTTGATCCTCAAACCGATTGATAAAGACCGCAAAAGGTTGATGATCGTAAATAACGTATACTTCGGGGCATCTAGAAATCTTGAAAGACGCCGACAAATAGTGATATGGCTGGCCTATGCTGAGCGGGAGACCAACGAAATGTCACAACTGTGTTTGACGAATGCCCCCTTGGACGGTGAAGTCATGGCTAGCAATTTTTTTTTAGGATGCACATGAATTGGGGCTTTCTTTATTGGAAAGAGAAGAACGACAAATGGCAAATTTATGTTGGCTCGTTACAATTTTTGACTAAGAAGAAAGTTCGCTTCCACCACGATTATGTCTAGGGGCATACTTCCTTCATCACGATGGCTAGCAGTCATGAGTCAGCTATTTGTCAGGTTTGGCCCTGATCAACATCCTAAAGTGGCAATAACTTACGAAGAAAATAATGAAGCATTTTGTCAAAAATCTGCCGTTTTCATTTTCATTCTTGGTCATTATCAATAATAAATTGTATTTTTATGCATATCGGAGAAACTCAATTTACTTGCACTAAATGTGTGATGGGATTTCCAAGTTTTGTTAGTGTTCCTTATTGACTTTGACACATATAATGTAGTTGATGTAAACAAAACTAAATTATCGTGGAAGTTTTGACTTGTTGCACGCTCAGCTGCAAGGGACTTTGACTTCCTTTCTTTCATTTCTTTGATGACCAATGTAGGATGACCTTGTTATGTTTTGCTAGCTGAGCCAGCAATTCCGCTTGATCATTAAACGCTCTGGGTTGTATCTCTAAAGCTTTCAGAGCTTGCAGAGCCTGAAAGAAGAAGAAGAAGAATCTAGATCATATAAGTTTGTTTCTGTTAGTATTCTAGTATTTTATCTGTTGTTTCACTGACATATTTTCTGCAGTTCACTCCTTACGTGAACTACAGCGTGTGACAATCTCTTAGGATTGAAATCACGATGCGTTGTGGTTCGATTCCAGAAAGAATTGTTTGTCTACATCGTTTTGTTTTTCCATGCTGATAATCATTCGTTTGGTTTGTTATTTGTTTGCATCAACTCAAAATTCTGTTTTTTTATTAATGCCAAATTGTATGCAGAAAAGACTCATAGAATGATTGTATGCTTATTCAAGATATCTACAACAAAGCTTGGAAATAATTTAACACCAACTGAAGATGTACAATTCACGTCACTTTGATTCCATCCATCGTTAGTAGACATGCGACTTACAGAACCGACGGAATTAACCAGCTTTTGCGCAGTAATTTGTATGCTTGAAGCAAATCCCTCATCAGCTTTTCCTCTTTGTACATTTTTTCCTCAGTAACATTTTCAGTGCAAATATGTACATGGTTCGACCGAGAGTACCGTGCTTTTTTTGCGGGTCGCAGTGCGGAAGGAGCCTGAGTACCCCCAACTATAATGTTTTTTTGTTTTGAGTTTGGAGAAGAGAGAAATGGCGGGGCAAGTCGGCAAGGTACTACTCACGCACACTATGTGTTGGCATGTTGCATCATAATTATATAAGTGATACATTATAATAAAAAAAAAAAACAGTATTACGTATAAATATTTGTCACTCGCTTAGTTTTTTGCCAGTGGTTTTTTAATGTCATTACTTGTTGGTTATTTGCATTTTATTTATATTCGTCTTACTGCGTTTACTCTGTTTATATGAATTTTTTTTTATTACTACGAGTTTTCGTGGGACCTAGCGAAATTCGAATATGGCATTTTTTTATGGCATTTAGTAAAAGCAGGTTAGGGTGTAGAACTGAATTCTGGTAAGTCTCAACATGCTAAATTGAGCAGGTGAAAATTAATGATAACCTGGTTTTGCTAACTGTTCATTGTTTAACGTAAAAGTATACCCATGTTTATCAAAATACACTTTCTTTTTTGGATTTGCTCAGTGTCACTTCAAGCAATAATTTTTTGATGCAGAGCAATATTTTTAAGATTCAGAAGTATTCAGATTTGGAAGAATCTTAAATTCTGATAATTTCAGAGCTGGGTATTCAGATATTGTATTTGAAACCATCCGAATACTGTCTACGTGCATCTGTACCCAGCTCGGAATAACTTTTTAGGTAAGAACCCTTGTGGTGTAACGGGACCTGTCAAAATAGCCCCCGACAAAATAGCCCCCGACAAAACAGCCCCAAACAAAACAATCCACTAAATAGCCTACCGACAAAGTAGTGCAGTACAAAATAGCTCCAATAAAATTAATAGCTCGCGGACAAAAAACGTTCCCGACGTCATTGTGAGAAAAGGAAAATTTTATATAATTTTTTAAAATTTATAAATTAACTGAGAGGTGGAGAATAATATTATTTATTGTTGATTGGAACTCGTTAAGTCTGAAATAGTGGTGTGCATATTAAATGAAAGATAAAGAATAATATAATCGTCTAAAAGTACAGTAGTGTCCGCATATAAAGAACCCGTTTACATCAAATTACTGCTTAAGACGAACCATTTATGAAAGTGCTAAAAACACGCCCATAATTAATAGCAATGTTTGTATTTCCTTTTATAATGAACTCCGCTTATAACGAACCATGTTTTATGCAGTTAATATTTTCTTGTTTTACTTTTTGGTAGGAGTTCATGATGAAACAAATAATTACTCCGCGAACTACCAATATATAACGTTTTATGCAATTTCAAGGTTCGTTATAAGCAGACACTACTGTATTAAACAAAGTTGATAATATTAAAAATTTCAATTTGTATTTTGTAGCATAAAGTACAAAAGTAGGTGGGTAGGTATATTTAAATGCGAACATGAAAGGGGCGCAAATATCAAATTTTTCTTTACCTGCACGGTAAAATACACGTCTCTGAAATTAGTTGCTGTTTGTATTACGAATAGTGAAGTTGTGGATGTTTTAGGACATGTACGTGCATACATGAACGTGCATACAACAACGTGTACTAAGCTTTGCCTACGGACACACGAACTTAATTCTCAGTTTTCGCGTAGCTGCTACTGTGTTCATGGAAGAGGATGATTTGACTATAGCAGCAGTGGCTTGCGCTTATGCACTCGAAAAGGAAACAAAAAAAGAAAAATCGTCGTCTCTGTACATTTCAATAAATTGCTGCAGGAATTCATGGGACATTGATCTACAGTCAGACATCCTTATAACAACCCTTATACTCTGCAATCAACAGCATAAACGGGTTTATTCTTGGCTTAAATTAAAACTTCGGCTACGCTAAATGAGAGAGCACATTTTACTTACCGACGCTACTGATAAACTAACGCACACACTATGTGTATTTGCCTCCACACCTTGAAACTTGCACGCGCGTTCATGGGTGTGCGTGCAAAATTTCTGGCGAAAACAGAAACATCCTCGCGGCGTTCTTCGTGATTGTGCATTCAAAAACGTGACGTTATTTTGCCTACACACGAACGTTGATGCGTGCAGGTTGGTGAATGCACATGCATGTCTTAAGATATGTACGTCCCTCTGTAGGGGCCTCAAAGGCAGTTTGCAACTTTGCAAAAGTGAAAGTTATAACATCTTAGAAACATTTTGTTAAAAGACAGTTTTTGTTACCTAACCCACCAAAATGCAAACCAAAAATCTACAAATAATTCGTGAGTATAAATGGCACTTCCATGGAAGCGGCCGTGTTATTACCATTTTATACATCGTCCCAAGGAATCATAAATATAAGGATCAGACAGCGAACTCAACCATATGCAAATCCAACAAATATTGCCGACATTGTCATCCCTAATAATCTGAAAATAACATCAAGATATAGAAATTTTCTCTAATGGGACTCCGGAAATGATGTCGCGGATCGAATATTAATGTTTGGTGCAGAGGAACATTTTCAGACACTGGAGGAGCATTGCGATTGGTTCCTTGGCAGAACTTTAAAATAGTTACCGTTCATGCCCTTGTTGGCAATTCAGTATTGCCTTTAATTTACGTTTTAAAAATACAAAATAAGCGTGAAGTTTCTTATGTTTTAGAGGAAATTCGTAATTTAAGACTACTATGCCTGGGGCTGTTTTGTCGGGGCTATTTTGTCGTTGTACCGTGATGTAAATACAATTTCTAAATGCAATAATTATTAACAATTCCTTAAGTGACTATGATTTTTTTTTGTTTTTGCCGCTAGAGGGCGCAGTTTTGAAACGAAAGTGAAAAACACCATTTTCTTTTAAAATTCTAACGGAAAGGTAGGAGGCAATATTCCACAAATTTGGTTCATAACTTTTTGGTCAAGCTTTTGAAATAAAGGGAGCGGGATGAAAGAATTACCTTACACAGAAAATGGGATATCCCCGGATTACTTTAACTGATTTTAATAAATTTGTAGTCTCGTTGGGAAGGACGTTTGTAGTGTAATTTATTTCTGTATCTACGCTTCAATTTCATTTTACCTAGGGACCATAAAATTGCTTTGTAAAGTTAATGAATTTGCCAATTTTTTTTAAATTTTAGACGGAATGATATATTTTTTATGACATGATTTTATTAGGTAGGTGCATAACAAAACAAAGAAGAAAAGAAAGTCGCAAACTGGGAGAGAAGGTTATACCGCGAGCGATTTGTTGACTTGGTGCCCATGCGGTGATGTCATTTTGCAAGATCAGTTATTTACAAATTTTAATTTCAATAACTGCCCTGATATCGGAAAATGTTGAAAATATTGCCTGTATCGAGTTTTTTCTCATAAGTTTGCAGCAGTGAAACGTAGCGCAATGCAAAAATGACTGAAATTGTGTTAAATCTATGTAACCGTAGACTACTGGTTTCGTCCTTGTGGGACTCATCAGTACGATGCTTTCCTTACATGTTTGAACCTTGCTATATATTATTTGCTGTATACCGAATTATACGGAAGATAAGTGATACTGGACCATTCGAACAACTGCTCCTTGGATCCGTTCTATAATTCAATGCCTGGCGGGGTATTTGCCCAAGGAGTAGTTGTTTAAACGGTGCAGTATCACTCATTTCTTCCATATAAATTATTAGCTCTTGCTGATATCTAACGTACGCGCCTCAGCATATGTATACAGCAAATAATATTGCATGGTTCTAGTGTGTAGGAAAAGCACCGTACTGATGAGTCCCGCATGGACGAAACCATCCACGTTCGAAACATGCAATATTGAAATTTTATAGAACGAATCTGTTCTATAATGGGGTCGTTACACTAAACAGAAAATCGATATAATTTTGGTAGAAATAAGTAACTAGGTGTTTATTGGCCCTCTGGGTTACATTTATTTACTCACCATCATCATCATAAGGTTCTCAGTCCGAAGACTGGTTGGACGCGTACCTCCATTCTTTTCTATCCTGAGCTAACCTACGCATTTCCCTAAAAGTAGAACATCCTACATCCCTAACTATTTGAGAGCAGTAGTCTAATCTAGGCCTACCCCTACCTCTTTTTATTCCTATCTCTGACTCTAGTATGTCACGAACTATTCCTTCGTGTCTTAGAAGGTGTCCTACCATCCTATCTCTCCTACTCTTTATTGTTTTCCATACCTTTCGCTTTTCCCCAACTCTTTCTAATACTTCCCTATTGCTAACCTTATCTATCCACGGTATCTTCATCATGCCCAAAATTTAAACAATGGCGATTTTAGCACGAAGCGTGCTTTCGGAGAATTAAACAGAAACGCGTACTGCCCCGGTTATGCCATTAGCTTAAAAGCGCTTGTGATTGGTGATCTGAATTGATGTTTTGATACCCAGAAAGCTAACGTTACGTGGGGTTTGAGCCGGTAAAGTAGGGAGCAATAATATTAACTTACCCGTGGCGACAGGAAGCCACAAATGATCATGCGAAACAGTCCACTTTGCTGACGGTAACTTTTTAAAACAGACCCCAGAGTTGACGCACGCATTTTAAACAGACCCCTTAGCTGTCCTCGCACCAGACACTCGCATTTTTTGCAAAAAAGATAATGTAAATATGTAGAGAAAAAACTAACCTTAACAGGAGCTGATCCCACCTGGCCGCAGAATACGAAACTATCAGTTCTATGAGATACCTCCCTACCTATCGCCGCTGCTGGTTGCCGTTTCTACTAACGAATTACTTAAATGTAAGTAAAGTGTATAACTATGATAACGTTTCGCGTGGTGAGTGCTTCATTTATTTGGGAACTAGACAAACTGAAACACAACACTGGACACTATCTGTCAAACGACTAGACTGCCATGATTGTTTATTAATTCAGTTTACATTTTTTGACGCGTTTAACATACAACGGTTGTACTTTCTGGCTAATATCGACAATTCTCGGCATTGCCCCGGATACATCATCATTGAAAAGGCTTAAAGGGCTAGCGTCTTAACTTTGATGCGGGTTTAGATGTGAGAAAAATAAAAAATACGAGTCAAATATTTTACGACAATCTACGGGAAAATATGATTTTTAAAAATTGTGTAACGACCCCATTCAATGTCTGGCGGAGTATTTGTTCGAACGGTCCAGGCATTATTTCCTTTGTTTTATCTGTAATATAAACATGTTATAAAAAATGTGCCATTTTTTCAATTTTTTTTATAAAAGTTTAGTTCATAAAAGTTGCAAACAGTATCTGACAGCTCCTACGTGAAATAAAATTTAGGTGTAAATGCAGATATTTATTATTCTATAAATAGCCTTTCCAACTCCCTTTCCAATGAGACTAAAGTCATCGATATTTGTTCAAGCAATCTCGAGCTATCACATTCTTTTCTCATTCCTTTTATTTTGAAAGCTATACTAAAATGTTATGAACCAAATTTGTAGTGTACTATTATGGGGAGATTTTGAAAATCCTAAATTCCAACTACCTTTCGATTCGAATCTTTGAAGAAAATGCACTTTTTCAATTTTCTTTTTATATTGAAGGCTAAAAATCGATAAGTTTATAACTTTTGTGAATTTTTTGGCAGAATTGAAACTCCTTTTTGTAAAACACCAACGTTTCGCCCCCATTAGGGGGCTTTATCAAGGTTTTATTCAAAATTGTATAGGTATACTTTTTATACTTTATTTATACAATTTTGAATAAAACCTTGATAAAGCCCCCTGATGGGGGCGAAACGTTGGTGTTTTACAAAAAGGAGTTTCAATTCTGCCAAAAAATCACAAAAGTTATAAACTTAAGAAAAAAATTGGCACGAATAATTATATAAAGCTAAAAATCGAGCTAAAAATATTTTTGTTGAATTTCTCGTGGCCACGAATAGTTTCAACCTTAATGATACACCTGATAGTGAGCTATATTTTTGTATTCAGGGTGGCTTTCAGGTAATACACAAACATTTGCTTTTTCTTAATAAGTTTCTACAAACTTTCGAGATTACATTTCGATATACATTTTCTCAGGAGAAATGTCAAGGGCGTTCTCGACATTTTTACCGAGTTGTCATTTTTTTGTCTATTTTTGAAAATAGAACATCGGTGCAGTTCAAAAATACAAAATAATTCATTTCAGTACATTTTGGGATTACTTTGCGAAAATTTTGACATTTTGTTTTTCTTTAAAACAGCATCCTATTTTTTTTAAATATAGCTAAGAAATTGTGCAAAGGATAATATAATTCATTCTAGAAAAAGGAAGTTGCGTTTATGAGGGTTTTCCTATTACATTGGTCCAGAATTTTGTGTGAAGTTTTTGAACTGCACGGCATGTATCTTTAAAATTAAAGATTCGTTTCGAATGTTTCTTCCCTTACGAAAGAAGGTAAGTAACCAAGAATTCATGTTAGTTGATCTGCGGTAGTGAAAACCGTGAACTGTTATATTCGAATTTCGCGTTACCTACTAGACTCTCTTTATTTCAGCAACATTGCTTATTCCCTGATTATATCCCTTGTCTTTTTTGCTTTAGGCATGATGGGATTACCTCCAGGGATGGTCTACGGTGCGCCCATGTTTCCTGGTATGTTGACACCCATGATGCAGCCCCGTTTCAGATGATCTCCGGTATACCTGGTCTACCACCCTTAAAAATACACATGATGACATAAAATGTTCGTTACGTAATTTCCAAACTATCCTTATTATTCGCTCTTTCTCTTGCTGCTAGAGAGTGTTGCTGTTGTCAGCAAGATGCGTGGTGGCCAGCGGCATTTTAAAAATTTTTAACACGTGATTTTTTCTTTGAGATTTTTCTGACAATGTTTTTTGATTTTTTTCTTTTGTTTCGACAGGTTTAAATTAAAAACCGTTAAAATAACCTACCTACCAGTGGTATGTAAAAACAATTTTTTAAATACACAATAACGAAATTTATTTGCATAACCCGCATTTAGACAAAAACGTGAAAAGGTTAGTGTTTTTTTATTATTATATTTTTTTTTCAAACAATTTATTTGAAGCACGTGTTTTTTCTTCTCAAATTTGTGTATATATAGATCATCTTTCTTTAATTCTTTCTTAATTTGTTTTTTTTGTTTTCATCAATACACATTTTTTCTATTGTTGGATTTCGTTCTTTAAGTTCAGGTTTGTACAGGTTTATTATTATTATTATTTCACCTAAGCAAATCGGTGTAATGTAGTACATTTTTGATTGAAGCAGGTAAGGTTAGGACTGGTGAAGAGAATGTGTTCTGGCAAAATTTTCATAATTCATCGAGTTCATCGAGTATAGCTTATTCTTTTTCTTTTAAATGCTGGTCTCCAAATATACATTTATTATGGTTTTTAGGGGAAACAGTGTTCGGCACGAAGTTTACGAGTATTGTCGCTTGTCAGATGACCATTATTTTTGTGGGAATTCGATTTTTGCTCTATATTTTCTAATTGAATGAATTTAGATAAAGAAATACAAAATTTTGTAGTAGAATCTATTAGGAACCCAAAAGTGCATTGATATACAGAATGTTGAGTCAGAAAAAATTATATTAGGTATTGTTGAGAAGAAATTGGGATACCCTGTATAATTGAAATTAATTTTACTGTTGACGTAGTAAAATCCGTAATATGTAGGGTGCCCATCCAGCAAATAACGGTTTTCTCTCATATCTTTGCGATGAAAATGTTCTTATTCTTTTTTAGACTTATTTTCAATTATGCAGATTGTCCCATTTATTCAGAGCATCACTCTTACGTACTAAGTGGAACAACCTGCATTGAACACATTTTCGAATTCCGTAAACGATTTCAGGATGAGGTTGTTTAAGATGATTTTTATTTAAATAACAATTTTGGAGTCGCCGTCAGATGTAGAGTCTTCTTATATTGATATTGTTTGAAATAATCGCTCTCAAATATCCAAGCACCTATAAATTCATAAACAAAAAATTAATAGCAACTGAAAATAATTAAAGGAATAGGTTTTAGATTGGTATGCAGTCAATAATAATTATTGTTATGCAACAGAGGGGTCTCTCGTGAAAAATGTGAATTAACGCCGGCCGGGAGTCGAACCCGGGTATTTCACTTGCCTGGGCGACTGCTCTAATGTAAGTTAGTAGTGAATTCAACCACTCAGAGTGCTAATTATGGTGTTTAGCCAATCGGTATTTAAATACATGCATTTTTAATAATACTCTTCTCTACGAATAAAATGAGTCGAGTAAATAATTTAACGTCTCGTACCATTTCATTTTGAGATTGTATCGGAGCGCAGTTTTGAAATATATTCTCATCATCGCTTTCTTGGTTTAAATAGCACCCTGTATATATTTTAGTGCCATTAGATTCTACTACGAATTCGTTTTCAAGTGATGATTTCATAAGTTAATGTTTGGACTAAATATGGCGTCGAAATTATGCGTTTTCTTATAAAGCAAGTTGACTGGGCCATATCATGAAAAAAATTCACAGGCCTTTGCAAAGATGCAATCGGGGGGCATTGAAAATGATGAAGTACTTAGTGGTAATCTTGTGGGATTTGGAATATGATAAAAATGGAAATTAGTGTTGATTTATAACGTAAAGTGCAACAGTATTATCGATATGTATTAGAGGTAAGTGTAATGTAGAAATAAAAGCGTCGATGTGTATTACGTGGGAGAAATGAGCGCGCTGCACGCGCCCATTATCAGGTGAATCGGAAATACAGGTAACCCCCAGCAGACAAACCATCCCTAAAGACCACCCATAAAACCACCCCCCAAAACAACCCCTAACGCCACCCCAAAAACCACCCCCAAAAAGCATCCCCCAAAACCACCCCCCAAGAACCACACCTAAAACCACCCCTTAAAACCATTCCTAAAAACCAAGCCCACAACCACCCCTCAAAATCACCCATCAAAACCAACCCCCTGAACCTAACCCAAAAACCACCCCTAAAAGCCACCCCTAAAACAGCCCCTAAAACCACCCCCAAGACCACACCTAAAGGCACCCCCAAAAACCATCCCTAAAGCCATCCCCTACAAACCATCCCCCTAAAACCACCCCATTCCTAAAACTAGCTCCTGAAAAACCTCTAACAACCACCCCCGAAAAACAACCCCCAAAAACAACCCCCAAAACCATTTCTAAAAACCACCCCTAAAAGCACCTACAAAACTGTCCCCAAAACTACCCCTAAAACCACAACTAAAACAACTCCCAAAAACGAAACCTACAACCAACCCCGAAAACCACCCCCAAAACCACTCCTAAAAATCACCCCTAAAACCAACCCCAAAAATCGCCCCCATAAACCACCACACATGTGTCATTCATAGTTGTGTGCCAGACGCTCGGCCTTATTCGCCACTGCCTGAATTCTCACGAAGATAGACTGCAAATGTAACATGAAAACGAACTCCGTACTTGCCAAAACATAAACATTTTCAATGTTAAAATTGAAAACAAAATTCTCTCTGCAACATTTCATAGGAAAATGTCCTCTTGATTACTTTAAAACAGTATCTCTTGGGCATTTCTTATTCAAATACTATCAGCGTATTGTTTTCCTGGAAATTCCTCTAAGTTAAATGGCCTAAATGTCAAGAAAATCAAATACGACACTGTTGTCTTTCTTATGGTTTAACAAAGCTTCAATATTAGTCCACAGAGAAATATGTTACAAAAGCACTTTAATGAGATTTGAAGGAATGATTTATAATTTTCAATGGAATGTGCGCAATTGCTGTAAAAATCATGCCCAACTTCCTTTATAAGAAAAATGTGAAATTTCGGCGCCATATTTAGTCCAAACATTAACTTATTACACATCACTGAAAAGTGAATAAACACAAAATATTAATTTTCGAAACCTTTCTACATCTGTCCAGAATCTAAAAAAATATACAATATTAGACAAAAACCATCCTAAACAAGTAATACTGAAATTGTTTTTGGAATCTTAAAATGTACTCAATACAGGTTGTTCCATTTAGAAAAATAAAATAAGGTGTTATACAGAAGAAAAGGGGCAGCCTGTGTAAGTGGAAATATAGTTTTGAATTACCTATACCCCATTAAAATAACTATAAAGACATTTTTTAATAATTAATTAATTAACAATTGAAAGAAATTGTTGTGAAGAAAAAGAATAAGTTGTACATTACTATTTCGATTTTTTAACAAATCATAAAGCAGCATGTTCAGTGTGAATATTTCTGAATGCGTTACATTTTTTCCGCCTACATTACATGATTTTTTAAACTCAAGTCACCCTAATAATGCAATTCACAGGGCATAGTTAATCAGTAGAAAATACAATTAATTTTTAACACTCACACCCGTTTTCTTTCTTTCCTTAATTTGATTTCGCTCTTTAATTCAAGACCTCGATAAATTTGTTTTTTGATTGTCTTGGACGCAAAGGTAGGTTTTCTCCAATAAATTAAATAAAAAGTATCCACCGAATTAAAATTTGAAATATTAAAAATCAAAATGTAAAATCGATTATAGGGATTTTTATTTTTAATTATTACCTTTAATTGTCGGACGGAAAATTTCCCATTTGTTATTGTTAAGGTAAAGAAAACAATTTTCTCTTATTATATAGTCTCTCAAAATGGTGTAAGGCGCACTCGGCAGAACCAACCATCTTTTTCATAATATTAAAGTCGCTGTGGTTTGAAGTACATATTTGCCATTTACAATGGGCCGTATGTTCTTTAAATCTAGTTGTAGTTGATAAATGTTTTATCGCAATTTCTGGATGCTTTATAACTTCCTACTTTATGAGTGGATTGAATTTTAGCCTTAGCATTGCCAGGCAGATTTTGTACTTTGTTACGTAGCCACAAACTACTCGTCTTAATTTTTCATTAAAGTTTCTTATGCTTATTATGTGTAGTATACAGAAATATTCAATATTGAATATTTGGTTCTGCCATGTGAAGCGACTTTTCATTGGGAAATAGTAGAGGCAGGCGATTGTAATGTCACAGCTGATGCTGTTGGATTGGTTGACTCCCTGTCTTCCTTGAATTTCGATGAAGTAGTTGCAGATAGGACCAAGACAGAAAAAATATATTGGTTCTGTTTCGGGTCCCATTAGAGAAAATATGAGTTCCGATTCAGTACCTGGTTTTATTTAAAATTCATTGATATCTTGCTTCTGCCCGTTCGTTTATTAACCTTGGGAAACCAGTACTTTCTGGTTCCTGTCCAGTTTTTTATCCGTAATAAGTTAATTGTGGTACTATCGGAATTGAAGTTGGAGACAGGTGACGAGACGTCACAGCGCATCCGGGCCTGTAAGGGTTTAGCTCGAGCCCGGCTGTTGGGTCTCCAGTCCCCTGCCGGATGATGTGGCTTGACAGGCGATTGTTTTGGTCACTCCGACCAATATCAGTCACAGGATTTGCCTGTTGGACCAAGACTGGCAACCGTTTTTTCTTGGTTTAGGTGAAAATAATTCTTGTTCAGTTGAAACGTGGCTAATAGTTTTCGTGGATGAACAATTTAATTGGGAAGATGTAAATGTTTTGTAGCGTTGTTTTGGCTAGTGTGTGAAAAGCGGTTGTTGGTTTTTGGTCCCCTGTATACACTGCTGTATATGTATTTGGATGTTAGTAGTTTTATTGATGATCACTATTATTATTGTAAATTGTATTGAATTGTTTTTAACAAATAAAATATGAGGAATTTTAAAAATTGCGTTTTTTATTTTCGGCAGTTTCCCAACTTTCTTATCCTTAATTCTCGCATTTTGTGCATTTAAATTAGTGCTGGCAAAAACTGGAAAAAAGTGAAACCGGTTAATCGGTTTCTTTAAAACTCTGTTTCAGATAAAACCGGGCATCCAAGTAATTGCCAAAACCGATTATTCTGATATCCAGGAAACAGACTATTCGGATATACGAAAAATATACTATTCGGATATACGAAAATTGTCAAAACCGATCATTTGAATATCCGAAAAAGAACGGCAGCTAATCCGACTAGAGTCAATCTTTAGATTTCAATTCAATAACAAAGGAAAATAAATGGCGCATGGGTGGGAAAAGGGTTATAAGTCGAAAAATTGCAAAATTGGAATAAGTCGACCACGCTATTTTCCACGTCCGTGAAAAAGGATATAAGTCAGAACGCCTTATAAACGCAACATAACTCATTGTGCGAAGGGATATATCTGTAAAATTTATTGATTTTTTAGTGAAAAGGGGTATATGTTTTGTTAAGTTCACTTGCGATTGTAATGTGAATTAAATTGTTTGTGAAAAGGGATATAGGAATACTTATAGATTTTTTCTTACTGGAATGGCTTGTGGAAATGGGTATATGTTAAAATATTTCTCTTTTCATATTTTGGTAAATGCTTTAGTACATAGCGAAAACAGATATAAATATACTTGTCTCCCTTTACACAAAAATATTTTTGAAGTTCAGTAGGGTAAAAGGGTATAAGTAGACATATATCTTTTAACATTATAGTGCCCATGCACACTGCGTGGTAGAAGTATACTTATCTTCCTTTTTACTGCTGCTAAAATAGTATTATTCATGTAAATATTGTTACTTATGTCCAGTGTCACGTAAAAAGCAGTGCAATAACAACATGCTTCGCAAAGGAAAGTTTGATATTTTTTAATATATTATGTTTTAAGTCTATATTCTTACATAATACGTCAATATAAAGTATTGTGAGTGATACAACGGTTCAAAAAGTTTGTGGGGAGATAGGAAACTTACTACTTTATATTTTCGTGTTTTAAAGAGTGCCGTTATGTTTTCTAACCGGTCAAATCGGCTACTTGATGCGGCTAAAGAAGCTATGAATTCCAATTCCTATGATACGAGAGAACCAGAAATTATAATGAATAATGGTAAGTACCTACCAATTTTTTACTTAAACTTTGATTAAACATATTTTTACTCCCGGGATACTACGACCGTTTCACAGTATTAACTTGTAATTAATTTGAATGTACTTGTACTTAAAACGAGCCTCGTACACCTAAAAAAATGCATTATTATAATACTGATGTCTCATTTTTTTCTTCAGATAACTTTATACCCGCTTCTGCACCATCTCTACAGGAGCTTGCCATTACCAGTTTAAACAGTAGTTGTGCACCATCTTTGGATCCCAGTTTACAAGAAAAGCTTTCAGAGATTATCAATGAGGCATGCTTGGATCATGCTGGAGAGACTCCAGCAATAGACGACATGTTTTTTTGCAGAAGATGTATTTGAAACAAACGAACCCTTTTCAGCCGATTCTCTGGAGTTAGGGCCGACGTTTGATATTTTAGATGAAAATGAACCTGTGGATGACAGCGACAAAGACAAAGATTATGAAACGGAAAGCGACATACCTTCCGAAGATGATTCGATTTCATCAAGGCAAAATATGGAGAGAAGAAAACGAAACATGTCCAACAATTCGGAAAACATAAATAAAAAGCAAAAACACACGCAAGATAATCCAGACGCTGATGGCGAAGAAAATAATGATAAGAGGAAGAAAAAAGGCCAACAAGGAGAAACACGAGAAGTTAGGAATAAGCGGAAAACAATGCGTAATTTGGGAAAGGAATATGCGGGGGGTTGACCACTGAAGAAAAATATGTACACCAAAATTACAATTGCAAAAAATTGCAAACATTTGCAAAATTGCACACAATTGCAAAATTGCAAACATTTGCAGACATTTGCAAACAATTGCAGACATTTCCCAACAATTGTAAACATTTACAAACAATTGCAGGCATTTACACACATTTGGAAAAATTTCATGAGATTAGAAAATTATTTTTTGTTATTACCATGCATTATTTTGTTATTCTATCTATATTATGCTTATGTTTTTTCTATGAAACTTTGAATTTTAAATTACTTTCAAATATTGAAAAATACGCCCAGGGAATGGGAGCAAAGTTTAAAATTATTTGTAAATTTTCTGAGACCCGATGGGGTGGGGTTCGCTTAAGCCATCCATTATGATAGGGCAATGCAATGTTAAGAATGAATTTGATTGATCCTATTTCCATTTCCCTTTCAGTTTTTACATTTTGTAATATGAAGAAGTTCTAAAAAACTGGACCGGACTGAGACCATTTATCATAGAATAAAATAAATCAATTAATCTATGCCATTTATATTAGAGATGGGTAGTTTAGAGACCTGCACGGGCCTAATTTTTCGAACCCGACCCGTCCAGGTCTCTAGGGTAGTTATTTACGTAACGTTATTTCGGAACGTTATTAGGGAGTTATCGCATTATTTAGAAATACTGTAAATGCTAAAGTCACATGACCGTATATCGCATTCAGATATAGTGAGGATGCAGAAAACGCCAAAGTGATTTGCCACACACTTCTGTAAAATTCTTGCGAATAACTTTCCAGTTAAACGGACTATGGGCTAACACTTCCTGAATGAACCTTCTTTTAGAAAATCTCACTCGTTTTGCCATTTTGCACCTATTTGACGATTTATGTTTTGCAGTGCAATAGCTCCCATTAGTTATCGCTGGACAAAAATTATCTGGAAAAGCAGGGAACTAGTCGGCCAAACTAATACTGAGAATGAATTTGTTGCGTGCACTCCTTATTTCGGTATCGATTGACAGCTGAGCGACTTTGATCAGTAGTCGAAAGACAGGCGAGAGCACGAGCTACGACGAAAAACTCTGAATGCAACGGTACCACTGTATTGAATTAATAATATTCAACGCTCGAGTAGAACCTCGAGTAGAACATTATATTTTTTCTACGAAACTCAAAGTTGCACTTTTAGGGTTTCAGGGCTAGCTTTTTTGATATTTAGAAAACGATGGCATTTGCGTTACAGCATCCTCGATATGCTACAACTGAAATTTGATTGGCCGGACCTATGAATAATAAATTCAGAAATTTTTTATTGCCCATAAACCATTGAATCGTTACCATGAATCGTTACTCAACACGTTGAATAATGAAATTTTATCTACAACCGTGCAGTAATATGGAGTTTACCGAGGAGTTTACCTCACTATTTTGAGTGCAATGTGATTTTATTGCACTGGTTGGATTCTGTAGTAACAAATACACGAATGATTGTTATGACATTTGCCATGACACCGAGCATGACACTGATTGTCATTTAGTGAAGTGACGTACATATTTATATATTTATTTTAAAAAAATGTGTTTTTATGAGTTATTTCACGGTTATATTTATAAATTTCGTGAATTTATTGGCAGAAATTGAAATACTTTTTGTAAAAATCGAAGTTTCGCCCCCATTCGGGGGCTTTATCAAGATTTTATTTAAAAATGTATAAAGTACTTATAAAAAATATGCGACATTTTTTATTTTTTTTTCTTAATAAAATTTGTAAATAACAGTAAATATATGAATCTAAAATTAAAAATAGAAATAATATTTAGCACACTTGATTTTGATAACTATGAAAAAGGAAATAAATGTAGGTACATGTGTTAAATTAGAATCAAGTGGTAGAGAGCAGATTTACGTAATAATTTGTCACTTAAATTGTCAGGTCTGCCATTTAAATAATTTTTGTCTTTTTGGATGTGTATCATTTCTACGATAAGTCTAGCTTTTAAATTATTCTCGGTTATAAATAAAAAGTCGTATATACCTAATACAGGTGGTATAACGTCTTTACCATCCCTGGGTGATTTCAAACCTCACCTACAACGGCTAATTTTGCAAATTTCACTTGCGTGTGGTAAAGACCTAGCAACCACAGTGTGTCAAAGAAGTAACGCATAAATTCGTTTACAGCCTCATTTTTACTTTTCTAGAACACGCTCGGATACGTCGTTTGCCCAAACTCTGGTGTCAGTTTTATCGCCATACGGTCATATGACCTCGAGTTATAACGTCACTAATTTTTTTTTCAAATAGCACCCTATGGTGAGTGACACTTCATCGGATAGGACTTTTCAATACAATTTTGGCATAGTTTAATTTTTGATGATATCTTGAATAGTATTTGAGATATAACGCTTCAAATTTACAAGGCGTTTGCTGTTTCAGAATAGCCCCGAGAATAGCCAAGGCTATGAGAACAAATTAATTTATTTTTGAGATGTGAACATAAAAATTATTGTTAAGTATTTATATCAATACAAAAATAACAACCGTTAAGTCACATTACGAAAATTAATTAATTTTCATAACCCAGGCTAATCTAAAACAGCAAACACCTTGTAAATTTGAAGCGCAAAAATTACAGACAATATTGCAAAAATTGCAGACAATTGCAGACATTTGCAAAAATTCTAGACAATTACAAAAATTACAAACAATTGCAAAAATTGCAGACATTTGCAAAAATTTCAAACAATTACAAGGCAATTGCAGACATTTGCATCATCTTGTACACCAAAATTACGGAGTGGTCAATCCTCGGGAATATGTAACCAAAAAAAGCAAGGTGGTCCTAGAAAGGAAATGTAGGGATTTACAAAAATGTAGGTTAAAATGCAATGAAAAATTAGATGACGAGACGAGACAAAAAATATTTTCGGAATACTGGTCCACGGGAAATTATAATAAAAGAGTAGCTTATATTGCGACACTTGTATGTACCAAAGAAAAAGAAACCACTCGTACAAAAAAAGCTGGCAAAAAGCACAAAAATAGATGTGTGTCTCATACATATCATTTACGTATACAGGGACAAATGACAAGAGTTTGCCAAAAGTGTTTTCGTTTAACTTTTGATGAGACCCATAAATTCTTAACAAATGCTATTAAAAAAAAGCAATCTTCGCTCTCTGGAATAACAGTGGAAGATGGTAGAGGTAAAGGAGCCCCGAGTAATAAAACTTCCGATGAATCTTTAGACCTAGTTAAAAAACATGTATCTGCGCTACCGTCTTACGAAAGCCATTATTGCAGGAAACAAACGGAAAATAGGTTCCTTCCTTCCTATTACACACTTTCCAGAATATATGCAGAATATAAGATATGGATTCCTGAAACAATGACTCCGGTGAGTAGATGAATATACGAAACTATATTTCATAGTATGAAAATTAAGATAAAAAATCCTAAGAAAGATAGTTGCGCTAAATGCGATAAAATTAATATGCAGATAAAAAATACCTCGGATGTTGATCTAAAGCAAACTCTCGAAAATGACTTAATCCAACATCAATCAGACGCTGAATATGCCTATGAATCAAAAAGAATGGATAAACAAGACGATATCGTTGACTGATTATTGGGTAGACACACAAGTATACGGCTGTAAATGATGCCTGCAAGACGTATCGGTCGCTAGGATTTCTCGCGTCGTCCACCTAGCGGTGCTTAGGAGCATTTAATAATATGATTAGTATTGAATAGCGTCGATAACACGGTAGTTATCTAGAATCATAGCCCAAATAAGATGCCGGGACACCTGCGATCGGCTGCTTTGATGGATGGAAGCCAGTTTGCAGCTGGGCAGACCAGCAAGGACCGTATGTAAAAATTTTGAGGGCACCACAGAATTCAATCAAATTTTATTTTTACTTTGGAAACATCACAAATATAAATAACTATTAAAGGTATTCTGTTATTAATTAATTATTATTAATAAAAACAAATACATAAAAGTAAAATAAGTAGGTAAATAATATTTAACAGAACTCGACTCAACACAGTTTTGGAATTGTGTATAAAATCTAATATTAAAATTTGTGCTGTTATAAAATAAAAGTTCTCATACTGCACATGTATTGCACTTAATATTAAATTTTCATTTACACATAAAAGTTACGTATCCATTTATACTTTCTTATAAGTATCAGTGGCGGCTCGTGGGTTAATAACCAGGGGGGTCATTTTGGTTTTGGAACTTATAATTAATACTAAAAGTACCTATATGCATATATGTACAAAACTAAAATATAAGAAAGGGGTACATATTGTCAAAATAAAATATACCTTAAACGTGCTTATATTTCAGGTCAATTCTGTTCTGCAAAAGGGTCTTTTTCGTTGAAGTTTGGAATGCTCTTGACAAGCATCTTCTCGATGCTCGCCATAGACAAAGCACCAAGGCTAGACTGTCCCATTGTATTGCGTAAAAAGGTTTTTTTAATTTTTACCCCTTTCAAAGTTGAAAAACATCTCTCACTTTCCAAGGTTGTCATCGGTAGTGTACACAAAATATTTAATAAGTTCACTGCTTCAGAAAATGTTTCAGACAAAAGTTAAAGTATTATGGCGACTACACCGGCATTATTGTGAAAATCCTAACGATATATTACAACTTACGCGAACCGCAACGCTTCTACCGCTGTCTACGACGAACTGATGTGATGACCAGAGAAAATATAACTCCATCCTAAAGAACTATTAACTCGATTCTGCGCAGTTGTCATCGGGACATTGACCACGTTGGAGATATAGGAGTAAAAGGTGACTCTCACTTCCACTCAAGAATTCGCCATCTGCTGTCACTGTTCTTCTTTACATGCATTTCTCCATAAGCCATAAGAGCTGTGCAGGGTCAATTTGAATAATGTCCCGGCTTGCTAGCGAGCGCGCAGCGCTGCTTGACGCTTGGTTATTTCTAGTATTGCTGCGAATGCAGACCGCTGAGGATTTTAAATTTGAGACTATCAGACAAAATATATTTTTATTAAAATTATGGTTTTGATTAGAATATTTTAGGAGGGTCATTGACCAATTGACCTTAAGGAGAAACCGCCACTGATAAGTATGTATACGAACAAGATGTTTTTCTAAAAAAAATTTTTAAGGATGTTTCCAAATTATGAGTTTTCGGTTTCTGGTTGTTTAATTGAAATTATAAAGTGAGTTGTTGCTTGCCCCTCCCTGACCATTAACATTTCATAAACAAGAGCCCGCCCGCAGAAATTTTATTCAGACGCATCCACCCGACGTCGACCGAGTCCCGCATTACACAATATCAGTAAAATGACGTTTAAGTAATTCGTTATTGAAAGACACCGGCAACAATTTCGGTGGGTGTTCGGGTATAGTACAGAGCTGCCATATTGTTCTCCTACGGCTACACGAGTTCTGCGCCCGCAAGGGTCCGCGTTTTTTGCTTGTTTCTACATCATCTTTTGCCAAAAAATGCGTGTGTCTGGTGCGAAAGGGCAAGTAAAGGGTCTGTTTTAAAAAAGCGTTCTCTCAGCTTTAGTTTTTTTTACACTTCCAAAACACAAGGCTCGGTCGGGCGTCGGGACTGGGGCGAATGCGTCTGAATAAAATTTCTGCAGCCCGCCCTGGATCTTTGCCATTGCTGCAGGCGATCGGCGCCTACCAAAGTAATAATTTATGTTTGAAGCTGTCGGATTACCGCGTTTGGCGGTGTTACAAAAACACCGACTATGCATAACCGCGAACGCGTCTTTGCCAAGTTTTTTTTAAATATCAGTAGACTTGGAACTCAAATCAGTATGTTAGAACCAAAATCAGTTATTCTAATGGCAAATCAGTAGGTCTGGCAACACTGGTGACGCCGACCGAGGGAGGTGGTGTTGGAACATCTCTGAAACTAAAAATTAATATTTGTTTGCCATTACTGGCCTAGCGATTGTGTTTCCATGGTATGCCGCTGCTTGTGAGAGCGCTGCATATCGGCTAATTGGACGTTTTGAGACACATGATGGCTAAACAGAGCTCTTGAGAGAGATGAACAGAGTTTCGGTATAAAATATTTTCACGGCTGGATGAGGCGCGCTTTAACCAGTGGAGGTTAGACATCTTCCCAATAGTCAATCAACGACGATATTAATGATCCAAATCCAAATCTGTCTACACCTTCAATCTCCAGCAATGCCTACCGACTCCCGATATTCAGACGTCAGTAGCCTTCTATAAGCGTCAACTGTGGACCTATGATCTGACAGTCCATAGGTGCGAGGACAAACAAGTTTTCTGTTACATGTGGGATGAAACCACAGCAGGAAGAGGTGCTAATCAAATAGCATCTTGCCTTTATAAACACTGATAATTTAGACGAAGAAATTAAGAACGTCACCTTATATTCTGATACGTGCCCCGGGCAAAACAAAAATTCTTATTTGCCAATAATGTACATGTTGCTATTGAGAAGAAAACCAACTCTGGAATATATTGAACATAAGTTTTTGGAACCCGGTCATAGGCATATGGAATGCGACACAGACCATTCCATTATTGAAAAGAAGAAAAAGAAATACCAGGCTCCTATTGAACATCCAAGTGATTGGATCCAACTTGTGCGTATGTGTGGTACTACAAAACCATTCAAATTGATTGAGATGCAAAGGCAAATTTTTTTTGAGTTCTCAGCATTACTGAAAACATACTTTATAAACAAGAAAATGAATGATGCTGGAGAACAGGTTGCGTGGAAAGATATTAAATGACTCCGATATTCTTCAGATGAATTTGAAATAGTCCAATACAAAAATACCTTGAAGCGGGAAGAACCATTTAAAAGAATAGATGTCAGGCGAAAATCTAAAACCTCAGTACCTAATATTAAACCTCCACTAAGCTACAAAGGGCCAGTTCCAATCAATCCAAAGAAAAAAGAAAATTTGCTCGAATTAATACCCTTTATTAACCAAAATTTTCATTTATTCTACCAAAACCTTATTACATACCAAGGATGATATTCCCGATGTTCTCCCATCAAGCGACTATGAGTCTGAATAGTGGTGAACAGTGACTATGTTAACCATAACTAGGTAACCATGTTTTTGTATTCCATGTTTTTCCATGTTTTTGTATTCCTATTTAAGTTCTGTTTTCATATTTTGTTTAGTTTTATTTCCATATTATATTTTTCGGTTGTTTATTTTGATTTTTAATAATCTGTTGTAAGAAAAACAACGGGTTATTTTATTTAAATAGGGGAAAGGGGGGGTATATGTGATTTTTTTCTTGTGTTTTTATGCGTAAATGGATATGTCAACATTTTTTTTCTTAATATTAAAAATTTTGTATTAATGCAAATTACAATAAAACAAGGTCACAAAAGTACATTACTCCCATAAAAGTTATTTTGCGGAAAGTTATCTATATTAAAACGCGATCGTTATGATATTTAATCCCATTTTCCCAAAACTGTTAATTTTTCCCACCCATGTGCCAAATAATATTAGCGTTATGAGAATTAACCGATAACCGGATATTTGGATACCCGAATATTTGAATAACCAATTATTTGAATAATTATTTGAATAATCGGTTTTCGGACTTGTGTAAACCCGCGGATAATCCAAAACCAGTTAACCAGCTATCCAAAAAACCGGACACCATTGCCAGCATTAGTTTAAATATCCTGAAATTGTGTGGACATCAGAGTACTGCCTGAGGAGTGTGGACATCAGAGTACTGCCTGAGGATTTCATGTTAATTAAGAATCGTACTTATAGGTTTATATAAGGTGGTTTAAAATTCTTACCTAAGCCAAGAATGGTGTGGTACACCATATTTCTGTTGACCAACTGCACCAACAGCGACCTAAATACACCTTTTCTTTGGTAAAATTTCTTTTTAAAGCTGGATCCATAAGCAAAAAGTTAGAGGAGTTATATCAAGACATCTTGGGGGTCAACAAGTTGTTTGCAGACCAGGATCAAGGGAAGATCATCTAATAATAAAATCGCTTGCGCAAATCTCAGTGAGTAACTTAAAAAGCAGAAAGTGCGTAAATCTTAAATCACTGGAGACTTGCATTATCTTGGGGAAAATACTAATTTGGGACATTGATATTATCTGTAAAATTTATGATGCGCTTAAAAAAATAATTTAAAATTATAAAAAAATTATCGCAAACAAACGCAGCTGTTAGTATAATGACGCAAGCCACGCTAGACTGTTTGTTTACCAATGTGAATATAGCGTTAGATACCTCTAAAACTTGATTAGGAAGAATTTTATATATTTTTACTCTATAGTGCAAAAAGACATTATTCCAACATTCCACTAAGCTGTCATAAAACACAAAATACAAGGAGTCTAATAAATAAAAATAGGTAGGTACCCTAGTACTTAGTATTTTGTACTTACATTAACATGATCTTCACAATAGTGTTTATGGGTGTAAAGCATTTTTTTTATCTTGTGCTATGGCTTATGATGTCTCATCATTTTACAAGATGGCAACTGCTTTAAATTGGAGGAGCACCATTGGGATTGGGATTTCGCTAGTTTGAAAAGATAGAGGGTATAGGTTTAAATTCGGCACTTATCCAGAATTTTGTGAATTCTTATAGTCCTAGCGGTTAACAAAAAAACTCTGCAAATTGTGTTAAAAGCATGAACCTTGGTCGGCAGCTTAAATAGGCCAAATTAAGAGATTTTGCCCGCAGTACCCAAAAAAATACCCCGTAGGAGCAGCTCAGGGGCGGAACATATTCCAAGGGGCTTGAATTTCAAAAATAATTTAATAATAACCAATGTGGGCAAGTAATATGTCATTTTATATTGATTTGATATCGCTGAAGTCAATTTAAACCATATTTTATTTATAACTATAAAATTTTCAAAATGGCGGCCAAATTTCCAATTTTAATTCAAAATTTTGTTAAATTCGCTAATATTAAAGAAATTGTAAAATATACATTTTTATTTAAATTGCAGGCTCTTAACCTGTTCTAATGATATTTTTTTGTATCCCCAAAAATTTCAAAATGGTTGCCATTTTTGAAAGTAGGTAAAATTTATTTGCAGTACCTATACCCTGAGGGCATTATAGAAATTTAATTTTTTGTTTCTCTTTTTATTTAACATGTCGACAATTTGTTTTTGAAGATAACTATACCTACATACAGGGTGTGTCACGACGAGTTCGTATTAGACGTTTGTAGAGAAGCGCTCACATTAGAATTCTGAAAATTGCTAATATCACGTTTTCAAATATTCTCTATTTAATGAAAATAATGGAAACTTAATCCAACTTCCGCTTATACCGGAAATGGCACTTAACTTCCTTATTTTAAATAGAACTAATACCTAATAATTTACACTTTCCGGTTCTCCAAAAAATTTTAGACGGACTTTATGTAACATAAATAACTTCTAAATGTCAAAATTTCCAAGATATACGCGAGTTTTCAAATTTTTTTACAGTTGCAGGGCACTCTTTGGCGTCTGCGGCAAGAGAAACAAATTCAAATCAAAACAATTGCCGGCGGGAGCATTAATGACAAAGGTCTAAAAAAAGTTCAGTGAACTCAAAGTTTGACATTAAACTGAGAAATCAAAATATTGCCAGAACTCAACAAAATTAAATGGAATGTCCCCTTTTTTATGCACTTTTTGCATTCTACGGAAAATTTTAGTTGGAGTCGATATAAATCAAAAAAGTGCATAAAAAAGGGGCTTTCCATTTAATTTTGTCGAGTTCTGGCAATATTTTGATTTTTCAGTTGAATGTCGCATCCTAATCACTGTTCGCAGTATTTTCAAACTTTGAGTACACTGAACTTTAATTTACACCTTTGTCATTAATGCTACCGCCCGCAATTGTTTCGATTTCAATTTGTTTCTTTTGCCGCAGACGCCAAAGAGTACCCTGCAACTGTAAAAAATTTTAAAACTCGCGTATATCTTGGAAATTTTGACATTTAGAGGTTATTTATGTCACATAAAGTCCATCTAAAATTTAATGGAGAACCGGAAAGTGTAAAAAATTAGGTATTAGTTCTATTTAAAATAAGGAAGTTAAGTGCCACTTCCGGTATAAGTGGAAGTTGGATTAAGTTGCCATTACATATTTTCATTAAATAGGGAATATTTGAAAACGTGATATGTATTACAAATTTTCAGAATTCTGTGTGGTACTGGACCGTTCGAACAACTACTCCTCGGGCAAGTACCCCGCCAGGCTTTGAATTATAGAACTAAATCCAGATTTTGGGTACTACGAGATCTTATACGGGATGCTACCCCAAACATATCGTCGGGCTTGAAACATCCTTAGGCCCGGTTTTTCAAAGAATCCAACACCGGATTAAGTCTGACACCGGCTTCGTTGCTATGCTACAACCAATCAGAAAGCCGGTATCATAGCAACGAAGCCGGTGTCAGACTTAATCCGGTGTTGAATTCTTTGAAAAACCGGGCCTTAGATCTCTACGTAGGTACTTTCCTGCTCTACCAGCAGTAGACTTATAATGCCCTGCAAATAAATTTTACTTTCAAAAATGGCAACCATTTTGAAATTTTTGGGGATACAAAAAAATATCATTAGAACAGGTTAAGAGCCTGCAATTTAAATAAAAATGTTATATATTTTACAATTTTTGTAATATTAGCGAATTTAACAAAATTTTGAATTAAAATTGGAAATTTGGCCGCCATTTTGAAAATTTTATAGTTATAAATAAAATATGGTTTGAATTGACTTCAGCGATATCAAATCAATATAAAATGACATATTACTTTCCCACATTGGTTATTATTTAATTATTTTTGAAATTCAAGCCCCTTGGAACATGTTCCGCCCCTGAGCTGCTCCTACGGGGTATTTTTTGGGTACTGCGGGCAAAGTATCTTAATTTGACCTATTTAAGCTGCCGACCAAGTTTCATGCTTTTAACACAATTTGCAGGGTTTCGTCCAAAATTGTCGTTAACCGCTACGACTATTAATAAGTTCACCCCACACGCCAAAAGCCAGTAAAGATGCTGACGTCAGCGAAACACGTGTCGAGTTTAATTACTGTGTCACTGCCGCTTGGCGTATGGGGCTAACTTATTAAGAATATGGGACATAAGTGCCTTCGTCATACGTCAGATTATCATTCCAAACAAAACAAAAGCACGTGCCATTTGACGTTTATCGATATTCTTTACAACGTCTTAAACTAGTTTTTGCAATATAATTATAGACGTTTTGCAGTGAAAACAGTTTATTTTCAATTTGTGTGTTGGGCTTACGTGTAAAAACTTGAAAACAACTATAATTATATTTCAGAGGTTAGATTAAAACGTCAGAAAGCACTTGGCTTTGTTTTGTTTGGAATGAAAATCTGACGTTTGTGACGCGCCACTTATCTCCCCCATTCATAGTGAATTTACGCCAAAGTTCTTGATCTAACTACTCTGTGCAGAATTTGGTGCTCATTAATATGCAGCTGAGAAATCTGACTTAAGTCAAACTATGGTTAGTATACTGCAATAACCATGATCTCAAACGGTAATATGCTTTTTTCGGTTTTGCCGTGTATCTCCTCTATTTGTCCTCGAATTGGAAAGATACATTATTAGAGCACTTTTCGTGAAGGTTAGGTTGTCTCAAAGTCAGCTAAAATACAGCTTGGAACACAAGTATTGAATAAATTCATTATTTTCGAAACGTTGAAGTTTCATGAAAATTCCTCGGACACGTTAATTAATTTTTGGAATACAAACAACAACTAAACAAAATTAGATTGATAAATAAATTACAAAATTTCTCTAGAATATTATATGTACACAAAGTTATTTTATACACAGTTAGACTATCAAAAATTATTCTCATTCCTCAGATGGATATGTTGGGAATCCCCGTTCTCACATTTCGTATAACTTCCTTGGTACTGCTCCGGGACCCCATTTTCACCATCTGAAGCAGTAAAGTACTCATTACTCAAAATAGAACCCTTTCTACTAGAAACACTACCTTGCAACTTTGCTTCTGAACTTGTATAGACTGTTCTTTGCCTTTCTCCATCTACAAGAGAATACTCTGTATTTTCTACACTGGAATCACTTTCGTTTTCTTCAAGAATAACTTCGTGATGGTACCCTCCATTCAAACGTTGATTTTGGTAGTTCTTGTATACTTCTTCGTCATCACTAAAACTGTCATCTTCAACGTCTTCTGCGGTGAAAGAGTAGAAACCCATGCTAGGGGTTCTTTCATTGTCGATACTGCTGTCTTCATCACTCGACCACGTCCTTTCGTATTCACTGGAAGGAATGTTGCCTAACAGTGTGTCTGCATGATATCTGGCTTGTTCTTCGTCAGACCCTGGTTCTTCTATACTGTGAAGATATTTGTCTTCAACCTCTTCAGTTTGGTTATAATCTTGTTGAAATAGCGGTTCATCAAATTCACTCTTTCCAACTGGATCTGTGGCTTCTTTAAAATATTCTTCATTTTCTGGAGTATATTTGAAAGTTGGTAAAGGAATTTCTATGCGCATCCCGTTATCTTCGAAATAGTTTTCTTCATTTCCATCTGAACTTTCTTCGCTTGGAAAGCATTCATTCGTTGTAGATATTTGTTCTTTGTAATTATTATTGCCTTCAATATCTTCGATTTGGTTATTGTCTTGTTCTTCAAATGTAATAATTTCAGAGTTTTCTTCACGCGGGATAAATTCGTACGCTGTAGGCATTTCTTCTTGTCGATGTTGAAGATAGTCGTTTTCAATCTCTTTAAAATCAATCTCAAATTCAGCATTCTCATCTTCGTCAAGTTTCTCTTCATTATTATTTTTGTCGTTTTCATACGGTTCACTTTCTTTTAAGTGGAAGAGGTACTTATCCCCAATTTCATCAGTTTGGTCGTAGTCTTCAAATTCAACACCTTTAGTTGCTCCATTTACTGGAACCCGTTTAAAGCTTGCCTCAGGAATTTCTATGCGCGCTCCGTTTTCTTCTATGCGGTTTATAAATTTATTACCTCTGAATTCTGGTGTAGGCATTTGGATGCTAAAATCACTTTCTTCAAAGTTTGTCGTATTCTTCGTTTCTTCTTTTTCTTCTTTAGATATATATCTAAAAGTTGGTTCAGGCATTCCTATGGTCAAATCACCTGTAAGTTCTGTTGAATATGACTGAAGTTCTTCCTTGTTCAGGAAACTTCTTAATTTTGGTGTAGGTATTTCGACAATAGGGCCATTTTCTTGTAAATTATCGACCGCGTTTTGGTATGGTTCTGAAAAATCATCGTCAATATTTTTATTTGATTTATCGTCCATCAAATAATTTATGTCTTCCTGGGGAGGATTTTTCTCCTCGAACATCCCTTTCTTTGGATTGTATGTAAATGATTTATATATTTCTTTATTTTCGTCATTATGTTGCTTTATTGCTCTACTTTCTGTATAATTTTCAGGCTCTGTTTTACTGTTATTTTTACTCAAAATGTCTTCTTCCAAAGGAGAGCCTATGGCTTTATGGACAGAATGTTTCTCTTCAAGCATCCCTTTCTTTGAATTATATTTAAAAGATTTATATATTTCTCTGTTTTCACCATCATCTTGATTTATTACTTCATTTTCTTTATCATTGTGGGGTTCTAATTTGCTACTTGCATTTCTAATTTGCTTTATATAATGAGAGTATGGCGTATAAGCAAATTTACTATTTTCTATAGGTTTTGAGTCTGTTTTTTCTTCACTAACTTTTGCGTCGCTTTTCTTTTCGAACAAATTTTTTAATAATTTTACCTTTGATACAGGTTTTTCTTCATTTATTTCTACTTTTGGTTCTCTAACATATTTTTTTATTTCATTACTGTAAGCTACAAGATTGTCTTTAGTTTTGGTTTCATTGTCAGTTTTTACTTTTAATGATTGGTTGGCGTCCTGAACTAACTTTAAGCATTTCTGTTTATCTTGCATTATTTGAGCATTACCATTGCTCTCGATAGCGCCTATTTGAGTTAGTAAGGTGATAATACTGTTCTGATAGGAAATGTACTGTTTGTTATCAATAGGTGTACATGTACTTATCTGTGACTGCAATGAAATTCCATTGGCTTTAATAATTTCCAATTCCTGGAATATTCTGTCATCCTTTTCTGTATCATCATATATTTCGTACGTGCTGGTAAAGTTCTTCTTTGGTTCTTTGTATAAATTTCCATAAGATTTTGATTTTGCTTTTGTTAAGTTTGTTGTTTTATTCAGTTCTTTCTGTTCGTATATTTCTATTAGTTTTCTAACGCTCTTCATGTACGGTCTAAGACTTTGCATGTGATTTACTGGTGATGTATCGTCCATTGGTCTTGCAATCGGATAAACTGAAAAGTAAAAAAAAAATATATCGAGCAATAACAAGGACTGAAAATGTTACCTGAAAATATGACGAGCAAATCTGACGCTAACTAACTGATTTTAAAATTAAAACTACATTACAGGTACATAAGATAAAAGATTGCAACGATTATCGCATGTCCAAATATTGCTCACTTGTGTATTTTGCAGGGACCACCCACTTTGTACAGATTCGTAGCAAGTAATGTTTTCAATAAGAACGTAAAAATGTGGTTTTGCTATCAATGGTACCCAAATTGAGCTATATTAAATTTTATATCTGAATATTGATATTTGTTACGAGTGTCTGATAAAATTGATAAATAAAAAGAGCAATTAATATAACGCAGATACAGTTTAAAAAATGTGAATCATTGATTGATTTTATGGCGCCTAGACATCATTACGGCTCAGAAAATTGATCGGATTGATATGATATTACCAACCAAACACGAGCGAGTTTTGGTGGCTATTATTAACAAAGGTGAAAGTTTAAAGCACGAGCCGTAGGTGAGTGTTTTAATTCATCCGACAGGAATAAATACGGCGAAAATAAGCTTCGAGGACGCTAATCATACTACTGAAGTCAAAAAACAAACCCTCAACTGCCCCAGGTACAAAATGGTTAATGTTTGAGCGCAGCGAAATTTCGGCTTCGATACCCGGGATTCCATGGAGATGAAACGTAAAAATAGCACTTAAGTTACGTAGAGTATCGCAAGTTCATTCAGGAAAAGTGGTCTGTTTCGAAAATACCAATAAAATCTGTTCTGACACACGAAATCGCGCTGTCCATAAATGAGGGATTGTAGTGTACTTCGGCGCACATCAATTACTAACTTGTAGACGCGAGCAATCGCGGTCACATGGGCGTAAATGTGCAAACTGTAGAGCTGTTAGATAGTATAAAGTCTATATTTTCATCTCTACTCATTTAAATCCAATGTAACAATCCAACAGCTTTCTTCTTCTTCTTCTAGGATCCTTATACCCATAGGGTGTCGGATTAGTGTGCATTAACCCAATTTCTCCATCCCTTCCGGTCCATCGTCAACAGTTTCATCTCCTCCTTCGTCTTCCCTCTCTATCTGCCCAGTTCCTCTATTCTTTGTAGCCAGCTTTTTCTGGGTCGTCCACTTCTTCTCTTTTCGATTCTGCTCGTCTCCATTATCTTCCTTACCAATTTTCCCCGATCCATTCGCATTATGTGACCGTACCAGTTCAATTGCTTCCTCTCAATCTTTTCTGTAATCGACTCTTGTTGGATTATTTGTCTTATCAGTTTGTTTCTTTCTCTATCCATCTTCCCAGTGATTTTTCTGAAGTACCTCATTTCAGCCGCTATGATTCTTCCTTCGTGTTTATCTTGTATTGCCCACGACTCGCTTGCATATGTCAGTGTTGGGACCACTATTGCATTATATACCCTTAACTTCGTTTTCATATCTATCCCTCTCTTTCCAAATATTGCCTTATTTAGTGCGTAATATAGCTTTACACTCTTATTAGTTCTATTAGCTAGATATATCTAGATCTATTTTCACACTACACTCCCAAGGTATTCATATGCTGTTACTTTTTCCAAGTTATTCCCTTCAATGTCAATTTCTCTTACTTCGTCTTTCGCTTTGTTATTAACTATCATTGATTTGCATTTGCTGGAGTTTACTTCCATTTCAAATTTTCCAATTTCTGCAGTCCATATTCTCATTAGCTGTTTCGTTTTTCTGTGCGTGTCAGCGACCAGGACTATATCATCAGCATACATGAGACAATCCATTTCTATTGGTATCAGTCTATTGTAACCTATCATTGTCTGGTATTGTCCCGTTTTCAGTCTGGTATTTTTTAATAGTCTGCCCATCACAACTATGAATAGCAGTGGGCTCAAACTATCTCCTTGTTTTATTCCTAGGTCCATACTAAATTTTCCAGATTCTCTTCCACTTATCTTCACCACTCCCTTAATTTTATCATAAATACTTTTTATTACTCTTATGAGTTTTCTTGGTACCCCTAGTTGCTCCAGACATTCCCATATTACAGTCCTCCGAATTGAGTTGAAAGCAGCTCGTATGTCTATGAAGGTTAGGAATAGTTCTTCTCCTTTTTCTTCTTACTTTATTAGGTTTCTTAATATGTGTATATTATCAGCTGTTTGTCTAGCTCTCCTATATGCTGCTTGTTCCTCTTCCAATTTATTATCAATGATTGTTCGTAGTCTCTTTTCTATTATTTTCGCATACAATTTGGAGCTGGTAGATGATAGGCATATTGCTCTATAGTTTTCGCAGCTTGCAGTTTCTCCTTTCTTGTGTATCGGGACTATTATGTTTTCCTGCCAATCTTCTGGAATTTTCTCTGTCCGCCATGCATCTCTGAATATGTTCAGGAGCCATTCTTTTCCTTTCTCTCCTAAATACTTTATCATCTCTGGTTCGATCTTATCTTGTCCTCTTGCTTTTCCCAGTTTAATACCTTCCACTTCTTCTTTGTTTATCTCTTCAAGTTTCTCATCTCTTCCTGTCATTTCCCCTCCCCATCTTCCTCGCTGTTGGTTACACTTCGGCTCTCGTGTTCCCTTTCCCTCGCTTCGAACTTCTTTGAGTAGTACTCTGCCCAAACCTCCAGTATGTCTTGTAATTCTGATTTAAATTCATTCTTCGTGTTCCTTATTCCTCTTAACGTCTTCTTCTTACTCTCTTTTAGTTTTCTTATGGTATTCCAGAATTTTCTGTTGTTTGTTTCGTATGTTTGATCGAGCTTCTCCCAACTTTTCCTTTTGGCTTCTCTTACTATTTCCTTAACCTCATTCCTTAAATTCCTATACTCCTCACTGTCCTGTTCGTCCTTTGTTTCGTGGTACTTCTTCCATGCCCTTTTCTTGCTTTTAACTACCTGTCGTACATCCTCACTCCACCATGCCGTTCTTTTCCTCTGGTTTTTGTTATATTTCCTAGTTTTGCATGTTTCTCTCGCTGTTGTGTAAATTATTTCTCTGAATGTCTGCCATCTTTCTTCAACTGTCCAGTTTCTATTACTTTGTTCATGAGTACTTAGTTTGCTATCCACCTCTTCCTGATATTTCATTCTCACTTCCTCTATGTACTTGAATTCGTTCGTAGTCTTTCGTTTTTTCCACAACGATGTCTGTTTCTTTTATTATGGCTGTTACTAGTCTATGTTGTGTTCCCATTTCCGCTTCTGGTATTGTTTTAATCTGTTGTATTCTATCCTCTAATTCCTGTGTGTAAACTATGTAGTCTACTATGCTTCTGGCGTTTCTTTCCTCCGCCATGAACGTATATCTGTCTTTTGTTGGTTGGTGCCAGTAGCTATTTCCTATCTCTAGGTCATTTATTTGGCAGAACTCAATCATTTTCTGTCCATTTCTGTTAACTGCTTTGACAATTCACAATGTCCTAAGTCAACTCTGTATTGCACAACCCTCGTATTCTCACTTTCTGTCGCTTTGATATCAATTTAAAAACTAGACTAACTCATTCACGGCAGATCGTGGCCGATTTGTACTCAAAAAAGCTTCGAGAAATGTAAATAATAGTTTGATAATAAGTGCCATTAATCACACTCGCGGCAGCGCACTTGATAACAATATAATACTGTTTTTTTTTCACATTATTATGTATAGCATACACTAATTTATGTTCATAAGTTGGTATTATAAAGGGCAACTACGTGGCAAAAGGCGAAGTTCTGTCTGAAAACACAAATCCTCTTCCAGTTATAACTCTTAATAAAAAAAGAAAGAAAGAAAATTCGAAAAAGAAGAAAGAAATAAAATGAATAGTAGATTACGAAAAATTTAGAAAGCACGTTATCGAAACTGCAGGAAGATTAACAGAAAGAAAAAATCAGGAAGATAAACAGAAGAAAGAACGGGAGAAGCTACTGTTTTAGTAATAATTATAAAAAGACTGGTGAAGGTACAATAAAGTATTTAAGAAAGCATTCGATACACAATGATTGATAATTTATTTTTTCTGCAACCGACTTTTCGGCACTCGTGTTTCCATTATTGATCAATTTCAATTTTGCCGGCCAATAGTAAGTGGAGTGCCGAAGTTGCTCCCAGAATGTTGGACGGTGCTGAAACACAGGTAGGAATGTTGCATGGCGAACTTGTCAGCAATGGAGACTTATAAATCAACAAGAAAAAACACATGACTGAAAATCTGTTTATCCGGCGTGATGGGGATCCCTTGTCTGACGATAACCTGACAAACATTTGTTCAAAAGAACAAAACGAAATCACAATAACGAAATACAACCGCGGCGAGCCGCGAACCTCTGGCCTTGCATATTTATCTGAATACGCATTGTCCACTGAACCACGAAACGGTGCATGCAGCTGATAGATCCTGAACACTGAACTGTTACCCAATTCTATCAACTAAATACCTATATTATCATTATTATTTATGGGTACGTACTGTATCATTTACATTAACAAGCATTTATTTAAACGTTAGCAACTGACAGTTCTTTATAACATTCGAATATTGTCGCCTTAAATCTTTAAATTTTACAGAGTATTTATTTTTATTTAACATCTCTGGGTATAGCGTATGTGTACTTGATTAATGGTTAAAAAGTACTGTAAAGCTTAACACCTAATCGGTCTAAACATTTGTTAATAAAAAAATAATTGTTTGATTTTAGATTATCTCATCGCCTTGCGGCTCCAGGAACAGATAAAAAGATTTTACGGACTTACCTGTATTTCAATAAATTATTACTGTTTTGGTAGCTGAATCACACGACAAAACGTCAAAAATTCACAATACACAAGTACCTATCTGTGTAAAAAAAACCATGAGCGAGATATGTCCAGAATGTACGGTACGTGTACGAAATATTCATATAGTCGCGGAAGCAGAACCCACATGAAATAATACTTTCATTTTAAAAAGTCTTCATAGAATTCTCTCTCAAGCGAGAAAAATGGAACGATAATTAATGATTTAATAATTCAACAATCATCAGTTTTATTTTTGACGCGAGAAATCCTGAAATTAAAGAATTGCTGTATTTTTATTGACATGAATTTTTAAATAATTCAGCGTGAAAAAAATACATTTTGGCTTTTGTTGGAATCGAACCCGCTGCCTATACCCTTGAAGAAAATATAATGTTTCCGTGAGTGAAAAATTGTTATTTTAGTCGGAATTCTCTGTGTTTCAAAGTGACATAATTTTTGAAAAGAGTTTCAAGCAAGTAGTCTAGGTTCAAAATTTAGGCTTTTGGTCTCTCCCTCTATAAATATGGCGACAGTGGCGGCTCGTAACTTGTTCAAAAAGGAGGGCTTTGACAAAAAACCTGAACAATGTTTAGGTAAAATTTGAACTCAGGACCCACCCCGATTTATAAAGGCTGAAACTATGTCTTCTTTCACTTGCTTTTCACAAGAAAACAAGATAAGAACTAAGAGACTGATATTTAAAAGTAAAGTCTAAATTTATATTTTTACTTTAGCTAGAACAACGAAAAAATTTAAAATTAATGTCTAAAAGTATAATTATGTAGGTACCTAGTGTTGGGAATCAAAAGAATGCCGACGGCCATTTTTCCAAAATGGTGGTAATTAGCTACCCTGTAAATGAAAAGTATGTATTGTTTATACCATCTCACGAATCGGAGCGTGGGATGTTAGAAGCATGAAACAAGTAGGAAAGTTAGAAAATTTGAAAATTGAGATGGACAGAGGTTAGCATTAGACGTGGTAGGTATTAGTGAAGTGCGATGGCCAGAAGCTGGAGACTTCTGGAGCGGAGATTTTAGAGTAGAGTAATACACACAGGATCTGTAGGAGGAAATTTGGGAGTAGGAATTGTTATGCCGAAAAAAGTAGGGCAGAGTGTAGAAAATTTCTTACAGCAAAGTAACAGGGTAGGTGGTTACGGTTAGGTAGTTAGGTTACATTCGAAACCTCTAAAAACAGTAATAATACAGCTCGTTCATATATGCCCACTTCCAACAACTATAGTGAGGAAGTTTATAGTGATAGAATCTGTGCTAGATTTTGTGAGAGGGCACGAAAATTTAATAATTGTAGGAGATTTCAATGCAGCCGTAGGCAATGGGAGAGAAGGTGGAAAAGTTGGCCCCTTTGGATTAGACAATAGGAACGATAGACTGATAGAATTCTGTGATAAACATAATCTAACGGTTGCGAACACTCTATTTCACCATCACGTTAGGAGACGCGATACGTGGAAGATGCCAGGAGACCTAGGGAGATATCAAATAGATTATATTCTCGTTAGGCAAAGATTTAGAATGGAATAATGGTTTCCGGGCTGGTTGCCACGTCGTCGTTGGTAATCTGTAACACTAAAATTAACATTAACACTTGACGTTTCGACTCTCATATCGGAGTCTTCTTCAGAAGCTATTCTGAAACTGAAAATCCTATCGCAGGTAACTCTATTTATACTCGCCGGTAATCACTGAAGCGCGACGTTTTCACGGAACAGTGATTTCCAAGTAACCGGTAGATCCATTCCTCCATCTCTGTTGAAGTTGAGTCTCTTGAAGATTTCTATAGCCTCCCTGATCCGTCTGGGCCAAAAATTGGGAATCCTTGCTAGCGCCTTAGTATCCTCGAAACGAATCTCGTGTCCTGGCAAAGAGGAGTGTTCCGCGTCTGCTGACTTCTCCGTCCGTTGGTTCCTGACGTCCCTCCTATGCTCTTGCAGCCTCGTGCTGATGTGTCTCTTCGTTTCTCCGATGTATTCCTTACCACAGATACATGGGATGCTGTATACTCCTGGTCCTTGATGCTTCTTCTGCTCTCCTACGGTCCTAGGGAAACTTGCAGCAATCTTTCCAGGCGGATTGTACACTACGTTGATCTTGTGTCTGTTGAGTAGACGTCCGATTCTGTCCGTGCATCCATCTATGTAAGGAAGGTAGGCCGTCGCAATGTAGATTTCTGGTTCCTTTCGCCGTTGGTCGCTCTTCCTGATAGCATGCTCTATGGCTCGTAGAGAATATCCATTCTTCCTTAGGGCTGTCTTCAGATGCGCTAGTTCTTCCTCCAAATGTTCCGGTTCGCTGATTTGGCGGGCTCTGTGCACCAAGGTGTTGATGGTTCCCTGTTTCTGTGCCGGGTGATGATGGGAAGCGGCATTTAAATAGCGATCCGTGTGCGTGGGCTTCCGGTATACTCTGTGCCCCAGGGTTCCATCAGTCTTGCGGTTGACGAGGACGTCTAGGAATGGGAGGGCGCCGTCTTTCTCCATTTCCATCGTGAACTGAATGTTGGGGTGCAGTCTGTTCAGGTGGTCCTTGAAATTTCCGAGAGCGTCCGATCCATGGGGCCATACGATGAAGGTATCATCCACATACCTGAACCAACACTTCGGCTTCAGAGTCGCTGTGTCCAGGGCCGTGGTCTCGAAGCTTTCCATGTAGATGTTCGCTAATGCTGGTGATAGAGGTGATCCCATCGCTGCTCCATCGGTCTGTTCATAGAACTCCCCGTCGAAGGCGAAGAACGTAGATGTCGTGCAGAGTCGAGCCAGATCCGCGAGGTCTTCCATCCCTCGTTGCCTCAATCTGGAACGGGTCTCCACCAAAGCGTCCTCGATGGGTACCTTCGTGAAGAGCGAAGTGACATCGAAACTCACCAAAATGTCTCCTGGGTCTAGTTGTATCCCTCGTATCTTCTCGATGAAATGTCCAGAGTTCTTGATGTGGTGCTCCGTTTCCCCTACTAGACTCCGAAAAACTCCTGCGATGTACCAGGCTAGAGGGTGAGTCGCTGATCCTCTGGCACTCACAATGGGGCGAAGAGGGTTCCCGGCCTTATGGATCTTCGGCAGGCAGTAAAGCTGAGGCACTCTCGAGTCCGACTGCACTAGATGTTTGTGGATATCTTCTGGTATTGATGATGTCCTGATGGCGGCGTTCACAGCCTGTTCCACTTTCTTCACAGGATTGGATTTGATCCTCCGGTAAATGGGGTCCGCTAGAAGAGCCTTCACTTTATCCTTGTACTCCGTGGTATCCATGATGACAGTGGCATTGCCCTTGTCAGCTGGGAGTATCGTCAAATCCTTGTTTTCTCTCAGTTCCTGAATGACTGCTCGTTCCGTCCGGGATATATTAGGCCTCGGTGGCTTGGCTGTCCGTAGGATGTGGGCTGCTCCTGACCGCACCACTTCCGCTAGTTCTTCCGGTAGGCGGCGAAGAGTACTCTCCAGAGAACTGGCTATCCCCTCCTTCGGTATAGTCCTTGGTGCGATGGCGAAGCTCAATCCTTTGGCAAGGACCTTCTTGGCTTCCTCGTTGATGGTGACTGGCGAAAGGTTGATGACAACTCGTCGTTGATTTAGAAATCAAGTTAGGGGACAGTAGAATTTATCCAGGAGCAAATATAGATAGTGATCACAACATAGTGGTTATGAAGGCCAATCTTAAATTTAAGATTTTGAAAAAGCGAAGCGGAAGAAGGTATCTTGACCTAGAGAAAATAAAAGATGATGATAACGCGCGGTAAGTTCGAGAAAAAGACAAACGAAGTACTAAAGGGCACAAGCGAAAATATGGTTAGGGACTCGGTTAGGGACATAGAGGCAGAATGGAATTGCAATAAAAATTGTTTAGATTCCGCAGCTACAGATATTTTGGGTCATAAACAGAATGAAAGTAGGAAACCCTGGATAACAGAGGATAATAGAGGAAAGGCGAAAATATAAAAATAGGTTAGATGAAAGAGGGAAACAAAGATAAAGCCGATAGAATGGAAAATTATTCGGAAATATAGGAAAGCGAGAGAGCAATGGATAGATAATGAATGCAAGAAAGTGGAAGATAAGTTCGAAGTAGGAAAAACTGATGAAGCGTATAAAATAATTAGGAGAAATTTTATAGAAATTGGATCTAGTATTAAAAACATTAGAAATAAGGCAGGAGATATCCTAATCGGAAGCGGGGAGAAGGCAGATAGGTGGAAAGAATATTTGGGAAACTTATATGCGAGACAGGAAGTACGAGATATATTAGAAAGCGAAAGCTGTGTATAGAGGGAGACAACCTAGGGTGTCCTATAATGAGAGAAGAGTTTGAGCTAGCACTAAAAATTTTAAGAAACAATAAAGCACCAGGTATAGATGGCTTGCACGCTTGCAAGCAGAAATATTAAAGTACGCAGGTCAAGAGGTAATAGATCGTTTATTTAAACTAGTTAGTCGCATATACCTGACGGGCGAGATTCCAGAAGATTACAAACGGAACACCTTAGTAGCTTTGTCAAAAAGGAAAGGCGCGGATAGGTGTGAAAATTTTAGAACGATCAGTTTAACTTCCCACGAGTTAAAAATTTTAACTAGAATTGTGCAAAGAAGGATGGAGATAATGGCGGAAGAAATATTAGGAGAAGATCAGTTCGGATTTAGAAGAAATAGGGGAACGCGCGAGGCCGAGTAATAATAGAAAAAGCAATAGAAAAGGGAAAGAGCGCCTATATAGGATTTGTAGATTTGGAAAAAGCCTTCGACAATGTAAATTGGAAGTAGATGTTCGAAGTTCTCAAAAATGTAGGGATGTAGTATGAAGAATAATTCAAAATCTATACAAAGAGTAAACGGCAGTTATAGAATTTGAGCAGGAACATAGAGAAGTAGATATCCGAAAGGGAGTGAGGCAGGGATGTGCGTTGTCGCTTCTAGTTTTCAATTTATACAGGGTGTCCCAGATCAACGGGGCAATATTTCTGGAGCATACAGTTTGGGTCAAAATAACTCAAAGTGTCTATAAGTTTTTTTATATAACGCATTCCTTCGAAGCTGTTCGCCCTTAAAGTCAAGTCCTGAAGAAGGTTTCTTGCTGGTAACTTCCAAACTACTGTACAGAATGTTATAAAATTTGGACTGTAGACATAGTAAGCAAGTATGTGTGATTGAGTGGCATGACATTTTCCGTATCTTGTTAAGGAAGCCGGATGTGGAACACCCCTAATGCTTTTCACCCCTTAACTTTCACGTTGATGCTTTTAGCGAATATGCAATGACATTTTTAAATTCCTTAAACAATTTTCTCAAAAAGGTACTCTTATTTGAAACCGTTAAAATGGCCCGTTTCCGAGAAAAAAATGTAAGTATACAAAGACATGGTTTATCATTTTTACTATACAAGCAGGCTATGAAATATGAACTGCTTCATGAAACAAGTGAGAAAATGAAATGAAAATGTATGAATAATCTGTTTTGAAAACATAATAGCGGCTACAATAAATTCTCGAAGTGAGCACCTTGTAGACGAATACATTTTTGTGAAGTAAAAATGATAAATCATGTCTTCGTATACATTTTTTTTCTCGGAAACGGGCCGTTTGAACGGTTTCAAATAACAGTACCTTTCTTTGAGAAAATTGTTCAAGGAAATTAAAAAATGTCATTGCAAATTCGTTAAAAGCATCAACATGAAAGTTAAGGGGTGAAAAGTATTAGGGGTGTTCCACAGTAAGGAATAGGAGAGATAGGACGGTAGGATACCTGAGACACGAAGGCTTAGTTCGCGACATATTAGAGTCAGAGATCGAATAAAAAGAGGCAGGGGTAAGCCGAGATTAGACTACTCCTCTCAAATCGTTAGGGATGTAGGATGTTCGACTTTTGGGGAAATGCGTAGGTTACCTAGCTCAGGATAGGAAAGGATGGAGGTAGAGGTAGGTACAGGTCCAACCAGTCTTCGGATTGAAAACTTTATGATGATGATGCTGTAGCGAATTCAAAAGTTTATGATTGGTACCAGGTCGCTTGAGATGAACACAACAACCATACCAATGGTTTAAACAAGTGACCAAAAACAATTCGTTGTAACTACCTTTGTAATTTATAGTAAAATAGGTTACCTACTAATCCCCAACATTCAAAAGGATTATAGGTGAGGTAATAGCCCAAAAAAAGAAATTCCCTTAATAACTTGTTTGCAAATATACCGAAAAAAATCGTATTATCTGAACGAATTTACTTAAAATGTACTGATAATATTTAGATACGGCTTTATGGCGTTTATCTACTTCGATAAAAATACTTGTGCTCGCAGTATTTGTGCGGCAAAAGTCAACAACTACAACAGGTAAGCAAATCTCCCAAATAGTAGTAAGCAAATTACCGGTTATGTGATTTTAGAGTAGTTGTGTTGTTTCTATTTGGCGCAGTTTCTTGTTTTGTTTTTTACATTGTTCAAGATTTTTATCTATCGTGCACGATAATGTATTTCATTGCATCCATTTATCTTCCGCTTAGGGCGTGGTAGCAGAATTCCAATCGTGCAAGGTAACCTATAACAAAAAAGTTTATTGTTTCACAGCGATTCGAGTAAAAAATTTGCATAAATAACACAAATCCTATTTCATTCAACCTCTTGGATGTTATACCTGCCTCAATCATTATATAAACACGAAACTTTTTATAATAAGCAAATATTTATTTCAGTTTTTAAAGTTTTGAAATTTCATGGAAATAAATTAATGAGAAAGTGCAATGCCTCAGTGGCGCTCTATTTCGAGAAATGACATGCACTTCAATTGTTTAAGTACTTGTAAATGATTATCTGACATCATTTGGCACTTCAATTAAAAAACAATAAAAATTGTATTTTTTAAATCGTCTAATTTTATTGTTTTTAAATAAACATGTGACCTATAAATTTCATTCCCAACAAAGATTTTCGTTTGCTACCAAAAGCAAGCGGGACAGTTTAAAGAAAATATTTTAATGCCTTAATTAGTTTTATTTTTTGATGGAATTTTTAAATTTTGCGTTCCATTTTTGATTAAGAATTATTTCTGGTTTGTTGAATTTCCGATATATCTAGATTGATTTTAAGAAAAAAAATCTGCATGTAGATTGCAGAGTCCTAGCAAATCATTTATATTTTCGAAATTACTTCTAATAAACTTAGGGATATCAATTTAAATTTATTGGAAGACACGCACACTTGTGTAATCAGTATAAAAATAATGTAATAGAAGCTAATGGGAATGAAATTATGAATTTCATGACCCAAAACCAACTATCAGTTGCAAACCATGGACAATAATATAAACAACATGATCACTAATAATTTAAGGAACGACAGTTATAATATTGAAATTCAAGATCATTCAGTTTCTAATCATAAAATAATGACAATAACAATAAATAAAGAAGGTACGTGTGACTCTACAAACTATTACAAAACGATGAAAAGAAATACAAACGCAGAATGTATAAATAAATGTAAAAATTAAAAAAAAGAGAAAGTGATACTACAAGCAAAACAGAATTGTCTAGGTTATAAGATAGGGGAAGTAGGAAATAATGCAAACAATTTACAGAAGTTACAATTTAGCAACCTTCGTGAAGGCATTGAAAATGAACTTGACTAAGTTTCAAGTATACTTATACTCAGTAAAAATCGGTGTAACAATTTGTAAACAATAAGAATGATAAAACTTTCTTGAAATCGGAACAATGACAAACGTCCACACACCGCAACAAACAAAACACTGGGGACACCGTGAAACGTAAGTGATTGCACGTCGCCAATGACCGTCTCTTTAAATACCAAAATTTTGGTTTTCTTTTTATTGATTTTCTTGCTGTAGCCCTCTCTCAAAACTGCTTCCATTTCAGTCAGAGCCATTCTTAATTCTTCTTTGCTGGATGCTAACACACCTATATCATCCACGAATCTGAGCACGTTAATAGTTTGACCCTGTACATTAATCACTGGGGCTGTGTTGTCCTTAACAATATTAATCGCATCTACGATCTAAGTTGAGAACTTAAAAAAAACTAGAACAATATAATAATGAAATTAACAAAGGTAGAAATAAATAATTATCAAACTGACCAAAGAAGATGTCACGATTTCTGCTAAGTATGCAAGTTCTCGTAAAATTTTGGGAAAATTAATTATAAAATTAAGTTCTAATCTTAAATACTATGTTTTTAAAATATTTTTAAAACCTGCAGAAATTTTGGCAGGGTTGACTAAAAATAATATTTCCCATGGGATACCATTTCAGAGATATCTTGATTTCTTAATATGATTCCGCTTTCTGAAGATGCTAATTTTGTCAGCGAAACACGCATTGAGTTTTACTTCGCTCCAGTTTTGGTGTATGGGGTGAACTCTATTAATCCCCTATATTGCATTTTGAATTCAAATTTAGACAGTAAGATAAAGTGCCAAATTTACAAAAAATGTCCCCACAAGTCTCGTTTTATTTCTTGTTGATTTGGTATTGCCAATATCGACAGTGATATATTTGCAGAGTTAGCGTTTATTCGTTGTAAGATTGTCACTTTCCGGTTGGCTAATGTTCCCACTTTGGCAATGCAAAACTCCATATTTTTTTGGATTTGGTGCTATATTAACACGTGATGGGCCAAATTTGACATTAAAGCTTTTAATCAATCTTTTTTTTTGTTTCGTAAGCTTGGCTTAAATATTCTTGTATGTTCGCGTTTTCAAGTGGCAATTTTGGCATTTTAGCATAATTATTGTGATGCCAACAAAGCGTAATTTTAGTATTATGATTATTTTTTTCATCGTCAAATTGACCAATAGGAACATTTCATTTGGGTCTAGAAGCGTGTATTATTTCGGTTAATACACGCCTATTCTAAGAGCCAATGAGATTTCTTCAATTTCTTAAAATCGACCAATCAACTGTCATTGTAAACGATAAAACCCAACCTAGCTTTCCCAATAAGTGATAAATCTGCGCCTTGCTTTTAATCAACTATGCCGTGAATGATAGTTTTGAAATTTCTACCTTGGCAACTGTCACTGCCATATTATTTTCGAGTTTTCTTGCAACGTAGTTTTAAATTGTCCGTATAATGTAGTTGTGTATTAACTTTCCTAAAATACATTCGAGATCATTTTTTTATAAGATAAATACATTTCAAATTGTATTCAAATTTTATTGCTATTCGGCAAAAAATCTCGAATCAAGGGAAGTAGAAAAAATCGCTGGAGCAAGCTCTCGCGATTTTTTCACTACCTTGATTCTCGATTATTTGCCATGACAATAAAACTTTCATACAATTAAACATGTATTTGTCGATAAAAAAATGATCTCTTATGTATTTACCTACGGTTATTTTTTGACGTTTCTATTTTCCAATAAATGAACAGTATTTTTGATCACGCGTTTAATTCTGACCAATTAAATCATTATTATAGTGAGAATTTTTTACCTAACTTGTCCCAGCGGGAATTTTTTTTAGTATTTTGTTTTTGTTGATAAAACGACTTGTTTTCTGATTTTGACATATGTCATATGTTTTAATCGCAAATTGTGACACTGAAAGAATAATATTGAAGAGTTGTTTCACATTTGAACGTCAAAAAATAACCTTTCGAATACCACACGACAGTAAGAATAACTTGGAAAATAATTCTCCACATTTTACTCAAACTTGTCGCCATTCGGCAATAGCCACTCGAGCCCTACGGGCTCTCGTGTCTATTGCCTGGCGACAAGTTTTCGAAAATCTGTCGAATTATTTTCAAGTTATTCTCACTCTCTTGTAATTTTTTCGATAATGTTGCTTGTTGATAAGTTGCCATAGTTACGAATTTGTAGGTGCATTTATAATGTATAATCTAGTTACTTTAGTACCTGCCAAACGTCAAATATTCCCAACACATTTCTTTGCATGTGAATTAATTGAAATAAAATTTCGTTTTGAACTACCTTGCTTCGATTCAAAAAATAATCTTGTTAAATACAATTCGTGGTCTGGAATTTTTAGGTAATTTTACTCAAGCTGTTGCTTTTACTAACCACTCGTGTAAATTTGACAGAAGGTCACTGTCAAATTTACACTCGTGGCTACCAAGCAACGCAACAGCTTTCGTAAAATTTCCGACAATTCCAGACCATTGTATTACTACAGATAACACATTATTTGTTTTCTTTATATTATGAGATGGGTATTCAGCAAGGTATTCAGGGTATTTTAAATGATGTAATATAAGTCTAAATAGATCCATTATATCCAAAGTTACATTCCTGGGGAATTTCAACTTCTTAAAAGGCTATGAGATAGACATACATTTTTATTTATTTGTATTTTCCACATTATGTCATAGACTACGAACTACGACACTTGAGTGTGTTGACAGCCCATATTTCTTATTAAGTAGGTACCTACATGTAATATGTAGTTACGAGTGTAGTTACCCTACAGATGTGCAGCGTTGGATGAAGCTTGCTTCAATAGACTTACTTTGACTTCTAAATGCACTGGGCATCATTTGTGTTACTTCATATTTGAAAACACCCTCTGTATTACATACATTAAAATATAGACTACAGTAAGATGCGTTGTAATGGTAATGGTACAAAAGGATTAGAAATACTGCTTATTAAATAATGATTTCATATTTTGGAACAATCACTTTCAAAAAAGTTAATCTCTAAAAGTTAATCATTTATTATTTTCTCTTTTAGAGCCACAAATGAGACCAATTTATACCAAGACTACTTCAAGTGAACCCTCAGTTAACAGTGGAAGCATGGGCCGAAGATCCGTGGACGATTACGACGAAATAGAAGAAGAAAATGAAGTAACTGAACAAAAACCTCCACTAGACATAGTAAAAGTCGACTTGTTTAACCTCATCAACAAATTTGAGAGCGATCCATACGCAACACGACGAAGAAATTTCTTAGCAAATAAATCCAAGTCCTTTTCCAGTGCTGATAAAAGACCCCCGAAGATACAAAAGAAGGCACAAGACGATATGTACGAATTGGATCATAGAGATGATAATAACACTCAATCTTTCCAAGTAAAAAATTTGAAATACAAATTTGAGAATAACAAAAGCAGTTTAGTCTCGGAGAACAAAATTTCTAATGACAAAAACATGGATGGTGACTTAGAAAAAAGGATAGCCGACTTAGAAAGAAACATAAGATTGAAAACGTCAGAATACAACAACTTGAAGAGAAATTGGAACAAAGAAATAGAAGAACTTTTGGAAATTATAAATAACAATGAAGAAAGCGCTAGATATTCAAAACGTTTACTTGATTTGAAAGGCCACGTCAAATCTGACCAGAAAATGTCAACGAACGTCAAAAATTTATCATCCGGTGACTTCCCTCAGAAAGAAAGAGAAAATGGGGATGACCCAGAATTGCATTTTGAACTTAAGGTATCAGAAATCAAAAGGAGGTACGAGAAAGACTCCAACGTCCCCGTAACTTATCCAGTTTTCCATAAAGAACCAATTAAAGCACCAAAATACCAGCAACCTATAGAAACATCAAAACATGTAGTACCAGAAGAAATAGAAATAATAAAACCTGCTGAAAATGATGAACCAGAAGATTTCCATATTCCAAATAATTTTGTCAAACAATTAAGTCAAGTTTACGAGCAAAATGCTACAAAATCGAACGAAAGCAAAGAAGAAAAATCACCAACAAAAGTAACACTTCCTCCACAAGAAAACAGTTTACAAAGCGCTCGTGTGATAACCTCCTACTTCAACACATTATCAAATATTCATAAAACAGAGGAAGAGCCTGAAGAACAAGATAAACTGAATCACGAAATAGAAGAGGAAATTCCTGTCGAAAAAGATTATGTAAGAAAATTAAGTAATGTTTTCGAACAAAATCTGAAGAGGGAAAAGAGCCATGAAGAAGAAAACGAAGAAACTCTTAATAACGAAGAAAATGTGGAAGAAATTCCCGTACAGAAGAATTTTGTAAGGAATTTAAGTCATACCTATGAAGAAACTATAATAAATCCGAAAGAAGAAGAAGAGCAACCTAAAGAAGCAAAAGAACGCGATAGTTTTGTACGAGTTGCAGATGTTGATGTAACTCAGGAACCTAACACTTTAGAAGTAGAATATGAAAATAGTAATAATCTCGTAAACCAAGAAAATTACGATAATGAACCGTCGGAGATAACAATCGTTGAAGAAATTCCAGTGGAGAAGGATTATGTAAAGAATTTAACTCAGGATTATGAAGAAAATATAATAAACCAACAAGAAGAACAAGAAATTGAAGAACGAACAGAAGAAGACAGAAATCCAGAACCTGAAGAATTAGAAGTCAAATATGAATATAACAACAACAATTTAGAAGATTATTCCGTCACTGAAGATACAGTTACTGGATCAAACGAGAGTGTGAAACAAATAAAAGAAGAAGAAATCGTGAACGAAGAAAGTATCGAAACAACTTTGGAAGAAGTTCCTGTAGAAAAAGATTATGTGGGGAATTTAACAGAAGAGTATGAAGAAAATATAATAAAACCACAAGATGAAGAAGTAGTAACGGAAAATCAAGAACTCAGACAAGAAAAAAATGACTTCGAACCTAAAGAGTTGGAAGTCAAATACGAAAATAGTTATAATAATTCAGATTACTCTATTTCTGGAGATACAACAACGGAATCAAATGAAAGTTTCAAAGAAAACATGAAAGAAGAAGGTAATGAAGTGGTGAAAGAAGAGGAAAATTTTAAGGAAACCAAAGAAGATAATGAAGAAGAAAGGGGGGAAGAAGAAATAAAAAGTGAAGTAAATTTAGACAGTGGAAATTTTAAAACAACTGAGGAGGTAAACACAGAGACAAGAGAATTGAAGGAAAGGAAGGAATACTAAAATGTAATTATTCACAAAAATGATATTGTATTTTATTTATACTACTTTTATTTTGTTTATACTTATACAGTACCCATATTATTATTAAATTATAATACTATTGTATTGATTGATTGATTGATTGACCCAGAAAACTATACAGGGTGTTGAAAGACAGTGTGCAGAACTTAATATAAGGACAGAGGAATAATGCATAATTTATAGTAGGAGCACACGGCGGTTATAGAAATTGAAACAGGTACGTAGAGAAGCAGATATTAGGAATGGAGTTACGTAGGATGCGCCTTGTCACCGTAGCTTTCTGAATTAATATACAGGGTTAAACTATTAATACGCTCAGATTTGTCGATGATATAGAGGTATTACCACTCTGCAAAGACGAATTAGAAACGACGTTGCACGAAATGGAAGCAGTTTTGACAGAGGACTCTAAAAATGGAATCAAAATTTTGGTACGTAGGTGGCGTGAAAATAGAACCCAGAACTTTACAATGATATTTGACGTAATAAATAGATAGAGACAGGAACACCTTAAAAAGAAATAATCTGTTTTTGTCTAAATTGAGCGCCGACTGGTCAAAACACGAGATATATTTTTATCAGGACTTATCTGTACTTATCAGTAAAGTACATGATTTCTGTAGTCATCATAGTGAAATAAAACACATCCATATGTATGTTTTTTAGTGCATTTTTGTTTGTTAGTTGTGTTTTTGTTACTTACATTTAGATATGGAATATAAACAGTGATGCAGGTAAGTGCAGAATGTTTGACAGTTAAGTATGCTGCATATTGGAATGAACTGAAATCATTTGAAATAGAAATGTTATCTCATATGAACAAATATACATCCAAGACATCACTGTTGCACGCTGATAAGCAAACTGTAGGGGATTACACAAATTCCTGTTATTTTGAAGGAAGAAAGAATGGTTGGTGCTGAGAGAAGGCAAATTTAAAAAATGGGTGCATAAATCAACCTGTGGCTTGCGGTGATATTCTAGAAAGGCTGTGCAATATTAAAAAAAAGTTTATTTTTGTTGACAGCAACCAGAGAGATATGAAAGTTTTTGTCAGTCGATATTTAGAAAGGTCTATCACACTCTTTGTCCTTTAACCAGAGATGCAAAATTTCAAGAAAATTTTTCACCTTAACTTTTTAGAAAAAATGAAACTTTTCATGGACAAAATGGTTCTTTAAGATTTATCAATATAGGTACCTACTTTTGGTTTAGGTCTTACTTGTTTATAGACAGTTATTCTGGAAGTAGAAGTCAAAAAGTGTTCTGAAAATCATAAAGCAAAAACGACTTATATTATTCTTAAAATAAAATTTATTTTTTTTGCTAATAAGTATAGATTACTTCAATGTTATACCTGTTCTTGTAACAACCTCTCGGCATTACAGTTTTTGAATCATAGAAGCCAGAGTAAAACTTTTCATAAAAAACTTAAAAGTTTCATTCCTATTGAGATTTTCATTAAATGAAATGAAAAGTTGAAACGTTTCGCATCAAACTTTCAAACTTGACAACTCTACATTTAACTATGATTTTTGATCCAATTTGAGATGCGAGTCTCTGGCCAACTCTTAACTTCTTTTTTATCCCCTACGCTAGGTCCATGAAATTTCTCAACAGTTCTTGAATTTCACAGATCGATTCAATTTTATGTAATTAAGCCTACATTTATAATTTTACCATCAAATCAAAATAATAATTACAACCACACTTATTTTACAAAATAGTACATCATCATAATGTTTTCAGTCCGTAGACTGGTTGGACGCCTACCTCCATCCTTTCCTATCCTGAGCTAACATACGCATTTCCCCAAAAGTTGAACATCCTACATCCCTAACTATTTGAGAGCAGTAGTCTAATCTGAGCCTACCCCTACCTCTTTTTATTCCTATCTCTGGCTCTAGTATGTCGAGAACTAAGCCTTCGTGCTTCAGAAGGTGTCTTACCATCCTATCTCTCCTATTCCTTACTGTCTTCCATAAATTTCGCTTTTCTCCAACTCTTTCTAATACCTCTCTGTTGCTAACCTTATCTATCCACGGTATCTTCATCATGCGTCTATAGCACCACATTTAAAATGCTTCTAATTTTTTCCTATTCTCTTCTACTATCGTCCAAGTATCGCACCGTACAATGCCGTACTCCATACATACGTTTTTAAGAGCCTCTTCCGAGTTTCTACATTTATCATTCCCGAGCATAATAGTTGTTTCTTTTTATTAAATGCAACTTGGCCCTGCGCTCTTCTTTGTTTTATATCTCTAGAGCTCCTACCATCGCGAGTTATTTGACTTCTTAAAAAGCAGAAATGTGAGGCTTCCTCTATCTTCTCGTTTGCAAATTGTATTATAGTTTTAGTCTATTTTCACGCCCCCTACGCACCAAAATTTTGGTTTTCTTTTTATTGATCTTCATACCAGAGCCCTCAAATGGCTTTCATTTCGTTCAAAGCCCTTCCTAATTCTTCTTTGCTGGATGCTAATACGCGAATCTGAGCATATTAACAGTTTGGCCCTGTATATTAATTCCAGCAGCTATTCTGTCTTTAACAATATTAATCGCATCTTCGATACATAACTTGAAAACTAGAGGCGATAACGCACATCCCTGCCTCACTCCCGTTTCGAATATCTACTTCTCTTTGTTCCTGTTCACATTCTGTAACTGCCGTTTGCTCTTTGTATAGATTATGAGTTATTCTTCTATCCCTATTCTTCATTCCTACATTTTTTTGAGCACTTCGAACATCTTCTTCCATTTTACATTGTCCAAGGCTTTTTCCGAATCTACAAAATAGTACGCGGTTAAAATAATGACAAATGTAGGAAACAAGTTGATTTGGCGTTGGTGCAGAGTCTTCTCTGCACCTAGATGTCCATAAGTTCGCAAGCTAAAGTTTTTTATGCTCGCTTTCCATAGCACTCATTGATGCCTACGAGAGCATGGGGGCAGCTATATGAGAAACGTTTTCAAATAGCTACGGGCGGTCACGGAGCAAACCGAGTTCCTGCACCCTGCATGCACCTTGTCCCGTGTCAAGCGGCGACGGTAATGAATATGCGAAAATGCAAGCTATTTTCGCACTACGGGTGCAGTTAATAATAGTGCTGGCAAAATCGACAGAAATGTAAAATCGATTAATCGATTTTTGAGAAATTCGATTTTGGAAAAATCGAATAATCGACGATAGAGAGAAATCGATTTTGGAAGTCGATTTTAGAATCGATTTTGAAAGTCGATTTCGGAATCGATTTCGGGATCGACTTTGAAAGTCGATTTCGGAATCGATTTTTAAAATCGTTTTTAGAATCAATTTTTAGAGTCGACTTTAGAATCGGTTATTATAGTCTGTTAAATCGATTTTGAAAATCCAAACTGCAAATCGAGTTTCCTTGGAAAGAAACTGATCTCATCCAATTTATCTTAGTAGGTATATTTGCTTCCTTAAAAAAGTTACGGGCCTTTGAAGAAAATTTTTTTATTTAATATTTTCATTATTTCTGGCGCACTTTTGCAGTTATTTTAGTTAAACTTGGTATAGGAAGGTTTATTGGGTAGCTGAACAATAATATGCAGTTATTCTTGAGTAAAACTGCAAATAAAACTTTTATTCGAGTTCCAAGCGACCCGAAACGACGGAAACTTAGGTTTGACGCGGCGAGACGAGACCACACGCTTTCCAAAACCAGCAGCGTTTCTTATGTGAGGATCATTTTGATGTAAATATTTACGTAAAAATTATAGGTATGAGTACTACAACATACAGGATGTTCCGCCTAAGATTGATTCTTCCATAGCTCCCTTTTTATTCTTTTTAGAGGAGGACAGTTGCATAAAAGACCATCATATACTTTTTACGAATATTGCCTTAAAATTATTTTCACTTTTCACAAGCTGTCTCATTTATTTTGCACAACATCTTACTTTGTTTTTTTTTTAATGGAACACAATACATCTGATTGCTTTGTTGAATTTAAGACCCACTTTGTTAACCGTACATTGGGTCTAACTCCCACCGTTTCGATGTTATTTGCCGTTAAATATTGCAATTCTTCAAATTTTATCAATTATAACTTAGAAATGGCACGATAAAATGAAACATAACTTACATACATGTCACTATCCTAATTTTTAATCCTTTATCTAGCTGAATTGGAAAACATTGCTGATTTGACCTGACCTGATTCTTTTTGTAATTTTTGATCAATCATCTTGCAATAAATGACAAAAAGTGGATTTGTTCGTTTGTTGCTGTGGAAAGTGAATTGCTATGGGTTTAAATTAAAACATTTTTATTATAATTCATTAAATATAATTTATTTAAAAAGACCTAACCATCACTATTTTGAAAATCGGTTTTTAAAGTCTACATAAAAATCGACTTAAAACTGGATTTTTAAAGTCGATTTAAAAGCCGATTTAAAAGTATATCAAGTACCTACGTTTATATTTCTCGAAGTGTAGAGGAATATAAATGGATTTTCATTCTTCTGTTATCCACAAAAATATACCTCCATAATATGGAGCATTTCAGAAGATTCACAAAAAGTTTTCATAATTTAAAAACGCAATTGCATAATAATGTTTTATAAAAAACATATTTTTTTACACTTCGAGTATTGTCTCACTGCACGCCAGTGCAGATTTTATATTTGGTGGATTCAGTTGGGTATTTTCATTATTTATTTTTTGCAACAGAAGTAGTTTGCTCAGCGATAGTAATGTAAATCAGACGTTGACCTAGCTAATCTTTCACTAGGTGCACTATACTTGTCGAACTTCTCTTTTTGCAGTTTTTACATTTCTTTAATTACCGTTTTTCGTTTTTAGACGCTAGGATGATGTCCATTTTCGACTGTTGCTTTACCCGACGACTCCAAGAATGGCAAGTCAAAGAATACAACTATATCCATCAGTTGAAACAAGTTCAAACTAACTTATCAGAACTCTACCAACAACTCAACAGTCTTCAAGATCATCTCCAGGTTGAGAGCAGTCAGTGGCAAACTGAGAAAGCTACTTTACTTGTGCGCATTGAATCACTGCAAACCGAACTACATCAGAAGGAAATTGTAACAAAACAGTATCAAGTGTACGAAGAAAACTTTCAACAAGAGAGACAGCAGATTCAAGAGTTGTTTGAAGCCATCAATAAATTACAAGCTAAGAACGAGACTTACCAAAAGGAGATTATGAAATTGAACGAGGAAGTTATCGGTTATAGGAAGGCTGTGCAAATTCTGAAGACAGGGGCTAGTGAAAATACGGATAAGTCGCCCCAAAATCCCAGTAAAATAGAAGATATTCCTGTTAATTCATAATTAGTAACAGCTTAATATTATTAAGTTATTTTAGTAAATTGTATACTTAATCCTCGGTTTTTATGCAGAGTGTTTCACTTTACATGATAACAACTAAACAGGTAATTATTTATTCGGAAAGCGATTAATATAAAAGTTTTACAGGCCATTATTGCACCTTTTAAATTTTTTCAGTGATGTACAGCGCTGTCTTTTTTATTTTAATTATAGTTTATTTATTTATTTACATAGGCACAACAAAATTACCAAAGTGCAAACATGGATCCAATTCGTAACGGTTGCCTAATAAGCTGTGGACGATGAGGTCATTTTAAGTACCTAGAAAAGTTCCTATGAACATGGATCCCATTCTCAAAAATAAACGAGTTATTGGAAATTTTTCCATTTTTTTGCTGTGTTGAGTACACAGAACAGTGCTTTTTTCATTATCCGCAATGCCATTTATATTTATCACGGAGGAGTACGGCGATGTGGTGTTTATTCTTGGTTTTACATACAAATGGTAAATCGACTGCCGAGTACCGAGAACGTTTCCCAAATCGCCGTCCCGTGTCACCAAAAACATTTTCGAAAACATTCAAACATTCAATTCAAGAAGTGTAAAAATGAAGAAAAAACGAAAAATTGAAAGTACAACTCGCCTTTTTTTGAAAATGGAATCCATGTTCATAGGAACTCTTTTATTTAAAATGACCTCGAGAACTCGCTGCTTAAGTGGCTTGAAGACTACGTTGAACACTCTGTATCAACTTTCTTTAAATAACGCGTAATAACTGAAAGACTTAAAAAATTATTTTATAATTTTTGTTTTAAAATTATTATTTTTTCTTATAAATGTTGTAGGTACGTAATAAACTAATTTGTCTATCTTTATTACCTACATAAGATTGGAAGCGTCAACTATGTTTATTAATTGCATTTTATTCAGAATACGTCACTGGTTAACACTGATACTTTATAAGTAGCGTTATCTTTGTTATTCCTATGTACTTACCTATCTATTATCCTGTTCTTAGTTTGAAATAATTATACTCCTTTATGTTTCCAAGAAGTAGTAGAATATTAAATTACCGGCTGCAAGGAAATAAAAAACCTTAAAAAGTACCTACATTTTAAATATTTATTGCGTGGAGATATATCGTAAAGTTAATGGAATTAAAAATACATAAATTTAAAAGTACCTGGTTTATCATTTATTACACTATTAGTAAAAACCTCAAAGGAAAAGGCCACTTTACAATAACGACATCAGTAGGCATCATTTTTATTACAAGTTATGCTACAATTGCATCTGTTTTCAGTAGGTAGGTACATCACACATGTTTTGCCTGCTCGTAAAATCTGTTAATAGTACGTTTCAAAACATTTTTTTCTTCAAACGTCAGAAAAATATGACATTTCGCGACTGCATACATGAACTTAAAGTTCAACTTTACTGCCGAGGCAGCAAAAGCTACTTTTACAGCCTCCCGTAAGCCAATTATAGAGTAGCTACGCCGATAGTAGTTGACCAATTTCCTATGATATTACTATAATTTTAGTTTTCTTTTTATTTTATTCATGCCGTAGCCCTGTGTCAAAACTGCTTCCATTTCATTCAAAGCCGCTCCTAATTCTTCTTTGCTAGATGCTAACACTGCTATATCATCTGCAAATCTGAGCACGTAAATAGTTTGACCCTGTACATTAATCCCTGAGGCTGTTCTGTCCTTAACAATATTAATCGCATCTTCGATATTATAAGTTGAAAACTAGAGGTGGCAATGCACATCCCTGTCTCACTCCCTTCCGGATATCTACTTCTCTTCGTTCCTGCTCAAATTCTATAACTGTCTTTTGCTCTTTGTAGTGATTATGTATTATTCTTCTGCCCCTATATTTCATCCCTACCTTTCTGAGCACTTGGAACATCTTCCCCCGTTTTACGTTGTCGAAGGCTTTTTCTAAATCTACAAATACTATATAGACGCTCTTTCCCTTCTCTATTGTTTTTTCTATAATTACTCGTAAAGCTAAAATGGCCTCGCGCGTTCTTCTATTTCGTCTAAATCCGAACGGATCTTCTCCTAATACTTCTTCCGCCCTTTTCTCCATCCTTCTTTGCACAATTCTAGTTAAAATCTTTGACGCGTGGGAAGTTAAACTGATAGTTCTAAAATTTTCGCAACTTTTCGCGCATTTCCTTTTTGGCAACGCTACTATGATGTTCCGTTTGTAATCTTCTGGAATCTCGCCTGTCAGGTATATGCGACTAACTAATTTAAATAAATTTTTAATGCTAGCTCAAACTCTTCTCTCATTATAGGACACCCTAAGTTGTCCCCTTCTACACTGCTTTCGCTTTCTAATATATCTCGTACTTCCTGTCACGCATATAAGTTTCCCAGATATTCTTTCCACCTATCTGCCTTCTCCCCGCTTCCGATTAGGATATTTCCTGCCTCATTTCTAATGTTTTTGGCACTAGATTCAATTTCTCTAAAATTTCTACTAATTATTTTATATGCTTCATCAGTATTTCCCACTTCGAACTTATCTTCCACTTCTTTGCATTTATTATCGATCCATTGCTCTTTCGCTTTCCTACATTTCTTAATAATTTCCCACTTGATCGCCTCATATCTTTGTTTCTCTCTTTCATCTAACCTATTTTTATATTTTCGGCTTTCGTCTATTAGACTCACAATATGTTTTCTTATCCAGGGTTTTCTATTTTTATTCTGTTTATGACCCAAAATATATCTAGCTGAGGAATCTAAACTATTTTTAATGCAATTTCATTCTGCCTCCCCTAACAATATTTTCACCCGCGCCCTTTAGTACTTCGATTGTCCTTTTCTCTAACTTATAGCGCGCATATCTTTTATTTTTTCTAGGTCAGGATACCTTCTTCCTCTTCGTTTTTTCAAAATCTTACATTTAAGATTGGCCTTCGTAATCACTATGTTGTGATCATTACATATATCTGCTCCTGGATAACTTCTACAGTCCCTAACTTGATGGTGAAATACAGTGTTCGCGACCGTTAGGTTATGTTTATCGCAGAACTCTATCAGCCTAACTCCCCTATCGTTCCTATTGCCTAATCCAAAGGGGCCCACCTTCTCTCCCTGTGCCTACGACTGCATTGAAATCTCCTACAATTATTAGATTTTCGTGCTCTCTCACAAAATCTAGCACATATTCAATATCACTATAAACTGCCTCAACGGCTTCATCACTGCAGTTGGAAGTGGTCATATATACCTCTATTATTACTGTTTTTACAGGTTTCGAATCTAACCTAACCATAACTACCCTGTCACTTTGCTGTAAGAAATTTTCTACACTCTGCCCTACTTTTTCCGCATAACAATTCCTACTTCTGAATTTTCTCCCACCGATCCTGTGTGTATTATTATAAAATCCCCGCTCCAGAAGTCTCCAGCTTCTAGCCATCGCACTTCACTAATACCTACCACATCTAATGCTAACCTATCCATCTCAATTTTCAAATTTTCTAACTTTCCTACTTGTTTCATGCTTCTAATATTCCACGCTCCGACTCGTGAGATGTTACACTTATCATTGCTGATGACTCCCGCCCAAGCAGTCCCCGCCCGGAGATCCGAATGTGGGACTATTTTACCTCCGGATTATTTTACTCCAGAAGGTGCCATCATCATAAACTAAAAGTACGCTGTACTAGGGATAGAATAATGTGGTGGTTTCCCGTTGCCTTCCACATCGCAGTAGTGTGTACCACAGTGCCATACCAACCCTCACGATCTCTGTCACTATGATTACTGAAAGAGCTGCTGCCCTCTTTCAGGGACTTGATTTAGTATGTCTTCTCTAATACATATAATACTTGGTGTAAAATAAAACCGTAACAGTTTTTGGTTTCTTCTTTTTGTACATATAGAAGTCGCTGATCAAGTATTGCACACTATTTTCGGGAACCTCTGCATATGAAAATAAATTTTCTTAAAATTTGGCAATGTCAGAAAATTCAACTTTTACCATGTTTGCCAACCATCGAAATCTGACGGTTCACAACAACTAGCCTTAGATGTAATAGAAGCTGCGCAGACTTCCCTCCCAAAATTCTACAGTTGTCCCTACCTAACATTATGCAAACAAAATAATAAAATAACCAAACAGTACAATAATGCATTTAAAGCTAAGTACATCTTTTAGGTTTACTGGGTTTTTCTAAGTGGGACGTTAAATAGTCGTACATTTTATCGCTGATAAGATAACACGAATAGCACTTATCGACAAAGTTCCCATCATTTCCACAATTCTTTTTGGAAATTGCAGGTACGCCGTTTGAGCACACCTACAGAAAATTTGTTTCCTTTTAAAGTTCTTTCCGGATTTAAATAATGTACACAAACTAAATTTGTCCGTAGCAGATGTGCGTCTCAAGAATTGGAAGAATAAAGTGAGTGTTGTTTAAAAAATTGTGTTACGTCAGCAAAACCAGGTAAATAATTGTGATAATGGAGTTTTATAGTGCAAGTACGATAATTACTGAAAATAAAGAGTGTGATCATGAAGTTTTTAGTATAACTATAAAGTTAACGATATTTCTTGGATGCGTGTGTCACGGGAATTTAATTCTGCGATGAACTAATTAATAATTGATAGGCACGATAGGCTAATGTACAATACTTTTGGAACAAAAGAACTGTAATCTTCTAATTCTTCAGAATCATGTTCAAAAGTTTGTATTTTCTTATTAGGTACATATTCATATTTTTTGAAGTTGAAGGATGTCTCACAGGTATACGTCCCTTGTTAATTATTCGTAGGCTACTCTGTGAAATTAGTCAGTATCTAATTGATCCAGATTGTCAAATGTAATGATCTACTTTCACATCCAGGTGTTTTCAATTGTGGTGTGCCACTGTGTTCAGAGTTGGGCTAATTACTGTTCCAATATTTACATCTGCTTTTACCCTGACAACTGTCATGCCTACTTTTCAGTTGTTTAAAAACGTAAATGCTGATCGGCACAATATAATGTTGAATTAAGAAAGCGTGACCATGATCTTAGGAACCGTAAAGAAATCCCCGAAATTTTGACAATTTTTCAGAGATTTGGGAAAATGTTTTAAGACAAATTTACAAAAGACACCCCAAACAACACACATTCATCTTATAGATATCTAGTAAACGTTTCAATAAGATTTCGAAATTTCTAGTGGATGTATATTTAGTATTTAAGGATGACTAATGGATATCCACTGAATCGTCATTTGTCACAAACCTTGGTATCCACAATACAACTTGAATTGGTATCCAGAAGACATCTTCAATAGACATCTATAAAACATATATTATTTCATCTTATATATATCCAGGGAACGTTCCCATAAGATTTTCGGATGTCTAGTGGATGTATATTTAGTATTCAAGGATAACTACCAGATGTCCAGTGAATTGTCATTTGACACAAACCTTGGTATCCAAAATAAAACTTCAATTGGTATCCAGATGACATGTTAAGTATACATCTATAAAACATACCACATTGGTATCTGCTGAATATACAGGGTAGAAAAGAACCCAGTGGTGCATATTCTGAACCAAAAAATGAATTGCATATTTTTTGTGCCGCCCAAAGATGCGAGATGGATTTCTCTTTAATTAATTTGCACCTTTGGAAAAAATTGGAATGTATACAAGCCAAAAATAAGAAAGAGCATTTATATGCTCTTTATTTTTGGTCCAGGCGTGTTCTTTTTATTATTTTTGGTCCTGGAAAAATCCTCAAAATGAATTAAAACGGCCCTGAAAGATAACATTTAAAAAAAAAAATATAAGCTAAGTATATATAAAAGAACTTTTATTTTTCTAGCAAAGTTTATAATATAGATTTCAATGTTAACAAAATAGATTCTAATATCAAACAAAAAATTAAAATAATAAAAATAAAATAAATTCTTATACAGTGTTTGGCAGAAAGTTGGAGACATAATGGGAAAAATTTTTATTATTAATTTCTCCGAAAATTTTATTCTTGCAAAAAGTTTGTGCATTATCTTTAACCCCAAATGCAAATACCAAAATTTAATTATCTACTTGCGTATACGGGTATGACCAAAAATATGAAAATTACTTAACACGATCACTGCGGGTGCTATATGGGAAAAAGTCATCCTAGTGCGGAAGCATATTTAACTAAAAATGAAAAGGGACTCACTGTTTTATTATTTTATTAAATTTGTATGCAAAAAAAAAACATGTAACGTATTCCACAGCATGTAAATTGTGGTAGAAACGACCAATCCAAGAACGACGACGTACTCCAGCACTATACCTCTATGCAGGTGCGGTACTCATTTGCCTATACAACAGCGCAGTGCTAAAAACACTGTGACCGACATAACGAGCCAGTACACATGTCGTGTATTGGCGACATCTGCACACTGGTTGAGTATGCGGGTGTTGCATATGTTAAGAGTAAAGTACGTTTATTTCTAAAGGTACCTATGCAAAAAAGTTATTTCAAACCGGTATTTGTTATTATACAAATGTATTGAATACGAAATTACAGCCAGGTTAAATTTTTTTTGTTTTTTCCCTTTTATTTAGTTTATAAAATTTAGTAATCAAAATATTTTTTTGCTTTTTTCAACTTGGGGATAGATTTTATTTGCAAAGTGGGCTACATTTAAAATTGTTGAAGATCAAGTCGCCTCATAACTGTCAATTATTTTAAATTAAGCCCACTCTTTGCAAATAAAATATTTTGGTGGTAGGTAGGTGGCTGTAATTTCATATTTATAATTTATTTTCGTTTAATTACAAATACCTTTTGCCAATAACATTTTTGCATACTTTTAAAAATAAACGTACCTACTTTTACTCTTAAAGTAGTTTTCATATTGTTGGTCATACCCCATACGCAAGCAGATAATTAAATTTTGGTATTTGCATTTGGGGTTAGAGATAAATGCACAAACTTTTTGCAAGAATAAAATTTTCTGAGAAATTGATAATATAAATTTTTCTCATTATATGTCTCCAACTTTCTGCGGGAAATAACAATAAATTGAATACATGTGGTGGGGAAAAAACAGTCTGTTAAATGTTAACGGTCCATGAGCCAAACTGTCAAATTTTAAAATTTATTCTTTGTTCATTCTTTGCCGGAGCCTCTCCGAGGCGTTCTTCATGTAATTTTTTATTAGTTGTACCCCTTGTTTCTGATCGGTAACGTTCTGGCTTATGGCAAGGGCTCCTAGAGAAATCAATACTACTGTTAAAAAACAAAGATAAAAGTATAAAAGACCCTATCCTAATAATGCAATTTTTGTCGCTGCAATTTTTATCATCTATATTATAAAATAATGGTTGTTTAAACATTTTATGTTATTATTTCAAGATGCCACAATTTATATTGGGAACCTAATTTAGATCAGGTTGGAAGAATTGCATAAAATATTTTATAACTACATTAAAAAATGTAAATGATAAAAATTGCATGTTACAGCGACAGAAATTGCATAATACGAATAGGGTCCTAATCTATTCAAGTAAACCAGCAAAAATTATGTTTAACAGAAATAGTTTTATATGATTTAGCTCTTGCACTAAGAACTTTGTAAAAATATAAAAATAAGTATTATTAATACAAACTATCATAAAACAATATGAACCAAATTAATGCGAAAAATAACAAATAATGTTCAACAAATTATTTACCTAGTAATAATTCAGCAGTTTTAAGGGTCTTAAAGGGCTGTTTTCCCTTTTTTCCTTCCCAGTTTCTTTCTTTTAAAACCGTATCGTCCAGCAGCTTCGATAGGGTCCTTCTAATAAAGTCACCACCGTCACTGCCACCGATGCGTGAAATCTCAATTTTCTGGAAAAGTTGTTATTATTATCCTATAGATAAAAATAGTCGTTTTGATGACAATTACAGCTTTTTTCATATTTTCCTCGTCCTCTAAATAGTCCTCTATTATATGTATATCATGATGATTTATGATCGGCAAATTTATTTTTTTAAACATGGAATAATTGTCTTCAATAATGTTTCCTATTGAACTATTTACATTTAAATTTTGGATTTTTTTATTAATTTCAGATATCTCTGCCAATATTTCATTTGCTGTTGCTCTTTGTATACTGTGTTTCCTGATAAGTGTATTGAGACACTCTAATATTTTTTGCTGGTGGTGGCAGCAACTACAAGTTGATTGGAAAGTTGTAGTTGTTCGAGAACTACCTGCTGGAGACATGTTCTTAAAAATAAAATCATAAATAAAGAAATTAATTTCTGGCTACAAATTTACCTCCATTTCAGAATTGACAGGTCTACCGGTACTTATTTGTGTGCTCTATACATAAAAAAGAAAAGAATTTTAAAATTACTAAAACCAAAACATGGTGAGGAAGCATTACCATATTTTGTCTAGATGTAGTAGGAGTAAAAATACCACGACCAATACAAGTTTCAAGTGAACTCTAAGAACATGAACGATATTATAAATTATTCAATTACTCAGAAACAAAAATATATTACATTATTTTTTAAATTTGGATTGGTACTGGGCGTGACCGGCGGAGTTACCTCATCCAGCTGTGAATTCTAAAATTTGCATAATATATAACATTGTATTTACAAAAAAATAGAGAATACCATATTTTCCGCTGTATTGATTGGAAGTTCCTTCGCTAAAATTTTTATGTTATCAGCATTATATTTATTATCTGCAAATATGAAAACAGTTACCTTTTTTTCTAATCATCGGAGGGTGAGGCAATTTATTTTCATAATCTGAGTTTGACGATGATGCCGATGATGAAGATCTCAAAACTGGTGTAATTTTTCTTTTCTTTTTGGTTTTAGCATCTGAAGACAGCTCTGAAGTCAATTCAGCTTTTTTGGCTTTCTGCCTAGCATAAGCATAATTATCTAAAATAAAAACTAAGAAATAAGAGTTTCTAAACATTATTATTACCTTGTACCATATGTTCCGTTTGTAAATGATCGGCATGTGAAGAGCTCCCAAGTTTCATTTGGCAACTCACATCTTTTGATGACGTTCGTTAATACATCCCCACCAAATGGTGGCCAGTAACATTTCTTTTGATTTGGTTCGACATTAATAATCCAGCTCGTAGGCACAGCCTCAACACAATCTTCTTTTTCGAAGTGGATCACCGTCCATGTATTTATTGCCGCCATATTATCTTATATAAGTACGTAACTTCTTGATGTTACAATAAAAATTTTAATTAAGAAGAAAATTCCTGTTTTGTTTGTTTTATTTGATATACCTATGTATAGAGAAATTATTAATTTAAAAATGCGGTCAACATTTACCCTTTAGAATGAATTAACGGAAATATAATGAACCTATCATTACAATATTTTAACTTGACACATTTGTATAAGACATTGTTTAGAGGGCAAATTTGAATATTGGAGGGATTGCTCACTTGAAAAGTATCCATTTCAGAAGAGTTACAAGAAGTATAAAAATTTTCCACATGTAAAAATTTGTGACCAATCATTAAAATCTCATCACCATTATTTGTTGCAAAATTTTTCACTACAAAAATTGTACCATCTTTGAGGCAACAACAATTATCCGATTCCTTAATTTTGAGCAAAAAATTTTCAAACCGTACTTCCTTATATTGTCGAATGAATAAATAGTCATTTAACAAAGGACCACTATTGTGTTCATTAAATAGTAAGGGCCTATTACTTACATTGTCGATGTTTTCACTACGTTTTTTCTTTATTTTGCCTTCTTCATATCTCCTATAGACAATTTGTGTCAATGGTTTATCAGCTTTTCGAATATGTTTCTTTAGTGTTTGCATAAAATTTTCAAATTTAAACGCGCTAAATTTATCTAACGGCCCGAATTTTCTTACGTCTTCAGCAATGTGTAATAAATTATGGATATTATGAGACGCATATTGTTTACCATATAACATTATAAAAGTCCTCACAAAATATTTTAATAGCTCTTCAGCATAATCTATATGTTCCATTAAATTTTGACTGGCCAAGATTCTACAAGCAACATGTAAACTAAGGAAGTTTTGATACCTATCAGGTTCTAAAATGTTTTTTAATACTACAGGGCCGGTATACAATAAAAATTGCCGGAATTCGGTGGCTTTCCATCTTTTTGACTCACTAAGTGATCGCGGTTTTCGACTAAATTCAACTGGTAAATATGAAATTTGATTTAACAATTGCAATGAAATTTTGGAAGTATCTCTAAAAGATAACTTTGTCTTTGGTTTACCAAAACACCACAAAATTAATAACTTTTTAACTACACCTAAGCAAATTAGGTGCATGTAATCCAATGGGAAAGAAGAAACCATTTGAAAATTTGGAATATCTTCCAAAATTGATGAAGTTTCCAGATGATAATCTTCATCAATTTTGTTACCGAATTCTTCATCTGTCCTCAATTTAATGTTATTAATATCTGGAAAACATATTCTATTATCTATATATACACCTTTTTGATGGCATTTTGTGCATGAAGAATACCCTGTATGGCCCTTAACGTATGTAATATAAGATTTAGCAGGTGCATCACAGCTAAATATTTTTATTTTAAATTCATGCAATTTATTATTATAAAGAAGTCCATTTGTTGTAAGAGAAATTGCGTCATCAACAAAATCTTTCAGAAATTCATTCGCTTCTTTTGGCTTTTCAGCCCCGTGATAAATACCAATTACATCAACTTCTTCATCGCCAAAAACACTACATAATATCGGGTATAACTGGCTCCCAGAACTTTTAGAAATTGGCAAACCATCAATATTAATACAAACTTCAATAACTGTCGGTTTAGTAACATCAGAATTAAAATTTTGTTGATAAAGCAATTTCTCTACACACGACTGTATTCCAAAATGGAAATATTGACCAGGATTAACATCTTTTAACTGAATATTTCTTGGAGTAGATAATAAAGACCGGGCATCCGAAGGCATATTTTTAAATTTTGGAAATCCTGCTTTTAAAAGCTTTAAGAGATCGCTTAAAGCGCCCTGTTTAATATTATGCAGGATGGCCCATCTGGATAACTGTTTCTCAAAATTATCATCATTTATTGTAACATTTTCCCTTTTAAAATCAAATGAGCATTGTTCATCATCCGAGCTAACATCGTCACTGTCAACTGTATCAATGTTAAACAAATTTAGAGGCTCATCATCAATTTCTTCTAAAACAGGAATAAATAGGGGAGAATTTTGACAATATTCGATACTAGAGCCATCGACATCTCTATTATCATTAGTATTATTAGTACTATCATCAAAACAAGAATTATTTTCTGTTTCCGTTAAAGTTTTAAGTAATTCATCAGACTGTAACTTAGCTTGCCTGTAAGTTTTTCTAGACACTTTAGGCATTATTAATTTAAAATAATGATATGATGTAAAAAATGTTATTAAAATAAACGTACTTAAAGTGAATCTAGCCAGCAATGTATGTAGGTACTGTACTCTGAAACAAACATACTCGTAATTAGGTATCTTATAAACACGAATCTCAAAAGAAACGTGAATTTTTATTAATTTATATACCATAACATGTCAACTCTTTAACTGCTAAACAATTTATAATTATTAAAAATTCACGGGAGGATTTTAAAACGTTTGCGTTTTTAGGTTATAGTGGCTAGTTTTTAACATGGAATGTAAAAGCAACCTAGAAAGTTTTATACTAAGCTTTATACATGCAATAATACGTTAAAATGTACAAAGAAAATATGATTATGTAGATTATTAGGAATAGATTAAAAAATGTTACCGTTTATTACCTCCAAAACTCGGCGTCACCTTCACATACATCACAGTTTCACAGTTCAAGAGTTGGCTTCGGTTTAGGTACTGAACATGCGTCTGTCTAAAATACCAACCAATTGCGGTGCTTGCGCACGCGCTAAACTTTGGTGCAATTTATTATATTACAATAAAATACAAGACAGTATTCTTGTTAAAACAATTACTGATTTACAGTTTCAGAAAGTTGGGAACGGTATAATTAAATATTTCTTAATTTACAGTTACATATTCTGCAGATATTTGAAAATGTATAATGTAAGCATATCTAGTAGACATACGGTTTGGATATATTGTGGATGTTTTAAATTATTATCTTATGGATATTTGAGTTGATATATCTAATAGATATCTAATTTAAGTTTTGGATATACGTCATTGTTCTGGAACGAAACTGGATATCTACTAGATATTGTGTGTTTAATATCTTATGGATATTTAGTATAATATTTCCATGGGATATTTATTTTAAGTCTTGGATATACATCTATTCTGGAACTAAAGCTGGACATCCACTAGCTGTTGGGTTTTTGATATCTTATGGATATTTAGCATGATATTTCCAAGGGATATCTATTTAAAATCTTGAATATACATCTCTATTCTGGAACTAAGCTGGATATCCAGTAGCTATTGTATGTTTGATATCTTATGGATATTTGCTATAATAGTTCTAATGGATATCTATTTCAAGTCTTGGCTATACATCTCCATTCTGGAACAAAACTGGACATCCACTAGCTATTGTGTGTTGTGTGGGACAGATACAATAAACGCATGACAGGAAAGTTTCAGAGAAATTTGATCTAGCATTAGAAGCGAGGCGGGTGACATCCTAATCGGAAGAGAGGAAAAGGCAGATAGGTGGAAGGAATATTTGGGAATCTTATATACGGGATAAGAATTAGGAAATATATTAGAAAATGAAATCAGTGTAGAGGGGGATAATCTAGTTTGCCCTATAATAAGGGAAAAGTTTAAGCTAGCATTAGAAAGTTTAAAAAACAGTAAAGCACCATGTGCAGACGGTTTGCAGGTAGAAATTTTAAAGCGTGCAGGTCAAGAGGTAAGAGAGCGTTTATTTAAGCTAGTTAGCCGTTTTGTATGTGAAACAGGTGAGATTCCAGAAGTTTACAAAAGGAACATCATGGACGCTTTGTGAAAAGGAAAGGAGCGGATAAGTGTGGACATTTTTAGAATTATCAGTTTAACTTCCCACGCGTCAAAAAAATTAACTAGAACGCAGTCTCTACAAGGAGCAAACGGCAGTTATAGAATTTGAGCAGGAACGAAGAGAAGTAGATAACCGGAAAGGAATCAGACAGGGATGTGCGTCGTTAGATCTAGTTTTCAACTTATGTATTTTCTAACTGTATACTTTCCCAATTTAATTCAGTCTTTTTAGAGGTCTTTTTGTTTGAAGTTCTAAATACTCGTACTTACTACTTTAACGTAGTTTTGGCGTTTACCATTGCCCGATTTTGGTGATTTGACTAGAGTTGTGAAAAATCACCTCAGTTTATTTGTTCGATTTGACATGAAAATTCCATTGCATGTTTCGGAAATCCTTGAAAATTCCTAGAAAGTCCTTGCAAATAACTCTGAAATCATTGGAATTCCCCAGGAAACTAACAAACTACTTGGAAATTCCCGAAATAAAAACTAGTGTATTATTCGATATTATTATTACTGGTCTTTAGAGTCATAATGAGGGTATTAAGCATGTTTTATACAGGTATGCTTAGTGCATTGCTCTATAATCCACATTTATGTAGATGTTCTCAACTTAAGTTCACACATGTAATAATTCCCGTAACAGGTGGCGCTGAAAGCCGCCAAGTTTTCTACTTGACATAAAAACAGGAGATACTAGATGTCTTTTGTGAATCGATCTTCAAAATATTACATGGTAATTCGCCATCTATATTATTTGACTTATCTAGGTGTAAAACTATCCAAAAATTGAATCATTTCAGTTAATTAAATATTGCAAATTATGAAAAATCAAGTCGAAAAACTGATATGGTTATATTTTATATAAAATAATTATTACGAAAATTTTAAGCTAAAGGACAAAAATATAAAAACATCGGAAGAATTCTGAATACAGGTTTAACAATTCGTCGTCTCATGCAGAAAGATCCAGAAATTGCCTCTTTATCCGGGTCCGGACGTCCCATAATTTCTTTCTTCTATATATTTATGATAATAATAAATGCTATATTTTATTTGACGTTATTACTATTATTATTATTATCTGACTGCGGCCCACACCTACATGCAAAAGTATTAAATTGGCACTCCATCTTCAATGAGTTTGACACCCCTGGGTTAAGGCTTATAAAGGGTTTGGAACCTCATAAAATCTCACGACAAATTTATTTCCTTTGGTCTCCTGTTACTTTAGGGTTTTTGGCAATAAAGCAATGTCAAAATATTTTAGACTTAGCCAAACTAATGCCAATTAATAAAGCTTTTTCCCATCATGTAACATGTGGTCTTATTAGGCACATAATGTAAGAAAACAGTTTCCTAAGTAATTTCAGTCATTTGAACTGAAGCGTTTTGATTTGTCAATTTCACGATGAAAAAATAACCGGTATTGTACTGTTCCGACTAGTCTATCAATAAATTTTATTTAATTATGTTATTAGATTGTGGTAGTTTATATATCCGCAAGGTTAAGTCTGTGGTTAGTTGTTTGTGCATTTCGGTGACACTTGCACTACATATTTTCTATTCTGCTTTCCGAGATCCCCCAGAACTGAATTTTTCAGAATTGAATAGTAGATATTACTTGAGTTATTACATACCGTCGAAGAATTCGACCACATATTTATAAGGGCAGATACCCAAAGACTCTTAAAAGTGGAGGAGTGTAGACGGTTTCTCTACAATAAATTTTGAACCAGGTAAGATACGGCAACTAAATTTCTCTGGTATGTTTAGGATTTCACAAATTTTACGAATTATTGTTTGATCCTAATTTTTAATGGAACCACAAAAATTAAGTTTCTGCGTTTGAGATATACCGAGTGACAAACTTTCATGTGTACATGGGGAAATAACATGGGCAATTACATTTTTGGGGATTCCTGCTCCCCATGTGTAGTTACAGTGGTGGTAAAGGTAGCAATCGAAAGACTATTTGTTCTGCGTATGAGGATATCAAAAACTCTGCAATTTTCCAATTTATTAAAGCATTAAAAGCAAAAATAACACTAATAATTTTCAAATTAAAACACGGATATTCATCAGATTACCTATGACAATTTAATTTATTCTAATCAAAGACTCCCTTGATTATAATTTCTAATTCGTCTGAACGGTCAACATTATTTTTATCGACAATTTAAAATTTGGGTTTCAAAATGAACAAAAATATTTATTCAGTTAAAGAAAAGGTTTTCATTGTGAAAACATTTTACGGCGGCAATAGTCTGCGGGTAGTCCGTGACTTATTTTCTGTAAAATTCAATAACAGTCCTATTCCTTCAGTAACAACAATAAAAAATTTAGTTAAGAAATTTGAAGATACTGGGAATCTTTCATTGAAAGAAGGTAATTTTTACTAATAAATTTACTTGGTTTTTATTTGGATAATTCTGATTCACTTATTATTATTACCTAGTTGCTAATTTCTTATTGTTCGCTAACTTAAATTTTACTGGGATTATGAGAAATTTAACAAGTGATAACGAGGAGTGAAACAAAACTAAAATTAATCTTTTCATTAATTTTTTAGTCGTTCCAAGAAATCTAAATGTTGAGGTAGAGGAAATGGTAATAGGCCTGATAACTGCTAGTCCATCATCTAGTTTAAGGTCTATTGCCCTAGAATGTAATGTTTCAAAACTGTCCGTAACATATCAAAAAAAAAAACAAATATCATCCCTTTAAATTCCAATGTCACCCAGAGTTACTTCCTTTTGACGAAGAATCAAGGCAAACTTTCTGTGAAGAAATGCAAGAATGGGCTTCATCTCATCAATTTGTTTTACCGATGAGTGTACCTTCACTTTAAATCAAGAGCCAAATTCACAAAACGTTAGGCATTGGGCCCAGGAAAATCCCAGAATAAATCTAGCCACTACAACGCAATACCCTCAAAAAATCAATATTTGGGCAGGCATTTTTAATAATCGCATCATAGGACCATTTGAAATACAGGGAAATTTAAATTCAGAAGCTTATTTAGATCTTTTAATTAACCATATTGGCCCTGCATTAGAAGAAGTTGCACATGCGAATCGGGAGGTCTGGTTTCAACATGACGGATGCCCAGCACATTTTGGAGCACAAGTGAGGGAATTATTAAATGAAATATTTCCAGAGAGCTGGATTGGTCGAGGTGGTGCTATAAACTGGCCAGCTAGATCTCCAGATTTGGCACCGCGTGACGATTTATAAAACTCGTCACCCAAATATTGATTCTTTAAGGAATGCTATTTTTGCGGAATGCAACGTAATAAACGATCGGCAACTTGCGAATGTGAGAAATTCTTTCTATAATAGGCTGGGATACTGTCTGATACAGAATGGGGGTTTATTTCAATATTTGTTATAGTTATTTTTCTTTTTTTATGTTACTTTAATTTCATTGTATATTAATAAGTTTTTGTCCTTACCTAGATATGAAATAAATAAGTATTAAATTGCCAGATTACAAAATTCATTAGAGCAAAATAAACAAATGTTGCCGCTTGTTAAATTTTTCATAATTGCAGTAAAATTAAAGTAATTTAATTTTTATTATTTCATTTTACTGCTTTAAAATTTTCCAAAAACTTTTTAATAGGTTAGACGATACCTACAATTTACTCTAAACTATGGACCAGCATTCACCAACGAAACATCCACACCAGTAATCAATTAATTGTCAACTATAGGTAATGACAATAATAATGTGAATGAGAATTATCTAAACAAAAAAAACAGTTTATGTATTAGTAAAAATTAACTTCTTTCGATGAAAGATTCCCAGCCTTCAAATTTCTTACTAAATTATTTGTTGTTATACCGAAGGAATGGGACCGTTATTGAATTTTACAGAAAATAAGGCACGGAGTACGCCCAAACTATTGCCGCCGTAAAATATTTTCACAATGAAAACCTTTTCTTGAACGGAATAAATATTTTTGTTCATTTTTAAATGTTGACAGTTCAGAAAATCCATAAAAATCAAAGACGTCCGTGATTAGAATAAATTAAGTTGTCATGGATAATCTGATAAATTTCTGTGTTTTAGTTAGAAAATTATTAATGTAATTTTTGCTTTTAATGCTTTAATAAATTGGAAAGTTGTAGAGTTTTTGATATCCTCATACGCCAGAAAAAAATAATCTTTCGATTGCTACCTTTACCACCACTGTAACTACACATGGGGAGCAGGAATCCCCAAAAATGTAATTGCCCATGTTATTTCCCCATGTACACATGGAAGTTTGTCACACGGTATATGTAAATCTTTGATTTCCGTTCACTTTATCAGTATATATTTAACACAATATTTGAATGGCATTTGGGCATCTGAGTCGCACGCACTGCAGATGACTATCTTCAGAAAAGCTTGGGATCGTCTGGCGCCCATTCGTGAGTATCTAATGTGTCCAGCAGTGATATTTTAGCTCACTTATGATGCAAAAAGTCAGTAAGAGGAAATCGGACAGGACATATATCAGGATTATTAGTATTTGGTATTATATTTATGATAAAACTTTTTTGCAAGCCGGACGGCGTGTCTTCGTCGTGGCATTTTAACATTTCTAAAATTTCTTCTTCATTTAAAGTTCCAGAACTTTACATTGTATTAATTTGGCGGTTTTGTTCCACATCGCTTTAATAACAGATTCTTTATAATCTTCTCCATTGCACTTTTTCATATTGTATCCTCAGTGCTCTTAATAGTCCTTCAAAATATCGGCCAGTTTTATTGCTAATGTATATTCTTCCAATTTGTAACTCCTCTCATCACAAAATGATTGGAACTGTTTCCATATCGAATTGTTATTTATCATGGTATTTTTACATGCATTTTTCATTTTCAACATTAATTTGACGAGCACTTTGTATTTTGCCGGATAAATTTCTGTTTTGAACGAAATTTTGTTGCCAGGCAACAAATTAGGCCAAATTTCAAGCATTGGTTTACTGATTCTTTTTAACTTTATGTTAAATTGATTCCTTTATATATTTTTTATTTCACAGAAAAAATATGAAGAACAAGTTTGATGAGGCGAAACTCCTAGGAGACAAAACCCCCGTGTCAAACGAATCCCTCAAACAAGAACTCGAAGAAATGAAGAACTACTGCAAACTCTATGCCAGGCTCTACAGCGAACTAAAACTAGAATTTCTTCAAGTGAAACATTTCCTCAAGTTGGATTCTCTACCCAACCAATTTGTAAACACGAATAACGGACTAACCCTTCCTATGGCAAATGGCTGTATCCACAAAAACAGCCATGGTGACTTAGGACAAAAAATAGAAGAGTTGCAAGACGAGGTGAAGCGTTTGCAGCTTGAAAACAGTGAACTTAAGTTATTGGGTGAAGTTCAACTTAGAAAGCGCGAGAGTGATTCATTTTACGATAAAGAACAGGGTAGTTCAGGGTGTAGCAGTGCTAGTGGGAGTTCTACAACTAAAATGTGTGTTGTGCAAAGTGAAAACACTTCTAGTAATGAAAAAACTGATTTATGTTAAAGTTCTTTTAGACTTTTAAATTATTGATTTTAAAGAAAATTAAAATATTATTACCCACTTGGACATTTAAATATTTTTCGTGATTATGGTTTACACGAGCGATTTCATAGAGGGAGAAAGTGACTCTTGGAAATTTAATACGTTAGGAATAAATATTATGTAAAATTTATGAAAAATAAATTTTTATTTTTGTATACCATAATAATTCTTATAAGTTTTCCCGCTGACGTAGTTCAAGTCCGAAAATGTAGTGATTTAACATTGGAATTCTGATTTCTTGCAATTCTGCTTCCCATTTTAAGATAACATCAAACCAATGGTGATATGGTAGGTACTGAATAAATATGGTTTTGATAGATTTTAGCTATTAGGTAATTATTTATTAATAAAATATGCAATATTATTTTCCGAGAAGAGGAATTGTTATGAAGAAGAAAACAGGGCAGAGTGTAGAAAATTTCTTACAGAAAAGTGGTAGGGTAGTTATGGTTAGGTTAAATTCGAAACCTGTAAAGACCAGGGTTGGAAAGAACGGGTTTAAAAAGAAAACAAAAAGACATGTTTTTTTATTGTTAAGTGTTTTTTATATGTTTAAAACATGCTTAAACCCAAAAGAAAAAAACATGTTTTAAACCATTTTAAAACTCTGAACTTCTCATTGAATGAATGACGCTTTATCATCAATGCTCAACGCCTCATCTGTCACTACATCTCACTGTCATCTCAGACCTCACACCTGACATCTGCATCACCTTCACCTCCATGAAGCGGTAGGTATTATTAATAATTTCATTTTCATCAAATTAACATCATTCATATCTAGTTTAAAACATGTTTAAAACACAATTATAAAAAACATGTTTAAAACAGTGTTTAAAACAAAAGTGTTTAAAACCATGTTTAAAACAAGGTGTTTTGAACAATTGTTTACAACATTCCAACCCTGGTAAAGACGTTAACAATACAGGTATACAATAAATATGCCCACATCTAATTATAGTGATGAGGCTGCAGAGGCAGTTTATAGTGATATCGAATATGTGCTAGATTTTGTGAAGTCATGAAAATTTAATTTAATTTTAATTTTAATGCAGGAAGTGAAGATGGAATAATCGGTCCCCTTGGATTAGGTAATAGGAACGACAGGGGAGTTAGACTGATAGATTTTTGTGATAAACACAAAGCTACCCAGTAGCAGATATATATTTCACCAGCTGAAAGTTTATCAAAAAATAAAGGTAGTTTGTCTAATAAAGTATGGCCAAATTTTGCTTCCTTTTTAATGTAGAAAATAAATTAGGTATTTTATATAATCAATAATAAAAAAGTTAGCATTCTGGAATTTTGCATAGATCATTTTTTTGTATTCTCTATGAAATAGTGGTTGCAATTATCTTAGTTAGAACACAGAGGCGTGCGTAGCGATTTCCTCAAAAATACTTTATTTAATAAAATGTACGTCACTGTCTTTTTTAGAACATCAAATGCAGAGAGGATTTTCCACTCAGTTTAAAAACTTCTTTGTATCTTACAATTTTTTGATAACTCAACTCAAAACAGAAAAAGCATTAAAAAGCATCATGTAACCAAGGATTAAGATGTAAGAGACTGTGGTTAAATAATCAATTCAAGAATCAATTGTACCCCTAACCACATAAAATTTGAAATACTATATACGCATTTCGGCAGCTAAGCTGCCATCTTCAGTAGCAGGGAAAAACCTATAGTAATAAAAATAGCAATAACAACATTAATGAAAAAAAAACCACACAATTATATATATGACAATAATAATAACAACAATAATGATGATGTGAAACAATGATAGTGACAATAACAATAATATAGGTCAGGTATTCTCTGCTCACCACTCCGAAAGAATCGAAGTGCGCTCGGTCAGCTCTCAAGCTAGAATATAGGTCAGGTATTCTCTGCTCTCAAGCTAGATTCTAGCTTGAGAGCTGACCGAGTGCACTTCGATTCTTTCTGAGTGGTGAGCAGAGAATACCTGACCTATATTATTGTTATTGTCACTATCATTGTTTCACATCATCATTATTGTTGTTATTATTATTGTCATATATATAATTGTGTGTTTTTTTTCTTTAGTGCTTTATTGCTATTTTTATTACTATAGGTTTTTCCCTGCTACTGAAGATGGCAGCTTAGCTGCCGAAATGCGTATATAGTATTTCAAATTTTATGTGGTTAGGGGTACGATTGATTCTTGAATTGATCATGTAACCAATTACTGAATTTATTTACTTAAAGGAAAAACAACATTAAGTTTAGCTGAAATATCAAATAAACAAGAATCACAATTGAATTAATGTAAGAACTGTTCCAAATAGGAACCATTTTGCTGGATGCACAATTGACAGCGTCTTATGATTGATTGGTTTAAGTTTAGTAAAACATTGTTATTAATTGTTCAAATATTGCATGTTTTGAATGTGTATGGAAAACCGGAGACCAACTGGTTTCGTCCTTCTGGGGCTCATGAGTACGGTGCGTTCCCCTACACACTCAAACCATGCAATTTAACTTGCTATATATGCTGCCGCGCTCTGGACAGATATCAGCAAGTGACAACTACTTTGAGTAATTATCTGGTATTAATTACTGGTACTGGACCGTTCGAACAACTACTCCTCGGGCAAATACCCCGCCAGGCATTGAATTATAGAACTAAATCCAGATTTTTTGTACTACGAGACGTTTCAGACTGCTACCCCACCTAAGGTGGCTTTGAAACAATCCTAACTTGTCTCCATGTACGTACGTGCTTTTAAGCAGGTCTTTGTTCAAATATTGCATGTTTTGAATGTGTATGGAAAACCGCAGATCAACTGGTTTCGTCCTTCTGGGACTCATCAGTACGGTGCTTTCCCCTACACACTCAAACCATGCAAATTAACTTGCTATATATGCTGCCGCGCTCTGGACAGACATCAGCAAGTGACAACTACTTTGAGTGATATCTGATATTAATTAGTGGTACTGGACCGTTCCAACAACAAAGACCTGCTTAAAAGCACGTACGTACATGTAGACAAATTAGGATTGTTTCAAAGCCATCACCTTAGGTGGGGTAGCAGTCTGAAACGTCTCGTAGTACAAAAAATCTGGATTTAGTTCTATAATTCAATGCCTGGAGGGGTATTTGCCCGAGGAGTAGTTGTTCGAACGGTCCAGTACCACTAATTAATACAAGATAATTACTCAAAGTAGTTGTCACTTGCTGATATCTGTCCAGAGCGCGGCAGCATATATAGCAAGTTAAATTGCATGGTTTGAGTGTGTAGGGGGAAGCACCGTACTGATGAGTCCCAGAAGGACAAAAAATCTGGATTTAGTTCTATAATTCAACGCCTGGCGGGGTATTTGCCCGAGGAGTAGTTGTTCGAACGGTCCAGTATCACTAATTAATGTTGTTATTGCTATTTTTATTACTATAGGTTTTTCCCTGCTACTGAAGATGGCAGCTTAGCTGCCGAAATGCGTATATAGTATTTCAAATTTTATGTGGTTAGGGGTACAATTGATTCTTGAATTGATAGCTCAGGATAGCACAGGATGTAGGTGCTCGTCCAACTAGTCTTCGGACCGAGAACCTTATGATGAAGATGATGATGAATTTGTGAAATACATCTTACGGTTCTGCTGATATATTGCAATAGAAAATAATGTGACTTATCTATCGTTGAGATTAGATAATAACATAATTATTCTTTTATCACTTTGTTTTCCTTAGTTTACTGAATCAAAAGACATGAACATGTATCCATCTGCAGTACTTTCTGTGGGCTAGGTACTTATAGCAGAACTTATAGCAGAACTTATACAAGAACCCACAGGTTACTTTTTAATTACAGTTCGATAAATGTCGGCTCATTCACAGGTCAACCTGATTCTGGTACAGATATTTAAAATTATCTGGGTATTACTATTTCCATATATAATGTTATTGCATAGGAGTAGTTTTACAATTAACTTTAGATTAACAGCAATAACATTGAAATTATAAAGATAAGAAAGAAAATAGGTATTCTCATTGTTTGTCATTATCATAATCGTAATCAAACTGGGACATGTAATTGTCCTACTGGTTTATTACATGTTGGTATTTTTCTCAAAAGTACTATTTTGAAAACTTGCCATTTTATAATTTTATAATTTTTTCTTTTGTATATTGGCATGGTATCAAAACTAAATAGGGGTCTGCAAGGCAAACTAAACTGTGGCAAGAAATACCACTCTGAAGAAAATTCTCGTCACGAACTGGCAATTATTTCACCCGTTCGTGGTACGTTAATTTTACTGACCGATGTAAATTTTCACAACAATGTAATTTAACTTTTCAAAATAAAATTATAATTTTACCCCGCAAATATTTTTCCCTAAACAGTGTAAATTTATGATGTATTTAATTGCATAAATTTTACATTGCCAATTTCATGTTGCTTATATTTTGAAATATTTGCATATTTACCAGAGATGGGATTTGTAACTTCCATAATGAACATTTCAGGGAAAATGCATAAATATTTTTCATCAGTCTGGACACCAGTAGCAATTTTCCACGAATGTGTTTGCAGGAATTATTGAAAATTATTTGATTGGTCCCTTTATGTTACCTAGAAGATCAGATGGACAAACGTACCCGCATTTTTTACAGGAAAATCTACCCATCCTTCTGGAAGTTGTCGTGCTTGACTGCGAATAACACGTTTTGCTAGTGACTCACATTTTACGAATTTTCGTAACCACGAACTGAACCATAAACTAGACGCTACGCCACTGACAGGGGTACCTTATTAGAAGTATAAACTAAGGCGGTGATGCAGAGTGCAACTGTGCAACTATGTCTGGTGCGCATCCCCACCGCTCGCCATCACTCGATCGGTTTACTGTACAACGACCTATCCCGTTGCGTCACCTTTTGTGACCATACAGGATGTTGCTTCAGTCGGTCGGTCGGTGCAATTCTGGTCGTCGATATATATGCCTTGAACTCTAGTCAGAGATAGGGTTCTCTGGAACTATTGCAAAACAAAAATAATACTCACGATGAAAATTAAACACACTCTATTACTTTAACTATATACAGGAAAATTAGAATAACACTAAAACGAATGTACAATGAAAAGTTATATACAAATTTAATCAAAATAGTGACAGCCAGCGGTATTTGGCGGTCAAATTCGGTACGGCTGTATATATGGAGCGCGTGACTGATAGATAACTTATTTCGCTCTTGGCGATGTAGGTTACCGATCGGGTACCCACATTCGGAAAATCACAAACCAAAATCAACGTAGGCATGTAACCCGTACTACCTTGTTGTTATTCGCTGGGAGTAAATGTTGTTTCGGTGTGATGTAACGGCTAGGGACTCTCGCAGCCTTTCGACGCAAGCATTCCCTAATGAGTGAGCGGAGAAGAGAATTATTCCGTTTTCGATTGTCACAATTCCCTTCAGTGTAAATGATGGCTGTGTTGCGTTATGTAATAGCAATTAAAATACTATGCCAAAGAACTCTGCACCGTATTTAACCCCAAGAGCGGCTGATATTTCACCGCCTGCAACTTAGGTCTGTAATAAATTAGGCATGCCTTGTGACTAGCTCTAATCGATTACCTGCGTTTACGTATTATTGGTAAAAATGTGCCCTCACGTAAGTTCGGGCCCACCTCCAATTTAGTACTCGGTTTTGTTAAACTCTAGGTATTACGACGACATACCATCGGCGGTTCCTGTTAGCAACCATCAAGTATTTTACAGTTCTATCGGCGGTACGACAATAAACATTTAATCTCCGAAATGTTTTCGTCTTCGGAGTGTACCCTGAACAGTTCTGCTACCCGTCAACCCTAGCAGAGAATTGCTCCCGAGGCCTCGGCGCGGTCGGTCTATATAGAGAGGCCAGCGGTAGGAGATTTTAGAAGGAGACTTCGGCGCGCGGTGCGAACATATTTTCCCAAAATCTTGCAGCGGGCATCTCGCTTCATACGAACGGAGAAAATGATTATTCATTTATTTGAATAATTGTTTCATTTTATTTTGCATCGTTACAACTGTACCTATTGAAGCACGGGCTAGCCATTTTCAGCATTTAATTTAAATTTAGATTAAAAAATATCTCGAACGCGAAGAGTTTGTATGAACTTCTTTTCATATTTTTAGATGTATAATTTGTCCTTACAATTTCCTAATATCTTTATGTACCTGACCTGACCTGTTCATTGGGTTTGATTCATTGACAGAAACTGCGCGCACTTTGTCAAATTTTTAGAGAGTCGGGAGTCTATTACGGAGTGGTCTATTTTAGTTATCAGAGTTGATAATCTTAAGTAGTTGGTCGTTTGTCAAGTATTACCAAGTAGGTACTATTTAAGTAACATCTAACAATCTAACCGCTTGTGCGTGCAGATGAAATTAATTTTACTTTAATGAACCTTTATTTTTTATTAATAACAAACTATTATGCACTTCGACATATAGTAAGATATATATGTATTTTTACTTTTACTAAACAAGTTTTTTGTTATTAATTCTTTATAAGATTACCCTCACACGCTAAAACAGTGACACAGTAATTAATCTCGACACGTGTTTCGTTGACAACGCCAGCATTCTCAGGAAGATTTCTGGAAACCCTGGAAATGAGGAAGGATAGTAACTTAGAGATTGACAGCTTGCTATGTAACTGCAGATTCTAGCCACTGCGGTCAGCGCAAAGCGGTTACCTAGTTTTGAATTTTTAGTTAATAGACTATTATGTTTACTATTATCCACTGAAAGATACTGTAAAGAGACAAGCACAATATAATAATTTAATATTCACAGGTCTGAATACGATTTTGGGGAAAGCAGACTTCAAAGCAACAATTTTGAAAATGTTCTTGGAAATTCCGAGGATAAATTGTGCAATTACGAAATAGCATGCAGAAATTGGGTTAAAAATATATCTGACATTCAACTCGATCCATTTTCTATTCGAGATAATGAGTCTACAGTTGTGTTAAATTGACGTTTTTTGTATTAAAATTCGCAGTTAAATTTAATCTGAGGAATTAAACTAACTACAAGGAAGTTGTTTATCTATAGGGATTTCTATATTTTCTGTTCTGTACGAGGTTCACGGTGTATGTAATAATTTTGTTTTACTTTGTTTCGTTTCTGAATGAGGTATACAAAGTGGTAAAATTGAATGACCTGTTTCTAAAATATGTTTTTCTACGACTATAACGAAATGAGTCACTTACGAACGTTTAATTGATTAGTAAATATATCGCATCGTCTATGACATTTCAAATCCGAGCAGTTTTTGGAAAAAAACGAGTTCACTATGGGCCTATTGTGCAATTGTTCAACAAATACCAAAATATCCGTGAAGCCATAAATATAGAAATGCATCAAAATATGTGAACACAGTTGGTTAGTGATATCAAAGTAAAAGTCAAATTATTGCTGTTAGAGACGTGAATTATTTTTTGGAACATGAGTAAAATTCATTTTTTGTAAAAGATAACTGTAACAGTCGATAGAAAAAGTGTTGTGTACAACTCTTACGGAATGTCAATTTCCCACACTAATGAATTGCAGCACCCGCCAAGGCTTGAACTGCAATTTCATATTCGTCGGAAATGAATACCATTCCGTGCTCGTTGTACAATATACTGTAACGTATTTCGTATTTAAACAGTCTATTAACAGTGACTTATGTACAGGGTGTCCTATTTTCGTTGTGATTTGGGGGTTTCTCATAGAAGCAGCAGAGATAGAGCCTCGGGGTTTTCGCGAACCTGAGCTACTTTTTTGAGTATAATAGAAAGCTGAAACCAGAATTTGGATATCGTTTTTAGTTTTCGAGAAAAAAAATAATGATGATTTTTATTGTTTTTCGAAAACTCTCTCCAATTCTTTTTGTACTAAGCAGACTAAAACTGTTACGATTGACTCATATAGAACATTTTCCAAGGAATTCAGTGGCGTACGTAGTTTTTTTCTAGGGAGCATATTTTTTGAGTTATGGCATAAAGTTAATTTTTTTAATGGAAATCATAGTAGGCTTTGGTCTAGCTCGAAAGGTCGTTTTTTAGCTATCAAAATATATATACTTTTATATTGTTATTTCAAAAAACGGCAACGATTTTGGTACTTTTTACCTTTAGAAAATATAAGATAGGTACATACATCCAAGATACCTGTGATTTTATGTTACCAACTTTTAATAACAACTGAAATAAAAGTAACAAAAACAGAAAAACAGAAAAACAGCAAAACAAACAAAAACAAGAAAAACATCAAACAACAAACAACAAAATTATAGGAACTGCTCAAATTGATTGCCATGTTTTTCAACACATAATCTACATCTTTTAGTCAATAGATTGATGGCATTAATTAAAAAAATAGGATTGGCTTGCAAATATCGGAAAGCTGCATGTGTTGCCTCTGCTAGCTCGGCTTGATTGTTGTATATTCGTATGTATATTTTTTCTTTTAAAAATGCCCAAACAAAAAATCTAATATACTCAGATCCGGTGATCTTGCAGGCCACAATATAGGTCCATTTGTACCCAACCATCTACCCGGAAAATGATGTTCTAAATAATTTCTAACTATTGCAGAATTGTGTGTAGGGGCAACATCTTGTTAGAAATATACCCTGTTTATGTTTATTAACGGAACATTTCCCATTATCGCCTCTGCGTTAATATTCAATAAATTAATGCATCTCAATCCCGTTAAGTTTCCATCAAAAATTTAGTATGAAGTTGACCACCCAAAATAAAACACGAAACGTTAAATCCAAAACGTCCTTGCCTCTGACGTTCAAAAGTTTGGTGCTGATTTGTATCAGACCAGTGACGCACATTATGTATGTTAAATAATCCTACGCTGCCTATATATGTGAGTTTCATCTGTCCAAATGACAGACCGCCCAAATTCTGGATTTTCTTGAATTTTATTGAAGTACCACCTACAAAAATTAAGCCTTCTTTCTTGATCTCCCGGGAAGAGATGGTGAATAATTTGAATTTTATATGAACTATATTTGCCTTTTTTAATATTTTTTGAACCTTTGATTTGGAAACACCAACTTGTGATTCGATTTCGCGACAAGAAGTGTTTTTGGTGTCGCCTCAACAAACGATAAAACATTTATTTCTTCCTCTTCCCTATTTTCTTTATTATAAATTTTGTTTCTAGGTTTATTGAATGACCCATAGTGAATTAAATTTGATTTTAATCTCGAAAACATCATTTTGCTTGGTTGTCTTCTTTCTGGGTATCTAAATTTAATAAATCGATGGATAGGTATTATACTGGAAATGGGTAACTAGGAATTTTTTGTGTACCTGTTGAGATATAGATCCATTGATTCATTTACATTCTCACTACATTCATTGAAAACAGCAATTATGTCGTATTTTTCGAAATTTTGATAATTTTGAAGTGCCATTATGTATACTTATAATATTAATAAAACTAGCTTCATGGAACTTTTGCTAATGTATGTCAACAGATAATTATTCAGTTGTTAACATAAAATCACAGGTATCTTGGATATACCTATCTATCTTACTATCTTCTAACGTTAAACCTTAAAAAGTACCAAAATCGTTGCCGTTTTTTTGAAATAACAATATAAAAGTATATATATATATTTTGATAGCTTAAAAAATACCTTTCGAACTAGACCAAAGCCTACTATGATTTCCATTAAAAAAATTTAACTTTATGTCATAACTCAAAAAATACGCTCCCCAGAAAAAAACTACGTACGCCACTGAATTCCTTGGAAAAAGTTCTATATGAGTCAATCGTAACAGTTTTAGTCTGCTTAGTACAAAAAGAATTGGAGAGAGTTTTCGAAAAACGATAAAAATCAACATTATTTTTTTTCTCGAAAACTAAAAACGATATCCAAATTATGGTTTCAGCTTTCTATTATACTCAAAAAAATTGCTCAGGTTCGCGAAAACCCCGAGGCTCTATCTCTGCTGCTTCTATGAGAAACCCACCAAATCACAACGAAAATAGGACAGTCTGTACAATTATTTACAATAAATTAAAAGTGATTTGAAAACATGAAATTTTCAAATTAAGAATAAGCAAGCAACAAACAAACAGTAACAAGCAATAACAAGTAAACAACTACCAGCAGACAATTAAACAATACTCAAATTAATTACCTAACCTAAACAATCCACAATACACAAATCAACAATTCGAAGTTCTCTAAAAACGCTTGTACAAACAGCTGTTAATCACGACCGAAAACGACTCGGTACAGCGAAAACGCGAAAACGAACCACGCACGTACCGATACCAAGACGCCAAAATACACTATACGCATGTGCTGTAACACTTGGCACGTATACTCGCACGAATCTATCGCTTTCTTCTCATCTCAAAACAAAAACTACAAAACTGTCCTCCCGGCCTCTTGCTTGCCAATAAATACTCTTGGTAGAACATTCGAGCAACGAGAATTAGAATTGTTCCAGAATAGGCTAGTCTCCGGCCTTTCCGATTCATAAGGCCATAAAAACAGCTGTCTGTTTATTTGCGTTGAATCATGCTCTCGTAAACACATGGGCGGCGCTTACGGGGCAAACTTCGTATCAATACTATTTTCTACGAGTATAACCAAATTAAAATAAAAGGTAACGAATTTTGGGATACTATGTTTAATTTAATTATTAAGTTTCCGGGCTGTTCGGAAAGCTGTTCTGAAAATTCTGACTTTCAAAGTCTAGGGAATATTCTGGTACGGAATTTTGTTTGAATCAGACCACGATTGAGTGTTATGATAAATTAGTTTCTGTGACATGAAATTTGCTTTATTTGGGTATTGACGAATGGGTTGTTGAGTTCTTCTGGTGGTACCTGAGCCGGTATTCATAGGAGTGGACCTATAATTAGCTTGAGGATGTTGAAGTACAGTTTCAAAGACGTTTTTGAATTTGGATTAAATTGAGGATAGGCGAGAATTTTTATTATTCTTTGATGTGTGAAATGCATTAAAGAAAGTGACTTTAGAGCATGAAATTTTAGGTGAGGCAGAGCTTCACCTGTGTCATTTGAATATCTGTGGCTGACTCATTCTTCTCTTTGGTGAGATCAACAAAATTTACAATGACATCTTTTGATGAATAATTTTTCATAGTCATCGTGAGCAACATCATAAATAATATGTAAATCAGTACATTTGTTCACCTGACAAATAAATGTTCCGCTTGAGTAGAGATTGAATTTGCGTATTAAAGAGTAAAAAAAGTTTCATTTATCACTTTCACTAACCGCGCAAAATACTCTTAATAAGACTTTAGATTGCAAGGACACCTCGTAACAAGCGCAGACATACATTTGAAAGAATGTGTTGGAGAGGAGATTTCTTACACCAATCTTGACCCATTCAATATGATTTAGTATTCTAGCACACCTTCATTTGTAAACAATATCGTCCAGTCGTGTTTATTATTGTTATTGTTGATTATATAATATAAGGTGCTTCGTGAGAATTTATTTTACAAGAAAAAATTGACCATGAAATGTTTGCTTTTAAGTTTACTTTGTGTATACGAAGTTTTGGGGAAGGACAGTTTAAGGGTGGCTTTTCAGTGGAAGCAACTGGATTTTGATTTTCCGTCTATTTGGGTGCGCCAAGATGCTATAAATAGTGGGGAGTTCATCCCTGAAAATAACTTGCCCTTAGGTTTGGAAGTTTATAAAGATAAGTTGTTTGTGACCGTGCCTAGATGGAAGAAAGGAGTTGCAGCTACCCTTAATTATATTAAACTTTCAGGTACTTATAACACTTTTATATTTAACGGACATTGAAATTGTCAAAAAACTTCAAGGTTTTCTATCCATAATGAATGTATGTTAACCGCATTCGTTTTTGTCGTTCAGCATGTAGGTGGCAAGCATTTTTTAGTTTTTTGAATGGAATAGCAAATAATAACAGTTATAGACAGAAACCACTTTAGTATCATTAATTTATTAATAATAAGACAAATTTGCACAAACAGGTAATCGAGGATGCTCAATTCGACTAAAATATTTTTGACTTTCTGCGACTTCATCAACTTCCTTATTTTAAATGGAATGCCTACATTTTTATTACGGATTTAGATTTTTGGTCAAATTTTAAGGTCACCTTATGCAAAACATCATATGTGTAAAGTGCACCCTCTTCGAGATATTAGACGTTAAAAATCGTCATTTTTCAAATTTCATCAATTATAGCTTGGAAACGGTACGAGATAAAGAAAAATGACTTACATGTCCCTATACTAGTTTTTAATTCTCTATCTATTGAGGGTGGAAAATACTGCCTCCTGATTGGTCAAAAAATGACAAAAAGTTGCCAATCGGGATGCAGTATTTTCCAGACCCATTAGATAGAGAATTAAAAACTAGGATAGGGACATGTAAATCATTTTTCTTTATCTCGTACCGTTTCCAAGTTATAATTGATGAAATTTGAAAAATATCTCCAAGAGGGTGCACTTTACACATATGATGTTTTGCATAAGGTGACCTTAAAATTCGACCAAAAATCTAAATCCGTAGTAAAAATGTGGGCATTCCATTTAAAATAAGGAACTTGGTGTCTATTTCCGGTATAACCGGAAGTCGCAGAAAGTCAAAAATATTTTAGTCGAATTGAGCATACCTACTCGATTACCTATTTGTGCAAATTTATGTAATTCTACTATGTATGCTTTTCTATATACAGATCGTGTAAGGTCGTCGTGGGATACCCTGTATAGGTAAATGGATAAACAAATAGAACGCCATGCATAATTTTATTTTGAGAGAAAGGCAGATCCCTGAGAAATATCACCCTTTGTTCAATCACCAAAATACGTCAACTTGAGTTCATTAGTTGGCGTGAAGAAGTCAGTACAAGTTTATTGTGCACTGCGTCTTGTTTATTTACTTATTTATTTATTTATTTATTTATTTGTTTATTTTTATTACCGAAAGTAACAGATAATGGTACTAGGACGTAACTAAATTGAATACAATCAGCTATATATACGAGGACAGTTCACCAATTGTTGTCCCTAACATAGTTGGCGTGGTCTGACAAAAAACAAAATAGGCCCATTCAATTCTATGACTTTTCAAAGCTATAACTCTAAAGTATTATTAATTTGACTTTCTTCGGTGTTTTTCTGTGTACGTTTGTAGTTAGAGTGTCACAAAAATGGATAAAAATGAACTCCGAGCGGTGATAAAGTATTTGCAAAAGAAAGGTTTGACGCCAATTGAGATTCATCAAGATATGGTAAATGTGTTAGGAGACGATGCTCCAACTTATCAGATTGTGAAAAACTGGTCCAGAGATTTTAAACTTGGCCACCCCGCAAATTTCGCGTTGTGCCGTCCGCTGGAAAACTCATGGCAACAATTTTCTGGGATGCCGAAGGAATTTTGTTAACAGACTACTTGAAACGTGGACACACTATAACAGGGATTTACTACGCTGGATTAATAAGAAAATTGCGCGAAGCCATTAAAGAGAAAAGAGGAGGAAAGTTGACCGCTGGAATTATCCTTCACCATGACAATGCCCCGGTTCACAAGAGTCGCGTTTGAATGAGTGCCATTTGTGAATCTGGGTTTGAATTGCTGGAGCACCCGCCCTATTCGCCATGCATAGCCCCCAGTGATTTCCAAAACTGAAGGAACATCTTCGTGGACATCATTATCCCGATGACAATGCGGTTATCCAGGCTGTAAATGGGTGGTTGGAGAAGCAACCAAAAGAATTTTTTCTGAACGGCATCAAAGCTTTGGAACACAGATATGCAAAGTATATTTCAGCCCATGGGGACTATGTAGAAAAATAAATATATTTCTGTTGTGCTAGACTTCTTCTTTCTATGTTAGGGACAATAATTAGTGTACGACCCTCGTATATCTAGACTAAGTACAATCCAACTGAACATAAAAACAATGTAAAATGTAACACTGTAATAGGTGATATATCAACCACATTCTAAGATGCTCAATTTCCTCGTTACCTTGATCAAGATCTATTAAGAGATTTTCTAAAAGTGAGATCATTTCCGTCTCTTTCAGAAATTGCATCGTGCCATAAAATTCAGTAAGGCTGTTTCTTATTCAGATCATATCTGGTTAGATTGTACAAGGCAAATTTTCTGCTGAAGTAAAATGCCGAAATAGAACTTTGTGGACATGTTAAAACCCTCTGCAGGTCAAAGCACAAGACGACCGTTTTTTTGAAACATTTTTCCATTGTAGCAAGATTGCTTATGATTAGCAAGTTTACTGGTCTCTTCATCAGTTAGAGCAGCACCTACGTTTAATTTATTTTGATGTTTATGGCTAACATAGCACTGATCTTTCTTATGTTGAATTCATTGTTGAATATATGGTCATAAAGCCATTTTTTCTGCGCCTTGATGTTTCTCTGTTTATACCAACATACAACATACAGCATACAACATACAACATACAACTTACAACATACAACAACATACAGTTTGTACAGTTTTGCCAAAGATAAACCCTGTTCTCAATGAAAATATATATATATTGGTAGTTCGCAGAGTACATAATTATTTGTTTCATCATGAACTTCTACCAAAAAGTAAAAATATCCTGCAGTAGTGTTCTCGAACTCTAGGAACACAATTAATATGGTCTCTAATTAGCTGTCTTCTTCTTCTGGGATCTTCTTTTTGGCCTTCCTACATCTATGGTCTTTCTGGGGGGTTCCACTTACACCAAGTTCCATTTTTTCGTGAAAATAAGAAACTCTTCATTAATTTATGGCCAACATTTCAAGATAAAATGGCGTGCAGACCCTGGACGAACCCTCACTTTGCATTTTCTCGTCGTAGTTTTATCATAAAAAAGGTTCTTTTCATTATCTGACATTAACCAAAATTCGTTGAAGATTGTCATGGCCGTATTTTCCTTCACCGGATTGCACCGGAATAAACATTTCTCACAATTTATTCTTTTGCCGAAATTGAATGCGATTTTGTAGATTTTGTTTGGAATCCCCGTATTCTTCTCCACCCAGCCTACGTTTCTTCCTTCGGCTTTTCATCTAATTATCATTGAAAACTTGTCGTTTTTTCGGAGTTCTTTTTTGTGTGTTTTCGGTAAGATTTTCTGTTTCCATTTCATTATAGTTGATATGCACACCCATACCGATAAGTTCTATAAGTCCATTTTCGACCAAATCAACAAGCTGGCTATCAGACGCATAAAAGCATTCAGCGATAAGAAATACCAGTTCATTACTGTTTTCTTACCTGTCCATGATAAAGTTCACTATTTTTAAGTATTAACAGTAATTTAATACACAAATTGACAACTGCGGCCATTTTTATATAAAATCACGTGACACGTGTGCTTACAGAGCTCTGTTTTAACTTACTTAGTTCTGTATCAATATCATCATCAGTGTGGTGGACTTAAAATAATCTGCTTAAAACAAAAATGTAAAATGGAGTTAGAACACTGGTTCTATTGTTTTTTCAATTTAGTTGTATAATTTCTGCAATTTTTATATGAACCTTTTACTAAAACCTTTGTTCTAACTCCATAATCGTAATAACCTCAAAAAGACGATTCTATTGATGCGTCTAACCGTTACACCGAGCACCAGGCCTGAGCGCTCCCGCGTGACGTCAGCATAAGTAGGTCGACAGCTGTGCTGGCCGCATACGTGCCGTACACATTATAATGTACTAACATTTTGGTAGTTTTACAAGATTTTACGTGTAAAGAGGGTGCCATACGCCAATAGATTCCTTCATTGCACTCCGTTCGAGTTTTTAACAATGGGAAAAACGAAATTTTATAGAAAACAAATCAACGTGAAAGAACTGTTATTGCGAGCATAACCAACAATATTCCCTCCTTTGTAATCTAAATATGGCTTTGCATGAATGCCATCAATTAATAAAATAACGTGTTTATCATTGCCATCTAATAATTTAAATAAATTTTTTACATAATAAAATTGTGGTTTCATTGGTAGGTAGGTATTAGTGCTGGCAAAATCGGCAGAAATGTAAAATCGATTAATCGATTTTTAACAAAATCGAATAATCGACGATAGAGAGAAATCGATTTTGAAAGTCGATTTTTGAATCGACTTTTAAAGTCGATTTTGGAATCGATTTTTAGAATCAATTTTTAAAGTCGATTTTAGAATCTGCTTTTATAGTCTATGTTAAAAAGGGGCTGTAGAATTTGGTTTGAAACCGATTTTGAATATAAAGTTAACACGACAAGAATGACGGTATCCAGGGTGTCTAGTAAAGAATGGGCCAAACTACAAATCCAGTTTCCTTGGAAAGAAACTGATCTCATCCAATTTATCTTAGTACATCTGCTTCCTTAAAAGTTATGAGCCTTTGAAGAATGAAGAACAATTTTGTATTTAATGCTTTCATTATTTCTAGCGCACTATTGCAGTTATTTTAGTGGAAGGTTTTTTGTGTATCTGAACAATAATATGCAGTTATTTTTGAGTATACTATAGAAGGCGCCAACTTTCACCCTACATCTTCTTTCGTTTTTATCAATTTGGCTGGTGGGTACAAATTTTAAAACAATTACTACATTACTAGTATTATGGAAAGAACACTCGATTAACTGTAAAAAAGGTATACTTGTTGCGAATCACCAAAACGTGTCATTTTAGAGAAAAATGCATTATGAAGTTAATGCTACTTTGTTACTTTAGCTAGCATATCGACGACGCTCATCATGAATTCGACCTCCGTTTTAAGGACATTAACCGTAATAGGCACCAAACATGCGAGGCAGTGCGCGCCGGGAAATTATGAAAAGGTGAAATAAAAAATTGTTCTTCGAAGTCCCATAACTTTTTAAGGAAGCAGAATTGTACCTACTAAGATAAATTGGTTCAGATCAGTTTCTTTTGACCCAAGGGAACTAGTCTTGACGTTTGACCCATTCTTTTCTGAACACGTGTATACCACAGGCCCGGGCGTAATTCTTTTCTTAGGTCTTAAAATTACTCAAGGATAGGCACAATACATTAATTTCTGAATATATTTCTATCTGCATTTTACTATTTATCATCATAAAAACGAATGAAGACGAAAATGAAATCGTAATTCGTACAAAGATGACGAAGATTTTACGTTAAAAGTCGACGGAAAAATTTTGTAACTAACTCGTATATTAAAAAGCGATTAAGTACTAACCTCGACAATTAACTCACTCGCTGCACTCGTTAGTGAAAATGTCTCGATTATTAATCGCCTTTATTAATACACTTGTTCGTTAATAGTTATTTACGAAACGAGTGCGAGAAGACATTTTACGCGCATGAGCGAATGCGAATGCGCCGAAGACGTCTTCGCACATCGGTTCGTACAATATTTTTTGAAACGAACATTATAATAATTGTTTAATTATTATCTAATACCTACGTTTCCAATTTGAAATTTCAAAAAATCAAGTGGTTACATTGACAGATTTCCATTTGACAATTGTAGAAAATGGCATTTGGTTTAATTTATTGAATTGAGTTGTCAAAGTGTCAATCGAATTAATAGCGATTTATCTTTATTCTTTCACTATTTTCAACATCCAAATTGGAGAAATGGCGTTTTGTTAACCAAACTTTATTACTATCAAGTCAAATTATTTCTAGAAAGCCTGAAAGGGCCAGTGCTTTTTGCTAGATTTCGCGCACTAGTGAGTTTGTCTGTCGAGTTTGCGAAATGTCATTTTGAGAGCGGCGAGTTCAAAAATAACTAATAATTTATTTAAAAAACCTGACCATCAGCATATTTTGAAAATCGGTTTTTGACTTAAAAATCTATTTTTTAAATCGATTTCAAAGTCAATTTTTAAAGTCGACTTTAGAATTCGATTTTTAAATTCGACTTTAGACATCGATTTTTAAAGTCGACTTCAGAAATTGACTTTTAAAGTCGACTTTTGAAATCGATTCTTAAAGTCGACTTTTGAAATCGATTTTTAAAGCAGTATTCGATTTTTCCCAAGCTCGCGATTAATCGAAAATCGATTAACCGATTAATCTAAAAATCGATTTTCGTTGCCAGCACCAGTAGGTATCAGTCGTTGTAAATGGAATATTGATGTTGTCGAATGAGAACGCAATTTCTATCACTTTCACAGTACAATGTGTAAATAATCAGGTGTAAATGCACTTGAATACAACCACCAAATATGTAAGTATCATGCAACTGTAACGCCCAACGGCAGGCTTGTCGAACTGCATATGCTGACGCATATGCTGCTTTTGCCAGAGCGTTCAGGCCTTCTTCTCGGTGGTAGCGGTCTAACTCAGTTTAGGTGCAAATTGGAGTTAGAACACTTTGGTTCTGAACAGTCGGTAAACCAAAGAATTTTCTTTTAAAACCGAATTTTGGTCAAGTTTTCACTTCCGTAAGCATTTCTTTACAGGATATTTTTCCGTGTAAGTAAATCAAGTTATAAGTCATTCGAATAAGTGAGAAACTGAAAATTTCATTTTTCATTGTAGTTAGAAAACCACGCATTTGTTTGAATGTAGATCACAGATGACTGCAATAGAGAAGAACTTTTCACTCAATTAGCGGACACTGTAATAGCTTTTCAAATAACATGGCGGAATTTGTGACTGACCTGTGTACAAATGAATAATAATACTCATTTTTTCTTAGATCCAATGGACTCTCCAAAACTTCACCCATACCCAAGTTGGTCCGCCCACAAAATGCCGAAAGATCAGTACGCGAAACCTCCAGAAATAGTCTCACCATTCCGCATCAGGGCTGACAAATGCAATAGGCTCTGGGTAGTCGACACTGGAGCTGTAGATATCCGAGGCGATGAAAAGAATCTCATCCAACCGCAAATATTGGTTTATGATTTACGGACCGACAATCTTCTGAGAAAATACACTATTCCTAAACATCAAATTCGAGAAGAGAGTTTCTTTGCTAATATAGCTGTTGAGGACAGAATGTGTGAAGATACTTTTGCTTATATTGGTGATTTACTGAACCCTGCTTTGTTGGTGTACTCTTGGAAAAACAATACGTCATGGAGGGTGAAACACCATTACTTTCATATAGGTAAGTTTTAGGAATTGTAACCAATCGATAGTTTTGCACTAACGAATTTCTTCTAGATCCATTGGCTGGCGATTTCAACGTTTCTGGGCAATCTTTCAATTGGGCATCGGGTCTGTTTGGAATATCACTTTCATCCCCACACTCAGACGGGTATAGTACCCTTTATTTCCATCCCCTGACGAGTACAAACGAATTTTATGTCAGCACTAGAATACTGAGAGATCCAGATTTATCGAAGAAGAGTTTCCATGAATTCAAACTTCTAGGAAGTAGAGGTTATAAAGGCCAAAGCAGTGTTTCATTCTTGGACCAAAAAACTGGGGTATTATTATATACATTGCTAAATCAAAATGGAATAGGTTGTTGGAGAAGTACAGAAAATTCTTATAGTCCTGAGAATCAGGGGATTGTTTATAAAAATGACACCACAATGGTTTTTCCTAATGATTTAAAAGTAGACTCTAGTGGTAACATTTGGGTGCTATCAGATCGTTTACCAACTTTCTTGTATTCAAAACTGGATCAAAATGACGTGAATTATCGAATTCTGACAGGTCCTGTGAAGGATTCCATAAAAGGATCTGCTTGTGATTTTTCAAGTTACTTCAACAATAAGTACAATAAAAACAGAAATTATTCGTCTGGTGTTGACAGTATTGTTAATCATTTAAAGTATTATTGTTTTATGTTTTTGTTTGTGACTTTTATGTTCTGATTTAATTAAATTTTATATTTTGATTAACTTATGTATATGTATGTATCTATGAGTATTTCACAAGACGCTTTGATTACCAGTTTACTCATGTGCTTGCTATTGAACAGGCCCCAACAAAGTTCTTTCGTTGAGGTGAACGATCAACAATAGCAGTTTACAGTTTTGAATCGCTTATGACTTCTAATTTCATTTACTGTACATTACTTCCGGCGAGGGTCTTCGTGGATCACCTGTGGCTGAGAAAAAGAGACATCACGAGCAAATTCTGCATCCTAAAACAAAAACAAAAGCTGCCCGAAAGAAATCTAAAATATCATTTTGCATATAGGTACTCTCATAATCATACTATTATATCAAAATTCCTTAGATAAGCAACTTCAACAGTATGCTGTAGGGTATAATATCTCATCATATCGTTAGAACAGGTGGTCATTTTCTGAAGGAATTGTTTCGAATACATATTTCGATTTTCTTATTAGAATTTAGAAGAGAATACGGCTTCATCCAGATGGTGTACCTGCACATTCTGATATGCAGACAAAGAATGTTTTGAATGTTCAGTTTCTCCAATGATAGTTGGGAGAGTCCCAAACCATACGGTGGAGTTACTTTAGCAATAATGAACCCATCAATATCTGATTGACGAAGAAATGAAAATTCGAGACATTTTATTATGAACTGTGTAACTTACATTATTTTGACAGCCTTTTCATCGTGGACGAAGGAGAATTTTTCAAAAATTTCCAAGAATGACAACTTTTTATTAACCGTAGTGCTACTTACACATCTTGATGCAAGCTTCCTCAACACTACAGAAATAAGACACAACCATCAGATTTGTTTCCACCCTTCAGATTAATAATTTGCCTATCCGCTGGGGCACTTGAAACCTCGAAAAAATTTTAACTAGAATTGTGCAAAGAAGGATGGAGAAAAGGGCGGAAGAAATATTAGGAGAAGATCAGTTCGGATTTAGACGAAATAGAGGAATGCGCGAGGCCATTTTAGCTTTACGAGTAATCATAGAAAAAACAATAGAAAAGGGAAAGAGCGTCTATACAGGATTTGTAGATATAGAAAAAGCTTTCGACAACGTAAAATGGGCGAAGATGTTCGAAGTGCTCAGAAAGGTAGGGATGAAATATAGGGGCAGAAGAATAATACGTAATCTTTACAAAGAGCAAAGGGCAGTTATAGAATTTGAGCAGGAACGAAGAGAAGTAGATATCCGGAAAGGAGTGAGACAGGGATGTGCATTGTCACCTCTAGTTTTTAACTTATATATCGAAGATGCGATTAATATTATTATGGATAAAACAACCTCAGGGATTAATGTACAGGGTCAAACTATTAACATGCTCAGATTTGAGGATGATGAGGAGGATGATATAGCAGTGTTAGCATCTAGCAAAGAAGAATTAGGAGCGGCTTTGAATGAAATGGGAGCAGTTTTGACACAGGATTACGTCATGAAAATCAATAAAAAGAAAACTAAAATTTTGGTATGTAGAGGGAGTGAAAATAGAACTAAAATTGAAATACAAATAGGAAGTGAGAAGATAGAGGAGGTCGTGGATTTCTGCTATTTAGGAAGTAAAATAACTCTAGATGGTAGGAGCACTAAAGATATAAAACAAAGAATAGCGCAGGGTCGAGTTGCGTTTAACAAAAAGAAACAATTGTTATGCACGGAACTGTAACGTAGAAACTCTGAAGAGACTCTTAAAGACGTATGTATGGAGTACGGCGTTATACGGGTACGAAACTTGGACAATAGGAGAAGCGGATCGAAAAAGATTAGAAGCGTTTGAAATGTGGTGCTACAGACGCATGATGAGGATACCGTGGATAGATAAGGTTAGCAATGGGGAAGTATTAGAAAGAGTTAGGGAAAAGCGAAATGTATGGAAGACAATAAAGAATAGGAGAGATAGGATGGTAGGACACATTCTAAGACACGAAGGAATAGTTCGCGACATACTAGAGTTAGAGGTAGGAATAAAAAGAGGTAGAGGTAGGCCTAGATTAGATTACTGCTCTCAAATAGTTAGGTATGTAGGATGTTCTACTTTTAGGGAAATGCGTAGGTTAGCTCATGATAGAAAAGGATGGAGGTACGCGTCCAACCAGTCTTCGGACTGAAAACCTTATGACGATGAGAGCTTTTTTAATTTCTAAGTTTTTTAATAAAGGTAATTTTTTACCTTTAACAAGAGAATTAAGTATTTTGAAATCTTGTGGTTGAAACTTATGTTTGTTGGAGATGCAGTGTTCACTAAATCCTGTATTTGCTGACGTGGAATCTATTGCTTTATGTTCTTGAACTCTTGTACTAAAAGACCAAGACCGAGACCGAGACCGAGACCACTTGGTGTCGCATCGATATCGCTGGTTTTGGTCTTAGTTTTGGTCTTGCACGGTCGAGTCCTGGGTCTTGGTCTTGATCTTGCATTCAAAAACTTGCAGCTTTTTTGTACCCTACTGCAAGTGAAGATTATTTATATGGATTTAGAAGCTGCGGTAAGTAACAGAAGCAAATGGCTTTACTTATAGTTTCATCGTGTTCCGTGCAGTAAATAAGATAGTACTTGCTGTACTTGCTTAAAGCTACATAATCGAGGAATGTAGAAAATATGAGTAAAACATTCAGGGGTGATTCTACTAATAGAATAATGATACAACTTCATATAACACTTTTCCCAGGACTCCCAATATTAGTGAAATTACATAACTTTAAAGTTTATTTTTCAATATTAATATTTTGTTACAACATTTTGATAGTCAAGTTGCTTTTGTCAAATTAGATGCACTACTTGTTATATGCAAATTGTAGCAATATAAAAAAATTACAAACTGGAAAGCCCTATCGTGGGTCACGAATTTGACTAGAACTTTCTTATCTGCAATAATTAAATCAAATACAGGTGCCTACTTATACTTTAACTGCATGCACCTACTTTTGGTTTAGTTTATTCTGTATTTAGGGAACACCTAGTGATGGCCCAAAAGGCTTTGAATTGAAGCAATCGGCATCATTTGACAAAAGCTCTGCTATCGACATTAATCATACGCCTAACAGGGCAGTTATAATTTTTCAGAATTTTATAAAATTCTCCTTGGAAGACCGTATCGAAATATGTAAGTGTCACCACGCCTAAAATTCTCCCTCGCTCCCGACGGTTAGGCAAACGAATCTGAGGGGTCAACCAGATATTGCTGGGTTAAATAATGGTAAGGTAACTCGACTAAACCATACTGCTTTTTTTACTGACTTGACCTGAGATTTTGTTGGCTCACTATCACAAAAATAAGCTGAACTTGTAGAATATATTATATGATGAAATATAACTAAAATCTTACCTGCTTAGAGAATGGTAAATACATACTTACAAGGAAAGCGCGAAAATTTTAAATCCAATTCATTTCTTAAATTTGAAATTTGATATCTACCGTAATCAAGTGCACAAAATTCTTGAATAAACCATGAATTTAATCCTATCACAATAGGTGAAACGCAGGTGTTAAATGAAAACAATAGGTAAACTCTTCTTCTTATATTAGTAAACACCTGTTTGAGTTCTTAATCATAGTATACTAAATATTCCAATTATTGATAAACAATTATCAGTTTCCAACAACACTTACATTTAAAGCTTCAAAGTTATTGAAACCGGCAGTACAGTCAACTCTTTTAAGCAGCAACTATCAACAGAATAATGTTTCCGTTTATTTTTCTTCGCTATTTTATGTTACCCGTAACTTGTTGGGGTGTTATAGAAGACATGGACATTGTCTTCCAATGGAATCATATTGAGTTTGAATATCCTGAGATATGGGCAAGACAAGGTGCTATTGACCATGGAAGTTTTGTGCCCGAAAACGTTATTCCTATAGGGTTTGATATTCATCGAGATAGAATGATTATTGTGTTGCCTCGGCTAAGGTCTGGAGTTCCGGCATCCTTGGCTTACTTAAATTTAGCAGGTAAAATAATTTTTAAACATGATCTTGATAAAACTTCCAGTTTGAAGGATGGTCCTAAGCGTTTCTCCTTTCATATTCTGAGTTAACGTGCGCCAGCATAATATCCTTTCTGTTTTCCGTAATTCTTTCTGATGCATCTCCCAATATTAACTATTCACCGTACCTTGATCATGCGTTTGCATCAGAATATTTCAAACAGTTCTTATTTTTCTTCTGCCCGCTTATGCCAACGTCTAGGTTTTACAACCGCATAATGCTGTCTTCTACATATTAGTAGGGTACCCATACCGCTAAAATGTGTTTATAAATGAAATTCTGTGGGCACAAAAGTCCAGTTAAAATTATGAAATTTAATGGAATGTGTTGGTACCAAATGCTGAATGCTTTGCTGCAAACATAATTTTTAAAATTTACCAGAGATATCTCAAATCTGGAGGGGGGTGGAGGTAAGATTTACCCCAAGTTTTTTTAGAACATGTCTTTCAATTTTGCCATAAAAATTTGCAACTTCGGAGTTTTTTGCAAAAAAATGTGCTCATGTCTCGTTTTGATAGGAGGCACCGTTATCGAGCACAATCAGTGATGTGAGCCGGTAAATTACCAGTAAATAACCGCGGTTATTTACCGTAATTTACGAGGAAAATTACCGTAAATTACGCCGGTAATTTACGTGAAAAATTACCGTAAATTACGCAGTAAATACCATATTTTATAGTAATTTACGTTATTTCATAATATCAACTAAAATTGAATTTGAAAAATTCCCTCCTACTTACGGCAGTACCTAGCGGTTTGCCAGGTGAAGCATAGGTCAGTTTACTTCTATAATTTATTCTATATTTAAATTAGATTCCATTGTTTATTATTAGCTAGTTTATTTTGTTAATCGGTAAGAACTTTTATGGTCAATTAAAGCTCAAATAATACCTCCGTACCGTAACTGTATTTCTGTTCTCAAGTTCAAAGCAAATGAACCCTAGGCTTCCGAACCGGAGCCAAACTATATGTTCAGTCATCTTATTTACGAATATTCTTATTTTATTTTAAACATCACAGCATGTTTTAGTTACTTTCTGATTTGTGAATAATAATTAAAGATTTAATAATGCTCTACGAAGAGCAAAAGGCAGTTATAGAATGTGAGCAGGAACGAAGAGAAGTAGATATCCGGAAGGGAGTGAGACAGGGATGTGCATTGTCACCTCTAGTTTTCAACTTATATATCGAAGATGCTATTAATATTGTTAAGGACAGAACAGCCTCAGGGATTAACGTACAGGGTCAAACTATTAACATGCTCAGATTTGCGGATGATATAGCAGTGTTAGCATCTAGCAAAGAAGAATTAGGAGCGACTTTGAATGAAATGGAAGCAGTTCTGACACAGGGCTATGGCATGAAAGTCAATAAAAAGAAAACTAAAATTTTGGTATGTAGGGGATGTGAAAATAGAACTACAGTTGACATACAAATAGGAAATGAGAAGATAGAGGAGGTCACGGATTTCTGCTATTTAGGAAGTAAAATAACTCAAGACGGTAAGAGCACTAAAGATATAAAACAAAGAATAACGCAGGGCCGAGTTGCGTTTAACAGAAAGAAACAACAGTTATGTTCGAGAACGGTTAATATTGAGACTAGGAAGAGACTCTTAAAGTCGTATGTATGGAGTACGGCATTATACGGGTGCGAAACTTGGACAATAGGGGAAGCGGATCGAAAAAGAGTAGAAGCGTTTGAAATGTGGTGCTACAGGCGCATGATGAAGATGCCGGGGATAGATAAGGTTAGCAATAGGGAAGTATTAGAAAGAGTTGGGGAAAAGCAAAAGGTATGGAAGACAGTAAAGAGTAGGAGAGATAGGATTGTAAGACACCTTCTAAGACACGAAGGAATAGTTCGCGACATACTAGAGTCAGAGATAGGAATAAAAAGAGGTAGGGGTAGGCCTAGATTAGACTACTGCTCTCAAATAGTTAGGGATGTAGGATGTTCTACTTTTAGGGAAATGCGTAGGTTAGCTCAGGATAGAAAAGAGTGGAGATACGCACCCAACCAGTCTTCGGACCGAGAACCTTATGATGATGAATGCTCTACTATTATACAGGGAGTTACAAAAAGATGCGTACAGATTTTGTGTGGTTATAGAAATGCATGTCCGAAGAAGTTTCGTTTCCATGCTACACCCCAGTGAAGTTGCTAGGTACCTACCTATACTTCTAAAGATTCTCGTGTAGGTGAAGTGCCTTATCGGTAAATGATAGCGAAAAAACTTATTGGAAAAAGTTGTTTAGAAATAAAAATTAGAACGGGACACCAAGTTTTGAGTCCATTGGCCTACTTTCCTGGTTTTACGTTTTTGCTGTTCCTAGCAACTTCGCAGGGGTGTTATATCGACGTTTATTTATTATTTTTGTATATGATATGAACATAATTATCTTTTGTTGTTTTTCATTATATTAATCTTATGTAATCTGCTCTGTTCTGTGCTCATTTTGTTTATATTTTTACAAATAAAATTTATACTTTGGTGACATTCATCTTACATCTAATGCTTAATTTCTGTGTTACTGGTAAATTACGGTAATTTACTGGTAAAATACCGTAATTTACCGTAATTTACGAAAAATTTATTACGGTAAATAACCACGGTAATTTACAAAACAAATTTATTACCACGGTAATTAATATTGGTAATTAAAAATCGTAAATTACCGCCGTAAATTACCAAAAATATAAATTACGGTAATTTAACATCACTTAGCACAAACAATTCAAAAATTTCTCTCCATGCCCAAAAAAATCCTACAAGAAGTGGAAAACTTCGTTAAGTAGCAAAGCCATGGAAAACAGGAGTTGGTGTGCTGTTTTATTGACAGTTCGACATTTCGCTTAGAAGGTGTAACAAACATATAAGGGAAAATCGTTTCCAAATTTTGCAAGCGTCCCAGGCAATCCGACGACGGGTATAGGTACATATGCATTTGTTAATTTTACCAATTTTGCTATGAATAGGCAAAATCAAAAAATGTTGTTGTAGAATCCAAAATATGTTCTTTCTGTTGTAGTATATGGGTACTCCCATATATCGAGCTCCGCGGTTGGGATCGGGTTGCGAGACGCTACAGGCGCCAGTGAATAATAAAGGATTTTCCAATTAGCGCTTCCAAACTTTCCAATGAGATATACTGCAAATGAAAATCCTTTTATTTTGAAGAACAATTAATGACATTATATTTAAAAATAATAATGTTTAAATGTCCTCCTCGACTTCATCTGACTGAATGTATACTGAAGTGCCAACTTTCGACTACTCTTTGACACGCATCGAGTGGCATATTTCCAATGGTGTGTTGAATGTAACGTTTAGGGTCGGGAATTAATGTGGCTTATTTACGTAAACAGTCAGAGATTTCACTTGGCTCCGTAGGAAAAAGTTCGAGGGTGTGAGATTCGCATGCTCTTGGTGACCAGATAACGTTAGCATTCATCGAAATAACTAGTTATAATAATTCAATTGACGCACAGTCTTGTTCCAGGTCTTGTTGAAAGAAAACATGTTTATGTCATGATTTCTCAGTTCAGGCCAAAAATATATCCATTAGCATATTCCTATACCCCTCACCTTTAACAGTAGTAGCAAGATTCCCATGATCGTTTAAAAAAAATACGGTTCGATCACGCCTTGTGCCCGAAAACTGCACTAACCTTCTGAGGATAAAGAGGCAATTCGTTAATCACTTGAGGATTTTTATCAGTCTAAATCTTACAGTTATGTTTGTTGACGAACCTATTGAGCCAGAAATTCTCAAGAGCCTAGTGAATATAGACTCTTTGTGCTGACCGCAGTGGTTAGAATCTGCACTTATATACCGAGCTGTACTGGTTTCTTTCCTATAGATGTCAAATTCTAACTTACCTACTATCTAATTACCAAAATGTTTAAAAATGGAAGCTGTCCTTCCCTATTTATTTCATGGGTAAATTAATTTGATAGAATTGAATCTACTATTTAAGTCGCTCAAAAAATCTTCAATATGTTACATTTATTAGTATCAAATATGGCAAATATATCGTCTACATATCTCAGACTAAGATTTATTGATCCATTTCATTTGCGTATATTGGGTAGGAGCTAGGTATTTAAAGCAATATAGTATAAGTTTTAGCTTTAGATTAATCTTTGTAACGTTGCAAAAGTAAACGCATTGAATAATCAAAATTGATTAGTGTTTACTTTGGACGTTCTGATGTCACGCCGTGATTCGGAAGAGAAATACGTCACCTGTGTTCGTAGACACAGGTGGGAGACGCAAGCGCGCACCATGCGAGGCAGCAGTCAAGCGAGATTGAAGGAATCGCGAATGGTAGTTGCGCCTGTCACCAATGTGCCGTCACGTATTTTGCATCCGACACTACTGTTCCCTGCTAGAAATCTCGAAATCAACCGCCGCCAGAGCCCTCTCCCAGTTTATAAAAGTGAAGGCAGTACGTGGCCGTCCGGCCATCAGCTGCGACCAGTGCTCCTAGCATCCTCCTAGATGATGATGGCCGCCGACATCTGAATCAACTCTGAATCTGAGTCAAAGCTCTTGTTTGCGGGATGGCGCAAACAAACTAATCGACCAACTTCGTGTAGTAAATGTTGCGCAATGGCGGAAATCGAGTATTTATTCATCTGGTCCCTCCCTGGCAGTTTGTAATGGTGTTTGATGAGAATAATAACGTTTCCCGCAGCCCCTTACCCCACAATCATGTTCGATACACAAACATTTGTGATGACCTTCTTTTGAACGCCTTTGTTTGTTGAAGGCTCACCCAGATAATCAATCATGACTTCACGACTATTTAAAAAAACAAACTGAGGCAAAAACTTTTCCAGCAACCTTTGAAAACAAAAGTGAAAAGTTCTTAGTGTTTTCATTGCTGGTCCGTAGCTTACTTTTGCTCGTGCTTAATTTTCAGACCAAATGGACAATCCAGTGCTCAAACCCTACCCAACCTGGGCTGCTCATCAAATATCAAAGGACCTCGGAGGGCTACCGCCGGAAATAGTATCTCCTCGTCATATCGCAGTAGATAAATGCGACCGATTATGGTTCGTAGATTCGGGGATCATCAACCAGATGGAAGATACATACCGGGAAATCTTACCTCCAAGACTGTGCAGTTATAATTTGACCAATGATTACCTGATATTTTGTTTTGAGATTCCTCAGAATTTGGTGAAATTTAGAAGTCATTTTACCAATTTAATTGTCGAGGAGAAGGAATGTAATAATTCTTTTGTTTTTATTGCTGATACTGGGATGGGAGCTCTCGTGGTTTACTCCTTGGAAACGAACAAGTTCTGGAGGATTAAACACCAGTTTTTTAAATATGGTAAGTGGACAATTTTTACTGAATTTAAGAACTATTTTTTAACATAGGAATCTCATTATTATTATTGTATATCATCTACAAGATTTAGGTCCGATTTTGAATTTGGTTCTTCATCTTTGTCGGCAATAAGAAAGGTAGTTCCCGAAAAGCCAATTATCATCGGACAATCTATCTTGCTCATGCACCCAACATCTTGCACCTTGATCCACTACTTGATCGCGGGTTGGTTGTCCACTCATAAAAGCTGATTGTCTTGATCCCCATTCGATTGTCTGTTTAGTCCAACTTCGTTTATAGTGACAATTCTAGCTCGGTCCGTATTCTTTGGTTCAATTTTGCAAGGGTAACACGACAACCTTCAGTCTTGTGAAATTCGTGTATGATGTGATGTATATCAGCCGTCTTGTACTCCGGTAAATCAGTCGTTAAGGAACTCTTGTACGCTTCTAAAGATCGCTTTGCCGTTATTTTCCGACGCGCTAGTGTTGCCTTCACTAACTATTTTGTCTATAGATCTAACACACTCCCGTAGCAACAGACGTCTTCATTTTCTCACTTTTAAAATAACAAAACACTCTGTACACTATTTCCCGTGTTTGACTACGTAAAACACCTTTCCGTTCGAAACCCGCCATCTTACCTTTCCAAAAGCTCACTGGTAACTGAAAATTTTATTTGCTCCACTGGTACTGCAAGACATTTTATTGCATCCTTAAAGGATACTAATGCGCAACCCCACCCCTCGCCAACTTAAATCTGTTGGACTGCAGCTGTCGAGTCTTTTTCATATGTAGTATCGTCCAACTGATTCCTCGACAATCTTTAGAGTACTAACTACCATTTTGACAGTAATTCGCTGATGGTGTGATGGTCAATTCCTGGTAAACTGTTTCCAACATTTTAGTTATTTCAGTAAAATGAGCACACTCTAGAAACTCAGTGGCGGCTCCTGACTTTAGAACTTGGCAGTGCTCTAGAATGAAATCACCGCTCACGGGTTGGGGGGGAGGGGGGGGGGGTTCTGGCGGTTTCTCCACCGTAGTTTTTTTTAAATGAAGTGCTTCAGATGCCATTTTAAAACATTTTCAAACAAGAAATTTCACTCACCGCAATATTTAACGAAAATCCCAAATCCAAAAGGTCAAACTTACGCACACAACTTTTACCGCGACCTTTCGAAAAGCATTTGATACTTCGCACGTACAGGCTTAAGACGTCCATTTCATTTTATTTCAAGTTTTTCGTCAAAAATCTATATTTAGATAAAAATTCATTTTTAACTGAATGGAGTATTACAACACAATAATAATTTTGAAAATTGCAAAAATCAGGCGACCACTTTGTTAAAGTTCACTCCACAATGTTTAAGTGGTGACTTGAACCAAACCACTACCTTTAGCCATGCTAAGTATTGGAAATTTCAATATTTAAAAATAAACACGATAATGCAGCTAATTACTCACGTTATACGCAAAGCAACGAGCCAATCTCAGACCTAAAAATGGTAAACAAAAACAATAAACACTGCCGCAGAAGTACCAACTCCCGCGTCCCGTGCTTCGCCCAACAGTAAGTGTGTGCTCAAACAGCGCTCCCAGACGAGCTTTATTCTTCCACCCAAAAGCACATACGACGAAATTTTCTCGAGTCGCGCCGATCTCGCTCCCATATCGAATGTGCATTTGCCTTAGAGTGCGACACCTCAGTACGTCAGTACTCGGACGGCTGGTTGCGTGTGTAGTAGGCATTTTGAAAGACGACGCGGAATGCTTAGAGCGCGTACTATTTATTATCTCGCATAGTAATTAATATATATTGCGGCAGATTCAAAAAGTTTTAAACTTATTAGTTTATAATTATAAGGTTTGAACCTTTTATCAAAAAAGGTTAAAACCATTTTTTTGTAGGCAGTGCGCGCGCACGAGCGCACTAATTAAGGAGCCGCCGCTGTAAGAAACTATCGAAACACATTCTATTGCATTGGTTATAAGATTTGAAGTTTTATATGAACATAAATTATTAAAAGAAGAATAATACAATTCTTTTCCAGATTTCAACCATACCCAAATCTCAGTCGGTGGAAACGCAAAATATTACCATGATGGAGTTATGGGGTTAGCTCTAACTCCAATACATCCGAGCGGCACGAGAATATTATATTTCCAAGCTCTAGCCTCTGTAACCCTATTCGCTATCAACACCGCTGTTCTGCATAATCCAAACAAGAAAACGTTCAAAGACGTTGACTTCATCTTGGTAGGGAAACGGAAAGAACACGATCAGAGCGTCATGATGGCTTTAGATCAAGACACAAATACTCTCTTCTACACTTTGTTGAATCATAACGCGATTGGTTATTGGAATACAAGGAAATCTTACACTGAAAAAAATATGAAAATTCTGTGCCAAAACGATGTCACTTTGCTTTTTCCAAATGATGTAAAAATAGGGCCAGATGGGAAAGTTTATGTTATGTCTAATAGACTACCATTTTTCGCAGATGGGTTATTAGATATAAATGAAGTAAACTTTAGGATTATGTCTGCTAAGATTGATGAAAACATCAACGAAGTTGCTCAGGCAGCAGAAGGGAGCAACCAAACTATAGCAACTATTGATGGAAGTGACCCAATTCGAAGAGTAATTGTTAACAATTCTGTTCCAACCAGAGTCGAACATGGTGATTTACCACAAATAAATAAATTGGAGAGCAAAGCGATAAACACAAGTGATTCTGATCAATCAGATTCAATTTTCCCTATTAATGATGAACTGAAAGAAAAATATGCAGATAAAAATTCCACAGGGATAGGGGGAATTAACAATACACAGACTTTGACGTTTTCTACTGGGAAGATGCCGCAAATTCACCACTTAAAGGATGAAACAATAAATATAAATGATAATCAATCAAATCCAACTTTTCTCCACCATGCCATTAGAAATGAACTAAATGATAAGTATGCAGATAAAAATATTGTACAAATGGATGAAATTAACAATACAAAGTATGAAGAGAAACATAAGCTAACGAGTGCGGTCAGTGGCGAAAAGAATTCATACGAATTCAGCAATCCAAGTGAGCACAAAATGCACTCAGAACTTTTATCAAAAATAGCAGACATTATAGATAAAGGATGCCATGAAGGAACTAAAGAGACACTAACTAAAAATTTCTCTGTAGTAGTTCCGAACGTAATAAACAATATATATTTAAATTTAACGCTTATGAATAAGACTAATTGTGATGAAGATGATATGGACGACAATTTAGTTGTTGTGGGCAGCTTAACAAGCTTGTCAAATGTTAATAATTGTGATGGTGTGATGTTCTTATCTGTTTTTGTTAACTATGTTTATTTTTCTGTTTTGTAAGTTTTTTAGGTAGGTATTACCAAAAAATGTCCTCTTGTTGTGCGACTCTTCGGAAGATGTCCTTCAATCCCTTGTCACTTTCCTGAATACTCTTCACCCTAAAATTAGTTTCACATTTGAGTTTCAGACTATCGAAAAAACAATACATTTTCTTGATATAAAAATAAAAAACATAAATAATAAGCACGAGTTTGAAATTTATAGGAAGCCTACCCATACTGGTACCTCTATTAATAACCTGTCTTGTCATCCAGATTCCCATAAGTACGCGGTTTTTAATTGCCTGGTCCATAGATTGTTGAGTCTGCCTCTCGATGAGCAGGCGTTCGATAAAGAGTTTAATACAATAATAGAAATTGCTCATAAAAATAATTTTGAAACTTATCGAATAAATAGGATCTTCACGAAACAGACTAAAAAGCGAAATATTGCCCTTTATTTTAATAGTCTTTTGAGCCCATCTGTTCAGGAAGAAGGACCCGTTAGGTATCTTAAGTTGCTTTATGTAGAGCCTGTATCCCTAAGGATAGCTCTGTTGTTGAATAGTCCGACTCTCAGGGTTTCATTTCATACTGCTTCAGCAATGAGGAATTTGTTTGCCACAGCGAAGGACCCCATCCCTCGTAATGATAGGAAGGGCGTATATTTGCTTCAGTGCAATGATTGCCCGGCATTCTATATAGGTCGTACCCTTAGGTCCTTTCAGATTAGATTAGATTAGATTGAATGACGATTCGTCTGCCTTTGCGGCCCACAGTCTTACCTCCGGACATGATTACAATCCTGAGAATATCTTGAAAATCCTTCATTTTGTTTAGGATAGAAGTATAATTGACGATCTTGAAGTCCTGGAGATCACTCGACACAGCACTTACCCGGAAATTTTGTTAAATAATCACACTGCTTTTCGTGCAAACGATCTTTTCGTCAGTTTATTTTCAAATTAGTGATTTCTGTGTGCGCGTGGCGCCACCCACAGTGGGTAGTTTGTACTTTAAGTTTGTTAGTATAGTTTTCTTTATATCTCGATATGTTTGCTGACTTGTTTTACCATCTGATTCACAGAGGGCCTTCTGTTGTTTTCCTTCAGATGTTTCTTTAAGAATTTTTTAAAAACAAAAAAAGGCTTCCTAGCGCCATTTTACGAGAGTCGGCAAATTTTTCCTGCCTTAATTGTATAATTTGTGATTATCCTACTTTACTGAGTAGTTTTATAAAAATTTGAACAATAATTGATGCTTTGTTGATACTTGGACTTGGGTTTGTATTTTCTGTGAGAATTTCCAGCCTATTTTGAATGTCTTGCGTTTTTTCAGAAAAAGAGTTTTTTATGTACCCCAGTTACATTTGTCGCTGGTTTTTGTGCTCTTAAGGCTTTGTTAATTAAGTTTATGGCGAACGATTCGGAGTAATTCCGTTTTCATTTGGGATTTCTTCCCCTCTGTTGGAGTTTTTGGTGGATGTAACATGCAGTAGTTTCCTGGCTTTAATTATTGACTGTAAGTAGTTCTACTGTGTTTTTTTGTGATTCTTATGAAAGGGGATTATTGATGTTATGCAGCTTCTGGGCCATGATGATGGGGTGCTAGGTTTATGACCCCGAAACCGGTACCATTTTGATTAAATAAAGAGTGTTCGAGGTGATCCTCGAACACTTTTTTACAGTCAAAGAAATCCACTGATGTGGATTTTAGAGAAAATCCCTAATTTAAGACTGTTAAAACGCTAAGCGGTTGCAAAAACGTACTTCGAGGAAGCAATTCAAAATGCAATGTGTCGTGCTTTTTTCATCTGGGGTAGAAATCCACTGATGTGGATTTCTTTGACTGTAAAAAATCGTTCTAACTCTATTATTTATTTATTTTCTGCGAAAATTAAAGGGGTGGAAATATCCAGTTCTCAGTTTTGAAAATGGTAAATTTTATTGCAGATATTTTTCTTACATGCTTTGTATTTCGAATCGTGCAGTATTAAATAAAGATAGTTTGTGATTTTGCAAAAATGGAAGTTATAATATTTCAGTAAATATAAACATTTTTTAAAAGACGGGTTTTGTTACCGAAGACGAAAGTGTTTCGTGGAGGTGTGTTGAAATTTATTGTCGTGGCCGTATACATAAGAGCGAAAGAAGATTTGTTATATCAAATTGCAGAACGTAGCCACGTACCTAACCCACCAAAATGCCAAGCAAAGAAGGCTATGTACAACATACGCGATCTTGCAAGAAAACCTCGACAAATAATTCGTGAGTGTACAATAAATTGGCACTTCGACGGAAGCGGCTATGTTTTTGCCAGCTTATACATCGAACCAAAGAACCATTGAAAAGAATCAGACAGCGAATTCAGCTATATGCAAATCCAACAAATATTGCAGACATTGTCGTCGCAAATAATCTGAAAATAACGTTTATAAATCGAAATTTTCTCTTATGGGACTCCGGAAACGATGACGCGGATCGAATATTAATGTTTGGTGCAGAGGAAAATCTTCAAACGCTTTAGGAGCATTGCCATCATTGGTTTGTTGACGGAACTTTCAAAATTATGCACCGGAACTGTTTTTTGAAATATTTACCGTTCATGCCCTTGTCTGCAATTCAGCAGTGCCTTTAATTTACGTTTGAATGTAAAATAATCGCCAAGTTTCTTATGTTAGGATTTTAGAGAAAATCCGTAACTTAAGACTGTTAAAACGCTAAGCGGTTGCAAAAACGTACTTCGAGGAAGCAATTCAAAATGCAATGTGTCGTGCTTTTTTCATCTGGGGTAGTGTTTGTTGCGAAAAGTATAAGAAGTGGGTTCGACACAAATGTATCAATTTGACGAAAATTTTTTAATTCTTGTTAAGATGCTTTTAGCATTGTAGTTTTTTTTTTAATAAATTGTTGCTTGGTCAACAAATTAATGTTTTTCTCATCATCATAAGGTTCTCAGTCCGAAGACTGGTTGGACGCGTACCTCCATTCTTTTCTATCCTGAGCTAACCTACGCATTTCCCTAAAAGTAGAACATCCTACGTCCCTAACTATTTGAGAGCAGTAGTCTAATCTAGGCCTACCCCTACCTCTTTTTATTCCTATCTCTGACTCTAGTATGTCGCGAACTATTCCTTCGTGTCTTAGAAGGTGTCCTACCATCCTATCTCTCCTACTCTTTATTGTTTTCCATACCCTTCGCCTTTCCCCAACTCTTTCTAATACTTCCCTATTGCTAACCTTATCTATCCACGGTATCTTCATCATGCGTCTGTAACACCACAGTTCAAACGCTTCTACTCTTTTTCTATCCGCTTCTCCTATTGTCCAAGTTTCGCACCCGTATAATGCCGTACTCCATACATACGACTTTAAGAGTCTCTTCCTAGTCTCTATATTAACCGTTCTCGAACATAACAGTTGTTTCTTTTTGTTAAACGCAACTCGTCCCTGCGCCATTCTTTGTTTTATATCTTTAGTGCTCCTACCGTCTTGGGTTATTTTACTTCCTAAGTAGCAGAAATCCGCGACCTCCTCTATCTTCTCATTTCCTATTTGTATTTCAATTTTAGTTCTATTTTCACTCCATCTACATACCAAAATTTTAGTTTTCTTTTTATTGATTTTCATGCCGTAGCCCTGTGTCAAAACTGCTTCCATTTCATTCAAAGCCGCTCCTAATTCTTCTTTGCTAGATGCTAACACTGCTATATCATCCGCAAATCTGAGCATGTTAATAGTTTGGCCCTGTACATTGATCCCTGAGGCTGTTCTTTCCTTAACAATATTAATCGCATCTTCGATATATAAGTTGAAAACTAGAGGTGACAATGCACATCCCTGTCTCACTCCCTTCCGGATATCTACTTCCCTTCGTTCCTGCTCACATTCTATAACTGCCCTTTTCTCTTTGTAGAGATTATGTATTATTCTTCTGTCCCTGTATTTCATCCCTACCTTTCTCAGCACTTCGAACATCTTCCCCCATTTTACGCTGTCGAAGGCTTTTTCTAAATCTACAAATCCTATATATACGCTCTTTCTCTTTTCTATCGTTTTTTCTATAATTACTCGTAAAGCTAGAATGGCCTCGCGCGTTCCTCTATTTCGTCTAAATCCGAACTGATCTTCTCCTAATATCTCTTCCGCCTTTTTCTCCATCCTTCTTTGCACAATTCTAGTTAAAATTTTTGACGCATGGGAAGTTAAACTGATAGTTCTAAAATTTTCGCATCTATCCGCGCCTTTCCTTTTTGGCAAAGCTACCATGATGTTCAGTTTGTAATCCTCTGGAATCTCGCCTGTCAGGTATATGCGACTAACTAATTTAAATAAACGATCTATTACCTCTTGACCTGCGCACTTTAAGATTTCTGCCTGCAAGCCATCTATACCTGGTGCTTTATTATTCCTTAAACTTTTTAGTGCTAGCTCAAACTCTTCTCTCATTATAGGACTCCCTAGGTTATCCCCTTCTACACTGCTTTCACTTTCTAATATATCTTGCACTTCCTGTCCCGCATATAAGTTTCCTAAATATTCTTTCCACCTATCTGCCTTCTCCCCGCTTTCGATTAGGATATCTCCTGCCCATTCCTAATGCTTTTGGTACTAGATCCAATTTCTCTAAAATTTCTCCTAATTATTTTGTTATTATTATTTTTCTAAGCATAGATAATACTTAATACTAAATAAAGGTTTTGGGATATAACATCTTGTGTCTAGTGTCTCACTTTACTGTTTTATTGTCCGTCTCAGTTTTACAGCGGGAGAGTGTCTTGGGGTAGTTTTCTTTTCAGTCTTGTGTGTATATTTCTCCTTCCCAGGTTGTGGAACTGTGCACTTTCACATTCATTTATATTTTTAAAGAACTTTTTATTTTGGTTTCTCACAAATTCATCGAGTGTTGGTATATTCAGTTCACTGTGTAGTTGTGAGTTCCGAACGAACCACGGCGCGTTTACTGTTATCCGTAACACTTTGTTCTGTAGCGTCTGTAGCTTTTTAAAATTGGTTTTAGAAGTTCCTACCCAAACCGCACTGGCATAGGTCAGCATTGGCCTTAATAATGTTTTATATAATAGAGTAGCAGTTTCGATTTTTAATCTTGATTTTCTGTTTAATAAGGGATATAGTTGTGCAAGTCTTGCATAGCATTCCGAGAGTTTCTTGTTGACGTGAAGGCTCCATGTTAGTCGTGTGTCTAAGTAAACACCCAGATATTTGATGGCTTCATCTCGGCGGTTCCATACAACTGGTTTTTCTTCTATAACTATTCTGGGGTCGTGGTGTATGCGTCTCAGAGTGAAAATTTTTGCCTCGGTCTTATCGGCATTGATAGATATGGCCCATTTTTTTAAACCATTCTAGGCTTTTATTAAGAGCGCTTTGGAGGTTATTCGTTGCTATTAGTATGTCATCGTCCTGAGTGATTATAACTGTGTCATCAGCATACATTGCGAGATGGGATTCTTCAATATCTGGGAAGTCTGAGATGTATACGTTGAAAAGTGTCGGTCCAAGTATGCTTCCTTGTGGCACGCCGGCATCGATATTTCTTGTTGATGAAAGTGTGTTATTGATTCGCACCGTGAAGCTACGGTCATCTAGGAATGAATGTAGTATTGCTGTGAGGTACGTTGGCAGTGACAGCTTACAAAGTTTGTATTTCAAACCCGCTATCCACACTTTGTCAAACGCTTGTGCGATGTCTAAGAAGAGGGCAGTAGTATACTTTTTATTTTCAAAACATTTTTCTATAATTTCTGACACTCGAAGTAGTTGATGAGACGTAGAGTGCCTTCTGCGAAAGCCGTATTGAATGGGTGGGATGATGCTGTGTGTTTCAAGTTGTTCGTTAAGTCTTGAGTGGATCACCTTCTCCAGTAGTTTTGAGGTCGGTATCCTTCTACTTGGTTTTTGTCCTTGCCGGGTTTTTTAAATAATATAATTTGAGCGTGTTTCCAGGTCTTTGGAAAATAGCCCTGTCTTAAGCATGCGTTGAATATGTTTGCTGTGTGTTTTACTGCGCTCCCTGTGAAGTTTTTCAAAATCACGTTTGTTATTAAATCATTGTAGTTTTGTACCAGTTGAAAATGTTATTGAAGAATTTGAGACCCTAGCAGAAGAGTCACCGAATGAAATGGATGAAATTATAAATTATTGGGAAGACACCTATATCGAACAAGTGTGAACCACAATTTCCTATTGAAATTTGGAATATGTACAACCGAATTGCGGAAGAACTCCCACGCACGAATAATTCGGTTGAAGATTGGCATAGGGCTTTTCAATGAACTGTTGAATGCGTTCATCCGTCACTTTGGAAACTCATCGACTACTTCCTAAAAGAACAAGATAAGGTGGAACTAGATATAGCACATTTTAAGTTTGAGTTTAGAAATGCGTCAGCATCTTTAAGGCCCCATATTACACCTCGTTCATCCTCGACGTGTTTGCATGACGTTTAAAGCGGTTCGGGTAAAATTGTTTTGAAAACGAGGTGTATTGGACGAATCGTGACAAGTTTACCCGTCGTGAAAAATATCCGATGGGTTTGGATATTCATCAGGATTCATTCCATCCGTTCGGGTAAACACGAGGTGTATGGGTTTAAACAGTGCAACAGGATGATCGTTTTATCAGTGTTGTAGGTTATATTCTGATTCGTGTAGTGTTGCTATTTGTCTGATTTTAAAATGTCGGATCTGCGACAATGTGGAAAAGAGTTTATGAGTTTATTGAACTGTACAGATCATGTCCTTGTTTGTGGAAAATAAAGTCGCGGGAATACAGTGATAAAATTAAAAAGAACAGAGCTTATGAGCTATTACTAATGAAACTTAAGGAAGTTGATCCGAACAGCAATGTCAGCACGGTGAAAAAGAAGATAGATTCTTTACGCGGCAGTTTTAGAAAAGAGCTGAAAAAGTTAACAGCTCTAAAAAGTCCGGCTCAGAAGCAGACGAAGTCTACCAACCGCACCTTTGGTATTTTGAACATCTTCTTTTCTTAACAGATCAAGAAACACCACGAATTGGTGTTGACAATGTGGAGGATGACGGGGATGTCGCAGAAAACATGGAAAATTCTGAACAGGTCAGTGACACTTGAAATTACTTGAAATTACTAAATGAAATTGTCTTGCCATTCGACTCTTCCCTCGTTACAGAAATGATGCATATAGAGATCTCGAACTTTCTTTGCATTTTCCGTGGGATTTCTGTTGGGTCCGCACTGCAAGTCGACAAGCGAATTGGCGTTCAGTCTCAGACCCAATTCAATTTCTCCTGTAGCTATATCCTCATAGTCCAAACATGTGGGAGGACTATACGTGTTACCATGATGTCTTCGCAAAAAATTATGCAGCAGACAACAGGCTAGCACTACTTTATCAATATTTTCATATTTATGTCGGTATGAAATATTCGAAATCGTGCGGCCAAAATACCGAATACATTTTCTACTATGCGTCGACACCTCGATAACCGATAATTAAAGACGCGTTTTTCCCTAACAAGGCTACTTTGGCTAAACGGTTTCAAAAAATCTTCGCGTAGAGCAAACGCTTCGTCTGCAACAAACACAAATGGAAGGGCTTGATCGCTATTTGTTGATTTACATGCTGGGGGAATATTCAAAGTATGATTCGTCAGTTTCTGATAAAAGGTTGTATTTTCGATTACACCGCCGTCAGATATCCTTCCATTAGTACCGAAATGCACCATCAAAAATTCATATCTAGCGTTAACAATAGCTAGTAGCACCAGACTGTTAAAACCTTTATAATTCCAAAAGAAGGACCCGCTACTAGGAGGCGGAGTTATCCGAACGTGTTTTCCGTCCACAGCGCCCAAGCAGTTCGGAAAATTCCATCTAGTCGCGAACTCTTTAGCAACAGCTCGCCACTCGTTTTCAGATTTGGGAAACTGCAAACAAAATACAATTATTGTTTTTTGTAGGATGAAGTAACACAGGACGAGTCATCAATACTATCGCCTCCTTCCTCTACATCATGTGAGGTGCCTTCCATGACACCGACACCTGAAAATATACGACCGTTGTCCAGTGCATCCAACTTAGGATTTAGTCGAACTGAAACACCAATTGCTAGAAGTAAACGAGCATGCGCTAGGGCGGATGATATTTTGATGAAGGTGGGTAAGCGTTTGGATAGTCAACAGAACGTAGACGATCAATAAGACATAATCGGAAAAAACGTCGCCAATAAACTGCGATCGTTGCCTAAGGAAACCGCAATAATAACAGAAAAACTTATAATGGATATTGTTTTCGAAAGTCAACTTGGAAATATCAACAAATATTCTAAGCTAAATATCTACGATTCTCGTACGTCACATAATCAAAAATCCCAAATTAGTAACATTTCACATGCTTATGGAGGACCCGAGGGAGGACCTAACCAACAACTGCTTTTCGCTCCGATCCCGCAGCATTCAGCAGCAACAACGCAACCTTTCCCACAACCACAAGCAACATCCTCAGCATTTCGATACAACTCGCCAAATATGCAAGAATTGCACACTTCGTTTTTACGTGGAAGCAATGCGACACCCGCACCAAATTCCGAGGACGATAGTTTGACGCAGTCCAGTACATGCAATGACACAGTTGCATTTTTCAGTCAATTTACTCCATGTGGTTCATAGAAAGATTATTGTTTGTAAAAGCAAGTTTACATAATAAAATATTTGCATAGTTTATAGGTGTTCTTACCTTTAAATAATCATGTTTCAACACTTTGTAAATAGCACTACAAGTTTCGGGGATAATTCTCTCTAAAGCTGGAGCCGAAATAATTGTAGAATATTTTAAATCCTCATAACTTCTACCAGTGGCCAAAAAACGTAACGTTGCGGTAAGTCGTTCATGAGGAGTAATAGACAGCCGTAAATGTGTGTCCTTTTTCTTAATCAAAGGTGTTACAAGTTCCAATAATTTAAAATACGTTTCTTCATCCATTCTTAGATAATTGTACCAATCTCCAGGTTCAAACCTAAGTTCATTTATTAAATTAATATGAGAAAGTCTTTCTCGTTGCAGAAGCCAGTTCTTGGTCCACTTGGTTCGAGGTCTTCTACTTTTTTTCTGTTTTTCTTTAATGGCTAACGCCGCCGCCACTGCTAACATGCACAATTCGTCCATAGCGAGAAACTGATACAAAACTGAACTGAAGTGTATGTGCACAACAGAGTTCGTTCTTCCTTGTGACAATTTTACCCATCCTGCAAACAGAAGACTTCAAACGCTTGTAGGAAATTAAAATCGTAACCAAATTTTGAATTATTTGCTAGGTGTAGCACATAATTTAGAAGTTTAGTACCTTTGTGTTGATACTGTAATATTATTATTGTCTTTTTTATATTTCTTGTTATTATCGTAAGAACATAGGAATGCATTTGACTGCATTAATTATTCGGGCATAATTTTTCTTATTGTTTCATGTGCTACAACGCTTGTGTTTATTAAGTTGACAATTTACCGTTTCCTGTTTTCTGCTTTTACGAATCCCTAAAACGAGCCGGGAGCCGCATGCAGTGTTCTTGCTTTGTATTGTGAAAGTTTACAAAATATCTTCTTTGTAATAAACAAACCTTTTTATTCATACGGCTCTTAACGCTGTGAATCTCGGTTGGTCAATTAAAAATGTGTCACATACATCAAGAAATAGTCCTTGGCACACCAAATCTGAATTTGATAGATATTAATTTGCAGATGGATTATTTGGTGTTTTCACTTAGGGGCAAAGACATTTTGTCGGTGAGCTATCTTGTCGGAGCTGCTCTGCCTGGGGCTGTTTTGTCGGCGGAATATTTTGTCGAATTTTGATAAATGTGTGCCCGCTGTGTGCTTCATTTTTGTGCAAGAGCAAGCTATCTACAGGACACAGAAAAGCTGCGCAAGCAATATAAATCAATTTATTTTACAATAAATATTTAACATTTTAACAATAAACATCAAAATAAATACAGAGTTTAAATAAATGAAAACATGGCGTGTCGCAATAAGGATAACAAGAAAAACAAACGCACAGAAACAAATAATGATAAATAACTTGTTTATTTGGTGCCTTATAAGTCATACACTGTCACACATACAATAAATTAGAACCTAAACTGCTTTTTACAAAATATAAAGATAGCGGACGAAGAACAGAGGACCTCAAAGGCTGCGATGGTGGGTACGTGTCTCTTTTATTGCCCTATCTTTCCTCCAATCTCCGTTCTCTTTATTACTTTCCCATCCTGCGTAGGAATCACCACCAAATAAATGTGTGAACGAAAACAAAACAGTCACAAAATAAAATTAAATAAAATGAATGTGTATATGATCGATTTGCGGATTTTCCTCGGTCTTAACATCCGTCGAAATAGTATTATTAAAACTGCATAGTTCATAAGATTTTTGTTGTTTTAATTTTTTTTTTCATGATTTATTTAGGAAATAAACACAGCGCATTAACTTTAGATCTCATTCTCGGGTGCTAAATCGAACCTGGGTGGGAAGGTCAAACCGTCCAGTTGGGGGCGCTGGTGTCTTGGTGGCTGCAAAATATTCCAACATTAGCAAACCTATCTCATAACGTGTTTCTTACAAAATACATATACGTATAATGTGGATACTCACAGTTTATTTCGGTTGATATTGAGAAGCGACTTTATAAAATATTTTTCAGTCCGAAACAAACTGTGGAACAAATATTCTACAAAAAATATTCTACACGTAAGTTAACGTTTGCTCACTTCAATCTTTGGTAGCAAGCAAGACATTGTAAGAAGTAACATGGACAAACTCATGTACCACTAAAAGGATAACACAGCAACGCCGGAACACATACTGTACAGAGGAATTAATTATTGACACTGTACAAGATACAGGTTGTTCTGAACTAAAGTGAAACTACGAAGGCGAATTCACATGAAATTTACCTAGTCATGAAACAATAGAGATAGACGTCAAGTTTCCTAAGTGCTAAAGTTATACGTGTTTGTTTCATGGCTACGTAAATTGCGTTTTGAAATCAACCACTTATTTTATTTTCAGTACAACCTGTACGTCACTGTTTTTTGTTACTGGGTCCAAGAGGGGGAACACCCTCACTTACAGCTGTGAAGTTAATCCAGAGCTACAGCCTTGCGCTACAAAAACAAGAATAACTAAATAAATAAAAGTTCACATGAGCGTAGGTATCACTCCTTCAGTTGTTAAAGCAAGCAAATCAAAAATGTTTCTTTAGGAATGTTTTCGCGAAGTCTATTTCAAAAATGTTTGTTTTTGAATAATTGGACCATGACTCTAAATCTTAATCCGTCGAATAAATTTGGAAACATAAGAATAATAACCGGATAGATTTAGCTCTCAAAAGTTTATTGGTGCTTGTTCATTTCGAGAATATCTCTGTATATCTGAGAGAACGTTATACGATTTTAAAATTCCAAAGATTTAAATTCGGTAAATTTCGTTTTCAAATATAAGATCGACAACTTACAGCGGGGCTGGCGCCTCTTGCAGCAGATCCGGAGCGTCCCTTCGCGCGGAACTTGGCAATAGCCTGTTCGGCAAGGTCAGCGCGTTCCTCAGCTTCTTCAAGCTCCTGTTGCGCTTTACGGAATTTGGCAAGATTAAGGGCAGCAATTTCTTCCGCTTCTTCGATCTGCCTCTTGTATGTCTTGATCTTTTGTTGGAGTTTGTCAACCAAATCTTGCATACGTTCGTGGTTCTTGCGGTCTTCTTCTGCCTGGAAGCTCAGTTCCTTGATGCGGCGTTCAGATTTCCTCAAGTTCTTCTGGGCATCAGCGTGTCTCCTTTGTTCACCGTCTAATTCATTTTCTAATTCTCGGACGCGTTGTTCCAATTTTTGGATAGCTTTCTTTCCTCCTTTAAGGGCGTTGGCTTCAGCCTCATCCAGACGAACTTGCAAGTCCTTGATTTGTGTTTCCAAAGCCTTTCGAAGTTTCTCTTGTGTCTGAGCATGGTCTTGTTCCGCTCTCAATTCATCGGCCAATCGAGCAGCGTCTACCATAGCCTTCTTGGCCTTCTCTTCGGAATTCTTGGCTTCGTTGAGGAGTTCGTCGAGGTCAGCGTGTAAGGTTTGTAGTTCGGATTCCAATTTCCTCTTGGCAGCGGAGATGGAAGCGTTTTGGGCTGAAAGGTCGTTGAGTTGTTCGTGGGCATCTCCAAGTTCTTGTTCGGCTTGGCGGCGGGCTCGGTCTGCTTGTTCCAAGAGAGTGCGAGATTCTTCGAGTTCGTTTTGAAGAGCGTTGGCCCGACGTTCAGAGATTCCAAGTTGTTCACGGGCATCATCACGAGCGCGTTGCTCTTCTTCAAGAGCTGTCTGGGTGTCCTTGAGTTGTTGTTGGTAGCGTTTGATGGTCTTTTGGGCCTCTGCGTTAGCCTAAAATAATTCAAAACCAATTACAACAATGCAGTTTAAAAACTTAAGCAAGATTATTACCTTGTTGGCGTGGTCCAAAGCAATTTCAAGTTCGTTGATGTCAGCTTCCAACTTCTTCTTCATGCGAAGAGCCTCAGCCTTTCCTTTGGCTTCTGCTTCCAGGGAAGCTTGCATGGAGTCGAGGGCACGTTGATGGTTCTTTCTTGTGTTTTCGAATTCTTCTTCCTTCTCTTGGATTCTGCGGTCGATTTCTTGACGTACTTGAGACAGTTCCAATTGACTGCGAAGTACTTTGTTTTCTTCTTGTTCAAGGGCGGCTTCGGCTTCTTCAAGAGCGGCTTGGAGTTCGTCCTTTTCAGCTTCCAATCGTTTCCTCGCTTTTTCGATTTCGTGAATGTTGCGGCCACCTTCGCCGATTTGGTCGAGGAGATCCTTGACTTCATCAGCCAAGTTCTTGTTTTCACGTCTGACTGCTTCCAGTTGCTCTTGACCTTCTTCGTATGCTCCTTTAAGCCTGAAGAGCTCAGTGGAATAGTTTCTGCATTCCTTCTGGCTGGCGTCGAGTTCAGCAGCAAGGTCGTCAACCTTGAGTTTCCATTCTCCAATAATTTTGTCGAACGCTTTTTGTTTCTTTTCAGCAGCGTTGGCGATGGCAGTTGCTCTGTCGACTTCGAGTTGCAAGTCTTCAACTTCAGTAGCCAATCGTTGTTTGGTCTTCTCAAGAGCAACGACTTTCTGGTTGAGAGATTCAATGGTTTCTTCGGCTTCAGCCAAACGAGCCTGAAGTTTCCTCTTGGCTTCTTCAAGTTCCTCAGCACGGGCAACACCTTCAGATTCGTATTTGGATCGCCACAACTGAGATTCAGCGTTAGCTTTACTGAGCTGTCTTTGGATGTCAGCCTTAGCTTCAGCTTCTTCTTCAACTTGTTCGCGAATGTTGTCCAAGTCGTGTTCCAAGTTGCGGAATTTACCCAAAAGAGTGGCACGTTCGCGTCCTTCTTCATCAGCTAACCTCTTGGTGTCTTCCAATTGTGTTGTTAGAGATACCTTGATCTTGCTGAGTTGGGAGACTTGAGATTCAGCTTCTTCAAGTTGGCGGAGGAGGTCGGAGTTTTCAATGGATAGCTTCTTCTTGGCAGCGTCGAAGTCGTTGAGGGTGCGGTTGGTTTCATCGAGTTTGCCTTGGACGTCATTGAGTTGTTGTTGCAGTTGTTTTGAGACTTTTTCGGAGGCAGCCTATATAAAATAAAATTTGTAAATATATTGAAAATTTAGGCGCGAAAACGACAACGTTAATATTTGAAGACAATTAGCGAATGCACAAAAAAAAACAAAATAAAAACAATCCATATTGCTGATAAAGCAGGTGTTAACGGCTGCTAAAAATATAAAATAAAATAAAAATAGAAGCTGTTTTTTCCAATTCCCAATTTGATGTACCTTTTCGTTAGCCAGGTGGTCGACGGAAGCGCGGAGGTCGTTGAGTTCACCGAAGTACTGAGCCTTTTCTTTTTCAGCCCTATGATAAAAAACAATAACAGATATATCGTCATGCAAATACACAACAAAGGTAAATGGGGGGATCCCATTCGGGGAGACAACACAAGAATAACTTTGGGGACGAAAGTACCTTTTCGCGTGCAACCTGGTCTACAGCGCCACGTGTTTGTTGCAATTCGGCATAAATGCTAGCGCGGTCTCTTTCCGCTCTGGAGTTTGATGGTAAGAAGGGAAACAAAAATGATATTAAGTAAGCAAAATTTTGAAAAGCAGAACAGTTCGATAACGATTTTCTTAATTGAGTAAAAAGTAAAGTGTGGCAAAAACTTACTTAGCCTTGAGTTTGTTGAGTTGGTCGATTTGTTCGCCCATTTCGGAGACGGCGTCATTGTGCTTCTTGCGGAGGTTGGCGAGAGTGCCTTCGTGTTGGATGTTTGCTTCTTCGAGATCCCTCCTGAGTTTGCTGAGTTCGGCTTCGCGTTTCTTGTTGAGTTCAATCTGCGCTGAAGTGGCGCCACCAGCTTCTTCAAGACGTTCACCCAATTCCTCCAATTCACGGGCCAAATCGGCACGCTGTTTCTCGGCCTTGGCACGTGCTTGCCGTTCAGCTTCAACTTCCTCTTCGAGTTCTTCAATTCTGGCTTGGAGTTCCTTGATTTGTTTTTGGAGTTTGCCCACAACGGATTGTTCGTCTTCGAGTTTAGCGGTGAGAGAAGAGATTTCCTTGTCTTTGCGTTGGATGGTTTGTTCGAGTTCCTTCTTGTTGCGTTCGAGGTCGGATACGGCTTCTTGGGTAAGTTTCAAGTCACCTTCTACCTTGCGTTTCGATTTTTCTACATCTCCACGGAGTTTCTTTTCTCGTTCCAAAGAGTCTTCGAGTTCGTCCAAAGTCTGCTCAAGTTTGGCTTTGACTTTATTGAGGTGGTTAACTTTATCTTCAGCTGCTTGGAGCTCCTCAGAAACTTTTTGGTTGTTCTCGCCGGAAAGTTTCTTTTCCTTGTTGAGTTTGTTGATGAGTTCATCTTGGTGGGCGATCTCATCGTTCAAGTTTCTGATCTGGTGGTCTTTTGTGGCTTTGTCTTGTTCTGACTTTTGAAGGCTTAATTCTAAGTCTTCGATGTCTTTTTTGTACCCGGAAAGTTCCTGTTCCAGTTTCTTCTTTTGTTGGAAGAGCTGGTTTCGGGCGTCCTCTTCTTGGCTCAAACGGTCTTGAGTTTCCTATGACGTGGAATAGTTTAATATTAGTAAATTGACAATTTTGCGTGATAAACATCATTAAATGCATAGTTTGGCTCGCGTCCAATAAAATGTTTTTACCTGATTTTTGAGTTAGTTTAAATTAATTGCATTAACTTTGAAGCAAAGCCAAAATGATAAATTAGCCAGTGCTGAAAAATGTCTTATCGAATAAGGAGGTTATTAATAGGATGAAAGAAGCTTTCAGGTTTAAATGACACAGTTTTTTTCTTGGCACATCCGAGCGTCAATTGCACCGATTCAAAAAGTCACGTTACGAAGTTACAAAGAGTCGGTTCTTCGAAAACATCTTTCATAGTTACTGCTCACTTTGAAAATAAACACGCGGTCCGAAAATATGGATCTTTGTTCAGTGGTAATCTATAGAAAATAAACTGAGTTCTAGTATAGATTATTTAATACCGTTCGAGTATTAAAAAAAGGTTTGATAAACACACTAACTTATTTTAAGTAAAATAAACACTAAAAATAAAAAAATATTTCACCCGCGAAATTTACGTCTTTATAAATTTAAAGCGACATATTTTTTTTCCTTACTGAATTACGAGTTTTCACGCCCACTTAAATTCGGAGATCTTTTTTTAAAAGGCACCGAGTGACATATTTATGATTCACTGAACTATTTTGTCGCACCATAATTTGTTTAGAATACTGATTTCGGCGCCTCCAGTGTGACTCACACAGGTAAGAATTAATGCCGCCTTTTAAATATTTGGAAGTCGTGTTCGTCGAATATTTCTAAGAAAACACCTTCGGAAAGCCGTGTAAACGCAAATTTTTATTGGGGAGTAATTAGATTAGATGAAGTTAGAATAGGAAGAATTTATGTGGTGTGAGTGCGGGGAGTACTGGGTTTGATTAGGAACCCAAGGAATCTTATAAGGTTAGTTTAAGGAAAGGGTTTAGCTGATTCTTCGTAATGGGTGATCTCTTACTTGTAATTGACCCTCGAGGTCGCTCTTCTGAGCCTGGAGTTTGTTTGCCCTCTCGGTGGTTTCTGAAAGGTTACCCTTTTCTCCCTCCAAAGTAGCCAACAGCTGGGTCTTTTCGGCTAGAAGTTTGTTGTAGAGTCCTTCTAATTCCTTCTTGGCCTTTTCTTCCCTTTCAAAGGCCTCTTGAGCTTTGGCAGCTTTCTCTTCCAGTTTCTGCAAGATTTCCTTTTTACTAGAAGTAGGGCACGTGAAATCGATGTCGACCATTTTGGATTAAAGTTAAATTCGATTATTCGATTAATTAAATTTGGAAGAAACCAAATCGTTCGGTCGTATGTGTGCACCGCACCGCACTTAAGTGTATACTGAGGTCGGGATAATCAGTTTCGGTTGGAAAAATAGACCGCGTAGGCAGTGGAGTATCACTTTCGATGAAAGATTGGAGAAATATGTGTTGCAATTTTTGGGCCGATGACGGATAGGGTGGGGATAATTATAAATAGTTCCTCGCTAATATAGAACGAAAAATATTGCATTTTATACACCTGGAGAATTTATTTTGTGGGGAGGTGAGATACTGGAGAGGTGAAACACTTAAATGTTTCTGCAATTTCGGTAAGATAGTCCAAACATGATATATTTAGAAGATGAGTGTTTTTGCGAGCTCAAACAGATTTTATGGTACATTTTGTTTGCTTTCGATTACTTATGGCGATAACGAGTTAGTCTAAACAGTTCATTTCGTTTGTATTCCAGCACGAAAACCAGATGCCTGGGAAACCTGCCTTGCGCTTCAGAAATCCGAAGAATAAACTTTTCCTCTACTAATAAACACTACCTAAATAAACCCAGAACGCAAGCGGGCCGCAAAACACTACAAGCAAAAATAACCATTTCCCAACCAGACCAGATATTCGGAAATGTTGGTACCACTAGTGTTTAACGTACAAGAGTATTTTGATTTTGTAGTTTTGTAGTTGGCTGACACCGAAGTTAGCGCCTGAACCGGCACCAACTTAAAGATGATCTACAAAGTTGAAACTGGGCATCACCGTTTCATCAATTCTATAGAGCTAAAAAGTTGGATCAGGGCATATTATACAGCATAATGAAAGCAATAGGAGAAAGTGAAGTGAGAATAGGAAATGCAACAGACAAGAAAGGGTTGACAATAGATGAGCAGAAAATCAACTACATGGAAATAATAATAATTTTGGCCACACGTATTGTAGGAAGAACAAAAGAATACATGTACTTATAAAATTTTAAGTGCAGTTCTGACTGTGAAGAACATAGTTGACGAGAAATCATGATGAAAGAAGGTCATAATTAAATCAAGTGTAATACTTTGAACATGTCTAATTTTAAACACCATTGCCGTTTGCAATGAAGAGCGAAATCCCACTCAAAGGAGTTATAAATTTGTGTCACTAGATCAAACCTAAATGTTTTGAAGACTTGAAAAGTTTAGTATTCAAAAATAAATCGGTTCACCTCACTTTAATACCCAAATTGCGTCAGGATTGAGATTTACGCGTCCCCAAAATACTGATGAAAATACATTTTATGAATCACACCTGTTCAAAAGAAATGTGTTTGACCGTGGAAACCCACATTTTTTTTCTTTCAACTTTACTGCAATTGGCGAATAACACACTCTCATCTACTGTTACCTACCTTGATTTCATCCTCGATTCTGGTGACGTTGAGTAAAGGTTTGACCTTCTGCCACAGTTTGTACCATGGCCATGTACGCAACTTGAGGTACTTGCGCAAGTTTCTCTGGCACACTTGGAGAGCCAATCTTTGTTCTTGCAATTTCTTGAATTCCTTCCTGGACAAGTAACCACGGATCCAGGATTGCATCCAGGTGACGATTTTGCCTAACCTTTCGTCACGCAATTCTTCCATCTGACCCAAGACACCAGCACGGAAGAATACCTATTTCGTTTGAACAAATTCCTTAGACTAGGTTTTACCTCAAAAATCTTTTGTGTTAGAAGTTTTAAGGTACTGTTAATGAAACTTGACTTTTTTGCTGTCAAACAAAAAAGTCGATGAGTTTCAAGCGTATCTTTCTCTTATAAAGAATTGATGATGGTGCCAGCAGGGAGGGTTGAACGCGAATAATTTTTTGAGTCGATTTATATTTTAAGGGAGACCAAAAGCAACTCTAAACGTGTGTTCGACATGGTTACAAGTAAGGAAAGTTCGATTTATAAATATAAAAGTGAGGGTCTGAAGTTTGGCGATTAAAATCGTCCGAGGAAATTGCCAGTGAATATATTTGATTGGGTTGAAGAGTTCCATAGAATGAAGAGGACGAATCTTGGAAAAATTACGAAATCATTCAAAAGTGATTTCACGGTTGTGCGCAGCATCCACAATTTCTCCGCGCCCAACCGTCTCTATACCTACTCCAGAAATAATTTCTTGCGTTGTATGAGCTGTGTCGATGAAAAGACCAGACTGTTGGATTGCACATCATCATATTCTTATAAGTGAAAATACCCTACAGTCGACGGCTAGGATGTCGACCGTGCCGAGAGCAGCAGCTTTTGTTAGGTTTATTTACGTTTTTTAAGCAGATGCGTAGCGTTGCAAGTAGGTACCTTAGTATGACCCATACGGTACTGTTCTGCATCAAGATTGATGAAATCCAGAATGATCTGGGTAGCCTTTTGCGGTGCTGCATCTTTTACGGTATTGGCCGTCAGAATTTTGTATCTGTTTTAGCCCAATATAAAAGTAGGTAATAAAAAACAAACACACAAATAGAGTACTATAAACTACTTAAAACTACAAATTGCAACATTTGATCAAAATATTGTTGGAGTAAATTTTTCTCAAATGTTGCGCACATAAAAAAACTTGGGTTAATCACATGACCAACGTAAGTCTGTCACTGTTGGTTGACACACAAAGAATTGTAGCTCATTGACGTAACCTGCTACTAGGTGACAATTGTTAGTCGTTCGTATTTACGTCCTAAAACGAAATCAAGAATAAAACACTTTTAGGTTGACATGCCTTTGTGTGACCCAAACGGAACATTTCAGCTTCCAAACCGGCTGTATCAAGGATAACTTCTGCACACTTCTTTGGGTCAGTGTGCTTATCGACTCCTCCAGGGTTCAAAATCTTGTAACTAGATTGTGCAGGGGCATGCAATTAATAAGTGGATGATACTGCACACGTGTTTGTAAAAATATAACCAGTAAAGAGTTATTTAGAGGGTCAATACAATAAAAAATGTAAAAAGGCAAAATTCAGAAAAAAATCTTGTTCATCAAGTTGTGGTGGGGCTACAACTACACAGGGTTTGACCCTTGCCTTGGTGTGGCCTACTCGATAACTCTCTGGATCGAGAGATATTTCCTCCAAACACTTTCTGGCTGCCTCTTTTGGATCCTTTTCAGCTGCCATTGTGGCAGGGGCCAAGATCATATAACTAATTTTTAAAAAAATATTCGTTTAAAAAAATCTAATCTTCTAAATCGCGAACCTGTTTCGTATTTAAAAGATATGATGGATTTTCTTACCGAAGTTTGAAGTCAGGGTAGACCATCCTGTTGGGGAAACCTTTCCTACAAATACGGATACCTTCAAGTACACCGTTACAGGTCAGCTGGTGCATTACGAGATGGGAGTCGATAACACCTAAATTAAACCATAGTTGCCTATTTATTTACGAAAAGTTGACTTTTCCAAAAAGTAACACATCACTCAGTTCTGTGAAATTTTAGGGGTGCCCTACCCCCAATGAACACCTTGAGTTACTTCAAATAACTTCATCTTATTAGAAATTGAGGCTTGCAAAGTGCCTAAGTTGTGTACCAAATTGGAAACCTGTAAGTCAAGCATTTTACAAGATATCAATTTTTTCCGAGATTTTAGCGGATACTTTGGAAGGCTATATCTCCTCAGGGGTACAATTTAGTATAGAGATATGTTTGGTTGAATCGTCATATTTTGACCTGATTTACACATAGTTGCTCTGTGTCCACTTACTTACGGGACACCGTATGCAGTATATGCAGAGGCTCCACTTGTTGAACCCTAACCAATCTAACCATACTGCGGTACAACAAAAACCTATAGAAAATCTGACACCTAGAGAAAGAAAAAGGATTCTAAATCGTGTTACTCGATATTTAAGACAAGCGAAACAGATCGTAGACTATTCGTCCGGGAGTGCTTCTCAAACTAACAAAACACGAATTAAGTCTCATTACCATCTCCATCCACTTCTAAGGACTACCCATGTTATCGGAAGACTAGATCAACTAAGATGGCGATGGGCAACTCAAGTTGAAAGTCAAGATAAATTTAAGTGGACAGTCAAGATAATAGGAAGACGCCGAAGAGCAACAAAAGAAGCGACGGAAGACCCCCAAAGTGACGTGACGAAGCTGTATCCAAGCAACTCTAAATAGAGAAATGTGAAAGTTATTGGAGAGGATGTGTATATTTAAGTAGTATGTTTTCGTACGTTTAGGACCATTGGGGAGTCGCCCCTGATCCAGAATATACAGATACATACTACTTATTTAGACGAATACATGCTGAAGAAAACCCCGCGTTACTTGTTGCATCTTTTCTAGTCTTCTTCAATAACAAAGTAATTTGGTGATGTGATACTTTTTGTCTGAGTCTATTTCTTGTCCAACTAACCTGGCTGTTTCAATTCATTGGGGATAATACAACGTACGAAGTGAGGTTGGGTAGACCTCAAGGTGGTCATCAAGTTGTTCAATTGTTCCTGTGGAAACAGAATTTGAAATTATCGACAGTTCAAAAATTATAAGGACCACCGTCAGTAATGTTAGAGCTTGGAAATTTGGTGAAAGCAAAAGCAAGCGATGTTAGAGTTAATAGGTCGTTTATTTGCCCACAGAAGTATATCGTGGTAAAACGTGCTCATGATTTCCTTGTTAAACTTCAAGTTTTGTGTGTGTTAAGTTGGACGAAAGTACAATATTGGTCCAAAGAATAAAAAATGTAATAATGATATTAGTCATAGAACCGAACTTGTTAAGAACCCCTTGTTGTGTTCAGGGTAACAATTTTGAAAAAGATGACAATTAAATATGTCCCTTTGTATGTTACAGGTTGACCAGTTAAGTAAGTATTATAATGGAGGTATAATCCATGTGCACTAAAACTGTAATTACTCAGTATTAAACTTAATCTTTACTCAAAGGGATGCTCTATTCACGTACTTTGTAGGATGAAGATACGGTGGCGAAAGCACCACCCTTCTTACCACGACCACCTAGTTAACAATTAAGCATATATATACATATATATAAGCAACTAACTTACACAATGCTGCCAACAAAAGGAACGATTTAAAAGGATGTAAGGCATTTGTGGTTTGAAAACGGCTTCTATTTACAGGTAAGGTAGGGAGCGCAAGTCAGCCCTAAGACAAACGCTTTAAAAGGTATCTGGGAGTTGCTCACCCTGTACAAACTTGATACAGTCTGGAAGGCAGAACCCTTTGTACGCTTAGCACCTATGTTTATAATAAGTTCGTTAAAATTTTGGAGTAATAATCAATAGCATTTCAAAATATGAATTATACCATATTCCTATGCATATTAATCTGACAACTGCGTACGAATGTGGTACAAACTCGAGATGAAATGCATTATGTAAAAGTTGAATGCCCAATTACATTTTTCGAAATCAATTTTAAGGACCTTATAGAATAATTCGCAACGCACCTTTGCCACCTCCAGCATCTGCACCACCAGATTGACCGGGATGGTCAGCAAAGATGTCTTGCAACAGTTGGTTGGTCGATTTCTTGAATAGATCGACAAGAGTGTCGTTCAAGGGATCCTTGTTCTTTTCCAACCAACCGGTGATGTTGTATGGTACCTGAATAATTCCAGATTGTTTAAAATCTTGCTCTATATGTGATCAGAATTTGATACTTACGTTACCAGCGTAATGCCCAATGGCGAAGTGAGCAGCTTGCTGACCAGGCTTTGGTGGCTTGGGTTTCAAGAAGTTTGGTGATTTGCCCAAGTGGTTGGTATTCAATTTTTCCTCAAAGGTCTTGTCAGTAGCTTTGGGGAACATACTTTCTTCTTCAAGGATGGACAAGATACCCATGGGCTACACCACAATTTTCAGTCAGTTTCAATTTATAAAAGGATTGCTTGATAAGCCGTGTTAGCAACTTGTTTGACGGTTAGAAGGCCTAATGGATTTTTGATATATAATTAGCGCGTCTAATACTCGGTACTGTACCTGGTACATTCATGTGCGAAAGCAATAGAGCGCAAATACTTCGTTTGCGTTAGTTTACTGTGCATAATACTCGTAAATTAGGTCGTGCGAGGATGTTGTTTTTTTACGTCTTATCGATTCACTAAATATTCAGTGTCTTCATTTCAAAACGCCATAGGTTCTAATTTTGAGCACGAAATGCACTGCGAATCATCACGAAAACCGACTTACTGGAACTGACCGTTAAAAGTTGTTGTGGAGTAGGCACCACATAATCCGTATAGACAGAACTGTGTAACTGCGAGTCATCGGTATAAATGTGAAATTTACAATGACGCAACGAAAAATGAAAAAAGGAATTGCAAACAGTGTACAGCAACTGGCCGAGTGTGCTACCTTGCGGTACCCCAAGAGTGAGGGAACGCAACATAGAAACTACGTCATTACAGACAGCCCGCTGACTCTGGTCGCTCCAGTACGGGACCAATGTAATGCAAAATAAAGTAAAGTAAGGTAGTACAGATTTAGAATTTTACGCTCGCTAAGAATTTTGAAATGAAGGTACTATAGAATATATTGGGTGTGTATTGGTATAACTACAACCTTATTTTATGATTGTGCTTAATGCTTGTAGGGCTTGCAATCCTATGGCTGATATACCTTCTCTATTAAGTCTATCGTAGGTTGCAGATCCATACCAAAGTCGATGAATTCCCAATTAATATTTTCGTTTTGATATTCTTCTTGTTCAAGAATGAATACGTGGTGGTTATAAAACTGTTGCAATTTTTCGTTGGAGTAGTTTATGCACAGTTGGTTGAAGCCGTTATACTGCAAGTTAGTCACAAAAAACACACGGTAGGTACTATTAAAGCAATTATAATATAGAAGCATCTTTGTTTTCTGAACAGCCCCTTGTGTTGTCCTTGCATGGGTCATCTGTTCATATGGGGCAGAGGGGATAAATCCCATCCACAATTACCTTCTCAATGAGTTCAATACAGGCTAACAAATCCATTCCAAAATCAATAAAGGCCCAGTTTATGCCTTCTTTTTGATACTCCTCTTGTTCGAGAACGAACATGTGATGGTTAAAGAACTGTTGCAACTTTTCGTTCGTGAAGTTAATACACAGCTGTTCGAAACCGTTGTACTACTTACGAAACATTAGGGTTAATTGGGAACAACACACACACAATTACTACTACTAACTACATCTACATAAAAAACTGCAGTTATTTCCTCAGCTCCACCACATCGATACACCTAGATTAATAATACAACAATGCGTCCGCTGCGTAGCTAGCTGTACCTAGGTCTTCAATTACCTTTTCAATAAGTTCGATACAAGCCAACAAGTCCATTCCGAAATCAATGAAGGTCCACTCAATTCCTTCACGCTTGTATTCTTCTTGTTCAAGGACGAACATGTGATGGTTAAAGAATTGTTGCAGTTTCTCATTGGTAAAGTTAATACACAGTTGTTCAAAACCGTTGAACTAAACAGAATCAATTCATTTGATTGTAGACGTGTATAACTTTACTCGCTACTGGGGAACATGCAGGAAAAATAACGAGCAAAAAATAATATAGAAATGCGTAAGCAGCTACCTTTTCTATAAGGTCAATACAAGCAAGCAGATCCATTCCAAAATCTATGAAAGCCCAAACGATCCCCTCACGGGCGTATTCCTCTTGTTCGAGCACGAACATGTGGTGGTTAAAGAATTGCTGAAGCTTCTCGTTCGTAAAGTTAATGCAAAGCTGCTCAAAGCCGTTATACTGGCAAAAATGAAAGAAGCCATAAGAGTGGGATTAAAATCAAGCAAGAGCGACTATAACAAAACATGTATTGGCAATTCTAGTTAAGACGGAATTTTGTTGCTAGCATATAATGTCTATGAGACTTAGTTATGGTTATGGGGCGGTTATGGGATGTGATCAAAACATACCACAGAACGGCATGAATAACCCCGAAACTGATTAAGATAAAGGAAGAAAAGCAAAAGGTATACACTGGCTACAAAATCCGATACATTAGAAAAACGATTGACGCCCCAGATAGCCTCCGAATAAGAAAGGTTTTATACCACCAGTTTTACTCTTCAATATCTATAAAGAATAGGTAATAAGAAAGGAAGGCGGCAGAAGAGTGGGACGGTGGAGTGTCAAGAGGTGAAACAAAAATCTCCAACCCAATATGCAAATAATACTACCATGATGGTAAGCATGGAAGAACTTGCTTTGTCGAATCGAACAGATGAGCAGGGAAGTCGATTATAAACTTCTTGTGGTAGATAGAGCAAAAGTACTCTCTGGGAGAGTAATAAAGGTGACTGTGAAGGAGAAGTCGAAAGAAGGGAGGCTATGGGTGGGTTAACTATAATTTTGAATGACCATTCAAAGCAATCAGGGAAAAAATAGCCCCTTGCTTTCAATGGGAAGAATGCTAGACAAACTGGGGTTATCACCGAACTTCGGAATTTGTACCAACGAGAAGGGATAAATATCTTTGAATTCAATATTGGCCTGCGATGAAATCTGGATACACCATTTTTTCCGAAAAACCCCAGCAAATGGATTGCAGGCATTAGAATTGATCCCCGCCAAAGAGAGCAGAAAAAACAGCATTGGTGGAAAAATTGTCAGTGTTTTTTGGAATGTCGAAGGGGGTGTATACGCAGAAGTAAGTTATGATCAGCCAGATTCACGATAACGCGCTTGCCAAATAAATCACTCCAACAAAATTCCTTCTTATGATTGAACTGCCCATGTATAATATGAAAACAATCCTCCGTTCTCGGTCACCATCCAGGAACTCCACCTATAGAATCTTATCAACTATTTGAACATTACGTTTGATGTTCCAAGGGCGAGTTTTAAAGTTAGCAGAACTTACGTCGAAGATTTCGAATCCGGCAATATCCAGTACACCAATGAAGTGTTGTCTCTTTTGTTTGGTGTCGAGGGTTTCGTTACATTTCTTGACGAGCCACTTGAACATTCTGTCGAACATAGCCTTGGACATGGCACCAACGGAGTAGTATACCTGGTTGACGTTACGACCTTGGGTCACGAATTCGTTACCGACCTTGATCTTTGGTTTCAACAAGGCGCTGTACATGAGTGCATGTTCTACTCCCAAAAGCTTGGCTACACGTTCACCATCCTGTGGGAAGAATTTAGATTGATATTTTTTGATGTTTTTTGGTGATGAAGTTAAATACCTCAGTACCGTCGGCTTCAGCCTGTTCTTCACGACCTCTTTGTTTGAACTTCATACAACCCATGTGCATGACAGCTGCGGTGATACGGTATATATTGTCCTTTTCGTCTTGGGTGAAACCAAGGACATCGAAAGCTTCCTATTTGGGAGAATACGTCTCGTGAAGTTATGTACAAAAATGTGTTTATTTTGATTGTTAAATTCAGAATCAGTGCCTCAATTTTATTGCAAATAAGCGTTTATTTGGTAGAGGAACTTTTTATAGTAGGCACTAACGTCAAAATTTAACAGCCTAATTTTACAGAATGTCCAAATTAAGACGGTTCTCTTGCCACAGACTTTGGGAAAAGAAATTAAATAAAAATTTCGCTTATCTTTTTCTAAAATCTATACTAGCAGAGTTTTCTGAGTAACTGTCTTAGCTGGAACGCCCTGTGCGTAGAAAGCAAAGATATACAGCAGTAGAAGACTTCACATAAGAGTGCAACTATGTATAGTGTAACTTACCAAGTTAGTTCCCATCAATAAGCTTCAAAGAAAGCAATATATTTACAAATTTTTTCGTCTTGTATGTTTTACAGTAAATGTTGTCTAGTAACACAGGGTAGGAATTTCAACTCTTAAAATTTGAAACCTCGTGTATCTATTCGTGAAACATGAATGACGCTACACATTAAATGCTCGGTATATTCAAATTAAAAATAAATGTATTTACATACTAATTTATTGCAAAGTTCGGTGAAAGTAACAAACGTTCGATAAAAATAAAAAAAAACTGATTGCCCCGACAGGTTGTTGAACCGAACATTTGGTGTTTTTTGTCGGCGTACAAAATGTGTTAAAATACCGAGCACTTTACTACAAGCTTTAGTGTAATGGGTGTTAGGTGGTGTGATTCAATACAAAGGTTTCAAAAAACCACTGTTTGTAACACAGTAGTGGTCAATTTCTGGATTTCCAAGGGGTACTTATTACTTACATCAGTTAGAAGCAATTCCTCCCCATCATCGATATTTGGAATAGTGATCTTACCCTGGGATACGGTGTTGTAGTCGTATATGTCATTTGAGAGCAGGGCCTTCTCTATTAACAAGCAGCAAATATTAAAAAAGCATTCATTATGATGAAAAAATTATAGCGATATAGTATTAAAGAAGAAGGCGTATATGTACAGCTGAAAATAAGAAGAAAATGTTTATTTTACAGATGGCAGCAGTGCAGAGTAGCTGATAATATGCAAATGGATGATTGTAGATGGCAGCATCTGATCCCAGGGCGGTCAGGTCAGTCATCGTCATCGTCGGGGGGGTCATGCAAAAATACCACAGGGAGCGAGCGATGCCTAGCTATTTTATCATTGAAAAAATCGACCGCGCGCTCCCTGAAAAGGGACAAATTTCAAACGTGCTTACGTCTGTCAGTTCCCCGTCTGCGCTATCGTTCACCCCCGGGATTCGAGTTTTTCCCTGACTTATACCGGGATAATCTCCAATCCGGTTACTCAAGAAGCACAGTTCTACGACAGATATATTATTACAGTATCGAACTAGGCATCGTTGTCTCCTCTGTGGTTTAGTTAAAAAGACTGAACAGTTGCTACTGAAGTTCACTACACAAGTTAGAACATAGAAGATCTAGAAGTTCTACTGCTATTTCTACTTCTACTGCAAATAGGTTCATAAGAAAACGGTTCTGAAACTACATCAGAAAGGGATCTAAGCAAGCAATCCCTTCCTGTGAGATAAACAACTTCAAACAACATATAGAACGCAAAAAAACAATCTTAAAAGCAGTTTGTGAGAACGTATAATCCAGTAAACACATATACGTTTATTAAACGCATAATAAAATCGTCGTACGTTGAAAAAATATCAATTTATTTTAATGTTGGGAAAACTTATTTTATTAGCCTAAATTAAAAATAAACAAGATCTAGAAGATTCTGTTATTAAAAATACTTAAAACAGTTATTAAATAAAAGACACTCATTAGTTTTCAAATTTCAAAATAGCCCCTAATTCTTTTGCCCAGTGTATTATAATGTTGAATCAAGTGTATTTATAAGGTCGAAATTATTTAATCATGGATTTCTACCAAATAGTGAAAAGTGAAAATATTAACTACATCGAAATTACTAATTTATTTAAATGTTGTAAAGGCGTATTTTAGTTATAAACTAAAAAATTTAAGTCCGCTATATAAACGTGTATCAAGACGTTTTATAAACGTTTCCTTATGACAAAGCTTTCATTGGTGGAAAGGGTCAAGTGGTCAATTAACAATTTCATTGTAATCGAATTTGGCGTTTAATTTTAACATTTTTGAACTTTATTTATTTTCAACGTTGAAAATTCGTATATATAACTTGGTTAATAGTCGTTTCAGTGACATTATAAAAGATCGTTTGCGTTTTGGTAACGCTTATTAAATGTATGTAATATATTCATCAAAAAGAACGTTTATTAGACATACGCGTGTTTACTGGTAAAGCGGCGCTTGAGCGGTTATGCAGCCACTTACGTCGGTCATAGTATGTTCCTCATTATCATCAACCCCAGGAATGCTAGTCTTGCCTTGGGCTATGAAGTAGTAGTAGCTGATATCTTTGTTAAGTAATAATAACTCTGTGAAGTAAGCAATTATTGAACATTAGCCTAGTCTCGACACGGCTTGTTCAATGAAGGAAGTAAGCGTGAAGGTAAAAAACAATAATCTGTGATCACGAACACTTGTCTCATTTCTGTTCGTGTGAGACATTCAAAAACGTGCTCACTAAGTCTGGCAATTTATTTCCATAAGACATAATACGAATGTTTGCAGGCCGTTGATTATTTTGCTGTGAATTACGGAAACCGTATATGGCCCAAGAAGTAAATTGCCAAACCCGGTGTAAGAAAACGATCAGAGAACAATCTGATTTCGGATAGAGTCCCATGTCTTATCCGTTGAGTGTAACATCGTTGGGCGGTCACCTCTTTGGATGCAATAAAACACAAAACAACTAAAATACAAGTTGTGGGTGGTTGTGACGTCTTCTTGTCACCCACTTACGTCAGTTAAAGTAAGTTCTTCTGCGTCATCGACACCAGGAATTGACGTCTTCCCTTGAGCTACGTAAGTATAATACGTGACGGGATTGTTCAGCAAACAGATTTCTACAGCGGGGTAAAATATTATGTTACTTCTGTACAGGTACTAGATATTTACAATAAAAAGAAACAGTAGGAGAAATGTACAAATGTTTACAAGTTATGAAAAATGGAATGGAATGTGGAAATTTTCATTCAGTATTCTCTCTAGACAAAACCCTTGTCTATCATATATAAACAAGGACAAAACTCATGAAATCTACAATCACGCAACGCTTCAAATGCAATGTCGTCGCAAAATTCGCTTATTGCGACTGATCTACAATAATTTATACAAAGCATTTACCTTGTGGTACCGTTAGAGGCCAAAGCAACGCATTGCAATTTTTAAGAAAAGGATACTACATTGATTGTTCTTTCTTACACTCAATGTAGCGTGCGCGTTCTATTGCTGTTTATAAGTGCACTGAACGACATAATAAAGAAGACAAAGCAAAAAATTAGATCATTGCAGTTGATGATGATGATGATGGAAAATTTAAAAGGCCGACAGAACATGAACGAGACCGTGTTCATAATATCAAAACGAAAAAACACTCATCATCGTAGTAGGCAGTGTGGTTGAACGAGTTACTTAGGAATGATCATCGAAGTAAATAGTAGACAAGGTAGAAAAGTTGATGGTAGAATATAGAATAAGATGATAATAAATTAAAAGAAAAATCCGATACAAGGTGCGCATGAATTTTACAACCCCGAAAAACTTTGAAGTACTGCAAAAAAACACTTTATAGAAAATTGTAGTCTATGTAACACTTCCATGCTTTTACCAATACCTAGTGATTCATTGAAACCGTTCACTATAGATACAATGCAATTACAATCCGGATTCGGAACGAACTTTTCAATGAAAATATTTTCAAAGTTATCGTGCTTCCGGTTATACCGTAAATGGCCAACAACTTAATTTTTAAAATGGAAGGTTATGTTTTTGACAGTATATTTCGATTTTGTTTGTTTTTTTAAGGGGACCATTATTATTATTATTATTATTATTACTTTTCCAAATTTTCCGTTTTTGCATCATAATTTTTAAAAATATCTTCTTGCTGAATATTTCGAATTGAAGGAGCGATATACACAAACTGGTGCGTCACTAGGATGCCTCTAATTTACTAAAGATAGATACAGGATGTTGTTAATTTGATATTGTATTGAACAAACTTTCAGATTTGTGACTGCAATTTTTTTTAATAGAACGTCTTCTGAAACAGAAGGTAATTCTACTTCAAAAAGTATAAGCATTCCCTACATTTATCTCTTATACATTTTCATAAGTTGACTTGCTTATTAATTTATTAAACTGGTAGAGCTGAAATGTCTCGCAAAATAATTAATTTGTTAGTTACAAATTATTTAATCCTAAAATTCAAAATTTAAGGGAAGTTTTTCATATTTCAAATAAACTCTCAAGAAATTATAGTCCTACCAGTTCAATAAATTATAGGTAGATACTCAACAAAAAAGCAATTTATGAAAATCGATCATAACGACAAATCGATAGATGGCGAGAAATGACATATTACAAATTTAAAGTTTGTTCGATACGACATCAGATTAACAACACGCTCTGTATATATCTTAAACAAATTAGAGACTTCCTGTGGGAAAGGTGCAAGTAGTGATGGTTAACGGTATTATTCTATATACCGCTCCTTCAATTCGAAATACGCAACAAAAAATATTTTTAAAAAGTATGAGGGAAAGGCAGAACACTTCAAAAAATAATTAATAATTCGAGGATGTTCTATTTTTGAATATGGTATCGTAGGCGTTTATATTCGTCTCCAGATTTTCAGAATTGTAACTGCGGTGTAGCAAGAGACATCCATAGTCTAAAATTACTACATAATACAACATATAAAGTCACTTTGATTCATTTTCGGAAAAATGCTTTCCATCTTCAGAAAAAAATTGTTTCTATTCTTGAAGAAAATATATGTATGGCTTAAAGAGGAATGTAGTACCCTCATTAAAAAAGAAAGCCATACTTTCAATTAACAATTTAAAATTTTGCATGTTGAAAATAAAGATAAAACATTTTTATTTTATTTTTATTTATTTATTTTAAAAGATAATTTTGAATTTAAGCACTCTAATTTGTTATTCAATGATCAACCAGATAATACTGATTCTTCTTTGTTTAATTCGTTTTATCCTAGATTTTAACTTTTGTATTTAAATTTCACACAGTAACAATTTTATTTGTGTTATGTAAAACAATTATTTTGTCCATTTTATTTATAAGTTTGTACCGATCTATGTCGTCGAAACAGTTAATAATTAATAAAGTGAAAGTTTAGCACATTGTGTTACTTATTTTGAATTTGAAATTTGTATTGAACAATTTTTTTTCAAACAATCAGTTATTATTGTCAAAATTATTAGCAGACATTTTTATGTCTAATATTGAAGAGAATTTTCTTCCGTGACTTTATGTTATGTATACTATTGGCAAAAAGCATAGAAGTGTTAAAAACTCAGTTATGAATCAATTTTCATCACCGTGTTCTTAACATAAAAAATAAGATTACCTTTGAGTCCCTTGACAGCACCAGACATAATTTGGTAGAAAATGTGATAGGATCTTTCCAAAGGTTGCTGGGAGATGACACGAGCCTTCTCCAGCAGATCTATAGAAAGAGAATATTAACACAAAGCATTTTTTAAGCTTATAGATGGGACTCACAAGTTTCGATATCAGCACCAGCCAGTTTACCAGTTGGGCCAAAGTGAATACGGATGAATTTACCCTACAATATTTAAGTTAACGAAATAGTTGTTGATTAGATTTTGTTTCTTGAAGAACTTACGAAACGAGATGAGTTATCGTTACGCACGGTCTTGGCGTTACCAAAGGCTTCAAGTACAGGATTGGTTTGTACCACTTGATCTTCCAGAGTACCCTTCTTCTTTTCTTCTTCGGACTTCTTTTTGGACGAGGCACCAACAGTGGCGAAGTACGCAATTACCTTCTTCGTGTTTTCAGTCTTACCGGCACCAGACTCACCAGTAATCAACATAGATTGATTTTCGTGGTCTGCAAGAGAAAATGTGGTTATCTTTCAGGTAAACGTTAAAGTTTTATGGTCCTTACTGGTTAACATGTTGACATAAGCACCGTCAGAAATGGCGAAAATGTGGGGTGGTACTTCATTACGCCTTTTACCTCTGTACAGCTTAGCACAACGGAGGGTATATACGGGGAATCTCTTGTAAGGGTTGATGGCGACGCAGAAAAGACCGGAGTAAGTCTGCAATCATCAAGAATTATTGAGGGATGGTATTGAGAGCTCCAAATTCAGCCCTGTCCTTTTAGGGGCTTTCAATATGATAAACAATTTTTAGTAGGTACTCAGAAAATGTAGAGACTGATTTGTTTTTGCTCTCTCATCACACATTACAACCAATACATCTTGGTATTGGTTATCAAAGAATTATTATAGCCAATATTGTATTCATATTGGTTTTTAGACATCTATGGTAAATAACTGAATTTTCATTAACCTTGCTGTCCTGTTCTACAAAATGTGATCAGGTGGAAAGGAATATGCGTGTAGCATATTCATTATAAATTATGTGTCAGCGTTGGGAACAGAACAGCACTGTTAATAAGTAGTTTGTTGAAAATTCGCAATTTTCGTGATATGAAAGTAAACCAAAAATAGTCAAAACTTTTGGTGTATGAATTGAAGAATGTAAGATGGAGAAGTGGAAAACTCTGGACTCCTGTAGTCGTCCTCGATCCACCAACTGGACGGTGTATCCCGTTTGCTCCAGTAGTAGAAGCAGGAATTAGTAGGTCAGACATTTTAAAGGCAAATGTAGCCTTAAAAGATAATCAAAGGGTTTAGGGTAAGGCAAAAGCATTCCTTCGTGGGCATGGACCGACATGACTTACATAAATAAGTTTATGGTAATATCTCTGCTTCAAATTATGCAAAACAGACGCGTCGTTTAGATATGTCAAATTAGACATATCCTCGGCTTTCTCATACTTGGGTGGGTTCACCTGTGTTACTTGCTCTTTCTTGAAATTTTTTTCCTGGGAAGGGAAGAAAGACGTGTATAATACATGTTTAAGTTGTACTTACATAGATGAGTTTGCAGTAATAACGTTGGCGGAGATTGTGCAATACAGCTGCTTCGTTTAGGTATGTGAGATCAGCCATGTCCTCAGATTTTTCGTATTTTGGGGGGTTTACTTGGAATACTAGGTCCTTCTTAACCGTTTTTTCCTGCTCCCAAAAGTGGATTAGTCTCACGTATTTATTATGGAATCAGTGGTCTTGTTTGGAACGCCAAACCAAGATCGTGATTCCTAGTTTTGCGATATTCTTCCTAGCTTAGTTTGCAGACAAAACAACTAGTAACGCCGCTATGGCTCACCAAAGAATATAAAAAATAATAAAATCTACCTGATGACTGCCAAATTTACGAGTTGAGTTGTGACGCATGGAAGGAATCCCACGAAAATCTGGCTAAAAGTTCTGTTCCTCAAGAAAACACGATGGAAAAATTTTCAACTTCTAGAATTTTTCAGGGGCCTTTAAAATGGTCGGGGTGGATTGCTGATTTTTTATGTGGGAAGCGTTCCATGCGCTCGCACCTCTAGTCGTATCAAAATTTAATATACAAAAACTCGTCTATTAATAGAAAAACATTTTTGAAGGATTTGTTGTTTGTATACGTGACTTGTTCCTATGTTCATTACCTCTCCCCCGGGAATACCAACAGTGACTAAGTCACCCTTGGTTCCCTTAATTTCCCCGAGGATGAAGCCTTCCTTTTCGTCCGGCACCCAGCAAGATTTCTTGGCATCGTAGGGCTTGGTTTGATCAATGCGCTTTTGTTCCAACGAAACGAACAGGTATGGGGTTGGATCGGGATCGTCTCCCTCCTGTTGCGATGGTTTAGGCATGATTGGTTACGGACGAAAGTGGGGGCTATCGAGACACGTAATACAGCCCTAGAGCCTTCCTGGAAGAAAAAGAGATAATGCATTAATTACAGGAAACCAAATGTTGATCTTATACTTATACTCCTTTGTACTTCCCGACATTCATACTTTCAACATACAGTCACAATTATCTTGATCAGTCAACAACCATTCAGTTAAATTAGTATTTTACAGTCTTCCTCTAACAATGAGTTTTAAAGCAACTTTCAAAATGTGGAGAAAGATCTAGACGCGTTTGTACATGACTTAACCAACTTATTGGCTTAATCTTGGTCTTAATTCCTTATCTACTCTGATGGACTACTAGTTCTCCTTGGTGAAGTCCAGATGGGAGAAGTTTGAAACAAAGTAAAAGCCGGTATCGTGGGAGCTATTCCTGCTTCTGTTAATACGAATAAATACGTTCCAAAATTCCTACTTCTACTTTGCTGCTAACTCCTTGTTGGCCTTGCATGCCGTCTTTAGATTCAATGATTCGCCTTAAATTTAAAAGTGGTCCTCTAATTTCTTCGTTTTTCACTTTTGTAACGTTTTCTGAATGCGATTCATTGAGCTCGTATTCTAATTCTACCATTAGTGATTTTTTAAAGAATTTAGTATATTTATACTCTATATTTATCAAGACTGTCAACCAAAACAATTCTTATTGAAAACTTCTAGATTATTTGCGGAATTCCAAAAAGTGGTCATTGAGCATTGTTAAGGTAATGATGCAAAATAGGCAGAAGAAGAAGCACGATGGATAGACGGCTGAGTACACGACATATTTCAGAAAAGTTGAGTTTAGACAGCAAGAAAGACCTTGGACGAATATTCGCAAGTGAGAAAATTTGCCGTGAAGGTGGTTCTTGAAAGAGGCATGGATATTGCTTCCAGTATGAACAAGAAACAGAACTAGAAAACAAGAAAGTTAAGTAATTGAAGGCATCATCAGGAAAATGAAGCGTTTTTTCTAGTAAAAGAAATCCTCCCTGGAGCATCCAAATCTCAAATTACGGGCAGAGAAATAAACTCCAAAAAGCACGCCTACCACATACGTTCAAGCTATGTTTCTTGTTGATAGAGTTGGTATTTATAATTCCTTTAGCGGGTAGTGCGCCAAAAACATGAAGCACCAATTATGCAACTAGCACAGTTGCCAGTTGTTATCCTAGGACAATCCGGCAACAACGTAGGATAATAAATTCCCGTCATCTCACGCACAACTCCCTATGTTCTAAATATATACAAGCAAATGGATCTGAAACATTCTTCCGAAGCTATTTTTAATGCATGTTTTAACTTAAAGTAGGCGACGGGCATGTGCCTTGCGATTTTTTAAGTTTGAAGTTTTTGGGTTAGGTTACACTTGCCTGCAAATGACGTCAGTCTGAAGTTAAAATAACAAACGATGTGTTTTCGATCAGTTTGAAGAAAATATATGCCAGCGTTACCATCTTTCACGTGCTGTACTTGTAATGGACACTTCTTGCTACATTTTTCTGCTATTTGGGAAGTCAAATAAGTTGCAGTGATGAGCAGGGTGAATCCAAGTTATGTTGAGAAACAGTAATTGTAGAAACACGGAAGAGACTCTTAAAAACGTACGCATGTAGCACGGCTACGAAACGTGTACGATAGGAGAAACGGATAGGAAAAATTATATAGAATTATATATACTTAGTAGATATATAAGTTTACCAACGAGGAGTTATGGAAAACTATGAAGAATAGGATAATTTGCTACACCTAAAGAGTGTCCCAATAATGCTGTATCGGAAGTTTTCGCCCTGTATACATTTGTATTTCCGTGGAGGCCCAAAACGATTTTTATCAAAAGTACATATTTTATAAGGACCAGTTTAACTTCCCACGTGTCAAAAATTTTAACTAGAATTGTGCAAAGAAGAATGGAAAAAAGGGCAAAATAAATACGAGTATTTGTAGAAAAAAACAATAGAAAAGGGAAAGAGCGTATATAAAAGATTTGTAGATTTAGAAAAAGCCTTCGACAACGTAAAATGGGTGAGGAATACATAATCTCTACAAAGAGCAAACAGCAGTTATAGAATTTAAGCAGAAACGAAGAGAAGTAGAATATCCGGAAGGGAGTGGGATAGGGAAGTGCGTTGTCACCTCTAATTTTCTACTTACAGAGAAGATAGAGGAAGTCGCGGATTTCTGCTATTTAGGAAGTAAAATAACTCGCGATGGTAGGAGCACCAAAGGTATAAAACAAATAACTGTTATGTTCGGGAACGGTTAATGCAGGAACTCGGAAGAGACCCTTAAAGGCGTATATATGGAGTACTGCATTGTACGGGTGCGAAACTTGGATAGAATAAGAAGCGGATCGGAAAATAATAGAATCATTTGAAATGTGATGCTACAGACACATGGACCTATCTATCCACGCTACCGGGGATAGATAAGGTTAGCAAGAGAAAGGTATTAGAAAGAGCTAGAGAAAAGCGAAAGGTATGGAACACAATAAAGAATAGGACACCTTCTGAGACACGAAGGAATAGTTCGCGACATACTAGAGTCGGAGAGATAGGAATAAAAGGAGGATCAGACTGCTGCTCTCAAATAGTTGGGGATGTAGAATCTTCTACCTTTAGGGAAATGCGTAGGTTAGCTCAGGACAGAAAAGGATCGATGGACGCGTCCCACCAGTATTCGGACTGAGAACTTTATGATGATGGTATATTTTCTGAGCTACATCAGGCATTTTCTTCAGGATTTTGGCAAATTTGGAGAAATTTTGAAAATTAAATACTTTTGGAGTCAATAAACTGAAGCAAAGGGGTTAAGTATTCAAGGTTAAAAAACTGGAAATGTTATACAGGAAACTAACAATTAGGTATATGAACAGATCAGAAAGTTATTTTAAAATTGCCTTTTTGGAGTTTGATTATATTTTAGGTTTCTTATTGCACCAACCAGTAAATGAAAAGACATATAATTTTCAAAATTTCGCTACATCGAAATCGAAAAAATCCTAACTTAAAGATTCGACAATTTAGATGCAAAAGTGTTCATAACCTCATTTTGAAACCAACTAAAGAATTACAAAATACATACAGGGTACCTACCCAGAATTGGTATATAATAACTTCGATATTTTACTTGGCAAGTTTGTATTAAATACAAAATTATTCGATTTTTGGTTTTCAAAAATTTTGTTTATCCATTACTAATTGTTTATTATAGTTGTACGAAAGGAAGCAAAACTAGTTTATCTTTGTCGTGTTTTGGGATAAACTTTTGATTAATTCCCAAAATTTTCAATATTCCTGCCTTCAATACACGAACAAAATCAGAAAATGTGATTTATTTGAGCTCAGTAGCAATCGATAGAATACCTATCCTGTTTTAAATTTAGTCGCCGACGCCCGATCCCGATGTCAAAAATAGAATCAGCGCGCCTCAACACACTAGAACCATCCCATGTAAGGTTTGCCAGAGTATTTCAAACACGTGCGCCAGTATGCCATGAAAGAATGTTCGCAATCATTCGTTTTCGGGCTTTAATTTGACAACTGCTTAAATCAACTTTTTTGATTTTAATTTATTTTATAAACGCCAAAAGGTTTTGTAAATTGGTTTTAGAGAACTAAGTATCATATTTCGTTTTGCCAATGAACAGGTTTTATAAGCGCCATTTTACCTATACAAGAGCTGTCAGTTACATAAGGCGGTAAATTCAAATATCCAATTAACTATTTTGATAAAATAGTATCTAATTCCTTATTTGATCCAAAATGGTGCGTCCATATCAAATTACACATTGTTAAGGCTACGTCTGCTTGATTATAAAGGACCTTGTCAAGTTAGTTTCAAATTAAATAGTAAATGTATGTGAATTGATTGAATGGCCGGCCCAAATGAGGCAAGTGCCCCCTCAAATATTTGAAACAGTAGACGATTCAGAAAAAGTTTTGGCTCCGCTCCAAAATAATTATGCAACGAAATCTAATTTCCAATCAACAAGAAACATGGCCGCTATCATGTTACTACCACATGCATGCAAGAAATTCAGGATCAAATTCCATGATAACGGTTCAAAATACTAGCTACTTTCCTCATGATTAACTAATAGCAATTTACCTATGTTTTACTATAGCTAGTATTCGAAGTGTATCATGGAAGATGGTCACAAACGATAGAACTTAAACACTTTTTTGAATCACACTGGTACACTTCACACACAGTCCTTAAAAATCCCTTTGTTAGATTTCATTGTCGAAACACGCACTCAAAAACCTCCAAAAAATAAGTGTACCCTACACCACTGATCAACTTACGTTCGAAAGCCTTCTGAGCGAGCGGAGCGGTCCTAGGACGATTATAAATGTCTGCAACCAGATCCCAAAATGTAACGAGCCCGCGGATTGGCCCGAAATCGGCTCCAATCAGAAGTAGTGCTGCGAACTGGTCAGTCTACCTTTAAAGGAACGGGGAGAGTAAGGCTAGAAATACATACGGGTTGAACCTAATTTTCTGTTAACAGGGGAAGTTTGATTGTAGGGGAGGGGGGAAAAATTAGAAAGTCCGGTGCGTTAACCTAGGGCTTGGGCCGCTTAGGTAGATTATGGAAGAGGTTTCCTCGGATTCCGTTTTGTGGAAGTAGGTCGATTAGGTGTTTGTTTTTCTCTCTAAGGCGGCGGAATAGATGAAAAGGTATATAGTTTACGCGACCTTCGTAAAGTTTGGCTCTAAGTATACCGGTTTTATTTAGTAATTTTTTTAAATGTGTTTATTTGCTCTTCCCAGCATTGCTACCATTTTATAAAAACGCTTAACAAATATTCGTAATAACATGTTGGCAGTAACGATAATGAAATATAATAGTGGATTGCTCCCTCCTAAATTATTAAATATTGTGATCACGAAGCGTTTTTGTAGTGTATATTTTTCAGAATTTTTCAAATTAGTTATTCTTTACAAATGTTATTCTGGCACCTTCAGTCATTATATGCATCTCTTAATTTCTCGCACCGGACACACACAAAATGAGCCGTGAAACTTTTAAAAACAAATTCGGAGTCAATACAAAAAAACGGCAGCAAACTAGTTTTGATCCTCGGATGTCTCCATTACACACCCAACGCATTAGCCATTCGAACACGGAGGAAGTTGTCCGACATCTTCGAATTAGTAGAAAAGGCAAATGTTATTGCCTTTCAACTATTGTACACGGGGAGTCAGGGAGCCAAAGTGAAATTCGGTGTCTGTAGACGCGAATGTAAATGTCAATTTATTGACATACTTTGACGTTTATAATGACACTCATTATCGTTCATGGTCCATAAACTACAATACTTATGATTACCTAGAATACAGGTTTGAAAACGATAGCCTTAAATGGGCCACGTTTGAAGTTCCTCGCATCTCACCAGACGGCGCTCATAACACGGACGCCCCGATTCTAATATATTATCTCCATTTATATGATAAAATCAAAAGATTAGAGTGAAATTTTTAAATAAGTTGTCCAAAATGACTTAGTCAAAGAAGATCGATTTCAAGAATCTGGAATCTTAATTTTTTAAGAAAAAAGTAGGTAAGTGATATTGTTACAAATTTTAATTGGGCTCTACCTATGTCATTAGTTTGTGTTTGGCAATTCCCTTGTTTTAATCATCTGTCAATCTGGTGTTTATTTCGTTTATTGGTGTTTTTTGGTGTTTATTGGTGTTTATGATATAGTTAAGGTTTAAATTTTTGTATTATTTCATTGCGTTTTATTCATGAAATCAAGAGCAGACTACATCAAATAGTTTGTGGCTTCAAGGGGCAAAATGTTTTATATCATCCATAGCCGCATAGTTGAAGTTAAACTAAGTTCTGCAATAGTGGTACCAACCACTTGTATTTTCAAAGTGTTCTCATATTTAACTTACCTTTGAGACTTAAAACACGTTTATTCTTCAGTTGGAGGCACTATTATCCATACTCACTCCTTTTCCGGATATGCTTCACTTGCTATAACCATCCTGTGAATGTGAGAAGGAAATTTTTCAGTTTTTGTTACGTGTGAAATGTTCCATTTCCTGAATTTAGCTGTTTTCTTCCATACTGCAGGAAAAGCAGAATGGGTTGTATGGATTCATGCGCAAGAATGCAAGTGTGTGGCTCAGAAAACATGTGCATATCCACATACAACTCAAGCAACAACAATAATTCCATTTAATTCACGTTCTTCTTCAGAAAAGGATTAGTAAAAATATAAAGATATGATGAGTGGTACTGGATCGTTCGAACAACTACTCCTGGAGCAAATACCCCGCCAGGCATTGAATTATACAACGAATCCAGATTTTATTTAAGTCAAAGTGATGTATTATTTGAGACGACATTGTTATTGAAGAAAAAAGATTTTAAAAGGAACAAATGTTCATTTGAGACTAGTAAAAGGTATTTTATAGCAATAATAGACGATTATTGCTTTGAAGAAAAAGTTACTCATCCAAAATAACATTTTCTCATTTAAAATAAATATTTGTTTCCAGTAAAGAATTGTTTTAATCATCATAAAGTATTCAGTCCGCCGAAGACTGGTTGGACGCATACTTCCATTCTTTCCTATCCTGAGCTAGTCTACGCATTTCTATAAAAGTAGAACATCCTACATCCCTAACTGTTTGAGAGCAGTAGTCTAATCTGAGCCCACCCCTACCTCTTTTTATTCCTATTTCTGACTCTAGTATGTCGCGAATTAATCCTTCGTGCCTCAGAAGGTCTGTCTTCCATAAATTTCGCTTTTCTCCAACTCTTTATAATACCTCTCTGTTGCTAACGTTATCTATCCACGGTATCTTCATCATGCGTTAGCACCACATTTCAAACGCATCTAATTTTTTCCTCTCCGCTTCTCCTGTCGTCCAAATTTCGCACCCGTATAGTGCCGTACTCCATGCATACGTTTTTATGAAAGCCATATCTATCTATCAAAGCTTTCAACGAAAAAAAACATTATTGCTGTTTGCATAAAGATTGTGTTACCATAAAACGAAGCATACTTGCTGTAAATACATATTTGTTTCTATTTCTATTTCAAATTGGTAGATTTTAATAATTAAGTTAATATTGACTTATTTTAAATAATTTATATTGTTTGCACAACTATAAACATTATTTCTTTGCCCCAAATATATTATTTGTTTGGAAATAACTAAAGTGCATTTCTACTCAGAAAGGATTGGAAAAAAATGATCTATTTAATATTAAAGTTCATATTCTAGAAAGAAGAAAACGTTCTTTACATTAAATAAATCTCTTTCTTCTTGCCCCAAATTTAACAAAGTCCAATTTTTATTTTGGCCACAGCCAGTTGTGTGTAAACACGAGTAAAAGATACTGGCAACTTCATAACTCCCCTTTTTTGCCAAATCTTCCGGTCGCATACAGGGGGGTTCAGAACTTTAGTAGAAAGTAGATAAGTTCAAAATAAGGAGAAAAGTTCGTATGAACAAGTACCTAAATGTGACTCTAACAGATACAAAGATAGAAGATGGTGATATTTCTTTAATATTTTTTCAGTATGTCGAAAACCGCATGAAAGCTCATCATCATCATAAGGTTCTCAGTCCGAAGACTGGTTGGACGCGTACCTCCATTCTTTTCTATCCTGAGCTAACCTACGCATTTCCCTAAAAGTAGAACATCCTACATCCCTAACTATTTGAGAGCAGTAGTCTAATCTAGGCCTACCCCTACCTATTTTTATTCCTTTCTCTGACTCTAGTATGTCACGAACTATTCCTTCGTGTCTTAGAAGGTGTCCTACCATCCTATCTCTCCTACTCTTTATTGTTTTCCATACCTTTCGCTTTTCTCCAACTCTTTCTAATACTTCCCTATTGCTAACCTTATCTATCCACGGTATCTTCATCATGCGTCTGTAGCACCACATTTCAAACGCTTCTACTCTTTTTCTATCCGCTTCTCCTATTGTCCAAGTTTCGCACCCGTATAATGCCGTACTCCATACATACGACGTTAAGAGTCTCTTCCTAGTCTCTATATTAACCGTTCTCGAGCATAACAGTTGTTTCTTTTTGTTAAACGCAACTCGGCCCTGCGCCATTCTTTGTTTTATATCTTTAGTGCTCCTACCGTCTTGAGTTATTTTACTTCCTAAGTAGCAGAAATCCGCGACCTCCTCTATCTTCTCATTTCCAATTTGTATTTCCATTTTAGTTCTATTTTCACATCCCCTACATACCAAAATTTTAGTTTTCTTTTTATTGATTTTCATGCCGAAGCCCTGTGTCAAAACTGCTTCCATTTCATTCAAAGCCGCTCCTAATTCTTCTTTGCTAGATGCTAACACTGCTATATCATCCGCAAATCTGAGCATGTTAATAGTTTGGCCCTGTACATTGATCCCTGAGGCTGTTCTTTCCTTAACAATATTAATCGCATCTTCGATATATAAGTTGAAAACTAGAGGTGACAATGCACATCCCTGTCTCACTCCCTTCCGGATATCTACTTCCCTTTGTTCCTGCTCACATTCTATAACTGCCTTTTGCTCTTTGTAGAGATTACGTATTATTCTTCTGTCCCTGTATTTCATCCCTACCTTTCTCAGCACTTCGAACATCTTCCCCCATTTTACGTTGTCGAAGGCTTTTTCTAAATCTACAAATCCTATATAGACGCTCTTTCTCTTTTCTATCGTTTTTTCTATAATTATTCGTAAAGCTAGAATGGCCTCGCGCGTTCCTCTATTTCGTCTAAATCCGAACTGATCTTCTCCTAATATTTCTTCCGCCTTTTTCTCCATCCTTCTTTGCACAATTCTAGTTAAAATTTTTGACGCATGAAAGCTAAGTACTGAATTTTCATTTGCAGACATCTACGAAAGAACTTTTCTAGGGGCAATTTCGTTAAGCTACATGTTTTATTTACGGTAATTTCTAAGATTCCAGAAAGAATTTCATTCTTTTACTTTAACATGTATTCGAACAGATATTCAAGGTTTTGTTAAATTAACCCCCGTAAGTGGCAACTTACGAGAATGAATCCTATCAAGTGACAATAAATAACTGTTTCGTATTCAATTTTAAAGTAATAATTCAGATTTAATGCATTAAAGTAATCCCTTCTTGTCATTTTTTCTATTTTTCATTTTCTGAGCATGTAGGCTGGTATGATACACGACCAGAAATTTTACTGGCGTTTATCTGGAATTTTTCCAGTTAATATTTTCTTAAAATATTTTTATGTGCCCGCAATCTTACGCTTAATAGCTGCAAAGTTTACATAAAACAATATTTACGAGATTCACAGAAGAAATGTTCTTTTATATTCGAAATCACATTGAAAATTTGACTTACTTTTGATGTATCGGATATATCTGTAGTCTCCAGAGATAACAGAAGATGTTACAAAAGTTATAAGGGAAAATTCAAATTCTGTTTATTTTGTTCACTAGCTTGTTTTTCAGATTTCAGGATTAAAGGTCAGAACGCTGGATTACAAATATACCGGCACGGGTTCAATCCCCGAAGCCCGAAGTCCTGCGTTTCTGGGATCGGCTCAGCCAAAGGAAAAGAGTAACCATGTTAAAACCTAGGTTGATAATTGCCTTCTGAAATATAATGCGTGGGGAATAAACCAAGCACTTCTAACATGCTTGCTTGTTTCATGACTGAGCTTTCGTGAGAGAAAAACTTCGTAGGTGCATAGTTTGAACGTTCTTTTTTCGTATTTGGAAAGCATCCATGCCAATTAACTTTTCAGTCAGGCGATTCTATTTGGCACCCGTATATCTGCATCCAGATATCAGAACATAATTTTAACGCTACATTACTAGGACTAATTGGTAAAATATATCAATATGGCGTCTAAATTGACTACAAGTGCAAAACATATTGGGATTCATTCAACGATGCCAAAATTCGTGCTATCTTCTTTATGACTTAGTTCTGGATATTCTGTTCATCACAGAAAGGTGCCATTGCCACAAGATTTAATTTGCACCAACGGTTTCGAAACTTGCTACAAGCAATAAATACAACTAAACCAAAATATAAATGCAGGTTGTGTAAGTTCTTCTTATGCCAAATAAATTTTGAAAATTCTGCAGAACGTTTGTGGACTATACACGAGCGTGGATTCTCTCAACATATACAAATATAATAATACTTTGTCTAAGTTTGGATTCAGGAAATTTTCGGGTGAAGATTGAAACGATTTATTATTTTCTGCATAATGTTCCTGTGATGTTGGTGTCAATCTAATTTAGCTGAGAGAATAATCGAGCCAAAATATAACGCGCAGTTATTTTTGATTGCACAATTACTGTTATGTATACTACTAGGACATTCCGGTAATTTAAAACATACTGGGTATAATCCAGAAGTGGCTGGCTCCAAATATTGACCTGCAAATCTACACAAAATTTTTGTTGCAAAAAGAATCCTCGTGCAACCTCGCTGGAATTTCAACGCAGTCGCCTTGACAATGCTTTTTTCAATGAACGAGAAGCCTTCATGAAACACTAGCAAATGATAACATAAACAATATCAACAAATGACCGAGACGATTTTTCTCAAACTCTAGTCAAAAGACAAAAAGCGGGACAATGTTAAAAGCTAAAGCTATATTACTGGAACGTCAAACCAAAAGACCCCGAAGAAAACAGAATTTGATTTGGAAAGTGATGCGTCAAAAAGCTATCGTATCTACTGATTGTGATAAGCCAGAAACTGAGATTGGACATTAATGATAAATTTATTGCTTTTTATTATGAAGACACCTGTTACATCAACTATATTTGAAATAAAATTATTGTTGATAAGTAAGTTTAAGTTTACTTTTATTAGAGAAGAAATTAGCTTTGATTCAGTAGGCTCAAGAAGCAGTTATTCCCAATGTAGAAGAATTTAGATTTTATTGACCAATCGTCAATCATCATCATAAAGTTCTCAGTCCGACGAGTGGTTGGACGCGTACCTCCACACTTTCCAATCCGGAGCTAACTTACGCATTTTCCCAAAAGTTGAACATCCTACGTCCCCAATTATTTGAGATCAGTAGTATAATCTGGGCATACCCCTACTCCTCTTTATTCCTATCTCCGACTCCTAGTATGTCGAGAACTATTCCTTCGTGTCTCAGAAGGTGTCCTACCATCCTACCCCACTTATTCTTTATTGTTGTCCATACCTTTCCCTTTCCCTTTCCCTTTCCCTTTCCCTTTCCCTTTCCCTTTCCCTTTCCCTTTCCCTTTCCCTTTCCCTTTCCCTTTCCCTTTCCCTTTCCCTTTCCCTTTCCCTTTCCCTTTCCCTTTCCCTTTCCCTTTCCCTTTCCCTTTCCCTTTCCCTTTCCCTTTCCCTTTCCCTTTCCCTTTCCCTTTCCCTTTCCCTTTCCCTTTCCCTTTCCCTTTCCCTTTCCCTTTCCCTTTCCCTTTCCCTTTCCCTTTCCCTTTCCCTTTCCCTTTCCCTTTCCCTTTCCCTTTCCCTTTCCCTTTCCCTTTCCCTTTCCCTTTCCCTTTCCCTTTCCCTTTCCCTTTCCCTTTCCCTTTCCCTTTCCCTTTCCCTTTCCCTTTCCCTTTCCCTTTCCCTTTCCCTTTCCCTTTCCCTTTCCCTTTCCCTTTCCCTTTCCCTTTCCCTTTCCCTATCCCTATCCCTATCCCTATCCCTATCCCTATCCATTTCCCTTTCCCTTTCCCTATCCCTATCCCTATCCCTATCCCTATCCCTATCCCTATCCCTATCCCTATCCCTATCCCTATCCCTTTCCCTTTCCCTTTCCCTTTCCCTTTCCCTTTCCCTTTCCCTTTCCCTTTCCCTTTCCCTTTCCCTTTCCCTTTCCCTTTCCCTTTCCCTTTCCCTTTCCCTTTCCCTTTCCCTTTCCCTTTCCCTTTCCCTTTCCCTTTCCCTTTCCCTCTCCCTTTCTATCTACGGTATCTTCATCATGCGTCAGTAGCAGAGTGTTGATTTGTGTACTGTGAATTGTTTAGGTTAGATAATTAATTGTTTGCTGGTAGTTATTTAATTGTTATTGCTTGTTGTTGTTTGTTTGCTGCTTGTATATTTCGCATTTATTGTTCATTTTAAAATTTCATGTTCTCAAATCACTTTTAATAATTATTGTAAATATTAATTTGTACATAAGTCAATGTAAATAAATTGTGTAAATACGAAATACGTTACAGTAATTACTTTATCAATTTCATTCCTGATGTTTACCCAGATGAATCTACCTTGAAATTTTATAATGACCATCTTTATTTCCAATTAACCTTCTCCCTGTGAGAGTGACATTAAGGTACTTCATACAATATTGCATGTTAAGAGTAAGGTTATGTTACCTACCCAAGTACCAGTCGGATTTTAGAAAAAGTTATAGGTAGCTGTAGTTCATCGATGTTACAGACAATATTTTTAAACTTTGGGGCAGATGAAAACGCTCATTTGGTGCTGCTGGACCCCTCCCAGGCATTTGAGACTAGCGTTCCAATTTAACATTAAATTTGTATGGGTCCTTCCTCAGTTGCATTAGTGAACAATAATAGAGATTAACTTGTGACGCAAGATGGTTTGACGTCTGGTCAGTCGCCCGCGACTGCCGGTGTCTCTCGGGGTTCACTGTCGGGTCCCATTCTGTTCACGATATACAGTCGTGATATTTCTTCAGACTTCTTATCATGCAATCAACATTCAGTTGTATTTATCGTTTGATCCGGAAGAGTGCTTCCAAGCAGTGACTACCATTAATTACGATATAGCCAGCTTCTTCTCTTTTTTGACGGAATATTGTATTAACCTTAATTCTAATAAATCTGTATCCATAATTTTTGGTACAAAAAATACATGCTTAATTTTCCTTCGAAAATGTGGAAAAAAGTAACAGTTCGTTGTTGTAAGTTCTGGGGTATCTGCAAACTACCTTATTTATTATTTTATATAGCTCCATGTATTCCTCGGAATCCTTATGAGTTCCTCTTCTATGACCTAATAGCTTCAATGTGTTTGGACTTAATCTTTTATTTATTTGATTTTTTCTGGAGCAGATTTTCTTTGCTGCTACTTGTGTACTGCTAGTTGTCGTTGTCGATAGTTGGTTCAGATCCAATTTCTGCAAGTCGTTTGCAATTTTGCTTATTCATATTTCGGTTATTTATTTCATTCAATTCCAAGGTTTGAGGAGTTGAGTAAGCAATCTTTTGGAAAAGCTTTTTCATTTCTAGTTTAGCGTTGATTATAATATTTGCTACTAGTGCTAAATTGGTAAGCATTTTTCTCGTCTATTGGAGATTATACAGTCTGATTATATTATTGCTCGCAAATAGTTACGAGAGCATTGGAGGGAAATAATATTAATCAGAAGGAGCCAGTTACTATGATTGATAATGGGGATCAATTTTCTGGATTTATTTTTTCTTGTCCAAACCGTATGTCTTCGACAGGATGGTAAAGAGAAGTTTTTTGTAACTGAAAGGGTACCTAATTTTTATTTATTTAAAATAGTAACAAAGGCTAGAACGCGACATGGTATTGTCCTAGAGAGAGTGCAATAATTTTGCAATAATCATACGGTGACAACAGAATATCGCCTGCAGGATTTTAACTAAATGAACTAGAAGTAGATTCGGCAAAACTAAAAATACGACGTAACAGTTCCAAAAATACTCTGGCTGAGTCAGTGTGTCTTGTCTTTAGAACTACAGTCCTCGACGGATAATATGCAGGTTGGTTGTTGGCAACATTTCTGTTCCAATAACCTAGCACCTAGCAGAAAATGTCAAGCGTGTACGTATACCAATATCATAACAGTTAATCTGGATCTTTTATTTTGACTTGTTTGAACTGCTAGAGTATAGTAGAAATGTTTATATTCCAGTAAATATTTGATTCTTTAAACTATACTTAAACAAATTTAGATCAGATTTAATCCTAGAAAAATGTGACGTGTTACGATGTTACAGATTTTTACAGAATGAGTATTCACGTAGTATAAAGTATAAGGGCATAAACAACTATCGATACAGAAATAGTAAATTCATTCGAGAAGATTCTCTTGGTGAACTAATTTAGATTTTATTGGATGTAGTTATTTTAATCTAGAAACGAAGTTGAAAACAAAATGAGATACCTAACGTTGGGTTACTATTTCTAATGCTACTACTATATTATTGTAATACTTACGTATGTTTTTAGTAGAACACTTCGGCTTGAACGTGGTAAGGAAGAGATATGAAAAATATTCGGACTTTCTTTAAAAGTGACCAGTCAAGATAAGTATAATACTTCTCACTTCATGTAATTGACTTCCCAAATAACAGAAATCCGTGACTTTTTCTTATTTCTGTTAGATAATATTTTACTCAGAGTATTCATGATACAGGGTGTATCGGTACACTGTTCCAAATCTTACCATAATAACCAAAAATAACGACGTTGGTTCCATAATTTATTCAAACAATACATTTCTTTACTTTTCTGCGGAACAGACCTTTAGAGACTTATCCCAATGTTCCAAAAGTTACCTTCGAGATCCGCCCCATCGGGGTTTGTTGGGGACCGGGTTTCATGATTTGGGCATTGCGAGGTGCTTTAGGAATGCACGTTGTGTTGCCAATGTAAATTATTCTTTGCTATCTCATTGGTAAATGCTGTATCTCATCAATCGCGTTTTTAAGATCGTGCTAAGCTATGTTTGTTGACATCAATAAAATAATTATAAATTTAACTTTATATTTTTAATGTAAAGTGATTATACCAGTTATGTCTGAAGATACAAATTCTTATTCTCTTGAATATTTTCTGTATCCGCATAAGAGACAAAGTTCATCCTTGTTGAAATTTATATCGACGAATATTGTGGATATTGTTAATCAAAGGAAAAACAAATAGTACCAATTAAAGTGTAAAAGCAAACAATACATCAAATCAAAGGTAAAATAAAACAATGCCAATTAAAGTGTGAATGCACTGAATAAGGTAAATTATAGTAATGAGATTCATATTCAAAATAGAAAAATATGTATGTGTTAAATTTTCACTTTAGGTATTTTGTATGTGTATAACAATGTTTCGCTGCCACAACGTTTTTAAATGGTTTTATTTAGCTTGCTTTGTTTGTTTGTTTGTTTGTGTGGGTCAAATCTAGTAATTGAAATTTTACCCCCTTCCTGTTGACCGATTGATCTGAAGTTTGGTACACACCTTTAGTTGTGATGGCAATACAATTATGTATATTCAGTATCATTGTAAATCCAAGATGGCCGCCGCCACAAAATAGCGGATTACTTTTTTTTCGATCCCCTCAATATGGGTATCAAAAGAAAGGGCTTGACAAGTAGAACACAGTACACTTTAGAAACAAATTCCTAATCCAAAATGGCGCCCGAAACAAAATGGCGGATCATAGAGTTTAGACAGTCAATATATTAAAACTGAAATCTAGGCATTTAATCAAAACAAAGGACTTTGTCAACTTAGAATCGTGATTCAAGCATGAATCCGTGTCGTTAGCGTTTTCCCCTCAAGACTTGGGCACATCTTGTTGTATAAAAGCCTTACTCCTCTACTGGACCTCTGGGGGTCGACCGTTAGAATGTCCATTATTCGTGGGAACAAAATGGTAAAAAGTAACAAAACAAAAACAAACCAAAAAGAAACTTGAAAATAAAATAAGTAAAAAACATTTTTAAGTTAAACGGTTTTATTGTAAAGAAACATAATAATGATGCAGATGATGTACTAAAAGCTAAAAAATAATTAGGCAGGTACCAGGTACCAGTCATCACACCACTCTCCTCATCAATCTAGAGCATTGCGTAGCGTAACCTGAGTAAATATGTAACTGCTCGCTCTGCGATGGTGTCTGTTGAGAAGATGCATGCATAATGATATGAGCGGTTGACTGTATACATATAATAGAAATTCGACTCGCCCCACGATTTTATTTTAGTCTAACCAATGCTCCAGATTGATGAGGAGAGCGGTGTGATGACTGGTACCTGGTACCTACCTAATTATTTTTTAGCTTTTAGTCCATTATCTGCATCATTATTATGTTTCCTTACAATAAAACCGTTTAACTTAAAAATGTTTTTTTACTTATTTTATATAGTGATAAGATTTTGTTGAGTGGACGAAAAAAATAGGTTTTGTCGGAATGTAATATTTTTGAAATACAAAAATTATGTAAATGTTCAAATAAACAAGCAACAATTTATGCATAAACCAGCTGAATTGAGAAAAAGTATCAAAACATTTATTACGAGTGGTTTTTGTAAATATTCGCCGCCATAAAATCTGTTCATATCAGCAACCAAGTACCAACAGAGCACGGTAGCTTTCTCTAAAATTAAATTGTTTACATTTGGAAATCTTAATCACTAAAGTGTTATTATTATGCCATAACTGACTAACATTCAATGATTCAACACATAACTAACGGCAGCAACTCGCTAGTAATTTCAATATTTTGCCAAAAAGTTGTGTTTTTGGCACGCATTCATTAGCTCTGGTATTTATATTATATGAATTATTTTTGTTCAGATTTTTATTTATTTTCGGAGAACTAATACTCACTGTTATACTAGTGGCATTTCCAAAACCTGCAGAAAGAATGTTTACAAAAATGGTGACTATCAAAATTTTGTAATCTACAGTGACCGGCAGAAAGTCCGCGCCATATGGGAACATTTTTTACCTTTTAATTTAATAAATTTCTTTTATGGTAAAAAGATTCTGCATGTACTTAAAACTTAAACCAAAACAGCACCCAGCGTATTCGGTAAAACTTATGTAGTATACGAGGGAGCGGTGAAAATGTCAACTTGCTCTAAGAGTAAAGTTCTCTTATTTCTCATTTTAGAAAAGAATTTTATTATTTTATTTAAAAGTTACTCCAGAATATAAATTTTTAACCTTACGATGGAAAAACAGTTTTTGCCGTTTTTCAGGTGCACCCCCTGTATAACAAATTTACGAAATTATCCAATGCCCAAGCACGTTCTTGTAGTCTCCTTTACAGAACAAAACATCTTTATAGCTTAAATAAAGTTAGGTAAGCAAATAATAGAGCCTGTCCAAAAATAAAATCAAAATTAGTTTTTTTTTTGGTGCACACCTTATTTTATGTTATGGGATATTATAAAAACTAAATACAATTGTAACACTGGTACGCACAATACCTTTATCTATCCTCTACAATCCATAATTTTTAAGAAACCCTTAAACCTACAATATTTTGTACAATCATTTTTCAGCATCGGTAATTCATTTCAAAGAAAAATACAAAATCTGTTTAGATCAAAGCTGCCATGAAGAAAAAATAGTTGAACCAAGCTGATACTTATTAATAATCGGTAATTTTATTAAGGTATCAAAGGTGGAAGCGGCGAAGTTATCTTCGCAAGAAAAAATAGAATTAGTTTTAATTTATGGTGAAAATTACCATACTTATCGTTTAAATGTATTGTCGTCGGCTAATGAAGTTCATACGACGCCACTGGCAGCAAGGCAAGAAATTGGTAATTCTGAAGTCAATTCGAAGATTTAAAAAAAATAAGTACAGGCCTTACAAGCCAAAATTTACCCTCACTCTTCAAGAAAGGGATCTGGATGCTCGCATTGACTTCAGTTTTTGGTTCCAAGATACAAGAGAAGATAACTCATATTTTGAACAGCATATTTTATTTACGAACGAAGCAACATTTTTAAGTAACAGAATAGTACATTCACACAATTGCTCAACTTGTTATACGGAGGTAGACCCGGAAAAACGACAAGATCTGAAAGATCTGACACTTGATATTCTAGCATAACTTTTCATTACAAATAAATTTACCTTATAAAATTCTTTTCTAAAATGAGAAATAAGAGTACTTTACTCTTGGAGCAATTTGAAATTTTCGCCCCTCCTTCGTATAAGGTAATTCCGGGTGAGATGCCCTACTTAAAGAAAAGTGCTTCTGAAATGAATATGCAACACTTAGCAGTAAAAGTTTTGGCACTATTGGAGAACATATTTATTGATTAACACAATTTAAAATATAAAAATAAACTTTGATACTTAGATTATACAAACAAAAAATAAAAATCGAAACATTGTTTTGGCCATCTCTCCCAGCGTGTAAGGTAGAGTTGCCCCACCCCCTTGGGAGAGATGCCCTACATGTAATCAATGCACAATTCGCCGTTTCTTGGCATGCTCCTGCTCTTTTCGAACTGCATCTCGTCCGCAACCGTTACATTTGTCTTTGTACATTGTACAGTCGTCGTGCAACCATTTTTTACACATTATGCATTGCACCCAATCCACAGTTTTTCTTGTACGGTAATAGCTTTCCCAGCATTCCACACAGACGTCTTCTTCCTTTTCCTCTTCCGCAGAAGATGATGGTCCAGGTAGCTCACTTACATCTTTTTGAGTTTTAAGGACCAGAGGCTCCTCATCAGATGCTGTGAAATTCTCTTCCACCACTTTTCCCTTAACCTTCAGCCCTGTCAATGCTTCGGCACTCTGTTTCTTCCTTTTCTTTTCTTTCTTCTGTATCACGGGCACGGGACTTATTTCAATTAAAAATTTGGAAGGGGTTATCAAATTTTCTTCTGACTCAACTTCAGGTGGAAGTCGCGAATGTGCGGTAGCAGGCACGCATGTTTTGGAACGTTTTGTTTGCGAAGATTTCTTGATACGTTTAGGAGCGTCTGCAGTTGACGTACTTGGGGTGGCAAGTGGGATCGTATTCTCATTGGAGTTGCTGGTTGAGGCTCGTGTATCCTCAGAAGTATTCACATCCACTTCTGATGTACCAACCGATTGCATACCGTCAGAAATAGCATAGAAATGTTCTGGTATTGCATCGGGATTGAGGGGATAAATCCCTGTTGCCCTAAATGCTGAAATGCCAGTCTCAACTGTGGCCGACTTTCCCCAAGCATTCCCAATAATCTGACCCACTTGAAGACGAGTAATGCGCCTTCCAGGATTATTTAGCATCCATTTTCGAGCTTCCTTTTTTAAAAAATGCTTCAATGGCGCAAAGAAAGCCCTGTCTAATGGCTGCAGCGCTTGCGTGGTATGACTCGGCAAACAAACTAATATTATCTCGTGGCTTTCTGCGAAATCCAACATTTCCAGTGAATTCCTATGAGATGAATGACCGTCCAGTATCAAAATAGTTGGACCAGGAGGCTTTTTAGGAAAGAAATGCTCTTGAAGCCAGGTAAAGAAGAGCTCAGTCGAGATGTAAGACGATTTTTTATTCATCAGTACTTTTGACCCGGGAGGAAGTCCATCCCCAAATTCGGTTTTTTGCCTGACGCCCTTAAAAATAACAGTGGGAGGCAAAAAATGGCCTTCCGCGTTACAGCAGGCTATGATGGTAACATTCTCACCTCTCTCACTGGAAGTAACTGTATGCACATCTTTGGCACCCCTGCTGGCAAGTACAAAACCAGATTCATTATTGATTTGAAACCCGGTTTCATCCATGTTAAATACGTTACCAGGCTTCCCAAAAATACCGTACTCTGTGAATACTTCCGTCAGCAAATTAAAAAAGCCTCCAACTTCTTCTCGGTTCATTCCTTCAGCTCTGGCAAGAGAAAGCCCTTGAGCTTGCCGGATACTCAGCTCCTTATTTCTCCGTAAAAACGAATTAAACCAATCGTAACCGGCCATTTGTTTCTCCCGATTGAAGTTGTGGCGAATATCTAACTTTTCAGCAAACTGGTATGCGATACTTCTGACACATTCACGATCTGGCGCAAACCCTTTTTTTTCTAAGGCTTTTATGTGTTTCACCAGTCTTTTTTCGTTTTCTGTTCCTAAGCACCCCGACGGTCCCAAAGGAAGATCTTGGGTATTACCAGACTGCCTTCTACGACGCAGAGTCCTAGCAGGAATTTGGTAAATTCGAGATGCCTCATTTATACCCATTGCACCATCATTAATTTGTTGTAGGGCTTCTACTAAATTTTCTTGTGTCCATAATTTTCGAGGTTTTGCCGAAATCTTGCGATTATAACGAGTGGGCATCTCTGGAAGTGAAATGAGATACAAATATTCAGTTAGATTTTTTAATTAGTGAAAATCTAAACCGGGGCATCTATCCCGAATTTTGTGTGGCCATGTCTCCTTTTCGTAGGGGAGAGATGCCTCAGTCGGGCACGATTCGTTCCTAACAATTCCCGCCCGGTGAAACTACACATCCCTAACATAACCTATTTGTATCTTAATATCCGCGTAAAGCATTTACTTCCAGCGCACACATCGCAAACTAACAGTGATCGTATATGATCCAGAGTTACATCAGGGTACGTATAACAGAGTACTCACCTATTTTTGGCTAATAATTCTCGAATATGAACCGCCAACTGAACGGAAACAAGTGCCTTCTCTGTTACTTTGGGCAACTGAACTAGCGTGCTGGCGGCGCCGATTCGTTACGAACAGTTTTGAAATGCTAACGAGTGGGGCATCTCTCCCTGTGGGGCACCTAACCCGGAATTACCTTACTACAAAAGTTTTAAAGAATTCGATGGGTGATATATTGGTTTAAGGACATGCAGGACTTTTTCACAATAAAATACATTTATTGAATTAAAATATAAAAATTTTTCCCATATGATGCGAACTTTCTGCCGGCCGCTGTACCTATATAAAATGCTCAAAAGTTGCAACATGAATAAAAAACTCGATTAGAAATAGTAGTTCTCTCTCGGCGACTTCCTCTATTTTCCCATTTCCTATTTGCGTTTTAGTTTTAGTCCTATTTTTACGCCTCCTACATACCAAACTGTTGGTTTCCTTTTTATTGATCTTCATGCCGTAGTATTCTGTCAAAACTGCTTCCACTTTGTTCAGAGCCACTCCTAATTCTTCTTTACTGGATGCTAACACTGATAGTTCTAAAATTTTCACACCTGTACGCACCTTTTCTTTTTGACAAATATTTATATGATGTTCCGTTTGCAATATTCTGGAATCTCACCTGTCTGGCATATATACCTAACTAGTTTAAATAAACGCGCTCTTACCTCTTGACCTGCACACTATAAGATTTCTGCTTGCAATACGTCTAAACAAATGGTGCTTTGTTTTTCTTCAAACTAGCTCAAACTCTTCCCTCATTATAGAACAATCAAGGTTATCCCCCTCTACACTATATCCCCTAGTTCTTGTCGCTATAAACTGACTCTACAGCCTCATCACTAGACCCGGGACTTTTAGGCAACTGTAATCATGACAATAGGTTGCTAAAACGGCAATAGAATTTCAAAAAAAACAAGTAAAAGAATAATTTATAAAACGGATTACTTTTATAGACAATCCTTTCAGTTTGATTTTTATCCTACATTTATAGGTTTCAACACAATTAATAGAGATTTATTAAACAATAAAATCATAGATGTTTCAATCAAAACACAAAAAGTGTCTTTTAACATTGGAAATGTTAATGTTCGTATATGAGGCCAGAGTTACAATTTTTGTCCAAGGCCACCCACACGAAAGTGTCGAGGTCATATGACGTATACTGAGATAACGCAGCGCTCGAGTGGTGAGAGCCGGGAGCCTACTATAGTGTGAAGTGTGCACAGTATGAGTATGCCCGGAGAACATGACGTAAAATAGTATATTGTGTATAACGAGCATGGAAAGTGACAAATTTCATACGAGCGTGAAATCACACGAGTTTAAAGGAAATACACTTTCCATCGAGTTATGTACACTATTTTTCCCACGATAAAAAGTTAATTATGTTTTATGTAAGGTGTTATCATTTCCAATGTCCCGATGGTTGCAATGATTGCGATATCTGTGAATTTCTTAAATCTGTTTCTGTTTGGCTTAGCTGTAACATATAACATATTTTCAAAATTATCTGACGTTGAATTATGAAGTTTTTCTGTTAAAATATTTTTATACAAAGAACCACACCTTTCGACTGCGACGTATCGTGGACATATTTCTAACAGTCTACCTTCTACTTACTACCTTTCGATCTACTACCTGCAATCGTACCTACAACCGTTCAGCTAGGTATTTTGAAGGGAAAATGATTTATTCAAGGTTTTAGAGCTTAAAATCATGCTAGAGTGTTCTGTTCTATGGTCGAAAATGTTCTTAAGATTCGAAACATGGCAATAAAAGACAGTAATAATACAGGTATTCAGCCCACATCTAACTATAGGTGAAGAAAAAGAAAGGCAGGGAAATCGTTTTAGTCCAAACGGCTATTAACCTTCAAAATGCGTTTCATGAAAAAAATTTAATTGGACCCTATTAAGGCAAATACAAATAGGGTCCAAATTAAAATTTTTTTCATGAAACGCATTTTGAAGGTTAATAGCCGTTTGGACTAAAATCCCAGCCCTACTCATCACTATAGTTAGATGTGGGCATGAATACCTGTATTATTACCGTCTTTACAGGTTTCGAATCTAACCTATCCATAATATTACCCTGTTACTTTTATGTAAAACAATAATTTCTACACTCTGCCCTATTTTCTTCTTCATAAAAATTCCTAGTTCCGAATTTCCTCCTACCGACCCTGTGTGTATTTTCTTATTAGTAATTTTAGTAATATTTGTGAAATTTATGGCAAATGAAACACTATGTAAAAATATTATCGACGTTTCGCACAAATAATTATACAATTTCTTATTAGTGTGTTATTGAAAATTGCTTATCAAGTTTTGGGCAGATCCGAAGAATCCACTAAACGATAGAGAGGACTGTGTTGCATGGAATACGCTATGACCTATAAAAAATAACAAAACCAATAAATTTACCAAAATAATTCAATTTGTCATCAACTTATGGGAACTTCTAAAATAATTTTACGGACTTACTAATTTCTGAGTAACCTACATCGACGGAATTAAATGTGCAGCTGGATGTTAGGTTATTTTAGGAAACTGTCTGTTGCATCTAAAGCCTTAAACCAAGAATGTTTACATTACATTAACGTGGGTAATTTAGGATACAGAATGTTCCAGAAGCGTATTTTGGAAGAAAAAATTATACATTATACTTAAGTACACATAATGTATGATTAAATGAAAATTGGCTAAAATATAAGTTTGAAATACATCTTTGTGAATCATAGAATATTACTGTATTTACACATTTCTGTGCTTCAATACCAATAAATGTTACAAATTCATTCAATTTTAAGTTCAACACAATCCTATGAGGGTATGTCCGGAAACGCTTCATTAAAGAGTTGGCCCCTTCCCAAGATATAGCCTAAAGTTAGGCTTTTATACTTTCTTTCTCAAATTTGGTGAAAGATGAAGAAATGAATTTTGATGAAGATTTTCTACCATCGGAAAAGCTTGCAAGTGACACTTTTTCAACCATCCCTTATCATTTAAATGGGGAAAACAGCTACCCCCATTATATGTTTTATGTTTTCGCCCATTTAAATGATAAGAAATGGTCGAAGAAGTGTCTCTTGCAAGCGTTTCCGATGGTAAAAAAATCGATAAAAATTCAGTTTTTCATATTTCACCAAATTTGAGAAAGAAAATAAAAGCCTAACTTTAGCCTATACCTTTGGAGGGGGGCAACCTTTAACGAAGCATTTTCGGACATACCCTCATAGGAACTTTTTCTCTCATTTTGAGGTCCTGAATTCATGGGAAAATAACATGGGTAATTACGTTTTTGAGGACTCCTGTTCCTCATGTAAAGAAGTTACAACGGTGGTAAAATTAGCAATTGAAAGATTTTTTCTTCTGCGTATGAGGGTATATCAAAAACTCTATTAATACAACTTTCCACTTTATTAAAGCATTAAAAGCAAAAATTATATTAATAATTTTCAACACAGTGGATGAATCAAGAACTTTGACGTAAATTCACTATGAATTTTTAATAAGATTAATATTCTACTCCTGAAGATGCTGACGTTGTCAGCGAAACACGTGTCGAGTTTAATTACTGTGTCACTAGCTTTTGGCGTGTGGGGTTAACTTATTAAAAATTCATAGTGAATAATTTTAAAACTAAAACCGAGACTAAAACACAGAAATTTATCAGATTATTTATGACAACTTAATTTATTCTAATCAAAGTCGTCTTTGATTCTTATGAATTTTATAATTATTCGTCTGAACTGCCAATATTTATCGAGAATTATCGACGTTTGCCGAAAAAATGGCATATTTTATTAGGAGCTAATGTGCTTTTTGTGCCTCATCTGTAGTTCGTTCGTTCGTTCGTTCGTCAAACGTCTACAGATTCGCCACAAAAAGCATCACTTTAGCTCCTTATAAAATAATATACTCGTACTATTGTTGGTTGTTGTTTCGTGGGAATTTCTATTATATTCGAGTTTGTACAAAGTTTCTCGTTCTTTTTCAACCGTAATGTAACATTTATTTTGCGTTTATTTTGAGAAGAACAATAATTACTGTCTTGCGTTGAATTTTTATTTACATAGTATATAAATTTTTTTTTTATTTTAGTAATATTTGTGAATTTATGGCAAATGAAACACTATGTAAAAAATATTATCGACGTTTCGCCTCTGGTTGGAGGCTTTATCAAGATTATATATTTAAAAGTTTACAAAATGTATAAAAGTGACAAAATTTTTTCTTAATAAAAATGTAAATAACAGTAACTAAGAACTTATATTAAAAATAGAAATTATACGTAGCACACATGATTTTGTAAAAAATATGAAGGAGGAAAGAAATGTACATAAATTAGAATCAAGTGGTAGAGAACAGATTTACGTTATTATGTCACTGTAAATTTGACTTAAATTTTGAATGTCAGATCTGTCATTCAAGAATAAAATAGTAGTATTGTGAAAATCGAAATTGTGTTTAGTATCTTTTATGTGTTTACTGATAGCTGAATTACTATTTTGGTAAGTATGTTGTTTTAACCTAGTTTCAAGGTGATTTTTGGTTTGCCCAATGTATGTTTTATTACAGTTATTACAATTAATTTTGTATACAATATGAGTTTTCATTAATTTTGGAATTGGAGTTTTTAAACGAGAATTTAAAAATTGTAAGTTGTTATGCTTTTTATGAGCAATTACAAAATTATGTTTTAATAATAATTTATTGATGTTATGTGATATGTGTTTTATATATGGTAAAGAAATGTAATTTTTAGGTTCTTTTTGGTTTTGATTGTCGTTATTGTTATTATAATAATGATGTAGTCTATTTTTTATAATTTTGTCAATAAAATTTCTTGGGTAGTTATTTTTTATTAAACAATTTATGGTTTTGTTTAATGCATATTGTCTGAATTGTGGACTGGAGAGTTTGATTGCTCTGTCAGTCAAGCAAATAACGATACTTTTTTGTGACAAGTGGGTTGTTTGGAATTAAAATGAATATAACGGCCAGACCAAGTGGGTTTTGTGTACCATTCTGTTTCTATTGAATTATTAATTTTGTATAGTGTTAAGTCTAAGAAGTTAATTTGGTTATTTTTTGAAATTTCTATAGTAAATTGTAATTTGGGATGATAATTATTGAATTGATGAAGAATTTCATTTTCTTTGTCGGGAGGAATAGCAGTAAGACAATCATCTACATAACGTACAAAAAAAGGTAGATTAAATGATAATTTAGGAATAACAGTGGTTTCTAAATCTTCTAAAACTAAAAATAATAATTTTATATCTAAATTATTAAATGAAAATAATATCTCTTATACACTTAGCACTAAACTTAAAATACAAAATTCCCTACCCCCACGTATATATGGCCTCCCAAAATTACACAAAATTAATATCCCATTTAGACCAATAGTATCATGTATACAAAGTCCTTTTTATAAATTATCAAAATATTTATCTAATATTTTATCTAACATCACAGGTCAAAATGAATTTTACATCAAAGATTCTTGGTCATTTAAAGAAAAAAGCAAAAATTTTTATTTCCCTGAAAATTATATATTTATTTCACTTGATGATGTATCTCTCTATACCAACATTCCATTAAATCTAGCAATTACAATAATCAAAAAAAACTGGAATAAAATTGAACCTTTCACGTCACTTACTTTAAACAATTTTATTACAGCCATTGAACTTACCTTAACCACTACATATTTCAAATTTAAAGATAAAATTTATAAACAAACTGATGGCTGTGCTATGGGTTCTCCAATTTCAAGCACTATTGCCCAATTAGTTTTAGAAGATTTAGAAACCACTGTTATTCCTAAATTATCATTTAATCTACCTTTTTTTGTACGTTATGTAGATGATTGTCTTACTGCTATTCCTCCCGACAAAGAAAATGAAATTCTTCATCAATTCAATAATTATCATCCCAAATTACAATTTACTATAGAAATTTCAAAAAATAACCAAATTAACTTCTTAGACTTAACACTATACAAAATTAATAGTAATTAATAGTAATTAGTAGTAGTAGTAGTAGTAATAGTAATTAATAGTAATTCAGCTATCAGTAAACACATAAAAGATACTAAACACAATTTCGATTTTCACAATACTACTATTTTAGAACAAGAAAAAAACTTAAAAGCTAGACTGGTTTTAGAAATGATACACATCCAAAAAGATAAAAATTCCTTGAATGACAGATCTGACATTCAAAATTTAAGTCAAACTTACAGTGACATAATAACGTAAATCTTTTCTCTACCACTTGATTCTAATTTATGTACATTTCTTTCCTCCTTCATATTTTTTACAAAATCATGTGTGCTACGTATAATTTCTATTTTTAATATTTAAGTTCTTAGTTACTGTTATTTACATTTTTATTAAGAAAAAATTTTGTCACTTTTATACATTTTGTAAACTTTTAAATATATAATCTTGATAAAGCCTCCAACCAGAGGCGAAACGTCGATAATATTTTTTACATAGTGTTTCATTTGCCATAAATTCACAAATATTACTAAAATTATTAAAAAAATGGCACAAATAATTATACAATAGTATATAAAAGTTAGGTTATTAAAAATAAGATCGGAAAAGTGACTGGAAATAAAAGATAAAATAAGTTAATAGGTAGTTCGTAGTTTACGTTTCATTAGTTGAACCACAACACGCTGTGTACTATGTGAATACAATAAATAGTGTGGGAATAGATTCTTATTAATTTGGGATTTGTGCTTAAACTTTCTGACGAGTGCAAGACTAAAGATCTTCCAGATATATTGTCACTGAACAGACTACTACACTGTGATCTAATACAATAAATAATTTTGTTTATAAAAAAGTTTTTTACTTAAACATAATATGAAACGTATAAAACGCACTGGAACGTTGTGGGTGGATTACGAAAATCCGTAGTTCGCGACAAAACACCCCAAAGTTCCACATACTGACGTCAGTATGTCCCATACCAGTGGTCATCAACAGCTGCGCAATGACCAACCAACAACCATCGTTTATAGGTATATGTTTATAGTAAACCAAGGCGTAATAGTGAGGCGCGACAGGCGCGAGATAAACTTATGAAGATTTTATACTCAATATATGCCAAAGTTCTTCTGCCAAGGTGGCTGAAGTTAGATTTGAATTTATAATTATTGCAATTCGTGTGTATAGAGGCAAATAAGTACCTACTAATAAAATGGATTCACTAGATAATAAGGTAGATATTCAGTGATACATTTTTTATTTTGACGATTATAGACGAGAAACTCAAGAAACTGCTCTTGTTGTTGACATTGGCAATAAAATATTAAACTGTCTAGCTCACAAATTGCCTTCAGCTATTACCCAGAAATTGTATTGTCCTTTGTCCTACTTGCTGGCAATTTCTTTAAAATTGCTGGTAGGCCAATATTATGGCTGATGTAAGAAACCTGAGATAGGCAAGTACTCACTGAAAAGATATTAATTCATGTGTTGCCGTGGTGTAGTGGTTATCACATCCGCCTAACACGCGGAAGGTCCCCGGTTCGATCCCGGGCGGAAATATACAAGTTTTTTTTTTCTATTGTCATATCTGTGAGAAAATTTCTTTTGCATCTTTAAAAATATTTTCTTGCATCTTTAAAAATGCTGCGAAATGCAATTTAAAAATATTTGATTATGAAAAATGCCATCACTCAACTATGCGATCTAAGTATTTACTTACTTATTTCTGCAACAGAATATAAGAAAAACAGAGTGAAGATTATCTGCCAAAACATAATGTAGAACATAGGTACCTACGCAAAAAATGATCGATCCAATTCATACTAGGTACGACGGCAGCTATCCAAACAATGTTCACATTCATCAATTTATCCATAATACTCATCATACGTAAACAAGTTCTACTGCGGAATTTGACAACGCATTGTTCAAATATAAAATGTTGTCATCAAGATGTAGGTAATTCGCAATGGAAGGTGCATTTTAATTTTATTGTTTGCAAAACTTCAATGTTCACGACCACACGCTCTAAGTTATTTATTCAGGATGTTAGATGAAAATGTGAAAGAACTTTTTAATGCATTTACAAACGAGCGCCAAGACTCATTGTGCCAAAGACGAAATGGTTTTGCGTCAGTAAGAACTAGTAATCCAGGCACTCTTAAATTCAGAAATTAAAAGGCTTTAAAAATATCTTGGGCGGTACCTGAATGACTCTCGAAGAAAACTCGCGGAATTTAAAGCAGAAACACTCAAATTTCTAGTCAACTGCATATGGATAAAGTATATTCCATGTTAGGTTTCAAAATAGGTACTATACTTGGGCCGCCGAACAGACGGAGTGATCACCCTGCAAGCATGAGCTCTAGACGGGACCACTATCAATTTAGGACGACAGAACCGCAGTGATGCGCTTTCTTTAGACCCAACGAAGTCGCATCGCTCCAGTTCGGTCATCATAAATTAATATTGGCCACGCTAGAGCACGCTCTTGCAGGGTGATCACTCCGTCTGTTGGGCGGCCCAAGTATAGTAGTAGAAGAGACGAGTGTTATGCATCATATTAAATGGTACAAGTAAAAAATATACTTACAACAAATATTATTCTTGATTCAAATTAATATTATCATAACAGGAAAACATTGCAACACGGAAGCATATCCTGACCTCATGGAATACAGCATATTTGCGTTTCAGGCCCTTTTGTTAAGTTTACTCCTAGGGGTTACATTCGGACATGGCAACCGCAAGAAATGGTAAAAATTCTTAACTCGTATAAAATCATAAGTTGGATTTTTCAAGGTTTAAATTATAAAATTCTATGTCGGGTACTTACTGGTAAAGCAGGAAATTATTGCTCACAGCAACAAGCATTGCTGCTAAAAATAACAATACAATTTTAGCAGAAATCTATTGCCAAAAATCTGTTCCATAAAGAAAGCTTATATAAATTGCAGAATGGGCAACTGATCATTTTTCTTTCATTTCAAAGACCGCTTAAATGTTATCACTCTTACATTCGGTATTATCATATGTATATGTACAGGGTATCCCACGACGACCTTACACGATCTATATATAGAAAAGTATATATAGTAGAATTATACAAATTTGCACAGTTAGATAATCAAGGATGCTCATTTCGACTAAAATATTTTTGACTTTCTGCGACTTCCGGTTATACCGGAAATAGACACCAACTTCCTTATTTTAAATGGAATGCCCACATTTTTATTATGGATTTAGATTTTTGGTCGAATTTTAAGGTCACCTAATGCAAAACATCATATGTGTGAAGTGCACTCTCTTGGAGATATTAGACGTTAAAAATCGTTATTTTTCAAATTTCATCAGTTATAACTTGGAAACGGTACGAGATTAAGAAAAATGATTTACATGTCCCTATCGTAGTTTTTAATTATCTATCTAATGGGTCTGAAAAATACTGCTTCCCGATTGGCAACTTTTTGTCATTTTTTGACCAATTAGGAGGCAGTATTTTCCACACTTAATAGATAGAGAATTAAAAACTAGGATAGGGACATGTAAGTCATTTTTCTTTATCTCGTACCGTTTCCAAGCTATAATTGATGAAATTTGAAAAATGACGATTTTTAACGTCTAATATATCGAAGAGGGTGCACTTTACACATTTGATGTTTTGCATAAAGTGACCATAAAATTTGACCAAAATTCTAAATCCGTAATAAAAATGTGGGCATTCCATTTAAAATAAGGAAGTTGGTGTCTATTTCCGGTATAACCGGAAGTCGCAGAAAGTCAAAAATATTTTAGTCGAATTGAGCATCCTCGATTACCTATTAGTGCAAATTTGTGTAACTCTACTAAACACACTTTTCCATATACAGATCGTGTAAGGTCGTCGTGGGATACCCTGTATACTTACATATAACTTTAATTCATTATTTCTGTTTTTGTAATAAAGCGCCCAATATTTTAATGGTATGCACGGAAATGAAACTTGTTAAAACACAATAACTGTGTCACTGAGCACCACTAAAGGCAAACTTTTTCCCATTTAATGAAATCTCTATCTCTGCTAACAACAAAGTTGCCCATATTATCCTACATTACGTAGGACACCCTGTACATAGGTTATGTAGACGAGGTGCGTTTACATTAATAATTGGGTACCTACATATTATGTCTACGATCTTATCTATACTTTTTCCCACGACCTCCTAGGAAAGCGGCACGTTGAATACAGCATATTAGGCCGGAAACTTGACAATTGCATTGCCCGTGCGCTAAATTCGCAACTGTGCTGTAATATTTGAAAATAGCACAGGTTCATTTAAATTTTGTAGGCTGCTTTGAGATCTTGACGTTTACTGAACAAATATCATGTCACGTCCCTTTTTAAATCCAATAACATTTTATCATAAGAGCTTAGATTTTACCAGAAAAATTTTTCAGTTGTCACGAGAGGTTGCCTGGCAATTTCTTGAGTGACAATTTACATGAAAATTACGAGATGTTAGTCGAGTAATTTTTGAAAATGTCAGAAAGAAATTGGGCACCTCGAGTGCACAATTGGGTACTTGCATAAATTAAAACTTGCACTTTTTTTATCATATTTTGAAAATATGTGTTAAGTTTATCGTGACCGTATATAATGAGATTATTTTGTGTAGTAATAAGAATATAATTTCATTTTTAGTTTCAAATCGCGGAGCACGCGCTAGTAAGCCATTTAGCCTTGAGCAGTCGTATTGACGTCGCATAATCTAGCTCACGTCACAGCCTGACGTGCTACTTTTGCCTGTTGGCAACATTTCGTGTCTGTTGTCCCTGCTCGCCTAACTGTATCACTTGTTATCAGCCCTTCAATTTGTTGTTTATTACTTTACTGAGGAGTATGAATCTTTTATTAATGCACAGTTAAACACTAGAAATAAGAAGAAGAAGAATAAACTAATTATTAGTGTATTTCAGGATCATTAGTACATTTTCATTTTCCACCTTGGCTGCCCTGAGCCCCGTCATACAGTGACAGTTATAAATTAGGTAAACACAAAATTTTCGTTTCACTCATTAATTTGTGTCCACGTTGTTGTTATTTCACAACTAGTACGAATCACAAATCCATCTGTAAAATGCCCGCAGAAGGTTCTTGCAAGCAGAATCCCATAATCAACCTAAAATAGCCGCGTTCATGATAGTTAGAGTTTAGAGGTGTTTTTGTTCTACTTATTTACAGTTGCGAACTATAAAATATAATGGATTTTTAACAACAAATTGCTACTGAGCTCCACCATAGTTCCGTTTCCCAGCAAACACCATGAACGTACGCACGAAACAATTTCAAGACTTACAGACAGCTGTCCACAGATTAGAGACTGAACCGGAAGCGGCCATTTCGATTTAGGAATTCACAGTCTGCGTCTTATCGACGTCACCGTATAGTTTCAATAATTCACAGATGGCGCCATAAGCATATTTAGCGGGAAATATTTTTTCCCCAATAATTTGAATTACTTTAGGAATGTATTTCTGACCTCCCAAAGATTATAATTTCGCAAAATCCCAAATTCATGCAAGTACCCAATTGACAAATTTTGCCAGGTAAAATCTAAGCTCCAATGATACCTATTGATCATGACTATTTCACAAAACAAACCACAAAATTCAAACCTATGCTGTATTAGTTGAGAAAAATTCATTTCATTAATGGTATGATCTTAACCATATTTTATTAGTAATGTCAAATGCTGGTTACGTGTGTGAATAAATTGAGTTGCTAGACAATGTCCTGGTAGTCCAGGAAACTTTAAAATTTTTTCGCTGTAAAACCATCTAGGTTGGTGAATTATTCGAAATCGACATTATTGAGACAGGAAAATGAAAGGCTATAAACACACAAAGCTGAAAATTTCATAAATTTTCTTAATATGATGCGCAGTTTTTAAGTAAACTGAAGCTGAAAATGAAAAAAATGAAAAAGTATATTCTTTGGCCCGAATGTACTCAGAAACTATACCTATGCTTTTATTTTTATGATCTTTCATTCAACTGTTTTAAATATGTTGATTTCAAATCATTTTAATTTTCCATAAGAAAGTTTTTTATATATGGCCAACTTTCTGCCTGTCACTGTATATTTCATAGCATTATTAAATTATCCTCAATAATTTTGGTACAAAATCAGATTACCTAGTTACCATTCTGCATTAATTATAATAACACAAATTAGTTCAGACTCGACACCCAAGAAGTTTCTAAACCTCCAGTAGATTGTTATAAGGTTGTTCAACATCATCCACCTCGTTCTTAAGTAGGAAGTGTGAAGGCATGGTAGTTCCACACGAAGAACAGGAAGAATCAACACTGCTATGGCATGTTAACGCATAGAGAGCAGAGAACGAGACGTGGTGCGTTCCTAGAAGGAAGAAGGGAGGCGAAAACCGAAACTAGGAAGAAATGGAGTGAAGAGGCCTGAAGGAACGTAAAATAGCAATGGAGACCAATTAGGAGAATTAGAATTTTTTGTAACTTGCATAAATGAAACGTTTCTGCATTAACGCAGTAGCATACATATATACTTACTTTAAATAAATTTCGTTATTGAACTTGAATGTTAAAAATTCCTATTAAATTTATAAGAAAATGTATACATCATACATCATAAATAAAACCATCCAGACGGTTAATGAGATGCCCGCTGTCTCATTCTCTCATTCCTCTTTTTATAATATCCGCTTTCGTATTATCGTCGCTTGCGATCGTCTGCAATCGTGAAAAATCATGAAGCGACCAGCGTGTTTTAGCGTATCGTTGCTGGAACCGTCGTACAACTATTGCAGTAATAATAATAATTATTCTCGTGTTATGTGGTGGGAGTGCGACGGCGGCGGCGGCGGACGTTCGAACGCTGCAGCGGCAAGGTATTGTACTCATCACCTTATTAAGTCTGGAATGTGTGCCCATCGGGTTAGGGTATTTACTTCACTATGGGGTTAGGTTATTGGATACAGACTGAATGTACTTTCAAAAAATTAGTCCTAATATATATGTATACATTAATAAACAATTTCATTCGTTGCAAAGGTAGGACGAGAAGGTAAAAGAGAATGATAATTCGTTTTGCAGAATGAACTTGCTCGCAGCTATATTCAGTTACTTATACCTCATAGTAATTCGAAGACGTCCTGTCCTGACAAAACTGTTTCATTGAAAAGTGGAGGGGATTAGTCTGATGTCGGGAAGCCCGAGTCGAATTACTGAAACAATTGTATCAAAAATAATGAAACTTTGAATGATATGGTTAACCTTCATTACGAATCTTTCTTATAAAAATTTAAGAAGTTTTGTTTTACGGCGGTTGGGTATAATTTCGTACGCGTGAAAGTAGTTAAAATTAGCAAAACTTATTTCGCGGGATAATAAGCAAGTAGTTAGAAAATCAGAGCCTCAGGCCAGGCCATCGAGTTCTCCAGGTGCCATCGAGTTCTTCGGCAGTGACCTTGAAAGAGACCAGAGGCTGCTGAAGGAGTCGTTGCGTCATCCGAAGAAGTGTCTTCAGCAGCGGCATCTGCAGCAGCCTCTGGTGTCTTTCAAGGTCATTGCTGAAGAAGTGTGCATGTCTTCAGCAGCGTCTGGTGTCTTTCAAGGTCATTGCCGAAGAAGTGGGCATGTCTTCAGCAGCGTCTGGTGTCTTTCAAGGTCATTGCCGAAGAAGTGGTCTTCAGCAGCGGCCAGGCGCATGCGCCGGGGCTATTCCTCAGGTCAGTCCACCCAGTTCTTCGGCAATGACCAGAGGCTGCTGAAGAAGGGCCTCTGGTGTCTTCGGGGCCTTTGGTTGTGGCTCAGGCGCCTGCGCCGGGGCTTAAAAAGTGCGCGTGTTGCTCATTGTTGCGCAATGGAAGAATGTTCTGGAAATGCTGATGCAATAGTACGCAGATGTTGCAGAATTAATGTTTTTTCCCCTTCTACGCTGAAGGAGTCCTCGAGTAATGTCTTCAGCAACGACTTCTGCCTCTGGTGTCTTTGGGGCCTTTGGTTGTGGCTCAGGCGCCTGCGCCGGGGCTCTATGAGAGTGGGCGGGGCAACAGCCAATGATAGAGGTTGTGGGCGGCATCCAATGGGTGTGGTTGTGGGTGGTAAGGTTCAACTACTGCTAGATGCCTTTGGATGTGACCCAGGCGCCTGCGCCGGGGTTTTCGCAAACGTTCTGGAAATGACGCCGACCGGGATTCGAACCCGGGTCCCCGCGCACCGTAGCCCTCGCTAAACCCACTGAGCTAATCGGATGCCTACATGCCCGTCTTTTAAATCATCCATATATACTTAGGATTGTAAACAGAAGTTTCTCGGAAATTCCAATGGTTGCAATTGTTTATACTAAATAAATATTGATATCAAAGTTTAAGAAAAAAGCACGTTCGCCGCCGATAAGAGATGTTATAATTGTTTTTATTATGGGTAAAAAACCTTTCAACTCGCCGACAGGATTATGTTTGTTTAGGTTTGCTCCCACGTTCTGTATATGCACATACTACGTTGTAGACACTACAAGGTGACCCGTTTATTTGTTTGTATTATTACAATAAAATAACATTCTAGAACATTCGTCAGTTTGTTTATTTTGATACGTACTTTGTTTTGAAATTACTTGTTATCTTAATTCGTTTCGGACACGTGTGGGAACCATCTGGTGAGTGCTGGAAGTACTAATTGAGTGTCGGTAATATAGAACACATGTAGATTTCTGTTACACTTACTGGAAAGTGCAAATTGAATGTCGGTAATATAGAACGCATGTAGATTAGGGCCCACTGCACACACCACTTGCCCCGCCCACTTAGGTCATGGAGGGTATCAAATTAACCAGCTCGATGAGACAAATAGGAATCTATAGTTATTCTCTGTCTGTCTGTCTGTCTGTCTGTCTGTCTGTCTGTCTGTCTGTGTCTGTGTCTGTCTGTCTGTGTCTGTCTGTCTGTCTGCCTGCCTGCCTGCCTGTCTGTCTATCTGTCTGTCTGTTACATCAGCCGTTCGTGTCAACAACAACATTCAATGCCAATGACGAAATTCGCATACCAATCCACCAACAAGACGTTTACGTACTGCCGCATCTAAGCTGCATCTACATAGAGGGGTTTTTCCTCTTTCTATTCTTGCTTGTGTCATCAGCCATGGTGTTTGCGGATAGAGCTGTCTGGGTCAACAGCTGTCTGGTGTCAACAGACAGCTTGTCATTCGCATACCAATCCACCAACAAGACGTTTACGTACTGCCGCATCTAAGCTGCATCTACATAGAGGGGTTTTTCCTCTTTCTATTCTTGCTTGTGTCATCAGCCATGGTGTTTGCGAATAGAGCTGTCTGTGTCAACAGACAGCTGCGTCAACAGCTGTCTGGGTCAACAGCTGTCTGGTGTCAACAGACAGCTTGTCAAAAAAAATCACGCTTCTAGCATACATTTATTGGAAAGCACACAACAAATATTTCTAACATAATGGGGAGTATTATTCAGTAATCAATTCATTAGTTTAGTTAGTTCCCATGGAATACGGTAAATTATATAATATAATTTATTATATTAAAATACATTTTGTCAATTAAAATAATATAATACTGTTCATAATATGATATTATTATATTAAAATACATTTTATTCATTAAAATAATATAACAGTGTAATCAAACTCGTGACGATTAAAATACATTTTGTCAATTAAAATAATATAATACTGTTCATAATATGATTTGATAATATTATATTAAAATACATTTTATTCATTAAAATAATAAAATAGTGTAATCAAACTCGTGACGCTGCTTATACATCGTTGGCTGCAACAAGAGAAAAATCATAGTTACGAAATTATACTAGTAAACAAACAAACAAACAAACAAACAAACAAACAAACAAACAAACAAACAAACAAACAAAGAAACAAACAAACGGACAAACAAACGAACAAACAAACGGAGGGACAAACAAAGAAATAACTTCATTCATTATAAACAAACAAACAAACAAACAAACAAACAAACAAACAAACAAACAAACAGACAAACAAACAAACGGACAAACAAACGGACAGACAAACAAACAAACAAACGGGCGGACAAACAAAGAAATAACTTCATTCATTATAAAAACAATTAATTTTCCACTACTAAAATTGTGAATCACAAAATCGGCAATTTTCCACTACTAAAATTGGGAAGTCCAAAATCCACACTTTTTATCTACTATCACTGCATATTAAAAAATCTAAATACTTTACTTACGATTTACAATATTGACCCAAATGACCACAAGTTCACTGCACGATTCCAACAAAATTATCCAAAATTAGTCCAGAAAATAAAACATTTTCGGTTTCCGTTGCCATGTGCGATACATTTCCGCACATAATCATTTTGGGTTGGTTCTAAAGATATAAAATAGTTTACAATTATGGAACAGATACGTGAGCTTTTTAACTACATATAATGAAATTATTATGAATGAGTTTTATTAACAGAATGCTTGAAGAATAAAAGAAATGATTACTGCAAATGGACTTACTTTTAAATTTTCCGGTAAATTTTGGAGGATAAAATGGTACAATAAAATATCTCCAACATCATCTTGGCCAATTACAACATCCATATTGGGAAACTAACTTTTACCGCACCTATTCCGTGGGAACCAACTGAACTATTGAAGTGATTACTAAATAATAATTCTCGCAATTATATTCGTTCTATTTATCTCCCAGCTTTTGCCGAGCTTGCAAAATTTTGGTAACATGCAGAAGTTATCAAAAACAACAATCAATCGAGTGTTTATGTTTCTGGCGGTGGCCTTCAAACTTTTTATGTTCTAGAATGATTTTATTATAATAATACAAACAACAGGGTATAAAATAATCTCGATCATCTTGTAGAGTTTGCGACATATTAAGTGCACATGTACTTATTAGCATGCAGAATGTGGGAGTCAAACCAAACAAATATACATTTCCTGTCGGCAAAGTTGAAAGGTTTTTCTAGAACGTTCTTAGCTATTAATATTTCATCATAATAAAAACAATAAATCATAACATCTCTTATCGACTTCGAATCTATTGTTTCTTTCTCAAACTTTGATAACAATATTTATTTAGTGTAAACAATTACAAACGTTGGAATTTCCGAGAAAAAACATTAATTCTGCAACATCTGCGTACTATTGCATCAGCATTTCCAGAACATTCTTCCATTGCGCAACAATGAGCAACACGCGCACTTTTTAAGCCCCGGCGCAGGCGCCTGAGCCACAACCAAAGGCCCCGAAGACACCAGAGGCCCTTCTTCAGCAGCCTCTGGTCATTGCCGAAGAACTGGGTGGACTGACCTGAGGAATAGCCCCGGCGCATGCGCCTGGCCGCTGCTGAAGACCACTTCTTCGGCAATGACCTTGAAAGACACCAGACGCTGCTGAAGACATGCCCACTTCTTCGGCAATGACCTTGAAAGACACCAGACGCTGCTGAAGACATGCACACTTCTTCAGCAATGACCTTGAAAGACACCAGAGGCTGCTGCAGATGCCGCTGCTGAAGACACTTCTTCGGATGACGCAACGACTCCTTCAGCAGCCTCTGGTCTCTTTCAAGGTCACTGCCGAAGAACTCGATGGCACCTGGAGAACTCGATGGCCTGGCCTGAGGCTCTCATTTTCTAACTACTTAAGCACTGATGCTTCTCTTGTTGCATATCTGACAGACATTCTCGTAAATAATGTGAAGATCCGCAGTTGAAAGAAGAAAGGAACCATGGATGCCCCAGAATCATTGAGTTAGACACAGTATAAAATGTAAGTTTGTGTATCTAATTGCAGAAGAAACCATAAGAAAACAAAGAAACTATGTTTTTCAGTTATCAGATCTATTTAGGGTCAAACATCTTCAATCATTTCCTTGGATTTCTCATTATTCAGAAGTTGGCTGGTTACTCGGTTTGGTGTTAACATTGGGTGGTATGCATAAAAAGTAGTACATGCTAATGCTACATGAAAAAGTATTTACTTCGTAGCATTTACTTTTATATATGTAGTATCTACTTCAGTTCCAAAGCATATGCTACACAAACGAAGTTTATACTACAATGCAAAGCATATACTTCGTGCTACTAAATACTGAAGTAGGCTACTACTACGTGTCGGAGTCAAAAAAAATTGACTTGTCAAATTTAGCTTTTCATTTTTCAAAATACCTAACTCAAATTAAACCTATTTTATTTGCCGATTTCAAAAGCTTTTTCTTATTTGCATAAAAATGAATTCCGATTCTGAAATAGAACAAGAATTCGAAGAAGAAATAAATGAATGCGTTCTGCTTTGTTCTTCTTGTAAAATATTATAAAATTTTGTTTGATAAGAGATTCCAAAAGTTAAAAACGAAAAAGAGGAAGCACTAAAAGAGCTAACTGCTGAATTTAATCATAACACGAAAAGGAACTTGACACAAAAAAGTTTTAAAAATTTAACAATATGAAACTTAAAATTGAAAAAATGTTAAGACATGAAATAAAAAAAATATTTTGTCTTAGTGGCAGCAAGAATTCTATAATCTATGGAACGTATAAAATAATCCAGTGCTGTATAGCGTACCGGGAGGCAATCCGAAGTAACACTAAGTCCGTTCGTTATTCTTTTCGTTTAAGTAATTCGTTACTTGCGAATGCCGTCAGCGGTTTCCGTGGGTAGGAAAGTATCGCAAACGGTTAGTAGTTTGATGTCCATGGGCTGGGTGAGTTCGACGCCCGTAGGGGTTAGTTTCTTTTTCTTATGTTTTTACACTCGTTTTTACATTATCTTTTTTACAAAAAATGCGTGTGTCTGGTCTCCGTCAGTTAAGCGGTCTGTTGCAAAAATGCGTTCTATCCTCTAAAACAGAAACTAGTGTTATTTTTCGATTTATAAACCACGTACCATATCGCAACTTGGAGAGCGATCTCGCACGTTGGATATGAGCCGACTTCATGTTACTTCGTATTTCGATACGATACGTGAGATATGAATATGCTACCGGGAGGCTAATTTCCGTTTCCTATACATACTGGTGACCGGAGGCATGAATTCGTATAGGGAACGTAGCGCGTTATGATGCACTACAAACCCTATCCGATTTGGTGATTCTCGCACAGTTAGGTGCCAGATCCATGGCCGCCTATACGTGCGATTTCTTGTCACTTTCTTTTACTTGCATTGCGTTACGTATTCGATTGTCAGTTGAGTTTGAAAATTGTAAGTGACGTTCAGCTACTAAGTTGTATACCGTTTGTTTACATGCAATGGCGAATGCATATGCAAGCAAAGAAGGTAGTGTTTTTACATTGTTTGATAAAGCCTGTCGTGTTATCGGAGAATCTGTTGAACGAAGACAAAAGTGTCTTGAGTTAAGAACAAAATTCAACACTGAGCTATATGCAAATAATGCGGCAAAATGGCTCAAAGAATATTCGAAAGCGTCAAAAACTAACTGGATTGTCAAACGTAATTATAAAGATCCAGAAAGGTACGTCTTCAGGAAAGATTGTCTGCCAACATTCGGAAAAGAACAAAAAGTCTCATCAGCAACTAAGGCAGCGTAAAAAGGAATGCACAGTTAAGATATGCATTTGGGTTCGAAAAGATACGGCCGAGGATACGGCCAATACCTAGAAGAATTGACAAATTGAAATACAAACAATTTAGTAGAAGCTTCTGTTAGAGTATTTAAAGACGTTGTTTTGAAGCGGTGCCGAGCCTTCAATCCTGTGGCCTTACTTGAATTCGTGATACATGTGTTGGAAACGCACCATCAAAAACGTATACAGAAATTTGCAAGTTTTCGCTTAGCAAAACCTGAACTAGAGTTTAAGAAATTCTACAAGAAAGCTAACGATCTTCAAGTCGAGAAAATCCAGGACAACTTATACCACGTGAACTCTACACAAGAAACAAATCTTGTGTAAGTACGTTGTATATACAGATTTGAATCTATGCGAATGTCCAGCTGGCATAGGAGGGGATTTTTGTAAACATCTTTGCGCTGTTCAGATTAACTATGGTATCGAAATCAGCACATCACCCTCGCTGTCTTTTGAAGATAGAGTAGATTTGGCCAAAATATGTAGCTCTGGGAGAAAATCTCGATGAGACGTTTTTTCAAAATATGTCCCTAGAAGAGGAGCCTGCCTCAAATGATGGTAGGAGGGAGGCAAGAGATCCAAACGACTGTTACATTCCTGTCACAAAACAATATAGCTTTTGATCAAGACAGGGACGTAAGTATATCTATGAAGCGGGAATTTCTAGTCAAATCTGTTTATATTTAATTTCACTTTGCATCTGGAAACTCCAGTGGAAATAGACAGAGGGATGTGTCAAGCAGATTGCTAGATTGGCTTCTAATTTCAACTCATTAATTAACATGACAAAATTGAATTATAATAGCCACCTATAGGAAAAAATGTAAAAAATTCAACGACAGTGTAGAGCAAACCCAAAACCCATCTCCAGCTATTAGAGTTTTTCGAAATACATCAACGCAAAAGCCTCTGCAAAGGAAAGAAAATTAACGTCCAGCCAACTGCGATTGCTAGAAGGAAAAGCAAATAATAATAATAATAATATCTCTACTCACTCCAAACTAACCCTAAGGTTAGCCCCAGAAGCTAGTGCTAGCTTGTGCGGGACGGAGGAGGCGGCATATTACTATTGGCCGCAGGTGCGTCACAGGAACGACCTACAGTTATTAGTACTCTACCCACCATTTAGTGCGAGAATGAGGAAAACCTGGAAAACCTCATTAGGTAAAGCTGGATAGGCGATCCAAGGCGCGCCCTAGCCACAGCGCAGAAATGGGTCACCCATCCATAGCCAAACCGCGGGCACTGTTGCTAAGCATTAACGACTACTCACTCGCGCATGCCAGCAAGATCCCACGGCAAATATAAAGGATCAACTTCTCTACAGTCTGGGAGGACAGTTACGAAAAGAAAAGGATGCGAAAAAAGACGAAGAAACCTTATTGACAACATATTGAAAAATTAACCAAATGTAAAATCACATTAAAAATTCGCATAATATTTCTATTTAGTTGTGATGTTCGTCTTAATAAATCAAATCTATTTCTCATCTACTTGTAATGTAGGTACCTACCTATATGAATGCTCGCATGAATTTCCCGAGACAATGCTGTGTATCATATCATATAGGCATCATATACCCTTTTTTAAACACATTGGCGCTTAGCTTTCACAAGAGATCACGAATTCGGATAGGGTTTGTAGTGCATATAACACGCTACGTTCCCTATACGAGTTCATGTCTCCGGTCACCAGTATGTATAGGAAACGGAAATTAGCTACCGGGAGCATGTCAGGCTGGTGTTAGGCCGGCCGCACATTGAGCATAGCGCAGAGACAACATAGGAACAGCCGAGACAGAGTGAAATCTGTGAAACACAGGTTTAAACTGATTAACGCATATTGAGCACAGCGGAGGCGCAGAAGAGGAAAAATTTCTTATGGACTCTGTCAAATTGTGGTTTCTTCAAAGTTTTCCAATGTCATCTGTTATAAATCTTTGGAATATACATAGTTGTTTATCATTTTACTTTTGTTTCAATGTGTGATGTCTTGATGGACCTCCTCAAACTGAATTCTACTTATCTTCTCTTGGAAAACTTGGTGAGGAATTTCCTCGAATAGGTAATTAATATTTTCCATGAGTGCTTCTTTTAGTTAAATATGCGTGTTTCCAAATTGTTTTGGATTTTTACTCCGGTTTCAGTGTGTTTCATTGTCTTTTTTCCTCAAGATTATTCGCCTTTGAATCTGAATGTATGAACTTCTATAAAAGTTGGCCTGTTGGTTATACCTATGTTCTGCACTGAGGGAATGAATAAACGTATTAGTTATATTTTTATTCTTATTCTTATTATTGTTGTTGTTGTTGTTATTGTTATTATTATTATTATTATAATTTTTGGAAGACAAATTTTTCAGTAACTAACTGAATAATTTTCGATATTCATTTTCCCCGTATGTTCTTCATTCATTGCACGCTTTTACAGCAGGTACCTATATTCATAAAAGCGGTCATATTTTTGCAAGAGAAAATTTATTTGAAGTTTCCCAAACAGCAACTTCGCTGAAACTGAAGTAGATACTACTAAGCAGCGATAATTTGTTGATTTTGTAGTAGATACTACGAGAGGTAGAGTAGGTGCTTCTATAGCGAAGTAGAAACTTCTATGTACTACTGTACATAATAGTATCTACTAAACGAGGGTAGTAAGTACTACAATGGTGCAGTAGGTACTTCACTTGCGAAGTAAATACTTGAAGTATTAGCATGTACTACTTTTTATGCATACCACCCCATGTGTGGTTTTGGCCCTTCATTTAGGTTTTTAAGGAGTCTGTAGTCTCTAGGAGCATTCGGGTAAATCACGCGAAGAATACTGACGCGACCGCACCGGTAGTGTAACTGACCCTACCACACCCTTGCAAGTTCCCGCTCATCTGCATATCTACCTGCTCAGCGCTGATTAGTTAACCGATTAACCTATTTAAAGTTTGCCGAAATATCTGTCGAAGTGGCCACGTGATCGTCTATTACCTACGTTGTGTATTACCTATGCCATAACAGAGCCCGTTTCGCGACTGTATACTGAAAGGGATCGCAGTCTACTCAACCGGTGTATGTTCGGTTGCATAACCAAGTTTTAGGAATGCATGTTGGGTTGCCTAGTTCGTTTCGTTAAATAGCTAGCCAAAAGCAAAGAAAGGGTTAGGTTCTTAGACGCTGATGACTTCACTTGAAGGTTTTCACCTAATAAAGATAAATGGGTTTTTCCCAAGAGGTTTTCCCAAAATATAAGAGAAATACAAAAGGTTTTCCCTTCGAGCGGTGGGATCTCAGAGAGTGCTTGTTCTAGTTGTCTGATAATGTAAATTATTCTCTGCTATCTCATTCGTGAATACTGAATCATCATTAGTGAGTAAGTTAGCTAATTTTAGTCTTTGTCATTGTAATCCCCATTATTAGGAAGTCCAGTACTTAATCATACTTCAACCATACTTCAAAATGCCTATTTTATTTCAACAGGTTATATTCGGGACAGACTATATACTTATAAAGTTGCGTTCACTGGAATGCAGACATAAACAAAAGTAGGTTCAGAAGGTGACGCTCCAGACTAGAGAGACGCGGGGAAAGTTAGTTAGGCCAGGAACACGGGGTGTTTAGGATTAAAAAGAGGTGGTTTGGCTTTCGAAGTTTAAGGCTACGGTTTTTGTAAAAGTCGCGCTAAATAGGTAACTAATTATAAGTGTAATCCAGTGCTTCTTAATACAGGTATGTTATTGTAAACAATTTCATTATTTTACATATTTTCTGTAGCCGCATTGGAGACAAAGGATGCATACTTGTTTAAATTTGAGTCGACAAATATTGTCGATCCTTATCGATTGACGCCTAACTGACCAGTTTGTACTTTGCAAAATCAAAGGTAAAAAGAACAGTACCAAATAAAGCGTAAAAAAAACAATACGCCAAATCTAGGTAAAAAGAATAGTACCTACCAAATGAAACGTAAAACAAACAATACGTTATAACTATTAGCAAACAAAGCAAATTATACGTTGGTTTGATTGTCGTCCGTCGGTAAACATATCAGACACTTACTAATTTCAATAGAGAATTCTACAAATCTCTTTGTGTTATATGCGAATAAGGCAAACAGTAAACGTATCTGATTTTGTACGAAATTGATTAACGATAATTGAATAATACTACCAAAGATATGAATAAATCTTAATTTCTCAACTTTATTTGTGTCTATTATTAACCTCCTCGCTTGTGATTCTTTCTTATCAAAGTAATGGGGTCTGTAATGGCATAGGTAATACACAACGTAGGTAATAGACGATCACGTGGCCACTTCGACAGGTATTTAGGTAAACTTTAATTAGGTTAATTAAGCAGCGCTGAGCAGGTAGACAGTCAGGTGAGCAGAAACTTGCAAGGGTGGGGTAGGGTCCATTACAATACATGAACTTAAAGTTCAACTTTACTGCTGAGGCAGTAAAAGCTACTTTTGCTGCCGCTCACGCCGATAGTTGATGAACTTCCTATGACGTTTTCAGAGATATCTGAATATTTTACGGTTTATTTTGAGTAACAAAAAATTAAAAATTATTAGAAATGTCCTGTTCTGATGTTTGAAAAAAATTGCTAATTATTTTGATTTCTTAACCTATTTTCAACGTTTGAAGAAAAAATAGCATGTTTTATTCGGACACTTTTCCTCTTTATAAAACAATATACTTTTGTTTGTTAATGTTTATAACGTATTGCTTGTTTTACGTTTTATTTGGTACTATTCTTTTTGCCATTGATTTTGCGTATTGTTTGTTTATTTCGTACTGTTCTTTTTACCATTGTTTACAGATTACAAACTGATCAGTTAGGCGTCAATAGATAAGGGTCGGTAATATTTGTCGTCTTAAATTTAAACAAGTATATGCATCCTTTGTCTCCAATGCGGTTACAGAAAATATGCAAAATAATAAAATATTGTATACAATAACATACATGTCTTAATAAGCACTGATTACACTTGTAATAAATTACTGTGCTCAGAATCAAGTTGAATTTAGAGTTAAGTACTTGGATTACAACATAAACAAGAAAACGTAGTTTAGTGCGACTTTAGAAAAAATACGTAATTTTAAGCTTGGAAAGCCAGACCACTTCCGTCAATTATTGCTAAACTCCCTGTATCCCTTTCCTAACTAACTCTCCCCGCGTCTCTCTATTTTGGAGCGTAACCTTCTGAACCTAGTTTTGTTTAAATTAGTCTAAATTCCAGTGAATGCAACTTTATAAAACTTTATAAGTATACAGTCTGTCCCGAAAGTAACCTATCGAAATAAATTAGAGATTACTGATTACTGAGTTTCCTAACAATGGGAATTACAGTAACGAAGACTAAAATTAGCTAACTTAATTACTAATCACGATTCAGTATTCACCAATGAGATAGCAGAGAATAATTGACATTATAAAACAACTAGAACTATCTGAGCATCTCTTAGATCTCATCGCTCGAAGGGAAAACCTTTTGTATTTCTCTTATTTTTTGGGAAAACCTCTTGGGGAAAACCCATTTATCTTTATTAGGAGAAAATCTTCAAGTGTAGTCATCAGTGCCTAAAAACCTAACCCTTTATTCATTTTTGGCTATCTATTTAACGAAATGAACTAGGCAACCCAACGTTCATTCCTAAAGCTTAGTCATGCAACCAAACGTACACCAATTGAGTAGATTGCGATTCCTCTCAGTAGGAATAACCAATGTCGCAAAATGGAGTTTAAATTCCTGCGTATTATGTTATTATCTATCCGCTATCCAACATTACGTCAGGGGGGAGCATACTTGTCCAAGGTAAAAATGGGGGCGCGTAATACGAAAGTTGGAGAACCGCTGCCTTAGTTTTTATCCTGTCATCGCTGAAGGGATCGTGGTCAAACAGAATATGATACCTGTCAATCAAGGGCTTGATGTCGAAAGTCAGTTGCATACGACAACCCCTTAGAATATTCTTGCTTGAGGTTTGTTCCACGAGTTTGATGAATTCTCTGTACTTCTCAGGATGCTGGCCGAAATTCTTCCATTGGCAACTCCCGACTCACGCAGTTTCCCAACAGGGTTCACATGATGGGTGTGTTTGATGGGCGAATTGCATCGCCGACTAGCTTCTTTCACTGTGCCATCAGCTTCCTGCCCATGAACATGTCGTTGGGAGGTTATACCTTCTCAATCATCTGCAGTTGTTGAAAGATGCTGGACGCTTCGGGTCGTGAATGAGTTGGCAGTTGCTGCGACTGCCCAGGATTCGAGCTTTGCGCCATTATCATCGATCTGGTTATAGTCTGAAAACAAAATCGTAATTATTTGGTAGTTTATAAATATACAGAAGTGTCACGGACCGTGTACATTTCAATGTAGTTTGTTTCTCTCAGTGCTACTGGCCATATGGCCTGTCAATATTCAACTTCTTTCCTGCTACTCTGGGCTTCTAACTAGTTAGTTCATGATTTGTTTTCTGTACTACTTACTGTTATGACTAGAAATCCATCAATATCTATTGCGATATTCACTAGGGTTGGCCTTCAAAAACGGAAAAATTATATTTACAAATAACAACAACTCATATAACTGTCTAGAAAGCATAAGAAGAAGAAAAAGTTATGAAAAATGTTTAACTAAAAGTAGGTACCTATGTTATGTACTTAATTTATTTATTTGTACTGTATACATTTTTTTACAATTTTATCCTTTTTCAGGTACTTATGATTCTGTCACATAAATAAAAATACTATAATATTTATGTATTTCGGAGATCGCAATCAAAATTTTTGATATGGATCAATGTCGTTCTTCTCGATATTTACGTCTCCCTTCTCATAAAACCTGTGTCCTCCTCGATTCTTGTCGTTTACATTCTTTCCATTCTCTTCCATATCTATCTTAATTTTAGGAACATCCTTCTCTCCACTTTTCTTGTTGTTAATTTCGTCTTCCTTGTTTTCGCTTTCACTTTTGTCTTTATCTTCTTTATCATATCTTTTGTTGTAGATGATGAGTACAATCTGTTCAAGAATACTGATGATACCAATGACTGACAAACCCAGGAGGAAGCCAAGAGAACCCCCCATGTCTGCCAGAAAGGCGTTCCAATCATACCCAAACACTTCATCCATCACACTTATCAAGTTCGAAGAAAAATATAAAGACATATTGCTGTCGGGCATGGTGACTTCTTTTCTGCTTTGAACGAAGGTGTTGTAGACAGAAATGTTACATTTTGTCAAGCATTCGCATGGTTGGAGGTATCTTTCACGATATCTAGAAAATAATGACGAATATGAAAAGATTTTTGTGAAAAGAATGGTTGTAAGAATTACGTACGAATCTGTGTAGTACAATAGAAGAAGACGCAAAGACTGGTATGAGTCGCATTCTGGTTTATCAACATCCGGTAGTCTTACCCAAGGTGCTGTACAATTAACCACGTTCAAAATCTGCTTGAAGAGACACTGCTCGTGGCACTGAAACAAAGACAGAACTGCATATGCACAGGGTAAGTATCATACATACAATACAACTGAAGCTATGAAATGAATATATTTTTTAGTATTGAAAATACTTCTGGGCGCGTGTTTATGGGACTCATCTTACGAAAAATGCATCGACAGGCGACAGATTCGGTCGGCGACGCGCGCAGTCGAGGCTGCTAATAATAATATTGTATGGAGAGTGCTAGCCAGATGCAGAGAACATTTCAATTACTAACTAACTAAGGCACAGCGAGCGCGTTGTAATAAAAGTCCAAACACTACAAAACTGATGCGTTAATATTTTGTTATGTACTGCGTCAGTTTGACTATGTGCCTTGTGCTTGTCACAAATCATTTCTTTTATTTTATTGTATCAATAATATACCAAATTGAAACGGCACAGATCACTTTTGTTGGACATCTTAGAAACCGAGCAGTTGTGTCGGTATTTTCAATACGCCTATGATACTTGCGTAACATGCGAAGTCTGCGAATTTTTTTATTTCAACTGGAACGTACAAGTGTTTATCTAAAAAAGTATAACCACATTCAGGTTTTTGCTGCAAAATTGTATCATCCAAAATGTGACCTACGATGGCAAGTACGCCAATGTATTTATTAGAACAAGAAGAATGACGTACATCTATTATTTATACCTATGTTTTGAACGATTTACGATTTTACACCAATAAAGAAGTGCCGCTAATTTATACTTAATCTGAAGTACAGAGCCGCATTCAGTTGTGATCGCGGTGGTGAAAATATTTAATCGTATTTTACAGGCGGTAGTATGATTTTGAGGTATAGCAACTTTTAATTCTTCGCCTTTAGTACAAAGGTGTACCTCAAAGTCAAGGTTGACAGTTTTTAATTTTCAAGTCGCTCTTAAACGACATACACAAAATAAACTGAATCAATAAACTTTAGGTGTCTTAGAACTCTAAGAACATAGGGGTTAGGGGTGAAGGGTAGCCAGGCAAGAATTTATAGCTGATCTTAAATGATTCTATCTACTTGATAAACCTATATGGGGTCGAATTTGAAATCGGGCCATAATTACTGTTAAGACAACTGCTTTTTAGTATTGAAAGCGCTAGCCAGATGTACACTAAGGTACGGCAAGCGCTAGTACCGTTGCAATAGAAGTTGCAATAAAAGTCCAAACAGTACAAAACGGATTCGTTAATATTTTGTTACGTATTGCGTCAGTTTGACTATGTACCTTGTGCGTGTTACAAATCATTTCTTGTATTGTATTGTATCAATAATATACCAAATTGAAACGGCACAGATCACTTTTGTTGGACATCTTGTTGTGTTGTTGTGTCGGTATTTTCAATACGCCTATGATACTTGCGTAAGATGCGAGGTCTGTGAATTTTTATTTTTAAATATCGCTATACTTTCTAAGGCGTTTAAGGCAAATTTATTGCTCCCTGACTTCAGTTTCAAATTATTTATTCAAAAATTTTCATAATTTGATGAGGTATATAATTAACAGAAACATGCAGTAATTATACTCTCACGAATGGTTCAACTAACATATGAAAGATGGTATTTCGCCAACCACTGCATGGAGGTCGCCATATGGTGAAATAAGGAAAGAGATTAGTCAATTTTGCCTGCCACAGTGAACGTGTTAAATCACTCAAAAAGGTCTAAGAAACCAAAATTGTATTACACCCATTCTCTAAGAGTTCTAAGAAACCTAAGGTTTATTGATTCATTTTATGTATGTCTTTATTTAAAGTAACGTAGTATAAGTTTTAGTTCTAGATTAATCTTCAACTCCTGAGGATGCAGACTGGTTTCGCCCTGTTGGGGATCCTCAGTATGGCGCACTAAGCGCTAATACAACCTGCTCAATGCTCCACCTATGATTCATCTGTAGGCGAGCCAAGCCATGCATTCTAGACGTAAATTGTTGGAAAGGGAACCTAGTTCACTGTGGTACAATGGGATATGTACGAAGCCTTTCAAGCCCAGCATTGCTGGGGTAGGCCTCTTGTGCTCACCCTCATGTACCTCCTGCCGACGTACACTCGTCCTGTAATTCAATGCCTGGTGGAGTATTTGCCCGAGGCGTGGTTGTTTGAGCAGGTGTATAAGTCGGCAGCTATTCAACTGGTGGTCTTGTCTATATTGCTGACCAGACAGTTCATCGGTACTTGTGTGGCTGCATATGGACGATGCATTCAGTTCGTTTTGCATTAATGGGGCTCAGGCTGAACACCGGTCATCAAATCAATTTCTCTGATACCAAATTTTTAATCCGAACAACTAAAAATAGGTACCTACAATAATTAAGAAACCGATGGAACATCAAACATCCTGGAGAGTACCACCATGCCTTTTCTTGTCTAATTTTCCTTGTTCTAGATGCGGATTCTTTTGTTTCGCAATTTCGACTTTAGTTTAAGATGTCGTCTACCCTGCACTTTTCTTTCTCTCTCAATCTTATATCCTGTATATCTTGTAAACCCAATCTATATTAATCGTTTCACAGGAGAATGGACAATTTCGTTATCAAGACGGAGACTGTTAAAAATAAAACGCCGCAACGTCCGTACTGAAGCCAGAGGAAAATGGACGGTCGAGTCTTTGTTGCCTAGCAACCGCGGTACGTCATTTTCTGTTCTCCTGTGAAACGACTAATACTTCTTATATGTTATGCTGTCTCTCTGCTATTGAGCCCATTGTTTCGTCTAAGAGTTCTGCTCGCTCTTGAAAGTGGACATAATGTAGATAAGTTTATAGACGATACTGGATGTGTTCCTCTAAAGAACTCAAAGTAGGTATAGAGGACTGCAGAAATCTATCTATCTTTCAACAAAATGTAGTTGCTGAGGATGAAATCTAAATATTTACCTACCTTATGACCCGAAAACTAAAAATCAGTCAAAATTTTATACCAACATACATTTTTATGGTGAATACATTTGTCTTCGAAGTTCAAACAGTTTTAAAAATTTTCTTATTATGCAAACCTTAGAGTAACTGTAATCTTCACCAGTTGAACATTGAAAGTCGTGGGCGTTAATCTGGTTGTACTTTTGCACCCTTAAGTTAACCCTAAGATCTTCACCTGCTTCTAAATACAAGTACTCCATGTAGCTCAAATCTTGTTGCTCAGTTGCTGTAATGCAAACAATTATTTCCAAGCTGCCATGATATTAATTCGTTTTAATACTTACCCGTTAGTACCTCGGAATTATCATGTATGAAGATGTGGTAACCAGACAAAGATATTCCAAAAAAGTTTCGTAGTTTGATCGTGTCTGTATGTTGGAAATAAAATTTGTAACCACCAAATTCTGAGAAAGTTCGGGACTGTATTTTGGCTTTGATCGTGAAACATCGTCCATAGTTTAGCAAGAAAATTTCTTCTATGTCCACATCTGATAAAATAAAATCATGTTAAATTAGTACGTTTATTTTCTTTTAGATTAAAAGAAGGTTTAGTAGATAATTAAAACGTCAATTATTCTTTTACTTTTAGCTTCCTCTGACATTTCTATTAGTGCTCACAACCATGATGTAAAGGAGCAGCAAAGAAAGTTGAAGAACGATGAAGAAACTACTTTTGTACCTTTATGAAATTTAGTTAATTTGTCAACGTACTTGTTCTGTCGAATCCTTCAAATGCTATTATTGCCATGGTCTCATCAACAGTATAAGTGGCTTCTTCAAAAAATTCTGATAAAGTATGGGCTGAATAGTTGAAGTCTCTCCACACTGAAGAAAAGGATACTGTAGTGTCGGTAAAACCATATTTCTAAAAAATTAAAAGTAGTGCAAATCATTTTCTTCACAGGAACCCTTCAATATATTTAATAATGAGCACTAGGATTTTCACAAAGACTCAACACAGGCCCTTAAGATAAACTCTTTACAGGAATGGTTTCGTCATCAAAATATTGATTTTATTAAACACGAAGATCGAAGATTAACCCTTGTCAAGACCAGGCATGAACCTCTGGATTACAAATTTGCGTAACTTATTTTTAAAGGAAAGTCTGCGCTGAAAGAGGACGAAATTTGAAGCAGTCAAAATCATCTCTGCACCAAGTAGAGGCCAATATTGATATGGAAGTCATCTATTCAGTCATAGATGATTGGACTCGACTACTGCAAGGAGGTGTAAGTTGTAAATCAACGTGTTCACAATTTCATACTGCTTGTTTTCTAATATATAATTTTTGTTTTTCAATTTCATAAATGTTTTATTTTATAGCAATGTTTGGGCAGAACCATAACTTAAAGAAATATAGCTGCAACACTCACCCATCGCCGCAGGGTAACGAAACGCAGGGTAACGAAACGGCCAGGCGGAATGAAGCTCGAAAGTAGAACCAGATTACATTGTGTTCTTTGGTAGAAGGGACCATCCCAAGTCTAACATGACTATCTGCAGAATGATTTGTGTGTCTCTATCCTGTATGCGACGACAACACGTGAGTGAAGCGAAGTCATGTGGTATGCAAGGCCAGGGCCTACAACAGTAGTAGAAGTAGTAGTAGTAGTAGTAGTAGGCCCTGGCAAAGCCCTGCCCTTTGTAGTTGTAATAACAGGAGATAAAGGGCTGGAAGGAGCGATATCTCCATCATCGCGTAAGAGAACTTGCTTCCAAATATCGAAAGAACCGTGCGCGAGTGAGTGAACTATAGACATAATAACCACGCTGTGTAACAATAATTAGGTGTACCGACGAGAGGCTAGTACTAAATACTTGTCGTCGAAACCCGTACTGCAAGAAATGAGAGAAGCGACATCGGTTTCAGCTTAGTTTTATATCAGACAAAGGTCAAATGTAAACTGTAAAAGCTCAAAAGTTTCACTAATATACAACTAACTTGTCTATATTTTGTTGAACATTACAGTAGCTACTATAGGAAAAAAAATCTGGAAAAAAAACGTTTCTTCAGGCTTTACTTCAAAGGACGTGAACTAAAAACAATAAACTAACAGTCATAATTGAATGTTACATAATGCAAAATGCAAAGCAGAATGAAACAGCAAACCCTGAATAACAAAGGATATTGTGACTCTAATAGAGGAGAGGCGAAAATATAAAAATAGACTAGATGAAGGAGGGAAACAAAGGTATAAGGTGGTCAAGTGGGAAATTATTCGGAAATGAAGGAAAGCGAAAGAACAGTGGATTACAACCTATACAAAGAAGTGGAAGATAAGTTAGAAGTAGGAAAAAAAATAGAGAAATTGGATCTAGCAGCAAGAACATTAGAAACTAGGCAGGTGACATCCTAATCGGAAGAGAGTATGTGGTGACCCAGGAACTGGTACTTCAATAATAGAGGATATAGCCACAAATTACTTTATTCCGTAAATAACTATTTCCCACTTTACAAAAGAACATTATAATAACAAACACACGAACGCGTCCTATTTCGTACAGTACCGCGATCTAACTAACTATTCATAACGTCTAATTTCAATATCTTACATCACCAACACACGTAACACCTAGATGATCAAATCCGAGCAGGTCTTATTCATCGCTAGTCGAAGCCGGTCTCCACATCCCTCCTTCTTTCACGAGTTTCAATGGTTGTAGCCGTGGCGTTGCTACCTCCGACGTGGTAGGGTCGTCCTCAATGGTGTGGTGATGAGAGTACTCTAATGGAGCTGGAAAAGTGCTTGATGATGATGAGAGCCTTGGCGCCACCGTTGTAGTTTCGTTGTTAACTGTAATCTCTGGTAGTTTCTTTACGTGAGCTACATTTCGCTTTATAACTTTCTCATTTCCAAACAGTGTTAGCTCTTTTCCATTTCTGTTCAGTACATCATATTCCATCTCACTAAAGGTTGGCATCAGCTTATGAGGAACGCTGACATTCTTCACAACCACACGGTCTCCTGGTTTAATTGTGTCTACAACAGCTCTTCTACTACTATCTTCCTTTCTTTTCCCCAGTTCTTTTCTGACCAGATCCCTATCATAGACTTCATCATCGAATGTATCTGATATTAAGTCCTCTATACTAGGTATTTTAACTCGAATTCTCCTGTTGAAAAGAAGCTCAGTTGGAGATTTCCCTGTTGTACCATGAGGTGTCACATTGTACATCAAAATGTATGTCATTATTTCCTTCTTGTAATCTTTGTTGTTCTTTATGTAGCTAATTCGCAGCCTCTTCTTCAGTGACTTGTTTATATTCTCAACCTCTCCGTTAGCTTGGGGCCAATATGGGGGAGAATTCACTATTTCTATACCATTAGTGCCACAGAACTGTTTAAATTCTTCGCTATTAAAGTTAGTACCATTATCAACTTTAATTATTTTTGGTAATCCTAATCGGCAAAACATTTCTTCTAGTACTCGAATGATTGTTGACGTAGTTGTAGATTTTGTAAATATGGCTTCATGATACCTAGAGTAATCAATGACTACGAGCAAATGATCCTGATTTTGTTCCCCTGACATGTAATCCAGGGCTAGAAATTGCCAAGGGCCTGAAGGCAGCTTCTGTCTCGTCACTCTCGACAACGTTTCACATGTTTTTCAGCTTCTCTATCTTGGAACGCAACCTCCGCTTCATAACTGTCTCTCCCGGATGACCTTCATGAGCCAACTCTAAGGTTTGGCCTCGTAGGCTTTTTGGTATTACGATTCTGTTACCTCGGAGGAGAATTGTTTCCATTGAAGTGAGCTCTAACCGAAAAGGATAGAATGGACTTGCATCATTTGCTAACCAAGAATCTTCAGCCAATTTCTTAATTGTTTCCGTGATTTCTAGATCCACCTTGCTTTCGGTTATAATTTGTGAAATTCTTAATGCTCTGGGAATTGCCTCTTTAATAATTACATGTACATGGTGTTCGTTTGGTTCGTCAAAAGTGGGGTCCATTCCAAGTTGGCCCAGTCTCGATAAGGAATCGGCTATATTGGATTTTCCACATTTGTATTTTACAGTGAATTTGAAAGCCTGCAATCTTAGTACCCATCTTTCAATTCTGGCTGGTGGCTTTGATGTAGGTTTGAATATAGCTTCCAACGGTTTGTGGTCTGTTACTAATTCAAAATGTAGTCCTGCTAAGTAATAGTAGAATCTCTCTACCGCCCACACTAGAGCCAGACTTTCTTTTTCGGTCTGTGACTATCGTCGTTCTACACCGGTGAGACTTTTACTGGCAAAAGAAATTACGTGGGGCTCATTTTCAATGTTGAATTGGAGTAGAACAGCTCCCAAGGCAACTGGACTTGCATCAGCAATTAACTGAGTACGTAGCTTCTGATCAAAGAAAGCAAGTGTCGGTAATTTGTCTAGTTCTTGCTTTAGGTTCTCGAAACTTGTTTGTTGGTTTGGTCCCCATTCAAATTTTGTGTCATTTCTTGTTAGTAATCGTAGAGATTCCGTTAAGTTTCCAAGATCAGACATGAATTTTCCTAGATAAGTTACTAGTCCTAAGAAACTCCTAACTTCTTCTTTATTGATTGGTGATCGAAAACTCCGAATTACTCCAACTTTCTTTGGATCGGGTTTTATTCCAGATGACGTCAGAATATGCCCCAAAAACTCGAGCTGACTCACCTTTACTTGACATTTGTTATCATTCAGTAGTACATTTTGATTTTTTAGTACTTCCTGGACCTTACGTAAACAATCGTCGTGTTCGGTTTCAGTTTTTCCATATATAATTACATCATCAATGTAATTCAAGCAGTTTTTACACGGTGCAAGAATACTTTGAAATATACGTTGGAATATTTCTGGTGCGGAATTAATTCCGAACATTAAACGTTTGTATCGGAACAATCCTTGATGTGTAATGAATGTAGTTATTGGTCTACTTTCTTCCTCTAGTTCTAGCTGATGGTAAGCACTAGCCAAATCTAGACGGGAAAAATATCGAGCGCCTTTTAGCTTCATCATGAAAGTTTCGAAAATAGGTAATGGGAAATTTTCCCTTAATATGGCTTCGTTGGCTCGTCTCATGTCAATGCATATCCTTATGTCACCATCTGGTTTAAAAACTGTTACCATAGGCGAGATCCAAGGACTAGGTCCTTCAACTTTTTCGATTATGTCGCGAGCCAGTGCATCCTTCAACTTCTCCTCAACTTTGGTTTCAACAGCAATGGGGACTCTTCGTACCGGTTGTTGCACTGGTTTCACCAGATGATTAATGGCGAGTTTAACTTTAATACCATTAATTTTCGGAAACGGGTCAGCTGCTCCTAAGTGGTTTATGTTTTCCGTTAACCCCAACTTCAGAATACCTAAGGAGATGGACGTTTGCTTTCCAAGTAAGGATATAGTTCCTTTTTCTACTACCATGAATGTTGCAATAAGTTCTTGGCCATTCTCAACGCAAATATGTGCCGTGAACTTACATCGTATGTTTAGGGGTTCGTTGGATGCGTATGGCTTGATTGAACTAGTCACTTGTTGTTGGACTTCCATTATAGCAGCATTATTTTCGATCAAAATATTCCAGTCATCTCCGTTGATAATATTACAGGATGCACCAGAATCGATTAGCATATTTACAGGTGTGCCGCCTATTCTAACCTGAATCGTGTCATCTCTGCTACTGTGCGTCTTCGTTGGGCCCTCTATTTCAAAGCATTCGAAGTTCCTGGTACCACTTGTTGAGGGTTCATTTTCTTCTGGAGTATCCTCAATAAGATTAACTCTTCGAGAGTTGGTAGATCGGTAGTGGTTTCTAGAATTCAACGTATTTTGACGGGTGGGGCGTTTGTCTTTTGTAGTCCTACATTTCCTTGCATAGTGGCCTATGCGACCACAGTTGTCACATTTAATACTAATGGCAGGGCAGTTTCTCATTTCTGTAGGCTTGTGCGTATTCCCACATCGAAAACACTCAGTTGTCTTTGTCCCTTCCCAATGTTTCCGTTTTCTAGTATTGTCAACATGATTCACCTGGGGTCCGCTATCATCTGGTTGATTACCGTCCTTCTTTTGCATAATGTTGCTTTGATTCCGTGTTTGCTCATATATCTGGCATTGTTCTATTACATCATTCAGTGGTAGTTCCTTTTCTAACAATTTTCTCTTTAACTCGACAGGTGCCCACATATCGATTATCTTGTCCTTAATGTTTATTTCCCTAGCTTCTTTTTCCGAGCCTCCAAAGGCACATTTATTTGCCTGTGATCTGCATCGTATTAGAAACTTGTTCAAGTTTTCTCCTTCTTCTGGTTTCATATTTCGAAATACATGTCTTTCAAAACACGAATTTTGTTGCGGAGAAAAGTGACTGTCCAGTGTATCAACTAGAATTTTAAACATGTCATTTTTAAGTTCAGGATCGTAATCGACTATGGCCCCTGGTAGTCCAAACGCAATTTCTTGAAGCTGTGGGCCCCCCAGATGCAGTAATTTATTTTTCCTTTTTACGACGTCTGTTATCTCCTCTGCATCCAAATACAGCCTGACTGACCTCACCCATTTCCTCCATTCAATTGCTAGCAATCCCTTTTCTATGGAGTCACAAGCAAAGTGCTTAATTGACAATTGATCCATGCTTTGTTTTCCTAGAATAAAACCTTAGCCAAATCTCTCTATAGACTTTATCTTTCTCACCTCTCCTACTGGTAGAATCGAATCCACCCTGTATATTCTCGTCTTAGCAGAATGTAATCCACTATATTAGTAGAATTTAATCCACTCTCTTAGTATAATTTAATCCACTCCCTTAGTAGAATTTAATCCACTCTCTTAGTAGAATTTAATCTACTCAACAGCTTGGCAGAATTTAATCCACCCTCTTAGTAGAATTTGATCCACTCCGCGCAAATCTGCAATCGATATGCGATATTTCCACTATTTACATACTATTCAACACTTATAAACAAATTTACCTCGTCGCCAATTGTGGTGACCCAGGAACTGGTACTTCAATAATAGAGGATATAGCCACAAATTACTTTATTCCGTAAATAACTATTTCCCACTTTACAAAAGAACATTATAATAACAAACACACGAATGCGTCCTATTTCGTACAGTACCGCGATCTAACTAACTATTCATAACGTCTAATTTCAATATCTTATATCACCAACACACGTAACACCTAGATGATCAAATCCGAGCAGGTCTTATTCATCGCTAGTCGAAGCCGGTCTCCACAGAGTAAAAGGCTGATAGGTGGAAGGAATATTTGGGAAATTTATATGCAGGACAAGAACTAGGAGACATTAGAAAAGGAAATCAGTGTAGAGGTGGACAACCTAGGCTGGTGTAGACGGATTGCAGACAGAAATTTGAAAGGGTGCAGGTCAAGATGTAAGAGAGCGTTAAACTAGTTAGCCTTATATGCGAGACAGGTGAGAGAGATTTCAGATGATTGCAAAAATAACTTCATAGTCGCTTTGCCAAAAAGGAAAGGCGCGGATAAGTGCGAAAATTTTAGAACGATCAGTAGTAGTGATTATAGAAAAACCAATAGAAAAGGGAAAGAGCGCCTATATAGGATTTGTTGATCTAGAAAGTCTCCGACAACGTAAAATGGGGGAAGATGTTCGAAGCGCTCAGAAAGGTAGGGATGAAATAGGTATAAGGACAGAAGAATAATGCATAATCTCTACAAAGAGCAAACGGCAGATATAGAATTTGAGCAGGAACGGAGAGGAGTAGATATCCGGAAGGGAGTAAGACAGGGATGTGTGTGTGTGTCATCTCTAGTTTTCAACTTATATATCGAAGATGCTATTAATATTATTAAGGACAGAACAGCCTCAGGCATAAAATAAAGAATAGCGCAGGGCCGAGTTGCTTTAACAAAAAGAAACAACTGTTTATGCTTGAAACTCGGATTGGGACTCTTAAAGAAGAGATTGGATGGTAGCACACCTTCTGAGATACTATGGAATAGTTCGCGACATACTAGAGCCGGAGATAGAAATAAAAAGAGGACTACGGATGTCAAATAGTTGGGGATGCTGGATGTTCTACTTTTATCAAAATGCGTAGGTTAGCTCATGATAGGAAAGACTGGAGGTATGCGTCCAACCAGAAACTTTGGCTTGTTTTGTTTCTTGTGTATAAAATTGTTTTATCCTTATTGCGTTATAGAAATAGGTATATCGACTTAGGAAAGATATTTACTCATGGTCAGGCTCAAGGAAATAGAAACGAAGTGCCGAAATCGAGAACATGAACGTCACTATTATTTTACATAACAAGCTGACTATGACTAAACTGGATGCAGGCGAATACACACTGCAACAGCTCCATAAAAATGTTTAGGTTAAGCGAAAAATAAGTGATGCTTAAAGTTGTGTGTTGTGAGTAAATGATTGTAAGGTAACTCACCCAGAACAGTTCTGTTTTATACCCAGGATTTCTGCAGATGGTTACGGCAGGGTAAGCCATGCTTTCATTCAGGTGAAAGCTGTAATACGTGGATATCGGCGGGTGCAAGATTTTCTTGAAACACTCGAACAACTGAACAAGGAAAATCCATTCTTAATTTATAACTAAACTAGATAGAACTCGGTATTTAGGAAGTTCACCTCAAGTCAATAAACGCTTTACAATTACGATACAATAAATATAAAGATAAAACTTTAATTTATAGTGTAAGATTACTGACCTGGTAAGACGCCAAGCATATGCAAAGAATAAGAACGACCAACTTCAGCAACTGCTTGGGTTCACTTAAGCACTTTCGCCAGGTTATGAAAGCCATCTTACTACTGTTTTATGACGCCGAACTAATCCTAACACGAAGGAGGAAAATATTTGAATACAATGAATGCGGTTCGGAACTTATCTATTTAATATTAAGTGTATCAGTATGTTGTCATAAATTTGTAGAACACATTTTCTAAAATTGCCGTCATAAATGTCTGAGATAATTGCAGAATGCAAATATATGATTGGGTATATTTTTTGGTTGCAGACGCACTGGATTTCATGAATGATAAACCTTTATACTTTTGGGTGGTTTAAGGAAAGTTTGTTTCGTTCCAGTCTTCCATATCTCCAGCTGTTTCACATTCCTCATAAGGCAATTTCCGTATGTACGCAGCAGGTAGTTGTTAAGAAGGTCCTTTTAAAACGATCTAAAATTGACACTGACAGCTGAGCAGCACTTAAAGCTCTAGAAGCTGAGTAGAAGATGTAATCTAGAACGATTATAAACTGTGTGGAATTTCTAGCTTGGCTATAACAGAACATAATAAAATGATCCTACGATGGAGGAAAGGAAATGAAGGAAACGAGAAGACGAAAATCTTAGCGAAGAAAGCAGTCAAATTGTCGCTCACGGGGACGAAACCCTATGCCATATCAGACAGCTAAAGCGGCAACAGAGTATCTAAAAGAACAAAAATATACCTCTTAATGGATGAATAGCCACAGACTGACCACTCTTTGGGTATAAATAAGTCCCCAGATCTTAGTCCTACCAGTTCAGTGCCAGCCCAGCAGCCCTGAAGATGTCCCCTGTTATAGTAGACGAAACGTCGGCATCCAGCCAATCCATGACGCGGTCTTCACCCGGAGGCCTAGGTAACCATGAAGCCCTCAGCAACGTTTATTGAATGATCAATCGACATATACCTACATCCTACATACCTACTAGTCGGGGAGCAGCCATATCAAAAAGCGCTTATTTAAAGAGTTAGTCCGAAGTCGAGGACACACTTGTTTTGAAGACTGTTTTCTATGTAAAATCATCCGCTGAATCTGAATCCGGAGGGCGCCCGTTCATTTGGGACGGCCTTGGCCCTGAAAAATGCAGTTTTACGTAAAATTTCGAAAAATTGAAAACTGAACATTTCAGTTTACATCGTCATTTCTTCGTTCTGGAGACAGCTAGGAAGCAAATTTTTTTTTTAATTGTTCTCCAGGCATTTTTGAATGCAAACCTCTATACACAATTAACTTTCGAAAAATAACTACGTCAGAAATTTGTAATTTTGTACACCGCGTCATTTTTGTGCACCTTAATTTTCACCATGCGAGAAAATTTTTTATTGTAAAATCAATCGAAACAATATGTCGTAAAAAGTATGCAGAAGTTTTTAGTGAAAAAATCATCTCGATATCTGCAATACTGACCGAGTTACAGCAATATTGCTTTTTGCGCTGCGGCATAGTGTTCTATCTCTACTCTGCGCATCTACCTACTCCGTGATGCATCTGCGCCTGCGGGCGGCTAATCTCCGTCATATGCGGGAAACTCGTGCAAATACCTATTACTTTTCTTTGACAAAGTGATAAAACAGTTTCCGATATAATCAAGTTTATGTTTAATTGTTTACATTTGGAATCACTGTGCGATTGTGATTGAAGACTGAGGTTAAGTTTACTATTAGTGAAAATGGAAATCAATTACAATTTGTGCATAATTTGTCAGATGAATGATTCAGCAGAAACAGTTCAAGTTGTAACTGAAAATGGATATAACGCATTGTTCAAGGCGGCAGGCAGGCCGTTTCTGACCCCTTGGCTGCCTCAAAGACTAGAAGTCTTTGGGCTGCCTGCGTGTCAAGTTACGTATTGCCGGATTGCTGCCCTCAACCTAACCTAAGCTAACAAACACTGTATCTACACCGAGATCTACACCCCTATACCGTTCCTCATTCGAAGAAAAAGATTCATTTTTTAAAAAGTTTTTATATTTGTTCTCAAAATAGGAATACATAAAAATTTGAACTCCATACATGGGCGTAACATAAATTTGATATAAGATCTACATCGAAATACATAAAAATACAATGTAAGTAAGAAGTAACTGCATAATATGAAGTTCTCCTGTTCTCCACGCGTGCCGCCTTAAAGTGAATGCCACCTTTAACTTTTAAAGGAGGTATTCGGTAATCCGATTTCGTTTTTTCGGCGGGTGCATACTATACAGCCCGCCGCGCCGCCTCAAAAATTGGCCGCCTGTGTTTTTGACACGCATTCCCCGCTCACTAGAAACGGCCCTGGCGGCAGGTACAAAAACAGATAGAATTAGTGTATGTCTGTTATGATATGTTATTTATAAACAACTAAACTTAAACATAAACTTCATTACATCGGAAACTGTTTTATCACTTTGCCAAAGAAAAGTAATAGGTATTTGCACGAGTTTCCCGCATATGACGGAGATTAGCCGCCCGCAGGCACAGATGCACGGAGTAGGTAGATGCGTAGAGTAGAGATAGAACACTATATGCTGCAGCGCAAAAAGCAATATTTTGTTAATCGCTGTAACTCGGTCAGTATTGCAGATATCGAGAAGATTTTCTTACTAAAAACTTCTGCATACTTTTCACGACATATTATTTCGATTGAATAGGTATCTATCTTTTACAATAAAAAACTTTCTCGCGTGGTGAAAATTAAGGTGCACAAAAATGACGCGGTGTACAAAATTAAAAATTTTTGACGTAGATATTTTTCGAAAGTTAATTGTGTATAGAGGTTTGCAATCAAAAATGCCTGGAGAACATTTCAAAAAAAAAATTAACTTCCTAGCTGTCTCCAGAACGAAGATATGACGATGTAAACTGAAATGTTCCGAGTTTTCAATTTTTCGAAATTTTACGTAAAAATGTATTTTTCAGGGTCAAGGCCGTCCCAAATGAACGGGCGCCCTCCGGATTCGGATTCAGCGGGTGATTTTACATAGAAAAGAGTCTTCAAAACAAGTGTGTCCTCGACTTCGGACGCCACTTTGAATTTAAGCAAGCTGCTCCCCGACTATACCATGAACTTGCAAAATAAAAATAATAATTTTACTTATAAATTACTTTAAGAAAATCACATTTCCCTCAACTTTAGTTACAAACTTAAAATTCAAAATTCTCTACTTCCTTGAATATATTATGGCCTCCCAAATTTAATAAAATTGGTAGTCCTCATAGACCAATATTTGTTTCTTGTGTTCAAAGTTCATTTTATAAGTTTTAAATTTTTTTTTATCCAAGACTGTAGGCAACAATGAGTTTTACATCAAAGATTTCGGGACAAAATATGAAGGTATGTATATCTAAACATATCAAAAATATAAATCACGACAGCACAATTTTTGAACGAGAATTTTTTTATTATACCTACACTATGAATTCTTAACCAGTTAACCCCACACGCCAAAAGACAGTGACAGAGTAATTAAACTCGACACGTGTTTCGCTGACAACGTCAGCATCCTCAGCAGTTGAAGATGAATCTAAATCTAAGCTTACATTACATTGCTTTAAATACCAACCCCCACTAATCATTTTACTTCAGAAGTGGGAGGTTAGTGGGGGGTATTTGCTACCTGAGAAGTCCAAGAAAATATATGGGCAAACTTACAGCAAGTTTATGGATTATCGGCTTGAGAATATCGGATCCTTTTCTGGGAGTGTTTTAGTGGCATATTTTGCAGAATTAGGAGAAAACATGCAGTCATCAACCTTAATCGTCCATTTATGCTGGAAACAACCATTAGTGTGTATGACTCTACCTGAAACCAAGACAAAAAGAAAAGATTTGTTTTGGTAAATGACCACTAGGATATTTACCGAAAATATGCTGCAGTTAGATCGCAAAAGAATATAGAGCATTATTTCAGAAGGACATCTGCAACTTTATTAGTAAATTCGGGGATGATTTATTGATGTTAAAAGTCTCCGAGGGTTATGTTGAAGATTCTTTGAACATAAAATCAGCAATAAGCTCCTCTAGTTCTTCTAGCGCTGGGTCAAGATAATGAGAACATTAGTACGGACGTAGAATACTGTGAATTTTAATAAAATAAATGGAGGGCGAGAAAAAACTGCCCCAATGCTAAGGTAAACGTTAGTATAAAGTAAAATACATGGTTCGCAGATTTCCAATATAATGGTTTTATGTAATTTTTTATTTTATAGTTTCCTGTTATTTCAAATAAAAATACAAAAATCATTTAATGTTTTCATATACTTAGCTAAAATATCGGTAGGTTTTTAGTTTACTTTTGCTGCGCAGGCAGTAGAAATTAACTTTTAATGCTTAGGCGGTACCTACTACTTTAGTGCCAGTCGGAGAAAAATATTATTTATAAAAATTGGTACAAAGTAAAGAATAATTTAAAAATATAATTATTTCATTTCCGCTCTAACTTCAACGTGTCCAGGCGACTTCCCAAGTTTAGGTTTTGTAATACCTCACCTCCTCTTGGGGTTTATATTCTTGTTCAAATATTTCTTGATTTTCTGCCCTTCTTTAGTCTGTTGTCAATTCTGTTATTTACTCTTTTGCCATTCATTATTTTTCTAAGTTACTTTGAAACGTTCTTTCATTATTTATTAATTAGTGGTACTGGACCGTTCGAACAACTACTCCTCGGGCAAATGCCCCGAAAGGCATTGAATTATAGAACTAAATCCAGATTTTTTGTACTACGAGACGTTTCAGACTGCTACCCCACCTAAGGTGGCTTTGAAACAATCCTAATTGGTCTCCATGTACGTACGTGCTTTTAAGCAAGTCTTTGTTCAAATATTGCATGTTTTGAATGTGTATGGAAAACCGCAGACCAACTGGTTTCGTCCTTCTGGGACTTATCAGTACCGTACTCTCCCCTACACACTCAAACCATGCAATTTAATCTTGCTATATATGCTACCGCGCTCTGGACAGATATCAGCAAGTGATAACTTCTTTGAGTAATTATCTGGTATTAATTAGTGGTACTGGACCGTTCGAACAACTACTCCTCAGGCAAATACCCCGCCAGGCATTGAATTATAGAACTAAATCCAGATTTTTTGTACTACGAGACGTTTCAGACTGCTACCCCATCTAAGGTGGCTTTGAAATAATCCTAATTTTTCTCAATATACGTACGTGCTTTTAAGCAGGTCTTTTTTCAAATATTGCATGTTTTGAATGTGTATGGATAACCGCAGACCAACTGGTTTCGTCCTTCTGGTACAAAAAATCTGGATTTAGTTCTATAATTCAATGCCTGGCGGGGTATTTGCCGGAGGAGTAGTTGTTCGAACGGTCCAGTACTACTAATTAATACCAAATAATTACTCAAAGTAGTTGTCACTTGCTGATATCTGTCCAGAGCGCGGCAGCATATATAGCAAGATTAAATTGCATGGTTTGAGTGTGTAGGGGAGAACACCGTACTGATGAGTCCCAGAAGGACGAAATCAGTTGGTCTGCGGTTTTCCATACACATTCAAAACATGCAATATTTGAACATTATTTATTGTTAAAAATGTTGAATCACTAATATTTTTCGTAAAATTGGAAAGCAAGACTTTAACAGAAAAAGAATAGGTAGGTATGTACTTGCAACATTTAATCGTGAAGTGAATGGGTAATCTAAATAATAAATTGTGTAATGCGGTTTATCCATTCATACGCTTGCAGAATTCCTATATAACTTAAAAAAGAACGTTTACGTTTTTGGGGTCAAGTATCAAACGTAACTTAATCATTTCTCTCACAACTAACATAACATAGGTAAATGATTTCACGCAGATTTGTAAAGCGAATGCCGACCTTGCCATTAGGCAAACGCTTAATCGCGAAAACTTCGTACCTGCTCTAACCATACCTAATTAACAAAATAGCTAAGACCCAATTTCTCACTAATTTTGTTAATCAACTTTAATTAAAAATCTTGTGTGCAAATTGCTCGTTATTAAACTAGGACGAGAGCATTGCATGAGAAATGTCAATGAAAGTGCAAATTCTATTGTATCTGTGTCTGGTTCGAGTTCACTTGTTTCCAACAACCATGCATGTGTTAATGGAATTATACAAACATTATAAATGGGTTTTTTCAACTTACAGTTCAAGAATCAATCGTACCCCTAACCACATAAAATTTGAAATACTATATACGTATTTCGGCAACTAAGTTGCCATCTTCAGTAGTAGGGAAAAACCTATAGTAATAATAATAGCAACAACATTAACGATAAAAAATAAATAAATAAATAAATAAATAAAAAAAAATAAAATAAAAGCGAAGTCCACTTCGATTCTTTCGGAGTGGTGAGGAGAGAATACCTTATCTATATTATTATTGTTGTCACTATCATTGTTTCACATCATCATTGTTGTTATTGTTATTATTTTTATTATTGTCATATATTTATTTATTTATTTTTTTATTTATTTATTTTTATTGTTATTATTTATTTATTGTTATATTTTTTTACATTTTTGTTATTTTTTGATTTTTGATTTTTGATTTATTTTTTGATTTTATTTTTTATTTATTTATTTATTTATTTATTTATTATTTTTTATCGTTAATGTTGTTGCTATTATTATTACTATAGGTTTTTCCCTAATACTGAAGATGGCAACTTATGTAGTTGCCGAAATACGTATATAGTATTTCAAATTTTATGTGGTTAGGGGTACCTACGATTGATTCTTGAATTGATTATTTAACCACAGTCTCTTACATCTTAATCCTTCAACTTACAGGATATTTAAGAATCATTTGTAGCATGAAAAAAATATTGCAAAGAGAAATTGCCTAATTCTATAATATTTTTTATTTACTTACTGAATGCTATTAGTTCATGCGACATTTTTGAAACCTTTAAGATTAGGCAGGTATCTATAATAGTACTCCTGGAACAAGAATCTGAAGCACCCTGCAAATGTATCAACAGACAGGGAGTTGCGGAAGTCGGCATTTTGATACCCTTAATATTTCAAAACTCATCATTTCACCGTTGTGTCAGCAAAAAGCAAGTTGATAATGGTAAGAAATGACGTTTTCATTGAGCAAACTAGGGCGAGTCTTGAATCTTCTTAAAAACAATTCTTTCTCAATCTTCAATTAGAGGATTGTATAATCCATATGGCAGAAGAGTAGGTATAAAACCACAAAGGGTATGACCGTTGATAACAAAAGGTTTCCTAGAAAATATTTATTTGAAAATTTACACATAAATAATTTAACATATCTTACAAAAACATGGCAAAATGTACAAGCAAAAACAATACAATAAAAACTTAACTTCTACTAACAACCAACACTGCTACTGCCACTGAAACACAATAGAAACCACTTTTAAAACTGCGGGCGTTGCTTTTTTCTTCCGATTTTGTCTTCGCCATATTAGTAATCGAGGGCTTTATTTTACTAATTATTTCAGGCTTCATAACGAACTTGCTGTCACAAGCAGTTCCCTTAACAGCATCCACTACAGGAGCTGTTAAGATTCGAAAATTAGTATCACTTTCGTTCAATTTTGAGTACATGAAAATGGGTAGTCTATCAGACAATACCCATACGTTCCCATTGCCATCAACTTTTATATCGTTGGGAAATACCATGTCAACATTATTCATGTGGACCCTTCCTTGGGATTCCATTGTATAAGTTGGATTGGACGTTTTCCAGCATGCTATAGCGTTAAGGTTAATAAGAGCATAGAATAAGACTCCCGTTTTTTGGTCCAAGAAGGAAACACTGCTCTGGCCTTTTGGACCTCTAGTTCCCAAGACTTTGAATTCGTGGTAACTGCTTTTGGCCAAGTTTGGGTCTCGTAAAATTTTCGTGTTTACGGAAAACTCGTTGGTGCTTGTTAAGGGGTGGAAATAAAGGGTGCTGTAACCTTCTGAGTCAGGGGCGGATAGTGCCATGCCAAACAAACCATCGGTCCACTCGAATGATATGCCAGAAACGTTGAATTCACCTGCTAGTGGATCTGGCGGAAGAAAATATAATTTTGTATTAGTTCTGGTTATTAGAAAATAATTTCTTGGTTACCTATATTGAAGAAGTTGTGTTTTACCCTCCAAGAAGTATGCTCCCTCCAAGAATACACCACGAGTCCTGGTGCTCCCAAATCACCAGCATAAGCATAAGCATCTTCACAAACATGATCCTCAACGGCGATGTTAGCGAAAAAACTCTCTTCTTTAGTTTGATCCTTTGGTATGGTGTACCTCCTCATGAGAGCGTCGTTATGCAAATCGTAGACCAAAATTTGTGTTGGTCCATATACTTTCGTGTCTCCTAACAGATCAGCTACTCCAGTGTCTATAACCCAGAGTCTGCCGCATCTGTCTGCTCGTACTCGAAATGGAGATACTATTTCCGGTGGGGGATCTTCTGGATTTTTGGGGAGTTGATGGGCAATCCAGTTGGGGTATGGTTGGAGTTTCGGGGAATCCATTGGGTCTGCAGCGGACAAAAGAATTAGTATGACAGTCAAATGGCACTAATTGTGCTTAGATATTTTGTAAAGAATGTGTTTTATGCATTACTTATATTTAAATCAAAAATATAATAATGGAATAAGGGGCTATTTTGAGTTTATTGCTATAATAACAATCTTGAATCATTTTTACTTAAATATATAAATGTATAATTTACATAATTTACGTTTAATTTTTTGTACTATTTTTCCGCTAGAAGCATCAGTATTTGCAGGGGCTGAACAGATTTTCTATACGTGGGCCGCCGAACAGACGGAGTGATCACCCTGCAAGAACGTGCTCTAGGCGGGACCACTATGAATTCAGGACAACCGAACCGCAGTGATACGCTTTCTTTAGACCCAACGAAGTCGCGTCACTCCAATTCGGTCGTCATAAATTAATATTGGCCCCGCTAGAGCACGTTCTTGCAGGGTGATCACTCCGTCTGTTGGGCGGCCCAAGTATAAGTGTGGCATTTATAGTGCAGCCCACAAAATGTAAGGCATTTGGTCGAATTAAAAATGTGTTGTCACCTTGGAGACTAATCAGGCGATATATAACAGATTTCTGTATACAGTATGATATTTGAATTGAGTTTTGAGTCGATGGAATATTTTGAAACTTCATGGTCTTATTCAGAATGAAGGGTTGTTTCGTATGAGCCGTACGTTGGCCACTGCTGTCATTAAAATTTTTAGGTCAAAACATTTTTAGGTCGCCATCTTTGGGGACTCGCCTATCAATTTGGATATATAAACCGTCACGAGAGTTCCCCGTATTTGGTTGCTCTATTTCACTTCATTCAAAAGATACTTTCACAGAGACTTTTTAAGAGTTTCACAGTTTTTTTATAAATTTAGAAGCTTTAAAGCATTCATTTATAGTAATTTTTTGTCAGATCTTCAAGCCATTCCCTGGAAAATAATTTATGATTTTGATAATGTTGATACCATGGTTGAATTTCTGACCAATTCTCTTCTTACTTTATTTGATTTTCATGCGCCTCTCCGTACAGTAAGAATATCTAGGCCGAGTGCACCATGGCTCACCCCTACTTTAAAATTCATAATGTCCATAAGAGACAAAGCACTCAGCAGGTATAAAAGAACTAAGCGTCTTGAACACTGGAATTATTATAAGTCCATTAGAAATTATGTTACTTATATTATTAAACAAGAGAAGAAAGGCGTTCTAGAGTTCCAGTTACTTAATAATCCTAATTCGATTTGGCAGTCTCTGAAAAAGTGTGAAATTCTGCGATCGAGAAGGACATCTGATATTCCAGCTAATCTGAATGATCCTCACAGGATTGGCGACTCCTTTTTCAACTTCCAGAGACCTCAAAATCTGAATAAACAAAATACGCTTGATTACTATAATAATAATCTATTTTCTGAACAGCTTGTGAACAATACATTTAATTTCAGTTCCTGCAGTGAAACCGATATTTTAAAAATCATTAATGGCATATCAACTAAATCTGTGGGTTGTGATGGACTTAGTATTTACATGATCAAGCTTTGCTGTCCTTTCATTCTTCCATTTTTCACCTATATTATTAATTTCTGTTTGGCTCGGGGCGTTTTTCCCGCCTTGTGGAAGTCTGCGAGTGTGATTCCTGTTCCGAAAGTCAGTCCACCTATTGAATTTAAAGATCTTCGTCCGATTAGCATTCTACCGATTTTCTCTAAGGTATTGGAGAAAATTATGGATATGCAGCTTAGACCATTTCTGCAAAAATATGATATTATATTTGAAAATCAATCTGGCTTTAGATCAGGTCACAGTTGCACCACTGCTCTTTTAAACGTAACTGACGATATCTTTCGTGCAACAAATAATAGCAAAATGTCAATTCTAATTACTCTGGATTATTCTAAAGCGTTTGACATGATTGATCATGATATTATGATATCAATTCTGAAATACATTGGTTTGGATAAACTGTCCATTCAAATATTTAATGCATATGTACTAGGGAGAAAGCAGTGTATTCTGTTGAACGGTAGAATGTCTGATACAGTGCCTTTGATAAGCGGTGTGCCACAGGGATCTATTTTAGGTCCACTTCTATATACAATTTACACTTGCGACTTCCACAGGTCGGTGAGAAATTGTAGTTACCACTTATACGCGGATGATACACAACTTCTCTACCATTTTGAGCCGAGTGACGTATTATTGACAAACAACATTATTGAGAGTGACGTCGCTGGTCTTGTGAGGGTATCTGGAGCGCACGGTCTCATGATCAACCCCGGCAAGTCCATGGTGCAGCTGTTTGGTAAAGAGAAGTTTCTTAATAGGACTCGGGAGAGTGTGTCTGTTCGAGTGGGGGCGAGTGTCCTGAATTATAGTAATTGTGTAAGGAATCTGGGCATTCATATTGACAATGACTTAAGATTCAATGTGCATGTTTCCAAAATGTTACAGAGGGCTTATGTGAACCTCAAACTTATTTTTAATAACAGATATTATTTAACCCAGAAGGTTAAAATTCTGTTGTGTGATGCATTGGTTACTTCTCAATTTAATTTTGGTGATTGCATCTATGGACCATGTATAACAGCTGCCGATTCATATCGAATACAAAAAATGCAGAACTCTTGCCTCCGACTAATTTTTGGTATAAAAAAGTATCAAAGAATATCACATAAATTGTTGGAAATTAAGTGGTTGAATATGCGGAATAGGCGAATTCTTCACGCTGCCACTCTCTATCATAAAATCATTTTAAATAAAACTCCAATATACTTGTTTAAAAAATTATCTTACAGATCAGATATGCACAATCTTAATATTCGTAATAAAAACTTATTAAATGTACCCACCCATCGGTCACAGTTATTTAAAAGATCATTTTCTTATCAAATAGTTAACGTGTATAACAACTTGCCGGATATCATGAAATCAATGTCTATTGCTAGATTTTCGTCTCATCTGCGTGATATTCTTTTTGCGTCTCAACAGGGTTAATGTTGTTATTTTTTTTTTGCTCTTGATTCTTAATTTCCCCGCACTGTTTCATATTTAATTCTCTATTTTTGCCTCGTTTATGTTTGTATTTAATTGTTTTTTCGGGTTAAGTGGAAGAACAGGATGTGTAGCAATCACTTGCTACACGTGACTGAACTTCGCCCAGTTGTAACTGATATATATATATATATATATATATATATATTTTTCTTGTATAATTGCGGTCTGCAAATATAAATTTTTGTAATTTATTGGTTACAATAAAAGTCATTTATTATTATTATTATTATCGCACTGTCCGTTTGTCTTTTTTAAATATAACCGCCATATTATTAACGTGGTTTTGGAAATCATATTGGTATTGTTGAGGAGAATGTAAAATAACATATTCAAAATGCAATGTCCACATCATAGTAATATACAGGATGAGTTTTTTTTTGATTTTCACTACAGGGATCTTGGAAACTAGCAGAGATAGAAGGTAGGTTAAATAAGAAAAAAAGCGCAGTTCGTTGAGCTTAATAAATAAGCAAATTCAAATTTTCGAAAATTTTCATAGTTTGCTAGATAAAATGGAAAAATCAAATTTTGCGAGATTTAAAAATATTTTCTAGCCGGCTTGTAACACAAAATATGAAAAAATGATAAAGGAAAAAGTTGTACAGAATTAGTCTTAGTACTATCTCAAATAATCAAAAGTTGTATTATACCAGTCGTGTTCGAGAAATAATGCAAACTTATGTTTTTTTAAATGGAAACCATATGCGACTATGGCACCACTAAATAGGATATGTTTTGCTGATTTCTGCGATATAACATTGTCCATACTTATTTGAAAAAAAATTCAGTATTAGGGTATAAAATGCATGAAGATAAAAAAACAATCGGTAACTGCGAGTTGAAGGTTTACTACGCCACCGTGATTCACCTGAAGATACATGCTTATTTTATTTTTTATTTTTTTTTGTTTTCCATGGATAACTTGGATATTTCATTAATTTAAAATTGAAAAATGCTTATAACTCCTTCACTTTTTAAAATAAACATGGAATATGATATATCGCCGAAATCAGCAAAAAATATACTATTTAGTGGTGCCATAGTCGCATATGGTTTCCATTGAAAAAAAAACATAAGTTTGTATTATTTCTCGAACACGACTGGTATAATACAACTTTTGATTATTTGAGATAGCACTAAGTCTAATTCTGTACAACTTTTTCCTTTGGTATTCTTTCATATTTTGTGTTACAAGCCGGCTAGAAAATATTTTTAAATCTCGCAAAGTTTGATTTTTCCATTTTATCTAGCAGACTATGCAAATTTTCGAAAATTTTAATTTGCTTATTTATTAAGCTCAAAAAACTGCACTTCTTTCCTCATTTAACCTGCCTTCTATCTCTGCTGGTTTCCAAGATCCCTGTAGTGAAAATAAAAAACTCATCCTGTATTCTTCTTCAAGAACGGATTTATCGAATTATTCTGCATGTATTTTTTGAAAAAGTGATAATTTTCAGAAATATGCTCACCGAATTTGAGTTTTTTCTTTAAACTCTAAAATATTCGCTATATTAGTGACGTTTTAATTTTTTAGAGGTACAATTGCAAATTATACAGTCCAGAAAGAAGTGCTCTAAAATTATGACGTTACTGTCTGAAGATCACATTAATGTATCTCATAACACATTAATTCATAACCTGATGAGTGAGCCCCGAATAACGCAAAATCTGTAGCGCTTGGTGCTAAAGACAAATGGCGCAGAGTAATAAGCCTTACTTCACGATAGGGCGCTCGTAGCACTACCCCATATACTATACTGTCATGTAAGTATAAACAATATCAACAATACAGGAAACTTAACAAGTAAATACGAGGTTCTCCTCTCGGCACACAAAATTGACAGATTATAAAAGAGTTCTATTTTTACGAATTTATTTTCAGTTTTCATTCATCAATTCTGTCATAGAATATTTTTGTTAGTTCGCTCTTCCTTATTAGTTTAGATTTAGGGCAGGTGTATGAAGGACGGTTGAAGCAAAAACAAAATAAATGCGACCTAGATAAGCTGCCAATTATTCTCATGATCACATTTTGTGATACATTTATTAATATCAATTTTAAATAATTTATCAGCTATTATTATCTTAATAACTGTGCATAATGCAAGGCAAGAGTTACCTTGCAGTAAAATGCAATTTTAATCACGCATGGAATTTCGTTTCCTTGGATGACTACAGAATTAATAATTTGTTTTGTAGCTCATTGACGCGTGCAATTGAAGTTGAGGTAACCTTGCAAGAAGAGTAGTTAGGCGCGGGGATTGCGAAAAGTTGCGCGAATTTAATATTTTGTGTACAATACAGAAGGAAAAATGAAGTATTTTCATTTAACCAAGGGTTTTGACCTCTCTTTAGTGCATTTAATATAACATTTAATTAGGCCGGTCGCGCACTAGCAGGTTTACATCGGACTGGGCTGGAGTGGGTCAATTCGGGAAAATATTAAATACAAAAATTTAAATGGAAGCCGGGCTTGACACTTTCAAAGTCTAGTGTTTAATATTTTTCCAACGTGACCAGCCCTGCCTCGCCCCACGACTGACCTTTTTTTAATTAGGAGAATTAATATTCCTACTTTGAAACATACCACTGGCGGAGATCTGACACACCCAGATAATGTAAGAACGTGAGAAAAACTAACCTCTACGGGAACCGACCCTACCCAGCCCAAAGACATCAAACTACTAACTCTGTGTAATAGCTACCTACCCACCGAAGCTGTTGACAACTAACGAAGTGCTTAAACGTAAGTATAACGTACATACAATGATGAGTGATGACGTTATTCGGGACTGGACCTGGGTCCCAAGTCGGGACTCTAGTCTCTTCCAAAATATTACTTAAATACTAATGGAAAACATCATTATATTGAAGCCTTATCTACATATTCGGTATTAAATTCTGATAAGGTTTTATGAACCTAAAGGCTAAAGTAAACATATCAATTCCACATCTAAATATTACATTTAATTACAAAATTACACGTCAATAAACATACATAAAATAAAAGATAAATAAACAAAACGAAACTATGATATACATTTTGAGAAAAGCAACAATTTTATTTTAAAACCAAACTACGTAAAAAGGAACGCAGAAAAAAAATATGTTATATAATACTGTCTTGTTTCTATATATAACATATAAGTATATTTTTCAAGGATTAACAACAGGTGCTTCATCTGTAAAACAATGTATTTATGTATACCTGGAATAATTACTGGCATTACACAATCAATACTAATCGTTACATTTGATGCTTCAAATTGAAAATTAATAACTGGTTTCCGCTTTTTATACGTGTTATAGTATTTACTTATTTTTACGCTTCTATCAGGACGTCCAAGAAATATCAAACAACTATTTCTGATAAATGTATAATAAATAATAGAATTTCAGTGTTACACTTCGGGATGCTACTTACGGACTAACTTAAAACTATCTTAATAAAGACTACCTCCTTTTTCCAAACATTCCACCAATCAGCTCTAAACATCTCATTATCACACATACACAATAATTATCCAATCATTTATCTGCAAACACTCTTACTCATCTTTCAATCCCGTCATCTGATACCTAAGCTTATCGTCTCATAACTTTTGCATCCACTCTGAACCTGTCATCTTGAACCTGCCACACTTTGTAATTTACGGCCGACTCACTGGCACCACACCAATTTAAGCACACTTCTTATCGTCAAACTTACACCCTTAAAATAAAAGTACTCTAACATACGTATCTCTAATTGTTTACACCCAGTGGTTGGGTCGGAAACTTTGACGTAAATTCACCATGAATTCTTTATAAGGCATTCACACGCCAAAAACATTATACCCATTACGTACGAAAATGTTACATCGTACCCAGAAGAACCGGCGAGCGCGCCGAAAAATGAACGTCGCCCGTTCTTTCGCCCACAAAAGTTGTAGGTCAAAGTGGGAGTTCCGAACGCGTAAGTCGAACGATAAGCGAGATACAGCACCCTAAAATTAAGGGTAGTTTTTTATACCATGGGGCGCTGGGTAATTTTGATAGCGGTTTCCTATAGCCTCATCGATCGGCCTGAAAATATCCTAAACTTGTCCCCCTCGGTCAGCAGTTGCTAAGGGAAATAACTTTCTCCTCGAAATCTTGTAAATTTTGAGGTCAAAAATATCGAGAAGGTGGCAATTAACTCGTCCGAGGGGGTGAACGGTGGAAAGTAACACGGTCTAGGGGCAAGTTGCGGTTGTAAGTAGGTGTACAGCACCATGTAAGTACAGTGACAGTACCTGTCAGTCTGTGACATTATATGACAGTCTTTGACAGTATTGTGACAGTCCGTGACAGTATTGTGAGAGTTCCGTGACAGTCCCGTGACAGTATCTGACAGTCTGTGACATTATCTGACAGTACGGTGACAGTTTGTGACAGTACGGTAACACGCCGTGACAGTCCGAGACAGTACTGTGACAGTCCGTGACAGTACGTGACAGTACGTGACAGTACGGTGACAGTACGGTGAAAGTCGTGACAGTACGGTGACAGTATGGTGACAGTCCCATGACAGTCCCATGATAGTCCCGTGATGGACAAAAGTCTACATACCCTTTCAAGATTACATTTCGATATGCATTTCGTCGCCACATCGTGTCTCCACCTCAGGACGAGTGCAAATCTCGGGGTAGATTTCGGGATTTTACGGAAATTTTCTCAATTTCGCACTTTTCAATACCTAATACTTACATTTTGGAGGGAAAATGTTATCGCAAGCTCGTTATGTTCCCTTTATATCTGTGGATTCAGATTTGCCGAAAAAGTTTAGAAGAGGGGTTGCAAGACGCACATAAAAATACGAATTCTTTCATTTTTCTTAATTTTTGCGGAAACTGTGAGGGGTAATGTAATTTGTTTCGACGAGCGCATGTGTAATCCAAAAGACAGTATTTTTCCAAAGTACCTCTCCCTGATAGTGGTTTATTTACTCTTAGAAACAAGCACCACTTTCTAAGTAGTGGTGAAATTTGGGGTTCTCTTTCTTCGAAAGAAAGTGTCCAGAAAATGAATTTGTGCCTTTTTCTGAACGAAGCTGCGTTACTCTACACGATCAACTGCTATTTTTCGCGTTTCATCCCTCCGCCCTAGTCACAGTGTGACAAATGTTAAAAGCGCAACCTTGGGTGGAACTTTTAGTTTTTTCTTCTTCAAAATTTTTACAAATAACCCCGTGGTCGCAAATCGAGCGTCGCCTGATGGAAAATAAAAAGAGGTGCATCCGACCGATCCACCTTCATCCCTCCGAAGTGTTCGGAAGGCGCGCTAATAAATCTAAACTTGGGCGAAAGTATTCGCCTCTTTAAGACCGTACCGTACTTGCCTTTTTCGAGATTCCGACCGAGGCTCTACATTTTTCATGGTAAGATTTTCGTAAACTTAATCTTTCACCATCAGTCGAGAAAATTTAAATGGGTACACATTTGATAAAGTTATTGACGAAAAACGAGAGAGGTTTTGCAAAACTCTTTAACTTTTCGGGGTAAATTGCAATTTTCAGCGACTGCCATAAATATTTAACTAAAATTCTATCATTTCCTGAAAGCCCGAACATTCTTATATGTTGCTTGGCAGTTTCAATCCTCCAAGTCAAGGAAAACATCCTCGAAGTAATTAATTTTCTCGGCCTTGCATTCATTCAATGGGGAACTTCCAATCAGGGAAATTATTTTGCGTTTTAACCGACTTTCGTTCCGTGAAACCTTGGGTATTCAAGCCGTACTATCGCCGGGCTCATATTTTAATTGTTTTTGATTTGGAGCAGTTAGGGTCTGTTTTCTGTTTAAATAGTTTAAATAATTAGACATCTGTAAAGCTTGCGCAATTTTTGCAATATGCTGCTGGCGGCATCTTGATTTGTCAAGCGCTACTAACATTGGTTGATACCCATAGTTGCGTTTGGTGTGCGCACCTGCTCTATATTTGGAGAATTCTCTAGAATCCGACACAAATCAATCATATTCAGTGAGCAGAGCATACCTATTAATGGGCGCATCGAATTGAAACCTATCCTTTCAGTTTTCAAATAAGCCAGATCCCACTGGATATCCTGTAATGTGAATCACCCTGTGTCTAGTTCTTCTAAAAACACGTTTATTTCTAAAACTAACAGTATTAAGCGAGGTATTAAGCGAGGTATTAAGCTAATTTCATGATAAACGTTTAGTTGTTGTTCTTGCAACTCGATAATAATAAATTACTAATACCAGTTGTTAACAAGAAATTATTGTTTTCGCATATTTCAAATGTTTGTATACATTAGAATAAGTGCCTGTACAGGTGACTTAACGATATCCTGTTTCAATCGTTTATGTGTTGGGAATAATACTCTTACCTATACATTTATAATTTCACGTGGGTTCCTGTGGATCACCGGGCATTCCTATGAGTCACAAAAATCGTGGGCACGATCAACGTCTTGTGAATTTAGATTTTCAGAAATTTTTAATAAATTGACTGCTACCTTTTTTGTCTGTTATAATTTTATTTACATATTTTATACTTGTTTACTTTAAAAATATTTTGTTCGTGAAACCGCGCAATAGTTTTTCAGTTGGAAGTGACTACCTCAATTTACTCGACCTACCTCACCCTGTCCGATTTATGTGTCGTTTAATAATTCAGTGGATAAATAGGTACAAAATATTGTAGAACACCTCATGGAATATTCATAAACATGTCACTCAAAGAAAAGCAGTCCAACCTTGTACTCTTGTCAAGTAAATGTAGGTCAATAATAAGTTTCTTATGGAACTTTGTAACAAAATAAAGCATTTATTATATAGTGCTTTACTAAATGTACCTATTAGCAATACAAGTAATACATAGTAATACATAAAACGAGTTGAAAATTGTAGAGCTAATGCATTTACGCCATGGACGCAACGGATCTTGAAAAAACTTGCAAAAAGGTAATCAAGCACAATTCAGTTGTGGAAAATTTGTATAATACCTATTGCACTATGCAAGGTTACTAAGTCAGTGCAGCATTTGAGGAGGAAAAATTTTAGAACTAAGTAAACGATGAAGAATGTAGAATTATCAGTATTTAAAATTGTCAAAACTAATAAAGGCAAAGATGATGATCCGTTGTCTGATATTCAACAGTAAAAAGAGGATTCTCTCGAGGATTCTACCCTTCCGCACTGGACAAAAATATTTTTGTTGATTTTTTTTACATTGCCAAGTGTTTTTCACTTCAAAGCGTTGATTATTACTCTCTAAATCAGCATTTTCGCTAAGCAAATACAGTATCTTTCGGATCGATTTTTCATTTTATTTAAAATATCTGTCACTTATAATAAACTGTTTTGTTGCACGAAAGTTTTGTCGGAACTCATCATCATAATTCAGCGCATAAACTGGTGGGACGTATAGGTACCTTTGTCCCTCCTATTCTGACCGAGCCTACATTTCCATCCTAAGTAGAAGCCAGTATTTCTTCCAAGGGAACATATTAATAGTGAATACATTTTTAACAAAAACGAGCATTGGTTACAAGAAGCCAACGAGGGCCAGTTTCACCAAAAATCACAAGAGATTATAGCTACTATAAAATTTCTTGTTCAGCTAGTGACAATACATCAAACAAATTGACCTTTTATGCTCGAAAAACTATTTATCAAATCGGATGAGTGCCAACTATGAAGAATACAAGAAGTGCAGGAAGACTGTTAAGGTTTTAATTAATAATAATAATAATAATAATATCTCTACTCACTCCTGCTAACCCTAAGGTTAGCCCCAGAAGCTATATAGCTTGTGCGGGACGGAGGAGGCGGCATATTACTATTGGCCGCAGGTGCGTCACAGGAACGACCTACAGTTGTTAGTACTCTACCCACCATTTAGTGCGAGAATGAGGAAAACCTGGAAAACCTCATTAGGTAAAGCTGGATAGGCGATCCAAGGCGCGCCCTAGCCACAGCGCAGAAATGAGTCACCCATCCATAGCCAAGCCGCGGGCACTGTTGCTGAGCATTAACGACTACTCACTCGCGCATGCCAGCAAGATCCCACGGCCCGGATAATTACAGAAGCAAAGAAGGCCAGTTGGGTGGACTTCGGTGAAAAGATGGTAAGGGATAGTAAAAACAACGTCAAACTATTTTACAGAATTTTGAAATCAATGAGACAGGGAAAGAAGACTCAACTAGTTGTTAAAAGGGAATGAAGGAAGAACCAAGAATTAAAACAAGAACGGATGACAGTGTAGGAGAAATTAAAATGGAAGAGATAGAGCAATCAGAGAATTGTAAAGTGGAAAAGCACCTGGGAAAAGAAGGAGAGCGACTCTTTCTAAAAATTTGTAATAAATCATGGAAAGAAGAAAGGATACCTAAACAATGGAAAGTACGTAGCTCTAATATTGCCAATTCACAAAAAGTGAGATAACAGTGTAGTAACTATAGAGTAATATCCTTATTGAGTACATCACTGAAGGCATATGAAAAAATACTAGATAACAGCAACATCTAGGAAAAAAGGAACTGTTTTTGCATTTATGGATCTCGATAAAGCCTTCGACAAAGTGCCTATATAGGGAGAAGGTATGGGAGAGGGACAAATGAAAAATTAATAAGTGTTATTAAAAGTCTTTATAGAAAAACTAGAAACTGTGTGATTAGTCGAAACATGAAATCCAGGGAATTTGCTATCAACATCGGATTGCGACAAGGAGGAAGCCTAGGTCCACAGTTATTTATTATTTTTATTCAATTCAATTTATTAGTTCATCATAATAAAAAAATAAGGAACTGCTCAAGAAAAAGCAAAAAGTTAAATATTGACTACAGGAGTCTTCAAAGAATAGTCATCTCAGAGTTTCGTGGACGATGTTCTGCTGATGGCGGAAAACGAACAAAACATGCAAGGAAATATATAAATATGGAAAGACAAACTAGAAGAGCATGACATGAAGATGAACAAAGAAAAGACCAAGGTTATGTCGACAGATGATAAGAAGGAAGTAACAAAGAGAACAAAGATGATCATTTTTAAAGCTATTTTGGGGCCAATACTCACCTTTGGTTGCGAACCGTGGGTTCTGAACGGAAGGCAGAAGAGTAAATTGCAAGCTGTAGCAATGAAGTATCTCCGGCGAGGGTTGATAAAATGAGAAATACATAAATTCGTCAAGATCTTGAAATTCAGTCATTTTTCGAGCAACGTCAATAATTGAGCTGGTGGGGGCATTTATATAGAATGGAAAATACGAGACCGGTAAAGATGATGTGGAAACAAGGACACAGGGCACAAGAGAGAGAGGAAGACCGCAGAGAACATGGAACAGTGGAGTTGCAGAGGCACTGGAACGGAGAGGTTGTAGATGGGAGGACGCAAGAGTAAATGAGAGAAATTTATTCACGAACATCAAGTTACATAATGTAATTAGTATGATGTATAATGTAAATAAGCAACCACACACCATTTATGGTGTAAGTGGTATTGATATAAGCGGGCACATCTACCCGATTCACTTTCAACCCCCAGAAATGTTCAGAAGGGGTCGCAAGGAAAATTCACACTTGGACGAAATTTCTGGCTTTTTTAAAATATCGGCCTCTTTAACGTTGTCCTGTATTTCCAGTTTGCGAAATACCATTTCGAAATTCTGGATTATTCGCTCCTCGAGTGTAGGTAGGTAACGAGGTCGCTAAGTATTTTCTCCACGCTAACACATTTACCACCCTAAGTCATTTTCTCCGCAAAACTTTCACTTTTTGAGGCAATGGAGTCGTACACCCTTTCCAGTTTATTGCATATTATTGAACAATTAGGCAAATAAGGAGACCCGTTTCGTAACTTCTTTATTGAACCTCAATAAAATTAATTTTTGTTTCGGGATGTTTGCAGAAATTTTGTTTCGATAGCCATATTTCGCAAATAGCACAGCAAAAAATACAAACTTAGCAAATTCGCCAACAGTGTCAACTGTCAAGTCAAACGAAAGGAACATAAATGGGTAAGTAGCATGGCCAATAGTGCAGCAAAGACAACCAAGCACAACAGTTCCTAAATTATTCTAATAATTTATTCCACACTGACGTCAGAGGCAATGGCGGTAATGAAAAATTTAAACTAGAAACAAAGTTCTAAGTCAATAAAAGGTATTTTTTGTCGTTTTCAGACGCAGTGCATCTGAAAAACTTCGAAGTTTGACTATGGTGAACGACTCTATTATTGTTTTCAATGGCCGCGATAAATATTTTTTTAAAATTATATCATTTCCCGAAACCCCTAAAATTCGTATACATTATGTGAAAATTTCAGTCCTCCACGCCAAGAGAACATTGCCAAAATAATTAATTTCTTAAGCCTTGCATTCATCCATGGGGAGTTCTGACCGGCTGTCGTGAAATGAAATCCCTGGTATCGAAGCCGTACTTTCGTCGCGATCAAATTTTAATCTTTTATTTGGAGCAGCTAGGGTTTGTTTTCGATTAGACAGTAAACACCCTTGAAGCATATTTTAGCCGTAATTGAGGATGCTATATAGAGTATAGAACTCTTTTAAAACTCTTTTTTAAAATTTCCTCATCAACTTTTCAGCAGTTTATTTGTCCAATCTCTAATTGCAGCAGTTATAAAGGGGCGAGAAGTCTAAGACAATAAATTTTTTGGAGAGTTTAAAATGGATGTACCTAGGTATACCCAAATAAAAATACTTATAAAGGACCTTTAATGAAAGCTTTAAAAGGAAGAAGGAGCCGACACTAAATAATCTTACGAAATAACCTATCCTAGCGAGTTTATTTATCACTACTATGCCCGCTTCCAATAATTATTATGTAACATAATCACTTTCTAAATGCATTTTCCGAAATTTTCTTTCCATCATCAGAGAATGTTCATTATTGAAAATTAATAACAGAATTCCAGTAGAACCCAGATAACTTCAAAAACTTCAATAAGAAATGAACATTCACTCTTGCAATTCAGAAAGACTGAAAAAAATAAATATTAGTAACTTTGAGATCATTATTGACAGACATTTTAGGAAACCTAAAAAATTAAAAATTAAGCAAGAATTTTTAAATAATTTAAATTTACAATAATTTGAAAAGATTACATTGTATTAAATCAATTTGCTCGTTAAGTAAGTTATTTTTTCTTATCATGTTTATAATTTTCTATAGATTCCAAAATATCTAATTGATAACTTTTTTCATTGTGTACAATAATTTAGGAAATTTGCGATTATTTTTGAAAAAATGGTTTGCAATGTTATTACTCAACCGAAATGATCTTAAATGTAAATTATATCCTGATATGCAGAGGCCTACCAGCTTGACCAATATAAATCAGAGCACTTTAGTTGGTATATTACAAGGTATATTATATCTGTTCTACAAAACTTATCAGTTTTATCTTTTACAAAATATGAGAGAAAATATTTGAAGTTTTAAATGCTGCATGTATAATGTTTTTTGATAAAATACAGGCAATTTTTTCAGAAACATTTCCTACTAAGTTATACGACAAAATTTATTCTTTTATATCTGACAATAATGGGGACACATTTATGTATATGCTATTATAAGTTATTTTTTATTTTTTATTGTTAATTTTTCTATTAATTATTTATATTTTGAATACATTATTAATAGCATAATATTGTTCTTATTGTATTTCATTCTTTTCCTAAGTTAGCTTTGGGATTAGCTTCAGATAAAGGAACAGTAAAGGCTCTATGTACCATTAAGTTGTAAGCAGAAATTTGTTGAGGATAATTATGAAATGAATTTTACTAAAGTGTGACGAATATACCGTGGATAAAAAAATACTATTACGTACAGCCCGAGATCTCGCCCGAGATACACCCTCTTAACAAATCTTTTAATTTTAATTGAAACTGTTTTGCGGGATCTCTACGAAGTTCTATTAATTTTTCATTACAGATAAAATGTCCTATTTTCGTTAAATAATCTGTTTTAGGTAAAATCTCACTGGCATTACATTTTTGAAGTTGTCTGGGTTCTACTGGAATTCTGTTATTAATTTTCAATAATGAAAGCATTCTCTGATGATGGAATGAAAATTTCCAAAAATGCATATAGAAAGTGATTATCGAGGTGATTATGTTATGTAATAATTTATTGGTAGTGCGCATAGTAGTGATAAACTCAATATGTACAAAGACTACCAAAGAGTAAACAGTTAACAGTTAACAACTTAAATAACCTATCGTTATACTTTTTGTCATTTTATAATTTCTTGTAAACAAAAGTTATAAATTGTGTAAACACGTAAAAGACCTAGTAAAGCACATTATTTTTTACCCATTTAACAAAAACAAATAAAATTTAACTACGCGTTCATACTATTCATTCACACTATATATATCTACCATATTATGAAATGTCTACGAGTATATGATGAAATTCATAAATTACAAAATAAGTAGTAGGTACCTATCCTCATCAGCAAATAAGTATAAACATCGTACCTGTCAGCATAATGTAGGTCAAGGAAGCCGGTACTCCACTCTTCCATCTAGGCACAGTCACAAACACCCTGTCCCCATAAACTTCCAACCCCAGCGGCAGATTATTCTCAGGCAGAAAATCTCCATTATCAATAGCTTCCTGCCTCGCCTCCTCGGAGGTATAATTGAAGTCCACTAATCGCCACTGAAACGCCACTTGCAATTTGTCCGTAGAGTAAGCCTGTATGAGGAAGAAGAGCAAGAAGAGTCTTGACGATAACATTGCTATTTTTTTCTATTAGTAGGACGAAGAGAGTTTTTAAATTAGTACGTTTTCTATTTGCTCGGCGTCATGTTACAATTGTTGTTTATTAAATTGTATCGCACTGTGTTTTTAAGTGTTTAAACGCGAGTGATAAACAGCAGTTGATTTAGGCCGCAACACTACTGCACTAGTTTCAGTTGTTATAGCACATGGTCACAGCGTGTTTCTTCTAAAGGAGTGTCTCCTGTACTAACACCGACCCGCATACTACTGACCTTCGTGATATTGCCCAACGCGAACCGCCGAGTGTAGTGAAAGTGCTATCGTATTTAATAAAGCAGGAAGAACTTTGTTTTATGTGTGTAGACGTTCTGGGTATTCCTCGTGAGGAGGAAGAGTCTGTTACGTCAGTTCTAACGTCACTACTTGGGGCCGGCGATTTAGTCATTAGTGGAATAGATAAAGTAACCGGTCAATTTCGGATTACTAGAACGAGAATAAAACGAATAACTCTAATACAGATTGCCCAATTTCTTCTATACAATACTCAATCTTGTCTTATAATCGGAGCAATTTTACAATGACAAGTTTTTAGTCTAAACTGCGTATTTAAAGGCGTTTACTATGTACCACGGAGTACCATATTATAATATGGTACTCCATGCTATGTACAGAACATAGGTATCTTTAATATTTAGCACGAATCTGGAAAATTAAATAATCAATTATCACGTATCAAACAAGAATATTAAAAGAAAATTTTAGCCCTCTATTCGACATTAAGTCTAAGCAAAACTTTTATTCCGAAATACTGGCAATTTTATTGCGAATGTGGTTAATTACGTGGGCATATTCTAAAGTCTAAACCATTTGCAAATGTTCATATACATATTTTGTAACTAGGAAGAATATGGTTGAGGAACGCATAATGGAACGATCTCTACTAAAAGTAACAAATATTTCAAGAACAGTAGGTAACAGTAACAAAAGTTGCTTAGTATATTTCAAGGAAAGTTCTAAATCAGACGCGTACCTCCATCCTTTCCTATCTTGAGCTAACCTACTCATTTCCCTATACTTCATCCCTACATTTTTGAGCACTTCGAACATCTTTCATTTTACATTGTCGAAGGCTTTTTACAAATATAAAAATTCTATAAAGGCGCTCTTTCCCTTTTCTATTGCTTTTTCTATTATTACTCGTGAAGCTAGAATGGCCTCGCGCGTTGTAAATCCGAACTGATCTTCTCCTAATATTTCTTCCGCCCTGTTCTCCATCCTTCTTTGCATAATTCTAGTTAAAATTATTGACGCGTGGGAAGTTAAACTGATCGTTCTAAAATTTTCACCTAGCCGCGCCTTTCCTTTCGGCAAAGCTACTAAGATGTTCCGTTTGTAATCTTCTGGAATCGCCCCTGTGTGGTATATGCAGCTAACTAGTTTAAATAAACGATCTATTCGCGAATCCAAATATGTCGATCGCCATCTGCAGGTCAGATTTGTAACCTAAAAAGCGAGTACTGTTTACTTGCAAACGTTAGAGCGTCAGACGTTTCCTTTGAGGTTAAATGGTGTTTTGCATCATTTAATTTGAAGTTCAAATCTTTTATGTAAATTGTGAACCAAAGAAAGTGTTACCTTATAGCTATAAAACGATTGTATAATGCAACAATGACGAAGAAGTTAAATACGAACTGCTGTGGGTGTGCGTGTGTGTGTACGGGTGCAGTTCCAGAAAGGGAAAGAACCCTGCCATACACTTCCATTATTTCCAAAACAAGCCAGACGAGTGAAACTGTTTAAATTGTTAATAAATTAGGAACTTTTGATAGTTTAGACAGAAAGAAAGCCTGGATAAGAGCGTTGTTGATGGGGAAAGAGTAACAAATAGAATGGGAGTGTGTTCTCTACATTTTACAGCTGAAGATTATTTATCAAAAGGCAAGTCTGTGTACGGTCATATTAGTTTAATTTAGTAATTTATCTTTGAATTAAAGGGTTAGCACTGGTACAACTACAACCCAAATTAAAGCAAACTGCCGTTCCATCGCAAAACCTGTTAAAGTTATTATTGCTTAAAATAAAGAACGTTATACCAAAGTTAGTTACTGATCTCGCTTTCTTTTGTTTAATTTGTTATTTGTTATTCATTAGATATTTTTTTATATTTAAGCAGATCAAAGGTTATGTTAAGTTAGGTTAGGCTAGACCTTTAGTTTTAGGCTAAATTAGATTACGTGTACATTCTGGAGTGAAATTATCATAATTTCTTTGAATATAACAACTATTATAAATAAATAAATAAAAACTACCATACTATGAAAATTTTATTCAAATTATAAACCTATAAACCTCACTTCCGCACACACATAATGTATGAATCATATTTTTAAAATAATTTTCGGTAATTGTGGTGATTAAAACTTTTGTAAATTCAGGGTCAAAGGGTACAATAACATTCAAAAATGGGCTAGGTATCATAGGTATGAAGAATATAATACAAAATCACACTGGGGCAAGTTTAATATTGACGTACCTCTGAAATTTCTTCTAGTTATTTTATATGCTTCATCAGTTTTTCCTACTTCGAACTTATCTTCCACTTCTTTGCATTTAATACCAATCCATTGCTCTTTCACTTTCCTACATTTCCGAATAATTTCCCACTTGATCGCCTTATATCTTTGTTTCCCTCTTTCATCTAACCTATTCTTATATTTTCGCCTTTCCTATATTAGACTCAATATGTTTTGTTATCCAAGGTTTTCTACTTTCATTCTGTTTATTACCCAAAATATCTCTAGCTGCGGAATCTAAACTATTTTAATGCAATTCCATTCTGCCTCTATGTCCCTAACCATATTTTCATCCGAACCCTTTAGTACTTCGTTTGTCTTTTTCACGAATTTATCACACGTATCATCATTTTTTAGTTTCTCTAGGTCAAGATACCTACTTCCGCTACGTTCTTTCAAAATCTTAAATTTAAGATTGGCCTTCATAACCGCCATGTTGTGATCACTATCTATATCTGCTCCTGGATAACTTCTACAGTCCCTAACTTGATTTCTAAATCTTTGCCTAACGAGAATGTAATCTATTTGATATCTCCCTAGGTCTCCTGGCATCTTCCACGTATATAGTCTCCTAACGAGATGGTGAAATAGAGTGTTCGCGACCGTTCGGTTATATTTTTATCGCAGAACTCTATCAGTCTAACTCCCCTATCGTTCCTGTTGCTTAATCCAAATGGGCCAACTATTCCGCCTTCCCTCCCTGTGCCTCCGACTGCATTGAAATCTCCTACAATTATTAAATTTTCATGCATTCTCACAAAATCTAGCATACATTCAATATCACTATAAATTGCCTCTACGGCCTCATCACTATAGTTAGAATTGGGCATATATACCTGTATTATTACTGTTTTTGCAAGTTTCGAATCCAACCCAACCATAACAACTACCCTGTCACTTTTTCTACACTCTGCCCTACTTTCTTCGGCATAACAATTCTTACTCCCGAATTTCCTCCTGCAGATGCTGTGTATATTACTCTAAAATCTTCGCTGAAGAAGTCTCCAGCTTCTGGCCATCGCACTTCACTAATGCCTACCACGTCTAATGCTAACTTATCCATCACAATTTTCAAATTTTCAAAATTTCCTTCTCGTTTTATGCTTCTAACATTCCACGCTCCGACTCGTGAAATGTTACACTTATCATTGCTGATGACTCCCCCCCCCAAGCAGTCCCCGCCCGGATATCCGAATGTGGGATTATTTTACCTCCGGAATATTTTACTCCAGAACGTGCCATCATTATAAATTAATGTACGCTGTACTAGGGATAAAATAATGTGTTGTTTTCCCGTTGCCTTCCGCGTCGTAGTAGTGTGTATCACAGTGCCATACCGACCTTTATGATCTCTGCCGCTCTGATTACTGAAAGAGCTGCTGCCCCCTTTCAGGGACTTTATTTGAAGCACGCAAGTCATCCCACCCGTTCTAGTATTACTAGAACTGCGTCAAGGTACAAGTTGGGATAGTAAACCTTAATGGCAAATTTAATTTAATAATGTGTTGGACCTCCTCTAGTCATTACTACTTCTTCACAACGTCTTGGCATGCCGGAAATTACTTGCCGAATGTATTCTATTGGCATGCCGGAAATTACTTGCCGAATGTATTCTATTGGGATGCATTGCCATTCTTCCAAAATGGCTATTCGAAGTGCCTCATGGTTGTTTGGGTCCCATCCCCGTGATCTAATTAATCTCTTTAGATAGTCCCAAACATTCTCTAAACTGTTATTGAACCACCTCCGAAAGCTTGATGGTAAGTCACATGGTTGGCATTATATCGTTCTCCACCTGAGCTATGGAGACGAATTCCAGATTCCAGTATAAATTTACATTTGAAAACCGAAAAGAAAATTTTGGGACACAGAGAATTCATCCGCGTCCAAACACCCATCTGTCAAATTTTCACCAAAAATGACAATATTTCTATATCCGAGGTGTCTTTCACATAACGCCCCGAGGCGCGATCTTTTTTACTAAAGCTTATGGATCCTATCGAGATAATATTTCAACATGCCGCCGGCCTCGGGTCTCCACTCATCGACCAGTAAAAATATCGGTGCAGTCTTCGAGATTTTACCAAAATTTTTTCATCATCATAATGTTTTCATTCCAAAGACTGGATGGACGTGTACCTCCATCCTTTCAATTTCGTATTTTTCAGTTATTCTGCTTCGTTATAAAGGTAATAACCGCCAAGGAGAACGCCAATAAACGTAAAAACGTAAAACAAAACTTTAACGGCAGTTGTTTGAGTGTTGTCAGTAATAAATTACATTTTGCATCTCAATAGAGAACACTAAACACTTTTTATTTATGATTAATGCAGATAGTAACCCTTCTGATTTTATACTAAAATGATTAACGATAATTGGATACTACTCGTATTTTGAAAGATATGAATAAATCTTGATGTCTTAATTTTATTTGCATCTATTATTAACATCCTCGCTTGTGATTCTTTCTTATCAAATTAATAGGGTCTGTATTGGTATAGGTAATACACAAGGTAGGTAACAGACGATCACGTGGCCACTTGGACAGGTGTCTAGGTAAAATTTCATTAGGTTTATTCATCAGGTGAGCAGAAACATGCAAGGGTGCGGTAGGGTCCGTTACAATATGGATTTTGCCGCAAATTTTGTTAACCCTGTATTATAATTTTATTTTCTTTCATAGGTAAGTTTATTCAGTTTTTCTGACAAGATTACAAACATATTAATAAAGCAACACGATGAACAATGTATAAGCTGAAAATTCTGCGCAACCTTCTTGAAATAAGTACCAAGGAAAATTTAATTGTTAATTGTATAGTTTTTTTGAAGAACAGCTTGTTATTCTTTGAAATTGCATGCAGTAATAAGGATGTAACAGATTTACTCTAATAATGAAGCAATAAATCGAATTTCCTAATTCTAACTGTTTCAATGAAATCTAAAAAAGTGGAAACCTTTTAGTTTTGATTCGTCATAATCAAATCATGACGTATGTTTTTTTCTGAATTATTGGGGTTTTTGTAACAGAACAGTATGGCTGTAAAAGGTACTTGTTTATCGACTAGGATGCCATCTCTTGTAAGATTACAGTAGTATCCTGTAACAAGAGTACGCAACTCTCAACCATAGTTCTGTTATCATGCAATAGATAGAGCAACATTAGATAGAACACATTTAGTGTATAATTGCTAATAGCCGTCGATGAACGAAATTGAAATGATACTAATGGATATGTACTAAAATTAAGGAGACCCTCCGAAATTATACAATCTTTTATTTTTAAAATGAAAACGAATTGTATTCCTAAAAGTTCTTTTCCTTTCATTCTTAATTTAGATAGATACCTATACTTCAACTATTTGCTAACAAAACTAATCTTAAGTGTAGTTTTGATTCACCAAAATTGAAATTTTTATATCATTAGTCAAATTATTTGCCACTAAACTGGAGTTCGATTTAACATGAACAATAACTGGCGATTCCTCACACTTTTTCTCCCTCTGCATATTTGGATTAGTTTCAGTATCTTCTTCCTCCATTACTTTCTTGGTTCCTTCCAATTCTCTTGGCTTGTTTTCTTCCTTCTTTACTTTTTTCACTCCTAGTTCCTCCACCACTTCCTTCACTCCTTCCAGTTCTTTTGGTTTGACGCTTATGTCACTGCCATTATGACTTCTTCTCTGGTTTAAACGAGACATGATATAAGAGTCATTATAAGACACGTTCGTGTTAAAATGTGACAGGAAATCGTTTAGTCTATCTTCGCCTGTGTAAGTTGGAATGAAAACTCTATCACCACAGACGGTACCATCTACAACGTCCTTTATAGGAGCTGACATAATTCTATAGTTAACTACACTGGTGTTAACATTAGATTGTAAAAATAAATGCAGTTTATTAGACAATACCCATATTTTTCCACTACTAATTTTAATTTCATTAGGAAAAATCAAGGTATTACTGCTCTGAAGAACTATTTCTCTATTTTCAAGCAAATATGGATTGGAGCTTTTCCAACAAGATACAGCATTTCGTATTAATAATCCATAAAAAACTGTATTTGAAGTGGCATCTACAGCCATTGAGACAGCATAGTCATTCGTAGTTTTTCCCAGAACTCTCACATTTATGTCCTGCTTGTATATAACATACTTTTGGAGTTCTGTGGTGCTGATGATATACATATTTTTTGAAGCCAAGTACAGCGTTTTCTGATCTTGGTTTAAAGCCATCGTTTTTATTGAATTTTCGAAAACTTTTGAACTTCTGGCTGTGTAGAAGCCAATAAATTGTGGATCTGCAATAGTGGAAATTAATAGGTAAGTATTAGAATGTTTAGTAGCCACATCTTCGTTTCTCAATAGGAAGGAAGAATATCTTGAGTTAATTGGTTTTAAAAAGAAAAAGGTATAAAAGATATAAGAATATAGTTGAAAAATATGGTGAGGAAGAGCAGGAAGATAAGAAGAATGTTGGGGTGGAGGAGGAAGTGGGTGAGGTTTTTATTTCTTATTGAAGTATAACTCTGCAATGACTTACCAAATTCTAATTGCGGATGACTCACTCTCCACGAAGTAAAGGTCTCCAATGAAAACACCAGTATTGCGGAATTCCCTGTGTCAGCTATATACGCAAACGAATCTCTACAAAATTTATCTTCGACAACAATATTCGTAAACTGGCTGTTTTCCTTGATGAGCTCTCGTGGAATAGTGTAGCAAAACTTAAGATAATACAAGAGCAAGCTATAAACACAAATACGGGGTGGAAAGAAGTGTATGGGATCTTCTTCGAGTTGGTTGGCTACTCCAGAGTCGACGAGCCAAAGTCTGTTACAAGCATCAGCTACAATATGAAGAGGGGATATCACTTCAGGTGGAAGATCAGTCGGGTGTTTTGGCATTTTATTCGCATTCCAAGACGGAAATGGTTTTAAAGGGGGATGCTTTAGTTCATCTGGAAGGAAAAATAAACTTGTAAAAAAGTAACAACATAAATAAATGAAAGGGCAAAGTCTTACAGAAGTCTTACATAGATACAAGTTTCAAAAGGAATGTCCTACTTACTTTTTAAGTTGACATACGACAGAGAAATGGGAACACCCCGTTTTAGTCTGGGGGTAGCGATGAAAAGTCTATCATCATGAATATCAAAAGCAGTTGGAATGACGTTTTTCGGTATATATGCATTATGGATTATTGAGTTCCTTCTCAATCCTGGAATTGGGAATTGGTAGTCCATATAATACCATTCAAATATCGATTCCATCTCGACAGTCGCCAAACAGCTTAAGGGTACAAGAGAGCAAAGATGCACTGTAAGTAAATATTGCATTTTCATTTTTTCTTTTTGATGTGTTTGAAGGAACTGTAGCACTGCAAGTATCTAACTAACGATTGCGATGGAATTTGCCATGTTTTAGGTGATTTTGATTAACATAAATTTATAACTGGGTACAACAGGTGTCTTCATTAAAGATTAAATATTTCAGTGGTAGCTAACCAATTTTGTAATCTTTTGTATTTGTTTATGTTTTACCGTATAGACCATTAGTAACGCTGATGTTTAATTCTCTTTATCGTACAGCAGCAACTTTTGATTTTGCAACTGAAAATGCTCAAATAAAATATGCCTAGGTAATAAGATTAGTTTTCTATGTTGCACATTCCTATTAACATTGAAAATGTTCAACGAATTGGAAGTGTGGTGGTATAATTTACCCTAACAGGCAGACCATCATTATCAAACTTAATAAAATCTTGCAAATAGTGAATAAAACACTTCGTGTAGGTAACAGTAATAAAGCCATGTCCCTCCGAAAAACTTCCATATCAAAATACCCAAAATGCAAGGGAAGCTTCTATCACAATACAAAGGATTATAATCTGAGAGGTCGAAATTCTTAACATCTGACTAAAGGACAAGATCAGCTTCATAATTGTCAGTATCAAGCCAAGAAAAGAAGATCTGTGCAATCCTACTCTTGTAGGTTCACTAATTAACCGAACTAAATTAAATGATTGCAGTACCTATATTACTCAAGTACATACTTACCTAACAACGTTTCAGGTTTATTCAACATTAAATAATAGATATTAAAAGAATCCAAACAACATAACTGTCAGATATTGTGCTACCATGCAAGATAGACTCTTCAAGCTCAACAATAAAAAAATTATGTGGTCTATATGCCACTCTGCATGTGCAGTTATTTAATTTGATTTGTATTTTATGTACCCGAGATATTCGACAGTTTCATTACTATTTAAAACATACATTTGCTTATGCAAAATACCGCGCCACCGCCTGCCCTAGCGAAGTAAATAATTTTGAATTTGCAGGCTGTCTCTGCTATTTCAACCACTCAGACATGTGTCACATATAATTGCTACTACTTATCAAAATCCTAATACTGGTATATCATCCGCGAATCTAAGCATGTTAATAGCTTGGCCCTGTATATTAATCCCCGAGGCTGTTCTGTCCTTCTGTCCTTAACAATATTAATCGCATCTTCGATATATGTATAACCTTAAAACTAGAGGTGGCAACGCACATTCCTGTCTAACCCCTTTTCGGATATCTACTTCTCTTCGTTCCTGCTCAAATTCTATAACTGCCGTTTGTTCTTTGTAGAGATTATGTATTATTCTTTTGTCCCAACCTCTTTGAGTACTTTGAACATCTCCCCTCATTTTACGTTGTCAAAGACATTTTCTAAATCTACAAATAGGCGCTCTTTTCTATTGTCTTTTCTATAATTACTCTTAATTCTTTTATGCGCTCCGTGAGTATTTCCTACTTCGAACTTATCTTCCATACTTCCTTGAATTTATTGTCAATCCACTGTTATTTTTCTTTCCTATACATTTCCGAATAATTTCCCACTTGACCGCCTTATATCTTTGTTTCCCTCCTTCATCTAGCCTGTTTTTATATTTTCGCCTCTCATCTATTAGATAGATATCCTTCGTTATCCAGGATTTTCTACTTTCATTCTGTTTGTGACCCAAAATATCTCTAGCTGCGGAATATAAACTATTTTTAAGGCAATTCCATTCTGCCTCTATGTCCTCCCTAACCCTATTTTCACCCACGCCCTTTAGTAATTCGTTTGCCTTTTTCTCGAACTTATCGCGCGTATCATCATCTTTTAGTTTCTCTATGTCAAGATACCTTCTTCCGCTTCGTTTCTTTAAAATCTTATATTTAAGATTGGCCTTCAAAACCACTATATTGTGATCACTACCTATATCTACTCCTGAACAACTTCTACAGCCCCTAACTTGATTTCTAAATCTTTTCCTCCACGTATAGCGCCTCCTAGCGTGATACTGAAATAGAGTGCTCGGTTAGGTTATGTTTATCTCAAAAATATATCAGTATAGCTCCCTGTCTTTTCTATTACTTAATCCAAAGAGGCCGGTTATTCCATCTTCGCTTCCTGTACCTACAACTGCATTAAAATCTCCTAAAATTATAAAATTTTCATGCCCCTTCACAAAATCTAGCACATATTCGATATCGCTATAAACTGCCTCTACAGTCTCATCACTTTTATTAGATGTTGGCATACAGGGTGGGCAAAATAGTGCGTAGTCGGCCCATATCTCTGATTCTATTCAAGACATCAACATGAAATTTTACGTATATGTGGAGAACCCCACGAAGCTTCTGTTAAAATTACTTTGATGTATACAGGTTGTTCACGTGCTAAGTACCAAACCAAAGTTATGGTTTTTAAATGGAATGCCCCACATTTGTTTACGTTAATTGGGTTCAACATAAAATTTAATGAAAGTTGATATGCTGCACAGTGGGGTTTAGAGCAAGCGATGTTAAGATATGGTCATTTTAGTACTAGTGTGGACCCATCTTTGTGGAACTACTGACGTCTGCTGGCCAAAGCTACCTAAGATTTTTTTATTGGACTGGGTTCACAGTATACTCTATTTGTAAAATCCTTCAACACTTTTTTTCAAAATACTTCAAATTGTACAGAGTGGCCAGCTTGTGCAAAATTGAGCTTTTCTTAAAAATGTTAAATGGAACACCACGTATATTATTTGCAGATTTTATATGTAGTTTATTAAGTTTGTGATTGATGCAGATATTGGCAGGTCTGCGACTGATAATTTAGGCAGAAATAAATATTGAACCTTAAGAATTGAGATTATTGCGGTAATTTTGTGCAATTTTTGAGAAATTTCCCCCGTTTTACCATCCAAAACTTATAAAAATGCTTGCACTTTGCTTTTACAGAAAATTTAGCGAACATAGTTTACACCGTCACAAGAAATCTCATTGCAAGATTACTTCCTGAAAAGACTGTTTTCTTCCACGGCACTCTTTGTTTCAATTATACCTAGGTTTAATAAGTTACCAGATATTTAAGAATATATGACCATGAAGAAGCAATCTGACAATGAAATTTGTTGGTCCCGTTCAGTCCAACTCAACTTCCAGAAACAAAATGGAAACCATATTTTGTTTTTTGGGTGCTAAAATATAGGACTACCAGTCAAATTAGGTACTACATTTTAAGGTTCAATTTTTAAATTTACCGAAATCGTCAGTCTCAGACCTAACAATATCTACATCAATCAAGAGCTTAGTAAACTGGCTATCAAATTTCAAAATAATATATTAGGTGTTCCATTTGAAGTTTTTAAGAAAAAATGCATATTGCGTAAGTTGTCCATCCTGTATGATATTAAGTATTGTGACAAAAGTACTCATGGATTTTACAAATACAGCAGTCTGTGAACCTAGTCCAATAAAGAAATCTTAAATAACTTCGACCAGTAGACGTCAGGAGCTAAACAAATTTGGGTCCACACTGGCACTAAATTGGTAATATCTTAAAATCGCTCACTCTAAAGTCTAAACCCTATCGTGTAGTATAATTTATTATGATCTTTCATAAAATTCAAATATGTAAACAAATGTAGGGTGCTCCTTTTAAAAAACATATCTAACTTTGGTGCTCAGTGTAAATACCCTGAATAAAAAAAAATAATTTTATCAGATATTTCGTGGAGTTCTCCATATACGCGTAAGGTTTCATTTTGGTACCTTGGATAGAACCAGAGATAAGGACCGACTACACACTATTGGCTCAGCCTGTATATACCTGTATTATTACCAAACCATAATTACCCTGTCACCTTTTTGTAAGAAATTTTCTATACACTCTGCCCTATTACTCTAAACTCTCATCCTCTCCAAAAATCTCCAGCTTCTGGCACATCACACCTCGCTGATACCTACTATGTCTAATGCTAACCTATCCATCTCAATTTTTAAATTTTCTAACTTTCCTACTTGTTTCGTGCTCCTAACATTCCACGCTCCGACTCGTGAAATGTTACACTTATTATTGATGGAGACTCCCCCCGAAACAGTCCGCGCCCGGAGATTCGAATGTGGGTAAAATCGGAATATTTTACTCCAGGAGGTGCCATAATAAAATTTTAGTGCGCTTTTCTAGGTACAAAATAATGCAGTGGTTTCCTGTTGCCTTTCACATCGCAGAGCGAGTATTAGTATCAGTGCCATACTGACCTCCACAGTCTCTGCCACTCTGATTAATGAAAGAGCTGCTGCGCTCTTTTAGGGACTTCATTTAGTTTGTCTTCTCAATAAAAGCCCCCAGGATGGTTAAACCTATGGTTCGGCTCTTTAGATCATTGGAGCACACAAGTTATCCCACCCGTTTCAGTATTATACTTGGGCCGGTGAACAGACGGAGTGATCACCCTGCAAGAACGTGCTTTAGCGGGGCCAATAGTAATTTATGACGACCGAATTGGAGTGATGCGACTTCGTTGAGTCTAAAGATAGCGCATCAATGCGGCTCGGTTGTCCTAAATTGACAGTGGTACCGCCTAGACGCGGCCTCCGATAGAGGCCGCGGCCTAGAGCACGTTCTTGCAGGGAGATCCCTCCGTCTGTTCGGCGGCCCAAGTATAGATGCTGGAACTACGTCAAGGTACAAGTCCGTTGGGATAGACAAAATGACTATACCACCTAAAATTATTCCGTGAAAACGGAACTGAAGAACTAAAGAAGCTTTTGAACTTAGTTCTGAATTACGAAAACACACCTGTTTTGACGGGAAGTGGTTGTTAGTATTTTATCAGATTTTGTTGGTAGTGTGTAGGTATACGTAGCTGTCCCGATGTCACTTATGACGGTTGCATAACCTTTGCTTGCATTAGACACTGACAAACGAAAATGATAGGGTCCCTAGAAAATGACATACTAGTACGCCGGATAGCGACAATTTTTATAACTCATTTCAGCGCCCTTCGTATTCATATAAAATTGTAAATTGTCTGTTGGAAATCAGGAATATCCATGTGCGAGACCCCAGCGTGGGACATTTTACAATTGGCAGGTCTTCAAAAATGCCAAAGAAAAAAGTTAACCTAAATCTTTTCAGTGCCCCTGCCTTTTGATAACATTTAATAATTAAATCATAAAGAATAATAAATTACCCGAGGCAGAGATCCTGGACAGCTTCAGATCAGAGGAAGACGTTTTAAATGTGCTTAGAAAAGTAGCTCTACTTAGTCATTTCAGCTCGTTTGAATCTAAGTAGGCCTACTTTCCAAGCACTTTCAGAACCTCTTCCTCTGCCCAGGGACTGCTCAGAACCTCTGCCTCGGGTATTTTCTCGTTTTTTATGATTTAATTAATAAGTTGAATCATAAGGCAGAGGCGCTGAAAAGGTTTACGTTAACTTATTCTTTCTTTAAAATTTTTGAAGACATCTCAATTGTAAAATGTCCGACGCGAAGTAGGCAGAGGTCAATTTTCCTGTTTGCCATCACACAAACTACCAAATTTACAACCTCTGCCACACGCTGAAATCATTTAAAAATTGATGTCACTATCCGGCGTACTATGTTTTAGCTAAAAATGCCTCGTGCTTTAATTTATTGTTTTCAGCGCAATGTACTATCGGTGCCAAAATTGGTCTTACACTTTAGGGTTCAATTCCGCTTAAAATGCCATAACCAATTACATTCTGAGGTAAAAAAACCTTAGCAACTGTCCGCCAATTAAAGCTTTGAAGGCGGATCTAAACGATTTTATTTGAAAATTTGAATGACAACAAACGTGTTAGCCTTGCACTAGTAAACAAAGGGCAGCAAAAAATAGATAAATAATTATGTTCTTTTAACGAAAAATCACATCGCTTATGGGGGGCGGGGCTGGCGAAAACATAGCAACGTCCGGCATAAACGATTCGCATCGCAAACTGGAACACCACTTTTGGAACTTTTAGTACGTCGTTAAGTTCAAAAATGTCATACGACATTAGGAAGCGTTATAATCAATTATATTTTATAAATTTTTGACTTTAATTAAGACGTAACGATACTAAAAGAGAAAATCCCACAAATTTAATTATACTTGGGCCGCCCAACAGACGGAGTGATCACCCTGCAAGCATGAGCTCTAGACGGGACCACTATCAATTTAGGACGACAGAACCGCAGTGATGCGCTCTCTTTAGACCCAACGAAGTCGCATCACTCCAATTCGGTCGTCATAAATTAATATTGGCTCCGCTAGAGAACGTTCTTGCAGAGTGATCACTCCGTCTGTTGGGCGGCCCAAGTATAGAGTCCAGTTGCCCATTGGGTGTTTGATTTATAGAAGATTTCGGGATCGTCGGAAATTTTGTTGGCCGTTCTCAGACGCAAATTTCTACCCCTAAACGTCGACCAATCGAAATGAAACTTCTTTACCGACCTCATTGGAATCCCCTCTTTCGAATCGTATATCGCGCCACATTCCACCTTTCACCCCTCGAATGAGTTAGATGCCCCTTTTTAGATGTTTTTGGCCTCAAAAATTTTCAAGGTTTCGCGGAGAAAATTATTTCCCTTAGCAACTGCGGTCCGAGTGGGATGATTTCCGGATATTTTCGGTCCGAACGTTGGGACTGCCCTAATCCTTCACCCGGTTTAGCCGGTATAAAAAACTAGGTACATTTAATTTAAGAGCGCCGTATATTGCTTGTCGCTCGACTTATATTCACGTTCAGAACTCTCTCTATGGTCTAAAAGTTTTTCGGACGGGGTATGGTTGCGCTCACGACCATAGCTTTATGTAATGCTCTTATTAAGTAACCCGTAAGAAGGTCGGGGCATTGTTCCCCTCGAGATCAATTTTTACCTGAAACGGTCACATCTCCTATCGGGCAGATACGACTGAGACTTACAACGCTCCGCTTGACCTTAACCTGACAGATTTTTGAATAAACAAAATTTGCGCTTAACAACTAATAAACGTATTTAGATTTTTGAATAAAAAAATGTGCACTTAACCACTAATGTATAATGTATTCAGGTTTTTGAATTGCTTAAGTACCACAGTAAGCAGGTAAGAAATTATGAGCGCAACCATGCCCCTTTTAAGTGTTGTGAAAGGAACCATGCCATAATTAAAAAGGATTATTCGGCCGTGAGGGGAACCATGCCATACCGAGTTTTTCGGGCCTAAAAGCGGGCGACGCCCGTTTTCCCGAGCGGCTCGACGGTTCTTCTGGGTACAATGGAACATTTTCAACCGCTTTCGGTATGCTGATTTTGTTATCGATTGACAAATATTGAGCATCGAAAAAAATTCTTTGCGATTTTTCACTTTTCCACCCCTATTTGCGTAACGCAGTGACGTCGCTGGGCCAAAGTGCTTCAAAACATTCGCGTTTTAAAGAAAATTTTCGAAATTTCGAAATTTTATGGGCACCCTCGATATGCTTGCTACATTAGATATTTTTTGATTGGCTACGGCCCATTGAATAATGAACCTTATTATGCGCTCAGAAAAACGCACAAGTAATGAACGTATCTTGTTTAGTGTTTTAATTAATGTTTAATTAACTAATTAAATATAAAAATTTAGAGTGGTTCAAGTTTTGATTTTGTTGCTTTACTTTTTAGTCTTTATATTTCAGCGGTAGAATCCTCGGACAGGCTGTATGTAATTTACTACTCCTTTTATATTCTTTTCGTACACTCTCACAGGATCTTCATCGAATTATAGCCCACTTTGAACAATCTAAACAAACGAAAACTTTGGTTTCAGTTCAGCGAATCATCCTCAATTCTACACAGCCTCCTCCCTGAACTCCCGAGAACCCTCCACTCTAACTGAAATCTAGAGGGCACACGGCTCTGAAGCTCCAAACGCACAATCAGTTCGCGGCGTGGCATCACCCAGCTCGCAACCGGACGCGCCGCCGCCCCCAGTACGACAAAAGACTCTATTAATAATTTTTTTAATTGCATCGAAATTTTTGAAGGGGTCGGTTTAGTAGAGGATTTTTATTATTAATTAGAAGAGGAGAGAGGGCAAGATGAAGACTTCGAGTTTCTCGCTGAGGGTGATGCGAAGGGTAAGGTACCTGTTGGATGTGCTGATGCTACTGCCTTCTCCTATAAATACCGCCTACGTGATTCGGTGTTTACTTGCTGAATCGAGGGTGGTTTTTGATGGACTGACACCCCTTTTTCTGCTTTTGATGTAGGTCGCTCTGTGAATTTTTCAAATATGTCCGGGAGCAACTCTCGGTTGAATTTATTTTCAAACTGTGTTGGAGTTGTGAAAGTTATGAAAGAAATCTTGAATTTCCGGCTAATGAGTTCCAGTTACTTTCGCAGGAATAAGTGGAATATTTTTCCGCTAGCTTTACGCTTTGCTCTAAATACAGCTGCCCTAACTTGTGTGGAATGGTCGATATTGCAAAAAAAATTCAACAAAACTTTTGGCGTCTCATCGGAGCTACAACTTAAAATTATTTTAAAGTAGATATACATAATATCCCTTGTAAACGTTGTCGCTATTTGATCAAAGTGTCGAAGTTTGTGGATAATTTATTATTCTCGTACATTTTGGTAAGATCATCACTAACGTGAAGATTTTTCTATGTATTTCAGATTTTCTGAGAAATTTGACACTTGCAGTGGCACATTAAAATGCAATGTTTCGAATTAAATTCGTTCAAGACCCATAAAGTAGCCATAATACAGGGTTTTCATACAGGTTTGTGCAAAAGACCGAACCTTTGTACCTACCAATAATCATCCTCCAAAAATGTTTTATCTGACCAATAAGTTTGTTGTCAGTTCTGTCAAAGATCTTTAGTAAAAAGTTATTTCTTCTCAAGTTTCCAGTTATTTAAGCGAATTTGGGGTGATTCCAGTCAATTAGGCTAGATTTCGCGCGTAGGTTTTGGCAAGAAGAAAGAAGAAGCTAACTGACAGAAATGTCACATCCATATCACAAATTATGACATTTGCTATACCACAGGGATCAACACTTGGAACCTATACTATTTTTAATATATTATGCATAGGTACTTTTGTCTGCGGTATTGTTAACACCTTCTCTATGCAGATGATATACTCAGTCATATTATTCCTTCACTCTGAATGTAAGTCAGGTTTGTGACAAGATCTACATGGATTTGGGAGATCAAAATTACTGTTATTTGGAGGCTTTTCACTCTGGCTGCTAGAGAGTGTTGTCAGAAATATGAAAATTCAGATTGGCGACTGCTTTTGGAGTATGATGATAACACGTGGGTGGGGAATCTAGGCTTTATCATGGGATCAAACTAAATACCTTTGCGAGTTTGCTTTTTTCTTGTGTGGAATACTTCTTTGCAATTCTTCCATTAATTTGCAGATGGAGCTTCTTTTTCAAGCAAGTATTTTTCCACAGCTGAAGTGTCGGTTTACGTTGACGTGTGCCTTTGGTGGATGTCTCGTCAGGCGTATTGGACAATTCCTGGGAAGATACGTTCAGTTTATCCTTCATGATCTTCACTAGAGTCAGATGTTCTTATCACCTAAATCATCGTCGTGTAGAGTTACATCGGATCCTAAATCAGTGCTATCATCAGTTCCTTAGAACTTTTGTTTTGGAGCCCAGATGTAGGTCTTGCACTTAGAGGTAATCTTGGACATTTTGGTTTATTGGGAGTGGCTATATATCATCAGTAACTGTGATCGGGGAAAATGCAATTTCATCAGGAATGGCATCTTTGTTGAAGGGGTAGATGCCTGTTGCTGCAAAGCCTCATCTGATGTTTGCTGGATTTGATGATTTCTCTTAAAATTTTGAAACAATTGCTCCAAATCTATGTTTGCTAATATCAACAATGGTGTATTCAAGGTAACGTTTGACTCGGTCAAAAATAAACAGATGCGGACCTGAGACTTTACCCTTGGCAAAATGCTCGAGACAGATACAAAAAGTTGATACCGTGATACGCCGGGTGGTAAGTTGTCTTTCCTTTCTTTTTACATGCGTTTGGAATGGCCATGCCCAACGCATTACCACATGAAACGAACTCTGGCAGTATTTAAATTTTGTGCTTTTCGAGGGCGAATTTGTGAATTCCTCGATTAAAATTCCTTCAGCCAAAATCGTCTAACCATTTCCTTATCGGTTCTAAATGGGTTCGTGATGTTATTAGTTTTTGTGTATCGATATACACATGAGTGAAGTACCCTAGGAGGAAGGGGGTAACCGGCATGAGAGACTTGTATGGTTCGATGAGCAATCTTGCCCCCGAAAATACATTTGTTTTCTTTATTTGTTTCCAAGTAACGCTTTGAAGTTCGAAATGGAATATTGAATGTTTGACTGGTTCTCTTAACTGATATTCCACCAACCTATAGCTCTGAACATATTTTGCTGTGCCCATTGCCCCCTAATTCCTCTATTTTTTAGTGAAGGCATTTTTGTTTTTTTATCTGCAAGAAGTTTAAAATAACGATTATTTATAGAAACCAAGTGCATGGCGATATTGTTAGACACAAAAATTGACCATATTATAGTCTACACTTTAAAATAGAACATGCATGCGTTGTACATCCAGTAAAACAAAAAAATTAACAGAGATTTGTTGCTAATAATATTGGTGACACGTTAAATAAAATCCGTCTACAACAATATGCAGTAAAGCCTACCTGCCTACCTCAAACTCACAAAATTTCCCAAAAACCGCAGCGTAATGCTAGAGCACGCACGCACAACTGATAAACATATAATATCGTAGCTACATAACAAAACATGTCGTTTTATAAAACGTCCAGTTATCTTCTGTGCCTGGTGCCCCATCAGATAAGGGAATCACATTCCAAGAATATAAAATGTCTAGTCGGGGGGTTACAAAAAGGGAAAAATACTTATTTTTGGTTTCATTCACTTTTCATGGTAAATTTTGCACACACACCCAATTTTTGATCCAAGTAGTTCAGGAAATATTTTGGGTTCGTTTTTCGTCTTACAAATTGATTCAAAATAATTAGTTTTATCCATGACTAATACATAATATAAGTATTATATCTGTAATTTTTGTAATATAATGCCTTATATTATTCCCTTAAGGAATCAATGGTTAGGAAATAATAAACTATTATTCCCTCTCGTAAACCAATTAGAAAATAGTACTTGAATCATGGTTTCTGTGAAATTTAAGAAACCACGGCAACGGATGATTACACCCCTCGCTGGCTTCGCTCGTTCGTGTTGTAACCATGTTTGTAAGTTGTAACTTTCATCCTAAGGAATAATACCACTCATTATAGCGTCGTTGTATAATTATAAGTACGATTAATCTAACACTATAAATTAATGTCAAATTATTCAGAAAATCTTAAACAACTCAAAAAGTTTCGATTGTAGACGTGTGGTGACCTTATAAAAATGTGCCTAAAATTATTCATTATAATTCAAAACTTTAGCATCGCTTTGGTCCACCATGCTTAAGTGGGACAAGATGTAGGTATACCTACTTAAAAATGATTTTAGATTAAACCGCTAAAAGTCTTATTAGAAAGTTTTTTTGGCCGCTCTACCGCTCTACACGAGTTGGGACAACTTGTTTTTAAGATGTTCTAAGTCATTCGGCTATTCTAAGTTACTTACAAATTTGTAGTATTATAAACCAGAAAATAAATACTTTACTTTGTACGTTTATCCTGTGAGGACTGATGTAAGTCTAAGGACATTATAGACTGAACAATTCTTCATAGAAAGTTTAACAAAAAATTCCTGCAAATGTCTAAAATTAAAATTTTCCAATAAATTACGAATTTCATCGTTCTCAATCATTATGCTACATACTTCTTTAAGCAGCGTCATGGCCCTTGTAAATATTTTCATACAAATATAGGTATTTGGCAGATTTGCCGCTGGAAACCACTTCAGCATTGATGTGAACATGGAACAGTATTAAAAAATTTGGGTTATACCTAGTATGGGGCATAACATGCTGACTATCGATCTGTCAGAGCGCTTTTTACGTGACGATAATACTGTACTGATACGTATTAAATCATTATCTTTGATACAAAAACTACATATCACATGAAGGAAATCGGACCCAATTTTATTTGTATGGTATATTCAGTGCTGAGCTCGTGTTAGAAGGGATCAACGACCCGAGGGCTGAGAAGAATCCTTCAACCTCCAAATAGGTTCGAAAAATCTACACATGGCCGAACATGTTCGACAAGCCACTTAACAATTTCTCTTACCATCACGCTCACCAACTGTATGTTCGAGCGTGTATGGGGCGTTTAACATAAAAAATATATGGTTATAGGTTTAGAAATTTTCTAACTTTGTCACGTAATCGATAATAGAAAGAACAATTTTAAATGTAGTTATTGTGATAAGTGTACTTCACAGCATCAGATTTAACTTAAACTAGATAAATGGCAACTTTTTAGTACTCGGCTTTGTCATTTTTTACTGCGAAATGTAGACCAAAGAACAGGGTTAAAACTCAATAAATCAAGCAATATTTTTGCACGAAGCATATGCCAGGAACTTCTAAGAGAGTGTTTCTTTATTTTATTTATGGAACGACACAATTCATTCTAATTTAAAAGGTCTTAATGGGGAAAATTGGGGGTGAAATTTAAACCAGCATCGCTTTCATCTTCATAATTTAAACTTAACGTGTTAAGAGTTTATTTATTAAAAATTTAACAGCTGAGTTATGAATTTGGCTTTCCTTATGACGAGGAAAGTAAATATCTGAAAGAAAAGTGGAACAGTACAATATAGGGACAGAAGAATTAGAAATAACTCGGAACGAAATGGAAGCAGTTTTGATAGAGGGATAGACATGAAGATCAATAAAAAGAAAACCAAAATTTTGGTGTGTAGAGTAGAGGGCGTTTAAATAGAACTAAAACTAAAATACAAATTTCTGCTATTTAGGAAGTCAAATAACTCGCGATGGTAAGAGCACTAGAGATATATAAATAAAATGAGTTTAAAATTTGATAAGTTTACGTGCACATGAGTAACTTTACAACGACCTTTCCCGTTGCATCACCTTTTGTGACCATACATGGGGTTGCTTCAGTCGGTCGGTCGGTGGACTTCTGGTCGTCGATAAATATACCCTGAACTCTAGTTCTCTGGAAGTATTGCAAAACAAAAATAATACTCACGATGAAACTTAAACACACTCTATTAATTTAACTATATATAGAAAATTCAAATAAAACCAGAACGAATGTATAATAAAAAGTTATTTACAAATAATGACAACCAGCGGTATCTGGCGGTCAGGTTCGGTATCACTGTATACACGAAGTGTGCGACGGATAGATAACTTATTTCGCTCTTGGCGATGTAGGTTACCGATCGGGCACCCACATTCGGAAAATCACAAACCAAAATCAACGAAGGCATGTAAATCATACTACCTTGTGGTTATTCACGGAGAGTAAATGTTGTTTCAGTGTGATGTAACGAATAGGGACTCTCGTAGCCTTTCGACGCAAGCTTTCCCTAATGAATGTGCGGAGAAGAGAATTATTCCGTCTTTCGATTGGCATAATAATTCTCTTCAGTGTAAATGATGGCTGTGTTGCGTTATGTAATAGCAAGGTATGTACTGTGCTAAAGAACTCTGCACTGTATTGACCCCCTAAGAGCGGCTGGTATTTCACCGCATGTTCTAATTTTAGGGAGATGCGTAATTTAGCTCAGGATAGGAAAGGATGGAGGTACGCGTCCAACCAGTCTTCGGAATGGGAAGTTCATGATGGTTATTTAAAATAGTGATGTGGTGCCCATACTCTACTGACACACAAGAACGAAACCAGTTATATGCGGTTATCTGTGAACGTTTAAAACATGCAATATTTGACGTACCCTGTTAGTCAACACGTACGTACATAGTCACATTATGATGTTGAAATGCCAGGTTATGAACCACTCCCTCCAAATTAAGCAATTTGACCACCAAAGCAAAATATTTTAGAAATTTCTGCTGCGGTACATTTTACTTTTGAGAAAAACCCATACGAAAGTAATCCAAGTGTGAATGTTATGGTACTTATGGTACAAACAGTTTTACTGTGCAAGTATAAATAGAACCTCGGTTAGAATAAGTTTGTGGTTAAATTTACTCTCAAGAGCGCATTGTGCTGCAACCTTGACTTTATGATCAAGAACCCTGCGCCAATGCAGTAATTTGTTTAGTAGGTACGTAAGTCTTCTATTTTCTATTTTTACTACCCATCCTCACATCCATTAATCGGCTTGACTTCATGTTCGTGGATTTTGTACAAGAATGGTATTTTTTTATGTTTTCCCTTTCTTTTCTTAAGACGTACAGGTGGCTCCCATTTACTATTCGATTTCCCTCAAAGAATTACATATTGCATAAATAAAATAAAAGTAGATAGTAGTTTTATTCGTAATATTTTAGTCCTTTAAATTTACAAAAATATTATATGCATATTTATAAGCCTTGCCTTTAAGTTAAAACATATCATGTGATAGGTATTTTCATACCTATATGGCCTCCATGAGATATAATGAACTTGAAGATGATTTTGTCGGAACAAGACGTTTTACGCAAAATTTGACAACATCAGCATAAAAATGCTTTCTGTTTTTTCATCCAACATCAAATAACCGTTTTAGAAGCCAGAAACGAATTTGGATTTTTCGTTTTTTTTTCATAATAACACGTGTTTCGTACATGTCGGCGTGATCTGTCACCGTCTCCCAGGTACAGCACTCCACAATTCTATTGTGCTTCATCAACTTTCGTTGTTTTCTATCAAATACAACTTTAATGAATAAGACTTCGTTACAGTGTTGAATTCAGGACTTTTATATCGGCGAGGAAATTAAACTTCTAGGGAGGGATTTTTTTTTATTTACCTTCATTCTAAAATAATCATAAATATAAAATGTGGTGATGCTTCTGGGGGGGGGGGGGGGGGGGGGGTATTCTTTACGCCCGGGGGGAATTTCAATCCCGGTCACCCCCTCGATTCAACTCTGCTTCGTTAGAATCATATATCTTGATTCCTGATGTATAGGTATATTCATGCTCAACCGGTCGTCAACCCTACCCAGCGAGAGCAGATCTTAGTGGTTTATAACCTAACAAAATGTTCAATTTATCCAACTGATCTCTGTAGGGCACTTAATTAAAATATAAAAATTAACCCTCTCGAAGCTCCGCATTAAGGTTTCTCTGCGCTCTCTCGACCTACTGTGTATGAATTCGAATTCACAGTGCGTAGGCAGTGAAATTCATCGAGGGATTCGTGTTTTCACCGAAAAATGTTCTCCCAGGCGACTTCATACAAACCTAATTATAAAGGCAAATGAGCAAAAATTGAAAATAATTACGGAAACCCTGTAAAAGCTTGCCGACGTTCCCTGAAAAATTTGGAATATACATTCTCTGATCCAATGAGTTTCTGCCGGTGAAAAATAATAAATAACGTCTCTATTTAAACACTTATAAATAAAGGTTGTGTCACGACGAGTTCCTATTAGACGTTTGTGGAGAAGCACTCACAATAGTGTTCTGGAAATTTGTAATATCGCTTTTTCAAATACCTATTCTCTATTCAATGAAAATAATGGCAACTTAATCCAAATTCCTTATTTTAAATACAACTACCTATTTTTTACTCTTTCAGGTTCTTCATAAAATTTTAGATGGACTTTATGTAGCATAAATAACCTCTAAATGTCAAAATTTCCGAGTTATACGCGAGCTTCCAATTTTTTTTTGCAGTTTCAGGGTAGTCTTTGGCGTCTGTCACAAAAGAAATAAATTCAAATCGAAACAATTGCCGGCAGTAGCATTAATGGCAAAGGTCTAAATAAATTATAGTTCAATGTACTCAAACTGAGAAACCAAAATATTGCCAGAACTCAAAAAATATTGAGCGTCCCATTTTTTATGCACTTTTTGGATTCTACTATTTTATATCAACTCCAAATAAAATTTTCCGTAGAACCCAAAAAGTGCATAAAAACTGGGGCGTTCCATTTAATTTTTTTGTACTTCTATAGCACATCAAATAAATGACATCAAATAATTTATATCAGTAAAACTTTTATTTTTGTAAGTACTTATAACTATGATATTATGTATTTTTATATTTATAATATACCGGGTGTTCGGTTAAGGTTGGCGACCGGCTATATCTTAGGAACTATTCATCCTTCAGCTTTCGGGAAAAAAATATTCTTATAAAAGTGGCTATGAAAAATCCACTAAAAATATTTATAGCTTTCAATTTTACCCGCTATGGGGCACAATTTTAAAAGAAAATTAACAATCCGCATTTTCTTCAAAAATTCAAATGGAAATGTGGGTATCTTTTCGCTTTCTCAAAATCTCCTCGTAATACCCTGTAAATTAGTTTAATAACTTTTTGATCTAACTTACGAAATAAGAGCTAGGGGAGGAAATAATTCCCTTGAACCAAAAATGCCATATCCCCGGATTGCCTGAACCAATTTTAATGAATTTGGTCTCGTTGGAAAGGGAATTTATAGCGTAATAGAAATCTGCTTTTACACTTGAATTTCATTTTACGAGGGAACCATCAGATGGCGTTATTTCGAAACTTACCTTAATTGCCAAATTTTCTCAAAAATTTTAAATGGAATGATAAATACTTTTTATAACACGGTGTCATCACACACAGAATTAAGAACAAAATACCGCAAACCGGAAGTTGTTATCTTTTTTCAAACTGAAGTTATTATCAAGAATATGGTTTAATCAAAAAATTTTGAATGGAATGGAACATTTTTATAACATGCTGTAATTTCACATAGCATGAAGAATATTATCCCACAAATATTGGGGCGTTCTTGTATCTCTCATCAGACAGAATTATAAGAAATATTACAAACAACAAGCAATCCATGGCAAATAAAAACAAATACCTTGACATAATTTTGTTACGTTTAACTTAACTATTAATTATTATTAGTTAATTTAAATTCGATTTCAGTGCTTTTCTTCGATAGAATTTATAACTTTTTAAGTAATGTCTTACTCTGTTGCTGAAGCGTATGACATCTTCGCTGTGTTTCTTCAAAATGAAGAAAATGCCGTTATTGCCTCGCGAGCATACGCTGTAAGGTATCCGGAAAGAAGGCATTTTTCCCGAAAAGTTTTCGCTCGTCTGGCAAGGCGATTGAGGGAAACTGGGCAAGTTAAACCATTACAAGCTAACAACCGTAATGAGGAAAATGTAATAAATATTCTTGCTTACGTTGAAACTAATTCCCTTTTAAGCATAAGGGAAATTACAAGAGATTTGAGAATACCTCGGTCTGTTGTGCAAGGGATTTTAAGAAATCAAAGACTGCATCCAAGACTGTACCAAGCCCTAACGCAATTAGATTTTGATCGAAGGTTGGAATACTGCCACCGGATACTCAACAAGATACAAGAATATGTGCCCCCTAGCGGGTAAAATTGAAAGCTATAAATATTATTGGTGAATTTTTCATGGACACTTTTATAAGAATATTTTTTTCCCGAAAGCTGTAGGATGAATAGTTCCTAAGATATAGCCGGTCGCCAACCTTAACCGGACACCCGGTTTTGAGTTTGGTTTTGAGAATTTAACAAAAATTCTCGACTTAAATAGTTAGGGAATTCTAGAGAAATCTACTGAAATTTTGGGTTACAATCAACGATAAGTATCTAAGTATCTAGTAAGACAAAACAGTTTATGTTCATAAATATTCGAGCATGCTCTTGAAGAGTGTCGCGCTGCAACTAAGACGGTTTCTCAAGAATTCCATTACGCTGCTAGCCGTGTCAAAATGACTAATAGAGTGCCGAAATGCTATGTTTTTGTGACGTTTGACAAAAATCTTTATTTAACAAAATTATGAGGTGTCATGAGTGGTACTTAATCGTTCGAACAACTACTCCTAGAGCAGGCATTGAATTATAGTTTAGTATAAAATTAAAATTATATTTATATTAAATTGGAAACTATAAAATAAAAATAAATAAGTAGATATTTATCGAAAATTCCTTGTTAGTAGTTTATTATGAGCAAAGATTTTACCAGAACCCTTAACTCTGTGGCTTTTCTGATGATTTTTACCACACCCCGCTTCTATTAATTAGTGCCGGATTTCCTGGTGCACTGGAACTGTAAATAGCGTCCATAAAATTTCGGGAGAAATAGGTAATATCGATAACCGATTGTTTGATTTTAATAAAATTCGATACTCGATTCAACGAAATACAGCAAACTCGACAATGATTTCGACGAAGTTGACGAACGGAATTTAGAACTCATATTTCTCTCAAATTAAATAGTGCATGTGTTAAACGTGCTCGGAAAACCGCAAACCACTGGTTTCATCAGCATATATATAAAGTAAATTATGTTATAAGGCCTAGTACCGATGAGTCACACGCAGCCGAAATCAGTGATTTGCGGTTTTTCGTTTAAAACTTACATCTTTCGTGTAGTTATGGTTAGGGCTGCCAGCCCAAGTAGAGCAGCGGGTGCAAATTTGGAAACATGAGGGTAATGTGGAAACGTCAAGTATTCCGACTGCAGAGAGCTTCACTCTAGCGGCGATTGCCGTAAACGATCACTCTCGTTCCTATTCGTCACGGTGCAGCGTTAGGAATCAGTCGGGCATTGTAGTTAATGGTGGTGCGTAGATCTCTATTTCATGATTTTCGTGAAGTTTTTGGAGGTAATTTAGTCTAACTTATTATAGAGGTAGCGTAATGCGTATTGGAGTATTGAGAAAGGGAGTTATAGGGAAGGTATTGTTGGATTTCAATAAATCATAAGCTAACGTTTTCTTGACTTAACTCGTAAAATCCAGTTTGGCTAAAGTGCGGGTAACTTGGAAACATGTGGATGAGGGCAATATGTTGTATTTTTTATCAACGAATAATGTTCTATGAATAAAAACATATTATAAAAAGAATATAATGCTTAAAGTTCAATATTCCAATATCTTTGTATGTGTTTACACATTGATTTACTGTTATTTTAGAGTGTCTCCCGCACTTTTTTCAAAAATCGAAAAATGTAGTAAGTTAGCCAAATATTTTTTTATTTTTTAAGTACATGGTTTTTGCTCTTGTGACTTATGGTCCCCTATTTCTAACATTATAAGGCATTTTAAGGCAATTTTCCTGGTTAAAATAACGATTCACTGATTTTTTACAAATTAAAAACAAACTGGATTTCCACATTTGCACCACTTCCTCTAACAATTTAAGTTTCTTTATTGTCTACCACGTAGCTATAAAACTCTATTTAAAAGCTTTTCTTAAAACTATTTTTTCTTCGCAATGTTCTGAATATCAGGATAAAAAATTCTGAAGCAAGAAATGGAGAATCTCGATTGTTTCAAAGCCATCTTTGATGGGGTAGCAGTCTGAAACGTCTCGTAGTACAAAAAATCTGGATTTAGTTCTATAATTCAATGCCTGGCGGGGTATTTGCCCGAGGAGTAGTTGTTCGAACGGTCCAGTACCACTAATTATTAAACATTCTAATAAACTTAACTTCAGTATTATGCAATCCGACTCATCATAAAGTTGTCAGTTCGAAGACTGGTTGGACGCGTACCTCTATCATTTCCTATCCCGAGCCAACCTACGCATTTCTCTAAAATTTGAACATCCTACATACCTAACTATTTGAGAGCAGCAGTCTAATCTGGGTCTACCCCTACCTCTTTTTATTCCTATCTCTGACTCTAGTAGGTATGTGGCGTCCTATCTCTCCTATTCTTTACCGATTTCCATAAATTTCGCTTTTCTCCAACTCTTTCTAATACCTCTCTGTTGCTAACCTTATTTAACCGCGGTATCTTCATCATGCGTCTATAGCACCACATTTCAAATGCTTCTAATTGTTTCCTATCTGCTTCTCCTATCGTCAAAGTTTCGCACCCGTACTCTTTACATACGTGTACCCATTTCCGAGCATAATAGTTGTTTCTTTTTATTAAAGGCAACTCAACCCAGCGCTATTCTTTGTTTTATATCTCTAGAGCTCCTACCATCGCGAATTATTTGACTTCCTAAATAGCAGAAATCTGAGACTTCCTCTATCTTCTCGGTTTCAATTTGTATTTTAGTTTTAGTCGTATTTTCACGCCCCTTATACACACCAAGATTTTGGTTTTCTTTTTATTGATCTTCATACCACAGCACTCCGTCAAAACCGCTTCGATTTCGTTCAGATAAGGTTAGCAACGGAGAGGTATTAGAAAAAGATGAAGAGCAGCGAAATTTATGGAAGGCAGTAAGGAATAGGAGAGATAGGATGGTAGGGCACCTTCTGAGGCACGTGTTTAGCATTAATATTTGTAAAGAAATTTAATGTGTTCGATATTTTTTAAATTTAAATTTAGCGCGCTTGTTTGCGGCGTTTTTTAGTACTGTGAGAGAGCGCAGCTCGCAGCATCAGACCAGGGTTGCCAGATTGGGGGATTTGCCCCCAAATTTGGGGTATTTTTTACATGTTGGAGGAATTTTTGGGGGTTTGATGCATTGGGGGGATTTTTGGGGGCGTAAATGATGTTTGGGGGATATTTTGGGGGGTAGAAGTAACTAACAAGTAAAATATTTAACATAAGAGTAGGTACATACTACGGAGGTCGTGAACGTTAACCGTAGCGTAAACCTACCATTCATTACCAGTGGCGGCCTCTTACGAACCTAGTGAGCTAATGATAAAAGCGTTTAATTCCGAAAATGTTTACAATTGCAAAAAAGAAGATGAAGATATTATAGAAGCATTTTCGGAAATATAAATAAATACAATGTTAGCTTCCATGAATATAACAACATTATTATTGTAAATATCTATTGTTTATGTTAATAAACGTACCTATGCTGAAAATAGACGTTTTTGTAATTTCTGGGGGGTTGACTTCTCTTTTTGGGGGAATTTCTAATGTCAGTTGGGGGAAATGAAAATATCAATCTGGCAACTCTGCATCAGACATTCTCGCTTCGACCAGCATCGCGAACAGACGCATCAGCGTACATGTATGTCAATCGGCTGCAACAGCAGCACAATGTTCGATTTACTACAATAAAAAATACAAAACGTATCTATCGTTCTATTTAATACAAGAATACAGTCCACTGTTCCCAACAGCACGAAGGCTTAGTTCGCGACATACCTACTAGAGTCAAAGATAAGAATAAAAAGAAGTAGGGGTAGGCGCAAATTAGACTACTACTCTCAAATAGTTAGGGATGTAGGATGTTCAACTTTTGGGGAAATGCGTAGGTTAGCTCAGGATAGGAAACGATGGAGGTACGTGTCCAACTAGTCTTCGGACTGAAAACTTTATGATAATGACAGTCGTCTTTTCAGTAACATAACAATTCCTTTTTTGTCTGCATCGAAAAAATAAAATATACCTAGGGTCAAGTATAATATATACCAGGTTAGAAGATGGGGTTAACAAGTCTAACTCCATACTAATTTGTCCCAGAAGCTCATGGAATAGACGGGTTTAAACAAAACAAACCTATGTCCACGCTAAACTATTGTAAGTGCAGTTTCAGTTAAATTAGAACTAGTCTAAGTCCACACTAATGGGGAAGATGGCATACTTAAAGTAAGCAGAACAAACCTAAGTCCCCACTTGGGATTTACATAAGCTTAATATTAAACTTGTGATAGTCTAACAAGTGTAACTCCATACTAATTTGTCACAGAAGCTCATGGAATAGACGGGTTTAAACAAAACAAACCTATGTCCACGCTAAACTATTGTAAGTGCAGTTTCAGTTAAATTAGAGCTAGTCTAAGTCCACACTAATGGGGAAGATGACATACTTAAAGTAAGCAGAACAAACCTAAGTCCCCACTTGGGATTTACATAAGCTTAATATTAAACTTGTGATAGTTCTGCATGAAAACTTTATGCGTTAGCGGACTTAGGCTTATTTGTTATTTTGTTCTATGAAGCTTAATATAAGACATGGACATAAGTTACTTCTGCATATAATCCGCAGGGTCCTAATGTATCTGTATCTGTTAAAACCTGAAATTTGACAAAAATGGACTTAGGCTAGTTCTGCATTAAAGGGATGATATTTAGTTTCTTTTACCAACACTGATGACTAGGGTAGCCAGATGTATTGTTTTATATATAAGCGGTAATGTGAAAAACCGATATCGATATGTCGATATTTTTGATATTTCAGTATCGGTACTTTCGATAATACAGATATTATCGGAAGTATCGATATATTCTCATTATCGTTATTCGTTGTCTTTTCTAAATACTTGCAGCCCTAGTTATGATTACCTACTTTTCTCATGATTGGTATATAATAATAAGATCAACGCCTAAACAATTCTTAACACATTGGTTCTGTCAAATTCTCAGTATCGAAGACCTTTCCCACCAGTTAGAAATCAACAACTATCAAAAGACTGAATTAGTCATAACTCATGAATATTCTGGTTAGTCTCTTTTGTTTTCTGTGACGTTTACGAGACAATAATATTAATTTATAATACCATAACATTATGCATTACAGATAATTAAAATTTGGTAGGTCATTTTGTACATGAATTTTAAAAAAACAGTATAAAAGGAGTTTCGTGGCAGATTTGATTGAAATGACGGACTGTCCATATTTTTTTACCAAATACTTGCATCGCTACCAAGTTATTTTAATAGCGACTCGACCTTTTGAAATCTAGACGCGTCCAAGACGTATCATTTTATGAGTCGATAACTACGGCCGACAAACCGGATAAAGAACTCCTTTCTGTGAGTTTCGGCAAAGAAAAAAGTAATGCGCTTAGAATTTCTCGTTACAGAAAGGAAGCCGTTTAATTTCCATACATCCGTCTTGGAAAAGGTCCGACCTTTGCGTTGTTTAGGGTTTTCGGATGGCAACGTGAAAAATGTTTTAATAACTCTCATAATTCCCGATGGAATAAGAGCGAGGGTATACCTATATTTTTTGCGGAATGCTTGAAGAACTTTTATATTTCAAATCTATTGTGTTTCGTTTATAGCGACTATTGTCCCAACTTTATGTATTTTATAATAGCCGGTTATAATGAAAACGCAGAATTCACAACAACAAAATAAATTATTGTCCCAAATATCTAACGGAATATTTAGGTATTCCATGGTAACACAACCAGTATTTAACAAAAGTTTATTTTCTATCTTACAACGATTACTTGTCTTTTACGGGACGCCAAATTTTACAATGGAGTATCTTAGTCCTTAACGGTGCTTCTCGATTCGGTCCTTAAATATGCAGCTGTATCGCTCGGTATCACTTATTGGGATACGCTGTATATTTAGGCGGGTCAGGTTGTTCTCTTATGAACGATTACTGGAGTTGTATTTACGGTCAGGTCGGTAAGACTTGGTCGTTGATCACCCTTAAGGTCTTAGTCGCAGAAGGGTTGGGTTCTATTACTATTGCTAAACGTCGAATAACAAACAAGAAAGAAAATGAAACTGTACTCTATTAATTTAACTATGTACATTTGAAAGAATTGAATCGATAAACAGAATTGAATGGATAAAACAGAATTTATATACAAAAATACGAGATATTTACATTGAAATAAAACGCGGAGTATCCCGATGGTGCGCTGCGGCCCGTCGTGTAATAAAAACTGAACATTTACGTTTACGGTGTCTCGGAGTTTTCGTGGGAGCACCAAACGGTGCCGACTCCGAGCCAGGTTTCGGTTGGAAATTCTCGTCGCAGCACGCGAGTATAATCACCTAGGGGAACGCCGCTAGCTTGTCCGTTGCAAATAAGTAAACGTCCTGCCCTAAGATTTCACCAAAAGCCGCCCATTACAAAGATGCGATCGAATTCCGCCGGTATCTCGTCCCATTACAGACACAAGTGCCACACAGGATTGCCAAAACGATCTAATCTTCACAGACAGCACTTTCAATTCCCCAGTATGAACGTATTTACTTATATGTTACCAACAAGCTAGGGTACTTACTCAAAAGTTAAAGGACGGTTGTTATCAGTCGATCACACGGCAAAGTCGGAACGGTCGATCAAGTACTACTAGGTCGGATGTCAGCGGCCAGCATCATTTCTGAGGCTGGCAGTATTTGTTCCAGCTGAGTGCCGGACGGCCAAATACTGAATTTTCTTCTCCGGAGCACCCACTTTTATAAGCGGAGAGTGGGAGCTTCGGCGGCGGTTTGACGTCGGATTCTTCTACGTCAGCTGTGGTGGCGGGTGCAAATTCAGCACGAATTCTTGCCGTCTCGTAAAAGTGGGAGTCAAGAGTTTCTACGTCACATCAGTGCAGCGTGCAAAAGAGTAACTCGGGAATTCCTATCATCTCGCGTGACGTCTGTCGCACGTGTAGCGTGTTTCATTCTTTCATCGGTGCATGCGTATACTGGCAAATTTATCTTTTTGATCGGGGCTTTCCTCTGTTTCGAGTTACCCATAGCGGTCTCGTAGAACAATTTCGGAATGCCACTCTAAGTTCATTAGAGCTCTTAGGCATTACGCCTGTGCATTGTGACAATCTTTTCTAAATTGCAGCGGCATTCTGTGTTTTATTTTATTGACAAGATTTCCCACTGGATATACTCAAAAAGTCATTAATTCGTGTAATCTGACCTAATTAGACCTAACTGGACTTGATTACTCCTAATCTGACAATTATTGTAAAACTTTCAGAATGCAAAATTTCGGACGTCAGCGCGATCTGGCGTTTTTTCGCTCACAATCATTTCGAGAGTTTGGATCTAACAAAATTATGTACCTATCTCGTCTAAATTCAGAATTTTCTGTTACCAACCATTCACCACATGAAAATTGAAATATGTTATAACAGACTGCTTCATAGCAAACATTGTAAAAGGTTTAAGAATACCCCATCTTGTATCTGGAAACTTTTAAGGTGTATACGAAAAAGTTTTGCTTTCTCCTGGATTATATGAATCTAAACGCTCTCCTTCTCGTATGCAAGTTTCAAAAGTAATCAAAAATTTCAGTCGCATGTATTTGCATAATAAAAACTTTTACTTTGTCGATGTGCGAAATAAATGTGAAAACTTATAAATCCGTAAAACAAAAAATCTTTCTTCCTGAGATTTTTATACTGGATGTAGCAGAACTTATTCGAAAATTTTCAGTTGATGCCACAAGAAAGTACCTAAATGGAGCATGGAATTTTCTTAAATTATTTAACTTTGACATACAGAATTGACATTTTGTTGGTGTAATAACTTCCAAATGTTTCTGCCTTTCTTGTGTTTAGCTGGTCTGCTTAACGTGAGAGCAAAATTGCTAGGCCGCAGCCTTGGTCTGCTGTAAAACATAGTTAGTCATTGCGCATCTTTTGGAGACCACTGGTAGTGATTTTTATGACGTCAGTAAGTGTAACTCTGGAGTGTTTTGCCGCCGTCAGTGGAAGATTAATTTGCTGTCAAACTTGTTCAAGACTTCGATTACCTAAATATCTGTTTTGCTCCATTTCGCTTTGAAAGAGACAACTAATGGAAAAAATAATAACAAAATACAAATTATGTTGGATTTGGATTTGGAAGAGAAAACTGAAAATTTTCCGGCTCGCTTTAAAATCAGAAATTGAACAAAGAAATCTGAAAATTCGACAAAATTGATGATAGAACATACAGTTGCTTGTCCTGCAAAAAGTTCTCCTTGAAGTACTTTTGTACAGGGGGTGGTAGTCTGCCAGCAGGACGTAGCCACACAAACGACGTAAAGTAGTACGTGTCGCACTTCCAAAATGGCGGACTGTTAGAGCAGTCGTACAACCAATAGCGATTGAAAAGTCCTTTTCAATCAACGCCAGTAGTGATGTCCACTACCGGTATTGTGGTCCTATAACATTCTATTGGAACTTAAGCACCCAGGGCGTCTCTCCTACATTAATCGGTGAAATGCATTGTACTTGCCATATTGTCCGCAAGTTTTTAAAATATACGACGTGCTAAGCAATGTAATCTATTTGATATCGGCTTGTATTTAATTGATCAGTACTATTTTTTGATTGATTCGTTAAAAAATACCATGTTTTCAAGTAGAAAATTATATTTGATCAGTAAAATGTGTGCGAATTACGAGCAATGAAAAATTTATTTTAACGGTAAAAATACTAATTGATCAGAATTATATGTTCAGTAATTTATTCTATTTTGCTCAGTAAAATAACTAAGTTTTATAATCAGTCATGACCAGTATTTTAATTCAGTGTAGAAAGATTTTGAAAATGCAAATCCATAAACACCTACCTACTTATTCTAAATAAAATAATACTCTATTAAAAAAACAAATATAAAATCGTCTTGGGCAACAAAACACAAAATTTAAACTTAAAAACATTTCTATAAATAACAATAAATATTGTATGAATTATTAGATTTAGGTAATATTCATTAGAGTTACATGAAACAGAAAATAATATTCAATTAATTATTATTTATTAAACAATAAGGGCTTTTTTTGCTTTTGAAGGTCGGCCTCTCTTACGCTTTCTTCCAACGCGCCTCTATTGGTGGTTTGGTATATTTGAGCCTAATTGCCATCCCAACAATATGTTTACATGTCATATTTTTAAAGTAAACTGGGCAATTACAATATCCTTCGATCCACTCTTCTGGAGAAATTGGCATAACAGTTATCCATGAGAACGATTTATTTTTAAACTCTTCAAAGCTGTTCCAATTCTCGTCTGATGATTCTTCTTGTTCTAGAACTGTATCTTCCGCTGGAATTTTATGACTCTCCGATTTATTAACAATGAGAACTGGCTTGTTTTTCTTTTGATCCAATTATAAGCAGATGTCCATAGTGGTAATGTAATTGTTGGTATATGGGAAACTTTTTTAAGGTCAGTTTTATAATCGTTTGACCATTGCTGAACGCTATCACAGGCCACTGACAAAAAATGACCGAAGGAAAGACGTTCTCGATAGGTGTAACTGTCTTTAACTACCTTATTAAAAGCTTCTAAAGCATTATTGGTAGGTACTTGGGACTTGCTTCACTACACCTTCGTACCAAAATTACGATTATCAGACAACCAGCCATTCACTATCAAAATAATTTAGAAACATTTCTTCCTGGCCCCATTTTTTTAAAAAGCTCAACAGATTATTCAAATATTTCTGGTGGTGAAAAAAGTTGAAGGAAATCAATATCACTAAGCATATGGGAACGATAACGTTTCTGAACATTTTTTTTTTCATGTGCGCCCAACACCTGACTATTAATTTGTCTGCTCCAAAGACTTCTGTGAAAGCATTTTGAATACTTTTTGCGGCGTCACATATCAACACAGTAGGTTCAAATTTTTTATTAAATAGTTTCTCTGTAGTAGATGCCAAAGTTTCAAATAAAAACACGAAATTTTCTTTTTTCTCATTAGTATACAAACAGAAATGTCGAATGGATGAAAATGTTTGTCTATGTCAGTAGTCAGTAGTTCCTATTATTAAAACAGGAAAACCTTGCCACAAGAGTTTGTATGCTGCATCAGCATGAATTTTATAACTGTTTGAGCATAAATTCATTAGATACTGATTTGTTATAAAAGATCGAAAAATTATTTTGTCATCCCTATCTAGTAAATAATATTGAGCAACAAAGGGAGTATGCAGATCTTCAGGAACAATTGAATTTTTAAGTAGCCACGTTTCCAATTCCCCTAAACTAATTTTTCCTTGGCCATATTTAGTTTTTCTTAATTGATGAAAAAAATTATTTAACTGTCTTCTGGAGGGTAGGTTCCTGTCTCTTTTTTTTGATAACTCAGATAAAATTGCTCTTGGTTTTAACTTCAATTCAAAAAGTATTTTAATTTCCAGCTTTAGAGATGGATCAATCCCATGAACGCCTTTAGTTTCAATGGGGTCATGATCGTGTTCCAATTTCGTTTTGAATAACTGCACCTCACAAGATGTCGAATCATAAAGAAGATATACTTTTGCAGAGCACTGTTGTCCACGAAGTTTCACCTGATTGCACCTAAAGTGTCTCTTTATTCCATTCTCCGTTTCATTTTTATAATGAAATCCCCAATTTTGTTCATTTTTTATAAACTTGTCAGCTTCATTAGGACTAGGAAATGTTTTCATCTTTATCCAATCTTCCAGTACTCTCGTTCTTATAGCGGGGAGTTGTAGTTATAGGTTATTTACACATTTATTATTAATCAAATATTTTAAAATACTACTTGGAAAAATTTAATTGCGATGATCAGATCTCAAATTTTACAGATTAAAATGTCTCACAGCTGTTCCAAAGAAATTTTACTGATCATGTAGTATTTTAACTTGAAAGTAGATACTTTTAAATTGCTTTATTAAAGTTAGTTTTTTCTTATTGAACACTGAAATAATAAATTTGTAATGTAAGAAATTATATTGGAAACAATGCAGTTCATCGTTTTAATAATGCAGAATGCAGGATATTGCGTTCCTATTTTACTTGACAAAGACCCAACAGGATTTATTACTTCGTAAATGCAAGGATCCGCTGTGAAATTTCCATGAACGTGCACCTGAATTGCTATTAGATATTAAATATACTTGCTGGAATTTCATCTCTAGTAAGCACATCCTTCAATCTATTCACTTGCTATTGGCAAATGCGAGAGAGCATCCAATACGAATTTTATCACGAATCAGCTCCATACAGGTTGTAGCGAGTTATGTGACCTTTCGATGCTCATAATCCACGCTCCAAAATTATCACGGTATACAGAGTGTTCCATGTCATACCGTACATATTAACCCAGATATGCCTGAAATTTAAGCAGACAAAAATAAACTCTATTTTTATGTTAATTGTGATAATTATGCTACTGAATGTCTGAATATATAAAAATAATACCTCATGGGTGCCCGATATGCCCATATGGTGAGTACCTATATATAGGACGTCAGGAAAGAGGAAAATCAAATATGATCAAAGTAAAGTATGAATTTATTTTCAAGGATACTTATATTGTATGATACTGTATAAAACATTTTACATGTAGACCTACATCACATTTGCTACATCTGGTTGTTGTCTTAGTGTGGCAGTGTCGGCATTTGGTTTGTTTTTCTTGTGGAATGACTAGATGATCCATTCTATCATAACGTATAGCTGCATTTTCGTTTTGTGAAGGTCTTCCTTTAGCGAAACTACCTGCTGCTTTCTTATTTTGAAGTAATAAGCCAAAGGCTATTTGTCTACGAAATGCCAGATGATCCATGTATGTCACCTCCATTGTGTTTGTGGAGCTGCTAAGCGTTATGAACAGCCATATCGATACACTGCGAAACTAGTGGAAAGTACCACTTTTTCCTCTTATTTATATAAATGGTCTTTTTGAACACATCGTGACGATGTTGTTATCATTCCATTGAGCTGCAAAAATATGGCTGTCTCTGCAAATTCTGTATTCATAATCACCTCTGCTTCTCTTCTTCATATTATTTTCAGAAAATGGGTTGTTCCCAATTCTATTGGAACGTATTGTTCCGGTTCCTTTAACATTTTTTTGAAACAGATTTTCTAGTAAGCGGCAAGAGTTGAAGAAATTATCAAAAAATAAATGAAAATGATGATCTGGCCATTTTAACCGTAACTCAGAACAACTCCAGCTCCAACGCCCAGTTCTTTGTAGGAGTCACCTACATGTGTTGTCGCACCTTGGTAAGGCTCAAACCAATTGACATATAATAATAATAATAATAATAAACTGTCTTTATTGCCAAACGGGATACATTAAATTTTGCTATAATAGTGATCACTGGCAATAGGCGAAGTTCAGGTGGGTGGAAAATCCACCCCCTGCTTTACAACTTAACCTAAATGAAAACGAAGATCACAATTAAGTAATATATGTAGGTATATGCTAGTATCATTATGCCTATCTTACACTGAGAGAAAAAAAAATACAAAACAAAAGTCACCACGAAACAATGAGATAATCAAAGAAAAATATATATTACAATATATAATATTAGTATCATGCCAACATTATATTTATATCTATATTTAAGAAAAAAAATATACAAACAAAACAAATAAATCACCACCGAGTAATCAATCATATCATATCATTTGAGGTGGTTCGCAGGAACGACCAGCAGAAAGGAACTGACAATCATAGTTGTCCAGAGAACAAATGAGACCTGAGATGTTTTTTAAACTGACGATTATTGAGTTTGTGCATACTGACAGGAATATTATTATAAATTTTATAAATGTTGAAACTAAAAGCACTTTCAAAAAGAGATGTTGTATGTATCGGAGCAGTCAGTCGACCCTTAAACCTCACATTAATGTTATGCACGTCGCTTCTGAATGTTATTTTATTATATAGATAAGGAGGAGATTTATATTGGACTACTTTATGGCAGAAGCAACCTTGCAGCAACTCAAATCTATTATTCATATTCAACCAGTTTGTGTCAACTAACCTGTGAGAGATATGCTGATACTTCCTAATACCGTATATAAATCGTAAACACGAATTCTGCACTCTCTGTATTCTATTCCTCGACAGCACATCCAAATGAGGGGCAAACACTTGACAACAAAAATTAAAATGTGACAAGACCAAAGCATCACAAAGCAAGGTTTTTGAAGAGATTGACAGAATAGAACGATGAGGAAAAAGAAGTTTAAGATTGTAGTAGGCCCCTTTAATACAGTTAGAAATATGTAATCTGTATCTGAATGTATTGTCCATAATTAAGCCCAAGTTTCTAGCACTGTCCACTAAAGGCACCAGGTGATTATTAATACTCAAATGCACAGAATCTTTAAGCCTATCACAGACAGACTTAGGGCCAAACAACAATGCTACAGTTTTGGCAGGATTAAGAAACAGAGAATGTTTTTCAGAATTGTCTGCAATACTTTGCAAATCCACACTCAACCTTCCAACAGCAGCATCGATGTCATGTGGAGCAAAACTGTAATATAACTGGGTGTCGTCTGCATATGTATGAGTATTAGAATATTTAACACATGAAAAAAGGTGATTTGTATAAATAATGAACAATAGAGGTCCCAAAATAGAACCTTGTGGCACCCCGGAATTAACAGAAGCTGTAGCAGACAACGCATTATCCAGTTTAACCCTCTGAACCCTGTCAGACAAATAACTTCCAATCAACCGCACAGCATCCAAACCACAACCAATAAATCTCAACACAGATTTCATTATAGAATGGTTAATAGTATCAAAAGCCTTACTGAAGTCTAATAAAATCAAAATAGATAACTTACCATTGTCCTGAGCAGATAAAATGTCATCAGTAACTTTGAGAAGAGCAGTTGAACAACTATAACTTGGTCTGAATCCCGACTGGAAATCAGGTAGAATACCGTAAGACTCGAGATGCTCACGAAGCTGGAAAGACAGGATTTTTTCATACAGCTTAGATAAACAAGGAAGTATGCTGATTGGGCGAAGGTGCCGCAGTTCAGATGGATGACTCACTTTAGGTATTGGAATGACAAGAGCTTGCTTCCATACAGAAGGGAAATACTTTTTTAAAATGCAACAATTGATTATATGCACTAAATATTTGACAAGCAAAGGACAACACAGCTTTATCATAGATATATTCAAATTATCGACACCCACAGATGTTGATTTGATTTCATTTAGATATTTAACAACTAGAGAGGCTTCAACAACGTGAAACGCAAACAAATTAGTGAAATTTCCTTTGTGATTATTATTATAAAAAGACACGGTCTCACTTAGGTCCACACCTGACGAGGGAATACTATTAATAAAATAATCATTAAGTTCATCAACATTACTAAGAGTAGCAGGTATTTTATTATGCTTCGAAGAATTCCCCACATCAAGTAATTTCACATGTTTCCAAAGTTCCTTCGAAGATGATGACCTAACTTTATATTGAAAATAAGCCCTCTTTTCGTTTCTCACAGCGAGAGTGGTATAATTTCGTAATGATTTGTAGTAATTCCAATCACTCTTACATCTTGTCTTTCGGAACTTACTCTTTGCCTTATCACGTAACGATATTAGAAGCTTAATATTATCAGTGAGCCAGGGTGCATAAGGCTTAGAAAACAATTTAGTTGTAATTGGTGCATGAATATTGAACAATTCATTGACAGTAAAATTCAAAATTTTCAGTTTAGTGTCTATATCATCAACATAAAAAATGCGATCTAAATTCGCATTATGCAGATCAAGTAAGAAACGTTCATGACTAAAGTTTTTGAAACTTCGATATGTTTTCAAAAAAGGGGACACTCTGGTTGCCGAAAGAATCGATAAATAACAGTATACGAGATCGTGATCGGAAAAATCAACATTAACAACGTCAACATTAGAAGCAAGCTCCGGTTTTGAAACAATGATGTGATCTATCAATGTCATTGTGGTAAATGAAATACGAGTAGGGACGTTAACAATTTGATGTAGACCAAGCATACTCACAAAGTCATTAAAAAGAACTGTTGAATTGTTATTATTCAATAAATCAATATTAGTGTCGCCCATCAAAACCAAATGTTCCGACAGAGGCAAATAACCCACTACAGAGTTTTCCAGTTCGTCGAGAAAACATGAAACATTCTGCATAGGTGGTCTATAGATAACAGAACAAATCAAGATTGCTGAATCAAGCCTTACTTCAACCACTATCTGCTCAATAACATTACTTGAATATAGAATCCTAAATGGTATATTTTGCTTGATAAATAATCCAACACCACCTCCCCTTAGACTACGATTTTTATAAACAAAGTTATAACCATCCATAAACACAGCATCTGCAGTATCGTCAGACAGCCAGGTCTCTGTAACACCAAAAATATCAAAGTCATTCCCACGTAGCACCCCATACAACTGACCAAGCTTCGGCACTAGCGAACGAACATTAAGATGACCCAATTTAATTGGTCTAACAAGCATAATAGCCTAAATTAATGAAAATTAATGAAAACAAACACATACAAAAAGAACAAAAATACAAATGCAAAGGTGAAGAAATAACAGACATATGTGCATGAAGTGCAGCAAGAACTTTATTTAAAAAAACAAATGTAAGACTGCATTCCATCAATCTATTTACCGTACTTAATTATATCAGCGAGAGATGAAATCGATTCAGTTGAGCCATTTATTCTAACCTTAATTATTCCATCTCTGGTCCAAACTTTCCCTCTTCCAAAAACTTTTTCAGCAGCCCTTAGAAGATCCAATCTGTCCTTACATAGATCTTCCCGAATCACCATTCCGGTATTCTTCAGTTTTCGTTTTTCATTAAAAACCAAATTTCGAATCCTGTAGGAAGTGAAACTAATAATTACAGGACGTGATTTCCCCTCTTGGTAATTCCCTATGCGATGTATTCTATTTACGTTTGATTGAGAGACGTCAACATCAAGTTTACTTTTTAGTAATGTTACCATTTTTTGTTCAATATCCTCGTTTTTACCCGCACTGCTCGACTCAGGGACACCGAAAATACGGAGAGAATTTCTGCGAGTATACTGTTCTAAATTAATAAAATTTCGTTTTAATTCGCCATTTTCGGCCTTCAAAGACTTATTTTCCTCTTCAATAACAGACAACTTCCCCTCCAGAGATGACCATCTTTCTTCCATTCTCGCAACAACAACATCCGACACAATTGTTGCAACTGATGTAATAAAATTTTTATCAGAACATATGTTTTTAACTGTTTTGTCTATAATATCATTTATATCATCTATTTGATTTTTAGTGAATGGCATGATGATTGTGGGTTAAACAGTGAAATGCGATAACTTATGCGGCACCTCAAGAACACGTCTACTCACACACACATACTATCCCAAACGAGTGCTGCCGACCCATAACTTATAACCATAGCGAATTGGTTTACCATGAATATACTGTTTGCAGCCATGGCGGCCGTAATAAGGCACCATCGCTTCATCAACACTATGGTTCTCCTCCAAGATTGCCAATTCCAAAAAAACTTTGTTGAGGTGTTGAGCAGCCTCTTGGTACTCTTAAAGAAATGTTGTCACCTTTGCTAAACTCATCACTACTATTTTGATTTTTATCTTTACTGGCATTATTGTCAAGCGTGGCCGTCTGAATATTCTTGGGTGTTAAGGCCTCAGAGGCAGCAAAGTCAGAGTCTTTAAACGCGTGCCTATTAACAGTCCAAACGCCAGATGCTCTGAAACCGTTGACAGCAGTTTCGATGGTAGTTCTTACAATGTGTAGTATGGCCATCCAATAGGAGCAGCACTTTTTTGTCCTTTGTAGGATGAACAACATCTATAAAATGTTGCAGCCATTTCACAAACGACTTTCTTGTGCCTGTAGCTATTTTATTTGTGTTTCGAATATGTCGAAGAACATATTGTAATCACGACTTCATTGATTTAACCCATTTTCACCACTGTTATACGCTATTAAAGCCATTTCCATATCCTCCGTCGACCATTTTCGTAATTTTCCATTTTTGGCATCTGAATAAAAGATAATATGCAAGTTATCTCAGAAATTGAACCACGGTTGCCTAAATTGAACCCCAGTTCAATATGAGCAACCATTGGAGGTTCAATTTGAGCAACGGGCAGTGATTTCACATTATTACCTCTAAACTAAAAATCGAAAACGTTGTAAAGTATTGCTCCTAGTTTAATAAATAGTGCAAAAATTGTACTTTTTAATGGCAACGTCAAACTTATCATACCTTGCTTAGTGGCTGTGGAATTCCTTAGCTAAATACACAAAATATTATAGTGGAAGAGGTCTGTCAAAACTGTTGCGCGGCAAAAAGAAATTGGGAAGCGCATCATCCAGGGTACTACCGAACTTAGGTTCACTAAAAGGGTTCTTTTTAAAGCTGGCATGCAGATGGCGCTAATTTCTTTGCAACAGTTCAAACAAGTGAAGGTTCAATTTGGGAGCCTGTTCAACTTAGGCGACTTTACCCTAAATATTTTTTGTTGGTATCACAGTGAGAAAATTGAAAAAAAGCATATTATAGGATTCCATTCCAACCTTTTAACTATGCACTAGAAGAATTTTGCATTTCTAACTTGAAGAATGGCTTAATAATCTAATTAGAAAGGGTAAAACCGAGCGGTATAACCTCCTCTTAAGCAGGAAATATTCTGCATATAGCTCCCCAATTCGAAACAGTTTTCCCAGCTGTAGATCCTTAAAGTTTATAACTTACCATACAAATTTTGCAATGGTTCATTGTGAAAAGTAATGGGAAACAGAAAATGTAAAACGCATATTAACAAAATAACTTGAGAATCACATAATCTGTTCCAACTTTTACTAAGAAGTAGGTATCTGAAGATGCAGCAGAGAATAAATACCTACTAGGTACTTGGTCAATGTATCACTGCATTTTCAACATACGCTTGTTTGAGTTTTTTTTTCTAACTCTAAGAAAAAGAAGGTGACATAACTCCGTGTTGCACCCTATACATATTTCCCAATCATAAACACTTATTCGATAAATATTCTAGGCATTTTGGCATAGAAACAATAAAAGATGGTTTCACTTTTGTATAGGAATTTGCCGCTGATCAGGAAGAGTTTCAAGAAAATATTGGGAACAGCAATTTAATGTATTCTAAACATGTTTCCATAGAATTTAGACAGGGCTGCGAGCCGGCAGTATTATGTGCATGCTCGGTTCAGGGATTTCTTCAGAGTGGCTCAGCTCAACTTTAAAAAATGTACTCCAGGCATAATGTTGAAGAATAATATACTGAATATTCTTATACGTCGTAGGAAATAATACTGAGCCTATACGGTTCGCTTTATGGACCGGTACTTGGGAAATTACAAGGAAAAATACATTTTGTAAAAACAAGCTTATTTTATAATTCTTTAGAAATAGTACATTTCATATTATCTAGTAGTAAAAGCAATATATTCATGGACGATGATGTAAATTGTTGGCCGAGGTGCTAAGCCGAGACAATCAAGCATTGAAGTCCGGAAATGTGCTTTTACTACGACGTGCAGTCCAGTAGATATAAATTGGCGAGTGGTGGAGGCACGACGCGTTGGCGCCTGCCACAGCCTGCATCTAACTCAGCGCAACAGTGGCGTGGACTTTTTTAACTGCTGGGAATAAACATTAAAAAATAAAAATTCAGTAAATAGTAAGTCTTAATCATCACTTTCAGAATCGTTAGTATCACTGTCACTGTCGCCTAAAGAAATAATTAATGGTTCGACTTCACTGATATTGTCTGCGAACACTTCATTTTCTAAATATTTGTCCTCGATCTTAATCATATTCCGCTAACTTCCGCGCATCTTCTAAGTTGGAGGTAGCATTTTTTGCAGCGACGTTGTTTTTCACTGTGGCCCATATTAGCTCAATGGGACTTAAATCTGGATGATATGGCGGTAAACGTAAAAAACAATGTGTCCATAGTCTTGTAATAATGTGTCGAACTTGTAGGTTATATACATCTTCTTATAATGGTCGATAATTTCGTACAACTGTGATTTTAACATGTTAGGTTCAAAATTAATGTTTTTGTCTTTTAGCCATTTAATCATATTTGCCTTTTTAGAGTTTGATGTGGGTGCGGGATTTGCTGGGACGTTGTGGTAGGGTGCATTCTCTACGACGACGACGACGGAATTCTTTGGTAAATTAAGAATAAACTTTTGCTGCAACCACTTGCCATAATTCTCTGAATTCATGTTCTGAATGGGAATCGCAGATTTTAGATCCAGATTTAAATATTAACAAACATCCAGGTATAAAGCCCTTGTCGCAACCGGCATTTACAAGAATTAATCTCGGACCTTTAGAGATATTTGCAAATAGACCTTTGGTTCAGTCATCTGTCCAATTATTCGAAGAGACATGACTACTGTGCAAATATGTTTCGTCCAGGTAAACAATCGCTCTATTTTGACTTCGGAGATATTTAATTTTCTTCAATTACGAAATACGAAGATACCTTACATCGTGTTTTTCAATTAGAACTTTCCTATTATATTGCGTCCTTCTCCACATGAACTCCATTTTACGCAGTGTTTCATTGGATCCATTCCATTCTAGATCGGTCCGTATTTTTTGGTCCAATTTTGCAAGGGTAACACGACAAATTTTACCTGCGCCACTGGTACTGGAAGACATTTTATTGCATCCGTAAAGTATACTAATGCGCAACCCCACCGCTCGTCAACTTAAATCTTTTGGACTGTACACATACTTTTTCTCTTAAATCGAAAACAATATTATTATAAATTAACAAATTGTTATTAATGCAAAGCATATTTTCTCCCTATCTAAAAAATTTTCAATCATTCAACGAGGTCGATTGCAGTAACACAGCTGGTAAGAGCAGGTGTCTGAGCAAAAATTAATCAAAATCACATGTCATCAGTCTGCTTTGTCTGTACGACCTTATCTTCAGCTCGAGCAAGAACAACACGTCAAATTGATTGAAAATTTTAGATAAACTGGTCAACAGGACAAGCAAAACACATCCACAAGTCAGGTTTGCAGTTCCAGTACAGTAGTAATAAGCTCTAACAGTACTTACCTATAATAAATTAGCACCATTAAAAAGGAGAATACTAAAATAATACAACAATAATTGTATACTTAAGGCGGCTCGTCGAACTTTCTCCTGTCTCGCTCGGACTCGTTGATTGTCCCTGAGAACCAGCCAAATTTCAGAGTATCTACCTGAAATTTTGCACACTAAAGCTTTTTGTTGCGTAGAAATGCGCTATGATCTCAGTTTTCTTTATAATTTTAGAAAAGGATGCCTTATTTCACATACAAAATTTGAGAAAAATGCTAGCTTTTAAGTAAACAAAATGATCATTTTTTTTGAAATTACAAAAAAACTAGGATCATAGCGCAATTCTACACAACAAAAAGCTTTAGTGTGCAAAATTTCAGGTAGATACTCTGAAAGTTGGCTGTGGAGTCTTTGAAAAACGAACACCTGGTTCTCAGGGACAATCAACGAGTCCGAGCGAGACAGGAGAAGCCTGTCGCAAGCCCCGTTAATAATATAGGTAATTCTTGAATACAGTAGATTATAAATGTGATTTCAAAGATGTATCTTCAATAAATTTTAATTTTAATAACAATTTATTTTCTTATGAACTATACGAGTAATTATTGCGCAATTTCTTCAAATTTTTGACTAAAGCTTTGAGAATTTCAAGATACTGCGTAATAATTACCGTTATAATGTAGCAAGAAATTATTTACTACTATTAAATAATTCCTGTAATAGGTGGCGTTGAATGTCGCCAAGCGAAGTTTTCTACTTTATTGACAAAAAAGTAGGAGATAGTGATACTAGATGTCTTTTTGAATTGATCTTCAAAATATTACATGGTAGTTCGCTATCCATTTTGATGTATCTAGGGTCTACAAATACTACAAATAATAATACTTATCCAATAAAGTCGTTTAGAATGTCCGAATTTTAAAATTTCCTAGTCTTTACTTTTTAGGTTGCCTTAATGTTTGTTGTTGCCTGTGCATGACGCCGTGATGAACTGTATCAATTAAATTTCAATGACAAGAGATTTGGGATCTAAGCTTCTGATTAATACTGGATAATAAAACGAAAAAGCCAAGATCATTTGTGATAAACGAATGTTATATGCCATTGCATAGAAAATATGTTGCATGCCGTCCAGAAAATTTTGAAAGTTTCCATCAGGGGTATGAAATTTGAATCAGCTATTTTTCACACTAAAGCTACTGAGAACAGACACCGGGTGTCCCTAAATGGTGGTAAAACAGAACCTGTTTCTCCAAAAGGTTTAGTATCACTAGCAACTCAAGGATGGCGCTGCAGTAATGGTAGTGGTTTGTTTGAATTTTGAAAATTTCATGTCAATTTTAAAGTGCTGTTGGTTTTGTAGATTTGTGTTTTGTATTATATGTTTTGCGATATGCCGAAAATAAAATATTTAAATATTAATTTCAATATTTGGAACCCTGTTTACAACAACTAATTATTTCCCTTTATTGATCTGCACTGCAGTCAAAATACTGATACGAACTTTTGCCCCGCACGCGACGCCCCTGGCTATGATTCACATTATTTGTCTGACGGCGAGCCGCCTTTGATTTATTACGGCGCGACCATGTCGCTGTTTATGACTTCCGAAAAGAATAGTTTATCTCGAAGATTCTCTTTCTGGAACAATGTTAGATCGATAATTTTCCAGAATCTTCTAAGACCATTATAAAATGAGAAGCAAGAAGCCGAATGGACAGTCTTACAGTTTGAAGTCTGAAAGTTTGAAGCAAATGCGATAAGAACCGGGCGATTAATTATAGACGGCGCGAGAACTATTGTGTATACGCGACTAGTGTCGGTACGGTACGCGAGTGTGCGAATTCTTTGGTGGTGTTTTTAAGTGTACCGGGGCGTTTTCGTACGTGATTAACCGTCGGTTGAAGGTGGGTGTTTTAGAGAGTTTGAACTGTGTTTTTTGTGTACTGTGGATTGTTTAGGTTAGGTAATTATCTGTTTAATTGTTCGTTAATAATTGTTTAATTTTCACTGCTTGTTGTTATTTACTGCTTGTATATATTTCGCTGCTTATTGTTCATTTTGTTAATTTTAAGTTCTCAAATCACTGTTAATCATTGTAAATATTTGTACATATACATAAAGTCACTGTTAATAAATAAGTGTAAAAACGAAATAGGCCACAATACTTTATTATGGGAAAACGTTCATCTTATAAGGCAATGAAGGTATTTGTAACAATTGTAGTATTTATTTTTTTAACTCTTATATTTGATATTTGAATTAATCATCAAAATCGGGGCTTGGGTTACTCTCACACTTATATGATGATGTGGAAGCTACTACTAGTTTAAAGTAAGGACTTTTTGAAATACGCTGTTTCATCAGATCTTTATTTTGCCTTAGAAACAAGAGATAGGAATTTCCATTATATTAGATATTCTCATATATTTACGCTGTAAATAAATCTTCGAATAAAAACATGTTCATTTTACGCCTCTCTTGGTCTTGTATCACATCAAATACCTACTAGATGAAAGAATCCATTGCGGAGCGGCTGGCATCTCAAACAACCGACAGAGCATTATTATAATCTATCGTATCTCGTAGCTTTTCTGCCTCGCAAGATACCTATAACATTTTACCAAATCCCATTTCACGGCCAGGTAATGCTCGGGGGCGCCTAAGTATCTCGGGAAATGTATTGCAAGGAAGACACGCCGTTGTTATCAACACACTCCGAAAAGGGTCTCTAAATGAACCCCTTTAATGTTTAAACTCATTTCGGGTATAGACAGGGGCGCTGTATAAAATGTTTCATTCGAACTTTATTCAAGGTTTTAATAAAGGAGATGGTAAATTGCGAGGTAGATAGTTGTTAAAGACTGTAATGATGCCATGTAAAATTAATTCTTTATTTTAGCGGGAGTAACAAATAAACTCGCTCAGACATTATTGGTAAATCAAGTAAGTTAAGTACATAACAACAACCACTGTGCGCTGATCGTTTTCGGGTCGGTTTGCCGTATTCGATGATAGAAAACAGTTTAGCTTTTTGAATAAGAATGACTGCCATAAATTTTCCAATAATTTTTAAGCTGTGCCACCTTCAGGCTCCAAGCACCAAGAGAGTAACGGAACTACGGAAGCCGAGAAGTGAACAATCAATGTCAAGAATACTTTCATTACTCCTGAGATTGCGTCATCATCCATTACAATTGTCAAGTTCATAAATGAACCATACTGATGATGGATCAAGAAGAAAGCGAAGAATTCCAAAGAGATACTGTAGAAGAAGAAGAAATAAAAGATGAAAAATGGAAGATGCAAAAAACCTAAGAAAGTGAAAGCCGACGGGTCTCGATGGTATAAAGAGCTGGGTCAATTACGCTACTGAAGAAGACTATTAATAAGGGTGTAGATCAGAACACTTCAATGGTAAATAATTGTAATTTGCCTTGGGACTGAGTACATTTACGTAAAAATTTACTCTTTGGAAAAGAAAATAGAAATTTATATTTTAAGCTGTTTACAGAACGGGTTCTAAAATTAACTCTACCCAAAGAATGTTTTGAAAATTAATAAATCTTCACCACAAAACTTTGCGAAAACGATTGCAATTTTAATGACAAATGGAATTATTGCTTTATTATTTGAAAACCTTCAAATGGCTTAGAAGTTCACACGAAGCGACTTAGATGACAGCACCACCAACAACAACATTCTACATCCCTAACAATTCGAGAGCAGTAGTCTAATCTGGACCTATCCCTACCTCTTTTTATTCCTATCTCTGACTCTAGTATGTCGCTAACTAAGCCTTAGTACCTCAGAAGGTGTCCTACCATCCTATCTCTCCTATTCCTTTCTGTCTTCCATAAATTTCGCTTTTCTCCAACTCTTTCTAATACTTCTCTGTTGCTAAACTTATCTATCCACGGTATCTATAGCACCACATTTCAAATGCTTCTTATTTTTTCCTATCTGCTTCTCCTATCGTCCAAGTTTCGCACCCGTACAATGCCGTGCCGCGCCTTCCCTTTTTGGCAAAGCTACTATGATGTTCCGTTTTTAATCTTCTGGAATCTCGCCTGTCAGGTATATTCGATCAACTAGTTTAAATAAACGATTACCTGTTGACTTGCGCACTTTAAGATTTCTGCCTGAAAGCCATCTATACCTGGTGCTTTATTGTTTCTTAAACTTTTTAGTGCTAGCTCAAACTCTTCTCTCATTACAGAAAACCCTAGGTTCTCCCCCTCTACCACTGCTTTCGCTTTCTAATATATCTCGTACTTCCTGTCCCGCATATAAGTTTCCCAAATATTCTTTCCACGTATCTACCTTCTCCTCGCTTCCGATTAGGATATCTCCTGCCGTATTTCTAATGTTTTTGATACTAAATCCAATTTCTCTAAAATTTATCCTAATTATTTTATATGCTTCATCAGTCTTTCCTACTTCGAACTTATCTTCCACTTCTTTGCATCTAATAGCAGTCCATTGCTCTTTCGCTTTCCAACATTTCCGAATAATTTCCCACTTGATCGCCTTATATCTTTGTTTCCCTCTTTCCTCTAACCCATTTTTATATTTTTACAATATGTTTTGTTGTCCAGGGTTTTCTACTTTCATTCTGTTTATGGCCCAAAATATCTCTAGCTGCGGAATCTGAACTATTTTCAATGCAATTCCATTCTGCCTCTGTGCCCCTAACCATATTTTCACCCGCCCCCTTTAGTACTTCGTTCGTCTTTCTCTCGAACTTATTTTCTCTAGGTCAAGGTACCTTCTTCCGCTTCCTTTTTTCAAAATCTTAAATTTAAGATGGGGTTTCAAAACCACTATATTGTGACCACTATCTATATCTCCTCCTGGATAACTTCTACAGTTCCTAACTTGATTTCTAAATCTTTGCCTAACGAGAATGTAGGTAATCTATTCATATATCCCTAGGTCTCCTGGTATCTTCCACGTATATCGTCTCCTAACGTGATGGTGAAATAGAGCGTGCGCGACCGTTAGGTTATGTTTGTCGCAGAACCCTATCAGTCTAACTCCCCTATAGTTCCGATTGCCTAATCCAAAGGGGCCAACTATTCCGCCTTCTCTCGCTGTGTCTACGATTGCATTGAAATCTCCTACAATTATTACATTTTTGTGCCCTCTCTCAAAATCTAACACATATTCAGTGTCACTATAAATTGTCTCTACGGCCTCAAGGATTTAATAATTGATATGTTGTGACCCAAGAGTGTCAGTATACAGGCCCACCACGTCTAGTTCAATTTCCTTTTAAAGTGAAATGTAAGTGGTCCCTTACATTGCGACTAAAATGAATAAGTGCTCCATTTCTGGCGAACTTGGATTCGTCGCTCCAGAGACTGTTTGATAGAGCATCTTCGTTGTCCAAAATCCATTTGCTAAGCTGTAGTCGGAGTAGGAAGTCGTCTGACAGTAATCCCTACACAAGTTGATAGTGATACGGATAAATACCTTGAGATCTTACCATTCTTCCAATCTAAAATCAATTTGTTTTGTATTTCTTGTTCAGTTTAGGCTTATAGTCGTCATTACTGTTGCCCTAGGTACTTGGAAATTTATTCTTGATGCATTTTGAGACTGTTTTGAAAACCTAATTGTACCCACATTTTCCAATTTTGAAGAAATTGCCGATTTTCAGCTTTCTTTTTAAAATGTGCCACCTAGCAATGAAAATTGGAAGCCAAAAATATTTTTGGTGAGTTTATTCTGGTCACTTGCATCGAAAGATTTTTTTTTCTGAAAGCTATCTGGTTAATATTTTCCGAGATATGCCCAGTCGTCAAGATCAACCGGATATCCGGTATAACAGAAACAATAAGCGGCCCCAACGCTGATCCCTGTGGAACATCGAACATCGCGCGTTAAGCTCGCTTTACGAGACCATGTCTGTTTTTGCCAAATTCACCAAATGCACCTAATTTTCTGCTATAGCAAAAGTTGGGCAGATTAGTATTGTAGTTCATCAATATATTTTTTCTTGCAGTAAAGTTACGAACTCATCAAGGCAGTGCAAGTGCACTCTCTCCTATTTTTATGGTCCAGAGCTCAAATTGACGCATGTTATAAGTTTTTAGAGCACATTAAAGTTTATTGAAATAATTTGGTATCGTCGTAATTCCGTACATCCCCTGAACCGGACCAGCATGTTATAGCAATAAAGGCATACAAAACGTACTGCTTTGTTTTATAGTTGCCCGTCACTGAATACGGCCAAAAAAGTGGTATTGCCCGTCACTGAATACGGCCAAAAAAGTGGTTCCACGGCCCACTATTTCCGGTCTGTGGGCAAGCGAAGCGGAGCGTTTAAGTACCCCCCCCCCCGCCAAACAAAAACATTAACATTTGAAAACAATGGGAGAGAAATCAACATACACTTCCGTATTGAAGTCTAATTATTAACAGAGTTGTGTTGTAAAGATAAACTCGAATTAGTGGCTTACTACATTATCAGCAGGTCTGCGCACGAAACGGCACTCAATCCAGGTAGAGGTTTGGGATGAAGCACGAAAATAAACGGGAAAATTTTCATCGAACGCACGAAATGGGACTAAATCGAAAATTCTTTGTTCAGGTACCTACGTAACAACCCGGGTGATTCTTAGAATGCTCTTCGAGAATACGGTCACTAAGGGATTGTACCTGTACGCAACTACCACTATTGCTAATGACAGTTTCTTACAAATGATCCCCAGTATTGCGACACGTGCATCGTGTACGGAACTGTCACTGATTTCGCCTTGTACGGAAATGGGATGTACGGAACTGCCACCAATTCGTATAACTTCGCTTGAATAGGAAACTGTCATGTCCCATAAAAGCGACTGGCAAAAGAATTTAAATACCATGTACAGGACATGCATGCCAGATGCATATTAAACAAGCACTGCGATGACCTAAATCAACAAAGAAAATGTAAATCAAGAACTCAAACGTCCAGCAATAAATAAAACACAAGGAACGACGCAACTGGAGCGCCAATTGATATCTTGGCAAAACTGTCCACATAAATCTATCTGTATGTCTCGCCCGAGGGGTGTTAGGTCCCCCCGTTTCGCTTAATAGCAGTCACATTTATGATCTTCTGCGACACAGTTTCATTCTGTTACAATTCCAGCGTTTCGTCATTATTTGTCTAGACACCGAGCAAACATATGGTATTTTCTCAGAGAGAGACACAGTGTTATTAATAATTGGCTCTAATGGATGATGCACATTCTCGGCGGAGCTTTCGACATGTTGAACCACGTTATTATGATTTATATTTTGCATTATGTTGGTCTTACCCCTGACGCTGTGAGACTGATCGCATCATTCTTGTCTGACAGAAGTCAATATGTTCCTTGTAACAATTGCGAATCGTCGCCGTGTACTCCGACGTGCCTCAGGGTAGTATACTGGGCCCTATCTTGTATACTATTTATACTTCTTCGTTCTACAAATCATTTCTTCACTGCAACTATCACTTTTATACTGACGGTACTCAACTTTACCATTCTTTCGAAGTTCCAAAATGCTCGCACTCGTAAACAGAGATCTTGAAAATCTGTTTACTATTTCCAAACAAAATTTATTGGAAATTAATCCTAAAAAGTCTTGCACCATTGTGTTTGGCCATGAAGTATTCATTACAATTTAGTTTTAAGAATCGACGACGCGGTCGTTAAAACTCGTGTATCTAAGTTTAAGCACCAAGAGGACACGTTGTGTGTCTCGCTTGTTCAATATCATTTCAACTTCTGCGATATCTGTCTATAAATATGCTCCTTGTCTTGCATGTGATAAATTTCGTCTTCTAGGTTTTTCTTCTTCTTCTCCTTCTTCTTCTTAAAAAAGTCGTTCTCATAGTTATTCATGAGATTCAGTATTCACCAATGAGATAGCAGAGAATAATTTTACATTTAACCCACGAATATGGATTTTACGACTCAACCCCATTCAGCTAGTTTCATCTCCCCTGTCGCTCTAGACTAGATAACTAGGCTGGAAGTTACGTACCTATAGGCAAGTGTGTATCTAACTTAAAAAAATATTTGGAAATAACACTTTATTTATGCACCAGATTTGTCGAAAAATGATGCTATTCTTCGACTAACCTTTAACGTTTAATTCTTGTTGAGTTTTCTTCGTTTGTGTAAATTAGCGTTTGATTTGTGGCTCATAAAATAAATTCAAGTTTCGTCAGCAGTCACACGATATCAAAGGGTTGACAGAAAATTCAGGGGTTGTTAAAATCCTCATGGAATCTGTCGAAGAACAAGCTCTTGAATCTAGTAGTTTTAAACGCAAGTGTTCTGGTATCCTCATCATTAGATCAATTCCTAGATCATCATTCCTACTTTTGTTTCAGCATGAAATTTGACGTTGTCATTTTAATGGAAGTCTAAATCATTCTATAGAAAACCCTCTCACATCAATCGTTAGGCCAATGCCTGACAGAAGGTAATGGGATGCTTGAGCGAATTGGTGGTAGTTCCGTACATCCCATTTCCGTACAAGGCGAGGGTCATTTCTAAGAAACTGTCATTAGCAATAGTGGTAGTTGCGTACAGGTACAATTCCTCGGAGAGCATTCTAAGAATCACCCGGGTTGTTTACGTAGATACACATTTCGTGCGGGGGGGGGGGGGGAGACTTAAACGCTCCGGTCGCTTCGCTTGCCCAAAGACCGGAAATAGTGGGCCGTGTAACCACTTTTTGGCCGTATTCAGCGACGGGCAACACCACTTTTTTGGCCGGGTGATTCTTAGAATGCTCTCAGAGTATACGGAGACGCACGAAACGGGAACGCACGATATGGGACTAAATCCAAAATTCTATGTTCAGGTACCTACGTAAACAACCCGGGTGATTCTTAGAATGCTCTCCGAGTATATGGTCACTAAGGGATTCTACCTGTACGCAAATACCACTATTTCTTACAAATAATCCCCAGTATCGCGACACATGCATCGTGTACGGAACTGCCACTGATTTCGCCTTGTACGGAAATGGGATGTACGGAACTACGACGATACCGCTTGAGCTCCCTCACTCCTAACTGATATGTGCTAAAATGTACTCGATTCAAACCTCACTGTCGGTACTGTACTTGGCAGGCCAACTGCTTTTTGAACTTGTCTATTCCAAAATATGCTGGGATTCAAGTCTTACCCTCGGTACTCTAATTTTTCCTGGTCTATACAACAACACAAACTCGCATGGTATGAAGGTAAAATTTTTGGGGATACCTACTCTGCTTTTTCTGGTATGCTCCGGAGAAACTGCAGTTCGATCAGGTCAGGTAAGGCTCTTCTATCGTGAATATTCCACGGACCGAGGCTGCGTTCACCAGCCCTGGCTGTAGAACATTCACGCCAGGAGAGCCAGACCGGACCTGATCGAATTGCAGTCTCTCTGGAGTAGACCAGAAAAAGTTCAAAAAACAGTTTACCTGCTGGTTAGATCTGTCAAATTCAGTACGAGTGAGGTTTGAACCGAGCATATTTTTTTAGACCAGTTAAGAGGTGGAGTGACTTAACTATTCCATTACCTATCCTGACGATATCACCACCTCTAGTGATAGCGGATGAAATCTTGACATTCAGTCAATCAACAACGCGGTCTTCTCCCGAAAACTAAGGCAATCATGACTTCAAGGTATTAAAATTCAATTCTATCGAACAAATACATTACTCTACCTTCTTTACTTGAAGTAGTGAATATTTTCTAACTGAAAGAATCCCAATAAAAATAGCCTTCAATAATGTTCCGCTCAAGTTTTGCTACATGTACCTATACTGTTTCTTGATAAAATACTGGCAATTCTTTCAGAAACATTTGCTACGTAAGTTATACCACAAAATTTAATATCTTCTTTATCTGATAATTCTTGGTATATGCTACTATAAGAAATTTTTTTTTTATTATTTTTATATATATTTTATTATTTCTATTTTGAATCTATTATTAATAGCAATTGTTCTTATTGTACTTAATTCTTTTTCTAAGTTAGCTTTAGATAAAGGAGCATTGAGTGGTAAGCAGATTTTTTTTGATAATAAGGATGAAATGAATTTGACGAAAGTGTGATGTCTGTGTACGTAGGTTTTCAAAAAATATCGAAATGAATTTTTTATTTATTGTTTATTGAAGTTAAATCTAAGAAATTTATTTTATGATCACTTTCAATTTCTTTATTAAATTTTGTTTTTCATTCCATTTATCATTCCAAAAATTGAGAAAGTTATTCAGCTGTCTTGCAAGCTAAAATGTGTAACGTTGCAAAAGTAAACACATTGGATAATCAAAATTGATTGGTGTTTACTTTGGACGTTCTGACGTCACGCCGTGATGTGGAAGATAGGTACGTCATCTGAGTTCGTCAACACAGGTAGGAGAAGCACGCGCCCGCCATACGAGACAACAGTCAAGCGAGATGGATGGTAGTTGCGCCCGGCACTAATCCGATGTCATGTATTTTCATCGGGCACTACTCCTCCCGCCGGAAATCTGGAAGTGAACCGCCGAAGCTTATAAAAGTGGAGGATCCCAAGAAGAAATTCAGTACCTGGTCGTCCGGCCGTCGGTCAGGACCAGTACTCCCAGCATCTGAGATGATGCTAGCCGCTCCGATCTGAAACAGAAATAACTGATTGAACCTGCCTAAGTTCGCCCTGTGATTAACTGATATGCAATAAATAAATTTGAGTAAGTGCCCGGTGAATGATAGTTGGTATTGCAGTAATATTAACTATCAAACACAACCTAGTTGCGAGTGGACTAGATACAGCTTTGCGTAGCGAGGGAATAGATGCAGCAGGAGCTAAGGGTGTCTGCTGGTGTGGGTTGGATCGATCCGGCAATCTCGTGGTGACATAAGTCAACAAATGAGACGATATACAGGCGGGGATCGATCACACCTGGCCGAACTAGCGGCCTTTAGTACAATCCAGCTGTAATACCGTCTATTTCCCCGATACGTATAACCCGGTGATATTCCAGAGGAGATTGTATTCTGGGGCTATCACGTAAACTCCACGAAACCGATGGTAATTCAGTTTAATCATTACGACGAGCCCGTGGCGTGCCCAATCAGGATACACCGCGAAAACCGATTTAATTTTCATAAAGAAAACCCGTTTAATTTCATGTAAATACCGATTTTGCTGTAAATATTCTTTTAGTCTTATCATTTTATCTTGTATATAGCTACAGTAATAGAATACCGATATAATTTCCTTATGTGTTGTTATTTTAAACGTCGTTTAGCAATAGTAAGGGAACCCAACCCTTTCTGCGACTGAAAGCTAAGGGTAGCAACGAATAAGTCTCATACCGACCAGATACAACGAAAGAAGTTGTTCATAAGCGAACGACCAGATCCCCGTAGATATGCACTGTGTCCCAATATGTGATATACAGCTGTATATCTAAGGGCCCGAATCCAGAAGCACCGAGAAGGATTAAGATACGTCATTCTACCAGTGACGTCCGAGAATAAAAACAAAGACACAGTAATGTTGTAAATGTCACCGGCGTATCTGTACCAAAAGAAAATATGTTGTTTTCCTAGATCTGAATAAATAATTTTTTCTTCAATATTAGACAAAAATATCTGCTAATAATGAGCTTAGAGGATCACATCGTTAGCTCTGAATTTTGACAATAGTATTTATCATCAATTTGAAAATAAGGATTAAGATGTAAGAGACTGTGGTTAAATAATCAATTCAAGAATCAATTGTACCCCTAACCACATAATTTTTTTATACGCATTTCGGCAGCTAAGCTGCCATCTTCAGTAGCAGGGAAAAACCTATAGTAATAAAAATAGCAATAACAACATTAATAAAAAAAAACACAATTATATATATGACAATAATAATAACAACAATAATGATGATGTGAAACAATGATAGTGACAATAACAATAATATAGGTCAGGTATTCTCTGCTCACCACTCCGAAAGAATCGAAGTGCACTCGGTCAGCTCTCAAGCTAGAATGAACTCCGCACGGAGAAAATCCCCAATATATACTTAAAGTGACGTAGCAGTGACGTTACTTGTGACATCAACATTAATCACACTAGGATAGAAAATTCAATATCCGGGCATACGCTCATTTTTATACCACTCTATTCTTATTTTCACTATCACAAATGTACAAAAAGGTTGCTATTGCCATCTTTACTTCAGTTTCAATTAAAACATCCTATCTTCAGGATAATTGACTTGAATGAAACAAAAAGAGAAAATGAATCCCATATTACCAAATAACCTCGAAAGTCCATGGCTTATATGGGCTAGCAAATAACTACAGTAAACTGCAATAAAGAAGACCTTGACCCCTGCACCCTTACATTTTTCTGGTTAAACCCTACACGCCTACACATTAACGACATCTAACAATACGGAATCAGAAATTTGACCTAAATCTGAATTAATAAGTTTACCTTCATACTTGCGAATAAACATACTCTCATAAGCGTTTAATTCCCTATTGTCCGATACCGACCTCATAGCCGGTATCAAAGATATGTTGGGAAACACTTGACTTCTCAGTCCTATTATATCTAAAATGTGCCATATGTTCCTTAAACCTAGTGACGAGTGTACGCCTTGTTTGCCCAATATAAGTCTTATCACAACTACTACACTTTATTTCATAAATTCCCGACTTCCGCTTGTCCTCTACTTTATCCTTGGGATTTCCCAACAGCTGCTTGATGGTATTCTTAGCGGTATATGCTACACATAAATTTTGCGACTTAAAAATAGGTTCCAAGCCTCTGGTATGTGCCAAACTATTCGGAATTTTAACATATTTCTTATTCTCAATAGGTGACATGGAGAAAGTCGTGGAATCTTTAACAAACTTTTTGTGTCTAATTCTGCTTATCAATCTATCAACTAAGACAGTCGTGTACCCATTATGAATCGCAACATATTTTATATATTTTAACTCTTTTTGATATCTTACCTTTGACAGAGGAAATGACAACAATCTGTTGACCAGAAAGTGCAAATCCGAAAGTTTATGTTGTATTGAATGTTGTGAATCATTCACAATAAACCTACTTATATTAGTATCCTTCCTATACACATCAAATTCCAATCCGCCAATGCTGTTCCTAACAACCAAGACATCCAAAAAAGGGATTGAATCATTTTGTTCCATTTCAAATGTGAATTTCACACTATTTTATAACGTGAATTTAAATTATCTAAAAAATCTTCAATTCTACTCCTCTTGGTATCAAAAACAGCGAACACGTCATCCACATAACGCTACCATACTCGAGGGAAGTACTCACTATCTCTTTTAAACAACACTTCAAACCTACTCATGAACAGATTAGCCAAAAACGGAGATAAACTATTGCCCATAGCAGTCCCTTCCTGCTGTTCAAAAAACTTACCATTAATTTGAAAACAATTCTGGGACATACATAATGAGGTCAATTTTAAATATTCATCCACTACAATTCTGTCCACTTCATTTTCAGTCAGTAGCTCCTCCAAATATGCAAGCGTGGTAGGTATAGGTACACTTGGAAACAACGATACAACATCGAAAGAAACCAACACCTCACCCTCATCAAGTACTATATTTTTAATTTTATTAATAAACTCCAAGGAATTCACAACTGAAAAACTTTCCGGAGCTGCGGGCAATGCGGTGAATTCCTTCGTTAGCCATTTAGAAAGCAGACAGGTTGGCGAGTTAATACCGGAAATGATGGGTCTCACCAATCTACCTGGTTTATGAATCTTAGGAAGGACATACATCTTGGGAACTACAGGATTAGACACACTTAACCTGAATTTGTTTTGGGGGGTAATAAGATTTGGGTAATCTTTTATGGCATTCTTAGCCGAACTGACCAATTTTGGCAATTTTATGTGGTTAGGGGTACAATTGATTCTTGAATTAATTTGAAAATAATTTTGTTCAATATAAATTTCAAATGAAGTTTCTAATTTATTTTTAATCACAATATTTGTACGAGACTTTTCTAAAATATCTGCTAACAATTTTAAGCATTCTTTAGGTGGAACATTAGAAAACGTATTTGTTACATCAAAAGAAACTAAAAATGAACCTATTGGTATAATTTTATCTTTTATTTTATGTACAAGATCTAATGAATTTTTTAGACCAAATTTCGGAGTAAAATTTGCAATATTCTTAAATATGTATATTAATAATATTTTTAGCTAAATTTCTAGTAGGGCATTAATATATGATACTATGGGTCTTATAGGGACATTTAATGTATGATTTTTGATTAGACTATATAATTTAGGTGCACAGGCATTCATATTAATTAATTTAGATTTATGATAATTACTTTTAGAAATACTATTACAATCTTTTAATTTTAATTGAAACTGTTTTGTTGGACCTTTACGAAGTTCTATTAATTTTTCATTACTGATAAAATTTTCCATTTTCGTTAAATAATCTCTTTTAGGAAGAATCACACTGCCATTAGATTTGTCTGTTTTAGAAATAAATAGATTATCTTTAATAACCTTTTCTTTAATAGAACTTAGTGTAAGTTTATCTATATTATTAAAATTATTATGAGTTACCTGTAAATTCGAATAAATTATTCCAATCGATTTCTTTCTTTGATACTTTTTGCATAACTTTACCTTGAAAGGTATAACAATTTTTCTGCTTAAATAATTAGAGTGCAATTATTTCATTTTATTCATTCAGCCCTAGCTTGTTCCAATTTTATTTCAAATTATTCGCTACAAGTTATCATTTTATTTACCACTCCGCATTCCGCATACACAAATTTGTCCAAATTCGCACCCTCGTATAGAACGTTGCGCCTCAAATTCTACTTTAAATGCTAATACCCTTATTTTCGTCGACGGTGTACGCTGCCTTCCTTAGGAAACCCGACTACCTCTAGAAACAGAATCCAACAAGAAATTAAACGCTGCCTCCGTTACTTTCTTTTATTTTACACGGAATTGCTTTCGCTCGCAATTATTTCTACCTTTATTGTGAAGTTTCGTGGGAAGATGTACCAAGTAGGCAATCGATATGTTACGTTGAGGTCGTAAGATTGAAAGACCCAAAAGTTTCCGAACTTGGGGTCGTGATCGATTAGAAAATATCCGAGGTGAAACAAAGTTAAACCATAATGTAACAAGAAAAATTCGCTTAACAGAAAGGTAATGATGAAATATGCAAGAAAGTTAGAATGTTAGCACTACCTTATACCTCGTCTGTTTGCCACTAACAAAGAATAAGGAGAGCGTAAACTCAGGGTTTCTACATGGACGAATTCAGAATGAAGTGAATGAACGAAAATGTGACAGTCAACTTTAATAAGCAAAAGAATGATTGTAAGTAATTTTTTTCTTTAACTTGATCATTCCCATTAGTGTTTCAAATTTAACTTACCTTATTAAAATGGGTTCATTAAGTAAGAGTCCACAAATTCTTGACTGTAGATCAACTATTCGGTGTACTTCTGCCAAACTGATATTGGGAGTCTTGAAAATGTCCATAATAAATTCCCAATGCACTGTGCATTTAGGATGGAAGTGAATTACGGTACTTGCAGCTGTTTGGAAATTTTGGGTCTATTAAAATATATGATCTTATTACACTTGTTAAGGTTTTTCACCCAGGAATGGTTTGAAAATTTATCATTAGTAGTTTTGCTGCTATTCATGTTTTGGGTAGTTTGTTTAAGTTGTACTCAGTCTCATTCGATTCAGAAGAGTCATTTAAACAATACTAGTATCATACCAAGAAATCGACAAATATACATATGTTCTGGCGCCTCCACCAAAAACAAATATTTGGTTTACTAATCGAATCTTTGAACCTTTGATTTATTCAGAAGAACTACTAACTTCATCAGGATATACCAAGATGTATTAATTTCACATTGCAGGTTCTTCTAGAGAAAATGTCAATGTTCGTTTCGAAAACCGAAAGTTATGTTATTGTATAATAATAAACGATTAAAAAGGTAAATTAAGGCAACAGTCAGACTGCACGTGAAACCTTCGTTATCAGGTAGAGGAGTAAGTTATGATGATAGACGTCTAACAATCCAATCCAACAGATTATGAGGAAATTAAACAAATTAATTTCTAATTAGGAGTGAGGCTTTTATTCCACGTGTTCTAGCATAATTTTCTCGCCTAATATTTTATTAGGAAACGTTTTTTAATTTAATGGATGTACGTAATTTTTTTCTTTTAGAACATGTGCGTGTGCGCGCGCGCGGGTGTGTGTCCAGATTTCTTTGGCGTTCGATAACTGCCGTAAAACTAATCGATTCTAATGAATTTTTTCGAAAAGTGCGTCTCGACGAGGACCTATTGATTTTGGTGATATGTGAATTCATAATGCATAAAATCTCATAAGCCGTGATGTTTATATCACAATGACAGAGATAATTCTTAATGGCCTTTTCTACCATGAGGACGCGTTGCGAATTTCGTAATTTTGATTGTAAAATGTGTAAATATCGAGTCTCCCAGATTTTCGTATCCATTCAATTGTTTAGTCGAATTAGACTGGAGCCTTTTATTTTGTCTGGATAAATCCCTATTTTGCAAGCTCAATTTTGTTGTCTGACGGCAATTCGCCTCATTCGAAACATAAATTTATCCTTCAAAATAAAAAGCACTCGTCTAATTACATACGATAATTAAATTAGGTTTTCATATGCTATTAACATTTTAATTATTGTTCAAACAAGTATTGTGGATAAACCAGGGGATAAACTATTAGAAATATGAGGAAAAGTTTAAATAAAAAATGTTTCTTATTTTAAGGCCAAAAAATTTTGTTCCTATCAATTTTGCCCTAACTCAATTATTTGTTAAGTTATTAATCATTAATAGTATGTTATCCAACGAGCGAGTTATAAACGTTGTCATAGAAACGTACAATACACACATATTTTGCTGTCTTGAATAAATAAAATATAAAAATATCAATTTGACACTTCTGTGACAGAGCAACCTTGATGCTACAGCCGGCGTTTTCTGATTTACCTTTGAGTAATGAACATTATTAAGCTTTATGCAATGACGATGTTATTTGACCAAACCAAATTAAATTTTAAATTAAGTTATTAACCGTTAAACATTTCAATTAATACATGTCAATATAAATAGCAAGGCGTTCCTTTGATAGAGTGCTTTGAAACAATAGACTGAATAACAGAGTGGGTATTTTTGCTGCACTGATTGTTGCAGATCAATAGATTTGCTGAATTACGTCGATTAGTTGCATAGCAAAAGTACAGCAATTCTTTTTCTGTTCCACTGAAAGAAAGGTAAGAAGTATACTTTACATAATGAACGTGTCGAAAGTAAAGCCAAGTCCAACTGTAAGTAAAAAATACTTTTATTTACGTAATATTTTTCCTCATTTAAAAATTATATCTTAAGATAATACGATGGTCGTGATCACGACGATTGTAGATTAATCGTTATACATTACTTTTATCGTAACTTCATATTACGATACTAGATGAGTTATCAAATAGAACCGAAATTTTCCCATTTCGTATCTTAATATGAATTTATTATTATAATACTTGTATCCTAAATAACTACATATAACTTCTAAGTTCCGTATGGAAAGGTGTTCGAGTTAAGATCAGATTCGTACTGAACTAACATCAAAACGTTGAGCAAACTTGTTCTTAGATTGGCGCCTGTAGGGTGTTTGGTAAGCCACATGCGCATGGGTGTGTGTATATCATGTGAGGTTAGATTTTTGAAGTGAAACTTCTTTAGTGGCACCTCGAAAATTGCCCGAGAATTGAGAGTAAAATTTCAAGGTCGCGTCACGTTTTCGAGCATTTCGTTACACGAGAGAGAGAGGAAAGATATAACGTTGAGAGAAGGAGAAAGAGAGTTATACATACATGAGTAGCTGAGATACCACGCGTTGTATAATTAATACTTACTTACCATCGTCTTTTGTGATTATTTACGTTTCTTACGTCTGTGCCCTGTGAATATTCGATTATATTATGTAAGTATATTTAAAATATTAATGATAAATAATGATAATGACGTTTATTTGCTTATATTGCGGCAAAAAAACGACTAAACGTTCCCGTGAAATGCTCTCTCTCTCAGAAGTTTCACTTCTATCACGTATACGGTGATATACGCGCATTTTTTTTATATTTTAGGATAACTCCCACCAAAATCAACCGATTTTAATTTCAATAATTTTTTAAATGAACCTAAACGGAGACTCCAGACCTTCAATATCAGTGCTCCAGATCTATTGGTTTTCGTGATAAGTAATTTTCTAGTGAAATCAGGGGCGTTCTTAAAGTTCATTATTGGACTGAAAATGATGTGTTACGGAGATCCCTGTGTTGCGCCCGAAGGGTGCACACAAACATAGTCATGACTAACTGAGTAATATTATTAGTGATCAAGAACATTAATTAAATAACGATTTAACACTAACGAACAAACACAATCTTATCGGTTCCACTATTTCTACAACTCTCTGGATACTCCTCGTATCGCTTATTAGCCATCGCATATCTATACAAAAACTGAAAACTCAAGTTTAACTTTCGGCTTTTATATTCAAAGAGAAGGTTCGATGGAAGTTCCATTTTAATCTCGAAAAATCTGGGGTGTCGATGATTCACTTGCTTACAATATAAAAGCGGTGACGTGAAGAATATACGAGATACACATATGGAACGAATAGATTTATTCACTCAATTTTATAACGGCTTATTTTAGCGTACCAAATTAGGATCATCACATTGAAAAACTAAAACACTTTAGGGTTAGTTACCCTAAGAGATCAGTAAGTCTGAAGCTGAATAGAGTGCCTCACTATCCACTCACTCATAAGGCAAATCGCAGATGACCTGGTGCGTGAGGCTGAGACTACTACATAGAAAAATTTGCATTCTTTTGGCATTTATTTCAGTTTTTCATGCTTTCCAGGTTGAGAACAACCGATATTACGGGATAGCCGAGTTTTATAGTCGCCGCTACGTCGGCAATTTCGTAATCACAAAGCTAGTAGGTATAGACAAACACTGAAACGGTGTATAATATGAGAGGCTACTCTCACTCACCATTATGTTCCATTTAAAAATAATCGTTTTGTATCGACTAACTCATGTTTCTCAGCTGTAAGAATTACAGTTTAAGTATTGATCATTACATCATTAGGTTATTCACTGATATGATATTAAGAATGTTCGTTCTACCAAAGAACATAGTTATATACACGGTGTCCCAACGAAAACTTGTACCTCCGTAAAACTCGTCAAAATAAGCGTTTTGACAAAAATCCAAAAACACGACGATTTTTTATCAAAGGGGACCAATTTTTATGCAATAATAATTCTTGCAACTCTAGCCCTGTGCGGGGGTAGCGACCCTCCAAAATTTTTAAATGGGACGGGGGGTCAAATGATCCCTAATTTGGAAGGGTTTTTGATTACTTACACAACCGTATTTGTTTTATTCAATTCGATCAATTTGTTACCGAGGAATTGCATCCAAGTTAAAAAATTAATAAAAGCACAAAAAGGTTTAAACTATCGAATGTGTTGCGCGAAATGACCTCTACCAATTGTCATACAATAATACATTCTGGATTCAAATCCAGATCTTACATTTCTCAAGACCATAGGAGTTATTAGCCGGCATTCTTCTTTGGAATAAACCATTTTGATTTAGTAAATAAACTCGATTTTATACTGTGGCGAATAAGTTTATTTTGACATATGTTCTGATGTTCTTTTGTTCTTACTTTTTATTCTTATTAGTTGTCACTTCTAATAAGTTTTTTTGAACTGGTAATTTTTCGAAGGAAATTATAACTTTTGTTCAAATTATCTAATTTCCAAAAACGTTTCTGCTGGATTATGGATCATTTTGTGCTTACCTGAGGTACTCTATTGAATGGATTTTTATTCAAACAACCGTTTCGTATAAAATCTCCCACACATTGTGTCTGGTCTCAAATTGGATCGGTAGCTATACACAACTTCTACTTGTACCTACTTCTCGATTTATTGAAGTCGACGGCTTAGTTTGCACAGGTTGGCGAGCAAGAATCACGGGCTTGCTTTAGAGTCGTCGTCAAGGAAACTTTGATTTTCTTGTCCTCCCGACGCCCCAAGTCTCCTCAGCCCTTATTTTGTACGTCTTAAACGAGGTCTGCTTTTTCAAGAATCGAATATGTTTTTATTCAGCGATATTTTCTTATTTGAGATACTGTAAAAGGCGTTCGAACTCCGCCATGAATAACAATGCAAAATTGGCTCAATTTTACCATTTGCAGCCATTGATGTATTTTGTTTATTTTAATGATTATAACAATACATTATTGATTGGAACGTTCAAAATGAAAGTTTAACGGAAAATTGAATACAAATTTGACTCAGTTATATTGCAGATTACTGTGTTAACAGAACTTCTCTTCACAATTGCTGGTGATTCAAACGTGTAGCCTTAAATTTGTAGTTGACATCACAAAAAATTAGAACATGTTTGTGTAAAAAGATTAATGAATGTTATTGAACGCTACTAAGTTGAACGAATTTTTCGTCTAAAGCGTGGTAAAGCATCCAGTTTGTCTTAGGTCAGTGTTGTAAGGTATTGTTATTTTAATCGTAATTCTGAATCTTTCGAGTATTGTCAAAAAGGGCTCATGTGTGTCTAACAAAGAGTTGACAGACAAGGTTTTAATTTATTCTAAAACTTTCAAAAAATATATACATTTTTAATAACAACTGAAATAAAGGCAACAAAAATAGGAAAAACAACAAAATTATAGGAACTGTTCAGATTGCCATGTTTTTCAACACATAATCTACATCTATAGTTAATAGACTGATGGAATTAATTAAAAAAAATAGGATGGGCGAATAACGAATATTGGAAAGCTGAATGGGTTGCCTCTGCTTGCTCGGCTTGATTGTTGTATCTTCGCATGTATATTTTTTCTTTTAAAAATGCCTAAACAAAAAAGTCTAATATATTAGATCCGGTGATCTCGCAGGCCACAATATAGGTCCATTTGTACCCAACCGCATCTGCGCGGAAAATGATTTTCTACATTATTTCTAACTATTGCAGAATTTTGTGCAGGGACACCATCTTGTTGGAAACATACCTTGTTTATGTTTATTAACGGAACATTTTCAATTATCGCCCCTGCGTTATTAATATTCAATAAATTAATGTATCTCAATCCCGTTAAGTTTCCACCCAAAATAAAACACGAAACGTTAAATCCAAAACGTCCTTGCCTCTGGCGTTCAAAAGTTTGGTGCTGATTTGTATCAGACCAGTGCCGCACATTATGACTCTTAAATAATCCTACGCTGCTTATGTGAGTTTCATCTGTCCAAATGACAGACCTTCCAAATTCTTGGATTTTCTTGAATTTTATTTAAGTACCACCTACAAAAATTCAGCCTTCTTTCTTGATCTCCCGGGAAGAGATGGTGAATAATTTGAATTTTATATGGCCTATATTTGGCTTTTTTTAATATTATTTGAACTTTTGATTTGGAAACACCAACTTGTGATTCGATTTCACGACAAGAAGTTTTTGGCGTATCCTCAACCAACGATAAAACATTTATTTCTTCCTCTTCCCTATTTTCTTTATTATAATTTTTGTTTCTAGGTTTATTGAATGATCCATAGTGAATTAATTTTGATTTTAATCTCGAAAACATAATTTTGCTTAGTTGTTTTCTTTCTTGGTATCTAAATTTAATAAATCGGTGGATAGGTATTATACTGGAAATGGGTATCTAGGAATTTTTTGTGTACATGTTGAGATATAGATCCATTGATTAATTTACATTCTCACAGCATTCATTGAAAACAGCAATTATGTCGTATTTTTCGTAATTTTGATAATTTTGAAGTGCCATGATTCTATAGGTACTAAGTATCTATTAATAAAATAAGCTGCATGCAACTTTTGCTAATGTATGTCAACAGATAATTATTCAGTTGTTAACATAAAATAACAGGTATCTTATATTTTCTAAAGGTAAAAAGTACCAAAATCTTTGCAGTTTCTTGAAACAACAATATAAAAGTTTATTAAAAAAAGACCTTTCGAACTAGACCAAAGCCTACTATGGTTCCCATTTAGAAAATTCAACTTTAAGTCATAACTAAAAAAATACGATCCCTAGAAAAAACTACGCACGCCACTGGATTTCTTGGAAAAAGTTCTCTAGGAATCAATCTTAACAGTTTTAGTCTGCTTAGTACAAAAACAATTGGAGAGAGTTTTTGAAAATTGATAAAATTCAATATTTTTTTTCCTAGAAAACAACACGATATCCAAATTCTGGTTTCGGCACTCTATTATACTCAAAAAAGTAGCACAGATTCGCGAAAACCCCGAGGCTCTATCTCTGCTGCTTCTATATGAGAAACCCCCAAATCACATCGAAAATAGGACACCCTGTACACTGATAACAGGCACGTGCCTAGTAATGCTAAATTATCAAAGTACGCCCACGACTTATTGGCTGAGGAACAAATTTAGGCATATTGTGCCAAAGCAATTGCAATCAACAGGTGACACATGTTTAAGCAATGCTACTTGTAGATTACCCTTTATGATTTAAATTTTGGGATTGATTGAAAGAAATCAGGGGCGGGTGGGGAAGGTTTTACCGGCCCGGGAAACCATTGGCATCGACCGGCCCAATTTTTTTGAGAAACAGAAAATACCCATTTTTTATAATTTTTGGAGTTTACTCCTTAAGAATGGGATTTTCAGTTATAGACAGCGGTACGGAAATTTTATGAGTAGTAAAATCAAGCGCTACATTTCGCGTTAACTAAAAGTAACGCGTTATGTTACCTGTAACATTGAAATTATGTACGCATCTATGGATACGGCTGTTTATGTCTGACTGCATAGAGCATGGGGCATAGTGAAAATAGAGTGGCATAGAGTAGATATTACAGTTGGCGTTGTAAAGTCAGCATTTGCAGTGTTTGTTCGTTCCTAAATTTGTTGAATCTTTAGATTTAATATGGAAAAACCTAATATTCCAAAAAACCTAATACTCCAAATATTGCTTAGTGCCGAAATGTGAATCAACGCCTATTCGAACACCAGGAAAAGTATTTATTTCATGGGAGTGACTACAGAATGTAACCTATATTTTGTATTTTGGAAGTGTAAAAAAAATAAAGCTGAGAGAACGTTTTTTTAAAATAGACCCTTACTTGCCCTTTCGCACCAGACACGCATTTTTTGGCAAAAAGATGATGTAGAAACAAGCAAACAATGCGGACCCGTGCGGGCGCAGAACTTGTGTAGCCGTTGGAGAACAAAATGGAAGCTCTGTACTATACCTGAACACATACCGAGATTCTTGGCGGTGTCTTTCAATAACAAATTACCTAAACGTCATTTTACTGATATTGTGTCGACTGTCCTGCAACAAAATTTAAAAGTAACCGTCGGACTGTTCAGTAGTCACTCCCTTATTTCATTGCCATTGGGATCGACGTTTACCAGATTGACACTTAATTACTGAATTTATAAACCATTTATATTTTGATGTACCTACTTGGACATTTTCGAACATAAACCATCTGATAAATACACTGTTTAGTTTTGGTTATAGTCTGTGTTTGGGACTGTCTTTATTTATGTTTTTGTGCCTTTTGAGTCCTTCCGCGTTCTTTCCTCTCCCCCCCGTGCGTCTTCCACACGAAGAAAATATGGAACAGTGTACCTATATCGCTGCGTCGGACGTGTATGTACCAGAAAAAGACTTCGCGATACTCCAAAATCGGCTGCCGCCGCGCTCATCGTCTACTCCGCTATTGTGCCCATACTGATTGCGTAAGTCGTTACCGAGCTACAACGTACAAGGTTAGTGTGGACCCTCCTTTTTTTAAACCTCTTTACCCCGCAAAAACATTGGTCCTATTCGAGTCGGATTCATCGGCACAATTACCGCTCAATTGTAATTATGTTCTATTGATATCTCTAATTTTATTATTTTGCGTAATCATTACTCTCAATTCACCGCCAAAATACTCGATTCTCTTAATAGAAATACTCTCATAAATGTTGCTTTTCTGGAACGATAAAAGCATCGTTTTTTATTGCCGTTTATACCGCGTTTTTTGTTGTTCTGACAAGGATTATTTGCTTGATTTTGTATGTAGATATTTGAATTTAAATTTAAGATATATTTACCTACTGGCAATTTTTCCGTTCGATAAATTTCTGGGTTAAAATTACTAGGAAATATAAAGCGTTTTAAATTTTGCTTTTCTTGCTAAAACGAATGCGTTTTTAGGTATTTATATTTTTCGCTCTCGGTTGAGTTATTATTATTTCTTTTGCGTCTTTTGCATTAAGTAGTAAGCGTTGTACACGATTACGATGGCTACTGCAAACAAAATTAAACAATATGTGGCGCTCCGCGATACAACTATCACTAGCATGTCAGAGGTTCGTCGTGTTGCAGAACTCGCAAGAACTGATGAAACTAAGCGCTTTGAATTGATGGCGCGTTTAAAATTCTTGCCACAGATTCAGGAGGAGTTCAAAAAGCAACACAACAATCTTCTGCTTCTGCTGGCAACCGTCGAAGATGCAGATCTAAACGAGCAAAAGAAAGTATTCACCGACTTTGAAAATGATTTTTATTTCGTGCAGGCGGTTCAGGCGGACATATGTGAACGGAAAAAGGTGGTTCCGGTGGAAAAACCTGTATCGCATCGTAATCGATTGCCTTCACTTGAACTTAAAAAATTCGACGGAGACGTGAAGCATTGGCAAACCTACATTGATTTGTTTCGGGCACTCGTTCATAATGACGAGTACTTGGAAGATATTGAAAAATTTAATTATCTCGTTTCATCCTTAGACGGCCCCCCGCTGACACTCGTGCAATGCACCCCCCTAACCAACGACAATTACCTAAATGCGTTTAACTCGTTAGTCACGCGCTACGAAAATAAGAATTTCTTGTCCTCCTCATATTGGCGGGCAATAGAGGACGCACCTAGTGTGCCGTCTGGTCAAGTAACCGCTCAAAATCTACGCAAATTACTGGACACATTTTCTGAAAATCTTGCCGCATTAGAAAAATTGGATTTTCCTACGCAACACTGGGACTTCATTATGTTTAAAATGTTGAGTAAACGATTGGACGCAGACACGAGCATGCGTTTTGCCATGGAACATGGTTCCACCGATGTTCCATCTTATAAGCATCTGACAGATTTTTTAGTAAAACAATGCCATGCATTGGAATCTGCCCCGCCGACACAAAACATTTCAACGAAGTTTCCAAAATTATCGCCGCCCAAGTTTGCTTCCCCGCACAGATTTCAAAAATCATCTTTTGTTTCTGGCATGGGAAATCAGTTGTGTACCCTTTGTAAATCAGATCATTCTGTTTATAGATGCCCTTCGTTCTTAGCCAAGTCCCCGCAAGAGCGACTTCACATTGTAAAACAAAACCGTTGGTGTAGTAACTGCCTGGGCTCAAAACACGCACTGAAAGATTGTCGCTCTAAATCAATTTGTCGCGAGTGTAATCGTAGACACCATACTTTGTTTCATTTTAATGAGCAACCACCCGTTCCCGACGTTTCTGCAAAGGGTCCATCTCAAACAGTTACTCAAAGTTCTGTCGCCCCGAGCGTTTTCAATTCGCAGAATTCGCCCGCCTCTGCAAATGCGCTCACAAGTACTCACCACTCACTACCACATACGGTACTTCTTTCTACTGCTGTTATTGAAATAGCTGATATTCACGGGAATTATCATAAATTTCGTGCATTGCTAGATAGCGCAAGTGAAGCAAATTTCATCACTGAAAAATGCTCCAATGCATTACGCTTGCCTCGGTCTAAGTCACAAGTCGCGCTTTTTGGGCTGGGATGCACGCCAGCCCCCGCTTCTCAAAATGTCACGTGCGTAATACGCCCCAGAGGTCAACGCTCGCCAAGTTTCTCGTTAGACGCTGTAGTCTTACCAAAAATATGTGGTCAAATACCTCACACCCCAACTTCTAGTCAAGTATTGGCTCACTTGAGTAATTTAAATTTGGCCGACCCTACGTTTTCGCATCCTGGCGGTATTGACATACTTCTGGGTGCAGATTTGTTCCCTCGCATATTGCAACCCGGTCGCGTGCTAGGTAAACCCAATGAACCTACTGCGCTAAATACAGTTTTCGGTTGGGTTATTATGGGAAAGACAGGGCAGCATTCATCACCTCGAATCAATTCTTTCTTTGTATCAACTCGCTCCTTAGATGAAACACTAAAACGATTTTGGGAACTCGAGCAAATACCCGAGGCAGCCTGCCTGTCTGCGGAAGATAAATTCTGCGAAGACCATTTTATGAAAAGTCATACTCGCACTCCGCAAAGCCGCTTCATAATCTCTCTCCCTTTTCGCGAGATGCCCCCCTCATTTGTAGGAGCACGTTCTATAGCACTTCGGAGATTTTACTCACTTGAACGTCGCCTAGTGAAACAACCTCAACTGTATCAGGAATATCGCGCTTTTATGCAAGACTATTTGGATCAAGGCCACATGACGTTAGTTGTAAAACCGCCAGATGAAGCTTCGCCTTCGCCAATTTATTACATTCCGCATCACGCAGTTCTAAAACCCGATAGCCCTACTACAAAACTACGCGTTGTTTTTGATGCTTCCTCAAAAACTTTAGATAATCGTAGCTTGAATGAAACACTATTTCCAGGCCCTAAATTGCAAAAGGACATTGCCACAATACTGTTGAAATTTCGCACACATAGCATCGTATTCACATCCGACATCAAACAGATGTACAGGCAGATTCAGGTCTCTCCTGGCCATCAGGAGTACCAACACATCGTTTGGAGATTTTCGCCCGATGAAGAAATCCAAGATTTTCGTTTAGCAACCGTTACTTATGGCGTAACCAGTGCTCCATTTCTGGCGTTACGCGTAATTAATCAACTCGCTCATGTTGGAAGAAATGATTTTCCCGAAGGTGCTCAAATCTTGGACCATGATATTTATGTCGACGACATAATTTCTGGGTGCGATTCCCTAGATAACGCCTTAAAACTAAAAGCTCAGCTCGTAAATTTGCTGCAGAAAGGAGGTTTTGAGCTTCGAAAATGGGCAAGTAACAATTCGGAATTTTTAAACTCCATTCCAGAAGGAAGCCAACAAACCGTTCAAAACCTTGACAATCCCGCCGACTTTTATGTTAAAATTTTGGGACTTCAGTGGTGTCCCTCAAGTGATTTTTTCTTATATCAGGTCAAGGAAATTAATCGCACTTGCACGAAGCGCGTCATATTATCTGAACTCGCGCGCATTTTTGACCCTCTAGGGTTTTTAACACCCATAACTTTCACCGTTAAATGCATTATGCAGCAATTATGGGCAAGTGGAATTGGCTGGGACAGTATCCCTCCGCCCAATATAGTTGACCGGTGGAAGAAATTCGAAAATGAATTATCTCATGTCTCGTCCATTAAAATCAGCAGGAACTTACGTATAAGTAACGCCAAGGTCATTGAACTTCATGGATTTGGAGACGCCTCCGAATTAGGATACGCCGCGGTGACATACCTTCGTATTACCGACTGCGATGGTAATGTACATGTTTCCCTAATTTCAGCCAAATCCAAAGTAGCGCCTTTGAAACGTATTTCCTTGCCAAGATTGGAACTCTGCGCCGCCGTTTTAGTGTCCGATTTAATGGAGTTCGCAGTAAAAACATATGCACATCTACATTTTGTTAACATGTATGCGTGGTCAGACTCCATGGTCACATTATCATGGATAAATTCAGAACCGTATCGTTGGAAGACGTTCGTGGCCAATAGAGTCAGTCACATTCAAGATAAAATATCCCCGCATTGTTGGCATCACGTTTCATCTTTACACAACCCTGCGGATTGTGCGTCTCGCGGGCTGTCCCCAGTGGATCTAAAGGACCATCCTTTGTGGTGGCGTGGGCCAACATGGCTCCTTCAAGCTCATTCAGAATGGCCTCAGACAAACTCTAACCACGTTCAATCCCCCGAGGCTCTTAACGAGGAATGCAGGTTTGCACTCACCGTCATGATTGAGGAAGATCGTATAAATGTTCTTCTCAATCGATTTTCTTCGCTCCCCAAAATTTTACGCGTAATCGCTTATTGTTTACGCATGCGCTATAATACCATAACTCGCCAATCTGGCTCTCCCTCCACCCATGAATTGCAATCAGCTCTGACGGGATTAGTAAGATTTACCCAGAATATCGCGTTTCACGATGACATCAAACACATCTCAAATAAGCGTCGCTGCTCTAAATCATTGCGTAGGCTTTCCCCCTTTATCGATGAGCTTGGTGTCCTTAGGGTGGGCGGTCGCCTTTCAAATGCTGATCTAGATTATGATCAAAAATATCCCGCGATACTCCCCGCGGATTCGCGGCTTTCATCGTTAATAATTTTTGATTTTCACAATAAGTACTTGCATCCGGGAACTCAAACATTGCAGTATTTACTCACCCAACAATTCTGGATTCTTTCTCCGAAAAGAGTCATTCGTCGTTGCACGTCCGCGTGTCTTAAATGCTTTAGAGCCAATCCTCCGCAAACTTTGGTAAAAATGGGTAACTTACCCCCGTTTCGAATTACCCAACTTAAACCTTTTCAGTGCGTGGGGGTGGACTACGCTGGTCCTTTCCTCATAACGCTCGGGAAAACTAGGGGCTCCAAAACTTATAAGGCTTACGTTTGCCTATTTGTTTGTTGTGCCACTAAGGCTTTACATTTGGAGTTAGTCTCCGATCTATCTACGGAGGCATTCCTCGCTGCGTTAAGAAGATTTACTGCGCGCCGCGGCCGCTGTACTGAACTCCACAGTGACTGCGGAACCAACTTTTTGGGAGCTTCTAAGTACTTAACGCAAATAATGAGTGAAGCCGCAGAATGTGAAAAAATTAAATGGCATTTTAACCCACCTTCAGCCCCCCATTTTGGTGGCTTATGGGAAGCGGGAGTCAAGAGCGTAAAAACTCACCTCAGGCGCGTTATTGGCGAACAGCTTTTGACTTATGAAGAGCTGCAAACCGTTTTAATACAAATTGAAGCTCTCCTCAATTCGCGACCTCTCGGTGCTCTTAGTTCGGATCCTAATGATCTTAATTGTCTTACGCCGGGTCATTTTTTAACATTAGCGCCACTGTCATCGCTCCCAGATGCTGATGTAACGCAAATAAACCTTAACCGCCTAGACCGTTGGCAGTTACTCTTGAGGATGCACAAGGATTTCTGGAAGCGATGGCATTTGGAGTACCTGCACACCCTTACTCAAAGGGGCAAGTGGACTGGCGGAACCACATCCATTACCCCTGATACTTTAGTGTTAATTAGGGACGAATTGCTGCCACCTCTACAATGGAGGTTAGGCCGCGTCGTTGATGTTCACCCGGGCCGTGATGGGGTGGTCCGAGTTGCCACTGTAAAGACAGCGCGTGGAACATTAACAAGGCCAGTGGTAAAGTTGTGCCCTTTGCCTTTGGCTAATTAAATTAATTTTTTTTCGCACTCATCATTTTAGAATTATTATTATTTTTCTCTTGCTACATTATGCGAGTATTTCAGTAATATATTTTCTTTTGTAAATTGTAAAATACAGAGTATTTTGGTGGGCGGTATGTTTAGTTTTGGTTATAGTCTGTGTTTGGGACTGTCTTTATTTATGTTTTTGTGCCTTTTGAGTCCTTCCGCGTTCTTTCCTCTCCCCCCCCCGTGCGTCTTCCACACGAAGAAAATATAGAACAGTGTACCTATATCGCTGCGTCGGACGTGTATGTACCAGAAAAAGACTTCGCGATACTCCAAAATCGGCTGCCGCCGCGCTCATCGTCTACTCCGCTATTGTGCCCATACTGATTGCGTAAGTCGTTACCGAGCTACAACGTACAAGGTTAGTGTGGACCCTCCTTTTTTTAAACCTCTTTACCCCGCAAAAACATACACATTTGGGTATAAAACTGACATTCGCGTGTACCCTATTATCAAGTGATTGAAGTTAAAATAATCGTTCGTAAGGAGTAAACTCCAGTCGTGCGTCGGAGCTGACACACACAAGTTTTTTTTAAATTTATTTTTTAATAAAATACAAATCGGATTTTTAAGGTTTTTAATACAAAACATTTCAAAAAAGTACAACTAAACTTAAAATCCCTAGAATTTAACGACGAACGACCGGGTAAGACTCGAGATGGGGCGACGAAAGCCGAAAAAACAGTAAGCACGCACGCTGTGTGGTGCGGGCGATTAGGTACCCATTAGACCGGCAGCTTTCAAGTTTCAAAATAATCGCATTTGCGTCTGCCCGCTTTGCACTGGCCGCCATTTTTTTTTATAATGCAATGTTTTTTTCACATCGGTCGGCCCAGACCGGCCCCGATGCAACCGGCCCTTCGGGAAATCTCCGGAAATCCCCGTTGGCCCACCCGCCCCTGAAAGAAATGCTCAATATTACCCTTGTTTCCTATAATTACGTCTGAAGGAACAATGAGATGGAGCAGAAAGGATGTGTACTAAATTTTTATTAACTTAATAGTTACTTTAAAGTAATGAGAAGTGAGTTTATTGAAAAACGGGACAAGCCAGACGTTTGTCTGTTTGTTTAAGCGAATTTTTAACGTTCTGCTTAAGCAACTCCTGATTTATTTCAGTTATTCTATGAAGTTTCAGATGTGTGCTCCACAATAATAAATCAAAAGCATCCAGTTGTCTTCACTCCTTCTCTCTTATCTTACCGGAGAATCCGGGATGGCCTTCTGTTCAACAGAACATTAAACAATGAAATCTGGAACATCGATTGTATCAGAAGCCGAGCGAAACATTATTGAAGGCTATTTTTATTGGCATCCTTTCATTTAGAAAATGTACGGCACTTCAAGTAAAGACGGCAAAATAATGGATTTGCTCAATAAAATTCAACAGACTACAGTCTATTTTATGATACTTTTCAATTTTCACAGTCCCAGTACGTTAAGTAATTCAGCGTGGGATTACGATGTGTGGAGGTGCAGAATAGAAATGTGCAGGCGAGGATGATGCCTACGCACTTCAAATTTAAAAACAGATACTATAGGTACCCGAGTTAAAGCGTCCAGTATTACACACATCCTATGACATTATATTGTAATAAAATATTCAGTAGGTACTTAAGTATACACTTTATTTCAGTGGCTATTTACAATTTAAAAATTTTGATAAAAATTAGACAATAAACCATTTAATTCCTGGGTATGTTATTCCGAGATTATAGGAAAGTGACACCTAGTTGATACACGAGTTATGAACGGGAAATCCCTGATCGAAAACTACAACTTATTAAAATACTCTGTCACACTCATGGCAAACTCCATCTGGTGGTGAACTAGCGATTTTAATTTATACTGAAATTGAGTTTCCCGGTGGTTACAAGTTCTGTTTTGTTTTACTCTCCACTGCTGTGAAATGTAATTATACGAGAAAGACCAACAGCTCCTTCTTGCGGACATTTGATGTTTTAAAACATGAGAAAACGCACAGTATATTATGTTATTTCTATATGTCAAGAGACGTAATTTATTATACTTTCAGTCATAAAATTTATTATTTAATTATGTTGGTGGAAATTTTGAAATTGTTTTCTGTAGGTTTCCGGTTACCCTTATACAGTGTGAAAGACACTAATGGTGCTAAAAAGTATATTGAAAACAGTGGCGGCTCTTAATGAGGCGCAGAATTTTTCTGTTTTAAGCAGAACGTCCATAATCATTTTTCTAATTCAATTCTATTCAAAATTTCATTACTACTAATTTTGTAAAAATTCAATAAAATATGCCTAAAACCATCCATTTTTGAATTATTAGTGTTTTAGGTAGTCAGATACACGTAAAGTCAGATACAGAACCAAGTTTAAAAATTAATATCTCATATGCGATTTCTTACAAACAAGCGCAGTTTGTCCACAGATTCTTGTAAAAACTTTTATTTTCAGTTTTTCGAAAAAAATTATTCTCCATAATTTCTTTGGCTTATTATACCGGGTGGGGATTTAGTGTGCCATCGGTTCATATCTCTGGTATTGCTTAAGATATCAAAATGAAATTTTACACGTATGTGGGGAACGACATGAAGCATTTCGTACAATTATTTATGTATATACAGGATGTTCACATTCTGTGTACCAGACCAAAGTTCTATTTCTTTAAATGAAAACCCCACAAGTATTTGCCTCATTTAAATTCTCCATAAAATTTCATGGAAATTGATATACTACATGATGTGGTTTTAAGTAAGGACTGTTAAGATATTGACATTTTTGTGTCATTATGGTCCCAAAACTATGACGCTACTGGCGTCTACTGACCAAAGCCACCTAATTATTTTTTATTGAAAGGCGTTTACACACTGCTGTATTTGTGAAATCTATAAATACTTTCACCAAAATACTTAGAATTATACAAGGTGGTTAAGTTATGCAAAAAGGAATTTTTCTCAAAAATTTCAAAAAGAATACCATGTATATTATTTGCACAACTTACAGTCAGTTAACTAAGCTTTTAATTGATGTATAGATATTGCCAGGTCTGCTACTGATACTTTCGGCAGTTGTTACGATTGAACATCAAAATTTTTGAATTTCATTATCAGTTTATACTCTTTTTGGCAAATTCCCCTATTCTGTTGCTCAACCCACAATAATGTTTATATTTTGTATTTGCAAATTGGTATCAATATAAAGACAATAAATCTTATTGTAAAATTGTTTCTTGATGTATATGTATATTCTTAAATGTATAATGTCTTTTTAAAGTCGGGTATAATGTTCAAACAAGGAGTGCCATGGAAGAAAATATTATCTTTAAGAAATAATCTTGCAATGGGATTTTTTGTGTTAATGTAAACTTCATTTGCAAAATATTTTATAGAAACAAAATGCAGACCTTTTTGGAGTTTTGGGTGACAAAATAGGGGAGATCGTCAAAAATAATATAAAATACTAACGAAACTCACATTTTTATAATTCAATTGTACATTCTGTCGAAAATTTTACCAGTAGACTTGACAATATCCACATCAATAAAAAGCTTAGTAAAATGACCATCAATTGTATAAATAATATACATGGTGTTCCATTTGAAATTTTTGAGAAAAATTCTGTTTTGCATAACTTAACCACCCTGTATTATCTCAAGTATTATGATAAAATTATTTATGGATTTCAAAAATACAGCAGTGTGTGAACCTATTTCAATAAAGAAATTTTAGGTGGCTTTGGTTAGTATGCGTCAGCAGCGTCATAAATTTGGGTCCATGATGGCACAAAAATGTCAATATCTCAAAATTCCTTAGTGAAAACCACATCATGTAGTATATCAATTTTCATTGAATTTTATGGGGAATCCATATTATGGAAGGACACGTAGGGTTTCCATTTAAAGAAATAGAACTTTGGTGTGGTACACAGAATATGAACATCCTGTATAAACCTAAATAATTTTGGGAAATGCTCCATGTGGTTCCCCACATTCGTGTAAAATTTCATTTTGATATCTTAAATAGTTCCAGAGATATGAGCCGATTACACACTAAATCCCCGCACCCGGTATAAATACGATTCACGTTGAGAAACTTTGATTTTGTTGCACAGGATGCGCAAAAAGTGTATAAATGAAAATTTTTGAATCAAACTTTTTTGAAGCATCAAAATGAAAGAGCTTAGAAGGAGAAATCGAAAAGCCAAAAATTAATATTTATTTAACTAACTTAATACATTGAGGTAAATGACAAACAGTAAAGTTTCATTCAATCTAAAACTTTTCACCGTCAACTTTGAAACACCCTTTATACCTAAACTTGAACATAACGTTTCATTACAAGTAGTAGTCTTGAAAAAATAATAATCGATTTTATATTTAATATCAAATATCTTAGTAACTATTACTTCTACGAAAAAACTTTATTTGACTTTTCGATTTCTCCTTCTAAGCTCTTTCATTTTAATGCTTCAAAAAGGTTTGATTAAAACATTTTGAATTTTGCAAATTTACATTTTTATATTTTTTCTGCATCCTGTACAACAAAATTAAAGTTTCGTAATAGAAAATATGAAAACGAAAATATGAAGAATGACTTTATTCGAAAAACTGAAAATAAAAGTTTTTGCAAGTAGAGTTAAGTCCATTCGTGGACATACTGTGTGCTAAGAAATATTCGGCAAATGCGTCAAAAGTAATTTAATCGCAAATGAGAGAAAGGATAGAGGGAGTAAGTCCCAGTATACCATGAATGCACCATTCTGATTTCAAAATAAACAAACCCATTCAATGGTATACTGTAATATTGAGGGTGATTCACGAAAGCTGTTGACTATTTATAATTTCCTGATACAACTCATTTACAAAATTTGAATTCGCACATAAAAACGCCCACGAACTTTCCGATCGAAATATTTTTAAATTTATGGTTAGAGAATGCGAGGTATGCAAGAAAGTGGACTATCGTTCCACAGGTAGGGAAAATTGAGGTTACGTTTTGTTTCATTCGTACGTCAGTGGTGTACGGTATCGGTTTTCATGTGGAACTATGGAAGATTATGAAAATTTATGCCAATAGATTATAAATAAATAATTAGTATGAATCGCATTTTATTTGTTAATTTATATAAAAGAAACGTTTTATATTTTACTTCAAATTTAAACAATTCCCCCCACGCGTGCTCTACAGTGCTACGAAAAGAACGCAAAAGTTCGCCGAATACCCGTATTGTGTGGGACCGCCTTTACAGATATAACTTTTTATTACTGCGATTCTTACCTGCATTCAGAATTTCATGTAGGTACATGAAAAACTGATCGAACATCGCTCGATTTCAGGTTTCCACTGCACCCGAAAATATAAATTTGCTTCTGTGAGTGGTGCACTGTCCCCAGTTTCCAATGCAGGGTCCAAACGGAGAAAAAGCGTCCTGCGTGAAGGAAAGCATATAAAAACTGTGGCGGAGCACGAAGAACGACGCAACACAACGGGTGTGAAAACATCCACATCCACAAGTTACCGAATCGCGGCCGGATCGCGTGCGCTTTAAAACCGAACCCTAGCCACAGTTCGGTGTGGATTAAAACCTCAAAGGGAAAAGTTAAACTTAATGAAATTTCCAGTTACCGACTAGTAGAAATAGCAATAGAAAACAGTCTATTGGGTATATACGAAAAATAATGAAACTACATTTTTAATATCACAAATTTTAAATTCTGGAAACTCCAAATTCGACGATCCCATTTTGGAAATAGGTTTTTCTGGGACACAAAGACATTTACTTTCATGGTGGCTATAGAAAACCCCCAGTCTCCTCTTCCGTATATACGAAAAATAAAGATTATTATGCTTTTCATGCAGCACCACACATTAGATGCAAAATATTTTAAATTCTGAAAACTCCAAATTCGACGATCCCATTTTGGAAATAGGTTTTTCTGGGACAAAAAGGAATGTACTTTCATGGTATCTATAGAAATCCCCCAGTCTCCTCTTCCGTATATACGAAAACTACAGATTATTATGCTTTTCATGCAGCACCACACATTAGATGCAAAATATTTTAAATTCTAGAAACTCCAAATTCGACGATCCCATTTTGGAAATAGGTTTTTCTGGGACACAAGGGCATGTACTTTCATGGTAGCTGTAGAAAACCCCCAGTCTCCTCTTCCGTATATACGAAAAATACAGATTATTATGCTTTTCATGCAGCACCACACATTAGATGCAAAATATTTTAAATTCTGGAAACTCCAAATTCGACGATCCCATTTTGGAAATAGGTTTTTCTGGGACAAAAAGGAATGTACTTTCATGGTATCTATAGAAATCCCCCAGTCTCCTCTTCCGTATATACGAAAACTACAGATTATTATGCTTTTCATGCAGCACCACACATTAGATGCAAAATATTTTAAATTCTAGAAACTCCAAATTCGACGATCCCATTTTGGAAATAGGTTTTTCTGGGACACAAAGGCATGTACCTTCATGGTAGCGATAGAAAACCCCCAGTCCATTCTTCCGTATATACGAAAAATAAAGATTATTATTCTTTTGATGCAGCGCCATGAATTACATGCTATATATTTTAAATTCTGGAAACTCCAAATTCGACGATCCCATTTTGGAAATAGGTTTTTCTGGGACACAGGCATGTACTTTCATGGTGGCTATAGAAAACCCCCAGTCTCCTCTTCCGTATTTACGAAAAATAAAGATTATTATTCTTTTGATGCAGCGCCATAAATTAGATCCTATATATTTTAAATTCTGGAAACTCCAAATTCGACGATCCCATTTTGGAAATAGGTTTTTCTGGGACACAAGGACATGTACCTTCATGGTAGCGATAGAAAACCCCCAGTCCATTCTTCCGTATATACGAAAAATAAAGATTATTATTCTTTTGATGCAGCGCCATAAATGAGACGCTATATATTTTAAATTCTGGAAACTCCAAATTCGACGATCCCAATTTGGAAATAGGTTTTTCTGGGACACAGGCATGTACTTTCATGGTGGCTATAGAAAACCCCCAGTCTCCTCTTCCGTATATACGAAAAATAAAGATTATTATTATTATTATTAATCTTAATTTTTGTATATACGGAAGAGGAGACTGGGGGTTTTCTATCGCTACCATGAAAGTACATGTCTTTGCGTCCCAGAAAAACCTTTTTCCAAAATGGGATCGTCAAATTTGGAGTTTGCATAATATAAAATATAAAGCATCTTATTTATGGCGCTGCAACAAAAACATAATTATCTTTATTTTTCGCATATACGGAAGAGGAGACTTATGGATTTTCTATAGCTACCATGAAAGTACATGCCTTTGTGTCCCAGAAAAACCTATTTCCAAAATGGGATCGCCGAATTTTGAGTTTCCAGAATTTAAATTATATAGTATCTAATTCATGGCGCTGCATCAAAAACATAGTAATCGTTATTTTTCGTATATACGGAAGAGGAGACTGGGGGTTTTCTATAGCTACCACGAAAGTACATGTCTTTGTGTGACAGAAAAACGTATTTCCAAAATGGGATCGTCGAATTTGGAGTTTCCAGAATTTAAAATAATATATAGCATCTAATTTATGGCGCTGCATCAAAAACATAGTAATCGTTATTTTTCGTATATACGGAAGAGGAGACTGGGGGTTTTCTATAGCTACCACGAAAGTACATGTCTTTGTGTCCCAGAAAAACCTATTTCCAAAATGGGATCGTCCAATTTGGAGTTTCCAGAATTTAAAATACTTAGCATCTAATTTATGGTGCTGCATCAAAAGCATAATAACTTTATTTTTCGCATATACGGAAGAGGAGACTGGGGGTTTTCTATAGCTACCATGAAAGTACATGTCTTTGCGTCCCAGAAAAACATATCTCCAAAATGGGATCGTCGAATTTGGAGTTTCCAGAATTTAAAATATATAGCATCTAATTTATGGCGCTGCATCAAAAACATAGTAATCGTTATTTTTCGTATATACGGAAGAGGAGACTGGGGGTTTTCTATAGCTACCACGAAAGTACATGTCTTTGTGTGACAGACAAACGTATTTCCAAAATGGGATCGTCGAATTTGGAGTTTCCAGAATTTAAAATAATATATAGCATCTAATTTATGGCGCTGCATCAAAAACATAGTAATCGTTATTTTTCGTATATACGGAAGAGGAGACTGGGGGTTTTCTATAGCTACCACGAAAGTACATGTCTTTGTGTCCCAGAAAAACCTATTTCCAAAATGGGATCGTCCAATTTGGAGTTTCCAGAATTTAAAATACTTAGCATCTAATTTATGGTGCTGCATCAAAAGCATAATAACTTTATTTTTCGCATATACGGAAGAGGAGACTGGGGGTTTTCTATAGCTACCATGAAAGTACATGTCTTTGTGTCCCAGAAAAACATATTTCCAAAATGGGATCGTCGAATTTGGAGTTTCCAGAATTTAAAATATATAGCATCTAATTTATGGCGCTGCATCAAAAACATAGTAATCTTTACTTTTCGTAGGTATATACGAAAGAGGAGACTGGTGGTTTTCTATAGCTACCATGAAAGCACATGCCTTTGTGTTCCAGAAAAACCTATTTCCAAAATGGGATCGTCGAATTTTGAGTTTCCAGAATTTAAAATACCTAGTATCTAATTAATAGCGCTGCATCAAAAATAATAATAATAATAATAATATCTCTACTCACTCCTACTAACCCTATGGTTAGCCCCAGAAGCTAACTATATAGCTTGTGCGGGACGGAGGAGGCGGCATATTACTATTTATTGGCGGCAGTAATCATTATTTTTCGTATATACGGAAGAGGAGACTGGGGGTTTTCTATAGCTACCATGAAAGTACATGTCTTTGCGTCCCAGAAAAACCTATTTCCAAAATGGGATCGTCCAATTTGGAGTTTCCAGAATTTAAAATACTTAGCATCTAATTTATGGTGCTGCATCAAAAGCATAATAATCGTTATTTTTCGTATATACAGAAGAGGAGACTGGGGGTTTTCTACAGCTACCATGAAAGTACATGCCTTTGTGTCTCAAAAAAACCTATTTCCAAAATGGGATCGTTGAATTTGGAGTTTCCAGAATTTAAAATACATAGCATCCAATTTATGGCGCTGCATCAAAAGCATAATAATCTTTATTTTTCGTATATACGGAAGAGGAGACTGGGGGTTTTCTATAGCTACCATGAAAGTACATGTATTTGCATCCCACAAAAACCTATTTTCAAAATGGGATCGTCGAATTTGGAGTTTGCAGAATTTAAAATATATAGCATCTTATTTACGGCGCTGCAGCAAAAACATAATCATCTTTATTTTTCGCATATACGGAAGAGGAGACTGGGGGTTTTCTATAGCTACCATGAAAGTACATGTCTTTGCGTCCCAGGAAAACCTATTTCCAAAATGGGATCGTCGAATTTGGAGTTTCCAGAATTTAAAATATATAGCATCTATTTTATGGCGCTGCATCAAAAACATAGTAATCGTTATTTTTCGTATATACGGAAGAGGAGACTGGGGGTTTTCCATAGCTACCAGGAAAGTACATGTCTTTGTGTCCTAGAAAGACCTATTTCCAAAATGGGATCGTCGAATTTGGAGTTTCCAGAATTTAAAATATATAGCATCTAATTTATGGCGCTGCATCAAAAGCATAGTAATCTTTATTTTCCGTATATACCGAAGAGGAGACTGGGAATTTTCTATAGCTACCATGAAAGTACATGCCTTTGTGTTCCAGAAAAACCTATTTCCAAAATGGGATCGTCGAATTTGGAGTTTCTAGAATTTAAAATATTTTGCATCTAATTTGTGGTGCTGCATGAAAAGCATAATAATCTGTAGTTTTCGTATATACCTAAGAGGAGACTGGGGGATTTCCATAGATACCATGAAAGTACATTCCTTTGTGTCCCAGAAAAACCTATTTCCAAAATGGGATCGTCGAATTTGGAGTTTCCAGAATTTAAAATATTTTGCATCTAATGTGTGGTGCTGCATGAAAAGCATAATAATCTGTATTTTTCGTATATACGGAAGAGGAGACTGGGGGTTTTCTACAGCTACCATGAAAGTACATGCCCTTGTGTCCCAGAAAAACCTATTTCCAAATGGGATCGTCGAATTTGGAGTTTCTAGAATTTAAAATATTTTGCATCTAAGGTGTGGTGCTGCATGAAAAGCATAATAATCTTTATTTTTCGTATATACGGAAGAGGAGACTGGGGGTTTTCTATAGCCACCATCAAAGTAAATGTCTTTGTGTCCCAGAAAAACCTATTTCCAAAATGGGATCGTCGAATTTGGAGTTTCCAGAATTTAAAATTTGTGGTATTAAAAATGTAGTTTCATTATTTTTCGTATATACCCAATAGACTATTTTCCATTGCTATTTCTACTATTCGGTAACTGGAAATTTCATTAAGTTTAACTTTTCCCTTTGAGGTTTTCATCCACACCGAACTGTGGCTAGGGTTCGGTTTTAAAGCGCACGCGATCCGGCCGCGATTCGGTAACTTGTGGATGTGGCTGTTTTCACACCCGTCGCAACACACGCTTGCCGAAAAGCGAAGAATGGGCATTTATCAGATAATACCGGCAATGTTTTTGAACTCTACAACTTTTATAACAGTTCGACAAAGAATTTTAGGTACTTTTCGTTTTTTCGATAGGTACATGTTTAACAAGGCCATGGTAGTTGAAATGACAAATCATTTTGCCATTGTTGCAAACTAAATAGCAAGTTGTTTGTATATTATGTTTTCTAAATATAATTTTTCTAAGAAAAGTTCATAATTGACTAGATTCCTTGCAAAAAACTACGCAGCAACTTCGTTAACTTACCAAATAATTGTTTCATCATTTTATGTACTTTTAACCACATATTCTGTAATTGAAGGCAAGAAAATAGTTGCAAGTACATTTGGTGTTCTATTAATTTTCCATTGCCGATAAAATTTTATATTTTCGTTAAATAATATTTTTTAGGTAGAATCATTCTGACATTAGATTTGCCTGCTTTAGAAATGACTACATTATCATTAATACTCTTTTCTTTTGTAGAATTTAGTGTAAGTTTATCTATATTATTCAAATTCTGAGTTGCTTGTCTTTTGCATTCTAAAATTTTGTTAATTTTATTCGTTCATAATCTGTCTCGTTTATAAAGCTAATTCAATTTCTGAAATTCAAGTTTTTGTACTATTTTTATTACCTATATTTAGGACTTTTTGAAAGTAATTCCATTTCATTTTTGTTAAAAATTGTAATGCTGTAATGTAGTTAATATTATCTTGTCTCACTATTTGGTAGAAATCCATGATGAAATAGAAAATTACTTTGCGAACTACCAATATAACAAATTATTTTATTATTTAACCGGTTTCAAGATTTACAACGATCTCATCATCAGAAAATGTTTCAGTAAAAGGGCCGTTACGCACTGTCGACCAAGTCGCCGGCGACCAAGAAACCCGGAGGTGAGCAACTAACAAAGTCAGTATTGGTTTGATAGGCAAGCGAAATGGACGTGGAAGAGATTGCAGTGATCATGTATTTTTCATCAAAAATAAAGAAAAAGAGGAAGAAGAAAAGATTTTGGGTGCATGCTTTATTACAAGAACGCCGTAGAAAGGGAATGTTTCATTTGTTTTTCGAAGATGTAAGAAGACATGAAGACAAGTTTTTTAATTTTGTTAGAATGTCTGTGGCCTCATTTGATGAATTATTAGATTCATTAAGGATATCAATAACTGGATCTCCAAATAACTCCAGTATTTCTTCCCACTCTGTTTCTTTTTAATATCGCGATTATAATATTCTTCGCTTGACAAATCCCAAATGGCTTTCCTAGATTCAATTTCCACAATAAATTTCTCAGTGTCGAAACTCATTGCACTACCGGTGTACCGGTTGCTTACACAATCGCTCGCAATGCGAACGCTTCCATTTGAATGCATGTACTCCATTGGTCCCAGTCTCCCGCGTGTCGTCCATGTTTTTGCAGTTGCTGACGACTCCCTGGTTGCGGAGACCACGTGCATAACTGCATATTTAAACGAAGGAATTTTGTGGTCGCCGGCGACCAAGTCGCACTGTCGCACTAGCGACTTGGTTGGAAGCAAATTAATGTGACAGTTGACAAGGAAACTAAAATTGACAAAACAATACAAAAAATAATGATATCCATGAAATAAGTATATGTAGATAACTGAATTTCACTATTCGATTTTCCTTTGTGTTTTTCTTATGCCCCGTAGGTAAATACTGAAATTCAGTTATCTAATTATTTCATGGATATCATTATTTTTTGTATTGTTTTGTCAATTTTAGTTTCCTTGTCAACTGTTCCCTAGGTCCGGTTTTTCAAAGAAACCAACACGGGATTAAGTCTGACACTGGCTTCGTTGCTATGATACCAGCTTTCTGATTGGTTGTATCATAGCAAGATTTAATCCGGTGTTGGTTTCTTTGAAAAACTGGGCCTTAGTGTCATATTAATTTGTTTACAATTTTACTTAAACATTTTCTGATGATGAGATCGTTATAAACCTTGAAACCGGTTAAATAATAAAATAATTTATTATATTGGTAGTTCGCAATGTAATTTTCTATTTCATCAATCATCAGTATTGCTGATGTAATTTATAAATTTTGAACAAATTGATTTGTTACAATCTAATCTTTTTAAATTATTGTAAATTTAAATTTTTTAAGTAGATAATTTAGATTTTTTTAGGTTTCCTAAAATGTCTGTCAACAATTATGTTAAAGTCGCTAATATTTATTTCTTGCAGTCTTTCTGGATTAAAGTTTTTGAAGTTGTCTGGGTTCTACTGGAATTATGTTATTAATTTTCAATGATGGAAACATTCTCTGATGGTGGAAAGAAAATTTCTGAAAATGCATTTAGAAAGTGACTATATGTTATATAATAATTATTGGTAGTGCGCATTACTATGATAAACTCAATATGTACAAATTTATCCCTATAAATTCCGAGAGTTAATGTTTTCTTTAGCTATATAGCCCTCCCGCTACTGTGCTTTAAAAACAATAATTTCTGCGTAATAGCTTTCCGAACTTGATATACAGTGTAGGTAAGTTTCTGTTAATTTGAAACAGCAGAGTTGTTCTAATATTTCTAAAGGTACCAAACAACACTTGGTTTAGTATAAAGGGTGGTTGGCCATTATGCAGCTTTTGGGTGCCACTGGTATGGGTCATACTGACGTCAGTATGTGGAACTCTGGGGTGTTTTGTTGCGAACTACTGTATTTTTCTAAAATCGCCGGTTACCGTAAGCCGTCAACGACACTACGAGCATTATTTGCTCGTAGCAACGGCATAGTAGGTACAAATTAAACACTACAGATAGACAACCCACATTTATTATTTTGGAACTGCTAACAGCGCCTCTGATGTTTGGAAGTAGAATCAGGGGCGGAAAGCGGGAATTTTGAATATTTCTATTTTGAAGTTTACTTACTTTTGACGTTTAAAATCGTTTTAAAAAATGTATCAAATGATGTATGACATATTTTATTGAGTGAAGGAGGCGATGTTTAAACAGAATCAGATACAATCATACAATAATGGATATACAAGAATTTTAAAACTTATATCATTATATTATTATTAAATAAAAAATTACTCACATAATATTGGTAAAATAGGGTAGTATTTACTATCCACAACACACTTACTAACAAATTCAAAGACCCTTCCTTGGTAAATGAATTCGCCACTGTAATCCAATGCACAATGCATGTTAAAAATAAGTCCCAAGATAATTTTATGAAACATACATAAAACGCAAAGGGTAGTATCCAAATCTGTCACCTTATCTGTTATGTCCATGTTAAACAACTTGTCCAAGAAGAATGTAAGAAAATAACTTATAACGCCTGATCAAACTACAATTTAAATTCAAAGACGTTTGACATTAAATTTTGTGTTTGTTGTTTGTTATGTTGCCATGCTAAGGCACAAATACATACTCCGCATTCTTTTTTATTTTAGAACAGTGTGCTCAATTTTCAGATCGAGTGAGCAGCTAGTGGACGATTTGACAATGATTTGACATTTTTGTGTTTTATATGCCACCCAGCGGCGACTCGATTAAATGCAAAGAGTATACACTGGCATCTCTAGTTTGTAAGTTGAATTACTTTTCGTTTAAACGTCATTGCATTTGCGTTAAACGTCTATATAGTGTCTAGTTTATGATAGTAGGAATTTGCTGTCAAACTTTGTGGAAGATCAAAACTTTTGGTTGAATTTGAATGTGGTTTTGCTCCAATGTGAGAATAAATTATGGGAAAATCAAAAGAATAACATACCTGAAAGCGTAAATTACAATCTAAATAGTATTTGGAATAGAAATTGAAAATTTGTGGCCAGATCATGAACTTTGAAATTGAAACTTCAAGAAATCTGGAAATCTGATCTGGAAATTAGCCATTTTGGGCATTACGTAAAAACCAAAATAGTTCATGCAAGAATATTTTCCTGTTCAAACACTTTATATTAACGAAAAACTGGGGAATTAAATCCTGAAATTTATTTAATGGCAATCAACTGACGTTGCTAAATTGACATATTGGCAGTGTCACAAAGCGAAAAGAATCCGACACTCCTGACTACAGAGGTTCTCAACAAGTTTGTCCACATGCGCAGAAGGCGACGAAAATCGGTTATCGAAGTGTCGAACCATTATCTATACTAAACCAAGCAAACAGCATAGGATATCTTGAAAATTAAACGAAATAGAGCATAAAAGCGTTGAATAATCTACTTGAATGACAATTGCAGAAACCATTTTAATTCTATAAAATATGCCTAACGCTTTTTCGGGACTTCCTTTCGTCTTTCTCGATATTCTATCTAAAAAATTAATGTAGTGCTGAAAGAGAGGTTTCCTCTTAAGACACTATTAATTATTCACAGTGTAGCCTTTAACTGTAATGGGTTTGGAGAGACTATTCCAGCAAATGCATTACGCAAATTGCTTTATGCTGTAAACACCATGAACCGAAGTAAATTATGCATCAAGTGCTTTAATTGGTATTAAATAGCAGTGGTGAGGAAATTACAAAAAGTAATTTGCATCACTTTTATTATGAATACGTATATAAGTTTCATACTTCAAATTATCGATTTTTCCAACATCTTTGAGTGATTCCGTATTCCACCCAGTCATAATATCTAGTTGAAAATTGCCAAAGTTTAAGGGAAATTTGCAATTCGGACAATGCAATATAATTATAATAAAATGACGACCGGTAATAAAACCTCAATACCTTAGATGTTGTCTCGTTACTATTCCAACTTTAATGCACTATTTTATAGTTTTTCGATAAAATACCGTCACAGCGAACTATTCGCGCCGGCTTAATGTCACGTTTAATCGAATATAACTCGCAGCGGTGATAAATAGAATGTTAACGACGTTACCGTCAACGCCCTACCGACCACAACCTGAAAACAGTTTTGGAATTTTAATATTTGATTCTGTCCGATGAAAAACATGTGGTCTGAGGGGTCGTATCGTAATTACACTGGTGATCAGCCTGTATATCAAGATGACCTACCATTTCCCGTGATGAACAAATAGAAACCCAAATAATTGATGTTATTCATCGTAATAAACTTGACTGTTACAATTAAGTACATATAATTCTGTATAAATAACTTGTGGCAATGATAATAAAATACACAGTTGTCAACTAGACGTTGTCCTTGCCTGTGTCAACCCCATGTTGACGTGCACTTTGCCGTATCCCAGGTACTGCATACGGTGTCTATAACGATAAAGTGCATTATCAAACAGTCCCTAGTGCGTTCGTTAACTTAGAATATGTCAGCACTCTACGACAACCACCTGGCAGCACTAAAAGCATGATCGCGGGTCAGGTTTGAAACCGCTTTGGCATTTTGGCTGGCATCGATGTCGACGCTCCAAATGGTCATCAGCAAGTTTGCTAGTTACCAGGAATTTCATTTCGTTATTCGAGAAGTAATAGGAGACAATCGCAGAAGTCGTTGTTTGCAAATCTAGACAAGGTTTGATGTTCACAATTCCGATCAACTTAAGAAACTCGCAGATGATGAACTTAAAAAACCAACGCTGAGTTTCTCTCTTTTAGTCCGACAAAAGAAAGAACGAACCTCGGGCGAACAAGAGATGGGGACAGGGGCCCAGCATCATTCATAGTATAGGCAGTGTAAGTTTTAGATTAATCTTCAACTTTTGAAGATGCGGACGTTGTCAGCGAAACACGTGTCGAGTTTAATTACTGTTTTACTGTCTTTTGGTGTGTGGGGTTAACTTATAAAGAATTGATAGTGAATTTACGCCAAAGTTCCCGATCCAACCATTGTGTGTACAACGTCTGTTATTGTACCAACTGCCGTTCCGCTGAATTACTCCCCCAGGAATAATTTTAATAGCTCTTCTCTTCACAAAAGCTGTCTCGTTGACTGATAGAAGTTGCTCGGTAATGAGCCTCCACATAATTTATATGAGGTAATTAAATAAAATAACTCTAGGGACACTTTAAACTGTAGTAACTTTCTTGAGAAGATTAATCCGTTTACATTTTCTTAACATACAGACTTCAGCGTTTTCGTGCGATTCACACATTTACAATTTGAAATTCTAAATTGTTCTGTATTGAACTGGCATAAATATTAGGTGCCTCCCGCATTGTTGTCTTAAAACTTGCAAATTTTCTCGAAAGTAATAAAACATCCTACGTCCGAATAAAATCGACAAGAAAGTACTGTTATAAAATTGCTCACAAAAAAAGGAAAATGCTCAATCAAAGAGGTTTTAGAAGAACCGCACGGCAATGACTGACCTTTAAAATCTATGAGAGGTAGAAATTCTTCAGGAGTGAACCGACTGAAAATGTTTCTTCAAATTTTGCGTTAGAAATAGGACTCTGGCTTGTGAAGATTCCAGACTTCCAAAAAATGTCATTGGGGAGGAACCTCCAATATTGGCAGGTGATGGTGTGGATAATTCTGGATAAAAAGTTCGTATAATTATATCCCCGAAAATGCTTAATTTTTGAGATAACGCCCTTTTAATTTGTGGCTAAAACGACGCGCTTTTTGTGAATTATCTGAACGATTAGAAAATATCTAAGCCTGAAAATTCGAAAATTATTTAAACATTCAGAGTTCATCACTTCATTTTTTGATTTCTAAAGCAATAAGGGGTTTAAAAACTGAAGGGTGGTTAATCTTTCGTCGATAACTTTCCACTCCATAAATTTATTGTTGTTTTAACCTTTTAACTCTGGATACATTTTTGAATTCTTTTATTGTTTTCACAATAAAATGTTACTCTCTTTTCAAATCGCTAACACTAACTGTTATCGAGAACATGAGCATTTTCTTCGGATATGATGCACCACTTTTTTGCCTTTTAGAAAAAAAATTAGATTAAACAATTCTGACTGTCCACGGTCCACATTGTAAACAATATCCTACAAACCAACACCATTGGGGTATCGAAACAAACATTTAAAGAAATTTAAAGACTTGATTAACTCAAGAAGGTAGAAAGCAAAGCAAAACGGGTGAGAATCGGATCCACGGGTATAGAACCTTTTTTGTTTCTTTTAATCACTGGAACCTATTTTCCAAATATTGGGGTTTCCTCCACAATCATCCTGCGTATTTTGTACATTATTATGAAACAAATCTATACATATAAGAAAGAATCAAAACAATGAAGACGGCTCCAATCCTCATTAAGAAAAATGCAGCTACATCCAAACACCCTTGTATTGTAGCAACTATACATTTATTAGGGATACCTAGAACTTCTTCGTGCCGTTAATAAAAAAAATTATGGTTACCTCAACAGAACGGTAAGGCTGTTCCCATAAATAAAGGGTGATTCAGTTTGTGGTTACATTTTAAATGTTAAATAAAACCACTTTGTTTTTGAGAAACTATTAATATTTTTATTTTGATAGTTAAGACATTGACATTAACAAAGAAAAATAAGATCGGCTAAATGACCGCCACGAGCAGCCTGGCAGACTTCCACCCTTTTGATAAAATTTTCGATTGTTCTTCGACATAAGTCCTGTGGAAGTTCACGAATAACACGGCGAATCTCGTCCTTTAGCTCTGGATCTGTTCTGGGGTTATTGGCATACATTTTTTGCATCCCATAGCCCCAAAGAAAAATCCAATGGCGTGATATCACATGACCTTGGTGGCCAATTTTGATCGCCGAAACGAGAGATAACACGGTCGGGAAATTGTGTGTGCAACAGCTGCAGCGTTTCTCGTGATGTGTGGCATGTGGCACCGTCTTGTTGGAACCACATGTCTTCCGCATCAATGTTCTGCAATTGATGCCAAAAAAATTTCTTAGCATGTCCCGATAACGTTCACCATTAACTGTTACGGCATCACCACGACAATTTTCAAAAAAGTACTGCCCAATCACGCCGCCGGCCCAAAATCCGCACCAAACTGTAACTTTTTGTGGATGCATGTGTTGTTCCTTAATGACTCGTGAATTTTCAGAACCCCAAATTCGGCAATTCTGTTTGTTAACGTACCCATCGAGTTGAAAATGAGCTTCATCGCTGTAGATAATTTTGCTTGAAAAATCGTCATCAACTTGGTGGTGCTCCAATACCCAATCAACAAAATCCAGACGCTGTCTATGATCGGTTGCCTTCAATTCCCGAGTCAATTGGATCTTGTAGGCATGCATATGCAGATCTTTTGTTAAAATACGCTGAGTGGTGCTGTAGGAAAGATCAAATTGCTGAGAACGACGGCGAATAGAAGTTGACTGATTGTCACGTACACTGTTTCTCACTGCGGCGACATTTTCGATTGATCGGCCATTACGAGGACGTATTGGTCTTTGGACATCCAATACTGATACGGTTCGGTCAAATTTTCGGATTAATTTGTTAACCGCGACACGAGATGGACGGTTACGGTTACCGAAGTCATTTCGCAATGCACGAATCGTGTTTGTTAAATTCTCTCCATTTCGGAAATAGGTTTTAAAAATTAAAATGCGTTCTTTTGTTGAATACCGCTCCATAATAACAAATGTCAATACGTACTAATGACACATGTCAAACATCAGCTATTTATTGTTGCCAGGAAACCAGCCTTGCCATATTTAAATTGTAACCTCTAAAAGGGCCGGTTGTATAAACATAAATTGAACTGTAGTTTAGCTAAACGCGGTTCAAAAGCTGAACGAAGTTCTGATGGAAAGGTGTTGTACCAAATGATTTGAACTGTAGTTCGGGTGATCTCCGATATTACAATGTTGGCAGTTCTGAACCTAGTGAAAATAGTTCTGTCAGAAAAGTGTTTGATTCTATTATTTGGCGCCAAGAGAATGGTTTTGTATTTTATTTATGAATAATAATTTTCTAAACCAGTGTTTTTTTACTTTATTTAGTCAAGTAAGTTTATGCTAAATAGTAATCGAAATATGCGTTGGTTTTGTTATTTTTTCCTGCTAAATAGATATTTCCGGCAATATTAAAAGCCCGACACACAAGAATTTTTGGAGCATGGTAGACGTTTGCCTCTTTGCAAATATTTCAAAAACTATAAATGATATGAAATTTTTTTGTTTGCAAACAGTTCCACTAATTAATACTAGATAATTACTCAAAGTAGTTGTCACTTGCTGATATCTGTCCAGAGCGCGACAGCATATATAGCAAGCTAAATTGCATGGTTTGAGTGTGTAGTGGAGAGCACCGTACTGATGAGTCCCAGAAGGACGAAACCAGTTGGTCTGCGGTTTTCCATACACATTCAAAACATGCAATATTTGAACAAACAGTTCTTAAAATACAAATCTACTATTACCGTTTTGAAATTTGTTAAAAAAATATAAAACAATAAACGAAGTCGCATGTTACAAGTGGCAAAAAACTGCTTTTTATAAAACCTAATAAAACTTTCCCGAAAAGCAGTAGTAGTATGATACTGAACCTCTGGCTTGTAAGAAGACATAAAATTTTCAATTTCGACCGAAAACAAAAAGTTATGAGTAAGCAGCGGTACCGTTTCGGAGTTTTTCGTCGTAGCTTGTGCTCTCGCCTGTCTTTCGGCTACTAATCAAAGTCGCTCATCTAAATCAGCCCATCCCGAAAGTGTACCCACAAGTTCATTCTCAGTATTAGTTTGGCCGACTAATTCCCTGCTTTTCCAGATAATTTTTGTCGTCCTACGTGAAGTACCTATTTTTCAAGCTGTAATTGCTTCACCGTACCCCTGAACCCCCGGATTCTTAGTAAATTGTTGTGTCGGGTTCTTAAATCTTCTTCAAGACGTGTGTGTGTGTGTGTGTGTGTGTGTGTGTGTGTGGAATTCTCCCTAATTTAATCCGTATTTACAGATATCATGGACCCAATAGCGCCTTTTCCTTCTTTTCTTTTCTTCATGTTCATGCAGTAATGCCACTACTATTATACTTATCTTCTTCTTCACTTGAAGATGATGAACTACTCGTGATGAAGTTTGCCAACTAACTAACCATGCACCCTCTGCAAATGCTTGTCACTTTTGAAGCGTCGCGCCGCATCGCGTTCCGGCTGCTGTGAGAAAATAGTCTGCGATTTTGAAGCGCCGTGTCGCGTCGTTATGTGAGAATCGACCTTAAAATTTAATATAATTAGGAATCTCGTGCAGCTATGCACAGCGGCAGCGCATGAGTTATTTCAATGAATTTGTCCATATCAAACATATTTTTGGAGTTCAACTTCAAAACGGGATGCCGCAGAACGGGACACAATCAACTGCCTGTGTCGTCGCTTGCTTCCGCGTCCTGCAGTCCTCCAATGCGGCAGCATGCACCCGCTCATACCGCCAAAAACGGACCTGCCGTTTAAACTCGTGCGTTCTCGCCATGCTGCAAAACGGCTCCCGCAAAAACGGACCGTATTACACCGCACTCAGTTGAAACATGCGTTCTCGCCATCCTACAAAACGGGACCCGCAAAAACGGACCGTATTACACTGCACTAAGTTGAATCATGCATCTACCTGTTGATTTGCTATAAATTTCAATTTATTTTCAGTATTCTGCAATGTTAATCAAAAAGAAAGTAAGTTAGGTAGGTAGATCACTAATAACGTAATAACATTGGCCACTTGAACCAAGTTCAGCGTCCTTGAACGGTCCGGATTGACCGTTCTGTAGAACTTCAAATTTGAACTAAGTTTAAGCTGAATTAAACTTTATTCAACACGTTTTTTACCTAAAACTGCAGTTCAGAGTTGAACTACAGTTCAACATGTTTATGCAACCGGCCCTAAGGGCGGCCGCACATTTCCTATTATCGGATCCGACTGTCTGAAACGAAGCCGGATCGGACCACTACCGCACACTTACGACAAAATACTTCCGATTTTATTTGACTCAGTTAAGTGGCGTTCTTCGTTAATGGCACACTGCACAGAAAATTGATGACGGAGAGTTATTGGCAATATGGCAATTGCTTTTTTACTGTCACAACGGAGAAAAGAGAGAAAACGTCGCTAACTGAGTACATCCTTTAAATACACAAAGAATTAAAGAAAGTCAGTTTTTCATTTTACAACCTAAGTTACGTGCTCACCCAGATACAATTTTTATTATTATCGAATGTCAATTAATTCTTTTAATGAACTTCTTAATATTTTCAGTTGCGCACATGTTTTCACACGTCTGTACTCTGTACTGCACACTCATGCGCCAAACTGACAAAAACAATCGTATGTTTGCGGTATAGTATGCAAAAACAATGAACAGCTCGCCTTCCGGTAGTCCGATCAGACTTTTTATCGGACCGACCTGTAGGATGCACTGTGTTTGCATCCGACTCGGACGTCCTATCCGAAATCGGATTGTAGGTGTGCGGTATGATCGTATAAATTTATAATAGTTTAGAACGTCAGATGACCGGGTCTGACAATCGTTTCAGACTATCGGACACAAAAGTAGGAAATGTGCGGCCGCCGTAACTGAATCACCCTTTAAATTTGTTACGGTAGCAGGAATATTCTGCTTCGGCTAGATATCGCCGCGACTCTTTTACTTCATATTCCTGTTGTTCTAGTAAGACAATTCTGTTGTATTTACTGTTTATTCCGTATTTGCTGTAGCACAATTTGTTCGTTGTTCTAGCTAAATGAGGTACGTATCGTATACCCCAAATAAACTGTCTTGAATTGCTGTCATTTAAAAACCATTGTAGGTTCAAAAAAATGTATTGATAATTTTACCTAACAAACAGCAACGGCAACAAAACAGTCAGCTAATTTGTTTCCTGCTTGCTTTATTTGAACGTTTATCGGATCTTTCCCTTGGGTGGTCAATGCTTTGAATTTGGCGGGAAAACTTCGTTTAGGCAAATTGTCGTGCTTGTGATCGGACGAGAAACTGCAGAAGTTTTTATTGACTATAAATTATTTTCTTTGCTATCCAAACGTTAAGGCGACCAATCTTTCAAAACAAATTATTGGCGCAGTCTTAAGATGAACCTAAAATTCTTCTTCCAGCTGACGCAAAATGAACGCTTGATTACAGAATTCCTATTTTCAATGAAAATAATAATTATTAGCGCAGAAGCTCAAATTCAATTAATACCGAATTCCTGCTCCGTACCCTTTCTAACCCTCCTACTCATTGCGTCTCATTCAAAGAGAAAAAGAGCTCGGTTATGATTTTGTGCGGGTCGGTCGCTCTATATGACACCCCCGTCTCTCGTCCTTGTTTCTTTGGAATTCCAGCAGCGTGAGAGGCGCTCACTGTCAGATGCAGAAGAAGGACCGTGTGAAATGAATGCAAAATTAGTTAATAATGGTTCACAAGGTATTACAGGCAAGGTTAGATCATTGCATAAAACAGTGGGACGTTTGAGGAAATTGTATTTCGAATTGTTAGTGAAATAAAGCAATCAATTGCCCGAAGTAATTATTCGTTAAATTGTCGCAATTTGGAACAGGGCTCTGTGTCAATTATTGCAGACTTGAATTGACAATTAAGTTTTCTCTTGATCACATGTAATTTACAAAGGTAAAAATGCAATAACTAGATTGCAAACATTGGCAAATATGATTTGGGATAATCACGCACCTTCGTTTATAGTTCAATAATATGACGTGCTACACCGTAAGGTACTTAGTCGTCATTATTTTAGTTATTTTGAGAGATAAAGACTTCAAATGTGAAATACCAGAAAACATATGAGTTATGTCGAATTAATATTGCCTCATTTGGATAAAACGTTTATGGTATAAGTGGGAGGACAAAATATGATTAAAAAGTCGAACTTTCAATTAGGTACATTTTGTTAAACCAGAACAATAAATATTATTTTCAACGCCATATTCGGAATGGAGTTAAAATTCTGGAAAAAATCATTGACCCTCTATAGTATACGCGTAAATTATTTTTATTTTATATCAACTGTATCTGCGTAAGTAGATATAAAATGAAAATACTAGACCAGTTTATCCAGTTCTCCAGATGGTCGCCATTTTGGATGACGTAGCAGTCAAGATGGTGCCCGACGTCAGATTATAGCTATCCCCGACGCTAGCGCCAGCGTTCAGCTTTTACTTGTAATCAAAGAAATAAAGAAAACACTGTTGGAATATAATTAAAACTATAACTACAATCTGTATAAAAAGTATGCATGAGTTTACGAGAAGATTTTTACTTTAAACATAATAAGGTACAGATGCTGGTACTTGAGGTGATTATGAATAGAGTACACTGTTCCTTACAAAATATGACACTTTTCTGTAGGGATGGAGGACCACCAAAAGCATCGTTGCAGTCGTCGATATCTAGATTGGTTGATGAACCTCCCTAGTGGTCATAACAGTAAGGTATGTCCAAGAACAAATTTTTTCTCTGTTCGTTAGATAACATCTAATTTGACAAATCTGCTTAAATCTTACGGTTAAACGTAATATTCTAGGAATTCCTTGGGCAGTTTAGATATGTCTGTGAGTACCATGATGTGCAGTAAATGCTCCCCATTTGTAAAGTACTTGCCAATGGCGTTCCCCGCTCGTTTTCGCAAAGATTACTCTTGTTATTGCTGGTGCAATTCTGGCGACTCTAAGTATTTCTCAATCCAGTTCCGTAGCAAATGAGCATTAACTTCTGCAAATATGGATCTGCTAATGCGTATTGCTGAATGCACAGTTCAAAATGTCGCTTTAATTTTCTTCTCGAAGTTTCTTTATCAAGGGACTGCAATTGAGCGAACTAAGCCGAAACACTGCGCGTTGTCTGGAACCAGAACTTTTTTCATCCAAGTCACTATATCTTTGCCCTTCACGTAGATCCTGTCGCAATCTGCTATCAACGACTTTAGTTTTGATCATATATCATCGTAGTTCGCCGTTCGGCAATTACAGCTCAAAACATGGCAGAAACGAGTCAACCAATGTGTTTGCGTCATTTACACTCGCTCAACTCGTGCAGGTCGAACGGTGGCTTGAATAACTAGTGGCAGTTGCTGCCGAAATGATCCAACTCGATGAGAGAAACTACTTTGAAGATGCGTGCGACACCTGGCAAGACAGAATCCTGATAAATGGACTATACGGGTTGTAAAGTGGCGTCCACGAACAACAAAGCGGAGTGTGGGAAGACCGAAAAAAAGATGGCTCGATGATGTAAAACAAGTGGCAGGACGAAACTGGCACCGAATCGCCTTAGACAGGGATGTATGGAAAAATATGGAAGAGGCCTATATCTAGGAGTGAATGCACAAAAGCAGATGAAGTGTGAATAAAAGTTGAATTTAAAAAAATGAAACGGTCTACCATACGGAAACTAAAAATCAGTCATAATCACGAGGAAACAACCAAAAAGATTCGACAAGTTTAAATTTCCTCAAGTTATAACACCTGTGTTTGCGGGATCACCAGAGTTTCACGGTTTCGAGGAGAAGCAATTTCGATGCGAGTAAATGCGCTTCAAGTTTGCATAGTAATGAAGTTAGGTAGTTGCACATAACCGGCGACCTGTACATAACAACATTAAAGCCTTTTATGAGGACTTCACAACAGACCGTCTGAGAATGACAAGACACCCATTGTAACGATGTCACGATGGTGATTCGGGTACAACAAACTACGCAAGAAGTTCTTTCCCATGGCTCGCACACAAGAATGAGATAGTGCTGCCAACCGTCCTTATTTCGGAAGGACAGTCCTTATTTTGAAACATTAATTTGTCCTTAACTCACACTGGTAAGAACGCTAATTGTTCTTACTTTGTGTATTTACTGTTATTATCTAATAATATTCATCAGTTCATCTCAGCTCTCACCACAAAAAAATTAATTCCGTCGTGAACTATTTAAGAGTTGCCTGTGTTTTGTGTATGTTTTCGTTTAGTTTAATTCAGTTCAGTTCAGTTCAGTTCAGTTCCGTTACGTTCAGTTCAGTTCATTCAGTTCAGTTCAGTTCAGTTTAGTTCAGTTCTAGTACACACGTACACACGTACAAAATACTCAATCCACTACACGAATATTATATGTACGAAGTAACTACATACTCCACTCTACTCTACCGAATTTGGTAGAGTATTCGTTCACACGTAAATTGAAATTAATATGGTAGAGTAGACTCCTGCACACTGCTTGAACACGTGGTGTCTTCGTAAACAGTACACTCGACTATGCCAAACCTGTTTTCATTAGTATAATGGGGTAGAGTAGAGCAGAAATCAGTGGTGGGGGAAGGAAAGTGGTAGAGTTATTATCCCACTGTGCAATCTTACGCTACTCTACCATTATCCAGTACTCTACCATACTAGGTACGTTTACATTGGTAGAGTTAGAAGGATAGTTAGTACTTGCCCAACTTACTCTACCGCCAACTCTACTAATGAAAACTAGGCTTTACACTAGTGATGTGGTATACTAAGAACTATCAATAGAATCACCCCAAGCGTGCTGTAAACAAATGTTTCACGACTACTACTAAATGAACAAATGGGGCAGAAATTTCATGTCTATGTACCAGTTTGCTTCACCTAGAGTCAAGTTTTACTTTACAACCTCAGTTACCCTAGGGTATTCACTTACAATGTAAGTATATACAGTATCATTAAAGGTTCATATTCAAGACTGTTAAGTCTCGAGTGGGAGTAAACTTAGGGCTTGTAACATTCGCCGTCAGCACAGATAATGCAAAGTATAACTTCTCTTGTATTGACTTTTCTGTTTACACCGCAAAATGATCCAGTGTTTGAGGGAAACTTTGCCTCTAGCAAAATCGAACTTGCTGCGAATAACATGGCGTGCTTTCGCATATTAACAAGGGTGTAGACTCAAGGGTATAGACGGTGTTTTATTTAATTACTGCGTTGCTTCCTTTCTCATCCTGTTATTATTGGCATATTTTATACTAATTATAATTCAGTCTTTTGTTAGTTGCAAGAATTAATTCATTTAATGCAACGGTAAACCTTATGCATGCATATCACTATTGTTACAGGCAGAATTTGTCTTAGAGTTCGTTATTTAAAATAGCCCGTTCCTTAGTAGGTATATTCTTACTGTAGTGGTCTATAAAGGCCTAGAATATTATCGATCCCTTCCCTAGAATTATCAATCCCCGATAGATGACTCTTCTAGTACCATATTGTTGAAAATTGCCTCGATTTCTAAAAAGAATTGCCATTTAGTACCATTTTGATCAAACTCGAAATATACACTGCTGATTACCTAACTCTTTTGGTTTTAGACTAGTCCCATATTCCCGGAATTTGTTCGGATTTTGCCAAAAAGTTAGATATCATCGAAAATCTTCATAGTAGTTCAAAAAATTCTTCGGTAACTTTGACAAGGATTTATTTTTCAGTTGCTGTAAATTGCGTAATAGTTGTTCAAACCTCAAATAATTGAGATTGGGGTAAGTCCCGTTTTCTTTGCTAGTTATTTGACTTTTATTCTTTTAAGGGTTTTTAGTTTAAACTCTTCTAGGACTTCCCGCAGGCGTAAAAAGTGAAGAAGGCAAATAAGTAGACGTACATTATTAGGACTCTGAGAGTAGTTTTGACTTTCACGATACGAGACAGCTCGTTTCATTGAAAGTATAATAATAAATTTCATAGTTCTAAGAGTAAATTCCTCAATTGTTGTTTGGCCATTTAAAGTTGTTACTATTTGTGTGAAGCTAAACGTAGATCTACCGAAAGCGCCTACACTGCGTTTCACAATTATTTCAGATTCACTGCTTTTCTAAATACCGAGCAGTTCGCTGTTTTATAGTTTTATTTTAATAGTCACATTGACTTCATTTATTGAGGCTTGTATTTTATATTGACTATGGACTAGGATTGTGCAATACTTGAGTACTTGATTTGAACCTGACGAAACTGTTTCTATTAAGTAGGTAAAGTTTTTTTTTTTTTGCTATATTAAGCTATTTTGATTGCTCAAAACCTGATACCAATATTAGTACAGGTAAAATCACCTTACTTTTTATGCACGTCACAAAATGTAACGATTGAGAGTCGCCTTACGTAAAATGACAAGTCATATAAATTGAATGTGCTAAAAAAGAATAAAGAAATATTTGAATGTCTAAACACAACACTATTTTGTTGCATGATTGCCGCTTAATTTGTTGACGTTTCCCGGTTGACTTGACAGCTGATATTCTGAAAGCGTCAAGTTTCGTTAACTTTTGTTGTTTTTGGTGTTTTAAACCCTTGTTTTCTTTGTTCATCAACTTTTGCGGTAAAAATATGTTCTTTTGAGAACTAAAATATGCTCCTAGTTATTTATTATCGGTGTTCTTATTGTTATTGTTGGTATAATGCCCAAAAGGGCAAAAGGGCAGAACATGAAACAAATTTGGGCAGTCTAGTGACTGTATTCCAGGCAGCAATTACTGGAATTTCTGTACGCGCACAGGAGATGATCTAGAGGTTCTTTTAAAACAGGGAAATACAAATTGTTAGTGATGGCCAGGCAGCACTGAAAGTTCTGGGAGTTGCAAGGATTCAATTTAGAACGGTTAAAGATAGTGGAGACTCGCTGGCTCGACTAGCAGAAAGCAGAACATCAGGGTTATCCCACGTTATGTGAAATGTCATCAAGGAAGTGGAGGAGGGAGAAGGCATACTTCTGTCGCGTGTGGTACCTGTGAAAGCGGTGATAACGTACGTCACATGGAGTAGGATAATGAACATGGTGTCAACATTTACTTTTGTTTACGTTTTCTATAGATCCCGTTAGGTTAAGGTCAAGCGGAGCGTTGTAAGTCTCAGTTGTCAGCGCTTATGATATTTATTAGTTCCTTTAGTAAAGAAATACGTGTCTACTATTTACCAAAAAAGGTAAGTTCATAACGAGACTATAATACTATGACGAAAAAAATAATTTGAATCTCCTTCCTCAACCTTTGGTAGGCCTAAACAACTTTTACGCGCATGCGGCTGTCAAGCATTCGAATTGCAGGTCAGGCCCTAAACGAGAATTTCCAAAGCTGACAGTATGTACATATTATGTACAATTACGAAAAAAGTAAAAAAAAAATTCAAAATGTACTTATAATTGTCATAAATATAAAAAATCCAATCAATGAAATCACACGTGTTAAACCTGTAGCCTAATATTCTAAGGTGTACCGTGTTGCGTATGAATAAATTACAACCTGAAGGCGACATGCTGATGAATCTTCTTTTGTTGGACTTTATTTCCTGCTACAAGCTGTTCAATTTTTAACTTGTTAAGACTCCCCTCCTTTTGCAAAACCCCAATAAATTTCCAAATATTGAACTGAAACTGTAGTGCTATCCTTCTAGTCCATTGGCAGTTTAAGCTATTCCTTCTCTGCGCATAGCATAACAATTCCAAACATTAATTTGAAATTTTGGTGGTCGCCTCTTTCCTCTTCTGTCCAATCTTCCAACCCAAGTATCCTCAAAATAATTGATTAAGTCGTTCAATAGTCCTTCATTTTTTGTGTAGAACTCACTTTCTAATAATGATTCAAAAGCATTCGCTACATCATCTTCAGTAACGTAACCCAATGCCGCAAGAAGTCTCAAGGAAATTTTGCTTCCTCAACATATTGTCTCCGAAATCCATTACTCTGGCTGAAGTGAAAAAAACAACCATATATTTGTGCATCAGGAAACTTACTTCGCACGGCATTCATGCTTGCCTTTTCAAAATCCATCAATACCGATTTCAGTTCTGGCCGGAAAAAAGCAGATGTTTCCGAAATTATGATTATGGGTGCGGTACACTTTAATATAGTATAATAAATCAGGGCATCAGTGTAGCCCCTACAATGTCTGTTCTAAAACTCGAAGTTTCTTTAAGTCAACGTTCTTAGATTCTACTGTAATTCTTCGAATCAGTGAGTGTAAACTCAGAGCGGCGTTGTCACATTTACTAGGTACCAAAAGCGCGGGCCTTGAATGTGTGTTGTTCTTGTGTCAGTCAGCAGCACTTGCTTGCTCGCTGGTTCAGTTTAGCGCGACGGTGTTGCAACACCGTTGATAGTTCGCTCCGCCTTCTAACGGATACCTTACCGACCCGCAACCCCGCTGGTGTAACTTTTTACCTGCTTTGTCGGACTCGTAATGGAAGCCCACTATTGGAGTACAAGACGTGTGAAGAAGAGGACGCAAGTGGCCGTCATATACTACGCGCATGTCTTTCTTGGGCAAATAGATTGCCAGACATTGAACTTCATGTTTATATTTATTTGTCAGAAAAGTCAAGAAACCGTGTATTATGTATATTTATACGTATCTATGGCAACGTTCGTTCAAGGACTTTTGTCTGTGCACACTTTTCTAGAACAATAAATTATACATATTCACTTCATCCCCAGTATAATAATTGCCATCGTAGTTCCAAGGTTTTTAAAATCAACGAGAAAGTATTACTTGAACGGTATCAATAAATAAATAGCAACATTTTCAACAAACTGACACATTGTACTGGCCAATCCAAGGCAGAAGAAAGTTTCTCAAGTATTTCTGGAAATCTAAACTTATCTACGTAATTATTATCAGTTTTCGAGCAGGGAAGTTTCAGATTTGTATAAATCCCCCAAATGCGTCTTGCTGTGTTTCTGTTAAGTGGAAGAGGCCAATTTATTTATCGACCAAAAATCAAGAAATTAATGAGATTCCGAAACATCGTCCGCTGCAGGAAAATCTGAAACTCGATTGGAGTTCGGCAACTATTGTCTCGTGCACTTAATGAATTTAACTTTGAAGAGACTAAATTACTCGCTACTTAAATTGCAATTTAGTCTTCCTATCTGTGTTCTATTCAATCTAAAAGTTCATTTCGAGTGGAACAGACAGAAGCCCCGGTATTTGCTTTCGCAATTCAGGGGCTAGATTTACGAATTTGTGGTTTGAAATCTATATTTAACTAACCCAGAATGTAGCAAATTTAATTTTCTGTGAAGTTGGTAAACGGTTCGGTATCTTCTTCGCAAGATAGGTATTATACGTGGTCGTTAAATATAAAGATAACATTTGTGGAAGATAAAGAGGTAACCCTCCATGTACAAGTTCGTTCCTATAGCGACGTATTTTGACCCAGCATGTTCAAATGGGAAGGCCAAAGCAGACATGTGAAATGGATGTCAGGGAAGCCAGGAATAGTATCTAGGGGCCTAAATGATGAATAATGTAGAAATAGAAGGGCATATGGAAACTAGGGTGAGAGAGACGGCCACAGGCTGTTGAGTAACTCGCCCATTTTATATACAAATACAAAGTAATTCAACGTTTTGGAAAATCGAATTGGTGCTTTTACTAGGTACCTAGTGAAATGAGGTAAAAAAGTTTCCTAAAAAAGTTGTTATACTGTTCTCTCTTTACGAAAATTATTTTTTTTGCTATACAGCGTGTCCCATATTAAGTAATTATGTTGTTTGAAAATCAACTTCTTTATTTTAACTGGAACACCATGTATTTGATCTTATTTTCAGATTACATGTGATTTTTGTCAAATACCTATTCATATTTTTTGACAGCTGCAGAGCACTTTTGAAAACTAAATATCCTTGGATTATACAACGTGTCCAAGATAAGGAGGGCCAGTATGGGGATATTGGAAATGACAAGAGATACGGATTTGGTTAAATGGGAAAAAGGTTGCGCCACTAAAGGATCAATAAAATGGCGCCTAGAAATCCTTGATATAATTTTCCGTTTTTGAGTTATTTTGAAAAAACTGAATTTATGGATTTTTAACTATATTTTTTCTGACTTTAATATTAAAATTAGAGCGAAACTGACAAAACTTCTTCGTAGCAACTTTTGATGAAATTAAAGATTGCATTGCCAATTCTTTTATTCTACGTTTCGTCTTCGGGCAACCATCATCAACTTCATTTTTTTAAATACGGTCCTGATTTTCTGATGCCAAATTTTATGAGCCCTTCTTATTCTGAATTCAACAATGTACCACACATTATGGTTTAATTACGTTTCGACCCGTTTTTGACCATCATCAAGAAATTTTTAGGATACGGACCTGCATTTCTCTTAATTTTCTAAAAATTATGAGAAATACAGTTAGTTGGGCTTTCTTCTGATATCAGAAACGAACAAGATTTTCCAAAACTGCAAGATGCGCTATGCTTAGAGTAGGGTAGGTGCTTATCGCTAGTATCATCTAACAGATTCGTAAAACTCTTATGGTGCACTTAAAAATTGCCAAACTTATACTGTATGTACATATTTTTTACAAAATTATGAGAAATACAGGTCCGTATCTTAAAAATTCTTGGATGATTGCCAAAAAAGGGTCGAAACGTAATTAAACCATAATGTGTGGTACATTGTTGAATTCAGAATAAAAAGGGCCCATAAAATTTGACATCAGAAAATCAGGACCGTATTTAAAAAAATTAAGTTGATGATGGTTGCTCGAAGACGAAACGTAGAATAAAAAAATTGGCAATGAAATCTTTAATTTCATCAAAAGTTGCTACGAAGAAGTTTCCTCAGTTTCGCTCTAACTTTAATATTAAAGTCAGAAAAAATATAGTTAAAAATCCATAAATTCAGTTTTTTCAAAATAACTCAAAAACAGACAATTATATCAAGGATTTCTAGGAGCCATTTTTTTGGTCCTTTAATTACACAACTTTTTTCCCATTTAACCAAATCCGTATCTCTTGTCATTTCCAATATCCCCATACTGGCCCTCCTTATCTTGGACACGTTGTATAAAGTTGTAGATAGCAATAATAATTTGTTGGAATGAAAGCAATTATGTAGGAATAATTACTGACATCATAAAAACCAGAAAATATTATATGCGGTTTAAGCAATAATTACATGACCAAATCAGAAAATTTAAAAACCCTGTAACTTGCTTTATTTCAAATAGAAGCATTAGACCATTATTGGATTCCCCATAAAATTTACTTCCATGTTATTTTATACTTCCCTATAGGTAGGTACCTACCTAAAATGAACAGTTTTTGAAATATTTACATTTCCTTGTAAAAGCATCAGATCAGGCATTTCACGTTATCTTATTCTGTCAGAAAATGAAATAACCCATTCAGACAATTCTAAATCTCATGTCAAGCCTCAAGTCATTGTGAAGTTTCCGGCCTACTATGCTGTATGCAACGTTCCGCTTTCCTAGGGGGTCGTGGGAAAAATTATTTAACACGCTATCGCGTATGCGGAAATATCCCAAACGCACAAGGGTTACAGCCTGCTTCGTCATTTTCAATGTCTCCCCCGGTTGCATCTTTATGAAGGCTTTAATTTTGTTAGTAAATTATCCAGTCAATCAGTGCGTAACATAAAAATCATGCCATTCTATTTTAAAGAAATGAAATATGGCGTATTCAAAAAGACACTGGAATAATGCAATTTTTTGCACACTAAGTGTAAGAAATTACAGTTTCAAAATATTCCACTGGTAGAGGCATCTTTCAGCTACAATATGAGCCATCATTCATGGTTTGGTTTTATTCCGAACAATATCTATGGCGAATTTTCAAAACGTTTATTAGCGGTCAAAATTGTAGAAATGCTTATCTCGAAAGCTAAAAAAGATAAATGTTACAAACCGTTAACAAATGTTGTTTAAAAAATTCAACGCGGAACCCAAAAACTGCAAATATTCCATTTAATTTATAATTTTTTGTCCTACAAAATAGAAAACCGACTTCAATATACATACAATGAGAACATCATCAATGTAGTCGAAGTCAATTAAATACGCATTATTAAGGATAACTCAAAAAGTACTGGTCAGATCTTGATCAAATTTATATGGGACCACATAAGAAGCACCAGCTTTCAAATAATAATCAAAATCGGTTCACCTAGAAAAAAGTTCTGAGGTAACACACATAAAAACATACAGTCGAATTGAGAACCTCTTCCTTTTTTGAAGTCGGTTAAAAATACCCTGAAATTAATATAAAATGCCCCTTATTTGGTACTACTTTAATCACTATTTAACAACTAATGGCGACTAAAATGCATTGCGAGAACATAGCAGCAGTTATAAAAACATAAATGTCCATTTTTCACTGACGGAAATTGGCGCGACATTTAAAGTACAGAAGCAACGGGGCAGCATGTATAAGCAAAAAATTAAAAGCAGTTTTTCATGCACCTAACTTTTTTCTCTAAAATGCAAATGGAGCACTATTTTGGTCATTCCGCATAAATTTCCACATTTTTTACCTGGCAATAACATGGTTTAAAAATACTCTCGTAGTTCTTTCAAGAACATCCACCTAGCGGGAAATGTACGAAGGAAACTTATATTGATCAGTTTTCTTGGGTCGTTTCATTTGTGGGAACTACATCACATTCATGCAATCGTTGTTAGTTTCCCTAGCGTTGAAAAGATGGCGCAATAGGTATATTCTTCACAGTGTGCCTGTATTATTTAGGCACCTTAATTCTCCAAAATCCAAAATCCATTGCATAAAAATAATTTTTGAAAGACACTAACCGTCTATATTTCTTATTGTTTGAAGAGTAGGTACATTATTCCAGTGTTTATGCATGGGTAAAGTCGAGGGTAAAGTTAATAAGCAAAATGCTACAGAGCTCCAATATTTTTACTTGTGCTGATCTGATTTTGACTAGAAAATGTGCATCTTAAAACACTTATCTTTCTCCTTCTATCATAAGAATCCTTATGAAAATCTGCATCCACCAAGATGAAAACATTAAAAAAAGTACTATCTATCTTAAAGTTTCGCGAAAGTTAAAAAACCCGGTTATTCAAAAACAAAGAGCAATATAATATGTAATAAGTTGCACTGAAAGAATTTCTCTTTTCTGTAAAAATTCGATAACAATATCTCAAATAGTTTGGCAACTGAAATGACTTCACTTTTTTGCGATTAACTCCCTCTAGCGGGAGAACGGTTGAAAATAGTCCCTTTTTTCACCTTAAGGCCTGCCTGCCCGTAGACTGCAGATGCACTGTAGCCACAAAATGGGCTTATTGTGCTCACCCTAATTGGAGCACCGCTTTGCTAGTTTATCGGCTTTCTCGTTCCCTATCAGTGACCTCGAATCCAAAGCAGTCTCACTGTGTTACGCATGGCTAGGATATTAAGTTGCTCGAAGCATTCCCACACAAGTCTGGAAGACATCTTTGGGCTCATAAGAGCCTTCAAAGCTGCCTGGCTGTCTGATAAGATAAAGATCCGCTGATTTTTGTAGCCCCTCTTAATGTTTTCCCGCGCACATTATAGTATCGCGTAGACCTCTGCTTGAAAGACAGAGGCATATTTGCCCAGAGAGGAGCTGAGTTTCACTCTTGGTTTATCTCCTTAACCAGCACCTGTGTCGGTCTTAGAACCGTCGGTGTACCAGATTAGACTGCCGGAAGGTATGTTGTTCAGAATTTGGTTCTCCACTCTAGGGTCATCGATTGTGACCTGAAAGAGTGGTTGTGTGGTGTTCTTGGGGACCGTGTAATCCGTCCTCATGTCAAGCATGGGATCCTTTATGTCCTCAATAATGCTAGTGTGCTCTGTACCCAGACGGACACGGTAAAAGGAATTTTGCAGTGCCAGTCTCGCCTCCCCCTGTACACGAAGTGGAGAGGGGGAAGGTCCAGAAGAGTCTCTATGGCTGCAGTTGGCGAAGCCCGCATCGCCCCTGTTATCTCTAGGCAGGCAAGCCTCTGAATTTTGCTTAGCCTTAGCCTAGTAGTTACCTGTTTGACTTTGGACCACCATGCCAAAATTACATACATTATTCCTGGTCTGACCACTCTGGTGTACAGCCAGTGTTCGCCTAACTACTGCAATAGTAGTTTCCGACTCTCTGGCTATTCTATCGATTTGTTGGTTCCAGGTAAGTGTTGAGTCCAGTATAACCCATGATACTTGACCTCCCTTAACAATGGAATCTTCCTACCACGGAGATATAGAGGTCCAAGAGCCTCTATATTTCTCTTTCGCGCAAATGGAACTATTGTTGTTTTTTCTGGACTAATGGTCAAGCCTTCCTTTTCAGTCCAAGCTGCTACAATACTCAGGGCCATTTGCATACGTTCCCTAATCGTACTACTAAATCTTCCCTCGACTGTGGTGACTAAATCATCTGCATATCCTAGGGGAGAATATCCTTCATCGCTGAGTTTCCTAAGCAGTCCGTCCATAATTAGGTTCCACACAAGAGGAGATAGAACTCCACCCTGCGGACAACCACCTGCCACCCTGACTGCCACGGTCTCATCAAGCAGTGTAGTAAACACCACTCTATCCCTCAGCATGCAGTCTATCCACCTGCAGCACAAAGCCTCTAGTCCTATTTGGCCTACGACTTTGGAGATTGAATGATGTATTATCGAACGCTCCATCTATGTCCAGAAAGGCGGCTAGGAGAATTTCTTTGTTCTCCAGCACTTTCTCCACTCTCCATGTGGGGTGATGTAGAGCAGTTTCTGTAGACATTCCTGCTCTGTATGCTAGCTGGTTTTGATGTAGTGGCCTGTTTACCAATACGTCATCCCTTATATGCTTGTCGAGCAGCTTTTCCATTGTCAGGAATATATGTATGATTTTCCCCGAGAGTAGTCCGTCCGACCAGTTTTTGGTATGAATACTACTCTGGTAAATCTCCATATTTTTGGTAGATAACCTAGAGCCAGACTGGCCCTAAATAGCATACATACTTTTAACAGCAGAAGGTCCGATCCCTTCTGCAGCGTTATTGGAAGAATCCCGTCTGGTCCCGGTGATTTGTATGCCTCAAATGCGTTTACTGCTTGTTTAACTCCGTGGATCGTTATCACACTCCTCGCAGTTCGCCAGTCATCTCTTGTTGCCCTGCTTCCAGGTGCATCTAATTCCTGGCCCCTCCAATCGAGGGTGGCAACATCCACGGTATGTGACCCAGGGAAGTGTACCCGAAGTAGTTCGGTCATTGTTTCACTTCCCGTGGCTGTGAATATACCTGCTTCAGTTTTCAGGGTATGTATAGCCCCATGGCAGTCTTTGGAAAGTACCTTCTGGAGTCTTGCACATTCTGTGGTAGATTCAATCTCCTCACAGTGCCTCCTCCATGATGTCCTTCGAGCCTTTCTTAGTGCTTTGTTGTAACCTGTGAGAGAGCCCTTGTATGCCTCCCATTCCCCAGTTCGTTTCGCTTTGTTGAATAGCTTCCTTACCTGTTTCCTCATCTGTCATCTCATTAAGTTCGTCGTTCCACCAGGGCACTCTCCTGTTGGACTTGCTTACTATGAGAGGCCAGTTATCATTATAGCTAGATATAACTGCATCTGTTAATTATTGCTCTACAGCCATTTCTAACTCGGTTCGATTACTTATAGTGTTCATACACGATAACAATTTCTCAAATAATGGGTGTTTCAAAATGAGCGCAAGATATGCTTTTTCAATAAAACACATCATTTACTCGAGATTTGCAAATATTTTTATTCTAATATACATATGGCGATTATGTGTGGAATAGAACATCCAATAAATGACCGCAAAGAGTCGGCTGGCATACTCTTGCTCTTTTAGAGAAGTTCCTGATTACTTTTTCGCACATCTTCGACCCCAACACCCAGTTGACAAAAGTACGGCGTTGGCTTGATCACCTGGCTTAAGTTCTTGTGTCAATTGGACTTTATAAGGATGCAGCTAGAGATCTTTTTTTAAAATCCGCTGTAAACTGCTTGTCGAATTGGCCAGTTGCTGCGACCGGCGCGGCGGTGACTCGATGTGCCTGGATTCTCAGTAACACTTGCAGTCACTAAGGCAATATTTTCGATGGACCGGCCTGGCCGAGTTCGACCTGATGATTTCTCGTTCTCAAGCGAGCCGGTTCGATGGAATTTCTCGATCAGTTTCTTAACTGTCGAACAATTTGGTGCATTTCGTCGACCAAAAATTACACGCACTCTGCGACCGCTAAACTTTCACCATATTTTAGATACGTTTTCACTATTAAAATCCACTCTTTGATCGTGTTGCATTCCATGACTGATAATCGCAATGCGTCTACTCGACAATTGTAAAATTTTTAATCCAGCATCCTTGGTTAAAAGAAAATGCCGAGAAATTTTAATCTTGCGCTCATTTTGAAACACCCTTTAGTTTGGCAACTGGAACGGCGTCAATTTTTTTGCGATTAACTTCCTCTAGCGGGAGAACTGTTGAAAATAGTCCCTTAGAATTATATCAATTTGATCAGCACCGAAAAGTGGCTTTCCCAAAATACCATAACATACTGCACGTTCCATTAAAAAACATATTTTTAGTGCAGCACTCTGTATTTGAACACCCTGTATAAAAGTAATAATAAATTTTAAAATGTACAGTCATCAGGGAGTAGGTACCTACTATCACGCGTAAGGCTCGGAGCTTTTCTCGACATATCGATAAAAATATCGATAAGTCTTTTAATATAAATTGATAATTTGATCTATCGATATATCGATATACCGATACACCGATAATTTGATATATCGATATGTCGATGTATTGATATATCGAATATATGCTATATCGATTGTATCAATATTTTTTTTTTAATATCGATATTTGTCAAATATCGCCCACCCCTAATTCTCGGAAACAGAATCTTAATATTATATTGTCCAAGTGAGGAGCTATTCTCCGTCCACACACCTAAGTGACACCCTGTATAGAGTGTTCCAAAATAACGCAATTCCTCTATAACTCAACTGGCGTTGTAGGAAGATATTGAAAATTTATTCAAATTAATAAGGTTTTATCAAACAACTTTCTGGAATCCTCAAATTATTTTCGATTATAGATCCGGGAGAATCTGAATCCTGCTACGAATTGGTACTATGCTATGGTCGGCTAAATGAGAGAAAAGTTGCGGTACTATTGTGACATTCTTAATACTACTTAACAGGTTTTTGCTCGTTGTTCATTGACGGGCTCCGGTTTAAGAAAAACGACGAGAATAACCTTAAGGCTGGGATATTCGAAAATTCGAATACCCGAGAAGCGTTCTCCTCGCTTCTGAGACGGTGTTAATACAGACAGTCCAGCTCAAAAACTGTATTACTTATAGACATGAATTATGGTTTAAAAGAAATGTGAGGGTTGGTAGAATACGCTTATAACTATTTTATTTGCCATATTTACACTGTTGTTAAAATAAACGAAGTTGAAAACTGGCAAATTTTAACGGAAATCTTAGCATTATTCACACACAAATTGTACATTCGGTTTTTAGTTAACAGCCAAATAAAATATGTGAGCACATTCACCGATCTTTTAGCTTTATTTTAAGACTATATTTGCCTAATTTCGTTATTTCAATTTTCTGCTGGACTGACTGTACCAAACGGTTGCTAAAGCTATATGTCTATTTCTGTCTTACACATGTACTACCGATCTCCTGTCCTGCCGGGGGCTTGCGACCGTCTTCTCCTCTCTCGCTCGGACTCGTTGATTGTCCCTGAGAACGAGGTGTTCGTTTTTCAACGACTCCACAGCCAACTTTCAGAGTATCTACCTGAAATTTTCCACACTAAAGCTTTTTGTTGTGTAGAAATGCGCTATGATTCCAGTTTTTTTTGTAATTTAAAAAAATAATCATTTTGTTTACTTAAAAGCTAGCATTTTTCTCAAATTTTGTATGTGAAATAAGGCATCCTTTTCTAAAATTATAAAGAAAACTGAGATCATAGCGCATTTCCACACAACAAAAAGGCTTTAGTGTGCAAAATTTCAGGTAGATACTCTGAAAGTTGGCTGTGGAGTCTTTGAAAAACGAACACCTGGTTTTTAGGGACTTTCAACGAGTCCGAGCGAGACAGGAGAAAGTTCGACGAGCCATACCGATTATCGACAAAACTGCTTTGAAAAAATTTGAACTTTAAAAGTTTTGGACGGCCAACCCCATGATTTTTATTTACTCCTGCAGTTCTTTAAATTACTCAAACATTTGAGCTTTAGAGAGCATTCCTTTGATAATGAACCACACCATGTATACCTATATTCAAAGCAATCACCTGGATGGAATTTTCTGGGTTGTAAAATACTTATTACGTACATACTTTATAAAATTACATGATACTATTTAGGTATTTTAAAATTCTATGAAAATACTCGGTACATACCTATTTATGAACAGGCTAGCTGGCCGAGCAGATCTAATTCCCGGAGTGCTTCCCGATAAAACTGCACCACTGCAATAAATATTGGCGGGGCCAACTTTTGATGAAATCTTTGCTCGCTGCATTTGATAACCTGCAATCTGGAACAGCAGTTCCGTAAACTCGAAACTCGACGACATCTATTTGGAAAAGACTCAAACAAGAAACTTAAATTTCAATTTTACTTTTCTTTTTGATCTTTTCCTACATCGCTAGTTTCTCGACTTGTGTGCTACGTATTGTGTGCTCAAGCCAGAAAAATTTGATGGATGATAAATGCCTGTTTACATGGAAAAGTTTCAAAAGTTTCATGCAGTTTTCCTTTAAAGTTTAAATCTTATTAGTGCGGAAGCGGGCTTTTGGCCTTTACTTATTTCGTTATTTCAGGAATTGAATTACGCAGAATATAACCGTATTTCGCTAATTTACTTCATTCTTGGCACTGGAAATGTTTTACAGACTAATTACCATGCACGGTAAAGCAGTCCCACATTTGGATCTCCGGCAGCGTCTATTGTAACATTGCATCATTAAAATGCGCGCCACATCCAACAAACTTGGAGAGGCATTCATTATTGTTTTTCTCAATTCCGCCGCGTCTCAGAAAGACAACTGTGGCATATCCATATAAAGAGAGAAAAGTAGGGAGGGACGTCAAGAACGTAAGTAGAGTGGAGATGGTATCGCGCCACTTGCGTCGATCAGTCCGATGGTAGGGAGAAGGAGATGGAAGGAAACTGGGAGAAGACCACATTGGGGAGAAGTATCCGACAATAGTGTGGCCCTGAAGTCGTATTGAGCGCGATGGAATTCTCTAGTGATTGAAGATGGTCTGTTGAAGAGTATGTGGCAGAGTACCGACACTGAGGTGCCAGAGAGAGGCACTAGTTTTTGGGCTACAGAATGGACATAACAAACTGATGCCGGAAATGTGAAGACTGCGCGCCCAACAAGTTACCGTTACCCAAGATAAGGTTATGAATTGGCAATTTTATTTCCCAAATCGACAGACAGCAACAAATACATCTTCATTGCAGCGGACTACTTCAGTAAATGGCCTGCGGCCTGTGTGTTACCAAATCAGGAAGATATTACTGTGGCTGAAGTCCTTGTGAATAACTTCTTCAGCCGTTTCAGTGTACCCAGACCAAGGGCGAAACTTCAGACCTGTGGTGTTCCAGAAAGTGTGCTAGCCCAGGACTATTCCTTTGCATCCCCAGTAAGGTGGTATGCTTGAACGCTTTAACAGAAATAGAGCACCTTCTGAAAAATTGTGATAAATGAATACCAGAAAACTGTGACAGGCATATTCTATTATTATAGCGTACCGATCAGGGGTGCACACTGCACAAAGCACGAGTTAATTGGAAGAACACCCTCAAGTGTGCTATTTGGAAGGGAATTGATGTGTTGTTTAGACATCCTGAAGATAGGCCGTTGCCGGTAGATGAGTATTCCCAAAAGTTAGGGGAACTGCTCGAAACAATATATGGCGCTGTTCGTAGCGGCATATGCCTTGAGAAGACGCGATATGACGCCTGGATCATGATGCAGTATGGCTGTATAATCCAGCTCGAAATTGCAGAAGAACTGGAAGTGGTTGCCAGGATCAACGGTGTCGTTCATCGAATTCAACGATCTGATGAAGGTGGTTCACCTAGACCGGCTTAATATGTACCGTGGGGTCGAAGAGAACAATTTCTGATCGAGGACAATCAGTCTTTCAAGGATGGGGCAGCGTTATGAATCTTTGCCTCTCATATAGTGAGCCTGATTTAGGAGTATATCTCGCTTTATTATTAATTAGTGGTACTGGACCGTTCGAACAACTACTCATCGGGCAAATTCCCCGCCAGGCATTGAATTATAGAACTAAATCCAGATTTTTTGTACTACGAGACGTTTCAGACTGCTACGCCATCTAAGGTGGCTTTGAAACAATCCTAATTTGTCTACATGTACGTACGTGCTTTTAAGCAGGTCTTTGTTCACATATTGCATGATTTGAATGTGTATGGAAAACCGCAGGCCAACTGGTTTCGTCCTTCTGGGACTCATCAGTACGGCGCTCTCCACTACACACTCAAACCATGCAATTTAACTTGCTATATATACTGCCGCGCTCTGGACAGATATCAGAAAGTGACAACTACTTTGAGTAATTATCTAGTATTAATTAGTGGTACTGGACCGTTCGCTTTATTATGTAAGTACTGCTCTGTTGGTAGTAGTAGTAGTAGTAGTAGTACACTAGAGCCGCCATTAGCCGTGAGTTAGTTACTTTTTATTGGTAGTCAAAGCGATAGAATTGAGAATACGGGGGTTGTATGATAACGCGTTGGATTGGTGCATTTTGAGTTGTTGGACTGGTGGTTTGCTCTTTTATTGTTAAATTGTTACAGTTACAGTTTGGCATTGAGTGCAACTCATAACAACTAATGCACTTGTGCAAATTATAGGTATTTGTACAGCAAAAATGACCTATTCTTCTGAAAAAGAACAAGTTGTTTTTATTATTGAGTACCAAGTAAAAAATCTGTTTCTATTATTTCTTCTTGTATTAACTGATTAATTGAATCATATAGCATTTTCATGATTACCGGATGGATGTATGTATGTATTTACTAGGTAATTAAATTGATTAATAAGTATTTCTAGCAAGTGATAATACCCAGAAATCATTGGGATTACATGAATATCCAGTCTCGATAACGGGTGGTTTAGTAGACATTTCAGTATTATTCTGTATTCAAGAATTATTCAATTTCACTAATTTCCTTATTCTTTGAACCAACACCATTAAAACTTTAAATTAATTCGTCAATATCTGACATAAATTCTAAGTCCACTTTGTATTACTTAATTCACTTTAAAAATGAAAAAGGATTGCTCACCAGTTTGCAACATCCTATTTTGTCCAGCTACAACTTTATCGTTCCAGTAACCTTTCATTCACAACGTTCTTTTGGGAAACAAATTCGACAAATAAGTGTTAACCGCTAAAACGAATGGGTTTTTCACAAAACTATTTCACTATTTCGGCTACTGATCCTACAGACTACGCCAGTTACAAAATACCTTTTTGACTTTAAACTCGCTTAATACATCATTTTTTTTACAATTATTGAATTACCTCGTTTACAGCCATAAATGAGGCCACCATGTAGCCGGGAGAGTAATATCGGTCACTTTGTATTCGACGTTGAAATTTTGCGACCCGCATCTCCGTTACTACTCGAAATATTAAAAACCCTCCAATATTAAAACGCTGAATCGCACCGGGCAATAAATTCGTTTGCGGAGGAAAAATAAATATTCGGGCAGACGTCAGCGAAATGAGAAACTCCGGTAATATCTCTCGGATTAAACTGTTCCAGGAATATTGAAAGCAAATCCTCTTATCCGCCTCATGATTTCAACGCGCCATCATTTTGTCGTTTTACCCATCCAGTCTCCGAGATAAAAATGATTTGTAGACGACCCATTTTTCACTGGCGTTACTGAGCGGTACTCGTTACTTCCAATGCCTACTTGTTCTAAACAGAGGGCTATTACGAGGTGCTTGACTGAACTTCGCAAGCTCCCATTAAAAGTTTTTTTCTAGATTTTTATCAAAATGTACCCTTTTTGGGTGAAATATTGCCGGGCATAATGCGCTTGATTATCCCTTAAAAGCAGAGTCGTAAGTCTGAATTATCACATTAATATTACGAGTTTGAAACTGGAAGTGCCAAGAGTTCAATGACTTATAACTCTTAAAGTACCAAAACAATGCAAAGTGATTCAGTTGGTTTATATTGAAGAACATTTTTAACAATCAGTTGGTAATAGAGCTCCCGACAGAAAAAGAGTACCTCAAATTAAATACTTATTGCATAATTTGCAATCTTGTCTTATTAGAAATGTCAACGTCATAGATCATAGAAGACTTCACAAGTTTACAGAACAACTATGAAGCGCGATTAAGTGAAATAGGTACCATGTTTAACGTTTTCTACAACAAATTTTTCGGATATTCTCTTAGTTATTACTTATAACAATTTATTATTATGTTTGGGTTTGTTTAATAGTTGGTTGAAATTAGCCAAAGTAGTGAACCATATTTAAATGAAGCGCAATGAAGTATAGGTATTGGATAAATCTACGTTTGATAAAATTGTTTTTAAGGGAACAATTAGGGTTGATATTCAAAAAAATGACGTATTCACTGAATATGTTAATTTGGTCATTTACCCGACTAAAAGTATTTTTTTTATTTAATGGCTTAATAAAACAAGGCAATATACTTGTATAATTAATAAATCCTACATTAATCATTGACTTTGGGAATATACTATTACACATAAATAAGAACAAACAACCTACTTCTACTCTTTTACCAAAGCTTTTGGCCCTTTTCAGTGCCGTTTTGTCTTAAGTACTAACAACTATTAATAGATTATTTTACCTAGATAAATGCTTATTTTTGAACTGCCATAACGCATTGACACCACTATAATAACGAAACTACAATTCATCGCATAAAAGATAAAAATTACCATTTCACAATATTAAACCGAGAAACTCTAGCCGCAGTACATACGCTCGCCCGGGCACTCGCCATACAAAAATCTACAACCAACTCTGACGTCACCAGAGCAGGCTTTCTATATTACGGTGGCTACGGTTGTAGAAAAAACTTACAGTTTTTTAAATAAAAGTCGCTATATTTGATTTGTTTTTTGAATCCTACACTTGATTATAAAAGGACATGAAGTCAAAGCTGGTAAATCAGTGCATGTGCTTGAAAATTTAATGTGCTATACAGGATGTCCAAAATCTCTGTACATTTATTCTTGAGGATGTTTACAAACACTTTTCTAAAGAATTCCCTCTACCTGAATTTGATATTTTCGTATTTATTGCCACTTTATTGCGTAATTTTATCTTTCAAAGAAAATCTCGCAGTGAACCATCAAATATTTTCAAGTGGAAAAGTTGGAAATAGTCAACTAAATAAATTAACTCATTTAGTAGAAAAAACGATTTTTAGAAAATATAATGCAAACATTGACACAACAGAAATATCTAAATTAAGCAATTAAGATTAATAATTATGCCAAAATGAAAAACTGAAATAACTCAAAAAAGTTGAACATTTTCAAGCCTTTACAATTTATATGTATAATTAAAAGCAGAAAATAAAACAAATAAAATACGGATGGATTCTTTTGAAAAATGGGATCAACTTGTATATCTGAAAATGTTTTTCATATATGAAACCTAACAATTTTTGTCTAAAAGATTTCTTGGACACATTCCCATTCCCCATATAAATTTTCCGATTAGTTTCTGGTGAACACACTGTGTAAATTCGTATTCACAAATTAGGGGTTGCGGATGATGTTAATTATAACGGGTCCAGGAATTCGGAAAATGGGGTGTAACAAGCTAGTTTATTGTCAAAAATTTTTAATTATTTTCCGTACCTAACCTTAATTTATCAGGAAAAGGGGAACTGAAATCCTAATTTAGATTCAATATAGGAATAAAGCGAAACGTCAATCAGGTTGTGAAATATTTAATGATGTTTATCCCTCGGAGACAAAAGTTATTGTGTGCAAGGTTCTTAACATATTCGCACAAACAAGCTTGTAAAATACTTTGATATCAAATTTTCCTAAAAGATTGTGATGATTAGTAGGTTCAAGGTTCAACTTAACTAAAATCCAATGAAATCGTTTAAAGAACAAAACTAAATTGGTTATTCAACGTACTATTAAACTGAAACTTAATAAAGCGTAGAAACTTCAAGAGTTCAGCTTAAACCCGATGCATAAGAGGAATTTATTTTTCGAAAAATTTGGAACCATATAGCTACTCACTTATTAGGAATAGCAAATTGTTTTTTGGAACTTGTAACTCTACCTGTAACATTCTATAGTTATCGCGCGCATAATCTGACGAAATATTGCGACGTATCAGACGTTACCATTTACCATAAATATGTCGGCCTGTAGTTGCGCCAGTTATCTACCAAATTGCCTAATTAGCACAATGTCTGGATTATAATTTATGGTTCTGTAATCGTATTTCGCTCCTATCTTTGCTAAACCGAAGATTGCGTAGATAACTTCAAATGAAAAGCCACTTTGATTTGCACATAGGAAACATCAATTTGCTTACGATTATTTTTGTCTAAGCTGCCCACGGGTGAACTTTAAGCTGATACTTAGTGAAAAGTTTTTTATAAGTTTATTTCAAAAGAGTTGAATCTTGCAGAGCACATCATAGTCTCTATTCTAAATTCTAAATTCTAAATTCTAAATTCTAAATTCTAAATTCTAAATTCTAAATGCTAAATTCTAAATTCTAAATTCTAAATTCTAAATTCTAAATTCTAAATTCTAAATTCTAAATTCTAAGTTCTAAGTTCTAAATTCTAAATTCTAAATTCTATATTCTAAATTCTAAATTCTAAATCCTAAATTCTAAATCCTAAATTTTCACTTCTAATTACTAATTTCTAAATTACCATCGAGATTGCAAAATTAATCAGATTTAAACAAATTTGTCATGCCATAAGCAGCAAAAAAAACGACAGCATCACAGTTCATAACGTCATCTTTACGTCGGCCAAATAATATTTTTAAGATAAATTCCCGACAATTCAGTTCACCTCAAATTTGTGACAACTCAGGTTAATCTATGACGATTCAATGCAGTAAATTAGTTCTAATCGGAATTAATTGTTCCACAAGTTGTACCGACTAATCCCTAAGCTGTTGGCCCTCGGAAAAAAGTAAGCACAGTTAACAAGAAAAATGCGACACAAAATTTGTAAATGTTACATACATATAATTGCAGGCAACAATTGTAAATTACAACAGATGAACACATCTAATATTTAAATATCACTTTACCCAATAATACAATATCTAATTAAAAACATATGTCATTTAGATTCATGACGGAAGGAACGCCATGCCCCTTAGACCCTAAGAATCTGCCAATAATTGTTCTCCACGTCCACATTGTGTCAGGAATTTAACCCCGTTTTTTCAGCTGGTCAACCATACACAACTTATTCCGATTCTCATCAGGATGCTTGAATATTATGTACCAATAAGTAACTAAAATCCTGGAGATTTTACACAAACTGCAGATATCTCTCTGCAATTTTTATATTTACTCCTTCGCAGTTTTTTTGTTTCTAAAAACCGAAAATCCAGCGAGTCTTTTTAAGGACCCCCCATTAAAACAACAAAAAGTCAGACCGTTAACGCGAATTGACATAATAGCATTAGCAGGTAGGTCAGTGTTTTTCGGCGTTGCGCAGCAGGGTGGAGCACACCTTAACCCGCTTCTATTGCCCCAAAACTCGTTACCGATGTAGATATCCTAATAGTGTTGCAGCGCGTGAATAGGATACGTATCCTGCAAAAGGACCATAAGGACGCTGAACCGATACTCAGTCGACCGGCAACCCGCGACTCGGGAAGTGCCTCTTTTTCCGGAACTTTGTTGAGTACATGAACACGTGATACCATTTTTTGTTCTGTGCCGTGGACAATGGGAACGTAAGATGTTTCACATATAGGTATAGATTGGTTAATAAGTTTAAATCGCGAGAGTAGAACAAAATAGTTTGTAAAAATTTAATTAAGTTTTCATTTTTACCAACGAAAAAAGTAATTTTCGAAGGTTCTAAAGCAAATAATTATTCGGAAAACTCTTGATAGTTACAAAAATTTCTTGGCTACTTATTTGCTGATTTAAAATAATTTTTCAGTGCTCATACATGGTTAGAAGAAGCAAAAATTATTTGCGTGCAACGCTCTACAAAATATTAACTTCAATATAGCGGATTTAAGGCTATAACATGCACCTCATTTGGTGGTAGGGATTAGTGCTAAAGGTGCAGCCATTTGCATCAAAAATAACTACATAAAGCACGTTTAATAATTGATAATAAATAAAGGAATGCGATAGACTTTTTTTCGAAAGAAATGCGATTTACCAGAAAATAAAACCTCGGAAAGTTCGCACAATAGAATAGAATAGAAAAATGTAATTTTGGTGGAGGCGACGGTATACATACAGGTGGTTGTGAAATAACTATACAGGGTGATGCAGTTTTAATCTTAATAACCGTTGTGGAACATGAAACATTATTTGGTGTTACAAATGAAATTAAATGAAATACTTTTTTGGGGTATGTACCCTAAAATCAAGCAAAAATTTTTATATGTTGCGCCCCTGGTTCAATTTCATCTTAAAACTTGTTTATCCATTTATTTACCAATGGATTTTTACTCTTACGCCTTTTCGATATTTACCCTCATTTTTGAGATATTTGGCAAATTTCTTGATATTGTAATGTAGCGTTATTGCGTGTTGGAAGTTTTACGCAGTTGTGGTTCGGAAAACAAAAATTGGGGCGAGTTTTGTAAACTGACGCGTCACTGTCCACCAACAAACTAAGACAATGCCAACGTTTTCAGATCTAGAATATGGCGATATACATTATGTTTATGGATTTTGGGACGGCAATTCTCCAAATATTCAACTGCAACCTGTTCAAGTGCGCCCAGAAGATGCTGAGAAGCGTTTAAACTTTTGCAGATGCAGCTGAGGTAAAGTCACATTTTTTGCATAAGAGTTTGTGGACTGATGAATCCAGTTTTACAAGAGAATCCTGGGTCGTCGTTTCAGCATGAATTTAGTGTATAATTGTGTGGATTGGTGTTACAAGTGATAACCTTCTTCAGTCTCATGTTTGCCTACTCGCTTAACTGCAAATTCATTTCATAATTTTCTGTAGGGTTCTTTTCACCACGCACTTGAACATGTTCCTTTAAATTTACGTGACAAAAGCTGGATCCAGTTGGATGGTGCTCCTGCACATTACGGACGGCAAGTTCGATGGATTGGACGTGTGGGGAACAATCACCAAAATCGGATTGCTTGTGAAGGGCAGGTTGCTTGGCCACCACGGTCACCCGGTTTAAATCCATTGGATTCTTTTGTTTGGGGTCATCTTAAAGAAATAGTGTATCATTAAATACCCGTGAGGAATTAATTCAGAAAAGTAGGGGAAGTCAGTTGTAATACCTAATTTGTTAATTTGTTTCATAATTTTTGTTTGTCATTAAATGTCTAATATTTTTGACATCCTTTTATAATACTCATTATTTCCAACAAACCCTTAAAGAATCTTGTTAAACGTGTTAGTTTACGATAATCACTCCATGTCACGTTAAAACTAGGTCGTAACGAATTTTGTCAAATATCTGGCAAATAAATTGGTAACCAGTGGCGCAACATAGAAGGGTTCGGATGAATTTTACGGTGCATACCCCCACAAAAAGTATTTACCCACGAGAGGAATCTTTCATTTATAACACCAAATAATGTCTTTTGTCCCACAAATAAAGCGTGCAAAATATGAAGACTATGACTTTTCCAGTTTTCTAGATGTTCTGTTCTCGAAAATCTGGAATATCAAATTTGGCGCTTTCTAACTCGGAGATTAAGCATTTTTACACTGTAGTTTATTAGAGAAACCCTAATTATTTAAAGAATTTCTATGGATTTCTGAAGTTATCAAGATTAAAACTGAATAATCCTGTATACAGGGTGATGTAAAAACATTTTTTTTAAACAATAGAGTTCCACAAAGGACAGTCGCCATAGAAATATTATTTCAATGGCTTTCATAGTTTCGGAGATAATCATTATTTTTCCAGAAACTTCAACACCCTCTCTTTGTTCATTGTAACTTTTGGTCACATGCTCATTATATACTTTTCTTCTTATATTGAGATCCTCTATAACCTACTGAAGTTTGGCGTACCCGTACTGAATCACTCTGTCAATGGTGTAGAATTCTTCGATAAATTATCTTAAACAGTTAGAAATAATAAAAAAATAGTTAAATGCAAAATTTGCGCCCAGTGACAAGCCGCTCCAGTTAGAATTATTTTCAGTTATATAGATTGTCCCATATTTGCATGTTTTTTTAGATTTTCTAATCTGGTCATGTTTGCTAATAAAAACACTGTTAAAATTTTGCCCTGTAGGATATTTAGTTAATATTTTCTGACTTTACTATTTGGTAGAAATTCATGATGAATTGAAAAATTACTACGCGTACTAACAATATATCGATTTATTATTATAAATTGACCGGTTTCAGAATTCACAACGATTCCATCATCAGAAATGTATAACTAAAATTATTATAATAATTTTATTTATACATTTCTGAATTCACAACGATTCCATCATCAGAAATGTATAAATAAAATTATTATAATAATTTTATTTATACATTTCTGATGATGGAATCGTTGTGAATTCTGAAACCGATCAATTTATAATAATAAATCGTTATATTGGTAGTACGCGTAGTAATTTTTCAATTCAACCTGTAGGATATTGTCTCCCAATTGTAAAATTAACAATCTCGTACCATTACATAAGCCATCATTAATGCTGAGATTTCTAACCAACATAAAAATACAATATACTCTCTCTCAACTTCAATTCATGCCGAGGAAAATTTGGCGGGTTTAAAGTATTTAAATATTCAGGAAGAATAGCATCGTTTAAATCAAAGATTTGTAGAGGGGACTTAGCTATTTACATTTTCGACCGAAGCAGGGTGAATACGCACATTCTAAGCGTTTGTGTGTGGAAAAGGCAAAACAAAACAATCGAACAGTTGTGTAGTAAACAGGTCCCGCCGCGGAAACAGAATATCGCATAACATTCGTCTGGTCCGTTGCTTGAATTTAATAACAAACAACGCACAACGCTACCCGCGACCCGCTGGCCTACGAATGTGCAGACTTCAAAACAAAATCAGCTGTTGCATAAGGACGCCAGGTCCATTCTAGAAGTCTTTGGTTTAAATCTCCGTTATCACAATGTTCAACACTATCCAAGTTTGTACTATATATTTTTTCTGTTTTTATATCTAACAGTTCTGCCACTTTTTTCTTAATGTCTTCAACATCAGAATAGCTGATTAGGTCATATCTATGAATCGCTTTTCTCTAATTGATTCATCCATATATAAGTTCAACGATATCCGAATTATAAATACATCTCTGTGGCAATTTTAAATTGCTATTCATATCGTTCAAAACTCCATCTCCAACATCCAATAAAAACTTGGTGAATTTTTGTTCCTATGGTAGAGCCCGCATATTTTGTGTTTAAGAAAATTTACGGAAATAACTCCAAAGAGAACTAAATTTGATACTTAAATTCACTGTTTCACAGCGGGTAGTATTTATTTGACCTGGTAACAATTGTCAAAAATCTCCTCGCAACACCATAATTTTTCCACCAAACGGAACATCAAGTCTCGTAAGGTTCTGTCTAATGTAATGTAATGAATGTAATGTCTAAAGCATACATTGGCGCCACAGGAGCTTCATCCCAAATAAAAACATCTACACTCCTTAAATAATCTGCTTCTTTTGAATTTTTCTTAAAGTTGGAAGATGAATCTAAAAACAGAGGAACAGGTAACCCAAACGTTTTATGAACTGTTCTGCCATGAGGAAGTAGTGTTGCTGCTATGCCCGTGAAGGCCATGGTACAAACAATTTTATTCTTACTCTTCAGTAAGCTGTAAAGGGTTGTATAAACATAAGTATTACAGGAGCCTCCTGGACCGTCTATATAAAAACATGAAGATTCAGACATTGATTCATTTATGTTAGCATCACATTTACCCAAAATAATAGCTACAATTTCTTTCTTCTTCAAATCTGTTTGCTCCTTTAACATGAAGTAATAATAATCAAAAATGAAATAGTTCAATTTGGCTGGGGCTAACGGAGTACATGCGTCCAATAACTTTGAATTGTTTCTGACGGCGTATACTTTTACAACGACAACAAACATGATACCTACGTACGTACGTACGTACGTACGTACGTACTTTTGGCGATCGGCTCCCGTACGTATTAAAAAGAGGCTGAAACGAAAAATCTGACATCGATAGATCGAAACGGTACGTGTCTATTGCGCATTCTCCACGACTAACATCACTTTTATTAGATAGGATTCAAAATCTGACTTTCGAACACTCTTTATAGTAAATTCGTTCGACATAATCTCTTCAAACTTGAGAATTTGCTTCATCAGTGCTTTTTCATTTTGCACTGTAAATATGCATCTAGCTTCCAATTTTCCCCTATCTGCAGTCTTCTTTCCTTCATCAATTCTGTAAGCAGTAATTGCTTATTGTTTCATGTCATTTTCTGTCCACCGACCATATTTCCCGTGTCTTAGAACTTTGGGTTTTTCCTGTAGTAAGTACCTTAAATTGGACCTGTTCAAAATAGGCAACCGCTGTCGGTTTAATTTGGAAAACTTGTAGTCAAATTAATTTACGTAGCTCATTTTTTAAACGGTTTTATTTAGCTTGCCTTGGGTGTTTGTTTGGGTCAAATCTGGTAATTGAAATTTTACCCTCTTCCTGTTGGCCAATTGATCTGAAATTTGGTACACACCTTTAGTTGTGATGACAATACAATTATGTATATTCAGTATCATTGTAAATCCAAGATGGCCGCCGCCACAAAATGGCGGATTAGATATTTTTTCAACACCCTCAGTATGGTTATAAAATGAAAGAGCTTAACTAGTAGAATACAGTATATCATGAAAAATTCAAAATCCAAGATTGCCGCCACCACAAAATGGCGGATTACTTGTTTTTCAATCCCCCCAATATGGGTATCAAATGAAAGGGCTTAACTACTACAAAACATGGCGGATTACTTTTTTCAATCCCCTCAATATGGGTATCAAATGAAAGGGCTTGACAAGTAGAACACAGTACACTTTAGAAAAATAATAACAAAACAAAAACAAAAAAAAACGGAAAACTTGAAAATAAAATAAGTAAGAAAATTTTTTAAGTTAAACGGTTTTATTGTAAAGAAACATAATAATGATGCAGATAATGTACTAAAAGCTAAAAAATAATTAGGTAGGTACCAGGACCAGTCATCACACCACTCTCCTCATCAATCTAGACTCTAGAGCATTGATCAGACTAAAATAAAATCGTGGGGCGTAGCGTAATCTGAGTAAATATGTAAATGATCGTTCTGCGATGTTGTCTATTGAGAAGATGCAACTAAAGCATACCTATAATGATATGAGCGGTTGACTGTAGATAATAGAAATTCGACTCGCCCCACGATTTTATTTTAGTCTGATCAATGCTCTAGATTGATGAGGGGAGTGGTGTGATGACTGGTACCTGGTACCTACCTAATTATTTTTTAGCTTTTAGTATTACATTATCTGCATCATTATTATGTTTCTTTACAATAAAACCGTTTAACTTAAAAGGACGCAGTGTATGGTAAAATCTAATGAGCCAGTCCGACGTGAACTGGTACTTGACGGGGAACTAATAGAACAAAAATCATCAAATGTAAATACAGTGGGCGGTCATAACAATTTAACAATATTCCTATTTCTTCTAAATAATATTTCTTCCGCTCTTTTCTTCACCTTTTTGTGCAAATAGTCGTCTTGCCTTTTAAGGAAAAAAGCAGATGAAGCATTTCGTCCGCCTGTTAAGGGCATATAAGGGAAATTCCGGGAATATCACAAAAAGCGCACCCCATGCGGATCAACTTGAAACTTTATCAACAAAAGCTGCAAAATCAATTAATTTGACATCAAACTCTACGAATGGTTTAATCTGGCGCAGAGTGAAATGTGTTACAGTGGACACAATGGATCTAAGCGATTAACCTCCCGATGCAGACGCCAGTGAGGTGTTTAGGGTTACTGCACGGTATTGAATTTACTTCTCGTAAGTAGTTTCCACGAAGAGACGAGAGAATGTATCGATTTAGAGCGATGGAAATAGACGACTAAGTTTCGTCCTATCCTATCTAATTCTGGTAGCTTAGCAAGGGCTCATCGAGGATAACGATTTATTCTGAAACGTTCGCTTATTCCGGCCTGTTTAAACTATAGATTTCCGTGTCTCATGTCTACGCAAACTTCCGCAGGCATTAGAAGTTTAAATTGGGTTTTGTATTAACAATAATTTCGTTTCACAAAACGGTCTCCCGACAGCGCTGTTAACTTAGTTGAAGCTGCGAAGGTGTACTCCAGTAATGATTTATCCTACGGATATAAAATGTGTTCATCTGGTTGAGTTCTATTCGAGTAAATTCTAAATTTGTAAAAGCACTTGAATGGTATGATTGATTAGGTGTCAGCATCACACATGCTGCTGAATATGTAGCATACTTACTGTTACGTATAGAGCCCATACAGTATACCTACCGTGTATAATAAGAACTACCTACTCACTTGCTTCTGACACTCCCTCATATTTTGGTTTGCTCAATATTGCAAAAATTCTTCAGTGTATAAAAAAATTCGCAGACCTCGCATCTTACGCAAGTATCATAGGCGTATTGAAAATACCGACACAACTGCTCGGTTTCGAAGATGTCCAACAAAAGTGATCTGTGCCGTTTCAAGTTGGTATATTATTGATACAATAAAATAAATGATTTGTGACAAGCATAAGGCACATAGTCAAACTGACGCAATACGTAACAAAATATTAACGCATCCGTTTTGTACAGTTTGGACTTTTATTGCAACGCGATATCCCTCTTAAACGGTACTCGCCCTCGCCGTACCTTAGTTTACATCTGGCGATCTGGCTAGCCGGTAGCCGCCTCCATCCAATTTATTAGCGGCTTCGACTGCGCGCGCCGCCAACAGAATCTGTCGCGTGTCGATACATTTTTCGTAAGATGAGTCCCATATACACGAGCCCAGAAGTATTTTCAATACTAAAAATCGTGAACCCTCACACAACAATGGTTCTGCGGCCTCTAATAGCAATACGCTTTTAAATACCTAGAAGACAGGATCAATTTAACGTTAGAACCATGTGTTTAATTTGTGGCCGTGGATAGTAGTCGGCAAGTTACGGATTACTATCATTTGTCATTACGGTTCCGCAAGTTGTGGGCATGCGAACAGGTGTTAAATATTGCGTAACATCGCATTTTAGCCAGACCCTTTACTTGTCCTCGCACCAGATACACGCATTTTATGCGAAAAAGATAATGTGGAAACGTGAGAAAAAAATAACGTTTACGGGAGCCGATCCTACCCGGCCCGAGAGTAACAAATCACACAGCTCTCTACGATAACCTACCTACCCACAAACGCTGTACTTGTACTTGTACGAAAGTATAACGCATAACTTGCGGAACTGTAGTACACTTGATGGGATTCCGTAACTTGCGGACTACTATCCACTGCCTTAATTTGTAGAGGATCTGGCAAAAGAAAAAGGAAATCACTTACTTCAATTAAAACTGGTATCGTAGTACTAAATGTTTTATTTGGTTAATTATGTATTGTTTGTCCTTGTTACTATAGGCACGGGTGATTCCACTCGCATAAAAATGCTGCAAGATAGAGAAATGACAATCGTATTATCTCTAGACTGATTTTGTATGAAGACTTATTTGCATACGATGCAAAATACCACAAATTGTGCTACGCAGAGTCATATCAACCAGAAATATAAATTCCCACAAAAATAAAACTGACAGAAATACAAAAAGTTCCGATCGCTTGTTTTCAACATTTTCTTCTTGGATTCAAGAACACATCTTAGATAATAAAGAAAAGCTGCCATTAAGTACCTGCAGGAACACAAAAATATAATTCTATGTTACGTAATGCAGAAAGATCCCCAATACAATCCGCGAAACTGAAAATGAAATTGTCGAAAAGATTTAAACATTTAAAGGCTCTATTCAATTTATTCGTAGACCAGGTCAGGTCAGGTGATTTGTTGTGTTCTGGCAAAGAACTTTTGACAAAAAAATCAAGCATGTAAATGAGGACGCAAGCTCAACAGACGAATCGTCTGATTTTAATCTGGAAACAGCGGGTGATACATTATCAGATTTGCAAATTCTTCTCAGAGTTGCTGCAATTTTAAGAAAATGTATGGAAAATTTTGCAATACCCAATAAGAATTATCCTTCTCCAGATGATATTAACAGTAAAAGTTTCGCCAAACAAGTACCTACCTCATTTACTAGCATTTATTTCGTGGCTATTACAGAAAGAGAGTTTTGAAAATGCATTGAAAGAAGATTTTAAAGGTGGCATTACAACGCTGTTCTTTTGCAGAGTAACTTGGCTGCGTTTTGTCTCCTTCTAGTGCTCGGCTATTCCCCATAGTCTATCCTTTTCACTCGCACGGCTCGTCCTGTGCACCGAAAGTGAATTTTTGACATCGGCGCATTGAAAGTGTTATAGCGGACTTATTTTTGAAACTCGACCATACATTATTCGAAATCATAACTTCGTTATACCATAAGAAAAAACAAAATCTATATCGTGAAAAAAAAGTTATCCAGGTTCAAAGTGGAACGTATTGTTACCGATGTGGCGACATATTTTAGATACGGTGCAGTAAAATTAGTTTGGTTTCTTGTATTTACACAAAATTTACACCATTAAAAACGTAAATATTTCTTCAACAATTTACTGCTTTTTCACCCCTAATTTTTTTTGCTACCACCCAAAAAAGTCGTAATTGCCATTTTTAGGTGCCAAAAGACTTGTAGAATCATCTGTGAGAGTTTCATCTGGTTATACTTTGGGATCACTCAAAGTTAAAATTTTAGTATTTGCTGAATATCGCTGCACTACGACAGAATCTGTCGCCTGTCGATACATTTTTCGTAAGATGAGTCCCGTATACACGCGCCCAGAAGTATTTTCGATACTAAAAAATTAAAACCAGCAAATATTTTGGGAAAATGGATTTGTGAGAGTAATAAGTAGGTAAATGAGATGATTAGTTTCCTGGCAATGCCACTTGCTGGTCGAGGTCTAGGACCTGTATCTTTGCCTGCGGTCAAATCTGCAGAAATAAAATTTTATCTCGAAAGCCAAAAAAGATAAGTGTACAAACCGTTAGCAAAAGTTGTTTAAAATTCAACGTGGAATCCAAAAAAAGAATTATTGATAAGTGAATACATCATGCTGTTTGTACTAAATATACGAGTATCCCCTCAAGATTTATATCAAGTGAAATATTTCAAGGGCTGTTAATATGTTATCTGAATAGCTTGCAAACTCCACATAAGCAGATATTTGCTTTCCCATTTCAGGAATTATCTTTTTTGTATGTTCCCCCAAAGTTATTCGAGAAATTTGAGCATATTGCGCATTATAAAGTTATTCTGTTTATTTTCATTTCGTATTCAAATGTAATTTCTTCGGTGAAACTTCAGTCGACGCCAGGTACTACATAAATCGCGAGACATACAAGTCTTTAAGGTTCCCTTTATTCGGTTTTGGAATGCAGCCAGTTAGAACTATGAGTAATAGGTATCTCATTTTGTCAATGGAAAATGCCAGATGAGTTCCTGCGTGGATCTTTCAATAACACACACGCTTGGTTATATGTAATTTAAGAATCCAAGCCCATTTAATAAAACATTTGAGGTGCCTCAGCATAAAATCATCCGTCCTCTAAACTTCTTATCATGCTAAATGGTCATTTCAAGATAATGAAAGATTAATACAAAGTTTTTTCCAAATTACTTTTATTCAAACAGTTAGATACTTAGGTACTGCTGGTACCAAAGTGCCCCGAGAAACTTTTAAAGAATTCCGGTTACAGAACGCTTTTCTTCAATCTTACAAAACATTTAAGAAAAAACTTTGGCGCTGCTCAAAATGGTCTAAGGAACAAATTATTTCAAAAAAATTTTCGCCAACAATTCGTAGCAAATTGAAAATGCGCCATGTACGTATGTTCAGTAGATATCATACCCATAGCATGATAAAAAAGGACTTGATTTGTTCGTTTTATTTATCCAAAAAAAAACTGAAATTCAAAGAAAGGTGGACGATAAAAAATTTAGCCTTTTATAATGTTTTTGTTTCATATCATCTCTGAGCATATATGGCCAGTTTAGTTGCTTGTGTTGAACAGCCCGCGACGAAATGTTGCAATGACTCAATTTGGTGGTAGTGGCCCAATAGGAAGGTTCGGAGAAAAATAAGATGATCTATTTTTGGCATGAAAATGACAGAAAATTGTTATTGTAATTGATTTACGGCGAAATTTTTTTTCTACAAAATTTTTTTGCGGCGTAATAAGCGAAAGAAATTAGCTTATCAAGCCCACATGCTAGTTCGCTTTGTTATTGGTTTGACGTCAGAGATTCGTAAGGCGCTCCTCCCACTTCTCTTGAAGTGCCCGCGAAGCGGTAGGTACCTATCTCCTAACATACTTATTGGGACTATTTCGAGCGTGAATTTTTAAAGTAAGGTGTCAAGGAAACATAAAACAAAGACAACATAATCGATATAACGATGCAACAAGGGTATCAAAAGTCCGATTCACATAATTTGCCATATTTATGTAGTAGATAAAAAATGTCCCGGTAAATGTGGAAATGGTGTGTGATTCTTGCATCTAACCCCAATTTCAGTCAACCTCAAAACAGTAGTGTAAAAGCAGACCGGTATAAGTAAAACAAATCAACAATTTATTAACTGTACATGCCTTTTATAATTCAGTATAAGTAGGTATGCAGATTGTAGATACCTGGTTACTTCTGTTTGTAAAATAGGTACCTACCTATATTCTCTAATACAATACAATACATACCTACTCATTTATGTAGGTATGTATACCTAAGTGATTGACAAGTTATCAAGTTAACAGTTTTATAACGGATTGGAAATTTTTTAAAAAAACGGAAACAAATACAACTCACGCGAATCAAAAAACTACGCTACGTAGGTACTAGGTACTTGTTTAACAAAAAGAAACAACTGCTATATTCTGGAACGGTTAATGTAGAAACTCGGAAGAGACTCTTAAAGACGCATGTATGGAGTACGAAATTATACCTATGGGTGCGAAACTTGGACAATGGGAGGAGCGGATTGAAAAAGAGTAGAAGCGTTTGAAATGTGATGCTACAGACGGGTGTTGAAGATACCGTGGATAGACAAGTTAGCAATAAGGAGGAATTAGAAAGAGTTGGGGAAAAGAGAAAAGTATGGAAGACAACAAAGAATAGGGGATAGGATCGTAGGATGGTAGGACACCTTCTGAGACACAAAGGAATAGTTCGCGACATACTAGATTCAGAGATAGGAATAAAGAGGTTGGAGCAGATTAGACTACTGCTCTCAAATAGTTGGGGATGTAGAATGTTCTACTTTTACGGAAATGCGTAGGCTAGCTCAGGGAAAGGATGGAGGTACGCGTCTTACCAGTCTTCAAAAGAGAACTATATGGTGACGTACTATTTAATTATTATTGTAAAACAGTTAATACAATTTCCTTTTTTAGTTCAGGGAGGGAACGCTACGGCGATTCAGTATTTGGCTCCGTCATGCTCCTAGCATCCTGTTTCAAATTATGCTAACCGTAACACGTTACCAAGTACCAAGGTGTCCCAGAAAACTGTCGATAAATTACATTATGTTCGATTTTATTTAGAGTGACTGCAATGGGGCAGCCGATAATTTTATAAACTTTTGCAATGATAAACTAACTCGCGAAAATATCGATAATGCTGACCGATTTTCCTTCTGGCTCCAACGAACCACTTTTTCCGTTTTATTGGCGTGTTGTACGATGTATTAGTCTGGGTACAAAACAGAAAACACCAGTTAGAACCAGTTAATAATATTTAACAATTTAACTACACATGCATATGCATAATACTTATGGGACTGCTGCGCGCTGAAGCTGGGATTTGTATGTTATACTAAGTTCTGACGTCACGCGGCCTACTCTCGCTGCAAGGTACGATTTCTAGCCTCGCACCGACGGAAAACTTTGCAACGGCTTCACAGGCGAAGCAATTTTTTTTAACAAAAATTAACAACATAACTGCCTTCAGTATAATAAACTCTATCAATTTTAATGAAATTTGAAAATTACCGAACCTGCCTATTTGGAGTATCGCGAAGTGTATTGTGTCGGTTGTGGGGAAGATACCAGGAGACTGGCGATGTGGCCGAGAGACACGAAGGCCGTGGAGGAGAAACAACACCTCCTGCCCAAGCTCGATTTATTATTCTTCAAGCCAGGCGTAATGCATCAATTACGTCACGAGAACTTTCTGCGGATCTCCAAAATATACCTTGTGTCCCATTAAGAGAGGTCGCCGTCTATATCTCACAAACCGTTAATCATACAGCTTTGACATAAAAATATTTTCCGTAAATATGGTCCTGAAAAGTCGCTGGAAATTAGTTTCGAGTTTCTAAAACGACCGCTAGGGGGCGCAACATATACCGTCAATTACAAAAATGACTTTTTCTCAGATCGGGCAGATAAAACATATTCCAAGCATTGTTTGTAATGTGAACGATAGAGTTGAAAAATACGTTTCCAATGACACTAAGTTTGCTAAATTCTATTGAACCAAACCGGAGTTACGACAATTTGAATGTAACAACGATTGGCGCCCCCCCCCCCCCCCCAGCCCTTTCATTTCAAGAGATGGAGCAAAAACTATGGGACAAAAAGTTTGCAAAAATCTTAAGGTTTGAGATGTGGGTCACTGGAATATAGGTATATTGTATCGGAAAATATCTGAGAAAAGGCCATTTTTGTTATTGACCGTATATGTTACGCCTCCTAGTGGTCGTTTTAGGAACTCGAAACTAATTTCCAGCGATTTTTCAGGACCATATTTATTGAAAATATTTTTTTCCCAAAGCTGTATGATTAACGGTTTGTGAGATATAGCCGACGACCTCTTTTAATGGGACACCCGGCACATGCAGTAGCGGTTTCTGACCAAACCATCAGAAATCGTATCCATGAAGCTGGTCTTCATTCTTCGCCACGGCAATCGCGAAGCTCGTCTTGAATGGGCTGAAGAGCGTGCTCAATGGGGTGAAGCAGGATGGCCCAAGGTTCTGTTTAACGACGAATCTCTGTTCGGATTTCAACCTGATAACAGAAAAACTGAAGTGTGGCGAGAGAACGAGGCACTTTCAGGAAATTCACAGTTACCGAGGAGGTTCTGTGGTCATATGGGCAGGAATCGATTTGCACCAGAGAACGGACCTCGTTTGTCTGGATATAGCCATGAAGCAGCGGCTTTATATTGAACAAGTTCGTGTAACTATTGTGCAACCATATTCATATGCTGCTGGTCAAGACTTGGTTTATATGCAGGACAATGCTCATCCTCACATTGCACATGAGGTACAAAATTGGTTTGAAGAAGAGAACATTGCCCTTTTGCCATGGCCTCCTCAGTCTCCCTACCTTAACTCCATTGAGTATGTGTGGGACATGCTGCAGGGACAACTTCTTCCAGTTATGGCAAACATTAAAGGCCGTTTTGCATTTGAAAAGCAGTGGGCCCTTTTGCCACAAGATGCAATCGATAGGCTGATTTTAAGTATGCCTAGGCGGTGCCGGACAGTCATTAATGCCCGAGGAGGCAATACACCGTATTAAATTAATTAACAAATTTTAAAAAAAAATTGTTTTTCAATTAAATGTTTATTTTCATAAAAAAATAATGCAAAACATTACAAGTTTATTTTTAATCAATTTTGAGCAGTGTATCTTGTAATCAAAATCAATATGCCAGGGTATATTTTTTCTAAGTTTATGGACTGAATATAGTTTTGTAAAAATAAGTTTGGTATTTGTTAGACGAATTAGTTTGAAGTCAAGCATAAAGTAAAATGACGGCTTATATCATCTTAGTGCGGCTTCCAAGAGCTTGCATAGCTAATATGGACTTTCTGGATATTTCCGACGTCTTTGAAAAAAGAAGAGCGCCGTGTTAAAGCACGGAAATTGAATGTACAAAATGTCGTCCCCACGACTTCCCTCGAGACTTTCCCAAGAGATTAAACTACAAGAAAAGTTGGCAACGGTGAGACCTCCAGCCAGTTTCGTAGCGGTTCATTAGGCCAAGGTCAAATAAATAATGATGGGAAAATTCGCTAACTCATATTTGTGTATGCGTATTACATCATCGTTAATATCCACTCACTGTTGAAGGGAAAAGGGAAAAAATTAGGCATCCGTGAAAAATTGTTGCCGTCTCGACTCTGAAATAAATCGCTTTGGAATTAATTGTGTGTTTACGGGAATGGATTTCGGTTTGTTACGTTTGATTAATGTATCCGCAGACTTGGAGCTTTCCAAAAATGCCCTTTTTATTTCAGGCAAAAAGCGTGCTAGTTATGACTTATGATGCGTGCTCAAAGCAAACTAACGTACACTAAACTCCTAAAATATTCGACCCGACAAAAAATACTATGGCAGAATTAATGAATGGAAACTTAAAATTCGTTGTTACAAGGTTAACATGAGACGAAAACCAAAAAAAAAAACTTGTGTGTGTCAGCTCCGACGCACGACTGGTGTTTACTCCTTACGAACGATTATTTTAACTTCAATCACTTGATAATTTTGTTTATTGTACAGAAATATACGTATCCATAGATACATACATCATTTCAATATGAAAGGTGCGCGAGGTGTGTTGCGCAGAAGAACGTAAGGCCTCACTTTTAGTTAACGCTTGATTTTACTCCTCATAAAATTTCCGTACCGCGGGCTATAACTGAAAATCGATTCTTAAGGAGTAAACTCCAAAAAGTAACTTTAAATATTATGAACATATTGCTCCATAGTAATGGTGTCGTTCTCCAGGTTGCACTTTAAATATTTTTGTGACAGTATTTAAAAAAAAATCGAGAAGATTTTCTTTTTGAACGAATATGTTAGTGCTGCTTAATGCCACCTTTATCCAAAGTTGCTCAAGACATGGCCTCTGTAGAACGTTAATTTTGGAATAAGCAAAATAACTTTTCATGTAAATACCCACGCCTCCTCGAACCAATCTATCCGTCCGGTCAGAAGTGTAACCCGGGACGTGAACTAATCGACTGTCTAAACCCAAATGAAGCCAAGTCTCTGTCACACATACAGTATCATATAGCCACAACAACCTATTATGATTCTTCAGCTTGACAACTTCCGGCGGGACACACTGTATCTTTTCTCAACTCTTTTCTATCATTAATCTCCATTCTCCATTTCTCAGTTCTCATCTTTCATGTCCCCCGTCCTCTACGGTGGCTTGGTTTCCATGCTAACAATTTTTCCTTGGCCTTAAAAGTCTTTGATCTCAGTAATACTCTCAGTAGTTTCCGGTCGAATGTTTTTAATTTCTGGTAGCTTTGTTTTGTCGATTTCATTAATTCAACTTCGTGTGTTAAAGGCACCATAACTGTTTCCTGCACTCCCATTTTGTCATCTGCCTTATATTTTTTCCACTCCACTCCACTCCACTCCACTCCACTCCACTCCACTCCACTCCACTCCACTCCACTCCACTCCACTCCACTCCACTCCACTCCACTCCACTCCACTCCACTCCACTCCACTCCACTCCACTCCACTCCACTCCACTCCACTCCACTCCACTCCACTCCACTCCACTCCACTCCACTCCACTCCACTCCACTCCACTCCACTCCACTCCACTCCACTCCACTCCACTCCACTCCACTCCACTCCACTCCACTCCACTCCACTCCACTCCACTCCACTCCACTCCACTCCACTCCACTCCACTCCACTCCACTCCACTCCACTCCACTCCACTCCACTCCACTCCACTCCACTCCACTCCACTCCACTCCACTCCACTCCACTCCACTCCACTCCACTCCACTCCACTCCACTCCACTCCACTCCACTCCACTCCACTCCACTCCACTCCACTCCACTCCACTCCACTCCACTCCACTCCACTCCACTCCACTCCACTCCACTCCACTCCACTCCACTCCACTCCACTCCACTCCACTCCACTCCACTCCACTCCACTCCACTCCACTCCACTCCACTCCACTCCAGCAAGATAGAGACGAAAGAATTCAAGATTATGAACCTTACCATCGATGCTTTCCCGCCGGAGTATGGAGTTCCAATTTTTTTGTTTTATCATATCCTCGCATACACTATCGCGAATAATTTCAGAATTTCGTTCGTCTCCTGGACATATTTATTGCCTTTTGCGAGTTTTAGCCTAAAGAACATCAGAATGAGCAACCACCTTTACTAAATATTCCTGATCTTTTATTAAAATTTCGTTTAAGTTCTTGTTTTCACTTCGATATTTCCGAATAAGTTTGGCGCGGCTGATACACGCACTTGATAGTGTACAATCGACAACGTCCTTGATGGGCCGTACCATTAAGAGTTCACGTAATAAATAAAACTTAATCAGCAAATTTGTCAAAGTCAGAACAGGCAATGGGCACACCGACCCTTCTGCGTGTTTAAATTGCGTTACCACCCTTACACTACACAAACCCAGTTTCTATTTTTGAACCGAACTCGCGACTTTCGAATAAATTAAGACAACATCTAAACGGCTACGTATTTCTTGTCGCACTGACCGCGTTTTTGTTTAGAGGACGCCTGTTTACGATAAGTTAAGTTCCTATTTTATTAATTTGGCTCTTGAGGGTAGAAATGATTTTTATTTCCTGATCTAATAATGGCATGTTCGAATACTGTTTTATAGGAAGATCAGAAAGATATAGTATGTCTGGTCAAGGACATTTCTTTGTATTATTGAAGTTTACTCCTTAAGAATCGATTTTCTGTTATAGCCCGCAGTACGGAAATTTTATGAGGAGTAAAATCAAACGTTACGTTATCTGTCACATTGAAATTATGTATGTATCTATGGATAGGTGCGGGTGTTTATGTCTGACTGCACAGAGCATGGAAATAGTGAAAATAGGGTGGCATAGAGTAGATATGACAGTTGGCGTTGTAAAGTCAGCATTTGCAGTGTTTCTTCGTTCCTAAATTTGTTGAATCTTTTGATTTAATATGGAAAAACCTAATACCGTTGACTGATTATTGGGTAGACGCACAAGTATACGGCTGTAAATGATGCCTGCAAGACGTATCGGTCGCTAGGATTTCTCGCGTCGTCCACCTAGCGGTGGTTGAAAGCATTTAATAATATGAATAGTATTGAATAGCGTCGGTAACACGGTAGTTATCTAGAATCATATCCCAAACAAGATGCCGGGACACCTGCGATCGGCTGCTTTGATGTATGGAAGCCAGTTTGCAGCTGGGCATATCAGCAAGGACCGTATGTAAAAATTTTGAGGGCACCACAGAATTGAATCAAATTTTATTTTTACTTTGGAAACATCGCAAATATAAACAACTATTAAAGGTATTCTGTTATTAATGAATTATTAATTATTAATAAAAACAAATAAAAGTAAAATAAGTAAATAATATCTAACAGAACTCGACTCAACACAGTTTTGGAATTGTGTATAAAATCTAATATTAAAATTTGTGCTGTTATAAAATACAAGTTCTCATACTGCACATGTATTGCACTTAATATGAAATTTTCATTTACACATAAAAGTTACGTACCCAATTACACTATCTTATAAGATTTGTTTTTCTGAAAAAAAAATTTAAAAATGTTTCCAAATTATGAGTTTTCGGTTTCTGGTTGTTTGATTGAAATTATAAAGTGAGTTGTTGCTTGCCCCTCCCTGACCATTAAGATTTCATAAACAGAAGCCCGCCCCCAGAAATTTTATTCAGACGCGTCCGCCCGAGTCCCGCATTACACAATACCAGTAAAATGACGTTTAAGTAATTCGTTATTGAAAGACACAGGCAACAATCTCGGTGGGTGTTCAGGTATAGTACAGAGCTGCCATATTGTTCTCCTACGGCTACACGAGCTCTGCGCCCGCAAGGGTCCGCGTTTTTTGCTTGTTTCTACATCATATTTTTGCCAAAAAATGCGTGTGTCTGGTGCGAAAGGGCAAGTGAAGGGTCTGTTTTAAAAAAGCGTTCTCTCAGCTTTAGTTTTTTTTTACACTTCCAAAACACAAGGACTCTGTGGGGCGTCGGGACTGGGGCGGATGCGTCTGAATAAAATTTCTGCAGCCCGCCCTGGATCTTTGCCATTGATGCAGGCGGTCAGCGCCTACCAAAGTAATAATTTATGTTTGAAGCTGTCGGATTACCGCGTTTGGCGGTGTTACAAAAACACCGACTATGCATAACCGCGAACGCGTCTATGCCAAGTTTTTTTTAAATATCAGTATACTTGGAACTCAAATCAATATGTTAGAACCAAAATCAGTAGTTCTAATGGCAAATCAGAGGTCTGGCAACACTGGTGACACCAACCCAGGGAACATTTCTCAAGCTAAAAATTAATATTTGTTTGCCATTACTGACCTAGCGATTGTGTTTCCACGGTATGCCGCTGCTTGTGAGAGCGCCGCATATCGGCAAATCGGACGTTTTGAGACACATGATGGCTAAACAGAGCTCTTGAGAGAGATGAACAGAGTTTTGGTATAAAATATTTTCACGGCTGGATGAGGCGCGCTTTAACCAGTGGAGGTTACCCATCTTCCCAATAGTCAATCAACGCTAATACTAAATATTCCAAATATTGCTTAGTGCCGAAATGTGAATCAACGCCTATTCGAACATAAGGAAAAGTATTTATTTCATTGCCAGTGGGATCGACGTTTAGCAGATTGTCACTTAATTACTGAATTTATAAACAATTTATATTTTGATGTAGTTGGACATTTTCGAACATAAACCATCTGATAAATACATATTTGGGTATAAATCTGACGTTCGCGTGTACCCTATTATCAAGCGACTGAAGTTAAAACAATCGTTCGTAAGGAGTAAACTCTAGTCGTGCGTCGGAGCTAACACACACAAGTTTTTTATTCTCTACCTTCTTGTTTTCTATTTAGAATGGAACCGCTGATTTTAAAATGCCTGGTCTTTCACTCATCTGTTTCATACGCCAAATGACAGTGACACAGTAATTTATTATACTCGACGCGACGACAACGTCAGCATCCCTAGAAGTTGAAGACTAATCTAAATCTAAACTTACACTACGCTGCTATAAATACGAAATCTCCTACTACGGAAGTAAAATTAATCGATAAACCTATAGGGTTTCTTAAAACTTTTGGGACACAAGAACAATAAAATAGGTTTCTTAGAACTGAAGGGTAAGTATTTATGGCTAGTCTTCAATTCCATCTACCTGATAAATCTACACAGGATTGAGTTTGGAATCGCAAGTTAAGACTACTACTTTTATTTTTGCTACTTAGGAAGTAAAATAACCCAAGACGGTAGGAGCACTAAAGATATAAAACAAAGAATGGCGCAGGGACGAGTTGCGTTTAACAAAAAGAAACAACTGTTATGTTCGAGAACGGTTAATATAGAGACTAGGAAGAGACTCTTAAAGTCGTATGTATGGAGTACGGCATTATACGGGTGCGAAACTTGGACAATAGGAGAAGCGGATAGAAAAAGAGTAGAAGCGTTTGAACTGTGGTGTTACAGACGCATGATGAAGATACCGTGGATATTTAAGGTTAGCAATAGGGAAGTATTAGAAAGAGTTGGGGAAAGGCGAAAGGTATGGAAAACAATAAAGAGTAGGAGAGATAGGATGGTAGGACACCTTCTAAGACACGAAGGAATAGTTCGCGACATACTAGAGTCAGAGATAGGAATAAAAAGAGGTAGGGGTAGGCCTAGATTAGACTACTGCTCTCAAATAGTTAGGGATGTAGGATGTTCTACTTTTAGGGAAATGCGTAGGTTAGCTCAGGATAGAAAAGAATGGAGGTACGCGTCCAACCAGTCTTCGGACTGAGAACCTTATGATGATGATCGCTGTACTTCCCAACTCAAAAATATTAATGATATTGAATTTATAGCAATGTTAAACTTATTTGTGGCCGTATTTGTAATGTGCTTGATGCTCCTTGAAGCGAGTTAAAATAGACCGAGTTGAGAGTCTATTAACTAAAAATCCAAAACTAGCCTCTTTGTGCTGACTACTACAGTGGTTCGAATCTGCAGTAATGTACCGAGCTGTACTGGTTTCTTTCCTATAGACTCAAATTCTAACTTACTGTCTTTCCTAATTACCAAAATATCTAAAAATGGAAGCTGCCATTCTCTTTTTATTTTATAGAATTGAATCTACTGTTTAAGTCGCTCAAAAAATCTTCAATGTTACATTTACTAGTGTCAAAAATGCCAAATATATCGTCTGAATATCTCGCCTACACCTTTGGAAAATATAGGAGCTCATCTTTCAGTTGGGTTTCAAATTTTCCCATGAAAATTTCTGCAATAAAAGGAGAGAGGCAATTTCTCATGGCTGTGCCGCCACTTTGTTGAAAAAATAATCCACTGACTTTGAAACAATTCTTCTGCAAATTGGTTGAATTAATATATTCTTTGGCAGTTTGTTCGTCAATGTTATTTTTACTAAGGAGTTCATACAAGTACTCCAAAGCCTTTGGTGCAGGTATCTACACTGGTAAAAAGTGGGCTGACGCCGAATTTACAAAATCTACTTGGAAATGCGAAAGATAAAACGGAACCCATTCATAAAGCGGGAATTTATCAAATAGCATGCGGAAATTGCGACAGAAAATATATCGGGCAGTCAATTCGGTCTATTTTAACTCGCTTCAAGGAGCATCAAGCACATTACAAATACGGTCGTACAGATAAGTTCAGCATGGCGTCACACGAACCATAAACTCAATGTCAATAATATCAAACTCTTCAAACCAGGAAATAATAAATTTGTTTTAAACGCCTTGGAAAGTATAGCGACATATAAAAATAAGTGTAGTTATCTTCACAGTAATTATGGTTAGATTCCAAATTCAACCCTTTATACATTTATCAGATAGATAGAATTTAAGACTAACCTTAAATTCTTACCCTCCAGATCTAAGAAACCAATTTTATTGCTCTTATGTCCCAAAAGTTCTAAGAAACCCTATAGGTTTATCGATTCATTTTACTTCAGTAGTAGGAGGTTTCGTATTTATAGCAGCGTACGATGCTGACGTTGTTAATCATAATTATTGAAAATGAAATTTTACAAATATTGAATTTCACGCCAAGTAAGTATAAAATCCTTGGCAGCATGAGGTTTGGCCACTGTTATATTTTCTTTGACTTTGATGACTGTCTCGATCCTATGTGGCATAAAAGGACCTTTAGCTCCATAAAGTCTCCTATGATAAATGCACTAACCCACATAATTAAAATTAATATTAAGACAAATCATTATCATACATCTGCGTTTATGCCGTAGCGTCAACAACATCCAAAGCCCACTCTGACTTCTTAATGGAAGCTCAACATGAACCTCAATTATTTATAATATGAACATGTGAAATACGTAATGTAATACCGCAACACCATTTTGCGTGCTGATATTTAAGAACAACTAGCGAGATGATGATGCAAATCTCCGGCACACAAAAACTAAAAGAAAATCCTCTTACAAGCAAGCTAGCTTCGTCAGTGCTTTTCACGTAAGGCCTGTCAAAGTTGCGATTATATTTATGTGGAAAAAATAGTCAGGGAAACCATTAAGAATAAACCATTAAGAATAAAATAAAATAAAATAAAATAAAACAAAACAAATAAAATAAAATAAAATAAAATAAAATAAAATAAAATAAAATAAAATAAAATAAAATATGTCTCATTCTTTGTACTTATCCATTTCGAAATATGCCATAGAAACGTATAACACTTACATCATCTCTGGCAAAATTAATATAACTTTGACGTTTTCTGTGTCAAAGCAACCTCGATATGCGACATAAATTTTTACTTCCATGTTCCTTAATAAGGAAATGTGCGTGCGTGCGTGTGTCCGTACAGATTTTTTGGCTTACGATAACTCTCGTAAAAATCAACCGATTTTAAAGATTTTTTGTCAATTTATGTCTCTACAAGGACACCAGGTCTATTAATTTCGATGATAATTAAATTAGGCATTCTTTTATCATAAACATTTTAATTGTTAAAACAAGAATTGTGGCTAAACCATTAAAATTATAAAAAAAAAAGTATAAATAGGAAACGTTGCTTGTTCCAAGACCAAAAATTTTTGTTACTATGAATTTTGCCGTATTCAATAATTTTTAAAGTTATTCATACTTAAGCATTTAAACACAAACATGTCGATTTTGGCGAGAATTGTTTTACGCATTATTTTGTTTTATTCAATGGAAGCCATGCATGAGTCTTTATTTTTTATTGGTTGCAGTCCATGGATCTTTACAACTTGTCTTCCCTGTGTTTTACTAGATACCTGTTAAGAGGTCTTCAGCGAATATTCATATACTCAGTCTTGTTCTATATTATCAAGTTTAACTCCCCCCTGGTTGTGATTTTGTTTCCACTTTTTTAAGTCATCATCAATGTAAACATTAAATAACTTGGGCTATAAGTTGCAGCACTACCTGCGACCTTGGTTTATTTTAATGCAGTCGCCATTAAAATTTGGACCCTCTGTCATAACTTTGGTGTTGTCATTAATTGCATTCAACGAGATAACGTGGATAACCCTGTTCCATTAATATGTTCCAAAGAAAGCTTCTGTGTACCCGATTGCAACTTGTTAGAGCTTGATCTACCCTTGCGGAATTCCTGCTGTTCTTCCCCTAGATTTGTCTCAATGATGGTTTTCAATCATGTATTCAATATTCTTGTGAATATATTATAACCCGTATTTAATTAACTAATTACTGTGAAGTTATTTGTATTAGTTCGGCCACTTTTTATATAAAATGGACGTTTTACTGGCGATTTTTCACGCTTCTGGATTTTATTGTTATTCTAGTAGGTGGAAAAGTCTGTTTTAGGAGCAGCGTCTCAAGTTTTATGTGTTTTTCTTCGACCACCACTGTAAATGGTCAATATTGTACAACCCACAATGTCAGTAAGCGGGTTCTTACGCACGACTAATATTCGTTACTATAGTCACGACCTAGTTACCTATACCTATATTTTCACTGTTTGTTGTTATCAAAGACGTCCTATTTCTATAGAAACCAAGATACACTTTAATATAGCTGAAAACGTGCGATAAGAAAATATTTTCCGTCTTAGTTTGAAGCACGCAAAAATGGATTTTGCATCTATCCTAAGACAACAAGTCAAATCTGACATTTGATTTCACAAGTTTCCGAGTTGTCAGTGTTAGATGTCAAATTAGATACGAGAAAATTAAATCTTTTAGGAGAGTGAGCATCGAGTGGGCAAGTTAAAATATTAGATATAAGTTACCAGTTGGGCACACGTTCGAGAATCTACCAACCAAAATCTACGGACGGATGTAATAAATTCGTAATACCTGCTATCGTTATTCATTGGGAGTAAATGTTGTTTCGGTGTAACATAACGGCTAGGAACTCACGCAGTCTTTCGACAGCGAACATCATTCCCTAATGGGTGTGTGGAGAAGAGAATTATACCGTCTTGCGATTGGCACAATTCCCACCAGTATAGGTGATGGAGGTTTGTTGTGTATAGGCAATTAAATTCGATGCAAAAGAACTCTGCACAGAATTTAACCCCAAGAGCGGCGGCTACTCACTGCCAGGCAACTTAAAAGTGTAATAAATTTTCTGTACTATTTTTATTACTTATAGTAACTGAAAATTTAGGACCCTTTGAAAGTACATAATTCAGTTTCATTTTTGTTAAAAATTGTAATTTATAAATTTTGAACTAAATGGCATTTTGACGGAATTTTGGTTGTCGCTTTGATTATAAGAATTTTGAGTATTATTCAAATTTTCAATTTTTTTACATTGGTTAAGGTAAGTTTTGATGCATGATTTCACTGACACGGCTTTTAATGATGTCATCTATGTTGTCAAACTCTAAGGGATGTAGTTTATAAGACAGTTCAGAATGCAAAAACCTTTAGTCCCGGTTTTTCAAAGAATCCAACACCGCGCTGAGAGAAAGGTTTATTTATATCAATGTGAATTTTATTTATGGGAAATAAATGGTAGATCTGTATACAGCGAAATGAATATGTCAGTTCCATTAGCTAAATCATCTACTTCGAGATTTTATTTCAATTAATTTCATAATTTATTTGACAGAAATAAACCACAGAGTTTGTTAAAATATATTACTTATTTGTGACAAGTAAATTATATATTTGTAGCTACCAAATAAATTATTTGCCGCAAATAAATAATGTATTTTAACAAACTCTATTATTTCTTTCTCTCAAATAAATTATGAAATAAAATCTCCAAGTAACGGATATATTTACTTCCTTAATTGAACTGACTTGTTTTTATTTCATTGTATACCTTGCAGGTGGCAGGTCTGCCATTATTTATTCGACAGAAATCAAATACACATTGTAAGATTGTTGTTATGTTGTTCAAACTTTTATTAATAATTAACAAAAGTACAGCAACAATAATATCTGAAATAATATAAAAAACGTATACTTTATTTCTTCTTGCTTTCGGCTGGCTGAAATCCAGGGTCCTTTTGTATGGAGTGGCTTAACAGATATCAGCGAGAGCTTGGCCCGCGCCATCTAGCGTCGGGTAGCGCTCACTACTTGATGCGCTGGGGCGGCTGGTTAAGTAGATAATATAAATATACCTTTCTCACAATGTTCAGCTCTTCCTCTAAAAGTCTAAAATGACATTAGCCACAGCCAAACATAAGTGTTTATTTGTTACAAATACATCATGGCTTTTGTTTCAAAGGCAATATTTATTTAAGCGAAATCATAGAATTAGCTTGAATTAAATTGCGAATAATCGTGAGAAATAATATATATTTTCCACAAATAAAGATACCAAATCAAGCATTTTATAATGGGAGATATACCAAAAAAGTTGCGGTAAATAAGGTTTATCTAGAAGAAGTAATTTTTAGTTTTTAACAAGTCACTGTTATTCTACAGTCATATTTATTTGTTGGGAACTACCCATTTTTCTCAGTGCGAATTAAGTCTCTGACACCGGCTTCGTTGCTATGATACCGGCTTTCTGATTGGTTGCATCATAGCAACGAAGCCGGTGTCAAACTTAACCCAGTGTTGGATTCTTTGAAAAACCGGGCCAAAGATACCTAGATATCCAGTAAAACCGTCAGTTCCGTATCTTTAGCCTCAGTACGAGATTCCAAATTTCTAATTCTAAAAATTTCATTACTCTATATAATGTCGGTATCAAATTTCTACTGATAAATTAATCCTGTCTAATTAGTGCATCAGCACGAACTTGTGGTTGGGTGTAGGTGAACTACACTGAAATAAGAGCTCATGTAATGAAACACTTGGAAGCAGGCTGCAGGATGAATAACTTATGTCCCCGATGATTTAATTAAGGTCTCTTCCATGCAATATGTCGTTTTCGTAATTAATACCGTTCATTTGCTTGAGAAGGATGCAAGACAAATTTGAATTAATGAGGAAAAAGTTTTTCAATTAGTATAAAACTGTGACACTAAATTGCATAGAAGTTGTTTTGTGAGTAGGCAGTGATGACCCATTTTCACTAATTGTAATAGTATATTATACACGGGTTTATAATGAATGCTATTATTACCGAGGATGAAGTTTACAACACGAGCGAGTGAAACGAGCGAGTTTTGTAATCATCCGAGGTAATAATAGCATCATTATAACGAGTTGTATACTATACTTTGTCCACGACTATCAAAACAGATTCCCAGAAAGAATTTACCTTCATTTCCCTTCTCCAGTGTAAGAAAGATTCATACATACGCTCTCAGGTATAATTTTCTTGGTTTTTTGGGCAATGAATCTAATGAGGCAAGTTCTGTAGCTTCTTTTATTGCTGGTGCTGTTAAAGAAACCTCGTTTTCACTCTCACTACTCATTATATCTTCTTTTTTAGAATATGCATTTCAAATTAAAAGCAAACCATGCTGATTTGACGTTTCAATTTGAACTGACACATCGCGATCGCGGCCTACTAAATAAATGTAAAAAAGAGTCAAAACGATGTTCCTATTGGTGTAGTGAATAATATTCATTAATCACTACAGTGATTAATGTATCTAATTATGATTGAATAAACACAAGTATAAAGAGTATATTATAAGATAGTCGTGGACAAAAATATTTAATTTAAGGAAACTCCTGCAGACGTATACTTGTGTATTATTTATCAATACCTAGTTGCATCATAATTCGAGTCAAAATTATTCAGGGCTAAATGGTCCGCAGGCGCTACGTTTACAATTATGTTTACAATTATGAAACTTGAATTGCCTCTGTAACAAGTTTTCTAATCTATCTCACTGCAGTTGCTAAGTCTTCTTCATGGCTGCAGAAATTGTTCCATAGATGGTCTCAATAGTTGCAGAAATTCATTAACAAATAGTGGTCATAGAGACATACTATTAATTTAGAAGGGTAAGAAGGCACCTGATTACGGCACGTGAATTAAGTCAAATGCTAAAATAAACTTCCATAAGAAAATACACGCGATTTTGGCGTCGAATTCCCATAACCCATCTACTCCCGAGATTCCGCCAAAAAGAAGAAATAAGCAAATTTTCTCTGTATAACAATATGATAGTCAATATCGTTCAATGTTCAAAATTTACAGATAGAGAGGCTAAAATTTCCTCAACACACACTAAAACATTAATAATTTACCCCTCTACTCTCCAACGATTTAATTACGAAATATTTTCAACGAAAGCAATGTTGCTTGTTGCTTGTGTTCATTACCACCACCATATTTCAAACGCAACAGCGTACTGTCTGTATTCAGAATGGTTTCCTAGACATTTTAATAAACCCGCCGGTCTTTTGGTACATACTCTGTCAGAGCTATATATAATACAGTATGCCAAACCGTTATTGTCTGATATAAGGAACAAAAGACCATGAAAATAGTAATTGTGCCATTGTGTTGCATCTATTATACAGTGAGGTTTAATAATTGTCACAATATTTCAATATTACTCATCTGTTGCAATTTCACGTAAACATATGGAGTATTATATTCTCATTTAACGTTGTTTCCGAAATACATAACCTCTTAGGTATTGCAGCAGCATTGAAATAAATTCCTTAAGAGCCCGACACACAAATTTACTAAGAATCTGGGGGGTTCAGGGGTACGGTGAACCAATTATAGCTTGAAAAATACTTCACGTAGTAGAGCGCAATGCATATACGATGAGTAAGAGTAACGATGTCTGCGAACCTGCGGCAAAAATTATGTGGGAAAGCAGGGTACTAGTCGCCCAAACTAATACTGAGAATGAACTTGTTGCGCGCACTCCCGATTTCGAAATTGACTGAATTAGCTGAGCGACTTTGTTCAGTAGCCGAAAGGCAGGCGAGAGCACGAGCTACGACGAAAAACTCCGAATGCAACGGTACCGATGTATACTCACAATTTTTTTGTTTTTCGGTCGAAATTGAAAATTTTATGTCTTCTTAGAAGCCAGAGGTTCAGTATACTACTGCCGTTAACCAGATTCTGAGATTTTCTTTTCAGGAAAGTTTTATTAGGTTCTATAAAAAGCAGTTTTTCGCCACTTGTAACATTCGACTTCGTTTATTGTTTTCATATTTTTTTAACAAATTTCGAAACAGCAGTAGTAGATTTGTATTTTAAGAACTGTTTGCAATCAAAAACAATTTACTTAATAACATTTATAGTTTTTGAAATATTTACAAACAGGCAAACGTCTACCGTACTCCCAAAATTCCTGTGTGTCGGGCTCTTAAGCAGTGAACTAATAAGGAACGTCAATTTTCTTGATCTGATGACGAACAACCAATATTGTTCAGTCATCACTAAAGTTACCTATTTATTTTCAATTTTCGACTGTTTATTAGTCTTAAAAGATGACATTGAGACGATTCATAGTGCAGCTAGGACCTAAAAGTTGAAAACTGTCTCCCATTTTCTTAAGGCGTTCTTCCTTTCCTGCTGGATGCTCCATATGTTTCGTGGTGAGAATAAGGTACTCCTAAACTTAGCTTTTCCAAACACCGCGACCTTTTCATTTTTCAGCTCACATTTTTTTTAAATAAGAGGAAATGAAAATATAGTCTCCATACTTTCTAACAGCTCTTTACCATTTTTTCTGGAGAAAACTCCCTTCACTAGGTTCGTAGTGTTATTCAACTTTTCCAATATCTCATGCATCACATTCTTTTACAGCTGGTCGAGTTCCTCCGGTGTTTATACCTAAACGTCACGTACCTAATCTTCTTCTATCTATATAAATAAAAATCAATTGCCACACGTATGTAAGCTCATCACTTGAGAACGGCTCGACCGATTTGGCTGATTTCTTTTTTGTTGTGTTCGTAATTTTCAGGACAAGGTTTGTATGAAAGAAAATTTTGGAAAATCCACCGGGAAAGTAGAAAATTTGGAAGGTAAAAGTTTGTATGAAAATGTGACGTTCAGTTTGACAGTTCTAAAAATTGAATTGTCAGTGTGTTATCGGTGGTGATCATGTATTTGGTGGTTCTTTGGAAAAAATGCCACCAGTGAGGCGTCGAAATATCGGTCGGCGTACGCGAAGAGCGTAGACAGCGTTTGGAGCCAAGTCGAATAAGAATTTCTCAAGCTTCAAGTGCGATCCATTATAACTCTTTAACAACGGATACAGTCGAGTTCGACGCGCTCAGTTGGAGCTTACGCACAAAATAATTTGGAACGTCGACAAAACAGAGGCCGAACGTGGCATTAGGGAACGAGAAATTGGAAAAGTTGCCTGGAAAATTGGAAAATTCGGGAAAAACTGAAAGTGCTTTTCTCTATGGGATTTTTGTATGATATGGATATGCGTAAGTCGGGAAATTCGAACAAACTGTAAAAATCATAATTTTGGAAAATCGAACTTAAAATTTGAAAATTCGGGAAAAACTAAAAGTGCTTAACGGCTGAACCGATTTGGCTGATTTTTTTTGTTGTGATCGTAATTGTCAGGACAAGGTTGGTATGAAAGAAAATTTTTGGAGAATTCACCGGAAAATGTGAAAATTCGGGAAAAACTGAAAGTGCTTAACGGTTGGACCGATTTGGCTAATTCTTTTCAAAAATAGGGTTTTTAGGGAACGAAAAATTGGAAAAGTTGCCCGGAAAATTGGAAAATTCGGAAACAACTGAAAATGCTTTTTTCTATTGGACTTTTGTATATGTATAGGCGTAAATCGGGAAATTCGGACAAACTGTAAAAATCATAATTTTGGAAAATCCATCGGAAAATTTGAAAATTCGGGAAAAACTAAAAGTGCTTAACGGCTGGACCGACTTGGCTGATTTTTTTTTGTTGTGATCGTAATTGTCAGGATAAGGTTTGTATGAAAGAAAATTTTTGGAGAATCCACCGGAAAATGTGAAAATTCGGGAAAAACTGAAAGTGCTTAACGGTTGAACCGATTTGGTTAATTCTTTTCAAAAATAAGGTTTTTAGGGAACGAAAAATTGGAAAAGTTGCCCGGAAAATTGGAAAATTCGGAAACAACTGAAAATGCTTTTTCTATTGGATTTTTGTATATGTATAGGCGTAAATCGGGAAATTCGGACAAACTGTAAAAATCATAATTTTGGAAAATCATCGGAAAATTTGAAAATTCGGGAAAAACTAAAAGTGCTTAACGGCTGGACCGACTTGGCTGATTTTTTTTTGTTGTGATCGTAATTGTCAGGATAAGGTTTGTATGAAAGAGAATCCACCGGAAAATGTGAAAATTCGGGAAAAACTGAAAGTGCTTAACTGTTGAACCGATTTGGCTAATTCTTTTCAAAAATAAGGTTTTTAAGCAACGAAAAATTGGAAACGTTGCCCGGAAAATTGGAAAATTCGGAAAAACTGAAAGTGCTTTTTTCTATTGGATTTTTGTATGATATGGATAGGCGTAAATAGGGAAATTCGGACAAACTGTTAAAATCATAATTTTTTGTATGCGCTCGCGATTATAACTGACGATAGGAACGACATATTTGGTTGAACATAAACGTAATCAGAAAAATGTTTCACGTTGAATAAACGATTTGGTTAATGAATCAAAAGTTCAATACGAAAAGTAATTTTAGGCAGGACAACGTCTGCCGGGCCGCTAGTAGAAAATAAAGCTGTAAAAATTATTTTTAAAAAGCAGTAAGAAGTCAAATTTGGATGTTCAAATTTAATTCTATAACACACGATTTTATTTAGCTTACCAACATGCATTATAATTAAAAATTAATTGGCTATGTCGACCAACAATTTCAGGAACTTTTAATTTCCATGTTTTGTTTGTCCTGGTATATGAAACCGGTGTTTGCATAATGAATTATGTAAATTTTGATGCTATATAATCTGTATTAAAATTAATGGGAATTGCTATACAGTTTGTGTTCCAGTAGATTTGATTTTTAAAAACTATGAAATATTTTCTTCCTGACCCAGATGATTTAAAATCGTCAAACGCTTGCTTGATGTTCCCGGCGTTAAAAGTCGACCTAAAAATTTACACAATAGCAACTAATGTCCCCTAAATCGAAGATCCCGTCCCATTTTCAGCAGAGAAAGACGCGATAAAAGCAATAAGAGTCTGAACTGGGTGACACATAAAAAGAAGGAGCGGAACTCTAATTACTCCGAACATTACTTAACCTTGCGTGCAATCAAAATGTATTTAATCACGCTGACACATTGACTGAGGCGTGGTAGGAGCAACCTTAAGGCCGTTTCGCTTTCCATTTCCTCGCAACACAAATCCGATCCTGTTTACATAGGACTAAAGCTATTAACTCTGCGATCGTGTATGTCACACCTACAGGGGGGCCCGAATTGAATAAATTTGTGAGACGGAAATTGCATAAAAGTATAACAGAACTCTGCATTCCACGTCATTCTTCCTGTGTCACACAATGAATGTATTTTGTTTAACCAAACGAAAGAATTTTTTCAAATTTATATCTCTGGGAAAGATCGTAAAATACTTCAATTTACGATGCGTCCAGCATATATGCAAATTCCTGTAAGACTAAACCTATATCTGATATTTATCTATGACCGGATTTAGTTGCGGTTATCGTAGAATTCTATAGTCAAAAGATTACAAAATAGAAATGACGAGCTATAAAAAAGTTTTCAGTCCGAAGATTGGTTTGACGCGTACTTCCATCCTTTCTTACCTTGAGCTAACCTAAATGTATAACATCCTACATCGATGATACATCACTATATACATCACTATATACATCACTATAGTGGGCATATACAGGGTGGCCCATTAGTGGGGGACGGTCTATATCTCTTGAACCATTCAAGGCATCAGAATGAAATTTTGCAAGTGCTTAGGAAACCCTATGCCGCATATTGTAAAATTATTTTGGTGTATACAGAGTCTTCACATTTTGCGTAACAAACAAAGTTATATTTTTTTTAATGGAAACCCCCAATTTTGTTTACATATTCACGTTCCCCACAAAATTTCATGGAAAACGATATACCACATTATGGGGTTTCCAGCAGGGGATGTTAAAATATTGCCATTTTAGTGCCAATATGGACCCATCTTTGTGGCACTACTGACGCCTACTTACTGAAGCTGTCTACGATTTCTTTATCGAACTAGATTCACAGACTATTCTATTTGCAAATTCTTATAATACCTTTGTCACAGTGCTTTACATTATACAGGGTAGTCAACATACGCATAATTGAATTTTTCTCAAGAATTTCAAATGGAACACCCTGTATATTAATTGCACATTTAATAGCCAGTTTACTAAGCTCTTAATTGAGCAGGCATTGCCAGGTCTGCGGCTGACAGTTTCTACGGAAATTAAAATTGAACTTAAAAATTTTCAATTTCACTGTAATTTTTTACAATTTTATTCGGATTTCCCCAATTAACTTTAAAATCGGACCTGTCTCGTTTTAAATCGATTTAGTTAGGTAACTTTGTTGCGTATTTTGAATTCCTTGTTTTGAAATTTCGAGTTGCTTCAGGACAGATAAATGGTTAAAAGTAGATACAAATTATTAATAAGCTAAATATAACTTTGTAGAGGAAATGTAATTTAAACGAAAAGCTGGACGGAGAACAAATTTATAATGTAAATAATGTTTATTAAGAGTGCCATTTTTATGGAAAGTAATTCGAAAACATTGCTTTCCCGAGATAACTGTTTTATTCTCACTTTTTATAGAAGAATCATATTTTGTAGTCAAAATGCAAATCGCGTTGAAATCATGTTACCTGTGATAATCAAAACAGCTCCAACTTGCATCTGTCATAGTTTGAAGGATTTTCTGCATTTTCTTAATTTTTTATGTAATTTTAATTTATTTATTTAATTTCAATAAACTTGTTCTCGCTGTAGTTTTTTGTTTAAATTACATTTTCCACTAGTGATAAAAGCCAAATTTATCTCGTTAATAATTTCTACGACTTTAAAATATTTATCTGTTCTGACTTCTGCAACAACTCCAAATTTGTCAAGAAGAAATTGAAAACACAGAACAAAAGTACCTAACTAAATTGATTTAGAGAGTGAGTTGCTCAAATTTAAGTTTTCTTGGTTCTGGTAGACATTGCGATTTCGAGCTATTTTAATTCTTGTTGCTATATTTGTTCACAATAATAGGTACTAATTTATTCTCGGTACCTAAGAATATCTTGAAAACTACCCGTTTTAGGCATATACGGGTAGACTTAATAAAAATTAAATCGATTTTACCTTCAAGAAGTAATTTTGCAATGGGACTTTTTATGTCAGTGTAAATTCTATTGGCTTAGTTTTGCGCAGAAATCAAATTCAAACATTTTTTTTTGGTTTTGGGTGAAAAAATAGGTGAAATCCGAATGGAATTGTAAAAAATAACAGTGAAATTGGAAATTTGTAAGTTTCAATCTTAATTTCTGTAGAAACTGTCAGCCGCAGACCTGGCAATGCCTGTATCAATCAGAAGCTTAGTAAACTGGCTATTAAATGTGCAATTAGTATACAGGTTGTTCCATTTGAAATTCAATTATGCGTATGTTTACCACCCTGTATAATGTAAAGCACTGTGAGAAAGGTATTATCAGAATTTGCAAATAGAATAGTCTTTGAATCTAGTTCGATAAAGAAATCTTTGACAGCTTCTGTAAGTAGGCGTCAGTAGTGCCACAAAGATGGGTCCAGATCGACACTAAAATGGCAATATCTTAACATTCTCTGCTCAAAACCCATTAATGTGGTATATCGTTTTCCATGAAACTTTGTGGGGAATGTGAATATTAAAAAAAAATGGGGGTTTCCATTTAAAAAAATGTAACTTTGGGGTGTTACGCAAAATGTGAAGATCCTGTATACACTAAAATAATTTTATAAGCTGCAGCATGGGATTTCCTAAGCACTTGCAAAATTTCATTTTGATGCCTTGAATGGTTCAAGAGATATAGACCGTCTCCGCACTAATGGGCCATCCTGTATATACAGTCCAACAGTTGGCGAGCGGTGGAAGCGCGACGCGTTCGCGCCTTACACAGCCTGCATCTAACTCAGCGCAACAAAGTGGCGTGAACTTTTTTTACCCTTGAGAATAAATATTAACCCTTTAAGTCCGGAAATTACTTGTATCAAAAAATCTTTATTCAAAAATCCATTACATCATCAAAAAGCACAAAAAATAACTTAAAGTAACTATTTAAAAAAAAACCAGGGTGAATCATTTTTTCAAAAAACGGTGGTTATACTAGGCAACCAGCAGGACTACTCAGATCCATGGGTAACTTAATCAGATCTATGGTAAACTAAAAAGCAGTTTCGTTTGCCATTTAGACAAAGTCCAACATTGCATGTTGTGCAACTCCACAAACTTCTGTGTGCCTCTTTCTTCGTGCTATATACTGCACAACGCCTAGATGTACCACATATGGGCATATGGGCCGCTTTGTCAATTCTTCTTTCGATTGGTACATATTTTTTATAATGATTTACGACTTCTACAGATTTTCGTCCTTTTTTTTGGATAAATGTCCAGTACCAATCAATCCGGACGCCACATTTATTCTGAATTGCTTCAGGTCAAGGTACCACAGCCATAAATTTTATCACGTTGCAGATCCATTAGAAGTGGAACGCTAGAGAAGTAATTATCAAAAAAGACCCGGTGATTTCTATCTTTCAAGTCCTTCGTTAGATCTCTTACTACTCTTCCTCTCAAATCCTTTTCGGCCAGGTCACCTAATTTACCTGTATACAGGGTGTGTTTTTTAAGCGTCCGCGGAAGATTATGCCTAAATGACGAAAAATATAAAGAAAATATTTTAACTAACCCCACCTCATTTTTTACGCTCTATAATCTAAAAATGTTTTTACTTATACCAGGTTAGTCCAAATAGTTGGAATGATGGTCAACTTTGTTTTTTCTTATGGAATGTGCATTATTTAATTTTTTACTTGATTCAGAACAATATTTTAATGGCACTTTCTTAACATAATATTAGGGTAAATCAGGGTGATATGGTGAATCGGGTGAAATGGTGAATTACTCTATTTCTTTTCCGGGCACACAGATGTCTCTGTAAGTCTATATGCCAGTTGTTTAAGATCATCTGTACAGTGAGCACGTGTTGGAATTCAGCAGCGTTTAAAAAACCGTAAGTAATTTGTGCAAAACTGTCTCCGATGCTCATTAATTTTTATGCGGTGCATGCGTTTATTGATATTGCTTCAAGTAGCGTAGTCCGCGAGGTATTTTTTGATATATTCTGCCTTCTTAGACTGTTTATATACTACATAACATAGAAATCGTTGCCTCTAATATTTTGAACTACTTGCTGCACTATTCGCCGTTTCACCCATGGCAAATGGGATAAATGGTGAACTCGAACATGGGTGATACGGTGAACGACTTTTGTTACCTGTACTCGTATGTCTCGGCCTAAGTAAAAGTTCTAACTGTCAGCATCGTTCCAGGCAAAGATGCCTACATTTTATAAACGGCAAAGAGGATCCATGGACAGAGGAGCAACTTAATCATTCCGTGACGGCAGTACGAGATGGAATGAGCCTGAATGAAGCCTCAAAGACTTTTGGCGTTCCATGGTCCAGTTGCAAGACGATGATGACGACGTGGGCGATGAGGAGTCTTGTTGTGTAGGGTGCGGTGAACAGTACAGTTGCACTAAAATTCATCCAAGGTGCATTCGCCATTTCACCCTTATGCACTGGGTGAAATGACGAATTTGATCAAAATAAATATTGTTTTTTTTCAAATCATTGTTATGCCTTAAAGAGGGTAGGAAACTTTTAAGTTGTTTTAGATATATTTTATGAAAGAAAAGTATTTTTCTTTTGTTTAAATAAACAAGTTCTTGCGTTCTACACGCCTCAAATTATTTTTTCACCATATCACCCTGATTTACCCTATAGTAATTTTCTTTCTTTTTTGAGATATTATTTTTTTTCTCGATATTTTGACAGTTACATCATACATTTTAAAAATTCATATTTCTGCACTGGTTGAAGATGGAATAATGATATTTTTGACAGCGGTCCTCATGATAATCATGATTAACACTGTTTGCTCAAATTTTGTATAAAATATACGAGGAGCATTCAATAATTTATCAAATAAAAATCAGAGAAAACCATCAAGAAGTCAGTTTTTTCAAATGACACGGTATATTTTTTATTGCTCCAATGGAAAGAGCGAAAAATTTTGCTTGGGCTCACCTAATAAAACAATATTGTTCCACGAGCATAATTTTTAAATATTTACAATATTGAAATTTTCATTTCAAAAATCAAAAATAAAGTTAGCCTTGTAAAAATACAGCCACAGAATATAAAACCCTATAGTAAAACAACAACAAAACTGTAGACATTCCAAAGCTACTTTATTTTTGATTTTTGAAGTGAAAATTTTAATATTGTAAATATTTAAAAATTATAGTTATGTAACAATATTGTTTTATTGGGTCAGCCCATGCGAAATTTTCCGCTCTTTCAAATGGAGTAATAAAAAATATACCATATCATTTGAAAAAGCTGACTTTTTTCTGGTGTTTTGTCGCTTTCATATGATAAATTTTTGAATGCTCCTCGTATATTTTATACAAAATTTGAGCAAACAGTGTTAATCATGATTATCATGAGGACCGCTGTTAAAAATATCATTACTTCATCTTCAACCAGTGCAGAAATATGAATTTTTAAAATGTATGATATAACTGCCAAAATATCGAGAAAAATAATTTTATCTCAAAAAAGAAAGAAAATTACTATAATATTATGTTATGAAAGTGCTATTAAAATATTGTTCTCAATCAAGCAAAAAATTAAATAATGCACATTCCATAAGAAAAAACAAAGTTGAGCATCATTCCAACTATTTGGACTAACCTGGTATAAGTAAAAACATTTTTAGATTATAGAGCGTAAAAAATGAGGTGAGGTTAGTTAAAATGTTTTCTTGATATTTTTCGTCATTTAGGCATAATCTTCCGCGGACGCTTAAAAAACACACCCTGTTTAGCTGGAATTCACAAAGAGAACCAGAATCATCTGCTCGTACCCAAACTTTATAGCCACGCTTAGTAGGTTTTGCCGGCTTATAAATACTGCTTCATACATGATCTACCTTTATATTTGATCATGCTTTCGTCCATGTCCTGGAAATCTCCTGGAGAATAATACTCTTTGAAGGTCTGTCTAAGTGTTTTAAGCAGTGATCCCAATTTATTGAGTGTGTAGGGGAAAGCACCGTACTGATGAGTCCCAGAAGGACGAAACCAGTTGGTCTGCGGTTTTCCATACACATTCAAAACATGCAATATTTGAACAAAGACCTGCTTAAAAGCACGTACGTACATGGAGAAAAATTGTTTCAAAGCCACCTTAGGTGGGGTAGCAGTCTGAAATGTCTCGTAGTACAAAAAAATCTGGATTTAGTTCTATAATTCAATGCCTGGCGGGGTATTTGCCCGAGGAGTAGTTGTTCGAACGATCCAGTACTACTAACCAATTTATAAAGTTTATTTTGAATAATAAAAACGCAGTAAATAATATGCAATGTGTATGAAGAAAATTATTAGTACCAAAGGTAATTCAGAATGTAAAAAGTCAAATGTAATGCGATTTATAGCAGAATAATTAGTAGTATTAGATTCTTTGTCTTAATTCTATTAAAAATTAATAGTACAATAATAATGAAGGTCTTAATCATCACTTTCAGAATCGCTAGTATCACTGTCACTGTCGCCTAAAGAAATAATTAATGGCTCAACTTCACTGATATTGTCTGCGAACACTTCATTTTCTAAATATTTGTCCTCGATCTTAATCACGTGATCACAACGCTTCTTCCAGTCTTCTGGCTTTGTTTAGTTAAATTCATATTCCGCTAACCTCCACGCATCTTCTAATTTGAAGGTAGTATTTTTTGCAGCGACATTGTCGCCCATTGTCGCCCATACTAACTCGATGGGATTTAAATCTGGATGATATGGAGGTAAACGTATACAGCGTGTCCATGACCATGTAATAATGTGTCGAACTTGTAGGTTATATACCTCTTCTTGTAATGCTTGATAATTTCGTACAACTGTGGTTTTAACATATGCTAGGTCATCTCGCGCGCTACGCGCGCTCACTACCCTAGACGAATCACGACTTCAAAGAAACGCATTATTGCCTGATTACAGAATAATATACATCTGATATAATTCCCTGAAAACGTAGTTTTGAACTATACGGCTATTTCTTTGAAATAAATAAATTATCAATCCTCCCCAAGAACGAACTCTTGAAAAAGCCACGCATAATTGTCCGTGAGTAAATATTTCTTTTCGGAGATCAATTCCTATTTGATCAAATGTTTGGCCTTGTGATTTGTTAATAGTCATTGCAAACGCTAGTTTAATGGGAAATTATTGTCGTCGTTTAAAAGTAAAAGGATAAACATGTTCATAGTACAACTATACAGTACAACGAAAACTATATCTCCATGTTTATCGCCTGTTAAAATATTGTCTCCCAATTGTAAAATTAACAATCTCGATCCATTACATAAGCCTTCATTAATGCTGAGATTTCTAACCAACATCACAATACAATATACTCTCAACTTCAATTCATGCGGAGGAAAATTTGGCGGGTTTAAAGTATTTAAACATTCAGGAAGAATAACATCGTTTAAATCTCCGTTATCACAATTTTTAACACTATCCAAGTTTGTATATATTTTTTCTGTTTCTATATCTAACAGTTCTACCACTTCTTTGTTAATGTCTTCAACATCAGAATAGCTGATTAGGTCATATCTATGAATCGCTTTTCTCTAACTGATTTCTCCATATATACGTTCAACGATATCCGAATTATAAATACATCTCTGTGGCAATTCTAAATTGCTATTCATATCGTTCAAAACTCCATCTCCAACATCCAATAAAAACTTGGTGAATTCTTGTTCCTGTGGTAGAGCCCGCATATTTTGTGTTTAAGAAAATTTACGGAAATAACTCCAAAGAGAACTAAATTTGATACTTAAATTCACTGTTTCACAGCGGGTAGCATTTATTTTAACTTTTAACAATTGTCAAAAATCTCCTCGCAACACCATAATTTTTCCACCAAACGGAACATCACAATTCATAAAGTCTCGTAAGGTTTTGTCTATAATGTCTAAAGCATACCTTGGCGCCGCAGGAGCTTCATCCCAAATAAAAACATCTACACTCCTTAAATAATCTGCTTCTTTTGGAAGATGAATCTAAAAACAGAGGAACAGGTAACCCAAACGTTTTATGAACTGTTCTGCCATGAGGAAGTAGTGTTGATGCTATGCCCTTGAAGGCCATGGTACAAACAATTTTATTCTTACTCTTCAGTAAGCTGTAAAGGGTTGTATAAACATAAGTCTTACAGGAGCCTCCTGGACCGTCTATATAAAAACATGAAGATTCACAAATTGATTCATTTATGTTAGCATCACATTTACCCAAAATAATATCTACAATTTCTTTCTGCTTTTCATTTAGGTGTTTATATTGTCGTGATCCTATTTCTATTGCTTGTTCTTCATTTCCATATTCAATGTCGTGGCATGGTAGAAAACATTGAAAGATTGTAACCTTCCGCAGAAAGCAGAAAGCAGAAAGCAGAAAGCATGGAATTTGAATATAGGCTTTTTTGTCCTTCCGTATTGCTGTAACGTCTAATCTTGTGACATTGCTTCTTTAAATTCTTCCCACAATTCTTCCTGATAAATTGGTCGGCAATGCATTAAAATACGAATGAATAAATATCTCAGCTGTCTGGGCATCTTCCAAATTTCAGCTTCATTCATGGCTCTTTTCCACTCGTGATGATCTTAAATAAGACCTAATTTTAAACACGCTGCTACGTAAGATTCCTGTATTTCTCCGTTTACTGTTTTCAGATCTTCAAATCTGTTTGCTCCTTTAAGTAATAATAATCGAAAATGAAATAGTTCAATTTGACTGGGGCTTACGGAGTATATGCGTCCAATAACTTTGAATTGTTTCTGACGGCCGGCGTATACTTTTACAACGACAACAAACATGATTACCTACCTGTGATAGTTCAGACGTACGCACTTTTGGCGATCGGCTCCCGTACGTATTAAAAAGAGACGGAAACGAAAAATCTGACCTCGCTAGATCGAAACGGTACGTGTCTATTGCGCATTCTCCACGACTAACATCACTTTTATTAGATACGATTAGGTTCAAAATTAATATTTTTGTCGTTTAGCCATTTAATAATATCTGCCTTTTTAAAATTGATGTGTGTGCGGGATTTGACTAGATGTTGTGGTAGGGTGCATTGTCTACGATGACGACGGAATTCTTTGGGAAATTAGGAATCAATTTTTGCTGCAATCACTTGACATAATTATTTGAATTCATTTCTGAATGGTAATGGCCGGTTTTAGATCCCGATTTAAATTTTCAAATATTAACAAACATCCAGGTATAAAGCTCTTTTCACAACCGGCATTTACAGTAATTAATCTCTGACATTCAAAGGTATTTGCAAATAGTCCTTTGGTTGAGTCAACTGTCCAATTATTCGAAGAGACATGGCTACTGTGCATATATATTTCGACTTCGGAAATATTTAATTTTTTGTAAATACGAAATACGAAGAGACCTTATATCGTGTTTTTCAATTAGGACTATTATTTTGCGTCCTTCTCCACCTGAACCCCATCCCATTTTACTCAAAAGAACTCTCAGTGAGTCATTGGATCCATTCCATTCTAGCTCGGTCCGTATTTCTTAGTTCAATTTTGCAAAGATAACACGACAACCTCCAGTCTTGTGAAATTCGTGTACGATGTGACGTATATCAACCGTCTTATACTCTAGTAAATCAGTCGTTAAGGAACTCTTCCGTGTACGCTTCTTTCTTGGTGTTCTTATGATCGCTTTTCCGTTGCTTTCCGACTCGCTTGTCGCCTTCACTATCTATTCCCTCTGCAGATCTAATAGACACGCCCGTTGCAACAGACGCCTTCATTTTCACACTTTCCAATGTTTCCCTTTCACTTTTCTCACTTTTAAAATAACAAAACACTCTGTACACTATTTCCCGTGTTTGACTACGTAAACCACCTTTCCTTTCGCAACCCGCCATCTTACTTTTTCAATAGCTTGCCGGTAACTCAAAATTTTACCTGCACCACTGGTACTACAAGACGTTTTATTGAATCCGTGAAGTATGCTAATGCGCAACCCCACCGCTCGCCAACTTAAATCTGTTGGACTGTACCTTTATTATAACCGGTTTTAAGGTTTCGAATCTAACCTAACCTTAACTACACTGTCACTTTTCTGTAACAAATTTTCTATACTCTTCCCTATTTTCCTCTTCAAAACAATTCCTATAAGGATCTATGTATGTCGTGTTCAGCTCCACAGTATTCCCTTCGTTTTACCGTTAGATTCGTTAAATCGCTGCCACTATTACCAGAAACGTTACTTAGGACTTGGTTTAATTAGTTTAATATTTAACTATGAGCACTGGAAAATATCAATGAATTGAACAAGACTTTTGACGGAGTAATGTAGCCCTAAAATAATCGACAAATAAATAATTTTTGAATTAATAAAATACTTCGCGTACCAATGGAATAATTTATAAGAGTATTGACCGGTTTCAAGATTAAAAATCTCGTCTTCAGAATATGTTTACATAAAATAAAATTGTAAATAAACTAATATGACTAAAGTAACATTTAACAAGGAAACTTAAATTGACAAAACAATACAAATATTAAAATAATAATATCCATGAGATCTTGACAGTAAAAAATAAGATAACTATATAACTAAATTTCAATATTTATCTACGAGGCATTAGAAAAACTAAGAATAGAAAGGAAATTCGAATACCTTGTAGCTTGAAGGGAAAAACAAAGAATTTAAAGAAAACCATTTGGGAAAAAAAAACAATAAATTCAGTTGGGAAAAATCTTCAAGTAAAATATTAGTTTACAGGAAAATAACTAAATAAAACAAAACATCCATGAAATCTTAACAACTGTTAACATCAAGGTAATCTTGTAATAAACTAGAAACAAGACAAAAATTAGTCAATTAATGTCATAATGGCATTAAAGAGAGGTTAGAACTTCAGAAAAAAGTATATAAGAGAAACATTTACAAAAGTTTAAATAAACTAGATTGTATTAAATCAAAAATGTTCATTATACTTAATACGTATAGATCTGCCAGACCAACAATCTAATAAATTATTCCATTGGTAGTACGCGAAGTATTTTATTAATTCAACACGAATTACTACGAAGAAGTAACTCAAGAAAATATAAACTACATAAATAAATCATTTTTCTTCGCTTGTCTTCCTCAATAATTACACTCTGTAGTATCGTGATTCATACTTTATCGGTACAATTTTAAAGCAAAAGCAATTGCATAAGCCCTTTTTACCTTACTGTAATGCCACGGATATTAATCACTTCGTATTTGTACCTTTCGGTAGCTACACGTGTATGCTCACAAGCATTTTTTTAGTGTGTGTTTCGATTTTTCTGTGCGTTTTCTCCATTATGCCAAAACGGCAATTTAAGACCCAGCCCGGCAGTTCTAAAAAGGCTCGTTACGACAAGATTTTGGAGGAATTGCATCGCCTGCGAAACGAAATTTCCCAGGATGTTTCGGAAGATAGCGATACAGAAGGTATGTAACTATATATTTTTTCTTGCATTGTTAAGGATGTTCCCAGGTTGCTGCCTCAGCCTTGGTTGTTAGATCTTGAGTTTCTCCTTGTAGTCGTTATACTACTTATTGTTGAGGGATAGTCGTTACACTAGTCCCATAGCCTGCCCGGCTAAGATTATATCTTGTAGTCGTTATACTACTTTCACATACCTGTTGCTTACAGGGTCCATAATTTCGGAAGTGCCTGGCCTTTTAACGGGACCTTCTCCGATCGTCGACAACCAAGATCAGCTAGAGCAGTTACCTGACAATAATAGTAGAGAAGAGTTTGTCTCGCTCTTGGGAGTTAACCCCTCCTGTATTTCTAATCCGTCACAGTCCTTACATGACGAATTATTGGTGCGATGGAACAACTATTTACAAGATGGATTGTCACAGGAACAGCGGGACACTTTATTAACCAAATACTCATTATTTGAAAATTGCCCGCTATTGAAGGTTCCCTCCCTTAATGCAGAGATTTTGCCATGTTTGGACGGAAAAGCTCTGAGATACGACAAATTTATGTGCAAATTGCAGGAGCAGACTGGCCATAGTTTAGCCGCTCTAGGCTTACAAATGAACAATTTGCTGACATCGGTATCTTCTGAAGATCATTTAGATATTAATGTCTTGCTGCCGGCTTTAGCAGACGTTTCCCAACTCATATGCAACATCCATCATTCCATATCGTCTCACAGAAAATTCAATATAATTCCGCACTTGAAGTTCTCGTCAAGGAAAATGGTCGAGTCTAGCAAGACGGACGATTTCCTGTTGGGAAAGGGGTTTTTCGAAACCGTAAAATCGAATGAAGCGGTTCAAAAGGCAGGGAAGGAATTAAAAGCTCCTTCTGCATCGAGGCCGCAACTCGGCTCGTCCAGGACGTCTTTCACTGCTCAAAGACCTCTTCCTTCTACTTCTAGGAGCCAGCCGTCTTCAAAAATGCAAAATCCGGCTTATTTAAACTACCGGCGTACTCCAGCTCCCTCTCGGAAGAAACAATCATTTCCGCATCAGACGCCGGACAGCGGGAAAAAAGGACATCAGCAGTATCAGACGTACCGGAAACGACGTTAAACAAGGTAGGCCATCACGCGGGCCGGCTATCTCATTTTTTAGGAAACTGGGAATGTATTACCCAAGACGATATCGTTTTGCTCTGGATCAAAGGAATAACTATTCCCTTTATAAGGCAACCCAGTCAATTATCTCTCCCAAGAGTAATCGTTTCAGCTTCTGAGACCCTCTTATATGAAGAGGCTGTTAACGACCTTGTCAAATTGGGCGCCATTTCCGAATGCTGTCATGTTCAGGGTGAATTCTTATCACCTTATTTCCTTGTGAAAAAACCTAATGGCAAACATAGATTTATATTGAATTTAAAACAGCTAAATAATTTTATTGAGGCCCCTCACTTCAAATTAGAGGACTACAGAACCGTCAGGAAGCTCATTACTCCTGGCGCTTTCCTTGCTAATATTGATTTGAAAGACTCTTATTATTTATTGCCGATTCACAAAAAATGTAGAAAGTTTTTACGTTTTACCTATAAGAATAGACTGTTTGAGTTTAACTGCCTTCCTTTTGGGCTAAATCTGGCTCCCTATCTTTTCACGAAACTTCTGAAACCTGTAATGAAAAAATTAAGACAACTAGATGTATTATCAGTTATTTATCTAGACGATATTTTGTTAATTGAGGCTTCCAAGATTAAGTGCGAAGAATCTGTTCGCACCACGACTAAATTGTTAACATCCTTGGGTTTCATAATTAATTCAGAAAAAAGTTGCTTAGTCCCAACACAGGAAATTACTTTCCTTGGGTTTCTTTTTAATACCATATCCATGACAATGTGCCTTCCTCCAAAGAAGAAAGCTGGTATTATAAACGATCTTTTAGCTTGGAAAGTAAAATGTCATAGTACTATTCGAGATTTCGCCCGGTTGATAGGCAAATTAGTAGCAGCGAGCCCCGTCGTAAAATACGGTTTTGTGCACATAAAGGATTTTGAGAAAGTTAAATTTTTTGCGCTAGCCAAAGCCAGAAACTATAATAAAATTATGAGAATTCCGGCCTTCTTAAAGGAGGACATAAATTGGTGGCTTAAAAACATAAAAGATTCTCGCGAAAATATAAAAGTTCCCAATAAATATGAATTAGAAATTTTTTCTGATGCCTCAAGATCGGGGTGGGGAGCTTATTCTGAAGGTTCTTATGCCAGAGGTTTTTGGTCTGTGGCAGAACAAAAATTACACATAAATAATTTGGAACTATTAGCAGCCCTTAATGGTCTAAAATCCTTTGGGAAGACCTACAATAACTGTAGCATATTATTAAGAATTGACAATAAAACTGCAATAGCTTGTATCAACAAAAAATGTAGCGTTCAGTTTTCCAAATTAAACGAAATCACAAAACTTCTTTGGAAGTGGTGTGAATTTAAGCATATTAATGTTTTTGCATCATATGTCCCCTCATCTGTTAATACAGAAGCAGACTTCCTTTCTAGATCAAAAAGCATAGAGTCTGAATATGAACTTAATGGCAAGGCCTTCAATCTCATTTGCCTTAAATTCGGTTTCCCAACCATAGATTTATTTGCCGCTAAGTCAAATAGAAAGTGCGAATCTTATGTCTCTTGGGGACCCGATCCAGATTCCAAATTTGTAGATGCATTTACATTAAACTGGGAAAATACTCGATTTTATGCTTTTCCACCTTTTCCGTTAATACCTAGGGTTCTGGAGAAGATAATCACCGATAAGGCTATGGGCGTAGTTGTTGTCCCTCATTGGCCCTCGCAGCCTTGGTACCCTCTGTTTATAAGACTTTTAAGTGTTGACCCTATGTATTTGAAGCCAGAAAAATTTTTATTGATTTCCCCTTTCAGGGAAGCTCACCCTCTGAACCAGAATCTTACCCTGGTTGCCGGGAAGTTATCCGGAGAGCTATGCTAGAACAGGGTATTCCTTTATCATCAATCCCCATAGCGATGGCATCTTTAGCGTCAGGAACTTTGAGCCAGTACAACGGATGTTACAGAAGATGGTGGAATTTCTGTAGAAATAAGGGTGAAGACCCACTTACTTATAACCTTCGTAATCTTATGGAGTACCTCTCTGATTTACTGAATAATTCCTTGTCTTATTCTACAATTAATATACACAAATCGGCCTTAAGCCTAATAAACCCCGTCAGCTCAAGCGATGAAAAAATTGTTAAGCGGTTCTTAAAAGGTGTGTACAATCTGTCTCCCCCTAAACCAAAATATCAGTACACTTGGAACCCTCAGGTTGTTCTAAATTACCTCTCTACGTTATTCCCCTTAGATTCTCTGAATTTAGAAACATTAAGTTACAAACTGGTGATGTTATTAGCCCTTACAACAGCTCATAGGGCTCAAACCCTGTCTAATATAGCATTGGGAAACATTACATTATTATCAAACAAGATCGAGATAAAAATTACTGATAAAATAAAAACTTCAGGCAAGAACATATTGCAGCCCCTTTTAGTTCTTCCGTTTTTTCTAGAATGCCCCAATCTATGTGTGGCTTCCACTTTAGTATATTACATCAACAAAACAGAGGGACTTCGCCCCATAAATGAAAAATATCTGATCCTAACACATAAGAAGCCACATCACAAAGTGTCAACCCAAACCCTTAGTAGGTGGCTGAAAACAGTTCTTAAAAACAGCGGAGTAGATACTCAGATATTCTCTGGTCATAGTACAAGGCATGCTGCTACATCAGCTGCCTTTAGGGCAGGAATAAATATAGACACGATTCGAAGTAGGAAAGACGGATGAAGCATATAAAATAATTAGGAGAAATTTTAGAGAAATTGGATCTAGTACCAAAAACATTAGAAATGAGGCAGGAGATATCCTAATCGGAAGTGGGGAGAAGGCAGATAGGTGGAAAGAATATTTAGGAAACTTATATGCGGGACAGGAAGTGCAAGATATATTAGAAAGCGAAAGCAGTGTAGAGGGGGATAACCTAGGGAGTCCTATAATGAGAGAAGAGTTTGAGATAGCACTAAAAAGTTTAAGGAATAATAAAGCACCAGGTATAGATGGCTTGCAGGCAGAAATCTTAAAGTGCGCAGGTCAAGAGGTAATAGATCGTTTATTTAAACTAGTTAGTCGCATATACCTGACAGGCGAGATTCCAGAAGATTACAAACGGAACATCATAGTAGCTTTGCCAAAAAGAAAAGGCGCGGATAGATGCGAAAATTTTAGAACTATCAGTTTAACTTCCCATGCGTCAAAAATTTTAACTAGAATTGTGCAAAGAAGGATGGAGAAAAAGGCGGAAGAAATATTAGGAGAAGATCAGTTCGGATTTAGACGAAATAGAGGAACGCGCGAGGCCATTCTAGCTTTACGAGTAATTATAGAAAAAACGATAGAAAAGAGAAAGAGCGTCTATATAGGATTTGTAGATTTAGAAAAAGCCTTCGACAACGTAAAATGGGGGAAGATGTTCGAAGTGCTGAGAAAGGTAGGGATGAAATACAGGGACAGAAGAATAATACATAATCTCTACAAAGAGCAAAAGGCAGTTATAGAATGTGAGCAGGAACAAAGGGAAGTAGATATCCGGAAGGGAGTGAGACAGGGATGTGCATTGTCACCTCTAGTTTTCAACTTATATATCGAAGATGCGATTAATATTGTTAAGGAAAGAACAGCCTCAGGGATCAATGTACAGGGCCAAACTATTAACATGCTCAGATTTGCGGATGATATAGCAGTGTTAGCATCTAGCAAAGAAGAATTAGGAGCGGCTTTGAATGAAATGGAAGCAGTTTTGACACAGGGCTTCGGCATGAAAATCAATAAAAAGAAAACTAAAATTTTGGTATGTAGGGGATGTGAAAATAGAACTAAAATGGAAATACAAATTGGAAATGAGAAGATAGAGGAGGTCGCGGATTTCTGCTACTTAGGAAGTAAAATAACTCAAGACGGTAGGAGCACTAAAGATATAAAACAAAGAATGGCGCAGGGCCGAGTTGCGTTTAACAAAAAGAAACAACTGTTATGCTCGAGAACGGTTAATATAGAGACTAGGAAGAGACTCTTAACGTCGTATGTATGGAGTACGGCATTATACGGGTGCGAAACTTGGACAATAGGAGAAGCGGATAGAAAAAGAGTAGAAGCGTTTGAAATGTGGTGCTACAGACGCATGATGAAGATACCGTGGATAGATAAGGTTAGCAATAGGGAAGTATTAGAAAGAGTTGGGGAAAAGCGAAAGGTATGGAAAACAATAAAGAGTAGGAGAGATAGGATGGTAGGACACCTTCTAAGACACGAAGGAATAGTTCGTGACATACTAGAGTCAGAGATAGGAATAAAAAGAGGTAGGGGTAGGCCTAGATTAGACTACTGCTCTCAAATAGTTAGGGATGTAGGATGTTCTACTTTTAGGGAAATGCGTAGGTTAGCTCAGGATAGAAAAGAATGGAGGTACGCGTCCAACCAGTCTTCGGACTGAGAACCTTATGATGATGATGAGAAAGACTGCTGGATGGACTGCAGCTTCTCAGGCATTCACCAATTTTTATAATAAACCGGTTATTTCAGAGAACGACGATTTTGCTAGGGCTATCTTAGTTCTCGGCAATCAGTAATCTTTGGTTATTATGTGATATTGCGAGATTTTGGATCCTAATATTATGTAGCTCGTTTCTGAAGCATATTAAAATATGTTAAGTCACTTTCTTGTAATATTGTATATTACTTACCTATATAAAATTACTTATAGTTCGTAACCTATTATGTATATTATCATTATATTATGTATATTATGTATATTTATATATTTTTCTGATTAAGGTGTTGGTCGAGATACTTTTTATACCACATCTTATTTTGTTATGAGTTGCCATTAAATTTATCAGATTGCATTCTTGTTCTTTAAACATCTACAGAGTGTAATTATTGAGGAAGACAAGCGAAGAAAAATTATTAGATTGATTGACTTACCTGTAAGGATGATCAATCGAAATTTTTCGAGCTTGTCTTCCGAAAATAATTACATCCCTACCCTCCCTTAAGGACCCCATGCAATCTGAGATATTGCCAAATAACGAAGTGATTAATATCCGTGGCATTACAGTAAGGTAAAAAGGGCTTATGCAATTGCTTTTGCTTTAAAATTGTACCGATAAAGTATGAATCACGATACTACAGAGTGTAATTATTTTCGGAAGACAAGCTCGAAAAATTTCGATTGATCATCCTTACAGGTAAGTCAATCAATCTAATAATTTTCAGGATATCTTTAGTGATAAGGTGCTAAGAAAAATCAAAAAGCAATACAGCAAAAGTGATCTTAACAAAAATGTGCATAAAACAAACAACAAGCAAAAACAAAGTCTACAAAAAAACCGTTCAATTCTCTCTCGTCAATAGTTACCGAATCAAAAACAATTAAAACCGGAAAAAGCGATAATAATAAGTAAACAAATAGCAATAAATTTGATGTGTCTGTTGAACTTGTTTCGCGCGTAATTACGCAGAGTGCTTCCGATTAATTCACTAATTACTCAAGTAACCCATTATGGCTTTCGCTGCGGCAAGGATGATACTTAAGGACAAAAGGAGAAAGCCCTCAAAGGAGGAATTCATTCCTAGAAACAGGAGCAAGGTAACGCTAATATTATTTGCAGATTCATATTTTGTCATTTGACGAGGATATGCTCTTTTTGTTTTCGATGATGTGTTGATTAAGATAATAATTATCGTAATCCATACGATGACAAAACAATAAAGGTTATTTATTTAGAAATTCTTATAAAAGAATTTAATTTAATTTTTCAGATATTATTTTGCCCCTAGCGTATACATAAGCAGAAAGGCCCTGTTATGGCAAATCTTCCACATTGTAAGTAATGTCTAAAGAGTTGGCGCTCGCTTAACAATGCTGCCCGCTCGTCCTTTTAAGACTAGATGTTGGTTTGGTTTGTATGCACACAGCTGCGCCGTACTGATGGGCCCCAACAAGAGTTGCGGGGGGCAAACAAACCAAATAGTTTCTTTTATTACTATTGGAAAAATATTTTGTCATTATTCATCGAGATAGTTTCGTGCAATAGAGCAATTCGATACATGTATATAAATAAGTTATCTAATTACACGAAGCATATATTGAGCCCTGCTTCACTCATCGGGGAATTATAAGGTTCCATAAACAATTCGTGCAGGCACATGAAAATCCGCATGTGGTTCCAAAATAAGTTCAGTGTACACGTTTGGGTTGGAATTTACAATATTCATTTAATTGTTTGGGCCCTATTTTCTACCACCACCTGTGAAGGCCGAAAATTTTTTGCAGTTTTTATAAGTCGAACATTCGAATATATGGGAAGCAATTCCTCTGATTTTAAGAAGATTGGCTTGGTTTCAACTTGATGGTTTCCCAGTTCATTTCGGGAGGAATGTGAGGAACTGGCTGGACAACAACTTCCCAGAGATATGGATTGGTTGTGGAGAGCCAGTTGCGTGGCCTCCATGAGCCCCAGACTTGAACCCCTAGATTTTTTTGTGGGGATTCTTGTCCTTTTGAAACAAGGGAGTGCAGAAGAAATGCGTGTAATAAAATAAGGGTTCGCCATTTAGTGCGCATGAGACGTTCTATTGAACGTCGATGTGAATTATTGTGCATAGAACGCGTGTGAAAATATGGTTAGGGACATAGGGGCAGTATGAAATTGCATTAAAAATGGTTTAGATTCCGCAGCTCATAAACAGAACGAAAGTAGAAAACATATTGTGAGTCTAATAGAGGAAAGGCGAAAATATAAAAATAGGTATGATGAAAGAGGGAAACAAAGATATAAGGCGATCAAGTGGGAAATTATTCGGAAATGTAGAGGAAAGCGAAAGAACAGTGGATCAATAATAAATGCAAAGAAGTGGAAGATAAGTTCGAAGTAGGAAAGACTGATGAAGCATATAAAATAATTAGGAGAAATTTTAGAGAAATTGGATCTAGTATCAGAAACATTAGAAATGAGGAAGGAGATATCGTAATCGGAAGCAGGGAGAAGGCAGATAGGTGGAAGGAATATTTGGGAAATTTATATGCGGGACAGGAAGTACGAGGCATATTAGAAAGGGAAAGCAGTGAAAAGGGTGTCCTATAATGAGAGAAGAGTTTGATCTAAAAAGTTTAAGAAACAGTAAAGTACCAGGTATAGATGGCTTGCAGGCAGAAGTCTTAAAGTGCGCAGGTCAAGAGGTAATAGATCGTTTATTTAAACTAGTTAGTTGCATATACCTGACAGGCGAGATTCCAGAAGATTACAAATGGAACATCATAGTAGCTTTGCCGAAAAGGAAAGGCGCGAGAGGCGTGAAAATTGTAGAACGATCAGTTTAACTTTCCACGCGTTAAAAATTTTAACTAGAATTGTGCGAAGAAGGATAGAGAAAAGGGCGGAAGAAATATTAGGAGAAGACCAGTTCGGATTTAGAAGAAATAGGGGTACGCGCGAGGCCATTCTAGCTTTACGAGTAATAATAGAATAACAATAGGAAAGAGAAAGAGCGCCTATACAGGATTTGTAGATTTGGAAAAAGCCTTCGACAATGTAAAAAGGAAGAAGACGTTAAAAGTGCTCAAAAATGTGGGGATAAAGTATAGGGGTAGAAGAATAATTCATAATATACACAACGAGCAAACGGCAGTTATAGAATTTTATAGAGTTTTCAATTTATATATCGAAAATGCGATTAATATTGTTAAAGACAGAATAGCTGCTGGAATTAATATACGGGGCCAAACTATTAATATGTTCGGATTCACGGATGATATAGCAGTATTAGCATCCAGCAAAGAAGAATTAGGAAGGGCTCTAAACGAAATGGAAGCGGATTGACGGACGGCTATGGTATGAAGATCAATAAAAAGAAAACCAAAATTTTGGTGTGTAGGGAGCGTGAAAATAGGACGACGACGTAATAATACAAATTGGAAATGAGAAGATAGCGGAAGTCTCAGATTTCTGCTATTTAGGAAGTCAAATAACTCGCGATGATACAAGCTCTAGAGATATAAGACAAAGAATAGCACAGGGCCGAATTTCATTTAATAAAAAGAAATAACTATTATGCTCGGGAATGATGGATGTAGAAACTCGGAAGAGGCTCTTAAAAACGTATGTATGGAGCACGGCATTGTACTTGGACGCATGATGAAGATACCGTGGATAGATAAGGTTAGCGACAGTATTAGAAAGAGTTGAAGAAAATCGAAATGTATGGAAGACAGTAAGGATGGTAGGACACCTTCTGAGGCACGAAGGCTTAGTTCGCGACATACTAGAGTCAGAAATAGGAATAAAAAGAGGTAGGGGTAGGCCCAGATTAGATTACTGCTCTCAAGTAGTTAGGGATGTAGGATGTTCAACTCTTGGCGAAATGCGTAGGTTAGCTCAGAATAGGAAAGGATGGATGTACGCGTCCAACCAGTCTTCGGACTGAAAACTTTATGAGGATAATTGAATTTATCTTTGGTCATCGTTATTATTAGTTATTTTAGTGTTTCTTTACGATTTACATTAAATTTTATTACATAATATATTGAATAAATACATTTCTGACTGATTACAAATATTTCTCTTTATCTTGAAAATGCTGCATCTTATAGATTTGTAACAAGGGGGTATTTTCCAAAGAAAATTTAGCGCCCTTCCATATTTTTGAATAAAAACACTCATGGATACCCCTCCATCTACGTCAATGGAAACATTGAATAATAAATTTCAATGTTGAACTATCTGTACTCAAGTACTTAGTCTTTTGTCCCAATATCACGATTTAAATGCAAACAGTTATTTTCATATTAAGGACGAGTTAATGTGCATTTAAACACCCTGTATCTCACAAATAACACATTTTAAGACCCCAAGTGTATGGGAACTATTTTCCTGAGAGAAGGTCTTCTATCTACTACCAAAGTCCTGCTACAAAAACTGTATATTGACAACATTACTTGTTGTGTATGGGTCACTTAACGTCATAGCTTTTTAATAATTTGTTGATTTAAATAGAGATTCAACTATCAAATTTACCCATGATATAGAAACAGAAGGGTAGCTTTCATTTTTGACTTACCTACTTGCACCTACTACCAAGTTCAATGGCCTGCAGAAGAATCTTGGGGCTTGCAATAAAAAATATGAAGCAGCATGTGGTTACAGACAGTCGGTTTGAGGTATTTAACTATTTAGCTTCCTACAATGGACAATCCTGTAAAAGCACAGGTACAATAATGTACTTCTCGATTACTTCCCTTTTGAGAAACATTTTTGCCTTCATTTTCCGATATGCCGACATCCACAACATAATGTCGAATTTCGCTAATCCTTGTGTCTTATTCAGAACATAAGATATACAAATTTGCACAGTTACAAACTTCGCCCAAAACGCCTGAACTGAAATATAAATTTCAATTCAATATTCAATATATTTCTACCGGCGACTCCACCAAAAGGTATTCACGTTTTTGTTAATGTACGTGAATCGGGCAACAAATATCTTCTGTTCAGTAAGACATCATTAAAATTGATTGTAAACAAGGTTTCGTTATAAAATGCAGTGTTGCAACTGCAGCCAAATCTTTTGAGTCCTGCAATATACGTGCTTCAGCCAAAGTGAGGTTATAAATAAACTTGCGATATAGTCAGTATACATCAGCAGAATGTCGAGCAGAAAAATACGAGATTCAGGAACGTCTTTCAAGAGTTTTAGGTACTTATACGAGCAGCCACACACGTGACTGAATCTAACACTATTTTGAACTACGGAAATTAAGAATCGATCCTGTTAGCCGTGGCTTGCTGTCGCGATAAGAGCTTTTTCACAAGAGGCTTTCGAGAACGTTTAAATGTCATGATATTCACAGCTTAACAGAAGTGGAACGAATAAGTACCTAAAGACTTATAAAGACAGTAGTAACAATAACAATAGTAATTGCATAATTGAGTTTATCATTAATACCTATGCTTTCTACCAATTATTACAATAATATAACATATAAAGTTACTGTCTTAAATGCATTTTCGGGAATTACCCATCTTCAGAAGAAATTTGTTTCTATTATACATATAGGTATCTATATTTTCTGTAGTAATACAATAAGTGGTCTGGAATTGACAGAAATTTTACGAAAGCTGTTGCGTTGCTTGGTAGCCACGAGTGTAAATTTGACAGTTAAAAGATCACGAGCGCGTAGAAAACGTCAAAAAATTACAAAAATTATCAGTACCAACCTACACAGGCAGCGAATTTTTGGCGATGTCTGATGGAACCGGAAGAATTTTCCACGCATTCAATGTTTGACTTGTACCGTTTGGTCCAAGGCACCAAGATCATGGAATGGGTGTGACTTAGAATTAGGGTGAGCACAATAAGCCCATTTTGTGGCTGTAGTGCATCTGAACCTACGGGCTGGCACGCCCTAAAGGGGGTGGGGGGGGACGTCACAAAGATCACTACCAATGGTCTTCAAAAGATGCGCAATGACTAACCACATTTTAGAGTAAAACAAGTACCCAACTATGTAATCATAAGAAAACAAAGTAAAGGACAGTTATTATTATACATCTAAACTAAAAAAAATAATAATAAAGCAGAAGAGAAAGGAAGGAAAAAGAAATATCTTAATTTAATTAAATTTTATTTATTTTTAAGTATATTAGCTTCCTAGCCGAGCTAGGTAGCTATTGTGATAGTCGTTTTTTGACCATGGTGTCTTTCATCAAATGTGGACGTTTCAGGTCATTCTAAGATTTTTTGGCAAGGTGGCACATTTCCGTCCGTATATGGGTGTGGGTGTGTGGGTGTGTGTGTGTATGTCTGTTGGCACTTTTGCGGGAAAACGGCTCCACAGATTTTGCTGAAAATTTTGCATACGTATATCAGAGATGGTCCATAGGAAACTGACAGGGCGTTTTTTTTAAATCACTTTTGAGCCAAGATATGGCGTCATCGAACATTTTTTTCAATGAGACCGTATATATATTTGTATTGCATCGGATAGAGGGTATTTTTCGCTACACGATGTGCAAAAATCGTAATAGGTTGTATAAGGAAAAAATTGAGAAAAAAAATACGAAAAGAGGGCGCGCGCCAAGCGCGCCCTCCAGTTCAGTTGTGGCTGTGGCTAGGAAGCTGTTCTGTCAATGCATTGACAACTAGTTTTACTAGTCTGTATAAACAACATCGTTTTCAAGACATTGTCGTACAAAAGCTCTACCACTCAGTCGCCCATAATAACTAAAACGAAGTATCGATGAGAACAAAGTTTATTATAGGGCAATTTGCACCATGTTGTTTTTATTTCCTTTTCATCATATTTCTGTGTGCCGTCCCGAGAGAGGTAGAACTGTATTTATCGTAGAAAACAAGCGTGTGGAAAATGGGTCCATAAAGTGCAAAAGTTTTTGTTCCATTATAACTTTCGTAGAACTTCATCTTTTAATTGTAGTTTGAAAATTGGGAAGCCAACACCTAATATGTTTCTCATCTTTCTTTATCAACGTTTCGATGCAGCTGGAGAATGTAAATTATTCTTTAAAAATTAAGAGACTTGTTAGGTTTTCATAAAATGAAGCGCTTTAGAAAAAATAATACCTACTCAACGAGTAAGGTACAGTATATGAACGATTTTCGTTTTTATTTTTTCTGGCATTCTTTTTAAATTTCGGGCCGCATTATCTTATCGACTTTTAATCACTATGTACGTCCCCAAGAAAATTATCAAAATACGATTAAGAATAAACATTTTATGTAAAAAGAAAACTATTTTTATTTCTTCATTTTAAGGGAGAATATTCGGCAGGGGAAGGTCGTATAACAAAGGTAAACTCTCCCTGGTTAACTGATTCATTGAGAACCCTGGTGTCAGGAAAATTAAATAAAAAGAAATTAAACATGTGAAATATATCTGGAATTAATCATTTTCAACATAGTTTCAACAAATTTATTACAACAATAATAACATAAAATAAATAAAATCATTTACAGATTCATATTTATTGGTACTTTAACAGTTTTTTATTCAGATTCCGATGTACCTAAGTATATTCTAAAAGCCCAATAATATACAGGGTGGTCCAGGTCCTTAATACATTAATTTTGGGAGGTGATAGAGAATCAAAAATAAGGAGACTTTTCTTAATAAACATATACCCGGAAATGCATAATAACGGAGATATAGCCCTCCAAACATGGACTTTTACATAGATTCTACCTCGTTCAACCGATTTGACTCAAATGATTGCATTTTATTGATATTTACCCAAAATTTAAATAAAGAGTAAACGAAAGAAATTGACATAATTTACAATAAATTTTCAAAGTGCAATACTCCGGCTTCAATATACATTTGACATCGTCTAGAAATGTAATTGATCGCCGCTAATATTTGATCCCGATTTTCACAGTGCATTCCAAATACTGGATGATATTTTTTGGGGGTTGGCCACCCAAAACCTAGCCCAACTTTTCTGTCTTACGCCACTGGTCAATTTTATTGTCAAATTTGAAATGGACTATCTTTTTTCAAAGTTTGTTGTCTCTTTGTATGTTCAGGTATTTTGATTAGTTTTCGCGATATTTAATAAATTTCAGTGCAATGGCAATGTACTGAACTTTTTATTTGTTCACATTTTTGACGATTCAAGTATGTATAAGAAAGATGTGTAAAGCGATAATCTTTATTGCATTGCAGCTAGACTCCTTATTAATATTTCCTTGTTTGAAAGTTGTGAACTAAGTACAAAGTACACGTGCCAAAATTTAAAATCTCCCCCCCTAACCATTTAGTAGATTATTGCGAAAGAACCTTAAGAATATTAAAACTTTGGTTTTAGAATAATAGTTTACAGGTGAAACCCGTGGGCTACGCCACACGTCTTTTCAGAATTGTTTGAAAAATTGTAATTACACAACAAAAAACCTAAAAAGATACCGACACTTCACATCATCGAAGAGATGTCAAAGGTCCAGTCGCGCAGTGTATGGTTTCGTTAATGTTAATATTTTGTCGGTGATCGAGTGCGAGTTATTCACAGAACATGTTCTGTGGAGTTATTAATGATAGTTACAAGTACAACTAAAGTGAAAGTCTAGTGAGTCTGTAGTACAACTTGCTTTTGGGCGGCATCTAACAAATAACATCTAAGATTATTGACGATTCTTTTCTGAACGGGAAATATCTGGCAACCGGCAGCCGGGGTATCAATTTTATTTTCCTCAAATCAGTACTTTAACCTTTTTCTGCAATGCAAGATATCTCGTATCCTAACCTGAACGGTTGATAAAGATCAACAATATATTGAAGAAAAAGCTTCTGGCTTCTATGCAGCAATGAGAAACCGGTTCTATCTGCAAGACGATATGATGCGTATTGCAACAGAGTAATCTTAAATCGTTGTATGGTACGGTTTTCTCGGACATGCTCCATATTCGTGTCCCAACCCCTGTCGCCATTTGTTGTTAATGGATCGATTATGTTGGATAGCATTGGAACGTGCTGTATTCCTCCTGTTCGCAAGTATACTACAATATCACGATTATTATTTAAGGGAGGAGAACCATCCGAAGATTTGAAAATCGTTGCAATTTTTTCAGTTCCTGAAACATCATTGTAGCGGCCAGGATGGCCATCTGATAGACGGCTACCATGGAGGTACATACATACTTCTCGTGGATTGCGGTTTTCATTTTCTGCCTGAAACGACTATTCTAACCGTAATAATTGGTGCATACTTTTTAATTGTTGAGCAAAAGGATTCACCTGGTGGATAAATTTGTAACATTACATCACTTTTTTGAATTGTTGAGTGAAAAAATCACCTGGTGAATGTAATTCGAAATTTGTAACGTTAAATTGGCATCGCAATCAGCATTGCAAGTATGATTCACTCTGCACTGAACTGCTTCATCAACATCATATATGTAGACAGAGGCATTGCGTGCTGGGTGCGATTCGTTTGTCAATAATGGGCCAATACTAGGATGAACCTGTCCATGAATTTTATAATAGTATACACCATGCCCAGGATTTTCTTCTAATTCAGCTTGCATAGACACCATCTGATGAGCTGCGTTGTACCTATTTCAGAATATTAAAAAAAATCTTTAGTACATTGGTGATTCTTTTCAATAAGGCCTTGAAAAAATGTTGATGGGGTAATCGGATTTAATATAACTTTAGACTTGTGGCAGCAGTTCTTGAATGCAGCCGAATTTGTAGTTTTGCTCAGCCTTAAAATGCAAAGCTTCACAACCATTGCAGATAACATTCATGATGTCTAAGTTGTGAACATTATTAGCGTTGCTGTTGTTGTCGTCGTCTTTGGGGGGAAAAACAATCGTACACTTTCACATAACATAATGTATTTACCTACCTCGTTTTCCTCTCTTACGCATACGCTGAGCTGCGTGTTGGCGACATACGCTCACGTGTCGGCATTACTGAAGTAACATTCTGCCGGAACACTACGAAAGTTTAGTTTGTTTCGAATGAAACACTCCATCGCACACGTATTGCAAACCCTTTAATCATTCAGCGCCTAGACATTTGGCCGACTTTTTGACCGGTGTAAGTAAGTGGCAACGTACAGTTCGGCTGTAGTCGGTACTCCGACGAAGTAATGAACTTTAAACTGAAAAAAGGCACTATTTAAAGCTTTTTAAACCCCGAAATCCCCGAAAAGGCACATCTACAGCATTAGAGCTTTCCGAAGAGCCCACAATTGTTGAAATCGATGGAGGCCTCGATGAGATATCCAGCGAACAAAGTTTCAATGTAAAATCGCCTTCGCTATTAATATATAGGATATGGCATAATAGTTTATATGACAAACCCCTATTATTTTGAAGAATTCTATAGATTCCCAAAGTTTATCGATTAAAACCCTGTAGTTACGGATGTCCTTATAAGACTCCCAGTCCTCGCATCATTTTGACTTCTTGAACTTATTAAAAGCCTTATATTTCCGAGTCTCATCAGGATTCTCAACTGATCAGTTAACCAGGGAGAGTTAACCTTTGTTATACTAATTGTTTCGGTTGGAGCATGATGTATATCAAACAGTTTTAAAATATTTTCTCTACGAAATTCAACTTTTTCAACTTTTTGGAGTTTACTCCTTAAGAATCGATTTTCAGTTATAGCCCGCGGTACGGAAATTTAACGAGCAGTAAAATTAAGCGTTACATTTCGCGTTAACTAAAAGTAACGCGTTACGTTACCTGTAACATTAAAATTATGTACGTATCTACGGATACGGCTGTTTATGTCTGACTGCATAGAGCATGGAAATAGTGAAAATAGAGTGGCATAGAGTAGATATGACATTTGGCGTTGTAACAACAGCATTTGCAGTGTTTTTCGTTCCTAAATTTGTTGAATCTTTTGATTTAATATGGAAAAACCTAATATTAAATACTCCAAATATTGCTTAGTGCCGAAATGTGAATCAACGCCTATTCGAACACAAAGAAAAGTATTTATTTCATTGCCAGTTTGATCGACGTTTAGCAGATTGTCACTTAATTACTGAATTTATAAACAATTTATATTTTGATGTAGTTGGACATTTTCGAACATAAACCATCTGATAAATACACATTTGGGTAGAAAACTGACATTCGCGTGTACCCTATTATCAAGAGTGATTGAAGTTAAAATAATCGTTCGTAAGGAGTAAACTCCAGTCGTGCGTCGGAGCTGACACACACAAGTTTTTTTAGGTAAATTTTCCTTTTCCTCCAATCTGCGAAAAGCCTCTCCTGTGCTTCTTTTCTTAAGCCACTTTCCATTTAGATTTGTTCATCATTTTTATTTCGCTTTACCGTCTCTAAAAGTAGTTCTTCAAAAATTTTAGAAGAACTGCTTTGAGTGGTAAACATGGAAGTTTCTTCTAGGATATTAGTATTGTCTTCCAAAACTGCACGGAGCACAAGGGTGGGCATCGCTGACAGAGGCCCAGCGAATGAAATTAGCATATACCTGGGAGGCCTTGCGGCCGTATTCCATGCAGAAATTACCGCAATTCCCAGCCAAACAGCGGAGAGCTCTGAAAACTGTAGAAATACCATCCAGAACGGTTAGAGACTGTGTGGACTCGATGGATCGGCTAGCAGTACGTAACAGTGTAACCTTACGATGGGTAAAAGGCCATCGAGGAAATGAAGGTAACGAAAAAGCGGACCTCTTGTCGAAGAAGGGGGCTAAAGTACCGCTAATAGGACCGGAATCCACGTGCTATTTGGAATATCGGACAACTAAAGCGGTAATAAATGAAATATTAAGACAGAATCATATCACTTATTGTGGATGGGGACTCCTGGACTGAAGCAAGAGAACAGGATAATTATTACGATTGGGTAAAAGAAAGCTGTGGTGAGCAGTAAGACTATTTACGGGATATCTCGTCGCTATTGGAGTGAAGGGCAATCCTGATTGCGGGATGTGTGTGGTTAGAACCTGCCAGCTGTACATGCGTCTTTCCTATATATGTTAAAGTCTAACTTGCTGTCTTTCATAATTACCAGAGTGTTCAAAAATGGAAGCTTTCTATTTTATGGGTAAATCTATTACAATAATAAAGTTCGGAACGCCAACATAAGTTCAACGAACACTTCACGATTTACTTCTAAATCGATATGTTGTAAATCGTTGTTTCTGCTAAAGCTCTATAAAGTTTAATTCCCTCTATTACTTCTGTTTCCCTTTGAATATTTACCCGAGGCCCAATTAACTAAAACCTTTGCGTGCCATAATAACATTTACCTTTAGAGTAATCGCATCATAAAGTTAATTGTCTTATTTTGCATTTTGTAACGTAGTGCGGTGTAATATTCTGAACCCACATTCTTAACGTAAAATATTTCTCAAACTTTTAATTACCATCACACAACTGTGACTCATTTACATTACATTAGATTTACATACTTTTCAAAGTCGCATTTTAAAAATTACGGCGACCATTATAAATCGCTGGCACACTGACGAGCTTTGAGAAATGGCTGTCATCTTATACTGGCTATTTTCTCTCTTTCGGCATTTTTCTTTTCTACACCTACACAATATCGCTCGATCATTCTTCAAATTTTACGGCATTTGCCTTTATTATTATTGCAGTGCTTAATGGATGGCGCGGTTTTCAGAGGTATTATCAGATTCTTACACGCGCCAGACCGCAAATGTATTACGGCAGTAAATTGTACACGCAGACGTCTCAATCGATGTGTTGGAGGGGCGGGTAGGGGCGGGTTAGTATTCTTGTTTGTATAAGTGTGTCATATTGGAAAGTTTCTAATATGACATTTGGAACTTAAATATATTTATTTTTCATTTCTGACTTTGTCTTAGTCGGGTCAGGTCAGATTGTCTTCACATACCCCAACTTCTAGTGAATTTGGGGTATGTGTAGATATTGAGTCCGTGTCTAAGACTGTGCTATGCCGAGCCAATTAAGCTGGAAGGCATAAATATATTTTCAATATAGAATTAACAAAACATTGGCCAAATTTAAAAGTCAGTGTATAATTTAAAGTGTATAATTTAAAACCAACGTATAGTGACTAAAATTTATTGTTCTTAATATTTATTTACTTAGGTACCTGCTTGTGTTTTGTTTCTTTTAATAGGTGTTGTTGAAAGTACCTACTACCTAGGTAGGACTATTTGTTTATCCTTTACAAGAATTTTATTTCTGTTTATTTTGTTTTGCCCAAGTAGAAACCTACCTAAATATTTTCAAAATTACACTAACGCTTTTGTTTTAACGTGGTGTTTAACATGTTTTCTTATTTGTCTCTAATAGTCCCAACTGATTTAATATCAAAAGAATTACGAAAATCCGGCGTGTCTACATTGACCCCAAAAACAGGGGTAAATGTAGATACACTTGCAGGATTTTTTTAATATATTTGTATTTTTTATTTCAAAGTTGTGCAAAGAATAACTGTGTTGAAGGGTGGTACTATTGTTGTATAAGATTCATAGAAATATTTAATTTCTTAAACCTTACTATACTTTAATGGCAGTGAATTAATTTTTCCTAGGATGGGGTAATTGTAGACATTTGTAGACATTTGTAGACAAATGTCTACAAATGTCTACAATTACCCCATCCTCCTAAATCAACATTTCAAATAAATTCTATGGCACCAATCTGTTCCAAATTTTAAGTTTTTACTTGTTTTAAAATTTATTATTCTTTGTACCTTTCATTTATTTAACGTGCATTGGGATCTGTGACTCATGATATCTTGAGCGTAACTGTTACTTCCGTGACTTCTCTATGTTAAGCCAACGACTTTAATCAATTTAGGTATGCGTTATGTGATCGAATTTCTCACACAATAGATCATCCTCAAGCAACTGTTTTGAATTATCTGTACGCGGATCTTGGTAACACTACACAAGCAACTGTTGTGAAAAGTTGCACAGTAATTAAAATAGGACAGCGCCAAAGTATCACAAAGTTGTTTTTTGTGTGTATCTGAATATTTCCTGCGACTTCCAAATGCATCCCGTGTATATCTTGAAATCTGATATTCGTATCTATAACTATCATCTATAATGAGGCCCAAACTCCTAGTATAGTTGACAAAGGAAATTATGTTGTTTAATTAGAAGCTGTACGAAAAATGTGACGGCACGCAACTGAGACTCAAACCCAGGTTTCCCACTTTCCGGGCAGGCGTTCTAACCACTAAACTACCGTGGGCCCCATACTCGTATCTCTCGCGCAGCAGTCCCTCTTAAACGCTTTTGATGCAGGCTAACGCTAGACCAATTCTCCGTGTCGAGAATTTATAAGGACTAGCGCTTCCTGCAGCCGAGAGACGGAACCTGACAGACTGTTAGTGATAAATATTATAATTTCCGACTTATACTCGCCGTGAGTGGAACATGTTTTATTAGAAGCTGTACGAAAAATGTGACGGCACGCAACTGGGGCTCGAACCCAGGTTTCCCACTTTCCGGAAATTCTGTTCTTATCAATTTTTATATTAACAAAAGCCTGAACCGTCTCAACCTCCTTCTCCTTACCAAAAGCCAATAAAGTAGATTTATCTGGGCTTAGCTTCAAATTATGCTGCCTAGACTACTTGCATATCGCTTCCAGATCAGAATTCAGCTTGAACTCTGCCAAATGCAAGTCATCACTCTTAAGAGGGCAGTATACTTGAGTATCGTCAGCAAGTGTACTCCAATACTGAACAGATATCGATAGTCGAGAACATAAACTACAAACAGTAACGGACCCAAGATTGAGCCCTGCGGAACATGCTGCTCAATCGGAAGACTCTCCGGGTAGGCAGAAATACATCAGCCGTGCCCAGGGCGAAAACCAGATTGAGTCTTTGGCAGTATACTACGACTTTCCAGATGCCGCCTGAAGTGACTGTTGATAACTTTCTCAAAGATCTTCGACAGCGCAGGAACTAAATTAATCGGTCTCATATGACTGAACTTTCCCAGCAGCTGCTGTTACACGAAACATTCTCAGTGATTGGTGAACCCTTGTTCCTCCATTCTATGCTCTGGCGTTTTGACTCAAATTCATAGTGGTGAACCCAGGATCTGGTGGTCTCGGGTCTCGCCACTGAGACGGAGAGCGAGGCAAACTCGGTGAGACGTGCAGCACTATCAAAAATAATTCTATCAAGACTTCTGGCGTTTCATTCGAGATCCAACCTAAAATTTATACGACTTATCCCATGTCAGAGTGGTTGACCAAAGTAATGTTTCCTATTGTGAAATGACAACTCTTTAATGGTAAGGCTGATAACGTTTGAAAAAACATCAGAAGAGGGATTCACTTGCATTTTGCATTTTTCATATCTTTGTAATATCTGTTAGGTATAAATTACAAGAATGGATACAAGAAAGTTTGCAATTGAATCTATCTCTCTGTGAATTTTAAAAGTGGTCTACTGTGATAAAAATTTAAGTGGTCTACTGGTAACAACCAATTCTCAATAAAGATTACTAAAACCTGTTTGAAATGTCATACTAAATATCATCCAAATCGATCCAAGCATTTTCTATTAGAATTTCTCTCGCTTCCCTTCTAATGTTTTTGTGCTCGGCCCGATTTCTCTAAAGAAGGCAACTGGATGTAATCCTGGTTCAGAATTATCTCCTTATTGATTGAATTAGCCCGTTATTAGCCATATTTTCTTAAATTAAGCTTATTTGCTCGCTTAACTCTTTTGAGCTCTGTGAGTTCAAAGGCAAACAGCTCTGGGAAATTTATGTCCTCAAAGTTGTACCTTTTAACTTTAGTATTCCCACATTCTTTTCTTTCTTTGGTGATTGTTTGTGTTATATGTTACAGGCGCGCAGTGGCAGCGCTGCTAGCTATAGAAGTCTGAGTCAGGTAAAACACAAAGTTCCTTGACGCATCAGTGAGTAAGTTATAACGGGATGAACAAAATGAAATGTGAGATAGGAGGGCTCAAAATAGAACGAAAAATTCTGTCCCAAAGCGATTGCTAACGAAGATGATTCGTCCCGAAAATTATGGATTTCCAGAAGACGAAGGATTTCCATGACTCGTAATACTTGAATTTTATTAAAATTTCAGTACATATTATGTTACTCTATCAGACAAACTCCCGCTTGAAGCATGAAAAGAGTATCTGCAGTAATGTGCACTAAAAAGTAATATTTTCTCAACACGTGGTATCTTCGTTAGAAATCACATAAGTATATATGTTCATACGGATTTTCGTTCTATTTCAGACCCCTCCACCTCCAATTTAAGTTTGTTCCTCTCGTCATGACTCGCCATACAGCCACCATAGATACTTAGAAAATTAGTATACCCCATCTTTTTTATTAGAACAGTAGAGTTTGCAACATAGAACTAGAATTTACCTCTTAGATGATCACATGATCAGGTATAATTAATGCTTGCCTAAAAACATTGAATGCTATGAGCATGTCGAAACGTTTTCAGCATGTAATTTATAAAGTTGTCCATAGCTTGCGACTTAGGAAATAAAAATGTGAAACGTCTGTCTCATTCATTGTGAATATCATAATCAAACACAAAATGCAAATTGAATTAATAAAATACTTGGTTACTATACCTGTCGCGGCGAAAGAACAACCTGTCACGTGTTCTGCGCGAAAAACTAATTTACGTAGAACGCGTTTACAATGAAGTAATGGGGGTGTCCGCTGTTGCCGTCAGCTGCAGTGTCGTGTCGGCCTATATTGTTTACATGTTTTTCGCGCAGAACACGTGACAAGTCTTCTTTCGCCGCGACAGTTATACCAGTGGAATAATTTATTAAGAGTATTGTCCGGTTTCAAGATTAAAAAATCTCATCATCAGAATATGTTTACATAAAGTAAAATTGTAAATAAAGTAATATCACTCTGATGTAACAGTTGACAAAGAAATTTAAAATTGACAAAACAACACAAATAATTAAAATAGTAATATCCATGAGTTCATCACAGTCAAAAATAAGCTAGCATTAGAAAAACTAAAAATAGTAAAGAAATTCGAATACCTCGTAGCTTGAAGGGAAAAACCAATGAATTTACATCTGGCGATCTGGCTAGCGCTCTCCATCATATTTATTAGCGGCCTCGACTGCGCGTGCCGCCAACAGAATCTGTCGCGTTTCGATACATTTTAGTATTGAAAATACTTCTGGGCTCGTGTATATGGGACTCATCTTACGAAAAATGTATCGACACGCGACAGATTCTGTCGGCGACGCGCGCAGTCGAGGCCGCTAATAATAATAATATCAGAGCGCTAGCCAGATGTAAACTAAGGTACGGCGAGCACGAATAGCGTTTAAGAGGGATATCGCGTTGGAATAAAAGTCCGAAGAGTACAAAACGGATGCGTTAATATTTTTTTACGTATTGCGTCAGTTTGACTATGTGCCTTGTGCTTGTCACAAATCATTTCTTTTATTTTATTGTATCAATAATAAACCAACTTGAAACGGCACAGATCACTTTTGTTGGACATCTTAGAAACCGAGCAGTTGTGTCGGTATTTTCAATACGCCTATGATACTTGCGTAAGATGCGAGGTCTGAATTTTTCGTAAGATGAGTCCCATATACACGAGCCCAGAAGTATTTTCAATACTAAAACGGCAAAATTCCATAACTCAATATACAATAAACTGATACCAGTGTCACCTCAAGAGGCAATGCATTAGGCAGAACGGTTAGCTGGATTCTTTCTAGCTGAAATGATATGTGTCCCAGCTGGAACAAAATGCCTGGTCGAAGCCAAGTACACATGCAGTAATCTTTCTGCAGTGATCAGTGCTCTTTAGCTCTTTTATTTTACAGAGCCTGGAACTGGCGGGGTGCGGCTTCCGCCGTGAACATAAATCTTTGTAAAAGCTTGCAGTTGGCATTTTGATAAACCAAAAGAGGAAAATAATTATCTATTAATTTATTGCAATATACCTACTGCAGGCCAAGAATGTTCTGAACGTTCAATTAAGTTTAAAATTGAATAAAAAAATTTAAGTTTTGGTAGATATTTTCAAATAATACAAAATGCTCAAAATCTATTAACTTGGGGTCTGCATGTTACTCGTCATTTACATGTCTCTGTTGAAGAAAATGTTGGATGTTCCATTTGAACTTCACGGTACTCAGGATGTCCTGAATTATGGTCATAACTCAAAAATCTGCCAAGTTTGTGATGATGTTATCCACTGAATGAAATATACAAGCCATTCTGTAAGAGTAAACTTTATTTTGGCCGATCGCTCTCACATGTGACAATCTGTATACTTAAAAAGAATTTTATGTTGTAGCTCGGATGAAACACCAAAAGTCATGTTATAAAGTTCTTTTGATAGCGCACACCGTTTAGCCAATATCGACCGTTCTGCATGAGATGAGACACCTGTAAAGTTACGATATTAAAACCACATTTTTCCGATAATATTTTTATTTTATTAGGAAACATATTAAGTTGTGTATCTCAGAAAATAGAGCACTATACAAAATTTGAGGCCATCTGATGATCTTTTAGTTGCTTGAGCCGGTCAATGACTTAGTCTCCAGTCATCATTTCCATGAATTCTGAAAATAAAAAAATAAATTTTAAGACCATCTGAAATAAATAGGTGCATCTAAAACAAATTTGTTTTTAAACTTTATTTCCTAAATACGCCGAATACGAATACCAATTACACCAAACTATCTACAAAAAAAATTTCTTTCATGCTGAACGTTTCCTCAATTTCTATAATTGCTCCCGAAGGGCATTTGTAAGTAAAACATTAATGAAAAATTCCAGCCATTCTCTAGTTCCTCAATTTCTTTAATTTCCCAAACCAATTAAAACTTTTCCATATTTCAAACAAGAGGGAAGCTTAACCCGAATCTTCGCCCTTAATTTTCGTTTTAGAATAAAGGGAAGGAAAGGGTTAAGGGAGGTTCATTTCTAAGGCGTGACAGTGAAATGAAATATGTTAAACCCGTCTCACCGTCAAAATCAACCGTCCCCGAGGAGTCCGTATCGATCTCAGCTATCATTTCATTCAACTGGTCATTCGTCAGTTGGTCGTCTAGAGCAGCCAGGATTTCACGCAAACTCGACGTAGGGATGTAGCCATTGCCTGAAATTTGATAATAAAAATAAGCTTCTAAATCATATGTACGAGGGTGTTTGAACAGGGTGTTTTAGAAACATTCTCTGGCGCCTCACTTTTCGCCCCCGCTAAAATAAGTTCTTAGCAATATAAACGGAATTGTATTATTACATTTTATTAATAGTTAAATAATTAATAATATCACAATTTATGTAATTTTCAATTTTAATTCCAACATTGGAAATCACATTTTGTCTACTATTAACCTCCTTTGAACATTCATCAACTACAATTTTTTATTGAGTTTACCACTACCATGCGCACTACCAATAATTATTGTATTACAAATAGTCACTTCTAAATGCATTTTCGAAAATTTTCTTTCCATCGTCATAGACGTTTTCATTATTGAAAAATAATAACAGAATTCCAGTGGAACCCAGACAACTTCAGAAACTTCAAAAAAGGAACCAAGGCACTCTTGCCATCCAGAAAGACTGCAAAAAGTAAATATTATGTAGTGACTTTGACAGCATTATTGGCAGACTTTTAGCAAACCTAAAAAATCAAAATTACCTACCTAAATAATTTAAATTTTCAATAATTAAAAAGATTAGATTGTTAAGTTCTTTATCTTTATTCCTTTATCGTGTTTATGTTTATACATTTCTATAGATTCCAAAATATCTAATTAATAACATTTTTCCAAAGTGTACAATAATTTAGTTTCTTCACGAATTCGTGATTGTTTTCGAAAAAATGGATTGCAAAATTCTCTTTTATGAATAGGCATTAGGCATACCAGTTTGACCAATATAAATACTGTTACAATCGGAGCATTTTAGTTGGTATAGGTATACCTGTTCTACAAAATTTATTAGTTTTAACCTTAAACAACATTAAACAAAATACGGGATAAAATATTTGAAGGTTTATATCCTACATGTATACTGTTTCTTGATTAAATAAAAAATAAAACTACCAATATGTTCATTTTTAGTTTCTTTTGATGTAACAAATATGTTCTATAATATTCCACCTAAAGAATGCTGAAAATTGTTAGCAGATATTTAGAAAAGTCTCAAACAAATAATCTTTTGGCATAAGCGCCTATTGATTGTTTTATGTATTAGTTAGTTTTATATTTAAGTGTTTCCGCTTGACCGTCAAATTTTTCCGTGGAAGTCGCTGACCTAATATTGTCATTTCAGCCAGAAATATGTATCGCATTTCCAACGATCTTTCAGTTTCTTCTTAAGTCACGTTTTGTAACGAATTTAGTAAGGTAGGTCAGAACGGGATATAAGTAACAAATTCTGATTCATGTAAGTGAGTTCAATTCAACCTCCGAAAGCGTTCTTGTTAACCGTTTTAAACCAAACTGTACACAAACTTAACTTTGTATCTAATTTTTCGAAATAAATGGAAATTTTCCTAAAAGTGTGTCAATTATTAACAAATAATTCTATCCCAATGGACTTGTACCTTGACACAGTTCTAGTAATACTGGGACAGGTGGGATGGCTTGCGTGCTTCAATGATCTGAAGATCTAAAGAGCCGAACCATAGATTGAACCATATTGGAGGGCTTTTTATGTGAGAAGACAGACTAAATCAAGCCCCTAAAAGGGGCAGCAGCTCTTTCAGTAATCAGAGTGGCAGAGATCGTGAGGGTCGGTATGGCACTGTGAAACACACTACTGCGATGTGGAAGGCAACAGGAAACCACCACATCATTTTATCCCTAGTACAGCCTACTTTAATTCATGATGATGGCACCTTCTGGAGTAAAATATTTCGGAGGTAAAATAGTCCCACATTCGGATCTCCGGGTGGGGACTGCTTCGGGGGGAGTCATCAGCAATGATAAGTGTAACATCTCACGAGTCGGAGTGTGGAATGTTAGAAGCATGAAACAAGTAGGAAAGTTAGAAAATTTGAAAATTGAGATGGATAGGTTAGCATTAGACGTGGTAGGTATTAGTGAAGTGCGATGGCCAGAAGCTGGAGACTTCTGGAGCGGAGATTTTAGAGTAATACACAGAGGATCTGTAGGAGGAAATCCGGGAGTAGGAGTTGTTATGCGGAAAAATGTAGGGCAGAGTGTAGAAAATTTCTTACAGCAAAGTGACAGGGTAGTTACGGTTAGGTTCGAAACCTGTAAAAACAGTAATAGTACAGGTATATATGCCCACTTCTAACTATAGTGATGAGGCTATAGAGGCAGTTTAAAGTGATATTGAATATGTGCTCGATTTTGTGAGAGGGCACGAAAATTTAATAATTGTAGATTTCATTGCAGTCGTAGGCACAGGGAGAGAAGGCGGAATAGTTGGCCCCTTTGGATTAGGCAATATAAACGATAAGGGAGTTAGACTGATAGTTCTGCGATAAGCATAACCTAACTGTCGCGAACACTCTATTTAACTATCACGTTAGGAGACGCTATACGTGGAAGATGCCAGGAGACCAGTGAGATATCTAATAGATTATATTATCGTTAGAAATCAAGTTAGGGACTGTAGAAATTATCCAGGAGCAGATATAGATAATGATCACAACAGGCGAGAATCCAGAAGATTACAAACGGAACATTATAGTAGCATTATAGTAACATTATAGTAGCATTATAGTAGGTGTGAAAATTTTAGAACGATCAGTTTAACTTCACACGCGTCAAAACTTTTAACTAGAATTATGCAAAGAAGGATGGAGAAAAGGACGGAAGAAATATTAGGAGAAGATCCGTTAGGATTTAGAAGAAATAGGGGAACGCACGAGGCCATTCTAGCTTTACGAGTAATAATAGAAAAAAATAGGAAAGGAAAAGAGCGCCTATATAGGATTTGTAGATTTGGAAAAAGCCTTCGACAGCGTAAAATGGAAAACGATATTCGAAGTGCTCAAAAATGTAGGGATGAAGTATAGGGATTGGAGAGTAATTCATAATCTATATAAAGAGCAAACGGCAGTTATAGAATTTGAGCAAGAACCTAGAGAAGTAGATATCAGAAAGGGAGTGAGGCAGGGATGTGCGTTATCGCCTCTAGTTTTCAATTTATATTATCGAAGATGCAATTCATATTGTTAAAGACAGAATAGCTGCTGGAATCAATATACAGGGCCAAACTGTTAATATGCTCAAATTCGCGGAAGATATAGCGGTATTAGCATCCAGCAAAGAAGAATTAGGAAGGACTCTGAACGAAATGGAAGCGGTTTTGACGGAGGGCTATGGTATGAAGATCAATAAAAAGAAAACCAAAATTTTGGTGTGTAGGGGGCTTGAAAATAGGACTAAAACGAAAATACAAATTGGAAACGAGAAGATAGAGGAAGTCTCAGATTTCTGCTATTTAGGAAGTCAAATAACTCACGATGGTAGGAGCTCTAGAGATATAAAACAAAAAATAGGGCATTTAATAAAAAGAAACAATTATTATGCTCGGGAATGATAAATGTAGAAACTCGGAAGAGTCTCTTAAAAATGTATGTATGGAGTACGGCATTGTACGGGTGCGAAACTTGGACGATAGGAGAAACGGATAGGAAAAAATTAGAAGCATTTGAAATGTGGTGCTATAGGCGAATGATGAAGATACCGTGGACAGATAAAGTTAGCAACAGAGAGGTATTAGAAAGAGTTGGAGAAAAGCGAAATTTATGGAAGATAGTAAGGAATAGGACAGGAGAAATAAACTCGAATTAGGGGCTTACTGCATTATCAGCAGGTCAGCGCCCGAAACGGCACTCAAACCAGGTAGAGGTTTGGGACGACGGACGCACGAAACGGGAAAATTTTCATCGATGCCCGAAACGGGAACGCCCGAAATGAGACTAAACCGGTGCTATAGACGGATGATGAAGATACCATGGATAGATAAGGTTAGCAACAGAAAGGTATTAGAAAGAGTCGGAGAAAAGCGAAATGCATGGAAGAGAGTAAGGAATAGGAGAGAGAGGATGGTAGGACACCTTCTGAGGCCTGAGATAGGAATAAAAAGAGGTAGGGTAGACCCAGATTAGAGTACTGCCCTTAGATAGTTAGGGATGTAGGATGTTCGACTTTTGGTGAAATGCGTATGTTAGCTCAGGATAGGAAAGGATGGAGGTACGCGTCCAACCAGTCTTTGGACTGAAAGCTTTATGATGATTTATTTAATGCAAAAGATAAAACTAATAAATTTTGTAGAACAGGTATATACTTACCAACTAAAATGCTCTGATCGTAACAGTATTTATATTGGTCAAACTGGTAGGCCTATTCATATAAGACATAATGAATATTTAAGATCATTTCGGTTGAGGAATAACGATTCAAATTTTGTAAACAATATTTCGAAAATTATTACAAATTTCTTATTCTTGAAGAAACTAAGTTATCGCACACATATGTTATATGTATTTTAATTATTGATTGTGCGCAGAGTAGTCCTAAATTCAATAAGTACATAGACTACCATAGAGTAAACAGTGATTGTGTTAACAACTTAAAATTTTCTGCCATGAAGACTTCCAGCCTCCATAAATGTTGAGAGTAATAATGTCACCACCTTTATCAGTAAACAATGTTGCTGACGTTTGCCTATGGCAGTGACCTGTATAAGCTATAGCTTCGGGAAGTTTCAGGAAACTTGCAATTTTTGCAGGAAATGCTCCAAATGAATTTTTGTCAACTACTTGTGTTGTACACATTCCAGTTCCATAAGTTAAGAAGAAACATAGATTGCTGGCATGGGTAGGACGTAAATTCTCATATTTTCTAAAAAGTTCTAAAAAATTAACAGATTTTGCTTCAACATTCACTACTGTAAATTTTCTTTCAATCTTTGTTTTTGATTCCATTATTATTATTAAAGCAGATCCTACACACACCCTCCTATTGAAAGGACAACGCATTTTATAAAAAAAATATATTGCTATCTACATTAAATTGTCTATTCGGTTTGTGTATGTCATGATCAATATTGAAATACGATGAGTAAATCATAAGGGCATTATTCTAGAGCATTACATAGTAATCATGTCCAATTGTCCTATACTCTGAAACGTATTATAAATTCATTGTTTGCCGTACACGCGTATCTGTTTATCTGTATTTTGTCAGACTGGCAGCTGATGACAGACAATAAAGCTTCGCAGGGACTCACAAAACAAATGCTGTGAGGGTGAAAGATAAAAATTTTCAGATATGCAAACAAAAAGTAATTGATTGACCTGCGAAATATTGGAATAGACATCACACAATGCTGAATCCATGAAAAACACTGGATAGTTTTATAAGATATTATAAATTCAAATTTTATTTGCTTGCTACTGTCGATTGCAGATATGTATTACGCTGATAGTAGGTATTTGTAATTGCGGCAGGATAACGTTGTAACCTTCTGATGGGGCCTTTACTTGCAACCCTTTCTTACATTGTCCTCCATTTTCAATTTTCCTCACTTTTCGGTTTGTGGTTTGTCAGCTCTTTGACTTTAAGGTTGTATAAGATATTTTTTTGCCTAAAATTTTTTGAATAATTTTCGAAACGGTGGATTGGAAGAGGTGCTCCAGTAGCCTATGGCATCCATGGTTACCACAGTAATCCCAAAAATATCAGTACGGGTTGCAGTGGCGGCTCCTGACTTTACAACTTGGCAGTGCTCTGGAATGAAATCACCGCTCAGGGGGGGGAAGGGGGTCTGGCGGTTCCTCCCCCGTAGTTTTTTAAATGAAGCCATTTTAAAACATTTTCAAACAAGAAATTTCACTCACCGCAATAGGTAGGTATTTGACGAAATTCCGAAATCCAAAAGGTTAAACTTTCACACACAACTTTTACCGCGACCTTTTGAAAAGCATTTAATAGGCACAGGCTTTAGGACGTCCATTTCATTTTATTTCAAGTTTTTCGTCAAAAGTCTATATTAGATAACATATTCATTTTTAACTGAATGGAGTATTACAATACAATAATAATTTTGAAAATTGCAAAAATCAGGCGACCACTTTGTTAAAGTTCCTCCACGATGTTCACTTGAACTAATCCACTACCTCTAGCCATGCTATTGGAAATTTCAATATTTAAAAATAAACACGATAATACAGATAATTACTCACGTTATAAACAAAGCAACGAGCCAATCTCAGACCTAAATATGGTAAACAAAAACAATAAACAATGCCGCAGAAGTACCAACTCCCGTGACCCGTGCTTCGTCCAACGCCAACCGTAAGTTTTAAATTACCAATACCACAGCATAATACAGCAGTTAAAGTGCTTGACGGTGTCTTTGAACTATTTTAGCTGCATGTGGTGACCTTCAACTGCAAGTGATTTACTACCGCGGCGTATTATCAAAAGGTTTGACGCCGGTATTAACTCGGCAACAAACGAAAAAGAACACGTGCGTAGCCTGAGAAGTTGCGCGGGCTCCTCTACGCGAGCTAGAAAATTTAGGGAGAGTTGTTCTGCTGTATATACTGTGCCAATACCAAGTGTGGCGCTCCGAGCCAAGCTTAAATTATTCCACCTAAAAGCACATACGACGAAATTGTCCCGAGTCGCGCCGATCTCGCTCCCATATCGAATATGCATTTGCCTAGAGCGTAGAGCGCCGAACAGATCCACACCTCAGTACTCGGACGGCTGGCTGCGTGTGTAGTAGGCATTTTGAAAGACGATGAGGGATGCTTAGAACGCGTACTATTTATTATCTCGCTAAACGCTGGAGATTCAAAAAGTTTTAAACTTATTAGTTTATAATAATTATAAGGTTTGAACCTTATCAAAAAAGGTTAAAAACATATTTTTGTAGGCAGTGCGCGTGTACGAGCGCATTTATTAAGGAGCCGCCCCTGACGGGTTGCCGTTTTATAACTGGCAAATTCTATCTAAAAATCTGCACGTACCAAAAATTCCGGTAATAAAATATGGGATGTTTTATTTGAAAAACTGTAATTTTGATATGCACACTCTTCAGACTAATTTACTTATAAACCCTATTAAAATCTCCAGGCATCATAACACAAAAACTTGTTTACGAAGTGAAAAATACGCGAACATTCGCCGGCAACTTCTTCAGCATGGCAGTACAAATAAGAAACGAATAAGATGGAAGGTAACTTTCCATATTTTCCTTTTCGCGAATATAGATTTTCCTCTGAGACAACGAATTTGGCCGCATTTTTATGCTAACGGCCTGATAAACTGGGACGAATATTTTATTCAACCAGCCACACACGATATGCACGTTACTGCACAACTAGTGCAGTAGAGATGAACGCGAAACTAGATTTTCCATCTAATCTCTTGTATTGAAAGTCAGAAAATGATATACGTGCACCAGAGAAATTTTGTTTTAAAGTAGTATAGATGAGGAAACCAAGAAACATGTCAATAATAAACATATATGCCCACACAGAAGATGCTAGCATGGATGAAAAACAGAAATTGTATGAGGAAGTAGAGGAGATGGCAGAATCAGTGCCTAAATTTGACATGCTAATTATATTAGGAGACATGAATGCACAAATTGGTAAAGAAAATTTCGTAGAAGGAGTAGCAGGTAAAGGTACAATACATGATAGAACAAATGAGAATGGACGTTTGCTGTGTGATTTGGCAGCTGCACTGAACATGGACATAAGTAGCACTAAGTTTAAATATAGAGAAAATCATAAAATAACGTGGATCAGACCTGGAGGAAACAAGAATAAAGGAAATCAAATAGACCATATTATGGTATCGAAGAAGGGCAGAGAAGCAGTTACGGACGTGAGGACATATCGAGGGGCTAATGTTGACTCCGACCACTATTTAGTAGTGGCAAAAATTAGGCAACAAAGAATAAGAGATGAGAAGAAAGTAGTGAAAAGAAGATGGAACACTTAAAAACTAGTGACGAAGGAAATACAGGCAAGATATGTAGAAGATTTAGAAGGACAATTAAGAACTACAATGGAAGGTGTCGACGTGGATAAAGAATGGGAAAGAATACAGAGAAGCATCAACATAAGTGCAGAAAAAGTGATAGGGCAAAAAGTAAAATGGTACAAGAAGGATTGGTTTAATGAAAATTGTGAAGAGATAATCAGGGAGAAAAATGAAGCGTATCTGAGATGGCTAAGAGCAAAAGAAATAAATGATGGGGAAATATACAAGCAAACGCGGAAAGAAGCAACAAAATTTATTAGGAAAACTAAAAAGGAATGGACAAACCATAGAATGGAGGAAATAGAGAAAGACAGCAAAAAGTTTTTATTATAGACTGAGAAATACAAGTAAGAAGACCATTATAGCCACAAGGGGAATAAAAGATAAGGAAGGAAACCTGCAAATAAACACTGATCAAATAAAGAACACCTGGAAAGAATATTTCCAGTCACTATTGTTCTCTGAGAAAAATGAAAGGGATAATAATGAACAGACAAATATGGAAGGTGGGATGGTAGAGGAACCAACATATGAACAAATGAAAGAAGTTATAGCAAAAATTAAGAATGGTAAAAGCCCTGGAGAGGATGGAATTGACGGAGAACTGATAAAAGAAGGAGGTGAAGAACTACACAGGAAGTTATATCAACTCATAATCAAGATACGGCGAGAGGAGAAAATATCTCAACAATGGCTAAAGGGGTTAATAATACCAATATATAAGAAAGGGGAAAATGGAGATGCACGAACTTTAGAGGAATTACATTACTAAATGTGGCTTACAAAATAATGTCTGTTGTTCATAGATTTCAAAAAAGCATTTGACTCTATAAATAGAGAGAGATTACTTCAAATAATGAAAGAAATGGAAATACCGGGAAAACTAATACGACTGACACATGTCACAATGCAAGGATCCGAAGCAGCAGTAAGAACAGTAGTAGGAGACACAGATAAATTTGAATTCAACCTGGGGATGAGACAAGGAGACTCATTATCAGCTACGTTATTTAACATAGTATTAGAGCACGCAATACGAAGAACTGACTGTAGAGGAATGGTATCAAACAGATAAGGGCAGATAATCGCATACGCAGACGACATAGCAATAATGTGTAGATCAGTGAAAGCTATGAAGGGTATATTCAGATGCTTGGAAAATGGAGCCAGAGAGATTGGGCTAAAAATAAATGAAGAAAAAACAAGGTATATGCAAATAAACCGGAAGAAGCAAAGGGAAGGAAATAAAATTAAGATAGACAACTATAATTTCGACGAAGTAGAAACATTTAAATATTTGGGTGCGAGAATAGGAAAGGGGAAGTGAAGATGAAATCAATGAAAAAATACAAGCTGCGAACAGAGCGTACTTTACAAATAAAATTTTAATAATTTGTGAAATTGATGGCAATGTAAAACAATTTGTATAAAATGTCAACGTTTTTTCAATAAAGTCTTGACAAAGTTCCCAACCGGGAACGAAACGTTGACATTTTATACAAATTGTTTTACATTGCCATCAATTTCACAAATTATTAAAATATTATTTAAAAAAATGGCACAAATAATTATATAAATTTACAAATAAAGCAGTTTTAAAAAATAAAATAGTGAACACCAAGACAAAGCTCAGAATATACAAAACAATGATACGACCAATTATAACATATGCAGGTGAAACGATGTGCCTTACAAAACAAGAGGAAGAGCAACTAAGAGTGTTTGAAAGAAAAATCTACCGCAAGTTATTAGGTGGCAAAAAATGGACAATGGAGAGTACAGACGAAAAATGAATTTTGAAATACTCCACGAGGTGGGAGGAGAGGATGTTGTAAAGTTTATAAAGGCGCAAAGAATGAGATGGTTTGGACACATCAGACGCACCTCAGAAGAAAGTGTACTGAGAAGAATAACAGAATGGCGGCCAGATGAGGGAAGAGGCAGGGGACGCCCAAGGAAGAGGTGGATGGATGAGGTGATGGGGGATTTACAAATCATGAAGGTGAACAACTGGAGAGAAGATGTTAAAGATCGGAACAAGTGGAGAGCAATAGTACAAAGAGCAATGTCACACAAAGCATTATGAGATTAAAAGGAAGAAAAACGGGAACTGATCCATTCCAAAAAAAGGATCCTAGCCTCAATGAGCGGATTAAATTCCATAAGGAACATTATGCCGGACTATATATAGATGAGGAAAATCACTGACCAAAAACCAAGTACATGGGAGCAGTTTTCCGTGAAAGAAAAGAAAAAGTGGGGTAAGTGCAATAATGGGGCAAAAAGCAATCAGTAACATTTATCTTGAATGAATGTGAAAAAACTCCATACCTAAGATTGAAAAGATGTAATTTGAAATGTTGTGGATTATATAAATGTGCTATATTATAAAGGTTGTTAATTACAAGTGCTTACTTTCAAATCTGCAAAAACCCCGACCGCACTTACCCCACCTTAATTTACATCCAATTTTCTTCTACCTAAGTATTAGTGGCGTCAATAAGGATGTGCCAAGACCCATAAAATTACCGGGGGTAAGAACACCCTGCACAAAGCTTTCATTTTCAAATTTTTGCTAATAATATAAAAATATATCCGTTCGTTATAATGTTAGAACTTACCTTCTTTGTCATATAATCTAAAAGCTTCTTTGAGTTCCTTCTGAAGAGCCTCATCGTCCTCTGTGCTTTCTAGAAAGTGTACGGCTACGCGACAGAAAGCGTCGAAGTCTAGATGGCCAGTATCTGCCAAAAATTAACACATATTTCATTACATATTTCATTACATTTTACTATAAATTGACTGAATTTTATTATGCTGCATCAGCCTTTATTAGAAAGTTAGTATATACGAGAGTGTACACGTAAAACACAAATTACTGAAACAACTAACACAAAGCATTGTAGGTAATTCAATACGACTGATTTGCAATCATGAACTACGAACAGCATCATACGTAAAACAGAATTTACTAAACAAATTTATTTCCATCAATTCAAGTACACGGCGAAACATTTTCGCTCATTTTAACTCTATTGGATACTGTCCCTTTCTTTTTTCTGTACGGTGGGTACACACATAAGATTTCAAAGCTGATATATTTTCAATAGGGGTAAGTTTGCGCCCAAGACATCCAGCTGTTCCCTGACATGTAAAATTCGGGGGTGAAAAATAAGATTTATTTGCCTTTTCCCTTTTTGGGGATCTTGGGATATAAAAAGGGTAAAGAGAGGGTATAAGCCAAAACATTTTAACTATTTAAAAGAAGCTTCCACCTGTGGCCTTCAAATATGCAGTGGGATCCTTTGAAAAGAGTCCACCGTAACTAGGGAATGAAAACTACTAATATCAAAATTCAGAGATAACTGGAGAATCATAGGTTCTGATTTGGTTATTCAAAATATGGTTTATGCTTTGCAAGAAAGAAATGAACTCATAGTCCAAAACGAATGTGCAAGACGAGCTGCTGTAACTCTTAAATGATAGACATCCTGGAAGGCATGCAAGTCATAGATGGGTAATGCAATTAGTGGGGAAATTGTATGAAACTGGTTCTGTCGTGAATGAAAGGAGGATCAAAGTCTGAATTTTGGATGAGACCAGTCAATTAGGAAGTGTCGCTATGAACCCCTATAATCCATTGGGAAAAGTGACTTCTGCGTCTCATGTTTCCATTGATTCCTTTCAAAAAGCGTGATAAATTTAATTCTCATAAGATTCATCTTGTCCATGACAACTCAATGATGACGACTTCGACCTGCGAATCAAGTTTTGATGGCAAATGACAGAAATGATGGCAGAAATTTCAACTTTCTTCAAGAATACTTGTTATAGTGATGAGTCCTGTTTTAACCCTTATGGTAATGTTGATAGGCATAATTGTCGTTATTGCGGAGGAATTAAAATTCCCATAGCTTTCCAGGTGTTCACACGCAAATCCCTCAGAGATTAGATGTGTGAGTTGGAATTTAGCGAGATGTCGTCATTGGGTGTTTATTTGTTGAGAAGAATCTGAATGGGCTGAATATTCTGTCAAGATGTGCACCCTGTACCTATTATGTGAACGAATGAGAAGCCTTATTTACTCGTATGCTCGTGACATTGTTAAAAAGTATTCGATCGATGTCTCCTAATTTTATTGCAATGTGACTCGCAAAATTGCTAAGCAACCTGTCCCTACAATCGAAAAATTTTTGCTTACAAAATCTAAACTCTTATGATATTATACAGGATGCGCCACCTTAGCGTATTTCTTCTGTTACACCTTTATTCTGTATTTTAGGAAAAAAATATGGTATGACAGACACACCTTCATTTTCGATTCCTTGTTATCTAAAACTATTTTCACTTATACAGACCGCCCTATTTCTTCCGCATAGTACCTAACTTTGTTTTTTTTTTAATGAAGCACCATGTATTTGATTCGATTTTTGGATTTCTTAAATGATTTTACTCTAAGGTTGCATAAGGCAATTTTTGCCTAGAATTCATATTTTTAGCGTTAACAGCTATTTGTTAAATATTTTGACAGATGTAGAGGGATTTTGAAAATTACATGTAAGTATTTGGATTGAAAAGAGTTATAGTAATAATATTTTGGTGAACATAGAATCTAGGAGAAACTGCCGTTGCAAAAAAACTGAAATATTATACAGGAAATAGCAATTTATTATAAGGTTAACTTAGAAAATTTTCAAACGCCATAAATTCATTTTTTCAAATATAACCATTGTAATTTTTATATCATAGTTGTTTTTCTTGTCGAAAAAATTGCTACTTTTTGAGGCAATCACCTTTAAATATTCGCAAACAAAAAATTATATTTTCATGTGGTGAAAGACTTTTTAAAAATGTTACGCGAGTTCTATTCAGTAATAATTTAAAAGAGAAATATCGATCAAGTAAAAACCATCCTCAAGAAATATGGAAACTATCTCTAATTAAGAGCACAAAAAAGGTCTCTTTACTGTTTCAAAAAAAAATTAGTTAGGCTATTTAATACCATTTATAAAAAAAACCATTCAAATTTTTAAAAACTCAGTGGCGCACGAATTTTTCTCTAAAATAATACCATAGTCACACCTTGGGCCCGCCCCTGTTTAATTGAAAAAATGAATTGTTGCATCAAAAGTTGATCAATGGGCAACTGGACACTAATTAAATTTGTGAGATTTTTTCTTTTAATATCACAGTAAATACCACCTTAACACACAAACGAATATTTAAAATTTAAAAATTTCAAATAGTTTTTGAAACCGAGTTTTCCCTGAAATTTTAAAAAGCAAGGTGCTAATATTTTCTTGTTTTTCGAACTTCAGTTTATTGTCCTCACAATTTGTGCATAAAAAGTACAATTCAATTATCAATTACTAATTTAAATTCCATTTTTCAAAACAGTTAAAACGACTACGTTAACCTTATTTTTAAAAAAATAAAGGATGTACTGCTTCAAATTCGAAAATTTTTCCATGGATATTAAAACAGTCTGTTAGAATTAATAGTTTAATTCATTAAAACGTTCAAAATTAGGCTCATATAGTCAAATTCACAGCCAACGTGACTTTTTCATTTAACGCCCTCTGACGTCAAAAATATAAAGTTTTTGAGTATGTATGATACATGGTTGTCAAGAGAATAAAAAGGCCTATCGAACTATCTTAATAAGATGATATATTGCTATTTAACATAATAAAGTTGATGTCACTTCCGGTTTAACCGGAAGTTATTAGATATGTCAAATATGATAAAAATAGGAAGTTTTAGGAGTATAATACTTACAGCGGATTGCCAAAGTATATTTCAAAAAGTAAACAAATGGCGGGATGTTACATGCTCTCGTTGACACCCGGTATAGTAGAATTACATAAATTTGCACAAATAGGTAATCGAGGATGCTCAATTCGACTAAAATATTTTTGACTTTTGGCAACTTTTTGTCATTTTTTGACCAATCAGGAGGCAGTATTTTCCACACTCAATAGATAGAGAATTAAAAACTAGGATAGGGACATGTAAGTCATTTTTCTTTATCTCGTACCGTTTCCAAGCTATAATTGATGAAATTTGAAAAATGACTATTTTTAACGTCTAATATCTCGAAGAGGGTGCACACATATGATGTTTTGCATAAGGTGACCTTAAAATTTGACCAAAAATTTAAATCCGTAATAAAAATGTGGGCATTCCATTTAAAATAAGGAAGTTGATGTCTATTTCCGGTATAACCGGAAGTTGCAGAAAGTCAAAAATATTTTAGTCGAATTGAGCATCCTCGATTACCTGTTTGTGCAAATTTGTGTAACTCTACTAAACACACTTTTCCATATACAGATCGTGTAAGGTCGTCGTGGGATACCCTGTATAAAATCTCACAAGTCGTAATGTTTTTGTCGATGTGACTGACAGCGGAAAATAGTATATTTTACAACAAGAGATGAAAATATTGTTTTTTTCGTGAGGTGAGAATTTGTCCACGAGCGAAGCGAGTGGGGCAATCTCACGAACGAAAAAAACGTATTTCATCTCGAGTAGGAAATGCTACTTTTTCTACACATATATGTGTATTTGGGGGTCTGCAGATTCACAGTATTCACTTTCTGAGTCCATTTAAAATGCTATTAAATTATAAGCGAACCCTCACAATGCAAATTATGAATTATTTATTTAGTAGTTGCTAGGTAACATACGCAGGCTACTAAATAAAAGTGTTTCTTTTGTCCATTATTAAAACTATAAATTTGACATTTTCATTTTCACTTCTAGAGATGAAAATATTTTCATCTCTAGAGTAAAAAAATGTCGCTTTCATACAGAGTAGACAGTTGAAAAATTGCTATAGTATTTTTCAGATTTGTTGGCGTTTGCGCCGCCATATCCGATTATCCAAGCAACCGCCAGCCCGCCAGCAGTTCAGTAGTTTCCAAAATTTTGCTGTTGCTAGGATCCGTGACAAGCGCGTGCGCCGCGACTCTGGACACGGCACACGGCAATGAGCATTTTGACGTTTTCCCTCAAGAAATGTATTCTTTTACCCACAACATTAGCCTGTTCACACAAAAGACACCGGTTATTTTCTAGTTTGTAGTTAAATCTGCTATTGGTTATAAACGCCACAAACCTGTGTCAGAAATATCCACTATTTGTTTTGTTTCTAATTTGTTATTTAAATTTTTTTCATGGAATAAATAGCATTCCTTACTTTGGTTTTAATGCTGTCAGTTACATCTTCACTTTTTCATTTTGATTTGATGTGCCTTTTTCCGGGCGTTGCAGCAGACAAACCTCGTTTTTCCTCTCCAACTATGCGCGACACGCTGCGTAGACTTACTCTTGATGCATCGGCCAATCGCTCCTGGTCACAAGTTAAGGCAATAGGGGACCATTATTTTCCTTCTCTCGAGTGAAGTATTCAAAAATATTTCGTAAAACTTCTCGACGCTGTTTGGTAAACACATTTCCAGGCATCTTTACACCCACAGAACACCTGACAATCAAACTGACAGTTATACTTGAAAGGCAATAATTTTTAATAACTTGCTTGGTGACCACTGGATATTGCAAAATAAGCATATTAATACTGAAATCATTTTGTTTCACACAACCATAGTAAGAAAGAGTGAGATCAAATACGGAAACGTGAGAATATTCTCAAGTCATCTTACGGCAGCAATTAAAATTCAACAAATCCATTTTACAAAAGGGAGAAAGACATATGAACGTAATGCGCAGATTACTGCACACACACGCCAAGATATCTGAAAAGAACTATATTTTCATACATATGTGTAGAAAAAGTTTGTTCTAAGGTGTCTAGTTTGTATTGCTTAAGGTATATACTCAGGTCTCTTTGGAATATTAGTTTTCGTTCAAATTTCATGAAATTTGGTATGCACATTCATGCGGAGGTCCTTATGAATATCTGTAAATTTGAAAATTTTTGAACGTGTAGTTTTTGAGTTTTTCTTGAAAAATATGGATTTTGGAAGGTTTTATTTTTTTTCTTAAAATCTACTCGTTCATTCGCATGCAAAAAAATAATGTAATTAGTATATGGCCATGTGAAACACGGAGTAAAATCTGATTAAAATTAAACGGCAAGTTTTGGAGATATTCAAAATTTTGTTATTAAAATTGGCACAAAAACGTCTTTAAAATGTGAAATTGACATAAATCTTAATTGGGTACATGGCATAAAGAGGCAACAACATAATACATTATGTTTCCTGTCAATTGCACCAAAAGTTTTCAAAATATCTGAAAAATTATAAAACAAATGCAGCAGTCCAGGAGGTGGCGCCGCGGCCGTGCAGTGGTGTCTAGCGAAAACGAAACGCACTTGCTATTTATCTGTAAATCTTAGGCTATACCGAACACCTGCTTACTCGGAATGTCGGAATTCAGATTTACCGAACGCATAAGAATTGTATCTTAGGTACTTTTCGTAAAATGTTTATGAACCTCATTCCGATAGAATTGGCAATCTCAGATTGGCATTTTGTCAGTCAGAGTTGATTATTCATTATAACATGTATTATTCCCGATTTGTGCATGAATATCTAAAGCGGAGAATTTTACCACTCGGAAGCAGGTTTGTATTTTGAATTTGAATTTCAAAAAGTAATTGGGTATAAAGTAGGTAGGTAGGTACATAAATAAGTATAATATGAACCGTAGTTTGAAAAAACATTATACATTATATTAAAAATAACAATGAAATATACATACCTACATTGGTATAACAAATAAAAAAACATTATTTTTTCAACAAAAACAAAACTTTGCAGGGTGTTAAATTTTACTGGCTCACCATTACTATATCGGTTACCTACCTATTGTTATTGTTGAAAATAGAGAGAAGGATAAATGGGGAAAACTGGCTTTTTTGAGGCTCGTCACTATTATTTTTCGACATCTTATCCGGTCTGAATAGTTTCTGAAATAATATCATAAAAGAACTGAAAATGCGTTTTCTTTCTTTAATAGCAGACGTATTCTTATATGAATTTAAATGAAATTTTGGCTGTATGTATAAAATAGACATTCTCCGTCTATTGGCGACATCAGGATTGTTCTCCGGTGGGAAACAAATGAATAACTATAGCCAAGTTTTTTACTTATGGGCACTGTATTGAATTTTCCAACCTTCCGATTTTAATTATTTTTGGCAAGTTGGCCATGGATATACTTTAACATCGTTCAAACAATTTGTAAATACATTTATGCATATTATACTTGGGCCGCCCAACAGACGGAGTGATCACCCTGCAATCATGAGCTCTAGGCAGGGCCACTATCAATTTAGGACTACCGAACCGCAGTGATGCGCTTTCTTTAGACCCAACGAAATCGCATGACTCCAATTAGGTCGTCATAAATTAATATTGGCCCCGCTAGAGCACGTTCTTGCAGGGTGATCACTCCGTCTGTTCGGCGGCCCAAGTATACCAAAATTTCGTCCAAATCGATCTAAAAAGAACGCGGATAGAGTGGATAAGGTTTCGAGAAATCATGTTGATGGGTAGGTATAAATAAAATAAGTAAAACAATATTTAAGTTAAACGGCTTTATTGTAAAGAAACATAATAATGGTGCAGATAATGTACTAAAAGCTAAAAAATAATTAGGTAGGTACCAGGTACCTGTCATCACACCACTCTCCTCATCAATCTAGAGCATTGATCAGACTAAAATAAAATCCTGGGGTGTAGCGTAACCTGAGTAAATATGTAAATGATCGTTTTGCGATGTTGTCTATTGAGAAGGAGAAGATGCATCCAAAGCATACCTATAATGATATGAGCGGTTGGCTGTAGATAATAGAAATTCGACTCCTCCCACGATTTTGTTTCAGTCTGATCAATGCTCTAGATTGATGAGGAGAGTGGTGTGATGACTGGTACCTACCTAATTATTTTTTAGCTTTTAGTAAATTATCTGCATCATTATTATGTTTCTTTACAATAAAACCGTTTAGCTTAAAAATGTTTTCTTACCTATTTTATTTTCAAGTTTTTAGTTTTTTTTTGTTTGTTTTTCTTTTGTTATTATTTTTCTAAAGTGTACTGTGTTCTACTTGTCAAGCCCTTTCATTTGATACCCATATTGAGGGGATTGAAAAAAAAGTAATACGCCATTTTGTGGTGGCGGCCATCTTGAATTTTGAATTTTTCATGGTGTACTGTATTCTACTAGTTAAGTCCTTTCATTTGATGCCCATATTGAGGGGGTTGAAAAAAATATATAATCCGTCATTTTGTGGTGGCGGCCATCTTGGATATTGAATTTTTCATGGTGTACTGTATTCTACTAGTTAAGCCCTTTCATTTGATACCCATATTGAGGGGATTGAAAAAAAAGTAATCCGCCATTTTGTGGTGGCGGCCACCTTGGATTTTGCATTTTTCATGGTGTACTGTATTGTAGTAGTTAAGCCCTTTCATTTGATACCCATATTGAGGGGGTTGAAAAAAATATATAATCCGCCATTTTGTGGTGGCGGCCGTCTTGGATATTGAATTTTTCATGGTGTACTGTATTCTACTAGTTAAGCCCTTTCATTTGATACCCATATTGAGGGGGTTGAAAAAAATATCTAATCCGCCATTTTGTGGCGGCGGTCATCTTGGATTTACAATGATACTGAATATACATAATTGTATTGTCATCACAACTAAAGGTGTGTACCAAATTTCAGATCAATCGGTCAACAGGAAGGGGGTAAAATTTCAATTACTAAATTTGACCCACACAAACATACAAGGCAAGCTAAATAAAACCGTTTAAAAATGTCACATTTTCTTCTCTCTAACTTCAATAAAAAGAAAACTGTAAATTCATGAGTCGCGGCCTCTCTGTGAAAATAGCGGAAGTGCCGGACGGCGATATCATTGTGGTTTCGACACCGCGATATGGTTCATAGCCAAAGCTGAGCGACATTGCCATCTACCGTCCGTAAAACACATTAGAAGGGTCTGAGTATAAACCTTAAGCCCTGGTTTTTAAGAACTTTCCGCCGACGCAATTGTGCCGACGGACTCCGTCGACGCAGTGCGCTGAGGGACTTCGGTGAAATCAAACCTGCAATTGCGTCGACGGAAAGTTGTTAAAAACCAAGGCTTAAGCGATAAACTTTCTCTCAAAACAGAAAACTTAGTACTTAATTGGCCCTCGAGATCACCCAATCTTAACATACCTACCGGATTTGGGTCTTTTGAGTTACCTTACCAGTATAGAGATAAACGTGAACTGTTGATGATTTGGAAAGATAGACGACATTCGTCCAGTATCAAAGCATATGCCGTAATTTTTTCCACTTTATCTCAACTAATTAGTCCAAAGCGAACTTATTTATTTCTCCTACTTTTACGACAATTTACGCGCAATAAAGACTTTTTGGTAGCTCCTACTGAAACTCCCTTGTATAATCCAATGATGGGGAGTTCTGAGCGTGCTGGACGTGCCCTCTTGACGAGAACGTGAGGCAATGACGAAGTTCAAATTAGATTACCCTTTCTGGGAGAAAGCGTGCTGTATACAGCTCTGTAATAATACGGTAAAGTAAATGAAAAGTCGCGTGAGGCAGGAAAATAAATAGTCACGCGAAACGGCAGTATTTTAAATTTTTGTGCATTTACGTTTGAAATTACTCATTAGGGGTGGATATATTTCTCTTAATTTACTAATAACTACATTATAAGTGTAGTGTAAATAAATGGAAAAATTTCCAAAATAATGGACTATAGATTTCTTTTGAAAAGAGGGCGACGGGTGACCTCTTGTGTATTAGATCGGATTTCATTTCCTTTTGCTAGAATGACCTTACCGAGTTGTATTATAACATCTGACACATTAGAATAGTCACAGGGATTTAGGGGATTACCTTCCACTAAAATTAATGTATTCAGAGATGCCGTTTCTCGTTTTATACCCAGCCTCTGGTTGGCAAGACAGAAATCCTCACAGAAATCTATACAGTATACCCTATTTCCTTTATAATACTGTGACAACTGTTTCATTAATATAGATATGATGATGGTTTCAAACATTTCTAATTCATTTTGGTAAATACGTTGATTTTGGTATAAAATTCACCCTCAAATTAACTTCCGGTGCCCTTCGGTTTTACTACCAATTCGCTTTTTAGTGAGGTGTCATAAGTTAATGATTGGACTAAATATGGCGTCGAAATTACACTTTGTCTTAAGAAGCAAGTTAGCCGTGTCATATCATAAGTTCTTTTTATTAGATACTTCAAGATAGTATGTCTTGAGTACGCCTTATTCACATACTACAAACGTATTATTTTCCTCTAAATTTCTTTAAGTTAAATGGCATAAACATCTCTAGAAAATCAAATACATCCTTTTCTAAAAGAACATTATCATTTTCTGTGGAATCTAAAAAAAATAAAAATGGTAGGATTCCATTTAACATAATAACGTTTATATCACCATTTTGAAATTTTTCATTACATAATTTCGACTCGATTATGGTCGCAGCCAAAATTTCAAATCAACGTCTTTTCTCTTCTCTAGATACGCCTAATGGACGATCAAAAAAATCACCCTGTACAAGAACGAGTTAGAGTACCAAGAGTGGTAAAAGGGAAAAATATCGCTACGCGGGAACCTCCGCTGTTTATTTTTCATTTGTTAAAAACTATTCGTTCTGGCGGGATTATTAATCCGTTCCACCACTACTAAAGTGGGTTATACATACACAAGTTGGAGAATCATTAGTTATTTTTACTTGTGAGACCGGAATGAACCGCTATTGTAGGCAATTTGCTAATGGAAAATCTGTGCGGTTACTCCGGAGTTTTCTGGTGTCTCATTCCTGCTCACATCTTTTGTTTTCCAAAAGAGTCATTAAGTTTATAACGGGTCAATTACTAACTTCTGTTCTGCTATTTTGTAGTTGTAAGAGGAACTTATAGATAGGAAATCACTGAGGCAGCCTGTTTACGAGTAAAATTGTTACACAGGTATCCTAATCGGACACTATTGTAGATTATTTAAAGAATTCAAATATCTGGAAATAGACTTCTTTTAGAAACAATGCTTATTAAGTAAACAAACAAGTCTTAACATTTTATCAGAATAAAAATTGAACAATTCCGTTTTATATATGAAAGTTGAAATCTACTACCGGTATAACCGGAAGCGGTCGAAAATATGTTTTATTGTAGATTCGAACCTAACCCGAAACAGTTCCCTGCAAAGTTTCAAATTGTAACCCAAAACTGCATACGGGGAAAAATTAATTTAATAGATATTACGCCGTAACTGCAAAGTTCCGGCCAAATTAAAGGACCAAAAAGAGCCGTTGCTGCGCAACAATTTGTGCAGGATTTCAGAGCAAAGCATTAGGCATTAGGTACTACTTGTCAAAAACGGAAAAAAGTTCCTTTGCTATTAGTATATAATATACCGGCTGGGGATTTAGTGTGTAATCGGTTCATATCTCTGGTACTGCTTAAGATATCAAAATGAAATTTTACACGTAGGTATGTGGGGAACGACATGGAACATTTCGTAAAATTATTTATGTATTTACAGGATGTTCACATTCTGAGTACCAAACCAAAGTTCTATTTCTTTAAATGGAAACCCCACAAGTATTTGCGTGATTTCGATTCCCCATAAAATTTCATGAAAATTGATATACTTACTACATGATGTGGTTTTAAGTAAGGACTGTTAAGATATTGACATTTTTGTGTCATGGTCCCAAAATTATAACGCTACTGGCGTGTACTGACCAAAGCCACCTAATTATTTTTTATTGAAAGGGGTGTACACGCTGCTGTATTTGTGAAATCTATAAATACTTTCACCATAATACTTAGGATTATACAAGGTGGTTAAGTTATGCAAAAGGGAATTTTTCTCAAAAATTTCGAATAGAATACCATGTATATTATTTGCACAACTGACAGTCAGTTAACTAAGCTTTTAATTGATGTAGATATTGCCAGGTCTACTACTGATAGTTTCGGCAGATATTACGATTGAACATCAAAATTTTTGAATTGCATTATTAGTTTATACTCTTTTTGACGAATTCCCCCTATTCTGTTGCTTAAAACTCACAATAATGTTTATATTTTGTATTTGCAAATTGTGTATCAATATAAAGACAATAAATCTTTTTGTAAAATTGTTTGTTGATGGATATATTCTTAAATGTATAATGTCTTTTTAAAGTCGGGTATAATGTTCAAACAAGAAGTACTACGGAAGAAAATATTATCTTTAAGAAATGATCTTGCAATGGGATTTTTTGTGTTAATGTAAACTTCATTTGCTAAATATTTTATAGAAACAAAATGCAGACCTTTTTTGGAGTTTTGGGTGACAAAATAGGGGAGATCGTCAAAAATAATGTAAAATACTAACGAAACTCTACATTTTTATAATTCAATTGTACATTCTGTCGAAACTTTTACTGGTAGACTTGACAATATCCACATCAATAAAAAGCTTAGTGAAATGACCATCAATTGTACAAATAATATACATGGTGTTCCATTTGAAATTTTTGAGAAAAATTCTGTTTTACATAACTTTACCACCCTGTATTACCTCAAGTATTATGATAAAATTATTTATAGATTTCAAAAATACAGCAGTGTGTGAACCTATTTCAATAAAGAAATTTTAGGTGGCTTTGGTTAGTATGCGTCAGTAGCGTCATAAATTTGGGTCGATAATGGCACAAAAATGTCAAAACTACATCATGTAGTAAGTATATCAATTTTCATAGAATTTTACGGGGTATTCATATTATGCAAGGACACATAGGATTTCCATTTAAAGAAATAGAACTTTGGTCTGGTAGGTACTTAGAATGTGAACATTCGTGCAAACTGAACCCCACCCGGTATATCTATAATCAATTCAGTTAAGCTTAAAATAAAATTATTTTGTATTTTTTACCTTCTGGGTCTTCATTTTGGAGTAACGATTCTAATTCACTGTCGTCATATGAGTGTCCTAAGGTATTTAAGATCGTTCTTACTTTTTCTTTTTCTATGCTGCCCTTTTTGCCAGAGTCAAACATGGAGAATGCCCGCTTGAGCACTGAAAAAAGAAATTGTTGTTTTATAAAATTGAAATTATTTTTTTCTTGAAGTATTTATTATAATGTAAATTTGTCTTCTAATTTTAATTTATACCTGCTGCTGATTGCATTCCCAAAATTAGGAGACAAATTTACGTTTTATAAAAAGTCATGATGAAACAGAGAAAGGAATTGGTAAACATCTTAAACAAGAATTTCGATTACGTAAAAATGAGGGTTAACAAATTCCTTTCCGTTGATAATCAATCAGTCTTTCTTTACATTCAACGAAGTCTATATACCACACCTGTCTTTAGGTTACATTCTATAGCTTGGTTGAATGTAGAAGGTTTGTCATTGCGCACGTTTTGGGAACCACTGGTAGTGAATTTTGTAACGTATACAAGTGCAACCTGAAGTGGTTTGTAGCAAACTAATTCCTGAAATTCCTATTGGAAGTGGTAGTAGAATCAGTCGAGATGTATTTAAGAAATCGGACAGTCAATTCAAGAAGTAAATATACAAAAATAGCTCACATGCAACCAATAGAACAAGGAGGTTTAAACTGGACTCGTTTGAGCAACCAAAAAGATGAAAATTTCCAACCGAATGAAGATAATGAACGGGGATCGCTAAACGATGTAAATTACAAACAAACAGAAATCGCGAAGCACTCCATTATTGATCAAGTAAATAGAATAATAACTGAGGTACACAATAGAGAAAAACATTTGATTATATCTATAGAGAGAATAGTTAGCGAAGGCAACACACTAGCGTGTCGGAAAATAACGGCAAAAAGATCTTTAGAAAACCAGGAAAGAAGAGCACAAGGAAGAGTTCCTTAACGACTGATTTACTGGAATATAAGACTGCTGATATACATTACATCGTACACGAATTTCACAAGACTGAAGGTTGTCCTGTTACCCTTACAAAACTGGACCAAAAAATACGGACCGAGCTAGAATGAAATGGATCCAATGAAACACTGAGAGTTCTTTTGCGTAAAATGGGGTTCAAGTGGAGAAGGACGCAAAATTATAGGAAAGTCCTAATTGAATATATATAATGGCTCTTTGTATTTCGTATTTGAAGAAAATTTAATATTTCCGAAGTCAAAATAGACAGATTGTTTACCTAGACGAAACATATTTGCACAGTAGCCATGTCTCTTCGAATAATTGAACAGATGACTCAACCAAAGAACTATTTTTGCAAATATCTCTAAAAGTCAGAGATTCATTATTGTAAATGCCGGTTATGAAAAAGGCTGTATACCTGGATGTTTGTTAATATTTTTTTTTATCTGAATCTAAAACCGGCGATTACACTTTAGAAATGAATTCAGAGAATAAATTATGGCAAGTGGTTGCAGCAAAAGTTGATTTCTAATTTGCAAAAGAATTCCGTTGTCGTCGTAGAAAATGCACCTTACCACAACATCCAGGCAAATCCCGCACCCACATCAAATTCTAAAAAGGCAGATATGATTAAATGGCTAAACGACTGTACTTGTATTTCTTTAATAGAATTAAGACAATTAAGTACTATTCTGCAATAAATCACATAACATTTGTCTTTTTACATTCTGAATTACTTTTGGTACGAATAATTTTCTCAAAACACGTTCAATATTATTTACTGAATTTTTATTATTTAATATTTATTCCGAAGAGTAAAAAAGCCCACGCTATGTTGCGCTGAGTTAGATGCAGGCTGTGGCAATCGCCAACGCATCGCAACCCCACCCCTAGCCAACATCTGTTGGTCTGTATGACATGTGATGGAGAAATTGCTTCATCGTATCGCATTTGACAATAATTGATCACATTGGTATTACAGTGTCTTTGTTATAATAAAAGTTTGTTATTTTCAAAAACAAATCGAGAAAAGAACTGTTGAGAAATACTGTAAATACCGCCAAACAAATCAATATTTATGTGCGCGCAGAAAGAAAGTTGCAGTAATTCCAATTGTGTCAGCACCACGGAATACACTTCTCACTATTTTGTTTTTTATCCAGTTTAAAAAACGTACCAGTTGTTTTAGAGTCTAGTAGGAAAAGATTTAGCTCATCTTCTATATTTACTTGATAATGTTTTTGAGTTGTAAATCTTCAAGCCATTTAGTTCCACATCCAGGTTACAAATTATTGAATTTTTTTGAAGCTTTACAATCATGGTTGGGGCGCTTATATAATGTTGCATGTATACGTAAACAGTCAATGTGGCTGCCTCTTCTGCCTTATGACGTCATGACCACATGTTTTCAACTTCAAATAATGCGATCATATTTTGAAATTATTTTCTTAGTTTCGCGTGCCATAAATTTCAAAACTGTAGTTTCCAATCAGTGTTATTTCGTAGGTTATTTTTCAACGTAGTATATGAAGGAAGTAAAGATTTGACCTGAACTTTCTTACACAACAATTTATTACAATATAACACTGTTTTTGATTTTTTCCCACAAGGCGTCTTTAAGAGGTCCAAAAAGATTATAATCGCAGGGCGATAAGCAGTGGCGGCTCCTAACTTTAGAACCTGGCAGTGCTCTAGAATGAAATCACCGCTCAGGGGTTGGGGGGGGGTCTGGCGTTTTCTCCCCCGTAGTTTTTTAAATGAAGTGCTTTAGAAGCCATTTTAAAACATTTTCAAACAAGAAATTTCACTCACCGCAATATTTAACGAAAATCCCAAATCCAAAAGGTTAAACTTTCGCACACAACTTTTACCGCGACCTTTCGAAAAGCATTTAATACTTCGCACAGGCTTAGGACGTCCATTTCATTTTATTTCAAGTTTTTCGTCAAAAGTCTATATTTAGATAAAATATTAATTTTTAACTGAATGGAGTAGGTATTACGACACAATAATAATTTTGAAAATTGCAAAAATCAGGCGACCACTTTGTTAAAGTTCACTCCACAATGTTTAAGTGTTGACTTGAACCAAACCACTACCTTTAACCATGCTAAGTATTGGAAATTTAAATATTTAAAAATAAACACTATAATGCAGCTAATTACTCACGTTATAAGCAAAGCAACGAGCCAATCTCAGACCTAAATAGGGTAAACAAAAACAATAAACACTGCCGTAGAAGTAAAAACTCCCGCGTTTCGTGCTTCGCCCAACAGTAAGTGTGTGCTCAACCAGCGCTCCCAGACGAGCTTTATTCTTCCACCTAAAAGCACATACGATGACATTTTCCCGAGTCGCGCCGATCTCGCTCCCATATCGAATGTGCATTTGCCTTAGAGTGCTACACCACAGATCACACCTCAGTACTCGGACGGCTGGTTGCGTGTGTGGTAGGCATTTTGAAAGACGACGCGGAATGTTTAGAGCGCGTACTATTTATTATCTCGCATAATAATTAATATAATATTGCAACAGAGATTCAAAAAGTTTTAAACTTATTAGTTTATAATCATAAGGTTTGAACCTTTTATCAAAAAAGGTTAAAACCATATTTTTGTAGGCAGTGCGCGCGCACGAGCGCACTTAATAAGGAGTTGCCGCTGGCGATAAGTCTGGACTTCTCTTCCCATCGCAATATCTTCAGCTTTTATTGTAGACGGACATTATCGTCGAGAAGAATGGCGCCTTGTTCTTACAGAGTCTCTAGTCTTGAAAGAAATTAGCTGCAATATTCTGCAAAACAGTCTTCCTGCCAATTAAGAATATCTTAGTCAACACCTTGCCTGCTGACAATTTTTTAGCACCTGCGAATTTGAGTGGCGCTATTCACTGCTGGCCTGGGATGGATTGATGCACCTAAGATTCATCCACGGTAATAATCAAATAATCAAAAAATCATCTCCTTTAGTTTGAAGATGCTGGGGAAGTTGCTGCGAAACTGGAAGTCTTTTCTGTCGTTCGTCAGACAAATCTTTAGACACCCATCTCGCACAAACTTTGTTAAATTTCAGCTTTCCGTTAATCATCCCTACCAAACCGTAGGTTGAATAACTCAAGACCACTAATATAGACGCAGACGCGGTTTTACTTCATAGTATTTGCAATATATCATAGATGGCGCATACGTAGAAAATCATATTTCCTAGTTTCAGCTGTGGGAATAAATATTTTATCTCTCCTTTTTCCATCAGGATTTATTTGCGCGTGGCAAGTCAAACAGCAAGCACCAGGTTCGGCCTCAGTACGTCTGAGTATAACAACTTGCCAGTAATAATTGGAAACTAAGTCCAACATTTTTAACATTTTTATTCGTTGTGCAGTATACTTAATTTATGAATCGCAGTTGAATTATTATTATGTACCGATAAAAGCGGAACACCCACATAGGTATCTACTACCTTTTATTATTTATAAATAGGTGCATAAACCCTTGTTTGAGCAGTCAGATAAAGGAAATAGGCAGCATAATAATTAAGAAAGTCAGTGACAAACATTTTAACAAGAGCGTACAAAATGGAGAATTACAATATATTCCAAAAACTCTTAATTCTAAATAGAGATTGAACCAGATGAAATTCTATTAGAATTTAGCGTAGATTTCAAAAATGTAATCATATACAGGATATTTTAATCTACACTCTATAGGTTAGCTGAATTTCTCTATAGTAAAAGGGCAATATTTAAAAAAAACTAACTACAGAAGTAGTGACGTAACCTTGAGGTGGATCAGGTTTTAATTCCAAATAAACAAACGCGTCACGTGCTCTTGACATCTGTCAATTCCAAAGTATCTTACAGTAACTTTTGCAGTATAATTTATTATAGCAGTTTTGCAATGGAAACAGTTTATTTCAAATTTGTGTAATCTACTTGCGGCGTAAAAAATATCATTATTACATTGCAAAAGTTACAGTAAAATGTTTTGTAATTGACACTGACACTGAACATACTTCTTATTTGTTTATTTTGGCGATATATTGGCTATTTCTTCCAAAGAATCTGACGAATTGAAAATTTAAAAGCTGGCAACGCTTACTTTGAGGTACGCCTTTGTACTAAAGACGAAACCTTAAAACCTCAAAATCATAGGCCTGTAAAAGACGATTAAATATTAGAGTTATTAACTGAAAAAATCGTGCATTGATTGGAACAGGTTAATGTAAAAACATCTTGACTTAAATATATCTGGAACTCGCGCTTCCTCTTAAATACCTACAGTCTGTGTTTTACAATAATCCAGTAGTGGGATGAAAAGTTTTAAACCCGGGTTTTTATATTTACTTTTATGGCAGTTGAAATAACAGCATAAATTGCCAGCAGCACCGCAGTCACAACTGAGTGCGGCTCTGTACTTCAGATTCAGTTTGCATTAGCGGCACTTCCTTGTTGGTGTAAAGTCGTAAATCATTCAAAGCATAGGTGTAAATATTGGATTTACGTCATTCTTCTTATTCTAATAAATACATTGGCGTACTTGCCATCGTAGGTCGCATTTTAGATGATACAATTTTGCAAGGAAAATTTGAATTCAAATAATTGACTGCAGCACAGAGCAAATTGGATACACGTTTCCGGCCGCCATCAAACGAGTTATACCAATCGAATACTGAGCTTCTTGCGAAGCAATCTTCACCAATTTTTTTTTGTAGCCGACGATAAATATTGACAGCTTTCCCACCTTCAGCACATAAAAATTGCTGACAATTTGTCGTGCATCATCTGAAGACATGTTCGACACAACTGTCATTATTTTTATTAACATAGCACAATCTCTGCTATTCACAGGCTACATGAGCGTCTTGATTACTCTGAAGTAAATTTAGAAATAATGCGTAACTGAGAACCAGAAAATTAAGAAGTTCAGCTCAAATCTATGCTTCTTCGGATATTGATGAGCATTTTATTTATTTCCAGCAACCTCTCTAGAAGAGCACACGGCAAAATAAGTAGCACAAAGAATATAATCCCATCCCGCATTAAAAATAAATCGGGATAAGCAAGCCATTTATAATGGGAGCAAAGAAGTAGGTAAATAAGATTATGCAGCGTGTATTTTCCACAGAATTCCGTCTCGAACGCCGTGTTAAAATTGAAGACATACACACAACTGCTATAAGTGTGCCCTATTTTCGGAAACCGCTGGCGCCACCAATAAATTTATCCTGAATCGCTCCTGCAGCATATTTTTATAATAAATTATAAATAGTAGGTGTTGAATACGTGGAACACACTGGAAACTGCTTTAGCTTGGCTAATAATAAAAATTTTGTCGAAATAAGGAGTAATTTGGTGGCGAATTTTTTGGTTGAATATTATTTCTCTAATCAGTCAACAGATATCTTAAAAATAAGGGTTAATGCATTGCTCTATTTTCTCTGGTATCCCGGATTGAGTCATCAATCGAGGTAATGCTTGGAGGTTATCTGCTGATTGCAATGTTCGAAGTAAACCCACCAAAAGGTTAGGAATTTTATCCTATCTAACAGTCTTTGTACAAACTCTTGGGCGATTCTGGCAGTTCACAGTCTTATATTGTCTTGGTAAAACAAAAATTCGGGTAATATTTGTTGGTAGAAGCGAAAGAAAATGTTGGCATGAGATTTAGCAAAAAGATGTTCACCAATTGTAATCAACTTTAAGATTTATACCCGATTACAATCTCTGTTTTATTTTAAAATAGCCAGCTCCAATAATAAAACAAAATTTGGCACAAATCTATAAAATATAATTCGTAGAATTCTTTAAAAAAACCCATATACTTATTTTATCCTTTTTTTTATTAACTTACGTTTGGTTTGCTCTTCGTCCAGACCTTCACTCTGAAATAGAAAAATCTGGCGTTAATATTAAATTAACTTCAGAAAGATAATATTTAAATTTCTTTAAGTCAAAATGTCAACATTCTTCTTATGGCTATATCGAACTAAGCCATAGTCATAATCGGTTTGGGTGCCTACCCCTAAACTTTCAGTGACTTTTACTTCACCGTAAATTTCCTTATCGGTAAACATTATCTGGAAAAGCTGAACAATTTGCTCATTAATATTATAACAGTTATTAAAAGATAACCTGCGGCAGTATTGTAATTTCTCTAAAAGCCATATTTTATAAACAGAAAGCGGGATATAAACACTTAGCTTACATTGTCGATATATCATAAAATTTGCAAGAATGTAAACATTATATTTTCTGTTGACATTTTACCTATAAAGAAAATGCTTCAGCTACGAACATAAAATACACATAGTCTATACTTTTCACTGTCATAACTTTAACGGTGTGTAACCACCTTCTTATGAAGCTAAGAGGAAATAAATTTAGGAACATTTCTTTTCATTAAATTTGTTGTTGAAGTGAACATTGAACATACTATCCTTGCCGCCAAAGCTGATATGAACTACTCGGACGTCAACAAATGGTTCACATGTCAAGCGAAGCAACTGAAATCCCTGTTTCTAGACATTGTAGTGTAGAGTTCAAGTTAGTCTACGTTTTACTGGATGGTCCATAACTATCCCACTACAGCAGTTCCCATTAGTATTACTTCTAGAGGGTATTAAAAGTTTTCGCGAACGACCGAATCCTGAACGATAGAATAAAAAAGAGCAAAGTTTAAAGAGATGGCCATTTTAACTAAAAACATGAGTTGGACTGGCAATGTGGCTCAAAAGCCCAATGATATTCATGGAACATAAACAGCTTATATTCTTAAACTTCCATAACAAATGTGAAATTAATTGAGAAGACAACTAGGCAACTAAGAACTAACACTCAAATTAGCAAGAATTCCGGTACAAAAAAATAATGAACCAAGTATGGTATGATATTTTGAAGAAGATGATAATATAAACGTAAACTAAATCAAAATAAATTCAATTTCTGTATCTATACAAATACAAAATACTCTGTACAAACATATTATGTCAATTTGTGCCCTTTTCATTAGAAAAAATATTGATGCTTTTCGTGTTATCCAACAATTATAAGTAATTCGATTTTGTTAAAACGACACACAAAGTTTGTTTGGAAAATACAACCAGAAGTGACAATTTTATACTTAAAATAACTCACTGGATGCTAAAATAGGAAATTTATACCGGCCACACCATTCGAAAAACAATTTTTGGGTTCACTTCCAGTCAATTCAAGAATCAATCGTACCCCTAACCACATAAAATTTGAAATACTATATACGCATTTCGGCAACTAAGTTGCCATCTTCTTTTTTTCCCCCTACTACTGAAGATGGCAACTTAGTTGCCGAAATGCGTATATAGTATTTCAAATTTTATGTGGTTAGGGGTACGTTTGATTCTTGAATTGATTGTTTAGCCGCAGTCTCTTGCATCTTGATTAGGGTGGGTCGAAAAAATCATTTTTTCGAGTATCGAATTCTAATAGTGTGCAAAAGTTGCGTATTTGCATGCTAATTAGTGAAAAAATAATTTAAAAAATCGTACGTTGGATCTTCAGTTCGCGCAGAGGGCCTAAAGTTTGGAAAAATGAGGAAAAACATCAAATTTTACGTTTATGCTGAAAATGTAAGGGTAAACTTTTTTGGCTTCTAATAGCATCTAAGAACTTCGTTTTAGTTGTCTGATGACAGAAAAATTACATTTAAAAACCATGCGCTCCTTTTTGAGTTCGCGCAAAAGGCCTAAAATTAGGCTAAAATTAGGTTTTCTATCATCTTACAAATACAGCCACTGTTTTATTTTTAATTATATATTATTATTTTACTTTGCAGCTTTTCGCCCATTTCACATTTTTGTATGAAATGACCCAGAACTCACCACGAGGAGGTGGCTGCAATTCGAGTTCCACACACACCCTTCCCAACCATCCAACCAATTAGAGTGTGGTAAATTAGGTTGATTTAGCAAATGACGTTACCTTAAAATCATATTTTTGATCACATTTTGGCATTGTCGATCTTGAGAGCAATGTTGTTCTAATGTAGCCATCTCTCTTTTCTTCTCCGCACACTTTTTCTTCAGACTCCGTGACAAGCTTCACGCATCTTTCCACAGCTTGGGTGTGGCATGGAAAATTGATAAAATGAAAATCACGCAGCGTTTTCTCTTTTAGAAACGAAGAAATAGTTTCGGCTGTTATGCTTTCCAATATTGAAGGTGGCGACAGCTTACATTTGGTCCAGTCTATCAACTCAGTGTAGTCCGTGGCATGAAAATTTATTAAAGGAGTCATAAAAGTTCTAACAGACTTCCCTTTGGGAATTTCAGATTTTGCCTTTAGTCTGGTTTGACATTAAAAGATATCAGTCAGTGAAATATGGTCCGAAACATATCTTTAAGGTTGTTCAAACAACGAGACATTTGCCAGATGACATTAAAGGAATCATCGATCCTGTAATTCAGAGAAACGCCTTTTTCTGTCACCCAGAGAACATGTTGTTGGCTATGATAGTCGATGAGAGACAGCACATACGAGAGTTGGGCTGCAGGAGAGTACTAAAGGCAAAAACTGAAATTCCCAAAGGGAAGTCTGTTAGAACTTTTATGACTCCTTTAATAAATTTTGATGCCACGGACTACACTGAGCTGATAGACTGGACCAAATGTAAGCTGTCGCCACCTCCAATATTGGAAAGCATAACAGCCGAAACTATTTCTTCGTTTCTAAAATAGAAAACTCTGCGTGATTTTCATTTTATAAATTTTCCATGCCACACCCAAGCGTGGAAAGATGCGTGAAGCTTGTCACGGAGTCTGCAGAAAAAGTTTGCGGAGAAGAAAACAAAGATGGCTACATTAGAACAACATTGATCTCAAGATCGACAATGCCAAAATTTGATCAAAAATCTGATTTTAAGGTAACGTCATTTGCTAAATCAATCTAATTTACCACACTCTAATTGGTTGGATGGTTGGGAAGGGTGTGGGTGGAACTCGAATTGCAGCCACCTACTCGCGGCGAGTTCTGGGTCATTTCATACAAAAATGTGAAATGGGCGAAAAGCTGCAGAATAAAATAATAATATATAATTAAAAATAAAACAGTGGCTGTATTTGTAAGATGATAGAAACCCTAATTTTAGCCTATAATTTTAGGCGTTTTGCGCGAACTCAAAAAGGAGCGCATGGTTTTTAAATACAATTTTTCTGTCATCACATAACTAAAACGAAGTTCTTAGATGCTATTAGAGGCCAAAAAAGTTTACCCGTATATTTTCAGCATAAATGTAAAATTTGATGTTTTTCCTCATTTTTCCAAACTTTAGGCCCATTGCGCGAACTGAAGATCCAACGTACGATTTTTAAAATTATTTTTTCACCAATTAGCATGCAAATATGCAACTTTTGCGCACTATTAGAATTCGATACTCGAAAAAATGATTTTTTCGACCCACCCTAATCTTGATCCTTCACTTCCAGTGATATGGAAAGTATGAGAGAATTTTAAATGATCCAAATAATGCAGCTTATACAGATGCCTCGTGGCATCTGGTGCTGTAGTAAGCTAACAGATCTCTCAAAAAAATCAAAAAAGCGACCCTCTAGCCCTTAATAACTTTCTCAACAACAATAATAATAATTTTATTGCCAATATCACCTGACGGGAGCTTTTTATTTTGCCGAATAAATTTCTGTTTTGAACGAAATTGTATTGCCAGACAATTTGACGAAAAAGACTGTCGGCCAATAAGAGAGAGAAGGTGGAGCCTGAGCGCTCTTAGCTGACAGTTTCAGAAGATACTCTATTTTTTGTAAAATCCAATAACACTTTTTCCAAAATAGTTCATATTGTACAGAGTGGCCAACTAGCGCAAAATGGAACTTTTCTCAAAAATGTTAAATGGAACACCCCGTATATTATTTGCAGGTTTGATAGCCAGTTTATTAAGCTTTTGACTGATGCAGATATTGGCAGGTCTGCGACTGATAATTTAGGCAGACATAAAGATTGAACCTTAAGAATTGGTATTTTGCCGTAATTTTGTACCATTTTTGGGGAATTCCCCCATTTTGGCACACAAAACTCAGAAAAATGCTTACACTTTGTATTTACAGAAAATTTAACGAACAGAGTTTACACCAGCACAAGAAATCCCATTGCGAGATTACTTCTTGAAAGGACGGTGTTCTTCCATGGCACTCCTTGTTTCAATTTATACCTAGGTCTAATAAGTTACCGTTTATTTAAGAATGACCATGAAGAAGCAATTTGGCGATAAAATTTTTTGTCTCAATGTGAAATCAACTTCCAGAAACAAAATTGAAATCATATTTTGTGTTTTGGGCACTAAAATATAGGAGAAACGAATAAACTATCAGTCAAATTACTACATTTTAAAGTTCAATTTTCAATTCTACCGAAACCGTCAATCGCATACTTAACAATGTCTTCATCAATCAAAACCTTAGTAAACTGTCTATCAAATATAAAAATAATATATGGGGTGTTCCATTTGAAATTTTTAAGGAAAAATGCATACTGCGTAAGCTGTCCACCCTGTATGATATTAGGTTTTGTGACAAAAGTACTCAAGAATTTTACAAATAGAGCAGTCTGTGAACCTAGTCCAATAAAGAAATCTTAAATAGCTTCGACCAGTAGATGTCAGAAATTGGGTTAACACTGGCACTAAAATGGTAATATCTTAAAATCGCTCACTCTAAACCCCATCGTGTAGTACACCATCTTTCATAAAATTTTATTGGGAATTCAAATATGTAAATAAATGTGGGGCATTCTATTTCAAAAAACATAACTTTGGTTTGGTGCTCAGAGTGGGAACAATAATTTTCTCAGATGCTTCATGGGGTTCTCCACATACGTGAACAATTTTATTTTGATACCTTTAATTTTTAATAGAACCAGAGATATTGGCCGACTACACACTATCGACCCACCCTGCATATTATTTCCATATTTGATAGCCAGTTTACTAAGCTATTGATTGATGTAGATATTGTTAGGTATGTGACTGACGATTTCGGTAGAATTGAAAATTGAACTTTAAAATGTAGTAATTTGACTGGTAGTTTATTCGTTTCTCCTATATTTTAGAACCCAAAACACAAAATATGACTTCCATTATGTTTCTGGAAGTTGATTTCACATTGAGACAAAAAATTTCATTGCCAGATTGCTTCTTCATGATCATAAATGGTAACTTATTAAAAACCTAGGTATGTATAAAATGAAACAAGGAGTGCTATGGAAGAAATTCGTCCTTTCAAGAAGTAATCTTGCAATGAGATTTCTTATGCCGGTGTAAACTCGGTTCGCTAAATTTTCTGTAAATACAAAGTAGGTATAGGTAAGCATTTTTCTCAGTTTTGGGTGGCAAAATGAGGGAAATTCCCCAAAAATGGTACAAAATTGCGGCAAAAGTCTCGATTCTTAACGTTCAATCTTTATTTCTGCCTAAATTATCAGTCGTAGACTTGCCAATATCTGCAGCAGTCAATAGCTTAATAAACTGACTATCAAACCTGCAAATAATATACGGGGTGTCCATTTAATAATTTTGAGAAAAGGACAATTTTGCGCAAGTTGGCCGCTCTATACAATATGAAGTATTTTGAAAAAAGTCTTAAAGGATCTTACAAATAGGGTATCCTGTGAACCTAGTTCAATAAAAGAATCATAGGTAGCTTTGGTCAGCAGACGTCAGTAGCTCCACAAATTTGGGTTCTCACTGGTACTAAAATGGCCATACCTTATCATCGCTTACTCTAAACCCCACCGTGTAGCACATCAACTTTCATGAAATTTTATGGGGAATTCAAATATGTAAACAAATGTTGGGCATTCCATTTAAAAAACATAACTTTGGTTTGGTACTTGGCATGTGAACATATACCAAAATAATTTTAACAGAAACTTCGTGAGGTTCTCCACATACACGTAAAATTTGGTGTTGGTATCTTGAACAGGATCAGAAATATGGACCGACTACGAACTAATGGGCCACGCTGAATAACCCCCAATAAATTTACTTCTTTAAAAAGTGGGAAATTTACGGAAATCGTTCTCTATATTTTACCTCATCGTGTGCTGGACACTTTCTCTACGTCAAAACATAAAATTCCTGGTTTATGAAGTTAATCTCTTAAAAAGCACTTAAGGGCTCGATTTCGTGGTTTCCGCGGTATATTTCTTGATTAAAACAAAGCATTACAGAAATCTCATAATTTTACACGTTTCCAAGTTCCATTCTAATTATTCTGAAATTCTAAACAATTACAAATTTTGTTTGAACCCCCTTTCCGCCAGAAAAATCCTTACAACCTTTTACATTATCATACAATCCCTGAACTGACATAAAGCGACCCCACTTTACACTCAATAAACCCCAAAAACAGTTTATGCCCTAATACAGAAGAACATAGTAAAAACGCCGGATATCCAAAAGCACTCGTAACTACATTATCATAATGCTCAAATATCACCCACAAGCACAATAAAAAACCATCACTAACCATTTTGTCGAACGATTCGGGATGGAGAGATGAAGTGGAGAAAACTCTCGTACGAACAGACTGGAGTCTTTTTTAGTAGATAGTAAGTTTTATAGATCCCAAGAATATTTTATTAACACCCGCACAAGATCAGGACGGAGTCAGCCAGTAGAGACGCCGGGTATTTATAGCGTGGATTTGGTAGAAATCAGCTACAGTGTTGGAATTCTTCGGTTCTGTCGCGAGTTTTTATTAGGAAGGCTTCTAAATCTTTTATAGTGTCTTTAGGAGTATAGTAAACATTAACGTTATTGTTCAGTTACTTAAATACAAATAATTTCCTTCTTATTATATAATTCGTATGCCTTCCTTAGATAAAAAAGAATAATTTTCTTCACTGCCAGTCTGCTTTTCTCCAATACTGTGTTTTCTCTTGCCAATCCTAGATTCTTTATTTGAAAGGAACCTCCTATTATACATTAAAAAAAACTTGTGTGTGTGTCAGCTCCGACGCACGACTGGAGTTTACTCCTTACGAACGATTATTTTAACTTCAATCACTTGATAATAGGGTACACGCGAATGTCAGTTTTATACCAAAATGTTCGAAAATGTCCAACTACATCAAAATATAAATTGTTTATAAATTCAGTAATTAAGTGACAATCTGCTAAACGTCGATCCCACTGCAATGAAATAAATACTTTTCCTGGTGTTCGAATAGGCGTTAATTCACATTTCGGCACTAAGCAATATTTGGAATATTTAATATTAGGTTTTTCCGTATTAAATCAAAAGATTCAACAAATTTAGGAACGAACAAATACTGCAAATGCTGACTTTACAACGTCAACTGTCATATCTACTCTATGCCACTCTATTTTCACTATTTCCATGCTCTATGCACTCAGACATAAACAGCCGTATCCATAGATACGTACATAATTTCAATGTTTTAGGTAACGTAACGCGTTACTTTTAGTTAACGCGAAATGTAACGCTTGATTTTACTACTCATAAAATTTCCGTACCGCGGGCTATAACTGAAAATCGATTCTTAAGGGGTAAACTCCAATAAATATTTGTATTAAAAAAACCCGGAAAAAATAAATTCAGTGAGCCAAATAGAAAGAAAACAAATTAACAATTAACTGAGTTTTTAACACTTCTGTGCTTCGTAGGTACCAATAGTAGTACACAGTGTCCCAATTTCGAGCCGACAGTGCGGGTAAATGAGGAAAGTTTGTAACAATTTTATGACCATCCAAAATGTATATTCAAATTATTGAAATATCCTTTTCGGTTTTTGAGATACCTTTAAAGAACAAAAAAGGTATGTGTTTTGGTTCTTATCGATTTATTTTACATTGTTGGAACTTAAACATTGTTAAGGTACTTTTTGAAGACACGTTTGGGTTTGGTGGTCTTAACAGTTTCTTCCCATCTCTTTTTAAGTATTTGTTTTTCTTTTTTTGTTATGTACGCCAATTGTTTTGTTTGCACCTTTCAATAGCATTTTCTTTTGCCTTTTCAAAGAGTAACCACCACTTAAGGGATGCTTAATTTAGCTTCGTCATATTGAAATACACAACGTGAATTTCAGAGGGCAAAGCAGCCAGCACTACGCCTTCTTAATTTGTCAAGAAAAAGTGAAATAAAGGAACGGATAATAACAATTTCTTTTCGAACAAGAGAAGGGGACAATCATTAATGCACCACAACATTCCTTTGTTTGAATACTTATATATTTTTATTCCCTGTTCTCTTGTTTTAATCTTATTTGAAATGGCACTAGAGTCTACCACCACGTTACTCAACTCTTATCCACTGTTAAATTAATAGTTTAAATCACTCACATTCTAGAACATCACTTTTTCAATTTTTATTCCACCCCTACTTTTCAGAATTAATTTGTAACTTCTGGTACCTAGTCTGTTATTTACTTTTTTCATTCTTTATTTTCTTTGTCAACTCTATTTCGAATATTGGTATTTTGGAGCGCTCCTTTACTTTACAATTAAATCGTTGCTAATATAGATCTTTCCATCTTTCATATTTCTTAGCTTGTATTTGTCATAATTGTCTTTATTGTTATATTAACCATTGTTACTAAACAAATCTCCAAATTTAGCTTCTAACTTTATTGCAACTTCTATTCCCAAATTTTAATTAGTGAAATACTCTTTTACTTCTATTAAAATTATCTGGATCTGTGTATTCCTGTTACTATCAAATTGTTTTGTCTCTTTTTCCAAATACTCAAATCTTGTATTTAGTTCTCTTGCATCCTGATTTCGGGTTTTAATAGCTTAATTTCCTAATGTCAAACTTTTAGTTTTTTCTCTTAAATTCTGAATTTGTTCATTGCAATTCTGCTGTACTTTTCGCACCTGCTTGCACTTCGGTTCGAAAATTCTGTATCATCTCCTGTATCACATCCTTATATTATTTATTTTCTGTGGCGATTTGTCAGTTGATCTCCCCGTTTTCTTGCTCTTCATGAATATCTCGTCATTATACAGGATGTACCAAAAGTATCAGACCAACTCTGGGATGGTGAAAAGGACGTCAACGGTAGCCCAAAAATTGCAAATAATTTTTGCGAGTCTATATTCGAAAGGTATAGATATAATTTATTAATCTTTTAATGCACTTTTTAAGCATTCATTCCACGTGTTTTCGACATTATGCAACTGAAACAGGAGTTTATGTGATGCAAATTATTCTCCATTGATAGACAGCAGAAAATTGTTAGTAATAAAATACCAAGTTCAACAAAGAACTAAAACAGGCAATACCGGCCAGCACTAGAATCAGTAGTTACGGTTTCGAATTAATCACTATGCGTTTGCATCATCATTGACAATACAATAAACGTCAGTAGCGGCATAATATTTAATAATCAGCTCCACTGCTATTTTGCCTATACCTATGTGCCATTTTTAGAAGCTTATATCTCAAAAACTAATATTTTAAATTTGGTGAATTTCTTTGGGACCTTTGTCAAGATTTTTTTGTAAAATGAAAAGTATAAAGTATAAAATTGACAAATATTTTATGTCAATCTTGATAAAGGCCCAAAACAGGTCCGAAACGTCGATTGTCTTATACCTATGTATCCGTTACTCCTAACAATACCTAAAAAACATTATTATCTTTTCTAAAAATACCATTCCCAAGCGATTCCACTAAACCTAATTTTAAATGCATTATGCTTTTAGGAGAAATCCGAGGAAACTGTTTAGGGAAAATTCGAAGTAAATCACCAGATAGGTATGCAGCAAATGTCCTCTAAAACCGCCAACGCTTCTCTTTGACCCAATTTTCCTGAAATTTGTGTATTCATGCGGTTGCGAGCAAATTTCGGTGCATTATAGTGTCTCCCAATCATCGTCAACCTTGCAGCTGTTCCCGTAATCCCTGTTTGATTAACACATTACATATATATTATAATGGCTGATGAACCACAACCAAATTTCACTTAATTTCTTTATAATTGATTAGATTAGAAAGATTTTGAATAATATTCTTTGCTAGATGAGCATTTTCCATTTAGTCTACAGCGGTCTACTACAGCTATATGACCAGTGCTTATTAACTAACACGTTAAAAATTTAACTAAATTGGACCTAAGCGTTTTATAATGGCGTGCTTTAGATTTCCAGTTCACTCTAGGGATTTCTAAAGAACAATAAAAAATTCGGACATTACATACTAAAATAGAAAGGGCTGCTCGAATATATACACAACAACAATGTCTAGGGGATAATAAATTGTAAATTTGTTGAATAGCAAAGTTAAATAAAAACTGTCATAAAACGATGCATTTCTATAAAACATTCTGACATTCTGACAGAAACGGTGAATACTTAAACGACGTTCAAAAAATTAGTTAGCGAATTTTAAGCACGGTTCACACTGGACGATTTATAGTCAACTATGAACCGCGCAGTTCAGAGGTAAGAGCAAATGCGGTATATTAGGTATTAATTCAAAAATCAAATGAAGCCATAAACCACATAAAATTTGAAACAAGCCCAATCCTGTTTATATAGGTTTATCTACAATGACGTCAATATGACGTCGCAGTAGAGTAGCAAATGTCTGCAAATTGAGCAAGACGTTTTTCATATGGCTTTTGGTGACTATAAGCAGGTTCTAGTATAGTTCTAAACTCAATAACCTGCTTAACAAAACTGGCATGTTAGATCTAAAATGTGCTATATGTTCCTTAAACCTAGTTGCAATTGTATTTTTCTCTGTCCGATACCCATACTTCTTAAGCAACACAACATTTTACAGTAAGCAAAAGTAAATTCCGAAAATATTATAAAAATGTCAAACTCAAAATTATAATTATTTTTTAGACTGTAATAATCTGTCCGAAAAGATAATCTTTGGGTGTGGTTTCACATTTTGAGCATCTGATATAATTTCTTTATTTTTAAATACAGGGTGTCTCATTATATTTTGACGCATTTTAACACCTTATATCTACGGAACCTCTTGAGATATTAGTGTGCGGTTTTCATCAATGAGTTATGTATGACTTCAAGTTTTTTTGACTACTTTGAAAATATTTTACTACTTCCAGTTCATAAGGACCAGAAACGGCCACTTTTCATATTACTGCAATTTCAATTTTTTAAATAGGACACCCTGTATATAGTTAAATGTTCAAAAAGTCGCATCTTTTAGCTATCGAACGTTATGCTAGATTTGATCATCGGTAAGGGGATAGCTGAGATTTTGAATTTCAAAAAAGAAAGTGCAGAGTCAAACAAATCTTTGCAGAAGCACAAAATTTGTTGTAGATAGTTGTTAATTTATTGTTTTCAGTTTTTAAAATTTTGAAATTACTTTATAAAACTGTTTAATTTATTTCAAATAATCCAAATGTAAGCAGACGTTTCACAGAATCGTTTATTGCAATAAATCACAGCACACTTGAAATTTTCTGTTTCTACAAGGATTTTGTTCGATTCTGCAGTTTTTCTAGTCCAAAATCTCAGCTATCCCCTTACCGATGATCAGATCTAGCTACCGTTGGATAGCTAAAAGATGCGACTTTTTGAACATTTAATTATATACAGGGTGCTTTATTAAAAAAATTCCAGTAATTTGAAAAGTCACCTTTTCTGGTCCTTATGAACTGGAAGTAGTAAAATATTTTCAAAGTACTTAAAAAAATCTTGAAGTCATACATAACTCATTGGTGCAAACCGCACAATAATATCTCAAGCGGTTCGTTAGATAAAATGCGTCAAAATATAATTAAACACCCTGTATTATTTATGTATTCCTTCATTCATTGTTACAATTTACAATTTACTTCATAATTCTGTATCTCCCTTAAAACTAAAGGTATAACTTTAAATTGTTGTAACTCAAAAATTGTTTGACATCATAGCTTAATATTTTTTGTTCAGATTTCTATGTTGATTCTAAAAATACGATCATATACGTTATACGATTTAAAAAGAGTTAAATTTAATCTGCAACTTTTTTTAGTGAACTAGCTCAAAAATACCGCAAAGAAGAAAGAAAATTCACTGGAATTGCTTATTTGCGGAAATAACGAATGTATACGTTACTTTATCATAACCCTGAATGTATGTATGTAGTTGGTATGAACATCTATACTGTTAAGTTATGTAAGTCTATTTTCGGTCAAATCAGTAACTTGGTTATGGAAGTGTTAAACACCGTAAAAATGCCGCCGACCTGGAATCGAACACGAGTTTCTGCAATCCTAACCCGCGCTCCAACCCACTGAGCTAATCGGCGACCTA